>CM050669.1:0-4800000 GCA_027574665.1 Rhynochetos jubatus
GGGGCGGGGCTTAAGGGGCGAGGGGGCGGGGCTTAAGGGGCGAGGGGGCGGGGCTTAAGGGGCGAGGGGGCGGGGCTTAAGGGGCGAGGGGGCGGGGCTTAAGGGGCGAGGGGGCGGGGCTTAAGGGGCGAGGGGGCGGGGCTTAAGGGGCGAGGGGGCGGGGCTTAAGGGGCGAGGGGGCGGGGCTTAAGGGGCGAGGGGGCGGGGCTTAAGGGGCGAGGGGGCGGGGCTTAAGGGGCGAGGGGGCGGGGCTTAAGGGGCGAGGGGGCGGGGCTTAAGGGGCGAGGGGGCGGGGCTTAAGGGGCGAGGGGGCGGGGCTTAAGGGGCGAGGGGGCGGGGCTTAAGGGGCGAGGGGGCGGGGCTTAAGGGGCGAGGGGGCGGGGCTTAAGGGGCGAGGGGGGTTTCCTTTGAAAATGGGCTGAATTCAGGCCCGAATTTCTCCTGAATGCAGGCTTGAATTTCTCCTAGTCTTGCCCATAATATCACCTGCACTTTGGCTCAAATTTTTCCTAGATTTGGACTTGAGTTTCTCCTGGACCTGGGGCTGAATTTCTCCTGGAGTTCGGGTGGACTCTCTCCTGGAATTGGACTGGAATTTCTGCTGCTCTTGGGCTGGAATTTCTCCTGGACCTGGCCTGCATTTTAGGCTGGAATGTCTCCTGGACTTAGGCCTAATTTTCTTCTAGATTTCGGGGGGACTATCTCCTGAAATTGAACGGGATGTTGGCTGCTCTTGGGCTAAAATTTCTGCTGGACTTGGGCTGCATTTTAGGCTGGATTTTCTCCTGGACTTGGCCTGAATTTCTCCTGCACGTGGGCTGGAATTTCTATTGGGTTTAGGGCTGAATTTCTCCTGGACTTGGGCTGCATTTTAGCCTGGAATTTCTCCTGGAGCAGGGCCCAAATTTCTCCTCTTCTTGGTCTGGATTTAGGCTGTAATTTCTCCTGGACTTGGGCCTAATTTTAGGCTGGAATAACTCTTGGTTTGAGGCCTGAATTTCTCTAGGCCCTGTTCTTGAATTTCTCCTGGATGCGGGCTGGATTTTGGCTGCTCTTGGGCTGGAATTTCTCCTGGACTTGGACCCAAATTTCTCCTGGAGTTCGGGTGGACTATCTCCATCTCGAGTTCCTGCTGCAAAGCCACCATCTCAGCCCTCAGGTGAGGGTTGATATGCTGTGGGGCTTTGGCCATTGCCCCTGTTCCTCATGGGTTCCAGCTGGGGCTGGGGCAGCCCCAGGTGTGGCCCGTGAGGCTGAGGATGGGGCCAGCCCTGCACGGGGCGGGGCTCCAGCTACAAAGGGGCTGCCTGGGAAGCAGTGCTGTTGAGGGGGCAGGGGAAGCTCAGAGATGGAAGGAGTGGTAAAGGTGTCATGGCACCTACTTGCTGCTTCAGACTTGAGGCATCCCTGGACTCTGAAGGTAGGACACATTCCTTCCTTTGCAGGGACGCTGGTCCACCGCGAAAGGTGCCCCGGCTCGATGGTCTGGCTCTCGCTGTTGCTGCACACCTCGCTGCTGCTCTGGGTTTTGTGCTGCTCTTGTTGCAATGCACTTGGTCTTGCAACTCTATAGGTGGTGTGGCATGGCTCGCTGCCGCTCTGGCTGTCACGCTGCTCCTTAGTGTGGTGGTGTGCCTTGCCACTGCCCTTGATGTCGTGCTGCTCCTGTGGTTGCGCTGCCATTGTGAGTCTCACGCCACTCTTGGTGTGGCAGTGCTCTTTGTCTCATGGAGCCTCTTGGTCCCCTCAGAATCGGGGCGTTTCTGCACTCTTAAGGTAAGAGGCATTCCTTCCTTTCCACGGATGCAGGCCTGCCTTGAAAGGGGCCACGGCTTGGCGATCTGGGTCTCTTGTTGCTCTTGGTGCTGTGGTGTGCCTCGCTGCTGCTCTGGGTGTTGCGCCGCCGCTGGGGGTCTCGCGCCGCTCTTGGAGTCGGCGCGCCTCGTTGCCGCTCTGGGTGTCGTGCTGCTGCTGTCTCGCCGCTGCTCTTGGACTCGCGCCGCCGCTGGGGGTCTCGCGCCGCTCTTGGAGCCGGCGCGCCTCGTTGCCGCTCTGGGTGTCGTGCTTCCGCTGTTGTTGCGCTGCTGTGTGTCTCGCCACTGCTGTTAGGTTTGCGCTGCTGCTGAGGGTATCGGGGCGCCTCGCTGAGGGTCTTGGGGTGCCTCCTGGCCCCCTCAGAATCGGAGTGCCGCTCTTGGTGTCGTGGCGCCTCCTGGCCCCCCTAGGCTTCAGGGCGTCCCTGCACTCTTAAGGTAAGAGGCATTTCTTCCTTTGCAGGGACACGGGCCTGCCTCACAAGCAGCCTCAGCTCGGCATGCCCCCCTCCTGCTTCAGATTTCAATTTGCTCCGCCTCACACTTGCCTCTGACTCTGAAGGTAAGAGGCATGCCTGCCATTGCAGCATCACTGGCCTGCCTCGAAAGGGGCCCAAGCTTGCCCCACCGCTTTGGACTTCGATTCACATTGGCCTCGCAAGGTAAGAGGCATTCTTTCCCTGGCAGCGCTGCTAGCCTGCCGCGAAAGAGGCCCCGGCGCCGCGTGCTGCCCCCGTGCTTTGGACACAATACCTCTTACCTTGCGCGGCCGAGGCGAGTCCAGCTGAAGACCAAGCCTCTTCCCTTTGCAGCACCGCTGACCAGCCTTGAAAGGGCCCCCGGTCGGCCCACTGCCCTACAGCTACAGCCTAGGACTTCGAGTCGGACTCACACCCACCGCGGACTCACCTCAGCCTCACCTGGGACTGGGACGGTAAGAGGCAGGCCTTCCTTTTGAAGCAGGCCAGCCGAGCTGCAAAGGGCCCTGGTTTTGTTTCTCTTGGTCTTGGGCCCGAATTTGAGCAGGATGAGGGTGTGAGTTTCTTCTAGAATCAGTTTCAGCCCTAATCAACAATTCAGGGGCGAGGGGGCGGGGCTTAAGGGGCGAGGGGGCGGGGCTTAAGGGGCGAGGGGGCGGGGCTAAAGGGGCGAGGGGGCGGGGCTTAAGGGGCGAGGGGGCGGGGCTTAAGGGGCGAGGGGGCGGGGCTTAAGGGGCGAGGGGGCGGGGCTTAAGGGGCGAGGGGGCGGGGCTTAAGGGGCGAGGGGGCGGGGCTTAAGGGGCGAGGGGGCGGGGCTTAAGGGGCGAGGGGGCGGGGCTTAAGGGGCGAGGGGGCGGGGCTTAAGGGGCGAGGGGGCGGGGCTTAAGGGGCGAGGGGGCGGGGCTAAAGGGGCGAGGGGGCGGGGCTAAAGGGGCGAGGGGGCGGGGCTAAAGGGGCGAGGGGGCGGGGCTAAAGGGGCGAGGGGGCGGGGCTAGAGGGGCGAGGGGGCGGGGCTAGAGGGGCGAGGGGGCGGGGCTAGAGGGGCGAGGGGGCGGGGCTAGAGGGGCGAGGGGGCGGGGCTAGAGGGGCGAGGGGGCGGGGCTAGAGGGGCGAGGGGGCGGGGCTAGAGGGGCGAGGGGGCGGGGCTTGAGGGGCGAGGGGGCGGGGCTAGAGGGGCGAGGGGGCGGGGCTAGAGGGGCGAGGGGGCGGGGCTAGAGGGGCGAGGGGGCGGGGCTTGAGGGGCGAGGGGGCGGGGCTTGAGGGGCGAGGGGGCGGGGCTTGAGGGGCGAGGGGGCGGGGCTTGAGGGGCGAGGGGGCGGGGCTTGAGGGGCGAGGGGGCGGGGCTTGAGGGGCGAGGGGGCGGGGCTTGAGGGGCGAGGGGGCGGGGCTTGAGGGGCGAGGGGGCGGGGCTTGAGGGGCGAGGGGGCGGGGCTTGAGGGGCGAGGGGGCGGGGCTAGAGGGGCGAGGGGGCGGGGCTAGAGGGGCGAGGGGGCGGGGCTAGAGGGGCGAGGGGGCGGGGCTAGAGGGGCGAGGGGGCGGGGCTTGAGGGGCGAGGGGGCGGGGCTTGAGGGGCGAGGGGGCGGGGCTTGAGGGGCGAGGGGGCGGGGCTTGAGGGGCGAGGGGGCGGGGCTTGAGGGGCGAGGGGGCGGGGCTAGAGGGGCGAGGGGGCGGGGCTTGAGGGGCGAGGGGGCGGGGCTTGAGGGGCGAGGGGGCGGGGCTTGAGGGGCGAGGGGGCGGGGCTAGAGGGGCGAGGGGGCGGGGCTAGAGGGGCGAGGGGGCGGGGCTAGAGGGGCGAGGGGGCGGGGCTAGAGGGGCGAGGGGGCGGGGCTAGAGGGGCGAGGGGGCGGGGCTAGAGGGGCGAGGGGGCGGGGCTAGAGGGGCGAGGGGGCGGGGCTAGAGGGGCGAGGGGGCGGGGCTAGAGGGGCGAGGGGGCGGGGCTAGAGGGGCGAGGGGGCGGGGCTAAAGGGGCGAGGGGGCGGGGCTAAAGGGGCGAGGGGGCGGGGCTAAAGGGGCGAGGGGGCGGGGCTAAAGGGGCGAGGGGGCGGGGCTAAAGGGGCGAGGGGGCGGGGCTAAAGGGGCGAGGGGGCGGGGCTAAAGGGGCGAGGGGGCGGGGCTAAAGGGGCGAGGGGGCGGGGCTAAAGGGGCGAGGGGGCGGGGCTAAAGGGGCGAGGGGGCGGGGCTAAAGGGGCGAGGGGGCGGGGCTAAAGGGGCGAGGGGGCGGGGCTAAAGGGGCGAGGGGGGTTTCCTTTGAAAATGGGCTGAATTCAGGCCCGAATTTCTCCTGAATGCAGGCTTGAATTTCTCCTAGTCTTGCCCATAATATCACCTGCACTTTGGCTCAAATTTTTCCTAGATTTGGACTTGAATTTCTCCTGGACCTGGGGCTGAATTTCTCCTGGAGTTCGGGTGGACTCTCTCCTGGAATTGGACTGGAATTTCTGCTGCTCTTGGGCTGGAATTTTTCCTGGACCTGGCCTGCATTTTAGGCTGGAATGTCTCCTGGACTTAGGCCTAATTTTCTTCTAGATTTCGGGGGGACTATCTCCTGAAATTGAACGGGATGTTGGCTGCTCTTGGGCTAAAATTTCTGCTGGACTTGGGCTGCATTTTAGGCTGGATTTTCTCCTGGACTTGGCCTGAATTTCTCCTGCACGTGGGCTGGAATTTCTATTGGGTTTAGGGCTGAATTTCTCCTGGACTTGGGCTGCATTTTAGCCTGGAATTTCTCCTGGAGCAGGGCCCAAATTTCTCCTCTTCTTGGTCTGGATTTAGGCTGTAATTTCTCCTGGACTTGGGCCTAATTTTAGGCTGGAATAACTCTTGGTTTGAGGCCTGAATTTCTCTAGGCCCTGTTCTTGAATTTCTCCTGGATGCGGGCTGGATTTTGGCTGCTCTTGGGCTGGAATTTCTCCTGGACTTGGACCCAAATTTCTCCTGGAGTTCGGGTGGACTATCTCCATCTCGAGTTCCTGCTGCAAAGCCACCATCTCAGCCCTCAGGTGAGGGTTGATATGCTGTGGGGCTTTGGCCATTGCCCCTGTTCCTCATGGGTTCCAGCTGGGGCTGGGGCAGCCCCAGGTGTGGCCCGTGAGGCTGAGGATGGGGCCAGCCCTGCACGGGGCGGGGCTCCAGCTACAAAGGGGCTGCCTGGGAAGCAGTGCTGTTGAGGGGGCAGGGGAAGCTCAGAGATGGAAGGAGTGGTAAAGGTGTCATGGCACCTACTTGCTGCTTCAGACTTGAGGCATCCCTGGACTCTGAAGGTAGGACACATTCCTTCCTTTGCAGGGACGCTGGTCCACCGCGAAAGGTGCCCCGGCTCGATGGTCTGGCTCTCGCTGTTGCTGCACACCTCGCTGCTGCTCTGGGTTTTGTGCTGCTCTTGTTGCAATGCACTTGGTCTTGCAACTCTATAGGTGGTGTGGCATGGCTCGCTGCCGCTCTGGCTGTCACGCTGCTCCTTAGTGTGGTGGTGTGCCTTGCCACTGCCCTTGATGTCGTGCTGCTCCTGTGGTTGCGCTGCCATTGTGAGTCTCACGCCACTCTTGGTGTGGCAGTGCTCTTTGTCTCACGGAGCCTCTTGGTCCCCTCAGAATCGGGGCGTTTCTGCACTCTTAAGGTAAGAGGCATTCCTTCCTTTCCACGGATGCAGGCCTGCCTTGAAAGGGGCCACGGCTTGGCGATCTGGGTCTCTTGTTGCTCTTGGTGCTGTGGTGTGCCTCGCTGCTGCTCTGGGTGTTGCGCCGCCGCTGGGGGTCTCGCGCCGCTCTTGGAGTCGGCGCGCCTCGTTGCCGCTCTGGGTGTCGTGCTGCTGCTGTCTCGCCGCTGCTCTTGGACTCGCGCCGCCGCTGGGGGTCTCGCGCCGCTCTTGGAGCCGGCGCGCCTCGTTGCCGCTCTGGGTGTCGTGCTTCCGCTGTTGTTGCGCTGCTGTGTGTCTCGCCACTGCTGTTAGGTTTGCGCTGCTGCTGAGGGTATCGGGGCGCCTCGCTGAGGGTCTTGGGGTGCCTCCTGGCCCCCTCAGAATCGGAGTGCCGCTCTTGGTGTCGTGGCGCCTCCTGGCCCCCCTAGGCTTCAGGGCGTCCCTGCACTCTTAAGGTAAGAGGCATTTCTTCCTTTGCAGGGACACAGGCCTGCCTCACAAGCAGCCTCAGCTCGGCATGCCCCCCTCCTGCTTCAGATTTCAATTTGCTCCGCCTCACACTTGCCTCTGACTCTGAAGGTAAGAGGCATGCCTGCCATTGCAGCATCACTGGCCTGCCTCGAAAGGGGCCCAAGCTTGCCCCACCGCTTTGGACTTCGATTCACATTGGCCTCGCAAGGTAAGAGGCATTCTTTCCCTGGCAGCGCTGCTAGCCTGCCGCGAAAGAGGCCCCGGCGCCGCGTGCTGCCCCCGTGCTTTGGACACAATACCTCTTACCTTGCGCGGCCGAGGCGAGTCCAGCTGAAGACCAAGCCTCTTCCCTTTGCAGCACCGCTGACCAGCCTTGAAAGGGCCCCCGGTCGGCCCACTGCCCTACAGCTACAGACTAGGACTTCGAGTCGGACTCACACCCACCGCGGACTCACCTCAGCCTCACCTGGGACTGGGAAGGTAAGAGGCAGGCCTTCCTTTTGAAGCAGGCCAGCCGAGCTGCAAAGGGCCCTGGTTTTGTTTCTCTTGGTCCTCGGCCCGAATTTGAGCAGGATGAGGGTGTGAGTTTCTTTTAGAATCAGTTTCAGCCCTAATCAACAATTCAGGGGCGAGGGGGCGGGGCTGAAGGGGCGAGGGGGCGGGGCTGAAGGGGCGAGGGGGCGGGGCTGAAGGGGCGAGGGGGCGGGGCTGAAGGGGCGAGGGGGCGGGGCTTAAGGGGCGAGGGGGCGGGGCTTAAGGGGCGAGGGGGCGGGGCTTAAGGGGCGAGGGGGCGGGGCTTAAGGGGCGAGGGGGCGGGGCTTAAGGGGCGAGGGGGCGGGGCTTAAGGGGCGAGGGGGCGGGGCTTAAGGGGCGAGGGGGCGGGGCTTAAGGGGCGAGGGGGCGGGGCTTAAGGGGCGAGGGGGCGGGGCTTAAGGGGCGAGGGGGCGGGGCTTAAGGGGCGAGGGGGCGGGGCTTAAGGGGCGGGGGGGCGGGGCTTAAGGGGCGGGGGGGCGGGGCTTAAGGGGCGAGGGGGCGGGGCTTAAGGGGCGAGGGGGCGGGGCTAAAGGGGCGAGGGGGCGGGGCTAAAGGGGCGAGGGGGCGGGGCTAAAGGGGCGAGGGGGCGGGGCTAAAGGGGCGAGGGGGCGGGGCTAAAGGGGCGAGGGGGCGGGGCTTAAGGGGCGAGGGGGCGGGGCTTAAGGGGCGAGGGGGCGGGGCTAAAGGGGCGAGGGGGCGGGGCTAAAGGGGCGAGGGGGCGGGGCTAAAGGGGCGAGGGGGCGGGGCTAAAGGGGCGAGGGGGCGGGGCTAAAGGGGCGAGGGGGCGGGGCTAAAGGGGCGAGGGGGCGGGGCTAGAGGGGCGAGGGGGCGGGGCTAGAGGGGCGAGGGGGCGGGGCTAGAGGGGCGAGGGGGCGGGGCTAGAGGGGCGAGGGGGCGGGGCTAGAGGGGCGAGGGGGCGGGGCTAGAGGGGCGAGGGGGCGGGGCTAGAGGGGCGAGGGGGCGGGGCTAGAGGGGCGAGGGGGCGGGGCTAGAGGGGCGAGGGGGCGGGGCTTGAGGGGCGAGGGGGCGGGGCTTAAGGGGCGAGGGGGCGGGGCTTAAGGGGCGAGGGGGCGGGGCTTAAGGGGCGAGGGGGCGGGGCTAAAGGGGCGAGGGGGCGGGGCTTAAGGGGCGAGGGGGCGGGGCTTAAGGGGCGAGGGGGCGGGGCTTAAGGGGCGAGGGGGCGGGGCTTAAGGGGCGAGGGGGCGGGGCTTAAGGGGCGAGGGGGCGGGGCTTAAGGGGCGAGGGGGCGGGGCTTAAGGGGCGAGGGGGCGGGGCTTAAGGGGCGAGGGGGCGGGGCTTAAGGGGCGAGGGGGCGGGGCTAAAGGGGCGAGGGGGCGGGGCTAAAGGGGCGAGGGGGCGGGGCTAAAGGGGCGAGGGGGCGGGGCTAAAGGGGCGAGGGGGCGGGGCTAAAGGGGCGAGGGGGCGGGGCTTAAGGGGCGAGGGGGCGGGGCTTAAGGGGCGAGGGGGCGGGGCTTAAGGGGCGAGGGGGCGGGGCTAAAGGGGCGAGGGGGCGGGGCTAAAGGGGCGAGGGGGCGGGGCTAAAGGGGCGAGGGGGCGGGGCTTAAGGGGCGAGGGGGCGGGGCTTAAGGGGCGAGGGGGCGGGGCTTAAGGGGCGAGGGGGCGGGGCTTAAGGGGCGAGGGGGCGGGGCTTAAGGGGCGAGGGGGCGGGGCTTAAGGGGCGAGGGGGCGGGGCTTAAGGGGCGAGGGGCGGGGCTTAAGGGGCGAGGGGGCGGGGCTTAAGGGGCGAGGGGGCGGGGCTAAAGGGGCGAGGGGGCGGGGCTAAAGGGGCGAGGGGGCGGGGCTAAAGGGGCGAGGGGGCGGGGCTAAAGGGGCGAGGGGGCGGGGCTAAAGGGGCGAGGGGGCGGGGCTTAAGGGGCGAGGGGGCGGGGCTTAAGGGGCGAGGGGGCGGGGCTTAAGGGGCGAGGGGGCGGGGCTTAAGGGGCGAGGGGGCGGGGCTTAAGGGGCGAGGGGGCGGGGCTTAAGGGGCGAGGGGGCGGGGCTTAAGGGGCGAGGGGGCGGGGCTTAAGGGGCGAGGGGGCGGGGCTTAAGGGGCGAGGGGGCGGGGCTTAAGGGGCGAGGGGGCGGGGCTTAAGGGGCGAGGGGGCGGGGCTTAAGGGGGGAGGGGGCGGGGCTTAAGGGGGGAGGGGGCGGGGCTTAAGGGGGGAGGGGGCGGGGCTAAAGGGGGGAGGGGGCGGGGCTAAAGGGGGGAGGGGGCGGGGCTAAAGGGGGAGGGGGCGGGGCTAAGGGGGGAGGGGGCGGGGCTTAAGGGGGGAGGGGGCGGGGCTTAAGGGGGGAGGGGGCGGGGCTTAAGGGGGGAGGGGGCGGGGCTTAAGGGGCGAGGGGGCGGGGCTTAAGGGGCGAGGGGGCGGGGCTTAAGGGGCGAGGGGGCGGGGCTTAAGGGGCGAGGGGGCGGGGCTTAAGGGGCGAGGGGGCGGGGCTTAAGGGGCGAGGGGGCGGGGCTTAAGGGGCGAGGGGGCGGGGCTTAAGGGGCGAGGGGGCGGGGCTTAAGGGGCGAGGGGGCGGGGCTTAAGGGGCGAGGGGGCGGGGCTTAAGGGGCGAGGGGGCGGGGCTTAAGGGGCGAGGGGGCGGGGCTTAAGGGGCGAGGGGGCGGGGCTTAAGGGGCGAGGGGGCGGGGCTTAAGGGGCGAGGGGGCGGGGCTTAAGGGGCGAGGGGGCGGGGCTTAAGGGGCGAGGGGGCGGGGCTTAAGGGGCGAGGGGGCGGGGCTTAAGGGGCGAGGGGGCGGGGCTTAAGGGGCGAGGGGGCGGGGCTTAAGGGGCGAGGGGGCGGGGCTTAAGGGGCGAGGGGGGTTTCCTTTGAAAATGGGCTGAATTCAGGCCCAAATTTCTCCTGAATGCAGGCTTGAATTTCTCCTAGTCTTGCCCATAATATCACCTGCACTTTGGCTCAAATTTTTCCTAGATTTGGACTTGAATTTCTCCTGGACCTGGGGCTGAATTTCTCCTGGAGTTCGGGTGGACTCTCTCCTGGAATTGGACTGGAATTTCTGCTGCTCTTGGGCTGGAATTTCTCCTGGACCTGGCCTGCATTTTAGGCTGGAATGTCTCCTGGACTTAGGCCTAATTTTCTTCTAGATTTCGGGGGGACTATCTCCTGAAATTGAACGGGATGTTGGCTGCTCTTGGGCTAAAATTTCTGCTGGACTTGGGCTGCATTTTAGGCTGGATTTTCTCCTGGACTTGGCCTGAATTTCTCCTGCACGTGGGCTGGAATTTCTATTGGGTTTAGGGCTGAATTTCTCCTGGACTTGGGCTGCATTTTAGCCTGGAATTTCTCCTGGAGCAGGGCCCAAATTTCTCCTCTTCTTGGTCTGGATTTAGGCTGTAATTTCTCCTGGACTTGGGCCTAATTTTAGGCTGGAATAACTCTTGGTTTGAGGCCTGAATTTCTCTAGGCCCTGTTCTTGAATTTCTCCTGGATGCGGGCTGGATTTTGGCTGCTCTTGGGCTGGAATTTCTCCTGGACTTGGACCCAAATTTCTCCTGGAGTTCGGGTGGACTATCTCCATCTCGAGTTCCTGCTGCAAAGCCACCATCTCAGCCCTCAGGTGAGGGTTGATATGCTGTGGGGCTTTGGCCATTGCCCCTGTTCCTCATGGGTTCCAGCTGGGGCTGGGGCAGCCCCAGGTGTGGCCCGTGAGGCTGAGGATGGGGCCAGCCCTGCACGGGGCGGGGCTCCAGCTACAAAGGGGCTGCCTGGGAAGCAGTGCTGTTGAGGGGGCAGGGGAAGCTCAGAGATGGAAGGAGTGGTAAAGGTGTCATGGCACCTACTTGCTGCTTCAGACTTGAGGCATCCCTGGACTCTGAAGGTAGGACACATTCCTTCCTTTGCAGGGACGCTGGTCCACCGCGAAAGGTGCCCCGGCTCGATGGTCTGGCTCTCGCTGTTGCTGCACACCTCGCTGCTGCTCTGGGTTTTGTGCTGCTCTTGTTGCAATGCACTTGGTCTTGCAACTCTATAGGTGGTGTGGCATGGCTCGCTGCCGCTCTGGCTGTCACGCTGCTCCTTAGTGTGGTGGTGTGCCTTGCCACTGCCCTTGATGTCGTGCTGCTCCTGTGGTTGCGCTGCCATTGTGAGTCTCACGCCACTCTTGGTGTGGCAGTGCTCTTTGTCTCACGGAGCCTCTTGGTCCCCTCAGAATCGGGGCGTTTCTGCACTCTTAAGGTAAGAGGCATTCCTTCCTTTCCACGGATGCAGGCCTGCCTTGAAAGGGGCCACGGCTTGGCGATCTGGGTCTCTTGTTGCTCTTGGTGCTGTGGTGTGCCTCGCTGCTGCTCTGGGTGTTGCGCCGCCGCTGGGGGTCTCGCGCCGCTCTTGGAGTCGGCGCGCCTCGTTGCCGCTCTGGGTGTCGTGCTGCTGCTGTCTCGCCGCTGCTCTTGGACTCGCGCCGCCGCTGGGGGTCTCGCGCCGCTCTTGGAGCCGGCGCGCCTCGTTGCCGCTCTGGGTGTCGTGCTTCCGCTGTTGTTGCGCTGCTGTGTGTCTCGCCACTGCTGTTAGGTTTGCGCTGCTGCTGAGGGTATCGGGGCGCCTCGCTGAGGGTCTTGGGGTGCCTCCTGGCCCCCTCAGAATCGGAGTGCCGCTCTTGGTGTCGTGGCGCCTCCTGGCCCCCCTAGGCTTCAGGGCGTCCCTGCACTCTTAAGGTAAGAGGCATTTCTTCCTTTGCAGGGACACGGGCCTGCCTCACAAGCAGCCTCAGCTCGGCATGCCCCCCTCCTGCTTCAGATTTCAATTTGCTCCGCCTCACACTTGCCTCTGACTCTGAAGGTAAGAGGCATGCCTGCCATTGCAGCATCACTGGCCTGCCTCGAAAGGGGCCCAAGCTTGCCCCACCGCTTTGGACTTCGATTCACATTGGCCTCGCAAGGTAAGAGGCATTCTTTCCCTGGCAGCGCTGCTAGCCTGCCGCGAAAGAGGCCCCGGCGCCGCGTGCTGCCCCCGTGCTTTGGACACAATACCTCTTACCTTGCGCGGCCGAGGCGAGTCCAGCTGAAGACCAAGCCTCTTCCCTTTGCAGCACCGCTGACCAGCCTTGAAAGGGCCCCCGGTCGGCCCACTGCCCTACAGCTACAGACTAGGACTTCGAGTCGGACTCACACCCACCGCGGACTCACCTCAGCCTCACCTGGGACTGGGAAGGTAAGAGGCAGGCCTTCCTTTTGAAGCAGGCCAGCCGAGCTGCAAAGGGCCCTGGTTTTGTTTCTCTTGGTCCTCGGCCCGAATTTGAGCAGGATGAGGGTGTGAGTTTCTTTTAGAATCAGTTTCAGCCCTAATCAACAATTCAGGGGCGAGGGGGCGGGGCTGAAGGGGCGAGGGGGCGGGGCTGAAGGGGCGAGGGGGCGGGGCTGAAGGGGCGAGGGGGCGGGGCTGAAGGGGCGAGGGGGCGGGGCTGAAGGGGCGAGGGGGCGGGGCTGAAGGGGCGAGGGGGCGGGGCTAAAGGGGCGAGGGGGCGGGGCTAAAGGGGCGAGGGGGCGGGGCTTAGGGGGCGAGGGGGCGGGGCTTAGGGGGCGAGGGGGCGGGGCTTAGGGGGCGAGGGGGCGGGGCTTAGGGGGCGAGGGGGCGGGGCTTAGGGGGCGAGGGGGCGGGGCTTAGGGGGCGAGGGGGCGGGGCTTAGGGGGCGAGGGGGCGGGGCTTAGGGGGCGAGGGGGCGGGGCTTAGGGGGCGAGGGGGCGGGGGTTAGGGGGCGAGGGGGCGGGGGTTAGGGGGCGAGGGGGCGGGGCTTAGGGGGCGAGGGGGCGGGGCTTAGGGGGCGAGGGGGCGGGGCTTAGGGGGCGAGGGGGCGGGGCTTAGGGGGCGAGGGGGCGGGGCTTAGGGGGCGAGGGGGCGGGGCTTAGGGGGCGAGGGGGCGGGGCTTAGGGGGCGAGGGGGCGGGGCTTAGGGGGCGAGGGGGCGGGGCTTAGGGGGCGAGGGGGCGGGGCTTAGGGGGCGAGGGGGCGGGGCTTAGGGGGCGAGGGGGCGGGGCTTAGGGGGCGAGGGGGCGGGGCTTAGGGGGCGAGGGGGCGGGGCTTAGGGGGCGAGGGGGCGGGGCTTAGGGGGCGAGGGGGCGGGGCTTAGGGGGCGAGGGGGCGGGGCTTAGGGGGCGAGGGGGCGGGGCTTAGGGGGCGAGGGGGCGGGGCTTAGGGGGCGAGGGGGCGGGGCTTAGGGGGCGAGGGGGCGGGGCTTAGGGGGCGAGGGGGCGGGGCTTAGGGGGCGAGGGGGCGGGGCTTAGGGGGCGAGGGGGCGGGGCTTAGGGGGCGAGGGGGCGGGGCTTAGGGGGCGAGGGGGCGGGGCTTAGGGGGCGAGGGGGCGGGGCTTAGGGGGCGAGGGGGCGGGGCTTAAGGGGCGAGGGGGCGGGGCTTAAGGGGCGAGGGGGCGGGGCTTAAGGGGCGAGGGGGCGGGGCTTAAGGGGCGAGGGGGCGGGGCTTAAGGGGCGAGGGGGCGGGGCTTAAGGGGCGAGGGGGCGGGGCTTAAGGGGCGAGGGGGCGGGGCTTAAGGGGCGAGGGGGCGGGGCTTAAGGGGCGAGGGGGGTTTCCTTTGAAAATGGGCTGAATTCAGGCCCGAATTTCTCCTGAATGCAGGCTTGAATTTCTCCTAGTCTTGCCCATAATATCACCTGCACTTTGGCTCAAATTTTTCCTAGATTTGGACTTGAGTTTCTCCTGGACCTGGGGCTGAATTTCTCCTGGAGTTCGGGTGGACTCTCTCCTGGAATTGGACTGGAATTTCTGCTGCTCTTGGGCTGGAATTTCTCCTGGACCTGGCCTGCATTTTAGGCTGGAATGTCTCCTGGACTTAGGCCTAATTTTCTTCTAGATTTCGGGGGGACTATCTCCTGAAATTGAACGGGATGTTGGCTGCTCTTGGGCTAAAATTTCTGCTGGACTTGGGCTGCATTTTAGGCTGGATTTTCTCCTGGACTTGGCCTGAATTTCTCCTGCACGTGGGCTGGAATTTCTATTGGGTTTAGGGCTGAATTTCTCCTGGACTTGGGCTGCATTTTAGCCTGGAATTTCTCCTGGAGCAGGGCCCAAATTTCTCCTCTTCTTGGTCTGGATTTAGGCTGTAATTTCTCCTGGACTTGGGCCTAATTTTAGGCTGGAATAACTCTTGGTTTGAGGCCTGAATTTCTCTAGGCCCTGTTCTTGAATTTCTCCTGGATGCGGGCTGGATTTTGGCTGCTCTTGGGCTGGAATTTCTCCTGGACTTGGACCCAAATTTCTCCTGGAGTTCGGGTGGACTATCTCCATCTCGAGTTCCTGCTGCAAAGCCACCATCTCAGCCCTCAGGTGAGGGTTGATATGCTGTGGGGCTTTGGCCATTGCCCCTGTTCCTCATGGGTTCCAGCTGGGGCTGGGGCAGCCCCAGGTGTGGCCCGTGAGGCTGAGGATGGGGCCAGCCCTGCACGGGGCGGGGCTCCAGCTACAAAGGGGCTGCCTGGGAAGCAGTGCTGTTGAGGGGGCAGGGGAAGCTCAGAGATGGAAGGAGTGGTAAAGGTGTCATGGCACCTACTTGCTGCTTCAGACTTGAGGCATCCCTGGACTCTGAAGGTAGGACACATTCCTTCCTTTGCAGGGACGCTGGTCCACCGCGAAAGGTGCCCCGGCTCGATGGTCTGGCTCTCGCTGTTGCTGCACACCTCGCTGCTGCTCTGGGTTTTGTGCTGCTCTTGTTGCAATGCACTTGGTCTTGCAACTCTATAGGTGGTGTGGCATGGCTCGCTGCCGCTCTGGCTGTCACGCTGCTCCTTAGTGTGGTGGTGTGCCTTGCCACTGCCCTTGATGTCGTGCTGCTCCTGTGGTTGCGCTGCCATTGTGAGTCTCACGCCACTCTTGGTGTGGCAGTGCTCTTTGTCTCATGGAGCCTCTTGGTCCCCTCAGAATCGGGGCGTTTCTGCACTCTTAAGGTAAGAGGCATTCCTTCCTTTCCACGGATGCAGGCCTGCCTTGAAAGGGGCCACGGCTTGGCGATCTGGGTCTCTTGTTGCTCTTGGTGCTGTGGTGTGCCTCGCTGCTGCTCTGGGTGTTGCGCCGCCGCTGGGGGTCTCGCGCCGCTCTTGGAGTCGGCGCGCCTCGTTGCCGCTCTGGGTGTCGTGCTGCTGCTGTCTCGCCGCTGCTCTTGGACTCGCGCCGCCGCTGGGGGTCTCGCGCCGCTCTTGGAGCCGGCGCGCCTCGTTGCCGCTCTGTGTGTGTCACCGCCGCTCTGTTTGTCTCGCGCCGCTCTTGGAGTCGGAGCGCCTCGTTGCCGCTCTGGGTGTCGTGCTTCCGCTGTTGTTGCGCTGCTGTGTGTCTCGCCACTGCTGTTAGGTTTGCGCCGCTGCTGAGGGTATCGGGGCGCCTCGCTGAGGGTCTTGGGGTGCCTCCTGGCCCCCTCAGAATCGGAGTGCCGCTCTTGGTGTCGTGGCGTCTCCTGGCTCTCTCAGATTTGGGGTGTCCCTGCACTCTTAAGGTAAGAGGCATTTCTTCCTTTGCAGGGACACGGGCCTGCCTCACAAGCAGCCTCAGCTCGGCATGCCCCCCTCCTGCTTCAGATTTCAATTTGCTCCGCCTCACACTTGCCTCTGACTCTGAAGGTAAGAGGCATGCCTGCCATTGCAGCATCACTGGCCTGCCTCGAAAGGGGCCCAAGCTTGCCCCACCGCTTTGGACTTCGATTCACATTGGCCTCGCAAGGTAAGAGGCATTCTTTCCCTGGCAGCGCTGCTAGCCTGCCGCGAAAGAGGCCCCGGCGCCGCGTGCTGCCCCCGTGCTTTGGACACAATACCTCTTACCTTGCACGGCCGAGGCGAGTCCAGCTGAAGACCAAGCCTCTTCCCTTTGCAGCACCGCTGACCAGCCTTGAAAGGGCCCCCGGTCGGCCCACTGCCCTACAGCTACAGCCTAGGACTTCGAGTCGGACTCACACCCACCGCGGACTCACCTCAGCCTCACCTGGGACTGGGAAGGTAAGAGGCAGGCCTTCCTTTTGAAGCAGGCCAGCCGAGCTGCAAAGGGCCCTGGTTTTGTTTCTCTTGGTCCTCGGCCCGAATTTGAGCAGGATGAGGGTGTGAGTTTCTTCTAGAATCAGTTTCAGCCCTAATCAACAATTCAGGGGCGAGGGGGCGGGGCTGAAGGGGCGAGGGGGCGGGGCTGAAGGGGCGAGGGGGCGGGGCTGAAGGGGCGAGGGGGCGGGGCTGAAGGGGCGGGGGGGGCGGGGCTGAAGGGGCGGGGGGGCGGGGCTCAAGGGGCGAGGGGGCGGGGCTCAAGGGGCGAGGGGGCGGGGCTCAAGGGGCGAGGGGGCGGGGCTCAAGGGGCGAGGGGGCGGGGCTCAAGGGGCGAGGGGGGTTTCCTTTGAAAATGGGCTGAATTCAGGCCCGAATTTCTCCTGAACGCAGGCTTGAATTTCTCCTAGTCTTGCCCATAATATCACCTGCACTTTGGCTCAAATTTTTCCTAGATTTGGACTTGAATTTCTCCTGGACCTGGGGCTGAATTTCTCCTGGAGTTCGGGTGGACTCTCTCCTGGAATTGGACTGGAATTTCTCCTGGACCTGGCCTGCATTTTAGGCTGGAATGTCTCCTGGACTTAGGCCTAATTTTCTTCTAGATTTCGGAGGGACTATCTCCTGAAATTGAACGGGATGTTGGCTGCTCTTGGGCTAAAATTTCTGCTGGACTTGGGCTGCATTTTAGGCTGGATTTTCTCCTGGACTTGGCCTGAATTTCTCCTGCACGTGGGCTGGAATTTCTATTGGGTTTAGGGCTGAATTTCTCCTGGACTTGGGCTGCATTTTAGCCTGGAATTTCTCCTGGAGCAGGGCCCAAATTTCTCCTCTTCTTGGTCTGGATTTAGGCTGTAATTTCTCCTGGACTTGGGCCTAATTTTAGGCTGGAATAACTCTTGGTTTGAGGCCTGAATTTCTCTAGGCCCTGTTCTTGAATTTCTCCTGGATGCGGGCTGGATTTTGGCTGCTCTTGGGCTGGAATTTCTCCTGGACTTGGACCCAAATTTCTCCTGGAGTTCGGGTGGACTATCTCCATCTTGAGTTCCTGCTGCAAAGCCACCATCTCAGCCCTCAGGTGAGGGTTGATATGCTGTGGGGCTTTGGCCATTGCCCCTGTTCCTCATGGGTTCCAGCTGGGGCTGGGGCAGCCCCAGGTGTGGCCCGTGAGGCTGAGGATGGGGCCAGCCCTGCACGGGGCGGGGCTCCAGCTACAAAGGGGCTGCCTGGGAAGCAGTGCTGTTGAGGGGGCAGGGGAAGCTCAGAGATGGAAGGAGTGGTAAAGGTGTCATGGCACCTACTTGCTGCTTCAGACTTGAGGCATCCCTGGACTCTGAAGGTAGGACACATTCCTTCCTTTGCAGGGACGCTGGTCCACCGCGAAAGGTGCCCCGGCTCGATGGTCTGGCTCTCGCTGTTGCTGCACACCTCGCTGCTGCTCTGGGTTTTGTGCTGCTCTTGTTGCAATGCACTTGGTCTTGCAACTCTATAGGTGGTGTGGCATGGCTCGCTGCCGCTCTGGCTGTCACGCTGCTCCTTAGTGTGGTGGTGTGCCTTGCCACTGCCCTTGATGTCGTGCTGCTCCTGTGGTTGCGCTGCCATTGTGAGTCTCACGCCACTCTTGGTGTGGCAGTGCTCTTTGTCTCATGGAGCCTCTTGGTCCCCTCAGAATCGGGGCGTTTCTGCACTCTTAAGGTAAGAGGCATTCCTTCCTTTCCACGGATGCAGGCCTGCCTTGAAAGGGGCCACGGCTTGGCGATCTGGGTCTCTTGTTGCTCTTGGTGCTGTGGTGTGCCTCGCTGCTGCTCTGGGTGTTGCGCCGCCGCTGGGGGTCTCGCGCCGCTCTTGGAGTCGGCGCGCCTCGTTGCCGCTCTGGGTGTCGTGCTGCTGCTGTCTCGCCGCTGCTCTTGGACTCGCGCCGCCGCTGGGGGTCTCGCGCCGCTCTTGGAGCCGGCGCGCCTCGTTGCCGCTCTGTGTGTGTCACCGCCGCTCTGTTTGTCTCGCGCCGCTCTTGGAGTCGGAGCGCCTCGTTGCCGCTCTGGGTGTCGTGCTTCCGCTGTTGTTGCGCTGCTGTGTGTCTCGCCACTGCTGTTAGGTTTGCGCCGCTGCTGAGGGTATCGGGGCGCCTCGCTGAGGGTCTTGGGGTGCCTCCTGGCCCCCTCAGAATCGGAGTGCCGCTCTTGGTGTCGTGGCGTCTCCTGGCTCTCTCAGATTTGGGGTGTCCCTGCACTCTTAAGGTAAGAGGCATTTCTTCCTTTGCAGGGACACGGGCCTGCCTCACAAGCAGCCTCAGCTCGGCATGCCCCCCTCCTGCTTCAGATTTCAATTTGCTCCGCCTCACACTTGCCTCTGACTCTGAAGGTAAGAGGCATGCCTGCCATTGCAGCATCACTGGCCTGCCTCGAAAGGGGCCCAAGCTTGCCCCACCGCCCCACCGCTTTGGACTTCGATTCACATTGGCCTCGCAAGGTAAGAGGCATTCTTTCCCTGGCAGCGCTGCTAGCCTGCCGCGAAAGAGGCCCCGGCGCCGCGTGCTGCCCCCGTGCTTTGGACACAATACCTCTTACCTTGCGCGGCCGAGGCGAGTCCAGCTGAAGACCAAGCCTCTTCCCTTTGCAGCACCGCTGACCAGCCTTGAAAGGGCCCCCGGTCGGCCCACTGCCCTACAGCTACAGCCTAGGACTTCGAGTCGGACTCACACCCACCGCGGACTCACCTCAGCCTCACCTGGGACTGGGAAGGTAAGAGGCAGGCCTTCCTTTTGAAGCAGGCCAGCCGAGCTGCAAAGGGCCCTGGTTTTGTTTCTCTTGGTCCTCGGCCCGAATTTGAGCAGGATGAGGGTGTGAGTTTCTTCTAGAATCAGTTTCAGCCCTAATCAACAATTCAGGGGCGAGGGGGCGGGGCTAAAGGGGCGAGGGGGCGGGGCTGAAGGGGCGAGGGGGCGGGGCTGAAGGGGCGAGGGGGCGGGGCTGAAGGGGCGAGGGGGCGGGGCTGAAGGGGCGAGGGGGCGGGGCTGAAGGGGCGAGGGGGCGGGGCTGAAGGGGCGAGGGGGCGGGGCTGAAGGGGCGAGGGGGCGGGGCCGAAGGGGCGAGGGGGCGGGGCTGAAGGGGCGAGGGGGCGGGGCCGAAGGGGCGAGGGGGCGGGGCCGAAGGGGCGAGGGGGCGGGGCCGAAGGGGCGAGGGGGCGGGGCCGAAGGGGCGAGGGGGCGGGGCCGAAGGGGCGAGGGGGCGGGGCCAAAGGGGCGAGGGGGCGGGGCCAAAGGGGCGAGGGGGCGGGGCCAAAGGGGCGAGGGGGCGGGGCCAAAGGGGCGAGGGGGCGGGGCCAAAGGGGCGAGGGGGCGGGGCCAAAGGGGCGAGGGGGCGGGGCCAAAGGGGCGAGGGGGCGGGGCCAAAGGGGCGAGGGGGCGGGGCCAAAGGGGCGAGGGGGCGGGGCCAAAGGGGCGAGGGGGCGGGGCCAAAGGGGCGAGGGGGCGGGGCCAAAGGGGCGAGGGGGCGGGGCCAAAGGGGCGAGGGGGCGGGGCCAAAGGGGCGAGGGGGCGGGGCCAAAGGGGCGAGGGGGCGGGGCCAAAGGGGCGAGGGGGCGGGGCCAAAGGGGCGAGGGGGCGGGGCCAAAGGGGCGAGGGGGCGGGGCCAAAGGGGCGAGGGGGCGGGGCCAAAGGGGCGAGGGGGCGGGGCCAAAGGGGCGAGGGGGCGGGGCCAAAGGGGCGAGGGGGCGGGGCCAAAGGGGCGAGGGGGCGGGGCCAAAGGGGCGAGGGGGCGGGGCCAAAGGGGCGAGGGGGCGGGGCCAAAGGGGCGAGGGGGCGGGGCCAAAGGGGCGAGGGGGCGGGGCCAAAGGGGCGAGGGGGCGGGGCCAAAGGGGCGAGGGGGCGGGGCCAAAGGGGCGAGGGGGCGGGGCCAAAGGGGCGAGGGGGCGGGGCCAAAGGGGCGAGGGGGCGGGGCCAAAGGGGCGAGGGGGCGGGGCCAAAGGGGCGAGGGGGCGGGGCCAAAGGGGCGAGGGGGCGGGGCCAAAGGGGCGAGGGGGCGGGGCCAAAGGGGCGAGGGGGCGGGGCCAAAGGGGCGAGGGGGCGGGGCCAAAGGGGCGAGGGGGCGGGGCCAAAGGGGCGAGGGGGCGGGGCCAAAGGGGCGAGGGGGCGGGGCCAAAGGGGCGAGGGGGCGGGGCCAAAGGGGCGAGGGGGCGGGGCCAAAGGGGCGAGGGGGCGGGGCCAAAGGGGCGAGGGGGCGGGGCCAAAGGGGCGAGGGGGCGGGGCCAAAGGGGCGAGGGGGCGGGGCCAAAGGGGCGAGGGGGCGGGGCCAAAGGGGCGAGGGGGCGGGGCCAAAGGGGCGAGGGGGCGGGGCCAAAGGGGCGAGGGGGCGGGGCCAAAGGGGCGAGGGGGCGGGGCCAAAGGGGCGAGGGGGCGGGGCCAAAGGGGCGAGGGGGCGGGGCCAAAGGGGCGAGGGGGCGGGGCCAAAGGGGCGAGGGGGCGGGGCCAAAGGGGCGAGGGGGCGGGGCCAAAGGGGCGAGGGGGCGGGGCCAAAGGGGCGAGGGGGCGGGGCCAAAGGGGCGAGGGGGCGGGGCCAAAGGGGCGAGGGGGCGGGGCCAAAGGGGCGAGGGGGCGGGGCCAAAGGGGCGAGGGGGCGGGGCCAAAGGGGCGAGGGGGCGGGGCCAAAGGGGCGAGGGGGCGGGGCCAAAGGGGCGAGGGGGCGGGGCCAAAGGGGCGAGGGGGCGGGGCCAAAGGGGCGAGGGGGCGGGGCCAAAGGGGCGAGGGGGGTTTCCTTTGAAAATGGGCTGAATTCAGGCCCGAATTTCTCCTGAATGCAGGCTTGAATTTCTCCTAGTCTTGCCCATAATATCACCTGCACTTTGGCTCAAATTTTTCCTAGATTTGGACTTGAATTTCTCCTGGACCTGGGGCTGAATTTCTCCTGGAGTTCGGGTGGACTCTCTCCTGGAATTGGACTGGAATTTCTGCTGCTCTTGGGCTGGAATTTTTCCTGGACCTGGCCTGCATTTTAGGCTGGAATGTCTCCTGGACTTAGGCCTAATTTTCTTCTAGATTTCGGGGGGACTATCTCCTGAAATTGAACGGGATGTTGGCTGCTCTTGGGCTAAAATTTCTGCTGGACTTGGGCTGCATTTTAGGCTGGATTTTCTCCTGGACTTGGCCTGAATTTCTCCTGCACGTGGGCTGGAATTTCTATTGGGTTTAGGGCTGAATTTCTCCTGGACTTGGGCTGCATTTTAGCCTGGAATTTCTCCTGGAGCAGGGCCCAAATTTCTCCTCTTCTTGGTCTGGATTTAGGCTGTAATTTCTCCTGGACTTGGGCCTAATTTTAGGCTGGAATAACTCTTGGTTTGAGGCCTGAATTTCTCTAGGCCCTGTTCTTGAATTTCTCCTGGATGCGGGCTGGATTTTGGCTGCTCTTGGGCTGGAATTTCTCCTGGACTTGGACCCAAATTTCTCCTGGAGTTCGGGTGGACTATCTCCATCTCGAGTTCCTGCTGCAAAGCCACCATCTCAGCCCTCAGGTGAGGGTTGATATGCTGTGGGGCTTTGGCCATTGCCCCTGTTCCTCATGGGTTCCAGCTGGGGCTGGGGCAGCCCCAGGTGTGGCCCGTGAGGCTGAGGATGGGGCCAGCCCTGCACGGGGCGGGGCTCCAGCTACAAAGGGGCTGCCTGGGAAGCAGTGCTGTTGAGGGGGCAGGGGAAGCTCAGAGATGGAAGGAGTGGTAAAGGTGTCATGGCACCTACTTGCTGCTTCAGACTTGAGGCATCCC
This sequence comes from Rhynochetos jubatus, assembly GCA_027574665.1. NCBI lineage: Eukaryota > Metazoa > Chordata > Aves > Eurypygiformes > Rhynochetidae > Rhynochetos > Rhynochetos jubatus. The sequence goes on from CM050669.1 coordinate 21,661, forward strand.
TGGACTCTGAAGGTAGGACACATTCCTTCCTTTGCAGGGACGCTGGTCCACCGCGAAAGGTGCCCCGGCTCGATGGTCTGGCTCTCGCTGTTGCTGCACACCTCGCTGCTGCTCTGGGTTTTGTGCTGCTCTTGTTGCAATGCACTTGGTCTTGCAACTCTATAGGTGGTGTGGCATGGCTCGCTGCCGCTCTGGCTGTCACGCTGCTCCTTAGTGTGGTGGTGTGCCTTGCCACTGCCCTTGATGTCGTGCTGCTCCTGTGGTTGCGCTGCCATTGTGAGTCTCACGCCACTCTTGGTGTGGCAGTGCTCTTTGTCTCATGGAGCCTCTTGGTCCCCTCAGAATCGGGGCGTTTCTGCACTCTTAAGGTAAGAGGCATTCCTTCCTTTCCACGGATGCAGGCCTGCCTTGAAAGGGGCCACGGCTTGGCGATCTGGGTCTCTTGTTGCTCTTGGTGCTGTGGTGTGCCTCGCTGCTGCTCTGGGTGTTGCGCCGCCGCTGGGGGTCTCGCGCCGCTCTTGGAGTCGGCGCGCCTCGTTGCCGCTCTGGGTGTCGTGCTGCTGCTGTCTCGCCGCTGCTCTTGGACTCGCGCCGCCGCTGGGGGTCTCGCGCCGCTCTTGGAGCCGGCGCGCCTCGTTGCCGCTCTGTGTGTGTCACCGCCGCTCTGTTTGTCTCGCGCCGCTCTTGGAGTCGGAGCGCCTCGTTGCCGCTCTGGGTGTCGTGCTTCCGCTGTTGTTGCGCTGCTGTGTGTCTCGCCACTGCTGTTAGGTTTGCGCTGCTGCTGAGGGTATCGGGGCGCCTCGCTGAGGGTCTTGGGGTGCCTCCTGGCCCCCTCAGAATCGGAGTGCCGCTCTTGGTGTCGTGGCGTCTCCTGGCTCTCTCAGATTTGGGGTGTCCCTGCACTCTTAAGGTAAGAGGCATTTCTTCCTTTGCAGGGACACGGGCCTGCCTCACAAGCAGCCTCAGCTCGGCATGCCCCCCTCCTGCTTCAGATTTCAATTTGCTCCGCCTCACACTTGCCTCTGACTCTGAAGGTAAGAGGCATGCCTGCCATTGCAGCATCACTGGCCTGCCTCGAAAGGGGCCCAAGCTTGCCCCACCGCCCCACCGCTTTGGACTTCGATTCACATTGGCCTCGCAAGGTAAGAGGCATTCTTTCCCTGGCAGCGCTGCTAGCCTGCCGCGAAAGAGGCCCCGGCGCCGCGTGCTGCCCCCGTGCTTTGGACACAATACCTCTTACCTTGCGCGGCCGAGGCGAGTCCAGCTGAAGACCAAGCCTCTTCCCTTTGCAGCACCGCTGACCAGCCTTGAAAGGGCCCCCGGTCGGCCCACTGCCCTACAGCTACAGACTAGGACTTCGAGTCGGACTCACACCCACCGCGGACTCACCTCAGCCTCACCTGGGACTGGGAAGGTAAGAGGCAGGCCTTCCTTTTGAAGCAGGCCAGCCGAGCTGCAAAGGGCCCTGGTTTTGTTTCTCTTGGTCCTCGGCCCGAATTTGAGCAGGATGAGGGTGTGAGTTTCTTCTAGAATCAGTTTCAGCCCTAATCAACAATTCAGGGGCGAGGGGGCGGGGCTAGAGGGGCGGGGGGGCGGGGCTAGAGGGGCGGGGGGGCGGGGCTAGAGGGGCGGGGGGGCGGGGCTCGGGGGGCGGGGCTACAGGGGCTCGGGGGGCGGGGCTACAGGGGCGAGGGGGGTTTCCTTTGAAAATGGGCTGAATTCAGGCCCGAATTTCTCCTGAATGCAGGCTTGAATTTCTCCTAGTCTTGCCCATAATATCACCTGCACTTTGGCTCAAATTTTTCCTAGATTTGGACTTGAATTTCTCCTGGACCTGGGGCTGAATTTCTCCTGGAGTTCGGGTGGACTCTCTCCTGGAATTGGACTGGAATTTCTCCTGGACCTGGCCTGCATTTTAGGCTGGAATGTCTCCTGGACTTAGGCCTAATTTTCTTCTAGATTTCGGGGGGACTATCTCCTGAAATTGAACGGGATGTTGGCTGCTCTTGGGCTAAAATTTCTGCTGGACTTGGGCTGCATTTTAGGCTGGATTTTCTCCTGGACTTGGCCTGAATTTCTCCTGCACGTGGGCTGGAATTTCTATTGGGTTTAGGGCTGAATTTCTCCTGGACTTGGGCTGCATTTTAGCCTGGAATTTCTCCTGGAGCAGGGCCCAAATTTCTCCTCTTCTTGGTCTGGATTTAGGCTGTAATTTCTCCTGGACTTGGGCCTAATTTTAGGCTGGAATAACTCTTGGTTTGAGGCCTGAATTTCTCTAGGCCCTGTTCTTGAATTTCTCCTGGATGTGGGCTGGATTTTGGCTGCTCTTGGGCTGGAATTTCTCCTGGTCTTGGACCCAAATTTCTCCTGGAGTTTGGGTGGACTATCTCCATGACTTGGACTGGAATTTCTGCGACATTTGGGCTGGAATGCCTCCTGGACATAGGCCTAATTTTCTCCTGGAGTTCGGTTGGACTATCTCCTGAAATTGGACTGGATTTTGCCTGCTCTTGGGCTAAAATTTCTGCTGGACTTGGGCTGCATTTTAGGCTGGATTTTCTCCTGGAGCTGGGCCCAAATTTCTCCTCCACTTGGACTGCATTTAGGCTGTAATTTCTCCTGGACTTGGGCTCAAATTTCTCCCAGAGTTCGGGTGGACTATCTCCGGGACTTGGACTGGAATTACTGCTGCACTTGGGCTGGAATTTCTCCTGGACTTGGGCCTCAATTTAGGCTGGAATTACTCCTGATTTGAGGCCTGAATTTCTCTAGGCCTTGTTCTTGAATTTCTCCTGGATGTGGGCTGGATTTTGGCTGCCCTTGATCTAAAGCTTCTGCTGGACTTGCGCTGAATTTTAGGCCAGAATTTCTCCTAGACTTGGCCGCAATATCACCTGCATTTTGGTTCAAATTTTTCCTAGATTTGGACTTCAATTTCTCCTGGACTTGGGTCCAAATTTCTCCTGGAGTTCAGGTGGAGTATCTCCTGGAGTTGGACTGGAATTTCTGCAGGATTTGGGCTGGAATTTCTCCTGGACTTGGGCCTCATTTTAGGCTGGAATTACTCCTGGTTTGAGGCCTGAATTTCTCTAGGACCTGTTCTTGAAATTCTCCTCGCTATGGACTGGATTTTGTCTGCTCTTGTGCTAAAATTTCTCCTCGACTTTGGCCACATTTTAGGCTGGAATTTCTCCTGGATATGGGCTGGATTTACGCTGGAATTTCTCCTGGACTTGGGCATAATTTTCTCCTGCAGTTCGGGTTGACTATCTCCTGAAACTGGAGTGGAGTTTGGCTGCTCTTAGGCTAAAATTTCTCCTGGACGTGGGCTACATTTAGGCTGGAATTTCTCCTGGACTTGGGCTCAAATTTCTCCTAGAGTTCGGGTGGACTATCTCCGGGACTTGGACTGGAATTACTGCTGCACTTGGGCTAGAATTTCTCCTGGACTTGGGCCTCAATTTAGGCTGGAATTACTCCTGGTTTGAGGCCTGAATTTCTCTAGGCCCTGTTCTTGAATTTCTCCTGGATGTGGGCTAGATTTTGGCTGCCCTTGAGCCTGACTTTCTCCTGGACCTGGCTTGCATTTTAGGCTGGAATTTCTCCTGGATATGGGCTGGATTTATGCTGGAATTTCTCCTGGACTTGGGCATAATTTTCTCCTGCAGTTCGGGTTGACTATCTCCTGAAACTGGAGTGGAGTTTGGCTGCTCTTAGGCTAAAATTTCTGCTGGACTTGGGCTGCATTTTAGGCTGGATTTTCTCCTGGACTTGGGCCTGAATTTCTTCTGCACGCGGGCTGGAATTTCTGTTGGGCTTGGGGCTGAATTTCTCCTGGACATGGTCTGGATTTATGCTGGAATTTCTCCTGGACTTAGGCCTAAATATCTTTTGGAGTTCAGGTGGACTATCTCCTGGACTTGGACTGGAATTTCTGCTGCACTTGGGCTGCAATTTCTCCTGGCTACAGGGGCGAGAAGGTGTGCCTTCAGGGGTGAGGGGGAGTGCTTTCAGTTGCGAGGGGGCGTGCCTTAAAGCTGGAGAGATGCAGGCCACAATGCAGACCAAATTCGAGGTCACTTCCAGGGGAAACCTGGGCTCCAGCGCAGGTCAAATCTGGGATTCGGCGCAGGAGAAATTGGAGCTGGCGTGCAGGAGCAATTTCGGGGAGTCCAGCAGAAATTGAAGGTTGCAGTGCAGGAGAAATTTTGGCCAGAGTTCAAGAGAAATTAGAGGGCACGTTGAGGAGAAATTCGGGCTCTACTACAGGGGAAATTTGGGCCAGAATCCAGGGGAAATTCAGACCCAAGTGCACGAGAAATTCTCACCCAAATCCTGGTGAAATTCAGACCCAAGTCCCTATGAAATTCGGGCCCAATTCAGTGGGCCTCATGACATTTCCTCATTACAGTTAGGGATGAGAGGGAACTAAGACATGCCCTGCCAGCCCTGACCCTTTTGGCAGTCTGGGGAGATCAGCACCAGCTGGGAATGCCAACAAGAGCCTGCCCCAATTAAGGCCAGGCTGGGAGATTGCTTAGGCCTGAAGTCAATTATCTCATGACTCTCTAAATAGAGGGAGGCTCCATGGCTGACCCTTGCTTTCTCCTGGTCTGCAGGGGCTGCACCCAGCATGTCCCTTGGAGTGGGATGGCACTCAGAGCTCCACACCCCCCAGTCTGGGAAAGGAGAGAGCGGTCGACACGGCCTGGGGTGAAAACCCTCTTGGAGGCTCAGCTCTGCTCCCGTTGAGACATGCTGACATGCGACGGGAAGGCTTGAACCGGGCTCCGGGGGCTTTTGAACAGGTACCTTCCTAGCAAGATGCATATCTCCACAGCCATTTCTGTCTCTGGCGGGGGGAGCGTGTGCGTGCAGCTGCGTGCCGGGCACTGTGTTAACCCTTTGCTGGAGTTGCTGTGCTGATGGATGGAGAGTCGGGACCTGATGGGGGATGGTGTGATCTGACTGTGGGCCAGATGGGAATAGTGTGAAGGGACTTTGTGCAAAACTTGGGGGCAGCACCAGTTCAAAGCCCAAACTCCACAGGTTGTGCTCCTGTCCCCAATTCCTTAGGCATAAAGCGTTAGTCTGGTGTGGGGCCTGCGGTAGACCCAGCCGCAGGTGGATTTCTCTTGGGCGGAGTGCAGAAACGCGGGGAATCTGACGTCCCAGGGCAGGAGAGATCTGAGGGACAGGTCTTGGCCCTCTTCTTGAGTTTCTCCTGGATGTGGGCTGCATTTTAGGCTGGAACTTTTCCTGGAGCTGGGCCCAAAATTCTCCTCCACCTGGACTGGGTTTAGGCAGTAATTTCTCCTGGAATTGGGCCTAATTTTAGGTTGGAATTACTCCTGGTTTGAGGCCTGACTTTCTCCACCCCCTGCTCTTGATATTCTCCTGGATGTGGGCTGCATTTTGGCTGCGTTTTGGGCTGCAGCTTCTCGTGGTTTAAGGCCTGGCTTGCTCCACCCCCTGCTCTTGATATTCTCCTGGATGTGGACTGCATTTTATATGCTTTTTGGCCTCGAGCTTCTCGTGGTTTGAGGCCTGGCTTGCTCTAGCCGCTGCTCTTGATATTCTCCCGGATGTGGGCTGCATTTTGGTTGCCTTTTGGGCTGGAGCTTCTCGTGTATTGGGGCCTGGCTTGCTCCACCCCCTGCTCTTGATATTCTCCCGGATGTGGGCTGCATTTTGGCTGCCTTTTGGGCTGGAGCTTCTTGTGATTTGAGGCCTGGCTTGCTCCACCACCTGCTCTTGAGATTCTCCCAAATGTGCGCTGCATTTTGGCTGCCTATTGGGCTGGAGCTTCTCGTGTTTTGAGGCCTGGCTTGCTCCACCCCCTGCTCTTGAGATTCTCCCGTGGGTTGGTTGGATTTTGGCTGCTTTTTGGGCTGGAGATTCTCGTGCTTTGAAGCCTGGCTTGCTCCAACCCCTGCTCTTGATATTCTCCTGGATGTGGACTGCGTTATGGCTGCATTTTGGGCTGGAGCTTCTCGTGGTTTGAGGCCTGGCTTGCTCCACCCCCTCTGCATGATATTCTCCCGGGTGTGTGCTGGAGTTTGGCTGCATTTTGGGTTGGAGCTTCTCGTGGTTTGAGGCCTGGCTTGCTCCACCCCCTGCTCTTGATATTCTCCCGGAGGTGGGATGCATTTTGGCTGCCTTTTGGGCTGGAGCTTCTCGTGGTTTGAGGCCTGCCTTGCTCCACCCCCTGCTCTTGATATTCTCCCGGATGTGGTCTGGAGTTTGGCTGCCTTTTGGGCTGGAGCTTCTCGTGGTTTGAGGCCTGGCTTGCTCCACCCCCTGCTCTTGATATTCTCCCGGAGGTGGGATGCATTTTGGCTGCCTTTTGGGCTGGAAATTTTCGTTGATGAGGCCTGGCTTGCTCCACCCCCTGCTCTTGATATTCTCCTGGATGTGGGCTGGATTTTGGCTGCCTTTTGGGCTGGAGCTTCTCGTGGTTTGAGGCCTGGCTTGCTCCACCCCCTGCTCTTGATATTCTCCCAGATGTGGGCTGCATTTGTGGTTGCATTTTGGGCTGGAAATTTTCGTCGTTTGAGGCCTGGCTTGCTCCACCCCCTGCCCATGATATTCTCCCGGATGTGGGCTGCATTTTGGCTGCCTTTTAGACTGGAGCATCTCGTGGTTTGAGGCCTGGCTTGCTCCACCCCCTGCTCTTGAGATTCTCCCAGATGTCGGCTGCATTTTGGCTGCCTATTGGGCTGGAGCTTCTCGTGGTTTGAGGCCTGGCTTGCTCCACCCCCTGTTCTTGATATTCTCCCGGATGTGGTCTGGAGTTTGGCTGCCTTTTGGGCTGGAGCTTCTCGTGGTTTGAGGCCTGGCTTGCTCCACCCCCTGCTCTTGATATTCTCCCGGATGTGGGCTGGATTTTGGCTGCATTTTGGGCTGGAGCTTCTTGTGGTTTGGGGCCTGGCTTGCTCCACCCCCTGTTCTTGATATTCTCCCGGATGTGGGCTGCATTTTGGCTGCATTTTGGGCAGGAGCTTCTCGTGGTTTGAGGCCTGGCTTGCTCCACCCCCTGCTCTTGAGATTCTCCCGGATGTGTTCTGGAGTTTGGCTGCATTTTGGGCTGGAGCTTCTCGTGGTTTGAGGCCTGGCTTGCTCCACCCCCTGCTCTTGAGATTCTCCCGGAGGTGGGATGCATTTTGGCTGCATTTTGGGCTGGAGCTTCTCGTGGTTTGAGGCCTGCCTTGCTCCACCCCCTGCTCTTGAGATTCTCCTGGATGTGGGCTGGCATTTGACTGCATTTTGGGCTGGAGCTTCTCGTGGTTTGAGGCCTGGCTTGCTCCACCCCCTGCTCTTGATATTCTCCCGGATGTGGTCTGGATTTTGGCTGCCTTTTTTGGGCTGGAGCTTCTCGTGGTTTGAGGCCTGCCTTGCTCCACCCCCTGCTCTTGAGATTCTCCCGGATGTGGTCTGGAGTTTGGCTGCCTTTTGGGCTGGAGCTTCTCGTGGTTTGAGGCCTGGCTTGCTCCACCCCCTGCTCTTGATATTCTCCCGGATGTGGTCTGGATTTTGGCTGCCTTTTTTGGGCTGGAGCTTCTCGTGGTTTGAGGCCTGGCTTGCTCTAGCGGCTGCTCTTGAGATTCTCCCGGATGTGGGCTGTATTTTGGCTGCATTTTGGGCTGGAGCTTCTCGTGGTTTGAGGCCTGGATTGCTCCACCCCCTGCTCTTGATATTCTCCCGGAGGTGGGCTGGATTTTGGCTGCCTTTTGGGCTGGAGCTTCTCGTGGTTTGAGGCCTGGCTTGCTCCACCCCCTGCTCTTGATATTCTCCCAGATGTGGGCTGCATTTGTGGTTGCATTTTGGGCTGGAAATTTTCGTTGTTTGAGGCCTGGCTTGCTCCACCCCCTGCCCATGATATTCTCCCGGATGTGGGCTGTATTTTGGCTGCCTTTTGGACTGGAGCATCTCGTGGTTTGAGGCCTGGCTTGCTCTAGCCGCTGCTCTTGATATTCTCCCAAATGTGGGCTGCATTTTGGCTGCCTATTGGGCTGGAGCTTCTCGTGGTTTGAGGCCTGGCTTGCTCCACCACATGCTCTTGAGATTCTCCCGGATGTGGGCTGGATTTTGGCTGCATTTTGGGCTGGAGCTTCTCGTGGTTTGAGGCCTGGCTTGCTCCACCCCCTGCTCTTGATATTCTCCCGGATGTGGGCTGCATTTGTGGTTGCATTTTGGGCTGGAGCTTCTCGTGGTTTGAGGCCTGGCTTGCTCCACCACATGCTCTTGAGATTCTCCCGGATGTGGGCTGGATTTTGGCTGCATTTTGGGCTGGAGCTTCTCGTGGTTTGAGGCCTGGCTTGCTCTAGCCGCTGCTCTTGAGATTCTCCCGGATGTGGGCTGCATTTTGGTTGCGTTTTGGGCTGGAGCTTCTCGTGGATTGGGGCCTGCCTTGCTCCACCACCTGCTCTTGATATTCTCCCGGATGTGGGCTGCATTTTGGCTGATTCTTGGGCTGGAGCTTCCCGTGGTTTGAGGCCTGGCTTGCTCCACCCCCTGCTCTTGAGATTCTCCCGCATGTGGGCTGAATTTGTGGTTGCATTTTGGGCTGGAAATTTTCCTTTTTTGAGGCCTGGCTTGCTCTAACCCCTGCTCTTGATATTCTCCCTGAGGTGGTCTGCATTTTGGCTGCCTTTTGGGCTGGAGCTTCTCGTGGTTTGAGGCCTGGCTTGCTCCACCCCCTGCTCTTGAGATTCTCCCGGATGTGGGCTGGATTTTGGCTGCCTTTTGGGCTGTACCTTCTCGTGATTTGAGGCCTGGCTTGCTCCACCCCCTGCTCTTGAGATTCTCCCGTGGATTGGTTGGATTTTGGCTGCCTTTTGGGCTGGATATTCTCGTGCTTTGAAGCCTGGCTTGCTCCAACCCCTGCTCTTGATATTCTCCTGGATGTGGGCTGGCATTTGGCTACTTTTGGGCTGGAGCTTCTCGTGGTTTGAGGCCTGGCTTGCTCCACCCCCTGCTCTTGAGATTCTCCCGTGGGTTGGTTGGATTTTGGCTGCCTTTTGGGCTGGAGCTTCTCGTGGTTTGAGGCCTGGCTTTCTCCACCCCCTGCTCTTGAGATTCTCTTGGATGTGGGCTGGATTTTGGCTGCCTTGTGGGCTGGAGCTTCTTGTGGTTTGAGGCCTGGCTTGCTCCACCCCCTGCTCTTGAGATTCTCCCGGATGTGGGCTGCATTAGTGGTTGCATTTTGGGCTGGAGCTTCTCGTGGTTTGAGGCCTGCCTTGCTCCACCCCCTGCTCTTGAGATTCTCCCGGATGTGGGCTGCATTAGTGGTTGCATTTTGGGCTGGAGCTTCTCGTGGTTTGAGGCCTGCCTTGCTCCACCCCCTGCTCTTGAGATTCTCCCGGATGTGGGCTGCATTTTGGCTGCCTTTTGGGCTGGAGCTTCTCGTGGTTTGAGGCCTGCCTTGCTCCACCCCCTGCTCTTGAGATTCTCACGGATGTGGGCTGTATTTTGGCTGCCTTTTGGACTGGAGCTTCTCGTGGTTTGAGGCCTGCCTTGCTCCACCCCCTGCTCTTGAGATTCTCTTGGATGTGGGCTGGATTATGGCTGCCTTTTGGGCTGGAGCTTCTCGTGGTTTGAGGCCTGGCTTGCTCGACCCCCTGCTCTTGATATTCTCCCAGATGTGGGCTGCATTTGTGGTTGCATTTTGGGCTGGAAATTTTCGTTGTTTGAGGCCTGGCTTGCTCCACCCCCTGCCCATGATATTCTCCCAGATGTGGGCTGTATTTTGGCTGCCTTTTGGACTGGAGCATCTCGTGGTTTGAGGCCTGGCTTGCTCTAGCCGCTGCTCTTGATATTCTCCCAAATGTGGGCTGCATTTTGGCTGCCTATTGGGCTGGAGCTTCTCGTGGTTTGAGGCCTGGCTTGCTCCACCCCCTGTTCTTGATATTCTCCCGGATGTGGTCTGGAGTTTGGCTGCCTTTTGGGCTGGAGCTTCTCGTGGTTTGAGGCCTGGCTTGCTCCACCCCCTGCTCTTGAGATTCTCCCGGATGTGGGCTGGATTTTGGCTGCCTTTTGGGCTGGAGCTTCTCGTGGTTTGAGGCCTGGCTTGCTCCACCCCCTGCTCTTGATATTCTCCCGGATGTGGGCTGCATTTGTGGTTGCATTTTGGGCTGGAGCTTCTCGTGGTTTGAGGCCTGGCTTGCTCCACCACCTGCTCTTGAGATTCTCCCGGATGTGGGCTGGATTTTGGCTGCATTTTGGGCTGGAGCTTCTCGTGGTTTGAGGCCTGGCTTGCTCCAAACTCTGCCATTGATATTCTCCCGTATGTGGGCTGCATTTTGGCTGCCTTTTGGGCTGGAGCTTCTCGTGGTTTGAGGCCTGGCTTGCTCCACCCCCTCTGCATGATATTCTACCCAGTGTGGGCTGGAGTTTGGCTGCATTTTGGGCTGGAGCTTCTTGTGGTTTGGGGCCTGGCTTGCTCCACCCCCTGCTCTTGATATTCTCCCGGATGTGGGCTGCATTTTGGCTGCATTTTGGGCTGGAGCTTCTCGTGGTTTGAGGCCTGGCTTGCTGCACCCCCTGCTCTTGAGATTCTCCCGGATGTGTTCTGGAGTTTGGCTTTGTTTTGGGCTGGAGCTTCTCGTGGTTTGAGGCCTGCCTTGCTCCACCCCCTGCCCTTGAGATTCTCCCGGATGTGGTCTGGAGTTTGGCTGCCTTTTGGACTGGAGCTTCTCGTGGTTTGAGGCCTGGCTTGCTCCACTCCCTGCTCTTGATATTCTAGCGGATGTGGGCTGGAGTTTGGCTGCCTTTTGGGCTGTAGCTTCCTGTGGTTTGAGGCCTGGCTTGCTCCACCCCCTGCTCTTGAGATTCTCCCGCATGTGGGCTGAATTTGTGGTTGCATTTTGGGCTGGAAATTTTCCTTTTTTGAGGCCTGGCTTGCTCTAACCCCTGCTCTTGATATTCTCCCTGAGGTGGTCTGCATTTTGGCTGCCTTTTGGGCTGGAGCTTCTCGTGGTTTGAGGCCTGGCTTGCTCCACCCCCTGCTCTTGAGATTCTCCCGGATGTGGGCTGGATTTTGGCTGCCTTTTGGGCTGTACCTTCTCGTGATTTGAGGCCTGGCTTGCTCCACCCCCTGCTCTTGAGATTCTCCCGTGGATTGGTTGGATTTTGGCTGCCTTTTGGGCTGGATATTCTCGTGCTTTGAAGTCTGGCTTGCTCCAACCCCTGCTCTTGATATTCTCCTGGATGTGGGCTGGCATTTGGCTACTTTTGGGCTGGAGCTTCTCGTGGTTTGAGGCCTGGCTTGCTCCACCCCCTGCTCTTGAGATTCTCCCGTGGGTTGGTTGGATTTTGGCTGCCTTTTGGGCTGGAGCTTCTCGTGGTTTGAGGCCTGGCTTGCTCCACCCCCTGCTCTTGAGATTCTCTTGGATGTGGGCTGGATTTTGGCTGCCTTGTGGGCTGGAGCTTCTCGTGGTTTGAGGCCTGCCTTGCTCCACCCCCTGCTCTTGATATTCTCCCGGATGTGGGCTGCATTAGTGGTTGCATTTTGGGCTGGAGCTTCTCGTGGTTTGAGGCCTGGCTTGCTCCACCCCCTGCTCTTGAGATTCTCCCGGATGTGGGCTGCATTTTGGCTGCCTTTTGGGCTGGAGCTTCTCGTGGTTTGAGGCCTGGCTTGCTCCACCCCCTGCTCTTGAGATTCTCACGGATGTGGGCTGTATTTTGGCTGCCTTTTGGACTGGAGCTTCTCGTGGTTTGAGGCCTGGCTTTCTCCACCCCCTGCTCTTGAGATTCTCTTGGATGTGGGCTGGATTATGGCTGCCTTGTGGGCTGGAGATTCTCGTGGTTTGAGGCCTGGCTTTCTCCACCCCCTGCTCTTGATATTCTCTTGGATGTGGGCTGCATTTTGGTTGCCTTTTGGGCTGGAGCTTCTCGTGGATTGGGGCCTGCCTTGCTCCACCCCCTGCTCTTGATATTCTCCCGGATGTGGGCTGCATTTTGGCTGATTCTTGGGCTGGAGCTTCCCGTGGTTTGAGGCCTGGCTTGCTCCAAACTCTGCCATTGATATTCTCCTGGATGTGGGCTGCATTAGTGGTTGCATTTTGGATTGGAAATTTTCGTTGTTTGAGGCCTGGCTTGCTCCACCCCCTGTTCTTGAGATTCTCCCGGATGTGGGCTGGCATTTGGCTGCATTTTGGGCTGGAGCTTCTCGTGGTTTGAGGCCTGGCTTGCTCCACCCCCTGCCCTTGAGATTCTCCCGGATGTGGTCTGGAGTTTGGCTGCCTTTTGGGCTGGAGCTTCTCGTGGTTTGAGGCCTGGCTTGCTCCACTCCCTGCTCTTGATATTCTAGCGGATGTGGGCTGGAGTTTGGCTGCCTTTTGGGCTGGAGCTTCTCGTGGTTTGAGGCCTGGCTTGCTCCACCCCCTGCTCTTGATATTCTCCCGCATGTGGGCTGAATTTGTGGTTGCATTTTGGGCTGGAAATTTTCCTTTTTTGAGGCCTGGCTTGCTCTAACCCCTGCTCTTGATATTCTCCCTGAGGTGGTCTGCATTTTGGCTGCCTTTTGGGCTGGAGCTTCTCGTGGTTTGAGGCCTGGCTTGCTCCACCCCCTGCTCTTGAGATTCTCCCGGATGTGGGCTGGATTTTGGCTGCCTTTTGGGCTGTAGCTTCTCGTGATTTGAGGCCTGGCTTGCTCCACCCCCTGCTCTTGAGATTCTCCCGTGGATTGGTTGGATTTTGGCTGCCTTTTGGGCTGGATATTCTCGTGCTTTGAAGCCTGGCTTGCTCCAACCCCTGCTCTTGATATTCTCCTGGATGTGGGCTGGCATTTGGCTACTTTTGGGCTGGAGCTTCTCGTGGTTTGAGGCCTGGCTTGCTCCACCCCCTGCTCTTGAGATTCTCCCGTGGGTTGGTTGGATTTTGGCTGCCTTTTGGGCTGGAGCTTCTCGTGGTTTGAGGCCTGGTTTTCTCCACCCCCTGCTCTTGAGATTCTCTTGGATGTGGGCTGGATTTTGGCTGCCTTGTGGGCTGGAGCTTCTCGTGGTTTGAGGCCTGCCTTGCTCCACCCCCTGCTCTTGATATTCTCCCGGATGTGGGCTGCATTAGTGGTTGCATTTTGGGCTGGAGCTTCTCGTGGTTTGAGGCCTGGCTTGCTCCACCCCCTGCTCTTGAGATTCTCCCGGATGTGGGCTGCATTTTGGCTGCCTTTTGGGCTGGAGCTTCTCGTGGTTTGAGGCCTGGCTTGCTCCACCCCCTGCTCTTGAGATTCTCACGGATGTGGGCTGTATTTTGGCTGCCTTTTGGACTGGAGCTTCTCGTGGTTTGAGGCCTGGCTTTCTCCACCCCCTGCTCTTGAGATTCTCTTGGATGTGGGCTGGATTATGGCTGCCTTGTGGGCTGGAGATTCTCGTGGTTTGAGGCCTGGCTTTCTCCACCCCCTGCTCTTGATATTCTCTTGGATGTGGGCTGCATGTTGGTTGCCTTTTGGGCTGGAGCTTCTCGTGGATTGGGGCCTGCCTTGCTCCACCCCCTGCTCTTGATATTCTCCCGGATGTGGGCTGGAGTTTGGCTGCCTTTTGGGCTGGAGCTTCTCGTGGTTTGAGGCCTGGCTTGCTCCACCCCCTGCTCTTGAGATTCTCCCGGATGTGGTCTGGTGTTTGGCTGCCTTTTGGGCTGGAGCTTCTCGAGGTTTGAGGCCTGGATTGCTCCAACCCCTGTTCTTGATATTTTCCTGGATGTGGGCTGGATTTTGGCTGCATTTTGGGCTGGAGCTTCTCGTGGTTTGAGGCCTGGCTTGCTCCACCCCCTGCTCTTGAGATTCTCCTGGATGTGGTCTGGAGTTTGGCTGCCTTTTGGGCTGGAGCTTCTCGTGGTTTGAGGCCTGGCTTGCTCCACTCCCTGCTCTTGAGATTCTCCCGGATGTGGGCTGGAGTTTGGCTGCCTTTTGGGCTGGAGCTTCTCGTGGATTGGGTCCTGCCTTGCTCCACCCCCTGCTCTTGAAATTCTCCTGGATGTGGGCTGGATTTTGTCTGCCTTTTGGGCTGTAGCTTCTCGTGATTTGAGGCCTGGCTTGCTCCACCCCCTGCTCTTGAGATTCTCCCATGGATTGGTTGGATTTTGGCTGCCTTTTGGGCTGGAGATTCTCGTGCTTTGAAGCCTGGTTTGCTCCAACCCCTGCTCTTGATATTCTCCTGGATGTGGGCTGGCATTTGGCTACTTTTGGGCTGGAGCTTCTCGTGGTTTGAGGCCTGGCTTGCTCCACCCCCTGCTCTTGAGATTCTCTTGGATGTGGGCTGGATTTTGGCTGCCTTGTGGGCTGGAGCTTCTCGTGGTTTGAGGCCTGCCTTGCTCCACCCCCTGCTCTTGATATTCTCCCGCATGTGGGCTGCATTAGTGGTTGCATTTTGGGCTGGAGCTTCTCGTGGTTTGAGGCCTGGCTTGCTCCACCCCCTCTGCATGATATTCTCCCGGGTGTGGGCTGGAGTTTGGCTGCCTTTTGGGCTGGAGCTTCTCGTGGATTGGGGCCTGGCTTGCTCCACCCCCTGCTCTTGATATTCTCCCGGATGTGGGCTGCATTTTGGCTGATTCTTGGGCTGGAGCTTCTCGTGGTTTGAGGCCTGGCTTGCTCCACCCCCTGCTCTTGAGTTTCTCCCGGATGTGGGCTGGATTTTGGCTGCATTTTGGGCTGGAGCTTCTCGTGATTTGAAGCCTGGCTGGCTTCAACCCCTGCTCTTGATATTCTCCTGGATGTGGACTGCGTTATGGCTGCATTTTGGTCTGGAGCTTCTCGTGGTTTGAGGCCTGGCTTGCTCCACCCCCTGCTCTTGATATTCTCCCTGATGTGGTCTGGAGTTTGGCTGCCTTTTGGGCTGGAGCTTCTTGTGGTTTGAGGCCTGGCTTGCTCCACCCCCTGCTCTTGAGATTCTCCCGGATGTGGGCTGGATTTTGGCTGCCTTTTGGGCTGGAGCTTCTCGTGGATTGGGGCCTGCCTTGCTCCACCCCCTGCTCTTGATATTCTCCCGGATGTGGGCTGCATTTTGGCTGATGCTTGGGCTGGAGCTTCCCGTGGTTTGAGGCCTGGCTTGCTCCAAACCCTGCCATTGATATTCTCCTGGATGTGGGCTGCATTAGTGGTTGCATTTTGGGCTGGAAATTTTCGTTGTTTGAGGCCTGGCTTGCTCCACCCCCTGCTCTTGATATTCTCCCGGATGTGGGCTGGAGTTTGGCTGCCTTTTGGGCTGGAGCTTCTCGTGGTTTGAGGCCTGGCTTGCTCCACCCCCTGCTCTTGAGATTCTCCCGGATATGGGCTGGATTTTGGCTGCCTTTTGGGCTGGAGCTTCTCGTGGTTTGAGGCCTGGCTTGCTCCACCCCCTGCTCTTGAGATTCTCCCGGATGTGGGCTGGATTTTGGCTGCCTTTTGGGCTGGAGCTTCTCGTGGTTTGAGGCCTGGCTTGCTCCACCCCCTGCTCTTGATATTCTCCCGGATGTGGGCTGCAGTTTGGCTGTATTTTGGGCTGGAGCTTCTCGTGGTTTGAGGCCTGGCTTGCTCCACCCCCTGCTCTTGAGGTTCTCCCGGATGTGGGCTGCATTTTGGCTGCCTTTTGGGCTGGAGCTTGTCGTGGTTTGAGGCCTGTCTTGCTCCACCCCCTGCTCTTGATATTCTCCCCGATGTGGGCTGGAGCGTGGTTGCATTTTGGCTGGAAATTTTCGTTGTTTGAGGCCTGGCTTGGTCCACCACCTGCTCTTGATATTCTCCCTGATGTGGTCTGGAGTTTGGCTGCCTTTTGGGCTGGAGCTTCTCGTGGTTTGAGGCCTGGCTTGCTCCACCCCCTGCTCTTGAGATTCTCCCGGATGTGGGCTGTATTTTGGCTGCCTTTTGGACTGGAGCTTCTCGTGGTTTGAGGCCTGGCTTGCTCTAGCGGCTGCTCTTGATATTCTCCCGGATGTGGGCTGGATTTTGGCTGCCTTTTGGGCTGTACCTTCTCGTGATTTGAGGCCTGGCTTGCTCCACCCCCTGCTCTTGATATTCTCCCGGATGTGGGCTGGAGTTTGGCTGCCTTTTGGGCTGTACCTTCTCGTGATTTGAGGCCTGGCTTGCTCCACCCCCTCTGCATGATATTCTCCCGGGTGTGGGCTGGAGTTTGGCTGCCTTTTGGGCTGGAGCTTCTCGTGGATTGGGGCCTGCCTTGCTCCACCCCCTGCTCTTGATATTCTCCCGGATGTGGGCTGCAGTTTGGCTGCATTTTGGGCTGGAGCTTCTCGTGGTTTGAGGCCTGGCTTGCTCCACCCCCTGCTCTTGAGATTCTCCCGGATGTGGTCTGGAGTTTGGCTGCCTTTTGGGCTGGAGCTTCTCGTGGTTGGAGGCCTGGCTTGCTCCATCCCCTGCTCTTGAGATTCTCCCTGATGTGGTCTGGAGTTTGGCTGCCTTTTGGGCTGGAGCTTCTCGTGGTTTGAGGCCTGGCTTGCTCCACTCCCTGCTCTTGATATTCTCCCGGATGTGGGCTGGAGTTTGGCTGCCTTTTGGGCTGGAGGTTCTCGTGGTTTGAGGCCTGGCTTGCTCCACCCCCTGCTCTTGAGATTCTCCCGGATGTGGGCTGCATTTTGGCTGCCTTTTGGGCTGGAGCTTCTCGTGGTTTGAGGTCTGGCTTGCTCCACCCCCTGCTCTTGAGATTCTCCCGGATGTGGGCTGCATTTTGGTTGCCTTTTGGGCTGGAGTTTCTCGTGGATTGGGGCCTGCCTTGCTCCACCCCCTGCTCTTGAAATTCTCCTGGATGTGGGCTGGATTTTGTCTGCCTTTTGGGCTGTAGCTTCTCGTGATTTGAGGCCTGGCTTGCTCCACCCCCTGCTCTTGAGATTCTCCTGGATGTGGGCTGGATTTTGTCTGCCTTTTGGGCTGTAGTTTCTCGTGATTTGAGGCCTGGCTTGCTCCACCCCCTGCTCTTGAGATTCTCCCATGGATTGGTTGGATTTTGGCTGCCTTTTGGGCTGGAGATTCTCGTGCTTTGAAGCCTGGCTTGCTCCAACCCCTGCTCTTGATATTCTCCTGGATGTGGGCTGGCATTTGGCTACTTTTGGGCTGGAGCTTCTCGTGGTTTGAGGCCTGGCTTGCTCCACCCCCTGCTCTTGAGATTCTCCCGTGGGTTGGTTGGATTTTGGCTGCCTTTTGGGCTGGAGCTTCTCGTGGTTTGAGGCCTGGCTTTCTCCACCCCCTGCTCTTGAGATTCTCTTGGATGTGGGCTGGATTTTGGCTGCCTTGTGGGCTGGAGCTTCTCGTGGTTTGAGGCCTGGCTTGCTCCACCCCCTGCTCTTGATATTCTCCCGGATGTGGGCTGCATTAGTGGTTGCATTTTGGGCTGGAGCTTCTCGTGGTTTGAGGCCTGGCTTGCTCCACCCCCTGCTCTTGAGATTCTCCCGGATGTGGGCTGCATTTTGGTTGCCTTTTGGGCTGGAGCTTCTCGAGGTTTGAGACCTGGCTTGCTCCAAACTCTGCCATTGATATTCTCCTGGATGTGGGCTGCATTAGTGGTTGCATTTTGGGTTGGAAATTTTCGTTGTTTGAGGCCTGGCTTGCTCCACCCCCTGCTCTTCATATTCTCCTGGATGTGGCCTTGATTTTGGCTGCATTTTGGACTGGAGCTTCTCGTGGTTTGAGGCCTGGCTTGCTCCACCCCCTGCTCTTGAGTTTCTCCCGGATGTGGGCTGGAGTTTGGCTGCCTTTTGGGCTGGAGCTTCTCGTGGTTTGAGGCCTGGCTTGCTCCACCCCCTGCTCTTGAGTTTCTCCCGGATGTGGGCTGCATTTTGGCTGCATTTTGGGCTGGAGCTTCTCGTGGTTTGAGGCCTGGCTTGCTCCACCCCCTCTGCATGATATTCTCCCGGGTGTGGGCTGGAGTTTGGCTGCCTTTTGGGCTGGAGCTTCTCGTGGTTTGAGGCCTGCCTTGCTCCACCCCCTGCTCTTGAGATTCTCCCGGATGTGGGCTGGATTTTGGCTGCCTTTTGGGCTGGAGCTTCTCGTGGTTTGAGGCCTGGCTTCCTCCACCCTCTGCCCATGATATTCTCCCGGATGTGGGCTGTATTTTGGCTGCCTTTTGGACTGGAGCTTCTCGTGGTTTGAGGCCTGGCTTGCTCTAGCCGCTGCTCTTGATGTTCTCCCGGATGTGGGCTGCATTTTGGTTGCCTTTTGGGCTGGAGCTTCTCGTGGATTGGGGCCTACCTTGCTCCACCCCCTGCTCTTGAGATTCTCCCGGATGTGGGCTGGATTTTGGCTGCATTTTGGGCTGGAGCTTCTCGTGATTTGAAGCCTGGCTGGCTTCAACCCCTGCCCTTGATATTCTCCTGGATGTGGACTGCGTTATGGCTGCATTTTGGTCTGGAGCTTCTCGTGGTTTGAGGCCTGGCTTGCTCCACCCCCTCTGCATGATATTCTCCCGGGTGTGGGCTGGAGTTTGGCTGCATTTTGGGTTGGAGCTTCTTGTAGTTTGAGGCCTGGCTTGCTCCACCCCCTGCTCTTGATATTCTCCCGGATGTGGGCTGCATTTGTGGTTGCATTTTGGGCTGGAAATTTTCCTTGTTTGAGGCCTGGCTTGCTCCACCCCCTGCTCTTGAGATTCTCCCGGATGTGGGCTGGATTTTGGCTGCCTTTTGGGCTGGAGCTTCTCGTGGTTTGAGGCCTGGCTTGCTCCACCCCCTGCTCTTGATATTCTCCCGAATGTGGGCTGGATTTTGGCTGCCTTTTGGGCTGGAGCTTCTCGTTGTTTGAGGCCTGGCTTGCTCCACCCCCTGCTCTTGAGATTCTCCCGGATGTGGGCTGTATATTGGCTGCCTTTTGGGCTGGAGCTTCTCGTGGTTTGAGGCCTGGCTTGCTCCACCCCCTGCTCTTGAGATTCTCCTGGATCTGGGCTGCATTAGTGGTTGCATTTTGTGTTGGAAATTTTCGTTGTTTGAGGCCTGGCTTGCTCCACCCCCTGCTCTTCATATTCTCCCGGATGTGGCCTGGATTTTGGCTGCATTTTGGGCTGGAGCTTCTCGTGGTTTGAGGCCTGGCTTGCTCCACCCCCTGCTCTTGAGATTCTCCCGGATGTGGGCTGCATTTTGGCTGCCTTTTGGGCTGGAGCTTCTCGAGGTTTGAGGCCTGGCTTGCTCCACCCCCTGCTCTTGATATTCTCCCCGATGTGGGCTGGAGTGTGGTTGCATTTTGGCTGGAAATTTTCGTTGTTTGAGGCCTGGCTTGCTCCACCCCCTGCTCTTGATATTCTCCCTGATGTGGTCTGGAGTTTGGCTGCCTTTTGGGCTGGAGCTTCTTGTGGTTTGAGGCCTGGCTTGCTCCACCCCCTGCTCTTGAGATTCTCCCGGATGTGGGCTGCATTTTGGCTGCCTTTTGGGCTGGAGCTTCTCGTGGATTGGGGCCTGCCTTGCTCCACCCCCTGCTCTTGATATTCTCCCGGATGTGGGCTGCATTTTGGCTGCTTTTTGGGCTGGAGCTTCCCGTGGTTTGAGGCCTGGCTTGCTCCAAACCCTGCCATTGATGTTCTCCTGGATGTGGGCTGCATTAGTGGTTGCATTTTGGGCTGGAAATTTTCGTTGTTTGAGGCCTGGCTTGCTCCACCCCCTGCTCTTCATATTCTCCTGGATACGGCCTGGATTTTGGCTGCATTTTGGACTGGAGCTTCTCGTGGTTTGAGGCCTGGCTTGCTCCACCCCCTGCTCTTCATATTCTCCCGGATGTGGCCTGGAGTTTGGCTGCCTTTTGGGCTGGAGCTTCTCGTGGTTTGAGGCCTGGCTTGCTCCACCCCCTGCTCTTGAGTTTCTCCCGGATGTGGGCTGCATTTTGGCTGCATTTTGGGCTGGAGCTTCTCGTGGTTTGAGGCCTGGCTTGCTCCACCCCCTCTGCATGATATTCTCCCGGGTGTGGGCAGGAGTTTGGCTGCCTTTTGGGCTGGAGCTTCTCGTGGTTTGAGGCCTGGCTTGCTCCACCCCCTGCTCTTGAGATTCTCCCGGATGTGGGCTGGATTTTGGCTGCATTTTGGGCTGGAGCTTCTCGTGGTTTGAGGCCTGGCTTGCTCCACCCCCTGCCCATGATATTCTCCCGGATGTGGGCTGCATTTTGGTTGCCTTTTGGGCTGGAGCTTCTCGTGGATTGGGGCCTACCTTGCTCCACCCCCTGCTCTTGAGATTCTCTTGGATGTGGGCTGGATTTTGGCTGCCTTTTGGGCTGTAGCTTCTCGTGATTTGAAGCCTGGCTGGCTTCAACCCCTGCTCTTGATATTCTCCTGGATGTGGACTGCGTTATGGCTGCATTTTGGGTTGCAGCTTCTCGTGGTTTGAGGCCTGGCTTGCTCCACCCCCTACTCTTGATATTCTCCCGGATGTGGGCTGCATTTTGTGGTTGCATTTTGGGCCTGAAATTTTCCTTGTTTGAGGCCTGGCTTGCTCCACCCCCTGCTCTTGAGATTCTCCCGGATGTGGGCTGCAGTTTGGCTGTATTTTGGGCTGGAGCTTCTCGTGGTTTGAGGCCTGGCTTGCTCCACCCCCTGCTCTTGAGATTCTCCCGGATGTGGGCTGCATTTTGGCTGCCTTTTGGGCTGGAGCTTCTCGTGGTTTGAGGCCTGGCTTGCTCCACCCCCTGCTCTTGATATTCTCCCCGATGTGGGCTGGAGTGTGGTTGCATTTTGGCTGGAAATTTTCGTTGTTTGAGGCCTGGCTTGCTCCACCCCCTGCTCTTGATATTCTCCCTGATGTGGTCTGGAGTTTGGCTGCCTTTTGGGCTGGAGCTTCTCGTGGTTTGAGGCCTGGCTTGCTCCACCCCCTGCTCTTGAGATTCTCCCGGATGTGGGCTATATTTTGGCTGCCTTTTGGACTGGAGCTTCTCGTGGTTTGAGGCCTGGCTTGCTGTAGCGGCTGCTCTTGATATTCTCCCGGATGTGGGCTGCATTTTGGTTGCCTTTTGGGCTGTACCTTCTCGTGATTTGAGGCCTGGCTTGCTCCACCCCCTGCTCTTGATATTCTCCCGTGGGTTGGTTGGATTTTGGCTGCCTTTTGGGCTGGAGCTTGTCGTGGTTTGAGGCCTGGCTTGCTCCACCCCCTGCTCTTGATATTCTCCTGGATGTGGACTGCGTTATGGCTGCATTTTGGGCTGGAGCTTCTCGTGGTTTGAGGCCTGGCTTGCTCCACCCCCTGCTCTTGAGATTCTCCCGGATGTGGGCTGGCATTTGGCTGCCTTGTGGGCTGGAGCTTCTCGTGGTTTGAGGCCTGGCTTGCTCCACGCCCTGCTCTTGAGATTCTCCCGGATGTGCGCTGCATTTTGGCTGCCTTTTGGGCTGGAGCTTCTCGTGGTTTGAGGCCTGGCTTGCTCCACCCCCTGCCCATGATATTCTCCCGGATGTGGGCTGTATTTTGGCTGCCTTTTGGACTGGAGCTTCTCGTGGTTTGAGGCCTGGCTTGCTCTAGCCGCTGCTCTTGATATTCTCCCGGATGTGGGCTGCATTTTGGTTGCCTTTTGGGCTGGAGCTTCTCGTGGATTGGGGCCTGCCTTGCTCCACCCCCTGCTCTTGATATTCTCCCCGATGTTGGCTGGATTTTGGCTGCCTTTTGGGCTGTAGCTTCTCGTGATTTGAAGCCTGGCTGGCTTCAACCCCTGCTCTTGATATTCTCCTGGATGTGGACTGCGTTATGGCTGCATTTTGGTCTGGAGCTTCTCGTGGTTTGAGGCCTGGCTTGCTCCACCCCCTGCTCTTGATATTCTCCTGGGTGTGGGCTGGAGTTTGGCTGCATTTTGGGTTGCAGCTTCTCGTGGTTTGAGGCCTGGCTTGCTCCACCCCCTGCTCTTGATATTCTCCCGGATGTGGGCTGCATTTGTGGTTGCATTTTGGGCCTGAAATTTTCCTTGTTTGAGGCCTGGCTTTCTCCACCCCCTGCTCTTGAGATTCTCCCGGATGTGGGCTGCTTTTTGGCTGCATTTTGGGCAGGAGCTTCTCGTGGTTTGAGGCCTGGCTTGCTCCACCCCCTTCTCTTGATATTCTCCCGGATGTGGTCTGGAGTTTGGCTGCCTTTTGGGCTGGAGCTTCTCGTGGTTTGAGGCCTGGCTTGCTCCACCCCCTGCTCTTGAGATTCTCCCGGATGTGGGCTGTATTTTGGCTGCCTTTTGGACTGGAGCTTCTCGTGGTTTGAGGCCTGGCTTGCTCTAGCGGCTGCTCTTCATATTCTCCCGGATGTGGGCTGCATTTTGGTTGCCTTTTGGGCTGGAGCTTCTCGTGGATAGAGGCCTGCCTTGCTCCACCCCCTGCTCTTGATATTCTCCCGGATGTGGGCTGGATTTTGGCTGCCTTTTGGGCTGTACCTTCTCGTGATTTGAGGCCTGGCTTGCTCCACCCCCTGCTCTTGAGATTCTCCCGTGGGTTGATTGGATTTTGGCTGCCTTTTGGGCTGGATATTCTCGTGCTTTGAAGTCTGTCTTGCTCCAACCCCTGCTCTTGAGATTCTCCTGGATCTGGGCTGCATTAGTGGTTGCATTTTGTGTTGGAAATTTTCGTTGTTTGAGGCCTGGCTTGCTCCACCCCCTGCTCTTCATATTCTCCCGGATGTGGCCTGGATTTTGGCTGCATTTTGGGCTGGAGCTTCTCGTGGTTTGAGGCCTGGCTTGCTCCACCCCCTGCTCTTGAGATTCTCCCGGATGTGGGCTGCATTTTGGCTGCCTTTTGGGCTGGAGCTTCTCGAGGTTTGAGGCCTGGCTTGCTCCACCCCCTGCTCTTGATATTCTCCCCGATGTGGGCTGGAGTGTGGTTGCATTTTGGCTGGAAATTTTCGTTGTTTGAGGCCTGGCTTGCTCCACCCCCTGCTCTTGATATTCTCCCTGATGTGGTCTGGAGTTTGGCTGCCTTTTGGGCTGGAGCTTCTTGTGGTTTGAGGCCTGGCTTGCTCCACCCCCTGCTCTTGAGATTCTCCCGGATGTGGGCTGCATTTTGGCTGCCTTTTGGGCTGGAGCTTCTCGTGGATTGGGGCCTGCCTTGCTCCACCCCCTGCTCTTGATATTCTCCCGGATGTGGGCTGCATTTTGGCTGCTTTTTGGGCTGGAGCTTCCCGTGGTTTGAGGCCTGGCTTGCTCCAAACCCTGCCATTGATGTTCTCCTGGATGTGGGCTGCATTAGTGGTTGCATTTTGGGCTGGAAATTTTCGTTGTTTGAGGCCTGGCTTGCTCCACCCCCTGCTCTTCATATTCTCCTGGATACGGCCTGGATTTTGGCTGCATTTTGGACTGGAGCTTCTCGTGGTTTGAGGCCTGGCTTGCTCCACCCCCTGCTCTTCATATTCTCCCGGATGTGGCCTGGAGTTTGGCTGCCTTTTGGGCTGGAGCTTCTCGTGGTTTGAGGCCTGGCTTGCTCCACCCCCTGCTCTTGAGTTTCTCCCGGATGTGGGCTGCATTTTGGCTGCATTTTGGGCTGGAGCTTCTCGTGGTTTGAGGCCTGGCTTGCTCCACCCCCTCTGCATGATATTCTCCCGGGTGTGGGCAGGAGTTTGGCTGCCTTTTGGGCTGGAGCTTCTCGTGGTTTGAGGCCTGGCTTGCTCCACCCCCTGCTCTTGAGATTCTCCCGGATGTGGGCTGGATTTTGGCTGCATTTTGGGCTGGAGCTTCTCGTGGTTTGAGGCCTGGCTTGCTCCACCCCCTGCCCATGATATTCTCCCGGATGTGGGCTGCATTTTGGTTGCCTTTTGGGCTGGAGCTTCTCGTGGATTGGGGCCTACCTTGCTCCACCCCCTGCTCTTGAGATTCTCTTGGATGTGGGCTGGATTTTGGCTGCCTTTTGGGCTGTAGCTTCTCGTGATTTGAAGCCTGGCTGGCTTCAACCCCTGCTCTTGATATTCTCCTGGATGTGGACTGCGTTATGGCTGCATTTTGGGTTGCAGCTTCTCGTGGTTTGAGGCCTGGCTTGCTCCACCCCCTACTCTTGATATTCTCCCGGATGTGGGCTGCATTTTGTGGTTGCATTTTGGGCCTGAAATTTTCCTTGTTTGAGGCCTGGCTTGCTCCACCCCCTGCTCTTGAGATTCTCCCGGATGTGGGCTGCAGTTTGGCTGTATTTTGGGCTGGAGCTTCTCGTGGTTTGAGGCCTGGCTTGCTCCACCCCCTGCTCTTGAGATTCTCCCGGATGTGGGCTGCATTTTGGCTGCCTTTTGGGCTGGAGCTTCTCGTGGTTTGAGGCCTGGCTTGCTCCACCCCCTGCTCTTGATATTCTCCCCGATGTGGGCTGGAGTGTGGTTGCATTTTGGCTGGAAATTTTCGTTGTTTGAGGCCTGGCTTGCTCCACCCCCTGCTCTTGATATTCTCCCTGATGTGGTCTGGAGTTTGGCTGCCTTTTGGGCTGGAGCTTCTCGTGGTTTGAGGCCTGGCTTGCTCCACCCCCTGCTCTTGAGATTCTCCCGGATGTGGGCTATATTTTGGCTGCCTTTTGGACTGGAGCTTCTCGTGGTTTGAGGCCTGGCTTGCTGTAGCGGCTGCTCTTGATATTCTCCCGGATGTGGGCTGCATTTTGGTTGCCTTTTGGGCTGTACCTTCTCGTGATTTGAGGCCTGGCTTGCTCCACCCCCTGCTCTTGATATTCTCCCGTGGGTTGGTTGGATTTTGGCTGCCTTTTGGGCTGGAGCTTGTCGTGGTTTGAGGCCTGGCTTGCTCCACCCCCTGCTCTTGATATTCTCCTGGATGTGGACTGCGTTATGGCTGCATTTTGGGCTGGAGCTTCTCGTGGTTTGAGGCCTGGCTTGCTCCACCCCCTGCTCTTGAGATTCTCCCGGATGTGGGCTGGCATTTGGCTGCCTTGTGGGCTGGAGCTTCTCGTGGTTTGAGGCCTGGCTTGCTCCACGCCCTGCTCTTGAGATTCTCCCGGATGTGCGCTGCATTTTGGCTGCCTTTTGGGCTGGAGCTTCTCGTGGTTTGAGGCCTGGCTTGCTCCACCCCCTGCCCATGATATTCTCCCGGATGTGGGCTGTATTTTGGCTGCCTTTTGGACTGGAGCTTCTCGTGGTTTGAGGCCTGGCTTGCTCTAGCCGCTGCTCTTGATATTCTCCCGGATGTGGGCTGCATTTTGGTTGCCTTTTGGGCTGGAGCTTCTCGTGGATTGGGGCCTGCCTTGCTCCACCCCCTGCTCTTGATATTCTCCCCGATGTTGGCTGGATTTTGGCTGCCTTTTGGGCTGTAGCTTCTCGTGATTTGAAGCCTGGCTGGCTTCAACCCCTGCTCTTGATATTCTCCTGGATGTGGACTGCGTTATGGCTGCATTTTGGTCTGGAGCTTCTCGTGGTTTGAGGCCTGGCTTGCTCCACCCCCTGCTCTTGATATTCTCCTGGGTGTGGGCTGGAGTTTGGCTGCATTTTGGGTTGCAGCTTCTCGTGGTTTGAGGCCTGGCTTGCTCCACCCCCTGCTCTTGATATTCTCCCGGATGTGGGCTGCATTTGTGGTTGCATTTTGGGCCTGAAATTTTCCTTGTTTGAGGCCTGGCTTTCTCCACCCCCTGCTCTTGAGATTCTCCCGGATGTGGGCTGCTTTTTGGCTGCATTTTGGGCAGGAGCTTCTCGTGGTTTGAGGCCTGGCTTGCTCCACCCCCTTCTCTTGATATTCTCCCGGATGTGGTCTGGAGTTTGGCTGCCTTTTGGGCTGGAGCTTCTCGTGGTTTGAGGCCTGGCTTGCTCCACCCCCTGCTCTTGAGATTCTCCCGGATGTGGGCTGTATTTTGGCTGCCTTTTGGACTGGAGCTTCTCGTGGTTTGAGGCCTGGCTTGCTCTAGCGGCTGCTCTTCATATTCTCCCGGATGTGGGCTGCATTTTGGTTGCCTTTTGGGCTGGAGCTTCTCGTGGATAGAGGCCTGCCTTGCTCCACCCCCTGCTCTTGATATTCTCCCGGATGTGGGCTGGATTTTGGCTGCCTTTTGGGCTGTACCTTCTCGTGATTTGAGGCCTGGCTTGCTCCACCCCCTGCTCTTGAGATTCTCCCGTGGGTTGATTGGATTTTGGCTGCCTTTTGGGCTGGATATTCTCGTGCTTTGAAGTCTGTCTTGCTCCAACCCCTGCTCTTGATATTCTCCTGGATGTGGACTGCGTTATGGCTGCATTTTGGGCTGGAGCTTCTCGTGGTTTGAGGCCTGGCTTGCTCCACCCCCTGCTCTTGAGATTCTCCCGGATGTGGGCTGCATTTTGGCTGCCTTCTTGGGCTGGAGCTTCTCGTGGTTTGAGGCCTGGCTTGCTCCACCCCCTGCTCTTGATATTCTCCCCGATGTGGGCTGGAGTGTGGTTGCATTTTGGCTGGAAATTTTCGTTGTTTGAGGCCTGGCTTGCTCCACCCCCTGCTCTTGATATTCTCCCTGATGTGGTCTGGAGTTTGGCTGCCTTTTGGGCTGGAGCTTCTCGTGGTTTGAGGCCTGGCTTGCTCCACCCCCTGCTCTTGAGTTTCTCCCGGATGTGGGCTGGAGTTTGGCTGCCTTTTGGGCTGGAGCTTCTCGTGGTTTGAGGCCTGGCTTGCTGTAGCGGCTGCTCTTGATATTCTCCCGGATGTGGGCTGCATTTTGGTTGCCTTTTGGGCTGGAGCTTCTCGTGGATAGAGGCCTGCCTTGCTCCACCCCCTGCTCTTGATATTCTCCCCGATGTGGGCTGGGTTTTGTCTGCCTTTTGGGCTGTACCTTCTCGTGATTTGAGGCCTGGCTTGCTCCACCCCCTGCTCTTGATATTCTCCTGGATGTGGACTGCGTTATGGCTGCATTTTGGGCTGGAGCTTCTCGTGGTTTGAGGCCTGCCTTGCTCCACCCCCTGCTCTTGAGATTCTCCCGGATGTGGGCTGGCATTTGGCTGCCTTGTGGGCTGGAGCTTCTCGTGGTTTGAGGCCTGGCTTGCTCCACGCCCTTCTCTTGAGATTCTCCCGGATGTGGGCTGTATTTTGGCTGCCTTTTGGACTGGAGCTTCTCGTGGTTTGAGGCCTGGCTTGCTCTAGCCGCTGCTCTTGATATTCTCCCGGATGTGGGCTGCATTTTGGTTGTCTTTTGGGCTGGAGCTTCTCGTGGATTGGGGCCTGCCTTGCTCCACCCCCTGCTCTTGATATTCTCCCCGATGTGGGCTGGATTTTGGCTGCCTTTTGGGCTGTAGCTTCTCGTGATTTGAAGCCTGGCTGGCTTCAACCCCTGCTCTTGATATTCTCCTGGATGTGGACTGCGTTATGGCTGCATTTTGGTCTGGAGCTTCTCGTGGTTTGAGGCCTGGCTTGCTCCACCCCCTGCTCTTGATATTCTCCCGGATGTGGGCTGCATTTGTGGTTGCATTTTGGGCCTGAAATTTTCCTTGTTTGAGGCCTGGCTTTCTCCACCCCCTGCTCTTGAGATTCTCCCGGATGTGGGCTGCTTTTTGGCTGCATTTTGGGCTGGAGCTTCTCGTGGTTTGAGGCCTGGCTTGCTCCACCCCCTGCTCTTGATATTCTCCTGGATGTGGACTGCGTTATGGCTGCATTTTGGGCTGGAGCTTCTCGTGGTTTGAGGCCTGGCTTGCTCCACCCCCTGCTCTTGAGATTCTCCCGGATGTGGGCCGGCATTTGGCTGCCTTTTGGGCTGGAGCTTCTCGTGGTTTGAGGCCTGCCTTGCTCCACCCCCTGCTCTTGATATTCTCCCGGATGTGGCCTGGATTTTGGCTGCCGTTTGGGCTGGAGCTTCTCGTGGTTTGAGGCCTGGCTTGCTCCACCCCCTGCTCTTGATATTCTCCCGGATGTGGGCTGCATTTTGGCTGCATTTTGGGCTGGAGCTTCTCGTGGTTTGAGGCCTGGCTTGCTCCACCCCCTGCTCTTGATATTCTCCTGTATGTGGTCTGGAGTTTGGCTGCCTTTTGGGCTGGAGCTTCTCGTGGTTTGAGGCCTGGCTTGCTCCACCCCCTGCTCTTGATATTCTCCCGGATGTGGGCTGGAGTTTGGCTGCCTTTTGGGCTGGAGCTTCTTGTGGTTTGAGGCCTGCCTTGATCCACCCCCTGCCCATGATATTCTCCTGGATGTGGGCTGCATTTTGGCTGCCTCGTGGGCTGGAGCTTCTCGTGGTTTGAGGCCTGGCTTGCTCCACCCCCTGCTCTTGATATTCTCCCCGATGTGGGCTGCATTTTGGCTGCCTTGTGGGCTACAGCTTCTTGTGGTTTGAGGCCTGGCTTGCTCCACCCCCTGCTTTTGATATTCTCCCGGATGTGGGCTGGGGTTTGGCTGCCTTTTGGGCTGGAGCTTCTCGTGGTTTGAGGCCTGGCTTGCTCCACCCCCTGCTCTTGAGATTCTCCCGGATGTGGTCTGGAGTTTGGCTGCCTTTTGGGCTGGAGCTTCTCGTGGTTTGAGGTCTGGCTTGCTCCACCCCCTGCTCTTGAGATTCTCCCGGATGTGGGCTGCATTTTGCCTGCCTTTTGGGCTGGAGCTTCTCGTGGTTTGAGGTCTGGCTTGCTCCACCCCCTGCTCTTGAGATTCTCCCGGATGTGGGCTGCATTTTGGTTGCCTTTTGGGCTGGAGTTTCTCGTGGATTGGGGCCTGCCTTGCTCCACCCCCTGCTCTTGAAATTCTCCTGGATGTGGGCTGGATTTTGTCTGCCTTTTGGGCTGTAGCTTCTCGTGATTTGAGGCCTGGCTTGCTCCACCCCCTGCTCTTGAGATTCTCCCATGGATTGGTTGGATTTTGGCTGCCTTTTGGGCTGGAGATTCTCGTGCTTTGAAGCCTGGCTTGCTCCACCCCCTGCTCTTGATATTCTCCTGGATGTGGGCTGGCATTTGGCTACTTTTGGGCTGGAGCTTCTCGTGGTTTGAGGCCTGGCTTGCTCCACCCCCTGCTCTTGAGATTCTCCCGTGGGTTGGTTGGATTTTGGCTGCCTTTTGGGCTGGAGCTTCTCGTGGTTTGAGGCCTGGCTTTCTCCACCCCCTGCTCTTGAGATTCTCTTGCATGTGGGCTGCATTTTGGCTGCCTTGTGGGCTGGAGCTTCTCGTGGTTTGAGGCCTGGCTTGCTCCACCCCCTGCTCTTGATATTCTCCCGGATGTGGGCTGCATTAGTGGTTGCATTTTGGGCTGGAGCTTCTCGTGGATTGGGGCCTGGCTTGCTCCACCCCCTGCTCTTGAGTTTCTCCCGGATGTGGTCTGGAGTTTGGCTGATTCTTGGGCTGGAGCTTCTCGTGGTTTGAGGCCTGGCTTGCTCCACACCCTGTTCTTGATATTCTCCTGGATGTGGGCTGCAGTTTGGCTGCATTTTGGGCTGGAGCTTCTCGTGGTTTGAGGCCTGGCTTTCTCCACCCCCTGCTCTTGATATTCTCCCGGATGTGGGCTGCTTTTTGGCTGCATTTTGGGCAGGAGCTTCTCGTGGTTTGAGGCCTGGCTTGCTCCACCCCCTTCTCTTGATATTCTCCCGGATGTGGTCTGGAGTTTGGCTGCCTTTTGGGCTGGAGCTTCTCGTGGTTTGAGGCCTGGCTTGCTCCACCCCCTGCTCTTGAGATTCTCCCGGATGTGGGCTGTATTTTGGCTGCCTTTTGGACTGGAGCTTCTCGTGGTTTGAGGCCTGGCTTGCTCTAGCGGCTGCTCTTCATATTCTCCCGGATGTGGGCTGCATTTTGGTTGCCTTTTGGGCTGGAGCTTCTCGTGGATAGAGGCCTGCCTTGCTCCACCCCCTGCTCTTGATATTCTCCCGGATGTGGGCTGGATTTTGGCTGCCTTTTGGGCTGTACCTTCTCGTGATTTGAGGCCTGGCTTGCTCCACCCCCTGCTCTTGAGATTCTCCCGTGGGTTGATTGGATTTTGGCTGCCTTTTGGGCTGGATATTCTCGTGCTTTGAAGCCTGTCTTGCTCCAACCCCTGCTCTTGATATTCTCCTGGATGTGGACTGCGTTATGGCTGCATTTTGGGCTGGAGCTTCTCGTGGTTTGAGGCCTGGCTTGCTCCACCCCCTGCTCTTGAGATTCTCCCGGATGTGGGCTGCATTTTGGCTGCCTTCTTGGGCTGGAGCTTCTCGTGGTTTGAGGCCTGCCTTGCTCCACCCCCTGCTCTTGATATTCTCCCCGATGTGGGCTGGAGTGTGGTTGCATTTTGGCTGGAAATTTTCGTTGTTTGAGGCCTGGCTTGCTCCACCCCCTGCTCTTGATATTCTCCCTGATGTGGTCTGGAGTTTGGCTGCCTTTTGGGCTGGAGCTTCTCGTGGTTTGAGGCCTGGCTTGCTCCACCCCCTGCTCTTGAGTTTCTCCCGGATGTGGGCTGGAGTTTGGCTGCCTTTTGGGCTGGAGCTTCTCGTGGTTTGAGGCCTGGCTTGCTGTAGCGGCTGCTCTTGATATTCTCCCGGATGTGGGCTGCATTTTGGTTGCCTTTTGGGCTGGAGCTTCTCGTGGATAGAGGCCTGCCTTGCTCCACCCCCTGCTCTTGATATTCTCCCCGATGTGGGCTGGATTTTGTCTGCCTTTTGGGCTGTACCTTCTCGTGATTTGAGGCCTGGCTTGCTCCACCCCCTGCTCTTGATATTCTCCTGGATGTGGACTGCGTTATGGCTGCATTTTGGGCTGGAGCTTCTCGTGGTTTGAGGCCTGCCTTGCTCCACCCCCTGCTCTTGAGATTCTCCCGGATGTGGGCTGGCATTTGGCTGCCTTGTGGGCTGGAGCTTCTCGTGGTTTGAGGCCTGGCTTGCTCCACGCCCTTCTCTTGAAATTCTCCCGGAGGTGGGCTGGATTTTGGCTGCCTTTTGGGCTGGAGCTTCTCGTGGTTTGAGGCCTGGCTTGCTCCACCCCCTGCCCATGATATTCTCCCGTATGTGGGCTGTATTTTGGCTGCCTTTTGGACTGGAGCTTCTCGTGGTTTGAGGCCTGGCTTGCTCTAGCCGCTGCTCTTGATATTCTCCCGGATGTGGGCTGCATTTTGGTTGTCTTTTGGGCTGGAGCTTCTCGTGGATTGGGGCCTGCCTTGCTCCACCCCCTGCTCTTGATATTCTCCCCGATGTGGGCTGGATTTTGGCTGCCTTTTGGGCTGTAGCTTCTCGTGATTTGAAGCCTGGCTGGCTTCAACCCCTGCTCTTGATATTCTCCTGGATGTGGACTGCGTTATGGCTGCATTTTGGTCTGGAGCTTCTCGTGGTTTGAGGCCTGGCTTGCTCCACCCCCTGCTCTTGATATTCTCCCGGATGTGGGCTGCATTTGTGGTTGCATTTTGGGCCTGAAATTTTCCTTGTTTGAGGCCTGGCTTTCTCCACCCCCTGCTCTTGAGATTCTCCCCGATGTGGGCTGCTTTTTGGCTGCATTTTGGGCTGGAGCTTCTCGTGGTTTGAGGCCTGGCTTGCTCCACCCCCTGCTCTTGATATTCTCCCGGATGTGGTCTGGATTTTGGCTGCCTTTTGGGCTGGAGCTTCTCGTGGTTTGAGGCCTGGCTTGCTCCACCCCCTGATCTTGAGATTCTCCCGGATGTGGGCTGTATTTTGGCTGCCTTTTGGACTGGAGCTTCTCGTGGTTTGAGGCCTGGCTTGCTCTAGCGGCTGCTCTTCATATTCTCCCGGATGTGGGCTGCATTTTGGTTGCCTTTTGGGCTGGAGCTTCTCGTGGATAGAGGCCTGCCTTGCTCCACCCCCTGCTCTTGATATTCTCCCGGATGTGGGCTGGATTTTGGCTGCCTTTTGGGCTGTACCTTCTCGTGATTTGAGGCCTGGCTTGCTCCACCCCCTGCTCTTGAGATTCTCCCGTGGGTTGATTGGATTTTGGCTGCCTTATGGGCTGGATATTCTCGTGCTTTGAAGCCTGTCTTGCTCCAACCCCTGCTCTTGATATTCTCCTGGATGTGGACTGCGTTATGGCTGCATTTTGGGCTGGAGCTTCTCCTGGTTTGAGGCCTGGCTTGCTCCACCCCCTGCTCTTGAGATTCTCCCGGATGTGGGCCGGCATTTGGCTGCCTTTTGGGCTGGAGCTTCTCGTGGTTTGAGGCCTGCCTTGCTCCACCCCCTGCTCTTGATATTCTCCCGGATGTGGCCTGGATTTTGGCTGCCGTTTGGGCTGGAGCTTCTCGTGGTTTGAGGCCTGGCTTGCTCCACCCCCTGCTCTTGATATTCTCCCGGATGTGGGCTGCATTTTGGCTGCATTTTGGTCTGGAGCTTCTCGTGGTTTGAGGCCTGGCTTGCTCCACCCCCTGCTCTTGATATTCTCCTGTATGTGGTCTGGAGTTTGGCTGCCTTTTGGGCTGGAGCTTCTCGTGGTTTGAGGCCTGGCTTGCTCCACCCCCTGCTCTTGATATTCTCCCGGATGTGGGCTGGAGTTTGGCTGCCTTTTGGGCTGGAGCTTCGTGTGGTTTGAGGCCTGCCTTGATCCACCCCCTGCCCATGATATTCTCCTGGATGTGGGCTGCATTTTGGCTGCCTTGTGGGCTACAGCTTCTTGTGGTTTGAGGCCTGGCTTGCTCCACCCCCTGCTTTTGATATTCTCCCGGATGTGGGCTGGGGTTTGGCTGCCTTTTGGGCTGGAGCTTCTCGTGGTTTGAGGCCTGGCTTTCTCCACCCCCTGCTCTTGAGATTCTCTTGCATGTGGGCTGCATTTTGGCTGCCTTGTGGGCTGGAGCTTCTCGTGGTTTGAGGCCTGGCTTGCTCCACCCCCTGCTCTTGATATTCTCCCGGATGTGGGCTGCATTAGTGGTTGCATTTTGGGCTGGAGCTTCTCGTGGTTTGGGGCCTGGCTTGCTCCACCCCCTGCTCTTGAGTTTCTCCCGGATGTGGTCTGGAGTTTGGCTGATTCTTGGGCTGGTGCTTCTCGTGGTTTGAGGCCTGGCTTGCTCCACACCCTGTTCTTGATATTCTCCTGGATGTGGGCTGCAGTTTGGCTGCATTTTGGGCTGGAGCTTCTCGTGGTTTGAGGCCTGGCTTGCTCCACCCCCTGCTCTTGAGATTCTCCCGGACGTGGTCTGGAGTTTGGCTGCCTTTTTGGCTGGAGCTTCTCGTGGTTTGAGGCCTGGCTTGCTCCACTCCCTGCTCTTGATATTCTCCTGGATGTGGGCTGGAGTTTGGCTGCCTTTTGGGCTGGAGGTTCTCGTGGTTTGAGGCCTGGCTTGCTCCACCCCCTGCTCTTGAGATTCTCCCGTATGTGGGCTGCATTTTGGCTGCCTTTTGGGCTGGAGCTTCTCGTGGTTTGAGGTCTGGCTTGCTCCACCCCCTGCTCTTGAGATTCTCCCGGATGTGGGCTGCATTTTGGTTGCCTTTTGGGCTGGAGTTTCTCGTGGATTGGGGCCTGCCTTGCTCCACCCCCTGCTCTTGAAATTCTCCTGGATGTGGGCTGGATTTTGTCTGCCTTTTGGGCTGTAGATTCTCGTGATTTGAGGCCTGGCTTGCTCCACCCTCTGCTCTTGAGATTCTCCCATGGATTGGTTGGATTTTGGCTGCCTTTTGGGCTGGAGATTCTCGTGCTTTGAAGCCTGGCTTGCTCCACCCCCTGCTCTTGATATTCTCCTGGATGTGGGCTGGCATTTGGCTACTTTTGGGCTGGAGCTTCTCGTGGTTTGAGGCCTGGCTTGCTCCACCCCCTGCTCTTGAGATTCTCCCGTGGGTTGGTTGGATTTTGGCTGCCTTTTGGGCTGGAGCTTCTCGTGGTTTGAGGCCTGGCTTTCTCCACCCCCTGCTCTTGAGATTCTCTTGGATGTGGGCTGCATTTTGGCTGCCTTGTGGGCTGGAGCTTCTCGTGGTTTGAGGCCTGGCTTGCTCCACCCCCTGCTCTTGATATTCTCCCGGATGTGGGCTGCATTAGTGGTTGCATTTTGGGCTGGAGCTTCTCGTGGATTGGGGCCTGGCTTGCTCCACCCCCTGCTCTTGAGTTTCTCCCGGATGTGGTCTGGAGTTTGGCTGATTCTTGGGCTGGAGCTTCTCGTGGTTTGAGGCCTGGCTTGCTCTAAACTCTGCCATTGATATTCTCCTGGATGTGGGCTGCATTAGTGGTTGCATTTTGGGTTGGAAATTTTCGTTGTTTGAGGCCTGGCTTTCTCCACCCCCTGCTCTTGAGATTCTCCCGGACGTGGTCTGGAGTTTGGCTGCCTTTTGGGCTGGAGCTTCTCGTGGTTTGAGGCCTGGCTTGCTCCACTCCCTGCTCTTGATATTCTCCCGGATGTGGGCTGGAGTTTGGCTGCCTTTTGGGCTGGAGGTTCTCGTGGTTTGAGGCCTGGCTTGCTCCACCCCCTGCTCTTGAGATTCTCCCGTATGTGGGCTGCATTTTGGCTGCCTTTTGGGCTGGAGCTTCTCGTGGTTTGAGGTCTGGCTTGCTCCACCCCCTGCTCTTGAGATTCTCCCGGATGTGGGCTGCATTTTGGTTGCCTTTTGGGCTGGAGTTTCTCGTGGATTGGGGCCTGCCTTGCTCCACCCCCTGCTCTTGAAATTCTCCTGGATGTGGGCTGGATTTTGTCTGCCTTTTGGGCTGTAGCTTCTCGTGATTTGAGGCCTGGCTTGCTCCACCCCCTGCTCTTGAGATTCTCCCATGGATTGGTTGGATTTTGGCTGCCTTTTGGGCTGGAGATTCTCGTGCTTTGAAGCCTGGCTTGCTCCAACCCCTGCTCTTGATATTCTCCTGGATGTGGGCTGGCATTTGGCTACTTTTGGGCAGGAGCTTCTCGTGGTTTGAGGCCTGGCTTGCTCCACCCCCTGCTCTTGAGATTCTCCCGTGGGTTGGTTGGATTTTGGCTGCCTTTTGGGCTGGAGCTTCTCGTGGTTTGAGGCCTGGCTTTCTCCACCCCCTGCTCTTGAGATTCTCTTGGATGTGGGCTGGATTTTGGCTGCCTTGTGGGCTGGAGCTTCTCGTGGTTTGAGGCCTGGCTTGCTCCACCCCCTGCTCTTGATATTCTCCCGGATGTGGGCTGCATTAGTGGTTGCATTTTGGGCTGGAGCTTCTCGTGGATTGGGGCCTGCCTTGCTCCACCCCCTGCTCTTGATATTCTCCTGGATGTGGGCTGCATTTTGGCTGATTCTTGGGCTGGAGCTTCCCGTGGTTTGAGGCCTGGCTTGCTCTAAACTCTGCCATTGATATTCTCCTGGATGTGGGCTGCATTAGTGGTTGCATTTTGGGTTGGAAATTTTCGTTGTTTGAGGCCTGGCTTGCTCCACCCCCTGCTCTTCATATTCTCCTGGATGTGGCCTTGATTTTGGCTGCATTTTGGACTGGAGCTTCTCGTGGTTTGAGGCCTGGCTTGCTCCACCCCCTGCTCTTGATATTCTCCCGGATGTGGGCTGTATTTTGCCTGCCTTTTGGGCTGGAGCTTCTCGTGGTTTGAGGCCTGGCTTGCTCCACCCCCTGCTCTTGAGATTCTCCCGGATGTGGGCTGCATTTTGGCTGCATTTTGGGCTGGAGCTTCTCGTGGTTTGAGGCCTGGCTTGCTCCACCCCCTGCTCTTGAGTTTCTCCCGGATGTGGGCTGCATTTTGGCTGCATTTTGGGCTGGAGCTTCTCGTGGTTTGAGGCCTGGCTTGCTCCACCCCCTCTGCATGATATTCTCCCGGGTGTGGGCTGGAGTTTGGCTGCCTTTTGGGCTGGAGCTTCTCGTGGATTGGGGCCTGGCTTGCTCCACCCCCTGCTCTTGATATTCTCCCGGATGTGGGCTGCATTTTGGCTGATTCTTGGGCTGGAGCTTCCCGTGGTTTGAGGCCTGGCTTGCTCCACCCCCTGCTCTTGATATACTCCCGGATGTGGGCTGGAGTTTGGCTGCCTTTTGGGCTGGAGCTTCTCGTGGTTTGAGGCCTGGCTTGCTCCACCCCCTGCTCTTGAGTTTCTCCCGGATGTGGGCTGGAGTTTGGCTGCCTTTTGGGCTGGAGCTTCTCGTGGTTTGAGGCCTGGCTTGTTCCACCCCCTCTGCATGATATTCTCCCGGATGTGGGCTGGATTTTGGCTGCCTTTTGGGCTGGAGCTTCTCGTGGTTTGAGGCCTGGCTTGCTCCACCCCCTGCTCTTGAGATTCTCCCGGATGTGGGCTGGATTTTGGCTGCATTTTGGGCTGGAGCTTCTCGTGATTTGAAGCCTGGCTGGCTTCAACCCCTGCTCTTGATATTCTCCCGAATGTGGGCTGGATTTTGGCTGCCTTTTGGGCTGTAGCTTCTCCTGGTTTGAGGCCTGGCTTGCTCCACCCCCTGCTCTTCATAGTCTCCCGGATGTAGCCTGGATTTTGGCTGCATTTTGGGCTGGAGCTTCTCCTGGTTTGAGGCCTGGCTTGCTCCACCCCCTGCTCTTGAGATTCTCCCGGATGTGGGCTGGATTTTGGCTGCCTTTTGGGCTGGAGCTTCTTGAGGTTTGAGGCCTGCCTTGCTCCACCCCCTGCTCTTGAGATTCTTTGGGATGTGGGCTGCATTTGTGGTTGCATTTTGGGCTGGAAATTTTCGTTGTTTGAGGCCTGGGTTGCTCCACCCCCTGCTCTTGAGATTCTCCCGGATGTGGGCTGCATTTTGGTTGCCTTTTGGGCTGGAGCTTCTCGTGGATTGGGGCCTGCCTTGCTCCACCCCCTTCTCTTGATATTCTCCCGGATGTGGGCTCGATTTTGGCTGCCTTTTGGGCTGTAGCTTCTCCTGATTTGAAGCCTGGCTGGCTTCAACCCCTGCTCTTGATATTCTCCTGGATGTGGACTGCGTTATGGCTGCATTTTGGTCTGGAGCTTCTCGTGGTTTGAGGCCTGGCTTGCTCCACCCCCTCTGCATGATATTCTCCCGGATGTGGGCTAGAGTTTGGCTGCATTTTGGGTTGCAGTTTCTCCTGGTTTGAGGCCTGGCTTGCTCCACCCCCTGCTCTTGAGATTCTCCCGGATGTGGGCTGGATTTTGGCTGCCTTTTGGGCTGGAGCTTCTTGAGGTTTGAGGCCTGCCTTGCTCCACCCCCTGCTCTTGAGATTCTTTGGGATGTGGGCTGCATTTGTGGTTGCATTTTGGGCTGGAAATTTTCGTTGTTTGAGGCCTGGGTTGCTCCACCCCCTGCTCTTGAGATTCTCCCGGATGTGGGCTGCATTTTGGTTGCCTTTTGGGCTGGAGCTTCTCGTGGATTGGGGCCTGCCTTGCTCCACCCCCTTCTCTTGATATTCTCCCGGATGTGGGCTCGATTTTGGCTGCCTTTTGGGCTGTAGCTTCTCCTGATTTGAAGCCTGGCTGGCTTCAACCCCTGCTCTTGATATTCTCCTGGATGTGGACTGCGTTATGGCTGCATTTTGGTCTGGAGCTTCTCGTGGTTTGAGGCCTGGCTTGCTCCACCCCCTCTGCATGATATTCTCCCGGATGTGGGCTAGAGTTTGGCTGCATTTTGGGTTGCAGTTTCTCCTGGTTTGAGGCCTGGCTTGCTCCACCCCCTGCTCTTGATATTCTCCCGGATGTGGGCTGCATTTGTGGTTGCATTTTGGGCCTGAAATTTTCGTTGTTTGAGGCCTGGCTTGCTCCACCCCCTGCTCTTGAGTTTCTCCCGGATGTGGGCTGCATTTTGGCTGCCTTTTGGGCTGGAGCTTCTCGTGGTTTGAGGCCTGGCTTGCTCCACCCCCTGCTCTTGAGATTCTCCCGGATGTGGGCTATATTTTGGCTGCCTTTTGGACTGGAGCTTCTCGTGGTTTGAGGCCTGGCTTGCTGTAGCGGCTGCTCTTGATATTCTCCCGGATGTGGGCTGCATTTTGGTTGCCTTTTGGGCTGGAGCTTCTCGTGGTTTGAGGTCTGGCTTGCTCCACCCCCTGCTCTTGAGATTCTCCTGGATGTGGGCTGGATTTTGGCTGCCTTTTGGGCTGGAGCTTCTTGTGGTTCGAGGCCTGCCTTGATCCACCCCCTGCCCATGATATTCTCCCCGATGTGGGCTGTATTTTGGCTGCCTTTTGGACTGGAGCTTCTCGTGGTTTGAGGCCTGGCTTGCTCTAGCCGCTGCTCTTGATGTTCTCCCGGATGTGGGCTGCATTTTGGTTGCCTTTTGGGCTGGAGCTTCTTGTGGTTTGAGGCCTGGCTTGCTCCACCCCCTGCTCTTGATATTCTCCCGGATGTGGGCTAGATTTTGGCTGCCTTTTGGGCTGTAACTTCTCGTGATTTGAGGCCTGGCTTGCTCCACCCCCTGCTCTTGAGATTCTCCCGTGGGTTGGTTGGATTTTGGCTGCCTTTTGGGCTGGAGCTTGTCGTGGTTTGAGGCCTGCCTTGCTCCACCCCCTGCTCTTGATATTCTCCTGGATGTGGACTGCGTTATGGCTGCATTTTGGGCTGGAGCTTCTCGTGGTTTGAGGCCTGGCTTGCTCCACCCCCTGCTCTTGAGATTCTCCCGGATGTGGGCTGGCATTTGGCTGCCTTGTGGGCTGGAGCTTCTCGTGGTTTGAGGCCTGGCTTGCTCCACGCCCTGCTCTTGAGATTCTCCCGGATGTGCGCTGCATTTTGGCTGCCTTTTGGGCTGGAGCTTCTCGTGGTTTGAGGCCTGGCTTGCTCCACCCCCTGCTCTTGAGATTCTCCCGGATGTGGGCTGGATTTTGGCTGCCTTTTGGGCTGGAGCTTCTCGTGGTTTGAGGCCTGGCTTGCTCCACCCCCTGCCCATGATATTCTCCCGGATGTGGGCTGTATTTTGGCTGCCTTTTGGGCTGGAGCTTCTCGTGGTTTGAGGCCTGGCTTGCTCTAGCCGCTGCTCTTGATGTTCTCCCGGATGTGGGCTGCATTTTGGTTGCCTTTTGGGCTGGAGCTTCTCGTGGATTGGGGCCTACCTTGCTCCACCCCCTGCTCTTGAGTTTCTCCCGGATGTGGGCTGGATTTTGGCTGCATTTTGGGCTCGAGCTTCTCGTGATTTGAAGCCTGGCTGGCTTCAACCCCTGCTCTTGATATTCTCCTGGATGTGGACTGCGTTATGGCTGCATTTTGGTCTGGAGCTTCTCGTGGTTTGAGGCCTGGCTTGCTCCACCCCCTCTGCATGATATTCTCCCGGGTGTGGGCTGGAGTTTGGCTGCATTTTGGGTTGGAGCTTCTTGTAGTTTGAGGCCTGGCTTGCTCCACCCCCTGCTCTTGAGATTCTCCCGGATGTGGGCTGCATTTGTGGTTGCATTTTGGGCCTGAAATTTTCCTTGTTTGAGGCCTGGCTTGCTCCACCCCCTGCTCTTGAGATTCTCCCGGATGTGGGCTGGATTTTGGCTGCCTTTTGGGCAGGAGCTTCTCGTGGTTTGAGGCCTGGCTTGCTCCACCCCCTGCTCTTGATATTCTCCCGGATGTGGTCTGGAGTTTGGCTGCCTTTTGGGCTGGAGCTTCTCGTGGTTTGAGGCCTGGCTTGCTCCACCCCCTGCTCTTGAGATTCTCCCAGATGTGGGCTGTATTTTGGCTGCCTTTTGGACTGGAGCTTCTCGTGGTTTGAGGCCTGGCTTGCTCCACCCCCTGCCCATGATATTCTCCTGGATGTGGGCTGCATTTTGGCTGCCTCGTGGGCTGGAGCTTCTCGTGGTTTGAGGCCTGGCTTGCTCCACCCCCTGCTCTTGATATTCTCCCGGATGTGGGCTGCATTTTGGCTGCCTTTTGGGCTGGAGATTCTCGTGATTTGAAGCCTGGCTGGCTTCAACCCCTGCTCTTGATATTCTCCTGGATGTGGACTGCGGTATGGCTGAATTTTGGTCTGGAGTTTCTCGTGGTTTGAGGCCTGGCTTGCTCCAACCCCTGCTCTTGAGATTCTCCCGGAGGTGGGCTGCATTTTGGCTGCCTTTTGGGCTGGAGCTTCTTGTGGTTTGAGGCCTGGCTTGCTCCACCCCCTGTTCTTGAGATTCTCCCGGATGTGGGCTGCAGTTTGGCTGCATTTTGGGCTGGAGCTTCTCGTGGTTTGAGGCCTGGCTTGCTCCACCCCCTGCTCTTGATATTCTCCCGGATGTGGTCTGGAGTGTGGTTGGATTTTGGCTGGAAATTTTCGTTGTTTGAGGCCTGGCTTGCTCCACCCCATGCTCTTGAGATTCTCCCGGAGGTGGGCTGCATTTTGGCTGCCTTTTGGGCTGGAGCTTCTCGTGGATTGGGGCCTGCCTTGCTCCACCCCCTGCTCTTGATATTCTCCCGGATGTAGGCTGCATTTTGGCTGATTCTTGGCTGGAGCTTCCCGTGGTTTGAGGCCTGGCTTGCTCCAAATTCTGCCATTGATATTCTTCCGGATGTGGGCTGTATTTTGGCTGCCTTTTGGGCTGGAGCTTCTCGTGGTTTGAGGCCTGGCTTGCTCCACCCCCTCTGCATGATATTCTCCCGGGTGTGGGCTGGAGTTTGGCTGCCTTTTGGGCTGGAGCTTCTCGTGGTTTGAGGCCTGGCTTGCTCCACCCCCTGCTCTTGAGATTCTCCCGGATGTGGGCTGCATTTTGGCTGCCTTTTGGGCTGGAGCTTCTCGTGGTTTGAGGCCTGGCTTGCTCCACCCCCTGCTCTTGAGATTCTCCCGTGGGTTGATTGGATTTTGGCTGCCTTTTGGGCTGGATATTCTCGTGCTTTGAAGCCTGTCTTGCTCCAACCCCTGCTCTTGATATTCTCCTGGATGTGGACTGCGTTATGGCTGCATTTTGGGCTGGAGCTTCTCGTGGTTTGAGGCCTGGCATGCTCCACCCCCTGCTCTTGAGATTCTCCCGGATGTGGGCCGGCATTTGGCTGCCTTTTGGGCTGGAGCTTCTCGTGGTTTGAGGCCTGCCTTGCTCCACCCCCTGCTCTTGATATTCTCCCGGATGTGGCCTGGATTTTGGCTGCCTTTTGGGCTGGAGCTTCTCGTGGTTTGAGGCCTGGCTTGCTCCACCCCCTGCTCTTGATATTCTCCCGGATGTGGGCTGCATTTTGGCTGCCTTTTGGGCTGTAGCTTCTCGTGATTTGAAGCCTGGCTGGCTTCAACCCCTGCTCTTGATATTCTCCTGGATGTGGACTGCGTTATGGCTGCATTTTGGGCTGGAGCTTCTCGTGGTTTGAGACCTGGCTTGCTCCACCCCCTGCTCTTGAGATTCTCCTGGATGTGGGCCGGCATTTGGCTGCCTTTTGGGCTGGAGCTTCTCGTGGTTTGAGGCCTGCCTTGCTCCACCCCCTGCTCTTGATATTCTCCCGGATGTGGGCTGCATTTTGGCTGCCTTGTGGGCTGGAGCTTCTCGTGGTTTGAGGCCTGGCTTGCTCCACCCCCTGCTCTTGATATTCTCCCGGATGTGGGCTGCATTTTGGCTGCCTTTTGGGCTGTAGCTTCTCGTGATTTGAAGCCTGGCTGGCTTCAACCCCTGCTCTTGATATTCTCCTGGATGTGGACTGCGGTATGGCTGCATTTTGGTCTGGAGTTTCTCGTGGTTTGAGGCCTGGCTTGCTCCAACCCCTGCTCTTGAGATTCTCCCGGAGGTGGGCTGCATTTTGGCTGCCTTTTGGGCTGGAGCTTCTCGTGGTTTGAGGCCTGGCTTGCTCCACCCCCTGCTCTTGATATTCTCCTGTATGTGGTCTGGAGTTTGGCTGCCTTTTGGGCTGGAGCTTCTCGTGGTTTGAGGCCTGGCTTGCTCCACCCCCTGCTCTTGAGATTCTCCCGGATGTGGGCTGCATTTTGGCTGCCTTTTGGGCTGGAGCTTCTCGTGGATTGGGGCCTGCCTTGCTCCAGCCCCTGCTCTTGATATTGTCCCGTATGTAGGCTGCATTTTGGCTGATTCTTGGCTGGAGCTTCTTGTGGTTTGAGGCCTGGCTTGCTCCACCCCCTCTGCATGATATTCTCCCGGGTGTGGGCTGGAGTTTGGCTGCCTTTTGGGCTGGAGCTTCTCGTGGTTTGAGGCCTGGCTTGCTCCACCCCCTGCTCTTGAGATTCTCCCGGATGTGGGCTGGATTTTGGCTGCCTTTTGGGCTGGAGCTTCTCGTGGTTTGAGGCCTGGCTTGCTCTAGCCGCTGCTCTTGATGTTCTCCCGGATGTGGGCTGCATTTTGGTTGCCTTTTGGGCTGGAGCTTCTCGTGATTTGAAGCCTGGCTGGCTTCAACCCCTGCTCTTGATATTCTCCTGGATGTGGACTGCGTTATGGCTGCATTTTGGTCTGGAGCTTCTCGTGGTTTGAGGCCTGGCTTGCTCCACCCCCTGCTCTTGAGATTCTCCCGGATGTGGGCTGCATTTGTGGTTGCATTTTGGGCTGGAAATTTTCCTTGTTTGAGGCCTGGCTTGCTCCACCCCCCGCTCTTGATATTCTCCCGGATGTGGGCTGGATTTTGGCTGCCTTTTGGGCTGTACCTTCTCGTGATTTGAGGCCTGGCTTGCTCCACCCCCTGCTCTTGAGATTCTCCCGTGGGTTGATTGGATTTTGGCTGCCTTTTGGGCTGGATATTCTCGTGCTTTGAAGCCTGTCTTGCTCCAACCCCCTGCTCTTGATATTCTCCTGGATGTGGACTGCGTTATGGCTGCATTTTGGGCTGGAGCTTCTCGTGGTTTGAGGCCTGGCTTGCTCCACCCCCTCTGCATGATATTCTCCCGGGTGTGGGCTGGAGTTTGGCTGCCTTTTGGGCTGGAGCTTCTCGTGGTTTGAGGCCTGCCTTGCTCCACCCCCTGCTCTTGATATTCTCCCGGATGTGGCCTGGATTTTCGCTGCCTTGTGGGCTGGAGCTTCTCGTGGTTTGAGGCCTGCCTTGCTCCACCCCCTGCTCTTGATATTCTCCCGGATGTGGGCTGCATTTTGGCTACATTTTGGGCTGGAGCTTCTCGTGGTTTGAGGCCTGGCTTGCTCCACCCCCTGCTCTTGAGATTCTCCCGGAGGTGGGCTGCATTTTGGCTGCCTTTTGGGCTGGAGCTTCTCGTGGTTTGAGGCCTGCCTTGCTCCACCCCCTGCTCTTGATATTCTCCCCGATGTGGGCTGGAGTGTGGTTGCATTTTGGCTGGAAATTTTCGTTGTTTGAGGCCTGGCTTGCTCCACCCCCTGCTCTTGATATTCTCCCTGATGTGGTCTGGAGTTTGGCTGCCTTTTGGGCTGGAGCTTCTCGTGGTTTGAGGCCTGCCTTGCTCCACCCCCTGCTCTTGA
Organism: Rhynochetos jubatus; assembly: GCA_027574665.1. NCBI lineage: Eukaryota > Metazoa > Chordata > Aves > Eurypygiformes > Rhynochetidae > Rhynochetos > Rhynochetos jubatus. The sequence goes on from CM050669.1 coordinate 64,523, forward strand.
GATTCTCCCGGATGTGTGCTGCATTAGTGGTTGCATTTTGGGCTGGAAATTTTCGTTGTTTGAGGCCTGGCTGGCTCCACCCCCTGCTCTTCATATTCTCCCGGATGTGGCCTGGATTTTGGCTGCCTTTTGGGCTGGAGCTTCTCGTGGTTTGAGGCCTGGCTTGCTCTACCCCCTGCCCATGATATTCTCCCGGATGTGGGCTGTATTTTGGCTGCATTTTGGACTGGAGCTTCTCGTGGTTTGAGGCCTGGCTTGCTCTAGCCGCTGCTCTTGATGTTCTCCCGGATGTGGGCTGCATTTTGGTTGCCTTTTGGGCTGGAGCTTCTCGTGGATTGGGGCCTACCTTGCTCCACCCCCTGCTCTTGATATTCTCCCGGATGTGGGCTGGATTTTGGCTGCCTTTTGGGCTGTAGCTTCTCGTGATTTGAAGCCTGGCTGGCTTCAACCCCTGCTCTTGATATTCTCCTGGATGTGGACTGCGTTATGGCTGCCTTTTGGGCTGGAGCTTCTCGTGGTTTGAGGCCTGGCTTGCTCCACCCCCTGCTCTTGAGATTCTCCCGGATGTGGGCTGGATTTTGGCTGCCTTTTGGGCTGGAGCTTCTCGTGGTTTGAGGCCTGGCTTGCTCCACCCCCTGCCCATGATATTCTCCCGGATGTGGGCTGTATTTTGGCTTTGTTTTGGGCTGGAGCTTCTCGTGGTTTGAGGCCTGGCTTTCTCTAGCCGCTGCTCTTGATGTTCTCCCGGATGTGGGCTGCATTTTGGTTGCCTTTTGGGCTGGAGCTTCTCGTGGATTGGGGCCTACCTTGCTCCACCCCCTGCTCTTGATATTCTCCCGGATGTGGGCTGGATTTTGGCTGCCTTTTGGGCTGGAGCTTCTCGTGATTTGAAGCCTGGCTGGCTTCAACCCCTGCTCTTGATATTCTCCTGGATGTGGACTGCGTTATGGCTGCATTTTGGTCTGGAGCTTCTCGTGGTTTGAGGCCTGGCTTGCTCCACCCCCTGCTCTTGAGATTCTCCCGGATGTGGGCTGGATTTTGGCTGCCTTTTGGGCTGGAGCTTCTCGTGATTTGAGGCCTGGCTTGCTCCACCCCCTGCTCTTGAGATTCTCCCGTGGGTTGATTGGATTTTGGCTGCCTTTTGGGCTGGATATTCTCGTGTTTTGAAGCCTGTCTTGCTCCAACCCCCTGCTCTTGATATTCTCCTGGATGTGGACTGCGTTATGGCTGCATTTTGGGCTGGAGCTTCTCGTGGTTTGAGGCCTGGCTTGCTCCACCCCCTGCTCTTGAGATTCTCCCGGATGTGGGCCGGCATTTGGCTGCCTTTTGGGCTGGAGCTTCTCGTGGTTTGAGGCCTGCCTTGCTCCACCCCCTGCTCTTGATATTCTCCCGGATGTGGCCTGGATTTTGGCTGCCTTGTGGGCTGGAGCTTCTCGTGGTTTGAGGCCTGGCTTGCTCCACCCCCTGCTCTTGATATTCTCCCGGATGTGGCCTGGGATTTGGTTGCCTTTTGGGCTGGAGCTTCTTGTGGTTTGAGGCCTGCCTTGATCCACCCCCTTCCCATGATATTCTCCTGGATGTGGGCTGCATTTTGGCTGCCTCGTGGGCTGGAGCTTCTCGTGGTTTGAGGCCTGGCTTGCTCCACCCCCTGCTCTTGATATTCTCCCCGATGTGGGCTGCATGTTGGCTGCCTTGTGGGCTACAGCTTCTCGTGGTTTGAGGCCTGGCTTGCTCCACCCCCTGCTCTTGATATTCTCCCGGATGTGGGCTGGAGTTTGGCTGACTTTTGGGCTGGAGCTTCTCATGGTTTGAGGCCTGGCTTGTTCCACCCCCTGCTCTTGATATTCTCCCGGATGTGGGCTGCATTTTGGCTGCCTTTTGGGCTGGAGCTTCTCGTGATTTGAGGCGTGGCTGGCTTCAACCCCTGCTCTTGATATTCTCCTGGATGTGGACTGCGGTATGGCTGCATTTTGGTCTGGAGTTTCTCGTGGTTTGAGGCCTGGCTTGCTCCACCCCCTGCTCTTGAGATTCTCCCAGAGGTGGGCTGCATTTTGGCTGCCTTTTGGGCTGGAGCTTCTCGTGGTTTGAGGCCTGGCTTGCTCCACCCCCTGTTCTTGATATTCTCCTGGATGTGGGCTGCAGTTTGGCTGCATTTTGGGCTGGAGCTTCTTGTGGTTTGAGGCCTGGCTTGCTCCACCCCCTGCTCTTGATATTCTCCCGGATGTGGTCTGGAGTTTGGCTGCCTTTTGGGCTGGAGCTTCCCGTGGTTTGAGGCCTGGCTTGCTCCACCCCCTGCTCTTGAGATTCTCCTGGATGTGGGCTGCATTTTGGCTGCCTTTTGGGCTGGAGCTTCTCGTGGTTTGAGGCCTGCCTTGCTCCACCCCCTGCTCTTGATATTCTCCCCGATGTGGGCTGGAGTGTGGTTGCATTTTGGCTGGAAATTTTCGTTGTTTGAGGCCTGGCTTGCTCCACCCCCTGCTCTTGATATTCTCCCTGATGTGGTCTGGAGTTTGGCTGCCTTTTGGGCTGGAGCTTCTCGTGGTTTGAGGCCTGCCTTGCTCCACCCCCTGCTCTTGAGATTCTCCCGGATGTGTGCTGCATTAGTGGTTGCATTTTGGGCTGGAAATTTTCGTTGTTTGAGGCCTGGCTGGCTCCACCCCCTGCTCTTCATATTCTCCCGGATGTGGCCTGGATTTTGGCTGCCTTTTGGGCTGGAGCTTCTCGTGGTTTGAGGCCTGGCTTGCTCCACCCCCTGCCCATGATATTCTCCCGGATGTGGGCTGTATTTTGGCTGCCTTTTGGACTGGAGCTTCTCGTGGTTTGAGGCCTGGCTTGCTCTAGCCGCTGCTCTTGATGTTCTCCCGGATGTGGGCTGCATTTTGGTTGTCTTTTGGGCTGGAGCTTCTCGTGGATTGGGGCCTACCTTGCTCCACCCCCTGCTCTTGATATTCTCCCGGATGTGGGCTGGATTTTGGCTGCCTTTTGGGCTGTAGCTTCTCGTGATTTGAAGCCTGGCTGGCTTCAACCCCTGCTCTTGATATTCTCCTGGATGTGGACTGCGTTATGGCTGCCTTTTGGGCTGGAGCTTCTCGTGGTTTGAGGCCTGGCTTGCTCCACCCCCTGCTCTTGAGATTCTCCTGGATCTGGGCTGCATTAGTGGTTGCATTTTGGGTTGGAAATTTTCGTTGTTTGAGGCCTGGCTTGCTCCACCCCCTGCTCTTCATATTCCCCGGATGTGGGCTGCATTTTGGTTGCCTTTTGGGCTGGAGCTTCTCGTGGTTTGAGGCCTGGCTTGCTCCACCCCCTGCTCTTGAGATTCTCCCGTGGGTTGGTTGGATTTTGGCTGCCTTTTGGGCTGGATATTCTCGTGGTTTGAGGCCTGGCTTGCTCCACCCCCTGCTCTTGAGATTCTTTGGGATGTGGGCTGCATTTGTGGTTGCATTTTGGGCTGGAAATTTTCGTTGTTTGAGGCCTGGGTTGCTCCACCCCCTGCTCTTGAGATTCTCCCGGATGTGGGCTGCATTTTGGCTGCATTTTGGGCTGGAGCTTCTCGTGATTTGAAGCCTGGCTGGCTTCAACCCCTGCTCTTGATATTCTCCTGGATGTGGGCTTCCTTTTGGCTGCCTTTTGGGCTGGAGCTTCTCGTGATTTGAGGCCTGGCTTGCTCCACCCCCTCTGCATGATATTCTCCCGGGTGTGGGCTGCATTTTGGCTGCCTTTTGGGCTGGAGCTTCTCGTGGTTTGAGGCCTGGCTTGCTCCAACCCCTGCTCTTGAGATTCTCCCGGATGTGGGCTGCAGTTTGGCTGCATTTTGGGCTGGAGCTTCTCGTGGTTTGAGGCCTGGCTTGCTCCACCCCCTGCTCTTGATATTCTCCCGGATGTGGGCTGCATTTTGGCTGCATTTTGGGCTGGAGCTTCTCGTGGTTTGAGGCCTGGCTTGCTCCACCCCCTGCTCTTGAGATTCTCCTGGATGTGGGCTGCATTTTGGCTGCCTTTTTGGCTGGAGCTTCTCGTGGTTTGAGGCCTGGCTTGCTCCACCCCCTGCTCTTGAGATTCTCCCGGATGTGGGCTGCATTTTGGCTGCCTTTTGGGCTGGAGCTTCTCGTGGTTTGAGGCCTGGCTTGCTCCACCCCCTGCTCTTGAGATTCTCCCGGATGTGGGCTGGCATTTGGCTGCCTTTTGGACTGGAGCTTCTCGTGGTTTGAGGCGTGGCTTGCTCCACCCCCTGCTCTTGAGATTCTCCCGGATGTGGGCTGGATTTTTGCTGCCTTTTGGGCTGGAGCTTCTCGTGGTTTGAGGCCTGCCTTGCTCCACCCCCTGCTCTTGAGATTCTCCCGGATGTGTGCTGCATTAGTGGTTGCATTTTGGGCTGGAAATTTTCGTTGTTTGAGGCCTGGCTGGCTCCACCCCCTGCTCTTCATATTCTCCCGGATGTGGCCTGGATTTTGGCTGCATTTTGGGCTGGAGCTTCCCGTGGTTTGAGGCCTGGCTTGCTCCACCCCCTGTTCTTGAGATTCTCCCGGATGTGGGCTGCATTTTGGCTGCCTTGTGGGCTGGAGCTTCTCGTGGTTTGAGGCCTGCCTTGCTCCACCCCCTGCTCTTGATATTCTCCCGGATGTGGGCTGGATTTTGGCTGCCTTTTGGGCTGGAGCTTCTCGTGGTTTGAGGCCTGCCTTTCTCCAGGCGCTGCGCTTGATATTCTCCAGCATGTGGCCTGCATTTTGGTTGCCTTTGGGCTGGAAATTTCCGTTTTCTGAGGCCTGGCTTGCTCCACCCCCTGCTCTTGATATTCTCCCCGATGATTGCTGCATTTTGGCTGCCTTTTGGGCTGGAGCTTCTCGTGGTTTGAGGCCTGGCTTGCTCCACCCCTTGCTCTTGATATTCTCCCGGATGTGGTCTGGAGTTTGGCTGCCTTTTGGGCTGGAGCTTCTCGTGGTTTGAGGCCTGGCTTGCTCCACCCCCTGCTCTTGAGATTCTCCCGGATGTGGCCTGGATTTTGGCTGCCTTTTGGGCTGGAGCTTCTCGTGGTTTGAGGCCTGGCTTGCTCCACCCCCTGCTCTTGATATTCTCCTGGAGGTGGCCTGCATTTGTGGTTGCATTTTGGGCTGGAAATTTTCGTTGTTTGAGGCCTGGCTTGCTCCACCCCCTGCTCTTCATAGTCTTCCGGATGTGGCCTGGATTTTGGCTGCCTTTTGGGCTGGAGCTTCTCGTGCTTTGAAGCCTGGCTTGCTCCAACCCCTGCTCTTGATATTCTCCTGGGTGTGGACTGCGTTATGGCTGCATTTTGGGCTGGAGCTTCTCGTGGTTTGAGGCCTGCCTTGCTCCACCCCCTGCTCTTGAGATTCTCCCGGATGTGGGCTGCATTTTGGCTGCCTTGTGGGCTGGAGCTTCTCGTGGTTTGAGGCCTGGCTTGCTCCAACCCCTGCTCTTGATATTCTCCCGGATGTGGGCTGGATTTTGGCTGCCTTTTGGGCTGGAGCTTCTCGTGGTTTGAGGCCTGCCTTTCTCCAGGCGCTGCTCTTGATATTCTCCTGCATGTGGCCTGCATTTTGGTTGCCTTTGGGCTGGAAATTTCCGTTTTTTGAGGCCTGGCTTGCTCCACCCCCTGCTCTTGATATTCTCCCCGATGATTGCTGCATTTTGGCTGCCTTGTGGGCTGGAGCTTCTCGTGGTTTGAGGCCTGGCTTGCTCCACCCTCTGCTCTTGATATTCTCCCGGATGTGGGCTGCATTTTGGTTGCATTTTGGGCTGGAGCTTCTCGTGGATTGGGGCCTGGCTTGCTCCACCCCCTGCTCTTGATATTCCCCTGGATGTGGGCTGGATTTTGGCTGCCTTTTGGGCTGTAGCTTCTCGTGCTTTGAGGCCTGGCTTGCTCCACCCCCTGCTCTTGAGATTCTCCCGTGGGTTGGTTGGATTTTGGCTGCCTTTTGGGCTGGATATTCTCGTGCTTTGAAGCCTGGCTTGCTCCAAACCCTGCTCTTGATATTCTCCTGGGTGTGGACTGCGTTATGGCTGCATTTTGGGCTGGAGATTCTCGTGGTTTGAGGCCTGGCTTGCTCCATCCCCTGCTCTTGAGATTCTCCCGGATGTGGGCTGGCATTTGGCTGCATTTTGGGCTGGAGCTTTTCGTGGGTTGAGGCCTGGCTTGCTCCACCCCTTGCTCTTGATATTCTCCCGGATGTGGTCTGGAGTTTGGCTGCCTTTTGGGCTGGAGCTTCTCGTGGTTTGAGGCCTGGCTTGCTCCACCCCCTGCTCTTGAGATTCTCCCGGATGTGGCCTGGATTTTGGCTGCCTTTTGGGCTGGAGCTTCTCGTGGTTTGAGGCCTGGCTTGCTCCACCCCCTGCTCTTGATATTCTCCTGGAGGTGGCCTGCATTTGTGGTTGCATTTTGGGCTGGAAATTTTCGTTGTTTGAGGCCTGGCTTGCTCCACCCCCTGCTCTTCATAGTCTTCCGGATGTGGCCTGGATTTTGGCTGCCTTTTGGGCTGGAGCTTCTCGTGCTTTGAAGCCTGGCTTGCTCCAACCTCTGCTCTTGATATTCTCCTGGGTGTGGACTGCGTTATGGCTGCATTTTGGGCTGGAGATTCTCGTGGTTTGAGGCCTGGCTTGCTCCACCCCCTGCTCTTGATATTCTCCTGGAGGTGGCCTGCATTTGTGGTTGCATTTTGGGCTGGAAATTTTCGTTGTTTGAGGCCTGGCTTGCTCCACCCCCTGCTCTTCATAGTCTTCCGGATGTGGCCTGTATTTTGGCTGCATTTTTGGGCTGGAGCTTCTCGTGGTTTGAGGCCTGGCTTGCTCCACCCCCTGTTCTTGAGATTCTCCCGGATGTGGGCTGCATTTTGGCTGCCTTTTGGGCTGGAGCTTCTCGTGGTTGGAGGCCTGCCTTGATCCACCCCCTGCCCATGATATTCTCCCGGATGTGGGCTGCATTTTGGCTGCCTTTTGGGCTGGAGCTTCTCGTGGTTTGAGGCCTGGCTTGCTCCACCCCCTGTTCTTGATATTCTCCCAGATGTGGGCTGCATTTTGGCTGCCTTTTGGGCTGGAGCTTCTCGTGGTTTGAGGCCTGCCTTGCTCCACCCCCTGCTCTTGAGATTCTCCCGGATGTGGGCTGCATTTTGGCTGCCTTTTGGGCTGGAGCTTCTCGTGGTTTGAGGCCTGGCTTGCTCCGCCCCCTGCTCTTGATATTCTCCTGGAGGTGGCCTGCATTTGTGGTCGCATTTTGGGCTGGAAATTTTCGTTGTTTGAGGCCTGGCTTGCTCCACCCCCTGCTCTTCATAGTCTTCCGGATGTGGCCTGGATTTTGGCTGCCTTTTGGGCTGGAGCTTCTCGTGCTTTGAAGCCTGGCTTGCTCCAACCCCTGCTCTTGATATTCTCCTGGGTGTGGACTGCGTTATGGCTGCATTTTGGGCTGGAGATTCTCGTGGTTTGAGGCCTGGCTTGCTCCACCCCCTGCTCTTGATATTCTCCCGGATGTGGGCTGGATTTTGGCTGCCTTGTGGACTGGAGCTTCTCGTGGTTTGAGGCCTGCCTTGCTCCACCCCCTGCTCTTGATATTCTCCCGGATGTGGGCTGCATTAGTGGTTGCATTTTGGGCTGGAAATTTTCGTTGTTTGAGGCCTGGCTTGCTCCACCCCCTGCTCTTGATATTCTCCCGGATGTGGTCTGGAGTTTGGCTTCCTTTTGGGCTGGAGCTTCTCGTGGTTTGAGGCCTGGCTTGCTCCACCCCCTGCTCTTGAGATTCTCCCGGATGTGGCCTGGATTTTGGCTGCCTTTTGGGCTGGAGCTTCTCGTGGTTTGAGGCCTGGCTTGCTCCACCCCCTGCTCTTGATATTCTCCTGGAGGTGGCCTGCATTTGTGGTTGCATTTTGGGCTGGAAATTTTCGTTGTTTGAGGCCTGGCTTGCTCCACCCCCTGCTCTTCATAGTCTTCCGGATGTGGCCTGGATTTTGGCTGCCTTTTGGGCTGGAGCTTCTCGTGGTTTGAGGCCTGGCTTGCTCCACCCCCTGTTCTTGATATTCTCCCAGATGTGGGCTGCATTTTGGCTGCCTTTTGGGCTGGAGCTTCTCGTGGTTGGAGGCCTGCCTTGATCCACCCCCTGCCCATGATATTCTCCCGGATGTGGGCTGCATTTTGGCTGCCTTTTGGGCTGGAGCTTCTCGTGGTTTGAGGCCTGGCTTGCTCCACCCCCTGTTCTTGATATTCTCCCAGATGTGGGCTGCATTTTGGCTGCCTTTTGGGCTGGAGCTTCTCGTGGTTTGAGGCCTGGCTTGCTCCACCCCCTGCTCTTGAGATTCTCCCGGATGTGGGCTGCATTTTGGCTGCCTTTTGGGCTGGAGCTTCTCGTGGTTGGAGGCCTGGCTTGCTCCACCCCCTGCTCTTGATATTCTCCTGGAGGTGGCCTGCATTTGTGGTCGCATTTTGGGCTGGAAATTTTCGTTGTTTGAGGCCTGGCTTGCTCCACCCCCTGCTCTTCATAGTCTTCCGGATGTGGCCTGGATGTGGGCTGCATTTTGGGCTGGAGCTTCTCGTGGTTTGAGGCCTGGCTTGCTCCACCCCCTGCTCTTGAGATTCTCCCGGATGTGGGCTGCATTTTGGCTGCCTTTTGGGCTGGAGCTTCTCGAGGTTTGAGGCCTGCATTGCTCCACCCCCTGCTCTTGAGATTCTCCCGGATGTGGGCTGGATTTTGGCTGCCTTTTGGGCTGGAGCTTCTTGTGGTTTGAGGCCTGCCTTGATCCACCCCCTGCCCATGATATTCTCCCGGATGTGGGCTGCATTTTGGCTGCCTTTTGGGCTGGAGCTTCTCGTGGTTTGAGGCGTGGATTGCTCCACCCCCTGCCCATGATATTCTCCCGGATGTGGGCTGCATTTTGGCTGCCTCGTGGGCTGGAGCTTCTCGTGGTTTGAGGCCTGCCTTGCTCCAGGCTCTGCTCTTGATATTCTCCAGCATGTGGCCTGCATTTTGGTTGCCTTTGGGCTGGAGCTTCTCGTGGTTTGAGGCCTGGCTTGCTCCACCCCCTGCTATTGTGTTTCTCCGATATGTGGGCTGGAATTTGGCTTCCTTTTTGGCAGGAGCTTCTCGTGGTTTGAGGCCTGGCTTGCTCCACCCCCTGCTCTTGAGATTCTCCCGTATGGGGGCTGCATTTTGGCTGCCTTTTGGGCTGGAGCTTCTCGTGGTTTGAGGCCTGGCTTGCTCCACCCCCTGCTCTTGAGATTCTCACGTACGTGGGCTGGATTTTGGCTGCCTTTTGGGCTGGAGCTTCTCGTGGTTTGAGGCCTGGCTTGCTCCACCCCCTGCTCTTGAGATTCTCCCGGATGTGGCCTGCGTTTTGGCTGCCTTTTGGGCTGGAGCTTCTCATGGATTGAGGCCTGGCTTGCTCCACCCCCTGCTCTTGATATTCTCCCGGATGTGGGCTGGATTTTGGCTGCCTTTTGGACTGGAGCTTCTCGTGGTTTGAGGCCTGGCTTGCTCCACCCCCTGCTCTTGATATTCTCCTGGAGGTGGCCTGCATTTGTGGTTGCATTTTGGGCTGGAAATTTTCGTTGTTTGAGGCCTGGCTTGCTCCACCCCCTGCTCTTCATAGTCTTCCGGATGTGGCCTGGATTTTGGCTGCCTTTTGGGCTGGAGCTTCTCGTGGTTTGAGGCCTGGCTTGCTGCACCCCCTGTTCTTGATATTCTCCTGGATGTGGGCTGCATTTTGGCTGCCTTTTGGGCTGGAGCTTCTCGTGGTTGGAGGCCTGGCTTGCTCCACCCCTTCTCTTGAGATTCTCCCCGATATAGTGTTGGATTTTGGCTGCCTTTTGGGCTGGAGCTTCTTGTGGTTTGGGGCCTGGCTTGCTCCACCCCCTGCTCTTGAGATTCTCCCAGATGTGGGCTGGATTTTGGCAGCCTTTTGGGCTGGAGCTTCTCGTGGTTTGAGGCCTGGCTTGCTCCACCCCCTGCTCTTGAGATTCTCCCGGATGTGGGCTGGATTTTGGCTGCCTTTTGGGCTGGAGCTTCTCGTGGTTTGAGGCCTGGCTTGCTCCACCCCCTGCTCTTGAGATTCTCCGATATGTGGGCTGGAATTTGGCTTCCTTTTTGGCAGGAGCTTCTCGTGGTTTGAGGCCTGGCTTACTCCACCCCCTGCTCTTGAGATTCTCCCAGATATAGGGCTGGATTTTGGCTGACGTTTGGGCTGGAGCTTCTCGTGGTTTGAGGCCTGGCTTGCTCCAGCCCCTACTCTTGATATTGTCCCAGATATAGGGCTGGATTTTGGCTGCCTTTTGGGCTGGAGCTTCTCGTGGTTTGAGGCCTGGCTTGCTCCATCCACTGCTCTTGAGATTCTCCCGGATGTGGGCTTCATTTTGGCTGCTTTTTGGGCTGGAGCTTCTCGTGGTTTGAGACCTGGCTTGTTCCACCCCCTGCTCTTGATATTCTCCCGGATGTGGGCTGGAGTTTGGCTGCCTTTTGGGCTTTAGCTTTTCGTGGTTTGAGGCCTGGCTTGCTCTACCCCCTGCTCTTGAGATTCTCCCGTATGTGGGCTGCAACTTGGCTTCATTTTGGGCAGAAGCTTCTCGTGGTTTGAGGCCTGGCTTTCTCCACCCCCTGCTCTTGAGATTCTCACGTACGTGGGCTGGATTTTGGCTGGATTTTGGGCTGGAGCTTCTCGTGGTTTGAGGCCTGGCTTGCTCCACCCCCTGCTCTTGAGATTCTCCCGGATGTGGCCTGCGTTTTGGCTGCCTTTTGGGCTGGAGCTTCTCATGGTTTGAGGCCTGGCTTGCTCCACACCCTGCTCTTGAGATTCTCCCAGAGGTGGGCTGGATTTTGGCAGTCTTTTGGGCTGGAGCTTCTCGTGGTTTGAGGCCTGGCTTGCTCCACCCCCTGCTCTTGAGATTCTCACGGACGGGGGCTGGATTTTGACTGCCTTTTGGGCTGGAGCTTCTCGTGGTTTGAGGCCTGGCTTGCTCCACCCCCTGCTCTTGATATTCTCCCGTATGTGGGCTGGATTTTTGCTGCCTTTTGGGCTGGAGCTTCTCGTGGTTTGAGGCCTGGCTTGCTCCACCCCCTGCTCTTGAGATTCTCCCGGATGTGGGCTGCATTTTTGATGTCTTTTGGGCTGGAGCTTCTTGTGGTTTGGGGCCTGGCTTGCTCCAGCCCCTGCTTTTGATATTCTCCCAGATGTGGGCTGCATTTTTGCTGCCTTTTGGGCTGGAGCTTCTTGAAGTTTGAGTCCTGGCTTGCTCCACCCCCTGCTCTTGAGATTCTCTTGGATGTGGGCTGCATTTTGGGTGCCTTTTGGGCTGGAGCTTCTCGTGGTTTGAGGCCTGGCTTGCTCCACCCCCTGCTCTTGAGATTCTCCAATATGTGGGCTGGAATTTGGCTGCCTTTTGGGCTGGAGCTTCTCGTGGTTTGAGGCCTGGCTTGCTCTACCCCCTACTCTTGATATTCTCCCAGATATAGGGCTGGATTTTGGCTGCCTTTTGGGCTGGAGCTTCTCGTGGTTTGAGGCCTGGCTTGCTCCACCCCCTGCTCTTGATATTCTCCCGGATGTGGGCTGCATTTTGGCTGCATTTTGGGCTGGAGCTTCTCATGATTTGAGGCCTGGCTTTCTCGACCCCCTGCTCTTGAGATTCTCCCGGATGTGGGTTGGATTTTGGCTGCCTTTTGGGCTGGAGCTTCTCGTGGTTTGAGGCCTGGCTTGCTCCACCCCCTGCTCTTGAGATTCTCACGGACGGGGGCTGGAGTTTGGCTGCCTTTTGGGCTGGAGCTTCTTGTGGTTTGAGGCCTGGCTTGCTCCACCCCCTGCTCTTGATATTCTCCCGGATGTGGGCTGGATTTTGGCTGCATTTTGGGCTGGAGCTTCTCGTGGTTTGAGGCCTGGCTTGCTCCACCCCCTGCTCTTGAGATTCTCCCGGATGTGGTCTGCATTTTTGCTGTCTTTTGGGCTGGAGCTTCTTGTGGTTTGGGGCCTGGATTGCTCCACCCCCTGCTCTTGAGATTCTCCTGGATGTGGGCTGGATTTTGGCTGCCTTTTGGGCTGGAGCTTCTCGTGGTTTGAGGCCTGGCTTGCTCCACCCCCTGCTCTTGATATTCTTCTGGAGGTGGCCTGCATTTGTGGTTGCATTTTGGGCTGGAAATTTTCGTTGTTTGAGGCCTGGCTTGCTCCACCCCCTGCTCTTCATAGTCTCCCGGATGTGGCCTGGATTTTGGCTGCATTTTGGGCTGGAGCTTCTCGAGGTTTGAGGCCTGCCTTGCTCCACCCCCTGCTCTTGAGATTCTCCCGGATGTGGGCTGGATTTTGGCTGCCTTTTGGGCTGGAGCTTCTCGTGGTTTGAGGCCTGGCTTGCTCCAGCCCCTACTCTTGATATTCTCCCAGATATAGGGCTGGATTTTGGCTGCCTTTTGGGCTGGAGCTTCTCGTGGTTTGAGGCCTGGCTTGCTCCATCCACTGCTCTTGAGATTCTCCCGGATGTGGGCTTCATTTTGGCTGCTTTTTGGGCTGGAGCTTCTCGTGGTTTGAGACCTGGCTTGCTCCACCCCCTGCTCTTGATATTCTCCCGGATGTGGGCTGGATTTTGGCTGCCTTTTTGGCTGGAACTTCTCGTGGTTTGAGGCCTGGCTTGCTCCACCCCCTGCTCTTGATATTCTGCGGGATTTGGGCTGGAGTTTGGCTGCCTTTTGGGCTTTAGCTTTTCGTGGTTTGAGGCCTGGCTTGCTCTACCCCCTGCTCTTGAGATTCTCCCGGATGTGGGCTGCAATTTGGCTTTATTTTGGGGAGAAGCTTCTCGTGGTTTGAGGCCTGGATTTCTCCACCCCCTGCTCTTGAGATTCTCCCGGATGTGGGCTGCATTTTTGCTGCCTTTTGGGCTGGAGCTTCTTGTAGTTTGAGGCCTGGCTTGCTCCACCCCCTGCTCTTGAGATTCTCACGTACGTGGGCTGGATTTTGGCTGCATTTTGGGCTGGAGCTTCTCGTGGTTTGAGGCCTGGCTTTCTCGACCCCCTGCTCTTGAGATTCTCCCGGATGTGGGCTGGATTGTGGCAGCCTTTTGGGCTGGAGCTTCTCGTGGTTTGAGGCCTGGCTTGCTCCACCCCCTGCTCTTGAGATTCTCACGGACGGGGGCTGGATTTTGACTGCCTTTTGGGCTGGAGCTTCTCGTGGTTTGAGGCCTGGCTTGCTCCACCCCCTGCTCTTGAGATTCTCCCGGATGTGGGCTGCATTTTTGCTGTCTTTTGGGCTGGAGCTTCTTGTGGTTTGGGGCCTGGCTTGCTCCACCCCCTGCTTTTGATATTCTCCCAGATGTGGGCTGCATTTTTGCTGCCTTTTGGGCTGGAGCTTCTTGAAGTTTGAGGCCTGGCTTGCTGCACTCCCTGCTCTTGAGATTCTCTTGGATGTGGGCTGCATTTTGGGTGCCTTTTGGGCTGGAGCTTCTCGTGGTTTGAGGCCTGGCTTGCTCCACCCCCTGCTCTTGAGATTCTCCCGGATGTGGGCTGGATTTTGGCTGCCTTTTGGGCTGGAGCTTCTCGTGGTTTGAGGCCTGGCTTGCTCTACCCCCTACTCTTGATATTCTCCCAGATATAGGGCTGGATTTTGGCTGCCTTTTGGGCTGGAGATTCTCATAGTTTGAGGCCTGGCTTGCTCCAGCCCCTACTCTTGATATTCTCCCAGATATAGGGCTGGATTTTGGCTGCCTTTTGGGCTGGAGCTTCTCGTGGTTTGAGGCCTGGCTTGCTCCATCCACTGTTCTTGAGATTCTCCCGGATGTGGGCTTCCTTTTGGCTGCTTTTTGGGCTGGAGCTTCTCGTGGTTTGAGACCTGGCTTGCTCCACCCCCTGCTCTTGATATTCTCCCGGATGTGGGCTGTGTTTTGGCTGCCTTTTGGGCTGGAGCTTCTCATGGTTTGAGGCCTGGCTTTCTCGACCCCCTGCTCTTGAGATTCTCCCGGATGTGGGTTGGATTTTGGCAGCCTCTTGGGCTGGAGCTTCTCGTGGTTTGAGGCCTGGCTTGCTCCACCCCCTGCTCTTGATATTCTCCCGGATGTGGGCTGGATTTTGGCTGCCTTTTGGGCTGGAGCTTCTCGTGGTTTGAGGCCTGGCTTGCTCCACCCCCTGCTCTTGATATTCTCCTGGATGTGGTCTGAATTTTTGCTGTCTTTTCGGCTGGAGCTTCTTGTGGTTTGGGGCCTGGCTTGCTCCACCCCCTGCTTTTGATATTCTCCTGGATGTGGGCTGCATTTTTGCTGCATTTTGGGCTGGAGCTTCTTGAAGTTTGAGGCCTGGCTTGCTCCACCCCCTGCTCTTGAGATTCTCCCAGATGTGGGCTGGATTTTGGCTGCCTTTTGGGCTGGAGCTTCTTGTGGTTTGAGGCCTGGCTTGCTCCACCCCCTGCTCTTGAGATTCTCCCGGATGTGGGCTGCATTTTGGCTGCCTTTTGGGCTGGAGATTCTCGTGGTTTGAGGCCTGGCTTGCTCCACCCCCTGCTCTTGATATTCTCCCAGATATAGGGCTGGATTTTGGCTGCCTTTTGGGCTGGAGCTTCTCGTGGTTTGAGTCCTGGCTTGCTCCAAACCCTGCTCTTGAGATTCTCCCGGAGGTGGGCTGCATTTTGGCTTCTTCTTGGGCTGGAGCTTCTCGTGGTTTGAGGCCTGGCTTGCTCCACCCCCTGCTCTTGATATTCTCCCAGATGTGGGCTGCATTTTTGCTGCCTTTTGGGCTGGAGCTTCTTGTAGTTTGAGGCCTGGCTTGCTCCACCCCCTGCTCTTGATATTCTCCCCGATGTGGGCTGGAGTGTGGTTGCATTTTGGCTGGAAATTTTCGTTGTTTGAGGCCTGGCTTGCTCCACCCCCTGCTCTTGAGATTCTCCGGTATATGGGCTGGAATTTGGCTTCCTTTTGGGCAGGAGCTTCTCGTGGTTTGAGGCCTGGCTTGCTCCACAACATGCTCTAGAGATTCTCCCGGATGTGGGCTGGATTTTGGCTGCCTTTTGGGCTGGAGCTTCTCGTGGTTTGAGGCCTGGCTTGCTCCACCCCCTGCTCTTGAGATTCTCCGATATGTGGGCTGGAATTTGGCTTCCTTTTGGGCAGGAGCTTCTCGTGGTTTGAGGCCTGGCTTGCTCCACCCCCTGCTCTTGAGATTCTCTTGGATGTGGGCTGGATTTTGGGTGCATTTTGGGCTGGAGCTTCTCGTGGTTTGAGGCCTGGCTTGCTCCACCCCCTGCTCTTGAGATTCTCCCGGATGTGGGCTGCATTTTGGCTGCCTTTTGGGCTGGAGCTTCTCGTGGTTTGAGGCCTGGCTTGCTCCACCCCCTGCTCTTGAGATTCTCCCGGATGTGGGCTGGAGTTTGGCTGCCTTTTGGGCTGGAGCTTCTCGAGGTTTGAGGCCTGGCTTGCTCCACCCCCTTCTCTTGAGATTCTCGCAGATGTGGGCTGGAGTTTGGCTGCCTTTTGGGCTGGAGCTTCTCGTGGTTTGAGATCTGGCTTGCTCCACCCCCTGCTCTTGAGATTCTCCCAGATATAGTGTTGGATTTTGGCTGTCTTTTGGGCTGGAGCTTCTTGTGGTTTGGGGCCTGGCTTGCTCCACCCCCTGCTCTTGATATTCTCCCGGACGTGGGCTGCATTTTGGCTGCCTTTTGGGCTGGAGCTTCTCGTGGTTTGAGGCCTGGCTTTCTCGACCCCCTGCTCTTGAGATTCTCCCGGATGTGGGCTGGATTTTGGCAGCATTTTGGGCGGGAGCTTCTCGTGGTTTGAGGCCTGGCTTGCTCCAACCCCTGCTCTTGAGTTTCTCCGATATGTGGGCTGGAATTTGGCCTCGTTTTGGGCTGGAGCTTCTCGTGGTTTGAGGCCTGGCTTGCTCCACCCCCTGCTCTTGAGATTCTCCTCAATATGGGCTGCATTTTGGCTGCCTTTTGGGCTGGAGCTTCTCATGGTTGGAGGCTTGGCTTGCTCCACCCCCTGCTCTTGAGATTCTCCCAGATGTGGGCTGCATTTTTGCTGCCTTTTGGGCTGGAGCTTCTCGTGGTTTGAGGCCTGGCTTGCTCCACCCCCTGCTCTTGAGATTCTCCCGGATGTGGGCTGTATTTTGCCTGCCTTTTGGGCTGGAGCTTCTCATGGTTGGAGGCTTGGCTTGCTCCACCCCCTGCTCTTGAGATTCTCCCAGATGTGGGCTGGATTTTGGCTGTCTTTTGGGCTGGAGCTTCTCGAGGTTTGAGGCCTGGCTTGCTCCACCCCCTGCTCTTGAGATTCTCCCAGATGTCGGCTGAATTTTGGCTGATTCTTGGGCTGGAGCTTCTCGTGGTTTGAGGCCTGCCTTGCTCCACCCCCTGCTCTTGAGATTCTCCCGGATGTGGGCTGCATTATGGCTGCCTTTTGGGCTGGAGCTTCTCGTGGTTTGAGGCCTGGCTTGCTCCACCCCCTGCTCTTGATATTCTCCCGTATGGGGGCTGGAGTTTGGCTGCCTTTTGGCCTGGAGCTTCTCGGGGTTTGAGGCCTGGCTTGCTCCACCCCCTCCTCTTGAGATTCTCCCAGATATAGGGCTGGATTTTGTCTGCCTTTTAGGCTGGAGCTTCTCGTGGTTTGAGGCCTGGCTTGCTCCACCCCCTGCTCTTGAGTTTCTCCAATATGTGGGCTGGAATTTGGCTTCCTTTTTGGCAGGAGCTTCTCGTGGTTTGAGGCCTGGCTTGCTCCATCCACTGCTCTTGAGATTCTCCCGGATGTGGCCTGGATTTTGGCTGCCTTTTTGGCTGGAACTTCTCGTGGTTTGAGGCCTGGCTTGCTCCACCCCCTGCTCTTGATATTCTGCGGGATTTGGGCTGGAGTTTGGCTGCCTTTTGGGCTTTAGCTTTTCGTGGTTTGAGGCCTGGCTTGCTCTACCCCCTGCTCTTGAGATTCTCCCGGATGTGGGCTGCAATTTGGCTTTATTTTGGGGAGAAGCTTCTCGTGGTTTGAGGCCTGGCTTTCTCCACCCCCTGCTCTTGAGATTCTCCCGGATGTGGGCTGCATTTTTGCTGCCTTTTGGGCTGGAGCTTCTTGTAGTTTGAGGCCTGGCTTGCTCCACCCCCTGCTCTTGAGATTCTCACGTACATGGGCTGGATTTTGGCTGCATTTTGGGCTGGAGCTTCTCGTGGTTTGAGGCCTGGCTTTCTCGACCCCCTGCTCTTGAGATTCTCCCGGATGTGGGCTGGATTGTGGCAGCCTTTTGGTCTGGAGCTTCTCGTGGTTTGAGGCCTGGCTTGCTCCACCCCCTGCTCTTGAGATTCTCACGGACGGGGGCTGGATTTTGACTGCCTTTTGGGCTGGAGCTTCTCGTGGTTTGAGGCCTGGCTTGCTCCACCCCCTGCTCTTGAGATTCTCCCAGATGTGGGCTGCATTTTTGCTGTCTTTTGGGCTGGAGCTTCTTGTGGTTTGGGGCCTGGCTTGCTCCACCCCCTGCTTTTGATATTCTCCTGGATGTGGGCTGCATTTTTGCTGCCTTTTGGGCTGGAGCTTCTTGAAGTTTGAGGCCTGGCTTGCTCCACTCCCTGCTCTTGAGATTCTCTTGGATGTGGGCTGCATTTTGGGTGCCTTTTGGGCTGGAGCTTCTCGTGGTTTGAGGCCTGGCTTGCTCCACCCCCTGCTCTTGAGATTCTCCCGGATGTGGGCTGGATTTTGGCTGCCTTTTGGGCTGGAGATTCTTGTGGTTTGAGGCCTGGCTTGCTCTACCCCCTGCTCTTGATATTCTCCCAGATATAGGGCTCGATTTTGGCTGCCTTTTGGGCTGGAGATTCTCATAGTTTGAGGCCTGGCTTGCTCCAGCCCCTACTCTTGATATTCTCCCAGATATAGGGCTGGATTTTGGCTGCCTTTTGGGCTGGAGCTTCTCGTGGTTTGAGGCCTGGCTTGCTCCATCCACTGTTCTTGAGATTCTCCCGGATGTGGGCTTCCTTTTGGCGGCTTTTTGTGCTGGAGCTTCTCGTGGTTTGAGACCTGGCTTGCTCCACCCCCTGCTCTTGATATTCTCCCGGATGTGGGCTGCGTTTTGGCTGCCTTTTGGGCTGGAGCTTCTCATGGTTTGAGGCCTGGCTTTCTCGACCCCCTGCTCTTGAGATTCTCCCGGATGTGGGTTGGATTTTGGCAGCCTTTTGGGCTGGAGCTTCTCGTGGTTTGAGGCCTGGCTTGCTCCACCCCCTTCTCTTGAGATTCTCAGGGACGGGGGCTGGATTTTGGCTGCCTTTTGGGCTGGAGCTTCTCGTGGTTTGAGGCCTGGCTTGCTCCACCCCCTGCTCTTGAGATTCTCCCGGATGTGGGCTGGATTTTGGCTGCCTTTTGGGCTGGAGCTTCTCGTGGTTTGAGGCCTGGCTTGCTCCACCCCCTGCTCTTGATATTCTCCCGGATGTGGGCTGAATTTTTGCTGTCTTTTCGGCTGGAGCTTCTTGTGGTTTGGGGCCTGGCTTTCTCCACCCCCTGCTTTTGATATTCTCCCGGATGTGGTCTGGATTTTGGCTGCCTTTTGGGCTGGAGCTTCTTGAAGTTTGAGGCCTGGCTTGCTCCACCCCCTTCTCTTGAGATTCTCCCAGATGTGGGCTGGATTTTGGCTGCCTTTTGGGCTGGAGCTTCTTGTGGTTTGAGGCCTGGCTTGCTCCACCCCCTGCTCTTGAGATTCTCCCGGATGTGGGCTGCATTTTGGCTGCCTTTTGGGCTGGAGCTTCTCGTGGTTTGAGGCCTGGCTTGCTCCACCCCCTGCTCTTGATATTCTCCCAGATATAGGGCTGGATTTTGGCTGCCTTTTGGGCTGGAGCTTCTCGTGGTTTGAGTCCTGGCTTGCTCCAAACCCTGCTCTTGAGATTCTCCCGGATGTGGTCTGGATTTTGGCTGCCTTTTGGGCTGGAGCTTCTCGTGGTTTGAGGCCTGCCTTCCTCCACCCCCTGCTCTTGAGATTCTCCCGGATGTGGGCTGCATTTTGGGTGTCTTTTGGGCTGGAGCTTCTCGTGGTTTGAGGCCTGGCTTGCTCCACCCCCTGCTCTTGAGATTCTCCGATATGTGGGCTGGAATTTGGCTTCCTTTTGGGCAGGAGCTTCTCGTGGTTTGAGGCCTGGCTTGCTCCACAACATGCTCTAGAGATTCTCCCGGATGTGGGCTGGATTTTGGCTGCCTTTTGGGCTGGAGCTTCTCGTGGTTTGAGGCCTGGCTTGCTCCACCCCCTGCTCTTGAGATTCTCCGATATGTGGGCTGGAATTTGGCTTCATTTTGGGCAGGAGCTTCTCGTGGTTTGAGGCCTGGCTTGCTCCACCCCCTGCTCTTGAGATTCTCCCGGATGTGGGCTGCATTTTGGCTGCCTTTTGGGCTGGAGCTTCTCGTGGTTTGAGGCCTGGCTTGCTCCACACCCTACTCTTGAGATTCTCCCAGATATAGGGCTGCATTTTGGCTGCCTTTTGGGCTGGAGCTTCTCGTGGTTTGAGGTCTGGCTTGCTCCACCCCCTGCTCTTGAGATTCTCCCGGATGTGGGCTGGAGTTTGGCTGCCTTTTGGGCTGGAGCTTCTCGAGGTTTGAGGCCTGGCTTGCTCCACCCCCTTCTCTTGAGATTCTCCCAGATGTGGGCTGGAGTTTGGCTGCCTTTTGGGCTGGAGCTTCTCGTGGTTTGAGACCTGGCTTGCTCCACCCCCTGCTCTTGAGATTCTCCCAGATATAGTGTTGGATTTTGGCTGTCTTTTGGGCTGGAGCTTCTTGTGGTTTGGGGCCTGGCTTGCTCCACCCCCTGCTCTTGAGATTCTCCCGGATGTGGGCTGGATTTTGGCAGCATTTTGGGCGGGAGCTTCTCGTGGTTTGAGGCCTGGCTTGCTCCAACCCCTGCTCTTGAGTTTCTCCGATATGTGGGCTGGAATTTGGCCTCGTTTTGGGCTGGAGCTTCTCGTGGTTTGAGGCCTGGCTTGCTCCACCCCCTGCTCTTGAGATTCTCCTCAATATGGGCTGCATTTTGGCTGCCTTTTGGGCTGGAGCTTCTCATGGTTGGAGGCCTGGCTTGCTCCACCCCCTGCTCTTGAGATTGTCCCAGATGTGGGCTGCATTTTTGCTGCCTTTTGGGCTGGAGCTTCTTGTAGTTTGAGGCCTGGCTTGCTCCACCCCCTGCTCTTGAGATTCTCCCGGATGTGGGCTGCATTTTGGGTGCATTTTGGGCTGGAGCTTCTCGTGGTTTGAGGCCTGGCTTGCTCCACCCCCTGCTCTTGATATTTTCCCAGATGTGGGCTGGATTTTGGCTGTCTTTTGGGCTGGAGCTTCTCGAGGTTTGAGGCCTGGCTTGCTCCACCCCCTGCTCTTGAGATTCTCCCAGATGTCGGCTGCATTTTGGCTGATTCTTGGGCTGGAGCTTCTCGTGGTTTGAGGCCTGCCTTGCTCCACCCCCTGCTCTTGAGATTCTCCCGGATGTGGGCTGCATTATGGCTGCCTTTTGGGCTGGAGCTTCTCGTGGTTTGAGGCCTGGCTTGCTCCACCCCCTGCTCTTGAGATTCTCCCGGATGTGGACTGCATTTTGGCTGCCTTTTGGGCTGGAGCTTCTCGTGGTTTGAGGCCTGCCTTGCTCCACCCACTGCTCTTGATATTGTCCCGGATGTGGGCTGGATTTTGGCTGCCTTTTGGCCTGGAGCTTCTCGGGGTTTGAGGCCTGGCTTGCTCCACGCCCTGCTCTTGAGATTCTCCCGGATGTGGGCTGCATTTTGGCTGCCTTTTGGGCTGGAGCTTCTCGTGGTTTGAGGCCTGGCTTGCTCCACCCCCTGCTCTTGAGATTCTCCCGGAGGTGGGCTGCATTTTGGCTGACTTTTGGGCTGGAGCTTCTCGTGGTTTGAGGCCTGCCTTGCTCCACCCCCCGCTCTTGAAATTCTCCCGGAGGTGGGCTGCATTTTGGCTGCCTTTTGGGCTGGAGCTTCTCGTGGTTTGAGGCCTGTCTTGCTCCACCCCCTGCTCTTGATATTCTCCCAGATGTGGGCTGCATTTTGGCTGCCTTTTGGGCTGGAGCTTCTCGTGGTTTGAGGCCTGGCTTGCTCCACCCCCTGCTCTTGATATTCTCCCAAATGTGGGCTGCATTTTGGCTTCCTTTTGGGCTGGAGCTTCTTGTGGTTTGAGGCCTGGCTTGCTCCACCCCCTGCTCTTGAGATTCTCCCAGATACAGTGTTGGATTTTGGCTGCCTTTTGGGCTGGAGCTTTTTGTGGTTTGGGGCCTGGCTTGCTCCACCCCCTGCTCTTGATATTCTCCCGGATGTGGGCTGCGTTTTGGCTTGTTCTTGGGCTGGAGCTTCTCGTAGTTTGAGGCCTGGCTTGCTCCACCCCCTGCTCTTGATATTTTCCCGGATGTGGGCTGGATTTTGGCTGCCTTTTGGGGTGGAACTTCTCGTGGTTTGAGGCCTGCCTTGCTCCACCCCCCGCTCTTGAAATTCTCCCGGAGGTGGGCTGCATTTTGGCTGCCTTTTGGGCTGGAGCTTCTCGTGGTTTGAGGCCTGGCTTGCTCCACCCCCTGCTCTTGATATTCTCCCAGATGTGGGCTGCATTTTTGCTGCCTTTTGGGCTGGAGCTTCTTGTAGTTTGAGGCCTGGCTTGCTCCACCCCCTGCTCTTGATATTCTCCCGGATGTGGGCTGGATTTTGGCTGCCTTTTGGGCTGGAGCTTCTCGTGGTTTGAGGCCTGCCTTCCTCCACCCCCTGCTCTTGAGATTCTCCCGGATGTGGGCTGCATTTTGGGTGTCTTTTGGGCTGGAGCTTCTCGTGGTTTGAGGCCTGGCTTGCTCCACCCCCTGCTCTTGAGATTCTCCGATATGTGGGCTGGAATTTGGCTTCCTTTTGGGCAGGAGCTTCTCGTGGTTTGAGGCCTGGCTTGCTCCACAACATGCTCTAGAGATTCTCCCGGATGTGGGCTGGATTTTGGCTGCCTTTTGGGCTGGAGCTTCTCGTGGTTTGAGGCCTGGCTTGCTCCACCCCCTGCTCTTGAGATTCTCCGATATGTGGGCTGGAATTTGGCTTCATTTTGGGCAGGAGCTTCTCGTGGTTTGAGGCCTGGCTTGCTCCACCCCCTGCTCTTGAGATTCTCCCGGATGTGGGCTGCATTTTGGCTGCCTTGTGGGCTGGAGCTTCTCGTGGTTTGAGGCCTGGCTTGCTCCACACCCTACTCTTGAGATTCTTCCAGATATAGGGCTGCATTTTGGCTGACTTTTGGGCTGGAGCTTCTCGTGGTTTGAGGCCTGGCTTGCTCCACCCCCTGCTCTTGAGATTCTCCCGGATGTGGGCTGGAGTTTGGCTGCCTTTTGGGCTGGAGCTTCTCGAGGTTTGAGGCCTGGCTTGCTCCACCCCCTTCTCTTGAGATTCTCCCAGATGTGGGCTGGAGTTTGGCTGCCTTTTGGGCTGGAGCTTCTCGTGGTTTGAGACCTGGCTTGCTCCACCCCCTGCTCTTGAGATTCTCCCAGATATAGTGTTGGATTTTGGCTGTCTTTTGGGCTGGAGCTTCTTGTGGTTTGGGGCCTGGCTTGCTCCACCCCCTGCTCTTGAGATTCTCCCGGATGTGGGCTGGATTTTGGCAGCATTTTGGGCGGGAGCTTCTCGTGGTTTGAGGCCTGGCTTGCTCCAACCCCTGCTCTTGAGTTTCTCCGATATGTGGGCTGGAATTTGGCCTCGTTTTGGGCTGGAGCTTCTCGTGGTTTGAGGCCTGGCTTGCTCCACCCCCTGCTCTTGAGATTCTCCTCAATATGGGCTGCATTTTGGCTGCCTTTTGGGCTGGAGCTTCTCATGGTTGGAGGCCTGGCTTGCTCCACCCCCTGCTCTTGAGATTGTCCCAGATGTGGGCTGCATTTTTGCTGCCTTTTGGGCTGGAGCTTCTTGTAGTTTGAGGCCTGGCTTGCTCCACCCCCTGCTCTTGAGATTCTCCCGGATGTGGGCTGCATTTTGGGTGCATTTTGGGCTGGAGCTTCTCGTGGTTTGAGGCCTGGCTTGCTCCACCCCCTGCTCTTGATATTTTCCCAGATGTGGGCTGGATTTTGGCTGTCTTTTGGGCTGGAGCTTCTCGGGGTTTGAGTCCTGGCTTGCTCCAAACCCTGCTCTTGAGATTCTCCCGGATGTGGGCTGCATTTTGGCTGCCTTTTGGGCTGGAGCTTCTCGTGGTTTGAGGCCTGGCTTGCTCCACCCCCTGCTCTTGAGATTCTCCCGGAGGTGGGCTGCATTTTGGCTGACTTTTGGGCTGGAGCTTCTCGTGGTTTGAGGCCTGCCTTGCTCCACCCCCCGCTCTTGAAATTCTCCCGGAGGTGGGCTGGATTTTGGCTGCCTTTTGGGCTGGAGCTTCTCGTGGTTTGAGGCCTGTCTTGCTCCACCCCCTGCTCTTGATATTCTCCCAGATGTGGGCTGCATTTTGGCTGCCTTTTGGGCTGGAGCTTCTCGTGGTTTGAGGCCTGGCTTGCTCCACCCCCTGCTCTTGATATTCTCCCAAATGTGGGCTGCATTTTGGCTTCCTTTTGGGCTGGAGCTTCTTGTGGTTTGAGGCCTGGCTTGCTCCACCCCCTGCTCTTGAGATTCTCCCAGATGTCGGCTGCATTTTGGCTGATTCTTGGGCTGGAGCTTCTCGTGGTTTGAGGCCTGCCTTGCTCCACCCCCTGCTCTTGAGATTCTCCCGGATGTGGGCTGCATTATGGCTGCCTTTTGGGCTGGAGCTTCTCGTGGTTTGAGGCCTGGCTTGCTCCACCCCCTGCTCTTGAGATTCTCCCAGATACAGTGTTGGATTTTGGCTGCCTTTTGGGCTGGAGCTTTTTGTGGTTTGGGGCCTGGCTTGCTCCACCCCCTGCTCTTGATATTCTCCCGGATGTGGGCTGCGTTTTGGCTTGTTCTTGGGCTGGAGCTTCTCGTAGTTTGAGGCCTGGCTTGCTCCACCCCCTGCTCTTGATATTTTCCCGGATGTGGGCTGGATTTTGGCTGCCTTTTGGGCTGGAGCTTCTCGTGGTTTGAGGCCTGCCTTGCTCCACCCCCCGCTCTTGAAATTCTCCCGGAGGTGGGCTGCATTTTGGCTGCCTTTTGGGCTGGAGCTTCTCGTGGTTTGAGGCCTGTCTTGCTCCACCCCCTGCTCTTGATATTCTCCCAGATGTGGGCTGCATTTTGGCTGTCTTTTGGGCTGGAGCTTCTCGAGGTTTCAGGCCTGGCTTGCTCCACCCCCTGCTCTTGAAATTCTCCCGGAGGTGGGCTGCATTTTGGCTTGTTCTTGGGCTGGAGCTTCTCGTGGTTTGAGGCCTGGCTTGCTCCACCCCCTGCTCTTGAGATTCTCCCGGATGTGGGCTGCATTTTGGCTGCCTTTTGGGCTGGAGCTTCTCGGGGTTTGAGGCCTGGCTTGCTCCACTACTGCTCTTGATATTCTCCCGGATGTGGGCTGGATTTTGGCTGCCTTTTGGGCTGGAGCTTCTCGTGGTTTGAGGCCTGGCTTGCTCCACCCCCTGCTCTTGATATTCTCCCGGATGTGGTCTGAATTTTTGCTGTCTTTTGGGCTGGAGCTTCTTGTGGTTTGGGGCCTGGCTTGCTCCACCCCCTGCTCTTGATATTCTCCCGGATGTGGGCTGCATTTTTGCTGCATTTTGGGCTGGAGCTTCTTGAAGTTTGAGGCCTGGCTTGCTCCACACCCTGCTCTTGAGATTCTCTTGGATGTGGGCTGGATTTTGGGTGCATTTTGGGCTGGAGCTTCTCGTGGTTTGAGGCCTGGCTTGCTCCACCCCCTGCTCTTGAGATTCTCCCAGATGTGGGCTGGATTTTGGCTGCCTTTTGGGCTGGAGCTTCTCGAGGTTTGAGGCCTGGCTTGCTCCACCCCCTTCTCTTGAGATTCTCGCAGATGTGGGCTGGAGTTTGGCTGCCTTTTGGGCTGGAGCTTCTCGTGGTTTGAGACCTGGCTTGCTCCACCCCCTGCTCTTGAGATTCTCCCAGATATAGTGTTGGATTTTTGCTGTCTTTTGGGCTGGAGCTTCTTGTGGTTTGGGGCCTGGCTTGCTCCACCCCCTGCTCTTGAGATTCTCCCGGACGTGGGCTGGATTTTGGCAGCATTTTGGGCGGGAGCTTCTCGTGGTTTGAGGCCTGGCTTGCTCCAACCCCTGCTCTTGAGTTTCTCCGATATGTGGGCTGGAATTTGGCCTCGTTTTGGGCTGGAGCTTCTCGTGGTTTGAGGCCTGGCTTGCTCCACCCCCTGCTCTTGAGATTCTCCTCAATATGGGCTGCATTTTGGCTGCCTTTTGGGCTGGAGCTTCTCATGGTTGGAGGCCTGGCTTGCTCCACCCCCTGCTCTTGAGATTCTCCCAGATGTGGGCTGCATTTTTGCTGCCTTTTGGGCTGGAGCTTCTTGTAGTTTGAGGCCTGGCTTGCTCCACCCCCTGCTCTTGAGATTCTCCCGGATGTGGGCTGCATTTTGGGTGCCTTTTGGGCTGGAGCTTCTCGTGGTTTGAGGCCTGGCTTGCTCCACCCCCTGCTCTTGATATTTTCCCAGATGTGGGCTGGATTTTGGCTGTCTTTTGGGCTGGAGCTTCTCGAGGTTTGAGGCCTGGCTTGCTCCACCCCCTGCTCTTGAGATTCTCCCAGATGTCGGCTGCATTTTGGCTGATTCTTGGGCTGGAGCTTCTCGTGGTTTGAGGCCTGGCTTGCTCCACCCCCTGCTCTTGAGATTCTCCCGGATGTGGGCTGCATTATGGCTGCCTTTTGGGCTGGAGCTTCTCGTGGTTTGAGGCCTGGCTTGCTCCACCCCCTGCTCTTGAGATTCTCCCGGATGTGGACTGCATTTTGGCTGCCTTTTGGGCTGGAGCTTCTCGTGGTTTGAGGCCTGGCTTGCTCCACCCACTGCTCTTGAGTTTCTCCGATATGTGGGCTGGAATTTGGCTGCCTTTTGGGCTGGAGCTTCTCATGGTTGGAGGCCTGGCTTGCTCCACCCCCTGCTCTTGATATTCTCCCGGATGTGGGTTGCATTTTGGCTGATTCTTGGGCTGGAGCTTCTCGTGGTTTGAGGCCTGCCTTGCTCCACCCCCTGCTCTTGAGATTCTCCCGGATGTGGGCTGCATTTTGGCTGCTTTTTGGGCTGGAGCTTCTCGTGGTTTGAGGCCTGCCTTGCTCCACCCACTGCTCTTGATATTGTCCCGGATGTGGGCTGGATTTTGGCTGCCTTTTGGGCTGGAGCTTCTCGGGGTTTGAGGCCTGGCTTGCTCCACGCCCTGCTCTTGAGATTCTCCCGGATGTGGGCTGCATTTTGGCTGCCTTTTGGGCTGGAGCTTCTCGTGGTTTGAGGCCTGTCTTGGTCCACCCCCTGCTCTTGAGATTCTCCCGGATGTGGGCTGCATTTTGGCTGCCTTTTGGGCTGGAGCTTCTCGTGGTTTGAGGCCTGGCTTGCTCCACCCCCTGCTCTTGAGATTCTCCCGGATGTGGGCTGCATTTTGGCTGCCTTTTGGGCTGGAGCTTCTCGTGGTTTGAGGCCTGGCTTGCTCCACCCCCTGCTCTTGATATTCTCCCGAATGTGGGCTGCATTTTGGCTTCCTTTTGGGCTGGAGCTTCTTGTGGTTTGAGGCCTGGCTTGCTCCACCCCCTGCTCTTGAGATTCTCCCAGATACAGTGTTGGATTTTGGCTGCCTTTTGGGCTGGAGCTTTTTGTGGTTTGGGGCCTGGCTTGCTCCACCCCCTGCTCTTGATATTCTCCCGGATGTGGGCTGCGTTTTGGCTTGTTCTTGGGCTGGAGCTTCTCGTAGTTTGAGGCCTGGCTTGCTCCACCCCCTGCTCTTGATATTTTCCCGGATGTTGGCTGGATTTTGGCTGCCTTTTGGGCTGGAGCTTCTCGTGGTTTGAGGCCTGGCTTGCTCCACCCCCTGCTCTTGAGATTCTCCCGGAGGTGGGCTGCATTTTGGCTGACTTTTGGGCTGGAGCTTCTCGTGGTTTGAGGCCTGCCTTGCTCCACCCCCTGCTCTTGAGATTCTCCCAGATATAGTGTTGGATTTTGGCTGTCTTTTGGGCTGGAGCTTCTTGTGGTTTGGGGCCTGGCTTGCTCCACCCCCTGCTCTTGAGATTCTCCCGGACGTGGGCTGCATTTTGGCTGCCTTTTGGGCTGGAGCTTCTCGTGGTTTGAGGCCTGGCTTTCTCGACCCCCTGCTCTTGAGATTCTCCCGGATGTGGGCTGGATTTTGGCAGCATTTTGGGCGGGAGCTTCTCGTGGTTTGAGGCCTGGCTTGCTCCACCCCCTGCTCTTGAGATTCTCCCGGATGTGGGCTGCATTTTGGCCTCGTTTTGGGCTGGAGCTTCTCGTGGTTTGAGGCCTGGCTTGCTCCACCCCCTGCTCTTGAGATTCTCCTCAATATGGGCTGCATTTTGGCTGCCTTTTGGGCTGGAGCTTCTCATGGTTGGAGGCCTGGCTTGCTCCACCCCCTGCTCTTGAGATTCTCCCAGATGTGGGCTGCATTTTTGCTGCCTTTTGGGCTGGAGCTTCTTGTAGTTTGAGGCCTGGCTTGCTCCACCCCCTGCTCTTGAGATTCTCCCGGATGTGGGCTGCATTTTGGGTGCCTTTTGGGCTGGAGCTTCTCGGGGTTTGAGGCCTGGCTTGCTCCACTACTGCTCTTGATATTCTCCCGGATGTGGGCTGGATTTTGGCTGCCTTTTGGGCTGGAGCTTCTCGTGGTTTGAGGCCTGGCTTGCTCCACCCCCTGCTCTTGATATTCTCCCGGATGTGGTCTGAATTTTTGCTGTCTTTTGGGCTGGAGCTTCTTGTGGTTTGGGGCCTGGCTTGCTCCACCCCCTGCTCTTGATATTCTCCCGGATGTGGGCTGCATTTTTGCTGCATTTTGGGCTGGAGCTTCTTGAAGTTTGAGGCCTGGCTTGCTCCACACCCTGCTCTTGAGATTCTCTTGGATGTGGGCTGGATTTTGGGTGCATTTTGGGCTGGAGCTTCTCGTGGTTTGAGGCCTGGCTTGCTCCACCCCCTGCTCTTGAGATTCTCCCAGATGTGGGCTGGATTTTGGCTGCCTTTTGGGCTGGAGCTTCTCGTGGTTTGAGGCCTGGCTTGCTCCACCCCCTGCTCTTGAGATTCTCCCGGATGTGGGCTGCATTTTGGGTGCCTTTTGGGCTGGAGCTTCTCGGGGTTTGAGGCCTGGCTTGCTCCACTACTGCTCTTGATATTCTCCCGGATGTGGGCTGCATTTTGGCTGCCTTTTGGGCTGGAGCTTCTCGTGGTTTGAGGCCTGGCTTGCTCCACCCCCTGCTCTTGATATTCTCCCGGATGTGGTCTGAATTTTTGCTGTCTTTTGGGCTGGAGCTTCTTGTGGTTTGGGGCCTGGCTTGCTCCACCCCCTGCTCTTGATATTCTCCCGGATGTGGGCTGCATTTTTGCTGCATTTTGGGCTGGAGCTTCTTGAAGTTTGAGGCCTGGCTTGCTCCACACCCTGCTCTTGAGATTCTCTTGGATGTGGGCTGGATTTTGGGTGCATTTTGGGCTGGAGCTTCTCGTGGTTTGAGGCCTGGCTTGCTCCACCCCCTGCTCTTGAGATTCTCCCAGATGTGGGCTGGATTTTGGCTGCCTTTTGGGCTGGAGCTTCTCGAGGTTTGAGGCCTGGCTTGCTCCACCCCCTTCTCTTGAGATTCTCGCAGATGTGGGCTGGAGTTTGGCTGCCTTTTGGGCTGGAGCTTCTCGTGGTTTGAGACCTGGCTTGCTCCACCCCCTGCTCTTGAGATTCTCCCAGATATAGTGTTGGATTTTTGCTGTCTTTTGGGCTGGAGCTTCTTGTGGTTTGGGGCCTGGCTTGCTCCACCCCCTGCTCTTGAGATTCTCCCGGACGTGGGCTGGATTTTGGCAGCATTTTGGGCGGGAGCTTCTCGTGGTTTGAGGCCTGGCTTGCTCCAACCCCTGCTCTTGAGTTTCTCCGATATGTGGGCTGGAATTTGGCCTCGTTTTGGGCTGGAGCTTCTCGTGGTTTGAGGCCTGGCTTGCTCCACCCCCTGCTCTTGAGATTCTCCTCAATATGGGCTGCATTTTGGCTGCCTTTTGGGCTGGAGCTTCTCATGGTTGGAGGCCTGGCTTGCTCCACCCCCTGCTCTTGAGATTCTCCCAGATGTGGGCTGCATTTTTGCTGCCTTTTGGGCTGGAGCTTCTTGTAGTTTGAGGCCTGGCTTGCTCCACCCCCTGCTCTTGAGATTCTCCCGGATGTGGGCTGCATTTTGGGTGCCTTTTGGGCTGGAGCTTCTCGTGGTTTGAGGCCTGGCTTGCTCCACCCCCTGCTCTTGATATTTTCCCAGATGTGGGCTGGATTTTGGCTGTCTTTTGGGCTGGAGCTTCTCGAGGTTTGAGGCCTGGCTTGCTCCACCCCCTGCTCTTGAGATTCTCCCAGATGTCGGCTGCATTTTGGCTGATTCTTGGGCTGGAGCTTCTCGTGGTTTGAGGCCTGGCTTGCTCCACCCCCTGCTCTTGAGATTCTCCCGGATGTGGGCTGCATTATGGCTGCCTTTTGGGCTGGAGCTTCTCGTGGTTTGAGGCCTGGCTTGCTCCACCCCCTGCTCTTGAGATTCTCCCGGATGTGGACTGCATTTTGGCTGCCTTTTGGGCTGGAGCTTCTCGTGGTTTGAGGCCTGGCTTGCTCCACCCACTGCTCTTGAGTTTCTCCGATATGTGGGCTGGAATTTGGCTGCCTTTTGGGCTGGAGCTTCTCATGGTTGGAGGCCTGGCTTGCTCCACCCCCTGCTCTTGATATTCTCCCGGATGTGGGTTGCATTTTGGCTGATTCTTGGGCTGGAGCTTCTCGTGGTTTGAGGCCTGCCTTGCTCCACCCCCTGCTCTTGAGATTCTCCCGGATGTGGGCTGCATTTTGGCTGCTTTTTGGGCTGGAGCTTCTCGTGGTTTGAGGCCTGCCTTGCTCCACCCACTGCTCTTGATATTGTCCCGGATGTGGGCTGGATTTTGGCTGCCTTTTGGGCTGGAGCTTCTCGGGGTTTGAGGCCTGGCTTGCTCCACGCCCTGCTCTTGAGATTCTCCCGGATGTGGGCTGCATTTTGGCTGCCTTTTGGGCTGGAGCTTCTCGTGGTTTGAGGCCTGTCTTGGTCCACCCCCTGCTCTTGAGATTCTCCCGGATGTGGGCTGCATTTTGGCTGCCTTTTGGGCTGGAGCTTCTCGTGGTTTGAGGCCTGGCTTGCTCCACCCCCTGCTCTTGAGATTCTCCCGGATGTGGGCTGCATTTTGGCTGCCTTTTGGGCTGGAGCTTCTCGTGGTTTGAGGCCTGGCTTGCTCCACCCCCTGCTCTTGATATTCTCCCGAATGTGGGCTGCATTTTGGCTTCCTTTTGGGCTGGAGCTTCTTGTGGTTTGAGGCCTGGCTTGCTCCACCCCCTGCTCTTGAGATTCTCCCAGATACAGTGTTGGATTTTGGCTGCCTTTTGGGCTGGAGCTTTTTGTGGTTTGGGGCCTGGCTTGCTCCACCCCCTGCTCTTGATATTCTCCCGGATGTGGGCTGCGTTTTGGCTTGTTCTTGGGCTGGAGCTTCTCGTAGTTTGAGGCCTGGCTTGCTCCACCCCCTGCTCTTGATATTTTCCCGGATGTTGGCTGGATTTTGGCTGCCTTTTGGGCTGGAGCTTCTCGTGGTTTGAGGCCTGGCTTGCTCCACCCCCTGCTCTTGAGATTCTCCCGGAGGTGGGCTGCATTTTGGCTGACTTTTGGGCTGGAGCTTCTCGTGGTTTGAGGCCTGCCTTGCTCCACCCCCTGCTCTTGAGATTCTCCCAGATATAGTGTTGGATTTTGGCTGTCTTTTGGGCTGGAGCTTCTTGTGGTTTGGGGCCTGGCTTGCTCCACCCCCTGCTCTTGAGATTCTCCCGGACGTGGGCTGCATTTTGGCTGCCTTTTGGGCTGGAGCTTCTCGTGGTTTGAGGCCTGGCTTTCTCGACCCCCTGCTCTTGAGATTCTCCCGGATGTGGGCTGGATTTTGGCAGCATTTTGGGCGGGAGCTTCTCGTGGTTTGAGGCCTGGCTTGCTCCACCCCCTGCTCTTGAGATTCTCCCGGATGTGGGCTGCATTTTGGCCTCGTTTTGGGCTGGAGCTTCTCGTGGTTTGAGGCCTGGCTTGCTCCACCCCCTGCTCTTGAGATTCTCCTCAATATGGGCTGCATTTTGGCTGCCTTTTGGGCTGGAGCTTCTCATGGTTGGAGGCCTGGCTTGCTCCACCCCCTGCTCTTGAGATTCTCCCAGATGTGGGCTGCATTTTTGCTGCCTTTTGGGCTGGAGCTTCTTGTAGTTTGAGGCCTGGCTTGCTCCACCCCCTGCTCTTGAGATTCTCCCGGATGTGGGCTGCATTTTGGGTGCCTTTTGGGCTGGAGCTTCTCGTGGTTTGAGGCCTGGCTTGCTCCACCCCCTGCTCTTGATATTTTCCCAGATGTGGGCTGGATTTTGGCTGTCTTTTGGGCTGGAGCTTCTCGAGGTTTGAGGCCTGGCTTGCTCCACCCCCTGCTCTTGAGATTCTCCCAGATGTCGGCTGCATTTTGGCTGATTCTTGGGCTGGAGCTTCTCGTGGTTTGAGGCCTGCCTTGCTCCACCCCCTGCTCTTGAGATTCTCCCGGATGTGGGCTGCATTATGGCTGCCTTTTGGGCTGGAGCTTCTCGTGGTTTGAGGCCTGGCTTGCTCCACCCCCTGCTCTTGAGATTCTCCCGGATGTGGACTGCATTTTGGCTGCCTTTTGGGCTGGAGCTTCTCGTGGTTTGAGGCCTGTCTTGCTCCACCCCCTGCTCTTGATATTCTCCCAGATGTGGGCTGCATTTTGGCTGCCTTTTGGGCTGGAGCTTCTCGTGGTTTGAGGCCTGGCTTGCTCCACCCCCTGCTCTTGATATTCTCCTGGATGTGGGCTGCATTTTGGCTTCCTTTTGGGCTGGAGCTTCTTGTGGTTTGAGGCCTGGCTTGCTCCACCCCCTGCTCTTGAGATTCTCCCAGATACAGTGTTGGATTTTGGCTGCCTTTTGGGCTGGAGCTTTTTGTGGTTTGGGGCCTGGCTTGCTCCACCCCCTGCTCTTGATATTCTCCCGGATGTGGGCTGCGTTTTGGCTTGTTCTTGGGCTGGAGCTTCTCGTAGTTTGAGGCCTGGCTTTCTCCACCCCCTGCTCTTGATATTTTCCCGGATGTGGGCTGGATTTTGGCTGCCTTTTGGGCTGGAGCTTCTCGTGGTTTGAGGCCTGGCTTGCTCCACCCCCTGCTCTTGAGATTCTCCCAGATGTGGGCTGCATTTTGGCTGTCTTTTGGGCTGGAGCTTCTCGGGGTTTGAGGCCTGGCTTGCTCCACTACTGCTCTTGATATTCTCCCGGATGTGGGCTGGAGTTTGGCTGCCTTTTGGGCTGGAGCTTCTCGTGGTTTGAGGCCTGGCTTGCTCCACCCCCTGCTCTTGATATTCTCCCGGATGTGGTCTGAATTTTTGCTGTCTTTTGGGCTGGAGCTTCTTGTGGTTTGGGGCCTGGCTTGCTCCACCCCCTGCTCTTGATATTCTCCCTGATGTGGTCTGAATTTTTGCTGCATTTTGGGCTGGAGATTCTTGAAGTTTGAGGCCTGGCTTGCTCCACACCCTGCTCTTGAGATTCTCTTGGATGTGGGCTGGATTTTGGGTGCATTTTGGGCTGGAGCTTCTTGAAGTTTGAGGCCTGGCTTGCTCCACACCCTGCTCTTGAGATTCTCTTGGATGTGGGCTGGATTTTGGGTGCATTTTGGGCTGGAGCTTCTCGTGGTTTGAGGCCTGTCTTGCTCCACCCCCTGCTCTTGAGATTCTCCCAGATGTGGGCTGGATTTTGGCTGCCTTTTGGGCTGGAGCTTCTCGAGGTTTGAGGCCTGGCTTGCTCCACCCCCTTCTCTTGAGATTCTCGCAGATGTGGGCTGGAGTTTGGCTGCCTTTTGGGCTGGAGCTTCTCATGGTTTGAGGCCTGGCTTTCTCGACCCCCTGCTCTTGAGATTCTCCCAGATATAGTGTTGGATTTTGGCTGTCTTTTGGGCTGGAGCTTCTTGTGGTTTGGGGCCTGGCTTGCTCCACCCCCTGCTCTTGAGATTCTCCCGGACGTGGGCTGCATTTTGGCTGCCTTTTGGGCTGGAGCTTCTCGTGGTTTGAGGCCTGGCTTTCTCGACCCCCTGCTCTTGAGATTCTCCCGGATGTGGGCTGGATTTTGGCAGCATTTTGGCCGGGAGCTTCTCGTGGTTTGAGGCCTGGCTTGCTCCACCCCCTGCTCTTGAGATTCTCACGGACGTGGGCTGGAATTTGGCCTCGTTTTGGGCTGGAGCTTCTCGTGGTTTGAGGCCTGGCTTGCTCCACCCCCTGCTCTTGAGATTCTCCTCAATATGGGCTGCATTTTGGCTGCCTTTTGGGCTGGAGCTTCTCATGGTTGGAGGCCTGGCTTGCTCCACCCCCTGCTCTTGAGATTCTCCCAGATGTGGGCTGCATTTTTGCTGCCTTTTGGGCTGGAGCTTCTTGTAGTTTGAGGCCTGGCTTGCTCCACCCCCTGCTCTTGAGATTCTCCCGGATGTGGGCTGCATTTTGGGTGCCTTTTGGGCTGGAGCTTCTCGTGGTTTGAGGCCTGGCTTGCTCCACCCCCTGCTCTTGATATTTTCCCAGATGTGGGCTGGATTTTGGCTGTCTTTTGGGCTGGAGCTTCTCGAGGTTTGAGGCCTGGCTTGCTCCACCCCCTGCTCTTGAGATTCTCCCAGATGTCGGCTGCATTTTGGCTGATTCTTGGGCTGGAGCTTCTCGTGGTTTGAGGCCTGCCTTGCTCCACCCCCTGCTCTTGAGATTCTCCCGGATGTGGGCTGCATTATGGCTGCATTTTGGGCTGGAGCTTCTCGTGGTTTGAGGCCTGGCTTGCTCCACCCCCTGCTCTTGAGATTCTCCCGGATGTGGACTGCATTTTGGCTGCCTTTTGGGCTGGAGCTTCTCGTGGTTTGAGGCCTGGCTTGCTCCACCCACTGCTCTTGAGTTTCTCCGATATGTGGGCTGGAATTTGGCTGCCTTTTGGGCTGGAGCTTCTCATGGTTGGAGGCCTGGCTTGCTCCACCCCCTGCTCTTGATATTCTCCCGGATGTGGGCTGCATTTTGGCTGATTCTTGGGCTGGAGCTTCTCGTGGTTTGAGGCCTGGCTTGCTCCACCCCCTGCTCTTGAGATTCTCCCGGATGTGGGCTGCATTTTGGCTGCTTTTAGGGCTGGAGCTTCTCGTGGTTTGAGGCCTGCCTTGCTCCACCCACTGCTCTTGATATTGTCCCGGATGTGGGCTGGATTTTGGCTGCCTTTTGGGCTGGAGCTTCTCGTGGTTTGAGGCCTGGCTTGCTCCACGCCCTGCTCTTGAGATTCTCCCGGATGTGGGCTGCATTTTGGCTGCCTTTTGGGCTGGAGCTTCTCGTGGTTTGAGGCCTGTCTTGGTCCACCCCCTGCTCTTGAGATTCTCCCGGATGTGGGCTGCATTTTGGCTGCCTTTTGGGCTGGAGCTTCTCGTGGTTTGAGGCCTGGCTTGCTCCACCCCCTGCTCTTGATATTCTCCCGAATGTGGGCTGCATTTTGGCTTCCTTTTGGGCTGGAGCTTCTTGTGGTTTGAGGCCTGGCTTGCTCCACCCCCTGCTCTTGAGATTCTCCCAGATACAGTGTTGGATTTTGGCTGCCTTTTGGGCTGGAGCTTTTTGTGGTTTGGGGCCTGGCTTGCTCCACCCCCTGCTCTTGATATTCTCCCGGATGTGGGCTGCGTTTTGGCTTGTTCTTGGGCTGGAGCTTCTCGTAGTTTGAGGCCTGGCTTGCTCCACCCCCTGCTCTTGATATTTTCCCGGATGTTGGCTGGATTTTGGCTGCCTTTTGGGCTGGAGCTTCTCGTGGTTTGAGGCCTGGCTTGCTCCACCCCCTGCTCTTGAGATTCTCCCGGAGGTGGGCTGCATTTTGGCTGACTTTTGGGCTGGAGCTTCTCGTGGTTTGAGGCCTGCCTTGCTCCACCCCCCGCTCTTGAAATTCTCCCGGAGGTGGGCTGCATTTTGGCTGCCTTTTGGGCTGGAGCTTCTCGTGGTTTGAGGCCTGTCTTGCTCCACCCCCTGCTCTTGATATTCTCCCAGATGTGGGCTGCATTTTGGCTGTCTTTTGGGCTGGACCTTCTCGAGGTTTCAGCCCTGGCTTGCTCCACCCCCTGCTCTTGAAATTCTCCCGGAGGTGGGCTGCATTTTGGCTTGTTCTTGGGCTGGAGCTTCTCGTGGTTTGAGGCCTGGCTTGCTCCACCCCCTGCTCTTGAGATTCTCCCGGATGTGGGCTGCATTTTGGCTGCCTTTTGGGCTGGAGCTTCTTGTGGTTTGGGGCCTGGCTTGCTCCACCCCCTGCTCTTGATATTCTCCCGGATGTGGGCTGCATTTTTGCTGCATTTTGGGCTGGAGCTTCTTGAAGTTTGAGGCCTGGCTTGCTCCACACCCTGCTCTTGAGATTCTCCCGGATGTGGGCTGCATTTTGGGTGCATTTTGGGCTGGAGCTTCTCGTGGTTTGAGGCCTGGCTTGCTCCACCCCCTGCTCTTGAGATTCTCCCAGATGTGTGCTGGATTTTGGCTGCCTTTTGGGCTGGAGCTTCTCGAGGTTTGAGGCCTGGCTTGCTCCACCCCCTTCTCTTGAGATTCTCGCAGATGTGGGCTGGAGTTTGGCTGCCTTTTGGGCTGGAGCTTCTCGTGGTTTGAGACCTGGCTTGCTCCACCCCCTGCTCTTGAGATTCTCCCAGATATAGTGTTGGATTTTGGCTGTCTTTTGGGCTGGAGCTTCTTGTGGTTTGGGGCCTGGCTTGCTCCACCCCCTGCTCTTGAGATTCTCCCGGACGTGGGCTGCATTTTGGCTGCCTTTTGGGCTGGAGCTTCTCGTGGTTTGAGGCCTGGCTTTCTCGACCCCCTGCTCTTGATATTCTCCCGGATGTGGGCTGGATTTTGGCAGCATTTTGGGCGGGAGATTCTCGTGGTTTGAGGCCTGGCTTGCTCCAACCGCTGCTCTTGAGTTTCTCCGATATGTGGGCTGGAATTTGGCCTCGTTTTGGATTGGAGCTTCTCGTGGTTTGAGGCCTGGCTTGCTCCACCCCCTGCTCTTGAGATTCTCCTCAATATGGGCTGCATTTTGGCTGTCTTTTGGGCTGGAGCTTCTCATGGTTGGAGGCCTGGCTTGCTCCACCCCCTGCTCTTGAGATTCTCCCAGATGTGGGCTGCATTTTTGCTGCCTTTTGGGCTGGAGCTTCTTGTAGTTTGAGGCCTGGCTTGCTCCACCCCCTGCTCTTGAGATTCTCCCGGATGTGGGCTGCATTTTGGGTGCATTTTGGGCTGGAGCTTCTCGTGGTTTGAGGCCTGGCTTGCTCCACCCCCTGCTCTTGATATTTTCCCAGATGTAGGCTGGATTTTGGCTGTCTTTTGGGCTGGAGCTTCTCGAGGTTTGAGGCCTGGCTTGCTCCACCCCCTGCTCTTGAGATTCTCCCAGATGTCGGCTGCATTTTGGCTGATTCGTGGGCTGGAGCTTCTCGTGGTTTGAGGCCTGCCTTGCTCCACCCCCTGCTCTTGAGATTCTCCCGGAGGTGGGCTGCATTATGGCTGCCTTTTGGGCTGGAGCTTCTCGTGGTTTGAGGCCTGGCTTGCTCCACCCCCTGCTCTTGAGATTCTCCCGGATGTGGACTGCATTTTGGCTGCCTTTTGGGCTGGAGCTTCTCGTGGTTTGAGGCCTGGCTTGCTCCACCCACTGCTCTTGAGTTTCTCCGATATGTGGGCTGGAATTTGGCTGCCTTTTGGGCTGGAGCTTCTCATGGTTGGAGGCCTGGCTTGCTCCACCCCCTGCTCTTGATATTCTCCCGGATGTGGGCTGCATTTTGGCTGATTCTTGGGCTGGAGCTTCTCGTGGTTTGAGGCCTGCCTTGCTCCACCCCCTGCTCTTGAGATTCTCCCGGATGTGGGCTGCATTTTGGCTTCCTTTTGGGCTGGAGCTTTTTGTGGTTTGGGGCCTGGCTTGCTCCACCCCCTGCTCTTGAGATTCTCCCGGATGTGGGCTGCGTTTTGGCTTGTTCTTGGGCTGGAGCTTCTCGTAGTTTGAGGCCTGGCTTGCTCCACCCCCTGCTCTTGATATTTTCCCGGATGTGGGCTGGATTTTGGCTGCCTTTTGGGCTGGAGCTTCTCGTGGTTTGAGGCCTGGCTTGCTCCACCCCCTGCTCTTGATATTCTCCCGGATATGGTCTGAATTTTTGCTGTCTTTTGGGCTGGAGCTTCTTGTGGTTTGGGGCCTGGCTTGCTCCACCCCCTGCTCTTGATATTCTCCCGGATGTGGGCTGCATTTTTGCTGCATTTTGGGCTGGAGCTTCTTGAAGTTTGAGGCCTGGCTTGCTCCGCACCCTGCTCTTGAGATTCTCTTGGATGTGGGCTGCATTTTGGGTGCATTTTGGGCTGGAGCTTCTCGTGGTTTGAGGCCTGGCTTGCTCCACCCCCTGCTCTTGAGATTCTCCCAGATGTGGGCTGGATTTTGGCTGCCTTTTGGGCTGGAGCTTCTCGTGGTTTGAGGCCTGGCTTGCTCCACCCCCTACTCTTGATATTCTCCCAGATATAGGGCTGGATTTTGGCTGCCTTTTGGGCTGGAGCTTCTCGTGGTTTGAGTCCTGGCTTGCTCCAAACCCTGCTCTTGAGATTCTCCCGGATGTGGTCTGGATTTTGGCTGCCTTTTGGGCTGGAGCTTCTCGTGGTTTGAGGCCTGGCTTGCTCCAATCTCTGCTCTTGATATTCTCCTGGATATGGGCTGCATTTTGGCTGCCTTTTGGGCTGGAGCTCCTCATGGTTTGAGGCCTGGCTTGCTCCACCCCCTGCTCTTGATATTCTCCCAGATGTGGGCTGCATTTTTGCTGCATTTTGGGCTGGAGCTTCTTGTAGTTTGAGGCCTGGCTTGCTCCACCCCCTGCTCTTGATATTCTCCCGGAGGTGGGCTGGATTTTGGCTGCCTTTTGGGCTGGAGCTTCTCGTGGTTTGAGGCCTGACTTCCTCCACCCCCCGCTCTTGAAATTCTCCCGGAGGTGGGCTGCATTTTGGCTGCCTTTTGGGCTGGAGCTTCTCGTGGTTTGAGGCCTGGCTTGCTCCACCCCCTGCTCTTGATATTCTCCCAGATGTGGGCTGCATTTTGGCTGCCTTTTGGGCTGGAGCTTCTCGTGGTTTGAGGCCTGGCTTGCTCCACCCCCTGCTCTTGATATTCTCCCGAATGTGGGCTGCATTTTGGCTTCCTTTTGGGCTGGAGCTTCTTGTGGTTTGAGGCCTGGCTTGCTCCACCCCCTGCTCTTGAGATTCTCCCAGATACAGTGTTGGATTTTGGCTGCCTTTTGGGCTGGAGCTTTTTGTGGTTTGGGGCCTGGCTTGCTCCACCCCCTGCTCTTGATATTCTCCCGGATGTGGGCTGCGTTTTGGCTTGTTCTTGGGCTGGAGCTTCTCGTAGTTTGAGGCCTGGCTTGCTCCACCCCCTGCTCTTGATATTTTCCCGGATGTGGGCTGGATTTTGGCTGCCGTTTGGGCTGGAGCTTCTCGTGGTTTGAGGCCTGGCTTGCTCCACCCCCTGCTCTTGAGATTCTCCCAGATGTGGGCTGCATTTTGGCTGTCTTTTGGGCTGGAGCTTCTCGAGGTTTCAGCCCTGGCTTGCTCCACCCCCTGCTCTTGAGATTCTCCCGGATGTGGGCTGCATTTTGGCTGCCTTTTGGGCTGGAGCTTCTCGGGGTTTGAGGCCTGGCTTGCTCCACTACTGCTCTTGATATTCTCCCGGATGTGGGCTGGATTTTGGCTGCCTTTTGGGCTGGAGCTTCTCGTGGTTTGAGGCCTGGCTTGCTCCACCCCCTGCTCTTGATATTCTCCCGGATGTGGTCTGAATTTTTGCTGTCTTTTGGGCTGGAGCTTCTTGTGGTTTGGGGCCTGGCTTGCTCCACCCCCTGCTCTTGATATTCTCCCGGATGTGGGCTGCATTTTTGCTGCATTTTGGGCTGGAGCTTCTTGAAGTTTGAGGCCTGGCTTGCTCCACACCCTGCTCTT
This sequence comes from Rhynochetos jubatus, assembly GCA_027574665.1. Classification (NCBI taxonomy): domain Eukaryota; kingdom Metazoa; phylum Chordata; class Aves; order Eurypygiformes; family Rhynochetidae; genus Rhynochetos; species Rhynochetos jubatus. Next base: position 103,472 of record CM050669.1, read on the forward strand.
GAGATTCTCTTGGATGTGGGCTGGATTTTGGGTGCATTTTGGGCTGGAGCTTCTCGTGGTTTGAGGCCTGGCTTGCTCCACCCCCTGCTCTTGAGATTCTCCCAGATGTGTGCTGGATTTTGGCTGCCTTTTGGGCTGGAGCTTCTCGAGGTTTGAGGCCTGGCTTGCTCCACCCCCTGCTCTTGAGATTCTCCCGGATGTGGGCTGCATTTTGGGTGCCTTTTGGGCTGGAGCTTCTCGTGGTTTGAGACCTGGCTTGCTCCACCCCCTGCTCTTGAGATTCTCCCAGATATAGTGTTGGATTTTGGCTGTCTTTTGGGCTGGAGCTTCTTGTGGTTTGGGGCCTGGCTTGCTCCACCCCCTGCTCTTGAGATTCTCCCGGACGTGGGCTGCATTTTGGCTGCCTTTTGGGCTGGAGCTTCTCGTGGTTTGAGGCCTGGCTTTCTCGACCCCCTGCTCTTGAGATTCTCCCGGATGTGGGCTGGATTTTGGCAGCATTTTGGGCGGGAGCTTCTCGTGGTTTGAGGCCTGGCTTGCTCCAACCCCTGCTCTTGAGTTTCTCCGATATGTGGGCTGGAATTTGGCCTCGTTTTGGGCTGGAGCTTCTCGTGGTTTGAGGCCTGGCTTGCTCCACCCCCTGCTCTTGAGATTCTCCTCAATATGGGCTGCATTTTGGCTGCCTTTTGGGCTGGAGCTTCTCATGGTTGGAGGCCTGGCTTGCTCCACCCCCTGCTCTTGAGATTCTCCCAGATGTGGGCTGCATTTTGGCTGCCTTTTGGGCTGGAGCTTCTCGTGGTTTGAGGCCTGGCTTGCTCCACCCCCTGCTCTTGAGATTCTCTTGGATGTGGGCTGGATTTTGGGTGCATTTTGGGCTGGAGCTTCTCGTGGTTTGAGGCCTGGCTTGCTCCACCCCCTGCTCTTGATATTTTCCCAGATGTAGGCTGGATTTTGGCTGTCTTTTGGGCTGGAGCTTCTCGAGGTTTGAGGCCTGGCTTGCTCCACCCCCTGCTCTTGAGATTCTCCCAGATGTCGGCTGCATTTTGGCTGATTCTTGGGCTGGAGCTTCTCGTGGTTTGAGGCCTGCCTTGCTCCACCCCCTGCTCTTGAGATTCTCCCGGATGTGGGCTGCATTATGGCTGCCTTTTGGGCTGGAGCTTCTCGTGGTTTGAGGCCTGGCTTGCTCCACCCCCTGCTCTTGAGATTCTCCCGGATGTGGACTGCATTTTGGCTGCCTTTTGGGCTGGAGCTTCTCGTGGTTTGAGGCCTGGCTTGCTCCACCCACTGCTCTTGAGTTTCTCCGATATGTGGGCTGGAATTTGGCTGCCTTTTGGGCTGGAGCTTCTCATGGTTGGAGGCCTGGCTTGCTCCACCCCCTGCTCTTGATATTCTCCCGGATGTGGGCTGCATTTTGGCTGATTCTTGGGCTGGAGCTTCTCGTGGTTTGAGGCCTGCCTTGCTCCACCCCCTGCTCTTGAGATTCTCCCAGATGTGGGCTGCATTTTGGCTGCTTTTTGGGCTGGAGCTTCTCGTGGTTTGAGGCCTGCCTTGCTCCACCCACTGCTCTTGATATTGTCCCGGATGTGGGCTGGATTTTGGCTGCCTTTTGGGCTGGAGCTTCTCGTGGTTTGAGGCCTGTCTTGGTCCACCCCCTGCTCTTGAGATTCTCCCGGATGTGGGCTGCATTTTGGCTGCCTTTTGGGCTGGAGCTTCTCGTGGTTTGAGGCCTGGCTTGCTCCACCCCCTGCTCTTGATATTCTCCCGAATGTGGGCTGCATTTTGGCTTCCTTTTGGGCTGGAGCTTCTTGTGGTTTGAGGCCTGGCTTGCTCCACCCCCTGCTCTTGAGATTCTCCCAGATACAGTGTTGGATTTTGGCTGCCTTTTGGGCTGGAGCTTTTTGTGGTTTGGGGCCTGGCTTGCTCCACCCCCTGCTCTTGAGATTCTCCCGGAGGTGGGCTGCATTTTGGCTGCCTTTTGGGCTGGAGCTTTTTGTGGTTTGAGGCCTGGCTTGCTCCACCCCCTGCTCTTGATATTCTCCCGGATGTGGGCTGCGTTTTGGCTTGTTCTTGGGCTGGAGCTTCTCGTAGTTTGAGGCCTGGCTTGCTCCACCCCCTGCTCTTGATATTTTCCCGGATGTGGGCTGGATTTTGGCTGCCTTTTGGGCTGGAGCTTCTCGTGGTTTGAGGCCTGGCTTGCTCCACCCCCTGCTCTTGAGATTCTCCTCAATATGGGCTGCATTTTGGCTGACTTTTGGGCTGGAGCTTCTCGTGGTTTGAGGCCTGCCTTGCTCCACCCCCCGCTCTTGAAATTCTCCCGGAGGTGGGCTGCATTTTGGCTGCCTTTTGGGCTGGAGCTTCTCGTGGTTTGAGGCCTGTCTTTCTCCACCCCCTGCTCTTGATATTCTCCCAGATGTGGGCTGCATTTTGGCTGTCTTTTGGGCTGGACCTTCTCGAGGTTTCAGCCCTGGCTTGCTCCACCCCCTGCTCTTGAAATTCTCCCGGAGGTGGGCTGCATTTTGGCTTGTTCTTGGGCTGGAGCTTCTCGTGGTTTGAGGCCTGGCTTGCTCCACCCCCTGCTCTTGAGATTCTCCCGGATGTGGGCTGCATTTTGGCTGCCTTTTGGGCTGGAGCTTCTCGTGGTTTGAGGCCTGGCTTGCTCCACCCCCTGCTCTTGATATTCTCCCGGATGTGGTCTGAATTTTTGCTGTCTTTTGGGCTGGAGCTTCTTGTGTTTTGGGGCCTGGCTTGCTCCACCCCCTGCTCTTGATATTCTCCCGGATGTGGGCTGGATTTTGGGTGCATTTTGGGCTGGAGCTTCTTGAAGTTTGAGGCCTGGCTTGCTCCACACCCTGCTCTTGAGATTCTCTTGGATGTGGGCTGGATTTTGGGTGCATTTTGGGCTGGAGCTTCTCGTGGTTTGAGGCCTGCCTTCCTCCACCCCCTGCTCTTGAGATTCTCCCGGACGTGGGCTGGATTTTGTGTGCATTTTGGGCTGGAGCTTCTCGTGGTTTGAGGCCTGGCTTGCTCCACAACATGCTCTAGAGATTCTCCCGGATGTGGGCTGGATTTTGGCTGCCTTTTGGGCTGGAGCTTCTCGTGGTTTGAGGCCTGGCTTGCTCCACCCCCTGTTCTTGATATTCTCCCAGATGTGGGCTGCATTTTGGCTGCCTTTTGGGCTGGAGCTTCTCGTGGTTTGAGGCCTGGCTTGCTCCACCCCCTGCTCTTGAGATTCTCCGATATGTGGGCTGGAATTTGGCTTCCTTTTGGGCAGGAGCTTCTCGTGGTTTGAGGCCTGGCTTGCTCCACCCCCTGCTCTTGAGATTCTCTTGGATGTGGGCTGCATTTTGGCTTCCTTTTGGGCTGGAGCTTCTCGTGGTTTGAGGCCTGGCTTGCTCCACCCCCTGCTCTTGAGATTCTCCCGGATGTGGGCTGCATTTTGGCTGCCTTTTGGGCTGGAGCTTCTCGTGGTTTGAGGCCTGGCTTGCTCCACACCCTACTCTTGAGATTCTCCCAGATATAGGGCTGGATTTTGGCTGCCTTTTGGGCTGGAGCTTCTCGTGGTTTGAGGCCTGGCTTGCTCCACCCCCTGCTCTTGAGATTCTCCCGGATGTGGGCTGGAGTTTGGCTGCCTTTTGGGCTGGAGCTTCTCGAGGTTTGAGGCCTGGCTTGCTCCACCCCCTTCTCTTGAGATTCTCGCAGATGTGGGCTGGAGTTTGGCTGCCTTTTGGGCTGGAGCTTCTCGTGGTTTGAGACCTGGCTTGCTCCACCCCCTGCTCTTGAGATTCTCCCAGATATAGTGTTGGATTTTGGCTGTCTTTTGGGCTGGAGCTTCTTGTGGTTTGGGGCCTGGCTTGCTCCACCCCCTGCTCTTGAGATTCTCCCGGACGTGGGCTGCATTTTGGCTGCCTTTTGGGCTGGAGCTTCTCGTGGTTTGAGGCCTGGCTTTCTCGACCCCCTGCTCTTGAGATTCTCCCGGATGTGGGCTGGATTTTGGCAGCATTTTGGGCGGGAGCTTCTCGTGGTTTGAGGCCTGGCTTGCTCCACCCCCTGCTCTTGAGATTCTCCTCAACATGGGCTGCATTTTGGCTGCCTTTTGGGCTGGAGCTTCTCGTGGTTTGAGGCCTGGCTTGCTCCACCCCCTGCTCTTGAGATTCTCCCAGATGTGGGCTGCATTTTTGCTGCCTTTTGGGCTGGAGCTTCTCGTGGTTTGAGGCCTGGCTTGCTCCACCCCCTGCTCTTGATATTTTCCCAGATGTGGGCTGGATTTTGGCTGTCTTTTGGGCTGGAGCTTCTCGAGGTTTGAGGCCTGGCTTGCTCCACCCCCTGCTCTTGAGATTCTCCCAGCTGTCGGCTGCATTTTGGCTGATTCGTGGGCTGGAGCTTCTCGTGGTTTGAGGCCTGCCTTGCTCTACCCCCTGCTCTTGAGATTCTCCCGGATGTGGGCTGCATTATGGCTGCCTTTTGGGCTGGAGCTTCTCGTGGTTTGAGGCCTGGCTTGCTCCACCCCCTGCTCTTGAGATTCTCCCGGATGTGGACTGTATTTTGGCTGCCTTTTGGGCTGGAGCTTCTCGTGGTTTGAGGCCTGGCTTGCTCCACCCACTGCTCTTGAGTTTCTCCGATATGTGGGCTGGAATTTGGCTGCCTTTTGGGCTGGAGCTTCTCATGGTTGGAGGCCTGGTTTGCTCCACCCCCTGCTCTTGATATTGTCCCGGATGTGGGCTGCATTTTGGCTGATTCTTGGGCTGGAGCTTCTCGTGGTTTGAGGCCTGCCTTGCTCCACCCCCTGCTCTTGAGATTCTCCCGGATGTGGGCTGCATTTTGGCTGCTTTTTGGGCTGGAGCTTCTCGTGGTTTGAGGCCTGCCTTGCTCCACCCACTGCTCTTGATATTGTCCCGGATGTGGGCTGGATTTTGGCTGCCTTTTGGCCTGGAGCTTCTCGGGGTTTGAGGCCTGGCTTGCTCCACGCCCTGCTCTTGAGATTCTCCCGGATGTGGGCTGCATTTTGGCTGCCTTTTGGGCTGGAGCTTCTCGGGGTTTGAGGCCTTTCTTGGTCCACCCCCTGCTCTTGAGATTCTCCCGGATGTGGGCTGCATTTTGGCTGCCTTTTGGGCTGGAGCTTCTCGTGGTTTGAGGCCTGGCTTGCTCCACCCCCTGCTCTTGATATTCTCCCGAATGTGGGCTGCATTTTGGCTTCCTTTTGGGCTGGAGCTTCTTGTGGTTTGAGGCCTGGCTTGCTCCACCCCCTGCTCTTGAGATTCTCCCAGATACAGTGTTGGATTTTGGCTGCCTTTTGGGCTGGAGCTTTTTGTGGTTTGAGGCCTTTCTTGGTCCACCCCCTGCTCTTGAAATTCTCCCGGAGGTGGGCTGCATTTTGGCTGCCTTTTGGGCTGGAGCTTCTCGTGGTTTGAGGCCTGTCTTGCTCCACCCCCTGCTCTTGATATTCTCCCAGATGTGGGCTGCATTTTGGCTGTCTTTTTGGCTGGAGCTTCTCGAGGTTTCAGCCCTGGATTGCTCCACCCCCTGCTCTTGATATTCTCCCGGATGTGGGCTGCATTTTGGCTGCCTTTTGGGTTGGAGCTTCTCGTGGTTTGAGGCCTGGCTTGCTCCACCCCCTGCTCTTGAGATTCTCCCGGATGTGGGCTGCATTTTGGCTGCCTTCTGGGCTGGAGCTTCTCGTAGTTTGAGGCCTGGCTTGCTCCACCCCCTGCTCTTGATATTGTCCCGGATGTGGGCTGGATTTTGGGTGCATTTTGGGCTGGAGCTTCTCGTGGTTTGAGGCCTGGCTTGCTCCACCCCCTGCTCTTGAGATTCTCACGGACGTGGACTGGATTTTGGGTGCATTTTGGGCTGGAGCTTCTCGTGGTTTGAGGCCTGGCTTGCTCCACCCCCTGCTCTTGATATTCTCCCAGATGTGGGCTGCATTTTGGCTGTCTTTTGGGCTGGAGCTTCTCGAGGTTTGAGCCCTGGATTGCTCCACCCCCTGCTCTTGAGATTCTCCCGGAGGTGGGCTGCATTTTGGCTGCCTTTTGGGCTGGAGCTTCTCGTGGTTTGAGGCCTGGCTTTCTCCACCCCCCGCTCTTGAGATTCTCCCGGATGTGGGCTGCATTTTGGCTGCCTTTTGGGCTGGAGCTTCTCGTGGTTTGAGGCCTGGCTTGCTCCACCCCCTGCTCTTGAAATTGTCCCGGAGGTGGGCTGCATTTTGGCTGCCTTTTGGGCTGGAGCTTCTCGTGGTTTGAGGCCTGGCTTGCTCCACCCCCTGCTCTTGATATTTTCCCGGATGTGGGCTGCATTTTGGCTGCCTTTTGGGCTGGAGCTTCTCGTGGTTTGAGGCCTGGCTTGCTCCAACCCCTGCTCTTGAGATTCTCCTGGAGGTGGGCTGCATTTTGGCTGCCTTTTGGGCTGGAGCTTCTCGTGGTTTGAGGCCTGGCTTGCTCCACCCCCTGCTCTTGAGATTCTCCCGGATGTGGGCTGCATTTTGGCTGCCTTTTGGGCTGGAGCTTCTCGTGGTTTGAGGCCTGGCTTGCTCCACCCCCTGCTCTTGAGATTCTCCCAGATGTGGCCTGCATTTTGGCTGCCTTTTGGGCTGGAGCTTCTCGTGGTTTGAGGCCTGGCTTCCTCCACCCCCCGCTCTTGAGATTCTCCCGGAGGTGTTCTGCATTTTTGACTGTCTTTTGGGCTGGAGCTTCTTGTGGTTTGGGGCCTGGCTTGCTCCACCCCCTGCTCTTGAGATTCTCCCGGATGTGGGCTGGATTTTGGCAGCATTTTGGGCGGGAGCTTCTCGTGGTTTGAGGCCTGGCTTGCTCCAACCCCTGCTCTTGAGTTTCTCCGATATGTGGGCTGGAATTTGGCCTCGTTTTGGGCTGGAGCTTCTCGTGGTTTGAGGCCTGGCTTGCTCCACCCCCTGCTCTTGAGATTCTCCTCAATATGGGCTGCATTTTGGCTGCCTTTTGGGCTGGAGCTTCTCATGGTTGGAGGCCTGGCTTGCTCCACCCCCCGCTCTTGAGATTCTCCCGGAGGTGTTCTGCATTTTGACTGCCTTTTGGGCTGGAGCTTCTCGTGGTTTGAGGCCTGGCTTGCTCCACCCCCTGCTCTTGAGATTCTCCCGGATGTGGGCTGCATTTTGGCTGCATTTTGGGCTGGAGCTTCTCGTGGTTTGAGGCCTGGCTTGCTCCACCCCCTGCTCTTGATATTCTCCCGGATGTGGGCTGCATTTTGGCTTGTTCTTGGGCTGGAGCTTCTCGTAGTTTGAGGCCTGGCTTGCTCCACGCCCTGCTCTTGAGATTCTCCCGGATGTGGGCTGCATTTTGGCTGCCTTTTGTCCTGGAGCTTCTCGTTGTTTGAGGCCTGGCTTGCTCCACTCCTGCTCTTGGTATTCTCCCGGATGTGGGTAAAATTTTGGCTGCATTTTGGGCTCGAGCTTCTCGTGGTTTGAGGCCTGCCTTGCTCCACCCCCTGCTCTTGAGATTCTCCCGGATGTGGGCTGCATTTTGGCTGCTTTTTGGGCTGGAGCTTCTCGTGGTTTGAGGCCTGCCTTGCTCCACCCACTGCTCTTGATATTGTCCCGGATGTGGGCTGGATTTTGGCTGCCTTTTGGCCTGGAGCTTCTCGGGGTTTGAGGCCTGGCTTGCTCCACGCCCTGCTCTTGAGATTCTCCCGGATGTGGGCTGCATTTTGGCTGCCTTTTGGGCTGGAGCTTCTCGGGGTTTGAGGCCTTTCTTGGTCCACCCCCTGCTCTTGAGATTCTCCCGGATGTGGGCTGCATTTTGGCTGCCTTTTGGGCTGGAGCTTCTCGAGGTTTGAGGCCTGGCTTGCTCCACCCCCTGCTCTTGATATTCTCCCGAATGTGGGCTGCATTTTGGCTTCCTTTTGGGCTGGAGCTTCTTGTGGTTTGAGGCCTGGCTTGCTCCACCCCCTGCTCTTGAGATTCTCCCAGATACAGTGTTGGATTTTGGCTGCCTTTTGGGCTGGAGCTTTTTGTGGTTTGGGGCCTGGCTTGCTCCACCCCCTGCTCTTGATATTCTCCCGGATGTGGGCTGTATTTTGGCTTGTTCTTGGGCTGGAGCTTCTCGGAGTTTGAGGCCTGGCTTGCTCCACCCCCTGCTCTTGATATTTTCCCGGATGTGGGCTGGATTTTGGCTGCCTTTTGGGCTGGAGCTTCTCGTGGTTTGAGGCCTGGCTTGCTCCACCCCCTGCTCTTGAGATTCTCCCGGAGGTGGGCTGCATTTTGGCTGACTTTTGGGCTGGAGTTTCTCGTGGTTTGAGGCCTGGCTTGGTCCACCCCCTGCTCTTGAAATTCTCCCGGAGGTGGGCTGCATTTTGGCTGCCTTTTGGGCTGGAGCTTCTCGTGGTTTGAGGCCTGTCTTGCTCCACCCCCTGCTCTTGATATTCTCCCAGATGTGGGCTGCATTTTGGCTGTCTTTTTGGCTGGAGCTTCTCGAGGTTTCAGCCCTGGATTGCTCCACCCCCTGCTCTTGATATTCTCCCGGATGTGGGCTGCATTTTGGCTGCCTTTTGGGTTGGAGCTTCTCGTGGTTTGAGGCCTGGCTTGCTCCACCCCCTGCTCTTGAGATTCTCCCGGATGTGGGCTGCATTTTGGCTGCCTTCTGGGCTGGAGCTTCTCGTAGTTTGAGGCCTGGCTTGCTCCACCCCCTGCTCTTGATATTGTCCCGGATGTGGGCTGGATTTTGGGTGCATTTTGGGCTGGAGCTTCTCGTGGTTTGAGGCCTGGCTTGCTCCACCCCCTGCTCTTGAGATTCTCACGGACGTGGACTGGATTTTGGGTGCATTTTGGGCTGGAGCTTCTCGTGGTTTGAGGCCTGGCTTGCTCCACCCCCTGCTCTTGATATTCTCCCAGATGTGGGCTGCATTTTGGCTGTCTTTTGGGCTGGAGCTTCTCGAGGTTTGAGCCCTGGATTGCTCCACCCCCTGCTCTTGAGATTCTCCCGGAGGTGGGCTGCATTTTGGCTGCCTTTTGGGCTGGAGCTTCTCGTGGTTTGAGGCCTGGCTTTCTCCACCCCCCGCTCTTGAGATTCTCCCGGATGTGGGCTGCATTTTGGCTGCCTTTTGGGCTGGAGCTTCTCGTGGTTTGAGGCCTGGCTTGCTCCACCCCCTGCTCTTGAAATTGTCCCGGAGGTGGGCTGCATTTTGGCTGCCTTTTGGGCTGGAGCTTCTCGTGGTTTGAGGCCTGGCTTGCTCCACCCCCTGCTCTTGATATTTTCCCGGATGTGGGCTGCATTTTGGCTGCCTTTTGGGCTGGAGCTTCTCGTGGTTTGAGGCCTGGCTTGCTCCAACCCCTGCTCTTGAGATTCTCCTGGAGGTGGGCTGCATTTTGGCTGCCTTTTGGGCTGGAGCTTCTCGTGGTTTGAGGCCTGGCTTGCTCCACCCCCTGCTCTTGAGATTCTCCCGGAGGTGGGCTGCATTTTGGCTGCCTTTTGGGCTGGAGCTTCTCGTGGTTTGAGGCCTGGCTTGCTCCACCCCCTGCTCTTGAGATTCTCCCAGATGTGGCCTGCATTTTGGCTGCCTTTTGGGCTGGAGCTTCTCGTGGTTTGAGGCCTGGCTTCCTCCACCCCCCGCTCTTGAGATTCTCCCGGAGGTGTTCTGCATTTTTGACTGTCTTTTGGGCTGGAGCTTCTTGTGGTTTGGGGCCTGGCTTGCTCCACCCCCTGCTCTTGAGATTCTCCCGGATGTGGGCTGGATTTTGGCAGCATTTTGGGCGGGAGCTTCTCGTGGTTTGAGGCCTGGCTTGCTCCAACCCCTGCTCTTGAGTTTCTCCGATATGTGGGCTGGAATTTGGCCTCGTTTTGGGCTGGAGCTTCTCGTGGTTTGAGGCCTGGCTTGCTCCACCCCCTGCTCTTGAGATTCTCCTCAATATGGGCTGCATTTTGGCTGCCTTTTGGGCTGGAGCTTCTCATGGTTGGAGGCCTGGCTTGCTCCACCCCCCGCTCTTGAGATTCTCCCGGAGGTGTTCTGCATTTTGACTGCCTTTTGGGCTGGAGCTTCTCGTGGTTTGAGGCCTGGCTTGCTCCACCCCCTGCTCTTGAGATTCTCCCGGATGTGGGCTGCATTTTGGCTGCATTTTGGGCTGGAGCTTCTCGTGGTTTGAGGCCTGGCTTGCTCCACCCCCTGCTCTTGATATTCTCCCGGATGTGGGCTGCATTTTGGCTTGTTCTTGGGCTGGAGCTTCTCGTAGTTTGAGGCCTGGCTTGCTCCACGCCCTGCTCTTGAGATTCTCCCGGATGTGGGCTGCATTTTGGCTGCCTTTTGTCCTGGAGCTTCTCGTTGTTTGAGGCCTGGCTTGCTCCACTCCTGCTCTTGGTATTCTCCCGGATGTGGGTAAAATTTTGGCTGCATTTTGGGCTCGAGCTTCTCGTGGTTTGAGGCCTGGCTTGCTCCACCCCCTGCTCTTGATATTCTCCCGGATGTGGGCTGCATTTTGGCTGTCTTTTGGGCTGGAGCTTCTCGAGGTTTGAGGCCTGGATTGCTCCACCCCCTGCTCTTGATATTCTCCCGGATGTGGGCTGCATTTTGGCTGATTCTTGGGCTGGAGCTTCTCGTGGTTTGAGGCCTGCCTTGCTCCACCCCCTTTCTTGAGATTCTCCTGGATGTGGGCTGCATTTTGGCTGCTTTTTGGGCTGGAGCTTCTCGTGGTTTGAGGCCTGCCTTGCTCCACCCACTGCTCTTGATATTGTCCCGGATGTGGGCTGGATTTTGGCTGCATTTTGGGCTGGAGCTTCTCGGGGTTTGAGGCCTGGCTTGCTCCACGCCCTGCTCTTGAGATTCTCCCGGATGTGGGCTGCATTTTGGTTGCCTTTTGGGCTGGAGCTTCTCGTGGTTTGAGGCCTGTCTTAGTCCACCCCCTGCTCTTGAGATTCTCCCGGATGTGGGCTGCATTTTGGCTGCCTTTTGGGCTGGAGCTTCTCGTGGTTTGAGGCCTGGCTTTCTCCACCCCCTGCTCTTGAGATTCTCCCGGATGTGGGCTGCATTTTGGCTGCCTTTTGGGCTGGAGCTTCTCGGGGTTTGAGGCCTGGCTTGCTCCAGCCCCTGCTCTTGAGACTCTCCTGGATGTGGGCTGCATTTTGGCTGTCTGTTGGGCTGGAGCTTCTCGTGGTTTGAGGCCTGGCTTGCTCCACCCCCTGCTCTTGAGATTCTCCCAGATGTGGGCTGCATTTTGGCTGCCTTTTGGGCTGGAGCTTCTCATGGTTTGAGGCCTGGATTGCTCCACCCCCTGCTCTTGATATTCTGGATGTGGGCTGCATTTTGGCTGCCTTTTGGGCTGGAGCTTCTCGTGGTTTGAGGCCTGGCTTGCTCCACCCCCCGCTCTTGAGATTCTCCCGGATGTGGGCTGCATTTTGGCTGCCTTTTGGGCTGGAGCTTCTCGTGGTTTGAGGCCTGTCTTGCTCCACCCCCTGCTCTTGATATTCTCCCCGATTGTGGGCTGCATTTTGGCCTCATTTTGGGCTGGAGCTTCTCGTGGTTTGAGGCCTGGCTTGCTCCACCCCCTGGTCTTGAGATTCTCCCGGAGGTGGGCTGCATTTTGGCTGCCTTTTGGGCTGGAGCTTCTCGTGGTTTGAGGCCTGGCTTGCTCCACCCCCTGCTCTTGAGATTCTCCCAGATATAGGGCTGGATTTTGGCTGCCTTTTGGGCTGGAGCTTCTCGTAGTTTGAGGCCTGGCTTGCTCCACCCCCTGCTACAGAGATTCTCCCGGATGTGGGCTGCATTTTGGCTGTCTTTTGGGCTGGAGCTTCTCGAGGTTTGAGCCCTGGATTGCTCCACCCCCTGCTCTTGATATTCTCCCGGATGTGGGCTGCATTTTGGCTGATTCTTGGGCTGGAGCTTCTCGTGGTTTGAGGCCTGCCTTGCTCCACCCCCTGCTCTTGAGATTCTCCCGGATGTGGGCTGCATTTTGGCTGCTTTTTGGGCTGGAGCTTCTCGTGGTTTGAGGCCTGCCTTGCTCCACCCACTGCTCTTGATATTGTCCCGGATGTGGGCTGGATTTTGGCTGCCTTTTGGGCTGGAGCTTTTCGGGGTTTGAGGCCTGGCTTGCTCCACCCCCTGCTCTTGAGATTCTCCCGGAGGTGGGCTGCATTTTGGCTGCCTTTTGGGCTGGAGCTTCTCGTGGTTTGAGGCCTGGCTTGCTCCACCCCCCGCTCTTGAGATTCTCCCGGATGTGGGCTGCATTTTGGCTGCCTTTTGGGCTGGAGCTTCTCGTGGTTTGAGGCCTGTCTTGCTCCACCCCCTGCTCTTGAAATTGTCCCGGAGGTGGGCTGCATTTTGGCTGCCTTTTGGGCTGGAGCTTCTCGTGGTTTGAGGCCTGGCTTGCTCCACCCCCTGCTCTTGATATTCTCCCCGATTGTGGGCTGCATTTTGGCCTCATTTTGGGCTGGAGCTTCTCGTGGTTTGAGGCCTGGCTTGCTCCACCCCCTGCTCTTGATATTTTCCCGGATGTGGGCTGCATTTTGGCTGCCTTTTGGGCTGGAGCTTCTCGTGGTTTGAGGCCTGGCTTGCTCCAACCCCTGCTCTTGAGATTCTCACGGACGTGGACTGGATTTTGGGTGCATTTTGGGCTGGAGCTTCTCGTGGTTTGAGGCCTGGCTTGCTCCACCCCCTGCTCTTGATATTTTCCCGGAGGTGGGCTGCATTTTGGCTGCCTTTTGGGCTGGAGCTTCTCGTGGTTTGAGGCCTGGCTTGCTCCACCCCCTGCTCTTGAGATTCTCCCGGATGTGGGCTGCATTTTGGCTGCCTTTTGGGCTGGAGCTTCTCGTGGTTTGAGGCCTGGCTTGCTCCACCCCCTGCTCTTGATATTCTCCCCGATTGTGGGCTGCATTTTGGCCTCATTTTGGGCTGGAGCTTCTCGTGGTTTGAGGCCTGGCTTGCTCCACCCCCTGCTCTTGATATTTTCCCGGATGTGGGCTGCATTTTGGCTGCCTTTTGGGCTGGAGCTTCCCGTGGTTTGAGGCCTGGCTTGCTCCAGCCCCTGCTCTTGAGATTCTCACGGACGTGGACTGGATTTTGGGTGCATTTTGGGCTGGAGCTTCTCGTGGTTTGAGGCCTGGCTTGCTCCACCCCCTGCTCTTGATATTTTCCCGGAGGTGGGCTGCATTTTGGCTGCCTTTTGGACTGGAGCTTCTCGTGGTTTGAGGCCTGGCTTGCTCCACCCCCTGCTCTTGAGATTCTCCCAGATATAGGGCTGGATTTTGGCTGCCTTTTGGGCTGGAGCTTCTCGTAGTTTGAGGCCTGGCTTGCTCCACCCCCTGCTCTTGATATTCTCCCAGATGTGGGCTGCATTTTGGCTGATTCTTGGGCTGGAGCTTCTCGTGGTTTGAGGCCTGCCTTGCTCCACCCCCTGCTCTTGAGATTCTCCCGGATGTGGGCTGCATTTTGGCTGCTTTTTGGGCTGGAGCTTCTTGTGGTTTGAGGCCTGGCTTGCTCCACCCCCTGCTCTTGAGATTCTCACGGACGTGGGCTGCATTTTGGCTGCTTTTTGGGCTGGAGCTTCTCGTGGTTTGAGGCCTGGCTTGCTCCACCCCCTGCTCTTGAGATTCTCACGGACGTGGGCTGGATTTTGTGTGCATTTTGGGCTGGAGCTTCTCGTGGTTTGGGGCCTGGCTTGCTCCACCCCCTGCTCTTGAGATTCTCCCGGATGTGGGCTGCATTTTGGCCTCATTTTGGGCTGGAGCTTCTCATGGTTTGAGGCCTGGCTTGCTCCACCCCCTGCTCTTGAGATTCTCCCAGAGGTGGGCTGGATTTTGGCTGCCTTTTGGGCTGGAGCTTCTCGTGGTTTGAGGCCTGGCTTGCTCCACCCCCTGCTCTTGAGATTCTCCCGGATGTGGGCTGCATTTTCGCTGCCTTTTTGGGCTGGAGCTTCTCATGATTTGAGGCCTGGCTTGCTCCAGCCCCTGCTCTTGATATTCTGGATGTGGGCTGCATTTTGGCTGCATTTTGTGCTGGAGCTTCTCATGGTTTGAGGCCTGGCTTGCTCCACCCCCTGCTCTTGAGATTCTCCCGGATGTGGGCTGGATTTTGGCTGCCTTTTGGGCTGGAGCTTCTCGTAGTTTGAGGCCTGGCTTGCTCCAACCACTGCTCTTGATATTGTCCCCGATGTGGGCTGCATTTTGGCTGCCTTTTGGGCTGGAGCTTCTTGTGGTTTGGGGCCTGGTTTGCTCCACCCCCTGCTCTTGATATTCTCATGGATGTGGGATGGATTTTGGTGCATTTTGGGCTGGAGCTTCTCGTGATTTGAGGCCTGGCTTGCTCCACCCCCTGCTCTTGAGATTCTCACGGACGTGGACTGGATTTTGGGTGCATTTTGGGATGGAGCTTCTCGTGGTTTGAGGCCTGGCTTGCTCCACCCCCTGCTCTTGAGATTCTCCCGGAGGTGGGCTGCATTTTGGCTGCCTTTTGGGCTGGAGCTTCTCGTGGTTTGAGGCCTGGCTTGCTCCACCCCCTGCTCTTGAGATTCTCCCAGATATAGGGCTGGATTTTGGCTGCCTTTTGGGCTGGAGCTTCTCGTAGTTTGAGGCCTGGCTTGCTCCACCCCCTGCTCTTGATATTCTCCCAGATGTGGGCTGCATTTTGGCTGTTTTTGGGCTGGAGCTTCTCGAGGTTTGAGCCCTGGATTGCTCCACCCCCTGCTCTTGAGATTCTCCCGGATGTGGGCTGCATTTTGGCTGATTCTTGGGCTGGAGCTTCTCGTGGTTTGAGGCCTGCCTTGCTCCACCCCCTGCTCTTGAGATTCTCCCGGATGTGGGCTGCATTTTGGCTGCTTTTTGGGCTGGAGCTTCTCGTGGTTTGAGGCCTGCCTTGCTCCACCCACTGCTCTTGATATTGTCCCGGATGTGGGCTGGATTTTGGCTGCCTTTTGGGCTGGAGCTTCTCGGGGTTTGAGGCCTGGCTTGCTCCACGCCCTGCTCTTGATATTGTCCCGGATGTGGGCTGCATTTTGGCTGCCTTTTGGGCTGGAGCTTCTCGTGGTTTGAGGCCTGTCTTAGTCCACCCCCTGCTCTTGAGATTCTCCCGGATGTGGGCTGCATTTTGGCTTCCTTTTGGGCTGGAGCTTCTTGTGGTTTGAGGCCTGCCTTGCTCCACCCCCTGCTCTTGAGATTCTCACGGACGTGGGCTGGATTTTGTGTGCATTTTGGGCTGGAGCTTCTCGTGGTTTGAGGCCTGGCTTGCTCCACCCCCTGCTCTTGAGATTCTCACGGACGTGGGCTGGATTTTTTGTGCATTTTGGGCTGGAGCTTCTCGTGGTTTGAGGCCTGGCTTGCTCCACCCCCTGCTCTTGAGATTCTCCCGGATGTGGGCTGGATTTTGGCTGTCTTTTGGGCTGGAGCTTCTCATGGTTTGAGGCCCGGCTTGCTCCACCCCCTGCTCTTGATATTCTCCCAGATGTGGGCAGCATTTTTGCTGTCTTTTGGGCTGGAGCTTCTTGTGGTTTGGGGCCTGGCTTGCTCCACCCCCTGCTCTTGAGATTCTCACGGACGTGGGCTGGATTTTGGGTGCATTTTGGGCTGGAGCTTCTCGTGGTTTGAGGCCTGGCTTGCTCCACCCCCTGCTCTTGATATTCTCCCAGATGTGGGCTGCATTTTGGCTGTCTTTTGGGCTGGAGCTTCTCGAGGTTTCAGCCCTGGATTGCTCCACCCCCTGCTCTTGATATTCTCCCGGATGTGGGCTGCATTTTGGCTTGTTCTTGGGCTGGAGCTTCTCGTAGTTTGAGGCCTGGCTTGCTCCACCCCCTGCTCTTGATATTTTCCCGGATGTGGGCTGCATTTTGGCTGCCTTTTGGGCTGGAGCTTCTCGGGGTTTGAGGCCTGGCATGCTCCACTACTGCTCTTGATATTCTCCCGGATGTGGGTAGGATTTTTTCTGCATTTTGGGCTGGAGCTTCTCGTGGTTTGAGGCCTGCCTTGCTCCACCCCCGCTCTTGAGATTCTCACGGACGTGGACTGGATTTTGGGTGCATTTTGGGCTGGAGCTTCTCGTGGTTTGAGGCCTGGCTTGCTCCACCCCCCGCTCTTGAGATTCTCCCGGAGGTGGGCTGCATTTTGGCTGCCTTTTGGGCTGGAGCTTCTCGTGGTTTGAGGCCTGTCTTTCTCCACCCCCTGCTCTTGATATTCTCCCAGATCTGGGCTGCATTTTGGCTGTCTTTTGGGCTGGAGCTTCTCGAGGTTTCAGCCCTGGATTGCTCCACCCCCTGCTCTTGATATTCTCCAGGATGTGGGCTGCATTTTGGCTTGTTCTTGGGCTGGAGCTTCTCGTGGTTTGAGGCCTGGCTTGCTCCACCCCCTGCTCTTGAGATTCTCCCGGATGTGGGTAGGATTTTTTCTGCCTTTTTGGGCTGGAGCTTCTCGTGGTTTGAGGCCTGGCTTGCTCCACCCCCTGCTCTTGAGATTCTCACGGACGTGGACTGGATTTTGGGTGCATTTTGGGCTGGAGCTTCTCGTGGTTTGAGGCCTGGCTTGCTCCACCCCCTGCTCTCGAGATTCTCACGGACGTGGGCTGGATTTTGGGTGCATTTTGGGCTGGAGCTTCTCGTGGTTTGAGGCCTGGCTTGCTCCACCCCCTGCTCTTGATATTCTCCCAGATGTGGGCTGCATTTTGGCTGTCTTTTGGGCTGGAGCTTCTCGAGGTTTCAGCCCTGGATTGCTCCACTCCCTGCTCTTGATATTCTCACGGATGTGGGCTGCATTTTGGCTTGTTCTTGGGCTGGAGCTTCTCATGGTTTGAGGCCTGGCTTGCTCCACCCCCTGCTCTTGATATTTTCCCGGATGTGGGCTGCATTTTGGCTGCCTTTTGGGCTGGAGCTTCTCGTGGTTTGAGGCCTGGCTTGCTCCACCCCCTGCTCTTGAGATTCTCCCGGAGGTGGGCTGCATTTTGGCTGCCTTTTGGGCTGGAGCTTCTCGTGGTTTGAGGCCTGGCTTGCTCCACCCCCTGCTCTTGAGATTCTCCCGGAGGTGGGCTGCATTTTGGCTGCCTTTTGGGCTGGAGCTTCTCGTGGTTTGAGGCCTGTCTTGCTCCACCCCCTGCTCTTGAGATTCTCCCGGATGTGGGCTGCATTTTGGCTGCCTTTTGGGCTGGAGCTTCTCGTGGTTTGAGGCCTGGCTTGCTCCACTACTGCTCTTGATATTCTCCCGGATGTGGGTAGGATTTTTTCTGCATTTTGGGCTGGAGCTTCTCGTGGTTTGAGGCCTGCCTTGCTCCACCCCCTGCTCTTGAGATTCTCACGGACGTGGACTGGATTTTGGGTGCATTTTGGGCTGGAGCTTCTCGTGGTTTGAGGCCTGGCTTGCTCCACCCCCTGCTCTTGAGATTCTCCCGGAGGTGGGCTGCATTTTGGCTGCCTTTTGGGCTGGAGCTTCTCGTGGTTTGAGGCCTGGCTTGCTCCACCCCCTGCTCTTGAGATTCTCCCGGATGTGGGTAGGATTTTGGCTGCCTTTTGGGCTGGAGCTTCTCGTGGTTTGAGGCCTGGCTTGCTCCACCCCCTGCTCTTGAGATTCTCCCGGAGGTGGGCTGCATTTTGGCTGTCTTTTGGGCTGGAGCTTCTTGTGGTTTGGGGCCTGGTTTGCTCCACCCCCTGCTCTTGATATTCTCACGGATGTGGGATGGATTTTGGTGCATTTTGGGCTGGAGCTTCTCGTGATTTGAGGCCTGGCTTGCTCCACCCCCTGCTCTTGAGATTCTCACGGACGTGGACTGGATTTTGGGTGCATTTTGGGCTGGAGCTTCTCGTGGTTTGAGGCCTGGCTTGCTCCACCCCCTGCTCTTGAGATTCTCCCGGAGGTGGGCTGCATTTTGGCTGCCTTTTGGGCTGGAGCTTCTCGTGGTTTGAGGCCTGGCTTGCTCCACCCCCTGCTCTTGAGATTCTCCCAGATATAGGGCTGGATTTTGGCTGCCTTTTGGGCTGGAGCTTCTCGTAGTTTGAGGCCTGGCTTGCTCCACCCCCTGCTCTTGATATTCTCCCAGATGTGGGCTGCATTTTGGCTGTTTTTGGGCTGGAGCTTCTCGAGGTTTGAGCCCTGGATTGCTCCACCCCCTGCTCTTGATATTCTCCCGGATGTGGGCTGCATTTTGGCTGATTCTTGGGCTGGAGCTTCTCGTGGTTTGAGGCCTGCCTTGCTCCACCCCCTGCTCTTGATATTCTCCCGGATGTGGGCTGCATTTTGGCTGCTTTTTGGGCTGGAGCTTCTCGTGGTTTGAGGCCTGCCTTGATCCACCCACTGCTCTTGATATTGTCCCGGATGTGGGCTGGATTTTGGCTGCCTTTTGGGCTGGAGCTTCTCGGGGTTTGAGGCCTGGCTTGCTCCACGCCCTGCTCTTGATATTGTCCCGGATGTGGGCTGCATTTTGGCTGCCTTTTGGGCTGGAGCTTCTCGTGGTTTGAGGCCTGTCTTAGTCCACCCCCTGCTCTTGAGATTCTCCCGGATGTGGGCTGCATTTTGGCTTCCTTTTGGGCTGGAGCTTCTTGTGGTTTGAGGCCTGGCTTGCTCCACCCCCTGCTCTTGAGATTCTCACGGACGTGGGCTGGATTTTGTGTGCATTTTGGGCTGGAGCTTCTCGTGGTTTGAGGCCTGGCTTGCTCCACCCCCTGCTCTTGAGATTCTCACGGACGTGGGCTGGATTTTGTGTGCATTTTGGGCTGGAGCTTCTCGTGGTTTGAGGCCTGGCTTGCTCCACCCCCTGCTCTTGAGATTCTCCCGGAGGTGGGCTGCATTTTGGCTGCCTTTTGGGCTGGAGCTTCTCATGGTTTGAGGCCCGGCTTGCTCCACCCCCTGCTCTTGATATTCTCCCAGATGTGGGCAGCATTTTTGCTGTCTTTTGGGCTGGAGCTTCTTGTGGTTTGGGGCCTGGCTTGCTCCACCCCCTGCTCTTGAGATTCTCACGGACGTGGGCTGGATTTTGGGTGCATTTTGGGCTGGAGCTTCTCGTGGTTTGAGGCCTGGCTTGCTCCACCCCCTGCTCTTGATATTCTCCCAGATGTGGGCTGCATTTTGGCTGTCTTTTGGGCTGGAGCTTCTCGAGGTTTCAGCCCTGGATTGCTCCACCCCCTGCTCTTGATATTCTCCCGGATGTGGGCTGCATTTTGGCTTGTTCTTGGGCTGGAGCTTCTCGTAGTTTGAG
Organism: Rhynochetos jubatus; assembly: GCA_027574665.1. Classification (NCBI taxonomy): domain Eukaryota; kingdom Metazoa; phylum Chordata; class Aves; order Eurypygiformes; family Rhynochetidae; genus Rhynochetos; species Rhynochetos jubatus. The sequence continues at coordinate 122,582 of CM050669.1, forward strand.
GCCTGGCTTGCTCCACCCCCTGCTCTTGATATTTTCCCGGATGTGGGCTGCATTTTGGCTGTCTTTTGGGCTGGAGCTTCTCGTGGTTTGAGGCCTGGCTTGCTCCACCCCCTGCTCTTGAGATTCTCCCGGATGTGGGCTGCATTTTGGCTGACTTTTGGGCTGGAGCTTCTCGTGGTTTGAGGCCTGGCTTGCTCCACCCCCTGCTCTTGAGATTCTCCCGGAGGTGGGCTGCATTTTGGCTGCCTTTTGGGCTGGAGCTTCTCGTGGTTTGAGGCCTGGCTTGCTCCACCCCCTGCTCTTGAGATTCTCCCGGATGTGGGCTGCATTTTGGCTGACTTTTGGGCTGGAGCTTCTCGTGGTTTGAGGCCTGGCTTGCTCCACCCCCCGCTCTTGAGATTCTCCCGGAGGTGGGCTGCATTTTGGCTGCCTTTTGGGCTGGAGCTTCTCGGGGTTTGAGGCCTGGCATGCTCCACTACTGCTCTTGATATTCTCCCGGATGTGGGCTGCGTTTTGGCTGACTTTTGGGCTGGAGCTTCTCGTGGTTTGAGGCCTGGCTTGCTCCACCCCCTGCTCTTGAGATTCTCCCGGAGGTGGGCTGCATTTTGGCTGCCTTTTGGGCTGGAGCTTCTCGTGGTTTGAGGCCTGGCTTGCTCCACCCCCTGTTCTTGAGATTCTCCCGGAGGTGGGCTGCATTTTGGCTGCCTTTTGGGCTGGAGCTTCTCGTGGTTTGAGGCCTGGCTTGCTCGACCCCCTGCTCTTGAGATTCTCCTGGAGGTGGGCTGCATTTTGGCTGCCTTTTGGGCTGGAGCTTCTCGTGGTTTGAGGCCTGGCTTGCTCCACCCCCTGCTCTTGAGATTCTCCCGGAGGTGGGCTGCATTTTGGCTGACTTTTGGGCTGGAGCTTCTCGTGGTTTGAGGCCTGGCTTGCTCCACCCCCCGCTCTTGAGATTCTCCCGGAGGTGGGCTGCATTTTGGCTGCCTTTTGGGCTGGAGCTTCTCGTGGTTTGAGGCCTGTCTTTCTCCACCCCCTGCTCTTGATATTCTCCCAGATCTGGGCTGCATTTTGGCTGTCTTTTGGGCTGGAGCTTCTCGAGGTTTCAGCCCTGGATTGCTCCACCCCCTGCTCTTGATATTCTCCAGGATGTGGGCTGCATTTTGGCTTGTTCTTGGGCTGGAGCTTCTCGTGGTTTGAGGCCTGGCTTGCTCCACCCCCTGCTCTTGAGATTCTCCCGGATGTGGGTAGGATTTTTTCTGCCATTTTGGGCTGGAGCTTCTCGTGGTTTGAGGCCTGGCTTGCTCCACCCCCTGCTCTTGAGATTCTCACGGACGTGGACTGGATTTTGGGTGCATTTTGGGCTGGAGCTTCTCGTGGTTTGAGGCCTGGCTTGCTCCACCCCCTGCTCTTGAGATTCTCACGGACGTGGGCTGCATTTTGGCTGCCTTTTGGGCTGGAGCTTCTCGTGGTTTGAGGCCTGGCTTGCTCCACCCCCTGCTCTTGAGATTCTCCCGGATGTGGGCTGCATTTTGGCTGCCTTTTGGGCTGGAGCTTCTCGTGGTTTGAGGCCTGGCTTGCTCCACCCCCTGCTCTTGAGATTCTCCCGGAGGTGGGCTGCATTTTGGCTGCCTTTTGGGCTGGAGCTTCTCGTGGTTTGAGGCCTGTCTTTCTCCACCCCCTGCTCTTGAGATTCTCCCGGATGTGGGCTGCATTTTGGCTGCCTTTTGGGCTGGAGCTTCTCGAGGTTTCAGCCCTGGATTACTCCACCCCCTGCTCTTGATATTCTCCCGGATGTGGGCTGCATTTTGGCTTGTTCTTGGGCTGGAGCTTCTCGTGGTTTGAGGCCTGGCTTGCTCCACCCCCTGCTCTTGAGATTCTCCCGGATGTGGGCTGGATTTTGGCTGCCTTTTGGGCTGGAGCTTCTCGTGGTTTGAGGCCTGGCTTGCTCCACTACTGCTCTTGATATTCTCCCGGATGTGGGTAGGATTTTTTCTGCATTTTGGGCTGGAGCTTCTTGTGGTTTGAGGCCTGCCTTGCTCCACCCCCTGCTCTTGAGATTCTCACGGACGTGGACTGGATTTTGGGTGCATTTTGGGCTGGAGCTTCTCGTGGTTTGAGGCCTGGCTTGCTCCACCCCCTGCTCTTGAGATTCTCCCGGTGGTGGGCTGCATTTTGGCTGCCTTTTGGGCTGGAGCTTCTCGTGGTTTGAGGCCTGGCTTGCTCCACCCCCTGCTCTTGATATTCTCCCGGATGTGGGTAGGATTTTGGCTGCCTTTTGGGCTGGAGCTTCTCGTGGTTTGAGGCCTGGCTTGCTCCAACCCCTGCTCTTGAGATTCTCCCTGAGGTGGGCTGCATTTTGGCTGCCTTTTGGGCTGGAGCTTCTCGTGGTTTGAGGCCTGGCTTGCTCCACCCCCTGCTCTTGAGATTCTCCCGGAGGTGGGCTGCATTTTGGCTGCCTTTTGGGCTGGAGCTTCTCGTGGTTTGAGGCCTGGCTTGCTCCAACCCCCGCTCTTGAGATTCTCCCGGAGGTGGGCTGCATTTTGGCTGATTCTTGGGCTGGAGCTTCTCGTGGTTTGAGGCCTGTCTTGCTCCACCCCCTGCTCTTGATATTCTCCCGGATGTGGGCTGCATTTTGGCTGTCTTTTGGGCTGGAGCTTCTCGAGGTTTCAGCCCTGGATTGCTCCACCCCCTGCTCTTGATATTCTCCAGGATGTGGGCTGCATTTTGGCTTGTTCTTGGGCTGGAGCTTCTCGTGGTTTGAGGCCTGGCTTGCCCCACCCCCTGCTCTTGATATTCTCCCGGATGTGGGCTGCATTTTGGCTGCCTTTTGGGCTGGAGCTTCTCGGGGTTTGAGGCCTGGCTTGCTCCACTACTGCTCTTGATATTCTCCCGGATGTGGGTAGGATTTTTTCTGCATTTTGGGCTGGAGCTTCTCGTGGTTTGAGGCCTGCCTTGCTCCACCCCCTGCTCTTGAGATTCTCACGGACGTGGACTGGATTTTGGGTGCATTTTGGGCTGGAGCTTCTCGTGGTTTGAGGCCTGGCTTGCTCCACCCCCTGCTCTTGAGATTCTCCCGGAGGTGGGCTGCATTTTGGCTGCCTTTTGGGCTGGAGCTTCTCGTGGTTTGAGGCCTGCCTTGCTCCACCCCCCGCTCTTGAGATTCTCCCGGATGTGGGCTGCATTTTGGCTGCCTTTTGGGATGGAGCTTCTCGTGGTTTGAGGCCTGTCTTGCTCCACCCCCTGCTCTTGAAATTGTCCCGGAGGTGGGCTGCATTTTGGCTGCCTTTTGGGCTGGAGCTTCTCGTGGTTTGAGGCCTGGCTTGCTCCACCCCCTGCTCTTGATATTCTCCCCGATTGTGGGCTGCATTTTGGCCTCATTTTGGGCTGGAGCTTCTCGTGGTTTGAGGCCTGGCTTGCTCCACCCCCTGCTCTTGAGATTCTCCCGGAGGTGGGCTGCATTTTGGCTGCCTTTTGGGCTGGAGCTTCTCGTGGTTTGAGGCCTGTCTTGCTCCACCCCCTGCTCTTGAAATTGTCCCGGAGGTGGGCTGCATTTTGGCTGCCTTTTGGGCTGGAGCTTCTCGTGGTTTGAGGCCTGGCTTGCTCCACCCCCTGCTCTTGAGATTCTCCCGGATGTGGGCTGCATTTTGGCTGCCTTTTGGGCTGGAGCTTCTCGGGGTTTGAGGCCTGGCTTGCTCCACTGCTGCTCTTGATATTCTCCCGGATGTGGGTAGGATTTTTTCTGCATTTTGGGCGGGAACTTCTCGTGGTTTGAGGCCTGCCTTGCTCCACCCCCTGCTCTTGAGATTCTCACGGACGTGGACTGGATTTTGGGTGCATTTTGGGCTGGAGCTTCTCGTGGTTTGAGGCCTGGCTTGCTCCACCCCCCGCTCTTGAGATTCTCCCGGATGTGGGCTGCATTTTGGCTGCCTTTTGGGATGGAGCTTCTCGTGGTTTGAGGCCTGTCTTGCTCCACCCCCTGCTCTTGATATTCTCCCCGATTGTGGGCTGCATTTTGGCCTCATTTTGGGCTGGAGCTTCTCGTGGTTTGAGGCCTGGCTTGCTCCACCCCCTGCTCTTGATATTTTCCAGGATGTGGGCTGCATTTTGGCTGCCTTTTGGGCTGGAGCTTCTCGTGGTTTGAGGCCTGGCTTGCTCCAACCCCTGCTCTTGAGATTCTCCCGGAGGTGGGCTGCATTTTGGCTGCCTTTTGGGCTGGAGCTTCTCGTGGTTTGAGGCCTGGCTTGCTCCACCCCCTGCTCTTGAGATTCTCCCGGAGGTGGGCTGCATTTTGGCTGCCTTTTGGGCTGGAGCTTCTTGTGGTTTGAGGCCTGGCTTCCTCCACCCCCAGCTCTTGAGATTCTCCCGGAGGTGTTCTGCATTTTGACTGCCTTTTGGGCTGGAGCTTCTCGTGGTTTGAGGCCTGTCTTGCTCCACCCCCTGCTCTTGATATTCTCCCAGATGTGGGCTGCATTTTGGCTGTCTTTTGGGCTGGAGCTTCTCGAGGTTTCAGCCCTGGATTGCTCCACCCCCTGCTCTTGATATTCTCCCGGATGTGGGCTGCATTTTGGCTGCATTTTGGGCTCGAGCTTCTCGTGGTTTGAGGCCTGGCTTGCTCCACCCCCTGCTCTTGAGATTCTCCCAGATATAGGGCTCGATTTTGGCTGCATTTTGGGCTGGAGCTTCTCGAGGTTTGAGCCCTGGATTGCTCCACCCCCTGCTCTTGATATTTTCCCGGATGTAGGCTGCATTTTGGCTGATTCTTGGGCTGGAGCTTCTCGTGGTTTGAGGCCTGCCTTGCTCCACCCCCTGCTCTTGAGATTCTCCCGGATGTGGGCTGCATTTTGGGTGCATTTTGGGCTGGAGCTTCTCATGGTTGGAGGCCTGGCTTGCTCCACCCCCTGCTCTTGATATTCTCCCAGATATAGTGTTGGATTTTGGCTGCCTTTTGGGCTGGAGCTTCTTGTGGTTTGAGGCCTGGCTTGCTCCACCCCCTGCTCTTGAGATTCTCACGGACGTGGGCTGGATTTTGGGTGGATTTTGGGCTGGAGCTTCTCGTGATTTGAGGCCTGGCTTGCTCCACCCCCTGCTCTTGAGATTCTCGCGGATGTGGGCTGGATTTTGGGTGCATTTTGGGCTGGAGCTTCTCGTGGTTTGAGGCCTGGCTTGCTCCACCCCCTGCTCTTGAGATTCTCCCGGAGGTGGGCTGGATTTTGGCTGCCTTTTGGGCTGGAGCTTCTCGTGGTTTGAGGCCTGGCTTGCTCCACCCCCTGCTCTTGAGATTCTCCCGGATGTGGGCTGCATTTTGGCTGCATTTTGGGTGGAGCTTCTCGTGGTTTGAGGCCTGGCTTGCTCCACCCCCTGCTCTTGAAATTGTCCCGGAGGTGGGCTGCATTTTGGCTGCCTGTTGGGCTGGAGCTTCTCGTGGTTTGAGGCCTGGCTTGCTCCACCCCCTGCTCTTGATATTCTCCCGGATGTGGGCTGCATTTTGGCTGATTCTTGGGCTGGAGCTTCTCGTGGTTTGAGGCCTGCCTTGCTCCAACCCCTGCTCTTGAGATTCTCCCGGATGTGGGCTGCATTTTGGCCTCATTTTGGGCTGGAGCTTCTCGTGGTTTGAGGCCTGCCTTGATCCACCCACTGCTCTTGATATTGTCCCGGATGTGGGCTGGATTTTGGCTGCCTTTTGGGCTGGAGCTTCTCGGGGTTTGAGGCCTGGCTTGCTCCACGCCCTGCTCTTGAGATTCTCCCGGATGTGGGCTGCATTTTGGCTGCCTTTTGGGCTGGAGCTTCTCGTGGTTTGAGGCCTGTCTTAGTCCACCCCCTGCTCTTGAGATTCTCCCGGATGTGGGCTGCATTTTGGCTGCCATTTGGGCTGGAGCTTCTCGTGGTTTGAGGCCTGGCTTGCTCCACCCCCTGCTCTTGAGATTCTCCCAGATACAGTGTTGGATTTTGGCTGCCTTTTGGGCTGGAGCTTCTTGTGGTTTGGGGCCTGGCTTGCTCCACTCCCTGCTCTTGAGATTCTCACGGACGTGGGCTGGATTTTGTGTGCCTTTTGGGCTGGAGCTTCTCATGGTTTGAGGCCTGTCTTGCTCCACCCCCTGCTCTTGATATTCTCCCAGATGTGGGCAGCGTTTTTGCTGTCTTTTGGGCTGGAGCTTCTTGTGGTTTGGGGCCTGGCTTGCTCCACCCCCTGCTCTTGAGATTCTCACGGACGTGGGCTGGATTTTGGGTGCATTTTGGGCTGGAGCTTCTCGTGGTTTGAGGCCTGGCTTGCTCCACCCCCTGCTCTTGATATTCTCCCGGATGTGGGCTGCATTTTGGCTGTCTTTTGGGCTGGAGCTTCTCGAGGTTTCAGCCCTGGATTGCTCCACCCCCTGCTCTTCATATTCTCCTGGATGTGGGCTGCATTTTGGCTTGTTCTTGGGCTGGAGCTTCTCGTAGTTTGAGGCCTGGCTTGCTCCACTACTGCTCTTGATATTCTCCCGGATGTGGGCTGCATTTTGGCTGCCTTTTGGGCTGGAGCTTCTCGTGGTTTGAGGCCTGGCTTGCTCCACCCCCTGCTCTTGAGATTCCTCCGGATGTGGGCTGCATTTAGCTGCATTTTGGGCTGGAGCTTCTCGTGGTTTGAGGCCTGGCTTGCTCCACCCCCTGCTCTTGAGATTCTCCCGGATGTGGGCTGCATTTTGGCTGCCTTTTGGGCTGGAGCTTCTCGTGGTTTGAGGCCTGGCTTGCTCCACCCCCTGCTCTTGAGATTCTCCCGGAGGTGGGCTGCATTTTGGCTGACTTTTGGGCTGGAGCTTCTCGTGGTTTGAGGCCTGGCTTGCTCCACCCCCCGCTCTTGAGATTCTCCCGGAGGTGGGCTGCATTTTGGCTGCCTTTTGGGCTGGAGCTTCTCGTGGTTTGAGGCCTGGCTTGCTCCACCCCCTGCTCTTGATATTCTCCCAGATGTGGGCTGCATTTTGGCTTCCTTTTGGGCTGGAGCTTCTTGTGGTTTGAGGCCTGGCTTGCTCCACCCCCTGCTCTTGAGATTCTCCCAGATACAGTGTTGGATTTTGGCTGCCTTTTGGGCTGGAGCTTTTTGTGGTTTGGGGCCTGGCTTGCTCCACCCCCTGCTCTTGAGATTCTCCCGGATGTGGGCTGCATTTTGGCTTGTTCTTGGGCTGGAGCTTCTCGTGGTTTGAGGCCTGGCTTGCTCCACCCCCTGCTCTTGAGATTCTCCCGGATGTGGGCTGCATTTTGGCTGCCTTTTGGGCTGGAGCTTCTCGGGGTTTGAGGCCTGGCTTGCTCCACTACTGCTCTTGATATTCTCCCGCATGTGGGTAGGATTTTGGCTGCATTTTGGGCTGGAGCTTCTCGTGGTTTGAGGCCTGCCTTGCTCCACCCCCTGCTCTTGATATTCTCCCGCATGTGTGCTGGATTGTGGCTGCATTTTGGGCTGGAGCTTCTTGTGGTTTGAGACACGGCTTGCTCCACCCCCTGCTCTTGAGATTCTCCCGGATGTGGGCTGCGTTTTGGCTGCCTTTTGGGCTGGAGCTTCTCATGGTTTGAGGCCTGGCTTGCTCCACTCCTGCTCTTGATATTCTCCCGGATGTGGGTAGGATTTTCGCTGCATTTTGGGCTGGAGCTTCTCGTGGTTTGAGGCCTGGCTTGCTCCACCCCCTGCTCTTGAGATTCTCCCGGATGTGGGCTGCATTTTCGCTGCCTTTTTGGGCTGGAGCTTCTCATGGTTCGAGGCCTGGCTTGCTCCACCCCCTGCTCTTGAGATTCTCCCGGATGTGGGCTGCATTTTGGCAGTCTGTTGGGCTGGAGCTTCTCGTGGTTTGAGGCCTGGCTTGCTCCACCCCCTGCTCTTGATATTCTCCCAGATGTGGGCTGCATTTTGGCTGCCTTTTGGGCTGGAGCTTCTCATGGTTTGAGGCCTGGATTGCTCCACCCCCTGCTCTTGATATTCTGGATGTGGGCTGCATTTTGGCTGCATTTTGGGCTGGAGCTTCTCGGGGTTTGAGGCCTGGCTTGCTCCACCCCCTGCTCTTGAGATTCTCCCGGATGTGGGCTGCATTTTGGCTGCCTTTTGGGCTGGAGCTTCTCGTAGTTTGAGGCCTGGCTTGCTCCACCCAGTGCTCTTGATATTGTCCCGGATGTGGGCTGCATTTTGGCTGCCTTTTGGGCTGGAGCTTCTCGTGGTTTGGGGCCTGGTTTGCTCCACCCCCTGCTCTTGATATTCTCACGGACGTGGGATGGATTTTCTGTGCATTTTGGGCTGGAGCTTCTCGTGATTTGAGGCCTGGCTTGCTCCAACCCCTGCTCTTGATATTTTCACGGATGTGGGCTGCATTTTGGCTGCCTTTTGGGCTGGAGCTTCTCGTGGTTTGAGGCCTGGCTTGCTCCACCCCCTGCTCTTGATATTCTCCCAGATGTGGGCTGCATTTTGGCTTCCTTTTGGGCTGGAGCTTCTTGTGGTTTGAGGCCTGGCTTGCTCCACCCCCTGCTCTTGAGATTCTCCCAGATACAGTGTTGGATTTTGGCTGCCTTTTGGGCTGGAGCTTTTTGTGGTTTGGGGCCTGGCTTGCTCCACCCCCTGCTCTTGAGATTCTCCCGGATGTGGGCTGCATTTTGGCTTGTTCTTGGGCTGGAGCTTCTCGTGGTTTGAGGCCTGGCTTGCTCCACCCCCTGCTCTTGAGATTCTCCCGGATGTGGGCTGCATTTTGGCTGCCTTTTGGGCTGGAGCTTCTCGGGGTTTGAGGCCTGGCTTGCTCCACTACTGCTCTTGATATTCTCCCGCATGTGGGTAGGATTTTGGCTGCATTTTGGGCTGGAGCTTCTCGTGGTTTGAGGCCTGCCTTGCTCCACCCCCTGCTCTTGATATTCTCCCGCATGTGTGCTGGATTGTGGCTGCATTTTGGGCTGGAGCTTCTTGTGGTTTGAGACACGGCTTGCTCCACCCCCTGCTCTTGAGATTCTCCCGGATGTGGGCTGCGTTTTGGCTGCCTTTTGGGCTGGAGCTTCTCATGGTTTGAGGCCTGGCTTGCTCCACTCCTGCTCTTGATATTCTCCCGGATGTGGGTAGGATTTTCGCTGCATTTTGGGCTGGAGCTTCTCGTGGTTTGAGGCCTGGCTTGCTCCACCCCCTGCTCTTGAGATTCTCCCGGATGTGGGCTGCATTTTCGCTGCCTTTTTGGGCTGGAGCTTCTCATGGTTCGAGGCCTGGCTTGCTCCACCCCCTGCTCTTGAGATTCTCCCGGATGTGGGCTGCATTTTGGCAGTCTGTTGGGCTGGAGCTTCTCGTGGTTTGAGGCCTGGCTTGCTCCACCCCCTGCTCTTGATATTCTCCCAGATGTGGGCTGCATTTTGGCTGCCTTTTGGGCTGGAGCTTCTCATGGTTTGAGGCCTGGATTGCTCCACCCCCTGCTCTTGATATTCTGGATGTGGGCTGCATTTTGGCTGCATTTTGGGCTGGAGCTTCTCGGGGTTTGAGGCCTGGCTTGCTCCACCCCCTGCTCTTGAGATTCTCCCGGATGTGGGCTGCATTTTGGCTGCCTTTTGGGCTGGAGCTTCTCGTAGTTTGAGGCCTGGCTTGCTCCACCCAGTGCTCTTGATATTGTCCCGGATGTGGGCTGCATTTTGGCTGCCTTTTGGGCTGGAGCTTCTCGTGGTTTGGGGCCTGGTTTGCTCCACCCCCTGCTCTTGATATTCTCACGGACGTGGGATGGATTTTCTGTGCATTTTGGGCTGGAGCTTCTCGTGATTTGAGGCCTGGCTTGCTCCAACCCCTGCTCTTGATATTTTCCCGGATGTGGGCTGCATTTTGGCTGCCTTTTGGGCTGGAGCTTCTCGTGGTTTGAGGCCTGGCTTGCTCCAGCCCCTGCTCTTGAGATTCTCCCGGAGGTGGGCAGCATTTTGGCTGCCTTTTGGGCTGGAGCTTCTTGTGGTTTGAGGCCTGGCTTGCTCCACCCCCTGCTCTTGAGATTCTCCCGGAGGTGGGCTGCATTTTGGCTGCCTTTTGGGCTGGAGCTTCTTGTGGTTTGAGGCCTGGCTTCCTCCACCCCCCGCTCTTGAGATTCTCCCGGAGGTGTTCTGCATTTTGACTGCCTTTTGGGCTGGAGCTTCTCGTGGTTTGAGGCCTGTCTTGCTCCACCCCCTGCTCTTGATATTCTCCCAGATCTGGGCTGCATTTTGGCTGTCTTTTGGGCAGGAGCTTCTCGAGGTTTCAGCCCTGGATTGCTCCACCCCCTGCTCTTGATATTCTCCCGGATGTGGGCTGCATTTTGGCTTGTTCTTGGGCTGGAGCTTCTCGTAGTTTGAGGCCTGGCTTGCTCCACCCCCTGCTCTTGAGATTCTCCCAGATGTGGGCTGCATTTTGGCTGCCTTTTGTCCTGGAGCTTCTCGTTGTTTGAGGCCTGGCTTGCTCCACTCCTGCTCTTGGTATTCTCCCGGATGTGGGCTGCATTTTCGCTGCCTTTTTGGGCTGGAGCTTCTCATGGTTTGAGGCCTGGCTTGCTCCACTCCTGCTCTTGAGATTCTCACGGACGTGGGCTGGATTTTGGGTGCCTTTTGGGCTGGAGCTTCTCGTGGTTTGAGGCCTGGCTTTCTCGACCCCCTGCTCTTGAGATTGTCCCGGATGTGGGCTGGAGTTTGGCTGCCTTTTGGGCTGGAGCTTCTCGTGGTTTGAGGCCTGGCTTGCTCCACCCCCTGCTCTTGAGATTCTCCCGGATGTGGGCTGGATTTTGGCTGCCTTTTGGGCTGGAGCTTCTCATGGTTGGAGGCCTGGCTTGCTCCACCCCCTGCTCTTGATATTCTCCCAGATGTGGGCTGCATTTTTGCTGTCTTTTGGGCTGGAGCTTCTTGTGGTTTGGGGCCTGGTTTGTTCCACCCCCTGCTCTTGAGATTCTCACGGACGTGGGCTGGATTTTGAGTGGATTTTGGGCTGGAGCTTCTCGTGATTTGAGGCCTGGCTTGCTCCACCCCCTGCTCTTGAGATTCTCGCGGACGTGGGCTCAATTTTGGCTGCCTTTTGGGCTGGAGCTTCTCGTGGTTTGAGGCCTGGCTTGCTCCACCCCCTGCTCTTGAGATTCTCCCGGAGGTGGGCTGGATTTTGGCTGCCTTTTGGGCTGGAGCTTCTCGTGGTTTGAGGCCTGGCTTGCTCCACCCCCTGCTCTTGAGATTCTCCCGGATGTGGGCTGCATTTTGGCTGCATTTTGGGTGGAGCTTCTCGTGGTTTGAGGCCTGGCTTGCTCCACCCCCTGCTCTTGAAATTGTCCCGGAGGTGGGCTGCATTTTGGCTGCCTGTTGGGCTGGAGCTTCTCGTGGTTTGAGGCCTGGCTTGCTCCACCCCCTGCTCTTGAGATTCTCCCGGATGTGGGCTGCATTTTGGCCTCATTTTGGGCTGGAGCTTCTCGTGGTTTGAGGCCTGGCTTGCTCCACCCCCTGCTCTTGATATTCTCCCCGATGTGGGCTGCATTTTGGCTCTCTGTTGGGCTGGAGCTTCTTGTGGTTTGGAGCCTGGCTTGCTCCACCCCCTGCTCTTGAGATTCTCCCAGATGTGGGCTGCATTTTGGCTGCATTTTGGGCTGGAGCTTCTCATGGTTTGAGGCCTGGATTGCTCCACTCCCTGCTCTTGAGATTCTGGATGTGGGCTGCATTTTGGCTGCATTTTGGGCTAGAGCTTCCCATGGTTTGAGGCCTGGCTTGCTCCACCCCCTGCTCTTGAGATTCTCCCAGATGTGGGCTGGATTTTGGCTGCCTTTTGGGCTGGAGCTTCTCGGGGTTTGAGGCCTGGCTTGCTCCACTCCTGCTCTTGATATTCTCCCGGATGTGGGTAGGATTTTGGATGCATTTTGGGCTGGAGCTTCTCGTGGTTTGAGGCCTGTCTTGCTCCACCCCCTGCTCTTGATATTCTCCCGGATGTGTGCTGGATTGTGTCTGCATTTTGGTCTGGAGCCTCTTGTGGTTTGAGACCTGGCTTGCTCCACCCCCTGCTCTTGATATTCTCCCGGAGGTGGGCTGCATTTTGGCTGCCTTTTGGGCTGGAGCTTCTCGTGGTTTGAGGCCTGGCTTGCTCCACTCCCTGCTCTTGAGATTCTCCTGGATGTGGGCTGGATTTTGGCTGCCTTTTGGGCTGGAGCTTCTCGTGGTTTGAGGCCTGGCTTGCTCCACTCCCTGCTCTTGAGATTCTCCCAGATGTGGGCTGCATTTTGGCTGATTGTTGGGCTGGATCTTCTCGTGGTTTGAGGCCTGGTTTGCTCCACCCCCTGCTCTTGAGATTCTCCCGGATGTGGGCTGCATTTTGGCTGCCTTTTGGGCTGGAGGTTTTCGAGGTTTGAGGCCTGGCTTGCTCCACCCCCTGCTCTTGAGATTCTCCCAGATGTGGCCTGCATTTTGGCTGCCTTTTGGGCTGGAGCTTCTCGTGGTTGGAGGCCTGGCTTGCTCCACCCTCTGCTCTTGAGATTCTCCCGGAGGTGGGCTGGATTTTGGCTGCCTTTTGGGCTGGAGGTTCTCGTGGTTTGAGGCCTGGCTTGCTCCACCCCCTGCTCTTGATATTCTCCCAAATGTGGGCTGCATTTTGGCTGCATTTTGGACTGGAGCTTCTCGTGGTTTGAGGCCTGTCTTGCTCCACCCCCTGCTCTTGATATTCTCCCGGATGTGGGCTGGATTGTGGCTGCATTTTGGGCTGGAGCTTCCAATGATTTGAGGCCTGCCTTGCTCCACCCCCTGCTCTTGATAATCTCCTCCAGATGGGCTGGATTTTGGCTCGTTTTTGGGCTGGAGCTTCTCGTGGTTTGAGGCCTGGCTTCCTCCACCCCCTGCTCTTGAGATTCTCCCGGATGTGATCTGCATTTTGGCTGCTTTTTGGGCTGGAGCTTCTTGAGGTTTGAGGCCTGGCTTGCTCCACCCCCTGCTCTTGAGATTCTCCCGGATGTGGGCTGCATTTTGGCTGCATTTTGGGCTGGAGCTTCCAATGGTTTGAGGCCTGCCTTGCTCCACCCCCTGCTCTTGATACTCTCCTCCAGATGGGCTGGATTTTGGCTCCTTTTTGGGCTGGAGCTTCTCGTGGTTTGAGGCCTGGCTTGCTCCACCCCCTGCTCTTGAGATTCTCCCGGATGTGGGCTGCATTTTGGCTGCCTTTTGGGCTGGAGCTTCTCGTGGTTTGAGGCCTGGCTTGCTCCACCCCCTGCTCATGATATTCTCCCAGATGTGGGCTGGATTTTGGCTGTCTTTTGGGCTGGAGCTTCTCGTGGTTTGAGGCCTGGCTTGCTCCACCCCCTGCTCTTGAGATTCTCCCGCATGTGGGCTGCATTTTGGCTGACTTTTGGGCTGGAGCTTCTCGTGGTTTGAGGCCTGGCTTGCTCCACCCCCTGCTCTTGAGATTCTCCCGGATGTGGGCTGCATTTTGGCTGCTTTTTGGGCTGGAGCTTCTCGTGGTTTGAGGCCTGGCTTGCTCCACCCCCTGCTCTTGAGATTCTCCCGGATGTGGGCTGCATTTTGGCTGCCTTTTGGGCTGGAGCTTCTCGTGGTTTGAGGCCTGGCTTGCTCCACTCCCTGCTCTTGAGATTCTCCCGGATATGGGCTGCATTTTGGCTGATTCTTGGGCTGGAGCTTTTCGTGGTTTGAGGCCTGGCTTGCTCCACTCCCTGCTCTTGATATTCTCCCGGATATGGGCTTCATTTTGGCTGCCTTTTGGGCTGGAGCTTCTCGTGGTTTGAGGCCTGGCTTGCTCCACCCCCTGCTCTTGATATTCTCCCGGATATGGGCTGGATTGTGGCTGCCTTTTTCTGCTGGAGCTTCTCATGATTTGAGGCCTGGCTTGCTCCACCCCCTGCTCTTGAGATTCTCCCGGAGGTGGGCTGCATTTTGGCTGCCTTTTGGGCTGGAGCTTCTCGTGGTTTGAGGCCTGGCTTGCTCCACTCCCTGCTCTTGAGATTCTCCCGGATGTGGGCTGGATTTTGGCTGCCTTTTGGGCTGGAGTTTCTCGGGGTTTGAGGCCTGGCTTGCTCCACCCCTGCTCTTGAGATTCTCCCGGATGTGGGCTGCATTTTGGCTGCCTTTTGGGCTGGAGCTTCTCGTGGTTTGAGGCCTGGCTTGCTCCATACCCTGCTCTTGAGATTCTCCTGGATGTGGGCTGCATTTTGGCTGCCTTTTGGGCTGGAGCTTCCCATGATTTGAGGCCTGGCCTGCTCCACCCCCTGCTCTTGAGATTCTCCCGGAGGTGGGCTGCATTTTGGCTGCCTTTTGGGCTGGAGCTTCTCGTGGTTTGAGGCCTGTCTTGCTCCACCCCCTGCTCTTGATATTCTCCCTGATGTGGGCTGGATTGTGGCTGCATTTTGGGCTGGAGCTTCCAATGGTTTGAGGCCTGCCTTGCTCCACCCCCTGCTCTTGATACTCTCCTCCAGATGGGCTGGATTTTGGCTCCTTTTTGGGCTGGAGCTTCTCGTGGTTTGAGGCCTGGCTTGCTCCACCCCCTGCTCTTGAGATTCTCCCGGATGTGGGCTGCATTTTGGCTGCCTTTTGGGCTGGAGCTTCTCGTGGTTTGAGGCCTGGCTTGCTCCACTCCCTGCTCTTGATATTCTCCCGGAGGTGGGCTGCATTTTGGCTGCCTTTTGGGCTGGAGCTTCTCGTGGTTTGAGGCCTGTCTTGCTCCACCCCCTGCTCTTGATATGCTCCCTGATGTGGGCTGGATTGTGGCTGCATTTTGGGCTGGAGCTTCCAATGGTTTGAGGCCTGCCTTGCTCCACCCCCTGCTCTTGATACTCTCCTCCAGATGGGCTGGATTTTGGCTCCTTTTTGGGCTGGAGCTTCTCGTGGTTTGAGGCCTGGCTTGCTCCACCCCCTGCTCTTGAGATTCTCCCGGATGTGGGCTGCATTTTGGCTGCCTTTTGGGCTGGAGCTTCTCGTGGTTTGAGGCCTGGCTTGCTCCACCCCCTGCTCATGATATTCTCCCAGATGTGGGCTGGATTTTGGCTGTCTTTTGGGCTGGAGCTTCTCGTGGTTTGAGGCCTGGCTTGCTCCACCCCCTGCTCTTGAGATTCTCACGGACGTGGACTGGATTTTGGGTGCATTTTGGGCTGGAGCTTCCCATGGTTTGAGGCCTGGCTTGCTCCACCCCCTGCTCTTGAGATTCTCCCGGATGTGGGCTGCATTTTGGCTGCTTTTTGGGCTGGAGCTTCTCGTGGTTTGAGGCCTGGCTTGCTCCACCCCCTGCTCTTGAGATTCTCCTGGATGTGGGCTGCATTTTGGCTGATTCTTGGGCTGGAGCTTCTCGTGGTTTGAGGCCTGGCTTGCTCCACCCCCTGCTCTTGAGATTCTCCCGGATATGGGCTGGATTGTGGCTGCCTTTTTGGGCTGGAGCTTCTCATGATTTGAGGCCTGGCTTGCTCCACCCCCTGCTCTTGAGATTCTCCCACAGTTGGGCTGCATTTTGGCTGCCTTTTGGGCTGGAGCTTCTCGTGGTTTGAGGCCTGGCTTGCTCCACCCCCTGCTCTTGAGATTCTCCCGGAGGTGGGCTGCATTTTGGCTGCCTTTTGGGCTGGAGCTTCTCGTGGTTTGAGGCCTGGCTTGCTCCACTCCCTGCTCTTGAGATTCTCCTGGATGTGGGCTGCATTTTGGCTGCTTTTTGGGCTGGAGCTTCTCGTGGTTTGAGGCCTGGCTTGCTCCACCCCCTGCTCTTGAGATTCTCCCGGATGTGGGCTGCATTTTGGCTGCCTTTTGGGCTGGAGCTTCTCGTGGTTTGAGGCCTGGCTTGCTCCACTCCCTGCTCTTGAGATTCTCCCGGATATGGGCTGCATTTTGGCTGATTCTTGGGCTGGAGCTTCTCGTGGTTTGAGGCCTGGCTTGCTCCACTCCCTGCTCTTGATATTCTCCCGGATATGGGCTGCATTTTGGCTGCCTTTTGGGCTGGAGCTTCTCGTGGTTTGAGGCCTGGCTTGCTCCACCCCCTGCTCTTGATATTCTCCCGGATATGGGCTGGATTGTGGCTGCCTTTTTCTGCTGGAGCTTCTCATGATTTGAGGCCTGGCTTGCTCCACCCCCTGCTCTTGAGATTCTCCCGGAGGTGGGCTGCATTTTGGCTGCCTTTTGGGCTGGAGCTTCTCGTGGTTTGAGGCCTGGCTTGCTCCACTCCCTGCTCTTGAGATTCTCCCGGATGTGGGCTGGATTTTGGCTGCCTTTTGGGCTGGAGTTTCTCGGGGTTTGAGGCCTGGCTTGCTCCACCCCTGCTCTTGAGATTCTCCCGGATGTGGGCTGCATTTTGGCTGCCTTTTGGGCTGGAGCTTCTCGTGGTTTGAGGCCTGGCTTGCTCCATACCCTGCTCTTGAGATTCTCCTGGATGTGGGCTGCATTTTGGCTGCCTTTTGGGCTGGAGCTTCCCATGATTTGAGGCCTGGCCTGCTCCACCCCCTGCTCTTGAGATTCTCCCGGAGGTGGGCTGCATTTTGGCTGCCTTTTGGGCTGGAGCTTCTCGTGGTTTGAGGCCTGGCTTGCTCCACCCCCTGCTCTTGATATTCTCCCTGATGTGGGCTGGATTGTGGCTGCATTTTGGGCTGGAGCTTCCAATGGTTTGAGGCCTGCCTTGCTCCACCCCCTGCTCTTGATACTCTCCTCCAGATGGGCTGGATTTTGGCTCCTTTTTGGGCTGGAGCTTCTCGTGGTTTGAGGCCTGGCTTGCTCCACCCCCTGCTCTTGAGATTCTCCCGGATGTGGGCTGCATTTTGGCTGCCTTTTGGGCTGGAGCTTCTCGTGGTTTGAGGCCTGGCTTGCTCCACCCCCTGCTCATGATATTCTCCCAGATGTGGGCTGGATTTTGGCTGCCTTTTGGGCTGGAGCTTCTCGTGGTTTGAGGCCTGGCTTGCTCCACCCCCTGCTCTTGAGATTCTCACGGACGTGGACTGGATTTTGGGTGCATTTTGGGCTGGAGCTTCCCATGGTTTGAGGCCTGGCTTGCTCCACCCCCTGCTCTTGAGATTCTCCCGGATGTGGGCTGCATTTTGGCTGCTTTTTGGGCTGGAGCTTCTCGTGGTTTGAGGCCTGGCTTGCTCCACCCCCTGCTCTTGAGATTCTCCCGGATGTGGGCTGCATTTTGGCTGCCTTTTGGGCTGGAGCTTCTCGTGGTTTGAGGCCTGGCTTGCTCCACTCCCTGCTCTTGAGATTCTCCTGGATGTGGGCTGCATTTTGGCTGATTCTTGGGCTGGAGCTTCTCGTGGTTTGAGGCCTGGCTTGCTCCACCCCCTGCTCTTGAGATTCTCCCGGATATGGGCTGGATTGTGGCTGCCTTTTTGGGCTGGAGCTTCTCATGATTTGAGGCCTGGCTTGCTCCACCCCCTGCTCTTGAGATTCTCCCACAGTTGGGCTGCATTTTGGCTGCCTTTTGGGCTGGAGCTTCTCGTGGTTTGAGGCCTGGCTTGCTCCACCCCCTGCTCTTGAGATTCTCACGGACGTGGACTGGATTTTGGGTGCATTTTGGGCTGGAGCTTCCCATGGTTTGAGGCCTGGCTTGCTCCACCCCCTGCTCTTGAGATTCTCCCGGATGTGGGCTGCATTTTGGCTGCTTTTTGGGCTGGAGCTTCTCGTGGTTTGAGGCCTGGCTTGCTCCACCCCCTGCTCTTGAGATTCTCCCGGATGTGGGCTGCATTTTGGCTGCCTTTTGGGCTGGAGCTTCTCGTGGTTTGAGGCCTGGCTTGCTCCACTCCCTGCTCTTGAGATTCTCCTGGATGTGGGCTGCATTTTGGCTGATTCTTGGGCTGGAGCTTCTCGTGGTTTGAGGCCTGGCTTGCTCCACCCCCTGCTCTTGAGATTCTCCCGGATATGGGCTGGATTGTGGCTGCCTTTTTGGGCTGGAGCTTCTCATGATTTGAGGCCTGGCTTGCTCCACCCCCTGCTCTTGAGATTCTCCCACAGTTGGGCTGCATTTTGGCTGCCTTTTGGGCTGGAGCTTCTCGTGGTTTGAGGCCTGGCTTGCTCCACCCCCTGCTCTTGAGATTCTCCCGGAGGTGGGCTGCATTTTGGCTGCCTTTTGGGCTGGAGTTTCTCGGGGTTTGAGGCCTGGCTTGCTCCACGCCTGCTCTTGAGATTCTCCCGGAAGTGTGCTGCATTTTGGCTGCATTTTGGGCTGGAGCTTCTTGTGGTTTGAGGCCTGGCTTGCTCCACTCCCTGCTCTTGAGATTCTCCTGGATGTGGGCTGCATTTTGGCTGCCTATTGGGCTGGAGCTTCTCGTGGTTTGAGGCCTGGCTTGCTCCACCCCCTGCTCTTGATATTCTCCTGGATGTGGGCTTCCTTTTGGCTGACTTTTGGGCTGGAGCTTCTCGTGGTTTGAGGCCTGGCTTGCTCCACCCCCTGCTCTTGAGATTCTCCCGGATGTGGGCTGCATTTTGGCTGCGTTTTGTCTGGAGGTTTTTGAGGTTTGAGGCCTGGCTTGCTCCACCCCCTGCTCTTGATATTCTCCTGGATGTGGGCTGCATTTTGGCTGCCTTTTGGGCTGGATGTTTTCGAGGTTTGAGGCCTGGCTTGCTCCACCCCCTGCTCTTGAGATTCTCCCGGAGGTGGGCTGCATTTTGGCTGCCTTTTGGGCTGGAGCTTCTCGTGGTTTGAGGCCTGGCTTGCTCCACCCCCTGCTCTTGATATTCTCCCTGATGTGGGCTGGATTGTGGCTGCATTTTGGGCTGGAGCTTCCAATGGTTTGAGGCCTGCCTTGCTCCACCCCCTGCTCTTGATACTCTCCTCCAGATGGGCTGGATTTTGGCTCCTTTTTGGGCTGGAGCTTCTCGTGGTTTGAGGCCTGGCTTGCTCCACCCCCTGCTCTTGAGATTCTCCCGGATGTGGGCTGCATTTTGGCTGCCTTTTGGGCTGGAGCTTCTCGTGGTTTGAGGCCTGGCTTGCTCCACCCCCTGCTCATGATATTCTCCCAGATGTGGGCTGGATTTTGGCTGCCTTTTGGGCTGGAGCTTCTCGTGGTTTGAGGCCTGGCTTGCTCCACCCCCTGCTCTTGAGATTCTCACGGACGTGGACTGGATTTTGGGTGCATTTTGGGCTGGAGCTTCCCATGGTTTGAGGCCTGGCTTGCTCCACCCCCTGCTCTTGAGATTCTCCCGGATGTGGGCTGCATTTTGGCTGCTTTTTGGGCTGGAGCTTCTCGTGGTTTGAGGCCTGGCTTGCTCCACCCCCTGCTCTTGAGATTCTCCCGGATGTGGGCTGCATTTTGGCTGCCTTTTGGGCTGGAGCTTCTCGTGGTTTGAGGCCTGGCTTGCTCCACTCCCTGCTCTTGAGATTCTCCTGGATGTGGGCTGCATTTTGGCTGATTCTTGGGCTGGAGCTTCTCGTGGTTTGAGGCCTGGCTTGCTCCACCCCCTGCTCTTGAGATTCTCCCGGATATGGGCTGGATTGTGGCTGCCTTTTTGGGCTGGAGCTTCTCATGATTTGAGGCCTGGCTTGCTCCACCCCCTGCTCTTGAGATTCTCCCACAGTTGGGCTGCATTTTGGCTGCCTTTTGGGCTGGAGCTTCTCGTGGTTTGAGGCCTGGCTTGCTCCACCCCCTGCTCTTGAGATTCTCACGGACGTGGACTGGATTTTGGGTGCATTTTGGGCTGGAGCTTCCCATGGTTTGAGGCCTGGCTTGCTCCACCCCCTGCTCTTGAGATTCTCCCGGATGTGGGCTGCATTTTGGCTGCTTTTTGGGCTGGAGCTTCTCGTGGTTTGAGGCCTGGCTTGCTCCACCCCCTGCTCTTGAGATTCTCCCGGATGTGGGCTGCATTTTGGCTGCCTTTTGGGCTGGAGCTTCTCGTGGTTTGAGGCCTGGCTTGCTCCACTCCCTGCTCTTGAGATTCTCCTGGATGTGGGCTGCATTTTGGCTGATTCTTGGGCTGGAGCTTCTCGTGGTTTGAGGCCTGGCTTGCTCCACCCCCTGCTCTTGAGATTCTCCCGGATATGGGCTGGATTGTGGCTGCCTTTTTGGGCTGGAGCTTCTCATGATTTGAGGCCTGGCTTGCTCCACCCCCTGCTCTTGAGATTCTCCCACAGTTGGGCTGCATTTTGGCTGCCTTTTGGGCTGGAGCTTCTCGTGGTTTGAGGCCTGGCTTGCTCCACCCCCTGCTCTTGAGATTCTCCCGGAGGTGGGCTGCATTTTGGCTGCCTTTTGGGCTGGAGTTTCTCGGGGTTTGAGGCCTGGCTTGCTCCACGCCTGCTCTTGAGATTCTCCCGGAAGTGTGCTGCATTTTGGCTGCATTTTGGGCTGGAGCTTCTTGTGGTTTGAGGCCTGGCTTGCTCCACTCCCTGCTCTTGAGATTCTCCTGGATGTGGGCTGCATTTTGGCTGCCTATTGGGCTGGAGCTTCTCGTGGTTTGAGGCCTGGCTTGCTCCACCCCCTGCTCTTGATATTCTCCTGGATGTGGGCTTCCTTTTGGCTGACTTTTGGGCTGGAGCTTCTCGTGGTTTGAGGCCTGGCTTGCTCCACCCCCTGCTCTTGAGATTCTCCCGGATGTGGGCTGCATTTTGGCTGCGTTTTGTCTGGAGGTTTTTGAGGTTTGAGGCCTGGCTTGCTCCACCCCCTGCTCTTGATATTCTCCTGGATGTGGGCTGCATTTTGGCTGCCTTTTGGGCTGGATGTTTTCGAGGTTTGAGGCCTGGCTTGCTCCACCCCCTGCTCTTGAGATTCTCCCCGATGTGGGCTGCATTTTGGCTGCATTTTGGGCTGGAGCTTCTCGTAGTTTGAGGCCTGCCTTGCTCCAACCCCTGCTCTTGAGATTCTCCCGGATGTGGGCTGCATTTAGGCTGCCCTTTTGGGGTGGAACTTCTCGTGGTTTGAAGCCTGGCTTTCTCCACCCCCTGCTCTTGAGATTCTCCCGGAAGTGGGCAGGATTTTGGCTGCCTTTTGGGCTGGATATTCTCGTGGTTTAAGGCATGGCTTTCTCCACCCCCTGCTCTTGATATTCTCCCATATGTGGGCTGCATTTTGGCTGCCTTTTGTACTGGATCTTCTCGTGGTTTAAGGCATGACTTTCTCCACCCCCTGCTCTTGAGATTCTCCCGGATGTGGGTAGGATTTTGGCTGGATTTTGGGCTGGAGCTTCTTGTGGTTTGAGGCCTGGCTTGCTCCACCCCCTGCTCTTGAGATTCTCCCGGATGTGGGCTGCATTTTGGCTGCCTTTTGGGCGGGAGCTTCTCGTGGTTTGAGGCCTGGCTTGCTCCACCCCCTGCTCTTGAGATTCTCCCGGATGTGGGCTGCATTTTGGCTGCATTTTGGGCTGGAGCTTTTCGTGGTTTGAGGCCTGGCTTGCTCCACCCCCTGCTCTTGAGATTCTCCCGGATGTGGGCTGCATTTTGGCTGCATTTTGGGCTGGAGCTTCTCGTAGTTTGAGGCCTGGCTTGCTCCACCCCCTGCTCTTGAGATTCTCCCGGATGTGGGCTGAATTTTGGCTGCCTTTTGGGCTGGAGCTTCTCGTGGTTTGAGACCTGCCTTGCTCCACCCCCTGCTCTTGCTATTCTCCCGGATGTGGCCTGCATTTTGGCTGCCTTTTGGGCTGGAGCTTCTCGTGGTTTGAGGCCTCTCGTGCTCTTGCCCCTGCTCTTGAGATTCTCCCGGATGTGGGCTGCGTATTGGCTGCCTTTTGGGCTGGAGCTTCTCGTGGTTTGAGGCCTGGCTTGCTCCACCCCCTGCTCTTGAGATTCTCCCGGATGTGGGCTGCATTTTGGCTGCCTTTTGGGCTGGAGCTTCTCATGGTTTGAGGCCTGGCTTGCTCCACCCCCTGCTCTTGAGTTTCTCCCGGAGGTGGGCTGGAGTTTGGGTGCCTTTTGGGCTGGAGCTTCTCGTGGTTTGAGGCCTGGCTTGCTCCACTCCCTGCTCTTGATATTCTCCTGCATGTGGGATGCATTTTGGCTGCCTTTTGGGCTGGAGCTTCTCGTGGTTTGAGGCCTGGCTTGCTCCATCCCCTGCTCTTGAGATTCTCCCGGATGTGGGCTGCATTTTGGCTGCCTTTTGGGCAGGAGCTTCTCGTGGTTTGAGGCCTGGCTTGCTCCACCCCCTGCTCTTGAGATTCTCCCGGATGTGGGCTGCATTTTGGCTGCCTTTTTGGGGTGGAACTTCTCATGGTTTGAGGCCTGGCTTGCTCCAACCCCTGCTCTTGAGATTCTCCCGGATGTGGGTAGGATTTTGGCTGGATTTTGGGCTGGAGCTTCTCGTGGTTTGAGGCCTGGCTTGCTCCACCCCCTGCTCTTGAGATTCTCCCGGATGTGGGCTGCATTTTGGCTGCCTTTTGGGCAGGAGCTTCTCGTGGTTTGAGGCCTGGCTTGCTCCACCCCCTGCTCTTGAGATTCTCCCGGATGTGGGCTGCATTTTGGCAGCCTTTTGGGCAGGAGCTTCTCGTGGTTTGAGGCCTGGCTTGCTCCACCCCCTGCTCTTGAGATTCTCCCGGATGTGGGCTGCATTTTGGCTGCCTTTTTGGGGTGGAACTTCTCATGGTTTGAGGCCTGGCTTGCTCCAACCCCTGCTCTTGAGATTCTCCCGGATGTGGGTAGGATTTTGGCTGGATTTTGGGCTGGAGCTTCTCGTGGTTTGAGGCCTGGCTTGCTCCACCCCCTGCTCTTGAGATTCTCCCGGATGTGGGCTGCATTTTGGTTACTCTTTGGGCTGGAGCTTCTCATGGTTTGAGGCCTGGCTTGCTCCAACCCCTGCTCTTGAGATTCTCCCAGATGTGGGCTGGATTTTGGCTGCCTTTTGGGCTGGAGCTTCTCGTGGTTTGAGGCCTGGCTTGCTCCACCCCCTGCTCTTGAGAATCTCCCGTATGTGGGCTGCATTTTGGCTGATTCTTGGGCTGGAGCTTCTCGTGGTTTGAGGCCTGCCTTGCTCCACCCCCTGCTCTTGAGATTCTCCCGGATGTGGGCTGGATTTTGGCTGGATTTTGGGCTGGAGCTTCTCGTGGTTTGAGGCCTGGCTTGCTCCACCCCCTGCTCTTGAGATTCTCCCCGATGTGGGCTGCATTTTGGCTGCCTTTTGGGCTGGAGCTTCTCGTGGCTTGAGGCCTGGCTTGCTCCACCCCCTGCTCTTGAGATTCTCCCGGATGTGGGCTGCATTTTGACTGATTCTTGGGCTGGAGCTTCTCGTGGTTTGAGGCCTGGGTTGCTCCACCCCCTGCTCTTGTGATTCTCCCGGATGTGGGCTGCATTTTGGCTGCATTTTTGGGCTGGAGCTTCTCGTGGTTTGAGGCCTGGCTTGCTCCAACCCCTGCTCTTGAGATTCTCCCGGATATGGGCTGCGTTTTGGCTGCCTTTTGGGCTGGAGCTTCTCGTGGTTTGAGGCCTGGCTTGCTCCACCCCCTGCTCTTGAGATTCTCCCGGATGTGGGCTGCGTATTGGCTGCCTTTTGGGCTGGAGCTTCTCGTGGTTTGAGGCCTGGCTTGCTCCACCCCCTGCTCTTGAGATTCTCCCGGATGTGGGCTGCATTTTGGCTGCGTTTTGGGCTGGAGCTTCTCATGGTTTGAGGCCTGGCTTGCTCCAACTCCTGCTCTTGAGATTCTGCCGGATGTGGGCTGCATTTTGACTGCCTTTTGGGCTGGAGCTTCTCGTGGTTTGAGGCCTGGCTTGCTCCACCCCCTGCTCTTGAGATTCTCCCCGATGTGGGCTGCATTTTGACTGCCTTTTGGGCCCGAGCTTCTCATGGTTTGGGGCCTGGCTTGCTCCACCCCCTGCTCTTGAGATTCTCCCGGAGGTGGGCTGCATTTTGGCTGCCTTTTGGGCTGGAGGTTCTCGTGGTTTGAGGCCTGGCTTGCTCCACCCCCTGCTCTTGATATTCTCCCGGATGTGGGCTGCATTTTGGCTGCCTTTTGGGCTGGAGGTTCTCGTGGTTTGAGGCCTGGCTTGCTCCACCCCCTGCTCTTGATATTCTCCCGGATGTGGGCTGGATTTTGGCTGCCTTTTGGTCTGGAGCTTCTCGTGGTTTGAGGCCTGGATTGCTCCACCCCCTGCTCTTGAGAATCTCCCGGATGTGGCCTGCATTTTTGCTGCGTTTTGGGCTGGAGCTTCTCATGGTTTGAGGCCTGCCTTGCTCCACCCCCTGCCCTTGAGATTGTCCCGGATGTGGGCTGCATTTTGGCTGCCTTTTGGGGTGGAGCTTCTCGTGGTTTGAGGCCTGGCTTGCTCCAAACCCTGCCCTTGATATTCTCCCGGATGTGGGCTGCATTTTGGCTGCCTTTTGGGCTGGAGGTTCTCGTGGTTTGAGGCCTGGATTGCTCCACCTCCTGCTCTTGATATTCTCCTGGATGTGGGCTGCATTTTGGCTGCCTTTTGGGCTGGAGCTTCTCGTGGTTTGAGGCCTGGCTTGCTCCACCCCCTGCTCTTGAGATTCTCCCGGATGTGGGCTGCATTTTGGCTGCCTTTTGGGCTGGAGCTTCTCGTGGTTTGAGGCCTGGCTTGCTCCACCCCCTGCTCTTGAGATTCTCCTGGATGTGGGCTGCATTTTGGCTGCCTTTTGGGCTGGAGCTTCTCGTGGTTTGAGGCCTGGCTTGTTCCACCCCCTGCTCTTGAGATTCTCCCAGAGGTGGTCTGGATTTTGGCTGCATTTTGGTCTGGAGCTTCTCGTGGTTTGAGGCCTGGTTTGCTCCACCCCCTGCCAGTGAGATTCTCCCGGATGTGGGCTGCATTTTGGCTGCCTTTTGGGCTGGAGCTTCTCGTGGTTTGAGGCCTGGATTGCTCCACCCCCTGCTCTTGATATTCTCCTGGATGTGGGCTGCATTTTGGCTGCCTTTTGGGCTGGAGCTTCTCGTGGTTTGAGGCCTGGCTTGCTCCACCCCCTGCTCTTGAGATTCTCCCGGATGTGGGCTGGATTTTGGCTGCCTTTTGGGCTGGAGCTTCTCGTGGTTTGAGGCCTGGCTTGCTCCACCCCCTGCTCTTGAGATTCTCCCGGATGTGGGCTGCATTTTGGCTGCCTTTTGGTCTGGAGCTTCTCATGGTTTGAGGCCTGGTTTGCTCCACCCCCTGCCCTTGAGATTCTCCCGGATGTGGGCTGGATTTTGGCTGCCTTTTGGGCTGGAGCTTCTTGTGGTTTGAGGCCTGGCTTGCTCCACCCCCTGCTCTTGAGATTCTCCCGGATGTGGGCTGCATTTTGGCTGCCTTTTGGGCTGGAGGTTCTCGTGGTTTGAGGACTGGCTTGCTCCACCCCCTGCTCTTGAGATTCTCCTGGAGGTGGGCTGCATTTTGGCTGATTCTTGGGCTGGAAATTCTCGTGGTTTGAGGCCTGCCTTGTTCCACCCCCTGCTCTTGAGATTCTCCCCGATGTGGGCTGAATTTTGGCTGATTCTTGGGCTGGAGCTTCTCGTGGTTTGAGGCCTGCCTTGCTCCACCCCCTGCTCTTGAGATTCTCCCGGATGTGGGCTGCATTTAGGCTGCCCTTTTGGGGTGGAACTTCTCGTGGTTTGAGGCCTGGCTTGCTCCAACCCCTGCTCTTGAGATTCTCCCGGATGTGGGCTGGATTTTGGCTGCCTTTTGGGCTGGAGCTTCTCGTGGTTTGAGGCCTGGCTTGCTCCAACCCCTGCTCTTGAGATTCTCCCGGAGGTGGGCTGCATTTTGGCTGCCTTTTGGGCTGGAGCTTCTCGTGGTTTGAGGCCTGGCTTGCTCCACCCCCTGCTCTTGAGATTCTCCCGGATGTGGGCTGGATTTTGGCTGGATTTTGGGCTGGAGCTTCTCGTGGTTTGAGGCCTGCCTTGCTCCACCCCCTGCTCTTGAGATTCTCCCGGATGTGGGCTGCATTTAGGCTGCCCTTTTGGGGTGGAACTTCTCGTGGTTTGAGGCCTGGCTTGCTCCAACCCCTGCTCTTGAGATTCTCCCGAATGTGGGTAGGATTTTGGCTGGATTTTGGGCTGGAGGTTCTCGTGGTTTGAGGCCTGGCTTGCTCCATCCCCTACTCTTGAGATTCTCCCCGATATGGGCTGCATTTTGGCTGCCTTTTGGGCTGGAGCTTCTCGTGGTTTGAGGCCTGGCTTGCTCCACCCCCTGCTCTTGAGATTCTCCCGGATGTGGGCTGCATTTTGGCTGCCTTTTGGGCTGGAGGTTCTCGTGGTTTGAGGCCTGGCTTGCTCCACCCCCTGCTCTTGAGATTCTCCCGGATGTGGGCTGCGTTTTGGCTGCCTTTTGGGCTGGAGCTTCTCGTGGTTTGAGGCCTGGCTTGCTCCACCCCCTGCTCTTGAGATTCTCCCGGATGTGGGCTGGATTTTGGCTGCTTTTTGGGCTGGAGCTTCTCGTGGTTTGAGGCCTGGCTTGCTCCACCCCCTGCTCTTGAGAATCTCCCGGATGTGCGCTGCATTTTTGCTGCCTTTTGGGCTGGAGCTTCTCGTGGTTTGAGGCCTGGCTTGCTCCACCCCCTGCTCTTGAGATTCTCCCGGATGTGGGCTGGATTTTGGCTGCATTTTGGGCTGGAGCTTCTCGTGGTTTGAGGCCTGGCTTGCTCCAACCCCTGCTCTTGAGATTCTCCCGGATATGGGTAGGATTTTGGCTGGATTTTGGGCTGGAGTTTCTCGTGGTTTGAGGCCTGGCTTGCTCCACCCCCTGCTCTTGAGATTCTCCCGGATGTGGACTGGATTTTGGCTGCGTTTTGGGCTGGAGCTTCTCGTGGTTTGAGGCCTGGCTTGCTCCAAACCCTGCCCTTGAGATTCTCCCGGATGTGGGCTGCATTTTGGCTGCCTTTTGGGCTGGAGCTTCTCGTGGTTTGAGGCCGTGATTGCTCCACCCCCTGCTCTTGAGATTCTCCCGGATGTGGGCTGCATTTTGGCTGCCATTTTGGGCTGGAGCTTCTCGTGGTTTGAGGCCTGGCTTGTTCCACCCCGTGCTCTTGAGATTCTCCCGGATGTGGGCTGCATTTTGGCTGCCTTTTGGGCTGGAGCTTCTCATGGTTTGAGGCCTGGCTTGCTCCACCCCCTGCCCTTGAGATTCTCCCGGATGTGGGCTGCACTTTGGCTGCCTTTTGGGCTGGAGCTTCTCGTGGTTTGAGGCCTGGCTTGCTCCACCCCCTGCTCTTGAGATTCTCCTGGATGTGGGCTGGATTTTGGCTGCCTTTTGGGCTGGAGCTTCTCGTGGTTTGAGGCCTGGCTTGCTCCACCCCCTGCTCTTGAGATTCTCCCGGAGGTGGGCTGCATTTTGGCTGCCTTTTGGGCTGGAGCTTCTCGTGGTTTGAGGCCTGGCTTGCTCCACCCCCTGCTCTTGAGATTCTCCAGGATGTGGGCTGCATTTTGGCTGCCTTTTGGGCTAGAGGTTCTCGTGGTTTGAGGCCTGGCTTGCTCCACCCCCTGCTCTTGAGATTCTCCCGGATGTGGGCTGCATTTTGGCTGCCTTTTGGGCTGGAGCTTCTCGTGGTTTGAGGCCTGGCTTGCTCCACCCCCTGCTCTTGAGATTCTCCTGGATGTGGGCTGCATTTTGGCTGCCTTTTGGGCTGGAGCTTCTCGTGGTTTGAGGCCTGGCTTGCTCCACCCCCTGCTCTTGAGATTCTCCTGGATGTGGTCTGCATTTTGGCTGCTTTTTGGGCTGGAGCTTCTCGTGGTTTGAGGCCTGGCTTGCTCCACCCCCTGCTCTTGAGAATCTCCCGGATGTGCGCTGCATTTTTGCTGTGTTTTGGGCTGGAGCTTCTCATGGTTTGAGGCCTGGCTTGCTCCAACCCCTGCCCTTGATATTCTCCCGGATGTGGGCTGCATTTTGGCTGCCTTTTGGGCTGGAGCTTCTCGTGGTTTGAGGCCTGGCTTGCTCCACCCCCTGCTCTTGAGATTCTCCCGGATGTGGGCTGCATTTTGGCTGCCTTTTGGGCTGGAGCTTCTCGTGGTTTGAGGCCTGGCTTGCTCCACCCCCTGCTCTTGAGATTCTCCCGGATGTGGGCTGCGTTTTGGCTGCCTTTTGGGCTGGAGCTTCTCGTGGTTTGAGGCCTGGCTTGGTCCACCCCCTGCTCTTGAGAATCTCCCGGATGTGCGCTGCATTTTTGCTGCCTTTTGGGCTGGAGCTTCTCGTGGTTTGAGGCCTGGCTTGCTCCACCCCCTCCTCTTGAGATTCTCCCGGATGTGGGCTGGATTTTGGCTGCCTTTTGGGCTGGAGCTTCTCGTGGTTTGAGGCCTGGCTTGCTCCACCCCCTGCTCTTGAGATTCTCCCGGATGTGGGCTGCATTTAGGCTGCCCTTTTGGGGTGGAACTTCTCGTGGTTTGAGGCCTGGCTTGCTCCACCCCCTGCTCTTGAGATTCTCCCGGATGTGGGCTGCATTTTGGCTGCCTTTTGGGCTGGAGCTTCTCGTGGTTTGAGGCCTGGCTTGCTCCACCCCCTGCTCTTGAGATTCTCCCGGATGTGGGCTGCGTTTTGGCTGCCTTTTGGGCTGGAGCTTCTCGTGGTTTGAGGCCTGGCTTGCTCCACCCCCTGCTCCTGAGATTCTCCCGGATGTGGGCTGCATTTTGGCTCCCTTTTGGGCTGGAGCTTCTCGAGGTTTGAGGCCTGGCTTGCTCCACGCCCTGCTCTTGAGATTCTCCCGGATGTGGGCTGCATTTTGGCTGCCTTTTGGGCTGGAGCTTCTCGAGGTTTGAGGCCTGGCTTTCTCCACCCCCTGTTCTTGAGATTCTCCCGGATGTGGACTGGATTTTGTCTGCTTTTGGGCTGGAGCTTCTCGTGGTTTGAGGCCTGGCTTGCTCCACCCCCTGCTCTTGAGATTCTCCCGGATGTGGTTAGGATTTTGGCTGCATTTTGGGCTGGAGCTTCTCGTGGTTTGAGGCCTGGCTTGCTCCACCCCCTGCTCTTGAGATTCTCCCGGATGTGGGCTGCATTTTGGCTGCCTTTTGGGCTGGAGCTTCTCGTGGTTTGAGGCCTGGCTTGCTCCACCCCCTGCTCTTGAGATTCTCCCGGATGTGGGCTGGATTTTGGCTGCCTTTTGGGCTGGAGCTTCTCGTGGTTGGAGGCCTGGCTTGCTCCACCCCCTGCTCTTGAGATTCTCCCGGATATGGGCTGGATTTTGACTGCAGTTTGGGCTGGAACTTCTCGTGGTTTGAGGCCTGGCTTGCTCCACCCCCTGCTCTTGATATTCTCCCGGATGTGGTCTGGAGTTTGGCTGCCTTTTGGGCTGGAGCTTCTCGTGGTTTGAGGCCTGGCTTGCTCCACCCCCTGCTCTTGAGATTCTCCCGGATGTGGGCTGCATTTTGGCTGCCTTTAGGGCTGGAGCTTCTCGTGGTTTGAGGCCTGGCTTGCTCCACCCCCTGCTCTTGAGATTCTCCCGGATGTGGGCTGCATTTTGGCTGGATTTTGGGCTGGAGCTTCTCGTGGTTTGAGGCCTGGCTTGGTCCACCCCCTGCTCTTGAGAATCTCCCGGATGTGCGCTGCATTTTTGCTGCCTTTTGGGCTGGAGCTTCTCGTGGTTTGAGGCCTGGCTTGCTCCACCCCCTGCTCTTGAGATTCTCCCGGATGTGGGCTGGATTTTGGCTGCCTTTTGGGCTGGAGCTTCTCGTGGTTTGAGGCCTGCCTTGCTCCACCCCCTGCTCTTGAGATTCTCCCGGATGTGGGCTGCATTTTGGCTGCCTTTTGGGCTGGAGCTTCTCATGGTTTGAGGCCTGGCTTGCTCCACCCCCTGCCCTTGAGATTCTCCCGGATGTGGGCTGCATTTTGGGTGCATTTTGGGCTGGAGCTTCTCGTGGTTTGAGGCCTGGCTTGCTCCACCCCCTGCTCTTGAGATTCTCCTGGATGTGGGCTGGATTTTGGCTGCCTTTTGGGCTGGAGCTTCTCGTGGTTTGAGGCCTGGCTTGCTCCACCCCCTGCTCTTGAGATTCTCCCGGATGTGGGCTGCATTTTGGCTGCATTTTTGGGCTGGAGGTTCTCGTGGTTTGAGGCCTGGCTTGCTCCACCCCCTGCTCTTGATATTTTCCCGGATGTGGGCTGCGTTTTGGCTGCCTTTTGGGCTGGAGCTTCTCGTGGTTTGAGGCCTGGCTTGCTCCACCCCCTGCTCTTGAGATTCTCCCGGATGTGGGCTGGATTTTGGCTGCCTTTTGGGCTGGAGCTTCTCGTGGTTTGAGGCCTGGCTTGGTCCACCCCCTGCTCTTGAGAATCTCCCGGATGTGCGCTGCATTTTTGCTGCCTTTTGGGCTGGAGCTTCTCGTGGTTTGAGGCCTGGCTTGCTCCACCCCCTGCTCTTGAGATTCTCCCGGATGTGGGCTGGATTTTGGCTGCATTTTGGGCTGGAGCTTCTCGTGGTTTGAGGCCTGGCTTGCTCCACCCCCTGCTCTTGAGATTCTCCCGGATATGGGTAGGATTTTGGCTGGATTTTGGGCTGGAGTTTCTCGTGGTTTGAGGCCTGGCTTGCTCCACCCCCTGCTCTTGAGATTCTCCCGGATGTGGACTGGATTTTGGCTGCGTTTTGGGCTGGAGCTTCTCGTGGTTTGAGGCCTGGCTTGCTCCAAACCCTGCCCTTGAGATTCTCCCGGATGTGGGCTGCATTTTGGCTGCCTTTTGGGCTGGAGCTTCTCGTGGTTTGAGGCCGTGATTGCTCCACCCCCTGCTCTTGAGATTCTCCCGGATGTGGGCTGCATTTTGGCTGCCATTTTGGGCTGGAGCTTCTCGTGGTTTGAGGCCTGGCTTGTTCCACCCCGTGCTCTTGAGATTCTCCCGGATGTGGGCTGCATTTTGGCTGCCTTTTGGGCTGGAGCTTCTCATGGTTTGAGGCCTGGCTTGCTCCACCCCCTGCCCTTGAGATTCTCCCGGATGTGGGCTGCACTTTGGCTGCCTTTTGGGCTGGAGCTTCTCGTGGTTTGAGGCCTGGCTTGCTCCACCCCCTGCTCTTGAGATTCTCCTGGATGTGGGCTGGATTTTGGCTGCCTTTTGGGCTGGAGCTTCTCGTGGTTTGAGGCCTGGCTTGCTCCACCCCCTGCTCTTGAGATTCTCCCGGAGGTGGGCTGCATTTTGGCTGCCTTTTGGGCTGGAGCTTCTCGTGGTTTGAGGCCTGGCTTGCTCCACCCCCTGCTCTTGAGATTCTCCAGGATGTGGGCTGCATTTTGGCTGCCTTTTGGGCTAGAGGTTCTCGTGGTTTGAGGCCTGGCTTGCTCCACTACTGCTCTTGAGATTCTCCCGGATGTGGGCTGCATTTTGGCTGCCTTTTGGGCTGGAGCTTCTCGTGGTTTGAGGCCTGGCTTGGTCCACCCCCTGCTCTTGAGATTCTCCTGGATGTGGGCTGCATTTTGGCTGCCTTTTGGGCTGGAGCTTCTCGTGGTTTGAGGCCTGGCTTGCTCCACCCCCTGCTCTTGAGATTCTCCTGGATGTGGTCTGCATTTTGGCTGCTTTTTGGGCTGGAGCTTCTCGTGGTTTGAGGCCTGGCTTGCTCCACCCCCTGCTCTTGAGTATCTCCCGGATGTGCGCTGCATTTTTGCTGTGTTTTGGGCTGGAGCTTCTCATGGTTTGAGGCCTGGCTTGCTCCAACCCCTGCCCTTGATATTCTCCCGGATGTGGGCTGCATTTTGGCTGCCTTTTGGGCTGGAGCTTCTCGTGGTTTGAGGCCTGGCTTGCTCCACCCCCTGCTCTTGAGATTCTCCCGGATGTGGGCTGCATTTTGGCTGCCTTTTGGGCTGGAGCTTCTCGTGGTTTGAGGCCTGGCTTGCTCCACCCCCTGCTCTTGAGATTCTCCCGGATGTGGGCTGCGTTTTGGCTGCATTTTGGGCTGGAGCTTCTCGTGGTTGGAGGCCTGCCTTGCTCCACCCCCTGCTCTTGAGGTTTTCCCGGATGTGGGCTGGAGTTTGGCTGCCTTTTGGGCTGGAGCTTCTCGTGGTTTGAGGCCTGGCTTGGTCCACCCCCTGCTCTTGAGAATCTCCCGGATGTGCGCTGCATTTTTGCTGCCTTTTGGGCTGGAGCTTCTCGTGGTTTGAGGCCTGGCTTGCTCCACCCCCTGCTCTTGAGATTCTCCCGGATGTGGGCTGCATTTAGGCTGCCCTTTTGGGGTGGAACTTCTCGTGGTTTGAGGCCTGGCTTGCTCCACCCCCTGCTCTTGAGATTCTCCCGGATGTGGGCTGCATTTAGGCTGCCCTTTTGGGGTGGAACTTCTCGTGGTTTGAGGCCTGGCTTGCTCCACCCCCTGCTCTTGAGATTCTCCCGGATGTGGGCTGCATTTTGGCTGCCTTTTGGGCTGGAGCTTCTCGTGGTTTGAGGCCTGGCTTGCTCCACCCCCTGCTCTTGAGATTCTCCCGGATGTGGGCTGCGTTTTGGCTGCCTTTTGGGCTGGAGCTTCTCGTGGTTTGAGGCCTGGCTTGCTCCACCCCCTGCTCCTGAGATTCTCCCGGATGTGGGCTGCATTTTGGCTCCCTTTTGGGCTGGAGCTTCTCGAGGTTTGAGGCCTGGCTTGCTCCACGCCCTGCTCTTGAGATTATCCCGGATGTGGGCTGCATTTTGGCTGCCTTTAGGGCTGGAGCTTCACGTGGTTTGAGGCCTGCCTTGCTCCACCCCCTTCTCTTGAGATTCTCCCGGATGTGGGCTGCATTTTGGCTGCCTTT
Source organism: Rhynochetos jubatus (assembly GCA_027574665.1). Taxonomy (NCBI): domain Eukaryota; kingdom Metazoa; phylum Chordata; class Aves; order Eurypygiformes; family Rhynochetidae; genus Rhynochetos; species Rhynochetos jubatus. Next base: position 155,030 of record CM050669.1, read on the forward strand.
TGGGCTGGAGCTTCTCGAGGTTTGAGGCCTGGCTTTCTCCACCCCCTGTTCTTGAGATTCTCCCGGATGTGGACTGGATTTTGTCTGCTTTTGGGCTGGAGCTTCTCGTGGTTTGAGGCCTGGCTTGCTCCACCCCCTGCTCTTGAGATTCTCCCGGATGTGGTTAGGATTTTGGCTGCATTTTGGGCTGGAGCTTCTCGTGGTTTGAGGCCTGGCTTGCTCCACCCCCTGCTCTTGAGATTCTCCCGGATGTGGGCTGCATTTTGGCTGCCTTTTGGGCTGGAGCTTCTCGTGGTTTGAGGCCTGGCTTGCTCCACCCCCTGCTCTTGAGATTCTCCCGGATGTGGGCTGGATTTTGGCTGCCTTTTGGGCTGGAGCTTCTCGTGGTTTGAGGCCTGTCTTGCTCCACCCCCTGCTCTTGAGATTCTCCCGGATATGGGCTGGATTTTGACTGCAGTTTGGGCTGGAACTTCTCGTGGTTTGAGGCCTGGCTTGCTCCACCCCCTGCTCTTGATATTCTCCCGGATGTGGTCTGGAGTTTGGCTGCCTTTTGGGCTGGAGCTTCTCGTGGTTTGAGGCCTGGCTTGCTCCACCCCCTGCTCTTGAGATTCTCCCGGATGTGGGCTGCATTTTGGCTGCCTTTAGGGCTGGAGCTTCTCGTGGTTTGAGGCCTGGCTTGCTCCACCCCCTGCTCTTGAGATTCTCCCGGATGTGGGCTGCATTTTGGCTGCCTTTTGGGCTGGAGCTTCTCGTGGTTTGAGGCCTGCCTTGCTCCACCCCCTGCTCTTGAGATTCTCCCGGATGTGGGCTGCATTTAGGCTGCCCTTTTGGGGTGGAACTTCTCGTGGTTTGAGGCCTGGCTTGCTCCACCCCCTGCTCTTGAGATTCTCCCGGATGTGGGCTGCATTTTGGCTGCCTTTTGGGCTGGAGCTTCTCATGGTTTGAGGCCTGGCTTGCTCCACCCCCTGCCCTTGAGATTCTCCTGGATGTGGGCTGCATTTTGGGTGCATTTTGGGCTGGAGCTTCTCGTGGTTTGAGGCCTGGCTTGCTCCACCCCCTGCTCTTGAGATTCTCCTGGATGTGGGCTGGATTTTGGCTGCCTTTTGGGCTGGAGCTTCTCGTGGTTTGAGGCCTGGCTTGCTCCACCCCCTGCTCTTGAGATTCTCCCGGATGTGGGCTGCATTTTGGCTGCATTTTTGGGCTGGAGGTTCTCGTGGTTTGAGGCCTGGCTTGCTCCACCCCCTGCTCTTGATATTTTCCCGGATGTGGGCTGCGTTTTGGCTGCCTTTTGGGCTGGAGCTTCTCGTGGTTTGAGGCCTGGCTTGCTCCACCCCCTGCTCTTGAGATTCTCCCGGATGTGCGCTGCATTTTTGCTGCCTTTTGGGCTGGAGCTTCTCGTGGTTTGAGGCCTGGCTTGCTCCACCCCCTGCTCTTGAGATTCTCCCGGATGTGGGCTGGATTTTGGCTGCATTTTGGGCTGGAGCTTCTCGTGGTTTGAGGCCTGGCTTGCTCCACCCCCTGCTCTTGAGATTCTCCCGGATGTGGGCTGGATTTTGGCTGTATTTTGGGCTGGAGCTTCTCGTGGTTTGAGGCCTGGCTTGCTCCAACCCCTGCTCTTGAGATTCTCCCGGATATGGGTAGGATTTTGGCTGGATTTTGGGCTGGAGTTTCTCGTGGTTTGAGGCCTGGCTTGCTCCACCCCCTGCTCTTGAGTTTCTCCCGGATGTGGACTGGATTTTGGCTGCGTTTTGGGCTGGAGCTTCTCGTGGTTTGAGGCCTGGCTTGCTCCAAACCCTGCCCTTGAGATTCTCCCGGATGTGGGATGCATTTTGGCTGCCTTTTGGGCTGGAGCTTCTCGTGGTTTGAGGCCGTGATTGCTCCACCCCCTGCTCTTGAGATTCTCCCGGATGTGGGCTGCATTTTGGCTGCCTTTTGGGCTGGAGCTTCTCGTGGTTTGAGGCCTGGCTTGTTCCACCCCCTGCTCTTGAGATTCTCCCGGATGTGGGCTGCATTTTGGCTGCCTTTTGGGCTGGAGCTTCTCATGGTTTGAGGCCTGGCTTGCTCCACCCCCTGCCCTTGAGATTCTCCCGGATGTGGGCTGCACTTTGGCTGCCTTTTGGGCTGGAGCTTCTCGTGGTTTGAGGCCTGGCTTGCTCCACCCCCTGCTCTTGAGATTCTCCTGGATGTGGGCTGGATTTTGGCTGCCTTTTGGGCTGGAGCTTCTCGTGGTTTGAGGCCTGGCTTGCTCCACCCCCTGCTCTTGAGATTCTCCCGGAGGTGGGCTGCGTTTTGGCTGCATTTTGGGCTGGAGCTTCTCGTGGTTGGAGGCCTGCCTTGCTCCACCCCCTGCTCTTGAGGTTTTCCCGGATGTGGGCTGGAGTTTGGCTGCCTTTTGGGCTGGAGCTTCTCGTGGTTTGAGGCCTGGCTTGGTCCACCCCCTGCTCTTGAGATTCTCCCGGATGTGCGCTGCATTTTTGCTGCCTTTTGGGCTGGAGCTTCTCGTGGTTTGAGGCCTGGCTTGCTCCACCCCCTCCTCTTGAGATTCTCCCGGATGTGGGCTGGATTTTGGCTGCCTTTTGGGCTGGAGCTTCTCGTGGTTTGAGGCCTGGCTTGCTCCACCCCCTGCTCTTGAGATTCTCCCGGATGTGGGCTGCATTTAGGCTGCCCTTTTGGGGTGGAACTTCTCGTGGTTTGAGGCCTGGCTTGCTCCACCCCCTGCTCTTGAGATTCTCCCGGATGTGGGCTGCATTTTGGCTGCCTTTTGGGCTGGAGCTTCTCGTGGTTTGAGGCCTGGCTTGCTCCACCCCCTGCTCTTGAGATTCTCCCGGATGTGGGCTGCGTTTTGGCTGCCTTTTGGGCTGGAGCTTCTCGTGGTTTGAGGCCTGGCTTGCTCCACCCCCTGCTCTTGAGATTCTCCCGGATGTGGGCTGCATTTTGGCTCCCTTTTGGGCTGGAGCTTCTCGAGGTTTGAGGCCTGGCTTGCTCCACGCCCTGCTCTTGAGATTATCCCGGATGTGGGCTGCATTTTGGCTGCCTTTAGGGCTGGAGCTTCTCGTGGTTTGAGGCCTGCCTTGCTCCACCCCCTTCTCTTGAGATTCTCCCGGATGTGGGCTGCATTTTGGCTGCCTTTTGGGCTGGAGCTTCTCGAGGTTTGAGGCCTGGCTTTCTCCACCCCCTGTTCTTGAGATTCTCCCGGATGTGGACTGGATTTTGTATGGTTTTGGGCTGGAGCTTCTCGTGGTTTGAGGCCTGCCTTGCTCCACCCCCTGCTCTTGAGATTCTCCCGGATGTGGTTAGGATTTTGGCTGCATTTTGGGCTGGAGCTTCTCGTGGTTTGAGGCCTGGCTTGCTCCACCCCCTGCTCTTGAGATTCTCCCGGATGTGGTTAGGATTTTGGCTGCCTTTTGGGCTGGAGCTTCTCGTGGTTTGAGGCCTGGCTTGCTCCACCCCCTGCTCTTGAGATTCTCCAGGATGTGGGCTGCATTTTGGCTGCCTTTTGGGATAGAGGTTCTCGTGGTTTGAGGCCTGGCTTGCTCCACCCCCTGCTCTTGAGATTCTCCCGGATGTGGGCTGCATTTTGGCTGCCTTTTGGGCTGGAGCTTCTCGTGGTTTGAGGCCTGGCTTGCTCCACCCCCTGCTCTTGAGATTCTCCTGGATGTGGGCTGCATTTTGGCTGCCTTTTGGGCTGGAGCTTCTCGTGGTTTGAGGCCTGGCTTGCTCCACCCCCTGCTCTTGAGATTCTCCTGGATGTGGTCTGCATTTTGGCTGCCTTTTGGGCTGGAGCTTCTCGTGGTTTGAGGCCTGGCTTGCTCCACCCCCTGCTCTTGAGAATCTCCCGGATGTGCGCTGCATTTTTGCTGTGTTTTGGGCTGGAGCTTCTCATGGTTTGAGGCCTGGCTTGCTCCAACTCCTGCCCTTGATATTCTCCCGGATGTGGGCTGCATTTTGGCTGCCTTTTGGGCTGGAGCTTCTCGTGGTTTGAGGCCTGGCTTGCTCCACCCCCTGGTCTTGAGATTCTCCCGGATGTGGGCTGCATTTTGGCTGCCTTTTGGGCTGGAGCTTCTCGTGGTTTGAGGCCTGGCTTGCTCCACCCCCTGCTCTTGAGATTCTCCCGGATGTGGGCTGCGTTTTGGCTGCATTTTGGGCTGGAGCTTCTCGTGGTTGGAGGCCTGCCTTGCTCCACCCCCTGCTCTTGAGGTTTTCCCGGATGTGGGCTGGAGTTTGGCTGCCTTTTGGGCTGGAGCTTCTCGTGGTTTGAGGCCTGGCTTGGTCCACCCCCTGCTCTTGAGAATCTCCCGGATGTGCGCTGCGTTTTGGCTGCCTTTTGGGCTGGAGCTTCTCGTGGTTTGAGGCCTGGCTTGCTCCACCCCCTCCTCTTGAGATTCTCCCGGATGTGGGCTGGATTTTGGCTGGATTTTGGGCTGGAGCTTCTCGTGGTTTGAGGCCTGGCTTGGTCCACCCCCTGCTCTTGAGATTCTCCCGGATGTGGGCTGCATTTAGGCTGCCCTTTTGGGGTGGAACTTCTCGTGGTTTGAGGCCTGGCTTGCTCCACCCCCTGCTCTTGAGATTCTCCCGGATGTGGGCTGCATTTTGGCTGCCTTTTGGGCTGGAGCTTCTCGTGGTTTGAGGCCTGGCTTGCTCCACCCCCTGCTCTTGAGATTCTCCCGGATGTGGGCTGCGTTTTGGCTGCCTTTTGGGCTGGAGCTTCTCGTGGTTTGAGGCCTGGCTTGCTCCACCCCCTGCTCTTGAGATTCTCCCGGATGTGGGCTGCATTTTGGCTCCCTTTTGGGCTGGAGCTTCTCGAGGTTTGAGGCCTGGCTTGCTCCACGCCCTGCTCTTGAGATTCTCCCGGAGGTGGGCTGCATTTTGGCTGCCTTTAGGGCTGGAGCTTCTCGTGGTTTGAGGCCTGGCTTGCTCCACGCCCTGCTCTTGAGATTATCCCGGATGTGGGCTGCATTTTGGCTGCCTTTAGGGCTGGAGCTTCTCGTGGTTTGAGGCCTGCCTTGCTCCACCCCCTTCTCTTGAGATTCTCCCGGATGTGGGCTGCATTTTGGCTGCCTTTTGGGCTGGAGCTTCTCGAGGTTTGAGGCCTGGCTTTCTCCACCCCCTGTTCTTGAGATTCTCCCGGATGTGGACTGGATTTTGTCTGGTTTTGGGCTGGAGCTTCTCGTGGTTTGAGGCCTGCCTTGCTCCACCCCCTGCTCTTGAGATTCTCCCGGATGTGGTTAGGATTTTGGCTGCATTTTGGGCTGGAGCTTCTCGTGGTTTGAGGCCTGGCTTGCTCCACCCCCTGCTCTTGAGATTCTCCCGGATGTGGTTAGGATTTTGGCTGCATTTTGGGCTGGAGCTTCTCGTGGTTTGAGGCCTGGCTTGCTCCACCCCCTGCTCTTGAGATTCTCCCGGATGTGGGCTGCATTTTGGCTGCCTTTTGGGCTGGAGCTTCTCGTGGTTTGAGGCCTGGCTTGCTCCACCCCCTGCTCTTGAGATTCTCCCGGATGTGGGCTGGATTTTGGCTGGATTTTGGGCTGGAGCTTCTCGTGGTTTGAGGCCTGGCTTGCTCCACACCCTGCTCTTGAGATTCTCACGGATATGGGCTGGATTTTGACTGCAGTTTGGGCTGGAACTTCTCGTGGTTTGAGGCCTGGCTTGCTCCACCCCCTGCTCTTGATATTCTCCCGGATGTGGTCTGGAGTTTGGCTGCCTTTTGGGCTGGAGCTTCTCGTGGTTTGAGGCCTGGCTTGCTCCACCCCCTGCTCTTGAGATTCTCCCGGATGTGGGCTGCATTTTGGCTGGATTTTGGGCTGGAGCTTCTCATGGTTTGAGGCCTGGCTTGGTCCACCCCCTGCTCTTGAGAATCTCCCGGATGTGCGCTGCATTTTTGCTGCCTTTTGGGCTGGAGCTTCTCGTGGTTTGAGGCCTGGCTTGCTCCACCCCCTGCTCTTGAGATTCTCCCGGATGTGGGCTGGATTTTGGCTGCCTTTTGGGCTGGAGCTTCTCGTGGTTTGAGGCCTGCCTTGCTCCACCCCCTGCTCTTGAGATTCTCCCGGATGTGGGCTGCATTTAGGCTGCCCTTTTGGGGTGGAACTTCTCGTGGTTTGAGGCCTGGCTTGCTCCACCCCCTGCTCTTGAGATTCTCCCGGATGTGGGCTGCATTTTGGCTGCCTTTTGGGCTGGAGCTTCTCATGGTTTGAGGCCTGGCTTGCTCCACCCCCTGCCCTTGAGATTCTCCCGGATGTGGGCTGCATTTTGGGTGCATTTTGGGCTGGAGCTTCTCGTGGTTTGAGGCCTGGCTTGCTCCACCCCCTGCTCTTGAGATTCTCCTGGATGTGGGCTGGATTTTGGCTGCCTTTTGGGCTGGAGCTTCTCGTGGTTTGAGGCCTGGCTTGCTCCACCCCCTGCTCTTGAGATTCTCCCGGATGTGGGCTGCATTTTGGCTGCCTTTTGGGCTGGAGGTTCTCGTGGTTTGAGGCCTGGCTTGCTCCACCCCCTGCTCTTGATATTTTCCCGGATGTGGGCTGCGTTTTGGCTGCCTTTTGGGCTGGAGCTTCTCGTGGTTTGAGGCCTGGCTTGCTCCACCCCCTGCTCTTGAGATTCTCCCGGATGTGGGCTGGATTTTGGCTGCCTTTTGGGCTGGAGCTTCTCGTGGTTTGAGGCCTGGCTTGGTCCACCCCCTGCTCTTGAGAATCTCCCGGATGTGCGCTGCATTTTTGCTGCCTTTTGTGCTGGAGGTTTTCGAGGTTTGAGGCCTGGCTTGCTCCACCCCCTGCTCTTGAGATTCTCCCGGATGTGGGCTGGATTTTGGCTGCATTTTGGGCTGGAGCTTCTCGTGGTTTGAGGCCTGGCTTGCTCCAACCCCTGCTCTTGAGATTCTCCCGGATATGAGTAGGATTTTGGCTGGATTTTGGGCTGGAGTTTCTCGTGGTTTGAGGCCTGGCTTGCTCCATCCCCTGCTCTTGAGATTCTCCCAGATGTGGACTGGATTTTGGCTGCGTTTTGGGCTGGAGCTTCTCGTGGTTTGAGGCCTGGCTTGCTCCAAACCCTGCTCTTGAGATTCTCCCGGATGTGGGCTGCATTTTGGCTGCCTTTTGGGCTGGAGCTTCTCGTGGTTTGAGGCCGTGATTGCTCCACCCCCTGCTCTTGAGATTGTCCCGGATGTGGGCTGCATTTTGGCTGCCTTTTGGGCTGGAGCTTCTCGTGGTTTGAGGCCTGGCTTGTTCCACCCCCTGCTCTTGAGATTCTCCCGGAGGTGGGCTGCATTTTGGCTGCCTTTTGGGCTGGAGCTTCTCGTGGTTTGAGGCCTGGCTTGCTCCACCCCCTGCCCTTGAGATTCTCCCGGATGTGGGCTGCACTTTGGCTGCCTTTTGGGCTGGAGCTTCTCGTGGTTTGAGGCCTGGCTTGCTCCACCCCCTGCTCTTGAGATTCTCCTGGATGTGGGCTGGATTTTGGCTGCCTTTTGGGCTGGAGCTTCTCGTGGTTTGAGGCCTGGCTTGCTCCACCCCCTGCTCTTGAGATTCTCCCGGAGGTGGGCTGCATTTTGGCTGCCTTTTGGGCTGGAGCTTCTCGTGGTTTGAGGCCTGGCTTGCTCCACCCCCTGCTCTTGAGATTCTCCCGGATGTGGGCTGCATTTTGGCTGCCTTTTGGGCTGGAGGTTCTCGTGGTTTGAGGCCTGGCTTGCTCCACCCCCTGCTCTTGAGATTCTCCCGGATGTGGGCTGCATTTTGGCTGCCTTTTGGGCTGGAGCTTCTCGTGGTTTGAGGCCTGGCTTGCTCCACCCCCTGCTCTTGAGATTCTCCCGGATGTGGGCTGCGTTTTGGCTGCATTTTGGGCTGGAGTTTCTCGTGGTTTGAGGCCTGCCTTGCTCCACCCCCTGCTCTTGAGGTTTTCCCGGATGTGGGCTGGATTTTGGCTGCCTTTTGGGCTGGAGCTTCTCGTGGTTTGAGGCCTGGCTTGCTCCACCCCCTGCTCTTGAGAATCTCCCGGATATGCGCTGCATTTTTGCTGCCTTTTGGGCTGGAGCTTCTCGTGGTTTGAGGCCTGGCTTGCTCCACCCCCTCCTCTTGAGATTCTCCCCGATGTGGGCTGGATTTTGGCTTCCTTTTGGGCTGGAGCTTCTCGTGGTTTGAGGCCTGGCTTTCTCCACCCCCTGCTCTTGAGATTCTCCCGGATGTGGGCTGCATTTAGGCTGCCCTTTTGGGGTGGAACTTCTCGTGGTTTGAGGCCTGGCTTGCTCCACCCCCTGCTCTTGAGATTCTCCTGGATGTGGGCTGCATTTTGGCTGCCTTTTGGGCTGGAGCTTCTCGTGGTTTGAGGCCTGGCTTGCTCCACCCCCTGCTCTTGAGATTCTCCCGGATGTGGGCTGGATTTTGGCTGCATTTTGGGCTGGAGCTTCTCGTGGTTTGAGGCCTGGCTTGCTCCACCCCCTGCTCTTGAGATTCTCCCGGATATGGGCTGGATTTTGACTGCAGTTTGGGCTGGAACTTCTCGTGGTTTGAGGCCTGGCTTGCTCCACCCCCTGCTCTTGATATTCTCCCGGATGTGGTCTGGAGTTTGGCTGCCTTTTGGGCTGGAGCTTCTCGTGGTTTGAGGCCTGGCTTGCTCCACCCCCTGCTCTTGAGATTCTCCCCGATGTGGGCTGCATTTTGGCTGCCTTTTGGGCTGGAGCTTCTCGTGGTTTGAGGCCTGGCTTGCTCCACCCCCTGCTCTTGAGATTCTCCCGGATGTGGGCTGCATTTTGGCTGGATTTTGGGCTGGAGCTTCTCGTGGTTTGAGGCCTGGCTTGGTCCACACCCTGCTCTTGAGATTCTCCCGGATGTGGGCTGCATTTTGGCTGCCGTTTGGGCTGGAGCTTCTCGTGGTTTGAGGCCTGGCTTGCTCCACCCCCTGCTCTTGAGATTCTCCCGGAGGTGGGCTGGATTTTGGCTGCCTTTTGGGCTGGAGCTTCTCGTGGTTTGAGGCCTGGCTTGCTCCACCCCCTGCTCTTGAGATTCTCCCGGATGTGGGCTGCATTTAGGCTGCCCTTTTGGGGTGGAACTTCTCGTGGTTTGAGGCCTGGCTTGCTCCACCCCCTGCTCTTGAGATTCTCCCGGATGTGGGCTGCATTTTGGCTGCCTTTTGGGCTGGAGCTTCTCGTGGTTTGAGGCCTGGCTTGCTCCACCCCCTGCTCTTGAGATTCTCCTGGATGTGGGCTGGATTGTGGCAGCCTTTTGGGCTGGAGCTTCTCGTGGTTTGAGGCCTGGCTTGCTCCACCCCCTGCTCTTGATATTCTCCCGGATGTGGGCTGCATTTTGGCTGCCTTTTGGGCTGGAGCTTCTCGTGGTTTGAGGCCTGGCTTGCTCCACCCCCTGCTCTTGAGATTCTCCCGGATGTGGGCTGCATTTTGGCTGGATTTTGGGCTGGAGCTTCTCGTGGTTTGAGGCCTGGCTTGCTCCACCCCCTGCTCTTGAGAATCTCCCGGATGTGGGCTGGATTTTGGCTGCCTTTTGGGCTGGAGATTCTCGTGGTTTGAGGCCTGGCTTGCTCCACCCCCTGCTCTTGAGATTCTCCCGGATGTGGGCTGGATTTTGGCTGCCTTTTGGGCTGGAGATTCTCGTGGTTTGAGGCCTGGCTTGCTCCACCCCCTGCTCTTGAGATTCTCCCGGATGTGGGCTGGATTTTGGCTGCCCTTTTGGGGTGGAACTTCTCGTGGTTTGAGGCGTGGCTTGCTCCACACCCTGCTCTTGAGATTCTCCCGGATGTGGGCTGCATTTTGGCTGCCTTTTGGGCTGGAGCTTCTCGTGGTTTGAGGCCTGGCTTGCTCCACCCCCTGCTCTTGAGAATCTCCCGGATGTGGGCTGCATTTTGGCTGCGTTTTGGGCTGGAGCTTCTCGTGGTTTGAGGCCTGGCTTGCTCCACTCCCTGCTCATGAGAATCTCCCGGATGTGCGCTGCATTTTTGCTGCCTTTTGGGCTGGAGCTACTCGTGGTTTGAGGCCTGGCTTGCTCCACCCCCTGCTCTTGAGATTCTCCCGGATGTGGGCTGCATTTTGGCTGGATTTTGGGCTGGAGCTTCTCGTGGTTTGAGGCCTGGCTTGGTCCACCCCCTGCTCTTGAGAATCTCCCGGATGTGCGCTGCATTTTTGCTGCCTTTTGGGCTGGAGCTTCTCGTGGTTTGAGGCCTGGCTTGCTCCACCCCCTGCTCTTGAGATTCTCCCGGATGTGGGCTGGATTTTGGCTGCCTTTTGGGCTGGAGCTTCTCGTGGTTTGAGGCCTGCCTTGCTCCACCCCCTGCTCTTGAGATTCTCCCGGATGTGGGCTGCATTTAGGCTGCCCTTTTGGGGTGGAACTTCTCGTGGTTTGAGGCCTGGCTTGCTCCACACCCTGCTCTTGAGATTCTCCCGGATGTGGGCTACATTTTGGCTGCCTTTTGGGCTGGAGCTTCTCGTGGTTTGAGGCCTGGCTTGCTCCACCCCCTGCTCTTGAGATTCTCCTGGATGTGGGCTGCATTTTGGCTGCCTTTTGGGCTGGAGCTTCTCGTGGTTTGAGGCCTGGCTTGCTCCACCCCCTGTTCTTGAGATTCTCCCGGATGTGGGCTGCATTTTGGCTGCATTTTGGGCTGGAGCTTCTCGTGGTTTGAGGCCTGGCTTGCTCCACCCCCTGCTCTTGAGATTCTCCCGGATGTGGGCTGCATTTTGGCTGGATTTTGGGCTGGAGCTTCTCGTGGTTTGAGGCCTGGCTTGCTCCACCCCCTGCTCTTGAGAATCTCCCGGATGTGCGCTGCATTTTTGCTGCCTTTTGGGCTGGAGCTTCTCGTGGTTTGAGGCCTGGCTTGCTCCACCCCCTGCTCTTGAGATTCTCCCGGATGTGGGCTGGATTTTGGCTGCCTTTTGGGCTGGAGCTTCTCGTGGTTTGAGGCCTGGCTTGCTCCACCCCCTGCTCTTGAGATTCTCCCGGATGTGGGCTGCATTTAGGCTGCCCTTTTGGGGTGGAACTTCTCGTGGTTTGAGGCCTGGCTTGCTCCACACCCTGCTCTTGAGATTCTCCCGGATGTGGGCTGCATTTTGGCTGCCTTTTGGGCTGGAGCTTCTCGTTGTTTGAGGCCTGGCTTGCTCCACTCCCTGCTCATGAGAATCTCCCGGATGTGGGCTGCATTTTTGCTGCTTTTTGGGCTGGAGCTTTTCGTGTTTTGAGGCCGGCCTTGCTCCACCCCCTCCTCTTGAGATTCTCCCAGATGTGGACTGGATTTTGGCTGCCTTTTGGGCTGGAGCTTCTCGTGGTTTGAGGCCTGGCTTGCTCCACCCCCTGCTCTTGAGATTCTCCCGGATGTGGGCTGCATTTTGGCTGCCTTTTGGGCTGGAGATTCTCGTGGCTTGAGGCCTGGCTTGCTCCACTCCCTGCTCTTGATATTCTCCTGCATGTGTGCTGCATTTTGGCTGCCTTTTGGGCTGGAGCTTCTTGTGGTTTGAGGCCTGCCTTGCTCCACCCCCTGCTCTTGAGATTCTCCCGGATGTGGGCTGCATTTTGGCTGCCTTTTGGGCTGGAGCTTCTCGTGGTTTGAGGACTGGCTTGCTCCACCCCCTGCTCTTGAGATTCTCCCGGAGGTGGGCTGCTTTTTGGCTGATTCTTGGGCTGGAACTTCTCGTGGTTTGAGGCCTGCCTTGCTCCACCCCCTGCTCTTGAGATTCTCCCAGAGGTGGACTGCGTTTTGGCTGCCTTTTGGGCTGGAGCTTCTCGTGGTTTGAGGCCTGGCTTGCTCCACACCCTGCTCTTGAGATTCTCCCGGATGTGGGCTGCATTTTGGCTGCCTTTTGGGCTGGAGCTTCTCGTGGTTTGAGGCCTGGCTTGCTCCACCCCCTGCTCTTGATATTCTCCCGGATGTGGGCTGCATTTTGGCTGCCTTTTGGGCTGGAGCTTCTCGTCGTTTGAGGCCTGGCTTGCTCCACCCCCTGCTCTTGATATTCTCCCGGATGTGGGCTGCATTTTGGCTGCCTTTTGGGCTGGAGATTCTCGTGGTTTGAGGCCTGGCTTGCTCCACTCCCTGCTCTTGATATTCTCCCGGAGGTGGGCTGCATTTTGGCTGCCTTTTGGGCTGGAGCTTCTTGTGGTTTGAGGCCTGGCTTGCTCCACCCCCTGCTCTTGAGATTCTCCCGGATGTGGGCTGCATTTTGGCTGCCTTTTGGGCTGGAGCTTCTCGTGGTTTGAGGCCTGGCTTGCTCCAACCCCTGCTCTTGAGATTCTCCCGGAGGTGGGCTGCATTTTGGCTGCCTTTTGGGCTGGAGCTTCTCGTGGTTTGAGGCCTGGCTTGCTCCACCCCCTGCTCTTGAGAATCTCCCGGATGTGCGCTGCATTTTTGCTGCCTTTTGGGCTGGAGCTTCTCGTGGTTTGAGGCCTGGCTTGCTCCACCCCCTGCTCTTGAGATTCTCCCGGATGTGGGCTGGATTTTGGCTGCCTTTTGGGCTGGAAATTCTCGTGGTTTGAGGCCTGCCTTGCTCCACCCCCTGCTCTTGAGATTCTCCCGGATGTGGGCTGCATTTAGGCTGCCCTTTTGGGCTGGAGCTTCTCGTGGTTTGAGGCCTGGCTTGCTCCACGCCCTGCTCTTGAGATTCTCCCGGATATGGGCTGGATTTTGGCTGCATTTTGGGCTGGAGTTTCTCGTTGTTTGAGGCCTGGCTTGCTCTATCCCCTGCTCTTGAGATTCTCCCGGATGTGGACTGGATTTTGGCTGCCTTTTGGGCTGGAGCTTCTCGTGGTTTGAGGCCTGGCTTGCTCCACCCCCTGCTCTTGAGATTCTCCCGGAGGTGGGCTGCGTTTTGGCTGCCTTTTGGGCTGGAGCTTCTCGTGGTTTGAGGCCTGCCTTGCTCCACCCCCTGCTCTTGAGATTCTCCCGGAGGTGGGCTGCGTTTTGGCTGCCTTTTGGGCTGGAGCTTCTCGTGGTTTGAGGCCTGGCTTGCTCCACCCCCTGCTCTTGAGATTCTCCCGGATGTGGGCTGCATTTTGGCTGCCTTTTGGGCTGGAGCTTCTCGTGGTTTGAGGCCTGGCTTGCTCCACCCCCTGCTCTTGAGATTCTCCTGGATGTGGGCTGCATTTTGGCTGCCTTTTGGGCTGGAGCTTCTCGTGGTTTGAGGCCTGGCTTGCTCCACCCCCTGCCCTTGATATTCTCCCGGATGTGGGCTGCATTTTGGCTGCCTTTTGGGCAGGAGCTTCTCGTGGTTTGAGGCCTGGCTTGCTCCACCCCCTGCTCTTGAGATTCTCCCGGATGTGGGCTGCATTTTGGCTTCCTTTTGGGCAGGAGCTTCTCGTGGTTTGAGGCCTGGCTTGCTCCACCCCCTACTCTTGAGATTCTCCCGGATGTGGGCTGCATTTTGGCTGAATTTGGGCTGGAGCTTCTCATGGTTTGAGGCCTGGCTTGGTCCACCCCCTGCTCTTGAGATTCTCCCGGATGTGGGCTGGATTTTGGCTGCCTTTAGGGCTGGAGCTTCTTGTGGTTTGAGGCCTGGCTTGCTCCACCCCCTGCTCTTGAGATTCTCCTGGATGTGGGCTGCATTTTGGCTGCATTTTGGGCTGGAGCTTCTCGTGGTTTGAGGCCTGGCTTCCTCCACCCCCTGCTCTTGAGATTCTCCTGGATGTGGGCTGCATTTTGGCTGCCTTTTGGGCTGGAGCTTCTCGTGGTTTGAGGCCTGGCTTGGTCCACCCCCTGCTCTTGAGATTCTCCCGGATGTGGGCTGGATTTTGGCTGCCTTTAGGGCTGGAGCTTCTTGTGGTTTGAGGCCTGGCTTGCTCCACCCCCTGCTCTTGAGATTCTCCTGGATGTGGGCTGCATTTTGGCTGCATTTTGGGCTGGAGCTTCTCGTGGTTTGAGGCCTGGCTTCCTCCACCCCCTGCTCTTGAGATTCTCCTGGATGTGGGCTGCATTTTGGCTGCTTCTTGGGCTGGAGCTTCTCGTGGTTTGAGGCCTGGCTTGCTCCAACCCCTGCTCTTGAGATTCTCCCGGAGGTGGGCTGGATTTTGGCTGCTTTTTGGGCTGGAGCTTCTCGTGGTTTGAGGCCTGGCTTGCTCCACTCCCTGCTCTTGATATTCTCCCAGATGTGGGCTGCATTTTGGCTGCCTTTTGGGCTGGAGCTTCTCGTGGTTTGAGGCCTGGCTTGCTCCACCCCCTGTTCTTGATATTCTCCCAGATGTGGGCTGGATTGTGGCTGCATTTTGGGCTGGAGCTTCTCGTGGTTTGAGGCCTGCCTTGCTCCACCCCCTGCTCTTGAGATTCTCCCGGATGTGGGCTGGATTGTGGCTGCCTTTTGGGCTGGAGCTTCTCGTGGTTTGAGGCCTGGCTTGCTCCAACCCCTGCTCTTGAGATTCTCCCGGATGTGGGCTGCATTTTGGCTGCCTTTTGGGCTGGAGATTCTTGTGGTTTGAGGCCTGCCTTACTCCACCCCCTGCTCTTGAGATTCTCCCAGTGGTGGAATGGATTTTGGCTGCATATTGGGCTGGAGCTTCTCGAGGTTTGAGGCCTGGCTTGCTCCACCCCCTGCTCTTGAGATTCTCCCGGATGTGGGCTGGATTTTGGCTGCCTTTTGGGCTGGAGCTTCTCGTGGTTTGAGGCCTGGCTTGCTCCAACCCCTGCTTTTGAGATTCTCCCGGATGTGGGCTGCATTTTGGCTGCCTTTTGACCTGGAGCTTCTCGTGGTTTGAGGCCTGGCTTGCTCCACCCCCTGCTCTTGAGATTCTCCCGTAGGTGGGCTGCATTTTGGCTGCCTTTTGGGCTGGAGAATCTCGAGGTTTGAGGCCTGGCTTGCTCCACCTCCTGCTCTTGAGATTCTCCCGGAGGTGGGCTGCATTTTCGCTGCCTTTTGGGCTGGAGCTTCTCGTGGTTTGAGGCCTGGCTTGCTCCAACCCCTGCCTTTGAGATCCTCCCGGATGTGGGCTGGATTTTGGCTGCCTTTTGACCTGGAGCTTCTCGTGGTTTGAGGCCTGCCTTGCTCCACCCCCTGCTCTTGAGATTCTCCCGGATGTGGGCTGCATTTTGGCTGCCTTTTGGGCTGGAGCTTCTTGTGGTTTGAGGCCTGGCTTGCTCCACCCCCTGCTCTTGAGATTCTCCCGGATGTGGGCTGGATTTTGGCTGCTTTTTGGGCTGGAGCTTCTCGTGGTTTGAGGCCTGGCTTGCTCCACCCCCTGCTCTTGAGATTCTCCCGGATGTGGGCTGCATTTTGGCTGCCTTTTGACCTGGAGCTTCTTGTGGTTTGAGGCCTGGCTTGCTCCACTCCCTGCTCTTGATATTCTCCCGGATGTGGGCTGCATTTTGGCTGCTTCTTGGGCTGGAGCTTCTCGTGGTTTGAGGCCTGGCTTGCTCCAACCCCTGCTCTTGAGATTCTCCCGGAGGTGGGCTGGATTTTGGCTGCTTTTTGGGCTGGAGCTTCTCGTGGTTTGAGGCCTGGCTTGCTCCACTCCCTGCTCTTGATATTCTCCCAGATGTGGGCTGCATTTTGGCTGCCTTTTGGGCTGGAGCTTCTCGTGGTTTGAGGCCTGGCTTGCTCCACCCCCTGTTCTTGATATTCTCCCAGATGTGGGCTGGATTGTGGCTGCATTTTGGGCTGGAGCTTCTCGTGGTTTGAGGCCTGGCTTGCTCCACCCCCTGCTCTTGAGATTCTCCCGGATGTGGGCTGCATTTTGGCTGCCTTTTGGGCTTTAGCTTCCCATGGTTTGAGGCCTGCCTTGCTCCACACACTGCTCTTGATACTCTCCTACAGGTGGGCTGGATTTTGGTTCCATTTTGGGCTGGAGCTTCTCGTGGTTTGAGGCCTGCCTTGCTCCACCCCCTGCTCTTGAGATTCTCCCGGATGTGGGCTGGATTGTGGCTGCCTTTTGGGCTGGAGCTTCTCGTGGTTTGAGGCCTGGCTTGCTCCAACCCCTGCTCTTGAGATTCTCCCGGATGTGGGCTGCATTTTGGCTGCCTTTTGGGCTGGAGATTCTTGTGGTTTGAGGCCTGCCTTACTCCACCCCCTGCTCTTGAGATTCTCCCAGTGGTGGAATGGATTTTGGCTGCATATTGGGCTGGAGCTTCTCGAGGTTTGAGGCCTGGCTTGCTCCACCCCCTGCTCTTGAGATTCTCCCGGATGTGGGCTGGATTTTGGCTGCCTTTTGGGCTGGAGCTTCTCGTGGTTTGAGGCCTGGCTTGCTCCAACCCCTGCTCTTGAGATTCTCCCGTAGGTGGGCTGCATTTTGGCTGCCTTTTGGGCTGGAGCTTCTCGTGGTTTGAGGCCTGGCTTGCTCCACCTCCTGCTCTTGAGATTCTCCCGGAGGTGGGCTGCATTTTGGTTGCCTTTTGGGCTGGAGCTTCTCGTGGTTTGAGGCCTGGCTTGCTCCAACCCCTGCCTTTGAGATCCTCCCGGATGTGGGCTGGATTTTGGCTGCCTTTTGACCTGGAGCTTCTCGTGGTTTGAGGCCTGCCTTGCTCCACCCCCTGCTCTTGAGATTCTCCCGGATGTGGGCTGCATTTTGGCTGCCTTTTGGGCTGGAGCTTCTCGTGGTTTGAGGCCTGGCTTGCTCCACCCCCTGCTCTTGAGATTCTCCCGGTTGTGGGCTGGATTTTGGCTGCCTTTTGGGCTGGAGCTTCTCGTGGTTTGAGGCCTGGCTTGCTCCACCCCCTGCTCTTGAGATTCTCCCGGATGTGGGCTGGATTTTGGCTGCTTTTTGGGCTGGAGCTTCTCGTGGTTTGAGGCCTGGCTTGCTCCACCCCCTGCTCTTGAGATTCTCCCGGAGGTGGGCTGCATTTTGGCTGCCTTTTGACCTGGAGCTTCTTGTGGTTTGAGGCCTGGCTTGCTCCACTCCCTGCTCTTGATATTCTCCCGGATATGGGCTGCATTTTGGCTGCTTCTTGGGCTGGAGCTTCTCGTGGTTTGAGGCCTGGCTTGCTCCAACCCCTGCTCTTGAGATTCTCCCGGAGGTGGGCTGGATTTTGGCTGCTTTTTGGGCTGGAGCTTCTCGTGGTTTGAGGCCTGGCTTGCTCCACTCCCTGCTCTTGATATTCTCCCAGATGTGGGCTGCATTTTGGCTGCCTTTTGGGCTGGAGCTTCTCGTGGTTTGAGGCCTGGCTTGCTCCACCCCCTGTTCTTGATATTCTCCCAGATGTGGGCTGGATTGTGGCTGCCTTTTGGGCTGGAGCTTCTCGTGGTTTGAGGCCTGGCTTGCTCCACCCCCTGCTCTTGATATTCTCCCGGATGTGGGCTGCATTTTGGCTGCATTTTGGGCTTTAGCTTCCCATGGTTTGAGGCCTGCCTTGCTCCACACACTGCTCTTGATACTCTCCTACAGGTGGGCTGGATTTTGGTTCCATTTTGGGCTGGAGCTTCTCGTGGTTTGAGGCCTGGCTTGCTCCACCCCCTGCTCTTGAGATTCTCCCAGATGTGGGCTGGATTGTGGCTGCCTTTTGGGCTGGAGCTTCTCGTGGTTTGAGGCCTGGCTTGCTCCAACCCCTGCTCTTGAGATTCTCCCGGATGTGGGCTGCATTTTGGCTGCCTTTTGGGCTGGAGATTCTTGTGGTTTGAGGCCTGCCTTACTCCACCCCCTGCTCTTGAGATTCTCCCAGTGGTGGAATGGATTTTGGCTGCATATTGGGCTGGAGCTTCTCGAGGTTTGAGGCCTGGCTTGCTCCACCCCCTGCTCTTGAGATTCTCCCGGATGTGGGCTGGATTTTGGCTGCCTTTTGGGCTGGAGCTTCTCGTGGTTTGAGGCCTGGCTTGCTCCACCCCCTGCTTTTGAGATTCTCCCGGATGTGGGCTGCATTTTGGCTGCCTTTTGACCTGGAGCTTCTCGTGGTTTGAGGCCTGGCTTGCTCCAACCCCTGCTCTTGAGATTCTCCCGGAGGTGGGCTGCATTTTGGTTGCCTTTTGGGCTGGAGCTTCTCGTGGTTTGAGGCCTGGCTTGCTCCAACCCCTGCCTTTGAGATCCTCCCGGATGTGGGCTGGATTTTGGCTGCCTTTTGACCTGGAGCTTCTCGTGGTTTGAGGCCTGCCTTGCTCCACCCCCTGCTCTTGAGATTCTCCCGGATGTGGGCTGGATTTTGGCTGCCTTTTGGGCTGGAGCTTCTCGTGGTTTGAGGCCTGCCTTGCTCCACCCCCTGCTCTTGAATTTGTCCCGGATGTGGGCTGCATTTTGGCTGCCTTTTGGGCTGGAGCTTCTCGTGGTTTGAGGCCTGGCTTGCTCCACCCCCTGCTCTTGAGTTTCTTCCGGAGGTGGGCTGCATTTTGGCTGCCTGTTGGGCTGGAGCTTCTCGTGGTTTGAGGCCTGCCTTGCTCCACCCCCTGCTCTTGAGATTCTCCCGGATGTGGGCTGTATTTTGGCTGCCTTTTGGGCTGGAGCTTCTCGTGGTTTGAGGCCTGGCTTGCTCCACCCCCTGCTCTTGATATTCTCTCAGATGTGGGCTGCATTTTGGCTGCCTTTTGGGCTGGAGCTTCTCGAGGTTTGAGGCCTGGCTTGCTCCACCCCCTGCTCTTGAGATTCTCCTGGATGTGGGCTGCATTTTGGCTGCCTTTTGGGCTGGAGCTTCTCGTGGTTTGAGGCCTGGCTTGCTCCACCCCCTGCTCTTGAGATTCTCCCGGATGTGGGCTGCATTTTGGTTGCCTTTTGGGCTGGAGCTTCTCGTGGTTTGAGGCCTGGCTTGCTCCACCCCCTGCTCTTGAGATTGTCCCCGATCTGGGCTGCATTTTGGCTGCCTTTTGGGCTGGAGCTTCTCGTGGTTTGAGGCCTGGCTTGCTCCACCCCCTGCTCTTGATATTTTCAGGGAGGTTGGCTGCATTTTGGCTGCATTTTGGGCTGGAGCTTCTCGAGGTTTCAGGCCTGTCTTGCTCCACCCCCTGCTCTTGAGATTCTCCCGGATGTGGGCTGCATTTTGGCTGCCTTTAGGGCTGGAGCTTCTCGTGGTTTGAGGCCTGGCTTGCTCCACCCCCTGCTCTTGATATTCTCCTGGAGGTGGGCTGCATTTTGGCTGCCTTTTGGGCTGTAGCTTCTCGAGGTTTGAGGCCTGGCTTGCTCCACCCCCTGCTCTTGAGATTCTCCCGGAGGTGGGCTGGATTTTGGCTGTCTTTTGGGCTGGAGCTTCTCGTGGTTTGAGGCCTGGCTTGCTCCACCCCCTGTTCTTGATATTCTCCCAGATGTGGGCTGGATTGTGGCTGCATTTTGGGCTGGAGCTTCTCGTGGTTTGAGGCCTGGCTTGCTCCACCCCCTGCTCTTGAGATTCTCCCGGATGTGGGCTGCATTTTGGCTGCCTTTTGGGCTGGAGCTTCTCATGGTTTGAGGCCTGGCTTGCTCCACACACTGCTCTTGATACTCTCCTACAGGTGGGCTGGATTTTGGTTCCATTTTGGGCTGGAGCTTCTCGTGGTTTGAGGCCTGGCTTGCTCCACCCCCTGCTCTTGAGATTCTCCCGGATGTGGGCTGGATTGTGGCTGCCTTTTGGGCTGGAGCTTCTCGTGGTTTGAGGCCTGGCTTGCTCCAACCCCTGCTCTTGAGATTCTCCCGGATGTGGGCTGCATTTTGGCTGCCTTTTGGGCTGGAGATTCTTGTGGTTTGAGGCCTGCCTTACTCCACCCCCTGCTCTTGAGATTCTCCCAGTGGTGGAATGGATTTTGGCTGCATATTGGGCTGGAGCTTCTCGAGGTTTGAGGCCTGGCTTGCTCCACCCCCTGCTCTTGAGATTCTCCCGGATGTGGGCTGGATTTTGGCTGCCTTTTGGGCTGGAGCTTCTCGTGGTTTGAGGCCTGGCTTGCTCCAACCCCTGCTTTTGAGATTCTCCCGGATGTGGGCTGCATTTTGGCTGCCTTTTGACCTGGAGCTTCTCGTGGTTTGAGGCCTGGCTTGCTCCACCCCCTGCTCTTGAGATTCTCCCGTAGGTGGGCTGCATTTTGGCTGCCTTTTGGGCTGGAGCTTCTCGTGGTTTGAGGCCTGGCTTGCTCCACCTCCTGCTCTTGAGATTCTCCCGGAGGTGGGCTGCATTTTGGTTGCCTTTTGGGCTGGAGCTTCTCGTGGTTTGAGGCCTGGCTTGCTCCAACCCCTGCCTTTGAGATCCTCCCGGATGTGGGCTGGATTTTGGCTGCCTTTTGACCTGGAGCTTCTCGTGGTTTGAGGCCTGCCTTGCTCCACCCCCTGCTCTTGAGATTCTCCCGGATGTGGGCTGGATTTTGGCTGCCTTTTGGGCTGGAGCTTCTCGTGGTTTGAGGCCTGCCTTGCTCCACCCCCTGCTCTTGAATTTGTCCCGGATGTGGGCTGCATTTTGGCTGCCTTTTGGGCTGGAGCTTCTCGTGGTTTGAGGCCTGGCTTGCTCCACCCCCTGCTCTTGAGTTTCTTCCGGAGGTGGGCTGCATTTTGGCTGCCTGTTGGGCTGGAGCTTCTCGTGGTTTGAGGCCTGCCTTGCTCCACCCCCTGCTCTTGAGATTCTCCCGGATGTGGGCTGTATTTTGGCTGCCTTTTGGGCTGGAGCTTCTCGTGGTTTGAGGCCTGGCTTGCTCCACCCCCTGCTCTTGATATTCTCTCAGATGTGGGCTGCATTTTGGCTGCCTTTTGGGCTGGAGCTTCTCGAGGTTTGAGGCCTGGCTTGCTCCACCCCCTGCTCTTGAGATTCTCCTGGATGTGGGCTGCATTTTGGCTGCCTTTTGGGCTGGAGCTTCTCGTGGTTTGAGGCCTGGCTTGCTCCATCCCCTGCTCTTGAGATTCTCCCGGATGTGGGCTGAATTTTGGCTGCATTTTGGGCTGGAGATTCTCGTGGTTTGAGGCCTGGCTTGCTCCACCCCCTGCTCTTGAGATTCTCCCGGATGTGGTCTGCATTTTGGCTGCCTTTTGAGCTGGAGCTTCTCGTGGTTTGAGGCCTGGCTTGCTCCACCCCCTGCTCTTGAGATTCTCCCGGATGTGGGCTGCATTTTGGTTGCCTTTTGGGCTGGAGCTTCTCGTGGTTTGAGGCCTGGCTTGCTCCACCCCCTGCTCTTGAGATTCTCCCCGATCTGGGCTGCATTTTGGCTGCCTTTTGGGCTGGAGCTTCTCGTGGTTTGAGGCCTGGCTTGCTCCACCCCCTGATCTTGATATTTTCAGGGAGGTTGGCTGCATTTTGGCTGCATTTTGGGCTGGAGCTTCTCGAGGTTTCAGGCCTGTCTTGCTCCACCCCCTGCTCTTGACATTCTCCCGGATGTGGGCTGCATTTTGGCTGCCTTTTGGGCTGGAGCTTCTCGTGGTTTGAGGCCTGGCTTGCTCCACCCCCTGCTCTTGATATTCTCCCCGATTGTGGGCTGCATTTTGGCCTCATTTTGGGCTGGAGCTTCTCGTGGTTTGAGGCCTGGCTTGCTCCACCCCCTGCTCTTGATATTCTCCCGGAGGTGGGCTGCATTTTGGCTGCCTTTTGGGCTGTAGCTTCTCGAGGTTTGAGGCCTGGCTTGCTCCACCCCCTGCTCTTGAGATTCTCCCGGAGGTGGGCTGGATTTTGGCTGTCTTTTGGGCTGGAGCTTCTCGTGGTTTGAGGCCTGGCTTGCTCCACATCCTGCTCTTGAGATTCTCCCGGATGTGGGCTGGATTTTGGCTGCATTTTGGGCTGGAGCTTCTCGTGGTTTGAGGCCTGCCTTGCTCCACCCCCTGCTCTTGAAATTGTCCCGGATGTGGGCTGCATTTTGGCTGCCTTTTGGGCTGGAGCTTCTCGTGGTTTGAGGCCTGGCTTGCTCCACCCCCTGCTCTTGAGTTTCTCCCGGAGGTGGGCTGCATTTTGGCTGCCTGTTGGGCTGGAGCTTCTCGTGGTTTGAGGCCTGGCTTGCTCCACCCCCTGCTCTTGATATTCTCATGGATATGGGCTGTATTTTGGCTGCCTTTTGGGCTGGAGCTTCTCGTGGTTTGAGGCCTGGCTTGCTCCACCCCCTGCTCTTGAGTTTCTCCCGGAGGTGGGATGGATTTTGGCTGCCTTTTGGGCTGGAGCTTCTCGTGGTTTGAGGCCTGGCTTGCTCCACCCCCTGCTCTTGAGATTCTCCCGGATGTGGGCTGCATTTTGGCTGCCTTTTGGGCTGGAGCTTCTCATGGTTTGAGGCCTGGCTTGCTCCACCCCCTGCTCTTGAGATTCTCCCGGATGTGGGCTGGATTTTGGCTGCCTTTAAGGCTGGAGCTTCTCGAGGTTTGAGGCCTGCCTTGCTCCACCCCCTGCTCTTGAGATTCTCCCGGATGTGGGCTGCAATTTGGCTGCCTTTTGGGCTGGAGCTTCTCGTGGTTTGAGGCCTGCCTTGCTCCACCCCCTGCTCTTGATATTCTCCCGGATGTGGGCTGCATTTTGGCTTATACTTGGGCTGGAGCTTCTCGTGGTTTGAGGCCTGGCTTGCTCCACCCCCTGCTCTTGATATTCTCCCAGATGTGGGCTGGATTTTGGCTGCCTTTTGGGCTGGAGCTTCTCGTGGTTTGAGGCCTGGCTTGCTCCACCCCCTGCTCTTGAAATTGTCCCGGATGTGTGCTGCATTTTGGCTGCCTTTTGGGCTGGAGCTTCTCGTGGTTTGAGGCCTGGCTTGCTCCACCCCCTGCTCTTGAGATTCTCCTGGAGGTGAGCTGCATTTTGGCTGCCTTTTGGGCTGGAGCTTCTCGTGGTTTGAGGCCTGGCTTGCTCCACCCCCTGCTCTTGATATTCTCATGGATATGGGCTGTATTTTGGCTGCCTTTTGGGCTGGAGCTTCTCGTGGTTTGAGGCCTGGCTTGCTCCACCCCCTGCTCTTGAGTTTCTCCCGGAGGTGGGATGGATTTTGGCTGCCTTTTGGGCTGGAGCTTCTCGTGGTTTGAGGCCTGGCTTGCTCCACCCCCTGCTCTTGAGATTCTCCCGGATGTGGGCTGCATTTTGGCTGCCTTTTGGGCTGGAGCTTCTCATGGTTTGAGGCCTGGCTTGCTCCACCCCCTGCTCTTGATATTCTCCCAGATGTGGGCTGGATTTTGGCTGCCTTTTGGGCTGGAGCTTCTCGTGGTTTGAGGCCTGGCTTGCTCCACCCCCTGCTCTTGAAATTGTCCCGGATGTGTGCTGCATTTTGGCTGCCTTTTGGGCTGGAGCTTCTCGTGGTTTGAGGCCTGGCTTGCTCCACCCCCTGCTCTTGAGATTCTCCCGGATGTGGGCTGCATTTTGGCTGCCTTTTGGGCTGGAGCTTCCCGTGGTTTGAGGCCTGGCTTGCTCCACCCCCTGCTCTTGAGTTTCTCCTGGAGGTGGGCTGCATTTTGGCTGCGTTTTGGGCTGGAGCTTCTCGTGGTTTGAGGCCTGGCTTGCTCCACCCCCTGCTCTTGAAATTCTCCCGGATGTGTGCTGGATTTTGTCTGCATTTTGGGCTGGAGCTTCTCATGGTTTGAGGCCTGGCTTGCTCCACCCCCTGCTCTTGAGATTCTCCCGGATGTGGGCTGGATTTTGGCTGCCTTTTGGGCTGGAGCTTCTCGTGGTTTGAGGCCTGCCTTTCTCCACCCCCTGCTCTTGAAATTGTCCCGGATGTGGGCTGCATTTTGGCTGCCTTTTGGGCTGGAGCTTCTCATGGTTTGAGGCCTGGCTTGCTCCACCCCCTGCTCTTGAGATTCTCCCAGATGTGGGCTGGATTTTGGCTGCTTTTTGGGCTGGAGCTTCTCGTGGTTTGTGGCCTGGCTTGCTCCACCCCCTGCTCTTGAGATTCTCCCGGATGTGGGCTGGATTTTGGCTGCCTTTAAGGCTGGAGCTTCTCGAGGTTTGAGGCCTGCCTTGCTCCACCCCCTGCTCTTGAGATTCTCCCGGATATGGGCTGCAATTTGGCTGCCTTTTGGGCTGGAGCTTCTCGTGGTTTGAGGCCTGCCTTGCTCCACCCCCTGCTCTTGATATTCTCCCGGATGTGGGCTGCATTTTGGCTGCCTTTTGAGCTGGAGCTTCTCGTGGTTTGAGGCCTGGCTTGCTCCACCCCCTGCTCTTGAGATTCTCCCGGATGTGGGCTGCATTTTGGCTGCCTTTTGGGATGGAGCTTCTCGAGGTTTGAGGCCTGGCTTGCTCCACCCCCTGCTCTTGATATTCTCCCGGATGTGGGCTGCATTTTGGCTGCCTTTTGGGCTGGAGCTTCTCGTGGTTTGAGGCCTGGCTTGCTCCACCCCCTGCTCTTGAGTTTCTCCTGGAGGTGAGCTGCATTTTGGCTGCCTTTTGGGCTGGAGCTTCTCGTGGTTTGAGGCCTGGCTTGCTCCACCCCCTGCTCTTGAAATTCTCCCGGATGTGGGCTGGATTTTGTCTGCCTTTTTGGCTGGAGCTTCTCGTGGTTTGAGGCCTGGCTTGCTCCACCCCCTGCTCTTGATATTCTCCCGGATGTGGCCTGCATTTTGGCTGCCTTTTGGGCTGGAGGTTCTCGAGGTTTGAGGCCTGGCTTGCTCCACCCCCTGCTCTTGAGATTCTCCCGGATGTGGGCTGCATTTTGGCTGCCTTTTGGGCTGGAGCTTCTCGTGGTTTGAGGCCTGGCTTGCTCCACCCCCTGCTCTTGATATTCTCCCAGATGTGGGCTGGATTTTGGCTGCCTTTTGGGCTGGAGCTTCTCGTGGTTTGAGGCCTGGCTTGCTCCACCCCCTGCTCTTGAAATTGTCCCGGATGTGGGCTGCATTTTGGCTGCCTTTTGGGCTGGAGCTTCTCGTGGTTTGAGGCCTGGCTTGCTCCACCCCCTGCTCTTGAGATTCTCCCGGATGTGGGCTGCATTTTGGCTGCCTTTTGGGCTGGAGATTCTCGTGGTTTTAAGGCCTGGCTTGCTCCACCCCCTGCTCTTGAGATTCTCCCGGATGTGGCCTGCATTTTGGCTGCCTTTGGGCTGGAGCTTCTCATGGTTTGAGGCCTGGCTTGCTCCACCCCCTGCTCTTGAGATTCTCCTGGATGTGGTCTGCATTTTGGCTGCCTTTTGAGCTGGAGCTTCTCGTGGTTTGAGGCCTGGCTTGCTCCACCCCCTGCTCTTGAGATTCTCCCGGATGTGGGCTGCATTTTGGTTGCCTTTTGGGCTGGAGCTTCTCGTGGTTTGAGGCCTGGCTTGCTCCACCCCCTGCTCTTGAGATTCTCCCGGATATGGGCTGGATTTTGGCTGCCTTTTGGGCTGGAGCTTCTCATGGTTTGAGGCCTGGCTTGCTCCACCCCCTGCTCTTGATATTCTCCTGGATGTCGGCTGCATTTTGGCTGCCTTTTGGGCTGGAGCTTCTCGTGGTTTGAGGCCTGGCTTGCTCCACCCCCTGCTCTTGAGTTTCTCCCGGAGGTGGGATGGATTTTGGCTGCCTTTTGGGCTGGAGCTTCTCGTGGTTTGAGGCCTGGCTTGCTCCACCCCCTGCTCTTGAGATTCTCCTGGATGTGGGCTGCATTTTGGCTGCCTTTTGGGCTGGAGCTTCTCATGGTTTGAGGCCTGGCTTGCTCCACCCCCTGCTCTTGAGTTTCTCCCGGAGGTGGGCTGCATTTTGGCTGCCTGTTGGGCTGGAGCTTCTCGTGGTTTGAGGCCTGGCTTGCTCCACCCCCTGCTCTTGATATTCTCATGGATATGGGCTGGATTTTGGCTGCCTTTTGGGCTGGAGATTCTCGTGGTTTGAGGCCTGGCTTGCTCCACCCCCTGCTCTTGAGTTTCTCCCGGAGGTGGAATGGATTTTGGCTGCCTTTTGGGCTGGAGCTTCTCGTGGTTTGAGGCCTGGCTTGCTCCACCCCCTGCTCTTGAGATTCTCCCGGATGTGGGCTGCATTTTGGCTGCCTTTTGGGCTGGAGCTTCTCGTGGTTTGAGGCCTGCCTTTCTCCACCCCCTGCTCTTGAAATAGTCCCGGATGTGGGCTGCATTTTGGCTGCCTTTTTGGCTGGAGCTTCTCATGGTTTGAGGCCTGGCTTGCTCCACCCCCTGCTCTTGATATTCTCCCAGATGTGGGCTGGATTTTGGCTGCCTTTTGGGCTGGAGCTTCTCGTGGTTTGAGGCCTGGCTTGCTCCACCCCCTGCTCTTGAAATTGTCCCGGATGTGTGCTGCATTTTGGCTGCCTTTTGGGCTGGAGCTTCTCGTGGTTTGAGGCCTGGCTTGCTCCACCCCCTGCTCTTGAGATTCTCCCGGATGTGGGCTGCATTTTGGCTGCCTTTTGGGCTGGAGCTTCCCGTGGTTTGAGGCCTGGCTTGCTCCACCCCCTGCTCTTGAGTTTCTCCTGGAGGTGGGCTGCATTTTGGCTGCGTTTTGGGCTGGAGCTTCTCGTGGTTTGAGGCCTGGCTTGCTCCACCCCCTGCTCTTGAAATTCTCCTGGATGTGTGCTGGATTTTGTCTGCATTTTGGGCTGGAGCTTCTCATGGTTTGAGGCCTGGCTTGCTCCACCCCCTGCTCTTGAGATTCTCCCGGATGTGGGCTGGATTTTGGCTCCCTTTTGGGCTGGAGCTTCTCGTGGTTTGAGGCCTGCCTTTCTCCACCCCCTGCTCTTGAAATTGTCCCGGATGTGGGCTGCATTTTGGCTGCCTTTTGGGCTGGAGCTTCTCATGGTTTGAGGCCTGGCTTGCTCCACCCCCTGCTCTTGAGATTCTCCCGGATGTGGGCTGGATTTTGGCTGCTTTTTGGGCTGGAGCTTCTCGTGGTTTGAGGCCTGGCTTGCTCCACCCCCTGCTCTTGAGATTCTCCCGGATGTGGGCTGGATTTTGGCTGCCTTTTGGGCTGGAGCTTCTCATGGTTTGAGGCCTGGCTTGCTCCACCCCCTGCTCTTGAGATTCTCCCGGATATGGGCTGCAATTTGGCTGCCTTTTGGGCTGGAGCTTCTCGTGGTTTGAGGCCTGCCTTGCTCCACCCCCTGCTCTTGATATTCTCCCGGATGTGGGCTGCATTTTGGCTTATACTTGGGCTGGAGCTTCTCGTGGTTTGAGGCCTGGCTTGCTCCACCCCCTGCTCTTGATATTCTCCCGTATGTGGGCTGCATTTTGGCTGCCTTTTGGGATGGAGCTTCTCGAGGTTTGAGGCCTGGCTTGCTCCACCCCCTGCTCTTGATATTCTCCCAGATGTGGGCTGGATTTTGGCTGCCTTTTGGGCTGGAGCTTCTCGTGGTTTGAGGCCTGGCTTGCTCCACCCCCTGCTCTTGAGTTTCTCCTGGAGGTGAGCTGCATTTTGGCTGCCTTTTGGGCTGGAGCTTCTCGTGGTTTGAGGCCTGGCTTGCTCCACCCCCTGCTCTTGAAATTCTCCCGGATGTGGGCTGCATTTTGTCTGCCTTTTTGGCTGGAGCTTCTCGTGGGTTGAGGCCTGGCTTGCTCCACCCCCTGCTCTTGATATTCTCCCGGATGTGGCCTGCATTTTGGCTGCCTTTTGGGCTGGAGGTTCTCGAGGTTTGAGGCCTGGCTTGCTCCACCCCCTGCTCTTGAGATTCTCCCGGATGTGGGCTGCATTTTGTCTGCATTTTGGGCTGGAGCTTCTCGTGGTTTGAGGCCTGGCTTGCTCCACCCCCTGCTCTTGATATTCTCCCAGATGTGGGCTGGATTTTGGCTGCCTTTTGGGCTGGAGCTTCTCGTGGTTTGAGGCCTGGCTTGTTCCACCCCCTGCTCTTGAAATTGTCCCGGATGTGGGCTGCATTTTGGCTGCCTTTTGGGCTGGAGCTTCTCGTGGTTTGAGGCCTGGCTTGCTCCACCCCCTGCTCTTGAGATTCTCCCGGATGTGGGCTGCATTTTGGCTGCCTTTTGGGCTGGAGATTCTCGTGGTTTTAAGGCCTGGCTTGCTCCACCCCCTGCTCTTGAGATTCTCCCGGATGTGGCCTGCATTTTGGCTGCCTTTGGGCTGGAGCTTCTCATGGTTTGAGGCCTGGCTTGCTCCACCCCCTGCTCTTGAGATTCTCCTGGATGTGGTCTGCATTTTGGCTGCCTTTTGAGCTGGAGCTTCTCGTGGTTTGAGGCCTGGCTTGCTCCACCCCCTGCTCTTGAGATTCTCCCGGATGTGGGCTGCATTTTGGTTGCCTTTTGGGCTGGAGCTTCTCGTGGTTTGAGGCCTGGCTTGCTCCACCCCCTGCTCTTGAGATTGTCCCCGATCTGGGCTGGATTTTGGCTGCCTTTTGGGCTGGAGCTTCTCATGGTTTGAGGCCTGGCTTGCTCCACCCCCTGCTCTTGATATTCTCCTGGATGTCGGCTGCATTTTGGCTGCCTTTTGGGCTGGAGCTTCTCGTGGTTTGAGGCCTGGCTTGCTCCACCCCCTGCTCTTGAGTTTCTCCCGGAGGTGGGATGGATTTTGGCTGCCTTTTGGGCTGGAGCTTCTCGTGGTTTGAGGCCTGGCTTGCTCCACCCCCTGCTCTTGAGATTCTCCTGGATGTGGGCTGCATTTTGGCTGCCTTTTGGGCTGGAGCTTCTCATGGTTTGAGGCCTGGCTTGCTCCACCCCCTGCTCTTGAGTTTCTCCCGGAGGTGGGCTGCATTTTGGCTGCCTGTTGGGCTGGAGCTTCTCGTGGTTTGAGGCCTGGCTTGCTCCACCCCCTGCTCTTGATATTCTCATGGATATGGGCTGTATTTTGGCTGCCTTTTGGGCTGGAGCTTCTCGTGGTTTGAGGCCTGGCTTGCTCCACCCCCTGCTCTTGAGTTTCTCCCGGAGGTGGGATGGATTTTGGCTGCATTTTGGGCTGGAGCTTCTCGTGGTTTGAGGCCTGGCTTGCTCCACCCCCTGCTCTTGAGATTCTCCTGGATGTGGGCTGCATTTTGGCTGCCTTTTGGGCTGGAGCTTCTCGTGGTTTGAGGCCTGGCTTGCTCCACCCCCTGCTCTTGAGATTCTCCCGGATGTGGGCTGGATTTTGGCTGCCTTTTGGGCTGGAGCTTCTCATGGTTTGAGGCCTGGCTTGCTCCACCCCCTGCTCTTGAGATTCTCCCGGATATGGGCTGCAATTTGGCTGCCTTTTGGGCTGGAGCTTCTCGTGGTTTGAGGCCTGCCTTGCTCCACCCCCTGCTCTTGATATTCTCCCGGATGTGGGCTGCATTTTGGCTTATACTTGGGCTGGAGCTTCTCGTGGTTTGAGGCCTGGCTTGCTCCACCCCCTGCTCTTGATATTCTCCCGGATGTGGGCTGCATTTTGGCTGCCTTTTGGGATGGAGCTTCTCGAGGTTTGAGGCCTGGCTTGCTCCACCCCCTGCTCTTGATATTCTCCCAGATGTGGGCTGGATTTTGGCTGCCTTTTGGGCTGGAGCTTCTCGTGGTTTGAGGCCTGGCTTGCTCCACCCCCTGCTCTTGAGTTTCTCCTGGAGGTGAGCTGCATTTTGGCTGCCTTTTGGGCTGGAGCTTCTCGTGGTTTGAGGCCTGGCTTGCTCCACCCCCTGCTCTTGAAATTCTCCCGGATGTGGGCTGCATTTTGTCTGCCTTTTTGGCTGGAGCTTCTCGTGGTTTGAGGCCTGGCTTGCTCCACCCCCTGCTCTTGATATTCTCCCGGATGTGGCCTGCATTTTGGCTGCCTTTTGGGCTGGAGGTTCTCGAGGTTTGAGGCCTGGCTTGCTCCACCCCCTGCTCTTGAGATTCTCCCGGATGTGGGCTGCATTTTGTCTGCATTTTGGGCTGGAGCTTCTCGTGGTTTGAGGCCTGGCTTGCTCCACCCCCTGCTCTTGATATTCTCCCAGATGTGGGCTGGATTTTGGCTGCCTTTTGGGCTGGAGCTTCTCGTGGTTTGAGGCCTGGCTTGTTCCACCCCCTGCTCTTGAAATTGTCCCGGATGTGGGCTGCATTTTGGCTGCCTTTTGGGCTGGAGCTTCTCGTGGTTTGAGGCCTGGCTTGCTCCACCCCCTGCTCTTGAGATTCTCCCGGATGTGGGCTGCATTTTGGCTGCCTTTTGGGCTGGAGATTCTCGTGGTTTTAAGGCCTGGCTTGCTCCACCCCCTGCTCTTGAGATTCTCCCGGATGTGGCCTGCATTTTGGCTGCCTTTGGGCTGGAGCTTCTCATGGTTTGAGGCCTGGCTTGCTCCACCCCCTGCTCTTGAGATTCTCCCGGATGTGGGCTGCATTTTGGTTGCCTTTTGGGCTGGAGCTTCTCGTGGTTTGAGGCCTGGCTTGCTCCACCCCCTGCTCTTGAGATTGTCCCCGATCTGGGCTGGATTTTGGCTGCCTTTTGGGCTGGAGCTTCTCATGGTTTGAGGCCTGGCTTGCTCCACCCCCTGCTCTTGATATTCTCCTGGATGTCGGCTGCATTTTGGCTGCCTTTTGGGCTGGAGCTTCTCGTGGTTTGAGGCCTGGCTTGCTCCACCCCCTGCTCTTGAGATTCTCCCGGATGTGGGCTGGATTTTGGCTGCTTTTTGGGCTGGAGCTTCTCGTGGTTTGAGGCCTGGCTTGCTCCACCCCCTGCTCTTGTGATTCTCCCGGATGTGGGCTGCATTTTGGCTGAGTTTTGGGCTGGAGCTTCTCGTGGTTTGAGGCCTGGCTTGCTCCACCCCCTGCTCTTGAGATTCTCCCGGATGTGGGCTGCATTTTACCTGCATTTTGGGCTGGAGCTTCTCATGGTTTGAGGCCTGGCTTGCTCCACCCCCTGCTCTTGAGATTCTCCCGGATATGGGCTGCAATTTGGCTGCCTTTTGGGCTGGAGCTTCTCGTGGTTTGAGGCCTGCCTTGCTCCACCCCCTGCTCTTGATATTCTCCCGGATGTGGGCTGCATTTTGGCTGATACTTGGGCTGGAGCTTCTCATGGTTTGAGGCCTGGCTTGCTCCACCCCCTGCTCTTGATATTCTCCCGTATGTGGGCTGCATTTTGGCTGCCTTTTGGGCTGGAGCTTCTCGAGGTTTGAGGCCTGGCTTGCTCCACCCCCTGCTCTTGATATTCTCCCGGATGTGGCCTGCATTTTGGCTGCCTTTTGGGCTGGAGCTTCTCGTGGTTTGAGGCCTGGCTTGCTCCACCCCCTGCTCTTGAGATTCTCCCGGATGTGGGCTGCATTTTGTCTGCATTTTGGGCTGGAGCTTCTCGTGGTTTGAGGCCTGGCTTGCTCCACCCCCTGCTCTTGATATTCTCCCAGATGTGGGCTAGATTTTGGCTGCCTTTTGGGCTGGAGCTTCTCGTGGTTTGAGGCCTGGCTTGTTCCACCCCCTGCTCTTGAAATTGTCCCGGATGTGGGCTGCATTTTGGCTGCCTTTTGGGCTGGAGCTTCTCGTGGTTTGAGGCCTGGCTTGCTCCACCCCCTGCTCTTGAGATTCTCCCGGATGTGGGCTGCATTTTGGCTGCCTTTTGGGCTGGAGATTCTCGTGGTTTTAAGGCCTGGCTTGCTCCACCCCCTGCTCTTGAGATTCTCCCGGATGTGGCCTGCATTTTGGCTGCCTTTGGGCTGGAGCTTCTCATGGTTTGAGGCCTGGCTTGCTCCACCCCCTGCTCTTGAGATTCTCCTGGATGTGGTCTGCATTTTGGCTGCCTTTTGAGCTGGAGCTTCTCGTGGTTTGAGGCCTGGCTTGCTCCACCCCCTGCTCTTGAGATTCTCCCGGATGTGGGCTGCATTTTGGTTGCCTTTTGGGCTGGAGCTTCTCGTGGTTTGAGGCCTGGCTTGCTCCACCCCCTGCTCTTGAGATTCTCCCCGATCTGGGCTGGATTTTGGCTGCCTTTTGGGCTGGAGCTTCTCATGGTTTGAGGCCTGGCTTGCTCCACCCCCTGCTCTTGATATTCTCCTGGATGTCGGCTGCATTTTGGCTGCCTTTTGGGCTGGAGCTTCTCGTGGTTTGAGGCCTGGCTTGCTCCACCCCCTGCTCTTGAGATTCTCCCGGATGTGGGCTGGATTTTGGCTGCTTTTTGGGCTGGAGCTTCTCGTGGTTTGAGGCCTGGCTTGCTCCACCCCCTGCTCTTGTGATTCTCCCGGATGTGGGCTGCATTTTGGCTGACTTTTGGGCTGGAGCTTCTCGTGGTTTGAGGCCTGGCTTGCTCCACCCCCTGCTCTTGAGATTCTCCCGGATGTGGGCTGCATTTTACCTGCATTTTGGGCTGGAGCTTCTCGAGGTTTGAGGCCTGGCTTGCTCCACCCCCTGCTCTTGATATGCTCCCGGATGTTGCCTGGATTTTGTCTGCATTTTGGGCTGGAGCTTCTCGTGGTTTGAGGCCTGGCTTGCTCCAACCCCTACTCTTGAGATTCTCCCGGAGGTGGGCTGCATTTTGGCTGCCTTTTGGGCTGGAGCTTCTCGTGGTTTGAGGCCTGGCTTGCTCCACCCCCTGCTCTTGATATTCTCCCGGATGTGGGCTGCAGTTTGGCTGCCTTTTGGGCTGGAGCTTCTCGTGGTTTGAGGCCTGGCTTGCTCCAGCCCCTGCTCTTGAGATTCTCCCGGATGTGGGCTGGATTTTGTCTGCCTTTTGGGCTGGAGCTTCTCATGGTTTGAGGCCTGGCTTGCTCCACCCCCTGCTCTTGAGATTCTCCCGGATGTGGGCTGCATTTTGGCTGCCTTTTGGGCTGGAGCTTCTCGTGGTTTGAGGCCTGGCTTGCTCCACCCCCTGCTCTTGAAATTGTCCCGGATGTGGGCTGCATTTTGGCTGCCTTTTGGGCTGGAGCTTCTCGAGGTTTGAGGCCTGGCTTGCTTCACCCCCTGCTCTTGATATTCTCCCGGATGTGGGCTGGATTTTGTCTGCATTTTGGGCTGGAGCTTCCCGTGGTTTGAGGCCTGCCTTGCTCCACCCCCTGCTCTTGAGATTCTCCCGGATGTGGGCTGCATTTTGGCTGCCTTTTGGGCTGGAGCTTCTCGAGGTTTGAGGCCTGGCTTGCTTCACCCCCTGCTCTTGATATTCTCCCGGATGTGGGCTGGATTTTGTCTGCATTTTGGGCTGGAGCTTCCCGTGGTTTGAGGCCTGCCTTGCTCCACCCCCTGCTCTTGAGATTCTCCCGGATGTGGGCTGCATTTTGGCTGCCTTTTGGGCTGGAGCTTCTCGTGGTTTGAGGCCTGGCTTGCTCCACCCCCTGCTCTTGAAATTCTCCCAGATGTGGGCTGGATTTTGGCTGCCTTTTGGTCTGGAGCTTCTTGTGGTTTGAGGCCTGGCTTGCTCCACCCCCTGCTCTTGATATTCTCAGGGAGGTGGGCTGCTTTTTGGCTGCATTTTGGGCTGGAGCTTCTCGAGGTTTCAGGCCTGTCTTGCTCCACCCCCTGCTCTTGAGATTCTCCCGGATGTGGGCTGCATTTTGGCTGCCTTTTGGGCTGGAGCTTCTCGTGGTTTGAGGCCTGGCTTGCTCCACCCCCTGCTCTTGAGTTTCTCCTGGATGTGGGCTGGATTTTGGCTGCCTTTTGGGCTGGAGCTTCTCGTGGTTTGAGGCCTGGCTTGCTCCACATCCTGCTCTTGAGATTCTCCCGGATGTGGTCTGCATTTTGGCTGCCTTTTGGGCTGGAGCTTCTCGAGGTTTGAGGCCTGCCTTGCTCCACCCCCTGCTCTTGAGATTCTCAGGGAGGTGGGCTGCATTTTGGCTGCCTTTTGGGCTGGAGCTTCTCATGGTTTGAGGCCTGGCTTGCTCCACCCCCTGCTCTTGATATTCTCCCGGATGTGGGCTGCATTTTGGCTGCATTTTGGGCTGGAGCTTCTCGTGGTTTGAGGCCTGGCTTGCTCCAACCCCTACTCTTGAGATTCTCCCGGAGGTGGGCTGCATTTTGGCTGCCTTTAGGGCTGGAGCTTCTCGTGGTTTTAAGGCCTGGCTTGCTCCACCCCCTGCTCTTGAGATTCTCATGGATATGGGCTGTATTTTGGCTGCATTTTGGGCTGGAGCTTCTTGTGGTTTGAGGCCTGGCTTGCTCCACCCCCTGCTCTTGAGATTCTCCCGGATGTGGGCTGCATTTTGGCTGCCTTTTTGGCTGGAGCTTCTCATGGTTTGAGGCCTGGCTTGCTCCACCCCCTGCTCTTGATATTCTCCCGGATGTGGGCTGCATTTTGGCAGCCTTTTGGGCTGGAACTTCTCGTGGTTTGAGGCCTGGCTTGCTCCACCCCCTGCTCTTGAGATTCTCAGGGAGGTGGGCTGCATTTTGGCTGCATTTTGGGCTGGAGCTTCTCGAGGTTTCAGGCCTGTCTTGCTCCACCCCCTGCTCTTGAGTTTCTCCTTGATGTGGGCTGCATTTTGGCTGCATTTTGGGCTGGAGCTTCTCGTGGTTTGAGGCCTGGCTTGCTCCACCCCCTGCTCTTGAGATTCTCCCCGATCTGGGCTGCATTTTGGCTGCCTTTTGGGCTGGAGCTTCTCGAGGTTTGAGGCCTGCCTTGCTCCACCCCCTGCTCTTGAGATTCTCAGGGAGGTGGGCTGCATTTTGGCTGCCTTTTGGGCTGGAGCTTCTCGTGGTTTGAGGCCTGACTTGCTCCACCCCCTGCTCTTGAGATTCTCCCGGATGTGGGCTGCATTTTGGCTGCCTTTTTGGCTGGAGCTTCTCATGGTTTGAGGCCTGGCTTGCTCCACCCCCTGCTCTTGATATTCTCCTGGATGTCGGCTGCATTTTGGCTGCCTTTTGGGCTGGAGCTTCTCGTGGTTTGAGGCCTGGCTTGCTCCACCCCCTGCTGTTGAGATTCTCCCGGATGTGGGCTGCATTTTGGCTGCCTTTTGGGCTGGAGCTTCTCGTGGTTTGAGGCCTGGCTTGCTCCACCCCCTGCTCTTGAGATTCTCCCGGAGGTGGTCTGCATTTTGGCTGATACTTGAGCTGGAGCTTCTCGTGGTTTGAGGCCTGGCTTGCTCCACCCCCTGCTCTTGAGATTCTCCCGGATGTGGGCTGCATTTTGGCTGCCTTTTGGGCTGGAGCTTCTCGAGGTTTGAGGCCTGCCTTGCTCCACCCCCTGCTCTTGATATTCTCTCGGATGTGGGCTGGATTTTGTCTGCATTTTGGGCTGGAGCTTCTCGTGGTTTGAGGCCTGGCTTGCTCCACCCCCTGCTCTTGAGATTCTCCCGGATGTGGTCTGCATTTTGGCTGCCTTTTGGGCTGGAGCTTCTCGAGGTTTGAGGCCTGCCTTGCTCCACCCCCTGCTCTTGAGATTCTCAGGGAGGTGGGCTGCATTTTGGCTGCCTTTTGGGCTGGAGCTTCTCATGGTTTGAGGCCTGGCTTGCTCCACCCCCTGCTCTTGATATTCTCCCGGATGTGGGCTGCATTTTGGCTGCATTTTGGGCTGGAGCTTCTCGTGGTTTGAGGCCTGGCTTGCTCCAACCCCTACTCTTGAGATTCTCCCGGAGGTGGGCTGCATTTTGGCTGCCTTTAGGGCTGGAGCTTCTCGTGGTTTTAAGGCCTGGCTTGCTCCACCCCCTGCTCTTGAGATTCTCGCGGAGGTGGGCTGCATTTTGGCTGCCTTTTGGCCTGGAGCTTCTCGTGGTTTGAGGCCTGGCTTGCTCCACCCCCTGCTCTTGATATTCTCCCGGATGTGGGCTGCATTTTGGTTGCCTTTTGGGCTGGAGCTTCTCGTGGTTTGAGGCCTGCCTTGCTCCAACCCCTACTCTTGAGATTCTCCCGGAGGTGGGCTACATTTTGGCTGCCTTTAGGGCTTTAGCTTCTCGTGGTTTGAGGTCTGGCTTGCTCCACCCCCTGCTCTTGAGATTCTCCCGGAGTTGGTCTGCATTTTGGCTGCCTTTAGGGCTGGAGCTTCTCGTGGTTTGAGGCCTGGCTTGCTCCACCCCCTGCTCTTGATATTCTCCCGGATGTGGTCTGCATTTTGGTTGCCTTTTGGGCTGGAGCTTCTCGTGGTTTGAGGCCTGCCTTGCTCCACCCCCTGCTCTTGAGATTCTCCCGGATGTGGGCTGCATTTTGGCTGCCTTTTGGGCTGGAGCTTCTCGTGGTTTGAGGCCTGGCTTGCTCCACCCCCTGCTCTTGATATTCTCCAGGATGTGGCCTGCATTTTGGCTGCCTTTTGGGCTGGAGCTTCTCAAGGTTTGAGGCCTGGCTTGCTCCACACCCTGCTCTTGAGATTCTCCCGGATGTGGGCTGGATTTTGTCTGCCTGTTGGGCTGGAGCTTCTCGTGGTTTGAGGCCTGGCTTGCTCCACCCCCTGCTCTTGAGATTCTCTTGGATGTGGGCTGGATTTTGGCTGCCTTTTGGGCTGCAGCTTCTCGTGGTTTGAGGCCTGCCTTTCTCCACCTCCTGCTCTTGAAATTGTCCCGGATGTGGGCTGGATTTTGTCTACATTTTGGGCTGGAGCTTCTCATGGTTTGAGGCCTGCCTTGCTCCACCCCCTGCTCTTGATATTCTCCCAGATGTGGGCTGGATTTTGGCAGCCTTTTGGGCTGGAGCTTCTCGTGGTTTGAGGCCTGGCTTGCTCCACCCCCTGCTCTTGATATTCTCAGGGAGGTGGGCTGCATTTTGGCTGCATTTTGGGCTGGAGCTTCTCGTGGTTTCAGGCCTGTCTTGCTCCACCCCCTGCTCTTGAGTTTCTCCTTGATGTGGGCTGCATTTTGGCTGCATTTTGGGCTGGAGCTTCTCGTGGTTTGAGGCCTGGCTTGCTCCACCCCCTGCTCTTGAGATTCTCCCGGATGTGGGCTGCATTTTGGCTGCCTTTTGGGCTGGAGCTTCTCGAGGTTTGAGGCATGGCTTGCTCCACCCCCTGCTCTTGAGATTCTCCCGGATTTGGGCTGGATTTTGTCTGCATTTTGGGCTGGAGCTTCTCGTGGTTTGAGGCCTGGCTTGCTCCACCCCCTGCTCTTGAAATTCTCGCGGATGTGCCCTGGATTTTGGCTGCCTTTTGGGCTGGAGCTTCTCGTGGTTTGAGGCCTGGCTTGCTCCACCCCCTGCTCTTGAATTTGTCCCGTATGTGGGCTGCATTTTGGCTGCCTTTTGGGCTGGAGCTTCTCGTGGTTTGAGGCCTGGCTTGCTCCACCCCCTGCTCTTGAGATTCTCCTGGATGTGGGCTGCATTTTGTCTGCCTTTTGGGCTGGAGATTCTCGTGGTTTGAGGCCTGGCTTGCTCCACCCCCTGCTCTTGAGATTCTCCCGCATGTGGGCTGCATTTTGGTTGCCTTTTGGGCTGGAGCTTCTCGTGGTTTGAGGCCTGGCTTGCTCCACCCCCTGCTCTTGAGATTCTCCCCGATCTGGGCTGCATTTTGGCTGCCTTTTGGGCTGGAGCTTCTCGAGGTTTGAGGCCTGCCTTGCTCCACCCCCTGCTCTTGAGATTCTCAGGGAGGTGGGCTGCATTTTGGCTGCCTTTTGGGCTGGAGCTTCTCGTGGTTTGAGGCCTGACTTGCTCCACCCCCTGCTCTTGAGGTTCTCCCGGATGTGGGCTGCATTTTGGCTGCCTTTTTGGCTGGAGCTTCTCATGGTTTGAGGCCTGGCTTGCTCCACCCCCTGCTCTTGATATTCTCCTGGATGTCGGCTGCATTTTGGCTGCCTTTTGGGCTGGAGCTTCTCGTGGTTTGAGGCCTGGCTTGCTCCACCCCCTGCTCTTGAGATTCTCCCGGATGTGGGCTGCATTTTGGCTGCCTTTTGGGCTGGAGCTTCTCGTGGTTTGAGGCCTGGCTTGCTCCACCCCCTGCTCTTGAGATTCTCCCGGAGGTGGGCTGCATTTTGGCTGCCTTTTGGGCTGGAGCTTCTCAAGGTTTGAGGCTTGGCTTGCTCCACCGCCTGCTCTTGATATTCTCCCGGATGTGGGCTGCATTTTGGCTGCCTTTTGGGCTGGAGCTTCTCGTGGTTTGAGGCCTGCCTTGCTCCACCCCCTGCTCTTGAGATTCTCCCGGATGTGGGCTGCATTTTGGCTGTCTTTTGGGCTGGAGCTTCTCGTGGTTTGAGGCCTGCCTTGCTCCACCCCCTGCTCTTGAGATTCTCCCGGATGTGGGCTGGATTTTGGCTGCCTTTTGGGCTGGAGCTTCTCGTGGTTTGAGGCCTGCCTTGCTCCACCCCCTGCTCTTGAGATTCTCCCGGATGTGGGCTGCATTTTGGCTGCATTTTGGGCTGGAGCTTCTCGTGGTTTGAGGCCTGGCTTGCTCCACCCCCTGCTCTTGAGATTCTCCCGGATGTGGGCTGCATTTTGGCTGCCTTTTGGGCTGGAGCTTCTCATGGTTTGAGGCCTGGCTTGCTCCAC
The DNA here is from genome assembly GCA_027574665.1 of Rhynochetos jubatus. Lineage (NCBI taxonomy): Eukaryota > Metazoa > Chordata > Aves > Eurypygiformes > Rhynochetidae > Rhynochetos > Rhynochetos jubatus. The sequence goes on from CM050669.1 coordinate 192,894, forward strand.
ACCCTGCTCTTGATATTCTCCTGGATGTCGGCTGCATTTTGGCTGCCTTTTGGGCTGGAGCTTCTCGTGGTTTGAGGCCTGGCTTGCTCCACCCCCTGCTCTTGAGATTCTCCCGGATGTGGGCTGCATTTTGGCTGCCTTTTGGGCTGGAGCTTCTCGTGGTTTGAGGCCTGGCTTGCTCCACCCCCTGCTCTTGAGATTCTCCCGGAGCTGGTCTGCATTTTGGCTGATACTTGAGCTGGAGCTTCTCGTGGTTTGAGGCCTGGCTTGCTCCACCCCCTGCTCTTGAGATTCTCCCGGATGTGGGCTGCATTTTGGCTGCCTTTTGGGCTGGAGCTTCTCGTGGTTTGAGGCCTGGCTTGCTCCACCCCCTGCTCTTGAGTTTCTCCTGGATGTGGGCTGCATTTTGGCTGCATTTTGGGCTGGAGCTTCTCGTGGTTTGAGGCCTGGCTTGCTCCACCCCCTGCTCTTGAGATTCTCCCGGATGTGGGCTGCATTTTGGCTGCCTTTTGGGCTGGAGCTTCTCGAGGTTTGAGGCATGGCTTGCTCCACCCCCTGCTCTTGAGATTCTCCCGGATTTGGGCTGCATTTTGGCTGCATTTTGGGCTGGAGCTTCTCGTGGTTTGAGGCCTGGCTTGCTCCACATCCTGCTCTTGAGATTCTCCCGGATGTGGGCTGGATTTTGTGTGCCTTTTGGGCTGGAGCTTCTCGTGGTTTGAGGCCTGGCTTGCTCCACCCCCTGCTCTTGAGATTCTCCCGGATGTGGGCTGCATTTTGGTTGCCTTTTGGGCTGGAGCTTCTCGTGGTTTGAGGCCTGGCTTGCTCCACCCCCTGCTCTTGAGATTCTCCCCGATCTGGGCTGCATTTTGGCTGCCTTTAAGGCTGGAGCTTCTCGAGGTTTGAGCCCTGCCTTACTCCACCCCCTGCTCTTGAGATTCTCCCGGATGTGGGCTGCATTTTGGCTGCCTTTTGGGCTGGAGCTTCTCGTGGTTTGAGGCCTGGCTTGCTCCACCCCCTGCTCTTGATATTCTCCCGGATGTGGGCTGCATTTTGGTTGCCTTTTGGGCTGGAGCTTCTCGTGGTTTGAGGCCTGGCTTGCTCCACCCCCTGCTCTTGAGATTCTCCCGGATGTGGGCTGCATTTTGGCTGCCTTTTGGGCTGGAGCTTCTCGTGGTTTGAGGCCTGGCTTGCTCCACCCCCTGCTCTTGAGATTCTCCCGGAGGTGGGCTGGATTTTGGCTGCCTTTTGGTCTGGAGCTTCTCGAGGTTTGAGGCATGGCTTGCTCCACCCCCTGCTCTTGAGATTCTCCCGGATTTGGGCTGCATTTTGGCTGCATTTTGGGCTGGAGCTTCTCGTGGTTTGAGGCCTGGCTTGCTCCACATCCTGCTCTTGAGATTCTCCCGGATGTGGGCTGGATTTTGTGTGCCTTTTGGGCTGGAGCTTCTCGTGGTTTGAGGCCTGGCTTGCTCCACCCCCTGCTCTTGAGATTCTCCCGGATGTGGGCTGCATTTTGGTTGCCTTTTGGGCTGGAGCTTCTCGTGGTTTGAGGCCTGGCTTGCTCCACCCCCTGCTCTTGAGATTCTCCCCGATCTGGGCTGCATTTTGGCTGCCTTTAAGGCTGGAGCTTCTCGAGGTTTTAGCCCTGCCTTGCTCCACCCCCTGCTCTTGAGATTCTCCCGGATGTGGGCTGCATTTTGGCTGCCTTTTGGGCTGGAGCTTCTCGTGGTTTGAGGCCTGGCTTGCTCCACCCCCTGCTCTTGATATTCTCCCGGATGTGGGCTGCATTTTGGTTGCCTTTTGGGCTGGAGCTTCTCGTGGTTTGAGGCCTGGCTTGCTCCACCCCCTGCTCTTGAGATTCTCCCGGATGTGGGCTGCATTTTGGCTGCCTTTTGGGCTGGAGCTTCTCGTGGTTTGAGGCCTGGCTTGCTCCACCCCCTGCTCTTGAGATTCTCCCGGAGGTGGGCTGGATTTTGGCTGCCTTTTGGTCTGGAGCTTCTCGTGGTTTGAGGCCTGGCTTCCTCCACCCCCTGCTCTTGAGATTCTCCCGGATGTGGGCTGCATTTTGGCTGATACTTGGGCTGGAGCTTCTCGTGGTTTGAGGCCTGGCTTGCTCCACCCCCTGCTCTTGAGATTCTCCCGGATGTGGCCTGGATTTTGGCTGCCTTTTGGGCTGGAACTTCTCGTGGTTTGAGGCCTGGCTTGCTCCACCCCCTGCTCTTGATATTCTCCCGGATGTGGGCTGCATTTTGGCTGCCTTTTGGGCTGGAGCTTCTCGAGGTTTGAGGCCTGCCTTGCTTCACCCCCTGCTCTTGATATTCTCCCGGATGTGGGCTGGATTTTGTCTGCATTTTGGGCTGGAGCTTCCCGTGGTTTGAGGCCTGCCTTGCTCCACCCCCTGCTCTTGAGATTCTCCCGGAGGTGGGCTGCATTTTGGCTGCCTTTTGGGCTGGAGCTTCTCGTGGTTTGAGGCCTGGCTTGCTCCACCCCCTGCTCTTGAGTTTCTCCTGGATGTGGGCTGCATTTTGGCTGCATTTTGGGCTGGAGCTTCTCGTGGTTTGAGGCCTGGCTTGCTCCACCCCCTGCTCTTGAGATTCTCCCGGATGTGGGCTGCATTTTGGCTGCCTTTTGGGCTGGAGCTTCTCGAGGTTTGAGGCATGGCTTGCTCCACCCCCTGCTCTTGAGATTCTCCCGGATTTGGGCTGCATTTTGGCTGCATTTTGGGCTGGAGCTTCTCGTGGTTTGAGGCCTGGCTTGCTCCACATCCTGCTCTTGAGATTCTCCCAGATGTGGGCTGGATTTTGTGTGCCTTTTGGGCTGGAGCTTCTCGTGGTTTGAGGCCTGGCTTGCTCCACCCCCTGCTCTTGAGATTCTCCCGGATGTGGGCTGCATTTTGGTTGCCTTTTGGGCTGGAGCTTCTCGTGGTTTGAGGCCTGGCTTGCTCCACCCCCTGCTCTTGAGATTCTCCCCGATCTGGGCTGCATTTTGGCTGCCTTTAAGGCTGGAGCTTCTCGAGGTTTGAGCCCTGCCTTGCTCCACCCCCTGCTCTTGAGATTCTCCCGGATGTGGGCTGCATTTTGGCTGCCTTTTGGGCTGGAGCTTCTCGTGGTTTGAGGCCTGGCTTGCTCCACCCCCTGCTCTTGAGATTCTCCCACATGTGGGCTGCATTTTGGCTGCCTTTTTGGCTGGAGCTTCTCATGGTTTGAGGCCTGGCTTGCTCCACCCCCTGCTCTTGAGATTCTCCTGGATGTGGGCTGCATTTTGGCTGCCTTTTGGGCTGGAGCTTCTCGTGGTTTGAGGCCTGGCTTGCTCCACCCCCTGCTCTTGAGATTCTCCCGGATGTGGGCTGCATTTTGGCTGGATTTTGGGCTGGAGCTTCTCGTGGTTTGAGGCCTGGCTTGCTCCACCCCCTGCTCTTGAGATTCTCCCGGAGGTGGGCTGGATTTTGGCTGCCTTTTGGTCTGGAGCTTCTCGTGGTTTGAGGCCTGGCTTCCTCCACCCCCTGCTCTTGAGATTCTCTCGGATGTGGGCTGCATTTTGGCTGATAATTGGGCTGGAGCTTCTCGTGGTTTGAGGCCTGGCTTGCTCCACCCCCTGCTCTTGATATTCTCCCGGAGGTGGGCTGGATTGTGGCTGCCTTTTGGGCTGGAGCTTCTCGTGGTTTGAGGCCTGGCTTGCTCCACCCCCTGCTCTTGAGATTCTCCCGGATGTGGGCTGCATTTTGGCTGCCTTTTGGGCTGGAGCTTCTCATGGTTTGAGGCCTGGCTTGCTCCACCCCCTGCTCTTGAGATACTCCCGGATGTGGGCTGGATTTTGTCTGCATTTTGGGCTGGAGCTTCTCGTGGTTTGAGGCCTGGCTTGCTCCACCCCCTGCTCTTGAGATTCTCCCGGATGTGGGCTGGATTTTGGCTGCCTTTTCGGCTGCAGCTTCTCATGGTTTGAGGCCTGCCTTTCTCCACACCCTGCTCTTGAAATTGTCCCGGATGTGGGCTGGATTTTGTCTACCTTTTGGGCTGGAGCTTCTCATGGTTTGAGGCCTGGCTTGCTCCACCCCCTGCTCTTGATATTCTCCCAGATGTGGGCTGGATTTTGGCTGCCTTTTGGGCTGGAGCTTCTCGTGGTTTGAGGCCTGGCTTGCTCCACCCCCTGCTCTTGATATTCTCAGGGAGGTGGGCTGCATTTTGGCTGCATTTTGGGCTGGAGCTTCTCGAGGTTTCAGGCCTGTCTTGCTCCACCCCCTGCTCTTGAGATTCTCCCGGATGTGGGCTGCATTTTGGCTGCATTTTGGGCTGGAGCTTCTCGTGGTTTGAGGCCTGGCTTGCTCCACCCCCTGCTCTTGAGATTCTCCCGGATGTGGGCTGCATTTTGGCTGCATTTTGGGCTGGAGCTTCTCGTGGTTTGAGGCCTGGCTTGCTCCACATCCTGCTCTTGAGATTCTCCCGGATGTGGGCTGGATTTTGGCTGCCTTTTGGGCTGGAGCTTCTCGTGGTTTGAGGCCTGCCTTGCTCCACCCCCTGCTCTTGAAATTGTCCCGGATGTGGGCTGCATTTTGGCTGCCTTTTGGGCTGGAGCTTCTCGTGGTTTGAGGCCTGGCTTGCTCCACCCCCTGCTCTTGAGATTCTCCCGGATGTGGGCTGCATTTTGGCTGCCTTTTGGGCTGGAGATTCTCGTGGTTTGGGGCCTGGCTTGCTCCACCCCCTGCTCTTGAGATTCTCCCGGATGTGGTCTGCATTTTGGCTGCATTTTGGGCTGGAGCTTCTCGTGGTTTGAGGCCTGGCTTGCTCCACCCCCTGCTCTTGAGATTCTCCCGGATGTGGGCTGCATTTTGGTTGCCTTTTGGGCTGGAGCTTCTCGTGGTTTGAGGCCTGGCTTGCTCCACCCCCTGCTCTTGAGATTCTCCCCGATCTGGGCTGCATTTTGGCTGCCTTTTGGGCTGGAGCTTCTCGAGGTTTGAGGCCTGGCTTGCTCCACCCCCTGCTCTTGAGATTCTCAGGGAGGTGGGCTGCATTTTGGCTGCCTTTTGGGCTGGAGCTTCTCGTGGTTTGAGGCCTGGCTTGCTCCACCCCCTGCTCTTGAGATTCTCTCGGAGGTGGGCTGGATTTTGGCTGCCTTTTGGGCTGGAGCTTCTTGTGGTTTGAGGCCTGCCTTGCTCCACCCCCTGCTCTTGAGATTCTCCCGGATGTGGGCTGCATTTTGGCTGATACTTGGGCTGGAGCTTCTCGTGGTTTGAGGCCTGGCTTGCTCCACCCCCTGCTCTTGATATTCTCCCGGATGTGGGCTGGATTTTGTCTGCATTTTGGGCTGGAGCTTCCCGTGGTTTGAGGCCTGCCTTGCTCCACCCCCTGCTCTTGAGATTCTCCCGGATGTGGGCTGCATTTTGGCTGAATTTTGGGCTGGAGCTTATTGAGGTTTGAGGCCTGCCTTGCTCCACCCCCTGCTCTTGATATTCTCCCGGATGTGGTCTGGATTTTGTCTGCATTTTGGGCTGGAGCTTCTCGTGGTTTGAGGCCTGGCTTGCTCCACCCCCTGCTCTTGAGATTCTCCCGGATGTGGGCTGCAGTTTGGCTGCCTTTTGGGCTGGAGCTTCTCGTGGTTTGAGGCCTGGCTTGCTCCACCCCCTGCTCTTGAGATTCTCCCGGATGTGGGCTGGATTGTGTCTGCCTTTTGGGCTGGAGCTTCTCATGGTTTGAGGCCTGGCTTGCTCCACCCCCTGCTCTTGAGATTCTCCCGGATGTGGGCTGCATTTTGGCTGCCTTTTGGGCTGGAGCTTCTCGAGGTTTGAGGCCTGCCTTGCTTCACCCCCTGCTCTTGATATTCTCCCGGATGTGGTCTGGATTTTGTCTGCATTTTGGGCTGGAGCTTCCCGTGGTTTGAGGCCTGCCTTGCTCCACCCCCTGCTCTTGAGATTCTCCCGGATGTGGGCTGGATTTTGGCTGCCTTTTGGGCTGGAGCTTCTCGTGGTTTGAGGCCTGGCTTGCTCCACCCCCTACTCTTGAGATTCTCCCGGAGGTGGTCTGCATTTTGGCTGCCTTTAGGGCTGGAGCTTCTCGTGGTTTGAGGCCTGGCTTGCTCCACCCCCTGCTCTTGAGATTCTCCCGGATGTGGGCTGGATTGTGTCTGCCTTTTGGGCTGGAGCTTCTCATGGTTTGAGGCCTGGCTTGCTCCACCCCCTGCTCTTGAGATTCTCCCGGATGTGGGCTGCATTTTGGCTGCCTTTTGGGCTGGAGCTTCTCGAGGTTTGAGGCCTGCCTTGCTTCACCCCCTGCTCTTGATATTCTCCCGGATGTGGGCTGGATTTTGTCTGCATTTTGGGCTGGAGCTTCCCGTGGTTTGAGGCCTGCCTTGCTCCACCCCCTGCTCTTGAGATTCTCCCGGATGTGGGCTGGATTTTGGCTGCCTTTTGGGCTGGAGCTTCTCGTGGTTTGAGGCCTGGCTTGCTCCACCCCCTACTCTTGAGATTCTCCCGGAGGTGGTCTGCATTTTGGCTGCCTTTAGGGCTGGAGCTTCTCGTGGTTTGAGGCCTGGCTTGCTCCACCCCCTGCTCTTGATATTCTCCCGGATGTGGGCTGCATTTTGGCTGCCTTTTGGGCTGGAGCTTCTCGTGGTTTGAGGCCTGGCTTGCTCCACCCCCTGCTCTTGAGATTCTCCCGGATGTGGGCTGGATTTTGTCTGCCTTTTGGGCTGGAGCTTCTCATGGTTTGTGGCCTGCCTTGCTCCACCCCCTGCTCTTGATATTCTCCTGGAGGTGGGCTGCATTTTGGCTGCCTTTTGGGCTGGAGGTTCTCGTGGTTTGAGGCCTGGCTTGCTCCACCCCCTGCTCTTGAGATTCTCCCGGATGTGGGCTGCATTTTGGTTGGCTTTTGGGCTGGAGCTTCTCGTGGTTTGAGGCCTGGCTTGCTCCATCCCCTACTCTTGAGATTCTCCTGGATGTGGGCTGGATTTTGGCTGTCTTTTGGCTGGAGCTTCTCGTGGTTTGAGGCCTGGCTTGCTCCACCCCCTGCTCTTGAAATTGTCCCGGATGTGGGCTGCATTTTGGCTGCATTTTGGGCTGGAGCTTCTCATGGTTTGAGGCCTGGCTTGCTCCACCCCCTGCTCTTGAGATTCTCCCGGAGGTGATCTGCATTTTGGGTAATATTTGGGCTGGAGCTTCTCGTGGTTTGAGGCCTGGCTTGCTCCACCCCCTACTCTTGAGATTCTCCCGGATGTGGGCTGCATTTTGGCTGCATTAAGGGCTGGAGCTTCTCAAGGTTTGAGGCCTGCCTTGCTCCACCCCCTGCTCTTGATATTCTCCCGGATGTGGGCTGCATTTTGGCTGCCTTTTGGGCTGGAGCTTCTCGTGGTTTGAGGCCTGCCTTGCTCCACCCTCTGGTCTTGAAATTGTCCCGGATGTGGGCTGCATTTTGGCTGCCTTTTGGGCTGGAGCTTCTCGAGGTTTGAGGCCTGGCTTTCTCCACCCCCTGCTCTTGATATTCTCCTGGATGTGGGCTGGATTTTGGCTGCATTTTGGGCTGGAGCTTCTCGTGGTTTGAGGCCTGGCTTGCTCCACCCCCTGCTCTTGAGATTCTCCTGGATGTGGGCTGCATTTTGGCTGCCTTTTGGGCTGGAGCTTCTCGTGGTTTGAGGCCTGGCTTGCTCCACCCCCTGCTCTTGATATTCTCCTGGATGTGGGCTGGATTTTGGCTGCCTTTAAGGCTGGAGCTTCTCGTGGTTTGAGGCCTGGCTTGCTCCACCCCCTGCTCTTGAAATTGTCCTGGATGTGGGCTGCATTTTGGCTGCCTTTTGGGCTGGAGCTTCTCGTGGTTTGAGGCCTGGCTTGCTCCACCCCCTGCTCTTGAGATTCTCCCGCATGTGGGCTGCATTTTGGCTGCCTTTTGGGCTGGAGCTTCTCGTGGTTTGAGGCCTGGCTTGCTCCACCCCCTGCTCTTGAGATTCTCCCGGATGTGGGCTGCATTTTGGCTGCATTTTGGGCTGGAGCTTCTCGAGGTTTGAGGCCTGGCTTGCTCCACCCCCTGCTCTTGAGATTCTCCTGGATGTGGGCTGCATTTTGGCTGCCTTTTTGGCTGGAGCTTCTCGTGGTTTGAGGCCTGGCTTGCTCCACCCCCTGCTCTTGAGATTCTCCCGGATGTGGGCTGGATTTTGGCTGCCGTTTGGGCTGGAGCTTCTCGTGGTTTGAGGCCTGGCTTGCTCCAACCCCTGCTCTTGAGATTCTCCCAGATGTGGGCTGGATTTTGGCTGCCTTTTGGGCTGGAGCTTCTCGTGGTTTGAGGCCTGGCTTGCTCCACCCCCTGCTCTTGAAATTGTCCCGGATGTGGGCTGCATTTTGGCTGCCTTTTGGGCTGGAGCTACTCGTGGTTTGAGGCCTGGCTTGCTCCACCCCCTGCTCTTGAGATTCTCCCGGATATGGCCTGCATTTTGGCTGCCTTTTGGGCTGGAGCTTCTCGTGGTTTGAGGCCTGGCTTGCTCCACCCCCTGCTCTTGAGATTCTCCCGGATGTGGGCTGCATTTTGGCTGCCTTTTGGGCTGGAGCTTCTCGAGGTTTGAGGCCTGACTTGCTCCACCCCCTGCTCTTGAGGTTATCAGGGAGGTGGGCTGCATTTTGGCTGCCTTTTGGGCTGGAGCTTCTCATGGTTTGAGGCCTGGCTTGCTCCACCCCCTGCTCTTGATATTCTCCTGGATGTGGGCTGCATTTTGGCTGCCTTTTGGGCTGGAGCTTCTCGTGGTTTGAGGCCTGGCTTGCTCCACCCCCTGCTCTTGATATTCTCCCGCATGTGGGCTGGATTTTGTGTGCCTTTTGGGCTGGAGCTTCTCGTGGTTTGAGGCCTGGCTTGCTCCAACCCCTGCTCTTGAGATTCTCCTGGATGTGGGCTGCATTTTGGCTGCCTTTTGGGCTGGAGCTTCTCAAGGTTTGAGGCCTGGCTTGCTCCACCCCCTGCTCTTGATATTCTCCTGGATGTGGGCTGCATTTTGGCTGCCTTTAAGGCTGGAGCTTCTCGTGGTTTGAGGCCTGGCTTGCTCCACCCCCTGCTCTTGAAATTGTCCTGGATGTGGGCTGCATTTTGGCTGCCTTTTGGGCTGGAGCTTCTCGTGGTTTGAGGCCTGGCTTGCTCCACCCCCTGCTCTTGAGATTCTCCCGGAGGTGGGCTGCATTTTGGCTGCCGTTTGGGCTGGAGCTTCTCGTGGTTTGAGGCCTGGCTTGCTCCACCCCCTGCTCTTGAGATTCTCCCGGATGTGGGCTGGATTTTGGCTGCCTTTTGGGCTGGAGCTTCTCGTGGTTTGAGGCCTGGCTTGCTCCACCCCCTGCTCTTGAGATTCTCCCGGATGTGGGCTGCATTTTGGCTGCCTTTTGGGCTGGAGCTACTCGTGGTTTGAGGCCTGGCTTGCTCCACCCCCTGCTCTTGAGATTCTCCCGGATGTGGCCTGCATTTTGGCTGCCTTTTGGGCTGGAGCTTCTCGTGGTTTGAGGCCTGGCTTGCTCCACCCCCTGCTCTTGAGATTCTCCCGGATGTGGGCTGCATTTTGCCTGCCTTTTGGGCTGGAGCTTCTCGAGGTTTGAGGCCTGCCTTGCTCCACCCCCTGCTCCTGAGGTTATCAGGGAGGTGGGCTGCATTTTGGCTGCCTTTTGGGCTGGAGCTTCTCGTGGTTTGAGGCCTGGCTTGCTCCACCCCCTGCTCTTGAGATTCTCCCGGATGTGGGCTGCATTTTGGCTGCCTTTTGGGCTGGAGCTTCTCATGGTTTGAGGCCTGGCTTGCTCCACCCCCTGCTCTTGAAATTGTCCTGGATGTGGGCTGCATTTTGGCTGCCTTTTGGGCTGGAGCTTCTCGTGGTTTGAGGCCTGGCTTGCTCCACCCCCTGCTCTTGAGATTCTCCCGCATGTGGGCTGCATTTTGGCTGCCTTTTGGGCTGGAGCTTCTCGTGGTTTGAGGCCTGGCTTGCTCCACCCCCTGCTCTTGAGATTCTCCCGGATGTGGGCTGCATTTTGGCTGCATTTTGGGCTGGAGCTTCTCGAGGTTTGAGGCCTGGCTTGCTCCACCCCCTGCTCTTGAGATTCTCCTGGATGTGGGCTGCATTTTGGCTGCCTTTTTGGCTGGAGCTTCTCGTGGTTTGAGGCCTGGCTTGCTCCACCCCCTGCTCTTGAGATTCTCCCGGATGTGGGCTGCATTTTGGCTGCATTTTGGGCTGGAGCTTCTCGAGGTTTGAGGCCTGGCTTGCTCCACCCCCTGCTCTTGAGATTCTCCTGGATGTGGGCTGCATTTTGGTTGCCGTTTGGGCTGGAGCTTCTCGTGGTTTGAGGCCTGGCTTGCTCCACCCCCTGCTCTTGAGATTCTCCCAGATGTGGGCTGCATTTTGGCTGCCTTTTGGGCTGGAGCTTCTCGTGGTTTGAGGCCTGGCTTGCTCCACCCCCTGCTCTTGAGATTCTCCCGGAGGTGGGCTGCATTTTGGCTGCCTTTTGGGCTGGAGCTACTCGTGGTTTGAGGCCTGGCTTGCTCCACCCCCCGCTCTTGAGATTCTCCCGGATGTGGCCTGCGTTTTGGCTGCCTTTAGGGCTGGAGCTTCTCGTGGTTTGAGGCCTGGCTTGCTCCACCCCCTGCTCTTGAGATTCTCCCGGATGTGGGCTGCATTTTGGCTGCCTTTTGGGCTGGAGCTTCTCGTGGTTTGAGGCCTGCCTTGCTCCACCCCCTGCTCTTGAGGTTATCAGGGAGGTGGGCTGCATTTTGGCTGCCTTTTGGGCTGGAGCTTCTCGTGGTTTGAGGCCTGGCTTGCTCCACCCCCTGCTCTTGAGATTCTCCCGGATGTGGGCTGCATTTTGGCTGCCTTTTGGGCTGGAGCTTCTCGAGGTTTGAGGCCTGGCTTGCTCCACCCCCTGCTCTTGAAATTCTCCTGGATGTGGGCTGCATTTTGGCTGCATTTTGGGCTGGAGCTTCTCGTGGTTTGAGTCCTGGCTTGCTCCACCCCCTGCTCTTGAGATTCTCCCGGATGTGGGCTGCATTTTGGCTGCCTTTTGGGCTGGAGCTTCTCGTGGTTTGAGGCCTGGCTTGCTCCACCCCCTGCTCTTGAGATTCTCCCCGATCTGGGCTGCATTTTGGCTGCCGTTTGGGCTGGAGCTTCTCGTGGTTTGAGGCCTGGCTTGCTCCACCCCCTGCTCTTGAGATTCTCCCAGATGTGGGCTGCATTTTGGCTGCCTTTTGGGCTGGAGCTACTCGTGGTTTGAGGCCTGGCTTGCTCCACCCCCTGCTCTTGAAATTCTCCCGGATGTGGGCTGCATTTTGGCTGCCTTTTGGGCTGGAGCTACTCGTGGTTTGAGGCCTGGCTTGCTCCACTCCCTGCTCTTGAGATTCTCCCGGATGTGGCCTGCGTTTTGGCTGCCTTTAGGGCTGGAGCTTCTCGTGGTTTGAGGCCTGGCTTGCTCCACCCCCTGCTCTTGAAATTGTCCCGGATGTGGGCTGCATTTTGGCTGCCTTTTGGGCTGGAGCTTCTCGTGGTTTGAGGCCTGGCTTGCTCCACCCCCTGCTCTTGAGATTCTCCCGGATGTGGGCTGCATTTTGTGTGCCTTTTGGGCTGGAGCTTCTCGTGGTTTGAGGCCTGGCTTGCTCCAACCCCTGCTCTTGAGATTCTCCTGGATGTGGGCTGCATTTTGGCTGCCTTTTGGGCTGGAGCTTCTCAAGGTTTGAGGCCTGGCTTGCTCCACCCCCTGCTCTTGATATTCTCCTGGATGTGGGCTGCATTTTGGCTGCCTTTAAGGCTGGAGCTTCTCGTGGTTTGAGGCCTGGCTTGCTCCACCCCCTGCTCTTGAAATTGTCCTGGATGTGGGCTGCATTTTGGCTGCCTTTTGGGCTGGAGCTTCTCGTGGTTTGAGGCCTGGCTTGCTCCACCCCCTGCTCTTGAGATTCTCCCGGAGGTGGGCTGCATTTTGGCTGCCGTTTGGGCTGGAGCTTCTCGTGGTTTGAGGCCTGGCTTGCTCCACCCCCTGCTCTTGAGATTCTCCCGGATGTGGGCTGCATTTTGGCTGCCGTTTGGGCTGGAGCTTCTCGTGGTTTGAGGCCTGGCTTGCTCCACCCCCTGCTCTTGAAATTGTCCCGGATGTGGGCTGCATTTTGGCTGCCTTTTGGGCTGGAGCTACTCGTGGTTTGAGGCCTGGCTTGCTCCACCCCCTGCTCTTGAGATTCTCCCGGATGTGGCCTGCATTTTGGCTGCCTTTTGGGCTGGAGCTTCTCGTGGTTTGAGGCCTGGCTTGCTCCACCCCCTGCTCTTGAGATTCTCCCGGATGTGGGCTGCATTTTGGCTGCCTTTTGGGCTGGAGCTTCTCGAGGTTTGAGGCCTGCCTTGCTCCACCCCCTGCTCTTGAGGTTATCAGGGAGGTGGGCTGCATTTTGGCTGCCTTTTGGGCTGGAGCTTCTCGTGGTTTGAGGCCTGGCTTGCTCCACCCCCTGCTCTTGAGATTCTCCCGGATGTGGACTGCATTTTGGCTGCCTTTTGGGCTGGAGCTTCTCATGGTTTGAGGCCTGGCTTGCTCCACCCCCTGCTCTTGAAATTGTCCTGGATGTGGGCTGCATTTTGGCTGCCTTTTGGGCTGGAGCTTCTCGTGGTTTGAGGCCTGGCTTGCTCCACCCCCTGCTCTTGAGATTCTCCCGCATGTGGGCTGCATTTTGGCTGCCTTTTGGGCTGGAGCTTCTCGTGGTTTGAGGCCTGGCTTGCTCCACCCCCTGCTCTTGAGATTCTCCCGGATGTGGGCTGCATTTTGGCTGCATTTTGGGCTGGAGCTTCTCGAGGTTTGAGGCCTGGCTTGCTCCACCCCCTGCTCTTGAGATTCTCCTGGATGTGGGCTGCATTTTGGCTGCCTTTTTGGCTGGAGCTTCTCGTGGTTTGAGGCCTGGCTTGCTCCACCCCCTGCTCTTGAGATTCTCCCCGATCTGGGCTGCATTTTGGCTGCCGTTTGGGCTGGAGCTTCTCGTGGTTTGAGGCCTGGCTTGCTCCACCCCCTGCTCTTGAGATTCTCCCGGATGTGGGCTGCATTTTGGCTGCCTTTTGGGCTGGAGCTTCTCGTGGTTTGAGGCCTGGCTTGCTCCACCCCCTGCTCTTGAAATTCTCCCGGATGTGGGCTGCATTTTGGCTGCCTTTTGGGCTGGAGCTACTCGTGGTTTGAGGCCTGGCTTGCTCCACCCCCTGCTCTTGAGATTCTCCCGGATGTGGCCTTCGTTTTGGCTGCCTTTAGGGCTGGAGCTTCTCGTGGTTTGAGGCCTGGCTTGCTCCACCCCCTGCTCTTGAGATTCTCCCGGATGTGGGCTGCATTTTGGCTGCCTTTTGGGCTGGAGCTTCTCGTGGTTTGAGGCCTGCCTTGCTCCACCCCCTGCTCTTGAGGTTATCAGGGAGGTGGGCTGCATTTTGGCTGCCTTTTGGGCTGGAGCTTCTCGTGGTTTGAGGCCTGGCTTGCTCCACCCCCTGCTCTTGAGATTCTCCCGGATGTGGGCTGCATTTTGGCTGCCTTTTGGGCTGGAGCTTCTCGAGGTTTGAGGCCTGGCTTGCTCCACCCCCTGCTCTTGAAATTCTCCTGGATATGGGCTGCATTTTGGCTGCATTTTGGGCTGGAGCTTCTCGTGGTTTGAGGCCTGGCTTGCTCCACCCCCTGCTCTTGAAATTGTCCCGGATGTGGGCTGCATTTTGGCTGCCTTTTGGGCTGGAGCTTCTCGTGGTTTGAGGCCTGCCTTGCTCCACCCCCTGCTCTTGAAATTGTCCCGGATGTGGGCTGCATTTTGGCTGCCTTTTGGGCTGGAGCTTCTCGTGGTTTGAGGCCTGGCTTGCTCCACCCCCTGCTCTTGAGATTCTCCCGGATGTGGCCTGCATTTTGGCTGCCTTTTGGGCTGGAGCTTCTCGTGGTTTGAGGCCTGCCTTGCTCCACCCCCTGCTCTTGAGATTCTCCCGGATGTGGGCTGCATTTTGGCTGCCTTTTGGGCTGGAGCTTCTCGTGGTTTGAGGCCTGCCTTGCTCCACCCCCTGGTCTTGAGGTTATCAGGGAGGTGGGCTGCATTTTGGCTGCCTTTTGGGCTGGAGCTTCTCGTGGTTTGAGGCCTGGCTTGCTCCACCCCCTGCTCTTGAGATTCTCCCGGATGTGGGCTGCATTTTCGCTGCATTTTGGGCTGGAGCTTCTCGAGGTTTGAGGCCTGGCTTGCTCCACCCCCTGCTCTTGAGATTCTCCCCGATCTGGGCTGCATTTTGGCTGCCGTTTGGGCTGGAGCTTCTCGTGGTTTGAGGCCTGGCTTGCTCCACCCCCTGCTCTTGAGATTCTCCCGGATGTGGCCTGCGTTTTGGCTGCCTTTAGGGCTGGAGCTTCTCGTGGTTTGAGGCCTGGCATGCTCCACCCCCTGCTCTTGAAATTGTCCCGGATGTGGGCTGCATTTTGGCTGCCTTTTGGGCTGGAGCTTCTCGTGGTTTGAGGCCTGGCTTGCTCCACCCCCTGCTCTTGAGATTCTCCCCGATCTGGGCTGCATTTTGGCTGCCTTTTGGGCTGGAGCTTCTCGTGGTTTGAGGCCTGGCTTGCTCCACCCCCTGCTCTTGAAATTCTCCCGGATGTGGGCTGCATTTTGGCTGCCTTTTGGGCTGGAGCTACTCGTGGTTTGAGGCCTGGCTTGCTCCACCCCCTGCTCTTGAGATTCTCCCGGATGTGGCCTGCGTTTTGGCTGCCTTTAGGGCTGGAGCTTCCCGTGGTTTGAGGCCTGGCATGCTCCACCTCCTGCTCTTGAAATTGTCCCGGATGTGGGCTGCATTTTGGCTGCCTTTTGGGCTGGAGCTTCTCGTGGTTTGAGGCCTGCCTTGCTCCACCCCCTGCTCTTGAGGTTATCAGGGAGGTGGGCTGCATTTTGTCTGCCTTTTGGGCTGTAGCTTCTCGTGGTTTGAGGCCTGGCTTGCTCCACCCCCTGCTCTTGAGATTCTCCCGGATGTGGGCTGCATTTTGGCTGCCTTTTGGGCTGGAGCTTCTCGAGGTTTGAGGCCTGGCTTGCTCCACCCCCTGCTCTTGAAATTGTCCCGGATGTGGGCTGCATTTTGGCTGCATTTTGGGCTGGAGCTTCTCGTGGTTTGAGGCCTGGCTTGCTCCACCCCCTGCTCTTGAAATTGTCCCGGATGTGGGCTGCATTTTGGCTGCCTTTTGGGCTGGAGCTTCTCGTGGTTTGAGGCCTGGCTTGCTCCACCCCCTGCTCTTGAGATTCTCCCGCATGTGGGCTGCATTTTGGCTGCCTTTTGGGCTGGAGCTTCTCGTGGTTTGAGGCCTGGCTTGCTCCACCCCCTGCTCTTGAGATTCTCCCGGATGTGGGCTGCATTTTGGCTGCATTTTGGGCTGGAGCTTCTCGAGGTTTGAGGCCTGGCTTGCTCCACCCCCTGCTCTTGAGATTCTCCTGGATGTGGGCTGCATTTTGGCTGCCTTTTTGGCTGGAGCTTCTCGTGGTTTGAGGCCTGGCTTGCTCCACCCCCTGCTCTTGAGATTCTCCCCGATCTGGGCTGCATTTTGGCTGCCGTTTGGGCTGGAGCTTCTCGTGGTTTGAGGCCTGGCTTGCTCCACCCCCTGCTCTTGAGATTCTCCCAGATGTGGGCTGGATTTTGGCTGCCGTTTGGGCTGGAGCTTCTCGTGGTTTGAGGCCTGGCTTGCTCCACCCCCTGCTCTTGAGATTCTCCCAGATGTGGGCTGCATTTTGGCTGCCTTTTGGGCTGGAGCTACTCGTGGTTTGAGGCCTGGCTTGCTCCACCCCCTGCTCTTGAGATTCTCCCGGATGTGGGCTGCATTTTGGCTGCCTTTTGGGCTGGAGCTACTCGTGGTTTGAGGCCTGGCTTGCTCCACCCCCTGCTCTTGAGATTCTCCCGGATGTGGCCTGCGTTTTGGCTGCCTTTAGGGCTGGAGCTTCTCGTGGTTTGAGGCCTGGCATGCTCCACCCCCTGCTCTTGAAATTGTCCCGGATGTGGGCTGCATTTTGGCTGCCTTTTGGGCTGGAGCTTCTCGTGGTTTGAGGCCTGGCTTGCTCCACCCCCTGCTCTTGAGATTCTCCCCGATCTGGGCTGCATTTTGGCTGCAGTTTGGGCTGGAGCTTCTCGTGGTTTGAGGCCTGGCTTGCTCCACCCCCTGCTCTTGAGATTCTCCCGGATGTGGGCTGCATTTTGTCTGCATTTTGGGCTGGAGCTTCTCGAGGTTTGAGGCCTGGCTTGCTCCACCCCCTGCTCTTGAGATTCTCCCCGATCTGGGCTGCATTTTGGCTGCCGTTTGGGCTGGAGCTTCTCGTGGTTTGAGGCCTGGCTTGCTCCACCCCCTGCTCTTGAGATTCTCCCGGATGTGGCCTGCGTTTTGGCTGCCTTTAGGGCTGGAGCTTCTCGTGGTTTGAGGCCTGGCATGCTCCACCCCCTGCTCTTGAAATTGTCCCGGATGTGGGCTGCATTTTGGCTGCCTTTTGGGCTGGAGCTTCTCGTGGTTTGAGGCCTGGCTTGCTCCACCCCCTGCTCTTGAGATTCTCCCCGATCTGGGCTGCATTTTGGCTGCCTTTTGGGCTGGAGCTTCTTGTGGTTTGAGGCCTGGCTTGCTCCACCCCCTGCTCTTGAGATTCTCCCGGATGTGGGCTGCATTTTGGCTGCCTTTTGGGCTGGAGCTACTCGTGGTTTGAGGCCTGGCTTGCTCCACCCCCTGCTCTTGAGATTCTCCCCGATCTGGGCTGCATTTTGGCTGCCGTTTGGGCTGGAGCTTCTCGTGGTTTGAGGCCTGGCTTGCTCCACCCCCTGCTCTTGAGTTTCTCCCGGATGTGGCCTGCGTTTTGGCTGCCTTTAGGGCTGGAGCTTCTCGTGGTTTGAGGCCTGGCATGCTCCACCCCCTGCTCTTGAAATTGTCCCGGATGTGGGCTGCATTTTGGCTGCCTTTTGGGCTGGAGCTTCTCGTGGTTTGAGGCCTGGCTTGCTCCACCCCCTGCTCTTGAGATTCTCCCCGATCTGGGCTGCATTTTGGCTGCCTTTTGGGCTGGAGCTTCTCGTGGTTTGAGGCCTGGCTTGCTCCACCCCCTGCTCTTGAAATTCTCCCGGATGTGGGCTGCATTTTGGCTGCCTTTTGGGCTGGAGCTACTCGTGGTTTGAGGCCTGGCTTGCTCCACCCCCTGCTCTTGAGATTCTCCCGGATGTGGCCTGTGTTTTGGCTGTCTTTAGGGCTGGAGCTTCCCGTGGTTTGAGGCCTGGCATGCTCCACCCCCTGCTCTTGAAATTGTCCCGGATGTGGGCTGCATTTTGGCTGCCTTTTGGGCTGGAGCTTCTCGTGGTTTGAGGCCTGGCTTGCTCCACCCCCTGCTCTTGATATTCTCCCGGATGTGGGCTGCATTTTGGCTGCCTTTTGGCACGGAGCTTCTCGTGGTTTGAGGCCTGCCTTGCTCCACCCCCTGCTCTTGAGATTCTCCCGGATGTGGGCTGCATTTTGGCTGCCTTTTGGGCTGGAGCTTCTCGTGGTTTGAGGCCTGCCTTGCTCCACCCCCTGCTCTTGAGGTTATCAGGGAGGTGGGCTGCATTTTGGCTGCCTTTTGGGCTGGAGCTTCTCGTGGTTTGAGGCCTGGCTTGCTCCACCCCCTGCTCTTGAGATTCTCCCGGATGTGGGCTGCATTTTGGCTGCCTTTAGGGCTGGAGCTTCTCGAGGTTTGAGGCCTGGCTTGCTCCACCCCCTGCTCTTGAAATTGTCCCGGATGTGGGCTGGATTTTGTCTGCATTTTGGGCTGGAGCTTCTCGTGGTTTGAGGCCTGGCTTGCTCCACCCCCTGCTCTTGAAATTGTCCCGGATGTGGGCTGCATTTTGGCTGCCTTTTGGGCTGGAGCTTCTCGTGGTTTGAGGCCTGGCTTGCTCCACCCCCTGCTCTTGAGATTCTCCCGCATGTGGGCTGCATTTTGGCTGCCTTTTGGGCTGGAGCTTCTCGTGGTTTGAGGCCTGGCTTGCTCCACCCCCTGCTCTTGAGATTCTCCCCGATCTGGGCTGCATTTTGGCTGCCGTTTGGGCTGGAGCTTCTCGTGGTTTGAGGCCTGGCTTGCTCCACCCCCTGCTCTTGAGATTCTCCCAGATGTGGGCTGCATTTTGGCTGCCGTTTGGGCTGGAGCTTCTCGTGGTTTGAGGCCTGGCTTGCTCCACCCCCTGCTCTTGAAATTCTCCCGGATGTGGGCTGCATTTTGGCTGCCTTTTGGGCTGGAGCTTCTCGTGGTTTGAGGCCTGGCATGCTCCACCCCCTGCTCTTGAAATTGTCCCGGATGTGGGCTGCATTTTGGCTGCCTTTTGGGCTGGAGCTTCTCGTGGTTTGAGGCCTGGCTTGCTCCACCCCCTGCTCTTGAGATTCTCCCCGATCTGGGCTGCATTTTGGCTGCCGTTTGGGCTGGAGCTTCTCGTGGTTTGAGGCCTGGCTTGCTCCACCCCCTGCTCTTGAGATTCTCCCGGATGTGGGCTGCATTTTGGCTGCATTTTGGGCTGGAGCTTCTCGAGGTTTGAGGCCTGGCTTGCTCCACCCCCTGCTCTTGAGATTCTCCCCGATCTGGGCTGCATTTTGGCTGCCGTTTGGGCTGGAGCTTCTCGTGGTTTGAGGCCTGGCTTGCTCCACCCCCTGCTCTTGAGATTCTCCAGGATGTGGCCTGCGTTTTGGCTGCATTTAGGACTGGAGCTTCTCGTGGTTTGAGGCCTGGCATGCTCCACCCCCTGCTCTTGAAATTGTCCCGGATGTGGGCTGCATTTTGGCTGCCTTTTGGGCTGGAGCTTCTCGTGGTTTGAGGCCTGGCTTGCTCCACCCCCTGCTCTTGAGATTCTCCCCGATCTGGGCTGCATTTTGGCTGCCTTTTGGGCTGGAGCTTCTTGTGGTTTGAGGCCTGGCTTGCTCCACCCCCTGCTCTTGAAATTCTCCCGGATGTGGGCTGCATTTTGGCTGCCGTTTGGGCTGGAGCTTCTCGTGGTTTGAGGCCTGGCATGCTCCACCCCCTGCTCTTGAGGTTATCAGGGAGGTGGGCTGCATTTTGGCTGCCTTTTGGGCTGGAGCTTCTCGTGGTTTGAGGCCTGGCTTGCTCCACCCCCTGCTCTTGAGATTCTCCCGGATGTGGGCTGCATTTTGGCTGCCTTTTGGGCTGGAGCTTCTCGAGGTTTGAGGCCTGGCTTGCTCCACCCCCTGCTCTTGAAATTGTCCCGGATGTGGGCTGCATTTTGGCTGCCTTTTGGGCTGGAGCTTCTCGAGGTTTGAGGCCTGCCATGCTCCACCCCCTGCTCTTGAGATTCTCCGGGAGGTGGGCTGGATTTTGTCTACCTTTTGGGCTGGAGCTTCTCGTGGTTTGAGGCCTGGCTTGCTCTACCCCCTGCTCTTGAGATTCTCCCGGATGTGGCCTGCATTTTGGCTGCCTTTTGGGCTGGAGCTTCTCATGGTTTGAGGCCTGGCTTGCTCCACCCCCTGCTCTTGAGATTCTCCTGGATGTGGCCTGCATTTTGGCTGCATTTTGGGCTGGAGCTTCTCGTGGTTTGAGGCCTGGCTTGCTCCACCCCCTGCTCTTGAGATTCTCCTGGATGTGGCCTGCATTTTGGCTGCCTTTTGGGCTGGAGCTTCTCGTGGTTTGAGGCCTGGCTTGCTCCACCCCCTGCTCTTGAGATTCTCGCGGGGGTGATCTGCATTTTGGCTACCTTTTGGGCTGGAGCTTCTCGTGGTTTGAGGCCTGGCTTGCTCCACCCCCTGCTCTTGAGATTCTCCCGGATGTGGGCTGCATTTTGGCTGCCTTTTGGGCTGGAGCTTCTCGTGGTTTGAGGCCTGGCTTGCTCCACCCCCTACTCTTGAGATTCTCCCGGAGGTGGGCTGCATTTTGGCTGCATTAGGGCTGGAGCTTCTCGTGGTTTGAGGCCTGGCTTGCTCCACCCCCTGCTCTTGAGATTCTCCCGGAGGTGGGCTGCATTTTGGCTGCCTTTTGGGCTGGAGCTTCTCGTGGTTTGAGGCCTGGCTTGCTCCACCCCCTGCTCTTGATATTCTCCCGGAGGTGGGCTGCATTTTGGCTGCCTTTTGGGCTGGAGCTTCTCGTGGTTTGAGGCCTGGCTTGCTCCACCCCCTACTCTTGATATTCTCCTGGATGTGGGCTGCATTTTGGCTGGCTTTTGGCTGGAGCTTCTCGTGGTTTGAGGCCTGGCTTTCTCCACCCCCTGCTCTTGAAATTGTCCCGGATGTGGGCTGCATTTTGGCTGCCTTTTGGGCTGGAGCTTCTCGTGGTTTGAGGCCTGGCTTGCTCCACCCCCTGCTCTTGAGATTCTCCCGGATGTGGTCTGCATTTTGGCTGCCTTTAGTGCTGGAGCTTCTCGTGGTTTGAGGCCTGGCTTGCTCCACCCCCTGCTCTTGAGATTCTCCCGGAGGTGATCTGCATTTTGGCTAATATTTGGGCTGGAGCTTCTCGTGGTTTGAGGCCTGGCTTGCTCCACCCCCTGCTCTTGAGATTCTCCCGGATGTGGGCTGCATTTTGGCTGCCTTTTGGGCTGGAGCTTCTCGTGGTTTGAGGCCTGCCTTGCTCCACCCTCTGCTCTTGAAATTGTCCCGGATGTGGGCTGCATTTTGGCTGCCTTTTGGGCTGGAGCTTCTCGTGGTTTGAGGCCTGGCTTGCTCCACCCCCTGCTCTTGAGATTCTCCCGCATGTGGGCTGCATTTTGGCTGCATTTTGGGCTGGAGCTTCTCGTGGTTTGAGGCCTGGCTTGCTCCACCCCCTGCTCTTGAGATTCTCCCGGATGTGGGCTGCATTTTGGCTGCCTTTTGGGCTGGAGCTTCTCGTGGTTTGAGGCCTGGCTTGCTCCACCCCCTGCTCTTGAGATTCTCCCGCATGTGGGCTGCATTTTGGCTGCCTTTTGGGCTGGAGCTTCTCGTGGTTTGAGCCCTGGCTTGCTCCACCCCCTGCTCTTGATATTCTCCCGGATTTGGGCTGGATTTTGTCTGCATTTTGGGCTGGAGCTTCTCGTGGTTTGAGGACTGGCTTGTTCCACCCCCTGCTCTTGAGATTCTCCCGCATGTGGCCTGGGTTTTGGCTGCCTTTAGGGCTGGAGCTTCTCGTGGTTTGAGGCCTGGCATGCTCCACCCCCTGCTCTTGAAATTGTCCCGGATGTGGGCTGCATTTTGGCTGCCTTTTGGGCTGGAGCTTCTCGTGGTTTGAGGCCTGGCTTGCTCCACCCCCTGCTCTTGAGATTCTCCCGGATGTGGGCTGCATTTTGTCTGAATTTTGGGCTGGAGCTTCTTGAGGTTTGAGGCCTGCCTTGCTGCACCCCCTGCTCTTGAGATTCTCCCGGATGTGGGCTACAGTTTGGCTGCATTTTCGTGTGGAGCTTCTCGTGGTTTGAGGCCTGGCTTGCTCCACCCCCTGCTCTTGAGATTCTCCCGGATGTGGGCTGCATTTTGGCTGCCTTTAAGGCTGGAGCTTCTCGTGGTTTGAGGCCTGGCTTGCTCCACCCCCTGCTCTTGAGATTCTCCTGGATGTGGGCTGCATTTTGGCTGCGTTTTGGGCTGGAGCTTCTCGTGGTTTGAGGCCTGGCTTGCTCCACCCCCTGCTCTTGAGATTCTCCCGCATGTGGGCTGCATTTTGGCTGCCTTTTGGGCTGGAGCTTCTCGTGGTTTGAGGCCTGGCTTGTTCCACCCCCTGCTCTTGAGATTCTCCCGGATGTGGCCTGCGTTTTGGCTGCCTTTAGGGCTGGAGCTTATCGTGGTTTGAGGCCTGGCATGCTCCACCCCCTGCTCTTGAAATTGTCGCGGATGTGGGCTGCATTTTGGCTGCCTTTTGGGCTGGAGCTTCTCGTGGTTTGAGGCCTGGCTTGCTCCACCCTCTGCTCTTGAAATTGTCCCGGATGTGGGCTGCATTTTGGCTGCATTGTGGGCTGGAGCTTCTCGTGGTTTGAGGCCTGGCTTGCTCCACCCCCTGCTCTTGAAATTCTCCTGGATGTGGGCTGCATTTTGGCTGCCTCTTGGGCTGGAGCTTCTCGTGGTTTGAGGCCTGGCTTGCTCCACCCCCTGCTCTTGAGATTCTCCCGGATGTGGGCTGCATTTTGGCTGCCTTTTGGGCTGGAGCTTCTCGTGGTTTGAGGCCTGGCTTGCTCCACCCCCTGCTCTTGAGATTCTCCCGCATGTGGGCTGCATTTTGGCTGCCTTTTGGGCTGGAGCTTCTCGTGGTTTGAGGCCTGGCTTGTTCCACCCCCTGCTCTTGAGATTCTCCCGGATGTGGCCTGCGTTTTGGCTGCCTTTAGGGCTGGAGCTTATCGTGGTTTGAGGCCTGGCATGCTCCACCCCCTGCTCTTGAAATTGTCGCGGATGTGGGCTGCATTTTGGCTGCCTTTTGGGCTGGAGCTTCTCGTGGTTTGAGGCCTGGCTTGCTCCACCCTCTGCTCTTGAAATTGTCTCGGATGTGGGCTGCATTTTGGCTGCATTGTGGGCTGGAGCTTCTCGTGGTTTGAGGCCTGGCTTGCTCCACCCCCTGCTCTTGAAATTCTCCTGGATGTGGGCTGCATTTTGGCTGCCTCTTGGGCTGGAGCTTCTCGTGGTTTGAGGCCTGGCTTGCTCCACCCCCTGCTCTTGAGATTCTCCCGGATGTGGGCTGCATTTTGGCTGCCTTTTGGGCTGGAGCTTCTCGTGGTTTGAGGCCTGCCTTGCTCCACCCCCTGCTCTTGAGATTCTCCCGCATGTGGGCTGCATTTTGGCTGCCTTTTGGGCTGGAGCTTCTCGTGGTTTGAGGCCTGGCTTGCTCCAACCCCTGCTCTTGAAATTCTCCCAGAGGTGGGCTGCATTTTGGCTGCCTTTTGGTCTGGAGCTTCTTGTGGTTTGAGGCCTGGCTTGCTCCACCCCCTGCTCTTGAGATTCTCCTGGAGGTGGGCTGGATTTTGGCTGATTCTTATGCTGGAACTTCTCGTGGTTTGAGGCCTGGCTTGCTCCACCCCCTGCTCTTGAGATTCTCCCCGATGTGGGCTGCATTTTGACTGCTTTTTTGGGCTGGAGCTTCTCGTGGTTTGAGGCCTGGCTTGCTCCACCCCCTGCTCTTGTGATCCTCCCGGATGTGGGCTGCATTTTGGCTGCCTTTTGGGCTGGAGCTTCTCGTGGTTTGAGGCCTGGCTTGCTCCACCCCCTGCCCTTGATATTCTCCCGTATGTGGGCTGCATTTTGGCTGCCTTTTGGGCTGGAGCTTCTCGTGTTTTGAGGCCTGGCTTGCTCCACCCCCTGCTCTTGAGATTCTCCAGGATGTGGGCTGCATTTTGGCTGCATTTTGGGCTGGAGCTTCTCGTGGTTTGAGGCCTGGCTTGCTCCACCCCCTGCTCTTGAGATTCTCCCGGATGTGTGCTGCATTTTGGCTGCCTTTTGGGCTGGAGCTTCTCGTGGTTTGAGGCCTGGCTTGCTCCACCCCCTGCTCTTGAGATTCTCCCGGATGTGGGCTGGATTTTGGCTGCCTTTTGGGCTGGAGCTTCTCATGGTTTGAGGCCTGGCTTGCTCCAACCCCTGCTCTTGAGATTCTCCCGGAGGTGGGCTGCGTTTTGGCTGCATTTAGGACTGGAGCTTCTCGTGGTTTGAGGCCTGGCATGCTCCACCCCCTGCTCTTGAAATTGTCCCGGATGTGGGCTGCATTTTGGCTGCCTTTTGGGCTGGAGCTTCTCGTGGTTTGAGGCCTGGCTTGCTCCACCCCCTGCTCTTGAGATTCTCCCCGATCTGGGCTGCATTTTGGCTGCCTTTTGGGCTGGAGCTTCTTGTGGTTTGAGGCCTGGCTTGCTCCACCCCCTGCTCTTGAAATTCTCCCGGATGTGGGCTGCATTTTGGCTGCCGTTTGGGCTGGAGCTTCTCGTGGTTTGAGGCCTGGCATGCTCCACCCCCTGCTCTTGAGGTTATCAGGGAGGTGGGCTGCATTTTGGCTGCCTTTTGGGCTGGAGCTTCTCGAGGTTTGAGGCCTGGCTTGCTCCACCCCCTGCTCTTGAAATTGTCCCGGATGTGGGCTGCATTTTGGCTGCCTTTTGGGCTGGAGCTTCTCGAGGTTTGAGGCCTGCCATGCTCCACCCCCTGCTCTTGAGATTCTCCCGGAGGTGGGCTGGATTTTGTCTACCTTTTGGGCTGGAGCTTCTCGTGGTTTGAGGCCTGGCTTGCTCTACCCCCTGCTCTTGAGATTCTCCCGGATGTGGCCTGCATTTTGGCTGCCTTTTGGGCTGGAGCTTCTCATGGTTTGAGGCCTGGCTTGCTCCACCCCCTGCTCTTGAGATTCTCCTGGATGTGGCCTGCATT
The DNA here is from genome assembly GCA_027574665.1 of Rhynochetos jubatus. NCBI lineage: Eukaryota > Metazoa > Chordata > Aves > Eurypygiformes > Rhynochetidae > Rhynochetos > Rhynochetos jubatus. The sequence continues at coordinate 217,126 of CM050669.1, forward strand.
TTGGCTGCATTTTGGGCTGGAGCTTCTCGTGGTTTGAGGCCTGGCTTGCTCCACCCCCTGCTCTTGAGATTCTCCTGGATGTGGCCTGCATTTTGGCTGCCTTTTGGGCTGGAGCTTCTCGTGGTTTGAGGCCTGGCTTGCTCCACCCCCTGCTCTTGAGATTCTCGCGGGGGTGATCTGCATTTTGGCTACCTTTTGGGCTGGAGCTTCTCGTGGTTTGAGGCCTGGCTTGCTCCACCCCCTGCTCTTGAGATTCTCCCGGATGTGGGCTGCATTTTGGCTGCCTTTTGGGCTGGAGCTTCTCGTGGTTTGAGGCCTGGCTTGCTCCACCCCCTACTCTTGAGATTCTCCCGGAGGTGGGCTGCATTTTGGCTGCATTAGGGCTGGAGCTTCTCGTGGTTTGAGGCCTGGCTTGCTCCACCCCCTGCTCTTGAGATTCTCCCGGAGGTGGGCTGCATTTTGGCTGCCTTTTGGGCTGGAGCTTCTCGTGGTTTGAGGCCTGGCTTGCTCCACCCCCTGCTCTTGATATTCTCCCGGAGGTGGGCTGCATTTTGGCTGCCTTTTGGGCTGGAGCTTCTCGTGGTTTGAGGCCTGGCTTGCTCCACCCCCTACTCTTGATATTCTCCTGGATGTGGGCTGCATTTTGGCTGGCTTTTGGCTGGAGCTTCTCGTGGTTTGAGGCCTGGCTTTCTCCACCCCCTGCTCTTGAAATTGTCCCGGATGTGGGCTGCATTTTGGCTGCCTTTTGGGCTGGAGCTTCTCGTGGTTTGAGGCCTGGCTTGCTCCACCCCCTGCTCTTGAGATTCTCCCGGATGTGGTCTGCATTTTGGCTGCCTTTAGTGCTGGAGCTTCTCGTGGTTTGAGGCCTGGCTTGCTCCACCCCCTGCTCTTGAGATTCTCCCGGAGGTGATCTGCATTTTGGCTAATATTTGGGCTGGAGCTTCTCGTGGTTTGAGGCCTGGCTTGCTCCACCCCCTGCTCTTGAGATTCTCCCGGATGTGGGCTGCATTTTGGCTGCCTTTTGGGCTGGAGCTTCTCGTGGTTTGAGGCCTGCCTTGCTCCACCCTCTGCTCTTGAAATTGTCCCGGATGTGGGCTGCATTTTGGCTGCCTTTTGGGCTGGAGCTTCTCGTGGTTTGAGGCCTGGCTTGCTCCACCCCCTGCTCTTGAGATTCTCCCGCATGTGGGCTGCATTTTGGCTGCATTTTGGGCTGGAGCTTCTCGTGGTTTGAGGCCTGGCTTGCTCCACCCCCTGCTCTTGAGATTCTCCCGCATGTGGGCTGCATTTTGGCTGCCTTTTGGGCTGGAGCTTCTCGTGGTTTGAGGCCTGGCTTGCTCCACCCCCTGCTCTTGAGATTCTCCCGCATGTGGGCTGCATTTTGGCTGCCTTTTGGGCTGGAGCTTCTCGTGGTTTGAGCCCTGGCTTGCTCCACCCCCTGCTCTTGATATTCTCCCGGATTTGGGCTGGATTTTGTCTGCATTTTGGGCTGGAGCTTCTCGTGGTTTGAGGACTGGCTTGTTCCACCCCCTGCTCTTGAGATTCTCCCGCATGTGGCCTGGGTTTTGGCTGCCTTTAGGGCTGGAGCTTCTCGTGGTTTGAGGCCTGGCATGCTCCACCCCCTGCTCTTGAAATTGTCCCGGATGTGGGCTGCATTTTGGCTGCCTTTTGGGCTGGAGCTTCTCGTGGTTTGAGGCCTGGCTTGCTCCACCCCCTGCTCTTGAGATTCTCCCGGATGTGGGCTGCATTTTGTCTGAATTTTGGGCTGGAGCTTCTTGAGGTTTGAGGCCTGCCTTGCTGCACCCCCTGCTCTTGAGATTCTCCCGGATGTGGGCTACAGTTTGGCTGCATTTTCGTGTGGAGCTTCTCGTGGTTTGAGGCCTGGCTTGCTCCACCCCCTGCTCTTGAGATTCTCCCGGATGTGGGCTGCATTTTGGCTGCCTTTAAGGCTGGAGCTTCTCGTGGTTTGAGGCCTGGCTTGCTCCACCCCCTGCTCTTGAGATTCTCCTGGATGTGGGCTGCATTTTGGCTGCGTTTTGGGCTGGAGCTTCTCGTGGTTTGAGGCCTGGCTTGCTCCACCCCCTGCTCTTGAGATTCTCCCGCATGTGGGCTGCATTTTGGCTGCCTTTTGGGCTGGAGCTTCTCGTGGTTTGAGGCCTGGCTTGTTCCACCCCCTGCTCTTGAGATTCTCCCGGATGTGGCCTGCGTTTTGGCTGCCTTTAGGGCTGGAGCTTATCGTGGTTTGAGGCCTGGCATGCTCCACCCCCTGCTCTTGAAATTGTCGCGGATGTGGGCTGCATTTTGGCTGCCTTTTGGGCTGGAGCTTCTCGTGGTTTGAGGCCTGGCTTGCTCCACCCTCTGCTCTTGAAATTGTCCCGGATGTGGGCTGCATTTTGGCTGCATTGTGGGCTGGAGCTTCTCGTGGTTTGAGGCCTGGCTTGCTCCACCCCCTGCTCTTGAAATTCTCCTGGATGTGGGCTGCATTTTGGCTGCCTCTTGGGCTGGAGCTTCTCGTGGTTTGAGGCCTGGCTTGCTCCACCCCCTGCTCTTGAGATTCTCCCGGATGTGGGCTGCATTTTGGCTGCCTTTTGGGCTGGAGCTTCTCGTGGTTTGAGGCCTGGCTTGCTCCACCCCCTGCTCTTGAGATTCTCCCGCATGTGGGCTGCATTTTGGCTGCCTTTTGGGCTGGAGCTTCTCGTGGTTTGAGGCCTGGCTTGTTCCACCCCCTGCTCTTGAGATTCTCCCGGATGTGGCCTGCGTTTTGGCTGCCTTTAGGGCTGGAGCTTATCGTGGTTTGAGGCCTGGCATGCTCCACCCCCTGCTCTTGAAATTGTCGCGGATGTGGGCTGCATTTTGGCTGCCTTTTGGGCTGGAGCTTCTCGTGGTTTGAGGCCTGGCTTGCTCCACCCTCTGCTCTTGAAATTGTCCCGGATGTGGGCTGCATTTTGGCTGCATTGTGGGCTGGAGCTTCTCGTGGTTTGAGGCCTGGCTTGCTCCACCCCCTGCTCTTGAAATTCTCCTGGATGTGGGCTGCATTTTGGCTGCCTCTTGGGCTGGAGCTTCTCGTGGTTTGAGGCCTGGCTTGCTCCACCCCCTGCTCTTGAGATTCTCCCGGATGTGGGCTGCATTTTGGCTGCCTTTTGGGCTGGAGCTTCTCGTGGTTTGAGGCCTGCCTTGCTCCACCCCCTGCTCTTGAGATTCTCCCGCATGTGGGCTGCATTTTGGCTGCCTTTTGGGCTGGAGCTTCTCGTGGTTTGAGGCCTGGCTTGCTCCAACCCCTGCTCTTGAAATTCTCCCAGAGGTGGGCTGCATTTTGGCTGCCTTTTGGTCTGGAGCTTCTTGTGGTTTGAGGCCTGGCTTGCTCCACCCCCTGCTCTTGAGATTCTCCTGGAGGTGGGCTGGATTTTGGCTGATTCTTATGCTGGAACTTCTCGTGGTTTGAGGCCTGGCTTGCTCCACCCCCTGCTCTTGAGATTCTCCCCGATGTGGGCTGCATTTTGACTGCTTTTTTGGGCTGGAGCTTCTCGTGGTTTGAGGCCTGGCTTGCTCCACCCCCTGCTCTTGTGATCCTCCCGGATGTGGGCTGCATTTTGGCTGCCTTTTGGGCTGGAGCTTCTCGTGGTTTGAGGCCTGGCTTGCTCCACCCCCTGCCCTTGATATTCTCCCGTATGTGGGCTGCATTTTGGCTGCCTTTTGGGCTGGAGCTTCTCGTGTTTTGAGGCCTGGCTTGCTCCACCCCCTGCTCTTGAGATTCTCCAGGATGTGGGCTGCATTTTGGCTGCATTTTGGGCTGGAGCTTCTCGTGGTTTGAGGCCTGGCTTGCTCCACCCCCTGCTCTTGAGATTCTCCCGGATGTGTGCTGCATTTTGGCTGCCTTTTGGGCTGGAGCTTCTCGTGGTTTGAGGCCTGGCTTGCTCCACCCCCTGCTCTTGAGATTCTCCCGGATGTGGGCTGCATTTTGGCTGCCTTTTGGGCTGGAGCTTCTCATGGTTTGAGGCCTGGCTTGCTCCAACCCCTGCTCTTGAGATTCTCCCGGAGGTGGGCTGCATTTTGGCTGCATTTTGGGCTGGAGCTTCTCGTGGTTTGAGGCCTGGCTTGCTCCACCCCCTGCTCTTCATATTCTCCCCGATGTGGGCTGCATTTTGGCTGCCTTTTGGGCTGGAGCTTCTCGAGGTTTGAGGCCTGGCTTGCTCCACCCCCTGCTCTTGATATTCTCCCGGAGGTGGGCTGCATTTTGGCTGCCTTTTGGGTTGGAGTTTCTCGTGGTTTGAGGCCTGGCTTGCTCCACCCCCTGCTCTTGAGATTCCCCCGGATGTGGGCTGCATTTTGGTTGCCTTTTGGGCTGGAGCTTCTCGTGGTTTTAGGCCTGGCTTGCTCCACCCCCTGCTCTTGAGATTCTCCCGGATGTGGGCTGCATTTTGGCTGTCTTTTGGGCTGGAGCTTCTCGTGGTTTGAGGCCTAGCTTGCTCCACCCCCTGCTCTTGAGATTCTCCCGGATGTGGGCTGCATTTTGGCTGCCTTTTGGGCTGGAGCTTCTCGTGGTTTGAGGCCTGGCTTGCTCCACCCCCTGCTCTTGAAATTCTCCTGGATGTGGGCTGCATTTTGGCTGCCTCTTGGGCTGGAGCTTCTCGTGGTTTGAGGCCTGGCTTGCTCCACCCCCTGCTCTTGAGATTCTCCCGGATGTGGGCTGCATTTTGGCTGCCTTTTGGGCTGGAGTTTCTCGTGGTTTGAGGCCTGGCTTGCTCCACCCCCTGCTCTTGAGATTCTCCCGGATGTGGGCTGTATTTTGGCTGTCTTTTGGGCTGGAGCTTCTTGTGGTTTGAGGCCTGGCTTGCTCCACCCCCTGCTCTTGAGATTCTCCCGGATGTGGGCTGCATTTTGGCTGCCTTTTGGGCTGGAGCTTCTCGTGGTTTGAGGCCTGGTTTGCTCCATCCCCTGCTCTTGATATTCTCCCGGATGTGGGCTGCATTTTGGCTGCCTTTTGGGCTGGAGCTTCTCGTGGTTTGAGGCCTGGCTTGCTCCACCCCCTGCTCTTGAGATTCTCCCGGATGTGGGCTGCATTTTGGCTGCCTTTTGGGCTGGAGCTTCTCGTGGTTTGAGGCCTGCCTTGCTCCACCCCCTGCTCTTGATATTCTCCCAGATGTGGGCTGCATTTTGGCTGCCTTTTGGGCTGGAGATTCTCATGGTTTGAGGCCTGGCTAGCTGCACTCCCTGCTCATGATATTCTCCCGGATGTGGGCTGCATTTTGGCTGCATTTGGGCTGGAAATTCTCGTGGTTTGGGGCCTGGCTTGCTCCACCCCCTGCTCTTGATATTTTCCCGGATGTGGCCTGCATTTTGGCTGCTTTTTGGGCTGGAGCTTCTCGTGGTTTGAGGCCTGGCTTGCTCCACCCCCTGCTCTTGAGAATCTCCCGGATGTGCGCTGCATTTTGGCTGCATTTTGGGCTGGAGCTTCTCGTGGTTTGAGGCCTGGCTTGCTCCACTCCCTGCTCTTGATATTCTCCCGGATGTGGCCTGCATTTTGGCTGCTTTTTGGGCTGGAAATTCTCGTGGTTTGAGGCCTGGCTTGCTCCACCCCCTGCTCTTGAGATTCTCCCGGATGTGGGCTGCATTTTGGCTGCCTTTTGGGCTGGAGATTCTCATGCTTTGAGGCCTGGCTTGCTCCACCCCCTGCTCTTGAGATTCTACCGGATGTGGGCTGCATTTTGGCTGCCTTTTGGGCTGGAGCTTCTCGTGGTTTGAGGCCTGGCTTGCTCCACCCCCTGCTCTTGATATTCTCCCGGAGGTGGGCTGCATTTTGGCTGCCTTTTGGGCTGGAGCTTCTCGTGGTTTGAGGCCTGGCTTGCTCCACCCCCTACTCTTGATATTCTCCTGGATGTGGGCTGCATTTTGGCTGGCTTTTGGCTGGAGCTTCTCGTGGTTTGAGGCCTGGCTTTCTCCACCCCCTGCTCTTGAAATTGTCCCGGATGTGGGCTGCATTTTGGCTGCCTTTTGGGCTGGAGCTTCTCGTGGTTTGAGGCCTGGCTTGCTCCACCCCCTGCTCTTGAGATTCTCCCGGATGTGGTCTGCATTTTGGCTGCCTTTAGTGCTGGAGCTTCTCGTGGTTTGAGGCCTGGCTTGCTCCACCCCCTGCTCTTAAGATTCTCCCGGAGGTGATCTGCATTTTGGCTAATATTTGGGCTGGAGCTTCTCGTGGTTTGAGGCCTGGCTTGCTCCACCCCCTGCTCTTGAGATTCTCCCGGATGTGGGCTGCATTTTGGCTGCCTTTTGGGCTGGAGCTTCTCGTGGTTTGAGGCCTGCCTTGCTCCACCCTCTGCTCTTGAAATTGTCCCGGATGTGGGCTGCATTTTGGCTGCCTTTTGGGCTGGAGCTTCTCGTGGTTTGAGGCCTGGCTTGCTCCACCCCCTGCTCTTGAGATTCTCCCGCATGTGGGCTGCATTTTGGCTGCATTTTGGGCTGGAGCTTCTCGTGGTTTGAGGCCTGGCTTGCTCCACCCCCTGCTCTTGAGATTCTCCCGCATGTGGGCTGCATTTTGGCTGCCTTTTGGGCTGGAGCTTCTCGTGGTTTGAGGCCTGGCTTGCTCCACCCCCTGCTCTTGAGATTCTCCCGCATGTGGGCTGCATTTTGGCTGCCTTTTGGGCTGGAGCTTCTCGTGGTTTGAGCCCTGGCTTGCTCCACCCCCTGCTCTTGATATTCTCCCGGATTTGGGCTGGATTTTGTCTGCATTTTGGGCTGGAGCTTCTCGTGGTTTGAGGACTGGCTTGTTCCACCCCCTGCTCTTGAGATTCTCCCGCATGTGGCCTGGGTTTTGGCTGCCTTTAGGGCTGGAGCTTCTCGTGGTTTGAGGCCTGGCATGCTCCACCCCCTGCTCTTGAAATTGTCCCGGATGTGGGCTGCATTTTGGCTGCCTTTTGGGCTGGAGCTTCTCGTGGTTTGAGGCCTGGCTTGCTCCACCCCCTGCTCTTGAGATTCTCCCGGATGTGGGCTGCATTTTGGCTGCCTTTAAGGCTGGAGCTTCTCGTGGTTTGAGGCCTGGCTTGCTCCACCCCCTGCTCTTGAGATTCTCCTGGATGTGGGCTGCATTTTGGCTGCGTTTTGGGCTGGAGCTTCTCGTGGTTTGAGGCCTGGCTTGCTCCACCCCCTGCTCTTGAGATTCTCCCGCATGTGGGCTGCATTTTGGCTGCCTTTTGGGCTGGAGCTTCTCGTGGTTTGAGGCCTGGCTTGTTCCACCCCCTGCTCTTGAGATTCTCCCGGATGTGGCCTGCGTTTTGGCTGCCTTTAGGGCTGGAGCTTATCGTGGTTTGAGGCCTGGCATGCTCCACCCCCTGCTCTTGAAATTGTCGCGGATGTGGGCTGCATTTTGGCTGCCTTTTGGGCTGGAGCTTCTCGTGGTTTGAGGCCTGGCTTGCTCCACCCCCTGCTCTTGAGATTCTCCTGGATGTGGGCTGCATTTTGGCTGCGTTTTGGGCTGGAGCTTCTCGTGGTTTGAGGCCTGGCTTGCTCCACCCCCTGCTCTTGAGATTCTCCCGCATGTGGGCTGCATTTTGGCTGCCTTTAAGGCTGGAGCTTCTCGTGGTTTGAGGCCTGGCTTGCTCCACCCCCTGCTCTTGAGATTCTCCTGGATGTGGGCTGCATTTTGGCTGCGTTTTGGGCTGGAGCTTCTCGTGGTTTGAGGCCTGGCTTGCTCCACCCCCTGCTCTTGAGATTCTCCCGCATGTGGGCTGCATTTTGGCTGCCTTTTGGGCTGGAGCTTCTCGTGGTTTGAGGCCTGGCTTGTTCCACCCCCTGCTCTTGAGATTCTCCCGGATGTGGCCTGCGTTTTGGCTGCCTTTAGGGCTGGAGCTTATCGTGGTTTGAGGCCTGGCATGCTCCACCCCCTGCTCTTGAAATTGTCGCGGATGTGGGCTGCATTTTGGCTGCCTTTTGGGCTGGAGCTTCTCGTGGTTTGAGGCCTGGCTTGCTCCACCCTCTGCTCTTGAAATTGTCCCGGATGTGGGCTGCATTTTGGCTGCATTGTGGGCTGGAGCTTCTCGTGGTTTGAGGCCTGGCTTGCTCCACCCCCTGCTCTTGAAATTCTCCTGGATGTGGGCTGCATTTTGGCTGCCTCTTGGGCTGGAGCTTCTCGTGGTTTGAGGCCTGGCTTGCTCCACCCCCTGCTCTTGAGATTCTCCCGGATGTGGGCTGCATTTTGGCTGCCTTTTGGGCTGGAGCTTCTCGTGGTTTGAGGCCTGGCTTGCTCCACCCCCTGCTCTTGAGATTCTCCCGCATGTGGGCTGCATTTTGGCTGCCTTTTGGGCTGGAGCTTCTCGTGGTTTGAGGCCTGGCTTGTTCCACCCCCTGCTCTTGAGATTCTCCCGGATGTGGCCTGCGTTTTGGCTGCCTTTAGGGCTGGAGCTTATCGTGGTTTGAGGCCTGGCATGCTCCACCCCCTGCTCTTGAAATTGTCGCGGATGTGGGCTGCATTTTGGCTGCCTTTTGGGCTGGAGCTTCTCGTGGTTTGAGGCCTGGCTTGCTCCACCCTCTGCTCTTGAAATTGTCCCGGATGTGGGCTGCATTTTGGCTGCATTGTGGGCTGGAGCTTCTCGTGGTTTGAGGCCTGGCTTGCTCCACCCCCTGCTCTTGAAATTCTCCTGGATGTGGGCTGCATTTTGGCTGCCTCTTGGGCTGGAGCTTCTCGTGGTTTGAGGCCTGGCTTGCTCCACCCCCTGCTCTTGAGATTCTCCCGGATGTGGGCTGCATTTTGGCTGCCTTTTGGGCTGGAGCTTCTCGTGGTTTGAGGCCTGCCTTGCTCCACCCCCTGCTCTTGAGATTCTCCCGCATGTGGGCTGCATTTTGGCTGCCTTTTGGGCTGGAGCTTCTCGTGGTTTGAGGCCTGGCTTGCTCCAACCCCTGCTCTTGAAATTCTCCCAGAGGTGGGCTGCATTTTGGCTGCCTTTTGGTCTGGAGCTTCTTGTGGTTTGAGGCCTGGCTTGCTCCACCCCCTGCTCTTGAGATTCTCCTGGAGGTGGGCTGGATTTTGGCTGATTCTTATGCTGGAACTTCTCGTGGTTTGAGGCCTGGCTTGCTCCACCCCCTGCTCTTGAGATTCTCCCCGATGTGGGCTGCATTTTGACTGCTTTTTTGGGCTGGAGCTTCTCGTGGTTTGAGGCCTGGCTTGCTCCACCCCCTGCTCTTGTGATCCTCCCGGATGTGGGCTGCATTTTGGCTGCCTTTTGGGCTGGAGCTTCTCGTGGTTTGAGGCCTGGCTTGCTCCACCCCCTGCCCTTGATATTCTCCCGTATGTGGGCTGCATTTTGGCTGCCTTTTGGGCTGGAGCTTCTCGTGTTTTGAGGCCTGGCTTGCTCCACCCCCTGCTCTTGAGATTCTCCAGGATGTGGGCTGCATTTTGGCTGCATTTTGGGCTGGAGCTTCTCGTGGTTTGAGGCCTGGCTTGCTCCACCCCCTGCTCTTGAGATTCTCCCGGATGTGTGCTGCATTTTGGCTGCCTTTTGGGCTGGAGCTTCTCGTGGTTTGAGGCCTGGCTTGCTCCACCCCCTGCTCTTGAGATTCTCCCGGATGTGGGCTGGATTTTGGCTGCCTTTTGGGCTGGAGCTTCTCATGGTTTGAGGCCTGGCTTGCTCCAACCCCTGCTCTTGAGATTCTCCCGGAGGTGGGCTGCATTTTGGCTGCATTTTGGGCTGGAGCTTCTCGTGGTTTGAGGCCTGGCTTGCTCCACCCCCTGCTCTTCATATTCTCCCCGATGTGGGCTGCATTTTGGCTGCCTTTTGGGCTGGAGCTTCTCGAGGTTTGAGGCCTGGCTTGCTCCACCCCCTGCTCTTGATATTCTCCCGGAGGTGGGCTGCATTTTGGCTGCCTTTTGGGTTGGAGCTTCTCGTGGTTTGAGGCCTGGCTTGCTCCACCCCCTGCTCTTGAGATTCCCCCGGATGTGGGCTGCATTTTGGTTGCCTTTTGGGCTGGAGCTTCTCGTGGTTTTAGGCCTGGCTTGCTCCACCCCCTGCTCTTGAGATTCTCCCGGATGTGGGCTGCATTTTGGCTGTCTTTTGGGCTGGAGCTTCTCGTGGTTTGAGGCCTAGCTTGCTCCACCCCCTGCTCTTGAGATTCTCCCGGATGTGGGCTGCATTTTGGCTGCCTTTTGGGCTGGAGCTTCTCGTGGTTTGAGGCCTGGCTTGCTCCACCCCCTGCTCTTGAAATTCTCCTGGATGTGGGCTGCATTTTGGCTGCCTCTTGGGCTGGAGCTTCTCGTGGTTTGAGGCCTGGCTTGCTCCACCCCCTGCTCTTGAGATTCTCCCGGATGTGGGCTGCATTTTGGCTGCCTTTTGGGCTGGAGTTTCTCGTGGTTTGAGGCCTGGCTTGCTCCACCCCCTGCTCTTGAGATTCTCCCGGATGTGGGCTGTATTTTGGCTGTCTTTTGGGCTGGAGCTTCTTGTGGTTTGAGGCCTGGCTTGCTCCACCCCCTGCTCTTGAGATTCTCCCGGATGTGGGCTGCATTTTGGCTGCCTTTTGGGCTGGAGCTTCTCGTGGTTTGAGGCCTGGTTTGCTCCATCCCCTGCTCTTGATATTCTCCCGGATGTGGGCTGCATTTTGGCTGCATTTTGGCCTGCAGCTTCTCGTGGTTTGAGGCCTGGCTTGCTCCACCCCCTGCTCTTGAGATTCTCCCGGATGTGGGCTGCATTTTGGCTGCCTTTTGGGCTGGAGCTTCTCGTGGTTTGAGGCCTGCCTTGCTCCACCCCCTGCTCTTGATATTCTCCCAGATGTGGGCTGCATTTTGGCTGCCTTTTGGGCTGGAGATTCTCATGGTTTGAGGCCTGGCTAGCTGCACTCCCTGCTCATGATATTCTCCCGGATGTGGGCTGCATTTTGGCTGCATTTGGGCTGGAAATTCTCGTGGTTTGGGGCCTGGCTTGCTCCACCCCCTGCTCTTGATATTTTCCCGGATGTGGCCTGCATTTTGGCTGCTTTTTGGGCTGGAGCTTCTCGTGGTTTGAGGCCTGGCTTGCTCCACCCCCTGCTCTTGAGAATCTCCCGGATGTGCGCTGCATTTTGGCTGCATTTTGGGCTGGAGCTTCTCGTGGTTTGAGGCCTGGCTTGCTCCACTCCCTGCTCTTGATATTCTCCCGGATGTGGCCTGCATTTTGGCTGCTTTTTGGGCTGGAAATTCTCGTGGTTTGAGGCCTGGCTTGCTCCACCCCCTGCTCTTGAGATTCTCCCGGATGTGGGCTGCATTTTGGCTGCCTTTTGGGCTGGAGATTCTCATGCTTTGAGGCCTGGCTTGCTCCACCCCCTGCTCTTGAGATTCTACCGGATGTGGGCTGCATTTTGGCTGCCTTTTGGGCTGGAGCTTCTCGTTGTTTGGTGCATGGCTGGCTCCACAACCTGCTCTTGAGATTATCCTGGATTTGCGCTGAATTTTGGCTGCCTTTTGGGCTGGAGCTTCTCGTGGTTTGAGGCCTGGCTTGCTCCACCCCCTGCTCTTGAGATTTTCCCGGATGTGGGCTGCATTTTGGCTGCCTTTTGGGCTGGAGCTTCTCATGCTTTGAGGCCTGCCTTGCTCCACCCCCTGCTCTTGAGATTCTCCCAGATGTGGGCTGCATTTTGGCTGCCTTTTGGGCTGGAGCTTCTCGTGGTTTGAGGCCTGGCTTGCTCCACCCCGTGCTCTTGAGATTCTCCCGGATGTGGGCTGCATTTTGGCTGCCTTTTGGGCTGGAGCTTCTCGTGGTTTGGGGCCTGGCTTTCTCCACCCCGTGCTCTTGAGATTCTCCCGGATGTGGGCTGCATTTTGGCTGCCTTTTGGGCTGGAGCTTCTCGTGGTTTGGGGCCTGGCTTGCTCCACCCCCTGCTCTCGAGATTCTCCCACATGTGGGCTGTATTTTGGCTGCCTTTTGGGCTGGAGCTTCTCGTGGTTTGAGGCCTGGCTTGCTCCACCCCCTGCTCTTGATATTCTCCCGGAGGTGGCCTGTATTTTGACTGCGTTTTGGGCTGGAGCTTCTCGTGGTTTGAGGCCTGGCTTGCTCCACCCCCTTCTCTTGATATTCTCCCGGATGTGGGCTGCATTTTGGCTGCCTTTTGGGCTGGAGCTTCCCGTGGTTTGAGGCCTGGCTTGCTCCACCCCCTGCTCTTGAGATTCTCCTGGATGTGGGCTGCATTTTGGCTGCCTTTTGGGGTGGAGCTTCTCATGCTTTGAGGCCTGGCTTGCTCCAACCCCTGCTGTTGATATTCTCCCGGATGTGGGCTGGAGTTTAGCTGCATTTTGGGCTGGAGCTTCTCGCGGTTTGAGGCCTGGCTTTCGCCACCAACAGCTCTTGATATTCTCCCAGATGTGCGCTGGATTTTAGCTGCATTTTGAGGTGGAGCTTCTAGTGGTTTGAGGCCTGGCTTGCTCCACCCCCTGCTCTTGAGATTCTCCCGGATGTGGGCTGCATTTTGGCTGCCTTTTGGGCTGGAGCTTCTCGTGGTTTGGGGCCTGGCTTGCTCCACCTCCTGCTCTTGAGATTCTCCCAGATGTGGGCTGCATTTTGACTTCATTTTGGGCTGGAGCTTCTCATGGTTTGAGGCCTGGCTTGCTCCACCCCCTGCTCTTGAGATTCTCCCGGATGTGGGCTGCATTTTGGTTACTCTTTGGGCTGGAGCTTCTCGTGGTTTGAGGCCTGGCTTGCTCCACCCCCTGCTCTTGAGATTCTCCCGGATGTGGGCTGCATTTTGGCTGCATTTTGGGCTGGAGCTTCTCGTGGTTTGAGGCCTGGCTTGCTCCACCCCCTGCTCTTGAGATTCTCCCGGATGTGGGCTGCATTTTGGCTGCCTTTTTGGGCTGGAAATTCTCGTGGTTTGAGGCCTGGCTTGCTCCACCCCCTGCTCTTGAGATTCTCCCGGATGTGGGCTGCATTTTGGCTGCCTTTTTGGGCTGGAAATTCTCGTGGTTTGAGGCCTGGCTTGCTCCACCCCCTGCTCTTGAGATTCTCCCGGATGTGGGCTGCATTTTGGCTGCATTTTGGGCTGGAGCTTCTCGTGGTTTGAGGCCTGGCTTGCTCCACCCCCTGCTCTTGAGATTCTCCCGGATGTGGGCTGCATTTTGGCTGCCTTTTTGGGCTGGAGCTTCTCGTGGTTTGAGGCCTGGCTTGCTCCACCCCCTGCTCTTGAGATTCTCCCGGATGTGGGCTGCATTTTGGTTGCCCTTTGGGCTGGAGCTTCTCGTGGTTTGAGGCCTGGCTTGCTCCACCCCCTGCTCTTGAGATTCTCACGGATGTGGGCTGTCTTTTGGCTGCCATTTAGGCTGGAGCTTCTCGTGGTTTGTGGCCTGGCTTGCTCCACCCCCTGCTCTTGATATTCTCCCAGATGTGGGCTGCATTTTGGCTGCCTTTAGGGCTGGAGCTTCTCATGCTTTGAGGCCTGGCTTGCTCCACCCCCTGCTCTTGATATTCTCCCAGATGTGGGCTGCATTTTGGCTGCATTTTGGGCTGGAGCTTCTCGTGGTTTGAGGCCTGGCTTGCTCCACCCCCTGCTCTTGATATTTTCCTGGATGTGGGCTGCATTTTGACTGCATTTTGGGCTGGAGCTTCTCATGGTTTGAGGCCTGGCTTGCTGCACTCCCTGCCCATGATATTCTCCCGGATGTGGGCTGCATTTTGGCTGATACTTGGGCTGGAAATTCTCGTGGTTTGGGGCCTGGCTTGCTCCACCCCCTGCTCTTGATATTTTCCCGGATGTGGGCTGCATTTTGGCTGCCATTTGGGCTGGAGCTTCTCGTGGTTTGAGGCCTGGCTTGCTCCACCCCCTGCTCTTGATATTCTCCCGGATGTGGGCTGCATTTTGGCTGCATTTTGGGCTGGAGCTTCTCGTGGTTTGAGGCCTGGCTTGCTCCACTCCCTGCTCTTGATATTCTCCCAGATGTGGGCTGCATTTTGGCTGCTTTTTGGGCTGGAAATTCTCGTGGTTTGAGGCCTGGCTTGCTCCACCCCCTGCTCTTGAGATTCTCCCGGATGTGGGCTGCATTTTGGCTGCCTTTTGGGCTGGAGCTTCTCGTTGTTTGGTGCATGGCTGGCTCCACAACCTGCTCTTGAGATTATCCTGGATTTGCGCTGAATTTTGGCTGCCTTTTGGGCTGGAGCTTCTCGTTGTTTGAGGCCTGGCTTGCTCCACCTCCTGCTCTTGAGATTCTCCCGGATGTGGGCTGCATTTTGGCTGCCTTTTGGGCTGGAGCTTCTCATGCTTTGAGGCCTGGCTTGCTCCACCCCCTGCTCTTGATATTCTCCCAGATGTGGTCTGCATTTTGGCTGTCCTTTGGGCTGGAGCTTCTCGTGGTTTGAGGCCTGGCTTGCTCGACCCCGTGCTCTTGAGATTCTCCCGGATATGGGCTGCATTTTGGCTGCTTTTGGGCTGGAGCTTCTCGTGGTTTGAGGCCTGCCTTGCTCCACCCCCTGCTCCTGATATTCTCCCAGATGTGGGCTGCATTTTGGCTGCCTTTTGGGCTGGAGCTTCTCGTGGTTTGAGGCCTGGCTTGCTCCACCCCGTGCTCTTGATATTTTCCCGGATGTGGGCTGCATTTTGACTGCATTTTGGGCTGGAGCTTCTCATGGTTTGAGGCCTGGCTAGCTGCACTCCCTGCTCATGATATTCTCCCGGATGTGGGCTGCATTTTGGCTGCATTTGGGCTGGAAATTCTCGTGGTTTGGGGCCTGGCTTGCTCCACCCCCTGCTCTTGATATTTTCCCGGATGTGGGCTGCATTTTGGCTGCTTTTTGGGCTGGAGCTTCTCGTGGTTTGAGGCCTGGCTTGCTCCACCCCCTGCTCTTGAGAATCTCCCGGATGTGCGCTGCATTTTGGCTGCATTTTGGGCTGGAGCTTCTCGTGGTTTGAGGCCTGGCTTGCTCCACTCCCTGCTCTTGATATTCTCCCGGATGTGGGCTGCATTTTGGCTGCTTTTTGGACTGGAAATTCTCGTGGTTTGAGGCCTGGCTTGCTCCACCCCCTGCTCTTGAGATTCTCCCGGATGTGGGCTGCATTTTGGCTGCCTTTTGGGCTGGAGATTCTCATGCTTTGAGGCCTGGCTTGCTCCACCCCCTGCTCTTGATATTCTCCCGGATGTGGGCTGCATTTTGGCTGCCTTTTGGGCTGGAGCTTCTCGTTGTTTGGTGCATGGCTGGCTCCACAACCTGCTCTTGAGATTATCCTGGATTTGCGCTGAATTTTGGCTGCCTTTTGGGCTGGAGCTTCTCGTTGTTTGAGGCCTGGCTTGCTCCACCCCCTGCTCTTGAGATTTTCCCGGATGTGGGCTGCATTTTGGCTGCCTTTTGGGCTGGAGCTTCTCATGCTTTGAGGCCTGCCTTGCTCCACCCCCTGCTCTTGAGATTCTCCCAGATGTGGGCTGCATTTTGGCTGCCTTTTGGGCTGGAGCTTCTCGTGGTTTGAGGCCTGGCTTGCTCCACCCCTTGCTCTTGAGATTCTCCCGGATGTGGGCTGCATTTTGGCTGCCTTTTGGGCTGGAGCTTCTCGTGGTTTGGGGCCTGGCTTGCTCCACCCCGTGCTCTTGAGATTCTCCCGCATGTGGGCTGCATTTTGGCTGCCTTTTGGGCTGGAGCTTCTCGTGGTTTGGGGCCTGGCTTGCTCCACCCCCTGCTCTCGAGATTCTCCCACATGTGGGCTGTATTTTGGCTGCGTTTTGGGCTGGAGCTTCTCGTGGTTTGAGGCCTGGCTTGCTCCACCCCCTGCTCTTGATATTCTCCCGGAGGTGGCCTGTATTTTGACTGCGTTTTGGGCTGGAGCTTCTCGTGGTTTGAGGCCTGGCTTGCTCCACCCCCTGCTCTTGATATTCTCCCGGATGTGGGCTGGATTTTGTCTGCATTTTGGGCTGGAGCTTCTCGTGGTTTGAGGCCTGGCTTGCTCCACCCCCTGCTCTTGAGATTCTCCTGGATGTGGGCTGCATTTTGGCTGCCTTTTGGGGTGGAGCTTCTCATGCTTTGAGGCCTGGCTTGCTCCAACCCCTGCTGTTGATATTCTCCCGGATGTGGGCTGGAGTTTAGCTGCATTTTGGGCTGGAGCTTCTCGCGGTTTGAGGCCTGGCTTTCGCCACCAACAGCTCTTGATATTCTCCCAGATGTGCGCTGGATTTTAGCTGCATTTTGAGGTGGAGCTTCTCGTGGTTTGAGGCCTGGCTTGCTCCACCCCCTGCTCTTGAGATTCTCCCGGATGTGGGCTGCATTTTGGCTGCCTTTTGGGCTGGAGCTTCTCGTGGTTTGGGGCCTGGCTTGCTCCACCCCCTGCTCTTGAGATTCTCCCGGATGTGGGCTGGAATTTCGCTGCCCTTTGGGCTCTAGATTCTCGTGGTTTGAGGCCTGGCTTGCTCGACCCCCTGCTATTCAGATTCTCCCGGATGTGGGCTGCATTTTGGCTGCCTTTTGGGCTGGAGCTTCTCGTGGTTTGGGGCCTGGCTTGCTCCACCCCCTGCTCTTGAGATTCTCCCACATGTGGGCTGTATTTTGGCTGCGTTTTGGGCTGGAGCTTCTCGTGGTTTGAGGCCTGGCTTGCTCCACCCCCTGCTCTTGAGATTCTCCAGGATGTGGGCTGCATTTTGGCTGCCTTTTGGGCTGGAGCTTCTCAAGGTTTGGGGCCTGGCTTGCTCCACCCTCTGCTCTTGATATTCTCCCAGATGTGGGCTGCATTTTGGCTGCCTTTTGGGCTGGAGCTTCTCGTGGTTTGAGGCCTGGCTTGCTCCACCCCCTGCTCTTGATATTCTCCCGGATGTGGGCTGCATTTTGGCTGCCTTTTGGGCTGGAGCTTCTCGTGGTTTGAGGCCTGGCTTGCTCCACCCCCTGCTCTTGAGATTCTCCCAGATGTGGGCTGCATTTTGGCTGCCTTTTGGGTTGGAGCTTCTCGTGCTTTGAGGCCTGGCTTGCTCCACCCCCTGCTCTTGAGATTCTCCCTGATGTGGGCTGCATTTTGGCTGCCTTTTGGGCTGGAGGTTCTTGTGGTTTGAGGCCTGGATTGCTCCACCCCCTGCTCTTGAGATTCTCCCGGAGGTGGGCTGGAGTTTAGCTGCATTTTCTCTAGAGCTTCTCGTGGTTTGAGGCCTGGCTTGCTCCACCATCTTCTCTTGATATTCTCCCGGATGTGGGCTGCATTTTGGATACCTTTTGGGCTGGAGATTCTCTTGGTTTGAGGCCTGGCTTGCTCCACCCCCTGCTCTTGAGATTCTCCCGGATGTGGGCTGGAGTTTGGCTGCCTTTTGGGCTGGAGCTTCTCGTGGTTTGAGGCCTGGCTTGCTCCACCTCCTGCTCTTGAGATTCTCCAGGATGTGGGCTGCATTTTGGCTGCCTTTTGGGCTGGAGCTTCTCAAGGTTTGGGGCCTGGCTTGCTCCACCCTCTGCTCTTGATATTCTCCCAGATGTGGGCTGCATTTTGGCTGCCTTTTGGGCTGGAGCTTCTCGTGGTTTGAGGCCTGGCTTGCTCCACCCCCTGCTCTTGATATTCTCCCGGAGGTGGGCTGCATTTTGGCTGCCTATTGGGCTGGAGCTTCTCATGGTTTGAGGCCTCCCTTGCTCCACCTCCTGGTCTTGAGATTCTCCCGGATGTGGGCTGGATTTTGGCTGCCTTTTGGGTTGGAGCTTCTCGTGGTTTGAGGCCTGGCTTGCTCCACCCCCTGCTCTTGAGATTCTCCCGGATGTGGGCTGCATTTTGGCTACCTTTTGGGCTGGAGATTCTCATGGTTTGAGGCCTGGCTTGCTCCACCACCTGCTCTTGAGATTCTCCCGGATGTGGGCTGCATTTTGGCTGCCTTTTGGGCTGCAGCTTCTCGTGGTTTGAGGCCTGGCTTGCTCTAACCAATGCTCTTGAGATTCTCCTGGATGTGGCCTGCATTTTGGCTGCTTTTTGGGCTGCAGCTTCTCGTGGTTTGAGGCCTGCCTGGCTCCATCCCTTGCTATTGAGATTGTCCGGGATGTGGGCTGGATTTTGGCTGCTTTTTGGGCTGGAGCTTCTCGTGGTTTGAGGCCTGGCTTGCTCCACCCCCTGCTCTTGAGATTCTCCCGGATGTGGGCTGGAGTTTGGCTGCCTTTTGGGCTGGAGCTTCTCGTGGTTTGAGGCCTGGCTTGCTCCACCCCCTGCTCTTGAGATTCTCCCGGATGTGGGCTGCATTTTGGCTGCCTTTTGGGCTGGAGCTTCTCATGGTTTGAGGCCTGGCTTACTCCACCCGCTGCTCTTGATATTCTCCCGGATGTGGGCTGCATTTTGGCTGACTTTTGGGCTGGAGCTTCTTGTGGTTTGAGGCCTGGATTGCTCCAACCCCTGCTCTTGATATTCTCTCGGATGTGGGCTGGAGTTTAGCTGCATTTTGGGCTAGAGCTTCTCGCGGTTTGAGGCCTGGCTTTCACCACCAAAAGCTCTTGATATTCTCCCAGATGTGCGCTGGATTTTAGCTACCTTTTGGGCTGGAGATTCTCGTGGCTGGAGGCCTGGCTTGCTCCACCCCCTGCTCTTGAGATTCTCCCGGATGTGGGCTGCATTTTGGCTGCCTTTTGGGCTGCAGCTTCTCGTGGTTTGAGGCCTGGCTTGCTCTAACCAATGCTCTTGAGATTCTCCCGCATGTGGGCTGCATTTTGGCTGCCTTTTGGGCTGGAGCTTCTCATGGTTTGAGGCCTGGCTTGCTCCACCCCCTGCTCTTGATATTCTCCTGGATGTGGGCTGGAGTTTAGCTGCCTTTTGGGCTGGAGCTTCTCGTGGTTTGAGGCCTGGCTTGCTCCACCCCCTGCTCTTGAGATTCTCCAGGATGTGGGCTGCATTTTGGCTGCATTTTGGGCTGGAGCTTCTCAAGGTTTGGGGCCTGGCTTGCTCCACCCTCTGCTCTTGATATTCTCCCAGATGTGGGCTGCATTTTGGCTGCCTTTTGGGCTGGAGCTCCTTGTGGATTGAGGCCTGGCTTGCTCCACCCCCTGCTCTTGATATTCTCCCGGATGTGGGCTGCATTTTGGCTGCCTTTTGGGCTGGAAATTCTCGTGGTTTGAGGCCTGGCTTGCTCCATCCCCTGCTCTTGAAATTCTCCCGGATGTGGGCTGAAGTTTAACTGCATTTTGGGCATGGAGCTTCTCGTGGTTTGAGGCCTCCCTTGCTCCACCCCGTGCTCTTGATATTCTCCCGGGTGTGGGCTGGATTTTGGCTGCCTTTTGGGCTGGAGCTTCTCATGGTTTGAGGCCTGGCTTGCTCCACCCCTTGCTCTTGAGATTCTCCCGGATGTTTGCTGCATTTTGGCTGCCTTTTCGGCTGGAGCTTCTCATGGTTTGAGGCCTGGCTTGCTCCACCCCCTGCTCTTGATATTCTCCCGGATGTTGGCTGGATTTTGGCTGTTTTTTGGGCTGGAGCTTCTCGTGGTTTGAGGCCTGGCTTCCTCCACCCCCTGCTCTTGAGATTCTCCCGGAAGTGGTCTGGAGTTTAGCTGCATTTTCCTCTAGAGCTTCTCGTGGTTTGAGGCCTGGCTTGCTCTAACGAATGCTCTTGAGATTCTCCCGCATGTGGGCTGCATTTTGGCTGCCTTTTGGGCTGGAGCTTCTCATGGTTTGAGGCCTGGCTTGCTCCACCCCCTGCTCTTGATATTCTCCCGGATGTGGGCTGCATTTTGGCTACCTTTTGGGCTGGAGATTCTCGTGGCTGGAGGCCTGGCTTGCTCCACCCCCTGCTCTTGAGATTCTCCCTGATGTGGGCTGCATTTTGGCTGCCTTTTGGGCTGGAGCTTCTTGTGGTTTGAGGCCTGGCTTGCTCCACCCCCTGCTCTTGAGATTCTCCCGGAGGTGGGCTGGATTTTAGCTGCATTTTGGGCTGGAGATTCTCGTGGTTTGAGGCCTGGCTTGCTCCACCCCCTGCTCTTGAGATTCTCCAGGATGTGGGCTGCATTTTGGCTGCCTTTTGGGCTGGAGCTTCTCAAGGTTTGGGGCCTGGCTTGCTCCACCCTCTGCTCTTGATATTCTCCCAGATGTGGGCTGCAATTTGGCTGCATTTTGGGCTGGAGCTTCTCATGGTTTGAGGCCTGGCTTGCTCCACCCCCTGCTCTTGATATTCTCCCGGATGTTGGCTGGATTTTGGCTGTTTTTTGGGCTGGAGCTTCTCGTGGTTTGAGGCCTGGCTTCCTCCACCCCCTGCTCTTGAGATTCTCCCGGAAGTGGTCTGGAGTTTAGCTGCATTTTCCTCTAGAGCTTCTCGTGGTTTGAGGCCTGGCTTGCTCCACCCCCTGCTCTTGAGATTCTCCCGCATGTGGGCTGCATTTTGGCTGCCTTTTGGGCTGGAGCTTCTCATGGTTTGAGGCCTGGCTTGCTCCACCCCCTGCTCTTGATATTCTCCCGGATGTGGGCTGCATTTTGGCTGCCTTTTGGGCTGGAGGTTCTTGTGGTTTGAGGCCTGGCTTGCTCCACCCCCTGCTCTTGAGATTCTCCCGGAGGTGGGCTGGATTTTAGCTGCATTTTGGGCTGGAGCTTCTCGTGGTTTGAGGCCTGGCTTGCTCCACCCCCTGCTCTTGAGATTCTCCAGGATGTGGGCTGCATTTTGGCTGCCTTTTGGGCTGGAGCTTCTCAAGGTTTGGGGCCTGGCTTGCTCCACCCTCTGCTCTTGATATTCTCCCAGATGTGGGCTGCATTTTGGCTGCCTTTTGGGCTGGAGGTTCTCGTGGTTTGAGGCCTGGCTTGCTCCACCCCCTGCTCTTGATATTTTCCCGGATTTGGGCTGCATTTTGGCTGCCTATTGGGCTGGAGCTTCTCATGGTTTGAGGCCTGCCTTGCTCCACCTCCTGGTCTTGAGATTCTCCCGGATGTGGGCTGGATTTTGGCTGCCTTTTGGATTGGAGCTTCTCGTGGTTTGAGGCCTGACTTGCTCCACCCCCTGCTCTTGATATTCTCCCGGATGTGGGCTGCATTTTGGCTACATTTTGGGCTGGAGATGCTCATGGTTTGAGGCCTGGCTTGCTCCACCCCCTGCTCTTGAGATTCTCCCGGATGTGGGCTGCATTTTGGCTGCCTTTTGGGCTGCAGCTTCTCGTGGTTTGAGGCCTGCCTTGCTCCACCCCTTGCTATTGAGATTGTCCGGGATGTGGGCTGGAGTTTAGCTGCCTTTTGGGCTGGAGCTTCTCGTGGTTTGAGGCCTGGCTTGCTCCACCCCCTGCTCTTGAGATTCTCCAGGATGTGGGCTGCATTTTGGCTGCATTTTGGGCTGGAGCTTCTCAAGGTTTGGGGCCTGGCTTGCTCCACCCTCTGCTCTTGATATTCTCCCAGATGTGGGCTGCATTTTGGCTGCCTTTTGGGCTGGAGCTCCTTGTGGATTGAGGCCTGGCTTGCTCCACCCCCTGCTCTTGATATTCTCCCGGATGTGGGCTGCATTTTGGCTGCCTTTTGGGCTGGAAATTCTCGTGGTTTGAGGCCTGGCTTGCTCCATCCCCTGCTCTTGAAATTCTCCCGGATGTGGGCTGAAGTTTAACTGCATTTTGGGCATGGAGCTTCTCGTGGTTTGAGGCCTCCCTTGCTCCACCCCGTGCTCTTGATATTCTCCCGGGTGTGGGCTGGATTTTGGCTGCCTTTTGGGCTGGAGCTTCTCATGGTTTGAGGCCTGGCTTGCTCCACCCCCTGCTCTTGAGATTCTCCCGGATGTTTGCTGCATTTTGGCTGCCTTTTCGGCTGGAGCTTCTCATGGTTTGAGGCCTGGCTTGCTCCACCCCCTGCTCTTGATATTCTCCCGGATGTTGGCTGGATTTTGGCTGTTTTTTGGGCTGGAGCTTCTCGTGGTTTGAGGCCTGGCTTGCTCCACCCCCTGCTCTTGAGATTCTCCCGGAAGTGGTCTGGAGTTTAGCTGCATTTTCCTCTAGAGCTTCTCGTGGTTTGAGGCCTGGCTTGCTCTAACCAATGCTCTTGAGATTCTCCCGCATGTGGGCTGCATTTTGGCTGCCTTTTGGGCTGGAGCTTCTCATGGTTTGAGGCCTGGCTTGCTCCACCCCCTGCTCTTGATATTCTCCCGGATGTGGGCTGCATTTTGGCTACCTTTTGGGCTGGAGATTCTCGTGGCTGGAGGCCTGGCTTGCTCCACCCCCTGCTCTTGAGATTCTCCCTGATGTGGGCTGCATTTTGGCTGCCTTTTGGGCTGGAGCTTCTTGTGGTTTGAGGCCTGGCTTGCTCCACCCCCTGCTCTTGAGATTCTCCCGGAGGTGGGCTGGATTTTAGCTGCATTTTGGGCTGGAGATTCTCGTGGTTTGAGGCCTGGCTTGCTCCACCCCCTGCTCTTGAGATTCTCCAGGATGTGGGCTGCATTTTGGCTGCCTTTTGGGCTGGAGCTTCTCAAGGTTTGGGGCCTGGCTTGCTCCACCCTCTGCTCTTGATATTCTCCCAGATGTGGGCTGCAATTTGGCTGCATTTTGGGCTGGAGCTTCTCATGGTTTGAGGCCTGGCTTGCTCCACCCCCTGCTCTTGAGATTCTCCCGGATGTGGGCTGCATTTTGGCTGCCTTTTGGGCTGCAGCTTCTCGTGGTTTGAGGCCTGGCTTGCTCTAACCAATGCTCTTGAGATTCTCCCGCATGTGGGCTGCATTTTGGCTGCCTTTTGGGCTGGAGCTTCTCATGGTTTGAGGCCTGCCTTGCTCCACCCCCTGCTCTTGATATTCTCCCGGATGTGGGCTGGAGTTTAGCTGCCTTTTGGGCTGGAGCTTCTCGTGGTTTGAGGCCTGGCTTGCTCCACCCCCTGCTCTTGAGATTCTCCAGGATGTGGGCTGCATTTTGGCTGCATTTTGGGCTGGAGCTTCTCAAGGTTTGGGGCCTGGCTTGCTCCACCCTCTGCTCTTGATATTCTCCCAGATGTGGGCTGCATTTTGGCTGCCTTTTGGGCTGGAGCTTCTCATGGTTTGAGGCCTGCCTTGCTCCACCCCCTGCTCTTGATATTCTCCCGGATGTGGGCTGGAGTTTAGCTGCCTTTTGGGTTGGAGCTTCTCGTGGTTTGAGGCCTGACTTGCTCCACCCCCTGCTCTTGATATTCTCCCGGATGTGGGCTGCATTTTGGCTACATTTTGGGCTGGAGATGCTCATGGTTTGAGGCCTGGCTTGCTCCACCCCCTGCTCTTGAGATTCTCCCGGATGTGGGCTGCATTTTGGCTGCCTTTTGGGCTGCAGCTTCTCGTGGTTTGAGGCCTGCCTTGCTCCACCCCTTGCTATTGAGATTGTCCGGGATGTGGGCTGGATTTTGGCTGCCTCTTGGGCTGGAGCTTCTCGTGGTTTGAGGCCTGGCTTGCTCCACCCCCTGCTCTTGAGATTCTCCCGGATGTGGTCTGCATTTTGGCTGCCTTTTGGGCTGGAGGTTCTTGTGGTTTGAGGCCTGGATTGCTCCACCCCCTGCTCTTGATATTCTCCCGGATATGGGCTGGAGTTTAGCTGCATTTTCCTCTAGAGCTTCTCGTGGTTTGAGGCCTGGCTTGCTCCACCCCCTGCTCTTGAGATTCTCCCGGATGTGGGCTGGATTTTAGCTGCCTTTTGGGCTGGAGCTTCTCATGGTTTGAGGCCTGGCTTGCTCCACCCCCTGCTCTTGAGATTCTCCCAGATGTGGGCTGCATTTTGGCTGCCTTTTGGGCTGGAGCTTCTCAAGGTTTGAGGCCTGGCTTGCTCCACCCCCTGCTCTTGAGATTCTC
The DNA here is from genome assembly GCA_027574665.1 of Rhynochetos jubatus. NCBI lineage: Eukaryota > Metazoa > Chordata > Aves > Eurypygiformes > Rhynochetidae > Rhynochetos > Rhynochetos jubatus. Next base: position 240,751 of record CM050669.1, read on the forward strand.
CCGCATGTGGGCTGCATTTTGGCTGCCTTTTGGGCTGGAGCTTCTCAAGGTTTGAGGCCTGCCTTGCTCCACCCCCTGCTCTTGAGATTCTCCCGGATGTGGGCTGCATTTTGTCTGCCTTTTGGGCTGGAAATTCTCGTGGTTTGAGGCCTGGCTTGCTCCATTCCCTGCTCTTGAGATTCTCCCGGATGTGGGCTGGATTTTGGCTGTTTTTTGGGCTGGAGCTTCTCGTGGTTTGAGGCCTGGCTTGCTCCACCCCCTGCTCTTGAGATTCTCCCGCATGTGGGCTGCATTTTGGCTGCCTTTTGGGCTGGAGCTTCTCATGGTTTGAGGCCTGGCTTGCTCCACCCCCTGCTCTTGAGATTCTCCCTGATGTGGGCTGCATTTTGGCTGCCTTTTGGGCTGGAGCTTCTCATGGTTTGAGGCCTGCCTTGCTCCACCCCCTGCTCTTGATATTCTCCCGGATGTGGGCTGGAGTTTAGCTGCCTTTTGGGTTGGAGCTTCTCGTGGTTTGAGGCCTGACTTGCTCCACCCCCTGCTCTTGATATTCTCCCGGATGTGGGCTGCATTTTGGCTACATTTTGGGCTGGAGATGCTCATGGTTTGAGGCCTGGCTTGCTCCACCCCCTGCTCTTGAGATTCTCCCGGATGTGGGCTGCATTTTGGCTGCCTTTTGGGCTGCAGCTTCTCGTGGTTTGAGGCCTGCCTTGCTCCACCCCTTGCTATTGAGATTGTCCGGGATGTGGGCTGGATTTTGGCTGCCTCTTGGGCTGGAGCTTCTCGTGGTTTGAGGCCTGGCTTGCTCCACCCCCTGCTCTTGAGATTCTCCCGGATGTGGGCTGCATTTTGGCTGCCTTTTGGGCTGGAGGTTCTTGTGGTTTGAGGCCTGGATTGCTCCACCCCCTGCTCTTGATATTCTCCCGGATATGGGCTGGAGTTTAGCTGCATTTTCCTCTAGAGCTTCTCGTGGTTTGAGGCCTGGCTTGCTCCACCCCCTGCTCTTGAGATTCTCCCGGATGTGGGCTGGATTTTAGCTGCCTTTTGGGCTGGAGCTTCTCATGGTTTGAGGCCTGGCTTGCTCCACCCCCTGCTCTTGAGATTCTCCCAGATGTGGGCTGCATTTTGGCTGCCTTTTGGGCTGGAGCTTCTCAAGGTTTGAGGCCTGGCTTGCTCCACCCCCTGCTCTTGAGATTCTCCCGCATGTGGGCTGCATTTTGGCTGCCTTTTGGGCTGGAGCTTCTCAAGGTTTGAGGCCTGCCTTGCTCCACCCCCTGCTCTTGAGATTCTCCCGGATGTGGGCTGCATTTTGTCTGCCTTTTGGGCTGGAAATTCTCGTGGTTTGAGGCCTGGCTTGCTCCATTCCCTGCTCTTGAGATTCTCCCGGATGTGGGCTGGATTTTGGCTGTTTTTTGGGCTGGAGCTTCTCGTGGTTTGAGGCCTGGCTTGCTCCACCCCCTGCTCTTGAGATTCTCCCGCATGTGGGCTGCATTTTGGCTGCCTTTTGGGCTGGAGCTTCTCATGGTTTGAGGCCTGGCTTGCTCCACCCCCTGCTCTTGAGATTCTCCCTGATGTGGGCTGCATTTTGGCTGCCTTTTGGGCTGGAGGTTCTTGTGGTTTGAGGCCTGGCTTGCTCCACCCCCTGCTCTTGAGATTCTCCCGGAGGTGGGCTGGAGTTTAGCTGCATTTTCCTCTAGAGCTTCTCGTGGTTTGAGGCCTGGCTTGCTCCACCATCTTCTCTTGATATTCTCCCGGATGTGGGCTGGAGTTTAGCTGCATTTTGGGCTGGAGCTTCTCGTGGTTTGAGGCCTGGCTTGCTCTAACCAATGCTCTTGAGATTCTCCCGCATGTGGGCTGCATTTTGGCTGCCTTTTGGGCTGGAGCTTCTCATGGTTTGAGGCCTGGCTTGCTCCACCCCCTGCTCTTGATATTCTCCCGGATGTGGGCTGCATTTTGGCTACATTTTGGGCTGGAGATTCTCGTGGCTGGAGGCCTGGCTTGCTCCACCCCCTGCTCTTGAGATTCTCCCTGATGTGGGCTGCATTTTGGCTGCCTTTTGGGCTGGAGGTTCTTGTGGTTTGAGGCCTGGCTTGCTCCACCCCCTGCTCTTGAGATTCTCCAGGATGTGGGCTGCATTTTGGCTGCCTTTTGGGCTGGAGCTTCTCAAGGTTTGGGGCCTGGCTTGCTCCACTATCTGCTCTTGATATTCTCCCAGATGTGGGCTGCATTTTGGCTGCCTTTTGGGCTGGAGCTTCTCGTGGTTTGAGGCCTGGCTTGCTCCACCCCCTGCTCTTGATATTTTCCCGGATTTGGGCTGCATTTTGGCTGCCTATTGGGCTGGAGCTTCTCATGGTTTGAGGCCTGCCTTGCTCCACCTCCTGGTCTTGAGATTCTCCCGGATGTGGGCTGGATTTTGGCTGCCTTTTGGGTTGGAGCTTCTCGTGGTTTGAGGCCTGACTTGCTCCACCCCCTGCTCTTGATATTCTCCCGGATGTGGGCTGCATTTTGGCTACATTTTGGGCTGGAGATGCTCATGGTTTGAGGCCTGGCTTGCTCCACCCCCTGCTCTTGAGATTCTCCCGGATGTGGGCTGCATTTTGGCTGCCTTTTGGGCTGCAGCTTCTCGTGGTTTGAGGCCTGCCTTGCTCCACCCCTTGCTATTGAGATTGTCCGGGATGTGGGCTGGAGTTTAGCTGCCTTTTGGGCTGGAGCTTCTCGTGGTTTGAGGCCTGGCTTGCTCCACCCCCTGCTCTTGAGATTCTCCAGGATGTGGGCTGCATTTTGGCTGCATTTTGGGCTGGAGCTTCTCAAGGTTTGGGGCCTGGCTTGCTCCACCCTCTGCTCTTGATATTCTCCCAGATGTGGGCTGCATTTTGGCTGCCTTTTGGGCTGGAGCTCCTTGTGGATTGAGGCCTGGCTTGCTCCACCCCCTGCTCTTGAGATTCTCCCGGATGTGGGCTGCATTTTGGCTGCCTTTTGGGCTGGAAATTCTCGTGGTTTGAGGCCTGGCTTGCTCCATCCCCTGCTCTTGAAATTCTCCCGGATGTGGGCTGAAGTTTAACTGCATTTTGGGCATGGAGCTTCTCGTGGTTTGAGGCCTCCCTTGCTCCACCCCGTGCTCTTGATATTCTCCCGGTTGTGGGCTGGATTTTGGCTGCCTTTTGGGCTGGAGCTTCTCATGGTTTGAGGCCTGGCTTGCTCCACCCCCTGCTCTTGAGATTCTCCCGGATGTTTGCTGCATTTTGGCTGCCTTTTCGGCTGGAGCTTCTCATGGTTTGAGGCCTGGCTTGCTCCACCCCCTGCTCTTGATATTCTCCCGGATGTTGGCTGGATTTTGGCTGTTTTTTGGGCTGGAGCTTCTCGTGGTTTGAGGCCTGGCTTCCTCCACCCCCTGCTCTTGAGATTCTCCCGGAAGTGGTCTGGAGTTTAGCTGCATTTTCCTCTAGAGCTTCTCGTGGTTTGAGGCCTGGCTTGCTCTAACCAATGCTCTTGAGATTCTCCCGCATGTGGGCTGCATTTTGGCTGCCTTTTGGGCTGGAGCTTCTCATGGTTTGAGGCCTGGCTTGCTCCACCCCCTGCTCTTGATATTCTCCCGGATGTGGGCTGCATTTTGGCTACCTTTTGGGCTGGAGATTCTCGTGGCTGGAGGCCTGGCTTGCTCCACCCCCTGCTCTTGAGATTCTCCCTGATGTGGGCTGCATTTTGGCTGCCTTTTGGGCTGGAGCTTCTTGTGGTTTGAGGCCTGGCTTGCTCCACCCCCTGCTCTTGAGATTCTCCCGGAGGTGGGCTGGATTTTAGCTGCATTTTGGGCTGGAGATTCTCGTGGTTTGAGGCCTGGCTTGCTCCACCCCCTGCTCTTGAGATTCTCCAGGATGTGGGCTGCATTTTGGCTGCCTTTTGGGCTGGAGCTTCTCAAGGTTTGGGGCCTGGCTTGCTCCACCCTCTGCTCTTGATATTCTCCCAGATGTGGGCTGCAATTTGGCTGCATTTTGGGCTGGAGCTTCTCATGGTTTGAGGCCTGGCTTGCTCCACCCCCTGCTCTTGAGATTCTCCCGGATGTGGGCTGCATTTTGGCTGCATTTTGGGCTGCAGCTTCTCGTGGTTTGAGGCCTGGCTTGCTCTAACCAATGCTCTTGAGATTCTCCCGCATGTGGGCTGCATTTTGGCTGCCTTTTGGGCTGGAGCTTCTCATGGTTTGAGGCCTGGCTTGCTCCACCCCCTGCTCTTGATATTCTCCCGGATGTGGGCTGGAGTTTAGCTGCCTTTTGGGCTGGAGCTTCTCGTGGTTTGAGGCCTGGCTTGCTCCACCCCCTGCTCTTGAGATTCTCCAGGATGTGGGCTGCATTTTGGCTGCATTTTGGGCTGGAGCTTCTCAAGGTTTGGGGCCTGGCTTGCTCCACCCTCTGCTCTTGATATTCTCCCAGATGTGGGCTGCATTTTGGCTGCCTTTTGGGCTGGAGCTCCTTGTGGATTGAGGCCTGTCTTGCTCCACCCCCTGCTCTTGATATTCTCCCGGATGTGGGCTGCATTTTGGCTGCCTTTTGGGCTGGAAATTCTCGTGGTTTGAGGCCTGGCTTGCTCCATCCCCTGCTCTTGAAATTCTCCCGGATGTGGGCTGAAGTTTAACTGCATTTTGGGCATGGAGCTTCTCGTGGTTTGAGGCCTCCCTTGCTCCACCCCGTGCTCTTGATATTCTCCCGGGTGTGGGCTGGATTTTGGCTGCCTTTTGGGCTGGAGCTTCTCATGGTTTGAGGCCTGGCTTGCTCCACCCCCTGCTCTTGAGATTCTCCCGGATGTTTGCTGCATTTTGGCTGCCTTTTCGGCTGGAGCTTCTCATGGTTTGAGGCCTGGCTTGCTCCACACCCTGCTCTTGATATTCTCCCGGATGTTGGCTGGATTTTGGCTGTTTTTTGGGCTGGAGCTTCTCGTGGTTTGAGGCCTGGCTTCCTCCACCCCCTGCTCTTGAGATTCTCCCGGAAGTGGTCTGGAGTTTAGCTGCATTTTCCTCTAGAGCTTCTCGTGGTTTGAGGCCTGGCTTGCTCTAACCAATGCTCTTGAGATTCTCCCGCATGTGGGCTGCATTTTGGCTGCCTTTTGGGCTGGAGCTTCTCATGGTTTGAGGCCTGGCTTGCTCCACCCCCTGCTCTTGATATTCTCCCGGATGTGGGCTGCATTTTGGCTACCTTTTGGGCTGGAGATTCTCGTTGCTGGAGGCCTGGCTTGCTCCACCCCCTGCTCTTGAGATTCTCCCTGATGTGGGCTGCATTTTGGCTGCCTTTTGGGCTGGAGGTTCTTGTGGTTTGAGGCCTGGCTTGCTCCACCCCCTGCTCTTGAGATTCTCCCGGAGGTGGGCTGGATTTTAGCTGCATTTTGGGCTGGAGCTTCTCGTGGTTTGAGGCCTGGCTTGCTCCACCCCCTGCTCTTGAGATTCTCCAGGATGTGGGCTGCATTTTGGCTGCCTTTTGGGCTGGAGCTTCTCAAGGTTTGGGGCCTGGCTTGCTCCACCCTCTGCTCTTGATATTCTCCCAGATGTGGGCTGCATTTTGGCTGCCTTTTGGGCTGGAGCTTCTCGTGGTTTGAGGCCTGGCTTGCTCCACCCCCTGCTCTTGATATTTTCCCGGATTTGGGCTGCATTTTGGCTGCCTATTGGGCTGGAGCTTCTCATGGTTTGAGGCCTGCCTTGCTCCACCTCCTGGTCTTGAGATTCTCCCGGATGTGGGCTGGATTTTGGCTGCCTTTTGGGTTGGAGCTTCTCGTGGTTTGAGGCCTGACTTGCTCCACCCCCTGCTCTTGATATTCTCCCGGATGTGGGCTGCATTTTGGCTACATTTTGGGCTGGAGATGCTCATGGTTTGAGGCCTGGCTTGCTCCACCCCCTGCTCTTGAGATTCTCCCCGATGTGGGCTGCATTTTGGCTGCCTTTTGGGCTGCATCTTCTCGTGGTTTGAGGCCTGCCTTGCTCCACCCCTTGCTATTGAGATTGTCCGGGATGTGGGCTGGATTTTGGCTGCCTCTTGGGCTGGAGCTTCTCGTGGTTTGAGGCCTGGCTTGCTCCACCCCCTGCTCTTGAGATTCTCCCGGATGTGGGCTGCATTTTGGCTGCCTTTTGGGCTGGAGGTTCTTGTGGTTTGAGGCCTGGATTGCTCCACCCCCTGCTCTTGATATTCTCCCGGATATGGGCTGGAGTTTAGCTGCATTTTCCTCTAGAGCTTCTCGTGGTTTGAGGCCTGGCTTGCTCCACCCCCTGCTCTTGAGATTCTCCCGGATGTGGGCTGGATTTTAGCTGCCTTTTGGGCTGGAGCTTCTCATGGTTTGAGGCCTGGCTTGCTCCACCCCCTGCTCTTGAGATTCTCCCAGATGTGGGCTGCATTTTGGCTGCCTTTTGGGCTGGAGCTTCTCAAGGTTTGAGGCCTGGCTTGCTCCACCCCCTGCTCTTGAGATTCTCCCGCATGTGGGCTGCATTTTGGCTGCCTTTTGGGCTGGAGCTTCTCAAGGTTTGAGGCCTGCCTTGCTCCACCCCCTGCTCTTGAGATTCTCCCGGATGTGGGCTGCATTTTGTCTGCCTTTTGGGCTGGAAATTCTCGTGGTTTGAGGCCTGGCTTGCTCCATTCCCTGCTCTTGAGATTCTCCCGGATGTGGGCTGGATTTTGGCTGTTTTTTGGGCTGGAGCTTCTTGTGGTTTGAGGCCTGGCTTGCTCCACCCCCTGCTCTTGAGATTCTCCCGCATGTGGGCTGCATTTTGGCTGCCTTTTGGGCTGGAGCTTCTTGTGGTTTGAGGCCTGGCTTGCTCCACCCCCTGCTCTTGAGATTCTCCCTGATGTGGGCTGCATTTTGGCTGCCTTTTGGGCTGGAGGTTCTTGTGGTTTGAGGCCTGGCTTGCTCCACCCCCTGCTCTTGAGATTCTCCCGGAGGTGGGCTGGAGTTTAGCTGCATTTTCCTCTAGAGCTTCTCGTGGTTTGAGGCCTGGCTTGCTCCACCATCTTCTCTTGATATTCTCCCGGATGTGGGCTGGAGTTTAGCTGCATTTTGGGCTGGAGCTTCTCGTGGTTTGAGGCCTGGCTTGCTCCACCCCCTGCTCCTGAGATTCTCCCGCAATTCGGCTGCATTTTGGCTGCCTTTTGGGCTGGAGCTTCTCAAGGTTTGGGGCCTGCCTTGCTCCACCCTCTGCTCTTGATATTCTCCCAGATGTGGGCTGCATTTTGGCTGCATTTTGGGCTGGAGCTTCTCGTGGTTTGAGGCCTGGCTTGCTCCACCCCCTGCTCTTGATATTCTCCCGGATTTGGGCTGCATTTTGGCTGCCTATTGGGCTGGAGCTTCTCATGGTTTGAGGCCTGCCTTGCTCCACCTCCTGGTGTTGAGATTCTCCCGGATGTGGGCTGGATTTTGGCTGCCTTTTGGGTTGGAGCTTCTCGTGGTTTGAGGCCTGGCTTGCTCCACCCCCTGCTCTTGATATTCTCCCGGATGTGGGCTGCATTTTGGCTACATTTTGGGCTGGAGATTCTCATGGTTTGAGGCCTGGCTTGCTCCACCCCCTGCTCTTGAGATTCTCCCGGATGTGGGCTGCATTTTGGCTGCCTTTTGGGCTGCAGCTTCTCGTGGTTTGAGGCCTGCCTTGCTCCACCCCTTGCTATTGAGATTGTCCGGGATGTGGGCTGGATTTTGGCTGCTTTTTGGGCTGGAGCTTCTCGTGGTTTGAGGCCTGGCTTGCTCCACCCCCTGCTCTTGAGATTCTCTCGGATGTGGGCTGCATTTTGGCTGCCTTTTGGGCTGGAGGTTCTTGTGGTTTGAGGCCTGGATTGCTCCACCCCCTGCTCTTGATATTCTCCCGGATATGGGCTGGAGTTTAGCTGCATTTTCCTCTAGAGCTTCTCGTGGCTTGAGGCCTGGCTTGCTCCACCCCCTGCTCTTGAGATTCTCCCGGATGTGGGCTGGATTTTAGCTGCCTTTTGGGCTGGAGCTTCTCATGGTTTGAGGCCTGGCTTGCTCCACCCCCTGCTCTTGAGATTCTCCCAGATGTGGGCTGCATTTTGGCTGCCTTTTGGGCTGGAGCTTCTTGTGGTTTGAGGCCTGGCTTGCTCCACCCCCTGCTCTTGATATTCTCCCGGATGTGGGCTGCATTTTGGCTGCCTTTTGGGCTGGAGCTTCTCGTGGTTTGAGGCCTGGCTTGCTCCACCCCCTGCTCTTGAGATTCTCCCGGATGTGGGCTGCATTTTGGCTGCCTTTTGGGCTGGAAATTCTCGTGGTTTGAGGCCTGGCTTGCTCCATCCCCTGCTCTTGAAATTCTCCCGGATGTGGGCTGAAGTTTAACTGCATTTTGGGCATGGAGATTCTCGTGGTTTGAGGCCTGCCTTGCTCCACCCCCTGCTCTTGATATTCTCCCGGGTGTGGGCTGGATTTTGGCTGCCTTTTGGGCTGGAGCTTCTCATGGTTTGAGGCCTGGCTTGCTCCACCCCCTGCTCTTGAGATTCTCCCGGATATTTGCTGCATTTTGGCTGCCTTTTCGGCTGGAGCTTCTCATGGTTTGAGGCCTGGCTTGCTCCACCCCCTGCTCTTGAGATTCTCCCGGATGTGGGCTGCATTTTGGCTGCTTTTTGGGCTGGAGCTTCTCGTGGTTTGAGGCCTGGATTGCTCCACCCCCTGCTCTTGATATTCTCCCGGATATGGGCTGGAGTTTAGCTGCATTTTCCTCTAGAGCTTCTCGTGGTTTGAGGCCTGGCTTGCTCCACCCCCTGCTCTTGAGATTCTCCCGGATGTGGGCTGGATTTTAGCTGCCTTTTGGGCTGGAGCTTCTCAAGGTTTGGGGCCTGGCTTGCTCCACCCTCTGCTCTTGATATTCTCCCAGATGTGGGCTGGATTTTGGCTGCCTTTTGGGCTGGAGCTTCTTGTGGTTTGAGGCCTGGCTTGCTCCACCCCCTGCTCTTGAGATTCTCCCAGATGTCGGCTGCATTTTGGCTGCCTTTTGGGCTGGAGCTTCTCAAGGTTTGAGGCCTGGCTTGCTCCACCCCCTGCTCTTGAGATTCTCCCGGATGTGGGCTGCATTTTGGCTGCCTGTTGGGCTGGAAATTCTCGTGGTTTGAGGCCTGCCTTGCTCCACCCCCTGCTCTTGATATTCTCCCGGGTGTGGTTAGGATTTTGGCTGCCTTTTGGGCTGGAGCTTCTCATGGTTTGAGGCCTGGCTTGCTCCACCCCCTGCTCTTGAGATTCTCCCGGATGTTTGCTGCATTTTGGCTGCCTTTTCGGCTGGAGCTTCTCATGGTTTGAGGCCTGGCTTGCTCCACCCCCTGCTCTTGAGATTCTCCCGGATGTGGGCTGCATTTTGGCTGTTTTTTGGGCTGGAGCTTCTCGTGGTTTGAGGCCTGGCTTCCTCCACCCCCTGCTCTTGATATTCTCCCTGATGTGGGCTGGATTTTGGCTGCATTTTGGGCTGGAGCTTCTCGTGGTTTGGGGCATGGCTGGCACCACCCCCTGCTCTTGAGATTCTCCCGGATGTGGGCTGCATTTTGGTTGCTCTTTGGGCTGGAGCTTCTCGTGGTTTGAGGCCTGGCTTGCTCCACCCCCTGCTCTTGATATTCTCCCTGAGGTGGGCTGCATTTTGGCTGCCATTTGGGCTGGAGCTTCTCGTGGTTTGAGGCCTGGCTTGCTCCACCCCCTGCTCTTGAGATTCTCCCGGATGTGGGCTGCATTTTGGCTGCCTTTTGGGCTGGAGCTTCTCGTGGTTTGAGGCCTGCATTACTCCACGCCTTACTCTTGAGATTCTCCCGGAAGTGGTCTGCATTTGGCTGCCTATTGGGCTGGAGCTTCTCGTGGTTTGAGGCCTGGCTTGCTCCACCCCCTGCTCTTGAGTTTCTCCCGGATGTGGGCTGCATTTTGGCTGCATTTTGGGCTGGATCTTCTCGTGGTTTGAGGCCTGGCTTTCTCCACACCCTGCTCTTGAGATTCTCCCGGATGTGGGCTGCATTTTGGCTGCCTTTTGGTCTGGAGCTTCTCATGCTTTGAGGCCTGGCTTGCTCCACCCCCTGCTCTTGAGATTCTCCCGGATGTGGGCTGCATTTTGGCTGCCTTTTCGGCTGGAGCTTCTCATGTTTGAGGCTTGGCTTGCTCCACCCCCTGCTCTTGAGATTCTCCCTTATATGGGCTGGATTTTGGCTGCATTTTGGGCTGGAGCTTCTCGTGGTTTGAGGCCTGGTTTCCTCCGCTCCCTGCCCATGATATTCTCCCGGATGTGGGCTGGATTTTGGCTACCTTTTTGGCTGGAGCTTCTCATGGTTTGAAGCCTGGCTTCCTCCACCCCTTGCTCTTGAGATTCTCCCGGATGTGGGCTGCAATTTGGCTGCCTATTAAGCTGGAGCTTCTCGTGGTTTGAGGCCTGGCTTGCTCCACCCGCTGCTCTTCAGATTCTCCCGGATGTGGGCTGGATTTTGGCTGCATTTTGGGCTGGAGCTTCTCGTGCTTTGAGGCCTGTCTTGCTCCACCCCCTGCTCTTGAGATTCTCCAAGATTTGGGCTGCATTTTGGCTGCCTTTTGGGCTGGAGCTTCTCGTGGTTTGAGGCCTGCATTGCTCCAACCCCAGCTCTTGATATTCTCCTGCAGGTGGTCTGCATTTTGGCTGCATTTCCGGCTGGATCTTCTCGTGGTTTGGGGCCTGGCTTTCTCCACCCCCTGCTCTTCATATACTCCTGGATATGGGCTGCATTTTGGCTGACTTTTGGGCTGGAAAATCTCGTGGTTTGAGGCCTGCCTTGCTCCATCCCCTGCTCTTGAAATTCTCCCGGATGTGGGCTGGAGCTTACCTGCATTTGGGCTGGAGATTCTCGTGGTTTGAGTCCTGTCTTGCTCCACCCCCTGCTCTTGAGATTCTCCCGGATGTGGGCTGCATTTTGGCTGCCTTTTGGGCAGGAGCTTCTCGTGGTTTGAGGCCTGGCTTCCTCCATTCCCTGCTTTTGATATTCTCCCGTATTTGGGCTGGAGGTTAGCTGCATTTTGGGCTGGAGCTTCTCATGGTTTGAGGCCTGGCTTGGTCCAGCCCCTGCTCTTGAGATTCTCACGGAGGTGGGCTGGATTTTGGCTGCATTTTGGGCTGGAGCTTCTCGTGGTTTGAGGCCTGTCTTGCTCCACCCCCTGCTCTTGAGATTCTCCCGGATGTGGGCTGAATTTTGGCTGCCTTTTGGGCTGGAGCTTCTCGTGGTTTGAGGCCTGGCTTGCTCCACCCCCTGCTCTTGAGAATCTCTACGATGTGGGCTGCATTTTGGCTGCATTTGGGCTGGAGATTCTCGTGGTTTGAGGCCTGGCTTGCTCCACCCCCTGCTCTTGAGATTCTCCCGGAGGTGGGCTGCATTTTGGCTGCTTTTTGGGCTGGAGCTTCTCGTGGTTTGAGGCCTGCATTGCTCCACCCCCTGCTCTTGAGATTCTCCCGGAGGTGGGCTGGATTTTGGCTGCTTTTTGGGCTGGAGCTTCTCGTGGTTTGATGCCTGGCTTCCTCCATTCCCTGCTTTTGATATTCTCCCGGATTTGGGCTGGAGTTTAGCTGCATGTTGGGCTGGAGCTTCTCATGGTTTGAGGCCTGGCTTGCTCCACCCCCTGCTCTTGAGATTCTCCCGGAGGTGGGCTGCATTTTGGCTGCCTTTTGGGCTGGAGCTTCTCGTGGATTGAGGCCTGGCTTGCTCCACGCCCTGCTCTTGATATTCTCCCGGAGGTGGGCTGCATTTTGGCTGTATTTTGGATGGAGCTTCTCGTGGTTTGGGGCCTGGCTTGCTCCACCCCCTGCTCTTGAGATTCTCCCGGATGTGGGCTGCATTTTGGCTGCATTTTGGGCTGGAACTTCTTGTGGTTTGAGGCCTGGCTTGCTCCACCCCCTGCTCTTGAGTTTCTCCCGGAGGTGGGCTGGATTTTGCCTGCATTTTGGGCTGGAGCTTCTCGTGGTTTGAGGCCTGGCTTGCTCCACCCCCTGCCCTTGATATTCTCCCGGATGATTGCTGGAGTTTGGATTTGGAGAATTTCAGGAGCAGGGGGTGGAGCAAGCCAGGCCTCAAACCATGAGAAGCTCCAGCCCAAAAAGCAGCCAAAGTCCAGCCCACATCAGGGAGAATCTCAAGAGCAGGGCGTGGAGCAAGCCAGGCCTCAAACCACGAGAAGCTCCAGCCCAAAAGGCAGCCAAAATCCAGCCCACCTCCGGGAGAATATGAAGAGCAGGGGGTTAAGCAAGCCAGGCCTAAAACCACGAGAAGCTCCAGCCCAAAATCCAGCAAAAATCCAGCGCATATCCGGGAGAATCTCAAGAGCAGGGGGTGGAGCAAGCCAGGCCTCAAACCACGAGAAGCTCCAGCCCAAAAGGCAGCCAAAATGCAGCCCACATCCGGGAGAATCTCAAGAGCAGGGGGCGGAGCAAGCCAGGCCTCAAACCACGAGAAGATCCAGCCCAAAACGCAGCCAAAATGCAGCCCACATCTGGGAGAATATCAAGAGCAGGGGGTGGAGCAAGCCATGTCTCAAAGCACGAGAAGTTCCAGCCCAAAAGGCAGCCAAAATCCAGCCCACTTCCGGGAGAAACTCAAGAGCAGGGGGTGGAGCAATCCAGGCCTCAAACCACTAGAAGCTCCATCCCAAAAGGCAGCCAAAATGCAGCCCACATCCGGGAGAATATCAAGAGCAGGGGGTGGAGCAATGCAGGCCTCAAACCACGAGAAGCTCCAGCCCAAAAGGCAGCCAAAATGCAGCCCACATACGGGAGAATATCAAGAGCAGGGGGTGGAGCAAGCCAGGCCTCAAACCACGAGAAGCTCCAGCCCAAAAGGCAGCCAAAATGCAGCCCACCTCCGGGAGAAACTCAAGAGCAGGGGGTGGAGCAAGGCAGGCCTCAAACCACGAGAAGCTCCAGCCCAAAAGGCAGCCAAAATGCAGCCCACCTCCGGGAGAAACTCAAGAGCAGGGGGTGGAGCAAGCCAGGCCTCAAACCACGAGAAGCTCCAGCCCAAAAGGCAGCCAAAATGCAGCCCACATCCAGGAGAATCTCAAGAGCAGGGGGTGGAGCAAGCCAGGCCTCAAACCACGAGAAGCTCCAGCCCAAAATGCAGCCAAAATGCAGCCCACATCTGGGAGAATATCAAGAGCACGGGGTGGAGCAAGCCAGGCCTCAAACCACGAGAATCTCCAGCCCAAAAGGCAGCCAAAATGCAGCCCACATACGGGAGAATATCAAGAGCAGGGGGTGGAGCAAGCCAGGCCTCAAACCACGAGAAGCTCCAGCCCAAAATGCAGCCAAAATGCAGCCCACATCTGGGAGAATATCAAGAGCAGGGGGTGGAGCAATCCAGGCCTCAAACCACGAGAAGCTCCAGCTCAAAAAGTAGACAAAATCCAGCCCACATCAGGGAGAATATTAAGAGCAGGGGGTGGAGCAAGCCATTTCTCAAACCACGAGAAGCTCCAGCCCAGAAGGCAGCCAAAATGCAGCCCATATCCGGGAGAATCTCAAGAGCAGGGGCTGGAGCAAGCCAGGCCTCAAACCACGAGAAGCTTCGAACCAAAATGCAGCCAAAATCCAGCCCACATCTGCGAGAATATCTAGAGCAGGGGGTGGAGCAAGCCAGGCCTCAAACCACGAGAAGTTCCAGCCCAAAAGGCAGCCAAAATGCAGCCCACATCCGGGAGAATCTCAAGAGCAGGGTGTGTAGGAAGCCAGGCCTCAAACCACGAGAAGATCCAGCCCAAAAGGCAGCCAAAATGCAGCCCACATGCAGGAGAATATCAAGAGCAGGGGGTGGAGCAAGCCAGGCCTCAAACCACGAGAAGCTCCAGCCCAAAAGGCAGCCAAAATGCAGCCCATATCTGGGAGAATATCAAGAGCAGGGGGTGGAGCAATCCAGGCCTCAAACCACGAGAAGATCGAGCTCAAAAATTAGACAAATCCAGCCCACATCAGGGAGAATATCAAGAGCAGGGGGTGGAGCAAGCCAGGCCTCAAACCACTAGAAGCTCCAGCCCAAAATGCAGTCAAATCCAGCCCACGTCCCGGAGAAATTCGAGAGCAAGGGGTGGAGCAAGCCAGGCCTCAAACCACGAGAAGCTCCAGCCCAAAAGGCAGCCAAAATCCAGCCCAAATCCGGGAGAATATCAAGAGCAGGGGGTGGAGCAAGCCAGGCCTCAAACCACAAGAAGCTCCACCTCAAAATGCAGCTAAAATCCAGCGCACATCTGGGAGAATATCAAGAGCAGGGGGTGGCGAAAGCCAGGCCTCAAACCGCGAGAAGCTCCAGCCCAAAATGCAGCTAAACTCCAGCCCACATCCGGGAGAATATCAAGAGCAGGGGTTGGAGCAAGCCAGGCCTCAAAGCATGAGAAGCTCCACCCCAAAAGGCAGCCAAAATGCAGCCCACATCCAGGAGAATCTCAAGAGCAGGGGGTGGAGCAAGGCAGGCCTCAAACCACGAGAAGCTCCAGCCCAAAATGCAGCCAAAATGCAGCCCACCTCCCTGAGAATATCAAGGGCAGGAAGTGAAGCAAGCCAGGCCACAGACCACGAGAAGCTCCAGGCCAAAAGGCAGCCAAAATGCAGCCCACATCCGAGAGAAATTCAAGAGCAGGGGGTGGAGCAAGCCAGGCCTCAAACCACGTGAAGCTCAAGCCCAAAAGGCAGCCAAAGTCCAGCCCAGCTCCGGGAGAATATCAAGAGCAGGGGGTGGAGCAAGACAGGCCACAAAACACGAGAAGCTCCAGCCCAAAAGGCAGCCAAAATCCAGCCCACATCCGGGAGAATCTCAAGAGCAGGGGGTGGAGCAAGCCAGGCCTCAAAACACGAGAAGCTCCAGCCCAAAATGCAGTCAAAATGCAGCCCACATCCGGGAGAATCTCAAGAGCAGGGGGTGGAGCAAGCCAGGCCTCAAACCACGAGAAGCTCCAGCCCAAAAGGCAGCCAAATCCAGCCCACGTCCCGGAGAAACTCAAGAGCAGGGGGTGGAGCAAGCCAGGCCTCAAACCACGAGAAGCTCCAGCCCAAAATGCACCCAAAATGCAGTCCACATCCGGGAGCATATCAAGAGCAGGGGGTGGAGCAAGCCAGGCCTCAAACCACGAGAAGTTCCAGCCCAAAAGGCAGCAAAAATGCAGCCCACATCTGGGAGAATCTCAAGAGCAGGGGGTGGAGCAAGACAGGCCTCAAACCACGAGAAGCTCCAGCCCAAAAGCAGCCATAAGCCAGCCCACATCTGGGAGAATCTCAAGAGCAGGGGGTGGAGCAAGCCAGGCCTCAAACCACGAGAAGCTCCAGCCCAAAAGTCAGCCAAAATCCATCCCACATCCGGGTGAATCTCAAGAGCAGGGGGTGGAGCAAGGCAGGCCTCAAACCACGAGAAGCTGCAGCCCAAAAGGCAGCCAAAATGCAGCGCACATCCGGGAGAATCTCAAGAGCAGGGGGTGGAGCAAGCCAGGCCTCAAACCACGAGAAGCTCCAGCTCAAAAGGCAGCCAAAATGCAGCCCACATCCGGGAGAATCTCAAGAGCAGGGGGTGGAGCAAGCCAGGCCTCAAACCACGAGAAGCTCCAGCCCAATAGGCAGCCAAAATGCAGCCCACATCCGGGAGAATCTCAAGAGCAGGGTGTGAAGCAAGCAGGCCACAATCCACGAGAAGCTCCACCCCAAAAGGCAGCCAAAATCCAGGCCACTTCCGGGAGACTACCAAGAGCAGGGGGTGGAGCAAGCCAGGCCTCAAACCACAAGAAGCTCCAGCCCAAATTTCAGCCACAATCCAGCCCACATCCGGGAGAATCTCAAGAGCAGGGGTTGGAGCAAGCCAGGCCTCAAACCACGAGAAGCTCCAGCCCAAAATGCAGCCAAAATGCAGACCACTTCCGGGAGAATCTCAAGAGCAGGGGGTGGAGCAAGCCAGGCCTCAAACCACGAGAAGTTCCAGCCCAAAAGGCAGCCAAAATGCAGCCCACATCCGGGAGAATCTCAAGAGCAGGGGGTGGAGCAAGCCAGGCCTCAAACCATGAGAAGCTCCAGCCCAATAGCCAGCCAAAATGCAGCCCACATCTGGGAGAATCTCAAGAGCAGGGGGTGGAGCAAGCCAGGCCTCAAACCACGAGAAGCTCCAGCCCAAAAGGCAGCCAAATCCAGCCCACGTCCCGGAGAAACTCAAGAGCAGGGGGTGGAGCAAGCCAGGCCTCAAACCACGAGAAGCTCCAGCCCAAAAGGCAGCCAAAATGCAGCCCACATCCGGGAGAATCTCAAGAGCAGGGTGTGAAGCAAGCAGGCCACAATCCACGAGAAGCTCCACCCCAAAAGGCAGCCAAAATCCAGGCCACTTCCGGGAGACTACCAAGAGCAGGGGGTGGAGCAAGCCAGGCCTCAAACCACAAGAAGCTCCAGCCCAAATTTCAGCCACAATCCAGCCCACATCCGGGAGAATCTCAAGAGCAGGGGTTGGAGCAAGCCAGGCCTCAAACCACGAGAAGCTCCAGCCCAAAATGCAGCCAAAATGCAGACCACTTCCGGGAGAATCTCAAGAGCAGGGGGTGGAGCAAGCCAGGCCTCAAACCACGAGAAGTTCCAGCCCAAAAGGCAGCCAAAATGCAGCCCACATCCGGGAGAATCTCAAGAGCAGGGGGTGGAGCAAGCCAGGCCTCAAACCATGAGAAGCTCCAGCCCAATAGCCAGCCAAAATGCAGCCCACATCTGGGAGAATCTCAAGAGCAGGGGGTGGAGCAAGCCAGGCCTCAAACCACGAGAAGCTCCAGCCCAAAAGGCAGCCAAATCCAGCCCACGTCCCGGAGAAACTCAAGAGCAGGGGGTGGAGCAAGCCAGGCCTCAAACCACGAGAAGCTCCAGCCCAAAATGCACCCAAAATGCAGTCCACATCCGGGAGCATATCAAGAGCAGGGGGTGGAGCAAGCCAGGCCTCAAACCACGAGAAGTTCCAGCCCAAAAGGCAGCAAAAATGCAGCCCACATCTGGGAGAATCTCAAGAGCAGGGGGTGGAGCAAGACAGGCCTCAAACCACGAGAAGCTCCAGCCCAAAAGCAGCCATAAGCCAGCCCACATCTGGGAGAATCTCAAGAGCAGGGGGTGGAGCAAGCCAGGCCTCAAACCACGAGAAGCTCCTGCCCAAAAGTCAGCCAAAATCCATCCCACATCCGGGTGAATCTCAAGAGCAGGGGGTGGAGCAAGCCAGGCCTCAAACCACGAGAAGCTCCAGCCCAAAAGGCAGCCAAAATGCAGCGCACATCCGGGAGAATCTCAAGAGCAGGGGGTGGAGCAAGCCAGGCCTCAAACCACGAGAAGCTCCAGCTCAAAAGGCAGCCAAAATGCAGCCCACATCCGGGAGAATCTCAAGAGCAGGGGGTGGAGCAAGCCAGGCCTCAAACCACGAGAAGCTCCAGCCCAATAGGCAGCCAAAATGCAGCCCACATCCGGGAGAATCTCAAGAGCAGGGTGTGAAGCAAGCAGGCCACAATCCACGAGAAGCTCCACCCCAAAAGACAGCCAAAATCCAGGCCACTTCCGGGAGACTACCAAGAGCAGGGGGTGGAGCAAGCCAGGCCTCAAACCACAAGAAGCTCCAGCCCAAATTTCAGCCACAATCCAGCCCACATCCGGGAGAATCTCAAGAGCAGGGGTTGGAGCAAGCCAGGCCTCAAACCACGAGAAGCTCCAGCCCAAAATGCAGCCAAAATGCAGACCACTTCCGGGAGAATCTCAAGAGCAGGGGGTGGAGCAAGCCAGGCCTCAAACCACGAGAAGTTCCAGCCCAAAAGGCAGCCAAAATGCAGCCCACATCCGGGAGAATCTCAAGAGCAGGGGGTGGAGAAAGCCAGGCCTCAAACCATGAGAAGCTCCAGCCCAATAGCCAGCCAAAATGCAGCCCACATCTGGGAGAATCTCAAGAGCAGGGGGTGGAGCAAGCCAGGCCTCAAACCATGAGAAGCTCCAGCCCAAAAGGCAGCCAAAATCCAGCCCACATGCGGGAGAATATCAAGAGCAGGGGGTGGAGCAAGCCAGGCCTCAAACCACTAGAAGCTCCAGCCCAAAATGCAGCCAAATCCATCCCACGTCCCGGAGAAATTCGAGAGCAGGGGGTGGAGCAAGGCAGGCCTCAAACCACGAGAAGCTCCAGCCCAAAAGGGAGCCATAATCCAGCCCACATCCGGGAGAATCTCAAGAGCAGGGGGTGGAGCAAGCCAGGCCTCAAACCACGAGAAGCTCCACACGAAATTGCAGCCAAACTGTAGCCCACATCCGGGAGAATATCAAGAGCAGGGGGTGCAGCAAGGCAGGCCTCAAACCTCAAGAAGCTCCAGCCCAAAATTCAGACAAAATGCAGCCCACATCCGGGAGAATCTCAAGAGCAGGGGGTGGAGCAAGCCAGGCCTCAAACCACGAGAAGCTCCAGCCCAAAAGGCAGCCAAAATGCAGCCCACATCAGGGAGAATCTCAAGAGCAGGGGGTGGAGCAAGCCAGGCCTCAAACCACGAGAAGCTCCAGCCCAAAAGGCAGCCAAAATGCAGCCCACATCCGCGACAATTTCAAGAGCAGGGGGTGGAGCATGCCAGGCCTCAAACCACGAGAAGCTCCAGTCCTAAAGGCAGCCAAAACGCAGGCCACATCCGGGAGAATCTCAAGAGCAGGGGGTGGAACAAGCCAGGCCTCAAACCACGAGAAGCTCCAGCCCAAAAGGCAGCCAAAATGCAGCCCACATGCGGGAGAATCTCAAGAGCAGGGGGTGGAGCAAGCCAGGCCTCAAACCACGAGAAGCTCCAGCCCAAGAGGCAGCCAAAATGCAGCCCACATCCAGGAGAATTTCAAGAGCAGGGGGTGGAGCAAGCCAGGCCTCAAACCACGAGAAGCTCCAGCCTTAAAGGCAGCCAAAATGCAGCCCACATCCAGGAGAATCTCAAGAGCAGGGGGTGGAGCAAGCCAGGCCTCAAACCACGAGAAGCTCCAGCCCAAAATGCAGACAAAATCCAGCCCACATCCGGGAGAATCTCAAGAGCAGGGGGTGGAGCAAGCCATGCCTCAAACCTCGAGAAGCTCCAGCCCAAAAGGCAGCCAAAATCCAGCCAACCTCCCTGAGAATATCAAGAGCAGGGGGTGGAGCAAGCCAGGCCTCAAACCACGAGAAGCTCCAGCCTTAAAGGCAGCCAAAATGCAGCCCAGATCGGGGAGAATCTCAAGAGCAGGGGGTGGAGCAAGCCAGGCCTCAAACCACGAGAAGCTCCAGCCCACAATGCAGCCAAAATGCAGCCCACATCCGGGACAATTTCAAGAGCAGAGGGTGGAGCAAGGCAGGCCTCAAACCACGAGAAGCTCCAGCCCAAAAGGCAGCCAAAATGCAGCCCACATCCGGGAGAATCTCAAGAGCAGGGGGTGGAGCAAGCGAGGCCTCAAACCACGGGAAGCTCCTGGCCAAATGCAGCCAAAATGCAGCTCACATCCAGGAGAATCTCAAGAGCAGGGTGTGGAGCAAGCCAGGCCTCAAACCACGAGAAGCTCCAGCCCAAAATGCAGACAAAATCCAGCCCAAATCCGGGAGAATATCAAGAGCAGGGGGTGGAGCAAGCCAGGGCTCAAACCACGAGAAGTTCCAGCCCAAAAGGCAGCCAAAATCCAGCCCACATCCAGGAGAATATGAAGAGCAGGGGGTGGAGCAAGCCAGGCCTCAAACCATGAGAAGCTCCAGCCCAAAATGCAGCCAAAATGCAGCCCACATCCGGGAGAATATCAAGAGCAGGGGGTGGAGCAAGCCAGGCCTCAAACCTCGAGAAGCTCCAGCCCAAAAGGCAGCCAAAATGCAGCCCACATCCGGGAGAATATCAAGAGCAGGGGGTGGAGCAAGGCAGGCCTCAAACCTTGAGAAGCTCCAGCCCTAAAGGCAGCCAAAATGCAGCCCACCTCCGGGAGAATCTCAAGAGTAGGGGGTGGAGCAAGCCAGGCCTCAAACCACGAGAAGCTCCAGCCCAAATATTAGCCAAAATGCAGATCACCTCCGGGAGAATCTCAAGAGCAGGGGGTGGAGCAAGCCAGGCCTCAAACCACGAGAAGCTCCACACGAAAATGCAGCCAAACTGTAGCCCACATCCGGGAGAATATCAAGAGCAGGGGGTGCAGCAAGGCAGGCCTCAAACCACAAGAAGCTCCAGCCCAAATTTCAGCCACAATCCAGCCCACATCCGGGAGAATCTCAAGAGCAGGGGTTGGAGCAAGCCAGGCCTCAAACCACGAGAAGCTCCAGCCCAAAATGCAGCCAAAATGCAGACCACTTCCGGGAGAATCTCAAGAGCAGGGGGTGGAGCAAGCCAGGCCTCAAACCACGAGAAGTTCCAGCCCAAAAGGCAGCCAAAATGCAGCCCACATCCGGGAGAATCTCAAGAGCAGGGGGTGGAGAAAGCCAGGCCTCAAACCATGAGAAGCTCCAGCCCAATAGCCAGCCAAAATGCAGCCCACATCTGGGAGAATCTCAAGAGCAGGGGGTGGAGCAAGCCAGGCCTCAAACCATGAGAAGCTCCAGCCCAAAAGGCAGCCAAAATCCAGCCCACATGCGGGAGAATATCAAGAGCAGGGGGTGGAGCAAGCCAGGCCTCAAACCACTAGAAGCTCCAGCCCAAAATGCAGCCAAATCCATCCCACGTCCCGGAGAAATTCGAGAGCAGGGGGTGGAGCAAGGCAGGCCTCAAACCACGAGAAGCTCCAGCCCAAAAGGGAGCCATAATCCAGCCCACATCCGGGAGAATCTCAAGAGCAGGGGGTGGAGCAAGCCAGGCCTCAAACCACGAGAAGCTCCACACGAAATTGCAGCCAAACTGTAGCCCACATCCGGGAGAATATCAAGAGCAGGGGGTGCAGCAAGGCAGGCCTCAAACCTCAAGAAGCTCCAGCCCAAAATTCAGACAAAATGCAGCCCACATCCGGGAGAATCTCAAGAGCAGGGGGTGGAGCAAGCCAGGCCTCAAACCACGAGAAGCTCCAGCCCAAAAGGCAGCCAAAATGCAGCCCACATCAGGGAGAATCTCAAGAGCAGGGGGTGGAGCAAGCCAGGCCTCAAACCACGAGAAGCTCCAGCCCAAAAGGCAGCCAAAATGCAGCCCACATCCGCGACAATTTCAAGAGCAGGGGGTGGAGCATGCCAGGCCTCAAACCACGAGAAGCTCCAGTCCTAAAGGCAGCCAAAACGCAGGCCACATCCGGGAGAATCTCAAGAGCAGGGGGTGGAACAAGCCAGGCCTCAAACCACGAGAAGCTCCAGCCCAAAAGGCAGCCAAAATGCAGCCCACATGCGGGAGAATCTCAAGAGCAGGGGGTGGAGCAAGCCAGGCCTCAAACCACGAGAAGCTCCAGCCCAAGAGGCAGCCAAAATGCAGCCCACATCCAGGAGAATTTCAAGAGCAGGGGGTGGAGCAAGCCAGGCCTCAAACCACGAGAAGCTCCAGCCTTAAAGGCAGCCAAAATGCAGCCCACATCCGGGAGAATCTCAAGAGCAGGGGGTGGAGCAAGCCAGGCCTCAAACCACGAGAAGCTCCAGCCCAAAATGCAGACAAAATCCAGCCCACATCCGGGAGAATCTCAAGAGCAGGGGGTGGAGCAAGCCATGCCTCAAACCTCGAGAAGCTCCAGCCCAAAAGGCAGCCAAAATCCAGCCAACCTCCCTGAGAATATCAAGAGCAGGGGGTGGAGCAAGCCAGGCCTCAAACCACGAGAAGCTCCAGCCTTAAAGGCAGCCAAAATGCAGCCCAGATCGGGGAGAATCTCAAGAGCAGGGGGTGGAGCAAGCCAGGCCTCAAACCACGAGAAGCTCCAGCCCACAATGCAGCCAAAATGCAGCCCACATCCGGGACAATTTCAAGAGCAGAGGGTGGAGCAAGGCAGGCCTCAAACCACGAGAAGCTCCAGCCCAAAAGGCAGCCAAAATGCAGCCCACATCCGGGAGAATCTCAAGAGCAGGGGGTGGAGCAAGCGAGGCCTCAAACCACGGGAAGCTCCTGGCCAAATGCAGCCAAAATGCAGCTCACATCCAGGAGAATCTCAAGAGCAGGGTGTGGAGCAAGCCAGGCCTCAAACCACGAGAAGCTCCAGCCCAAAATGCAGACAAAATCCAGCCCAAATCCGGGAGAATATCAAGAGCAGGGGGTGGAGCAAGCCAGGGCTCAAACCACGAGAAGTTCCAGCCCAAAAGGCAGCCAAAATCCAGCCCACATCCAGGAGAATATGAAGAGCAGGGGGTGGAGCAAGCCAGGCCTCAAACCATGAGAAGCTCCAGCCCAAAATGCAGCCAAAATGCAGCCCACATCCGGGAGAATATCAAGAGCAGGGGGTGGAGCAAGCCAGGCCTCAAACCTCGAGAAGCTCCAGCCCAAAAGGCAGCCAAAATGCAGCCCACATCCGGGAGAATATCAAGAGCAGGGGGTGGAGCAAGGCAGGCCTCAAACCTTGAGAAGCTCCAGCCCTAAAGGCAGCCAAAATGCAGCCCACCTCCGGGAGAATCTCAAGA
Source organism: Rhynochetos jubatus (assembly GCA_027574665.1). Classification (NCBI taxonomy): domain Eukaryota; kingdom Metazoa; phylum Chordata; class Aves; order Eurypygiformes; family Rhynochetidae; genus Rhynochetos; species Rhynochetos jubatus. The sequence continues at coordinate 263,223 of CM050669.1, forward strand.
GTAGGGGGTGGAGCAAGCCAGGCCTCAAACCACGAGAAGCTCCAGCCCAAATATTAGCCAAAATGCAGATCACCTCCGGGAGAATCTCAAGAGCAGGGGGTGGAGCAAGCCAGGCCTCAAACCACGAGAAGCTCCACACGAAAATGCAGCCAAACTGTAGCCCACATCCGGGAGAATATCAAGAGCAGGGGGTGCAGCAAGGCAGGCCTCAAACCTCAAGAAGCTCCAGCCCAAAATTCAGACAAAATGCAGCCCACATCCGGGAGAATCTCAAGAGCAGGGGGTGGAGCAAGCCAGGCCTCAAACCACGAGAAGCTCCAGCCCAAAAGGCAGCCAAAATGCAGCCCACATCCGGGAGAATCTCAAGAGCAGGGGGTGGAGCAAGCCAGGCCTCAAACCACGAGAAGCTCCAGCCCAAAAGGCAGCCAAAATGCAGCCCACATCCGGGAAAATATCAAGAGCACGGGGTGGAGCAAGCCAGGCCTCAAACCACGATAAGCTCCAGCCCTAAAGGCAGCCAAAATGCAGCCCACATCTGGGAGAATATCAAGAGCAGGGGGTGGAGCAAGGCAGGCCTCAAACCACGAGAAGCTCCAGCCCAAAAGGCAGCTAAAATGCAGCCCATATCCGGGAGAATCTCAAGAGCACGGGGTCGAGCAAGCCAGGCCTCAAACCACGAGAAGCTCCAGCCCAAAGGACAGCCAAAATGCAGCCCACATCTGGGAGAATATCAAGAGCAGGGGGTGGAGCAAGCCAGGCCTCAAAGCATGAGAAGCTCCAGCCCAAAAGGCAGCCAAAATGCAGCCCACATCCGGGAGAATCTCAAGAGCAGGGGGTGGAGCAAGCCAGGCCTCAAACAACGAGAAGCTCCAGCCCAAAAGGCAGCCAAAATTCAGCGCAAATCCAGGATAATCTCAAGAGCAGGTTGTGGAGCCAGCCATGCACCAAACAACGAGAAGCTCCAGCCCAAAAGGCAGCCAAAATGCAGCCCACATCCGGGAGAATATCAAGAGCAGGGGGTGGAGCAAGCCAGGCCTCAAAGCATGAGAATCTCCAGCCCAAAAGGCCGCCAAAATGCAGCCCACATGCAGGAGAATATCAAGAGCAGGGGGTGGAGCAAGGCAGGCCTCAAACCACGAGAAGCTCCAGCCCAAAAGGCAGCCAAAATGCAGCCCATATCCGGGAGAATCTCAAGAGCACGGGGTCGAGCAAGCCAGGCCTCAAACCACGAGAAGCTCCAGCCCAAAATGCAGCCAAAATGCAGCCCACATCTGGGAGAATCTCAAGAGCAGGGGGTGGAGCAAGCCAGGCCTCAAAGCATGAGAAGCTCCAGCCCAAAAGGCAGCCAAAATGCAGCCCACATCCGGGAGAATCTCAAGAGCAAGGGGTGGAGCAAGCCAGGCCTCAAACAACGAGAAGCTCCAGCCCAAAAGGCAGCCAAAATGCAGCCCACATCCAGGAGAATATCAATAGCAGGGGGTGGAGCAAGCCAGGCCTCAAAGCATGAGAATCTCCAGCCCAAAAGGCAGCCAAAATGCAGCCCACATCCGGGAGAATCTCAAGAGCAGGGGGTGGAGCAAGCCAGGCCTCAAACCACGAGAATTTCCAGCCCAAAAAGCAGCCAAAATGCAGCCCACATCTGGGAGAATATCAAGAGCAGGGAGTGGAGCAAGCCAGGCCTCAAACCACGAGAAGCTCCAGCCCAAAATGCAGCCAAAATGCAGCCCACATCCGGGAAAATATCAAGAGCAGGGAGTGGAGCAAGCCAGGCCTCAAACCACGAGAAGCTCCAGCCCAAAGGGCAGCCAAAATGCAGCCCACATCCGGGAAAATATCAAGAGCAGGGGGTGGAGCAAGCCAGGCTCCAAACCACGAGAATTTCCAGCCCAAAAGGCAGCCAAAATGCAGCCCACATCTGGGAGAATATCAAGAGCAGGGAGTGGAGCAAGCCAGGCCTCAAACAACGAGAAGCTCCAGCCCAAAAGGCAGCCAAAATGCAGCCCACATCCAGGAGAATATCAATAGCAGGGGGTGGAGCAAGCCAGGCCTCAAAGCATGAGAATCTCCAGCCCAAAAGGCAGCCAAAATGCAGCCCACATCCGGGAGAATCTCAAGAGCAGGGGGTGGAGCAAGCCAGGCCTCAAACCACGAGAATTTCCAGCCCAAAAAGCAGCCAAAATGCAGCCCACATCTGGGAGAATATCAAGAGCAGGGAGTGGAGCAAGCCAGGCCTCAAACCACGAGAAGCTCCAGCCCAAAATGCAGCCAAAATGCAGCCCACATCCGGGAAAATATCAAGAGCAGGGGGTGGAGCAAGCCAGGCCTCAAACCACGAGAAGCTCCAGCCCAAAGGGCAGCCAAAATGCAGCCCACATCCGGGAAAATATCAAGAGCAGGGGGTGGAGCAAGCCAGGCTCCAAACCACGAGAATTTCCAGCCCAAAAGGCAGCCAAAATGCAGCCCACATCCGGGAGAATATCATGGGCAGGGAGTGCAGCAAGCCAGGCCTCAAACCATGAGAAGCTCCAGCCCAAAATGCAGTCAAAATGCAGCCCACATCCGGGAAAATATCAAGAGCAGGGGGTGGAGCAAGCCAGGCCTCAAACCACGAGAAGCTCCAGCCCAAAATGCAGCCAAAATGCAGCCCACATCTGGGAGAATATCAAGAGCAGGGGCTGGAGCAAGCCAGGCCTCAAAGCATGAGAAGCTCCAGCCCAAAAGGCAGCCAAAATGCAGCCCACATCTGGGAGAATATCAAGAGCAGGGGGTAGAGCAAGCCAGGCCACAAACCACGAGAAGCTCCAGCCTAAATGGCAGCCAAAAGACAGCCCACATCCGTGAGAATCTCAAGAGCAGGGGGTGGAGCAAGCCAGGCCTCAAACCACGAGAAGCTCCAGCCCAAAAGGCAGCCAAAATGCAGCCCACATCCGGGAGAATCTCAAGAGCAGGGGGTGGAGCAAGCCAGGCCTCAAACCACGAGAAGCTCCAGCCCAAAGGGCAACCAAAATGCAGCCCACATCCGGGAGAATCTCAAGAGCAGGGGGTGGAGCAAGCCAGGCCTCAAACCTCGAGAAGCTCCAGCCCAAAATGCAGCCAAAATGCAGCCCACATCCGGGAGAATCTCAAGAGCAGGGGGTGGAGCAAGCCAGGCCTCAAACCACGAGAATTTCCAGCCCAAAATGCAGCCAAAATGCAGCCCACATGCGGGAGAATCTCAAGAGCAGGGGGTGGAGCAAGCCAGGCCTCAAACCACGAGAAGCTCCAGCCCAAAAGGCAGCCAAAATGCAGCCCACATCCGGGAGAATCTCAAGAGCAGGGGGTGGAGCAAGCCAGGCCTCAAACCACGAGAAGCTCCAGCCCAAAGAGTAACCAAAATGCAGCCCACATCCGGGAGAAACTCAAGAGCAGGGGGTGGAGCAAGCCAGGCCTCAAACCACGAGAAGCTCCAGCCCAAAATGCAGCCAAAATGCAGCCCACATCAGGGAGAATCTCAAGAGCAGGGGGTGGAGCAAGCCAGGCCTCAAACCACGAGAATTTCCAGCCCAAAAAGGCAGCCAAAATGCAGCCCACATCTGGGAGAATCTCAAGAGCAGGGGGTGGAGCAAGCCAGGCCTCAAACCACGAGAATCTCCAGCCCAAAAGGCAGCCAAAATGCAGCCCACATATCGGAGAATCTCAAGAGCAGGGGGTGGAGCAAGCCAGGCCTCAAACCATGAGAAGCTCCAGCCCAATAGCCAGCCAAAATGCAGCCCACATCTGGGAGAATCTCAAGAGCAGGGGGTGGAGCAAGCCAGGCCTCAAACCACGAAAAGCTCCAGCCCAAAAGGCAGCCAAAATGCAGCCCACATCCGGGAGAATCTCAAGAGCAGGGGGTGGAGCAAGCCAGGCCTCAAACCATGAGAAGCTCCAGCCCAATAGCCAGCCAAAATGCAGCCCACATCTGGGAGAATCTCAAGAGCAGGGGGTGGAGCAAGCCAGGCCTCAAACCACGAGAATCTCCAGCCCAAAAGGCAGCCAAAATGCAGCCCACATCCGGGAGAATCTCAAGAGCAGGGGGTGGAGCAAGCCAGGCCTCAAACCATGAGAAGCTCCAGCCCAATAGCCAGCCAAAATGCAGCCCACATCTGGGAGAATCTCAAGAGCAGGGGGTGGAGCAAGCCAGGCCTCAAACCACGAAAAGCTCCAGCCCAAAAGGCAGCCAAAATGCAGCCCACATCCGGGAGAATCTCAAGAGCAGGGGGTGGAGCAAGGCAGGCCTCAAACCACAAGAAGCTCCAGCCCAAAGAGCAACCAAAATGCAGCCCACCTCCGGGAGAATCTCAAGAGCAGGGGGTGGAGCAAGCCAGGCCTCAAACCACGAGAAGCTCCAGCCCAAAATGCAGCCAAAATCCAGCCCACATCTGGGAGAATCTCAAGAGCAGGGGGTGGAGCAAGCCAGGCCTCAAACCACGAGAAACTCCAGTTCAAGAGGCAGCCAAAATGCAGCCCACATCCGGGAGAATCTCAAGAGCAGGGGGTGGAGCAAGCCAGGCCTCAAACCAAGAGAAGCTCCAGCCCAAAAAGCAGCAAAAATCCAGCCCACATCCCAGAGAATCTCAATAGCAAGGGGTGGAGCAAGGCAGGCCTCAAACCACGAGAAGCTCCAACCCAAAAAGCAGCCAAAATGCAGCCCACATTCGGGACAATCTCAAGAGCAGGGGGTGGAGCAAGCCAGGGCTCAAACCATGAGAAGCTCCATCCCAAAAGGCAGCCAAATCCAGCCCACACCCGGGAGAATATCAAGAGCAGGTGGTGGAGCAAGGCAGGCCTCAAACCACGAGAAGCTCCAGCCCAAAAAGCAGCCAAAATCCAGCCCACATCCCAGAGAATCTCAATAGCAAGGGGTGGAGCAAGCCAGGCCTCAAACCACGAGAAGCTGCAGCCCAAAAAGCAGCCAAAATGCAGCCCACATGCAGGAGAATCTCAAGAGCAGGGGGTGGAGCAAGCCAGGCCTCAAACCACGAGAAGCTCCAGCCCAAAGAGCAACCAAAATGCAGCCCACATCCGGGAGAATCTCAAGAGCAGGAGGTGGAGCCAGCCATGCCCCAAACCACGAGAAGCTCCAGCCCAAAAGGCAGCCAAAATGCAGCCCACATCCGGGAGAATCTCAAGAGCAGGGGGTGGAGCAAGCCAGGCCCCAAACCACGAGAAGCTTCAGCCCAAAAGGCAGCCAAAATGCAGCCCACATCCGGGAGAATATCAAGAGCAGGGGGTGGAGCAAGCCAGGCCTCAAACCACGAGAAGCTCCAGCCCAACATTCAGCCAAAATGCAGCCCACATCCAGGAGAATATCAAGAGCAGGGGGTGGAGCAAGCCAGGCCTCAAACCACGAGAAGCTCCAGCCCAAAATTCAGCCAAAATGCAGCCCACATCCGGGAGAATATCAAGAGCAGGGGGTGGAGCAAGCCAGGCCTCAAACCACGAGAAGCTCCAGCCCAAAAGGCAGCCAAAATGCAGCCCACATCCGGGAGAATCTCAAGAGCAGGGGGTGGAGCAAGCCAGGCCTCAAACCACGAGAAGCTCCAGCCCAATAGGCAGCCAAAATGCAGCCCACATCCGGGAGAATCTCAAGAGCAGGGGGTGGAGCAAGCCAGGCCTCAAACCACGAGAAGCTCCAGCCCAATAGGCAGCCAAAATGCAGCCCACATCTGGGAGAATCTCAAGAGCAGGGGGTGGAGCAAGCCAGGCCTCAAACCACGAAAAGATCCAGCCCAAAAGGCAGCCAAAATGCAGCCCACCTCCGGGAGAATCTCAAGAGGAGGGGGTGGAGCAAGCCAGGCCTCAAACCACGAGAAGCTCCAGCCCAAAGATCAACCAAAATGCAGCCCACACCCGGGAGAATATCAAGAGCAGGTGGTGGAGCAAGGCAGGCCTCAAACCACGAGAAGCTCCAGCCCAAAAAGCAGCCAAAATCCAGCCCACATCCCAGAGAATCTCAATAGCAAGGGGTGGAGCAAGCCAGGCCTCAAACCACGACAAGCTGCAGCCCAGAAAGCAGCCAAAATGCAGCCCACATCCGGGAGAATCTCAAGAGCAGGGGGTGGAGCAAGCCAGGCCTCAAACCACGGGAATTTCCAGCCCAAAAGGCAGCCAAAATCCAGCCCACATCCGGGAGAATCTCAAGAGCAGGGGGTGGAGCAAGCCAGGCCTCAAACCACGAGAAGCTCCAGCCCAAAGAGCAACCAAAATGCAGCCCACCTCCGGGAGAATCTCAAGAGCAGGGGGTGGAGCAAGCCAGGCCTCAAACCACGAGAAGCTCCAGCCCAAAATGCAGCCAAAATCCAGCCCACATCTGGGAGAATCTCAAGAGCAGGGGGTGGAGCAAGCCAGGCCTCAAACCACGAGAAACTCCAGTTCAAGAGGCAGCCAAAATGCAGCCCACATCCGGGAGAATCTCAAGAGCAGGGGGTGGAGCAAGCCAGGCCTCAAACCAAGAGAAGCTCCAGCCCAAAAAGCAGCAAAAATCCAGCCCACATCCCAGAGAATCTCAATAGCAAGGGGTGGAGCAAGGCAGGCCTCAAACCACGAGAAGCTCCAACCCAAAAAGCAGCCAAAATGCAGCCCACATCCGGGACAATCTCAAGAGCAGGGGGTGGAGCAAGCCAGGGCTCAAACCATGAGAAGCTCCATCCCAAAAGGCAGCCAAATCCAGCCCACACCCGGGAGAATATCAAGAGCAGGTGGTGGAGCAAGGCAGGCCTCAAACCACGAGAAGCTCCAGCCCAAAAAGCAGCCAAAATCCAGCCCACATCCCAGAGAATCTCAATAGCAAGGGGTGGAGCAAGCCAGGCCTCAAACCACGAGAAGCTGCAGCCCAAAAAGCAGCCAAAATGCAGCCCACATGCAGGAGAATCTCAAGAGCAGGGGGTGGAGCAAGCCAGGCCTCAAACCACGAGAAGCTCCAGCCCAAAGAGCAACCAAAATGCAGCCCACATCCGGGAGAATCTCAAGAGCAGGAGGTGGAGCCAGCCATGCCCCAAACCACGAGAAGCTCCAGCCCAAAAGGCAGCCAAAATGCAGGCCACATCCGGGAGAATATCAAGAGCAGGGGGTGGAGCAAGCCAGGCCCCAAACCACGAGAAGCTTCAGCCCAAAAGGCAGCCAAAATGCAGCCCACATCCGGGAGAATATCAAGAGCAGGGGGTGGAGCAAGCCAGGCCTCAAACCATGAGAAGCTCCATCCCAAAAGGCAGCCAAATCCAGCCCACACCCGGGAGAATATCAAGAGCAGGGGGTGGAGCAAGCCAGGCCTCAAACCACGAGAAGCTCCAGCCCAACATTCAGCCAAAATGCAGCCCACATCCAGGAGAATATCAAGAGCAGGGGGTGGAGCAAGCCAGGCCTCAAACCACGAGAAGCTCCAGCCCAAAATTCAGCCAAAATGCAGCCCACATCCAGGAGAATCTCAAGAGCAGGGGGTGGAGCAAGCCAGGCCTCAAACCACGAGAAGCTCCAGCCCAACATTCAGCCAAAATGCAGCCCACATCCAGGAGAATCTCAAGAGCAGGGGGTGGAGCAAGCCAGGCCTCAAACCACGAGAAGCTCCAGCCCAAAGAGCAACCAAAATGCAGCCCACATCCGGGAGAATCTCAAGAGCAGGAGGTGGAGCCAGCCATGCCCCAAACCACGAGAAGCTCCAGCCCAAAAGGCAGCCAAAATGCAGGCCACATCCGGGAGAATATCAAGAGCAGGGGGTGGAGCAAGCCAGGCCCCAAACCACGAGAAGCTTCAGCCCAAAAGGCAGCCAAAATGCAGCCCACATCCGGGAGAATATCAAGAGCAGGGGGTGGAGCAAGCCAGGCCTCAAACCATGAGAAGCTCCATCCCAAAAGGCAGCCAAATCCAGCCCACACCCGGGAGAATATCAAGAGCAGGGGGTGGAGCAAGCCAGGCCTCAAACCACGAGAAGCTCCAGCCCAACATTCAGCCAAAATGCAGCCCACATCCAGGAGAATATCAAGAGCAGGGGGTGGAGCAAGCCAGGCCTCAAACCACGAGAAGCTCCAGCCCAAAAGGCAGCCAAAATGCAGCCCACATCCGGGAGAATCTCAAGAGCAGGGGGTGGAGCAAGCCAGGCCTCAAACCACGAGAAGCTCCAGCCCAATAGGCAGCCAAAATGCAGCCCACATCCGGGAGAATCTCAAGAGCAGGGGGTGGAGCAAGCCAGGCCTCAAACCACGAGAAGCTCCAGCCCAATAGGCAGCCAAAATGCAGCCCACATCTGGGAGAATCTCAAGAGCAGGGGGTGGAGCAAGCCAGGCCTCAAACCACGAAAAGATCCAGCCCAAAAGGCAGCCAAAATGCAGCCCACCTCCGGGAGAATCTCAAGAGGAGGGGGTGGAGCAAGCCAGGCCTCAAACCACGAGAAGCTCCAGCCCAAAGATCAACCAAAATGCAGCCCACACCCGGGAGAATATCAAGAGCAGGTGGTGGAGCAAGGCAGGCCTCAAACCACGAGAAGCTCCAGCCCAAAAAGCAGCCAAAATCCAGCCCACATCCCAGAGAATCTCAATAGCAAGGGGTGGAGCAAGCCAGGCCTCAAACCACGACAAGCTGCAGCCCAGAAAGCAGCCAAAATGCAGCCCACATCCGGGAGAATCTCAAGAGCAGGGGGTGGAGCAAGCCAGGCCTCAAACCACGGGAATTTCCAGCCCAAAAGGCAGCCAAAATCCAGCCCACATCCGGGAGAATCTCAAGAGCAGGGGGTGGAGCAAGCCAGGCCTCAAACCACGAGAAGCTCCAGCCCAAAATGCAGCAAAAATCCAGCCCACATCCGGGAGAATCTCAAGAGCAGGGGGTGGAGCAAGCCAGGCCTCAAACCACGAGAAGCTCCAGCCCAAAGAGCAACCAAAATGCAGCCCACCTCCGGGAGAATCTCAAGAGCAGGGGGTGGAGCAAGCCAGGCCTCAAACCACGAGAAGCTCCAGCCCAAAATGCAGCCAAAATCCAGCCCACATCTGGGAGAATCTCAAGAGCAGGGGGTGGAGCAAGCCAGGCCTCAAACCACGAGAAACTCCAGTTCAAGAGGCAGCCAAAATGCAGCCCACATCCGGGAGAATCTCAAGAGCAGGGGGTGGAGCAAGCCAGGCCTCAAACCAAGAGAAGCTCCAGCCCAAAAAGCAGCAAAAATCCAGCCCACATCCCAGAGAATCTCAATAGCAAGGGGTGGAGCAAGGCAGGCCTCAAACCACGAGAAGCTCCAACCCAAAAAGCAGCCAAAATGCAGCCCACATCCGGGACAATCTCAAGAGCAGGGGGTGGAGCAAGCCAGGGCTCAAACCATGAGAAGCTCCATCCCAAAAGGCAGCCAAATCCAGCCCACACCCGGGAGAATATCAAGAGCAGGTGGTGGAGCAAGGCAGGCCTCAAACCACGAGAAGCTCCAGCCCAAAAAGCAGCCAAAATCCAGCCCACATCCCAGAGAATCTCAATAGCAAGGGGTGGAGCAAGCCAGGCCTCAAACCACGAGAAGCTGCAGCCCAAAAAGCAGCCAAAATGCAGCCCACATGCAGGAGAATCTCAAGAGCAGGGGGTGGAGCAAGCCAGGCCTCAAACCACGAGAAGCTCCAGCCCAAAGAGCAACCAAAATGCAGCCCACATCCGGGAGAATCTCAAGAGCAGGAGGTGGAGCCAGCCATGCCCCAAACCACGAGAAGCTCCAGCCCAAAAGGCAGCCAAAATGCAGCCCACATCCGGGAGAATATCAAGAGCAGGGGGTGGAGCAAGCCAGGCCCCAAACCACGAGAAGCTTCAGCCCAAAATGCAGCCAAAATGCAGCCCACATCCGGGAGAATATCAAGAGCAGGGGGTGGAGCAAGCCAGGCCTCAAACCATGAGAAGCTCCATCCCAAAAGGCAGCCAAATCCAGCCCACACCCGGGAGAATATCAAGAGCAGGTGGTGGAGCAAGGCAGGCCTCAAACCACGAGAAGCTCCAGCCCAACATTCAGCCAAAATGCAGCCCACATCCGGGAGAATATCAAGAGCAGGGGGTGGAGCAAGCCAGGCCTCAAACCACGAGAAGCTCCAGCCCAAAATTCAGACAAAATGCAGCCCACATCCGGGAGAATATCAAGAGCAGGGGGTGGAGCAAGCCAGGCCTCAAACCACGAGAAGCTCCAGCCCAAAAGGCAGCCAAAATGCAGCCCACATCCGGGAGAATCTCAAGAGCAGGGGGTGGAGCAAGCCAGGCCTCAAACCACGAGAAGCTCCAGCCCAATAGGCAGCCAAAATGCAGCCCACATCCGGGAGAATCTCAAGAGCAGGGGGTGGAGCAAGCCAGGCCTCAAACCACGAGAAGCTCCAGCCCAATAGGCAGCCAAAATGCAGCCCACATCTGGGAGAATCTCAAGAGCAGGGGGTGGAGCAAGCCAGGCCTCAAACCACGAAAAGATCCAGCCCAAAAGGCAGCCAAAATGCAGCCCACCTCCGGGAGAATCTCAAGAGGAGGGGGTGGAGCAAGCCAGGCCTCAAACCACGAGAAGCTCCAGCCCAAAGATCAACCAAAATGCAGCCCACACCCGGGAGAATATCAAGAGCAGGTGGTGGAGCAAGGCAGGCCTCAAACCACGAGAAGCTCCAGCCCAAAAAGCAGCCAAAATCCAGCCCACATCCCAGAGAATCTCAATAGCAAGGGGTGGAGCAAGCCAGGCCTCAAACCACGACAAGCTGCAGCCCAGAAAGCAGCCAAAATGCAGCCCACATCCGGGAGAATCTCAAGAGCAGGGGGTGGAGCAAGCCAGGCCTCAAACCACGGGAATTTCCAGCCCAAAAGGCAGCCAAAATCCAGCCCACATCCGGGAGAATCTCAAGAGCAGGGGGTGGAGCAAGCCAGGCCTCAAACCACGAGAAGCTCCAGCCCAAAATGCAGCAAAAATCCAGCCCACATCCGGGAGAATCTCAAGAGCAGGGGGTGGAGCAAGCCAGGCCTCAAACCACGAGAAGCTCCAGCCCAAAATCAGCCAAAATGCAGCCCACCTCCGGGAGAATCTCAAGAGCAGGGGGTGGAGCAAGCCAGGCCTCAAACCACGAGAAGCTCCAGCCCAAAAGGCAGCCAAAATGCAGCCCACCTCCGGGAGAATCTCAAGAGCAGGGGGTGGAGCAAGCCAGGCCTCAAACCACGAGAAGCTCCAGCCCAATAAGCAGCCAAAATGCAGCCCACATCCATGAGAATATCAAGAGCAGGGGGCGGAGCAAGCCAGGCCTCAAACCACGAGAATCTCTAGCCCAAGAATCAGCCAAAATGCAGCCCACATCCGGGAGAATATCAAGAGCAGGGGGTGGAGCAAGCCAGGCCTCAAACCACGAGAAGCTCCAGCCCAAAAAGCAGCCAAAATGCAGCCCACATCCGGGAGAATCTCAAGAGCAGGGGGTGGAGCAAGCCAGGCCTCAAACCACAAGAAGCTCCAGCCCAAAAGACAGGCAAAATGCAGCCCACATCCGGGAGAATCTCAAGAGCAGGGGGTGGAGCAAGCCAGGCCTCAAACCACGAGAAGCTCCAGCCCAAAAGGCAGCCATAATCCAGCCCACATGCGGGAGAATCTCAAGAGCAGGGGGTGGAGCAAGCCAGGCCTCAAACCACGAGAAGCTCCAGCCCAAAAGGCAGCGAAAATGCAGCCCACCTCCGGGAGAATCTCAAGAGCAGGGGGTGGAGCAAGCCAGGCCTCAAACCACGAGAAGCTCCAGCCCAAAAGGCAGCCAAAATGCAGCCCACATCCGGGAGAATCTCAAGAGCAGGGGGTGGAGCAAGCCAGGCCTCAAACCACGAGAAGCTCCAGCCCAAAGGGCAACCAAAATGCAGCCCACATCCGAGAGAATCTCAGGAGCAGGGGGTGGAGCAAGCCAGGCCTCAAACCACGAGAAGCTCCAGCCCAAACGGCAGCCAAAATGCAGCCCACATCCAGGAGAATATCAAGAGCAGGGGGTGGAGCAAGCCAGGCCTCAAACCACGAGAAGCTCCAGCCCAAGAATCAGCCAAAATGCAGCCCAAATACGGGAGAATCTCAAGAGCAGGGGTTGGAGCAAACCAGGCCTCAAACCACGAGAAGCTCCAGCCCAAAAGGCAGCCAAAATGCAGCCCAAATCCGGGAGAATCTCAAGAGCAGGGGGTGGAGCAAGCCAGGCCTCAAACCACAAGAAGCTCCAGCCCAAAAGACAGCCAAAATACAGCCCAAATCCGGGAGAATCTCAAGAGCAGGGGGTGGAGCAAGCCAGGCCTCAAACCACGAGAAGCTCCAGCCCAAAAGGCAGCCAAAATCCAGCCCACATCCGTGAGAATCTCAAGAGCAGGGGGTGGAGCAAGCCAGGCCTCAAACCACGAGAAGCTCCAGCCCAAGATTCAGCCAAAATGCAGACCACATCAGGGAGAATCTCAAGAGCAGGGATTGGAGCAAGCCAGGCCTCAAACCACGAGAAGCTCCAGCCCAAAAGGCAGCCAAAATGCAGCCCACATCCGGGAGAATCTCAAGAGCAGGGGGTGGAGCAAGCCAGGCCTCAAACCACGAGAAGCTCCAGCCCAAAAGACAGCCAAAATGCAGCCCACATCTGGGAGAATCTCAAGAGCAGGGGGTGGAGCAAGCCAGGCCTCAAACCACGAGAAGCTCCAGCCCAAAAGGCAACCAAAATGCAGCCCACATCCGGGGGAATATCAAGAGCAGGGGGTGGAGCAAGCCAGGCCTCAAACCACGAGAAGCTCCAACCCAAAAGGCAGCCAAAATGCAGCCCACATCCGGGAGAATCTCAAGAGCAGGGGGTGGGGCAAGCCAGGCCTCAAACCACGAGAAGCTCCAGCCCAAAAAGCAGCCAAAATCCAGCCCACATAGGGTAGAATATGAAGAGCAGGGGGTGGAGCAAGCCAGGCCTCAAACCACGAGAAGTTCCACCCCAAAAGGGCAGCCTAAATGCAGCCCACATCCGGGAGATTCTCAAGAGCAGGGGGTGGAGCAAGCCAGGCCTCAAACCACGAGAAGCTCCAGCCCAAAAGGCAGCCAAAATGCAGCCCACATCGGGGAGAATGTGAAGAGCAGGGGGTGGAGCAAGCCAGGCCTCAAACCACGAGAAGCTCCAGCCCAAAATGCAGCCAAAATGCAGCCCACCTCCGGGAGAATCTCAAGAGCAGGGGTTGGAGCAAGCCAGGCCTCAAACCATGAGAAGCTCCAGCCCAAAAGGCAGCCAAAATCCAGCCCACATCCGGGAGAATCTCAAGAGCAGGGGGTGGAGCAAGCCAGGCCTCAAACCACGAGAAGCTCCAGCCCAAGAATCAGACAAAATGCAGGCCACATCCGGGAGAATATCAAGAGGAGGGGGTGGAGCAAGCCAGGCCTCAAACCACGAGAAGCTCCAGCCCAAAGAGTAACCAAAATGCAGCCCACATCCGGGAGAATCTCAAGAGCAGGGGGTGGAGCAAGCCAGGCCTCAAACCACGAGAAGCTCCAGCCCAAAATGCAGCCAAAATGCAGCCCACATCCGGGAGAATCTCAAGAGCAGGGGGTGGAGCAAGCCAGGCCTCAAACCACGAGAATTTCCAGCCCAAAAAGGCAGCCAAAATGCAGCCCACATCTGGGAGAATCTCAAGAGCAGGGGGTGGAGCAAGCCAGGCCTCAAACCACGAGAATCTCCAGCCCAAAAGGCAGCCAAAATGCAGCCCACATCCGGGAGAATCTCAAGAGCAGGGGGTGGAGCAAGCCAGGCCTCAAACCACGAGAAGCTCCAGCCCAAAGAGCAACCAAAATGCAGCCCACATCCGGGAGAATCTCAAGAGCAGGTGGTGGAGGAAGCCAGGCCTCAAACCACGAGAAGCTCCAGCTCAAAATGCAGCCAAAATGCAGCCCACATCCGGGAGAATCTCAAGAGCAGGGGGTGGAGCAAGGCAGGCCTCAAACCACAAGAAGCTCCAGCCCAAAGAGCAACCAAAATGCAGCCCACCTCCGGGAGAATCTCAAGAGCAGGGGGTGGAGCAAGCCAGGCCTCAAACCACGAGAAGCTCCAGCCCAAAATGCAGCCAAAATCCAGCCCACATCTGGGAGAATCTCAAGAGCAGGGGGTGGAGCAAGCCAGGCCTCAAACCACGAGAAACTCCAGTTCAAGAGGCAGCCAAAATGCAGCCCACCTCCGGGAGAATCTCAAGAGCAGGGGGTGGAGCAAGCCAGGCCTCAAACCACAGGAAGCTCCAGCCCAAGAATCAGCCAAAATGCAGCCCACCTCCGGGAGAATCTCAAGAGCAGGGGGTGGAGCAAGCCAGGCCTCAAACCACGAGAAGCTCCAGCCCAAAAGGCAGCCAAAATGCAGCCCACATCCGAGAGAATCTCAGGAGCAGGGGGTGGAGCAAGCCAGGCCTCAAACCACGAGAAGCTCCAGCCCAATAAGCAGCCAAAATGCAGCCCACATCCAGGAGAATATCAAGAGCAGGGGGTGGAGCAAGCCAGGCCTCAAACCACGAGAAGCTCCAGCCCAAGAATCAGCCAAAATGCAGCCCAAATACGGGAGAATCTCAAGAGCAGGGGTTGGAGCAAACCAGGCCTCAAACCACGAGAAGCTCCAGCCCAAAAGGCAGCCAAAATGCAGCCCAAATCCGGGAGAATCTCAAGAGCAGGGGGTGGAGCAAGCCAGGCCTCAAACCACAAGAAGCTCCAGCCCAAAAGACAGCCAAAATACAGCCCAAATCCGGGAGAATCTCAAGAGCAGGGGGTGGAGCAAGCCAGGCCTCAAAGCACGAGAAGCTCCAGCCCAAAAGGCAGCCAAAATCCAGCCCACATCCGTGAGAATCTCAAGAGCAGGGGGTGGAGCAAGCCAGGCCTCAAACCACGAGAAGCTCCAGCCCAAGATTCAGCCAAAATGCAGACCACATCAGGGAGAATCTCAAGAGCAGGGATTGGAGCAAGCCAGGCCTCAAACCACGAGAAGCTCCAGCCCAAAAGGCAGCCAAAATGCAGCCCACATCCGGGAGAATCTCAAGAGCAGGGGGTGGAGCAAGCCAGGCCTCAAACCACGAGAAGCTCCAGCCCAAAAGGCAACCAAAATGCAGCCCACATCCGGGGGAATATCAAGAGCAGGGGGTGGAGCAAGCCAGGCCTCAAACCACGAGAAGCTCCAACCCAAAAGGCAGCCAAAATCCAGCCCACATCCGGGAGAATCTCAAGAGCAGGGGGTGGGGTAAGCCAGGCCTCAAACCACGAGAAGCTCCAGCCCAAAAAGCAGCCAAAATCCAGCCCACATAGGGTAGAATATGAAGAGCAGGGGGTGGAGCAAGCCAGGCCTCAAACCACGAGAAGTTCCACCCCAAAAGGGCAGCCTAAATGCAGCCCACATCCGGGAGATTCTCAAGAGCAGGGGGTGGAGCAAGCCAGGCCTCAAACCACGAGAAGCTCCAGCCCAAAAGGCAGCCAAAATGCAGCCCACATCGGGGAGAATATGAAGAGCAGGGGGTGGAGCAAGCCAGGCCTCAAACCACGAGAAGCTCCAGCCCAAAATGCAGCCAAAATGCAGCCCACCTCCGGGAGAATTTCAAGAGCAGGGGTTGGAGCAAGCCAGGCCTCAAACCATGAGAAGCTCCAGCCCAAAAGGCAGCCAAAATCCAGCCCACATCCGGGAGAATCTCAAGAGCAGGGGGTGGAGCAAGCCAGGCCTCAAACCACGAGAAGCTCCAGCCCAAGAATCAGCCAAAATGCAGGCCACATCCAGGAGAATATCAAGAGCAGGGGGTGGAGCAAGCCAGGCCTCAAACCACGAGAAGCTCCAGCCCAAGAATCAGCCAAAATGCGGCACACATCCGGGAAAATCTCAAGAGCAGGGGGAGGAGCAAGGCAGGCCTCAAACCACGAGAAGCTCCAGCCCAAAAGGCAGCCAACATGCAGCCCACATCCGGGAGAATCTCAAGAGCAGGGGGTGGAGCAAGCCAGGCCTCAAACCACGAGAAGCTCCAGCCCAAAATGCAGCCAAAATGCAGCCCACATCTGGGAGAATATCAAGAGCAGGGGGTGGAGCAAGCCAGGCCTCAAAGCATGAGAAGCTCCAGCCCAAAAGGCAGCCAAAATGCAGCCCACATCTGGGAGAATATCAAGAGCAGGGGGTAGAGCAAGCCAGGCCACAAACCACGAGAAGCTCCAGCCTAAATGGCAGCCAAAAGACAGCCCACATCCGTGAGAATCTCAAGAGCAGGGGGTGGAGCAAGCCAGGCCTCAAACCACGAGAAGCTCCAGCCCAAAAGGCAGCCAAAATGCAGGCCACATCCGGGAGAATCTCAAGAGCAGGGGGTGGAGCAAGCCAGGCCTCAAACCACGAGAAGCTCCAGCCCAAAGGGCAACCAAAATGCAGCCCACATCCGGGAGAATCTCAAGAGCAGGGGGTGGAGCAAGCCAGGCCTCAAACCTCGAGAAGCTCCAGCCCAAAATGCAGCCAAAATGCAGCCCACATCCGGGAGAATCTCAAGAGCAGGGGGTGGAGCAAGCCAGGCCTCAAACCACGAGAATTTCCAGCCCAAAAAGGCAGCCAAAATGCAGCCCACATCCGGGAGAATCTCAAGAGCAGGGGGTGGAGCAAGCCAGGCCTCAAACCACGAGAAGCTCCAGCCCAAAATGCAGCCAAAATGCAGCCCACATCCGGGAGAATCTCAAGAGCAGGGGGTGGAGCAAGCCAGGCCTCAAACCACGAGAAGCTCCAGCCCAAAGAGTAACCAAAATGCAGCCCACATCCGGGAGAATCTCAAGAGCAGGGGGTGGAGCAAGCCAGGCCTCAAACCACGAGAAGCTCCAGCCCAAAATGCAGCCAAAATGCAGCCCACATCAGGGAGAATCTCAAGAGCAGGGGGTGGAGCAAGCCAGGCCTCAAACCACGAGAATTTCCAGCCCAAAAAGGCAGCCAAAATGCAGCCCACATCCAGGAGAATCTCAAGAGCAGGGGGTGGAGCAAGCCAGGCCTCAAACCACGAGAATCTCCAGCCCAAAAGGCAGCCAAAATGCAGCCCACATCCGGGAGAATCTCAAGAGCAGGGGGTGGAGCAAGCCAGGCCTCAAACCATGAGAAGCTCCAGCCCAAAATGCAGACAAAATGCAGCCCATATCTGGGAGAATCTCAAGAGCAGGGTGTGGAGCAAGCCAGGCCTCAAACCACGAGAAGCTCCAGCCCAAAAGGCAGCCAAAATGCAGCCCACATCCGGGAGAATCTCAAGAGCAGGGGGTGGAGCAAGCCAGGCCTCAAACCACGAGAAGCTCCAGCCCAAAGAGGAGCCAAAATGCAGCCCACATCCGGGAGAATCTCAAGAGCAGGTGGTGGAGGAAGCCAGGCCTCAAACCACGAGAAGCTCCAGCTCAAAATGCAGCCAAAATGCAGCCCACATCCGGGAGAATCTCAAGAGCAGGGGGTGGAGCAAGGCAGGCCTCAAACCACAAGAAGCTCCAGCCCAAAGAGCAACCAAAATGCAGCCCACCTCCGGGAGAATCTCAAGAGCAGGGGGTGGAGCAAGCCAGGCCTCAAACCACGAGAAGCTCCAGCCCAAAATGCAGCCAAAATCCAGCCCACATCTGGGAGAATCTCAAGAGCAGGGGGTGGAGCAAGCCAGGCCTCAAACCACGAGAAGCTCCAGCCCAAAATGCAGCCAAAATCCAGCCCACATCTGGGAGAATCTCAAGAGCAGGGGGTGGAGCAAGCCAGGCCTCAAACCACGAGAAACTCCAGTTCAAGAGGCAGCCAAAATGCAGCCCACATCCGGGAGAATCTCAAGAGCAGGGGGTGGAGCAAGCCAGGCCTCAAACCAAGAGAAGCTCCAGCCCAAAAAGCAGCAAAAATCCAGCCCACATCCCAGAGAATCTCAATAGCAAGGGGTGGAGCAAGCCAGGCCTCAAACCACGAGAAGCTGCAGCCCAAAAAGCAGCCAAAATGCAGCCCACATGCAGGAGAATCTCAAGAGCAGGGGGTGGAGCAAGCCAGGCCTCAAACCACGAGAAGCTCCAGCCCAAAGAGCAACCAAAATGCAGCCCACATCCGGGAGAATCTCAAGAGCAGGAGGTGGAGCCAGCCATGCCCCAAACCACGAGAAGCTCCATCCCAAAAGGCAGCCAAAATGCAGCCCACATACGGGAAAATATCAAGAGCAGGGGGTGGAGCAAGCCAGGCCTCAAACCACGAGAAGCTCCAGCCCAAGATTCAGCCAAAATGCAGACCACATCAGGGAGAATCTCAAGAGCAGGGATTGGAGCAAGCCAGGCCTCAAACCACGAGAAGCTCCAGCCCAAAAGGCAGCCAAAATGCAGCCCACATCCGGGAGAATCTCAAGAGCAGGGGGTGGAGCAAGCCAGGCCTCAAACCACGAGAAGCTCCAGCCCAAAAGACAGCCAAAATGCAGCCCACATCCGGGAGAATCTCAAGAGCAGGGGGTGGAGCAAGCCAGGCCTCAAACCACGAGAAGCTCCAGCCCAAAAGGCAACCAAAATGCAGCCCACATCCGGGGGAATATCAAGAGCAGGGGGTGGAGCAAGCCAGGCCTCAAACCACGAGAAGCTCCAACCCAAAAGGCAGCCAAAATCCAGCCCACATCCGGGAGAATCTCAAGAGCAGGGGGTGGGGTAAGCCAGGCCTCAAACCACGAGAAGCTCCAGCCCAAAAAGCAGCCAAAATCCAGCCCACATAGGGTAGAATATGAAGAGCAGGGGGTGGAGCAAGCCAGGCCTCAAACCACGAGAAGTTCCACCCCAAAAGGGCAGCCTAAATGCAGCCCACATCCGGGAGATTCTCAAGAGCAGGGGGTGGAGCAAGCCAGGCCTCAAACCACGAGAAGCTCCAGCCCAAAAGGCAGCCAAAATGCAGCCCAGATCGGGGAGAATCTCAAGAGCAGGGGGTGGAGCAAGCCAGGCCTCAAACCACGAGAAGCTCCAGCCCAAAATGCAGCCAAAATGCAGCCCACCTCCGGGAGAATTTCAAGAGCAGGGGTTGGAGCAAGCCAGGCCTCAAACCATGAGAAGCTCCAGCCCAAAAGGCAGCCAAAATCCAGCCCACATCCGGGAGAATCTCAAGAGCAGGGGGTGGAGCAAGCCAGGCCTCAAACCACGAGAAGCTCCAGCCCAAGAATCAGCCAAAATGCAGGCCACATCCAGGAGAATATCAAGAGCAGGGGGTGGAGCAAGCCAGGCCTCAAACCACGAGAAGCTCCAGCCCAAGAATCAGCCAAAATGCGGCACACATCCGGGAAAATCTCAAGAGCAGGGGGAGGAGCAAGGCAGGCCTCAAACCACGAGAAGCTCCAGCCCAAAAGGCAGCCAACATGCAGCCCACATCCGGGAGAATCTCAAGAGCAGGGGGTGGAGCAAGCCAGGCCTCAAACCACGAGAAGCTCCAGCCCAAAATGCAGCCAAAATGCAGCCCACATCTGGGAGAATATCAAGAGCAGGGGGTGGAGCAAGCCAGGCCTCAAAGCATGAGAAGCTCCAGCCCAAAAGGCAGCCAAAATGCAGCCCACATCTGGGAGAATATCAAGAGCAGGGGGTAGAGCAAGCCAGGCCACAAACCACGAGAAGCTCCAGCCTAAATGGCAGCCAAAAGACAGCCCACATCCGTGAGAATCTCAAGAGCAGGGGGTGGAGCAAGCCAGGCCTCAAACCACGAGAAGCTCCAGCCCAAAAGGCAGCCAAAATGCAGGCCACATCCGGGAGAATCTCAAGAGCAGGGGGTGGAGCAAGCCAGGCCTCAAACCACGAGAAGCTCCAGCCCAAAGGGCAACCAAAATGCAGCCCACATCCGGGAGAATCTCAAGAGCAGGGGGTGGAGCAAGCCAGGCCTCAAACCTCGAGAAGCTCCAGCCCAAAATGCAGCCAAAATGCAGCCCACATCCGGGAGAATCTCAAGAGCAGGGGGTGGAGCAAGCCAGGCCTCAAACCACGAGAATTTCCAGCCCAAAAAGGCAGCCAAAATGCAGCCCACATCCGGGAGAATCTCAAGAGCAGGGGGTGGAGCAAGCCAGGCCTCAAACCACGAGAAGCTCCAGCCCAAAATGCAGCCAAAATGCAGCCCACATCCGGGAGAATCTCAAGAGCAGGGGGTGGAGCAAGCCAGGCCTCAAACCACGAGAAGCTCCAGCCCAAAGAGTAACCAAAATGCAGCCCACATCCGGGAGAATCTCAAGAGCAGGGGGTGGAGCAAGCCAGGCCTCAAACCACGAGAACCTCCAGCCCAAAATGCAGCCAAAATGCAGCCCACATCAGGGAGAATCTCAAGAGCAGGGGGTGGAGCAAGCCAGGCCTCAAACCACGAGAATTTCCAGCCCAAAAAGGCAGCCAAAATGCAGCCCACATCCAGGAGAATCTCAAGAGCAGGGGGTGGAGCAAGCCAGGCCTCAAACCACGAGAATCTCCAGCCCAAAAGGCAGCCAAAATGCAGCCCACATCCGGGAGAATCTCAAGAGCAGGGGGTGGAGCAAGCCAGGCCTCAAACCATGAGAAGCTCCAGCCCAAAATGCAGACAAAATGCAGCCCACATCTGGGAGAATCTCAAGAGCAGGGTGTGGAGCAAGCCAGGCCTCAAACCACGAGAAGCTCCAGCCCAAAAGGCAGCCAAAATGCAGCCCACATCCGGGAGAATCTCAAGAGCAGGGGGTGGAGCAAGCCAGGCCTCAAACCACGAGAAGCTCCAGCCCAAAGAGGAGCCAAAATGCAGCCCACATCCGGGAGAATCTCAAGAGCAGGTGGTGGAGGAAGCCAGGCCTCAAACCACGAGAAGCTCCAGCTCAAAATGCAGCCAAAATGCAGCCCACATCCGGGAGAATCTCAAGAGCAGGGGGTGGAGCAAGGCAGGCCTCAAACCACAAGAAGCTCCAGCCCAAAGAGCAACCAAAATGCAGCCCACCTCCGGGAGAATCTCAAGAGCAGGGGGTGGAGCAAGCCAGGCCTCAAACCACGAGAAGCTCCAGCCCAAAATGCAGCCAAAATCCAGCCCACATCTGGGAGAATCTCAAGAGCAGGGGGTGGAGCAAGCCAGGCCTCAAACCACGAGAAGCTCCAGCCCAAAATGCAGCCAAAATCCAGCCCACATCTGGGAGAATCTCAAGAGCAGGGGGTGGAGCAAGCCAGGCCTCAAACCACGAGAAACTCCAGTTCAAGAGGCAGCCAAAATGCAGCCCACATCCGGGAGAATCTCAAGAGCAGGGGGTGGAGCAAGCCAGGCCTCAAACCAAGAGAAGCTCCAGCCCAAAAAGCAGCAAAAATCCAGCCCACATCCCAGAGAATCTCAATAGCAAGGGGTGGAGCAAGCCAGGCCTCAAACCACGAGAAGCTGCAGCCCAAAAAGCAGCCAAAATGCAGCCCACATGCAGGAGAATCTCAAGAGCAGGGGGTGGAGCAAGCCAGGCCTCAAACCACGAGAAGCTCCAGCCCAAAGAGCAACCAAAATGCAGCCCACATCCGGGAGAATCTCAAGAGCAGGAGGTGGAGCCAGCCATGCCCCAAACCACGAGAAGCTCCATCCCAAAAGGCAGCCAAAATGCAGCCCACATACGGGAAAATATCAAGAGCAGGGGGTGGAGCAAGCCAGGCCTCAAACCACGAGAAGCTCCAGCCCAAAAAGCAGCCAAAATGCAGCCCACATCCGGGAGAATCTCAAGAGCAGGGGGTGGAGCAAGCCAGGGCTCAAACCATGAGAAGCTCCATCCCAAAAGGCAGCCAAATCCAGCCCACACCCGGGAGAATATCAAGAGCAGGTGGTGGAGCAAGGCAGGCCTCAAACCACGAGAAGCTCCAGCCCAAAAAGCAGCCAAAATCCAGCCCACATCCCAGAGAATCTCAATAGCAAGGGGTGGAGCAAGCCAGGCCTCAAACCACGAGAAGCTGCAGCCCAAAAAGCAGCCAAAATGCAGCCCACATGCAGGAGAATCTCAAGAGCAGGGGGTGGAGCAAGCCAGGCCTCAAACCACGAGAAGCTCCAGCCCAAAGAGCAACCAAAATGCAGCCCACATCCGGGAGAATCTCAAGAGCAGGAGGTGGAGCCAGCCATGCCCCAAACCACGAGAAGCTCCATCCCAAAAGGCAGCCAAAATGCAGCCCACATACGGGAAAATATCAAGAGCAGGGGGTGGAGCAAGCCAGGCCTCAAACCACGAGAAGCTGCAGCCCAAAAAGCAGCCAAAATGCAGCCCACATGCAGGAGAATCTCAAGAGCAGGGGGTGGAGCAAGCCAGGCCTCAAACCACGAGAAGCTCCAGCCCAAAGAGCAACCAAAATGCAGCCCACATCCGGGAGAATCTCAAGAGCAGGGGGTGGAGCAAGCCAGGCCTCAAACCTCGAGAAGCTCCAGCCCAAAAGGCAGCCAAAATGCAGCACACATACTGGAAAATATCAAGAGCAGGGGGTGGAGCAAGCCACGCCTCAAAGCATGAGAAGCTCCAGCCCAAAAGGCAGCCAAAATGCAGCCCACATCCGGGAGAATCTCAAGAGCAGGGGGTGGAGCAAGCCAGGCCTCAAACCACGAGAATTTCCAGCCCAAATGTCAGCCAAAATCCAGCCCACATCCGGGAGAATAGCAAGAGCTGGGGTTGGAGCAATGCAGGCCTCAAACCACGAGAAGCTCCAGCCCAAAAGGCAGCCAAAATGCAGCCCACATCTGGGAGAATATC
Source organism: Rhynochetos jubatus (assembly GCA_027574665.1). NCBI lineage: Eukaryota > Metazoa > Chordata > Aves > Eurypygiformes > Rhynochetidae > Rhynochetos > Rhynochetos jubatus. The sequence goes on from CM050669.1 coordinate 285,852, forward strand.
AAGAGCAGGGGGTGGAGCAAGCCAGGCCTCAAACCACGAGAAGCTCCAGCCTAAATGGCAGCAAAAATGCAGCCCACATCCAGGAGAATATCAAGAGCAGGGGTTGGAGGAAGGCAGGCCTCAAACCACGAGAAGCTCCAGCCCAAAAGGCAGCCAAACTCCAGGCCAAATCCGGGAGAATTTCAAAACCAGGGGATGAAGCAAGCCAGCCGTCAAACCACGAGAAGCTCCAGCCCAAAAGGCAGCCAAACTCCAGCCCACATCCGGGAGAATCTCAAGAGCAGGGGGTGGAGCAAGCCAGGCCTCAAACCACGAGAAGCTCCAGCCCAAAAAGCAGCCAAAATGCAGCCCACATCCGGGAGAATCTCAAGAGCAGGGGGTGGAGCAAGCCAGGGCTCAAACCATGAGAAGCTCCATCCCAAAAGGCAGCCAAATCCAGCCCACACCCGGGAGAATATCAAGAGCAGGTGGTGGAGCAAGGCAGGCCTCAAACCACGAGAAGCTCCAGCCCAAAAAGCAGCCAAAATCCAGCCCACATCCCAGAGAATCTCAATAGCAAGGGGTGGAGCAAGCCAGGCCTCAAACCACGAGAAGCTGCAGCCCAAAAAGCAGCCAAAATGCAGCCCACATGCAGGAGAATCTCAAGAGCAGGGGGTGGAGCAAGCCAGGCCTCAAACCACGAGAAGCTCCAGCCCAAAGAGCAACCAAAATGCAGCCCACATCCGGGAGAATCTCAAGAGCAGGAGGTGGAGCCAGCCATGCCCCAAACCACGAGAAGCTCCATCCCAAAAGGCAGCCAAAATGCAGCCCACATACGGGAAAATATCAAGAGCAGGGGGTGGAGCAAGCCAGGCCTCAAACCACGAGAAGCTGCAGCCCAAAAAGCAGCCAAAATGCAGCCCACATGCAGGAGAATCTCAAGAGCAGGGGGTGGAGCAAGCCAGGTCTCAAACCACGAGAAGCTCCAGCCCAAAGAGCAACCAAAATGCAGCCCACATCCGGGAGAATCTCAAGAGCAGGGGGTGGAGCAAGCCAGGCCTCAAACCTCGAGAAGCTCCAGCCCAAAAGGCAGCCAAAATGCAGCACACATACTGGAAAATATCAAGAGCAGGGGGTGGAGCAAGCCACGCCTCAAAGCATGAGAAGCTCCAGCCCAAAAGGCAGCCAAAATGCAGCCCACATCCGGGAGAATCTCAAGAGCAGGGGGTGGAGCAAGCCAGGCCTCAAACCACGAGAATTTCCAGCCCAAATGTCAGCCAAAATCCAGCCCACATCCGGGAGAATAGCAAGAGCTGGGGTTGGAGCAATGCAGGCCTCAAACCACGAGAAGCTCCAGCCCAAAAGGCAGCCAAAATGCAGCCCACATCTGGGAGAATATCAAGAGCAGGGGGTGGAGCAAGCCAGGCCTCAAACCACGAGAAGCTCCAGCCTAAATGGCAGCAAAAATGCAGCCCACATCCAGGAGAATATCAAGAGCAGGGGTTGGAGGAAGGCAGGCCTCAAACCACGAGAAGCTCCAGCCCAAAAGGCAGCCAAACTCCAGGCCAAATCCGGGAGAATTTCAAAACCAGGGGATGAAGCAAGCCAGCCGTCAAACCACGAGAAGCTCCAGCCCAAAAGGCAGCCAAACTCCAGCCCACATCCGGGAGAATCTCAAGAGCAGGGGGTGGAGCAAGCCAGGCCTCAAACCATGAGAAGCTCCAGCCCAATAGGCAGCCAAAATGCAGCCCACATCTGGGAGAATCTCAGGAGCAGGGGGTGGAGCAAGCCAGGCCTCAAACCACGAAAAGCTCCAGCCCAAAAGGCAGCCAAAATGCAGCCCACATCCAGGAGAATATCAAGAGCAGGGGGTGGAGCAAGCCAGGCCCCAAACCACGAGAAGCTTCAGCCCAAAAGGCAGCCAAAATGCAGCCCACATCCGGGAGAATATCAAGAGCAGGGGGTGGAGCAAGCCAGGCCTCAAACCACGAGAAGCTCCAGCCCAAAATTCAGCCAAAATGCAGCCCACATCCGGGAGAATATCAAGAGCAGGGGGTGGAGCAAGCCAGGCCTCAAACCACGAGAAGCTCCAGCCCAAAATTCAGCCAAAATGCAGCCCACATCCGGGAGAATATCAAGAGCAGGGGGTGGAGCAAGCCAGGCCTCAAACCACGAGAAGCTCCAGCCCAAAAGGCAGCCAAAATGCAGCCCACATCCGGGAGAATCTCAAGAGCAGGGGGTGGAGCAAGCCAGGCCTCAAACCACGAAAAGATCCAGCCCAAAAGGCAGCCAAAATGCAGCCCACGTCCGGGAGAATCTCAAGAGGAGGGGGTGGAGCAAGCCAGGCCTCAAACCACGAGAAGCTCCAGCCCAAAGATCAACCAAAATGCAGCCCACACCCGGGAGAATATCAAGAGCAGGTGGTGGAGCAAGGCAGGCCTCAAACCACGAGAAGCTCCAGCCCAAAAAGCAGCCAAAATCCAGCCCACATCCCAGAGAATCTCAATAGCAAGGGGTGGAGCAAGCCAGGCCTCAAACCACGAGAAGCTGCAGCCCAGAAAGCAGCCAAAATGCAGCCCACATCCGGGAGAATCTCAAGAGCAGGGGGTGGAGCAAGCCAGGCCTCAAACCACGGGAATTTCCAGCCCAAAAGGCAGCCAAAATCCAGCCCACATCCGGGAGAATCTCAAGAGCAGGGGGTGGAGCAAGCCAGGCCTCAAACCACGAGAAGCTCCAGCCCAAAATGCAGCAAAAATCCAGCCCACCTCCGGGAGAATCTCAAGAGCAGGGGGTGGAGCAAGCCAGGCCTCAAACCACGAGAAGCTCCAGCCCAAAATCAGCCAAAATGCAGCCCACCTCCGGGAGAATCTCAAGAGCAGGGGGTGGAGCAAGCCAGGCCTCAAACCACGAGAAGCTCCAGCCCAAAAAGCAGCCAAAATGCAGCCCACCTCCGGGAGAATCTCAAGAGCAGGGGGTGGAGCAAGCCAGGCCTCAAACCACGAGAAGCTCCAGCCCAATAAGCAGCCAAAATGCAGCCCACATCCATGAGAATATCAAGAGCAGGGGGCGGAGCAAGCCAGGCCTCAAACCACGAGAATCTCTAGCCCAAGAATCAGCCAAAATGCAGCCCACCTCTGGGAGAATCTCAAGAGCAGGGGGTGGAGCAAGCCAGGCCTCAAACCACGAGAAGCTCCAGCCCAAAAAGCAGCCAAAATGCAGCCCACATCCGGGAGAATCTCAAGAGCAGGGGGTGGAGCAAGCCAGGCCTCAAACCACAAGAAGCTCCAGCCCAAAAGACAGGCAAAATGCAGCCCACATCCGGGAGAATCTCAAGAGCAGGGGGTGGAGCAAGCCAGGCCTCAAACCACGAGAAGCTCCAGCCCAAAAGGCAGCCATAATCCAGCCCACATCCGGGAGAATCTCAAGAGCAGGGGGTGGAGCAAGCCAGGCCTCAAACCACGAGAAGCTCCAGCCCAAAAGGCAGCGAAAATGCAGCCCACCTCCGGGAGAATCTCAAGAGCAGGGGTTGGAGCAAGCCAGGCCTCAAACCACAGGAAGCTCCAGCCCAAGAATCAGCCAAAATGCAGCCCACATCCGGGAGAATCTCAAGAGCAGGGGGTGGAGCAAGCCAGGCCTCAAACCACGAGAAGCTCCAGCCCAAAAGGCAGCCAAAATGCAGCCCACATCCGAGAGAATCTCAGGAGCAGGGGGTGGAGCAAGCCAGGCCTCAAACCACGAGAAGCTCCAGCCCAATAAGCAGCCAAAATGCAGCCCACATCCAGGAGAATATCAAGAGCAGGGGGTGGAGCAAGCCAGGCCTCAAACCACGAGAAGCTCCAGCCCAAGAATCAGCCAAAATGCAGCCCAAATACGGGAGAATCTCAAGAGCAGGGGTTGGAGCAAACCAGGCCTCAAACCCCGAGAAGCTCCAGCCCAAAAGGCAGCCAAAATGCAGCCCACATCCGGGAGAATCTCAAGAGCAGGGGGTGGAGCAAGCCAGGCCTCAAACCACAAGAAGCTCCAGCCCAAAAGACAGCCAAAATACAGCCCAAATCCGGGAGAATCTCAAGAGCAGGGGGTGGAGCAAGCCAGGCCTCAAACCACGAGAAGCTCCAGCCCAAAAGGCAGCCAAAATCCAGCCCACATCCGTGAGAATCTCAAGAGCAGGGGGTGGAGCAAGCCAGGCCTCAAACCACGAGAAGCTCCAGCCCAAGATTCAGCCAAAATGCAGACCACATCAGGGAGAATCTCAAGAGCAGGGATTGGAGCAAGCCAGGCCTCAAACCACGAGAAGCTCCAGCCCAAAAGGCAGCCAAAATGCAGCCCACCTCCGGGAGAATCTCAAGAGCAGGGGGTGGAGCAAGCCAGGCCTCAAACCACGAGAAGCTCCAGCCCAAAAAGCAGCCAAAATCCAGCCCACATAGGGTAGAATATGAAGAGCAGGGGGTGGAGCAAGCCAGGCCTCAAACCACGAGAAGTTCCACCCCAAAAGGGCAGCCTAAATGCAGCCCACATCCGGGAGATTCTCAAGAGCAGGGGGTGGAGCAAGCCAGGCCTCAAACCACGAGAAGCTCCAGCCCAAAAGGCAGCCAAAATGCAGCCCACATCGGGGAGAATATGAAGAGCAGGGGGTGGAGCAAGCCAGGCCTCAAACCACGAGAAGCTCCAGCCCAAAATGCAGCCAAAATGCAGCCCACCTCCGGGAGAATCTCAAGAGCAGGGGTTGGAGCAAGCCAGGCCTCAAACCATGAGAAGCTCCAGCCCAAAAGGCAGCCAAAATCCAGCCCACATCCGGGAGAATCTCAAGAGCAGGGGGTGGAGCAAGCCAGGCCTCAAACCACGAGAAGCTCCAGCCCAAGAATCAGACAAAATGCAGGCCACATCCGGGAGAATATCAAGAGCAGGGGGTGGAGCAAGCCAGGCCTCAAACCACGAGAAGCTCCAGCCCAAGAATCAGCCAAAATGCGGCACACATCCGGGAGAATCTCAAGAGCAGGGGGAGGAGCAAGGCAGGCCTCAAACCACGAGAAGCTCCAGCCCAAAAGGCAGCCAACATGCAGCCCACATCCGGGAGAATCTCAAGAGCAGGGGGTGGAGCAAGCCAGGCCTCAAACCACGAGAAGCTCCAGCCCAAAAGGCAGCCAAAATGCAGCCCACATCTGGGAGAATCTCAAGAGCAGGGGGTGGAGCAAGCCAGGCCTCAAACCACGAGAAGCTCCAGCCCAAAAAGCAGCCAAAATCCAGCCCACATCGGGGAGAATCTCAAGAGCAGGGGGTGGAGCAAGCCAGGCCTCAAACCACGAGAAGTTCCACCCCAAAAGTGCAGCCTAAATGCAGCGCACATCCGGGAGATTCTCAAGAGCAGGGGGTGGAGCAAGCCAGGCCTCAAACCACGAGAAGCTCCAGCCCAAAAGGCAGCCAAAATGCAGCCCACATCCGGGAGAATATCAAGAGCAGGGGGTGGAGCAAGCCAGGCCTCAAACCACGAGAAGCTCCAGCCCAAGAATCAGCCAAAATGCAGCCCACATCCGGGAGAATCTCAAGAGCAGGGGTTGGAGCAAACCAGGCCTCAAACCACGAGAAGCTCCAGCCCAAAAGGCAGCCAAAATGCAGCCCACCTCCGGGAGAATCTCAAGAGCAGGGGGTGGAGCAAGCCAGGCCTCAAACCACAAGAAGCTCCAGCCCAAAAGACAGCCAAAATACAGCCCACATCCGGGAGAATCTCAAGAGCAGGGGGTGGAGCAAGCCAGGCCTCAAACCACGAGAAGCTCCAGCCCAAAAGGCAGCCAAAATCCAGCCCACATCCGTGAGAATCTCAAGAGCAGGGGGTGGAGCAAGCCAGGCCTCAAACCACGAGAAGCTCCAGCCCAAGATTCAGCCAAAATGCAGACCACATCAGGGAGAATCTCAAGAGCAGGGATTGGAGCAAGCCAGGCCTCAAACCACGAGAAGCTCCAGCCCAAAAGGCAGCCAAAATGCAGCCCACATCCGGGAGAATATCAAGAGCAGGGGGTGGAGCAAGCCAGGCCTCAAACCACGAGAAGCTCCAGCCCAAGAATCATCCAAAATGCAGCCCACATACGGGAGAATCTCAAGAGCAGGGGTTGGAGCAAACCAGGCCTCAAACCACGAGAAGCTCCAGCCCAAAAGGCAGCCAAAATGCAGCGCACATCCGGGAGAATCTCAAGAGCAGGGGGTGGAGCAAGCCAGGCCTCAAACCACAAGAAGCTCCAGCCCAAAAGACAGCCAAAATACAGCCCACATCCGGGAGAATCTCAAGAGCAGGGGGTGGAGCAAGCCAGGCCTCAAACCACGAGAAGCTCCAGCCCAAAAGGCAGCCAAAATCCAGCCCACATCCGTGAGAATCTCAAGAGCAGGGGGTGGAGCAAGCCAGGCCTCAAACCACGAGAAGCTCCAGCCCAAGATTCAGCCAAAATGCAGACCACATCAGGGAGAATCTCAAGAGCAGGGATTGGAGCAAGCCAGGCCTCAAACCACGAGAAGCTCCAGCCCAAAAGGCAGCCAAAATGCAGCCCACATCCGGGAGAATCTCAAGAGCAGGGGGTGGAGCAAGCCAGGCCTCAAACCACGAGAAGCTCCAGCCCAAAAGACAGCCAAAATGCAGCCCACATCCGGGAGAATCTCAAGAGCAGGGGGTGGAGCAAGCCAGGCCTCAAACCACGAGAAGCTCCACCCAAAAGGCAACCAAAATGCAGCCCACATCCGGGGGAATATCAAGAGCAGGGGGTGGAGCAAGCCAGGCCTCAAACCACGAGAAGCTCCAACCCAAAAGGCAGCCAAAATGCAGCCCACATGCGGGAGAATCTCAAGAGCAGGGGGTGGAGCAAGCCAGGCCTCAAACCACGAGAAGCTCCAGCCCAAAAAGCAGCCAAAATCCAGCCCACATCGGGTAGAATATGAAGAGCAGGGGGTGGAGCAAGCCAGGCCTCAAACCACGAGAAGTTCCACCCCAAAAGGGCAGCCTAAATGCAGCGCACATCCGGGAGATTCTCAAGAGCAGGGGGTGGAGCAAGCCAGGCCTCAAACCACGAGAAGCTCCAGCCCAAAAGGCAGCCAAAATGCAGCCCACATCGGGGAGAATATGAAGAGCAGGGGGTGGAGCAAGCCAGGCCTCAAACCTCGAGAAGCTCCAGCCCAAAATGCAGCCAAAATGCAGCCCACCTCCGGGAGAATCTCAAGAGCAGGTGTTGGAGCAAGCCAGGCCTCAAACCATGAGAAGCTCCAGCCCAAAAGGCAGCCAAAATCCAGCCCACATCCGGGAGAATCTCAAGAGCAGGGGGTGGAGCAAGCCAGGCCTCAAACCACGAGAAGCTCCAGCCCAAAAGGCAGCCAAAACGCAGCACACATCCGGGAGAATCTCAAGAGCAGGGGGTGGAGCAAGCCAGGCCTCAAACCACGAGAAGCTCCAGCCCAAGAATCAGCCAAAATGCAGCCCACCTCCGGGAGAATCTCAAGAGCAGGGGGTGGAGCAAGCCAGGCCTCAAACCACGAGAAGCTCCAGCCCAAAAGGCAGCCAAAATGCAGCCCACATCTGGGAGAATCTCAAGAGCAGGGGGTGGAGCAAGCCAGGCCTCAAACCACGAGAAGCTCCAGCCCAAAAGGCAGCCAAAATCCAGCCCACATCCGGGAGAATCTCAAGAGCAGGGGGTGGAGAAAGCCAGGCCTCAAACCACGAGAAGTTCCACCCCAAAAGTGCAGCCTAAATGCAGCGCACATCCGGGAGATTCTCAAGAGCAGGGGGTGGAGCAAGCCAGGCCTCAAACCACGAGAATTTCCACCCCAAAAGGGTAGCCTAAATGCAGCGCACATCCGGGAGATTCTCAAGAGCAGGGGGTGGAGCAAGCCAGGCCTCAAACCACGAGAAGCTCCAGCCCAATAAGCAGCCAAAATGCAGCCCACATCCAGGAGAATATCAAGAGCAGGGGGCGGAGCAAGCCAGGCCTCAAACCACGAGAATCTCTAGCCCAAGAATCAGCCAAAATGCAGCCCACATCCGGGAGAATCTCAAGAGCAGGGTGTGGAGCAAGCCAGGCCTCAAACCACGAGAAGCTCCAGCCCAAAAAGCAGCCAAAATGCAGCCCACATCCGGGAGAATCTCAAGAGCAGGGGGTGGAGCAAGCCAGGCCTCAAACCACAAGAAGCTCCAGCCCAAAAGACAGGCAAAATGCAGCCCACATCCGGGAGAATCTCAAGAGCAGGGGGTGGAGCAAGCCAGGCCTCAAACCACAAGAAGCTCCAGCCCAAAAGACAGGCAAAATGCAGCCCACATCCGGGAGAATCTCAAGAGCAGGGGGTGGAGCAAGCCAGGCCTCAAACCACGAGAAGCTCCAGCCCAAAAGGCAGCGAAATGCAGCCCACCTCCGGGAGAATCTCAAGAGCAGGGGTTGGAGCAAGCCAGGCCTCAAACCACAGGAAGCTCCAGCCCAAGAATCAGCCAAAATGCAGCCCACATCCGGGAGAATCTCAAGAGCAGGGGGTGGAGCAAGCCAGGCCTCAAACCACGAGAAGCTCCAGCCCAAAAGGCAGCCAAAATGCAGCCCACATCCGAGAGAATCTCAGGAGCAGGGGGTGGAGCAAGCCAGGCCTCAAACCACGAGAAGCTCCAGCCCAATAAGCAGCCAAAATGCAGCCCACATCCAGGAGAATATCAAGAGCAGGGGGTGGAGCAAGCCAGGCCTCAAACCATGAGAAGCTCCAGCCCAAGAATCAGCCAAAATGCAGCCCAAATACGGGAGAATCTCAAGAGCAGGGGTTGGAGCAAACCAGGCCTCAAACCACGAGAAGCTCCAGCCCAAAAGGCAGCCAAAATGCAGCCCAAATCCGGGAGAATCTCAAGAGCAGGGGGTGGAGCAAGCCAGGCCTCAAACCACAAGAAGCTCCAGCCCAAAAGACAGCCAAAATACAGCCCAAATCCGGGAGAATCTCAAGAGCAGGGGGTGGAGCAAGCCAGGCCTCAAACCACGAGAAGCTCCAGCCCAAAAGGCAGCCAAAATGCAGCCCACATCCGGGAGAATCTCAAGAGCAGGGGGTGGAGCAAGCCAGGCCTCAAACCACGAGAAGCTCCAGCCCAAGATTCAGCCAAAATGCAGACCACATCAGGGAGAATCTCAAGAGCAGGGATTGGAGCAAGCCAGGCCTCAAACCACGAGAAGCTCCAGCCCAAAAGGCAGCCAAAATGCAGCCCACATCCGGGAGAATCTCAAGAGCAGGGGGTGGAGCAAGCCAGGACTCAAACCACGAGAAGCTCCAGCCCAAAATGCAGCCAAAATGCAGCCCACATCCGGGAGAATCTCAAGAGCAGGGGGTGGAGCAAGCCAGGCCTCAAACCACGAGAAGCTCCAGCCCAAAAGGCAACCAAAATGCAGCCCACATCCGGGGGAATATCAAGAGCAGGGGGTGGAGCAAGCCAGGCCTCAAACCACGAGAAGCTCCAGCCCAAGAATCAGCCAAAATGCAGCCCACATAGGGTAGAATATGAAGAGCAGGGGGTGGAGCAAGCCAGGCCTCAAACCACGAGAAGTTCCAGCCCAAAAGGGCAGCCTAAATGCAGCCCACATCCGGGAGATTCTCAAGAGCAGGGGGTGGAGCAAGCCAGGCCTCAAACCACGAGAAGCTCCAGCCCAAAAGGCAGCCAAAATGCAGCCCACATCGGGGAGAATATGAAGAGCAGGGGGTGGAGCAAGCCAGGCCTCAAACCACGAGAAGCTCCAGCCCAAGAATCAGCCAAAATGCAGCCCACATACGGGAGAATCTCAAGAGCAGGGGTTGGAGCAAACCAGGCCTCAAACCACGAGAAGCTCCAGCCCAAAAGGCAGCCAAAATGCAGCCCACATCCGGGAGAATCTCAAGAGCAGGGGGTGGAGCAAGCCAGGCCTCAAACCACAAGAAGCTCCAACCCAAAAGGCAGCCAAAATGCAGCCCACATCCGGGAGAATCTCAAGAGCAGGGATTGGGGCAAGCCAGGCCTCAAAACACGAGAAGCTCCAGCCCAAAAAGCAGCCAAAATCCAGCCCACATAGGGTAGAATATGAAGAGCAGGGGGTGGAGCAAGCCAGGCCTCAAACCACGAGAAGTTCCAGCCCAAAAGGGCAGCCTAAATGCAGCCCACATCCGGGAGATTCTCAAGAGCAGGGGGTGGAGCAAGCCAGGCCTCAAACCACGAGAAGCTCCAGCCCAAAAGGCAGCCAAAATGCAGCCCACATCGGGGAGAATATGAAGAGCAGGGGGTGGAGCAAGCCAGGCCTCAAACCACGAGAAGCTCCAGCCCAAGAATCAGCCAAAATGCAGCCCACATACGGGAGAATCTCAAGAGCAGGGGTTGGAGCAAACCAGGCCTCAAACCACGAGAAGCTCCAGCCCAAAAGGCAGCCAAAATGCAGCCCACATCCGGGAGAATCTCAAGAGCAGGGGGTGGAGCAAGCCAGGCCTCAAACCACAAGAAGCTCCAGCCCAAAAGACAGCCAAAATACAGCCCACATCCGGGAGAATCTCAAGAGCAGGGGGTGGAGCAAGCCAGGCCTCAAACCACGAGAAGCTCCAGCCCAAAAGGCAGACAAAATGCAGCCCACATCCGGGAGAATCTCAAGAGAAGGGGGTGGAGCAAGCCAGGCCTCAAACCACGAGAAGCTCCAGCCCAAAAAGCAGCCAAAATCCAGCCCACATCGGGTAGAATATGAAGAGCAGGGGGTGGAGCAAGCCAGGCCTCAAACCACGAGAAGTTCCACCCCAAAAGGGCAGCCTAAATGCAGCGCACATCCGGGAGATTCTCAAGAGCAGGGGGTGGAGCAAGCCAGGCCTCAAACCACGAGAAGCTCCAGCCCAAAAGGCAGCCAAAATGCAGCCCACATCGGGGAGAATATGAAGAGCAGGGGGTGGAGCAAGCCAGGCCTCAAACCTCGAGAAGCTCCAGCCCAAAATGCAGCCAAAATGCAGCCCACCTCCGGGAGAATCTCAAGAGCAGGTGTTGGAGAAAACCAGGCCTCAAACCATGAGAAGCTCCAGCCCAAAAGGCAGCCAAAATGCAGCCCACATCCGGGAGAATCTCAAGAGCAGGGGGTGGAGCAAGCCAGGCCTCAAACCACGAGAAGCTCCAGCCCAAAAGGCAGCCAAAATGCAGCACACATCCGGGAGAATCTCAAGAGCAGGGGGTGGAGCAAGCCAGGCCTCAAACCACGAGAAGCTCCAGCCCAAAAGGCAGCCAAAATGCAGCCCACATACGGGAGAATATCAAGGGCAGGGGGTGGAGCAAGCCAGGCCTCAAACCACAAGAAGCTCCAGCCCAAAAGGCAGCCAAAATGCAGCCCACCTCTGGGAGAATTTCAAGAGTAGGTGTTGGAGCAAGCCAGGCCTCAAACCACGAGAAGCTCCAGCCCAAAATGCAGCCAAAATGCAGGCCACATCCGGGAGAATCTCAAGAGCAGGGGGTGGAGCAAGCCAGGCCTCAAACCACGAGAAGCTCCAGCCCAAGAATCAGCCAAAATGCAGCCCACATCCGGGAGAATCTCAAGAGCAGGGGGAGGAGCAAGGCAGGCCTCAAACCACGAGAAGCTCCAGCCCAAAAGGCAGCCAACATGCAGCCCACCTCCGGGAGAATCTCAAGAGCAGGGGGTGGAGCAAGCCAGGCCTCAAACCACGAGAAGCTCCAGCCCAAAAGGCAGCCAAAATGCAGCCCACATCTGGGAGAATCTCAAGAGCAGGGGGTGGAGCAAGCCAGGCCTCAAACCACGAGAAGCTCCAGCCCAAAAAGCAGCCAAAATCCAGCCCACATCGGGGAGAATCTCAAGAGCAGGGGGTGGAGAAAGCCAGGCCTCAAACCACGAGAAGTTCCACCCCAAAAGTGCAGCCAAATCCAGCCCACGTCCCGGAGAAACTCAAGAGCAGGGGGTGGAGCAAGCCAGGCCTCAAACCACGAGAAGCTCCAGCCCAAAAGGCAGCCAAAATGCAGCCCACATCGGGGAGAATATGAAGAGCAGGGGGTGGAGCAAGCCAGGCCTCAAACCACGAGAAGCTTCAGCCCAAAAAGGCAGCCACAATCCAGCCCACATCCGGGAGAATCTCAAGAGCAGGGGGTGGAGCAAGCCAGGCCTCAAACCACGAGAAGCTCCAGCCCAAAATGCAGCCAAAATGCAGCCCACATCCGGGAGAATCTCAAGAGCAGGGGGTGGAGCAAGCCAGGCCTCAAACCACGAGAAGCTCCAGCCCAAAAAGCAGCCAAAATGCAGCCCACATACGGGAGAATCTCAAGAGCAGGGGGTGGAGCAAGCCAGGCCTCAAACCACAAGAAGCTCCAGCCCAAAAGACAGCCAAAATGCAGCCCACATCCGGGAGAATCTCAAGAGCAGGGGGTGGAGCAAGCCAGGCCTCAAACTACGAGAAGCTCCAGCCGAAAAGGCAGCCAAAATGCAGCCCACATCCTGGAGAATCTCAAGAGCAGGGGGTGGAGCAAGCCAGGCCTCAAACCACGAGAAGCTCCAGCCCAAAAGGCAGTCATAATCCAGCCCACATCCGGGAGAATCTCAAGAGCAGGGGGTGGAGCAAGACAGGCCTCAAACCATGAGAAGCTCCAGCCCAAAATGCAGCGAAAATGCAGCCCACCTCCGGGAGAATCTCAAGAGCAGGGGGTGGAGCAAGCCAGGCCTCAAACCACAGGAAGCTCCAGCCCAAGAATCAGCCAAAATGCAGCCCACCTCCCGGAGAATCTCAAGAGCAGGGGGTGGAGCAAGCCAGGCCTCAAACCACGAGAAGCTCCAGCCCAAAAGGCAGCCAAAATGCAGCCCACATCCGAGAGAATCTCAAGAGCATGGGGTGGAGCAAGCCAGGCCTCAAACCACGAGAAGCTCCAGCCCAACAGGCAGCCAAAATGCAGCCCAAATCCGGGAGAATCTCAAGAGCAGGGGGTGGAGCAAGCCAGGCCTCAAACCACGAGAAGCTACAGCCCAAAAGGCAGCCAAAATCCAGCCCACACCCGGGAGAATCTCAAGAGCAGGGGGTGGAGCAAGGCAGGCCTCAAACCACGAGAAGCTCCAGCCCAACAGGCAGCCAAAATGCAGCCCACATCCGGGAGAATCTCAAGAGCAGGGGGTGGAGCAAGCCAGGCCTCAAACCACAAGAAGCTCCAGCCCAAAAGACAGCCAAAATGCAGCCCACATCCGGGAGAATCTCAAGAGCAGGGGGTGGAGCAAGCCAGGCCTCAAACCACGAGAAGCTCCAGCCCAAAAGGCAGCCAAAATCCAGCCCACATCCGGGAGAATCTCAAGAGCAGGGGGTGGAGCAAGCCAGGCCCCAAACCACGAGAAGCTCCAGCCCAAAAGACAGCCAAAATGCAGCCCACATCCGGGAGAATCTCAAGAGCAGGGGGTGGAGCAAGCCAGGCCTCAAACCACGAGAAGCTCCAGCCCAAAAAATGCAACCAAAATGCAGCCCACATCCGGGGGAATATCAAGAGCAGGGGGTGGAGCAAGCCAGGCCTCAAACCACGAGAAGCTCCAGCCCAAAAGGCAGCCAAAATGCAGCCCACATCTGGGAGAATCTCAAGAGCAGGGGGTGGAGCAAGCCAGGCCTCAAACCACGAGAAGCTCCAGCCCAAAAATCAGCCAAAATCCAGCCCACATCGGGGAGAATCTCAAGAGCAGGGGGTGGAGCAAGCCAGGCCTCAAACCACGAGAAGTTCCACCCCAAAAGTGCAGCCTAAATGCAGCGCACATCCGGGAGATTCTCAAGAGCAGGGGGTGGAGCAAGCCAGGCCTCAAACCACGAGAAGCTCCAGCCCAAAAGGCAGCCAAAATGCAGCCCACATCGGGGAGAATATGAAGAGCAGGGGGTGGAGCAAGCCAGGCCTCAAACCACGAGAAGTTCCACCCCAAAAGGGCAGCCTAAATGCAGCGCACATCCGGGAGATTCTCAAGAGCAGGGGGTGGAGCAAGCCAGGCCTCAAACCACGAGAAGCTCCAGCCCAAAAGGCAGCCAAAATGCAGCCCACATCCGGGAGAATCTCAAGAGCAGGGGGTGGAGCAAGCCAGGCCTCAAACCACGAGAAGCTCCAGCCAAAAAGGCAGCCAAAATGCAGCCCACATCCGGGAGAATCTCAAGAGCAGGGGGTGGAGCAAGCCAGGCCTCAAACCACGAGAAGCTCCAGCCCAAAAGGCAGCCAAAATGCAGCCCACATCCGGGAGAATCTCAAGAGCAGGGGGTGGAGCAAGCCAGGCCTCAAACCACGAGAAGCTCCAGCCCAAAATGCAGCCAAAATGCAGCCCACATCCGGGAGAATCTCAAGAGCAGGGGGTGGAGCAAGCCAGGCCTCAAACCACGAGAAGCTCCAGTCCAAAAGGCAGCCAAAATGCAGCCCACATACGGGAGAATATCAAGGGCAGGGGGTGGAGCAAGCCAGGCCTCAAACCACGAGAAGCTCCAGCCCAAAAGGCAGCCAAAATGCAGCCCATATCCGGGAGGATCACAAGAGCAGGGGGTAGAGCAAGCCAGGCCTCAAACCACGAGAAGCTCCAGCCCAAAAAAGCAGACAAAATGCAGCCCACATCGGTGAGAATATCAAGAGCAGGGGGTGGAGCAAGCCAGGCCTCAAACCACGAGAAGTTCCAGCCCAAGAATCAGCCAAAATCCAGCCCACCTCCGGGAGAATCTCAAGAGCAGGGGGTGGAGCAAGCCAGGCCTCAAACCACAAGAAGCTCCAGCCCAAAATGCAGCCAAAATGCAGCCCACCTCTGGGAGAATTTCAAGAGCAGGGGGTGGAGCAAGCCAGGCCTCAAACCACGAGAAGCTCCAGCCCAAAAGGCAGCCAAAATGCAGCCCACATCCGGGAGAATCTCAAGAGCAGGGGGTGGAGCAAGCCAGGCCTCAAACCACGAGAAGCTCCAGCCCAAGAATCAGACAAAATGCAGGCCACATCCGGGAGAATATCAAGAGCAGGGGGTGGAGCAAGCCAGGCCTCAAACCACGAGAAGCTCCAGCCCAAGAATCAGCCAAAATGCGGCACACATCTAGGAGAATCTCAAGAGCAGGGGGAGGAGCAAGGCAGGCCTCAAACCACGAGAAGCTCCAGCCCAAAAGCAGCCAACATGCAGCCCACATCCGGGAGAATATCAAGAGCAGGGGGTGGAGCAAGCCAGGCCTCAAACCACGAGAAGCTCCAGCCCAAGAATCAGCCAAAATGCGGCACACATCTAGGAGAATCTCAAGAGCAGGGGGAGGAGCAAGGCAGGCCTCAAACCACGAGAAGCTCCAGGCCAAAAAAGCAGACACAATGTAGCCCACATCGGTGAGAATATCAAGAGCAGGGGGTGGAGCAAGCCAGGCCTCAAACCACGAGAAGTTCCAGCCCAAGAATCAGCCAAAATGCAGCCCACCTCCGGTAGAATCTCAAGAGCAGGGGGTGGAGCAAGCCAGGCCTCAAACCATGAGAAGCTCCAGCCCAAAAGGCAGCCAAAATGTAGCCCACATCCGGGAGAATCTCAAGAGCAGGGGCAGGAGCAAGCCAGGCCTCAAACCATGAGAAACTCCAGCCCAAAAGGCAGCCAAAATGTAGCCCACATCCGGGAGAATCTCAAGAGCAGGGGGTGGAGCAAGACAGGCCTCAAACCACGAGAAACTCCAGCCCAAGAATCAGCCAAAATGCAGCCCACATCCGGGAGAATCTCAAGAGCAGGGGGTGGAGCAAGCCAGGCCTCAAACCACGAGAAGTTCCACCCAAAAAGGCAGCTAAAATGCAGCCCACATCCAGGAGAATCTCAAGAGCAGGGGGTGGAGCAAGCCAGGCCTCAAACCACGAGAAGCTCCAGCCCAAAATGCAGACAAAATCCAGACCACATCCGGGAGAATCTCAAGAGCAGGGGGTGGAGCAAGCCAGGCCTCAAACCACGAGAAGCTCCAGCCCAAAAGGCAGCCAAAATCCAGCCCATATCTGGGAGAATCTCAAGAGCAGGGTGTGGAGCAAGCCAGGCCTCAAACCACGAGAACCTCCAGCCCAAAAGGCAGCCAAAATGCAGCCCACATGCGGGAGAATCTCAAGAGCAGGGGGTGGAGCAAGCCAGGCCTCAAACCACGAGAAGCTCCAGCCCAAAAGGCAGCCAAAATGCAGCCCACATCTGGGAGAATCTCAAGAGCAGGGGTTGGAGCAAGCCACGCCTCAAACCACGAGAAGCTCCAGCCAAAAATCCAGCCAAAATCCTACACACATCCGGGAGAATCTCAAGAGCAGGGGGTGGAGCAAGCCAGGCCTGAAACCTCGAAAACCTCCAGCCCAAAATGCAGCCAAAATCCAGCCCATATCTGGGAGAATCTCAAGAGCAGGGGTTGGAGCAAGCCAGGCCTCAAACCATGAGAAGCTCCAGCCCAAAAGGCAGCCAAAATGCAGCCCACATCTGGGAGAATCTCAAGAGCAGGGGTTTTAGCAAGCCAGGCCTCAAACTACAAGAAGTTCCAGCCCAAGAATCATCCAAAATGCAGCCCACATCCGGGAGAATATCAAGAGCAGGGGGTGGAGCAAGGCAGGCCTCAATCCACGAGAAGTTCCACCCCAAAAGGGCAGCCTAAATGCAGCCCACGTCCGGGAGAATTTCAAGAGCAGAGGTTGGAGCAAGCCAGGCCTCAAACCACGAGAAGCTCCAGCCCAAGAATCAGCCAAAATGCAGCCCACCTCCGGGAGAATCTCAAGAGCAGGGGGTGAAGCAAGCCAGGCCTCAAACCACGAGAAGCTCCAGCCCAAAAGGCAGCCAAAATGCAGCCCACATCCGGGAGAATCTCAAGAGCAGGGGTTGGAGAAATCCAGGCCTTAAACCATGAGAAGTTCCACCCCAAAATGGAAGCCAAAATGCAGCGCACATCCGGGAGAATCTCAAGAGCAGGAGGTGGAGCAAGCCAGGCCTCAAACCACGAGAAGCTCCAGCCCAAAAGGCAGCCAAAATGCAGCCCACATCCGGGAGAATCTCAAGAGCAGGGGGTGGAGCAAGACAGGCCTCAAACCATGAGAAGCTCCACCCCAAAAGGCAGCCAAAATGCAGCCCACATCTGGGAGAATCTCAAGAGCAGGGGGTGGAGCAAGCCAGGCCTCAAAGCACGAGAAGCTCCAGCCCAAAAGGCAGCCAAAATGCAGCCCACATCCGGGAGAATCTCAAGAGCAGGGGGTGGAGCAAGCCAGGCCTCAAACCACGAAAACCTCCAGTCCAAAATGCAGCCAAAATGCAGCCCACATCCGGGAGAATCACAAGAGCAGGGGGTGGAGCAAGCCAGGCCTCAAACCACGAGAAGCTCCAGCCCAAAATGCAGCCAAAATGCAGCCCACATACGGGAAAATCTCAAGAGCAGGGGGTGGAGCAAGCCAGGCCTCAAACCACGAGAAGTTCCACCCCAAAATGGCAGCCTAAATGCAGCCCACCTCCGGGAGAATATCAAGAGCAGGGGGTGGAGCAAGCCAGGCCTCAAACCTCGAGAAGTTCCACCCCAAAATGGCAGCCTAAATGCAGCCCACCTGCAGGAGACTCTCAAGAGCAGGGGGTGGAGCAAGCCAGGCCTCAAACCACGAGAAGCTCCAGCCCAAAAAGCAGCCAAAATGCAGCCCACATCCGGGAGAATCTCAAGAGCAGGGGCAGGAGCAAGCCAGGCCTCAAACCATGAGAAGTTCCACCCCAAAATGGCAGCCAAAATGCAGGCCACATCCGTGAGAATATTAAGAGCAGGGGGTGGAGCAAGCCAGGCCTCCAACCTCGAGAAGCTCCAGCCCAATAGGCAGCCAAAATCCAGCCCACATCTGGGAGAATATCAAGAGCAGGGGGTGGAGCAAGCCAGGCCTCAAACCACGAGAAGCTCCAGCCCAAAAGGCAGCCAAAATGCAGCCCACATCCGGGACAATCTCAAGAGCAGGGGGTTGGAGCAAGCCAGGCCTCAAACCACGAGAAGCTCCAGCCCAAAAGGCAGCCAAAATGCAGCCCACATCTGGGAGAAACTCAAGAGCAGGGGTTGGAGCAAGCCAGGCCTCAAACCATGAGAAGCTCCAGCCCAAAAGGCAGCCAAAATGCAGCCCACATCCGGGAGAATCTCAAGAGCAGGGGGTGGAGCAAGCCAGGCCTCAAAGCACGAGAAGCTCCAGCCCAAAAGGCAGCCAAAATGCAGCCCACATCCGGGAGAATATCTAGAGCAGGGTGTGGAGCAAGCCAGGCCTCAAACTACGAGAAGCTCCAGCCCAAAAGGCAGCCAAAATGCAGCCCACATCCGGGAGAATGACAAGAGCAGGGGGTGGAGCAAGCCAGGCCTCAAACCACGAGAAGCTCCAGCCCAAAAGGCAGCCAAAATGCAGCCCACATCCGGGAGAATCTCAAGAGCAGGGGGTGGAGGAAGCCAGGCCTCAAACGACGAGAAGCTCCAGCCCAAAATGCAGCCAAAATCCAGCCCACATCCCAGAGAATATCAAGAGCAGGGGGTGGAGCAAGCCAGGCCTCAAACGACGAGAAGCTCCAGTCCAAAATGCAGCCAAAATGCAGCCCACGTCCGGGAGAATCTCAAGAGGAGGGGGTGGAGCAAGCCAGGCCTCAAACCACGAGAAGCTCCTAGCCAAAAAGGCAGCCAAAATGCAGCCCACATCCGGGAGAATCTCAAGAGCAGGGGGTGGAGCAAGCCAGGCCTCAAACCACGAGAAGCTCCAGCCCAAAAGGCAGCCAAAATGCAGCCCACATCTGGGAGAATCTCAAGAGCAGGGGGTGGAGCAAGCCAGGCCTCAAACCACGAGAAGCTCCAGCCCAAAATGCAGCCAAAATGCAGCCCACATCTGAGAGATTCTCAAGAGCAGGGGGTGGAGAAAGCCAGGCCTCAAACCACGAGAAGCTCCAGCCCAAAATGCAGCCAAAATGCAGGCCACATCCAGGAGAATATCAAGAGCAGGGGGTGGAGCAAGCCAGGCCTCAAACCACAAGATGCTCCAGCCCGAAAAGCAGCCAAAATCCAGCCCACATCCGGGAGAATCTCAAGAGCAGGGGGTGGAGCAAGCCAGGCCTCAAACCTTGAGAAGCTCCAGCCCAAAAGGCAGCCAAAATCCAGCCCACCTGTGGGAGAATATCAAGAGCAGGGAGTGGAGAAAGCCATGCCTTAAACCACGAGAAGATCCAGCCCAAAAGGCAGCCAAAATGCAGCCCACATCCGGGAGAATCTCAAGAGCAGGGGGTGGAGCAAGCCAGGCCTCAAACCACGAGAAGCTCCAGCCCAAAAGGCAGCCAAAATGCAGCCCACATCTGGGAGAATCTCAAGAGCAGGGGTTGGAGCAAGCCACGCCTCAAACCACGAGAAGCTCCAGCCAAAAATCCAGCCAAAATCCTACACACATCCGGGAGAATCTCAAGAGCAGGGGGTGGAGCAAGCCAGGCCTGAAACCTCGAAAACCTCCAGCCCAAAATGCAGCCAAAATCCAGCCCATATCTGGGAGAATCTCAAGAGCAGGGGTTGGAGCAAGCCAGGCCTCAAACCATGAGAAGCTCCAGCCCAAAAGGCAGCCAAAATGCAGCCCACATCTGGGAGAATCTCAAGAGCAGGGGTTTTAGCAAGCCAGGCCTCAAACTACAAGAAGTTCCAGCCCAAGAATCATCCAAAATGCAGCCCACATCCGGGAGAATATCAAGAGCAGGGGGTGGAGCAAGGCAGGCCTCAATCCACGAGAAGTTCCACCCCAAAAGGGCAGCCTAAATGCAGCCCACGTCCGGGAGAATTTCAAGAGCAGAGGTTGGAGCAAGCCAGGCCTCAAACCACGAGAAGCTCCAGCCCAAGAATCAGCCAAAATGCAGCCCACCTCCGGGAGAATCTCAAGAGCAGGGGGTGAAGCAAGCCAGGCCTCAAACCACGAGAAGCTCCAGCCCAAAAGGCAGCCAAAATGCAGCCCACATCCGGGAGAATCTCAAGAGCAGGGGTTGGAGAAATCCAGGCCTTAAACCATGAGAAGTTCCACCCCAAAATGGAAGCCAAAATGCAGCGCACATCCGGGAGAATCTCAAGAGCAGGAGGTGGAGCAAGCCAGGCCTCAAACCACGAGAAGCTCCAGCCCAAAAGGCAGCCAAAATGCAGCCCACATCCGGGAGAATCTCAAGAGCAGGGGGTGGAGCAAGACAGGCCTCAAACCATGAGAAGCTCCACCCCAAAAGGCAGCCAAAATGCAGCCCACATCTGGGAGAATCTCAAGAGCAGGGGGTGGAGCAAGCCAGGCCTCAAAGCACGAGAAGCTCCAGCCCAAAAGGCAGCCAAAATGCAGCCCACATCCGGGAGAATCTCAAGAGCAGGGGGTGGAGCAAGCCAGGCCTCAAACCACGAAAACCTCCAGTCCAAAATGCAGCCAAAATGCAGCCCACATCCGGGAGAATCACAAGAGCAGGGGGTGGAGCAAGCCAGGCCTCAAACCACGAGAAGCTCCAGCCCAAAATGCAGCCAAAATGCAGCCCACATACGGGAAAATCTCAAGAGCAGGGGGTGGAGCAAGCCAGGCCTCAAACCACGAGAAGTTCCACCCCAAAATGGCAGCCTAAATGCAGCCCACCTCCGGGAGAATATCAAGAGCAGGGGGTGGAGCAAGCCAGGCCTCAAACCTCGAGAAGTTCCACCCCAAAATGGCAGCCTAAATGCAGCCCACCTGCAGGAGACTCTCAAGAGCAGGGGGTGGAGCAAGCCAGGCCTCAAACCACGAGAAGCTCCAGCCCAAAAAGCAGCCAAAATGCAGCCCACATCCGGGAGAATCTCAAGAGCAGGGGGTGGAGCAAGCCAGGCCTCAAACCATGAGAAGTTCCACCCCAAAATGGCAGCCAAAATGCAGGCCACATCCGTGAGAATATTAAGAGCAGGGGGTGGAGCAAGCCAGGCCTCCAACCTCGAGAAGCTCCAGCCCAATAGGCAGCCAAAATCCAGCCCACATCTGGGAGAATATCAAGAGCAGGGGGTGGAGCAAGCCAGGCCTCAAACCACGAGAAGCTCCAGCCCAAAAGGCAGCCAAAATGCAGCCCACATCCGGGACAATCTCAAGAGCAGGGGGTTGGAGCAAGCCAGGCCTCAAACCACGAGAAGCTCCAGCCCAAAAGGCAGCCAAAATGCAGCCCACATCTGGGAGAATCTCAAGAGCAGGGGTTGGAGCAAGCCAGGCCTCAAACCATGAGAAGCTCCAGCCCAAAAGGCAGCCAAAATGCAGCCCACATCCGGGAGAATCTCAAGAGCAGGGGGTGGAGCAAGCCAGGCCTCAAAGCACGAGAAGCTCCAGCCCAAAAGGCAGCCAAAATGCAGCCCACATCCGGGAGAATATCTAGAGCAGGGTGTGGAGCAAGCCAGGCCTCAAACTACGAGAAGCTCCAGCCCAAAAGGCAGCCAAAATGCAGCCCGCATCCGGGAGAATGACAAGAGCAGGGGGTGGAGCAAGCCAGGCCTCAAACCACGAGAAGCTCCAGCCCAAAAGGCAGCCAAAATGCAGCCCACATCCGGGAGAATCTCAAGAGCAGGGGGTGGAGGAAGCCAGGCCTCAAACGACGAGAAGCTCCAGCCCAAAATGCAGCCAAAATCCAGCCCACATCCCAGAGAATATCAAGAGCAGGGGGTGGAGCAAGCCAGGCCTCAAACGACGAGAAGCTCCAGTCCAAAATGCAGCCAAAATGCAGCCCACGTCCGCGAGAATCTCAAGAGGAGGGGGTGGAGCAAGCCAGGCCTCAAACCACGAGAAGCTCCTAGCCAAAAAGGCAGCCAAAATGCAGCCCACATCCGGGAGAATCTCAAGAGCAGGGGGTGGAGCAAGCCAGGCCTCAAACCACGAGAAGCTCCAGCCCAAAAGGCAGCCAAAATGCAGCCCACATCTGGGAGAATCTCAAGAGCAGGGGGTGGAGCAAGCCAGGCCTCAAACCACGAGAAGCTCCAGCCCAAAATGCAGCCAAAATGCAGCCCACATCTGAGAGATTCTCAAGAGCAGGGGGTGGAGAAAGCCAGGCCTCAAACCACGAGAAGCTCCAGCCCAAAATGCAGCCAAAATGCAGGCCACATCCAGGAGAATATCAAGAGCAGGGGGTGGAGCAAGCCAGGCCTCAAACCACAAGATGCTCCAGCCCAAAAAGCAGCCAAAATCCAGCCCACATCCGGGAGAATCTCAAGAGCAGGGGGTGGAGCAAGCCAGGCCTCAAACCTTGAGAAGCTCCAGCCCAAAAGGCAGCCAAAATCCAGCCCACCTGTGGGAGAATATCAAGAGCAGGGAGTGGAGAAAGCCATGCCTTAAACCACGAGAAGATCCAGCCCAAAAGGCAGCCAAAATGCAGCCCACATCCGGGAGAATCTCAAGAGCAGGGGGTGGAGCAAGCCAGGCCTCAAACCACGAGAAGCTCCAGCCCAAAAGGCAGCCAAAATGCAGCCCACATCCGGGAGAATATCTAGAGCAGGGGGTGGAGCAAGCCAGGCCTCAAACCTCGAAAACCTCCAGTCCAAAATGCAGCCAAAATGCAGCCCACGTCTGAGAGGATCTCAAGAGCAGGGGGTGGAGCAAGCCAGGCCTCAAACCTCGAAAACCTCCAGTCCAAAAGGCAGTCAAAATGCAGCCCACATCTGAGAGAATCTCAAGAGCAGGGGGTGGAGCAAGCCAGGCCTCAAAACACGAGAAGCTGCAGCCCAAAATGCAGAAAAAATGCAGGCCACATCCAGGAGAATATCAAGAGCAGGGGGTGGAGCAAGACAGGCCTCAAACCACGAGAAGCTCCAGCCCAAAAGGCAGCCAAAATCCAGCCCACATCCGGGAGAATCTCAAGAGCAGGGGCTGGAGCAAGCCAGGCCTCAAACCACGAGAAGCTCCAGCCCAAAAGGCAGCCAAAATCCAGCCCACATCTGGGAGAATCTCAAGAGCAGGGGGTGGAGAAAGCCAGGCCTCAAACCACGAGAAGCTCCAGCCCAAAATGCAGCCAAAATGCAGCCCACATCCGGGAGAATCTCAAGAGCAGGGGGTGGAGCAAGCCAGGCCTCAAACCACGAGAAGCTCCAGCCCAAAAGGCAGCCAAAATGCAGACCACCTCCTGGAGAATATCAAGAGCAGGGGGTGGAGCAAGCCAGGCCTCAAACCACGAGAAGCTGCAGCCCAAAAGGCAGCCAAAATGCAGCCCACATCTGGGAGAATCTCAAGAGCAGGGGGTGGAGCAAGCCAGGCCTCAAACCACGAGAAGCTCCAGCCCAAAAGGCAGCCAAAATGCAGCCCACATCCGGGAGAATCTCAAGAGCAGGGGGTGGAGCAAGCCAGGCCTCAAACCACGAGAAGCTGCAGCCCAAAATGCAGCCAAAATGCAGGCCACATCCAGGAGAATCTCAAGAGCAGGTGGTGGAGCAAGACAGGCCTCAAACCACGAGAAGCTCCTAGCCAAAAATGCATCAAAAATGCTACCCATATCCGGGAGAATCTCAAGAGCAGGGGGTGGAGCAAGACAGGCCTCAAACCACGAGAAGCTCCAGCCCAAAAGGCAGCCAAAATCCAGCCCACATCTGGGAGAATCTCAAGAGCAGGGGGTGGAGCAAGCCAGGCCTCAAACCACGAGAAACTCCAGCCCAAAAGGCAGCCAAAATGCAGCCCACATCCGGGAGAATCTCAAGAGCAGGGGGTGGAGCAAGCCAGGCCTCAAACCACGAGAAGCTCCAGCCCAAAAGGCTGCCAAAATGCAGACCACCTCCGGGAGAATCTCAAGAGCAGGGGGTGGAGCAAGCCAGGCCTCAAACCACGAGAAGCTCCAGACCAAAAGGCACCCAAAATGCAGACCACCTCCGGGAGAATATCAAGAGCAGGGGGTGGAGCAAGCCAGGCCTCAAACCACGAGAAGCTCCAGCCCAAAAGGCAGCCAAAATCCAGTCCAATGCGGGAGAATCTCAAGAGCAGGGGGTGGAGCAAGCCAGGCCTCAAACCACGAGAAGCTCCAGCCCAAAAGGCAGCCAAAATGCAGCCCACATCTGGGAGAATCTCAAGAGCAGGGGGTGGAGCAAGCCAGGCCTCAAACCACGAGAAGCTCCAGCCCAAAAGGCAGCCAAAATGCAGCCCACATACGGGAGAATCTCAAGAGCAGGGGGTGGAGCAAGCCAGGCCTCAAACCACGAGAAGCTGCAGCCCAAAATGCAGCCAAAATGCAGGCCACATCCAGGAGAATATCAAGAGCAGGGGGTGGAGCAAGCCAGGCCTCAAACCACGAGAAGCTCCTAGCCAAAAATGCATCAAAAATGCTACCCACATCCGGGAGAATATCAAGAGCAGGGGGTGGAGCAAGCCAGGCCTCAAACCACGAGAAGCTCCAGCCCAAAAGCAGCCAAAATCCAGCCCACATCCGGGAGAATCTCAAGAGCAGGGGGTGGAGCAAGACAGGCCTCAAACCACGAGAAGCTCCAGCCCAAAAGGCAGCCAAAATCCAGCCCACATCTGGGAGAATCTCAAGAGCAGGGGGTGGAGCAAGCCAGGCCTCAAACCACGAGAAACTCCAGCCCAAAAGGCAGCCAAAATCCAGCCCACATCCGGGAGAATCTCAAGAGCAGGGGGTGGAGCAAGCCAGGCCTCAAACCACGAGAAGCTCCAGCCCAAAAGTCTGCCGAAATGCAGACCACCTCCGGGAGAATATCAAGAGCAGGGGGTGGAGCAAGCCAGGCCTCAAACCACGAGAAGCTCCAGCCCAAAAGGCACCCAAAATGCAGACCACCTCCGGGAGAATATCAAGAGCAGGGGGTGGAGCAAGCCAGGCCTCAAACCACGAGAAGCTCCAGCCCAAAAGGCAGCCAAAATGCAGCCCGCATCCGGTAGAATCTCAAGAGCAGGGGGTGGAGCAAGCCAGGCCTCAAACCACGAGAAGCTCCAGCCCAAAAGGCAGCCAAAATCCAGCCCACCTCTGGGATAATATCAAGAGCAGGGGGTGGAGCAAGCCAGGCCTCAAACCACGAGAAGCTCCAGCCCAAAAGGCAGCCAAAAGGCAGCCCACATCCGGCAGAATCTCAAGAGCAGGGGGTGGAGCAAGCCAGGCCTCAAACCACGAGAAGCTCCAGCCCAAAAGGCAGCCAAAATCCAGTCCAATGCGGGAGAATCTCAAGAGCAGGGGGTGGAGCAAGCCAGGCCTCAAACCACGAGAAGCTCCAGCCCAAAAGGCAGCCAAAATGCAGCCCACATCTGGGAGAATCTCAAGAGCAGGGGGTGGAGCAAGCCAGGCCTCAAACCACGAGAAGCTCCAGCCCAAAATGCAGCCAAAATGCAGCCCACATCTGAGAGATTCTCAAGAGCAGGGGGTGGAGCAAGCCAGGCCTCAAACCACGAGAAGCTCCAGCCCAAAATGCAGCCAAAATGCAGGCCACATCCAGGAGAATATCAAGAGCAGGGGGTGGAGCAAGCCAGGCCTCAAACCACAAGATGCTCCAGCCCAAAAAGCAGCCAAAATCCAGCCCACATCCGGGAGAATCTCAAGAGCAGGGGGTGGAGCAAGCCAGGCCTCAAACCTTGAGAAGCTCCAGCCCAAAAGGCAGCCAAAATCCAGCCCACCTGTGGGAGAATATCAAGAGCAGGGAGTGGAGAAAGCCATGCCTTAAACCACGAGAAGATCCAGCCCAAAAGGCAGCCAAAATGCAGCCCACATCCGGGAGAATCTCAAGAGCAGGGGGTGGAGCAAGCCAGGCCTCAAACCACGAGAAGCTCCAGCCCAAAAGGCAGCCAAAATGCAGCCCACATCCGGGAGAATATCTAGAGCAGGGGGTGGAGCAAGCCAGGCCTCAAACCTCGAAAACCTCCAGTCCAAAATGCAGCCAAAATGCAGCCCACGTCTGAGAGGATCTCAAGAGCAGGGGGTGGAGCAAGCCAGGCCTCAAACCTCGAAAACCTCCAGTCCAAAAGGCAGTCAAAATGCAGCCCACATCTGAGAGAATCTCAAGAGCAGGGGGTGGAGCAAGCCAGGCCTCAAAACACGAGAAGCTGCAGCCCAAAATGCAGAAAAAATGCAGGCCACATCCAGGAGAATATCAAGAGCAGGGGGTGGAGCAAGACAGGCCTCAAACCACGAGAAGCTCCAGCCCAAAAGGCAGCCAAAATCCAGCCCACATCCGGGAGAATCTCAAGAGCAGGGGCTGGAGCAAGCCAGGCCTCAAACCACGAGAAGCTCCAGCCCAAAAGGCAGCCAAAATCCAGCCCATATCCGGGAGGATCACAAGAGCAGGGGGTGGAGAAAGCCAGGCCTCAAACCACGAGAAGCTCCAGCCCAAAATGCAGCCAAAATGCAGCCCACATCCGGGAGAATAGCAAGAGCAGGGGGTGGAGCAAGCCAGGCCCCAAACCACGAGAAGCTCCAGCCCAAAAGGCAGCCAAAATGCAGACCACCTCCTGGAGAATATCAAGAGCAGGGGGTGGAGCAAGCCAGGCCTCAAACCACGAGAAGCTGCAGCCCAAAAGGCAGCCAAAATGCAGCCCACATCTGGGAGAATCTCAAGAGCAGGGGGTGGAGCAAGCCAGGCCTCAAACCACGAGAAGCTCCAGACCAAAAGGCAGCCAAAATGCAGCCCACATCCGGGAGAATCTCAAGAGCAGGGGGTGGAGCAAGCCAGGCCTCAAACCACGAGAAGCTGCAGCCCAAAATGCAGCCAAAATGCAGGCCACATCCAGGAGAATCTCAAGAGCAGGTGGTGGAGCAAGACAGGCCTCAAACCACGAGAAGCTCCTAGCCAAAAATGCATCAAAAATGCTACCCATATCCGGGAGAATATCAAGAGCAGGGGGTGGAGCAAGCCAGGCCTCAAACCACGAGAAGCTCCAGCCCAAAAGCAGCCAAAATCCAGCCCACATCCGGGAGAATCTCAAGAGCAGGGGGTGGAGCAAGACAGGCCTCAAACCACGAGAAGCTCCAGCCCAAAAGGCAGCCAAAATCCAGCCCACATCTGGGAGAATCTCAAGAGCAGGGGGTGGAGCAAGCCAGGCCTCAAACCACGAGAAACTCCAGCCCAAAAGGCAGCCAAAATGCAGCCCACATCCGGGAGAATCTCAAGAGCAGGGGGTGGAGCAAGCCAGGCCTCAAACCACGAGAAGCTCCAGCCCAAAAGGCTGCCAAAATGCAGACCACCTCCGGGAGAATCTCAAGAGCAGGGGGTGGAGCAAGCCAGGCCTCAAACCACGAGAAGCTCCAGACCAAAAGGCACCCAAAATGCAGACCACCTCCGGGAGAATATCAAGAGCAGGGGGTGGAGCAAGCCAGGCCTCAAACCACGAGAAGCTCCAGCCCAAAAGGCAGCCAAAATCCAGTCCAATGCGGGAGAATCTCAAGAGCAGGGGGTGGAGCAAGCCAGGCCTCAAACCACGAGAAGCTCCAGCCCAAAAGGCAGCCAAAATGCAGCCCACATCTGGGAGAATCTCAAGAGCAGGGGGTGGAGGAAGCCAGGCCTCAAACCACGAGAAGCTCCAGCCCAAAAGGCAGCCAAAATGCAGCCCACATACGGGAGAATCTCAAGAGCAGGGGGTGGAGCAAGCCAGGCCTCAAACCACGAGAAGCTGCAGCCCAAAATGCAGCCAAAATGCAGGCCACATCCAGGAGAATATCAAGAGCAGGGGGTGGAGCAAGCCAGGCCTCAAACCACGAGAAGCTCCTAGCCAAAAATGCATCAAAAATGCTACCCACATCCGGGAGAATATCAAGAGCAGGGGGTGGAGCAAGCCAGGCCTCAAACCACGAGAACCTCCAGCCCAAAAGCAGCCAAAATCCAGCCCACATCCGGGAGAATCTCAAGAGCAGGGGGTGGAGCAAGACAGGCCTCAAACCACGAGAAGCTCCAGCCCAAAAGGCAGCCAAAATCCAGCCCACATCTGGGAGAATCTCAAGAGCAGGGGGTGGAGCAAGCCAGGCCTCAAACCACGAGAAGCTCCAGCCCAAAAGGCAGCCAAAATGCAGCCCACATCCGGGAGAATCTCAAGAGCAGGGGGTGGAGCAAGCCAGGCCTCAAACCACGAGAAGCTCCAGCCCAAAAGGCAGCCAAAATGCAGACCACCTCCGGGAGAATATCAAGAGCAGGGGGTGGAGCAAGCCAGGCCTCAAACCACGAGAAGCTCCAGCCCAAAAGGCAGCCAAAATGCAGCCCACATCCGGGAGAATATCAAGAGCAGGGGGTGGAGCAAGCCAGGCCTCAAACCACGAGAAGCTCCAGCCCAAAAGGCAGCCAAAATGCAGCCCGCATCCGGTAGAATCTCAAGAGCAGGGGGTGGAGCAAGCCAGGCCTCAAACCACGAGAAGCTCCAGCCCAAAATGCAGCCAAAATCCAGCCCACCTCTGGGATAATATCAAGAGCAGGGGGTGGAGCAAGCCAGGCCTCAAACCACGAGAAGCTCCAGCCCAAAAGGCAGCCAAAAGGCAGCCCACATCCGGCAGAATCTCAAGAGCAGGGGGTGGAGCAAGCCAGGCCTCAAACCACGAGAAGCTCCAGCCCAAAAGGCAGCCAAAATCCAGTCCAATGCGGGAGAATCTCAAGAGCAGGGGGTGGAGCAAGCCAGGCCTCAAACCACGAGAAGCTCCAGCCCAAAAGGCAGCCAAAATCCAGCCCACCTCCGGGAGAATATCAAGAGCAGGGGGTGGAGCAAGCCAGGCCTCAAACCACGAGAAGCTCCAGCCCAAAAGCAGCCAAAATCCAGCCCACATCCGGGAGAATCTCAAGAGCAGGGGGTGGAGCAAGCCAGGCCTCAAACCACGAGAAGCTCCAGCCCAAAAGGCAGCCAAAATCCAGCCCACATCTGGGAGAATCTCAAGAGCAGGGGTTGGAGCAAGCCAGGCCTCAAACCACGAGAAGCTCCAGCCCAAAACGCAGCCAAAATGCAGCCCACATCCGGGAGAATATCAAGAGCAGGGGGTGGAGCAAGCCAGGCCTCAAACCACGAGAAACTCCAGCCCAAAAGGCAGCCAAAATGCAGCCCACCTCCGGGAGAATCTCAAGAGCAGGCGGTGGAGCAAGCCAGGCCTCAAACCACGAGAAGCTCCAGCCCAAAAGGCTGCTAAAATGCAGCCCACCTCCGGGAGAATATCAAGAGCAGGGGGTGGAGCAAGCCAGGCCTCAAACCACGAGAAGCTCCAGCCCAAAAGGCAGCCAAAATGCAGACCACCTCCGGGAGAATATCAAGAGCAGGGGGTGGAGCAAGCCAGGCCTCAAACCACGAGAAGCTCCAGCCCAAAAGGCAGCCAAAATGCAGCCCGCATCCGGTAGAATCTCAAGAGGAGGGGGTGGAGCAAGCCAGGCCTCAAACCACAAGAAGCTCCAGCCCAAAAGGCAGCCAAAATGCAGCCCACTTCGGGGAGAATATCAAGAGCAGGGGGTGGAGCAAGCCAGGCCTCAAACCACGAGAAGCTCCAGCCCAAAATGCAGCCAAAATGCAGCCCACCTCTGGGATAATATCAAGAGCAGGGGGTGGAGCAAGCCAGGCCTCAAACCACGAGAAGCTCCAGCCCAAAAGGCAGCCAAAAGGCAGCCCACATCCGGCAGAATCTCAAGAGCAGGGGGTGGAGCAAGCCAGGCCTCAAACCACGAGAAGCTCCAGCCCAAAAGGCTGCCAAATTCCAGCCCACACCCGGGAGAATATCATGCACAGGGGATGGAGCAAGCCAGGCCTCAAACCACGAGAAGCTCCAGCCCAAGAGGCAGCCAAACTCCAGCCCACACCCGGGAGAATATCATGCACGGGGGGTGGAGCAAGCCAGGCCTCAAACCACGAGAAGCTCCAGCCCAAAAGGCAGCCAAAATCCAGTCCAATGCGGGAGAATCTCAAGAGCAGGGGGTGGAGCAAGCCAGGCCTCAAACCACGAGAAGCTCCAGCCCAAAAGGCAGCCAAAATCCAGCCCACCTCCGGGAGAATATCAAGAGCAGGGGGTGGAGTGAGCAATGCCTCAAACCTCGAGAAGCTCCAGCCCAAAAGGCAGCCAAAATGCAGCCCACATAAGGGAGAATATCAAGAGCAAGGGGTGGAGCAAGCCAGGCCTCAAAAAACGGAAATTTCCAGCCCAAAAAGGCAGCCAAAATGCAGCCCACTTCGGGGAGAATATCAAGAGCAGGGGGTGGACCAAGCGAGGCCTCAAACCACGAGAAGCTCCAGCGAAAAAGGCAGCCAAAATGTAGCCCACATCCGGGAGAATCTCAAGAGCAGGGGGTGGACCAAGCCAGGCCTCAAACCAGGAGAAGCTCCAGCCCAAAATGTAACCAAAATCCAGCCCACATCCGGGAGAATCTCAAGAGCAGGGGGTGGAGCAAGCCAGGCCTCAAACCATGAGAAGCTACAGCCTTAAAGGCAGCCAAAATGCAGCCCACATCCGGGAGAATCTCAAGAGCAGAGTGTGGAGCAAGCCAGGCCTCAAACCACGAGAAGCTCCAGCCCAAGAATCAGCCAAAATGCAGCCCACATCCGGGAGAATCTCAAGAGCAGGGGGTGGAGCAAGCCAGGCCTCAAACCACGAGAAGCTCCAGCCCAAAACGCAGCCAAAATGCAGCCCACATCCAGGAGAATCTCAAGAGCAGGGGGTGGAGCAAGCCAGGCCTCAAAGCACGAGAAGCTCCAGCCCAAGTATCAGCCAAAATGCCGCCCACATCCGGGAGAATCTCAAGAGCAGGGGGTTGACCAAGCAAAACCTCAAACCACGAGAAACTCCAGCCCAAAAGTCTGCCAAAATGCAGACCACCTCCGGGAGAATATCAAGAGCAGGGGGTGGAGCAAGCCAGGCCTCAAACCACGAGAAGCTCCAGACCAAAAGGCACCCAAAATGCAGACCACCTCCGGGAGAATATCAAGAGCAGGGGGTGGAGCAAGCCAGGCCTCAAACCACGAGAAGCTCCAGCCCAAAAGGCAGCCAAAATGCAGCCCGCATCCGGTAGAATCTCAAGAGCAGGGGGTGGAGCAAGCCAGGCCTCAAACCACGAGAAGCTCCAGCCCAAAATGCAGCCAAAATCCAGCCCACCTCTGGGATAATATCAAGAGCAGGGGGTGGAGCAAGCCAGGCCTCAAACCACGAGAAGCTCCAGCCCAAAAGGCAGCCAAAAGGCAGCCCACATCCGGCAGAATCTCAAGAGCAGGGGGTGGAGCAAGCCAGGCCTCAAACCACGAGAAGCTCCAGCCCAAAAGGCAGCCAAAATCCAGTCCAATGCGGGAGAATCTCAAGAGCAGGGGGTGGAGCAAGCCAGGCCTCAAACCACGAGAAGCTCCAGCCCAAAAGGCAGCCAAAATCCAGCCCACCTCCGGGAGAATATCAAGAGCAGGGGGTGGAGCAAGCCAGGCCTCAAACCACGAGAAGCTCCAGCCCAAAAGCAGCCAAAATCCAGCCCACATCCGGGAGAATCTCAAGAGCAGGGGGTGGAGCAAGCCAGGCCTCAAACCACGAGAAGCTCCAGCCCAAAAGGCAGCCAAAATCCAGCCCACATCTGGGAGAATCTCAAGAGCAGGGGTTGGAGCAAGCCAGGCCTCAAACTTCAAGAAGCTCCAGCCCAAAACGCAGCCAAAATGCAGCCCACATCCGGGAGAATCTCAAGAGCAGGGGGTGGAGCAAGCCAGGCCTCAAACCACGAGAAACTCCAGCCCAAAAGGCAGCCAAAATGCAGCCCACCTCCGGGAGAATCTCAAGAGCAGGCGGTGGAGCAAGCCAGGCCTCAAACCACGAGAAGCTCCAGCCCAAAAGGCTGCTAAAATGCAGCCCACCTCCGGGAGAATCTCAAGAGCAGGGGGTGGAGCAAGCCAGGCCTCAAACCACGAGAAGCTCCAGCCCAAAAGGCAGCCAAAATGCAGACCACCTCCGGGAGAATATCAAGAGCAGGGGGTGGAGCAAGCCAGGCCTCAAACCACGAGAAGCTCCAGCCCAAAAGGCAGCCAAAATGCAGCCCGCATCCGGTAGAATCTCAAGAGGAGGGGGTGGAGCAAGCCAGGCCTCAAACCACAAGAAGCTCCAGCCCAAAAGGCAGCCAAAATGCAGCCCACTTCGGGGAGAATCTCAAGAGCAGGGGGTGGAGCAAGCCAGGCCTCAAACCACGAGAAGCTCCAGCCCAAAATGCAGCCAAAATGCAGCCCACCTCTGGGATAATATCAAGAGCAGGGGGTGGAGCAAGCCAGGCCTCAAACCACGAGAAGCTCCAGCCCAAAAGGCAGCCAAAAGGCAGCCCACATCCGGCAGAATCTCAAGAGCAGGGGGTGGAGCAAGCCAGGCCTCAAACCACGAGAAGCTCCAGCCCAAAAGGCAGCCAAATTCCAGCCCACACCCGGGAGAATATCATGCACAGGGGATGGAGCAAGCCAGGCCTCAAACCACGAGAAGCTCCAGCCCAAGAGGCAGCCAAACTCCAGCCCACACCCGGGAGAATATCATGCACGGGGGGTGGAGCAAGCCAGGCCTCAAACCACGAGAAGCTCCAGCCCAAAAGGCAGCCAAAATCCAGTCCAATGCGGGAGAATCTCAAGAGCAGGGGGTGGAGCAAGCCAGGCCTCAAACCACGAGAAGCTCCAGCCCAAAAGGCAGCCAAAATCCAGCCCACCTCCGGGAGAATATCAAGAGCAGGGGGTGGAGTGAGCAATGCCTCAAACCTCGAGAAGCTCCAGCCCAAAAGGCAGCCAAAATGCAGCCCACATAAGGGAGAATATCAAGAGCAAGGGGTGGAGCAAGCCAGGCCTCAAAAAACGGAAATTTCCAGCCCAAAAAGGCAGCCAAAATGCAGGCCACTTCGGGGAAAATATCAAGAGCAGGGGGTGGACCAAGCGAGGCCTCAAACCACGAGAAGCTCCAGCGAAAAAGGCAGCCAAAATGTAGCCCACATCCGGGAGAATCTCAAGAGCAGGGGGTGGACCAAGCCAGGCCTCAAACCAGGAGAAGCTCCAGCCCAAAATGTAACCAAAATCCAGCCCACATCCGGGAGAATCTCAAGAGCAGGGGGTGGAGCAAGCCAGGCCTCAAACCATGAGAAGCTACAGCCTTAAAGGCAGCCAAAATGCAGCCCACATCCGGGAGAATCTCAAGAGCAGAGTGTGGAGCAAGCCAGGCCTCAAACCACGAGAAGCTCCAGCCCAAGAATCAGCCAAAATGCAGCCCACATCCGGGAGAATCTCAAGAGCAGGGGGTGGAGCAAGCCAGGCCTCAAACCACGAGAAGCTCCAGCCCAAAACGCAGCCAAAATGCAGCCCACATCCAGGAGAATCTCAAGAGCAGGGGGTGGAGCAAGCCAGGCCTCAAAGCACGAGAAGCTCCAGCCCAAGTATCAGCCAAAATGCCGCCCACATCCGGGAGAATCTCAAGAGCAGGGGGTTGACCAAGCAAAACCTCAAACCACGAGAAACTCCAGCCCAAAATCCAGCCAAATTGCAGCCCACCTCCGGAAGAATATCAAGAGCAGTGGTTGGAGCAAGCCAGGCCTCAAACCACGAGAAGCTCCAGCCCAAAAGGCAGCCAAAATGCAGCCCACATCCGGGAGAATCTCAAGAGCAGGGGGTGGAGCAAGCCAGGCCTCAAACCACGAGAAGCTCCAGCCCAAAAGGCAACCAAAATCCTGCCCACATGCGGGAGAATCTCAAGAGCAGGGGGTGGAGCAAGCCAGGCCTCAAACCACGAGAAGCTCCAGCCCAAAAGACAGCGAAAATGCAGCCCACCTCCGGGAGAATATCAAGAGCAGGGGGTGGAGCAAGCCAGGCCTCAAACCACGAGAAGCTCCAGCCCAAAAGGCAGCCAAAATGCAGCCCACATCTGGGAGAATCTCAAGAGCAGGGGGTGGAGCAAGCCAGGCCTCAAACCACGAGAAGCTCCAGCCCAAAAGGGAGCCAAAATGCAGCCCACATCCGGGAGAATCTCAAGAGCAGGGGGTCGAGCAAGGCAGGCCTCAAACCACGAGAAGTTCCAGCCCAAAAGGCAGCGAAAATGTAGCCAACCTCCGGGAGAATATCAAGAGCAGGGGGTGGAGCAAGCCAGGCCTCAAACCACGAGAAGCTCCAGCCCAAAATGTAACCAAAATCCAGCCCATATCCGGGAAAATATCAAGAGCAGGGGGTGGAGCAAGCCAGGCCTCAAACCTCGAGAAGCTCCAGCCCAAAAGGCAGCCAAAATGCAGCCCACATCCGGGAGAATCTCAAGAGCAGGGGGTGGAGCAAGCCAGGCCTCAAACCACGAGAAGCTGCAGCCCAAAATGTAGCCAAAATGCAGCCCACATCCGGGAGAATCTCAAGAGCAGGGGGTGGAGGAAGCCAGGCCTCAAACCACGAGAAGCTCCAGCCCAAAATGCAGCCAAAATGCAGCCCACATCCGGGAGAATCTCAAGAGCAGGGGGTGGAGGAAGCCAGGCCTCAAACCACGAGAAGCTCCTAGCCAAAAATGCATCAAAAATGCTACCCACATCCGGGAGAATATCAAGAGCAGGGGGTGGAGCAAGCCAGGCCTCAAACCACGAGAAGCTCCAGCCCAAAAGCAGCCAAAATCCAGCCCACATCCGGGAGAATCTCAAGAGCAGGGGGTGGAGCAAGACAGGCCTCAAAC
The DNA here is from genome assembly GCA_027574665.1 of Rhynochetos jubatus. Classification (NCBI taxonomy): domain Eukaryota; kingdom Metazoa; phylum Chordata; class Aves; order Eurypygiformes; family Rhynochetidae; genus Rhynochetos; species Rhynochetos jubatus. The sequence continues at coordinate 320,312 of CM050669.1, forward strand.
CACGAGAAGCTCCAGCCCAAAAGGCAGCCAAAATCCAGCCCACATCTGGGAGAATCTCAAGAGCAGGGGGTGAAGCAAGCCAGGCCTCAAACCTCGAGAAGCTCCAGACCAAAACGCAGCCAAAATGCAGCCCACATCCGGGAGAATCTCAAGAGCAGGGGGTGGAGCAAGCCAGGCCTCAAACCACGAGAAGCTCCAGCCCAAAAGGCAGCCAAAATGCAGCCCACATCTGGGAGAATCTCAAGAGCAGGGGGTGGAGCAAGCCAGGCCTCAAACCACGAGAAGCTCCAGCCCAAAAGGCAGCCAAAATGCAGCCCACATCTGAGAGAATCTCAAGAGCAGGGGGTGGAGCAAGCCAGGCCTCAAACCACGAGAAGCTGCAGCCCAAAATGCAGCCAAAATGCAGGCCACATCCAGGAGAATATCAAGAGCAGGGGGTGGAGCAAGCCAGGCCTCAAACCACGAGAAACTCCAGCCCAAAAGGCAGCCAAAATCCAGCCCACATCCGGGAGAATCTCAAGAGCAGGGGGTGGAGCAAGACAGGCCTCAAACCACGAGAAGCTCCAGCCCAAAAGGCAGCCAAAATGCAGACCACTTCCGGGAGAATCTCAAGAGCAGGGGGTGGAGCAAGCCAGGCCTCAAACCACGAGAAGCTCCAGCCCAAAAGGCAGCCAAAATGCAGCCCACATCCGGGAGAATCTCAAGAGCAGGGGGTGGAGCAAGCCAGGCCTCAAACCACGAGAAGCTCCAGCCCAAAAGGCAGCCAAAATGCAGACCACTTCCGGGAGAATCTCAAGAGCAGGGGGTGGAGCAAGCCAGGCCTCAAACCACGAGAAGCTCCAGCCCAAAAGGCAGCCAAAATGCAGCCCGCATCCGGTAGAATCTCAAGAGCAGGGGGTGGAGCAAGCCAGGCCTCAAACCACAAGAAGCTCCAGCCCAAAAGGCAGCCAAAATGCAGCCCACTTCGGGGAGAATCTCAAGAGCAGGGGGTGGAGCAAGCCAGGCCTCAAACCACGAGAAGCTCCAGCCCAAAATGCAGCCAAATTCCAACCCACACCCGGGAGAATATCATGCACAGGGGATGGAGCAAGCCAGGCCTCAAACCACGAGAAGCTCCAGCCCAAGAGGCAGCCAAACTCCAGCCCACACCCGGGAGAATATCATGCACGGGGGGTGGAGCAAGCCAGGCCTCAAACCACGAGAAGCTCCAGCCCAAAATGCAGCCAAAATGCAGCCCACATCCGGGAGAATCTCAAGAGCAGGGGGTGGAGCAAGCCAGGCCTCAAACCACGAGAAGCTCCAGTCCAAAAGGCAGCCAAAATCCAGCCCACCTCCGGGAGAATATCAAGAGCAGGGGGTGGAGTGAGCAATGCCTCAAACCTCGAGAAGCTCCAGCCCAAAAGGCTGCCAAAATGCAGCCCACATAAGGGAGAATCTCAAGAGCAAGGGGTGGAGCAAGCCAGGCCTCAAAAAACGGAAATTTCCAGCCCAAAAAGGCAGCCAAAATGCAGCCCACTTCGGGGAGAATCTCAAGAGCAGGGAGTGGACCAAGCGCGGCCTCAAACCACGAGAAGCTCCAGCCCAAAAGGCAGCCAAAATCTAGCCCACATCCGGGAGAATCTCAAGAGCAGGGGGTGGAGCAAGACAGGCCTCAAACCACGAGAAGCTCCAGCCCAAAAGCAGCCAAAATCCAGCCCACATCTGGGAGAATCTCAGGAGCAGGGGGTGGAGCAAGCCAGGCCTCAAACCACGAGAAGCTCCAGCCCAAAACGCAGCCAAAATGCAGCCCACCTCCTGGAGAATCTCAAGAGCAGGGGGTGGAGCAAGCCAGGCCTCAAACCACGAGAAGCTGCAGCCCAAAATGCAGCCAAAATGCAGCCCACATCCAGGAGAATATCAAGAGCAGGGGGTGGAGCAAGCCAGGCCTCAAACCACGAGAAGCTCCAGCCCAAAAGGCAGCCAAAATGCAGCCCACATCCGGGAGAATCTCAAGAGCAGGGGGTGGAGCAAGCCAGGCCTCAAACCACAAGAAGCTCCAGCCCAAAAGGCAGCCAAAATCCAGCCCACATCTGGGAGAATCTCAAGAGCAGGGGGTGGAGCAAGCCAGGCCTGAAACCACGAGAAGCTCCAGCCCAAAAGCAGCCAAAATCCAGCCCACATCCGGGAGAATCTCAAGAGCAGGGGGTGGAGCAAGACAGGCCTCAAACCACGAGAAGCTCCAGCCCAAAAGGCAGCCAAAATCCAGCCCACATCCGGGAGAATCTCAAGAGCAGGGGGTGGAGCAAGCCAGGCCTCAAACCACGAGAAGCTCCAGCCCAAAACGCAGCCAAAATGCAGCCCACATCCGGGAGAATATCAAGAGCAGGGGGTGGAGCAAGCCAGGCCTCAAACCACGAGAAGCTCCAGCCCAAAAGGCAGCCAAAATCCAGCCCACATCCGGGAGAATCTCAAGAGCAGGGGGTGGAGCAAGCCAGGCCTCAAACCACGAGAAGCTCCAGCCCAAAAGGCAGCCAAAATGCAGACCACCTCCGGGAGAATCTCAAGAGCAGGGGGTGGAGCAAGCCAGGCCTCAAACCACGAGAAGCTGCAGCCCAAAAGGCTGCCAAAATGCAGACCACCTCCGGGAGAATATCAAGAGCAGGGGGTGGAGCAAGCCAGGCCTCAAACCACGAGAAGCTCCAGCCCAAAAGGCAGCCAAAATGCAGACCACCTCCGGGAGAATCTCAAGAGCAGGGGGTGGAGCAAGCCAGGCCTCAAACCACGAGAAGCTCCAGCCCAAAAGGCAGCCAAAATGCAGCCCGAATCCGGTAGAATCTCAAGAGCAGGGGGTGGAGCAAGCCAGGCCTCAAACCACGAGAAGCTCCAGCCCAAAAGGCAGCCAAAATGCAGCCCACATCCGGGAGAATATCAAGAGCAGGGGGTGGAGCAAGCCAGGCCTCAAACCACGAGAAGCTCCAGCCCAAAAGCAGCCAAAATCCAGCCCACATCTGGGAGAATCTCAGGAGCAGGGGGTGGAGCAAGCCAGGCCTCAAACCACGAGAAGCTCCAGCCCAAAAGGCAGCCAAAATGCAGCCCACATCTGGGAGAATCTCAAGAGCAGGGGGTGGAGCAAGCCAGGCCTCAAACCACGAGAAGCTGCAGCCCAAAATGCAGCCAAAATGCAGGCCACATCCAGGAGAATATCAAGAGCAGGGGGTGGAGCAAGACAGGCCTCAAACCACGAGAAGCTCCAGCCCAAAAGGCAGCAACAATGCAGCCCACATCCGGGAGAATCTCAAGAGCAGGGGGTGGAGCAAGCCAGGCCTCAAACCACGAGAAGCTCCTAGCCAAAAATGCATCAAAAATGCTACCCACATCCGGGAGAATATCAAGAGCAGGGGGTGGAGCAAGCCAGGCCTCAAACCACGAGAAGCTCCAGCCCAAAAGCAGCCAAAATCCAGCCCACATCCGGGAGAATCTCAAGAGCAGGGGGTGGAGCAAGACAGGCCTCAAACCACGAGAAGCTCCAGCCCAAAAGGCAGCCAAAATGCAGCCCGAATCCGGTAGAATCTCAAGAGCAGGGGGTGGAGCAAGCCAGGCCTCAAACCACGAGAAGCTCCAGCCCAAAAGGCAGCCAAAATGCAGCCCACATCCGGGAGAATATCAAGAGCAGGGGGTGGAGCAAGCCAGGCCTCAAACCACGAGAAGCTGCAGCCCAAAAGCAGCCAAAATCCAGCCCACATCTGGGAGAATCTCAGGAGCAGGGGGTGGAGCAAGCCAGGCCTCAAACCACGAGAAGCTCCAGCCCAAAAGGCAGCCAAAATGCAGCCCACATCTGGGAGAATCTCAAGAGCAGGGGGTGGAGCAAGCCAGGCCTCAAACCACGAGAAGCTGCAGCCCAAAATGCAGCCAAAATGCAGGCCACATCCAGGAGAATATCAAGAGCAGGGGGTGGAGCAAGACAGGCCTCAAACCACGAGAAGCTCCAGCCCAAAAGGCAGCAACAATGCAGCCCACATCCGGGAGAATCTCAAGAGCAGGGGGTGGAGCAAGCCAGGCCTCAAACCACGAGAAGCTCCTAGCCAAAAATGCATCAAAAATGCTACCCACATCCGGGAGAATATCAAGAGCAGGGGGTGGAGCAAGCCAGGCCTCAAACCACGAGAAGCTCCAGCCCAAAAGCAGCCAAAATCCAGCCCACATCCGGGAGAATCTCAAGAGCAGGGGGTGGAGCAAGACAGGCCTCAAACCACGAGAAGCTCCAGCCCAAAAGGCAGCCAAAATCCAGCCCACATCCGGGAGAATCTCAAGAGCAGGGGGTGGAGCAAGCCAGGCCTCAAACCACGAGAAGCTCCAGCCCAAAACGCAGCCAAAATGCAGCCCACCTCCGGGAGAATATCAAGAGCAGGGGGTGGAGCAAGCCAGGCCTCAAACCACGAGAAACTCCAGCCCAAAAGGCAGCCAAAATCCAGCCCACATCCGGGAGAATCTCAAGAGCAGGGGGTGGAGCAAGCCAGGCCTCAAACCACGAGAAGCTCCAGCCCAAAAGGCTGCCAAAATGCAGACCACCTCCGGGAGAATATCAAGAGCAGGGGGTGGAGCAAGCCAGGCCTCAAACCACGAGAAGCTCCAGCCCAAAAGGCAGCCAAAATGCAGACCACCTCCGGGAGAATCTCAAGAGCAGGGGGTGGAGCAAGCCAGGCCTCAAACCACGAGAAGCTCCAGCCCAAAAGGCAGCCAAAATGCAGCCCACCTCCGGGAGAATCTCAAGAGCAGGGGGTGGAGCAAGCCAGGCCTCAAACCACGAGAAGCTCCAGCCCAAAACGCAGCCAAAATGCAGCCCACATCCAGGAGAATCTCAAGAGCAGGGGGTGGACCAAGCCAGGCCTCAAACCACGAGAAGCTCCAGCCCAATAAGGAGCCAAAATGCCGCCCACATCCGGGAGAATCTCAAGAGCAGGGGGTTGACCAAGCAAAACCTCAAACCACGAGAAGTTCCAGCCCAAAAGGCAGCGAAAATGCAGCCAACCTCCGGGAGAATATCAAGAGCAGGGGGTGGAGCAAGCCAGGCCTCAAACCACGAGAAGCTCCAGCCCAAAATGTAACCAAAATCCAGCCCATATCTGGGAGAATATCAAGAGCAGGGAGTGGAGCAAGCCAGGCCTCAAACCACGAGAAGCTCCAGCCCAAAATGTAACCAAAATGCAGCCCACATCCGGGAGAATATCAAGAGCAGGGGGTGGAGCAAGCCAGGCCTCAAACCATGAGAAGCTCCAGCCCCAAAGGCAGCCAAAATGCAGCCCACATCCAGGAGAATCTCAGGAGCAGGGGGTGGACCAAGCCAGGCCTCAAACCACGAGAAGCTCCAGCCCAAAAGGCAGCCAAAATACAGCCCACATCCGGGAGAATCTCAAGAGCAGGGGGTGGAGCAAGCCAGGCCTCAAACCGCTAGAAGCTCCTGCCCTAAAAGCAGCCAAAACGCAGCCCACCTCCCTGAGAATCTCAAGAGCAGGGGGTGGAGCAAGCCAGGCCTCAAACCACGAGAAGCTCCAGCCCAAAAGGCAGCCAAAATACAGCCCACATCCGGGAGAATCTCAAGAGCAGGGGGTGGAGCAAGGCAGGCCTCAACCCACGAGAATCTCCAGCCCAAAATGTAGCCAAAATGCAGCCCACCTCCCTGATAATCTCAAGAGCAGGGGGTGGAGCAAGCCAGGCCTCAAACCACGAGAAGCTCCTGCCCTAAAAGCAGCCAAAACGCAGCCCACCTCCCTGAGAATCTCAAGAGCAGGGGGTGGAGCAAGCCAGGCCTCAAACCACGAGAAGTTCCATCCCAAAAGGCAGCCAAAATGCAGCCCACATCCGGGAGAATCTCAAGAGCAGGGGGTGGAGCAAGCCAGGCCTCAAACCACGAGAAGCTCCAGCCCAAAAGGCAGCCAAAATGCAGCCCACATCCGAGAGAATCTCAAGAGCAGGGGGTGGAGCAAGCCAGGCCTCAAACCGCGAGTAGCTAAAGCCCAGAATGCAGCCAAAATACAGCCCACATCCGGGAGTATATCAAGAGCAGGGGGTGGAGCAAGCCAGGCCTCAAACCACGAGAAGCTCCAGCCCAAAAGGCAGCCAAAATGCAGCCCACCTCCGGGAGAATCTCAAGAGCAGGGGGTGGAGCAAGCCAGGCCTCAAACCACGAGAAGCTCCAGCCCAAGAATCAGCCAAAATGCAGCCCACATGCGGGAGAATCTCAAGAGCAGGGGGTGGAGCAAGCCAGGCCTCAAACCACGAGAACCTCCAGCCCAAAAAGCAGCCAAAATCCAGCCCACATCCGGGAGACTCTCAAGAGCAGGGGGTGGAGCAAGCCAGGCCTCAAACCACGAGAAGCTCCAGCCCAAAATGCAGCCAAAATGCAGCCCACATCCGGGACAATTTCAAGAGCAGGGGTTGGAGCAAGGCAGGCCTCAAACCATGAGAAGCTCCAGCCCAAAAGGCAGCCAAAATGCAGCCCACATCCAGGAGAATCTCAAGAGCAGGGGGTGGAGCAAGCCAGGCCTCAAAGCACGAGAAGCTCCAGCCCAAAATGCAGCCAAAATGCAGCCCACATCCGGGACAATTTCAAGAGCAGGGGTTGGAGCAAGGCAGGCCTCAAACCATGAGAAGCTCCAGCCCAAAAGGCAGCCAAAATGCAGCCCACATCCGGGAGTATATCAAGAGCAGGGGGTGGAGCAAGCCAGGCCTCAAACCATGAGAAGCTCCAGCCCCAAAGGCAGCCAAAATGCAGCCCACATCCGGGAGAATCTCAAGAGCAGGGGGTGGAGCAAGCCAGGCCTCAAACCACGAGAAGCTCCAGCCCAAAAGGCAGCCAAAATACAGCCCACATCCGGGAGAATCTCAAGAGCAGGGGGTGGAGCAAGGCAGGCCTCAACCCACGAGAATCTCCAGCCCAAAATGTAGCCAAAATTCAGCCCACCTCCCTGATAATCTCAAGAGCAGGGGGTGGAGCAAGCCAGGCCTCAAACCACGAGAAGCTCCTGCCCTAAAAGCAGCCAAAACGCAGCCCACCTCCGGGAGAATCTCAAGAGCAGGGGGTGGAGCAAGCCAGGCCTCAAACCACGAGAAGTTCCATCCCAAAAGGCAGCCAAAATGCAGCCCACATCCGGGAGAATATGAAGGGCAGGGGGGTGGAGCAAGCCAGGCCTCAAACCATGAGAAGCTCCAGCCGAAAAAGCAGCCAAAATGCAGCCCACATCCGGGAGAATCTCAAGAGCAGGGGGTGGAGCAAGCCAGGCCTCAAACCACGAGAAGCTCCAGCCCAAAAGGCAGCCAAAATACAGCCCACCTAGGGGAGAATATCAAGAGGAGTGGGTGGAGCAAGCCAGGCCTCAAACCACGAGAAGCTCCAGCCCAAAAGGAAGCCAAAATCCAGCCCTCATCCGGGAGAATCTCAAGAGCAGGGGGTGGTGCAAGCCAGGCCTCAAACCACGAGAAGCTCCAGCAAAAGAATCAGCCAAAATGCAGCCCACATCCGGGAGAATCTCAAGAGCAGGTGGTGGAGTAAGCCAGGCCTCAAACCGCGAGAAGCTCCAGCCCAGAAGGCAGCCAAAATGCAGCCCACATCCGGGAGTATATCAAGAGCAGGGGGTGGAGCAAGCCAGGCCTCAAACCACGAGAAGCTCCAGCCCAAAACGTAGCCAAAATGCAGCCCACCTACGGGAGAATCTCAAGAGCAGGGGGTGGAGAAAGCCAGACCTTAAACCACGAGAATCTCCAGCCCAAAAGGCAGCCAAAATGCAGCCCACATCCGGGAGAATCTCAAGAGCAGGGCGTGGAGCAAGCCAGGCCTCAAACCACGAGAAGCTCCAGCCCAAAAGGCAGCCAAAATGCAGCCCACATCCGGGAGAATCTCAAGAGCAGGGGGTGGAGCAAGATAGGCCTCAAACCACAAGAAGATCCAGCCCAAAAGGCAGCCAAAATGCAGCCCACATCCGGGAGAATCTCAAGAGCAGGGGGTGGAGCAAGCCAGGCCTCAAACCACAAGAAGCTCCAGCCCAATAGGCAGCTAAAATGTAGCGCACATTCGGGAGAATCTCAAGAGCAGGGGGTGGAGCAAGCCAGGCCTCAAACCATGAGAAACTCCAGCCCAAAATGCAGCCAAAATGCAGCTCACATCCGGGACAATTTCAAGAGCAGGAGGTGGAGCAAGCCAGGCCTCAAACCACAAGAAGCTCCAGCCCAAAAAGCAGCCAAAATGCAGCCCACCTCCGGGAGAATATCAAGAGCAGGGGGTGGAGCAAGCCAGGCCTCAAACCATGAGAAGCTCCAGCCCAAAAGGCAGCCAAAATGCAGCGCACATCTGGGAGAATCTCAAGAGCAGGGGGTGGAGCAAGCCAGGCCTCAAACCTCGAGAAGCTCCAGCCCAAAAGGCAGCCAAAATCCAGCCCACATCCGGGAGAATCTCAAGAGTAGGGGGTGGAGCAAGACAGGCCTCAAACCACGAGAAGCTCCAGCCCAAAATGCAGACAAAATCCAGCCCACATCCGGGAGAATCTCAAGAGCAGGGGGTGGAGCAAGCCAGGCCTCAAACCTCGAGAAGCTCCAGCCCAAAAGGCAGCCAAAATGCAGCCCACATCTGGGAGAATCTCAAGAGCAGGGGGTGGAGCAAGCCAGGCCTCAAACCTCGAGAAGCTCCAGCCCAAAAGGCAGCCAAAATGCAGCCCACCTCCCTGAGAATATCAAGAGCAGGGGGTGGAGTAAGCCAGGCCTCAAACCGCGAGAAGCTAAAGCCCAGAAGGCAGCCAAAATGCAGCCCACATCCGGGAGTATATCAAGAGCAGGGGGTGGAGCAAGCCAGGCCTGAAACCACGAGAAGCTCCAGCCCAAAAGGCAGCCAAAATCCTAACCACATCCGTGAGAATATCAAGAGCAGGGGGTGGAGCAAGCCAGGCCTCAAACCACGAGAAGCTCCAGCCCAAAACTTAGCCAAAATGCAGCGCACCTACGGGAGAATATCAAGAGGAGGGGGTGGAGCAAGCCAGGCCTCAAACCACGAGAAGCTCCAGCCCAAAAGGCAGCCAAAATGCAGCCCACATCCGGGAGAATCTCAAGAGCAGGGGGTGGAGAAAGCCAGGCCTCAAACCACGAGAAGCTCCAGCCCAAAAGGCAGCCAAAATGCAGCCCACATCCGGGAGAATCTCAAGAGCAGGGGGTGGAGCAAGCCAGGCCTCAAACCACGAGAAGCTCCAGCCCAAAAGGCAGCCAAAATGCAGCCCACCTCCGGGAGAATCTCAAGAGCAGGGGGTGGAGCAAGCCAGGCCTCAAACCATGAGAAGCTCCAGCCCAAAAGGCAGCCAAAATGCAGCCCACATCCGGGAGAATCTCAAGAGCAGGGGGTGGAGCAAGCCAGGCCTCAAACCACGAGAAGCTCCAGCCCAAAAGGCAGCCAAAATGCAGCCCACATCCGGGAGAATCTCAAGAGCAGGGGGTGGAGCAAGCCAGCCCTCAAACCACAAGAAGCTCCAGCCCAATAGGCAGCCAAAATGCAGCGCACATTCGGGAGAATATCAAGAGCAGGGGGTGGAGCAAGCCAGGCCTCAAACCATGAGAAACTCCAGCCCAAAATGCAGCCAAAATGCAGCTCACATCCGGGACAATTTCAAGAGCAGGAGGTGGAGCAAGCCAGGCCTCAAACCACGAGAAACTCCAGGTCAAAAGGCAGCCAAAATGCAGCCCACCTCCGGGAGAATCTCAAGAGCAGGGGGTGGAGCAAGCCAGGCCTCAAACCATGAGAAACTCCAGCCCAAAAGGCAGCCAAAATGCAGCTCACATCCGGGACAATTTCAAGAGCAGGAGGTGGAGCAAGCCAGGCCTCAAACCACGAGAAGCTCCAGCCCAAAAGGCAGCCAAAATGCAGCCCTCCTAGGGGAGAATATCAAGAGGAGGGGGTGGAGCAAGCCAGGCCTCAAACCACGAGAAGCTCCAGCCCAAAAGGCAGCCAAAATGCAGCCCACATCCGGGAGAATCTCAAGAGCAGGGGGTGGAGCAAGCCAGGCCTCAAACCATGAGAAGCTCCAGCCCAAAAGGCAGCCAAAATGCAGGCCACATCCGGGAGAATCTCAAGAGCAGGGGGTGGAGCAAGCCAGGCCTCAAACCACGAGAAGCTCCAGCCCAAAAGGCAGCCAAAATCCAGCCCACATCCGGGAGAATCTCAAGAGCAGGGGGTGGAGCAAGATAGGCCTCAAACCACAAGAAGATCCAGCCCAAAAGGCAGCCAAAATGCAGCCCACATCCGGGAGAATCTCAAGAGCAGGGGGTGGAGCAAGCCAGGCCTCAAACCATGAGAAACTCCAGCCCAAAATGCAGCCAAAATGCAGCTCACATCCGGGACAATTTCAAGAGCAGGAGGTGGAGAAAGCCAGGCCTCAAACCACAAGAAGCTCCAGCCCAAAAAGCAGCCAAAATGCAGCCCATATCCGGGAGAATATCAAGAGCAGGGGGTGGAGCAAGCCAGGCCTCAGACCACGAGAAGCTCCAGCCCAAAAGGCAGCCAAAATGCAGCGCACATCTGAGAGAATCTCAAGAGCAGGGGGTGGAGCAAGCCAGGCCTCAAACCTCGAGAAGCTCCAGCCCAAAAGGCAGCCAAAATCCAGCCCACATCCGGGAGAATCTCAAGAGTAGGGGGTGGAGCAAGACAGGCCTCAAACCACGAGAAGCTCCAGCCCAAAAGTCAGCCAAAAGGAAGCCCACATCCAGGAGAATATCAAGAGCAGGGGGTGGAGCAAGCCAGGCCTCAAACCTCGAGAAGCTCCAGCCCAAAAGGCAGCCAAAATGCAGCCCACATCAGGGAGAATCTCAAGAGCAGGGGGTGGAGCAAGCCAGGCCTCAAACCTCGAGAAGCTCCAGCCCAAAAGGCAGCCAAAATGCAGCCCACCTCCCTGAGAATCTCAAGAGCAGGGGGTGGAGCAAGGCAGGCCTCAAACCACGAGAAGCTCCTGCCCTAAAGGCAGCCAAAATGCAGCCCACCTCCCTGAGAATCTCAAGAGCAGGGGGTGGAGCAAGCCAGGCCTCAAACCTCGAGAAGCTCCAGCCCAAAAGGCAGCCAAAATGCAGCCCACATCCGGGAGAATCTCAAGAGCAGGGGGTGGAGCAAGCCAGGCCTCAAACCACAAGAAGCTCCAGCCCAAAAGGAAGCCAAAATCCAGCCCTCATCCGGGAGAATCTCAAGAGCAGGGGGTCGTGCAAGCCAGGCCTCAAACCACGAGAAGCTCCAGTTCAAAAGGCAGCCAAAATGCAGCCCACATCTGGGAGAATCTCAAGAGCAGGGGGTGGAGTAAGCCAGGCCTCAAACCGCGAGAAGCTAAAGCCCAGAAGGCAGCCAAAATGCAGCCCACATCCGGGAGTATATCAAGAGCAGGGGGTGGAGAAAGCCAGGCCTCAACCCACGAGAACTCCAGCCCAAAAGGCAGCCAAAATCCAGCCCACATCCGGGAGAATCTCAAGAGCAGGGGGTGGAGCAAGCCAGGCCTCAAACCACGAGAAGCTCCAGCCCAAAAGGCAGCCAAAATGCAGCCCACCTCCGGGAGAATCTCAAGAGCAGGGGGTGGAGCAAGCCAGGCCTCAAACCATGAGAAGCTCCAGCCCAAAACGCAGCCAAAATGCAGCCCACATCCGGGAGAATCTCAAGAGCAGGGGGTGGAGCAAGCCAGGCCTCAAACCACGAGAAGCTCCAGCCCAAAAGGCAGCCAAAATGCAGCCCACATCCGGGAGAATCTCAAGAGCAGGGGGTGGAGCAAGCCAGGCCTCAAACCACAAGAAGCTCCAGCCCAAGAATCAGCCAAAATGCAGCGCACATTCGGGAGAATCTCAAGAGCAGTGGGTGGAGCAAGCCAGGCCTCAAACCATGAGAAACTCCAGCCCAAAATGCAGCCAAAATGCAGCTCACATCCGGGACAATTTCAAGAGCAGGAGGTGGAGCAAGCCAGGCCTCAAACCACGAGAAACTCCAGCCCAAAAGGCAGCCAAAATGCAGCCCACCTCCGGGAGAATCTCAAGAGCAGGGGGTGGAGCAAGCCAGGCCTCAAACCATGAGAAACTCCAGCCCAAAAGGCAGCCAAAATGCAGCTCACATCCGGGACAATTTCAAGAGCAGGAGGTGGAGCAAGCCAGGCCTCAAACCACGAGAAGCTCCAGCCCAAAATGCAGCCAAAATGCAGCCCTCCTAGGGGAGAATATCAAGAGGAGGGGGTGGAGCAAGCCAGGCCTCAAACCACGAGAAGCTCCAGCCCAAAAGGCAGCCAAAATGCAGCCCACATCCGGGAGAATCTCAAGAGCAGGGGGTGGAGCAAGCCAGGCCTCAAACCACGAGAATCTCCAGCCCAAAAGGCATCCATAATGCAGCCCACATCCGGGAGAATCTCAAGAGCAGGGGGTGGAGCAAGCCAGGCCTCAAACCACGAGAAGCTCCAGCCCAAAAGGCAGCCAAAATGCAGCCCACATCCAGGAGAATATCAAGAGCAGGGGGTGGAGCAAGCCAGGCCTCAAACCTCGAGAAGCTCCAGCCCAAAAGACAGCCAAAATGCAGCCCACCTCCGGGAGAATATCAAGAGCAGGGGGTGGAGCAAGCCAGGCCTCAAACCACGAGAAGCTCCAGCCCAAAAGGCAGCCAAAATGCAGCCCACCTCCGGGAGAATCTCAAGAGCAGGGGGTGGAGCAAGCCAGGCCTCAAACCACGAGAAGCTCCAGCCCAAAAGGCAGCCAAAATGCAGCCCACATCCGGGAGAATATCAAGAGCAGGGTGTGGAGCAAGCCAGGCCTCAAACCACGAGAAGCTCCAGCCCAAAATGGCAGCCACAATCCAGCCCAAATGCGGGAGAACATCAAGAGCAGGGGGTGGAGCAAGCCAGGCCTCAAACCATGAGAAGCTCCAGCCCAAAAGGCAGCCAAAATGCAGACCACCTCCGGGAGAATCTCAAGAGCAGGGGGTGGAGCAAGCCAGGCCTCAAACCATGAGAAGCTCCAGCCCAAAAGGCAGCCAAAATGCAGCCCACATCCGGGAGAATCTCAAGAGCAGGGGGTGGAGCAAGCCAGGCCTCAAACCTCGAGAAGCTATAGCCCTAAAGGCAGCCAAAAGGCAGCCCACCTCCGGGAGAATCTCAAGAACAGGGGGTGGAGCAAGCCAGGCCTCAAACCACGAGAAGCTCCAGCCCAAAATGCAGCCAAAATCCTAACCACATCCGGGAGAATCTCAAGAGCAGGGGGTGGAGCAAGCCAGGCCTCAAACCTCGAGAAGCTCCAGCCCAAAAGGCAGCCAAAATGCAGCCCACATCCAGGAGAATCTCAAGAGCAGGGGGTGGAGCAAGCCAGGCCTCAAACCATGAGAAGCTCCAGCCCAAAAGGCAGCCAAAATGCAGGCCACATCCGGGAGAATCTCAAGAGCAGGGGGTGGAGCAAGCCAGGCCTCAAACCACGAGAAGCTCCACCCAAAAGGCAGCCAAAATGCAGCCCACATCTGGGAGAATCTCAAGAGCAGGGGGTGGAGCAAGCCAGGCCTCAAACCACGAGAAGCTCCAGCCCAAAAAGCAGCCAAAATGCAGCCCACCTCCGGGAGAATCTCAAGAGCAGGGGGTGGAGCAAGCCAGGCCTCAAACCACGAGAAGCTCCAGCCCTAAAGGCAGCCAAAATGCAGCCCACATCCGGGAGAATCTCAAGAGCAGGGGGTGGAGCAAGCCAGGCCTCAAACCACGAGAAGCTCCAGCCCAAAAGGCAGCCAAAATGCAGCCCACATCCGGGAGAATCTCAAGAGCAGGGGGTGGAGCAAGCCAGGCCTCAAACCACGAGAAGCTCCAGCCCAAAAGGCAGCCAAAATGCAGCCCACATCTGGGAGAATCTCAAGAGCAGGGGGTGGAGCAAGCCAGGCCTCAAACCTCGAGAAGCTCCAGCCCAAAAGGCAGCCAAAATGCAGCCCACATCCAGGAGAATCTCAAGAGCAGGGGGTGGAGCAAGCCAGGCCTCAAACCATGAGAAGCTCCAGCCCAAAAGGCAGACAAAATCCAGCCCACATCCGGGAGAATCTCAAGAGCAGGGGGTGGAGCAAGCCAGGCCTCAAACCACGAGAAGCTCCAGCCCAAAATGCAGCCAAAATGCAGCCCACCTCCGGGAGAATCTCAAGAGCAGGGGGTGGAGCAAGCCAGGCCTCAAACCACGAGAAGCTCCAGCCCTAAAGGCAGCCAAAATGCAGCCCACATCCGGGAGAATCTCAAGAGCAGAGGGTGGAGCAAGCCAGGCCTCAAACCACGAGAAGCTCCAGCCCAAAAGGCAGCCAAAATGCAGCCCACATCCAGGAGAATATCAAGAGCAGGGGGTGGAGCAAGCCAGGCCTCAAACCATGAGAAGCTCCAGCCCAAAAGGCAGCCAAAATGCAGCCCACATCTGGGAGAATCTCAAGAGCAGGGGGTGGAGCAAGCCAGGCCTCAAACCTCGAGAAGCTCCAGCCCAAAAGGCAGCCAAAATGCAGCCCACATCCAGGAGAATCTCAAGAGCAGGGGGTGGAGCAAGCCAGGCCTCAAACCATGAGAAGCTCCAGCCCAAAAGGCAGCCAAAATGCAGCCCACATCCAGGAGAATCTCAAGAGCAGGGGGTGGAGCAAGCCAGGCCTCAAACCTCGAGAAGCTCCAGCCCAAAAGGCAGCCAAAATGCAGCCCACATCTGGGAGAATCTCAAGAGCAGGGGGTGGAGCAAGCCAGGCCTCAAACCTCGAGAAGCTCCAGCCCAAAAGGCAGCCAAAATGCAGGCCACATCCAGGAGAATCTCAAGAGCAGGGGGTGGAGCAAGCCAGGCCTCAAACCATGAGAAGCTCCAGCCCAAAAGGCAGCCAAAATGCAGCCCACCTCCGGGAGAATCTCAAGAGCAGGGGGTGGAGCAAGCCAGGCCTCAAACCACGAGAAGCTCCAGCCCAAAAAGCAGCCAAAATGCAGCCCACCTCCGGGAGAATCTCAAGAGCAGGGGGTGGAGCAAGCCAGGCCTCAAACCTCGAGAAGCTCCAGCCCAAAAGGCAGCCAAAATGCAGCCCACATCCAGGAGAATCTCAAGAGCAGGGGGTGGAGCAAGCCAGGCCTCAAACCATGAGAAGCTCCAGCCCAAAAGGCAGCCAAAATGCAGCCCACATCCGGGAGAATCTCAAGAGCAGGGGGTGGAGCAAGCCAGGCCTCAAACCACGAGAAGCTCCAGCCCAAAAAGCAGCCAAAATGCAGCCCACCTCCGGGAGAATCTCAAGAGCAGGGGGTGGAGCAAGCCAGGCCTCAAACCACGAGAAGCTCCAGCCCTAAAGGCAGCCAAAATGCAGCCCACATCCGGGAGAATCTCAAGAGCAGGGGGTGGAGCAAGCCAGGCCTCAAACCACGAGAAGCTCCAGCCCAAAAGGCAGCCAAAATGCAGCCCACATCCGGGAGAATCTCAAGAGCAGGGGGTGGAGCAAGCCAGGCCTCAAACCACGAGAAGCTCCAGCCCAAAATGCAGCCAAAATCCAGCCAACATCTGGGACAATTTCAAGAGCAGGGGGTGGAGCAAGCAAGGCCTCAAACCATGAGAAGCTCCAGCCCAAAAGGGAGCCAAAATGCAGCCCACATCCAGGAGAATCTCAAGAGCAGGGGGTGGAGCAAGCCAGGCCTCAAACCTCGAGAAGCTCCAGCCCAAAAGGCAGCCAAAATGCAGCCCACATCTGGGAGAATCTCAAGAGCAGGGGGTGGAGCAAGCCAGGCCTCAAACCTCGAGAAGCTCCAGCCCAAAAGGCAGCCAAAATGCAGCCCACATCCAGGAGAATCTCAAGAGCAGGGGGTGGAGCAAGCCAGGCCTCAAACCATGAGAAGCTCCAGCCCAAAAGGCAGCCAAAATGCAGCCCACCTCCGGGAGAATCTCAAGAGCAGGGGGTGGAGCAAGCCAGGCCTCAAACCACGAGAAGCTCCAGCCCAAAAAGCAGCCAAAATGCAGCCCACCTCCGGGAGAATCTCAAGAGCAGGGGGTGGAGCAAGCCAGGCCTCAAACCTCGAGAAGCTCCAGCCCAAAAGGCAGCCAAAATGCAGCCCACATCCAGGAGAATCTCAAGAGCAGGGGGTGGAGCAAGCCAGGCCTCAAACCATGAGAAGCTCCAGCCCAAAAGGCAGCCAAAATGCAGCCCACATCCGGGAGAATCTCAAGAGCAGGGGGTGGAGCAAGCCAGGCCTCAAACCACGAGAAGCTCCAGCCCAAAAAGCAGCCAAAATGCAGCCCACCTCCGGGAGAATCTCAAGAGCAGGGGGTGGAGCAAGCCAGGCCTCAAACCACGAGAAGCTCCAGCCCTAAAGGCAGCCAAAATGCAGCCCACATCCGGGAGAATCTCAAGAGCAGGGGGTGGAGCAAGCCAGGCCTCAAACCACGAGAAGCTCCAGCCCAAAAGGCAGCCAAAATGCAGCCCACATCCGGGAGAATCTCAAGAGCAGGGGGTGGAGCAAGCCAGGCCTCAAACCACGAGAAGCTCCAGCCCAAAATGCAGCCAAAATCCAGCCAACATCTGGGACAATTTCAAGAGCAGGGGGTGGAGCAAGCAAGGCCTCAAACCATGAGAAGCTCCAGCCCAAAAGGGAGCCAAAATGCAGCGCACATCCGGGAGAATCTCAAGAGCAGGGGGTGGAGCAAGGCAGGCCTCAAACCACGAGAAGCTCCAGCCCAAAAGGCAGCCAAAATGTAGCCCATATCCGGGAGAATCTCAAGAGCAGGGGGTGGAGCAAGCCAGGCCTCAAACCACGAGAAGATCCAGCCCTTTAATCAGCCAAAATCCAGCCCATATCCGGGAGAATCTCAAGAGCAGGGGGTGGAGCAAGCCAGGCCTCAAACCACGAGAAGATCCAGCCCTTTAATCAGCCAAAATGCAGCCCACATCCGGGAGAATCTCAAGAGCAGGGGGCGGAGCAAGCCAGGCCTCAAACCATGAGAAGCTCCTGCCCAAAAGGCAGCCAAAATGCAGCCCACATCCGGGAGAATCTCAAGAGCAGGGGGTGGAGCAAGCCAGGCCTCAAACCTCGAGAAACTATAGCCCAAAAGGCAGCCAAAATGCAGCCCACCTCCGGGAGAATCTCAAGAGCAGGGGGTGGAGCAAGGCAGGCCTCAAACCACGAGAAGCTCCAGCCCAAAAGGCAGCCAAAATCCTAACCACATCCGGGAGAATCTCAACAGCAGGGGGTGGAGCAAGCAAGGCCTCAAACCACGAGAAGCTCCAGCCCAAAAGGCAGCCAAAATGCAGCCCACCTCCGGGAGAATCTCAAGAGCAGGGGGTGGAGCAAGCCAGGCCTCAAACCATGAGAAGCTCCAGCCCTAAAGCCAGCTAAAATGCAGCCCACCTCCGGGAGAATCTCAAGAGCAGGGGGTGGAGCAAGGCAGGCCTCAAACCACGAGAAGCTCCAGCCCAAAATGCAGACAAAATCCAGCCCATATCCGGGAGAATCTCAAGAGCAGGGGGTGGAGCAAGCCAGGCCTCAAACCACGAGAAGCTCCAGCCCAAAAGGCAGCCAAAATCCAGGCCACATCCAGGAGAATCTCAAGAGCAGGGGGTGGAGGAAGCAAGGCCTCAAACCATGAGAAGCTCCAGCCCAAAAGGCAGCCAAAATGCAGCCCACATCCAGGAGAATCTCAAGAGCAGGGGGTGGAGCAAGCCAGGCCTCAAACCATGAGAAGCTCCAGCCCTAAAGGCAGCCAAAATGCAGCCCACATCCGGGAGAATCTCAAGAGCAGGGGGTGGAGCAAGCCAGGCCTCAAACCACGAGAAGCTCCAGCCCAAAAAGCAGCCAAAATGCAGCCCACCTCCGGGAGAATCTCAAGAGCAGGGGGTGGAGCAAGCCAGGCCTCAAACCACGAGAAGCTCCAGCCCTAAAGGCAGCCAAAATGCAGCACACATCCGGGAGAATCTCAAGAGCAGGGGGTGGAGCAAGCCAGGCCTCAAACCACGAGAAGCTCCAGCCCAAAAGGCAGCCAAAATGCAGCCCACATCCGGGAGAATCTCAAGAGCAGGGGGTGGAGCAAGCCAGGCCTCAAACCACGAGAAGCTCCAGCCCAAAATGCAGCCAAAATCCAGCCAACATCTGGGACAATTTCAAGAGCAGGGGGTGGAGCAAGCAAGGCCTCAAACCATGAGAAGCTCCAGCCCAAAAGGGAGCCAAAATGCAGCGCACATCCGGGAGAATCTCAAGAGCAGGGGGTGGAGCAAGGCAGGCCTCAAACCACGAGAAGCTCCAGCCCAAAAGGCAGCCAAAATGTAGCCCATATCCGGGAGAATCTCAAGAGCAGGGGGTGGAGCAAGCCAGGCCTCAAACCACGAGAAGATCCAGCCCTTTAATCAGCCAAAATCCAGCCCATATCCGGGAGAATCTCAAGAGCAGGGGGTGGAGCAAGCCAGGCCTCAAACCACGAGAAGATCCAGCCCTTTAATCAGCCAAAATGCAGCCCACATCCGGGAGAATCTCAAGAGCAGGGGGCGGAGCAAGCCAGGCCTCAAACCATGAGAAGCTCCTGCCCAAAAGGCAGCCAAAATGCAGCCCACATCCGGGAGAATCTCAAGAGCAGGGGGTGGAGCAAGCCAGGCCTCAAACCACGAGAAACTATAGCCCAAAAGGCAGCCAAAAGGCAGCCCACCTCCGGGAGAATCTCAAGAGCAGGGGGTGGAGCAAGGCAGGCCTCAAACCACGAGAAGCTCCAGCCCAAAAGGCAGCCAAAATCCTAACCACATCCGGGAGAATCTCAAGAGCAGGGGGTGGAGCAAGCCAGGCCTCAAACCACGAGAAGATCCAGCCCTTTAATCAGCCAAAATCCAGCCCATATCCGGGAGAATCTCAAGAGCAGGGGGTGGAGCAAGCCAGGCCTCAAACCACGAGAAGATCCAGCCCTTTAATCAGCCAAAATGCAGCCCACATCCGGGAGAATCTCAAGAGCAGGGGGCGGAGCAAGCCAGGCCTCAAACCATGAGAAGCTCCTGCCCAAAAGGCAGCCAAAATGCAGCCCACATCCGGGAGAATCTCAAGAGCAGGGGGTGGAGCAAGCCAGGCCTCAAACCACGAGAAACTATAGCCCAAAAGGCAGCCAAAAGGCAGCCCACCTCCGGGAGAATCTCAAGAGCAGGGGGTGGAGCAAGGCAGGCCTCAAACCACGAGAAGCTCCAGCCCAAAAGGCAGCCAAAATCCTAACCACATCCGGGAGAATCTCAAGAGCAGGGGGTGGAGCAAGCAAGGCCTCAAACCACGAGAAGCTCCAGCCCAAAAGGCAGCCAAAATGCAGCCCACCTCCGGGAGAATCTCAAGAGCAGGGGGTGGAGCAAGCCAGGCCTCAAACCATGAGAAGCTCCAGCCCTAAAGCCAGCCAAAATGCAGCCCACCTCCGGGAGAATCTCAAGAGCAGGGGGTGGAGCAAGGCAGGCCTCAAACCACGAGAAGCTCCAGCCCAAAATGCAGACAAAATCCAGCCCATATCCGGGAGAATCTCAAGAGCAGGGGGTGGAGCAAGCCAGGCCTCAAACTACGAGAAGCTCCAACCCAAAAGGCAGACAAAATCCAGTCCACATCCGGGAGAATCTCAAGAGCAGGGGGTGGAGCAAGCCAGGCCTCAAACCACGAGAAGCTCCAGCCCAAAAGGCAGCCAAAATCCAGGCCACATCCAGGAGAATCTCAAGAGCAGGGGGTGGAGGAAGCAAGGCCTCAAACCATGAGAAGCTCCAGCCCAAAAGGCAGCCAAAATGCAGCCCACATCCAGGAGAATCTCAAGAGCAGGGGGTGGAGCAAGCCAGGCCTCAAACCATGAGAAGCTCCAGCCCAAAAGGCAGCCAAAATGCAGCCCACCTCCGGGAGAATCTCAAGAGCAGGGGGTGGAGCAAGCCAGGCCTCAAACCACGAGAAGCTCCAGCCCAAAATGCAGATAAAATCCAGCCCATATCCGGGAGAATCTCAAGAGCAGGGGGTGGAGCAAGGCAGGCCTCAAACTACGAGAAGCTCCAACCCAAAAGGCAGACAAAATCCAGTCCACATCCGGGAGAATATCAAGAGCAGGGGGTGGAGCAAGCCAGGCCTCAAACCACGAGAAGCTCCAGCCCAAAAGGCAGCCAAAATCCAGCCCACATCCGGGAGAATCTCAAGAGCAGGGGGTGGAGGAAGCAAGGCCTCAAACCATGAGAAGCTCCAGCCCAAAAGGGAGCCAAAATGCAGCCCACATCCAGGAGAATCTCAAGAGCAGGGGGTGGAGCAAGCCAGGCCTCAAACCATGAGAAGCTCCAGCCCAAAAGGCAGCCAAAATGCAGCCCACATCCGGGAGAATCTCAAGAGCAGGGGGCGGAGCAAGCCAGGCCTCAAACCAAGAGAAGCTCCAGCCCAAAAGGCAGCCAAAATGCAGCCCACATCCGGGAGAATCTCAAGAGCAGGGGGCGGAGCAAGCCAGGCCTCAACCCTCGAGAAACTATAGCCCAAAAGGCAGCCAAAAGGCAGCCCACCTCCGGGAGAATCTCAAGAACAGGGGGTGGAGCAAGCCAGGCCTCAAACCACGAGAAGCTCCAGCCCAAAATGCAGCCAAAATCCTAACCACATCCGGGAGAATCTCAAGAGGAGGGGGTGGAGCAAGCCAGGTCTCAAACCATGAGAAGCTCCAGCCCAAAAGGCAGCCAAAATGCAGCCCATATCCGGGAGAATCTCAAGAGCAGGGGGTGGAGCAAGCCAGGCCTCAAACCTCGAGAAGCTCCAGCCCAAAAGGCAGCCAAAATGCAGCCCACATCCGGGAGAATCTCAAGAGCAGGGGGTGGAGCAAGCCAGGCCTCAAACCACGAGAAGCTCCAGCCCAAAAGGCAGCCAAAATGCAGCCCACCTCCGGGAGAATCTCAAGAGCAGGGGGTGGAGCAAGCCAGGCCTCAAACCATGAGAAGCTCCAGCCCTAAAGCCAGCCAAAATGCAGCCCACCTCCGGGAGAATCTCAAGAGCAGGGGGTGGAGCAAGCCAGGCCTCAAACCATGAGAAGCTCCAGCCCAAAAGGGAGCCAAAATGCAGCCCACATCCAGGAGAATCTCAAGAGCAGGGGGTGGAGCAAGCCAGGCCTCAAACCATGAGAAGCTCCAGCCCAAAAGGCACCCAAAATGCAGCCCACATCTGGGAGAATCTCAAGAGCAGGGGGTGGAGCAAGCCAGGCCTCAAACCACGAGAAGCTCCAGCCCAAAAGGCAGCCAAAATGCAGCCCACCTCCGGGAGAATCTCAAGAGCAGGGGGTGGAGCAAGCCAGGCCTCAAACCACGAGAAACTCCAGCCCAAAAGGCAGCCAAAATGCAGCCCACATGCAGGAGAATATCAAGAGCAGGTGGTGGAGCAAGCCAGGCCTCAAACCATGAGAAGCTCCAGCCCAAAATGCAGCCAAAATGCAGCCCACATCTGGGAGAATCTCAAGAGCAGGGGGTGGAGCAAGCCAGGCCTCAAACCATGAGAAGCTCCAGCCCAAAAGGCAGCCAAAATGCAGCCCACATCCAGGAGAATCTCAAGAGCAGGGGGTGGAGCAAGCCAGGCCTCAAACCATGAGAAGCTCCAGCCCAAAAGGCAGCCAAAATACAGCCCACCTCCGGGAGAATCTCAAGAGCAGGGGGTGGAGCAAGCCAGGCCTCAAACCACGAGAAGCTCCAGCCCAAAAAGCAGCCAAAATGCAGCCCACCTCCGGGAGAATCTCAAGAGCAGGGGGTGGAGCAAGCCAGGCCTCAAACCACGAGAAGCTCCAGCCCAAAATGCAGCCAAAATGCAGCCCACATCCGGGAGAATCTCAAGAGCAGGGGGTGGAGCAAGCCAGGCCTCAAACCACGAGAAGCTCCAGCCCAAAATGCAGCCAAAATCCAGCCAACATCTGGGACAATTTCAAGAGCAGGGGGTGGAGCAAGCAAGGCCTCAAACCATGAGAAGCTCCAGCCCAAAAGGGAGCCAAAATGCAGCGCACATCCGGGAGAATCTCAAGAGCAGGGGGTGGAGCAAGCCAGGCCTCAAACCACGAGAAGCTCCAGCCCAAAAGGCAGCCAAAATGCAGCCCACATCCGGGAGAATCTCAAGAGCAGGGGGTGGAGCAAGCCAGGCCTCAAACCACGAGAAGCTCCAGCCCAAAATGCAGCCAAAATCCAGCCAACATCTGGGACAATTTCAAGAGCAGGGGGTGGAGCAAGCAAGGCCTCAAACCATGAGAAGCTCCAGCCCAAAAGGGAGCCAAAATGCAGCGCACATCCAGGAGAATCTCAAGAGCAGGGGGTGGAGCAAGCCAGGCCTCAAACCACGAGAAGATCCAGCCCTTTAATCAGCCAAAATCCAGCCCATATCCGGGAGAATCTCAAGAGCAGGGGGTGGAGCAAGCCAGGCCTCAAACCTCGAGATTCTCCAGCTCAAAAGGCAGCCAAAAGGCAGCCAAAATGCAGCCCACATCCAGGAGAATCTCAAGAGCAGGGGGCGGAGCAAGCCAGGCCTCAAACCACGAGAAGCTCCAGCCCAAAAGGCAGCCAAAATGCAGCCCACATCCGGGAGAATCTCAAGAGCAGGGGGCGGAGCAAGCCAGGCCTCAAACCATGAGAAGCTCCTGCCCAAAAGGCAGCCAAAATGCAGCCCACATCCGGGAGAATCTCAAGAGCAGGGGGTGGAGCAAGCCAGGCCTCAAACCTCGAGAAACTATAGCCCAAAAGGCAGCCAAAAGGCAGCCCACCTCCGGGAGAATCTCAAGAACAGGGGGTGGAGCAAGGCAGGCCTCAAACCACGAGAAGCTCCAGCCCAAAAGGCAGCCAAAATCCTAACCACATCCGGGAGAATCTCAAGAGCAGGGGGTGGAGCAAGCAAGGCCTCAAACCACGAGAAGCTCCAGCCCAAAAGGGAGCCAAAATGCAGCGCACATCCGGGAGAATCTCAAGAGCAGGGGGTGGAGCAAGCCAGGCCTCAAACCACGAGAAGCTCCAGCCCAAAAGGCAGCCAAAATGCAGCCCACATCCGGGAGAATCTCAAGAGCAGGGGGTGGAGCAAGCCAGGCCTCAAACCACGAGAAGCTCCAGCCCAAAATGCAGCCAAAATCCAGCCAACATCTGGGACAATTTCAAGAGCAGGGGGTGGAGCAAGCAAGGCCTCAAACCATGAGAAGCTCCAGCCCAAAAGGGAGCCAAAATGCAGCGCACATCCGGGAGAATCTCAAGAGCAGGGGGTGGAGCAAGCCAGGCCTCAAACCACGAGAAGATCCAGCCCTTTAATCAGCCAAAATCCAGCCCATATCCGGGAGAATATCAAGAGCAGGGGGTGGAGCAAGCCAGGCCTCAAACCTCGAGATTCTCCAGCTCAAAAGGCAGCCAAAAGGCAGCCAAAATGCAGCCCACATCCGGGAGAATCTCAAGAGCAGGGGGCGGAGCAAGCCAGGCCTCAAACCACGAGAAGCTCCAGCCCAAAAGGCAGCCAAAATGCAGCCCACATCCGGGAGAATCTCAAGAGCAGGGGGCGGAGCAAGCCAGGCCTCAAACCATGAGAAGCTCCTGCCCAAAAGGCAGCCAAAATGCAGCCCACATCCGGGAGAATCTCAAGAGCAGGGGGTGGAGCAAGCCAGGCCTCAAACCTCGAGAAACTATAGCCCAAAAGGCAGCCAAAAGGCAGCCCACCTCCGGGAGAATCTCAAGAACAGGGGGTGGAGCAAGGCAGGCCTCAAACCACGAGAAGCTCCAGCCCAAAAGGCAGCCAAAATCCTAACCACATCCGGGAGAATCTCAAGAGCAGGGGGTGGAGCAAGCAAGGCCTCAAACCACGAGAAGCTCCAGCCCAAAAGGCAGCCAAAATGCAGCCCACCTCCGGGAGAATCTCAAGAGCAGGGGGTGGAGCAAGCCAGGCCTCAAACCATGAGAAGCTCCAGCCCTAAAGCCAGCCAAAATGCAGCCCACCTCCGGGAGAATCTCAAGAGCAGGGGGTGGAGCAAGGCAGGCCTCAAACCACGAGAAGCTCCAGCCCAAAATGCAGACAAAATCCAGCCCATATCCGGGAGAATCTCAAGAGCAGGGGGTGGAGCAAGCCAGGCCTCAAACTACGAGAAGCTCCAACCCAAAAGGCAGACAAAATCCAGTCCACATCCGGGAGAATCTCAAGAGCAGGGGGTGGAGCAAGCCAGGCCTCAAACCACGAGAAGCTCCAGCCCAAAAGGCAGCCAAAATGCAGCCCATATCCGGGAGAATCTCAAGAGCAGGGGGTGGAGCAAGCCAGGCCTCAAACCACGAGAAGATCCAGCCCTTTAATCAGCCAAAATCCAGCCCATATCGGGGAGAATATCAAGAGCAGGGGGTGGAGCAAGCCAGGCCTCAAACCTCGAGATTCTCCAGCCCAAAAGGCAGCCAAAAGGCAGCCAAAATTCAGGCCACCTCCGGGAGAATCTCAAGAGCAGGGGGCGGAGCAAGCCAGGCCTCGAACCACGAGAAGCTCCAGCCCAAAAGGCAGCCAAAATGCAGCCCACATCCGGGAGAATCTCAAGAGCAGGGGGCGGAGCAAGCCAGGCCTCAAACCACGAGAAGCTCCAGCCCAAAAGGCAGCCAAAATGCAGCCCACCTCCCTGAGAATATCAAGAGCAGGGGGTGGAGCAAGGCAGGCCTCAAACCACGAGAAGCTACAGCCCAAACGGCAGCCGAAATCCAGCCCACATCCGGGAGAATCTCAAGAGCAGGGGGTGGAGCAAGCCAGGCCTCAAACCATGAGAAGCTCCAGCCCAAAAGGCAGCCAAAATGCAGCTCACATCCGGGACAATTTCAAGAGCAGGAGGTGGAGCAAGCCAGGCCTCAAACCACGAGAAGCTCCAGCCGAAAAGGCAGTAAAAATCCAGACCACATCCAGGAGAATCTCAAGAGCAGGTGGTGGAGCAAGCCAGGCCTCAAACCACGAGAAGCTCCAGCCCAAAAGGCAGCCAAAATGCAGCCCACCTCCGGGAGAATCTCAAGAGCAGGGGGTGGAGCAAGCCAGGCCTCAAACCATGAGAAGCTCCAGCCCAAAAGGCAGCCAAAATGCAGCCCACATCCGGGAGAATCTCAAGAGCAGGGGGTGGAGCAAGCCAGGCCTCAAACCACAAGAAGCTCCAGCCCAAAAGGCAGCCAAAATGCAGCCCACCTCCGGGAGAATCTCAAGAGCAGAGGGTGGAGCAAGCCAGGCCTCAAACCATGAGAAGCTCCTGCCCAAAAGGCAGCCAAAATGCAGCCCACATCCGGGAGAATCTCAAGAGCAGGGGGTGGAGCAAGCCAGGCCTCAAACCTCGAGAAACTATAGCCCAAAAGGCAGCCAAAAGGCAGCCCACCTCCGGGAGAATCTCAAGAACAGGGGGTGGAGCAAGCCAGGCCTCAAACCACGAGAAGCTCCAGCCCAAAATGCAGCCAAAATCCTAACCACATCCGGGAGAATCTCAAGAGGAGGGGGTGGAGCAAGCCAGGCCTCAAACCACGAGAAGCTCCAGCCCAAAAGGCAGCCAAAATGCAGCCCACCTCCGGGAGAATCTCAAGAGCAGGGGGTGGAGCAAGCCAGGCCTCAAACCTCGAGAAGCTCCAGCCCAAAAGGCAGCCAAAATGCAGCCCACATCCGGGAGAATCTCAAGAGCAGGGGGTGGAGCAAGCAAGGCCTCAAACCACGAGAAGCTCCAGCCCAAAAGGCAGCCAAAATGCAGCCCACCTCCGGGAGAATCTCAAGAGCAGGGGGTGGAGCAAGCCAGGCCTCAAACCATGAGAAGCTCCAGCCCTAAAGCCAGCCAAAATGCAGCCCACCTCCGGGAGAATCTCAAGAGCAGGGGGTGGAGCAAGCCAGGCCTCAAACCACGAGAAGCTCCAGCCCAAAATGCAGACAAAATCCAGCCCATATCCGGGAGAATCTCAAGAGCAGGGGGTGGAGCAAGGCAGGCCTCAAACTACGAGAAGCTCCAACCCAAAAGGCAGACAAAATCCAGTCCACATCCGGGAGAATCTCAAGAGCAGGGGGTGGAGCAAGCCAGGCCTCAAACCACGAGAAGCTCCAGCCCAAAAGGCAGCCAAAATGCAGCCCACATCCAGGACAATATCAAGAGCAGAAGGTGGAGCAAGCCAGGCCTCAAACCACGAGAAGCTCCAGCCCAAAAGGCAGCCAAAATCCAGCCCACATCCGGGAGAATCTCAAGAGCAGGGGGTGGAGGAAGCAAGGCCTCAAACCATGAGAAGCTCCAGCCCAAAAGGGAGCCAAAATGCAGCCCACATCCAGGAGAATCTCAAGAGCAGGGGGTGGAGCAAGCCAGGCCTCAAACCATGAGAAGCTCCAGCCCAAAAGGCACCCAAAATGCAGCCCACATCCGGGAGAATCTCAAGAGCAGGGGGTGGAGCAAGCCAGGCCTCAAACCACGAGAAGCTCCAGCCCAAAAGGCAGCCAAAATGCAGCCCACATCCGGGAGAATCTCAAGAGCAGGGGGTGGAGCAAGCCAGGCCTCAAACCACGAGAAGCTCCAGCCCAAAAGGCAGCCAAAATGCAGCCCACATCCAGGAGAATATCAAGAGCAGGTGGTGGAGCAAGCCAGGCCTCAAACCATGAGAAGCTCCAGCCCAAAATGCAGCCAAAATGCAGCCCACATCTGGGAGAATCTCAAGAGCAGGGGGTGGAGCAAGCCAGGCCTCAAACCATGAGAAGCTCCAGCCCTAAAGCCAGCCAAAATGCAGCCCACATCCAGGAGAATCTCAAGAGCAGGGGGTGGAGCAAGCCAGGCCTCAAACCATGAGAAGCTCCAGCCCAAAAGGCAGCCAAAATGCAGCCCACATCTGGGAGAATCTCAAGAGCAGGGGGTGGAACAAGCCAGGCCTCAAACCTCGAGAAGCTCCAGCTCAAAAGGCAGCCAAAATGCAGCCCACATCCAGGAGAATCTCAAGAGCAGGGGGTGGAGCAAGCCAGGCCTCAAACCATGAGAAGCTCCAGCCCAAAAGGCAGCCAAAATGCAGCCCACCTCCGGGAGAATCTCAAGAGCAGGGGGTGGAGCAAGCCAGGCCTCAAACCACGAGAAGCTCCAGCCCAAAAAGCAGCCAAAATGCAGCCCACCTCCGGGAGAATCTCAAGAGCAGGGGGTGGAGCAAGGCAGGCCTCAAACCACGAGAAGCTCCAGCCCAAAATGCAGCCAAAATGCAGCCCACATCCGGGAGAATCTCAAGAGCAGGGGGTGGAGCAAGCCAGGCCTCAAACCACGAGAAGCTCCAGCCCAAAATGCAGCCAAAATCCAGCCAACATCTGGGACAATTTCAAGAGCAGGGGGTGGAGCAAGCAAGGCCTCAAACCATGAGAAGCTCCAGCCCAAAAGGGAGCCAAAATGCAGCGCACATCCGGGAGAATCTCAAGAGCAGGGGGTGGAGCAAGCCAGGCCTCAAAGCACGAGAAGCTCCAGCCCAAAAGGCAGCCAAAATGCAGCCCACCTCCGGGAGAATCTCAAGAGCAGGGGGTGGAGCAAGCCAGGCCTCAAACCTCGAGAAGCTCCAGCCCAAAATGCAGCCAAAATCCAGCCAACATCTGGGACAATTTCAAGAGCAGGGGGTGGAGCAAGCAAGGCCTCAAACCATGAGAAGCTCCAGCCCAAAAGGGAGCCAAAATGCAGCGCACATCCGGGAGAATCTCAAGAGCAGGGGGTGGAGCAAGCCAGGCCTCAAACCACGAGAAGATCCAGCCCTTTAATCAGCCAAAATCCAGCCCATATCCGGGAGAATATCAAGAGCAGGGGGTGGAGCAAGCCAGGCCTCAAACCTCGAGATTCTCCAGCTCAAAAGGCAGCCAAAAGGCAGCCAAAATGCAGCCCACATCCGGGAGAATCTCAAGAGCAGGGGGCGGAGCAAGCCAGGCCTCAAACCACGAGAAGCTCCAGCCCAAAAGGCAGCCAAAATGCAGCCCACATCCGGGAGAATCTCAAGAGCAGGGGGCGGAGCAAGCCAGGCCTCAAACCATGAGAATCTCCTGCCCAAAAGGCAGCCAAAATGCAGCCCACATCCGGGAGAATCTCAAGAGCAGGGGGTGGAGCAAGCCAGGCCTCAAACCTCGAGAAACTATAGCCCAAAAGGCAGCCAAAAGGCAGCCCACCTCCGGGAGAATCTCAAGAACAGGGGGTGGAGCAAGGCAGGCCTCAAACCACGAGAAGCTCCAGCCCAAAAGGCAGCCAAAATCCTAACCACATCCGGGAGAATCTCAAGAGCAGGGGGTGGAGCAAGCAAGGCCTCAAACCACGAGAAGCTCCAGCCCAAAAGGCAGCCAAAATGCAGCCCACCTCCGGGAGAATCTCAAGAGCAGGGGGTGGAGCAAGCCAGGCCTCAAACCATGAGAAGCTCCAGCCCTAAAGCCAGCCAAAATGCAGCCCACCTCCGGGAGAATCTCAAGAGCAGGGGGTGGAGCAAGGCAGGCCTCAAACCACGAGAAGCTCCAGCCCAAAAGGCAGACAAAATCCAGCCCATATCCGGGAGAATCTCAAGAGCAGGGGGTGGAGCAAGCCAGGCCTCAAACTACGAGAAGCTCCAACCCAAAAGGCAGACAAAATCCAGTCCACATCCGGGAGAATCTCAAGAGCAGGGGGTGGAGCAAGCCAGGCCTCAAACCACGAGAAGCTCCAGCCCAAAAGGCAGCCAAAATCCAGGCCACATCCAGGAGAATCTCAAGAGCAGGGGGTGGAGGAAGCAAGGCCTCAAACCATGAGAAGCTCCAGCCCAAAAGGCAGCCAAAATGCAGCCCACATCCAGGAGAATCTCAAGAGCAGGGGTTGGAGCAAGCCAGGCCTCAAACCATGAGAAGCTCCAGCCCAAAAAGCAGCCAAAATGCAGCCCACATCCGGGAGAATCTCAAGAGCAGGGGGTGGAGCAAGCCAGGCCTCAAACCATGAGAAGCTCCAGCCCTAAAGCCAGCCAAAATGCAGCCCACCTCCGGGAGAATCTCAAGAGCAGGGGGTGGAGCAAGCCAGGCCTCAAACCACGAGAAGCTCCAGCCCAAAATGCAGACAAAATCCAGCCCATATCCGGGAGAATCTCAAGAGCAGGTGGTGGAGCAAGGCAGGCCTCAAACTACGAGAAGCTCCAACCCAAAAGGCAGACAAAATCCAGTCCACATCCGGGAGAATATCAAGAGCAGGGGGTGGAGCAAGCCAGGCCTCAAACCACGAGAAGCTCCAGCCCAAAAGGCAGCCAAAATGCAGCCCACATCCAGGACAATATCAAGAGCAGAAGGTGGAGCAAGCCAGGCCTCAAACCACGAGAAGCTCCAGCCCAAAAGGCAGCCAAAATCCAGCCCACATCCGGGAGAATCTCAAGAGCAGGGGGTGGAGGAAGCAAGGCCTCAAACCATGAGAAGCTCCAGCCCAAAAGGGAGCCAAAATGCAGCCCACATCCAGGAGAATCTCAAGAGCAGGGGGTGGAGCAAGCCAGGCCTCAAACCATGAGAAGCTCCAGCCCAAAAGGCAGCCAAAATGCAGCCCACCTCCGGGAGAATCTCAAGAGCAGGGCGTGGAGCAAGCCAGGCCTCAAACCAGGAGAAGCTCCAGCCCAAAAGGCAGCCAAAATGCAGCCCACCTCCGGGAGAATCTCAAGAGCAGGGGGTGGAGCAAGCCAGGCCTCAAACCACGAGAAGCTCCAGCCCAAAAAGCAGCCAAAATGCAGCCCACCTCCGGGAGAATCTCAAGAGCAGGGGGTGGAGCAAGCCAGGCCTCAAACCACGAGAAGCTCCAGCCCAAAATGCAGACAAAATGCAGCCCATATCCGGGAGAATCTCAAGAGCAGGGGGTGGAGCAAGCCAGGCCTCAAACCACGAGAAGATCCAGCCCTTTAATCAGCCAAAATCCAGCCCATATCCGGGAGAATATCAAGAGCAGGGGGTGGAGCAAGCCAGGCCTCAAACCTCGAGATTCTCCAGCCCAAAAGGCAGCCAAAAGGCAGCCAAAATGCAGCCCACATCCGGGAGAATCTCAAGAGCAGGGGGCGGAGCAAGCCAGGCCTCAAACCACGAGAAGCTCCAGCCCAAAAGGCAGCCAAAATGCAGCCCACATCCGGGAGAATCTCAAGAGCAGGGGGCGGAGCAAGCCAGGCCTCAAACCACGAGAAGCTCCAGCCCAAAAGGCAGCCAAAATGCAGCCCACCTCCCTGAGAATATCAAGAGCAGGGGGTGGAGCAAGGCAGGCCTCAAACCACGAGAAGCTACAGCCCAAACGGCAGCCGAAATCCAGCCCACATCCGGGAGAATCTCAAGAGCAGGGGGTGGAGCAAGCCAGGCCTCAAACCATGAGAAGCTCCAGCCCAAAATGCAGCCAAAATGCAGCTCACATCCGGGACAATTTCAAGAGCAGGAGGTGGAGCAAGCCAGGCCTCAAACCACGAGAAGCTCCAGCCGAAAAGGCAGCCAAAATGCAGCCCACATCCGGGAGAATCTCAAGAGCAGGGGGTGGAGCAAGCCAGGCCTCAAACCTCGAGAAACTATAGCCCAAAAGGCAGCCAAAAGGCAGCCCACCTCCGGTAGAATCTCAAGAACAGGGGGTGGAGCAAGCCAGGCCTCAAACCACGAGAAGCTCCAGCCCAAAAGGCAGCCAAAATCCTAACCACATCCGGGAGAATCTCAAGAGGAGGGGGTGGAGCAAGCCAGGCCTCAAACCACGAGAAGCTCCAGCCCAAGAATCAGCCAAAATGCAGCCCACCTCCGGGAGAATCTCAAGAGCAGGGGGTGGAGCAAGCCAGGCCTCAAACCTCGAGAAGCTCCAGCCCAAAAGGCAGCCAAAATGCAGCCCACATCCGGGAGAATCTCAAGAGCAGGGGGTGGAGCAAGCAAGGCCTCAAACCACGAGAAGCTCCAGCCCAAAAGGCAGCCAAAATGCAGCCCACCTCCGGGAGAATCTCAAGAGCAGGGGGTGGAGCAAGCCAGGCCTCAAACCACGAGAAACTCCAGCGCAAAAGGCAGCCAAAATCCAGGCCACATCCAGGAGAATCTCAAGAGCAGGGGGTGGAGGAAGCAAGGCCTCAAACCATGAGAAGCTCCAGCCCAAAAGGCAGACAAAATCCAGTCCACATCCGGGAGAATATCAAGTGCAGGGGGTGGAGCAAGCCAGGCCTCAAACCACGAGAAGCTCCAGCCCAAAAGGCAGCCAAAATGCAGCCCACATCCAGGACAATATCAAGAGCAGAAGGTGGAGCAAGCCAGGCCTCAAACCACGAGAAGCTCCAGCCCAAAAGGCAGCCAAAATGCAGCCCACCTCCGGGAGAATCTCAAGAGCAGGGCGTGGAGCAAGCCAGGCCTCAAACCACGAGAAGCTCCAGCCCAAAAGGCAGCCAAAATGCAGCCCACCTCCGGGAGAATCTCAAGAGCAGGGGGTGGAGCAAGCCAGGCCTCAAACCACGAGAAGCTCCAGCCCAAAAAGCAGCCAAAATGCAGCCCACCTCCGGGAGAATCTCAAGAGCAGGGGGTGGAGCAAGCCAGGCCTCAAACCACGAGAAGCTCCAGCCCAAAATGCAGACAAAATCCAGCCCACCTCCGGGAGAATCTCAAGAGCAGGGGGTGGAGCAAGCCAGGCCTCAAACCACGAGAAGCTCCAGCCCAAAATGCAGACAAAATCCAGCCAACATCTGGGACAATTTCAAGAGCAGGGGGTGGAGCAAGCAAGGCCTCAAACCATGAGAAGCTCCAGCCCAAAAGGGAGCCAAAATGCAGCGCACATCCGGGAGAATCTCAAGAGCAGGGGGTGGAGCAAGCCAGGCGTCAAACCACGAGAAGCTCCAGCCCAAAAGGCAGCCAAAATGCAGCCCATATCCGGGAGAATCTCAAGAGCAGGGGGTGGAGCAAGCCAGGCCTCAAACCACGAGAAGATCCAGCCCTTTAATCAGCCAAAATCCAGCCCATATCCGGGAGAATTTCAAGAGCAGGGGGTGGAGGAAGCCAGGCCTCAAACCACAAGAAGCTCCAACCCAAAAGGCAGCCAAAATGCAGCCCACATCCAGGAGAATCTCAAGAGCAGGGGGTGGAGCAAGCAAGGCCTCAAACCACGAGAAGCTCCAGCCCAAAAGGCAGCCAAAATGCAGGCCACCTCCGGGAGAATCTCAAGAGCAGGGGGTGGAGCAAGCCAGGCCTCAAACTACGAGAAGCTCCAACCCAAAAGGCAGACAAAATCCAGTCCACATCCGGGAGAATATCAAGAGCAGGGGGTGGAGCAAGCCAGGCCTCAAACCACGAGAAGCTCCAGCCCAAAAGGCAGCCAAAATGCAGCCCACATCCAGGACAATATCAAGAGCAGAAGGTGGAGCAAGCCAGGCCTCAAACCACGAGAAGCTCCAGCCCAAAAGGCAGCCAAAATCCAGCCCACATCCGGGAGAATCTCAAGAGCAGGGGGTGGAGGAAGCAAGGCCTCAAACCATGAGAAGCCCCAGCCCAAAAGGGAGCCAAAATGCAGCCCACATCCAGGAGAATCTCAAGAGCAGGGGGTGGAGCAAGCCAGGCCTCAAACCATGAGAAGCTCCAGCCCAAAAGGCAGCCAAAATGCAGCCCACCTCCGGGAGAATCTCAAGAGCAGGGCGTGGAGCAAGCCAGGCCTCAAACCACGAGAAGCTCCAGCCCAAAAGGCAGCCAAAATGCAGCCCACCTCCGGGAGAATCTCAAGAGCAGGGGGTGGAGCAAGCCAGGCCTCAAACCACGAGAAGCTCCAGCCCAAAAAGCAGCCAAAATGCAGCCCACCTCCGGGAGAATCTCAAGAGCAGGGGGTGGAGCAAGCCAGGCCTCAAACCACGAGAAGCTCCAGCCCAAAATGCAGACAAAATCCAGCCCACCTCCGGGAGAATCTCAAGAGCAGGGGGTGGAGCAAGCCAGGCCTCAAACCACGAGAAGCTCCAGCCCAAAATGCAGACAAAATGCAGCCCATATCCGGGAGAATCTCAAGAGCAGGGGGTGGAGCAAGACAGGCCTCAAACCACGAGAAGATCCAGCCCTTTAATCAGCCAAAATCCAGCCCATATCTGGGAGAATCTCAAGAGCAGGGGGTGGAGCAAGCCAGGCCTCAAACCTCGAGATTCTCCAGCCCAAAAGGCAGCCAAAAGGCAGCCAAAATGCAGCCCACATCCGGGAGGATCTCAAGAGCAGGGGGCGGAGCAAGCCAGGCCTCAAACCACGAGAAGCTCCAGCCCAAAAGGCAGCCAAAATGCAGCCCACCTCCGGGAGAATCTCAAGAGCAGGGGGTGGAGCAAGCCAGGCCTCAAACCACGAGAATCTCCAGCCCAAAAGGCAGCCAAAATGCAGCCCACATCCGGGAGAATCTCAAGAGCAGGGGGTGGAGCAAGCCAGGCCTCAAACCACAAGAAGCTCCAGCCCAAAAGGCAGCCAAAATGCAGCCCACGTCCGGGAGAATCTCAAGAGCAGAGGGTGGAGCAAGCCAGGCCTCAAACCATGAGAAGCTCCTGCCCAAAAGGCAGCCAAAATGCAGCCCACATCCGGGAGAATCTCAAGAGCAGGGGGTGGAGCAAGCCAGGCCTCAAACCTCGAGAAACTATAGCCCAAAAGGCAGCCAAAAGGCAGCCCACCTCCGGGAGAATCTCAAGAACAGGGGGTGGAGCAAGCCAGGCCTCAAACCACGAGAAGCTCCAGCCCAAAATGCAGCCAAAATCCTAACCACATCCGGGAGAATCTCAAGAGGAGGGGGTGGAGCAAGCCAGGCCTCAAACCACGAGAAGCTCCAGCCCAAAAGGCAGCCAAAATGCAGCCCACCTCCGGGAGAATCTCAAGAGCAGGGGGTGGAGCAAGCCAGGCCTCAAACCTCGAGAAGCTCCAGCCCAAAAGGCAGCCAAAATGCAGCCCACATCCGGGAGAATCTCAAGAGCAGGGGGTGGAGCAAGCAAGGCCTCAAACCACGAGAAGCTCCAGCCCAAAAGGCAGCCAAAATGCAGCCCACGTCCGGGAGAATCTCAAGAGCAGGGGGTGGAGCAAGCCAGGCCTCAAACCATGAGAAGCTCCAGCCCTAAACCCAGCCAAAATGCAGCCCACCTCCGGGAGAATCTCAAGAGCAGGGGGTGGAGCAAGCCAGGCCTCAAACCACGAGAATCTCCAGCCCAAAAGGCAGCCAAAATGCAGCCCACATCCGGGAGAATCTCAAGAGCAGGGGGTGGAGCAAGCCAGGCCTCAAACCACGAGAAGCTCCAGCCCAAAAGGCAGCCAAAATGCAGCCCACATCCGGGAGAATCTCAAGAGCAGGGGGTGGAGCAAGCCAGGCCTCAAACCACGAGAAGCTCCAGCCCAAAAGGCTGCCAAAATGCAGCCCACCTCCGGGAGAATCTCAAGAGCAGGGGGTGGAGCAAGCCAGGCCTCAAACCTCGAGAAGCTCCAGGCCAAAAGTCAGCCAAAATGCAGCCCACATCCGGGAGAATCTCAAGAGCAGGGGGTGGAGCAAGCCAGGCCTCAAACCACGAGAAGCTCCTGCCCTAAAAGCAGCCAAAATGCAGCTCACATCCGGGACAATTTCAAGAGCAGGAGGTGGAGCAAGCCAGGCCTCGAATCACAAGAAGCTCCAGCCCAAAAGGCAGCCACAATCCAGCCCACATCCGGGACAATTTCAAGAGCAGGCGTGGAGCTAGCCAGGCTTCAAACCACAAGAAGCTCCAGCCCTAAAACAGCCAAAATGCAGCCCACATTCGGGAGAATCTCAAGAGCAGGGGGTGGAGCAAGCCAGGCCTCAAACCACGAGAAGCTCCAGCCCAAAAGGCAGCCAAAATGCAGCCCACATCCGGGAGAATCTCAAGAGCAGGGGGTGGAGCAAGACAGGCCTCAAACCACGAGAAGCTCCAGCCCAAAAGGCAGAAAAAATGCAGCCCACCTCCGGGAGAATCTCAAGAGCAGGGGGTGGAGCAAGCCAGGCCTCAAACCACGAGAAGCTCCAGCCCTAAAGGCAGCCAAAATGCAGCCCACATCCGGGAGAATCTCAAGAGCAGGGGGTGGAGCAAGCCAGGCCTCAAACCACAAGAAGCTCCAACCCAAAAGGCAGCCAAAATGCAGCCCACATCCGGGAGAATCTCAAGAGCAGGGGGTGGAGCAAGCCAGGCCTCAAACCATGAGAAGCTCCAGCCCAAAAGGCAGCCAAAATCCAGCGCACATCGTAGAGATTCTCAAGAGCAGGGGGTGGAGCAAGCCAGGCCTCAAACCTCGAGAAGCTCCAGCCCAAAATGCAGACAAAATCCAGCCTATATCTGGGAGAATCTCAAGAGCAGGGGGTGGAGCAAGCCAGGCCTCAAACCACGAGAAGCTCCAGCCCAAAAGGCAGCCAAAATGCAGCCCACATCCGGGACAATTTCAAGAGCAGGGGGTGGAGCAAGCCAGGCCTCAAACCATGAGAAGCTCCAGCCCTAAAAGCAGCCAAAATGCAGCCCACATCCGGGAGAATATCAAGAGCAGGGGGTGGAGCAAGCCAGGCCTCAAACCATGAGAAGCTCCAGCCCAAAAGGCAGCCAAAATCCAGCGCACATCCGGGAGAATCTCAAGAGCAGGGGGTGGAGCAAGGCAGGCCTCAAACCTCGACAAGCTCCAGCCCTAAAGGCAGCCAAAATGCAGCCCACCTCCCTGAGAATCTCAAGAGCAGGGGGTGGAGCAAGCCAGGCCTCAAATCATGAGAAGCTCTAGCCCAAAAGGCAGCCAAAATGCAGCCCACATCCGGGAGAATCTCAAGAGCAGGGGGTGGAGCAAGCCAGGCCTCAAACCACAAGAATCTCCAGCCCAAAAGGCAGCCAAAATGCAGCCCACATCCGGGAGAATCTCAAGAGCAGGGGGTGGAGCAAGCCAGGCCTCAAACCACGAGAAGCTCCAGCCCAAAAGGCTGCCAAAATGCAGCCCACCTCCGGGAGAATATCAAGAGCAGGG
The DNA here is from genome assembly GCA_027574665.1 of Rhynochetos jubatus. Taxonomy (NCBI): domain Eukaryota; kingdom Metazoa; phylum Chordata; class Aves; order Eurypygiformes; family Rhynochetidae; genus Rhynochetos; species Rhynochetos jubatus. The sequence continues at coordinate 356,137 of CM050669.1, forward strand.
GGTGGAGCAAGCCAGGCCTCAAACCTCGAGAAGCTCCAGAACAAAAGTCAGCCAAAATGCAGCCCACATCCGGGAGAATCTCAAGAGCAGGGGGTGGAGCAAGCCAGGCCTCAAACCACGAGAAGCTCCAGCCCTAAAGGCAGCCAAAATGCAGCTCACATCCGGGACAATTTCAAGAGCAGGTGGTGGAGCAAGCCAGGCCTCGAATCACAAGAAGCTCCAGCCCAAAATGCAGCCAAAATCCAGCCCACATCCGGGAGAATCTCAAGAGCAGGGGGTGGAGCAAGCCAGGCCTCAAACCACAAGAAGCTCCAGTCCAAAAGGCAGCCAAAATGCAGCCCACATAGGGGAGAATATCAAGAGGAGTGGGTGGAGCAAGCCAGGCCTCAAACCACGAGAAGCTCCAGGCCAAAAGGCAGCCAAAATTCAGCCCACCTCCCTGAGAATCTCAAGAGCAGGGGGTGGAGCAAGCCAGGCCTCAGACCCTGAGAAGCTCCAGCCCAAAAGGCAGCCAAAATGCAGCCCACCTCCGGGAGAATCTCAAGAGCAGGGGGTGGAGCAAGCCAGGCCTCAAACCACGAGAAGCTCCAGCCCAAAAAGCAGCCAAAATGCAGCCCACCTCCGGGAGAATCTCAAGAGCAGGGGGTGGAGCAAGCCAGGCCTCAAACCACGAGAAGCTCCAGCCCAAAATGCAGACAAAATCCAGCCCACCTCCGGGAGAATCTCAAGAGCAGGGGGTGGAGCAAGCCAGGCCTCAAACCACGAGAAGCTCCAGCCCAAAATGCAGACAAAATCCAGCCAACATCTGGGACAATTTCAAGAGCAGGGGGTGGAGCAAGCAAGGCCTCAAACCATGAGAAGCTCCAGCCCAAAAGGGAGCCAAAATGCAGCGCACATCCGGGAGAATCTCAAGAGCAGGGGGTGGAGCAAGCCAGGCGTCAAACCACGAGAAGCTCCAGCCCAAAAGGCAGCCAAAATGCAGCCCATATCCGGGAGAATCTCAAGAGCAGGGGGTGGAGCAAGCCAGGCCTCAAACCACGAGAAGATCCAGCCCTTTAATCAGCCAAAATCCAGCCCATATCCGGGAGAATTTCAAGAGCAGGGGGTGGAGGAAGCCAGGCCTCAAACCACAAGAAGCTCCAACCCAAAAGGCAGCCAAAATGCAGCCCACATCCAGGAGAATCTCAAGAGCAGGGGGTGGAGCAAGCAAGGCCTCAAACCACGAGAAGCTCCAGCCCAAAAGGCAGCCAAAATGCAGGCCACCTCCGGGAGAATCTCAAGAGCAGGGGGTGGAGCAAGCCAGGCCTCAAACTACGAGAAGCTCCAACCCAAAAGGCAGACAAAATCCAGTCCACATCCGGGAGAATATCAAGAGCAGGGGGTGGAGCAAGCCAGGCCTCAAACCACGAGAAGCTCCAGCCCAAAAGGCAGCCAAAATGCAGCCCACATCCAGGACAATATCAAGAGCAGAAGGTGGAGCAAGCCAGGCCTCAAACCACGAGAAGCTCCAGCCCAAAAGGCAGCCAAAATCCAGCCCACATCCGGGAGAATCTCAAGAGCAGGGGGTGGAGGAAGCAAGGCCTCAAACCATGAGAAGCCCCAGCCCAAAAGGGAGCCAAAATGCAGCCCACATCCAGGAGAATCTCAAGAGCAGGGGGTGGAGCAAGCCAGGCCTCAAACCATGAGAAGCTCCAGCCCAAAAGGCAGCCAAAATGCAGCCCACCTCCGGGAGAATCTCAAGAGCAGGGCGTGGAGCAAGCCAGGCCTCAAACCACGAGAAGCTCCAGCCCAAAAGGCAGCCAAAATGCAGCCCACCTCCGGGAGAATCTCAAGAGCAGGGGGTGGAGCAAGCCAGGCCTCAAACCACGAGAAGCTCCAGCCCAAAAAGCAGCCAAAATGCAGCCCACCTCCGGGAGAATCTCAAGAGCAGGGGGTGGAGCAAGCCAGGCCTCAAACCACGAGAAGCTCCAGCCCAAAATGCAGACAAAATCCAGCCCACCTCCGGGAGAATCTCAAGAGCAGGGGGTGGAGCAAGCCAGGCCTCAAACCACGAGAAGCTCCAGCCCAAAATGCAGACAAAATGCAGCCCATATCCGGGAGAATCTCAAGAGCAGGGGGTGGAGCAAGACAGGCCTCAAACCACGAGAAGATCCAGCCCTTTAATCAGCCAAAATCCAGCCCATATCTGGGAGAATCTCAAGAGCAGGGGGTGGAGCAAGCCAGGCCTCAAACCTCGAGATTCTCCAGCCCAAAAGGCAGCCAAAAGGCAGCCAAAATGCAGCCCACATCCGGGAGGATCTCAAGAGCAGGGGGCGGAGCAAGCCAGGCCTCAAACCACGAGAAGCTCCAGCCCAAAAGGCAGCCAAAATGCAGCCCACCTCCGGGAGAATCTCAAGAGCAGGGGGTGGAGCAAGCCAGGCCTCAAACCACGAGAATCTCCAGCCCAAAAGGCAGCCAAAATGCAGCCCACATCCGGGAGAATCTCAAGAGCAGGGGGTGGAGCAAGCCAGGCCTCAAACCACAAGAAGCTCCAGCCCAAAAGGCAGCCAAAATGCAGCCCACGTCCGGGAGAATCTCAAGAGCAGAGGGTGGAGCAAGCCAGGCCTCAAACCATGAGAAGCTCCTGCCCAAAAGGCAGCCAAAATGCAGCCCACATCCGGGAGAATCTCAAGAGCAGGGGGTGGAGCAAGCCAGGCCTCAAACCTCGAGAAACTATAGCCCAAAAGGCAGCCAAAAGGCAGCCCACCTCCGGGAGAATCTCAAGAACAGGGGGTGGAGCAAGCCAGGCCTCAAACCACGAGAAGCTCCAGCCCAAAATGCAGCCAAAATCCTAACCACATCCGGGAGAATCTCAAGAGGAGGGGGTGGAGCAAGCCAGGCCTCAAACCACGAGAAGCTCCAGCCCAAAAGGCAGCCAAAATGCAGCCCACCTCCGGGAGAATCTCAAGAGCAGGGGGTGGAGCAAGCCAGGCCTCAAACCTCGAGAAGCTCCAGCCCAAAAGGCAGCCAAAATGCAGCCCACATCCGGGAGAATCTCAAGAGCAGGGGGTGGAGCAAGCAAGGCCTCAAACCACGAGAAGCTCCAGCCCAAAAGGCAGCCAAAATGCAGCCCACGTCCGGGAGAATCTCAAGAGCAGGGGGTGGAGCAAGCCAGGCCTCAAACCATGAGAAGCTCCAGCCCTAAACCCAGCCAAAATGCAGCCCACCTCCGGGAGAATCTCAAGAGCAGGGGGTGGAGCAAGCCAGGCCTCAAACCACGAGAATCTCCAGCCCAAAAGGCAGCCAAAATGCAGCCCACATCCGGGAGAATCTCAAGAGCAGGGGGTGGAGCAAGCCAGGCCTCAAACCACGAGAAGCTCCAGCCCAAAAGGCAGCCAAAATGCAGCCCACATCCGGGAGAATCTCAAGAGCAGGGGGTGGAGCAAGCCAGGCCTCAAACCACGAGAAGCTCCAGCCCAAAAGGCTGCCAAAATGCAGCCCACCTCCGGGAGAATCTCAAGAGCAGGGGGTGGAGCAAGCCAGGCCTCAAACCTCGAGAAGCTCCAGGCCAAAAGTCAGCCAAAATGCAGCCCACATCCGGGAGAATCTCAAGAGCAGGGGGTGGAGCAAGCCAGGCCTCAAACCACGAGAAGCTCCTGCCCTAAAAGCAGCCAAAATGCAGCTCACATCCGGGACAATTTCAAGAGCAGGAGGTGGAGCAAGCCAGGCCTCGAATCACAAGAAGCTCCAGCCCAAAAGGCAGCCACAATCCAGCCCACATCCGGGACAATTTCAAGAGCAGGCGTGGAGCTAGCCAGGCTTCAAACCACAAGAAGCTCCAGCCCTAAAACAGCCAAAATGCAGCCCACATTCGGGAGAATCTCAAGAGCAGGGGGTGGAGCAAGCCAGGCCTCAAACCACGAGAAGCTCCAGCCCAAAAGGCAGCCAAAATGCAGCCCACATCCGGGAGAATCTCAAGAGCAGGGGGTGGAGCAAGACAGGCCTCAAACCACGAGAAGCTCCAGCCCAAAAGGCAGAAAAAATGCAGCCCACCTCCGGGAGAATCTCAAGAGCAGGGGGTGGAGCAAGCCAGGCCTCAAACCACGAGAAGCTCCAGCCCTAAAGGCAGCCAAAATGCAGCCCACATCCGGGAGAATCTCAAGAGCAGGGGGTGGAGCAAGCCAGGCCTCAAACCACAAGAAGCTCCAACCCAAAAGGCAGCCAAAATGCAGCCCACATCCGGGAGAATCTCAAGAGCAGGGGGTGGAGCAAGCCAGGCCTCAAACCATGAGAAGCTCCAGCCCAAAAGGCAGCCAAAATCCAGCGCACATCGTAGAGATTCTCAAGAGCAGGGGGTGGAGCAAGCCAGGCCTCAAACCTCGAGAAGCTCCAGCCCAAAATGCAGACAAAATCCAGCCTATATCTGGGAGAATCTCAAGAGCAGGGGGTGGAGCAAGCCAGGCCTCAAACCACGAGAAGCTCCAGCCCAAAAGGCAGCCAAAATGCAGCCCACATCCGGGACAATTTCAAGAGCAGGGGGTGGAGCAAGCCAGGCCTCAAACCATGAGAAGCTCCAGCCCTAAAAGCAGCCAAAATGCAGCCCACATCCGGGAGAATATCAAGAGCAGGGGGTGGAGCAAGCCAGGCCTCAAACCATGAGAAGCTCCAGCCCAAAAGGCAGCCAAAATCCAGCGCACATCCGGGAGAATCTCAAGAGCAGGGGGTGGAGCAAGGCAGGCCTCAAACCTCGACAAGCTCCAGCCCAAAAGGCAGACAAAATCCAGCCCACATCCGGGAGAATCTCAAGAGCAGGGGGTGGAGCAAGCCAGGCCTCAAACCACGAGAAGCTCCAGCCCTAAAGGCAGCCAAAATGCAGCCCACCTCCCTGAGAATCTCAAGAGCAGGGGGTGGAGCAAGCCAGGCCTCAAATCATGAGAAGCTCTAGCCCAAAAGGCAGCCAAAATGCAGCCCACATCCGGGAGAATCTCAAGAGCAGGGGGTGGAGCAAGCCAGGCCTCAAACCACAAGAATCTCCAGCCCAAAAGGCAGCCAAAATGCAGCCCACATCCGGGAGAATCTCAAGAGCAGGGGGTGGAGCAAGCCAGGCCTCAAACCACGAGAAGCTCCAGCCCAAAAGGCTGCCAAAATGCAGCCCACCTCCGGGAGAATATCAAGAGCAGGGGGTGGAGCAAGCCAGGCCTCAAACCTCGAGAAGCTCCAGAACAAAAGTCAGCCAAAATGCAGCCCACATCCGGGAGAATCTCAAGAGCAGGGGGTGGAGCAAGCCAGGCCTCAAACCACGAGAAGCTCCAGCCCTAAAGGCAGCCAAAATGCAGCTCACATCCGGGACAATTTCAAGAGCAGGAGGTGGAGCAAGCCAGGCCTCGAATCACAAGAAGCTCCAGCCCAAAATGCAGCCAAAATCCAGCCCACATCCGGGAGAATCTCAAGAGCAGGGGGTGGAGCAAGCCAGGCCTCAAACCACAAGAAGCTCCAGTCCAAAAGGCAGCCAAAATGCAGCCCACATAGGGGAGAATATCAAGAGGAGTGGGTGGAGCAAGCCAGGCCTCAAACCACGAGAAGCTCCAGGCCAAAAGGCAGCCAAAATTCAGCCCACCTCCCTGAGAATCTCAAGAGCAGGGGGTGGAGCAAGCCAGGCCTCAGACCCTGAGAAGCTCCAGCCCAAAAGGCAGCCAAAATGCAGCCCACATCTGGGAGAATCTCAAGAGCAGGGGGTGGAGCAAGCCAGGCCTCAAACCTCGAGAAGCACCAGCCCAAAATGCAGACAAAATCCAGCCCACATCCGGGAGAATCTCAAGAGCAGGGGGTGGAGCAAGCCAGGCCTCAAACCTCGAGAAGCTCCAGCCCAAAAGGCAGCCAAAATGCAGCCCACATCCGGGAGAATATCAAGAGCAGGGGGTGGAGCAAGCCAGGCCTCAAACCATGAGAAGCTCCAGGCCAAAAGGCAGCCAAAATCCAGCGCACTTCCGGGAGAATCTCAAGAGCAGAGGGTGGAGCAAGGCAGGCCTCAAACCTCGAGAAGCTCCAGCCCAAAAGGCAGCCAAAATGCAGCCCACATCCGGGAGAATCTCAAGAGCAGGGGGTGGAGCAAGCCAGGCCTCAGACCCCGAGAAGCTCCAGCCCAAAAGGCAGCCAAAATGCAGCCCACATCTGGGAGAATCTCAAGAGCAGGGGGTGGAGCAAGCCAGGCCTCAAACCTCGAGAAGCTCCAGCCCAAAATGCAGACAAAATCCAGCCCACATCCGGGAGAATCTCAAGAGCAGGGGGTGGAGCAAGCCAGGCCTCAAACCTCGAGAAGCTCCAGCCCAAAATGCAGCCAAAATGCAGCCCACATCCGGGAGAATCTCAAGAGCAGGGGGTGGAGCAAGCCAGGCCTCAAACCTCGAGAAGCTCCAGCCCAAAAGGCAGCCAAAATGCAGCCCACATCCCTGAGAATCTCAAGAGCAGAGGGTGGAGCAAGCCAGGCCTCAAACCACGAGAAGCTCCAGCCCAAAAGGCAGCCAAAATGCAGCGCACATCCGGGAGAATCTCAAGAGCAGGGGGTGGAGCAAGCCAGGCCTCAAACCATGAGAAGCTCCAGCCCAAAAGGCAGCCAAAATGCAGCCCACATCCGGGAGAATCTCAAGAGCAGGGGGTGGAGCAAGCCAGGCCTCAAACCATGAGAAGCTCCAGGCTAAAAGCCAGCCAAAATCCAGCGCACGTCCGGGAGAATCTCAAGAGCAGAGGGTGGAGCAAGCCAGGCCTCAAACCTCGAGAAGCTCCAGCCCAAAATGCAGACAAAATCCAGCCTATATCCGGGAGAATCTCAAGAGCAGGGGGTGGAGCAAGACAGGCCTCAAACCACGAGAAGCTCCAGCCCAAAAGGCAGCCAAAATCCAGCCCACATCCGGGACAATTTCAAGAGCAGGGGGTGGAGCTAGCCAGGCCTCAAACCACGAGAAGCTCCAGCCCTAAAAGCAGCCAAAAGGCAGCCCAAATCCAGCGCACATCCGGGAGAATCTCAAGAGCAGGGGGTGGAGCAAGCCAGGCCTCAAACCACGAGAAGCTCCAGCCCTAAAGGCAGCCAAAATGCAGCCCACATCCGGGAGAATCTCAAGAGCAGGGGGTGGAGCAAGCCAGGCCTGAAACCACGAGAATCTCCAGCCCAAAAGGCAACCAAATTCCTGCCCACATCCGGGAGAATCTCAAGAGCAGGGGGTGGAGCAAGGCAGGGCTCAAACCACGAGAAGCTAGACCCCAAAACGCAGCCAAAATGCAGCCCACATCCGGGAGAATCTCAAGAGCAGGGGGTGGAGCAAGCCAGGCCTCAAACCACGAGAAGGTCCAGCCCAAGAATCAGCCAAAATGCGGCACACATCTGGGAGAATCTCAAGAGCAGGGGGTGGAGCAAGCCAGGCCTCAAACCTCGTGAAGCTCCAGCCCAAAAGTCAGGCAAAATGCAGCCCACCTCCCTGAGAATATCAAGAGCAGGGGGTGGAGCAAGCCAGGCCTCAAACCATGAGAAACTCCAGTCCTAAAGGCAGTCAAAATGCAGCCCACATCCGGGAGAATCTCAAGAGCAGTGGGTGGAGCAAGCCAGGCCTCAAACCATGAGAAGCTCCAGCCCAAAAGGCAGCCAAAATGCAGGCCACATCCGGGACAATTTCAAGAGCAGGGGGTGGAGCTAGCCAGGCCTCAAACCACGAGAAGCTCCAGCCCTAAAAGCAGCCAAAATGCAGCCCACATCCGGGAGAATCTCAAGAGCAGGGGGTGGAGCAAGCCAGGCCTCAAACCACGAGAAGCTCCAGCCCAAATGCAGCCAAAATGCAGCCCACATCCGGGAGAATATCAAGAGCAGGGGGTGGAGCAAACCAGGCCTCAAACCATGAGAAGCTCCAGGCCAAAAGGCAGCCAAAATGCAGCCCACATCCAGGAGAATCCAAGAGCAGGGGGTGGAGGAATCCAGGCCTCAAACCACGAGAAGCTCCAGCCCAAAAGACAGCCAAAATGCAGCCCACATCCAGGAGAATCTCAAGAGGAGGGGGTGGAGCAAGCCAGGCCTGAAACCATGAGAAGCTCCAGCCCAAAAGGCAGCCAAAATGCAGCCCACCTCCCTGAGAATCTCAAGAGCAGGGGGTGGAGCAAGCCAGGCCTCAAACCATGAGAAGCTCCAGCCCAAAAGGCAGCCAAAATGCAGCCCACATCCGGGACAATTTCAAGAGCAGGGGGTGGAGCAAGCCAGGCCTCAAACCACGAGAAGCTCCAGCCCAAAAAGCAGCCAAAATCCAGCCCACATCCGGGAGAATCTCAAGAGCAGGGGGTGGAGCAAGCCAGGCCTCAAACCATGAGAAGCTCCAGCCCAAAATGCAGCCAAAATGCAGCCCACATCCGGGAGAATCTCAAGAGCAGGGGGTGGAGCAAGCCAGGCCTCAAACCATGAGAAGCTCCAGGCCAAAATGCAGCCAAAATCCAGCGCACATCCAGGAGAATCTCAAGAGCAGGGCGTGGAGCAAGGCAGGCCTCAAACCTCGAGAAGCTCCAGCCCAAAAGGCAGCCAAAATGCAGACCACCTCCCTGAGAATATCAAGAGCAGGGGGTGGAGCAAGCCAGGGCTCAAACCTCGAGAAGCTCCAGCCCAAAAGGCAGCCAAAATGCAGCCCACCTCCCTGAGAATATCAAGAGCAGGGGGTGGAGCAAGCCAGGCCTCAAACCTCGAGAAGCTCCAGCCCAAAAGGCAGCCAAAATGCAGCCCACATCCGGGAGAATCTCAAGAGCAGGGGGTGGAGCAAGCCAGGCCTCAAACCACGAGAAGCTCCAGCCCAAAAGGCAGCCAAAATGCAGCCCTCATCCGGGAGAATCTCAAGAGCAGGGCGTGGAGCAAGCCAGGGCTCAAACCATGAGACGCTCCAGGCCAAAATGCAGCCAAAATCCAGCGCACATCCGGGAGAATCTCAAGAGCAGGGGGTGGAGCAAGCCAGGCCTCAAACCACGAGAAGCTCCAGCCCAAATGCAGCCAAAATGCAGCCCACATCCGGGACAATTTCAAGAGCAGGGGGTGGAGCTAGCCAGGCCTCAAACCACGAGAAGCTCCAGCCCTAAAAGCAGCCAAAATGCAGCCCACATCCGGGAGAATCTCAAGAGCAGGGGGTGGAGCAAGCCAGGCCTCAAACCACGAGAAGCTCCAGCCCAAATGCAGCCAAAATGCAGCCCACATCCGGGAGAATATCAAGAGCAGGGGGTGGAGCAAACCAGGCCTCAAACCATGAGAAGCTCCAGCCCAAAAGGCAGCCAAAATGCAGCCCACATCCAGGAGAATCGCAAGAGCAGGGGGTGGAGGAATCCAGGCCTCAAACCACGAGAAGCTCCAGCCCAAAAGGCAGCCAAAATGCAGCCCACATCCAGGAGAATCTCAAGAGCAGGGGGTGGAGCAAGCCAGGCCTGAAACCATGACAAGCTCCAGCCCAAAAGGCAGCCAAAATGCAGCCCACCTCCCTGAGAATCTCAAGAGCAGGGGGTGGAGCAAGCCAGGCCTCAAACCGCGAGAAACTCCAGCCCAAAATGCAGCCAAAATGCAGCCCACATCCGGGACAATTTCAAGAGCAGGGGGTGGAGCAAGCCAGGCCTCAAACCACGAGAAGCTCCAGCCCTAAAAGCAGCCAAAATGCAGCCCACATCCGGGAGAATCTCAAGAGCAGGGGGTGGAGCAAGCCAGGCCTCAAACCACGAGAAGCTCCAGCCCAAAATGCAGCCAAAATGCAGCCCACATCCGGGAGAATCTCAAGAGCAGGGGGTGGAGCAAGCCAGGCCTCAAACCATGAGAAGCTGCAGGCCAAAATGCAGCCAAAATCCAGCGCACATCCAGGAGAATCTCAAGAGCAGGGGGTGGAGCAAGCCAGGCCTCAAACCTCGAGAAGCTCCTGCCCTAAAAGCAGCCAAAATTCAGCCCACCTCCCTGAGAATATCAAGAGCAGGGGGTGGAGCAAGCCAGGCCTCAAACCTCGAGAAGCTCCAGCCCAAAAGGCAGCCAAAATGCAGCCCACCTCCCTGAGAATCTCAAGAGCAGGGGGTGGAGCAAGCCAGGCCTCAAACCACGAGAAGCTCCAGCCCAAAATGCAGCCAAAATGCAGCCCACATCCGGGAGAATCTCAAGAGCAGGGGGTGGAGCAAGCCAGGTCTCAAACCACGAGAAGCTCCAGCCCAAAAGGCAGCCAAAATGCAGCCCACATCCGGGAGAATCTCAAGAGCAGGGGGTGGAGCAAGCCAGGCCTCAAAGCTCGAGAAGCTCCAGCCCAAAAGGCAGCCAAAATCCAGCCCACATCCGGGAGAATCTCAAGAGCAGGGGGTGGAGCAAGTCAGGCCTCAAACCACGAGAAGCTCCAGCCCAAAAGGCAGCCGAAATCCAGCCCACATCCGGGAGAATCTCAAGAGCAGGGGGTGGAGCAAGCCAGGCCTCAAACCTCGAGAAGCTCCAGCCCAAAAGGCAGCCAAAATGCAGCCCACATCCAGGAGAATATCAAGAGCAGAGAGTGGAGCAAGCCAGGCCTCAAACCACGAGAAGCTCCAGCCCAAAAGGCAGCCAAAATGCAGCCCACCTCCCTGAGAATCTCAAGAGCAGGGGGTGGAGCAAGCCAGGCCTCAAACCATGAGAAGCTCCAGCCCAAAAGGCAGCCAAAATGCAGCCCACATCCGGGACAATTTCAAGAGCAGAGGGTGGAGCTAGCCAGGCCTCAAACCACGAGAAGCTCCAGCCCTAAAAGCAGCCGAAAAGCAGCCCACATCCGGGAGAATCTCAAGAGCAGGGGGTGGAGCAAGCCAGGCCTCAAACCACGAGAAGCTCCAGCCCAAAATGCAGCCAAAATGCAGCCCACCTCCGGGAGAATCTCAAGAGCAGGGGGTGGAGCAAGCCAGGCCTCAAACCATGAGAAGCTCCAGCCCAAAAGGCAGCCAAAATGCAGCCCACATCCAGGAGAATCGCAAGAGCAGGGGGTGGAGGAAGCCAGGCCTCAAACCACGAGAAGCTCCAGCCCAAAAGGCAGCCAAAATGCAGCCCACATCCAGGAGAATCTCAAGAGCAGGGGGTGGAGCAAGCCAGGCCTCAAACTATGAGAAGCTCCAGCCCTAAAGGCAGCCAAAATGCAGCCCACATCCGGGAGAATCTCAAGAGCAGGGGGTGGAGCAAGCCAGGCCTCAAACCACGAGAAGCTCCAGCCCAAAATGCAGCCAAAATGCAGCCCACATCTGGGAGAATATCAAGAGCAGGGGGTGGAGCAAGCCAGGCCTCAAACCATGAGAAGCTGCAGGCCAAAATGCAGCCAAAATCCAGCCCACACCCGGGAGAATCTCAAGAGCAGGGGGTGGAGCAAGCCAGGCCTCAAACCTCGAGAAGCTCCTGCCCTAAAAGCAGCCAAAATTCAGCCCACCTCCCTGAGAATATCAAGAGCAGGGGGTGGAGCAAGCCAGGCCTCAAACCTCGAGAAGCTCCAGCCCAAAAGGCAGCCAAAATGCAGCCCACCTCCCTGAGAATCTCAAGAGCAGGGGGTGGAGCAAGCCAGGCCTCAAACCACGAGAAGCTCCAGCCCAAAATGCAGCCAAAATGCAGCCCACATCCGGGAGAATCTCAAGAGCAGGGGGTGGAGCAAGCCAGGTCTCAAACCACGAGAAGCTCCAGCCCAAAAGGCAGCCAAAATGCAGCCCACATCCGGGAGAATCTCAAGAGCAGGGGGTGGAGCAAGCCAGGCCTCAAAGCTCGAGAAGCTCCAGCCCAAAAGGCAGCCAAAATCCAGCCCACATCCGGGAGAATCTCAAGAGCAGGGGGTGGAGCAAGTCAGGCCTCAAACCACGAGAAGCTCCAGCCCAAAAGGCAGCCAAAATCCAGCGCACATCCGGGAGAATCTCAAGAGCAGGGGGTGGAGCAAGCCAGGCCTCAAACCTCGAGAAGCTCCAGCCCAAAAGGCAGCCAAAATGCAGCCCACATCCAGGAGAATATCAAGAGCAGAGAGTGGAGCAAGCCAGGCCTCAAACCACGAGAAGCTCCAGCCCAAAAGGCAGCCAAAATGCAGCCCACCTCCCTGAGAATCTCAAGAGCAGGGGGTGGAGCAAGCCAGGCCTCAAACCATGAGAAGCTCCAGCCCAAAAGGCAGCCAAAATGCAGCCCACATCCGGGACAATTTCAAGAGCAGAGGGTGGAGCTAGCCAGGCCTCAAACCACGAGAAGCTCCAGCCCTAAAAGCAGCCGAAAAGCAGCCCACATCCGGGAGAATCTCAAGAGCAGGGGGTGGAGCAAGCCAGGCCTCAAACCACGAGAAGCTCCAGCCCAAAATGCAGCCAAAATGCAGCCCACCTCCGGGAGAATCTCAAGAGCAGGGGGTGGAGCAAGCCAGGCCTCAAACCATGAGAAGCTCCAGCCCAAAAGGCAGCCAAAATCCAGCGCACATCCGGGAGAATCTCAAGAGCAGGGGGTGGAGCAAGGCAGGCCTCAAACCACGAGAAGCTCCAGCCCAAAAGGCAGCCAAAATCCAGACCACATCCGGGAGAATCTCAAGAGCAGGGGGTGGAGCAAGCCATGCCTCAAACCATGACAAACTCCAGCCCAAACTGCAGCCAAAATGCAGGCCACATCCGGGAGAATCTCAAGAGCAGGGGGTGGAGCAATCCAGGCCTCAAACCACAAGAAGCTCCAGCCCAATAGGCAGCCAAAATGCAGCGCACATCCAGGAGAATCTCAAGAGCAGGGGGTGGAGCAAGCCAGGCCTCAAACCATGATAAACTCCAGCCCAAAATGCAGCCAAAATGCAGCTCACATCCGGGACAATTTCAAGAGCAGGAGGTGGAGCAAGCCAGGCCTCAAACCACAAGAAGCTCCAGAACAAAAGGCAGCCAAAATGCAGCCCACATCCGGGAGAATCTCAAGAGCAGGGGGTGGAGCAAGCCAGGCCTCAAACCATGAGAAGCTCCAGCCCAAGAATCAGCCAAAATGCAGCCCACCTCCCTGAGAATATCAAGAGCAGGGGGTGGAGCAAGCCAGGCCTCAAACCATGAGAAACTCCAGTCCTAAAGGCAGTCAAAATGCAGCCCACATCCGGGAGAATCTCAAGAGCAGGGGGTGGAGCAATCCAGGCCTCAAACCACGAGAAGCTCCAGCCCTAAAGGCAGCCAAAATGCAGCCCACATCCGGGAGAATCTCAAGAGCAGGGGGTGGAGCAAGCCGGGCCTCAAACCACGAGAAGCTCCAGCCCAAAAGGCAGCCACAATGCAGCCCACATCCGGGAGAATATCAAGAGCAGGGGGTGGAGCAAGCCAGGCCTCAAACCATGAGAAGCTCCAGCCCAAAAGGCAGCCAAAATGCAGCCCAGCTCCGGGAGAATCTCAAGAGCAGTGGGTGGAGCAAGCCAGGCCTCAAACCTCGAGAAGCTCCAGCCCAAAAGGCAGCCAAAATGCAGCCCACCTCCCTGAGAACCTCAAGAGCAGGGGGTGGAGCAAGCCAGGCCTCAAACCATGAGAAGCTCCAGCCCAAAAGGCAGCCAAAATGCAGCCCACATCCGGGAGAATCTCAAGAGCAGGGGGTGGAGCAAGCCAGGCCTCAAACCACGAGAAGCTCCAGCCCAAAAGGCAGCCAAAATGCAGCCCACATCCGGGAGAATCTCAAGAGCAGGGGGTGGAGCAAGCCAGGCCTCAAACCACGAGAAGCTCCAGCCCAAAATGCAGCCAAAATGCAGCCCACATCCGGGAGAATCTCAAGAGCAGGGGGTGGAGCAAGCCAGGTCTCAAACCACGAGAAGCTCCAGCCCAAAAGGCAGCCAAAATGCAGCCCACATCCGGGAGAATCTCAAGAGCAGGGGGTGGAGCAAGCCAGGCCTCAAACCACGAGAAGCTCCAGCCCAAAAGGCAGCCAAAATGCAGCCCACATCCGGGAGAATCTCAAGAGCAGGGGGTGGAGCAAGCCAGGCCTCAAACCACGAGAAGCTCCAGCCCAAAAGGCAGCCAAAATGCAGCCCACATCCAGGAGAATCGCAAGAGCAGGGGGTGGAGCAAGCCAGGCCTCAAACCACGAGAAGCTCCAGCCCAAAAGGCAGCCAAAATGCAGCCCACCTCTGGGAGAATATCAAGAGCAGGGGGTGGAGCAAGCCAGGACTCAAACCTCGAGAAGCTCCAGCCCAAAAGGCAGCCAAAATGCAGCCCACATCCGGGACAAATTCAAGAGCAGGGGGTGGAGCAAGCCAGGCCTCAAACCTCGAGATGCTCCAGCCCAAAATGCAGCCAAAATGCAGCCCACATCCGGGAGAATCTCAAGAGCAGGGGGTGGAGCAAGCCAGGCCTCAAACCTCGAGAAGCTCCAGCCCAAAAGGCAGCCAAAATGCAGCCCACATCCGGGAGAATCTCAAGAGCAGGGGGTAGAGCAAGCCAGGTCTCAAACCTCGAGAAGCTCCTGCCTTAAAGGCAGCCAAAATGCAGCTCACCTCCCTGAGAATCTCAAGAGCAGGGGGTGGAGCAAGCCAGGCCTCAAACCTCAAGAAGCTCCAGCCCAAAAGGCAGCCAAAATGCAGCCCACATCCGGGAGAATCTCAAGAGCAGGGGGTGGAGCAAGCCAGGCCTCAAACCACGAGAAGCTCCAGCCCAAAAGGCAGCCAAAATGCAGCCCACGTCCGGGAGAATCTCAAGAGCAGGGGGTGGAGCAAGCCAGGCCTCAAACCTCGAGAAGCTCCAGGCCAAAATGCAGCCAAAATGCAGCCCACCTCCCTGAGAATATCAAGAGCAGGGTGTGGAGAAAGCCAGGCCTCAAACCATGAGAAGCTCCAGCCCTAAAGGCAGCCAAAATGCAGCCCACATCTGGGAGAATCTCAAGAGGAGGGGTTGGAGCAAGCCAGGTCTCAAACCACGAGAAGCTCCAGCCCAAAAGGCAGCCAAAATGCAGCCCACATCTGGGAGAATCTCAAGAGCAGGGGGTGGAGCAAGGCAGGCCTCAAACCACGAGAAGCTCCAGCCCAACAGGCAGCCAAAATGCAGCCCACATCCGGGAGAATCTCAAGAGCAGGGGGTGGAGCAAGCCAGGCCTCAAACCATGAGAAGCTCCAGCCCAAAAGGCAGCCAAAATGCAGCCCACATCCAGGAGAATTGCAAGAGCAGGGGGTGGAGCAAGCCAGGCGTCAAACCACGAGAAGCTCCAGCCCAAAAGGCAGCCAAAATGCAGCCCACATCCGGGAGAATCTCAAGAGCAGGGGGTGGAGCAAGCCAGGCCTCAAACCACGAGAAGCTCCAGCCCAAAAGGCAGCCAAAATGCAGCCCACATCAGGGAGAATCTCAAGAGCAGGGGGTGGAGCAAGCCAGGCCTCAAACCTCGAGAAGCTCCAGCCCAAAAGGCAGCCAAAATGCAGCCCACATCCGGGAGAATCTCAAGAGCAGGGGGTGGAGCAAGCCAGGCCTCAAACCACGAGAAGCTCCAGCCCAAAAGGCAGCCAAAATGCAGCTCACATCCGGGAGAATCTCAAGAGCAGGGGGTGGAGCAAGCCAGGCCTCAAACCACAAGAAGCTCCAGCCCAAAAGGCAGCCAAAATGCAGCCCACATCCGGGAGAATCTCAAGAGCAGGGGGTGGAGCAAGCCAGGCCTCAAACCACGAGAACCTCCAGCCCAAAATGCAGACAAAATCCAGCCCACATCCGGGAGAATCTCAAGAGCAGGGGGTGGAGCAAGCCAGGCCTCAAACCACGAGAAGCTCCAGCCCTAAAGGCAGCCAAAATGCAGCCCACATCCGGGAGAATCTCAAGAGCAGGGGGTGGAGCAAGCCAGGCCCCAAACTATGAGAAGCTCCAGGCCAAAAGGCAGCCAAAATCCAGCGCACATCCGAGAGAATCTCAAGAGCAGGGGGTGGAGCAAGCCAGGCCTCAAACCTCGAGAAGCTCCAGCCCAAAAGGCAGCCAAAATGCAGGCCACATCCGGGAGAATCTCAAGAGCAGGGGGTGGAGCAAGCCAGGCCTCAAACCACGAGAAGCTCCAGCCCAAAATGCAGACAAAATCCAGCCCACATCCGGGAGAATCTCAAGAGCAGGGGGTGGAGCAAGCCAGGCCTCAAACCACGAGAAGCTCCAGCCCAAAAGGCAGCCAAAATGCAGCCCACATCCGGGAGAATCTCAAGAGCAGAGGGTGGAGCAAGCCAGGCCTCAAATCACGAGAAGCTCCAGCCCAAAAGGCAGCCAAAATGCAGCCCACATCCGGGAGAATCTCAAGAGCAGGGGGTGGAGCAAGCCAGGCCTCAAACCACGAGAAGCTCCAGCCCAAAAGGCAGCCAAAATGCAGCCCACATCCAGGAGAATATCAAGAGCAGAGGGTGGAGCAAGCCAGGCCTCAAACTATGAGAAGCTCCAGCCCAAAAGGCAGCCAAAATCCAGCCCACATCCGGGAGAATCTCAAGAGCAGGGGGTGGAGCAAGCCAGGCCTCAAACCTCGAGAAGCTCCAGCCCAAAAGGCAGCCAAAATTCAGGCCACATCCGGGAGAATCTCAAGAGCAGGGGGTGGAGCAAGGCAGGCCTCAAACCACGAGAAGCTCCAGCCCAAAATGCAGACAAAATGCAGCCCACCTCCGGGAGAATCTCAAGAGCAGGGGGTGGAGCAAGCCAGGCCTCAAACCACGAGAAGCTCCAGCCCAAAAGGCAGACAAAATGCAGCCCACATGCGGGAGAATCTCAAGAGCAGGGGGTGGAGCAAGCCAGGCCTCAAACCACGAGAAGCTCCAGCCCTAAAGGCAGCCAAAATGCAGCCCACATCCGGGAGAATCTCAAGAGCAGGGGGTGGAGCAAGCCAGGCCTCAAACCTCGAGAAGCTCCAGCCCAAAAGGCAGCCAAAATGCAGCCCACATCCGGGAGAACCTCAAGAGCAGGGGGTGGAGCAAGCCAGGCCTCAAACCACGAGAAGCTCCAGCCCAAAAGGCAGCCAAAATGCAGCTCACATCCAGGAGAATATCAAGAGCAGAGGGTGGAGCAAGCCAGGCCTCAAAGTATGAGAAGCTCCAGGCCAAAAGGCAGCCAAAATGCAGCCCACATCCGGGAGAATCTCAAGAGCAGGGGGTGGAGCAAGGCAGGCCTCAAACCTCGAGATTCTCCAGCCCAAAAGGCAGCCAAAATGAAGCCCACATCCGGGAGAATCTCAAGAGCAGGGGGTGGAGCAAGCCAGGCCTCAAACCACGAGAAGCTCCAGCCCAAAAGGCAGCCAAAATCCAGCCCACATCCGGGAGAATCTCAAGAGCAGGGGGTGGAGCAAGCCAGGCCTCAAACCATGAGAAGCTCCAGCCCAAAAGGCAGCCAAAATGCAGCCCACCTCCGGGAGAATCTCAAGAGCACGGGGTGGAGCAAGCCAGGCCTCAAACCTCGAGAAGCTCCAGCCCAAAAGGCAGCCAAAATGCAGCCCACATCCGGGAGAATCTCAAGAGCAGGGGGTGGAGCAAGCCAGGCCTCAAACCTCGAGAAGCTCCAGCCCAAAATTCAGCCAAAATGCAGCCCACATCCAGGAGAATCTCAAGAGCAGGGGGTGGAGGAAGCCAGGCCTCAAACCACGAGAAGCTCCAGCCCAAAATGCAGCAAAAATGCAGCCCACATCCGGGAGAATCTCAAGAGCAGGGGGTGGAGCAAGCCAGGCCTCAAACCACGAGAAGCTCCAGAACAAAAGGCAGCCAAAATGCAGCCCACATCCGGGAGAATCTCAAGAGCAGGGTGTGGAGCAAGCCAGGCCTCAAACCACGAGAAGCTCCAGCCCAAAATGCAGCCAAAATGCAGCCCATATCCGGGAGAATCTCAAGAGCAGGGGGTGGAGCAAGCCAGGCCTCAAACCACGAGAAGCTCCAGCCCAAAAGGCAGCCAAAATGCAGCCCACATCCGGGAGAATCTCAAGAGAAGGGGGTGGAGGAAGCCAGGCCTCAAACCATGAGAAGCTCCAGCCCAAAAGGCAGCCAAAATGCAGGCCACCTCCGGGAGAATCTCAAGAGCAGGGGGTGGAGGAAGCCAGGCCTCAAACCATGAGAAGCTCCAGCCCAAAATTCAGCCAAAATGCAGCCCACATCCGGGAGAATCTCAAGTGCAGGGGGTGGAGCAAGCCAGGCCTCAAACCACGAGAAGCTCCAGGCCTAAACGCAGCCAAAATGCAGCCCACATCCGGGAGAATCTCAAGAGCAGGGGGTGGAGCAAGCCAGGCCTCAAACCACGAGAAGCTCCAGCCCTAAACGCAGCCAAAATGCAGCCCACATCCGGGAGAATCTCAAGAGCAGGGGGTGGAGCAAGCCAGGCCTCAAACCACGAGAAGCTCCAGCCCAAAAGGCACCCAAAATCCAGCCCACATCCGGGAGAATCTCAAGAGCAGAGGGTGGAGCAAGCCAGGCCTCAAACCTCGAGAAGCTCCAGCCCAAAAGGCAGCCAAAATGCAGCCCACATCCGGGAGAATCTCAAGAGCAGGGGGTGGAGCAAGCCAGGCCTCAAACCATGAGAAGCTCCAGCCCAAAAGGCAGCCAAAATGCAGGCCACATCTGGGAGAATCTCAAGAGCAGGGGGTGGAGGAAGCCAGGCCTCAAACCACGAGAAGCTCCAGCCCAAAATGCAGACAAAATGCAGCCCACATCCGGGAGAATCTCAAGAGCAGGGGGTGGAGCAAGCCAGGCCTCAAACCTCGAGAAGCTCCAGCCCAAAAGGCAGCCAAAATGCAGCCCACATCCGGGAGAACCTCAAGAGCAGGGGGTGGAGCAAGCCAGGCCTCAAACCACGAGAAGCTCCAGCCCAAAAGGCAGCCAAAATGCAGCCCACATCCGGGAGAATCTCAAGAGCAGGGGGTGGAGCAAGGCAGGCCTCAAACCACGAGAAGCTCCAGCCCAAAAGGCAGCTAAAATCCAGCCCACCTCCGGGAGAATCTCAAGAGCAGGGGGTGGAGCAAGCCAGGCCTCAAACCATGAGAAGCTCCAGCCCAAAAGGCAGCCAAAATGCAGCCCACATCCGGGAGAATCTCAAGAGCAGGGGGTGGAGCAAGCCAGGCCTCAAACCACGAGAAGCTCCAGCCCAAAAGGCAGCCAAAATGCAGCCCACCTCCGGGAGAATCTCAAGAGCAGGGGGTGGAGCAAGCCAGGCCTCAAACCACGAGAAGCTCCAGCCCAAAAGGCAGCCAAAATGCAGCCCACATCCGGGAGAATCTCAAGAGCAGGGGGTGGAGAAAGCCAGGCCTCAAACCACAAGATGCTCCAGCCCAAAATGCAGCCAAAATGCAGCCCACATCCGGGAGAATCTCAAGAGCAGTGGTTGGAGAAATCCAGGCCTCAAACCACGAGAAGCTCCAGCCCAAAATGCAGCCAAAATCCAGCCCACATCCGGGAGAATCTCAAGAGCAGGGGGTGGAGCAAGCCAGGCCTCAATCCATGAGAAGCTCCAGCCCAAAATGTAGCCAAAACGCAGCCCACATCCAGGAGAATATCAAGAGCAGGGGGTGGAGCAAGCCAGGCCTCAAACCTCGAGAAGCTCCAGCCCAAAAGGCAGCCAAAATGCAGCCCACCTCCGGGAGAATCTCAAGAGCAGGGGGTGGAGCAAGCCAGGCCTCAAACCACGAGAAGCTCCAGCCCAAAGAGCAACCAAAATCCAGCCCACATCCAGGAGAATCTCAAGAGCAGGGGGTGGAGCAAGGCAGGCCTCAAACCATGAGAAGCTCCAGCCCAAAAGGCAGCCAAAATGCAGCCCACATCCGGGAGAATCTCAAGAGCAGGGGTTGGAGCAAGCCAGGCTTCAAACCACGAGAAGCTCCAGCCCAAAATGCAGCCAAAATGCAGCCCACATCCGGGAGAATCTCAAGAGCAGGGGGTGGAGCAAGCCAGGCCTCAAACCACGGGAAGCTAAAGTCCAAGAATCAGCCAAAATGCAGCCCACATCCGGGAGAATCTCAAGAGCAGGGGGTGCAGCAAGCCAGGCCTCAAACCACGAGAAGCTCCAGCCCAAAAGGGAGCCAAAATGCAGCCCACATCCGGGAGAATCTCAAGAGCAGGGGGTCGAGCAAGGCAGGCCTCAAACCACGAGAAGCTCCAGCCCAAAAGGCAGCCAAAATGCAGCCCACATCCGGGAGAATATCAAGAGCATTGGGTGGAGCAAGCCAGGCCTCAAACCACGAGAAGCTCCAGCCCAAAATGCAGCCAAAATGCAGCCCACATCGGGGAGAATCTCAAGAGCAGGGGGTGGAGCAAGCCAGGCCTCAAACCACGAGAAGCTCCACCCAAAATGCAGCCAAAATGCAGCCCTCATCCGGGAGAATCTCAAGAGCAGGGGGTGGAGCAAGCCAGGCCTCAAACCACGAGAAGCTCCAGCCCAAAATGCAGCCAAAATGCAGCCCACATCCGGGAGAATCTCAAGAGCAGGGGGTGGAGCAAGCCAGGCCTCAATCCATGAGAAGCTCCAGCCCAAAAGGCAGCCAAAATGCAGGCCACATCCGGGAGAATCTCAAGAGCAGGGGGTGGAGCAAGGCAGGCCTCAAACCACGAGAAGCTCCAGCCCAAAAGGCAGCCAAAATGCAGCCCACCTCCGGGAGAATCTCAAGAGCAGGGGGTGGAGCAAGCCAGGCCTCAAACCACGAGAAGCTCCAGCCCAAAAGGCAGCCAAAATGCAGCCCACATCCGGGAGAATCTCAAGAGCAGGGGGTGGAGCAAGCCAGGCTTCAAACCACGAGAAGCTCCAGCCCAAAATGCAGCCAAAATGCAGGCCACATCCGGGAGAATCTCAAGAGCAGGGGGTGGAGCAAGCCAGGCCTCAAACCACGAGAAGCTCCAGCCCAAAAGGCAGCCAAAATGCAGGCCACATCCGGGAGAATCTCAAGAGCAGGGGGTGGAGCAAGCCAGGCCTCAAACCACGAGAAGCTCCAGCCCAAAATGCAGCCAAAATCCTAACCACATCCGGGAGAATCTCAAGAGAAGGGGGTGGAGCAAGCCAGGCCTCAAACCACGAGAAGCTCCAGCCCAAAATGCAGCCAAAATCCTAACCACATCCGGGAGAATCTCAAGAGCAGGGGGTGGAGCAAGCCAGGCCTCAAAGCTCGAGAAGCTCCAGCCCAAAAGGCAGCCAAAATCCAGCCCACATCCGGGAGAATCTCAAGAGCAGGGGGTGGAGCAAGTCAGGCCTCAAACCACGAGAAGCTCCAGCCCAAAAGGCAGCCAAAATGCAGCCCACATCCGGGAGAATCTCAAGAGCAGGGGGTGGAGCAAGCCAGGCCTCAAACCTCGAGAAGCTCCAGCCCAAAAGGCAGCCAAAATGCAGCCCACATCCAGGAGAATATCAAGAGCAGAGAGTGGAGCAAGCCAGGCCTCAAACCACGAGAAGCTCCAGCCCAAAAGGCAGCCAAAATGCAGCCCACCTCCCTGAGAATCTCAAGAGCAGGGGGTGGAGCAAGCCAGGCCTCAAACCATGAGAAGCTCCAGCCCAAAAGGCAGCCAAAATGCAGCCCACATCCGGGACAATTTCAAGAGCAGAGGGTGGAGCTAGCCAGGCCTCAAACCACGAGAAGCTCCAGCCCTAAAAGCAGCCGAAAAGCAGCCCACATCCGGGAGAATCTCAAGAGCAGGGGGTGGAGCAAGCCAGGCCTCAAACCACGAGAAGCTCCAGCCCAAAAGGCAGCCAAAATCCAGCGCACATCCGGGAGAATCTCAAGAGCAGGGGGTGGAGCAAGGCAGGCCTCAAACCTCGAGAAGCTCCAGCCCAAAAGGCAGCCAAAATCCAGACCACATCCGGGAGAATCTCAAGAGCAGGGGGTGGAGCAAGCCATGCCTCAAACCATGACAAACTCCAGCCCAAACTGCAGCCAAAATGCAGGCCACATCCGGGAGAATCTCAAGAGCAGGGGGTGGAGCAATCCAGGCCTCAAACCACAAGAAGCTCCAGCCCAATAGGCAGCCAAAATGCAGCGCACATCCAGGAGAATCTCAAGAGCAGGGGGTGGAGCAAGCCAGGCCTCAAACCATGATAAACTCCAGCCCAAAATGCAGCCAAAATGCAGCTCACATCCGGGACAATTTCAAGAGCAGGAGGTGGAGCAAGCCAGGCCTCAAACCACAAGAAGCTCCAGAACAAAAGGCAGCCAAAATGCAGCCCACATCCGGGAGAATCTCAAGAGCAGGGGGTGGAGCAAGCCAGGCCTCAAACCATGAGAAGCTCCAGCCCAAGAATCAGCCAAAATGCAGCCCACATCAGGGAGAATATCAAGAGCAGGGGGTGGAGCAAGGCAGGCCTCAAACCACGAGAAGCTCCACCCAAAAATGCCGACAAAATCCAGCCCACATCCGGGAGAATCTCAAGAGCAGGGGGTGGAGCAAGCCAGGCCTCAAACCTCGAAAAGCTCCAGCCCAAAAGGCAGCCAAAATGCAGCCCACATCCGGGAGAATCTCAAGAGCAGGGGGTGGAGCAAGCCAGGCCTCAAACCACGAGAAGCTCCAGCCCAAAAGGCAGCCAAAATTCAGCCCACCTCCCTGAGAATATCAAGAGCAGGGGGTGGAGCAAGCCAGGCCTCAAACCATGAGAAACTCCAGTCCTAAAGGCAGTCAAAATGCAGCCCACATCCGGGAGAATCTCAAGAGCAGGGGGTGGAGCAATCCAGGCCTCAAACCACGAGAAGCTCCAGCCCTAAAGGCAGCCAAAATGCAGCCCACATCCGGGAGAATCTCAAGAGCAGGGGGTGGAGCAAGCCGGGCCTCAAACCACGAGAAGCTCCAGCCCAAAAGGCAGCCACAATGCAGCCCACATCCGGGAGAATATCAAGAGCAGGGGGTGGAGCAAGCCAGGCCTCAAACCATGAGAAGCTCCAGCCCAAAAGGCAGCCAAAATGCAGCCCAGCTCCGGGAGAATCTCAAGAGCAGTGGGTGGAGCAAGCCAGGCCTCAAACCTCGAGAAGCTCCAGCCCAAAAGGCAGCCAAAATGCAGCCCACCTCCCTGAGAACCTCAAGAGCAGGGGGTGGAGCAAGCCAGGCCTCAAACCATGAGAAGCTCCAGCCCAAAAGGCAGCCAAAATGCAGCCCACATCCGGGAGAATCTCAAGAGCAGGGGGTGGAGCAAGCCAGGCCTCAAACCATGAGAAGCTCCAGCACTAAAGGCAGCCAAAATGCAGCTCACATCCGGGACAATTTGAAGAGCAGGAGGTGGAGCAAGCCAGGCCTCAAACCATGAGAAGCTCCAGCCCAAAAGGCAGCCAAAATGCAGCCCACCTCCGGGAGAATCTCAAGAGCAGGGGGTGGAGCAAGCCAGGCCTCAAACCACGAGAAGCTCCAGCCCAAAATCAGCCAAAATGCAGCCCACCTCCGGGAGAATCTCAAGAGCAGGGGGTGGAGCAAGCCAGGCCTCAAACCACGAGAAGCTCCAGCCCAAAAGGCAGCCAAAATGCAGCCCACATCCGGGAGAATATCAAGAGCAGGGTATGGAGCAAGGCAGGCCTCAAACCACGAGAAGCTCCCGCCCAAAAGGCAGCCAAAATCCAGCCCACATCCGGGAGAATCTCAAGAGCAGGGGGTGGAGAAAGCCAGGCCTCAAACCATGAGAAGCTCCAGCCCTAAAAGCAGCCAAAATGCAGCCCACATCCGGGAGAATCTCAAGAGCAGGGGGTGGAGCAAGCCAGGCCTCAAACCACGAGAAGCTCCAGCCCAAAAGGCAGCCAAAATGCAGCCCACATCCGGGAGAATATCAAGAGCAGGGGGTGGAGCAAGCCAGGCCTCAAACCATGAGAAGCTCCAGCCCAAAAGGCAGCCAAAATGCAGCCCACATCCGGGAGAATCTCAAGAGCAGGGGGTGGAGCAAGCCAGGCCTCAAACCACGAGAAGCTCCAGCCCAAAATGCAGCCAAAATGCAGCCCACATCCGGGAGAATCTCAAGAGCAGGGGGTGGAGCAAGCCAGGTCTCAAACCACGAGAAGCTCCAGCCCAAAAGGCAGCCAAAATGCAGCCCACATCCGGGAGAATCTCAAGAGCAGGGGGTGGAGCAAGCCAGGCCTCAAACCACGAGAAGCTCCAGCCCAAAAGGCAGCCAAAATGCAGCCCACATCCGGGAGAATCTCAAGAGCAGGGGGTGGAGCAAGCCAGGCCTCAAACCACGAGAAGCTCCAGCCCAAAAGGCAGCCAAAATGCAGCCCACATCCAGGAGAATCGCAAGAGCAGGGGGTGGAGCAAGCCAGGCCTCAAACCACGAGAAGCTCCAGCCCAAAAGGCAGCCAAAATGCAGCCCACCTCCGGGAGAATATCAAGAGCAGGGGGTGGAGCAAGCCAGGACTCAAACCTCGAGAAGCTCCAGCCCAAAAGGCAGCCAAAATGCAGCCCACATCCGGGACAAATTCAAGAGCAGGGGGTGGAGCAAGCCAGGCCTCAAACCTCGAGATGCTCCAGCCCAAAATGCAGCCAAAATGCAGCCCACATCCGGGAGAATCTCAAGAGCAGGGGGTGGAGCAAGCCAGGCCTCAAACCACGAGAAGCTCCAGCCCAAAAGGCAGCCAAAATGCAGCCCACATCCGGGAGAATCTCAAGAGCAGGGGGTAGAGCAAGCCAGGTCTCAAACCTCGAGAAGCTCCTGCCTTAAAGGCAGCCAAAATGCAGCTCACCTCCCTGAGAATCTCAAGAGCAGGGGGTGGAGCAAGCCAGGCCTCAAACCTCAAGAAGCTCCAGCCCAAAAGGCAGCCAAAATGCAGCCCACATCCGGGAGAATCTCAAGAGCAGGGGGTGGAGCAAGCCAGGCCTCAAACCACGAGAAGCTCCAGCCCAAAAGGCAGCCAAAATGCAGCCCACGTCCGGGAGAATCTCAAGAGCAGGGGGTGGAGCAAGCCAGGCCTCAAACCTCGAGAAGCTCCAGGCCAAAATGCAGCCAAAATGCAGCCCACCTCCCTGAGAATATCAAGAGCAGGGGGTGGAGAAAGCCAGGCCTCAAACCATGAGAAGCTCCAGCCCTAAAGGCAGCCAAAATGCAGCCCACATCTGGGAGAATCTCAAGAGGAGGGGTTGGAGCAAGCCAGGTCTCAAACCACGAGAAGCTCCAGCCCAAAAGGCAGCCAAAATGCAGCCCACATCTGGGAGAATCTCAAGAGCAGGGGGTGGAGCAAGGCAGGCCTCAAACCACGAGAAGCTCCAGCCCAACAGGCAGCCAAAATGCAGCCCACATCCGGGAGAATCTCAAGAGCAGGGGGTGGAGCAAGCCAGGCCTCAAACCATGAGAAGCTCCAGCCCAAAAGGCAGCCAAAATGCAGCCCACATCCAGGAGAATTGCAAGAGCAGGGGGTGGAGCAAGCCAGGCGTCAAACCACGAGAAGCTCCAGCCCAAAAGGCAGCCAAAATGCAGCCCACATCCGGGAGAATCTCAAGAGCAGGGGGTGGAGCAAGCCAGGCCTCAAACCACGAGAAGCTCCAGCCCAAAAGGCAGCCAAAATGCAGCCCACATCAGGGAGAATCTCAAGAGCAGGGGGTGGAGCAAGCCAGGCCTCAAACCTCGAGAAGCTCCAGCCCAAAAGGCAGCCAAAATGCAGCCCACATCCGGGAGAATCTCAAGAGCAGGGGGTGGAGCAAGCCAGGCCTCAAACCACGAGAAGCTCCAGCCCAAAAGGCAGCCAAAATGCAGCTCACATCCGGGAGAATCTCAAGAGCAGGGGGTGGAGCAAGCCAGGCCTCAAACCTCGAGAAGCTCCAGCCCAAAAGGCAGCCAAAATGCAGCCCACATCCGGGAGAATCTCAAGAGCAGGGGGTGGAGCAAGCCAGGCCTCAAACCACGAGAACCTCCAGCCCAAAATGCAGACAAAATCCAGCCCACATCCGGGAGAATCTCAAGAGCAGGGGGTGGAGCAAGCCAGGCCTCAAACCACGAGAAGCTCCAGCCCTAAAGGCAGCCAAAATCCAGCGCACATCCGAGAGAATCTCAAGAGCAGGGGGTGGAGCAAGCCAGGCCTCAAACCTCGAGAAGCTCCAGCCCAAAAGGCAGCCAAAATGCAGGCCACATCCGGGAGAATCTCAAGAGCAGGGGGTGGAGCAAGCCAGGCCTCAAACCACGAGAAGCTCCAGCCCAAAATGCAGACAAAATCCAGCCCACATCCGGGAGAATCTCAAGAGCAGGGGGTGGAGCAAGCCAGGCCTCAAACCACGAGAAGCTCCAGCCCAAAAGGCAGCCAAAATGCAGCCCACATCCGGGAGAATCTCAAGAGCAGAGGGTGGAGCAAGCCAGGCCTCAAATCACGAGAAGCTCCAGCCCAAAAGGCAGCCAAAATGCAGCCCACATCCGGGAGAATCTCAAGAGCAGGGGGTGGAGCAAGCCAGGCCTCAAACCACGAGAAGCTCCAGCCCAAAAGGCAGCCAAAATGCAGCCCACATCCAGGAGAATATCAAGAGCAGAGGGTGGAGCAAGCCAGGCCTCAAACTATGAGAAGCTCCAGCCCAAAAGGCAGCCAAAATGCAGCCCACATCCGGGAGAATCTCAAGAGCAGGGGGTGGAGCAAGCCAGGCCTCAAACCTCGAGAAGCTCCAGCCCAAAAGGCAGCCAAAATTCAGGCCACATCCGGGAGAATCTCAAGAGCAGGGGGTGGAGCAAGGCAGGCCTCAAACCACGAGAAGCTCCAGCCCAAAATGCAGACAAAATGCAGCCCACCTCCGGGAGAATCTCAAGAGCAGGGGGTGGAGCAAGCCAGGCCTCAAACCACGAGAAGCTCCAGCCCAAAAGGCAGACAAAATGCAGCCCACATCCGGGAGAATCTCAACAGCAGGGGGTGGAGCAAGCCAGGCCTCAAACCACGAGAAGCTCCAGCCCAAAAGGCAGCCAAAATGCAGCCCACATCCGGGAGAATCTCAAGAGCAGGGGGTGGAGCAAGCCAGGCCTCAAACCTCGAGAAGCTCCAGCCCAAAAGGCAGCCAAAATGCAGCCCACATCCGGGAGAACCTCAAGAGCAGGGGGTGGAGCAAGCCAGGCCTCAAACCACGAGAAGCTCCAGCCCAAAAGGCAGCCAAAATGCAGCTCACATCCAGGAGAATATCAAGAGCAGAGGGTGGAGCAAGCCAGGCCTCAAAGTATGAGAAGCTCCAGGCCAAAAGGCAGCCAAAATGCAGCCCACATCCGGGAGAATCTCAAGAGCAGGGGGTGGAGCAAGGCAGGCCTCAAACCTCGAGATTCTCCAGCCCAAAAGGCAGCCAAAATGAAGCCCACATCCGGGAGAATCTCAAGAGCAGGGGGTGGAGCAAGCCAGGCCTCAAACCACGAGAAGCTCCAGCCCAAAAGGCAGCCAAAATCCAGCCCACATCCGGGAGAATCTCAAGAGCAGGGGGTGGAGCAAGCCAGGCCTCAAACCATGAGAAGCTCCAGCCCAAAAGGCAGCCAAAATGCAGCCCACCTCCGGGAGAATCTCAAGAGCACGGGGTGGAGCAAGCCAGGCCTCAAACCTCGAGAAGCTCCAGCCCAAAAGGCAGCCAAAATGCAGCCCACATCCGGGAGAATCTCAAGAGCAGGGGGTGGAGCAAGCCAGGCCTCAAACCACGAGAAGCTCCAGCCCAAAATTCAGCCAAAATGCAGCCCACATCCAGGAGAATCTCAAGAGCAGGGGGTGGAGGAAGCCAGGCCTCAAACCACGAGAAGCTCCAGCCCAAAATGCAGCAAAAATGCAGCCCACATCCGGGAGAATCTCAAGAGCAGGGGGTGGAGCAAGCCAGGCCTCAAACCACGAGAAGCTCCAGAACAAAAGGCAGCCAAAATGCAGCCCACATCCGGGAGAATCTCAAGAGCAGGGGGTGGAGCAAGCCAGGCCTCAAACCACGAGAAGCTCCAGCCCAAAATGCAGCCAAAATGCAGCCCATATCCGGGAGAATCTCAAGAGCAGGGGGTGGAGCAAGCCAGGCCTCAAACCACGAGAAGCTCCAGCCCAAAAGGCAGCCAAAATGCAGCCCACATCCGGGAGAATCTCAAGAGAAGGGGGTGGAGGAAGCCAGGCCTCAAACCATGAGAAGCTCCAGCCCAAAAGGCAGCCAAAATGCAGGCCACCTCCGGGAGAATCTCAAGAGCAGGGGGTGGAGGAAGCCAGGCCTCAAACCATGAGAAGCTCCAGCCCAAAATTCAGCCAAAATGCAGCTCACATCCGGGAGAATCTCAAGAGCAGGGGGTGGAGCAAGCCAGGCCTCAAACCACGAGAAGCTCCAGGCCTAAACGCAGCCAAAATGCAGCCCACATCCGGGAGAATCTCAAGAGCAGGGGGTGGAGCAAGCCAGGCCTCAAACCACGAGAAGCTCCAGCCCTAAACGCAGCCAAAATGCAGCCCACATCCGGGAGAATCTCAAGAGCAGGGGGTGGAGCAAGCCAGGCCTCAAACCACGAGAAGCTCCAGCCCAAAAGGCACCCAAAATCCAGCCCACATCCGGGAGAATCTCAAGAGCAGAGGGTGGAGCAAGCCAGGCCTCAAACCTCGAGAAGCTCCAGCCCAAAAGGCAGCCAAAATGCAGCCCACATCCGGGAGAATCTCAAGAGCAGGGGGTGGAGCAAGCCAGGCCTCAAACCATGAGAAGCTCCAGCCCAAAAGGCAGCCAAAATGCAGGCCACATCTGGGAGAATCTCAAGAGCAGGGGGTGGAGGAAGCCAGGCCTCAAACCACGAGAAGCTCCAGCCCAAAATGCAGACAAAATGCAGCCCACATCCGGGAGAATCTCAAGAGCAGGGGGTGGAGCAAGCCAGGCCTCAAACCTCGAGAAGCTCCAGCCCAAAAGGCAGCCAAAATGCAGCCCACATCCGGGAGAACCTCAAGAGCAGGGGGTGGAGCAAGCCAGGCCTTAAACCACGAGAAGCTCCAGCCCAAAAGGCAGCCAAAATGCAGCCCACATCCGGGAGAATCTCAAGAGCAGGGGGTGGAGCAAGGCAGGCCTCAAACCACGAGAAGCTCCAGCCCAAAAGGCAGCTAAAATCCAGCCCACCTCCGGGAGAATCTCAAGAGCAGGGGGTGGAGCAAGCCAGGCCTCAAACCATGAGAAGCTCCAGCCCAAAAGGCAGCCAAAATGCAGCCCACATCCGGGAGAATCTCAAGAGCAGGGGGTGGAGCAAGCCAGGCCTCAAACCACGAGAAGCTCCAGCCCAAAAGGCAGCCAAAATGCAGCCCACCTCCGGGAGAATCTCAAGAGCAGGGGGTGGAGCAAGCCAGGCCTCAAACCACGAGAAGCTCCAGCCCAAAAGGCAGCCAAAATGCAGCCCACATCCGGGAGAATCTCAAGAGCAGGGGGTGGAGCAAGCCAGGCCTCAAACCACAAGAATCTCCAGCCCAACAGGTAGCCAAAATGCAGCCCACATCCGGGAGAATCTCAAGAGCAGGGGGTGGAGCAAGCCAGGCCTCAAACCACAAGATGCTCCAGCCCAAAATGCAGCCAAAATGCAGCCCACATCCGGGAGAATCTCAAGAGCAGTGGTTGGAGAAATCCAGGCCTCAAACCACGAGAAGCTCCAGCCCAAAATGCAGCCAAAATCCAGCCCACATCCGGGAGAATCTCAAGAGCAGGGGGTGGAGCAAG
The DNA here is from genome assembly GCA_027574665.1 of Rhynochetos jubatus. Taxonomy (NCBI): domain Eukaryota; kingdom Metazoa; phylum Chordata; class Aves; order Eurypygiformes; family Rhynochetidae; genus Rhynochetos; species Rhynochetos jubatus. The sequence goes on from CM050669.1 coordinate 385,602, forward strand.
CCAGGCCTCAATCCATGAGAAGCTCCAGCCCAAAATGTAGCCAAAACGCAGCCCACATCCAGGAGAATATCAAGAGCAGGGGGTGGAGCAAGCCAGGCCTCAAACCTCGAGAAGCTCCAGCCCAAAAGGCAGCCAAAATCCAGCCCACATCCGGGAGAATCTCAAGAGCAGGGGGTGGAGCAAGCCAGGCCTCAAACCACGAGAAGCTCCAGCCCAAAGAGCAACCAAAATCCAGCCCACATCCAGGAGAATCTCAAGAGCAGGGGGTGGAGCAAGGCAGGCCTCAAACCATGAGAAGCTCCAGCCCAAAAGGCAGCCAAAATGCAGCCCACATCCGGGAGAATCTCAAGAGCAGGGGTTGGAGCAAGCCAGGCTTCAAACCACGAGAAGCTCCAGCCCAAAATGCAGCCAAAATGCAGCCCACATCCGGGAGAATCTCAAGAGCAGGGGGTGGAGCAAGCCAGGCCTCAAACCACGGGAAGCTAAAGTCCAAGAATCAGCCAAAATGCAGCCCACATCCGGGAGAATCTCAAGAGCAGGGGGTGCAGCAAGCCAGGCCTCAAACCACGAGAAGCTCCAGCCCAAAAGGCAGCCAAAATGCAGCCCACATCGAGGAGAATATCAAGAGCATTGGGTGCAGCAATCCAGGCCTCAAACCACGAGAAGATCCAGCCCAAAATGCAGCCAAAATTCAGCCCACATCCGGGAGAATCTCAAGAGCAGGGGGTGGAGCAAGCCAGGCCTCAAACCACGAGAAGCTCCAGCCCAAAAGGCAGACAAAATGCAGCCCACATCGAGGAGAATATCAAGAGCAGGGAGTGGAGCAAGCCAGGCCTCAAACCTCGAGAAGCTCCAGCCGAAAAGGGAGCCAAAATGCAGCCCACATCCGGGAGAATCTCAAGAGCAGGGGGTCGAGCAAGGCAGGCCTCAAACCACGAGAAGCTCCAGCCCAAAAGGCAGCCAAAATGCAGCCCACATCCGGGAGAATATCAAGAGCATTGGGTGGAGCAAGCCAGGCCTCAAACCACGAGAAGCTCCAGCCCAAAATGCAGCCAAAATGCAGCCCACATCGGGGAGAATCTCAAGAGCAGGGGGTGGAGCAAGCCAGGCCTCAAACCACGAGAAGCTCCACCCAAAATGCAGCCAAAATGCAGCCCTCATCCGGGAGAATCTCAAGAGCAGGGGGTGGAGCAAGCCAGGCCTCAAACCACGAGAAGCTCCAGCCCAAAATGCAGCCAAAATGCAGCCCACATCCGGGAGAATCTCAAGAGCAGGGGGTGGAGCAAGCCAGGCCTCAATCCATGAGAAGCTCCAGCCCAAAAGGCAGCCAAAATGCAGGCCACATCCGGGAGAATCTCAAGAGCAGGGGGTGGAGCAAGGCAGGCCTCAAACCACGAGAAGCTCCAGCCCAAAAGGCAGCCAAAATGCAGCCCACCTCCGGGAGAATCTCAAGAGCAGGGGGTGGAGCAAGCCAGGCCTCAAACCACGAGAAGCTCCAGCCCAAAAGGCAGCCAAAATGCAGCCCACATCCAGGAGAATCTCAAGAGCAGGGGGTGGAGCAAGCCAGGCTTCAAACCACGAGAAGCTCCAGCCCAAAATGCAGCCAAAATGCAGGCCACATCCGGGAGAATCTCAAGAGCAGGGGGTGGAGCAAGCCAGGCCTCAAACCACGAGAAGCTCCAGCCCAAAAGGCAGCCAAAATGCAGGCCACATCCGGGAGAATCTCAAGAGCAGGGGGTGGAGCAAGCCAGGCCTCAAACCACGAGAAGCTCCAGCCCAAAATGCAGCCAAAATCCTAACCACATCCGGGAGAATCTCAAGAGAAGGGGGTGGAGCAAGGCAGGCCTCAAACCACGAGAAGCTCCAGCCCTAAAGGCAGCCAAAATGCAGCCCACATCCGGGATAATCTCAAGAGCAGGGCGTGGAGCAAGCCAGGCCTCAAACCACGAGAAGCTCCAGCCCAAAAGGCAGCCAAAATGCAGCCCACATCCGGGAGAATCTCAAGAGCAGGGGGTGGAGCAAGCCAGGCCTCAATCCATGAGAAGCTCCAGCCCAAAATGTAGCCAAAACGCAGCCCACATCCAGGAGAATATCAAGAGCAGGGGGTGGAGCAAGCCAGGCTTCAAACCACGAGAAGCTCCAGCCCAAAATGCAGCCAAAATGCAGGCCACATCCGGGAGAATCTCAAGAGCAGGGGGTGGAGCAAGCCAGGCCTCAAACCACGAGAAGCTCCAGCCCAAAATGCATCCAAAATCCTAACCACATCCGGGAGAATCTCAAGAGCAGGGGGTGGAGCAAGGCAGGCCTCAAACCACGAGAAGCTCCAGCACAAAAGGCAGCCAAAATGCAGCCCACATCCGGGAGAATATCAAGAGCAATGGGTGGAGCAAGCCAGGCCTCAAACCACGAGAAGCTCCAGCCCAAAATGCAGCCAAAATGCAGCCCACATCGGGGAGAATCTCAAGAGCAGGGGGTGGAGCAAGCCAGGCCTCAAACCACGAGAAGCTCCACCCAAAATGCAGCCAAAATGCAGCCCTCATCCGGGAGAATCTCAAGAGCAGGGGGTGGAGCAAGCCAGGCCTTAAACCACGAGAAGCTCCAGCCCAAAATGCAGCCAAAATGCAGCCCACATCCGGGAGAATCTCAAGAGCAGGGGGTGGAGCAAGCCAGGCCTCAATCCATGAGAAGCTCCAGCCCAAAATGTAGCCAAAACGCAGCCCACATCCAGGAGAATATCAAGAGCAGGGGGTGGAGCAAGCCAGGCTTCAAACCACGAGAAGCTCCAGCCCAAAATGCAGCCAAAATGCAGGCCACATCCGGGAGAATCTCAAGAGCAGGGGGTGGAGCAAGCCAGGCCTCAAACCACGAGAAGCTCCAGCCCAAAAGGGAGCCAAAATGCAGCCCACATCCGGGAGAATCTCAAGAGCAGGGGGTCGAGCAAGGCAGGCCTCAAACCATGAGAAGCTCCAGCCCTAAAGGCAGCCAAAATGCAGCCCACATCCGGGAGAATATCAAGAGCATTGGGTGGAGCAATCCAGCCCTCAAACCACGAGAAGCTCCAGCCCAAAATGCAGCCAAAATGCAGCCCACATCGGGGAGAATATCAAGAGCAGGGGGTGGAGCAAGCCAGGCCTCAAACCACGAGAAGCTCCACCCAAAATGCAGCCAAAATGCAGCCCTCATCCGGGAGAATCTCAAGAGCAGGGGGTGGAGCAAGCCAGGCCTTAAACCACGAGAAGCTCCAGCCCAAAATGCAGCCAAAATGCAGCCCACATCCGGGAGAATCTCAAGAGCAGGGGGTGGAGCAAGCCAGGCCTCAATCCATGAGAAGCTCCAGCCCAAAATGTAGCCAAAATGCAGCCCACATCCAGGAGAATATCAAGAGCAGGGCGTGGAGCAAGCCAGGCCTCAAACCTCGAGAAGCTCCAGCCCAAAAGGGAGCCAAAATCCAGCCCACATCCGGGAGAATCTCAAGAGCAGGGGGTGGAGCAAGCCAGGCCTCAATCCATGAGAAGCTCCAGCCCAAAAGGCAGCCAAAATGCAGGCCACATCCGGGAGAATCTCAAGAGCATTGGGTGGAGCAAGGCAGGCCTCAAACCACGAGAAGCTCCAGCCCAAAAGGCAGCCAAAATGCAGCCCACCTCCGGGAGAATCTCAAGAGCAGGGGGTGGAGCAAGCCAGGTCTCAAACCACGAGAAGCTCCAGCCCAAAAGGCAGCCAAAATGCAGCCCACATCCGGGAGAATCTCAAGAGCAGGGGGTGGAGCAAGCCAGGCCTCAAACCACGAGAATCTCCAGCCCAAAAGGCAGCCAAAATGCAGCCCACATCCGGGAGAATCTCAAGAGCAGGGAGTGGAGCAAGCCAGGCCTCAAACCACGAGAAGCTCCAGCCCAAAATGCAGCCAAAATCCTAACCACATCCGGGAGAATCTCAAGAGCAGGGGGTGGAGCAAGCCAGGCCTCAAACCACGAGAAGCTCCAGCCCAAAAAGCAGCCAAAATGCAGCCCACATCCGGGAGAATCTCAAGAGCAGGGGGTGGAGCAAGGCAAGCCTCAAACCACGAGAAGCTCCAGCCCAAAACCAGACAAAATCCAGTCCACATCCGGGAGAATCTCAAGAACAGGGGGTGGAGAAAGCCAGGCCTCAAACCTCGAGAAGCTCCAGCCCAAAAGGCAGCCAAAATCCAGCCCACATCCGGGAGAATCTCAAGAGAAGGGGTTGGAGCAAGGCAGGCCTCAAACCACGAGAAGCTCCAGCCCTAAAGGCAGCCAAAATGCAGCCCACATCCGGGATAATCTCAAGAGCAGGGGGTGGAGCAAGGCAGGCCTCAAACCACGAGAAGCTCCAGCCCAAAACGCAGCCAAAATGCAGCCCACCTCCGGGAGAATCTCAAGAGCAGGGGGTGGAGCAAGCCAGGCCTCAAACCACGAGAAGCTCCAGCCCAAAAGGCAGCCAAAATGCAGGCCACATCCGGGAGAATCTCAAGAGCAGGGGGTGGAGCAAGCCAGGCCTCAAACCACGAGAAGCTCCAGCCCTAAAGGCAGCCAAAATGCAGGCCATATCCGGGAGAATCTCAAGAGCAGTGCGTGGAGCAAGCCAGGCCTGAAAACATGAGAAGCTCCAGCCCAAAAGGCAGACAAAATCCAGCCCACATCCGGGAGAATCTCAAGAGCAGGGGGTGGAGCAAGCCAGGCCTCAAACCTCGAGATTCTCCAGCCCAAAAGGCAGCCAAAATGCAGCCCATATCCGGGAGAATCTCAACAGCAGGGGGTGGAGCAAGGCAGGCCTCAAACCACGAAAAGCTCCAGCCCAAAAGGCAGCCAAAATGCAGCCCACCTCCGGGAGAATCTCAAGAGCAGGGGGTGGAGCAAGCCAGGCCTCAAACCATGAGAAGCTCCAGCCCAAAAGGCAGCCAAAATGCAGCCCACATCCGGGAGAATCTCAAGAGCAGGGGGTGGAGCAAGCCAGGCCTCAAACCACGAGAAGCTCCAGCCCAAAAGGCAGCCAAAATGCAGCCCACATCCCTGAGAATCTCAAGAGCAGGGGGTGGAGCAAGGCAGGCCTCAAACCACGAGAAGCTCCAGCCCAAAAGGCAGCCAAAATGCAGCCCACATCCAGGAGAATCTCCAGAGCAGGGGGTGGAGCAAGCCAGGCCTCAAACCACGAGGAGCTCCAGCCCTAAAGGCAGCCAAAATGCAGCCCACCTCCGGGAGAATCTCAAGAGCAGGGGATGGAGCAAGCCAGGCCTCAAACCATGAGAAGCTCCAGCCGGAAAGCAGCCAAAATGCAGCTCACATCCGGGAGAATCTCAAGAGCAGGAGGTGGAGCAAGCCAGGCCTCAAACCACGAGAACCTCCAGCCCAAAATGCAGACAAAATCCAGCCCACATCCGGGAGAATCTCAAGAGCAGGGGGTGGAGCAAGCCAGGCCTCAAACCACGAGAAGCTCCAGCCCTAAAGGCAGCCAAAATGCAGCCCACATCCGGGAGAATCTCAAGAGCAGGGGGTGGAGCAAGCCAGGCCCCAAACTATGAGAAGCTCCAGGCCAAAAGGCAGCCAAAATCCAGCGCACATCCGAGAGAATCTCAAGAGCAGGGGGTGGAGCAAGCCAGGCCTCAAACCTCGAGAAGCTCCAGCCCAAAAGGCAGCCAAAATGCAGGCCACATCCGGGAGAATCTCAAGAGCAGGGGGTGGAGCAAGCCAGGCCTCAAACCACGAGAAGCTCCAGCCCAAAAGGCAGCCAAAATGCAGCCCACATCCGGGAGAATCTCAAGAGCAGGGGGTGGAGCAAGCCAGGCCTCAAACCACGAGAAGCTCCAGCCCAAAAGGCAGCCAAATTGCAGCCCACCTCCCTCAGAATCTCAAGAGCAGGGGGTATAGCAAGCCAGGCCTCAAACCATGAGAAGCTCCAGCCCTAAAGGCAGCCAAAATGCAGCTCACCTCCGGGACAATTTCAAGAGCAGGAGGTGGAGAAAGCCAGGCCTCAAACCACGAGAAGCTCCAGCCCAAAAGGCAGCCAAAATGCAGCCCACATCCGGGAGAATCTCAAGAGCAGGGGGTGGAGCAAGCCAGGCCTCAAACCATGAGAAGCTCCAGCCCAAAAGGCAGCCGAAATCCAGCCCACATCCGGGAGAATCTCAAGAGCAGGGGGTGGAGCAAGCCAGGCCTCAAACCACGAGAAGCTCCAGCCCAAAATGCAGCCAAAATCCTAACCACATCCGCGAGAACCTCAAGAGCAGGGGGTGGAGCAAGGCAGGCCTCAAACCACGGGAAGCTCCAGCCCAAAACCAGACAAAATCCAGCCCACATCCGGGAGAATCTCAAGAGCAGGGGGTGGAGAAAGCCAGGCCTCAAACCTCGAGAAGCTACAGCCCAAAATGCAGCCAAAATGCAGCCCACATCCGGGAGAATCTCAAGAGCAGGGGGTGGAGCAAGGCAGGCCTCAAACCACGAGAAGCTCCAGCCCAAAAGGCAGCCAAAATGCAGCCCAAATGCGGGAGAATCTCAAGAGCAGGGGGTGGAGCAAGCCAGGCCTCAAACCACGAGAAGCTCCAGCCCAAAAGGCAGCCAAAATGCAGCCCACATCCGGGAGAATCTCAAGAGCAGAGGGTGGAGCAAGCCAGGCCTCAAACCACGAGAAGCTCCAGCCCAAAAGGCAGCCAAAATGCAGCCCACCTCCCTGATAATCTCAAGAGCAGGGGGTGGAGCAAGCCAGGCCTCAAACCACGAGAAGCTCCAGCCCAAAAGGCAGCCAAAATGCAGCCCACATCCGGGAGAATCTCAAGAGCAGGGGGTGGAGCAAGCCAGGTCTCAAACCACGAGAAGCTCCAGCCCAAAAGGCAGCCAAAATCCTAACCACATCCGGGAGAATCTCAAGAGCAGGGGGTGGAGCAAGCCAGGCCTCAAACCTCGAGAAGCTCCAGCCCAAAAGGCAGCCAAAATGCAGACCACATCCGGGAGAATCTCAAGAGCAGGGGGTGGAGCAAGCCAGGCCTCAAACCATGAGAAGCTCCAGCCCAAAAGGCAGCCAAAATGCAGCCCACATCTGGGAGAATCTCAAGAGCAGGGGGTGGAGGAAGCCAGGCCTCAAACCACGAGAATCTCCAGCCCAAAAGGCAGACAAAATGCAGCCCACATCCGGGAGAATCTCAAGAGCAGGGAGTGGAGCAAGCCAGGCCTCAAACCTCGAGAAGCTCCAGCCCAAAAGGCAGCCAAAATGCAGCCCACATCCGGGAGAATCTCAAGAGCAGGGGGTGGAGCAAGCCAGGCCTCAAACCACGAGAAGCTCCAGCCCTAAAGGCAGCCAAAATGCAGCCCACATCTGGGAGAATCTCAAGAGCAGGGGTTGGAGCAAGGCAGGCCTCAAACCTCGAGATTCTCCAGCCCAAAAGGCAGCCAAAATGCAGCCCACCTCCCTGATAATCTCAACAGCAGGGGGTGGAGCAAGGCAGGCCTCAAACCACGAAAAGCTCCAGCCCAAAAGTCAGCCAAAATGCAGCCCACCTCCGGGAGAATCTCAAGAGCAGGGGGTGGAGCAAGCCAGGCCTCAAACCATGAGAAGCTCCAGCCCAAAAGGCAGCCAAAATGCAGCCCACATCCGGGAGAATCTCAAGAGCAGGGGGTGGAGCAAGCCAGGCCTCAAACCACGAGAAGCTCCAGCCCAAAAGGCAGCCAAAATGCAGCCCACATCCCTGAGAATCTCAAGAGCAGGGGGTGGAGCAAGGCAGGCCTCAAACCACGAGAAGCTCCAGCCCAAAAGGCAGCCAAAATGCAGCCCACATCCAGGAGAATCTCCAGAGCAGGGGGTGGAGCAAGCCAGGCCTCAAACCACGAGGAGCTCCAGCCCTAAAGGCAGCCAAAATGCAGCCCACCTCCGGGAGAATCTCAAGAGCAGGGGATGGAGCAAGCCAGGCCTCAAACCATGAGAAGCTCCAGCCGGAAAGCAGCCAAAATGCAGCTCACATCCGGGAGAATCTCAAGAGCAGGAGGTGGAGCAAGCCAGGCCTCAAACCACGAGAACCTCCAGCCCAAAATGCAGACAAAATCCAGCCCACATCCGGGAGAATCTCAAGAGCAGGGGGTGGAGCAAGCCAGGCCTCAAACCACGAGAAGCTCCAGCCCTAAAGGCAGCCAAAATGCAGCCCACATCCGGGAGAATCTCAAGAGCAGGGGGTGGAGCAAGCCAGGCCCCAAACTATGAGAAGCTCCAGGCCAAAAGGCAGCCAAAATCCAGCGCACATCCGAGAGAATCTCAAGAGCAGGGGGTGGAGCAAGCCAGGCCTCAAACCTCGAGAAGCTCCAGCCCAAAAGGCAGCCAAAATGCAGGCCACATCCGGGAGAATCTCAAGAGCAGGGGGTGGAGCAAGCCAGGCCTCAAACCACGAGAAGCTCCAGCCCAAAAGGCAGCCAAAATGCAGCCCACATCCGGGAGAATCTCAAGAGCAGGGGGTGGAGCAAGCCAGGCCTCAAACCACGAGAAGCTCCAGCCCAAAAGGCAGCCAAATTGCAGCCCACCTCCCTCAGAATCTCAAGAGCAGGGGGTATAGCAAGCCAGGCCTCAAACCATGAGAAGCTCCAGCCCTAAAGGCAGCCAAAATGCAGCTCACCTCCGGGACAATTTCAAGAGCAGGAGGTGGAGAAAGCCAGGCCTCAAACCACGAGAAGCTCCAGCCCAAAAGGCAGCCAAAATGCAGCCCACATCCGGGAGAATCTCAAGAGCAGGGGGTGGAGCAAGCCAGGCCTCAAACCATGAGAAGCTCCAGCCCAAAAGGCAGCCGAAATCCAGCCCACATCCGGGAGAATCTCAAGAGCAGGGGGTGGAGCAAGCCAGGCCTCAAACCACGAGAAGCTCCAGCCCAAAATGCAGCCAAAATCCTAACCACATCCGCGAGAACCTCAAGAGCAGGGGGTGGAGCAAGGCAGGCCTCAAACCACGGGAAGCTCCAGCCCAAAACCAGACAAAATCCAGCCCACATCTGGGAGAATCTCAAGAGCAGGGGGTGGAGAAAGCCAGGCCTCAAACCTCGAGAAGCTACAGCCCAAAATGCAGCCAAAATGCAGCCCACATCCGGGAGAATCTCAAGAGCAGGGGGTGGAGCAAGGCAGGCCTCAAACCACGAGAAGCTCCAGCCCAAAAGGCAGCCAAAATGCAGCCCAAATGCGGGAGAATCTCAAGAGCAGGGGGTGGAGCAAGCCAGGCCTCAAACCACGAGAAGCTCCAGCCCAAAAGGCAGCCAAAATGCAGCCCACATCCGGGAGAATCTCAAGAGCAGAGGGTGGAGCAAGCCAGGCCTCAAACCACGAGAAGCTCCAGCCCAAAAGGCAGCCAAAATGCAGCCCACCTCCCTGATAATCTCAAGAGCAGGGGGTGGAGCAAGCCAGGCCTCAAACCACGAGAAGCTCCAGCCCAAAAGGCAGCCAAAATGCAGCCCACATCCGGGAGAATCTCAAGAGCAGGGGGTGGAGCAAGCCAGGTCTCAAACCACGAGAAGCTCCAGCCCAAAAGGCAGCCAAAATCCTAACCACATCCGGGAGAATCTCAAGAGCAGGGGGTGGAGCAAGCCAGGCCTCAAACCTCGAGAAGCTCCAGCCCAAAAGGCAGCCAAAATGCAGCCCACATCCGGGAGAATCTCAAGAGCAGGGGGTGGAGCAAGCCAGGCCTCAAACCATGAGAAGCTCCAGCCCAAAAGGCAGCCAAAATGCAGCCCACATCTGGGAGAATCTCAAGAGCAGGGGGTGGAGGAAGCCAGGCCTCAAACCACGAGAATCTCCAGCCCAAAAGGCAGACAAAATGCAGCCCACATCCGGGAGAATCTCAAGAGCAGGGAGTGGAGCAAGCCAGGCCTCAAACCTCGAGAAGCTCCAGCCCAAAAGGCAGCCAAAATGCAGCCCACATCCGGGAGAATCTCAAGAGCAGGGGGTGGAGCAAGCCAGGCCTCAAACCACGAGAAGCTCCAGCCCTAAAGGCAGCCAAAATGCAGCCCACATCTGGGAGAATCTCAAGAGCAGGGGTTGGAGCAAGGCAGGCCTCAAACCTCGAGATTCTCCAGCCCAAAAGGCAGCCAAAATGCAGCCCACCTCCCTGATAATCTCAACAGCAGGGGGTGGAGCAAGGCAGGCCTCAAACCACGAGAAGCTCCAGCCCAAAAGGCAGCCAAAATGCAGCCCACCTCCGGGAGAATCTCAAGAGCAGGGGGTGGAGCAAGCCAGGCCTCAAACCTCGAGAAGCTCCAGCCCAAAAGGCAGCCAAAATGCAGCCCACATCCGGGAGAATCTCAAGAGCAGGGGGTGGAGCAAGGCAGGCCTCAAACCTCCAGATTCTCCAGCCCAAAAGGCAGCCAAAATGCAGCCCACCTCCCTGATAATCTCAACAGCAGGGGGTGGAGCAAGCCAGGCCTCAAACCACGAGAAGCTCCAGCCCTAAAGGCAGCCAAAATGCAGCCCACATCCAGGAGAATCTCAAGAGCAGGGGGTGGAGCAAGGCAGGCCTCAAACCTCGAGATTCTCCAGCCCAAAAGGCAGCCAAAATGCAGCCCACCTCCCTGATAATCTCAACAGCAGGGGGTGGAGCAAGGCAGGCCTCAAACCACGAAAAGCTCCAGCCCAAAAGTCAGCCAAAATGCAGCCCACATCCGGGAGAATCTCAAGAGCAGGGGGTGGAGCAAGCCAGGCCTCAAACCACGAGAAGCTCCAGCCCAAAATGCAGCCAAAATGCAGCGCACATCCGGGAGAATCTCAAGAGCAGGGGGTGGAGCAAGCCAGGCCTCAAACCACGAGAAGCTCCAGCCCTAAAGGCAGCCAAAATGCAGCCCACCTCCCTGATAATCTCAACAGCAGGGGGTGGAGCAAGGCAGGCCTCAAACCTCGAGATTCTCCAGCCCAAAAGGCAGCCAAAATGCAGCCCACCTCCGGGAGAATCTCAAGAGCAGGGGGTGGAGCAAGCCAGGCCTCAAACCACGAGAAGCTCCAGCCCAAAAGGCAGCCAAAATGCAGCCCACATCCCTGAGAATCTCAAGAGCAGGGGGTGGAGCAAGCCAGGCCTCAAACCACGAGAAGCTCCAGCCCAAAAGGCACCCAAAATCCAGCCCACATCCGGGAGAATCTCAAGAGCAGGGGGTGGAGCAAGGCAGGCCTCAAACCTTGAGAAGCTCCAGCCCAAAAGGCAGCCAAAATGCAGCCCACATCCGGGAGAATCTCAAGAGCAGGGGATGGAGCAAGCCAGGCCTCAAACCACGAGAAGCTCCAGCCCAAAAGGCAGCCAAAATGCAGCCCACATCCGGGAGAATCTCAAGAGCAGGGGGTGGAGCAAGCCAGGCCTCAAACCACGAGAAGATCCAGCCCTAAAGGCAGCCAAAATGCAGCCCACATCCGGGAGAATCTCAAGAGCAGGGGGTGGAGCAAGGCAGGCCTCAAACCTCGAGATTCTCCAGCCCAAAAAGCAGCCAAAATGCAGCCCACATCCGGAGGAATCTCAAGAGCAGGGGGTGGAGCAAGCCAGGCCTCAAACCACGAGAAGCTCCAGCCCAAAAGGCAGCCAAAATGCAGCCCACATCCGGGAGAATATCAAGAGCAGTAGTGGAGCAAGCCAGGCCTCAAACTACGAGAAGCTCCAGCCCTAAAGGCAGCCAAAATGCAGCCCACATCTGGGAGAATCTCAAGAGCAGGGGGTGGAGCAAGCCAGGCCTCAAACCACGAGAAGCTCCAGCCCTAAAGGCAGCCAAAATGCAGCCCACATCTGGGAGAATCTCAAGAGCAGGGGGTGGAGCAAGGCAGGCCTCAAACCTCGAGATTCTCCAGCCCAAAAGGCAGCCAAAATGCAGCCCACCTCCCTGATAATCTCAACAGCAGGGGGTGGAGCAAGGCAGGCCTCAAACCTCGAGAAGCTCCAGCCCAAAAGGCAGCCAAAATGCAGCCCACATCCAGGAGAATCTCAAGAGCAGGGGGTGGAGCAAGGCAGGCCTCAAACCTCGAGATTCTCCAGCCCAAAAGGCAGCCAAAATGCAGCCCACCTCCCTGATAATCTCAACAGCAGGGGGTGGAGCAAGGCAGGCCTCAAACCACGAAAAGCTCCAGCCCAAAAGTCAGCCAAAATGCAGCCCACATCCGGGAGAATCTCAAGAGCAGGGGGTGGAGCAAGGCAGGCCTCAAACCACGAGAAGCTCCAGCCCAAAAGGCAGCCAAAATCCAGCCCACATCCAGGAGAATCTCAAGAGCAGGGGGTGGAGCAAGCCAGGCCTCAAACCACGAGAAGCTCCTTCCCTAAAGGCAGCCAAAATGCAGCCCACCTCCGGGAGAATCTCAAGAGCAGGGGGTGGAGCAAGCCAGGCCTCAAACCTCGAGAAGCTCCAGCCCAAAAGGCAGCCAAAATGCAGCCCACATCCAGGAGAATCTCAAGAGCAGGGGGTGGAGCAAGGCAGGCCTCAAACCTCGAGATTCTCCAGCCCAAAAGTCAGCCAAAATGCAGCCCACCTCCCTGATAATCTCAACAGCAGGGGGTGGAGCAAGGCAGGCCTCAAACCACGAAAAGCTCCAGCCCAAAAGTCAGCCAAAATGCAGCCCACATCCGGGAGAATCTCAAGAGCAGGGGGTGGAGCAAGCCAGGCCTCAAACCACGAGAAGCTCCAGCCCAAAATGCAGCCAAAATGCAGCGCACATCCGGGAGAATCTCAAGAGCAGGGGGTGGAGCAAGCCAGGCCTCAAACCACGAGAAGCTCCAGCCCTAAAGGCAGCCAAAATGCAGCTCACCTCCCTGATAATCTCAACAGCAGGGGGTGGAGCAAGGCAGGCCTCAAACCTCGAGATTCTCCAGCCCAAAAGGCAGCCAAAATGCAGCCCACATCCGGGAGAATCTCAAGAGCAGGGGGTGGAGCAAGGCAGGCCTCAAACCACGAGAAGCTCCAGCCCAAAAGGCAGCCAAAATCCAGCCCACATCCGGGAGAATCTCAAGAGCAGGGGGTGGAGCAAGCCAGGCCTCAAACCACGAGAAGCTCCAGCCCTAAAGGCAGCCAAAATGCAGCCCACCTCCCTGATAATCTCAACAGCAGGGGGTGGAGCAAGGCAGGCCTCAAACCACGAGAAGCTCCAGCCCAAAAGGCAGCCAAAATGCAGCCCACCTCCGGGAGAATCTCAAGAGCAGGGGGTGGAGCAAGCCAGGCCTCAAACCACGAGAAGCTCCAGCCCAAAAGGCAGCCAAAATGCAGCCCACATCCCTGAGAATCTCAAGAGCAGGGGGTGGAGCAAGCCAGGCCTCAAACCACGAGAAGCTCCAGCCCTAAAGGCAGCCAAAATGCAGCCCACATCCGGGAGAATCTCAAGAGCAGGGGGTGGAGCAAGGCAGGCCTCAAACCTTGAGAAGCTCCAGCCCAAAAGGCAGCCAAAATCCAGCCCACATCCGGGAGAATCTCAAGAGCAGGGGGTGGAGCAAGGCAGGCCTCAAACCACGAGAAGCTCCAGCCCAAAAGGCAGCCAAAATGCAGCCCACATCCGGGAGAATCTCAAGAGCAGGGGGTGGAGCAAGCCAGGCCTCAAACCACGAGAAGCTGCAGCCCTAAAGGCAGCCAAAATGCAGCCCACCTCCCTGAGAATATCAAGAGCAGGGGGTGGAGCAAGGCAGGCCTCAAACCACGAGAAGCTCCAGCCCAAAAGGCAGCCAAAATGCAGCCCACATCCGGGAGAATCTCAAGAGCAGGGGGTGGAGCAAGCCAGGCCTCAAACCACGAGAAGCTCCAGCCCTAAAGGCAGCAAAAATGCAGCCCACCTCCCTGAGAATCTCAAGAGCAGGGGGTGGAGCAAGCCAGGCCTCAAACCATGAGAACCTCCAGCCCAAAAGGCAGCCAAAATGCAGCCCACATACGGGAGAATCTCAAGAGCAGAGGGTGGAGCAAGCCAGGCCTCAAACCACGAGAAGCTCCAGCCCAAAAGGCAGCCAAAATCCTAACCACATCCGGGAGAATCTCAAGAGCAGGGGGTGGAGCAAGCCAGGCCTCAAACCACGAGAAGCTCCAGCCCAAAAGGCAGCCAAAATGCAGCCCACATCCGGGAGAATCTCAAGAGCAGGGGGTGGAGCAAGCCAGGCCTCAAACCACGAGAAGCTCCAGCCCTAAAGGCAGCCAAATGCAGCCCACCTCCCTGAGAATCTCAACAGCAGTGGGTGGAGCAAGGCAGGCCTCAAACCACGAGAAGCTCCAGCCCAAAAGGCAGCCAAAATTCAGCCCACATCCGGGAGAATCTCAAGAGCAGGGGGTGGAGCAAGCCAGGCCTCAAACCACGAGAAGCTCCAGCCCAAAAGGCAGCCAAAATGCAGCCCACATCCGGGAGAATCTCAAGAGCAGGGGGTGGAGCAAGCCAGGCCTCAAACCACGAGAAGCTCCAGCCCTAAATGCAGCCAAAATGCAGCCCACCTCCCTGAGAATCTCAAGAGCAGGGGTTGGAGCAAGCCAGGCCTCAAACCATGAGAACCTCCAGCCCAAAAGGCAGCCAAAATGCAGCCCACATCCAGGAGAATCTCAAGAGCAGAGGGTGGAGCAAGCCAGGCCTCAAACCACGAGAAGCTCCAGCCCAAAAGGCAGCCAAAATGCAGCCCACATCCGGGAGAATCTCAAGAGCAGGGGGTGGAGCAAGGCAGGCCTCAAACCTCGAGATTCTCCAGCCCAAAAGGCAGCCAAAATGCAGCCCTCATCTGGGAGAATCTCAAGAGCAGGGGGTGGAGCAAGGCAGGCCTCAAACCACGAGAAGCTCCAGCCCTAAATGCAGCCAAAATGCAGCCCACCTCCGGGATAATGTCAAGAGCAGGGGGTGGAGCAAGGCAGGACTCAAACCACGAGAAGCTCCAGCCCAAAAGGCAGCCAAAATCCAGCCCACATCTGGGAGAATCTCAAGAGCAGGGGGTGGAGCAAGGCAGGCCTCAAACCACGAGAAGCTCCAGCCCAAAAGGCAGCCAAAATGCAGCCCACATCCGGGAGAATCTCAAGAGCAGGGGGTGGAGCAAGCCAGGCCTCAAACCACGAGAAGCTCCAGCCCTAAAGGCAGCCAAAATTCAGCCCACATGCGGGAGAATCTCAAGAGCAGGGGGTGGAGCAAGCCAGGCCTCAAACCATGAGAACCTCCAGCCCAAAAGGCAGCCAAAATGCAGCCCACATCCAGGAGAATCTCAAGAGCAGAGGGTGGAGCAAGCCAGGCCTCAAACCACGAGAAGCTCCAGCCCTAAATGCAGCCAAAATGCAGCCCACATCCGGGAGAATCTCAAGAGCAGGGGATGGAGCAAGCCAGGCCTCAAACCTCGAGATTCTCCAGCCCAAAAGGCAGCCAAAATGCAGCCCTCATCCGGGAGAATCTCAAGAGCAGGGGGTGGAGCAAGCCAGGCCTCAAACCACGAGAAGCTCCAGCCCTAAAGGCAGCCAAAATGCAGCCCACCTCCCTGAGAATCTCAAGAGCAGGGGGTGGAGCAAGCCAGGCCTCAAACCATGAGAACCTCCAGCCCAAAAGGCAGCCAAAATGCAGCCCACATACGGGAGAATCTCAAGAGCAGAGGGTGGAGCAAGCCAGGCCTCAAACCACGAGAAGCTCCAGCCCAAAAGGCAGCCAAAATCCTAACCACATCCGGGAGAATCTCAAGAGCAGGGGGTGGAGCAAGCCAGGCCTCAAACCACGAGAAGCTCCAGCCCTAAAGGCAGCCAAAATGCAGCCCACCTCCCTGAGAATCTCAAGAGCAGGGGTTGGAGCAAGCCAGGCCTCAAACCATGAGAACCTCCAGCCCAAAAGGCAGCCAAAATGCAGCCCACATCCAGGAGAATCTCAAGAGCAGAGGGTGGAGCAAGCCAGGCCTCAAACCACGAGAAGCTCCAGCCCTAAAGGCAGCCAAAATGCAGCCCACATCCGGGAGAATCTCAAGAGCAGGGGGTGGAGCAAGGCAGGCCTCAAACCTCGAGATTCTCCAGCCCAAAAGGCAGCCAAAATGCAGCCCTCATCTGGGAGAATCTCAAGAGCAGGGGGTGGAGCAAGCCAGGCCTCAAACCACGAGAAGCTCCAGCCCTAAATGCAGCCAAAATGCAGCCCACCTCCATGAGAATCTCAAGAGCAGGGGGTGGAGCAAGCCAGGCCTCAAACCATGAGAACCTCCAGCCCAAAAGGCAGCCAAAATGCAGCCCACATCCGGGAGAAGCTCAAGAGCAGGGGGTGGAGCAACCCAGGCCTCAAACCACGAGAAGCTCCAGCCCAAAAGGCAGCCAAAATGCAGCACACATCCGGGAGAATCTCAAGAGCAGGGGGTGGAGCAAGCCAGGCCTCAAACCACGAGAAGCTCCAGCCAAAAAGGCAGCCAAAATCCAGCCCACACCCGGGAGAATCTCAAGAGCAGGGGGTGGAGCAAGCCAGGCCTCAAACCATGAGAAGCTCCAGCCCAAAATTCAGCCAAAATGCAGCCCACATCCCTGAGAATATCAAGAGCAGGGGGTGGAGCAAGCCAGGCCTCAAACCACGAGAAGCTCCAGGCCTAAACGCAGCCAAAATGCAGCCCACATCCGGGAGAATCTCAAGAGCAGGGGGTGGAGCAAGCCAGGCCTCAAACCACGAGAAGCTCCAGCCCTAAAGGCAGCCAAATGCAGCCCACCTCCCTGAGAATCTCAACAGCAGTGGGTGGAGCAAGGCAGGCCTCAAACCACGAGAAGCTCCAGCCCAAAAGGCAGCCAAAATTCAGCCCACATCCGGGAGAATCTCAAGAGCAGGGGGTGGAGCAAGCCAGGCCTCAAACCACGAGAAGCTCCAGCCCAAAAGGCAGCCAAAATGCAGCCCACATCCGGGAGAATCTCAAGAGCAGGGGGTGGAGCAAGCCAGGCCTCAAACCACGAGAAGCTCCAGCCCTAAATGCAGCCAAAATGCAGCCCACCTCCCTGAGAATCTCAAGAGCAGGGGTTGGAGCAAGCCAGGCCTCAAACCATGAGAACCTCCAGCCCAAAAGGCAGCCAAAATGCAGCCCACATCCAGGAGAATCTCAAGAGCAGAGGGTGGAGCAAGCCAGGCCTCAAACCACGAGAAGCTCCAGCCCAAAAGGCAGCCAAAATGCAGCCCACATCCGGGAGAATCTCAAGAGCAGGGGGTGGAGCAAGGCAGGCCTCAAACCTCGAGATTCTCCAGCCCAAAAGGCAGCCAAAATGCAGCCCTCATCTGGGAGAATCTCAAGAGCAGGGGGTGGAGCAAGGCAGGCCTCAAACCACGAGAAGCTCCAGCCCTAAATGCAGCCAAAATGCAGCCCACCTCCGGGATAATGTCAAGAGCAGGGGGTGGAGCAAGGCAGGCCTCAAACCACGAGAAGCTCCAGCCCAAAAGGCAGCCAAAATCCAGCCCACATCTGGGAGAATCTCAAGAGCAGGGGGTGGAGCAAGGCAGGCCTCAAACCACGAGAAGCTCCAGCCCAAAAGGCAGCCAAAATGCAGCCCACATCCGGGAGAATCTCAAGAGCAGGGGGTGGAGCAAGCCAGGCCTCAAACCACGAGAAGCTCCAGCCCTAAAGGCAGCCAAAATTCAGCCCACATGCGGGAGAATCTCAAGAGCAGGGGGTGGAGCAAGCCAGGCCTCAAACCATGAGAACCTCCAGCCCAAAAGGCAGCCAAAATGCAGCCCACATCCAGGAGAATCTCAAGAGCAGAGGGTGGAGCAAGCCAGGCCTCAAACCACGAGAAGCTCCAGCCCTAAATGCAGCCAAAATGCAGCCCACATCCGGGAGAATCTCAAGAGCAGGGGATGGAGCAAGCCAGGCCTCAAACCTCGAGATTCTCCAGCCCAAAAGGCAGCCAAAATGCAGCCCTCATCCGGGAGAATCTCAAGA
Source organism: Rhynochetos jubatus (assembly GCA_027574665.1). Taxonomy (NCBI): domain Eukaryota; kingdom Metazoa; phylum Chordata; class Aves; order Eurypygiformes; family Rhynochetidae; genus Rhynochetos; species Rhynochetos jubatus. Next base: position 403,422 of record CM050669.1, read on the forward strand.
GCAGGGGGTGGAGCAAGCCAGGCCTCAAACCACGAGAAGCTCCAGCCCTAAAGGCAGCCAAAATGCAGCCCACCTCCCTGAGAATCTCAAGAGCAGGGGGTGGAGCAAGCCAGGCCTCAAACCATGAGAACCTCCAGCCCAAAAGGCAGCCAAAATGCAGCCCACATACGGGAGAATCTCAAGAGCAGAGGGTGGAGCAAGCCAGGCCTCAAACCACGAGAAGCTCCAGCCCAAAAGGCAGCCAAAATCCTAACCACATCCGGGAGAATCTCAAGAGCAGGGGGTGGAGCAAGCCAGGCCTCAAACCACGAGAAGCTCCAGCCCTAAAGGCAGCCAAAATGCAGCCCACCTCCCTGAGAATCTCAAGAGCAGGGGTTGGAGCAAGCCAGGCCTCAAACCATGAGAACCTCCAGCCCAAAAGGCAGCCAAAATGCAGCCCACATCCAGGAGAATCTCAAGAGCAGAGGGTGGAGCAAGCCAGGCCTCAAACCACGAGAAGCTCCAGCCCTAAAGGCAGCCAAAATGCAGCCCACATCCGGGAGAATCTCAAGAGCAGGGGGTGGAGCAAGGCAGGCCTCAAACCTCGAGATTCTCCAGCCCAAAAGGCAGCCAAAATGCAGCCCTCATCTGGGAGAATCTCAAGAGCAGGGGGTGGAGCAAGCCAGGCCTCAAACCACGAGAAGCTCCAGCCCTAAATGCAGCCAAAATGCAGCCCACCTCCATGAGAATCTCAAGAGCAGGGGGTGGAGCAAGCCAGGCCTCAAACCATGAGAAGCTCCAGCCCAAAAGGCAGCCAAAATGCAGCCCACATCCGGGAGAAGCTCAAGAGCAGGGGGTGGAGCAACCCAGGCCTCAAACCACGAGAAGCTCCAGCCCAAAAGGCAGCCAAAATGCAGCACACATCCGGGAGAATCTCAAGAGCAGGGGGTGGAGCAAGCCAGGCCTCAAACCACGAGAAGCTCCAGCCAAAAAGGCAGCCAAAATCCAGCCCACACCCGGGAGAATCTCAAGAGCAGGGGGTGGAGCAAGCCAGGCCTCAAACCATGAGAAGCTCCAGCCCAAAATTCAGCCAAAATGCAGCCCACATCCCTGAGAATATCAAGAGCAGGGGGTGGAGCAAGCCAGGCCTCAAACCACGAGAAGCTCCAGGCCTAAACGCAGCCAAAATGCAGCCCACATCCGGGAGAATCTCAAGAGCAGGGGGTGGAGCAAGGCAGGCCTCAAACCACGAGAAGCTCCAGCCCAAAAGGCAGCCAAAATCCAGCCCACATCCGGGAGAATCTCAAGAGCAGAGGGTGGAGCAAGCCAGGCCTCAAACCTCGAGAAGCTCCAGCCCAAAAGACAGCCAAAATGCAGCCCACCTCCGGGAGAATCTCAAGAGCAGGGGGTGGAGCAAGCCAGGCCTCAAACCACGAGGAGCTCCAGCCCTAAAGGCAGCCAAAATGCAGGCCACCTCCGGGAGAATCTCAAGAGCAGGGGGTGGAGCAAGCCAGGCCTCAAACCACGAGAAGCTCCAGCCCAAAATGCAGACAAAATGCAGCCCACATCCAGGAGAATCTCAAGAGCAGGGGGTGGAGCAAGCCAGGCCTCAAACCTCGAGAAGCTCCAGCCCAAAAGGCAGCCAAAATGCAGCCCACATCCGGGAGAACCTCAAGAGCAGAGGGTGGAGCAAGCCAGGCCTCAAACCACGAGAAGCTCCAGGCCTAAACGCAGCCAAAATGCAGCCCACATCCGGGAGAATCGCAAGAGCAGGGGGTGGAGCAAGCCAGGCCTCAAACCACGAGAAGCTCCAGCCCAAAAGGCACCCAAAATCCAGCGCACATCCGGGAGAATCTCAAGAGCAGAGGGTGGAGCAAGCCAGGCCTCAAACCTCGAGAAGCTCCAGCCCAAAAGGCAGCCAAAATGCAGCCCACATCCGGGAGAATCTCAAGAGCAGGGGGTGGAGCAAGCCAGGCCTCAAACCATGAGAAGCTCCAGCCCAAAAGGCAGCCAAAATTCAGGCCACCTCCGGGAGAATCTCAAGAGCAGGGGGTGGAGGAAGCCAGGCCTCAAACGACGAGAAGCTCCAGCCCAAAATGCAGACAAAATGCAGCCCACATCCGGGAGAATCTCAAGAGCAGGGGGTGGAGCAAGCCAGGCCTCAAACCTCGAGAAGCTCCAGCCCAAAAGGCAGCCAAAATGCAGCCCACATCCGGGAGAACCTCAAGAGCAGGGGGTGGAACAAGCCAGGCCTCAAACCACGAGAAGCTCCAGCCCAAAATGCAGCCAAAATGCAGCCCACATCCGGGAGAATCTCAAGAGCAGGGAGTGGAGCAAGCCAGGCCTCAAACCTCGAGAAGCTCCAGCCCAAAAGGCAGCCAAAATGCAGCCCACATCCGGGAGAATCTCAAGAGCAGGGGGTGGAGCAAGCCAGGCCTCAAACCACAAGAAGCTCCAGCCCAAAAGGCAGCCAAAATGCAGCCCACATCCGGGAGAATCTCAAGAGCAGGGGGTGGAGCAAGGCAGGCCTCAAACCACGAGAAGCTCCAGCCCAAAATGCAGCCAAAATCCAGCCCACCTCCGGGAGAATCTCAAGAGCAGGGGGTGGAGCAAGCCAGGCCTCAAACCACGAGAAGCTCCAGCCCAAAAGGCAGCCAAAATGCAGCCCACATCCGGGAGAATCTCAAGAGCAGGGGGTGGAGCAAGGCAGGCCTCAAACCACGAGAAGCTCCAGCCCAAAAGGCAGCCAAAATGCAGCCCACCTCCGGGAGAATCTCAAGAGCAGGGGGTGGAGCAAGGCAGGCCTCAAACCACGAGAAGCTCCAGCCCAAAAGGCAGCCAAAATGCAGCCCACATCCGGGAGAAACTCAAGAGCAGGGGGTGGAGCAAGCCAGGCCTCAAACCACAAGAATCTCCAGCCCAACAGGTAGCCAAAATGCAGCCCACATCCGGGAGAATCTCAAGAGCAGGGGGTGGAGCAAGCCAGGCCTCAAACCACAAGATGCTCCAGCCCAAAATGCAGCCAAAATGCAGCCCTCATGCGGGAGAACCTCAAGAGCAGGGGGTGGAGCAAGCCAGGCCTCAAACCACGAGAAGCTCCAGCCCAAAATGCAGCCAAAATCCAGCCCACATCCGGGAGAATCTCAAGAGCAGGGGGTGGAGCAAGCCAGGCTTCAAACCACGAGAAGCTCCAGCCCAAAATGCAGCCAAAATGCAGCCCACATCCGGGAGAATCTCAAGAGCAGGGGGTGGAGCAAGCCAGGCCTCAAACCACGGGAAGCTCCAGCCCAAGAATCAGCCAACATGCAGCCCACATCCGGGAGAATCTCAAGAGCAGGGGGTGCAGCAAGCCAGGCCGCAAACCACGAGAAGCTCCAGCCCAAAAGGCAGCCAAAATGCAGCCCACATCCGGGAGAATCTCAAGAGCAGGGGGTGGAGCAAGCCAGGCCTCAAACCATGAGAAGCTCCAGCCCAAATGGCAGCCAAAATGCAGGCCACCTCCGGGAGAATCTCAAGAGCAGGGGGTGGAGGAAGCCAGGCCTCAATCCATGAGAAGCTCCAGCCCAAAATGTAGCCAAAACGCAGCCCACATCCGGGAGAATATCAAGAGCAGGGGGTGGAGCAAGCCAGGCCTCAAACCTCGAGAAGCTCCAGCCCAAAAGGCAGCCAAAATCCTGCCCACATCCGGGAGAATCTCAAGAGCAGGGGGTGGAGCAAGCCAGGCCTCAAACCACGAGAAGCTCCAGCCCAAAGAGCAACCAAAATCCAGCCCACATCCAGGAGAATCTCAAGAGCAGGGGGTGGAGCAAGCCAGGCCTCAAACCATGAGAAGCTCCAGCCCAAAAGGCAGCCAAAATGCAGCCCACATCCGGGAGAATCTCAAGAGCAGGGGGTGGAGCAAGCCAGGCTTCAAACCACGAGAAGCTCCAGCCCAAAATGCAGCCAAAATGCAGCCCACCTCCGGGAGAATCTCAAGAGCAGGGGGTGGAGCAAGGCAGGCCTCAAACCACGAGAAGCTCCAGCCCAAGAATCAGCCAAAATGCAGCCCACATCCGGGAGAATCTCAAGAGCAGGGGGTGGAGCAAGCCAGGCCGCAAACCACGAGAAGCTCCAGCCCAAAAGGCAGCCAAAATGCAGCCCACATCGAGGAGAATATCAAGAGCATTGGGTGCAGCAATCCAGGCCTCAAAATTCGAGAAGCTCCAGCCCAAAAGGCAGCCAAAATGCAGCCCACATCCGAGAGAATATCAAGAGCAGGGGGTGGAGCAAGCCAGGCCTCAAACCATGAGAAGCTCCAGCCCAAAAGGCAGCCAAAATGCAGGCCACCTCCGGGAGAATCTCAAGAGCAGGGGGTGGAGGAAGCCAGGCCTCAAACCACGAGAAGCTCCAGCCCAAAATGCAGACAAAATGCAGCCCACATCCAGGAGAATCTCAAGAGCAGGGGGTGGAGCAAGCCAGGCCTCAAACCACGAGAAGCTCCAGCCCAAAAGGCAGCCAAAATGCAGCCCACATCCGGGAGAATCTCAAGAGCAGGGGGTGGAGCAAGGCAGGCCTCAAACCACGAGAAGCTGCAGCCCAAAAGGCAGCCAAAATCCAGCCCACCTCCGGGAGAATCTCAAGAGCAGGGGGTGGAGCAAGCCAGGCCTCAAACCACGAGAAGCTCCAGCCCAAAAGGCAGCCAAAATGCAGCCCACATCCGGGAGAATCTCAAGAGCAGGGGGTGGAGCAAGCCAGGCCTCAAACCTCGAGAAGCTCCAGCCCAAAAGGCAGCCAAAATGCAGCCCACATCCGGGAGAACCTCAAGAGCAGGGGGTGGAGCAAGCCAGGCCTCAAACCACGAGAAGCTCCAGCCCAAAAGGCAGCCAAAATGCAGCCCACATCCGGGAGAATCTCAAGAGCAGGGAGTGGAGCAAGCCAGGCCTCAAACCTCGAGAAGCTCCAGCCCAAAAGGCAGCCAAAATGCAGCCCACATCCAGGAGAATCTCAAGAGCAGGGGGTGGAGCAAGCCAGGCCTCAAACCACGAGAAGCTCCAGCCCAAAAGGCAGCCAAAATGCAGCCCACATCCGGGAGAATCTCAAGAGCAGGGGGTGGAGCAAGGCAGGCCTCAAACCACGAGAAGCTGCAGCCCAAAAGGCAGCCAAAATCCAGCCCACCTCCGGGAGAATCTCAAGAGCAGGGGGTGGAGCAAGCCAGGCCTCAAACCACGAGAAGCTCCAGCCCAAAAGGCAGCCAAAATGCAGCCCACATCCGGGAGAATCTCAAGAGCAGGGTGTGGAGCAAGGCAGGCCTCAAACCACGAGAAGCTCCAGCCCAAAAGGCAGCCAAAATGCAGCCCACCTCCGGGAGAATCTCAAGAGCAGGGGGTGGAGCAAGCCAGGCCTCAAACCACGAGAAGCTCCAGCCCAAAAGGCAGCCAAAATGCAGCCCACATGCGGGAGAATCTCAAGAGCAGGGGGTGGAGCAAGCCAGGCCTCAAACCACAAGAATCTCCAGCCCAACAGGTAGCCAAAATGCAGCCCACATCCGGGAGAATCTCAAGAGCAGGGGGTGGAGCAAGCCAGGCCTCAAACCACAAGATGCTCCAGCCCAAAATGCAGCCAAAATGCAGCCCACATCCGGGAGAATCTCAAGAGCAGGGGGTGGAGCAAGCCAGGCCTCAAACCACGAGAAGATCCAGCCCAAAATGCAGCCAAAATCCAGCCCACATCCGGGAGAATCTCAAGAGCAGGGGGTGGAGCAAGCCAGGCCTCAATCCATGAGAAGCTCCAGCCCAAAATGTAGCCAAAACGCAGCCCACATCCAGGAGAATATCAAGAGCAGGGGGTGGAGCAAGCCAGGCCTCAAACCTCGAGAAGCTCCAGCCCAAAAGGCAGCCAAAATCCAGCCCACATCCAGGAGAATCTCAAGAGCAGGGGGTGGAGCAAGGCAGGCCTCAAACCATGAGAAGCTCCAGCCCAAAAGGCAGCCAAAATGCAGCCCACATCCGGGAGAATCTCAAGAGCAGGGGGTGGAGCAAGCCAGGCTTCAAACCACGAGAAGCTCCAGCCCAAAATGCAGCCAAAATGCAGCCCACATCCGGGAGAATCTCAAGAGCAGGGGGTGGAGCAAGCCAGGCCTCAAACCATGAGAAGCTCCAGCCCAAATGGCAGCCAAAATGCAGGCCACCTCCGGGAGAATCTCAAGAGCAGGGGGTGGAGGAAGCCAGGCCTCAATCCATGAGAAGCTCCAGCCCAAAATGTAGCCAAAACGCAGCCCACATCCGGGAGAATATCAAGAGCAGGGGGTGGAGCAAGCCAGGCCTCAAACCTCGAGAAGCTCCAGCCCAAAAGGCAGCCAAAATCCTGCCCACATCCGGGAGAATCTCAAGAGCAGGGGGTGGAGCAAGCCAGGCCTCAAACCACGAGAAGCTCCAGCCCAAAGTGCAACCAAAATCCAGCCCACATCCAGGAGAATCTCAAGAGCAGGGGGTGGAGCAAGCCAGGCCTCAAACCATGAGAAGCTCCAGCCCAAAAGGCAGCCAAAATGCAGCCCACATCCGGGAGAATCTCAAGAGCAGGGGGTCGAGCAAGGCAGGCCTCAAACCACGAGAAGCTCCAGCCCAAAAGGCAGCCAAAATGCAGCCCACACCCGGGAGAATCTCAAGAGCAGGGGGTGGAGCAAGGCAGGCCTCAAACCACGAGAAGCTCCAGCCCAAGAATCAGCCAAAATGCAGCCCACATCCGGGAGAATCTCAAGAGCAGGGGGTGGAGCAAGCCAGGCCGCAAACCACGAGAAGCTCCAGCCCAAAAGGCAGCCAAAATGCAGCCCACATCGAGGAGAATATCAAGAGCATTGGGTGCAGCAATCCAGGCCTCAAACCTCGAGAAGCTCCAGCCCAAAAAGCAGCCAAAATGCAGCCCATATCCGGGAGAATCTCAAGAGCAGGGGGTGGAGCAAGCCAGGCCTCAAACCATGAGAAGCTCCAGCCCAAAAGGCAGCCAAAATGCAGGCCACCTCCGGGAGAATCTCAAGAGCAGGGGGTGGAGGAAGCCAGGCCTCAAACCACGAGAAGCTCCAGCCCAAAATGCAGACAAAATGCAGCCCACATCCGGGAGAATCTCAAGAGCAGGGGGTGGAGCAAGCCAGGCCTCAAACCTCGAGAAGCTCCAGCCCAAAAGGCAGCCAAAATGCAGCCCACATCCGGGAGAACCTCAAGAGCAGGGGGTGGAGCAAGCCAGGCCTCAAACCACGAGAAGCTCCAGCCCAAAAGGCAGCCAAAATGCAGCCCACATCCGGGAGAATCTCAAGAGCAGGGAGTGGAGCAAGCCAGGCCTCAAACCTCGAGAAGCTCCAGCCCAAAAGGCAGCCAAAATGCAGCCCACATCCAGGAGAATCTCAAGAGCAGGGGGTGGAGCAAGCCAGGCCTCAAACCACGAGAAGCTCCAGCCCAAAAGGCAGCCAAAATGCAGCCCACATCCGGGAGAATCTCAAGAGCAGGGGGTGGAGCAAGCCAGGCCTCAAACCACGAGAAGCTCCAGCCCAAAAGGCAGCCAAAATCCAGCCCACCTCCGGGAGAATCTCAAGAGCAGGGGGTGGAGCAAGCCAGGCCTCAAACCACGAGAAGCTCCAGCCCAAAATGCAGCCAAAATGCAGCCCACATCCGGGAGAATCTCAAGAGCAGGGGGTGGAGCAAGCCAGGCCTCAAACCACGAGAAGCTCCAGCCCAAAGAGCAACCAAAATCCAGCCCACATCCAGGAGAATCTCAAGAGCAGGGGGTGGAGCAAGGCAGGCCTCAAACCACGAGAAGCTCCAGCCCAAAAGGCAGACAAAATGCAGCCCACATCGAGGAGAATATCAAGAGCAGGGCGTGGAGCAAGGCAGGCCTCAAACCTCGAGAAGCTCCAGCCCAAAAGGGAGCCAAAATGCAGCCCACATCCGGGAGAATCTCAAGAGCAGAGGGTGGAGCAAGCCAGGCCTCAATCCATGAGAAGCTCCAGCCCAAAATGTAGCCAAAACGCAGCCCACATCCAGGAGAATATCAAGAGCAGGGCGTGGAGCAAGCCAGGCCTCAAACCTCGAGAAGCTCCAGCCCAAAAGGGAGCCAAAATGCAGCCCACATCCGGGAGAATCTCAAGAGCAGGGGGTGGAGCAAGCCAGGCCTCAATCCATGAGAAGCTCCAGCCCAAAAGGCAGCCAAAATGCAGGCCACATCCGGGAGAATCTCAAGAGCAGGGGGTGGAGCAAGCCAGGCCTCAAACCACGAGAAGCTCCAGCCCAAAAGGCAGCCAAAATGCAGCCCACCTCCGGGAGAATCTCAAGAGCAGGGGGTGGAGCAAGCCAGGCCTCAAACCACGAGAAGCTCCAGCCCAAAAGGCAGCCAAAATGCAGCCCACATCCAGGAGAATCTCAAGAGCAGGGGGTGGAGCAAGCCAGGCTTCAAACCACGAGAAGCTCCAGCCCAAAATGCAGCCAAAATGCAGGCCACATCCGGGAGAATCTCAAGAGCAGGGGTTGGAGCAAGCCAGGCCTCAAACCACGAGAAGCTCCAGCCCAAAAGGCAGCCAAAATGCAGCCCACATCCGGGAGAATCTCAAGAGCAGGGGGTGGAGCAAGCCAGGCCTCAAACCACGAGAAGCTCCAGCCGAAAATGCAGCCAAAATCCTAACCACATCTGGGAGAATCTCAAGAGCAGGGGGTGGAGCAAGCCAGGCCTCAAACCACGAGAAGCTCCAGCCCAAAATGCAGCCATAATCCTAACCACATCCGGGAGAATCTCAAGAGCAGGGGGTGGAGCAAGGCAGGCCTCAAACCACGAGAAGCTCCAGCCCAAAACCAGACAAAATCCAGTCCACATCCGGGAGAATCTCAAGAACAGGGGGTGGAGAAAGCCAGGCCTCAAACCTCGAGAAGCTCCAGCCCAAAAGGCAGCCAAAATGCAGCCCACATCCGGGAGAATCTCAAGAGCAGGGCGTGGAGCAAGCCAGGCCTCAAACCTCGAGAAGCTCCAGCCCAAAAGGGAGCCAAAATGCAGCCCACATCCGGGAGAATCTCAAGAGCAGGGGGTGGAGCAAGGCAGGCCTCAAACCACGAGAAGCTCCAGCACAAAAGGCAGCCAAAATGCAGCCCACATCCGGGAGAATATCAAGAGCATTGGGTGGAGCAATCCAGCCCTCAAACCACGAGAAGCTCCAGCCCAAAATGCAGCCAAAATGCAGCCCACATCGGGGAGAATATCAAGAGCAGGGGGTGGAGCAAGCCAGGCCTCAAACCACGAGAAGCTCCAGCCCAAAACGCAGCCAAAATGCAGCCCTCATCCGGGAGAATCTCAAGAGCAGGGGGTGGAGCAAGCCAGGCCTTAAACCACGAGAAGCTCCAGCCCAAAATGCAGCCAAAATGCAGCCCACATCCGGGAGAATCTCAAGAGCAGGGGGTGGAGCAAGCCAGGCCTCAATCCATGAGAAGCTCCAGCCCAAAATGTAGCCAAAACGCAGCCCACATCCGGGAGAATATCAAGAGCAGGGCGTGGAGCAAGCCAGGCCTCAAACCTCGAGAAGCTCCAGCCCAAAAGGCAGCCAAAATGCAGCCCACATCCGGGAGAATCTCAAGAGCAGGGGGTGGAGCAAGCCAGGCCTCAAACCACGAGAAGCTCCAGCCCAAAAGGCAGCCAAAATGCAGCCCACATCCAGGAGAATCTCAAGAGCAGGGGGTGGAGCAAGCCAGGCTTCAAACCACGAGAAGCTCCAGCCCAAAATGCAGCCAAAATGCAGGCCACATCCGGGAGAATCTCAAGAGCAGGGGGTGGAGCAAGCCAGGCCTCAAACCACGAGAATCTCCAGCCCAAAAGGCAGCCAAAATGCAGCCCACATCCGGGAGAATCTCAAGAGCAGGGAGTGGAGCAAGCCAGGCCTCAAACCACGAGAAGCTCCAGCCCAAAATGCAGCCAAAATCCTAACCACATCCGGGAGAATCTCAAGAGCAGGGGGTGGAGCAAGGCAGGCCTCAAACCACGAGAAGCTCCAGCCCAAAAAGCAGCCAAAATGCAGCCCACATCCGGGAGAATCTCAAGAGCAGGGGGTGGAGCAAGGTAGGCCTCAAACCACGAGAAGCTCCAGCCCAAAACCAGACAAAATCCAGTCCACATCCGGGAGAATCTCAAGAACAGGGGGTGGAGAAAGCCAGGCCTCAAACCTCGAGAAGCTCCAGCCCAAAAGGCAGCCAAAATGCAGCCCACATCCGGGAGAATCTCAAGAGAAGGGGGTGGAGCAAGGCAGGCCTCAAACCACGAGAAGCTCCAGCCCTAAAGGCAGCCAAAATGCAGCCCACATCCGGGATAATCTCAAGAGCAGGGGGTGGAGCAAGGCAGGCCTCAAACCACGAGAAGCTCCAGCCCAAAAGGCAGCCAAAATGCAGCCCACCTCCGGGAGAATCTCAAGAGCAGGGGGTGGAGCAAGCCAGGCCTCAAACCACGAGAAGCTCCAGCCCAAAAGGCAGCCAAAATGCAGCCCACATCCGGGAGAATCTCAAGAGCAGGGGGTGGAGCAAGCCAGGCCTCAAACCACGAGAAGCTCCAGCCCAAAAGGCAGCCAAAATCAGCCCACCTCCCTGATAATCTCAACAGCAGGGGGTGGAGCAAGCCAGGCCTCAAACCACGAGAAGCTCCAGCCCTAAAGGCAGCCAAAATGCAGGCCATATCCGGGAGAATCTCAAGAGCAGTGCGTGGAGCAAGCCAGGCATGAAAACATGAGAAGCTCCAGCCCAAAAGGCAGCCAAAATGCAGCCCACATCCGGGAGAATCTCAAGAGCAGGGGGTGGAGCAAGCCAGGCCTCAAACCACGAGAAGCTCCAGCCCAAAAGGCACACAAAATCCAGCCCACATCCGGGAGAATCTCAAGAGCAGGGAGTGGAGCAAGCCAGGCCTCAAACCTCGAGAAGCTCCAGCCCAAAAGGCAGCCAAAATGCAGCCCACATCCGGGAGAATCTCAAGAGCAGGGGGTGGAGCAAGCCAGGCCTCAAACCACGAGAAGCTCCAGCCCTAAAGGCAGCCAAAATGCAGCCCACATCCGGGAGAATCTCAAGAGCAGGGGGTGGAGCAAGCCAGGCCTCAAACCTCGAGATTCTCCAGCCCAAAAGGCAGCCAAAATGCAGCCCATATCCGGGAGAATCTCAACAGCAGGGGGTGGAGCAAGGCAGGCCTCAAATCACGAAAAGCTCCAGCCCAAAAGGCAGCCAAAATGCAGCCCACCTCCGGGAGAATCTCAAGAGCAGGGGGTGGAGCAAGCCAGGCCTCAAACCACGAGAAGCTCCAGCCCAAAAGGCAGCCAAAATGCAGCCCACATCCGGGAGAATCTCAAGAGCAGGGGGTGGAGCAAGCCAGGCCTCAAACCACGAGAAGCTCCAGCCCAAAAGGCAGCCAAAATGCAGCCCACCTCCCTGATAATCTCAACAGCAGGGGGTGGAGCAAGCCAGGCCTCAAACCATGAGAAGCTCCAGCCCAAAATGCAGCCAAAATCCAGCCCACATCCGGGAGAATCTCAAGAGCAGTGGGTGGAGCAAGCCAGGCCTCAAACCACGAGAACCTCCAGCCCAAAAGGCAGCCAAAATGCAGCCCACATCCGGGAGAATCTCAAGAGCAGGGGGTGGAGCAAGCCAGGCCTCAAACCTCGAGAAGCTCCAGCCCAAAAGGCAGCCAAAATCCATCCCACATCCAGGAGAATATCAAGAGCAGGGGGTGGAGCAAACCAGGCCTCAAACCATGAGAAGCTCCAGCCCTAAACCAGCCAAAATGCAGCCCACCTCCGGGAGAATCTCAAGAGCAGGGGGTGGAGGAAGCCAGGCCTCAAACCACGAGAAGCTCCAGCCCAAAAGGCAGCCAAAATTCAGCCCACATCCGGGAGAATCTCAAGAGCAGGGGGTGGAGCAAGCCAGGCCTCAAACCACGAGAAGCTCCAGCCCAAAAGGCAGCCAAAATGCAGCCCACATCCGGGAGAATCTCAAGAGCAGGGGGTGGAGGAAGCCAGGCCTCAAACCATGAGAAGCTCCAGCCCAAAAGGCAGCCAAAATGCAGCCCACATCCGGGAGAATCTCAAGAGCAGGGGGTGGAGCAAGCCAGGCCTCAAACCACGAGAAGCTCCAGCCCAAAAGGCAGTCAAAATGCAGCCCACATCCAGGAGAATCTCCAGAGCAGGGGTTGGAACAAGCCAGGCCTCAAACAACGAGAAGCTCCAGCCCTAAAGGCAGCCAAAATGCAGCCCACCTCCGGGAGAATCTCAAGAGCAGGGGGTGGAGCAAGCCTGGCCTCAAACCATGAGAAGCTCCAGCCCAAAATGCAGCCAAAATGCAGCTCACATCCGGGAGAATCTCAAGAGCAGGAGGTGGAGCAAGCCAGGCCTCAAACCACGAGAAGCTCCAGCCCAAAATGCAGCCAAAATGCAGGCCACATCCGGGAGAATCTCAAGAGCAGGGGGTGGAGCAAGCCAGGCCTCAAACCATGAGAAACTCCAGCCCAAAAGGCAGCCAAAATGCAGCCCACATCTGGGAGAATCTCAAGAGCAGGGGGTGGAGCAAGCCAGGCCTCAATCCATGAGAAGCTCCAGCCCAAAAGGCAGCCAAAATGCAGCCCACATCCGGGAGAATCTCAAGAGCAGGGTTGGAGCAAGCCAGGCCTCAAACCATGAGAATCTCCAGCCCAAAAGGCAGCCAAAATGCAGCCCACATCCGGGAGAATCTCAAGAGCAGGGGGTGGAGCAAGCCAGGCCTCAAACCACGAGAAGCTCCAGCCCAAAATGCAGCCAAAATGCAGCCCACCTCCGGGAGAATCTCAAGAGCAGGGGGTGGAGCAAGCCAGGACTCAATCCATGAGAAGCTCCAGCCCAAAATGTAGCCAAAACGCAGCCCACATCCAGGAGAATATCAAGAGCAGGGGGTGGAGCAAGCCAGGCCTCAAACCTCGAGAAGCTCCAGCCCAAAAGGCAGCCAAAATGTAGCCCACATCCGGGAGAATCTCAAGAGCAGGGGGTGGAGCAAGCCAGGCCTCAAATCACGAGAAGCTCCAGCCCAAAAGGCAACCAAAATCCAGCCCACATCCAGGAGAATCTCAAGAGCAGGGGGTGGAGCAAGGCAGGCCTCAAACCATGAGAAGCTCCAGCCCAAAAGGCAGCCAAAATCCAGCCCACATCCGGGAGAATCTCAAGAGCAGGGGGTGGAGCAAGCCAGGCCTCAAACCACAAGAAGCTCCAGCCCAAAAGGCAGCCAAAATGCAGCCCACATCCGGGAGAATCTCAAGAGCAGGGGGTGGAGCAAGCCAGGCCTCAATCCATGAGAAGCTCCAGCCCTAAAGGCAGCCAAAATGCAGCTCACATCCGGGACAATTTCAAGAGCAGAGGGTGGAGCAAGCCAGGCTTCAAACCACGAGAAGCTCCAGCCCAAAATGCAGCCAAAATGCAGCCCACATCTGGGAGAATCTCAAGAGCAGGGGGTGGAGGAAGCCAGGCCTCAAACCACGAGAAGCTCCAGCCCAAAATGCAGCCAAAATCCTAACCACGTCCGGGAGAATCTCAAGAGCAGGGGGTGGAGCAAGGCAGGCCTCAAACCATGAGAAGCTCCAGCCCAAAAGGCAGCCAAAATCCTAACCACATCCGGGAGAATCTCAAGAGCAGGGAGTGGAGCAAGGCAGGCCTCAAACCACGAGAAGCTCCAGCCCAAAACCAGACAAAATGCAGCCCACCTCCGGGAGAATCTCAAGAGCAGGGGGTGGAGAAAGCCAGGCCTCAAACCTCGAGAAGCTCCAGCCCAAAAGGCAGCCAAAATGCAGCCCACATCCGGGAGAATCTCAAGAGAAGGGGGTGGAGCAAGGCAGGCCTCAAACCACGAGAAGCTCCAGCCCTAAAGGCAGCCAAAATGCAGCCCACATCCGGGAGAATCTCAAGAGCAGGGGGTGGAGCAAGGCAGGCCTCAAACCTCGAGAAGCTCCAGCCCAAAAAGCAGCCAAAATGCAGCCCAACTGCGGGAGAATCTCAAGAGCAGGGGGTGGAGCAAGGCAGGCCTCAAACCACGAGAAGCTCCAGCCCAAAAGGCAGCCAAAATGCAGCCCACATCCGGGAGAATATCAAGAGCATTGGGTGGAGCAATCCAGCCCTCAAACCACGAGAAGCTCCAGCCCAAAATGCAGCCAAAATGCAGCCCACATCGGGGAGAATATCAAGAGCAGGGGGTGGAGAAAGCCAGGCCTCAAACCACGAGAAGCTGCAGCCCTAAATGCAGCCAAAATGCAGCTCACATCCGGGACAATTTCTAGAGCAGGGCATGGAGCAAGCCAGGCCTCAAACCACGAGAATCTCCAGCCCAAGTATCAGCCAAAATGCAGCCCACATCCTGGAGAATCTCAAGAGCAGGGGGTGGAGCAAGCCAGGCCTCAAACCTCGAGAAGCTCCAGCCCAAAATGTAGCCAAAACGCAGCCCACATCCAGGAGAATATCAAGAGCAGGGGGTGGAGCAAGCCAGGCCTCAAACCTCGAGAAGCTCCAGCCCAAAAGGGAGCCAAAATCCAGCCCACATCCGGGAGAATCTCAAGAGCAGGGGGTGGAGCAAGCCAGGCCTCAAACCACGAGAAGCTCCAGCCCAAAAGGCAACCAAAATGCAGCCCACATCCAGGAGAATTTCAAGAGCAGGGGGTGGAGCAAGGCAGGCCTCAAACCATGAGAAGCTCCAGCCCAAAAGGCAGCCAAAATGCAGCCCAACTGCGGGAGAATCTCAAGAGCAGGGGGTGGAGCAAGCCAGGCCTCAAACCACGAGAAGCTCTAGCCCAAAAGGCAACCAAAATCCAGCCCACATCCAGGAGAATCTCAAGAGCAGGGGGTGGAGCAAGGCAGGCCTCAAACCATGAGAAGCTCCAGCCCAAAAGGCAGCCAAAATGCAGCCCACATCCGGGAGAATCTCAAGAGCAGGGGCTGGAGCAAGCCAGGCCTCAATCCATGAGAAGCTCCAGCCCAAAATATAGCCAAAACGCAGCCCACATCCGGGAGAATATCAAGAGCAGGGCGTGGAGCAAGCCAGGCCTCAAACCACGAGAAGCTCCAGCCAAAAAGGCAGCCAAAATGCAGCCCACATCCAGGAGAATCTCAAGAGCAGGGGGTGGAGCAAGCCAGGCCTCAAACCACGAGAAGCTCCAGCCCAAAAAGCAGCCAAAATGCAGCCCACATCCGGGAGAATCTCAAGAGCAGGGGGTGGAGCAAGGTAGGCCTCAAACCACGAGAAGCTCCAGCCCAAAACCAGACAAAATCCAGTCCACATCTGGGAGAATCTCAAGAACAGGGGGTGGAGAAAGCCAGGCCTCAAACCTCGAGAAGCTCCAGCCCAAAAGGCAGCCAAAATGCAGCCCACATCCGGGAGAATCTCAAGAGAAGGGGGTGGAGCAAGGCAGGCCTCAAACCACGAGAAGCTCCAGCCCTAAAGGCAGCCAAAATGCAGCCCACATCCGGGATAATCTCAAGAGCAGGGGGTGGAGCAAGGCAGGCCTCAAACCACGAGAAGCTCCAGCCCTAAACGCAGCCAAAATGCAGGCCATATCCGGGAGAATCTCAAGAGCAGTGCGTGGAGCAAGCCAGGCATGAAAACATGAGAAGCTCCAGCCCAAAAGGCAGCCAAAATCCTAACCACATCCGGGAGAATCTCAAGAGCAGGGAGTGGAGCAAGGCAGGCCTCAAACCACGAGAAGCTCCAGCCCAAAACCAGACAAAATGCAGCCCACCTCCGGGAGAATCTCAAGAGCAGGGGGTGGAGAAAGCCAGGCCTCAAACCTCGAGAAGCTCCAGCCCAAAAGGCAGCCAAAATGCAGCCCACATCCGGGAGAATCTCAAGAGAAGGGGGTGGAGCAAGGAAGGCCTCAAACCACGAGAAGCTCCAGCCCTAAAGGCAGCCAAAATGCAGCCCACATCCGGGAGAATCTCAAGAGCAGGGGGTGGAGCAAGGCAGGCCTCAAACCTCGAGAAGCTCCAGCCCAAAAAGCAGCCAAAATGCAGCCCAACTGCGGGAGAATCTCAAGAGCAGGGGGTGGAGCAAGGCAGGCCTCAAACCACGAGAAGCTCCAGCCCAAAAGGCAGCCAAAATGCAGCCCACATCCGGGAGAATATCAAGAGCATTGGGTGGAGCAATCCAGCCCTCAAACCACGAGAAGCTCCAGCCCAAAATGCAGCCAAAATGCAGCCCACATCGGGGAGAATATCAAGAGCAGGGGGTGGAGAAAGCCAGGCCTCAAACCACGAGAAGCTGCAGCCCTAAATGCAGCCAAAATGCAGCTCACATCCGGGACAATTTCTAGAGCAGGGCATGGAGCAAGCCAGGCCTCAAACCACGAGAATCTCCAGCCCAAGTATCAGCCAAAATGCAGCCCACATCCGGGAGAATCTCAAGAGCAGGGGGTGGAGCAAGCCAGGCCTCAAACCTCGAGAAGCTCCAGCCCAAAATGTAGCCAAAACGCAGCCCACATCCAGGAGAATATCAAGAGCAGGGGGTGGAGCAAGCCAGGCCTCAAACCTCGAGAAGCTCCAGCCCAAAAGGGAGCCAAAATCCAGCCCACATCCGGGAGAATCTCAAGAGCAGGGGGTGGAGCAAGCCAGGCCTCAAACCACGAGAAGCTCCAGCCCAAAAGGCAACCAAAATGCAGCCCACATCCAGGAGAATTTCAAGAGCAGGGGGTGGAGCAAGGCAGGCCTCAAACCATGAGAAGCTCCAGCCCAAAAGGCAGCCAAAATGCAGCCCAACTGCGGGAGAATCTCAAGAGCAGGGGGTGGAGCAAGCCAGGCCTCAAACCACGAGAAGCTCTAGCCCAAAAGGCAACCAAAATCCAGCCCACATCCAGGAGAATCTCAAGAGCAGGGGGTGGAGCAAGGCAGGCCTCAAACCATGAGAAGCTCCAGCCCAAAAGGCAGCCAAAATGCAGCCCACATCCGGGAGAATCTCAAGAGCAGGGGGTGGAGCAAGCCAGGCCTCAATCCATGAGAAGCTGCAGCCCAAAATATAGCCAAAACGCAGCCCACATCCGGGAGAATATCAAGAGCAGGGCGTGGAGCAAGCCAGGCCTCAAACCACGAGAAGCTCCAGCCAAAAAGGCAGCCAAAATGCAGCCCACATCCAGGAGAATCTCAAGAGCAGGGGGTGGAGCAAGCCAGGCCTCAAACCACGAGAAGCTCCAGCCCAAAAAGCAGCCAAAATGCAGCCCACATCCGGGAGAATCTCAAGAGCAGGGGGTGGAGCAAGGTAGGCCTCAAACCACGAGAAGCTCCAGCCCAAAACCAGACAAAATCCAGTCCACATCTGGGAGAATCTCAAGAACAGGGGGTGGAGAAAGCCAGGCCTCAAACCTCGAGAAGCTCCAGCCCAAAAGGCAGCCAAAATGCAGCCCACATCCGGGAGAATCTCAAGAGAAGGGGGTGGAGCAAGGCAGGCCTCAAACCACGAGAAGCTCCAGCCCTAAAGGCAGCCAAAATGCAGCCCACATCCGGGATAATCTCAAGAGCAGGGGGTGGAGCAAGGCAGGCCTCAAACCACGAGAAGCTCCAGCCCAAAATGCAGCCAAAATGCAGCCCACCTCCGGGAGAATCTCAAGAGCAGGGGGTGGAGCAAGCCAGGCCTCAAACCACGAGAAGCTCCAGCCCAAAAGGCAGCCAAAATGCAGCCCACATCCGGGAGAATCTCAAGAGCAGGGGGTGGAGCAAGCCAGGCCTCAAACCACGAGAAGCTCCAGCCCAAAAGGCAGCCAAAATGCAGCCCACCTCCCTGATAATCTCAACAGCAGGGGGTGGAGCAAGCCAGGCCTCAAACCACGAGAAGCTCCAGCCCTAAACGCAGCCAAAATGCAGGCCATATCCGGGAGAATCTCAAGAGCAGTGCGTGGAGCAAGCCAGGCATGAAAACATGAGAAGCTCCAGCCCAAAAGGCAGCCAAAATGCAGCCCACATCCGGGAGAATCTCAAGAGCAGGGGGTGGAGCAAGCCAGGCCTCAAACCACGAGAAGCTCCAGCCCAAAAGGCAGACAAAATCCAGCCCACATCCGGGAGAATCTCAAGAGCAGGGAGTGGAGCAAGCCAGGCCTCAAACCTCGAGAAGCTCCAGCCCAAAAGGCAGCCAAAATGCAGCCCACATCCGGGAGAATCTCAAGAGCAGGGGGTGGAGCAAGCCAGGCCTCAAACCACGAGAAGCTCCAGCCCTAAAGGCAGCCAAAATGCAGCCCACATCCGGGAGAATCTCAAGAGCAGGGGGTGGAGCAAGCCAGGCCTCAAACCTCGAGATTCTCCAGCCCAAAAGGCAGCCAAAATGCAGCCCATATCCGGGAGAATCTCAAGAGCAGGGGGTGGAGCAAGGCAGGCCTCAAATCACGAAAAGCTCCAGCCCAAAAGGCAGCCAAAATGCAGCCCACCTCCGGGAGAATCTCAAGAGCAGGGGGTGGAGCAAGCCAGGCCTCAAACCACGAGAAGCTCCAGCCCAAAAGGCAGCCAAAATGCAGCCCACATCCGGGAGAATCTCAAGAGCAGGGGGTGGAGCAAGGCAGGCCTCAAACCACGAGAAGCTCCAGTCCAAAAGGCAGCCAAAATGCAGCCCACCTCCCTGATAATCTCAACAGCAGGGGGTGGAGCAAGCCAGGCCTCAAACCATGAGAAGCTCCAGCCCAAAATGCAGCCAAAATCCAGCCCACATCCGGGAGAATCTCAAGAGCAGTGGGTGGAGCAAGCCAGGCCTCAAACCACGAGAACCTCCAGCCCAAAAGGCAGCCAAAATGCAGCCCACATCCGGGAGAATCTCAAGAGCAGTGGGTGGAGCAAGCCAGGCCTCAAACCTCGAGAAGCTCCAGCCCAAAAGGCAGCCAAAATCCATCCCACATCCAGGAGAATATCAAGAGCAGGGGGTGGAGCAAACCAGGCCTCAAACCATGAGAAGCTCCAGCCCTAAACCAGCCAAAATGCAGCCCACCTCCGGGAGAATCTCAAGAGCAGGGGGTGGAGGAAGCCAGGCCTCAAACCACGAGAAGCTCCAGCCCAAAAGGCAGCCAAAATTCAGCCCACATCCGGGAGAATCTCAAGAGCAGGGGGTGGAGCAAGCCAGGCCTCAAACCACGAGAAGCTCCAGCCCAAAAGGCAGCCAAAATGCAGCCCACATCCGGGAGAATCTCAAGAGCAGGGGGTGGAGGAAGCCAGGCCTCAAACCATGAGAAGCTCCAGCCCAAAAGGCAGCCAAAATGCAGCCCACATCCGGGAGAATCTCAAGAGCAGGGGGTGGAGCAAGCCAGGCCTCAAACCACGAGAAGCTCCAGCCCAAAAGGCAGCCAAAATGCAGCCCACATCCAGGAGAATCTCCAGAGCAGGGGTTGGAGCAAGCCAGGCCTCAAACCACGAGGAGCTCCAGCCCTAAAGGCAGCCAAAATGCAGCCCACCTCCGGGAGAATCTCAAGAGCAGGGGGTGGAGCAAGCCTGGCCTCAAACCATGAGAAGCTCCAGCCGGAAAGCAGCCAAAATGCAGCTCACATCCGGGAGAATCTCAAGAGCAGGAGGTGGAGCAAGCCAGGCCTCAAACCACGAGAAGCTCCAGCCCAAAATGCAGCCAAAATGCAGGCCACATCCGGGAGAATCTCAAGAGCAGGGGGTGGAGCAAGCCAGGCCTCAAACCATGAGAAACTCCAGCCCAAAAGGCAGCCAAAATGCAGCCCACATCTGGGAGAATCTCAAGAGCAGGGGGTGGAGCAAGCCAGGCCTCAATCCATGAGAAGCTCCAGCCCAAAAGGCAGCCAAAATGCAGCCCACATCCGGGAGAATCTCAAGAGCAGGGTTGGAGCAAGCCAGGCCTCAAACCATGAGAATCTCCAGCCCAAGTATCAGCCAAAATGCAGCCCACATCCGGGAGAATCTCAAGAGCAGGGGGTGGAGCAAGCCAGGCCTCAAACCACGAGAAGCTCCAGCCCAAAATGCAGCCAAAATCCAGCCCACATCCGGGAGAATCTCAAGAGCAGGGGGTGGAGCAAGGCAGGCCTCAAACCATGAGAAGCTCCAGCCCAAAAGGCAGCCAAAATGCAGCCCACATCCGGGAGAATCTCAAGAGCAGGGGGTGGAGCAAGCCAGGCCTCAAACCACGAGAAGCTCTAGCCCAAAAGGCAACCAAAATCCAGCCCACATCCAGGAGAATCTCAAGAGCAGGGGGTGGAGCAAGGCAGGCCTCAAACCATGAGAAGCTCCAGCCCAAAATGCAGCCAAAATGCAGCCCACATCCGGGAGAATCTCAAGAGCAGGGGCTGGAGCAAGCCAGGCCTCAATCCATGAGAAGCTGCAGCCCAAAATGTAGCCAAAACGCAGCCCACATCCGGGACAATTTCTAGAGCAGGGCATGGAGCAAGCCAGGCCTCAAACCACGAGAATCTCCAGCCCAAGTATCAGCCAAAATGCAGCCCACATCCGGGAGAATCTCAAGAGCAGGGGGTGGAGCAAGCCAGGCCTCAAACCTCGGGATTCTCCAGCCCAAAATGTAGCCAAAACGCAGCCCACATCCAGGAGAATATCAAGAGCAGGGGGTGGAGCAAGCCAGGCCTCAAACCTCGAGAAGCTCCAGCCCAAAAGGGAGCCAAAATCCAGCCCACATCCGGGAGAATCTCAAGAGCAGGGGGTGGAGCAAGCCAGGCCTCAAACCACGAGAAGCTCCAGCCCAAAAGGCAACCAAAATCCAGCCCACATCCAGGAGAATCTCAAGAGCAGGGGGTGGAGTGTGGGTAGTTAGGATCTGGCGGCCGGAAGATTACGTGCTGTACGGAAAGACAGGGACCCTCCCCTGATAGCCAGTAGCGTGTAGTTTGCAATGTAAACAGACGGAAGTGACGTGACAAACCTAAGCCATATAATGCGGTGTTACACATCAATAAACGCCATTTGCCGTCCACCACATTGGTGTCTGTGAGCAGATGGCCCGAGCGGCCCGGGGGGGGTCGCCGTGCCGTTCCTGAACCAGGTCGCCACGCCTTGCGAAGGCAACAAGTGGTGCCGAAACCCGGGAAAACTCGCCTGGATTCGGGTGAACGGCGGCCGGAGCGGCTGGACCAGCCCGGCGGGGAGGACGCTCCCGGACCAACAAGGAGGATGGAAGCCCTTGTGAAGGTCGTATTGTTATTATATGAGCAGTGGGGTATTGATTGTAAACCCAAAGATTTTACTCTCGCAGTTGCGAGGCCTTTTAAAACTGGGGTCATTGACCAGCCAGTGGATATTTTCCACCCTGAGGTGTGGGATAAATACACTAAAGCGTTAGCCGAGGAGACTATGTCCTCGGGCTGTGGGAAAAACCTTAAGTCGTGGGGGAGAGTCGTACAGGCACTGCAGAAGACTTTAAAAGAACAGGAGACCTGGAGGGTGGCAAAGGACCGTTTGTTGGCCGCCCCGAAAACGGCAGTCGGGGCAGCCACACAGACTTTGCACCCCCCAGACGGTAATGATTCTGCTGAGCCTAAAGACCGGCAAGAGGGCGACACGCCCCCTCAACTCCCGAACCCCGACCCGCCTACGGAAGCGCAGAAACAAGCTAAATCTTTCTGGGGTGGGCTAGCCGAGGAAGCCAGGGGCGCGGCGGAGAGACCAGAGTCGCAGGAGGGTTGGGTTAAACCGCCGCCCTATACGCCCCAAAATGGCGCCGGACAGAAAGAAGAAGGGCGGGGCGAAGATGCCTGTGGTGAAGATAAGGAGGAAGCGTTAGCAACATCAAACGCGCGAGAACAAGAAAGGGAGGAGAACGGGAAAGAGAAAGAGGGCGGGGGCGATAGGGGGAAGGAGGGGAGCGTGATCGAAGGGCGGAAAGCCAATCACAGCGGCCATCTGGAGAAACGCCCCAGTAGGGCGAACACCCCGCCGCGCAGAGGGCGGGACGACACAGGAAGGAGGGCCGAGTCAAGAGGGAGGGAACGACCCGCCCACAGAAGAAGCGGGCGGGGCCGGGTCCCAACAAAAAGGTACGGAAAACCGGAAGTACCCGGTCAGTCGAGCTCCGGCTCTGAGTCAGACACTAGCTGGGACGAGCGGCTCGCAACCGATTCAAACTCAGAGGAGGAGGAAATGAGACTAGATACATTCAAAAGCCAAAATACTCCCATCCAAAATAAAAAGGGACCCCGAGAGGAAAATATTCCTCTCACTGATTGGAGGAAAATAAAAATTGCATGTGCCGATTGGGCCCCATCAGCCACGCTAGCGTTCCCGGTCCAGCTGACAGACAGGGGACAGAGGGTCCACTCGCCAATAAACCCTAAGGATATACAAGCGATTGTTAAGGCAATTGCAGATAAAGGGCTTAATTCTGCCATGGTCTGCACCCTCATAGATGGTATTTTCGGGGGAGACGATCTGCTCCCGTTTGATATAAAACAAATGTGTAGATTGATCTTTGATGGGGCAGGAATGATTGTTTTTAAACAAGAATGGGAGGATAACTGCGTGACGCAACTAGCCCAAGTAACCGGGGCGGATCACCCGTTATATGGGTCCGGCGTGCAGCGACTGATAGGTACAGACCCAACAATGATTACCCCCCAGGCGCAGGCCCAGGGCCTGGGGGCCTATGAAATTGTGACAACTACTCGCGCGGCTAGAGAAGCTATTCGCACCGCTTCTAGAGTTATTGTCAAGCCATCACCATGGTCCACAATTAAGCAAAATGAAAGCGAGAGCTTTACGCAGTTTGTGGATCGCCTTCAAGCAGCGGTCGACTCCTCGACCCTGCCCGCGGAAGCGAAAGGCCCGGTCGTTGCAGATTGTTTACGCCAGCAGTGTAATTCGGCAACCAAAGAAATCCTGCGATCACTGCCAGCAGGGTCAAGTATCGCAGCCATGATCAAGCATGTCGCAAAGGAAGAGCATTTAGCCCCAATTCAGGTAGCTGTTCGCACCGCAATAGCTAATGTGATGGTATGTTTTAAATGTGGTCAGGCAGGCCACATAGTGGCAAACTGCCCTTACTTTGGGGACCCACCCACAGCGCCCCCCCCCGCGTCAAAATCGACCGAGGGGACCGTGTTGGGCCTGTGGAAAGAAAGGACATTTCGCTAAAGAATGCAAATTTAAAAACCAGGGAAACGTATGGGGGAGGGGGCACCCGGGCCGCGCACAGCCCTCTCCCGCTTGGGACATAAGGCGGCCCAGTTATGCCAACCCCAGATGGAACCTACTGCCCCCTCGAGAACCAACCAATTTTATGACTCCACCAACGAACCATCCAAACCAGTCCCTACCTCAGGAGCAGCAACAACCAGCTCCTGGGGACGAGACCTTAGGGTAGCCCTGGCAGTAAAATGCGATAGTCCACCAGTTGTATGGGGGATTTGTTCCCTCTATAATACCTTAAATGACACTACTATTAGTATCCCCTTTTTGATTGACACCGGAGCAGATGTTACAGTTATCCCTGAAACGAATTGGCCCCCCCATTGGAAACTGGAAAACGCCCCCATGGTAGGCGGAGTCGGAGGACTAACCCGAGCTCGGAAGAGTACTCAATTGGTAGCAATAATGCTTCACACTGAAAAGGGACCAGAAAAAACCATTACCCTCTTTCCATATGTCATGTCAGGAACCCCACCCCTATTGGGAAGGGACGCTCTATCCCTTTTGAAAGCCAGGGTGACAAATTTATCATGAGGGCCACTGCCGCACACCCACTTCCACCTATTAAACTCACGTGGAAATCGTCCGACCCGGTGTGGGTCGAGCAGTGGCCCCTATCAAAGCCTCGAATGGACGCTCTTCTTGAGCTAGTCGACCGTGAACTACAGCGAGGTCATATAGAGCCTTCCACTAGCCCGTGGAACACACCAGTTTTTGTAATACCCAAACGAACCAACGAAGGGTTTCGTCTCCTTCATGACCTGCGTGAAGTAAATAAGATAATTCAACCAATGGGTCCCGTTCAAACACTGCTGCCCATAAACTCCATGATACCAGAAGGGCAACCGTGTGCCGTCCTTGATATTAAAGACTGTTTCTTTTCAATACCATTACATGAGGAAGACAAGGAGCGGTTTGCTTTTTCTGTCGTGTTCCCAAACAGCCACAACCCAATCAAAGGGTTTTTTCCAAACCGGCAACGACAAGGCAGACGCCGCTGCAAAAGGACTGTGGACGTTAAGAGATGCTCGTCAGCTACATGAGTCTCTCCACATCGGAGCTAAAGCGCTAGCAAAGAAATGCGAGATCTCAATTACTGACGCAAAACACATAGTAGCCACATGTCCCCACTGTCAGAAAACACCATTGTGGTCTAGCGGAGTCAACCCCAGAGGTCTTAAGGCCTCCGAGGTGTGGCAAACAGATTTCACGCTCTGTCAATTGCTGAAACCTCGAGCGTGGCTAGCGGTGACCGTAGACACATACAGTGGAGTGATCGTAGCCACACAACACCTTAAGGCCGACTCGAAAGCGACCATCCAACATTGGCTGACGGCCATGGCGTGGCTTGGCGTCCCCAATCAGATTAAAACAGATAATGGCCCAAGTTTCGTCTCTAGATCTGTCCAGGCATTTACATTGAAATGGGGTATCACCCTAACACACGGCATCCCGTATAATAGCACTGGACAAGCTATAGTCGAACGGGCGAACCAAACCCTGAAAGCTAAATTAGAGGTGTTAGCAAAAACAGAAGGTTTTACCAATGCTGTTCCCCCAAAAGACCAAGCACGCCTGCTAGCGACTGCTCTGTTAGCACTGAATCAATTCCCTAGGGGGGAAGAGGTGAATAGCCCCACCCAGAAACATTGGGCTACTCGAGCGCTAGAAGAAGGCCCGCTGGTCATAATTAGAAACAAGCTAGGGGAATGGGAACAAGGGTGGAGGCTAGTTCTTACAGGACGAGGGTATGCTGCGGTTAAAAAAGATGGAAAAGTTAAGTGGTGTCCGCTTAAATCGATCAAACCAAATCTTCAGAATGAAACTAACAAAAATTGTGAGTTTTTATCCACAGAACCGGTTTATCAGACGCCCTTATAACCCGTACGCACTGGTAGCAGGAGAAGACTGCAAGTCAACAAGCATCCTGTCCACACCTGAAAGTGCGAGAAGGATTGGAGAAGCGAAAAAAGAAGAACGAGAAGCACAACAAAACTGGTTTGCATCATGGTTTAACCATTCACCATGGCTGACCTCCCTGATATCTACCCTGATAGGGCCAATTATAATAATTGTAATAGCACTGATTTTTGGACCCCGTTTATTGAATAAGTTCATGTCATTTGTTAAAAGCCGGCTAGAAACAGTTAATATCATGATGATAGAATACCGACAATTGCTATAAAAATGTTCTTGTTCAGAATTGTTTAGCTATCTCCAGTCATACCCTGTTATTCCCAGTAACACCCCTGTTGCCTCTCACCTAGCGTGCCTTATATTTTTTATTCAAGTTCATGATATGTGTCAAAATTGTTGTAAAGCATAGCTTAAGAACGGGATACAATTCCAAGATTGCGATATACGTATTTTCGAGATTGTTACATTTTAGTCAATTTACTTACGCATAGGGAGGGGGGAAATGTGGGTAGTTAGGATCTGGCGGCCGGAAGATTACGTGCTGTACGGAAAGACAGGGACCCTCCCCTGATAGCCAGTAGCGTGTAGTTTGCAATGTAAACAGACGGAAGTGACGTGACAAACCTAAGCCATATAATGCGGTGTTACACATCAATAAACGCCATTTGCCGTCCACCACATTGGTGTCTGTGAGCAGATGGCCCGAGCGGCCCGGGGGGGGTCGCCGTGCCGTTCCTGAACCAGGTCGCCACGCCTTGCGAAGGCAACAGTGGAGCAAGGCAGGCCTCAAACCATGAGAAGCACCAGCCCAAAAGGCAGCCAAAATGCAGCCCACATCCGGGAGAATCTCAAGAGCAGGGGGTGGAGCAAGCCAGGCCTCAAACCACGAGAAGCTCCAGCCCAAAAGGCAGCCAAAAT
This sequence comes from Rhynochetos jubatus, assembly GCA_027574665.1. Lineage (NCBI taxonomy): Eukaryota > Metazoa > Chordata > Aves > Eurypygiformes > Rhynochetidae > Rhynochetos > Rhynochetos jubatus. Next base: position 429,337 of record CM050669.1, read on the forward strand.
GCAGCCCACATCCAGGAGAATCTCAAGAGCAGGGGGTGGAGCAAGCCAGGCTTCAAACCACGAGAAGCTCCAGCCCAAAATGCAGCCAAAATGCAGGCCACATCCGGGAGAATCTCAAGAGCAGGGGGTGGAGCAAGCCAGGCCTCAAACCACGAGAAGCTCCAGCCCAAAATGCAGCCAAAATCCTAACCACATCCGGGAGAATCTCAAGAGCAGGGGGTGGAGCAAGCCAGGCCTCAAACCACGAGAAGCTCCAGCCCAAAACCAGACAAAATGCAGCCCACCTCCGGGAGAATCTCAAGAGCAGGGGGTGGAGAAAGCCAGGCCTCAAACCACGAGAAGCTCCAGCCCAAAAGGCAGCCAAAATGCAGCCCACATCCGGGAGAATCTCAAGAGAAGGGGGTGGAGCAAGGCAGGCCTCAAACCACGAGAAGCTCCAGCCCTAAAGGCAGCCAAAATGCAGCCCACATCCGGGAGAATCTCAAGAGCAGGGGGTGGAGCAAGGCAGGCCTCAAACCTCGAGAAGCTCCAGCCCAAAAGGCAGCCAAAATGCAGCCCAACTGCGGGAGAATCTCAAGAGCAGGGGGTGGAGCAAGCCAGGCCTCAAACCACGAGAAGCTCCAGCCCAAAAGTCAGCCAAAATGCAGCCCACATCCGGGAGAATATCAAGAGCATTGGGTGGAGCAATCCAGCCCTCAAACCACGAGAAGCTCCAGCCCAAAATGCAGCCAAAATGCAGCCCACATCGGGGAGAATATCAAGAGCAGGGGGTGGAGCAATCCAGGCCTCAAACCACAAGAAGCTCCAGCCCAAAAGGCAGCCAAAATGCAGCCCACATCCGGGAGAATCTCAAGAGCAGGGGGTGGAGAAAGCCAGGCCTCAAACCACGAGAAGCTCCACCCAAAATGCAGCCAAAATGCAGCCCACATCCGGGAGAATCTCAAGAGCAGGGGGTGGAGCAAGCCAGGCCTCAAACCACGAGAAGCTCCAGCCCAAAAGGCAGCCAAAATGCAGCCCACATCCGGGAGAATCTCAAGAGCAGGGGGTGGAGCAAGGCAGGCCTCAAACCAGGAGAAGCTCCAGCCCAAAAGGCAGCCAAAATGCAGCCCACATCCGCGAGAATCTCAAGAGCAGGGTTGGAGCAAGCCAGGCCTCAAACCACGAGAAGCTGCAGCCCTAAAGGCAGCCAAAATGCAGCTCACATCCGGGACAATTTCTAGAGCAGGGCATGGAGCAAGCCAGGCCTCAAACCACGAGAAGCTCCAGCCCAAAAGGCAGCCAAAATGCAGCCCACATCCGGGAGAATCTCAAGAGCAGGGGGTGGAGCAAGCCAGGCCTCAAACCACGAGAAGCTCTAGCCCAAAATGCAGCCAAAATCCAGCCCACATCCGGGAGAATATCAAGAGCAGGGGGTGGAGCAAGCCAGGTCTCAAACCACAAGAAGCTCCAGCTCAAAAGGCAGCCAAAATGCAGCCCACATCCGGTAGAATCTCAAGAGCAGGGGGTGGAGCAAGCCAGGCCTCAAACCACGAGAAGCTCCACCCAAAATGCAGCCAAAATGCAGCCCACCTCCGGGAGAATCTCAAGAGCAGGGGGTGGAGCAAGCCAGGCCTCAAACCACGAGAAGCTCCAGCCCAAAAGGCAGCCAAAATCCAGCCCACATCCGGGAGAATCTCAAGAGCAGGGGGTGGAGCAAGGCAGGCCTCAAACCACGAGAAGCTCCAGCCCAAAAGGCAGCCAAAATGCAGCCCACATCCAGGAGAATCTCAAGAGCAGGGGGTGGAGCAAGCCAGGCTTCAAACCACGAGAAGCTCCAGCCCAAAATGCAGCCAAAATGCAGGCCACATCCGGGAGAATCTCAAGAGCAGGGGGTGGAGCAAGCCAGGCCTCAAACCACGAGAAGCTCCAGCCCAAAACCAGACAAAATGCAGCCCACCTCCGGGAGAATCTCAAGAGCAGGGGGTGGAGAAAGCCAGGCCTCAAACCTCGAGAAGCTCCAGCCCAAAAGGCAGCCAAAATTCAGCCCACATCCGGGAGAATCTCAAGAGAAGGGGGTGGAGCAAGGCAGGCCTCAAACCACGAGAAGCTCCAGCCCTAAAGGCAGCCAAAATGCAGCCCACATCCGGGAGAATCTCAAGAGCAGGGGGTGGAGCAAGGCAGGCCTCAAACCTCGAGAAGCTCCAGCCCAAAAGGCAGCCAAAATGCAGCCCAACTGCGGGAGAATCTCAAGAGCAGGGGGTGGAGCAAGCCAGGCCTCAAACCATGAGAAGCTCCAGCCCTAAAGGCAGCCAAAATGCAGCCCACATCCGGGAGAATATCAAGAGCAGTGGGTGGAGAAATCCAGACCTCAAACCACGAGAAGCTCCAGCCCAAAATGCAGCCAAAATGCAGCCCACATCGGGGAGAATATCAAGAGCAGGGGGTGGAGCAAGCCAGGCCTCAAACCACAAGAAGCTCCAGCCCAAAAGGCAGCCAAAATGCAGCCCACATCCGGTAGAATCTCAAGAGCAGGGGGTGGAGCAAGCCAGGCCTCAAACCACAAGAAGCTCCACCCAAAATGCAGCCAAAATGCAGCCCTCATCCGGGAGAATCTCAAGAGCAGGGGGTGGAGCAAGCCAGGCCTCAAACCACGAGAAGCTCCAGCCCAAAAGGCAGCCAAAATGCAGCCCACATCCGGGAGAATCTCAAGAGCAGGGGGTGGAGCAAGCCAGGCCTCAAACCACGAGAAGCTCCAGCCCAAAAGGCAGCCAAAATCCAGCCCATATCCGGGAGAATCTCAAGAGCAGGGTTGGAGCAAGCCAGGCCTCAAACCACGAGAAGCTGCAGCCCTAAAGGCAGCCAAAATGCAGCTCACATCCGGGACAATTTCTAGAGCAGGGCATGGAGCAAGCCAGGCCTCAAACCACGAGAAGCTCCAGCCCAAAATGCAGCCAAAATCCAGCCCACATCCGGGAGAATCTCAAGAGAAGGGGGTGGAGCAAGGCAGGCCTCAAACCACGAGAAGCTCCAGCCCTAAAGGCAGCCAAAATGCAGCCCACATCCGGGAGAATCTCAAGAGCAGGGGGTGGAGCAAGGCAGGCCTCAAACCTCGAGAAGCTCCAGCCCAAAAGGCAGCCAAAATGCAGCCCAACTGTGGGAGAATCTCAAGAGCAGGGGGTGGAGCAAGCCAGGCCTCAAACCACGAGAAGCTCCAGCCCTAAAGGCAGCCAAAATGCAGCCCACATCCGGGAGAATATCAAGAGCAGTGGGTGGAGAAATCCAGACCTCAAACCACGAGAAGCTCCAGCCCAAAATGCAGCCAAAATGCAGCCCACATCGGGGAGAATATCAAGAGCAGGGGGTGGAGCAAGCCAGGCCTCAAACCACAAGAAGCTCCAGCCCAAAAGGCAGCCAAAATGCAGCCCACATCCGGTAGAATCTCAAGAGCAGGGGGTGGAGCAAGCCAGGCCTCAAACCACAAGAAGCTCCACCCAAAATGCAGCCAAAATGCAGCCCTCATCCGGGAGAATCTCAAGAGCAGGGGGTGGAGCAAGCCAGGCCTCAAACCACGAGAAGCTCCAGCCCAAAAGGCAGCCAAAATGCAGCCCACATCCGGGAGAATCTCAAGAGCAGGGGGTGGAGCAAGCCAGGCCTCAAACCAGGAGAAGCTCCAGCCCAAAAGGCAGCCAAAATCCAGCCCATATCCGGGAGAATCTCAAGAGCAGGGTTGGAGCAAGCCAGGCCTCAAACCACGAGAAGCTGCAGCCCTAAAGGCAGCCAAAATGCAGCTCACATCCGGGACAATTTCTAGAGCAGGGCATGGAGCAAGCCAGGCCTCAAACCACGAGAAGCTCCAGCCCAAAATGCAGCCAAAATCCAGCCCACATCCGGGAGAATCTCAAGAGCAGGGGGTGGAGCAAGCCAGGCCTCAAACCACGAGAAGCTCCAGCCCAAAATGCAGCCAAAATGCAGCCCACATCCGGGAGAATCTCAAGAGAAGGGGGTGCAGCAAGCCAGGCCGCAAACCACGAGAAGCTCCAGCCCAAAAGGCAGCCAAAATGCAGCCCACATCGAGGAGAATATCAAGAGCATTGGGTGCAGCAATCCAGGCCTCAAACCACGAGAAGCTCCAGCCCAAAATGCAGCCAAAATTCAGCCCACATCCGGGAGAATCTCAAGAGCAGGGGGTGGAGCAAGCCAGGCCTCAAACCACGGGAAGCTCCAGCCCAAGAATCAGCCAAAATGCAGCCCACATCTGGGAGAATCTCAAGAGCAGGGGGTGGAGGAAGCCAGGCCTCAAACCACGAGAAGCTCCAGCCCAAAATGCAGCCAAAATCCTAACCACCTCCGGGAGAATCTCAAGAGCAGGGGGTGGAGCAAGCCAGGCCTCAAACCACGAGAAGCTCCAGCCCAAAATGCAGCCAAAATCCTAACCACATCTGGGAGAATCTCAAGAGCAGGGGGTGGAGCAAGACAGGCCTCAAACCACGAGAAGCTCCAGCCCAAAACCAGACAAAATGCAGCCCACCTCCGGGAGAATCTCAAGAGCAGGGTGTGGAGAAAGCCAGGCCTCAAACCTCGAGAAGCTCCAGCCCAAAAGGCAGCCAAAATGCAGCCCACATCCGGGAGAATCTCAAGAGAAGGGGGTGGAGCAAGGCAGGCCTCAAACCACGAGAAGCTCCAGCCCTAAAGGCAGCCAAAATGCAGGCCACATCCGGGAGAATCTCAAGAGCAGGGGATGGAGCAAGCCAGGCCTCAAACCACGAGAATCCCCAGCCCAAAAGGCAGCCAAAATCCAGCCCACATCCGGGAGAATCTCAAGAGCAGGGGGTGGAGCAAGCCAGGCCTCAAACCACGAGAAGCTCCAGCCCAAAACCAGACAAAATGCAGCCCACCTCCGGGAGAATCTCAAGAGCAGGGTGTGGAGAAAGCCAGGCCTCAAACCTCGAGAAGCTCCAGCCCAAAAGGCAGCCAAAATGCAGCCCACATCCGGGAGAATCTCAAGAGAAGGGGGTGGAGCAAGGCAGGCCTCAAACCACGAGAAGCTCCAGCCCTAAAGGCAGCCAAAATGCAGGCCACATCCGGGAGAATCTCAAGAGCAGGGGATGGAGCAAGCCAGGCCTCAAACCACGAGAATCCCCAGCCCAAAAGGCAGCCAAAATCCAGCCCACCTCCGGGAGAATCTCAAGAGCAGGGGGTGGAGCAAGCCAGGCCTCAAACCACGAGAAGCTCCAGCCCAAAATGCAGCCAAAATGCAGCCCACATCCGGGAGAATCTCAAGAGCAGGGGGTGCAGCAAGCCAGGCCGCAAACCACGAGAAGCTCCAGCCCAAAAGGCAGCCAAAATGCAGCCCACATCGAGGAGAATATCAAGAGCATTGGGTGCAGCAATCCAGGCCTCAAACCACGAGAAGCTCCAGCCCAAAATGCAGCCAAAATTCAGCCCACATCCGGGAGAATCTCAAGAGCAGGGGGTGGAGCAAGCCAGGCCTCAAACCACGGGAAGCTCCAGCCCAAGAATCAGCCAAAATGCAGCCCACATCTGGGAGAATCTCAAGAGCAGGGGGTGGAGGAAGCCAGGCCTCAAACCACGAGAAGCTCCAGCCCAAAATGCAGCCAAAATCCTGACCACCTCCGGGAGAATCTCAAGAGCAGGGGGTGGAGCAAGCCAGGCCTCAAACCACGAGAAGCTCCAGCCCAAAATGCAGCCAAAATCCTAACCACATCTGGGAGAATCTCAAGAGCAGGGGGTGGAGCAAGACAGGCCTCAAACCACGAGAAGCTCCAGCCCAAAACCAGACAAAATGCAGCCCACCTCCGGGAGAATCTCAAGAGCAGGGTGTGGAGAAAGCCAGGCCTCAAACCTCGAGAAGCTCCAGCCCAAAAGGCAGCCAAAATGCAGCCCACATCCGGGAGAATCTCAAGAGAAGGGGGTGGAGCAAGGCAGGCCTCAAACCACGAGAAGCTCCAGCCCTAAAGGCAGCCAAAATGCAGGCCACATCCGGGAGAATCTCAAGAGCAGGGGATGGAGCAAGCCAGGCCTCAAACCACGAGAATCTCCAGCCCAAAAGGCAGCCAAAATGCAGCCCACATCCGGGAGAATCTCAAGAGCAGGGGGTGGAGCAAGGCAGGCCTCAAACCACGAGAAGCTCCAGCCCAAAAGGCAGACAAAATCCAGCCCACATCCGGGAGAATCTCAAGAGCAGGGAGTGGAGCAAGCCAGGCCTCAAACCACGAGAAGCTCCAGCCCAAAATGGAGCCAAAATCCAGCCCACATCCGGGAGAATCTCAAGAGCAGGTGGTGGAGGAAGCCAGGCCTCAAACCACGAGAAGCTGCAGCCCTAAATGCAGCCAAAATGCAGCCCACATCCGGGAGAATCTCAAGAGCAGGGGGTGGAGCAAGCCAGGCCTCAAACCTCGAGATTCTCCAGCCCAAAAGGCAGCCAAAATGCAGCCCACTTAGGGGAGAATCTCAACAGCAGGGGGTGGAGCAAGGCAGGCCTCAAACCACGAAAAGCTCCAGCCCAAATGGCAGCCAAAATGCAGCCCACCTCCGGGAGAATCTCAAGAGCAGGGGGTGGAGCAAGCCAGGCCTCAAACCACGAGAAGCTCCAGCCCTAAAGGCAGCCAAAATGCAGCCCACATCCGGGAGAATCTCAAGAGCAGGGGGTGGAGCAAGCCAGGCCTCAAACCACGAGAAGCTCCAGCCCTAAAGGCAGCCAAAATGCAGCCCACCTCCCTGAGAATCTCAACAGCAGGGGGTGGAGCAAGGCAGGCCTCAAACCACGAGAAGCCCCAGCCCAAAAGACAGCCAAAATCCAGCCCACATCTGGGAGAATCTCAAGAGCAGTGGGTGGAGCAAGCCAGGCCTCAAACCACGAGAAGCCCCAGCCCAAAAGGCAGCCAAAATGCAGCCCACATCCGGGAGAATCTCAAGAGCAGGGGGTGGAGCAAGCCAGGCCTCAAACCACGAGAAGCTCCAGCCCAAAAGGCAGACAAAATCCAGCCCACATCCGGGAGAATCTCAAGAGCAGGGAGTGGAGCAAGCCAGGCCTCAAACCATGAGAAGCTCCAGCCCAAAAGGCAGCCAAAATTCATGCCACCTCCGGGAGAATCTCAAGAGCAGGGGGTGGAGGAAGCCAGGCCTCAAACCACGAGAAGCTCCAGCCCAAAATGCAGACAAAATGCAGCCCACATCCGGGAGAATCTCAAGAGCAGGGGGTGGAGCAAGGCAGGCCTCAAACCTCGAGAAGCTCCAGCCCAAAAGGCAGCCAAAATGCAGGCCACATCCGGGAGAACCTCAAGAGCAGGGGGTGGAGCAAGCCAGGCCTCAAACCACGAGAAGCTCCAGCCCAAAAGACAGCCAAAATGCAGCCCACATCCGGGAGAATCTCAAGAGCAGGGGTTGGAGCAAGCCAGGCCTCAAACCACGAGAAGCTCCAGCCCAAAAGGCAGCCAAAATGCAGCCCACCTCCGGGAGAATCTCAAGAGCAGGGGGTGGAGCAAGCCAGGCCTCAAACCATGAGAAGCTCCAGCCCAAAAGGCAGCCAAAATGCAGCCCACATCCTGGAGAATATCAAGAGCAGGGGGTGGAGCAAGCAAGGCCTCAAACCACGAGAAGCTCCAGGCCTAAACGCAGCCAAAATGCAGCCCACATCCGGGAGAATCGCAAGAGCAGGGGGTGGAGCAAGCCAGGCCTCAAACCACGAGAAGCTCCAGCCCAAAAGGCAGCCAAAATCCAGCCCACATATGTGAGAATCTCAAGAGCAGGGGGTGGAGGAAGCCAGGCCTCAAACCACGAGAAGCTCCAGCCCAAAATGCAGCCAAAATGCAGCCCACATCCGGGAGAATATCAAGAGCAGGGGGTGGAGCAAGCCAGGCCTCAAACCACGAGAAGCTCCAGCCCAAAAGGCAGCCAAAATCCAGCCCACATCCGGGAGAATCTCAAGAGCAGGGGGTGGAGCAAGCCAGGCCTCAAACCACGAGAAGCTCCAGCCCAAAAGGCAGACAAAATCCAGCCCATATCCGGGAGAATATCAAGAGCAGGGGGTGGAGCAAGGCAGGCCTCAAACCACGAGAAGCTCCAGCCCAAAAGGCAGCCAAAATGCAGCCCACATCCGGGAGAATCTCAAGAGCAGGTGGTGGAGCAAGGCAGGCCTCAAACCACGAGAAGCTCCAGCCCAAAAGGCAGCCAAAATCCAGCCCACATCCGGGAGAATCTCAAGAGCAGGGGGTGGAGCAAGCCAGGCCTCAAACCACGAGAAGCTCCAGCCCAAAATGCAGCCAAAATCCTAACCACATCCGGGAGAATCTCAAGAGCAGGGGGTGGAGCAAGCCAGGCCTCAAACCACGAGAAGCTCCAGCCCAAAATGCAGCCAAAATCCTAACCACATCCGGGAGAATCTCAAGAGCAGGGCGTGGAGCAAGGCAGGCCTCAAACCACGAGAAGCTCCAGCCCAAAACCAGACAAAATCCAGTCCACATCCGGGAGAATCTCAAGAACAGGGGGTGGAGCAAGCCAGGCCTCAAACCTCGAGAAGCTCCAGCCCAAAAGGCAGCCAAAATGCAGCCCACATCCGGGAGAATCTCAAGAGAAGGGGGTGGAGCGAGGCAGGCCTCAAACCACGAGAAGCTCCAGCCCTAAAGGCAGCCAAAATGCAGCCCACATCCGGGATAATCTCAAGAGCAGGGCGTGGAGCAAGCCAGGCCTCAAACCTCGAGAAGCTCCAGCCCAAAAGGCAGCCAAAATGCAGCCCACCTCCGGGAGAATCTCAACAGCAGGGGGTGGAGCAAGGCAGGCCTCAAACCACGAGAAGCTCCAGCCCTAAAGGCAGCCAAAATGCAGCCCACATCCGGGAGAATCTCAAGAGCAGTGGGTGGAGCAAGCCAGGCCTCAAAACATGAGAAGCTCCAGCCCAAAAGGCAGCCAAAATGCAGCCCACATCCGGGAGAATCTCAAGAGCAGGGGGTGGAGCAAGCCAGGCCTCAAACCACGAGAAGCTCCAGCCCAAAAGGCAGACAAAATCCAGCCCACATCCGGGAGAATCTCAAGAGCAGGGAGTGGAGCAAGCCAGGCCTCAAACCTCGAGAAGCTCCAGCCCAAAAGGCAGCCAAAATGCAGCCCACATCCGGGAGAATCTCAAGAGCAGGGGGTGGAGCAAGCCAGGCCTCAAACCACGAGAAGCTCCAGCCCTAAAGGCAGCCAAAATCCAGCCCACATCCGGGAGAATCTCAAGAGCAGGGGGTGGAGCAAGCCAGGCCTCAAACCTCGAGAAGCTCCAGCCCAAAAGGCAGCCAAAATGCAGCCCACATCCGGGAGAATCTCAAGAGCAGGGGGTTCAGCAAGGCAGGCCTCAAACCATGAGAAGCTCCAGCCCAAAAGGCAGCCAAAATGCAGCCCACCTCCGGGAGAATCTCAAGAGCAGGGGGTGGAGGAAGCCAGGCCTCAAACCACGAGAAGCTCCAGCCCAAAAGGCAGACAAAATGCAGCCCACACCCGGGAGAATATCAAGAGCAGGGGGTGGAGCAAGGCAGGCCTCAAACCACGAGAAGCTCCAGCCCAAAATGCAGACAATATGCACCCCACATCCGGGAGAATCTCAAGAGCAGGGGGTGGAGCAAGCCAGGCCTCAAACCATGAGAAGCTCCAGCCCAAAATGCAGCCAAAATCCAGCCCACATCCGGGAGAATCTCAAGAGCAGGGGGTGGAGCAAGCCAGGCCTCAAACCACGAGAAGCTCCAGCCCAAAAGGCAGCCAAAATGCAGCCCACATCCGGGAGAATCTCAAGAGCAGGGGGTGGAGCAAGCCAGGCCTCAAACCACGAGAAGCTCCAGCCCAAAAGGCAGCCAAAATGCAGCCCACATCCGGGAGAATCTCAAGAGCAGGGGGTGGAGCAAGCCAGGCCTCAAACCACGAGAAGCTCCAGCCCAAAAGGCAGCCAAAATGCAGCCCACCTCCGGGAGAATCTCAAGAGCAGGGGGTGGAGCAAGCCAGGCCTCAAACCATGAGAAGCTCCAGCCCAAAATGCAGACAATATGCACCCCACATCCGGGAGAATCTCAAGAGCAGGGGGTGGAGCAAGCCAGGCCTCAAACCATGAGAAGCTCCAGCCCAAAATGCAGCCAAAATCCAGCCCACATCCGGGAGAATCTCAAGAGCAGGGGGTGGAGCAAGCCAGGCCTCAAACCACGAGAACCTCCAGCCCAAAAGGCAGCCAAAATGCAGCCCACATCCGGGAGAATCTCAAGAGCAGGGGGTGGAGCAAGCCAGGCCTCAAACCACGAGAAGCTCCAGCCCAAAAGGCAGCCAAAATGCAGCCCACATCCGGGAGAATCTCAAGAGCAGGGGGTGGAGCAAGCCAGGCCTCAAACCACGAGAAGCTCCAGCCCAAAAGGCAGCCAAAATGCAGCCCACCTCCGGGAGAATCTCAAGAGCAGGGGGTGGAGCAAGCCAGGCCTCAAACCATGAGAAGCTCCAGCCCAAAAGGCAGCCAAAATCCTAACCACATCCGGGAGAATCTCAAGAGCAGGGGGTGGAGCAAGGCAGGCCTCAAACCACGAGAAGCTCCAGCCCAAAATGCAGCCAAAATGCAGCCCACATCCAGGAGAATCTCCAGAGCAGGGGGTGGAGCAAGCCAGGCCTCAAACCACGAGGAGCTCCAGCCCTAAAGGCAGCCAAAATGCAGCCCACATCCGGGAGAATCTCAAGAGCAGGGGGTGGAGCAAGCCAGGCCTCAAACCATGAGAAGCTCCAGCCCGAAAGGCAGCCAAAATGCAGCTCACATCCGGGAGAATCTCAAGAGCAGGACGTGGAGCAAGCCAGGCCTCAAACCACGAGAAGCTCCAGCCCAAAAGGCAGCCAAAATGCAGCCCACCTCCAGGAGAATCTCAAGAGCAGGGGGTGGAGCAAGCCAGGCCTCAAACCACGAGAAACTCCAGCCCAAAAGGCAGCCAAAATGCAGCCCACATCCGGGAGAATCTCAAGAGCAGGGGGTGGAGCAAGCCAGGCCTCAAACCAGTAGAAGCTCCAGCCCTAAAGGCAGCCAAAATGCAGCCCACATCCGGGAGAATCTCAAGAGCAGGGTTGGAGCAAGCCAGGCCTCAAACCATGAGAATCTCCAGCCCAAGTATCAGCCAAAATGCAGCCCACATCCGGGAGAATCTCAAGAGCAGGGGGTGGAGCAAGGCAGGCCTCAAACCACGAGAAGCTCCAGCCCAAAATGCAGCCAAAATCCAGCCCACATCCGGGAGAATCTCAAGAGCAGGGGGTGGAGCAAGCCAGGTCTCAATCCATGAGAAGCTCCAGCCCAAAATGTAGCCAAAACGCAGCCCACATCCAGGAGAATATCAAGAGCAGGGGGTGGAGCAAGCCAGGCCTCAAACCTCGAGAAGCTCCAGCCCAAAAGGGAGCCATAATCCAGCCCACATCCGGGAGAATCTCAAGAGCAGGGGGTGCAGCAAGCCAGGCCGCAAACCACGAGAAGCTCCAGCACAAAAGGCAGCCAAAATGCAGCCCACATCGAGGAGAATATCAAGAGCATTGGGTGCAGCAATCCAGGCCTCAAACCACGAGAAGATCCAGCCCAAAATGGAGCCAAAATTCAGCCCACATCCGGGAGAATCTCAAGAGCAGGGGGTGGAGCAAGCCAGGCCTCAAACCACGAGAAGCTCCAGCACAAAAGGCAGCCAAAATGCAGCCCACATCGAGGAGAATATCAAGAGCATTGGGTGGAGGAAGCCAGGCCTCAAACCACGGGAAGCTCCAGCCCAAAAGGCAGCCAAAATCCAGCCCACATCCGGGAGAATATCAAGAGCATTGGGTGGAGCAATCCAGCCCTTAAACCACGAGAAGCTCCAGCCCAAAATGCAGCCAAAATGCAGCCCACATCGGGGAGAATATCAAGAGCAGGGGGTGGAGCAAGCCAGGCCTCAAACCACAAGAAGCTCCAGCCCAAAATGCAGCCAAAATGCAGCCCACATCCGGGAGAATCTCAAGAGCAGGGGGTGCAGCAAGCCAGGCCGCAAACCACGAGAAGCTCCAGCACAAAAGGCAGCCAAAATGCAGCCCACATCGAGGAGAATATCAAGAGCATTGGGTGCAGCAATCCAGGCCTCAAACCACGAGAAGATCCAGCCCAAAATGCAGCCAAAATTCAGCCCACATCCGGGAGAATCTCAAGAGCAGGGGGTGGAGCAAGCCAGGCCTCAAACCACGAGAAGCTCCAGCACAAAAGGCAGCCAAAATGCAGCCCACATCGAGGAGAATATCAAGAGCATTGGGTGGAGGAAGCCAGGCCTCAAACCACGGGAAGCTCCAGCCCAAAAGGCAGCCAAAATCCAGCCCACATACGGGAGAATATCAAGAGCATTGGGTGGAGCAATCCAGCCCTCAAACCACGAGAAGCTCCAGCCCAAAATGCAGCCAAAATGCAGCCCACATCGGGGAGAATATCAAGAGCAGGGGGTGGAGCAAGCCAGGCCTCAAACCACAAGAAGCTCCAGCCCAAAAGGCAGCCAAAATGCAGCCCACATCCGGGAGAATCTCAAGAGCAGGGGGTGGAGCAAGGCAGGCCTCAAACCACGAGAAGCTCCAGCCCAAAATGCAGCCAAAATGCAGCCCACATCCGGGAGAATCTCAAGAGCAGGGGGTGGAGCAAGCCAGGCCTCAATCCATGAGAAGCTCCAGCCCAAAATGTAGCCAAAACGCAGCCCACATCCAGGAGAATATCAAGAGCAGGGCGTGGAGCAAGCCAGGCCTCAAACCTCGAGAAGCTCCAGCCCAAAATGCAGCCAAAATGCAGGCCACATCCGGGAGAATCTCAAGAGCAGGGGGTGGAGCAAGCCAGGCCTCAAACCACGGGAAGCTCCAGCCCAAGAATGAGCCAAAATGCAGCCCACATCTGGGAGAATCTCAAGAGCAGGGGGTGGAGGAAGCCAGGCCTCAAACCACGAGAAGCTCCAGCCCAAAATGCAGCCAAAATCCTAACCACATCCGGGAGAATCTCAAGAGCAGGGGGTGGAGCAAGCCAGGCCTCAAACCACGAGAAGCTCCAGCCCAAAATGCAGCCAAAATCCTAACCACATCCTGGAGAATCTCAAGAGCAGGGGGTGGAGCAAGGCAGGCCTCAAACCACGAGAAGCTCCAGCCCAAAACCAGACAAAATGCAGCCCACCTCCGGGAGAATCTCAAGAGCAGGGGGTGGAGAAAGCCAGGCCTCAAACCTCGAGAAGCTCCAGCCCAAAAGGCAGCCAAAATGCAGCCCACATCCGGGAGAATCTCAAGAGAAGGGGGTGGAGCAAGGCAGGCCTCAAACCACGAGAAGCTCCAGCCCTAAAGGCAGCCAAAATGCAGCCCACATCCGGGAGAATCTCAAGAGCAGGGGGTGGAGCAAGGCAGGCCTCAAACCTCGAGAAGCTCCAGCCCAAAAAGCAGCCAAAATGCAGCCCACATCCGGGAGAATCTCAAGAGCAGGGGGTGGAGCAAGCCAGGCCTCAAACCACGAGAAGCTCCAGCCCAAAAGGCAGCCAAAATGCAGGCCACATCCGGGAGAATCTCAAGAGCAGGGGGTGGAGCAAGCCAGGCCTCAAACCACGAGAAGCTCCAGCCCAAAAGGCAGCCAAAATGCAGCCCACATCCGGGAGAATCTCAAGAGCAGGGGGTGGAGCAAGCCAGGCCTCAAACCACGAGAAGCTCCAGCCCAAAATGCAGCCAAAATCCTAACCACATCCGGGAGAATCTCAAGAGCAGGGGGTGGAGCAAGCCAGGCCTCAAACCACGAGAAGCTCCAGCCCAAAAAGCAGCCAAAATGCAGCCCACATCCGGGAGAATCTCAAGAGCAGGGGGTGGAGCAAGGCAGGCCTCAAACCACGAGAAGCTCCAGCCCAAAACCAGACAAAATCCAGTCCACATCCGGGAGAATCTCAAGAACAGGGGGTGGAGAAAGCCAGGCCTCAAACCTCGAGAAGCTCCAGCCCAATAGGCAGCCAAAATGCAGCCCACATCCGGGAGAATCTCAAGAGAAGGGGGTGGAGCAAGGCAGGCCTCAAACCTCGAGAAGCTCCAGCCCAAAAGGCAGCCAAAATGCAGCCCACATCCGGGAGAACCTCAAGAGCAGGGGGTGGAGCAAGCCAGGCCTCAAACCTCGAGAAGCTCCAGCCCAAAAGGCAGCCAAAATGCAGCCCAACTGCGGGAGAATCTCAAGAGCAGGGGGTGGAGCAAGCCAGGCCTCAAACCACGAGAAGCTCCAGCACAAAAGGCAGCCAAAATGCAGCCCACCTCCCTGATAATCTCAACAGCAGGGGGTGGAGCAAGGCAGGCCTCAAACCACGAGAAGCTCCAGCCCAAAATGCAGCCAAAATGCAGCCCACCTCCGGGAGAATCTCAAGAGCAGGGGCTGGAGCAAGCCAGGCCTCAAACCACGAGAAGCTCCAGCCCAAAAGGCAGCCAAAATCCAGCCCACCTCCGGGAGAATCTCAAGAGCAGGGGGTGGAGCAAGGCAGGCCTCAAACCACGAGAAGCTCCAGCCCTAAAGGCAGCCAAAATGCAGCCCACATCCGGTAGAATCTCAAGAGCAGTGGGTGGAGAAAGCCAGGCCTCAAAACATGAGAAGCTCCAGCCCAAAAGGCAGCCAAAATGCAGCCCACATCCGGGAGAATCTCAAGAGCAGGGGGTGGAGCAAGCCAGGCCTCAAACCACGAGAAGCTCCAGCCCAAAAGGCAGACAAATCCAGCCCACATCCGGGAGAATCTCAAGAGCAGGGAGTGGAGCAAGCCAGGCCTCAAACCTCGAGAAGCTCCAGCCCAAAAGGCAGCCAAAATGCAGCCCACATCCGGGAGAATCTCAAGAGCAGGGGGTGGAGCAAGCCAGGCCTCAAACCACGAGAAGCTCCAGCCCTAAAGGCAGCCAAAATCCAGCCCACATCCGGGAGAATCTCAAGAGCAGGGGGTGGAGCAAGCCAGGCCTCAAACCTCGAGAAGCTCCAGCCCAAAAGGCAGCCAAAATGCAGCCCACATCCGGGAGAATCTCAAGAGCAGGGGGTGGAGCAAGCCAGGCCTCAAACCACGAGAAGCTCCAGCCCTAAAGGCAGCCAAAATGCAGCCCACATCCGGGAGAATCTCAAGAGCAGGGGGTGGAGCAAGCCAGGCCTCAAACCTCGAGATTCTCCAGCCCAAAAGGCAGCCAAAATGCAGCCCATATCCGGGAGAATCTCAACAGCAGGGGGTGGAGCAAGCCAGGCCTCAAACCTCGAGAAGCTCCAGCCCAAAAGGCAGCCAAAATGCAGCCCAACTGCGGGAGAATCTCAAGAGCAGGGGGTGGAGCAAGCCAGGCCTCAAACCACGAGAAGCTCCAGCCCAAAAAGCAGCCAAAATGCAGCCCACATCCGGGAGAATCTCAAGAGCAGGGGGTGGAGCAAGGCAGGCCTCAAACCACGAGAAGCTCCAGCCCAAAACCAGACAAAATCCAGTCCACATCCGGGAGAATCTCAAGAACAGGGGGTGGAGAAAGCCAGGCCTCAAACCTCGAGAAGCTCCAGCCCAATAGGCAGCCAAAATGCAGCCCACATCCGGGAGAATCTCAAGAGAAGGGGGTGGAGCAAGGCAGGCCTCAAACCTCGAGAAGCTCCAGCCCAAAAGGCAGCCAAAATGCAGCCCACATCCGGGAGAACCTCAAGAGCAGGGGGTGGAGCAAGCCAGGCCTCAAACCTCGAGAAGCTCCAGCCCAAAAGGCAGCCAAAATGCAGCCCAACTGCGGGAGAATCTCAAGAGCAGGGGGTGGAGCAAGCCAGGCCTCAAACCACGAGAAGCTCCAGCACAAAAGGCAGCCAAAATGCAGCCCACCTCCCTGATAATCTCAACAGCAGGGGGTGGAGCAAGGCAGGCCTCAAACCACGAGAAGCTCCAGCCCAAAATGCAGCCAAAATGCAGCCCACCTCCGGGAGAATCTCAAGAGCAGGGGCTGGAGCAAGCCAGGCCTCAAACCACGAGAAGCTCCAGCCCAAAAGGCAGCCAAAATCCAGCCCACCTCCGGGAGAATCTCAAGAGCAGGGGGTGGAGCAAGGCAGGCCTCAAACCACGAGAAGCTCCAGCCCTAAAGGCAGCCAAAATCCTAACCACATCCGGGAGAATCTCAAGAGCAGGGGGTGGAGCAAGCCAGGCCTCAAACCACGAGAAGCTCCAGCCCAAAAAGCAGCCAAAATGCAGCCCACATCCGGGAGAATCTCAAGAGCAGGGGGTGGAGCAAGGCAGGCCTCAAACCACGAGAAGCTCCAGCCCAAAACCAGACAAAATCCAGTCCACATCCGGGAGAATCTCAAGAACAGGGGGTGGAGAAAGCCAGGCCTCAAACCTCGAGAAGCTCCAGCCCAATAGGCAGCCAAAATGCAGCCCACATCCGGGAGAATCTCAAGAGAAGGGGGTGGAGCAAGGCAGGCCTCAAACCTCGAGAAGCTCCAGCCCAAAAGGCAGCCAAAATGCAGCCCACATCCGGGAGAACCTCAAGAGCAGGGGGTGGAGCAAGCCAGGCCTCAAACCTCGAGAAGCTCCAGCCCAAAAGGCAGCCAAAATGCAGCCCAACTGCGGGAGAATCTCAAGAGCAGGGGGTGGAGCAAGCCAGGCCTCAAACCACGAGAAGCTCCAGCACAAAAGGCAGCCAAAATGCAGCCCACCTCCCTGATAATCTCAACAGCAGGGGGTGGAGCAAGGCAGGCCTCAAACCACGAGAAGCTCCAGCCCAAAATGCAGCCAAAATGCAGCCCACCTCCGGGAGAATCTCAAGAGCAGGGGCTGGAGCAAGCCAGGCCTCAAACCACGAGAAGCTCCAGCCCAAAAGGCAGCCAAAATCCAGCCCACCTCCGGGAGAATCTCAAGAGCAGGGGGTGGAGCAAGGCAGGCCTCAAACCACGAGAAGCTCCAGCCCTAAAGGCAGCCAAAATGCAGCCCACATCCGGTAGAATCTCAAGAGCAGTGGGTGGAGAAAGCCAGGCCTCAAAACATGAGAAGCTCCAGCCCAAAAGGCAGCCAAAATGCAGCCCACATCCGGGAGAATCTCAAGAGCAGGGGGTGGAGCAAGCCAGGCCTCAAACCACGAGAAGCTCCAGCCCAAAAGGCAGACAAATCCAGCCCACATCCGGGAGAATCTCAAGAGCAGGGAGTGGAGCAAGCCAGGCCTCAAACCTCGAGAAGCTCCAGCCCAAAAGGCAGCCAAAATGCAGCCCACATCCGGGAGAATCTCAAGAGCAGGGGGTGGAGCAAGCCAGGCCTCAAACCACGAGAAGCTCCAGCCCTAAAGGCAGCCAAAATCCAGCCCACATCCGGGAGAATCTCAAGAGCAGGGGGTGGAGCAAGCCAGGCCTCAAACCTCGAGAAGCTCCAGCCCAAAAGGCAGCCAAAATGCAGCCCACATCCGGGAGAATCTCAAGAGCAGGGGGTGGAGCAAGCCAGGCCTCAAACCACGAGAAGCTCCAGCCCTAAAGGCAGCCAAAATGCAGCCCACATCCGGGAGAATCTCAAGAGCAGGGGGTGGAGCAAGCCAGGCCTCAAACCTCGAGATTCTCCAGCCCAAAAGGCAGCCAAAATGCAGCCCATATCCGGGAGAATCTCAACAGCAGGGGGTGGAGCAAGCCAGGCCTCAAACCTCGAGAAGCTCCAGCCCAAAAGGCAGCCAAAATGCAGCCCAACTGCGGGAGAATCTCAAGAGCAGGGGGTGGAGCAAGCCAGGCCTCAAACCACGAGAAGCTCCAGCACAAAAGGCAGCCAAAATGCAGCCCACATCCGGGAGAATCTCAAGAGCAGGGGGTGGAGCAAGGCAGGCCTCAAACCACGAGAAGCTCCAGCCCAAAAGGCAGCCAAAATGCAGCCCACCTCCGGGAGAATCTCAAGAGCAGGGGGTGGAGCAAGCCAGGCCTCAAACCACGAGAAGCTCCAGCCCAAAAGGCAGCCAAAATCCAGCCCACCTCCGGGAGAATCTCAACAGCAGGGGGTGGAGCAAGGCAGGCCTCAAACCACGAGAAGCTCCAGCCCTAAAGGCAGCCAAAATGCAGCCCACATCCGGGAGAATCTCAAGAGCAGTGGGTGGAGCAAGCCAGGCCTCAAAACATGAGAAGCTCCAGCCCAAAAGGCAGCCAAAATGCAGCCCACATCCGGGAGAATCTCAAGAGCAGGGGGTGGAGCAAGCCAGGCCTCAAACCACGAGAAGCTCCAGCCCAAAAGGCAGACAAAATCCAGCCCACATCCGGGAGAATCTCAAGAGCAGGGAGTGGAGCAAGCCAGGCCTCAAACCTCGAGAAGCTCCAGCCCAAAAGGCAGCCAAAATGCAGCCCACATCCGGGAGAATCTCAAGAGCAGGGGGTGGAGCAAGCCAGGCCTCAAACCACGAGAAGCTCCAGCCCTAAAGGCAGCCAAAATCCAGCCCACATCCGGGAGAATCTCAAGAGCAGGGGGTGGAGCAAGCCAGGCCTCAAACCTCGAGAAGCTCCAGCCCAAAAGGCAGCCAAAATGCAGCCCACATCCGGGAGAATCTCAAGAGCAGGGGGTGGAGCAAGCCAGGCCTCAAACCACAAGAAGCTCCAGCCCAAAAGGCAGCCAAAATGCAGCCCACATCCGGGAGAATCTCAAGAGCAGGGGGTGGAGCAAGCCAGGCCTCAAACCTCGAGATTCTCCAGCCCAAAAGGCAGCCAAAATGCAGCCCATATCCGGGAGAATCTCAACAGCAGGGGGTGGAGCAAGGCAGGCCTCAAACCTCGAGATTCTCCAGCCCAAAAGGCAGCCAAAATGCAGCCCACCTCCGGGAGAATCTCAAGAGCAGGGGGTGGAGCAAGCCAGGCCTCAAACCACGAGAAGCTCCAGCCCAAAAGGCAGCCAAAATCCATCCCACATCCAGGAGAATATCAAGAGCAGGGGGTGGAGCAAACCAGGCCTCAAACCATGAGAAGCTCCAGCCCAAAAGGCAGCCAAAATGCAGCCCACCTCCGGGAGAATCTCAAGAGCAGGGGGTGGAGGAAGCCAGGCCTCAAACCACGAGAAGCTCCAGCCCAAAAGGCAGACAAAATGCAGCCCACACCCGGGAGAATCTCAAGAGCAGGGGTTGGAGCAAGCCAGGCCTCAAACCTCGAGAAGCTCCAGCCCAAAAGGCAGCCAAAATGCAGCCCACATCCGGGAGAACCTCAAGAGCAGGGGGTGGAGCAAGCCAGGCCTCAAACCACGAGAAGCTCCAGCCCAAAATGCAGACAATATGCACCCCACATCCGGGAGAATCTCAAGAGCAGGGGGTGGAGCAAGCCAGGCCTCAAACCATGAGAAGCTCCAGCCCAAAATGCAGCCAAAATCCAGCCCACATCCGGGAGAATCTCAAGAGCAGGGGGTGGAGCAAGCCAGGCCTCAAACCACGAGAAGCTCCAGCACAAAAGGCAGCCAAAATGCAGCCCACATCCGGGAGAATCTCAAGAGCATTGGTTAGAGCAAGCCAGGCCTCAAACCACGAGAAGCTCCAGCCCAAAAGGCAGCCAAAATGCAGCCCACCTCCAGGAGAATCTCAAGAGCAGGGGGTGGAGCAAGCCAGGCCTCAAACCATGAGAAGCTCCAGCCCAAAAGGCAGCCAAAATGCAGCCCGCATCCGGTAGAATCTCAAGAGCAGGGGGTGGAGCAAGCCAGGCCTCAAACCACGAGAAGCTCCAGCCCAAAATGCAGCCAAAATCCAGCCCACCTCTGGGATAATATCAAGAGCAGGGGGTGGAGCAAGCCAGGCCTCAAACCACGAGAAGCTCCAGCCCAAAAGGCAGCCAAAAGGCAGCCCACATCCGGCAGAATCTCAAGAGCAGGGGGTGGAGCAAGCCAGGCCTCAAACCACGAGAAGCTCCAGCCCAAAATGTAGCCAAAACGCAGCCCACATCCAGGAGAATATCAAGAGCAGGGGGTGGAGCAAGCCAGGCCTCAAACCATGAGAAGCTCCAGCCCGAAAGGCAGCCAAAATGCAGCTCACATCCGGGAGAATCTCAAGAGCAGGACGTGGAGCAAGCCAGGCCTCAAACCACGAGAAGCTCCAGCCCAAAAGGCAGCCAAAATGCAGCCCACCTCCAGGAGAATCTCAAGAGCAGGGGGTGGAGCAAGCCAGGCCTCAAACCAGGAGAAGCTCCAGCCCAAAAGGCAGCCAAAATGCAGCCCACATCCGGGAGAATCTCAAGAGCAGGGTTGGAGCAAGCCAGGCCTCAAACCATGAGAATCTCCAGCCCAAGTATCAGCCAAAATGCAGCCCACATCCGGGAGAATCTCAAGAGCAGGGGGTGGAGCAAGCCAGGCCTCAAACCACGAGAAGCTCCAGCCCAAAATGCAGCCAAAATCCAGCCCACATCCGGGAGAATCTCAAGAGCAGGGGGTGGAGCAAGCCAGGTCTCAATCCATGAGAAGCTCCAGCCCAAAATGTAGCCAAAACGCAGCCCACATCCAGGAGAATATCAAGAGCAGGGGGTGGAGCAAGCCAGGCCTCAAACCTCGAGAAGCTCCAGCCCAAAAGGGAGCCATAATCCAGCCCACATCCGGGAGAATCTCAAGAGCAGGGGGTGGAGCAAGCCAGGCCTCAAACCACGAGAAGCTCCAGCCCAAAAGGCAACCAAAATCCAGCCCACATCCGGGAGAATCTCAAGAGCAGGGGGTGGAGCAAGGCAGGCCTCAAACCATGAGAAGCTCCAGCCCAAAAGGCAGCCAAAATGCAGCCCACATCCGGGAGAATCTCAAGAGCAGGGGGTGGAGCAAGCCAGGCTTCAAACCACGAGAAGCTCCAGCCCAAAATGCAGCCAAAATGCAGCCCACATCCGGGAGAATCTCAAGAGCAGGGGGTGCAGCAAGCCAGGCCGCAAACCACGAGAAGCTCCAGCCCAAAAGGCAGCCAAAATGCAGCCCACATCGAGGAGAATATCAAGAGCATTGGGTGCAGCAATCCAGGCCTCAAACCACGAGAAGATCCAGCCCAAAATGCAGCCAAAATTCAGCCCACATCCGGGAGAATCTCAAGAGCAGGGGGTGGAGCAAGCCAGGCCTCAAACCACGAGAAGCTCCAGCACAAAAGGCAGCCAAAATGCAGCCCACATCGAGGAGAATATCAAGAGCATTGGGTGGAGGAAGCCAGGCCTCAAACCACGGGAAGCTCCAGCCCAAAAGGCAGCCAAAATCCAGCCCACATACGGGAGAATATCAAGAGCATTGGGTGGAGCAATCCAGCCCTCAAACCACGAGAAGCTCCAGCCCAAAATGCAGCCAAAATGCAGCCCACATCCGGGAGAATATCAAGAGCAGGGGGTGGAGCAAGCCAGGCCTCAAACCACAAGAAGCTCCAGCCCAAAATGCAGCCAAAATGCAGCCCACATCCGGGAGAATCTCAAGAGCAGGGGGTGGAGCAAGGCAGGCCTCAAACCACGAGAAGCTCCAGCCCAAAATGCAGCCAAAATGCAGCCCACATCCGGGAGAATCTCAAGAGCAGGGGGTGGAGCAAGCCAGGCCTCAAACCACGGGAAGCTCCAGCCCAAGAATCAGCCAAAATGCAGCCCACATCTGGGAGAATCTCAAGAGCAGGGGGTGGAGGAAGCCAGGCCTCAAACCACGAGAAGCTCCAGCCCAAAATGCAGCCAAAATCCTAACCACATCCGGGAGAATCTCAAGAGCAGGGGGTGGAGCAAGGCAGGCCTCAAACCACGAGAAGCTCCAGCCCAAAAGGCAGCCAAAATCCTAACCACATCCTGGAGAATCTCAAGAGCAGGGGGTGGAGCAAGGCAGGCCTCAAACCACGAGAAGCTCCAGCCCAAAACCAGACAAAATGCAGCCCACCTCCGGGAGAATCTCAAGAGCAGGGGGTGGAGAAAGCCAGGCCTCAAACCTCGAGAAGCTCCAGCCCAAAAGGCAGCCAAAATGCAGCCCACATCCGGGAGAATCTCAAGAGAAGGGGGTGGAGCAAGGCAGGCCTCAAACCACGAGAAGCTCCAGCCCTAAAGGCAGCCAAAATGCAGCCCACATCCGGGAGAATCTCAAGAGCAGGGGGTGGAGCAAGGCAGGCCTCAAACCTCAAGAAGCTCCAGCCCAAAAAGCAGCCAAAATGCAGCCCAACTGCGGGAGAATCTCAAGAGCAGGGGGTGGAGCAAGCCAGGCCTCAAACCACGAGATGCTCCAGCCCAAAAGGCAGCCAAAATGCAGCCCACATCCGGGAGAATATCAAGAGCATTGGGTGGAGCAATCCAGCCCTCAAACCACGAGAAGCTCCAGCCCAAAATGCAGCCAAAATGCAGCCCACATCGGGGAGAATCTCAAGAGCAGGGGGTGGAGCAAGCCAGGCCTCAAACCACAAGAAGCTCCAGCCCAAAAGGCAGTCAAAATGCAGCCCACATCCGGGAGAATCTCAAGAGCAGGGGGTGGAGCAAGCCAGGCCTCAAACCACGAGAAGCTCCACCCAAAATGCAGCCAAAATGCAGCCCACATCCGGGAGAATCTCAAGAGCAGGGGGTGGAGCAAGCCAGGCCTCAAACCACGAGAAGCTCCAGCCCAAAAGGCAGCCAAAATGCAGCCCACATCCGGGAGAATCTCAAGAGCAGGGGGTGGAGCAAGCCAGGCCTCAAACCAGGAGAAGCTCCAGCCCAAAAGGCAGCCAAAATCCAGCCCACATCCGGGAGAATCTCAAGAGCAGGGTTGGAGCAAGCCAGGCCTGAAACCACGAGAAGCTCCAGCCCAAAAGGCAGCCAAAATGCAGCTCACATCCGGGACAATTTCTAGAGCAGGGCATGGAGCAAGCCAGGCCTCAAACCACGAGAATCTCCAGCCCAAGTATCAGCCAAAATGCAGCCCACATCCGGGAGAATCTCAAGAGCAGGGCGTGGAGCAAGGCAGGCCTCAAACCACGAGAAGCTCCAGCCCAAAATGCAGCCAAAATGCAGCCCACATCCGGGAGAATCTCAAGAGCAGGGGGTGGAGCAAGCCAGGTCTAAATCCATGAGAAGCTCCAGCCCAAAATGTAGCCAAAACGCAGCCCACATCCAGGAGAATATCAAGAGCAGGGGGTGGAGCAAGCCAGGCCTCAAACCTCGAGAAGCTCCAGCCCAAAAGGGAGCCAAAATCCAGCCCACATCCGGGAGAATCTCAAGAGCAGGGGGTGGAGCAAGCCAGGCCTCAAACCACGAGAAGCTCCAGCCCAAAAGGCAACCAAAATCCAGCCCACATCCAGGAGAATCTCAAGAGCAGGGGGTGGAGCAAGCCAGGCCTCAAACCTCGAGAAGCTCCAGCCCAAAAGGCAGCCAAAATGCAGCCCACATCCGGGAGAACCTCAAGAGCAGGGGGTGGAGCAAGCCAGGCCTCAAACCACGAGAAGCTCCAGCCCAAAATGCAGACAATATGCACCCCACATCCGGGAGAATCTCAAGAGCAGGGGGTGGAGCAAGCCAGGCCTCAAACCATGAGAAGCTCCAGCCCAAAATGCAGCCAAAATCCAGCCCATATCCGGGAGAATCTCAAGAGCAGGGGGTGGAGCAAGCCAGGCCTCAAACCACGAGAAGCTCCAGCCCAAAAGGCAGCCAAAATGCAGCCCACATCCGGGAGAATCTCAAGAGCAGGGGGTGGAGCAAGCCAGGCCTCAAACCTCGAGAAGCTCCAGCCCAAAAGGCAGCCAAAATGCAGCCCACATCCAGGAGAATCTCAAGAGCAGGGGGTGGAGCAAGCCAGGCCTCAAACCACGAGAAGCTCCAGCCCAAAAGGCAGCCAAAATCCAGCCCACATCCGGGAGAATCTCAAGAGCAGGGGGTGGAGCAAGCCAGGCCTCAAACCACGAGAAGCTCCAGCCCAAAAGGCAGCCAAAATGCAGCCCACCTCCGGGAGAATCTCAAGAGCAGGGGGTGGAGCAAGCCAGGCCTCAAACCATGAGAAGCTCCAGCCCAAAAGGCAGCCAAAATGCAGCCCACATCCGGGAGAATCTCAAGAGCAGGGTGTGGAGCAAGCCAGGCCTCAAACCACGAGAAGCTCCAGCCCAAAATGCAGCCAAAATGCAGCCCACATCCAGGAGAATCTCCAGAGCAGGGGGTGGAGCAAGCCAGGCCTCAAACCACGAGGAGCTCCAGCCCTAAAGGCAGCCAAAATGCAGCCCACCTCCGGGAGAATCTCAAGAGCAGGGGGTGGAGCAAGCCAGGCCTCAAACCATGAGAAGCTCCAGCCCGAAAGGCAGCCAAAATGCAGCTCACATCCGGGAGAATCTCAAGAGCAGGACGTGGAGCAAGCCAGGCCTCAAACCACGAGAAGCTCCAGCCCAAAAGGCAGCCAAAATGCAGCCCACATCCAGGAGAATCTCAAGAGCAGGGGGTGGAGCAAGCCAGGCCTCAAACCACGAGAAGCTCCAGCCCTAAAGGCAGCCAAAATGCAGCCCACATCCGGGAGAATCTCAAGAGCAGGGTTGGAGCAAGCCAGGCCTCAAACCATGAGAATCTCCAGCCCAAGTATCAGCCAAAATGCAGCCCACATCCGGGAGAATCTCAAGAGCAGGGGGTGGAGCAAGCCAGGCCTCAAACCACGAGAAGCTCCAGCCCAAAATGCAGCCAAAATCCAGCCCACATCCGGGAGAATCTCAAGAGCAGGGGGTGGAGCAAGCCAGGTCTCAATCCATGAGAAGCTCCAGCCCAAAATGTAGCCAAAACGCAGCCCACATCCAGGAGAATATCAAGAGCAGGGGGTGGAGCAAGCCAGGCCTCAAACCTCGAGAAGCTCCAGCCCAAAAGGGAGCCATAATCCAGCCCACATCCGGGAGAATCTCAAGAGCAGGGGGTGGAGCAAGCCAGGCCTCAAACCACGAGAAGCTCCAGCCCAAAAGGCAACCAAAATCCAGCCCACATCCAGGAGAATCTCAAGAGCAGGGGGTGGAGCAAGGCAGGCCTCAAACCATGAGAAGCTCCAGCCCAAAAGGCAGCCAAAATGCAGCCCACATCCGGGAGAATCTCAAGAGCAGGGGGTGCAGCAATCCAGGCCTCAAACCACGAGAAGATCCAGCCCAAAATGCAGCCAAAATTCAGCCCACATCCGGGAGAATCTCAAGAGCAGGGGGTGGAGCAAGCCAGGCCTCAAACCACGAGAATCTCCAGCACAAAAGGCAGCCAAAATGCAGCCCACATCGAGGAGAATATCAAGAGCATTGGGTGGAGGAAGCCAGGCCTCAAACCACGGGAAGCTCCAGCCCAAAAGGCAGCCAAAATCCAGCCCACATACGGGAGAATATCAAGAGCATTGGGTGGAGCAATCCAGCCCTCAAACCACGAGAAGCTCCAGCCCAAAATGCAGCCAAAATGCAGCCCACATCGGGGAGAATATCAAGAGCAGGGGGTGGAGCAAGCCAGGCCTCAAACCACGAGATGCTCCAGCCCAAAAGGCAGCCAAAATGCAGCCCACATCCGGGAGAATATCAAGAGCATTGGGTGGAGCAATCCAGCCCTCAAACCACGAGAAGCTCCAGCCCAAAATGCAGCCAAAATGCAGCCCACATCGGGGAGAATCTCAAGAGCAGGGGGTGGAGCAAGCCAGGCCTCAAACCACAAGAAGCTCCAGCCCAAAAGGCAGTCAAAATGCAGCCCACATCCGGGAGAATCTCAAGAGCAGGGGGTGGAGCAAGCCAGGCCTCAAACCACGAGAAGCTCCACCCAAAATGCAGCCAAAATGCAGCCCACATCCGGGAGAATCTCAAGAGCAGGGGGTGGAGCAAGCCAGGCCTCAAACCACGAGAAGCTCCAGCCCAAAAGGCAGCCAAAATGCAGCCCACATCCGGGAGAATCTCAAGAGCAGGGTTGGAGCAAGCCAGGCCTCAAACCACGAGAAGCTCCAGCCCAAAAGGCAGCCAAAATGCAGCTCACATCCGGGAGAATCTCAAGAGCAGTGCGTGGAGCAAGCCAGGCCTCAAACCACGAGAAGCTCCAGCCCAAAAGGCAGCCAAAATCCAGCCCACATCCGGGAGAATCTCAAGAGCAGGGTTGGAGCAAGCCAGGCCTCAAACCACGAGAAGCTCCAGCCCAAAAGGCAGCCAAAATGCAGCTCACATCCGGGACAATTTCTAGAGCAGGGCATGGAGCAAGCCAGGCCTCAAACCACGAGAATCTCCAGCCCAAGTATCAGCCAAAATGCAGCCCACATCCGGGAGAATCTCAAGAGCAGGGCGTGGAGCAAGGCAGGCCTCAAACCACGAGAAGCTCCAGCCCAAAATGCAGCCAAAATGCAGCCCACATCCGGGAGAATCTCAAGAGCAGGGGGTGGAGCAAGCCAGGTCTAAATCCATGAGAATCTCCAGCCCAAAATGTAGCCAAAACGCAGCCCACATCCAGGAGAATATCAAGAGCAGGGGGTGGAGCAAGCCAGGCCTCAAACCTCGAGAAGCTCCAGCCCAAAAGGGAGCCAAAATCCAGCCCACATCCGGGAGAATCTCAAGAGCAGGGGGTGGAGCAAGCCAGGCCTCAAACCACGAGAAGCTCCAGCCCAAAAGGCAACCAAAATCCAGCCCACATCCAGGAGAATCTCAAGAGCAGGGGGTGGAGCAAGCCAGGCCTCAAACCTCGAGAAGCTCCAGCCCAAAAGGCAGCCAAAATGCAGCCCACATCCGGGAGAACCTCAAGAGCAGGGGGTGGAGCAAGCCAGGCCTCAAACCACGAGAAGCTCCAGCCCAAAATGCAGACAATATGCACCCCACATCCGGGAGAATCTCAAGAGCAGGGGGTGGAGCAAGCCAGGCCTCAAACCATGAGAAGCTCCAGCCCAAAATGCAGCCAAAATCCAGCCCACATCCGGGAGAATCTCAAGAGCAGGGGGTGGAGCAAGCCAGGCCTCAAACCACGAGAAGCTCCAGCCCAAAAGGCAGCCAAAATGCAGCCCACATCCGGGAGAATCTCAAGAGCAGGGGGTGGAGCAAGCCAGGCCTCAAACCTCGAGAAGCTCCAGCCCAAAAGGCAGCCAAAATGCAGCCCACATCCAGGAGAATCTCAAGAGCAGGGGGTGGAGCAAGCCAGGCCTCAAACCACGAGAAGCTCCAGCCCAAAAGGCATCCAAAATCCAGCCCACATCCGGGAGAATCTCAGGAGCAGGGGGTGGAGCAAGCCAGGCCTCAAACCACGAGAAGCTCCAGCCCAAAAGGCAGCCAAAATGCAGCCCACCTCCGGGAGAATCTCAAGAGCAGGGGGTGGAGCAAGCCAGGCCTCAAACCATGAGAAGCTCCAGCCCAAAAGGCAGCCAAAATGCAGCCCACATCCGGGAGAATCTCAAGAGCAGGGTGTGGAGCAAGCCAGGCCTCAAACCACGAGAAGCTCCAGCCCAAAATGCAGCCAAAATGCAGCCCACATCCAGGAGAATCTCCAGAGCAGGGGGTGGAGCAAGCCAGGCCTCAAACCACGAGGAGCTCCAGCCCTAAAGGCAGCCAAAATGCAGGCCACCTCCGGGAGAATCTCAAGAGCAGGGGGTGGAGCAAGCCAGGCCTCAAACCCTGAGAAGCTCCAGCCCGAAAGGCAGCCAAAATGCAGCTCACATCCGGGAGAATCTCAAGAGCAGGACGTGGAGCAAGCCAGGCCTCAAACCACGAGAAGCTCCAGCCCAAAAGGCAGCCAAAATGCAGCCCACATCCAGGAGAATCTCAAGAGCAGGGGGTGGAGCAAGCCAGGCCTCAAACCACGAGAAGCTCCAGCCCTAAAGGCAGCCAAAATGCAGCCCACATCCGGGAGAATCTCAAGAGCAGGGTTGGAGCAAGCCAGGCCTCAAACCATGAGAATCTCCAGCCCAAGTATCAGCCAAAATGCAGCCCACATCCGGGAGAATCTCAAGAGCAGGGGGTGGAGCAAGCCAGGCCTCAAACCATGAGAAGCTCCAGCCCAAAATGTAGCCAAAACGCAGCCCACATCCAGGAGAATATCAAGAGCAGGGGGTGGAGCAAGCCAGGCCTCAAACCTCGAGAAGCTCCAGCCCAAAAGGGAGCCATAATCCAGCCCACATCCGGGAGAATCTCAAGAGCAGGGGGTGGAGCAAGCCAGGCCTCAAACCACGAGAAGCTCCAGCCCAAAATGCAACCAAAATCCAGCCCACATCCAGGAGAATCTCAAGAGCAGGGGGTGGAGCAAGGCAGGCCTCAAACCATGAGAAGCTCCAGCCCAAAAGGCAGCCAAAATGCAGCCCACATCCGGGAGAATCTCAAGAGCAGGGGGTGGAGCAAGCCAGGCTTCAAACCACGAGAAGCTCCAGCCCAAAATGCAGCCAAAATGCAGCCCACATCCGGGAGAATCTCAAGAGCAGGGGGTGCAGCAAGCCAGGCCGCAAACCACGAGAAGCTCCAGCACAAAAGGCAGCCAAAATGCAGCCCACATCGAGGAGAATATCAAGAGCATTGGGTGCAGCAATCCAGGCCTCAAACCACGAGAAGATCCAGCCCAAAATGCAGCCAAAATTCAGCCCACATCCGGGAGAATCTCAAGAGCAGGGGGTGGAGCAAGCCAGGCCTCAAACCACGAGAAGCTCCAGCACAAAAGGCAGCCAAAATGCAGCCCACATCGAGGAGAATATCAAGAGCATTGGGTGGAGGAAGCCAGGCCTCAAACCACGGGAAGCTCCAGCCCAAAAGGCAGCCAAAATCCAGCCCACATCCGGGAGAATCTCAAGAGCATTGGGTGGAGCAATCCAGCCCTCAAACCACGAGAAGCTCCAGCCCAAAATGCAGCCAAAATGCAGCCCACATCGGGGAGAATATCAAGAGCAGGGGGTGGAGCAAGCCAGGCCTCAAACCACAAGAAGCTCCAGCCCAAAAAGCAGCCAAAATGCAGCCCACATCCGGGAGAATCTCAAGAGCAGGGGGTGGAGCAAGGCAGGCCTCAAACCACGAGAAGCTCCAGCCCAAAATGCAGCCAAAATGCAGCCCACATCCGGGAGAATCTCAAGAGCAGGGGGTGGAGCAAGCCAGGCCTCAATCCATGAGAAGCTCCAGCCCAAAATGTAGCCAAAACGCAGCCCACATCCAGGAGAATATCAAGAGCAGGGCGTGGAGCAAGCCAGGCCTCAAACCTCGAGAAGCTCCAGCCCAAAATGCAGCCAAAATGCAGGCCACATCCGGGAGAATCTCAAGAGCAGGGGGTGGAGCAAGGCAGGCCTCAAACCAGGAGAAGCTCCAGCCCAAAACCAGACAAAATGCAGCCCACCTCCGGGAGAATCTCAAGAGCAGGGGGTGGAGAAAGCCAGGCCTCAAACCTCGAGAAGCTCCAGCCCAAAAGGCAGCCAAAATGCAGCCCACATCCGGGAGAATCTCAAGAGAAGGGGGTGGAGCAAGGCAGGCCTCAAACCACGAGAAGCTCCAGCCCTAAAGGCAGCCAAAATGCAGCCCACATCCGGGAGAATCTCAAGAGCAGGGGGTGGAGCAAGGCAGGCCTCAAACCACGAGAAGCTCCAGCCCAAAAGGCAGCCAAAATGCAGCCCACATCCGGGAGAATCTCAAGAGCAGGGGGTGGAGCAAGCCAGGCCTCAAACCAGGAGAAGCTCCAGCCCAAAAGGCAGCCAAAATCCAGCCCACATCCGGGAGAATCTCAAGAGCAGGGTTGGAGCAAGCCAGGCCTCAAACCACGAGAAGCTGCAGCCCTAAAGGCAGCCAAAATGCAGCTCACATCCGGGACAATTTCTAGAGCAGGGCATGGAGCAAGCCAGGCCTCAAACCACGAGAATCTCAAGCCCAAGTATCAGCCAAAATGCAGCCCACATCCGGGAGAATCTCAAGAGCAGGGCGTGGAGCAAGGCAGGCCTCAAACCACGAGAAGCTCCAGCCCAAAATGCAGCCAAAATCCAGCCCACATCCGGGAGAATCTCAAGAGCAGGGGGTGGAGCAAGCCAGGTCTAAATCCATGAGAAGCTCCAGCCCAAAATGTAGCCAAAACGCAGCCCACATCCAGGAGAATATCAAGAGCAGGGGGTGGAGCAAGCCAGGCCTCAAACCTCGAGAAGCTCCAGCCCAAAAGGGAGCCAAAATCCAGCCCACATCCGGGAGAATCTCAAGAGCAGGGGGTGGAGCAAGCCAGGCCTCAAACCACGAGAAGCTCCAGCCCAAAAGGCAACCAAAATCCAGCCCACATCCAGGAGAATCTCAAGAGCAGGGGGTGGAGCAAGGCAGGCCTCAAACCATGAGAAGCTCCAGCCCAAAAGGCAGCCAAAATCCAGCCCACATCCGGGAGAATCTCAAGAGCAGGGGCTGGAG
This sequence comes from Rhynochetos jubatus, assembly GCA_027574665.1. Lineage (NCBI taxonomy): Eukaryota > Metazoa > Chordata > Aves > Eurypygiformes > Rhynochetidae > Rhynochetos > Rhynochetos jubatus. The sequence continues at coordinate 459,523 of CM050669.1, forward strand.
CAAGCCAGGCCTCAAACCACAAGAAGCTCTAGCCCAAAAGGCAACCAAAATCCAGCCCACATCCAGGAGAATCTCAAGAGCAGGGGGTGGAGCAAGGCAGGCCTCAAACCATCAGAAGCTCCAGCCCAAAAGGCAGCCAAAATGCAGCCCACATCCGGGAGAATCTCAAGAGCAGGGGGTGGAGCAAGCCAGGCTTCAAACCACGAGAAGCTCCAGCCCAAAAGGCAGCCAAAATGCAGCCCACATCGAGGAGAATATCAAGAGCATTGGGTGCAGCAATCCAGGCCTCAAACCACGAGAAGATCCAGCCCAAAAGGCAGCCAAAATTCAGCCCACATCCGGGAGAATCTCAAGAGCAGGGGGTGGAGCAAGCCAGGCCTCAAACCACGAGAAGCTCCAGCACAAAAGGCAGCCAAAATGCAGCCCACATCGAGGAGAATATCAAGAGCATTGGGTGGAGCAAGCCAGGCCTCAAACCACGAGAAGCTCTAGCCCAAAAGGCAACCAAAATCCAGCCCACATCCGGGAGAATCTCAAGAGCAGGGGGTGGAGCAAGGCAGGCCTCAAACCATGAGAAGCTCCAGCCCAAAAGGCAGCCAAAATGCAGCCCACATCCGGGAGAATATCAAGAGCAGGGCGTGGAGCAAGCCAGGTCTCAAACCTCGAGAAGCTCCAGCCCAAAAGGCAGCCAAAATGCAGCCCACATCCGGGAGAATCTCAAGAGCAGGGGGTCGATCAAGACAGGCCTCAAACCACGAGAAGCTCCAGCACAAAAGGCAGCCAAAATGCAGCCCACATCCGGGAGAATATCAAGAGCATTGGGTGGAGCAATCCAGCCCTCAAACCACGAGAAGCTCCAGCCCAAAAGGCAGCCAAAATGCAGGCCACATCCGGGAGAATCTCAAGAGCAGGGGGTGGAGCAAGCCAGGCCTCAAACCACGGGAAGCTCCAGCCCAAGAATCATCCAAAATGCAGCCCACATCTGGGAGAATCTGAAGAGCAGGGGGTGGAGGAAGCCAGGCCTCAAACCACGAGAAGCTCCAGCCCAAAATGCAGCCAAAATCCTAACCACATCCGGGAGAATCTCAAGAGCAGGGGGTGGAGCAAGCCAGGCCTCAAACCACGAGAAGCTCCAGCCCAAAAGGCAGCCAAAATCCTAACCACATCCGGGAGAATCTCAAGAGCAGGGGGTGGAGCAAGGCAGGCCTCAAACCACGAGAAGCTCCAGCCCAAAACCAGACAAAATGCAGCCCACCTCGGGGAGAATCTCAAGAGCAGGGGGTGGAGAAAGCCAGGCCTCAAACCTCGAGAAGCTCCAGCCCAAAAGGCAGCCAAAATGCAGCCCACATCCGGGAGAATCTCAAGAGAAGGGGGTGCAGCAAGGCAGGCCTCAAACCACGAGAAGCTCCAGCCCTAAAGGCAGCCAAAATGCAGCCCACATCTGGGAGAATCTCAAGAGCAGGGGGTGGAGCAAGGCAGGCCTCAAACCTCGAGAAGCTCCAGCCCAAAAGGCAGCCAAAATGCAGCCCATATCCGTGAGAATCTCAACAGCAGGGGGTGGAGCAAGGCAGGCCTCAAACCTCGAGAAGCTCCAGCCCAAAAGGCAGCCAAAATTCAGCCCACATCCGGGAGAATCTCAAGAGCAGGGGGTGGAGCAAGCCAGGCCTCAAACCACGAGAAGCTCCAGCCCAAAAGGCAGCCAAAATGCAGCCCACATCCGGGAGAATCTCAAGAGCAGGGGGTGGAGCAAGGCAGGCCTCAAACCTCGAGAAGCTCCAGCCCAAAAGGCAGCCAAAATGCAGCCCACATCCGGGAGAATCTCAAGAGCAGGGGGTGGAGCAAGCCAGGCCTCAAACCACGAGAAGCTCCAGCCCAAAAGGCAGCCAAAATGCAGCCCACATCCGGGAGAATCTCAAGAGCAGGGGGTGGAGCAAGCCAGGCCTCAAACCACGAGAAGCTCCAGCCCAAAAGGCAGCCAAAATGCAGCCCACCTCCGGGAGAATCTCAAGAGCAGGGGGTGGAGCAAGCCAGGCCTCAAACCATGAGAAGCTCCAGCCCAAAAGGCAGCCAAAATGCAGCCCACCTCCAGGAGAATCTCAAGAGCAGGGTGTGGAGCAAGCCAGGCCTCAAACCACGAGAAGCTCCAGCCCAAAAGGCAGCCAAAATGCAGCCCACATCCAGGAGAATCTCCAGAGCAGGGGGTGGAGCAAGCCAGGCCCCCAAGCACGAGGAGCTCCAGCCGTAAAGGCAGCCAAAATGCAGCCCACCTCCGGGAGAATCTCAAGAGCAGGGGGTGGAGCAAGCCAGGCCTCAAACCATGAGAAGCTCCAGCCGGAAAGCAGCCAAAATGCAGCTCACATCCGGGAGAATCTCAAGAGCAGGGGGTGGAGCAAGCCAGGTCTCAATCCATGAGAAGCTCCAGCCCAAAATGTAGCCAAAACGCAGCCCACATCCAGGAGAATATCAAGAGCAGGGGGTGGAGCAAGCCAGGCCTCAAACCTCGAGAAGCTCCAGCCCAAAAGGGAGCCATAATCCAGAACACATCCGGGAGAATCTCAAGAGCAGGGGGTGGAGCAAGCCAGGCCTCAAACCACGAGAAGCTCCAGCCCAAAAGGCAACCAAAATCCAGCCCACATCCAGGAGAATCTCAAGAGCAGGGGGTGGAGCAAGGCATTCCTCAAACCATGAGAAGCTCCAGCCCAAAAGGCAGCCAAAATGTAGCCCACATCCGGGAGAATCTCAAGAGCAGGGGGTGGAGCAAGCCAGGCCTCAAACCTCGAGAAGCTCCAGCCCAAAAGGCAACCAAAATCCAGCCCACATCCAGGAGAATCTCAAGAGCAGGGGGTGGAGCAAGGCAGGACTCAAACCATGAGAAGCTCCAGCACAAAAGGCAGCCAAAATGCAGCCCACATCCGGGAGAATCTCAAGAGCAGGGGGTGGAGCAAGCCAGGCTTCAAACCACGAGAAGCTCCAGCCCAAAATGCAGCCAAAATGCAGCCCACATCCGGGAGAATCTCAAGAGCAGGGGGTGCAGCAAGCCAGGCCGCAAACCACGAGAAGCTCCAGCCCAAAAGGCAGCCAAAATGCAGCCCACATCGAGGAGAATATCAAGAGCATTGGGTGCAGCAATCCAGGCCTCAAACAACGAGAAGATCCAGCCCAAAATGCAGCCAAAATTCAGCCCACATCCGGGAGAATCTCAAGAGCAGGGGGTGGAGCAAGCCAGGCCTCAAACCACGAGAAGCTCCAGCACAAAAGGCAGCCAAAATGCAGCCCACATCGAGGAGAATATCAAGAGCATTGGGTGGAGCAAGCCAGGCCTCAAACCACGGGAAGCTCCAGCCCAAAAGGCAGCCAAAATCCAGCCCACATCCGGGAGAATATCAAGAGCATTGGGTGGAGCAATCCAGCCCTCAAACCACGAGAAGCTCCAGCCCAAAATGCAGCCAAAATGCAGCCCACATCGGGGAGAATATCAAGAGCAGGGGGTGGAGCAAGCCAGGCCTCAAACCACAAGAAGCTCCAGCCCAAAAGGCAGCCAAAATGCAGCCCACATCCGGGAGAATCTCAAGAGCAGGGGGTGGAGCAAGCCAGGCCTCAAACCACGAGAAGCTCCAGCCCAAAATGCAGCCAAAATGCAGCCCACATCCGGGAGAATCTCAAGAGCAGGGGGTGGAGCAAGCCAGGCCTCAATCCATGAGAAGCTCCAGCCCAAAAGGCAGCCAAAATCCAGCCCACATCCGGGAGAATCTCAAGAGCAGGGGGTGGAGCAAGGCAGGCCTCAAACCACGAGAAGCTCCAGCCCAAAAGGCAGCCAAAATGCAGCCCACATCCGGGAAAATCTCAAGAGCAGGGGGTGGAGCAAGCCAGGCCTCAAACCACGAGAAGCTCCAGCCCTAAAGGCAGCCAAAATGCAGCTCACATCCGGGACAATTTCAAGAGCAGAGGGTGGAGCAAGCCAGGCTTCAAACCACGAGAAGCTCCAGCCCAAAATGCAGCCAAAATGCAGGCCACATCCGGGAGAATCTCAAGAGCAGGGGGTGGAGCAAGCCAGGCCTCAAACCACGGGAAGCTCCAGCCCAAGAATCAGCCAAAATGCAGCCCACATCCGGGAGAATCTCAAGAGCAGGGGGTGGAGGAAGCCAGGCCTCAAACCACGAGAAGCTCCAGCCCAAAATGCAGCCAAAATCCTAACCACGTCCGGGAGAATCTCAAGAGCAGGGGGTGGAGCAAGGCAGGCGTCAAACCACGAGAAGCTCCAGCCCAAAAGGCAGCCAAAATCCTAACCACATCCGGGAGAATCTCAAGAGCAGGGGGTGGAGCAAGGCAGGCCTCAAACCACGAGAAGCTCCAGCCCAAAACCAGACAAAATGCAGCCCACCTCCGGGAGAATCTCAAGAGCAGGGGGTGGAGAAAGCCAGGCCTCAAACCACGAGAAGCTCCAGCCCAAAAGGCAGCCAAAATGCAGCCCACATCCGGGAGAATCTCAAGAGAAGGGGGTGGAGCAAGGCAGGCCTCAAACCACGAGAAGCTCCAGCCCTAAAGGCAGCCAAAACGCAGCCCACATCCAGGAGAATATCAAGAGCAGGGGGTGGAGCAAGCCAGGCCTCAAACCTCGAGAAGCTCCAGCCCAAAAGGGAGCCAAAATCCAGCCCACATCCGGGAGAATCTCAAGAGCAGGGGGTGGAGCAAGCCAGGCCTCAAACCACGAGAAGCTCCAGCCCAAAAGGCAACCAAAATCCAGCCCACATCCAGGAGAATATCAAGAGCATTGGGTGGAGCAATCCAGCCCTCAAACCATGAGAAGCTCCAGCCCAAAATGCAGCCAAAATGCAGCCCACATCCGGGAGAATCTCAAGAGCAGGGGGTGGAGCAAGCCAGGCCTCAAACCACGAGAAGCTCTAGCCCAAAAGGCAACCAAAATGCAGCCCACATCCGGGAGAATCTCAAGAGCAGGGGGTGGAGCAAGCCAGGCTTCAAACCACGAGAAGCTCCAGCCCAAAATGCAGCCAAAATGCAGCCCACATCCGGGAGAATCTCAAGAGCATTGGGTGCAGCAAGCCAGGCCGCAAACCACGAGAAGCTCCAGCACAAAAGGCAGCCAAAATGCAGCCCACATCGAGGAGAATATCAAGAGCATTGGGTGGAGCAAGCCAGGCCTCAAACCACGGGAAGCTCCAGCCCAAAAGGCAGCCAAAATCCAGCCCTCATCCGGGAGAATCTCAAGAGCAGGGGCTGGAGCAAGCCAGGCCTCAAACCACGAGAAGCTCCAGCCCAAAAGGGAGCCAAAATCCAGCCCACATCCGGGAGAATCTCAAGAGCAGGGGGTGGAGCAAGCCAGGCCTCAATCCATGAGAAGCTCCAGCCCAAAAGGCAGCCAAAATGCAGCCCACATCCGGGAGAATCTCAAGAGCAGGGGGTGGAGCAAGGCAGGCCTCAAACCACGAGAAGCTCCAGCCCAAAAGGCAGCCAAAATGCAGCCCACATGCGGGAGAATCTCAAGAGCAGGGGGTGGAGCAAGCCAGGCCTCAAACCACGAGAAGCTCCAGCCCAAAAGGCAGCCAAAATGCAGCCCACATCCAGGAGAATCTCAAGAGCAGGGGGTGGAGCAAGCCAGGCTTCAAACCACGAGAAGCTCCAGCCCAAAATGCAGCCAAAATGCAGCCACATCCGGGAGAATCTCAAGAGCAGGGGGTGGAGCAAGCCAGGCCTCAAACCACGAGAAGCTCCAGCCCAAAAGGCAGCCAAAATCCTAACCACATCCGGGAGAATCTCAAGAGCAGGGGGTGGAGCAAGCCAGGCCTCAAACCACGAGAAGCTCCAGCCCAAAAGGCAGCCAAAATGCAGCCCACATCCGGGAGAATCTCAAGAGAAGGGGGTGGAGCAAGGCAGGCCTCAAACCACGAGAAGCTCCAGCCCTAAATGCAGCCAAAATGCAGCCCACATCCGGGAGAATCTCAAGAGCAGGGGGTGGAGCAAGGCAGGCCTCAAACCTCGAGAAGCTCCAGCCCAAAAGGCAGCCAAAATGCAGCCCAACTGCGGGAGAATCTCAAGAGCAGGGGGTGGAGCAAGCCAGGCCTCAAACCACGAGAAGCTCCAGCCCAAAAGGCAGCCAAAATGCAGCCCACATCCGGGAGAATATCAAGAGCATTGGGTGGAGCAATCCAGGCCTCAAACCACGAGAAGCTCCAGCCCAAAATGCAGCCAAAATGCAGCCCACATCGGGGAGAATATCAAGAGCAGGGGGTGGAGAAATCCAGGCCTCAAACCACAAGAAGCTCCAGCCCAAAAGGCAGCCAAAATGCAGCCCACATCCGGTAGAATCTCAAGAGCAGGGGGTGGAGCAAGCCAGGCCTCAAACCAGGAGAAGCTCCAGCCCAAAAGGCAGCCAAAATCCAGCCCACATCCGGGAGAATCTCAAGAGCAGGGTTGGAGCAAGCCAGGCCTCAAACCACGAGAAGCTGCAGCCCTAAAGGCAGCCAAAATGCAGCTCACATCCGGGACAATTTCTAGAGCAGGGCATGGAGCAAGCCAGGCCTCAAACCACGAGAAGCTCCAGCCCAAAAGGCAGCCAAAATCCAACCCACCTCCGGGAGAATCTCAAGAGCAGGGGGTGGAGCAAGCCAGGCCTCAAACCACAAGAATCTCCAGCCCAACAGGCAGCCAAAATGCAGCCCACATCCGGGAGAATCTCAAGAGCAGGGGGTGGAGCAAGCCAGGCCTCAAACCACGAGAATCTCCAGCCCAAGTATCAGCCAAAATGCAGCCCACATCCGGGAGAATCTCAAGAGCAGGGGGTGGAGCAAGCCAGGCCTCAAACCACGAGAAGCTCCAGCCCAAAATGCAGCCAAAATCCAGCCCACATCCGGGAGAATATCAAGAGCAGGGGGTGGAGCAAGCCAGGCCTCAAACCACAAGAAGCTCCAGCTCAAAAGGCAGCCAAAATGCAGCCCACATCCGGTAGAATCTCAAGAGCAGGGGGTGGAGCAAGCCAGGCCTCAAACCACGAGAAGCTCCACCCAAAATGCAGCCAAAATGCAGCCCTCATCCGGGAGAATCTCAAGAGCAGGGGGTGGAGCAAGCCAGGCCTCAAACCACGAGAAGCTCCAGCCCAAAATGCAGCCAAAATGCAGCCCACATCCGGGAGAATCTCAAGAGCAGGGGGTGGAGCAAGCCAGGCCTCAATCCATGAGAAGCTCCAGCCCAAAATGTAGCCAAAACGCAGCCCACATCCGGGAGAATCTCAAGAGCAGGGGGTGGAGCAAGCCAGGCCTCAAACCACGAGAATCTCCAGCCCAAGTATCAGCCAAAATGCAGCCCACATCCGGGAGAATCTCAAGAGCAGGGGGTGGAGCAAGCCAGGCCTCAAACCACGAGAAGCTCCAGCCCAAAATGCAGCCAAAATCCAGCCCACATCCGGGAGAATATCAAGAGCAGGGGGTGGAGCAAGCCAGGCCTCAAACCACAAGAAGCTCCAGCTCAAAAGGCAGCCAAAATGCAGCCCACATCCGGTAGAATCTCAAGAGCAGGGGGTGGAGCAAGCCAGGCCTCAAACCACGAGAAGCTCCACCCAAAATGCAGCCAAAATGCAGCCCTCATCCGGGAGAATCTCAAGAGCAGGGGGTGGAGCAAGCCAGGCCTCAAACCACGAGAAGCTCCAGCCCAAAATGCAGCCAAAATGCAGTCCACATCCGGGAGAATCTCAAGAGCAGGGGGTGGAGCAAGCCAGGCCTCAATCCATGAGAAGCTCCAGCCCAAAAGGCAGCCAAAATCCAGCCCACATCCGGGAGAATCTCAAGAGCAGGGGGTGGAGCAAGGCAGGCCTCAAACCACGAGAAGCTCCAGCCCAAAAGGCAGCCAAAATGCAGCACACATCCAGGAGAATCTCAAGAGCAGGGGGTGGAGCAAGCCAGGCTTCAAACCACGAGAAGCTCCAGCCCAAAAGGCAGCCTAAATGCAGCCCACATCCAGGAGAATCTCAAGAGCAGGGGGTGGAGCAAGCCAGGCCTCAAACCACGAGAAGCTCCAGCCCAAAACCAGACAAAATGCAGCCCACCTCCGGGAGAGTCTCAAGAGCAGGGGGTGGAGAAAGCCAGGCCTCAAACCTCGAGAAGCTCCAGCCCAAAAGGCAGCCAAAATCCAGCCCACATCCGGGAGAATCTCAAGAGAAGGGGGTGGAGCAAGGCAGGCCTCAAACCGCGAGAAGCTCCAGCCCTAAAGGCAGCCAAAATGCAGCCCACATCCGGGAGAATCTCAAGAGCAGGGGGTGGAGCAAGGCAGGCCTCAAACCTCGAGAAGCTCCAGCCCAAAAGGCAGCCAAAATGCAGCCCAACTGCGGGAGAATCTCAAGAGCAGGGGGTGGAGCAAGCCAGGCCTCAAACCACGAGAAGCTCCAGCCCAAAAGGCAGCCAAAATGCAGCCCACATCCGGGAGAATATCAAGAGCATTGGGTGGAGAAATCCAGCCCTCAAACCACGAGAAGCTCCAGCCCAAAATGCAGCCAAAATGCAGCCCACCTCCAGGAGAATCTCAAGAGCAGGGGGTGGAGCAAGCCAGGCCTCAAACCACAAGAAGCTCCAGCCCAAAAGGCAGCCAAAATGCAGCCCACATCCGGTAGAATCTCAAGAGCAGGGGGTGGAGCAAGCCAGGCCTCAAACCACGAGAAGCTCCACCCAAAATGCAGCCAAAATGCAGCTCACATCCGGGACAATTTCTAGAGCAGGGCATGGAGCAAGCCAGGCCTCAAACCACGAGAAGCTCCAGCCCAAAAGGCAGCCAAAATGCAGCCCACATCCGGGAGAATCTCAAGAGCAGGGCGTGGAGCAAGCCAGGCCTCAAACCACGAGAAGCTCCAGCCCAAAATGCAGCCAAAATCCAGCCCACATCCGGGAGAATCTCAAGAGCAGGGGGTGGAGCAAGCCAGGCCTCAAACCACGAGAAGCTCCAGCCCAAAATGCAGCCAAAATGCAGCCCACATCCGGGAGAATCTCAAGAGCAGGGGGTGGAGCAAGCCAGGCCTCAAACCACGGGAAGCTCCAGCCCAAGAATCAGCCAAAATGCAGCCCACATCCGGGAGAATCTCAAGAGCAGGGGGTGGAGCAAGCCAGGCCTCAAACCACGAGAAGCTCCAGCCCAAAATGCAGCCAAAATCCTAACCACCTCCGGGAGAATCTCAAGAGCAGGGGGTGGAGCAAGCCAGGCCTCAAACCACGAGAAGCTCCAGCCCAAAATGCAGCCAAAATCCTAACCACATCCGGGAGAATCTCAAGAGCAGGGGGTGGAGCAAGCCAGGCCTCAAACCACGAGAAGCTCCAGCACAAAAGGCAGCCAAAATGCAGCCCACATCGAGGAGAATATCAAGAGCATTGGGTGCAGCAATCCAGGCCTCAAACCACGAGAAGCTCCAGCCCAAAATGCAGCCAAAATTCAGCCCACATCCGGGAGAATCTCAAGAGCAGGGGGTGGAGCAAGCCAGGCCTCAAACCACGGGAAGCTCCAGCCCAAGAATCAGCCAAAATGCAGCCCACATCCGGGAGAATCTCAAGAGCAGGGGGTGGAGCAAGCCAGGCCTCAAACCACGAGAAGCTCCAGCCCAAAATGCAGCCAAAATCCTAACCACCTCCGGGAGAATCTCAAGAGCAGGGGGTGGAGCAAGCCAGGCCTCAAACCACGAGAAGCTCCAGCCCAAAATGCAGCCAAAATCCTAACCACATCCGGGAGAATCTCAAGAGCAGGGGGTGGAGCAAGCCAGGCCTCAAACCACGAGAAGCTCCAGCCCAAAAGGCAGCCAAAATGCAGCCCACATCCGGGAGAATCTCAAGAGCAGGTGGTGGAGCAAGCCAGGCCTCAAACCACGAGAAGCTCCAGCCCAAAAGGCAGCCAAAATGCAGCCCACATCCGGGAGAATCTCAAGAGCAGGGGGTGGAGCAAGGCAGGCCTCAAACCTCGAGATTCTCCAGCCCAAAAGGCAGCCAAAATGCAGCCCATTTAGGGGAGAATCTCAACAGCAGGGGGTGGAGCAAGGCAGGCCTCAAACCACGAAAAGCTCCAGCCCAAAAGGCAGCCAAAATGCAGCCCACATCCGGGAGAATCTCAAGAGCAGGGGGTGGAGCAAGCCAGGCCTCAAACCACGAGAAGCTCCAGCCCAAAAGGCAGCCAAAATGCAGCCCACATCCGGGAGAATCTCAAGAGCAGGGGGTGGAGCAAGCCAGGCCTCAAACCACGAGAAGCTCCAGCCCTAAAGGCAGCCAAAATGCAGCCCACCTCCCTGAGAATCTCAACAGCAGGGGGTGGAGCAAGCCAGGCCTCAAACCATGAGAAGCTCCAGCCCAAAAGGCAGCCAAAATGCAGCCCACATCCTGGAGAATATCAAGAGCAGGGGGTGGAGCAAGCAAGGCCTCAAACCACGAGAAGCTCCAGGCCTAAACGCAGCCAAAATGCAGTCCACATCCGGGAGAATCTCAAGAGCAGGGGGTGGAGCAAGCCAGGCCTCAAACCACGAGAAGCTCCAGCCTAAAAGGCAGCCAAAATGCAGCCCACATCCGGGAGAATATCAAGAGCAGAGGGTGGAGCAAGCCAGGCCTCAAACCACGAGAAGCTCCAGCCCAAAAGGCAGCCAAAATCCAGCCCACATATGTGAGAATCTCAAGAGCAGAGGGTGGAGCAAGCCAGGCCTCAAACCTCGAGAAGCTCCAGCCCAAAAGGCAGCCAAAATGCAGCCCACATCCGGGAGAATCTCAAGAGCAGGGGGTGGAGCAAGCCAGGCCTCAAACCATGAGAAGCTCCAACCCAAAAGGCAGCCAAAATGCAGCCCACATCCGGGAGAATCTCAAGAGCAGGTGGTGGAGCAAGGCAGGCCTCAAACCACGAGAAGCTCCAGCCCAAAAGGCAGCCAAAATCCAGCCCGCATCCGGGAGAATATCAAGAGCAGGGGGTGGAGCAAGCCAGGCCTCAAACCACGAGAAGCTCCAGCCCAAAAGGCAGCCAAAATCCAGCCCGCATCCGGGAGAATATCAAGAGCAGGGGGTGGAGCAAGCCAGGCCTCAAACCACGAGAAGCTCCAGCCCAAAAGGCAGCCAAAATCCAGCCCACATCCGGGAGAATCTCAAGAGCAGGGGGTGGAGCAAGCCAGGCCTCAAACCACGAGAAGCTCCAGCCCAAAAGGCAGCCAAAATGCAGGCCACATCTGGGAGAATCTCAAGAGCAGGGGGTGGAGCAAGGCAGGCCTCAAACCACGAGAAGCTCCAGCCCAAAAAGCAGCCAAAATGCAGCCCACATCCGGGAGAATCTCAAGAGCAGGTGGTGGAGCAAGGCAGGCCTCAAACCACGAGAAGCTCCAGCCCAAAAGGCAGCCAAAATCCAGCCCGCATCCGGGAGAATCTCAAGAGCAGGGGGTGGAGCAAGCCAGGCCTCAAACCACGAGAAGCTCCAGCCCAAAATGCAGCCAAAATCCTAACCACATCCGGGAGAATCTCAAGAGCAGGGGGTGGAGCAAGCCAGGCCTCAAACCACGAGAAGCTCCAGCCCAAAATGCAGCCAAAATCCTAACCACATCCGGGAGAATCTCAAGAGCAGGGGGTGGAGCAAGGCAGGCCTCAAACCACGAGAAGCTCCAGCCCAAAACCAGACAAAATCCAGTCCACATCCGGGAGAATCTCAAGAACAGGGGGTGGAGAAAGCCAGGCCTCAAACCTCGAGAAGCTCCAGCCCAAAAGGCAGCCAAAATGCAGCCCACATCCGGGAGAATCTCAAGAGAAGGGGGTGGAGCGAGGCAGGCCTCAAACCACGAGAAGCTCCAGCCCTAAAGGCAGCCAAAATGCAGCCCACATCCGGGATAATCTCAAGAGCAGGGCGTGGAGCAAGCCAGGCCTCAAACCTCGAGAAGCTCCAGCCCAAAAGGGAGCCAAAATGCAGCCCACATCCGGGAGAATCTCAAGAGCATTGGGTGGAGCAATCCAGGCCTCAAACCACGAGAAGCTCCAGCCCAAAATGCAGCCAAAATGCAGCCCACATCGGGGAGAATATCAAGAGCAGGGGGTGGAGCAAGCCAGGCCTCAAACCACGAGAAGCTCCACCCAAAATGCAGCCAAAATGCAGCCCTCATCCGGGAGAATCTCAAGAGCAGGGGGTGGAGCAAGCCAGGCCTCAAACCACGAGAAGCTCCAGCCCAAAATGCAGCCAAAACGCAGCCCACATCCAGGAGAATATCAAGAGCAGGGCGTGGAGCAAGCCAGGCCTCAAACCTCGAGAAGCTCCAGCCCAAAAGGGAGCCAAAATCCAGCCCACATCCGGGAGAATCTCAAGAGCAGGGGGTGGAGCAAGCCAGGCCTCAATCCATGAGAAGCTCCAGCCCAAAAGGCAGCCAAAATGCAGGCCACATCCGGGAGAATCTCAAGAGCAGGGGGTGGAGCAAGGCAGGCCTCAAACCACGAGAAGCTCCAGCCCAAAAGGCAGCCAAAATGCAGCCCAGATCTGGGAGAATCTCAAGAGCAGGGGGTGGAGCAAGCCAGGCCTCAAACCACGAGAAGCTCCAGCCCAAAAGGCAGCCAAAATGCAGCCCACATCCAGGAGAATCTCAAGAGCAGGGGGTGGAGCAAGCCAGGCTTCAAACCACGAGAAGCTCCAGCCCAAAAGGCAGCCAAAATCCAGCCCACATCCGGGAGAATCTCAAGAGCAGGGGGTGGAGCAAGGCAGGCCTCAAACCACGAGAAGCTCCAGCCCAAAAAGCAGCCAAAATCCAGTCCACATCCGGGAGAATCTCAAGAACAGGGGGTGGAGAAAGCCAGGCCTCAAACCTCGAGAAGCTCCAGCCCAAAAGGCAGCCAAAATGCAGCCCACATCCGGGAGAATCTCAAGAGAAGGGGGTGGAGCAAGGCAGGCCTCAAACCACGAGAAGCTCCAGCCCTAAAGGCAGCCAAAATGCAGCCCACATCCGGGATAATCTCAAGAGCAGGGGGTGGAGGAAGGCAGGCCTCAAACCTCGAAAAGCTCCAGCCCAAAAGGCAGCCAAAATGCAGCCCAACTGCGGGAGAATCTCAAGAGCAGGGGGTGGAGCAAGCCAGGCCTCAAACCACGAGAAGCTCCAGCCCAAAAGGCAGCCAAAATCCAGCCCACATCCGGGAGAATCTCAAGAGCAGAGGGTGGAGCAAGCCAGGCCTCAAACCACGAGAAGCTCCAGCCCAAAAGGCAGCCAAAATGCAGCCCACCTCCCTGATAATCTCAACAGCAGGGGGTGGAGCAAGGCAGGCCTCAAACCACGAGAAGCTCCAGCCCAAAAGGCAGCCAAAATGCAGCCCACCTCCGGGAGAATCTCAAGAGCAGGGGGTGGAGCAAGCCAGGCCTCAAACCACGAGAAGCTCCAGCCCAAAAGGCAGCCAAAATGCAGCCCACCTCCCTGATAATCTCAACAGCAGGGGGTGGAGCAAGCCAGGCCTCAAACCACGAGAAGCTCCAGCCCAAAAGGCAGCCAAAATGCAGCCCACATCCGGGAGAATCTCAAGAGCAGGGGGTGGAGCAAGCCAGGCCTCAAACCACGAGAAGCTCCAGCCCTAAAGGCAGCCAAAATCCAGCCCACATCCGGGAGAATCTCAAGAGCAGGGGGTGGAGCAAGCCAGGCCTCAAACCTCGAGAAGCTCCAGCCCAAAAGGCAGCCAAAATGCAGCCCACATGCGGGAGAATCTCAAGAGCAGGGGGTGGAGCAAGCCAGGCCTCAAACCACGAGAAGCTCCAGCCCTAAAGGCAGCCAAAATGCAGCCCACATCCGGGAGAATCTCAAGAGCAGGGGGTGGAGCAAGCCAGGCCTCAAACCTCGAGATTCTCCAGCCCAAAAGGCAGCCAAAATGCAGCCCATATCCGGGAGAATCTCAACAGCAGGGGGTGGAGCAAGGCAGGCCTCAAACCACGAAAAGCTCCAGCCCAAAAGGCAGCCAAAATGCAGCCCACCTCCGGGAGAATCTCAAGAGCAGGGGGTGGAGCAAGCCAGGCCTCAAACCACGAGAAGCTCCAGCCCAAAAGGCAGCCAAAATGCAGCCCACATCCGGGAGAATCTCAAGAGCAGGGGGTGGAGCAAGCCAGGCCTCAAACCACGAGAAGCTCCAGCCCTAAAGGCAGCCAAAATGCAGCCCACCTCCCTGATAAACTCAACAGCAGGGGGTGGAGCAAGGCAGGCCTCAAACCACGAGAAGCTCCAGTCCAAAAGGCAGCCAAAATGCAGCCCACCTCCCTGATAATCTCAAGAGCAGGGGGTGGAGCAAGCCAGGCCTCAAACCATGAGAAGCTCCAGCCCAAAATGCAGCCAAAATCCAGCCCACATCCGGGAGAATCTCCAGAGCAGTGGGTGGAGCAAGCCAGGCCTCAAACCACGAGAACCTCCAGCCCAAAAGGCAGCCAAAATGCAGCCCACCTCCGGGAGAATCTCAAGAGCAGGGGGTGGAGGAAGCCAGGCCTCAAACCACGAGAAGCTCCAGCCCAAAATGCAGACAAAATGCAGCCCACACCCGGGAGAATATCAAGAGCAGGGGGTGGAGCAAGGCAGGCCTCAAACCTCGAGAAGCTGCAGCCCAAAAGGCAGCCAAAATGCAGCCCACATCCGGGAGAACCTCAAGAGCAGGGGGTGGAGCAAGCCAGGCCTCAAACCACGAGAAGCTCCAGCCCAAAATGCAGACAAAATGCCCCCCACATCCGGGAGAATCTCAAGAGCAGGGGGTGGAGCAAGCCAGGCCTCAAACCATGAGAAGCTCCAGCCCAAAATATAGCCAAAATGCAGCCCACCTCCGGGAGAATCTCAAGAGCAGGGGGTGGAGCAAGCCAGGCCTCAAACCACGAGAAGCTCCAGCCCAAAAGGCAGCCAAAATGCAGCCCACATCCGGGAGAATCTCAAGAGCAGGGGGTGGAGCAAGCCAGGCCTCAAACCTCGAGAAGCTCCAGCCCAAAAGGCAGCCAAAATGCAGCCCACATCAGGGAGAATCTCAAGAGCAGGGGGTGGAGCAAGCCAGGCCTCAAACCATGAGAAGCTCCAGCCCAAAAGGCAGCCAAAATGCAGCCCACATCCGGGAGAATCTCAAGAGCAGGGTGTGGAGCAAGTCAGGCCTCAAACCACGAGAAGCTCCAGCCCAAAATGCAGCCAAAATGCAGCCCACATCCAGGAGAATCTCCAGAGCAGGGGGTGGAGCAAGCCAGGCCTCAAACCACGAGGAGCTCCAGCCCTAAAGGCAGCCAAAATGCAGCCCACATCTGGGAGAATCTCAAGAGCATTGGGTGGAGCAATCCAGCCCTCAAACCACGAGAAGCTCCAGCCCAAAATGCAGCCAAAATGCAGCCCACATCGGGGAGAATATCAAGAGCAGGGGGTGGAGCAAGCCAGGCCTCAAACCACAAGAAGCTCCAGCCCAAAAGGCAGTCAAAATGCAGCCCACATCCGGTAGAATCTCAAGAGCAGGGGGTGGAGCAAGCCAGGCCTCAAACCACGAGAAGCTCCACCCAAAATGCAGCCAAAATGCAGCCCACATCCGGGAGAATCTCAAGAGCAGGGGGTGGAGCAAGCCAGGCCTCAAACCACGAGAAGCTCCAGCCCAAAAGGCAGCCAAAATGCAGCCCACATCCGGGAGAATCTCAAGAGCAGGGGGTGGAGCAAGCCAGGCCTCAAACCACGAGAAGCTGCAGCCCTAAAGGCAGCCAAAATGCAGCTCACATCCGGGACAATTTCTAGAGCAGGGCATGGAGCAAGCCAGGCCTCAAACCACGAGAAGCTCCAGCCCAAGTATCAGCCAAAATGCAGCCCACATCCGGGAGAATCTCAAGAGCAGGGCGTGGAGCAAGCCAGGCCTCAAACCACGAGAAGCTCCAGCCCAAAATGCAGCCAAAATGCAGCCCACATCCGGGAGAATCTCAAGAGCAGGGGGTGGAGCAAGCCAGGCCTCAAACCACGAGAAGCTCTAGCCCAAAAGGCAACCAAAATCCAGCCCACATCCGGGAGAATCTCAAGAGCAGGGGGTGGAGCAAGGCAGGCCTCAAACCATGAGAAGCTCCAGCCCAAAAGGCAGCCAAAATGCAGCCCACATCCGGGAGAATCTCAAGAGCAGGGGGTGGAGCAATCCAGGCCTCAAACCACGAGAAGCTCCAGCCCAAAAGGCAGCCAAAATTCAGCCCACATCCGGGAGAATCTCAAGAGCAGGGGGTGGAGCAAGCCAGGCCTCAAACCACGAGAAGCTCCAGCACAAAAGGCAGTCAAAATGCAGCCCACATCGAGGAGAATATCAAGAGCATTGGGTGGAGCAAGCCAGGCCTCAAACCACGGGAAGGTCCAGCCCAAAAGGCAGCCAAAATCCAGCCCACATCCGGGAGAATCTCAAGAGCAGGGGCTGGAGCAAGCCAGGCCTCAATCCATGAGAAGCTCCAGCCCAAAATGTAGCCAAAACGCAGCCCACATCCGGGAGAATATCAAGAGCAGGGGGTGGAGGAAGCCAGGCCTCAAACCACGGGAAGCTCCAGCCCAAGAATCAGCCAAAATGCAGCCCACATCTGGGAGAATCTCAAGAGCAGGGGGTGGAGGAAGCCAGGCCTCAAACCACGAGAAGCTCCAGCCCAAAATGCAGCCAAAATCCTAACCACATCCGGGAGAATCTCAAGAGCAGGGGGTGGAGCAAGCCAGGCCTCAAACCACGAGAAGCTCCAGCCCAAAATGCAGCCAAAATGCAGCCCACATCGGGGAGAATATCAAGAGCAGGGGGTGGAGCAAGCCAGGCCTCAAACCACGAGAAGCTCCAGCCCAAAATGCAGCCAAAATGCAGCCCACATCCGGGAGAATCTCAAGAGCAGGGGGTGGAGCAAGCCAGGCCTCAATCCATGAGAAGCTCCAGCCCAAAATGTAGCCAAAACGCAGCCCACATCCAGGAGAATATCAAGAGCAGGGCGTGGAGCAAGCCAGGCCTCAAACCTCGAGAAGCTCCAGCCCAAAATGCAGCCAAAATGCAGGCCACATCTGGGAGAATCTCAAGAGCAGGGGGTGGAGGAAGCCAGGCCTCAAACCACGAGAAGCTCCAGCCCAAAATGCAGCCAAAATCCTAACCACATCCGGGAGAATCTCAAGAGCAGGGGGTGGAGCAAGCCAGGCCTCAAACCACGAGAAGCTCCAGCCCAAAATGCAGCCAAAATCCTAACCACATCCGGGAGAATCTCAAGAGCAGGGGGTGGAGCAAGGCAGGCCTCAAACCTCGAGAAGCTCCAGCCCAAAAAGCAGCCAAAATGCAGCCCAACTGCGGGAGAATCTCAAGAGCAGGGGGTGGAGCAAGCCAGGCCTCAAACCACGAGAAGCTCCAGCCCAAAAGGCAGCCAAAATGCAGCCCACATCCGGGAGAATCTCAAGAGCAGGGGGTGGAGCAAGCCAGGCCTCAAACCACGAGAAGCTCCAGCCCAAAAGGCAGCCAAAATGCAGCCCACATCCGGGAGAATCTCAAGAGCAGGGGGTGGAGCAAGCCAGGCCTCAATCCATGAGAAGCTCCAGCCCAAAAGGCAGCCAAAATCCAGCCCACATCCGGGAGAATCTCAAGAGCAGGGTTGGAGCAAGCCAGGCCTCAAACCACGAGAAGCTGCAGCCCGAAAGGCAGCCAAAATGCAGCTCACATCCGGGACAATTTCTAGAGCAGGGCATGGAGCAAGCCAGGCCTCAAACCACGAGAATCTCCAGCCCAAAAGGCAGCCAAAATGCAGCCCACATCCGGGAGAATCTCAAGAGCAGGGCGTGGAGCAAGCCAGGCCTCAAACCACGAGAAGCTCCAGCCCAAAATGCAGCCAAAATCCAGCCCACATCCGGGAGAATCTCAAGAGCAGGGGGTGGAGCAAGCCAGGTCTAAATCCATGAGAAGCTCCAGCCCAAAATGTAGCCAAAACGCAGCCCACATCCAGGAGAATATCAAGAGCAGGGGGTGGAGCAAGCCAGGCCTCAAACCTCGAGAAGGTCCAGCCCAAAAGGGAGCCAAAATGCAGCCCACATCCGGGAGAATCTCAAGAGCAGGGGGTCGATCAAGGCAGGCCTCAAACCACGAGAAGCTCCAGCCCAAAAGGCAGCCAAAATGCAGCCCACATCCCGGAGAATATCAAGAGCATTGGGTGGAGCAATCCAGCCCTCAAACCACGAGAAGCTCCAGCCCAAAATGCAGCCAAAATGCAGCCCACATCGGGGAGAATATCAAGAGCAGGGGGTGGAGCAAGCCAGGCCTCAAACCACGAGAAGCTCCAGCCCAAAAGGCAGCCAAAATGCAGCCCACATCCGGTAGAATCTCAAGAGCAGGGGGTGGAGCAAGCCAGGCCTCAAACCATGAGAAGCTCCACCCAAAATGCAGCCAAAATGCAGCCCTCATCCGGGAGAATCTCAAGAGCAGGGGGTGGAGCAAGCCAGGCCTCAAACCACGAGAAGCTCCAGCCCAAAATTCAGCCAAAATGCAGCCCACATCCGGGAGAATCTCAAGAGCAGGGGGTGGAGCAAGCCAGGCCTCAAACCGCGAGAAGCTCCAGCCCAAAAGGCAGCCAAAATCCAGCCCACATCCGGGAGAATCTCAAGAGCAGGGGTGGAGCAAGCCAGGCCTCAAACCACGAGAAGCTGCAGCCCTAAAGGCAGCCAAAATGCAGCTCACATCCGGGACAATTTCTAGAGCAGGGCATGGAGCAAGCCAGGCCTCAAACCACGAGAAGCTCCAGCCCAAAAGGCAGCCAAAATGCAGCCCACATCCGGGAGAATCTCAAGAGCAGGGGGTGGAGCAAGCCAGGCCTCAAACCACAAGAATCTCCAGCCCAAGTATCAGCCAAAATGCAGCCCACATCCGGGAGAATCTCAAGAGCAGGGCGTGGAGCAAGCCAGGCCTCAAACCATGAGAAGCTCCAGCCCAAAATGCAGCCAAAATGCAGCCCACATCCGGGAGAATCTCAAGAGCAGGGGGTGGAGCAAGCCAGGTCTCAATCTATGAGAAGCTCCAGCCCAAAATGTAGCCAAAACGCAGCCCACATCCAGGAGAATATCAAGAGCAGGGGGTGGAGCAAGCCAGGCCTCAAACCTCGAGAAGCTCCAGCCCAAAAGGCAGCCAAAATCCAGCCCACATCCGGGAGAATCTCAAGAGCAGGGGGTGGAGCAAGCCAGGCCTCAAACCACGAGAAGCTCCAGCCCAAAAGGCAACCAAAATCCAGCCCACATCCAGGAGAATCTCAAGAGCAGGGGGTGGAGCAAGGCAGGCCTCAAACCATGAGAAGCTCCAGCCCAAAAGGCAGCCAAAATGCAGCCCACATCCGGGAGAATCTCAGGAGCAGGGGGTGGAGCAAGCCAGGCTTCAAACCACGAGAAGCTCCAGCCCAAAATGCAGCCAAAATGCAGCCCACATCCGGGAGAATCTCAAGAGCAGGGGGTGCAGCAAGCCAGGCCGCAAACCACGAGAAGCTCCAGCACAAAAGGCAGCCAAAATGCAGCCCACATCGAGGAGAATATCAAGAGCATTGGGTGCAGCAATCCAGGCCTCAAACCACGAGAAGCTCCAGCCCAAAAGGCAGCCAAAATTCAGCCCACATCCGGGAGAATCTCAAGAGCAGGGGGTGGAGCAAGCCAGGCCTCAAACCACGGGAAGCTCCAGCCCAAGAATCAGCCAAAATGCAGCCCACATCTGGGAGAATCTCAAGAGCAGGGGGTGGAGGAAGCCAGGCCTCAAACCACGAGAAGCTCCAGCCCAAAATGCAGCCAAAATCCTAACCACATCCGGGAGAATCTCAAGAGCAGGGGGTGGAGCAAGCCAGGCCTCAAACCACGAGAAGCTCCAGCCCAAAATGCAGCCAAAATCCTAACCACATCCGGGAGAATCTCAAGAGCAGGGGGTGGAGCAAGGCAGGCCTCAAACCACGAGAAGCTCCAGCCCAAAACCAGACAAAATGCAGCCCACCTCCGGGAGAATCTCAAGAGCAGGGGGTGGAGAAAGCCAGGCCTCAAACCTCGAGAAGCTCCAGCCCAAAAGGCAGCCAAAATGCAGCCCACATCCGGGAGAATCTCAAGAGAAGGGGGTGGAGCAAGGCAGGCCTCAAACCACGAGAAGCTCCAGCCCTAAAGGCAGCCAAAATGCAGCCCACATCCGGGAGAATCTCAAGAGCAGGGGGTGCAGCAAGCCAGGCCGCAAACCACGAGAAGCTCCAGCACAAAAGGCAGCCAAAATGCAGCCCGCATCGAGGAGAATATCAAGAGCATTGGGTGCAGCAATCCAGGCCTCAAACCACGAGAAGCTCCAGCCCAAAATGCAGCCAAAATTCAGCCCACATCCGGGAGAATCTCAAGAGCAGGGGGTGGAGCAAGCCAGGCCTCAAACCACGGGAAGCTCCAGCCCAAGAATCAGCCAAAATGCAGCCCACATCTGGGAGAATCTCAAGAGCAGGGGGTGGAGCAAGCCAGGCCTCAAACCACGAGAAGCTCCAGCCCAAAATGCAGCCAAAATCCTAACCACATCCGGGAGAATCTCAAGAGCAGGGGGTGGAGCAAGGCAGGCCTCAAACCACGAGAAGCTCCAGCCCAAAAGGCAGCCAAAATGCAGCCCACCTCCGGGAGAATCTCAAGAGCAGGGGGTGGAGAAAGCCAGGCCTCAAACCTCGAGAAGCTCCAGCCCAAAAGGCAGCCAAAATGCAGCCCACATCCGGGAGAATCTCAAGAGAAGGGGGTGGAGCAAGGCAGGCCTCAAACCACGAGAAGCTCCAGCCCTAAAGGCAGCCAAAATGCAGCCCACATCCAGGAGAATCTCAAGAGCAGGGGGTGGAGCAAGGCAGGCCTCAAACCTCGAGAAGCTCCAGCCCAAAAGGCAGCCAAAATGCAGGCCACATCCGGGAGAATCTCAAGAGCAGGGGATGGAGCAAGCCAGGCCTCAAACCACGAGAAGCTCCAGCCCAAAAGGCAGCCAAAATCCAGCCCACATCCGGGAGAATCTCAAGAGCAGAGGGTGGAGCAAGCCAGGCCTCAAACCACGAGAAGCTCCAGCCCAAAAGGCAGCCAAAATGCAGCCCACCTCTCTGATAATCTCAACAGCAGGGGGTGGAGCAAGCCAGGCCTCAAACCACGAGAAGCTCCAGCCCAAAAGGCAGCCAAAATGCAGCCCACATCCGGGAGAATCTCAAGAGCAGGGGGTCGATCAAGGCAGGCCTCAAACCACGAGAAGCTCCAGCCCAAAAGGCAGCCAAAATGCAGCCCACATCCCGGAGAATATCAAGAGCATTGGGTGGAGCAATCCAGCCCTCAAACCACGAGAAGCTCCAGCCCAAAATGCAGCCAAAATGCAGCCCACATCGGGGAGAATATCAAGAGCAGGGGGTGGAGCAAGCCAGGCCTCAAACCACGAGAAGCTCCAGCCCAAAAGGCAGCCAAAATGCAGCCCACATCCGGTAGAATCTCAAGAGCAGGGGGTGGAGCAAGCCAGGCCTCAAACCATGAGAAGCTCCACCCAAAATGCAGCCAAAATGCAGCCCTCATCCGGGAGAATCTCAAGAGCAGGGGGTGGAGCAAGCCAGGCCTCAAACCACGAGAAGCTCCAGCCCAAAATTCAGCCAAAATGCAGCCCACATCCGGGAGAATCTCAAGAGCAGGGGGTGGAGCAAGCCAGGCCTCAAACCGCGAGAAGCTCCAGCCCAAAAGGCAGCCAAAATCCAGCCCACATCCGGGAGAATCTCAAGAGCAGGGGTGGAGCAAGCCAGGCCTCAAACCACGAGAAGCTGCAGCCCTAAAGGCAGCCAAAATGCAGCTCACATCCGGGACAATTTCTAGAGCAGGGCATGGAGCAAGCCAGGCCTCAAACCACGAGAAGCTCCAGCCCAAAAGGCAGCCAAAATGCAGCCCACATCCGGGAGAATCTCAAGAGCAGGGGGTGGAGCAAGCCAGGCCTCAAACCACAAGAATCTCCAGCCCAAGTATCAGCCAAAATGCAGCCCACATCCGGGAGAATCTCAAGAGCAGGGCGTGGAGCAAGCCAGGCCTCAAACCATGAGAAGCTCCAGCCCAAAATGCAGCCAAAATGCAGCCCACATCCGGGAGAATCTCAAGAGCAGGGGGTGGAGCAAGCCAGGTCTCAATCTATGAGAAGCTCCAGCCCAAAATGTAGCCAAAACGCAGCCCACATCCAGGAGAATATCAAGAGCAGGGGGTGGAGCAAGCCAGGCCTCAAACCTCGAGAAGCTCCAGCCCAAAAGGGAGCCAAAATCCAGCCCACATCCGGGAGAATCTCAAGAGCAGGGGGTGGAGCAAGCCAGGCCTCAAACCACGAGAAGCTCCAGCCCAAAAGGCAACCAAAATCCAGCCCACATCCAGGAGAATCTCAAGAGCAGGGGGTGGAGCAAGGCAGGCCTCAAACCATGAGAAGCTCCAGCCCAAAAGGCAGCCAAAATGCAGCCCACATCCGGGAGAATCTCAGGAGCAGGGGGTGGAGCAAGCCAGGCTTCAAACCACGAGAAGCTCCAGCCCAAAATGCAGCCAAAATGCAGCCCACATCCGGGAGAATCTCAAGAGCAGGGGGTGCAGCAAGCCAGGCCGCAAACCACGAGAAGCTCCAGCACAAAAGGCAGCCAAAATGCAGCCCACATCGAGGAGAATATCAAGAGCATTGGGTGCAGCAATCCAGGCCTCAAACCACGAGAAGCTCCAGCCCAAAAGGCAGACAAAATTCAGCCCACATCCGGGAGAATCTCAAGAGCAGGGGGTGGAGCAAGCCAGGCCTCAAACCACGGGAAGCTCCAGCCCAAGAATCAGCCAAAATGCAGCCCACATCTGGGAGAATCTCAAGAGCAGGGGGTGGAGGAAGCCAGGCCTCAAACCACGAGAAGCTCCAGCCCAAAATGCAGCCAAAATCCTAACCACATCCGGGAGAATCTCAAGAGCAGGGGGTGGAGCAAGCCAGGCCTCAAACCACGAGAAGCTCCAGCCCAAAATGCAGCCAAAATCCTAACCACATCCGGGAGAATCTCAAGAGCAGGGGGTGGAGCAAGGCAGGCCTCAAACCACGAGAAGCTCCAGCCCAAAACCAGACAAAATGCAGCCCACCTCCGGGAGAATCTCAAGAGCAGGGGGTGGAGAAAGCCAGGCCTCAAACCTCGAGAAGCTCCAGCCCAAAAGGCAGCCAAAATGCAGCCCACATCCGGGAGAATCTCAAGAGAAGGGGGTGGAGCAAGGCAGGCCTCAAACCACGAGAAGCTCCAGCCCTAAAGGCAGCCAAAATGCAGCCCACATCCGGGAGAATCTCAAGAGCAGGGGGTGCAGCAAGCCAGGCCGCAAACCACGAGAAGCTCCAGCACAAAAGGCAGCCAAAATGCAGCCCGCATCGAGGAGAATATCAAGAGCATTGGGTGCAGCAATCCAGGCCTCAAACCACGAGAAGCTCCAGCCCAAAATGCAGCCAAAATTCAGCCCACATCCGGGAGAATCTCAAGAGCAGGGGGTGGAGCAAGCCAGGCCTCAAACCACGGGAAGCTCCAGCCCAAGAATCAGCCAAAATGCAGCCCACATCTGGGAGAATCTCAAGAGCAGGGGGTGGAGCAAGCCAGGCCTCAAACCACGAGAAGCTCCAGCCCAAAATGCAGCCAAAATCCTAACCACATCCGGGAGAATCTCAAGAGCAGGGGGTGGAGCAAGGCAGGCCTCAAACCACGAGAAGCTCCAGCCCAAAAGGCAGCCAAAATGCAGCCCACCTCCGGGAGAATCTCAAGAGCAGGGGGTGGAGAAAGCCAGGCCTCAAACCTCGAGAAGCTCCAGCCCAAAAGGCAGCCAAAATGCAGCCCACATCCGGGAGAATCTCAAGAGAAGGGGGTGGAGCAAGGCAGGCCTCAAACCACGAGAAGCTCCAGCCCTAAAGGCAGCCAAAATGCAGCCCACATCCGGGAGAATCTCAAGAGCAGGGGGTGGAGCAAGGCAGGCCTCAAACCTCGAGAAGCTCCAGCCCAAAAGGCAGCCAAAATGCAGGCCACATCCGGGAGAATCTCAAGAGCAGGGGATGGAGCAAGCCAGGCCTCAAACCACGAGAAGCTCCAGCCCAAAAGGCAGCCAAAATCCAGCCCACATCCGGGAGAATCTCAAGAGCAGAGGGTGGAGCAAGCCAGGCCTCAAACCACGAGAAGCTCCAGCCCAAAAGGCAGCCAAAATGCAGCCCACCTCTCTGATAATCTCAACAGCAGGGGGTGGAGCAAGCCAGGCCTCAAACCACGAGAAGCTCCAGCCCAAAAGGCAGCCAAAATGCAGCCCACATCCGGGAGAATCTCAAGAGCAGGGGGTGGAGCAAGCCAGGCCTCAAACCACGAGAAGCTCCAGCCCAAAAGGCAGCCAAAATGCAGCCCACATCCGGGAGAATATCAAGAGCAGGGGGTGGAGCAAGCCAGGCCTCAAACCACGAGAAGCTCCAGCCCAAAATGCAGCCAAAATGCAGCCCACCTCCCTGATAATCTCAAGAGCAGGGGGTGGAGCAAGCCAGGCCTCAAACCACGAGAAGCTCCAGCCCAAAAGGCAGCCAAAATGCAGGCCACATCCGGGAGAATCTCAAGAGCAGGGGGTGGAGCAAGCCAGGCCTCAAACCACGAGAAGCTCCAGCCCTAAAGGCAGCCAAAATGCAGCCCACATCCGGGAGAATCTCAAGAGCAGTGGGTGGAGCAAGCCAGGCCTCAAAACATGAGAAGCTCCAGCCCAAAAGGCAGCCAAAATGCAGCCCACATCCGGGAGAATCTCAAGAGCAGGGGGTGGAGCAAGCCAGGCCTCAAACCACGAGAAGCTCCAGCCCAAAAGGCAGACAAAATCCAGCCCACATCTGGGAGAATCTCAAGAGCAGGGAGTGGAGCAAGCCAGGCCTCAAACCACGAGAAGCTCCAGCCCAAAAGGCAGCCAAAATGCAGCCCACATCCGGGAGAATCTCAAGAGCAGGGGGTGGAGCAAGCCAGGCCTCAAACCACGAGAAGCTCCAGCCCTAAAGGCAGCCAAAATGCAGCCCACATCCGGGAGAATCTCAAGAGCAGGGGGTGGAGCAAGCCAGGCCTCAAACCTTGAGATTCTCCAGCCCAAAAGGCAGCCAAAATGCAGCCCACTTAGGGGAGAATCTCAACAGCAGGGGCTGGAGCAAGGCAGGCCTCAAACCACGAAAAGCTCCAGCCCAAAAGGCAGCCAAAATGCAGCCCACCTCCGGGAGAATCTCAAGAGCAGGGGGTGGAGCAAGCCAGGCCTCAAACCACGAGAAGCTCCAGCCCAAAAGGCAGCCAAAATGCAGCCCACATCCGGGAGAATCTCAAGAGCAGGGGGTGGAGCAAGCCAGGCCTCAAACCACGAGAAGCTCCAGCCCTAAAGGCAGCCAAAATGCAGCCCACATCTGGGAGAATCTCAAGAGCAGGGAGTGGAGCAAACCAGGCCTCAAACCATGAGAAGCTCCAGCCCAAAATGCAGCCAAAATCCAGCCCACATCCTGGAGAATATCAAGAGCAGGGGGTGGAGCAAGCAAGGCCTCAAACCACGAGAAGCTCCAGGCCTAAACGCAGCCAAAATGCAGCCCACATCCGGGAGAATCGCAAGAGCAGGGGGTGGAGCAAGCCAGGCCTCAAACCACGAGAAGCTCCAGCCCAAAAGGCAGCCAAAATGCAGCCCACATCCGGGAGAATCTCAAGAGCAGGGGGTGGAGCAAGCCAGGCCTCAAACCACAAAAAGCTCCAGCCCAAAAGGCAGCCAAAATTCATGCCACCTCCGGGAGAATCTCAAGAGCAGGGGGTGGAGGAAGCCAGGCCTCAAACCACGAGAAGCTCCAGCCCAAAATGCAGATAAAATGCAGCCCACATCCGGGAGAATCTCAAGAGCAGGGGGTGGAGCAAGGCAGGCCTCAAACCACGAGAAGCTCCAGCCCAAAATGCAGCCAAAATGCAGCCCACATCCGGGAGAATCTCAAGAGCAGGGGGTGGAGCAAGCCAGGCCTCAAACCATGAGAAGCTCCAGCCCAAAATGCAGCCAAAATGCAGCCCACATCCTGGAGAATATCAAGAGCAGGGGGTGGAGCAAGCAAGGCCTCAAACCACGAGAAGCTCCAGGCCTAAACGCAGCCAAAATGCAGCCCACATCCGGGAGAATCGCAAGAGCAGGGGGTGGAGCAAGCCAGGCCTCAAACCACGAGAAGCTCCAGCCCAAAAGGCAGCCAAAATGCAGCCCACATCCGGGAGAATATCAAGAGCAGAGGGTGGAGCAAGCCAGGCCTCAAACCACGAGAAGCTCCAGCCCAAAAGGCAGCCAAAATCCAGCCCACATATCTGAGAATCTCAAGAGCAGAGGGTGGAGCAAGCCAGGCCTCAAACCTCGAGAAGCTCCAGCCCAAAAGGCAGCCAAAATGCAGCCCACATCGAGGAGAATCTCAAAAGCAGGGGGTGGAGCAAGCCAGGCCTCAAACCATGAGAAGCTCCAGCCCAAAAGGCAGCCAAAATGCAGGCCACCTCCGGGAGAATCTCAAGAGCAGGGGGTGGAGGAAGCCAGGCCTCAAACCACGAGAAGCTCCAGCCCAAAATGCAGACAAAATGCAGCCCACATCCGGGAGAATATCAAGAGCAGGGGGTGGAGCAAGCCAGGCCTCAAACCACGAGAAGCTCCAGCCCAAAAGGCAGAAAAAATCCAGCCCACATCCGGGAGAATCTCAAGAGCAGGGGGTGGAGCAAGCCAGGCCTCAAACCACGAGAAGCTCCAGCCCAAATTTCAGACAAAATCCAGCCCATATCCGGGAGAATATCAAGAGCAGGGGGTGGAGCAAGCCAGGCCTCAAACCACGAGAAGCTCCAGCCCAAAAGGCAGCCAAAATCCAGCCCATATCCGGGAGAATCTCAAGAGCAGGGGGTGGAGCAAGGCAGGCCTCAAACCACGAGAAGCTCCAGCCCAAAAGGCAGCCAAAATGCAGCCCACATCCGGGAGAATCTCAAGAGCAGGTGGTGGAGCAAGGCAGGCCTCAAACCACGAGAAGCTCCAGCCCAAAAGGCAGCCAAAATCCAGCCCACATCCGGGAGAATCTCAAGAGCAGGGGGTGGAGCAAGCCAGGCCTCAAACCACGAGAAGCTCCAGCCCAAAATGCAGCCAAAATCCTAACCACATCCGGGAGAATCTCAAGAGCAGGGGGTGGAGCAAGCCAGGCCTCAAACCACGAGAAGCTCCAGCCCAAAATGCAGCCAAAATCCTAATCACATCCGGGAGAATCTCAAGAGCAGGGGGTGGAGCAAGGCAGGCCTCAAACCACGAGAAGCTCCAGCCCAAAACCAGACAAAATCCAGTCCACATCCGGGAGAATCTCAAGAACAGGGGGGTGGAGCAAGCCAGGCCTCAAAGCATGAGAAGCTCCAGCCCAAAATGCAGCCAAAATGCAGCCCACATCCAGGAGAAAATCAAGAGCAGGAGGTGGAGCAAGCCAGGCCTCAAACCACGAGAAGCTCCAGCCCAAAAGGCAGCCAAAATGCAGCCCACATCCAGGACAATTTCAAGAGCAGGGGGTGGAGCAAGCCAGGCCTCAAACCACGAGAAGCTCCAGCCCAAAAGGCAGCCAAATGCCAGCCCACCTCCTGGAGAATCTCAAGAGCAGGGGGTGGAGCAAGCCAGGCCTCAAACCACGAGAAGCTCCAGCCCAAAAGGCAGCCAAATGCCAGCCCACATCCGGGAGAATATCAAGAGCAGGGGGTGGAGCAAGCCAGGCCTCAAACCACGAGAAGCTCCAGCCCAAAAGGCAGCCAAAATGCAGCCCACATCCGGGAGAATCTCAAGAGCAGGGGGTGGAGCAAGCCAGGCCTCAAACCCGAAAAAGCTGAATCCGAAAATATAGTCAAAATGCAGCCCACTTCGGGGAGAATCTCAAGAGCAGGGAGTGGGGCAAGCCAGGCCTCAAACCACGAGAAGCTCCAGCCCAAAATGCAGCCAAAATCCAGCCCACATCCGGGAGAATCTCAAGAGCAGGGGGTGGAGCAAGCCAGGCCCCAAACCACGAGAAGCTCCAGCCCAAAATGCAGCCAAATTCCAGACCACATCCGGGAGAAACTCAAGAGCAGGGGGTGGAGCAAGCCAGGCCCCAAAGCACGAGAAGCTCCAGCCCAAAAAGCAGCCAAAATGCAGCCCACCTCCAGGAGAATCTCAAGAGCAGGGGGTGGAGCAAGGCAGGCCTCAAACCACGAGAAGCTCCAGCCCAAAATGCAGCCAAAATGCAGCCCACATCCGGGAGAATCTCAAGAGCAGGGGGTGGAGCAAGCCAGGCCTCAAACCACGAGAAGCTAGACCCCAAAAGGCAGCCAAAATGCAGCCCACATCCGGGAGAATCTCAAGAGCAGGGGGTGGAGCAAGGCAGGCCTCAAACCACGAGAAGCTCCAGCCCTAAAGGCAGCCAAAATGCAGCCCACATCCAGGAGAATCTCAAGAGCAGGGGGTGGAGCAAGCCAGGCCTCAAACCACGAGAAGCTCCAGCCCAAAAGGCAGCCAAAATGCAGCCCACATCCAGGAGAATCTCAAGAGCAGGGGGTGGAGCAAGCCAGGCCTCAAACCACGAGAAGCTCCAGCCCAAAAGGCAGCCAAAATGCAGCCCACCTCCGGGAGAATATCAAGAGCAGGGGTTATAGCAAGCCAGGCCTCAAACCACGAGAAGCTAGACCCCAAAAGGCAGCCAAAATGCAGCCCACCTCCAGGAGAATCTCAAGAGCAGGGGGTGGAGCAAGCCAGGCCTCAAACCACGAGAAGCTGAAGCCGAAAAGGCAGCCAAAATGCAGCCCACATCCGGGAGAATATCAAGAGCAGGGGGTGGAGCAAGCCAGGCCTCAAACCACGAGAATCTCCAGCCCAAAAGGCAGACAAAATGCAGCCCACCTCCGGGAGAATCTCAAGAGCAGGGGGTGGAGCAAGCCAGGCCTCAAACCACGAGAAGCTGAAGCCGAAAAGGCAGCCAAAATGCAGCCCACATCCGGGAGAATATCAAGAGCAGGGGGTGGAGCAAGCCAGGCCTCAAACCACGAGAAGCTCCAGCCCAAAATGCAGCCAAATGCCAGCCCACATCCAGGAGAATCTCAAGAGCATTGGGTGGAGCAATCCAGGCCTCAAACCACGAGAAGCTCCAGCCCAAAATGCAGCCAAAATCCAGCCCACATCCGGGAGAATCTCAAGAGCAGGGGGTGGAGCAAGCCAGGCCTCAAACCACGAGAAGCTCCAGCCCAAAAGGCAGCCAAAATGCAGCCCACCTCCAGGAGAATCTCAAGAGCAGGGGGTGGAGCAAGCCAGCCCCCAAACCACGAGAAGCTCCAGCCCAAAATGCAGCCAAATCCAGCCCACTTCGGGGAGAATATCAAGAGCAGGGTGTGGGGCAAGCCAGGCCTCAAACCACGAGAAGCTCTAGCCCAAAAGGCAGCCAAAATGCAGCCCACATCCGGGAGAATCTCAAGAGCAGGGGGTGGAGCAAGCCAGGCCTCAAACCACAAGAAGCTAGACCCCACAAGGCAGCCAAAATGCAGCCCACCTCCTGGAGAATCTCAAGAGCAGGGGGTGGAGCAAGCCAGGCCTCAAACCACGAGAAGCTCCAGCCCAAAAGGCAGCCAAAATGCAGCCCACATCCAGGAGAAAATCAAGAGCAGGAGGTGGAGCAAGCCAGGCCTCAAACCACGAGAAGCTCCTGCCCAAAAGGCAGCCAAAATGCAGCCCATATCCGGGAGAATCTCAAGAGCAGGGGGTGGAGCAAGCCAGGCCCCAAACCACGAGAAGCTCCAGCCCAAAAGGCAGCCAAAATGCAGGCAACATCCGGGAGAATCTCAAGAGCAGGGGGTGGAGCAAGCCAGGCCTCAAACCACGAGAAGCTCCAGCCCAAAAGGCAGCCAAAATGCTGCCCACCTCCTGGAGAATCTCAAGAGCAGGGGGTGGGGCAAGCCAGCCCCCAAACCACGAGAAGCTCCAGCCCAAAAGGCAGCCAAAATCCAGCCCACCTCCGGGAGAATATCAAGAGCAGGGGGTGGAGCAAGCCAGGCCTCAAACCCGAAAAAGCTGAAGCCGAAAATATAGTCAAAATGCAGCCCACTTCGGGGAGAATCTCAAGAGCAGGGGGTGGGGCAAGCCAGGCCTCAAACCACAAGAAGCTCCAGCCCAAAAGGCAGCCAAAATGCAGCCCACATCCGGGAGAATCTCAAGAGCAGGGGGTGGAGCAAGCCAGGCCCCAAACCACGAGAAGCTCCAGCTCAAAAGGCAGCCAAAATCCAGCCCACATCCGGGAGAATATCAAGAGCAGGGGGTGGAGCAAGCCAGGCCTCAAACCACGAGAAGCTCCAGCCCAAAAGGCAGCCAAATGCCAGCCCACCTCCTGGAGAATCTCAAGAGCAGGGGGTGGAGCAAGCCAGGCCTCAAACCACGAGAAGCTCCAGCCCAAAATGCAGCCAAATGCCAGCCCACATCCGGGAGAATCTCAAGAGCAGGGGGTGGAGCAAGCCAGGCCTCAAACCCGAAAAAGCTGAAGCCGAAAATATAATCAAAATGCAGCCCACTTCGGGGAGAATCTCAAGAGCAGGGGGTGGGGCAAGCCAGGCCTCAAACCACGAGAAGCTCCACCCAACATGTAGTCAAAATGCAGCCCACTTCAGGGAGAATCTCAAGAGCAGGGGGTGGGGCAAGCCAGGCCTCAAATCAGGAGAAGCTCCAGCCCAAAAGGCAGCCAAAATCCAGCCCACCTCCGGTAGAATTTCAAGAGCAGGGGGTGGAGCAAGCCAGGCCCCAAAGCACGAGAAGCTCCAGCCCAAAAGGCAGCCAAAATGCAGCCCACATCCGGGAGAATTTCAGGAGCAGGGGGTGGAGCAAGCCAGGCCCCAAAGCACAAGAATCTCAAGCCCAAAACTCACCCAAAAATCCAGCCCATGTCAGGAAGAATCTCAAGAGCAGGGGGTGGAGCAAGCCAGGCCTCAAACCACGAGAAGCTACAGCCCAAAAGGCAGCCAAAATGCAGCCCACATACGGGAGAATCTCAAGAGCAGGGGGTGGAGCAAGCCAGGCCCCAAACCACAAGAAGCTCCAGCCCAAAAGGCAGCCAAAATGCAGGCAACATCCGGGAGAATCTCAAGAGCAGGGGGTGGAGCAAGCCAGGCCTCAAACCACGAGAAGCTCCAGCCCAAAAGGCAGCCAAAATGCTGCCCACCTCCTGGAGAATCTCAAGAGCAGGGGGTGGGGCAAGCCAGCCCCCAAACCACGAGAAGCTCCAGCCCAAAAGGCAGCCAAAATCCAGCCCACCTCCGGGAGAATCTCAAGAGCAGGGGGTGGAGCAAGCCAGGCCTCAAACCCGAAAAAGCTGAAGCCGAAAATATAGTCAAAATGCAGCCCACTTCGGGGAGAATCTCAAGAGCAGGGGGTGGGGCAAGCCAGGCCTCAAACCACAAGAAGCTCCAGCCCAAAAGGCAGCCAAAATGCAGCCCACATCCGGGAGAATCTCAAGAGCAGGGGGTGGAGCAAGCCAGGCCCCAAACCACGAGAAGCTCCAGCTCAAAAGGCAGCCAAAATCCAGCCCACATCCGGGAGAATATCAAGAGCAGGGGGTGGAGCAAGCCAGGCCTCAAACCACGAGAAGCTCCAGCCCAAAAGGCAGCCAAATGCCAGCCCACCTCCTGGAGAATCTCAAGAGCAGGGGGTGGAGCAAGCCAGGCCTCAAACCACGAGAAGCTCCAGCCCAAAATGCAGCCAAATGCCAGCCCACATCCGGGAGAATCTCAAGAGCAGGGGGTGGAGCAAGCCAGGCCTCAAACCCGAAAAAGCTGAAGCCGAAAATATAATCAAAATGCAGCCCACTTCGGGGAGAATCTCAAGAGCAGGGGGTGGGGCAAGCCAGGCCTCAAACCACGAGAAGCTCCACCCAACATGTAGTCAAAATGCAGCCCACTTCAGGGAGAATCTCAAGAGCAGGGGGTGGGGCAAGCCAGGCCTCAAATCAGGAGAAGCTCCAGCCCAAAAGGCAGCCAAAATCCAGCCCACCTCCGGTAGAATTTCAAGAGCAGGGGGTGGAGCAAGCCAGGCCCCAAAGCACGAGAAGCTCCAGCCCAAAAGGCAGCCAAAATGCAGCCCACATCCGGGAGAATTTCAGGAGCAGGGGGTGGAGCAAGCCAGGCCCCAAAGCACAAGAATCTCAAGCCCAAAACTCACCCAAAAATCCAGCCCATGTCAGGAAGAATCTCAAGAGCAGGGGGTGGAGCAAGCCAGGCCTCAAACCACGAGAAGCTACAGCCCAAAAGGCAGCCAAAATGCAGCCCACATACGGGAGAATCTCAAGAGCAGGGGGTGGAGCAAGCCAGGCCTCAAACCACAAGAAGCTAGACCCCAAACGGCAGCCAAAATGCAGCCCACCTCCTGGAGAATCTCAAGAGCAGGGGGTGGAGCAAGCCAGGCCTCAAACCACGAGAAGCTCCAGCCCAAAAGGCAGCCAAAATCCAGCCCATATCCAGGAAAATATCAAGAGCAGGGGGTGGAGCAAGCCAGGCCTCAAACCTCGAGAAGCTCCAGCCCAAAATGCAGCCAAAATCCAGCCCACTTCGGGGAGAATCTCAAGAGCAGGGGGTGGAGCAAGCCAGGCCCCAAAGCACGAGAAGCTCCAGCCAAAAAGGCAGCCAAAATCCAGCCCACATCCGGGAGAATGTCAAGAGCAAGGGATGGAGCAAGCCAGGCCTCAAACCACGAGAAGCTCCAGCCCAAAAGGCAGCCAAAATGCAGCCCACATCCGGGAGAATCTCAAGAGCAGGGGGTGGAGGAAGCCAGGCCTCAAACCACGAGAAGCTGCAACCCAAAAGGCAGCCAAAATGCAGCCCACATCCGGGAGAATTTCAGGAGCAGGGGGTGGAGCAAGCCAGGCCCCAAAGCACGAGAATCTCAAGCCCAAAACTCACCCAAAAATCCAGCCCATGTCGGGAAGAATCTCAAGAGCAGGGGGTGGAACAAGCCAGGCCTCAAACCACGAGAAGCTCCAGCCCAAAAGGCAGCCAAAATGC
This sequence comes from Rhynochetos jubatus, assembly GCA_027574665.1. Classification (NCBI taxonomy): domain Eukaryota; kingdom Metazoa; phylum Chordata; class Aves; order Eurypygiformes; family Rhynochetidae; genus Rhynochetos; species Rhynochetos jubatus. The sequence goes on from CM050669.1 coordinate 492,493, forward strand.
AGCCCATATCCGGGAGAATCTCAAGAGCAGGGGGTGGAGCAAGCCAGGCCTCAAACCACAAGAAGCTAGACCCCAAAAGGCAGCCAAAATGCAGCCCATATCCGGGAGAATCTCAAGAGCAGGGGGTGGAGCAAGCCAGGCCCCAAAGCACGAGAAGCTCCAGCCCAAAAGGCAGCCAAAATCCAGCCCACATCCGGGAGAATCTCAAGAGCAGGGGGTGGAGCAAGCCAGGCCCCAAAGCACGAGAATCTCAAGCCCAAAACTCACCCAAAAATCCAGCCCACGTCGGGAAGAATCTCAAGAGCAGGGGTTGGAGCAAGCCAGCCCCCAAACCACGAGAAGCTCCAGCCCAAAATGCAGACAAAATCCAGCCCACCTCCGGGAGAATCTCAAGAGCAGGGGGTGGAGCAAGCCAGGCCTCAAACCACGAGAAGCTCCAGCCCAAAATGCAGCCAAAATCCAGCCCACATCCGGGAGAATCTCAAGAGCAGGGAGTGGAGCAAGCCAGGCCTCAAACCACGAGAAGCTAGACCCCAAAAGGCAGCCAAAATGCAGCCCACATCCGGGAGAATCTCAAGAGCAGGGGGTGGAGCAAGCCAGGCCTCAAACCACGAGAAGCTCCAGCCCAAAAGAAAGCCAAAATGCAGCCCACATCCGGGAGAATCTCAAGAGCAGCGAGTGCGGCAAGCCAGTACCCAAACCACGAGAAGCTCCAGCCCAAAATGTAGTCAAAATGCAGCGCACATCTGGGAGAATTTCAGGAGCAGGGGGTGGAGCAAGCCAGACCTCAAACCACGACAAGCTCCAGCTCCAAAGGCAGCCAAAATGCCTCCCACATCCGGGAGAATCTCAAGAGCAGGGGGTGGAGCAAGCCAGACCTCAAACCACGAGAAGCTCCAGCCCAAAAGGCAGCCAAAATGCAGCCCACCTCCGGGAGAATCTCAAGAGCAGGGGGTGGGGCAAGCCAGGCCTCAAACCACGAGAACCTCCAGCCCAAAAGGCAGCCAAAATCCAGCCCACATTCGGGAGAATCTCAAGAGCAGGGGGTGGAGCAAGCCAGGCCTCAAACCACGAGAAACTCCAGCCCAAAAGGCAGCCAAAATGCAGCCCACATCCATGAGAAAATCAAGAGCAGGAGGTGGAGCAAGCCAGGCCTCAAACCACGAAAAGCTCCAGCCCAAAAGGCAGCCAAAATGCAGCCCACATCCGGGAGAATTTCAGGAGCAGGGGGTGGAGCAAGCCAGGCACCAAAGCACGAGAATCTCAAGCCCAAAACTCACCCAAAAATCCAGCCCACGTCGGGAAGAATCTCAAGAGCAGGGGGTGGAGCAAGCCAGGCCTGAAACCACAAGAAGCTCCAGCCCAAAAGGCAGCCAAAATGCAGCCCACATCCAGGAGAAAATCAAGAGCAGGGGGTGGAGCAAGCCTGGCCTCAAACCACGAGAAGCTCCTGCCCAAAAGGCAGCCAAAATGCAGCCCACATCCGGGAGAATTTCAGGAGCAGGGGGTGGAGCAAGCCAGGCCTCAAACCACAAGAAGCTAGACCCCAAAAGGCAGCCAAAATGCAGCCCACCTCCTGGAGAATCTCAAGAGCAGGGGGTGGAGCAATCCAGGCCTCAAACCACGAGAAGCTCCAGCCCAAAAGGCAGCCAAATGCCAGCCCACCTACTGGAGAATCTCAAGAGCAGGGGTTGGAGGAAGCCAGGCCCCAAACCACGAGAATCTCAAGCCCAAAACTCACCCAAAAATCCAGCCCACGTCGGGAAGAATCTCAAGAGCAGTGGGTGGAGCAAGCCAGGCCTCAAACCACGAGAAGCTCCAGCCCAAAAGGCAGCCAAATGCCAGCCCACCTCCTGGAGAATCTCAAGAGCAGGGGGTGGAGCAAGCCAGGCCTCAAACCACGAGAAGCTCCAGCCCAAAAGGCAGCCAAAATCCTAACCACATCCAGGAAAATATCAAGAGCAGGGGGTGGAGCAAGCCAGGCCTCAAACCACGAGAAGTTGCAACCCAAAAGGCAGCCAAAATGCAGCCCACCTCCAGGAGAATCTCAAGAGCAGGGGGTGGAACAAGCCAGCCCCCAAACCACGAGAAGCTCCAGCCCAAAATGCAGCCAAAAGCCAGCCCACATCAGGGAGAATCTCAAGAGCAGGGGGTGGAGCAAGCCAGGCCTCAAACCACGAGAAGCTGCAACCCAAAAGGCAGCCAAATGCAGCCCACCTCCTGGAGAATCTCAAGAGCAGGGGGTGGAACAAGCCAGCCCCCAAACCACGAGAAGCTCCAGCCCAAAATGCAGCCAAAATGCAGCCCACATCCGGGAGAATCTCAAGAGCAGGGGGTGGAGCAAGCCAGGCCCCAAAGCACGAGAAGCTCCAGCCCAAAAGGCAGCCAAAATCCAGCCCACATCCAGGAGAATATCAAGAGCAGGAGGTGGAGCAAGCCAGGCCTCAAACCACGAGAAGCTCCAGCCCAAAAGGCAGCCAAAACGCAGCCCACATCCAGGAGAATCTCAAGAGCAGGGGGTGGAGCAAGCCAGCCCCCAAACCACGAGAAGCTCCAGCCCAAAAGGCAGCCAAAATCCAGCCCACTTCGGGGAGAATCTCAAGAGCAGGGGGTGGAGAAAGCCAGGCCTCAAAGCACGAGAAGCTCCAGCCGAAAAGGCAGCCAAAATGCAGCCCACATCCGGGAGAATCTCAAGAGCAGGGGGTGGAGGAAGCCAGGCCCTAAAGCACGAGAAGCTCCAGCCAAAAAGGCAGCCAAAATGCAGCCCACATCCGGGAGAAAATCAAGCGCAGGGGGTGGAGCAAGCCAGGCCTCAAACCACGAGAAGCTAGACCCCAAAAGGGAGCCAAAATGCAGCCCACCTCCTGGAGAATATCAAGAGCAGGGGGTGGAGCAAGCCAGGCCTCAAACCACGAGAAGCTCCAGCCCAAAAGGCAGCCAAATGCCAGCCCACCTACTGGAGAATCTCAAGAGCAGGGGGTGGAGGAAGCCAGGCCCCAAACCACGAGAATCTCAAGCCCAAAACTCACCCAAAAATCCAGCCCACGTCGGGAAGAATCTCAAGAGCAGGGGGTAGAGCAAGCCAGGCCTCAAACCACGAGAAGCTAGACGCCAAAAGGCAGCCCACATCCGGGAGAATCTCAATAGCAGAAGGTGGAGCAAGCCAGGCCTCAAACCACGAGAAGCTCCAGCCCAAAAGGCAGCCAAAATCCAGCCCACCTCCGGGAGAATCTCAAGAGCAGGGGGTGGAGCAAGCCAGGCCTCAAACCACGAGAAGCTAGACCCCAAAACGCAGCCAAAATGCAGCCCACATCCAGGAGAATATCAAGAGCAGGAGGTGGAGCAAGCCAGGCCTCTAACCACGAGAAGCTCCACCCCAAAAGGCGGCCAAAATGCAGCCCACATCCAGGAGAATCTCAAGAGCAGGGGGTGGAGCAAGCCAACCCCAAACCACAAGAAGCTAGACCCCAAAAGGCAGCCAAAATGCAGCCCACCTCCTGGAGAATCTCAAGAGCAGGGGGTGGAGCAAGCCAGGCCTCAAACCACGAGAAGCTAGACCCCAAAAGGCAGCCAAAATGCAGCCCACCTCCTGGAGAATCTCAAGAGCAGGGGGTGGAGCAAGCCAGGCCTCTAACCACGAGAAGCTCCAGCCCAAAAGGCAGCCAAAATGCAGCCCACATCCAAAAGAATATAAAGAGCAGGAGGTGGAGCAAGCCAGGCCTCTAACCACGAGAAGCTCCAGCCCAAAAGGCGGCCAAAATGCAGCCCACATCCAGGAGAATCTCAAGAGCAGGGGGTGGAGCAAGCCAGCCCCCAAACCACGAGAAGCTCCAGCCCAAAATGCAGACAAAATGCAGCCCACATCCGGGAGAATCTCAAGAGCAGGGGGTGGAGCAAGCCAGGCCTCAAACCCCGAAAAGCTGAAGCCGAAAAGGCAGCCAAAATGCAGCCCACATCCGGGAGAATTTCAAGAGCAAGGGGTGGAGCAAGCCAGGCCTCAAACCACGAGAAGCTCCAGCCCAAAAGGCAGCCAAAATGCAGCCCACATCAGGGAGAATCTCAAGAGCAGGGGGTGGAGCAAGCCAGGCCTCAAACCACGAGAACCTCCAGCCCAAAAGGCACCCAAAATGCAGCCCACATCCGGGAGAATCTCAAGAGCAGTGGGTGGAGCAAGTCAGGCCTCTAACCACGAGAAGCTCCAGCCCAAAAGGCAGCCAAATTGCAGCCCACATCCACGAGAATATCAAGAGCAGGAGGTGGAGCAAGCCAGGCCTCAAACCACGAGAATCTAGACCCCAAAAGGCAGCCAAAATGCAGCCCACTTCGGGGAGAATCTCAAGAGCAGGGGGTAGAGCAAGCCAGCCCCCAAACCACGAGAAGCTCCAGCCCAAAAGGCAGCCAAAATCCAACCCACTTCGGGGAGAATATCAAGAGCAGGGGCTGGAGCAAGCCAGGCCTCAAACCACGAGAATCTCCAGCCCAAAATGCAGCCAAAATGCAGGCCACATCTAGGAGAATATCAAGAGCAGGGGGTGGAGCAAGCCAGGCCTCAAACCCCGAAAAGCTGAAGCCGAAAAGGCAGCCAAAATGCAGCCCACATCCGGGAGAATCTCAAGAGCAGGGGGTGGAGCAAGCCAGGCCCCAAAGCACGAGAATCTCCAGCCCAAAAGGCAGCCAAAATGCAGCCCACATCCAGGAGAAAATCAAGAGCAGGAGGTGGAGCAAGCCAGGCCTCAAACCACGAGAAGCTCCAGTCCAAAAGGCAGCCAAATGCCAGCCCACATCCGGGAGAATATCAAGAGCAGGGGCTGGAGCAAGCCAGGCCTCAAAGCTCGAGAAGCTCCAGCCCAAAAGGCAGCCAAAATGCAGCCCAACTCCGGGAGAATCTCAAGAGCAGGGGGTGGAGCAAGCCAGGCCTCAAACCACGAGAAGCTCCAGCCCAAAAGGCAGCCAACATGCAGCCCACATCCGGGAGAATATCAAGAGCAGGAGGTGGAGCAAGCCAGGCCTCAAACCACGAGAAGCTCCAGCCCAAAATGCAGACAAAATCCAGCCCATCTCCGGGAGAATCTCAAGAACAGGGGGTGGAGCAAGCCAGGCCTCAAACCACGAGAAGCTAGACCCCAAAAGGCAGCCAAAATGCAGCCCACCTCCGGGAGAATCTCAAGAGCAGGGGGTGGAGCAAGCCAGGCCTCAAACCACGAGAAGCTCCAGCCCAAAAGGCAGCCAAATGCTAGCCCATATCCGGGAGAATCTCAAGAGCAGGGGCTGGAGCAAGCCAGGCCTCAAACCACGAGAAGCTCCAGCCCAAAAGGCAGCCAGAATGCAGCCCACATCCAGGAGAATCTCAAGAGCAGGGGGTGGAGCAAGCCAGGCCTCAAACCACGAGAAGCTCCAGACCAAAATGCAGCCAAAATCCAGCCCACATCCGGGAGAATCTCAAGAGCAGCGGGTGGAGCAAGCCAGGGCTCAAACCACGAGAAGCTGAAGCCAAAAGGCAGCAAAATGCAGCCCACATCCGGGAGAATATCAAGAGCAGGGGGTGGAAGAAGCCAGCCCCTAAACCACGAGAAGCTCCAGCCCAAAAGGCAGCCAAAATCCAGCCCACTTCGGGGAGAATATCAAGAGCAGGGGGTGGAGCAAGCCAGGCCTCAAACCATGAGAAGCTCCAGCCCTAAAGGCAGCCAAAATGCAGCCCATATCCAGGAGAATCTCAAGAGCAGGTGGTGGAGCAAGCCAGGCCCCAAACCACGAGAAGCTCCAGCCCAAAAAGCAGCCAAATGCCAGCCCACATCTGGGAGAATCTCAAGAGCAGGGGGTGGAGCAAGCCAGGCCCCAAACCACGAGAAGCTCCAGCCCAAAAGGCAGCCAAAATCCAGCCCAAATCCAGGAGAATCTCAAGAGCAGGTGGTGGAGCAAGCCAGGCCCAAAACCACGAGAAGCTCCAGCCCAAAAAGCAGTCAAATTCCAGCCCACATCCGGGAGAATCTCAAGAGCAGGGGGTGGAGCAAGCCAGGCCCCAAAGCACGAGAAGCTCCAGCCCAAAAGGCAGCCAAAATGCAGCCCACATCCGGGAGAATCTCAAGAGCAGGGGGTGGAGCAAGCCAGGCCTCAAACCACGAGAAGCTCCAGCCCAAAAGGCAGCCAAAATGCAGCCCACATCCAGGGGAATATCAAGAGCAGGGGGTGGAGCAAGCCAGGCCTCAAACCACGAGAAGCTCCAGCCCAAAAAGCAGCCAAAATGCAGCCCACATCCGGGAGATTCTCAAGAGCAGGGGGTGGAGCAAGCCAGGCCTCAAACCACGAGAAGCTCCAGCCCAAAATGCAGACAATATTCAGCCCACCTCCGGGAGAACATCAAGAGCAGGGGGTGGAGCAAGCCAGGCCTCAAACCCCAAAAAGCTGAAGCCGAAAATGTAGTCAAAATGCAGCCCACTTCCGGGAGAATCTCAAGAGCAGGGGGTGGAGCAAGCCAGGCCTCAAACCACGAGAAGCTCCAGCCCAAAAGGCAGCCAAATGCCAGCCCACATCCGGGAGAATCTCAAGAGCAGGGGCTGGAGCAAGCCAGGCCTCAAACCACGAGAAGCTCCAGCCCAAAAGGCAGCCAAAATCCAGCCCACATCCGGGAGAATCTCAAGAGCAGGGGGTGGAGCAAGCCAGGCCTCAAACCACGAGAAGCTCCAGCCCATACGGCAGCCAAAATCCAGCCCAACTCCCGGAGGATATCAAGAGCAGGGGGTGGAGCAAGCCAGGCCTCAAACCACGAGAAGCTGAAGCCAAAAGGCAGCAAAATGCAGCCCACATCCGGGAGAATCTCAAGAGCAGGGGGTGGAGCAAGCCAGGCCCCAAAGCACGAGAAGCTCCAGCCCAAAAGGCAGCCAAAATGCAGCCCACATCCAGGAGAATCTCAAGAGCAGGTGGTGGAGCAAGCCAGGCCCCAAACCACGAGAAGCTCCAGCCCAAAAAGCAGCCAAAATGCAGCCCACATCCGGGAGAAAATCAAGAGCAGGGGGTGGAGCAAGGCAGGCCTCAAACCACGAGAAGCTCCAGCCCAAAAGGCAGCCAAAATGCAGCCCACATCCGGGAGAATATCAAGAGAAGGGGGTTGAACAAGCCAGCCCCCAAACCACAAGAAGCTCCAGCCCAAAAGGCAGTCAAAAGCCAGCCCACATCTGGGAGAATCTCAAGAGAACGGGGTGGAGCAAGCCAGGCCCCATACCACGAGAAGCTCCAGCCCAAAAGGCAGCCAAAATGCAGGCCACATCCGGGAGAATCTCAAGAGCAGGGGGTGGAGCAAGCCAGGCCTCAAACCACGAGAAGCTCCAGCCCAAAAGGCAGCCAAAATGCAGCCCACATCCGGGAGAATCTCAAGAGCAGGGGGTGGAGCAAGCCAGGCCTCAAACCATGAGAAGCTCCAGCCCTAAAGGCAGCCAAAATGCAGCCCACCTCCAGGAGAATCTCAAGAGGAGGGGGTGGAGCAAGCCAGGCCCCAAAGCACGAGAATCTCCAGCCCAAAACTCTGCAAAAATGCAGCCCACGTCGGGAAGAATCTCAAGAGCAGGGGGTGGAGCAAGCCAGGCCTCAAACCACGAGAAGCTCCAGCCCAAAGGCAGCCAAAATGGAGCCCACATCCGGGAGAATCTCAAGAGCAGGGGGTGGAGCAAGCCAGGCCTCAAACCATGAGAAGCTCCAGCCCAAAAAGCAGCCAAAATGCAGCCCACATCCGGGAGAATCTCAAGAGCAGGGGGTGGAGCAAGCCAGGCCTCAAACCATGAGAAGCTCCAGCCCAAAAAGCAGCCAAATTCCAGGCCACCTCCGGGAGAATCTCAAGAGCAGGGGGTAGAGCAAGCCAGGCCTCAAACCATGAGAAGCTCCAGCCCAAAAAGCAGCCAAATTCCAGCCCACCTCCGGGAGAATCTCAAGAGCAGGGGGTGGAGCAAGCCAGGCCTCAAACCACGAGAAGCTCCAGCCCAAAATGCAGCCAAAATCCATCCCACTTAGGGGACAATCTCAAGAGCAGTGGGTGGAGCAATCCAGGCCTCAAACCACGAGAAGCTCCAGCCCATACGGCAGCCAAAATCCAGCCCAAATCCCGGAGGATATCAAGAGCAGGGGGTGGAGCAAGCCAGGCCCCAAACCACGAGAAGCTCCAGCCCAAAAGGCAGCCAAAATGCAGCCCACATCCGGGAGAATCTCAAGAGCAGGGGGTGGAACAAGCCAGCCCCTAAACCACGAGAAGCTCCAGCCCAAAAGACAGCCAAAATCCAGCCCACTTCGGGGAGAATATCAAGAGCAGGGGGTGGAGCAAGCCAGGTCTCAAACCACGAGAAGCTCCAGCCCAAAATGGAGCCAAAATCCAGCCCACCTCCGGGAGAATCTCAAGAGCAGGGGGTGGAGCAAGCCAGGCCTCAAACCATGAGAAGCTCCAGCCCAAAATGCAGCCAAAATCCAGCCCACATCCGGGAGAATCTCAAGAGCAGGGGGTGGAGCAAGCCAGCCCCCAAACCACGAGAAGCTCCAGCCCATACGGCAGCCAAAATCCAGCCCAACTCCCGGAGGATATCAAGAGCAGGGGGTGGAGCAAGGCAGGCCCCAAACCACGAGAAGCTCCAGCCCAAAATGCAGCCAAAATCCAGCCCAGATCCGGGAGAATCTCAAGAGCAGGGGGTGGAGCAAGCCAGGCCTCAAACCACGAGAAGCTCCAGCCCAAAATGGAGCCAAAATGCAGCCCACCTCCGGGACAATCTCAAGAGCAGGGGCTGGAGCAAGCCAGGCCTCAAACCACGAGAATCTCCAGCCCAAAATGCAGCCAAAATGCAGGCCACATCTAGGAGAATATCAAGAGCAGGGGGTGGAGCAAGCCAGGCCTCAAACCCCGAAAAGCTGAAGCCGAAAAGGCAGCCAAAATGCAGCCCACATCCGGGAGAATCTCAAGAGCAGGGGGTGGAGCAAGCCAGGCCCCAAAGCACGAGAATCTCCAGCCCAAAAGGCAGCCAAAATGCAGCCCACATCCAGGAGAAAATCAAGAGCAGGAGGTGGAGCAAGCCAGGCCTCAAACCACGAGAAGCTCCAGTCCAAAAGGCAGCCAAATGCCAGCCCACATCCGGGAGAATATCAAGAGCAGGGGCTGGAGCAAGCCAGGCCTCAAAGCTCGAGAAGCTCCAGCCCAAAATGCAGCCAAAATGCAGCCCAACTCCGGGAGAATCTCAAGAGCAAGGGGTGGAGCAAGCCAGGCCTCAAACCACGAGAAGCTCCAGCCCAAAAGGCAGCCAACATGCAGCCCACATCCGGGAGAATATCAAGAGCAGGAGGTGGAGCAAGCCAGGCCTCAAACCACGAGAAGCTCCAGCCCAAAATGCAGACAAAATCCAGCCCATCTCCGGGAGAATCTCAAGAACAGGGGGTGGAGCAAGCCAGGCCTCAAACCACGAGAAGCTAGACCCCAAAAGGCAGCCAAAATGCAGCCCACCTCCGGGAGAATCTCAAGAGCAGGGGGTGGAGCAAGCCAGGCCTCAAACCACGAGAAGCTCCAGCCCAAAAGGCAGCCAAATGCCAGCCCATATCCGGGAGAATCTCAAGAGCAGGGGCTGGAGCAAGCCAGGCCTCAAACCACGAGAAGCTCCAGCCCAAAAGGCAGCCAGAATGCAGCCCACATCCAGGAGAATCTCAAGAGCAGGGGGTGGAGCAAGCCAGGCCCCAAACCACGAGAAGCTCCAGCCCAAAATGCAGCCAAAATCCAGCCCAGATCCGGGAGAATCTCAAGAGCAGGGGGTGGAGCAAGCCAGGCCTCAAACCACGAGAAGCTCCAGCCCAAAATGGAGCCAAAATGCAGCCCACCTCCGGGACAATCTCAAGAGCAGGGGCTGGAGCAAGCCAGGCCTCAAACCACGAGAATCTCCAGCCCAAAATGCAGCCAAAATGCAGGCCACATCTAGGAGAATATCAAGAGCAGGGGGTGGAGCAAGCCAGGCCTCAAACCCCGAAAAGCTGAAGCCGAAAAGGCAGCCAAAATGCAGCCCACATCCGGGAGAATCTCAAGAGCAGGGGGTGGAGCAAGCCAGGCCCCAAAGCACGAGAATCTCCAGCCCAAAAGGCAGCCAAAATGCAGCCCACATCCAGGAGAAAATCAAGAGCAGGAGGTGGAGCAAGCCAGGCCTCAAACCACGAGAAGCTCCAGTCCAAAAGGCAGCCAAATGCCAGCCCACATCCGGGAGAATATCAAGAGCAGGGGCTGGAGCAAGCCAGGCCTCAAAGCTCGAGAAGCTCCAGCCCAAAATGCAGACAAAATGCAGCCCAACTCCGGGAGAATCTCAAGAGCAAGGGGTGGAGCAAGCCAGGCCTCAAACCACGAGAAGCTCCAGCCCAAAAGGCAGCCAACATGCAGCCCACATCCGGGAGAATATCAAGAGCAGGAGGTGGAGCAAGCCAGGCCTCAAACCACGAGAAGCTCCAGCCCAAAATGCAGACAAAATCCAGCCCATCTCCGGGAGAATCTCAAGAACAGGGGGTGGAGCAAGCCAGGCCTCAAACCACGAGAAGCTAGACCCCAAAAGGCAGCCAAAATGCAGCCCACCTCCGGGAGAATCTCAAGAGCAGGGGGTGGAGCAAGCCAGGCCTCAAACCACGAGAAGCTCCAGCCCAAAAGGCAGCCAAATGCCAGCCCATATCCGGGAGAATCTCAAGAGCAGGGGCTGGAGCAAGCCAGGCCTCAAACCACGAGAAGCTCCAGCCCAAAAGGCAGCCAGAATGCAGCCCACATCCAGGAGAATCTCAAGAGCAGGGGGTGGAGCAAGCCAGGCCTCAAACCACGAGAAGCTCCAGACCAAAATGCAGCCAAAATCCAGCCCACATCCGGGAGAATCTCAAGAGCAGCGGGTGGAGCAAGCCAGGGCTCAAACCACGAGAAGCTGAAGCCAAAAGGCAGCAAAATGCAGCCCACATCCGGGAGAATATCAAGAGCAGGGGGTGGAAGAAGCCAGCCCCTAAACCACGAGAAGCTCCAGCCCAAAAGGCAGCCAAAATCCAGCCCACTTCGGGGAGAATATCAAGAGCAGGGGGTGGAGCAAGCCAGGCCTCAAACCATGAGAAGCTCCAGCCCTAAAGGCAGCCAAAATGCAGCCCATATCCAGGAGAATCTCAAGAGCAGGTGGTGGAGCAAGCCAGGCCCCAAACCACGAGAAGCTCCAGCCCAAAAAGCAGCCAAATGCCAGCCCACATCTGGGAGAATCTCAAGAGCAGGGGGTGGAGCAAGCCAGGCCCCAAACCACGAGAAGCTCCAGCCCAAAAGGCAGCCAAAATCCAGCCCAAATCCAGGAGAATCTCAAGAGCAGGTGGTGGAGCAAGCCAGGCCCAAAACCACGAGAAGCTCCAGCCCAAAAAGCAGTCAAATTCCAGCCCACATCCGGGAGAATCTCAAGAGCAGGGGGTGGAGCAAGCCAGGCCCCAAAGCACGAGAAGCTCCAGCCCAAAAGGCAGCCAAAATGCAGCCCACATCCGGGAGAATCTCAAGAGCAGGGGGTGGAGCAAGCCAGGCCTCAAACCACGAGAAGCTCCTGCCCTAAAAGCAGCCAAAATGCAGCTCACATCCGGGACAATTTCAAGAGCAGGAGGTGGAGCAAGCCAGGCCTCGAATCACAAGAAGCTCCAGCCCAAAAGGCAGCCACAATCCAGCCCACATCCGGGACAATTTCAAGAGCAGGCGTGGAGCTAGCCAGGCTTCAAACCACGAGAAGCTCCAGCCCATACGGCAGCCAAAATCCAGCCCAACTCCCGGAGGATATCAAGAGCAGGGGGTGGAGCAAGCCAGGCCTCAAACCACGAGAAGCTGAAGCCAAAAGGCAGCAAAATGCAGCCCACATCCGGGAGAATCTCAAGAGCAGGGGGTGGAGCAAGCCAGGCCTCAAACCACGAGAAGCTCCAGCCCAAAAGGCAGCCAAAATGCAGCCCACATCCAGGAGAATCTCAAGAGCAGGTGGTGGAGCAAGCCAGGCCCCAAACCACGAGAAGCTCCAGCCCAAAAAGCAGCCAAAATGCAGCCCACATCCGGGAGAACATCAAGAGCAGGGGGTGGAGCAAGCCAGGCCTCAAACCACGAGAAGCTCCAGCCCAAAATGCAGACAAAATTCAGCCCACATCCGGGAGAACATCAAGAGCAGGGGGTGGAGCAAGCCAGGCCTCAAACCACGAGAAGCTCCAGCCCAAAAGGCAGCCAAAATGCAGCCCACATCCGGGAGAATATCAAGAGAAGGGGGTTGAACAAGCCAGCCCCCAAACCACAAGAAGCTCCAGCCCAAAAGGCAGTCAAAAGCCAGCCCACATCTGGGAGAATCTCAAGAGAACGGGGTGGAGCAAGCCAGGCCCCATACCACGAGAAGCTCCAGCCCAAAAGGCAGCCAAAATGCAGGCCACATCCGGGAGAATCTCAAGAGCAGGGGGTGGAGCAAGCCAGGCCTCAAACCACGAGAAGCTCCAGCCCAAAAGACAGCCAAAATGCAGCCCACATCCGGGAGAATCTCAAGAGCAGGGGGTGGAGCAAGCCAGGCCTCAAACCATGAGAAGCTCCAGCCCTAAAGGCAGCCAAAATGCAGCCCACCTCCAGGAGAATCTCAAGAGGAGGGGGTGGAGCAAGCCAGGCCCCAAACCACGAGAAGCTCCAGCCCAAAAGGCAGCCAAAATGCAGCCCACATCCGGGAGAATCTCAAGAGCAGGGGGTGGAGCAAGCCAGGCCTCAAACCACGAGAAGCTCCAGCCCAAAAGGCAGCCAAATGCCAGCCCACATCCGGGAGAATCTCAAGAGCAGGGGGTGGAGCAAGCCAGGCCCCAAAGCACGAGAATCTCCAGCCCAAAACTCTGCAAAAATGCAGCCCACGTCGGGAAGAATCTCAAGAGCAGGGGGTGGAGCAAGCCAGGCCTCAAACCACGAGAAGCTCCAGCCCAAAAGGCAGCCAAAATCCAGCCCACCTCTGGGAGAATCTCAAGAGCAGGGGGTGGAGCAAGCCAGGCCTCAAACCACGAGAAGCTCCAGCCCAAAATGTAGCCAAAATCCAGCCCACATCCGGGAGAATCTCAAGAGCAGGGGGTGGAGCAAGCGAGGCCTCAAACCACGACAATCTCCAGCCCAAAGGCAGCCAAAATGGAGCCCACATCCGGGAGAATCTCAAGAGCAGGGGGTGGAGCAAGCCAGGCCTCAAACCATGAGAAGCTCCAGCCCAAAAAGCAGCCAAAATGCAGCCCACATCCGGGAGAATCTCAAGAGCAGGGGGTGGAGCAAGCCAGGCCTCAAACCATGAGAAGCTCCAGCCCAAAAAGCAGCCAAATTCCAGGCCACCTCCGGGAGAATCTCAAGAGCAGGGGGTAGAGCAAGCCAGGCCTCAAACCATGAGAAGCTCCAGCCCAAAAAGCAGCCAAATTCCAGCCCACCTCCGGGAGAATCTCAAGAGCAGGGGGTGGAGCAAGCCAGGCCTCAAACCACGAGAAGCTCCAGCCCAAAATGCAGCCAAAATCCAGCCCACTTAGGGGACAATCTCAAGAGCAGTGGGTGGAGCAATCCAGGCCTCAAACCACGAGAAGCTCCAGCCCATACGGCAGCCAAAATCCAGCCCAAATCCCGGAGGATATCAAGAGCAGGGGGTGGAGCAAGCCAGGCCCCAAACCACGAGAAGCTCCAGCCCAAAAGGCAGCCAAAATGCAGCCCACATCCGGGAGAATCTCAAGAGCAGGGGGTGGAACAAGCCAGCCCCTAAACCACGAGAAGCTCCAGCCCAAAAGACAGCCAAAATCCAGCCCACTTCGGGGAGAATATCAAGAGCAGGGGGTGGAGCAAGCCAGGTCTCAAACCACGAGAAGCTCCAGCCCAAAATGGAGCCAAAATCCAGCCCACCTCCGGGAGAATCTCAAGAGCAGGGGGTGGAGCAAGCCAGGCCTCAAACCATGAGAAGCTCCAGCCCAAAATGCAGCCAAAATCCAGCCCACATCCGGGAGAATCTCAAGAGCAGGGGGTGGAGCAATCCAGGCCTCAAACCACGAGAAGCTCCAGCCCATACGGCAGCCAAAATGCAGACCACCTCCGGGAGAATCTCAAGAGCAGGGGGTGGAGCAAGCCAGCCCCCAAACCACGAGAAGCTCCAGCCCATACGGCAGCCAAAATCCAGCCCAACTCCCGGAGGATATCAAGAGCAGGGGGTGGAGCAAGGCAGGCCCCAAACCACGAGAAGCTCCAGCCCAAAATGCAGCCAAAATCCAGCCCAGATCCGGGAGAATCTCAAGAGCAGGGGGTGGAGCAAGCCAGGCCTCAAACCACGAGAAGCTCCAGCCCAAAATGGAGCCAAAATGCAGCCCACCTCCGGGACAATCTCAAGAGCAGGGGGTGGAGCAAGCCAGGCCTCAAACCACGAGAAGCTAGACCCCAAAACGCAGCCAAAATGCAGCCCACATCCGGGAGAATATCAAGAGCAGGGGGTGGAACAAGGCAGCCCCCAAACCACGAGAAGCTCCAGCCCAAAAGGCAGCCAAAAGCCAGCCCGCATGTGGGAGAATCTCAAGAAGAGGGGGTGGAGCAAGCCAGGCCCCAAACCACGAGAAGCTCCAGCCCAAAAGACAGCCAAAATGCAGCCCACCTCCGAGAGAATCTCAAGAACAGGGGGTGGAGCAAGCCAGGCCCCAAACCACGAGAAGCTCCAGCCCAAAAGGCAGCCAAAATGCAGCCCACATCCAGGAGAATCTCAAGAGCAGGGGGTGGAGCAAGCCAGGCCCCAAACCACGAGAAACTCCAGCCCAAAAGGCAGCCAAAATGCAGCCCACATCCAGGAGAATCTCAAGAGCAGGGGGTGGATCAAGCCAGCCCCCAAAGCACAAGAAGCTCCAGCCCAAAAGGCAGCCAAAATCCAGCCCACTTCGGGGAGAATATCAAGAGCAGGGGGTGGAGCAAGCCAGGCCTCAAACCACGAGAAGCTCCAGCCCAAAAGGCAGCTAAAAGTCAGCCCACCTCCAGGAGAATCTCAAGAGCAGGGGGTGGAGCAAGCCAGGCCTCAAACCCCGAAAAGCTGAAGCCGAAAAGGCACCAAAATGCAGCCCACATCCGGGAGAATCTCAAGAGCAGGGGGTGGAGCAAGCCAGGCCCCAAACCACGAGAAGCTCCAGCCCAAAAGGCAGCCAAAATGCAGCCCACATCCGGGAGAATCTCAAGAGCAGGGGGTGGAGCAAGCCAGGCCTCAAACCATGAGAAGCTCCAGCCCAAAAAGCAGCCAAATTCCAGGCCACCTCCGGGAGAATCTCAAGAGCAGGGGGTAGAGCAAGCCAGGCCTCAAACCATGAGAAGCTCCAGCCCAAAAAGCAGCCAAATTCCAGCCCACCTCCGGGAGAATCTCAAGAGCAGGGGGTGGAGCAAGCCAGGCCTCAAACCACGAGAAGCTCCAGCCCAAAATGCAGCCAAAATCCAGCCCACCTCCGGGAGAATTTCAAGAGCAGGGGGTGGAGCAATCCAGGCCTCAAACCACGAGAAGCTCCAGCCCAAAAGACAGCCAAAATCCAGCGAACTTCGGGGAGAATATCAAGAGCAGGGGGTGGAGCAAGCCAGGTCTCAAACCACGAGAAGCTCCAGCCCAAAATGGAGCCAAAATCCAGCCCACCTCCGGGAGAATCTCAAGAGCAGGGGGTGGAGCAAGCCAGGCCTCAAACCATGAGAATCTCCAGCCCAAAATGCAGCCAAAATCCAGCCAAAATCCAGCCCACATCCGGGAGAATCTCAAGAGCAGGGGGTGGAGCAATCCAGGCCTCAAACCACGAGAAGCTCCAGCCCATACGGCAGCCAAAATGCAGACCACCTCCGGGAGAATCTCAAGAGCAGGGGGTGGAGCAAGCCAGCCCCCAAACCACGAGAAGCTCCAGCCCATACGGCAGCCAAAATCCAGCCCAACTCCCGGAGGATATCAAGAGCAGGGGGTGGAGCAAGGCAGGCCCCAAACCACGAGAAGCTCCAGCCCAAAATGCAGCCAAAATCCAGCCCAGATCCGGGAGAATCTCAAGAGCAGGGGGTGGAGCAAGCCAGGCCTCAAACCACGAGAAGCTCCAGCCCAAAATGGAGCCAAAATGCAGCCCACTTCCTGGAGAATCTCAAGAGCAGGGGGTGGAGCAAGCCAGGCCTCAAACCACGAGAAGCTAGACCCCAAAACGCAGCCAAAATGCAGCCCACATCCGGGAGAATATCAAGAGCAGGGGGTGGAGCAAGGCAGCCCCCAAACCACGAGAAGCTCCAGCCCAAAAGGCAGCCAAAAGCCAGCCCGCATGTGGGAGAATCTCAAGAAGAGGGGGTGGAGCAAGCCAGGCCCCAAACCACGAGAAGCTCCAGCCCAAAAGGCAGCCAAAATGCAGCCCACCTCCGAGAGAATCTCAAGAACAGGGGGTGGAGCAAGCCAGGCCCCAAACCACGAGAAGCTCCAGCCCAAAAGGCAGCCAAAATGCAGCCCACATCCAGGAGAATCTCAAGAGCAGGGGGTGGAGCAAGCCAGGCCCCAAACCACGAGAAACTCCAGCCCAAAAGGCAGCCAAAATGCAGCCCACATCCAGGAGAATCTCAAGAGCAGGGGGTGGAGCAAGCCAGCCCCCAAAGCACAAGAAGCTCCAGCCCAAAAGGCAGCCAAAATCCAGCCCACTTCGGGGAGAATCTCAAGAGCAGGGGGTGGAGCAAGCCAGGCCTCAAACCACGAGAAGCTCCAGCCCAAAAGGCAGCTAAAAGTCAGCCCACCTCCAGGAGAATCTCAAGAGCAGGGGGTGGAGCAAGCCAGGCCTCAAACCCCGAAAAGCTGAAGCCGAAAAGGCACCCAAAATGCAGCCCACCTCCGGGAGAATCTCAAGAGCAGGGGGTGGAGCAAGCCAGGCCCCAAACCACGAGAAGCTCCAGCCCAAAAGGCAGCCAAAATCCAGCCCACATCTGGGAGAATTTCAAGAGCAGGGGGTGGAGCAAGCCAGGCCTCAAACCACGAGAAGCTAGACCCCAAAAGGCAGCCAAAATGCAGCCCACATCCGGGAGAATATCAAGAGCAGGGGGTGGAACAAGCCAGCCCCCAAACCACGAGAAGCTCCAGCCCAAAAGGCAGCCAAAAGCCAGCCCACATCTGGGAGAATCTCAAGAGCAGGGGGTGGAGCAAGCCAGGCCCCAAACCACGAGAAGCTCCAGCCCAAAAGGCAGCCAAAATGCAGCCCACATCCGGGAGAATCTCAAGAGCAGAGGGTGGAGCAAGCCAGGCCTCAAACCACAAGAAGCTCCAGCCCAAAAGGCAGCCAAAATGCAGCCCACATCCGGGAGAATCTCAAGAGCAGGGGGTGGAGCAAGCCAGGCCTCAAACCACAAGAAGCTCCAGCCCAAAATGCAGCCAAAATCCAGCCCACCTCCGGGAGAATATCAAGAGCAGGGGGTGGAGCAAGCCAGGCCTCAAACCACGAGAAGCTCCAGCCCAAAATGCAGCCAAAATCCAGCCCACATCCGGGAGAATCTCAAGAGCAGGGGGTGGAGCAAGCCAGGCCTCAAACCACGAGAAGCTCCAGCCCAAAAGGCAGCCAAAATGCAGCCCACATCCAGGAGAAAATCAAGAGCAGGAGGTGGAACAAGCCAGGCCTCAAACCACGAGAAGCTCCTGCCCAAAAGGCAGCCAAAATGCAGCCCACATCCGGGAGAATTTCAGGAGCAGGGGGTGGAGCAAGCCAGGCCCCAAAGCACAAGAATCTCAAGCCCAAAACTCACCCAAAAATCCAGCCCACGTCGGGAAGAATCTCAAGAGCAGGAGGTGGAGCAAGCCAGGCCTCAAACCACGAGAAGCTCCAGCCCAAAAGGCAGCCAAAATGCAGCCCACATCCGGGAGAATCTCAAGAGCAGGGGTTGGAGCAAGCCAGGCCTCAAACCACGAGAAGCTAGACCCCAAAATGCAGCCAAAATGCAGCCCACCTCCTGGAGAATCTCAAGAGAAGGGGGTGGAGGAAGCGAGGCCTCAAACCACGACAATCTCCAGCCCAAAAGGCAGCCAAAATGCAGCCCACATCCGGGAGAATCTCAAGAGCAGGGGGTGGAGCAAGCCAGGCCTCAAACCACGAGAAGCTCCAGCCCAAAAGGCAGCCAAAATCCAGCCCACATCCTGGAGAATCTCAAGAGCAGGGGGTGGAGCAAGCCAGGCCTCAAACCACGAGAAGCTCCAGCCCAAAATGCAGCCAAAATCCAGCCCACCTCCGGGAGAAACTCAAGAGCAGGAGGTGGAGCAAGGCAGGCCCCAAACCACGAGAAGCTCCAGACCAAAATTCAGCCAAAATGCAGCCCACCTCCGGGAGAATCTCAAGAGCAGGGGGTAGAGCAAGCGAGGCCTCAAACCACGACAATCTCCAGCCCAAAAGGCAGCCAAAATGCAGCCCACATCCGGGAGAATCTCAAGAGCAGGGGGTGGAGCAAGCCAGGCCTCAAACCACGAGAAGCTCCAGCCCAAAATGCAGCCAAAATCCAGCCCACCTCCGGGAGAAACTCAAGAGCAGGGGGTGGAGCAAGGCAGGCCCCAAACCACGAGAAGCTCCAGCCCAAAATTCAGCCAAAATGCAGCCCACCTCCGGGAGAATTTCAAGAGCAGGGGGTGGAGCAAGCCAGGCCTCAAACCACGACAATCTCCAGCCCAAAAGGCAGCCAAAATGCAGCCCACATCCAGGAGAATCTCAAGAGCAGGGGGTGGAGCAAGCCAGGCCTCAAACCACGAGAAGCTCCAGCCCAAAAGGCATCCAATATGCAGCCCACATCCGGGAGAATATCAAGAGCAGGGGGTGGAGCAAGCCAGGCCTCAAACCACGAGAAGCTCCAGCCCAAAAGGCAGCCAAAATCCAGCCCACTTAGGGGACAATCTCAAGGGCAGGGGGTGGAGCAATCCAGGCCTCAAACCACGAGAAGATCCAGCCCATACGGCAGCCAAAATCCAGCCCAACTCCCGGAGGATATCAAGAGCAGGGGGTGGAGCAAGCCAGGCCTCAAACCACGAGAAGCTCCAGCCCAAAAGGCAGCCAAAAGCCAGCCCACATCTGGGAGAATCTCAAGAGCAGGGGGTGGAGCAAGCCAGGCCTCAAACCACGAGAAGCTCCAGCCCAAAAGGCAGCCAAAATCCAGCCCACCTCCGGGAGAATCTCAAGAGCAGGGGGTGGAGCAAGCCAGGCCTCAAACCACGACAATCTCCAGCCCAAAAGGCAGCCAAAATGCAGCCCACATCCGGGAGAATCTCAAGAGCAAGGGTTGGAGCAAGCCAGGCCTCAAACCACGAGAAGCTAGACCCCAAAAGGCAGCCAAAATGCAGCCCACCTCCTGGAGAATCTCAAGAGCAGGGGGTGGAGCAAGCCAGGCCTCAAACCACGACAATCTCCAGCCCAAAAGGCAGCCAAAATGCAGCCCACATCCGGGAGAATCTCAAGAGCAGGGGGTGGAGCAAGCCAGGCCTCAAACCACGAGAAGCTCCAGCCCAAAAGGCAGCCAAAATCCAGCCCACCTCCGGGAGAATCTCAAGAGCAGGGGGTGGAGCAAGCCAGGCCTCAAACCACGAGAAGCTCCAGCCCAAAATGTAGCCAAAATCCAGCCCACCTCCGGGAGAAACTCAAGAGCAGGGGGTGGAGCAAGGCAGGCCCCAAACCACGAGAAGCTCCAGCCCAAAAGGCAGCCAAAATCCAGCCCACTTAGGGGACAATCTCAAGGGCAGGGGGTGGAGCAATCCAGGCCTCAAACCACGAGAAGATCCAGCCCATACGGCAGCCAAAATCCAGCCCAACTCCCGGAGGATATCAAGAGCAGGGGGTGGAGCAAGCCAGGCCTCAAACCACGAGAAGCTCCAGCCCAAAAGGCAGCCAAAATGCAGCCCACCTCCGGGAGAAACTCAAGAGCAGGGGGTGGAGCAAGCCAGGCCTCAAACCACGAGAAGCTCCAGCCCAAAAGGCAGCCAAAAGCCAGCCCGCATCTGGGAGAATCTCAAGAACAGGGGGTGGAGCAAGCCAGGCCCCAAACCACGAGAAGCTCCAGCCCAAAAGGCAGCCAAAATGCAGCCCACTTAGGGGACAATCTCAAGGGCAGGGGGTGGAGCAATCCAGGCCTCAAACCACGAGAAGATCCAGCCCATACGGCAGCCAAAATCCAGCCCAACTCCCGGAGGATATCAAGAGCAGGGTGTGGAGCAAGCCAGGCCTCAAACCACGAGAAGCTCCAGCCCAAAAGGCAGCCAAAATGCAGCCCACCTCCAGGAGAATCTCAAGAGCAGGGGGTGGAGCAAGGAAGGCCCCAAACCACGAGAAGCTCCAGCCCAAAATGCAGCCAAAATGCAGCCCACCTCCGGGAGAAACTCAAGAGCAGGGGGTGGAGCAAGCCAGGCCTCAAACCACGAGAATCTCCAGCCCAAAAGGCAGCCAAAAGCCAGCCCGCATCTGGGAGAATCTCAAGAACAGGGGGTGGAGCAAGCCAGGCCCCAAACCACGAGAAGCTCCAGCCCAAAAGGCAGCCAAAATGCAGCCCACATCCGGGAGAATATCAAGAGCAGGGGGTGGAGCAAGCCAGGCCTCAAACCATGAGAAGCTCCAGCCCAAAAGGCAAACAAAGTGCAGCCCACCTCCAGGAGAAACTCAAGAGCAGGGGGTGGAGCAAGCCAGGCCCCAAGCCACGAGAAGCTCCAGCCCAAAAGGCAGTCAAATTCCAGGCCACATCCGGGAGAATATCAAGAGCAGGGGCTGGAGCAAGCCAGGCCCCAAACCACGAGAAGCTCCAGCCCAAAAAGCAGTCAAATTCCAGGCCACATCCGGGAGAATCTCAAGAGCAGGGGGTGGAGCAAGGCAGGCCTCAAACCACGAGAAGCTCCAGCCCAAAAGGCAGCCAAAATGCAGCCCACTTCAGGGAGAATATCAAGAACAGGGGGTGGAGCAAGCCAGGCCTCAAACCACGAGAAGCTCCAGCCCAAAAGGCAGCCAAAATGCAGCCCACATCCAGGAGAATCTCAAGAGCAGGAGGTGGAGCAAGCCAGGCCTCAAACCACGAGAAGCTCCAGCCCAAATGGCAGCCAAAATGCAGCCCACATCCGGGAGAATCTCAAGAGCAGGGGGTGGAGCAAGCCAGGCCTCAAACCACGAGAAGGTCCAGCCCAAAATGCAGACAAAATCCAACCCACCTCCGGGAGAACGTCAAGAGCAGGGGGTGGAGCAAGCCAGGCCTCAAAACCCAAAAAGCTGAAGCCGAAAATGTAGTCAAAATGCAGCCCACATCCAGGAGAATCTCAAGAGCAGGGGGTGGAGCAAGCCAGGCCTCAAACCATGAGAAGCTCCAGCCCTAAAGGCAGCCAAATTCCAGGCCACCTCCGGGAGAATATCAAGAGCAGGGGGTGGAGCAAGCCAGGCCTCAAACCACGAGAAGCTCCAGCCCAAAAGGCAGCCAAAATCCAGCCCACTTCGGGGAGAATATCAAGAGCAGGGGGTGGAGCAAGCCAGGCCTCAAACCACAAGAAGCTCCAGCCCAAAATGCAGCCAAAATCCAGCCCACCTCCGGGAGAATATCAAGAGCAGGGGGTGGAGCAAGCCAGGCCTCAAACCACGAGAAGCTCCAGCCCAAAATGCAGCCAAAATCCAGCCCACCTCCGGGAGAATCTCAAGAGCAGGGGGTGGAGCAAGCCAGGCCTCAAACCACGAGAAGCTAGACCCCAAAAGGCAGCCAAAATTCAGCCCACATCAGGGAGAACATCAAGAGCAGGGGGTGGAGCAAGCCAGGCCTCAAACCACGAGAAGCTCCAGCCCTAAATGCAGCCAAAGTGCAGCCCACCTCCAGGAGAATATCAAGAGCAGGGGGTGGAGCAAGCCAGGCCTCAAACCATGAGAAGCTCCAGCCCAAAAGGCAGCCAAATTCCAGCCCACATCCGGGAGAATCTCAAGAGCAGGGGGTGGAGCAAGCCAGGCCTCAAAACACGAGAAGCTCCAGCCCAAAAGGCAGCCAAGATGAAGCCCACATGGAGGAGAATATCAAGAGCAGGGGGTGGAGCAAGCCAGGCCTCAAACCACGAGAAGCTCCAGCCCAAAAGGCAGCCAAAATGCAGCCCATATCCGGGAGAATCTCAAGAGCAGGGGGTGGAGCAAGCCAGGCCCCAAACCACAAGAAGCTCCAGCCCAATAGGCAGCCAAAATGCAGCCCACATCCCGGAGAATATCAAGAGCAGGGGCTGGAGCAAGCCAGGCCTCAAACCACGAGAAGCTCCAGCCCAAAATTCAGCCAAAATCCAGCCCTACATCCGGGAGAATCTCAAGAGCAGGGGGTGGAGCAAGCCAGGCCTCAAACCATGAGAAGCTCCAGCCCAAAAGGCAGCCAAAATGCAGCCCACATGGAGGAGAATATCAAGAACAGGGGGTGGAGCAAGCCAGGCCTCAAACCATGAGAAGCTCCAGCCCAAAAGGCAGCCAAAATGCAGCCCACATCCGGGAGAATCTCAAGAGCAGGGGGTGGAGCAAGCCAGGCCCCAAACCACGAGAAGCTCCAGCCCAAAATTCTGCCAAAAATGCCTCCCACTTCGGGGAGAATCTCAAGAGCAGGGGTTGGAGCAAGCCAGGCCTCAAACCACGAGAAGATCCAGCCCAAAATGCAGCCAAACTCCAGCCCACGTCCAGAAGAATATCAAGAGCAGGGGGTGGAGCAAGCCAGGCCTCAAACCACGAGAAGCTGCAGCCCAAATGGCACCCAAAATGCAGACCACATCCAGGAGAATATCAAGAGCAGGGGGTGGAGCAAGCCAGGCCTCAAACCACGAGAAGCTCCAGCCCAAAAGGCAGCCAAAATCCAGCCCACCTCCGGGAGAACCTCAAGAGCAGGGGTTGGAGCAAGCCAGGCCTCAAACCACGAGACGCTCCAGTCCAAAAGGCAGCCAAAATCCAACCCTATATCTTGGACAATCTCAGGAGCACGGGTTGGAGTAAGCCAGGCCTCAAACCACGAGAAGAACCAGCCCAAAATGTAGCCAAAATCCAGCCCACCTCCGGGAGAATCTCAAGAGCAGGGGGTGGAGCAAGCCAGGCCTCAAACCATGAGAAGCTCCAGCCCACAAGGCAACCAATATCCAGACCAACTCCGGGAGAATCTTAAGAGCTGGGGGAGGAGCAAGCCAGGCCTCAAACCACGAGAAGCTCCAGCCCAAAATCAAGCCAAAATGCAGCCCACATCCGGGAGAAACTCAAGAGCAGGGGGTGGAGCAAGCCAGGTCTCAAACCACGAGAAGCTCCTGCCCAAAAGGAAGCCAAATTCCAGCCCACATCCGGGAGAATATCAAGAGCAGGGGGTGGAGCAAGCCAGGCCTCAAACCACGAGAAGCTCCAGCACAAAAGGCAGCCAAAATCCAACACTATATCTGTTAGAATATCAAGAGTAGGAGCTGGAGTAAGCCAGGCCTCAAAACACGAGAAGCTCCAGCCCAAAAGGCAGCCAAAATGCAGCCCACATCCGGGAGAATCTCAAGAGCAGGGGGTGGAGCAAGCCAGGCCTCAAACCACAAGAAGCTCCAGCCCAAAAGGCAGCCAAAATGCAGCCCACCTCCCTGAGAATCTCAAGAGCAGGGGCTGGAGCAAGCCAGGCCTCAAACCACGAGAAGTTCCAGCCCAAAAGGCAGCCAAAATGCAGCCCACCTCCCTGAGAATCTCAAGAGCAGAGGGTGGAGCAAGCCAGGTCTCAAACCACGAGAAGCTCCAGCCCAAAATGCAGCCAAAATCCAGCCCTACATCCGGGAGAATCTCAAGAGCAGGGGGTGGAGCAAGGCAGGCCTCAAACCACGAGAAGCTCCAGCCCAAAAGGCAGCCAAGATGCAGCCCACATGGAGGAGAATATCAAGAGCAGGGGGTGGAGCAAGCCAGGCCTCAAACCACGAGAAGCTGCAGCCCAAATGGCATCCAAAATGCAGACCACATCCAGGAGAATCTCAAGAGCAGGGGGTGGAGGAAGCCAGGCCCCAAACCACGAGAAGCTCCAGCCCAAAAGGCAGCCAAAATCCAGCCCACCTCCGGGAGAATCTCAAGAGCAGGGGGTGGAGCAAGCCAGGCCTCAAACCATGAGAAGCTCCAGCCCACAAGGCAGCCAAAATCCAGACCAACTCCGGGAGAATCTTAAGAGCAGGGGGTGGAGCAAGCCAGGCCTCAAACCACGAGAAGCTCCAGCCCACAAGGCAGCCAAAATCCAGCCCACATCCGGGAGAATCTCAAGAGCAGGGGGTGGAGCAAGCCAGGCCTCAAACCACGAGAAGCTCCAGCACAAAAGGCAGCCAAATTCCAGCCCACATCCGGGAGAATATTAAGAGCAGGGGCTGGAGCAAGCCAGGTCTCAAACCACGAGAAGCTCCAGCCCAAAAGGCAGCCAAAATGCAGCCCACATCGGGGAGAATCTCAAGAGCAGGGGGTGGAGCAAGGCAGGCCTCAAACCACGAGAAGCTCCAGCCCAAAGGCAGCCAAAATGCAGCCCAACTGCAGGAGAATATCAAGAGCAGGGGGAGGAGCAAGCCAGGCCTCAAACCACGAGAAGCTCCAGCCCAAAAACAGCCAAAATGCAGCCCAACTGCGGGAGAATATCAAGAGCAGGGGTTGGAGAAAGCCAGGCCCCAAACCACGAAAAGCTCCAGCCCAAAAGAGAGCCAAAACCCAACCCTATATCTTGGACAATCTCAAGAGCAGGGGGTGCAGGAAGCCAGGCCTCAAACCACGAGAAGCTCCAGCACAAGAAGCAGCCAAAATGCAGCCCACATCCGGGAGAATATCAAGAGCAGGGGGTGGAGCAAGCCAGGCCTCAAACCACAAGAAGCTCCAGCCCAAAAGGCAGCCAAAATGCAGCCCACGTCCGGGAGAATCTCAAGAGCAGAGGGTGGAGCAAGCCAGGTCTCAAACCACGAGAAGCTCCAGCCCAAAATGCAGCCAAAATCCAGCCCTACATCCGGGAGAATCTCAAAAGCAGGGGGTGGAGCAAGGCAGGCCTCAAACCACGAGAAGCTCCAGCCCAAAAGGCAGCCAAAATGCAGACCACATGGAGGAGAATATCAAGAGCAGGGGGTGGAGCAAGCCAGGCCTCAAACCATGAGAAGCTCCAGCCCAAAAGGCAGCCAAAATGCAGCCCACATCCGGGAGAATCTCAAGAGCAGGGGGTGGAGCAAGCCAGGCCTCAAACCACGAGAAGCTCCAGCCCAAAAGGCAGCCAAAATCCAACCCTATATCTTGGACAATCTCAAGAGCAGGGGGTGGAGCAAGCCAGGCCTCAAACCACGAGAAGCTCCAGCCCAAAAGGCAGCCAAAATCCAACCCTATATCTTGGACAATCTCAAGAGCAGGGGGTGGAGCAAGCCAGGCCTCAAACCACGAGAAGCTCCAGCGCAAAAGGCAGCCAAAATCCAACCCTATATCTGGGAGAATCTCAAGAGCAGTGGGTGGAGCAAGCCAGGCCCCAAACTACGAGAAGCTCCAGCCAAAAAGGCAGCCAAAATCCAGCCCACATCCGGGAGAATATCAAGAGCAGTGGGTGGAGCAAGCCAGGCCTCAAACCACGAGAAGCTCCAGCCAAAAAGGCAGCCAAAATCCAGCCCACCTCCGGGAGAATCTCAAGAGCAGGGGGTGGAGCAAGCCAGGCCCCAAACCACGAGAAGCTCCAGCCCAAAAGGCAGCCAAAATCCAACCCTATATCTTGGACAATCTCAAGAGCAGGGGGTGGAGCAAGCCAGGCCTCAAACCACGAGAAGATCCAGCCCAAAATGTAGCCAAAATCCAGCCCACATCCTGGAGAATCTCAAGAGCAGGGGTTGGAGCAATCCAGGCCTCAAACCACGAGAAGCTCCAGCCCACAATGCATCCAAAATCCAGCCCACATCCGGGAGAATCTTAAGAGCAGGGGGTGGAACAAGCCAGGCCTCAAACCACGAGAAGCTCCAGCCCAAAAGGCAGCCAAAATACAACCCTATATCTGGGAGAATATCAAGAGCAGGGGGTGGAGCAAGCCAGGCCTCAAACCACGAGAAGCTCCAGCCCAAAATGCAGCCAAAATGCAGCCCACATCCGGGAGAATCTCAAGAGCAGGGGGTGGAGCAAGCCAGGCCTCAAACCACGAGAAGCTCCAGCCCAAATGGCACCCAAAATGCAGACCACATCCAGGAGAATATCAAGAGCAGGGGGTGGAGTAAACCCGGCCCCAAACCACGAGAAGATCCAGCCCAAAGGCAGCCAAAACACAGCCCACCTGCGGGAGAATATCAAGAGCAGGGGGTGGAGCAAGACAGGCCCCAAACCACGAGAAGCTCCAGTCCAAAAAGCAGCCAAAATTCAGCCCACATACGGGAGAATCTCAAGAGCACGGGGTGGAGCAAGCCAGGCCCCAAACCACGAAAAGCTCCAGCACAAAAAGAGCCAAAATCCAACCCTATATCTTGGACAACCTCAAGAGCAGGGGGTGCAGAAAGCCAGGCCTCAAACCACGTGAAGCTCCAGCCCAAAAGGCAGCCAAAATCCAGCCCACATCCGGGAGAACCTCAAGAGCAGGGGGTGGAGCAAGCCAGGCCTCAAACCACGAGAAGCTCCAGCCCAAAAGGCAGCCAAAATCCAGCCCACTTCCGGGAGAATCTCAAGAGCAGGGGGTGGAGCAAGCCAGGCCCCAAACCATGAGAAGCTCCAGCCCAAAATTCAGCCAAAAATGCCTCCCACTTCGGGGAGAATCTCAAGAGCAGGGGTTGGAGCAAGCCAGGCCTGAAACCACGAGAAGATCCAGCCCAAAATGCAGGCAAACTCCAGCCCACATCCAGGAGAATATCAAGAGCAGGGTGTGGAGCAAGCCAGGCCCCAAACCACGAGAAGCTCCAGCCCAAAATTCAGCCAAAATCCAGCCCACATCCGGAAGAATCTCAAGAGCAGGGGGTGGAGCAACCAGGCCTCAAACCACGAGAAGCTCCAGCCCAAAATGCACCCAAAATCCAACCCTGTATCTTGGACAATCTCAAAAGAAGGGGGTGGAGCAAGCCAGGCCTCAAACCACGAGAAGATCCAGCCCAAACTGTAGCCAAAATCCAGCCCACATCTGGGAGAATCTCAAGAGCAGGGGGTGGAGCAAGCCAGGCCTCAAACCACAAGAAGCTCCAGCGCAAAATGCAGCCAAAATCCAACACTATATCTGGGAGAATATCAAGAGTAGGAGCTGGAGCAAGCCAGGCCTCAAACCACGATAATCTCCAGCCCAAAATGCAGCCAAAATCCAGCCCACATCCGGGAGAATCTCAAGAGCAGGGGATGGAGCAAGCCAGGCCTCAAACCACGAGAAGCTCCAGCAGAAAAGGCAGCCAAAATGCAGCCCACATCCGGGAGAATATCAAGAGCAGGGGGTGGAGCAAGCCAGGCCCCAAACCACGAGAAGCTCCAGCCCAAAATGCAGCCAAAACCCAGCCCACATCCAGGAGAATCTCAAGAGCAGGGGGTGGAGCAAGCCAGGCCCCAAACCACGAGAAGCTCCAGCCCAAAAGGCAGCCAAAATGCAGCCCACATCCGGGAGAATCTCAAGAGCACGGGATGGAGCAAACCAGGCCCCAAACCACGAAAAGCTCCAGCCCAAAAGAGAGCCGAAATCCAACCCTATATCTTGGACAACCTCAAGAGCAGGAGGTGGAGCAAGCCAGGCCTCAAACCACGAGAAGCTCCAGCCCAAAAGGCAGCCAAAATCCAACCCACCTCCGGGAGAACCTCAAGAGCAGGGGTTGGAGCAAGCCAGGCCTCAAACCACGAGAAGCTCCAGCACAAAATGCAGCCAATATGCAGCCCACATCCGGGAGAATCTCAAGAGCAGGGTGTGGAGCAAGCCATGCCCCAAACCACGAGAAGCTCCAGCCCAAAAGGCAGCCAAAATCCAGCCCACATCCTGGAGAATCTCAAGAGCAGGGGTTGGAGCAATCCAGGCCTCAAACCACGAGAAGCTCCAGCCCACAATGCATCCAAAATCCAGCCCACATCCGGGAGAATCTTAAGAGCAGGGGGTGGAACAAGCCAGGCCTCAAACCACGAGAAGCTCCAGCCCAAAAGGCAGCCAAAATACAACCCTATATCTGGGAGAATATCAAGAGCAGGGGGTGGAGCAAGCCAGGCCTCAAACCACGAGAAGCTCCAGCCCAACAGGCAGCCAAAATGCAGCCCACATCCGGGAGAATCTCAAGAGCAGGGGGTGGAGCAAGCCAGGCCTCAAACCACGAGAAGCTCCAGCCCAAATGGCACCCAAAATGCAGACCACATCCAGGAGAATATCAAGAGCAGGGGGTGGAGCAAACCCGGCCCCAAACCACGAGAAGATCCAGCCCAAAGGCAGCCAAAACACAGCCCACCTGCGGGAGAATATCAAGAGCAGGGGGTGGAGCAAGACAGGCCCCAAACCACGAGAAGCTCCAGTCCAAAAAGCAGCCAAAATCCAGCCCACATACGGGAGAATCTCAAGAGCACGGGGTGGAGCAAGCCAGGCCCCAAACCACGAAAAGCTCCAGCACAAAAAGAGCCAAAATCCAACCCTATATCTTGGACAACCTCAAGAGCAGGGGGTGCAGGAAGCCAGGCCTCAAACCACGTGAAGCTCCAGCCCAAAAGGCAGCCAAAATCCAGCCCACATCCGGGAGAACCTCAAGAGCAGGGGGTGGAGCAAGCCAGGCCTCAAACCACGAGAAGCTCCAGCCCAAAAGGCAGCCAAAATCCAGCCCACTTCCGGGAGAATCTCAAGAGCAGGGGGTGGAGCAAGCCAGGCCCCAAACCATGAGAAGCTCCAGCCCAAAATTCAGCCAAAAATGCCTCCCACTTCGGGGAGAATCTCAAGAGCAGGGGTTGCAGCAAGCCAGGCCTGAAACCACGAGAAGATCCAGCCCAAAATGCAGCCAAACTCCAGCCCACATCCAGGAGAATATCAAGAGCAGGGGGTGGAGCAAGCCAGGCCCCAAACCACAAGAAGCTCCAGCCCAAAATTCAGCCAAAATCCAGCCCACATCCGGAAGAATCTCAAGAGCAGGGGGTGGAGCAACCAGGCCTCAAACCACGAGAAGCTCCAGCCCAAAATGCACCCAAAATCCAACCCTGTATCTTGGACAATCTCAAAAGCAGGGGGTGGAGCAAGCCAGGCCTCAAACCACGAGAAGATCCAGCCCAAACTGTAGCCAAAATCCAGCCCACATCTGGGAGAATCTCAAGAGCAGGGGGTGGAGCAAGCCAGGCCTCAAACCACAAGAAGCTCCAGCGCAAAATGCAGCCAAAATCCAACACTATATCTGGGAGAATATCAAGAGTAGGAGCTGGAGCAAGCCAGGCCTCAAACCACGATAATCTCCAGCCCAAAATGCAGCCAAAATCCAGCCCACATCCGGGAGAATCTCAAGAGCAGGGGATGGAGCAAGCCAGGCCTCAAACCACGAGAAGCTCCAGCAGAAAAGGCAGCCAAAATGCAGCCCACATCCGGGAGAATATCAAGAGCAGGGGGTGGAGCAAGCCAGGCCCCAAACCACGAGAAGCTCCAGCCCAAAATGCAGCCAAAACCCAGCCCACATCCAGGAGAATCTCAAGAGCAGGGGGTGGAGCAAGCCAGGCCCCAAACCACGAGAAGCTCCAGCCCAAAAGGCAGCCAAAATGCAGCCCACATCCGGGAGAATCTCAAGAGCACGGGATGGAGCAAACCAGGCCCCAAACCACGAAAAGCTCCAGCCCAAAAGAGAGCCGAAATCCAACCCTATATCTTGGACAACCTCAAGAGCAGGAGGTGGAGCAAGCCAGGCCTCAAACCACGAGAAGCTCCAGCCCAAAAGGCAGCCAAAATCCAACCCACCTCCGGGAGAACCTCAAGAGCAGGGGTTGGAGCAAGCCAGGCCTCAAACCACGAGAAGCTCCAGCACAAAATGCAGCCAATATGCAGCCCACATCCGGGAGAATCTCAAGAGCAGGGTGTGGAGCAAGCCAGGCCCCAAACCACGAGAAGCTCCAGCCCAAAAGGCAGCCAAAATCCAGCCCACTTCCGGGAGAATCTCAAGAGCAGGGGGTGGAGGAATCAAGGCCGCAAACCACGAGAAGCTGCAGCCCAAAAGGCAGCCAAAATCCAACCCACCTCCGGGAGAACCTCAAGAGCAGGGGTTGGAGCAAGCCAGGCCTCAAACCACGAGAAGCTCCAGCACAAAATGCAGCCAATATGCAGCCCACATCCGGGAGAATCTCAAGAGCAGGGGGTGGAGCAAGCCAGGCCCCAAACCACGAAAAGCTCCAGTCCAAAAAGCAGCCAAAATTCAGCCCACATCCGGGAGAATCTCAAGAGCACGGGATGGAGCAAGCCAGGCCTCAAACCACGAGAAGCTCCTGCCAAAAAGGAAGCCAAATTCCAGCCCACATCCTGGAGAATCTCAACAGCAGGGGGTGGAGGAATCAAGGCCGCAAACCACGAGAAGCTGCAGCCCAAAAGGCAGCCAAAATCCAGCCCAACTCCCGGAGAATATCAAGAGGAGGGGGTGGAGCAAGCCAGGCCTCAAACCACGAGAAACTCCTGCCAAAAAGGAAGCGAAATTCCAGCCCACCTCCTGGAGAATCTCAACAGCAGGGGGTGGAGCAAGCCAGGCCTCAAACCACGAGAAGCTCCAGCCCAAAAGGCAGCCAAAATCCAGCCCAAATCTGGGAGAATCTCAAGAGCAGGGGGTGGAGCAAGCCAGGCCTCAAACCACGAGAAGCTCCAGCCCAAAAGGCATCCAAAATGCAGCCCACTTCAGGGAGAATCACAAGAGCAGGGGGTGGAGCAAGCCAGGCCTCAAACCACGAGAAGCTCCAGCCCAAAAGGCAGCCAAAATCCAGCCCTCATCCGGGAGAATATCAAGAGCAGGGGGTGGAGCAAGCCAGGTCTCAAACCACGAGAAGCTCCAGCCCAAAAGGCAGCCAAAATGCAGCCCACATCCGGGACAATCTCAAGAGCAGGGGGTGGAGCAAGCCAGGCCTCAAACCACGAGAAGCTGCAGCCCAAAAGGCAGCCAAAATTCCAGCCCACATCCGGGAGAATATTAAGAGCAGGGGGTGGAGCAAGCCAGGCCTCAAACCACGAGAAGCTGCAGCCCAAAAGGCAGCCAAAATGCAGCCAATATCTCGGAGAATCTGAAGAGCAGGAGGTGGAGCAAGCCAGGCCTCAAACCACGAGAAGCTCCAGCCCAAACGGCAGCCAAATTCCAGCCCACATCTGGGAGAATCTCAAGAGCAAGGGGTGGAGCAAGCCAGGCCCCAAACCACGAGAAGCTCCAGCCCAAAATGTAGCCAAAATGCAGCCCACATCGGGGAAAATATCAATAGCGGGGGGTGGAGGAAGCCAGGCCTCAAACCACGAGAAGCTCCAGCCCAAAAGGCAGCCAAAATGCAGCCCATATCTCGGAGAATATCAAGAGCAGGGGGTGGAGCAAGCCAGGCCTCAAACCACGAGAAGCTCCAGCCCAAAAGGCAGCCAAAATCCAGCCCACATCCGGGAGAATCTTAAGAGCAGGGGGTGGAGCAAGCCAGGCCTCAAACCACGAGAAGCTCCAGCCCAAAAGGGAGCCAAAATGCAGCCCACCTCCGGGAGAATCTAAAGAGCAGGGGGTGGAGCAAGGCAGGCCTCAAACCACGAGAAGCTCCTGCCAAAAAGGAAGCCAAATTCCAGCCCACATCCTGGAGAATCTCAACAGCAGGGGGTGGAGGAATCCAGGCCGCAAACCACGAGAAGCTCCAGCCCAAAAGGCAGCCAAAATCCAGCCCAACTCCCGGAGAATATCAAGAGCAGGGGGTGGAGCAAGCCAGGCCTCAAACCACGAGAAGCTCCTGCCAAAAAGGAAGCGAAATTCCAGCCCACCTCCTGGAGAATCTCAACAGCAGGGGGTGGAGCAAGCCAGGCCTCAAACCACGAGAAGCTCCAGCCCAAAAGGCAGCCAAAATCCAGCCCAAATCTGGGAGAATCTCAAGAGCAGGGGGTGGAGCAAGCCAGGCCTCAAACCACGAGAAGCTCCAGCCCAAAAGGCAGCCAAAATGCAGCCCACATCTGGGAGAATCTCAAGAGCAGGGGGTGGAGGAAGCCAGGCCTCAAACCACGAGAAGCTCCAGCCCAAAATGCAGCCAAAATCCAGCCCACCTCCGGGAGAACCTCAAGAGAAGGGGGTGAAGCAAGCCAGGTCTCAAACCACAAGAATCTCCAGCCCAAAAGGCACCAAAATGCAGCCCACATCTGGGAGAATCTCAAGAACAGGTGGTGCAGCAAGCCCGGCCTCAAACCACGAGAAGCTGCAGCCCAAAAGGCAGCCAAAATGCAGCCAATATCTCGGAGAATCTCAAGAGCAGGGGGTGGAGCAAGCCAGCCCCCAAACCACGAGAAGCTCCAGTCCAAAAGCCACCCAAAATGCAGCCCACATCCAGGAGAATATCAAGAGCAGGGGGTGGAGCAAGACAGGCCCCAAACCACGAAAAGCTCCAGCCCAAAAGAGAGCCAAAATCCAACCCTATATCTTGGACAACCTCAAGAGCAGGGGGTGCAGGAAGCCAGGCCTCAAACCACGTGAAGCTCCAGCCCAAAAGGCAGCCAAAATCCAGCCCACCTCCGGGAGAACCTCAAGAGCAGGGGGTGGAGCAAGCCAGGCCTCAAACCCCGAGAAGCTCCAGCACAAAAAGCAGCCAAAATCCAACCCTATATCTGGGAGAATATCAAGAGTAGGAGCTGGAGCAAGCCAGGCCTCAAACCACGAGAAGCTCCAGCCCAAAAGGCAGCCAAAATCCAGCCCACCTCCGGGAGAATCTCAAGAGCACGGGGTGGAGCAAGCCAGGCCCCAAACCACGAGAAGCTCCAGCCCAAAATTCAGCCAAAAATGCCTCCCACTTCGGGGAGAATCTCAAGAGCAGGGGTTGGAGCAAGCCAGGCCTCAAACCACGAGAAGATCCAGCCCAAAATGCAGCCAAAATCCAGCCCAAATCTGGGAGAATCTCAAGAGCAGGGGGTGGAGCAAGCCAGGCCTCAAACCACGAGAAGCTCCAGCCCAAAAGGCAGCCAAAATGCAGCCCACATCTGGGAGAATCTCAAGAGCAGGGGGTGGAGGAAGCCAGGCCTCAAACCACGAGAAGCTCCAGCCCAAAATGCAGCCAAAATCCAGCCCACCTCCGGGAGAATCTCAAGAGCAGGGGGTGAAGCAAGCCAGGTCTCAAACCACAAGAATCTCCAGCCCAAAAGGCACCAAAATGCAGCCCACATCTGGGAGAATCTCAAGAACAGGTGGTGCAGCAAGCCCGGCCTCAAACCACGAGAAGCTGCAGCCCAAAAGGCAGCCAAAATGCAGCCCACATCCAGGAGAATATCAAGAGCAGGGGGTGGAGCAAGACAGGCCCCAAACCACGAAAAGCTCCAGCCCAAAAGAGAGCCAAAATCCAACCCTATATCTTGGACAACCTCAAGAGCAGGGGGTGCAGGAAGCCAGGCCTCAAACCACGTGAAGCTCCAGCCCAAAAGGCAGCCAAAATCCAGCCCACCTCCGGGAGAACCTCAAGAGCAGGGGGTGGAGCAAGCCAGGCCCCAAACCACGAGAAGCTCCAGCCCAAAATTCAGCCAAAAATGCCTCCCACTTCGGGGAGAATCTCAAGAGCAGGGGTT
The DNA here is from genome assembly GCA_027574665.1 of Rhynochetos jubatus. NCBI lineage: Eukaryota > Metazoa > Chordata > Aves > Eurypygiformes > Rhynochetidae > Rhynochetos > Rhynochetos jubatus. The sequence goes on from CM050669.1 coordinate 526,118, forward strand.
GGAGCAAGCCAGGCCTCAAACCACGAGAAGATCCAGCCCAAAATGCAGCCAAACTCCAGCCCACATCCGGGAGAATCTCAAGAGCAGGGGATGGAGCAAGCCAGGCCTCAAACCACGAGAAGCTCCAGCAGAAAAGGCAGCCAAAATGCAGCCCACATCCGGGAGAATATCAAGAGCAGGGGGTGGAGCAAGCCAGGCCCCAAACCACGAGAAGCTCCAGCCCAAAATGCAGCCAAAACCCAGCCCACATCCAGGAGAATCTCAAGAGCAGGGGGTGGAGCAAGCCAGGCCCCAAACCACGAGAAGCTCCTGCCCAAAAGGCAGCCAAAATGCAGCCCACATCCGGGAGAATCTCAAGAGCACGGGATGGAGCAAACCAGGCCCCAAACCACGAAAAGCTCCAGCCCAAAAGAGAGCCGAAATCCAACCCTATATCTTGGACAACCTCAAGAGCAGGAGGTGGAGCAAGCCAGGCCTCAAACCACGAGAAGCTCCAGCCCAAAAGGCAGCCAAAATCCAACCCACCTCCGGGAGAACCTCAAGAGCAGGGGTTGGAGCAAGCCAGGCCTCAAACCACGAGAAGCTCCAGCACAAAATGCAGCCAATATGCAGCCCACATCCGGGAGAATCTCAAGAGCAGGGTGTGGAGCAAGCCAGGCCCCAAACCACGAGAAGCTCCAGCCCAAAAGGCAGCCAAAATCCAGCCCACTTCCGGGAGAATCTCAAGAGCAGGGGGTGGAGCAAGCCAGGCCTTAAACCACGAGAAGCTCCAGCCCAAAAGGCAGCCAAAATCCAGCCCACATCCGGGAGAATCTCAAGAGCAGGGTGTGGAGCAAGCCAGGCCCCAAACCACGAGAAGCTCCAGCCCAAAAGGCAGCCAAAATCCAGCCCACTTCCGGGAGAATCTCAAGAGCAGGGGGTGGAGCAAGCCAGGCCTTAAACCACGAGAAGCTCCAGCCCAAAAGGCAGCCAAAATCCAGCCCACTTCCGGGAGAATCTCAAGAGCAGGGGGTGGAGCAAGCCAGGCCCCAAACCACGAAAAGCTCCAGTCCAAAAAGCAGCCAAAATTCAGCCCACATCCGGGAGAATCTCAAGAGCACGGGATGGAGCAAGCCAGGCCTCAAACCACGAGAAGCTCCTGCCAAAAAGGAAGCCAAATTCCAGCCCACATCCTGGAGAATCTCAACAGCAGGGGGTGGAGGAATCAAGGCCGCAAACCACGAGAAGCTGCAGCCCAAAAGGCAGCCAAAATCCAGCCCAACTCCCGGAGAATATCAAGAGGAGGGGGTGGAGCAAGCCAGGCCTCAAACCACGAGAAACTCCTGCCAAAAAGGAAGCGAAATTCCAGCCCACCTCCTGGAGAATCTCAACAGCAGGGGGTGGAGCAAGCCAGGCCTCAAACCACGAGAAGCTCCAGCCCAAAAGGCAGCCAAAATCCAGCCCAAATCTGGGAGAATCTCAAGAGCAGGGGGTGGAGCAAGCCAGGCCTCAAACCACGAGAAGCTCCAGCCCACAATGCATCCAAAATGCAGCCCACTTCAGGGAGAATCACAAGAGCAGGGGGTGGAGCAAGCCAGGCCTCAAACCACGAGAAGCTCCAGCCCAAAAGGCAGCCAAAATCCAGCCCTCATCCGGGAGAATATCAAGAGCAGGGGGTGGAGCAAGCCAGGTCTCAAACCACGAGAAGCTCCAGCCCAAAAGGCAGCCAAAATGCAGCCCACATCCGGGACAATCTCAAGAGCAGGGGGTGGAGCAAGCCAGGCCTCAAACCACGAGAAGCTGCAGCCCAAAAGGCAGCCAAAATGCAGCCAATATCTCGGAGAATCTGAAGAGCAGGGGGTGGAGCAAGCCAGGCCTCAAACCACGAGAAGCTCCAGCCCATAATGCATCCAAAATCCAGTCCACATCCGGGAGAATCTTAAGAGTAGGAGCTGGAGCAAGCCAGGCCTCAAACCACGAGAACCTCCAGCCCAAAATGCAGCCAAAATGCAGCCCACATCCGGGAGAATCTCAAGAGCAGGGGGTGGAGCAAGACAGGCCCCAAACCACGAGAAGCTCCAGTCCAAAAGGCACCCAAAATGCAGACCACATCCAGGAGAATATCAAGAGCAGGGGGTGGAGCAAGACAGGCCCCAAACCACGAAAAGCTCCAGCCCAAAAGAGAGCCAAAATCCAACCCTATATCTTGGACAACCTCAAGAGCAGGGGGTGGAGCAAGCCAGGTCTCAAACCACGTGAAGCTCCAGCCCAAAATTCAGCCAAAATCGCCTCCCACTTCGGGGAGAATCTCGAGAGCAGGGGTTGGAGCAAGCCAGGCCTCAAACCACGAGAAGATCCAGCCCAAAATGCAGCCAAACTCCAGCCCACATCCAGGAGAATATCAAGAGCAGGGGGTGGAGCAAGCCAGGCCCAAACCACGAGAAGCTCCAGCCCAAAAGTCAGCCAAAATCCAGCCCACATCCAGGAGAATCTCAAGAGCAGGGGGTGGAGCAAGCCAGGCCCCAAACCACGAGAAGCTCCAGCCCAAAATGCAGACAAAATCCAGTCCACCTCCGGGAGAATCTTAAGAGCAGGGGGTGGAGCAAGCCAGGCCTCAAACCACAAAAAGCTCCAGCCCAAAAGGCAGCAAAATTCCAGCCCACATCCGGGAGAATATTAAGAGCAGGGGGTGGAGCAAGCCAGGCCTCAAACCACGAGAAGCTGCAGCCCAAAAGGCAGCCAAAATGCAGCCAATATCTCGGAGAATCTGAAGAGCAGGAGGTGGAGCAAGCCAGGCCTCAAACCACGAGAAGCTCCAGCCCAAACGGCAGCCAAATTCCAGCCCACATCTGGTAGAATCTCAAGAGCAAGGGGTGGAGCAAGCCAGGCCCCAAACCCCGAGAAGCTCCAGCCCAAAATGTAGCCAAAATGCAGCCCACATCGGGGAAAATATCAATAGCGGGGGGTGGAGCAAGCCAGGCCTCAAACCACGAGAAGCTCCAGCCCAAAAGGCAGCCAAAATGCAGCCCATATCTCGGAGAATATCAAGAGCAGGGGGTGGAGCAAGCCAGGCCTCAAACCTCGAGAAGCTCCAGCCCAAAAGGCAGCCAAAATCCAGCCCACATCCGGGAGAATCTTAAGAGCAGGGGGTGGAGCAAGCCAGGCCTCAAACCACGAGAAGCTCCAGCCCAAAAGGGAGCCAAAATGCAGCCCACATCCGGGAGAATCTAAAGAGCAGGGGGTGGAGCAAGGCAGGCCTCAAACCACGAGAAGCTCCTGCCAAAAAGGAAGCCAAATTCCAGCCCACATCCAGGAGAATCTCAACAGCAGGGGGTGGAGGAATCCAGGCCGCAAACCACGAGAAGCTCCAGCCCAAAAGGCAGCCAAAATCCAGCCCAACTCCCGGAGAATATCAAGAGCAGGGGGTGGAGCAAGCCAGGCCTCAAACCACGAGAAGCTCCTGCCAAAAAGGAAGCGAAATTCCAGCCCACCTCCTGGAGAATCTTAACAGCAGGGGGTGGAGCAAGCCAGGCCTCAAACCACGAGAAGCTCCAGCCCAAAAGGCAGCCAAAATCCAGCCCAAATCTGGGAGAATCTCAAGAGCAGGGGGTGGAGCAAGCCAGGCCTCAAACCACGAGAAGCTCCAGCCCAAAAGGCAGCCAAAATGCAGCCCACATCTGGGAGAATCTCAAGAGCAGGGGGTGGAGGAAGCCAGGCCTCAAACCACGAGAAGCTCCAGCCCAAAATGCAGCCAAAATCCAGCCCACCTCCGGGAGAACCTCAAGAGCAGGGGGTGAAGCAAGCCAGGTCTCAAACCACAAGAAGCTCCAGCCCAAAAGGCACCAAAATGCAGCCCACATCTGGGAGAATCTCAAGAACAGGTGGTGCAGCAAGCCCGGCCTCAAACCACGAGAAGCTGCAGCCCAAAAGGCAGCCAAAATGCAGCCAATATCTCGGAGAATCTCAAGAGCAGGGGGTGGAGCAAGCCAGCCCCCAAACCACGAGAAGCTCCAGCCCAAAAGCCACCCAAAATGCAGCCCACATCCAGGAGAATATCAAGAGCAGGGGGTGGAGCAAGACAGGCCCCAAACCACGAAAAGCTCCAGCCCAAAAGAGAGCCAAAATCCAACCCTATATCTTGGACAACCTCAAGAGCAGGGGGTGCAGGAAGCCAGGCCTCAAACCACGTGAAGCTCCAGCCCAAAAGGCAGCCAAAATCCAGCCCACCTCCGGGAGAACCTCAAGAGCAGGGGGTGGAGCAAGCCAGGCCTCAAACCACGAGAAGCTCCAGCACAAAAAGCAGCCAAAATCCAACCCTATATCTGGGAGAATATCAAGAGTAGGAGCTGGAGCAAGCCAGGCCTCAAACCACGAGAAGCTCCAGCCCAAAAGGCAGCCAAAATCCAGCCCACCTCCGGGAGAATCTCAAGAGCACGGGGTGGAGCAAGCCAGGCCCCAAACCACGAGAAGCTCCAGCCCAAAATTCAGCCAAAAATGCCTCCCACTTCGGGGAGAATCTCAAGAGCAGGGGTTGGAGCAAGCCAGGCCTCAAACCACGAGAAGATCCAGCCCAAAATGCAGCCAAACTCCAGCCCACATCCGGGAGAATCTCAAGAGCAGGGGGTGGAGCAAGCCAGGCCTCAAACCACGAGAAGCTCCAGCCCAAAAGGCAGCCAAAATCCAGCCCACATCCGGGAGAATCTCAAGAGCAGGGGGTGGAGCAAGCCAGGCCTCAAACCACGAGAAGCTGCAGCCCAAAAGGCAGCCAAAATGCAGCCAATATCTCGGAGAATCTGAAGAGCAGGGGGTGGAGCAAGGCAGGCCTCAAACCTCGACAAGCTCCAGCCCAAAAGGCAGACAAAATCCAGCCCACATCCGGGAGAAGATTAAGAGGAAGGGGTGGAGCAAGCCAGGCCCCAAACCACGAGAAGCTCCAGCCCAAAATGTAGCCAAAATGCAGCCCACATCGGGGAAAATATCAATAGCGGGGGGTGGAGCAAGCCAGGCCTCAAACCACAAGAAGCTCCAGCCCAAAAGGCAGCCAAAATGCAGCCAATATCTCGGAGAATATCAAGAGCAGGGGGTGGAGCAAGCCAGGCCTCAAACCACGAGAAGATCCAGCTCAAAAGGCAGCCAAAATGCAGGCCACATGCAGGAGAATCTCAAGAGCAGGGGGTGGAGCAAGCCAGGCCTCAAACCACGAGAAGCTCCAGCCCAAAAGGCAGCCAAAATGCAGCCCACCTCCGGGAGAATCTCAAGAGCAGGGGGTGGAGCAAGCCAGGCCTCAAACCACGAGAAGCTCCAGCCCAAAAGGCAGCCAAAATCCAGCCCACCTCCGGGAGAATCTCAAGAGCAGGGGGTGGAGCAAGCCAGGCCTCAAACCACGAGAAGCTCCTGCCAAAAAGGAAGCCAAATTCCAGCCCACCTCCGGGAGAATCTCAACAGCAGGGGGTGGAGCAAGCCAGGCCTCAAACCACGAGAAGCTCCAGCCCAAAAGGCATCCAACATGCAGCCCACATCTGGGAGAATCTCAAGAGCAGGGGGTGGAGGAAGCCAGGCCTCAAACCACGAGAAGCTCCAGCCCAAATGCAGCCAAAATGCAGCCCACATCCGGGAGAATCTCAAGAGCAGGGGGTGGATCAAGCCAGGCCTCAAACCACGAGAAGCTCCAGCCCAAAAGGCAGCCAAAATCCAGCCCACCTCCGGGAGAATATCAAGAGCAGGGGGTGGATCAAGCCAGGCCTCAAACCATGAGAAGCTCCTGCCAAAAAGGAAGCCAAATTCCAGCCCACATCCAGGAGAATATAAAGAGCAGGGGGTGGAGCAAGCCAGGCCCCAAACCACGGGAAGCTCCAGCCCAAAAGGCATCCAAAATGCAGCCCACTTCAGGGAGAATCACAAGAGCAGGGGGTGGAGCAAGCCAGGCCTCAAACCACGAGAAGCTCCAGCCCAAAAGGCAGCCAAAATGCAGCCCACATCCGGGAGAATCTCAAGAGCAGGGGGTGGAGCAAGCCAGGCCTCAAACCACGAGAAGCTCCAGCCCAAAAGGCAGCCAAAATGCAGACCACATCCGGGAGAATATCAAGAGCAGGGGGTGGAGCAAGCCAGGCCTCAAACCACGAGAAGCTCCAGCCCAAAAGGCAGCCAAAATGCAGCCCTACATCTGGGAGAATCTCAAGAGCAGGGGGTGGAGCAAGACAGGCCTCAAACCACAAGAAGCTCCAGCCCAAAAGGCAGCCAAAATGCAGCCCACATCCGGGAGAATCTCAAGAGCAGGGGGTTGAGCAAGCCAGGCCCCAAACCACGAGAAGTTCCAGCCCAAAAGGCAGCCAAAATGCAGCCGAACTCCCGGAGAATATCAAGAGCAGGGGGTAGAGCAAGCCAGGCCTCAAACCACGAGAAGCTCCAGCCCAAAGGCAGCCAAAATGTAGCACAAATGCGGGAGAATATCAAGAGCAGGGGTTGGAGCAAGCCAAGCCCCAAACCACGAGAAGCTCCAGCCCAAAAGGCAGCCAAAATCCAGCCAACATCCGGGAGAATCTCAAGAGCAGGGGCTGGAGTAAGCCAACCCCCAAACCACGAGAAGCTCCAGCCCAAAAGGCAGCCAAAATGCAGCCCACATCGGGGAAAATATCAATAGCGGGGGGTGGAGCAAGCCAGGCCTCAAACCTCGAGATTCTCCAGCCCAAAAGGCAGCCAAAATGCAGCCAATATCTCGGAGAATATCAAGAGCAGGGGGTGGAGCAAGCCAGGCCTCAAACCACGAGAAGCTCCAGCCCAAAAGGCAGCCAAAATGCAGGCCACATGCAGGAGAATATCAAGAGCAGGGGGTGGAGCAAGCCAGGCCTCAAACCACGAGAAGCTCCAGCCCAAAATGCAGCCAAAATGCAGCCCACATCCGGGAGAATCTCAAGAGCAGGGGGTGGAGCAAGCCAGGCCTCAAACCACGAGAAGCTCCAGCCCAAAAGGCAGCCAAAATCCAGCCCACCTCCGGGAGAATCTCAAGAGCAGGGGGTGGAGCAAGCCAGGCCTCAAACCACGAGAAGCTCCAGCCCAAAAGGCAGCAAAAATGCAGCCCACCTCCGGGAGAATCTCAAGAGCAGGGGGTGGAGCAAGCCAGGCCTCAAACCACGAGAAGCTCCTGCCAAAAAGGAAGCCAAATTCCAGCCCACCTCCTGGAGAATCTCAACAGCAGGGGGTGGAGCAAGCCAGGCCTCAAACCACGAGAAGCTCCAGCGCAAAAGGCAGCCAAAATCCAGCCCAAATCTGGGAGAATCTCAAGAGCAGGGGGTGGAGCAAGCCAGGCCTCAAACCACGAGAAGCTCCAGCCCAAAAGGCAGCCAAAATGCAGCCCACATCTGGGAGAATCTCAAGAGCAGGGGGTGGAGGAAGCCAGGCCTCAAACCACGAGAAGCTCCAGCCCAAATGCAGCCAAAATGTAGACCAAATGCGGGAGAATCTCAAGAGCAGGGGTTGGAGGAAGCCAAGCCCCAAACCACGAGAAGCTCCAGTCCAAAAGGCAGCCAAAATCCAGCCCATATCCGGGAGAATCTCAAGAGCAGGGGGTGGAGCAAGCCAGGCCCCAAACCACGAGAAGCTCCAGCCGAAAACTCAGCCAAAAATGCAGACCACTTCCAGGAGAATATCAAGAGCAGGGGGTGGAGCAAGCCAGGCCTCAAACCACGAGAAGCTCCAGCCCAAAAGGCAGCCAAAATGCAGCCCACATCTGCGAGAATCTTAAGAGCAGGGGGTGGAGCAAGCCAGGCCTCAAACCACGAGAAGCTCCAGCCCAAAAGGCACCCAACATCCAGCGCACATCCGGGAGAATCTCAAGAGCAGGAGGTGGAGCAAGCCAGGCTCCAAACCACGAGAAGCTCCAGCCCAAAAGGCAGCCAAATTCCAGCCCACATCCTGGAGAATCTCAACAGCAGGGGGTGGAGCAAGGCAGGCCTCAAACCACGAGAAGCTCCAGCCCAAAAGGCAGCCAAAATCCAGCCCACATCCGGGAGAAACTCAAGAGCAGGGGGTGGAGCAAGCCAGGCCCCAAACCACGAGAAGCTCCAGCCCAAAAGGCAGCCAAAATGCAGCCCAACTCCCGGAGAATATCAAGAGCAGGGGTTGGAGCAAGCCAGGCCTCAAACCACGAGAAGCTCCAGCCCAAAAGGCAGCCAAAATCCAGCCAACATCCGGGAGAATCTCAAGAGCAGGGGCTGGAGTAAGCCAACCCCCAAACCACGAGAAGATCCAGCCCAAAACTCAACCAAAAATGCAGCCCACTTCCAGGAGAATATCAAGAGCAGGGGGTGGAGCAAGCCAGGCCTCAAACCACGAGAAGCTCCAGCCCAACAGGCAGCCAAAATCCAGCCCACCTCCGGGAGAATCTTAAGAGCAGGGGGTGGAGCAAGCCATGCCTCAAAGCACGAGAAGCTCCAGCACAAAAGGCAGCCAAAATGCAGCCCACATGGAAGAGAATATCAAGAGCAGGGGGTGGAGCAAGCCAGGCCTCAAACCACGAGAAGCTCCAGCCCAAAAGGCAGCCAAAATGCAGCCCACATGGAAGAGAATATCAAGAGCAGGGGGTGGAGCAATCCAGGCCTCAAACCAGGAGTAGCTCCTGCCAAAAAGGAAGCCAAATTCCAGCCCACATCCAGGAGAATATAAAGAGCAGGGGGTGGAGCAAGCCAGGCCCCAAACCACGAGAAGCTCCAGCCCAAAAGGCATCCAAAATGCAGCCCACTTCAGGGAGAATCACAAGAGCAGGGGCTGGAGCAAGCCAGGCCTCAAACCACGAGAAGCTCCAGCCCAAAAGGCATCCAAAATGCAGCCCACATCCGGGAGAATCTCAAGAGCAGGGGGTGGAGCAAGCCAGGCCCCAAACCATGAGAAGCTCCAGCCCAAAAGGCAGCCAAAATGCAGCCCATATCCAGTAGAATATCAAGAGCAGGAGGTGGAGCAAGCCAGGCCTCAAACCACGAGAAGCTCCAGCCCAAGAGGCAGCCAAAATGCAGCCCACATCCAGGAGAATCTCAAGAGCAGGGGGTGGAGCAAGCCAGCCCCCAAACCACGAGAATCTCCAGCCCAAAAGGCAGCCAAAATCCAGCCCTCTTCGGGGAGAATATCAAGAGAAGGGTCTGGAGCAAGCCAGGCCTCAAACCACGAGAAGCTCCAGCCCAAAAGGCAGCCAAATGAAGCCCACATCCGGGCGAATATCAAGAGCAGGGGGTGGAGCAAGCCAGGCCTCAAACCACGAGAAGCTCCAGCCCAAAATGTAGGCAAATTCCAGCCCACCTCCGGGAGAATATTAAGAGCAGGGGGTGGAGAAAACCAGGCCCCAAACCACGAGAAGCTCCAGCCCAAAAGGCAGCCAAAATCCAGCCCACATCCGGGAGAATCTCAAGAGCAGGGGGTGGAGCAAGCCAGGCCTCAAACCACGAGATGCTCTAGCCCAAGATGCAGCCAAAATGCAGCCCACATCCAGGAGAATATCAAGAGCAGGTGGTGGAGCAAGCCAGGCCCCAAACCACGAGAAGCTCCAGACCAAAATGCAGCCAAAATCCAGCCCACCTCAAGGAGAATCTCAAGAGCAGGGAGTGGAGCAAGCCAGGTCTCACACCACGAGAATCTCCAGCCCAAAGGCAGCCAAAATTCAGCCCACATCTGGGAGAATCTCAAGAGCAGGGGGTGGAGCAAGCCAGGCCTCAAACCACGAGAAGCTCCAGCCCAAAATGTAGCCAAAATGCAGCCCACATCCAGGAGAATATCAAGAGCAGTGGGTGGAGCAAGCCAGGCCCCAAACCACGAGAAGCTCCAGCCCAACAGGCAGCCAAAATGCAGCCCACAACCGGGAGAATCACAAAAGCAGGGGTTGGAGCAAGCCAGGCCTGAAACCACGAGAAGCTCCAGCCCAAAAAGGCAGCCAAAATGCAGACCACATCCGGAAGAATCTCAAGAGCAGGGGGTGGAGCAAGCCAGGCCTCAAACCACGAGAAGCTCCAGCCCAAAATGCAGCCAAAATGCAGGCCACCTCCGGGAGAATCTCAAGAGCAGGGGGTGGAGCAAGCCAGGCCTCAAAACAGGACTAAATCTAGCCTAAAATGTGGTCCATGTCCAGGAGAAATTCCAGCCCAAGTGTCACAGGAATTCCAGTCCAAATCCCGGAGATAGTCCACCCGATCTCTAGGAGAAATTTGGGCCCAAGTCCAGGAGAATTTCCATTCTAAAATGCAGCCCACATCCAGGAGAAACTCAAGAAGAGGTCCGAGACCTGTCCCTCAGATCTCTCCGACGCTGGGATGTCAGATTCCCACGCCTTTCTACACTCCGCCGAAGAGAAATCCACCTGCGGCTGGGTCCACCGCAGGCCCCACTCCAGACTAACGCTTTATGCCTAAGGAACTGGGGACAGGAGCACAACCTGTGGAGTTTGGGCTTTGAACTGATGCTGCCCCCAAATTTTGCACAAAGTCCCTTCACACTATTCCCATCTGGCCCACAGTCAGATCACACCATTCCCCAGCGGGTCCCGACTCTCCATCCATCAGCGCAGCAACTCCAGCAAAGGGTTAACACAGTTCCCAGCACGCAGCTGCACGCACACGCTCCCCCCGCCAGAGACAGAAATGGCCGTGCAGATACGCATCTTGCTAGGAAGGTACCTGTTCAAACGCTTCTGGAGCCCGGTGCAAGCCTTCCCGTCACATGTCAGCATGTCTCAACAGGAGCAGAGCTGAGCCTCCAGGAGGCTTTTCAGCCCAGGCCGTGTCGACCGCTCTCTCCTTTCCCAAACTGGGGGGTGTGGAGCTCTGAGTGCCATCCCACTCCGAGGGACATGCTGGGTGCAGCCCCTGCAGACCAGGAGAAAGCAAGGGTCAGCCATGGAGCCTCCCTCTATTTAGAGAGTCATGAGATAATTGACTTCAGGCCTAAGCAATCTCCCAGCCTGGCCTTAATTGGGGCAGGCTCTTGTTGGCATTCCCAGCTGGTGCTGATCTCCCCAGACTGCCAGAAGGGTCAGGGCTGGCAGGGCATGTCTTAGTTCCCTCTCATCCTTAACTGTAATGAGGAAATGTCATGAGGCCCACTGAATTGGGCCTGAATTTCATAGGGACTTGGGTCTGAATTTCACCAGGATTTGGGTGAGAATTTCTCGTGCACTTGGGTCTGAATTTCCCCTGGATTCTGGCCCAAATTTCCCCTGTAGTAGAGCCCGAATTTCTCCTCAACGTGCCCTCTAATTTCTCTTGAACTCTGGCCAAAATTTCTCCTGCACTGCAACCTTCAATTTCTGCTGGACTCCCTGAAATTGCTCCTGCATGCCAGCTCCAATTTCTCCTGCGCCGAATCCCAGATTTGACCTGCGCTGGAGCCCAGGTTTCCCCTGGAAGTGACCTCGAATTTGGCCTGCATTGTGGCCTGGATCTCTCCAGCTTTAAGGCACGCCCCCTCGCAACTGAAAGCACGCCCCCTCACCCCTGAAGGCACACCTTCTCGCCCCTGTAGCCAGGAGAAATTGCAGCCCAAGTGCAGCAGAAATTCCAGTCCAAGTCCAGGAGATAGTCCACCTGAACTCCAAAAGATATTTAGGCCTAAGTCCAGGAGAAATTCCAGCATAAATCCAGACCATGTCCAGGAGAAATTCAGCCCCAAGCCCAACAGAAATTCCAGCCCGCGTGCAGAAGAAATTCAGGCCCAAGTCCAGGAGAAAATCCAGCCTAAAATGCAGCCCAAGACCAGCAGAAATTTTAGCCTAAGAGCAGCCAAACTCCACTCCAGTTTCAGGAGATAGTCAACCCGAACTGCAGGAGAAAATTATGCCCAAGTCCAGGAGAAATTCCAGCATAAATCCAGCCCATATCCAGGAGAAATTCCAGCCTAAAATGTAGCCAAAGTCGAGGAGAAATTTTAGCACAAGAGCAGACAAAATCCAGTCCATAGCGAGGAGAATTTCAAGAACAGGTCCTAGAGAAATTCAGGCCTCAAACCAGGAGTAATTCCAGCCTAAAATGAGGCCCAAGTCCAGGAGAAATTCCAGCCCAAATCCTGCAGAAATTCCAGTCCAACTCCAGGAGATACTCCACCTGAACTCCAGGAGAAATTTGGACCCAAGTCCAGGAGAAATTGAAGTCCAAATCTAGGAAAAATTTGAACCAAAATGCAGGTGATATTGCAGCCAAGTCTAGGAGAAATTCTGGCCTAAAATTCAGCGCAAGTCCAGCAGAAGCTTTAGATCAAGGGCAGCCAAAATCCAGCCCACATCCAGGAGAAATTCAAGAACAAGGCCTAGAGAAATTCAGGCCTCAAACCAGGAGTAATTCCAGCCTAAATTGAGGCCCAAGTCCAGGAGAAATTCCAGCCCAAGTGCAGCAGTAATTCCAGTCCAAGTCCCGGAGATAGTCCACCCGAACTCTAGGAGAAATTTGAGCCCATGTCCAGGAGAAATTACAGCCTAAATGCAGTCCAAATGGAGGAGAAATTTGGGCCCAGATCCAGGAGAAAATCCAGCCTAAAATGCAGCCCAAGTCCAGCAGAAATTTTAGCCCAAGAGCAGGCAAAATCCAGTCCAATTTCAGGAGATAGTCCAACCGAACTCCAGGAGAAAATTAGGCCTATGTCCAGGAGGCATTCCAGCCCAAATGTCGCAGAAATTCCAGTCCAAGTCATGGAGATAGTCCACCCAAACTCCAGGAGAAATTTGGGTCCAAGTCCAGGAGAAATTCCAGCCCAAGAGCAGCCAAAATCCAGCCCACATCCAGGAGAAATTCAAGAACAGGGCCTAGAGAAATTCAGGCCTCAAACCAAGAGTTATTCCAGCCTAAAATGAAGCCCAAGTCCAGGAGAAATTCCAGCCCAAATCCTGCAGAAATTCCAGTCCAAGTCCAGGAGATAGTCCATCTGAACTCCAGGAGAATTTTGGGCCCAAGTCCAGGAGAAATTGCAGCAAAAATCCAGTTCACGTGCAGGAGAAATTCAGGCCCAAGTCCAGAGGAAAATCCAGCCTAAAATGCAGCCCAAGTCCAGGAGACATTCAGGCCCAAGGGCAGCCAAAATCCAGCCCACATTCAGGAGAAATTCAAGAACAGGGCCTAGAGAAATTCAGGCCTGAAACCAGGAGTAATCCCAGCCTAAAATTAGGCCCAAGTCCAGGAGAAATTACAGCCTAAATCCAGACCAAGAAGAGGAGAAATTTGGGCCCTGCTCCAGGAGAAATTCCAGGCTAAAATGCAGCCCAAGTCCAGGAGAAATTCAGCCCTAAACCCAACAAAAATTCCAGCCCACGTGCAGGAGAAATTCAGGCCAAGTCCAGGAGAAAATCCAGCCTAAAATGCAGCCCAAGACCAGCAGAAATTTTAGCCCAAGAGCAGCCGAAATCCAGTCCAATTTCAGGACATAGTCCACCCGAACTCCAAAAGAAATTTAGACCTATGTGCAGGAGAAATTCAAGCCAAAAGTCAAGAGAAATTCAGCCCTGAGCCCAATAGAAATTCTAGCCCACGTGCAGGAGAAATTCGGGCCCAAGTCCAGGAGAAAATCCAGCCTAAAATGCAGCCCAAGTCCAGCAGAAATTTTAGCCCAAGAGCAGCCAACATCCTGTTCAATTTCAGGAGATAGTCCCCCCGAAATCCAGAAGAAAATTAGGCCTAAGTCCAGGAGACATTCCAGCCTAAAATGCAGGCCAGGTCCAGGAGAAATTCCAGCCCAAGAGCTGCCAAAATCAAGCCCACATCCAGGAGAAATTCAAGAACAGGGCCTAGAGAAATTCAGGCCTCAAACCAGGACTAATTCCAGCCTAAAATGAGGCCCAAGTCCAGGAGAAATTCCAGCCCAAGAGCAGCAGAAATTCCAGTCCAATTCCAGGAGAGAGTCCACCCGAACTCCAGGAGAAATTCCAGCCCAAATCCAGGAGAAATTCAAGTCAAATCTAGGAAAAATTTGAGCCAAAGTGCAGGTGATATTTTGACCAAGTCTAGGAGAAATTCCATCCAAACTGCAGCAGTAATTCCAGTCCGAGTCCCGGAGATAGTCCACCCGAACTCTAGGAGAAAATTGGGCCCAAGTCCAGGACAAATTACAGCCTAAATCCAGCCCAAGTGGAGGAGAAATTTGGGCCCAGATCCAGGAGAAATTACAGCAAAAATCCAGTCCAAGTGGAGGAGAAATTTGGGCCCAGATCCAGGAGAAAATCCAGCCTAAAATGCAGCCCAAGTCCAGCAGAAATTTTAGCCCAAGAGCAGGCAAAATCCAGTCCAATTTCAGGAGATAGTCCAACCAAACTCCAGGAGAAAATAAGGCCTATGTCCAGGAGAAATTCCAGCCTAAAATGCAGGCCAGGTCCAGGAGAAATTCCAGCCCAAGAACATCCAAAATCCAGCCCACATCCAGGAGAAATTAAAGATCAGAGCCTAGAGAAATTCAGGCCTCAAACCAGGACTAATTCCAGCCTAAAATGAGGCCCAAGTCCAGGAGAAATTCCAGCCCAAATGCCGCAGAAATTCCAGTCCAAGAGGCGGAGATAGTCCACCCAAACTCCAGGAAAAATTTGGGCTCACGTGCAGGAGAAATTAAAGCCTAAATCCAGTCCATGTGGAGGAGAAATTTCGTCCCAGCTCCAGCAGACATTCCAGCCTAAAATGCAGACTAAGTCCAGGAGAAATTCAAGTACAGGGCTAAGAGAAATTCAGGCCTCAAACCAGGTGTAATTCCAGCCAAAATAGAGGCACAAGCCCAGGAGAAATTCCAGCCCAAGTGCAGCAGAAATTCCAGTCCAAGTCCAGGAGAAATTCAAGCCAAAAGTCAAGAGAAATTCAGCCCCGAGCCCAATAGAAATTCCAGCCCACATGCAGGAGAAATTTCAGCCCAAATCCAGGAGATATTCCACCCAAACACCAGGAGAAATTTGGGCCTGAATTCAGCCCATTTTCAAAGGAAACCCCCCTCGCCCCTTAAGCCCCGCCCCCTCGCCCCTTAAGCCCCGCCCCCTCGCCCCTTAAGCCCCGCCTCCTCGCCCCTTAAGCCCCGCCCCCTCGCCCCTTAAGCCCCGCCCCCTCGCCCCTTAAGCCCCGCCCCCTCGCCCCTTAAGCCCCGCCCCCTCGCCCCTTAAGCCCCGCCCCCTCGCCCCTTAAGCCCCGCCCCCTCGCCCCTTAAGCCCCGCCCCCTCGCCCCTTAAGCCCCGCCCCCTCGCCCCTTAAGCCCCGCCCCCTCGCCCCTTAAGCCCCGCCCCCTCGCCCCTTAAGCCCCGCCCCCTCGCCCCTTAAGCCCCGCCCCCTCGCCCCTTAAGCCCCGCCCCCTCGCCCCTTAAGCCCCGCCCCCTCGCCCCTTAAGCCCCGCCCCCTCGCCCCTTAAGCCCCGCCCCCTCGCCCCTTAAGCCCCGCCCCCTCGCCCCTTAAGCCCCGCCCCCTCGCCCCTTAAGCCCCGCCCCCTCGCCCCTTAAGCCCCGCCCCCTCGCCCCTTAAGCCCCGCCCCCTCGCCCCTTAAGCCCCGCCCCCTCGCCCCTTAAGCCCCGCCCCCTCGCCCCTTAAGCCCCGCCCCCTCGCCCCTTAAGCCCCGCCCCCTCGCCCCTTAAGCCCCGCCCCCTCGCCCCTTAAGCCCCGCCCCCTCGCCCCTTAAGCCCCGCCCCCTCGCCCCTTAAGCCCCGCCCCCTCGCCCCTTAAGCCCCGCCCCCTCGCCCCTTAAGCCCCGCCCCCTCGCCCCTTAAGCCCCGCCCCCTCGCCCCTTAAGCCCCGCCCCCTCGCCCCTTAAGCCCCGCCCCCTCGCCCCTTAAGCCCCGCCCCCTCGCCCCTTAAGCCCCGCCCCCTCGCCCCTTAAGCCCCGCCCCCTCGCCCCTTAAGCCCCGCCCCCTCGCCCCTTAAGCCCCGCCCCCTCGCCCCTTAAGCCCCGCCCCCTCGCCCCTTAAGCCCCGCCCCCTCGCCCCTTAAGCCCCGCCCCCTCGCCCCTTAAGCCCCGCCCCCTCGCCCCTTAAGCCCCGCCCCCTCGCCCCTTAAGCCCCGCCCCCTCGCCCCTTAAGCCCCGCCCCCTCGCCCCTTAAGCCCCGCCCCCTCGCCCCTTAAGCCCCGCCCCCTCGCCCCTTAAGCCCCGCCCCCTCGCCCCTTAAGCCCCGCCCCCTCGCCCCTTAAGCCCCGCCCCCTCGCCGCCCCGCCCCCTCGCCGCCCCGCCCCCTCGCCGCCCCGCCCCCTCGCCCCCCCGCCCCCTCGCCCCCCCGCCCCTTCGCCGCCCCGCCCCCTCGCCGCCCCGCCCCCCCGCCCCCTCGCCCCCCCGCCCCCTCGCCCCCCCGCCCCCTCGCCCCCCCGCCCCCCCGCCCCTTAAGCCCCGCCCCCTCGCCCCCCCGCCCCCTCGCCCCTTAAGCCCCGCCCCCCCGCCCCCCCGCCCCTCGCCCCCCCGCCCCCCCGCCCCTCGCCCCCCCGCCCCTTTAGCCCCGCCCCCTCGCCCCCCCGCCCCCCCGCCCCCCCGCCCCCCCGCCCCCCCGCCCCCTTAAGCCCCGCCCCCTTAAGCCCCGCCCCCTTAAGCCCCGCCCCCTTAAGCCCCGCCCCCTTAAGCCCCGCCCCCTTAAGCCCCGCCCCCTTAAGCCCCGCCCCCTTAAGCCCCGCCCCCTTAAGCCCCGCCCCCTTAAGCCCCGCCCCCTTAAGCCCCGCCCCCTTAAGCCCCGCCCCCTTAAGCCCCGCCCCCTTTAGCCCCGCCCCCTTTAGCCCCGCCCCCTTTAGCCCCGCCCCCTTTAGCCCTTGCATGTATATTGTAGGATCAATTTCAGCCCTAATCGAGGAGAAATTCAGACCCAGGTCCCAGCAGCATTCGACCCGAAGACCAAGAGACACCAAACCAGGGCCCCTCCTGACGCAGGCCAGCTGCGCTGCAAAGGAAGGCCTGCCTCTTACCTTCCCAGTCCCAGGTGAGGCTGAGGTGAGGCCGAGGTAGATGTGTGTCCGAGCCGAAGTCCTTGTCTGTAGCTGTGGGGCACCGGGCCGAGCTGGGGCCCCTTTCAAGGCTGGCCAGCGGCACTGCAAAGGAAATAGGCTCGGACTTCTGCTTGACTCGGCTCGGCCTCGCAAGTTAAGAGGCATTGAGTCCAAAGCATGGGGGCAGCACACTATGCCGGGGCCTCTTTCGCGGCAGGCTAGCAGCGCTGCCAAGGAAAGAATGCCTCTTACCTTGCGAGGCCAATGTGAATCGAAGTCCAAAGCGGTGGGGCCGTGTGTCAAGCTGGGGCCCCTTTCGAGGCAGGCCAGCGATGCTGCAATGGCAGGCATGCCTCTTACCTTCACAGTCAGAGGCAAGTCTGAGGCGGAGCAAATTGAAGTCTGAAGCAGCAGGGTGGCATGCCGAGCTGGGGCTGCTTGCGAGGCAGGCCCGCGTCCCACTAAAGGAAGAAATGCCTCTTACCTTAAGAGTGCAGGGACGCCCCAAATCCTAGGGGGCCAGGAGGCACCACGAGACCAAGAGGGGCAGCAAAGTGCAGCACCACACCAACGGCGGCGGCGAGACCCACAACGGCACCGAGGCGCGCCGACTCCAAGGGCGGCGGCGAGACCCACAGCGGCGGTGCAACGCTAACAGCGGCGGCACGACCCCCAGAGCGGCACCGAGGTGCAGCGGCGAGACCCACAGCAGCGGCGCAATGCTAACAGCAGCGGCACGACCCCCAGAGCAGCACCGAGGCACGCCGACTCCAAGGGCGGCGGCGAGACCCCCAGCGGCGGCACGACCCACAGCGGCGGCACCGAGGCGCGCCGACTCCAAGGGCAGCGGCGAGACCCACAGCGGCGGCACGACCCCCAGAGCGGCACCGAGGCGCGCCGACTCCAAGGGCGGCGGCGAGACCCACAGCGGCGGCACGACCCCCAGAGCGGCACCGAGGCGCGCCGACTCCAAGGGCGGCGGCGAGACCCACAGCGGCGGCGCAACGCTAACAGCGGCGGCACGACCCCCAGAGCGGCACCGAGGTGCGGCGGCGAGACCCACAGCGGTGGCGCAATGCTAACAGCAGCGGCACGACCCCCAGAGCGGCACCGAGGCACGCCGACTCCAAGGGCGGCGGCGAGACCCACAGCGGCGGCGCAACGCTAACAGCGGCGGCACGACCCCCAGAGCGGCACCGAGGTGCGGCGGCGAGACCCACAGCGGTGGCGCAATGCTAACAGCAGCAGCACGACCCCCAGAGCAGCACCGAGGCACGCCGACTCCAAGGGCGGCGGCGAGACCCACAGCGGCGGCGCAACGCTAACAGCGGCGGCACGACCCCCAGAGCGGCACCGAGGTGCGGCGGCGAGACCCACAGCGGCGGCGCAATGCTAACAGCAGCGGCACGACCCCCAGAGCAGCACCGAGGCATGCCGACTCCAAGGGCGGCGGCGAGACCCACAGCGGCGGCACGACCCCCAGAGCGGCGGAGAGACCCACAGCGGCGACGCAATGCTAACAGCGGCTGCACGACCCCCAGAGCGGCACCGAGGCGCGCCGACTCCAAGGGCGGCGGCGAGACCCACAGCGGCGGCGCAACGCTAACAGCAGCGGCACGACCCACAGCGGCGGCACCGAGGCGCGCCGACTCCAAGGGCAGCGGCGAGACCCACAGCGGCGGCACGACCCCCAGAGCGGCACCGAGGCGCGCCGACTCCAAGGGCGGCGGCGAGACCCACAGCGGCGGCACGACCCCCAGAGCGGCACCGAGGTGCGCTGACTCCAAGGGCGGCGGCGAGACCCACAGCGGCGGCGCAACGCTAACAGCGGCGGCACGACCCTCAGAGCGGCACCGAGGCGCGCCGACTCCAAGGGCGGCGGCGAGACCCACAGCGGCGGCACGACCCCCAGAGCGGCACCGAGGTGCGCCGACTCCAAGGGCGGCGGCGAGACCCACAGCGGCGGCGCAACGCTAACAGCGGCGGCACGACCCCCAGAGCGGCACCGAGGTGCGGCGGCGAGACCCACAGCGGCGGCGCAATGCTAACAGCAGCGGCACGACCCCCAGAGCAGCACCGAGGCACGCCGACTCCAAGGGCGGCGGCGAGACCCACAGCGGCGGCACGACCCCCAGAGCGGCGGAGAGACCCACAGCGGCGACGCAATGCTAACAGCGGCTGCACGACCCCCAGAGCGGCACCGAGGCGCGCCGACTCCAAGGGCGGCGGCGAGACCCACAGCGGCGGCGCAACGCTAACAGCAGCGGCACGACCCACAGCGGCGGCACCGAGGCGCGCCGACTCCAAGGGCAGCGGCGAGACCCACAGCGGCGGCACGACCCCCAGAGCGGCACCGAGGTGCGCTGACTCCAAGGGCGGCGGCGAGACCCACAGCGGCGGCGCAACGCTAACAGCGGCGGCACGACCCTCAGAGCGGCACCGAGGCGCGCCGACTCCAAGGGCGGCGGCGAGACCCACAGCGGCGGCACGACCCCAAGAGCAGCACCGAGGCGCGCCGACTCCAAGGGCGGCGGCGAGACCCACAGCGGCAGCACGACCCCCAGAGCGGCACCGAGGCGCGCCGACTCCAAGGGCGGCGGCGAGACCCACAGCGGCGGCGCAATGCTAACAGCAGCGGCACGACCCCCAGAGCAGCACCGAGGCACGCCGACTCCAAGGGCGGCGGCGAGACCCACAGCGGCGGCACGACCCCCAGAGCGGCGGCGAGACCCACAGCGGCGGCGCAACGCTAACAGCGGCGGCACGACCCCCAGAGCGGCACCGAGGCGCGCCGACTCCAAGGGCGGCGGCGAGACCCACAGCGGCGGCGCAACGCTAACAGCAGCGACACGACCCCCCAGAGCGGCACCGAGGTGCGGCGGCGAGACCGACAGCGGCGGCGCAATGCTAACAGCGGCGGCACAACCCCCCAGAGCGGCACCGAGAGCAACAAGAGACCCAGATAGCCGAGCCGGGGCCCCTTTCGAGGCAGGCCCGCGCCCCTGCGAAGGAAGGAACGCCTCTTACCTTGCGAGTCCGAGGCGGAGGCGAGTGCGAGTCCGACGCGGCGCGAGGCGTGCCGAGCCGGGGCCCCTTTCGAGGCAGGCCCGCGCCCCTGCGAAGGAAGGAACGCCTCTTACCTTGCGAGTCCGAGGCGGAGGCGAGTGCGAGTCCGACGCGGCGCGAGGCGTGCCGAGCCGGGGCCCCTTTCGAGGCAGGCCCGCGCCCCTGCGAAGGAAGGAACGCCTCTTACCTTGCGAGTCCGAGGCGGAGGCGAGTGCGAGTCCGACGCGGCGCGAGGCGTGCCGAGCCGGGGCCCCTTTCGAGGCAGGCCCGCGCCCCTGCGAAGGAAGGAACGCCTCTTACCTTGCGAGTCCGAGGCGGAGGCGAGTGCGAGTCCGACGCGGCGCGAGGCGTGCCGAGCCGGGGCCCCTTTCGAGGCAGGCCCGCGCCCCTGCGAAGGAAGAAACGCCTCTTACCTTGCGAGTCCGAGGCGGAGGCGAGTGCGAGTCCGACGCGGCGCGAGGCGTGCCGAGCCGGGGCCCCTTTCGAGGCAGGCCCGCGCCCCTGCGAAGGAAGGAACGCCTCTTACCTTGCGAGTCCGAGGCGGAGGCGAGTGCGAGTCCGACGCGGCGCGAGGCGTGCCGAGCCGGGGCCCCTTTCGAGGCAGGCCCGCGCCCCTGCGAAGGAAGGAACGCCTCTTACCTTGCGAGTCCGAGGCGGAGGCGAGTGCGAGTCCGACGCGGCGCGAGGCGTGCCGAGCCGGGGCCCCTTTCGAGGCAGGCCCGCACCCCTGCGAAGGAAGGAACGCCTCTTACCTTGCGAGTCCGAGGCGGAGGCGAGTGCGAGTCCGACGCGGCGCGAGGCGTGCCGAGCCGGGGCCCCTTTCGAGGCAGGCCCGCGCCCCTGCGAAGGAAGGAACGCCTCTTACCTTGCGAGTCCGAGGCGGAGGCGAGTGCGAGTCCGAAGCGGCGCGAGGCATGCCGAGCCGGGGCCCCTTTCGAGGCAGGCCCGCGCCCCTGCGAAGGAAGGAATGCCTCTTACCTTAAGAGTGCAGGGACGCCCCAAGTCTGAGGGGGCCAGGAGGCGCCACGACACCAAGAGTAGCACCCAGACCAAGAGTGGCAGTGAAGCGCACCACCACACCACGAGCGGCGCAACGCTAACAGCGGCGGCGAGGCCCCCAGAGCGTCAACGAGGCGCGCCAGCTCCAAGAGCAGCGCGAGACCCCCAGAGCAGCGGCGCAACGGTAACAGCGACGGCAAGACCCCCAGAGCGGCAACGAGGCGCGCCGGCTCCAAGAGCGGCGCGCGGCGGCACAACGGTAACAGCGGCGGCGAGACCCCCAGAGCGGCAACGAGGCGCGCCGGCTCCAAGAGCGGCGCGAGACCCCCAGAGCGGCGGCGCAACGGTAACAGCGACGGCAAGACCCCCAGAGCGGCAACGAGGCGCGCCGGCTCCAAGAGCGGCGCGCGGCAGCGCAACGTTAACAGCGACGGCGAGACCCCCAGAGCGGCAACGAGG
The DNA here is from genome assembly GCA_027574665.1 of Rhynochetos jubatus. Taxonomy (NCBI): domain Eukaryota; kingdom Metazoa; phylum Chordata; class Aves; order Eurypygiformes; family Rhynochetidae; genus Rhynochetos; species Rhynochetos jubatus. Next base: position 547,507 of record CM050669.1, read on the forward strand.
CGCGCCGGCTCCAAGAGCGGCGCGAGACCCCCAGAGCGGCGGCGCAACAGTAACAGCGGCGGCGAGACCCCCAGAGCGGCAATGAGGCGCGCCGGCTCCAAGAGCGGCGCGAGACCCCCAGCAGCGACATAACGCTAACAGCAGCGGCAAGACAGCAGCAGCACGACACCCAGAGCAGCAACGAGGCGTGCCGACTCCAAGAGTGGCGCGAGACCCACAATGGCGGCGCAACACCCAGAGCAGCAGCGAGGCACACCACAGCACCAAGAGCAACAAGAGACCCAGATTGCCAAGCCGTGGCCCCTTTCGAGGCAGGCCTGCATCCGTGGAAAGGAAGGAATGCCTCTTACCTTAAGAGTGCAGGGACACCCCAAGTCTGAGGGGGCCAAGGGGCTCCATGAGACCAAGAGCACTGCCACACCAAGAGTGGCGTGAGACTCACAATGGCGGCGCAACCACAAGAGCAGCACGACATCAAGGGCAGCGGCGAGGCACACCACCACACTAAGGAGCAGCGTGACAGCCAGAGTGGCAGCGAGCCATGCCACACCACCTATAGAGTTGCAAGTCCAAGTGCATTGCAACAAGAGCAGCACAAACCCCAGAGCAGCAGCGAGGTGTGCAGCGGCAGCGAGAGCCAGACCATCGAGCCGGGGCACCTTTCGAGGTGGACCAGCGTCCCTGCAAAGGAAGGAATGTGTCCTACCTTCAGAGTCCAGGGATGCCCAAAGTCCGAAGCAGCAAGTAGGTGCCGCGACACCAAGAGCAGCGGGCCAGAATGCCGAGCTGGGGCCCCTTTTGAGGTGGGCCAGCATCCCTGCAAACAAAGGAATACCTCTTACCTTCAGAGTCCAGTAACGCCCTGGGCCCCAGGCGGCAAGGAGGCGCGCCGAGACCAAGAGCAGCAGTGAGTCGCACCACCACACCAACAGCGGTGCAAGACCCAGAGCGGCAGCGAGGCGCGCAGACTCCAAGAGAGGCGTGAAACCCAAAGCACCGCAACAAGAGCGGCACGACACCCAGAGCGGTGGCGAGGCGCACCAACTCCAAGAGCAGCACGACGGCGAGACACAGAGCACCAAGCCAGTGAGCCTTTCACGGCTGGCCAGCGTCCCTGCAAAGAAGGAAAGCCTCCTACCTTCAGAGTCCAGGGACACCCCAAGTCCCAGGCGGCAAGGAGGCGCCGTGACACCAAGAGCGACGGGGCAGCACGCCGAGCCAGGGTTCCTTTCGAGGTAGGTCAGCGTCCCTGCAAAAGAAGGAACGCCTCCTACCTTCAGAGTCCACGGATGCCCCAAGTCCGAGGTGGCGAGGAGGCGCCACGAGATCAAGAGCAGCACTGAGACCAAGAGCAGCGGCGAGGCACACTGCGACACCCAGAGCGGCAGCAACGCCCAGAGTGGTGAGCCAGGGGCCCCTTTCAAGGCACCCCAGTGTCTCTGCAAAGGAAGGAATGCCTCGTACCTTCAGAGTCCAGGGTTGCCCCAAGTCCCAGGCAGCACGAGACCAAGAGTGGTGCGAGTGTTAAAAATTCTTCCCCGGACAAAGCGGGTTGCTCGAGGTATGCTATTTATTTAATCAAAACTCAGAGTTGGGTCACCACCTCAGTGAGTGGCCAATGGCCCAAGATCTCACACATTTTTTACACCGTTCAATCAATACCCATTACAAAAGGTCCAAAGTCTTTGTATATTTCCACTTGGCCTTTCAGTCCCCAAACTTCACCATTTCCCAAAGACCACCACAATCCCCCGTCTCAGCTGCATTCTTCTGTTCTGGTTCCGAGCCTCGGTTCAGTTACAGGGTCTTCTTTGGGTCGCCGTCTCCGTAATCACTCTTCTGCCATTTCTGTCCTGCGCAATTCTGAGACAGGCTTTGAGATGTACTATTAAGGGTTTACCTTCATTAATTAATCGCTCTTTGTTCAAACCGTCTCTGCGTGATTAGCTTGACTGGGTTTGAAACCGGCCTTGGGTGGGTCTGTACAAGGAGCAGGCTGAGAGCAAACATTCTGGGCCTGTCGAGCGGTATTTCTGCACTTTACAACACCCCAAACCTCAGACCTAAACCTGCACTAGGGACTAGGAAAGATTCCTTTACAGAGATTCAGAAGCACTGTCCCACCCAGGTCACCAAAACAAGGGATAACCCTCTTCACACCAACACAACATTAAGAAACAGCATCCACTCGATTGCAGACAGTGCTGTTCAGGGGATCGCTCCACCTCTCGTGCCTGCCATACGTTGCATCAGCCAAGGCTTCTATCCTCCCCTCACATACATATGGTACGCGTGGCATTTCCCAGAATGTTTGTCCATCTTCACTCTAATTCCTGGAACTAATTATCATACTTACGTGGTCATGACAAATGCAGCCTGCGTCTCTCAGGGCCTTCGTGGGCGTTCTTCCATGGTCTCTGGCGGTGGCTTAAGAGGTGACTCTGTGTCCTTTCCATGAACGCCCAGTCTTCTTTCCATATATGGTTTTGCCACGTCACCGCCCTCTGCGTGCGGAATTCCTTAAGCACCTTGTCCTGCTTTCCACTGGCATCTGTTGATCCGCGCTCCCTGAGGATGTGCCCGTCACACTTGACAAAGCTACGTTGTCACAGTCTTCTTGATCTGTGGACCTTGCATTCTCGCCCGAGGCCCCTGATAACACACTCTTGGCCTTGGCCCTGTAGAGGAGAGTAAAAACTGGGGCACGTATTTATCTATAACGGTTTCTCTGAGGTGACAAGTTGAAAGGTTTGTGAGTAGTCTCCAGGAGATGGCACCCAAAGCACCCGGGTGATGACAATACCAGACGCACGTAGCAGATTGCTCCTACCACCTCTGTTAGGTCACCCAGCCAAGCAACACCCTTCAGCCAGGCTAATACAGTAACGATCGACACATTAAGGAACTCGTAGGGCAGAACATCCCACCGTTCTGATCACAACTCTGAGAGCAAATGGGTTGACATCCTGACCAGCCACCACCAAAATACTACAGTGAACACTTCCCATCAGTCCACTCTAACATGCAGGAATCGGATGATCTGTCACTATCTCAACCCCTCGGGCCCCACCTGGGGCACAAGACAGGACTGTCGTCATTTAACCCAGCCAGCAACAGAGCTCTGAACGGCCACTCGCTCACCTCCCCCTCCTATACAGGGGCAGGAGAGCCGGAGAAAAAGACGAGAAAGCTCACAAGGGAAGAGAGTAGCAACTTAAAAGTCAAAGAATAAAGTAACAATACTAATAATACTACTGATAACACGCAATAGAAAAGTCCACCACGACTACTCGTAGATTTTGAGAAAACTGTGTTAAACACCGGTGTAATCAGCACGAACCCAAAACACAACCTCTTACTGGCTGTCCTTAAGGAATTTAACACTTTAAAAATACCTTGAAAATGCCAATAGCAATAAGGCAGAAGAAATACAGAGAAGATGTAAGGAATGAAGACGTTGAAATAAATTCAAGAAAGGGCACTAAAGAGAGGGAGAAGTGGAAGGAATTTTAAAAAGAAACCGAGTACAAGAAACAGACCAGAATTACAACATCAAAACAGGGAAATGGATAAGGGACAACACACGACAAGAGTTTGAAAAGTGATTTGATACAAGAAACAGAGGATTACAGAACAGGGAGACAGCTAGAAAGGACCCTGATAATATGGAACAGGAAGCTAACTGCATGGAAACACAGATTAGAAATTTCTAAATCACCCAAGTACAGAACAGAGAGAGATGGAGGGAAACCAAAAATAATTAATGGATGAAGAGGCAGAGAGCAGAGTCAGCAGAAGAGAATCAAATGTCAGGGAGCCAGCCAGGCCAGTGACCACCACAGAAGGAGGCAGAAGCAGAGACCAAGGGCAGGAAAGCAGAGAGAGTGGGGTGTGCAGGAGACATGACAGGACTCACCACAGCTCTGAAGAGCAGGAACCCTTTACCACTCCTTCCATCTCTGAACTTCCCCTGCCCCCTCAACAGCACTGCTTCCCAGGCAGCCCCTTTGTAGCTGGAGCCCCACCCCGTGCAGGGCTGGCCCCATCCTCAGCCTCACGGGCCACACCTGGGGCTGCCCCAGCCCCAGCTGGAACCCATGAGGAACAGGGGCAATGGCCAAAGCCCCACAGCATATCAACCCTCACCTGAGGGCTGAGATGGTGGCTTTGCAGCAGGAACTCGAGGCTTAATGCAATAAAAGCTGCTGGCTCACAGCAATCCAGAAGGAGATAACGGTGACAGGCAATGTTGAGAAACACCCCAGCAATTTTTTGGGAGCTTCTGCCCTTCCTGCAAAGTGGCAGGACCAGGCTCTCCTGTCTTTGCTTACAGAACTCTACACCAACACCCAGGAGGGCACAGCTGAGCAGCTCTGTCCTTTGCCAGTGACACCCTGGATCCCTGGAGGACAGTTGAAGATGATCAGTGTAAGTTTAAGGGGAAAACTGTTGTCTGGGTGGGAATGGGCTTCTTCACTGTGGGCTCAGTGGGTGGGTGGGAAATGCTGCTGCTGCTGAACAACGGGGGATCAACCACGCTAATTCCCCAGGAATGCTGAGGAAGGAGCAATTTTGGTGCAGTGCCGTGCTCCTCTTAACAGGCCTTTGCAATCCCAATTGTCCCTGGAGCTGTGCTCTTTCTGCTTCTCCAGACACTAACCCTAGCCCTAACCCTAAGAATGGCAGGTCACGCTTTCCGGCCACGCCCCCCCTGCATTCCAGCTATGACAACTGCGGTAGGAGCAATGCCAGTGCAGTGTCATGCTGCTCTTGGCAGGCCTTTGCAATCCCAACTATCCCTGGACCTGGGGGCTTTCTCGTTCTCCAGAAGCTGTTTTTCTCCCTGGCTGTATGTGCTGCACCCTGTCACCATCTCTGTCCCTCCTTTGTCCTTCCTCTCCTTCCCCTTGCCGCCTCTCTCTCCTTCTGTCCTGCTCACTGACCCTACATGTTCTCGCTCCAGCTCTGCAGGGCCCCTCGGCCCCATTTTTCTTGGCTTCTCTCCCTCTCTGGCCATTTCTGACCTTTCTGTCTCTGCTCCTCGGTTTCCTCCCTTGGCTTCTTTTTCTCTCTCCTGTCCTCTGTCCTGCTCCCATCACAGCATTTTCTTCTTCCCTTTCTCTGCCCCACTCCCCATCCCTCTTTTTCTTTCTCCACACCGCTGCACTGCTCTCTGCCTTCCTTCCCCACCCTCCACCCCTCCATCATTATCCTTTTGTCCCTTGTCATCTCTCCACCCCTCTGTCCCACTCCCCATCCCTGATTTTCCTATTCCATTTCTCTGTGCGGCTTTCGGGCCCTGTTTTTCCTCTGGCTCCATCTCCCTGTCCTTGTTCCTGTTGCTCTCGCTTGCTCTCTATCCCAGTGTGCTGCTCCTCATCCCCCTGTGTTTCTCTGGATCCCATTTTCTTGCTCCCTGTCCCTCCCCTCTATCCCTCTCTTCTTCCTCCCACCTGGATTTTCCTCTCTCCATCCCTCTGCTCCCATTGCTCCTTTCTCCATCTCTCAGTCCTGCTCCCTGCCCCTTTCCTCCTCTCGCTGTCTTTCTGTCCCGCTCCCTCTCCCGTTATTCTGCCTTTGTCCCTCTGTCCTGGTGCCTATTTGCTGCTTTCTAGGAGTATCCCCCGGTCCGTCCAGCTGTCCCCATTCTCCTCCTTCTCTTCCCTGCTCCAGCCCTACTTTCTCCTGCTCCCTCTCTGTCCTGCAGCCCATCAGCATCTTTTTTCCTTCTCCATCTCTTTGTCTTCACCTGCATTTGGTCCCCCCAGCCCCACCCCCAGTCCCTCTGTCCTCTTCCTTTCCCTGCTCTTTGTCTCTGCACATCCCACACTCTGTTCCCGTCTCTCTCTCTGCCCTCGAGCCTTCCTTTTCCTTCCTTCTTTATCTCTGCGTTCCTCTCCTGCTGCTCCTCAGTGCTTTCCATCCGTTCCTTTGTCCCACTCCCTGGCCCTTACGGCCGTCAATCCCTCTGGCCTGTTGCCCATTGTTAGTTTTGCCAGCTGCATCCCACTGCCCTGCTTCCCATTCGTCTCCTCTGGCTCAGTCCTCCTGGCCTGCTCCCTGGTGGGATTTTCCCTTTCTCCAGCTCTGACCCGCTCCCCACCCCTCTCTGTTTCTCTCTGTCACCCTTCCCGGTTCCCTGTGCCCCTCTCTCTGCAGTCTCATGTCCCGGTCCCTGTCCCTCTCTGTGCCGCTCCATCCCTGTCCCTGGCCTCGTGCCTGGTTTTCCTTGCTCCATGTCTGTCCTGCTGCCCAGCGCTGGCCGGTTCCTTTTCCGGACTTGTTTGGGGTGTTTTCTCCTCTCTTGGTGGCTCTGCTGCTGTTCTTGCCCCTGATGTTTTCCCTCTCCCCGTGCCCTCCCCTGCTGGCTGTCCTCTCCCCCAGTGTCCTGCTGGCTCTTCCCCGTCCTCTCTGAGGACGTTTCCCCTCGCTCTATCCCTCTGGCTGCTCCCTGGCAGGATTTGGTTGTTGTCTGGAGTTCCGCTTAGCCCGGCTCTATTTTGTCATTCCCCGTCTCTCTCTGCTGCTCCCCGTCCTCCCCTTTATCTCTCCTTCTTTTCCTTTTCCTGTCCCTCTGCTTTCCCTACCCTGCTACCCACAGCCAGGATTCTGCTCCCAAAGGGCCCCACATGTCCAACACCAGGTGAGATTAAAGGCAGCTGTAATGTCTTCTCCTGTCCTCAGGGATCAGTTGATCCCCCGTTGTTCAGCAGCAGCAGCATTTCCCACCCACCCACTGAGCCCACAGTGAAGAAGCCCATTCCCACCCAGACAACAGTTTTCCCCTTAAACTTACACTGATCATCTTCAACTGTCCTCCAGGGACCCAGGGTGTCACTGGCAAAGGACAGAGCTGCTCAGCTGTGCCCTCCTGGGTGTTGGTGTAGAGTTCTGTAAGCAAAGACAGGAGAGCCTGGTCCTGCCACTTTGCAGGAAGGGCAGAAGCTCCCAAAAAATTGCTGGGGTGTTTCTCAACATTGCCTGTCACCGTTGTCTCCTTCTGGATTGCTGTGAGCCAGCAGCTTTTATTGCATTAAGCCTCGAGTTCCTGCTGCAAAGCCACCATCTCAGCCCTCAGGTGAGGGTTGATATGCTGTGGGGCTTTGGCCATTGCCCCTGTTCCTCATGGGTTCCAGCTGGGGCTGGGGCAGCCCCAGGTGTGGCCCGTGAGGCTGAGGATGGGGCCAGCCCTGCACGGGGTGGGGCTCCAGCTACAAAGGGGCTGCCTGGGAAGCAGTGCTGTTGAGGGGGCAGGGGAAGCTCAGAGATGGAAGGAGTGGTAAAGGGTTCCTGCTCTTCAGAGCTGTGGTGAGTCCTGTCATGTCTCCTGCACACCCCACTCTCTCTGCTTTCCTGCCCTTGGTCTCTGCTTCTGCCTCCTTCTGTGGTGGTCACTGGCCTGGCTGGCTCCCTGACATTTGATTCTCTTCTGCTGACTCTGCTCTCTGCCTCTTCATCCATTAATTATTTTTGGTTTCCCTCCATCTCTCTCTGTTCTGTACTTGGGTGATTTAGAAATTTCTAATCTGTGTTTCCATGCAGTTAGCTTCCTGTTCCATATTATCAGGGTCCTTTCTAGCTGTCTCCCTGTTCTGTAATCCTCTGTTTCTTGTATCAAATCACTTTTCAAACTCTTGTCGTGTGTTGTCCCTTATCCATTTCCCTGTTTTGATGTTGTAATTCTGGTCTGTTTCTTGTACTCGGTTTCTTTTTAAAATTCCTTCCACTTCTCCCTCTCTTTAGTGCCCTTTCTTGAATTTATTTCAACGTCTTCATTCCTTACATCTTCTCTGTATTTCTTCTGCCTTATTGCTATTGGCATTTTCAAGGTATTTTTAAAGTGTTAAATTCCTTAAGGACAGCCAGTAAGAGGTTGTGTTTTGGGTTCGTGCTGATTACACCGGTGTTTAACACAGTTTTCTCAAAATCTACGAGTAGTCGTGGTGGACTTTTCTATTGCATGTTATCAGTAGTATTATTAGTATTGTTACTTTATTCTTTGACTTTTAAGTTGCTACTCTCTTCCCTTGTGAGCTTTCTCGTCTTTTTCTCCGGCTCTCCTGCCCCTGTATAGGAGGGGGAGGTGAGCGAGTGGCCGTTCAGAGCTCTGTTGCTGGCTGGGTTAAATGACGACAGTCCTGTCTTGTGCCCCAGGCGGGGCCCGAGGGGTTGAGATAGTGACAGATCATCCGATTCCTGCATGTTAGAGTGGACTGATGGGAAGTGTTCACTGTAGTATTTTGGTGGTGGCTGGTCAGGATGTCAACCCCTTTGCTCTCAGAGTTGTGATCAGAACGGTGGGATGTTCTGCCCTACGAGTTCCTTAATGTGCCGATCGTTACTGTATTAGCCTGGCTGAAGGGTGTTGCTTGGCTGGGTGACCTAACAGAGGTGGTAGGAGCAATCTGCTACGTGCGTCTGGTATTGTCATCACCCGGGTGCTTTGGGTGCCATCTCCTGGAGACTACTCACAAACCTTTCAACTTGTCACCTCAGAGAAACCGTTATAGATAAATACGTGCCCCAGTTTTTACTCTCCTCTACAGGGCCAAGGCCAAGAGTGTGTTATCAGGGGCCTCGGGCGAGAATGCAAGGTCCACAGATCAAGAAGACTCTGACAACGTAGCTTTGTCAAGTGTGACGGGCACATCCTCAGGGAGCGCGGATCAACAGATGCCAGTGGAAAGCAGGACAAGGTGCTTAAGGAATTCCGCACGCAGAGGGCGGTGACGTGGCAAAACCATATATGGAAAGAAGACTGGGCGTTCATGGAAAGGACACAGAGTCACCTCTTAAGCCACCGCCAGAGACCATGGAAGAACGCCCACGAAGGCCCTGAGAGACGCAGGCTGCATTTGTCATGACCACGTAAGTATGATAATTAGTTCCAGGAATTAGAGTGAAGATGGACAAACATTCTGGGAAATGCCACGCGTACCATATGTATGTGAGGGGAGGATAGAAGCCTTGGCTGATGCAACGTATGGCAGGCACGAGAGGTGGAGCGATCCCCTGAACAGCACTGTCTGCAATCGAGTGGATGCTGTTTCTTAATGTTGTGTTGGTGTGAAGAGGGTTATCCCTTGTTTTGGTGACCTGGGTGGGACAGTGCTTCTGAATCTCTGTAAAGGAATCTTTCCTAGTCCCTAGTGCAGGTTTAGGTCTGAGGTTTGGGGTGTTGTAAAGTGCAGAAATACCGCTCGACAGGCCCAGAATGTTTGCTCTCAGCCTGCTCCTTGTACAGACCCACCCAAGGCCGGTTTCAAACCCAGTCAAGCTAATCACGCAGAGACGGTTTGAACAAAGAGCGATTAATTAATGAAGGTAAACCCTTAATAGTACATCTCAAAGCCTGTCTCAGAATTGCGCAGGACAGAAATGGCAGAAGAGTGATTACGGAGACGGCGACCCAAAGAAGACCCTGTAACTGAACCGAGGCTCGGAACCAGAACAGAAGAATGCAGCTGAGACGGGGGATTGTGGTGGTCTTTGGGAAATGGTGAAGTTTGGGGACTGAAAGGCCAAGTGGAAATATACAAAGACTTTGGACCTTTTGTAATGGGTATTGATTGAACGGTGTAAAAAATGTGTGAGATCTTGGGCCATTGGCCACTCACTGAGGTGGTGACCCAACTCTGAGTTTTGATTAAATAAATAGCATACCTCGAGCAACCCGCTTTGTCCGGGGAAGAATTTTTAACACTCGCACCACTCTTGGTCTCGTGCTGCCTGGGACTTGGGGCAACCCTGGACTCTGAAGGTACGAGGCATTCCTTCCTTTGCAGAGACACTGGGGTGCCTTGAAAGGGGCCCCTGGCTCACCACTCTGGGCGTTGCTGCCGCTCTGGGTGTCGCAGTGTGCCTCGCCGCTGCTCTTGGTCTCAGTGCTGCTCTTGATCTCGTGGCGCCTCCTCGCCACCTCGGACTTGGGGCATCCGTGGACTCTGAAGGTAGGAGGCGTTCCTTCTTTTGCAGGGACGCTGACCTACCTCGAAAGGAACCCTGGCTCGGCGTGCTGCCCCGTCGCTCTTGGTGTCACGGCGCCTCCTTGCCGCCTGGGACTTGGGGTGTCCCTGGACTCTGAAGGTAGGAGGCTTTCCTTCTTTGCAGGGACGCTGGCCAGCCGCGAAAGGCTCACTGGCTTGGTGCTCTGTGTCTCGCCGTCGTGCTGCTCTTGGAGTTGGTGCGCCTCGCCACCGCTCTGGGTGTCGTGCCGCTCTTGTTGCGGTGCTTTGGGTTTCACGCCTCTCTTGGAGTCTGCGCGCCTCGCTGCCGCTCTGGGTCTTGCACCGCTGTTGGTGTGGTGGTGCGACTCACTGCTGCTCTTGGTCTCGGCGCGCCTCCTTGCCGCCTGGGGCCCAGGGCGTTACTGGACTCTGAAGGTAAGAGGTATTCCTTTGTTTGCAGGGATGCTGGCCCACCTCAAAAGGGGCCCCAGCTCGGCATTCTGGCCCGCTGCTCTTGGTGTCGCGGCACCTACTTGCTGCTTCGGACTTTGGGCATCCCTGGACTCTGAAGGTAGGACACATTCCTTCCTTTGCAGGGACGCTGGTCCACCTCGAAAGGTGCCCCGGCTCGATGGTCTGGCTCTCGCTGCCGCTGCACACCTCGCTGCTGCTCTGGGGTTTGTGCTGCTCTTGTTGCAATGCACTTGGACTTGCAACTCTATAGGTGGTGTGGCATGGCTCGCTGCCACTCTGGCTGTCACGCTGCTCCTTAGTGTGGTGGTGTGCCTCGCCGCTGCCCTTGATGTCGTGCTGCTCTTGTGGTTGCGCCGCCATTGTGAGTCTCACGCCACTCTTGGTGTGGCAGTGCTCTTGGTCTCATGGAGCCCCTTGGCCCCCTCAGACTTGGGGTGTCCCTGCACTCTTAAGGTAAGAGGCATTCCTTCCTTTCCACGGATGCAGGCCTGCCTCGAAAGGGGCCACGGCTTGGCAATCTGGGTCTCTTGTTGCTCTTGGTGCTGTGGTGTGCCTCGCTGCTGCTCTGGGTGTTGCGCCGCCATTGTGGGTCTCGCGCCACTCTTGGAGTCGGCACGCCTCGTTGCTGCTCTGGGTGTCGTGCTGCTGCTGTCTTGCCGCTGCTGTTAGCGTTATGTCGCTGCTGGGGGTCTCGCGCCGCTCTTGGAGCCGGCGCGCCTCATTGCCGCTCTGGGGGTCTCGCCGCCGCTGTTACCGTTGCGCCGCCGCTCTGGGGGTCTCGCGCCGCTCTTGGAGCCGGCGCGCCTCGTTGCCGCTCTGGGGGTCTCGCCGTCGCTGTTAACGTTGCGCTGCCGCGCGCCGCTCTTGGAGCCGGCGCGCCTCGTTGCCGCTCTGGGGGTCTTGCCGTCGCTGTTACCGTTGCGCTGCCGCTCTGGGGGTCTCGCGCCGCTCTTGGAGCCGGCGCGCCTCGTTGCCGCTCTGGGGGTCTCGCCGCCGCTGTTACCGTTGTGCCGCCGCGCGCCGCTCTTGGAGCCGGCGCGCCTCGTTGCCGCTCTGGGGGTCTTGCCGTCGCTGTTACCGTTGCGCCGCTGCTCTGGGGGTCTCGCGCTGCTCTTGGAGCTGGCGCGCCTCGTTGACGCTCTGGGGGCCTCGCCGCCGCTGTTAGCGTTGCGCCGCTCGTGGTGTGGTGGTGCGCTTCACTGCCACTCTTGGTCTGGGTGCTACTCTTGGTGTCGTGGCGCCTCCTGGCCCCCTCAGACTTGGGGCGTCCCTGCACTCTTAAGGTAAGAGGCATTCCTTCCTTCGCAGGGGCGCGGGCCTGCCTCGAAAGGGGCCCCGGCTCGGCATGCCTCGCGCCGCTTCGGACTCGCACTCGCCTCCGCCTCGGACTCGCAAGGTAAGAGGCGTTCCTTCCTTCGCAGGGGCGCGGGCCTGCCTCGAAAGGGGCCCCGGCTCGGCACGCCTCGCGCCGCGTCGGACTCGCACTCGCCTCCGCCTCGGACTCGCAAGGTAAGAGGCGTTCCTTCCTTCGCAGGGGCGCGGGCCTGCCTCGAAAGGGGCCCCGGCTCGGCACGCCTCGCGCCGCGTCGGACTCGCACTCGCCTCCGCCTCGGACTCGCAAGGTAAGAGGCGTTCCTTCCTTCGCAGGGGCGCGGGCCTGCCTCGAAAGGGGCCCCGGCTCGGCACGCCTCGCGCCGCGTCGGACTCGCACTCGCCTCCGCCTCGGACTCGCAAGGTAAGAGGCGTTCCTTCCTTCGCAGGGGCGCGGGCCTGCCTCGAAAGGGGCCCCGGCTCGGCACGCCTCGCGCCGCGTCGGACTCGCACTCGCCTCTGCCTCGGACTCGCAAGGTAAGAGGCGTTTCTTCCTTCGCAGGGGCGCGGGCCTGCCTCGAAAGGGGCCCCGGCTCGGCACGCCTCGCGCCGCGTCGGACTCGCACTCGCCTCCGCCTCGGACTCGCAAGGTAAGAGGCGTTCCTTCCTTCGCAGGGGCGCGGGCCTGCCTCGAAAGGGGCCCCGGCTCGGCACGCCTCGCGCCGCGTCGGACTCGCACTCGCCTCCGCCTCGGACTCGCAAGGTAAGAGGCGTTTCTTCCTTCGCAGGGGCGCGGGCCTGCCTCGAAAGGGGCCCCGGCTCGGCACGCCTCGCGCCGCGTCGGACTCGCACTCGCCTCCGCCTCGGACTCGCAAGGTAAGAGGCGTTCCTTCCTTCGCAGGGGCGCGGGCCTGCCTCGAAAGGGGCCCCGGCTCGGCACGCCTCGCGCCGCGTCGGACTCGCACTCGCCTCCGCCTCGGACTCGCAAGGTAAGAGGCGTTCCTTCCTTCGCAGGGGCGCGGGCCTGCCTCGAAAGGGGCCCCGGCTCGGCACGCCTCGCGCCGCGTCGGACTCGCACTCGCCTCCGCCTCGGACTCGCAAGGTAAGAGGCGTTCCTTCCTTCGCAGGGGCGCGGGCCTGCCTCGAAAGGGGCCCCGGTTCGGCTATCTGGGTCTCTTGTTGCTCTCGGTGCCGCTCTGGGGGGTTGTGCCGCCGCTGTTAGCATTGCGCCGCCGCTGTCGGTCTCGCCGCCGCACCTCGGTGCCGCTCTGGGGGGTCGTGTCGCTGCTGTTAGCGTTGCGCCGCCGCTGTGGGTCTCGCCGCCGCCCTTGGAGTCGGCGCGCCTCGGTGCCGCTCTGGGGGTCGTGCCGCCGCTGTTAGCGTTGCGCCGCCGCTGTGGGTCTCGCCGCCGCTCTGGGGGTCGTGCCGCCGCTGTGGGTCTCGCCGCCGCCCTTGGAGTCGGCGTGCCTCGGTGCTGCTCTGGGGGTCGTGCCGCTGCTGTTAGCGTTGCGCCGCCGCTGTGGGTCTCGCCGCCGCCCTTGGAGTCGGCGCGCCTCGGTGCCGCTCTGGGGGTCGTGCTGCCGCTGTGGGTCTCGCCGCCGCCCTTGGAGTCGGCGCGCCTCGGTGCTGCTCTTGGGGTCGTGCCGCCGCTGTGGGTCTCGCCGCCGCCCTTGGAGTCGGCGCGCCTCGGTGCCGCTCTGAGGGTCGTGCCGCCGCTGTTAGCGTTGCGCCGCCGCTGTGGGTCTCGCCGCCGCCCTTGGAGTCAGCGCACCTCGGTGCCGCTCTGGGGGTCGTGCCGCCGCTGTGGGTCTCGCCGCTGCCCTTGGAGTCGGCGCGCCTCGGTGCCGCCGCTGTGGGTCGTGCCGCTGCTGTTAGCGTTGCGCCGCCGCTGTGGGTCTCGCCGCCGCCCTTGGAGTCGGCGCGCCTCGGTGCCGCTCTGGGGTCGTGCAGCCGCTGTTAGCGTTTCGTCGCCGCTGTGGGTCTCGCCGCCGCTCTGGGGGTCGTGCCGCCGCTGTGGGTCTCGCCGCCGCCCTTGGAGTCGGCGTGCCTCGGTGCTGCTCTGGGGGTCGTGCCGCTGCTGTTAGCATTGCGCCGCCGCTGTGGGTCTCGCCGCCGCACCTCGGTGCCGCTCTGGGGGTCGTGCCGCCGCTGTTAGCGTTGCGCCGCCGCTGTGGGTCTCGCCGCCGCCCTTGGAGTCGGCGCACCTCGGTGCCGCTCTGGGGGTCGTGCCGCCGCTGTGGGTCTCGCCGCCGCCCTTGGAGTCGGCGCGCCTCGGTGCCGCTCTGAGGGTCGTGCCGCCGCTGTTAGCGTTGCGCCGCCGCTGTGGGTCTCGCCGCCGCCCTTGGAGTCAGCGCACCTCGGTGCCGCTCTGGGGGTCGTGCCGCCGCTGTGGGTCTCGCCGCCGCCCTTGGAGTCGGCGCGCCTCGGTGCCGCTCTGGGGGTCGTGCCGCCGCTGTGGGTCTCGCCGCTGCCCTTGGAGTCGGCGCGCCTCGGTGCCGCCGCTGTGGGTCGTGCCGCTGCTGTTAGCGTTGCGCCGCCGCTGTGGGTCTCGCCGCCGCCCTTGGAGTCGGCGCGCCTCGGTGCCGCTCTGGGGGTCGTGCAGCCGCTGTTAGCATTGCGTCGCCGCTGTGGGTCTCTCCGCCGCTCTGGGGGTCGTGCCGCCGCTGTGGGTCTCGCCGCCGCCCTTGGAGTCGGCATGCCTCGGTGCTGCTCTGGGGGTCGTGCCGCTGCTGTTAGCATTGCGCCGCCGCCCTGGGTCTCGCCGCCGCACCTCGGTGCCGCTCTGGGGGTCGTGCCGCCGCTGTTAGCGTTGCGCCGCCGCTGTGGGTCTCGCCGCCGCCCTTGGAGTCGGCGTGCCTCGGTGCTGCTCTGGGGGTCGTGCTGCTGCTGTTAGCATTGCGCCACCGCTGTGGGTCTCGCCGCCGCACCTCGGTGCCGCTCTGGGGGTCGTGCCGCCGCTGTTAGCGTTGCGCCGCCGCTGTGGGTCTCGCCGCCGCCCTTGGAGTCGGCGTGCCTCGGTGCCGCTCTGGGGGTCGTGCCGCTGCTGTTAGCATTGCGCCACCGCTGTGGGTCTCGCCGCCGCACCTCGGTGCCGCTCTGGGGGTCGTGCCGCCGCTGTTAGCGTTGCGCCGCCGCTGTGGGTCTCGCCGCCGCCCTTGGAGTCGGCGCGCCTCGGTGCCGCTCTGGGGGTCGTGCCGCCGCTGTGGGTCTCGCCGCCGCCCTTGGAGTCGGCGCGCCTCGGTGCCGCTCTGGGGATCGTGCCGCCGCTGTGGGTCTCGCCGCTGCCCTTGGAGTCGGCGCGCCTCGGTGCCGCCGCTGTGGGTCGTGCCGCCGCTGGGGGTCTCGCCGCCGCCCTTGGAGTCGGCGTGCCTCGGTGCTGCTCTGGGGGTCGTGCCGCTGCTGTTAGCATTGCGCCGCTGCTGTGGGTCTCGCCGCTGCACCTCGGTGCCGCTCTGGGGGTCGTGCCGCCGCTGTTAGCGTTGCGCCGCCGCTGTGGGTCTCGCCGCCGCCCTTGGAGTCGGCGCGCCTCGGTGCCGTTGTGGGTCTCGCCGCCGCCGTTGGTGTGGTGCTGCACTTTGCTGCCCCTCTTGGTCTCGTGGTGCCTCCTGGCCCCCTAGGATTTGGGGCGTCCCTGCACTCTTAAGGTAAGAGGCATTTCTTCCTTTAGTGGGACGCGGGCCTGCCTCGCAAGCAGCCCCAGCTCGGCATGCCACCCTGCTGCTTCAGACTTCAATTTGCTCCGCCTCAGACTTGCCTCTGACTGTGAAGGTAAGAGGCATGCCTGCCATTGCAGCATCGCTGGCCTGCCTCGAAAGGGGCCCCAGCTTGACACACGGCCCCACCGCTTTGGACTTCGATTCACATTGGCCTCGCAAGGTAAGAGGCATTCTTTCCTTGGCAGCGCTGCTAGCCTGCCGCGAAAGAGGCCCCGGCATAGTGTGCTGCCCCCATGCTTTGGACTCAATGCCTCTTAACTTGCGAGGCCGAGCCGAGTCGAGCAGAAGTCCGAGCCTATTTCCTTTGCAGTGCCGCTGGCCAGCCTTGAAAGGGGCCCCAGCTCGGCCCGGTGCCCCACAGCTACAGACAAGGACTTCGGCTCGGACACACATCTACCTCGGCCTCACCTCAGCCTCACCTGGGACTGGGAAGGTAAGAGGCAGGCCTTCCTTTGCAGCGCAGCTGGCCTGCGTCAGGAGGGGCCCTGGTTTGGTGTCTCTTGGTCTTCGGGTCGAATGCTGCTGGGACCTGGGTCTGAATTTCTCCTCGATTAGGGCTGAAATTGATCCTACAATATACATGCAAGGGCTAAAGGGGGCGGGGCTAAAGGGGGCGGGGCTAAAGGGGGCGGGGCTTAAGGGGCGAGGGGGCGGGGCTTAAGGGGCGAGGGGGCGGGGCTTAAGGGGCGAGGGGGCGGGGCTTAAGGGGCGAGGGGGCGGGGCTTAAGGGGCGAGGGGGCGGGGCTTAAGGGGCGAGGGGGCGGGGCTTAAGGGGCGAGGGGGCGGGGCTTAAGGGGCGAGGGGGCGGGGCTTAAGGGGCGAGGGGGCGGGGCTTAAGGGGCGAGGGGGCGGGGCTTAAGGGGCGAGGGGGCGGGGCTTAAGGGGCGAGGGGGCGGGGCTTAAGGGGCGAGGGGGCGGGGCTTAAGGGGCGAGGGGGCGGGGCTTAAGGGGCGAGGGGGCGGGGCTTAAGGGGCGAGGGGGCGGGGCTTAAGGGGCGAGGGGGCGGGGCTTAAGGGGCGAGGGGGCGGGGCTTAAGGGGCGAGGGGGCGGGGCTTAAGGGGCGAGGGGGCGGGGCTTAAGGGGCGAGGGGGCGGGGCTTAAGGGGCGAGGGGGCGGGGCTTAAGGGGCGAGGGGGCGGGGCTTAAGGGGCGAGGGGGCGGGGCTTAAGGGGCGAGGGGGCGGGGCTTAAGGGGCGAGGGGGCGGGGCTTAAGGGGCGAGGGGGCGGGGCTTAAGGGGCGAGGGGGCGGGGCTTAAGGGGCGAGGGGGCGGGGCTTAAGGGGCGAGGGGGCGGGGCTTAAGGGGCGAGGGGGCGGGGCTTAAGGGGCGAGGGGGCGGGGCTTAAGGGGCGAGGGGGCGGGGCTTAAGGGGCGAGGGGGCGGGGCTTAAGGGGCGAGGGGGCGGGGCTTAAGGGGCGAGGGGGCGGGGCTTAAGGGGCGAGGGGGCGGGGCTTAAGGGGCGAGGGGGCGGGGCTTAAGGGGCGAGGGGGCGGGGCTTAAGGGGCGAGGGGGCGGGGCTTAAGGGGCGAGGGGGCGGGGCTTAAGGGGCGAGGGGGCGGGGCTTAAGGGGCGAGGGGGCGGGGCTTAAGGGGCGAGGGGGCGGGGCTTAAGGGGCGAGGGGGCGGGGCTAAAGGGGCGAGGGGGCGGGGCTAAAGGGGCGAGGGGGCGGGGCTAAAGGGGCGAGGGGGCGGGGCTTAAGGGGCGAGGGGGCGGGGCTTAAGGGGCGAGGGGGCGGGGCTTAAGGGGCGAGGGGGCGGGGCTTAAGGGGCGAGGGGGCGGGGCTAAAGGGGCGAGGGGGCGGGGCTAAAGGGGCTAAAGGGGCGAGGGGGCGGGGCTAAAGGGGCTAAAGGGGCGAGGGGGCGGGGCTAAAGGGGCTAAAGGGGCGAGGGGGCGGGGCTAAAGGGGCGAGGGGGCGGGGGGGCGGGGGGGCGGGGGGGCGAGGGGGCGGGGCTAAAGGGGCGAGGGGGCGGGGGGGCGAGGGGGCGGGGGGGCGGGGGGGCGGGGGGGCGAGGGGGCGGGGGGGCGGGGGGGCGGGGGGGCGGGGGGGCGGGGCTTAGGGGGCGAGGGGGCGGGGCTTAGGGGGCGAGGGGGCGGGGCTTAGGGGGCGGGGGGGCGGGGCTTAGGGGGCGAGGGGGCGGGGCTTAAGGGGCGAGGGGGCGGGGCTTAAGGGGCGAGGGGGCGGGGCTTAAGGGGCGAGGGGGGGTTCCTTTGAAAATGGGCTG
The DNA here is from genome assembly GCA_027574665.1 of Rhynochetos jubatus. Taxonomy (NCBI): domain Eukaryota; kingdom Metazoa; phylum Chordata; class Aves; order Eurypygiformes; family Rhynochetidae; genus Rhynochetos; species Rhynochetos jubatus. The sequence goes on from CM050669.1 coordinate 565,174, forward strand.
AATTCAGGCCCAAATTTCTCCTGAATGCAGGATTGAATTTCTCCTAGTCTTGCCCATAATATCACCTGCACTTTGGCTCAAATTTTTCCTAGATTTGGACTTGAATTTCTCCTGGACCTGGGGCTGAATTTCTCCTGGAGTTCGGGTGGACTCTCTCCTGGAATTGGACTGGAATTTCTGCTGCTCTTGGGCTGGAATTTCTCCTGGACCTGGCCTGCATTTTAGGCTGGAATGTCTCCTGGACTTAGGCCTAATTTTCTCCTGGAGTTCGGTTGGACTATCTCCTGAAATTGGACGGGATGTTGGCTGCTCTTGGGCTAAAATTTCTGCTGGACTTGGGCTGCATTTTAGGCTGGATTTTCTCCTGGACTTGGGCCTGAATTTCTCCTGCACTTGGGCCTGAATTTCTATTGGGTTTAGGGCTGAATTTCTCCTGGACTTGGGCTGCATTTTAGGCTGGAATTTCTGCTGCGCTTGGGCCAAATTTCTCCTCTTCTTGGACTGGATTTAGGCTGTAATTTCTCCTGGACTTGGGCCCAAATTTCTCCTGGTGTTTGGGTGGAATATCTCCTGGATTTGGGCTGAAATTTCTCCTGCATGTGGGCTGGAATTTCTATTGGGCTCGGGGCTGAATTTCTCTTGACTTTTGGCTTGAATTTCTCCTGGACTTGGACTGGAATTTCTGCTGCACTTGGGCTGGAATTTCTCCTGGGCTTGTGCCTCTATTTTGGCTGGAATTACACCTGGTTTGAGGCCTGAATTTCTCTTAGCCCTGTACTTGAATTTCTCCTGGACTTAGTCTGCATTTTAGGCTGGAATGTCTGCTGGAGCTGGGACGAAATTTCTCCTCCACATGGACTGGATTTAGGCTTTAATTTCTCCTGCACGTGAGCCCAAATTTTTCCTGGAGTTTGGGTGGACTATCTCCGCCTCTTGGACTGGAATTTCTGCGGCATTTGGGCTGGAATTTCTCCTGGACTTGGGCCTCATTTTAGGCTGGAATTAGTCCTGGTTTGAGGCCTGAATTTCTCTAGGCTCTGATCTTTAATTTCTCCTGGATGTGGGCTGGATTTTGGATGTTCTTGGGCTGGAATTTCTCCTGGACCTGGCCTGCATTTTAGGCTGGAATTTCTCCTGGACATAGGCCTTATTTTCTCCTGGAGTTTGGTTGGACTATCTCCTGAAATTGGACTGGATTTTGCCTGCTCTTGGGCTAAAATTTCTGCTGGACTTGGGCTGCATTTTAGGCTGGATTTTCTCCTGGATCTGGGCCCAAATTTCTCCTCCACTTGGACTGGATTTTTGCTGTAATTTCTCCTGGATCTGGGCCCAAATTTCTCCTCCACTTGGGCTGGATTTAGGCTGTAATTTGTCCTGGACTTGGGCCCAATTTTCTCCTAGAGTTCGGGTGGACTATCTCCGGGACTCGGACTGGAATTACTGCTGCAGTTTGGATGGAATTTCTCCTAGACTTGGTCAAAATATCACCTGCACTTTGGCTCAAATTTTTCCTAGATTTGACTTGAATTTCTCCTGGATTTGGGCTGGAATTTCTCCTGGAGTTCGGGTGGACTCTCTCCTGGAATTGGACTGGAATTTCTGCTGCTCTTGGGCTGGAATTTCTCCTGGACTTGGGCCTCATTTTAGGCTGGAATTAGTCCTGGTTTGAGGCCTGAATTTCTCTAGGCCCTGTTCTTGAATTTCTCCTGGATGTGGGCTTGATTTTGGCAGCTCTTGGGCTGGAATTTCTCCTGGACCTGGCCTGCATTTTAGGCTGGAATGTCTCCTGGACTTAGGCCTAATTTTCTTCTGGATTTCGGGGGGACTATCTCCTGAAATTGGACGGGATGTTGGCTGCTCTTGGGCTAAAATTTCTGCTGGACTTGGGCTGTATTTTAGGCTGGATTTTCTCCTGGACTTGGGCCCGAATTTCTCCTGCACGTGGGCTAGAATTTCTATTGGGTTTAGGGCTGAATTTCTCTTGACTTTTGGCTTGAATTTCTCCTGCACATAGGTCTAAATTTCTTTTGGAGTTCGGGTGGACTATGTCCTGAAATTGGACTGGATTTCGGCTGCTCTTGGGCTAAAATTTCTGCTGGACTTGGGCTGCATTTTAGGCTGGATTTTCTCCTGGACTTGGCCTGAATTTCTCCTGCACGTGGGCTGGAATTTCTATTGGGTTTAGGGCTGAATTTCTCCTGGACTTGGGCTGCATTTTAGCCTGGAATTTCTCCTGGAGCAGGGCCCAAATTTCTCCTCTTCTTGGTCTGGATTTAGGCTGTAATTTCTCCTGGACTTGGGCCTAATTTTAGGCTGGGATTACTCCTGGTTTCAGGCCTGAATTTCTCTAGGCCCTGTTCTTGAATTTCTCCTGAATGTGGGCTGGATTTTGGCTGCCCTTGGGCCTGAATGTCTCCTGGACTTGGGCTGCATTTTAGGCTGGATTTTCCTCTGGACTTGGGCCTGAATTTCTCCTGCACGTGAACTGGATTTTTGCTGCAATTTCTCCTGGACTTGGGCCCAAAATTCTCCTGGAGTTCAGATGGACTATCTCCTGGACTTGGACTGGAATTTCTGCAGGATTTGGGCTGGAATTTCTCCTGGACTTGGGCTTCATTTTAGGCTGGAATAACTCTTGGTTTGAGGCCTGAATTTCTCTAGGCCCTGTTCTTGAATTTCTCCTGGATGTGGGCTGGATTTTGGCTGCTCTTGGGCTGGAATTTCTCCTGGACTTGGACCCAAATTTCTCCTGGAGTTTGGGTGGACTATCTCCATGACTTGGACTGGAATTTCTGCGACATTTGGGCTGGAATGCCTCCTGGACATAGGCCCAATTTTCTCCTGGAGTTCGGTTGGACTATCTCCTGAAATTGGACTGGATTTTGCCTGCTCTTGGGCTAAAATTTCTGCTGGACTTGGGCTGCATTTTAGGCTGGATTTTCTCCTGGATCTGGGCCCAAATTTCTCCTCCACTTGGACTGCATTTAGGCTGTAATTTCTCCTGGACATGGGCTCAAATTTCTCCTAGAGTTCGGGTGGACTATCTCCGGGACTTGGACTGGAATTACTGCTGCACTTGGGCTGGAATTTCTCCTGGACTTGGGCCTCAATTTAGGCTGGAATTACTCCTGGTTTGAGGCCTGAATTTCTCTAGGCCTTGTTCTTGAATTTCTCCTGGATGTGGGCTGGATTTTGGCTGCCCTTGATCTAAAGCTTCTGCTGGACTTGCGCTGAATTTTAGGCCAGAATTTCTCCTAGACTTGGCCGCAATATCACCTGCATTTTGGTTCAAATTTTTCCTAGATTTGGACTTCAATTTCTCCTGGACTTGGGTCCAAATTTCTCCTGGAGTTCAGGTGGAGTATCTCCTGGAGTTGGACTGGAATTTCTGCAGGATTTGGGCTGGAATTTCTCCTGGACTTGGGCCTCATTTTAGGCTGGAATTACTCCTGGTTTGAGGCCTGAATTTCTCTAGGACCTGTTCTTGAAATTCTCCTCGCTATGGACTGGATTTTGTCTGCTCTTGTGCTAAAATTTCTCCTCGACTTTGGCTACATTTTAGGCTGGAATTTCTCCTGGATATGGGCTGGATTTATGCTGGAATTTCTCCTGGACTTGGGCATAATTTTCTCCTGCAGTTCGGGTTGACTATCTCCTGAAACTGGAGTGGAGTTTGGCTGCTCTTAGGCTAAAATTTCTGCTGGTCTTGGGCTGCATTTTAGGCTGGATTTTCTCCTGGACTTGGGCCTGAATTTCTTCTGCACGCGGGCTGGAATTTCTGTTGGGCTTGGGGCTGAATTTCTCCTGGACATGGTCTGGATTTATGCTGGAATTTCTCCTGGACTTAGGCCTAAATATCTTTTGGAGTTCAGGTGGACTATCTCCTGGACTTGGACTGGAATTTCTGCTGCACTTGGGCTGCAATTTCTCCTGGCTACAGGGGCGAGAAGGTGTGCCTTCAGGGGTGAGGGGGCGTGCTTTCAGTTGCGAGGGGGCGTGCCTTAAAGCTGGAGAGATCCAGGCCACAATGCAGGCCAAATTCGAGGTCACTTCCAGGGGAAACCTGGGCTCCAGCGCAGGTCAAATCTGGGATTCGGCGCAGGAGAAATTGGAGCTGGCATGCAGGAGCAATTTCAGGGAGTCCAGCAGAAATTGAAGGTTGCAGTGCAGGAGAAATTTTGGCCAGAGTTCAAGAGAAATTAGAGGGCACGTTGAGGAGAAATTCGGGCTCTACTACAGGGGAAATTTGGGCCAGAATCCAGGGGAAATTCAGACCCAAGTGCACGAGAAATTCTCACCCAAATCCTGGTGAAATTCAGACCCAAGTCCCTATGAAATTCAGGCCCAATTCAGTGGGCCTCATGACATTTCCTCATTACAGTTAAGGATGAGAGGGAACTAAGACATGCCCTGCCAGCCCTGACCCTTCTGGCAGTCTGGGGAGATCAGCACCAGCTGGGAATGCCAACAAGAGCCTGCCCCAATTAAGGCCAGGCTGGGAGATTGCTTAGGCCTGAAGTCAATTATCTCATGACTCTCTAAATAGAGGGAGGCTCCATGGCTGACCCTTGCTTTCTCCTGGTCTGCAGGGGCTGCACCCAGCATGTCCCTCGGAGTGGGATGGCACTCAGAGCTCCACACCCCCCAGTTTGGGAAAGGAGAGAGCGGTCGACACGGCCTGGGCTGAAAAGCCTCCTGGAGGCTCAGCTCTGCTCCTGTTGAGACATGCTGACATGTGACGGGAAGGCTTGCACCGGGCTCCAGAAGCGTTTGAACAGGTACCTTCCTAGCAAGATGCGTATCTGCACGGCCATTTCTGTCTCTGGCGGGGGGAGCGTGTGCGTGCAGCTGCGTGCTGGGAACTGTGTTAACCCTTTGCTGGAGTTGCTGCGCTGATGGATGGAGAGTCGGGACCCGCTGGGGAATGGTGTGATCTGACTGTGGGCCAGATGGGAATAGTGTGAAGGGACTTTGTGCAAAATTTGGGGGCAGCATCAGTTCAAAGCCCAAACTCCACAGGTTGTGCTCCTGTCCCCAGTTCCTTAGGCATAAAGCGTTAGTCTGGAGTGGGGCCTGCGGTGGACCCAGCCGCAGGTGGATTTCTCTTCGGCGGAGTGTAGAAAGGCGTGGGAATCTGATATCCCAGCGTCGGAGAGATCTGAGGGACAGGTCTCGGACCTCTTCTTGAGTTTCTCCTGGATGTGGGCTGCATTTTAGAATGGAAATTCTCCTGGACTTGGGCCCAAATTTCTCCTAGAGATCGGGTGGACTATCTCCGGGATTTGGACTGGAATTCCTGTGACACTTGGGCTGGAATTTCTCCTGGACATGGACCACATTTTAGGCTAGATTTAGTCCTGTTTTGAGGCCTGGCTTGCTCCACCCCCTGCTCTTGAGATTCTCCCGGAGGTGGCCTGCATTTTGGCTGCATTTTGGGCTGGAGCTTCTCGTGGTTTGAGGCCTGGCTTGCTCCACCCCCTGCTCTTGAGATTCTTCCGGATGTGGTCTGCATTTTGGCTGCCTTTTTGGGCTGGAGCTTCTCGTGGTTTCAGGCCTGGCTTGCTCCAACCCCTGCTTTTGTGATTCTCCCGGTTGTGGGCTGCATTTTGGCTGCCTGTTGGGCTGGAGCTTCTCGTGGTTTGGGGCCTGGCTTGCTCCACCCACTGCTCTTGATATTCTCCTGGATGTGGGCTGCATTTTGGCTACATTTTGGGCTGGAGCTTCTCGTGGTTTGAGGCCTGGCTTGCTCCACCCCCTGCTCTTGAGATTCTCCCAGATGTGGGCTGAATTTTGGCTGCCTTTGGGCTGGAGATTCTCGTGGTGTGAGACCTGGCTTGCTCCACTCCCTGCTCTTGAGATTCTCCTTGAGGTGGGCTGGATTTTGGCTGCCTTTTGGTCTGGAGCTTCTCGTGGTTTGGGGCCTGGCTTGCTCCACCACCTGCTCTTGATATTCTCCTGGATGTGGGCTGCATTTTGGCTGCATCTTGGGCTAGAGCATCTCGTGGTTTGAGGCCTGGCTTGCTCCACCCCCTGCTCTTGAGATTCTCCCGGATGTGGGCTGGATTTTGGCTGCCTTTTGGGCTGGAGCTTCTCGTGGTTTGGGGCCTGGTTTTCTCCACCCCCTGCTCTTAATATTCTCCCGGAGGTGGGCTGGAATTTGCCTACATTTTGGGCTGGAGCTTCTCGTGGTTTGAGGCCTGGCTTGCTCCACCCCCTGCTCTTGATATTCGCCCGGATGTGGGCTTCATTTGGCTGCCTTTTGGGCTGGAGCTTCTCGTGGTTTGAGGCCTGGCTTGCTCCAGACCCTTCTCTTGATATTCTCCCCGAAGAGGGCTGGATTTTGGCTGCCTTTTGGGCTGGAGATTCTCGTGGTTTGGGGGCTGGCTTGCTCCACCCCCTGCTCTTGAGATTCTCCTGGATGTGGGCTGCATTTTGGCTGCCTCTTGGGCTGGAGCTTCTCGTGGTTTGAGGCCTGGCTTGCTCCACCTCCTGCTCTTGATATTCTACTGGATATGGGCTGCATTTTGGCTGCCTTTTGGGCTGGAGCTTCTCATGGTTTGGGGCCTGGCTTGCTCCACCCCCTGCTCTTGAGATTCTCCCGGATGTGGGCTGCATTTTGGATGCCTTTTGGGCTGGAGCTTCTCGTGGTTTGAGGCCTGGCTTGCTCCAGCCCCTGCTCTTGTGATTCTCCCTGAAGTGGGCTGCATTTTGGATGCCTTTTGGGCTGGAGCTTCTCGTGGTTTGGGGCCTGGCTTGCTCCACCCCCTGCTCTTTATATTCTCCTGGATGTGGGCTGGAATTTGGCTTCCTTTTTGGCAGGAGCTACTCCTGGTTTGAGGCCTGGCTTGCTCCACCCCCTGCTCTTGAGATTCTCCTGGATGTGGCCTGCATTTTGGCTGCATTTTGGGCTGGAGCTTCTTGTGGTTTGAGGCCTGGCTTGCTCCACTCCCTGCTCTTGATATTGTCCCAGATATAGGGTTGGAATTTGGCTGCCTTTTGGGCTGGAGCTTCTCGTGGTTTGAGACCTGGCTTGCTCTACCCCCTGCTCTTGAGATTCTCCCGGATGTGGGCTGCATTTTGGCTGCCTTTTGGGCTGGAGCTTCTCGTGGTTTGGGGCCTGGCTTGCTCCACCCCCTGCTCTTGATATTCTCCTGGATGTGGGCTGCATTTTGGCTGCCTTTTGGGCTGGAGCTTCTCGTGGTTTGAGGCCTGGCTTGCTCCACCCCCTGCTCTTGAGATTCTCCCGGATGGGGGCTGGATTTTGGCTGCCTTTTGGGTGGAACTTCTCGTGGTTTGAGGCCTGGCTTGCTCCACCCCCTACTCTTGATATTCTCCCCGATTTTGGCGGGATTTTGGCTGACTTTTGGGCTGGAGCTTCTCGGGGTTTGAGGCCTGGCTTGCTCCACCCCCTGCTCTTGATATTCTCCCGGATGTAGGACTGGATTTTGGCTGCCTTTTGGGCTGGAGGTTCTCGTGCTTTGGGGCCTGCTTACTCCACCCCCTGCTCTTCAGATTCTCCCGGATGTCGGCTGGATATTGGCTGATTTTAGGGCTGGAACTTCTCATGGTTTGAGGCCTGGTTTGCTCCACCCCCTGCCTTTGAGATTCTTCCGGATGTGGGCTGGAGTTTGGCTGCCTTTTGGGCTGGAGCTTCTCGTGCTTTGGGGCCTGCTTGCTCCACCCCCTGCTCTTGAGATTCTCCCCGAAGTGGGCTGCATTTTTGGCTGCATTTTGGGCTGGAGCTTCTCGTGGTTTGAGGCCTGGCTTGCTCCACCCCCTGCTCTTGATATTCTCCCGGATGTGGGCTGCATTTTGGCTCATTTAGGGCTGGAGCTTCTCGTGGTTTGAGACCTGTCTTGCTCCACCCCCTTCCCCTGATGTTTTCCTGGATGTGGGCTGCATTTTGGCTCATTTAGGGCTGGAGCTTCTCGTGGTTTGAGACCTGGCTTGCTCCACCCCCTTCTCCTGATATTTTCCTGGATGTGGGCTGCATTTTGGCTCATTTAGGGCTGGAGCTTCTCGTGGTTTGAGGCCTGGCTTGCTCCACCCCCTTCTCCTGATATTTTCCTGGATGTGGGCTGGATTTTGGCTGCCTTTTGGGCTGGAGCTTCTCGTGGTTTGAGGCCTGGCTTGCTCCAGCTCCTACTCTTGATATTCTCCCAGATACAGGGTTGAATTTTGGCTGCCTTTTATGCTGGAGCTTCTCGTGGTTTGAGGCCTGGCTTGCTCCACCCACTACTCTTGATATTCTCCTGTAAATGGGCTGGATTTTGGCTGACTTTTGGGCTGGAGCTTCTCGTGGTTTGAGGCCTGTCTTGCTCCACCCTCTGCTCTTGAGATTGTGCAAGATATAGTGTTTAAATTTGGCTGCCTTTTCGGCTGGAGCTTCTCGTGGTTTGAGGCCTGGCTTGCTCCACCGCCTGCTCTTGAGATTCTTCCGGATGTGGGCTGGATTTTGGCTGAATTTTGGGCTGGAGCTTCTCGTGGTTTGGGGCCTGGCTTGCTCCACCCCCTGCTCTTGAGATTCTCCCGGATGTGGGCTGCATTTTTGCCTGAATTTTGGGCTGGAGCTTCTCGTGGTTTGGGGCCTGGCTTGCTCCAACCCCTGCTCTTGAAATTCTCCCAGATGTGGGCTGCATTTTGGCTGCCTTTGGGTGGGAGGTTCTCGTGGTTTGAGGCCTGGTTTGCTCCACCCACTGCTCTTAATATTCTCCCGCAGGTGGGCTGGAATTTGCGTATATTTTGGGCTGGAACTTCTCGTGGTTTGAGGCCTGGCTTGCTCCACCCCCTGCTCTTGAGATTCTCCCAGATATAGGGCTGGATTTTGGCTGCCTTTTGGGCTGGAGCTTCTCGTGGTTTGAGGCCTGGCTTGCTCCATCCCCTGCTCTTGATATTCTCCGGGATGTGGGCTGAATTTTGGCTGCCTTTTGGACTGGAGCTTCTCGTGCTTTGGGGCCTGGCTTGCTCCACCCCCTGCTCTTGATATTCTCCTGGGTGTGGGCTGCATTTTGGCTGCCTTTTGGGCTGGAGCTTCTCGTGGTTTGGGGCCTGGTTTGCTCCACCCCCTGCTCTTGAGATTCTCCCCGAAGTGGGCTGCATTTTTGGCTGCATTTTGGGCTGGAGCTTCTCGTGGTTTGAGGCCTGGCTTGCTCCACCCCCTGCTCTTGAGATTCTCCCGGATGTGGGCTGCATTTTGGCTCATTTAGGGATGGAGCTTCTCGTGGTTTGAGACCAGGCTTGCTCCACCCCCTTCTCCTGATATTTTCCTGGATGTGGGCTGCATTTTGGCTCATTTAGGGCTGGAGCTTCTCGTGGTTTGAGACCTGGCTTGCTCCACCCCCTTCTCCTGATATTTTCCTGGATGTGGGCTGGATTTTGGCTGCCTTTTGGGCTGGAGCTTCTTGTGGTTTGAGGCCTGGCTTGCTCCACCCCCTGCTCTTGAGATTCTCCCGGATGTAGGACTGGATTTTGACTGACTTTTGGGCTGGAGCTTCTCGTGGTTTGAGGCCTGGCTTGCTCCACCCCCTGCTCTTGAGATTCTCCCGGATGTGGGCTGCATTTTGGCTACGTTTTGGGCTGGAACTTCTCGTGGTTTGAGGCCTGGCTTGCTCCAGCTCCTACTCTTGATATTCTCCCGGATGTGGCCTGCATTTTGGCTGCCTTTTGGGCTGGAGCTTCTCTTGGTTTGAGGCCTGGCTTGCTCCAGCTCCTACTCTTGATATTCTCCCGGATGTGGCCTGCATTTTGGCTTCCTTTTGGGCTGGAGCTTCTCGTGGTTTGAGGCCTGGCTTGCTCCACCCCCTGCTCTTGATATTCTCCTGGAAAAGGGCTGGATTTTGGCTGCCTTTTGGGCTGGAGCTTCTCGTGGTTTGAGGCCTGGCTTGCTCCACCCCCTGCTCTTGATATTCTCCGGGATGTGGGCTGAATTTTGGCTGCCTTTTGGACTGGAGCTTCTCGTGCTTTGGGGCCTGGCTTGCTCCACCCCCTGCTCTTGATATTCTCCGGGATGTGGGCTGCATTTTGGCTGCCTTTTGGGCTGGAGCTTCTCGTGGTTTGGGGCCTGGCTTGCTCCACCCCCTGCTCTTGAGATTCTCCCCGAAGTGGGCTGCATTTTTGGCTGCATTTTGGGCTGGAGCTTCTCGTGGTTTGAGGCCTGGCTTGCTCCACCCCCTGCTCTTGAGATTCTCCCAGATATAGGGCTGGATTTTGGCTGCCTTTTGGACTGGAGCTTCTCGTGTTTGGGGCCTGTCTTGCTCCACCCCCTGCTCTTGAGTTTCTTCCGGATGTGGGCTGGATTTTGGCTGAATTTTGGGCTGGAGCTTCTCGTGGTTTGGGGCCTGGCTTGCTCCACCCCCTGCTCTTGAGATTCTCCCGGATGTGGGCTGGATTTTGGCTGCATTTTGGGCTGGAGCTTCTCGTGGTTTGAGGCCTGGCTTGCTCCACCCCCTGCTCTTGAGATTCTCCCAGATATAGGGCTGGATTTTGGCTGCCTTTTGGACTGGAGCTTCTCGTGTTTGGGGCCTGTCTTGCTCCACCCCCTGCTCTTGAGTTTCTTCCGGATGTGGGCTGGATTTTGGCTGCTTTTTGGCCTGGAGCTTCTCGTGGTTTGGGGCCTGGCTTGCTCCACCCCCTGCTCTTGAGATTCTCCCGGATGAGGGCTGGATTTTGGCTGCCTTTTGGGCTGGAGCTTCTCGTGGTTTGAGGCCTGGCTTGCTCCACCCCCTGCTCTTGAGATTCTCCCCGAAGTGGGCTGCATTTTTGGCTGCCTTTTGGGCTGGAGCTTCTCGTGGTTTGAGGCCGGGCTTGCTCCACCCCCTGCTCTTGATATTCTCCCCGAAGTGGGCTGCATTTTTGGCTGCATTTTGGGCTGGAGCTTCTCGTGGTTTGAGGCCTGGCTTGCTCCACCCCCTGCTCTTGAGATTCTCCCGGATGTGGGCTGCATTTTGGCTCATTTAGGGATGGAGCTTCTCGTGGTTTGAGACCAGGCTTGCTCCACCCCCTTCTCCTGATATTTTCTTGGATGTGGGCTGCATTTTGGCTCATTTAGGGCTGGAGCTTCTCGTGGTTTGAGACCTGGCTTGCTCCACCCCCTTCTCCTGATATTTTCCTGGATGTGGGCTGGATTTTGGCTGCCTTTTGGGCTGGAGCTTCTTGTGGTTTGAGGCCTGGCTTGCTCCACCCCCTGCTCTTGAGATTCTCCCGGATGTAGGACTGGATTTTGACTGACTTTTGGGCTGGAGCTTCTCGTGGTTTGAGGCCTGGCTTGCTCCACCCCCTGCTCTTGAGATTCTCCCGGATGTGGGCTGCATTTTGGCTACGTTTTGGGCTGGAACTTCTCGTGGTTTGAGGCCTGGCTTGCTCCAGCTCCTACTCTTGATATTCTCCCGGATGTGGCCTGCATTTTGGCTGCCTTTTGGGCTGGAGCTTCTCGTGGTTTGAGGCCTGTCTTGCTCCACCCTCTGCTCTTGAGATTGTGCAAGATATAGTGTTGGAATTTGGCTGCCTTTTGGGCTGGAGCTTCTCGTGCTTTGAGGCCTGGCTTGCTCCACCCCCTGCTCTTGAGATTTTCCCGGAGGTGGGCTGAATTTTGGCTTTCTTTTGGACTGGAGCTTCTCGTGGTTTGGGGCCTGGCTTGCTCCACCCCCTGCTCTTGATATTCTCCTGGGTGTGGGCTGCATTTTGGCTGCCTTTTGGGCTGGAGCTTCTCGTGGTTTGGGGCCTGGCTTGCTCCACCCCCTGCTCTTGAGATTCTCCCCGAAGTGGGCTGCATTTTTGGCTGCGTTCTGGGCTGGAGCTTCTCGTGGTTTGAGGCCTGTCTTGCTCCACCCCCTGCTCTTGAAATTCTCCCAGATGTGGGCTGCATTTTGTCTGCCTTTGGGTGGAAGGTTCTCGTGGTTTGGGGCCTGGCTTGCTCCACCCCCTTCTCTTGAGATTCTTCCGGATGTGGGCTGGATTTTGGCTGCATTTTGGGCTGGAGCTTCTCGTGGTTTGGGGCCTGGCTTGATCCAACCCCTGTTCTTGATATTCTCCCGCATTTGGGCTACATTTTGGCTGTCTTTGTGCTGGAGCTTCTCGTGGTTTGAGGCCTGGCTTGCTCATCCTCCGCTCTTGAGATTCTCCCGGATGTAGGACTGGATTTTGGCTGCCTTTTGGGCTGGAGCTTCTCGTGGTTTGGGGCCTGGCTTGCTCCACCCCCTGCTCTTGAGATTCTCCCGGATGTCGGCTGGATATTGGCTGACTTTTGGGCTGGAGCTTCTCGTGGTTTGAGGCCTGGCTTTTTCCACCCCCTTCTCGTGATATCTCCCGGATTTGGGCTGCATTTTGACTACGTTTTGGGCTGGAACTTCTCGTGGTTTGAGGCCTGGCTTGCTCCAGCTCCTACTCTTGATATTCTCCCGGATGTGGCCTGCATTTTGGCTGCCTTTTGGGCTGGAGCTTCTCGTGGTTTGAGGCCTGGCTTGCTCCACCCCCTGCTCTTGAGATTCTTCCGGATGTGGGCTGGATTTTGGCTGAATTTTGGGCTGGAGCTTCTCGTGGTTTGGGGCCTGGCTTGATCCAACCCCTGCTCTTGATATTCTCCCGCATTTGGGCTACATTTTGGCTGCCTTTTGGGCTGGAGCTTCTCGTGGTTTGAGGCCTGGCTTGCTCCACCCCCTGCTCTTGATATTCTCCCGGAGGTGGGCTGAATTTTGGCTGCATTTTGGCCTGGAGCTTCTCGTGGTTTGGGGCCTGGCTTGCTCCACCACCTTCTCTTGAGATTCTCCCGGATGAGGGCTGGATTTTGGCTGCCTTTTGGGCTGGAGCTTCTCGTGGTTTGAGGCCTGGCTTGCTCCACCCCCTGCTCTTGAGATTCTCCCCGAAGTGGGCTGCATTTTTTGCTGCCTTTTGGGCTGGAGCTTCTCGTGGTTTGAGGCCGGGCTTGCTCCACCCCCTGCTCTTGATATTCTCCCCGAAGTGGGCTGCATTTTTGGCTGCATTTTGGGCTGGAGCTTCTCGTGGTTTGAGGCCTGGCTTGCTCCACCCCGTGCTCTTGATATTCTCCCGGATGTGGGCTGCATTTTGGCTCATTTAGGCCTGGAGCTTCTCGTGGTTTGAGACCAGGCTTGCTCCACCCCCTTCTCCTGATATTTTCCTGGATGGGGGCTGCATTTTGGCTCATTTAGGGCTGGAGCTTCCCGTGGTTTGAGGCCTGGCTTGCTCCACCCCCTTCTCGTGATATCTCCCGGATTTGGGCTGCATTTTGGCTACGTTTTGGGCTGGAACTTCTCGTGGTTTGAGGCCTGGCTTGCTCCAGCTCCTACTCTTGAGATTCTCCCGGATGTGGCCTGCATTTTGGCTGCCTTTTGGGCTGGAGCTTCTCGTGGTTTGAGGCCTGGCTTGCTCCAGCTCCTACTCTTGATATTCTCCCGGATGTGGCCTGCATTTTGGTTGCCTTTTGGGCTGGAGCTTCTCGTGGTTTGAGGCCTGGCTTGCTCCACCCCCTGCTCTTGATATTCTCCTGGAAATGGGCTGGATTTTGGCTGACTTTTGGGCTGGAGCTTCTCGTGGTTTGAGGTCTGTCTTGCTCCACCCTCTGCTCTTGAGATTGTGCAAGATATAGTGTTGGAATTTGGCTGCCTTTTGGGCTGGAGCTTCTCGTGCTTTGAGGCCTGGCTTGCTCCATCCCCTGCTCTTGATATTCTCCTGGAGGTGGTCTGCATTTTGGTTGCCTTGTGGGCTGCAGCTTCTCGTGGTTTGAGGCCTGGCTTGCTCCACCCCCTGCTCTTGAGATTCTCCCGGAGGTGGGCTGAATTTTGGCTGCTTTTTGGACTGGAGCTTCTCGTGGTTTGGGGCCTGGCTTGCTCCACCCCCTGCTCTTGAGATTCTCCCCGAAGTGGGCTGCATTTTTGGCTGCGTTTTGGGCTGGAGCTTCTCGTGGTTTGAGGCCTGTCTTGCTCCACCCCCTGCTCTTGAAATTCTCCCAGATGTGGGCTGCATTTTGGCTGCCTTTGTGTGGGAGGTTCTCGTGGTTTGGGGCCTGGCTTGCTCCACCCCCTGCTCTTGAGATTCTTCCGGATGTGGGCTGGATTTTGGCTGCATTTTGGGCTGGAGCTTCTCGTGGTTTGGGGCCTGGCTTGATCTAACCCCTGCTCTTGATATTCTCCCGGATGTCGGCTGGTATTGGCTGACTTCTGGGCTGGAGCTTCTCGTGGTTTGAGGCCTGGCTTGTTCCACCCCCTTCTCGTGATATCTCCCGGATTTGGGCTGCATTTTGACTACGTTTTGGGCTGGAACTTCTCGTGGTTTGAGGCCTGGCTTGCTCCAGCTCCTACTCTTGATATTCTCCCGGATGTGGCCTGCATTTTGGCTGCCTTTTGGGCTGGAGCTTCTCGTGGTTTGAGGCCTGGCTTGCTCCACCCCCTTCTCGTGATATTTTCCTGGATGTGGGCTGGATTTTGGCTGCCTTTTGGGCTGGAGCTTCTTGTGGTTTGAGGCCTGGCTTGCTCCACCCCCTGCTCTTGAGATTCTCCCGGATGTAGGACTGGATTTTGACTGACTTTTGGGCTGGAGCTTCCCGTGGTTTGAGGCCTGGCTTGCTCCACCCCCTTCTCGTGATATCTCCCGGATTTGGGCTGCATTTTGGCTACGTTTTGGGCTGGAACTTCTCGTGGTTTGAGGCCTGGCTTGCTCCACCCCCTTCTCGTGATATCTCCCGGATTTGGGCTGCATTTTGGCTGCGTTTTGGGCTGGAACTTCTCGTGGTTTGAGGCCTGGCTTGCTCCAGCTCCTACTCTTGAGATTCTCCCGGATGTGGCCTGCATTTTGGCTGCCTTTTGGGCTGGAGCTTCTCGTGGTTTGAGGCCTGGCTTGCTCCAGCTCCTACTCTTGATATTCTCCCGGATGTGGCCTGCATTTTGGCTGCCTTTTGGGCTGGAGCTTCTCGTGGTTTGAGGCCTGGCTTGCTCCACCCCCTGCTCTTGATATTCTCCTGGAAATGGGCTGGATTTTGGCTGACTTTTGGGCTGGAGCTTCTCGTGGTTTGAGGCCTGTCTTGCTCCACCCTCTGCTCTTGAGATTGTGCAAGATATAGTGTTGGAATTTGGCTGCCTTTTGGGCTGGAGCTTCTCATGGTTTGAGGCCTGGCTTGCTCCACCCCCTGCTCTTGAGATTCTCCCGGAGGTGGGCTGAATTTTGGCTGCTTTTTGGACTGGAGCTTCTCGTTGTTTGGGGCCTGGCTTGATCTAACCCCTGCTCTTGATATTCTCCCGGATTTGGGCAACATTTTGTCTGTCTTTGGGCTGGAGCTTCTCGTGGTTTGAGGCCTGGCTTGCTCATCCCCCGCTCTTGAGATTCTCCCGGATGTAGGACTGGATTTTGGCTGCCTTTTGGGCTGGAGCTTCTCGTGGTTTGGGGCCTGGCTTGCTCCACCCCCTGCTCTTGAGATTCTCCCGGATGTAGGCTGGATATTGGCTGACTTTTGGGCTGGAGCTTCTCGTGGTTTGAGGCCTGGCTTGTTCCACCCCCTTCTCGTGATATCTCCCAGATTTGGGCTGCATTTTGACTACGTTTTGGGCTGGAGCTTCTCGTGGTTTGAGGCCTGGCTTGCTCCAGCTCCTACTCTTGATATTCTCCCGGATGTGGGCTGCATTTTGGCTGCCTTTTGGGCTGGAGCTTCTCGTGGTTTGAGGCCTGGCTTGCTCCAGCTCCTACTCTTGATATTCTCCCAGATATAGGGTTGAATTTTGGCTGCCTTTTATGCTGGAGCTTCTCGTGGTTTGAGGCCTGGCTTGCTCCACCCCCTGCTCTTGATATTCTCCTATAAATGGGCTGGAATTTGGCTGAATTTTGGGCTGGAGCTTCTCGTGGTTTGAGGCCTGGCTGGCTCCACCCCCTGCTCTTGAAATTCTTCCGGATGTGGGCTGGATTTTGGCTGAATATTGGGCTGGAGCTTCTCGTGGTTTGGGGCCTGGCTTGCTCCACCCCCTGCTCTTGAGATTCTCCCGGATGTGGGCTGCATTTTTGCCTGAATTTTGGGCTGGAGCTTCTCGTGGTTTGGGGCCTGGCCTGCTCCAACCCCTGCTCTTGAAATTCTCCCAGATGTGGGCTGCATTTTGGCTGCCTTTGGGTGGGAGGTTCTCGTGGTTTGGGGCCTGGCTTGCTCCACCCCCTGCTGTTGAGATTCTTCCGGATGTGGGCTGGATTTTGGCTGCATTTTGGGCTGGAGCTTCTCGTGGTTTGGGGCCTGGCTTGATCCAACCCCTGCTCTTGATATTCTCCCGCATTTGGGCAACATTTTGGCTGTCTTTGGGCTGGAGCTTCTCGTGGTTTGAGGCCTGGCTTGCTCATCCCCCGCTCTTGAGATTCTCCCGGATGTAGGACTGGATTTTGGCTGACTTTTGGGCTGGAGCTTCTCGTGGTTTGAGGCCTGGCTTGTTCCACCCCCTTCTCGTGATATCTCCCGGATTTGGGCTGCATTTTGACTATGTTTTGGGCTGGAACTTCTCGTGGTTTGAGGCCTGGCTTGCTCCAGCTCCTACTCTTGAGATTCTCCCGGATGTGGCCTGCATTTTGGCTGCATTTTGGGCTGGAGCTTCTCGTGGTTTGAGGCCTGGCTTGCTCCAGCTCCTACTCTTGATATTCTCCCAGATATAGGGTTGAATTTTTGCTGCCTTTTATGCTGGAGCTTCTCGTGGTTTGAGGCCTGGCTTGCTCCACCCCCTGCTCTTGAGATTCTCCCGGATGTGGGCTAGATTTTGGCTGCCTTTTGGGCTGGAGCTTCTCGTGGTTTGAGGCCTGGCTTGCTCCACCCCCTGCTCTTGAGATTCTCCCGGAGTTGGGCTGAATTTTGGCTGCTTTTTGGACTGGAGCTTCTCGTGGTTTGGGGCCTGGCTTGCTCCACCCCCTGCTCTTGATATTCTCCTGGGTGTGGGCTGCATTTTGGCTGCCTTTTGGGCTGGAGCTTCTCGTGGTTTGGGGCCTGGCTTGCTCCACCCCCTGCTCTTGAGATTCTCCCCGAAGTGGGCTGCATTTTTGGCTGCATTTTGGGCTGGAGCTTCTCGTGGTTTGAAGCCTGTCTTGCTCCACCCCCTGCTCTTGATATTCGCCCGGATGTGGGCTGCATTTTGGCTGCCTTTTGGGCTGGAGCTTCTCGTGGTTTGAGGCCTGGCTTGCTCCACCCCCTGCTCTTGATATTTTCCTGGATGTGGGCTGGATTTTGGCTGCCTTTTGGGCTGGAGCTTCTTGTGATTTGGGGCCTGGCTTCCTCCACCCCCTGCTCTTGATATTCTCCCGGACGAGGGCTGAATTTGGCTGCTTTTTGGACTGGAGCTTCTCGTGGTTTGGGGCCTGGCTTGCTCCACCCCCTGCTCTTGAGATTCTCCCGGATGTGGGCTGGATTTTGGCTGCCTTTTGGGCTGGAGCTTCTCGTGGTTTGGGGCCTGGCTTGCTCCACCCCCTGCTCTTGAGATTCTCCCCGAAATGGGCTGCATTTTTGGCTACATTTTGGGCTGGAGCTTCTCGTGGTTTGAGGCCTGGCTTGCTCCACCCCCTGCTCTTGATATTCTCCCGGATGTGGGCTGGATTTTGGCTGCCTTTTGGGCTGGAGCTTCTCATGGTTTGAGGCCTGGCTTGCTCCACCCCCTGCTCTTGAGATTCTCCCGGATGTAGGACTGGATTTTGGCTGCCTTTTGGGCTGGAGCTTCTCGTGGTTTGGGGCCTGGCTTGCTCCACCCCCTGCTCTTGAGATTCTCCCGGATGTGGGCTGCATTTTGGCTGTCTTTTGGGCTGGAGCTTCTCGTGGTTTGAGGCCTGGCTTGCTCCACCCCCTGCTCTTGAGATTCTTCCGGATGTGGGCTGGAGTTTGACTGACTTTTGGGCTGGAGCTTCTCGTGGTTTGAGGCCTGGCTTTCTCCACCCCCTTCCTGTGATATCTCCCGGATTTGGGCTGCATTTTGGCTACGTTTTGGGCTGGAACTTCTCGTGGTTTGAGGCCTGGCTTGCTCCAGCTCCTACTTTGATATTCTCCCGGATGTGGCCTGCATTTTGGCTGCCTTTTGGGCTGGAGCTTCTCGTGGTTTGAGGCCTGGCTTGCTCCAGCTCCTGCTCTTGATATTCTCCCAGATATAGGGTTGGATTTTGGCTGTATTTTATGCTGGAGCTTCTCGTGGTTTGAGGCCTGGCTTGCTCCACCCCCTGCTCTTGATATTCTCCTGGAAATGGGCTGGATTTGGCTGACTTTTGGGCTGGAGCTTCTCGTGGTTTGAGGCCTGTCTTGCTCCACCCTCTGCTCTTGAGATTGTGCAAGATATAGGGTTGGAATTTGGCTGCCTTTTGGGCTGGAGCTTCTCGTTTTTTGAGGCCTGGCTTGCTCCACCCCCTGCTCTTGAGATTATTCCGGATGTGGGCTGGATTTTGGCTGAATTTTGGGCTGGAGCTTCTCGTGGTTTGGGGCCTGGCTTCCTCCAACCCCTGCTCTTGAGATTCTCCCCGAAGTGGGATGCATTTTTGGCTGCCTTTTGGGCTGGAGCTTCTCGTGGTTTGGGGCCTGGCTTGTTCCACCCCCTGCTCTTGAAATTCTCCCGCATGTGGGCTGCATTTTTGGCTGAATTTTGGGCTGGAGTTTCTCGTGGTTTGGGGCCTGGCTTGCTCCAACCCCTGCTCTTGAAATTCTCCCAGATGTGGGCTGCATTTTGGCTGTCTTTGGGTGGGAGGTTCTCGTGGTTTGAGGCCTGGCTTGCTCCTCCCCCTGCTCTTGATATTCTCCCGCAGGTTGTCTGGATTTTGGCTGCCTTGTGGGCTGGAGCTTCTCGTGGTTTGAGGCCTGGCTTGCTCCACCCCCTGCTCTTGATATTCTCTGCGAAGTGGGCTGCATTTTTGTCTGAATTTTCGGCTGGAGCTTCTCGTGGTTTGGGGTCTGGCTTGCTCCACCCCCTGCTCTTGATATTCTCCCGCAGGTGGGCTGTGTTTTGGCAGACTTTGGGCTGGAGCTTCTCGTGGTTTGAGGCCTGGCTTGCTCCACCCCCTGCTCTTGAGATTCTCCCGGATGTGGGCTGCATTTTGGCTGCCTTTTGGGCTGGAGCTTCTCGTGGTTCGGGGCCTGGCTTGCTCCACCCCCTGCTCTTGAGATTCTCCCGGATGTGGGCTGCATTTTTGGCTGAGTTTTGGGCTGGAGCTACTCGTGGTTTGGGACCTGGCTTGCTCCACCCCCTGCTCTTGAGATTCTCCCGGAGGTGGGCTGCATTTTGGCTGCATTTTGGGCTGGAGATTCTCGTGGTTTGAGACTTGGCTTGCTCCACCCCCCGCTCTTGAGATTCTCCGGGATGTGGGAGGCATTTTTGGCTGAATTTTGGGCTGGAGCTTCTCGTGGTTTGGTGCCTGGCTTGCTCCACCCCCTGCTCTTGATATTCTACCGGAAGTGGGCTGGATTTTGGCTGCATTTTGGGCTGGAGCTTCTCGTGGTTTGAGGCCTGGCTTGCTCCACCCCCTGCTCTTGAGATTCTCCCGGATGTGGGCTGCATTTTTGCTGCCTTTTGGGCTGGAGCTTCTCGTGGTTTGGGGCCTGGCTTGCTCCACCCCCTGCTCTTGAGATTGTCCCGGAGGTGGGCTGGATTTTGGCTCCCTTTTGGGCTGGAGCTTCTCGTGCTTTGAGGCCTGGCTTGCTCCACCCCCTGCTCTTGAGATTCTCCCGGATGTGGGCTGCATTTTGGCTGCCTTTTGGGCTGGATCTTCTCGTGGTTTCAGGCCTGGCCTGCTCCAACCCCCGCTCTTGAGATTCTCCCCGAAGTGTGATGTACTTTTGGCTGCCTTTTGGGCTGGAGCTTCTCGTGGTTTGAGGCCTGGCTTGCTCCACCCCCTGCTCTTGAGATTCTCCCGGATGTGGGCTGCATTTTGTCTGCATTTTGGGCTGGAGCTTCTCGTGGTTTGAGGCCTGGCTTGCTCCACCCCCTGCTCTTGAGATACTCCCGGATGTGGGCTGGCTTTTGGCTGCCTTTTGGGCTGGAGCTTCTCGTGGTTTGGGGGCTGGCTTGCTCCACCCCCTGCTCTTGAGATTTTTCCCGACGTGGGCTGAGTTTTTGGGTGAGTTTTGGGCTGGAGCTTCTCGTGGTTTGAGGCCTGGCTTATTCCACCCCCTGCTCTTGAGATTCTCCCGGATGTGGGCTGCATTTTGGGCTGGAGCTTCTCGTGGTTTGAGGCCTGGCTTGCTCCAGCCCCTGCTCTTGAGATTCTCCCGGATGTGGGCTGGCATTTGGCTGCCTTTTGGGCTGGAGCTTCTCGTGGTTTGAGGCCTGGCTTGCTCCACCCCCTGCTCTTGAGATTCTCCCGGATGTGGGCTGCATTTTGGCTGCATTTTGGGCTGGAGCTTCTCGTGGTTTGGGGCCTGGCTTGCTCCACCCCCTGCTCTTGAGATTCTCCCGGATGTGGGCTGAATTTTGGCTGCCTTTTGGGCTGGAGTTTCTCGTGGTTTGAGGCCTGGCTTGCTCCACCCCCTGCTCTTGAGATTGTCCCGGATGTAGGACTGGATTTTGGCTGACTTTTGGGCTGGAGCTTCTCGTGGTTTGAGGCCTGGCTTGTTCCACCCCCTTCTCGTGATATCTCCCGGATTTGGGCTGCATTTTGACTATGTTTTGGGCTGGAACTTCTCGTGGTTTGAGGCCTGGCTTGCTCCAGCTCCTACTCTTGAGATTCTCCCGGATGTGGCCTGCATTTTGGCTGCATTTTGGGCTGGAGCTTCTCGTGGTTTGAGGCCTGGCTTGCTCCAGCTCCTACTCTTGATATTCTCCCAGATATAGGGTTGAATTTTTGCTGCCTTTTATGCTGGAGCTTCTCGTGGTTTGAGGCCTGGCTTGCTCCACCCCCTGCTCTTGAGATTCTCCCGGATGTGGGCTAGATTTTGGCTGCCTTTTGGGCTGGAGCTTCTCGTGGTTTGAGGCCTGGCTTGCTCCACCCCCTGCTCTTGAGATTCTCCCGGAGTTGGGCTGAATTTTGGCTGCTTTTTGGACTGGAGCTTCTCGTGGTTTGGGGCCTGGCTTGCTCCACCCCCTGCTCTTGATATTCTCCTGGGTGTGGGCTGCATTTTGGCTGCCTTTTGGGCTGGAGCTTCTCGTGGTTTGGGGCCTGGCTTGCTCCACCCCCTGCTCTTGAGATTCTCCCCGAAGTGGGCTGCATTTTTGGCTGCATTTTGGGCTGGAGCTTCTCGTGGTTTGAAGCCTGTCTTGCTCCACCCCCTGCTCTTGATATTCGCCCGGATGTGGGCTGCATTTTGGCTGCCTTTTGGGCTGGAGCTTCTCGTGGTTTGAGGCCTGGCTTGCTCCACCCCCTGCTCTTGATATTTTCCTGGATGTGGGCTGGATTTTGGCTGCCTTTTGGGCTGGAGCTTCTTGTGATTTGGGGCCTGGCTTCCTCCACCCCCTGCTCTTGATATTCTCCCGGACGAGGGCTGAATTTGGCTGCTTTTTGGACTGGAGCTTCTCGTGGTTTGGGGCCTGGCTTGCTCCACCCCCTGCTCTTGAGATTCTCCCGGATGTGGGCTGGATTTTGGCTGCCTTTTGGGCTGGAGCTTCTCGTGGTTTGGGGCCTGGCTTGCTCCACCCCCTGCTCTTGAGATTCTCCCCGAAATGGGCTGCATTTTTGGCTACATTTTGGGCTGGAGCTTCTCGTGGTTTGAGGCCTGGCTTGCTCCACCCCCTGCTCTTGATATTCTCCCGGATGTGGGCTGGATTTTGGCTGCCTTTTGGGCTGGAGCTTCTCATGGTTTGAGGCCTGGCTTGCTCCACCCCCTGCTCTTGAGATTCTCCCGGATGTAGGACTGGATTTTGGCTGCCTTTTGGGCTGGAGCTTCTCGTGGTTTGGGGCCTGGCTTGCTCCACCCCCTGCTCTTGAGATTCTCCCGGATGTGGGCTGCATTTTGGCTGTCTTTTGGGCTGGAGCTTCTCGTGGTTTGAGGCCTGGCTTGCTCCACCCCCTGCTCTTGAGATTCTTCCGGATGTGGGCTGGAGTTTGACTGACTTTTGGGCTGGAGCTTCTCGTGGTTTGAGGCCTGGCTTTCTCCACCCCCTTCCTGTGATATCTCCCGGATTTGGGCTGCATTTTGGCTACGTTTTGGGCTGGAACTTCTCGTGGTTTGAGGCCTGGCTTGCTCCAGCTCCTACTTTGATATTCTCCCGGATGTGGCCTGCATTTTGGCTGCCTTTTGGGCTGGAGCTTCTCGTGGTTTGAGGCCTGGCTTGCTCCAGCTCCTGCTCTTGATATTCTCCCAGATATAGGGTTGGATTTTGGCTGTATTTTATGCTGGAGCTTCTCGTGGTTTGAGGCCTGGCTTGCTCCACCCCCTGCTCTTGATATTCTCCTGGAAATGGGCTGGATTTGGCTGACTTTTGGGCTGGAGCTTCTCGTGGTTTGAGGCCTGTCTTGCTCCACCCTCTGCTCTTGAGATTGTGCAAGATATAGGGTTGGAATTTGGCTGCCTTTTGGGCTGGAGCTTCTCGTTTTTTGAGGCCTGGCTTGCTCCACCCCCTGCTCTTGAGATTATTCCGGATGTGGGCTGGATTTTGGCTGAATTTTGGGCTGGAGCTTCTCGTGGTTTGGGGCCTGGCTTCCTCCAACCCCTGCTCTTGAGATTCTCCCCGAAGTGGGATGCATTTTTGGCTGCCTTTTGGGCTGGAGCTTCTCGTGGTTTGGGGCCTGGCTTGTTCCACCCCCTGCTCTTGAAATTCTCCCGCATGTGGGCTGCATTTTTGGCTGAATTTTGGGCTGGAGTTTCTCGTGGTTTGGGGCCTGGCTTGCTCCAACCCCTGCTCTTGAAATTCTCCCAGATGTGGGCTGCATTTTGGCTGTCTTTGGGTGGGAGGTTCTCGTGGTTTGAGGCCTGGCTTGCTCCTCCCCCTGCTCTTGATATTCTCCCGCAGGTTGTCTGGATTTTGGCTGCCTTGTGGGCTGGAGCTTCTCGTGGTTTGAGGCCTGGCTTGCTCCACCCCCTGCTCTTGATATTCTCTGCGAAGTGGGCTGCATTTTTGTCTGAATTTTCGGCTGGAGCTTCTCGTGGTTTGGGGTCTGGCTTGCTCCACCCCCTGCTCTTGATATTCTCCCGCAGGTGGGCTGTGTTTTGGCAGACTTTGGGCTGGAGCTTCTCGTGGTTTGAGGCCTGGCTTGCTCCACCCCCTGCTCTTGAGATTCTCCCGGATGTGGGCTGCATTTTGGCTGCCTTTTGGGCTGGAGCTTCTCGTGGTTCGGGGCCTGGCTTGCTCCACCCCCTGCTCTTGAGATTCTCCCGGATGTGGGCTGCATTTTTGGCTGAGTTTTGGGCTGGAGCTACTCGTGGTTTGGGACCTGGCTTGCTCCACCCCCTGCTCTTGAGATTCTCCCGGAGGTGGGCTGCATTTTGGCTGCATTTTGGGCTGGAGATTCTCGTGGTTTGAGACTTGGCTTGCTCCACCCCCCGCTCTTGAGATTCTCCGGGATGTGGGAGGCATTTTTGGCTGAATTTTGGGCTGGAGCTTCTCGTGGTTTGGTGCCTGGCTTGCTCCACCCCCTGCTCTTGATATTCTACCGGAAGTGGGCTGGATTTTGGCTGCATTTTGGGCTGGAGCTTCTCGTGGTTTGAGGCCTGGCTTGCTCCACCCCCTGCTCTTGAGATTCTCCCGGATGTGGGCTGCATTTTTGCTGCCTTTTGGGCTGGAGCTTCTCGTGGTTTGGGGCCTGGCTTGCTCCACCCCCTGCTCTTGAGATTGTCCCGGAGGTGGGCTGGATTTTGGCTCCCTTTTGGGCTGGAGCTTCTCGTGCTTTGAGGCCTGGCTTGCTCCACCCCCTGCTCTTGAGATTCTCCCGGATGTGGGCTGCATTTTGGCTGCCTTTTGGGCTGGATCTTCTCGTGGTTTCAGGCCTGGCCTGCTCCAACCCCCGCTCTTGAGATTCTCCCCGAAGTGTGATGTACTTTTGGCTGCCTTTTGGGCTGGAGCTTCTCGTGGTTTGAGGCCTGGCTTGCTCCACCCCCTGCTCTTGAGATTCTCCCGGATGTGGGCTGCATTTTGTCTGCATTTTGGGCTGGAGCTTCTCGTGGTTTGAGGCCTGGCTTGCTCCACCCCCTGCTCTTGAGATACTCCCGGATGTGGGCTGGCTTTTGGCTGCCTTTTGGGCTGGAGCTTCTCGTGGTTTGGGGGCTGGCTTGCTCCACCCCCTGCTCTTGAGATTTTTCCCGACGTGGGCTGAGTTTTTGGGTGAGTTTTGGGCTGGAGCTTCTCGTGGTTTGAGGCCTGGCTTATTCCACCCCCTGCTCTTGAGATTCTCCCGGATGTGGGCTGCATTTTGGGCTGGAGCTTCTCGTGGTTTGAGGCCTGGCTTGCTCCAGCCCCTGCTCTTGAGATTCTCCCGGATGTGGGCTGGCATTTGGCTGCCTTTTGGGCTGGAGCTTCTCGTGGTTTGAGGCCTGGCTTGCTCCACCCCCTGCTCTTGAGATTCTCCCGGATGTGGGCTGCATTTTGGCTGCATTTTGGGCTGGAGCTTCTCGTGGTTTGGGGCCTGGCTTGCTCCACCCCCTGCTCTTGAGATTCTCCCGGATGTGGGCTGAATTTTGGCTGCCTTTTGGGCTGGAGTTTCTCGTGGTTTGAGGCCTGGCTTGCTCCACCCCCTGCTCTTGAGATTCTCCCGGATGTGGGCTGCATTTTGGCTGCCTTTTGGGCAGGAGATTCTCGTGGTTTGAGGCCTGGCTTGCTCCACACCCTGCTCTTGAGATTCTCCCGGATGTGGTCTGGAATTTCGCTGCTTTTTGGGCTGGAGATTCTCGTGGCTTGGGGCCTGGCTTGTTCCACGCCCTGCTCTTGATATTCTCCCGGATGTGGGCTGCATATTGGCTGCCTTGTGGGCTGGAGCTTCTCATGGTTTGAGGCCTGGCTTGCTCCACCCCCTGCTCTTGATATTTTCCTGGATGTGGGCTGGATTTTGGCTGCATTTTGGGCTGGAGCTTCTCGAGGTTTGGGGGCTGGCTTGCTCCACCCCCTGCTCTTGAGATTCTCCCCGAAGTGGGCTGCATTTTGGCTGCCTTTTGGGCTGGAGATTCTCGTGGTTTGAGGCCTGGCTTGCTCCACCTCCTGCTCTTGAGATTCTGCCGGATGTGGGCTGCATTTTGGCTGCCTTTTGGGCTGGAGCTTCTCGTGCTTTGAGGCCTGGCTTGCTCCAACCCCTGCTCTTGAGATTCTCCCGCATGTGGGCTGGATTTTGGCTGCACTTTGGGCTGGAGCTTCTCGTGCTTTGAGGCCTGGCTTGTTCCACCCCCTGCTCTTGATATTCTCCCGGATGTGGCCTGGAATTTGGCTGCATTTTGGGCTGGAGCTTCTCGTGGTTTGAGGCCTGGCTTGCTCCAACCCCTGCTCTTGAGATTCTCCCGGATGTGGGCTGCATTTTGGCTGCCTTTTGGGCTGGAGCTTCTCGTGGTTTGGGGCCTGGCTTGCTCCACCCCCTGCTCTTGATATTTTCCTGGATGTGGGCTGGATTTGTCTGCCTTTTGGGCTGGAGCTTCTCGTGGTTTGAGGCCTGGCCTGCTCCACCCCCTGCTCTTGAGATTCTTCCTGACGTGGGCTGCATTTTTGGGTGAGTTTTGGGCTTGAGATTCTCGTGGTTTGGGGCCTGGCTTGCTCCACCTCCTGCTCTTGAGATTCTGCCGGATGTGGGCTGCATTTTGGCTGCATTTTGGGCTGGAGCTTCTCATGGTTTGAGGCCTGGCTTGCTCCAGCCCCTGCTCTTGAGATTCTACCGGATGTGGGCTGCATTTTGGCTGCCTTTTGGGCTGGAGCTTCTCGTGGTTTGGGGCCTGGCTTGCTCCACCCCTTGCTCTTGAGATTCTCCCCGAAGTGGGCTGGATTTTGGCTGCCTTTTAGGCTGGAGCTTCTCGTGGTTTGAGGCCTGGCTTGCTCCACCCCCTGCTCTTGAGATTCTCCCGGATGTGGGCTGCATTTTGGCTGCATTTTGGGCTGGAGCTTCTCGTGGTTTGAGGCCTGGCTTGCTCCACCTCCTGCTCTTGAGATTCTGCCGGATGTGGGCTGCATTTTGGCTGCCTTTTGGGCTGGAGCTTCTCGTGCTTTGGGGCCTGGCTTGCTCCACCCCCTGCTCTTGAGATTCTCCCGAATGTGGGCTGGATTTTAGCTGCATTTTGGGCTGGAGCTTCTCGTGGTTTGGGGCCTGGCTTGCTCCACCCCCTGCTCTTGAGATTCTCCCGGATGTGTGCTGGATTTTAGCTGCTTTTTGGGCTGGAGCTTCTCGTGGTTTGAGGCCTGGCTTGCTCCAGCCCCTGCTCTTGAGATTCTCCCGGATGTGGGCTGCATTTTGGCTGCCTTTTGGGCTGGAGCTTCTTGTGGTTTGAGGCCTGGCTTGCTCCACCCCCTGCTCTTGATATTCTCACGGCCGTGGGGTGGATTTTGGCTGGCTTTTGGGCTGGAGCTTCTCGTGGTTTGAGGCCTGGCTTGCTCCACCCCCTGCTCTTGAGATTCTTCCTGACGTGGGCTGCATTTTTGGGTGAGTTTTGGGCTTGAGATTCTCGTGGTTTGGGGCCTGGCTTGCTCCACCCCCTGCTCTTGATATTCTCCCCTATATGGGCTGCATTTTGGCTGCCTTTTGGGCTGGAGCTTCTCGTGGTTTGAGGCCTGGCTTGCTCCACCCCCTGCTCTTGAGATTCTCCCGGATTTGGGCTGCATTTTGGCTGCATTTTGGGCTGGAGCTTCTCGTGGTTTGGGGGCTGGCTTGCTCCACCCCCTGCTCTTGAGATTCTCCCGGATGTGGGCTGCATTTTGGCTGCCTTTTGGGCTGGAGCTTCTCGTGGTTTGAGGCCTGGCCTGCTCCACCCCCTTCTCTTGAGATTCTCCCGGATGTGGGCTGGATTTTGGCTGCCTTTTGGGCTGGAGCTTCTTGTGGTTTGAGGCCTGGCTTGCTCCACCCCCTGCTCTTGATAATCTCCCGGAGGTGGGCTGCATTTTGGCTGCCTTTTGGGCTGGAGCTTCTCGTGGTTTGAGGCCTGGCTTGCTCCAAACCCTGCTCTTGAGATTCTCCCGGATGTGGGTAGGATTTTGTCTGCATTTTGGGCTGGAGCTTCTCGTGGTTTGAGGCCTGGCTTGCTCCACCCACTGCTCTTGATATTCTCCCGGATGTGGGCTGCATTTTGGCTGCCTTTTGGGCTGGAGCTTCTCGTGGTTTGGGGCCTGGCTTGCTACACCCCCTGCTCTTGAGATTCTCCCCGAAGTGTGCTGGATTTTGGCTGCCTTTTAGGCTGGAGCTTCTCGTGGTTTGAGGCCTGGCTTGCTCCAGCCCCTGCTCTTGAGATTCTCCCGGATGTGGGCTGCATTTTGGCTGCCTTTTGGGCTGGAGCTTCTCGTGGTTTGAGGCCTGGCTTGCTCCAGCCCCTGCTCTTGAGATTCTCCCGGATGTGGGCTGCATTTTGGGTGCCTTTTGGGCTGGAGCTTCTCGTGCTTTGGGGCCTGGCTTGCTCCACCCCCTGCTCTTGAGATTCTCCCGGATGTGGGCTGGATTTTAGCTGCTTTTTGGGCTGGAGCTTCTCGTGGTTTGGGGCCTGGCTTGCTCCACCCCCTGCTCTTGAGATTCTCCCGGATGTGGGCTGCATTTTGGCTGCCTTTTGGGCTGGATCTTCTTGTGGTTTGAGGCCTGGCTTGCTCCAACCCCTGCTCTTGAGATTCTCCCGGAGGTGGGCTGCATTTTGGCTGCCTTTTGGCTGGAGCTTCTCGTGGTTTGAGGCCTGGCTTGCTCCACCCCCTGCTCTTGAGATTCTCCCGGATGTGGGCTGGATTCTGGCTGCCTGTTGGGCTGGAGCATCTCGTGGTCTGAGGCCTGGCTTGCTCCACCCCCTGCTCAGGATATTCTCACGGATGTGGGCTGCATTTTGGCTGCCTTTTGGGCTGGAGCTTCTCGTGGTTTGAGGCCTGCCTTACGCCACCTCCTTCTCTTGAGATTCTCCCGGATGTGGGCTGGAATTTGGCTTCCTTTTGGGCTGGAGATTCTCGTGGTTTGAGGCCTGGCTTGCTCCACCCCCTGCTCTTGAGATTCTCCTGGATGTGGGCTGGATTTTGGCTGCCTTTTGGGCTGGAGCTTCTCGTGGTTTGAGGCCTGGCTTGCTCCACGCCCTGTTGTTGATATTCTCCCCGAAGTGGGCTGCATTTTGACTGCATTTTGTCCTGGAGCTTCTCGTGGTTTGAGGCCTGGCTTGCTCCACCCCCTGCTCTTGAGATTCTCCCGGATGTGGGCTGGATTTTGGCTGCCTTTTGGGCTGGAGCTTCTCGTGGTTTGAGGCCTGGCTTGCTCCACCTCCTGCTCTTGAGATTCTGCCAGATGTGGGCTGCATTTTGGCTGCCTTTTGGCTGGAGCTTCTCGTGGTTTGAGGCCTGGCTTGCTCCACTCCTTCTCTTGATATTCTCCCGGATGTGGGCTGGATTGTGGCTGTCTTTTGGGCTGGAGCTTCTCCTGGTTTGAGGCCTGGCTTGCTCCACCCCCTGCTCTTGAGATTCTCCCGGATGTGGGCTGCATTTTGGCTGCCTTTTGGGCTGGAGCTTCTCGTGGTTTGAGGCCTGGCTTGCTCCACCCCCTGCTCTTGAGATTCTCCCGGATGTGGGCTGGATTCTGGCTGCCTGTTGGGCTGGAGCATCTCGTGGTCTGAGGCCTGGCTTGCTCCACCCCCTGCTCAGGATATTCTCATGGATGTGGGCTGCATTTTGGCTGCCTTTTGGGCTGGAGCTTCTCGTGGTTTGGGGCCTGGCTTGCTCCACCCCCTGCTCTTGAGATTCTCCCGGATGTGTGCTGGATTTTAGCTGCTTTTTGGGCTGGAGCTTCTCGTGGTTTGAGGCCTGGCTTGCTCCAGCCCCTGCTCTTGAGATTCTCCCGGATGTGGGCTGCATTTTGGCTGCCTTTTGGGCTGGAGCTTCTTGTGGTTTGAGGCCTGGCTTGCTCCACCCCCTGCTCTTGATATTCTCACGGCCGTGGGGTGGATTTTGGCTGGCTTTTGGGCTGGAGCTTCTCGTGGTTTGAGGCCTGGCTTGCTCCACCCCCTGCTCTTGAGATTCTTCCTGACGTGGGCTGCATTTTTGGGTGAGTTTTGGGCTTGAGATTCTCGTGGTTTGGGGCCTGGCTTGCTCCACCCCCTGCTCTTGATATTCTCCCCTATATGGGCTGCATTTTGGCTGCCTTTTGGGCTGGAGCTTCTTGTGGTTTGAGGCCTGGCTTGCTCCACCCCCTGCTCTTGATAATCTCCCGGAGGTGGGCTGCATTTTGGCTGCCTTTTGGGCTGGAGCTTCTCGTGGTTTGAGGCCTGGCTTGCTCCAAACCCTGCTCTTGAGATTCTCCCGGATGTGGGTAGGATTTTGTCTGCATTTTGGGCTGGAGCTTCTCGTGGTTTGAGGCCTGGCTTGCTCCACCCACTGCTCTTGATATTCTCCCGGATGTGGGCTGCATTTTGGCTGCCTTTTGGGCTGGAGCTTCTCGTGGTTTGGGGCCTGGCTTGCTACACCCCCTGCTCTTGAGATTCTCCCCGAAGTGTGCTGGATTTTGGCTGCCTTTTAGGCTGGAGCTTCTCGTGGTTTGAGGCCTGGCTTGCTCCAGCCCCTGCTCTTGAGATTCTCCCGGATGTGGGCTGCATTTTGGCTGCCTTTTGGGCTGGAGCTTCTCGTGGTTTGAGGCCTGGCTTGCTCCAGCCCCTGCTCTTGAGATTCTCCCGGATGTGGGCTGCATTTTGGGTGCCTTTTGGGCTGGAGCTTCTCGTGCTTTGGGGCCTGGCTTGCTCCACCCCCTGCTCTTGAGATTCTCCCGGATGTGGGCTGGATTTTAGCTGCTTTTTGGGCTGGAGCTTCTCGTGGTTTGGGGCCTGGCTTGCTCCACCCCCTGCTCTTGAGATTCTCCCGGATGTGGGCTGCATTTTGGCTGCCTTTTGGGCTGGATCTTCTTGTGGTTTGAGGCCTGGCTTGCTCCAACCCCTGCTCTTGAGATTCTCCCGGAGGTGGGCTGCATTTTGGCTGCCTTTTGGCTGGAGCTTCTCGTGGTTTGAGGCCTGGCTTGCTCCACTCCTGCTCTTGATATTCTCCCGGATGTGGGCTGGATTGTGGCTGTCTTTTGGGCTGGAGCTTCTCCTGGTTTGAGGCCTGGCTTGCTCCACCCCCTGCTCTTGAGATTCTCCCGGATGTGGGCTGCATTTTGGCTGCCTTTTGGGCTGGAGCTTCTCGTGGTTTGAGGCCTGGCTTGCTCCACCCCCTGCTCTTGAGATTCTCCCGGATGTGGGCTGGATTCTGGCTGCCTGTTGGGCTGGAGCATCTCGTGGTCTGAGGCCTGGCTTGCTCCACCCCCTGCTCAGGATATTCTCACGGATGTGGGCTGCATTTTGGCTGCCTTTTGGGCTGGAGCTTCTCGTGGTTTGAGGCCTGCCTTACGCCACCTCCTTCTCTTGAGATTCTCCCGGATGTGGGCTGGAATTTGGCTTCCTTTTGGGCTGGAGATTCTCGTGGTTTGAGGCCTGGCTTGCTCCACCCCCTGCTCTTGAGATTCTCCCGGATGTGGGCTGGATTTTGGCTGCCTTTTGGGCTGGAGCTTCTCATGGTTTGAGGCCTGGCTTGCTCCACGCCCTGTTGTTGATATTCTCCCCGAAGTGGGCTGCATTTTGACTGCATTTTGTCCTGGAGCTTCTCGTGGTTTGAGGCCTGGCTTGCTCCACCCCCTGCTCTTGAGATTCTCCCGGATGTGGGCTGCATTTTGGCTGCCTTTTGGGCTGGAGCTTCTCGTGGTTTGAGGCCTGGCTTGCTCCACCTCCTGCTCTTGAGATTCTGCCAGATGTGGGCTGCATTTTGGCTGCCTTTTGGCTGGAGCTTCTCGTGGTTTGAGGCCTGGCTTGCTCCACTCCTTCTCTTGATATTCTCCCGGATGTGGGCTGGATTGTGGCTGTCTTTTGGGCTGGAGCTTCTCCTGGTTTGAGGCCTGGCTTGCTCCACCCCCTGCTCTTGAGATTCTCCCGGATGTGGGCTGCATTTTGGCTGCCTTTTGGGCTGGAGCTTCTCGTGGTTTGAGGCCTGGCTTGCTCCACCCCCTGCTCTTGAGATTCTCCCGGATGTGGGCTGGATTCTGGCTGCCTGTTGGGCTGGAGTATCTCGTGGTCTGAGGCCTGGCTTGCTCCACCCCCTGCTCCGGATATTCTCACGGATGTGGGCTGCATTTTGGCTGCCTTTTGGGCTGGAGCTTCTCGTGGTTTGAGGCCTGGCTTGCTCCACCCCCTGCTCTTGAGATTCTCCCGGATGTGGGCTGGACTTTGGCTTCCTTTTAGGCAGGAGCTTCTCGTGGTTTGAGGCCTGGCTTGCTCCACCCCCTGCTCTTGAGATTCTCCCGGATGTGGGCTGGACTTTGGCTTCCTTTTGGGCTGGAGCTTCTCGTGGTTTGAGGCCTGGCTTGCTCCACCCCCTGTTGTTGATATTCTCCGGATGTGGGCTGCATTTTGGCTGATTCTTGGGCTGGAGCTTCTCATGGTTTGAGGCCTGGTTTGCTCCACCCCCTGCTCTTGAGATTCTCCCGGTTGTGGGCTGCATTTTGGCTGCCTGTTGGGCTGGAGCTTCTCGTGGTTTGAGGCCTGGCTTGCTCCACCCCCTGCTCTTGAGATTCTCCCGGATGTGGGCTGGACTTTGGCTTCCTTTTAGGCAGGAGCTTCTCGTGGTTTGAGGCCTGGCTTGCTCCACCCCCTGCTCTTGAGATTCTCCCGGATGTGGGCTGGACTTTGGCTTCCTTTTGGGCTGGAGCTTCTCGTGGTTTGAGGCCTGGCTTGCTCCACCCCCTGTTGTTGATATGCTCCGGATGTGGGCTGCATTTTGGCTGATTCTTGGGCTGGAGCTTCTCATGGTTTGAGGCCTGGTTTGCTCCACCCCCTGCTCTTGAGATTCTCCCGGTTGTGGGCTGCATTTTGGCTGCCTGTTGGGCTGGAGCTTCTCGTGGTTTGAGGCCTGGCTTGCTCCACCCCCTGCTCTTGAGATTCTCCCGGATGTGGGCTGGACTTTGGCTTCCTTTTGGGCAGGAGCTTCTCGTGGTTTGAGGCCTGGCTTGCTCCACCCCCTGCTCTTGAGATTCTCCCTGATGTGGTTAGGATTTTGGATGCCTTTTGGGCTGGAGCTTCTCGTGGTTTGAGGCCTGGCTTGCTCCACTCCCTGCTCTTGATATTCTCCCTGATGTGGGCTGGATTGTGGCTGCCTTTTGGGCTGGAGCTTCCCATGCTTTGAGGCCTGGCTTGCTCCACCCCCTGCTCTTGAGATTCTCCCGGATGTGGGCTGGATTTTGGCTGCCTGTTGGGCTGGAGCTTCTCGTGGTCTGAGGCCTGGCTTGCTCCACCCCCTGCTCTTGAGATTCTCCTGGATGTGGGCTGGATTCTGGCTGCCTGTTGGGCTGGAGCTTCTCGTGGTCTGAGGCCTGGCTTGCTCCACCCCCTGCTCAGGATATTCTCCCGGATGTGAGCTGCATTTTGGCTGCCTTTTGGGCTGGAGCTTCTCGTGGTTTGAGACCTGCCTTACGCCACCTCCTTCTCTTGAGATTCTCCCAGATGTGGGCTGGAATTTGGCTGCCTTTTGGGCAGGAGCTTCTCGTGGTTTGAGGCCTGGCTTGCTCCACCCCCTGCTCTTGAGATTCTCCCGGATGTGGGCTGGACTTTGGCTTCCTTTTGGGCTGGAGCTTCTCGTGGTTTGAGGCCTGGCTTGCTCCACCCCCTGCTCTTGAGATTCTCCCGGATGTGGGCTGCATTTTGGCTGATTCTTGGGCTGGAGCTTCTCATGGTTTGAGGCCTGGTTTGCTCCACCCCCTGCTCTTGAGATTCTCCCGGTTGTGGGCTGCATTTTGGCTGCCTGTTGGGCTGGAGCTTCTCGTGGTTTGAGGCCTGGCTTGCTCCACCCCCTGCTCTTGAGATTCTCCCGGATGTGGGCTGGACTTTGGCTTCCTTTTGGGCAGGAGCTTCTCGTGGTTTGAGGCCTGGCTTGCTCCACCCCCTGCTCTTGAGATTCTCCCTGATGTGGGCTGGATTGTGGCTGCCTTTTGGGCTGGAGCTTCCCATGCTTTGAGGCCTGGCTTGCTCCACCCCCTGCTCTTGAGATTCTCCCGGATGTGGGCTGCATTTTGGCTGCCTGTTGGGCTGGAGCTTCTCGTGGTCTGAGGCCTGGCTTGCTCCACCCCCTGCTCTTGAGATTCTCCTGGATGTGGGCTGGATTCTGGCTGCCTGTTGGGCTGGAGCTTCTCGTGGTCTGAGGCCTGGCTTGCTCCACCCCCTGCTCAGGATATTCTCCCGGATGTGGGCTGCATTTTGGCTGCCTTTTGGGCTGGAGCTTCTCGTGGTTTGAGACCTGCCTTACGCCACCTCCTTCTCTTGAGATTCTCCGAGATGTGGGCTGGAATTTGGCTGCCTTTTGGGCTGGAGCTTCTCGTGGTTTGAGGCCTGGCTTGCTCCACTCCTGTTCTTGATATTCTCCCGGATGTGGGTAGGATTTTGGATGCCTTTTGGGCTGGAGCTTCTCGTGGTTTGAGGCCTGGCTTGCTCCACTTCTGTTCTTGATATTCTCACGGATGTGGGCTGCATTTTGGCTGCCTTTTGGGCTGGAGCTTCTCGTGGTTTGAGGCCTGGCTTGCTCCAACCCCTGCTCTTGAGATTCTCGTAGATGTGGGATGCATTTTGGCTGCCTTTTGGGCTGGAGCTTCTCGTGGTTTGAGGCCTGGCTTGCTCCACCCCCTGCTCTTGAGATTCTCACGGATGTGGGCTGCATTTTGGCTGCCTGTTGGGCTGGAGAATCTCGAGGTTTGAGGCCTGGCTTGCTCCACCCCCTGCTCTTGAGATTCTCCCGGATGTGGGCTGCATTTTGGCTGCCTTTTGGGCTGGAGCTTCTCGTGGTTTGAGGCCTGGCTTGCTCCACCCCCTGCTCTTGAGATTCTCCCGGATGTGGGCTGCATTTTGGCTGCCTTTTGGGCTGGAGCTTCTCGTGGTTTGAGGCCTGGCTTGCTCCACCCCCTGCTCTTGAGATTCTCCCGGATGTGGGCTGCATTTTGGCTGCCTGTTGGGCTGGAGCTTCTCATGGTTTGAGGCCTGGTTTGCTCCCACCCCTGCTCTTGAGATTCTCCCGGATGTGGGCTGCATTTTGGCTGATCCTTGGGCTGGAGCTTCTCGTGGTTTGAGGCCTGGCTTGCTCCACCCCCTGCTCTTGAGATTCTCCCGGATGTGGGCTGGAATTTGGCTTGCTTTTGGGCAGGAGCTTCTCGTGGTTTGAGGCCTGGCTTGCTCCACTCCTGTTCTTGATATTCTCCCGGATGTGGGTAGGATTTTGGCTGCCTTTTGGGCTGGAGCTTCTCGTGGTTTGAGGCCTGGCTTGCTCCACTCCTGTTCTTGATATTCTCACGGATGTGGGCTGCATTTTGGCTGCCTTTTGGGCTGGAGCTTCTCGTGGTTTGAGGCCTGGCTTGCTCCAACCCCTGCTCTTGAGATTCTCGTAGATGTGCGATGCATTTTGGCTGCCTTTTGGGCTGGAGCTTCTCGTGGTTTGAGGCCTGGCTTGCTCCACCCCCTGCTCTTGAGATTCTCCCGGATGTGGGCTGCATTTTGGCTGCATTTTGGGCTGGAGCTTCTCGTGGTTTGAGGCCTGGCTTGCTCCACCCCCTGCTCTTGAGATTCTCCGGGAGGTGGGCTGCATTTTGGCTGCCTTTTGGGCTGGAGCTTCTCGTGGTTTGAGGCCTGCCTTGCTCCACCCCCTGCTCTTGAGATTTTCCCGGATGTGGGCTGCATTTTGGCTAATATTTGGGCTGGAGCTTCTCGTGGTTTGAGGCCTGGCTTGCTCCACCCCCTGCTCTTGAGATTCTCCTGGATGTGTTTAGGATTTTGGCTGCTTTTTGGACTGGAGCTTCTCGTGGTTTGAGGCCTGGCTTGCTCCACTCCCTGCTCTTGATATTCTCCCTGATGTGGGCTGGATTGTGGCTGCATTTTGGGCTGGAGCTTCCCAAGCTTTGAGGCCTGGCTTGCTCCACCCCCTGCTCTTGAGATTCTCCAGGAGGTGGGCTGGATTCTGGCTGCCTGTTGGGCTGGAGCTTCTCGTGGTCTGAGGCCTGGCTTG
This sequence comes from Rhynochetos jubatus, assembly GCA_027574665.1. Classification (NCBI taxonomy): domain Eukaryota; kingdom Metazoa; phylum Chordata; class Aves; order Eurypygiformes; family Rhynochetidae; genus Rhynochetos; species Rhynochetos jubatus. The sequence goes on from CM050669.1 coordinate 600,243, forward strand.
CTCCACCCCCTGCTCTTGAGATTCTCCCGGATGTGGGCTGCATTTTGGCTGATTCTTGGGCTGGAGCTTCTCGTGGTTTGAGGCCTGGCTTGCTCCACTCCTGTTCTTGATATTTTCCTGGATGTGGGTAGAATTTTGGCTGCATTTTGGGCTGGAGCTTCTCGTGGTTTGAGGGCCGGCTTGCTCCACTCCCTGCTCTTGATATTCTCCCTGATGTGGGCTGGATTGTGGCTGCCTTTTGGGCTGGAGCTTCCCATGCTTTGAGGCCTGGCTTGCTCCACCCCCTGCTCTTGAGATTCTCCCGGATGTGGGCTGGATTCTGGCTGCCTTTTGGGCTGGAGCTTCTCGTGGTTTGAGGCCTGGCTTGCTCCACCCCCTGCTCTTGAGATTCTCCTGGATGTGGGCTGGATTCTGGCTGCATTTTGGGCTGGAGCTTCTTGTGGTCTGAGGCCTGGCTTGCTCCACCCCCTGCTCAGGATATTCTCCCAGATGTGGGCTGCATTTTGGCTGCCTTTTGTGCTGGAGCTTCTCGTGGTTTGAGGCCTGCCTTACGCCACCTCCTTCTCTTGAGATTCTCCCAGATGTGGGCTGGAATTTGGCTGCCTTTTGGGCTGGAGCTTCTCGTGGTTTGAGGCCTGGCTTGCTCCACCCCCTGCTCTTGAGATTCTCCCGGAGGTGGGCTGGATTTTGGCTGCCTATTGGGCTGGAGCTTCTCGTGGTTTGAGGCCTGGCTTGCTCCACCCCCTGTTGTTGATATTCTCCGGATGTGGGCTGCATTTTGGCTGATTCTTGGGCTGGAGCTTCTCGTGGTTTGAGGCCTGGCTTGCTCCACTCCCTGCTCTTGATAGTCTCCCGGAGGTGGGCTGCATTTTGGCTGTCTTTTGGGCTGGAGCTTCTCGTGGTTTGAGGCCTGGCTTGCTCCACCCACTGCTCTTGAGATTCTCCCGGATGTGGTTAGGATTTTGGATGCTTTTTGGGCTGGAGCTTTTCGTGGTTTGAGGCCGGGCTTGCTCCAACCCCTGCTCTTGAGATTCTCCCGGATGTGGTTAGGATTTTGGCTGCTTTTTGGGCTGGAGCTTCTCGTGGTTTGAGGCCTGGCTTGCTCCACTCCGTGCTCTTGATATTCTCCCGGATGTGGGCTGCATTTTGGCTGCCTTTTGGGCTGGAGCTTCTCGTGGTTTGAGGCCTGGCTTGCTCCACCCCCTGCTCTTGAGATTCTCCTGGATGTGGCCTGAATTTTGGCTGCCTTTTGGGCTGGAGCTTCTCGTGGTTTGAGGCCTGGCTTGCTCCACCCCCTGCTCTTGAGATTCTCCCGGATGTGGGCTGCATTTTGGCTGCCTTTTGGGCTGGAGCTTCTTGTGGTTTAAGGCCTGGCTTGCTCCACCCCCTGCTCTTGAGATTCTCATGGAGGTGTTTAGGATTTTGGCTGCATTTTGGACTGGAGCTTCTCGTGGTTTGAGGCCTGGCTTGCTCCACCCCCTGCTCTTGAGATTCTCCCGGATGTGGGCTGGATTGTGGCTGCCTTTTGGGCTGGAGCTTCCCAAGCTTTGAGGCCTGGCTTGCTCCACCCCCTGCTCTTGAGATTCTCCCGGATGTGGGCTGCATTTTGGCTGATTCTTGGGCTGGAGCTTCTCATGGTTTGAGGCCTGGTTTGCTCCACCCCTTGCTCTTGAGATTCTCCCGGATGTGGGCTGCATTTTGTCTGATTCTTGGGCTGGAGCTTCCCGTGGTTTGAGGCCTGTCTTGCTCCACCCCCTGCTCTTGAGATTCTCCCAGATGTGGGCTGAAATTTGGCTTCCTTTTGGGCAGGAGCTTCTCGTGGTTTGAGGCCTGGCTTGCTCCACTCCTGCTCTTGATATTCTCCCGGATGTGGGTAGGATTTTGGCTGCCTTTTGGGCTGGAGCTTCTCGTGGTTTGAGGCCTGGCTTGCTCCATTCCCTGTTCTTGATATTCTCCCGGAGGTGGGCTGCATTTTGGCTGATACTTGGGCTGGAGCTTCTCGTGGTTTGAGGCCTGTCTTACTACACCCCCTGCTCTTGATAGTCTCCCGGATGTGGGCTGCATTTTGGCTGCCTTTTGGGCTTGAGCTTCTCGTGGTTTGAGGCCTGGCTTGCTCCACCCCCTGCTCTTGAGATTCTCCCGGATGTGGGCTGCATTTTGGCTGCCTTTTGGGCTGGAGCTTCTCGTGGTTTGAGGCCTGGCTTGCTCCAACCCCTGCTCTTGAGATTCTCCCGGATGTGGTTAGGATTTTGGCTGCTTTTTGGGCTGGAGCTTTTCGTTGTTTGAGGCCTGGCTTGCTCCAACCCCTGCTCTTGAGATTCTCCCGGATGTGGTTAGGATTTTGGCTGCTTTTTGGGCTGGAGCTTCTCATGGTTTGGAGCCTGGCTTGCTCCACCCCCTGCTCTTGAGATTCTCCCTGATATGTGCTGGATTGTGGCTGCCTTTTGGGCTGGAGCTTCTCGTGGTTTGAGGCCTGGCTTGCTCCACCCCCTGCTCTTGAGATTCTCCCGGATGTGGGCTGCATTTTGGCTGCCTTTTGGGCTGGAGCTTCTCGTGGTTTGAGGCCTGGCTTGCTCCACCCCCTGATCTTGATATTCTCCGTGATGTGGGCTGGATTGTGGCTGCCTTTTGGGCTGGAAATTCTCGTGGTTTGAGGCCTGGCTAGCTCCACCCCCTGCTCTTGAGATTCTCCGGGATGTGGTCTGGATTTTGGCTGCCTTTTGGGCTGGAGCTTCTCGTGGTTTGAGGCCTGGCTTGCTCCACCTCCTTCTCTTGATATTCTCCCGGATGTGGGCTGCATTTTGGCTGATACTTGGGCTGGAGCTTCTCGTGGTTTGAGGCCTGGCTTGCTCCACCCCCTGCTCTTGAGATTCTCCCGGATATGTGCTGGATTGTGGCTGCCTTTTGGGCTGGAGCTTCTCGTGGTTTGAGGCCTGGCTTGCTCCACCCCCTGCTCTTGAGATTCTCCCAGATGTGGGCTGGATTTTGGCTGCCTTTTGGGCTGGAGCTTCTCGTGGTTTGAGGCCTGGCTTGCTCCACCCCCTGCTCTTGAGATTCTCCAGGAGGTAAGCTGCATTTTGGCTGCCTTTTGGGGTCTAGCTTCTTGTGGTTTGAGGCCTGGCTTGCTCCACTCCCTGCTCTTGATATTCTCCCGGATGTGGGCTGCATTTTGGCTGCATTTTGGGCTGGAGCTTCCCATGCTTTGAGGCCTGGCTTGCTCCACCCCCTGCTCTTGATATTCTCCCGGATGTGGGCTGCATTTTGGCTGTATTTTGGGCTGGAGCTTCCCATGCTTTGAGGCCTGGCTTGCTCCACCCCCTGCTCTTGAGATTCTCCCGGATGTGGGCTGGAATTTGGCTGCCTTTTGGGCTGGAGCTTCTCGTGGTTTGGGGCCTGGCTTGCTCCACCCCCTGCTCTTGATATTCTCCTGGATGTGGTCTGGAATTTGGCTGCATTTTGGCCTGGAGCTTCTCGTGGTTTGAGGCCTGGCTTGCTCCAACCCCTGCTCTTGAGATTCTCCCAGAAGTGGGCTGCATTTTGGCTGCCTTTTGGGCTGGAGCTTCTCGTGGTTTGAGGCCTGGCTTGCTCCAACCCCTGCTCTTGATATTCTCCCAGAAGTGGGCTGCATTTTGGCTGATTCTTGGGCTGGAGCTTCTCGTGGTTTGAGGCCTGGCTTGCTCCACCCCCTGCTCTTGAGATTCTCCCGGATGTGGGTAGGATTTTGGGTGCCTTTTGGGCTGGGGCTTCTCGTGGTTTGAGGCCTGGTTTGCTCCACCCTCTGCTATTGAGATTCTCCCGGATGTGGGCTGCATTTTGGCTGCCTATTGGGCTGGAGCTTCTCGTGGTTTGAGGCCTGGCTTGCTCCACTCCTGCTCTTGATATTCTCCCGGATGTGGGTAGGATTTTGGCTGCCTTTTGGGCTGGAGCTTCTCGTGTTTTGAGGCCTGGCTTGCTCCACTCCCTGTTCTTGATAATCTCCCGGAGGTGGGCTGCATTTTGGCTGCCTTTTGGGCTGGAGCTTCTCGTGGTTTGAGGCCTGGCTTGCTCCAACCCCTGCTCTTGATAATGTCCCGGAGGTGGGCTGCATTTTGGCTGCCTTTTGGGCTGGAGCTTCTCGTGGTTTGAGGCCTGGCTTGCTCCACCCCCTGCTCTTGAGATTCTCCCGGATATGGGCTGCAGTTTGGCTGCCTTTTGGGCTGGACCTTCTCGTGGTTTGTGGCCTGTCTTGCTCCACTACCTGCTCTTGAGATTCTCCCGGATGTGGGCTGCATTTTGGCTGCCTTTTGGGCTGGAGCTTCTCGTGGTTTGAGGCCTGGCTTGCTCCACCCCCTGCTCTTGAGATTCTCCCGGATGTGGGCTGCATTTTGGCTGCCTTTTGGGCTGGAGCTTCTCGTGGTTTGAGGCCTGGCTTGCTCCACCCCCTGCTCTTGAGATTCTCCCGGATGTGGGCTGCATTTTGGCTGCCTTTTGGGCTGGAGCTTCTCGTGGTTTGAGGCCTGGCTTGCTCCACCCCCTGCTCTAGAGATTGTCCCAGATTTGGGCTGCATTTTGGCTGCATGTTGGGCTGGAGCTTCTCGTGGTTTAGAGGCCTGTCTTGCTCCAACCCCTGCTCTTGAGATTCTCCCGGATGTGTCCGGAATTTTGGCTGCATTTTGGGCTGGAGCTTCCCGTGGTTTGAGGGCTGGCTTGCTCCAGCTCCTGCTCTTGAGATTCTCCCGGAGGTGGGCTGCATTTTGGCTGCCATTTGGGCTGGAGCTTCTCGTGGTTTGAGGCCTGGCTTGCTCCAACCCCTGCTCTTGAGATTCTCCCGGAGGTGGGCTGGATTTTGGCTGCCTTTTGGGCTGGAGCTTCTCGTGGTTTGAGGCCTAGCTTGCTCCACCCCCTGCTCATGAGATTCTCCCCCATGTGGGCTGCATTTTGGCTGCCTTTTGGGCTGGAGCTTCTCGTGGTTTGAGGCTTAGCTTGCTCCATCCCCTGCTCTTGAGATTCTCCCGGATGTGGGCTGCATTTTGGCTGCATTTTGGGCTGGAGCTTCTCGTGGTTTGAGGCCTGGCTTGCTCCACCCCCTGCTCTTGAGATTCTCCCGGATGTGGGCTGCATTTTGGCTGCCTTTTGGGCTGGAGCTTCTCGTGGTTTGAGGCCTGGCTTGCTCCACCCCCTGCTCTTGAAATTCTCCCGGATGTGGGCTGCATTTTGGCTGCCTGTTGGGCTGGAGCTTCTCGTGGTTTGAGGCCTGGCTTGCTCTAACCCCTGCTCTTGAGATTCTCCCGGATGTGTCCGGAATTTTGGCTGCCTTTTGGGCTGGAGCTTCTCGTGGTTTGAGGCCTATCTTGCTCCACCCCCTGCTCTTGAGATTCTCCCGGAGGTGGTTAGGATTTTGGCTGTTTTTTGGGCTGGAGCTTCTCGCGGTTTGAGGCCTGGCTTGCTCCACCCCCTGCTCTTGAGATTCTCCCGGATGTGGGCTGCATTTTGGCTGCTTTTTGGGCTGGAGCTTCTCGTGGTTTGAGGCCTGGCTTGCTCCACCCCCTGCTCTTGAGATTCTCCCACATGTGGGCTGCATTTTGGCTGCCTTTTGGGCTGGAGCTTCTCCTGGTTTGAGGCCTGGCTTGCTCCACCCCCTGCTCTTGATATTCTCCCAGATGTGGGCTGCATTTTGGCTGCCTTTTGGGCTGGAGCTTCTCGTGGTTTGAGGCCTGGCTTGCTCCACCCCCTGCTCTTGAGATTCTCCCGGATGTGGGCTGCATTTTGGCTGCCTTTTGGGCTGGAGCTTCTCGTGGTTTGAGGCCTGGCTTGCTCCAACCCCTGCTCTTGAGATTCTCCCGGATGTGGGCTGCATTTTGGCTGCCTGTTGGGCTGGAGCTTCTCGTGGTTTGAGGCCTGGCTTGCTCCACCCCCTGCTCTTGAGATTCTCCCGGATGTGGCCTGCATTTTGGCTGCCCTTTGGGCTGGAGCTTCTCGTGGTTTGAGGCCTGGCTTGCTCCACCCCCTGCTCTTGAAATTCTCCCGGATGTGGGCTGCATTTTGGCTGCCTGTTGGGCTGGAGCTTCTCGTGGTTTGAGGCCTGGCTTGCTCCAACCCCTGCTCTTGAGATTCTCCCGGATGTGTCCGAAATTTTGGCTGCCTTTTGGGCTGGAGCTTCTCGTGGTTTGAGGCCTGGCTTGCTCCACCCCCTGCTCTTGAGATTCTCCCGGATGTGGGCTGCATTTTGGCTGCTTTTTGGGCTGGAGATTCTCGTGGTTTGAGGCCTGGCTTGCTCCACCCCCTGCTCTTGAGATTCTCCCGGATGTGGTTAGGATTTTGGCTGCTTTTTGGGCTGGAGCTTCTCGTGGTTTGAGGCCTGGCTTGCTCCAAACCCTGCTCTTGAGATTCTCCCGGATGTGGGCTGCATTTTGGCTGCCTTTTGGGCTGGAGCTTCTCGTGGTTTGAGGCCTGGCTTGCTCCACCCCCTGCTCTTGAGATTCTCCCAGATATGGGCTGCATTTTGGCTGCCTTTTGGGCTGGAGCTTCTCGTGGTTTGAGGCCTGGCTTGCTCCACCCCCTGCTCTTGAGATTCTCCGGATGTGGGCTGCATTTTGGCTGCGTTTTGAGCTGGAGCTTCTCGTGGTTTGTAGCCTGGCTTGCTCCACCCCCTGCTCTTGAGATTCTCCCGGATGTGGGCTGCATTTTGGCTGCCTTTTGGGCTGAAGCTTCTCGTGGTTTGAGGCCTGGCTTGCTCCACCCCCTGCTCTTGAGATTCTCCCGGATGTGGGCTGCATTTTGACTGCATTTTGGGCTGGAGATTCTCGTGGTTTGAGGCCTGGCTTGCTCCACCCCCTGCTCTTGAGATTCTCCCGGATGTGGGCTGGATTGTGGCTGCCTTTTGGGCTGGAGCTTCCCAAGCTTTGAGGCCTGGCTTGCTCCACCCCCTGCTCTTGAGATTCTCCCGGATGTGGGCTGCATTTTGGCTGATTCTTGGGCTGGAGCTTCTCATGGTTTGAGGCCTGGTTTGCTCCACCCCTTGCTCTTGAGATTCTCCCGGATGTGGGCTGCATTTTGTCTGATTCTTGGGCTGGAGCTTCCCGTGGTTTGAGGCCTGTCTTGCTCCACCCCCTGCTCTTGAGATTCTCCCAGATGTGGGCTGAAATTTGGCTTCCTTTTGGGCAGGAGCTTCTCGTGGTTTGAGGCCTGGCTTGCTCCACTCCTGCTCTTGATATTCTCCCGGATGTGGGTAGGATTTTGGCTGCCTTTTGGGCTGGAGCTTCTCGTGGTTTGAGGCCTGGCTTGCTCCATTCCCTGTTCTTGATATTCTCCCGGAGGTGGGCTGCATTTTGGCTGATACTTGGGCTGGAGCTTCTCGTGGTTTGAGGCCTGTCTTACTACACCCCCTGCTCTTGATAGTCTCCCGGATGTGGGCTGCATTTTGGCTGCCTTTTGGGCTTGAGCTTCTCGTGGTTTGAGGCCTGGCTTGCTCCACCCCCTGCTCTTGAGATTCTCCCGGATGTGGGCTGCATTTTGGCTGCCTTTTGGGCTGGAGCTTCTCGTGGTTTGAGGCCTGGCTTGCTCCAACCCCTGCTCTTGAGATTCTCCCGGATGTGGTTAGGATTTTGGCTGCTTTTTGGGCTGGAGCTTTTCGTTGTTTGAGGCCTGGCTTGCTCCAACCCCTGCTCTTGAGATTCTCCCGGATGTGGTTAGGATTTTGGCTGCTTTTTGGGCTGGAGCTTCTCATGGTTTGGAGCCTGGCTTGCTCCACCCCCTGCTCTTGAGATTCTCCCTGATATGTGCTGGATTGTGGCTGCCTTTTGGGCTGGAGCTTCTCGTGGTTTGAGGCCTGGCTTGCTCCACCCCCTGCTCTTGAGATTCTCCCGGATGTGGGCTGCATTTTGGCTGCCTTTTGGGCTGGAGCTTCTCGTGGTTTGAGGCCTGGCTTGCTCGACCCCCTGATTTTGATATTCTCCGTGATGTGGGCTGGATTTTGGCTGCCTTTTGGGCTGGAAATTCTCGTGGTTTGAGGCCTGGCTAGCTCCACCCCCTGCTCTTGAGATTCTCCGGGATGTGGTCTGGATTTTGGCTGCCTTTTGGGCTGGAGCTTCTCGTGGTTTGAGGCCTGGCTTGCTCCACCTCCTTCTCTTGATATTCTCCCGGATGTGGGCTGCATTTTGGCTGATACTTGGGCTGGAGCTTCTCGTGGTTTGAGGCCTGGCTTGCTCCACCCCCTGCTCTTGAGATTCTCCCGGATATGTGCTGGATTGTGGCTGCCTTTTGGGCTGGAGCTTCTCGTGGTTTGAGGCCTGGCTTGCTCCACCCCCTGCTCTTGAGATTCTCCCAGATGTGGGCTGGATTTTGGCTGCCTTTTGGGCTGGAGCTTCTCGTGGTTTGAGGCCTGGCTTGCTCCACCCCCTGCTCTTGAGATTCTCCAGGAGGTAAGCTGCATTTTGGCTGCCTTTTGGGGTCTAGCTTCTTGTGGTTTGAGGCCTGGCTTGCTCCACTCCCTGCTCTTGATATTCTCCCGGATGTGGGCTGCATTTTGGCTGCATTTTGGGCTGGAGCTTCCCATGCTTTGAGGCCTGGCTTGCTCCACCCCCTGCTCTTGATATTCTCCCGGATGTGGGCTGCATTTTGGCTGTATTTTGGGCTGGAGCTTCCCATGCTTTGAGGCCTGGCTTGCTCCACCCCCTGCTCTTGAGATTCTCCCGGATGTGGGCTGGAATTTGGCTGCCTTTTGGGCTGGAGCTTCTCGTGGTTTGGGGCCTGGCTTGCTCCACCCCCTGCTCTTGATATTCTCCTGGATGTGGTCTGGAATTTGGCTGCATTTTGGCCTGGAGCTTCTCGTGGTTTGAGGCCTGGCTTGCTCCACCCCCTGCTCTTGAGATTCTCCCGGATGTGGGCTGCATTTTGGCTGCCTTTTTGGATGGAGCTTCTCGTGGTTTGAGGCCTGGCTTGCTCCACCCCCTGCTCTTGAGATTCTCCCGGATGTGGGCTGCATTTTGGCTGCCTTTTGGGCTGGAGCTTCTCGTGGTTTGAGGCCTGGCTTGCTCCACCCCCTGCTCTTGAGATTGTCCCAGATTTGGGCTGCATTTTGGCTGCATGTTGGGCTGGAGCTTCTCGTGGTTTGAGGCCTGGTTTGCTCCACCCTCTGCTATTGAGATTCTCCCGGATGTGGGCTGCATTTTGGCTGCCTATTGGGCTGGAGCTTCTCGTGGTTTGAGGCCTGGCTTGCTCCACTCCTGCTCTTGATATTCTCCCGGATGTGGGTAGGATTTTGGCTGCCTTTTGGGCTGGAGCTTCTCGTGTTTTGAGGCCTGGCTTGCTCCACTCCCTGTTCTTGATAATCTCCCGGAGGTGGGCTGCATTTTGGCTGCCTTTTGGGCTGGAGCTTCTCGTGGTTTGAGGCCTGGCTTGCTCCACCCCCTGCTCTTGAGATTCTCCCGGATATGGGCTGCAGTTTGGCTGCCTTTTGGACTGGAGCTTCTCGTGGTTTGTGGCCTGTCTTGCTCCACTACCTGCTCTTGAGATTCTCCCGGATGTGGGCTGCATTTTGGCTGCCTTTTGGGCTGGAGCTTCTCGTGGTTTGAGGCCTGGCTTGCTCCACCCCCTGCTCTTGAGATTCTCCCGGATGTGGGCTGCATTTTGGCTGCCTTTTTGGATGGAGCTTCTCGTGGTTTGAGGCCTGGCTTGCTCCACCCCCTGCTCTTGAGATTCTCCCGGATGTGGGCTGCATTTTGGCTGCCTTTTGGGCTGGAGCTTCTCGTGGTTTGAGGCCTGGCTTGCTCCACCCCCTGCTCTTGAGATTGTCCCAGATTTGGGCTGCATTTTGGCTGCATGTTGGGCTGGAGCTTCTCGTGGTTTAGAGGCCTGTCTTGCTCCAACCCCTGCTCTTGAGATTCTCCCGGATGTGTCCGGAATTTTGGCTGCATTTTGGGCTGGAGCTTCCCGTGGTTTGAGGGCTGGCTTGCTCCAGCTCCTGCTCTTGAGATTCTCCCGGAGGTGGGCTGCATTTTGGCTGCCATTTGGGCTGGAGCTTCTCGTGGTTTGAGGCCTGGCTTGCTCCAACCCCTGCTCTTGAGATTCTCCCGGATGTGGGCTGGATTTTGGCTGCCTTTTGGGCTGGAGCTTCTCGTGGTTTGAGGCCTAGCTTGCTCCACCCCCTGCTCATGAGATTCTCCCCCATGTGGGCTGCATTTTGGCTGCCTTTTGGGCTGGAGCTTCTCGTGGTTTGAGGCTTAGCTTGCTCCACCCCCTGCTCTTGAGATTCTCCCGGATGTGGGCTGCATTTTGGCTGCATTTTGGGCTGGAGCTTCTCGTGGTTTGAGGCCTGGCTTGCTCCACCCCCTGCTCTTGAGATTCTCCCGGATGTGGGCTGCATTTTGGCTGCCTTTTGGGCTGGAGCTTCTCGTGGTTTGAGGCCTGGCTTGCTCCACCCCCTGCTCTTGAAATTCTCCCGGATGTGGGCTGCATTTTGGCTGCCTGTTGGGCTGGAGCTTCTCGTGGTTTGAGGCCTGGCTTGCTCTAACCCCTGCTCTTGAGATTCTCCCGGATGTGTCCGGAATTTTGGCTGCCTTTTGGGCTGGAGCTTCTCGTGGTTTGAGGCCTATCTTGCTCCACCCCCTGCTCTTGAGATTCTCCCGGAGGTGGTTAGGATTTTGGCTGTTTTTTGGGCTGGAGCTTCTCGCGGTTTGAGGCCTGGCTTGCTCCACCCCCTGCTCTTGAGATTCTCCCGGATGTGGGCTGCATTTTGGCTGCTTTTTGGGCTGGAGCTTCTCGTGGTTTGAGGCCTGGCTTGCTCCACCCCCTGCTCTTGAGATTCTCCCAGATGTGGGCTGCATTTTGGCTGCTTTTTGGGCTGGAGCTTCTCGTGGTTTGAGGCCTGGCTTGCTCCACCCCCTGCTCTTGAGATTCTCCCACATGTGGGCTGCATTTTGGCTGCCTTTTGGGCTGGAGCTTCTCCTGGTTTGAGGCCTGGCTTGCTCCACCCCCTGCTCTTGATATTCTCCCAGATGTGGGCTGCATTTTGGCTGCCTTTTGGGCTGGAGCTTCTCGTGGTTTGAGGCCTGGCTTGCTCCACCCCCTGCTCTTGAGATTCTCCCGGATGTGGGCTGCATTTTGGCTGCCTTTTGGGCTGGAGCTTCTCGTGGTTTGAGGCCTGGCTTGCTCCACCCCCTGCTCTTGAGATTCTCCCGGATGTGGGCTGCATTTTGGCTGCCTGTTGGGCTGGAGCTTCTCGTGGTTTGAGGCCTGGCTTGCTCCACCCCCTGCTCTTGAGATTCTCCCGGATGTGGCCTGCATTTTGGCTGCCCTTTGGGCTGGAGCTTCTCGTGGTTTGAGGCCTGGCTTGCTCCACCCCCTGCTCTTGAAATTCTCCCGGATGTGGGCTGCATTTTGGCTGCCTGTTGGGCTGGAGCTTCTCGTGGTTTGAGGCCTGGCTTGCTCCAACCCCTGCTCTTGAGATTCTCCCGGATGTGTCCGAAATTTTGGCTGCCTTTTGGGCTGGAGCTTCTCGTGGTTTGAGGCCTGGCTTGCTCCACCGCCTGCTCTTGAGATTCTCCCGGATGTGGGCTGCATTTTGGCTGCCTTTTGGGCTGGAGCTTCTCGTGGTTTGAGGCCTGGCTTGCTCCACCCCCTGCTCTTGAGATTCTCCCGGATGTGGGCTGCATTTTGGCTGCTTTTTGGGCTGGAGATTCTCGTGGTTTGAGGCCTGGCTTGCTCCACCCCCTGCTCTTGAGATTCTCCCGGATGTGGTTAGGATTTTGGCTGCTTTTTGGGCTGGAGCTTCTCGTGGTTTGAGGCCTGGCTTGCTCCAAACCCTGCTCTTGAGATTCTCCCGGATGTGGGCTGCATTTTGGCTGCCTTTTGGGCTGGAGCTTCTCGTGGTTTGAGGCCTGGCTTGCTCCACCCCCTGCTCTTGAGATTCTCCCAGATATGGGCTGCATTTTGGCTGCCTTTTGGGCTGGAGCTTCTCGTGGTTTGAGGCCTGGCTTGCTCCACCCCCTGCTCTTGAGATTCTCCGGATGTGGGCTGCATTTTGGCTGCGTTTTGAGCTGGAGCTTCTCGTGGTTTGTAGCCTGGCTTGCTCCACCCCCTGCTCTTGAGATTCTCCCGGATGTGGGCTGCATTTTGGCTGCCTTTTGGGCTGAAGCTTCTCGTGGTTTGAGGCCTGGCTTGCTCCACCCCCTGCTCTTGAGATTCTCCCGGATGTGGGCTGCATTTTGACTGCATTTTGGGCTGGAGATTCTCGTGGTTTGAGGCCTGGCTTGCTCCACCCCCTGCTCTTGAGATTCTCCCGGATGTGGGCTGCATTTTGGCTGATACTTGGGCTGGAGCTTCTCGTGGTTTGAGGCCTGGCTTGCTCCACCCCCTGCTCTTGAGATTCTCCCGGATGTGGGCTGCATTTTGGCTGCCTTTTGGGCTGGAGCTTCTCGTGGTTTGAGGCCTGGTTTGCTCCACCCCCTGCTGTTGATATTCTCCTCGATGTGATCTGCATTTTGGCTGCCTTTTGTGCTGGAGCTTCTCGTGGTTTGAGGCCTGGCTTGCTCCACCCCCTGCTCTTGAGATTCTCCCGGATGTGGGCTGCATTTTGGCTGCCTTTTGGGCTGGAGCTTCTCGAGGTTTGAGGCCTGGCTTGCTCCACCCCCTGCTCTTGAGATTCTCCCGGATGTGGGCTGCATTTTGGCTGCCTTTTGGGCTGGAGCTTCTCGTGGTTTGAGGCCTGGCTTGCTCCACCCCCTGCTCTTGAGATTCTCCCGGAGGTGGGCTGCATTTTGGCTGCCTTTTGGGCTGGAGCTTCTCGTGGTTTGAGGCCTGGCTTGCTCCACCCCCTGCTCTTGAGATTCTCCCGGAGGTGGGCTGGATTTTGGCTGCCTTTTGGGCTGGAGCTTCTCGAGGTTTGAGGCCTGGCTTGCTCCACCCCCTGCTCTTGATATTCTCCTGGATGTGTTCTGCATTTTGGCTGCCTATTGGGATGGAGCTTCTCGTGGTTTGAGGCCTGGCTTGCTCCACCCCCTGCTCTTGAGATTCTCCCGGATGTGGGCTGGATTTTGGCTGCATTTTGGGCTGGAGCTTCTCGTGGTTTGAGGCCTGGCTTGCTCCACCCCCTGCTCTTGAGATTCTCCCGGATGTGATCTGCATTTTGGTTGCGTTTTGGGCTGGAGCTTCTCGTGGTTTGAGGCCTAGCTTGCTCCACCCCCTGCTCTTGATATTCTCCCGGATGTGGGCTGCATTTTGGCTGCCTTTTGGGCTGGAGCTTCTCGTGGTTTGAGGCCTGGCTTGCTCCACCCCCTGCTCTTGAGATTCTCCTGGATGTGGGCTGCATTTTGGCTGCCTTTTGGGCTGGAGCTTCTCGTGGTTTGAGGCCTGGCTTGCTCCACCCCCTGCTCTTGAGATTCTCCCGGATGTGGTCTGAATTTTCGCTGCATTTTGGGCTGGAGCTTCTCGTGGTTTGAGGCCTGGCTTGCTCCACCCCCTGCTCTTGAGATTCTCCCGGATGTGGGCTGGATTTTGGCTGAATCTTGGGCTGGAGCTTCCCGTGGTTTGAGGTCTGGCTTGCTCCACCCCCTGCTCTTGAGATTCTTCCAGATGTGGGCTGCATTTTGGCTGCCTGTTGGGCTGGAGCTTCTCGTGGTTTGAGGCCTGGTTTGCTCCACCCCCTGCTGTTGATATTCTCCTGGATGTGATCTGCATTTTGGCTGAGTTTTGGGCTGGAGCTTCTCGTGGTTTGAGGCCTGGCTTGCTCCACCCCCTGCTCTTGAGATTCTCCCGGATGTCGGCTGCATTTTGGCTGAAACTTGGGCTGGAGCTTCCCGTGGTTTGAGGCCTGGCTTGCTCCACCCCCTGCTCTTGAGATTCTCCCGGATGTGGGCTGCATTTTGGCTGCCTGTTGGGCTGGAGCTTCTCGTGGTTTCAGGCCTGGCTTGCTCCACCCCTTGCTCTTGAGATTCTCCCAGATGTGGGCTGGATTTCGGCTGCCTTTTGGGCTGGAGCTTCTCGTGGTTTGAGGCCTGGCTTTCTCCACCCCCTGCTCTTGATATTCTCCCGGATGTGGGCTGCATTTTGGCTGCCTTTTGGGCTGGAGCTTCTCGTGGTTTGGGGCCTGGCTTGCTCCACCCCCTGCTCTTGAGATTCTCCCGGATGTGGGCTGCATTTTGGCTGCCTTTTGGGCTGGAGCTTCTCGTGGTTTGGGGCCTGGCTTGCTCCACCCCCTGCTCTTGAGATTCTCCTGGATGTGGGCTGCATTTTGGCTGCTTTTTGGGTTGAAGCTTCTCGTAGTTTGAGGCCTGGCTTGCTCCACCCCCTGCTCTTGATATTCTCCCGGATGTGGGCTGCATTTTGGCTGCCTTTTGGGCTGGAGCTTCTCGTGGTTTGTGGCGTGGCTTGCTCCACCCCCTGCTCATGGGATTCTCCCGGATGTGGGCTGCATTTTGGCTGCCTTTTGGGTTGAAGCTTCTCATGGTTTGAGGCCTGGCTTGCTCCACCCCCTGCTCTTGAGATTCTCCCGGAGGTGGGCTGGATGTTGACTGCCTTTTGGGCTGGAGCTTCCCGTGGTTTGAGGCCTGGCTTGCTGCACCCCTTGCTCTTGAGATTCTCCCGGATGTGGGCTGGATTTTGGCTGCTTTTGGGCTGGAGCTTCTCGTGGTTTGAGTCCTGGATTGCTCCACCCCCTGCTCTTGAGATTCTCCCGGATGTGGGCTGCATTTTGGCTGCCTTTTGGGCTGGAACTTCTCGTGGTTTGAGGCCTGGCTTGCTCCACCTCCTGCTCTTGAGATTCTCCCGGATGTGGGCTGCATTTTGGATGATTCTTGGGCTGGAGCTTCCCGTGGTTTGAGGCCTGGCTTGCTCCACCCCCTGCTCTTGAGATTCTCCCGGATGTCGGCTGCATTTTGGCTGCATTTTGGGCTGGAGCTTCCCGTTGTTTGAGGCCTGGCTTGCTCCACCGCCTGCTCTTGAGATTCTCCCAGATGTGGGCTGCATTTTGGCTGCCTTTTGGGCTGGAGATTCTCGTGGTTTGAGGCCTGGCTTGCTCCACCCCCTGCTCTTGAGATTCTCCCGGATGTGGGCTGCATTTTGGCTGATTCTTTGGCTGGAGCTTCTTGTGGTTTGAGGCCTGGCTTGCTCCACCACCTGCTCTTGAGATTCTCTCGGATGTGGGCTGCATTTTGGCTGCCTTTTGGGCTGGAGCTTCTCGTGGTTTGAGGCCTGGCTTGCTCCACCCCCTGCTCTTGAGATTCTCCCGGATGTGGGCTGCATTTTGGCTGCCTTTTGGGCTGGAGCTTCTCGTGGTTTGTGGCCTGGCTTGCTCCACTCCCTGCTCTTGAGATTCTCCCGGATGTGGGCTGCATTTTGGCTGATTCTTGGGCTAGAGCTTCTCGTGGTTTGAGGCCTGGCTTGCTCCACCACCTGCTCTTGAGATTCTCCCGGATGTGGGCTGCATTTTGGCTGCCTTTTGGGCTGGAGCTTCTCGTGGTTTGAGGCCTGGCTTGTTCCACCCCCTGCTCTTGAGATTCTCCCGGATGTGGGCTGCATTTTGGCTGCCTTTTGGGCTGGAGCTTCTCGTGCTTTGAGGCCTGGTTTGCTCAACCCCTGCTGTTGATATTCTCCTGGATGTGATCTGTATTTTGGTTGCGTTTTGGGCTGGAGCTTCTCGTGGTTTGAGGCCTAGCTTGCTCCACCCCCTGCTCTTGATATTCTCCCGGACGTGGGCTGCATTTTGGCTGCCTTTTGGGCTGGAGCTTCTCGTGGTTTGAAGCCTGGCTTGCTCCACCCCCTGCTCTTGAGATTCTCCTGGAGGTGGGCTGGATTTTGGCTGCCTTTTGGGCTGGAGCTTCCCGTGGTTTTAGGCCTGCCTTGCTCCACCCCCTGCTCTTGAGATTCTCCCGGATGTGGGCTGCATTTTGGCTGCATTTTGGGCTGGAGCTTCTCGTGGTTTGAAGCCTGGCTTGCTCCACCCCCTGCTCTTGAGATTCTCCCGGATGTGGGCTGCATTTTGGCTGCCTTTTGGGCTGGAGCTTCTCGTGCTTTGAGGCCTGGTTTGCTCAACCCCTGCTGTTGATATTCTCCTGGATGTGATCTGCATTTTCGCTGCATTTTGGGCTGGAGCTTCTCGTGGTTTGATGCCTAGCTTGCTCTACCCCCTGCTCTTGATATTCTCCCGGACGTGGTCTGCATTTTGGTTGCCTTTTGGGCTGGAGCTTCTCGTGGTTTGAAGCCTGGCTTGCTCCACCCCCTGCTCTTGAGATTCTCCCGGAGGTGGGCTGCATTTTGGCTGCCTTTTGGGCTGGAGCTTCTCGTGGTTTGAGGCCTGGCTTGCTCCACCCCCTGCTCTTGAGATTCTTCCGGATGTGGCCTGCATTTTGGCTGCCTTTTGGGCTGGAGCTTCTCGTGGTTTGAGGCCTGGCTTGCTCCACCCCCTGCTCTTGAGATTCTCCCGGATGTGGGCTGCATTTTGGCTGGCTTTTGGGCTGGAGCTTCCCGTGGTTTGAGGCCTGGCTTGCTCCACCTCCTGCTCTTGATATTCTCCCGGATGTGGGCTGCATTTTGGCTGCCTTTTGGGCTGGAGATTCTCGTGGTTTGAGGCCTGGCTTGCTCCACCCCCTGCTCTTGAGATTCTTCCAGATGTGGTCTGGATTTTGGCTGCCTTTTGGGCTGGAGCTTCTCGTGGTTTGTGGCCTGGCTTGCTCCACCCCCTGCTCTTGAGATTCTCCCCGATGTGGGCTGCATTTTGGCTGCCTATTGGGCTGGAGCTTCTCGTGGTTTGAGGCCTGGCTTGCTCCACCCCCTGCTCTTGAGATTCTCCCGGATGTGGGCTGCATTTTGGATGATTCTTGGGCTGGAGCTTCCCGTGGTTTGAGGCCTGGCTTTCTCCACCACCTGCTCTTGAGATTCTCCCGGATGTGGACTGCATTTTGGATGATTCTTGGGCTGGAGCTTCCCGTGGTTTGAGGCCTGGCTTGCTCCACCCCCTGCTCTTGAGATTCTCCCGGATGTCGGCTGCATTTTGGCTGCCTTTTGGCCTGGAGCTTCCCGTGGTTTCAGACCTGGCTTGCTCCACCCCCTGCTCTTGAGATTCTCCCGGATGTGGGCTGCATTTTGGCTGCCTGTTGGACTGGAGCTTCTCGTGGTTTGAGGCCTGGCTTGCTCCACCCCCTGCTCTTGAGATTCTCCCGGATGTGGGCTGCATTTTGGCTGCCTGTTGGACTGGAGCTTCTCGTGGTTTGAGGCCTGGCTTGCTCCACCCCCTGCTCTTGAGATTCTCCCGGATGTGGGCTGCATTTTGGCTGCATTTTGGGCTGGAAATTCTCGTGGTTTGAGGCCTGGCTTGCTCCACCCCCTGCTCTTGAGATTCTCCCGGATGTGGGCTGGATTTTGGCTGCCTTTTGGGCTGGAAATTCTCGTGGTTTGAGGCCTGGCTTGCCCCACCCCCTGCTCTTGAGATTGTCCCGGATGTGGGCTGCATTTTGGCTGACTGTTGGGCTGGAGCTTCTCGTGGTTTGAGGCCTGGCTTCCCCACTCCCTGCTCTTGAGATTCTCCCGGAGGTGGGCTGGATTTTGGCTGCCTTTTGGGCTGGAGCTTCTCGTGGTTTGAGGCCTGGCTTGCTCCACCACCTGCTCTTGAGATTCTCCCGGATGTGGGCTGCATTTTGGCTGCCTTTTGGGCTGGAGCTTCTCGTGGTTTGAGGCCTGGCTTGCTCCACCCCCTGCTCTTGAGATTCTCCCGCATGTGGGCTGCATTTTGGCTGCCTTTTGGGCTGGAGCTTCTCGTGGCTTGAGGCCTGGCTTGCTCCACCCCCTGCTCTTGAGATTCTCCCAGATGTAGGCTGCATTTTGGCTGCCTTTTGGGCTGGAGCTTCTCGAAGTTTGTGGCCTGGCTTGCTCCACCCCCTGCTCTTGAGATTCTCCCCGATGTGGGCTGCATTTTGGCTGCCTATTGGGCTGGAGCTTCTCGTGGTTTGAGGCCTGGCTTGCTCCACCTCCTGCTCTTGAGATTCTCCCGGATGTGGGCTGCATTTTGGATGATTCTTGGGCTGGAGCTTCTCGTGGTTTGAGGCCTGGCTTGTTCCACCCCCTGCTCTTGAGATTCTCCCGGATGTGGGCTGCATTTTGGCTGCCTTTTGGGCTGGAGCTTCTCGTGCTTTGAGGCCTGGTTTGCTCAACCCCTGCTGTTGATATTCTCCTGGATGTGATCTGTATTTTGGTTGCATTTTGGGCTGGAGCTTCTCGTGGTTTGAGGCCTAGCTTGCTCCACCCCCTGCTCTTGATATCCTCCCGGACGTGGGCTGCATTTTGGCTGCCTTTTGGGCTGGAGCTTCTCGTGGTTTGAAGCCTGGCTTGCTCCACCCCCTGCTCTTGAGATTCTCCCGGATGTCGGCTGCATTTTGGCTGCCTTTTGAGCTGGAGCTTCCCGTGGTTTTAGGCCTGCCTTGCTCCACCCCCTGCTCTTGAGATTCTCCCGGATGTGGGCTGCATTTTGGCTGCATTTTGGGCTGGAGCTTCTCGTGGTTTGAAGCCTGGCTTGCTCCAACCACTGCTCTTGAGATTCTCCCGGAGGTGGGCTGCATTTTGGCTGCCTTTTGGGCTGGAGCTTCTCGTGGTTTGAGGCCTGGCTTGCTCCACCACCTGCTCTTGAGATTCTCCTGGATGTGGCCTGCATTTTGGCTGCCTTTTGGGCTGGAGCTTCTCGTGGTTTGAGGCCTGGCTTGCTCCACCCCCTGCTCTTGAGATTCTCCCGGATGTGGGCTGCATTTTGGCTGCGTTTTGGGCTGGAGCTTCTCGTGGTTTGATGCCTAGCTTGCTCTACCCCCTGCTCTTGATATTCTCCCGGACGTGGGCTGCATTTTGGCTGCCTTTTGGGCTGGAGCTTCTCGTGGTTTGAAGCCTGGCTTGCTCCACCCACTGCTCTTGAGATTCTCCCGGAGGTGGGCTGCATTTTGGCTGCCTTTTGGGCTGGAGCTTCTCGTGGTTTGTGGCCTGGCTTGCTCCACCCCCTGCTCTTGAGATTCTCCTGGATGTGGACTGCATTTTGGATGATTCTTGGGCTGGAGCTTCCCGTGGTTTGAGGCCTGGCTTGCTCCACCCCCTGCTCTTGAGATTCTCCCGGATGTGGGCTGCATTTTGGCTGCCTTTTGGGCTGGAGCTTCCCGTGGTTTCAGGCCTGGCTTGCTCCACCCCCTGCTCTTGAGATTCTCCCGGATGTGGGCTGCATTTTGGCTGCCTGTTGGACTGGAGCTTCTCGTGGTTTGAGGCCTGGCTTGCTCCACCCCCTGCTCTTGAGATTCTCCCGGATGTGGGCTGCATTTTGGCTGCATTTTGGGCTGGAGCTTCTCGTGGTTTGAGGCCTGGCTTGCTCCACCCCCTGCTCTTGAGATTCTCCCGGATGTGGGCTGCATTTTGGCTGCCTTTTGGGCTGGAAATTCTCGTGGTTTGAGGCCTGGCTTGCCCCACCCCCTGCTCTTGAGATTCTCCCCGATGTGGGCTGCATTTTGGCTGCCTTTTGGGCTGGAGCTTCTCGTGGTTTGAGGCCTGGCTTGCTCCACCCCCTGCTCTTGAGATTCTCCCGGATGTGGGCTGCATTTTGGCTGCCTTTTGGGATGGAGGTTATCGTGGTTTGAGGCCTGGCTTGCTCCACCCCCTGCTCTTGAGATTCTCCCGGATGTGGGCTGCATTTTTTCTGCCTGTTGGGCTGGAGCTTCTCGTGCTTTGAGGCCTGGCTTGCTCCACCCCCTGCTCTTGAGATTCTCCCGGATGTGGGCTGCATTTTGGCTGCCTTTTGGGCTGGAGCTTCTCGTGGTTTGAGGCCTGGCTTGCTCCACCCCCTGCTCTTGAGATTCTCCCGGATGTGGGCTGCATTTTGGCTGCCTTTTGGGCTGGAAATTCTCGTGGTTTGAGGCCTGGCTTGCCCCACCCCCTGCTCTTGAGATTCTCCCGGATGTGGGCTGCATTTTGGCTGCCTGTTGGGCTGCAGCTTCTCGTGGTTTGAGGCCTGGCTTGCCCCACCCCCTGCTCTTGAGATTCTCCCGGATGTGGGCTGGATTTTGGCTGCCTTTTGGGCTGGAGATTCTCGTGGTTTGAGGCCTGGCTTGCTCCACCCCCTGCTCTTGAGATTCTTCCAGATGTGGTCTGGATTTTGTCTGCCTTTTGGGCTGGAGCTTCTCGTGGTTTGTGGCCTGGCTTGCTCCACCCCCTGCTCTTGAGATTCTCCCCGATGTGGGCTGCATTTTGGCTGCATTTTGGGCTGGAGATTCTCGTGGTTTGAGGCCTGGCTTGCTCCACCCCCTGCTCTTGAGATTCTCCCGGATGTGGGCTGCATTTTAGCTGATTCTTTGGCTGGAGCTTCTTGTGGTTTGAGGCCTGGCTTGCTCCACCCCCTGCTCTTGAGATTCTCTCGGATGTGGGCTGCATTTTGGCTGCCTTTTGGGCTGGAGCTTCTCATGGTTTGAGGCCTGGCTTGCTCCACCCCCTGCTCTTGAGATTCTCCCGGATGTGGACTGCATTTTGGATGATTCTTGGGCTGGAGCTTCCCGTGGTTTGAGGCCTGGCTTGCTCCACCCCCTGCTCTTGAGATTCTCCCGGATGTCGGCTGCATTTTGGCTGCCTTTTGGGCTGGAGCTTCCCGTGGTTTCAGGCCTGGCTTGCTCCACCCCCTGCTCTTGAGATTCTCCCGGATGTGGGCTGCATTTTGGCTGCCTGTTGGACTGGAGCTTCTCGTGGTTTGAGGCCTGGCTTGCTCCACCCCCTGCTCTTGAGATTCTCCCGGATGTGGGCTGCATTTTGGCTGCATTTTGGGCTGGAGCTTCTCGTGGTTTGAGGCCTGGCTTGCTCCACCCCCTGCTCTTGAGATTCTCCCGGATGTGGGCTGCATTTTGGCTGCCTTTTGGGCTGGAAATTCTCGTGGTTTGAGGCCTGGCTTGCCCCACCCCCTGCTCTTGAGATTCTCCCGGATGTGGGCTGCATTTTGGCTGCCTTTTGGGCTGGAGCTTCTCGTGGTTTGAGGCCTGGCTTCCCCACTCCCTGCTCTTGAGATTCTCCCGGAGGTGGGCTGGATTTTGGCTGCCTTTTGGGCTGGAGCTTCTCGTGGTTTGAGGCCTGGCTTGCTCCACCCCCTGCTCTTGAGATTCTCCCGGATGTGGGCTGGATTTTGGCTGCCTTTTGGGCTGGAGCTTCTCGTGGTTTGAGGCCTGGCTTGCTCCACCCCCTGCTCTTGAGATTCTTCCAGATGTGGTCTGGATTTTGGCTGCCTTTTGGGCTGGAGCTTCTCGTGGTTTGTGGCCTGGCTTGCTCCACCCCCTGCTCTTGAGATTCTCCCCGATGTGGGCTGCATTTTGGCTGCATTTTGGGCTGGAAATTCTCGTGGTTTGAGGCCTGGCTTGCTCCACCCCCTGCTCTTGATATTCTCCTGGATGTGGGCTGCATTTTGGCTGCCTATTGGGCTGGAGCTTCTCGTGGTTTGAGGCCTGACTTGCTCCACCCCCTGCTCTTGAGATTCTCCCGGATGTGGGCTGCAATTTGGCTGCATTTTGGGCTGGAGCTTCTCGTGGTTTGAGGCCTGGCTTGCTCCACCCCGTGCTCTTGGGATTCTCCCGGATGTGGGCTGGATTTTGGCTGCATTTTGGGCTGGAAATTCTCGTGGTTTGAGGCCTGGCTTGCTCCACCCCCTTCTCTTGAGATTCTTCCAGATGTGGTCTGGATTTTGGCTGCCTGTTGGGCTGGAGCTTCCCGTGGTTTCAGGCCTGCCTTGCCCCACCCCCTGCTCTTGAGATTCTCCCGGATGTGGGCTGCATTTTGGCTGCATTTTGGGCTGGAGATTCTCGTGGTTTGAGGCCTGGCTTGCTCCACCCCCTGCTCTTGAGATTCTCCCGGATGTGGGCTGCATTTTAGCTGATTCTTTGGCTGGAGCTTCTTGTGGTTTGAGGCCTGGCTTGCTCCACCACCTGCTCTTGAGATTCTCTCGGATGTGGGCTGCATTTTGGCTGCCTTTTGGGCTGGAGCTTCTCATGGTTTGAGGCCTGGCTTGCTCCACCCCCTGCTCTTGAGATTCTCCCGGATGTGGGCTGCATTTTGGCTTCCTTTTGGGCTGGAGCTTCTCGTGGTTTGTGGCCTGGCTTGCTCCACTCCCTGCTCTTGAGATTCTCCCGGATGTGGGCTGCATTTTGGCTGCCTTTTGGGCTGGAGCTTCTCGTGGTTTGAGGCCTGGCTTGCTCCACCCCCTGCTCTTGAGATTCTCCCGGATGTAGGCTGGATTTTGGCTCCCTTTTGGGCTGGAGCTTCTCAAGGTTTGAGGCCTGGCTTGCTCCACCCCCTGCTCTTGATATGCTCCTTTGGATGTGGGCTGCATTTTGGCTGCCTTTTGGGCTGGAGCTTCTCGTGGTTTGAGGCCTGGCTTGCTCCACCCCCTGCTCTTGAGATTCTCCCGGATGTGGGCTGCAGTTTCGCTGCCTTTTGGGCTGGAGCTTCTCGTGGTTTGAGGCCTGGCTTGCTCCACCCCCTGCTCTTGAGATTCTCCCGGATGTGGGCTGCAGTTTGGCTGCCTTTTGGGCTGGAGCTTCTCGTGGTTTGAGGCCTGGCTTGCTCCACCCCCTGCTCTTGAGATTCTCCCGGATGTGGGCTGCATTTTGGCTGATTCTTTGGCTGGAGCTTCTTGTGGTTTGAGGCCTGGCTTGCTCCACCACCTGCTCTTGAGATTCTCCCGGATGTGGGCTGCATTTTGGCTGCCTTTTGGGCTGGAGCTTCTCGTGGTTTGAGGCCTGGCTTGCTCCACCCCCTGCTCTTGAGATTCTCCCGGATGTGGGCTGCATTTTGGCTGCCTTTTGGTATGGAGGTTATCGTGGTTTGAGGCCTGGCTTGCTCCACCCCCTGCTCTTGAGATTCTCCCGGATGTGGGCTGCATTTTGGCTGCCTGTTGGGCTGGAGCTTCTCGTGGTTTGAGGCCTGGCTTGCTCCAACCCCTGCTCTTGAGATTCTCCCGGATGTGGGCTGCATTTTGGCTGCATTTTGGGCTGGAGCTTCTCGTGGTTTGAGGCCTGGCTTGCTCCACCCCGTGTTCTTGAGATTCTCCCGGATGTGGGCTGCATTTTGGCTGCCTTTTGGGCTGGAAATTCTCGTGGTTTGAGGCCTGGCTTGCCCCCCCCCCTGCTCTTGAGATTCTCCCGGATGTGGGCTGCATTTTGGCTGCATTTTGGGCTGGAGCTTCTTGTGGTTTGAGGCCTGGCTTGCCCCACCCCCTGCTCTTGAGATTCTCCCGGAGGTGGGCTGGATTTTGGCTGCCTTTTGGGCTGGAGCTTCTCGTGGTTTGAGGCCTGGCTTGCTCCACCACCTGCTCTTGATATTCCCCCAGATGTGGGTTGCAATTTGTCTGCATTTTGGGCTGGAGATTCTCGTGGTTTGAGGCCTGGCTTGCTCCACCCCCTGCTCTTGAGATTCTCCCGGATGTGGGCTGCATTTTGGCTGCATTTTGGGCTGGAGATTCTCGAGGTTTGAGGCCTGGCTTGCTCCACCCCCTGCTCTTGAGATTCTCCCGGAGGTGGTCTGCATTTTCGCTGCATTTTGGGCTGGAGCTTCTCCTGGTTTGAGGCCTGGCTTGCTCCACCCCCTGCTCTTGAGATTCTCCCGCAGTTGGGCTGCATTTTGGCTGACTTTGGGCTGGAGCTTCTCGTGGTTTGAGGCCTGGCTTGCTCCACCCCCTGCTCTTGAGATTCTCCCGGATGTGGGCTGCATTTTGGCTGATTCTTGGGCTGGAGCTTCCCGTGGTTTGAGGCCTGGCTTGCTCCACCCCCTGCTCTTGAGATTCTCCCGGATGTGGGCTGCATTTTGGCTGCCTTTTGGGCTGGAGCTTCTCGTGGTTTGAGGCCTGGCTTGCTCCACCCCCTGCTCTTGAGTTTCTCCCGGATGTGGGCTGGATTTTGGCTGCCCTTTGGGCTGGAGCTTCTCGTGGTTTGAGGCCTGGCTTGCTCCACCCCCTGCTCTTGAGATTCTCCCGGATGTGGGCTGCATTTTGGCTGCCTGTTGGGCTGGAGCTTCTCGTGGTTTGAGGCCTGGCTTGCTCCACCCCCTGCTCTTGAGATTCTCCGCGAAGTGGGCTGCATTTTGGCTGCCTTTTGGGCTGGAGCTTCTCGTGGTTTGAGGCCTGCCTTGCTCCACCCCCTGCTCTTGAGATTCTCCGGGATGTGGGCTGCATTTTCGCTGCATTTTGGGCTGGAGCTTCTCGTGGTTTGAGGCCTGGCTTGCTCCACCCCCTGCTCTTGAGATTCTCCCGGATGTGGGCTGCATTTTGGCTGATTCTTTGGCTGGAGCTTCTCGTGGTTTGAGGCCTGTCTTGCTCCACCCCCTGCTCTTGAGATTCTCCCGTATGTGGGCTGTATTTTGGCTGAACCTTGGGCTGGAGCATCTCGTGGTTTGAGGTCTGGCTTGCTCCACCCCCTGCTCTTGAGATTCTGCCAGATGTGGGCTGCATTTTGGCTGCCTTTTGGGCTGGAGCTTCTCGTGGTTTGAGGCCTAGCTTGCTCCACCCCCTGCTCTTGAGATTCTGCCAGATGTGGGCTGCATTTTGGCTGCCTTTTGGGCTGGAGCTTCTCGTGGTTTGAGGCCTAGCTTGCTCCACCCCCTGCTCTTGAGATTCTCCAGATGTGGGCTGGATTTTCGCTGCCTTTTTGGGCTGGAGCTTCTCGTGGTTTGAGGCCTGGCTTGCTCCACCCCCTGCTCTTGAGATTCTCCCGGATGTGGGCTGCATTTTGGCTGCCTTTTGGGCTGGAGCTTCTCGTGGTTTGAGGCCTGGCTTGCTCCACCCCCTGCTCTTGAGATTCTCCCGGAGGTGGGCTGCATTTTGGCTGCCTGTTGGGCTGGAGCTTCTCGTGGTTTGAGGCCTTTCTTGCTCCACCCCCTGCTCTTGAGATTCTCCCGGATGTGGGCTGGATTTTGGCTCCCTTTTGGGCTGGAGCTTCTCAAGGTTTGAGGCCTGGCTTGCTCCAGCCCCTGCTCTTGAGATTCTCCCGGATGTGGGCTGCATTTTGGCTGCCTTTTGGGCTGGAGCTTCTCGTGGTTTGAGGCCTGGCTTGCTCCACCCCCTGCTCTTGAGATTCTCCCGGATGTGGGCTGGATTTTGGCTCCCTTTTGGGCTGGAGCTTCTCAAGGTTTGAGGCCTGGCTTGCTCGACCCCCTGCTCTTGATATGCTCCTGGATGTGGGCTGGATTTTGGCTGCCTTTTGGGCTGGAGCTTCTCGTGGTTTGAGGCCTGGCTTGCTCCACCCCCTGCTCTTGAGATTCTCCCGGATGTGGGCTGCATTTTGGCTGCCTTTTGGGCTGGAGCTTCTCGAGGTTTGAGGCCTGGCTTGCTCCGCCCCCTGCTCTTGAGATTCTCCGCGAAGTGGGCTGCATTTTGGCTGCCTTTTGGGCTGGAGCTTCTCGTGGTTTGAGGCCTGGCTTGCTCCACCCCCTGCTCTTGAGATTCTCCCGGATGTGGGCTGCATTTTCGCTGCATTTTGGGCTGGAGCTTCTCGTGGTTTGAGGCCTGGCTTGCTCCACCCCCTGCTCTTGAGATTCTCCCGGATGTGGGCTGCATTTTGGCTGCCTTTTGGGCTGGAGCTTCTCGTGCTTTGAGGCCTGGCTTGCTCCACCCCCTGCTCTTGATATTCTCCCGGATGTGAGCTGCATTTTGGCTGATTCTTGGGCTGGAGCTTCCCGTGGTTTGAGGCCTGGCTTGCTCCACCCCCTGCTCTTGAGATTCTCCCGGATGTGGGCTGGATTTTGGCTGCCTTTTGGGCTGGAGCTTCTCGTGGTTTGAGGCCTGGCTTGCTCCACCCCCTGCTCTTGAGATTCTCCCGGATGTGGGCTGCATTTTGGCTGCCTGTTGGGCTGGAGCTTCTCGTGGTTTGAGGCCTGGCTTGCTCCACCCCCTGCTCTTGAGATTCTCCGCGAAGTGTGCTGCATTTTGGCTGCCTTTTGGGCTGAAGCTTCTCGTGGTTTGAGGCCTGGCTTGCTCCACCCCCTGCTCTTGAGATTCTCCGGGATGTGGGCTGCATTTTGGCTGCCTTTTGGGCTGGAGCTTCTCGTGGTTTGAGGCCTGCCTTGCTCCACCCCCTGCTCTTGAGATTCTCCCGGATGTGGGCTGCATTTTGGCTGATTCTTTGGCTGGAGCTTCTCGTGGTTTGAGGCCTGGCTTGCTCCACCCCCTGCTCTTGAGATTCTCCCGGATGTGGGCTGCATTTTGGCTGACTCTTGGGCTGGAGCTTCTCGTGGTTTGAGGTCTGGCTTGCTCCACCCCCTGCTCTTGAGATTCTGCCAGATGTGGGCTGCACTTTGGCTGCCTTTTGGGCTGGAGCTTCTCGTGGTTTGAGGCCTGGCTTGCTCCACCCCCTGCTCTTGAGATTCTCCCGGAAGTGGGCTGCATTTTGGCTGCCTTTTGCGCTGGAGCTTCCCGTGGTTTGAGGCCTGGCTTGCTCCACCCCCTGCTCTTGAGATTCTCCCGGATGTGGGCTGCATTTTGGCTGCCTTTTGGGCTGGAGCTTCTCGTGGGTTGAGGCCTGGCTTGCTCCACCCCCTGCTCTTGATATTCTCCCGAATGTGGTCTGCATTTTGGCTGCCTTTTGGGCTGGAGCTTCTCGTGGTTTGAGGCCTGGGTTGCTCCACCCCCTGCTCTTGAGATTCTCCCGGATGTGGGCTGCATTTTGGCTGCCTTTTGGGCTGGAGCTTCTCGTGGTTTCAGGCCTGGCTTGCTCCACCCCCTGCTCTTGAGATTCTCCCGGATGTGGGCTGCATTTTGGCTGCATTTTGGGCTGGAGTTTCTCGTGGTTTGAGGCCTGGCTTGCTCCACCCCCTGCTCTTGAGATTCTCCCGGATGTGGGCTGCATTTTGGCTGCATTTTGGGCTGGAGCTTCTCGTGGTTTGAGGCCTGGCTTGCTCCACCCCCTGCTCTTGAGATTCTCCCGGATGTGGGCTGGATTTTGGCTGCCTTTTGGGCTGGAAATTCTCGTGGTTTGAGGCCTGGCTTGCCCCACCCCCTGCTCTTGAGATTCTCCCGCATGTGGGCTGCATTTTGGCTGCCTGTTGAGCTGGAGCTTCTCGTGATTTGAGGCCTGGCTTGCCCCACCCCCTGCTCTTGAGATTCTCCCAGAGGTGGGCTGGATTTTGGCTGCCTTTTGGGCTGGAGCTTCTCGTGGTTTGAGGCCTGGCTTGCTCCACCCCCTGCTCTTGATATTCCCCCGGATGTGGGCTGCATTTTGTCTGCATTTTGGGCTGGAGATTCTCGTGGTTTGAGGCCTGGCTTGCTCCACCCCCTGCTCTTGAGATTCTCCCGGATGTGGGCTGCATTTTGGCTGCCTTTTGGGCTGGAGCTTCTTGTGGTTTGAGGCCTGGCTTGCTCCACCCCCTGCTCTTGAGATTCTCCGCGAAGTGGGCTGCATTTTGGCTGCCTTTTGGGCTGAAGCTTCTCCTGGTTTGAGGCCTGGCTTGCTCCACCCCCTGCTCTTGAGATTCTCCCGCAGTTGGGCTGCATTTTGGCTGACTTTGGGCTGGAGCTTCTCGTGGTTTGAGGCCTGGCTTGCTCCACCCCCTGCTCTTGAGATTCTCCCGGATGTGGGCTGCATTTTGGCTGCCTTTTGGGCTGGAGCTTCTCGTGGTTTGATGCCTAGCTTGCTCCACCCCCTGCTCTTGAGATTCTCCCGGATGTGGGCTGCATTTTGGCTGCCTTTTGGGCTGGAGCTTCTCGTGGTTTGATGCCTAGCTTGCTCCACCCCCTGCTCTTGAGATTCTCCCGGATGTGGGCTGCATTTTGGCTGCCTTTTGGGCTGGAGCTTCTCATGGTTTGAGGCCTGGCTTGCTCCACCCCCTGCTCTTGAGATTCTCTCGGATGTGGGCTGAATTTTGGCTGCCTTTTGGGCTGGAGCTTCTCGTGCTTTGAGGCCTGGCTTGCTCCACCCCCTGCTCTTGAGATTCTCCCGGATGTGGGCTGCATTTTGGCTGCCTGTTGGGCTGGAGCTTCTCGTGGTTTGAGGCCTGGCTTGCTCCACTCCCTGCTCTTGAGATTCTCCGCGAAGTGTGCTGCATTTTGGCTGCCTTTTGGGCTGAAGCTTCTCGTGGTTTGAGGCCTGGCTTGCTCCACCCCCTGCTCTTGAGATTCTCCTGGATGTGGGCTGCATTTTGGCTGCCTTTTGGGCTGGAGCTTCTCGTGGTTTGAGGCCTGCCTTGCTCCACCCCCTGCTCTTGAGATTCTCCCGGATGTGGGCTGCATTTTGGCTGATTCTTTGGCTGGAGCTTCTCGTGGTTTGAGGCCTGGCTTGCTCCACCCCCTGCTCTTGAGATTCTCCCGGATGTGGGCTGCATTTTGGCTGACTCTTGGGCTGGAGCTTCTCGTGGTTTGAGGTCTGGCTTTCTCCACCCCCTGCTCTTGAGATTCTGCCAGATGTGGGCTGCACTTTGGCTGCCTTTTGGGCTGGAGCTTCTCGTGGTTTGAGGCCTGGCTTGCTCCACCCCCTGCTCTTGAGATTCTCCCGGAAGTGGGCTGCATTTTGGCTGCCTTTTGCGCTGGAGCTTCCCGTGGTTTGAGGCCTGGCTTGCTCCACCCCCTGCTCTTGAGATTCTCCCAGATGTGGGCTGCATTTTGGCTGCCTTTTGGGCTGGAGCTTCTCGTGGGTTGAGGCCTGGCTTGCTCCACCCCCTGCTCTTGATATTCTCCCGAATGTGGTCTGCATTTTGGCTGCCTTTTGGGCTGGAGCTTCTCGTGGTTTGAGGCCTGGCTTGCTCCACCCCCTGCTCTTGAGATTCTCCCGGATGTGGGCTGCATTTTGGCTGATTCTTTGGCTGGAGATTCTCGTGGTCTGAGGCCTGCCTTGCTCCACTCCCTGCTCTTGAGATTCTCCCGGATGTGGGCTGCATTTTGGCTGCCTTTTGGGCTGGAGCTTCTCGTGGTTTGAGGCCTGGCTTGCTCCACCCCCTGCTCTTGAGATTCTCCCGGATGTGGGCTGCATTTTGGCTGCATTTTGGGCTGGAGTTTCTCGAGGTTTGAGGCCTGGCTTGCTCCACCCCCTGCTCTTGAGATTCTCCCGGATGTGGGCTGGATTTTGGCTGCCTTTTGGGCTGGAAATTCTCGTGGTTTGAGGCCTGGCTTGCCCCACCCCCTGCTCTTGAGATTCTCCCGCATGTGGGCTGCATTTTGGCTGCATGTTGAGCTGGAGCTTCTCGTGGTTTGAGGCCTGGCTTGCCCCACCCCCTGCTCTTGAGATTCTCCCGGAGGTGGGCTGGATTTTGGCTGCCTTTTGGGCTGGAGCTTCTCGTGGTTTGAGGCCTGGCTTGCTCCACCCCCTGCTCTTGATATTCCCCCGGATGTGGGCTGCATTTTGTCTGCATTTTGGGCTGGAGATTCTCGTGGTTTGAGGCCTGGCTTGCTCCACCCCCTGCTCTTGAGATTCTCCCGGATGTGGGCTGCATTTTCGCTGCATTTTGGGCTGGAGATTCTCGTGGTTTGAGGCCTGGCTTGCTCCACCCCCTGCTCTTGAGATTCTCCCGGATGTGGGCTGCATTTTGGCTGCCTTTTGGGCTGGAGCTTCTTGTGGTTTGAGGCCTGGCTTGCTCCACCCCCTGCTCTTGAGATTCTCCGCGAAGTGGGCTGCATTTTGGCTGCCTTTTGGGCTGAAGCTTCTCCTGGTTTGAGGCCTGGCTTGCTCCACCCCCTGCTCTTGAGATTCTCCCCGATGTGGGCTGCATTTTCGCTGCATTTTGGGCTGGAGCTTCTCCTGGTTTGAGGCCTGGCTTGCTCCACCCCCTGCTCTTGAGATTCTCCCGCAGTTGGGCTGCATTTTGGCTGACTTTGGGCTGGAGCTTCTCGTGGTTTGAGGCCTGGCTTGCTCCACCCCCTGCTCTTGAGATTCTCCCGGATGTGGGCTGCATTTTGGCTGCCTTTTGGGCTGGAGCTTCTCGTGGTTTGATGCCTAGCTTGCTCCACCCCCTGCTCTTGAGATTCTCCCGGATGTGGGCTGCATTTTGGCTGCCTTTTGGGCTGGAGCTTCTCATGGTTTGAGGCCTGGCTTGCTCCACCCCCTGCTCTTGAGATTCTCTCGGATGTGGGCTGAATTTTGGCTGCCTTTTGGGCTGGAGCTTCTCGTGCTTTGAGGCCTGGCTTGCTCCACCCCCTGCTCTTGATATTCTCCCGGATGTGAGCTGCATTTTGGCTGATTCTTGGGCTGGAGCTTCCCGTGGTTTGAGGCCTGGCTTGCTCCACCCCCTGCTCTTGAGATTCTCCCGGATGTGGGCTGCATTTTGGCTGCCTTTTGGGCTGGAGCTTCTCGTGGTTTGAGGCCTGGCTTGCTCCACCCCCTGCTCTTGAGTTTCTCCCGGATGTGGGCTGGATTTTGGCTGCCTTTTGGGCTGGAGCTTCTCGTGGTTTGAGGCCTGGCTTGCTCCACCCCCTGCTCTTGAGATTCTCCCGGATGTGGGCTGCATTTTGGCTGCCTGTTGGGCTGGAGCTTCTCGTGGTTTGAGGCCTGGCTTGCTCCAACCCTGCTCTTGAGATTCTCCGCGAAGTGTGCTGCATTTTGGCTGCATTTTGGGCTGGAGCTTCTCGTGGTTTGAGGCCTGGCTTGCTCCACCCCCTGCTCTTGAGATTCTCCCGGATGTGGGCTGCATTTTGGCTGATTCTTTGGCTGGAGATTCTCGTGGTCTGAGGCCTGCCTTGCTCCACTCCCTGCTCTTGAGATTCTCCCGGATGTGGGCTGCATTTTGGCTGCCTTTTGGGCTGGAGCTTCTCGTGGTTTCAGGCCTGGCTTGCTCCACCCCCTGCTCTTGAGATTCTCCCGGATGTGGGCTGCATTTTGGCTGCATTTTGGGCTGGAGTTTCTCGAGGTTTGAGGCCTGGCTTGCTCCACCCCCTGCTCTTGAGATTCTCCCGGATGTGGGCTGGATTTTGGCTGCCTTTTGGGCTGGAAATTCTCGTGGTTTGAGGCCTGGCTTGCCCCACCCCCTGCTCTTGAGATTCTCCCGCATGTGGGCTGCATTTTGGCTGCCTGTTGAGCTGGAGCTTCTCGTGGTTTGAGGCCTGGCTTGCCCCACCCCCTGCTCTTGAGATTCTCCCAGAGGTGGGCTGGATTTTGGCTGCCTTTTGGGCTGGAGCTTCTCGTGGTTTGAGGCCTGGCTTGCTCCACCCCCTGCTCTTGATATTCCCCCGGATGTGGGCTGCATTTTGTCTGCATTTTGGGCTGGAGATTCTCGTGGTTTGAGGCCTGGCTTGCTCCACCCCCTGCTCTTGAGATTCTCCCGGATGTGGGCTGCATTTTCGCTGCATTTTGGGCTGGAGCTTCTCGTGGTTTGAGGCCTGGCTTGCTCCACCCCCTGCTCTTGAGATTCTCCCGCAGTTGGGCTGCATTTTGGCTGACTTTGGGCTGGAGCTTCTCGTGGTTTGAGGCCTGGCTTGCTCCACCCCCTGCTCTTGAGATTCTCCCGGATGTGGGCTGCATTTTGGCTGCCTTTTGGGCTGGAGCTTCTCGTGGTTTGAGGCCTGGCTTTCTCCACCCCCTGCTCTTGAGATTCTCTCGGATGTGGGCTGAATTTTGGCTGCCTTTTGGGCTGGAGCTTCTCGTGGTTTGAGGCCTGGCTTGCTCCACCCCCTGCTCTTGATATTCTCCCGGATGTGAGCTGCATTTTGGCTGCCTTTTGTAATGGAGCTTCCCGTGGTTTGAGGCCTGGCTTGCTCCAGCCCCTGCTCTTGAGATTCTCCCGGATGTGGGCTGGATTTTGGTTACATTTTGGGCTGGAGCTTCTCGTGGTTTCAGACCTGGCTTGCTCCACCCCCTGCTCTTGAGATTCTCCCGGATGTGGGCTGAATTTTGGCTGCATTTTGGGCTGGAGATTCTCGTGGTTTGAGGCCTGGCTTGCTCCACCCCCTGCTCTTGAGATTCTCCCGGATGTGGGCTGCATTTTGGCTGATACTTGGGCTGGAGCTTCTCGTGGTTTGAGGCCTGGCTTGCTCCACCCCCTGCTCTTGAGATTCTCCCGGAGGTGGGCTGAATTTTGGCTGCCTTTTGGGCTGGAGATTCTCGAGGTTTGAGGCCTGGCTTGCTCCACCCCCTGCTCTTGATATTCTCCCGGATGTGGGCTGCATTTTCGCTGCATTTTGGGCTGGAGCTTCTCGTGGTTTGAGGCCTGGCTTGCTCCACCCCCTGTTCTAGGGATTCACCCGGATGTGGGCTGCATTTTGGTTGCCTTTTGGGCTGGAGCTTCTCGTGGTTTGAGGCCTGGCTTGCTCCACCCCCTGCTCTTGAGTTTGTCCCGGATGTGGGCTGGATTTTGGTTACATTTTGGGCTGGAGCTTCTCGTGGTTTGAGGCCTGGCTTGCTCCACCCCCTGTTCTTGATATTCTCCCGGATGTGGTCTGCATTTTGGCTGCCTTTTGGGCTGGAGCTTCTCGTGGTTTGAGGCCTGGCTTGCTCCAACCCCTGCTCTTGAGATTCTCCCAGATGTGGGCTGCATTTTGGCTGCCTTTAAGGCTGGAGCTTCTCATGGTTTGAGGCCTGGCTTGCTCCACCCCCTGCTCTTGAGATTCTCTCAGATGTGGGCTGCATTTTGGCTGCCTTTTGGGCTGGAGCTTCTCGTGGTTTGAGGCCTGGCTTGCTCCACCCCCTGCTCTTGAGATTCTCCCGGAGGTGGGCTGCATTTTGGCTGCCTTTTGGGCTGGAGGTTCTCGTGGTTTGAGGCCTCGCTTGGTCCACCCCCTGCTCTTGATATTCTCCCGTATGTGGGCTGCATTTTGGCTGCCTTTTGGGCTGGAGCTTCTTGTGGTTTGAGGCCTGGCTTGCTCGAACCCCTGCTCTTGAGATTCTCCCCGAGGTGGGCTGGATTTTTGCTGCCTTTTGGGTTGGAGCTTCTCGTGGTTTGAGGCCTGGCTTGCTCCACCCCCTGCTCTTGAGATTCTCCCGCATGTGGACTGGATTTTGGCTGCCTTTTGGGCTGGAGCTTCTCGTGGTTTGAGGCCTGGCTTGCTCCACCCCCTGCTCTTGAGATTCTCCCGCATGTGGACTGGATTTTGGCTGCCTTTTGGGCTGGAGCTTCTTGTGGTTTGAGGCCTGGCTTGCTCCACCCCCTGCTCTTGATATTCTCCCGGATGTGGGCTGCATTTTGGCTGCTTTTTGGTCTGGAGCTTCTCGTGGTTTGAGGCCTGGCTTGCTCCACCCCCTGCTCTTGAGATTCTACCGGATGTGGGCTGGATTTTGGCTGCATTTAAGGCTGGAGCTTCTCATGGTTTGAGGCCTGGCTTGCTCCACCCCCTGCTCTTGATATTCTCCCGGAGGTGGGCTGGATTTTGGCTGCCTTTTGGGCTGGAGCTTCTCGTGGTTTGAGGCCTGGCTTGCTCCACCCCCTGCTCTTGAGATTCTCCTGGATGTGGGCTGCATTTTTGCTGCCTTTTGGGCTGGAGCTTCTCGTGGTTTGAGGCCTGGCTTGCTCCACCCCCTGCTCTTGAGATTCTCCCGGATGTGGGCTGGATCTTCGTTACATTTTGGGCTGGAGCTTCTCGTGGTTTGAGGCCTGGCTTGCTCCACCCCCTGCTCTTGAGATTCTCCCAGATGTGGGCTGCATTTTGGCTGCCTTTTGGGCTGGAGCTTCTCGTGGTTTGAGGCCTGGGTTGCTCCACCCCCTGCTCTTGATATTCTCCCGGATGTGGGCTGGATTTTGGCTGACTTTTGGGCTGGAGCTTCTTGTGGTTGAGTCCTGCATTGCTCCACCCCCTGCTCTTGAGATTCTCCCGGATGTGGGCTGCATTTTGGCTGATACTTGGGCTGGAGCTTCTCGTGGTTTGAGGCCTGGCTTGCTCCACCCACTGCTCTTGAGATTCTCCCGGAGGTGGGCTGGATTTTGGCTGCCTTTTGGGCTGGAGATTCTCGAGGTTTGAGGCCTGGCTTGCTCCACCCCCTGCTCTTGATATTCTCCCGGATGTGGGCTGCATTTTCGCTGCATTTTGGGCTGGAGCTTCTCGTGGTTTGAGGCCTGGCTTGCTCCACCCCCTGTTCTAGGGATTCACCCGGATGTGGGCTGCATTTTGGTTGCCTTTTGGGCTGGAGCTTCTCGTGGTTTGAGGCCTGGCTTGCTCCACCCCCTGCTCTTGAGTTTGTCCCGGATGTGGGCTGGATTTTGGTTACATTTTGGGCTGGAGCTTCTCGTGGTTTGAGGCCTGGCTTGCTCCACCCCCTGTTCTTGAGATTCTCCCGGAGGTGGGCTGCATTTTGGCTGCCTTTTGGGCTGGAGGTTCTCGTGGTTTGAGGCCTCGCTTGGTCCACCCCCTGCTCTTGATATTCTCCCGTATGTGGGCTGCATTTTGGCTGCCTTTTGGGCTGGAGCTTCTCGTGGTTTGAGGCCTGGCTTGCTCGAACACCTGCTCTTGAGATTCTCCCGGACGTGGGCTGCATTTTGGCTGCCTTTTGGGTTGGAGCTTCTCGTGGTTTGAGGCCTGGCTTGCTCCAACCCCTGCTCTTGAGATTCTCCCGCATGTGGACTGGATTTTGGCTGCCTTTTGGGCTGGAGCTTCTCGTGGTTTGAGGCCTGGGTTGCTCCACCCCCTGCTCTTGATATTCTCCCGGATGTGGGCTGGATTTTGGCTGACTTTTGGGCTGGAGCTTCTTGTGGTTGAGTCCTGCATTGCTCCACCCCCTGCTCTTGAGATTCTCCCGGATGTGGGCTGCATTTTGGCTGATACTTGGGCTGGAGCTTCTCGTGGTTTGAGGCCTGGCTTGCTCCACCCCCTGCTCTTGAGATTCTCCCGGAGGTGGGCTGGATTTTGGCTGCCTTTTGGGCTGGAGATTCTCGAGGTTTGAGGCCTGGCTTGCTCCACCCCCTGCTCTTGATATTCTCCCGGATGTGGTCTGCATTTTCGCTGCATTTTGGGCTGGAGCTTCTCGTGGTTTGAGGCCTGGCTTGCTCCACCCCCTGTTCTAGGGATTCACCCGGATGTGGGGTGCATTTTGGTTGCCTTTTGGGCTGGAGCTTCTCGTGGTTTGAGGCCTGGCTTGCTCCACCCCCTGCTCTTGAGTTTGTCCCGGATGTGGGCTGGATTTTGGTTACATTTTGGGCTGGAGCTTCTCGTGGTTTGAGGCCTGGCTTGCTCCACCCCCTGTTCTTGAGATTCTCCTGGATGTGGGCTGCATTTTGGCTGCCTTTTGGGCTGGAGCTTCTCGTGGTTTGAGGCCTGGCTTGCTCGAACCCCTGCTCTTGAGATTCTCCCCGAGGTGGGCTGGATTTTTGCTGCCTTTTGGGTTGGAGCTTCTCGTGGTTTGAGGCCTGGCTTGCTCCACCCCCTGCTCTTGAGATTCTCCCGCATGTGGACTGGATTTTGGCTGCCTTTTGGGCTGGAGCTTCTCGTGGTTTGAGGCCTGGCTTGCTCCACCCCCTGCTCTTGAGATTCTCCCGGATGTGGGCTGCATTTTGGCTGCATTTTGGGCTGGAGCTTCTTGTGGTTTGAGGCCTGGCTTGCTCCACCCCCTGCTCTTGATATTCTCCCGGATGTGGGCTGCATTTTGGCTGCTTTTTGGTCTGGAGCTTCTCGTGGTTTGAGGCCTGGCTTGCTCCACCCCCTGCTCTTGAGATTCTCCCGGATGTGGGCTGGATCTTCGTTACATTTTGGGCTGGAGCTTCTCGTGGTTTGAGGCCTGGCTTGCTCCACCCCCTGCTCTTGAGATTCTCCCAGATGTGGGCTGCATTTTGGCTGCCTTTTGGGCTGGAGCTTCTCGTGGTTTGAGGCCTGGCTTGCTCCACCCCCTGCTCTTGATATTCTCCCCGAAGTGGGCTGCATTTTGGCTGCCTTTTTGGGCTGGAAATTTCCGTTTTTTGAGGCCTTGTTTGCTCCACCCCTTGCTCTTGATATTCTCCCTTATGTGGACTGCATTTTGGCTGCATTTTGGGCTAGAGCTTCTCGAGGTTTGAGGCGTTGCTCACTCCACCCCCTGCTCTTGATATTCTCCTGGAGGTGGGCTGGATTTTGGCTGCCTTTTGGGCTGGAGCTTCTCGTGGTTTGAGGCCTGGCTTGCTCCACCCCCTGCTCTTGAGATTCTCCCGCATGTGGACTGGATTTTGGCTGCCTTTTGGGCTGGAGCTTTTCGTGGTTTGAGGCCTGGCTTGCTCCACCCCCTGCTCTTGAGATTCTCCCGGATGTGGGCTGCATTTTGGCTGCCTTTTGGGCTGGAGCTTCTCGTGGTTTGAGGCCTGGCTTGCTCCACCCCCTGCTCTTGAGATTCTCCCGGATGTGGGCTGGATTTTGGCTGACTTTTGGGCTGGAGCTTCTTGTGGTTGAGTCCTGCATTGCTCCACCCCCTGCTCTTGAGATTCTCCCGGATGTGGGCTGCATTTTGGCTGATACTTGGGCTGGAGCTTCTCGTGGTTTGAGGCCTGGCTTGCTCCACCCCCTGCTCTTGATATTCTCCCGGATGTGGGCTGCATTTTCGCTGCATTTTGGGCTGGAGCTTCTCGTGGTTTGAGGCCTGGCTTGCTCCACCCCCTGTTCTAGGGATTCACCCGGATGTGGGCTGCATTTTGGTTGCCTTTTGGGCTGGAGCTTCTCGTGTTTTGAGGCCTGGCTTGCTCCACACCCTGCTCTTGAGATTCTCCCGGATGTGGGCTGCATTTTGGTTACATTTTGGGCTGGAGCTTCTCGTGGTTTGAGGCCTGGCTTGCTCCACACCCTGCTCTTGAAATTGTCCCGGATGTAGGCTGCATTTTGGCTGCCT
Organism: Rhynochetos jubatus; assembly: GCA_027574665.1. Lineage (NCBI taxonomy): Eukaryota > Metazoa > Chordata > Aves > Eurypygiformes > Rhynochetidae > Rhynochetos > Rhynochetos jubatus. Next base: position 636,896 of record CM050669.1, read on the forward strand.
TTTGGGCTGGAGCTTCTCGTGGTTTGAGGCCTGGCTTGCTCCACCCCCTGCTCTTGATATTCTCCCCGAAGTGGGCTGCATTTTGGCTGCATTTTTGGGCTGGAAATTTCCGTTTTTTGAGGCCTTGCTTGCTCCACTCCTTGCTCTTGATATTCTCCCTTATGTGGACTGCATTTTGGCTGCATTTTGGGCTAGAGCTTCTCGAGGTTTGAGGCGTTGCTCACTCCACCCCCTGCTCTTGATATTCTCCTGGAGGTGGGCTGGATTTTGGCTGCCTTTTGGGCTGGAGCTTCTCGTGGTTTGAGGCCTGGCTTGCTCCACCCCCTGCTCTTGAGATTCTCCCCGAGGTGGGCTGGATTTTGGCTGCCTTTTGGGCTGGAGCTTCTTGTGGTTTGAGGCCTGGCTTGCTCCACCCCCTGCTCTTGAGATTCTCCCGGATGTGGGCTGGATTTTGGCTGACTTTTGGGCTGGAGCTTCTTGTGGTTGAGTACTGCCTTGCTCCACCCCCTGCTCTTGATATTCTCCCGGATGTGGGCTGGAGTGTGACTGAATGTTGGTCTGGAGATTCTCGTGGTTTGAGGCCTGGCTAGCTCGACCCCCTACTCTTGATATTCTCCCGGATGCGAGCTGCATTTTGGCTGCAGTTTGGGCTGGAGCTTCTCGTGGTTTGAGGCCTGGCTTGCTCCACCCCCTGCTCTTGAGATTCTCCCGGAGGTGGGCTGCATTTTCGCTGCATTTTGGGCTGGAGCTTCTCCTGGTTTGAGGCCTGGCTTGCTCCACCCCCTGCTCTTGAGATTCTCCCGGAGGTGGGCTGCATTTTCGCTGCATTTTGGGCTGGAGCTTCTCCTGGTTTGAGGCCTGGCTTGCTCCACCCTCTGCTCTTGAGATTCTCTCAGATGTGGGCTGCATTTTGGCTGCCTTTTGGAATGGAGGTTTTCGAGGTTTGAAGCCTGGCTTGCTCCACTCCCGGGTTTTGATATTCTCCGGGATGTGGGCTGGATTTTGTCTGCATTTTGGGCTGGAGATTCTCGTCCTTTGAGGCCTGGCTTCCTCCACCCCCTGCTCTTGAGATTCTCCCGGATGTGGGCTGGATTTTGGCTGCCTTTTGGGCTGGAGCTTCTCGTGGTTTGAGGCCTGGCTTGCTCCACTCCCTGCTCTTGAGATTCTCCCAGATGTGGGCTGCATTTTGGCTGCCTTTTGGGCTGGAGCTTCTCGTGGTTTGAGGCCTGGCTTGCTCCACCCCCTGCTCTTGAGATTCTCCCGGATGTGGGCTGCATTTTGGCTGAATTTTGGGCTGGAGCTTCTCGTGGTTTAAGGCATGGCTTTCTCCACCCCCTGCTCTTGATATTCTCCCATATGTGGGCTGGATTTTGGGCTGGACCTTCTCGTGGTTTGAGGCTTGGCTTGCTCCACCCCCTGTTCTTGATATTCTCCCGGATGTGGGCTGCATTTTGGCTGCTTTTTGGTCTGGAGCTTCTTGTGGTTTGAGGCCTGTCTTGCTCCACCCCCTGCTCTTGATATTCTCCTGGATGTGGGCTGCATTTTGGCTGCATTTTGGGCTGGAGCTTCTCGTGGTTTGAGGCCTGGCTTGCTCCACCCCCTGCTCTTGAGATTGTCTCAGATGTGGGCTGCATTTTGGCTGCCTTTTGGACTGGAGGTTTTCGAGGTTTGAGGCCTGGCTTGTTCCACCCCCTGCTCTTGATATTCTCCCATATGTGGGCTGCATTTTGGCTGCCTTTTGGGCTGGAGCTTCTCGTGGTTTGAGGCCTGGCTTGCTCCACCCCCTGCTCTTGAGATTCTCCCGGATATGGGCTGGATTTTGGCTGCATTTTGGGCTGGAGCTTCTCGTGGTTTGAGGCCTGTCTTGCTCCACCCCCTGCTCTTGAGATTCTCCCGGATGTAGGCTGCATTTTGGCTGAATTTTGACTGGAGCTTCTCGTGGTTTGAGGCCTGGCTTGCTCCACCCCCTGCTCTTGATATTCTCCTGGATGTGGCCTGCATTTTGGCTGCATTTTGGGCTGGAGCTTCGCGTGGTCTGAGGCCTGGCTTGCTCTACCCCCTGCTCTTGAGATTCTCCCGGAGGTGGGCTGGAGTTTGGCTGCATTTTGGACTGGAGGTTTTCGAGGTTTGAGGCCTGGCTTGCTCCACCCCCTGCTCTTGAGATTCTCCCGGATATGGGCTGCATTTTGGCTGCCTTTTGGGCTGGAGCTTCTCATGGTTTGAGGCCTGGCTTGCTCCACCCCCTGCTCTTGATATACTCCCAGATGTGGGCTGCATTTTGGCTGCCTTTTGGGCTTTAGCTTCTCGAGGTTTGAGGCCTGGCTTGCTCCACCCCCTGCTCTTGAGATTCTCCCGGATGTGGGCTGCATTTTGGCTGATAGTTGGGCTGGAGCTTCTCGTGGTTTGAGGCCTGGCTTGCTCCACCCCCTGCTCTTGAGATTCTCCCGGAGGTGGGCTGCATTTTGGCTGATAGTTGGGCTGGAGCTTCTCGTGGTTTGAGGCCTGGCTTGCTCCACCCCCTGCTCTTGAGATTCTCCCGGATGTGGGCTGCATTTTGGCTGCATTTTGGGCTGGAGCTTCTCGTGGTTTGAGGCCTGGCTTGCTCCACCCCCTGCTCTTGAGATTCTCCCGGATGTGGGCTGCATTTTGGCTGCCTTTTGGGCTGGAGCTTCTCGTGGTTTGAGGCCTGGCTTGCTCCACCCCCTGCTCTTGATATTCTCAGGGAGGTGGTTAGGATTTTGGCTGCCTTTTGGGCTGGAGCTTCTCGTGGTTTGAGGCCTGGCTTGCTCCACCCCCTGCTCTTGATATACTCCCAGATGTGGGCTGCATTTTGGCTGCCTTTTGGGCTTTAGATTCTCGAGGTTTGAGGCCTGGCTTGCTCCACCCCCTGCTCTTGAGATTCTCCCGGATGTGGGCTGCATTTTGGCTGCCTTTAGGGCTGGAGCTTCCCGTGGTTTGAGGCCTGGCTTGTTCCACCCCCTGCTCTTGAGATTCTCCCGGATGTGGGCTGCATTTTGGCTGATAGTTGGGCTGGAGCTTCTCGTGGTTTGAGGCCTGGCTTGCTCCACCCCCTGCTCTTGATATTCTCCTGGATGTGGCCTGCATTTTGGCTGCCTTTTGGGCTGGAGCTTCTCGTGGTTTGAGGCCTGGCTTGCTCCACCCCCTGCTCTTGAGATTCTCCCGGATGTGGGCTGGATTTTGGCTGCATTTTGGGCTGCATCTTCTCGTGGTTTAAGGCATGGCTTTCTCCACCCCCCTGCTCTTGATATTCTCCCATATGTGGGCTGCATTTTGGCTGATACTTGGGCTGGAGCTTCTCGTGGTTTGAGGCCTGGCTTGCTCCACCCCCTGTTCTTGATATTCTCCCATATGTGGGCTGGATTTTGGGCTGGACCTTCTCGTGGTTTGAGGCTTGGCTTGCTCCACCCCCTGTTCTTGATATTCTCCCGGATGTGGGCTGCATTTTGGCTGCTTTTTGGTCTGGAGCTTCTTGTGGTTTGAGGCCTGTCTTGCTCCACCCCCTGCTCTTGATATTCTCCTGGATGTGGGCTGCATTTTGGCTGCATTTTGGGCTGGAGCTTCTCGTGGTTTGAGGCCTGGCTTGCTCCACCCCCTGCTCTTGAGATTGTCTCAGATGTGGGCTGCATTTTGGCTGCCTTTTGGACTGGAGGTTTTCGAGGTTTGAGGCCTGGCTTGTTCCACCCCCTGCTCTTGATATTCTCCCATATGTGGGCTGCATTTTGGCTGCCTTTTGGGCTGGAGCTTCTCGTGGTTTGAGGCCTGGCTTGCTCCACCCCCTGCTCTTGAGATTCTCCCGGATATGGGCTGGATTTTGGCTGCATTTTGGGCTGGAGCTTCTCGTGGTTTGAGGCCTGTCTTGCTCCACCCCCTGCTCTTGAGATTCTCCCGGATGTAGGCTGCATTTTGGCTGAATTTTGACTGGAGCTTCTCGTGGTTTGAGGCCTGGCTTGCTCCACCCCCTGCTCTTGATATTCTCCTGGATGTGGCCTGCATTTTGGCTGCATTTTGGGCTGGAGCTTCGCGTGGTCTGAGGCCTGGCTTGCTCTACCCCCTGCTCTTGAGATTCTCCCGGAGGTGGGCTGGAGTTTGGCTGCATTTTGGACTGGAGGTTTTCGAGGTTTGAGGCCTGGCTTGCTCCACCCCCTGCTCTTGAGATTCTCCCGGATATGGGCTGCATTTTGGCTGCCTTTTGGGCTGGAGCTTCTCATGGTTTGAGGCCTGGCTTGCTCCACCCCCTGCTCTTGATATACTCCCAGATGTGGGCTGCATTTTGGCTGCCTTTTGGGCTTTAGCTTCTCGAGGTTTGAGGCCTGGCTTGCTCCACCCCCTGCTCTTGAGATTCTCCCGGATGTGGGCTGCATTTTGGCTGATAGTTGGGCTGGAGCTTCTCGTGGTTTGAGGCCTGGCTTGCTCCACCCCCTGCTCTTGAGATTCTCCCGGAGGTGGGCTGCATTTTGGCTGATAGTTGGGCTGGAGCTTCTCGTGGTTTGAGGCCTGGCTTGCTCCACCCCCTGCTCTTGAGATTCTCCCGGATGTGGGCTGCATTTTGGCTGCATTTTGGGCTGGAGCTTCTCGTGGTTTGAGGCCTGGCTTGCTCCACCCCCTGCTCTTGAGATTCTCCCGGATGTGGGCTGCATTTTGGCTGCCTTTTGGGCTGGAGCTTCTCGTGGTTTGAGGCCTGGCTTGCTCCACCCCCTGCTCTTGATATTCTCAGGGAGGTGGTTAGGATTTTGGCTGCCTTTTGGGCTGGAGCTTCTCGTGGTTTGAGGCCTGGCTTGCTCCACCCCCTGCTCTTGATATACTCCCAGATGTGGGCTGCATTTTGGCTGCCTTTTGGGCTTTAGATTCTCGAGGTTTGAGGCCTGGCTTGCTCCACCCCCTGCTCTTGAGATTCTCCCGGATGTGGGCTGCATTTTGGCTGCCTTTAGGGCTGGAGCTTCCCGTGGTTTGAGGCCTGGCTTGTTCCACCCCCTGCTCTTGAGATTCTCCCGGATGTGGGCTGCATTTTGGCTGATAGTTGGGCTGGAGCTTCTCGTGGTTTGAGGCCTGGCTTGCTCCACCCCCTGCTCTTGATATTCTCCTGGATGTGGCCTGCATTTTGGCTGCCTTTTGGGCTGGAGCTTCTCGTGGTTTGAGGCCTGGCTTGCTCCACCCCCTGCTCTTGAGATTCTCCCGGATGTGGGCTGGATTTTGGCTGCATTTTGGGCTGCATCTTCTCGTGGTTGAAGGCATGGCTTTCTCCACCCCCCTGCTCTTGATATTCTCCCATATGTGGGCTGCATTTTGGCTGATACTTGGGCTGGAGCTTCTCGTGGTTTGAGGCCTGGCTTGCTCCACCCCCTGCTCTTGATATTCTCCCGGATGTGGCCTGCATTTTGGCTGCATTTTGGGCTGGAGATTCTCGTGGTTTGAGGCCTGTCTTGCTCCACCCCCTGCTCTTGATATTCTCCTGGATGTGGCCTGCATTTTGGCTGCATTTTGGGCTGGAGCTTCTCGTGGTCTGAGGCCTGGCTTGCTCCACCCCCTGCTCTTGAGATTCTCCCGGAGGTGGGCTGGAGTTTGGCTGCATTTTGGACTGGAGGTTTTTGAGGTTTGAGGCCTGGCTTGCTCCACCCCCTGCTCTTGAGATTCTCCCGGATATGGGCTGCATTTTGGCTGCCTTTTGGGCTGGAGCTTCTCATGGTTTGAGGCCTGGCTTGCTCCACCCCCTGCTCTTGATATACTCCCAGATGTGGGCTGCATTTTGGCTGCCTTTTGGGCTTTAGCTTCTCGAGGTTTGAGGCCTGGCTTGCTCCACCCCCTGCTCTTGAGATTCTCCCGGATGTGGGCTGCATTTTGGCTGATAGTTGGGCTGGAGCTTCTCGTGGTTTGAGGCCTGGCTTGCTCCACCCCCTGCTCTTGAGATTCTCCCAGAGGTGGGCTGCATTTTGGCTGATAGTTGGGCTGGAGCTTCTCGTGGTTTGAGGCCTGGCTTGCTCCACCCCCTGCTCTTGAGATTCTCCCGGATGTGGGCTGCATTTTGGCTGCATTTTGGGCTGGAGCTTCTCGTGGTTTGAGGCCTGGCTTGCTCCACCCCCTGCTCTTGAGATTCTTCCGGATGTGGGCTGCATTTTGGCTGCCTTTTGGGCTGGAGCTTCTCGTGGTTTGAGGCCTGGCTTGCTCCACCCCCTGCTCTTGATATTCTCAGGGAGGTGGTTAGGATTTTGGCTGCCTTTTGGGCTGGAGCTTCTCGTGGTTTGAGGCCTGGCTTGCTCCACCCCCTGCTCTTGATATACTCCCAGATGTGGGCTGCATTTTGGCTGCCTTTTGGGCTTTAGATTCTCGAGGTTTGAGGCCTGGCTTGCTCCACCCCCTGCTCTTGAGATTCTCCCGGATGTGGGCTGCATTTTGGCTGCCTTTAGGGCTGGAGCTTCCCGTGGTTTGAGGCCTGGCTTGTTCCACCCCCTGCTCTTGAGATTCTCCCGGATGTGGGCTGCATTTTGGCTGATAGTTGGGCTGGAGCTTCTCGTGGTTTGAGGCCTGGCTTGCTCCACCCCCTGCTCTTGATATTCTCCTGGATGTGGCCTGCATTTTGGCTGCCTTTTGGGCTGGAGCTTCTCGTGGTTTGAGGCCTGGCTTGCTCCACCCCCTGCTCTTGAGATTCTCCCGGATGTGGGCTGGATTTTGGCTGCATTTTGGGCTGCATCTTCTCGTGGTTTAAGGCATGGCTTTCTCCACCCCCCTGCTCTTGATATTCTCCCATATGTGGGCTGCATTTTGGCTGATACTTGGGCTGGAGCTTCTCGTGGTTTGAGGCCTGGCTTGCTCCACCCCCTGCTCTTGATATTCTCCCGGATGTGGCCTGCATTTTGGCTGCATTTTGGGCTGGAGATTCTCGTGGTTTGAGGCCTGTCTTGCTCCACCCCCTGCTCTTGATATTCTCCTGGATGTGGCCTGCATTTTGGCTGCATTTTGGGCTGGAGCTTCTCGTGGTCTGAGGCCTGGCTTGCTCCACCCCCTGCTCTTGAGATTCTCCCGGAGGTGGGCTGGAGTTTGGCTGCATTTTGGACTGGAGGTTTTTGAGGTTTGAGGCCTGGCTTGCTCCACCCCCTGCTCTTGAGATTCTCTCAGATATGGGCTGCATTTTGGCTGCCTTTTGGACTGGATGTTTTCGAGGTTTGAGGCCTGGCTTGCTCCACCCCCTGCTCTTGATATTCTCCCGGATGTGGGCTGCATTTTGGCTGCCTTTTGGGCTGGAGCTTCTCGTGGTTTGAGGCCTGGCTTGCTCCACCCCCTGCTCTTGAGATTCTCCCGGATGTGGGCTGCATTTTGGCTGCCTTTGGGGCTGGAGCTTCTCGTGGTTTGAGGCCTGGCTTGCTCCACCCCCTGCTCTTGAGATTCTCCCGGATGTGGGCTGCATTTTGGCTGCCTTTTGGGCTGGAGCTTCTCGTGGGTTGAGGCCTGGCTTGCTCCACCCCCTGTTCTTGAGATTCTCCCGGAGGTGGGCTGCCTTTTGGCTGCCTTTTGGGCTGGAGCTTCTCGTGGTTTGAGGCCTGGCTTGCTCCACCCCCTGCTCTTGAGATTCTCCCAGATATGGGCTGCATTTTGGCTGCCTTTTGGGCTGGAGCTTCTCGTGGTTTGAGGCCTGGCTTGCTCCACCCCCTGCTCTTGATATACTCCCAGATGTGGGCTGCATTTTGGCTGCCTTTTGGGCTTTAGCTTCTCGAGGTTTGAGGCCTGGCTTGCTCCACCCCCTGCTCTTGAGATTCTCCCGGATGTGGGCTGCATTTTGGCTGATAGTTGGGCTGGAGCTTCTCGTGGTTTGAGGCCTGGCTTGCTCCACCCCCTGCTCTTGAGATTCTCCCGGATGTGGGCTGCATTTTGACTGATAGTTGGGCTGGAGCTTCTCGTGGTTTGAGGCCTGGCTTGCTCCACCCCCTGCTCTTGAGATTCTCCCGGATGTGGGCTGCATTTTGGCTGCATTTTGGGCTGGAGCTTCTCGTGGTTTGAGGCCTGGCTTGCTCCACCCCCTGCTCTTGAGATTCTCCCGGATGTGGGCTGCATTTTGGCTGCCTTTTGGGCTGGAGCTTCTCGTGGTTTGAGGCCTGGCTTGCTCCACCCCCTGCTCTTGATATTCTCAGGGAGGTGGTTAGGATTTTGGCTGCATTTTGGGCTGGAGCTTCTCGTGGTTTGAGGCCTGGCTTGCTCCACCCCCTGCTCTTGATATACTCCCAGATGTGGGCTGCATTTTGGCTGCCTTTTGGGCTTTAGCTTCTCGAGGTTTGAGGCCTGGCTTGCTCCACCCCCTGCTCTTGAGATTCTCCCGGATGTGGGCTGCATTTTGGCTGCCTTTAGGGCTGGAGCTTCCCGTGGTTTGAGGCCTGGCTTGCTCCACCCCCTGCTCTTGAGATTCTCCCGGATGTGGGCTGCATTTTGGCTGATAGTTGGGCTGGAGCTTCTCGTGGTTTGAGGCCTGGCTTGCTCCAGCCCCTGCTCTTGAGATTCTCCCGCATGTGGGTTGCATTTTGGCTGCATTTTGGGCTGGAGCTTCTCGTGGTTTGAGGCCTGGCTTGCTCCACCCCCTGCTCTTGAGATTCTCCCGGATGTGGGCTGGATTTTGGCTGCCATTTGGGCAGGAGCTTCTCATGGTTTAAGGCCTGGCTTGTTCCACCCCCTGCTCTTGAGATTCTCCCGGAGGTGGGCTGCATTTTGGCTGATACTTGGGCTGGAGCTTCTCGTGGTTTGAGGCCTGGCTTGTTCCACCCCCTGCTCTTGATATTCTCCTGGATGTGGGCTGCATTTTGGCTGCCTTTAGGGCTGGAGCTTCTCGTGGTTTGAGGCCTGGCTTGCTCCACCCCCTGCTCTTGAGATTCTCCCGGATGTGGGCTGCATTTTGGCTGCCTTTAGGGCTGGAGCTTCCCGTGGTTTGAGGCCTGGCTTGCTCCACACCCTGCTCTTGATATTCTCAGGGAGGTGGTTAGGATTTTGCCTGCCTTTTGGGCTGGAGCTTCTCGTGGTTTGAGGCCTGGCTTGCTCCAGCCCCTGCTCTTGAGATTCTCCCGGATGTGGGTTGCATTTTGGCTGCATTTTGGGCTGGAGCTTCTCGTGGTTTGAGGCCTGGCTTGCTCCACCCCCTGCTCTTGAGATTCTCCCGGATGTGGGCTGCATTTTGGCTGCCTTTTGGGCTGGAGCTTCTCGTGGTTTGAGGCCTGGCTTGCTCCACCCCCTGCTCTTGAGATTCTCCCGGATGTGGGCTGCATTTTGGCTGCATTTTGGGCTGGAGCTTCTCGTGGTTTGAGGCCTGGCTTGCTCCACCCCCTGCTCTTGATATTCTCAGGGAGGTGGTTAGGATTTTGGCTGCCTTTTGGGCTGGAGCTTCTCGTGGTTTGAGGCCTGGCTTGCTCCACCCCCTGCTCTTGATATACTCCCAGATGTGGGCTGCATTTTGGCTGCCTTTTGGGCTTTAGCTTCTCGAGGTTTGAGGCCTGGCTTGCTCCACCCCCTGCTCTTGAGATTCTCCCGGATGTGGGCTGCATTTTGGCTGCCTTTAGGGCTGGAGCTTCCCGTGGTTTGAGGCCTGGCTTGCTCCACCCCCTGCTCTTGAGATTCTCCCGGATGTGGGCTGCATTTTGGCTGATAGTTGGGCTGGAGCTTCTCGTGGTTTGAGGCCTGGCTTGCTCCAGCCCCTGCTCTTGAGATTCTCCCGGATGTGGGTTGCATTTTGGCTGCATTTTGGGCTGGAGCTTCTCGTGGTTTGAGGCCTGGCTTGCTCCACCCCCTGCTCTTGAGATTCTCCCGGATGTGGGCTGCATTTTGGCTGCATTTTGGGCTGGAGCTTCTCGTGGTTTGAGGCCTGGCTTGCTCCACCCCCTGCTCTTGAGATTCTCCCGGATGTGGGCTGCATTTTGGCTGCCTTTTGGGCTGGAGCTTCTCGTGGTTTGAGGCCTGGCTTGCTCCACACCCTGCTCTTGATATTCTCAGGGAGGTGGTTAGGATTTTGCCTGCCTTTTGGGCTGGAGCTTCTCGTGGTTTGAGGCCTGGCTTGCTCCACCCCCTGCTCTTGATATACTCCCAGATGTGGGCTGCATTTTGTCTGCCTTTTGGGCTGGAGCTTCTCGTGGTTTGTGGCCTGGCTTGCTCCACCACCTGCTCTTGAGATTCTCCAAGATGTGGGCTGGATTTTGGCTGTTACTTGGGCTGGAGCTTCTCGAGGTTTGAGGCCTGGCTTGCTCCACCCCCTGCTCTTGAGATTCTCCCGGATGTGGGCTGCATTTTGGCTGATAGTTGGGCTGGAGCTTCTCGTGGTTTGAGGCCTGGCTTGCTCCACCCCCTGCTCTTGAGATTCTCCCGGATGTGGGCTGCATTTTGACTGATAGTTGGGCTGGAGCTTCTCGTGGTTTGAGGCCTGGCTTGCTCCACCCCCTGCTCTTGAGATTCTCCCGGATGTGGGCTGCATTTTGGCTGCATTTTGGGCTGGAGCTTCTCGTGGTTTGAGGCCTGGCTTGCTCCACCCCCTGCTCTTGAGATTCTCCCGGATGTGGGCTGCATTTTGGCTGCCTTTTGGGCTGGAGCTTCTCGTGGTTTGAGGCCTGGCTTGCTCCACCCCCTGCTCTTGATATACTCCCAGATGTGGGCTGCATTTTGGCTGCCTTTTGGGCTTTAGCTTCTCGTGGTTTGAGGCCTGGCTTTCTCCAACCCCTGCTCTTGAGATTCTCCCGGATGTGGGCTGCATTTTGGCTGCCTTTAGGGCTGGAGCTTCCCGTGGTTTGAGGCCTGGCTTGCTCCACCCCCTGCTCTTGAGATTCTCCCGGATGTGGGCTGCATTTTGGCTGATAGTTGGGCTGGAGCTTCTCGTGGTTTGAGGCCTGGCTTGCTCCAGCCCCTGCTCTTGAGATTCTCCCGGATGTGGGTTGCATTTTGGCTGCATTTTGGGCTGGAGCTTCTCGTGGTTTGAGGCCTGGCTTGCTCCACCCCCTGCTCTTGAGATTCTCCCGGATGTGGGCTGCATTTTGGCTGCATTTTGGGCTGGAGCTTCTCGTGGTTTGAGGTCTGGCTTGCTCCACCCCCTGCTTTGAGATTCTCACGGATGTGGGCTGGATTTTGGCTGCCATTTGGGCAGGAGCTTCTCATGGTTTAAGGCCTGGCTTGTTCCACCCCCTGCTCTCGAGATTCTCCCGGATGTGGGCTGCATTTTGGCTGCATTTTGGGCTGGAGCTTCTCGTGGTTTGAGGCCTGGCTTGCTCCATCCCCTGCTCTTGAAATTCTCTCGGATGTGGGCTGCATTTTGGCTGCCTTTTGGGCTGGAGCTTCTCGTGGTTTGAGGCCTGGCTTGCTCCACCCCCTGCTCTTGAGATTCTCCCGGATGTGGGCTGCATTTTGGCTAATATTTGGGCTGGAGCTTCTCGTGGTTTGAGGCCTGGCTTGCTCCACCCCCTGCTCTTGAGATTCTCCCAGATGTGGGCTGCATTTTGGCTGCCTTTTGGGCTGGAGCTTCTCGTGGTTTGAGGCCTGCCTTGCTCCATCCCCTGCTCTTGAAATTCTCTCGGATGTGGGCTGCATTTTGGCTGCCTTTTGGGCTGGAGCTTCTCGTGGTTTGAGGCCTGGCTTGCTCCACCCCCTGCTCTTGAGATTCTCCCGGATGTGGGCTGCATTTTGGCTGCCTTTTGGGCTGGAGCTTCTCGTGGTTTGAGGCCTGCCTTGCTCCACCCCCTGCTCTTGAGGTTCTCCCGGATGTGGGCTGGATTTTGGCTGCCTTTGGAGCTGGAGCTTCTCGTGGTTTGAGGCCTGGCTTGGTCCACCCCCTACTCCTGAGATTCTCCCAGATGTGGGCTGGAGTTTGGCTGCCTTTTGGGCTGGAGCTTCTCGTGGTTTGAGGCCTGGCTTGCTCCACCCCCTGCTCTTGAGATTCTCCAGGAGGTGGGCTGCATTTTGGCTGCCTTTTGGGCTGGAGCTTCTCGTGGTTTGAGGCCTGGCTTGCTCCACCCCCTGCTCTTGAGATTCTCCCGGATGTGGGCTGCATTTTGGCTGATACTTGGGCTGGAGCTTCCCGTGGTTTGAGGCCTGGCTTGCTCCACCCCCTGCTCTTGAGATTCTCCCGGATGTGGGCTGCATTTTGGCTGCATTTTGGGCTGGAGCTTCCCGTGGTTTGAGGCCTGGCTTGCTCCACCCCCTGCTCTTGAGATTCTCCCGGATGTGGGCTGCATTTTGGCTGATAGTTGGGCTGGAGCTTCTCGTGGTTTGAGGCCTGGCTTGCTCCACCCCCTGCTCTTGAGATTCTCCCGGATGTGGGCTGCATTTTGGCTGCATTTTGGGCTGGAGCTTCTCGTGGTTTGAGGCCTGGCTTGCTCCACCCCCTGCTCTTGAGATTCTCCCGGATGTGGGCTGCATTTTGGCTGCCTTTTGGGCTGGAGCTTCTCGTGGTTTGAGGCCTGGCTTGCTCCACACCCTGCTCTTGATATTCTCAGGGAGGTGGTTAGGATTTTGCCTGCCTTTTGGGCTGGAGCTTCTCGTGGTTTGAGGCCTGGCTTGCTCCACCCCCTGCTCTTGATATACTCCCAGATGTGGGCTGCATTTTGGCTGCCTTTTGGGCTTTAGCTTCTCGAGGTTTGAGGCCTGGCTTGCTCCACCACCTGCTCTTGAGATTCTCCAAGATGTGGGCTGGATTTTGGCTGTTACTTGGGCTGGAGCTTCTCGTGGTTTGAGGCCTGTCTTTCTCCAACCCCTGCTCTTGAGATTCTCCCGGATGTGGGCTGCATTTTGGCTGCCTTTTGGGCTGGAGCTTCTCGTGGTTTGAGGCCTGGCTTGCTCCACCCCCTGCTCTTGAGATTCTCCCGGATGTGGGCTGCATGTTGGCTGCCTTTTGGGCTGGAGCTTCTCATGGTTTGAGGCCTGCCTTGCTCCATCCCCTGCGCTTGAAATTCTCCCGGATGTGGGCTGCATTTTGTCTGATTCTTTTTCTGGAGCTTCTCGTGGTTTGAGGCCTGGCTTGCTCCACCCCCTGCTCTTGAGATTCTCCCTGATGTGGGCTGCATTTTTTCTGCCTTTTGGGCTGGAGCTTCTCATGGTTTGAGGCCTGCCTTGCTCCATCCCCTGCTCTTGAGATTCTCCCGGATGTGGGCTGCATTTTGGCTGCCTTTTGGGCTGGAGCTTCTCGAGGTTTGAGGCCTGGCTTGCTCCACCCCCTGCTCTTGAGATTCTCCCGGATGTGGGCTGCATTTTGGCTGCCTTTTGGGCTGGAGCTTCTCGAGGTTTGAGGCCTGGCTTGCTCCACCCCCTGCTCTTGAGATTCTCCCAGATGTGGGCTGGAGTTTGGCTGCCTTTTGGGCTGGAGCTTCTCGAGGTTTGAGGCCTGGCTTGCTCCACCCCCTACTCCTGAGATTCTCCCAGATGTGGGCTGGAGTTTGGCTGCATTTTGGGATGGAGATTCTCGTGGTTTGAGGCCTGGCTTGCTCCACCCCCTGCTCTTGATATTCTCCCGTATGTGGGCTGGATTTTGGCTGCCTTTTGGGCTGGAGCTTCTCGAGGTTTGAGGCCTGGCTTGCTCCACCCCCTGCTCTTGAGGTTCTCCCAGATGTGGGCTGGAGTTTGGCTGCCTTTTGGGCTGGAGCTTCTCGAGGTTTGAGGCCTGGCTTGCTCCACCCCCTACTCCTGAGATTCTCCTAGATGTGGGCTGGAGTTTGGCTGCATTTTGGGATGGAGATTCTCGTGGTTTGAGGCCTGGCTTGCTCCACCCCCTGCTCTTGATATTCTCCCGTATGTGGGCTGGATTTTGGCTGCCTTTTGGGCTGGAGCTTTTCGTGGTTTGAGGCCTGGCTTGCTCCACCACCTGCTCTTGATATTCTCCCGTATGTGGGCTGCATTTTGGCTGATACTTGGGCTGGAGCTTCTCGTAGTTTGAGGCCTGGCTTGCTCCACCCCCTGCTCTTGAGTTTGTCCCGGATGTGGGCTGGATTTTGGTTATATTTTGGGCTGGAGCTTCTCGTGGTTTGAGGCCTGGCTTGCTCCACCCCCTGCTCTTGAGATTCTCCCGGATATGGGCTGCATTTTGGCTGCCTTTTGGGCTGGAGCTTCTCATGGGTTGAGGCCTGGCTTGCTCCACCCCCTGCTCTTGATATACTCCCAGATGTGGGCTGCATTTTGGCTGCCTTTTGGGCTTTAGCTTCTCGAGGTTTGAGGCCTGGCTTGCTCCACCCCCTGCTCTTGAGATTCTCCCGGATGTGGGCTGTATTTTGGCTGATAGTTGGGCTGGAGCTTCTCGTGGTTTGAGGCCTGGCTTGCTCCACCCCCTGCTCTTGAGATTCTCCCGGATGTGGGCTGCATTTTGGCTGATAGTTGGGCTGGAGCTTCTCGTGGTTTGAGGCCTGGCTTGCTCCACCCCCTGCTCTTGAGATTCTCCCGGATGTGGGCTGGATTTTGGCTGCCTTTTGGGCTGGAGCTTCTCGTGGTTTGAGGCCTGGCTTGCTCCATCCCCTGCTCTTGATATTCTCAGGGAGGTGGTTAGGATTTTGGCTGCCTTTTGGGCTGGAGCTTCTCATGGTTTGAGGCCTGGCTTGCTCCACCCCCTGCTCTTGATATACTCCCAGATGTGGGCTGCATTTTGGCTGCCTTTTGGGATTTATCTTCTCGAGGTTTGAGGCCTGGCTTGCTCCACCCCCTGCTCTTGAGATTCTCCCGGATGTGGGCTGCATTTTGGCTGCCTTTAGGTCTGGAGCTTCCCGTGGTTTGAGGCCTGGCTTGCTCCACCCCCTGCTCTTGAGATTCTCCCGGATGTGGGTTGCATTTTGGCTGCATTTTGGGCTGGAGCTTCTCGTGGTTTGAGGCCTGGCTTGCTCCACCCCCTGCTCTTGAGATTCTCCCGGATGTGGGCTGCATTTTGGCTGCCTTTTGGGCTGGAGCTTCTCATGGTTTGAGGCCTGGCTTGCTCCACCCCCTGCTCTTGAGATTCTCCCGGATGTGGGCTGCATTTTGGCTGCCTTTAGGGCTGGAGCTTCTCGTGGTTTGAGGCCTGGCTTGCTCCACCCCCTGCTCTTGAGATTCTCCCGGATGTGGGCTGCATTTTGGCTGATACTTGGGCTGGAGCTTCTCGTGGTTTGAGGCCTGGCTTGCTCCACCCCCTGCTCTTGAGATTCTCCCGGATGTGGGCTGCATTTTGGCTGTATTTTGGGCTGGAGCTTCTCGTGGTTTGAGGCCTGGCTTGCTCCACCCCCTGCTCTTGAGATTCTCCCGGATATGGGCTGCATTTTGGCTGCCTTTTGGGCTGGAGCTTCTCATGGTTTGAGACCTGGCTTGCTCCACCACCTGCTCTTGAGATTCTCCAAGATGTGGGCTGGATTTTGGATCATGTTTGGGCTGGAGCTTCTCGTGGTTTGAGGCCTGGCTTTCTCCAACCCCTGCTCTTGAGATTCTCCCGGATGTGGGCTGCATTTTGGCTGCATTTTGGTCTGGAGATTCTCGTGGTTTGAGGCCTGGCTTGCTCCACCCCCTGCTCTTGAGATTCTCCCGGATGTGGGCTGCATTTTGGCTGCCTTTTGGGCTGGAGCTTCTCGTGGTTTGAGGCCTGCCTTGCTCCATCCCCTGCTCTTGAAATTCTCTCGGATGTGGGCTGCATTTTGGCTGCCTTTTGGGCTGGAGCTTCTCGTGGTTTGAGGCCTGGCTTGCTCCACCCCCTGCTCTTGAGATTCTCCCGGATGTGGGCTGCATTTTGGCTGCCTTTTGGGCTGGAGCTTCTCGTGGTTTGAGGCCTGCCTTGCTCCATCCCCTGCTCTTGAGATTCTCCCGGATGTGGGCTGCATTTTGGCTGCATTTTGGGCTGGAGCTTCTCGTGGTTTGAGGCCTGGCTTGCTCCACCCCCTGCTCTTGAGATTCTCCCGGATTTGGGCTGCATTTTGGCTGCCTTTTGGGCTGGAGCTTCTCGTGGTTTGAGGCCTGGCTTGCTCCACCCCCTGCTCTTGAGGTTCTCCCGGATGTGGGCTGGATTTTGGCTGCCTTTGGAGCTGGAGCTTCTCGTGGTTTGAGGCCTGGCTTGGTCCACCCCCTACTCCTGAGATTCTCCCAGATGTGGGCTGGAGTTTGGCTGCCTTTTGGGCTGGAGCTTCTCGAGGTTTGAGGCCTGGCTTGCTCCACCCCCTGCTCTTGAGATTCTCCCGGATGTGGGCTGCATTTTGGCTGCCTTTTGGGCTGGAGCTTCTCGTGGTTTGAGGCCTGGCTTGCTCCACCCCCTGCTCTTGAGATTCTCCCGGATGTGGGCTGCATTTTGGCTGATACTTGGGCTGGAGCTTCCCGTGGTTTGAGGCCTGGCTTGCTCCACCCCCTGCTCTTGAGATTCTCCCGGTTGTGGGCTGCATTTTGGCTGCATTTTGGGCTGGAGCTTCCCGTGGTTTGAGGCCTGGCTTGCTCCACCCCCTGCTCTTGAGATTCTCCCGGATGTGGGCTGCATTTTGGCTGATAGTTGGGCTGGAGCTTCTCGTGGTTTGAGGCCTGGCTTGCTCCACCCCCTGCTCTTGAGATTCTCCCGGATGTGGGCTGCATTTTGGCTGCCTTTTGGGCTGGAGCTTCTCGTGGTTTGAGGCCTGGCTTGCTCCACCCCCTGCTCTTGAGTTTCTCCCGGATGTGGGCTGCATTTTGGCTGCATTTTGGGCTGGAGCTTCTCGTGGTTTGAGGCCTGGCTTGCTCCACCCCCTGCTCTTGAGATTCTCCCGGATGTGGGCTGCATTTTGGCTGCCTTTTGGGCTTTAGCTTCTCGAGGTTTGAGGCCTGGCTTGCTCCAACCCCTGCTCTTGAGATTCTCCCGGATGTGGGCTGCATTTTGGCTGATAGTTGGGCTGGAGCTTCTCGTGGTTTGAGGCCTGGCTTGCTCCACCCCCTGCTCTTGAGATTCTCCCGGATGTGGGTTGCATTTTGGCTGCATTTTGGGCTGGAGCTTCTCGTGGTTTGAGGCCTGGCTTGCTCCACCCCCTGCTCTTGAGATTCTCCCGGATGTGGGTTGCATTTTGGCTGCCTTTTGGGCTGGAGCTTCTCATGGTTTGAGGCCTGGCTTGCTCCACCACCTGCTCTTGAGATTCTCCAAGATGTGGGCTGGATTTTGGCTGATACTTGGGCTGGAGCTTCTCGTGGTTTGAGGCCTGGCTTTCTCCAACCCCTGCTCTTGAGATTCTCCCGGATGTGGGCTGCATTTTGGCTGCCTTTTGGGCTGGAGCTTCTCGTGGTTTGAGGCCTGGCTTGCTCCACCCCCTGCTCTTGAGATTCTCCCGGATGTGGGCTGCATTTTGGCTGCCTTTTGGGCTGGAGCTTCTCGTGGTTTGAGGCCTGCCTTGCTCCATCCCCTGCTCTTGAAATTCTCCCGGATGTGGTCTGCATTTTGTCTGATTCTTTTTCTGGAGCTTCTCGTGGTTTGAGGCCTGGCTTGCTCCACCCCCTGCTCTTGAGATTCTCCCGGATGTGGGCTGCATTTTGGCTGCCTTTTGGGCTGGAGCTTCTCGTGGTTTGAGGCCTGGCTTGCTCCATCCCCTGCTCTTGAGATTCTCCCGGATGTGGGCTGCATTTTGGCTGCATTTTGGGCTGGAGCTTCTCGTGGTTTGAGGCCTGGCTTGCTCCACCCCCTGCTCTTGAGATTCTCCCGGATTTGGGCTGCATTTTGGCTGCCTTTTGGGCTGGAGCTTCTCGAGGTTTGAGGCCTGGCTTGCTCCACCCCCTGCTCTTGAGGTTCTCCCAGATGTGGGCTGGAGTTTGGCTGCCTTTTGGGCTGGAGCTTCTCGAGGTTTGAGGCCTGGCTTGCTCCACCCCCTACTCCTGAGATTCTCCCAGATGTGGGCTGGAGTTTGGCTGCATTTTGGGATGGAGATTCTCGTGGTTTGAGGCCTGGCTTGCTCCACCCCCTGCTCTTGAGATTCTCCCGTATGTGGGCTGGATTTTGGCTGCCTTTTGGGCTGGAGCTTCTCGAGGTTTGAGGCCTGGCTTGCTCCACCCCCTGCTCTTGAGGTTCTCCCAGATGTGGGCTGGAGTTTGGCTGCCTTTTGGGCTGGAGCTTCTCGAGGTTTGAGGCCTGGCTTGCTCCACCCCCTACTCCTGAGATTCTCCCAGATATGGGCTGGAGTTTGGCTGCATTTTGGGATGGAGATTCTCGTGGTTTGAGGCCTGGCTTGCTCCACCCCCTGCTCTTGATATTCTCCCGTATGTGGGCTGGATTTTGGCTGCATTTTGGGCTGGAGGTTTTCGTGGTTTGAGGCCTGGCTTGCTCCACCACCTGCTCTTGATATTCTCCCAGATGTGGGCTGCATTTTGGCTGCCTTTTGGGCTGGAGCTTCTCGTGGTTTGAGGCCTGGCTTGCTCCACCCCCTGCTCCTGAGAATCTCCCGGATGTGGGCTGCATTTTGGCTGATACTTGGGCTGGAGCTTCTCGTGGTTTGAGGCCTGGCTTGCTCCACCCCCTGCTCTTGAGATTCTCCCGGATGTGGGCTGGATTTTGGTTACATTTTGGGCTGGAGCTTCTCGTGGTTTGAGGCCTGGCTTGCTCCACCCCCTGTTCTTGAGATTCTCTCAGATGTGGGCTGCATTTTGGCTGCCTTTTGGGCTGGAGCTTCTCGTGGTTTGAGGCCTGGCTTGCTCCACCCCCTGCTCTTGAGATTCTCCCGGAGGTGGGCTGCATTTTGGCTGCCTTTTGGGCTGGAGCTTCTCGTGGTTTGAGGCCTGGCTTGCTCCACCCCCTGCTCTTGAGATTCTCCCGGATGTGGGCTGCATTTTGGCTGATACTTGGGCTGGAGCTTCTCGTGGTTTGAGGCCTGGCTTGCTCCACCCCCTGCTCTTGAGTTTGTCCCGGATGTGGGCTGGATTTTGGTTACATTTTGGGCTGGAGCTTCTCGTGGTTTGAGGCCTGCCTTGCTCCACCCCCTGCTCTTGAGATTCTCCCGGATGTGGGCTGCATTTTGGCTGCGTTTAGGGCTGGAGCTTCTCGTGGTTTGAGGCCTGGCTTGCTCCACCCCCTGCTCTTGAGATTCTCCTGGATGTGGGTTGCATTTTGGCTGCATTTTGGGCTGGAGCTTCTCGTGGTTTGAGGCCTGGCTTGCTCCACCCCCTGCTCTTGAGATTCTCCCGGATATGGGCTGGATTTTGGCTGCCTTTTGGGCTGGAGCTTCTCATGGTTTGAGGCCTGGCTTGCTCCACCACCTGCTCTTGAGATTCTCCAAGATGTGGGCTGGATTTTGGATCATGTTTGGGCTGGAGCTTCTCGTGGTTTGAGGCCTGGCTTTCTCCAACCCCTGCTCTTGAGATTCTCCCGGATGTGGGCTGCATTTTGGCTGCCTTTTGGGCTGGAGCTTCTTGTGGTTTGAGGCCTGGCTTGCTCCACCCCCTGCTCTTGAGATTCTCCCGGATGTGGGCTGCATTTTGGCTGCCTTTTGGGCTGGAGCTTCTCGTGGTTTGAGGCCTGGCTTGCTCCATCCCCTGCTCTTGAAATTCTCCCGGATGTGGGCTGCATTTTGGCTGATTCTTGGTCTGGAGCTTCTCGTGGTTTGAGGCCTGGCTTGCTCCACCCCCTGCTCTTGAGATTCTCCCGGATGTGGGCTGCATTTTGGCTGCCTTTTGGGCTGGAGCTTCTCGTGGTTTGAGGCCTGGCTTGCTCCACCCCCTGCTCTTGAGATTCTCCCGGATTTGGGCTGCATTTTGGCTGCCTTTTGGGCTGGAGCTTCTCGAGGTTTGAGGCCTGGCTTGCTCCACCCCATGCTCTTGAGGTTCTCCCAGATGTGGGCTGGAGTTTGGCTGCCTTTTGGGCTGGAGCTTCTCGAGGTTTGAGGCCTGGCTTGCTCCACCCCCTACTCCTGAGATTCTCCCAGATGTGGGTTGGATTTTTGCTGCCTTTTGGGTTGGAGCTTCTCGTGGTTTGAGGCCTGGCTTGCTCCACCCCCTGCTCTTGAGATTCTCCTGCATGTGGACTGGATTTTGGCTGCCTTTTGGGCTGGAGCTTCTCATGGTTTGAGGCCTGGCTTGCTCCATCCCCTACTCTTGAGATTCTCCCAGAGGTGGGCTGGATTTTGGCTGCCCTTTGGGCTGGAGCTTCTCGTGGTTTGAGGCCTGGCTTGCTCCACCCCCTGCTCTTGATATTCTCCCCGAAGTGGGCTGCATTTTGGCTGCCTTTTGTGCTGGAGCTTCTCGTGGTTTGAGGCCTGGCTTGCTCCACCCCCTGCTCTTGAGATTCTCCCGGAGGTGGGCTGGATTTTGGCTGCATTTTGGGCTGGAGCTTCTCGTGGTTTGAGGCCTGGCTTGCTCCACCCCCCGTGCATTATATTCTTCCGGGTGTGGGCTGGAGTTTGGCTGCCTCTTGGGCTGGAGCTTCTCATGGTTTGAGGCGTTGCTCACTCCACCCCCTGCTCTTGATATTCTCCTGGAGGTGGGCTGGAGTTTGGCTGCCTTTTGGGCCGGAGCTTCTCGTCGTTTGAGGCCTGGCTTGCTCCACCCCCTGCTCTTGAGATTCTCCCGGAGGTGGGCTGCATTTTGGCTGCCTTTTGGGCTGGAGCTTCTCGTGGTTTGAGGCCTGGCTTGCTCCACCCCCTGCTCTTGATATTCTCCCGGATGTGGTCTGGATTTTGGCTGCCTTTTGGGCTGGAGCTTCTCGTGGTTTGAGGCCTGGCTTGCTCCACCCCCTGCTCTTGATATTCTCCCGGATGTGGGCTGCATTTTGGCTGCATTTTGGGCTGGAGCTTCTTGTGGTTGAGGCCTGGCTTGCTCCACACCCTGCTCTTGATATTCTCCCGGATGTGGGCTGGAGTGTGACTGAATGTTGGTCTGGAGATTCTCGTGGTTTGAGGCCTGGCTAGCTCGACCCCGTACTCTTGATATTCTCCCGGATGCGAGCTGCATTTTGGCTGCAGTTTGGGCTGGAGCTTCTCATGGTTTGAGGCCTGGCTTGCTCCACCACCTGCTCTTGAGATTCTCCAAGATGTGGGCTGGATTTTGGCTGATACTTGGGCTGGAGCTTCTCGTGGTTTGAGGCCTGGCTTTCTCCACCCCCTGCTCTTGAGATTCTCCCGGATGTGGGCTGCATTTTGGCTGCCTTTTGGGCTGGAGCTTCTCGAGGTTTGAGGCCTGGCTTGCTCCACCCCCTGCTCTTGAGATTCTCCTGAATGTGGGCTGCATTTTGGATGCAGTTTGGGCTGGAGCTTCTCGTGGTTTGAGATCTGGCTTGCTCCACCCTCTGCTCTTGAGATTCTCTCAGATGTGGGCTGCATTTTGGCTGCCTTTTGGAATGGAGGTTTTCGAGGTTTGAAGCCTGGCTTGCTCCACTCCCGGGTTTTGATATTCTCCGGGATGTGGGCTGGATTTTGTCTGCATTTTGGGCTGGAGCTTCTCGTCCTTTGAGGCCTGGCTTCCTCCACCCCCTGCTCTTGAGATTCTCCCGGATGTGGGCTGGATTTTGGCTGCCTTTTGGGCTGGAGCTTCTCGTGGTTTGAGGCCTGGCTTGCTCCACCCCCTGCTCTTGAGATTCTACCAGATGTGGGCTGGATTTTGGGCTGGAGCTTCTCGTGGTTTGAGGCTTGGCTTGCTCCACCCCCTGCTCTTGATATTCTCCCGGATGTGGGCTGCATTTTGGCTGCATTTTGGGCTGGAGCTTCTTGTGGTTTGAGGCCTGGCTTGCTCCACCTCCTGCTCTTGATATTCTCCTGGATGTGGCCTGCATTTTGGCTGCATTTTTGGGCTGGAGCTTCTCGTGGTTTGAGGCCTGGCTTGCTCCACCCCCTGCTCTTGAGATTGTCTCAGATGTGGGCTGCATTTTGGCTGCCTTTTGGACTGGAGGTTTTCGAGGTTTGAGGCCTGCCTTGCTCCACCCCCTGCTCTAGATATTCTCCCGGATGTGGGCTGCATTTTGGCTGCCTTTTCGGCCGGAGCTTCTCGTGGTTTGAGGCCTGGCTTGCTCCACCCCCTGCTCTTGAGATTCTCCCGGATGAGGGCTGCATTTTGGCTGCCTTTTTTGCTGGAGCTTCTCGTGGTTTGAGGCCTGGCTTGCTCCACTTCTTACCCCTGAGATTCTCCCGGTTGTGGGCTGGATTTTGGCTGCCATTTTGGGCTGGAGCTTCTCGTGGTTTGAGGCCTGGCTTGCTCCACCCCCTGCTCTTGAGATTCTCCCGGATATGGGCTGGATTTTGGCTGCCATTTTGGGCTGGAGCTTCTCGTGGTTTGAGGCCTGTCTTGCTCCACCCCCTGCTCTTGAGATTCTCCCGGATGTGGGCTGCATTTTGGCTGCCTTTTGGGCTGGAGCTTCTCGTGGTTTGAGGCCTGGCTTGCTCCACCCCCTGCTCTTGAGATTCTCCCATATGTGGGCTGCATTTTGGCTGCCTTTTGGGCTGGAGCTTCTCGTGGTTTGAGGCCTGGCTTGCTCCACCCCCTGCTCTTGAGATTCTCCCGGATATGGGCTGGATTTTGGCTGCATTTTGGGCTGCATCTTCTCGTGGTTTAAGGCATGGCTTTCTCCACCCCCCTGCTCTTGATATTCTCCCATATGTGGGCTGCATTTTGGCTGACACTTGGGCTGGAGCTTCTCGTGGTTTGAGGCCTGGCTTGCTCCACCCCCTGCTCTTGATATTCTCCCGGATGTGGGCTGCATTTTTTCTGCATTTTGGTCTGGAGATTCTCGTGGTTTGAGGCCTGTCTTGCTCCATCCCCTGCTCTTGATATTCTCCCGGAGGTGGGCTGCATTTTGGCTGCCTTTTGGACTGGAGGTTTTTGAGGTTTGAGGCCTGGCTTGCTCCAACCCCTGCTCTAGATATTCTCCAGGATGTGGGCTGCATTTTGGCTGCCTTTTGGGCTGGAGCTTCTCGAGGTTTGAGGCCTGGCTTGCTCCAGCCCCTGCTCTTGAGATTCTCCCGGATGTGGGCTGGATATTGGCTGCCTTTTGGGCTGGAGCTTCTCGTGGTTTGAGGCCTGGCTTGCTCCACCCCCTGCTCTTGAGATTCTCCCAGATGTGGGCTGCATTTTGGCTAATATTTGGGCTGGAGCTTCTCGTGGTTTGAGGCCTGGCTTGCTCCACCCCCTGCTCTTGAGATTCTCCCGGATGTGGGCTGCATTTTGGCTGCATTTTGGGCTGGAGCTTCTCGTGGTTTGAGGCCTGCCTTGCTCCATCCCCTGCTCTTGAGATTCTCCCGCATGTGGGATGGATTTTGGCTGCCTTTTGGGCTGGAGGTTTTCGAGGTTTGAGGCCTGGCTTGCTCCACCCCCTGCTCTTGATATTCTCCCGTATGTGGGCTGAATTTTGGCTGGATTTTTGCCTGGAGCTTCTCGTGGTTTGAGGCATGGCTTACTCCAACCCCTGCTCTTGAGATTCTCCCAGATGTGGACTGGATTTTGTCTGCCTTTTGGTCTGGAGCTTCTCGTGGTTTGAGGCCTGGCTTGCTCCACCCCCTGCTCTTGATATTCTCCCGGATGTGGGCTGCATTTTGGCTGCTTTTTGGTCTGGAGCTTCTCGTGGTTTGAGGCCTGGCTTGCTCCACCCCCTGCTCTTGAGATTCTCCCGGATATGGGCTGGATTGTGGCTGACTTTTGGGCTGGAGCTTCTCGTGGTTTGAGGCCTGGCTTGCTCCACCCCCTGCTCTTGAGATTCTCCCGGATGTGGGCTGCATTTTGGCTGCATTTTGGGCTGGAGCTTCTCGTGGTTTGAGGCCTGGCTTTCCCCACCCCCTGCTCTTGAGATTCTCCCGCATGTGGGCTGGATTTTGGCTGCCTTTTGGGCTGGAGGTTTTCGAGGTTTGAGGCCTGGCTTGCTCCACCCCCTGCTCTTGATATTCTCCCGTATGTGGGCTGAATTTTGGCTTGATTTTTGCCTGGAGCTTCTCGTGGTTTGAGGCCTGGCTTACTCCAACCCCTGCTCTTGATATTCTCCCGGATGTGGACTGGATTTTGTCTGCCTTTTGGGCTGGAGCTTCTCGTGGTTTGAGGCCTGGATTGCTCCACCCCCTGCTCTTGATATTCTCCCGGATGTGGGCTGCATTTTGGCTGCTTTTTGGTCTGGAGCTTCTCGTGGTTTGAGGCCTGGCTTGCTCCACCCCCTGCTCTTGAGATTCTCCCGGATATGGGCTGGATTTTGGCTGCTTTTTGGGCTGGAGCTTCTCGTGGTTTGAGGCCTGGCTTGCTCCACCCCCTGCTCTTGAGATTCTCCCGGATGTGGGCTGCATTTTGGCTGCCTTTGGGGCTGGAGCTTCTGTGGTTTGAGGCCTGGCTTGCTCCACCCCCTGCTCTTGATATTCTCCTGGATGTGGCCTGCATTTTGGCTGCCTTTTGGGCTGGAGCTTCTCGTGGTTTGAGGCCTGGCTTGCTCCACCCCCTGCTCTTGAGATTCTCCCGGATGTGGGCTGGATTTTGGCTGCCTTTTGGGCTGCAGCTTCTCGTGGTTTGAGGCCTGGCTTGCTCCACCCCCTGCTCTTGAGATTCTCCCGGATGTGGGCTGCATTTTGGCTGTATTTTGGGCTGGATCTTCTCGTGGTTTAAGGCATGGCTTTCTCCACCCCCTGCTCTTGATATTCTCCCATATGTGGGCTGCATATTGACTGTATTTTGGGCTGGAGCTTCTCGTGGTTTGAGGCCTGGCTTGCTCCACCCCCTGCTCTTGAGATTCTCCCGGATGTGGGCTGCATTTTGGCTGATACTTGGGCTGGAGCTTCTCGTTTTTTGAGGCCTGGCTTGCTCCACCCCCTGCTCTTGATATTCTCCCGGATGTGGGCTGCATTTTTTCTGCATTTTGGTCTGGAGATTCTCGTGGTTTGAGGCCTGTCTTGCTCCACCCCCTGCTCTTGAGATTCTCCTGGATGTGGGCTGCGTTTTGGCTGCCTTTTGGGCTGGAGCTTCTCGTGGTTTGAGGCCTGGCTTGCTCCACCCCCTGCTCTTGAGATTCTCTCAGATATGGGCTGCATTTTGGCTGCCTTTTGGACTGGATGTTTTCGAGCTTTGAGGCCTGGCTTGCTCCACCCCCTGCTCTAGATATTCTCCAGGATGTGGGCTGCATTTTGGCTGCCTTTTGGGCTGGAGCTTCTCGAGGTTTGAGGCCTGGCTTGCTCCAGCCCCTGCTCTTGAGATTCTCCCGGATGTGGGCTGCATTTTGGCTGCATTTTGGGCTGCATCTTCTCGTGGTTTAAGGCATGGCTTTCTGCACCCCCCTGCTCTTGATATTCTCCCATATGTGTGCTGCATTTTGGCCGATACTTGGGCTGGAGCTTCTCGTGGTTTGAGGCCTGGCTTGCTCCACCCCCTGCTCTTGATATTCTCCCGGATGTGGGCTGCATTTTTTCTGCATTTTGGTCTGGAGCTTCTCGAGGTTTGAGGCCTGGCTTGCTCCAGCCCCTGCTCTTGCGATTCTCCCGGATGTGGGCTGGATTTTGGCTGCCTTTTGGGCTGGAGCTTCTCGTGGTTTGAGGCCTGGCTTGCTCCACCCCCTGCTCTTGAGATTCTCCCGGATATGGGCTGCATATTGGCTAATATTTGGGCTGGAGCTTCTCATGGTTTGAGGCCTGGCTTGCTCCACCCCCTGCTCTTGAGATTCTCCCGGATATGGGCTGCATATTGGCTAATATTTGGGCTGGAGCTTCTCATGGTTTGAGGCCTGGCTTGCTCCACCCCCTGCTCTTGAGATTCTCCCGGATGTGGGCTGCATTTTGGCTGGATTTTTGCCTGGAGCTTCTCGTGGTTTGAGGCCTGGCTTGCTCCACCCCCTGCTCTTGAGATTCTCCCGGATGTGGGCTGCATTTTGGCTGTATTTTGGGCTGGATCTTCTCGTGGTTTAAGGCATGGCTTTCTCCACCCCCTGCTCTTGATATTCTCCCATATGTGGGCTGCATATTGACTGCCTTTTGGGCTGGAGCTTCTCGTGGTTTGAGGCCTGGCTTGCTCCACCCCCTGCTCTTGAGATTCTCCCGGATATGGGCTGGATTTTGGCTGCCTTTTGGGCTGGAGCTTCTCGAGGTTTGAGGCCTGGCTTGCTCCACCCCCTGCTCTTGAGATTCTCCCGGATGTGGGCTGCATTTTGGCTGCCTTTTGGGCTGGAGCTTCTCGTGGTTTGAGGCCTGGCTTGCTCCACCCCCTGCTCTTGAGATTCTCCCGGATGTGGGCTGCATTTTGGCTAATATTTGGGCTGGAGCTTCTCGTGGTTTGAGGCCTGGCTTGCTCCACCCCCTGCTCTTGAGATTCTCCCGGATGTGGGCTGCATTTTGGCTGCCTTTTGGGCTGGAGCTTCTCGTGGTTTGAGGCCTGTCTTGCTCCACCCCCTGCTCTTAAGATTCTCCCGGTTTTGGGCTGCATTTTGGCTGAATTTGGGGCTGGAGCTTCTCGTGGTTTGAGGCCTGGCTTGATCCACCCCCTGCTCTTGATATTCTCCCGGATGTGGGCTGCATTTTGGCTGCTTTTTGGGCTGGAGCTTCTCGTGGTTTGAGGCCTGTCTTGCTCCACCCCCTGCTCTTGATATTCTCCTAGATGTGGCCTGCATTTTGGCTGCCTTTTGGGCTGGAGCTTCTCGTGGTTTGAGGCCTGGCTTGCTCCACCCCCTGCTCTTGAGATTCTCCCGGATGTGGGCTTCATTTTGGCTGCCTTTTGGAATGGAGGTTTTCGTGGTTTGAGGCCTGGCTTGCTCCACCCCCTGCTCTTGAGATTCTCCCGATGTGGGCTGCATTTTGGCTGCCTTTTTGGGGTGGAACTTCTCGTGGTTTGAGGCCTGGCTTGCTCCACCCCGTGCTCTTGATATTCTCCTGGATGTGGGCTGCATTTTGGCTGATTCTTGGGCTGGAGCTTCTCCAGGTTTGAGGCCTGGCTGGCTCCACCCCCTGCTCTTGATATTCTCCTGGAGGTGGACTGCATTTTGGCTGATTCTTGGGCTGGAACTTCTCGTGATTTGAGGCCTGGCTTGCTCCAACCCCTGCTCTTGAGATTCTCCCGGAGGTGGGCTGCATTTAGGCTGCCCTTTTGGGATGGAACTTCTCGTGGTTTGAGGCCTGGCTTGCTCCTGCCCCTGCTCTTGAGATTCTCCCGGATGTGGCCTGCATTTTATCTGTTTCTCGGGCTGGAGCTTCTCGTGGTTTGAGGCCTGGCTTGCTCCACCCCCTGCTCTTGAGATTCTCCCGGATGTGGGCTGCATTTTGGCTGCCTTTTGGGCTGGAGGATTTCGAGGTTTCAGGCCTGGCTTGCTCCACCCCCTGCTCTTGAGATTCTCCCGGATGTGGGTAGGCTTTTGGCTGGATTTTTGGCTGGAGCTTCTCGTGGTTTGAGGCCTGTCTTGCTCCACCCCCTGCTCTTGAGATTCTCCCAGATGTGGGCTGCATTTTGGCTGCCTTTTGGGCTGGAGCTTCTCGTGGTTTGAGGCCTGGCTTGCTCCTGCCCCTGCTCTTGAGATTCTCCCGGATGTGGCCTGCATTTTATCTGATTCTTGGGCTGGAGCTTCTCGTGGTTTGAGGCCTGGCTTTCTCCACCCCCTGCTCTTGAGATTCTCCCGGATGTGCGCTGCATTTTGGCTGCCTTTTTGGGGTGGAACTTCTCATGCTTTAAGGCCTGGATTGCTCCAACCACTGCTCTTGAGATTCTCTCGGATGTGGGCTGCATTTTGGCTGCCTTTTGGGCTGGAGCTTCTCGTGGTTTGAGGCCTGGCTTGCTCCACCCCCTGCTCTTGATATTCTCCCGCATGTGGGCTGCATTTTGGCTGAATTTTGGGCGGGAGCTTCTCGTGGTTTGAGGCCTGGCTTGCTCCACCCCCTGCTCTTGAGATTCTCCCGGAGGTGGGCTGCATTTTGGCTGCCTTTTGGGCTGGAGCTTCTCGTGGTTTGAGGCCTGGCTTGCTCCACCCCCTGCTCTTGAGATTCTCAGGGAGGTGGGCTGCATTTTGGCTGCCTTTTGGGCAGGAGCTTCTCGAGGTTTGAGGCCTGGCTTGCTCCACCCCCTGCTCTTGATATTCTCCCGGATGTGGCCTGCATTTTGGCTGCCATTTTGGGGTGGAACTTCTCATGGTTTGAGGCCTGGCTTCCTCCACCCCCTGCTCTTGAGATTCTCCCGGATGTGGGCTGCATTTTGGCTGCAATTTGGGCTGGAGCTTCTCGTGGTTTGAGGCCTGGCTTGCTCCACCCCCTGCTCTTGAGATTCTCCCGGATGTGGGTAGGATTTTGGCTGGATTTTTGGCTGGAGCTTCTCGTGGTTTGAGGCCTGGCTTGCTCCAACCCCTGCTCTTGAGATTCTCCCAGATGTGGGCTGCATTTTGGCTGCCTTTTGGGCTGGAGCTTCTCGTGGTTTGAGGCTTGGCTTGCTCCAACCCCTGCTCTTGAGATTCTCCCAGATGTGGCCTGCATTTTGTCTGAATCTTGGGCTGGAGCTTCTCGTGGTTTGAGGCCTGGCTTGCTCCACCCCCTGCTCTTGAGATTCTCCCGGATGTGGGCTGCATTTTGGCTGAATTTTGGGCTGGAGCTTCTCGTGGTTTGAGGCCTGGCTTGCTCCACCCCCTGCTCTTGAGATTCTCCCGGATGTGGGCTGCATTTTGGCTGCCTTTTTGGGCTGGAGCTTCTCGAGGTTTAAGGCATGGATTGCTCCAACCACTGCTCTTGAGATTCTCCCGGATGTGGGCTGCATTTTGGCTGCCTTTTGGGCTGGAGCTTCTCGTGGTTTGAGGCCTGGCTTGCTCCACCCCCTGCTCTTGAGATTCTCCCGGATGTGGGCTGCATTTTGGCTGATTCTTGGGCTGGAACTTCTCGTGTTTTGAGGCCTGGCTTGCTCCACCCCTTGCTCTTGAGATTCTATCGGATGTGGGCTGCATTTTGGCTGATTCTTGGGCTGGAACTTCTCGTGGTTTGAGGCCTGCCTTGCTCCACCCCCTGCTCTTGAGATTTTCCCGGATGTGGGCTGCATTTTGGCTAATATTTGGGCTGGAGCTTCTCGTGGTTTGAGGCCTGGCTTGCTCCACCCCCTGCTCTTGTGATTCTCCCAGATGTGGGCTGCATTTTGGCTGCCTTTTGGACTGGAGGTTTTCGAGGTTTGAGGCCTGGCTTGCTCCACCCCCTGCTCTAGATATTCTCCCGGATGTGGGCTGCATTTTGTCTAATATTTGGGCTGGAGCTTCTCGTGCTTTGAGGCCTGGCTTGCTCCACCCCCTGCTCTTGATATTCTCCCGGATGTGGGCTGCATTTTGGCTGCATTTTGGGCTGGAGCTTCTCGTGGTTTGAGGCCTGGCTTGCTCCACCCCCTGCTCTTGAGATTCTCCCGGAGGTGAGCTGCATTTAGGCTGCCTTTTGGCCTGGAGGTTTTCGAGGTTTGTGGCCTGTCTTGCTCCAACCCCTGCTCTTGAGATTCTCCCGCATGTGGGCTGGATTTTGGCTGCCTTTTGGCCTGGAGGTTTTCGAGGTTTCAGGCCTGGCTTGCTCCACCCCCTGCTCTTGAGATTCTCCCGAATGTGGGTAGGATTTTGGCTGGATTTTTGGCTGGAGCTTCTCGTGGTTTGAGGCCTGGCTTGCTCCAACCCCTGCTCTTGAGATTCTCCCGGAGGTGGGCTGCATTTTGGCTGCCTTTTGGGCTGGAGCTTCTCGTGGTTTGAGGCCTGGCTTGCTCCACCCCCTGCTCTTGAGATTCTCCCGGATGTGGGCTGCATTTTGGCTGCATTTTGGGCTGGAGCTTCTCGTGGTTTGAGGCCTGGCTTGCTCCACCCCCTGCTCTTGAGATTCTCCGGGAGGTGGTCTGCATTTTGGCTGCCTTTTGGGCTGGAGCTTCTCGTGGTTTGAGGCCTGCCTTGCTCCACCCCCTGCTCTTGAGATTTTCCCGGATGTGGGCTGCATTTTGGCTAATATTTGGGCTGGAGCTTCTCGTGGTTTGAGGCCTGGCTTGCTCCACCCCCTGCTCTTGATATTCTCCTGGATGTGGGCTGCATTTTGGCTGCCTTTTGGACTGGAGGTTTTCGAGGTTTGAGGCCTGGCTTGCTCCACCCCCTGCTCTAGATATTCTCCCGGATGTGGGCTGCATTTTGGCTGCATTTTGGGCTGGAGCTTCTCGTGGTTTGAGGCCTGGCTTGCTCCACCCCCTGCTCTTGAGATTCTCCCGGAGGTGAGCTGCATTTAGGCTGCCTTTTGGCCTGGAGGTTTTCGAGGTTTGTGGCCTGTCTTGCTCCAACCCCTGCTCTTGAGATTCTCCCGCATGTGGGCTGGATTTTGGCTGCCTTTTGGGCTGGAGGTTTTCGAGGTTTCAGGCCTGGCTTGCTCCACCCCCTGCTCTTGAGATTCTCCCGAATGTGGGTAGGATTTTGGCTGGATTTTTGGCTGGAGCTTCTCGTGGTTTGAGGCCTGGCTTGCTCCAACCCCTGCTCTTGAGATTCTCCCAGATGTGGGCTGCATTTTGGCTGCCTTTTGGGCTGGAGCTTCTCGTGGTTTGAGGCCTGGCTTGCTCCACCCCCTGCTCTTGAGATTCTCCCGGATGTGGGCTGCATTTTGGCTGCATTTTGGGCTGGAGCTTCTCGTGGTTTGAGGCCTGGCTTCCTCCACCCCCTGCTCTTGAGATTCTCCGGGAGGTGGGCTGCATTTTGGCTGCCTTTTGGGCTGGAGCTTCTCGTGGTTTGAGGCCTGCCTTGCTCCACCCCCTGCTCTTGAGATTTTCCCAGATGTGGGCTGCATTTTGGCTAATATTTGGGCTGGAGCTTCTCGTGGTTTGAGGCCTGGCTTGCTCCACCCCCTGCTCTTGATATTCTCCTGGATGTGGGCTGCATTTTGGCTGCCTTTTGGACTGGAGGTTTTCGAGGTTTGAGGCCTGGCTTGCTCCACCCCCTGCTCTAGATATTCTCCCGGATGTGGGCTGCATTTTGTCTAATATTTGGGCTGGAGGTTTTCGAGGTTTGAGGCCTGGCTTGCTCCACCCCCTGCTCTTGATATTCTCCTGGATGTGGGCTGCATTTTGGCTGCCTTTTGGACTGGAGGTTTTCGTGGTTTGAGGCCTGGCTTGCTCCACCCCCTGCTCTTGAGATTCTCCCGGAGGTGGGCTGCATTTTGGCTGCCTTTTGGGCTGGAGGTTTTCGAGGTTTCAGGCCTGGCTTGCTCCACCCCCTGCTCTTGAGATTCTCCCGCATGTGGGCTGGATTTTGGCTGCCTTTTGGGCTGGAGGTTTTCGAGGTTTCAGGCCTGGCTTGCTCCACCCCCTGCTCTTGAGATTCTCCCGGATGTGGGTAGGATTTTGGCTGGATTTTTGGCTGGAGCTTCTCGTGGTTTGAGGCCTGGCTTGCTCGAACCCCTGCTCTTGAGATTCTCCCGGATGTGGCCTGCATTTTGGCTGCCTTTTGGGCTGGAGCTTCTTGTGGTTTGAGGCCTGGCTTGCTCCAACCCCTGCTCTTGAGATTCTCCCAGTTGTGGGCTGCATTTTGGCTGCCTTTTTGGGCTGGAGCTTCTCGTGGTTTGAGGCCTGGCTTGCTCCACCCCCTGCTCTTGAGATTCTCCCGGATGTGCGCTGCATTTTGGCTGCCTTTTTGGGCTGGAACTTCTCGTGGTTTGAGGCTTGGCTTGCTCCACCCCCTGCTCTTGAGATTCTCCCGGATGTGGGCTGCATTTTGGCTGATTCTTGAGCTGGAGCTTCTCGTGGTTTGAGGCCTGTCTTGCTCCACCCCCTGCTCTTGAGATTCTCCCGGAGGTGGGCTGCATTTTGGCTGCATTTTGGGCTGGAGCTTCTCGTGGTTTGAGGCCTGGCTTGCTCCACCCCCTGCTCTTGAGATTCTCCGGGAGGTGGGCTGGATTTTGGCTGCATTTTGGGCTGGAGCTTCTCGTGGTTTGAGGCCTGGCTTGCTCCACCCCCTGCTCTTGAGTTTCTCCCGGATGTGGGCTGCATTTTGGCTGCATTTTGAGCTGGAGCTTCTCGTGGTTTGAGGCCTGGCTTTCTTCACCCCCTGCTCTTGAGAGTCTCCTGGATGTGGGCTGCATTTTGGCTGCCTTTTGGGCTGGAGCTTCTCGTGGTTTGAGGCCTGGCTTGCTCCACCCCCTGCTCTTGATATTCTCCTGGATGTGGGCTGCATTTTGGCTGACTTTTGGGCTGGAGCTTCTCGTGGTTTGAGGCCTGGCTTGCTCCACCCCCTGCTCTTGAGATTCTCCCAGATGTGTGCCGCATTTTGGCTGATTCTTGGGCTGGAGCTTCTCGTGGTTTGAGGCCTGGCTTGCTCCACCCCCTGCTCTTGATATTCTCCCAGATGTGCCCTGGATTTTGGCTGCCTATTGGGCAGGAGCTTCTCGAGGTTGGAGGCCTGGCTTGCTCCACCCCCTGCTCTTGATATTCTCCCGGATGTGGCCTGCATTTTGGCTGCCTTTTTGGGGTGGAACTTCTCATGGTTTGAGGCCTGGCTTGCTCCTGCCCCTGCTCTTGAGATTCTCCCGTATGTGGGCTGGATTTTGGCTGCCTTTTGGGCTGGAGGTTTTCGAGGTTTCAGGCCTGGCTTGCTCCACCCCCTGCTCTTGAGATTCTCCCGGATGTGGGTAGGATTTTGGCTGGATTTTTGGCTGGAGCTTCTCGTGGTTTGAGGCCTGGCTTGCTCCAACCCCTGCTCTTGAGATTCTCCCAGATGTGGGCTGCATTTTGGCTGCCTTTTGGGCTGGAGCTTCTCGTGGTTTGAGGCCTGGCTTGCTCCACCCCCTGCTCTTGAGATTCTCCCAGATGTGGGCTGCATTTTGGCTGCCTTTTGGGCTGGAGCTTCTCGTGGTTTGAGGCCTGGCTTGCTCCACCCCCTGCTCTTGAGATTCTCCCGGATATGGGCTGGATTTTGGCTGCCTTTTGGTCTGGAGCTTCTCGTGGTTTGAGGCCTGGCTTGCTCCACCCCCTGCTCTTGATATTCTCCCGGATGTGGCCTGCATTTTGGCTGCGTTTTTGGGGTGGAACTTCTCATGGTTTGAGGCCTGGCTTACTCCTGCCCCTGCTCTTGAGTGTCTCCTGGAGGTGGGCTGCATTTTGGCTGCCTTTTGGGCTGGAGCTTCTCGTGGTTTGAGGCCTGGCTTGCTCCACCCCCTGCTCTAGATATTCTCCTGGATGTGGGCTGCATTTTGGCTGCCTTTTGGGCTGGAGCTTCTCGTGGTTTGAGGCCTGGCTTGCTCCAGCCCCTGCTCTTGAGATTCTCCCAGATATGGGCTGCATTTTGGCTGCCTTTTGGGCTGGAGCTTCTCGTGGTTTGAGGCCTGGCTTGCTCCACCCCCTGCTCTTGAGATTCTCCCGGATGTGGGCTGGATTTTGGCTAATATTTGGGCTGGAGCTTCTCGTGGTTTGAGGCCTGGCTTGCTCCACCCCCTGCTCTTGAGATTGTCCCGGATGTGGGCTGGATTTTGTCTGCATTTTGGGCTGGAGCTTCTCGTGGTTTGAGGCCTGGCTTGCTCCACCCCCTGCTCTTGAGATTCTCCCGGATGTGGGCTGCATTTTGGCTGCCTTTAGGGCTGGACCTTCTCATGGTTTGAGGCCTGGCTTGCTCCACCCCCTGCTCTTGAGATTCTCCCGGAGGTGGGCTGCATTTTGGCTGCCTTTTGGGCTGGAGCTTCTTGTGGTTTGAGGCCTTGCTTGCTCCACCCTCTGCTCTTGAGATTCTCCCGGAGGTGGGCTGCATTTTGGCTGCCTTTTGGGCTGGAGCTTCTTGTGGTTTGAGGCCTGGCTTGCTCCACCCCCTGCTCTTGAAATTGTCCCGGATGTGGGCTGCATTTTGGCTGCCTTTTGGGCTACAGCTTCTCGAGGTTTGAGTCCTGGCTTGCTCCACCCCCTGCTCTTGATATTCTCCTGGATGTGGGCGGCATTTTGGCTGCCTTTTGGGCTGGAGCTTCTCATGGTTTGAGGCTAGGCTTGCTCCACCCCCTGCTCTTGAGATTCTCCCGGATATGGGCTGCATTTTTGCTGCATTTTGGGATGGAGCTTCTCATGGTTTGAGGCCTGGCTTGCTCCACCCCCTGCTCTTGAGATTCTCCCGGATGTGGGCTGCATTTTGGCTGCCTTTTGGGCTGGAGCTTCTCGTGGTTTGAGGCCTGGCTTGCTCCACCCCCTGCTCTTGATATTCTCCCGGATGTGGGCTGCATTTTGGCTGATACTTGGGCTGGAGCTTCTCATGGTTTGAGGCCTGGCTTGCTCCACCCCCTGCTGTTGAGATTCTCCCGGAGGTGGGCTGCATTTTGGCTGCCTTTTGGGCTGGAGCTTCTCATGGTTTGAGGCTTGGCTTGTTCCACCCCCTGCTCTTGATATTCTCCTGGATGTGGGCTGCATTTTGGCTGCCTTTTGGGATGGAGCTTCTCGTGGTTTGAGGCCTGGCTTGCTCCACCCCCTGCTCTTGAGATTCTCCCGGATGTGGGCTGCATTTTGGCTGCCTTTTGGGCTGGAGCTTCTCGTGGTTTGAGGCCTGGCTTGCTCCACCCCCTGCTCTTGAGATTCTCCAGGAGGTGGGCTGCATTTTGGCTGCCTTTTGGGCTGGAGCTTCTCGTGGTTTGAGGCCTGCCTTGCTCCATCCCCTGCTCTTGAGATTCTCCCGGATGTGGGCTGCATTTTGGCTGCATTTTGGGCTGGAGCTTCTCGTGGTTTGAGGCCTGCCTTGCTCCATCCCCTGCTCTTGAGATTCTCCCGGATGTGGGCTGCATTTTGGCTGCCTTTTGGGCTGGAGCTTCTCGTGGTTTGAGGCCTGGCTTGCTCCACCCTCTGCTCTTGAGATTCTCCCGGAGGTGGCCTGGATTTTGGCTGCCTTTTGGGCTGGAGCTTCTCGTGGTTTGAGGCCTGCCTTGCTCCACCCCCTGCTCTTGAGATTCTCCCAGATGTGGGCTGCATTTTGGCTGCCTTTTGGGCTGGAGCTTCTCGTGGTTTGAGGCCTGCCTTGCTCCATCCCCTGCTCTTGATATTCTCCCGTATGTGGGCTGCATTTTGCTGCCTTTTGGGCTGGAGCTTCTCGTCGTTTGAGGCCTGGCTTGCTCCACCCCCTGCTCTTGAGATTCTCCCGGATGTGGGCTGCATTTTGGCTACATTTTGGGCTGGAGCTTCTCGTGGTTTGAGGCCTGGCTTGCTCCACCCCCTGCTCTTTATATTCTCCAGGATGTGGGCTGCATTTTGGCTGCCTTTTGGGCTGGAGCTTTTCGTGGTTTGAGGCCTGGCTTGCTCCACCCCCTGCTCTTGAGATTCTCCCAGATGTGGGCTGCATTTTGGCTGCCTTTTGGGCTGGAGCTTCTCGTGTTTTGAGGCCTGGCTTGCTCCACCCCCTGCTTTTGAGATTCTCCCGGATGTGGGCTGCATTTTGGCTGATACTTGGGCTGGAGCTTCTCGTGGTTTGAGGCCTGGCTTGCTCCACCCCCTGCTCTTGATATTGTCCCGGATGTGGGCTGGAGTTTGGCTGCCTTTTGGGCTGGAGATTCTCGAGGTTTGAGGCCTGGCTTGCTCCACCCCCTGCTCTTGAGATTCTCCCGGATGTGGGCTGCATTTTCGCTGCATTTTGGGCTGGAGCTTCTCGTGGTTTGAGGCCTGGCTTGCTCCACCCCCTGCTCTTGAGTTTCTCCCGGATGTGGGCTGGATTTTGGTTACATTTTGGGCTGGAGCTTCTCGTGGTTTGGGGCCTGGCTTGCTCCACCCCCTGTTCTTGAGATTCTCACGGATGTGGTCTGCATTTTGGCTGCCTTTTGGGCTGGAGCTTCTCGTGGTTTGAGATCTGGCTTTCTCCACCCTCTGCTCTTGAGATTCTCTCAGATGTGGGCTGCATATTGGCTGCCTTTTGGAATGGAGGTTTTCGAGGTTTGAAGCCTGGCTTGCTCCACTCCCGGGTTTTGATATTCTCCGGGATGTGGGCTGGATTTTGTCTGCATTTTGGGCTGGAGCTTCTCCTCGTTTGAGGCCTGGCTTCCTCCACCCCCTGCTCTTGAGATTCTCCCGGATGTGGGCTGCATTTTGGCTGCCTTTTGGGCTGGAGCTTCTCGAGGTTTGAGGCCTGGCTTGCTCCAGCCCCTGCTCTTGATATTCTCCCGGATGTGGGCTGCATTTTCTGCCTTTTGGGCTGGAGCTTCTCGTGGTTTGAGGCCTGGCTTGCTCCACCCCCTGCTCTTGAGATTCTCCCGGATGTGGGCTGCATTTTGGCTGAATTTTGGGCTGGAGCTTCTCGTGGTTTAAGGCATGGCTTTCTCCACCCCCTGCTCTTGATATTCTCCCATATGTGGGCTGGATTTTGGCTGCATTTTGGGCTGGAGCTTCTCGTGGTTTGAGGCCTGGCTTGCTCCACCCACTGCTCTTGAGATTCTCTCGGATGTGGGCTGCATTTTGGCTGCCTTTTGGACTGGAGGTTTTCGAGGTTTGAGGCCTGGCTTGCTCCACCCCCTGCTCTAGATATTCTCCCGGATGTGGGCTGCATTTTGGCTGCCTTTTCGGCTGGAGCTTCTCGTGGTTTGAGGCCTGGCTTGCTCCAGTCCCCTGCTCTTGAGATTCTCCGGGATGTGGGCTGGATTTTGGCTGCCCTTTGGGCTGGAGCTTCTCGTCGTTTGAGGCCTGGCTTCCTCCACCCCCTGCTCTTGAGATTCTCCCGGATGTGGGCTGCATTTTGTCTGCAGTTTGGGCTGGAGTTTCTCGAGGTTTGAGGCCTGGCTTGCTCCACCCCCTGCTCTTGAGATTCTCCCGGATGTGGGCTGGATTTTGGCTAGATTTTTGCCTGGAACTTCTCGTGGTTTGAGGCCTGGCTTGCTCCACCCCCTGCTCTTGAGATTCTCCCAGATGTGGGCTGCATTTTGGCTGCCTTTTGGGCTGGAGCTTCTCGTGGTTTGAGGCCTGGCTTGCTCCACCCCCTGCTCTTGATATTCTCCCGGATGTGGGCTGCATTTTGGCTGCCTTTTGGGCTGGAGCTTCTCGTGGTTTGAGGCCTGGCTTGCTCCACCCCCTGCTCTTGAGATTCTCCCGGATATGGGCTGCATTTTGGCTGCCATTTTGGGCTGGAGCTTCTCGTGGTTTGAGGCCTGGCTTGCTCCACCCCCTGCTCTTGAGATTCTCCCGGATGTGGGCTGCATTTTGGCTGTATTTTGGGCTGGATCTTCTCGTGGTTTAAGGCATGGCTTTCTCCACCCCCTGCTCTTGATATTCTCCCATATGTGGGCTGCATTTTGGCTGCCTTTTGGGCTGGAGCTTCTCGTGGTTTGAGGCCTGGCTTTCTCCACCCCCTGCTCTTGATATTCTCCCGGATGTGGGCTGCATATTGGCTGCCTTTTGGGCTGGAGCTTCTCGTGGTTTGAGGCCTGGCTTGCTCCACCCCCTGCTCTTGAGATTCTCCCGGATGTGGGCTGCATATTGGCTGCTTTTTGGTCTGGAGCTTCTCGTGGTTTGAGGCCTGGCTTGCTCCACCCCCTGCTCTTGATATTCTCCTGGATGTGGGCTGCATTTCGGCTGCCTTTTGGGCTGGAGCTTCTCGTGGTTTGAGGCCTGGCTTGCTCCACCCCCTGCTCTTGAGATTCTCCCGGATATGGGCTGCATTTTGGCTGCCATTTTGGGCTGGAGCTACTCGTGGTTTGAGGCCTGGCTTGCTCCACCCCCTGCTCTTGAGATTCTCCCGGATGTGGGCTGCATTTTGGCTGTATTTTGGGCTGGATCTTCTCGTGGTTTAAGGCATGGCTTTCTCCACCCCCTGCTCTTGATATTCTCCCATATGTGGGCTGCATTTTGGCTGCCTTTTGGGCTGGAGCTTCTCGTGGTTTGAGGCCTGGCTTGCTCCACCCCCTGCTCTTGAGATTCTCCCGGATGTGGGCTGCATTTTGGCTGCCTTTTGGGCTGGAGCTTCTCGTGGTTTGAGGCCTGGCTTGCTCCAGCCCCTGCTCTTCATATTCTCCTGGATGTGGGCTGCATTTTGGCTGCCTATTGGGCTGGAGCTTCTCGTGGTTTGAGGCCTGGCTTGCTCCACCCCCTGCTCTTGATATTCTCCCATATGTGGGCTGCATATTGGCTGCCTTTTGGGCTGGAGCTTCTCGTGGTTTGAGGTCTGGCTTGCTCCACCCCCTGCTCTTGAGATTCTCCCGGATATGGGCTGGATTTTGGCTGCCTTTTGGGCTGGAGCTTCTTGTGGTTTGAGGCCTGGCTTGCTCCACCCCCTGCTCTTGATATTCTCCCGGATGTGGGCTGTATTTTGGCTGCTTTTTGGTCTGGAGCTTCTCGTGGTTTGAGGCCTGGCTTGCTCCACCCCCTGCTCTTGATATTCTCCTGGATGTGGCCTGCATTTTGGCTGCCTTTTGGGCTGGAGCTTCTCGTGGTTTGAGGCCTGGCTTGCTCCATCCCCTGCTCTTGAGATTCTCCCGGATGTGGGCTGGATTTTGGCTGCCTTTTGGGCTGGAGCTTCTCGTGGTTTGAGGCCTGGCTTGCTCCACCCCCTGCTCTTGAGATTCTCCCGGATGTGGGCTGGATTTTGGCTGCCTTTTGGGCTGGAGCTTCTCGTGGTTTGAGGCCTGGCTTGCTCCACCCCCTGCTCTTGAGATTCTCCCGGATGTGGGCTGGATTTTGGCTGCATTTTGGGCTGGAGCTTCTCGTGGTTTGAGGCCTGGCTTGCTCCACCCCCTGCTCTTGATATTCTCCCGGATGTGGGCTGCATTTTTTCTTATTTTTGGTCTGGAGATTCTCGTGGTTTGAGGCCTGGCTTGCTCCACCCCCTGCTCTTGAAATTCTCCTGAATGTGGGCTGCATTTTGGCTGCGTTTTAGGCTGGAGCTTCTCGTGGTTTGAGGCCTGGCTTGCTCCACCCCCTGCTCTTGAGATTCTCTCAGATGTGGGCTGCATTTTAGCTGCCTTTTGGACTGGATGTTTTCGAGGTTTGAGGTCTGGCTTGCTCCAGCCCCTGCTCTTGAGATTCTCCCGGATGTGGGCTGGACTTTGGCTGCCTTTTGGGCTGGAGCTTCTCGTGGTTTGAGGCCTGGCTTGCTCCACCCCCTGCTCTTGAGATTCTCCCGGATGTGGGCTGGATTTTGGCTAATATTCGGGCTGGAGCTTCTCGTGGTTTGAGGCCTGGCTTGCTCCACCCCCTGCACGTAATATTCTCTCGGATGTGGGCTGGGTTTTGGCTGCCTTTTGGGCTGGAGCTTCTCGTAGTTTGAGGCCTGGCTTGCTCCACCCCCTGCTCTTGATATTCTCCCAGAGGTGCGCTGCATTTTGGCTGCCTTTTGGGCTGGAGCTTCTCATGGTTTGAGGCCTGGCTTCCTCCACCCCCTGCTCTTGATATTCTCCCAGAGTTGGGCTGTCTTTTGGCTGCCTTTTGAGCTGGAGCTTCTCGTGGTTTGAGGGCTGGCTTGCTCCATCCCGTGCTCTTAATATTCTCTCGGATGTGGGTGCATTTTGTCTGAATTTTGGGCTGGAGCTTCTAGTGGTTTGAGGCCTGGCTTGCTCCAACCCCTGCTCTTGAGATTCTCCCGGATGTGGGCTGCATTTTGGCTGCCTTTTGGGCTGCAGATTCTCCTGGTTTGAGGCCTGGCTTGCTCCACCCCCTGCTCTTGATATTCTCCCAGAGGTGGGCTGGATTTTGGCTGCCTTTTGGGCTGGAGCTTCTCGTGGTTTGAGGCCTGGCTTGCTCCATCCCGTGCTCTTAATATTCTCTCGGATGTGGGCTGCATTTTGTCTGCATTTTGGGCTGGAGCTTCTCGTGGTTTGAGGCCTGGCTTGCTCCACCCCCTGCTCTTGAGATTCTCCCGGATGTGGGCTGGATTTTGGCTGAATTTTGGGCTGGACCTTCTCATGGTTTGAGGCCTGGCTTGCTCCACCCCCTGCTCTTGAGATTCTCCCGGAGGTGGGCTGCATTTTGGCTGCCTTTTGGGATGGAGCTTCTTGTGGTTTGAGGCCTGGATTGCTCCACTCCCTGCTCTTGAGATTCTCCCGCATGTGTGCTGCATTTTGGCTGCCTTTTGGGCTGCAGATTCTCCTGGTTTGAGGCCTGGCTTTCTCCACCCCCTGCTCTTGATATTCTCCCAGAGGTGGGCTGCATTTTGGCTGCCTTTTGGGCTGGAGCTTCTCGTGGTTTGAGGCCTGGCTTGCTCCATCCCCTGCTCTTGAGATTGTCCTCAAGTTGGGCTGGATTTTGGCTGCCTTTTGGGCTGGAGCTTCTCGTGGTTTGAGGCCTGCCTTGCTCCATCCCGTGCTCTTAATATTCTCTCGGATGTGGGCTGCATTTTGTCTGCATTTTGGGCTGGAGCTTCTCGTGGTTTGAGGCCTGGCTTGCTCCACCCCCTGCTCTTGAGATTCTCCCGGATGTGGGCTGGATTTTGGCTGAATTTTGGGCTGGACCTTCTCATGGTTTGAGGCCTGGCTTGCTCCACCCCCTGCTCTTGAGATTCTCCCAGAGGTGGGCTGCATTTTGGCTGCCTTTTGGGCTGGAGCTTCTTGTGGTTTGAGGCCTGGCTTGCTCCATCCCCTGCTCTTGAGATTGTCCTCAAGTTGGGCTGGATTTTGGCTGCATTTTGGGCTGGAGCTTCTCGTGGTTTGAGGCCTGGCTTGCTCCATCCCCTGCTCTTAATATTCTCTCGGATGTGGGCTGCATTTTGTCTGATTCTTGGGCTGGAGCTTCTCGAGGTTTGAGGCCTGGCTTGCTCCCCTCCATGCTCTTTATATTCCCTCAGAATTGGGCTCGATTTTGGCTGCCTTTTGGGCTGGAGCTTCTCGTGGTTTGAGGCCTGGCTTGCTCCACCCCCTGCTCTTGAGATTCTCCCGGATGTGGGCTGGATTTTGGCTGCCTTTTGTGCTGGAGCTTCTCGTGGTTTGAGGCCTGGCTTGCTCCACCCCCTGCTCTTGAGATTCTCCCGGATGTGGGCTGCATTTTGGCTGCATTTTGGACTGGAGCTTCTCGTGGTTTGAGGCCTGGCTTGCTCCAACCCCTGCTCTTGAGATTCTCCCGGAGGTGGGCTGGATTTTGGCTGCTTTGTGGACCGGAGCTTCTCGTGGTTTGAGGCCTGGCTTGCTCCACCCCCTGCTCTTGAGTTTCTCCTGGATGTGGGCTGGATTTTGGCTGCATTTTGGACTGGAGCTTCTCGTGGTTTGAGGCCTGGCTTGCTCCCATCCATGCTCTTCATATTCCCCCAGAATTGGGCTGGATTTTGGCTGCCTTTTGGGCTGGAGCTTCTCGTGTTTTGTGGCCAGGCTTGCTCCACACCCTGCTCTTGAAATTCTCCCTGATGTGGGCTGCATTTTGGCTGCATTTTGGGCTGGAGCTTCTCGTGGTTTGAGGCCTCGCTTGCTCCCCTCCGTGCTCTTGATATTCTCCCAGAGGTGTTCTGGATTTTGGCTGCCTTTTGGGCTGGAGCTTCTCGTGGTTTGAGGCCTGGTTTGCTC
This sequence comes from Rhynochetos jubatus, assembly GCA_027574665.1. Taxonomy (NCBI): domain Eukaryota; kingdom Metazoa; phylum Chordata; class Aves; order Eurypygiformes; family Rhynochetidae; genus Rhynochetos; species Rhynochetos jubatus. Next base: position 678,130 of record CM050669.1, read on the forward strand.
CCATCCATGCTCTTTATATTCCCCCAGAATTGGGCTGGATTTTGGCTGCCTTTTGGGCTGGAGCTTCTCGTGGTTTGAGGCCTGGCTTGCTCCACCCCCTGCTCTTGAGATTCTCCCGGATGTGGGCTGGAGTTTGGCTGCCTTTTGGGCTGGAGCTTCTCGTGGATGGGGGCTGGCTTGTTCCACCCCCTGCTCTTGAGATTCTCCAGGAGGTGGCCTGCATTTTGGCTGCCTTTTGGGCTGGAGCTTCTCGTGGTTTGAGGCCTGGCTTGCTCCATCCCCTGCTCTTGAGATTCTCCCGGAGGTGGGCTGCATTTTGGCTGCCTTTTGGGCTGGAGCTTCTCGTGGTTTGAGGCCTGGCTTGCTCCACCCCCTGCTCTTGAGATTCTCCTGGATGTGGGCTGGATTTTGGCTGCCTTTTGGGCTGGAGCTTCTCGTGGTTTGAGGCCTGGCTTGCTCCACCCCCTGCTCTTGAGATTCTCCCGGATGTGGGCTGGATTTTGGCTAATATTCGGGCTGGAGCTTCTCGTGGTTTGAGGCCTGGCTTGCTCCACCCCCTGCTCTTGTGGTTCTCCCGGATGTGGGCTGGGTTTTGGCTGCCTTTTGGGCTGGAGCTTCTCGTAGTTTGAGGCCTGGCTTGCTCCACCCCCTGCACGTAATATTCTCTCGGATGTGGGCTGGGTTTTGGCTGCCTTTTGGGCTGGAGCTTCTCGTAGTTTGAGGCCTGGCTTGCTCCCCTCCGTGCTCTTGATATTCTCCCAGAGGTGCGCTGCATTTTGTCTGCCTTTTGGGCTGGAGCTTCTCGTGGTTTGAGGCCTGGCTTGCTCGAAACCCTGCTCTTGATATTTTCCCGGATGTGGGCTGGAGTTTGGCTGCATTTAGGCTGGAGCTTCTCATGGTTTGAGGCCTGGCTTGCTCCACCCCCTGCTCTTGAGATTCTCCCGGATGTGGGCTGCATTTTGGCTGCCTTTTGGGCTGGAGCTTTTCGTGGTTTGAGGCCTGGCTTGCTCCACCCCCTGCTCTTGAGATTCTCCCGGACGTGGGCTGCATTTTGGCTGCATTTTTGGCTCGAGCTTCTCCTGGTTTGAGGCCTCGCTTGCTCCACCCCCTGCTCTTGAGATTCTCCCGGAGGTGGGCTGCATTTTGGCTGCCTATTGGGCTGGAGCTTCTCGTGGTTTGAGGCCTGGCTTGCTCCATCCCCTGCTCTTAATATTCTCTCGCATGTGGGCTGCATTTTGGCTGCCTTTTGGGCTGGAGCTTCTCATGGTTTGAGGCCTGGCTTGCTCCACCCCCTGCTCTTGAGATTCTCCCAGATGTGGGCTGCATTTTGGCTGCATTTTGGTCTGGAGCTTCTCGTGGTTTGAGGCCTGGCTTGCTCCACCCCCTGCTCTTAATATTCTCTCGCATGTGGGCTGCATTTTGGCTGCACTTTGGGCTCGAGCTTCTCGTGGTTTGAGGCCTGGCTTGCTCCACCCCCTGCTCTTGAGATTCTCCCGGATGTGGCCTGCATTTTGGCTGCCTTTTGGGCTGGAGCTTCTCGTGGTTTGAGGCCTGGCTTGCTCCATCCCCTGCTCTTAATATTCTCCTGGATGTGGGCTGCATTTTGACTGCCTTTTGGGCCGGAGCTTTCGTGATTTGAGGCCTGGGTTGCTCCCCTCCATGCTCTTGATATTCTCCCAGAGGTGGGCTGTCTTTTGGCTGCCTTTTGAGCTGGAGCTTCTCGTGGTTTGAGGCCTGGCTTGCTCCATCCCGTGCTCTTAATATTCTCTCGGATGTGGGTGCATTTTGTCTGCATTTTGGGCTGGAGCTTCTAGTGGTTTGAGGCCTGGCTTGCTCCACCCCCTGCTCTTGAGATTCTCCCGGATGTGGGCTGCATTTTGGCTGCCTTTTGGGCTGCAGATTCTCCTGGTTTGAGGCCTGGCTTGCTCCATCCCGTGCTCTTAATATTCTCTCAGATGTGGGCTGCATTTTGTCTGCATTTTGGGCTGGAGCTTCTCGTGGTTTGAGGCCTGGCTTGCTCCACCCCCTGCTCTTGAGATTCTCCCGGATGTGGGCTGGATTTTGGCTGAATTTTGGGCTGGACCTTCTCGTGGTTTGAGGCCTGGCTTGCTCCACCCCCTGCTCTTGAGATTCTCCCGGAGGTGGGCTGCATTTTGGCTGCCTTTTGGGCTGGAGCTTCTCGTGGTTTGAGGCCTGGCTTGCTCCATCCCCTGCTCTTGAGATTGTCCTCAAGTTGGGCTGGATTTTGGCTGCCTTTTGGGCTGGAGCTTCTCGTGGTTTGAGGCCTGGCATGCTCCATCCCCTGCTCTTAATATTCTCTCGGATGTGGGCTGCATTTTGTCTGATTCTTGGGCTGGAGCTTCTCGAGGTTTGAGGCCTGGCTTGCTCCCCTCCATGCTCTTTATATTCCCTCAGAATTGGGCTCGATTTTGGCTGCCTTTTGGGCTGGAGCTTCTCGTGGTTTGAGGCCTCGCTTGCTCCCCTCCGTGCTCTTGATATTCTCCCAGAGGTGGGCTGGATTTTGGCTGCCTTTTGGGCTGGAGCTTCTCGTGGTCTGAGGCCTGGCTTGCTCCACCCCCTGCTCAGGATATTCTCCCAGATGTGGGCTGCATTTTGGCTGCCTTTTGGGCTGGAGCTTCTCGTGGTTTGAGGCCTGCCTTACGCCACCTCCTTCTCTTGAGATTCTCCCAGTTGTGGGCTGGAATTTGGCTGCCTTTTGGGCTGGAGCTTCTCGTGGTTTGAGGCCTGGCTTGCTCCACCCCCTGCTCTTGAGATTCTCCCGGATGTGGGCTGCATTTTGGCTGTCTTTTGGGCTGGAGCTTCTCGTGGTTTGAGGCCTGGCTTGCTCCACCCCCTGCTCTTGAGATTCTTCCGCATGTGGACTGGATTTTGGCTGCCTTTTGGGCTGGAGCTTCTCGTGGTTTGAGGCCTGGCTTGCTCCACCCCCTGCTCTTGAGATTCTTCCGCATGTGGGCTTCATTTTGGCTGTCTTTTGGGCTGGAGCTTCTCGTGGTTTGAGGCCTGGCTTGCTCCACCCCCTGCTCTTGAGATTCTTGCTGATGTGGGCTGGATTTTGGCTGCCTTTTGTGCTGGAGCTTCTCGTGGTTTGAGGCCTGGCTTGCTCCACCCCCTGCTCTTGAGATTCTCCCGGATGTGGGCTGCATTTTGGCTGCATTTTGGACTGGAGCTTCTCGTGGTTTGAGGCCTGTCTTGCTCCACCCCCTGCTCTTGAGATTCTCCCGGAGGTGGGCTGGATTTTGGCTGCTTTGTGGACCGGAGCTTCTCGTGGTTTGAGGCCTGGCTTGCTCCACCCCCTGCTCTTGAGTTTCTCCTGGATGTGGGCTGGATTTTGGCTGCATTTTGGGCTGGAGCTTCTCGTGGTTTGAGGCCTGGCTTGCTCCCATCCATGCTCTTCATATTCCCCCAGAATTGGGCTGGATTTTGGCTGCCTTTTGGGCTGGAGCTTCTCGTGGTTTGTGGCCAGGCTTGCTCCACACCCTGCTCTTGAAATTCTCCCTGATGTGGGCTGCATTTTGGCTGCATTTTGGCCTGGAGCTTCTCGTGGTTTGAGGCCTGGCTTGCTCCACCCCCTGCTCTTGAGATTCTTGCTGATGTGTGCTGGATTTTGGCTGCATTTTGGGCTGGAGCTTCTTGTGGTTTGAGGCCTGGCTTGCTCCACGCCCTGCTCTTGAGATTCTCCCGGATGTGTGCTGGATTTTGGCTGAATTTTGGGCTGGAGCTTCTCGTGGTTTGAGGCCTGGCTTGCTCCACCCCCTGCTCTTGAGATTCTCCCGGATATGGGCTGGATTTTGGCTGCCTTTTGGGCTGGAGCTTCTCGTGGTTTGTGGCCAGGCTTGCTCCACACCCTGCTCTTGAAATTCTCCCTGATGTGGGCTGCATTTTGGCTGCCTTTTGGGCTGGAGCTTCTCGTGGTTTGAGGCCTCGCTTTCTCCCCTCCGTGCTCTTGATATTCTCCCAGAGGTGTTCTGGATTTTGGCTGCCTTTTTGGGCTGGAGCTTCTCGTGGTTTGAGGCCTGGCTTGCTCCACCCCCTGCTCTTGAGATTCTCCCGGATATGGGCTGGATTTTGGCTGCCTTTTGGGCCGGAGCTTTCGTGATTTGAGGCCTGGGTTGCTCCCCTCCATGCTCTTGATATTCTCCCAGAGGTGGGCTGTCTTTTGGCTGCCTTTTGAGCTGGAGCTTCTCGTGGTTTGAGGCCTGGCTTGCTCCATCCCGTGCTCTTAATATTCTCTCGGATGTGGGTGCATTTTGTCTGCATTTTGGGCTGGAGCTTCTAGTGGTTTGAGGCCTGGCTTGCTCCACCCCCTGCTCTTGAGATTCTCCCGGATGTGGGCTGCATTTTGGCTGCCTTTTGGGCTGCAGATTCTCCTGGTTTGAGGCCTGGCTTGCTCCATCCCGTGCTCTTAATATTCTCTCAGATGTGGGCTGCATTTTGTCTGCATTTTGGGCTGGAGCTTCTCGTGGTTTGAGGCCTGGCTTGCTCCACCCCCTCCTCTTGAGATTCTCCCGGATGTGGGCTGGATTTTGGCTGAATTTTGGGCTGGACCTTCTCATGGTTTGAGGCCTGGCTTGCTCCACCCCCTGCTCTTGAGATTCTCCCGGAGGTGGGCTGCATTTTGGCTGCCTTTTGGGCTGGAGCTTCTTGTGGTTTGAGGCCTGGATTGCTCCACTCCCTGCTCTTGAGATTCTCCCGCATGTGTGCTGCATTTTGGCTGCCTTTTGCGCTGCAGATTCTCCTGGTTTGAGGCCTGGCTTGCTCCACCCCCTGCTCTTGAGATTCTCCCAGAGGTGGGCTGGATTTTGGCTGCCTTTTGGGCTGGAGCTTCTCGTGGTTTGAGGCCTGGCTTGCTCCATCCCCTGCTCTTGAGATTGTCCTCAAGTTGGGCTGGATTTTGGCTGCCTTTTGGGCTGGAGCTTCTCGTGGTTTGAGGCCTGGCATGCTCCATCCCCTGCTCTTAATATTCTCTCGGATGTGGGCTGCATTTTGTCTGATTCTTGGGCTGGAGCTTCTCGAGGTTTGAGGCCTGGCTTGCTCCCCTCCATGCTCTTTATATTCCCTCAGAATTGGGCTCGATTTTGGCTGCCTTTTGGGCTGGAGCTTCTCGTGGTTTGAGGCCTCGCTTGCTCCCCTCCGTGCTCTTGATATTCTCCCAGAGGTGGGCTGGATTTTGGCTGCCTTTTGGGCTGGAGCTTCTCGTGGTCTGAGGCCTGGCTTGCTCCACCCCCTGCTCAGGATATTCTCCCAGATGTGGGCTGCATTTTGGCTGCCTTTTGGGCTGGAGCTTCTCGTGGTTTGAGGCCTGCCTTACGCCACCTCCTTCTCTTGAGATTCTCCCAGTTGTGGGCTGGAATTTGGCTGCCTTTTGGGCTGGAGCTTCTCGTGGTTTGAGGCCTGGCTTGCTCCACCCCCTGCTCTTGAGATTCTCCCGGATGTGGGCTGCATTTTGGCTGTCTTTTGGGCTGGAGCTTCTCGTGGTTTGAGGCCTGGCTTGCTCCATCCCGTGCTCTTAATATTCTCTCGGATGTGGGTGCATTTTGTCTGCATTTTGGGCTGGAGCTTCTAGTGGTTTGAGGCCTGGCTTGCTCCACCCCCTGCTCTTGAGATTCTCCCGGATGTGGGCTGCATTTTGGCTGCCTTTTGGGCTGCAGATTCTCCTGGTTTGAGGCCTGGCTTGCTCCATCCCGTGCTCTTAATATTCTCTCAGATGTGGGCTGCATTTTGTCTGCATTTTGGGCTGGAGCTTCTCGTGGTTTGAGGCCTGGCTTGCTCCACCCCCTCCTCTTGAGATTCTCCCGGATGTGGGCTGGATTTTGGCTGAATTTTGGGCTGGACCTTCTCATGGTTTGAGGCCTGGCTTGCTCCACCCCCTGCTCTTGAGATTCTCCCGGAGGTGGGCTGCATTTTGGCTGCCTTTTGGGCTGGAGCTTCTTGTGGTTTGAGGCCTGGATTGCTCCACTCCCTGCTCTTGAGATTCTCCCGCATGTGTGCTGCATTTTGGCTGCCTTTTGGGCTGCAGATTCTCCTGGTTTGAGGCCTGGCTTGCTCCACCCCCTGCTCTTGAGATTCTCCCAGAGGTGGGCTGGATTTTGGCTGCCTTTTGGGCTGGAGCTTCTCGTGGTTTGAGGCCTGGCTTGCTCCATCCCCTGCTCTTGAGATTGTCCTCAAGTTGGGCTGGATTTTGGCTGCCTTTTGGGCTGGAGCTTCTCGTGGTTTGAGGCCTGGCATGCTCCATCCCCTGCTCTTAATATTCTCTCGGATGTGGGCTGCATTTTGTCTGATTCTTGGGCTGGAGCTTCTCGAGGTTTGAGGCCTGGCTTGCTCCCCTCCATGCTCTTTATATTCCCTCAGAATTGGGCTCGATTTTGGCTGCCTTTTGGGCTGGAGCTTCTCGTGGTTTGAGGCCTCGCTTGCTCCCCTCCGTGCTCTTGATATTCTCCCAGAGGTGGGCTGGATTTTGGCTGCCTTTTGGGCTGGAGCTTCTCGTGGTCTGAGGCCTGGCTTGCTCCACCCCCTGCTCAGGATATTCTCCCAGATGTGGGCTGCATTTTGGCTGCCTTTTGGGCTGGAGCTTCTCGTGGTTTGAGGCCTGCCTTACGCCACCTCCTTCTCTTGAGATTCTCCCAGTTGTGGGCTGGAATTTGGCTGCCTTTTGGGCTGGAGCTTCTCGTGGTTTGAGGCCTGGCTTGCTCCACCCCCTGCTCTTGAGATTCTCCCGGATGTGGGCTGCATTTTGGCTGCATTTTGGGCTGGAGCTTCTCGTGGTTTGAGGCCTGGCTTGCTCCACCCCCTGCTCTTGAGATTCTTCCGCATGTAGACTGGATTTTGGCTGCCTTTTGGGCTGGAGCTTCTCGAGGTTTGAGGCCTGGCTTGCTCCACCCCCTGCTCTTGAGATTCTTCCGCATGTGGGCTGCATTTTGGCTGCCTTTTGGGCTGGAGCTTCTCGTGGTTTGAGGCCTGGCTTGCTCCACCCCCTGCTCTTGAGATTCTCCCGGATGTGGGCTGCATTTTGGCTGTCTTTTGGGCTGGAGCTTCTCGTGGTTTGAGGCCTGGCTTGCTCCACCCCCTGCTCTTGAGATTCTTGCTGATGTGGGCTGGATTTTGGCTGCCTTTTGTGCTGGAGCTTCTCGTGGTTTGAGGCCTGGCTTGCTCCACCCCCTGCTCTTGAGATTCTCCCGGATGTGGGCTGCATTTTGGCTGCATTTTGGGCTGGAGCTTCTCGTGGTTTGAGGCCTGTCTTGCTCCACCCCCTGCTCTTGAGATTCTCCCGGAGGTGGGCTGGATTTTGGCTGCTTTGTGGACCGGAGCTTCTCGTGGTTTGAGGCCTGGCTTGCTCCACCCCCTGCTCTTGAGTTTCTCCTGGATGTGGGCTGGATTTTGGCTGCATTTTGGGCTGGAGCTTCTCGTGGTTTGAGGCCTGGCTTGCTCCCATCCATGCTCTTCATATTCCCCCAGAATTGGGCTGGATTTTGGCTGCCTTTTGGGCTGGAGCTTCTCGTGGTTTGTGGCCAGGCTTGCTCCACACCCTGCTCTTGAAATTCTCCCTGATGTGGGCTGCATTTTGGCTGCATTTTGGCCTGGAGCTTCTCGTGGTTTGAGGCCTGGCTTGCTCCACCCCCTGCTCTTGAGATTCTTCCGAATATGGGCTGGATTTTGGCTGCATTTTGGGCTGGAGCTTCTCGTGGTTTGAGGCCTGGCTTGCTCCACGCCCTGCTCTTGAGATTCTCCCGGATGTGTGCTGGATTTTGGCTGCATTTTGGGCTGGAGCTTCTCGTGGTTTGAGGCCTGGCTTGCTCCACCCCCTGCTCTTGAGATTCTCCCGGATATGGGCTGGATTTTGGCTGCCTTTTGGGCTGGAGCTTCTCGTGGTTTGTGGCCAGGCTTGCTCCACACCCTGCTCTTGAAATTCTCCCTGATGTGGGCTGCATTTTGGCTGCCTTTTGGGCTGGAGCTTCTCGTGGTTTGAGGCCTCGCTTGCTCCCCTCCGTGCTCTTGATATTCTCCCAGAGGTGTTCTGGATTTTGGCTGCCTTTTTGGGCTGGAGCTTCTCGTGGTTTGAGGCCTGGCTTGCTCCACCCCCTGCTCTTGAGATTCTCCCGGATATGGGCTGGATTTTGGCTGCCTTTTGGGCTGGAGCTTCTCGTGGTTTGTGGCCAGGCTTGCTCCACCCCCTTCTCTTGATATTGTCCCGGATGTGGGCTGCATATTGGCTGATACTTGGGCTGGAGCTTCTCGTGGTTTGAGGCCTGGATTGCTCCACCCCCTGCTCTTGAGATTCTCCCGAATATGGGCTGGATTTTGGCTGCCTTTTGGGCTGGAGCTTCTCGTGGTTTAATTCCTGGCTTGCTCCACCCCCTTCTCTTGAGATTCTCCCGGATGTGGGCTGCATTTTGGCTGCATTTTGGCCTGCAGCTTCTCGTGGTTTGAGGCCTGGCTTGCTCCACCCCCTGCTCTTGAGATTCTTGCTGATGTGTGCTGTATTTTGGCTGCATTTTGGGCTGGAGCTTCTCGTGGTTTGAGGCCTGGCTTGCTCCCCTCCGTGCTCTTGATATTCTCCCAGAGGTGGGCTGGATTTTGGCTGCCTTTTGGGCTGGAGCTTCTCGAGGTTTGAGTCCTGGCTTGCTCCACCCCCTGCTCTTGAGATTCTCCCGGATGTGGGCTGGATTTTGGCTGCCTTTTGGGCTGGAGCTTCTCGTGGTTTGAGGCCTGGCTTGCTCCACCCCCTGCTCTTGAGATTCTCCCGGATGTGGGCTGCATTTTGACTGCCTTTTGGGCCGGAGCTCTCGTGATTTGAGGCCTGGCTTGCTCCACCACCGTGCTCTTGATATTCTCCCGGAGGTGGGCTGTCTTTTGGCTGCCTTTTGAGCTGGAGCTTCTCGTGGTTTGAGGCCTGGCTTGCTCCACCCCCTGCTCTTGATATTTTCCCGGATGTGGGCTGGATTTTGGCTGAATTTTGGGCTGGAGCTTCTCGTGGTTTGATGCCTGGCTTGCTCCACCACCTGCTCTTGAGATTCTCCCAGATGTGGCCTGCATTTTGGCTGCATTTTGGGCCGGAGCTTCTCGTGGTTTGAGGCCTGGATTGCTCCACTCCCTGCTCTTGAGATTCTCCCGCATGTGTGCTGCATTTTGGCTGCCTTTTGGGCTGCAGATTCTCCTGGTTTGAGGCCTGGCTTGCTCCACCCCCTGCTCTTGATATTCTCCCAGAGGTGGGCTGGATTTTGGCTGCCTTTTGAGCTGGAGCTTCTCGTGGTTTGAGGCCTGGCTTGCTCCATCCCCTGCTCTTGAGATTGTCCTCAAGTTGGGATGGATTTTGGCTGCCTTTTGGGCTGGAGCTTCTCGTGGTTTGAGGCCTGGCTTGCTCCATCCCCTGCTCTTAATATTCTCTCGGATGTGGGCTGCATTTTGTCTGATTCTTGGGCTGGAGCTTCTCGAGGTTTGAGGCCTGGCTTGCTCCCCTCCATGCTCTTTATATTCCCTCAGAATTGGGCTCGATTTTGGCTGCCTTTTGGGCTGGAGCTTCTCGTGGTTTGAGGCCTCGCTTGCTCCCCTCCGTGCTCTTGATATTCTCCCAGAGGTGGGCTGGATTTTGGCTGCCTTTTGGGCTGGAGCTTCTCGTGGTTTGAGGCCTGGCTTGCTCCACCCCCTGCTCTTGAGATTCTCCTGGATGTGGGCTGCATTTTGGCTGTCTTTTGGGCTGGAGCTTCTCGTGGTTTGAGGCCTGGCTTGCTCCACCCCCTGCTCTTGAGATTCTTGCTGATGTGGGCTGGATTTTGGCTGCCTTTTGTGCTGGAGCTTCTCGTGGTTTGAGGCCTGGCTTGCTCCACCCCCTTCTCTTGAGATTCTCCCGGATGTGGGCTGCATTTTGGCTGCCTTTTGGACTGGAGCTTCTCGTGGTTTGAGGCCTGGCTTGCTCCAACACCTGCTCTTGAGATTCTCCCGGAGGTGGGCTGGATTTTGGCTGCTTTGTGGACCGGAGCTTCTCGTGGTTTGAGGCCTGGCTTGCTCCACCCCCTGCTCTTGAGTTTCTCCTGGATGTGGGCTGGATTTTGGCTGCATTTTGGGCTGGAGCTTCTCGTGGTTTGAGGCCTGGCTTGCTCCCCTCCATGCTCTTTATATTCCCCCAGAATTGGGCTGGATTTTGGCTGCCTTTTGGGCTGGAGCTTCTCGTGGTTTGTGGCCAGGCTTGCTCCACAACCTGCTCTTGAAATTGTCCCAGAGGTGGGCTGGATTTTGGCTGCATTTTGGGCTGGAGCTTCTCGTGGTTTGAGGCCTCGCTTGCTCCCCTCCGTGCTCTTGATATTCTCCCAGAGGTGTTCTGGATTTTGGCTGCCTTTTGGGCTGGAGCTTCTCGTGGTTTGAGGCCTGGCTTGCTCCACCCCCTGCTCTTGAGATTCTTCCGCATGTGGGCTGGATTTTGGCTGCCTTTTGGGCTGGAGCTTCTCGTGGTTTGAGGCCTGGCTTGCTCCACACTCTGCTCTTGAGATTCTCCCGGATGTGGGCTGCATTTTGGCTGCCTTTTGGGCTGGAGCTTCTCGTGGTTTGAGGCCTGGCTTGCTCCACCCCCTGCTCTTGAGATTCTCCCGAATATGGGCTGGATTTTGGCTGCCTTTTGGGCTGGAGCTTCTCGTGGTTTGAGGCCTGGCTTGCTCCACCCCCTGCTCTTGAGATTCTCCCGGATATGGGCTGGATTTTGGCTGCCTTTTGGGCTGGAGCTTCTCGTGGTTTGTGGCCAGGCTTGCTCCACACCCTGCTCTTGAAATTCTCCCTGATGTGGGCTGCATTTTGGCTGCCTTTTGGGTTGGAGCTTCTCGTGGTTGGAGGCCTCGCTTGCTCCCCTCCGTGCTCTTGATATTCTCCCAGAGGTGTTCTGGATTTTGGCTGCCTTTTTGGGCTGGAGCTTCTCGTGGTTTGAGGCCTGGCTTGCTCCACCCCCTGCTCTTGAGATTCTCCCGGATATGGGCTGGATTTTGGCTGCCTTTTGGGCTGGAGCTTCTCGTGGTTTGTGGCCAGGCTTGCTGCACACCCTGCTCTTGAAATTCTCCCTGATGTGGTCTGCATTTTGGCTGCATTTTGGGCTGGAGCTTCTCGTGGTTTGAGGCCTCGCTTGCTCCCCTCCGTGCTCTTGATATTCTCCCAAAGGTGTTCTGGATTTTGGCTGCCTTTTGGGCTGGAGCTTCTCGTGGTTTGAGGCCTGGCTTGCTCCACCCCCTGCTCTTGAGATTCTCCCGAATATGGGCTGGATTTTGGCTGCCTTTTGGGCTGGAGCTTCTCGTGGTTTAATTCCTGGCTTGCTCCACCCCCTGCTCTTGAGATTCTCCCGGATGTGGGCTGCATTTTGGCTGCATTTTGGCCTGCAGCTTCTCGTGGTTTGAGGCCTGGCTTGCTCTACCCCCTGCTCTTGAGATTCTCCCGGATGTGGGCTGCATTTTGGCTGCATTTTCGGCTGGAGCTTCTCGTGGTTTGAGGCCTGGCTTGCTCGACCCCCTGCTCTTGAGATTCTCCCGGAGGTGGGCTGCATTTTGGCTGATACTTGGGCTGGAGCTTCTCGTGGTTTGAGGCCTGGCTTGTTCCACCCCCTGCTCTTGAGATTCTCCCGGATATGGGCTGGAGTTTGACTGCCTTTTGGGCTAGAGATTCTCGTGGTTTGAGGCCTGGCTTGCTTCACCCCCTGCTCTTGAGATTCTCCTGGATGTGGGCTGGATTTTGGCTGCCTTTTGGGCTGGAGCTTCTCGTGGTTTGAGGCCTGGCTTGCTCCACCCCCTGCTCTTGAGATTCTTGCTGATGTGTGCTGGATTTTGGCTGCCTTTTGGGCTGGAGATTCTCGTGGTTTGAGGCCTGGCTTGCTCCACCCCCTGCTCTTGTCATTCTCCCAGATGTGGGCTGGATTTTGGCTGCCTTTTGGGCTGGAGCTTCCCGTGGTTTGAGGCCTGGCTTGCTCCATCCCCTGCTCTTGAGATTGTCCTCAAGTTGGGCTGGATTTTGGCTGCCTTTTGGGCTGGAGCTTCTCGTGGTTTGAGGCCTGGCTTGCTCCCCTCCTTGCTCTTAATATTCTGCCAGAGTTGGGCTGCATTTTGGCTGCGTTTTGGGCTGGAGCTTCTCGTGGTTTGAGGCCTGGCTTGCTCCAACCCCTGCTCTTGAGATTCTCCTGGATGTGGGCTGCATTTTGGCTGCCTTTTGGGCTGGAGCTTCTCGTGGTTTGAGGCCTGGCTTGCTCCACCCCCTGCTCTTGAGATTCTCCCGGATATGGGCTGGATTTTGGCTGCCTTTTTGGCTGGAGCTTCTTGTGGTTTGAGGCCTGGCTTGCTCCACCCCCTGCTCTTGAGATTCTCCTGGATGTGGGCTGGATTTTGGCTGCATTTTGGGCTGGAGCTTCTCGTGGTTTGAGGCCTGGCTTGCTCCACCCCCTGCTCTTGAGATTCTTGCTGATGTGTGCTGGATTTTGGCTGCATTTTGGGCTGGAGCTTCTTGTGGTTTGAGGCCTGGCTTGCTCCACCCCCTGCTCTTGAGATTCTCCCGGATGTGGCCTGCATTTTGGCTGCATTTTAGACTGGAGCTTCTCGTAGTTTGGGGCCTGGCTTGCTCCATCCCCTGCTCGTAATATTCTCTCGGATGTGGGCTGGATTTTGGCTGCCTTTTGGGCTGGAGCTTCTCGTGGTTTGAGGCCTGGCTTGCTCCACCCCCTGCTCTTGAGATTCTCCCGGATGTGGGCTGCATTTTGGCTGCATTTTGGACTGGAGCTTCTCGTGGTTTGAGGCCTGGCTTGCTCCACCCGCTGCTCTTGAGATTCTCTCGAATGTGGGCTGGATTTTGTGTGCCTTTTGGGCTGGAGCTTCTCGTGGTTTGAGGCCTGGCTTGCTCCACCCCCTGCTCTTGAGATTCTCCCGGATGTGGGCTGGATTTTGGCTGCATTTTGGGCTGGAGATTCTCGTGGTTTGAGGCCTGGCTTGCTCCAAACCCTGCTCTTGATATTTTCCCGGATGTGGGCTGGAGTTTGGCTGCCTTTTGGGCTGGAGCTTCTCGTGGTTTGAGGCCTGGCTTGCTCCACCCCCTGCTCTTGATATTCTCCCGGATGTGGGCTGGATTTTGGCTCACTTTTGGTCTGGAGCTTCTCGTGGTTTGAGGCCTGGCTTGCTCCACCCCCTGCTCTTGAGATTCTCCCGGAGGTGGGCTGGATTTTGGCTGCCTTTTGGGCTGGAGCTTCTTGTCGTTTGAGGCCTGGCTTGCTCCAACCCCTGCTCTTGAGATTCGCCCGGAGGTGGGCTGCATTTTGGCTGCCTTTTGGGCTGGAGCTTCTCGTGGTTTGAGGCCTGGCTTGCTCCACCCCCTGCTCTTGATATTTTCCTGGATGTGGGCTGCATTTTGGCTGCCTTTTGGGCTGGAGCTTCTCATGGTTTGAGGCCTGGCTTGCTCCACCCCCTGCTCTTGAGATTCTCCCGGATGTGGGCTGGATTTTGGCTGCCTTTTGGGCTGGAGCTTCTCGTGGTTTAAGTCCTGGCTTGCTCCACCCCCTGCTCTTGAGATTCTCCCGGATGTGGGCTGCATTTTGGCTGCATTTAGGCTGGAGCTTCTCGTGGTTTGAGGCCTGGCTTGCTCCACCCCCTGCTCTTAAGATTCTCCTGGATGTGGGCTGCATTTTGGATGCATTTTGGACTGGAGCTTCTCGTAGTTTGAGGCCTGGCTTGCTCCACCCCCTGCACGTAATATTCTCCCGGATGTGGGCTGGGTTTTGGCTGCCTTTTGGGCTGGAGCTTCTCGTAGTTTGAGGCCTGGCTTGCTCCCCTCCGTGCTCTTGATATTCTCCCAGAGGTGGGCTGCATTTTCGCTGCTTTTTGGGCTGGAGCTTCTCGTGGTTTGAGGCCTGGCTTCCTCCACCCCCTGCTCTTGATATTCTCCCAGAGGTGGGCTGCATTTTGGCTGCCTTTAGGGCTGGAGCTTCTCGTGGTTTGAGGCCTGGCTTGCTCCACCCCCTGCTCTTGAGATTCTCCCGGAGGTGGGCTGGATTTTGGCTGCCTTTTGGGCTGGAGCTTCTCTTGGTTTGAGGCCTGGCTTGCTCCACCCCCTGCTCTTGAGATTCTCCCGGAGGTGGGCTGGATTTTGGCTGCCTTTTGGGCTGCAGCTTCTCTTGGTTTGAGGCCTGGCTTGCTCCACCCCCTGCTCTTGAGATTCTCTCGAATGTGGGCTGGATTTTGTCTGCCTTTTGGGCTGGAGCTTCTCGTGGCTTGAGGCCTGGCTTGCTCCATCCCCTGCTCTTGAGATTCTCCCGGATGTGGGCTGCATTTTGGCTGCCTTTTGGACTGGAGCTTCTCGTGGTTTGAGGCCTGGCTTGCTCCACCCCCTGCTCTTGAGATTCTCCCGGATGTGGGCTGGATTTTGGCTGCATTTTGGGCTGGAGATTCTCGTGGTTTGAGGCCTGGCTTGCTCCAAACCCTGCTCTTGATATTTTCCCGGATGTGGGCTGGAGTTTGGCTGCCTTTTGGGCTGGAGCTTCTCGTGGTTTGAGGCCTGGCTTGCTCCACCCCCTGCTCTTGATATTCTCCCGGATGTGGGCTGGATTTTGGCTCACTTTTGGTCTGGAGCTTCTCGTGGTTTGAGGCCTGGCTTGCTCCACCCCCTGCTCTTGAGATTCTCCCGGAGGTGGGCTGGATTTTGGCTGCCTTTTGGGCTGGAGCTTCTTGTCGTTTGAGGCCTGGCTTGCTCCAACCCCTGCTCTTGAGATTCGCCCGGAGGTGGGCTGCATTTTGGCTGCCTTTTGGGCTGGAGCTTCTCGTGGTTTGAGGCCTGGCTTGCTCCACCCCCTGCTCTTGATATTTTCCTGGATGTGGGCTGCATTTTGGCTGCCTTTTGGGCTGGAGCTTCTCATGGTTTGAGGCCTGGCTTGCTCCACCCCCTGCTCTTGAGATTCTCCCGGATGTGGGCTGGATTTTGGCTGCCTTTTGGGCTGGAGCTTCTCGTGGTTTAAGTCCTGGCTTGCTCCACCCCCTGCTCTTGAGATTCTCCCGGATGTGGGCTGCATTTTGGCTGCATTTAGGCTGGAGCTTCTCGTGGTTTGAGGCCTGGCTTGCTCCACCCCCTGCTCTTAAGATTCTCCAGGATGTGGGCTGCATTTTGGATGCATTTTGGACTGGAGCTTCTCGTAGTTTGAGGCCTGGCTTGCTCCACCCCCTGCACGTAATATTCTCCCGGATGTGGGCTGGGTTTTGGCTGCCTTTTGGGCCGGAGCTTCTCGTAGTTTGAGGCCTGGCTTGCTCCCCTCCGTGCTCTTGATATTCTCCCAGAGGTGGGCTGCATTTTCGCTGCTTTTTGGGCTGGAGCTTCTCGTGGTTTGAGGCCTGGCTTCCTCCACCCCCTGCTCTTGATATTCTCCCAGAGGTGGGCTGCATTTTGGCTGCCTTTAGGGCTGGAGCTTCTCGTGGTTTGAGGCCTGGCTTGCTCCACCCCCTGCTCTTGAGATTCTCCCGGAGGTGGGCTGGATTTTGGCTGCCTTTTGGGCTGGAGCTTCTCGAGGTTTGAGGCCTGGCTTGCTCCACCCCCTGCTCTTGAGATTCTCCCGGAGGTGGGCTGGATTTTGGCTGCCTTTTGGGCTGCAGCTTCTCTTGGTTTGAGGCCTGGCTTGCTCCACCCCCTGCTCTTGAGATTCTCTCGAATGTGGGCTGGATTTTGTCTGCCTTTTGGGCTGGAGCTTCTCGTGGCTTGAGGCCTGGCTTGCTCCATCCCCTGCTCTTGAGATTCTCCCGGATGTGGGCTGCATTTTGGCTGCCTTTTGGACTGGAGCTTCTCGTGGTTTGAGGCCTGGCTTGCTCCACCCCCTGCTCTTGAGATTGTCCTGGATGTGGGCTGCATTTTGGCTGCCTTTTGGGCTGGAGCTTCTCATGGTTTGAGGCCTGGCTTGCTCCACCCCCTGCTCTTGAGATTCTCCCGGATGTGGGCTGGATTTTGGCTGCCTTTTGGGCTGGAGCTTCTCGTGGTTTAAGTCCTGGCTTGCTCCACCCCCTGCTCTTGAGATTCTCCCGGATGTGGGCTGCATTTTGGCTGCATTTAGGCTGGAGCTTCTCGTGGTTTGAGGCCTGGCTTGCTCCACCCCCTGCTCTTAAGATTCTCCAGGATGTGGGCTGCATTTTGGATGCATTTTGGACTGGAGCTTCTCGTAGTTTGAGGCCTGGCTTGCTCCACCCCCTGCACGTAATATTCTCCCGGATGTGGGCTGGGTTTTGGCTGCCTTTTGGGCCGGAGCTTCTCGTAGTTTGAGGCCTGGCTTGCTCCCCTCCGTGCTCTTGATATTCTCCCAGAGGTGGGCTGCATTTTCGCTGCTTTTTGGGCTGGAGCTTCTCGTGGTTTGAGGCCTGGCTTCCTCCACCCCCTGCTCTTGATATTCTCCCAGAGGTGGGCTGCATTTTGGCTGCCTTTAGGGCTGGAGCTTCTCGTGGTTTGAGGCCTGGCTTGCTCCACCCCCTGCTCTTGAGATTCTCCCGGAGGTGGGCTGGATTTTGGCTGCCTTTTGGGCTGGAGCTTCTCGAGGTTTGAGGCCTGGCTTGCTCCACCCCCTGCTCTTGAGATTCTCCCGGAGGTGGGCTGGATTTTGGCTGCCTTTTGGGCTGCAGCTTCTCTTGGTTTGAGGCCTGGCTTGCTCCACCCCCTGCTCTTGAGATTCTCTCGAATGTGGGCTGGATTTTGTCTGCCTTTTGGGCTGGAGCTTCTCGTGGCTTGAGGCCTGGCTTGCTCCATCCCCTGCTCTTGAGATTCTCCCGGATGTGGGCTGCATTTTGGCTGCCTTTTGGACTGGAGCTTCTCGTGGTTTGAGGCCTGGCTTGCTCCACCCCCTGCTCTTGAGATTGTCCTGGATGTGGGCTGCATTTTGGTTGATTTTGGGGTGGAGCTTCTCGAGGTTTGAGGCCTGGCTTTCTCCACCCCCTGCTCTTGAGATTCTCACGGATGTGTGCTGGATTTTGGCTGCATTTTGGGCTGGAGCTTCTCGTGGTTTGAGGCCTGGCTTGCTCCACACACTGCTCTTCATATAATCCTGGATGTGGGCTGCATTTTGGCTTATACTTGGGCTGGAGCTTCTCGTGGTTTGAGGCCTGGCCTGCTCCACCCCCTGCTCTTGAAATTGTCACGGATGTGGGCTGGATTTTGGCTGCATTTTAGGCTGGAGCTTCTCGTGGTTTGAGGCCTGGCTTGCTCCACCCCCTGCTCTTGAGATTCTCCCGGATGTGGTCTGGATTTTGGCTCATTTTTGGGCTGGAGCTTCTCGTGTTTTGAGGCCTGGCTTGCTCCACCCCCTGCTCTTGAGATTCTCCCGGATGTGGGCTGGATTTTGGCTCACTTTTGGGCTGGAGCTTCTCATGGTTTGAGGCCTGGCTTGCTCCACCCCCTGCTCTTGAGATTCTCCCAGATGTGGCCTGCATTTTGGCTGTCTTTTGGGCTGGAGCTTCTCGTGGTTTGAGGCCTGGCTTGCTCCACCCCCTGCTCTTGAGATTCTCCCGGAGGTGGGCTGCATTTTGGTAGCCTTTTGGGCTGGAGCTTCTCGTGGTTTGAGGCCTGGCTTGCTCCACCCCCTGCTCTTGAGATTCTCTCGGATGTGGCCTGCATTTTGGCTGAATTTTGGGCTGGAGCTTCTCGTGGTTTGAGGCCTGGCTTGCTCCACCCCCTGCTCTTGAGATTCTCTCGGATGTGGCCTGCATTTTGGCTGCATTTGGGCTGGAGCTTCTCGTGGTTTGAGGCCTGGCTTGCTCCACCCCCTGCTCTTGAGATTCTCCCCGATGTGGGCTGCATTTTGGCTGCATTTTGGGCTGGAGCTTCTCGTGGTTTGAGGCCTGGCTTGCTCCACCCCCTGCTCTTGAGATTCTCCCGGATGTGGGCTGGATTTTGGCTGCCTTTTGGGCTGGAGCTTCTCCTGGTTTGAGGCCTGGCTTGCTCCACCCCCTGCTCTTGAGATTCTCCTGGATGTGGGCTGCATTTTGGCTGCCTTTTGGGCTGGAGCTTCTCGTGGTTTGAGGCCTGGCTTGCTCCACCCCCTGCTCTTGACATTCTCCCGGATGTGGGCTGGTTTTGGCTGCCTTTTGGGCTGGAGCTTCTCGTGGTTTGAGGCCTGGCTTGCTCCACCCCCTGCTCTTGAGATTCTCCCGGATGTGGGCTGCATTTTGGCTGCCTTTTGGGCTGGAGCTTCTCGTGGTTTGAGGCCTGGCTTGCTCCACCCCCTGCTCTTGAGATTCTCCTGGAGGTGGGCTAGATTTTGGCTGCATTTTGGGCTGGAGCTACTCGTGGTTTGAGGCCTGGCTTGCTCCACACACTGCTCTTCATATGATCCTGGATGTGGGCTGCATTTTCGCTGATACTTGGGCTGGAGCTTCTCGTGGTTTGAGGCCTGCCTTGCTCCACCCCCTGCTCTTGAGATTCTCCCGGAGGTGGGCTGCATTTTGGCTGCCTTTTGGGCTGGAGCTTCTCGTGTTTTGAGGCCTGGCTTGCTCCACCCCCTGCTCTTGAGATTCTCCCGGATGTGGGCTGCATTCTGGGTGATTCTTGGGCTGGAGCTTCTCGTGGTTTGAGGCCTGGCTTGCTCCCCCCCCTTCTCTTGAGATTCTCCCGGATGTGGGCTGGATTTTGGCTCACTTTTGGGCTGGAGCTTCTCGTGGTTTGAGGCCTGGCTTGCTCCACCCCCTGCTCTTGAAATTCTCCTGAATGTGGACTTGATTTTGGCTGCATTTTAGGCTGGAGCTTCTCGTGGTTTGAGGCCTGGCTTGCTCCACCCCCTGCTCTTGAGATTCTCCCGGATGTGGGCTGCATTTTGGCTGCCTTTTGGACTGGAGCTTCTCGTGGTTTGAGGCCTGGCTTGCTCCACCCCCTGCTCTTGAGATTGTCCTGGATGTGGGCTGCATTTTGGCTGATACTTGGGCTGGAGCTTCTCGAGGTTTGAGGCCTGGCTTTCTCCACACACTGCTCTTCATATGATCCTGGATGTGGGCTGCATTTTGGCTGATACTTGGGCTGGAGCTTCTCGTGGTTTGAGGCCTGCCTTGCTCCACCCCCTGCTCTTGAAATTCTCCTGAATGTGGGCTGGATTTTGGCTGTGTTTTAGGCTGGAGCTTCTCGTGGTTTGAGGCCTGGCTTGCACCACCCCCTGCTCTTGAGATTGTCCCGGATGTGGGCTGCATTTTGGCTGTCTTTTGGGCTGGAGCTACCCGTGGTTTGAGGCCTGGCTTGCTCCACCCCCTGCTCTTGAGATTCTCCCGGATGTGGGCTGGATTTTGGCTGCCTATTGGGCTGGAGCTTCTCGTGGTTTGAGGCCTGGCTTGCTCCACCCCCTGCTCTTGATATTCTCCTGGAGGTGGGCTGCATTTTGGCTGCCTTTTGGGCTGGAGCTTCTTGTGGTTTGAAGCCTGGCTTGCTCCACCCCCTGCTCTTGACATTCTCCCGGATGTGGGCTGGATTTTGGCTGCATTTTGGGCTGGAGCTTCTCGTGGTTTGAGGCCTGGCTTGCTCCACCCCCTGCTCTTGAGATTCTCCCGGATGTGGGCTGCATATTGGCTGCCTTTTGGGCTGGAGCTTCTCGTGGTTTGAGGCCTGGCTTGCTCCACCCCCTGCTCTTAAGATTCTCCCGGATGTGGGTTGAATTTTGGCTGCATTTTGGGCTGGAGCTTCTCGAGGTTTGAGGCCTGGCTTGCTCCACACACTGCTCTTCATATGATCCTGGATGTGGGGTGCATTTTGGCTGATACTTGGGCTGGAGCTTCTCGTGGTTTGAGGCCTGGCTTGCTCCACCCCCTGCTCTTGAAATTCTCCCGCATGTGGCGTGCATTTTGGCTGCTTTTTGGGCTGGAGCTTCTCGTGGTTTGACCCCTTTTTTGTTCCACCCCCTGCTCTTGACATTCTCCCGGATGTGGGCTGCATTTTGGCTGCCTTTAGGGCTGGAGCTTCTCGTGGTTTGAGGCCTGGCTTGCTCCACCACCTGCTCTTGACATTCTCCCGGATATGCGCTGCATTTTGGCTGGATTTTTGGGCTGGAGCTTCTCGTGTTTTGAGGCCTGGCTTGCTCCACCCCCTGCTCTTGAGATTCTCCTGAATGTGGGCTGCATTTTGGCTGCATTTTTGGGCTGGAGCTTCTCGTGGTTTGAGGCCTGGCTTGCTCCACCCCCTGCTCTTGAGATTCTCCCAGATGTGGCCTGCATTTTGGCTGCCTTTTGGGCTGGAGCTTCTCGTGGTTTGAGGCCTGGCTTGCTCCACCCACTGCTCTTGAGATTCTCCCGGATGTGGGCTGCATTTTGGCTGCCTTTTGGGCTGGAGCTTCTCGTGGTTTGGGGCCTGGCTTGCTCCACCCCCTGCTCTTGAGATTCTCCCAGATGTGGCCTGCATTGTTGCTGCCTTTTGGGCTGGAGCTTCTCGTGGTTTGAGGCCTGGCTTGCTCCACCCCCTGCTCTTGAGATTCTCCCGGATGTGGGCTGCATTTTGGCTGCCTTTTGGGCTGGAGCTTCTCATGGTTTGAGGCCTGGCTTGCTCCACCCCCTGCTCTTGATATTCTCCTGGATGTGGGCTGCATTTTGGCTGAATTTTGGGCTGGAGCTTCTCGTGGTTTGAGGCCTGGCTTGCTCCACCCCCTGCTCTTGAGATTGTCCCGGATGTGGGCTGCATTTTGGCTGTGTTTTGGGCTGGAGCTTCTCGTGGTTTGAGGCCTGGCTTGCTCCACCCCCTGCTCTTGAGATTCTCCCGGATGTGGGCTGCATTTTGGCTGCATTTTGGGCTGGAGCTTCTCGTGGTTTGAGGCCTGGCTTGCTCCACCCCCTGCTCTTGAGATTCTCCTGGAGGTGGGCTGCATTTTGGCTGCCTTTTGGGCTGGAGCTTCTCGTGGTTTGAGGCCTGGCTTCCTCGACCCCCTGCTCTTGAGATTCTCTCGGATGTTTCCTGCATTTTGGCTGCCTTTTGGGCTGGAGCTTCTCGTGGTTTGAGGCCTGGCTTGCTCCACCCCCTGCTCTTGAAATTCTCCTGAATGTGGGCTGGATTTTGGCTGAGTTTTAGGCTGGAGCTTCTCGTGGTTTGAGGCCTGGCTTGCTCCACCCCCTGCTCTTGAGATTCTCCCGGATGTGGGCTGGATTTTCGCTGCCTTTTGGGCTGGAGCTTCTCGTGGTTTGAGGCCTGGCTTCCTCCACCCCCTGCTCTTAAGATTCTCCCGGATGTGGGCTGGATTTTGGCTGCATTTTGGGCTGGAACTTCTCGTGGTTTGAGGCCTGGCTTGCTCCACCCCCTGCTCTTGAGATTCTCCTGGAGGTGGGCTGCATTTTGGCTGCCTTTTGGGCTGGAGCTTCTTGTGGTTTGAGGCCTGGCTTGCTCCACCCCCTGCTCTTGAGATTCTTTCGGATGTGGTCTGCATTTTGGCTGCCTTTTGGGCTGGAGGTTCTCGTGGTTTGAGGCTTGGCTTGCTCCACCCCCTGCTCTTGAAATTCTCCTGAATGTGGGCTGGATTTTGGCTGCGTTTTAGGAAGGAGCTTCTCGTGGTTTGAGGCCTGGCTTGCTCCACCCCCTGCTCTTGAGATTCTCCCGGATGTGGGCTGGATTTTCGCTGCGTTTTGGGCTGGAGCTTCTCGTGGTTTGAGGCCTGGCTTGCTCCACCCCCTGCTCTTGATATACTCCCAGATGTGGGCTGCATTTTGGCTGTCTTTTGGGCTGGAGCTTCTCGTGGTTTGAGGCCTGGCTTGCTCCACCCCCTGCTCTTAAGATTCTCCCGGATGTGGGTTGAATTTTGGCTGCATTTTGGGCTGGAGCTTCTCGAGGTTTGAGGCCTGGCTTGCTCCACACACTGCTCTTCATATGATCCTGGATGTGGGCTGCATTTTGGCTGATACTTGGGCTGGAGCTTCTCGTGGTTTGAGGCCTGGCTTGCTCCACCCCCTGCTCTTGAAATTCTCCTGAATGTGGGCTGCATTTTGGCTGTGTTTTAGGCTGGAGCTTCTCGTGGTTTGAGGCCTGCCTTGCTCCACCCCCTGCTCTTGAAATTGTCCCGCATGTGTCGTGCATTTTGGCTGCCTTTTGGGCTGGAGCTTCTCGTGGTTTGAGGCCTGGCTTGCTCCACACCCTGCTCTTGAGATTCTCCCGGATATGGGCTGGATTTTGGCTGCCTTTTGGGCTGGAGCTTCTCGAGGTTTGACCCCTTTTTTGTTCCACCCCCTGCTCTTGAGATTGTCCTGGATGTGGGCTGCATTTTGGCTGCCTTTTGGGCTGGAGCTTCTCGTGGTTTGAGGCCTGGCTTGCACCACCCCCTGCTCTTGAGATTGTCCCGGATGTGGGCTGCATTTTGGCTGTGTTTTGGGCTGCAGCTTCTCGTGGTTTGAGGCCTGGCTTCCTCCACCCCCTGCTCTTGAGATTCTCCCGAATGTGGGCTGCATTTTGGTAGCCTTTTGGGCTGGAGCTTCTCGTGGTTTGAGGCCTGGCTTGCTCCACCCCCTGCTCTTGAGATTCTCTCGGATGTGGCCTGCATTTTGGCTGCCTTTTGGGCTGGAGGTTCTCGTGGTTTGAGGCCTGGCTTGCTCCACACACTGCTCTTCATATGATCCTGGATGTGGGCTGCATTTTCGCTGATACTTGGGCTGGAGCTTCTCGTGGTTTGAGGCCTGGCTTGCTCCACCCCCTGCTCTTGAAATTCTCCTGAATGTGGGCTGGATTTTGGCTGCGTTTTAGGCTGGAGCTTCTCGTGGTTTGAGGCCTGCCTTGCTCCACCCCCTGCTCTTGAGATTCTCCCGGATGTGGGCTGCATTCTGGGTGATTCTTGGGCTGGAGCTTCTCGTGGTTTGAGGCCTGGCTTGCTCCCCCCCCTTCTCTTGAGATTCTCCCGGATGTGGGCTGGATTTTGGCTCACTTTTGGGCTGGAGCTTCTCGTGGTTTGAGGCCTGGCTTGCTCCACCCCCTGCTCTTGAAATTCTCCTGAATGTGGACTTGATTTTGGCTGCATTTTAGGCTGGAGCTTCTCGTGGTTTGAGGCCTGGCTTGCTCCACCCCCTGCTCTTGAGAGTCTCCCGGATGTGGGCTGGATTTTGGCTGCCTTTTGGGCTGGAGCTTCTCGTGGTTTGAGGCCTGGCTTGCTCCACCCCCTGCTCTTGAGATTCTCCCTGATGTGGGCTGGATTTTGGCTGCATTTTGGGCTGGAGCTTCTCATGGTTTGAGGCCTGGCTTGCTCCACCCCCTGCTCTTAAGATTCTCCCGGATGTGGGCTGAATTTTGGCTGCATTTTGGGCTGGAGCTTCTCGAGGTTTGAGGCCTGGCTTTCTCCACACACTGCTCTTCATATGATCCTGGATGTGGGCTGCATTTTGGCTGATACTTGGGCTGGAGCTTCTCGTGGTTTGAGGCCTGCCTTGCTCCACCCCCTGCTCTTGAAATTCTCCTGAATGTGGGCTGGATTTTGGCTGTGTTTTAGGCTGGAGCTTCTCGTGGTTTGAGGCCTGGCTTGCACCACCCCCTGCTCTTGATATTGTCCCGGATGTGGGCTGCATTTTGGCTGTCTTTTGGGCTGGAGCTTCCCGTGGTTTGAGGCCTGGCTTGCTCCACCCCCTGCTCTTGAGATTCTCCCGGATGTGGGCTGGATTTTGGCTGCCTATTGGGCTGGAGCTTCTCGTGGTTTGAGGCCTGGCTTGCTCCACCCCCTGCTCTTGAGATTGTCCCGGATGTGGGCTGCATTTTGGCTGCCTTTTGGGCTGGAGCTTCTCGTGGTTTGAAGCCTGGCTTGCTCCACCCCCTGCTCTTGACATTCTCCCGGATGTGGGCTGGATTTTGGCTGCATTTTGGGCTGGAGCTTCTCGTGGTTTGAGGCCTGGCTTGCTCCACCCCCTGCTCTTGAGATTCTCCCAGATGTGGGCTGCATTTTGGCTGCCTTTTGGGCTGGAGCTTCTTGTGGTTTGAGGCCTGGCTTGCTCCACCCCCTGCTCTTGAGATTCTCTCGGATGTGGCCTGCATTTTGGCTGCCTTTTGGGCTGGAGCTTCTCGTGGTTTGAGGCCTGGCTTGCTCCACCCCCTGCTCTTGAAATTCTCCTGAATGTGGGCTGGATTTTGGCTGCGTTTTAGGCTGGAGCTTCTCGTGGTTTGAGGCCTGGCTTGCTCCACCCCCTGCTCTTGAGATTCTCCCGGATGTGGGCTGGATTTTCGCTGCGTTTTGGGCTGGAGCTTCTCGTGGTTTGAGGCCTGGCTTGCTCCACCCCCTGCTCTTGAGATTCTCCCAGATGTGGGCTGCATATTGGCTGCCTTTTGGGCTGGAGCTTCTCGTGGTTTGAGGCCTGGCTTGCTCCACCCCCTGCTCTTAAGATTCTCCCGGATGTGGGTTGAATTTTGGCTGCATTTTGGGCTGGAGCTTCTCGAGGTTTGAGGCCTGGCTTGCTCCACACACTGCTCTTCATATGATCCTGGATGTGGGGTGCATTTTGGCTGATACTTGGGCTGGAGCTTCTCGTGGTTTGAGGCCTGGCTTGCTCCACCCCCTGCTCTTGAAATTCTCCTGAATGTGGGCTGGATTTTGACTGTGTTTTAGGCTGGAGCTTCTCGTGGTTTGAGGCCTGCCTTGCTCCACCCCCTGCTCTTGAAATTCTCCCGCATGTGGCGTGCATTTTGGCTGCTTTTTGGGCTGGAGCTTCTCGTGGTTTGACCCCTTTTTTGTTCCACCCCCTGCTCTTGAGATTCTCCCGGATGTGGGCTGCATTTTGGCTGCCTTTAGGGCTGGAGCTTCTCGTGGTTTGAGGCCTGGCTTGCTCCACCCCCTGCTCTTGACATTCTCCCGGATGTGCGCTGCATTTTGGCTGCATTTTTGGGCTGGAGCTTCTCGTGTTTTGAGGCCTGGCTTGCTCCACCCCCTGCTCTTGAGATTCTCCCGAATGTGGGCTGCATTTTGGCTGCATTTTTGGGCTGGAGCTTCTCGTGGTTTGAGGCCTATCTTGCTCGACCCCCTGCTCTTGAGATACTCCCGCATGTGGCCTGAATTTTGGCTGCCTTTTGGGCTGGAGCTTCTCGTGGTTTGAGGCCTGGCTTGCTCCACCCCCTGCTCTTGAGATTCTCCCAGATGTGGCCTGCATTTTGGCTGCCTTTTGGGCTGGAGTTTCTCGTGGTTTGAGGCCTGGCTTGCTCCACCCCCTGCTCTTGAGATTCTCCCGGATGTGGGCTGCATTTTGGCTGCCTTTTGGGCTGGAGCTTCTCGTGGTTTGGGGCCTGGCTTGCTCCACCCCCTGCTCTTGAGATTCTCCCAGATGTGGCCTGCATTGTTGCTGCCTTTTGGGCTGGAGCTTCTCGTGGTTTGAGGCCTGGCTTGCTCCACCCCCTGCTCTTGAGATTCTCCCAGATGTGGCCTGCATTTTGGCTGCCTTTTGGGCTGGAGCTTCTCGTGGTTTGAGGCCTGGCTTGCTCCACCCCCTGCTCTTGAGATTCTCCCGGATGTGGGCTGCATTTTGGCTGCCTTTTGGGCTGGAGCTTCTCGTGGTTTGGGGCCTGGCTTGCTCCACCCCCTGCTCTTGAGATTCTCCCGGATGTGGGCTGCATTTTGGCTGCCTTTTGGGCTGGAGCTTCTCATGGTTTGAGGCCTGGCTTGCTCCACCCCCTGCTCTTGATATTCTCCTGGATGTGGGCTGCATTTTGTCTGCATTTTGGGCTGGAGCTTCTCGTGGTTTGAGGCCTGGCTTGCTCCACCCCCTGCTCTTGAGATTGTCCCGGATGTGGGCTGCATTTTGGCTGTGTTTTGGGCTGCAGCTTCTCGTGGTTTGAGGCCTGGCTTGCTCCACCCCCTGCTCTTGAGATTCTCCCGGAGGTGGGCTGCATTTTGGTAGCTTTTTGGGCTGGAGCTTCTCGTGGTTTGAGGCCTGGCTTGCTCCACCCCCTGCTCTTGAGATTGTCCCGGATGTGGGCTGCATTTTGGTAGCTTTTCGGGCTGGAGCTTCTCGTGGTTTGAGGAATGGCTTGCTCCACCCCCTGCTCTTGAGATTCTCCCGGATGTGGGCTGGATTTTGGCTGTCTTTTGGGCCGGAGCTTCTCGTGGTTTGAGGCCTGGCTTGCTCCAGCCCCTGCTCTTGAGATTCTCCCGGATGTGGGCTGGATTTTGGCTGCCTTTTGGGCTGGAGCTTCTCGTGGTTTGAGGCCTGGCTTGCTCCACCCCCTGCTCTTGAAATTCTCCTGAATGTGGGCTGGATTTTGGCTGAGTTTTAGGCTGGAGCTTCTCGTGGTTTGAGGCCTGCCTTGCTCCACCCCCTGCTCTTGAGATTCTCCCGGATGTGGGCTGGATTTTCGCTGCCTTTTGGGCTGGAGCTTCTCGTGGTTTGAGGCCTGGCTTGCTCCACCCCCTGCTCTTGAGATTCTCCCAGATGTGGGCTGCATATTGGCTGCCTTTTGGGCTGGAGCTTCTCGTGGTTTGAGGCCTGGCTTCCTCCACCCCCTGCTCTTAAGATTCTCCCGGATGTGGGCTGGATTTTGGCTGCATTTTGGGCTGGAGCTTCTCGTGGTTTGAGGCCTGGCTTCCTCCACCCCCTGCTCTTAAGATTCTCCCGGATGTGGGCTGCATTTTGGCTGCCTTTTGGGCTGGAGCTTCTTGTGGTTTGAGGCCTGGCTTGCTCCACCCCCTGCTCTTGAGATTCTCTCGGATGTGGCCTGCATTTTGGCTGCCTTTTTTGGTTGGAGGTTCTCGTGGTTTGAGGCCTGGCTTGCTCCACCCCCTGCTCTTGAAATTGTCCTGAATGTGGGCTGGATTTTGGCTGCGTTTTAGGAAGGAGCTTCTCGTGGTTTGAGGCCTGGCTTGCTCCACCCCCTGCTCTTGAGATTCTCCCGGATGTGGGCTGGATTTTCGCTGCGTTTTGGGCTGGAGCTTCTCGTGGTTTGAGGCCTGGCTTGCTCCACCCCCTGCTCTTGATATACTCCCAGATGTGGGCTGCATTTTGGCTGTCTTTTGGGCTGGAGCTTCTCGTGGTTTGAGGCCTGGCTTGCTCCACCCCCTGCTCTTAAGATTCTCCGGGATGTGGGTTGAATTTTGGCTGCATTTTGGGCTGGAGCTTCTCGAGGTTTGAGGCCTGGCTTGCTCCACCCCCTGCTCTTGAGATTCTCTCGGATGTGGCCTGCATTTTGGCTGCCCTTTGGGCTGGAGGTTCTCGTGGTTTGAGGCCTGGCTTGCTCCACCCCCTGCTCTTGAAATTCTCCTGAATGTGGGCTGGATTTTGGCTGCCTTTTGGGCTGGAGCTTCTCGTGGTTTGAGGCCTGGCTTGCTCCACCCCCTGCTCTTGAGATTCTCCCGGATGTGGGTTGCATTTTGGCTGCCTTTTGGGCTGGAGCTTCTCGTGGTTTGAGGCCTGGCTTGCTCCACCCCCTGCTCTTGAGATTCTCCCGGATGTGGGCTGGATTTTGGCTCACTTTTGGGCTGGAGCTTCTCATGGTTTGAGGCCTGGCTTGCTCCACCCCCTGCTCTTGATATTCTCCTGGATGTGGGCTGCATTTTGGCTGAATTTTGGGCTGGAGCTTCTCATGGTTTGAGGCCTGGCTTGCTCCACCCCCTGCTCTTGAGATTCTCCCGGATGTGGGCTGGATTTTGGCTCACTTTTGGGCTGGAGCTTCTCATGGTTTGAGGCCTGGCTTGCTCCACCCCCTGCTCTTGATATTCTCCTGGATGTGGGCTGGATTTTGGCTGCCTTTTGGGCTGGAGCTTCTCGTGGTTTGAGGCCTGGCTTGCACCACCACCTGCTCTTGAGATTCTCCCGGATGTGGGCTGGATTTTGGCTGCATTTTGGGCTGGAGCTTCTCGTGGTTTGAGGCCTGGCTTCCTCCACCCCCTGCTCTTAAGATTCTCCCGGATGTGGGCTGCATTTTGGCTGCCTTTTGGGCTGGAGCTTCTTGTGGTTTGAGGCCTGGCTTGCTCCACCCCCTGCTCTTGAGATTCTCTCGGATGTGGCCTGCATTTTGGCTGCCTTTTTTGGTTGGAGGTTCTCGTGGTTTGAGGCCTGGCTTGCTCCACCCCCTGCTCTTGAAATTGTCCTGAATGTGGGCTGGATTTTGGCTGCGTTTTAGGAAGGAGCTTCTCGTGGTTTGAGGCCTGGCTTGCTCCACCCCCTGCTCTTGAGATTCTCCCGGATGTGGGCTGGATTTTCGCTGCGTTTTGGGCTGGAGCTTCTCGTGGTTTGAGGCCTGGCTTGCTCCACCCCCTGCTCTTGATATACTCCCAGATGTGGGCTGCATTTTGGCTGTCTTTTGGGCTGGAGCTTCTCGTGGTTTGAGGCCTGGCTTGCTCCACCCCCTGCTCTTAAGATTCTCCCGGATGTGGGTTGAATTTTGGCTGCATTTTGGGCTGGAGCTTCTCGAGGTTTGAGGCCTGGCTTGCTCCACCCCCTGCTCTTGAGATTCTCTCGGATGTGGCCTGCATTTTGGCTGCCCTTTGGGCTGGAGGTTCTCGTGGTTTGAGGCCTGGCTTGCTCCACCCCCTGCTCTTGAAATTCTCCTGAATGTGGGCTGGATTTTGGCTGCCTTTTGGGCTGGAGCTTCTCGTGGTTTGAGGCCTGGCTTGCTCCACCCCCTGCTCTTGAGATTCTCCCGGATGTGGGTTGCATTTTGGCTGCCTTTTGGGCTGGAGCTTCTCGTGGTTTGAGGCCTGGCTTGCTCCACCCCCTGCTCTTGAGATTCTCCCGGATGTGGGCTGGATTTTGGCTCACTTTTGGGCTGGAGCTTCTCATGGTTTGAGGCCTGGCTTGCTCCACCCCCTGCTCTTGATATTCTCCTGGATGTGGGCTGCATTTTGGCTGAATTTTGGGCTGGAGCTTCTCATGGTTTGAGGCCTGGCTTGCTCCACCCCCTGCTCTTGAGATTCTCCCGGATGTGGGCTGGATTTTGGCTCACTTTTGGGCTGGAGCTTCTCATGGTTTGAGGCCTGGCTTGCTCCACCCCCTGCTCTTGATATTCTCCTGGATGTGGGCTGGATTTTGGCTGCCTTTTGGGCTGGAGCTTCTCGTGGTTTGAGGCCTGGCTTGCACCACCCCCTGCTCTTGAGATTCTCCCGGATGTGGACTGCATTTTGGCTGCCTTTTGGGCTGGAGCTTCTCATGGTTTGAGGCCTGGCTTGCTCCACCCCCTGCTCTTGAGATTCTCCCGGATGTGGGCTGGATTTTGGCTCACTTTTGGGCTGGAGCTTCTCATGGTTTGAGGCCTGTCTTGCTCCACCCCCTGCTCTTGAGATTCTCCTGGATGTGGGCTGCATTTTGGCTGAATTTTGGGCTGGAGCTTCTCGTGGTTTGAGGCCTGGCTTGCTCCACCCCCTGCTCTTGAGATTCTCCCGGATGTGGGCTGCATTTTGGCTACATTTTGGGCTGGAGCTTCTCGTGGTTTGAGGCCTGGCTTGCTCCAC
This sequence comes from Rhynochetos jubatus, assembly GCA_027574665.1. Classification (NCBI taxonomy): domain Eukaryota; kingdom Metazoa; phylum Chordata; class Aves; order Eurypygiformes; family Rhynochetidae; genus Rhynochetos; species Rhynochetos jubatus. The sequence goes on from CM050669.1 coordinate 707,477, forward strand.
CCCCTGCTCTTGAGATTCTCCTGGAGGTGGGCTGCATTTTGGCTGCCTTTTGGGCTGGAGCTTCTCGTGGTTTGAGGCCTGGCTTGCACCACCCCCTGCTCTTGAGATTCTCCCGGATGTGGACTGCATTTTGGCTGCCTTTTGGGCTGGAGCTTCTCATGGTTTGAGGCCTGGCTTGCTCCACCCCCTGCTCTTGAGATTCTCCCGGATGTGTGCTGGATTTTGGCTGCCTTTTGGGCTGGAGCTTCTCATGGTTTGAGGCCTGGCTTGCTCCACCCCCTGCTCTTGAGATTCTCCTGGATGTGGGCTGCATTTTGGCTGCCTTTTGGGCTGGAGCTTCTCGTGGTTTGAGGCCTGGCTTGCTCCACCCTCTGCTCTTGAGATTCTCCCGGATGTGGGCTGCATTTTGGCTGCCTTTTGGGCTGGAGCTTCTCGTGGTTTGAGGCCTGGCTTGCACCACCCCCTGCTCTTGAGATTGTCCCGGATGTGGGCTGCATTTTGGCTGCCTTTTGGGCTGGAGCTTCTCGTGGTTTGAGGCCTGGCTTGCTCCACCCCCTGCTCTTGAGATTCTCCCGGATATGGGCTGGATTTTGGCTGCATTTTGGGCTGGAGCTTCTCGTGGTTTGAGGCCTGGCTTGCTCCACCCCCTGCTCTTGAGATTCTCCCGGATGTGGGCTGGATTTTCGCTGCCTTTTGGGCTGGAGCTTCTCGTGGTTTGAGGCCTGGCTTGCTCCACCCCCTGCTCTTGAGATTCTCCCAGATGTGGGCTGCATATTGGCTGCCTTTTGGGCTGGAGCTTCTCGTGGTTTGAGGCCTGGCTTCCTCCACCCCCTGCTCTTGAGATTCTCCCGAATGTGGGCTGCATTTTGGCTGCCTTTTGGGCTGGAGCTTCTCGTGGTTTGAGGCCTGGCTTGCTCCACCCCCTGCTCTTGAGATTCTCTCGGATGTGGCCTGCATTTTGTCTGCCTTTTGGGCTGGAGGTTCTCGTGGTTTGAGGCCTGGCTTGCTCCACCCCCTGCTCTTGAAATTCTCCTGAATGTGGGCTGGATTTTGGCTGCCTTTTGGGCTGGAGCTTCTCGTGGTTTGAGGCCTGGCTTGCTCCACCCCCTGCTCTTGAGATTCTCCCGGATGTGGGCTGCATTTTGGCTGCCTTTTGGGCTGGAGCTTCTCGTGGTTTGAGGCCTGGCTTGCTCCACCCCCTGCTCTTGAGATTCTCCCGGATGTGGGCTGGATTTTGGCTCACTTTTGGGCTGGAGCTTCTCATGGTTTGAGGCCTGGCTTGCTCCACCCCCTGCTCTTGATATTCTCCTGGATGTGGGCTGCATTTTGGCTGAATTTTGGGCTGGAGCTTCTCGTGGTTTGAGGCCTGGCTTGCTCCACCCCCTGCTCTTGAGATTCTCCCGGATGTGGGCTGGATTTTGGCTCACTTTTGGGCTGGAGCTTCTCATGGTTTGAGGCCTGGCTTGCTCCACCAACTGCTCTTGAGATTCTCCTGGATGTGGGCTGGATTTTGGCTGCGTTTTGGGCTGGAGCTTCTCGTGGTTTGAGGCCTGGCTTGCTCCACCCCCTGCTCTTGAAATTGTCCCGGATGTGGGCTGCATATTGGCTGCCTTTTGGGCTGGAGCTTCTCGTGGTTTGAGGCCTGGCTTGCACCACCCCCTGCTCTTGAGATTTTCCCGGATGTGGACTGCATTTTGGTAGCCTTTTGGGCTGGAGCTTCTCGTGGTTTGAGGCCTGGCTTGCTCCACCCCCTGCTCTTGAGATTCTCCCGGATGTGGGCTGCATTTTGGCTGCCTTTTGGGCTGGAGCTTCTCGTGGTTTGAGGCCTGGCTTGCTCCACCCCCTGCTCTTGAGATTCTCCCGGATGTGGGCTGCATTTTGGCTGCATTTTTGGGCTGGAGCTTCTCGTGGTTTGAGGCCTGGCTTGCACCACCCCCTGCTCTTGAGATTGTCCCGGATATAGGCTGCATTTTGGCTGCCTTTAGGGCTGGAGCTTCTCGTGGTTTGAGGCCTGGCTTGCTCCACCCCCTGCTCTTGAGATTCTCCCGGATGTGGGCTGCATTTTGGCTGCCTTTTGGGCTGGAGCTTCTCGTGGTTTGACGCCTGGCTTGCTCCACCCCCTGCTCTTGAGATTGTCCCGGATGTGGGCTGCATTTTGGTAGATTTTTGGGCTGGAGCTTCTCGTGGTTTGAGGCCTGGCTTGCTCCACCCCCTGCTCTTGAGATTCTCCCGGATGTGGGCTGGATTTTGGCTGTCTCTTGGGCCGGAGCTTCTCGTGGTTTGAGGCCTGGCTTGCTCCACCCCCTGCTCTTGAGATTCTCCCGGATATGGGCTGCATTTTGGCTTCCTTTTGGGCTGGAGCTTCTCGTGGTTTGAGGCCTGGCTTGCTCCACCCCCTGCTCTTGAGATTCTCCCGGATGTGGGCTGGATTTTCGCTGCCTTTTGGGCTGGAGCTTCTCGTGGTTTGAGGCCTGGCTTGCTCCACCCCCTGCTCTTGAGATTCTCCTGGAGGTGGGCTGCATTTTGGCTGCCTTTTGGGCTGGAGCTTCTCGTGGTTTGAGGCCTGGCTTGCTCGACCCCCTGCTCTTGAGATTCTCTCGGATGTGGCCTGCATTTTGGCTGCCTTTTGGGCTGGAGGTTCTCGTAGTTTGAGGCCTGGCTTGCTCCACCCCCTGCTCTTGAAATTCTCCTGAATATGGGCTGGATTTTGGCTGCGTTTTAGGCTGGAGCTTCTCGTGGTTTGAGTCCTGGCTTGCTCCACCCCCTGCTCTTGAGATTCTCCCGGAGGTGGGCTGCATTTTCGCTGCATTTTGGGCTGGAGCTTCTCGTGGTTTGAGACCTGGCTTGCTCCACCACCTGCTCTTGAGATTCTCCCAGATGTGGGCTGCATATTGGCTGCCTTTTGGGCTGGAGCTTCTCGTGGTTTGAGGCCTGGCTTCCTCCACCCCCTGCTCTTAAGATTCTCCCGGATGTGGGCTGAATTTTGGCTGCATTTTGGGCTGGAGCTTCTCGAGGTTTGAGGCCTGGCTTGCTCCACCCCCTGCTCTTGAGATTCTCCTGAATGTGGGCTGGATTTTGGCTGCATTTTGGGCTGGAGCTTCTCGTGGTTTGAGGCCTGGCTTGCTCCACCCCCTGCTCTTGAGATTCTCCCGGATGTGGGCTGCATTTTGGCTGCATTTTTGGGCTGGAGCTTCTCGTGGTTTGAGGCCTGGCTTGCACCACCCCCTGCTCTTGAGATTGTCCCGGATATAGGCTGCATTTTGGCTGCCTTTAGGGCTGGAGCTTCTCGTGGTTTGAGGCCTGGCTTGCTCCACCCCCTGCTCTTGAGATTCTCCCGGATGTGGGCTGCATTTTGGCTGCCTTTTGGGCTGGAGCTTCTCGTGGTTTGAGGCCTGGCTTGCTCCACCCCCTGCTCTTGAAATTGTCCCGGATGTGGGCTGCATTTTGGCTGCATTTTGGGCTGGAGCTTCTCGTGGTTTGAGGCCTGGCTTACTCCAAACTCTGCCATTGAGATTCTCCCCGAGGTGGGCTGGATTTTGGCTGCCTTTTGGGCTGGAGCTTCTCATGGTTTGAGGCCTGGCTTGCTCCACCCCCTGCTCTTGAGATTCTCCCGGATGTGGGCTGGATTTTCGCTGCCTTTTGGGCTGGAGCTTCTCGTGGTTTGAGGCCTGGCTTGCTCCACCCCCTGCTCTTGAGATTCTCCCAGATGTGGGCTGCATATTGGCTGCCTTTTGGGCTGGAGCTTCTCGTGGTTTGAGGCCTGGCTTCCTCCACCCCCTGCTCTTAAGATTCTCCCGGATGTGGGCTGGATTTTGGCTGCATTTTGGGCTGGAGCTTCTCGTGGTTTGAGGCCTGGCTTCCTCCACCCCCTGCTCTTAAGATTCTCCCGGATGTGGGCTGCATTTTGGCTGCCTTTTGGGCTGGAGCTTCTTGTGGTTTGAGGCCTGGCTTGCTCCACCCCCTGCTCTTGAGATTCTCTCGGATGTGGCCTGCATTTTGGCTGCCTTTTTTGGTTGGAGGTTCTCGTGGTTTGAGGCCTGGCTTGCTCCACCCCCTGCTCTTGAAATTGTCCTGAATGTGGGCTGGATTTTGGCTGCGTTTTAGGAAGGAGCTTCTCGTGGTTTGAGGCCTGGCTTGCTCCACCCCCTGCTCTTGAGATTCTCCCGGATGTGGGCTGGATTTTCGCTGCGTTTTGGGCTGGAGCTTCTCGTGGTTTGAGGCCTGGCTTGCTCCACCCCCTGCTCTTGATATACTCCCAGATGTGGGCTGCATTTTGGCTGTCTTTTGGGCTGGAGCTTCTCGTGGTTTGAGGCCTGGCTTGCTCCACCCCCTGCTCTTAAGATTCTCCCGGATGTGGGTTGAATTTTGGCTGCATTTTGGGCTGGAGCTTCTCGAGGTTTGAGGCCTGGCTTGCTCCACCCCCTGCTCTTGAGATTCTCTCGGATGTGGCCTGCATTTTGGCTGCCCTTTGGGCTGGAGGTTCTCGTGGTTTGAGGCCTGGCTTGCTCCACCCCCTGCTCTTGAAATTCTCCTGAATGTGGGCTGGATTTTGGCTGCCTTTTGGGCTGGAGCTTCTCGTGGTTTGAGGCCTGGCTTGCTCCACCCCCTGCTCTTGAGATTCTCCCGGATGTGGGTTGCATTTTGGCTGCCTTTTGGGCTGGAGCTTCTCGTGGTTTGAGGCCTGGCTTGCTCCACCCCCTGCTCTTGAGATTCTCCCGGATGTGGGCTGGATTTTGGCTCACTTTTGGGCTGGAGCTTCTCATGGTTTGAGGCCTGGCTTGCTCCACCCCCTGCTCTTGATATTCTCCTGGATGTGGGCTGCATTTTGGCTGAATTTTGGGCTGGAGCTTCTCATGGTTTGAGGCCTGGCTTGCTCCACCCCCTGCTCTTGAGATTCTCCCGGATGTGGGCTGGATTTTGGCTCACTTTTGGGCTGGAGCTTCTCATGGTTTGAGGCCTGGCTTGCTCCACCCCCTGCTCTTGATATTCTCCTGGATGTGGGCTGGATTTTGGCTGCCTTTTGGGCTGGAGCTTCTCGTGGTTTGAGGCCTGGCTTGCACCACCCCCTGCTCTTGAGATTCTCCCGGATGTGGACTGCATTTTGGCTGCCTTTTGGGCTGGAGCTTCTCATGGTTTGAGGCCTGGCTTGCTCCACCCCCTGCTCTTGAGATTCTCCCGGATGTGGGCTGGATTTTGGCTCACTTTTGGGCTGGAGCTTCTCATGGTTTGAGGCCTGTCTTGCTCCACCCCCTGCTCTTGAGATTCTCCTGGATGTGGGCTGCATTTTGGCTGAATTTTGGGCTGGAGCTTCTCGTGGTTTGAGGCCTGGCTTGCTCCACCCCCTGCTCTTGAGATTCTCCCGGATGTGGGCTGCATTTTGGCTACATTTTGGGCTGGAGCTTCTCGTGGTTTGAGGCCTGGCTTGCTCCACCCCCTGCTCTTGAGATTCTCCCGGATGTGGGCTGCATTTTGGCTACATTTTGGGCTGGAGCTTCTCGTGGTTTGAGGCCTGGCTTGCTCCACCCCCTGCTCTTGAGATTCTCCCGGATGTGGGCTGGATTTTGGCTGTCTCTTGGGCCGGAGCTTCTCGTGGTTTGAGGCCTGGCTTGCTCCACCCCCTGCTCTTGAGATTCTCCCGGATATGGGCTGGATTTTGGCTGCATTTTGGGCTGGAGCTTCTCGTGGTTTGAGGCCTGGCTTGCTCCACCCCCTGCTCTTGAGATTCTCCCGGATGTGGGCTGCATTTTGGCTGCCTTTTGGGCTGGAGCTTCTCGTGGTTTGAGGCCTGGCTTGCTCCACCCCCTGCTCTTGAGATTCTCCTGGAGGTGGGCTGCATTTTGGCTGCCTTTTGGGCTGGAGCTTCTCGTGGTTTGAGGCCTGGCTTGCACCACCCCCTGCTCTTGAGATTCTCCCGGATGTGGACTGCATTTTGGCTGCCTTTTGGGCTGGAGCTTCTCATGGTTTGAGGCCTGGCTTGCTCCACCCCCTGCTCTTGAGATTCTCCCGGATGTGGGCTGGATTTTGGCTCACTTTTGGGCTGGAGCTTCTCATGGTTTGAGGCCTGTCTTGCTCCACCCCCTGCTCTTGAGATTCTCCTGGATGTGGGCTGCATTTTGGCTGAATTTTGGGCTGGAGCTTCTCGTGGTTTGAGGCCTGGCTTGCTCCACCCCCTGCTCTTGAGATTCTCCCGGATGTGGGCTGCATTTTGGCTACATTTTGGGCTGGAGCTTCTCGTGGTTTGAGGCCTGGCTTGCTCCACCCCCTGCTCTTGAGATTCTCCCGGATGTGGGCTGCATTTTGGCTACATTTTGGGCTGGAGCTTCTCGTGGTTTGAGGCCTGGCTTGCTCCACCCCCTGCTCTTGAGATTCTCCCGGATGTGGGCTGGATTTTGGCTGTCTCTTGGGCCGGAGCTTCTCGTGGTTTGAGGCCTGGCTTGCTCCACCCCCTGCTCTTGAGATTCTCCCGGATATGGGCTGGATTTTGGCTGCATTTTGGGCTGGAGCTTCTCGTGGTTTGAGGCCTGGCTTGCTCCACCCCCTGCTCTTGAGATTCTCCCGGATGTGGGCTGCATTTTGGCTGCCTTTTGGGCTAGAGGTTCTCGTGGTTTGAGGCCTGGCTTGCTCCACCCCCTGATCTTAAAATTCTCCTGAATGTGGGCTGGATTTTGGCTGCGTTTTAGGCTGGAGCTTCTCGTGGTTTGAGGCCTGGCTTGCTCCACCCCCTGCTCTTGAGATTCTCCCGGATGTGGGCTGGATTTTCGCTGCCTTTTGGGCTGGAGCTTCTCGTGGTTTGAGACCTGGCTTGCTCCACCCCCTGCTCTTGAGATTCTCCCAGATGTGGGCTGCATATTGGCTGCCTTTTGGGCTGGAGCTTCTCATGGTTTGAGGCCTGGCTTGCTCCACCCCCTGCTCTTGAGATTCTCCCGGATGTGGGCTGGATTTTCGCTGCCTTTTGGGCTGGAGCTTCTCGTGGTTTGAGACCTGGCTTGCTCCACCCCCTGCTCTTGAGATTCTCCCGGATGTGGGCTGCATATTGGCTGCCTTTTGGGCTGGAGCTTCTCGTGGTTTGAGGCCTGGCTTGCTCCACCCCCTGCTCTTGAAATTCTCCTGAATGTGGGCTGGATTTTGGCTGCCTTTTGGGCTGGAGATTCTCGTGGTTTGAGGCCTGGCTTGCTCCACCCCCTGCTCTTGAGATTCTCCCGGATGTGGGCTGCATTTTGGCTGCCTTTTGGGCTGGAGCTTCTCGTGGTTTGAGGCCTGGCTTGCTCCACCCCCTGCTCTTGAGATTCTCCCGGATGTGGGCTGGATTTTGGCTCACTTTTTGGCTGGAGCTTCTCATGGTTTGAGGCCTGGCTTGCTCCACCCCCTGCTCTTGATATTCTCCTGGATGTGGGCTGCATTTTGGCTGAATTTTGGGCTGGAGCTTCTCGTGGTTTGAGGCCTGGCTTGCTCCACCCCCTGCTCTTGAGATTCTCCCGGATGTGTGCTGGATTTTGGCTGCCTTTTGGGCTGGAGCTTCTCATGGTTTGAGGCCTGGCTTGCTCCACCCCCTGCTCTTGAGATTCTCCTGGATGTGGGCTGCATTTTGGCTGCCTTTTGGGCTGGAGCTTCTCGTGGTTTGAGGCCTGGCTTGCTCCACCCTCTGCTCTTGAGATTCTCCCGGATGTGGGCTGCATTTTGGCTGCCTTTTGGGCTGGAGCTTCTCGTGGTTTGAGGCCTGGCTTGCACCACCCCCTGCTCTTGAGATTGTCCCGGATGTGGGCTGCATTTTGGCTGCCTTTTGGGCTGGAGCTTCTCGTGGTTTGAGGCCTGGCTTGCTCCACCCCCTGCTCTTGAGATTCTCCCGGATATGGGCTGGATTTTGGCTGCATTTTGGGCTGGAGCTTCTCGTGGTTTGAGGCCTGGCTTGCTCCACCCCCTGCTCTTGAGATTCTCCCGGATGTGGGCTGGATTTTCGCTGCCTTTTGGGCTGGAGCTTCTCGTGGTTTGAGGCCTGGCTTGCTCCACCCCCTGCTCTTGAGATTCTCCCAGATGTGGGCTGCATATTGGCTGCCTTTTGGGCTGGAGCTTCTCGTGGTTTGAGGCCTGGCTTCCTCCACCCCCTGCTCTTGAGATTCTCCCGAATGTGGGCTGCATTTTGGCTGCCTTTTGGGCTGGAGCTTCTCGTGGTTTGAGGCCTGGCTTGCTCCACCCCCTGCTCTTGAGATTCTCTCGGATGTGGCCTGCATTTTGTCTGCCTTTTGGGCTGGAGGTTCTCGTGGTTTGAGGCCTGGCTTGCTCCACCCCCTGCTCTTGAAATTCTCCTGAATGTGGGCTGGATTTTGGCTGCCTTTTGGGCTGGAGCTTCTCGTGGTTTGAGGCCTGGCTTGCTCCACCCCCTGCTCTTGAGATTCTCCCGGATGTGGGCTGCATTTTGGCTGCCTTTTGGGCTGGAGCTTCTCGTGGTTTGAGGCCTGGCTTGCTCCACCCCCTGCTCTTGAGATTCTCCCGGATGTGGGCTGGATTTTGGCTCACTTTTGGGCTGGAGCTTCTCATGGTTTGAGGCCTGGCTTGCTCCACCCCCTGCTCTTGATATTCTCCTGGATGTGGGCTGCATTTTGGCTGAATTTTGGGCTGGAGCTTCTCGTGGTTTGAGGCCTGGCTTGCTCCACCCCCTGCTCTTGAGATTCTCCCGGATGTGGGCTGGATTTTGGCTCACTTTTGGGCTGGAGCTTCTCATGGTTTGAGGCCTGGCTTGCTCCACCAACTGCTCTTGAGATTCTCCTGGATGTGGGCTGGATTTTGGCTGCGTTTTGGGCTGGAGCTTCTCGTGGTTTGAGGCCTGGCTTGCTCCACCCCCTGCTCTTGAAATTGTCCCGGATGTGGGCTGCATATTGGCTGCCTTTTGGGCTGGAGCTTCTCGTGGTTTGAGGCCTGGCTTGCACCACCCCCTGCTCTTGAGATTTTCCCGGATGTGGACTGCATTTTGGTAGCCTTTTGGGCTGGAGCTTCTCGTGGTTTGAGGCCTGGCTTGCTCCACCCCCTGCTCTTGAGATTCTCCCGGATGTGGGCTGCATTTTGGCTGCCTTTTGGGCTGGAGCTTCTCGTGGTTTGAGGCCTGGCTTGCTCCACCCCCTGCTCTTGAGATTCTCCCGGATGTGGGCTGCATTTTGGCTGCATTTTTGGGCTGGAGCTTCTCGTGGTTTGAGGCCTGGCTTGCACCACCCCCTGCTCTTGAGATTGTCCCGGATATAGGCTGCATTTTGGCTGCCTTTAGGGCTGGAGCTTCTCGTGGTTTGAGGCCTGGCTTGCTCCACCCCCTGCTCTTGAGATTCTCCCGGATGTGGGCTGCATTTTGGCTGCCTTTTGGGCTGGAGCTTCTCGTGGTTTGACGCCTGGCTTGCTCCACCCCCTGCTCTTGAGATTGTCCCGGATGTGGGCTGCATTTTGGTAGATTTTTGGGCTGGAGCTTCTCGTGGTTTGAGGCCTGGCTTGCTCCACCCCCTGCTCTTGAGATTCTCCCGGATGTGGGCTGGATTTTGGCTGTCTCTTGGGCCGGAGCTTCTCGTGGTTTGAGGCCTGGCTTGCTCCACCCCCTGCTCTTGAGATTCTCCCGGATATGGGCTGCATTTTGGCTTCCTTTTGGGCTGGAGCTTCTCGTGGTTTGAGGCCTGGCTTGCTCCACCCCCTGCTCTTGAGATTCTCCCGGATGTGGGCTGGATTTTCGCTGCCTTTTGGGCTGGAGCTTCTCGTGGTTTGAGGCCTGGCTTGCTCCACCCCCTGCTCTTGAGATTCTCCTGGAGGTGGGCTGCATTTTGGCTGCCTTTTGGGCTGGAGCTTCTCGTGGTTTGAGGCCTGGCTTGCTCGACCCCCTGCTCTTGAGATTCTCTCGGATGTGGCCTGCATTTTGGCTGCCTTTTGGGCTGGAGGTTCTCGTAGTTTGAGGCCTGGCTTGCTCCACCCCCTGCTCTTGAAATTCTCCTGAATATGGGCTGGATTTTGGCTGCGTTTTAGGCTGGAGCTTCTCGTGGTTTGAGTCCTGGCTTGCTCCACCCCCTGCTCTTGAGATTCTCCCGGAGGTGGGCTGCATTTTCGCTGCATTTTGGGCTGGAGCTTCTCGTGGTTTGAGACCTGGCTTGCTCCACCACCTGCTCTTGAGATTCTCCCAGATGTGGGCTGCATATTGGCTGCCTTTTGGGCTGGAGCTTCTCGTGGTTTGAGGCCTGGCTTCCTCCACCCCCTGCTCTTAAGATTCTCCCGGATGTGGGCTGAATTTTGGCTGCATTTTGGGCTGGAGCTTCTCGAGGTTTGAGGCCTGGCTTGCTCCACCCCCTGCTCTTGAGATTCTCCTGAATGTGGGCTGGATTTTGGCTGCATTTTGGGCTGGAGCTTCTCGTGGTTTGAGGCCTGGCTTGCTCCACCCCCTGCTCTTGAGATTCTCCCGGATGTGGGCTGCATTTTGGCTGCATTTTTGGGCTGGAGCTTCTCGTGGTTTGAGGCCTGGCTTGCACCACCCCCTGCTCTTGAGATTGTCCCGGATATAGGCTGCATTTTGGCTGCCTTTAGGGCTGGAGCTTCTCGTGGTTTGAGGCCTGGCTTGCTCCACCCCCTGCTCTTGAGATTCTCCCGGATGTGGGCTGCATTTTGGCTGCCTTTTGGGCTGGAGCTTCTCGTGGTTTGAGGCCTGGCTTGCTCCACCCCCTGCTCTTGAAATTGTCCCGGATGTGGGCTGCATTTTGGCTGCATTTTGGGCTGGAGCTTCTCGTGGTTTGAGGCCTGGCTTACTCCAAACTCTGCCATTGAGATTCTCCCCGAGGTGGGCTGGATTTTGGCTGCCTTTTGGGCTGGAGCTTCTCATGGTTTGAGGCCTGGCTTGCTCCACCCCCTGCTCTTGAGATTCTCCCGGATGTGGGCTGGATTTTGGCTCCCTTTTGGGCTGGAGCTTCTCGTGGTTTGAGGCCTGGCTTGCTCCACCCCCTGCTCTTGAGATTCTCCCGGATGTGGGCTGCATTTTGGCTGCCTTTTGGGCTGGAGCTTCTCGTGGTTTGAGGCCTGGATTGCTCCACCCCCTGCTCTTGAGATTCTCCCGGATGTGGGCTGGATTTTGGCTGCCTTTTGGGCTGGAGCTTCTCGTGGTTTGAGGCCTGGCTTGCTCCACTCCCTGCTCTTGAAATTGTCCCGGATGTGGGCTGCATTTTGGCTGCCTTTTGGGCTGGAGCTTCTCGTGGTTTGAGGCCTGGCTTGCTCCACCCCCTGCTCTTGAGATTCTCCCGGATGTGGGCTGCATTTTGGCTGCCTTTTGGGCTGGAGCTTCTCGTGGTTTGAGGCCTGGCTTGCTCCACCCCCTGCTCTTGAGATTCTCCCGGATGTGGGCTGCATTTTGGCTGCATTTTGGGCTGGAGCTTCTCGTGGTTTGAGGCCTGGCTTACTCCAAACTCTGCCATTGAGATTCTCCCCGAGGTGGGCTGGATTTTGGCTGCCTTTTGGGCTGGAGCTTCTCGTGGTTTGAGGCCTGGCTTGCTCCACCCCCTGCTCTTCATATTCTCCTGCATGTGGGCTGCATTTTGGCTGCCTTTTGGGCTGGAGCTTCTCGTGGTTTGAGGCCTGGCTTGCTCCAACCCCTCCTCTTGAGATTCTCCCAGATGTGGGCTGCATTTTGGCTGCATTTTGGGCTGGAGCTTCTCATGGTTTGAGGCCTGGCTTGCTCCACCCCCTGCTCTTGAGATTCTCCCGGATGTGGGCTGCATTTTGGCTGCCTTTTGGGCAGGACCTTCTCGTGGTTTGAGGCCTGGCTTGCTCCACCCCCTGCTCTTGAGATTCTCCCGGATGTGGGCTGCATTTTGGCTGCCTTTTGGGCAGGACCTTCTCGTGGTTTGAGGCCTGGCTTGCTGCACCCCCTGCTCTTGAAATTGTCCCGGATGTGGGCTGCATTTTGGCTGCATTTTGGGCTGGAGCTTCTCGTGGTTTGAGGCCTGGCTTACTCCAAACTCTGCCATTGAGATTCTCCCCGAGGTGGGCTGGATTTTGGCTGCCTTTTGGGCTGGAGCTTCTCGTGGTTTGAGGCCTGGCTTGCTCCACCCCCTGCTCTTCATATTCTCCTGCATGTGGGCTGCATTTTGGCTGCATTTTGGGCTGGAGCTTCTCGTGGTTTGAGGCCTGGCTTGCTCCTCACCCTGCTCTTGAGATTCTCCCGGATGTGGGCTGCATTTTGGCTGACTTTTGGGCTGGAGCTTCTCGTGGTTTGAGGCCTGGCTTGCTCCAACCCCTGCTCTTGAGATTCTCCCGGATGTGGGCTGCATTTTGGCTGCCTTTTGGGCTGGAGCTTCTCGTGGTTTGAGGCCTGGCTTGCTCCACCCCCTGCTCTTGAGATTGTCCCGGATGTGGGCTGCATTTTGGCTGCCTTTTGGGCTGGAGCTTCTCGAGGTTTGAGGCCTGCCTTGCTCCACACCCTTCTCTTGAGATTCTCCCAGATGTGGGCTGCATTTTGGCTGCCTTTTGGGCTGGAGCTTCTCGTGGTTTGAGGCCTGGCTTGCTCCACCCCCTTCTCTTGAGATTGTCCCGGATGTGGGCTGCATTTTGGCTGCATTTTGGCTGGAGCTTCTCGTGGTTTGAGGCCTGGCTTGCTCCACCCCCTGCTCTTGAGATTCTCCCGGATGTGGGCTGCATTTTGGCTGCCTTTTGGGCTGGAGCTTCTCGTGGTTTGGGGCCTGGCTTGCTCCACCCCCTGCTCTTGAGTTTCTCCCAGATGTGGCCTGCATTGTTGCTGCCTTTTGGGCTGGAGCTTCTCGTGGTTTGAGGCCTGGCTTGCTCCACCCCCTGCTCTTGAGATTCTCCCGGAGGTGGGCTGGATTTTGGCTCAATTTGGGCTGGAGCTTCTCATGGTTTGAGGCCTGGATTGCTCCACCCCCTGCTCTTGAGATTCTCCCGGATGTGGGCTGGATTTTGGCTGCCTTTTGGGCTGGAGCTTCTCGTGGTTTGAGGCCTGGCTTGCTCCACTCCCTGCTCTTGAAATTGTCCCGGATGTGGGCTGCATTTTGGCTGCCTTTTGGGCTGGAGCTTCTCGTGGTTTGAGGCCTGGCTTGCTCCTCACCCTGCTCTTGAGATTCTCCCGGATGTGGGCTGCATTTTGGCTGCCTTTTGGGCTGGAGCTTCTCGTGGTTTGAGGCCTGGCTTGCTCCACCCCCTGCTCTTGAGATTCTCCCGCATGTGGCCTGAATTTTGGCTGCCTTTTGGGCTGGAGATTCTCGAGGTTTGAGGCCTGGCTTGCTCCACCCCCTGCTCTTGATATTCTCCCGGATGTGGGCTGCATTTTGGCTGCCTTTTGGGCTGGACCTTCTCGTGGTTTGAGGCCTGGCTTGCTCCACCCCCTGCTCTTGAGATTCTCCCGGATGTGGGCTGCATTTTGGCTGCCTTTTGGGCTGGAGCTTCTCGTGGTTTGAGGCCTGGCTTGCTCCACCCCCTGCTCTTGAAATTGTCCCGGATGTGGGCTGCATTTTGGCTGCATTTTGGGCTGGAGCTTCTCGTGGTTTGAGGCCTGGCTTACTCCAAACTCTGCCATTGAGATTCTCCCCGAGGTGGGCTGGATTTTGGCTGCCTTTTGGGCTGGAGCTTCTCGTGGTTTGAGGCCTGGCTTGCTCCACCCCCTGCTCTTCATATTCTCCTGCATGTGGGCTGCATTTTGGCTGCCTTTTGGGCTGGAGCTTCTCGTGGTTTGAGGCCTGGCTTGCTCCACCCCCTGCTCTTGAGATTCTCCTCCAGGTGGGCTGCATTTTGGCTGCCTTTTGGGCTGGAGCTTCTCATGGTTTGAGGCCTGGCTTGCTCCACCCCCTGCACTTGAGATTCTCCCGGATGTGGGCTGGATTTTGGCTTTCTTTTGGGCTGGAGCTTCTCGTGGTTTGAGGCCTGGCTTGCTCCACCCCCTGCTCTTGAGATTCTCCCGGATGTGGGCTGCATTTTCGCTGCCTTTTGGGCTGGAGCTTCTCGTGGTTTGAGGCCTGGATTGCTCCACCCCCTGCTCTTGAGATTCTCCCGGATGTGGGCTGGATTTTGGCTGCCTTTTGGGCTGGAGCTTCTCGTGGTTTGAGGCCTGGCTTGCTCCACTCCCTGCTCTTGAAATTGTCCCGGATGTGGGCTGCATTTTGGCTGCCTTTTGGGCTGGAGCTTCTCGTGGTTTGAGGCCTGGCTTGCTCCTCACCCTGCTCTTGAGATTCTCTCGGATGTGGGCTGCATTTTGGCTGACTTTTGGGCTGGAGCTTCTCGTGGTTTGAGGCCTGGCTTGCTCCACCCCCTGCTCTTGAGATTCTCCCGGATGTGGGCTGCATTTTGGCTGCCTTTTGGGCTGGAGCTTCTCGAGGTTTGAGGCCTGCCTTGCTCCAACCCCTGCTCTTGAGATTCTCCCGGATGTGGGCTGCATTTTGGCTGCCTTTAGGGCTGGAGCTTCTCGTGGTTTGAGGCCTGGCTTGCTCCACCCCCTGCTCTTGAGATTCTCCCGGATGTGGGCTGCATTTTGGCTGCCTTTTGGGCTGGAGCTTCTCGTGGTTTGAGGCCTGGCTTGCTCCACCCCCTGCTCTTGAGATTCTCCCGGATGTGGCCTGCATTTTGGCTGCCTTTTGGGCTGGAGCTTCTCGTGGTTTTAGGCCTGGCTTGCTCGACCCCCTGCTCTTGAGATTCTCCCGGATGTGGGCTGCATTTTGGCTGCCTTTTGGGCTGGAGCTTCTCGTGGTTTGAGGCCTGCCTTGCTCCACACCCTTCTCTTGAGATTCTCCCGGATGTGGGCTGCATTTTGGCTGCCTTTTGGGCTGGAGCTTCTCGTGGTTTGAGGCCTGGCTTGCTCCACCCCCTTCTCTTGAGATTGTCCCGGAGGTGGGCTGCATTTTGGCTGCCTTTTGGGCAGGAGCTTCTCGTGGTTTGAGGCCTGGCTTGCTCCACCCCCTGCTCTTGAGATTCTCCCGGATGTGGGCTGCATTTTGGCAGTCTTTGGGCTGGAGCTTCTCGTGGTTTGAGGCCTGCCTTGCTCCACCCCCTGCTCTTGAGATTCTCCCGGATGTGGGCTGCATTTTGGCTGCCTTTTGGGCTGGAGCTTCTCGTGGTTTGGGGCCTGGCTTGCTCCACCCCCTGCTCTTGAGTTTCTCCCAGATGTGGGCTGCATTTTGGCTGCCTTTTGGGCTGGAGCTTCTCGTGGTTTGAGGCCTGGCTTGCTCCACCCCCTGCTCTTGATATTCTCCTGGATGTGGGCTGCATTTTGGCTGAATTTTGGGCTGGAGCTTCTCGTGGTTTGAGGCCTGGCTTGCTCCACCCCCTGCTCTTGAGATTGTCCCGGATGTGGGCTGCATTTTGGCTGCCTTTTGGGCTGGAGCTTCTCGTGGTTTGAGGCCTGGCTTGCTCCACCCCCTGCTCTTGAGATTCTCCCGGATGTGGCCTGCATTTTGGCTGCCTTTTGGGCTGGAGGTTCTCGTGGTTTTAGGCCTGGCTTGCTCGACCCTCTGCTCTTGAGATTCTCCCGGATGTGGGCTGCATTTTGGCTGCCTTTTGGGCTGGAGCTTCTCGTGGTTTGAGGCCTGCCTTGCTCCACACCCTTCTCTTGAGATTCTCCCGGATGTGGGCTGCATTTTGGCTGCCTTTTGGGCTGGAGCTTCTCGTGGTTTGAGGCCTGGCTTGCTCCACCCCCTGCTCTTGAGATTCTCCCGGAGGTGGGCTGCATTTTGGCTCCCTTTTGGGCTGGAGCTTCTCATGGTTTGAGGCCTGGCTTGCTCCACCCCCTTCTCTTGATATTCTCCCGGATGTGGGCTGCATTTTGGCTGCCTTTTGGGCTGGAGCTTCTCGTGGTTTGAGGCCTGGCTTGCTCCACCCCCTGCTCTTGAGATTCTCCCGGATGTGGGCTGCATTTTGGCTGCCTTTTGGGCTGGAGCTTCTCGTGGTTTGAGGCCTGCCTTGCTCCACCCACTGCTCTTGAGATTGTCCCGGATGTGGGCTGCATTTTGGCTGCCTTTTGGGCTGGAGCTTCTCGTGGTTTGGGGCCTGGCTTGCTCCACCCCCTGCTCTTGAGTTTCTCCCAGATGTGGCCTGCATTGTTGCTGCCTTTTGGGCTGGAGCTTCTCGTGGTTTGAGGCCTGGCTTGCTCCACCCCCTGCTCTTGAGATTCTCCCGGAGGTGGGCTGGATTTTGGCTCACTTTTGGGCTGGAGCTTCTCATGGTTTGAGGCCTGGCTTGCTCCACCCCCTGCTCTTGAGATTCTCCTGGAGGTGGGCTGTATTTTGGCTGAATTTTGGGCTGGAGCTTCTCGTGGTTTGAGGCCTGGCTTGCTCCACCCCCTGCTCTTGAGATTCTCCCGGATGTGGCCTGCATTTTGGCTGCCTTTTGGGCTGGAGGTTCTCGTGGTTTTAGGCCTGGCTTGCTCGACCCTCTGCTCTTCAGATTCTCCCGGATGTGGGCTGCATTTTGGCTGCCTTTTGGGCTGGAGCTTCTCGTGGTTTGAGGCCTGCCTTGCTCCACACCCTTCTCTTGAGATTCTCCCGGATGTGGGCTGCATTTTGGCTGCCTTTTGGGCTGGAGCTTCTCGTGGTTTGAGGCCTGGCTTGCTCCACCCCCTGCTCTTGAGATTCTCCCGGAGGTGGGCTGCATTTTGGCTCCCTTTTGGGCTGGAGCTTCTCATGGTTTGAGGCCTGGCTTGCTCCACCCCCTTCTCTTGATATTCTCCCGGATGTGGGCTGCATTTTGGCTGCCTTTTGGGCTGGAGGTTTTCGTGGTTTGAGGCCTGGCTTGCTCCACCCCCTGCTCTTGAGATTCTCCCGGATGTGGGCTGCATTTTGGCTGCCTTTTGGGCTGGAGCTTCTCGTGGTTTGAGGCCTGGCTTGCTCCACCCACTGCTCTTGAGATTGTCCCGGATGTGGGCTGCATTTTGGCTGCCTTTTGGGCTGGAGCTTCTCGTGGTTTGGGGCCTGGCTTGCTCCACCCCCTGCTCTTGAGTTTCTCCCAGATGTGGCCTGCATTGTTGCTGCCTTTTGGGCTGGAGCTTCTCGTGGTTTGAGGCCTGGCTTGCTCCACCCCCTGCTCTTGAGATTCTCCCGGAGGTGGGCTCGATTTTGGCTCACTTTTGGGCTGGAGCTTCTCATGGTTTGAGGCCTGGCTTGCTCCACCCCCTGCTCTTGAGATTCTCCTGGATGTGGGCTGCATTTTGGCTGAATTTTGGGCTGGAGCTTCTCGTGGTTTGAGGCCTGGCTTGCTCCACCCCCTGCTCTTGAGATTCTCCCGGATGTGGGCTGCATTTTGGCTGCCTTTTGGGCTGGAGCTTCTCATGGTTTGAGGCCTGGCTTGCTCCACCCCCTGCTCTTGAAATTGTCCCGGATGTGGGCTGCATTTTGGCTGCATTTTGGGTTGGAGCTTCTTGTGGTTTGAGGGCTGGCTTGCTCCACCCCCTGCTGTTGAGATTCTCCCGGATGTGCGCTCTATTTTGGCTGCATTTTTAGGCTGGAGCTTCTCGTGGTTTGAGGCCTGGCTTGCTCCACCCCCTGCTCTTGAGATTCTCCCGGATGTGGGCTGCATTTTGGCTGCCTTTTGGGATGGAGCTTCTCGAGGTTTGAGGCCTGGCTTGTTCCACCCCCTGCTCTTGAGATTCTCCCGGATGTGCGCTGCATTTTGGCTTCATTTTTGGGCTGGAGCTTCTTGTGGTTTGAGGCCTGGCTTGCTCCACCCCCTGCTCTTGAGATTGTCCCGGATGTGGGCTGCATTTTGGCTGCATTTTGGGCTGGAGCTTCTCGTGGTTTGAGGCCTGGCTTGCTCCACCCCCTGCTCTTGAGATTCTCCCAGATGTGGGCTGCATTTTGGCTGCCTTTTGGGCTGGAGCTTCTCGTGGTTTGAGGCCTGGCTTGCTCCACCCCCTGCTCTTGAGATTCTCCCGGATGTGGGCTGGATTTTGGCTCCCTTTTGGGCTGGAGCTTCTCGTGGTTTGAGACCTGGCTTGCTCCACCCCCTGCTCTTGAGATTCTCCCGGATGTGGGCTGCATTTTGGCTGCCTTTTGGGCTGGAGCTTCTCATGGTTTGAGGCCTGGCTTGCTCCACCCTCTTCTCTTGATATTCTCCTGGATGTGGGCTGCATTTTGGCTGCCTTTTGGGCTGGAGCTTCTCGTGGTTTGAGGCCTGGCTAGCTCCAACCTCTTCTCTTGATATTCTCCCGGATGTGGGCTGCATTTTGGCTGCCTTTTGGGCTGGAGAATCCCGAGGTTTGAGGCCTGCCTTGCTCCACCCCCTGCTCTTGAGATTCTCCCGGATGTGGGCTGCATTTTGGCTGCCTTTTGGGCTGGAGCTTCTCGTGGTTTGAGGCCTGGCTTGCTCCACCCACTGCTCTTGAGATTGTCCCGGATGTGGGCTGCATTTTGGCTGCCTTTTGGGCTGGAGCTTCTCGTGGTTTGGGGCCTGGCTTGCTCCACCCCCTGCTCTTGAGTTTCTCCCAGATGTGGCCTGCATTGTTGCTGCCTTTTGGGCTGGAGCTTCTCGTGGTTTGAGGCCTGGCTTGCTCCACCCCCTGCTCTTGAGATTCTCCCGGAGGTGGGCTCGATTTTGGCTCACTTTTGGGCTGGAGCTTCTCATGGTTTGAGGCCTGGCTTGCTCCACCCCCTGCTCTTGAGATTCTCCCAGATGTGGGCTGCATTTTGGCTGCCTTTTGGGCTGGAGCTTCTCGTGGTTTGAGGCCTGGCTTGCTCCACCCCCTGCTCTTGAGATTCTCCCGGATGTGGGCTGGATTTTGGCTCCCTTTTGGGCTGGAGCTTCTCGTGGTTTGAGACCTGGCTTGCTCCACCCCCTGCTCTTGAGATTCTCCCGGATGTGGGCTGCATTTTGGCTGCCTTTTGGGCTGGAGCTTCTCATGGTTTGAGGCCTGGCTTGCTCCACCCTCTTCTCTTGATATTCTCCTGGATGTGGGCTGCATTTTGGCTGCCTTTTGGGCTGGAGCTTCTCGTGGTTTGAGGCCTGGCTTGCTCCAACCTCTTCTCTTGATATTCTCCCGGATGTGGGCTGCATTTTGGCTGCCTTTTGGGCTGGAGAATCCCGAGGTTTGAGGCCTGCCTTGCTCCACCCCCTGCTCTTGAGATTCTCCCGGATGTGGGCTGCATTTTGGCTGCCTTTTGGGCTGGAGCTTCTCGTGGTTTGAGGCCTGGCTTGCTCCACCCACTGCTCTTGAGATTGTCCCGGATGTGGGCTGCATTTTGGCTGCCTTTTGGGCTGGAGCTTCTCGTGGTTTGGGGCCTGGCTTGCTCCACCCCCTGCTCTTGAGTTTCTCCCAGATGTGGCCTGCATTGTTGCTGCCTTTTGGGCTGGAGCTTCTCGTGGTTTGAGGCCTGGCTTGCTCCACCCCCTGCTCTTGAGATTCTCCCGGAGGTGGGCTCGATTTTGGCTCACTTTTGGGCTGGAGCTTCTCATGGTTTGAGGCCTGGCTTGCTCCACCCCCTGCTCTTGAGATTCTCCTGGATGTGGGCTGCATTTTGGCTGAATTTTGGGCTGGAGCTTCTCGTGGTTTGAGGCCTGGCTTGCTCCACCCCCTGCTCTTGAGATTCTCCCGGATGTGGGCTGCATTTTGGCTGCCTTTTGGGCTGGAGCTTCTCATGGTTTGAGGCCTGGCTTGCTCCACCCCCTGCTCTTGAAATTGTCCCGGATGTGGGCTGCATTTTGGCTGCATTTTGGGCTGGAGCTTCTTGTGGTTTGAGGGCTGGCTTGCTCCACCCCCTGCTGTTGAGATTCTCCCGGATGTGCGCTCTATTTTGGCTGCATTTTTAGGCTGGAGCTTCTCGTGGTTTGAGGCCTGGCTTGCTCCACCCCCTGCTCTTGAGATTCTCCCGGATGTGGGCTGCATTTTGGCTGCCTTTTGGGATGGAGCTTCTCGAGGTTTGAGGCCTGGCTTGTTCCACCCCCTGCTCTTGAGATTCTCCCGGATGTGCGCTGCATTTTGGCTTCATTTTTGGGCTGGAGCTTCTTGTGGTTTGAGGCCTGGCTTGCTCCACCCCCTGCTCTTGAGATTGTCCCGGATGTGGGCTGCATTTTGGCTGCCTTTTGGGCTGGAGCTTCTCGTGGTTTGAGGCCTGGCTTGCTCCACCCCCTGCTCTTGAGATTCTCCCAGATGTGGGCTGCATTTTGGCTGCCTTTTGGGCTGGAGCTTCTCGTGGTTTGAGGCCTGGCTTGCTCCACCCCCTGCTCTTGAGATTCTCCCGGATGTGGGCTGGATTTTGGCTCCCTTTTGGGCTGGAGCTTCTCGTGGTTTGAGACCTGGCTTGCTCCACCCCCTGCTCTTGAGATTCTCCCGGATGTGGGCTGCATTTTGGCTGCCTTTTGGGCTGGAGCTTCTCATGGTTTGAGGCCTGGCTTGCTCCACCCTCTTCTCTTGATATTCTCCTGGATGTGGGCTGCATTTTGGCTGCCTTTTGGGCTGGAGTTTCTCGTGGTTTGAGGCCTGGCTTGCTCCAACCTCTTCTCTTGATATTCTCCCGGATGTGGGCTGCATTTTGGCTGCCTTTTGGGCTGGAGAATCCCGAGGTTTGAGGCCTGCCTTGCTCCACCCCCTGCTCTTGATATTCTCCCGGATGAGGGCTGCATTTTGGCTGCCTTTTTGGCTGGAGCTTCTCGTGGTTTGAGGCCTGCCTTGCTCCACCCCCCGGCTCTTGAGATTCTCCCGGATGTGGGCTGCATTTTGGCTGCCTTTTGGGCTGGAGGTTCCCATGGTTTGAGGCCTGGCTTGCTCCACCCTCTGCTCTTGAGATTCTCCCGGATGTGGGCTGCATTTTGGCTGCCTTTTGGGCTGGAGGTTCTCATGGTTTGAGGCCTGGCTTCCTCCACCCCCTGCTCTTGAGATTCTCCCGGATGTGGGCTGCATTTTGGCTGCCTTTAGGGCTGGAGCTTCTCGTGGTTTGAGGCCTGGCTTGCTCCACCCCCTGCTCTTGAGATTCTCCCGGATGTGGGCTGGATTTTGGCTGCCTTTTGGGCTGGAGCTTCTCATGGTTTGAGGCCTGGCTTGCTCCACCCCCTGCTCTTGAGATTCTCCTGGATGTGGGCTGCATTTTGGCTGCCTTTTGGGCCGGAGCTTCTCGTGGTTTGAGGCCTGGCTTGCTCCACCCCCTGCTCTTGAGATTCTCCCGGATGTGGGCTGCATTTTGGCTACATTTTGGGCTGGAGCTTCTCGTGGTTTGAGGCCTGGCTTGCTCCACCCCCTGCTCTTGAGATTGTCCCGGATGTGGGCTGCATTTTGGTAGCTTTTTGGGCTGGAGCTTCTCGTGGTTTGAGGCCTGGCTTGCTCCACCCCCTGCTCTTGAGATTCTCCCGGATGTGGGCTGCATTTTGGCTGTCTCTTGGGCCGGAGCTTCTCGTGGTTTGAGGCCTGGCTTGCTCCACCCCCTGCTCTTGAGATTCTCCCGGATATGGGCTGGATTTTGGCTGCATTTTGGGCTGGAGCTTCTCGTGGTTTGAGGCCTGGCTTGCTCCACCCCCTGCTCTTGAGATTCTCCCGGATATGGGCTGGATTTTGGCTGCATTTTGGGCTGGAGCTTCTCGTGGATTGAGGCCTGGCTTGCTCCACCCCCTGCTCTTGAGATTCTCCCGGATGTGGGCTGCATTTTGGCTGCATTTTGGGCTGGAGCTTCTCGTGGTTTGAGGCCTGGCTTGCTCCACCCCCTGCTCTTGAGATTCTCCCGGATGTGGGCTGCATTTTGGCTGCCTTTTGGGCTGGAGCTTCTCATGGTTTGAGGCCTGGCTTGCTCCACCCTCTTCTCTTGATATTCTCCTGGATGTGGGCTGCATTTTGGCTGCCTTTTGGGCTGGAGCTTCTCGTGGTTTGAGGCCTGGCTAGCTCCAACCTCTTCTCTTGATATTCTCCCGGATGTGGGCTGCATTTTGGCTGCCTTTTGGGCTGGAGAATCCCGAGGTTTGAGGCCTGCCTTGCTCCACCCCCTGCTCTTGAGATTCTCCCGGATGTGGGCTGCATTTTGGCTGCCTTTTGGGCTGGAGCTTCTCGTGGTTTGAGGCCTGGCTTGCTCCACCCACTGCTCTTGAGATTGTCCCGGATGTGGGCTGCATTTTGGCTGCCTTTTGGGCTG
The DNA here is from genome assembly GCA_027574665.1 of Rhynochetos jubatus. Taxonomy (NCBI): domain Eukaryota; kingdom Metazoa; phylum Chordata; class Aves; order Eurypygiformes; family Rhynochetidae; genus Rhynochetos; species Rhynochetos jubatus. The sequence continues at coordinate 729,529 of CM050669.1, forward strand.
GAGCTTCTCGTGGTTTGGGGCCTGGCTTGCTCCACCCCCTGCTCTTGAGTTTCTCCCAGATGTGGCCTGCATTGTTGCTGCCTTTTGGGCTGGAGCTTCTCGTGGTTTGAGGCCTGGCTTGCTCCACCCCCTGCTCTTGAGATTCTCCCGGAGGTGGGCTCGATTTTGGCTCACTTTTGGGCTGGAGCTTCTCATGGTTTGAGGCCTGGCTTGCTCCACCCCCTGCTCTTGAGATTCTCCCAGATGTGGGCTGCATTTTGGCTGCCTTTTGGGCTGGAGCTTCTCGAGGTTTGAGGCCTGGCTTGCTCCACCCCCTGCTCTTGAGATTCTCCCGGATGTGGGCTGGATTTTGGCTCCCTTTTGGGCTGGAGCTTCTCGTGGTTTGAGACCTGGCTTGCTCCACCCCCTGCTCTTGAGATTCTCCCGGATGTGGGCTGCATTTTGGCTGCCTTTTGGGCTGGAGCTTCTCATGGTTTGAGGCCTGGCTTGCTCCACCCTCTTCTCTTGATATTCTCCTGGATGTGGGCTGCATTTTGGCTGCCTTTTGGGCTGGAGCTTCTCGTGGTTTGAGGCCTGGCTTGCTCCAACCTCTTCTCTTGATATTCTCCCGGATGTGGGCTGCATTTTGGCTGCCTTTTGGGCTGGAGAATCCCGAGGTTTGAGGCCTGCCTTGCTCCACCCCCTGCTCTTGAGATTCTCCCGGATGTGGGCTGCATTTTGGCTGCCTTTTGGGCTGGAGCTTCTCGTGGTTTGAGGCCTGGCTTGCTCCACCCACTGCTCTTGAGATTGTCCCGGATGTGGGCTGCATTTTGGCTGCCTTTTGGGCTGGAGCTTCTCGTGGTTTGGGGCCTGGCTTGCTCCACCCCCTGCTCTTGAGTTTCTCCCAGATGTGGCCTGCATTGTTGCTGCCTTTTGGGCTGGAGCTTCTCGTGGTTTGAGGCCTGGCTTGCTCCACCCCCTTCTCTTGAGATTCTCCCGGAGGTGGGCTCGATTTTGGCTCACTTTTGGGCTGGAGCTTCTCATGGTTTGAGGCCTGGCTTGCTCCACCCCCTGCTCTTGAGATTCTCCTGGATGTGGGCTGCATTTTGGCTGAATTTTGGGCTGGAGCTTCTCGTGGTTTGAGGCCTGGCTTGCTCCACCCCCTGCTCTTGAGATTCTCCCGGATGTGGGCTGCATTTTGGCTGCCTTTTGGGCTGGAGCTTCTCATGGTTTGAGGCCTGGCTTGCTCCACCCCCTGCTCTTGAAATTGTCCCGGATGTGGGCTGCATTTTGGCTGCATTTTGGGCTGGAGCTTCTTGTGGTTTGAGGCCTGGCTTGCTCCACCCCCTGCTGTTGAGATTCTCCCGGATGTGCGCTCTATTTTGGCTGCATTTTTAGGCTGGAGCTTCTCGTGGTTTGAGGCCTGGCTTGCTCCACCCCCTGCTCTTGAGATTCTCCCGGATGTGGGCTGCATTTTGGCTGCCTTTTGGGATGGAGCTTCTCGAGGTTTGAGGCCTGGCTTGTTCCACCCCCTGCTCTTGAGATTCTCCCGGATGTGCGCTGCATTTTGGCTTCATTTTTGGGCTGGAGCTTCTTGTGGTTTGAGGCCTGGCTTGCTCCACCCCCTGCTCTTGAGATTGTCCCGGATGTGGGCTGCATTTTGGCTGCCTTTTGGGCTGGAGCTTCTCGTGGTTTGAGGCCTGGCTTGCTCCACCCCCTGCTCTTGAGATTCTCCCAGATGTGGGCTGCATTTTGGCTGCCTTTTGGGCTGGAGCTTCTCGTGGTTTGAGGCCTGGCTTGCTCCACCCCCTGCTCTTGAGATTCTCCCGGATGTGGGCTGGATTTTGGCTCCCTTTTGGGCTGGAGCTTCTCGTGGTTTGAGACCTGGCTTGCTCCACCCCCTGCTCTTGAGATTCTCCCGGATGTGGGCTGCATTTTGGCTGCCTTTTGGGCTGGAGCTTCTCATGGTTTGAGGCCTGGCTTGCTCCACCCTCTTCTCTTGATATTCTCCTGGATGTGGGCTGCATTTTGGCTGCCTTTTGGGCTGGAGCTTCTCGTGGTTTGAGGCCTGGCTTGCTCCAACCTCTTCTCTTGATATTCTCCCGGATGTGGGCTGCATTTTGGCTGCCTTTTGGGCTGGAGAATCCCGAGGTTTGAGGCCTGCCTTGCTCCACCCCCTGCTCTTGATATTCTCCCGGATGAGGGCTGCATTTTGGCTGCCTTTTTGGCTGGAGCTTCTCGTGGTTTGAGGCCTGCCTTGCTCCACCCCCCGGCTCTTGAGATTCTCCCGGATGTGGGCTGCATTTTGGCTGCCTTTTGGGCTGGAGGTTCCCATGGTTTGAGGCCTGGCTTGCTCCACCCTCTGCTCTTGAGATTCTCCCGGATGTGGGCTGCATTTTGGCTGCCTTTTGGGCTGGAGGTTCTCATGGTTTGAGGCCTGGCTTCCTCCACCCCCTGCTCTTGAGATTCTCCCGGATGTGGGCTGCATTTTGGCTGCCTTTAGGGCTGGAGCTTCTCGTGGTTTGAGGCCTGGCTTGCTCCACCCCCTGCTCTTGAGATTCTCCCGGATGTGGGCTGGATTTTGGCTGCCTTTTGGGCTGGAGCTTCTCATGGTTTGAGGCCTGGCTTGCTCCACCCCCTGCTCTTGAGATTCTCCTGGATGTGGGCTGCATTTTGGCTGCCTTTTGGGCCGGAGCTTCTCGTGGTTTGAGGCCTGGCTTGCTCCACCCCCTGCTCTTGAGATTCTCCCGGATGTGGGCTGCATTTTGGCTACATTTTGGGCTGGAGCTTCTCGTGGTTTGAGGCCTGGCTTGCTCCACCCCCTGCTCTTGAGATTGTCCCGGATGTGGGCTGCATTTTGGTAGCTTTTTGGGCTGGAGCTTCTCGTGGTTTGAGGCCTGGCTTGCTCCACCCCCTGCTCTTGAGATTCTCCCGGATGTGGGCTGCATTTTGGCTGTCTCTTGGGCCGGAGCTTCTCGTGGTTTGAGGCCTGGCTTGCTCCACCCCCTGCTCTTGAGATTCTCCCGGATATGGGCTGGATTTTGGCTGCATTTTGGGCTGGAGCTTCTCGTGGTTTGAGGCCTGGCTTGCTCCACCCCCTGCTCTTGAGATTCTCCCGGATATGGGCTGGATTTTGGCTGCATTTTGGGCTGGAGCTTCTCGTGGATTGAGGCCTGGCTTGCTCCACCCCCTGCTCTTGAGATTCTCCCGGATGTGGGCTGCATTTTGGCTGCATTTTGGGCTGGAGCTTCTCGTGGTTTGAGGCCTGGCTTGCTCCACCCCCTGCTCTTGAGATTCTCCTGGAGGTGGGCTGCATTTTGGCTGCCTTTTGGGCTGGAGCTTCTCGTGGTTTGAGGCCTGGCTTGCTCGACCCCCTGCTCTTGAGATTCTCTCGGATGTGGCCTGCATTTTGGCTGCCTTTTGGGCTGGAGGTTCTCGTGGTTTGAGGCCTGGCTTGCTCCACCCCCTGCTCTTGAAATTCTCCTGAATGTGGGCTGGATTTTGGCTGCGTTTTAGGCTGGAGCTTCTCGTGGTTTGAGGCCTGGCTTGCTCCACCCCCTGCTCTTGAGATTCTCCCGGATGTGGGCTCGATTTTGTCTGCATTTTGGGCTGGAGCTTCTCGTGGTTTGAGACCTGGCTTGCTCCACCCCCTGCTCTTGAGATTCTCCCAGATGTGGGCTGTATATTGGCTGCCTTTTGGGCTGGAGCTTCTCGTGGTTTGAGGCCTGGCTTCCTCCACCCCCTGCTCTTAAGATTCTCCCGGATGTGGGCTGAATTTTGGCTGCATTTTGGGCTGGAGCTTCTCGAGGTTTGAGGCCTGGCTTGCTCCACCCCCTGCTCTTGAGATTCTCCCGAATGTGGGCTGCATTTTGGCTACATTTTGGGCTGGAGCTTCTCGTGGTTTGAGGCCTGGCTTGCTCAACCCCCTGCTCTTGAGATTGTCCCGGATGTGGGCTGCATTTTGGTAGCTTTTTGGGCTGGAGCTTCTCGTGGTTTGAGGCCTGGCTTGCTCCACCCCCTGCTCTTGAGATTCTCCCGGATGTGGGCTGGATTTTGGCTGTCTCTTGGGCCGGAGCTTCTCGTGGTTTGAAGCCTGGCTTGCTCCACCCCCTGCTCTTGAGATTCTCCCGGATATGGGCTGGATTTTGGCTGCATTTTGGGCTGGAGCTTCTCGTGGTTTGAGGCCTGGCTTGCTCCACCCCCTGCTCTTGAGATTCTCCCGGATATGGGCTGGATTTTGGCTGCATTTTGGGCTGGAGCTTCTCGTAGTTTGAGGCCTGGCTTGCTCCACCCCCTGCTCTTGAGATTCTCCCGGATGTGGGCTGGATTTGGCTGCCTTTTGGGCTGGAGCTTCTCGTGGTTTGAGGCCTGGCTTGCTCCACCCCCTGCTCTTGAGATTCTCCTGGAGGTGGGCTGCATTTTGGCTGCCTTTTGGGCTGGAGCTTCTCGTGGTTTGAGGCCTGGCTTGCTCCACCCCCTGCTCTTGAGATTCTCTCGGATGTGGGCTGCATTTTGGCTGCCTTTTGGGCTGGAGCTTCTCGTGGTTTGAGACCTGGCTTGCTCCACCCCCTGCTCTTGAAATTCTCCTGAATGTGGGCTGGATTTTGGCTGCGTTTTACGCTGGAGCTTCTCGTGGTTTGAGGCCTGGCTTGCTCCACCCCCTGCTCTTGAGATTCTCCCGGATGTGGGCTGGATTTTCGCTGCCTTTTGGGCTGGAGCTTCTCGTGGTTTGAGACCTGGCTTACTCCACCCCCTGCTCTTGAGTTTCTCCCAGATGTGGGCTGCATATTGGCTGCCTTTTGGGCTGGAGCTTCTCGTGGTTTGAGGCCTGGCTTCCTCCACCCCCTGCTCTTAAGATTCTCCCGGATGTGGGCTGAATTTTGGCTGCCTTTTGGGCTGGAGCTTCTCGAGGTTTGAGGCCTGGCTTGCTCCACCCCCTGCTCTTGAGATTCTCCCGGAGGTGGGCTGCATTTTGGTAGCATTTTGGGCTGGAGCTTCTCGTGGTTTGAGGCCTGGCTTGCTCGACCCCCTGCTCTTGAGATTCTCTCGGATGTGGCCTGCATTTTGGCTGCCTTTTGGGCTGGAGGTTCTCGTGGTTTGAGGCCTGGCTTGCTCCACCCCCTGCTCTTGAAATTCTCCTGAATGTGGGCTGGATTTTGGCTGCGTTTTAGGCTGGAGCTTCTCGTGGTTTGAGGCCTGGCTTGCTCCACCCCCTGCTCTTGAGATTCTCCCAGATGTGGGCTGCATATTGGCTGCCTTTTGGGCTGGAGCTTCTCGTGGTTTGAGGCCTGGCTTCCTCCACCCCCTGCTCTTAAGATTCTCCTGGATGTGGGCTGAATTTTGGCTGCATTTTGGGCTGGAGCTTCTCGAGGTTTGAGGCCTGGCTTGCTCCACCCCCTGCTCTTGAGATTCTCCCGAATGTGGGCTGCATTTTGGTAGCATTTTGGGCTGGAGCTTCTCGTGGTTTGAGGGCTGGCTTGCTCCACCCCCTGCTCTTGAGATTCTCTCGGATGTGGCCTGCATTTTGGCTGCCTTTTGGGCTGGAGCTTCTCGTGGTTTGAGGCCTGGCTTGCTCCACCCCCTGCTCTTGAGATTGTCCCGGATGTGGGCTGCATTTTGGTAGCATTTTGGGCTGGAGCTTCTCGAGGTTTGAGGCCTGGCTTGCTCCACCCCCTGCTCTTGAGATTCTCCCAGATGTGGGCTGCATATTGGCTGCCTTTTGGGCTGGAGCTTCTCGTGGTTTGAGGCCTGCCTTGCTCGACCCCCTGCTCTTGAGATTCTCCCGCATGTGCCCTGAATTTTGGCTGCCTTTTGGGCTGGAGCTTCTCGAGTTTTGAGGCCTGGCTTGCTCCACCCCCTGCTCTTGAGATTCTCCCGGATGTGGCCTGCATTTTGGCTGCATTTTGGGCTGGAGCTTCTCGTGGTTTGAGGCCTGGCTTGCTCCACCCCCTGCTCTTGAGATTCTCCCGGATGTGGGCTGCATTTTGGCTGCCTTTTGGGCCGGAGCTTCTCGTGGTTTGAGGCCTGGCTTGCTCCACCCCCTGCTCTTGAAATTGTCCCGGATGTGGGCTGAATTTTGGCTGCATTTTGGGCTGGAGCTTCTCGTGGTTTGAGGCCTGGCTTACTCCAAATACTGCCATTGAGATTCTCCCCGAGGTGGGCTGGATTTTGGCTGCCTTTTGGGCTGGAGCTTCTCGTGGTTTGAGGCCTGGCTTGCTCCACCCCCTGCTCTTCATATTCTCCTGCATGTGGGCTGCATTTTGGCTGCCTTTTGGGCTGGAGCTTCTCGTGGTTTGAGGCCTGGCTTGCTCCACCCCCTGCTCTTGAGATTCTCCTGCATGTGGGCTGCATTTTGGCTGCCTTTTGGGCTGGAGCTTCTCATGGTTTGAGGCCTGGCTTGCTCCACCCCCTGCTCTTGAGATTCTCCCGGATGTGGGCTGGATTTTGGCTTTCTTTTGGGCTGGAGCTTCTCGTGGTTTGAGGCCTGGCTTGCTCCACCCCCTGCTCTTGAGATTCTCCCGGATGTGGGCTGCATTTTGGCTGCCTTTTGGGCTGGAGCTTCTCGTGGTTTGAGGCCTGGCTTGCTCCACCCCCTGCTCTTGAGATTCTCCCGGATATGGGCTGGATTTTGGCTGCATTTTGGGCTGGAGCTTCTCGTGGTTTGAGGCCTGGCTTGCTCCACTCCCTGCTCTTGAGATTCTCCCGGATGTGGGCTGCATTTTGGCTGCCTTTTGGGTTGGAGCTTCTCGTGGTTTGAGGCCTGGCTTGCTCCTCACCCTGCTCTTGAGATTCTCCCAGATGTGGGCTGCATTTTGGCTGAATTTTGGGCTGGAGCTTCTCGTGGTTTGAGGCCTGGCTTGCTCCACCCCCTGCTCTTGAGATTCTCCCGGATGTGGGCTGCATTTTGGCTGCCTTTTGGGCTGGAGCTTCTCGTGGTTTGAGGCCTGGCTTGCTCCACCCCCTGCTCTTGAGATTCTCCCGGATATGGGCTGGATTTTGTCTGCATTTTGGGGTGGAGCTTCTCGTGGTTTGAGGCCTGGCTTGCTCCACCCCCTGCTCTTGAGATTCTCCCGGATGTGGGCTGCATTTTGGCTGCCTTTTGGGCTGGAGCTTCTCGAGGTTTGAGGCCTGGCTTGCTCCACCCCCTGCTCTTGAGATTCTCCCGGATGTGGGCTGCATTTTGGCTGCCTTTTGGGCTGGAGCTTCTCGTGGTTTTAGGCCTGGCTTGCTCGACCCCCTGCTCTTCAGATTCTCCCGGATGTGGGCTGCATTTTGGCTGCCTTTTGGGCTGGAGCTTCTCGTGGTTTGAGGCCTGCCTTGCTCCACCCCCTGCTCTTGAGATTCTCCCGGATGTGGGCTGCATTTTGGCTGCCTTTTGGGCTGGAGCTTCTCATGGTTTGAGGCCTGGCTTGCTCCACCCCCTGCTCTTGAGATTCTCCCGGATGTGGGCTGCATTTTGGCTGCCTTTTGGGCTGGAGCTTCTCGTGGTTTGAGGCCTGCCTTGCTCCACCCCCTGCTCTTGAGATTCTCCCGCATGTGGCCTGAATTTTGGCTGCCTTTTGGGCTGGAGCTTCTCGAGGTTTGAGGCCTGGCTTGCTCCACTCCCTTCTCTTGAGATTCTCCCGGATGTGGCCTGCATTTTGGCTGCCTTTTGGGCTGGAGCTTCTCGTGGTTTGAGGCCTGGCTTGCTCCACCCCCTGCTCTTCATATTCTCCTGCATGTGGGCTGCATTTTGGCTGCTTTTTGGGCTGGAGCTTCTCGTGGTTTGAGGCCTGGCTTGCTCCACCCCCTGCTCTTGAGATTCTCCTGCATGTGGGCTGCATTTTGGCTGCCTTTTGGGCTGGAGCTTCTCATGGTTTGAGGCCTGGATTGCTCCACCCCCTGCTCTTGAGATTCTCCCGGATGTGCGCTGCATTTTGGCTGCATTTTTAGGCTGGAGCTTCTCGTGGTTTGAGGCCTGGCTTGCTCCACCCCCTGCTCTTGAGATTCTCCCGGATGTGGCCTGCATTTTGGCTGCCTTTAGGGCTGGAGCTTCTCGTGGTTTGAGGCCTGGCTTGCTCCACCCCCTGCTCTTGAGATTGTCCCGGATGTGGCCTGCATTTTGGCTGCCTTTTGGGCTGGAGCTTCTCGTGGTTTTAGGCCTGGCTTGCTCGACCCTCTGCTCTTCAGATTCTCCCGGATGTGGGCTGCATTTTGGCTGCCTTTTGGGCTGGAGCTTCTCGTGGTTTGAGGCCTGGCTTGCTCCACCCCCTTCTCTTGAGATTCTCCCGGATGTGGGCTGCATTTTGGCTGCCTTTTGGGCTGGAGCTTCTCGTGGTTTGAGGCCTGGCTTGCTCCACCCCCTGCTCTTGAGATTCTCCCGGATGTGGGCTGGATTTTGGCTCCCTTTTGCGCTGGAGCTTCTCCTGGTTTGAGGCCTGGCTTGCTCCACCCCCTGCTCTTGATATTCTCCTGGATGTGGGCTGCATTTTGGCTGCCTTTTGGGCTGGAGCTTCTCGTGGTTTGAGGCCTGGCTTGCTCCACCCCCTGCTCTTGAGATTCTCCCGGATGTGGCCTGCATTTTGGCTGAATTTTGGGCTGGAGCTTCTCGTGGTTTGAGGCCTGGCTTGCTCCACCCACTGCTCTTGAGATTGTCCCGGATGTGGGCTGCATTTTGGCTGCCTTTTGGGCTGGAGCTTCTCGTGGTTTGGGGCCTGGCTTGCTCCACCCCCTGCTCTTGAGTTTCTCCCAGATGTGGCCTGCATTGTTGCTGCCTTTTGGGCTGGAGCTTCTCGTGGTTTGAGGCCTGGCTTGCTCCACCCCCTGCTCTTGAGATTCTCCCGGATGTGGGCTGCATTTTGGCTGCCTTTTGGGCTGGAGCTTCTCGTGGTTTGAGACCTGGCTTACTCCAAACCCTGCCATTGAGATTCTCCCCGAGGTGGACTGGATTTTGGCTGCCTTTTGGGCTGCAGCTTCTCGTGGTTTGAGGCCTGGCTTGCTCCACCCCCTGCTCTTGAGATTGTCCCAGATGTGGGCTGCATTTTGGCTGCCTTTTGGGCTGGAGCTTCTCGTGGTTTGAGGCCTGGCTTGCTCCACCCCCTGCTCTTGAGATTCTCCCGGATGTGGGCTGCATTTTGGCTGCCTTTTTGGCTGGAGCTTCTCGAGGTTTGAGGCCTGGATTGCTCCACCCCCTGCTCTTGAGATTCTCCCGGATGTGGGCTGCATTTTGGCTGCCTTTTGGGCTGGAACTTCTCATGGATTGAGGCCTGGCTTGCTCCACCCTCTGCTCTTGAGATTCTCCCGGATGTGGGCTGGATATTGACTGCCTTTTGGGCAGGAGCTTCTCGTGGTTTGAGGCCTGGCTTCCTCCACCCCCTGCTCTTGAGATTCTCCCGGATGTGGGCTGCATTTTGGCTGCCTTTTGGGCTGGAGCTTCTCGTGGTTTGAGGCCTTGCTTGCTCCACCCCCTGCTCTTGAGATTCTCCCGGATGTGGGCTGCATTTTGGCTGCCTTTTGGGCTGGAGCTTCTCGTGGTTTGAGGCCTGGCTTGCACCACCCCCTGCTCTTGAGATTGTCCCGGATGTGGGCTGCATTTTGGCTGTCTTTTGGGCTGGAGCTTCTCGTGGTTTGAGGCCTGGCTTGCTCCACCCCCTGCTCTTGAGATTCTCCCGGATGTGGGCTGGATTTTGGTAGCCTTTTGGGCTGGAGCTTCTCGAGGTTTGAGGCCTGGCTTGCTCCACCCCCTGCTCTTGAGATTCTCCCAGATGTGGGCTGGATTTTGGCTGATATTTGGGCTGGAGCTTCTCATGGTTTGAGGCCTGGCTTGCTCCACCCCCTGCTCTTGATATTCTCCTGGATGTGGGCTGCATTTTGGCTGCCTTTTGGGCTGGAGCTTCTCGTGGTTTGAGGCCTGGCTTGCTCCACCCCCTGCTCTTGAGATTCTCCCGGAGGTGGGCTGCATTTTGGCTGCCTTTTGGGCTGGAGCTTCTTGTGGTTGGAGGCCTGGCTTGCTCCAAACTCTGCCATTGAGATTCTCCCGGATGTGGGCTGCATTTTGGCTGCATTTTGGGCTGGAGAATCCCGAGGTTTGAGGCCTGCCTTGCTCCACCCCCTGCTCTTGATATTCTCCCGGATGTGGGCTGCATTTTGGCTGCCTTTTGGGCTGGAACTTCTCATGGATTGAGGCCTGGCTTGCTCCACCCACTGCTCTTGAGATTGTCCCGGATGTGGGCTGCATTTTGGCTGCCTTTTGGGCTGGAGCTTCTCGTGGTTTGGGGCCTGGCTTGCTCCACCCCCTGCTCTTGAGTTTCTCCCAGATGTGGCCTGCATTGTTGCTGCCTTTTGGGCTGGAGCTTCTCGTGGTTTGAGGCCTGGCTTGCTCCACCCCCTGCTCTTGAGATTCTCCCGGATGTGGGCTGCATTTTGGCTGCCTTTTGGGCTGGAGCTTCTCATGGTTTGAGGCCTGGCTTGCTCCACCCCCTTCTCTTGAAATTATCCCGGATGTGGCCTGCATTTTGGCAGCCTTTTGGGCTGGAGCTTCTCGTGGTTTGAGGCCTGGCTTACTCCAAACCCTGCCATTGAGATTCTCCCCGAGGTGGACTGGATTTTGGCTGCCTTTTGGGCTGCAGCTTCTCGTGGTTTGAGGCCTGGCTTGCTCCACCCCCTGCTCTTGAGATTGTCCCGGATGTGGGCTGCATTTTGGCTGCCTTTTGGGCTGGAGCTTCTCGTGGTTTGAGGCCTGGCTTGCTCCACCCCCTGCTCTTGAGATTCTCCCGGATGTGGGCTGCATTTTGGCTGCCTTTTGGGCTGGAGCTTCTTGTGGTTGGAGGCCTGGCTTGCTCCAAACTCTGCCATTGAGATTCTCCCGGATGTGGGCTGCATTTTGGCTGCATTTTGGGCTGGAGCTTCTCATGGTTTGAGGCCTGGCTTGCTCCACCCTCTTCTCTTGATATTCTCCCGGATGTGGGCTGCATTTTGGCTGCCTTTTGGGCTGGAGAATCCCGAGGATTGAGGCCTGCCTTGCTCCACCCCCTGCTCTTGAGATTCTCCCGGATGTGGGCTGCATTTTGGCTGCCTTTTTGGCTGGAGCTTCTCGTGGTTTGAGGCCTGCCTTGCTCCACCCCCTGCTCTTGAGATTCTCCCGGATGTGGGCTGCATTTTGGCTGCCTTTTGGGCTGGAACTTCTCATGGATTGAGGCCTGGCTTGCTCCACCCTCTGCTCTTGAGATTCTCCCGGATGTGGGCTGGATTTTGACTGCCTTTTGGGCAGGAGCTTCTCGTGGTTTGAGGCCTGGCTTCCTCCACCCCCTGCTCTTGAGATTCTCCCGGATGTGGGCTGCATTTTGGCTGCCTTTTGGGCTGGAGCTTCTCGTGGTTTGAGGCCTTGCTTGCTCCACCCCCTGCTCTTGAGATTCTCCCGGATGTGGGCTGCATTTTGGCTGCCTTTTGGGCTGGAGCTTCTCGTGGTTTGAGGCCTGGCTTGCACCACCCCCTGCTCTTGAAATTGTCCCGGATGTGGGCTGCATTTTGGCTGCCTTTAGGGCTGGAGCTTCTCGTGGTTTGAGGCCTGGCTTGCTCCACCCCCTGCTCTTGAGATTCTCCCGGATGTGGGCTGGATTTTGGTAGGCTTTTGGGCTGGAGCTTCTCGAGGTTTGAGGCCTGGCTTGCTCCACCCCCTGCTCTTGAGATTCTCCTGGATGTGGGCTGGATTTTGGCTGATATTTGGGCTGGAGCTTCTCATGGTTTGAGGCCTGGCTTGCTCCACCCCCTGCTCTTGATATTCTCCTGGATGTGGGCTGCATTTTGGCTGCCTTTTGGGCTGGAGCTTCTCGTGGTTTGAGGCCTGGCTTGCTCCACCCCCTGCTCTTGAGATTCTCCCGGAGGTGGGCTGCATTTTGGCTGCCTTTTGGGCTGGAGCTTCTTGTGGTTGGAGGCCTGGCTTGCTCCAAACTCTGCCATTGAGATTCTCCCGGATGTGGGATGCATTTTGGCTGCATTTTGGGCTGGAGAATCCCGAGGTTTGAGGCCTGCCTTGCTCCACCCCCTGCTCTTGATATTCTCCCGGATGTGGGCTGCATTTTGGCTGCCTTTTGGGCTGGAACTTCTCATGGATTGAGGCCTGGCTTGCTCCACCCTCTGATCTTGAGATTCTCCCGGATGTGGGCTGGATTTTGACTGCCTTTTGGGCAGGAGCTTCTCGTGGTTTGAGGCCTGGCTTCCTCCACCCCCTGCTCTTGAGATTCTCCCGGATGTGGGCTGCATTTTGGCTGCCTTTTGGGCTGGAGCTTCTCGTGGTTTGAGGCCTGGCTTGCACCACCCCCTGCTCTTGAGATTCTCCCGGATGTGGGCTGCATTTTGGCTGCCTTTTGGGCTGGAACTTCTCATGGATTGAGGCCTGGCTTGCTCCACCCACTGCTCTTGAGATTGTCCCGGATGTGGGCTGCATTTTGGCTGCCTTTTGGGCTGGAGCTTCTCGTGGTTTGGGGCCTGGCTTGCTCCACCCCCTGCTCTTGAGTTTCTCCCAGATGTGGCCTGCATTGTTGCTGCCTTTTGGGCTGGAGCTTCTCGTGGTTTGAGGCCTGGCTTGCTCCACCCCCTGCTCTTGAGATTCTCCCGGATGTGGGCTGCATTTTGGCTGCCTTTTGGGCTGGAGCTTCTCATGGTTTGAGGCCTGGCTTGCTCCACCCCCTTCTCTTGAAATTATCCCGGATGTGGGCTGCATTTTGGCAGCCTTTTGGGCTGGAGCTTCTCGTGGTTTGAGGCCTGGCTTACTCCAAACCCTGCCATTGAGATTCTCCCCGAGGTGGACTGGATTTTGGCTGCCTTTTGGGCTGCAGCTTCTCGTGGTTTGAGGCCTGGCTTGCTCCACCCCCTGCTCTTGAGATTGTCCCGGATGTGGGCTGCATTTTGGCTGCCTTTTGGGCTGGAGCTTCTCGTGGTTTGAGGCCTGGCTTGCTCCACCCCCTGCTCTTGAGATTCTCCCGGATGTGGGCTGCATTTTGGCTGCCTTTTGGGCTGGAGCTTCTTGTGGTTGGAGGCCTGGCTTGCTCCAAACTCTGCCATTGAGATTCTCCCGGATGTGGGCTGCATTTTGGCTGCATTTTGGGCTGGAGCTTCTCATGGTTTGAGGCCTGGCTTGCTCCACCCTCTTCTCTTGATATTCTCCCGGATGTGGGCTGCATTTTGGCTGCCTTTTGGGCTGGAGAATCCCGAGGATTGAGGCCTGCCTTGCTCCACCCCCTGCTCTTGAGATTCTCCCGGATGTGGGCTGCATTTTGGCTGCCTTTTTGGCTGGAGCTTCTCGTGGTTTGAGGCCTGCCTTGCTCCACCCCCTGCTCTTGAGATTCTCCCGGATGTGGGCTGCATTTTGGCTGCCTTTTGGGCTGGAACTTCTCATGGATTGAGGCCTGGCTTGCTCCACCCTCTGCTCTTGAGATTCTCCCGGATGTGGGCTGGATTTTGACTGCCTTTTGGGCAGGAGCTTCTCGTGGTTTGAGGCCTGGCTTGCTCCACCCCCTGCTCTTGAGATTCTCCCGGATGTGGGCTGCATTTTGGCTGCCTTTTGGGCTGGAGCTTCTCGTGGTTTGAGGCCTTGCTTGCTCCACCCCCTGCTCTTGAGATTCTCCCGGATGTGGGCTGCATTTTGGCTGCCTTTTGGGCTGGAGCTTCTCGTGGTTTGAGGCCTGGCTTGCACCACCCCCTGCTCTTGAGATTGTCCCGGATGTGGGCTGCATTTTGGCTGCCTTTAGGGCTGGAGCTTCTCGTGGTTTGAGGCCTGGCTTGCTCCACCCCCTGCTCTTGAGATTCTCCCGGATGTGGGCTGGATTTTGGTAGGCTTTTGGGCTGGATCTTCTCGAGGTTTGAGGCCTGGCTTGCTCCACCCCCTGCTCTTGAGATTCTCCTGGATGTGGGCTGGATTTTGGCTGATATTTGGGCTGGAGCTTCTCATGGTTTGAGGCCTGGCTTGCTCCACCCCCTGCTCTTGATATTCTCCTGGATGTGGGCTGCATTTTGGCTGCCTTTTGGGCTGGAGCTTCTCGTGGTTTGAGGCCTGGCTTGCTCCACCCCCTGCTCTTGAGATTCTCCCGGAGGTGGGCTGCATTTTGGCTGCCTTTTGGGCTGGAGCTTCTTGTGGTTGGAGGCCTGGCTTGCTCCAAACTCTGCCATTGAGATTCTCCCGGATGTGGGCTGCATTTTGGCTGCATTTTGGGCTGGAGAATCCCGAGTTTTGAGGCCTGCCTTGCTCCACCCCCTGCTCTTGATATTCTCCCGGATGTGGGCTGCATTTTGGCTGCCTTTTGGGCTGGAGCTTCTCGTGTTTTGAGGCCTGGCTTGCTCCACCCCCTGCTCTTGAGATTCTCCCGGATGTGGGCTGGATTTTGGCTGCCTTTTGGGCTGGAGCTTCTCGTGGTTTGAGGCCTGGCTTGCTCCACCCCCTGCTCTTGAGATTGTCCCGGATGTGGGCTGCATTTTGGTAGCCTTTTGGGCTGGAGCTTCTCGAGGTTTGAGGCCTGGCTTGCTCCACCCCCTGCTCTTGAAATTCTCCTGGATGTGGGCTGGATTTTGGCTGACATTTGGGCTGGAGCTTCTCATGGTTTGAGGCCTGGGTTGCTCCACCCCCTGCTCTTGAGATTCTCCTGGATGTGGGCTGCATTTTGGCTGCATTTTGGGCTGCAGCTTCTCGTGGTTTGAAGCCTGGCTTGCTCCACCCCCTGCTCTTAAGATTCTCCCGGATGTGGGTTGAATTTTGGCTGCATTTTGGGCTGGAGCTTCTCAAGGTTTGAGGCCTGGCTTGCTCCACACACTGCTCTTCATATGATCCTGGATGTGGGCTGCATTTTGGCTGCCTTTTGGGCTGGAGCTTCTCGAGGTTTGACCCCTTTTTTGTTACACCCCCTGCTCTTGAGATTCTCCCGGATGTGGGCTGCATTTTGGCTGCCTTTAGGGCTAAAGCTTCTCGTGGTTTGAGGCCTGGCTTGCTCCACCCCCTGCTCTTGACATTCTCCCGGATGTGCGCTGCATTTTGGCTGCATTTTTGGGCTGGAGCTTCTCGTGGTTTGAGGCCTGGCTTGCTCCACCCCCTGCTCTTGAGATTCTCCCGAATGTGGGCTGCATTTTGGCTGCATTTTTGGGCTGGAGCTTCTCGTGGTTTGAGGCCTGCCTTGCTCGACCCCCTGCTCTTGATATTCTCCCGGATGTGGGCTGGATTTTGGCTGCCTTTTGGGCTGGAGCTTCTCGTGGTTTGAGGCCTGGCTTGCTCCACCCCCTGCTCTTGAGATTCTCCAGGATGTGGGCTGCATTTTGGCTGCCTTTTGGGCTGGAGCTTCTCGTGGTTTGAGGCCTGGCTGGCTCCACCCACTGCTCTTGAGATTCTCCCGGATGTGGGCTGCATTTTGGCTGCCTTTTGGGCTGGAGCTTCTCGTGGTTTGAGGCCTGGCTTGCTCCACCCCCTGCTCTTGAGATTCTCCCAGATGTGGCCTGCATTGTTGCTGCCTTTTGGGCTGGAGCTTCTCATGGTTTGAGGCCTGGCTTGCTCCACCCCCTGCTCTTGAGATTCTCCCGGATGTGGGCTGCATTTTGGCTGCCTTTTGGGCTGGAGCTTCTCGTGGTTTGAGGCCTGGCTTGCTCCACCCCCTGCTCTTGAGATTCTCCCGGATGTGGGCTGGATTTTGGCTCCCTTTTGGGGTGGAGCTTCTCATGGTTTGAGGCCTGGTTTGCTCCACCCCCTGCTCTTGATATTCTCCTGGATGTGGGCTGGATTTTGGCTGCCTTTTGGGCTGGAGATTCTCGTGGTTTGAGGCCTGCATTGCTCCACCCCCTGCTCTTGAGATTCTCCCGGATGTGGGCTGGATTTTGGCTGTCTTTTGGGCCGGAGCTTCTCGTGGTTTGAGGCCTGGCTTGCTCCACCCCCTGCTCTTGAGATTCTCCCGGATATGGGCTGGATTTTGGCTGCATTTTGGGCTGGAGCTTCTCGTGGTTTGAGGCCTGGCTTGCTCCACCCCCTGCTCTTGAGATTCTCCCGGATGTGGGCTGCATTTTGGCTGCCTTTTGGGCTGGAGCTTCTCGTGGTTTGAGGCCTGGCTTGCTCCACCCCCTGCTCTTGAGATTCTCCCGGAGGTGGGCTGCATTTTGGCTGCCTTTTGGGCTGGAGTTTCTCGTGGTTTGAGGCCTGGCTTGCTCCACCCCCTGCTCTTGAAATTCTCCTGAATGTGGGCTGGATTTTGGCTGCGTTTTAGGCTGGAGCTTCTCGTGGTTTGAGGCCTGCCTTGCTCCACCCCCTGCTCTTGAGATTCTCCCGGATGTGGGCTGGATTTTCGCTGCCCTTTGGGCTGGAGCTTCTCGTGGTTTGAGGCCTGGCTTGCTCCACCCCCTGCTCTTGAGATTCTCCCGGATGTGGGCTGCATTTTGGTAGCATTTTGGGCTGGAGCTTCTCGAGGTTTGAGGCCTGGCTTGCTCCACCCCCTGCTCTTGAGATTCTCCTGGATGTGGGCTGCATTTTGGCTGCCTTTTGGGCTGGAGCTTCTCGTGGTTTGAGGCCTGGCTTGCTCGACCCCCTGCTCTTGAGATTCTCCCGGATGTGGCCTGCATTTTGGCTGCCTTTTGGGCTGGAGGTTCTCGTGGTTTGAGGCCTGGCTTGCTCCACCCCCTGCTCTTGAGATTCTCCCGGATGGGTGCTGCATTTTCGCTGCCTTTTGGGCTGGAGCTTCTCGTGGTTTGAGACCTGGCTTGCTCCACCCCCTGCTCTTGAGATTCTACCAGATGTGGGCTGCATATTGGCTGCGTTTAAGGTTGGAACTTCTCGTGGTTTGAGGCCTGGCTTGCTCCACCCCCTGCTCTTGAGATTCTCCCGGAGGTGGGCTGCATTTTGGCTGATTCTTGGGCTGGAGCTTCTCGTGGTTTGAGGCCTGGCTTGCTCCATCCCCTGCTCTTGAGATTCTCCCGGATGTGGCCTGAATTTTGGCTGCATTTTGGGCTGGAGCTTCTCGTGGTTTGAGGCCTGCCTTGCTCGACCCCCTGCTCTTGAGATTCTCCCGCATGTGGCCTGAATTTTGGCTGCCTTTTGGGCTGGAGCTTCTCGAGGTTTGAGGCCTGGCTTGCTCCACCCCCTGCTCTTGAGATTCTCCCGGATGTGGGCTGCATTTTGGCTGCATTTTTGGGCTGGAGCTTCTCGTGGTTTGAGGCCTGCCTTGCTCGACCCCCTGCTCTTGATATTCTCCCGGATGCGGGCTGGATTTTGGCTGCCTTTAGGGCTGGAGCTTCTCGTGGTTTGAGGCCTGGCTTGCTCCACCCCCTGCTCTTGAGATTCTCCAGGATGTGGGCTGCATTTTGGCTGCATTTTTGGGCTGGAGCTTCTCGTGGTTTGAGGCCTGGCTGGCTCCACCCACTGCTCTTGAGATTCTCCCGGATGTGGGCTGCATTTTGGCTGCCTTTTGGGCTGGAGCTTCTCGTGGTTTGAGGCCTGGCTTGCTCCACCCCCTGCTCTTGAGATTCTCCCAGATGTGGCCTGCATTTTGGCTGCCTTTTGGGCTGGAGCTTCTCATGGTTTGAGGCCTGGCTTGCTCCACCCCCTGCTCTTGAGATTCTCCCGGATGTGGGCTGCATTTTGGCTGCCTTTTGGGCTGGAGCTTCTCCTGGTTTGAGGCCTGGCTTGCTCCACCCCCTGCTCTTGAGATTCTCCCGGATGTGGGCTGGATTTTGGCTCCCTTTTGGGCTGGAGCTTCTCATGGTTTGAGGCCTGGTTTGCTCCACCCCCTGCTCTTGATATTCTCCTGGATGTGGGCTGGATTTTGGCTGCCTTTTGGGCTGGAGCTTCTCGTGGTTTGAGGCCTGCATTGCTCCACCCCCTGCTCTTGAGATTGTCCCGGATGTGGGCTGCATTTTGGTAGCATTTTGGGCTGGAGCTTCTCGAGGTTTGAGGCCTGGCTTGCTCCACCCCCTGCTCTTGAGATTCTCCTGGATGTGGGCTGCATTTTGGCTGCCTTTTGGGCTGGAGCTTCTCGTGGTTTGAGGCCTGGCTTGCTCGACCCCCTGCTCTTGAGATTCTCCCGGATGTGGCCTGCATTTTGGCTGCCTTTTGGGCTGGAGGTTCTCGTGGTTTGAGGCCTGGCTTGCTCCACCCCCTGCTCTTGAGATTCTCCCGGATGGGTGCTGCATTTTCGCTGCCTTTTGGGCTGGAGCTTCTCGTGGTTTGAGGCCTGGCTTGCTCCACCCCCTGCTCTTGAGATTCTCCCGGAGGTGGGCTGCATTTTGGCTGCCTTTTGGGCTGGAGCTTCTCGTGGTTTGAGGCCTGGCTTGCTCCACCCCCTGCTCTTGAAATTGTCCTGGATGTGGGCTGCATTTTGGCTGCATTTTGGCCTGGAGCTTCTCGTGGTTTGAGGCCTGGCTTACTCCACCCCCTGCTCTTGAGATTCTCCCGGATGTGGGCTGCATTTTGGCTGCCTTTTGGGCTGGAGCTTCTCGTGGTTTGAGGCCTGGCTTGCACCAGCCCCTGCTCTTGAGACTGTCCCGGATGTGGGCTGCATTTTGGTAGCATTTTGGGCTGGAGCTTCTCGAGGTTTGAGGCCTGGCTTGCTCCACCCCCTGCTCTTGAGATTCTCCCGGATGTGGGCTGCATTTTGGCTGCCTTTTGGGCTGGAGCTTCTCGTGGTTTCAGGCCTGGCTTGCTCCACCCCCTGCTCTTGAGATTCTCCTGGAGGTGGGCTGGATTTTGGCTTTCTTTTGGGCTGGAGCTTCTCGTGGTTTGAGGCCTGGCTTGCTCGACCCCCTGCTCTTGAGATTCTCCCGGATGTGGCCTGCATTTTGGCTGCCTTTTGGGCTGGAGGTTCTCGTGGTTTGAGGCCTGGCTTGCTCCAACCCCTGCTCTTGAGATTCTCCCGGATGTGGGATGCATTTTCGCTGCCTTTTGGGCTGGAGCTTCTCGTGGTTTGAGGCCTGGCTTCCTCCACCCCCTGCTCTTGAGATTCTACCAGATGTGGGCTGCATATTGGCTGCCTTTTGGGCTGGAGCTTCTCGTGGTTTGAGGCCTGGCTTGCTCCACCCCCTGCTCTTGAGATTCTCCCGGAGGTGGGCTGCATTTTGGCTGATTCTTGGGCTGGAGCTTCTCGTGGTTTGAGGCCTGGCTTGCTCCATCCCCTGCTCTTGAGATTCTCCCGGATGTGGCCTGCATTTTGGCTGCCTTTTGGGCTGGAGCTTCTCGTGGTTTGAGGCCTGCCTTGCTCGACCCCCTGCTCTTGAGATTCTCCCGCATGTGGGCTGCATTTTGGCTGCCTTTTGGGCTGGAGCTTCTCGAGGTTTGAGGCCTGGCTTGCTCCACCCCCTGCTCTTGAAATTGTCCCGGATGTGGCTGCATTTTGGCTGCATTTTGGGCTGGAGCTTCTCGTGGTTTGAGGCCTGGCTTACTCCAAACTCTGCCATTGAGATTCTCCCCGAGGTAGGCTGGATTTTAGCTGCATTTTGGGCTGGAGCTTCTCGTGGTTTGAGGCCTGGCTTGCTCCACCCCCTGCTCTTCATATTCTCCTGCATGTGGGCTGCATTTTGGCTGCCTTTTGGGCTGGAGCTTCTCGTGGTTTGAGGCCTGGCTTGCTCCACTCCCTGCTCTTGAGATTCTCCTGCATGTGGGCTGCATTTTGGCTACCTTTTGGGCTGGAGCTTCTCATGGTTTGAGGCCTGGCTTGCTCCACCCCCTGCTCTTGAGATTCTCCCGGATGTGGGCTGGATTTTGGCTTTCTTTTGGGCTGGAGCTTCTCGTGGTTTGAGGCCTGGCTTGCTCCACCCCCTGCTCTTGAGATTCTCCCGGATGTGGGCTGCATTTTGGCTGCCTTTTGGGCTGGAGCTTCTCGTGGTTTGAGGCCTGGATTGCTCCACCCCCTGCTCTTGAGATTCTCCCGGATGTGGGCTGCATTTTGGCTGCCTTTTGGGCTGGAGCTTCTCGTGGTTTGAGGCCTGGCTTGCTCCACAACCTGCTCTTGAGATTCTCCCAGATGTGGGCTGCATTTTGGCTGCCTTTAGGGCTGGAGCTTCTCGTGGTTTGAGGCCTGGCTTGCTCCACCCCCTGCTCTTGAGATTGTCCCGGATGTGGGCTGCATTTTGGCTGCCTTTTGGGCTGGAGCTTCTCGTGGTTTGAGGCCTGGCTTGCTCCACCCCCTGCTCTTGATATTCTCCCGGATGTGGGCTGGATTTTGGCTGCATTTTGGGCTGGAGCTTCTCGTGGTTTGAGGCCTGGCTTGCTCCACCCACTGCTCTTGAGATTCTCCCGGATGTGGGCTGCATTTTGGCTGCATTTTGGGCTGGAGCTTCTCGTGGTTTGGGGCCTGGCTTGCTCCACCCCCTGCTCTTGAGATTCTCCTGGATGTGGGCTGCATTGTTGCTGCTTTTTGGGCTGGAGCTTCTCGTGGTTTGAGGCCTGGCTTGCTCCACCCCCTGCTCTTGAGATTCTCCCGGAGGTGGGCTGGATTTTGGCTCACTTTTGGGCTGGAGCTTCTCATGGTTTGAGGCCTGGCTTGCTCCACCCCCTGCTCTTGATATTCTCCTGGATGTGGGCTGCATTTTGGCTGAATTTTGGGCTGGAGCTTCTCGTGGTTTGAGGCCTGGCTTGCTCCACCCCCTGCTCTTGAGATTCTCCTGGATGTTGGCTGGATTTTGGCTGCCTTTTGGGCTGGAGCTTCTCATGGTTTGAGGCCTGGCTTGCTCCACCCCCTGCTCTTGAAATTGTCCCGGATGTGGGCTGCATTTTGGCTGCATTTTGGGCTGGAGCTTCTCGTGGTTTGAGGCCTGGCTTACTCCAAACTCTGCCATTGAGATTCTCCCCGAGGTGGGCTGGATTTTGGCTGCCTTTTGGGCTGGAGCTTCTCGTGGTTTGAGGCCTGGCTTGCTCCACCCCCTGCTCTTCATATTCTCCTGCATGTGGGCTGCATTTTGGCTGCCTTTTGGGCTGGAGCTTCTCGTGGTTTGAGGCCTGGCTTGCTCCACCCCCTGCTCTTGAGATTCTCCTGCATGTGGGCTGCATTTTGGCTGCCTTTTGGGCTGGAGCTTCTCGAGGTTTGAGGCCTGGCTTGCTCCACCCCCTGCTCTTGAAATTGTCCCGGATGTGGCTGCATTTTGGCTGCATTTTGGGCTGGAGCTTCTCGTGGTTTGAGGCCTGGCTTACTCCAAACTCTGCCATTGAGATTCTCCCCGAGGTAGGCTGGATTTTGGCTGCATTTTGGGCTGGAGCTTCTCGTGGTTTGAGGCCTGGCTTGCTCCACCCCCTGCTCTTCATATTCTCCTGCATGTGGGCTGCATTTTGGCTGCCTTTTGGGCTGGAGCTTCTCGTGGTTTGAGGCCTGGCTTGCTCCACTCCCTGCTCTTGAGATTCTCCTGCATGTGGGCTGCATTTTGGCTACCTTTTGGGCTGGAGCTTCTCATGGTTTGAGGCCTGGCTTGCTCCACCCCCTGCTCTTGAGATTCTCCCGGATGTGGGCTGGATTTTGGCTTTCTTTTGGGCTGGAGCTTCTCGTGGTTTGAGGCCTGGCTTGCTCCACCCCCTGCTCTTGAGATTCTCCCGGATGTGGGCTGCATTTTGGCTGCCTTTTGGGCTGGAGCTTCTCGTGGTTTGAGGCCTGGATTGCTCCACCCCCTGCTCTTGAGATTCTCCCGGATGTGGGCTGCATTTTGGCTGCCTTTTGGGCTGGAGCTTCTCGTGGTTTGAGGCCTGGCTTGCTCCACAACCTGCTCTTGAGATTCTCCCAGATGTGGGCTGCATTTTGGCTGCCTTTAGGGCTGGAGCTTCTCGTGGTTTGAGGCCTGGCTTGCTCCACCCCCTGCTCTTGAGATTGTCCCGGATGTGGGCTGCATTTTGGCTGCCTTTTGGGCTGGAGCTTCTCGTGGTTTGAGGCCTGGCTTGCTCCACCCCCTGCTCTTGATATTCTCCCGGATGTGGGCTGGATTTTGGCTGCATTTTGGGCTGGAGCTTCTCGTGGTTTGAGGCCTGGCTTGCTCCACCCACTGCTCTTGAGATTCTCCCGGATGTGGGCTGCATTTTGGCTGCATTTTGGGCTGGAGCTTCTCGTGGTTTGGGGCCTGGCTTGCTCCACCCCCTGCTCTTGAGATTCTCCTGGATGTGGGCTGCATTGTTGCTGCTTTTTGGGCTGGAGCTTCTCGTGGTTTGAGGCCTGGCTTGCTCCACCCCCTGCTCTTGAGATTCTCCCGGAGGTGGGCTGGATTTTGGCTCACTTTTGGGCTGGAGCTTCTCATGGTTTGAGGCCTGGCTTGCTCCACCCCCTGCTCTTGATATTCTCCTGGATGTGGGCTGCATTTTGGCTGAATTTTGGGCTGGAGCTTCTCGTGGTTTGAGGCCTGGCTTGCTCCACCCCCTGCTCTTGAGATTCTCCTGGATGTTGGCTGGATTTTGGCTGCCTTTTGGGCTGGAGCTTCTCATGGTTTGAGGCCTGGCTTGCTCCACCCCCTGCTCTTGAAATTGTCCCGGATGTGGGCTGCATTTTGGCTGCATTTTGGGCTGGAGCTTCTCGTGGTTTGAGGCCTGGCTTACTCCAAACTCTGCCATTGAGATTCTCCCCGAGGTGGGCTGGATTTTGGCTGCCTTTTGGGCTGGAGCTTCTCGTGGTTTGAGGCCTGGCTTGCTCCACCCCCTGCTCTTCATATTCTCCTGCATGTGGGCTGCATTTTGGCTGCCTTTTGGGCTGGAGCTTCTCGTGGTTTGAGGCCTGGCTTGCTCCACCCCCTGCTCTTGAGATTCTCCTGCATGTGGGCTGCATTTTGGCTGCCTTTTGGGCTGGAGCTTCTCATGGTTTGAGGCCTGGATTGCTCCACCCCCTGCTCTTGAGATTCTCCCAGATGTGGGCTGCATTTTGGCTGCCTTTTGGGCTGGAGCTTCTCATGGTTTGAGGCCTGGCTTGCTCCACCCCCTGCTCTTGAGATTCTCCCGGATGTGGCCTGCATTTTGGCTGCCTTTTGGGCTGGAGGTTCTCGTGGTTTGAGGCCTGGCTTGCTCCAAACCCTGCTCTTGAGATTCTCCCGGATGTGGGCTGCATTTTCACTGCCTTTTGGGCTGGAGCTTCTCGTGGTTTGAGACCTGGCTTGCTCCACCCCCTGCTCTTGAGATTCTACCAGATGTGGGCTGCATATTGGCTGCTTTTTGGGCTGGAGCTTCTCGTGGTTTGAGGCCTGGCTTGCTCCATCCCCTGCTCTTGAGATTCTCCCGGATGTGGCCTGCATTTTGGCTGCCTTTTGGGCTGGAGCTTCTCGTGGTTTGAGGCCTGCCTTGCTCGACCCCCTGCTCTTGAGATTCTCCCGGATGTGGGCTGGATTTTGGCTCCCTTTTAAGCTGGAGCTTCTCGAGGTTTGAGGCCTGGCTTGCTCCACCCCCTGCTCTTGAGATTCTCCCGGATGTGGCCTGCATTTTGGCTGCCTTTTGGGCTGGAGCTTCTCGTGGTTTGAGGCCTGGCTTGCTCCACCCCCTGCTCTTGAGAATCTCCCGGATGTGCGCTGCATTTTGGCTGCCTTTTGGGCTGGAGCTTCTCGTGGTTTGAGGCCTGGCTTGCTCCACCCCCTGCTCTTGAAATTGTCCCGGATGTGGGCTGCATTTTGGCTGCATTTTGGGCTGGAGCTTCTCGTGGTTTGAGGCCTGGCTTACTCCAAACTCTGCCATTGAGATTCTCCCCGAGGTAGGCTGGATTTTGGCTGCCTTTTGGGCTGGAGCTTCTCGTGGTTTGAGGCCTGGCTTGCTCCACCCCCTGCTCTTCATATTCTCCTGCATGTGGGCTGCATTTTGGCTGATTCTTGGGCTGGAGCTTCTCGTGGTTTGAGGCCTGGCTTGCTCCACTCCCTGCTCTTGAGATTCTCCTGCATGTGGGCTGCATTTTGGCTGCCTTTTGGGCTGGAGCTTCTCATGGTTTGAGGCCTGGCTTGCTCCACCCCCTGCTCTTGAGATTCTCCCGGATGTGGGCTGGATTTTGGCTTTCTTTTGGGCTGGAGCTTCTCGTGGTTTGAGGCCTGGCTTGCTCCACCCCCTGCTCTTGAGATTCTCCCGGATGTGGGCTGCATTTTGGCTGCCTTTTGGGCTGGAGCTTCTCGTGGTTTGAGGCCTGGCTTGCTCCACAACCTGCTCTTGAGATTCTCCCAGATGTGGGCTGCATTTTGGCTGCCTTTTGGGCTGGAGCTTCTCGTGGTTTGAGGCCTGGCTTGCTCCACCCCCTGCTCTTGAGATTCTCCCGGATGTGGGCTGGATTTTGGCTTTCTTTTGGGCTGGAGCTTCTCGTGGTTTGAGGCCTGGCTTGCTCCACCCCCTGCTCTTGAGATTCTCCCGGATGTGGGCTGCATTTTGGCTGCCTTTTGGGCTGGAGCTTCTCGTGGTTTGAGGCCTGGCTTGCTCCACAACCTGCTCTTGAGATTCTCCCAGATGTGGGCTGCATTTTGGCTGCCTTTTGGGCTGGAGCTTCTCGTGGTTTGAGGCCTGGCTTGCTCCTCACCCTGCTCTTGAGATTCTCCCGGATGTGGGCTGCATTTTGGCTGCCTTTTGGGCTGGAGCTTCTCGTCGTTTGAGGCCTGGCTTGCTCCATCCCCTGCTCTTGAGATTCTCCCGGATGTGGGCTGCATTTTGGCTGTCTTTTGGGCTGGAGCTTCTCGAGGTTTGAGGCCTTGCTTGCTCCACCCCCTGCTCTTGATATTCTCCCGGATGTGGGCTGGATTTTGGCTCCCTTTTGGGCTGGAGCTTCTCGTGGTTTGAGGCCTGGCTTGCTCCACCCCCTGCTCTTGAGATTCTCCCGGATGTGGGCTGCATTTTGGCAGCCTTTTGGGCTGGAGCTTCTCGTGGTTTGAGGCCTGGCTTGCTCCACCCACTGCTCTTGAGATTCTCCCGGATGTGGGCTGCATTTTGGCTGCCTTTTGGGCTGGAGCTTCTCGTGGTTTGGGGCCTGGCTTGCTCCACCCCCTGCTCTTGAGATTCTCCCAGATGTGGCCTGCATTTTGGCTGCATTTTTAGGCTGGAGCTTCTCGTGGTTTGAGGCCTGGCTTGCTCCACCCCCTGCTCTTGAGATTCTCCCGTATGTGGGCTGCATTTTGGCTGCCTTTTGGGATGGAGCTTCTCGAGGTTTGAGGCCTGGCTTGTTCCACCCCCTGCTCTTGAGATTCTCCCGGATGTGGGCTGCATTTTGGCTGCCTTTTGGGCTGGAGCTTCTCGTGGTTTGAGGCCTGGCTTGCTCCACCCTCTTCTCTTGATATTCTCCCGGATGTGGGCTGCATTTTGGCTGCTTTTAGTGCTGGAGCTTCTCGTGGTTTGAGGCCTGGCTTGCTCCACCCCCTGCTCTTGAGATTCTCCTGGATGTGGGCTGCATTTTGGCTGCCTTTTGGGCTGGAGCTTCTCGAGGTTTGAGGCCTGGCTTCCTCCACCCCCTGCTCTTGCGATTCTCCAGGATGTGGGCTGCATTTTGGCTGCTTTAGGGCTGGAGCTTCTCGTGGTTTGAGGCCTGGCTTGCTCCACCCCCTGCTCTTGATATTCTCCTGGATGTGGGCTGCATTTTGGCTGCCTTTTGGGTTTGGAGCTTCTCGTGGTTTGAGGCCTGGCTTGCTCCACACCCTGCTCTTGAGGTTCTCCCGGATGTGGGCTGGATTTTGGCTCCCTTTTGGGCTGGAGCTTCTCATGGTTTGAGGCCTTGCTTACTCCACCCCCTGCTCTTGAGATTCTCCCGGATGTGGGCTGCATTTTGGCTGCCTTTTGGGCTGGAGCTTCTCGTGGTTTGAGGCCTGGCTTGCTCCACCCCCTGCTCTTGATATTCTCCCGGATGTGGGCAGCATTTTGGCTACCTTTTGGGCTGGAGCTTCTCGAGGTTTGAGGCCTGGCTTCCTCCACCCCCTGCTCTTGTGATTCTCCAGGATGTGGGCTGCATTTTGGCTGCCTTTAGGGCTGGAGCTTCTCGTGGTTTGAGGCCTGGCTTGCTCCACCCCATGCTCTTTAGATTCTCCCGGAGGTGGGCTGCATTTTGGCTGCCTTTTGGGCTGGAGCTTCTCGTGGTTTGAGGCCTGGCTTGCTCCAACCCCTGCTCTTGATATTCTCCCGGATACGGGCTGGTTTTTGTCTGCATTTTGGGCTGGAGCTTCTCGTGGTTTGAGGCCTGGCTTGCTCCATCCCCTGCTCTTGAGATTCTCCCGGATGTGGGCTGCATTTTGGCTGTCTTTTGGGCTGGAGCTTCTCGTGGTTTGAGGCCTGGCTTGCTCCACCCCCTGCTCTTGAGATTCTCCCGGATGTGGGCTGGATTTTGGCTGCCTTTTGGGCTGGAGCTTCTTGTGGTTTGAGTCCTGGCTTGCTCCACCCTCTGCTCTTGAGATTCTCCCGGATGTGGGCTGCATTTTGGCTGCCTTTTGGGCTGGAGCTTCTCCTGGTTTGAGGCCTGCCTTGCTCCACCCCCTGCTCTTGATATTCTCCCGGATATGGGCTGGATTTTTTCTGAATTTTGGGCTGGAGCTTCTCGTGGTTTGAGGCCTGGCTTGCTCCACCCCCTGCTCTTGAGATTCTCCTGGATGTGGGCTGCATTTTGGCTGCCTTTTGGGCTGGAGCTTCTCGTGGTTTGAGGCCTGGCTTGCTCCACCCCCTGCTCTTGATATTCTCCCGGATATGGGCTGGATTTTTTCTCAATTTTGGGCTGGAGCTTCTCGTGGTTTGAGGCCTGGCTTGCTCCACCCCCTGCTCTTGAGATTCTCCTGGATGTGGGCTGGATTTTGGCTGCCTTTTGGGCTGGAGGTTCTCGTGGTTTGAGGCCTGGCTTGCTCCACACCCTGCTCTTGAGTTTCTCCCGGATGTGGGCTGGATTTTGGCTGTCTTTTGGGCTGGAGCTTCTCATGGTTTGAGGCCTTGCTTACTCCACCCCCTGCTCTTGAGATTCTCCCGGATGTGGGCTGCATTTTGGCTGCCTTTTGGGCTGGAGCTTCTCGTGGTTTGAGGCCTGGCTTGCTCCACCCCCTGCTCTTGAGATTCTCCCGGATGTGGGCTGGATTTTGGCTGCCTTTTGGGCTGGAGCTTCTCGAGGTTTGAGGCCTGGCTTCCTCCACCCCCTGCTCTTGTGATTCTCCAGGATGTGGGCTGCATTTTGGCTGCCTTTAGGGTTGGAGCTTCTCGTGGTTTGAGGCCTGGCTTGCTCCACCCCATGCTCTTTAGATTCTCCCTGAGGTGGGCTGCATTTTGGCTGCCTTTTGGGCTGGAGCTTCTCGTGGTTTGAGGCCTGGCTTGCTCCACCCCCTGCTCTTGATATTCTCCCGGATATGGGCTGGTTTTTGTCTGCATTTTGGGCTGGAGCTTCTCGTGGTTTGAGGCCTGGCTTGCTCCACCCCCTGCTCTTGAGATTCTCCCGGATGTGGGCTGCATTTTGGCTGCCTTTTGGGCTGGAGCTTCTTGTGGTTTGAGTCCTGGCTTGCTCCACCCCCTGCTCTTGAGATTCTCCCGGATGTGGGCTGCATTTTGGCTGCCTTTTGGGCTGGAGCTTCTCGTGGTTTGAGGCCTGGCTTGCTCCACCCCCTGCTCTTGATTTTCTCATTCAGGTGGGCTGCATTTTGGCTGCCTTTTGGGCTGGAGCTTCTCATGGTTTGAGGCCTGGCTTGCTCCACCCCCTGCTCTTGAGATTCTCCCGCATATGGGCTGCATTTTGGCTCCCTTTTGGGCTGGAGCTTCTCGAGGTTTGAGGCCAGGCTTGCTCCACCCCCTGCTCTTGAGATTCTCCCGGATATGGGCTGCATTTTGGCTGCCTTTTGGGCTGGAGCTTCTCATGGTTTGAGGCCTGGCTTGCTCCACCCCCTGCTCTTGATTTTCTCATTGAGGTTTGCTGCATTTTGGCTGCCTTTTGGGCTGGAGCTTCTCGAGGTTTGAGGCCTGGCTTGCTCCACCCCCTGCTCTTGAGATTCTCCCGGATATGGGCTGCATTTTGGCTCCCTTTTGGGCTGGAGCTTCTCGAGGTTTGAGGCCTGGCTTGCTCCACCCCCTGCTCTTGAAATTGTCCCGGATGTCGGCTGCATTTTGGCTGCCTTTTGGGCTGGAGCTTCTCGTGGTTTCAGGCCTGGCTTGCTCCACCCCCTGCTCTTGAGATTCTCCCGGAGGTGGGCTGCAATTTGGCTGCCTTTTGTGCTGGAGCTTCTTGTGGTTTGAGGCCTGGCTTCCTCCACCCCCTGCTCTTGATATTCTCCTGGAGGTGGGCTGGAGTTTGGCTGCCTTTTGGGCTGGAGGTTCTCGTGGTTTGAGGCCTGGCTTGCTCCACCCCCTGCTCTTGAGATTCTCCCGGATGTGGGCTGGATTTTGGCTGCCTTTTGGGCTGCAGCTTCTCGTGGTTTGAGGCCTGGCTTGCTCCACCCCCTGCTGTTGAGATTCTCCCGGATGTGCGCTGCATTTTGGCTGCATTTTTGGGCTGTAGCTTCTCGTGGTTTGAGGCCTGGCTTGCTCCACCCCCTGCTCTTGAGATTGTCCCGGATGTGGGCTGCATTTTGGCTGCCTTTTGGGCTGGAGCTTCTCGTGGTTTGAGGCCTGGCTTGCTCCAACCCCTGCTCTTGAGATTCTCCCGGATGTGGGCTGGATTTTGGCTGCCTTTTGGGCTGGAGCTTCTCATGGTTTGAGGCCTGGCTTGCTCCAAACTCTGCCATTGAGATTCTCCCGGATTTGGGCTGCATTTTGGCTGCATTTTGGGCTGGAGCTTCTCATGGTTTGAGGCCTGTCTTGCTCCACCCTCTTCTCTTGATATTCTCCTGTATGTGGGCTGCATTTTGGCTGCTTTTAGTGCTGGAGCTTCTCGAGGTTTGAGGCCTGGCTTGCTCCACCCCCTGCTCTTGAGATTCTCCCGTATGTGGGCTGCATTTTGGCTGCCTTTTGGGCTGGAGAATCCCGAGGTTTGAGGCCTGCCTTGCTCCACCCCCTGCTCTTGATATTCTCCCGGATGTGGGCTGCATTTTGGCTGCCTTTTGGGCTGGAGCTTCTCGAGGTTTGAGGCCTGGCTTCCTCCACCCCCTGCTGTTGTGATTCTCCAGGATGTGGGCTGCATTTTGGCTGCCTTTAGGGCTGGAGCTTCTCATGGTTTGAGGCCTGGCTTGCTCCACCCCATGCTCTTGAGATTCTCCTGGAGGTGGGCTGCATTTTGTCTCCCATTGGGGTTTGGAGTTTCTCGTGGTTTGAGGCCTGGCTTGCTCCACCCCCTGCTCTTGAGATTCTCCCGGATGTGGGCTGCACTTTGGCTGCCTTTTGGGCTGGAGCTTCTCGAGGTTTGAGGCCTGGCTTCCTCCACCCCCTGCTCTTGCGATTCTCCAGGATGTGGGCTGCATTTTGGCTGCCTTTTGGGATGGAGCTTCTCGTGGTTTGAGGCCTGGCTTGCTCCACCCCCTGCTCTTGAGATTCTCCCGGATGTGGGCTGCATTTTGGCTGCCTTTTGGGTTTGGAGCTTCTCGTGGTTTGAGGCCTGGCTTGCTCCACACCCTGCTCTTGAGGTTCTCCCGGATGTGGGCTGGATTTTGGCTGATACTTGGGCTGGAGCTTCTCATGGTTTGAGGCCTTGCTTACTCCACCCCCTGCTCTTGATATTCTCCCGGATGTGGGCTGCATTTTGGCTGCCTTTTGGGCTGGAGCTTCTCGTGGTTTGAGGCCTGGCTTGCTCCACCCCCTGCTCTTGAGATTCTCCCGGATGTGGGCTGCATTTTGGCTGCCTTTTGGGCTGGAGAATCTCGAGGTTTGAGGCCTGCCTTGCTCCACCCCCTGCTCTTGATATTCTCCCGGATGTGGGCTGGATTTTGGCTGCCTTTTGGGCTGGAGCTTCTCGAGGTTTGAGGCCTGGCTTCCTCCACCCCCTGCTGTTGTGATTCTCCAGGATGTGGGCTGCATTTTGGCTGCCTTTAGGGCTGGAGCTTCTCATGGTTTGAGGCCTGGCTTGCTCCACCCCATGCTCTTGAGATTCTCCTGGAGGTGGGCTGCATTTTGTCTCCCATTTGGGTTTGGAGTTTCTCGTGGTTTGAGGCCTGGCTTGCTCCACCCCCTGCTCTTGAGATTCTCCCGGATGTGGGCTGCATTTTGGCTGCCTTTTGGGCTGGAGCTTCTTGTGGTTTGAGTCCTGGCTTGCTCCACCCCCTGCTCTTGAGATTCTCCCGGATGTGGGCTGCATTTTGGCTGCCTTTTGGGCTGGAGCTTCTCCTGGTTTGAGGCCTGCCTTGCTCCACCCCCTGCTCTTGATATTCTCCCGGATATGGGCTGGATTTTTTCTGAATTTTGGGCTGGAGCTTCTCGTGGTTTGAGGCCTGGCTTGCTCCACCCCCTGCTCTTGAGATTCTCCCGGATGTGGTCTGGATTTTGGCTGCCTTTTGGGCTGGAGCTTCTCGTGGTTTGAGGCCTGGCTTGCTCCACCCCCTGCTCTTGAGAATCTCCCGCATGTGGGCTGCATTTTGGCTGCCTTTTGGGCTGGAGCTTCTCGTGGTTTGAGGCCTGGCTTGCTCCACCCCCTGCTCTTGAGATTCTCCCGGATGTGGGCTGGATTTTGGCTGCATTTTGGGCTGGAGCTTCTCGTGGTTTGAGGCCTGGCTTGCTCCACCCCCTGCTCTTGAGATTCTCAGGGAGGTGGGCTGCATTGTAGCTGCCTTTAGGGCAGGAGCTTCTCGTGGTTTGAGGCCTGGCTTGCTCCACCCCCTGCTCTTGATTTTCTCATTGAGGTGGGCTGAATTTTGGCTGCCTTTTGGGCTGGAGCTTCTCGAGGTTTGAGGCCTGGCTTGCTCCACCCCCTGCTCTTGAGATTCTCCCGGATATGGGCTGCATTTTGG
Source organism: Rhynochetos jubatus (assembly GCA_027574665.1). Taxonomy (NCBI): domain Eukaryota; kingdom Metazoa; phylum Chordata; class Aves; order Eurypygiformes; family Rhynochetidae; genus Rhynochetos; species Rhynochetos jubatus. The sequence goes on from CM050669.1 coordinate 760,252, forward strand.
CTGCCTTTTGGGCTGGAGCTTCTCGAGGTTTGAGGCCTGGCTTGCTCCACCCCCTGCTCTTGAGATTCTCCCGGATGTGGGCTGCATTTTGGCTGCCTTTTGGGCTGGAGCTTCTCATGGTTTGAGGCCTGGCTTGCTCCACCCCCTGCTCTTGATTTTCTCATTGAGGTTTGCTGCATTTTGGCTGCCTTTTGGGCTGGAGCTTCTCGAGGTTTGAGGCCTGGCTTGCTCCACCCCCTGCTCTTGAGATTCTCCCGGATATGGGCTGCATTTTGGCTCCCTTTTGGGCTGGAGCTTCTCGAGGTTTGAGGCCTGGCTTGCTCCACCCCCTGCTCTTGAAATTGTCCCGGATGTCGGCTGCATTTTGGCTGCCTTTTGGGCTGGAGCTTCTCGTGGTTTCAGGCCTGGCTTGCTCCACCCCCTGCTCTTGAGATTCTCCCGGATGTGGGCTGGATTTTGGCTGCATTTTGGGCTGGAGCTTCTCGTGGTTTGAGGCCTGGCTTGCTCCACCCCCTGCTCTTGAGATTCTCCCGGAAGTGGACTGCAATTTGGCTGCCTTTTGGGCTGGAGCTTCTTGTGGTTTGAGGCCTGGCTTCCTCCACCCCCTGCTCTTGAGATTCTCCCGGAGGTGGGCTGGAGTTTGGCTGCATTTTGGGCTGGAGCTTCTCGTGGTTTGAGGCCTGGCTTGCTCCACCCCCTGCTCTTGAGATTCTAACGGATGTGGGCTGCATTTTGGCTGCCTTTTTGGCTGGAGCTTCTCGCAGTTTGAGGCCTGGCTTGCTCCACCCCCTGCTCTTGATATTCTCCCTGAGGTGGGCTTGAGTTTGGCTGCCTTTTGGACCGGAGCTTCTCGTGGTTTGAGGCCTGGCTTGCTCCCCTCCCTGCCCTTGATATTCTCCCTGAGGTGGGCTTGAGTTTGGCTGCCTTTTGGACCGGAGCTTCTCGTGGTTTGAGGCCTGGCTTACTCCACCCCCTGCTCTTGAGATTCTCCCTGATGTGGGCTGGATTTTGGCTGCCTTTTGGGCTGGAGCTTCTCCTGGTTTGAGGCCTGGCTTGCTCCACCCCCTGCTCTTGAGATTCTCCCTGATGTGGTCTGCATTTTGGCAGCTTTTTGGGCTGGAGCTTCTCGTGGTTTGAGGCCTGGCTTGCTCCAACCCCTGCTCTTGAGATTCTCCCGGATGTGGGCTGCATTTTGGCTGCCTTTTGGGCTGGAGCTTCTCGTGGTTTGAGGCCTGGCTTGCTCCACCCCCTGCTCTTGAGATTCTCCCGGAGGTGGGCTGCATTTTGGCTGCCTTTTGGGCTGGAGCTTCTCATGGTTTGAGGCCTGGCTTGCTCCACCCCCTGCTCTTGAGATTCTCCCGGATGTGGGCTGCATTTTGGCTGCCTTTTGGGCTGGAGCTTCTCGAGGTTTGAGGCCTGGCTTGCTCCACCCCCTGCTCTTGAGTTTCTCCTGGATGTGTGCTGGATTTTGGCTGCGTTTTGGGCTGGAGCTTCTTGTGGTTTGAGGCCTGGCTTCCTCCACTCCCTGCTCTTGATATTCTCCTGGAGGTGGGCTGGAGTTTGGCTGCATTTTGGGCTGGAGGTTCTCGTGGTTTGAGGCCTGGCTTGCTCCACCCCCTGCTCTTGAGATTCTCCCGGATGTGGGCTGGATTTTGGCTGCCTTTTGGGCTGGAGAATCTCGAGGTGTGAGGCCTGGCTTGCTCCACCCCCTGCTCTTGAGATTCTCCCGGATGTGGGCTGCAATTTGGCTGCCTTTTGGGCTGGAGCTTCTCGTGGTTTGAGGCCTGGCTTGCTCCACTCCCTGCTCTTGAGATTCTCCCGGAGGTGGGCTGGAGTTTGGCTGCCTTTTGGGCTGGAGGTTCTCGTGGTTTGAGGCCTGGCTTGCTCCACCCCCTGCTCTTGAGATTCTTGCTGATGTGTGCTGGATTTTGGCTGCCTTTTGGGCTGGAGCTTCTCATGGTTTGAGGCCTGGCTTGCTCCACCCCCTTCTCTTGAGATTCTCCCGGAGATGGGCTGGATTTTGGCTGCATTTTGGGATGGAGCTTCTCATGGTTTGAGGCCTGGCTTGCTCCACCCCCTGCTCTTGAGAATCTCCCGGATGTGGGCTGCATTTTGGATGCCATTTGGGCTGGAGCTTCTCGTGGTTTGGGGCCTGGCTTGCTCCACCCCCTGCTCTTGATATTCTCCTGGAGGTGGGCTGGAGTTTGGCTGCCTTTTGGGCTGGAGCTTCTCGTGGTTTGAGGCCTGGCTTGCTCCACCCCCTGCTCTTGAGTTTCTCCCGGAGGTGGGCTGGAGTTTGGCTGCCTTTTGGGCTGGAGCTTCTCGTGGTTTGAGGCCTGGCTTGCTCCACCCCCTGCTCTTGAGTTTCTCCCGGAGGTGGGCTGCATTTTGGATGCCATTTGGGCTGGAGCTTCTCGTGGTTTGGGGCCTGGCTTGCTCCACCCCCTGCTCTTGATATTCTCCTGGAGGTGGGCTGCATTTTGGCTGCCTTTTGGGCTGAAGCTTCTCGTGGTTTGAGGCCTGGCTTGCTCCACCCCCTGCTCTTGAGATTCTCCCTGATGTGGGCTGGATTTTGACTGCCTTTTGGGCTGGAGCTTCTTGTGGTTTGAGGCCTGGCTTGCTCCACCCCCTGCTCTTGAGATTCTCCCGGATGTGGGCTGGATTTTGGCTGCCTTTTGGGCTGGAGCTTCTCGTAGTTTGAGGCCTGGCTTGCTCCACCCCCTGCTCTTGAGATTGTCCTGGAGGTGGGCTGGATTTTGGCTGCATTTTGGGCTGGAGCTTCTCGTGGTTTGAGGCCTGGCTTGCTCCACCCCCTGCTCTTGAGATTCTCCCGGAGGTGGGCTGGATTTTGGCTGCATTTTGGGCTGGAGCTTCTCATGGTTTGAGGCCTGGCTTGCTCCACCCCCTGCTCTTGATTTTCTCATTGAGGTGGGCTGAATTTTGGCTGCCTTTTGGGCTGGAGCTTCTCGAGGTTTGAGGCCTGGCTTGCTCCACCCCCTGCTCTTGAGATTCTCCCGGATATGGGCTGCATTTTGGCTGCCTTTTGGGCTGGAGCTTCTCGAGGTTTGAGGCCTGGCTTGCTCCACCCCCTGCTCTTGAGATTCTCCCGGATGTGGGCTGCATTTTGGCTGCCTTTTGGGCTGGAGCTTCTCATGGTTTGAGGCCTGGCTTGCTCCACCCCCTGCTCTTGATTTTCTCATTGAGGTTTGCTGCATTTTGGCTGCATTTTGGGCTGGAGCTTCTCGAGGTTTGAGGCCTGGCTTGCTCCACCCCCTGCTCTTGAGATTCTCCCGGATATGGGCTGCATTTTGGCTCCCTTTTGGGCTGGAGCTTCTCGAGGTTTGAGGCCTGGCTTGCTCCACCCCCTGCTCTTGAAATTGTCCCGGATGTCGGCTGCATTTTGGCTGCCTTTTGGGCTGGAGCTTCTCGTGGTTTCAGGCCTGGCTTGCTCCACCCCCTGCTCTTGAGATTCTCCCGGATGTGGGCTGGATTTTGGCTGCATTTTGGGCTGCAGCTTCTCGTGGTTTGAGGCCTGGCTTGCTCCACCCCCTGCTCTTGAGATTCTCCCGGAAGTGGACTGCAATTTGGCTGCCTTTTGGGCTGGAGCTTCTTGTGGTTTGAGGCCTGGCTTCCTCCACCCCCTGCTCTTGAGATTCTCCCGGAGGTGGGCTGGAGTTTGGCTGCATTTTGGGCTGGAGCTTCTCGTGGTTTGAGGCCTGGCTTGCTCCACCCCCTGCTCTTGAGATTCTAACGGATGTGGGCTGCATTTTGGCTGCCTTTTTGGCTGGAGCTTCTCGCAGTTTGAGGCCTGGCTTGCTCCACCCCCTGCTCTTGATATTCTCCCTGAGGTGGGCTTGAGTTTGGCTGCCTTTTGGACCGGAGCTTCTCGTGGTTTGAGGCCTGGCTTGCTCCCCTCCCTGCCCTTGATATTCTCCCTGAGGTGGGCTTGAGTTTGGCTGCCTTTTGGACCGGAGCTTCTCGTGGTTTGAGGCCTGGCTTACTCCACCCCCTGCTCTTGAGATTCTCCCTGATGTGGGCTGGATTTTGGCTGCCTTTTGGGCTGGAGCTTCTCCTGGTTTGAGGCCTGGCTTGCTCCACCCCCTGCTCTTGAGATTCTCCCTGATGTGGTCTGCATTTTGGCAGCTTTTTGGGCTGGAGCTTCTCGTGGTTTGAGGCCTGGCTTGCTCCAACCCCTGCTCTTGAGATTCTCCCGGATGTGGGCTGCATTTTGGCTGCCTTTTGGGCTGGAGCTTCTCGTGGTTTGAGGCCTGGCTTGCTCCACCCCCTGCTCTTGAGATTCTCCCGGAGGTGGGCTGCATTTTGGCTGCCTTTTGGGCTGGAGCTTCTCATGGTTTGAGGCCTGGCTTGCTCCACCCCCTGCTCTTGAGATTCTCCCGGATGTGGGCTGCATTTTGGCTGCCTTTTGGGCTGGAGCTTCTCGTGGTTTGAGGCCTGGCTTGCTCCACCCCCTGCTCTTGAGATTCTCCCGGAGGTGGGCTGCATTTTGGCTGCCTTTTGGGCTGGAGCTTCTCGAGGTTTGAGGCCTGGCTTGCTCCACCCCCTGCTCTTGAGTTTCTCCTGGATGTGGGCTGGATTTTGGCTGCGTTTTGGGCTGGAGCTTCTTGTGGTTTGAGGCCTGGCTTCCTCCACTCCCTGCTCTTGATATTCTCCTGGAGGTGGGCTGGAGTTTGGCTGCATTTTGGGCTGGAGGTTCTCGTGGTTTGAGGCCTGGCTTGCTCCAGCCCCTGCTCTTGAGATTCTCCCGGATGTGGGCTGGATTTTGGCTGCCTTTTGGGCTGGAGAATCTCGAGGTGTGAGGCCTGGCTTGCTCCACCCCCTGCTCTTGAGATTCTCCCGGAGGTGGGCTGCAATTTGGCTGCCTTTTGGGCTGGAGCTTCTCGTGGTTTGAGGCCTGGCTTGCTCCACTCCCTGCTCTTGAGATTCTCCCGGAGGTGGGCTGGAGTTTGGCTGCCTTTTGGGCTGGAGGTTCTCGTGGTTTGAGGCCTGGCTTGCTCCACCCCCTGCTCTTGAGATTCTTGCTGATGTGTGCTGGATTTTGGCTGCCTTTTGGGCTGGAGCTTCTCATGGTTTGAGGCCTGGCTTGCTCCACCCCCTTCTCTTGAGATTCTCCCGGAGATGGGCTGGATTTTGGCTGCCTTTTGGGCTGGAGCTTCTCATGGTTTGAGGCCTGGCTTGCTCCACCCCCTGCTCTTGAGAATCTCCCGGATGTGGGCTGCATTTTGGATGCCATTTGGGCTGGAGCTTCTCGTGGTTTGGGGCCTGGCTTGCTCCACCCCCTGCTCTTGATATTCTCCTGGAGGTGGGCTGGAGTTTGGCTGCCTTTTGGGCTGGAGCTTCTCGTGGTTTGAGGCCTGGCTTGCTCCACCCCCTGCTCTTGAGTTTCTCCCGGAGGTGGGCTGGAGTTTGGCTGCCTTTTGGGCTGGAGCTTCTTGTGGTTTGAGGCCTGGCTTGCTCCACCCCCTGCTCTTGAGATTCTCCCGGATGTGGGCTGGATTTTGGCTGCCTTTTGGGCTGGAGCTTCTCGTAGTTTGAGGCCTGGCTTGCTCCACCCCCTGCTCTTGAGATTGTCCTGGAGGTGGGCTGGATTTTGGCTGCATTTTGGGCTGGAGCTTCTCGTGGTTTGAGGCCTGGCTTGCTCCACCCCCTGCTCTTGAGATTCTCCCGGAGGTGGGCTGCATTTTGGCTGCATTTTGGGCTGGAGCTTCTCATGGTTTGAGGCCTGCCTTGCTCGACCCCCTGCTCTTGATATTCTCCGGGAGGTGGGCTGGATTTTGGCTGCATTTTGGGCTGGAGCTTCTCATGGTTTGAGGCCTGGCTTGCTCCACCCTCTGCTCTTGATATTCTCCCGGAGGTGGGCTGCATTTTGGCTGCCTTTTGGGCTGGAGCTTCTCGTGGTTTGGGGCCTGGCTTGCTCCACCCCCTGCTCTTGATATTCTCCCGGATGTGGGCTGCATTTTGGCTGCTTTTTGGGCTGGAGCTTCTCGTGGTTTGAGGCCTGGCTTGCTCCACCCCCTGCTCTTGAGAATCTCCCGGATGTGGGCTGGATTTTGGCTGCTTTTTGGGCTGGAGCTTCTCGTGGTTTGAGGCCTGGCTTGCTCCACCCCCTGCTCTTGAGAATCTCCCGGATGTGGGCTGGATTTTGGCTGCCTTTTGGGCTGGAGCTTCTCATGGTTTGAGGCCTGGCTTGCTCCACCCCCTGCTCTTGAGATTCTCCCGGATGTGGGCTGGATTTTGGCTGCCTTTTGGGCTGGAGGTTCTCGTGGTTTGAGGCCTGGCTTGCTCCACCCCCTGCTCTTGATAATCTCCCGGATGTGCGCTGCATTTTGGCTGCATTTTTGGGCTGTAGCTTCTCGTGGTTTGAGGCCTGGCTTGCTCCACCCCCTGCTCTTGAGATTGTCCCGGATGTGGGCTGCATTTTGGCTGCCTTTTGGGCTGGAGCTTCTCGTGGTTTGAGGCCTGGCTTGCTCCACCCCCTGCTCTTGAGATTCTCCCGGATGTGGGCTGGATTTTGGCTGCCTTTTGGGCTGGAGCTTCTCGTGGTTTGAGGCCTGGCTTGCTCCACCCTCTTCTCTTGATATTCTCCCGGATGTGGGCTGCATTTTGGCTGCTTTTAGTGCTGGAGCTTCTCGAGGTTTGAGGCCTGGCTTGCTCCACCCCCTGCTCTTGAGATTCTCCCGTATGTGGGCTGCATTTTGGCTGCCTTTTGGGCTGGAGAATCCCGAGGTTTGAGGCCTGCCTTGCTCCAGCCCCTGCTCTTGATATTCTCCCGGATGTGGGCTGCATTTTGGCTGCCTTTTTGGCTGGAGCTTCTCGTGGTTTGAGGCCTGGCTTGCTCCACCCCCTGCTCTTGAGATTCTTCCGGATGTGGGCTGCATTTTGGCTGCCTTTTGGGCTGGAGGTTCTCATGGTTTGAGGCCTGGCTTGCTCCACCCTCTGCTCTTGAGATTCTCCCGGATGTGGGCTGGATTTTGACTGCCTTTAGGGCTGGAGCTTCTCGTGGTTTGAGGCCTGGCTTCCTCCACCCCCTGCTCTTGAGATTCTCCCGGATGTGGGCTGCATTTTGGCTGCATTTTGGGCTGGAGCTTCTTGTGGTTGGAGGCCTGGCTTGCTCCAAACTCTGCCATTGAGATTCTCCCGGATGTGGGCAGCATTTTGGCTGCATTTTGGGCTGGAGCTTCTCGTGGTTTGTGGCCTGGCTTGCTCCACCCCCTGCTCTTGAAATTCTCCCGGATGTGGGCTGCATTTTGGCTGCCTTTTGGGCTGGAACTTCTCATGGTTTGAGGCCTGGCTTGCTCCACCCCCTGCTCTTGAGATTCTCCCGGATGTGGGCTGCATTTTGGCTGCATTTTGGGCTGGAGCTTCTCGTGGTTTGGGGCCTGGCTTGCTCCACCCCCTGCTGTTGAGATTCTCCCGCATGTGCGCTGCATTTTGGCTGATTCTTGGGCTGGAGTTTCTCGTGGTTTGAGGCCTGGCTTGCTCCACCCCCTGCTCTTGAGATTGTCCCGGATGTGGGCTGCATTTTGGCTGCATTTTGGGCTGGAGCTTCTCGTGGTTTGAGGCCTGGCTTGTTCCAACCCCTGCTCTTGAGATTCTCCCGGATGTGGGTAGGATTTTGGCTGCCTTTTGGGCTGGAGCTTCTCGTGGTTTGAGGCCTGCCTTGCTCAAACCCCTGCTCTTGAGGTTCTCCCGGAGGTGGGCTGCATTTTGGCTGCCTTTTGGGCTGGAGCTTCTCATGGTTTGAGGCCTGGCTTACTCCACCCCCTGCTCTTGAGATTCTCCCGGATGTGGGCTGCATTTTGGCTGCCTTTTGGGCTGGAGCTTCTCCTGGTTTGAGGCCTGCCTTGCTCCACCCCCTGCTCTTGATATTCTCCCGGATATGGGCTGGATTTTTTCTGAATTTTGGGCTGGAGCTTCTCGTGGTTTGAGGCCTGGCTTGCTCCACCCCCTGCTCTTGAGATTCTTCCGGATGTGGGCTGCATTTTGGCTGCCTTTTGGGCTGGAGGTTCTCATGGTTTGAGGCCTGGCTTGCTCCACCCTCTGCTCTTGAGATTCTCCCGGATGTGGGCTGGATTTTGACTGCCTTTTGGGCAGGAGCTTCTCGTGGTTTGAGGCCTGGCTTCCTCCACCCCCTGCTCTTGAGATTCTCCCGGATGTGGGCTGCATTTTGGCTGCCTTTAGGGCTGGAGCTTCTCGTGGTTTGAGGCCTGGCTTCCTCCACCCCCTGCTCTTGAGATTCTCCCGGATGTGGGCTGCATTTTGGCTGCCTTTTGGGCTGGAGCTTCTTGTGGTTGGAGGCCTGGCTTGCTCCAAACTCTGCCATTGAGATTCTCCCGGATGTGGGCAGCATTTTGGCTGCATTTTGGGCTGGAGCTTCTCGTGGTTTGTGGCCTGGCTTGCTCCACCCCCTGCTCTTGAAATTCTCCCGGATGTGGGCTGCATTTTGGCTGCCTTTTGGGCTGGAACTTCTCATGGTTTGAGGCCTGGCTTGCTCCACCCCCTGCTCTTGAGATTCTCCCGGATGTGGGCTGCATTTTGGCTGCATTTTGGGCTGGAGCTTCTCGTGGTTTGGGGCCTGGCTTGCTCCACCCCCTGCTGTTGAGATTCTCCCGCATGTGCGCTGCATTTTGGCTGATTCTTGGGCTGGAGTTTCTCGTGGTTTGAGGCCTGGCTTGCTCCACCCCCTGCTCTTGAGATTCTCCCGGATGTGGGCTGCATTTTGGCTGCATTTTGGGCTGGAGCTTCTCGTGGTTTGAGGCCTGGCTTGCTCCAACCCCTGCTCTTGAGATTCTCCCGGATGTGGGTAGGATTTTGGCTGCCTTTTGGGCTGGAGCTTCTCGTGGTTTGAGGCCTGCCTTGCTCAAACCCCTGCTCTTGAGGTTCTCCCGGATGTGGGCTGCATTTTGGCTGCCTTTTGGGCTGGAGCTTCTCATGGTTTGAGGCCTGGCTTGCTCCAACCCCTGCTCTTGAGATTCTCCCGGATGTGGGCTGCATTTTGGCTGCCTTTTGGGCTGGAGCTTCTCCTGGTTTGAGGCCTGCCTTGCTCCACCCCCTGCTCTTGATATTCTCCCGGATATGGGCTGGATTTTTTCTGAATTTTGGGCTGGAGCTTCTCGTGGTTTGAGGCCTGGCTTGCTCCACCCCCTGCTCTTGAGATTCTCCTGGATGTGGTCTGGATTTTGGCTGCCTTTTGGGCTGGAGCTTCTCGTGGTTTGAGGCCTGGCTTGCTCCACCCCCTGCTCTTGAGAATCTCCCGCATGTGGGCTGCATTTTGGCTGCCTTTTGGGCTGGAGCTTCTCGTGGTTTGAGGCCTGGCTTGCTCCACCCCCTGCTCTTGAGATTCTCCCGGATGTGGGCTGGATTTTGGCTGCCTTTTGGGCTGGAGCTTCTCGTGGTTTGAGGCCTGGCTTGCTCCACCCCCTGCTCTTGAGATTCTCAGGGAGGTGGGCTGCATTGTAGCTGCCTTTAGGGCAGGAGCTTCTCGTGGTTTGAGGCCTGGCTTGCTCCACCCCCTGCTCTTGATTTTCTCATTGAGGTGGGCTGAATTTTGGCTGCCTTTTGGGCTGGAGCTTCTCGAGGTTTGAGGCCTGGCTTGCTCCACCCCCTTCTCTTGAGATTCTCCCGGATATGGGCTGCATTTTGGCTGCCTTTTGGGCTGGAGCTTCTCGAGGTTTGAGGCCTGGCTTGCTCCACCCCCTGCTCTTGAGATTCTCCCGGATGTGGGCTGCATTTTGGCTGCCTTTTGGGCTGGAGCTTCTCATGGTTTGAGGCCTGGCTTGCTCCACCCCCTGCTCTTGATTTTCTCATTGAGGTTTGCTGCATTTTGGCTGCCTTTTGGGCTGGAGCTTCTCGAGGTTTGAGGCCTGGCTTGCTCCACCCCCTGCTCTTGAGATTCTCCCAGATATGGGCTGCATTTTGGCTCCCTTTTGGGCTGGAGCTTCTCGAGGTTTGAGGCCTGGCTTGCTCCACCCCCTGCTCTTGAAATTGTCCCGGATGTCGGCTGCATTTTGGCTGCCTTTTGGGCTGGAGCTTCTCGTGGTTTCAGGCCTGGCTTGCTCCACCCCCTGCTCTTGAGATTCTCCCGGATGTGGGCTGGATTTTGGCTGCATTTTGGGCTGCAGCTTCTCGTGGTTTGAGGCCTGGCTTGCTCCACCCCCTGCTCTTGAGATTCTCCCGGAGGTGGACTGCAATTTGGCTGCCTTTTGGGCTGGAGCTTCTTGTGGTTTGAGGCCTGGCTTCCTCCACCCCCTGCTCTTGATATTCTCCCGGAGGTGGGCTGGAGTTTGGCTGCATTTTGGGCTGGAGCTTCTCGTGGTTTGAGGCCTGGCTTGCTCCACCCCCTGCTCTTGAGATTCTAACGGATGTGGGCTGCATTTTGGCTGCCTTTTTGGCTGGAGCTTCTCGCAGTTTGAGGCCTGGCTTGCTCCACCCCCTGGTCTTGAGATTCTCCCTGAGGTGGGCTTGAGTTTGGCTGCCTTTTGGACCGGAGCTTCTCGTGGTTTGAGGCCTGGCTTGCTCCCCTCCCTGCCCTTGATATTCTCCCTGAGGTGGGCTTGAGTTTGGCTGCCTTTTGGACCGGAGCTTCTCGTGGTTTGAGGCCTGGCTTACTCCACCCCCTGCTCTTGAGATTCTCCCTGATGTGGGCTGGATTTTGGCTGCCTTTTGGGCTGGAGCTTCTCATGGTTTGAGGCCTGGCTTGCTCCACCCCCTGCTCTTGAGATTCTCCCTGATGTGGTCTGCATTTTGGCAGCATTTTGGGCTGGAGCTTCTCGTGGTTTGAGGCCTGGCTTGCTCCAACCCCTGCTCTTGAGATTCTCCCGGATGTGGGCTGCATTTTGGCTGCCTTTTGGGCTGGAGCTTCTCGTGGTTTGAGGCCTGGCTTGCTCCACCCCCTGCTCTTGAGATTCTCCCGGAGGTGGGCTGCATTTTGGCTGCCTTTTGGGCTGGAGCTTCTCATGGTTTGAGGCCTGGCTTGCTCCACCCCCTGCTCTTGAGATTCTCCCGGATGTGGGCTGCATTTTGGCTGCCTTTTGGGCTGGAGCTTCTCGTGGTTTGAGGCCTGGCTTGCTCCACCCCCTGCTCTTGAGATTCTCCCGGAGGTGGGCTGCATTTTGGCTGCCTTTTGGGCTGGAGCTTCTCGAGGTTTGAGGCCTGGCTTGCTCCACCCCCTGCTCTTGAGTTTCTCCTGGATGTGGGCTGGATTTTGGCTGCCTTTTGGGCTGGAGCTTCTTGTGGTTTGAGGCCTGGCTTCCTCCACTCCCTGCTCTTGATATTCTCCTGGAGGTGGGCTGGAGTTTGGCTGCATTTTGGGCTGGAGGTTCTCGTGGTTTGAGGCCTGGCTTGCTCCACCCCCTGCTCTTGAGATTCTCCCGGATGTGGGCTGGATTTTGGATGCCTTTTGGGCTGGAGAATCTCGAGGTGTGAGGCCTGGCTTGCTCCACCCCCTGCTCTTGAGATTCTCCCGGAGGTGGGCTGCAATTTGGCTGCCTTTTGGGCTGGAGCTTCTCGTGGTTTGAGGCCGGGCATGCTCCACTCCCTGCTCTTGAGATTCTCCCGGAGGTGGGCTGGAGTTTGGCTGCCTTTTGGGCTGGAGGTTCTCGTGGTTTGAGGCCTGGCTTGCTCCACCCCCTGCTCTTGAGATTCTCCCGGATGTGGGCTGGATTTTGGCTGCCTTTTGGGCTGGAGCTTCTCATGGTTTGAGGCCTGGCTTGCTCCACCCCCTTCTCTTGAGATTCTCCCGGACATGGGCTGGATTTTGGCTGCATTTTGGGCTGGAGCTTCTCATGGTTTGAGGCCTGGCTTGCTCCACCCCCTGCTCTTGAGAATCTCCCGGATGTGGGCTGCATTTTGGATGCCATTTGGGCTGGAGCTTCTCGTGGTTTGGGGCCTGGCTTGCTCCACCCCCTGCTCTTGATATTCTCCTGGAGGTGGGCTGGAGTTTGGCTGCGTTTTTGGGCTGGAGCTTCTCGTGGTTTGAGGCCTGGCTTGCTCCACCCCCTGCTCTTGAGTTTCTCCCGGAGGTGGGCTGGAGTTTGGCTGCCTTTTGGGCTGGAGCTTCTCGTGGTTTGAGGCCTGGCTTGCTCCACCCCCTGCTCTTGAGTTTCTCCCGGAGGTGGGCTGCATTTTGGATGCCATTTGGGCTGGAGCTTCTCGTGGTTTGGGGCCTGGCTTGCTCCACCCCCTGCTCTTGATATTCTCCTGGAGGTGGGCTGCATTTTGGCTGCCTTTTGGGCTGAAGCTTCTCGTGGTTTGAGGCCTGGCTTGCTCCACCCCCTGCTCTTGAGATTCTCCCTGATGTGGGCTGGATTTTGACTGCCTTTTGGGCTGGAGCTTCTCGTGGTTTGAGGCCTGGCTTGCTCCACCCCCTGCTCTTGAGATTCTCCCGGATGTGGGCTGGATTTTGGCTGCCTTTTGGGCTGGAGCTTCTCGTAGTTTGAGGCCTGGCTTGCTCCACCCCCTGCTCTTGAGATTCTCCTGGAGGTGGGCTGGATTTTGGCTGCATTTTGGGCTGGAGCTTCTCGTGGTTTGAGGCCTGGCTTGCTCCACCCCCTGCTCTTGAGATTCTCCCGGAGGTGGGCTGGATTTTGGCTGCATTTTGGGCTGGAGCTTCTCATGGTTTGAGGCCTGCCTTGCTCGACCCCCTGCTCTTGATATTCTCCGGGAGGTGGGCTGGATTTTGGCTGCATTTTGGGCTGGAGCTTCTCATGGTTTGAGGCCTGGCTTGCTCCACCCTCTGCTCTTGATATTCTCCCGGATGTGGGCTGCATTTTGGCTGCCTTTTGGGCTGGAGCTTCTCGTGGTTTGGGGCCTGGCTTGCTCCACCCCCTGCTCTTGATATTCTCCCGGATGTGGGCTGCATTTTGGCTGCTTTTTGGGCTGGAGCTTCTCGTGGTTTGAGGCCTGGCTTGCTCCACCCCCTGCTCTTGAGAATCTCCCGGATGTGGGCTGGATTTTGGCTGCCTTTTGGGCTGGAGGTTCTCGTGGTTTGAGGCCTGGCTTGCTCCACCCCCTGCTCTTGAGATTCTCCCGGATGTGGGCTGGATTTTGGCTGCCTTTTGGGCTGGAGCTTCTCGTGGTTTGAGGCCTGGCTTGCTCCACCCTCTTCTCTGGATATTCTCCCGGATGTGGGCTGCATTTTGGCTGCTTTTAGTGCTGGAGCTTCTCGAGGTTTGAGGCCTGGCTTGCTCCACCCCCTGCTCTTGAGATTCTCCCGTATGTGGGCTGCATTTTGGCTGCCTTTTGGGCTGGAGAATCCCGAGGTTTGAGGCCTGCCTTGCTCCAGCCCCTGCTCTTGAGATTCTCCCGGATGTGGGCTGCATTTTGGCTGCCTTTTTGGCTGGAGCTTCTCGTGGTTTGAGGCCTGGCTTGCTCCACCCCCTGCTCTTGAGATTCTTCCGGATGTGGGCTGCATTTTGGCTGCCTTTTGGGCTGGAGGTTCTCATGGTTTGAGGCCTGGCTTGCTCCACCCTCTGCTCTTGAGATTCTCCCGGATGTGGGCTGGATTTTGACTGCCTTTTGGGCAGGAGCTTCTCGTGGTTTGAGGCCTGGCTTGCTCCAAACTCTGCCATTGAGATTCTCCCGGATGTGGGCAGCATTTTGGCTGCCTTTTGGGCTGGAGCTTCTCGTGGTTTGAGGCCTTGCTTGCTCCACCCCCTGCTCTTGAAATTGTCCCGGATGTGGGCTGCATTTTGGCTGCATTTTGGGCTGGAGCTTCTCGTGGTTTGAGGCCTGCCTTGCTCCACCCCCTGCTCTTGATATTCTCCCGGATGTGGGCTGGATTTTGGCTGCCTTTTGGGCTGGAGCTTCTCGAGGTTTGAGGCCTGGCTTCCTCCACCCCCTGCTCTTGAGATTCTCCCGGATGTGGGCTGCATTTTGGCTGCCTTTAGGGCTGGAGCTTCTCGTGGTTTGAGGCCTTGCTTGCTCCACCCCCTGCTCTTGAAATTGTCCCGGATGTGGGCTGCATTTTGGCTGCCTTTTGGGCTGGAGAATCTCGAGGTTTGAGGCCTGCCTTGCTCCACCCCCTGCTCTTGATATTCTCCCGGATGTGGGCTGCATTTTGGCTGCCTTTTGGGCTGGAGCTTCTCGAGGTTTGAGGCCTGGCTTGCTCCACCCCCTGCTCTTGAGATTCTCCCGGATGTGGGCTGCATTTTGTCTGCCTTTTGGGCTGGAGCTTCTCGTGGTTTGAGGCCTGGCTTGCTCCACCCCCTGCTCTTGAGATTCTCCCGGATGTGGGCTGCATTTTGTCTCCCTTTTGGGTTTGGAGCTTCTCGTGGTTTGAGGCCTGGCTTGCTCCACCCTCTGCTCTTGAGATTCTCCCGGATGTGGGCTGCATTTTGGCTGCCTTTTGGGCTGGAGCTTCTCCTGGTTTGAGGCCTGGCTTGCTCCACCCCCTGCTCTTGATATTCTCCCGGATATGGGCTGGATTTTTTCTGCATTTTGGGCAGGAGCTTCTCGTGGTTTGAGGCCTGGCTTGCTCCACCCCCTGCTCTTGAGATTCTCCTGGATGTGGGCTGGATTTTGGCTGCCTTTTGGGCTGGAGCTTCTCGTAGTTTGAGGCCTGGCTTGCTCCACCCCCTGCTCTTGAGATTCTCCTAGAGGTGGGCTGGATTTTGGCTGCATTTTGGGCTGGAGCTTCTCGTGGTTTGAGGCCTGGCTTGCTCCACCCCCTGCTCTTGAGATTCTCCCGGAGGTGGGCTGGATTTTGGCTGCATTTTGGGCTGGAGCTTCTCATGGTTTGAGGCCTGCCTTGCTCGACCCCCTGCTCTTGATATTCTCCGGGAGGTGGGCTGGATTTTGGCTGCATTTTGGGCTGGAGCTTCTCATGGTTTGAGGCCTGGCTTGCTCCACCCCCTGCTCTTGATATTCTCCCGGATGTGGGCTGCATTTTGGCTGCCTTTTGGGCTGGAGCTTCTCGAGGTTTGAGGCCTGGCTTGCTCCACCCCCTGCTCTTGAGATTCTCCCGGATGTGGGCTGCATTTTGGCTGCCTTTTGGGCTGGAGCTTCTCGTGGTTTGAGGCCTGGCTTGCTCCACCCCCTGCTCTTGAGAATCTCCCGGATGTGGGCTGGATTTTGGCTGCTTTTTGGGCTGGAGCTTCTCGTGGTTTGAGGCCTGGCTTGCTCCACCCCCTGCTCTTGAGAATCTCCCGGATGTGGGCTGGATTTTGGCTGCTTTTTGGGCTGGAGCTTCTCGTGGTTTGAGGCCTGGCTTGCTCCACCCCCTGCTCTTGAGATTCTCCCGGATGTGGGCTGGATTTTGGCTGCCTTTTGGGCTGGAGGTTCTCGTGGTTTGAGGCCTGGCTTGCTCCACCCCCTGCTCTTGAGATTCTCCCGGATGTGGGCTGGATTTTGGCTGCCTTTTGGGCTGGAGCTTCTCGTGGTTTGAGGCCTGGCTTGCTCCACCCTCTTCTCTTGATATTCTCCCGGATGTGGGCTGCATTTTGGCTGCTTTTAGTGCTGGAGCTTCTCGAGGTTTGAGGCCTGGCTTGCTCCACCCCCTGCTCTTGAGATTCTCCCGTATGTGGGCTGCATTTTGGCTGCCTTTTGGGCTGGAGAATCCCGAGGTTTGAGGCCTGCCTTGCTCCAGCCCCTGCTCTTGAGATTCTCCCGGATGTGGGCTGCATTTTGGCTGCCTTTTTGGCTGGAGCTTCTCGTGGTTTGAGGCCTGGCTTGCTCCACCCCCTGCTCTTGAGATTCTTCCGGATGTGGGCTGCATTTTGGCTGCCTTTTGGGCTGGAGGTTCTCATGGTTTGAGGCCTGGCTTGCTCCACCCTCTGCTCTTGAGATTCTCCCGGATGTGGGCTGGATTTTGACTGCCTTTTGGGCAGGAGCTTCTCGTGGTTTGAGGCCTGGCTTCCTCCACCCCCTGCTCTTGAGATTCTCCCGGATGTGGGCTGCATTTTGGCTGCCTCTAGGGCTGGAGCTTCTCGTGGTTTGAGGCCTGGCTTCCTCCACCCCCTGCTCTTGAGATTGTCCCGGATGTGGGCTGCATTTTGGCTGCCTTTTGGGCTGGAGCTTCTTGTGGTTGGAGGCCTGGCTTGCTCCAAACTCTGCCATTGAGATTCTCCCGGATGTGGGCAGCATTTTGGCTGCCTTTTGGGCTGGAGCTTCTCGTGGTTTGAGGCCTTGCTTGCTCCACCCCCTGCTCTTGAAATTGTCCCGGATGTGGGCTGCATTTTGGCTGCATTTTGGGCTGGAGCTTCTCGTGGTTTGAGGCCTGCCTTGCTCCACCCCCTGCTCTTGATATTCTCCCGGATGTGGGCTGGATTTTGGCTGTCTTTTGGGCTGGAGCTTCTCGAGGTTTGAGGCCTGGCTTCCTCCACCCCCTGCTCTTGAGATTCTCCCGGATGTGGGCTGCATTTTGGCTGCCTTTAGGGCTGGAGCTTCTCGTGGTTTGAGGCCTTGCTTGCTCCACCCCCTGCTCTTGAAATTGTCCCGGATGTGGGCTGCATTTTGGCTGCCTTTTGGGCTGGAGAATCTCGAGGTTTGAGGCCTGCCTTGCTCCACCCCCTGCTCTTGATATTCTCCCGGATGTGGGCTGCATTTTGGCTGCCTTTTGGGCTGGAGCTTCTCGAGGTTTGAGGCCTGGCTTGCTCCACCCCCTGCTCTTGAGATTCTCCCGGATGTGGGCTGCATTTTGTCTGCCTTTTGGGCTGGAGCTTCTCGTGGTTTGAGGCCTGGCTTGCTCCACCCCCTGCTCTTGAGATTCTCCCGGATGTGGGCTGCATTTTGTCTCCCTTTTGGGTTTGGAGCTTCTCGTGGTTTGAGGCCTGGCTTGCTCCACCCTCTGCTCTTGAGATTCTCCCGGATGTGGGCTGCATTTTGGCTGCCTTTTGGGCTGGAGCTTCTCCTGGTTTGAGGCCTGGCTTGCTCCACCCCCTGCTCTTGATATTCTCCCGGATATGGGCTGGATTTTTTCTGCATTTTGGGCAGGAGCTTCTCGTGGTTTGAGGCCTGGCTTGCTCCACCCCCTGCTCTTGAGATTCTCCTGGATGTGGGCTGGATTTTGGCTGCCTTTTGGGCTGGAGCTTCTCGAGGTTTGAGGCCTGGCTTGCTCCACGCCCTGCTCTTGATATTCTCCTGGATGTGGGCTGCGTTTTGGCTACATTTTGGGCTGGAGCTTCTCATGGATTGAGGCCTGGCTTGCTCCACCCCCTGCTCTTGAGATTCTCCCGGATGTGGGCTGGATTTTGGCTGCCTTTTGGGCTGGAGCTTCCCGTGGTTTGAGGCCTGGCTTGCTCCACCCCCTGCTCTTGAGATTCTCCCGGATGTGGGCTGCATTTTGGCTGCCTTTAGGGCTGGAGCTTCTCGTGGTTTGAGGCCTTGCTTGCTCCACCCCCTGCTCTTGAAATTGTCCCGGATGTGGGCTGCATTTTGGCTGCCTTTTGGGCTGGAGAATCTCGAGGTTTGAGGCCTGCCTTGCTCCACCCCCTGCTCTTGATATTCTCCCGGATGTGGGCTGCATTTTGGCTGCCTTTTGGGCTGGAGCTTCTCGAGGTTTGAGGCCTGGCTTGCTCCACCCCCTGCTCTTGAGATTCTCCCGGATGTGGGCTGCATTTTGTCTGCCTTTTGGGCTGGAGCTTCTCGTGGTTTGAGGCCTGGCTTGCTCCACCCCCTGCTCTTGAGATTCTCCCGGATGTGGGCTGCATTTTGTCTCCCTTTTGGGTTTGGAGCTTCTCGTGGTTTGAGGCCTGGCTTGCTCCACCCTCTGCTCTTGAGATTCTCCCGGATGTGGGCTGCATTTTGGCTGCCTTTTGGACTGGAGCTTCTCCTGGTTTGAGGCCTGGCTTGCTCCACCCCCTGCTCTTGATATTCTCCCGGATATGGGCTGGATTTTTTCTGCATTTTGGGCTGGAGCTTCTCGTGGTTTGAGGCCTGGCTTGCTCCACCCCCTGCTCTTGAGATTCTCCTGGATGTGGGCTGGATTTTGGCTGCCTTTTGGGCTGGAGCTTCTCGAGGTTTGAGGCCTGGCTTGCTCCACGCCCTGCTCTTGATATTCTCCTGGATGTGGGCTGCGTTTTGGCTACATTTTGGGCTGGAGCTTCTCATGGATTGAGGCCTGGCTTGCTCCACCCCCTGCTCTTGAGATTCTCCCGGATGTGGGCTGGATTTTGGCTGCCTTTTGGGCTGGAGCTTCCCGTGGTTTGAGGCCTGGCTTGCTCCACCCAATGCTCTTGATATTCTCCTCGATGTGGGCTGCATTTTGGCTGCCTTTTGTGCCGGAGCTTCTCGTGGTTTGAGGCCTGGCTTGCTCCACCACCTGCTCTTGAGATTCTCCCGGATGTGGGCTGCATTTTGGCTGAATCTTGGGCTGGAGCTTCCCGTGGTTTGAGGCCTGGCTTGCTCCACCCCCTGCTCTTGAGATTCTCCCGGATGTGGGCTGTATTTTGGCTGCATTTTGGGCTGGAGCTTCTCGTGGTTTGAAGCCTGGCTTGCTCCACCCCCTGCTCTTGAGATTCTCCCGGATGTGGGCTGCATTTTGACTGCCTTTTGGGCTGGAGCTTCTCATGGTTTGAGGCCTGGCTTGCTCCACCCCCTGCTCTTGAGATTCTCCCGGAGGTGGGCTGCATTTTGGCTGCCTTTTGGGCTGGAGCTTCTCGTGGTTTGAGGCCTGGCTTGCTCCACCCCCTGCTCTTGAGATTCTCCTGGATTTGGGCTGGATTTTGGCTGCCTTTTGGGCTGGAGCTTCTCGTGGTTTGAGGCCTGGCTTGCTCCACCCCCTGCTCTTGAGATTCTCCCGGATGTGGGCTGGATTTTGGCTCCCTTTTGGGCTGGAGCTTCTCGTGGTTTGAGGCCTGGCTTGCTCCACCCCCTGCTCTTGATATTCTCCTGGATGTGGGCTGCGTTTTGGCTACATTTTGGGCTGGAGCTTCTCATGGATTGAGGCCTGGCTTGCTCCACCCCCTGCTCTTGAGATTCTCCCGGATGTGGGCTGGAATTTGGCTGCCTTTTGGGCTGGAGCTTCTCGTGGTTTGAGGCCTGGCTTGCTCCACCCCCTGCTCTTGAGATTCTCCCAGATGTGGGCTGCATTTTGGCTGATAATTGGGCTGGAGATTCTCGTGGTTTGAGGCCTGGCTTGCTCCACCCCCTGCTCTTGAGATTCTCCCGGATGTGGGCTGCATTTTGGCTGCCTGTTGGGCTGGAGCTTCTCGTGGTTTGAGGCCTGGCTTGCTCCACCCCCTGCTCTTGAGATTCTCCCGGATGTGGGCTGCATTTTGGCTGTCTTTTGGGCTGGAGGTTCTCGTGGTTTGAGGCCTGGCTTGCTCCACCCCCTGCTCTTGATATTCTCAGGGAGGTGGGCTGCATTTTGGCTGCATTTTGGGCTGGAGCTTCTCGTGGTTTGAGGCCTGGATTGCTCCACCCAATGGTCTTCATATTCTCCCGGATGTGGGCTGCATTTTGGCTGCCTTTTGTGCTGGAGCTTCTCGTGGTTTGAGGCCTGGCTTGCTCCAGCCCCTGCTCTTGAGATTCTCCCGGATGTGGGCTGCATTTTGGCTGATTCTTGGGCTGGAGCTTCTCGTGGTTTGAGGCCTGGCTTGCTCCACCCCCTGCTCTTGAGATTCTCCCGGATGTGGGCTGCATTTTGGCTGCCTTTTGGGCTGGAGCTTCTCGTGGTTTGAGGCCTGGCTTGCTCCACCCCCTGCTCTTGATATTCTCCCGGATGTGGGCTGGATTTTGGCTGCCTTTTGGGCTGGAGCTTCTCGTGGTTTGAGGCCTGGCTTGCTCCACCCCCTGCTCTTGAGATGCTCCCGGATGTGGGCTGCATTTTGGCTGCATTTTGGGCTGGAGCTTCTCGAGGTTTGTGGCCTGGCTTGCTCCACCCCCTGCTCTTGAAATTCTCCCGGATGTGGGCTGCATTTTGGCTGCCTTTTGGGCTGGAACTTCTCATGGTTTGAGGCCTGGCTTGCTCCACCCCCTGCTCTTGAGAATCTCCCGGACGTTGGCTGCATTTTGGCTGCCTTTTGGGCTGGAGCTTCCCATGGTTTGAGGCCTGGCTTGCTCCACCAACTGCTATTGATATTGTCCCGGATGTTGCCTGGATTTTGGTTGCCTTTTGGGCTGGAGCTTCTCGTGGTTTGAGGCCTGGCTTGCTCCACCCCCTGCTCTTGATATTCTCCCGGATGTGGGCTGGATTTTGGCTGCCTTTTGGGCTGGAGCTTCTCGTGGTTTGAGGCCTGGCTTGCTCCACCCCCTGCTCTTGAGATGCTCCCGGATGTGGGCTGCATTTTGGCTGCATTTTGGGCTGGAGCTTCTCGAGGTTTGTGGCCTGGCTTGCTCCACCCCCTGCTCTTGAAATTCTCCCGGATGTGGGCTGCATTTTGGCTGCCTTTTGGGCTGGAACTTCTCATGGTTTGAGGCCTGGCTTGCTCCACCCCCTGCTCTTGAGAATCTCCCGGATGTTGGCTGCATTTTGGCTGCCTTTTGGGCTGGAGCTTCCCATGGTTTGAGGCCTGGCTTGCTCCACCAACTGCTATTGATATTCTCCCGGATGTTGCCTGGATTTTGGTTGCCTTTTGGGCTGGAGCTTCTTGTGGTTTGAGGCCTGGCTTGCTCCACCCCATGCTCTTGAGATTCTCCCGGATGTGGGCTGCATTTTGGCTGCCTTTTGTGCTGGAGCTTCTCGTGGTTTGAGGCCTGGCTTGCTCCAGCCCCTGCTCTTGAGATTCTCCCTGATGTGGGCTGGATTTTGGCTGCCTTTTGGGCTGGAGCTTCTCGTGGTTTGAGGTCTGGCTTGCTCGACCCCCTGCTCTTGAGATTACCCCGGACGTGGTCTGGATTTTGGCTGCCTTTTGGGCTGGAGCTTCTCGTGGTTTGAGGCCTGGCTTGCTCCACCCCCTGCTCTTGAGATTACCCCGGACGTGGGCTGCATTTTGGCTGCCTTTTGGGCTGGAGCTTCTCATGGTTTGAGGCCTGGCTTGCTCCACCCCCTGCTCTTGAGATGCTCCCGGATGTGGGCTGCATTTTGGCTGCATTTTGGGCTGGAGCTTCTCATGGTTTGAGGCCTGGCTTGCTCCACCAACTGCTATTGATATTCTCCTGGATGTGGGCTGCATTTTGGCTGATACTTGTGCTGGGGCTTCTTGTGGTTTGAGGCCTGGCTTGCTCCACCCCCTGCTCTTGATATTGTCCCGGATGTTGCCTGGATTTTGGTTGCCTTTTGGGCTGGAGCTTCTTGTGGTTTGAGGCCTGGCTTGCTCCACCCCCTGCTCTTGATATTCTCCCAGATGTGGGCTGCATTTTGGCTGCCTTTTGGGCTGGAGCTTCTCGAGGTTTGAGGCCTGGCTTGCTCCACGCCCTGCTCTTGAGATTCTCCTGGATGTGGGCTGCGTTTTGGCTACATTTTGGGCTGCAGCTTCTCATGGATTGAGGCCTGGCTTGCTCCACCCCCTGCTCTTGAGATGCTCCCGGATGTGGGCTGCATTTTGGCTGCATTTTGGGCTGGAGCTTCTCGAGGTTTGTGGCCTGGCTTGCTCCACCCCCTGCTCTTGAAATTCTCCCGGATGTGGGCTGCATTTTGGCTGCCTTTTGGGCTGGAACTTCTCATGGTTTGAGGCCTGGCTTGCTCCACCCCCTGCTCTTGAGAATCTCCCGGATGTTGGCTGCATTTTGGCTGCCTTTTGGGCTGGAGCTTCCCATGGTTTGAGGCCTGGCTTGCTCCACCAACTGCTATTGATATTGTCCCGGATGTTGCCTGGATTTTGGTTGCCTTTTGGGCTGGAGCTTCTTGTGGTTTGAGGCCTGGCTTGCTCCACCCCATGCTCTTGAGATTCTCCCGGATGTGGGCTGCATTTTGGCTGCCTTTTGTGCTGGAGCTTCTCGTGGTTTGAGGCCTGGCTTGCTCCAGCCCCTGCTCTTGAGATTCTCCCTGATGTGGGCTGGATTTTGGCTGCCTTTTGGGCTGGAGCTTCTCGTGGTTTGAGGTCTGGCTTGCTCGACCCCCTGCTCTTGAGATTACCCCGGACGTGGGCTGGATTTTGGCTGCCTTTTGGGCTGGAGCTTCTCGTGGTTTGAGGCCTGGCTTGCTCCACCCCCTGCTCTTGAGATTACCCCGGACGTGGGCTGCATTTTGGCTGCCTTTTGGGCTGGAGCTTCTCATGGTTTGAGGCCTGGCTTGCTCCACCCCCTGCTCTTGAGATGCTCCCGGATGTGGGCTGCATTTTGGCTGCATTTTGGGCTGGAGCTTCTCATGGTTTGAGGCCTGGCTTGCTCCACCAACTGCTATTGATATTCTCCTGGATGTGGGCTGCATTTTGGCTGATACTTGTGCTGGGGCTTCTTGTGGTTTGAGGCCTGGCTTGCTCCACCCCCTGCTCTTGATATTGTCCCGGATGTTGCCTGGATTTTGGTTGCCTTTTGGGCTGGAGCTTCTTGTGGTTTGAGGCCTGGCTTGCTCCACCCCCTGCTCTTGATATTCTCCCAGATGTGGGCTGCATTTTGGCTGCATTTTGGGCTGGAGCTTCTCGAGGTTTGAGGCCTGGCTTGCTCCACGCCCTGCTCTTGAGATTCTCCTGGATGTGGGCTGCGTTTTGGCTACATTTTGGGCTGCAGCTTCTCATGGATTGAGGCCTGGCTTGCTCCACCCCCTGCTCTTGAGATTTTCCCGGATGTGGGCTGGATTTTGGCTGCCTTTTGGGCTGGAGCTTCCCGTGGTTTGAGGCCTGGCTTGCTGCACCCCCTGCTCTTGAGATTCTCCCGGATGTGGGCTGCATTTTGGCTGATTCTTGGGCTGGAGCTTCCCGTGGTTTGAGGCCTGGCTTGCTCCACCCCCTGCTCTTCAGATTCTCCCGGATGTGGGCTGCATTTTGGCTGATTCTTGGGCTGGAGCTTCCCGTGGTTTGAGGCCTGGCTTGCTCCACCCCCTGCTCTTGAGATTCTCCCGGATGTGGGCTGGAATTTGGCTGCCTTTTGGGCTGGAGCTTCTCGTGGTTTGAGGCCTGGCTTGCTCCACCCCCTGCTCTTGAGATTCTCCCGGATGTGGGCTGCATTTTGGCTGATAATTGGGCTGGAGATTCTCGTGGTTTGAGGCCTGGCTTGCTCCACCCCCTGCTCTTGAGATTCTCCCGGATGTGGGCTGCATTTTGGCTGATAATTGGGCTGGAGATTCTCGTGGTTTGAGGCCTGGATTGCTCCACCCCCTGCTCTTGAGATTCTCCCGGATGTGGGCTGCATTTTGGCTGCCTGTTGGGCTGGAGCTTCTCGTGGTTTGAGGCCTGGCTTGCTCCACCCCCTGCTCTTGAGATTCTCCCGGATGTGGGCTGCATTTTGGCTCTCTTTTGGGCTGGAGCTTCTCGTGGTTTGAGGCCTGGCTTGCTCCACCCCCTGCTCTTGAGATTCTCCCGGATGTGGGCTGCATTTTGGCTGCCTTTTGGGCTGCAGCTTCTCCTGGTTTGAGGCCTGGATTGCTCCACCCAATGGTCTTGATATTCTCCCGGATGTGGGCTGCATTTTGGCTGCCTTTTGTGCTGGAGCTTCTCGTGGTTTGAGGCCTGGCTTGCTCCAGCCCCTGCTCTTGAGATTCTCCCGGATGTGGGCTGCATTTTGGCTGATTCTTGGGCTGGAGCTTCCCGTGGTTTGAGGCCTGGCTTGCTCCACCCCCTGCTCTTGAGATTCTCCCGGATGTGGGCTGCATTTTGGCTGCCTTTTGGGCTGGAGCTTCTCGTGGTTTGAAGCCTAGCTTGCTCCACCCCCTGCTCTTGAGATTCTCCCGGATGTGGGCTGGATTTTGGCTGCATTTTGGGCTGGAGCTTCTCGTGGTTTCAGGCCTGGCTTGCTCCACCCCCTGCTCTTGAGATGCTCCCGGATGTGGGCTGCATTTTGGCTGCATTTTGGGCTGGAGCTTCTCGAGGTTTGTGGCCTGGCTTGCTCCACCCCCTGCTCTTGAAATTCTCCCGGATGTGGGCTGCATTTTGGCTGCCTTTTGGGCTGGAACTTCTCATGGTTTGAGGCCTGGCTTGCTCCACCCCCTGCTCTTGAGATTCTCCCGGATGTTGGCTGCATTTTGGCTGCCTTTTGGGCTGGAGCTTCCCATGGTTTGAGGCCTGGCTTGCTCCACCAACTGCTATTGATATTCTCCTGGATGTGGGCTGCATTTTGGCTGCATTTTGTGCTGGGGCTTCTCGTGGTTTGAGGCCTGGCTTGCTCCACCCCCTGCTCTTGATATTGTCCCGGATGTTGCCTGGATTTTGGTTGCCTTTTGGGCTGGAGCTTCTTGTGGTTTGAGGCCTGGCTTGCTCCACCCCATGCTCTTGAGATTCTCCCGGATGTGGGCTGCATTTTGGCTGCATTTTGGGCTGGAGGTTCTCGTGGTTTGAGGCCTGGCTTGCTCCACCCCCTGCTCTTGAGATTCTTGCTGATGTGTGCTGGATTTTGGCTGCCTTTTGGGCTGGAGCTTCTCATGGTTTGAGGCCTGGCTTGCTCCACCCCCTTCTCTTGAGATTCTCCCGGAGATGGGCTGGATTTTGGCTGCATTTTGGGCTGGAGCTTCTCATGGTTTGAGGCCTGGCTTGCTCCACCCCCTGCTCTTGAGAATCTCCCGGATGTGGGCTGCATTTTGGATGCCATTTGGGCTGGAGCTTCTCGTGGTTTGGGGCCTGGCTTGCTCCACCCCCTGCTCTTGATATTCTCCTGGAGGTGGGCTGGAGTTTGGCTGCCTTTTGGGCTGGAGCTTCTCGTGGTTTGAGGCCTGGCTTGCTCCACCCCCTGCTCTTGAGTTTCTCCCGGAGGTGGGCTGCATTTTGGATGCCATTTGGGCTGGAGCTTCTCGTGGTTTGGGGCCTGGCTTGCTCCACCCCCTGCTCTTGATATTCTCCTGGAGGTGGGCTGCATTTTGGCTGCCTTTTGGGCTGAAGCTTCTCGTGGTTTGAGGCCTGGCTTGCTCCACCCCCTGCTCTTGAGATTCTCCCTGATGTGGGCTGGATTTTGACTGCCTTTTGGGCTGGAGCTTCTCGTGGTTTGAGGCCTGGCTTGCTCCACCCCCTGCTCTTGAGATTCTCCCGGATGTGGGCTGGATTTTGGCTGCCTTTTGGGCTGGAGCTTCTCGTAGTTTGAGGCCTGGCTTGCTCCACCCCCTGCTCTTGAGATTCTCCTGGAGGTGGGCTGGATTTTGGCTGCATTTTGGGCTGGAGCTTCTCGTGGTTTGAGGCCTGGCTTGCTCCACCCCCTGCTCTTGAGATTCTCCCGGAGGTGGGCTGGATTTTGGCTGCATTTTGGGCTGGAGCTTCTCATGGTTTGAGGCCTGCCTTGCTCGACCCCCTGCTCTTGATATTCTCCGGGAGGTGGGCTGGATTTTGGCTGCATTTTGGGCTGGAGCTTCTCATGGTTTGAGGCCTGGCTTGCTCCACCCTCTGCTCTTGATATTCTCCCGGATGTGGGCTGCATTTTGGCTGCCTTTTGGGCTGGAGCTTCTCGTGGTTTGGGGCCTGGCTTGCTCCACCCCCTGCTCTTGATATTCTCCCGGATGTGGGCTGCATTTTGGCTGCTTTTTGGGCTGGAGCTTCTCGTGGTTTGAGGCCTGGCTTGCTCAAACCCCTGCTCTTGAGATTCTCCCGGATGTGGGCTGGATTTTGGCTGCTTTTTGGGCTGGAGCTTCTCGTGGTTTGAGGCCTGGCTTGCTCCACCCCCTGCTCTTGAGAATCTCCCGGATGTGGGCTGGATTTTGGCTGCCTTTTGGGCTGGAGCTTCTCGTGGTTTGAGGCCTGGCTTGCTCCACCCTCTTCTCTTGATATTCTCCCGGATGTGGGCTGCATTTTGGCTGCTTTTAGTGCTGGAGCTTCTCGAGGTTTGAGGCCTGGCTTGCTCCACCCCCTGCTCTTGAGATTCTCCCGTATGTGGGCTGCATTTTGGCTGCCTTTTGGGCTGGAGAATCCCGAGGTTTGAGGCCTGCCTTGCTCCAGCCCCTGCTCTTGAGATTCTCCCGGATGTGGGCTGCATTTTGGCTGCCTTTTGGGCTGGAGCTTCTTGTGGTTTGAGGCCTGGCTTGCTCCAAACTCTGCCATTGAGATTCTCCCGGATGTGGGCAGCATTTTGGCTGCCTTTTGGGCTGGAGCTTCTCGTGGTTTGAGGCCTGCCTTGCTCCACCCCCTGCTCTTGATATTCTCCCGGATGTGGGCTGGATTTTGGCTGCCTTTTGGGCTGGAGCTTCTCGAGGTTTGAGGCCTGGCTTCCTCCACCCCCTGCTCTTGAGATTCTCCCGGATGTGGGCTGCATTTTGGCTGCCTTTAGGGCTGGAGCTTCTCGTGGTTTGAGGCCTTGCTTGCTCCACCCCCTGCTCTTGAAATTGTCCCGGATGTGGGCTGCATTTTGGCTGCCTTTTGGGCTGGAGAATCTCGAGGTTTGAGGCCTGCCTTGCTCCACCCCCTGCTCTTGATATTCTCCCGGATGTGGGCTGCATTTTGGCTGCCTTTTGGGCTGGAGCTTCTCGAGGTTTGAGGCCTGGCTTGCTCCACCCCCTGCTCTTGAGATTCTCCCGGATGTGGGCTGCATTTTGTCTGCCTTTTGGGCTGGAGCTTCTCGTGGTTTGAGGCCTGGCTTGCTCCACCCCCTGCTCTTGAGATTCTCCCGGATGTGGGCTGCATTTTGTCTCCCTTTTGGGTTTGGAGCTTCTCGTGGTTTGAGGCCTGGCTTGCTCCACCCTCTGCTCTTGAGATTCTCCCGGATGTGGGCTGCATTTTGGCTGCCTTTTGGGCTGGAGCTTCTCCTGGTTTGAGGCCTGGCTTGCTCCACCCCCTGCTCTTGATATTCTCCCGGATATGGGCTGGATTTTTTCTGCATTTTGGGCAGGAGCTTCTCGTGGTTTGAGGCCTGGCTTGCTCCACCCCCTGCTCTTGAGATTCTCCTGGATGTGGGCTGGATTTTGGCTGCCTTTTGGGCTGGAGCTTCTCGAGGTTTGAGGCCTGGCTTGCTCCACGCCCTGCTCTTGATATTCTCCTGGATGTGGGCTGCGTTTTGGCTACATTTTGGGCTGGAGCTTCTCATGGATTGAGGCCTGGCTTGCTCCACCCCCTGCTCTTGAGATTCTCCCGGATGTGGGCTGGATTTTGGCTGCCTTTTGGGCTGGAGCTTCCCGTGGTTTGAGGCCTGGCTTGCTCCACACCCTGCTCTTGGGATTCTCCCGGATGTGGGCTGCATTTTGGCTGCCTTTAGGGCTGGAGCTTCTCGTGGTTTGAGGCCTTGCTTGCTCCACCCCCTGCTCTTGAAATTGTCCCGGATGTGGGCTGCATTTTGGCTGCCTTTTGGGCTGGAGAATCTCGAGGTTTGAGGCCTGCCTTGCTCCACCCCCTGCTCTTGATATTCTCCCGGATGTGGGCTGCATTTTGGCTGCCTTTTGGGCTGGAGCTTCTCGAGGTTTGAGGCCTGGCTTGCTCCACCCCCTGCTCTTGAGATTCTCCCGGATGTGGGCTGCATTTTGTCTGCCTTTTGGGCTGGAGCTTCTCGTGGTTTGAGGCCTGGCTTGCTCCACCCCCTGCTCTTGAGATTCTCCCGGATGTGGGCTGCATTTTGTCTCCCTTTTGGGTTTGGAGCTTCTCGTGGTTTGAGGCCTGGCTTGCTCCACCCTCTGCTCTTGAGATTCTCCCGGATGTGGGCTGCATTTTGGCTGCCTGTTGGGCTGGAGCTTCTCCTGGTTTGAGGCCTGGCTTGCTCCACCCCCTGCTCTTGATATTCTCCCGGATATGGGCTGGATTTTTTCTGCATTTTGGGCTGGAGCTTCTTGTGGTTTGAGGCCTGGCTTGCTCCACCCCCTGCTCTTGAGATTCTCCTGGATGTGGGCTGGATTTTGGCTGCCTTTTGGGCTGGAGCTTCTCGAGGTTTGAGGCCTGGCTTGCTCCACGCCCTGCTCTTGATATTTTCCTGGATGTGGGCTGCGTTTTGGCTACATTTTGGGCTGGAGCTTCTCATGGATTGAGGCCTGGCTTGCTCCACCCCCTGCTCTTGAGATTCTCCCGGATGTGGGCTGGATTTTGGCTGCCTTTTGGGCTGGAGCTTCCCGTGGTTTGAGGCCTGGCTTGCTCCACCCAATGCTCTTGATATTCTCCTCGATGTGGGCTGCATTTTGGCTGCCTTTTGTGCCGGAGCTTCTCGTGGTTTGAGGCCTGGCTTGCTCCACCACCTGCTCTTGAGATTCTCCCGGATGTGGGCTGCATTTTGGCTGTCTTTTGGGCTGGAGCTTCCCGTGGTTTGAGGCCTGGCTTGCTCCACCCCCTGCTCTTGAGATTCTCCCGGATGTGGGCTGTATTTTGGCTGCATTTTGGGCTGGAGCTTCTCGTGGTTTGAAGCCTGGCTTGCTCCACCCCCTGCTCTTGAGATTCTCCCGGATGTGGGCTGCATTTTGACTGCCTTTTGGGCTGGAGCTTCTCATGGTTTGAGGCCTGGCTTGCTCCACCCCCTGCTCTTGAGATTCTCCCGGAGGTGGGCTGCATTTTGGCTGCCTTTTGGGCTGGAGCTTCTCGTGGTTTGAGGCCTGGCTTGCTCCACCCCCTGCTCTTGAGATTCTCCTGGATTTGGGCTGGATTTTGGCTGCCTTTTGGGCTGGAGCTTCTCGTGGTTTGAGGCCTGGCTTGCTCCACCCCCTGCTCTTGAGATTCTCCCGGATGTGGGCTGGATTTTGGCTCCCTTTTGGGCTGGAGCTTCTCGTGGTTTGAGGCCTGGCTTGCTCCACCCCCTGCTCTTGATATTCTCCTGGATGTGGGCTGCGTTTTGGCTACATTTTGGGCTGGAGCTTCTCATGGATTGAGGCCTGGCTTGCTCCACCCCCTGCTCTTGAGATTCTCCCGGATGTGGGCTGGAATTTGGCTGCCTTTTGGGCTGGAGCTTCTCGTGGTTTGAGGCCTGGCTTGCTCCACCCCCTGCTCTTGAGATTCTCCCAGATGTGGGCTGCATTTTGGCTGATAATTGGGCTGGAGATTCTCGTGGTTTGAGGCCTGGATTGCTCCACCCCCTGCTCTTGAGATTCTCCCGGATGTGGGCTGCATTTTGGCTGCCTGTTGGGCTGGAGCTTCTCGTGGTTTGAGGCCTGGCTTGCTCCACCCCCTGCTCTTGAGATTCTCCCGGATGTGGGCTGCATTTTGGCTGTCTTTTGGGCTGGAGGTTCTCGTGGTTTGAGGCCTGGCTTGCTCCACCCCCTGCTCTTGATATTCTCAGGGAGGTGGGCTGCATTTTGGCTGCATTTTGGGCTGGAGCTTCTCGTGGTTTGAGGCCTGGATTGCTCCACCCAATGGTCTTGATATTCTCCCGGATGTGGGCTGCATTTTGGCTGCCTTTAGGGCTGGAGCTTCTCGTGGTTTGAGGCCTGGCTTGCTCCACCCCCTGCTCTTGAGATTCTCCCGGATGTGGGCTGCATTTTGGCTGATTCTTGGGCTGGAGCTTCTCGTGGTTTGAGGCCTGGCTTGCTCCACCCCCTGCTCTTGAGATTCTCCCGGATGTGGGCTGCATTTTGGCTGCCTTTTGGGCTGGAGCTTCTCGTGGTTTGAGGCCTGGCTTGCTCCACCCCCTGCTCTTGAGATTCTCCTGGATGTGGGCTGCATTTTGGCTGATACTTGTGCTGGGGCTTCTCGTGGTTTGAGGCCTGGCTTGCTCCACCCCCTGCTCTTGATATTGTCCCGGATGTTGCCTGGATTTTGGTTGCCTTTTGGGCTGGAGCTTCTTGTGGTTTGAGGCCTGGCTTGCTCCACCCCATGCTCTTGAGATTCTCCCGGATGTGGGCTGCATTTTGGCTGCCTTTTGTGCTGGAGCTTCTCATGGTTTGAGGCCTGGCTTGCTCCAGCCCCTGCTCTTGAGATTCTCCCTGATGTGGGCTGGATTTTGGCTGCCTTTTGGGCTGGAGCTTCTCGTGGTTTGAGGTCTGGCTTGCTCGACCCCCTGCTCTTGAGATTACCCCGGACGTGGGCTGGATTTTGGCTGCCTTTTGGGCTGGAGCTTCTCGTGGTTTGAGGCCTGGCTTGCTCCACCCCCTGCTCTTGAGATTACCCCGGACGTGGGCTGCATTTTGGCTGCCTTTTGGGCTGGAGCTTCTCATGGTTTGAGGCCTGGCTTGCTCCACCCCCTGCTCTTGAGATGCTCCCGGATGTGGGCTGCATTTTGGCTGCATTTTGGGCTGGAGCTTCTCATGGTTTGAGGCCTGGCTTGCTCCACCAACTGCTATTGATATTCTCCTGGATGTGGGCTGCATTTTGGCTGATACTTGTGCTGGGGCTTCTCGTGGTTTGAGGCCTGGCTTGCTCCACCCCCTGCTCTTGATATTGTCCCGGATGTTGCCTGGATTTTGGTTGCCTTTTGGGCTGGAGCTTCTTGTGGTTTGAGGCCTGGCTTGCTCCACCCCATGCTCTTGAGATTCTCCCGGATATGGGCTGCATTTTGGCTGCGTTTTGGGCTGGAGCTTCTCGAGGTTTGAGGCCTGGCTTGCTCCACCCCCTGCTCTTGATATTCTCCCAGATGTGGGCTGCATTTTGGCTGCCTTTTGGGCTGGAGCTTCTCGAGGTTTGAGGCCTGGCTTGCTCCACGCCCTGCTCTTGATATTCTCCTGGATGTGGGCTGCGTTTTGGCTACATTTTGGGCTGCAGCTTCTCATGGATTGAGGCCTGGCTTGCTCCACCCCCTGCTCTTGAGATTTTCCCGGATGTGGGCTGGATTTTGGCTGCCTTTTGGGCTGGAGCTTCCCGTGGTTTGAGGCCTGGCTTGCTGCACCCCCTGCTCTTGAGATTCTCCCGGATGTGGGCTGCATTTTGGCTGATTCTTGGGCTGGAGCTTCCCGTGGTTTGAGGCCTGGCTTGCTCCACCCCCTGCTCTTCAGATTCTCCCGGATGTGGGCTGCATTTTGGCTGATTCTTGGGCTGGAGCTTCCCGTGGTTTGAGGCCTGGCTTGCTCCACCCCCTGCTCTTGAGATTCTCCCGGATGTGGGCTGGAATTTGGCTGCCTTTTGGGCTGGAGCTTCTCGTGGTTTGAGGCCTGGCTTGCTCCACCCCCTGCTCTTGAGATTCTCCCGGATGTGGGCTGCATTTTGGCTGATAATTGGGCTGGAGATTCTCGTGGTTTGAGGCCTGGATTGCTCCACCCCCTGCTCTTGAGATTCTCCCGGATGTGGGCTGCATTTTGGCTGATAATTGGGCTGGAGATTCTCGTGGTTTGAGGCCTGGATTGCTCCACCCCCTGCTCTTGAGATTCTCCCGGATGTGGGCTGCATTTTGGCTGCCTGTTGGGCTGGAGCTTCTCGTGGTTTGAGGCCTGGCTTGCTCCACCCCCTGCTCTTGAGATTCTCCCGGATGTGGGCTGCATTTTGGCTCTCTTTTGGGCTGGAGCTTCTCGTGGTTTGAGGCCTGGCTTGCTCCACCCCCTGCTCTTGAGATTCTCCCGGATGTGGGCTGCATTTTGGCTGCCTTTTGGGCTGGAGCTTCTCGTGGTTTGAGGCCTGGATTGCTCCACCCAATGGTCTTGATATTCTCCCGGATGTGGGCTGCATTTTGGCTGCCTTTTGTGCTGGAGCTTCTCGTGGTTTGAGGCCTGGCTTGCTCCAGCCCCTGCTCTTGAGATTCTCCCGGATGTGGGCTGCATTTTGGCTGATTCTTGGGCTGGAGCTTCCCGTGGTTTGAGGCCTGGCTTGCTCCACCCCCTGCTCTTGAGATTCTCCCGGATGTGGGCTGCATTTTGGCTGCCTTTTGGGCTGGAGCTTCTCGTGGTTTGAAGCCTAGCTTGCTCCACCCCCTGCTCTTGAGATTCTCCCGGATGTGGGCTGGATTTTGGCTGCCTTTTGGGCTGGAGCTTCTCGTGGTTTCAGGCCTGGCTTGCTCCACCCCCTGCTCTTGAGATGCTCCCGGATGTGGGCTGCATTTTGGCTGCATTTTGGGCTGGAGCTTCTCGAGGTTTGTGGCCTGGCTTGCTCCACCCCCTGCTCTTGAAATTCTCCCGGATGTGGGCTGCATTTTGGCTGCCTTTTGGGCTGGAACTTCTCATGGTTTGAGGCCTGGCTTGCTCCACCCCCTGCTCTTGAGATTCTCCCGGATGTTGCCTGCATTTTGGCTGCCTTTTGGGCTGGAGCTTCCCATGGTTTGAGGCCTGGCTTGCTCCACCAACTGCTATTGATATTCTCCTGGATGTGGGCTGCATTTTGGCTGCATTTTGTGCTGGGGCTTCTCGTGGTTTGAGGCCTGGCTTGCTCCACCCCCTGCTCTTGATATTGTCCCGGATGTTGCCTGGATTTTGGTTGCCTTTTGGGCTGGAGCTTCTTGTGGTTTGAGGCCTGGCTTGCTCCACCCCATGCTCTTGAGATTCTCCCGGATGTGGGCTGCATTTTGTCTGCCTTTTGGGCTGGAGCTTCTCGTGGTTTGAGGCCTGGCTTGCTCCACCCCCTGCTCTTGAGATTACCCCGGACGTGGGCTGGATTTTGGCTGATTCTTGGGCTGGAGCTTCTCGTGGTTTGAGGCCTGGCTTGCTCCACCCCCTGCTCTTGAGATTCTCCCGGAGGTGGGCTGCATTTTGGCTGCCTTTTGGGCTGGAGCTTCTCGGGGTTTGAGGCCTGGCTTGCTCCACCCCCTGCTCTTGAGATTCTCCCGGATGTGGGCTGCATTTTGGCTGCATTTTGGGCTGGAGCTTCTCATGGTTTGAGGCCTGGCTTGCTCCACCCCCTGCTCTTGAGATTCTCCCGGATGTGGGCTGCATTTTCGCTGCCTTTTGGGCTGGAACTTCTCATGGTTTGAGGCCTGGCTTGCTCCACCCCCTGCTCTTGAGATTCTCCCGGATGTGGGCTGCATTTTGGCTGCCTTTTGGGCTGGAGCTTCCCATGGTTTGAGGCCTGGCTTGCTCCACCAACTGCTATTGATATTCTCCTGGATGTGGGCTGCATTTTGGCTGATACTTGTGCTGGGGCTTCTCGTGGTTTGAGGCCTGGCTTGCTCCACCCCCTGCTCTTGATATTGTCCCGGATGTTGCCTGGATTTTGGTTGCCTTTTGGGCTGGAGCTTCTTGTGGTTTGAGGCCTGGCTTGCTCCACCCCATGCTCTTGAGATTCTCCCGGATGTGGGCTGCATTTTGGCTGCGTTTTGGGCTGGAGCTTCTCGAGGTTTGAGGCCTGGCTTGCTCCACCCCCTGCTCTTGATATTCTCCTGGATGTGGGCTGCGTTTTGGCTACATTTTGGGCTGCAGCTTCTCATGGATTGAGGCCTGGCTTGCTCCACCCCCTGCTCTTGAGATTCTCCCGGATGTGGGCTGCATTTTGGCTGATTCTTGGGCTGGAGCTTCCCGTGGTTTGAGGCCTGGCTTGCTCCACCCCCTGCTCTTGAGATTCTCCCGGATATGGGCTGGATTTTTTCTGCATTTTGGGCAGGAGCTTCTCGTGGTTTGAGGCCTGGCTTGCTCCACCCCCTGCTCTTGAGATTCTCCTGGATGTGGGCTGGATTTTGGCTGCCTTTTGGGCTGGAGCTTCTCGAGGTTTGAGGCCTGGCTTGCTCCACGCCCTGCTCTTGATATTCTCCTGGATGTGGGCTGCGTTTTGGCTACATTTTGGGCTGGAGCTTCTCATGGATTGAGGCCTGGCTTGCTCCACCCCCTGCTCTTGAGATTCTCCCGGATGTGGGCTGGATTTTGGCTGCCTTTTGGGCTGGAGCTTCCCGTGGTTTGAGGCCTGGCTTGCTCCACCCCCTGCTCTTGAGATTCTCCCGGATGTGGGCTGCATTTTGGCTGCCTTTAGGGCTGGAGCTTCTCGTGGTTTGAGGCCTTGCTTGCTCCACCCCCTGCTCTTGAAATTGTCCCGGATGTGGGCTGCATTTTGGCTGCCTTTTGGGCTGGAGAATCTCGAGGTTTGAGGCCTGCCTTGCTCCACCCCCTGCTCTTGATATTCTCCCGGATGTGGGCTGCATTTTGGCTGCCTTTTGGGCTGGAGCTTCTCGAGGTTTGAGGCCTGGCTTGCTCCACCCCCTGCTCTTGAGATTCTCCCGGATGTGGGCTGCATTTTGTCTGCCTTTTGGGCTGGAGCTTCTCATGGTTTGAGGCCTGGCTTGCTCCACCCCCTGCTCTTGAGATTCTCCCGGATGTGGGCTGCATTTTGTCTCCCTTTTGGGTTTGGAGCTTCTCGTGGTTTGAGGCCTGGCTTGCTCCACCCTCTGCTCTTGAGATTCTCCCGGATGTGGGCTGCATTTTGGCTGCCTTTTGGGCTGGAGCTTCTCCTGGTTTGAGGCCTGGCTTGCTCCACCCCCTGCTCTTGATATTCTCCCGGATATGGGCTGGATTTTTTCTGCATTTTGGGCTGGAGCTTCTCGTGGTTTGAGGCCTGGCTTGCTCCACCCCCTGCTCTTGAGATTCTCCTGGATGTGGGCTGGATTTTGGCTGCCTTTTGGGCTGGAGCTTCTCGAAGTTTGAGGCCTGGCTTGCTCCACGCCCTGCTCTTGATATTCTCCTGGATGTGGGCTGCGTTTTGGCTACATTTTGGGCTGGAGCTTCTCATGGATTGAGGCCTGGCTTGCTCCACCCCCTGCTCTTGAGATTCTCCCGGATGTGGGCTGGATTTTGGCTGCCTTTTGGGCTGGAGCTTCCCGTGGTTTGAGGCCTGGCTTGCTCCACCCAATGCTCTTGATATTCTCCTCGATGTGGGCTGCATTTTGGCTGCCTTTTGTGCCGGAGCTTCTCGTGGTTTGAGGCCTGGCTTGCTCCACCACCTGCTCTTGAGATTCTCCCGGATGTGGGCTGCATTTTGGCTGAATCTTGGGCTGGAGCTTCCCGTGGTTTGAGGCCTGGCTTGCTCCACCCCCTGCTCTTGAGATTCTCCCGGATGTGGGCTGTATTTTGGCTGCATTTTGGGCTGGAGCTTCTCGTGGTTTGAAGCCTGGCTTGCTCCACCCCCTGCTCTTGAGATTCTCCCGGATGTGGGCTGCATTTTGACTGCCTTTTGGGCTGGAGCTTCTCATGGTTTGAGGCCTGGCTTGCTCCACCCCCTGCTCTTGAGATTCTCCCGGAGGTGGGCTGCATTTTGGCTGCCTTTTGGGCTGGAGCTTCTCGTGGTTTGAGGCCTGCCTTGCTCCACCCCCTGCTCTTGAGATTCTCCTGGATTTGGGCTGGATTTTGGCTGCCTTTTGGGCTGGAGCTTCTCGTGGTTTGAGGCCTGGCTTGCTCCACCCCCTGCTCTTGAGATTCTCCCGGATGTGGGCTGGATTTTGGCTCCCTTTTGGGCTGGAGCTTCTCGTGGTTTGAGGCCTGGCTTGCTCCACCCCCTGCTCTTGATATTCTCCTGGATGTGGGCTGTGTTTTGGCTACATTTTGGGCTGGAGCTTCTCATGGATTGAGGCCTGGCTTGCTCCACCCCCTGCTCTTGAGATTCTCCCGGATGTGGCCTGGAATTTGGCTGCCTTTTGGGCTGGAGCTTCTCGTGGTTTGAGGCCTGGCTTGCTCCACCCCCTGCTCTTGAGATTCTCCCAGATGTGGGCTGCATTTTGGCTGATAATTGGGCTGGAGATTCTCGTGGTTTGAGGCCTGGATTGCTCCACCCCCTGCTCTTGAGATTCTCCCGGATGTGGGCTGCATTTTGGCTGCCTGTTGGGCTGGAGCTTCTCGTGGTTTGAGGCCTGGCTTGCTCCACCCCCTGCTCTTGAGATTCTCCCGGATGTGGGCTGCATTTTGGCTGTCTTTTGGGCTGGAGGTTCTCGTGGTTTGAGGCCTGGCTTGCTCCACCCCCTGCTCTTGATATTCTCAGGGAGGTGGGCTGCATTTTGGCTGCATTTTGGGCTGGAGCTTCTCGTGGTTTGAGGCCTGGATTGCTCCACCCAATGGTCTTGATATTCTCCCGGATGTGGGCTGCATTTTGGCTGCCTTTAGGGCTGGAGCTTCTCGTGGTTTGAGGCCTGGCTTGCTCCACCCCCTGCTCTTGAGATTCTCCCGGATGTGGGCTGCATTTTGGCTGATTCTTGGGCTGGAGCTTCTCGTGGTTTGAGGCCTGGCTTGCTCCACCCCCTGCTCTTGAGATTCTCCCGGATGTGGGCTGCATTTTGGCTGCCTTTTGGGCTGGAGCTTCTCGTGGTTTGAGGCCTGGCTTGCTCCACCCCCTGCTCTTGAGATTCTCCCGGATGTGGGCTCCATTTTGGCTGATTCTTGGGCTGGAGCTTCTCGTGGTTTGAGGCCTGGCTTGCTCCACCCCCTGCTCTTGATATTCTCCCGGATGTGGGCTGGATTTTGGCTGCCTTTTGGGCTGGAGCTTCTCGTGGTTTGAGGCCTGGCTTGCTCCACCCCCTGCTCTTGAGATTACCCCGGACGTGGGCTGCATTTTGGCTGCCTTTTGGGCTGGAGCTTCTCATGGTTTGAGGCCTGGCTTGCTCCACCCCCTGCTCTTGAGATGCTCCCGGATGTGGGCTGGATTTTGGCTGCATTTTGGGCTGGAGCTTCTCATGGTTTGAGGCCTGGCTTGCTCCACCAACTGCTATTGATATTCTCCTGGATGTGGGCTGCATTTTGGCTGATACTTGTGCTGGGGCTTCTCGTGGTTTGAGGCCTGGCTTGCTCCACCCCCTGCTCTTGATATTGTCCCGGATGTTGCCTGGATTTTGGTTGCCTTTTGGGCTGGAGCTTCTTGTGGTTTGAGGCCTGGCTTGCTCCACCCCATGCTCTTGAGATTCTCCCGGATATGGGCTGCATTTTGGCTGCGTTTTGGGCTGGAGCTTCTCGAGGTTTGAGGCCTGGCTTGCTCCACCCCCTGCTCTTGATATTCTCCCAGATGTGGGCTGCATTTTGGCTGCCTTTTGGGCTGGAGCTTCTCGAGGTTTGAGGCCTGGCTTGCTCCACGCCCTGCTCTTGATATTCTCCTGGATGTGGGCTGCGTTTTGGCTACATTTTGGGCTGCAGCTTCTCATGGATTGAGGCCTGGCTTGCTCCACCCCCTGCTCTTGAGATTTTCCCGGATGTGGGCTGGATTTTGGCTGCCTTTTGGGCTGGAGCTTCCCGTGGTTTGAGGCCTGGCTTGCTGCACCCCCTGCTCTTGAGATTCTCCCGGATGTGGGCTGCATTTTGGCTGATTCTTGGGCTGGAGCTTCCCGTGGTTTGAGGCCTGGCTTGCTCCACCCCCTGCTCTTCAGATTCTCCCGGATGTGGGCTGCATTTTGGCTGATTCTTGGGCTGGAGCTTCCCGTGGTTTGAGGCCTGGCTTGCTCCACCCCCTGCTCTTGAGATTCTCCCGGATGTGGGCTGCATTTTGGCTGATAATTGGGCTGGAGATTCTCGTGGTTTGAGGCCTGGATTGCTCCACCCCCTGCTCTTGAGATTCTCCCGGATGTGGGCTGCATTTTGGCTGATAATTGGGCTGGAGATTCTCGTGGTTTGAGGCCTGGATTGCTCCACCCCCTGCTCTTGAGATTCTCCCGGATGTGGGCTGCATTTTGGCTGCCTGTTGGGCTGGAGCTTCTCGTGGTTTGAGGCCTGGCTTGCTCCACCCCCTGCTCTTGAGATTCTCCCGGATGTGGGCTGCATTTTGGCTCTCTTTTGGGCTGGAGCTTCTCGTGGTTTGAGGCCTGGCTTGCTCCACCCCCTGCTCTTGAGATTCTCCCGGATGTGGGCTGCATTTTGGCTGCCTTTTGGGCTGGAGCTTCTCGTGGTTTGAGGCCTGGATTGCTCCACCCAATGGTCTTGATATTCTCCCGGATGTGGGCTGCATTTTGCCTGCCTTTTGTGCTGGAGCTTCTCGTGGTTTGAGGCCTGGCTTGCTCCAGCCCCTGCTCTTGAGATTCTCCCGGATGTGGGCTGCATTTTGGCTGATTCTTGGGCTGGAGCTTCCCGTGGTTTGAGGCCTGGCTTGCTCCACCCCCTGCTCTTGAGATTCTCCCGGATGTGGGCTGCATTTTGGCTGCCTTTTGGGCTGGAGCTTCTCGTGGTTTGAAGCCTAGCTTGCTCCACCCCCTGCTCTTGAGATTCTCCCGGATGTGGGCTGGATTTTGGCTGCCTTTTGGGCTGGAGCTTCTCGTGGTTTCAGGCCTGGCTTGCTCCACCCCCTGCTCTTGAGATGCTCCCGGATGTGGGCTGCATTTTGGCTGCCTTTTGGGCTGGAGCTTCTCGAGGTTTGTGGCCTGGCTTGCTCCACCCCCTGCTCTTGAAATTCTCCCGGATGTGGGCTGCATTTTGGCTGCCTTTTGGGCTGGAACTTCTCATGGTTTGAGGCCTGGCTTGCTCCACCCCCTGCTCTTGAGATTCTCCCGGATGTTGGCTGAATTTTGGCTGCCTTTTGGGCTGGAGCTTCCCATGGTTTGAGGCCTGGCTTGCTCCACCCCCTGCTCTTGATATTCTCCTGGATGTGGGCTGTGTTTTGGCTACATTTTGGGCTGGAGCTTCTCATGGATTGAGGCCTGGCTTGCTCCACCCCCTGCTCTTGAGATTCTCCCGGATGTGGCCTGGAATTTGGCTGCCTTTTGGGCTGGAGCTTCTCGTGGTTTGAGGCCTGGCTTGCTCCACCCCCTGCTCTTGAGATTCTCCCAGATGTGGGCTGCATTTTGGCTGATAATTGGGCTGGAGATTCTCGTGGTTTGAGGCCTGGATTGCTCCACCCCCTGCTCTTGAGATTCTCCCGGATGTGGGCTGCATTTTGGCTGCCTGTTGGGCTGGAGCTTCTCGTGGTTTGAGGCCTGGCTTGCTCCACCCCCTGCTCTTGAGATTCTCCCGGATGTGGGCTGCATTTTGGCTGCCTTTTGGGCTGGAGCTTCTCGGGGTTTGAGGCCTGGCTTGCTCCACCCCCTGCTCTTGAGATTCTCCCGGATGTGGGCTGCATTTTGGCTGCATTTTGGGCTGGAGCTTCTCGTGGTTTGAGGCCTGGCTTGCTCCACCCCCTGCTCTTGAGATTCTCCCGGATGTGGGCTGCATTTTGGCTGCCTTTTGGGCTGGAACTTCTCATGGTTTGAGGCCTGGCTTGCTCCACCCCCTGCTCTTGAGATTCTCCCGGATGTGGGCTGCATTTTGGCTGCCTTTTGGGCTGGAGCTTCCCATGGTTTGAGGCCTGGCTTGCTCCACCAACTGCTATTGATATTCTCCTGGATGTGGGCTGCATTTTGGCTGATACTTGTGCTGGGGCTTCTCGTGGTTTGAGGCCTGGCTTGCTCCACCCCCTGCTCTTGATATTGTCCCGGATGTTGCCTGGATTTTGGTTGCCTTTTGGGCTGGAGCTTCTTGTGGTTTGAGGCCTGGCTTGCTCCACCCCATGCTCTTGAGATTCTCCCGGATGTGGGCTGCATTTTGGCTGCGTTTTGGGCTGGAGCTTCTCGAGGTTTGAGGCCTGGCTTGCTCCACCCCCTGCTCTTGATATTCTCCCGGATGTGGGCTGCATTTTGGCTGCGTTTTGGGCTGGAGCTTCTCGTGGTTTGAGGCCTGGCTTGCTCCACCCCCTGCTCTTGATATTCTCCCGGATGTGGGCTGGATTTTGGCTGCCTTTTGGGCTGGAGCTTCTCGTGGTTTCAGGCCTGGCTTGCTCCACCCCCTGCTCTTGAGATGCTCCCGGATGTGGGCTGCATTTTGGCTGCATTTTGGGCTGGAGCTTCCCATGGTTTGTGGCCTGGCTTACTCCACCCCCTGCTCTTGAGATTCTCCCGGATGTGGGCTGCATTTTGGCTGCCTTTTGGGCTGGAGCTTCTCGTGGTTTGAGGCCTGGCTTGCTCCACCAACTGCTATTGATATTCTCCTGGATGTGGGCTGCATTTTGGCTGATACTTGTGCTGGGGCTTCTCGTGGTTTGAGGCCTGGCTTGCTCCACCCCCTGCTCTTGAGATTCTCCCGGATGTTGCCTGGATTTTGGTTGCCTTTTGGGCTGGAGCTTCTTGTGGTTTGAGGCCTGGCTTGCTCCACCCCATGCTCTTGAGATTCTCCCGGATGTGGGCTGCATTTTGGCTGCCTTTTGGGCTGGAGCTTCTCGTGGTTTGAGGCCTGGCTTGCTCCACCCCCTGCTCTTGAGATTCTCCCGGAGGTGGGCTTGATTTTGTCTGAATTTTGGGCTGGAGCTTCTCGTGGTTTGAGGCCTGGCTTGCTCCACCCCCTGCTCTTGAGATTCTCCCGGAGGTGGGCTGCATTTTGGCTGATTCTTGGGCTGGAGCTTCTCGTGGTTTGAGGCCTGGCTTGCTCCACCCCCTGCTCTTGAGATTGTCCCGGATGTGGCCTGCATTTTGGCTGCCTTTTGGGCTGGAGCTTCTCGTGGTTTGAGGCCTGGCTTGCTCCAACCCCTGCTCTTGATATTCTCCCGGATGTGGGCTGCATTTTGGCTGCCTTTTTGGGCTGGAGCTTCTCGTGGTTTGAGGCCTGGCTTGCTCCACCCCCTGCTCTTGAGATTCTCCTGGATGTGGGCTGCATTTTGTCTGCATTTTGGGGTGGAGCTTCTCGTGGTTTGAGGCCTGGCTTGCTCCACCCCCTGCTCTTGAGATTCTCCTGGAGTTGGGCTGCATTTTGGCTGCCTTTTGGGCTGGAGCTTCTCGTGGTTTGAGGCCTGGCTTGCTCCACCCCCTGCTCTTGAGATTCTCCCGGATATGGGCTGGATTTTGGCTGCCTTTTGGGCTGGAGCTTCTCGAGGTTTGACCCCTTTTTTGTTCCACCCCCTGCTCTTGAAATTCTCCCGGATGTGGGCTGCATTTTGGCTGCCTTTAGGGCTGGAGCTTCTCGTGGTGTGAGGCCTGGCTTGCTCCACCCCCTGCTCTTGAGATTCTCCCGGATGTGCGCTGCATTTTGGCTGCATTTTTGGGCTGGAGCATCTCGTGGTTTGGGGCCTGGCTTGCTCCACCCCCTGCTCTTGAGATTCTCCCAGATGTGGCCTGCATTGTTGCTGCCTTTTGGGCTGGAGCTTCTCGTGGTTTGAGGCCTGGCTTGCTCCACCCACTGCTCTTGAGATTCTCCCGGATGTGCGCTGCATTTTGGCTGCCTTTTGGGCTGGAGCTTCTCGTGGTTTGAGGCCTGGCTTGCTCCACCCCCTGCTCTTGAGATTCTCCCGGATGTGGGCTGCATTTTGGCTGATTCTTGGGCTGGAGCTTCTCATGGTTTGAGGCCTGGCTTGCTCCACCCCCTGCTCTTGAAATTCTCCTGCATGTGGGCTGCATTTTGGCTGCCTTTTGTGCTGGAGCTTCTCGTGGTTTGAGGCCTGGCTTGCTCCACCCCCTGCTCTTGAGATTCTCCCGGATGTGGGCTGGATTTTGGCTCACTTTTGGGCTGGAGCTTCTCATGGTTTGAGGCCTGGCTTGCTCCACCCCCTGCTCTTGAGATTCTCCTGGATGTGGGCTGGATTTTGGCTGCATTTTGGGCTGGAGCTTCTCGTGGTTTGAGGCCTGGCTTGCTCCACCCTCTGCTCTTGAGATTCTCCCGGATGTGGGCTGCATTTTGGCTGCCTTTTGGGCTGGAGCTTCTCGTGGTTTGAGGCCTGGCTTACTCCACCCCCTGCTCTTGAGATTCTCCCGGATGTGGGCTGCATTTTGGCTGCCTTTTGGGCTGGAGCTTCCCATGGTTTGAGGCCTGGCTTGCTCCACCAACTGCTATTGATATTCTCCTGGATGTGGGCTGGATTTTGGCTGTCTTTTGGGCCGGAGCTTCTCGTGGTTTGAGGCCTGGCTTGCTCCACCCCCTGCTCTTGAGATTCTCCCGGATGTTGCCTGGATTTTGGTTGCCTTTTGGGCTGGAGCTTCTTGTGGTTTGAGGCCTGGCTTGCTCCACCCCATGCTCTTGAGATTCTCCCGGATGTGGGCTGCATTTTGGCTGCCTTTTGGGCTGGAGCTTCTCGTGGTTTGAGGCCTGGCTTGCTCCAGCCCCTGCCCTTGAGATTCTCCCTGATGTGGGCTGGATTTTGGCTGCCTTTTGGGCTGGAGCTTCTCGTGGTTTGAGGCCTGGCTTGCTCCACCCCCTGCTCTTGAGATTCTCCCGGAGGTGGGCTTGATTTTGTCTGCATTTTGGGCTGGAGCTTCTCGTGGTTTGAGGCCTGGCTTGCTCCACCCCCTGCTCTTGAGATTCTCCCGGAGGTGGGCTGCATTTTGGCTGAACCTTGGGCTGGAGCTTCTCGTGGTTTGAGGCCTGGCTTGCTCCACCCCCTGCTCTTGAGATTCTCCCGGATGTGGCCTGCATTTTGGCTGCCTTTTGGGCTGGAGCTTCTCGTGGTTTGAGGCCTGGCTTGCTCCAACCCCTGCTCTTGAGATTCTCCCGGATGTGGGCTGCATTTTGGCTGCCTTTTTGGGCTGGAGCTTCTCGTGGTTTGAGGCCTGGCTTGCTCCACCCCCTGCTCTTGAGATTCTCCTGGATGTGGGCTGCATTTTGTCTGCATTTTGGGGTGGAGCTTCTCGTGGTTTGAGGCCTGGCTTGCTCCAACCCCTGCTCTTGACATTCTCCTGGAGGTGGGCTGCATTTTGGCTGCCTTTTGGGCTGGAGCTTCTCGTGGTTTGAGGCCTGGCTTGCTCCACCCCCTGCTCTTGAAATTCTCCTGAATGTGGGCTGGATTTTGGCTGTGTTTTAGGCTGGAGCTCCTCGTGGTTTGAGGCCTGCCTTGCTCCACCCCCTGCTCTTGAAATTCTCCCGCATGTGGCGTGCATTTTGGCTGCCTTTTGGGCTGGAGCTTCTCGTGGTTTGAGGCCTGGCTTGCTCCACACCCTGCTCTTGAGATTCTCCCGGATGTGGGCTGCATTTTGGCTGCCTTTTGGGCTGGAGCTTCTCGTGGTTTGGGGCCTGGCTTGCTCCACCCCCTGCTCTTGAGATTCTCCCAGATGTGGGCTGCATATTGGCTGCCTTTTGGGCTGGAGCTTCTCGTGGTTTGAGGCCTGGCTTCCTCCACCCCCTGCTCTTAAGATTCTCCCGGATGTGGGCTGAATTTTGGCTGCATTTTGGGCTGGAGCTTCTCGAGGTTTGAGGCCTGGCTTGCTCCACCCCCTGCTCTTGAGATTGTCCCGGATGTGGGCTGCATTTTGGCTGCCTTTTGGGCTGGAGCTTCTCGTGGTTTGAGGCCTGGCTTGCTCCACCCCCTGCTCTTGAGATTGTCCCGGATGTGGGCTGGATTTTGGCTGTCTTTTGGGCCGGAGCTTCTCGAGGTTTGAGGCCTGGCTTGCTCCACCCCCTGCTCTTGAGATTCTCCTGGATATGGGCTGGATTTTGGCTGCATTTTGGGCTGGAGCTTCTCGTGGTTTGAGGCCTGGCTTGCTCCACCCCCTGCTCTTGAGATTCTCCCGGATATGGGCTGGATTTTGGCTGCATTTTGGGCTGGAGCTTCTCGTGGTTTGAGGCCTGGCTTGCTCCACCCCCTGCTCTTGAGATTCTCCCGGATGTGGGCTGCATTTTGGCTGCCTTTTGGGCTGGAGGTTCTCGTGGTTTGAGGCCTGGCTTGCTCCACTCCCTGCTCTTGAGATTCTCCCGGATGTGGGCTGGATTTTGGCTGCGTTTTAGGCTGGAGCTTCTCGTGGTTTGAGGCCTGGCTTGCTCCACCCCCTGCTCTTGAGATTCTCCCGGATGTGGGCTGGATTTTAGCTGCCTTTTGGGCTGGAGCTTCTCGTGGTTTGAGACCTGGCTTTCTCCACCCCCTGCTCTTGAGATTCTCCCAGATGTGGGCTGCATATTGGCTGCCTTTTGGGCTGGAGCTTCTCGTGGTTTGAGGCCTGGCTTCCTCCACCCCCTGCTCTTAAGATTCTCCCAGATGTGGCCTGCATTGTTGCTGCCTTTTGGGCTGGAGCTTCTCGTGGTTTGAGGCCTGGCTTGCTCCACCCACTGCTCTTGAGATTCTCCCGGATGTGGGCTGCATTTTGGCTGCCTTTTGGGCTGGAGCTTCTCGTGGTTTGAGGCCTGGCTTGCTCCACCCCCTGCTCTTGAGATTCTCCCGGATGTGGGCTGCATTTTGGCTGATTCTTGGGCTGGAGCTTCTCATGGTTTGAGGCCTGGCTTGCTCCACCCCCTGCTCTTGAAATTCTCCTGCATGTGGGCTGCATTTTGGCTGCCTTTTGTGCTGGAGCTTCTCGTGGTTTGAGGCCTGGCTTGCTCCACCCCCTGCTCTTGAGATTCTCCCGGATGTGGGCTGGATTTTGGCTCACTTTTGGGCTGGAGCTTCTCATGGTTTGAGGCCTGGCTTGCTCCACCCCCTGCTCTTGAGATTCTCCTGGATGTGGGCTGGATTTTGGCTGCATTTTGGGCTGGAGCTTCTCGTGGTTTGAGGCCTGGCTTGCTCCACCCTCTGCTCTTGAGATTCTCCCGGATGTGGGCTGCATTTTGGCTGCCTTTTGGGCTGGAGCTTCTCGTGGTTTGAGGCCTGGCTTACTCCACCCCCTGCTCTTGAGATTCTCCCGGATGTGGGCTGCATTTTGGCTGCCTTTTGGGCTGGAGCTTCCCATGGTTTGAGGCCTGGCTTGCTCCACCAACTGCTATTGATATTCTCCTGGATGTGGGCTGGATTTTGGCTGTCTTTTGGGCCGGAGCTTCTCGTGGTTTGAGGCCTGGCTTGCTCCACCCCCTGCTCTTGAGATTCTCCCGGATGTTGCCTGGATTTTGGTTGCCTTTTGGGCTGGAGCTTCTTGTGGTTTGAGGCCTGGCTTGCTCCACCCCATGCTCTTGAGATTCTCCCGGATGTGGGCTGCATTTTGGCTGCCTTTTGGGCTGGAGCTTCTCG
This sequence comes from Rhynochetos jubatus, assembly GCA_027574665.1. NCBI lineage: Eukaryota > Metazoa > Chordata > Aves > Eurypygiformes > Rhynochetidae > Rhynochetos > Rhynochetos jubatus. Next base: position 804,816 of record CM050669.1, read on the forward strand.
TGGTTTGAGGCCTGGCTTGCTCCAGCCCCTGCCCTTGAGATTCTCCCTGATGTGGGCTGGATTTTGGCTGCCTTTTGGGCTGGAGCTTCTCGTGGTTTGAGGCCTGGCTTGCTCCACCCCCTGCTCTTGAGATTCTCCCGGAGGTGGGCTTGATTTTGTCTGCATTTTGGGCTGGAGCTTCTCGTGGTTTGAGGCCTGGCTTGCTCCACCCCCTGCTCTTGAGATTCTCCCGGAGGTGGGCTGCATTTTGGCTGAACCTTGGGCTGGAGCTTCTCGTGGTTTGAGGCCTGGCTTGCTCCACCCCCTGCTCTTGAGATTCTCCCGGATGTGGCCTGCATTTTGGCTGCCTTTTGGGCTGGAGCTTCTCGTGGTTTGAGGCCTGGCTTGCTCCAACCCCTGCTCTTGAGATTCTCCCGGATGTGGGCTGCATTTTGGCTGCCTTTTTGGGCTGGAGCTTCTCGTGGTTTGAGGCCTGGCTTGCTCCACCCCCTGCTCTTGAGATTCTCCTGGATGTGGGCTGCATTTTGTCTGCATTTTGGGGTGGAGCTTCTCGTGGTTTGAGGCCTGGCTTGCTCCAACCCCTGCTCTTGACATTCTCCTGGAGGTGGGCTGCATTTTGGCTGCCTTTTGGGCTGGAGCTTCTCGTGGTTTGAGGCCTGGCTTGCTCCACCCCCTGCTCTTGAAATTCTCCTGAATGTGGGCTGGATTTTGGCTGTGTTTTAGGCTGGAGCTCCTCGTGGTTTGAGGCCTGCCTTGCTCCACCCCCTGCTCTTGAAATTCTCCCGCATGTGGCGTGCATTTTGGCTGCCTTTTGGGCTGGAGCTTCTCGTGGTTTGAGGCCTGGCTTGCTCCACACCCTGCTCTTGAGATTCTCCCGGATGTGGGCTGCATTTTGGCTGCCTTTTGGGCTGGAGCTTCTCGTGGTTTGGGGCCTGGCTTGCTCCACCCCCTGCTCTTGAGATTCTCCCAGATGTGGGCTGCATATTGGCTGCCTTTTGGGCTGGAGCTTCTCGTGGTTTGAGGCCTGGCTTCCTCCACCCCCTGCTCTTAAGATTCTCCCGGATGTGGGCTGAATTTTGGCTGCATTTTGGGCTGGAGCTTCTCGAGGTTTGAGGCCTGGCTTGCTCCACCCCCTGCTCTTGAGATTGTCCCGGATGTGGGCTGCATTTTGGCTGCCTTTTGGGCTGGAGCTTCTCGTGGTTTGAGGCCTGGCTTGCTCCACCCCCTGCTCTTGAGATTGTCCCGGATGTGGGCTGGATTTTGGCTGTCTTTTGGGCCGGAGCTTCTCGTGGTTTGAGGCCTGGCTTGCTCCACCCCCTGCTCTTGAGATTCTCCTGGATATGGGCTGGATTTTGGCTGCATTTTGGGCTGGAGCTTCTCGTGGTTTGAGGCCTGGCTTGCTCCACCCCCTGCTCTTGAGATTCTCCCGGATATGGGCTGGATTTTGGCTGCATTTTGGGCTGGAGCTTCTCGTGGTTTGAGGCCTGGCTTGCTCCACCCCCTGCTCTTGAGATTCTCCCGGATGTGGGCTGCATTTTGGCTGCCTTTTGGGCTGGAGGTTCTCGTGGTTTGAGGCCTGGCTTGCTCCACTCCCTGCTCTTGAGATTCTCCCGGATGTGGGCTGGATTTTGGCTGCGTTTTAGGCTGGAGCTTCTCGTGGTTTGAGGCCTGGCTTGCTCCACCCCCTGCTCTTGAGATTCTCCCGGATGTGGGCTGGATTTTAGCTGCCTTTTGGGCTGGAGCTTCTCGTGGTTTGAGACCTGGCTTTCTCCACCCCCTGCTCTTGAGATTCTCCCAGATGTGGGCTGCATATTGGCTGCCTTTTGGGCTGGAGCTTCTCGTGGTTTGAGGCCTGGCTTCCTCCACCCCCTGCTCTTAAGATTCTCCCAGATGTGGGCTGGATTTTGGCTGCATTTTGGGCTGGAGCTTCTCGTGGTTTGAGGCCTGGCTTGATCTACCCCCTGCTCTTGAGATTCTCCCGGATGTGGGCTGCATTTTGGCTGCCTTTTGGGCTGGAGCTTCTCGTGGTTTGAGGCCTGGCTTGCTCCACCCCCTGCTCTTGAGATTCTCCTGGATGTGGGCTGCATTTTGGCTGCCTTTTGGGCTGGAGCTTCTCGTGGTTTGAGGCCTGGCTTGCTCGACCCCCTGCTCTTGAGATTCTCTCGGATGTGGCCTGCATTTTGGCTGCCTTTTGGGCTGGAGGTTCTCGTGGTTTGAGGCCTGGCTTGCTCCACCCCCTGCTCTTGAAATTCTCCTGAATGTGGGCTGGATTTTGGCTGCGTTTTAGGCTGGAGCTTCTCGTGGTTTGAGGCCTGGCTTGCTCCACCCCCTGCTCTTGAGATTCTCCCGGATGTGGGCTGCATTTTCGCTGCCTTTTGGGCTGGAGCTTCTCGTGGTTTGAGGCCTGGCTTCCTCCACCCCCTGCTCTTAAGATTCTCCCGGATGTGGGCTGAATTTTGGCTGCATTTTGGGCTGGAGCTTCTCGAGGTTTGAGGCCTGGCTTGCTCCACCCCCTGCTCTTGAGATTGTCCCGGATGTGGGCTGCATTTTGGCTGCCTTTTGGGCTGGAGCTTCTCGTGGTTTGAGGCCTGGCTTGCTCCACCCCCTGCTCTTGAGATTCTCCCGGATGTGGGCTGCATTTTGGCTGTCTTTTGGGCCGGAGCTTCTCGTGGTTTGAGGCCTGGCTTGCTCCACCCCCTGCTCTTGAGATTCTCCCGGATGTGGGCTGCATTTTGGCTGTCTTTTGGGCCGGAGCTTCTCGTGGTTTGAGGCCTGGCTTTCTCCACCCCCTGCTCTTGAGATTCTCCCAGATGTGGGCTGCATATTGGCTGACTTTTGGGCTGGAGCTTCTCGTGGTTTGAGGCCTGGCTTCCTCCACCCCCTGCTCTTAAGATTCTCCCAGATGTGGGCTGAATTTTGGCTGCATTTTGGGCTGGAGCTTCTCGAGGTTTGAGGCCTGGCTTGCTCCACCCCCTGCTCTTGAGATTCTCCCGGAGGTGGGCTGGATTTTGGCTGCATTTTGGGCTGGAGCTTCTCGTGGTTTGAGGCCTGGCTTGCTCCACCCCCTGCTCTTGAGATTCTTCCGGATGTGGGCTGCATTTTGGTAACATTTTGGGCTGGAGCTTCTCGAGGTTTGAGGCCTGGCTTGCTCCACCCCCTGCTCTTGAGATTCTCCCGGATGTGGGCTGCATTTTGGCTGCCTTTTGGGCTGGAGCTTCTCGTGGTTTGAGGCCTGGCTTGCTCGACCCACTGCTCTTGAGATTCTCTCGGATGTGGGCTGCATTTTGGCTGCCTTTTGGGCTGGAGGTTCTCGTGGTTTGAGGCCTGGCTTGCTCCACCCCCTACTCTTGAGATTCTCCCGGATGTGGGCTGCATTTTGGCTGACTTTTGGGCTGGAGCTTCTCGTGGTTTGAGACCTGGCTTGCTCCACCCCCTGCTCTTGAGATTCTACCAGATGTGGGCTGCATATTGGCTTTCTTTTGGGCTGGAGCTTCTCGTGGTTTGAGGCCTGGCTTGCTCCACCCCCTGCTCTTGAGATTCTCCCGGAGGTGGGCTGCATTTTGGCTGATTCTTGGGCTGGAGCTTCTCGTGGTTTGAGGCCTGCCTTGCTCGACCCCCTGCTCTTGAGATTCTCCCGCATGTGGCCTGAATTTTGGCTGCCTTTTGGGATGGAGCTTCTCGAGGTTTGAGGCCTGGCTTGCTCCACCCCCTGCTCTTGATATTCTCCTGGATGTGGCCTGCATTTTGGCTGCCTTTTGGGCTGGAGCTTCTCGTGGTTTGAGGCCTGGCTTGCTCCACCCCCTGCTCTTGAAATTGTCCCGGATGTGGGCTGCATTTTGGCTGCATTTTGGGCTGGAGCTTCTCGTGGTTTGAGGCCTGGCTTGCTCCACCCCCTGCTCTTGAGATTCTCCCGGATGTGGGCTGCATTTTGGCTGCCTTTAGGGCTGGAGCTTCTCGTGGTTTGAGGCCTGCCTTGCTCCACCCCCTGCTCTTGAGATTGTCCCGGATGTGGGCTGCATTTTGGCTGCCTTTTGGGCTGGAGCTTCTCGTGGTTTGAGGCCTGGCTTGCTCCACCCCCTGCTCTTGAGATTCTCCCGGATGTGGCCTGCATTTTGGCTGCCTTTTGGGCTGGAGGTTCTCGTGGTTTTAGGCCTGGCTTGCTCGACCCTCTGCTCTTCAGATTCTCCCGGATGTGGGCTGCATTTTGGCTGCCTTTTGGGCTGGAGCTTCTCGTGGTTTGAGGCCTGGCTTGCTCCACCCCCTGCTCTTGAGATTCTCCCGGATGTGGGCTGCATTTTGGCTGATTTTTGGGCTGGAGTTTCTCGTGGTTTGAGGCCTGGCTTGCTCCACTCCCTGCTCTTGAAATTGTCCCGGATGTAGGCTGCATTTTGGCTGCCTTTTGGGCTGGAGCTTCTCGTGGTTTGAGGCCTGGCTTGCTCCTCACCCTGCTCTTGAGATTCTCCCGGATTTGGGCTGCATTTTGGCTGCCTTTTGGGCTGGAGCTTCTCGTGGTTTGAGGCCTGGCTTACTCCACCCCCTGCTCTTGATATTCTCCCGGATATGGGCTGGATTTTGTCTGCCTTTTGGGCTGGAGCTTCTCGTGGTTTGAGGCCTGGCTTGCTCCACCCCCTGCTCTTGAGATTCTCCCGGATTTGGGCTGCATTTTGGCTGCCTTTTGGGCTGGAGCTTCTCGAGGTTTGAGGCCTGGCTTGTTCCACCCCCTGCTCTTGAGATTCTCCCGGATGTGGGCTGCATTTTGGCTGCCTTTAGGGCTGGAGCTTCTCGTGGTTTGAGGCCTGGCTTGCTCCACCCCCTGCTCTTGAAATTGTCCCGGATGTGGGCTGCATTTTGGCTGCATTTTTAGGCTGGAGCTTCTCGTGGTTTGAGGCCTGGCTTGCTCCACCCCCTGCTCTTGAGATTCTCCCGGATGTGGGCTGGATTTTGGCTGCCTTTTGGGCTGGAGCTTCTCGAGGTTTGAGGCCTGGCTTGTTCCACCCCCTGCTCTTGAGATTCTCCCGGATGTGGGCTGCATTTTGGCTGCATTTTGGGCTGGAGCTTCTCGTGGTTTGAGGCCTGGCTTGCTCCACCCCCTGCTCTTGAGATTCTCCCGGATGTGGGCTGCATTTTGGCTGCCTTTAGGGCTGGAGCTTCTCGTGGTTTGAGGCCTGCCTTGCTCCACCCCCTGCTCTTGAGATTGTCCCGGATGTGGGCTGCATTTTGGCTGCCTTTTGGGCTGGAGCTTCTCGTGGTTTGAGGCCTGGCTTGCTCCACCCCCTGCTCTTGAGATTCTCCCGGATGTGGGCTGGATTTTGGCTGCGTTTTAGGCTGGAGCTTCTCGTGGTTTGAGGCCTGGCTTGCTCCACCCCCTGCTCTTGAGATTCTCCCGGATGTGGGCTGGATTTTCGCTGCCTTTTGGGCTGGAGCTTCTCGTGGTTTGAGACCTGGCTTTCTCCACCCCCTGCTCTTGAGATTCTCCCAGATGTGGGCTGCATATTGGCTGCCTTTTGGGCTGGAGCTTCTCGTGGTTTGAGGCCTGGCTTGCTCCACCCCCTGCTCTTGAGATTCTCCCAGATGTGGGCTGGATTTTGGCTGCATTTTGGGCTGGAGCTTCTCGTGGTTTGAGGCCTGGCTTGATCCACCCCCTGCTCTTGAGATTCTCCCGGATGTGGGCTGCATTTTGGCTGCCTTTTGGGCTGGAGCTTCTCGTGGTTTGAGGCCTGGCTTGCTCCACCCCCTGCTCTTGAGATTCTCCTGGATGTGGGCTGCATTTTGGCTGCCTTTTGGGCTGGAGCTTCTCGTGGTTTGAGGCCTGGCTTGCTCGACCCCCTGCTCTTGAGATTCTCTCGGATGTGGCCTGCATTTTGGCTGCCTTTTGGGCTGGAGGTTCTCGTGGTTTGAGGCCTGGCTTGCTCCACCCCCTGCTCTTGAAATTCTCCTGAATGTGGGCTGGATTTTGGCTGCGTTTTAGGCTGGAGCTTCTCGTGGTTTGAGGCCTGGCTTGCTCCACCCCCTGCTCGTGAAATTCTCCTGAATGTGGGCTGGATTTTGGCTGCGTTTTAGGCTGGAGCTTCTCGTGGTTTGAGGCCTGGCTTGCTCCACCCCCTGCTCTTGAGATTCTCCCGGATGTGGGCTGCATTTTCGCTGCCTTTTGGGCTGGAGCTTCTCGTGGTTTGAGGCCTGGCTTCCTCCACCCCCTGCTCTTAAGATTCTCCCGGATGTGGGCTGAATTTTGGCTGCATTTTGGGCTGGAGCTTCTCGAGGTTTGAGGCCTGGCTTGCTCCACCCCCTGCTCTTGAGATTGTCCCGGATGTGGGCTGCATTTTGGCTGCCTTTTGGGCTGGAGCTTCTCGTGGTTTGAGGCCTGGCTTGCTCCACCCCCTGCTCTTGAGATTCTCCCGGATGTGGGCTGCATTTTGGCTGTCTTTTGGGCCGGAGCTTCTCGTGGTTTGAGGCCTGGCTTGCTCCACCCCCTGCTCTTGAGATTCTCCCGGATATGGGCTGGATTTTGGCTGCATTTTGGGCTGGAGCTTCTCGTGGTTTGAGGCCTGGCTTGCTCCACCCCCTGCTCTTGAGATTCTCCCGGATGTGGGCTGCATTTTGGCTGCCTTTTGGGCTGGAGGTTCTCGTGGTTTGAGGCCTGCCTTGCTCCACCCCCTGCTCTTGAGATTCTCCCGGATGTGGGCTGGATTTTCGCTGCGTTTTGGGCTGGAGCTTCTCGTGGTTTGAGACCTGGCTTTCTCCACCCCCTGCTCTTGAGATTCTCCCAGATGTGGGCTGCATATTGGCTGCCTTTTGGGCTGGAGCTTCTCGTGGTTTGAGGCCTGGCTTCCTCCACCCCCTGCTCTTAAGATTCTCCCAGATGTGGGCTGAATTTTGGCTGCATTTTGGGCTGGAGCTTCTCGAGGTTTGAGGCCTGGCTTGCTCCACCCCCTGCTCTTGAGATTCTCTCGGATGTGGCCTGCATTTTGGCTGCCTTTTGGGCTGGAGGTTCTCGTGGTTTGAGACCTGGCTTGCTCCACCCCCTGCTCTTGAGATTCTCCCAGATGTGGGCTGCATATTGGCTGCCTTTTGGGCTGGAGCTTCTCGTGGTTTGAGGCCTGGCTTGCTCGACCCCCTGCTCTTGAGATTCTCTCGGATGTGGCCTGCATTTTGGCTGCGTTTTGGGCTGGAGGTTCTCGTGGTTTGAGGCCTGGCTTGCACCACCCCCTGCTCTTGAGATTGTCCCGGATATAGGCTGCATTTTGGCTGTCTTTTGGGCTGGAGCTTCTCGTGGTTTGAGGCCTGGCTTGCACCACCCCCTGCTCTTGAGATTGTCCCGGATATAGGCTGGATTTTGGCTGTCTTTTGGGCTGGAGCTTCTCGTGGTTTGAGGCCTGGCTTGCTCCACCCCCTGCTCTTGAGATTCTCCCGGAGGTGGGCTGGATTTTGGCTGCATTTTGGGCTGGAGCTTCTCGTGGTTTGAGGCCTGGCTTGCTCCACCCCCTGCTCTTGAGATTCTTCCGGATGTGGGCTGCATTTTGGTAACATTTTGGGCTGGAGCTTCTCGAGGTTTGAGGCCTGGCTTGCTCCACCCCCTGCTCTTGAGATTCTCCCGGATGTGGGCTGCATTTTGGCTGCCTTTTGGGCTGGAGCTTCTCGTGGTTTGAGGCCTGGCTTGCTCGACCCACTGCTCTTGAGATTCTCTCGGATGTGGGCTGCATTTTGGCTGCCTTTTGGGCTGGAGGTTCTCGTGGTTTGAGGCCTGGCTTGCTCCACCCCCTGCTCTTGAGATTCTCCCGGATGTGGGCTGCATTTTGGCTGCCTTTTGGGCTGGAGCTTCTCGTGGTTTGAGACCTGGCTTGCTCCACCCCCTGCTCTTGAGATTCTACCAGATGTGGGCTGCATATTGGCTTTCTTTTGGGCTGGAGCTTCTCGTGGTTTGAGGCCTGGCTTGCTCCACCCCCTGCTCTTGAGATTCTCCCGGAGGTGGGCTGCATTTTGGCTGATTCTTGGGCTGGAGCTTCTCGTGGTTTGAGGCCTGCCTTGCTCGACCCCCTGCTCTTGAGATTCTCCCGCATGTGGCCTGAATTTTGGCTGCCTTTTGGGATGGAGCTTCTCGAGGTTTGAGGCCTGGCTTGCTCCACCCCCTGCTCTTGATATTCTCCTGGATGTGGCCTGCATTTTGGCTGCCTTTTGGGCTGGAGCTTCTCGTGGTTTGAGGCCTGGCTTGCTCCACCCCCTGCTCTTGAGATTGTCCCGGATGTGGGCTGCATTTTGGCTGCCTTTTGGGCTGGAGCTTCTCGTGGTTTGAGGCCTGGCTTGCTCCACCCCCTGCTCTTGAAATTGTCCCGGATGTGGGCTGCATTTTGGCTGCATTTTGGGCTGGAGCTTCTCGTGGTTTGAGGCCTGGCTTACTCCAAACTCTGCCATTGAGATTCTCCCCGAGGTGGGCTGGATTTTGGCTGCCTTTTGGGCTGGAGATTCTCGTGGTTTGAGGCCTGGCTTGCTCCACCCCCTGCTCTTGAGATTCTCCCGGATGTGGGCTGCATTTTGGCTGCCTTTTGGGCTGGAGCTTCTCGTGGTTTGAGGCCTGGCTTGCTCCACCCCCTGCTCTTGAGATTCTCCCGGATGTGGGCTGCATTTTGGCTGCCTTTAGGGCTGGAGCTTCTCGTGGTTTGAGGCCTGGCTTGCTCCACCCCCTGCTCTTGAGATTGTCCCGGATGTGGGCTGCATTTTGGCTGCCTTTTGGGCTGGAGCTTCTCGTGGTTTGAGGCCTGGCTTGCTCCACCCCCTGCTCTTGAGATTCTCCCGGATGTGGCCTGCATTTTGGCTGCCTTTTGGGCTGGAGCTTCTCGTGGTTTTAGGCCTGGCTTGCTCGACCCTCTGCTCTTCAGATTCTCCCGGATGTGGGCTGCATTTTGGCTGCCTTTTGGGCTGGAGCTTCTCGTGGTTTGAGGCCTGGCTTGCTCCACCCCCTGCTCTTGAGATTCTCCCGGATGTGGGCTGCATTTTGGCTGATTTTTGGGCTGGAGTTTCTCGTGGTTTGAGGCCTGGCTTGCTCCACTCCCTGCTCTTGAAATTGTCCCGGATGTAGGCTGCATTTTGGCTGCCTTTTGGGCTGGAGCTTCTCGTGGTTTGAGGCCTGGCTTGCTCCTCACCCTGCTCTTGAGATTCTCCCGGATTTGGGCTGCATTTTGGCTGCCTTTTGGGCTGGAGCTTCTCGTGGTTTGAGGCCTGGCTTACTCCACCCCCTGCTCTTGATATTCTCCCGGATGTGGGCTGGATTTTGGCTGCATTTTGGGCTGGAGCTTCTCGTGGTTTGAGGCCTGGCTTGCTCCACCCCCTGCTCTTGAGATTCTCCCGGATTTGGGCTGCATTTTGGCTGCCTTTTGGGCTGGAGCTTCTCGAGGTTTGAGGCCTGGCTTGCTCCACCCCCTGCTCTTGAGATTCTCCCGGATGTGGGCTGCATTTTGGCTGCCTTTAGGGCTGGAGCTTCTCGTGGTTTGAGGCCTGGCTTGCTCCACCCCCTGCTGTTGATATTCTCCCGGATGTGCGCTGCATTTTGGCTGCATTTTTAGGCTGGAGCTTCTCGTGGTTTGAGGCCTGGCTTGCTCCACCCCCTGCTCTTGAGATTCTCCCGGATGTGGGCTGCATTTTGGCTGCCTTTTGGGATGGAGCTTCTCGAGGTTTGAGGCCTGGCTTGTTCCACCCCCTGCTCTTGAGATTCTCCCGGATGTGGGCTGCATTTTGGCTGCCTTTAGGGCTGGAGCTTCTCGTGGTTTGAGGCCTGGCTTGCTCCACCCCCTGCTGTTGAGATTCTCCCGGATGTGCGCTGCATTTTGGCTGCATTTTTGGGCTGGAGCTTCTCGTGGTTTGAGGCCTGGCTTGCTCCACCCCCTGCTCTTGAGATTGTCCCGGATGTGGGCTGCATTTTGGCTGCCTTTTGGGCTGGAGCTTCTCGTGGTTTGAGGCCTGGCTTGCTCCACCCCCTGCTCTTGAGATTCTCCCGGATGTAAGCTGGATTTTGGCTCCCTTTTGGGCTGGAGCTTCTCATGGTTTGAGGCCTGGCTTGCTCCACCCTCTGCTCTTGAGATTCTCCTGCTTGTGGGCTGCATTTTGGCTGCCTTTTGGGCTGGAGCTTCTAGTGGTTTGAGGCCTGGCTTGCTCCACCCCCTGCTCTTGAGATTCTCCCGGATGTGGGCTGCATTTTGGCTGCCTTTTGGGCTGGAGCTTCTCATGGTTTGAGGCCTGGCTTGCTCCACCCTCTGCTCTTGAGATTCTCCCGGATGTGGGCTGGATTTTGACTGCCTTTTGGGCAGGAGCTTCTCGTGGTTTGAGGCCTGGCTTCCTCCACCCTCTGCTCTTGAGATTCTCCCGGATGTGGGCTGCATTTTGGCTGCGTTTAGGGCTGGAGCTTCTCGTGGTTTGAGGCCTTGCTTGCTCCACCCCCTGCTCTTGAAATTGTCCCGGATGTGGGCTGCATTTTGGCTGCCTTTTGGGCTGGAGCTTCTCGTGGTTTGAGGCCTGGCTTGCACCACCCCCTGCTCTTGAGATTGTCCCGGATGTGGGCTGCATTTTGGCTGTCTTTTGGGCTGGAGCTTCTCGTGGTTTGAGGCCTGGCTTGCTCCACCCCCTGCTCTTGAGATTGTCCCGGATGTGGGCTGCATTTTGGCTGTCTTTTGGGCTGGAGCTTCTCGTGGTTTGAGGCCTGGCTTGCTCCACCCCCTGCTCTTGAGATTCTCCCGGATGTGGGCTGCATTTTGGTAGCCTTTTGGGCTGGAGCTTCTCGAGGTTTGAGGCCTGGCTTGCTCCAACCCCTGCTCTTGAGATTCTCCCGGATGTGGGCTGGATTTTGTCTGCCTTTTGGGCTGGAGCTTCTCATGGTTTGAGGCCTGGCTTGCTCCACCTCCTGCTCTTGAGATTCTCCCGGATGTGGGCTGCATTTTGGCTGCCTTTTGGGCTGGAGCTTCTCGTGGTTTGAAGCCTGGCTTGCTCCACCCTCTGCTCTTGACATTCTCCAGGATGTGGGCTGGATTTTGGCTGCATTTTGGGCTGGAGCTTCTCGTGGTTTGAGGCCTGGCTTGCTCCACCCCCTGCTCTTGAGATTCTCCCGGATGTGGGCTGCATTTTGGCTGCCTTTAGGGCTGGAGCTTCTCGTGGTTTGAGGCCTGGCTTGCTCCACCCCCTGCTCTTGAGATTGTCCCGGATGTGGGCTGCATTTTGGCTGTCTTTTGGGCTGGAGCTTCTCGAGGTTTAAGGCCTGGCTTGCTCCAACCCCTGCTCTTGAGATTCTCCTGAATGTGGGCTGGATTTTGGCTGCGTTTTAGGCTGGAGCTTCTCGTGGTTTGAGGCCTGGCTTGCTCCACCCCCTGCTCTTGAGATTCTCCTGGATGTGGGCTGCATTTTGGCTGCCTTTTGGGCCGGAGCTTCTCGTGGTTTGAGGCCTGGCTTGCTCCACCCCCTGCTCTTGAGATTCTACCAGATGTGGGCTGCATATTGGCTGCCTTTTGGGCTGGAGCTTCTCGTGGTTTGAGGCCTGGCTTGCTCCACCCCCTGCTCTTGAGAGTCTCCCGGATGTGGGCTGCATTTTGGCTGCCTTTTGGGCTGGAGCTTCTCGTGGTTTGAGGCCTGGCTTGCTCCACCCCTGCTCTTGAGATTCTCCCGGATGTGGGCTGCATTTTGGCTGCCTTTTGGGCTGGAGCTTCTCATGGTTTGAGGCCTGGCTTGCTCCACCCCCTGCTCTTGAGATTCTCCCGGATGTGGGCTGGATTTTGACTGCCTTTTGGGCAGGATCTTCTCGTGGTTTGAGGCCTGGCTTCCTCCACCCCCTGCTCTTGAGATTCTCCCGGATGTGGGCTGCATGTTGGCTGCATTTAGGGCTGGAAATTCTCGTGGTTTGAGGCCTTGCTTGCTCCACCCCCTGCTCTTGAAATTGTCCCGGATGTGGGCTGCATTTTGGCTGCCTTTTGGGCTGGAGCTTCTCGTGGTTTGAGGCCTGGCTTGCACCACCCCCTGCTCTTGAGATTGTCCCGGATGTGGGCTGCATTTTGGCTGTCTTTTGGGCTGGAGCTTCTCGTGGTTTGAGGCCTGGCTTGCTCCACTCCCTGCTCTTGAGATTCTCCCGGATGTGGGCTGCATTTTGGCTGCCTTTTGGGCTGGAGCTTCTCGTGGTTTGAGGCCTGGCTTGCTCCACCCCCTGCTCTTGAGATTCTCCTGGAGGTAGGCTGCATTTTGGCTGCCTTTTGGGCTGGAGCTTCTTGTGGTTTGAGGCGTGGCTTGCTCCACCCCCTGCTCTTGAGATTCTCCTGCACATGGGCTGCATTTTGGCTGCCTTTTGGGCTGGAGCTTCTCGTGGTTTGAGGCCTGGCTTGCTCCACCCCCTGCTCTTGAAATTCTCCTGAATGTGGGCTGCATTTTGGCTGCGTTTTAGGCTGGAGCTTCCCGTGGTTTGAGGCCTGGCTTGCTCCACCCCCTGCTCTTGAGATTCTCCCGGATGTGGGCTGGATTTTCGCTGCGTTTTGGGCTGGAGCTTCTCGTGGTTTGAGGCCTGGCTTGCTCCACCCCCTGCTCTTGAGATTCTACGAGATGTGGGCTGCATATTGGCTGCCTTTTGGGCTGGAGCTTCTCGTGGTTTGAGGCCTGGCTTGCTCCACCCCCTGCTCTTGAGCGTCTCCCGGATGTGGGCTGCATTTTGGCTGCCTTTTGGGCTGGAGCTTCTCGTGGTTTGAGGCCTGGCTTGCTCCACCCCTGCTCTTGAGATTCTCCCGGATGTGGGCTGCATTTTGGCTGCCTTTTGGGCTGGAGCTTCTCATGGTTTGAGGCCTGGCTTGCTCCACCCCCTGCTCTTGAGATTCTCCCGGATGTGGGCTGGATTTTGACTGCCTTTTGGGCAGGATCTTCTCGTGGTTTGAGGCCTGGCTTCCTCCACCCCCTGCTCTTGAGATTCTCCCGGATGTGGGCTGCATTTTGGCTGCATTTAGGGCTGGCAATTCTCGTGGTTTGAGGCCTTGCTTGCTCCACCCCCTGCTCTTGAAATTGTCCCGGATGTGGGCTGCATTTTGGCTGCCTTTTGGGCTGGAGCTTCTCGTGGTTTGAGGCCTGGCTTGCACCACCCCCTGCTCTTGAGATTGTCCCGGATGTGGGCTGCATTTTGGCTGTCTTTTGGGCTGGAGCTTCTCGTGGTTTGAGGCCTGGCTTGCTCCACTCCCTGCTCTTGAGATTCTCCCGGATGTGGGCTGCATTTTGGCTGCCTTTTGGGCTGGAGCTTCTCGTGGTTTGAGGCCTGGCTTGCTCCACCCCCTGCTCTTGAGATTCTCCTGGAGGTAGGCTGCATTTTGGCTGCCTTTTGGGCTGGAGCTTCTTGTGGTTTGAGGCGTGGCTTGCTCCACCCCCTGCTCTTGAGATTCTCCTGCACATGGGCTGCATTTTGGCTGCCTTTTGGGCTGGAGCTTCTCGTGGTTTGAGGCCTGGCTTGCTCCACCCCCTGCTCTTGAAATTCTCCTGAATGTGGGCTGCATTTTGGCTGCGTTTTAGGCTGGAGCTTCCCGTGGTTTGAGGCCTGGCTTGCTCCACCCCCTGCTCTTGAGATTCTCCCGGATGTGGGCTGGATTTTCGCTGCGTTTTGGGCTGGAGCTTCTCGTGGTTTGAGGCCTGGCTTGCTCCACCCCCTGCTCTTGAGATTCTACGAGATGTGGGCTGCATATTGGCTGCCTTTTGGGCTGGAGCTTCTCGTGGTTTGAGGCCTGCCTTGCTCCACCCCCTGCTCTTGAAATTCTCCCGGATGTGGCGTGCATTTTGGCTGCCTTTTGGGCTGGAGCTTCTCGTGGTTTGAGGCCTGGCTTGCTCCACACCCTGCTCTTGAGATTCTCCCGGATGTGGGCTGCATTTTGGCTGCCTTTAGGGCTGGAGCTTCTCGTGGTTTGAGGCCTGGCTTGCTCCACCCCCTGCTCTTGACATTCTCCCGGATGTGGGCTGCATTTTGGCTGCATTTTGGGCTGGAGCTTCTCGTGGTTTGCGGCCTGGCTTGCTCCACCCCCTGCTCTTGAGATTCTCCCGCATGTGGCCTGAATTTTGGCTGCCTTTTGGGCTGGAGCTTCTCGTGGTTTGAGGCCTGCCTTGCTCCACCCCCTGCTCTTGAGATTCTCCCGGATGTGGGCTGCATTTTGGCTGCCTTTTGGGCTGGAGCTTCTCGTGGTTTGAGGCCTGGCTTGCTCCACCCCCTGCTCTTGAGATTCTACCAGATGTGGGCTGCATATTGGCTGCCTTTTGGGCTGGAGCTTATCGTGGTTTGAGGCCTGGCTTGCTCCACCCCCTGCTCTTGAGATTCTCCCGGAGGTGGGCTGCATTTTGGCTGATTCTTGGGCTGGAGCTTCTCGTGGTTTGAGGCCTGCCTTGCTCGACCCCCTGCTCTTGAGATTCTCCCGCATGTGGCCTGAATTTTGGCTGCCTTTTGGGCTGGAGCTTCTCGAGGTTTGAGGCCTGGCTTGCTCCACCCCCTGCTCTTGATATTCTCCTGGATGTGGCCTGCATTTTGGCTGCCTTTTGGGCTGGAGCTTCTCGTGGTTTGAGGCCTGGCTTGCTCCACCCCCTGCTCTTGAGATTGTCCCGGATGTGGGCTGGATTTTGGCTGCCTTTTGGGCTGGAGATTCTCGTGGTTTGAGGCCTGGCTTGCTCCACCCCCTGCTCTTCATATTCTCCTGCATGTGGGCTGCATTTTGGCTGCCTTTTGGGCTGGAGCTTCTCATGGTTTGAGGCCTGGCTTGCTCCACCCCCTGCTCTTGAGATTCTCCCGGATGTGGGCTGCATTTTGGCTGCATTTAGGGCTGGAGCTTCTCGTGGTTTGAGGCCTGGCTTGCTCCACCCCCTGCTCTTGACATTCTCCCGGATGTGGGCTGCATTTTGGCTGCATTTTGGGCTGGAGCTTCTCGTGGTTTGCGGCCTGGCTTGCTCCACCCCCTGCTCTTGAGATTCTCCCGCATGTGGCCTGAATTTTGGCTGCCTTTAGGGCTGGAGCTTCTCGTGGTTTGAGGCCTGCCTTGCTCCACCCCATGCTCTTGAGATTCTCCCGGATGTGGGCTGCATTTTGGCTGCCTTTTGGGCTGGAGCTTCTCGTGGTTTGAGGCCTGGCTTGCTCCACCCCCTGCTCTTGAGATTCTACCAGATGTGGGCTGCATATTGGCTGTCTTTTGGGCTGGAGCTTCTCGTGGTTTGAGGCCTGGCTTGCACCACCCCCTGCTCTTGAGATTGTCCCGGATGTGGGCTGCATTTTGGCTGTCTTTTGGGCTGGAGCTTCTCGTGGTTTGAGGCCTGGCTTGCTCCACCCCCTGCTCTTGAGATTGTCCCGGATGTGGGCTGCATTTTGGCTGTCTTTTGGGCTGGAGCTTCTCGTGGTTTGAGGCCTGGCTTGCTCCACTCCCTGCTCTTCATATTGACCCGGATATGGGCTGGATTTTGTCTGCCTTTTGGGCTGGAGCTTCTCGTGGTTTGGGGCCTGGCTTGCTCCACCCCCTGCTCTTGAGATTCTCCCGGATGTGGGCTGCATTTTGGCTGAATCTTGGGCTGGAGCTTCTCGTGGTTTGAGGCCTGGCTTGCTCCACCCCCTGCTCTTGAGATTCTCCCGGATGTGGGCTGGATTTTGGCTGCATTTTGGGCTGGAGCTTCTCGTGGTTTGAGGCCTGGCTTGCTCCACCCCCTGCTCTTGAGATTCTCCCGGATGTGGGCTGGATTTTGGCTGCCTTTTGGGCTGGAGCTTCTCATGGTTTGAGGCCTGGCTTGCTCCACCCCCTGCTCTTGAGATTCTCCTGGATGTGGGCTGCATTTTGGCTGCCTTTTGGGCTGGAGCTTCTCGTGGTTTGAGGCCTGGCTTGCTCCACCCCCTGCTCTTGAGATTCTCCCGGATGTGGGCTGCATTTTGGCTGCCTTTTGGGCTGGAGCTTCTCGTGGTTTGAGGCCTGGCTTGCTCCAACCCCTGCTCTTGAGATTCTCCTGGAGGTAGGCTGCATTTTGGCTGCCTTTTGGGCTGGAGCTTCTTGTGGTTTGAGGCCTGGCTTGCTCCACCCCCTGCTCTTGAGATTCTCCTGCATGTGGGCTGCATTTTGGCTGCCTTTTGGGCTGGAGCTTCTCGTGGTTTGAGGCCTGGCTTGCACCACCCCCTGCTCTTGAGATTGTCCCGGATGTGGGCTGCTTTTTGGCTGTCTTTTGGGCTGGAGCTTCTCGTGGTTTGAGGCCTGGCTTGCTCCACCCCCTGCTCTTGAGATTGTCCCGGATGTGGGCTGCATTTTGGCTGTCTTTTGGGCTGGAGCTTCTCGTGGTTTGAGGCCTGGCTTGCTCCACTCCCTGCTCTTCATATTGACCCGGATATGGGCTGGATTTTGTCTGCATTTTGGGCTGGAGCTTCTCGTGGTTTGGGGCCTGGCATGCTCCACCCCCTGCTCTTGAGATTCTCCCGGATGTGGGCTGCATTTTGGCTGAATCTTGGGCTGGAGCTTCTCGTGGTTTGAGGCCTGGCTTGCTCCACCCCCTGCTCTTGAGATTCTCCCGGATGTGGGCTGGATTTTGGCTGCATTTTGGGCTGGAGCTTCTCGTGGTTTGAGGCCTGGCTTGCTCCACCCCCTGCTCTTGAGATTCTCCCGGATGTGGGCTGCATTTTGGCTGCCTTTTGGGCTGGAGCTTCTCATGGTTTGAGGCCTGGCTTGCTCCACCCCCTGCTCTTGAGATTCTCCCGGATGTGGGCTGCATTTTGGCTGCCTTTTGGGCCGGAGCTTCTCGTGGTTTGAAGCCTGGCTTGCTCCACCCCCTGCTCTTGACATTCTCCAGGATGTGGGCTGGATTTTGGCTGATTCTTGGGCTGGAGCTTCTCGTGGTTTGAGGCCTGGCTTGCTCCACCCCCTGCTCTTGAGATTCTCCCGGATGTGGGCTGCATTTTGGCTGCCTTTTGGGCTGGAGCTTCTCGTGGTTTGAGGCCTGGCTTGCTCCACCCCCTGCTCTTGACATTCTCCTGCATGTGGGCTGCATTTTGGCTGCCTTTTGGGCTGGAGCTTCTCGTGGTTTGAGGCCTGGCTTGCTCCACCCCCTGCTCTTGAAATTCTCCCGGATGTGGCGTGCATTTTGGCTGCCTTTTGGGCTGGAGCTTCTCGTGGTTTGAGGCCTGCCTTGCTCCACCCCCTGCTCTTGAAATTCTCCCGGATGTGGCGTGCATTTTGGCTGCCTTTTGGGCTGGAGCTTCTCGTGGTTTGAGGCCTGGCTTGCTCCACACCCTGCTCTTGAGATTCTCCCGGATGTGGGCTGCATTTTGGCTGCCTTTAGGGCTGGAGCTTCTCGTGGTTTGAGGCCTGGCTTGCTCCACCCCCTGCTCTTGAGATTCTCCCGGATCTGGGCTGCATTTTGGCTGCATTTTGGGCTGGAGCTTCTCGTGGTTTGAGGCCTGGCTTGCTCCACCCCCTGCTCTTGAGATTCTCCCGAATGTGGGCTGCATTTTGGCTCCATTGTTGGGCTGGAGCTTCTCGTGGTTTGAGGCCTGCCTTGCTCGACCCCCTGCTCTTGAGATTCTCCCGCATGTGGCCTGAATTTTGGCTGCCTTTTGGGCTGGAGCTTCTCGTGGTTTGAGGCCTGCCTTGCTCCACCCCCTGCTCTTGAGATTCTCCCGGATGTGGCCTGCATTTTGGCTGCCTTTTGGGCTGGAGCTTCTCGTGGTTTGAGGCCTGGCTTGCTGCAACCCCTGCTCTTGAGATTCTCCCGGATGTGGGCTGCATTTTGGCTGATTCTTGGGCTGGAGCTTCCCGTGGTTTGAGGCCTGGCTTGCTCCACCCCCTGCTCTTGTGATTCTCCCGGATGTGGGCTGGATTTTGGCTGCCTTTTGGGCTGGATCTTCTCGTGGTTTGAAGCCTGGCTTGCTTCACCCCCTGCTCTTGAGATTCTCCTGGATGTGGGCTGCATTTTGGCTGCCTTTTGGGCTGGAGCTTCTCATGGTTTGAGGCCTGGCTTGCTCCACCCCCTGCTCTTGAGATTCTCCCGGATGTGGGCTGGATTTTGGCTCCCTTTTGGGCTGGAGCTTCTCGAGGTTTGAGGCCTGGCTTGCTCCACCCCCTGCTCTTCATATTCTCCTGGATGTGGGCTGCGTTTTGGCTACATTTTGGGCTGGAGCTTCTCATGGATTGAGGCCTGGCTTGCTCCACCCCCTGCTCTTGAGATTCTCCCGGATGTGGGCTGGATTTTGGCTGCCTTTTGGGCTGGAGCTTCTCGTGGTTTGAGGCCTGGCTTGCTCCACCCACTGCTCTTGAGATTCTCCCGGATGTGGGCTGCATTTTGGCTGATACTTGGGCTGGAGCTTCTCGTGGTTTGAGGCCTGGATTGCTCCACCCCCTGCTCTTGAGATTCTCCCGGATGTGGGCTGCATTTTGGCTGCCTGTTGGGCTGGAGTTTCTCGTGGTTTGAGGCCTGGCTTGCTCCACCCCCTGCTCTTGAGATTCTCCCGGATGTGGGCTGCATTTTGGCTGCCTTTTGGGCTGGAGGTTCTCGTGGTTTGAGGCCTGGCTTGCTCCACCCAATGCTCTTGATATTCTCCCGGATGTGGGCTGCATTTTGGCTGCCTTTTGGGCTGGAGGTTCTCGTGGTTTGAGGCCTGGCTTGCTCCACCCAATGCTCTTGAGATTCTCCCGGATGTGGGCTGCATTTTGGCTGCCTTTAGGGCTGGAGCTTCTCGTGGTTTGAGGCCTGGCTTGCTCCACCCCCTGCTCTTGACATTCTCCCGGATGTGGGCTGCATTTTGGCTGCATTTTGGGCTGGAGCTTCTCGTGGTTTGAGGCCTGGCTTGCTCCACCCCCTGCTCTTGAGATTCTCCCGAATGTGGGCTGCATTTTGGCTCCATTGTTGGGCTGGAGCTTCTCGTGGTTTGAGGCCTGCCTTGCTCGACCCCCTGCTCTTGAGATTCTCCCGCATGTGGCCTGAATTTTGGCTGCCTTTTGGGCTGGAGCTTCTCGTGGTTTGAGGCCTGCCTTGCTCCACCCCCTGCTCTTGAGATTCTCCCGGATGTGGCCTGCATTTTGGCTGCCTTTTGGGCTGGAGCTTCTCGTGGTTTGAGGCCTGGCTTGCTGCAACCCCTGCTCTTGAGATTCTCCCGGATGTGGGCTGCATTTTGGCTGATTCTTGGGCTGGAGCTTCCCGTGGTTTGAGGCCTGGCTTGCTCCACCCCCTGCTCTTGTGATTCTCCCGGATGTGGGCTGGATTTTGGCTGCCTTTTGGGCTGGATCTTCTCGTGGTTTGAAGCCTGGCTTGCTTCACCCCCTGCTCTTGAGATTCTCCTGGATGTGGGCTGCATTTTGGCTGCCTTTTGGGCTGGAGCTTCTCATGGTTTGAGGCCTGGCTTGCTCCACCCCCTGCTCTTGAGATTCTCCCGGATGTGGGCTGGATTTTGGCTCCCTTTTGGGCTGGAGCTTCTCGAGGTTTGAGGCCTGGCTTGCTCCACCCCCTGCTCTTCATATTCTCCTGGATGTGGGCTGCGTTTTGGCTACATTTTGGGCTGGAGCTTCTCATGGATTGAGGCCTGGCTTGCTCCACCCCCTGCTCTTGAGATTCTCCCGGATGTGGGCTGGATTTTGGCTGCCTTTTGGGCTGGAGCTTCTCGTGGTTTGAGGCCTGGCTTGCTCCACCCACTGCTCTTGAGATTCTCCCGGATGTGGGCTGCATTTTGGCTGATACTTGGGCTGGAGCTTCTCGTGGTTTGAGGCCTGGATTGCTCCACCCCCTGCTCTTGAGATTCTCCCGGATGTGGGCTGCATTTTGGCTGCCTGTTGGGCTGGAGTTTCTCGTGGTTTGAGGCCTGGCTTGCTCCACCCCCTGCTCTTGAGATTCTCCCGGATGTGGGCTGCATTTTGGCTGCCTTTTGGGCTGGAGGTTCTCGTGGTTTGAGGCCTGGCTTGCTCCACCCAATGCTCTTGATATTCTCCCGGATGTGGGCTGCATTTTGGCTGCCTTTTGTGCTGGAGCTTCTCGTGGTTTGAGGCCTGGCTTGCTCCACCCCCTTCTCTTGAGATTCTCCCGGATGTGGGCTGGATTTTGGCTGATTCTTGGGCTGGAGCTTCCCGTGGTTTGAGGCCTGGCTTGCTCCACCCCCTGCTCTTGAGATTCTCCCGCATGTGGGCTGCATTTTGGCTGCCTTTTGGGCTGGAGCTTCTCGAGGTTTGAGGCCTGGCTTGCTCCACCCCCTGCTCTTGAGAATCTCCCGGATGTCGGCTGGATTTTGGCTGCCTTTTGGGCTGGAGCTTCTCATGGTTTGAGGCCTGGCTTGCTCCACCCCCTGCTCTTGAGATTCTCCCGGAGGTGGGCTCGATTTTGGCTGCCTTTTGGGCTGGAGCTTCTCATGGTTTGAGGCCTGGCTTGCTCCACCCCCTGCTCTTGAGATTCTCCCGGATGTGGGCTGCATTTTGGCTGCCTTTAGGGCTGGAGCTTCTTGTGGTTTGAGGCCTGGCTTGCTCCACCCCCTGCTCTTGAGATTGTCCCGGATGTGGGCTGCATTTTGGCTGCCTGTTGGGCTGGAGCTTCTTGTGGTTTGAGGCCTGGATTGCTCCACCCCCTGCTCTTGAGATTCTCCCGGAGGTGGGCTGCATTTTGGCTGCCTTTTGGGCTGGAGCTTCTCGTGGTTTGAGGCCTGCCTTGCTCCACCCCCTGCTCTTGAGATTCTCCTGGAGGTAGGCTGCATTTTGGCTGCCTTTTGGGCTGGAGCTTCTCGTGGTTTGAGGCCTGGCTTGCTCCACCCCCTGCTCTTGAGATTCTCCCGGATGTGGGCTGGATTTTGGCTCCCTTTTGGGCTGGAGCTTCTCGAGGTTTGAGGCCTGGCTTGCTCCACCCCCTGCTCTTGAGATTCTCCCGGATGAGGGCTGCATTTTGGCTGCATTTTGGCTGGAGCTTCTCGTGGTTTGAGGCCTGGCTTTCTCCACCCCCTGCTCTTGAGATTCTCCCAGATGTGGGCTGCATTTTGGCTGCCTTTTGGGCTGGAGCTTCTTGTGGTTTGAGGCCTGGCTTGCTCCACCCCCTGCTCTTGAGATTCTCCCGGATGTGGGCTGCATTTTGGCTGCCTGTTGGGCTGGAGCTTCTTGTGGTTTGAGGCCTGGCTTGCTCCACCCCCTGCTCTTGAAATTGTCCCGGATGTGGGCTGCATTTTGGCTGCCTTTTGGGCTGGAGCTTCTCGTGGTTTGAGGCCTGGCTTGCACCACCCCCTGCTCTTGAGATTGTCCCGGATGTGGGCTGCATTTTGGCTGTCTTTTGGGCTGGAGCTTCTCGTGGTTTGGGGCCTGGCTTGCTCCACCCCCTGCTCTTGAGATTCTCCCGGATGTGGGCTGCATTTTGGCTGAATCTTGGGCTGGAGCTTCTCGTGGTTTGAGGCCTGGCTTGCTCCACCCCCTGCTCTTGAGATTCTCCCGGATGTGGGCTGGATTTTGGCTGCATTTTGGGCTGGAGCTTCTCGTGGTTTGAGGCCTGGCTTGCTCCACCCCCTGCTCTTGAGATTCTCCCGGATGTGGGCTGGATTTTGGCTGCATTTTGGGCTGGAGCTTCTCATGGTTTGAGGCCTGGCTTGCTCCACCCCCTGCTCTTGAGATTCTCCTGGATGTGGGCTGCATTTTGGCTGCCTTTTGGGCTGGAGCTTCTCGTGGTTTGAGGCCTGGCTTGCTCCAACCCCTGCTCTTGAGATTCTCCTGGAGGTAGGCTGCATTTTGGCTGCCTTTTGGGCTGGAGCTTCTTGTGGTTTGAGGCCTGGCTTGCTCCACCCCCTGCTCTTGAGATTCTCCTGCATGTGGGCTGCATTTTGGCTGCCTTTTGGGCTGGAGCTTCTCGTGGTTTGAGGCCTGGCTTGCACCACCCCCTGCTCTTGAGATTGTCCCGGATGTGGGCTGCTTTTTGGCTGTCTTTTGGGCTGGAGCTTCTCGTGGTTTGAGGCCTGGCTTGCTCCACCCCCTGCTCTTGAGATTGTCCCGGATGTGGGCTGCATTTTGGCTGTCTTTTGGGCTGGAGCTTCTCGTGGTTTGAGGCCTGGCTTGCTCCACTCCCTGCTCTTCATATTGACCCGGATATGGGCTGGATTTTGTCTGCATTTTGGGCTGGAGCTTCTCGTGGTTTGGGGCCTGGCATGCTCCACCCCCTGCTCTTGAGATTCTCCCGGAT
Organism: Rhynochetos jubatus; assembly: GCA_027574665.1. NCBI lineage: Eukaryota > Metazoa > Chordata > Aves > Eurypygiformes > Rhynochetidae > Rhynochetos > Rhynochetos jubatus. The sequence goes on from CM050669.1 coordinate 826,950, forward strand.
GTGGGCTGCATTTTGGCTGCCTTTTGGTTTGGAGCTTCTCATGGTTTGAGGCCTGGCTTGCTCCACCCCCTGCTCTTGAGATTCTCCCGGATGTGGGCTGCATTTTGGCTGCCTTTTGGGCCGGAGCTTCTCGTGGTTTGAAGCCTGGCTTGCTCCACCCCCTGCTCTTGACATTCTCCAGGATGTGGGCTGGATTTTGGCTGATTCTTGGGCTGGAGCTTCTCGTGGTTTGAGGCCTGGCTTGCTCCACCCCCTGCTCTTGAGATTCTCCCGGATGTGGGCTGCATTTTGGCTGCCTTTTGGGCTGGAGCTTCTCGTGGTTTGAGGCCTGGCTTGCTCCACCCCCTGCTCTTGAGATTCTCCTGCATGTGGGCTGCATTTTGGCTGCCTTTTGGGCTGGAGCTTCTCGTGGTTTGAGGCCTGGCTTGCTCCACCCCCTGCTCTTGAAATTCTCCCGGATGTGGCGTGCATTTTGGCTGACTTTTGGGCTGGAGCTTCTCGTGGTTTGAGGCCTGCCTTGCTCCACCCCCTGCTCTTGAAATTCTCCCGGATGTGGCGTGCATTTTGGCTGCCTTTTGGGCTGGAGCTTCTCGTGGTTTGAGGCCTGGCTTGCTCCACACCCTGCTCTTGAGATTCTCCCGGATGTGGGCTGCATTTTGGCTGCCTTTAGGGCTGGAGCTTCTCGTGGTTTGAGGCCTGGCTTGCTCCACCCCCTGCTCTTGACATTCTCCCGGATGTGGGCTGCATTTTGGCTGCATTTTGGGCTGGAGCTTCTCGTGGTTTGAGGCCTGGCTTGCTCCACCCCCTGCTCTTGAGATTCTCCCGAATGTGGGCTGCATTTTGGCTCCATTGTTGGGCTGGAGCTTCTCGTGGTTTGAGGCCTGCCTTGCTCGACCCCCTGCTCTTGAGATTCTCCCGCATGTGGCCTGAATTTTGGCTGCCTTTTGGGCTGGAGCTTCTCGTGGTTTGAGGCCTGCCTTGCTCCACCCCCTGCTCTTGAGATTCTCCCGGATGTGGCCTGCATTTTGGCTGCATTTTGGGCTGGAGCTTCTCGTGGTTTGAGGCCTGGCTTGCTGCAACCCCTGCTCTTGAGATTCTCCCGGATGTGGGCTGCATTTTGGCTGATTCTTGGGCTGGAGCTTCCCGTGGTTTGAGGCCTGGCTTGCTCCACCCCCTGCTCTTGTGATTCTCCCGGATGTGGGCTGGATTTTGGCTGCCTTTTGGGCTGGATCTTCTCGTGGTTTGAAGCCTGGCTTGCTTCACCCCCTGCTCTTGACATTCTCCTGGATGTGGGCTGCATTTTGGCTGCCTTTTGGGCTGGAGCTTCTCATGGTTTGAGGCCTGGCTTGCTCCACCCCCTGCTCTTGAGATTCTCCCGGATGTGGGCTGGATTTTGGCTCCCTTTTGGGCTGGAGCTTCTCGAGGTTTGAGGCCTGGCTTGCTCCACCCCCTGCTCTTCATATTCTCCTGGATGTGGGCTGCGTTTTGGCTACATTTTGGGCTGGAGCTTCTCATGGATTGAGGCCTGGCTTGCTCCACCCCCTGCTCTTGAGATTCTCCCGGATGTGGGCTGGATTTTGGCTGCCTTTTGGGCTGGAGCTTCTCGTGGTTTGAGGCCTGGCTTGCTCCACCCCCTGCTCTTGAGATTCTCCCGGATGTGGGCTGCATTTTGGCTGATACTTGGGCTGGAGCTTCTCGTGGTTTAAGGCCTGGATTGCTCCACCCCCTGCTCTTGAGATTCTCCCGGATGTGGGCTGCATTTTGGCTGCCTGTTGGGCTGGAGTTTCTTGTGGTTTGAGGCCTGGCTTGCTCCACCCCCTGCTCTTGAGATTCTCCCGGATGTGGGCTGCATTTTGGCTGCCTTTTGGGCTGGAGGTTCTCGTGGTTTGAGGCCTGGCTTGCTCCACCCAATGCTCTTGATATTCTCCCGGATGTGGGCTGCATTTTGGCTGCCTTTTGTGCTGGAGCTTCTCGTGGTTTGAGGCCTGGCTTGCTCCACCCCCTTCTCTTGAGATTCTCCCGGATGTGGGCTGGATTTTGGCTGATTCTTGGGCTGGAGCTTCCCGTGGTTTGAGGCCTGGCTTGCTCCACCCCCTGCTCTTGAGATTCTCCCGCATGTGGGCTGCATTTTGGCTGCCTTTTGGGCTGGAGCTTCTTGTGGTTTGAAGCCTGGCTTGCTCCACCCCCTGCTCTTGAGATTCTCCCAGATGTGGGCTCCATTTTGGCTGATACTTGGGCTGGAGATTCTCGTGGTTTGAGGCCTGGCTTGCTCCACCCCCTGCTCTTGAGATTACCCCGGATGTGGGCTGCATTTTGGCTGCCTTTTGGGCTGGAGCTTCTCGTGGTTTGAGGCCTGGCTTGCTCCACCCCCTGCTCTTGAGAATCTCCCGGATGTCGGCTGGATTTTGGCTGCCTTTTGGGCTGGAGCTTCTCATGGTTTGAGGCCTGGCTTGCTCCACCCCCTGCTCTTGAGATTCTCCCGGAGGTGGGCTCGATTTTGGCTGCCTTTTGGGCTGGAGCTTCTCATGGTTTGAGGCCTGGCTTGCTCCACCCCCTGCTCTTGAGATTCTCCCGGATGTGGGCTGGATTTTGGCTGCCTTTTTGGCTGGAGCTTCTTGTGGTTTGAGGCCTGGCTTGCTCCACCCCCTGCTCTTGAGATTCTCCCTGATGTGGGCTGCATTTTGGCTGCCTGTTGGGCTGGAGCTTCTTGTGGTTTGAGGCCTGGATTGCTCCACCCCCTGCTCTTGAGATTCTCCCGGAGGTGGGCTGCATTTTGGCTGCCTTTTGGGCTGGAGCTTCTCGTGGTTTGAGGCCTGCCTTGCTCCACCCCCTGCTCTTGAGATTCTCCTGGATTTGGGCTGGATTTTGGCTGCCTTTTGGGCTGGAGCTTCTCGTGGTTTGAGGCCTGGCTTGCTCCACCGCCTGCTCTTGAGATTCTCCCGGATGTGGGCTGGATTTTGGCTCCCTTTTGGGCTGGAGCTTCTCGAGGTTTGAGGCCTGGCTTGCTCCACCCCCTGCTCTTGAGATTCTCCCGGATGAGGGCTGCATTTTGGCTGCATTTTGGCTGGAGCTTCTCGTGGTTTGAGGCCTGGCTTGCTCCACCCCCTGCTCTTGAGATTCTCCCGGATGTGGGCTGCATTTTGGCTGCCTTTTGGGCTGGAGCTTCTTGTGGTTTGAGGCCTGGCTTGCTCCACCCCCTGCTCTTGAGATTCTCCCGGATGTGGGCTGCATTTTGGCTGCCTGTTGGGCTGGAGCTTCTTGTGGTTTGAGGCCTGGCTTGCTCCACCCCCTGCTCTTGAGATTCTCCCGGATGTGGGCTGCATTTTGGCTGTCTTTTGGGCTGGAGCTTCTCCTGGTTTGAGGCCTGGCTTGCTCCACCCCCTGCTCTTGAGATTCTCCCGGATGTGGGCTGCATTTTGGCTGCATTTTGGGCTGGAGCTTCTCGTGGTTTGAGGCCTGGATTGCTCCACCCAATGCTCTTGAGATTCTCCCGGATGTGGGCTGCATTTTGGCTGCGTTTTGGGCTGGAGCTTCTCGAGGTTTGAGGCCTGGCTTGCTCCACCCCCTGCTCTTGATATTCTCCCGGATGTGGGCTGCATTTTGGCTGCATTTTGGGCTGGAGTTTCTCGAGGTTTGAGGCCTGGCTTGCTCCACGCCCTGCTCTTGAGATTCTCCTGGATGTGGGCTGCGTTTTGGCTACATTTTGGGCTGCAGCTTCTCATGGATTGAGGCCTGGCTTGCTCCACCCCCTGCTCTTGAGATTCTCCCGGATGTGGGCTGGATTTTGGCTGCCTTTTGGGCTGGAGCTTCCCGTGGTTTGAGGCCTGGCTTGCTCCACCCAATGCTCTTGAGATTCTCCTCGATGTGGGCTGCATTTTGGCTGCCTTTTGTGCTGGAGCTTCTCGTGGTTTGAGGCCTGGCTTGCTGCAACCCCTGCTCTTGAGATTCTCCCGGATGTGGGCTGCATTTTGGCTGATTCTTGGGCTGGAGCTTCCCGTGGTTTGAGGCCTGGCCTGCTCCAAACCCTGCTCTTGAGATTCTCCCGGATGTGGGCTGTATTTTGGCTGCATTTTGGGCTGGAGCTTCTCGTGGTTTGAAGCCTGGCTTGCTTCACCCCCGCTCTTGAGATTCTCCTGGATGTGGGCTGCATTTTGGCTGCCTTTTGGGATGGAGCTTCTCATGGTTTGAGGCCTGGCTTGCTCCACCCCCTGCTCTTGAGATTCTCCCGGATGTGGGCTGGATTTTGGCTCCCTTTTGGGCTGGAGCTTCTCGAGGTTTGAGGCCTGGCTTGCTCCACCCCCTGCTCTTGATATTCTCCTGGATGTGGGCTGGATTTTGGCTGCCTTTTGGGCTGGAGCTTCTCGTGGTTTGAGGCCTGGCTTGCTCCACCCCCTGCTCTTGAGATTCTCCCGGATGTGGGCTGCATTTTGGCTGATACTTGGGCTGGAGCTTCTCGTGGTTTAAGGCCTGGATTGCTCCACCCCCTGCTCTTGAGATTCTCCCGGATGTGGGCTGCATTTTGGCTGCCTGTTGGGCTGGAGTTTCTTGTGGTTTGAGGCCTGGCTTGCTCCACCCCCTGCTCTTGAGATTCTCCCGGATGTGGGCTGCATTTTGGCTGCATTTTTGGGCTGGAGGTTCTCGTGGTTTGAGGCCTGGCTTGCTCCACCCAATGCTCTTGATATTCTCCCGGATGTGGGCTGCATTTTGGCTGCCTTTTGTGCTGGAGCTTCTCGTGGTTTGAGGCCTGGCTTGCTCCACCCCCTTCTCTTGAGATTCTCCCGGATGTGGGCTGGATTTTGGCTGATTCTTGGGCTGGAGCTTCCCGTGGTTTGAGGCCTGGCTTGCTCCACCCCCTGCTCTTGAGATTCTCCCGCATGTGGGCTGCATTTTGGCTGCCTTTTGGGCTGGAGCTTCTTGTGGTTTGAAGCCTGGCTTGCTCCACCCCCTGCTCTTGAGATTCTCCCAGATGTGGGCTCCATTTTGGCTGATACTTGGGCTGGAGATTCTCGTGGTTTGAGGCCTGGCTTGCTCCACCCCCTGCTCTTGAGATTCTCCCGGATGTGGGCTGCATTTTGGCTGCCTTTTGGGCTGGAGCTTCTCGTGGTTTGAGGCCTGGCTTGCTCCACCCCCTGCTCTTGAGAATCTCCCGGATGTCGGCTGGATTTTGGCTGCCTTTTGGGCTGGAGCTTCTCATGGTTTGAGGCCTGGCTTGCTCCACCCCCTGCTCTTGAGATTCTCCCGGAGGTGGGCTCGATTTTGGCTGCCTTTTGGGCTGGAGCTTCTCATGGTTTGAGGCCTGGCTTGCTCCACCCCCTGCTCTTGAGATTCTCCCGGATGTGGGCTGGATTTTGGCTGCCTTTTGGGCTGGAGCTTCTTGTGGTTTGAGGCCTGGCTTGCTCCACCCCCTGCTCTTGAGATTCTCCCTGATGTGGGCTGCATTTTGGCTGCCTGTTGGGCTGGAGCTTCTTGTGGTTTGAGGCCTGGATTGCTCCACCCCCTGCTCTTGAGATTCTCCCGGATTTGGGCTGGATTTTGGCTCCCTTTTGGGCTGGAGCTTCTCGAGGTTTGAGGCCTGGCTTGCTCCACCCCCTGCTCTTGAGATTCTCCCGGATGAGGGCTGCATTTTGGCTGCATTTTGGCTGGAGCTTCTCGTGGTTTGAGGCCTGGCTTGCTCCACCCCCTGCTCTTGAGATTCTCCTGGATGTGGGCTGCATTTTGGCTGCCTTTTGGGCTGGAGCTTCTTGTGGTTTGAGGCCTGGCTTGCTCCACCCCCTGCTCTTGAGATTCTCCCGGATGTGGGCTGCATTTTGGCTGCCTGTTGGGCTGGAGCTTCTTGTGGTTTGAGGCCTGGCTTGCTCCACCCCCTGCTCTTGAGATTCTCCCGGATGTGGGCTGCATTTTGGCTGTCTTTTGGGCTGGAGCTTCTCCTGGTTTGAGGCCTGGCTTGCTCCACCCCCTGCTCTTGAGATTCTCCCGGATGTGGGCTGCATTTTGGCTGCATTTTGGGCTGGAGCTTCTCGTGGTTTGAGGCCTGGATTGCTCCACCCAATGCTCTTGAGATTCTCCCGGATGTGGGCTGCATTTTGGCTGCGTTTTGGGCTGGAGCTTCTCGAGGTTTGAGGCCTGGCTTGCTCCACCCCCTGCTCTTGATATTCTCCCGGATGTGGGCTGGATTTTGGCTGCATTTTGGGCTGGAGTTTCTCGAGGTTTGAGGCCTGGCTTGCTCCACGCCCTGCTCTTGATATTCTCCTGGATGTGGGCTGCGTTTTGGCTACATTTTGGGCTGCAGCTTCTCATGGATTGAGGCCTGGCTTGCTCCACCCCCTGCTCTTGAGATTCTCCCGGATGTGGGCTGGATTTTGGCTGCCTTTTGGGCTGGAGCTTCCCGTGGTTTGAGGCCTGGCTTGCTCCACCCAATGCTCTTGAGATTCTCCTCGATGTGGGCTGCATTTTGGCTGCCTTTTGTGCTGGAGCTTCTCGTGGTTTGAGGCCTGGCTTGCTGCAACCCCTGCTCTTGAGATTCTCCCGGATGTGGGCTGCATTTTGGCTGATTCTTGGGCTGGAGCTTCCCGTGGTTTGAGGCCTGGCCTGCTCCACCCCCTGCTCTTGAGATTCTCCCGGATGTGGGCTGTATTTTGGCTGCATTTTGGGCTGGAGCTTCTCGTGGTTTGAAGCCTGGCTTGCTTCACCCCCGCTCTTGAGATTCTCCTGGATGTGGGCTGCATTTTGGCTGCCTTTTGGGATGGAGCTTCTCATGGTTTGAGGCCTGGCTTGCTCCACCCCCTGCTCTTGAGATTCTCCCGGATGTGGGCTGGATTTTGGCTCCCTTTTGGGCTGGAGCTTCTCGAGGTTTGAGGCCTGGATTGCTCCACCCCCTGCTCTTCATATTCTCCTGGATGTGGGCTGCGTTTTGGCTACATTTTGGGCTGGAGCTTCTCATGGATTGAGGCCTGGCTTGCTCCACCCCCTGCTCTTGAGATTCTCCCGGATGTGGGCTGGATTTTGGCTGCCTTTTGGGCTGGAGCTTCTCGTGGTTTGAGGCCTGGCTTGCTCCACCCCCTGCTCTTGAGATTCTCCCGGATGTGGGCTGCATTTTGGCTGATACTTGGGCTGGAGCTTCTCGTGGTTTGAGGCCTGGATTGCTCCACCCCCTGCTCTTGAGATTCTCCCAGATGTGGGCTGCATTTTGGCTGCCTGTTGGGCTGGAGTTTCTTGTGGTTTGAGGCCTGGCTTGCTCCACCCCCTGCTCTTGAGATTCTCCCGGATGTGGGCTGCATTTTGGCTGTCTTTTGGGCTGGAGCTTCTCGTGGTTTGAGGCCTGGCTTGCTCCACCCAATGCTCTTGATATTCTCCCGGATGTGGGCTGCATTTTGGCTGCCTTTTGTGCTGGAGCTTCTCGTGGTTTGAGGCCTGGCTTGCTCCACCCCCTTCTCTTGAGATTCTCCCGGATGTGGACTGGATTTTGGCTGATTCTTGGGCTGGAGCTTCCCGTGGTTTGAGGCCTGGCTTTCTCCACCCCCTGCTCTTGAGATTCTCCCGCATGTGGGCTGCATTTTGGCTGCCTTTTGGGCTTGAGCTTCTTGTGGTTTGAAGCCTGGCTTGCTCCACCCCCTGCTCTTGAGATTCTCCCGGATGTGGGCTCCATTTTGGCTGATACTTGGGCTGGAGATTCTCGTGGTTTGAGGCCTGGCTTGCTCCACCCCCTGCTCTTGAGATTACCCCGGACGTGGGCTGGATTTTGGCTGGCTTTTGGGCTGGAGCTTCTCGTGGTTTGAGGCCTGGCTTGCTCCACCCCCTGCTCTTGAGATTACCCCGGACGTGGGCTACATTTTGGCTGCCTTTTGGGCTGGAGCTTCTCGTGGTTTGAGGCCTGGCTTGCTCCACCCCCTGCTCTTGAAATTCTCCCGGATGTGGGCTGCATTTTGGCTGCCTTTTGGGCTGGAACTTCTCATGGTTTGAGGCCTGGCTTGCTCCACCCCCTGCTCTTGAGATTCTCCCGGATGTGGGCTGCATTTTGGCTGCCTTTTGGGCTGGAGCTTCCCATGGTTTGAGGCCTGGCTTGCTTCACCAACTGCTATTGATATTCTCCTGGATGTGGGCTGCATTTTGGCTGATACTTGTGCTGGGGCTTCTCGTGGTTTGAGGCCTGGCTTGCTCCACCCCCTGCTGTTGAGATTCTCCCGCATGTGCGCTGCATTTTGGCTGATTTTTGGGCTGGAGTTTCTCGTGGTTTGAGGCCTGGCTTGCTCCACCCCCTGCTCTTGAGATTGTCCCGGATGTGGGCTGCATTTTGGCTGCCTTTTGGGCTGGAGCTTCTCGTGGTTTGAGGCCTGGCTTGCTCCAACCCCTGCTCTTGAGATTCTCCCGGATGTGGGTAGGATTTTGGCTGCTTTTGGGCTGGAGCTTCTCGTGGTTTGAGGCCTGCCTTGCTCAAACCCCTGCTCTTGAGGTTCTCCCGGATGTGGGCTGCATTTTGGCTGCCTTTTGGGCTGGAGCTTCTCGTGGTTTGAGGCCTGGCTTGCTCCACCCGCTTCTCTTGATATTCTCCCAGATGTGGGCTGCATTTTGGCTGCTTTTAGTGCTGGAGCTTCTCGTGGTTTGAGGCCTGGCTTGCTCCACCCCCTGCTCTTGAGTTTCTCCCGGATGTGGGCTGCATTTTGGCTGCCTTTTGGGCTGGAGGTTCTCATGGTTTGAGGCCTGGCTTGCTCCACCCTCTGCTCTTGAGATTCTCCCGGATGTGGGCTGGATTTTGACTGCCTTTTGGGCAGGAGCTTCTCGTGGTTTGAGGCCTGGCTTCCTCCACCCCCTGCTCTTGAGATTCTCCCGGATGTGGGCTGCATTTTGGCTGCCTTTAGGGCTGGAGCTTCTCGTGGTTTGAGGCCTTGCTTGCTCCACCCCCTGCTCTTGAAATTGTCCCGGATGTGGGCTGCATTTTGGCTGCCTTTTGGGCTGGAGCTTCTCGTGGTTTGAGGCCTGCCTTGCTCCACCCCCTGCTCTTGATATTCTCCCGGATGTGGGCTGGATTTTGGCTGCCTTTTGGGCTGGAGCTTCTCGAGGTTTGAGGCCTGGCTTCCTCCACCCCCTGCTCTTGAGATTCTCCCGGATGTGGGCTGCATTTTGGCTGCCTTTAAGGCTGGAGCTTCTCGTGGTTTGAGGCCTTGCTTGCTCCACCCCCTGCTCTTGAAATTGTCCCGGATGTGGGCTGCATTTTGGCTGCCTTTTGGGCTGGAGAATCTCGAGGTTTGAGGCCTGCCTTGCTCCACCCCCTGCTCTTGATATTCTCCCGGATGTGGGCTGCATTTTGGCTGCCTTTTGGGCTGGAGCTTCTCGTGGTTTGAGGCCTGGCTTGCTCCACCCCCTGCTCTTGAGATTCTCCCGGATGTGGGCTGCATTTTGTCTGCCTTTTGGGCTGGAGCTTCTCGTGGTTTGAGGCCTGGCTTGCTCCACCCCCTGCTCTTGAGATTCTCCCGGATGTGGGCTGCATTTTGTCTCCATTTTGGGTTTGGAGCTTCTCGTGGTTTGAGGCCTGGCTTGCTCCACCCCCTGCTCTTGATATTCTCCCGGATATGGGCTGGATTTTTTCTGCATTTTGGGCTGGAGCTTCTCGTGGTTTGAGGCCTGGCTTGCTCCACCCCCTGCTCTTGAGATTCTCCCGGATGTGGGCTGCATTTTGGCTGCCTTTAGGGCTGGAGCTTCTCGTGGTTTGAGGCCTTGCTTGCTCCACCCCCTGCTCTTGAAATTGTCCCGGATGTGGGCTGCATTTTGGCTGCCTTTTGGGCTGGAGCTTCTCGTGGTTTGAGGCCTGCCTTGCTCCACTCCCTGCTCTTGATATTCTCCCGGATGTGGGCTGGATTTTGGCTGCCTTTTGGGCTGGAGCTTCTCGAGGTTTGAGGCCTGGCTTCCTCCACCCCCTGCTCTTGAGATTCTCCCGGATGTGGGCTGCATTTTGGCTGCCTTTAGGGCTGGAGCTTCTCGTGGTTTGAGGCCTTGCTTGCTCCACCCCCTGCTCTTGAAATTGTCCCGGATGTGGGCTGCATTTTGTCTCCATTTTGGGTTTGGAGCTTCTCGTGGTTTGAGGCCTGGCTTGCTCCACCCTCTGCTCTTGAGATTCTCCCGGATGTGGGCTGCATTTTGGCTGCCTTTTGGGCTGGAGCTTCTCGTGGTTTGAGGCCTGGCTTGCTCCACCCCCTGCTCTTGAGATTCTCCTGGATGTGGGCTGGATTTTGGCTGCCTTTTGGGCTGGAGCTTCTCGAGGTTTGAGGCCTGGCTTGCTCCACGCCCTGCTCTTGATATTCTCCTGGATGTGGGCTGCGTTTTGGCTACATTTTGGGCTGCAGCTTCTCATGGATTGAGGCCTGGCTTGCTCCACCCCCTGCTCTTGAGATTCTCCCGGATGTGGGCTGGATTTTGGCTGCCTTTTGGGCTGGAGCTTCCCGTGGTTTGAGGCCTGGCTTGCTCCACCCAATGCTCTTGATATTCTCCTCGATGTGGGCTGCATTTTGGCTGCCTTTTGGGCTGGAGCTTCTCGTGGTTTGAGGCCTGGCTTGCTCCACCCCCTGCTCTTGAGATTCTCCCGGATATGGGCTGGATTTTGGCTGCATTTTGGGGTGGAGCTTCCCGTGGTTTGAGGCCTGGCTTGCTCCACCCCCTGGTCTTGAGATTCTCCCGGATGTGGGCTGCATTTTGACTGCCTTTTGGGCTGGAGCTTCTCATGGTTTGAGGCCTGGCTTGCTCCACCCCCTGCTCTTGAGATTCTCCCGGATGTGGGCTGCATTTTGGCTGCCTTTTGGGCTGGAGCTTCTCGTGGTTTGAGGCCTGCCTTGCTCCACCCCCTGCTCTTGAGATTCTCCTGGATTTGGGCTGGATTTTGGCTGCCTTTTGGGCTGGAGCTTCTCGTGGTTTGAGGCCTGGCTTGCTCCACCCCCTGCTCTTGAGATTCTCCCGGATGTGGGCTGGATTTTGGCTGCCTTTTGGGCTGGAGCTTCTCGTGGTTTGAGGCCTGGCTTGCTCCACCCCCTGCTCTTGATATTCTCCTAGATGTGGGCTGCGTTTTGGCTACATTTTGGGCTGGAGCTTCTCATGGATTGAGGCCTGGCTTGCTCCACCCCCTGCTCTTGAGATTCTCCCGGATGTGGGCTGGAATTTGGCTGCATTTTGGGCTGGAGCTTCTCGTGGTTTGAGGCCTGGCTTGCTCCACCCCCTGCTCTTGAGATTCTCCTGGATGTGGGCTGCATTTTGGCTGATAATTGGGCTGGAGATTCTCGTGGTTTGAGGCCTGGATTGCTCCACCCCCTGCTCTTGAGATTCTCCCGGATGTGGGCTGCATTTTGGCTGCCTGTTGGGCTGGAGCTTCTCGTGGTTTGAGGCCTGGCTTGCTCCACCCCCTGCTCTTGAGATTCTCCCGGATGTGGGCTGCATTTTGGCTGTCTTTTGGGCTGGAGCTTCTCGTGGTTTGAGGCCTGGCTTGCTCCACCCCCTGCTCTTGATATTCTCAGGGAGGTGGGCTGCATTTTGGCTGCATTTTGGGCTGGAGCTTCTCGTGGTTTGAGGCCTGGATTGCTCCACCCAATGCTCTTGAGATTCTCCTGGATGTGGGCTGCATTTTGGCTGCCTTTTGTGCTGGAGCTTCTCGTGGTTTGAGGCCTGGCTTGCTCCACCCCCTGCTCTTGAGGTTCTCCCGGATGTGGGCTGCATTTTGGCTGCCTTTTGGGCTGGAGGTTCTCATGGTTTGAGGCCTGGCTTGCTCCACCCTCTGCTCTTGAGATTCTCCCGGATGTGGGCTGGATTTTGACTGCCTTTTGGGCAGGAGCTTCTCGAGGTTTGAGGCCTGTCTTCCTCCACCCCCTGCTCTTGAGATTCTCCCGGATGTGGGCTGCATTTTGGCTGCCTTTAGGGCTGGAGCTTCTCGTGGTTTGAGGCCTTGCTTGCTCCACCCCCTGCTCTTGAAATTGTCCCGGATGTGGGCTGCATTTTGGCTGCCTTTTGGGCTGGAGAATCTCGAGGTTTGAGGCCTGCCTTGCTCCACCCCCTGCTCTTGATATTCTCCCGGATGTGGGCTGCATTTTGGCTGCCTTTTGGGCTGGAGCTTCTCGAGGTTTGAGGCCTGGCTTGCTCCACCCCCTGCTCTTGAGATTCTCCCGGATGTGGGCTGCATTTTGTCTGCCTTTTGGGCTGGAGCTTCTCGTGGTTTGAGGCCTGGCTTGCTCCACCCCCTGCTCTTGAAATTCTCCCGTATGTGGGCTGCATTTTGGTTGCCTTTTGGGCTGGAACTTCTCATGGTTTGAGGCCTGGCTTGCTCCACCCCCTGCTCTTGAGAATCTCCCGGATGTTGTCTGCATTTTGGCTGCCTTTTGGGCTGGAGCTTCCCATGGTTTGAGGCCTGGCTTGCTCCACCAACTGCTATTGATATTCTCCTGGATGTGGGCTGCATTTTGGCTGATACTTGTGCTGGGGCTTCTCGTGGTTTGAGGCCTGGCTTGCTCCACCCCCTGCTCTTGATATTGTCCCGGATGTTGCCTGGATTTTGGTTGCCTTTTGGGCTGGAGCTTCTTGTGGTTTGAGGCCTGGCTTGCTCCACCCCATGCTCTTGAGATTCTCCCGGATGTGGGCTGCATTTTGGCTAATATTTGGGCTGGAGCTTCTCGTGGTTTGAGGCCTGGCTTGCTCCAGCCCCTGCTCTTGAGATTCTCCCTGATGTGGGGTGGATTTTGGCTGCCTTTTGGGCTGGAGCTTCTCGTGGTTTGAGGTCTGGCTTGCTCGACCCCCTGCTCTTGAGATTACCCCGGACGTGGGCTGGATTTTGGCTGCCTTTTGGGCTGGAGCTTCTCGTGGTTTGAGGCCTGGCTTGCTCCACCCCCTGCTCTTGAGATTACCCCGGACGTGGGCTGCATTTTGGCTGCCTTTTGGGCTGGAGCTTCTCATGGTTTGAGGCCTGGCTTGCTCCACCCCCTGCTCTTGAGATGCTCCCGGATATGGCCTGCATTTTGGCTGATTCTTGGGCTGGAGCTTCTCATGGTTTGAGGCCTGGCTTGCTCCACCAACTGCTATTGATATTCTCCTGGATGTGGGCTGCATTTTGGCTGATACTTGTGCTGGGGCTTCTCGTGGTTTGAGGCCTGCCTTGCTCCACCCCCTGCTCTTGATATTCTCCCGGATGTGGGCTGCATTTTGGCTGCGTTTTTGGCTGGAGCTTCTCGTGGTTTGAGGCCTGGCTTGCTCCACCCCCTGCTCTTGAGATTCTCCCGGATGTGGGCTGCATTTTGGCTGCCTTTTGGGCTGGAGGTTCTCATGGTTTGAGGCCTGGCTTGCTCCACCCTCTGCTCTTGAGATTCTCCCGGATGTGGGCTGGATTTTGACTGCCTTTTGGGCAGGAGCTTCTCGTGGTTTGAGGCCTGGCTTCCTCCACCCCCTGCTCTTGATATTCTCCCGGATGTGGGCTGCATTTTGGCTGCATTTTGGGCTGGAGCTTCTCGTGGTTTGAGGCCTGGCTTGCTCCACCCCCTGCTCTTGAAATTGTCCCGGATGTGGGCTGCATTTTGGTTGCCTTTTGGGCTGGAGCTTCTCGTGGTTTGAGGCCTGGCTTGCTCCACCCCCTGCTCTTGAGATTCTCCCGGATGTGGGCTGCATTTTGGCTGCCTTTTGGGCTGGAGCTTCTCCTGGTTTGAGGCCTGGCTTGCTCCACCCCCTGCTCTTGATATTCTCCCGGATATGGGCTGGATTTTGTCTGCATTTTGGGCTGGAGCTTCTCGTGGTTTGAGGCCTGGCTTGCTCCACGCCCTGCTCTTGATATTCTCCTGGATGTGGGCTGAGTTTTGGCTACATTTTGGGCTGCAGCTTCTCATGGATTGAGGCCTGGCTTGCTCCACCCCCTGCTCTTGAGATTCTCCCGGATGTGGGCTGGATTTTGGCTGCCTTTTGGGCTGGAGCTTCCCGTGGTTTGAGGCCTGGCTTGCTCCACCCAATGCTCTTGATATTCTCCTCGATGTGGGCTGCATTTTGGCTGCCTTTTGGGCTGGAGCTTCTCATGGTTTGAGGCCTGGCTTGCTCCACCCCCTGCTCTTGAGATTCTCCCGGATGTGGGCTGCATTTTGGCTGCCTTTTGGGCTGGAGCTTCTCGTGGTTTGAGGCCTGCCTTGCTCCACCCCCTGCTCTTGAGATTCTCCTGGATTTGGGCTGGATTTTGGCTGCCTTTTGGGCTGGAGCTTCTCGTGGTTTGAGGCCTGACTTTCTCCACCCCCTGGTCTTGAGATTCTCCCGGATGTGGGCTGCATTTTGACTGCCTTTTGGGCTGGAGCTTCTCATGGTTTGAGGCCTGGCTTGCTCCACCCTCTGCTCTTGAGATTCTCCCGGATGTGGGCTGGATTTTGACTGCCTTTTGGGCAGGAGCTTCTCGTGGTTTGAGGCCTGGCTTGCTCCACCCCCTGCTCTTGAGATTCTCCCGGATGTGGGCTGCATTTTGTCTCCATTTTGGGTTTGGAGCTTCTCGTGGTTTGAGGCCTGGCTTGCTCCACCCCCTGCTCTTGATATTCTCCCGGATATGGGCTGGATTTTTTCTGCATTTTGGGCTGGAGCTTCTCGTGGTTTGAGGCCTGGCTTGCTCCACCCCCTGCTCTTGAGATTCTCCCGGATGTGGGCTGCATTTTGGCTGCCTTTAGGGCTGGAGCTTCTCGTGGTTTGAGGCCTTGCTTGCTCCACCCCCTGCTCTTGAGATTCTCCCGGATGTGGGCTGCATTTTGGCTGCCTTTTGGGCTGGAGCTTCTCGTGGTTTGAGGCCTGCCTTGCTCCACCCCCTGCTCTTGATATTCTCCCGGATGTGGGCTGGATTTTGGCTGCCTTTTGGGCTGGAGCTTCTCGAGGTTTGAGGCCTGGCTTCCTCCACCCCCTGCTCTTGAGATTCTCCCGGATGTGGGCTGCATTTTGGCTGCCTTTAGGGCTGGAGCTTCTCGTGGTTTGAGGCCTTGCTTGCTCCACCCCCTGCTCTTGAAATTGTCCCGGATGTGGGCTGCATTTTGTCTCCATTTTGGGTTTGGAGCTTCTCGTGGTTTGAGGCCTGGCTTGCTCCACCCTCTGCTCTTGAGATTCTCCCGGATGTGGGCTGCATTTTGGCTGCCTTTTGGGCTGGAGCTTCTCGTGGTTTGAGGCCTGGCTTGCTCCACCCCCTGCTCTTGAGATTCTCCTGGATGTGGGCTGGATTTTGGCTGCCTTTTGGGCTGGAGCTTCTCGAGGTTTGAGGCCTGGCTTGCTCCACGCCCTGCTCTTGATATTCTCCTGGATGTGGGCTGCGTTTTGGCTACATTTTGGGCTGCAGCTTCTCATGGATTGAGGCCTGGCTTGCTCCACCCCCTGCTCTTGAGATTCTCCCGGATGTGGGCTGGATTTTGGCTGCCTTTTGGGCTGGAGCTTCCCGTGGTTTGAGGCCTGGCTTGCTCCACCCAATGCTCTTGATATTCTCCTCGATGTGGGCTGCATTTTGGCTGCCTTTTGGGCTGGAGCTTCTCGTGGTTTGAGGCCTGGCTTGCTCCACCCCCTGCTCTTGAGATTCTCCCGGATATGGGCTGGATTTTGGCTGCATTTTGGGCTGGAGCTTCCCGTGGTTTGAGGCCTGGCTTGCTCCACCCCCTGGTCTTGAGATTCTCCCGGATGTGGGCTGCATTTTGACTGCCTTTTGGGCTGGAGCTTCTCATGGTTTGAGGCCTGGCTTGCTCCACCCCCTGCTCTTGAGATTCTCCCGGATGTGGGCTGCATTTTGGCTGCCTTTTGGGCTGGAGCTTCTCGTGGTTTGAGGCCTGCCTTGCTCCACCCCCTGCTCTTGAGATTCTCCTGGATTTGGGCTGGATTTTGGCTGCCTTTTGGGCTGGAGCTTCTCGTGGTTTGAGGCCTGGCTTGCTCCACCCCCTGCTCTTGAGATTCTCCCGGATGTGGGCTGGATTTTGGCTCCCTTTTGGGCTGGAGCTTCTCGTGGTTTGAGGCCTGGCTTGCTCCACCCTCTGCTCTTGATATTCTCCTGGATGTGGGCTGCGTTTTGGCTACATTTTGGGCTGGAGCTTCTCATGGATTGAGGCCTGGCTTGCTCCACCCCCTGCTCTTGAGATTCTCCCGGATGTGGGCTGGAATTTGGCTGCATTTTGGGCTGGAGCTTCTCGTGGTTTGAGGCCTGGCTTGCTCCACCCCCTGCTCTTGAGATTCTCCTGGATGTGGGCTGCATTTTGGCTGATAATTGGGCTGGAGATTCTCGTGGTTTGAGGCCTGGATTGCTCCACCCCCTGCTCTTGAGATTCTCCCGGATGTGGGCTGCATTTTGGCTGCCTGTTGGGCTGGAGCTTCTCGTGGTTTGAGGCCTGGCTTGCTCCACCCCCTGCTCTTGAGATTCTCCCGGATGTGGGCTGCATTTTGGCTGTCTTTTGGGCTGGAGCTTCTCGTGGTTTGAGGCCTGGCTTGCTCCACCCCCTGCTCTTGATATTCTCAGGGAGGTGGGCTGCATTTTGGCTGCATTTTGGGCTGGAGCTTCTCGTGGTTTGAGGCCTGGATTGCTCCACCCAATGCTCTTGAGATTCTCCTGGATGTGGGCTGCATTTTGGCTGCCTTTTGTGCTGGAGCTTCTCGTGGTTTGAGGCCTGGCTTGCTCCACCCCCTGCTCTTGAGGTTCTCCCGGATGTGGGCTGCATTTTGGCTGCCTTTTGGGCTGGAGGTTCTCATGGTTTGAGGCCTGGCTTGCTCCACCCTCTGCTCTTGAGATTCTCCCGGATGTGGGCTGGATTTTGACTGCCTTTTGGGCAGGAGCTTCTCGAGGTTTGAGGCCTGTCTTCCTCCACCCCCTGCTCTTGAGATTCTCCCGGATGTGGGCTGCATTTTGGCTGCCTTTAGGGCTGGAGCTTCTCGTGGTTTGAGGCCTTGCTTGCTCCACCCCCTGCTCTTGAAATTGTCCCGGATGTGGGCTGCATTTTGGCTGCCTTTTGGGCTGGAGAATCTCGAGGTTTGAGGCCTGCCTTGCTCCACCCCCTGCTCTTGATATTCTCCCGGATGTGGGCTGCATTTTGGCTGCCTTTTGGGCTGGAGCTTCTCGAGGTTTGAGGCCTGGCTTGCTCCACCCCCTGCTCTTGATATTCTCCCGGATGTGGGCTGGATTTTGGCTGCCTTTTGGGCTGGAGCTTCTCGAGGTTTGAGGCCTGCCTTGCTCCACCCCCTGCTCTTGATATTCTCCCGGATGTGGGCTGCATTTTGGCTGCCTTTTGGGCTGGAGCTTCTCGAGGTTTGAGGCCTGGCTTGCTCCACCCCCTGCTCTTGAGATTCTCCCGGATGTGGGCTGCATTTTGGCTGCCTTTTGGGCTGGAGGTTCTCATGGTTTGAGGCCTGGCTTGCTCCACCCTCTGCTCTTGAGATTCTCCCGGATGTGGGCTGGATTTTGACTGCCTTTTGGGCAGGAGCTTCTCGTGGTTTGAGGCCTGGCTTGCTCCACCCCCTGCTCTTGACATTGTCCCGGATGTTGCCTGGATTTTGGTTGCCTTTTGGGCTGGAGCTTCTTGTGGTTTGAGGCCTGGCTTGCTCCACCCCATGCTCTTGAGATTCTCCCGGATGTGGGCTGCATTTTGGCTAATATTTGGGCTGGAGCTTCTCGTGGTTTGAGGCCTGGCTTGCTCCAGCCCCTGCTCTTGAGATTCTCCCTGATGTGGGGTGGATTTTGGCTGCCTTTTGGGCTGGAGCTTCTCGTGGTTTGAGGTCTGGCTTGCTCGACCCCCTGCTCTTGAGATTACCCCGGACGTGGGCTGCATTTTGGCTGCCTTTTGGGCTGGAGCTTCTCATGGTTTGAGGCCTGGCTTGCTCCACCCCCTGCTCTTGAGATGCTCCCGGATATGGCCTGCATTTTGGCTGATTCTTGGGCTGGAGCTTCTCATGGTTTGAGGCCTGGCTTGCTCCACCAACTGCTATTGATATTCTCCTGGATGTGGGCTGCATTTTGGCTGATACTTGTGCTGGGGCTTCTCGTGGTTTGAGGCCTGCCTTGCTCCACCCCCTGCTCTTGATATTCTCCCGGATGTGGGCTGCATTTTGGCTGCGTTTTTGGCTGGAGCTTCTCGTGGTTTGAGGCCTGGCTTGCTCCACCCCCTGCTCTTGAGATTCTCCCGGATGTGGGCTGCATTTTGGCTGCCTTTTGGGCTGGAGGTTCTCATGGTTTGAGGCCTGGCTTGCTCCACCCTCTGCTCTTGAGATTCTCCCGGATGTGGGCTGGATTTTGACTGCCTTTTGGGCAGGAGCTTCTCGTGGTTTGAGGCCTGGCTTCCTCCACCCCCTGCTCTTGATATTCTCCCGGATGTGGGCTGCATTTTGGCTGCATTTTGGGCTGGAGCTTCTCGTGGTTTGAGGCCTTGCTTGCTCCACCCCCTGCTCTTGAAATTGTCCCGGATGTGGGCTGCATTTTGGTTGCCTTTTGGGCTGGAGCTTCTCGTGGTTTGAGGCCTGGCTTGCTCCACCCCCTGCTCTTGAGATTCTCCCGGATGTGGGCTGCATTTTGGCTGCCTTTTGGGCTGGAGCTTCTCCTGGTTTGAGGCCTGGCTTGCTCCACCCCCTGCTCTTGATATTCTCCCGGATATGGGCTGGATTTTGTCTGCATTTTGGGCTGGAGCTTCTCGTGGTTTGAGGCCTGGCTTGCTCCACGCCCTGCTCTTGATATTCTCCTGGATGTGGGCTGCGTTTTGGCTACATTTTGGGCTGCAGCTTCTCATGGATTGAGGCCTGGCTTGCTCCACCCCCTGCTCTTGAGATTCTCCCGGATGTGGGCTGGATTTTGGCTGCCTTTTGGGCTGGAGCTTCCCGTGGTTTGAGGCCTGGCTTGCTCCACCCAATGCTCTTGATATTCTCCTCGATGTGGGCTGCATTTTGGCTGCCTTTTGGGCTGGAGCTTCTCATGGTTTGAGGCCTGGCTTGCTCCACCCCCTGCTCTTGAGATTCTCCCGGATGTGGGCTGCATTTTGGCTGCCTTTTGGGCTGGAGCTTCTCGTGGTTTGAGGCCTGCCTTGCTCCACCCCCTGCTCTTGAGATTCTCCTGGATTTGGGCTGGATTTTGGCTGCCTTTTGGGCTGGAGCTTCTCGTGGTTTGAGGCCTGGCTTGCTCCACCCCCTGCTCTTGAGATTCTCCCGGATGTGGGCTGGATTTTGGCTCCCTTTTGGGCTGGAGCTTCTCGTGGTTTGAGGCCTGGCTTGCTCCACCCCCTGCTCTTGATATTCTCCTGGATGTGGGCTGCGTTTTGGCTACATTTTGGGCTGGAGCTTCTCATGGATTGAGGCCTGGCTTGCTCCACCCCCTGCTCTTGAGATTCTCCCGGATGTGGGCTGGAATTTGGCTGCCTTTTGGGTTTGGAGCTTCTCGTGGTTTGAGGCCTGGCTTGCTCCACCCTCTGCTCTTGAGATTCTCCCGGATGTGGGCTGCATTTTGGCTGCCTTTTGGGCTGGAGCTTCTCGTGGTTTGAGGCCTGGCTTGCTCCACCCCCTGCTCTTGAGATTCTCCTGGATGTGGGCTGGATTTTGGCTGCCTTTTGGGCTGGAGCTTCTCGAGGTTTGAGGCCTGGCTTGCTCCACGCCCTGCTCTTGATATTCTCCTGGATGTGGGCTGCGTTTTGGCTACATTTTGGGCTGCAGCTTCTCATGGATTGAGGCCTGGCTTGCTCCACCCCCTGCTCTTGAGATTCTCCCGGATGTGGGCTGGATTTTGGCTGCCTTTTGGGCTGGAGCTTCCCGTGGTTTGAGGCCTGGCTTGCTCCACCCAATGCTCTTGATATTCTCCTCGATGTGGGCTGCATTTTGGCTGCCTTTTGGGCTGGAGCTTCTCGTGGTTTGAGGCCTGGCTTGCTCCACCCCCTGCTCTTGAGATTCTCCCGGATATGGGCTGGATTTTGGCTGCATTTTGGGGTGGAGCTTCCCGTGGTTTGAGGCCTGGCTTGCTCCACCCCCTGGTCTTGAGATTCTCCCGGATGTGGGCTGCATTTTGACTGCCTTTTGGGCTGGAGCTTCTCATGGTTTGAGGCCTGGCTTGCTCCACCCCCTGCTCTTGAGATTCTCCCGGATGTGGGCTGCATTTTGGCTGCCTTTTGGGCTGGAGCTTCTCGTGGTTTGAGGCCTGCCTTGCTCCACCCCCTGCTCTTGAGATTCTCCTGGATTTGGGCTGGATTTTGGCTGCCTTTTGGGCTGGAGCTTCTCGTGGTTTGAGGCCTGGCTTGCTCCACCCCCTGCTCTTGAGATTCTCCTGGATGTGGGCTGGATTTTGGCTCCCTTTTGGGCTGGAGCTTCTCGTGGTTTGAGGCCTGGCTTGCTCCACCCCCTGCTCTTGATATTCTCCTGGATGTGGGCTGCGTTTTGGCTACATTTTGGGCTGGAGCTTCTCATGGATTGAGGCCTGGCTTGCTCCACCCCCTGCTCTTGAGATTCTCCCGGATGTGGGCTGGAATTTGGCTGCATTTTGGGCTGGAGCTTCTCGTGGTTTGAGGCCTGGCTTGCTCCACCCCCTGCTCTTGAGATTCTCCTGGATGTGGGCTGCATTTTGGCTGATAATTGGGCTGGAGATTCTCGTGGTTTGAGGCCTGGATTGCTCCACCCCCTGCTCTTGAGATTCTCCCGGATGTGGGCTGCATTTTGGCTGCCTGTTGGGCTGGAGCTTCTCGTGGTTTGAGGCCTGGCTTGCTCCACCCCCTGCTCTTGAGATTCTCCCGGATGTGGGCTGCATTTTGGCTGTCTTTTGGGCTGGAGCTTCTCGTGGTTTGAGGCCTGGCTTGCTCCACCCCCTGCTCTTGATATTCTCAGGGAGGTGGGCTGCATTTTGGCTGCATTTTGGGCTGGAGCTTCTCGTGGTTTGAGGCCTGGATTGCTCCACCCAATGCTCTTGAGATTCTCCTGGATGTGGGCTGCATTTTGGCTGCCTTTTGTGCTGGAGCTTCTCGTGGTTTGAGGCCTGGCTTGCTCCACCCCCTGCTCTTGAGGTTCTCCCGGATGTGGGCTGCATTTTGGCTGCCTTTTGGGCTGGAGGTTCTCATGGTTTGAGGCCTGGCTTGCTCCACCCTCTGCTCTTGAGATTCTCCCGGATGTGGGCTGGATTTTGACTGCCTTTTGGGCAGGAGCTTCTCGAGGTTTGAGGCCTGTCTTCCTCCACCCCCTGCTCTTGAGATTCTCCCGGATGTGGGCTGCATTTTGGCTGCCTTTAGGGCTGGAGCTTCTCGTGGTTTGAGGCCTTGCTTGCTCCACCCCCTGTTCTTGAAATTGTCCCGGATGTGGGCTGCATTTTGGCTGCCTTTTGGGCTGGAGAATCTCGAGGTTTGAGGCCTGCCTTGCTCCACCCCCTGCTCTTGATATTCTCCCGGATGTGGGCTGCATTTTGGCTGCCTTTTGGGCTGGAGCTTCTCGAGGTTTGAGGCCTGGCTTGCTCCACCCCCTGCTCTTGAGATTCTCCCGGATGTGGCCTGCATTTTGGCTGCCTTTTGGGCTGGAGCTTCTCGTGGTTTGAGGCCTGGCTTGCTCCACCCCCTGCTCTTGAAATTCTCCCGGATGTGGGCTGCATTTTGGCTGCCTTTTGGGCTGGAACTTCTCATGGTTTGAGGCCTGGCTTGCTCCACCCCCTGCTCTTGAGAATCTCCCGGATGTTGGCTGCATTTTGGCTGCCTTTTGGGCTGGAGCTTCCCATGGTTTGAGGCCTGGCTTGCTCCACCAACTGCTATTGATATTCTCCTGGATGTGGGCTGCATTTTGGCTGATACTTGTGCTGGGGCTTCTCGTGGTTTGAGGCCTGGCTTGCTCCACCCCCTGCTCTTGATATTGTCCCGGATGTTGCCTGGATTTTGGTTGCCTTTTGGGCTGGAGCTTCTTGTGGTTTGAGGCCTGGCTTGCTCCACCCCATGCTCTTGAGATTCTCCCGGATGTGGGCTGCATTTTGGCTAATATTTGGGCTGGAGCTTCTCGTGGTTTGAGGCCTGGCTTGCTCCAGCCCCTGCTCTTGAGATTCTCCCTGATGTGGGGTGGATTTTGGCTGCCTTTTGGGCTGGAGCTTCTCGTGGTTTGAGGTCTGGCTTGCTCGACCCCCTGCTCTTGAGATTACCCCGGACGTGGGCTGCATTTTGGCTGCCTTTTGGGCTGGAGCTTCTCATGGTTTGAGGCCTGGCTTGCTCCACCCCCTGCTCTTGAGATGCTCCCGGATATGGCCTGCATTTTGGCTGATTCTTGGGCTGGAGCTTCTCATGGTTTGAGGCCTGGCTTGCTCCACCAACTGCTATTGATATTCTCCTGGATGTGGGCTGCATTTTGGCTGATACTTGTGCTGGGGCTTCTCGTGGTTTGAGGCCTGCCTTGCTCCACCCCCTGCTCTTGATATTCTCCCGGATGTGGGCTGCATTTTGGCTGCGTTTTTGGCTGGAGCTTCTCGTGGTTTGAGGCCTGGCTTGCTCCACCCCCTGCTCTTGAGATTCTCCCGGATGTGGGCTGCATTTTGGCTGCCTTTTGGGCTGGAGGTTCTCATGGTTTGAGGCCTGGCTTGCTCCACCCTCTGCTCTTGAGATTCTCCCGGATGTGGGCTGGATTTTGACTGCCTTTTGGGCAGGAGCTTCTCGTGGTTTGAGGCCTGGCTTCCTCCACCCCCTGCTCTTGATATTCTCCCGGATGTGGGCTGAATTTTGGCTGCATTTTGGGCTGGAGCTTCTCGTGGTTTGAGGCCTTGCTTGCTCCACCCCCTGCTCTTGAAATTGTCCCGGATGTGGGCTGCATTTTGGTTGCCTTTTGGGCTGGAGCTTCTCGTGGTTTGAGGCCTGGCTTGCTCCACCCCCTGCTCTTGAGATTCTCCCGGATGTGGGCTGCATTTTGGCTGCCTTTTGGGCTGGAGCTTCTCCTGGTTTGAGGCCTGGCTTGCTCCACCCCCTGCTCTTGATATTCTCCCGGATATGGGCTGGATTTTGTCTGCATTTTGGGCTGGAGCTTCTCGTGGTTTGAGGCCTGGCTTGCTCCACGCCCTGCTCTTGATATTCTCCTGGATGTGGGCTGCGTTTTGGCTACATTTTGGGCTGCAGCTTCTCATGGATTGAGGCCTGGCTTGCTCCACCCCCTGCTCTTGAGATTCTCCCGGATGTGGGCTGGATTTTGGCTGCCTTTTGGGCTGGAGCTTCCCGTGGTTTGAGGCCTGGCTTGCTCCACCCAATGCTCTTGATATTCTCCTCGATGTGGGCTGCATTTTGGCTGCCTTTTGGGCTGGAGCTTCTCATGGTTTGAGGCCTGGCTTGCTCCACCCCCTGCTCTTGAGATTCTCCCGGATGTGGGCTGCATTTTGGCTGCCTTTTGGGCTGGAGCTTCTCGTGGTTTGAGGCCTGGCTTGCTCCACCCCCTGCTCTTGAGATTCTCCCGGATGTGGGCTGGATTTTGGCTCCCTTTTGGGCTGGAGCTTCTCGTGGTTTGAGGCCTGGCTTGCTCCACCCCCTGCTCTTGATATTCTCCTGGATGTGGGCTGCGTTTTGGCTACATTTTGGGCTGGAGCTTCTCATGGATTGAGGCCTGGCTTGCTCCACCCCCTGCTCTTGAGATTCTCCCGGATGTGGGCTGGAATTTGGCTGCCTTTTGGGCTGGAGCTTCTCGTGGTTTGAGGCCTGGCTTGCTCCACCCCCTGCTCTTGAGATTCTCCTGGATGTGGGCTGCATTTTGGCTGATAATTGGGCTGGAGATTCTCGTGGTTTGAGGCCTGGATTGCTCCACCCCCTGCTCTTGAGATTCTCCCGGATGTGGGCTGCATTTTGGCTGCCTGTTGGGCTGGAGCTTCTCGTGGTTTGAGGCCTGGCTTGCTCCACCCCCTGCTCTTGAGATTCTCCCGGATGTGGGCTGCATTTTGGCTGTCTTTTGGGCTGGAGCTTCTCGTGGTTTGAGGCCTGGCTTGCTCCACCCCCTGCTCTTGATATTCTCAGGGAGGTGGGCTGCATTTTGGCTGCATTTTGGGCTGGAGCTTCTCGTGGTTTGAGGCCTGGATTGCTCCACCCAATGGTCTTGATATTCTCCCGGATGTGGGCTGCATTTTGGCTGCCTTTTGTGCTGGAGCTTCTCGTGGTTTGAGGCCTGGCTTGCTCCACCCCCTGCTCTTGAGGTTCTCCCGGATGTGGGCTGCATTTTGGCTGCCTTTTGGGCTGGAGGTTCTCATGGTTTGAGGCCTGGCTTGCTCCACCCTCTGCTCTTGAGATTCTCCCGGATGTGGGCTGGATTTTGACTGCCTTTTGGGCAGGAGCTTCTCGAGGTTTGAGGCCTGTCTTCCTCCACCCCCTGCTCTTGAGATTCTCCCGGATGTGGGCTGCATTTTGGCTGCCTTTAGGGCTGGAGCTTCTCGTGGTTTGAGGCCTTGCTTGCTCCACCCCCTGCTCTTGAAATTGTCCCGGATGTGGGCTGCATTTTGGCTGCCTTTTGGGCTGGAGAATCTCGAGGTTTGAGGCCTGCCTTGCTCCACCCCCTGCTCTTGATATTCTCCCGGATGTGGGCTGCATTTTGGCTGCCTTTTGGGCTGGAGCTTCTCGAGGTTTGAGGCCTGGCTTGCTCCACCCCCTGCTCTTGAGATTCTCCCGGATGTGGGCTGCATTTTGGCTGCCTTTTGGGCGGGAGCTTCTCCTGGTTTGAGGCCTGGCTTGCTCCACCCCCTGCTCTTGATATTCTCCCGGATATGGGCTGGATTTTTTCTGCATTTTGGGCTGGAGCTTCTCGTGGTTTGAGGCCTGGCTTGCTCCACCCCCTGCTCTTGAGATTCTCCTGGATGTGGGCTGGATTTTGGCTGCCTTTTGGGCTGGAGCTTCTCGAGGTTTGAGGCCTGGCTTGCTCCACGCCCTGCTCTTGATATTCTCCTGGATGTGGGCTGCGTTTTGGCTACATTTTGGGCTGCAGCTTCTCATGGATTGAGGCCTGGCTTGCTCCACCCCCTGCTCTTGAGATTCTCCCGGATGTGGGCTGGATTTTGGCTGCCTTTTGGGCTGGAGCTTCCCGTGGTTTGAGGCCTGGCTTGCTCCACCCAATGCTCTTGATATTCTCCTCGATGTGGGCTGCATTTTGGCTGCCTTTTGGGCTGGAGCTTCTCGTGGTTTGAGGCCTGGCTTGCTCCACCCCCTGCTCTTGAGATTCTCCCGGATGTGGGCTGCATTTTGGCTGCCTTTTGGGCTGGAGCTTCTCGTGGTTTGAGGCCTGGCTTGCTCCACCCCCTGCTCTTGAGATTCTCCCGGATGTGGGCTGCATTTTGTCTGCCTTTTGGGCTGGAGCTTCTCGTGGTTTGAGGCCTGGCTTGCTCCACCCCCTGCTCTTGAGATTCTCCCGGATGTGGGCTGCATTTTGTCTGCCTTTTGGGCTGGAGCTTCTCGTGGTTTGAGGCCTGGCTTGCTCCACCCCCTGCTCTTGAGATTCTCCCGGATGTGGGCTGCATTTTGTCTCCATTTTGGGTTTGGAGCTTCTCGTGGTTTGAGGCCTGGCTTGCTCCACCCTCTGCTCTTGAGATTCTCCCGGATGTGGGCTGCATTTTGGCTGCCTTTTGGGCTGGAGCTTCTCGTGGTTTGAGGCCTGGCTTGCTCCACCCCCTGCTCTTGAGATTCTCCCGGATGTGGGCTGGATTTTGGCTGCCTTTTGGGCTGGAGCTTCCCGTGGTTTGAGGCCTGGCTTGCTCCACCCAATGCTCTTGATATTCTCCTCGATGTGGGCTGCATTTTGGCTGCCTTTTGGGCTGGATCTTCTCATGGTTTGAGGCCTGGCTTGCTCCACCCCCTGCTCTTGAGATTCTCCCGGATGTGGGCTGCATTTTGGCTGCCTTTTGGGCTGGAGCTTCTCGTGGTTTGAGGCCTGCCTTGCTCCACCCCCTGCTCTTGAGATTCTCCTGGATTTGGGCTGGATTTTGGCTGCCTTTTGGGCTGGAGCTTCTCGTGTTTTGAGGCCTGGCTTGCTCCACCCCCTGCTCTTGAGATTCTCCCGGATGTGGGCTGGATTTTGGCTCCCTTTTGGGCTGGAGCTTCTCGTGGTTTGAGGCCTGGCTTGCTCCACCCCCTGCTCTTGATATTCTCCTGGATGTGGGCTGCGTTTTGGCTACATTTTGGGCTGGAGCTTCTCATGGATTGAGGCCTGGCTTGCTCCACCCCCTGCTCTTGAGATTCTCCCGGATGTGGGCTGGAATTTGGCTGCCTTTTGGGCTGGAGCTTCTCGTGGTTTGAGGCCTGGCTTGCTCCACCCCCTGCTCTTGAGATTCTCCTGGATGTGGGCTGCATTTTGGCTGATAATTGGGCTGGAGATTCTCGTGGTTTGAGGCCTGGATTGCTCCACCCCCTGCTCTTGATATTCTCCCGGATGTGGGCTGCATTTTGGCTGCCTGTTGGGCTGGAGCTTCTCGTGGTTTGAGGCCTGGCTTGCTCCACCCCCTGCTCTTGAGATTCTCCCGGATGTGGGCTGCATTTTGGCTGTCTTTTGGGCTGGAGCTTCTCGTGGTTTGAGGCCTGGCTTGCTCCACCCCCTGCTCTTGATATTCTCAGGGAGGTGGGCTGCATTTTGGCTGCATTTTGGGCTGGAGCTTCTCGTGGTTTGAGGCCTGGATTGCTCCACCCAATGGTCTTGATATTCTCCCGGATGTGGGCTGCATTTTGGCTGCCTTTTGTGCTGGAGCTTCTCGTGGTTTGAGGCCTGGCTTGCTCCACCCCCTGCTCTTGAGGTTCTCCCGGATGTGGGCTGCATTTTGGCTGCCTTTTGGGCTGGAGGTTCTCATGGTTTGAGGCCTGGCTTGCTCCACCCTCTGCTCTTGAGATTCTCCCGGATGTGGGCTGGATTTTGACTGCCTTTTGGGCAGGAGCTTCTCGAGGTTTGAGGCCTGTCTTCCTCCACCCCCTGCTCTTGAGATTCTCCCGGATGTGGGCTGCATTTTGGCTGCCTTTAGGGCTGGAGCTTCTCGTGGTTTGAGGCCTTGCTTGCTCCACCCCCTGCTCTTGAAATTGTCCCGGATGTGGGCTGCATTTTGGCTGCCTTTTGGGCTGGAGAATCTCGAGGTTTGAGGCCTGCCTTGCTCCACCCCCTGCTCTTGATATTCTCCCGGATGTGGGCTGCATTTTGGCTGCCTTTTGGGCTGGAGCTTCTCGAGGTTTGAGGCCTGGCTTGCTCCACCCCCTGCTCTTGAGATTCTCCCGGATGTGGGCTGCATTTTGGCTGCCTTTTGGGCTGGAGCTTCTCGTGGTTTGAGGCCTGGCTTGCTCCACCCCCTGCTCTTGATATTCTCCCGGATATGGGCTGGATTTTTTCTGCATTTTGGGCTGGAGCTTCTCGTGGTTTGAGGCCTGGCTTGCTCCACCCCCTGCTCTTGAGATTCTCCTGGATGTGGGCTGGATTTTGGCTGCCTTTTGGGCTGGAGCTTCTCGAGGTTTGAGGCCTGGCTTGCTCCACGCCCTGCTCTTGATATTCTCCTGGATGTGGGCTGCGTTTTGGCTACATTTTGGGCTGCAGCTTCTCATGGATTGAGGCCTGGCTTGCTCCACCCCCTGCTCTTGAGATTCTCCCGGATGTGGGCTGGAATTTGGCTGCCTTTTGGGCTGGAGCTTCCCGTGGTTTGAGGCCTGGCTTGCTCCACCCAATGCTCTTGATATTCTCCTCGATGTGGGCTGCATTTTGGCTGCCTTTTGGGCTGGAGCTTCTCGTGGTTTGAGGCCTGGCTTGCTCCACCCCCTGCTCTTGAGATTCTCCCGGATATGGGCTGGATTTTGGCTGCATTTTGGGCTGGAGCTTCCCGTGGTTTGAGGCCTGGCTTGCTCCACCCCCTGCTCTTGAGATTCTCCCGGATGTGGGCTGCATTTTGACTGCCTTTTGGGCTGGAGCTTCTCATGGTTTGAGGCCTGGCTTGCTCCACCCCCTGCTCTTGAGATTCTCCCGGAGGTGGGCTGCATTTTGGCTGCCTTTTGGGCTGGAGCTTCTCGTGGTTTGAGGCCTGGCTTGCTCCACCCCCTGCTCTTGAGATTCTCCTGGATTTGGGCTGGATTTTGGCTGCCTTTTGGGCTGGAGCTTCTCGTGGTTTGAGGCCTGGCTTGCTCCACCCCCTGCTCTTGATATTCTCCTGGATGTGGGCTGCGTTTTGGCTACATTTTGGGCTGGAGCTTCTCATGGATTGAGGCCTGGCTTGCTCCACCCCCTGCTCTTGAGATTCTCCCGGATGTGGGCTGGAATTTGGCTGCCTTTTGGGCTGGAGCTTCTCGTGGTTTGATTCCTGGCTTGCTCCACCCCCTGCTCTTGAGATTCTCCTGGATGTGGGCTGCATTTTGGCTGATAATTGGGCTGGAGATTCTCGTGGTTTGAGGCCTGGATTGCTCCACCCCCTGCTCTTGAGATTCTCCCGGATGTGGGCTGCATTTTGGCTGCCTGTTGGGCTGGAGCTTCTCGTGGTTTGAGGCCTGGCTTGCTCCACCCCCTGCTCTTGAGATTCTCCCGGATGTGGGCTGCATTTTGGCTGTCTTTTGGGCTGGAGCTTCTCGTGGTTTGAGGCCTGGCTTGCTCCACACCCTGCTCTTGATATTCTCAGGGAGGTGGGCTGCATTTTGGCTGCATTTTGGGCTGGAGCTTCTCGTGGTTTGAGGCCTGGATTGCTCCACCCAATGGTCTTGATATTCTCCCGGATGTGGGCTGCATTTTGGCTGCCTTTTGTGCTGGAGCTTCTCGTGGTTTGAGGCCTGGCTTGCTCCACCCCCTGCTCTTGAGGTTCTCCCGGATGTGGGCTGCATTTTGGCTGCCTTTAGGGCTGGAGCTTCTCGTGGTTTGAGGCCTTGCTTGCTCCACCCCCTGCTCTTGAAATTGTCCCGGATGTGGGCTGCATTTTGGCTGCCTTTTGGGCTGGAGCTTCTCGTGGTTTGAGGCCTGCCTTGCTCCACCCCCTGCTCTTGATATTCTCCCGGATGTGGGCTGGATTTTGGCTGCCTTTTGGGCTGGAGCTTCTCGAGGTTTGAGGCCTGGCTTCCTCCACCCCCTGCTCTTGAGATTCTCCCGGATGTGGGCTGCATTTTGGCTGCCTTTAGGGCTGGAGCTTCTCGTGGTTTGAGGCCTTGCTTGCTCCACCCCCTGCTCTTGAGATTCTCCCGGATGTGGGCTGCATTTTGGCTGCCTTTTGGGCTGGAGAATCTCGAGGTTTGAGGCCTGCCTTGCTCCACCCCCTGCTCTTGAGATTCTCCCGGATGTGGGCTGCATTTTGGCTGCCTTTTGGGCTGGAGCTTCTCGAGGTTTGAGGCCTGGCTTGCTCCACCCCCTGCTCTTGAGATTCTCCCGGATGTGGGCTGCATTTTGTCTGCCTTTTGGGCTGGAGCTTCTCGTGGTTTGAGGCCTGGCTTGCTCCACCCCCTGCTCTTGAAATTCTCCCGGATGTGGGCTGCATTTTGGCTGCCTTTTGGGCTGGAACTTCTCATGGTTTGAGGCCTGGCTTGCTCCACCCCCTGCTCTTGAGAATCTCCCGGATGTTGGCTGCATTTTGGCTGCCTTTTGGGCTGGAGCTTCCCATGGTTTGAGGCCTGGCTTGCTCCACCAACTGCTATTGATATTCTCCTGGATGTGGGCTGCATTTTGGCTGATACTTGTGCTGGGGCTTCTCGTGGTTTGAGGCCTGGCTTGCTCCACCCCCTGCTCTTGATATTGTCCCGGATGTTGCCTGGATTTTGGTTGCCTTTTGGGCTGGAGCTTCTTGTGGTTTGAGGACTGGCTTGCTCCACCCCATGCTCTTGAGATTCTCCCGGATGTGGGCTGCATTTTGGCTCCCTTTTGCGCTGGAGCTTCTCGTGGTTTGAGACATGGCTTGCTCCAGCCCCTGCTCTTGAGATTCTCCCTGATGTGGGCTGGATTTTGGCTGCCTTTTGGGCTGGAGCTTCTCGTGGTTTGAGGTCTGGCTTGCTCGACCCCCTGCTCTTGAGATTACCCCGGACGTGGGCTGGATTTTGGCTGCCTTTTGGGCTGGAGCTTCTCATGGTTTGAGGCCTGGCTTGCTCCACCCCCTGCTCTTGAGATGCTCCCGGATGTGGGCTGCATTTTGGCTGCATTTTGGGCTGGAGCTTCTCATGGTTTGAGGCCTGGATTGCTCCACCAACTGCTATTGATATTCTCCTGGATGTGGGCTGCATTTTGGCTGATACTTGTGCTGGGGCTTCTCGTGGTTTGAGGCCTGCCTTGCTCCACCCCCTGCTCTTGATATTCTCCCGGATGTGGGCTGCATTTTGGCTGCGTTTTTGGCTGGAGCTTCTCGTGGTTTGAGGCCTGGCTTGCTCCACCCCCTGCTCTTGAGATTCTCCCGGATGTGGGCTGCATTTTGGCTGCCTTTTGGGCTGGAGGTTCTCATGGTTTGAGGCCTGGCTTGCTCCACCCTCTGCTCTTGAGATTCTCCCGGATGTGGGCTGGATTTTGACTGCATTTTGGGCAGGAGCTTCTCGTGGTTTGAGGCCTGGCTTCCTCCACCCCCTGCTCTTGAGATTCTCCCGGATGTGGGCTGCATTTTGGCTGCCTTTAGGGCTGGAGCTTCTCGTGGTTTGAGGCCTTGCTTGCTCCACCCCCTGCTCTTGAAATTGTCCCGGATGTGGGCTGCATTTTGGCTGCCTTTTGGGCTGGAGCTTCTCGTGGTTTGAGGCCTGGCTTGCTCCACCCCCTGCTCTTGAGATTCTCCTGGATTTGGGCTGGATTTTGGCTGCCTTTTGGGCTGGAGCTTCTCGTGGTTTGAGGCCTGGCTTGCTCCACCCCCTGCTCTTGATATTCTCCTGGATGTGGGCTGCGTTTTGGCTACATTTTGGGCTGGAGCTTCTCATGGATTGAGGCCTGGCTTGCTCCACCCCCTGCTCTTGAGATTCTCCCGGATGTGGGCTGGAATTTGGCTGCCTTTTGGGCTGGAGCTTCTCGTGGTTTGATTCCTGGCTTGCTCCACCCCCTGCTCTTGAGATTCTCCCGGATGTGGGCTGCATTTTGGCTGCCTGTTGGGCTGGAGCTTCTCGTGGTTTGAGGCCTGGCTTGCTCCACCCCCTGCTCTTGAGATTCTCCCGGATGTGGGCTGCATTTTGGCTGTCTTTTGGGCTGGAGCTTCTCGTGGTTTGAGGCCTGGCTTGCTCCACCCCCTGCTCTTGATATTCTCAGGGAGGTGGGCTGCATTTTGGCTGCATTTTGGGCTGGAGCTTCTCGTGGTTTGAGGCCTGGATTGCTCCACCCAATGGTCTTGATATTCTCCCGGATGTGGGCTGCATTTTGGCTGCCTTTTGTGCTGGAGCTTCTCGTGGTTTGAGGCCTGGCTTGCTCCACCCCCTGCTCTTGAGGTTCTCCCGGATGTGGGCTGCATTTTGGCTGCCTTTAGGGCTGGAGCTTCTCGTGGTTTGAGGCCTTGCTTGCTCCACCCCCTGCTCTTGAAATTGTCCCGGATGTGGGCTGCATTTTGGCTGCCTTTTGGGCTGGAGAATCTCGAGGTTTGAGGCCTGCCTTGCTCCACCCCCTGCTCTTGATATTCTCCCGGATGTGGGCTGCATTTTGGCTGCCTTTTGGGCTGGAGCTTCTCGAGGTTTGAGGCCTGGCTTGCTCCACCCCCTGCTCTTGAGATTCTCCCGGATGTGGGCTGCATTTTGTCTGCCTTTTGGGCTGGAGCTTCTCGTGGTTTGAGGCCTGGCTTGCTCCACCCCCTGCTCTTGAAATTCTCCCGGATGTGGGCTGCATTTTGGCTGCCTTTTGGGCTGGAACTTCTCATGGTTTGAGGCCTGGCTTGCTCCACCCCCTGCTCTTGAGAATCTCCCGGATGTTGGCTGCATTTTGGCTGCCTTTTGGGCTGGAGCTTCCCATGGTTTGAGGCCTGGCTTGCTCCACCAACTGCTATTGATATTCTCCTGGATGTGGGCTGCATTTTGGCTGATACTTGTGCTGGGGCTTCTCGTGGTTTGAGGCCTGGCTTGCTCCACCCCCTGCTCTTGATATTGTCCCGGATGTTGCCTGGATTTTGGTTGCCTTTTGGGCTGGAGCTTCTTGTGGTTTGAGGACTGGCTTGCTCCACCCCATGCTCTTGAGATTCTCCCGGATGTGGGCTGCATTTTGGCTCCCTTTTGCGCTGGAGCTTCTCGTGGTTTGAGACATGGCTTGCTCCAGCCCCTGCTCTTGAGATTCTCCCTGATGTGGGCTGGATTTTGGCTGCCTTTTGGGCTGGAGCTTCTCGTGGTTTGAGGTCTGGCTTGCTCGACCCCCTGCTCTTGAGATTACCCCGGACGTGGGCTGGATTTTGGCTGCCTTTTGGGCTGGAGCTTCTCGTGGTTTGAGGCCTGGCTTGCTCCACCCCCTGCTCTTGAGATTACCCCGGACGTGGGCTGCATTTTGGCTGCCTTTTGGGCTGGAGCTTCTCATGGTTTCAGGCCTGGCTTGCTCCACCCCCTGCTCTTGAGATGCTCCCGGATGTGGGCTGCATTTTGGCTGCATTTTGGGCTGGAGCTTCTCATGGTTTGAGGCCTGGCTTGCTCCACCAACTGCTATTGATATTCTCCTGGATGTGGGCTGCATTTTGGCTGATACTTGTGCTGGGGCTTCTCGTGGTTTGAGGCCTGCCTTGTTCCACCCCCTGCTCTTGATATTCTCCCGGATGTGGGCTGCATTTTGGCTGCGTTTTTGGCTGGAGCTTCTCGTGGTTTGAGGCCTGGCTTGCTCCACCCCCTGCTCTTGAGATTCTCCCGGATGTGGGCTGCATTTTGGCTGCCTTTTGGGCTGGAGGTTCTCATGGTTTGAGGCCTGGCTTGCTCCACCCTCTGCTCTTGAGATTCTCCCGGATGTGGGCTGGATTTTGACTGCATTTTGGGCAGGAGCTTCTCGTGGTTTGAGGCCTGGCTTCCTCCACCCCCTGCTCTTGAGATTCTCCCGGATGTGGGCTGCATTTTGGCTGCCTTTAGGGCTGGAGCTTCTCGTGGTTTGAGGCCTTGCTTGCTCCACCCCCTGCTCTTGAAATTGTCCCGGATGTGGGCTGCATTTTGGCTGCCTTTTGGGCTGGAGCTTCTCGTGGTTTGAGGCCTGGCTTGCTCCACCCCCTGCTCTTGAAATTGTCCCGGATGTGGGCTGCATTTTGGCTGCCTTTTGGGCTGGAGAATCTCGAGGTTTGAGGCCTGCCTTGCTCCACCCCCTGCTCTTGATATTCTCCCGGATGTGGGCTGCATTTTGGCTGCCTTTTGGGTTGGAGCTTCTCGAGGTTTGAGGCCTGGCTTGCTCCACCCCCTGCTCTTGAGATTCTCCCGGATGTGGGCTGCATTTTGTCTGCCTTTTGGGCTGGAGCTTCTCGAGGTTTGAGGCCTGGCTTGCTCCACCCCCTGCTCTTGAGATTCTCCCGGATGTGGGCTGCATTTTGTCTGCCTTTTGGGCTGGAGCTTCTCGTGGTTTGAGGCCTGGCTTGCTCCACCCCCTGCTCTTGAGATTCTCCCGGATGTGGGCTGCATTTTGTCTCCCTTTTGGGTTTGGAGCTTCTCGTGGTTTGAGGCCTGGCTTGCTCCACCCCCTGCTCTTGATATTCTCCCGGATATGGGCTGGATTTTTTCTGCATTTTGGGCTGGAGCTTCTCGTGGTTTGAGGCCTGGCTTGCTCCACCCCCTGCTCTTGAGATTCTCCTGGATGTGGGCTGGATTTTGGCTGCCTTTTGGGCTGGAGCTTCTCGTGGTTTGAGGCCTGGCTTGCTCCACCCCCTGCTCTTGAGGTTCTCCCGGATGTGGGCTGGATTTTGGCTGCCTTTTGGGCTGGAGCTTCTCGTGGTTTGAGGCCTGGCTTGCTCCACCCAATGCTCTTGATATTCTCCTCGATGTGGGCTGCATTTTGGCTGCCTTTTGTGCCGGAGCTTCTCGTGGTTTGAGGCCTGGCTTGCTCCACCACCTGCTCTTGAGATTCTCCCGGATGTGGGCTGCATTTTGGCTGATTCTTGGGCTGGAGCTTCCCGTGGTTTGAGGCCTGGCTTGCTCCACCCCCTGCTCTTGAGATTCTCCCGGATGTGGGCTGGATTTTGGCTGCATTTTGGGCTGGAGCTTCTCGTGGTTTGAAGCCTGGCTTGCTCCACCCCCTGCTCTTGATATTCTCCTGGATGTGGGCTGCGTTTTGGCTACATTTTGGGCTGGAGCTTCTCATGGATTGAGGCCTGGCTTGCTCCACCCCCTGCTCTTGAGATTCTCCCGGATTTGGGCTGGAATTTGGCTGCCTTTTGGGCTGGAGCTTCTCGTGGTTTGAGGCCTGGCTTGCTCCACCCCCTGCTCTTGAGATTCTCCTGGATGTGGGCTGCATTTTGGCTGATAATTGGGCTGGAGATTCTCGTGGTTTGAGGCCTGGATTGCTCCACCCCCTGCTCTTGAGATTCTCCCGGATGTGGGCTGCATTTTGGCTGCCTGTTGGGCTGGAGCTTCTCGTGGTTTGAGGCCTGGCTTGCTCCACCCCCTGCTCTTGAGATTCTCCCGGATGTGGGCTGCATTTTGGCTGTCTTTTGGGCTGGAGCTTCTCGTGGTTTGAGGCCTGGCTTGCTCCACCCCCTGCTCTTGATATTCTCAGGGAGGTGGGCTGCATTTTGGCTGCCTTTTGGGCTGGAGCTTCTCGTGGTTTGAGGCCTGGATTGCTCCACCCAATGGTCTTGATATTCTCCCGGATGTGGGCTGCATTTTGGCTGCCTTTAGGGCTGGAGCTTCTCGTGGTTTGAGGCCTGGCTTGCTCCACCCCCTGCTCTTGAGATTCTCCCGGATGTGGGCTGCATTTTGGCTGATTCTTGGGCTGGAGCTTCCCGTGGTTTGAGGCCTGGCTTGCTCCACCCCCTGCTCTTGATATTCTCCCGGATGTGGGCTGCATTTTGGCTGCCTTTTGGGCTGGAGCTTCTCGTGGTTTGAAGCCTGGCTTGCTCCACCCCCTGCTCTTGAGATTCTCCCGGATGTGGGCTCCATTTTGGCTGATTCTTGGGCTGGAGCTTCTCGTGGTTTGAGGCCTGGCTTGCTCCACCCCCTGCTCTTGATATTCTCCCGGATGTGGGCTGGATTTTGGCTGCCTTTTGGGCTGGAGCTTCTCGTGGTTTCAGGCCTGGCTTGCTCCACCCCCTGCTCTTGAGATGCTCCCGGATGTGGGCTGCATTTTGGCTGCATTTTGGGCAGGAGCTTCTCGAGGTTTGTGGCCTGGCTTGCTCCACCCCCTGCTCTTGAAATTCTCCCTGATGTGGGCTGCATTTTGGCTGCCTTTTGGGCTGGAACTTCTCATGGTTTGAGGCCTGGCTTGCTCCACCCACTGCTCTTGAGAATCTCCCAGATGTTGGCTGCATTTTGGCTGCCTTTTGGGCTGGAGCTTCCCATGGTTTGAGGCCTGGCTTGCTCCACCAACTGCTATTGATATTCTCCTGGATGTGGGCTGCATTTTGGCTGATACTTGTGCTGGGGCTTCTCGTGGTTTGAGGCCTGGCTTGCTCCACCCCCTGCTCTTGATAATCTCCCGGATGTTGCCTGGATTTTGGTTGCCTTTTGGGCTGGAGCTTCTTGTGGTTTGAGGCCTGGCTTGCTCCACCCCATGCTCTTGAGATTCTCCCGGATGTGGGCTGCATTTTGGCTGCCTTTTGTGCTGGAGCTTCTCGTGGTTTGAGGCCTGGCTTGCTCCAGCCCCTGCTCTTGAGATTCTCCCTGATGTGGGCTGCATTTTGGCTGCCTTTTGGGCTGGAGCTTCTCGTGGTTTGAGGTCTGGCTTGCTCGACCCTCTGTTCTTGAGATTACCCCGGACGTGGGCTGGATTTTGGCTGCCTTTTGGGCTGGAGCTTCTCGTGGTTTGAGGCCTGGCTTGCTCCACCCCCTGCTCTTGAGATTACCCCGGACGTGGGCTGCATTTTGGCTGCCTTTTGGGCTGGAGCTTCTCATGGTTTGAGGCCTGGCTTGCTCCACCCCCTGCTCTTGAGATGCTCCCGGATGTGGGCTGCATTTTGGCTGCATTTTGGGCTGGAGCTTCTCATGGTTTGAGGCCTGGCTTGCTCCACCAACTGCTATTGATATTCTCCTGGATGTGGGCTGCATTTTGGCTGATACTTGTGCTGGGGCTTCTCGTGGTTTGAGGCCTGGCTTGCTCCACCCCCTGCTCTTGATATTGTCCCGGATGTTGCCTGGATTTTGGTTGCATTTTGGGCTGGAGCTTCTTGTGGTTTGAGGCCTGGCTTGCTCCACCCCATGCTCTTGAGATTCTCCCGGATGTGGGCTGCATTTTGGCTGCGTTTTGGGCTGGAGCTTCTCGAGGTTTGAGGCCTGGCTTGCTCCACGCCCTGCTCTTGAGATTCTCCCGGATGTGGGCTGCATTTTGGCTGATTCTTGGGCTGGAGCTTCCCGTTGTTTGAGGCCTGGCTTGCTCCATCCCCTGCTCTTCAGATTCTCCCGGATGTGGGCTGCATTTTGGCTGATTCTTGGGCTGGAGCTTCCCGTGGTTTGAGGCCTGGCTTGCTCCACCCCCTGCTCTTGAGATTCTCCCGGATGTGGGCTGGAATTTGGCTGCCTTTTGGGCTGGAGCTTCTCGTGGTTTGAGGCCTGGCTTGCTCCACCCCCTGCTCTTGAGATTCTCCCGGATGTGGGCTGCATTTTGGCTGATAATTGGGCTGGAGATTCTCGTGGTTTGAGGCCTGGCTTGCTCCACCCCCTGCTCTTGAGATTCTCCCGGATGTGGGCTGCATTTTGGCTGATAATTGGGCTGGAGATTCTCGTGGTTTGAGGCCTGGATTGCTCCACCCCCTGCTCTTGAGATTCTCCCGGTTGTGGGCTGCATTTTGGCTGATTCTTGGGCTGGAGCTTCTCGTGGTTTGAGGCCTGGCTTGCTCCACCCCCTGCTCTTGAGATTCTCCCGGATGTGGGCTGCATTTTGGCTGCATTTTGGGCTGGAGCTTCTCGTGGTTTGAGGCCTGGATTGCTCCACCCAATGGTCTTGATATTCTCCCGGATGTGGGCTGCATTTTGGCTGATACTTGGGCTGGAGCTTCTCGTGGTTTGAGGCCTGGCTTGCTCCAGCCCCTGCTCTTGAGATTCTCCCGGAGGTGGGCTGCATTTTGGCTGATTCTTGGGCTGGAGCTTCCCGTGGTTTGAGGCCTGGCTTGCTCCACCCCCTGCTCTTGAGATTCTCCCGGATGTGGGCTGCATTTTGGCTGCCTTTTGGGCTGGAGCTTCTCGTGGTTTCAGGCCTGGCTTGCTCCACCCCCTGCTCTTGAGATGCTCCCGGATGTGGGTTGCATTTTGGCTGCATTTTGGGCTGGAGCTTCTCGAGGTTTGTGGCCTGGCTTGCTCCACCCCCTGCTCTTGAAATTCTCCCGGATGTGGGCTGCATTTTGGCTGCCTTTTGGGCTGGAACTTCTCATGGTTTGAGGCCTGGCTTGCTCCACCCCCTGCTCTTGAGATTCTCCCGGATGTTGGCTGCATTTTGGCTGCCTTTTGGGCTGGAGCTTCCCATGGTTTGAGGCCTGGCTTGCTCCACCAACTGCTATTGATATTCTCCTGGATGTGGGCTGCAGTTTGGCTGCATTTTGTGCTGGGGCTTCTCGTGGTTTGAGGCCTGGCTTGCTCCACCCCCTGCTCTTGATATTGTCCCGGATGTTGCCTGGATTTTGGTTGCCTTTTGGGCTGGATCTTCTCGAGGTTTGAGGCCTGGCTTGCTCCACCCCCTGCTCTTGAGATTCTCCCGTATGTGGGCTGCATTTTGGCTGACTTTTGGGCTGGAGAATCCCGAGGTTTGAGGCCTGCCTTGCTCCACCCCCTGCTCCTGAGATTCTCCCGGATGTGGGCTGCATTTTGGCTGCCTTTTGGGCTGGAGCTTCCCGCGGTTTGAGGCCTGGCTTGCTCCACCCCCTGCTCTTGAGATTCTCCCGGATGTGGGCTGGAATTTGGCTGCCTTTTGGGCTGGAGCTTCTCGTGGTTTGAGGCCTGGCTTGCTCCACCCCCTGCTCTTGAGATTCTCCCGGATGTGGGCTGCATTTTGGCTGATAATTGGGCTGGAGATTCTCGTGGTTTGAGGCCTGGATTGCTCCACCCCCTGCTCTTGAGATTCTCCCGGATGTGGGCTGCATTTTGGCTGATAATTGGGCTGGAGATTCTCGTGGTTTGAGGCCTGGATTGCTCCACCCCCTGCTCTTGAGATTCTCCCGGATGTGGGCTGCATTTTGGCTGATTCTTGGGCTGGAGCTTCTCATGGTTTGAGGCCTGGCTTGCTCCACCCCCTGCTCTTGAGATTCTCCCGGATGTGGGCTGCATTTTGGCTGTCTTTTGGGCTGGAGCTTCTCGTGGTTTGAGGCCTGGCTTGCTCCACCCCCTGCTCTTGAGATTCTCCCGGATGTGGGCTGCATTTTGGCTGCATTTTGGGCTGGAGCTTCTCGTGGTTTGAGGCCTGGATTGCTCCACCCAATGGTCTTGATATTCTCCCGGATGTGGGCTGCATTTTGGCTGATACTTGGGCTGGAGCTTCTCGTGGTTTGAGGCCTGGCTTGCTCCAGCCCCTGCTCTTGAGATTCTCCCGGAGGTGGGCTGCATTTTGGCTGATTCTTGGGCTGGAGCTTCCCGTGGTTTGAGGCCTGGCTTGCTCCACCCCCTGCTCTTGAGATGCTCCCGGATGTGGGCTGCATTTTGGCTGCATTTTGGGCTGGAGCTTCTCATGGTTTGAGGCCTGGCTTGCTCCACCCCCTGCTCTTGAGATTCTCCCGGATGTGGGCTGCATTTTGGCTGCCTTTTGGGCTGGAACTTCTCATGGTTTGAGGCCTGGCTTGCTCCACCCCCTGCTCTTGAGATTCTCCCGGATGTGGGCTGCATTTTGGCTGCCTTTTGGGCTGGAGCTTCCCATGGTTTGAGGCCTGGCTTGCTCCACCAACTGCTATTGATATTCTCCTGGATGTGGGCTGCATTTTGGCTGATACTTGTGCTGGGGCTTCTCGTGGTTTGAGGCCTGGCTTGCTCCACCCCCTGCTCTTGATATTGTCCCGGATGTTGCCTGGATTTTGGTTGCCTTTTGGGCTGGAGCTTCTTGTGGTTTGAGGCCTGGCTTGCTCCACCCCATGCTCTTGAGATTCTCCCGGATGTGGGCTGGATTTTTTCTGCATTTTGGGCTGGAGCTTCTCGAGGTTTGAGGCCTGGCTTGCTCCACCCCCTGCTCTTGATATTCTCCCGGATGTGGGCTGCATTTTGGCTGCCTTTTGGGCTGGAGCTTCTCGAGGTTTGAGGCCTGGCTTGCTCCACGCCCTGCTCTTGATGTTCTCCTGGATGTGGGCTGCGTTTTGGCTACATTTTGGGCTGCAGCTTCTCATGGATTGAGGCCTGGCTTGCTCCACCCCCTGCTCTTGAGATTTTCCCGGATGTGGGCTGGATTTTGGCTGCCTTTTGGGCTGGAGCTTCCCGTGGTTTGAGGCCTGGCTTGCTGCACCCCCTGCTCTTGAGATTCTCCCGGATGTGGGCTGCATTTTGGCTGATTCTTGGGCTGGAGCTTCCCGTGGTTTGAGGCCTGGCTTGCTCCACCCCCTGCTCTTGAGATTCTCCCGGATGTGGGCTGCATTTTGGCTGATTCTTGGGCTGGAGCTTCCCGTGGTTTGAGGCCTGGCTTGCTCCACCCCCTGCTCTTGAGATTCTCCCGGATGTGGGCTGTATTTTGGCTGCCTTTTGGGCTGGAGCTTCTCGTGGTTTGAAGCCTGGCTTGCTCCACCCCCTGCTCTTGAGATTCTCCCGGATGTGGGCTGCATTTTGGCTGCCTTTTGGGCTGGAGCTTCTCGTGGTTTGAGGCCTGGCTTGCTCCACCCCCTGCTCTTGATATTCTCCCGGATGTGGGCTGGATTTTGGCTGCCTTTTGGGCTGGAGCTTCTCGTGGTTTGAGGCCTGGCTTGCTCCAGCCCCTGCTCTTGAGATGCTCCCGGATGTGGGCTGCATTTTGGCTGCATTTTGGGCTGGAACTTCTCATGGTTTGAGGCCTGGCTTACTCCACCCCCTGCTCTTGAGATTCTCCCGGATGTGGGCTGCATTTTGGCTGCCTTTTGGGCTGGAGCTTCCCATGGTTTGAGGCCTGGCTTGCTCCACCAACTGCTATTGATATTCTCCTGGATGTGGGCTGCATTTTGGCTGATACTTGTGCTGGAGCTTCTTGTGGTTTGAGGCCTGGCTTGCTCCACCCCATGCTCTTGAGATTCTCCCGGATGTGGGCTGCATTTTGGCTGCCTTTTGGGCTGGAGCTTCTCGTGGTTTGAGGCCTGGCTTGCTCCAGCCCCTGCTCTTGAGATTCTCCCTGATGTGGGCTGGATTTTGGCTGCCTTTTGGGCTGGAGCTTCTCGTGGTTTGAGGCCTGGTTTGCTCCACCCCCTGCTCTTGAGATTCTCCTGGATGTGGGCTGCATTGTTGCTGCCTTTTGGGCTGGAGCTTCTCATGGTTTGAGGCCTGGCTTGCTCCACCCCCTGCTCTTGATATTCTCCTGGATGTGGGCTGCATTTTGGCTGCCTTTTGGGCTGGAGCTTCTCGTGGTTTGAGGCCTGGCTTGCTCCACCCTCTGCTCTTGAGATTCTCCCGGATGTGGGCTGCATTTTGGCTGCCTTTTGGGCTGGAGCTTCTCGTGGTTTGAGGCCTGGCTTACTCCACCCCCTGCTCTTGAGATTCTCCCGGATGTGGGCTGCATTTTGGCTGCCTTTTGGGCTGGAGCTTCCCATGGTTTGAGGCCTGGCTTGCTCCACCAACTGCTATTGATATTCTCCTGGATGTGGGCTGCATTTTGGCTGATACTTGTGCTGGGGCTTCTCGTGGTTTGAGGCCTGGCTTGCTCCACCCCCTGCTCTTGAGATTCTCCCGGATGTTGCCTGGATTTTGGTTGCCTTTTAGGCTGGAGCTTCTTGTGGTTTGAGGCCTGGCTTGCTCCACCCCATGCTCTTGAGATTCTCCCGGATGTGGGCTGCATTTTGGCTGCCTTTTGGGCTGGAGCTTCTCGTGGTTTGAGGCCTGGCTTGCTCCACCCCCTGCTCTTGAGATTCTCCTGGATGTGGGCTGCATTTTGGCTGCATTTTGGGCTGGAGCTTCCCGTGGTTTGAGGCCTGGCTTGCTCCACCCCCTGCTCTTGAGATTCTCCCGGAGGTGGGCTTGATTTTGTCTGCATTTTGGGCTGGAGCTTCTCGTGGTTTGAGGCCTGGATTGCTCCACCCCCTGCTCTTGAGATTCTCCCGTAGGTGGGCTGCATTTTGGCTGATTCTTGGGCTGGAGCTTCTCGTGGTTTGAGGCCTGGCTTGCTCCACCCCCTGCTCTTGAGATTCTCCCGGATGTGGCCTGCATTTTGGCTGCCTTTTGGGCTGGAGCTTCTCGTGGTTTGAGGCCTGGCTTGCTCCAACCCCTGCTCTTGATATTCTCCCGGATGTGGGCTGCATTTTGGCTGCCTTTTTGGGCTGGAGCTTCTCGAGGTTTGACCCCTTTTTTGTTCCACCCCCTGCTCTTGAGATTCTCCCGGATGTGGGCTGCATTTTGGCTGCCTTTAGGGCTGGAGCTTCTCGTGGTTTGAGGCCTGGCTTGCTCCACCCCCTGCTCTTGAGATTCTCCCGGATGTGCGCTGCATTTTGGCTGCATTTTTGGGCTGGAGCTTCTCGTGGTTTGGGGCCTGGCTTGCTCCACCCCCTGCTCTTGAGATTCTCCCAGATGTGGCCTGCATTGTTGCTGCATTTTGGGCTGGAGCTTCTCGTGGTTTGAGGCCTGGCTTGCTCCACCCCCTGCTCTTGAGATTCTCCCGGATGTGCGCTGCATTTTGGCTGCCTTTTGGGCTGGAGCTTCTCGTGGTTTGAGGCCTGGCTTGCTCCACCCCCTGCTCTTGAGATTCTCCCGGATGTGGGCTGGATTTTGGCTCACTTTTGGGCTGGAGCTTCTCATGGTTTGAGGCCTGGCTTGCTCCACCCCCTGCTCTTGAAATTCTCCTGGATGTGGGCTGCATTTTGGCTGAATTTTGGGCTGGAGCTTCTCGTGGTTTGAGGCCTGGCTTGCTCCACCCCCTGCTCTTGAGATTCTCCCGGATGTGGGCTGCATTTTGGCTGCCTTTTGGGCTGGAGCTTCTCATGGTTTGAGGCCTGGCTTGCTCCACCCCCTGCTCTTGATATTCTCCTGGATGTGGGCTGGATTTTGGCTGCCTTTTGGGCTGGAGCTTCTCGTGGTTTGAGGCCTGGCTTGCTCCACCCTCTGCTCTTGAGATTCTCCCGGATGTGGGCTGCATTTTGGCTGCCTTTAGGGCTGGAGCTTCTCGTGGTTTGAGGCCTGGCTTGCACCACCCCCTGCTCTTGAGATTGTCCCGGATGTGGGCTGCATTTTGGCTGTGTTTTGGGCTGCAGCTTCTCGTGGTTTGAGGCCTGGCTTGCTCCACCCCCTGCTCTTGAGATTCTCCCGGATGTGGGCTGCATTTTGGCTACATTTTGGGCTGGAGCTTCTCGTGGTTTGAGGCCTGGCTTGCTCCACCCCCTGCTCTTGAGATTCTCTCGGATGTGGGCTGCATTTTGGCTACATTTTGGGCTGGAGCTTCTCGT
This sequence comes from Rhynochetos jubatus, assembly GCA_027574665.1. Taxonomy (NCBI): domain Eukaryota; kingdom Metazoa; phylum Chordata; class Aves; order Eurypygiformes; family Rhynochetidae; genus Rhynochetos; species Rhynochetos jubatus. The sequence goes on from CM050669.1 coordinate 869,410, forward strand.
GGTTTGAGGCCTGGCTTGCTCCACCCCCTGCTCTTGAGAATCTCCCGGATGTCGGCTGGATTTTGGCTGCCTTTTGGGCTGGAGGTTCTCGTGGCTTGAGGCCTGGCTTGCTCCACCCCCTGCTCTTGAAATTCTCCTGAATGTGGGCTGGATTTTGGCTGCTTTTTGGGCTGGAGCTTCTCGTGGTTTGAGGCCTGGCTTGCTCCACCCCCTGCTCTTGAGATTCTCCCGGATGTGGGCTGCATTTTGGCTGTCTTTTGGGCTGGAGCTTCTCGAGGTTTGAGGCCTGGCTTGCTCCACCCCCTGCTCTTGAGATTCTCCCGGATGTGGGCTGGATTTTGGCTGCGTTTTGGGCTGGAGCTTCTCGTGGTTTGAGGCCTGGCTTGCTCCACCCCCTGCTCTTGAGATTCTCCCGGATATGGGCTGGATTTTGGCTGCATTTTGGGCTGGAGCTTCTCGTGGTTTGAGGCCTGGCTTGATCCACCCCCTGCTCTTGAGATTCTCCTGGATGTGGGCTGCATTTTGGCTGCCTTTTGGGCTGGAGCTTCTCGTGGTTTGAGGCCTGGCTTGCTCCACCCCCTGCTCTTGAGATTCTCCTGGATGTGGGCTGCATTTTGGCTGCCTTTTGGGCTGGAGCTTCTCGTGGTTTGAGGCCTGGCTTGCTCGACCCCCTGCTCTTGAGATTCTCTCGGATGTGGCCTGCATTTTGGCTGCCTTTTGGGCTGGAGGTTCTCGTGGTTTGAGGCCTGGCTTGCTCCACCCCCTGCTCTTGAAATTCTCCTGAATGTGGGCTGGATTTTGGCTGCGTTTTAGGCTGGAGCTTCTCGTGGTTTGAGGCCTGGCTTGCTCCACCCCCTGCTCTTGAGATTCTCCCGGATGTGGGCTGGATTTTCGCTGCCTTTTGGGCTGGAGCTTCTCGTGGTTTGAGACCTGGCTTGCTCCACCCCCTGCTCTTGAGATTCTCCCAGATGTGGGCTGCATATTGGCTGCCTTTTGGGCCGGAGCTTCTCGTGGTTTGAGGCCTGGCTTCCTCCACCCCCTGCTCTTAAGATTCTCCCGGATGTGGACTGAATTTTGGCTGCATTTTGGGCTGGAGCTTCTCGAGGTTTGAGGCCTGGCTTGCTCCACCCCCTGCTCTTGAGATTGTCCCGGATGTGGGCTGCATTTTGGCTGCCTTTTGGGCTGGAGCTTCTCGTGGTTTGAGGCCTGGCTTGCTCCACCCCCTGCTCTTGAGATTCTCCCGGATATGGGCTGGATTTTGGCTGCATTTTGGGCTGGAGCTTCTCGTGGTTTGAGGCCTGGCTTGCTCCACCCCCTGCTCTTGAGATTCTCCCGGATGTGGGCTGCATTTTGGCTGCCTTTTGGGCTGGAGGTTCTCGTGGTTTGAGGCCTGGCTTGCTCCACCCCCTGCTCTTGAGATTCTCCCGGATGTGGGCTGGATTTTGGCTGCGTTTTAGGCTGGAGCTTCTCGTGGTTTGAGGCCTGGCTTGCTCCACCCCCTGCTCTTGAGATTCTCCCGGATGTGGGCTGCATTTTCGCTGCCTTTTGGGCTGGAGCTTCTCGTGGTTTGAGACCTGGCTTTCTCCACCCCCTGCTCTTGAGATTCTCCCAGATGTGGGCTGCATTTTGGCTGCCTTTTGGGCTGGAGCTTCTCGTGGTTTGAGGCCTGGCTTACTCCACCCCCTGCTCTTGAGATTCTCCCGGATATGGGCTGGATTTTGTCTGCCTTTTGGGCTGGAGCTTCTCGTGGTTTGAGGCCTGGCTTGCTCCACCCCCTGCTCTTGAGATTCTCCCGGATGTGGGCTGCATTTTGGCTGCCTTTTGGGCTGGAGCTTCTCAAGGTTTGAGGCCTGGCTTGTTCCACCCCCTGCTCTTGAGATTCTCCCGGATGTGGGCTGCATTTTGGCTGCCTTTAGGGCTGGAGCTTCTCGTGGTTTGAGGCCTGGCTTGCTCCACCCCCTGCTGTTGATATTCTCCCGGATGTGCGCTGCATTTTGGCTGCATTTTTAGGCTGGAGCTTCTCGTGGTTTGAGGCCTGGCTTGCTCCACCCCCTGCTCTTGAGATTCTCCCGGATGTGGGCTGCATTTTGGCTGCCTTTTGGGATGGAGCTTCTCGAGGTTTGAGGCCTGGCTTGTTCCACCCCCTGCTCTTGAGATTCTCCCGGATGTGGGCTGCATTTTGGCTGCCTTTTGGGCTGGAGCTTCTCGTGGTTTGAGGCCTGGCTTGCTCCACCCCCTGCTGTTGAGATTCTCCCGGATGTGCGCTGCATTTTGGCTGCATTTTTGGGCTGGAGCTTCTCGTGGTTTGAGGCCTGGCTTGCTCCACCCCCTGCTCTTGAGATTGTCCCGGATGTGGGCTGCATTTTGGCTGCATTTTGTGCTGGGGCTTCTCGTGGTTTGAGGCCTGGCTTGCTCCACCCCCTGCTCTTGATATTGTCCCGGATGTTGCCTGGATTTTGGTTGCCTTTTGGGCTGGATCTTCTCGAGGTTTGAGGCCTGGCTTGCTCCACCCCCTGCTCTTGAGATTCTCCCGTATGTGGGCTGCATTTTGGCTGACTTTTGGGCTGGAGAATCCCGAGGTTTGAGGCCTGCCTTGCTCCACCCCCTGCTCCTGAGATTCTCCCGGATGTGGGCTGCATTTTGGCTGCCTTTTGGGCTGGAGCTTCCCGCGGTTTGAGGCCTGGCTTGCTCCACCCCGTGCTCTTGAGATTCTCCCGGATGTGGGCTGGAATTTGGCTGCCTTTTGGGCTGGAGCTTCTCGTGGTTTGAGGCCTGGCTTGCTCCACCCCCTGCTCTTGAGATTCTCCCGGATGTGGGCTGCATTTTGGCTGATAATTGGGCTGGAGATTCTCGTGGTTTGAGGCCTGGATTGCTCCACCCCCTGCTCTTGAGATTCTCCCGGATGTGGGCTGCATTTTGGCTGATAATTGGGCTGGAGATTCTCGTGGTTTGAGGCCTGGATTGCTCCACCCCCTGCTCTTGAGATTCTCCCGGATGTGGGCTGCATTTTGGCTGATTCTTGGGCTGGAGCTTCTCATGGTTTGAGGCCTGGCTTGCTCCACCCCCTGCTCTTGAGATTCTCCCGGATGTGGGCTGCATTTTGGCTGTCTTTTGGGCTGGAGCTTCTCGTGGTTTGAGGCCTGGCTTGCTCCACCCCCTGCTCTTGAGATTCTCCCGGATGTGGGCTGCATTTTGGCTGCATTTTGGGCTGGAGCTTCTCGTGGTTTGAGGCCTGGATTGCTCCACCCAATGGTCTTGATATTCTCCCGGATGTGGGCTGCATTTTGGCTGATACTTGGGCTGGAGCTTCTCGTGGTTTGAGGCCTGGCTTGCTCCAGCCCCTGCTCTTGAGATTCTCCCGGAGGTGGGCTGCATTTTGGCTGATTCTTGGGCTGGAGCTTCTCGTGGTTTGAGGCCTGGCTTGCTCCACCCCCTGCTCTTGAGATTCTCCCGGATGTGGGCTGCATTTTGGCTGCCTTTTTGGCTGGAGCTTCTCGTGGTTTGAGGCCTGGCTTGCTCCACCCCCTGCTCTTGAGATTCTCCCAGATGTGGGCTGCATTTTGGCTGCCTTTTGGGCTGGAGCTTCTCGTGGTTTCAGGCCTGGCTTGCTCCACCCCCTGCTCTTGAGATGCTCCCGGATGTGGGCTGCATTTTGGCTGCATTTTGGGCTGGAGCTTCTCGAGGTTTGTGGCCTGGCTTGCTCCACCCCCTGCTCTTGAAATTCTCCCGGATGTGGGCTGCATTTTGGCTGCCTTTTGGGCTGGAACTTCTCATGGTTTGAGGCCTGGCTTGCTCCACCCCCTGCTCTTGAGAATCTCCCGGATGTTGGCTGCATTTTGGCTGCCTTTTGGGCTGGAGCTTCCCATGGTTTGAGGCCTGGCTTGCTCCACCAACTGCTATTGATATTCTCCTGGATGTGGGCTGCATTTTGGCTGCATTTTGTGCTGGGGCATCTCGTGGTTTGAGGCCTGGCTTGCTCCACCCCCTGCTCTTGAGATTCTCCCGGATGTTGCCTGGATTTTGGTTGCCTTTTGGGCTGGATCTTCTTGTGGTTTGAGGCCTGGCTTGCTCCACCCCATGCTCTTGAGATTCTCCCGGATGTGGGCTGCATTTTGGCTGCCTTTTGTGCTGGAGCTTCTCGTGGTTTAAGGCCTGGCTTGCTCCAGCCCCTGCTCTTGAGATTCTCCCTGATGTGGGCTGGATTTTGGCTGCCTTTTGGGCTGGAGCTTCTCGTGGTTTGAGGCCTGGCTTGCTCGACCCCCTGCTCTTGAGATTACCCCGGACGTGGGCTGGATTTTGGCTGCCTTTTGGGCTGGAGCTTCTCGTGGTTTGAGGCCTGGCTTGCTCCACCCCCTGCTCTTGAGATTACCCCTGATGTGGGCTGCATTTTGGCTGCCTTTTGGGCTGGAGCTTCTCATGGTTTGAGGCCTGGCTTGCTCCACCCCCTGCTCTTGAGATGCTCCCGGATGTGGGCTGCATTTTGGCTGCATTTTGGGCTGGAGCTTCTCATGGTTTGAGGCCTGGCTTGCTCCACCCCCTGCTCTTGAGATTCTCCCGGATGTGGGCTGCATTTTGGCTGACTTTTGGGCTGGAACTTCTCATGGTTTGAGGCCTGGCTTGCTCCACCCCCTGCTCTTGAGATTCTCCCGGATGTGGGCTGCATTTTGGCTGCCTTTTGGGCTGGAGCTTCCCATGGTTTGAGGCCTGGCTTGCTCCACCAACTGCTATTGATATTCTCCTGGATGTGGGCTGCATTTTGGCTGATACTTGTGCTGGGGCTTCTCGTGGTTTGAGGCCTGGCTTGCTCCACCCCCTGCTCTTGATATTGTCCCGGATGTTGCCTGGATTTTGGTTGCCTTTTGGGCTGGAGCTTCTTGTGGTTTGAGGCCTGGCTTGCTCCACCCCATGCTCTTGAGATTCTCCCGGATGTGGGCTGGATTTTTTCTGCATTTTGGGCTGGAGCTTCTCGAGGTTTGAGGCGTGGCTTGCTCCACCCCCTGCTCTTGATATTCTCCCGGATGTGGGCTGCATTTTGGCTGCCTTTTGGGCTGGAGCTTCTCGAGGTTTGAGGCCTGGCTTGCTCCACGCCCTGCTCTTGATGTTCTCCTGGATGTGGGCTGCGTTTTGGCTACATTTTGGGCTGCAGCTTCTCATGGATTGAGGCCTGGCTTGCTCCACCCCCTGCTCTTGAGATTTTCCCGGATGTGGGCTGGATTTTGGCTGCCTTTTGGGCTGGAGCTTCCCGTGGTTTGAGGCCTGGCTTGCTGCACCCCCTGCTCTTGAGATTCTCCCGGATGTGGGCTGCATTTTGGCTGATTCTTGGGCTGGAGCTTCCCGTGGTTTGAGGCCTGGCTTGCTCCACCCCCTGCTCTTGAGATTCTCCCGGATGTGGGCTGCATTTTGGCTGATTCTTGGGCTGGAGCTTCCCGTGGTTTGAGGCCTGGCTTGCTCCACCCCCTGCTCTTGAGATTCTCCCGGATGTGGGCTGTATTTTGGCTGCCTTTTGGGCTGGAGCTTCTCGTGGTTTGAAGCCTGGCTTGCTCCACCCCCTGCTCTTGAGATTCTCCCGGATGTGGGCTGCATTTTGGCTGCCTTTTGGGCTGGAGCTTCTCGTGGTTTGAGGCCTGGCTTGCTCCACCCCCTGCTCTTGATATTCTCCCGGATGTGGGCTGGATTTTGGCTGCCTTTTGGGCTGGAGATTCTCGTGGTTTGAGGCCTGGCTTGCTCCAGCCCCTGCTCTTGAGATGCTCCCGGATGTGGGCTGCATTTTGGCTGCATTTTGGGCTGGAGCTTCTCGTGGTTTGAGGCCTGGCTTGCTCCACCCCCTGCTCTTGAGATGCTCCCGGATGTGGGCTGCATTTTGGCTGCATTTTGGGCTGGAGCTTCTCGAGGTTTGTGGCCTGGCTTGCTCCACCCCCTGCTCTTGAAATTCTCCCGGATGTGGGCTGCATTTTGGCTGCCTTTTGGGCTGGAACTTCTCATGGTTTGAGGCCTGGCTTACTCCACCCCCTGCTCTTGAGATTCTCCCGGATGTGGGCTGCATTTTGGCTGCCTTTTGGGCTGGAGCTTCCCATGGTTTGAGGCCTGGCTTGCTCCACCAACTGCTATTGATATTCTCCTGGATGTGGGCTGCATTTTGGCTGATACTTGTGCTGGAGCTTCTTGTGGTTTGAGGCCTGGCTTGCTCCACCCCATGCTCTTGAGATTCTCCCGGATGTGGGCTGCATTTTGGCTGCCTTTTGGGCTGGAGCTTCTCGTGGTTTGAGGCCTGGCTTGCTCCAGCCCCTGCTCTTGAGATTCTCCCTGATGTGGGCTGGATTTTGGCTGCCTTTTGGGCTGGAGCTTCTCGTGGTTTGAGGCCTGGTTTGCTCCACCCCCTGCTCTTGAGATTCTCCTGGATGTGGGCTGCATTGTTGCTGCCTTTTGGGCTGGAGCTTCTCATGGTTTGAGGCCTGGCTTGCTCCACCCCCTGCTCTTGATATTCTCCTGGATGTGGGCTGCATTTTGGCTGCCTTTTGGGCTGGAGCTTCTCGTGGTTTGAGGCCTGGCTTGCTCCACCCTCTGCTCTTGAGATTCTCCCGGATGTGGGCTGCATTTTGGCTGCCTTTTGGGCTGGAGCTTCTCGTGGTTTGAGGCCTGGCTTACTCCACCCCCTGCTCTTGAGATTCTCCCGGATGTGGGCTGCATTTTGGCTGCCTTTTGGGCTGGAGCTTCCCATGGTTTGAGGCCTGGCTTGCTCCACCAACTGCTATTGATATTCTCCTGGATGTGGGCTGCATTTTGGCTGATACTTGTGCTGGGGCTTCTCGTGGTTTGAGGCCTGGCTTGCTCCACCCCCTGCTCTTGAGATTCTCCCGGATGTTGCCTGGATTTTGGTTGCCTTTTAGGCTGGAGCTTCTTGTGGTTTGAGGCCTGGCTTGCTCCACCCCATGCTCTTGAGATTCTCCCGGATGTGGGCTGCATTTTGGCTGCCTTTTGGGCTGGAGCTTCTCGTGGTTTGAGGCCTGGCTTGCTCCAGCCCCTGCTCTTGAGATTCTCCCTGATGTGGGCTGGATTTTGGCTGCCTTTTGGGCTGGAGCTTCTCGTGGTTTGAGGCCTGGCTTGCTCCACCCCCTGCTCTTGAGATTCTCCTGCATGTGGGCTGCATTTTGGCTGCCTTTTGGGCTGGAGCTTCCCGTGGTTTGAGGCCTGGCTTGCTCCACCCCCTGCTCTTGAGATTCTCCCGGAGGTGGGCTTGATTTTGTCTGCATTTTGGGCTGGAGCTTCTCGTGGTTTGAGGCCTGGATTGCTCCACCCCCTGCTCTTGAGATTCTCCCGTAGGTGGGCTGCATTTTGGCTGATTCTTGGGCTGGAGCTTCTCGTGGTTTGAGGCCTGGCTTGCTCCACCCCCTGCTCTTGAGATTCTCCCGGATGTGGCCTGCATTTTGGCTGCCTTTTGGGCTGGAGCTTCTCGTGGTTTGAGGCCTGGCTTGCTCCAACCCCTGCTCTTGATATTCTCCCGGATGTGGGCTGCATTTTGGCTGCCTTTTTGGGCTGGAGCTTCTCGAGGTTTGACCCCTTTTTTGTTCCACCCCCTGCTCTTGAGATTCTCCCGGATGTGGGCTGCATTTTGGCTGCCTTTAGGGCTGGAGCTTCTCGTGGTTTGAGGCCTGGCTTGCTCCACCCCCTGCTCTTGAGATTCTCCCGGATGTGCGCTGCATTTTGGCTGCATTTTTGGGCTGGAGCTTCTCGTGGTTTGGGGCCTGGCTTGCTCCACCCCCTGCTCTTGAGATTCTCCCAGATGTGGCCTGCATTGTTGCTGCATTTTGGGCTGGAGCTTCTCGTGGTTTGAGGCCTGGCTTGCTCCACCCCCTGCTCTTGAGATTCTCCCGGATGTGCGCTGCATTTTGGCTGCCTTTTGGGCTGGAGCTTCTCGTGGTTTGAGGCCTGGCTTGCTCCACCCCCTGCTCTTGAGATTCTCCCGGATGTGGGCTGGATTTTGGCTCACTTTTGGGCTGGAGCTTCTCATGGTTTGAGGCCTGGCTTGCTCCACCCCCTGCTCTTGAAATTCTCCTGGATGTGGGCTGCATTTTGGCTGAATTTTGGGCTGGAGCTTCTCGTGGTTTGAGGCCTGGCTTGCTCCACCCCCTGCTCTTGAGATTCTCCCGGATGTGGGCTGCATTTTGGCTGCCTTTTGGGCTGGAGCTTCTCATGGTTTGAGGCCTGGCTTGCTCCACCCCCTGCTCTTGATATTCTCCTGGATGTGGGCTGGATTTTGGCTGCCTTTTGGGCTGGAGCTTCTCGTGGTTTGAGGCCTGGCTTGCTCCACCCTCTGCTCTTGAGATTCTCCCGGATGTGGGCTGCATTTTGGCTGCCTTTAGGGCTGGAGCTTCTCGTGGTTTGAGGCCTGGCTTGCACCACCCCCTGCTCTTGAGATTGTCCCGGATGTGGGCTGCATTTTGGCTGTGTTTTGGGCTGCAGCTTCTCGTGGTTTGAGGCCTGGCTTGCTCCACCCCCTGCTCTTGAGATTCTCCCGGATGTGGGCTGCATTTTCGCTACATTTTGGGCTGGAGCTTCTCGTGTTTTGAGGCCTGGCTTGCTCCACCCCCTGCTCTTGAGATTCTCTCGGATGTGGCCTGCATTTTGGCTACATTTTGGGCTGGAGCTTCTCGTGGTTTGAGGCCTGGCTTGCTCCACCCCCTGCTCTTGAGAATCTCCCGGATGTCGGCTGGATTTTGGCTGCCTTTTGGGCTGGAGGTTCTCGTGGCTTGAGGCCTGGCTTGCTCCACCCCCTGCTCTTGAAATTCTCCTGAATGTGGGCTGGATTTTGGCTGCTTTTTGGGCTGGAGCTTCTCGTGGTTTGAGGCCTGGCTTGCTCCACCCCCTGCTCTTGAGATTCTCCCGGATGTGGGCTGCATTTTGGCTGTCTTTTGGGCTGGAGCTTCTCGAGGTTTGAGGCCTGGCTTGCTCCACCCCCTGCTCTTGAGATTCTCCCGGATGTGGGCTGGATTTTGGCTGCGTTTTGGGCTGGAGCTTCTCGTGGTTTGAGGCCTGGCTTGCTCCACCCCCTGCTCTTGAGATTCTCCCGGATATGGGCTGGATTTTGGCTGCATTTTGGGCTGGAGCTTCTCGTGGTTTGAGGCCTGGCTTGATCCACCCCCTGCTCTTGAGATTCTCCTGGATGTGGGCTGCATTTTGGCTGCCTTTTGGGCTGGAGCTTCTCGTGGTTTGAGGCCTGGCTTGCTCCACCCCCTGCTCTTGAGATTCTCCTGGATGTGGGCTGCATTTTGGCTGCCTTTTGGGCTGGAGCTTCTCGTGGTTTGAGGCCTGGCTTGCTCGACCCCCTGCTCTTGAGATTCTCTCGGATGTGGCCTGCATTTTGGCTGCCTTTTGGGCTGGAGGTTCTCGTGGTTTGAGGCCTGGCTTGCTCCACCCCCTGCTCTTGAAATTCTCCTGAATGTGGGCTGGATTTTGGCTGCGTTTTAGGCTGGAGCTTCTCGTGGTTTGAGGCCTGGCTTGCTCCACCCCCTGCTCTTGAGATTCTCCCGGATGTGGGCTGGATTTTCGCTGCCTTTTGGGCTGGAGCTTCTCGTGGTTTGAGACCTGGCTTGCTCCACCCCCTGCTCTTGAGATTCTCCCAGATGTGGGCTGCATATTGGCTGCCTTTTGGGCCGGAGCTTCTCGTGGTTTGAGGCCTGGCTTCCTCCACCCCCTGCTCTTAAGATTCTCCCGGATGTGGACTGAATTTTGGCTGCATTTTGGGCTGGAGCTTCTCGAGGTTTGAGGCCTGGCTTGCTCCACCCCCTGCTCTTGAGATTGTCCCGGATGTGGGCTGCATTTTGGCTGCCTTTTGGGCTGGAGCTTCTCGTGGTTTGAGGCCTGGCTTGCTCCACCCCCTGCTCTTGAGATTCTCCCGGATATGGGCTGGATTTTGGCTGCATTTTGGGCTGGAGCTTCTCGTGGTTTGAGGCCTGGCTTGCTCCACCCCCTGCTCTTGAGATTCTCCCGGATGTGGGCTGCATTTTGGCTGCCTTTTGGGCTGGAGGTTCTCGTGGTTTGAGGCCTGGCTTGCTCCACCCCCTGCTCTTGAGATTCTCCCGGATGTGGGCTGGATTTTGGCTGCGTTTTAGGCTGGAGCTTCTCGTGGTTTGAGGCCTGGCTTGCTCCACCCCCTGCTCTTGAGATTCTCCCGGATGTGGGCTGCATTTTCGCTGCCTTTTGGGCTGGAGCTTCTCGTGGTTTGAGACCTGGCTTTCTCCACCCCCTGCTCTTGAGATTCTCCCAGATGTGGGCTGCATTTTGGCTGCCTTTTGGGCTGGAGCTTCTCGTGGTTTGAGGCCTGGCTTACTCCACCCCCTGCTCTTGAGATTCTCCCGGATATGGGCTGGATTTTGTCTGCCTTTTGGGCTGGAGCTTCTCGTGGTTTGAGGCCTGGCTTGCTCCACCCCCTGCTCTTGAGATTCTCCCGGATGTGGGCTGCATTTTGGCTGCCTTTTGGGCTGGAGCTTCTCAAGGTTTGAGGCCTGGCTTGTTGCACCCCCTGCTCTTGAGATTCTCCCGGATGTGGGCTGCATTTTGGCTGCCTTTAGGGCTGGAGCTTCTCGTGGTTTGAGGCCTGGCTTGCTCCACCCCCTGCTGTTGATATTCTCCCGGATGTGCGCTGCATTTTGGCTGCATTTTTAGGCTGGAGCTTCTCGTGGTTTGAGGCCTGGCTTGCTCCACCCCCTGCTCTTGAGATTCTCCCGGATGTGGGCTGCATTTTGGCTGCCTTTTGGGATGGAGCTTCTCGAGGTTTGAGGCCTGGCTTGTTCCACCCCCTGCTCTTGAGATTCTCCCGGATGTGGGCTGCATTTTGGCTGCCTTTTGGGCTGGAGCTTCTCGTGGTTTGAGGCCTGGCTTGCTCCACCCCCTGCTGTTGAGATTCTCCCGGATGTGCGCTGCATTTTGGCTGCATTTTTGGGCTGGAGCTTCTCGTGGTTTGAGGCCTGGCTTGCTCCACCCCCTGCTCTTGAGATTGTCCCGGATGTGGGCTGCATTTTGGCTGCCTTTTGGGCTGGAGCTTCTCGTGGTTTGAGGCCTGGCTTGCTCCACCCCCTGCTCTTGAGATTCTCCCGGATGTGGGCTGGATTTTGGCTCCCTTTTGGGCTGGAGCTTCTCATGGTTTGAGGCCTGGCTTGCTCCACCCCCTGCTCTTGAGATTCTCCTGCATGTGGGCTGCATTTTGGCTGCCTTTTGGGCTGGAGCTTCTCGTGGTTTGAGGCCTGGCTTGCTCCACCCCCTGCTCTTGAGATTCTCCCGGATGTGGGCTGCATTTTGACTGCCTTTTGGGCTGGAGCTTCTTGTGGTTGGAGGCCTGGCTTGCTCCACCCCCTGCTCTTGAGATTCTCCCGGATGTGGGCTGCATTTTGGCTGCATTTTGGGCTGGAGCTTCTCGTGGTTTGAGGCCTGGCTTGCTCCACCCTCTTCTCTTGATATTCTCCCGGATGTGGGCTGCATTTTGGCTGCCTTTTGGGCTGGAGAATCCCGAGGTTTGAGGCCTGCCTTGCTCCACCCCCTGCTCTTGAGATTCTCCCGGATGTGGGCTGCATTTTGGCTGCATTTTGGGCTGGAGCTTCTCGTGGTTTGAGGTCTGGCTTGCTCCAACCCCTGCTCTTGAGATTCTCCCGGATGTGGGCTGCATTTTGGCTGCCTTTTGGGCTGGAGCTTCTCATGGTTTGAGGCCTGGCTTGCTCCACCCTCTGCTCTTGAGATTCTCCCGGATGTGGGCTGGATTTTGACTGCCTTTTGGGCAGGAGCTTCTCGTGGTTTGAGGCCTGGCTTCCTCCAACCCCTGCTCTTGAGATTCTCCCGGATGTGGGCTGCATTTTGGCTGCCTTTTGGGCTGGAGCTTCTCGTGGTTTGAGGCCTGGCTTGCTCCACCCCCTGCTCTTGAGATTGTCCCGGATGTGGGCTGCATTTTGGCTGTCTTTTGGGCTGGAGCTTCTCGTGGTTTGAGGCCTGGCTTGCTCCACCCCCTGCTCTTGAGATTCTCCCGGATGTGGGCTGCATTTTGGCTGTCTTTTGGGCTGGAGCTTCTCGTGGTTTGAGGCCTGGCTTGCTCCACCCCCTGCTCTTGAGATTCTCCCGGATGTGGGCTGCATTTTGGTAGCCTTTTGGGCTGGAGCTTCTCGAGGTTTGAGGCCTGGCTTGCTCCAACCCCTGCTCTTGAGATTCTCCCGGATGTGGGCTGGATTTTGTCTGCCTTTTGGGCTGGAGCTTCTCATGGTTTGAGGCCTGGCGTGCTCCACCCCCTGCTCTTGAGATTCTCCTGGATGTGGGCTGCATTTTGGCTGCATTTTGGGCCGGAGCTTCTCGTGGTTTGAAGCCTGGCTTGCTCCACCCCCTGCTCTTGACATTCTCCAGGATGTGGGCTGGATTTTGGCTGCATTTTGGGCTGGAGCTTCTCGTGGTTTGAGGCCTGGCTTGCTCCACCCCCTGCTCTTGAGATTGTCCCGGATGTGGGCTGCATTTTGGCTGCCTTTTGGGCTGGAGCTTCTCGTGGTTTGAGGCCTGGCTTGCTCCACTCCCTGCTCTTCATATTGACCCGGATATGGGCTGGATTTTGTCTGCATTTTGGGCTGGAGCTTCTCGTGGTTTGGGGCCTGGCTTGCTCCACCCCCTGCTCTTGAGATTCTCCCGGATGTGGGCTGGATTTTGGCTGCCTTTTGGGCTGGAGCTTCTCATGGTTTGAGGCCTGGCTTGCTCCACCCCCTGCTCTTGAGATTCTCCCTGATGTGGGCTGCATTTTGGCTGCCTTTTGGGCTGGAGCTTCTCGTGGTTTGAGGCCTGGCTTGCTCCAGCCCCTGCTCTTGACATTCTCCAGGATGTGGGCTGGATTTTGGCTGCATTTTGGGCTGGAGCTTCTCGTGGTTTGAGGCCTGGCTTGCTCCACCCCCTGCTCTTGAGATTCTCCCGGATGTGGGCTGCATTTTGGCTGCCTTTTGGGCTGGAGCTTCTTGTGGTTTGAGGCCTGGCTTGCTCCACCAACTGCTATTGATATTCTCCTGGATGTGGGCTGCATTTTGGCTGATACTTGTGCTGGGGCTTCTCGTGGTTTGAGGCCTGCCTTGCTCCACCCCCTGCTCTTGATATTCTCCCGGATGTGGGCTGCATTTTGGCTGCGTTTTTGGCTGGAGCTTCTCGTGGTTTGAGGCCTGGCTTGCTCCACCCCCTGCTCTTGAGATTCTCCCGGATGTGGGCTGCATTTTGGCTGCCTTTTGGGCTGGAGGTTCTCATGGTTTGAGGCCTGGCTTGCTCCACCCTCTGCTCTTGAGATTCTCCCGGATGTGGGCTGGATTTTGACTGCCTTTTGGGCAGGAGCTTCTCGTGGTTTGAGGCCTGGCTTCCTCCACCCCCTTCTCTTGAGATTCTCCCGGATGTGGGCTGCATTTTGGCTGCCTTTAGGGCTGGAGCTTCTCGTGGTTTGAGGCCTTGCTTGCTCCACCCCCTGCTCTTGAAATTGTCCCGGATGTGGGCTGCATTTTGTCTGCCTTTTGGGCTGGAGCTTCTCGAGGTTTGAGGCCTGGCTTGCTCCACCCCCTGCTCTTGAGATTCTCCCGGATGTGGGCTGCATTTTGTCTGCCTTTTGGGCTGGAGCTTCTCGTGGTTTGAGGCCTGGCTTGCTCCACCCCCTGCTCTTGAGATTCTCCCGGATGTGGGCTGCATTTTGTCTCCCTTTTGGGTTTGGAGCTTCTCATGGATTGAGGCCTGGCTTGCTCCACCCCCTGCTCTTGAGATTGTCCCGGATGTGGGCTGCATTTTGGCTGCCTTTTGGGCTGGAGCTTCCCGTGGTTTGAGGCCTGGCTTGCTCCACCCAATTCTCTTGATATTCTCCTCGATGTGGGCTGCATTTTGGCTGCCTTTTGTGCCGGAGCTTCTCGTGGTTTGAGGCCTGGCTTGCTCCACCACCTGCTCTTGAGATTCTCCCGGATGTGGGCTGCATTTTGGCTGATTCTTGGGCTGGAGCTTCCCGTGGTTTGAGGCCTGGCTTGCTCCACCCCCTGCTCTTGAGATTCTCCCGGATGTGGGCTGTATTTTGGCTGCATTTTGGGCTGGAGCTTCTCGTGGTTTGAAGCCTGGCTTGCTCCACCCCCTGCTCTTGAGATTCTCCCGGATGTGGGCTGCATTTTGACTGCCTTTTGGGCTGGAGCTTCTCATGGTTTGAGGCCTGGCTTGCTCCACCCCCTGCTCTTGAGATTCTCCCGGAGGTGGGCTGCATTTTGGCTGCCTTTTGTGCTGGAGCTTCTCGTGGTTTGAGGCCTGCCTTGCTCCACCCCCTGCTCTTGAGATTCTCCTGGATTTGGGCTGGATTTTGGCTGCCTTTTGGGCTGGAGCTTCTCGTGGTTTGAGGCCTGGCTTGCTCCACCCCATGCTCTTGAGATTCTCCCGGATGTGGGCTGGATTTTGGCTCCCTTTTGGGCTGGAGCTTCTCGTGGTTTGAGGCCTGGCTTGCTCCACCCCCTGCTCTTGATATTCTCCTGGATGTGAGCTGCGTTTTGGCTACATTTTGGGCTGGAGCTTCTCATGGATTGAGGCCTGGCTTGCTCCACCCCCTGCTCTTGAGATTCTCCCGGATGTGGGCTGGAATTTGGCTGCCTTTTGGGCTGGAGCTTCTCGTGGTTTGAGGCCTGGCTTGCTCCACCCCCTGCTCTTGAGATTCTCCTGGATGTGGGCTGCATTTTGGCTGATAATTGGGCTGGAGATTCTCGTGGTTTGAGGCCTGGATTGCTCCACCCCCTGCTCTTGAGATTCTCCCGGATGTGGGCTGCATTTTGGCTGCCTGTTGGGCTGGAGCTTCTCGTGGTTTGAGGCCTGGCTTGCTCCACCCCCTGCTCTTGAGATTCTCCCGGATGTGGGCTGCATTTTGGCTGTCTTTTGGGCTGGAGCTTCTCGTGGTTTGAGGCCTGGCTTGCTCCACCCCCTGCTCTTGATATTCTCAGGGAGGTGGGCTGCATTTTGGCTGCATTTTGGGCTGGAGCTTCTCGTGGTTTGAGGCCTGGATTGCTCCACCCAATGGTCTTGATATTCTCCCGGATGTGGGCTGCATTTTGGCTGCCTTTTGTGCTGGAGCTTCTCGTGGTTTGAGGCCTGGCTTGCTCCACCCCCTGCTCTTGAGATTCTCCCGGATGTGGGCTGCATTTTGACTGATTCTTGGGCTGGAGCTTCCCGTGGTTTGAGGCCTGGCTTGCTCCACCCCCTGCTCTTGAGATTCTCCCGGATGTGGGCTGCATTTTGGCTGCCTTTTGGGCTGGAGCTTCTCGTGGTTTGAAGCCTGGCTTGCTCCACCCCCTGCTCTTGAGATTCTCCCGGATGTGGGCTCCATTTTGGCTGATTCTTGGGCTGGGGCTTCTCGTGGTTTGAGGCCTGGCTTGCTCCACCCCCTGCTCTTGAGATTACCCCGGACGTGGGCTGGATTTTGGCTGCCTTTTGGGCTGGAGCTTCTCGTGGTTTGAGGCCTGGCTTGCTCCACCCCCTGCTCTTGAGATTACCCCGGACGTGGGCTGCATTTTGGCTGCCTTTTGGGCTGGAGCTTCTCATGGTTTGAGGCCTGGCTTGCTCCACCCCCTGCTCTTGAGATGCTCCCGGATGTGGGCTGCATTTTGGCTGCATTTTGGGCTGGAGCTTCTCATGGTTTGAGGCCTGGCTTGCTCCACCAACTGCTATTGATATTCTCCTGGATGTGGGCTGCATTTTGGCTGATACTTGTGCTGGGGCTTCTCGTGGTTTGAGGCCTGGCTTGCTCCACCCCCTGCTCTTGATATTGTCCCGGATGTTGCCTGGATTTTGGTTGCCTTTTGGGCTGGAGCTTCTTGTGGTTTGAGGCCTGGCTTGCTCCACCCCATGCTCTTGAGATTCTCCCGGATGTGGGCTGCATTTTGGCTGCGTTTTGGGCTGGAGCTTCTCGAGGTTTGAGGCCTGGCTTGCTCCACCCCCTGCTCTTGATATTCTCCCAGATGTGGGCTGCATTTTGGCTGCCTTTTGGGCTGGAGCTTCTCGAGGTTTGAGGCCTGGCTTGCTCCACGCCCTGCTCTTGATATTCTCCTGGATGTGGGCTGCGTTTTGGCTACATTTTGGGCTGCAGCTTCTCATGGATTGAGGCCTGGCTTGCTCCACCCCCTGCTCTTGAGATTTTCCCGGATGTGGGCTGGATTTTGGCTGCCTTTTGGGCTGGAGCTTCCCGTGGTTTGAGGCCTGGCTTGCTGCACCCCCTGCTCTTGAGATTCTCCCGGATGTGGGCTGCATTTTGGCTGATTCTTGGGCTGGAGCTTCCCGTTGTTTGAGGCCTGGCTTGCTCCACCCCCTGCTCTTCAGATTCTCCCGGATGTGGGCTGCATTTTGGCTGATTCTTGGGCTGGAGCTTCCCGTGGTTTGAGGCCTGGCTTGCTCCACCCCCTGCTCTTGAGATTCTCCCGGATGTGGGCTGCATTTTGGCTGATAATTGGGCTGGAGATTCTCGTGGTTTGAGGCCTGGATTGCTCCACCCCCTGCTCTTGAGATTCTCCCGGATGTGGGCTGCATTTTGGCTGATAATTGGGCTGGAGATTCTCGTGGTTTGAGGCCTGGATTGCTCCACCCCCTGCTCTTGAGATTCTCCCGGATGTGGGCTGCATTTTGGCTGCCTGTTGGGCTGGAGCTTCTCGTGGTTTGAGGCCTGGCTTGCTCCACCCCCTGCTCTTGATATTCTTCCGGATGTGGGCTGCATTTTGGCTGTCTTTTGGGCTGGAGCTTCTCGTGGTTTGAGGCCTGGCTTGCTCCACCCCCTGCTCTTGAGATTCTCCCGGATGTGGGCTGCATTTTGGCTGCATTTTGGGCTGGAGCTTCTCGTGGTTTGAGGCCTGGATTGCTCCACCCAATGGTCTTGATATTCTCCCGGATGTGGGCTGCATTTTGGCTGATACTTGGGCTGGAGCTTCTCGTGGTTTGAGGCCTGGCTTGCTCCAGCCCCTGCTCTTGAGATTCTCCCGGAGGTGGGCTGCATTTTGGCTGATTCTTGGGCTGGAGCTTCCCGTGGTTTGAGGCCTGGCTTGCTCCACCCCCTGCTCTTGAGATTCTCCCGGATGTGGGCTGCATTTTGGCTGCCTTTTGGGCTGGAGCTTCTCGTGGTTTCAGGCCTGGCTTGCTCCACCCCCTGCTCTTGAGATGCTCCCGGATGTGGGCTGCATTTTGGCTGCATTTTGGGCTGGAGCTTCTCGAGGTTTGTGGCCTGGCTTGCTCCACCCCCTGCTCTTGAAATTCTCCCGGATGTGGGCTGCATTTTGGCTGCCTTTTGGGCTGGAACTTCTCATGGTTTGAGGCCTGGCTTGCTCCACCCCCTGCTCTTGAGATTCTCCCGGATGTTGGCTGCATTTTGGCTGCCTTTTGGGCTGGAGCTTCCCATGGTTTGAGGCCTGGCTTGCTCCACCAACTGCTATTGATATTCTCCTGGATGTGGGCTGCATTTTGGCTGCATTTTGTGCTGGGGCTTCTCGTGGTTTGAGGCCTGGCTTGCTCCACCCCCTGCTCTTGATATTGTCCCGGATGTTGCCTGGATTTTGGTTGCCTTTTGGGCTGGAGCTTCTTGTGGTTTGAGGTCTGGCTTGCTCCACCCCATGCTCTTGAGATTCTCCCGGATGTGGGCTGCATTTTGGCTGCCTTTTGTGCTGGAGCTTCTCGTGGTTTGAGGCCTGGCTTGCTCCAGCCCCTGCTCTTGAGATTCTCCCTGATGTGGGCTGGATTTTGGCTGCCTTTTGGGCTGGAGCTTCTCGTGGTTTGAGGCCTGGCTTGCTCGACCCCCTGCTCTTGAGATTACCCCGGACGTGGGCTGGATTTTGGCTGCCTTTTGGGCTGGAGCTTCTCGTGGTTTGAGGCCTGGCTTGCTCCACCCCCTGCTCTTGAGATTACCCCGGATGTGGGCTGCATTTTGGTTGCCTTTTGGGCTGGAGCTTCTTGTGGTTTGAGGCCTGGCTTGCTCCACCCCATGCTCTTGAGATTCTCCCGGATGTGGGCTGCATTTTGGCTGCGTTTTGGGCTGGAGCTTCTCGAGGTTTGAGGCCTGGCTTGCTCCACCCCCTGCTCTTGATATTCTCCCGGATGTGGGCTGCATTTTGGCTGCCTTTTGGGCTGGAGCTTCTCGAGGTTTGAGGCCTGGCTTGCTCCACGCCCTGCTCTTGATATTCTCCTGGATGTGGGCTGCGTTTTGGCTGATTCTTGGGCTGGAGCTTCCCGTGGTTTGAGGCCTGGCTTGCTCCACCCCCTGCTCTTGAGATTCTCCCGGATGTGGGCTGCATTTTGGCTGATTCTTGGGCTGGAGCTTCCCGTGGTTTGAGGCCTGGCTTGCTCCACCCCCTGCTCTTGAGATTCTCCCGGATGTGGGCTGTATTTTGGCTGCCTTTTGGGCTGGAGCTTCTCGTGGTTTGAAGCCTGGCTTGCTCCACCAACTGCTATTGATATTCTCCTGGATGTGGGCTGCATTTTGGCTGATACTTGTGCTGGGGCTTCTCGTGGTTTGAGGCCTGGCTTGCTCCACCCCCTGCTCTTGAGATTCTCCCGGATGTTGCCTGGATTTTGGTTGCCTTTTGGCCTGGAGCTTCTTGTGGTTTGAGGCCTGGCTTCCTCCAACCCCTGCTCTTGAGATTCTCCCGGATGTGGGCTGGATTTTGGCTGCATTTTGGGCTGGAGCTTCTCGTGGTTTGAGGCCTGGCTTGCTCCACCCCCTGCTCTTGAGATTACCCCGGACGTGGGCTGCATTTTGGCTGACTTTTGGGCTGGAGCTTCTCGTGGTTTCAGGCCTGGCTTGCTCCACCCCCTGCTCTTGAGATGCTCCCGGATGTGGGCTGCATTTTGGCTGCATTTTGGGCTGGAGCTTCTCGAGGTTTGTGGCCTGGCTTGCTCCACCCCCTGCTCTTGAAATTCTCCCGGATGTGGGCTGCATTTTGGCTGCCTTTTGGGCTGGAACTTCTCATGGTTTGAGGCCTGGCTTACTCCACCCCCTGCTCTTGAGATTCTCCCGGATGTGGGCTGCATTTTGGCTGCCTTTTGGGCTGGAGCTTCCCATGGTTTGAGGCCTGGCTTGCTCCACCAACTGCTATTGATATTCTCCTGGATGTGGGCTGCATTTTGGCTGATACTTGTGCTGGGGCTTCTCGTGGTTTGAGGCCTGGCTTGCTCCACCCCCTGCTCTTGAGATTCTCCCGGATGTTGCCTGGATTTTGGTTGCCTTTTGGGCTGGAGCTTCTTGTGGTTTGAGGCCTGGCTTGCTCCACCCCATGCTCTTGAGATTCTCCCGGATGTGGGCTGCATTTTGGCTGCCTTTTGGGCTGGAGCTTCTCGTGGTTTGAGGCCTGGCTTGCTCCAGCCCCTGCTCTTGAGATTCTCCCGGATGTGGGCTGCATTTTGGCTGCCTTTTGGGCTGGAGCTTCTCGTGGTTTGAGGCCTGGCTTGCTCCACCCCCTGCTCTTGAGATTCTCCTGGATGTGGGCTGCATTGTTGCTGCCTTTTGGGCTGGAGCTTCTCGTGGTTTGAGGCCTGGCTTGCTCCACCCCCTGCTCTTGAGATTCTCCCGGATGTGGCCTGCATTTTGGCTGCCTTTTGGGCTGGAGCTTCTCGTGGTTTGAGGCCTGGCTTGCTCCACCCCCTGCTCTTGAGATTCTCCCGGATGTGGGCTGGATTTTGGCTCACTTTTGGGCTGGAGCTTCTCATGGTTTGAGGCCTGGCTTGCTCCACCCCCTGCTCTTGAAATTCTCCTGGATGTGGGCTGCATTTTGGCTGAATTTTGGGCTGGAGCTTCTCGTGGTTTGAGGCCTGGCTTGCTCCACCCCCTGCTCTTGAGATTCTCCCGGATGTGGGCTGCATTTTGGCTCACTTTTGGGCTGGAGCTTCTCATGGTTTGAGGCCTGGCTTGCTCCACCCCCTGCTCTTGATATTCTCCTGGATGTGGGCTGGATTTTGGCTGCATTTTGGGCTGGAGCTTCTCGTGGTTTGAGGCCTGGCTTGCTCCACCCTCTGCTCTTGAGATTCTCCCGGATGTGGGCTGCATTTTGGCTGCCTTTTGGGCTGGAGCTTCTCGTGGTTTGAGGCCTGGCTTACTCCACCCCCTGCTCTTGAGATTCTCCCGGATGTGGGCTGCATTTTGGCTGCCTTTTGGGCTGGAGCTTCTCGTGGTTTGAGGCCTGGCTTGCTCCACCCCCTGCTCTTGAGATTCTCCCGGATGTGGGCTGCATTTTGGCTCACTTTTGGGCTGGAGCTTCCCATGGTTTGAGGCCTGGCTTGCTCCACCAACTGCTATTGATATTCTCCTGGATGTGGGCTGCATTTTGGCTGATACTTGTGCTGGGGCTTCTCGTGGTTTGAGGCCTGGCTTGCTCCACCCCCTGCTCTTGAGATTCTCCCGGATGTTGCCTGGATTTTGGTTGCCTTTTGGCCTGGAGCTTCTTGTGGTTTGAGGCCTGGCTTCCTCCAACCCCTGCTCTTGAGATTCTCCCGGATGTGGGCTGGATTTTGGCTGCATTTTGGGCTGGAGCTTCTCGTGGTTTGAGGCCTGGCTTGCTCCACCCCCTGCTCTTGAGATTCTCCCGGATGTGGGCTGCATTTTGGCTGCCTTTTGGGCTGGTCTTCTCGTGGTTTGAGGCCTGGCTTGCTCCAGCCCCTGCTCTTGAGATTCTCCCTGATGTGGGCTGGATTTTGGCTGCCTTTTGGGCTGGAGCTTCTCGTGGTTTGAGGCCTGGCTTGCTCCACCCCCTGCTCTTGAGATTCTCCTGGATGTGGGCTGCATTTTGGCTGCATTTTGGGCTGGAGCTTCCCGTGGTTTGAGGCCTGGCTTGCTCCACCCCCTGCTCTTGAGATTCTCCCGGAGGTGGGCTTGATTTTGTCTGCATTTTGGGCTGGAGCTTCTCGTGGTTTGAGGCCTGGCTTGCTCCACCCCCTGCTCTTGAGATTCTCCCAGAGGTGGGCTGCATTTTGGCTGATTCTTGGGCTGGAGCTTCTCGTGGTTTGAGGCCTGGCTTGCTCCACCCCCTGCTCTTGAGATTCTCCCGGATGTGGCCTGCATTTTGGCTGCCTTTTGGGCTGGAGCTTCTCGTGGTTTGAGGCCTGGCTTGCTCCAACCCCTGCTCTTGATATTCTCCCGGATGTGGGCTGCATTTTGGCTGCCTTTTTGGGCTGGAGCTTCTCGTGGTTTGAGGCCTGGCTTGCTCCACCCCCTGCTCTTGAGATTCTCCTGGATGTGGGCTGCATTTTGGCTGCATTTTGGGGTGGAGCTTCTCGTGGTTTGAGGCCTGGCTTGCTCCACCCCCTGCTCTTGACATTCTCCTGGAGGTGGGCTGCATTTTGGCTGCCTTTTGGGCTGGAGCTTCTCGTGGTTTGAGGCCTGGCTTGCTCCACCCCCTGCTCTTGAAATTCTCCTGAATGTGGGCTGGATTTTGGCTGTGTTTTAGGCTGGAGCTCCTCGTGGTTTGAGGCCTGCCTTGCTCCACCCCCTGCTCTTGAAATTCTCCCGCATGTGGCGTGCATTTTGGCTGCCTTTTGGGCTGGAGCTTCTCGTGGTTTGAGGCCTGGCTTGCTCCACACCCTGCTCTTGAGATTCTCCCGGATGTGGGCTGCATTTTGGCTGCCTTTTGGGCTGGAGCTTCTCGTGGTTTGAGGCCTGGCTTGCTCCACCCCCTGCTCTTGAGATTCTCCCAGATATGGGCTGGATTTTGGCTGCATTTTGGGCTGGAGCTTCTCGAGGTTTGACCCCTTTTTTGTTCCACCCCCTGCTCTTGAGATTCTCCCGGATGTGGGCTGCATTTTGGCTGCCTTTAGGGCTGGAGCTTCTCGTGGTTTGAGGCCTGGCTTGCTCCACCCCCTGCTCTTGAGATTCTCCCGGATGTGCGCTGCATTTTGGCTGCATTTTTGGGCTGGAGCTTCTCGTGGTTTGGGGCCTGGCTTGCTCCACCCCCTGCTCTTGAGATTCTCCCAGATGTGGCCTGCATTGTTGCTGCCTTTTGGGCTGGAGCTTCTCGTGGTTTGAGGCCTGGCTTGCTCCACCCCCTGCTCTTGAGATTCTCCCGGATGTGCGCTGCATTTTGGCTGCCTTTTGGGCTGGAGCTTCTCGTGGTTTGAGGCCTGGCTTGCTCCACCCCCTGCTCTTGAGATTCTCCCAGATGTGGGCTGGATTTTGGCTCACTTTTGGGCTGGAGCTTCTCATGGTTTGAGGCCTGGCTTGCTCCACCCCCTGCTCTTGAAATTCTCCCAGATGTGGGCTGCATTTTGGCTGAATTTTGGGCTGGAGCTTCTCGTGGTTTGAGGCCTGGCTTGCTCCACCCCCTGCTCTTGAGATTCTCCTGGATGTGGGCTGGATTTTGGCTGCCTTTTGGGCTGGAGCTTCTCGTGGTTTGAGGCCTGGCTTGCTCCACCCTCTGCTCTTGAGATTCTCCCGGATGTGGGCTGCATTTTGGCTGCCTTTTGGGCTGGAGCTTCTCGTGGTTTGAGGCCTGGCTTGCACCACCCCCTGCTCTTGAGATTCTCCCGGATGTGGGCTGCATTTTGGCTGTGTTTTGGGCTGCAGCTTCTCGTGGTTTGAGGCCTGGCTTGCTCCACCCCCTGCTCTTGAGATTCTCCCGGATGTGGGCTGCATTTTGGCTACATTTTGGGCTGGAGCTTCTCGTGTTTTGAGGCCTGGCTTGCTCCACCCCCTGCTCTTGAGATTCTCTCGGATGTGGCCTGCATTTTGGCTGCCTTTTTGGCTGGAGGTTCTCGTGGCTTGAGGCCTGGCTTGCTCCACCCCCTGCTCTTGAAATTCTCCTGAATGTGGGCTGGATTTTGGCTGCTTTTTGGGCTGGAGCTTCTCGTGGTTTGAGGCCTGGCTTGCTCCACCCCCTGCTCTTGAGATTCTCCCGGATGTGGGCTGCATTTTGGCTGTCTTTTGGGCTGGAGCTTCTCGAGGTTTGAGGCCTGGCTTGCTCCACCCCCTGCTCTTGAGATTCTCCCGGATGTGGGCTGGATTTTGGCTGCGTTTTGGGCTGGAGCTTCTCGTGGTTTGAGGCCTGGCTTGCTCCACCCCCTGCTGTTGAGATTCTCCCGGATATGGGCTGGATTTTGGCTGCATTTTGGGCTGGAGCTTCTCGTGGTTTGAGGCCTGGCTTGATCCACCCCCTGCTCTTGAGATTCTCCCGGAGGTGGGCTGCATTTTGGCTGCCTTTTGGGCTGGAGCTTCTCGTGGTTTGAGGCCTGGCTTGCTCCACCCCCTGCTCTTGAGATTCTCCTGGATGTGGGCTGCATTTTGGCTGCCTTTTGGGCTGGAGCTTCTCGTGGTTTGAGGCCTGGCTTGCTCGACCCCCTGCTCTTGAGATTCTCTCGGATGTGGCCTGCATTTTGGCTGCCTTTTGGACTGGAGCTTCTCGTGGTTTGAGGCCTGGCTTGCTCCACCCCCTGCTCTTGAAATTCTCCTGAATGTGGGCTGGATTTTGGCTGCGTTTTAGGCTGGAGCTTCTCGTGGTTTGAGGCCTGGCTTGCTCCACCCCCTGCTCTTGAGATTCTCCCGGATGTGGGCTGGATTTTCGCTGCCTTTTGGGCTGGAGCTTCTCGTGGTTTGAGACCTGGCTTGCTCCACCCCCTGCTCTTGAGATTCTCCCAGATGTGGGCTGCATATTGGCTGCCTTTTGGGCCGGAGCTTCTCGTGGATTGAGGCCTGGCTTCCTCCACCCCCTGCTCTTAAGATTCTCCCGGATGTGGGCTGAATTTTGGCTGCATTTTGGGCTGGAGCTTCTCGAGGTTTGAGGCCTGGCTTGCTCCACCCCCTGCTCTTGAGATTGTCCCGGATGTGGGCTGCATTTTGGCTGCCTTTTGGGCTGGAGCTTCTCGTGGTTTGAGGCCTGGCTTGCTCCACCCCCTGCTCTTGAGATTCTCCCGGATATGGGCTGGATTTTGGCTGCCTTTTGGGCTGGAGCTTCTCGTGGTTTGAGGCCTGGCTTGCTCCACCCCCTGCTCTTGAGATTCTCCCGGATGTGGCCTGCATTTTGGCTGCCTTTTGGGCTGGAGGTTCTCGTGGTTTGAGGCCTGGCTTGCTCCACCCCCTGCTCTTGAGATTCTCCGGGATGTGGGCTGGATTTTGGCTGCGTTTTAGGCTGGAGCTTCTCGTGGTTTGAGGCCTGGCTTGCTCCACCCCCTGCTCTTGAGATTCTCCCGGATGTGGGCTGGATTTTCGCTGCCTTTTGGGCTGGAGCTTCTCGTGGTTTGAGACCTGGCTTTCTCCACCCCCTGCTCTTGAGATTCTCCCAGATGTGGGCTGCATTTTGGCTGCCTTTTGGGCTGGAGCTTCTCGTGGTTTGAGGCCTGGCTTACTCCACCCCCTGCTCTTGATATTCTCCCGGATATGGGCTGGATTTTGTCTGCCTTTTGGGCTGGAGCTTCTCATGGTTTGAGGCCTGGCTTGCTCCACCCTCTGCTCTTGAGATTCTCCCGGATGTGGGCTGCATTTTGGCTGCCTTTTGGGCTGGAGCTTCTCGTGGTTTGAGGCCTGGCTTCCTCCACCCCCTGCTCTTGAGATTCTCCCGGATGTGGGCTGCATTTTGGCTGCCTTTAGGGCTGGAGCTTCTCGTGGTTTGAGGCCTGGCTTGCACCACCCCCTGCTCTTGAGATTGTCCCGGATGTGGGCTGCATTTTGGCTGCCTTTTGGGCTGGAGCTTCTCGTGGTTTGAGGCCTGGCTTGCTCCACTCCCTGCTCTTCATATTGACCCGGATATGGGCTGGATTTTGTCTGCATTTTGGGCTGGAGCTTCTCGTGGTTTGGGGCCTTTCTTGCTCCACCCCCTGCTCTTGAGATTCTCCCGGATGTGGGCTGCATTTTGGCTGCCTTTTGGTCTGGAGCTTCTCGTGGTTTGAGGCCTGGCTTGCTCCACCCCCTGCTCTTGAGATTCTCCCGGATGTGGGCTGGATTTTGGCTGCATTTTGGGCTGGAGCTTCTCGTGGTTTGAGGCCTGGCTTGCTCCACCCCCTGCTCTTGAGATTCTCCTGCATGTGGGCTGCATTTTGGCTGCCTTTTGGGCTGGAGCTTCTCATGGTTTGAGGCCTGGCTTGCTCCACCCCCTGCTCTTGAGATTCTCCTGGATGTGGGCTGCATTTTGGCTGCCTTTTGGGCTGGAGCTTCTCGTGGTTTGGGGCCTGGCTTGCTCCACCCCCTGCTCTTGAGATTCTCCCGGATGTGGGCTGGATTTTGGCTGCATTTTGGGCTGGAGCTTCTCGTGGTTTGAGGCCTGGCTTGCTCCACCCCCTGCTCTTGAGATTCTCCCGGATGTGGGCTGCATTTTGGCTGCCTTTTGGGCTGGAGCTTCTCGTGGTTTGAGGCCTGGCTTGCTCCACCCCCTGCTCTTGAGATTCTCCTGGAGGTAGGCTGCATTTTGGCTGCCTTTTGGGCTGGAGCTTCTTGTGGTTTGAGGCCTGGCTTGCTCCACCCCCTGCTCTTGAGATTCTCCTGCATGTGGGCTGCATTTTGGCTGCCTTTTGGGCTGGAGCTTCTCGTGGTTTGAGGCCTGGCTTGCACCACCCCCTGCTCTTGAGATTGTCCCGGATGTGGGCTGCATTTTGGCTGTCTTTTGGGCTGTAGCTTCTCGTGGTTTGAGGCCTGGCTTGCTCCACCCCCTGCTCTTGAGATTGTCCCGGATGTGGGCTGCATTTTGGCTGTCTTTTGGGCTGGAGCTTCTCGTGCTTTGAGGCCTGGCTTGCTCCACTCCCTGCTCTTCATATTGACCCGGATATGGGCTGGATTTTTTCTGCATTTTGGGCTGGAGCTTCTCGTGGTTTGGGGCCTGGCTTGCTCCACCCCCTGCTCTTGAGATTCTCCTGGATGTGGGCTGCATTTTGGCTGCCTTTTGGGCTGGAGCTTCTCGTGGTTTGAGGCCTGGCTTGCTCGACCCCCTGCTCTTGAGATTCTCTCGGATGTGGCCTGCATTTTGGCTGCCTTTTGGACTGGAGCTTCTCGTGGTTTGAGGCCTGGCTTGCTCCACCCCCTGCTCTTGAAATTCTCCTGAATGTGGGCTGGATTTTGGCTGCGTTTTAGGCTGGAGCTTCTCGTGGTTTGAGGCCTGGCTTGCTCCACCCCCTGCTCTTGAGATTCTCCCGGATGTGGGCTGGATTTTCGCTGCCTTTTGGGCTGGAGCTTCTCGTGGTTTGAGACCTGGCTTGCTCCACCCCCTGCTCTTGAGATTCTCCCAGATGTGGGCTGCATATTGGCTGCCTTTTGGGCCGGAGCTTCTCGTGGATTGAGGCCTGGCTTCCTCCACCCCCTGCTCTTAAGATTCTCCCGGATGTGGGCTGAATTTTGGCTGCATTTTGGGCTGGAGCTTCTCGAGGTTTGAGGCCTGGCTTGCTCCACCCCCTGCTCTTGAGATTGTCCCGGATGTGGGCTGCATTTTGGCTGCCTTTTGGGCTGGAGCTTCTCGTGGTTTGAGGCCTGGCTTGCTCCACCCCCTGCTCTTGAGATTCTCCCGGATATGGGCTGGATTTTGGCTGCCTTTTGGGCTGGAGCTTCTCGTGGTTTGAGGCCTGGCTTGCTCCACCCCCTGCTCTTGAGATTCTCCCGGATGTGCGCTGCATTTTGGCTGCCTTTTGGGCTGGAGGTTCTCGTGGTTTGAGGCCTGGCTTGCTCCACCCCCTGCTCTTGAGATTCTCCCAGATGTGGGCTGGATTTTGGCTGCGTTTTAGGCTGGAGCTTCTCGTGGTTTGAGGCCTGGCTTGCTCCACCCCCTGCTCTTGAGATTCTCCCGGATGTGGGCTGGATTTTCGCTGCCTTTTGGGCTGGAGCTTCTCGTGGTTTGAGACCTGGCTTTCTCCACCCCCTGCTCTTGAGATTCTCCCAGATGTGGGCTGCATTTTGGCTGCCTTTTGGGCTGGAGCTTCTCGTGGTTTGAGGCCTGGATTACTCCACCCCCTGCTCTTGATATTCTCCCGGATATGGGCTGGATTTTGTCTGCCTTTTGGGCTGGAGCTTCTCATGGTTTGAGGCCTGGCTTGCTCCACCCCCTGCTCTTGAGATTCTCCCGGATGTGGGCT
The DNA here is from genome assembly GCA_027574665.1 of Rhynochetos jubatus. Classification (NCBI taxonomy): domain Eukaryota; kingdom Metazoa; phylum Chordata; class Aves; order Eurypygiformes; family Rhynochetidae; genus Rhynochetos; species Rhynochetos jubatus. The sequence goes on from CM050669.1 coordinate 896,431, forward strand.
GCATTTTGGCTGCCTTTTGGGCTGGAGCTTCTCGTGGTTTGAGGCCTGGCTTCCTCCACCCCCTGCTCTTGAGATTCTCCCGGATGTGGGCTGCATTTTGGCTGCCTTTAGGGCTGGAGCTTCTCGTGGTTTGAGGCCTGGCTTGCACCACCCCCTGCTCTTGAGATTGTCCCGGATGTGGGCTGCATTTTGGCTGCCTTTTGGGCTGGAGCTTCTCGTGGTTTGAGGCCTGGCTTGCTCCACTCCCTGCTCTTCATATTGACCCGGATATGGGCTGGATTTTGTCTGCATTTTGGGCTGGAGCTTCTCGTGGTTTGGGGCCTTTCTTGCTCCACCCCCTGCTCTTGAGATTCTCCCGGATGTGGGCTGCATTTTGGCTGCCTTTTGGTCTGGAGCTTCTCGTGGTTTGAGGCCTGGCTTGCTCCACCCCCTGCTCTTGAGATTCTCCCGGATGTGGGCTGGATTTTGGCTGCATTTTGGGCTGGAGCTTCTCGTGGTTTGAGGCCTGGCTTGCTCCACCCCCTGCTCTTGAGATTCTCCTGCATGTGGGCTGCATTTTGGCTGCCTTTTGGGCTGGAGCTTCTCATGGTTTGAGGCCTGGCTTGCTCCACCCCCTGCTCTTGAGATTCTCCTGGATGTGGGCTGCATTTTGGCTGCCTTTTGGGCTGGAGCTTCTCGTGGTTTGGGGCCTGGCTTGCTCCACCCCCTGCTCTTGAGATTCTCCCGGATGTGGGCTGCATTTTGGCTGCCTTTTGGGCTGGAGATTCTCGTGGTTTGAGGCCTGGCTTGCTCCACCCCCTGCTCTTGAGATTCTCCCGGATGTGGGCTGCATTTTTGCTGATACTTGGGCTGGAGCTTCTCGTGGTTTGAGGCCTGGCTTGCTCCACCCCCTGCTCTTGAGATTCTCCCGGATGTGGGCTGCATTTTGGCTGCATTTTGGGCTGGAGCTTCTCGTGGTTTGAGGCCTGGCTTGCTCCACCCCCTGCTCTTGAGATTCTCCCGGATGTGGGCTGCATTTTGGCTGCCTTTTGGGCTGGAGCTTCTCGTGGTTTGAGGCCTGGCTTGCTCCACCCCCTGCTCTTGAGATTCTCCCGGATGTGGGCTGCATTTTGGCTACCTTTTGGGCTGGAGCTTCTCGAGGTTTGAGGCCTGGCTTGTTCCACCCCCTGCTCTTGAGATTCTCCCGGATGTGGGCTGCATTTTGGCTGCCTTTTGGGCCGGAGCTTCTCGTGGTTTGAAGCCTGGCTTGCTCCACCCCCTGCTCTTGACATTCTCCAGGATGTGGGCTGGATTTTGGCTGCATTTTGGGCTGGAGCTTCTCGTGGTTTGAGGCCTGGCTTGCTCCACCCCCTGCTCTTGAGATTCTCCCGGATGTGGGCTGCATTTTGGCTGCCTTTTGGGCTGGAGCTTCTCGTGGTTTGAGGCCTGGCTTGCTCCGCCCCCTGCTCTTGAGATTCTTCTGGAGGTAGGCTGCATTTTGGCTGCCTTTTGGGTTGGAGCTTCTTGTGGTTTGAGGCCTGGCTTGCTCCACCCCCTGCTCTTGAGATTCTCCTGCATGTGGGCTGCATTTTGGCTGCCTTTTGGGCTCGAGCTTCTCGTGGTTTTAGGCCTGGCTTGCTCCACCCCCTGCTCTTGAAATTCTCCTGAATGTGGGCTGGATTTTGGCTGCGTTTTAGGCTGGAGCTTCTCGTGGTTTGAGGCCTGGCTTGCTCCACCCCCTGCTCTTGAGATTCTCCCGGACGTGGGCTGGATTTTCGCTGCGTTTTGGGCTGGAGCTTCTCGTGGTTTGAGGCCTGGCTTGCTCCACCCCTTGCTCTTGAGATTCTCCCAGATGTGGGCTGCATATTGGCTGCCTTTTGGGCTGGAGCTTCTCGTGGTTTGAGGCCTTGCTTGCTCCACCCCCTGCTCTTGAGAGTCTCCCGGATGTGGGCTGCATTTTGGCTGCCTTTTGGGCTGGAGCTTCTCATGGTTTGAGGCCTGGCTTGCTCCACCCTCTGCTCTTGAGATTCTCCCGGATGTGGGCTGGATTTTGACTGCCTTTTGGGCAGGAGCTTCTCGTGGTTTGAGGCCTGGCTTCCTCCACCCCCTGCTCTTGAGATTCTCCCGGATGTGGGCTGCATTTTGGCTGCCTTTAGGGCTGGAGCTTCTCGTGGTTTGAGGCCTTGCTTGCTCCACCCCCTGCTCTTGAAATTGTAACGGATGTGGGCTGCATTTTGGCTGCCTTTTGGGCTGGAGCTTCTCGTGGTTTGAGGCCTGGCTTGCACCACCCCCTGCTCTTGAGATTGTCCCGGATGTGGGCTGCATTTTGGCTGTCTTTTGGGCTGGAGCTTCTCGTGGTTTGAGGCCTGGCTTGCTCCACCCCCTGCTCTTGAGATTGTCCCGGATGTGGGCTGCATTTTGGCTGTCTTTTGGGCTGGAGCTTCTCGTGGTTTGAGGCCTGGCTTGCTCCACTCCCTGCTCTTCATATTGACCCGGATATGGGCTGGATTTTGTCTGCATTTTGGGCTGGAGCTTCTCGTGGTTTGGGGCCTGGCTTGCTCCACCCCCTGCTCTTGAGATTCTCCCGGATGTGGGCTGCATTTTGGCTGAATCTTGGGCTGGAGCTTCTCGTGGTTTGAGGCCTGGCTTGCTCCACCCCCTGCTCTTGAGATTCTCCCGGATGTGGGCTGGATTTTGGCTCCCTTTTGGGCTGGAGCTTCTCGTGGTTTGAGGCCTGGCTTGCTCCACCCCCTGCTCTTGAGATTCTCCCGGATGTGGGCTGGATTTTGGCTGCCTTTTGGGCTGGAGCTTCTCATGGTTTGAGGCCTGGCTTGCTCCACCCCCTGCTCTTGAGATTCTCCCGGATGTGGGCTGCATTTTGGCTGCCTTTTGGGCCGGAGCTTCTCGTGGTTTGAAGCCTGGCTTGCTCCACCCCCTGCTCTTGACATTCTCCAGGATGTGGGCTGGATTTTGGCTCCATTTTGGGCTGGAGCTTCTCGTGGTTTGAGGCCTGGCTTGCTCCACCCCCTGCTCTTGAGATTCTCCTGGAGGTAGGCTGCATTTTGGCTGCCTTTTGGGCTGGAGCTTCTCGTGGTTTGAGGCGTGGCTTGCTCCACCCCCTGCTCTTGAGATTCTCCTGCATGTGGGCTGCATTTTGGCTGCCTTTTTGGCTGGAGCTTCTCGTGGTTTGAGGCCTGGCTTGCTCCACCCCCTGCTCTTGAAATTCTCCCGGATGTGGCGTGCATTTTGGCTGCCTTTTGGGCTGGAGCTTCTCGTGGTTTGAGGCCTGGCTTGTTCCACCCCCTGCTCTTGAAATTCTCCCGGATGTGGCGTGCATTTTGGCTGCCTTTTGGGCTGGAGCTTCTCGTGGTTTGAGGCCTGGCTTGCTCCACACCCTGCTCTTGAGATTCTCCCAGATGTGGGCTGCATTTTGGCTGCCTTTTGGGCTGGAGCTTCTCGTGGTTTGAGGCCTGGCTTGCTCCACCCCCTGCTCTTGACATTCTCCCGGATGTGGGCTGCATTTTGGCTGCATTTTGGGCTGGAGCTTCTCGTGGTTTGAGGCCTGGCTTGCTCCACCCCCTGCTCTTGAGATTCTCCCGAATGTGGGCTGCATTTTGGCTCCATTGTTGGGCTGGAGCTTCTCGTGGTTTTAAGGCCTGCCTTGCTCGACCCCCTGCTCTTGAGATTCTCCCGCATGTGGCCTGAATTTTGGCTGCCTTTTGGGCTGGAGCTTCTCGTGGTTTGAGGCCTGCCTTGCTCGACCCCCTGCTCTTGAGATTCTCCCGGATGTGGCCTGCATTTTGGCTGCCTTTTGGGCTGGAGCTTCTCGTGGTTTGAGGCCTGCCTTGCTCCACCCCCTGCTCTTGAGATTCTCCCAGATGTGGCCTGCATTTTTGCTGCCTTTTGGGCTGGAGCTTCTCGTGGTTTGAGGCCTGGCTTGCTCCACCCCCTGCTCTTGAGATTCTCCCGGATGTGGGCTGCATTTTGTCTGCCTTTTGGGCTGGAGCTTCTCGTGGTTTGAGGCCTGGCTTGCTCCACCCCCTGCTCTTGAGATTCTCCCGGATGTGGGCTGGATTTTGGCTGCATTTTGGGCTGGAGCTTCTCATGGTTTGAGGCCTGGCTTGCTCCACCCCCTGCTCTTGAGATTCTCCTGGATGTGGGCTGCATTTTGGCTGAATTTTGGGCTGGAGCTTCTCGTGGTTTGAGGCCTGGCTTGCTCCACCCCCTGCTCTTGAGATTCTCCCGGATGTGGGCTGCATTTTTGCTGATACTTGGGCTGGAGCTTCTCGTGGTTTGAGGCCTGGCTTGCTCCACCCCCTGCTCTTGAGATTCTCCCGGATGTGGGCTGCATTTTGGCTGCATTTTGGGCTGGAGCTTCTCGTGGTTTGAGGCCTGGCTTGCTCCACCCCCTGCTCTTGAGATTCTCCCGGATGTGGGCTGCATTTTGGCTGCCTTTTGGGCTGGAGCTTCTCGTGGTTTGAGGCCTGGCTTGCTCCACCCCCTGCTCTTGAGATTCTCCCGGATGTGGGCTGCATTTTGGCTACCTTTTGGGCTGGAGCTTCTCGAGGTTTGAGGCCTGGCTTGTTCCACCCCCTGCTCTTGAGATTCTCCCGGATGTGGGCTGCATTTTGGCTGCATTTTTAGGCTGGAGCTTCTCGTGGTTTGAGGCCTGGCTTGCTCCACTCCCTGCTCTTGAGATTCTCCCGGATGTGGGCTGCATTTTGGCTGCCTTTTGGGCTGGAGCTTCTCGAGGTTTGAGGCCTGGCTTGTTCCACCCCCTGCTCTTGAGATTCTCCCGGATGTGGGCTGCATTTTGGCTGCCTTTAGGGCCGGAGCTTCTCGTGGTTTGAGGCCTGGCTTGCTCCACCCCCTGCTGTTGAGATTCTCTCGGATGTGCGCTGCATTTTGGCTGCATTTTTGGGCTGGAGCTTCTCGTGGTTTGAGGCCTGGCTTGCTCCACCCCCTGCTCTTGAGATTGTCCCGGATGTGGGCTGCATTTTGGCTGCCTTTTGGGCTGGAGCTTCTCATGGTTTGAGGCCTGGCTTGCTCCACCCCCTGCTCTTGAGATTCTCCCGGATGTGGGCTGCATTTTGGCTGCCTTTTGGGCCGGAGCTTCTCGTGGTTTGAAGCCTGGCTTGCTCCACCCCCTGCTCTTGAGATTCTCTCGGATGTGGCCTGCATTTTGGCTGCCTTTTGGGCTGGAGGTTCTCGTGGTTTGAGGCCTGGCTTGCTCCACCCCCTGCTCTTGAAATTCTCCCGGATGTGGGCTGGATTTTCGCTGCCTTTTGGGCTGGAGCTTCTCGTGGTTTGAGACCTGGCTTACTCCACCCCCTGCTCTTGAGATTCTCCAGGATGTGGGCTGCATATTGGCTGCCTTTTGGGCTGGAGCTTCTCGTGGTTTGAGGCCTGCCTTCCTCCACCCCCTGCTCTTAAGATTCTCCCGGATGTGGGCTGAATTTTGGCTGCATTTTGGGCTGGAGCTTCTCGAGTTTGAGGCCTGGCTTGCTCCAACCCCTGCTCTTGAGATTCTCCCGAATGTGGGCTGCATTTTGGTAGCCTTTTGGGCTGGAGCTTCTCGTGGTTTGAGGGCTGGCTTGCTCCACCCCCTGCTCTTGAGATTCTCTCGGATGTGGCCTGCATTTTGGCTCCCTTTTGGGCTGGAGCTTCTCGTGGTTTGAGGCCTGGCTTGCTCCACCCCCTGCTCTTGAAATTCTCCTGAATGTGGGCTGGATTTTGGCTGTCTTTTGGGCTGGAGCTTCTCGTGGTTTGAGGCCTGGCTTGCTCCACCCCCTGCTCTTGAGATTCTCCCGGATGTGGGCTGCATTTTGGCTGCCTTTTGGGCTGGAGCTTCTCGTGGTTTGAGGCCTGGCTTGCACCACCCCCTGCTCTTGAGATTGTCCCGGATGTGGGCTGCATTTTGGCTGCATTTTGGGCTGGAGCTTCTCGAGGTTTGAGGCCTGGCTTGCTCCACCCCCTGCTCTTGAGATTCTCCCGGATGTGGGCTGCATTTTGGCTGCCTTTTGGGCTGGAGCTTCTCGTGGTTTGAGGCCTGGCTTGCTCCACCCCCTGCTCTTGAGATTCTCCTGGAGGTGGGCTGCATTTTGGCTGCCTTTTGGGCTGGAGCTTCTCGTGGTTTGAGACCTGGCTTGCTCCACCCCCTGCTCTTGAGATTCTCCCGGATGTGGGCTGCATTTTGGCTGCCTTTTGGGCTGGAGCTTCTCGTGGTTTGAGACCTGGCTTGCTCCACCCCCTGCTCTTGAGATTCTACCAGATGTGGGCTGCATATTGGCTGCATTTTGGGCTGGAGCTTCTCGTGGTTTGAGGCCTGGCTTGCTCCACCCCCTGCTCTTGAGATTCTCCCGGATGTGGGCTGCATTTTGGCTGCATTTTGGGCTGGAGCTTCTCGTGGTTTGAGGCCTGGCTTACTCCAAACTCTGCCATTGAGATTCTCCCCGAGGTGGGCTGGATTTTGGCTGCCTTTTGGGCTGGAGCTTCTCGTGGTTTGAGGCCTGGCTTGCTCCACCCCCTGCTCTTGAGATTCTCCTGCATGTGGGCTGCATTTTGGCTGCCTTTTGGGCTGGAGCTTCTCGTGGTTTGAGGCCTGGCTTGCTCCACCCCCTGCTCTTGAGATTCTCCCGGATGTGGCCTGGATTTTGGCTTTCTTTTGGGCTGGAGCTTCTCGTGGTTTGAGGCCTGTCTTCCTCCTCACCCTGCTCTTGAGATTCTCCCGGATGTGGGCTGCATTTTGGCTGCCTTTTGGGCTGGAGCTTCTCGTGGTTTGAGGCCTGGCTTGCTCCACCCCCTGCTCTTGAGATTCTCCCGGATGTGGGCTGGATTTTGGCTGCGTTTTAGGCTGGAGCTTCTCGTGGTTTGAGGCCTGGCTTGCTCCACCCCCTGCTCTTGAGATTCTCCCGGATGTGGCCTGCATTTTTGCTGCCTTTTGGGCTGGAGGTTCTCGTGGTTTTAGGCCTGGCTTTCTCGACCCTCTGCTCTTCAGATTCTCCCGGATGTGGGCTGGATTTTGGCTGCCTTTTGGGCTGGAGCTTCTCGTGGTTTGAGGCCTGCCTTGCTCCACCCCCTTCTCTTGATATTCTCCCGGATGTGGGCTGCATTTTGGCTGCCTTTTGGGCTGGAGCTTCTCGTGGTTTGAGGCCTGGCTTGCTCCACCCCCTGCTCTTGAGATTCTCCCGGATGTGGGCTGCATTTTGGCTGCCTTTTGGGCTGGAGCTTCTCGTGGTTTGAGGCCTGCCTTGCTCTACCCCCTGCTCTTGAGATTCTCCCGCATGTGGCGTGCATTTTGGCTGCCTTTTGGGCTGGAGCTTCTCGAGGTTTGAGGCCTGGCTTGCTCCACGCCCTGCTCTTGAGATTCTCCCGGATGTGGCCTGCATTTTGGCTGCCTTTTGGGCTGGAGCTTCTCGTGGTTTGAGGCCTGGCTTGCTCCACCCCCTGCTCTTGAGATTCTCCCAGATGTGGCCTGCATTGTTGCTGCCTTTTGGGCTGGAGCTTCTCGTGGTTTGAGGCCTGGCTTGCTCCACCCCCTGCTCTTGAGATTCTCCCGGAGGTGGGCTGGATTTTGGCTCAGTTTTGGGCTGGAGCTTCTCATGGTTTGAGGCCTGGCTTGCTCCACCCCCTGCTCTTGAGATTCTCCCGAATGTGGGCTGCATTTTGGTAGCCTTTTGGGCTGGAGCTTCTCGTGGTTTGAGGCCTGGCTTGCTCCACCCCCTGCTCTTGAGATTCTCTCGGATGTGGCCTGCATTTTGGCGGCCTTTTGGGCTGGAGCTTCTCGTGGTTTGAGGCCTGGCTTGCTCGACCCCCTGCTCTTGAGATTCTCCCGGATGTGGCCTGCATTTTGGCTGCCTTTTGGGCTGGAGGTTCTCGTGGTTTGAGGCCTGGCTTGCTCCACCCCATGCTCTTTAGATTCTCCCGGAGGTGGGCTGCATTTTGGCTGCCTTTTGGGCTGGAGCTTCTCGTGGTTTGAGACCTGGCTTGCTCCACCCCCTGCTCTTGAGATTCTACCAGATGTGGGCTGCATATTGGCTGCATTTTGGGCTGGAGCTTCTCGTGGTTTGAGGCCTGGCTTGCTCCACCCCCTGCTCTTGATATTCTCCCGGAGGTGGGCTGCATTTTGGCTGCCTTTTGGGCTGGAGCTTCTCGTGGTTTGAGGCCTGGCTTGCTCCATCCCCTGCTCTTGAGATTCTCCCGGATGTGGGCTGCATTTTGGCTGCCTTTTGGGCTGGAGCTTCTCGTGGTTTGAGGCCTGTCTTGCTCCACCCCCTGCTCTTGAAATTGTCCCGGATGTGGGCTGCATTTTGGCTGCATTTTGGGCTGGAGCTTCTCGTGGTTTGAGGCCTGGCTTACTCCAAACTCTGCCATTGAGATTCTCCCCGAGGTGTGCTGGATTTTGGCTCCCTTTTGGGCTGGAGCTTCTCGTGGTTTGAGGCCTGGCTTGCTCCACCCCCTGCTCTTGAGATTCTCCTGCATGTGGGCTGCATTTTGGCTGCCTTTTGGGCTGGAGCTTCTCCTGGTTTGAGGCCTGGCTTGCTCCACCCCCTGCTCTTGAGATTCTCCCGGATGTGGGCTGGATTTTGGCTTTCTTTTGGGCTGGAGCTTCTCGTGGTTTGAGGCCTGGCTTCCTCCACCCCCTGCTCTTGAGATTCTCCCGGATGTGGGCTGCATTTTGGCTGCCTTTTGGGCTGGAGCTTCTCGTGGTTTGAGGCCTGGCTTGCTCCACTCCCTGCTCTTGAAATTGTCCCGGATGTGGGCTGCATTTTGGCTGCCTTTTGGGCTGGAGCTTCTCGTGGTTTGAGGCCTGGCTTGCTCCTCACCCTGCTCTTGAGATTCTCCCGGATGTGGGCTGCATTTTGGCTGCCTTTTGGGCTGGAGCTTCTCGTGGTTTGAGGCCTGGATTGCTCCACCCCCTGCTCTTGAGATTCTCCCGGATGTGGGCTGGATTTTGGCTGCCTTTTGTGCTGGAGCTTCTCGTGGTTTGAGGCCTGGCTTGCTCCACCCCCTGCTCTTGAGATTCTCCCGGATGTGGCCTGCATTTTGGCTGCCTTTTGGGCTGGAGGTTCTCGTGGTTTGAGTCCTGGCTTGCTCGACCCTCTGCTCTTCAGATTCTCCCGGATGTGGGCTGGATTTTGGCTCCCTTTTGGGCTGGAGCTTCTCGTGGTTTGAGGCCTGGCTTGCTCCACCCCCTGCTCTTGAGATTCTCCCGGATGTGGGCTGCATTTTGGCAGCCTTTTGGGCTGGAGCTTCTTGTGGTTTGAGGCCTGCCTTGCTCCACCCCCTGCTCTTGAGATTCTCCCGGATGTGGCCTGAATTTTGGCTGCCTTTTGGGCTGGAGCTTCTCGAGGTTTGAGGCCTGGCTTGCTCCACCACCTGCTCTTGAGATTCTCCCGGATGTGGGCTGCATTTTGGCTGCCTTTTGGGCTGGAGCTTCTCGTGGTTTGAGGCCTGGCTTGCTCCACCCCCTGCTCTTGAGATTCTCCCAGAGGTTGGCTGCATTTTGGCTCACTTTTGGGCTGGAGCTTCTCATGGTTTGAGGCCTGGCTTGCTCCACCCCCTGCTCTTGATATTCTCCTGGATGTGGGCTGCATTTTGGCTGCCTTTTGGGCTGGAGAATCCCGAGGTGTGAGGCCTGCCTTGCTCCACCCCCTGCTCTTGATATTCTCCCGGATGTGGGCTGCATTTTGGATGCCTTTTGACCTGGAGCTTCTCGAGGTTTGAGGCCTGGCTTGCTCCACCCCCTGCTCTTGAGATTCTCCCGGATGTGGGCTGCATTTTGGCTGAATTTTGGGCTGGAGTTTCTCGTGGTTTGAGGCCTGGCTTGCTCCACTCCCTGCTCTTGAAATTGTCCCGGATGTGGGCTGCATTTTGGCTGCATTTTGGGCTGGAGCTTCTCGTGGTTTGAGGCCTGGCTTGCTCCTCACCCTGCTCTTGAGATTCTCCCGGATGTGGGCTGCATTTTGGCTGCCTTTTGGGCTGGAGCTTCTCGTGGTTTGAGGCCTGGCTTACTCCACCCCCTGCTCTTGATATTCTCCCGGATATGGGCTGGATTTTGTCTGCCTTTTGGGCTGGAGCTTCCCGTGGTTTGAGGCCTGGCTTGCTCCACCCCCTGCTGTTGAGATTCTCCCGGATGTGCGCTGCATTTTGGCTGCATTTTTAGGCTGGAGCTTCTCGTGGTTTGAGGCCTGGCTTGCTCCAACCCCTGCTCTTGAGATTCTCCCGGATGTGGGCTGCATTTTGGCTGCCTTTTGGGCTGGAGCTTCTCGAGGTTTGAGGCCTGGCTTGTTCCACCCCCTGCTCTTGAGATTCTCCCGGATGTGGCCTGCATTTTGGCTGCCTTTTGGGCTGGAGGTTCTCGTGGTTTGAGGCCTGGCTTGCTCCACCCCATGCTCTTTAGATTCTCCCGGAGGTGGGCTGCATTTTGGCTGCCTTTTGGGCTGGAGCTTCTCGTGGTTTGAGACCTGGCTTGCTCCACCCCCTGCTCTTGAGATTCTACCAGATGTGGGCTGCATATTGGCTGCATTTTGGGCTGGAGCTTCTCGTGGTTTGAGGCCTGGCTTGCTCCACCCCCTGCTCTTGATATTCTCCAGGAGGTGGGCTGCATTTTGGCTGCATTTTGGGCTGGAGCTTCTCGTGGTTTGAGGCCTGGCTTGCTCCATCCCCTGCTCTTGAGATTCTCCCGGATGTGGCCTGCATTTTGGCTGCCTTTTGGGCTGGAGCTTCTCGTGGTTTGAGGCCTGTCTTGCTCCACCCCCTGCTCTTGAAATTGTCCCGGATGTGGGCTGCATTTTGGCTGCATTTTGGGCTGGAGCTTCTCGTGGTTTGAGGCCTGGCTTACTCCAAACTCTGCCATTGAGATTCTCCCCGAGGTGTGCTGGATTTTGGCTCCCTTTTGGGCTGGAGCTTCTCGTGGTTTGAGGCCTGGCTTGCTCCACCCCCTGCTCTTGAGATTCTCCTGCATGTGGGCTGCATTTTGGCTGCCTTTTGGGCTGGAGCTTCTCCTGGTTTGAGGCCTGGCTTGCTCCACCCCCTGCTCTTGAGATTCTCCCGGATGTGGGCTGGATTTTGGCTTTCTTTTGGGCTGGAGCTTCTCGTGGTTTGAGGCCTGGCTTGCTCCACCCCCTGCTCTTGAGATTCTCCCGGATGTGGGCTGCATTTTGGCTGCCTTTTGGGCTGGAGCTTCTCGTGGTTTGAGGCCTGGCTTGCTCCACCCCCTGCTCTTGAGATTCTCCCGTATGTGGGCTGCATTTTGGCTGCCTTTTGGGCTGGAGAATCCCGAGGTTTGAGGCCTGCCTTGCTCCACCCCCTGCTCTTGATATTCTCCCGGATGTGGGCTGCATTTTGGCTGCGTTTTTGACTGGAGCTTCTCGAGGTTTGAGGCCTGGCTTGCTCCACCCCCTGCTCTTGAGATTCTCCCGGATGTGGGCTGCATTTTGGCTGAATTTTGGGCTGGAGTTTCTCGTGGTTTGAGGCCTGGCTTGCTCCACTCCCTGCTCTTGAAATTGTCCCGGATGTGGGCTGCATTTTGGCTGCATTTTGGGCTGGAGCTTCTCGTGGTTTGAGGCCTGGCTTGCTCCTCACCCTGCTCTTGAGATTCTCCCGGATGTGGGCTGCATTTTGGCTGCCTTTTGGGCTGGAGCTTCTCGTGGTTTGAGGCCTGGCTTACTCCACCCCCTGCTCTTGATATTCTCCCGGATATGGGCTGGATTTTGTCTGCCTTTTGGGCTGGAGCTTCCCGTGGTTTGAGGCCTGGCTTGCTCCACCCCCTGCTGTTGAGATTCTCCCGGATGTGCGCTGCATTTTGGCTGCATTTTTAGGCTGGAGCTTCTCGTGGTTTGAGGCCTGGCTTGCTCCAACCCCTGCTCTTGAGATTCTCCCGGATGTGGGCTGCATTTTGGCTGCCTTTTGGGCTGGAGCTTCTCGAGGTTTGAGGCCTGGCTTGTTCCACCCCCTGCTCTTGAGATTCTCCCGGATGTGGGCTGCATTTTGGCTGCCTTTTGGGCTGGAGCTTCTCGTGGTTTGAGGCCTGGCTTGCTCCACCCCCTGCTGTTGAGATTCTCCCTTATGTGCGCTGCATTTTGGCTGCATTTTTGGGCTGGAGCTTCTCGTGGTTTGAGGCCTGGCTTGCTCCACCCCCTGCTCTTGAGATTCTCCCGGATGTGGGCTGCATTTTGGCTGCCTTTTGGGCTGGAGCTTCTCGTGGTTTGAGGCCTGGCTTGCTCCACCCCGTGCTCTTGAGATTCTCCCGGATGTGGGCTGCATTTTGGCTGCGTTTTGGGCTGGAGCTTCTCGTGGTTTGAGGCCTGGCTTACTCCACCCCCTGCTCTTGATATTCTCCCGGATATGGGCTGGATTTTGTCTGCCTTTTGGGCTGGAGCTTCCCGTGGTTTGAGGCCTGGCTTGCTCCACCCCCTGCTCTTGAGATTCTCCCGGATGTGCGCTGCATTTTGGCTGCATTTTTAGGCTGGAGCTTCTCGTGGTTTGAGGCCTGGCTTGCTCCAACCCCTGCTCTTGAGATTCTCCCGGATGTGGGCTGCATTTTGGCTGCCTTTTGGGCTGGAGCTTCTCGAGGTTTGAGGCCTGGCTTGTTCCACCCCCTGCTCTTGAGATTCTCCCGGATGTGGGCTGCATTTTGGCTGCCTTTTGGGCTGGAGCTTCTCGTGGTTTGAGGCCTGGCTTGCTCCACCCCCTGCTGTTGAGATTCTCCCTTATGTGCGCTGCATTTTGGCTGCATTTTTGGGCTGGAGCTTCTCGTGGTTTGAGGCCTGGCTTGCTCCACCCCCTGCTCTTGAGATTCTCCCGGATGTGGGCTGCATTTTGGCTGCCTTTTGGGCTGGAGCTTCTCGTGGTTTGAGGCCTGGCTTGCTCCAACCCCTGCTCTTGAGATTCTCCCGGATGTGGGCTGGATTTTGGCTGCCTTTTGGGCTGGAGCTTCTCGAGGTTTGAGGCCTGGCTTGTTCCACCCCCTGCTCTTGAGATTCTCCCGGATGTGGGCTGCATTTTGGCTGCCTTTTGGGCTGGAGCTTCTCGTGGTTTGAGGCCTGGCTTGCTCCACCCCCTGCTGTTGAGATTCTCCCTTATGTGCGCTGCATTTTGGCTGCATTTTTGGGCTGGAGCTTCTCGTGGTTTGAGGCCTGGCTTGCTCCACCCCCTGCTCTTGAGATTCTCCCGGATGTGGGCTGCATTTTGGCTGCCTTTTGGGCTGGAGCTTCTCGTGGTTTGAGGCCTGGCTTGCTCCAACCCCTGCTCTTGAGATTCTCCCGGATGTGGGCTGCATTTTGGCTGCCTTTTGGGCTGGAGCTTCTTGTGGTTGGAGGCCTGGCTTGCTCCAAACTCTGCCATTGAGATTCTCCCGGATGTGGGCAGCATTTTGGCTGCATTTTGGGCTGGAGCTTCTCATGGTTTGAGGCCTGGCTTGCTCCACCCTCTTCTCTTGATATTCTCCTGTATGTGGGCTGCATTTTGGCTGCCTTTTGGGCTGGAGCTTCCCGTGGTTTGAGGCCTGGCTTGCTCCACCCTCTTCTCTTGATATTCTCCCGAATATGGGCTGCATTTTGGCTGCTTTTAGTGCTGGAGCTTCTCGAGGTTTGAGGCCTGGCTTGCTCCACCCCCTGCTCTTGAGATTCTCCCGTATGTGGGCTGCATTTTGGCTGCCTTTTGGGCTGGAGAATCCCGAGGTTTGAGGCCTGCCTTGCTCCACCCCCTGCTCTTGATATTCTCCCAGATGTGGGCTGCATTTTGGCTGCGTTTTTGACTGGAGCTTCTCGAGGTTTGAGGCCTGGCTTGCTCCACCCCCTGCTCTTGAGATTCTCCCGGATGTGGGCTGCATTTTGGCTGAATTTTGGGCTGGAGTTTCTCGTGGTTTGAGGCCTGGCTTGCTCCACTCCCTGCTCTTGAAATTGTCCCGGATGTGGGCTGCATTTTGGCTGCATTTTGGGCTGGAGCTTCTCGTGGTTTGAGGCCTGGCTTGCTCCTCACCCTGCTCTTGAGATTCTCCCGGATGTGGGCTGCATTTTGGCTGCCTTTTGGGCTGGAGCTTCTCGTGGTTTGAGGCCTGGCTTACTCCACCCCCTGCTCTTGATATTCTCCCGGATATGGGCTGGATTTTGTCTGCCTTTTGGGCTGGAGCTTCCCGTGGTTTGAGGCCTGGCTTGCTCCACCCCCTGCTGTTGAGATTCTCCCGGATGTGCGCTGCATTTTGGCTGCATTTTTAGGCTGGAGCTTCTCGTGGTTTGAGGCCTGGCTTGCTCCACCCCCTGCTGTTGAGATTCTCCCTTATGTGGGCTGGATTTTGGCTGCATTTTTGGGCTGGAGCTTCTCGTGGTTTGAGGCCTGGCTTGCTCCACCCCCTGCTCTTGAGATTCTCCCGGATGTGGGCTGCATTTTGGCTGCCTTTTGGGCTGGAGCTTCTCGTGGTTTGAGGCCTGGCTTGCTCCACCCCGTGCTCTTGAGATTCTCCCGGATGTGGGCTGCATTTTGGCTGTCTTTTGGGCTGGAGCTTCTCGTGGTTTGAGGCCTGGCTTGCTCCACCCCCTGCTCTTGAGGTTCTCCCGGATGTGGGCTGCATTTTGGCTGCCTTTTGGGCTGGAGCTTCTCATGGTTTGAGGCCTGGCTTGCTCCACCCCCTGCTCTTGATATTCTCCCGGATGTGGGCTGCATTTTGGCTGCCTTTTAGGCTGGAGCTTCTTGTGGTTGGAGGCCTGGCTTGCTCCAAACTCTGCCATTGAGATTCTCCCGGATGTGGGCAGCATTTTGGCTGCATTTTGGGCTGGAGCTTCTCATGGTTTGAGGCCTGGCTTGCTCCACCCTCTTCTCTTGATATTCTCCTGTATGTGGTCTGCATTTTGGCTGCCTTTTGGGCCGGAGCTTCTCGTGGTTTGAGGCCTGGCTTGCTCCACCCTCTTCTCTTGATATTCTCCCGAATATGGGCTGCATTTTGGCTGCTTTTAGTGCTGGAGCTTCTCGAGGTTTGAGGCCTGGCTTGCTCCACCCCCTGCTCTTGAGATTCTCCCGTATGTGGGCTGCATTTTGGCTGCCTTTTGGGCTGGAGAATCCCGAGGTTTGAGGCCTGCCTTGCTCCACCCCCTGCTCTTGATATTCTCCCGGATGTGGGCTGCATTTTGGCTGCGTTTTTGACTGGAGCTTCTCGTGGTTTGAGGCCTGGCTTGCTCCACCCCCTGCTCTTGAGATTCTCCCGGATGTGGGCTGCATTTTGGCTGCATTTTGGGCTGGAGCTTCTCGTGGTTTGAGGCCTGGCTTGCTCCACACACTGCTGTTGAGATTCTCCCGCATGTGCGCTGCATTTTGGCTGCATTTTTGGGCTGGAGCTTCTCGTGGTTTGAGGCCTGGCTTGCTCCACCCCCTGCTCTTGAGATTCTCCCGGATGTGGGCTGCATTTTGGCTGCATTTTGGGCTGGAGCTTCTCGTGGTTTGAGGCCTGGCTTGCTCCACCCCCTGCTCTTGATATTCTCCCGGATATGGGCTGGATTTTGTCTGCATTTTGGGCTGGAGCTTCTCGTGGTTTGAGGCCTGGCTTGCTCCATCCCCTGCTCTTGAGATTCTCCCGGATGTGGGCTGCATTTTGGCTGTCTTTTGGGCTGGAGCTTCTCGAGGTTTGAGGCCTGCCTTGCTCCACCCCCTGCTCTTGATATTCTCCTCGATGTGGGCTGATTTTGGCTGCCTTTAGGGCTGGAGCTTCTCGTGGTTTGAGGCCTGGCTTGCTCCACCCCCTGCTCTTGAGATTGTCCCGGATGTGGGCTGCATTTTGGCTGCATTTTGGGCTGGAGCTTCTCGTGGTTTGAGGCCTGGCTTGCTCCACCCCCTGCTCTTGAGATTCTCCCGGATGTGGCCTGCATTTTGGCTGCCTTTTGGGCTGGAGCTTCTCGAGGTTTTAGGCCTGGCTTGCTCGACCCTCTGCTCTTCAGATTCTCCCAGATGTGGGCTGGATTTTGGCTGCCTTTTGGGCTGGAGCTTCTCGTGGTTTGAGGCCTGCCTTGCTCCACCCCCTTCTCTTGATATTCTCCCGGATGTGGGCTGCATTTTGGCTGCCTTTTGGGCTGGAGCTTCTCGTGGTTTGAGGCCTGGCTTGCTCCACCCCCTGCTCTTGAGATTCTCCCGGATGTGGGCTGCATTTTGGCAGCCTTTTGGGCTGGAGCTTCTCGTGGTTTGAGGCCTGGCTTGCTCCACCCCCTGCTCTTGAGATTCTCCCGGATGTGGCCTGAATTTTGGCTGCATTTTGGGCTGGAGCTTCTCGAGGTTTGAGGCCTGGCTTGCTCCACCCCCTGCTCTTGAGATTCTCCCGGATGTGGCCTGCATTTTGGCTGCCTTTTGGGCTGGAGTTTCTCGTGGTTTGAGGCCTGGCTTGCTCCACTCCCTGCTCTTGAAATTGTCCCGGATGTGGGCTGCATTTTGGCTGCATTTTGGGCTGGAGCTTCTCGTGGTTTGAGGCCTGGCTTGCTCCTCACCCTGCTCTTGAGATTCTCCCTTATGTGCGCTGCATTTTGGCTGCATTTTTGGGCTGGAGCTTCTCGTGGTTTGAGGCCTGGCTTGCTCCACCCCCTGCTGTTGAGATTCTCCCTTATGTGCGCTGCATTTTGGCTGCATTTTTGGGCTGGAGCTTCTCGTGGTTTGAGGCCTGGCTTGCTCCACCCCCTGCTCTTGAGATTGTCCCGGATGTGGGCTGCATTTTGGCTGCCTTTTGGGCTGGAGCTTCTCGTGGTTTGAGGCCTGGCTTGCTCCAACCCCTGCTCTTGAGATTCTCCCGGATGTGGGCTGCATTTTGGCTGCCTTTTGGGCTGGAGCTTCTCGTGGTTTGAGGCCTGGCTTGCTCCACCCCCTGCTCTTGAGGTTCTCCCGGATGTGGGCTGCATTTTGGCTGCCTTTTGGGCTGGAGCTTCTCGTGGTTTGAGGCCTGGCTTGCTCCACCCTCTTCTCTTGATATTCTCCCGAATATGGGCTGCATTTTGGCTGCTTTTAGTGCTGGAGCTTCTCGAGGTTTGAGGCCTGGCTTGCTCCACCCCCTGCTCTTGAGATTCTCCCGTATGTGGGCTGCATTTTGGCTGCCTTTTGGGCTGGAGAATCCCGAGGTTTGAGGCCTGCCTTGCTCCACCCCCTGCTCTTGAGATTCTCCCGGATGTGGGCTGCATTTTGGCTGCGTTTTTGGCTGGAGCTTCTCGTGGTTTGAGGCCTGGCTTGCTCCACCCCCTGCTCTTGAGATTCTCCCGGATGTGGGCTGCATTTTGGCTGCATTTTGGGCTGGAGCTTCTCGTGGTTTGGGGCCTGGCTTGCTCCACCCCCTGCTGTTGAGATTCTCCCGCATGTGCGCTGCATTTTGGCTGCATTTTTGGGCTGGAGTTTCTCGTGGTTTGAGGCCTGGCTTGCTCCACCCCCTGCTCTTGAGATTGTCCCGGATGTGGGCTGCATTTTGGCTGCCTTTTGGGCTGGAGCTTCTCGTGGTTTGAGGCCTGGCTTGCTCCAACCCCTGCTCTTGAGATTCTCCCGGATGTGGGTAGGATTTTGGCTGCCTTTTGGGCTGGAGCTTCTCGTGGTTTGAGGCCTGCCTTGCTCAAACCCCTGCTCTTGAGGTTCTCCCGGATGTGGGCTGCATTTTGGCTGCCTTTTGGGCTGGAGCTTCTCATGGTTTGAGGCCTGGCTTGCTCCACCCCCTGCTCTTGATATTCTCCCGGATGTGGGCTGCATTTTGGCTGCCTTTTGGGCTGGAGCTTCTTGTGGTTGGAGGCCTGGCTTGCTCCAAACTCTGCCATTGAGATTCTCCCGGATGTGGGCAGCATTTTGGCTGCCTTTTGGGCTGGAGCTTCTCATGGTTTGAGGCCTGGCTTGCTCCACCCTCTTCTCTAGATATTCTCCTGTATGTGGGCTGCATTTTGGCTGCCTTTTGGGCTGGAGCTTCTCGTGGTTTGAGGCCTGGCTTGCTCCACCCGCTTCTCTTGATATTCTCCCAGATGTGGGCTGCATTTTGGCTGCTTTTAGTGCTGGAGCTTCTCGTGGTTTGAGGCCTGGCTTGCTCCACCCCCTGCTCTTGAGATTCTCCCGTATGTGGGCTGCATTTTGGCTGCCTTTTGGGCTGGAGAATCCCGAGGTTTGAGGCCTGCCTTGCTCCACCCCCTGCTCTTGATATTCTCCCGGATGTGGGCTGCATTTTGGCTGCGTTTTTGGCTGGAGCTTCTCGTGGTTTGAGGCCTGGCTTGCTCCACCCCCTGCTCTTGAGATTCTCCGGGATGTGGGCTGCATTTTGGCTGCCTTTTGGGCTGGAGGTTCTCATGGTTTGAGGCCTGGCTTGCTCCACCCTCTGCTCTTGAGATTGTCCCGGATGTGGGCTGGATTTTGACTGCCTTTTGGGCAGGAGCTTCTCGTGGTTTGAGGCCTGGCTTCCTCCACCCCCTGCTCTTGAGATTGTCCCGGATGTGGGCTGCATTTTGGCTGCCTTTTGGGCTGGAGAATCTCGAGGTTTGAGGCCTGCCTTGCTCCACCCCCTGCTCTTGATATTCTCCCGGATGTGGGCTGCATTTTGGCTGCGTTTTTGGCTGGAGCTTCTCGTGGTTTGAGGCCTGGCTTGCTCCACCCCCTGCTCTTGAGATTCTCCCGGATGTGGGCTGCATTTTGTCTGCATTTTGGGCTGGAGCTTCTCGTGGTTTGAGGCCTGGCTTGCTCCACCCTCTGCTCTTGAGATTCTCCCGGATGTGGGCTGGATTTTGACTGCTTTTGGGCAGGAGCTTCTCGTGGTTTGAGGCCTGGCTTGCTCCACCCCCTGCTCTTGAGATTCTCCCGGATGTGGGCTGCATTTTGGCTGCCTTTAGGGCTGGAGCTTCTCGTGGTTTGAGGCCTTGCTTTCTCCACCCCCTGCTCTTGAAATTGTCCCGGATGTGGGCTGCAATTTGGCTGCCTTTTGGGCTGGAGCTTCTCGTGGTTTGAGGCCTGCCTTGCTCCACCCCCTGCTCTTGAGATTCTCCCGGATGTGGGCTGCATTTTGGCTGCCTTTTGGGCTGGAGCTTCTCGTGGTTTGAGGCCTGGCTTCCTCCACCCCCTGCTCTTGAGATTCTCCTGGATGTGGGCTGCATTTTGGCTGCCTTTAGGGCTGGAGCTTCTCGTGGTTTGAGGCCTTGCTTGCTCCACCCCCTGCTCTTGAAATTGTCCCGGATGTGGGCTGCATTTTGGCTGCCTTTTGGGCTGGAGAATCTCGAGGTTTGAGGCCTGCCTTGCTCCACCCCCTGCTCTTGATATTCTCCCGGATGTGGGCTGCATTTTGGCTGCCTTTTGGGCTGGAGCTTCTCGTGGTTTGAGGCCTGGCTTGCTCCACCCCCTGCTCTTGAGATTCTCCCGGATGTGGGCTGCATTTTGTCTCCCTTTTGGGTTTGAAGCTTCTCGTGGTTTGAGGCCTGGCTTGCTCCACCCTCTGCTCTTGAGATTCTCCCGGATGTGGGCTGCATTTTGGCTGCCTTTTGGGCTGGAGTTTCTCCTGGTTTGAGGCCTGGCTTGCTCCACCCCCTGCTCTTGATATTCTCCCGGATATGGTCTGGATTTTTTCTGAATTTTGCGCTGGAGCTTCTCGTGGTTTGAGGCCTGGCTTGCTCCACCCCCTGCTCTTGAGATTCTCCCGGATGTGGGCTGGATTTTGGCTGCCTTTTGGGCTGGAGCTTCTCGTGGTTTGAGGCCTGGCTTGCTCCACCCACTGCTCTTGAGATTCTCCCGGATGTGGGCTGGATTTTGGCTGCCTTTTGGGCTGGAGCTTCTCATGGTTTGAGGCCTGGCTTGCTCCAGCCCCTGCTCTTGAGATTCTCCCAGATGTGGGCTGCATTTTGGCTGCCTTTAGGGCTGGAGCTTCTCATGGTTTGAGGCCTGGCTTGCTCCACCAACTGCTCTTGATATTCTCAGGGAGGTGGGCTGCATTTTGTCTGCCTTTTGGGCCGGAGCTTCTCGAGGTTTGAGGCCTGGCTTGCTCCACCCCCTGCTCTTGATATTCTCCCGGATGTGGGCTGCATTTTGGCTGCCTTTTGGGCTGGAGCTTCTCGTGGTTTGAGGCCTGCCTTGCTCCACCCCCTGCTCTTGAGATTCTCCCGGATGTGGGCTGGATTTTGGCTGCCTTTTGGGCTGGAGGTTCTCGTGGTTTGAGGCCTGGCTTGCTCCACCCCCTGCTCTTGAGATTCTCCCGGATGTGGGCTGGATTTTGGCTGCATTTTGGGCTGGAGCTTCTCGTGGTTTGAGGCCTGGGTTGCTCCACCCCCTGCTCTTGATATTGTCCCGGAGGTGGGCTGCATTTTGGCTGCCTTTTGGGCTGGAGCTTCTCGAGGTTTGAGGCCTGGCTTGCTCCACCCCCTGCTCTTGAGATTCTCCCGGATGTGGGCTGCATTTTGGCTGCCTTTTGGGCTGGAGCTTCTCGTGGTTTGAGGCCTGGCTTGCTCCACACCCTGCTCTTGAGATTCTCCCGGATGTGGGCTGCATTTTGGCTGCATTTTGGGCTGGAGCTTCTCATGGTTTGAGGCCTGGCTTGCTCCACCCCCTGCGCTTGATATTCTCCTCGATGTGGGCTGCAATTTGGCTGCCTTTTGGGCTGGAGCTTCTTGTGGTTTGAGGCCTGGCTTGCTCCACCCCCTGCTCTTGATATTCTCCTGGAGGTGGGCTGGAGTTTGGCTGCCTTTTGGGCTGGAGGTTCTCGTGGTTTGAGGCCTGGCTTGCTCCACCCCCTGCTCTTGAGATTCTCCCGGATGTGGGCTGGATTTTGGCTGCATTTTGGGCTGGAGCTTCTCGTGGTTTGAGGCCTGGCTTGCTCCACCCCCTGCTCTTGATATTGTCCCGGAGGTGGGCTGCATTTTGGCTGCCTTTTGGGCTGGAGCTTCTCGAGGTTTGAGGCCTGGCTTGCTCCACCCCCTGCTCTTGAGATTCTCCCGGATGTGGGCTGCATTTTGGCTGCCTTTTGGGCTGGAGCTTCTCGTGGTTTGAGGCCTGGCTTGCTCCACACCCTGCTCTTGAGATTCTCCCGGATGTGGGCTGCATTTTGGCTGCATTTTGGGCTGGAGCTTCTCATGGTTTGAGGCCTGGCTTGCTCCACCCCCTGCGCTTGATATTCTCCTCGATGTGGGCTGCAATTTGGCTGCCTTTTGGGCTGGAGCTTCTTGTGGTTTGAGGCCTGGCTTGCTCCACCCCCTGCTCTTGATATTCTCCTGGAGGTGGGCTGGAGTTTGGCTGCCTTTTGGGCTGGAGGTTCTCGTGGTTTGAGGCCTGGCTTGCTCCACCCCCTGCTCTTGAGATTCTCCCGGATGTGGGCTGGATTTTGGCTGCATTTTGGGCTGGAGCTTCTCGTGGTTTGAGGCCTGGCTTGCTCCACCCCCTGCTCTTGATATTCTCCCGGAGGTGGACTGCAATTTGGCTGCCTTTTGGGCTGGAGCTTCTTGTGGTTTGAGGCCTGGCTTGCTCCACCCCCTGCTCTTGATATTCTCCCGGAGGTGGGCTGGAGTTTGGCTGCATTTTGGGCTGGAGCTTCTCTTGGTTTGAGGCCTGGCTTGCTCCACCCCCTGCTCTTGAGATTCTCCCGGATGTGGCCTGCATTTTGGCTGCTTTTTGGGCTGGAGCTTCTCGTGGTTTGAGGCCTGGCTTGCTCCACCCTCTGCTCTTGAGATTCTCCCGGATGTGGGCTGCATTTTGGCTGCCTTTTGGGCTGGAGCTTCTCGTGGTTTGAGGCCTGGCTTGCACCACCCCCTGCTCTTGAGATTGTCCCGGATGTGGGCTGCATTTTGGCTGCCTTTTGGGCTGCAGCTTCTCGTGGTTTGAGGCCTGGCTTGCTCCACCCCCTGCTCTTGAGATTCTCCCGGATGTGGGCTGCATTTTGGCTACATTTTGGGCTGGAGCTTCTCGTGGTTTGAGGCCTGGCTTGCTCCACCCCCTGCTCTTGATATTCTCCCGGAGGTGGGCTGGAGTTTGGCTGCATTTTGGGCTGGAGCTTCTCGTGGTTTGAGGCCTGGATTGCTCCACCCCCTGCTCTTGAGATTCTCCCGGATGTGGGCTGGATTTTGGCTGTCTTTTGGGCCGGAGCTTCTCGTGGTTTGAGGTCTGGCTTGCTCCACCCCCTGCTCTTGAGATTCTCCCGGATATGGGCTGGATTTTGGCTGCATTTTGGGCTGGAGCTTCTCGTGGTTTGAGGCCTGGCTTCCTCCACCCCCTGCTCTTGAGATTCTCCCGGATATGGGCTGGATTTTGGCTGCATTTTGGGCTGGAGCTTCTCGTGGTTTGAGGCCTGGCTTGCTCCACCCCCTGCTCTTGAGATTCTCCTGCATGTAGGCTGCATTTTGGCTGCCTTTTGGGCTGGAGCTTCTCGTGGTTTGAGGCCTGGCTTGCTCGACCCCCTGCTCTTGAGATTCTCTCGGATGTGGCCTGCATTTTGGCTGCCTTTTGGGCTGGAGGTTCTCGTGGTTTGAGGCCTGGCTTGCTCCACCCCCTGCTCTTGAGATTCTCCTGAATGTGGGCTGCATTTTGGCTGAGTTTTAGGCTGGAGCTTCTCGTGGTTTGAGGCCTGGCTTGCTCCACCCCCTGCTCTTGAGATTCTCCTGGATGTGGGCTGGATTTTCGCTGCCTTTTGGGCTGGAGCTTCTCGTGGTTTGAGGCCTGGCTTCCTCCACCCCCTGCTCTTAAGATTCTCCCGGATGTGGGCTGAATTTTGGCTGCATTTTGGGCTGGAGCTTCTCGAGGTTTGAGGCCTGGCTTGCTCCACCCCCTGCTCTTGAGATTCTCCCGAATGTGGGCTGCATTTTGGTAGCCTTTTGGGCTGGAGCTTCTCGTGGTTTGAGGCCTGGCTTGCTCCACCCCCTGCTCTTGAGATTCTCCCGGATGTGGCCTGCATTTTGGCTGCCTTTTGGGCTGGAGGTTCTTGTGGTTTGAGGCCTGGCTTGCTCCACCCCCTGCTCTTGAGATTCTCCCGGATGTGGGCTGCATTTTCGCTGCCTTTTGGGCTGGAGCTTCTCGTGGTTTGAGACCTGGCTTGCTCCACCCCCTGCTCTTGAGATTCTACCAGATGTGGGCTGCATATTGGCTGCATTTTGGGCTGGAGCTTCTCGTGGTTTGAGGCCTGGCTTGCTTCACCCCCTGCTCTTGAGATTCTCCCGGAGGTGGGCTGCATTTTGGCTGATTCTTGGGCTGGAGCTTCTCGTGGTTTGAGGCCTGGCTTGCTCCACCCCCTACTCTTGAGATTCTCCTGCATGTGGGCTGCATTTTGGCTGCCTTTTGGGCTGGAGCTTCTCCTGGTTTGAGGCCTGGCTTGCTCCACCCCCTGCTCTTGAGATTCTCCCGGATGTGGTCTGGATTTTGGCTTTCTTTTGGGCTGGAGCTTCTCGTGGTTTGAGGCCTGGCTTGCTCCACCCCCTGCTCTTGAGATTCTCCCGGATGTGGGCTGGATTTTGGCTGCCTTTTGGGCTGGAGCTTCTCGTGGTTTGAGTCCTGGCTTGCTCCTCACCCTGCTCTTGAGATTCTCCCGGATGTGGGCTGCATTTTGGCTGCCTTTTGGGCTGGAGCTTCTCGTGGTTTGAGGCCTGGCTTGCTCCACCCCCTGCTCTTGAGATTCTCCCGGATGTGGGCTGCATTTTGGCTGCCTTTTGGGCTGGAGCTTCTCGTGGTTTGAGGCCTGGCTTGCTCCACCCCCTGCTCTTGATATTCTCCCGGATATGGGCTGGATTTTGTCTGCATTTTGGGCTGGAGCTTCTCATGGTTTGAGGCCTGGCTTGCTCCATCCCCTGCTCTTGAGATTCTCCCGGATGTGGGCTGCATTTTGGCTGTCTTTTGGGCTGGAGCTTCTCGAGGTTTGAGGCCTGCCTTGCTCCACCCCCTGCTCTTGATATTCTCCTCGATGTGGGCTGCATTTTGGCTGCATTTAGGGCTGGATCTTCTCGTGGTTTGAGGCCTGGCTTGCTCCACCCCCTGCTCTTGAGATTGTCCCGGATGTGGGCTGCATTTTGGCTGCCTTTTGGGCTGGAGCTTCTCGTGGTTTGAGGCCTGCCTTGCTCCACCCCCTGCTCTTGAGATTCTCCCGGATGTGGCCTGCATTTTGGCTGCCTTTTGGGCTGGAGGTTCTCATGGTTTTAGGCCTGGCTTGCTCGACCCTCTGCTCTTCAGATTCTCCCGGATGTGGGCTGGATTTTGGCTGCCTTTTGGGCTGGAGCTTCTCGTGGTTTGAGGCCTGGCTTGCTCCACCCCCTGCTCTTGATATTCTCCTGGATGTGGGCTGCATTTTGGCTGCCTTTTGGGCTGGAGAATCCCGAGGTTTGAGGCCTGCCTTGCTCCACCCCCTGCTCTTGATATTCTCCCGGATGTGGGCTGCATTTTGGCTGCCTTTTTGGCTGGAGCTTCTCATGGTTTGAGGCCTGGCTTGCTCCGCCCCCTGCTCTTGAAATTGTCCCGGATGTGGGCTGCATTTTGGCTGCATTTTGGGCTGGAGCTTCTCGTGGTTTGAGGCCTGGCTTACTCCAAACTCTGCCATTGAGATTCTCCCCGAGGTGGGCTGGATTTTGGCTGCCTTTTGGGCTGGAGCTTCTCGTGGTTTGAGGCCTGCCTTGCTCGACCCCCTGCTCTTCATATTCTCCTGCATGTGGGCTGCATTTTGGCTGCCTTTTGGGCTGGAGCTTCTCGTGGTTTGAGGCCTGGCTTGCTCCACCCCCTGCTCTTGAGATTCTCCTGCATGTGGGCAGCATTTTGGCTGCCTTTTGGGCTGGAGCTTCTCATGGTTTGAGGCCTGGATTGCTCCACCCCCTGCTCTTGATATTCTCCCAGATGTGGGCTGCATTTTGGCTGCCTTTTGGGCTGGAGCTTCTCGTGGTTTGAGGCCTGGCTTGCTCCACCCCCTGCTCTTGAGATTCTCCCGGATGTGGGCTGCATTTTGGCTGCCTTTTGGGCTGGAGTTTCTCGTGGTTTGAGGCCTGGATTGCTCCACTCCCTGCTCTTGAAATTGTCCCGGATGTGGGCTGCATTTTGGCTGCATTTTGGGCTGGAGCTTCTCGTGGTTTGAGGCCTGGCTTGCTCCTCACCCTGCTCTTGAGATTCTCCCGGATGTGGGCTGCATTTTGGCTGCCTTTTGGGCTGGAGCTTCTCGTGGTTTGAGGCCTGGCTTGCTCCACCCCCTGCTCTTGAGATTCTCCCGGATGTGGGCTGCATTTTGGCTGCCTTTTGGGCTGGAGCTTCTCGTGGTTTGAGGCCTGGCTTGCTCCACCCCCTGCTCTTGAGATTCTCCTGGATGTGGGCTGCATTTTGGCTGCCTTTAGGGCTGGAGCTTCTCGTGGTTTGAGGCCTGGCTTGCTCCACCCCCTGCTGTTGAGATTCTCCCGGATGTGCGCTGCATTTTGGCTGCATTTTTGGGCTGGAGCTTCTCGTGGTTTGAGGCCTGGCTTGCTCCACCCCCTGCTCTTGAGATTCTCCCGGATGTGGGCTGCATTTTGGCTGCCTTTTGGGCTGGAGCTTCTCGTGGTTTGAGGCCTGGCTTGCTCCAACCCCTGCTCTTGAGATTCTCCCGGATGTGGGCTGCATTTTGGCTGCCTTTTGGGCTGGAGCTTCTCGTGGTTTGAGGCCTGGCTTGCTCCACCCCCTGCTCTTGAGATTCTCCCGGATGTGGGCTGCATTTTGGCTGCCTTTTGGGCTGGAGGTTCTCATGGTTTGAGGCCTGGCTTGCTCCACCCTCTGCTCTTGAGATTCTCCCGGATGTGGGCTGGATTTTGACTGCCTTTTGGGCAGGAGCTTCTCGTGGTTTGAGACCTGGCTTCCTCCACCCCCTGCTCTTGAGATTCTCCCGGATGTGGGCTGCATTTTGGCTGCCTTTAGGGCTGGAGCTTCTCGTGGTTTGAGGCCTTGCTTGCTCCACCCCCTGCTCTTGAAATTGTCCCGGATGTGGGCTGCATTTTGGCTGCCTTTTGAGCTGGAGCTTCTCGTGGTTTGATGCCTGCCTTGCTCCACCCCCTGCTCTTGATATTCTCCCGGATGTGGGCTGGATTTTGGCTGCCTTTTGGGCTGGAGCTTCTCGAGGTTTGAGGCCTGGCTTCCTCCACCCCCTGCTCTTGCGATTCTCCAGGATGTGGGCTGAATTTTGGCTGCCTTTTGGGCTGGAGCTTCTCGTGGTTTGAGGCCTGGCTTGCTCCACCCCCTGCTCTTGATATTCTCCCGGATGTGGGCTGCATTTTGGCTGCCTTTTTGGCTGGAGCTTCTCGTGGTTTGAGGCCTGGCTTGCTCCACCCCCTGCTCTTGAGATTCTCCCGGATGTGGGCTGCATTTTGGCTGCCTTTTGGGCTGGAGCTTCTCGTGGTTTGAGGCCTGGCTTGCTCCACCCCCTGCTCTTGAGATTCTCCCGGATGTGGGCTGCATTTTGGCTGCCTTTTGGGCTGGAGCTTCTCATGGTTTGAGGCCTGGCTTGCTCCACCCCCTGCTCTTGAGATTCTCCTGCATGTGGGCTGCATTTTGGCTGCCTTTTGGGCTGGAGCTTCTCGTGGTTTGAGGCCTGGCTTGCTCCACCCCCTGCTCTTGAGATTCTCCCAGATGTGGGCTGCATTTTGGCTGCCTTTTGGGCTGGAGCTTCTTGTGGTTTGAGGCCTGGCTTGCTCCAAACTCTGCCATTGAGATTCTCCCGGATGTGGGCTGCATTTTGGCTGCATTTTGGGCTGGATCTTCTCATGGTTTGAGGCCTGGCTTGCTCCACCCTCTTCTCTTGATATTCTCCTGTATGTGGGCTGCATTTTGGCTGCCTTTTGGGCTGGAGCTTCTCGTGGTTTGAGGCCTGGCTTGCTCCACCCTCTTCTCTTGATATTCTCCCGGATGTGGGCTGCATTTTGGCTGCTTATAGTGCTGGAGCTTCTCGAGGTTTGAGGCCTGGCTTGCTCCACCCCCTGCTCTTGAGATTCTCCCGGATGTGGGCTGCATTTTGGCTGCCTTTTGGGCTGGAGAATCCCGAGGTTTGAGGCCTGCCTTCCTCCACCCCCTGCTCTTGATATTCTCCCGGATGTGGGCTGCATTTTGGCTGCCTTTTGGGCTCGAGCTTCTCGTGGTTTGAGGCCTGGCTTGCTCCACCCCCTGCTCTTGAGATTCTCCCGGATGTGGGCTGCATTTTGGCTGCCTTTTGGGCTGGAGGTTCTCATGGTTTGAGGCCTGGCTTGCTCCACCCTCTGCTCTTGAGATTCTCCCGGATGTGGGCTGGATTTTGACTGCCTTTTGGGCTGGAGCTTCTCGTGGTTTGAGGCCTGGCTTCCTCCACCCCCTGCTCTTGAGATTCTCCCGGATGTGGGCTGCATTTTGGCTGCCTTTAGGCCTGGAGCTTCTCGTGGTTTGAGGCCTTGCTTGCTCCACCCCCTGCTCTTGAAATTGTCCCGGATGTGGACTGCATTTTGGCTGCCTTTTGGGCTGGAGAATCTCGAGGTTTGAGGCCTGCCTTGCTCCACCCCCTGCTCTTGATATTCTCCCGGAGGTGGGCTGCATTTTGGCTGATTCTTGGGCTGGAGCTTCTCGTGGTTTGAGGCCTGGCTTGCTCCATCCCCTGCTCTTGAGATTCTCCCGGATGTGGCCTGCATTTTGGCTGCCTTTTGGGCTGGAGCTTCTCGTGGTTTGAGGCCTGGCTTGCTCCACCCCCTGCTCTTGAAATTGTCCCGGATGTGGGCTGCATTTTGGCTGCATTTTGGACTGGAGCTTCTCGTGGTTTGAGGCCTGGCTTACTCCAAACTCTGCCATTGAGATTCTCCCCGAGGTGGGCTGGATTTTGGCTGCCTTTTGGGCTGGAGCTTCTCGTGGTTTGAGGCCTGGCTTGCTCCACCCCCTGCTCTTGAGATTCTCCTGCATGTGGGCTGCATTTTGGCTGCCTTTTGGGCTGGAGCTTCTCCTGGTTTGAGGCCTGGCTTGCTCCACCCCCTGCTCTTGAGATTCTCCCGGATGTGGGCTGCATTTTGGCTTTCTTTTGGGCTGGAGCTTCTCGTGGTTTGAGGCCTGGCTTGCTCCACCCCCTGCTCTTGAGATTCTCCCGGATGTGGGCTGGATTTTGGCTGCCTTTTGGGCTGGAGCTTCTCGTGGTTTGAGTCCTGGCTTGCTCCTCACCCTGCTCTTGAGATTCTCCCGGATGTGGGCTGCATTTTGGCTGCCTTTTGGGCTGGAGCTTCTCGTGGTTTGAGGCCTGGCTTGCTCCACCCCCTGCTCTTGAGATTCTCCCGGATGTGGGCTGCATTTTGGCTGCCTTTTGGGCTGGAGCTTCTCGTGGTTTGAGGCCTGGCTTGCTCCACCCCCTGCTCTTGATATTCTCCCGGATATGGGCTGGATTTTGTCTGCATTTTGGGCTGGAGCTTCTCATGGTTTGAGGCCTGGCTTGCTCCATCCCCTGCTCTTGAGATTCTCCCGGATGTGGGCTGCATTTTGGCTGTCTTTTGGGCTGGAGCTTCTCGAGGTTTGAGGCCTGCCTTGCTCCACCCCCTGCTCTTGATATTCTCCTCGATGTGGGCTGCATTTTGGCTGCATTTAGGGCTGGATCTTCTCGTGGTTTGAGGCCTGGCTTGCTCCACCCCCTGCTCTTGAGATTCTCCCGGATGTGGGCTGCATTTTGGCTGCCTTTTGGGCTGGAGCTTCTCGTGGTTTGAGGCCTGGCTTGCTCCACCCCCTGCTCTTGAGATTCTCCCGGATGTGGCCTGCATTTTGGCTGCCTTTTGGGCTGGAGGTTCTCGTGGTTTTAGGCCTGGCTTGCTCGACCCTCTGCTCTTCAGATTCTCCCGGATGTGGGCTGGATTTTGGCTGCCTTTTGGGCTGGAGCTTCTCGTGGTTTGAGGCCTGGCTTGCTCCACCCCCTGCTCTTGATATTCTCCTGGATGTGGGCTGCATTTTGGCTGCCTTTTGGGCTGGAGAATCCCGAGGTTTGAGGCCTGCCTTGCTCCACCCCCTGCTCTTGATATTCTCCCGGATGTGGGCTGCATTTTGGCTGCCTTTTTGGCTGGAGCTTCTCATGGTTTGAGGCCTGGCTTGCTCCGCCCCCTGCTCTTGAAATTGTCCCGGATGTGGGCTGCATTTTGGCTGCATTTTGGGCTGGAGCTTCTCGTGGTTTGAGGCCTGGCTTACTCCAAACTCTGCCATTGAGATTCTCCCCGAGGTGGGCTGGATTTTGGCTGCCTTTTGGGCTGGAGCTTCTCGTGGTTTGAGGCCTGCCTTGCTCGACCCCCTGCTCTTCATATTCTCCTGCATGTGGGCTGCATTTTGGCTGCATTTTGGGCTGGAGCTTCTCGTGGTTTGAGGCCTGGCTTGCTCCACCCCCTGCTCTTGAGATTCTCCTGCATGTGGGCAGCATTTTGGCTGCCTTTTGGGCTGGAGCTTCTCATGGTTTGAGGCCTGGATTGCTCCACCCCCTGCTCTTGAGATTCTCCCAGATGTGGGCTGCATTTTGGCTGCCTTTTGGGCTCGAGCTTCTCGTGGTTTGAGGCCTGGCTTGCTCCACCCCCTGCTCTTGAGATTCTCCCGGATGTGGGCTGCATTTTGGCTGCCTTTTGGGCTGGAGTTTCTCGTGGTTTGAGGCCTGGATTGCTCCACTCCCTGCTCTTGAAATTGTCCCGGATGTGGGCTGCATTTTGGCTGCATTTTGGGCTGGAGCTTCTCGTGGTTTGAGGCCTGGCTTGCTCCTCACCCTGCTCTTGAGATTCTCCCGGATGTGGGCTGCATTTTGGCTGCCTTTTGGGCTGGAGCTTCTCGTGGTTTGAGGCCTGGCTTGCTCCACCCCCTGCTCTTGAGATTCTCCCGGATGTGGCCTGCATTTTGGCTGCCTTTTGGGCTGGAGCTTCTCGTGGTTTGAGGCCTGGCTTGCTCCACCCCCTGCTCTTGAAATTGTCCCGGATGTGGGCTGCATTTTGGCTGCCTTTAGGGCTGGAGCTTCTCGTGGTTTGAGGCCTGGCTTGCTCCACCCCCTGCTGTTGAGATTCTCCCGGATGTGCGCTGCATTTTGGCTGCATTTTTGGGCTGGAGCTTCTCGTGGTTTGAGGCCTGGCTTGCTCCACCCCCTGCTCTTGAGATTCTCCCGGATGTGGGCTGCATTTTGGCTGCCTTTTGGGCTGGAGCTTCTCGTGGTTTGAGGCCTGGCTTGCTCCAACCCCTGCTCTTGAGATTCTCCCGGATGTGGGCTGCATTTTGGCTGCCTTTTGGGCTGGAGCTTCTCGTGGTTTGAGGCCTGGCTTGCTCCACCCCCTGCTCTTGAGATTCTCCCGGATGTGGGCTGCATTTTGGCTGCCTTTTGGGCTGGAGCTTCCCATGGTTTGAGGCCTGGCTTGCTCCACCAACTGCTATTGATATTCTCCTGGATGTGGGCTGCATTTTGGCTGCATTTTGGGCTGGAGTTTCTCGTGGTTTGAGGCCTGGCTTCCTCCACCCCCTGCTCTTGAGATTCTCCCGGATGTGGGCTGCATTTTGGCTGCCTTTAGGGCTGGAGCTTCTCGTGGTTTGAGGCCTGGCTTGCTCCACCCCATGCTCTTGAGATTCTCCCGGAGGTGGGCTGCATTTTGTCTCTCTTTTGGGTTTGGAGCTTCTCGTGGTTTGAGGCCTGGCTTGCTCCACCCCCTGCTCTTGAGATTCTCCCGGATGTGGGCTGCATTTTGGCTGCCTTTTGGGCTGGAGCTTCTTGTGGTTGGAGGCCTGGCTTGCTCCACCCCCTGCTCTTGAGATTCTCCCAGATGTGGGCTGCATTTTGGCTGCCTTTTGGGCTGGAACTTCTCGTGGTTTGAGGCCTGCCTTGCTCCACCCCCTGCTCTTGATATTCTCCCGGATATGGGCTGGATTTTTTCTGCATTTTGGGCTGGAGCTTCTCGTGGTTTGAGGCCTGGCTTGCTCCACCCCCTGCTCTTGAGATTCTCCTGGACGTGGGCTGGATTTTGGCTGCCTTTTGGGCTGGAGCTTCTCGTGGTTTGAGGCCTGGCTTGCTCCAGCCCCTGCTCTTGAGATTCTCCCAGATGTGGGCTGCATTTTGGCTGCCTTTAGGGCTGGAGCTTCTCATGGTTTGAGGCCTGGCTTGCTCCACCCCCTGCTCTTGAGATTCTCCCGGATGTGGGCTGCATTTTGGCTGCCTTTTGGGCTGGAGCTTCTTGTGGTTGGAGGCCTGGCTTGCTCCAAACTCTGCCATTGAGATTCTCCCGGATGTGGGCTGCATTTTGGCTGCATTTTGGGCTGGAGCTTCTCATGGTTTGAGGCCTGGCTTGCTCCACCCTCTTCTCTTGATATTCTCCTGTATGTGGGCTGCATTTTGGCTGCCTTTTGGGCTGGAGCTTCTCGTGGTTTGAGGCCTGGCTTGCTCCACCCTCTTCTCTTGATATTCTCCCGGATGTGGGCTGCATTTTGGCTGCTTATAGTGCTGGAGCTTCTCGAGGTTTGAGGCCTGGCTTGCTCCACCCCCTGCTCTTGAGATTCTCCCGGATGTGGGCTGCATTTTGGCTGCCTTTTGGGCTGGAGAATCCCGAGGTTTGAGGCCTGCCTTGCTCCACCCCCTGCTCTTGATATTCTCCCGGATGTGGGCTGCATTTTGGCTGCCTTTTTGGCTGGAGCTTCTCGTGGTTTGAGGCCTGGCTTGCTCCACCCCCTGCTCTTGAGATTCTCCCGGATGTGGGCTGCATTTTGTCTCCCTTTTGGGCTGGAGGTTCTCGTGGTTTGAGGCCTGGCTTGCTCCACCCTCTGCTCTTGAGATTCTCCCGGATGTGGGCTGGATTTTGACTGCCTTTTGGGCTGGAGCTTCTCGTGGTTTGAGGCCTGGCTTCCTCCACCCCCTGCTCTTGAGATTCTCCCGGATGTGGTCTGCATTTTGGCTGCCTTTTGGGCTGGAGCTTCTCGTGGTTTGAGGCCTGCCTTGCTCCACCCCCTGCTCTTGATATTCTCCCGGATATGGGCTGGATTTTTTCTGCATTTTGGGCTGGAGCTTCTCGTGGTTTGAGGCCTGGCTTGCTCCACCCCCTGCTCTTGAGATTCTCCTGGACGTGGGCTGGATTTTGGCTGCCTTTTGGGCTGGAGCTTCTCGTGGTTTGAGGCCTGGCTTGCTCCAGCCCCTGCTCTTGAGATTCTCCCAGATGTGGGCTGCATTTTGGCTGCCTTTAGGGCTGGAGCTTCTCATGGTTTGAGGCCTGGCTTGCTCCACCCCCTGCTCTTGATATTCTCAGGGAGGTGGGCTGCATTTTGTCTGCATTTTGGGCCGGAGCTTCTCGAGGTTTGAGGCCTGGCTTGCTCCACCCCCTGCTCTTGAAATTGTCCCGGATGTCGGCTGCATTTTGGCTGACTTTAGGGCTGGAGCTTCTCGTGGTTTGAGGCCTGGCTTGCTCCACCCCCTGCTCTTGAGATTCTCCCGGAGGTGGGCTGCAATTTGGCTGCATTTTGGGCTGGAGCTTCTCGTGGTTTGAGGCCTGGCTTGCTCCACCCCCTGCTCTTGAGATTCTCCCGGATCTGGCCTGCATTTTCGCTGCCTTTTGGGCTGGAGCTTCTCGTGGTTTGAGGCCTGGCTTGCTCCACCCCCTGCTCTTGAGATTCTCCCGGATCTGGCCTGCATTTTGGCTGCCTTTTGGGCTGGAGCTTCTCGTGGTTTGAGGCCTGGCTTCCTCCACCCCCTGCTCTTGATATTCTCCTGGAGGTGGGCTGGAGTTTGGCTGCCTTTTGGGCTGGAGGTTCTCGTGGTTTGAGGCCTGGCTTGCTCCACCCCCTGCTCTTGAGATTCTCCAGGAGGTGGGCTGGCATTTGGCTGCCTTTTGGGCTGGAGCTTCTCGTGGTTTGAGGCCTGGCTTGCTCCAACCCCTGCTCTTGATATTCTCCCGGAGGTGGACTGCAATTTGGCTGCCTTTTGGGCTGGAGCTTCTTGTGGTTTGAGGCCTGGCTTGCTCCACCCTCTGCTCTTGAGATTCTCCCGGATGTGGGATGGAGTTTGGCTGCATTTTGGGCTGGAGCTTCTCGTGGTTTGAGGCCTGGCTTGCTCCACCCCCTGCTCTTGAGATTCTCCCGGATGTGGGCTGCATTTTGGCTGCCTTTTGAGCTGGAGCTTCTCGTGGTTTGAGGCCTGGCTTGCTCCACCCCCTGCTCTTGAGATTCTCCCGGATGTGGGCTGGATTTTGGCTGCCTTTTGGGCTGGAGCTTCTCGTGGTTTGAGGCCTGGCTTGCTCCACCCCCTGCTCTTGATATTCTCCCGGATGTGGTCTGCATTTTGGCTGCCTTTTGGGCTGGAGCTTCTCGCAGTTTGAGGCCTGGCTTGCTCCACCCCCTGCTCTTGATATTCTCCCGGATGTGGGCTGGATTTTGGCTGCATTTTGGGCTGGAGCTTCTCGTGGTTTGAGGCCTGGCTTGCTCCACCCCCTGCTCTTGAGATTCTCCCGGATGTGGGCTGCATTTTGGCTGCATTTTGGGCTGGAGCTTCTCGTGGTTTGAGGCCTGGCTTGCTCCACCCCCTGCTCTTGAGATTCTCCCGGATGTGGGCTGGATTTTGGCTGCCTTTTGGGCTGGAGCTTCTCGTGGTTTGAGGCCTGGCTTGCTCCACCCTCTGCTCTTGATATTCTCCCGGATGTGGGCTGGATTTTGGCTGCCTTTTGGGCTGGAGCTTCTCGTGGTTTGAGGCCTGGCTTGCTCCACCCCCTGCTCTTGATATTCTCCCGGATGTGGGCTGCATTTTGGCTGCCTTTTGGGCTGGAGCTTCCCATGGTTTGAGGCCTGGCTTGCTCCACCAACTGCTATTGATATTCTCCTGGATGTGGGCTGCATTTTGGCTGATACTTGTGCTGGGGCTTCTCGTGGTTTGAGGCCTGGCTTGCTCCACCCCCTGCTCTTGTTATTGTCCCGGATGTTGCCTGGATTTCGGTTGCCTTTTGGGCTGGAGCTTCTCGAGGTTTGAGGCCTGGCTTGCTCCACCCCCTGCTCTTGAAATTGTCCCGGATGTCGGCTGCATTTTGGCTGACTTTAGGGCTGGAGCTTCTCGTGGTTTGAGGCCTGGCTTGCTCCACCCCCTGCTCTTGAGATTCTCCCGGAGGTGGGCTGCAATTTGGCTGCATTTTGGGCTGGAGCTTCTCGTGGTTTGAGGCCTGGCTTGCTCCACCCCCTGCTCTTGAGATTCTCCCGGATCTGGCCTGCATTTTCGCTGCCTTTTGGGCTGGAGCTTCTCGTGGTTTGAGGCCTGGCTTGCTCCACCCCCTGCTCTTGAGATTCTCCCGGATCTGGCCTGCATTTTGGCTGCCTTTTGGGCTGGAGCTTCTCGTGGTTTGAGGCCTGGCTTCCTCCACCCCCTGCTCTTGATATTCTCCTGGAGGTGGGCTGGAGTTTGGCTGCCTTTTGGGCTGGAGGTTCTCGTGGTTTGAGGCCTGGCTTGCTCCACCCCCTGCTCTTGAGATTCTCCAGGAGGTGGGCTGGCATTTGGCTGCCTTTTGGGCTGGAGCTTCTCGTGGTT
Organism: Rhynochetos jubatus; assembly: GCA_027574665.1. Classification (NCBI taxonomy): domain Eukaryota; kingdom Metazoa; phylum Chordata; class Aves; order Eurypygiformes; family Rhynochetidae; genus Rhynochetos; species Rhynochetos jubatus. Next base: position 930,803 of record CM050669.1, read on the forward strand.
TGAGGCCTGGCTTGCTCCAACCCCTGCTCTTGATATTCTCCCGGAGGTGGACTGCAATTTGGCTGCCTTTTGGGCTGGAGCTTCTTGTGGTTTGAGGCCTGGCTTGCTCCACCCTCTGCTCTTGAGATTCTCCCGGATGTGGGATGGAGTTTGGCTGCATTTTGGGCTGGAGCTTCTCGTGGTTTGAGGCCTGGCTTGCTCCACCCCCTGCTCTTGAGATTCTCCCGGATGTGGGCTGCATTTTGGCTGCCTTTTGAGCTGGAGCTTCTCGTGGTTTGAGGCCTGGCTTGCTCCACCCCCTGCTCTTGAGATTCTCCCGGATGTGGGCTGGATTTTGGCTGCCTTTTGGGCTGGAGCTTCTCGTGGTTTGAGGCCTGGCTTGCTCCACCCCCTGCTCTTGATATTCTCCCGGATGTGGTCTGCATTTTGGCTGCCTTTTGGGCTGGAGCTTCTCGCAGTTTGAGGCCTGGCTTGCTCCACCCCCTGCTCTTGATATTCTCCCGGATGTGGGCTGGATTTTGGCTGCATTTTGGGCTGGAGCTTCTCGTGGTTTGAGGCCTGGCTTGCTCCACCCCCTGCTCTTGAGATTCTCCCGGATGTGGGCTGCATTTTGGCTGCATTTTGGGCTGGAGCTTCTCGTGGTTTGAGGCCTGGCTTGCTCCACCCCCTGCTCTTGAGATTCTCCCGGATGTGGGCTGGATTTTGGCTGCCTTTTGGGCTGGAGCTTCTCGTGGTTTGAGGCCTGGCTTGCTCCACCCTCTGCTCTTGATATTCTCCCGGATGTGGGCTGGATTTTGGCTGCCTTTTGGGCTGGAGCTTCTCGTGGTTTGAGGCCTGGCTTGCTCCACCCCCTGCTCTTGATATTCTCCCGGATGTGGGCTGCATTTTGGCTGCCTTTTGGGCTGGAGCTTCCCATGGTTTGAGGCCTGGCTTGCTCCACCAACTGCTATTGATATTCTCCTGGATGTGGGCTGCATTTTGGCTGATACTTGTGCTGGGGCTTCTCGTGGTTTGAGGCCTGGCTTGCTCCACCCCCTGCTCTTGTTATTGTCCCGGATGTTGCCTGGATTTCGGTTGCCTTTTGGGCTGGAGCTTCTCGAGGTTTGAGGCCTGGCTTGCTCCACCCCCTGCTCTTGATATTCTCCCGGATGTGGGCTGCATTTTGGCTGCCTTTTGGGCTGGAGCTTCTCTAGGTTTGAGGCCTGGCTTGCTCCACCCCCTGCTCTTGAGATTACCCCGGATGTGGGCTGCATTTTGGCTGCCTTTTGGGCTGGAGCTTCTCGTGGTTTCAGGCCTGGCTTGCTCCACCCCCTGCTCTTGATATTCTCAGGGAGGTGGGCTGCATTGTGGCTGCATTTTGGGCTGGAGCTTCTCGTGGTTTGAGGCCTGGATTGCTCCACCCAATGCTCTTGATATTCTCCCGGATGTGGGCTGCATTTTGGCTGCCTTTTGTGCTGGAGCTTCTCGTGGTTTGAGGCCTGGCTTGCTCCACCCCCTGCTCTTGAGATTCTCCCGGATGTGGGCTTCATTTTGGCTGATTCTTGGGCTGGAGCTTCCCGTGGTTTGAGGCCTGGCTTGCTCCACCCCCTGCTCTTGAGATTCTCCCGGATGTGGGCTGCATATTGGCTGCCTTTTGGGCTGGAGCTTCTCGTGGTTTGAAGCCTGGCTTGCTCCACCCCCTGCTCTTGAGATTCTCCCGGATGTGGGCTGCATTTTGGCTGATACTTGGGCTGGAGCTTCTCGTGGTTTGAGGCCTGGCTTGCTCCACCCCCTGCTCTTGAGATTACCCCGGATATTGGCTGCATTTTGGCTGCCTTTTGGGCTGGAGCTTCCCATGGTTTGAGGCCTGGCTTGCTCCACCAACTGCTATTGATATTCTCCTGGATGTGGGCTGCATTTTGGCTGATACTTGTGCTGGGGCTTCTCGTGGTTTGAGGCCTGGCTTGCTCCACCCCCTGCTCTTCATATTGTCCCGGATGTTGCCTGGATTTCGGTTGCCTTTTGGGCTGGAGCTTCTCGAGGTTTGAGGCCTGGCTTGCTCCACCCCCTGCTCTTGATATTCTCCCGGATGTGGGCTGCATTTTGGCTGCCTTTTGGGCTGGAGCTTCTCGAGGTTTGAGGCCTGGCTTGCTCCACCCCCTGCTCTTGAGATTACCCCGGATGTGGGCTGCATTTTGGCTGCCTTTTGGGCTGGAGCTTCTCGTGGTTTCAGGCCTGGCTTGCTCCACCCCCTGCTCTTGAGATTCTCCTGGATGTGGGCTGCATTTTCTCTGAATTTTGGGGTGGAGCTTCTCGTGGTTTGAGGCCTGGCTTGCTCCAACCCCTGCTCTTGAAATTGTCCCGGATGTAGGCTGTATTTTGGCTGCCTTTTGGGCTGGATCTTCTCATGGTTTGAGGCCTGCCTTGCTCCACCCCCTGCTCTTGAGATTCTCCCGGATGTGGGCTGCATTTTGGCTGCCTGTTGGGCTGGAGTTTCTTGTGGTTTGCGGCCTGGCTTGCTCCACCCCCTGCTCTTGAGATTCTCCCGGATGTGGGCTGCATTTTGGCTGTCTTTTGGGCTGGAGCTTCTCGTGGTTTGAGGCCTGGCTTGATCCACCCCCTGCTCTTGAGATTCTCCCAGATGTGGGCTGCATTTTGGCTGCATTTTGGGCTGGAGCTTCTCGTGGTTTGAGGCCTGGATTGCTCCACCCAATGCTCTTGATATTCTCCCGGATGTGGGCTGCATTTTGGCTGCCTTTTGTGCTGGAGCTTCTCGTGGTTTGAGGCCTGGCTTGCTCCACCCCCTGCTCTTGAGATTCTCCCGGATGTGGGCTGGATTTTGGCTGATTCTTGGGCTGGAGCTTCCCGTGGTTTGAGGCCTGGCTTGCTCCACCCCCTGCTCTTGAGATTCTCCCGGATGTGGGCTGCATTTTGGCTGCCTTTTGGGCTGGAGCTTCTCGTGGTTTGAAGCCTGGCTTGCTCCACCCCCTGCTCTTGAGATTCTCCCGGATGTGGGCTGGAGTTTGGCTGCCTTTTGGGCTGGAGCTTCTCGTGGTTTGAGGCCTGGCTTGCTCCACCCCCTGCTCTTGAGATTACCCCGGACGTGGGCTGGATTTTGGCTGCCTTTTGGGCTGGAGCTTCTCGTGGTTTGGGGCCTGGCTTGCTCCACCCCCTGCTCTTGAAATTCTCCCGGATGTGGGCTGCATTTTGGCTGCCTTTTGGGCTGGAACTTCTCATGGTTTGAGGCCTGGCTTGCTCCACCCCCTGCTCTTGAGATTCTCCCGGATGTGGGCTGCATTTTGGCTGCCTTTTGGGCTGGAGCTTCCCATGGTTTGAGGCCTGGCTTGCTCCACCAACTGCTATTGATATTCTCCTGGATGAGGGCTGCATTTTGGCTGATAGTTGTGCTGGGGCTTCTCGGGGTTTGAGGCCTGGCTTGCTCCACCCCCTGCTCTTGAGATTGTCCCGGATGTTGCCTGGATTTTGGTTGCCTTTTGGGCTGGAGCTTCTTGTGGTTTGAGGCCTGGCTTGCTCCACCCCCTGCTCTTGAGATTCTCCCGGATGTGGGCTGCATTTTGGCTGCATTTTGGGCTGGAGCTTCTCGTGGTTTGAGGCCTGGCTTGCTCCAGCCCCTGCTCTTGAGATTCTTTCTGATGTGGGCAGGATTTTGGCTGCCTTTTGGGCTGGAGCTTCTCGTGGTTTGAGGCCTGCCTTGCTCGACCCCCTGCTCTTGAGATTCTCCTGGATGTGGGCTGCATTTTGGCTGCATTTTGGGCTGGAGCTTCTCGTGGTTTGAGGCCTGGCTTGCTCCACCCCCTGCTCTTGAGATTCTCCCGGATGTGGGCTGCATTTTGTCTGCATTTTGGGCTGGAGCTTCTCGTGGTTTGAGGCCTGCCTTGCTCCACCCCCTGCTCTTGAGATTCTCCCGGATGTGGGCTGCATTTTGGCTGATTCTTGGGCTGGAGCTTCTCGTGGTTTGAGGCCTGGCTTGCTCCACCCCCTGCTCTTGAGATTCTCCCGGATGTGGGCTGCATTTTGGCTGCCTTTTGGGCTGGAGCTTCTCGGGGTTTGAGGCCTGGCTTGCTCCAGCCCCTGCTCTTGAGATTCTCCCTGATGTGGGCTGCATTTTGGCTGCCTTTTGGGCTGGAGCTTCTCGAGGTTTGATCCCAGCCTTGCTCCACCCCCTGCTCTTGAGATTCTCCCGGATGTGGGCTGCATTTTGGCTGCCTTTTGGGCTGGAGCTTCTCGAGGTTTGATCCCAGCCTTGCTCCACACCCTGCTCTTGAGATTCTCCCGGATGTGGGCTGCATTTTGAATGCATTATGGGCTGGAGCTTCTCATGGTTTGAGGCCTGTCTTGCTCCACCCCCTGCTCTTGAGATTCTCCCGGATGTGGGCTGCATTTTGGCTGCTTTTAGGGCTGGAGCTTCTCGTGGTTTGAGGCCTGGCTTGCTCCAAACACTGCTCTTGAGATTCTACTGCATGTGGGCTGCATTTTGGCTGCCTTTTGGGCTGGAGCTTCTCGTGGTTTGAGGCCTGGCTTGCTCCACCCCCTGCTCTTGAGATTCTCCCGGATGTGAGCTGGAGTTTGGCTGCGTTTTGGGCTGGAGCTACTCGAGGTTTGAGGCTTGGCTTGCTCCACCCCCTGCTCTTGATATTCTCCCGGATGTGGGCTGCATTTTGGCTGCCTTTTGGGCTGGAGCTTCTCGTGGTTTGAGGCCTGCCTTGCTCCACCTCCTGCTCTTGAGATTCTCCCGGATGTGGGCTGCATTTTGGCTGCATTTTGGGCTGGAGCTTCTCGTGGTTTGAGGCCTGGCTTGCTCCACCCCCTGCTCTTGAGATTCTCCCGGATGTGGGCTGCATTTTGGCTGCCTTTTGGGCTGGAGTTTCTCGTGGTTTGAGGCCTGGCTTGCTCCACCCCCTGCTCTTGAGATTCTCCTGGATGTGGGCTGCATTTTGGCTGCCTTTTGGGCTGGAGCTTCTCGTGGTTTGAGGCCTGGCTTGCTCCACCCACTGCTCTTGAGATTCTCCCGGATGTGGGCTGGATTTTGGCTGCCTTTTGGGCTGGAGCTTCTCGTGGTTTGAGGCCTGGCTTGCTCCACCCCCTGCTCTTGAGATTCTCCTGGATGTGGGCTGCATTTTGGCTGCCTTTTGGGCTGGAGCTTCTCTTGGATTGAGGCCTGGCTTGCTCCACCCCCTGCTCTTGAGATTCTCCCGGATGTGGGCTGCATTTTGGCTGCATTTTGGGCTGGAGCTTCTCGTGGTTTGAGGCCTGGCTTGCTCCACCCCCTGCTCTTGCGATTCTCCCGCATGTGGGATGCATTTTGGCTGCCTTTTGGGCTGGAGCTTCTCGTGGTTTGAGGCCTGGCTTGCTCCACCCCCTGCTCTTGAGATTCTCCCGGATGTGGGCTGCATTTTGGCTGCATTTTGGGCTGGAGCTTCTTGTGGTTTGGGGTCTGGTTTGCTCCACCCCCTGCTCTTGAGATTCTCCCGGAGGTGGGCTGCATTTTGGCTGCCTTTTGGGCTGGAGCTTCTCGTGGTTTGAGGCCTGGCTTGCTCCACCCCCTGCTGTTGAGATTCTCCCGGATGTGGGCTGAATTTTGGCTGATTCTTGGGCTGGAGCTTCTCGTGGTTTGAGGCCTGGCTTGCTCCAACCCCTGCTCTTGAGATTCTCCCGGATGTGGGCTGCATTTTGGCTGCATTTTGGGCTGGAGCTTCTCGTGGTTTGAGGCCTGGCTTGCTCCACCCCCTGCTCTTGAGATTCTGACGGACGTGGTCTGGATTTTGGCTGCCTTTTGGGCTGGAGCTTCTCGTGGTTTGAGGCCTGGCTTGCTCCACCCCCTGCTCTTGAGATTCTCCCAGATGTGGGCTGGATTTTGGCTGCCTTTTGGGCTGGAGCTTCTCGAGGTTTGATCCCAGCCTTGCTCCACACCCTGCTCTTGAGATTCTCCCGGATGTGGGCTGCATTTTGAATGCATTATGGGCTGGAGCTTCTCATGGTTTGAGGCCTGTCTTGCTCCACCCCCTGCTCTTGAGATTCTCCCGGATGTGGGCTGCATTTTGGCTGCTTTTAGGGCTGGAGCTTCTCGTGGTTTGAGGCCTGGCTTGCTCCAAACACTGCTCTTGAGATTCTACTGCATGTGGGCTGCATTTTGGCTGCCTTTTGGGCTGGAGCTTCTCGTGGTTTGAGGCCTGGCTTGCTCCACCCCCTGCTCTTGAGATTCTCCCGGATGTGAGCTGGAGTTTGGCTGCGTTTTGGGCTGGAGCTACTCGAGGTTTGAGGCCTGGCTTGCTCCACCCCCTGCTCTTGAGATTCTCCCGGATGTGGGCTGCATTTTGGCTGCCTTTTGGGCTGGAGCTTCTCGTGGTTTGAGGCCTGCCTTGCTCCACCTCCTGCTCTTGAGATTCTCCCCGAAGTGGGCTGCATTTTGGCTGCATTTTGGGCTGGAGCTTCTCGTGGTTTGAGGCCTGGCTTGCTCCACCCCCTGCTCTTGAGATTCTCCCGGATGTGGGCTGCATTTTGGCTGCATTTTGGGCTGGAGTTTCTCGTGGTTTGAGGCCTGGCTTGCTCCACCCCCTGCTCTTGAGATTCTCCTGGATGTGGGCTGCATTTTGGCTGCCTTTTGGGCTGGAGCTTCTCGTGGTTTGAGGCCTGGCTTGCTCCACCCACTGCTCTTGAGATTCTCCCGGATGTGGGCTGCATTTTGGCTGCCTTTTGGGCTGGAGCTTCTCGTGGTTTGAGGCCTGGCTTGCTCCACCCCCTGCTCTTGAGATTCTCCTGGATGTGGGCTGCATTTTGGCTGCCTTTTGGGCTGGAGCTTCTCTTGGATTGAGGCCTGGCTTGCTCCACCCCCTGCTCTTGAGATTCTCCCGGATGTGGGCTGCATTTTGGCTGCATTTTGGGCTGGAGCTTCTCGTGGTTTGAGGCCTGGCTTGCTCCAGCCCCTGCTCTTGAGATTCTCCCGCATGTGGGATGCATTTTGGCTGCCTTTTGGGCTGGAGCTTCTCGTGGTTTGAGGCCTGGCTTGCTCCACCCCCTGCTCTTGAGATTCTCCCGGATGTGGGCTGCATTTTGTCTGCCTTTTGGGCTGGAGCTTCTTGTGGTTTGGGGTCTGGTTTGCTCCACCCCCTGCTCTTGAGATTCTCCCGGAGGTGGGCTGCATTTTGGCTGCCTTTTGGGCTGGAGCTTCTCGTGGTTTGAGGCCTGGCTTGCTCCACCCCCTGCTGTTGAGATTCTCCCGGATGTGGGCTGAATTTTGGCTGATTCTTGGGCTGGAGCTTGTCGTGGTTTGAGGCCTGGCTTGCTCCACCCCCTGCTCTTGAGATTCTCCCGGATGTGGGCTGCAATTTGGCTGCATTTTGGGCTGGAGCTTCTCGTGGTTTGAGGCCTGGCTTGCTCCACCCCCTGCTCTTGAGATTCTGACGGACGTGGGCTGGATTTTGGCTGCCTTTTGGGCTGGAGCTTCTCGTGGTTTGAGGCCTGGCTTGCTCCACCCCCTGCTCTTGAGATTCTCCCAGATGTGGGCTGGATTTTGGCTGCCTTTTGGGCTGGAGCTTCTCGTGGTTTGAGGCCTGGCTTGCTCCACCCAATGCTCTTGAGATTCTCCCGGATGTGGGCTGCATTTTGTCTGCCTTTTGGGCTGGAGCTTCTCGTGGTTTGAGGCCTGCCTTGCTCCACCCCCTGCTCTTGAGATTCTCCCGGATGTGGGCTGCATTTTGGCTGAATCTTGGGCTGGAGCTTCTCGTGGTTTGAGGCCTGGCTTGCTCCACCCCCTGCTCTTGAGATTCTCCCGGAGGTGGGCTGCATTTTGGCTGCCTTTTGGGCTGGAGCTTCTCGTGGTTTGAGGCCTGGCTTGCTCCACCCCCTGCTCTTGAGATTCTCCCGGATGTGGGCTGCATTTTGGCTGCCTTTTGGGCTGGAGCTTCTCGTGGTTTGAGGCCTGGCTTGCTCCATCACCTGCTCTTGAGATTCTCCCAGATGTGGGCCGGATTTTGGCTGCATTTTGGGCTGGAGCTTCTCATGGTTTGAGGCCTGGCTTGCTCCACCCCCTGCTCTTGAGATTCTCCCGCATGTGGGCTGCATTTTGGCTGAATCTTGGGCTGGAGCTTCTCGTGGTTTGAGGCCTGGCTTGCTCCACCCCCTGCTCTTGAGATTCTCCCGGAGGTGGGCTGCATTTTGGCTGCCTTTTGGGCTGGAGCTTCTCGTGGTTTGAGGCCTGGCTTGCTCCACCCCCTGCTCTTGAGATTCTCCCGGATGTGGGCTGCATTTTGGCTGTTTTTTGGGCTGGAGCTTCTCGTGGTTTGAGGCCTGGCTTGCTCCACCCCCTTCTCTTGAGATTCTCCCAGATGTGGACTGCATATTGGCTGCCTTTTGGGCTGGAGCTTCTCGTGGTTTGAGGCCTGGCTTGCTCCACTCCCTGCTCTTCATATTGACCCGGATGTGGGCTGGATTTTGTCTGCATTTTGGGCTGGAGCTTCTCGTGGTTTGAGGCCTGGCTTGCTCCACCCCCTGCTCTTGAGATTCTCCCCGATGTGGGCTGCATTTTGGCTGCCTTTTGGGCTGGAGCTTCTCGTGGTTTGAGGCCTGGCTTGCTCCACCCCCTGCTCTTGAGATTCTCCCGGATGTGGGCTGCATTTTGGCTGCATTTTGGGCTGGAGCTTCTCGTGGTTTGAGGCCTGGCTTGCTCCACCCCCTGCTCTTGAGATTCTCCCGGATGTGGGCTGGATTTTGGCTGCATTTTGGGCTGGAGCTTCTCGTGGTTTGAGGCCTGGCTTGCTCCACCCCCTGCTCTTGAGATTCTCCCGGATGTGGGCTGCATTTTGGCTGCATTTTGGGCTGGAGCTTCTCGTGGTTTGAGGCCTGGCTTGCTCCACCCCCTGCTCTTGAGATTCTCCCGGATGTGGGCTGGATTTTGGCTGAATCTTGGGCTGGAGCTTCTCGTGGTTTGAGGCCTGGCTTGCTCCACCCCCTGCTCTTGAGATTCTCCCGGATGTGGGCTGCATTTTGGCTGCCTTTTGGGCTGGAGCTTCTCGTGGTTTGAGGCCTGGCTTGCTCCACCCCCTGCTCTTGAGATTCTCCCGGATGTGGGCTGCATTTTGGCTGCCTTTTGGGATGGAGCTTCTCATGGTTTGAGGCCTGGCTTGCTCCACCCCCTGCTCTTGAGATTCTCCCGGATTTGGGCTGGATTTTGGCTGCCTTTTGGGCTGGAGCTTCTCGTGGTTTGAGGCCTGGCTTGCTCCACCCCCTGCTCTTGAGATTCTCCCAGATGTGGGCTGCATTTTGGCTGATTCTTGGGCTGGAGCTTCTCGTGGTTTGAGGCCTGCCTTGCTCCACCCCCTGCTCTTGATATTCTCCCGGACGTGGGCTGGATTTTGGCTGCCTTTTGGGCTGGAGCTTCTCGTGATTTGAGGCCTGGCTTGCTCCACCCCCTGCTCTTGAGATTCTCCCGGATATGGGCTGCATTTTGGCTGATACTTGGGCTGGAGATTCTCGTGGGTTGAGGGCTGGCTTGCTCCACCCCCTGCTCTTGAGATTCTCCCGGATGTGGGCTGCATTTTGGCTGATTCTTGGGCTGCAGCTTCTCGTGGTTTGAGGCCTGGCTTGCTCCACCCCCTGCTCTTGAGATTCTCCCGGATGTGGGCTGCATTTTGGCTGCCTTTTGGGCTGGAGCTTCTCGTGGTTTGAGGCCTGGCTTGCTCCACCCCCTGCTCTTGAGATTCTCCCGGAGGTGGGCTGCATTTTGGCTGCCTTTTGGGCTGGAGCTTCTCGTGGTTTGAGGCCTGGCTTGCTCCACCCCCTGCTCTTGAGATTCTCCCGGATGTGGGCTGGATTTTGGCTGCCTTTTGGGCTGGAGCTTCTCGTGGTTTGAGGCCTGGCTTGCTCCACCCCCTGCTCTTGAGATTCTCCCGGATGTGGGCTGCATTTTGGCTGCATTTTGGGCTGGAGCTTCTCGTGGTTTGAGGCCTGGCTTGCTCCACCCCCTGCTCTTGAGATTCTCCCATATGTGGGCTGCATTTTGGCTGCATTTTGGGCTGGAGCTTCTCGAGGTTTGAGGCCTGGCTTGCTCCACCCCCTGCTCTTGAGATTCTCCCGGATATGGGCTGGATTTTGGCTGCCTTTTGGGCTGGAGCTTCTCGTGGTTTGAGGCCTGGCTTGCTCCACCCCCTGCTCTTGAGATTCTCCCGGATGTGGGCTGCATTTTGGCTGCATTTTGGGCTGGAGCTTCTCGTGATTTGAGGCCTGGCTTGCTCCACCCCCTGCTCTTGAGATTCTCCCGGATATGGGCTGCATTTTGGCTGATACTTGGGCTGGAGATTCTCGTGGGTTGAGGGCTGGCTTGCTCCACCCCCTGCTCTTGAGATTCTCCCGGATGTGGGCTGCATTTTGGCTGATTCTTGGGCTGCAGCTTCTCGTGGTTTGAGGCCTGGCTTGCTCCACCCCCTGCTCTTGAGATTCTCCCGGATGTGGGCTGCATTTTGGCTGCCTTTTGGGCTGGAGCTTCTCGTGGTTTGAGGCCTGGCTTGCTCCACCCCCTGCTCTTGAGATTCTCCCGGATGTGGGCTGCATTTTGGCTGTTTTTTGGGCTGGAGCTTCTCGTGGTTTGAGGCCTGGCTTGCTCCACCCCCTGCTCTTGAGATTCTCCCGGAGGTGGGCTGCATTTTGGCTGCCTTTTGGGCTGGAGCTTCTCGTGGTTTGAGGCCTGGCTTGCTCCACCCCCTGCTCTTGAGATTCTCCCGGATGTGGGCTGCATTTTGGCTGTTTTTTGGGCTGGAGCTTCTCGTGGTTTGAGGCCTGGCTTGCTCCACCCCCTTCTCTTGAGATTCTCCCAGATGTGGACTGCATATTGGCTGCCTTTTGGGCTGGAGCTTCTCGTGGTTTGAGGCCTGGCTTGCTCCACTCCCTGCTCTTGAGATTCTCCCAGATGTGGGCTGGATTTTGGCTGCCTTTTGGGCTGGAGCTTCTCGTGGTTTGAGGCCTGGCTTGCTCCACCCAATGCTCTTGAGATTCTCCCGGATGTGGGCTGCATTTTGTCTGCCTTTTGGGCTGGAGCTTCTCGTGGTTTGAGGCCTGCCTTGCTCCACCCCCTGCTCTTGAGATTCTCCCGGATGTGGGCTGCATTTTGGCTGAATCTTGGGCTGGAGCTTCTCGTGGTTTGAGGCCTGGCTTGCTCCACCCCCTGCTCTTGAGATTCTCCCGGAGGTGGGCTGCATTTTGGCTGCCTTTTGGGCTGCAGCTTCTCGTGGTTTGAGGCCTGGCTTGCTCCATCACCTGCTCTTGAGATTCTCCCAGATGTGGGCCGGATTTTGGCTGCATTTTGGGCTGGAGCTTCTCATGGTTTGAGGCCTGGCTTGCTCCACCCCCTGCTCTTGAGATTCTCCCGCATGTGGGCTGCATTTTGGCTGAATCTTGGGCTGGAGCTTCTCGTGGTTTGAGGCCTGGCTTGCTCCACCCCCTGCTCTTGAGATTCTCCCGGAGGTGGGCTGCATTTTGGCTGCCTTTTGGGCTGGAGCTTCTCGTGGTTTGAGGCCTGGCTTGCTCCACCCCCTGCTCTTGAGATTCTCCCGGATGTGGGCTGCATTTTGGCTGTTTTTTGGGCTGGAGCTTCTCGTGGTTTGAGGCCTGGCTTGCTCCACCCCCTTCTCTTGAGATTCTCCCAGATGTGGACTGCATATTGGCTGCCTTTTGGGCTGGAGCTTCTCGTGGTTTGAGGCCTGGCTTGCTCCACTCCCTGCTCTTCATATTGACCCGGATGTGGGCTGGATTTTGTCTGCATTTTGGGCTGGAGCTTCTCGTGGTTTGAGGCCTGGCTTGCTCCACCCCCTGCTCTTGAGATTCTCCCCGATGTGGGCTGCATTTTGGCTGCCTTTTGGGCTGGAGCTTCTCGTGGTTTGAGGCCTGGCTTGCTCCACCCCCTGCTCTTGAGATTCTCCCGGATGTGGGCTGCATTTTGGCTGCATTTTGGGCTGGAGCTTCTCGTGGTTTGAGGCCTGGCTTGCTCCACCCCCTGCTCTTGAGATTCTCCCGGATGTGGGCTGGATTTTGGCTGCATTTTGGGCTGGAGCTTCTCGTGGTTTGAGGCCTGGCTTGCTCCACCCCCTGCTCTTGAGATTCTCCCGGATGTGGGCTGCATTTTGGCTGCATTTTGGGCTGGAGCTTCTCGTGGTTTGAGGCCTGGCTTGCTCCACCCCCTGCTCTTGAGATTCTCCCGGATGTGGGCTGGATTTTGGCTGAATCTTGGGCTGGAGCTTCTCGTGGTTTGAGGCCTGGCTTGCTCCACCCCCTGCTCTTGAGATTCTCCCGGATGTGGGCTGCATTTTGGCTGCCTTTTGGGCTGGAGCTTCTCGTGGTTTGAGGCCTGGCTTGCTCCACCCCCTGCTCTTGAGATTCTCCCGGATGTGGGCTGCATTTTGGCTGCCTTTTGGGATGGAGCTTCTCATGGTTTGAGGCCTGGCTTGCTCCACCCCCTGCTCTTGAGATTCTCCCGGATTTGGGCTGGATTTTGGCTGCCTTTTGGGCTGGAGCTTCTCGTGGTTTGAGGCCTGGCTTGCTCCACCCCCTGCTCTTGAGATTCTCCCAGATGTGGGCTGCATTTTGGCTGATTCTTGGGCTGGAGCTTCTCGTGGTTTGAGGCCTGCCTTGCTCCACCCCCTGCTCTTGATATTCTCCCGGACGTGGGCTGGATTTTGGCTGCCTTTTGGGCTGGAGCTTCTCGTGATTTGAGGCCTGGCTTGCTCCACCCCCTGCTCTTGAGATTCTCCCGGATATGGGCTGCATTTTGGCTGATACTTGGGCTGGAGATTCTCGTGGGTTGAGGGCTGGCTTGCTCCACCCCCTGCTCTTGAGATTCTCCCGGATGTGGGCTGCATTTTGGCTGATTCTTGGGCTGCAGCTTCTCGTGGTTTGAGGCCTGGCTTGCTCCACCCCCTGCTCTTGAGATTCTCCCGGATGTGGGCTGCATTTTGGCTGCCTTTTGGGCTGGAGCTTCTCGTGGTTTGAGGCCTGGCTTGCTCCACCCCCTGCTCTTGAGATTCTCCCGGAGGTGGGCTGCATTTTGGCTGCCTTTTGGGCTGGAGCTTCTCGTGGTTTGAGGCCTGGCTTGCTCCACCCCCTGCTCTTGAGATTCTCCCGGATGTGGGCTGGATTTTGGCTGCCTTTTGGGCTGGAGCTTCTCGTGGTTTGAGGCCTGGCTTGCTCCACCCCCTGCTCTTGAGATTCTCCCGGATGTGGGCTGCATTTTGGCTGCATTTTGGGCTGGAGCTTCTCGTGGTTTGAGGCCTGGCTTGCTCCACCCCCTGCTCTTGAGATTCTCCCATATGTGGGCTGCATTTTGGCTGCATTTTGGGCTGGAGCTTCTCGAGGTTTGAGGCCTGGCTTGCTCCACCCCCTGCTCTTGAGATTCTCCCGGATATGGGCTGGATTTTGGCTGCCTTTTGGGCTGGAGCTTCTCGTGGTTTGAGGCCTGGCTTGCTCCACCCCCTGCTCTTGAGATTCTCCCGGATGTGGGCTGCATTTTGGCTGCATTTTGGGCTGGAGCTTCTCATGGTTTGAGGCCTGGCTTGCTCCACCCCCTGCTCTTGAGATTCTCCCAGATGTGGGCTGCATTTTGGCTGATTCTTGGGCTGGAGCTTCTCGTGGTTTGAGGCCTGCCTTGCTCCACCCCCTGCTCTTGATATTCTCCCGGACGTGGGCTGGATTTTGGCTGCCTTTTGGGCTGGAGCTTCTCGTGATTTGAGGCCTGGCTTGCTCCACCCCCTGCTCTTGAGATTCTCCCGGATATGGGCTGCATTTTGGCTGATACTTGGGCTGGAGATTCTCGTGGGTTGAGGGCTGGCTTGCTCCACCACCTGCTCTTGAGATTCTCCCGGATGTGGGCTGCATTTTGGCTGATTCTTGGGCTGCAGCTTCTCGTGGTTTGAGGCCTGGCTTGCTCCACCCCCTGCTCTTGAGATTCTCCCGGATGTGGGCTGCATTTTGGCTGCCTTTTGGGCTGGAGCTTCTCGTGGTTTGAGGCCTGGCTTGCTCCACCCCCTGCTCTTGAGATTCTCCCGGAGGTGGGCTGCATTTTGGCTGCCTTTTGGGCTGGAGCTTCTCGTGGTTTGAGGCCTGGCTTGCTCCACCCCCTGCTCTTGAGATTCTCCCGGATGTGGGCTGGATTTTGGCTGCATTTTGGGCTGGAGCTTCTCGTGGTTTGAGGCCTGGCTTGCTCCACCCCCTGCTCTTGAGATTCTCCCGGATGTGGGCTGCATTTTGGCTGCATTTTGGGCTGGAGCTTCTCGTGGTTTGAGGCCTGGCTTGCTCCACCCCCTGCTCTTGAGATTCTCCCATATGTGGGCTGCATTTTGGCTGCATTTTGGGCTGGAGCTTCTCGAGGTTTGAGGCCTGGCTTGCTCCACCCCCTGCTCTTGAGATTCTCCCGGATATGGGCTGGATTTTGGCTGCCTTTTGGGCTGGAGCTTCTCGTGGTTTGAGGCCTGGCTTGCTCCACCCCCTGCTCTTGAGATTCTCCCGGATGTGGGCTGCATTTTGGCTGCATTTTGGGCTGGAGCTTCTCATGGTTTGAGGCCTGGCTTGCTCCACCCCCTGCTCTTGAGATTCTCCCGGATGTGGGCTGGATTTTGGCTGCATTTTGGGCTGGAGCTTCTCGTGGTTTGAGGCCTGCCTTGCTCCACCCCCTGCTCTTGATATTCTCCCGGATGTGGGCTGCATTTTGGCTGCAATTTGGGCTGGAGCTTCTTGTGGTTTGAGGCCTGCCTTGCTCCACCCCCTGCTCTTGAGATTCTCCCGGAGGTGGGCTGGATTTTGGCTCCCTTTTGGGCTGGAGCTTCTCGTGGTTTGAGGCCTGGCTTGCTCCACCCCCTGCTCTTGAAATTCTCCTGGATGTGGGCTGCATTTTGGGTGATTCTTGGGCTGGAGCTTCTCGTGGTTTGGGGCCTGGCTTGCTCCACCCCCTGCTCTTGAGATTCTCCCGGATGTGGGCTGCATTTTGGCTGCCTTTTGGGCTGGAGCTTCTCCTGGTTTGAGGCCTGCCTTGCTCCACCCCCTGCTCTTGAGATTCTCCTGGATGTGGGCTGCATTTTGGCTGCCTTTTGGGCTGGAGCTTCTCTTGGTTTGAGGCCTGGCTTGCTCCACCCCCTGCTCTTGAGATTCTCCCGGATGTGGGCTGCATTTTGGCTGATTCTTGGGCTGGAGCTTCCCGTGGTTTGAGGCCTGGCTTGCTCCACCCCCTGCTCTTGAGATTCTCCCGCATGTGGGCTGCATTTTGGCTGCCTTTTGGGCTGGAGCTTCTCGAGGTTTGAGGCCTGGCTTGCTCCACCCCCTGCTCTTGAAATTCTCCCGGATGTGGGCTGCATTTTGGTTGCATTTTGGGCTGGAGCTTCTCGTGGTTTGAGGCCTGGCTTGCTCCATCCCCTGCTCTTGACATTCTCCCGGATGTGGGCTGCAATTTGGCTGCCTTTCCGGCTGCAGCTTCTCGTGGTTTGAGGCCTGGCTTGCTCCACCCCCTGCTCTTGAGATTCTCCCGGAGGTGGGCTGCATTTTGGCTGCCTTTTGGGCTGGAGCTTCTCGTGGTTTGAGGCCTGACTTGCTCCACCCCCTGCTCTTGAAATTCTCCCGGAGGTGGGCTGGATTGTGGCTGCATTTTGGGCTGGAGCTTCTCATGGTTTGAGGCCTGGCTTGCTCCACCCCCTGCTCTTGAGATTCTCCCGGATGTGGGCTGCATTTTGGCTGATTCTTGGGCTGGAGCTTCCCGTGGTTTGAGGCCTGGCTTGCTCCACCCCCTGCTCTTGAGGTTCTCCCGGATGTGGGCTGCATTTTGGCTGATTCCTGGGCTGGAGCTTCTTGTGGTTTGGGGCCTGGCTTGCTCCACCCCCTGCTCTTGAGATTCTCCCGGAGGTGGGCTGGATTTTGGCTGCATTTTGGGCTGGAGCTTCTCGTGGTTTGAGGCCTGGCTTGCTCCACCCCCTGCTCTTGAGATTCTCCCGGATATGGGCTGCATTTTGGCTGCCTTTTGGGCTGGAGCTTCTCGTGGTTTGAGGCCTGGCTTGCTCCACCCCCTGCTCTTGAGATTCTCCCGGATGTGGGCTGCATTTTGGCTGCCTTTTGGGCTGGAGCTTCTCGTGGTTTGAGGCCTGCCTTGCTCCACCCCCTGCTCTTGAGATTCTCCCGGAGGTGGGCTGCATTTTGGCTGCCTTTTGGGCTGGAGCTTCTCATGGTTTGAGGCCTGGCTTGCTCCACCCCCTGCTCTTGATATTCTCCCGGATGTGGACTGCATTTTGGCTGCCTTTTGGGCTGGAGCTTCTCGTGGTTTGAGGCCTGGCTTGCTCCAACCCCTGCTCTTGATATTCTCCCGGATGTGGGCTGCATTTTGGCTGCGTTTTGGGCTGGAGCTTCTCGTGGTTTGAGGCCTGGCTTGCTCCACCCCCTGCTCTTGAGATTCTCCCAGATGTGGGCTGCATTTTGGCTGCATTTTGGGCTGGAGCTTCTCGTGGTTTGAGGCCTGGCTTGCTCCACCCCCTGCTCTTGAGATTCTCCCGGATGTGGGCTGCATTTTGGCTGCCTTTTGGGCTGGAGCTTCTCGTGGTTTGAGGCCTGGCTTGCTCCACCCCCTGCTCTTGATATTCTCCCAGATGTGGGCTGCATTTTGGCTGCCTTTTGGGCTGGAGCTTCTCGTGGTTTGAGGCCTGGCTTGCTCCACCCCCTGCTCTTGAGATTCTCCCGGATGTGGTCTGGATTTTGTCTGCATTTTGGGCTGGAGCTTCTCGTGGTTTGAGGCCTGGCTTGCTCCACCCCCTGCTCTTGATATTCTCCCGGATGTGGGCTGCATTTTGGGTGCATTTTGGGCTGGAGCTTCTCGTGGTTTGAGGCCTGGCTTGCTCCACCCCCTGCTCTTGAGATTCTCCCGGATGTGGGCTGCAATTTGTCTGCCTTTTGGGCTGGAGCTTCTCGTGGTTTGAGGCCTGGCTTGCTCCACCCCCTGCTCTTGAGATTCTCCTGGATATGGACTGCATTTTGGCTGATTCTTGGGCTGGAGCTTCTCGTGGTTTGAGGCCTGGCTTGCTTCACCCCCTGCTCTTGATATTCTCCCGGAGGTGGGCTGCATTTTGGCTGCCTTTTGGGCTGGAGCTTCTCGTGGTTTGAGGCCTGGCTTGCTCCACCCACTGCTCTTGAGATTCTCCCTTATAAGGGCTGGATTTTGGCTGTTTTTTGGGCTGGAGCTTCTCGTGGTTTGAGGCCTGGCTTGCTCCACCCCCTGCTCTTAAGATTCTCCCGGATGTGGGCTGCATTTTGGCTGCCTTTTGGGCTGGAGCTTCTCGTGGTTTGAGGCCTGGCTTGCTCCACCCCCTGCTCTTGAGATTCTCCCGGATGTGGCCTGCATTTTGGCTGCCTTTTGGGCTGGAGCTTCTCGTGGTTTGAGGCCTGGCTTGCTCCACTCCCTGCTCTTCATATTGACCCGGATATGGGCTGGATTTTGTCTGCATTTTGGGCTGGAGCTTCTCGTGGTTTGGGGCCTGGCTTGCTCCACCCCCTGCTCTTGAGATTCTCCCGGATGTGGGCTGCATTTTGGCTGAATCTTGGGCTGGAGCTTCTCGTGGTTTGAGGCCTGGCTTGCTCCACCCCCTGCTCTTGAGATTCTCCCGGATGTGGGCTGGATTTTGGCTGCCTTTTGGGCTGAAGCTTCTCGTGGTTTGAGGCCTGGATTGCTCCAACCCCTGCTCTTGAGATTCTCCCTGATGTGGGCTGCATTTTGGCTGCCTTTTGGGCTGGAGCTTCTCGTGGTTTGAGGCCTGGCTTGCTCCACCCCCTGCTCTTGATATTCTCCCTGATGTGGGCTGCATTTTGGCTGCCTTTTGGGCTGGAGCTTCTCGTGGTTTGAGGCCTGGCTTGCTCCACCCCCTGCTCTTGAGATTCTCCCGGATGTGGGCTGCATTTTGGCTGCCTTTTGGGCTGGAGCTTCTCATGGTTTGAGGCCTGGCTTGCTCCACCCCCTGCTCTTGAGATTCTCCCGGAGGTGGGCTGGATTTTGGCTGTATTTTGGGCTGGAGCTTCTCGTGGTTTGAGGCCTGCCTTGCTCCACCCCCTGCTCTTGATATTCTCCCGGAGGTGGGCTGCATTTTGGCTGCATTTTGGGCTGGAGCTTCTCATGGTTTGAGGCCTGGCTTGCTCCACCCCCTGCTCTTGATATTCTCCCGGATGTTGGCTGCATTTTGGCTGCCTTTTGGGCTGGAGCTTCTCGTGGTTTGAGGCCTGGCTTGCTCCACCCCCTGCTCTTGAGATTCTCCCGGATGTGGGCTGCATTTTGGCTGCATTTTGGGCTGGAGCTTCTCGTGGTTTGAGGCCTGGCTTGCTCCACCCCTTGCTCTTCAGATTCTCCCGGATGTGGGCTGCATTTTGGCTGCCTTTTGGGCTGGAGCTTCTCGTGGTTTGAGGCCTGGCTTGCTCCACCCCCTGCTCTTGAGATTCTCCCGGATGTGGGCTGGATTTTGGCTGCCTTTTGGGCTGGAGCTTCTCGTGGTTTGAGGCCTGGCTTGCTCCAACCCCTGCTCTTGAGATTCTCCCGGATGTGGGCTGGATTTTGTCTGCATTTTGGGCTGGAGCTTCTCGTGGTTTGGGGCCTGGCTTGCTCCACCCCCTGCTCTTGAGATTCTCCCGGATGTGGGCTGCATTTTGGCTGAATCTTGGGCTGGAGCTTCTCGTGGTTTGAGGCCTGGCTTGCTCCACCCCCTGCTCTTGAGATTCTCCCGGATGTGGGCTGGATTTTGGCTGCATTTTGGGCTGGAGCTTCTCGTGGTTTGAGGCCTGGCTTGCTCCACCCCCTGCTCTTGAGATTCTCCCGGATGTGGGCTGCATTTTGGCTGAATCATGGGCTGGAGCTTCTCGTGGTTTGAGGCCTGGCTTGCTCCACCCCCTGCTCTTGAGATTCTCCCGGAGGTGGGCTGCATTTTGGCTGCCTTTTGGGCTGGAGATTCTCGGGGTTTGAGGCCTGGCTTGCTCCACCCCCTGCTCTTGAGATTCTCCCGGATGTGGGCTGCATTTTGGCTGCATTTTGGGCTGCAGCTTCTCGTGGTTTGAGGCCTGGCTTGCTCCACCCCCTGCTCTTGATATTCTCCCGGATGTGGGCTGCATTTTGGCTGCCTTTTGGGCTGGAGCTTCTCGTGGTTTGAGGCCTGGCTTGCTCCACCCCCTGCTCTTGAGATTCTCCCGGATGTGGGCTGGATTTTGGCTCCCTTGTGGGCTGGAGCTTCTCATGGTTTGAGGCCTGGCTTGCTCCACACCCTGCTCTTGAGATTCTCCCGGAGGTGGGCTGCATTTTGGCTGTATTTTGGGCTGGAGCTTCTCGTGGTTTGAGGCCTGGCTTGCTCCACCCCCTGCTCTTGAGATTCTCCCGGATATGGGCTGGATTTTGTCTGCCTTTTGGGCTGGAGCTTCTCGTGGTTTGAGGCCTGCCTTGCTCTACCCCCTGCTCTTGACATTCTCCCGGACGTGGGCTGCATTTTGTCTGCATTTTGGGCTGGAGCTTCTCATGGTTTGAGGCCTGGCTTGCTCCACCCCCTGCTCTTGAGATTCTCCCGGATGTGGGCTGGATTTTGGCTGCCTTTTGGGCTGGAGCTTCTCGTGGTTTGAGGCCTGGCTTGCTCCACCCCCTGCTCTTGAGATTCTCCCGGATGTGGGCTGCAATTTGTCTGCCTTTTGGGCTGGAGCTTCTCGTGGTTTGAGGCCTGGCTTGCTCCACCCCCTGCTCTTGATATTCTCCCGGAGGTGGGCTGCATTTTGGCTGCATTTTGGGCTGGAGCTTCTCATGGATTGAGGCCTGGCTTGCTCCACCACCTGCTCTTGATATTCTCCCGGATGTTGGCTGCATTTTGGCTGCCTTTTGGGCTGGAGCTTCTCGTGGTTTGAGGCCTGGCTTGCTCCACCCCCTGCTCTTGAGATTCTCCCGGAGGTGGGCTGCATTTTGGCTGCCTTTGCGGCTGTAGCTTCTCGTGGTTTGAGGCCTGGCTTGCTCCACCCCCTGCTCTTGAGATTCTCCCGGATGTGGGCTGCATTTTGGCTGCCTTTTGGGCTGGAGCTTCTCGTGGTTTGAGGCCTGGCTTGCTCCACCCCCTGCTCTTGAGATTCTCCTGGATATGGACTGCATTTTGGCTGATTCTTGGGCTGGAGCTTCTCGTGGTTTGAGGCCTGCCTTGCTCCACCCCCTGCTCTTGATATTCTCCCGGAGGTGGGCTGCATTTTGGCTGCCTTTTGGGCTGGAGCTTCTCGAGGTTTGAGGCCTGGCTTGCTCCACCCCCTGCTCTTGATATTCTCCCGGATGTTGGCTGCATTTTGGCTGCCTTTTGGGCTGGAGCTTCTCGTGGTTTGAGGCCTGGCTTGCTCCAACTCCTACTCTTGAGATTCTCCCAGATGTGGGCTGCATTTTGGCTGCCTTTTGGGCTGGAGCTTCTCCTGGTTTGAGGCCTGGCTTGCTCCACCCCCTGCTCTTGAGATTCTCGCGGAGGTGGTCTGCATTTTGGCTGCCTTTTGGGCTGGAGCTTCTCGTGGTTTGAGGCCTGGCTTGCTCCATCCCCTGCTCTTGAGATTCTCCCGGATGTGGGCTGCATTTTGGCTGTCTTTTGGGCTGGAGCTTCTCGTGGTTTGAGGCCTGGCTTGCTCCACCCCCTGCTATTGAGATTCTCCCGGAGGTGGGCTGCATTTTGGCTGCCTTTTGGGCTGGAGCTTCTCGTGGTTTGAGGCCTGGCTTGCTCCACCCCCTGCTCTTGATATTCTCCCGGATGTGGGCCAGATTTTGGCTGCATTTTGGGCTGGAGCTTCTCGTGGTTTGAGGCCTGGCTTGCTCCACCCCCTGCTCTTGAGATTCTCCCGGATGTGGGCTGCATTTTGGCTGCCTTTTGGGCTGGAGCTTCTCGGGGTTTGAGGCCTGGCTTGCTCCACCCCCTGCTCTTGAGATTCTCCCGGATATGGGCTGCATTTTGGCTGCCTTTTGGGCTGGAGCTTCTCGTGGTTTGAGGCCTGGCTTGCTCCAACCCCTGCTCTTGAGATTCTCCCGGATGTGGGCTGCATTTTGGCTGCATTTTGGGCTGGAGCTTCTCGTGGTTTGAGGCCTGGCTTGCTCCACCCCCTGCTCTTGAGATTCTCCCGGATGTGGGCTGGATTTTGTCTGCATTTTGGGCTGGAGCTTCTCGTGGTTTGGGGCCTGGCTTGCTCCACCCCCTGCTCTTGAGATTCTCCCGGATGTGGGCTGCATTTTGGCTGAATCTTGGGCTGGAGCTTCTCGTGGTTTGAGGCCTGGCTTGCTCCACCCCCTGCTCTTGAGATTCTCCCGGATGTGGGCTGGATTTTGGCTGCATTTTGGGCTGGAGCTTCTCGTGGTTTGAGGCCTGGCTTGCTCCACCCCCTGCTCTTGAGATTCTCCCGGATGTGGGCTGCATTTTGGCTGCCTTTTGGGCTGGAGCTTCTCGTGGTTTGAGGCCTGGATTGCTCCAACCCCTGCTCTTGAGATTCTCCCGGATGTGGGCTGCATTTTGGCTGCCTTTTGGGCTGGAGCTTCTCGTGGTTTGAGGCCTGGCTTGCTCCACCCCCTGCTCTTGAGATTCTCCCGGAGGTGGGCTGGATTTTGGCTGCCTTTTGGGCTGGAGCTTCTCGTGGTTTGAGGCCTGGCTTTCTCCACCCCCTGCTCTTGAGATTCTCCCGGATGTGGGCTGCAATTTGTCTGCCTTTTGGGCTGGAGCTTCTCGTGGTTTGAGGCCTGGCTTGCTCCACCCCCTGCTCTTGAGATTGTCCCGGATGTGGGCTGCATTTTGGCTGCCTTTTGGGCTGGAGCTTCTCGTGGTTTGAGGCCTGGATTGCTCCACCCCCTGCTCTTGATATTCTCCCAGAGGTGGGCTGCATTTTGGCTGCATTTTGGGCTGGAGCTTCTCATGGTTTGAGGCCTGGCTTGCTCCACCCCCTGCTCTTGATATTCTCCCGGATGTGGGCTGCATTTTGGCTGCCTTTTGGGCTGGAGCTTCTCGTGGTTTGAGGCCTGGCTTGCTCCAAACCCTACTCTTGAGATTCTCCCAGATGTGGGCTGCATTTTGGCTGCCTTTAGGGCTGGAGCTTCTCGTGGTTTGAGGCCTGGCTTGCTCCACCCCCTGCTCTTGAGATTCTCCCAGAGGTGGGCTGCATTTTGGCTGTTTTTTGGGCTGGAGCTTCTCGTGGTTTGAGGCCTGGCTTGCTCCACCCCCTGCTATTGAGATTCTCCCGGATATGGGCTGCATTTTGGCTGCCTTTTGGGCTGGAGATTCTCGTGGTTTGAGGCCTGGCTTGCTCCACCCCCTGCTCTTGAGATTCTCCCGGATGTGGGCTGCATTTTGGCTGATACTTGGGCTGGAGCTTCTCATGGTTTGAGGCCTGGCTTGCTCCACCCCCTGCTCTTGAGATTCTCCCTTATAAGGGCTGGATTTTGGCTGCATTTAGGGCTGGAGCTTCTCGTGGTTTGAGGCCTGGCTTGCTCCACCCCCTGCTCTTGAGATTGTCCCGGATGTGGGCTGCATTTTGGCTGCATTTTGGGCTGGAGCTTCTCGTGGTTTGAGGCCTGGCTTTCTCCACCCCCTGCTCTTGAGATTCTCCCGGATGTAGGCTGCATTTTGGCTGATTCTTGGGCTGGAGCTTCCCGTGGTTTGAGGCCTGGCTTGCTCCACCCCCTGCTCTTAAGATTCTCCCGGATGTGGGCTGCATTTTGGCTGCCTTTTGGGCTGGAGCTTCTCGTGGTTTGAGGCCTGGCTTGCTCCACCCCCTGCTCTTGAGATTCTCCCGGATGTGGCCTGCATTTTGGCTGCCTTTTGGGCTGGAGCTTCTCGTGGTTTGAGGCCTGGCTTGCTCCACCCCCTGCTCTTGAGATTCTCCCGGATGTGGCCTGCATTTTGGCTGCCTTTTGGGCTGGAGCTTCTCGTGGTTTGAGGCCTGGCTTGCTCCACCCCCTGCTCTTGAGATTCTCCCGGATGTGGGCTGGATTTTGGCTGCATTTTGGGCTGGAGCTTCTCGTGGTTTGAGGCCTGGCTTGCTCCACCCCCTGCTCTTGAGATTCTCCCGGATGTTGGCTGGATTTTGGCTGAATCTTGGGCTGAAGCTTCTCGTGGTTTGAGGCCTGGATTGCTCCAACCCCTGCTCTTGAGATTCTCCCGGATGTGGGCTGCATTTTGGCTGCCTTTTGGGCTGGAGCTTCTCGTGGTTTGAGGCCTGGCTTGCTCCACCCCCTGCTCTTGAGATTCTCCCGGAGGTGGGCTGCATTTTGGCTGCCTTTTGGGCTGGAGCTTCTCGGGGTTTGAGGCCTGGCTTGCTCCACCCCCTGCTCTTGAGATTCTCCCGGATGTGGGCTGCATTTTGGCTGCCTTTTGGGCTGGAGCTTCTCATGGTTTGAGGCCTGGCTTGCTCCACCCCCTGCTCTTGAGATTCTCCCGGAGGTGGGCTGCATTTTGGCTGTATTTTGGGCTGGAGATTCTCGTGGTTTGAGGCCTGGCTTGCTCCACCCCCTGCTCTTGAGATTCTCCCGGATGTGGGCTGCATTTTGGCTGCCTTTTGGGCTGGAGCTTCTCGTGGTTTGAGGCCTGGCTTGCTCCACCCCCTGCTCTTGATATTCTCCCGGATGTGGGCCGGATTTTGGCTGCATTTTGGGCTGGAGCTTCTCGTGGTTTGAGGCCTGGCTTGCTCCACCCCCTGCTCTTGAGATTCTCCCGGATGTGGGCTGCATTTTGGCTGCCTTTTGGGCTGGAGCTTCTCGGGGTTTGAGGCCTGGCTTTCTCCACCCCCTGCTCTTGAGATTCTCCCGGATATGGGCTGCATTTTGGCTGCCTTTTGGGCTGGAGCTTCTCGTGGTTTGAGGCCTGGCTTGCTCCAACCCCTGCTCTTGAGATTCTCCCGGATGTGGGCTGCATTTTGGCTGCATTTTGGGCTGGAGCTTCTCGTGGTTTGAGGCCTGGCTTGCTCCAACCCCTGCTCTTGAGATTCTCCCGGATGTGGGCTGGATTTTGTCTGCATTTTGGGCTGGAGCTTCTCGTGGTTTGGGGCCTGGCTTGCTCCACCCCCTGCTCTTGAGATTCTCCCAGATGTGGGCTGCATTTTGGCTGAATCTTGGGCTGGAGCTTCTCGTGGTTTGAGGCCTGGCTTGCTCCACCCCCTGCTCTTGAGATTCTCCCGGATGTGGGCTGGATTTTGGCTGCATTTTGGGATGGAGCTTCTTGTGGTTTGAGGCCTGGCTTGCTCCACCCCCTGCTCTTGAGATTCTCCCGGAGGTGGGCTGCATTTTGGCTGCCTTTTGGGCTGGAGCTTCTCGTGGTTTGAGGCCTGGCTTGCTCCACCCCCTGCTCTTGAGATTCTCCCGGATGTGGGCTGCAATTTGTCTGCCTTTTGGGCTGGAGCTTCTCGTGGTTTGAGGCCTGGCTTGCTCCACCCCCTGCTCTTGAGATTCTCCTGCATGTGGACTGCATTTTGGCTGATTCTTGGGCTGGAGCTTCTCGTGGTTTGAGGCCTGCCTTGCTCCACCCCCTGCTCTTGATATTCTCCCGGAGGTGGGCTGCATTTTGGCTGCATTTTGGGCTGGAGCTTCTCATGGTTTGAGGCCTGGCTTGCTCCACCCCCTGCTCTTGATATTCTCCCGGATGTGGGCTGCATTTTGGCTGCCTTTTGGGCTGGAGCTTCTCGTGGTTTGAGGCCTGGCTTGCTCCAACTCCTACTCTTGAGATTCTCCCAGATGTGGGCTGCATTTTGGCTGCCTTTTTGGCTGGAGCTTCTCGTGGTTTGAGGCCTGGCTTGCTGCACCCCCTGCTCTTGAGATTCTCCCAGAGGTGGGCTGCATTTTGGCTGTTTTTTGGGCTGGAGCTTCTCGTGGTTTGAGGCCTGGCTTGCTCCACCCCCTGCTCTTGAGATTCTCCCGGATATGGGCTGCATTTTGGCTGCCTTTTGGGCTGGAGATTCTCGTGGTTTGAGGCCTGGCTTGCTCCACCCCCTGCTCTTGAGATTCTCCCGGATGTGGGCTGCATTTTGGCTGATACTTGGGCTGGAGCTTCTCATGGTTTGAGGCCTGGCTTGCTCCACCCCCTGCTCTTGAGATTCTCCCTTATAAGGGCTGGATTTTGGCTGCCTTTAGGGCTGGAGCTTCTCGTGGTTTGAGGCCTGGCTTTCTCCACCCCCTGCTCTTGAGATTCTCCCTGATGTGGGCTGCATTTTGGCTGCATTTTGGGCTGGAGCTTCTCGTGGTTTGAGGCCTGGCTTGCTCCACCCCCTGCTCTTGAGATTCTCCCGGATGTGGGCTGCATTTTGGCTGCCTTTTGGGCTGGAGCTTCTCATGGTTTGAGGCCTGGCTTGCTCCACCCCCTGCTCTTGAGATTCTCCCGGAGGTGGGCTGCATTTTGGCTGTATTTTGGGCTGGAGCTTCTCGTGGTTTGAGGCCTGGCTTGCTCCACCCCCTGCTCTTGAGATTCTCCCGGATGTGGGCTGCATTTTGGCTGCCTTTTGGGCTGGAGCTTCTCGTGGTTTGAGGCCTGGCTTGCTCCACCGCCTGCTCTTGATATTCTCCCGGATGTGGGCCGGATTTTGGCTGCATTTTGGGCTGGAGCTTCTCGTGGTTTGAGGCCTGGCTTGCTCCACCCCCTGCTCTTGAGATTCTCCCGGATGTGGGCTGCATTTTGGCTGCCTTTTGGGCTGGAGCTTCTCGGGGTTTGAGGCCTGGCTTTCTCCACCCCCTGCTCTTGAGATTCTCCCGGATATGGGCTGCATTTTGGCTGCCTTTTGGGCTGGAGCTTCTCGTGGTTTGAGGCCTGGCTTGCTCCAACCCCTGCTCTTGAGATTCTCCCGGATGTGGGCTGCATTTTGGCTGCATTTTGGGCTGGAGCTTCTCGTGGTTTGAGGCCTGGCTTGCTCCAACCCCTGCTCTTGAGATTCTCCCGGATGTGGGCTGCATTTTGGCTGCATTTTGGGCTGGAGCTTCTCGTGGTTTGGGGCCTGGCTTGCTCCACCCCCTGCTCTTGAGATTCTCCCAGATGTGGGCTGCATTTTGGCTGAATCTTGGGCTGGAGCTTCTCGTGGTTTGAGGCCTGGCTTGCTCCACCCCCTGCTCTTGAGATTCTCCCGGATGTGGGCTGGATTTTGGCTGCATTTTGGGCTGGAGCTTCTCGTGGTTTGAGGCCTGGCTTGCTCCACCCCCTGCTCTTGAGATTCTCCCGGAGGTGGGCTGCATTTTGGCTGCCTTTTGGGCTGGAGCTTCTCGTGGTTTGAGGCCTGGCTTGCTCCACCCCCTGCTCTTGAGATTCTCCTGCATATGGACTGCATTTTGGCTGATTCTTGGGCTGGAGCTTCTCGTGGTTTGAGGCCTGCCTTGCTCCACCCCCTGCTCTTGAGATTCTCCCGGATGTGGGCTGCATTTTGGCTGCATTTTGGGCTGGAGCTTCTCGTGGTTTGGGGCCTGGCTTGCTCCACCCCCTGCTCTTGAGATTCTCCCAGATGTGGGCTGCATTTTGGCTGAATCTTGGGCTGGAGCTTCTCGTGGTTTGAGGCCTGGCTTGCTCCACCCCCTGCTCTTGAGATTCTCCCGGATGTGGGCTGGATTTTGGCTGCATTTTGGGCTGGAGCTTCTCGTGGTTTGAGGCCTGGCTTGCTCCACCCCCTGCTCTTGAGATTCTCCCGGAGGTGGGCTGCATTTTGGCTGCCTTTTGGGCTGGAGCTTCTCGTGGTTTGAGGCCTGGCTTGCTCCACCCCCTGCTCTTGAGATTCTCCTGCATATGGACTGCATTTTGGCTGATTCTTGGGCTGGAGCTTCTCGTGGTTTGAGGCCTGCCTTGCTCCACCCCCTGCTCTTGATATTCTCCCGGAGGTGGGCTGCATTTTGGCTGCATTTTGGGCTGGAGCTTCTCATGGTTTGAGGCCTGGCTTGCTCCACCCCCTGCTCTTGATATTCTCCCGGATGTGGGCTGGATTTTGGCTGCCTTTTGGGCTGGAGCTTCTCGTGGTTTGAGGCCTGGCTTGCTCCAACTCCTACTCTTGAGATTCTCCCAGATGTGGGCTGCATTTTGGCTGCCTTTTTGGCTGGAGCTTCTCGTGGTTTGAGGCCTGGCTTGCTGCACCCCCTGCTCTTGAGATTCTCCCAGAGGTGGGCTGCATTTTGGCTGTTTTTTGGGCTGGAGCTTCTCGTGGTTTGAGGCCTGGCTTGCTCCACCCCCTGCTCTTGAGATTCTCCCGGATATGGGCTGCATTTTGGCTGCCTTTTGGGCTGGAGATTCTCGTGGTTTGAGGCCTGGCTTGCTCCACCCCCTGCTCTTGAGATTCTCCCGGATGTGGGCTGCATTTTGGCTGATACTTGGGCTGGAGCTTCTCATGGTTTGAGGCCTGGCTTGCTCCACCCCCTGCTCTTGAGATTCTCCCTTATAAGGGCTGGATTTTGGCTGCCTTTAGGGCTGGAGCTTCTCGTGGTTTGAGGCCTGGCTTGCTCCACTCCCTGCTCTTCATATTGACCCGGATATGGGCTGGATTTTGTCTGCATTTTGGGCTGGAGCTTCTCGTGGTTTGGGGCCTGGCTTGCTCCACCCCCTGCTCTTGAGATTCTCCCGGATGTGGGCTGCATTTTGGCTGAATCTTGGGCTGGAGCTTCTCGTGGTTTGAGGCCTGGCTTGCTCCACCCCCTGCTCTTGAGATTCTCCCGGATGTGGGCTGGATTTTGGCTGAATCTTGGGCTGAAGCTTCTCGTGGTTTGAGGCCTGGATTGCTCCAACCCCTGCTCTTGAGATTCTCCCGGATGTGGGCTGCATTTTGGCTGCCTTTTGGGCTGGAGCTTCTCGTGGTTTGAGGCCTGGCTTGCTCCACCCCCTGCTCTTGAGATTCTCCCGGAGGTGGGCTGCATTTTGGCTGCCTTTTGGGCTGGAGCTTCTCGGGGTTTGAGGCCTGGCTTGCTCCACCCCCTGCTCTTGAGATTCTCCCGGATGTGGGCTGCATTTTGGCTGTTTTTTGGGCTGGAGCTTCTCGTGGTTTGAGGCCTGGCTTGCTCCACCCCCTGCTCTTGATATTCTCCCTGATGTGGGCTGCATTTTGAATGCATTATGGGCTGGAGCTTCTCGTGGTTTGAGGCCTGGCTTGCTCCACCCCCTGCTCTTGAGATTCTCCCGGATGTGGGCTGCATTTTGGCTGCCTTTTGGGCTGGAGCTTCTCATGGTTTGAGGCCTGGCTTGCTCCACCCCCTGCTCTTGAGATTCTCCCGGAGGTGGGCTGCATTTTGGCTGTATTTTGGGCTGGAGCTTCTCGTGGTTTGAGGCCTGGCTTGCTCCACCCCCTGCTCTTGAGATTCTCCCGGATGTGGGCTGCATTTTGGCTGCCTTTTGGGCTGGAGCTTCTCGTGGTTTGAGGCCTGGCTTGCTCCACCCCCTGCTCTTGAGATTCTCCCGGATATGGGCTGGATTTTGTCTGAATTTTGGGCTGGAGATTCTCGTGGTTTGAGGCCTGCCTTGCTCCACCCCCTGCTCTTGAGATTCTCCCGGATGTGGCCTGCATTTTGGCTGCATTTTGGGCTGGAGCTTCTCGAGGTTTGAGGCCTGGTTTGCTCCACCCCCTGCTCTTGAGATTCTCCTGGATATGGACTGCATTTTGGCTGATTCTTGGGCTGGAGCTTCTCGTGGTTTGAGGCCTGCCTTGCTCCACCCCCTGCTCTTGAGATTCTCCCGGAGGTGGGCTGCATTTTGGCTGCATTTTGGGCTGGAGCTTCTCATGGTTTGAGGCCTGGCTTGCTCCACCCCCTGCTCTTGATATTCTCCCGGATGTTGGCTGCATTTTGGCTGCCTTTTGGGCTGGAGCTTCTCGTGGTTTGAGGCCTGGCTTGCTCCAATTCCTACTCTTGAGATTCTCCCAGATGTGGGCTGGATTTTGGCTGCCTTTTGGGCTGGAGCTTCTCCTGGTTTGAGGCCTGACTTGCTCCACCCCCTGCTCTTGAAATTCTCCCGGAGGTGGGCTGCATTTTGGCTGCCTTTTGGGCTGGAGCTTCTCGTGGTTTGAGGCCTGGCTTGCTCCCCCCCCTGCTCTTGAGATTCTCCCGGATGTGGGCTGCATTTTGGCTGCCTTTTGGGCTGGAGCTTCTCGTGGTTTGAGGCCTGGCTTGCTCCACCCCCTGCTCTTGAGATTCTCCCGGATGTGGGCTGCATTTTGGCTGCCTTTTGGGCTGGAGCTTCTCGTGGTTTGAGGCCTGGCTTGCTCCACCCCCTGCTCTTGAGATTGTCCCGGATGTGGGCTGCATTTTGGCTGCATTTTGGGCTGGAGCTTCTCGTGGTTTGAGGCCTGGCTTGCTCCACCCCCTGCTCTTGAGATTCTCCCGGATGTGGGCTGCATTTTGGCTGCCTTTTGGGCTGGAGCTTCTCGTGGTTTGAGGCCTGGCTTGCTCAAACCCCTGCTCTTGAGATTCTCCCGGATGTGGGCTGGATTTTGTCTGCATTTTGGGCTGGAACTTCTCGTGGTTTGGGGCCTGGCTTGCTCCACCCCCTGCTCTTGAGATTCTCCCGGATGTGGGCTGCATTTTGGCTGAATCTTGGGCTGGAGCTTCTCGTGGTTTGAGGCCTGGCTTGCTCCACCCCCTGCTCTTGAGATTCTCCCGGGTGTGGGCTGGATTTTGGCTGCATTTTGGGCTGGAGCTTCTCGTGGTTTGAGGCCTGGCTTGCTCCACCCCCTGCTCTTGAGATTCTCCCGCATGTGGGCTGCATTTTGGCTTCATTTTGGGCTGGAGCTTCTCGTGGTTTGAGGCCTGGCTTGCTCCACCCCCTGCTCTTGAGATTCTCCCGGATGTGGGCTGCATTTTGGCTGCCTTTTGGGCTGGAGCTTCTCGTGGTTTGAGGCCTGGCTTGCTCCACCCCCTGCTCTTGAGATTCTCCCGGATGTGGGCTGGATTTTGGCTCCCTTTTGGGCTGGAGCTTCTCGTGGTTTGAGGCCTGGCTTGCTCCAATTCCTACTCTTGAGATTCTCCCAGATGTGGGCTGGATTTTGGCTGCCTTTTGGGCTGGAGCTTCTCCTGGTTTGAGGCCTGACTTGCTCCACCCCCTGCTCTTGAGATTCTCCCGGATGTGGGCTGGATTTTGGCTGCCTTTTGGGCTGGAGCTTCTCATGGTTTGAGGCCTGGCTTGCTCCACCCCCTGCTCTTGATATTCTCCCGGATGTGGGCCGGATTTTGGCTGCATTTTGGGCTGGAGCTTCTCGTGGTTTGAGGCCTGGCTTGCTCCACCCCCTGCTCTTGAGATTCTCCCGGATGTGGGCTGCATTTTGGCTGCCTTTTGGGCTGGAGCTTCTCGGGGTTTGAGGCCTGGCTTTCTCCACCCCCTGCTCTTGAGATTCTCCCGGATATGGGCTGCATTTTGGCTGCCTTTTGGGCTGGAGCTTCTCGTGGTTTGAGGCCTGGCTTGCTCCAACCCCTGCTCTTGAGATTCTCCCGGATGTGGGCTGCATTTTGGCTGCATTTTGGGCTGGAGCTTCTCGTGGTTTGAGGCCTGGCTTGCTCCAACCCCTGCTCTTGAGATTCTCCCGGATGTGGGCTGGATTTTGTCTGCATTTTGGGCTGGAGCTTCTCGTGGTTTGGGGCCTGGCTTGCTCCACCCCCTGCTCTTGAGATTCTCCCAGATGTGGGCTGCATTTTGGCTGAATCTTGGGCTGGAGCTTCTCGTGGTTTGAGGCCTGGCTTGCTCCACCCCCTGCTCTTGAGATTCTCCCGGATGTGGGCTGGATTTTGGCTGCATTTTGGGATGGAGCTTCTTGTGGTTTGAGGCCTGGCTTGCTCCACCCCCTGCTCTTGAGATTCTCCCGGAGGTGGGCTGCATTTTGGCTGCCTTTTGGGCTGGAGCTTCTCGTGGTTTGAGGCCTGGCTTGCTCCACCCCCTGCTCTTGAGATTCTCCCGGATGTGGGCTGCAATTTGTCTGCCTTTTGGGCTGGAGCTTCTCGTGGTTTGAGGCCTGGCTTGCTCCACCCCCTGCTCTTGAGATTCTCCTGCATATGGACTGCATTTTGGCTGATTCTTGGGCTGGAGCTTCTCGTGGTTTGAGGCCTGCCTTGCTCCACCCCCTGCTCTTGATATTCTCCCGGAGGTGGGCTGCATTTTGGCTGCATTTTGGGCTGGAGCTTCTCATGGTTTGAGGCCTGGCTTGCTCCACCCCCTGCTCTTGATATTCTCCCGGATGTGGGCTGCATTTTGGCTGCCTTTTGGGCTGGAGCTTCTCGTGGTTTGAGGCCTGGCTTGCTCCAACTCCTACTCTTGAGATTCTCCCAGATGTGGGCTGCATTTTGGCTGCCTTTTTGGCTGGAGCTTCTCGTGGTTTGAGGCCTGGCTTGCTGCACCCCCTGCTCTTGAGATTCTCCCAGAGGTGGGCTGCATTTTGGCTGTTTTTTGGGCTGGAGCTTCTCGTGGTTTGAGGCCTGGCTTGCTCCACCCCCTGCTCTTGAGATTCTCCCGGATATGGGCTGCATTTTGGCTGCCTTTTGGGCTGGAGATTCTCGTGGTTTGAGGCCTGGCTTGCTCCACCCCCTGCTCTTGAGATTCTCCCGGATGTGGGCTGCATTTTGGCTGATACTTGGGCTGGAGCTTCTCATGGTTTGAGGCCTGGCTTGCTCCACCCCCTGCTCTTGAGATTCTCCCTTATAAGGGCTGGATATTGGCTGCCTTTAGGGCTGGAGCTTCTCGTGGTTTGAGGCCTGGCTTGCTCCACCCCCTGCTCTTGAGATTCTCCCTGATGTGGGCTGCATTTTGGCTGCATTTTGGGCTGGAGCTTCTCGTGGTTTGAGGCCTGGCTTGCTCCACCCCCTGCTCTTGAGATTCTCCCGGATGTGGGCTGCATTTTGGCTGCCTTTTGGGCTGGAGCTTCTCATGGTTTGAGGCCTGGCTTGCTCCACCCCCTGCTCTTGAGATTCTCCCGGAGGTGGGCTGCATTTTGGCTGTATTTTGGGCTGGAGCTTCTCGTGGTTTGAGGCCTGGCTTGCTCCACCCCCTGCTCTTGAGATTCTCCCGGATGTGGGCTGCATTTTGGCTGCCTTTTGGGCTGGAGCTTCTCGTGGTTTGAGGCCTGGCTTGCTCCACCGCCTGCTCTTGATATTCTCCCGGATGTGGGCCGGATTTTGGCTGCATTTTGGGCTGGAGCTTCTCGTGGTTTGAGGCCTGGCTTGCTCCACCCCCTGCTCTTGAGATTCTCCCGGATGTGGGCTGCATTTTGGCTGCCTTTTGGGCTGGAGCTTCTCGGGGTTTGAGGCCTGGCTTTCTCCACCCCCTGCTCTTGAGATTCTCCCGGATATGGGCTGCATTTTGGCTGCCTTTTGGGCTGGAGCTTCTCGTGGTTTGAGGCCTGGCTTGCTCCAACCCCTGCTCTTGAGATTCTCCCGGATGTGGGCTGCATTTTGGCTGCATTTTGGGCTGGAGCTTCTCGTGGTTTGAGGCCTGGCTTGCTCCAACCCCTGCTCTTGAGATTCTCCCGGATGTGGGCTGCATTTTGGCTGCATTTTGGGCTGGAGCTTCTCGTGGTTTGGGGCCTGGCTTGCTCCACCCCCTGCTCTTGAGATTCTCCCAGATGTGGGCTGCATTTTGGCTGAATCTTGGGCTGGAGCTTCTCGTGGTTTGAGGCCTGGCTTGCTCCACCCCCTGCTCTTGAGATTCTCCCGGATGTGGGCTGGATTTTGGCTGCATTTTGGGCTGGAGCTTCTCGTGGTTTGAGGCCTGGCTTGCTCCACCCCCTGCTCTTGAGATTCTCCCGGAGGTGGGCTGCATTTTGGCTGCCTTTTGGGCTGGAGCTTCTCGTGGTTTGAGGCCTGGCTTGCTCCACCCCCTGCTCTTGAGATTCTCCTGCATATGGACTGCATTTTGGCTGATTCTTGGGCTGGAGCTTCTCGTGGTTTGAGGCCTGCCTTGCTCCACCCCCTGCTCTTGAGATTCTCCCGGATGTGGGCTGCATTTTGGCTGCATTTTGGGCTGGAGCTTCTCGTGGTTTGGGGCCTGGCTTGCTCCACCCCCTGCTCTTGAGATTCTCCCAGATGTGGGCTGCATTTTGGCTGAATCTTGGGCTGGAGCTTCTCGTGGTTTGAGGCCTGGCTTGCTCCACCCCCTGCTCTTGAGATTCTCCCGGATGTGGGCTGGATTTTGGCTGCATTTTGGGCTGGACCTTCTCGTGGTTTGAGGCCTGGCTTGCTCCACCCCCTGCTCTTGAGATTCTCCCGGAGGTGGGCTGCATTTTGGCTGCCTTTTGGGCTGGAGCTTCTCGTGGTTTGAGGCCTGGCTTGCTCCACCCCCTGCTCTTGAGATTCTCCTGCATATGGACTGCATTTTGGCTGATTCTTGGGCTGGAGCTTCTCGTGGTTTGAGGCCTGCCTTGCTCCACCCCCTGCTCTTGATATTCTCCCGGAGGTGGGCTGCATTTTGGCTGCATTTTGGGCTGGAGCTTCTCATGGTTTGAGGCCTGGCTTGCTCCACCCCCTGCTCTTGATATTCTCCCGGATGTGGGCTGCATTTTGGCTGCCTTTTGGGCTGGAGCTTCTCATGGTTTGAGGCCTGGCTTGCTGCACCCCCTGCTCTTGAGATTCTCCCAGAGGTGGGCTGCATTTTGGCTGTTTTTTGGGCTGGAGCTTCTCGTGGTTTGAGGCCTGGCTTGCTCCACCCCCTGCTCTTGAGATTCTCCCGGATATGGGCTGCATTTTGGCTGCCTTTTGGGCTGGAGATTCTCGTGGTTTGAGGCCTGGCTTGCTCCACCCCCTGCTCTTGAGATTCTCCCGGATGTGGGCTGCATTTTGGCTGATACTTGGGCTGGAGCTTCTCATGGTTTGAGGCCTGGCTTGCTCCACCCCCTGCTCTTGAGATTCTCCCTTATAAGGGCTGGATTTTGGCTGCCTTTAGGGCTGGAGCTTCTCGTGGTTTGAGGCCTGGCTTGCTCCACTCCCTGCTCTTCATATTGACCCGGATATGGGCTGGATTTTGTCTGCATTTTGGGCTGGAGCTTCTCGTGGTTTGGGGCCTGGCTTGCTCCACCCCCTGCTCTTGAGATTCTCCCGGATGTGGGCTGCATTTTGGCTGAATCTTGGGCTGGAGCTTCTCGTGGTTTGAGGCCTGGCTTGCTCCACCCCCTGCTCTTGAGATTCTCCCGGATGTGGGCTGGATTTTGGCTGAATCTTGGGCTGAAGCTTCTCGTGGTTTGAGGCCTGGATTGCTCCAACCCCTGCTCTTGAGATTCTCCCGGATGTGGGCTGCATTTTGGCTGCCTTTTGGGCTGGAGCTTCTCGTGGTTTGAGGCCTGGCTTGCTCCACCCCCTGCTCTTGAGATTCTCCCGGAGGTGGGCTGCATTTTGGCTGCCTTTTGGGCTGGAGCTTCTCGGGGTTTGAGGCCTGGCTTGCTCCACCCCCTGCTCTTGAGATTCTCCCGGATGTGGGCTGCATTTTGGCTGTTTTTTGGGCTGGAGCTTCTCGTGGTTTGAGGCCTGGCTTGCTCCACCCCCTGCTCTTGATATTCTCCCTGATGTGGGCTGCATTTTGAATGCATTATGGGCTGGAGCTTCTCGTGGTTTGAGGCCTGGCTTGCTCCACCCCCTGCTCTTGAGATTCTCCCGGATGTGGGCTGCATTTTGGCTGCCTTTTGGGCTGGAGCTTCTCATGGTTTGAGGCCTGGCTTGCTCCACCCCCTGCTCTTGAGATTCTCCCGGAGGTGGGCTGCATTTTGGCTGTATTTTGGGCTGGAGCTTCTCGTGGTTTGAGGCCTGGCTTGCTCCACCCCCTGCTCTTGAGATTCTCCCGGATGTGGGCTGCATTTTGGCTGCCTTTTGGGCTGGAGCTTCTCGTGGTTTGAGGCCTGGCTTGCTCCACCCCCTGCTCTTGAGATTCTCCCGGATATGGGCTGGATTTTGTCTGAATTTTGGGCTGGAGATTCTCGTGGTTTGAGGCCTGCCTTGCTCCACCCCCTGCTCTTGAGATTCTCCCGGATGTGGCCTGCATTTTGGCTGCATTTTGGGCTGGAGCTTCTCGAGGTTTGAGGCCTGGTTTGCTCCACCCCCTGCTCTTGAGATTCTCCTGGATATGGACTGCATTTTGGCTGATTCTTGGGCTGGAGCTTCTCGTGGTTTGAGGCCTGCATTGCTCCACCCCCTGCTCTTGAGATTCTCCCGGAGGTGGGCTGCATTTTGGCTGCATTTTGGGCTGGAGCTTCTCATGGTTTGAGGCCTGGCTTGCTCCACCCCCTGCTCTTGATATTCTCCCGGATGTTGGCTGCATTTTGGCTGCCTTTTGGGCTGGAGCTTCTCGTGGTTTGAGGCCTGGCTTGCTCCAATTCCTACTCTTGAGATTCTCCCAGATGTGGGCTGGATTTTGGCTGCCTTTTGGGCTGGAGCTTCTCCTGGTTTGAGGCCTGACTTGCTCCACCCCCTGCTCTTGAAATTCTCCCGGAGGTGGGCTGCATTTTGGCTGCCTTTTGGGCTGGAGCTTCTCGTGGTTTGAGGCCTGGCTTGCTCCCCCCCCTGCTCTTGAGATTCTCCCGGATGTGGGCTGCATTTTGGCTGCCTTTTGGGCTGGAGCTTCTCGTGGTTTGAGGCCTGGCTTGCTCCACCCCCTGCTCTTGAGATTCTCCCGGATGTGGGCTGCATTTTGGCTGCCTTTTGGGCTGGAGCTTCTCGTGGTTTGAGGCCTGGCTTGCTCCACCCCCTGCTCTTGAGATTGTCCCGGATGTGGGCTGCATTTTGGCTGCATTTTGGGCTGGAGCTTCTCGTGGTTTGAGGCCTGGCTTGCTCCACCCCCTGCTCTTGAGATTCTCCCGGATGTGGGCTGCATTTTGGCTGCCTTTTGGGCTGGAGCTTCTCGTGGTTTGAGGCCTGGCTTGCTCAAACCCCTGCTCTTGAGATTCTCCCGGATGTTGGCTGGATTTTGTCTGCATTTTGGGCTGGAACTTCTCGTGGTTTGGGGCCTGGCTTGCTCCACCCCCTGCTCTTGAGATTCTCCCGGATGTGGGCTGCATTTTGGCTGAATCTTGGGCTGGAGCTTCTCGTGGTTTGAGGCCTGGCTTGCTCCACCCCCTGCTCTTGAGATTCTCCCGGGTGTGGGCTGGATTTTGGCTGCATTTTGGGCTGGAGCTTCTCGTGGTTTGAGGCCTGGCTTGCTCCACCCCCTGCTCTTGAGATTCTCCCGCATGTGGGCTGCATTTTGTCTGCATTTTGGGCTGGAGCTTCTCGTGGTTTGAGGCCTGGCTTGCTCCACCCCCTGCTCTTGAGATTCTCCCGGATGTGGGCTGCATTTTGGCTGCCTTTTGGGCTGGAGCTTCTCGTGGTTTGAGGCCTGGCTTGCTCCACCCCCTGCTCTTGAGATTCTCCCAGATGTGGGCTGGATTTTGGCTCCCTTTTGGGCTGGAGCTTCTCGTGGTTTGAGGCCTGGCTTGCTCCAATTCCTACTCTTGAGATTCTCCCAGATGTGGGCTGGATTTTGGCTGCCTTTTGGGCTGGAGCTTCTCCTGGTTTGAGGCCTGACTTGCTCCACCCCCTGCTCTTGAGATTCTCCCGGATGTGGGCTGGATTTTGGCTCCCTTTTGGGCTGGAGCTTCTCGTGGTTTGAGGCCTGGCTTGCTCCAATTCCTACTCTTGAGATTCTCCCAGATGTGGGCTGGATTTTGGCTGCCTTTTGGGCTGGAGCTTCTCGTGGTTTGAGGCCTGGCTTGCTCCACCCCCTGCTCTTGAGATTCTCCCGGATGTGGGCTGCATTTTGGCTGCCTTTTGGGCTGGAGCTTCTCGTGGTTTGAGGCCTGGCTTGCTCAAACCCCTGCTCTTGAGATTCTCCCGGATGTGGGCTGGATTTTGTCTGCATTTTGGGCTGGAACTTCTCGTGGTTTGGGGCCTGGCTTGCTCCACCCCCTGCTCTTGAGATTCTCCCGGATGTGGGCTGCATTTTGGCTGAATCTTGGGCTGGAGCTTCTCGTGGTTTGAGGCCTGGCTTGCTCCACCCCCTGCTCTTGAGATTCTCCCGCATGTGGGCTGCATTTTGGCTGCATTTTCGGCTGGAGCTTCTCGTGGTTTGAGGCCTGGCTTGCTCCACCCCCTGCTCTTGAGATTCTCCCGGATGTGGGCTGCATTTTGGCTGCCTTTTGGGCTGGAGCTTCTCGTGGTTTGAGGCCTGGCTTGCTCCACCCCCTGCTCTTGAGATTCTCCCGGATGTGGGCTGCATTTTGGCTCCCTTTTGGGCTGGAGCTTCTCGTGGTTTGAGGCCTGGCTTGCTCCACCCCCTGCTCTTGAGATTCTCCCGGATGTGGGCTGCATTTTGGCTGCCTTTAGGGCTGGAGCTTCTCGTGGTTTGAGGCCTGGCTTGCTCCACCCCCTGCTCTTGAGATTCTCCTGGATGTGGGCTGCATTTTGGCTGCCTTTTGGGCTGGAGCTTCTTGTGGTTTGAGGCCTGGCTTGCTCCACCCCCTGCTCTTGAGATTCTCCCGGATGTGGGCTGCATTTTGGCTGCCTTTTGGGCTGGAGCTTCTCGTGGTTTGAGGCCTGGCTTGCTCCACCCCCTGCTCTTGAGATTCTCCCGGATGTGGGCTGCATTTTGGCTCCCTTTTGGGCTGGAGCTTCTCGTGGTTTGAGGCCTGGCTTGCTCCACCCCCTGCTCTTGAGATTCTCCCGGATGTGGGCTGCATTTTGGCTGCCCTTTGGGCTGGAGCTTCTCCTGGTTTGAGGCCTGGCTTGCTCCACCCCCTGCTCTTGAGATTCTGCCGGATGTGGGCTGGATTTTGGCTGCCTTTAGGGCTGGAGCTTCTCATGGTTTGAGGCCTGGCTTGCTCCACCCCCTGCTCTTGATATTCTCCCGGATGTGGGCTGCATTTTGGCTCCCTTTTGTTCTGGAGCTTCTCGTGGTCTGAGGACTGGCTTGCTCCACCCCCTGCTCTTGAGATTCTCCCGCATGTGGGCTGCATTTTGGCTGCCTTTTGGGCTGGAGCTTCTCGTGGTTTGAGGCCTGGCTTGCTCCACCCCCTGCTCTTGAGATTCTCCCGGATGTGGGCTGCATTTTCGCTGACTTTTGGGCTGGAGCTTCTCGAGGTTTGAGGCCTGGCTTGCTCCACCCACTGCTCTTGAGATTCTCCCGGATGTGGGCTGCATTTTGGCTCCCTTTTGTTCTGGAGCTTCTCGTGGTCTGAGGACTGGCTTGCTCCACCCCCTGCTCTTGAGATTCTCCCGGATGTGGGCTGCATTTTGGCTGCCTTTTGGGCTGCAGCTTCTCGTGGTTTGAGGCCTGGCTTGCTCCACAACCTGCTCTTGAGATTCTCCCGGATGTGGGCTGCATTTTGGCTGCCCTTTGGGCTGGAGCTTCTCGAGGTTTGAGGCCTGGCTTTCTCCACCCCCTGCTCTTGAGATTCTCCCGGATGTGGGCTGCATTTTGGCTGCCTTTTGGGCTGGAGCTTCTCGAGGTTTGAGGCCTGGCTTTCTCCACCCCCTGCTCTTGATGTTCTCCGGATGTGGGCTGCATTTTGGCTCCCTTTTGTTCTGGAGCTTCTCGTGGTCTGAGGACTGGCTTGCTCCACCCCCTGCTCTTGAGATTCTCCCGGATGTGGGCTGCATTTTGGCTGCCTTTTGGGCTGGAGCTTCTCGTGGTTTGAGGCCTGGCTTGCTCCACCCCCTGCTCTTGAGATTCTCCCGGATGTGGGCTGCATTTTGGCTGCCTTTTGGGCTGGAGCTTCTCGTGGTTTGAGGCCTGGCTTGCTCCACCCCCTGCTCTTGAGATTCTCCCGCATGTGGGCTGCATTTTGGCTCCCTTTTGGGCTGGAGCTTCTCGTGGTTTGAGGCCTGGCTTGCTCCACCCCCTGCTCTTGAGATTCTCCCGGATGTGGGCTGGATTTTGGCTGCCCTTTGGGCTGGAGCTTCTCATGGTTTGAGGCCTGGCTTGCTCCACCCCCTGCTCTTGAGATTCTCCTGGATGTGGGCTGCATTTTGGCTGCCTTTTGGGCTGAAGCTTCTCGTGGTTTGAGGCCTGGCTTGCTCCACCCCCTGCTCTTGAGATTCTCCTGGATGTGGGCTGCATTTTGGCTGCCTTTTGGGCTGGAGCTTCTCGTGGTTTGAGGCCTGGCTTGCTCCACCCCCTGCTCTTGAGATTCTCCCGGATGTGGGCTGCATTTTCGCTGACTTTTGGGCTGGAGCTTCTTGAGGTTTGAGGCCTGGCTTGCTCCACCCACTGCTCTTGAGATTCTCCCGGATGTGGGCTGCATTTTGGCTCCCTTTTGTTCTGGAGCTTCTCGTGGTCTGAGGACTGGCTTGCTCCACCCCCTGCTCTTGAGATTCTCCCGGATGTGGGCTGCATTTTGGCTGCCTTTTGGGCTGCAGCTTCTCGTGGTTTGAGGCCTGGCTTGCTCCACAACCTGCTCTTGAGATTCTCCCGGATGTGGGCTGCATTTTGGCTGCCCTTTGGGCTGGAGCTTCTCGAGGTTTGAGGCCTGGCTTTCTCCACCCCCTGCTCTTGAGATTCTCCCGGATGTGGGCTGCATTTTGGCTGCCTTTTGGGCTGGAGCTTCTCGAGGTTTGAGGCCTGGCTTTCTCCAACCCCTGCTCTTGATATTCTCCGGATGTGGGCTGCATTTTGGCTCCCTTTTGTTCTGGAGCTTCTCGTGGTCTGAGGACTGGCTTGCTCCACCCCCTGCTCTTGAGATTCTCCCGGATGTGGGCTGCATTTTGGCTGCCTTTTGGGCTGGAGCTTCTCGTGGTTTGAGGCCTGGCTTGCTCCACCCCCTGCTCTTGAGATTCTCCCGGATGTGGGCTGCATTTTGGCTGCCTTTTGGGCTGGAGCTTCTCGTGGTTTGAGGCCTGGCTTGCTCCACCCCCTGCTCTTGAGATTCTCCCG
Source organism: Rhynochetos jubatus (assembly GCA_027574665.1). NCBI lineage: Eukaryota > Metazoa > Chordata > Aves > Eurypygiformes > Rhynochetidae > Rhynochetos > Rhynochetos jubatus. The sequence continues at coordinate 970,588 of CM050669.1, forward strand.
CATGTGGGCTGCATTTTGGCTCCCTTTTGGGCTGGAGCTTCTCGTGGTTTGAGGCCTGGCTTGCTCCACCCCCTGCTCTTGAGATTCTCCCGGATGTGGGCTGCATTTTGGCTGCCCTTTGGGCTGGAGCTTCTCCTGGTTTGAGGCCTGGCTTGCTCCACCCCCTGCTCTTGAGATTCTGCCGGATGTGGGCTGGATTTTGGCTGCCTTTAGGGCTGGAGCTTCTCATGGTTTGAGGCCTGGCTTGTTCCACCCCCTGCTCTTGATATTCTCCCGGATGTGGGCTGCATTTTGGCTCCCTTTTGTTCTGGAGCTTCTCGTGGTCTGAGGACTGGCTTGCTCCACCCCCTGCTCTTGAGATTCTCTCAGAGGTGGGCTGCATTTTGGCTGCCTTTTGGGCTGGAGCTTCTCGTGGTTTGAGGCCTGGCTTGCTCCACCCTCTGCTCTTGAAATTGTCCCGGATGTGGGCTGCATTTTGGCTGCCTTTTGGGCTGGAGCTTCTCGTGGTTTGAGGCCTGGCTTGCTCCACCCCCTGCTCTTGAGATTCTCCCGGATGTGGGCTGGATTTTGGCTGCCCTTTGGGCTGGAGCTTCTCATGGTTTGAGGCCTGGCTTGCTCCACCCCCTGCTCTTGAGATTCTCCTGGATGTGGGCTGCATTTTGGCTGCCTTTTGGGCTGAAGCTTCTCGTGGTTTGAGGCCTGGCTTGCTCCACCCCCTGCTCTTGAGATTCTCCTGGATGTGGGCTGCATTTTGGCTGCCTTTTGGGCTGGAGCTTCTCGTGGTTTGAGGCCTGGCTTGCTCCACCCCCTGCTCTTGAGATTCTCCCGGATGTGGGCTGCATTTTCGCTGACTTTTGGGCTGGAGCTTCTCGAGGTTTGAGGCCTGGCTTGCTCCACCCCCTGCTCTTGAGCTTCTCCCGGATGTGGGCTGCATTTTGGCTCCCTTTTGTTCTGGAGCTTCTCGTGGTCTGAGGACTGGCTTGCTCCACCCCCTGCTCTTGAGATTCTCCCGGATGTGGGCTGCATTTTGGCTGATTCTTGGGCTGGAGCTTCTCGAGGTTTGAGGCCTGGCTTTCTCCACCCCCTGCTCTTGATATTCTCCGGATGTGGGCTGCATTTTGGCTCCCTTTTGTTCTGGAGCTTCTCGTGGTCTGAGGACTGGCTTGCTCCACCCCCTGCTCTTGAGATTCTCCCGGATGTGGGCTGCATTTTGGCTGCCTTTTGGGCAGGAGCTTCTCGTGGTTTGAGGCCTGGCTTGCTCCACCCCCTGCTCTTGAGATTCTCCCGGATGTGGGCTGCATTTTGGCTGCCTTTTGGGCTGGAGCTTCTCGTGGTTTGAGGCCTGGCTTGCTCCACCCCCTGCTCTTGAGATTCTCCCGGATGTGGGCTGCATTTTGGCTCCCTTTTGGGCTGGAGCTTCTCGTGGTTTGAGGCCTGGCTTGCTCCACCCCCTGCTCTTGAGATTCTCCCGGATGTGGGCTGCATTTTGGCTGCCCTTTGGGCTGGAGCTTCTCCTGGTTTGAGGCCTGGCTTGCTCCACCCCCTGCTCTTGAGATTCTGCCGGATGTGGGCTGCATTTTGGCTGCCTTTAGGGCTGGAGCTTCTCATGGTTTGAGGCCTGGCTTGTTCCACCCCCTGCTCTTGATATTCTCCCGGATGTGGGCTGCATTTTGGCTCCCTTTTGTTCTGGAGCTTCTCGTGGTCTGAGGACTGGCTTGCTCCACCCCCTGCTCTTGAGATTCTCCCGGATGTGGGCTGCATTTTGGCTGCCTTTTGGGCTGGAGCTTCTCGAGGTTTGAGGCCTGGCTTGCTCCACCCCCTGCTCTTGAGATTCTCCCGGATGTGGGCTGCATTTTGGCTGCCTTTTGGGCTGGAGCTTCTCGTGGTTTGAGGCCTGGCTTGCTCCACCCCCTGCTCTTGAGATTCTCCCGGATGTGGGCTGCATTTTGGCTGCCTTTTGGGCTGGAGCTTCTCGAGGTTTGAGGCCTGCCTTGCTCCACCCCCTGCTCTTGAGATTCTCCCGCATGTGGGCTGCATTTTGGCTGCCTTTTGGGCTGGAGCTTCTCGTGGTTTGAGGCCTGGCTTGCTCCACCCCCTGCTCTTGAGATTCTCCCGGATGTGGGCTGCATTTTGGCTGCCTTTTGGGCTGGAGCTTCTCGAGGTTTGAGGCCTGGCTTGCTCCACCCCCTGCTCTTGAGATTCTCCCGGATGTGGGCTGGATTTTGGCTGCCTTTTGGGCTGGAGCTTCTCGTGGTTTGAGGCCTGGCTTGCTCCACCACCTGCTCTTGAGATTCTCCCGGATGTGGGCTGCATTTTGGCTGCCTTTTGGGATGGAGCTTCTCGAGGTTTGAGGCCTGGCTTGCTCCACCCCCTGCTCTTGAGATTCTCCCGGATGTGGGCTGCATTTGGGCTGCCTTTTGGGCTGGAGCTTCTCGAGGTTTGAGGCCTGCCTTGCTCCACCCCCTGCTCTTGAGATTCTCCTGGATGTGGGCTGCATTTTGGCTGCCTTTTGGGCTGGAGCTTCTCGTGGTTTGAGGCCTGGCTTGCTCCACCCCCTGCTCTTGAGATTCTCCCGGATGTGGGCTGCATTTTGGCTGCATTTTGGGCTGGAACTTTTCGTGGTTTGAGGCCTGGCTTGCTCCACCCCCTGCTCTTGAGATTCTCCCGGATGTGGGCTGCATTTTGGCTGCCTTTAGGGCTGCAGCTTCTCAAGGTTTGAGGCCTGGCTTGCTCCAAACTCTGCCATTGAGATTCTCCCTGAGTTGGGCTGCATTTTGGCTGATTCTTGGGCTGGAGCTTCTCGAGGTTTGAGGCCTGGCTTGCTCCACCCCCTGCTCTTGAGATTCTCCCGGATGTGGGCTGGATTTTGGCTGCCTCTTGGGCTGGAGCTTCTCGTGGTTTGAGGCCTTGCTTGCTCCACCCCCTGCTCTTGAGATTCTCCCGGATATGGGCTGGATTTTGTCTGCATTTTGGGCTGGAGCTTCTCGTGGTTTGACGCCTGGCTTGCTCCACCCCCTGCTCTTGAGATTCTCCCGGATGTGGGCTGCATTTTGGCTGCCTTTTGGGCTGGAGCTTCTCGTGGTTTGAGGCCTGGCTTCCTCCACCCCCTGCTCTTGCGATTCTCCCGGATGTGGGCTGCATTTTGGCTGCCTTTAGGGCTGGAGCTTCTCGTGGTTTGAGGCCTGGCTTGCTCCACCACCTGCTCTTGAGATTCTCCCGGATGTGGGCTGCATTTTGGCTGCCTTTTGGGCTGGAGCTTCTCGTGGTTTGAGGCCTGGATTGCTCCACCCCCTGCTCTTGAGATTCTCCCGGATATGGGCTGGATTTTGTCTGCATTTTGGGCTGGAGCTTCTCGTGGTTTGACGCCTGGCTTGCTCCACCCCCTGCTCTTGAGATTCTCCCGGATGTGGGCTGGATTTTGGCTGCCTTTTGGGCTGGAGCTTCTCGTGGTTTGAGGCCTGGCTTGCTCCACCCCCTGCTCTTGAGATTCTCCCGGATGTGGGCTGCATTTTGGCTGCCTTTTGGGCTGGAGCTTCTCGTGGTTTGAGGCCTGGCTTCCTCCACCCCCTGCTCTTGCGATTCTCCCGCATGTGGGCTGCATTTTGGCTGCCTTTAGGGCTGGAGCTTCTCGTGGTTTGAGGCCTGGCTTGCTCCACCCCCTGCTCTTGAGATTCTCACGGATGTGGGCTGCATTTTGGCTGCCTTTTGGGCTGGAGCTTCTCAGGGTTTGAGGCCTGGCTTGCTCCAAACTCTGCCATTGAGATTCTCCTGGATGTGGGCTGCATTTTGGCTGATTCTTGGGCTGGAGCTTCTCGAGGTTTGAGGCCTGGCTTGCTCCACCCCCTGCTCTTGAGATTCTCCCGGATGTGGGCTGCATTTTGGCTGCCTTTTGGGCTGGAGCTTCTCGTGGTTTGAGGCCTGGTTTGCTCGACCCCCTGCTCTTGATATTCTCCCGGATGTTGGCTGCATTTTGGCTGCCTTTTGGGCTGGAGCTTCTCGTGGTTTGAGGCCTGGCTTGCGCCACCCCCTGCTCTTGAGATTCTCCCGGATGTGGGCTGCATTTTGGCTGCCTTTTGGGCTGGAGCTTCTCGTGGTTTGAGGCCTGGCTTGCTCCAACCCCTGCTCTTGAGATTGTCCCGGATGTGGGCTGCATTTTGGCTGCCTTTTTGCTGGAGCTTCTCGTGGTTTGAGGCCTGGCTTGCTCCACCACCTGCTCTTGAGATGCTCCCGGATGTGGGTAGGATTTTGGCTGCCTTTTGGGCTGGAGCTTCTCATGGTTTGAGGCCTGGCTTGCTCCACCCCCTGCTCTTGAGATTCTCCGGGATGTGGGCTGCATTTTGGCTGCCTTTAGGGCTGGAGCTTCTCTTGGTTTGAGGCCTGGCTTGCTCCACCCCCTGCTCTTGAGATTCTCCCGGAGGTGGGCTGCATCTTGGCTGCCTTTTGGGCTGGAGCTTCTCGTGGTTTGAGGCCTGGCTTGCTCCACCCCCTGCTCTTGAGATTCTCCCGGATGTGGGCTGCATTTGGGCTGCCTTTTGGGATGGAGCTTCTCGAGGTTTGAGGCCTGCCTTGCTCCACCCCCTGCTCTTGAGATTCTCCTGGATGTGGGCTGCATTTTGGCTGCCTTTTGGGCTGGAGCTTCTCGTGGTTTGAGGCCTGGCTTGCTCCACCCCCTGCTCTTGAGATTCTCCCGGATGTGGGCTGCATTTTGGCTGCCTTTTGGGCTGGAGCTTCTCGTGGTTTGAGGCCTGGCTTGCTCCAAACTCTGCCATTGAGATTCTCCCGGAGTTGGGCTGCATTTTGGCTGATTCTTGGGCTGGAACTTCTCGAGGTTTGAGGCCTGGCTTGCTCCACCCCCTGCTCTTGAGATTCTCCCGGATGTGGGCTGGATTTTGGCTGCCTCTTGGGCTGGAGCTTCTCGTGGTTTGAGGCCTTGCTTGCTCCACCCCCTGCTCTTGAGATTCTCCCGGATGTGGGCTGCATTTTGGCTGCCTTTTGGGCTGGAGCTTCTCGTGGTTTGAGGCCTGGCTTCCTCCACCCCCTGCTCTTGCGATTCTCCCGGATGTGGGCTGTATTTTGGCTGCCTTTTGGGCTGGAGCTTCTCGTGGTTTGAGGCCTGGCTTGCTCCACCCCCTGCTCTTGAGATTCTCACGGAGGTGGGCTGCATTTTGGCTGCCTTTTGGGCTGGAGCTTCTCGTGGTTTGAGGCCTGGCTTGCTCCACCCCCTGCTCTTGAGATTCTCCCGGATATGGGCTGCATTTTGGCTGCATTTTGGGCTGGAGCTTCTCGTGGTTTGACGCCTGGCTTGCTCCACGCCCTGCTCTTGAGATTCTCCCGGATGTGGGCTGCATTTTGGCTGCCTTTTGGGCTGGAGCTTCTCAAGGTTTGAGGCCTGGCTTGCTCCAAACTCTGCCATTGAGATTCTCCGGGATGTGGGCTGCATTTTGGCTGATTCTTGGGCTGGAGCTTCTCGAGGTTTGAGGCCTGGCTTGCTCCAACCCCTGCTCTTGAGATTCTCCTGGATGTGGGCTGCATTTTGGCTGCCTTTTGGGCTGGAGCTTCTCGTGGTTTGAGGCCTGCCTTGCTCCACCCCCTGCTCTTGAGATTCTCCCGGATGTGGGCTGCATTTTGGCTGATTCTTGGGCTGGAGCTTCTCGAGGTTTGAGGCCTGGCTTGCTCCACCCCCTGCTCTTGAGATTCTCCCGGATGTGGGCTGCATTTTGGCTGCCTTTTGGGCTGGAGCTTCTCGTGGTTTGAGGCCTGGTTTGCTCGACCCCCTGCTCTTGAGTTTCTCCCGGATGTTGGCTGCATTTTGGCTGCCTTTTGGGCTGGAGCTTCTCGTGGTTTGAGGCCTGGCTTGCGCCACCCCCTGCTCTTGAGATTCTCCCGGATGTGGGCTGCATTTTGGCTGCCTTTTGGGCTGGAGCTTCTCGTGGTTTGAGGCCTGGCTTGCTCCAACCCCTGCTCTTGAGATTGTCCCGGATGTGGGCTGCATTTTGGCTGCCTTTTTGCTGGAGCTTCTCGTGGTTTGAGGCCTGGCTTGCTCCACCACCTGCTCTTGAGATGCTCCCGGATGTGGGTAGGATTTTGGCTGCCTTTTGGGCTGGAGCTTCTCATGGTTTGAGGCCTGGCTTGCTCCACCCCCTGCTCTTGAGATTCTCCGGGATGTGGGCTGCATTTTGGCTGCCTTTAGGGCTGGAGCTTCTCTTGGTTTGAGGCCTGGCTTGCTCCACCCCCTGCTCTTGAGATTCTCCCGGAGGTGGGCTGCATCTTGGCTGCCTTTTGGGCTGGAGCTTCTCGTGGTTTGAGGCCTGGCTTGCTCCACCCCCTGCTCTTGAGATTCTCCCGGATGTGGGCTGCATTTGGGCTGCCTTTTGGGATGGAGCTTCTCGAGGTTTGAGGCCTGCCTTGCTCCACCCCCTGCTCTTGAGATTCTCCTGGATGTGGGCTGCATTTTGGCTGCCTTTTGGGCTGGAGCTTCTCGTGGTTTGAGGCCTGGCTTGCTCCACCCCCTGCTCTTGAGATTCTCCCGGATGTGGGCTGCATTTTGGCTGCCTTTTGGGCTGGAGCTTCTCGTGGTTTGAGGCCTGGCTTGCTCCAAACTCTGCCATTGAGATTCTCCCGGAGTTGGGCTGCATTTTGGCTGATTCTTGGGCTGGAGCTTCTCGAGGTTTGAGGCCTGGCTTGCTCCACCCCCTGCTCTTGAGATTCTCTCGGATGTGGGCTGGATTTTGGCTGCCTCTTGGGCTGGAGCTTCTCGTGGTTTGAGGCCTTGCTTGCTCCACCCCCTGCTCTTGAGATTCTCCCGGATGTGGGCTGCATTTTGGCTGCCTTTTGGGCTGGAGCTTCTCGTGGTTTGAGGCCTGGCTTCCTCCACCCCCTGCTCTTGCGATTCTCCCGGATATGGGCTGTATTTTGGCTGCCTTTTGGGCTGGAGCTTCTCGTGGTTTGAGGCCTGGCTTGCTCCACCCCCTGCTCTTGAGATTCTCACGGAGGTGGGCTGCATTTTGGCTGCCTTTTGGGCTGGAGCTTCTCGTGGTTTGAGGCCTGGCTTGCTCCACCCCCTGCTCTTGAGATTCTCCCGGATATGGGCTGCATTTTGGCTGCATTTTGGGCTGGAGCTTCTCGTGGTTTGACGCCTGGCTTGCTCCACCCCCTGCTCTTGAGATTCTCCCGGATGTGGGCTGCATTTTGGCTGCCTTTTGGGCTGGAGCTTCTCAAGGTTTGAGGCCTGGCTTGCTCCAAACTCTGCCATTGAGATTCTCCGGGATGTGGGCTGCATTTTGGCTGATTCTTGGGCTGGAGCTTCTCGAGGTTTGAGGCCTGGCTTGCTCCAACCCCTGCTCTTGAGATTCTCCTGGATGTGGGCTGCATTTTGGCTGCCTTTTGGGCTGGAGCTTCTCGTGGTTTGAGGCCTGCCTTGCTCCACCCCCTGCTCTTGAGATTCTCCCGGATGTGGGCTGCATTTTGGCTGCCTTTTGGGCTGGAGCTTCTCGTGGTTTGAGGCCTGGCTTGCTCCACCCCCTGCTCTTGATATTCTCCTGGATGTGGGCTGCATTTTGGCTGCCTTTTGGGCTGGAGCTTCTCGTGGTTTGAGGCCTGGCTTCCTCCACCCCCTGCTCTTGCGATTCTCCCGGATGTGGGCTGCATTTTGGCTGCCTTTAGGGCTGGAGCTTCTCGTGGTTTGAGGCCTGGCTTGCTCCACCACCTGCTCTTGAGATTCTCCCGGATGTGGGCTGCATTTTGGCTGCCTTTTGGGCTGGAGCTTCTCGTGGTTTGGGGCCTGGCTTGCTCCACCCCCTGCTCTTGAGATTCTCCTGGATGTGGGCTGCATTTTGGCTGCCTTTAGGGCTGGAGCTTCTCGTGGTTTGAGGCCTGGCTTGCTCCACCCCCTGCTCTTGAGATTCTCCCGGATGTGGGCTGCATTTTGGCTGCCTTTTGGGCTGGAGCTTCTCAAGGTTTGAGGCCTGGCTTGCTCCAAACTCTGCCATTGAGATTCTCCCGGATGTGGGCTGCATTTTGGCTGCGTTTTGGGCTGGAGCTTCTCGTGGTTTGAGGCCTGGTTTGCTCGACCCCCTGCTCTTGATATTCTCCCGGATGTTGGCTGCATTTTGGCTGCCTTTTGGGCTGGAGCTTCTCGTGGTTTGAGGCCTGGCTTGCGCCACCCCCTGCTCTTGAGATTCTCCCGGATGTGGGCTGCATTTTGGCTGCCTTTTGGGCTGGAGCTTCTCGTGGTTTGAGGCCTGGCTTGCTCCACCCCCTGCTCTTGAGATTGTCCCGGATGTGGGCTGCATTTTGGCTGCCTTTTTGCTGGAGCTTCTCGTGGTTTGAGGCCTGGCTTGCTCCACCACCTGCTCTTGAGATTCTCCCGGATGTGGGTAGGATTTTGGCTGCCTTTTGGGCTGGAGCTTCTCATGGTTTGAGGCCTGGCTTGCTCCACCCCCTGCTCTTGAGATTCTCCGGGATGTGGGCTGCATTTTGGCTGCCTTTTGCGATGGAGCTTCTCTTGGTTTGAGGCCTGGCTTGCTCCACCCCCTGCTCTTGAGATTCTCCCGGAGGTGGGCTGCATCTTGGCTGCCTTTTGGGCTGGAGCTTCTCGTGGTTTGAGGCCTGGCTTGCTCCACCCCCTGCTCTTGAGATTCTCCCGGATGTGGGCTGCATTTGGGCTGCCTTTTGGGATGGAGCTTCTCGAGGTTTGAGGCCTGGCTTGCTCCACCCCCTGCTCTTGAGATTCTCCTGGATGTGGGCTGCATTTTGGCTGCCTTTTGGGCTGGAGCTTCTCGTGGTTTGAGGCCTGGCTTGCTCCACCCCCTGCTCTTGAGATTCTCCCGGATGTGGGCTGCATTTTGGCTGCCTTTTGGGCTGGAGCTTCTCGTGGTTTGAGGCCTGGCTTGCTCCACCCCCTGCTCTTGAGATTCTCCCGGATGTGGGCTGCATTTTGGCTGCCTTTAGGGCTGGAGCTTCTCAAGGTTTGAGGCCTGGCTTGCTCCAAACTCTGCCATTGAGATTCTCCCGGAGTTGGGCTGCATTTTGGCTGATTCTTGGGCTGGAGCTTCTCGAGGTTTGAGGCCTGGCTTGCTCCACCCCCTGCTCTTGAGATTCTCCCGGATGTGGGCTGCATTTTGGCTGCCTCTTGGGCTGGAGCTTCTCGTGGTTTGAGGCCTTGCTTGCTCCACCCCCTGCTCTTGAGATTCTCCCGGATATGGGCTGCATTTTGTCTGCATTTTGGGCTGGAGCTTCTCGTGGTTTGACGCCTGGCTTGCTCCACCCCCTGCTCTTGAGATTCTCCCGGATGTGGGCTGCATTTTGGCTGCCTTTTGGGCTGGAGCTTCTCGTGGTTTGAGGCCTGGCTTCCTCCACCCCCTGCTCTTGCGATTCTCCCGGATGTGGGCTGCATTTTGGCTGCGTTTTGGGCTGGAGCTTCTCGTGGTTTGAGGCCTGGCTTGCTCCACCACCTGCTCTTGAGATTCTCCCGGATGTGGGCTGCATTTTGGCTGCCTTTTGGGCTGGAGCTTCTTGTGGTTTGAGGCCTGGCTTGCTCCACCCCCTGCTCTTGAGATTCTCCCGGATATGGGCTGCATTTTTTCTGCATTTTGGGCTGGAGCTTCTCGTGGTTTGACGCCTGGCTTGCTCCACCCCCTGCTCTTGAGATTCTCCCGGATGTGGGCTGGATATTGGCTGCCTTTTGGGCTGGAGCTTCTCGTGGTTTGAGGCCTGGCTTGCTCCACCCCATGCTCTTGAGATTCTCCCGGAGGTGGGCTGCATCTTGGCTGCCTTTTGGGCTGGAGCTTCTCGTGGTTTGAGGCCTGGCTTGCTCCACCCCCTGCTCTTGAGATTCTCCCGCATGTGGGCTGCATTTTGGCTGCGTTTTGGGCTGGAGCTTCTCGTGGTTTGAGGCCTGGTTTGCTCGACCCCCTGCTCTTGATATTCTCCCGGATATGGGCTGCATTTTGGCTGCCTTTTGGGCTGGAGGTTCTCGTGGTTTGAGGCCTGGCTTGCGCCACCCCCTGCTCTTGAGATTCTCCCGGATGTGGGCTGCATTTTGGCTGCCTTTTGGGCTGGAGCTTCTCGTGGTTTGAGGCCTGGCTTGCTCCACCCCCTGCTCTTGAGATTCTCCCGGATGTGGGTAGGATTTTGGCTGCCTTTTGGGCTGGAGCTTCTCGTGGTTTGAGGCCTGGCTTGCTCCACCCCCTGCTCTTGAGATTCTCCCGGATGTGGGCTGCATTTTGGCTGCGTTTTGGGCTGGAGCTTCTCGTGGTTTGAGGCCTGGATTGCTCCACCCCCTGCTCTTGAGATTCTCCCGGATGTGGGCTGCATTTTGGCTGCCTTTTAGGCTGGAGCTTCTCGTGGTTTGAGGCCTGGCTTGCTCGACCCCCTGCTCTTGATATTCTCCCCGAGGTGGGCTGCATTTTGGCTGCATTTTGGGCTGGAGCTTCTCGTGGTTTGAGGCCTGGCTTGCTCCACCCCCTGCTCTTGATATTCTCCCGGATGTGGGCTGCATTTTGGCTGCCTTTTGGGCTGGAGCTTCTCGTGGTTTGAGGCCTGGCTTGCTCCACCCCCTGCTCTTGAGATAGTCCCGGATGTGGGCTGCATTTTGGCTGCCTTTTGGGCTGGAGCTTCTCATGGTTTGAGGCCTGGCTTGCTCCACCCCCTGCTCTTGAGATTCTCCCGGAGGTGGGCTGCATTTTGGCTGCCTTTTGGGCTGGAGCTTCTCGTGGTTTGAGGCCTGCCTTGCTCCACCTCCTGCTCTTGAGATTCTCCCGGATGTGGGCTGCATTTTGGCTCGCTTTTGTTCTGGAGCTTCTCGAGGTTTGAGGCCTGGCTTGCTCCACCCCCTGCTCTTGAGATTCTCCCGGATGTGGGCTGCATTTTGGCTCGCTTTTGGGCTGGAGCTTCTCGTGGTTTGAGGCCTGGCTTGCTCCACCCCCTGCTCTTGAGATTCTCCCGGATGTGGGCTGCATTTTGGCTGCCTTTTGGGCTGGAGCTTCTCGTGGTTTGAGGCCTGGCTTGCTCCACCCCCTGCTCTTGAGATTCTCCCGGATGTGGGCTGCATTTTGGCTGATTCTTGGGCTGGAGCTTCTCGTGGTTTGAGGCCTGGCTTTCTCCACCCCCTGCTCTTGAGATTCTCCCGGATGTGGGCTGTATTTTGGCTGATTCTTGGGCTGGAGCTTCTCGAGGTTTGAGGCCTGCCTTGCTCCACCCCCTGCTCTTGAGATTCTCCCGGATGTGGGCTGCATTTTGGCTGCCTTTTGGGCTGGAGCTTCTCATGGTTTGAGGCCTGGCTTACTCCACCCCCTGCTCTTGAGATTCTCTCCGAGGTGGGCTGCATTTTGGCTTCATTTTGGGCTGGAGCTTCTCGTGGTTTGAGGCCTGGCTTGCTCCACCCCCTGATCTTGAGATGCTCCCGGATGTGGGCTGCATTTTGGCTGCCTTTAAGGCTGGAGTTTCTCGTGGTTTGAGGCCTGGCTTGCTCCACCCCCTGCTCTTGAGATTCTCCCGGATGTGGGTTGCATTTTGGCTGATTCTTGGGCTGGAGCTTCTCATGGTTTGAGGCCTGGCTTTCTCCACCCCCTGCTCTTGAGATTCTCCCGGATGTGGGCTGTATTTTGGCTGCCTTTTGGGCTGGAGCTTCTCGTGGTTTGAGGCCTGGCTTGCTCCACCCCCTGCTCTTGAGATTCTCCCGGATGTGGGCTGCATTTTGGCGGCCTATTGGGCTGGAGCTTCTCGTGGTTTGAGGCCTGGCTTGCTCCACCCCCTGCTCTTGAGATTCTCCCGGATGTGGGAGGCATTTTGGCTGCCTTTGGAGCTGGAGGTTCTCGTGGATTGAGGCCTGGCTTGCTCCACCCCCTGCTCTTGAGATTCTCTCGGATGTGGGCTGCATTTTGGCTGCATTTTGACCTGGAGCTTCTCGTGGTTTGAGGCCTGGCTTGCTCCATCCCCTGCTCTTGAGATTCTCCCGGATGTGGGCTGCATTTTGGCTGACATTTTGGGCTGGAGCTTCTCGAGGTTTGACGCCTGCCTTGCTCCAACCCCTGCTCTTGAGATTCTCCCGGATGTGGGCTGCATTTTGGCTGCCTTTTGGGCTGGAGCTTCTCGTGGTTTGAGGCCTGGCTTGCTCCACCCCCTGCTCTTGAGTTTCTCCCAGATGTGGGCTGCATTTTGGCTGATACTTGGGCTGGGGCTTCTCGTGGTTTGAGGCCTGGCTTGCTCCACCCCCTGCTCTTGAGATTCTCCCGGATGTGGACTGGATTTTGGTTGCATTTTGGGCTGGAGCTTCTCGTGGTTTGAGGCCTGGCTTGCTCCACCCCCTGCTCTTGAGATTCTCCCGGATGTGGACTGGATTTTGGTTGCATTTTGGGCTGGAGCTTCTCGTGGTTTGAGGCCTGGCTTGCTCCACCCCTTTCTCTTGAGATTCTCCCGGATGTGGGCTGCATTTTGGCTGCATTTTGGGCTGGAGCTTCTCGTGGTTTGAGGCCTGGCTTGCTCCACCCCCTGCTCTTGAGATTCTCCCGGATGTGGGCTGCATTTTGGCTACAATTTATGCTGGAGCTTCTCGTGGTTTGAGGCCTGGCTTGCTCCACCCCCTGCTCTTGAGATTCTCCCGGATGTGGTTAGGATTTTGGCTGCATTTTGGGCTGGAGCTTCTCGTGGTTTGAGGCCTGGCTTGCACCACCCCCTGCTCTTGATATTCTCCCGGAGGTGGGCTGCATTTTGGCTGCATTTTGGGCTACAGCTTCTTGAGGTTTGAGGCCTGGCTTGCTCCACCCCCTGCTCTTGAGATTCTACCGGATGTGGGCTGCATTTTGGCTGCCTTTTGGGCTGGAGCTTCTCGTGGTTTGAGGCCTGGCTTGCTCCACCCCCTGCTCTTGAGATTCTCCCGGATGTGGGCTGCATTTTGGCTGCACTTTGGGCTGGAGCTTCTCATGGTTTGAGGCCTGGCTTGCTCCACCCCCTGCTCTTCAGATTCTCCCGGATGTGGGCTGCATTTTGGCTGCCTTTTGGGCTGGAGCTTCTCATGGTTTGAGGCCTGGCTTGCTCCACCCCCTGCTCTTGAGATTCTCCCGGATGTGGGAGGCATTTTGGCTGCCTTTGGAGCTGGAGGTTCTCGTGGATTGAGGCCTGGCTTGCTCCACCCCCTGCTCTTGAGATTCTCTCGGATGTGGGCTGCATTTTGGCTGCATTTTGACCTGGAGCTTCCCGTGGTTTGACGCCTGCCTTGCTCCAACCCCTGCTCTTGAGATTCTCCCGGATGTGGGCTGCATTTTGGCTGCCTTTTGGGCTGGAGCTTCTCGTGGTTTGAGGCCTGGCTTGCTCCACCCCCTGCTCTTGAGTTTCTCCCAGATGTGGGCTGCATTTTGGCTGATACTTGGGCTGGGGCTTCTCGTGGTTTGAGGCCTGGCTTGCTCCACCCCCTGCTCTTGAGATTCTCCCGGATGTGGGCTGCATTTTGGCTGCATTTTGGGCTGGAGCTTCTCGTGGTTTGAGGCCTGGCTTGCTCCACCCCCTGCTCTTGAGATTCTCCCGGATGTGGGCTGCATTTTGGCTACAAGTTATGCTGGAGCTTCTCGTGGTTTGAGGCCTGGCTTGCTCCACCCCCTGCTCTTGAGATTCTCCCGGATGTGGTTAGGATTTTGGCTGCATTTTGGGCTGGAGCTTCTCGTGGTTTGAGGCCTGGCTTGCACCACCCCCTGCTCTTGATATTCTCCCGGAGGTGGGCTGCATTTTGGCTGCATTTTGGGCTACAGCTTCTTGAGGTTTGAGGCCTGGCTTGCTCCACCCCCTGCTCTTGAGATTCTACCGGATGTGGGCTGCATTTTGGCTGCCTTTTGGGCTGGAGCTTCTCGTGGTTTGAGGCCTGGCTTGCTCCACCCCCTGCTCTTGAGATTCTCCCGGATGTGGGCTGCATTTTGGCTGCCTTTTGGGCTGGAGCTTCTCGTGGTTTGAGGCCTGGCTTGCTCCACCCCCTGCTCTTGAGATTCTCCCGGATGTGGGCTGCATTTTGGCTGCACTTTGGGCTGGAGCTTCTCATGGTTTGAGGCCTGGCTTGCTCCACCCCCTGCTCTTCAGATTCTCCCGGATATGGGCTGCATTTTGGCTGCCTTTTGGGCTGGAGCTTCTCATGGTTTGAGGCCTGGCTTGCTCCACCCCCTGCTCTTGAGATTCTCTCAGATGTGGGCTGCATTTTGGCTACATTTTGGGCTGGAGCTTCTCGTGGTTTGAGGCCTGGCTTGCTCCACCCCCTGCTCTTGAGATTCTCCCGGATGTGGGCTGCATTTTGGCTGATTCTTGGGCTGGAGCTTCTCGTGGTTTGAGGCCTGGCTTTCTCCACCCCCTGCTCTTGAGATTCTCCCGGATGTGGGCTGTATTTTGGCTGCCTTTTGGGCTGGAGCTTCTCGTGGTTTGAGGCCTGGCTTGCTCCACCCCCTGCTCTTGAGATTCTCCCGGATGTGGGAGGCATTTTGGCTGCCTTTGGAGCTGGAGGTTGTCGTGGTTTGAGGCCTGGCTTGCTCCACCCCCTGCTCTTGAGATTCTCCCGGATGTGGGCTGCATTTTGGCTGCCTTTTGGGCTGGAGCTTCTTGTGGTTTGAGGCCTGGCTTGCTCCACCCCCTGCTCTTGAGATTCTCTCGGATGTGGGCTGCATTTTGGCTGCATTTTGACCTGGAGCTTCTCGTGGTTTGAGGCCTGGCTTGCTCCATCCCCTGCTCTTGAGATTCTCCCGGATGTGGGCTGCATTTTGGCTGACATTTTGGGCTGGAGCTTCTCGAGGTTTGACGCCTGCCTTGCTCCACCCCCTGCTCTTGAGATTCTCCCAGATGTGGGCTGCATTTTGGCTGATACTTGGGCTGGGGCTTCTCGTGGTTTGAGGCCTGGCTTGCTCCACCCCCTGCTCTTGAGATTCTCCCGGATGTGGACTGGATTTTGGTTGCATTTTGGGCTGGAGCTTCTCGTGGTTTGAGGCCTGGCTTGCTCCACCCCTTGCTCTTGAGATTCTCCCGGATGTGGGCTGCATTTTGGCTGATTCTTGGGCTGGAGCTTCTCGTGGTTTGAGGCCTGGCTTGCTCCACCCCCTGCTCTTGAGATTCTCCTGGATGTGGGCTGCATTTTGGCTGCCTTTAAGGCTGGAGCTTCTCGTGGTTTGAGGCCTGGCTTGCTCCACCCCCTGCTCTTGAGATTCTCCTGGATGTGGGCTGCATTTTGGCTGATTCTTGGGCTGGAGCTTCTCGTGGTTTGAGGCCTGGCTTTCTCCACCCCCTGCTCTTGAGATTCTCCCGGATGTGGGCTGCATTTTGGCTGCATTTTGGGCTGGAGCTACTCGTGGTTTGAGGCCTGGCTTGCTGCACCCCCTGTTCTTGAGATTCTCCTGGATGTGGGCTGCATTTTGGCTGCCTTTTGGGCTGGAGCTTCTCGGGGTTTGAGGCCTGGCTTGCTCCACCCCCTGCTCTTGAGATTCTCCCGGATGTGGGCTGCATTTTGGCGGCCTATTGGGCTGGAGCTTCTCGTGGTTTGAGGCCTGGCTTGCTCCACCCCCTGCTCTTGAGATTCTCTCGGATGTGGGCTGCATTTTGGCTGCATTTTGACCTGGAGCTTCTCGTGGTTTGAGGCCTGGCTTGCTCCAACCCCTGCTCTTGAGATTCTCCCGGATGTGGGCTGCATTTTGGCTGCCTTTTGGGCTGGAGCTTCTCGTGGTTTGAGGCCTGGCTTGCTCCACCCCCTGCTCTTGAGATTCTCTCGGATGTGGGCTGCATTTTGGCTGACATTTTGGGCTGGAGCTTCTCGAGGTTTGACGCCTGCCTTGCTCCAACCCCTGCTCTTGAGATTCTCCCGGATGTGGGCTGCATTTTGGCGGCCTTTTGGGCTGGAGCTTCTCGTGGTTTGAGGCCTGGCTTGCTCCACCCCCTGCTCTTGAGATTCTCCCAGATGTGGTCTGCATTTTGGCTGCATTTTGGGCTGGAGCTTCTCGTGGTTTGAGGCCTGGCTTGGTCCACCCCCTGCTCTTGAGTTTCTCCCAGATGTGGGCTGCATTTTGGCTGATACTTGGGCTGGGGCTTCTCGTGGTTTGAGGCCTGGCTTGCTCCACCCCCTGCTCTTGAGATTCTCCCGGATGTGGGCTGGATTTTGGTTGCATTTTGGGCTGGAGCTTCTCATGGTTTGAGGCCTGGCTTGCTCCACCCCCTGCTCTTGAGATTCTCCCGGATGTGGGCTGCATTTTGGCTGCCTTTAAGGCTGGAGCTTCTCGTGGTTTGAGGCCTGGCTTGCTCCACCCCCTGCTCTTGAGATTCTCCCGGATGTGGGCTGCATTTTGGCTGATTCTTGGGCTGGAGCTTCTCGTGGTTTGAGGCCTGGCTTGCTCCACCCCCTGCTCTTGAGATTCTCCCGGATGTGGGCTGCATTTTGGCTGCCTTTAGGGCTGGAGCTTCTTGTGGTTTGAGGCCTGGCTTGCTCCACCCCCTGCTCTTGATATTCTCCCGGATGTGGGCTGCATTTTGGCTGATTCTTGGGGTGGAGCTTCCCGTGGTTTGAGGCCTGGCTTGCTCCACCCCCTGCTCTTCAGATTCTCCCGGATGTGGGCTGCATTTTGGCTGCCTTTTGGGCTGGAGCTTCTCGTGGTTTGAGGCCTGGCTTGCTCCACCCCCTGCTCTTGATATTCTCCCGGAGGTGGGCTGCATTTTGGCTACATTTTGGGCTGGAGCTTCTCGTGGTTTGAGGCCTGGCTTGCTCCACCCCCGCTCTTGATATTCTCCCGGAGGTGGGCTGCATTTTGGCTGCATTTTGGGCTACAGCTTCTTGAGGTTTGAGGCCTGGCTTGCTCCACCCCCTGCTCTTGAGATTCTACCGGATGTGGGCTGCATTTTGGCTGCTTTTGAACTGGAGCTTCTCGTGGTTTGAGGCCTGCCTTGCTCCACCCCCTGCTCTTGAGATTCTCTCAGATGTGGGCTGCATTTTGGCTGCCTTTTGGGCTGGAGCTTCTTGTGGTTTGAGGCCTGGCTTGCTCCACCCCCTGCTCTTGATATTCTCCCGGATGTGGGCTGCATTTTGGCTGATTCTTGGGCTGGAGCTTCTCATGGTTTCAGGCCTGGTTTGGTCCACCCCCTGCTCTTGAGATTCTCCCGGATGTGGGCTGCATTTTGGCGGCCTATTGGGCTGGAGCTTCTCGTGGTTTGAGGCCTGGCTTGCTCCACCCCCTGCTCTTGAGATTCTCCCGGATGTAGGCTGCATTTTGGCTGCCTTTTGGGCTGGAGCTTCTTGTGGTTTGAGGCCTGGCTTGCTCCACCCCCTGCTCTTGAGATTCTCCCGGATGTGGGAGGCATTTTGGCTGCCTTTGGAGCTGGAGGTTCTCGTGGTTTGAGGCCTGGCTTGCTCCACCCCCTGCTCTTGAGATTCTCCCGGATGTGGGCTGCATTTTGGCTGCCTTTTGGGCTGGAGCTTCTTGTGGTTTGAGGCCTGGCTTGCTCCACCCCCTGCTCTTGAGATTCTCTCGGATGTGGGCTGCATTTTGGCTGCATTTTGACCTGGAGCTTCTCGTGGTTTGAGGCCTGGCTTGCTCCATCCCCTGCTCTTGAGATTCTCCCGGATGTGGGCTGCATTTTGGCAGATATTTTGGGCTGGAGCTTCTCGAGGTTTGACGCCTGTCTTGCTCCAACCCCTGCTCTTGAGATTCTCCCGGATGTGGGCTGCATTTTGGCTGATTCTTGGGCTGGAGGTTCTCGTGGTTTGAGGCCTGGCTTTCTCCACCCCCTGCTCTTGAGTTTCTCCCAGATGTGGGCTGCATTTTGGCGGATACTTGGGCTGGGGCTTCTCGTGGTTTGAGGCCTGGCTTGCTCCACCCCCTGCTCTTGAGATTCTCCCGGATGTGGACTGGATTTTGGTTGCATTTTGGGCTGGAGCTTCTCGTGGTTTGAGGCCTGGCTTGCTCCACCCACTGCTCTTGAGATTCTCCCCGATGTGGGCTGCATTTTGGCTGCATTTTGGGCTGGAGCTTCTCGTGGTTTGAGGCCTGGCTTGCTCCACCCCCTGCTCTTGAGATTCTCACGGATGTGGGCTGCATTTTGGCTGCCTTTAAGGCTGGAGCTTCTCGTGGTTTGAGGCCTGGCTTGCTCCACCCCCTGCTCTTGAGATTCTCCCGGATGTGGGCTCCATTTTGGCTGATTCTTGGGCTGGAGCTTATCGTGGTTTGAGGCCTGGCTTTCTCCACCCGCTGCTCTTGAGATTCTCCCGGATGTGGGCTGCATTTTGGCTGCATTTTGGGCTGGAGCTTCTTGTGGTTTGAGGCCTGGCTTGCTCCACCCCCTGCTCTTGAGATTCTCCCGGATGTGGGCTGCATTTTGGCTGATTCTTGGGGTGGAGCTTCCCGTGGTTTGAGGCCTGCCTTGCTCCACCCCCTGCTCTTCAGATTCTCCCGGATGTGGGCTGCATTTTGGCTGCCTTTTGGGCTGGAGCTTCTCATGGTTTGAGGCCTGGCTTGCTCCACCCCCTGCTCTTGAGATTCTCCCGGATGTGGGCTGCATTTTGGCTAAAATTTATGCTGGAGCTTCTCGTGGTTTGAGGCCTGGCTTGCTCCACCCCCTGCTCTTGAGATTCTCCCGGATGTGGTTAGGATTTTGGCTGCATTTTGGGCTGGAGCTTCTCGTGGTTTGAGGCCTGGCTTGCTCCACCCCCTGCTCTTGATATTCTCCCGGAGGTGGGCTGCATTTTGGCTGCATTTTGGGCTACAGCTTCTTGAGGTTTGAGGCCTGGCTTGCTCCACCCCCTGCTCTTGAGATTCTACCGGATGTGGGCTGCATTTTGGCTCCCTTTTGAACTGGAGCTTCTCGTGGTTTGAGGCCTGGCTTGCTCCACCCCCTGCTCTTGAGATTCTCCCGGATGTGGGCTGCATTTTGGCTGCCTTTTGGGCTGGAGCTTCTCGTGGTTTGAGGCCTGGCTTGCTCCACCCCCTGCTCTTGAGATTCTCCCGGATGTGGGCTGCATTTTGGCTGCATTTTGGGCTGGAGCTTCTCATGGTTTGAGGCCTGGCTTGCTCCACCCCCTGCTCTTCAGATTCTCCCGGATGTGGGCTGCATTTTGGCTGCCTTTTGGGCTGGAGCTTCTCATGGTTTGAGGCCTGGCTTGCTCCACCCCCTGCTCTTGAGATTCTCCCGGATGTGGGCTGCATTTTGGCTGCCTTTTGGGCTGGAGCTTCTTGTGGTTTGAGGCCTGGCTTGCTCCACCCCCTGCTCTTGATATTCTCCCGGATGTGGGCTGCATTTTGGCTGATTCTTGGGCTGGAGCTTCTCATGGTTTCAGGCCTGGTTTGCTCCACCCCCTGCTCTTGAGATTCTCCCGGATGTGGGCTGCATTTTGGCGGCCTATTGGGCTGGAGCTTCTCGTGGTTTGAGGCCTGGCTTGCTCCACCCCCTGCTCTTGAGATTCTCCCGGATGTGGGCTGCATTTTGGCGGCCTATTGGGCTGGAGCTTCTCGTGGTTTGAGGCCTGGCTTGCTCCACCCCCTGCTCTTGAGATTCTCCCGGATGTGGGAGGCATTTTGGCTGCCTTTGGAGCTGGAGGTTCTCGTGGTTTGAGGCCTGGCTTGCTCCACCCCCTGCTCTTGAGATTCTCCCGGATGTGGGCTGCATTTTGGCTGCCTTTTGGGCTGGAGCTTCTTGTGGTTTGAGGCCTGGCTTGCTCCACCCCCTGCTCTTGAGATTCTCTCGGATGTGGGCTGCATTTTGGCTGCATTTTGACCTGGAGCTTCTCGTGGTTTGAGGCCTGGCTTGCTCCATCCCCTGCTCTTGAGATTCTCCCGGATGTGGGCTGCATTTTGGCAGATATTTTGGGCTGGAGCTTCTCGAGGTTTGACGCCTGTCTTGCTCCAACCCCTGCTCTTGAGATTCTCCCGGATGTGGGCTGCATTTTGGCTGATTCTTGGGCTGGAGGTTCTCGTGGTTTGAGGCCTGGCTTTCTCCACCCCCTGCTCTTGAGTTTCTCCCAGATGTGGGCTGCATTTTGGCGGATACTTGGGCTGGGGCTTCTCGTGGTTTGAGGCCTGGCTTGCTCCACCCCCTGCTCTTGAGATTCTCCCGGATGTGGACTGGATTTTGGTTGCATTTTGGGCTGGAGCTTCTCGTGGTTTGAGGCCTGGCTTGCTCCACCCACTGCTCTTGAGATTCTCCCCGATGTGGGCTGCATTTTGGCTGCATTTTGGGCTGGAGCTTCTCGTGGTTTGAGGCCTGGCTTGCTCCACCCCCTGCTCTTGAGATTCTCCCGGAGGTGGGCTGCATTTTGGCTGCCTTTAAGGCTGGAGCTTCTCGTGGTTTGAGGCCTGGCTTGCTCCACCCCCTGCTCTTGAGATTCTCCCGGATGTGGGCTCCATTTTGGCTGATTCTTGGGCTGGAGCTTATCGTGGTTTGAGGCCTGGCTTTCTCCACCCGCTGCTCTTGAGATTCTCCCGGATGTGGGCTGCATTTTGGCTGCATTTTGGGCTGGAGCTTCTTGTGGTTTGAGGCCTGGCTTGCTCCACCCCCTGCTCTTGAGATTCTCCCGGATGTGGGCTGCATTTTGGCTGATTCTTGGGGTGGAGCTTCCCGTGGTTTGAGGCCTGCCTTGCTCCACCCCCTGCTCTTCAGATTCTCCCGGATGTGGGCTGCATTTTGGCTGCCTTTTGGGCTGGAGCTTCTCATGGTTTGAGGCCTGGCTTGCTCCACCCCCTGCTCTTGAGATTCTCCCGGATGTGGGCTGCATTTTGGCTAAAATTTATGCTGGAGCTTCTCGTGGTTTGAGGCCTGGCTTGCTCCACCCCCTGCTCTTGAGATTCTCCCGGATGTGGTTAGGATTTTGGCTGCATTTTGGGCTGGAGCTTCTCGTGGTTTGAGGCCTGGCTTGCTCCACCCCCTGCTCTTGATATTCTCCCGGAGGTGGGCTGCATTTTGGCTGCATTTTGGGCTACAGCTTCTTGAGGTTTGAGGCCTGGCTTGCTCCACCCCCTGCTCTTGAGATTCTACCGGATGTGGGCTGCATTTTGGCTCCCTTTTGAACTGGAGCTTCTCGTGGTTTGAGGCCTGGCTTGCTCCACCCCCTGCTCTTGAGATTCTCCCGGATGTGGGCTGCATTTTGGCTGCCTTTTGGGCTGGAGCTTCTCGTGGTTTGAGGCCTGGCTTGCTCCACCCCCTGCTCTTGAGATTCTCCCGGATGTGGGCTGCATTTTGGCTGCATTTTGGGCTGGAGCTTCTCATGGTTTGAGGCCTGGCTTGCTCCACCCCCTGCTCTTCAGATTCTCCCGGATGTGGGCTGCATTTTGGCTGCCTTTTGGGCTGGAGCTTCTCATGGTTTGAGGCCTGGCTTGCTCCACCCCCTGCTCTTGAGATTCTCTCAGATGTGGGCTGCATTTTGGCTACATTTTGGGCTGGAGCTTTACGTGGTTTGAGGCCTGGCTTGCTCCACCCCCTGCTCTTGAGATTCTCCCGGATGTGGGCTGCATTTTGGCTGATTCTTGGGCTGGAGCTTCTCGTGGTTTGAGGCCTGGCTTTCTCCACCCCCTGCTCTTGAGATTCTCCCGGATGTGGGCTGCATTTTGGCTGATTCTTGGGCTGGAGCTTCTCGTGGTTTGAGGCCTGGCTTGCTCCACCCCCTGCTCTTGAGATTCTCGCGGAGGTGGGCTGCATTTTGGCTGCATTTTGGGCTACAGCTTCTTGAGGTTTGAGGCCTGGCTTGCTCCACCCCCTGCTCTTGAGATTCTACCGGATGTGGGCTGCATTTTGGCTCCCTTTTGAACTGGAGCTTCTCGTGGTTTGAGGCCTGGCTTGCTCCACCCCCTGCTCTTGAGATTCTCCCGGATGTGGGCTGCATTTTGGCTGCCTTTTGGGCTGGAGCTTCTCGTGGTTTGAGGCCTGGCTTGCTCCACCCCCTGCTCTTGAGATTCTCCCGGATGTGGGCTGCATTTTGGCTGCATTTTGGGCTGGAGCTTCTCGTGGTTTGAGGCCTGGCTTGCTCCACCCCTTGCTCTTCAGATTCTCCCGGATGTGGGCTGCATTTTGGCTGCCTTTTGGGCTGGAGCTTCTCATGGTTTGAGGCCTGGCTTGCTCCACCCCCTGCTCTTGATATTCTCTCAGATGTGGGCTGCATATTGGCTACATTTTGGGCTGGAGCTTCTCCTGGTTTGAGGCCTGGCTTTCTCCACCCCCTGCTCTTGAGATTCTCCCGGATGTGGGCTGTATTTTGGCTGCCTTTTGGGCTGGAGCTTCTCGTGGTTTGAGGCCTGGCTTGCTCCACCCCCTGCTCTTGAGATTCTCCCGGATGTGGGCTGCATTTTGGCGGCCTATTGGGCTGGAGCTTCTCGTGGTTTGAGGCCTGGCTTGCTCCACCCCCTGCTCTTGAGATTCTCTCGGATGTGGGCTGCATTTTGGCTGCATTTTGACCTGGAGCCTCTCGTGGTTTGAGGCCTGGCTTGCTCCAACCCCTGCTCTTGAGATTCTCCCGGATGTTGCCTGCATTTTGGCTGACATTTTGGGCTGGAGCTTCTCGAGGTTTGACGCCTGCCTTGCTCCAACCCCTGCTCTTGAGATTCTCCCGGATGTGGGCTGCATTTTGGCTGCCTTTTGGGCTGGAGCTTCTCGTGGTTTGAGGCCTGGCTTGCTCCACCCCCTGCTCTTGAGATTCTCCCGGATGTGGACTGGATTTTGGTTGCATTTTGGGCTGGAGCTTCTCGTGGTTTGAGGCCTGGCTTGCTCCACCCCCTGCTCTTGAGATTCTCCCGGATGTGGGCTGCATTTTGGCTGCCTTTAAGGCTGGAGCTTCTCGTGGTTTGAGGCCTGGCTTGCTCCACCCCCTGCTCTTGAGATTCTCCCGGATGTGGGCTGCATTTTGGCTGATTCTTGGGCTGGAGCTTCTCGTGGTTTGAGGCCTGGCTTGCTCCACCCCCTGCTCTTGAGATTCTCCCGGATGTGGGCTGCATTTTGGCTGCCTTTTGGGCTGGAGCTTCTCGTGGTTTGAGGCCTGGCTTGCTCCACCTCCTGCTCTTCATATTCTCTCAGATGTGGGCTGCATTTTGGCTGCCTTTAGGGCTGGAGCTTCTTGTGGTTTGAGGCCTGGCTTGCTCCACTCCCTGCTCTTGATATTCTCCCGGATGTGGGCTGCATTTTGGCTGATACTTGGGGTGGAGCTTCCCGTGGTTTGAGGCCTGGCTTGCTCCACCCCCTGCTCTTGAGATTCTCCCGGATGTGGGCTGCATTTTGGCTGCCTTTTGGGCTGGAGCTTCTCGTGGTTTGAGGCCTGGCTTGCTCCACCCCCTGCTCTTGAGATTCTCCCGGATGTGGGCTGAATTTTGGCTACATTTTGGGCTGGAGCTTCTCGTGGTTTGAGGCCTGGCTTGCTCCACCCCCTGCTCTTGAGATTCTCCCGGATGTGGTTAGGATTTTGGCTGCCTTTTGGGCTGGAGCTTCTCGTGGTTTGAGGCCTGGCTTGCTCCACCCCCTGCTCTTGATATTCTCCCGGAGGTGGGCTGCATTTTGGCTGCATTTTGGGCTACAGCTTCTTGAGGTTTGAGGCCTGGCTTGCTCCACCCCCTGCTCTTGAGATTCTACCGGATGTGGGCTGCATTTTGGCTGCTTTTGAACTGGAGCTTCTCGTGGTTTGAGGCCTGGCTTGCTCCATCCCCTGCTCTTGAGATTCTCCCGGATATGGGCTGCATTTTGGCTGCATTTTGGCCTAGAGCTTCTCGTGGTTTGAGGCCTGGCTTGCTCCACCCCCTGCTCTTGAGATTCTCCCGGAGGTGGGCTGCATTTTGGCTGCCTTTTGGGCTGGAGCTTCTCATGGTTTGAGGCCTGGCTTGCTCCACCCCCTGCTCTTCAGATTCTCCCAGATGTGGGCTGCATTTTGGCTGCCTTTTGGGCTGGAGCTTCTCGTGGTTTGAGGCCTGGCTTGCTCCACCCCCTGCTCTTGATATTCTCCCGGATGTGGTTAGGATTTTGGCTGCCTTTTGGGCTGGAGCTTCTCGTGGTTTGAGGCCTGGCTTGCTCCACCCCCTGCTCTTGAGATTCTCCCGGATGTGGGCTGCATTTTGGCTACAATTTATGCTGGAGCTTCTCGTGGTTTGAGGCCTGGCTTGCTCCACCCCCTGCTCTTGAGATTCTCCCGGATGTGGTTAGGATTTTGGCTGAATTTTGGGCTGGAGCTTCTCGTGGTTTGAGGCCTGGCTTGCTCCACCCCCTGCTCTGGATATTCTCCCGGAGGTGGGCTGCATTTTGGCTGCATTTTGGGCTACAGCTTCTTGAGGTTTGAGGCCTGGCTTGCTCCACCCCCTGCTCTTGAGATTCTCCCAGAGGTGGGCTGCATTTTGGCTGCCTTTTGGGCTGGAGCTTCTCGTGGTTTGAGGCCTGGCTTGCTCCACCCCCTGCTCTTGAGATTCTCCCGGATGTGGGCTGCATTTTGGCTGATTCTTGGGCTGGAGCTTCTCGTGGTTTGAGGCCTGGCTTTCTCCACCCCCTGCTCTTGAGATTCTCCCGGATGTGGGCTGTATTTTGGCTGCATTTTGGGCTACAGCTTCTTGAGGTTTGAGGCCTGGCTTGCTCCACCCCCTGCTCTTGAGATTCTCCCGGATGTGGTTAGGATTTTGGCTGAATTTTGGGCTGGAGCTTCTCGTGGTTTGAGGCCTGGCTTGCTCCACCCCCTGCTCTTGAGATTCTCCCGGATGTGGGCTGCATTTTGGCTATAATTTATGCTGGAGCTTCTCGTGGTTTGAGGCCTGGCTTGCTCCACCCCCTGCTCTTGAGATTCTCCCGGATGTGGGTAGGATTTTGGCTGCATTTTGTGCTGTAGCTTCTCGTGGTTTGAGGCCTGGCTTGCTCCACCCCCTGCTCTTGATATTCTCCCGGAGGTGGGCTGCATTTTGGCTGCATTTTGGGCTACAGCTTCTTGAGGTTTGAGGCCTGGCTTGCTCCACCCCCTGCTCTTGAGATTCTACCGGATGTGGGCTGCATTTTGGCTGCCTTTTGAACTGGAGCTTCTCGTGGTTTGAGGCCTGGCTTGCTCCACCCCCTGCTCTTGAGATTCTCCCGGATGTGGGCTGCATTTTGGCTGCCTTTTGGGCTGGAGCTTCTCGTGGTTTGAGGCCTGGCTTGCTCCACCCCCTGCTCTTGAGATTCTCCCGGATGTGGGCTGCATTTTGGCTGCATTTTGGGCTGGAGCTTCTCATGGTTTGAGGCCTGGCTTGCTCCACCCCCTGCTCTTCAGATTCTCCCGGATGTGGGCTGCATTTTGGCTGCCTTTTGGGCTGGAGCTTCTCATGGTTTGAGGCCTGGCTTGCTCCACCCCCTGCTCTTGATATTCTCTCAGATGTGGGCTGCATTTTGGCTACATTTTGGGCTGGAGCTTCTCGTGGTTTGAGGCCTGGCTTTCTCCACACCCTGCTCTTGAGATTCTCCCGGATGTGGGCTGTATTTTGGCTGCCTTTTGGGCTGGAGCTTCTCGTGGTTTGAGGCCTGGCTTGCTCCAACCCCTGCTCTTGAGATTCTCCTGGATGTGGGCTGCATTTTGGCTGACATTTTGGGCTGGAGCTTCTCGAGGTTTGACGCCTGCCTTGCTCCAACCCCTACTCTTGAGATTCTCCCGGATATGGGCTGCATTTTGGCTGCCTTTTGGGCTGGAGCTTCTCATGGTTTGAGGCCTGGCTTGCTCCACCCCCTGCTCTTGAGATTCTCCCGGATGTGGGCTACATTTTGGCTGCATTTAGGGCTGGAACTTCTCGTGGTTTGAGGCCTGGCTTGGTCCACCCCCTGCTCTTGAGTTTCTCCCAGATGTGGGCTGCATTTTGGCTGATACTTGGGCTGGGGCTTCTCGTGGTTTGAGGCCTGGATTGCTCCAACCCCTGCTCTTGATATTCTCCCGGAGGTGGGCTGCATTTTGGCTGCATTTTGGGCTACAGCTTCTTGAGGTTTGAGGCCTGGCTTGCTCCACCCCCTGCTCTTGAGATTCTCCCGGAGGTGGGCTGCATTTTGGCTGCCTTTTGGGCTGGAGCTTCTCATGGTTTGAGGCCTGGCTTGCTCCACCCCCTGCTCTTGAGATTCTCCCGGATGTGGGCTGCATTTTGGCTGCGTTTTGGGCTGGAGCTTCTCATGGTTTGAGGCCTGGCTTGCTCCACCCCCT
This sequence comes from Rhynochetos jubatus, assembly GCA_027574665.1. Lineage (NCBI taxonomy): Eukaryota > Metazoa > Chordata > Aves > Eurypygiformes > Rhynochetidae > Rhynochetos > Rhynochetos jubatus. The sequence goes on from CM050669.1 coordinate 996,698, forward strand.
GCTCTTGAGATTCTCTCAGATGTGGGCTGCATTTTGGCTGCCTTTTGGGCTGGAGCTTCTCGTGGTTTGAGGCCTGGCTTGCTCCACCCCCTGCTCTTGAGATTCTCCCGGATGTGGGCTGCATTTTGGCTACATTTTGGGCTGGAGCTTCTCGTGGTTTGAGGCCTGGCTTGCTCCACCCCCTGCTCTTGAGATTCTCCCGGATGTGGTTAGGATTTTGGCTGCATTTTGGGCTGGAGCTTCTCGTGGTTTGAGGCCTGGCTTGCTCCACCCCCTGCTCTTGAGATTCTCCCGGAGGTGGGCTGCATTTTGGCTGCCTTTTGGGCTGGAGCTTCTCATGGTTTGAGGCCTGGCTTGCTCCACCCCCTGCTCTTCAAATTCTCCCGGATGTGGGCTGCATTTTGGCTGCCTTTTGGGCTGGAGCTTCTCATGGTTTGAGGCCTGGCTTGCTCCACCCCCTGCTCTTGAGGTTCTCCCGGATGTGGGCTGGATTTTGGCTGACTTTTGGGCTGGAGCTTCTCGTGGTTTGAGGCCTGGCTTGCTCCACCCCCTGCTCTTGATATTCTCCCGGATGTGGGCTGCATTTTGGCTGATTCTTGGGGTGGAGCTTCTCGTGGTTTGAGGCCTGGTTTGCTCCACCCCCTTCTCTTGAGATTCTCCCAGATGTGGGCTGCATTTTGGCTACATTTTTAGGCTGGAGCTTCTCGTGGTTTGAGGCCCGGCTTGCTCCACCCCCTGCTCTTGAGATTCTCCCGGATGTGGTTAGGATTTTGGCTGCCTTTTGGGCTGGAGCTTCTCGTGGTTTGACGCCTGGCTTGCTCCACCCCCTGCTCTTGAGATTCTCCCGGATGTGGGCTGCATTTTGGCTGCCTTTTGGGCTGGAGCTTCTCATGGTTTGAGGCCTGGCTTGCTCCACCCCCTGCTCTTGATATTCTCTCAGATGTGGGCTGCATTTTGGCTGCCTTTTGGGCTGGAGCTTCTCATGGTTTGAGGCCTGGCTTGCTCCACCCCCTGCTCTTGAGATTCTCCCGGATGTGGGCTGCATTTTGGCTGATTCTTGGGTTGGAGCTTCTCGTGGTTTGAAGACTGGCTTACTCCACCCCCTCCTCTTGAGATTCTCCCAGATGTGGGCTGGATTTTGGCTGCCTTTTGGGCTGGAGCTTCTCGTGGTTTGAGGCCTGGCTTGCTCCACCCACTGCTCTTGAGATTCTCCCGGAGATGGGCTGGATTTTGGCTGCATTTTGGGCTGGAGCTTCTCGTGGTTTGAGGCCTGGCTTGCTCCACCCCCTGCTCTTGATATTCTCCCGGAGGTGGTCTGCATTTTGGCTGCCTTTTGGGCTGGAGCTTCTCGTGGTTTGAGGCCTGGCTTGCTCCACCCCCTGCTCTTGAGATTCTCTCGGATGTGGGCTGCATTTTGGCTGCCTTTTTTGCTGGAGCTTCTCGTGGTTTGAGGCCTGCCTTGCTCCACCCCCTGCTCTTGATATTCTCCCGGATGTGGCATGCATTTTGGCTGCCTTTTGGGCTGGAGCTTCTCGTGGTTTGAGGCCTGGCTTGCTCAACCCCCTGCTCTTGAGATTCTCCCAGATGTGGCCTGCATTTTGGCTGCATTTTGGGCTGGAGCTTCTCGTGGTTTGAGGCCTGGCTTGTTCCACCCCCTGCTCTTGAGATTCTCCCGGATGTGGGCTGCATTTTGGCTGATTCTTGGGTTGGAGCTTCTCGTGGTTTGAGGCCTGGCTTGCTCCACCCCCTTCTCTTGAGATTCTCCCAGATGTGGGCTGCATTTTGGCTGATTCTTGGGCTGGAGCTTCTCGTGCTTTGAGGCCTGGCTTGCTCCACCCCCTGCTCTTGAGATTCTCCCGGATGTGGGCTGCATTTTGGCTGCCTTTAGGGCTGGAGGTTCTCGTGGTTTGAGGCCTGGCTTGCTCCACCCCCTGCTCTTGAGATTCTCCCGGATGTGGGCTGCATTTTGGCTGCCTTTTGGGCTGGAGCTTCTCATGGTTTGAGGCCTGGCTTGCTCCACCCCTTGCTCTTGAAATTGTCCCGGATGTGGGCTGCATTTTGGCTGTATTTTTGGGCTGGAGCTTCTCGTGGTTTGAGGCCTGCCTTGCTCCACCCCCTGCTCTTGAGATTCTCCCGGATGTGGGCTGCATTTTGGCTGCCTTTTGGGTTGCAGCTTCTCGTGGTTTGAGGCCTGGCTTGCTCCACCCCCTGCTCTTGAGATTCTCTCAGATGTGGGCTGCATTTTGGCTGCCTTTAGGGCTGGAGCTTCTCGTGGTTTGAGGCCTGGCTTGCTCCACCCCCTGCTCTTGAGATTCTCCCGGATGTGGTTAGGATTTTGGCTGCATTTTGGGCTGGAGCTTCTCGTGGTTTGAGGCCTGGCTTGCTCCACCCCCTGCTCTTGAGATTCTCCCGGATGTGGGCTGCATTTTGGCTGTATTTTTGGGCTGGAGCTTCTCGTGGTTTGAGGCCTGCCTTGCTCCACCCCCTGCTCTTGAGATTCTCCCGGATGTGGGCTGCATTTTGGCTGACTTTTGGGCTGGAGCTTTTCGTGGTTTGAGGCCTGGCTTGCTCCACCCCCTGCTCTTGAGATTCTCTCAGATGTGGGCTGCATTTTGGCTGCCTTTAGGGCTGGAGCTTCTCGTGGTTTGAGGCCTGGCTTGCTCCACCCCCTGCTCTTGAGATTCTCCCGGATGTGGTTAGGATTTTGGCTGCATTTTGGGCTGGAGCTTCTCGTGGTTTGAGGCCTGGCTTGCTCCACCCCCTGCTCTTGAGATTCTCCCGGAGGTGGGCTGCATTTTGGCTGCCTTTTGGGCTGGAGCTTCTCATGGTTTGAGGCCTGGCTTGCTCCACCCCCTGCTCTTCAGATTCTCCCGGATGTGGGCTGCATTTTGGCTGCCTTTTGGGCTGGAGCTTCTCATGGTTTGAGGCCTGGCTTGCTCCACCCCCTGCTCTTGAGGTTCTCCCGGATGTGGGCTGGATTTTGGCTGACTTTTGGGCTGGAGCTTCTCGTGGTTTGAGGCCTGGCTTGCTCCACCCCCTGCTCTTGATATTCTCCCGGATGTGGGCTGCATTTTGGCTGATTCTTGGGGTGGAGCTTCCCGTGGTTTGAGGCCTGGTTTGCTCCACCCCCTTCTCTTGAGATTCTCCCAGATGTGGGCTGCATTTTGGCTACATTTTTGGGCTGGAGCTTCTCGTGGTTTGAGGCCCGGCTTGCTCCACCAACTGCTCTTGAGATTCTCCCGGAGGTGGGCTGCATTTTGGCTGCCTGTTGGGCTGGAGCTTCTCGTGGTTTGACGCCTGGCTTGCTCCACAACCTGCTCTTGAGATTCTCCCGGATGTGGGCTGCATTTTGGCTGCCTTTTGGGCTGGAGCTTCTCATGGTTTGAGGCCTGGCTTGCTCCACCCCCTGCTCTTGATATTCTCTCAGATGTGGGCTGCATTTTGGCTGCCTTTTGGGCTGGAGCTTCTCATGGTTTGAGGCCTGGCTTGCTCCACCCCCTGCTCTTGAGATTCTCCCGGATGTGGGCTGCATTTTGGCTGATTCTTGGGCTGGAGCTTCTCGTGGTTTGAAGACTGGCTTACTCCACCCCCTGCTCTTGAGATTCTCCCAGATGTGGGCTGGATTTTGGCTGCCTTTTGGGCTGGAGCTTCTCGTGGTTTGAGGCCTGGCTTGCTCCACCCCCTGCTCTTGAGATTCTCCCGGAGGTGGGCTGGATTTTGGCTGCATTTTGGGCTGGAGCTTCTCGTGGTTTGAGGCCTGGCTTGCTCCACCCCCTGCTCTTGATATTCTCCCGGATGTGGGCTGCATTTTGGCTGCCTTTAGGGCTGGAGGTTCTCGTGGTTTGAGGCCTGGCTTGCTCCACCCCCTGCTCTTGAGATTCTCCCGGATGTGGGCTGCATTTTGGCTGCCTTTTGGGCTGGAGCTTCTCATGGTTTGAGGCCTGGCTTGCTCCACCCCTTGCTCTTGAAATTGTCCCGGATGTGGGCTGCATTTTGGCTGTATTTTTGGGCTGGAGCTTCTCGTGGTTTGAGGCCTGCCTTGCTCCACCCCCTGCTCTTGAGATTCTCCCGGATGTGGGCTGCATTTTGGCTGCCTTTTGGGTTGCAGCTTCTCGTGGTTTGAGGCCTGGCTTGCTCCACCCCCTGCTCTTGAGATTCTCTCAGATGTGGGCTGCATTTTGGCTGCCTTTAGGGCTGGAGCTTCTCGTGGTTTGAGGCCTGGCTTGCTCCACCCCCTGCTCTTGAGATTCTCCCGGATGTGGTTAGGATTTTGGCTGCATTTTGGGCTGGAGCTTCTCGTGGTTTGAGGCCTGGCTTGCTCCACCCCCTGCTCTTGAGATTCTCCCGGATGTGGGCTGCATTTTGGCTGTATTTTTGGGCTGGAGCTTCTCGTGGTTTGAGGCCTGCCTTGCTCCACCCCCTGCTCTTGAGATTCTCCCGGATGTGGGCTGCATTTTGGCTGACTTTTGGGCTGGAGCTTTTCGTGGTTTGAGGCCTGGCTTGCTCCACCCCCTGCTCTTGAGATTCTCTCAGATGTGGGCTGCATTTTGGCTGCCTTTAGGGCTGGAGCTTCTCGTGGTTTGAGGCCTGGCTTGCTCCACCCCCTGCTCTTGAGATTCTCCCGGATGTGGTTAGGATTTTGGCTGCATTTTGGGCTGGAGCTTCTCGTGGTTTGAGGCCTGGCTTGCTCCACCCCCTGCTCTTGAGATTCTCCCGGAGGTGGGCTGCATTTTGGCTGCCTTTTGGGCTGGAGCTTCTCATGGTTTGAGGCCTGGCTTGCTCCACCCCCTGCTCTTCAGATTCTCCCGGATGTGGGCTGCATTTTGGCTGCCTTTTGGGCTGGAGCTTCTCATGGTTTGAGGCCTGGCTTGCTCCACCCCCTGCTCTTGAGGTTCTCCCGGATGTGGGCTGGATTTTGGCTGACTTTTGGGCTGGAGCTTCTCGTGGTTTGAGGCCTGGCTTGCTCCACCCCCTGCTCTTGATATTCTCCCGGATGTGGGCTGCATTTTGGCTGATTCTTGGGGTGGAGCTTCCCGTGGTTTGAGGCCTGGTTTGCTCCACCCCCTTCTCTTGAGATTCTCCCAGATGTGGGCTGCATTTTGGCTACATTTTTGGGCTGGAGCTTCTCGTGGTTTGAGGCCCGGCTTGCTCCACCCCCTGCTCTTGAGATTCTCCCGGATGTGGTTAGGATTTTGGCTGCCTTTTGGGCTGGAGCTTCTCGTGGTTTGACGCCTGGCTTGCTCCACCCCCTGCTCTTGAGATTCTCCCGGATGTGGGCTGCATTTTGGCTGCCTTTTGGGCTGGAGCTTCTCATGGTTTGAGGCCTGGCTTGCTCCACCCCCTGCTCTTGATATTCTCTCAGATGTGGGCTGCATTTTGGCTGCCTTTTGGGCTGGAGCTTCTCATGGTTTGAGGCCTGGCTTGCTCCACCCCCTGCTCTTGAGATTCTCCCGGATGTGGGCTGCATTTTGGCTGATTCTTGGGTTGGAGCTTCTCGTGGTTTGAAGACTGGCTTACTCCACCCCCTGCTCTTGAGATTCTCCCAGATGTGGGCTGGATTTTGGCTGCCTTTTGGGCTGGAGCTTCTCGTGGTTTGAGGCCTGGCTTGCTCCACCCCCTGCTCTTGAGATTCTCCCGGAGGTGGGCTGGATTTTGGCTGCATTTTGGGCTGGAGCTTCTCGTGGTTTGAGGCCTGGCTTGCTCCACCCCCTGCTCTTGATATTCTCCCGGAGGTGGTCTGCATTTTGGCTGCCTTTTGGGCTGGAGCTTCTCGTGGTTTGAGGCCTGGCTTGCTCCACCCCCTGCTCTTGAGATTCTCCCGGATGTGGGCTGCATTTTGGCTGCCTTTTTTGCTGGAGCTTCTCGTGGTTTGAGGCCTGCCTTGCTCCACCCCCTGCTCTTGATATTCTCCCGGATGTGGCATGCATTTTGGCTGCCTTTTGGGCTGGAGCTTCTCGTGGTTTGAGGCCTGGCTTGCTCCACCCCCTGCTCTTGAGATTCTCCGAGATGTGGCCTGCATTTTGGCTGCATTTTGGGCTGGAGCTTCTCGTGGTTTGAGGCCTGGCTTGTTCCACCCCCTGCTCTTGAGATTCTCCCGGATGTGGGCTGCATTTTGGCTGATTCTTGGGTTGGAGCTTCTCGTGGTTTGAGGCCTGGCTTGCTCCACCCCCTGCTCTTGAGATTCTCCCAGATGTGGGCTGCATTTTGGCTGATTCTTGGGCTGGAGCTTCTCGTGGTTTGAGGCCTGGCTTGCTCCACCCCCTGCTCTTGAGATTCTCCCGGATGTGGGCTGCATTTTGGCTGCCTTTAGGGCTGGAGGTTCTCGTGGTTTGAGGCCTGGCTTGCTCCACCCCCTGCTCTTGAGATTCTCCCGGATGTGGGCTGCATTTTGGCTGCCTTTTGGGCTGGAGCTTCTCATGGTTTGAGGCCTGGCTTGCTCCACCCCCTGCTCTTGAAATTGTCCCGGATGTGGGCTGCATTTTGGCTGTATTTTTGGGCTGGAGCTTCTCGTGGTTTGAGGCCTGCCTTGCTCCACCCCCTGCTCTTGAGATTCTCCCGGATGTGGGCTGCATTTTGGCTGCCTTTTGGGTTGCAGCTTCTCGTGGTTTGAGGCCTGGCTTGCTCCACCCCCTGCTCTTGAGATTCTCCCGGATGTGGGCTGCATTTTGGCTGACTTTTGGGCTGGAGCTTTTCGTGGTTTGAGGCCTGGCTTGCTCCACCCCCTGCTCTTGAGATTCTCCCGGAAGTGGGCTGCATTTTGGCTGCATTTTTTGCTGGAGCTTCTCGTGGTTTGAGGCCTGGCTTGCTCCACCCCCTGCTCTTGAGATTCTCCCGGATGTGGGCTGCATTTTGGCTGCCTTTTGGGCTGGAGCTTCTCGTGGTTTGAGGCCTGCCTTCCTCCACCCCCTGCTCTTGATATTCTCCCGGATGTCGGCTGGATTTTGGCTGCCTTTTGGGCTGGAGCTTCTCGTGGTTTGAGGCCTGGCTTGCTCAACCCCCTGCTCTTGAGATTCTCACGGATGTGGGCTGAATTTTGGATGATTCTTGGGCTGGAGCTTCTCGTGGTTTGAGGCCTGGCTTGCTCCACCCCCTGCTCTTGAGATTCTCCCAGATGTGGCCTGCATTTTGGCTGCATTTTGGGCTGGAGCTTCTCGTGGTTTGAGGCCTGGCTTGTTCCACCCCCTGCTCTTGAGATTCTCCTGCATGTGGGCTGCATTTTGGCTGCATTTTGGGCTGGAGCTTCTCGTGGTTTGAGGCCTGGCTTGTTCCACCCCCTGCTCTTGAGATTCTCCCGGATGTGGGCTGCATTTTGGCTGATTCTTGGGTTGGAGCTTCTCGTGGTTTGAGGCCTGGCTTGCTCCACCCCCTGCTCTTGAGATTCTCCCGGATGTGGGCTGCATTTTGGCTGCCTTTAGGGCTGGAGGTTCTCGTGGTTTGAGGCCTGGCTTGCTCCACAACCTGCTCTTGAGATTCTCCCGTATGTGGGCTGCATTTTGGCTGCCTTTTGGGCTGCAGCTTCTCATGGTTTGAGGCCTGGCTTGCTCCACCCCCTGCTCTTGAGATTCTCCCGGATGTGGGCTGGATTTTGGCTGCCTTTTTTGCTGGAGCTTCTCGTGGTTTGAGGCCTGGCTTGCTCCACAACCTGCTCTTGAGATTCTCCCGCATGTGTCCTGCATTTTGGCTGCCTTTTTTGCTGGAGCTTCTCGTGGTTTGAGGCCTGGCTTGCTCCACCCCCTGCTCTTGAGATTCTCCCGGATGTGGGCTGGATTTTGGCTGCCTTTTGGGCTGGAGCTTCTCGTGGTTTGAGGCCTGGATTGCTCAACCCCCTGCTCTTGAGATTCTCACGGATGTGGGCTGAATTTTGGCTGCCTTTTGGGCTGGAGGTTCTCGTGGTTTGAGGCCTGGCTTGCTCCACCCCCTGCTCTTGAGATTCTCCCAGATGTGGGCTGCATTTTGGCTGCATTTTGGGCTGGAGCTTCTCGTGGTTTGAGGCCTGGCTTGTTCCACCCCCTGCTCTTGAGATTCTCCCGGATGTGGGCTGCATTTTGGCTGATTCTTGGGTTGGAGCTTCTCGTGGTTTGAGGCCTGGCTTGCTCCACCCCCAGCTCTTGAGATTCTCCCAGATGTGGGCTGCATTTTGGCTGATTCTTGGGCTGGAGCTTCTCATGGTTTGAGGCCTGGCTTGCTCCACCCCCTGCTCTTGAGATTCTCCCAGATGTGGGCTGAATTTTGGCTGCCTTTTGGGCTGGAGCTTCTCGTGGTTTGAGGCCTGGCTTGCTCCACCCCCTGCTCTTGAGATTCTCCCGGATGTGGGCTGCATTTTGGCTGCCTTTTGGGCTGGAGCTTCTCATGGTTTGAGGCCTGGCTTGCTCCACCCCCTGCTCTTGAGATTCTCCCGGATGTGGGCTGCATTTTGGCTGCCTTTTGGGCTGGAGCTTCTCGGGGTTTGAGGCCTGGCTTGCTCCACCCCTTGCTCTTGAAATTGTCCCGGATGTGGGCTGCATTTTGGCTGTATTTTTGGGCTGGAGCTTCTCGTGGTTTGAGGCCTGCCTTGCTCCACCCCCTGCTCTTGAGATTCTCCCGGATGTGGGCTGCATTTTGGCTGCCTTTTGGGTTGCAGCTTCTCGTGGTTTGAGGCCTGGCTTGCTCCACCCCCTGCTCTTGAGATTCTCCCGGATGTGGGCTGCATTTTGGCTGACTTTTGGGCTGGAGCTTTTCGTGGTTTGAGGCCTGGCTTGCTCCACCCCCTGCTCTTGAGATTCTCTCAGATGTGGGCTGCATTTTGGCTGCCTTTAGGGCTGGAGCTTCTCGTGGTTTGAGGCCTGGCTTGCTCCACCCCCTGCTCTTGAGAATCTCCCGGATGTGGTTAGGATTTTGGCTGCATTTTGGGCTGGAGCTTCTCGTGGTTTGAGGCCTGGCTTGCTCCACCCCCTGCTCTTGAGATTCTCCCGGAGGTGGGCTGCATTTTGGCTGCCTTTTGGGCTGGAGCTTCTCATGGTTTGAGGCCTGGCTTGCTCCACCCCCTGCTCTTCAGATTCTCCCGGATGTGGGCTGCATTTTGGCTGCCTTTTGGGCTGGAGCTTCTCATGGTTTGAGGCCTGGCTTGCTCCACCCCCTGCTCTTGAGGTTCTCCCGGATGTGGGCTGGATTTTGGCTGACTTTTGGGCTGGAGCTTCTCGTGGTTTGAGGCCTGGCTTGCTCCACCCCCTGCTCTTGATATTCTCCCGGATGTGGGCTGCATTTTGGCTGATTCTTGGGGTGGAGCTTCCCGTGGTTTGAGGCCTGGTTTGCTACACCCCCTTCTCTTGAGATTCTCCCAGATGTGGGCTGCATTTTGGCTACATTTTTGGGCTGGAGCTTCTCGTGGTTTGAGGCCCGGCTTGCTCCACCCCCTGCTCTTGAGATTCTCCCGGATGTGGTTAGGATTTTGGCTGCCTTTTGGGCTGGAGCTTCTCGTGGTTTGACGCCTGGCTTGCTCCACCCCCTGCTCTTGAGATTCTCCCGGATGTGGGCTGCATTTTGGCTGCCTTTTGGGCTGGAGCTTCTCATGGTTTGAGGCCTGGCTTGCTCCACCCCCTGCTCTTGATATTCTCTCAGATGTGGGCTGCATTTTGGCTGCCTTTTGGGCTGGAGCTTCTCATGGTTTGAGGCCTGGCTTGCTCCACCCCCTGCTCTTGAGATTCTCCCGGATGTGGGCTGCATTTTGGCTGATTCTTGGGTTGGAGCTTCTCGTGGTTTGAAGACTGGCTTACTCCACCCCCTCCTCTTGAGATTCTCCCAGATGTGGGCTGGATTTTGGCTGCCTTTTGGGCTGGAGCTTCTCGTGGTTTGAGGCCTGGCTTGCTCCACCCCCTGCTCTTGAGATTCTCCCGGAGGTGGGCTGGATTTTGGCTGCATTTTGGGCTGGAGCTTCTCGTGGTTTGAGGCCTGGCTTGCTCCACCCCCTGCTCTTGATATTCTCCCGGAGGTGGTCTGCATTTTGGCTGCCTTTTGGGCTGGAGCTTCTCGTGGTTTGAGGCCTGGCTTGCTCCACCCCCTGCTCTTGAGATTCTCCCGGATGTGGGCTGCATTTTGGCTGCCTTTTTTGCTGGAGCTTCTCGTGGTTTGAGGCCTGCCTTGCTCCACCCCCTGCTCTTGATATTCTCCCGGATGTGGCATGCATTTTGGCTGCCTTTTGGGCTGGAGCTTCTCGTGGTTTGAGGCCTGGCTTGCTCCACCCCCTGCTCTTGAGATTCTCCCAGATGTGGCCTGCATTTTGGCTGCATTTTGGGCTGGAGCTTCTCGTGGTTTGAGGCCTGGCTTGTTCCACCCCCTGCTCTTGAGATTCTCCCGGATGTGGGCTGCATTTTGGCTGATTCTTGGGTTGGAGCTTCTCGTGGTTTGAGGCCTGGCTTGCTCCACCCCCTGCTCTTGAGATTCTCCCAGATGTGGGCTGCATTTTGGCTGATTCTTGGGCTGGAGCTTCTCGTGGTTTGAGGCCTGGCTTGCTCCACCCCCTGCTCTTGAGATTCTCCCGGATGTGGGCTGCATTTTGGCTGCCTTTAGGGCTGGAGGTTCTCGTGGTTTGAGGCCTGGCTTGCTCCACCCCCTGCTCTTGAGATTCTCCCGGATGTGGGCTGCATTTTGGCTGCCTTTTGGGCTGGAGCTTCTCATGGTTTGAGGCCTGGCTTGCTCCACCCCCTGCTCTTGAAATTGTCCCGGATGTGGGCTGCATTTTGGCTGTTTTTTTGGGCTGGAGCTTCTCGTGGTTTGAGGCCTGCCTTGCTCCACCCCCTGCTCTTGAGATTCTCCCGGATGTGGGCTGCATTTTGGCTGCCTTTTGGGTTGCAGCTTCTCGTGGTTTGAGGCCTGGCTTGCTCCACCCCCTGCTCTTGAGATTCTCACAGATGTGGGCTGCATTTTGGCTGAATTTTGGGCTGGAGCTTTTCGTGGTTTGAGGCCTGGCTTGCTCCACCCCCTGCTCTTGAGATTCTCCCGGAAGTGGGCTGCATTTTGGCTGCATTTTTTGCTGGAGCTTCTCGTGGTTTGAGGCCTGGCTTGCTCCACCCCCTGCTCTTGAGATTCTCCCGCATGTGGGCTGCATTTTGGCTGCCTTTTGGGCTGGAGCTTCTCGTGGTTTGAGGCCTGCCTTCCTCCACCCCCTGCTCTTCAGATTCTCCCGGATGTGGGCTGCATTTTGGCTGCCTTTTGGGCTGGAGCTTCTCGTGGTTTGAGGCCTGGCTTGCTCAACCCCCTGCTCTTGAGATTCTCACGGATGTGGGCTGAATTTTGGATGATTCTTGGGCTGGAGCTTCTCGTGGTTTGAGGCCTGGCTTGCTCCACCCCCTGCTCTTGAGATTCTCCCAGATGTGGCCTGCATTTTGGCTGCATTTTGGGCTGGAGCTTCTCGTGGTTTGAGGCCTGGCTTGTTCCACCCCCTGCTCTTGAGATTCTCCTGCATGTGGGCTGCATTTTGGCTGCATTTTGGGCTGGAGCTTCTCGTGGTTTGAGGCCTGGCTTGTTCCACCCCCTGCTCTTGAGATTCTCCCGGATGTGGGCTGCATTTTGGCTGATTCTTGGGTTGGAGCTTCTCGTGGTTTGAGGCCTGGCTTGCTCCAACCCCTGCTCTTGAGATTCTCCCGCATGTGGGCTGCATTTTGGCTGCCTTTAGGGCTGGAGCTTCTCGTGGTTTGAGGCCTGGCTTGCTCCACAACCTGCTCTTGAGATTCTCCCGTATGTGGGCTGCATTTTGGCTGCCTTTTGGGCTGGAGCTTCTCATGGTTTGAGGCCTGGCTTGCTCTACCCCCTGCTCTTGAGATTCTCCCGGATGTGGGCTGGATTTTGGCTGCCTTTTGGGCTGGAGCTTCTCGTGGTTTGAGGCCTGGCTTGCTCAACCCCCTGCTCTTGAGATTCTCACGGATGTGGGCTGAATTTTGGATGATTCTTGGGCTGGAGCTTCTCGTGGTTTGAGGCCTGGCTTGCTCCACCCCCTGCTCTTGAGATTCTCCCGGATGTGGCCTGCATTTTGGCTGCATTTTGGGCTGGAGCTTCTCGTGGTTTGAGGCCTGGCTTGTTCCACCCCCTGCTCTTGAGATTCTCCCGGATGTGGGCTGCATTTTGGCTGCATTTTGGGCTGGAGCTTCTCGTGGTTTGAGGCCTGGCTTGTTCCACCCCCTGCTCTTGAGATTCTCCCGGATGTGGGCTGCATTTTGGCTGATTCTTGGGTTGGAGCTTCTCGTGGTTTGAGGCCTGGCTTGCTCCACCCCCTGCTCTTCAGATTCTCCCGCATGTGGGCTGCATTTTGGCTGCCTTTAGGGCTGGAGGTTCTCGTGGTTTGAGGCCTGGCTTGCTCCACAACCTGCTCTTGAGATTCTCCCGTATGTGGGCTGCATTTTGGCTGCCTTTTGGGCTGGAGCTTCTCATGGTTTGAGGCCTGGCTTGCTCCACCCCCTGCTCTTGAGATTCTCCCGGATGTGGGCTGGATTTTGGCTGCCTTTTTTGCTGGAGCTTCTCGTGGTTTGAGGCCTGGCTTGCTCCACAACCTGCTCTTGAGATTCTCCCGCATGTGTCCTGCATTTTGGCTGCCTTTTTTGCTGGAGCTTCTCGTGGTTTGAGGCCTGGCTTGCTCCACCCCCTGCTCTTGAGATTCTCCCGGATGTGGGCTGGATTTTGGCTGCCTTTTGGGCTGGAGCTTCTCGTGGTTTGAGGCCTGGATTGCTCAACCCCCTGCTCTTGAGATTCTCACGGATGTGGGCTGAATTTTGGCTGCCTTTTGGGCTGGAGGTTCTCGTGGTTTGAGGCCTGGCTTGCTCCACCCCCTGCTCTTGAGATTCTCCCAGATGTGGTCTGCATTTTGGCTGCATTTTGGGCTGGAGCTTCTCGTGGTTTGAGGCCTGGCTTGTTCCACCCCCTGCTCTTGAGATTCTCCCGGATGTGGGCTGCATTTTGGCTGCATTTTGGGCTGGAGCTTCTCGTGGTTTGAGGCCTGGCTTGTTCCACCCCCTGCTCTTGAGATTCTCCCGGATGTGGGCTGCATTTTGGCTGATTCTTGGGTTGGAGCTTCTCGTGGTTTGAGGCCTGGCTTGCTCCACCCCCAGCTCTTGAGATTCTCCCAGATGTGGGCTGCATTTTGGCTGATTCTTGGGCTGGAGCTTCTCATGGTTTGAGGCCTGGCTTGCTCCACCCCCTGCTCTTGAGATTCTCCCAGATGTGGGCTGAATTTTGGCTGCCTTTTGGGCTGGAGCTTCTCGTGGTTTGAGGCCTGGCTTGCTCCACCCACTGCTCTTGAGATTCTCCCGGAGGTGGGCTGGATTTTGGCTGCATTTTGGGCTGGAGCTTCTCGTGGTTTGAGGCCTGGCTTGCTCCACCCCCTGCTCTTGATATTCTCCCGGAGGTGGTCTGCATTTTGGCTGCCTTTTGGGCTGGAGCTTCTCGTGGTTTGAGGCCTGGCTTGCTCCACCCCCTGCTCTTGAGATTCTCCCGGATGTGGGCTGCATTTTGGCTGCCTTTTTTGCTGGAGCTTCTCGTGGTTTGAGGCCTGCCTTGCTCCACCCCCTGCTCTTGATATTCTCCCGGATGTGGCATGCATTTTGGCTGCCTTTTGGGCTGGAGCTTCTCGTGGTTTGAGGCCTGGCTTGCTCCACCCCCTGCTCTTGAGATTCTCCCAGATGTGGGCTGCATTTTGGCTGATTCTTGGGCTGGAGCTTCTCGTGGTTTGAGGCCTGGCTTGCTCCACCCCCTGCTCTTGAGATTCTCCCGGATGTGGGCTGCATTTTGGCTGCCTTTAGGGCTGGAGGTTCTCGTGGTTTGAGGCCTGGCTTGCTCCACCCCCTGCTCTTGAGATTCTCCCGGATGTGGGCTGCATTTTGGCTGCCTTTTGGGCTGGAGCTTCTCATGGTTTGAGGCCTGGCTTGCTCCACCCCCTGCTCTTGAAATTGTCCCGGATGTGGGCTGCATTTTGGCTGTATTTTTGGGCTGGAGCTTCTCGTGGTTTGAGGCCTGCCTTGCTCCACCCCCTGCTCTTGAGATTCTCCCGGATGTGGGCTGCATTTTGGCTGCCTTTTGGGTTGCAGCTTCTCGTGGTTTGAGGCCTGGCTTGCTCCACCCCCTGCTCTTGAGATTCTCCCGGATGTGGGCTGCATTTTGGCTGACTTTTGGGCTGGAGCTTTTCGTGGTTTGAGGCCTGGCTTGCTCCACCCCCTGCTCTTGAGATTCTCCCGGAAGTGGGCTGCATTTTGGCTGCATTTTTTGCTGGAGCTTCTCGTGGTTTGAGGCCTGGCTTGCTCCACCCCCTGCTCTTGAGATTCTCCCGGATGTGGGCTGCATTTTGGCTGCCTTTTGGGCTGGAGCTTCTCGTGGTTTGAGGCCTGCCTTCCTCCACCCCCTGCTCTTGATATTCTCCCGGATGTCGGCTGGATTTTGGCTGCCTTTTGGGCTGGAGCTTCTCGTGGTTTGAGGCCTGGCTTGCTCAACCCCCTGCTCTTGAGATTCTCACGGATGTGGGCTGAATTTTGGATGATTCTTGGGCTGGAGCTTCTCGTGGTTTGAGGCCTGGCTTGCTCCACCCCCTGCTCTTGAGATTCTCCCAGATGTGGCCTGCATTTTGGCTGCATTTTGGGCTGGAGCTTCTCGTGGTTTGAGGCCTGGCTTGTTCCACCCCCTGCTCTTGAGATTCTCCTGCATGTGGGCTGCATTTTGGCTGCATTTTGGGCTGGAGCTTCTCGTGGTTTGAGGCCTGGCTTGTTCCACCCCCTGCTCTTGAGATTCTCCCGGATGTGGGCTGCATTTTGGCTGATTCTTGGGTTGGAGCTTCTCGTGGTTTGAGGCCTGGCTTGCTCCAACCCCTGCTCTTGAGATTCTCCCGCATGTGGGCTGCATTTTGGCTGCCTTTAGGGCTGGAGCTTCTCGTGGTTTGAGGCCTGGCTTGCTCCACAACCTGCTCTTGAGATTCTCCCGTATGTGGGCTGCATTTTGGCTGCCTTTTGGGCTGGAGCTTCTCATGGTTTGAGGCCTGGCTTGCTCCACCCCCTGCTCTTGAGATTCTCCCGGATGTGGGCTGGATTTTGGCTGCCTTTTGGGCTGGAGCTTCTCGTGGTTTGAGGCCTGGCTTGCTCAACCCCCTGCTCTTGAGATTCTCACGGATGTGGACTGAATTTTGGATGATTCTTGGGCTGGAGCTTCTCGTGGTTTGAGGCCTGGCTTGCTCCACCCCCTGCTCTTGAGATTCTCCCAGATGTGGCCTGCATTTTGGCTGCATTTTGGGCTGGAGCTTCTCGTGGTTTGAGGCCTGGCTTGTTCCACCCCCTGCTCTTGAGATTCTCCCGGATGTGGGCTGCATTTTGGCTGCATTTTGGGCTGGAGCTTCTCGTGGTTTGAGGCCTGGCTTGTTCCACCCCCTGCTCTTGAGATTCTCCCGGATGTGGGCTGCATTTTGGCTGATTCTTGGGTTGGAGCTTCTCGTGGTTTGAGGCCTGGCTTGCTCCAACCCCTGCTCTTCAGATTCTCCCGCATGTGGGCTGCATTTTGGCTGCCTTTTGGGCTGGAGGTTCTCGTGGTTTGAGGCCTGGCTTGCTCCACAACCTGCTCTTGAGATTCTCCCGTATGTGGGCTGCATTTTGGCTGCCTTTTGGGCTGGAGCTTCTCATGGTTTGAGGCCTGGCTTGCTCCACCCCCTGCTCTTGAGATTCTCCCGGATGTGGGCTGGATTTTGGCTGCCTTTTTTGCTGGAGCTTCTCGTGGTTTGAGGCCTGGCTTGCTCCACAACCTGCTCTTGAGATTCTCCCGCATGTGTCCTGCATTTTGGCTGCCTTTTTTGCTGGAGCTTCTCGTGGTTTGAGGCCTGGCTTGCTCCACCCCCTGCTCTTGAGATTCTCCCGGATGTGGGCTGGATTTTGGCTGCCTTTTGGGCTGGAGCTTCTCGTGGTTTGAGGCCTGGATTGCTCAACCCCCTGCTCTTGAGATTCTCACGGATGTGGGCTGAATTTTGGCTGCCTTTTGGGCTGGAGGTTCTCGTGGTTTGAGGCCTGGCTTCCTCCACCCCCTGCTCTTGAGATTCTCCCAGATGTGGTCTGCATTTTGGCTGCATTTTGGGCTGGAGCTTCTCGTGGTTTGAGACCTGGCTTGTTCCACCCCCTGCTCTTGAGATTCTCCCGGATGTGGGCTGCATTTTGGCTGCATTTTGGGCTGGAGGTTCTCGTGGTTTGAGGCCTGGCTTGTTCCACCCCCTGCTCTTGAGATTCTCCCGGATGTGGGCTGCATTTTGGCCGATTCTTGGGTTGGAGCTTCTCGTGGTTTGAGGCCTGGCTTGCTCCACCCCCAGCTCTTGAGATTCTCCCAGATGTGGGCTGAATTTTGGCTGATTCTTGGGCTGGAGCTTCTCGTGGTTTGAGGCCTGGCTTGCTCCACCCCCTGCTCTTGAGATTCTCCCGGATGTGGGCTGCATTTTGGCTGCCTTTTGGGGTGGAGCTTCTCATGGTTTGAGGCCTGGCTTGCTCCACCCCCTGCTCTTGAAATTGTCCCGGATGTGGGCTGCATTTTGGCTGTTTTTTTGGGCTGGAGCTTCTCGTGGTTTGACGCCTGCCTTGCTCCAGCCCCTGCTCTTGAGATTCTCCCGGATGTGGGCTGCATTTTGGCTGCCTTTTGGGTTGCAGCTTCTCGTGGTTTGAGGCCTGGCTTGCTCCACCCCCTGCTCTTGAGATTCTCCCGGATGTGGGCTGCATTTTGGCTGCCTTTTTTGCTGGAGCTTCTCGTGGTTTGAGGCCTGGCTTGCTCCACCCCCTGCTCTTGAGATTCTCCCGCATGTGGGCTGCATTTTGGCTGCATTTTGGGCTGGAGCTTCTCGTGGTTTGAGGCCTGCCTTCCTCCACCCCCTGCTCTTGAGATTCTCCCGGATGTGGGCTGGATTTTGGCTGCTTTTTGGGCTGGAGCTTCTCGTGGTTTGAGGCCTGGCTTGCTCAACCCCCTGCTCTTGAGATTCTCACGGATGTGGGCTGAATTTTGGATGATTCTTGGGCTGGAGCTTCTCGTGGTTTGAGGCCTGGCTTGCTCCACCCCCTGCTCTTGAGATTCTCCCAGATGTGGCCTGCATTTTGGCTGCATTTTGGGCTGGAGCTTCTCGTGGTTTGAGGCCTGGCTTGTTCCACCCCCTGCTCTTGAGATTCTCCCGGATGTGGGCTGCATTTTGGCTGCCTTTTGGGCTGGAGCTTCTCGTGGTTTGAGGCCTGGCTTGTTCCACCCCCTGCTCTTGAGATTCTCCCGGATGTGGGCTGCATTTTGGCTGATTCTTGGGTTGGAGCTTCTCGTGGTTTGAGGCCTGGCTTGCTCCACCCCCTGCTCTTGAGATTCTCCCGGATGTGGGCTGGATTTTGGCTGCCTTTTGGGCTGGAGCTTCTCGTGGTTTGAGGCCTGCCTTCCTCCACCCCCTGCTCTTGATATTCTCCCGGATGTGGGCTGGATTTTGGCTGCCTTTTGGGCTGGAGCTTCTCGTGGTTTGAGGCCTGGCTTGCTCCACCCCCTGCTCTTGAGATTCTCCCGGATGTGGGCTGCATTTTGGCTGCCTTTTGGGCTGGAGCTTCTCATGGTTTGAGGCCTGTCTTACTCCACCCCCTGCTCTTGAGATTCTCCCGGAGGTGGGCTGCATTTTTGCTGCCTTTTGGGCTGGAGCTTCTCGTCGTTTGAGGCCTGGCTTGCTCCACCCCCAGCTCTTGATATTCTCCCGCATGTGGGCTGCATTTTGGCTGTTTTTTTGGGCTGGAGCTTCTCGTGGTTTGAGGCCTGGCTTGCTCCACCCCCTGCTCTTGAGATTCTCCCGGAGGTGGGCTGCATTTTGGCTGCCTTTTGGGCTGGAGCTTCTCGTGGTTTGAGGCCTGGCTTGCTCCACCCCCTGCTCTTGAGATTCTCCCGGATGTGTCCTGCATTTTGGCTGTTTTTTTGGGCTGGAGCTTCTCGTGGTTTGAGGCCTGGCTTGCTCAACCCCCTGCTCTTGAGATTCTCACGGATGTGGGCTGAATTTTGGATGATTCTTGGGCTGGAGCTTCTCGTGGTTTGAGGCCTGGCTTGCTCCACCCCCTGCTCTTGAGATTCTCCCAGATGTGGCCTGCATTTTGGCTGCATTTTGGGCTGGAGCTTCTCGTGGTTTGAGGCCTGGCTTGTTCCACCCCCTGCTCTTGAGATTCTCCCGGATGTGGGCTGCATTTTGGCTGCATTTTGGGCTGGAGCTTCTCGTGGTTTGAGGCCTGGATTGTTCCACCCCCTGCTCTTGAGATTCTCCCGGATGTGGGCTGCATTTTGGCTGATTCTTGGGTTGGAGCTTCTCGTGGTTTGAGGCCTGGCTTGCTCCACCCCCTGCTCTTGAGATTCTCCCGGATGTGGGCTGCATTTTGGCTGCCTTTTGGGCTGGAGCTTCTCATGGTTTGAGGCCTGTCTTACTCCACCCCCTGCTCTTGAGATTCTCCCGGAGGTGGGCTGCATTTTGGCTGATTCTGGTGCTGGAGCTTCTCGTGGTTTGAGGCCTGGCTTGCTCCACCCCCTGCTCTTGAGATTCTCCCGTATGTGGGCTGCATTTTGGCTGCCTTTTGGGCTGGAGCTTCTCATGGTTTGAGGCCTGGCTTGCTCCACCCCCTGCTCTTGAAATTGTCCCGGATGTGGGCTGCATTTTGGCTGTTTTTTTGGGCTGGAGCTTCTCGTGGTTTGAGGCCTGGCTTGCTCCACCCCCTGCTCTTGAGATTCTCCCGGATGTGGGCTGCATTTTGGCTGATTCTTGGGTTGGAGCTTCTCGAGGTTTGCGGCCTGGCTTGCTCCACCCCCTGCTCTTGATATTCTCCCGGATGTGGCATGGATTTTGTCTGCATTTTGGGCTGGAGCTTCTCGTGGTTTGAGGCCTGGCTTGCTCCACCCCCTGCACTTGAGATTCTCCCGGATGTGGTCTGCATTTTGGCTGCCTTTTGGGCTGGAGCTTCTCGTGGTTTGAGGCCTGGCTTGCTCCACCCCCTGCTCTAGAGATTCTCCCGGATGTGGGCTGCATTTTGGCTGATATTTGGGCTGGAGCTTCTTGTGGTTTGAGGCCTGGCTTGCTCCACCCCCTGCTCTTGAGATTCTCCCAGATGTGGGCTGGATTTTGGCTGCCTTTTGGGCTGGAGCTTCTTGTGGTTTGAGGCCTGGCTTGTTCCACCCCCTGCTCTTGAGATTCTCCCGGATGTGGGCTCCATTTTGGCTGATTCTTGGGTTGGAGCTTCTCGTGGTTTGAGGCCTGGCTTGCTCCACCCCCTGCTCTTGATATTCTCCCGGATGTGGGCTGCATTTTGGCTGCATTTTGGGGTGGAGCTTCTCGTGGTTTGAGGCCTGGCTTGCTCCACCCCCTGCTCTTGAAATTGTCCCGGATGTGGGCTGCATTTTGGCTGTTTTTTTGGGCTGGAGCTTCTCGTGGTTTGAGGCCTGGCTTGCTCCACCCCCTGCTCTTGATATTCTCCCGGATGTGGCCTGGATTTTGTCTGCATTTTGGGGTGGAGCTTCTCGTGGTTTGAGGCCTGGCTTGCTCCACCCCCTGCACTTGAGATTCTCCCGGATGTGGGCTGCATTTTGGCTGCATTTTGGGCTGGAGCTTCTCGTGGTTTGAGGCCTGGCTTGCTCCACCCCCTGCTCTAGAGATTCTCCCGGATGTGGGCTGCATTTTGGCTGATATTTGGGCTGGAGCTTCTTGTGGTTTGAGGCCTGGCTTGCTCCACCCCCTGCTCTTGAGATTCTCCCGGATGTGGGCTGCATTTTGGCTGCATTTTGGGCTGGAGCTTCTCGTGGTTTGAGGCCTGGCTTGCTCCACCCCCTGCTCTTGAGATTCTCCCGGATGTGGGCTGCATTTTGGCTGCCTTTAGGGCTGGAGCTTCTCGTGGTTTGAGGCCTGGCTTGCTCCACCCCCTGCTCTTGAGATTCTCCCGGATGTGGGCTGCATTTTGGCTGCCTTTAGGGCTGGAGCTTCTCGTGGTTTGAGGCCTGGCTTGCTCCACCCCCTGCTCTTGAGATTCTCCCAGATGTGGTCTGCATTTTGGCTGATTCTTGGGTAGGAGCTTCTCGTGGTTTGAAGCCTGGCTTCCTCCACCCCCTGCTCTTGAGATTCTCCCGGATGTGGGCTGCATTTTGGCTGATTCTTGGGTTGGAGCTTCTCGTGGTTTGAAGCCTGGCTTACTCCACCCCCTGCTCTTGAGATTCTCCCAGATGTGGGCTGGATTTTGGCTGCCTTTTGGGCTGGAGCTTCTCAAGGTTTGAGGCCTGCCTTGCTCCACACCCTGCTCTTGAGATTCTCGCGGATGTGGGCTGCATTTTGGCTGCCTTTTGGGCTGGAGCTTCTCGTGGTTTGAGGCCTGGCTTGCTCCACCCCCTGCTCTTGAGATTCTCCCGGATGTGGGCTGAATTTTGGATGATTCTTGGGCTGGAGCTTCTCATGGTTTGAGGCCTGGCTTGCTCCAACCCCTGCTCTTGAGATTCTCCCAGATGTGGCCTGCATTTTGGCTGCATTTTGGGCTGGAGCTTCTCGTGGTTTGAGGCCTGGCTTGCTCCACCCCCTGCTCTTGAGTTTCTCCCGGATGTGGGCTGGATTTTGTCTGCATTTTGGGCTTGAGCTTCTCGTGGTTTGAGGCCTGCCTTGCTCCACCCCCTGCTCTTGATATTCTCCCGGATGTGGGCTGAATTTTGGCTGCCTTTTGGGCTGGAGCTTCTCGTGGTTTGAGGCCTGGCTTGCTCCACCCCCTGCTCTTGAGATTCTCCCGGATGTGGGCTGCATTTTGGCTGCCTTTAGGGCTGGATCTTCTCGTGGTTTGAGGCCTGGCTTGCTCCACCCCCTGCTCTTGAGATTCTCCTGGATGTGGGCTGCATTTTGGCTGCCTTTTGGGCTGGAGCTTCTCGTGGTTTGAGGCCTGGCTTGCTCCACCCCCTGCTCTTGAGATTCTCCCGGATGTGGGCTGCATTTTGGCTGCCTTTTGGGCTGGAGCTTCTCGTGGTTTGATGCCTGCCTTGCTCCACCCCCTGCTCTTGAGATTCTCCCGGATGTGGGCTGCATTTTGGCTGCCTTTTGGGCTGGAGCTTCTCGTGGTTTGAGGCCTGGCTTGCTCCACCCCCTGCTCTTGAGATTCTCCCAGATGTGGTCTGCATTTTGTCTCCATTTTGGGCTGGAGCTTCTTGTGGTTTGAGGCCTGGCTTGCTCCACCCCCTGCTCTTGAGATTCTCCTGGATGTGGCCTGCATATTGGCTGCCTTTTGGGCTGGAGCTTCTCGTGGTTTGAGGCCTGGCTTGCTCCACCCCCTGCTCTTGAGATTGTCCCGGATGTGGGCTGCATTTTGGCTGCCTTTTGGGCTGGAGCTTCTCGTGGTTTGTGGCCTGGCTTGCTCCACCCCCTGCTCTTGAGATTCTCGCGGAGGTGGTCTGCATTTTGGCTGCCTTTTGGGCTGGAGCTTCTCATGGTTTGAGGCCTGGCTTGCTCCACCCCCTGCTCTTGATATTCTCCCGGATGTGGCTGCATTTTGGCTGCTTTTTGGGCTGGAGCATCTCGTGGTTTGAGGCCTGGCTTGCTCCACCCCCTGCTCTTGATATTCTCCCGGATGTGGGCTGCATTTTGGCTGCCTTTTGGGTTGCAGCTTCTCGTGGTTTGAGGCCTGGCTTGCTCCACCCCCTGCTCTTGATATTCTCCCGGATGTGGTTAGGATTTTGTCTGCCTTTTGTGCTGGAGCTTCTCGTGGTTTGAGGCCTGGCTTGCTCCACCCCCTGCTCTTGATATTCTCCCGGATGTGGGCTGCATTTTGGCTGCCTTTTGGGTTGCAGCTTCTCGTGGTTTGAGGCCTGGCTTGCTCCACCCCCTGCTGTTGAGATTCTCCCGGATGTGTCCTGCATTTTGGCTGCCTTTTGGGCAGGAGCTTCTCGTGGTTTGAGGCCTGGCTTGCTCCACCCCCTGCTCTTGAGATTCTCCCGGATGTGGGCTGCATTTTGGCTGCCTTTAGGGCTGGAGCTTCTCGAGGTTTGAGACCTGCCTTGCTCCACCCCCTGCTCTTGATATTCTCCCGGATGTGGGCTGGATTTTGTCTGCCTTTTGGGCTGGAGCTTCTCGTGGTTTGAGGCCTGGCTTGCTCAACCCCCTGCTCTTGAGATTCTCACGGATGTGGGCTGAATTTTGGATGATTCTTGGGCTGGAGCTTCTCGTGGTTTGAGGCCTGGCTTGCTCCACCCCCTGCTCTTGAGATTCTCCCGGATGTGGGCTGCATTTTGGCTGCCTTTTGGGCTGGAGCTTCTCGTGGTTTGAGGCCTGGCTTGTTCCACCCCCTGCTCTTTAGATTCTCCCGGATGTGGGCTGCATTTTGGCTGCCTTTTGGGCTGGAGCTTCTCGTGGTTTGAGGCCTCGCTTGCTCCACCCCCTGCTCTTGAGATTCTCCCGGATGTGGGCTGTATTTTGGCTGCCTTTTGGGCTGGAGCTTCTCGTGGTTTGAGGCCTGCCTTCCTCCACCCCCTGCTCTTGATATTCTCCCGGATGTGGGCTGGATTTTGGCTGCCTTTTGGGTTGGAGCTTCTTGGGGTTTGAGGCCTGGCTTGCTCCACCCCCTGCTCTTGATATTCTTCCGGATGTGGGCTGCATTTTGGCTGCCTTTTGGGGTGGAGCTTTTCGTGGTTTGAGGCCTGGCTTGCTCCACCCCCTGCTCTTGAGATTCTCCCGGATGTGGGCTGCATTTTGGCTGATTCTTGGGTTGGAGCTTCTCGTGGTTTGAGGCCTGGCTTGTTCCAACCCCTGCTCTTGAGATTCTCCCGGATGTGGGCTGCATTTTGGCTGCCTTTTGGGCTGGAGCTTCTCGTGGTTTGAGGCCTGGCTTGCTCCACCCCCTGCTCTTGAGATTCTCCCGGATGTGGGCTGCATTTTGGCTGCCTTTAGGGCTGGAGGTTCTCGTGGTTTGAGGCCTGGCTTGCTCCACCCCCTGCTCTTGAGATTCTCCCGGATGTGGTTAGGATTTTGGCTGCCTTTTGTGCTGGAGCTTCTCGTGGTTTGAGGCCTGCCTTGCTCCACCCCCTGCTCTTGAGATTCTCCCGGATGTGGGCTGCATTTTGGCTGCCTTTTGGGTTGCAGCTTCTCGTGGTTTGAGGCCTGGCTTGCTCCACCCCCTGCTCTTGAGATTCTCCCGGATGTGGGCTGCATTTTGGCTGATTCTTGGGTTGGAGCTTCTCGTGGTTTGAGGCCTGGCTTGCTCCACCCCCTGCTCTTGAGATTCTCCCAGATGTGGGCTGCATTTTGGCTGATTCTTGGGCTGGAGCTTCTCGTGGTTTGAGGCCTGGCTTGCTCCACCCCCTGCTCTTGAGATTCTCCCGGATGTGGGCTGCATTTTGGCTGCCTTTAGGGCTGGAGGTTCTCGTGGTTTGAGGCCTGGCTTGCTCCACCCCCTGCTCTTGAGATTCTCCCGGATGTGGGCTGGATTTTGGCTGCATTTTGGGCTGGAGCTTCTCGTGGTTTGAGGCCTGGCCTGCTCCACCCCCTGCTCTTGAGATTCTCCCGGATGTGGGCTGCATTTTGGCTGCCTTTTGGGCTGGAGCTTCTCGTGGTTTGAGGCCTGGCTTGCTCAACCCCCTGCTCTTGAGATTCTCACGGATGTGGGCTGAATTTTGCATGATTCTTGGGCTGGAGCTTCTCGTGGTTTGAGGCCTGGCTTGCTCCACCCCCTGCTCTTGAGATTCTCCCGGATGTGGGCTGCATTTTGGCTGATTCTTGGGTTGGAGCTTCTCGTGGTTTGAGGCCTGGCTTGCTCCACCCCCTGCTCTTGAGATTCTCCCGCATGTGGGCTGCATTTTGGCTGCCTTTTGGGTTGCAGCTTCTCGTGGTTTGAGGCCTGGCTTGCTCCACCCCCTGCTCTTGAGATTCTCCCGGATGTGGGCTGCATTTTGGCTGACTTTTGGGCTGGAGCTTCTCGTGGTTTGAGGCCTGGCTTGCTCCACCCCCTGCTCTTGAGATTCTCCCGGAAGTGGGCTGCATTTTGGCTGCATTTTTTGCTGGAGCTTCTCGTGGTTTGAGGCCTGGCTTGCTCCACCCCCTGCTCTTGAGATTCTCCCGGATGTGGGCTGGATTTTGGCTGCCTTTTGGGCTGGAGCTTCTCGTGGTTTGAGGCCTGGCTTGCTCAACCCCCTGCTCTTGAGATTCTCACGGATGTGGGCTGAATTTTGGATGATTCTTGGGCTGGAGCTTCTCGTGGTTTGAGGCCTGGCTTGCTCCACCCCCTGCTCTTGAGATTCTCCCAGATGTGGCCTGCATTTTGGCTCCCTTTTGGGCTGGAGCTTCTCGTGGTTTGAGGCCTGGCTTGTTCCACCCCCTGCTCTTGAGATTCTCCCGGATGTGGGCTGCATTTTGGCTGATTCTTGGGTTGGAGCTTCTCGTGGTTTGAGGCCTGCCTTGCTCCACCCCCTGCTCTTGAGATTCTCCCAGATGTGGGCTGCATTTTGGCTGATTCTTGGGCTGGAGCTTCTCGTGGTTTGAGGCCTGGCTTGCTCCACCCCCTGCTCTTGAGATTCTCCCGCATGTGGGCTGCATTTTGGCTGCCTTTAGGGCTGGAGGTTCTCGTGGTTTGAGGCCTGGCTTGCTCCACAACCTGCTCTTGAGATTCTCCCGGATGTGGGCTGCATTTTGGCTGCCTTTTGGGCTGGAGCTTCTCATGGTTTGAGGCCTGGCTTGCTCCACCCCCTGCTCTTGATATTCTCCCGGATGTGGCTGCATTTTGGCTGCTTTTTGGGCTGGAGCATCTCGTGGTTTGAGGCCTGGCTTGCTCCACCCCCTGCTCTTGATATTCTCCCGGAGGTGGGCTGTATTTTGGCTGCCTTTTTTGCTGGAGCTTCTCGTGGTTTGAGGCCTGGCTTGCTCCACCCTCTGCTCTTGATATTCTCCCGGATGTGGCATGCATTTTGGCTGACTTTTGGGCTGGAGCTTCTCGTGGTTTGAGGCCTGGCTTGCTCCACCCCCTGCTCTTGAGATTCTCCCGGATGTGGTTAGGATTTTGGCTGCCTTTTGTGCTGGAGCTTCTCGTGGTTTGAGGCCTGCCTTGCTCCACCCCCTGCTCTTGATATTCTCCCGGATGTGGGCTGCATTTTGGCTGCCTTTTGGGTTGCAGCTTCTCGTGGTTTGAGGCCTGGCTTGCTCCACCCCCTGCTCTTGAGATTCTCCCGCATGTGGTTAGGATTTTGGCTGCCTTTTGTGCTGGAGCTTCTCGTGGTTTGAGGCCTGGCTTGCTCCACCCCCTGCTCTTGATATTCTCAGGATGTGGGCTGCATTTTGGCTGCCTTTTGGGTTGCAGCTTCTCGTGGTTTGAGGCCTGGCTTGCTCCACCCCCTGCTGTTGAGATTCTCCCGGATGTGTCCTGCATTTTGGCTGCATTTTGGGCTGGAGCTTCTCGTGGTTTGAGGCCTGGCTTGCTCCACCCCCTGCTCTTGAGATTCTCCCGGATGTGGGCTGCATTTTGGCTGCCTTTAGGGCTGGAGCTTCTCGAGGTTTGAGACCTGCCTTGCTCCACTCCCTGCTCTTGATATTCTCCCGGATGTGGGCTGGATTTTGTCTGCCTTTTGGGCTGGAGCTTCTCGTGGTTTGAGGCCTGGCTTGCTCAACCCCCTGCTCTTGAGATTCTCACGGATGTGGGCTGAATTTTGGATGATTCTTGGGCTGGAGCTTCTCGTGGTTTGAGGCCTGGCTTGCTCCACCCCCTGCTCTTGAGATTCTCCCGGATGTGGGCTGCATTTTGGCTGCCTTTTGGGCTGGAGCTTCTCGTGGTTTGAGGCCTGGATTGTTCCACCCCCTGCTCTTTAGATTCTCCCGGATGTGGGCTGCATTTTGGCTGCATTTTGGGCTGGAGCTTCTCGTGGTTTGAGGCCTCGCTTGCTCCACCCCCTGCTCTTGAGATTCTCCCGGATGTGGGCTGCATTTTGGCTGACTCTTGGGTTGGAGCTTCTTGTGGTTTGAGGCCTGGCTTGCTCCACCCCCTGCTCTTGATATTCTTCCGGATGTGGGCTGCATTTTGGCTGCCTTTTGGGGTGGAGCTTTTCGTGGTTTGAGGCCTGGCTTGCTCCACCCCCTGCTCTTGAGATTCTCCCGGAAGTGGGCTGCATTTTGGCTGCATTTTTTGCTGGAGCTTCTCGTGGTTTGAGGCCTGGCTTGCTCCACCCCCTGCTCTTGAGATTCTCCCGGATGTGGGCTGCATTTTGGCTGCCTTTTGGGCTGGAGCTTCTCGTGGTTTGAGGCCTGCCTTCCTCCACCCCCTGCTCTTGATATTCTCCCGGATGTGGGCTGCATTTTGGCTGCCTTTTGGGCTGGAGCTTCTCGTGGTTTGAGGCCTGGCTTGCTCAACCCCCTGCTCTTGAGATTCTCACGGATGTGGGCTGAATTTTGGATGATTCTTGGGCTGGAGCTTCTCGTGGTTTGAGGCCTGGCTTGCTCCACCCCCTGCTCTTGAGATTCTCCCAGATGTGGCCTGCATTTTGGCTGCATTTTGGGCTGGAGCTTCTCGTGGTTTGAGGCCTGGCTTGTTCCACCCCCTGCTCTTGAGATTCTCCTGCATGTGGGCTGCATTTTGGCTGCATTTTGGGCTGGAGCTTCTCGTGGTTTGAGGCCTGGCTTGTTCCACCCCCTGCTCTTGAGATTCTCCCGGATGTGGGCTGCATTTTGGCTGATTCTTGGGTTGGAGCTTCTCGTGGTTTGAGGCCTGGCTTGCTCCAACCCCTGCTCTTGAGATTCTCCCGCATGTGGGCTGCATTTTGGCTGCCTTTAGGGCTGGAGCTTCTCGTGGTTTGAGGCCTGGCTTGCTCCACAACCTGCTCTTGAGATTCTCCCGTATGTGGGCTGCATTTTGGCTGCCTTTTGGGCTGGAGCTTCTCATGGTTTGAGGCCTGGCTTGCTCCACCCCCTGCTCTTGAGATTCTCCCGGATGTGGGCTGGATTTTGGCTGCCTTTTGGGCTGGAGCTTCTCGTGGTTTGAGGCCTGGCTTGCTCAACCCCCTGCTCTTGAGATTCTCACGGATGTGGGCTGAATTTTGGATGATTCTTGGGCTGGAGCTTCTCGTGGTTTGAGGCCTGGCTTGCTCCACCCCCTGCTCTTGAGATTCTCCCAGATGTGGCCTGCATTTTGGCTGCATTTTGGGCTGGAGCTTCTCGTGGTTTGAGGCCTGGCTTGTTCCACCCCCTGCTCTTGAGATTCTCCCGGATGTGGGCTGCATTTTGGCTGCATTTTGGGCTGGAGCTTCTCGTGGTTTGAGGCCTGGCTTGTTCCACCCCCTGCTCTTGAGATTCTCCCGGATGTGGGCTGCATTTTGGCTGATTCTTGGGTTGGAGCTTCTCGTGGTTTGAGGCCTGGCTTGCTCCACCCCCTGCTCTTCAGATTCTCCCGCATGTGGGCTGCATTTTGGCTGCCTTTAGGGCTGGAGGTTCTCGTGGTTTGAGGCCTGGCTTGCTCCACAACCTGCTCTTGAGATTCTCCCGTATGTGGGCTGCATTTTGGCTGCCTTTTGGGCTGGAGCTTCTCATGGTTTGAGGCCTGGCTTGCTCCACCCCCTGCTCTTGAGATTCTCCCGGATGTGGGCTGGATTTTGGCTGCCTTTTTTGCTGGAGCTTCTCGTGGTTTGAGGCCTGGCTTGCTCCACAACCTGCTCTTGAGATTCTCCCGGATGTGGTTAGGATTTTGGCTGCCTTTTGTGCTGGAGCTTCTCGTGGTTTGAGGCCTGGCTTGCTCCACCCCCTGCTCTTGAGATTCTCCCGGATGTGGGCTGGATTTTGGCTGCCTTTTGGGCTGGAGCTTCTCGTGGTTTGAGGCCTGGATTGCTCAACCCCCTGCTCTTGAGATTCTCACGGATGTGGGCTGAATTTTGGCTGCCTTTTGGGCTGGAGGTTCTCGTGGTTTGAGGCCTGGCTTGCTCCACCCCCTGCTCTTGAGATTCTCCCAGATGTGGTCTGCATTTTGGCTGCCTTTTGGGCTGGAGCTTCTCGTGGTTTGAGGCCTGGCTTGTTCCACCCCCTGCTCTTGAGATTCTCCCGGATGTGGGCTGCATTTTGGCTGCATTTTGGGCTGGAGCTTCTCGTGGTTTGAGGCCTGGCTTGTTCCACCCCCTGCTCTTGAGATTCTCCCGGATGTGGGCTGCATTTTGGCTGATTCTTGGGTTGGAGCTTCTCGTGGTTTGAGGCCTGGCTTGCTCCACCCCCAGCTCTTGAGATTCTCCCAGATGTGGGCTGCATTTTGGCTGATTCTTGGGCTGGAGCTTCTCATGGTTTGAGGCCTGGCTTGCTCCACCCCCTGCTCTTGAGATTCTCCCAGATGTGGGCTGAATTTTGGCTGCCTTTTGGGCTGGAGCTTCTCGTGGTTTGAGGCCTGGCTTGTTCCACCCACTGCTCTTGAGATTCTCCCGGATGTGGGCTGCATTTTGGCTGATTCTTGGGTTGGAGCTTCTCGTGGTTTGAGGCCTGGCTTGCTCCACCCCCTGCTCTTGAGATTCTCCCAGATGTGGGCTGCATTTTGGCTGATTCTTGGGCTGGAGCTTCTCGTGGTTTGAGGCCTGGCTTGCTCCACTCCCTGCTCTTGAGATTCTCCCGGATGTGTCCTGCATTTTGGCTGCCTTTTTTGCTGGAGCTTCTCGTGGTTTGAGGCCTGCCTTGCTCCACCCCCTGCTCTTGATATTCTCCCGGATGTGGGCTGCATTTTGGCTGCCTTTTGGGCTGGAGCTTCTCGTGGTTTGAGGCCTGGCTTGCTCCACCCCCTGCTCTTGAGATTCTCCCAGATGTGGCCTGCATTTTGGCTGCATTTTGGGCTGGAGCTTCTCGTGGTTTGAGGCCTGGCTTGTTCCACCCCCTGCTCTTGAGATTCTCCCGGATGTGGGCTGCATTTTGGCTGATTCTTGGGTTGGAGCTTCTCGTGGTTTGAGGCCTGGCTTGCTCCACCCCCTGCTCTTGAGATTCTCCCAGATGTGGGCTGCATTTTGGCTGATTCTTGGGCTGGAGCTTCTCGTGGTTTGAGGCCTGCCTTGCTCCACCCCCTGCTCTTGAGATTCTCCCGGATGTGGGCTGCATTTTGGCTGCCTTTAGGGCTGGAGGTTCTCGTGGTTTGAGGCCTGGCTTGCTCCACCCCCTGCTCTTGAGATTCTCCCGGATGTGGGCTGCATTTTGGCTGCCTTTTGGGCTGGAGCTTCTCATGGTTTGAGGCCTGGCTTGCTCCACCCCCTGCTCTTGAAATTGTCCCGGATGTGGGCTGCATTTTGGCTGTATTTTTGGGCTGGAGCTTCTCGTGGTTTGAGGCCTGGCTTGCTCCACCCCCTGCTCTTGAGATTCTCCCGGATGTGGGCTGCATTTTGGCTGCCTTTTGGGTTGCAGCTTCTCGTGGTTTGAGGCCTGGCTTGCTCCACCCCCTGCTCTTGAGATTCTCCCGGATGTGGGCTGCATTTTGGCTGACTTTTGGGCTGGAGCTTTTCGTGGTTTGAGGCCTGGCTTGCTCCACCCCCTGCTCTTGAGATTCTCCCGGAAGTGGGCTGCATTTTGGCTGCATTTTTTGCTGGAGCTTCTCGTGGTTTGAGGCCTGGCTTGCTCCACCCCCTGCTCTTGAGATTCTCCCGGATGTGGGCTGCATTTTGGCTGCCTTTTGGGCTGGAGCTTCTCGTGGTTTGAGGCCTGCCTTCCTCCACCCCCTGCTCTTGATATTCTCCCGGATGTCGGCTGGATTTTGGCTGCCTTTTGGGCTGGAGCTTCTCGTGGTTTGAGGCCTGGCTTGCTCAACCCCCTGCTCTTGAGATTCTCACGGATGTGGGCTGAATTTTGGATGATTCTTGGGCTGGAGCTTCTCGTGGTTTGAGGCCTGGCTTGCTCCACCCCCTGCTCTTGAGATTCTCCCAGATGTGGCCTGCATTTTGGCTGCATTTTGGGCTGGAGCTTCTCGTGGTTTGAGGCCTGGCTTGTTCCACCCCCTGCTCTTGAGATTCTCCTGCATGTGGGCTGCATTTTGGCTGCATTTTGGGCTGGAGCTTCTCGTGGTTTGAGGCCTGGCTTGTTCCACCCCCTGCTCTTGAGATTCTCCCGGATGTGGGCTGCATTTTGGCTGATTCTTGGGTTGGAGCTTCTCGTGGTTTGAGGCCTGGCTTGCTCCAACCCCTGCTCTTGAGATTCTCCCGCATGTGGGCTGCATTTTGGCTGCCTTTAGGGCTGGAGCTTCTCGTGGTTTGAGGCCTGGCTTGCTCCACAACCTGCTCTTGAGATTCTCCCGTATGTGGGCTGCATTTTGGCTGCCTTTTGGGCTGGAGCTTCTCATGGTTTGAGGCCTGGCTTGCTCCACCCCCTGCTCTTGAGATTCTCCCGGATGTGGGCTGGATTTTGGCTGCCTTTTGGGCTGGAGCTTCTCGTGGTTTGAGGCCTGGCTTGCTCCACCCCCTGCTCTTGAGATTCTCCCGGATGTGGGCTGAATTTTGGCTGCCTTTTGGGCTGGAGGTTCTCGTGGTTTGAGGCCTGGCTTGCTCCACCCCCTGCTCTTGAGATTCTCCCAGATGTGGTCTGCATTTTGGCTGCATTTTGGGCTGGAGCTTCTCGTGGTTTGAGACCTGGCTTGTTCCACCCCCTGCTCTTGAGATTCTCCCGGATGTGGGCTGCATTTTGGCTGCATTTTGGGCTGGAGCTTCTCGTGGTTTGAGGCCTGGCTTGTTCCACCCCCTGCTCTTGAGATTCTCCCGGATGTGGGCTGCATTTTGGCCGATTCTTGGGTTGGAGCTTCTCGTGGTTTGAGGCCTGGCTTGCTCCACCCCCAGCTCTTGAGATTCTCCCAGATGTGGGCTGAATTTTGGCTGATTCTTGGGCTGGAGCTTCTCGTGGTTTGAGGCCTGGCTTGCTCCACCCCCTGCTCTTGAGATTCTCCCGGATTTGGGCTGCATTTTGGCTGCCTTTTGGGCTGGAGCTTCTCATGGTTTGAGGCCTGGCTTGCTCCACCCCCTGCTCTTGAAATTGTCCCGGATGTGGGCTGCATTTTGGCTGTTTTTTTGGGCTGGAGCTTCTCGTGGTTTGAGGCCTGCCTTGCTCCACCCCCTGCTCTTGAGATTCTCCCGGATGTGGGCTGCATTTTGGCTGCCTTTTGGGTTGCAGCTTCTCGTGGTTTGAGGCCTGGCTTGCTCCACCCCCTGCTCTTGAGATTCTCCCGGATGTGGGCTGCATTTTGGCTGCCTTTTTTGCTGGAGCTTCTCGTGGTTTGAGGCCTGGCTTGCTCCACCCCCTGCTCTTGAGATTCTCCCGCATGTGGGCTGCATTTTGGCTGCCTTTTGGGCTGGAGCTTCTCGTGGTTTGAGGCCTGCCTTCCTCCACCCCCTGCTCTTGAGATTCTCCCGGATGTGGGCTGGATTTTGGCTGCTTTTTGGGCTGGAGCTTCTCGTGGTTTGAGGCCTGGCTTGCTCAACCCCCTGCTCTTGAGATTCTCACGGATGTGGGCTGAATTTTGGATGATTCTTGGGCTGGAGCTTCTCGTGGTTTGAGGCCTGGCTTGCTCCACCCCCTGCTCTTGAGATTCTCCCAGATGTGGCCTGCATTTTGGCTGCATTTTGGGCTGGAGCTTCTCGTGGTTTGAGGCCTGGCTTGTTCCACCCCCTGCTCTTGAGATTCTCCCGGATGTGGGCTGCATTTTGGCTGCATTTTGGGCTGGAGCTTCTCGTGGTTTGAGGCCTGGCTTGTTCCACCCCCTGCTCTTGAGATTCTCCCGGATGTGGGCTGCATTTTGGCTGATTCTTGGGTTGGAGCTTCTCGTGGTTTGAGGCCTGGCTTGCTCCACCCCCTGCTCTTGAGATTCTCCCGGATGTGGGCTGGATTTTGGCTGCCTTTTGGGCTGGAGCTTCTCGTGGTTTGAGGCCTGCCTTCCTCCACCCCCTGCTCTTGATATTCTCCCGGATGTGGGCTGGATTTTGGCTGCCTTTTGGGCTGGAGCTTCTCGTGGTTTGAGGCCTGGCTTGCTCCACCCCCTGCTCTTGAGATTCTCCCGGATGTGGGCTGCATTTTGGCTGCCTTTTGGGCTGGAGCTTCTCATGGTTTGAGGCCTGTCTTACTCCACCCCCTGCTCTTGAGATTCTCCCGGAGGTGGGCTGCATTTTGGCTGCCTTTTGGGCTGGAGCTTCTCGTGGTTTGAGGCCTGGCTTGCTCCACCCCCAGCTCTTGATATTCTCCCGCATGTGGGCTGCATTTTGGCTGTTTTTTTGGGCTGGAGCTTCTCGTGGTTTGAGGCCTGCCTTGCTCCACCCCCTGCTCTTGAGATTCTCCCGGATGTGAGCTGCATTTTGGCTGCCTTTTGGGTTGCAGCTTCTCGTGGTTTGAGGCCTGGCTTGCTCCACCCCCTGCTCTTGAGATTCTCCCGGAGGTGGGCTGCATTTTGGCTGCCTTTTGGGCTGGAGCTTCTCGTGGTTTGAGGCCTGGCTTGCTCCACCCCCTGCTCTTGAGATTCTCCCGGATGTGTCCTGCATTTTGGCTGCCTTTTTTGCTGGAGCTTCTCGTGGTTTGAGGCCTGGCTTGCTCCACACCCTGCTCTTGAGATTCTCCCGGATGTGGGCTGCATTTTGGCTGCCTTTTGGGCTGGAGCTTCTCGTGGTTTGAGTCCTGCCTTCCTCCACCCCCTGCTCTTGATATTCTCCCGGATGTGGGCTGGATTTTGGCTGCCTTTTGGGCTGGAGCTTCTCGTGGTTTGAGGCCTGGCTTGCTCAACCCCCTGCTCTTGAGATTCTCACGGATGTGGGCTGAATTTTGGATGATTCTTGGGCTGGAGCTTCTCGTGGTTTGAGGCCTGGCTTGCTCCACCCCCTGCTCTTGAGATTCTCCCAGATGTGGCCTGCATTTTGGCTGCATTTTGGGCTGGAGCTTCTCGTGGTTTGAGGCCTGGCTTGTTCCACCCCCTGCTCTTGAGATTCTCCCGGATGTGGGCTGCATTTTGGCTGCATTTTGGGCTGGAGCTTCTCGTGGTTTGAGGCCTGGATTGTTCCACCCCCTGCTCTTGAGATTCTCCCGGATGTGGGCTGCATTTTGGCTGATTCTTGGGTTGGAGCTTCTCGTGGTTTGAGGCCTGGCTTGCTCCACCCCCTGCTCTTGAGATTCTCCCGGAGGTGGGCTGCATTTTGGCTGATTCTTGGGCTGGAGCTTCTCGTGGTTTGAGGCCTGGCTTGCTCCACCCCCTGCTCTTGAGATTCTCCCGTATGTGGGCTGCATTTTGGCTGCCTTTTGGGCTGGAGCTTCTCATGGTTTGAGGCCTGGCTTGCTCCACCCCCTGCTCTTGAAATTGTCCCGGATGTGGGCTGCATTTTGGCTGTTTTTTTGGGCTGGAGCTTCTCGTGGTTTGAGGCCTGGCTTGCTCCACCCCCTGCTCTTGAGATTCTCCCGGATGTGGGCTGCATTTTGGCTGATTCTTGGGTTGGAGCTTCTCGAGGTTTGCGGCCTGGCTTGCTCCACCCCCTGCTCTTGATATTCTCCCGGATGTGGCATGGATTTTGTCTGCATTTTGGGCTGGAGCTTCTCGTGGTTTGAGGCCTGGCTTGCTCCACCCCCTGCTCTTGAGATTCTCCCGGATGTGGTCTGCATTTTGGCTGCCTTTTGGGCTGGAGCTTCTCGTGGTTTGAGGCCTGGCTTGCTCCACCCCCTGCTCTAGAGATTCTCCCGGATGTGGGCTGCATTTTGGCTGATATTTGGGCTGGAGCTTCTTGTGGTTTGAGGCCTGGCTTGCTCCACCCCCTGCTCTTGAGATTCTCCCAGATGTGGGCTGGATTTTGGCTGCCTTTTGGGCTGGAGCTTCTTGTGGTTTGAGGCCTGGCTTGTTCCACCCCCTGCTCTTGAGATTCTCCCGGATGTGGGCTCCATTTTGGCTGATTCTTGGGTTGGAGCTTCTCGTGGTTTGAGGCCTGGCTTGCTCCACCCCCTGCTCTTGATATTCTCCCGGATGTGGGCTGCATTTTGGCTGCATTTTGGGGTGGAGCTTCTCGTGGTTTGAGGCCTGGCTTGTTCCACCCCCTGCTCTTGAAATTGTCCCGGATGTGGGCTGCATTTTGGCTGTTTTTTTGGGCTGGAGCTTCTCGTGGTTTGAGGCCTGGCTTGCTCCACCCCCTGCTCTTGATATTCTCCCGGATGTGGCCTGGATTTTGTCTGCATTTTGGGCTGGAGCTTCTCGTGGTTTGAGGCCTGGCTTGCTCCACCCCCTGCACTTGAGATTCTCCCGGATGTGGGCTGCATTTTGGCTGCATTTTGGGCTGGAGCTTCTCGTGGTTTGAGGCCTGGCTTGCTCCACCCCCTGCTCTAGAGATTCTCCCGGATGTGGTCTGCATTTTGGCTGCCTTTTGGGCTGGAGCTTCTCGTGGTTTGAGGCCTGGCTTGCTCCACCCCCTGCTCTAGAGATTCTCCCGGATGTGGGCTGCATTTTGGCTGATATTTGGGCTGGAGCTTCTTGTGGTTTGAGGCCTGGCTTGCTCCACCCCCTGCTCTTGAGATTCTCCCAGATGTGGGCTGGATTTTGGCTGCCTTTTGGGCTGGAGCTTCTTGTGGTTTGAGGCCTGGCTTGTTCCACCCCCTGCTCTTGAGATTCTCCCGGATGTGGGCTCCATTTTGGCTGATTCTTGGGTTGGAGCTTCTCGTGGTTTGAGGCCTGGCTTGCTCCACCCCCTGCTCTTGATATTCTCCCGGATGTGGGCTGCATTTTGGCTGCATTTTGGGGTGGAGCTTCTCGTGGTTTGAGGCCTGGCTTGCTCCACCCCCTGCTCTTGAAATTGTCCCGGATGTGGGCTGCATTTTGGCTGTTTTTTTGGGCTGGAGCTTCTCGTGGTTTGAGGCCTGGCTTGCTCCACCCCCTGCTCTTGATATTCTCCCGGATGTGGCCTGGATTTTGTCTGCATTTTGGGCTGGAGCTTCTCGTGGTTTGAGGCCTGGCTTGCTCCACCCCCTGCACTTGAGATTCTCCCGGATGTGGGCTGCATTTTGGCTGCATTTTGGGCTGGAGCTTCTCGTGGTTTGAGGCCTGGCTTGCTCCACCCCCTGCTCTAGAGATTCTCCCGGATGTGGGCTGGATTTTGGCTGATATTTGGGCTGGAGCTTCTTGTGGTTTGAGGCCTGGCTTGCTCCACCCCCTGCTCTTGAGATTCTCCCGGATGTGGGCTGCATTTTGGCTGCATTTTGGGCTGGAGCTTCTCGTGGTTTGAGGCCTGGCTTGCTCCACCCCCTGCTCTTGAGATTCTCCCGGATGTGGGCTGCATTTTGGCTGCCTTTAGGGCTGGAGCTTCTCGTGGTTTGAGGCCTGGCTTGCTCCACCCCCTGCTCTTGAGATTCTCCCGGATGTGGGCTGCATTTTGGCTGCATTTTGGGCTGGAGCTTCTCGTGGTTTGAGGCCTGGCTTGCTCCACCCCCTGCTCTTGAGATTCTCCCAGATGTGGTCTGCATTTTGGCTGATTCTTGGGTAGGAGATTCTCGTGGTTTGAAGCCTGGCTTCCTCCACCCCCTGCTCTTGAGATTCTCCCGGATGTGGGCTGCATTTTGGCTGATTCTTGGGTTGGAGCTTCTCGTGGTTTGAAGCCTGGCTTACTCCACCCCCTGCTCTTGAGATTCTCCCAGATGTGGGCTGGATTTTGGCTGCCTTTTGGGCTGGAGCTTCTCAAGGTTTGAGGCCTGCCTTGCTCCACACCCTGCTCTTGAGATTCTCGCGGATGTGGGCTGCATTTTGGCTGCCTTTTGGGCTGGAGCTTCTCGTGGTTTGAGGCCTGGCTTGCTCCACCCC
This sequence comes from Rhynochetos jubatus, assembly GCA_027574665.1. Taxonomy (NCBI): domain Eukaryota; kingdom Metazoa; phylum Chordata; class Aves; order Eurypygiformes; family Rhynochetidae; genus Rhynochetos; species Rhynochetos jubatus. The sequence continues at coordinate 1,032,412 of CM050669.1, forward strand.
CTGCTCTTGAGATTCTCCCGGATGTGGGCTGAATTTTGGATGATTCTTGGGCTGGAGCTTCTCATGGTTTGAGGCCTGGCTTGCTCCAACGCCTGCTCTTGAGATTCTCCCAGATGTGGCCTGCATTTTGGCTGCATTTTGGGCTGGAGCTTCTCGTGGTTTGAGGCCTGGCTTGCTCCACCCCCTGCTCTTGAGTTTCTCCCGGATGTGGGCTGGATTTTGTCTGCATTTTGGGCTTGAGCTTCTCGTGGTTTGAGGCCTGCCTTGCTCCACCCCCTGCTCTTGATATTCTCCCGGATGTGGGCTGAATTTTGGCTGCCTTTTGGGCTGGAGCTTCTCGTGGTTTGAGGCCTGGCTTGCTCCACCCCCTGCTCTTGAGATTCTCCCGGATGTGGGCTGCATTTTGGCTGCCTTTAGGGCTGGATCTTCTCGTGGTTTGAGGCCTGGCTTGCTCCACCCCCTGCTCTTGAGATTCTCCTGGATGTGGGCTGCATTTTGGCTGCCTTTAGGGCTGGAGCTTCTCGTGGTTTGAGGCCTGGCTTGCTCCACCCCCTGCTCTTGAGATTCTCCCGGATGTGGGCTGCATTTTGGCTGCATTTTGGGCTGGAGCTTCTCGTGGTTTGATGCCTGCCTTTCTCCACCCCCTGCTCTTGAGATTCTCCCAGATGTGGCCTGCATTTTGGCTGCCTTTTGGGCTGGAGCTTCTCGTGGTTTGAGGCCTGGCTTGCTCCACCCCCTGCTCTTGAGATTCTCCCAGATGTGGGCTGCATTTTGTCTCCATTTTGGGCTGGAGCTTCTTGTGGTTTGAGGCCTGGCTTGCTCCAGCCCCTGCTCTTGAGATTCTCCTGGATGTGGCCTGCATATTGGCTGCCTTTTGGGCTGGAGCTTCTCGTGGTTTGAGGCCTGGCTTGCTCCACCCCCTGCTCTTGAGATTGTCCCGGATGTGGGCTGCATTTTGGCTGCCTTTTGGGCTGGAGCTTCTCGTGGTTTGTGGCCTGGCTTGCTCCACCCCCTGCTCTTGAGATTCTCGCGGAGGTGGTCTGCATTTTGGCTGCCTTTTGGGCTGGAGCTTCTCATGGTTTGAGGCCTGGCTTGCTCCACCCCCTGCTCTTGATATTCTCCCGGATGTGGCTGCATTTTGGCTGCTTTTTGGGCTGGAGCATCTCGTGGTTTGAGGCCTGGCTTGCTCCACCCCCTGCTCTTGATATTCTCCCGGAGGTGGGCTGTATTTTGGCTGCCTTTTTTGCTGGAGCTTCTCGTGGTTTGAGGCCTGGCTTGCTCCACCCTCTGCTCTTGATATTCTCCCGGATGTGGCATGCATTTTGGCTGCCTTTTGGGCTGGAGCTTCTCGTGGTTTGAGGCCTGGCTTGCTCCACCCCCTGCTCTTGATATTCTCCCGGATGTGGGCTGCATTTTGGCTGCCTTTTGGGTTGCAGCTTCTCGTGGTTTGAGGCCTGGCTTGCTCCACCCCCTGCTCTTGATATTCTCCCGGATGTGGTTAGGATTTTGGCTGCCTTTTGTGCTGGAGCTTCTCGTGGTTTGAGGCCTGGCTTGCTCCACCCCCTGCTCTTGATATTCTCCCGGATGTGGGCTGCATTTTGGCTGCCTTTTGGGTTGCAGCTTCTCGTGGTTTGAGGCCTGGCTTGCTCCACCCCCTGCTGTTGAGATTCTCCCGGATGTGTCCTGCATTTTGGCTGCCTTTTGGGCTGGAGCTTCTCGTGGTTTGAGGCCTGGCTTGCTCCACCCCCTGCTCTTGAGATTCTCCCGGATGTGGGCTGCATTTTGGCTGCCTTTAGGGCTGGAGCTTCTCGAGGTTTGAGACCTGCCTTGCTCCACCCCCTGCTCTTGATATTCTCCCGGATGTGGGCTGGATTTTGTCTGCCTTTTGGGCTGGAGCTTCTCGTGGTTTGAGGCCTGGCTTGCTCAACCCCCTGCTCTTGAGATTCTCACGGATGTGGGCTGAATTTTGGATGATTCTTGGGCTGGAGCTTCTCGTGGTTTGAGGCCTGGCTTGCTCCACCCCCTGCTCTTGAGATTCTCCCGGATGTGGGCTGCATTTTGGCTGCCTTTTGGGCTGGAGCTTCTCGTGGTTTGAGGCCTGGCTTGTTCCACCCCCTGCTCTTTAGATTCTCCCGGATGTGGGCTGCATTTTGGCTGCCTTTTGGGCTGGAGCTTCTCGTGGTTTGAGGAATCGCTTGCTCCACCCCCTGCTCTTGAGATTCTCCCGGATGTGGGCTGCATTTTGGCTGACTCTTGGGTTGGAGCTTCTTGTGGTTTGAGGCCTGGCTTGCTCCACCCCCTGCTCTTGATATTCTTCCGGATGTGGGCTGCATTTTGGCTGCCTTTTGGGGTGGAGCTTTTCGTGGTTTGAGGCCTGGCTTGCTCCACCCCCTGCTCTTGAGATTCTCCCGGATGTGGGCTGCATTTTGGCTGATTCTTGGGTTGGAGCTTCTCGTGGTTTGAGGCCTGGCTTGCTCCACCCCCTGCTCTTGAGATTCTCCCGGATGTGGGCTGCATTTTGGCTGCCTTTTGGGCTGGAGCTTCTCGTGGTTTGAGGCCTGGCTTGCTCCACCCCCTGCTCTTGAGATTCTCCCGGATGTGGGCTGCATTTTGGCTGCCTTTAGGGCTGGAGGTTCTCGTGGTTTGAGGCCTGGCTTGCTCCACCCCCTGCTCTTGAGATTCTCCCGGATGTGGTTAGGATTTTGGCTGCCTTTTGTGCTGGAGCTTCTCGTGGTTTGAGGCCTGCCTTGCTCCACCCCCTGCTCTTGAGATTCTCCCGGATGTGGGCTGCATTTTGGCTGCCTTTTGGGTTGCAGCTTCTCGTGGTTTGAGGCCTGGCTTGCTCCACCCCCTGCTCTTGAGATTCTCCCGGATGTGGTTAGGATTTTGGCTGCCTTTTGTGCTGGAGCTTCTCGTGGTTTGAGGCCTGCCTTGCTCCACCCCCTGCTCTTGATATTCTCCCGGATGTGGGCTGCATTTTGGCTGCCTTTTGGGTTGCAGCTTCTCGTGGTTTGAGGCCTGGCTTGCTCCACCCCCTGCTCTTGAGATTCTCCCGGATGTGTCCTGCATTTTGGCTGCCTTTTGGGCAGGAGCTTCTCGTGGTTTGAGGCCAGGCTTGCTCCACCCCCTGCTCTTGAGATTCTCCCGGATGTGGGCTGCATTTTGGCTGCCTTTAGGGCTGGAGCTTCTCGAGGTTTGAGACCTGCCTTGCTCCACCCCCTGCTCTTGATATTCTCCCGGATGTGGGCTGGATTTTGTCTGCCTTTTGGGCTGGAGCTTCTCGTGGTTTGAGGCCTGGCTTGCTCAAACCCCTGCTCTTGAGATTCTCACGGATGTGGGCTGAATTTTGGATGATTCTTGGGCTGGAGCTTCTCGTGGTTTGAGGCCTGGCTTGCTCCACCCCCTGCTCTTGAGATTCTCCCGGATGTGGGCTGCATTTTGGCTGCCTTTTGGGCTGGAGCTTCTCGTGGTTTGAGGCCTGGCTTGTTCCACCCCCTGCTCTTGAGATTCTCCCGGATGTGGGCTGCATTTTGGCTGATTCTTGGGTTGGAGCTTCTCGTGGTTTGAGGCCTGGCTTGCTCCACCCCCTGCTCTTCAGATTCTCCCGGATGTGGGCTGCATTTTGGCTGACTCTTGGGTTGGAGCTTCTTGTGGTTTGAGGCCTGGCTTGCTCCACCCCCTGCTCTTGATATTCTTCCGGATGTGGGCTGCATTTTGGCTGCCTTTTGGGGTGGAGCTTTTCGTGGTTTGAGGCCTGGCTTGCTCCACCCCCTGCTCTTGAGATTCTCCCGGATGTGGGCTGCATTTTGGCTGATTCTTGGGTTGGAGCTTCTCGTGGTTTGAGGCCTGGCTTGCTCCACCCCCTGCTCTTGAGATTCTCCCGGATGTGGGCTGCATTTTGGCTGCCTTTTGGGCTGGAGCTTCTCGTGGTTTGAGGCCTGGCTTGCTCCACCCCCTGCTCTTGAGATTCTCCCGGATGTGGGCTGCATTTTGGCTGATTCTTGGGTTGGAGCTTCTCGTGGTTTGAGGCCTGGCTTGCTCCACCCCCTGCTCTTGAGATTCTCCCAGATGTGGGCTGCATTTTGGCTGATTCTTGGGCTGGAGCTTCTCGTGGTTTGAGGCCTGGCTTGCTCCACCCCCTGCTCTTGAGATTCTCCCGGATGTGGGCTGCATTTTGGCTGCCTTTAGGGCTGGAGGTTCTCGTGGTTTGAGGCCTGGCTTGCTCCACCCCCTGCTCTTGAGATTCTCCCGGATGTGGGCTGGATTTTGGCTGCATTTTGGGCTGGAGCTTCTCGTGGTTTGAGGCCTGGCTTGCTCCACCCCCTGCTCTTGAGATTCTCCCGGATGTGGGCTGCATTTTGGCTGCCTTTTGGGCTGGAGCTTCTCGTGGTTTGAGGCCTGGCTTGCTCAACCCCCTGCTCTTGAGATTCTCACGGATGTGGGCTGAATTTTGCATGATTCTTGGGCTGGAGCTTCTCGTGGTTTGAGGCCTGGCTTGCTCCACCCCCTGCTCTTGAGATTCTCCCGGATGTGGGCTGCATTTTGGCTGATTCTTGGGTTGGAGCTTCTCGTGGTTTGAGGCCTGGCTTGCTCCACCCCCTGCTCTTGAGATTCTCCCGCATGTGGGCTGCATTTTGGCTGCCTTTTGGGTTGCAGCTTCTCGTGGTTTGAGGCCTGGCTTGCTCCACCCCCTGCTCTTGAGATTCTCCCGGATGTGGGCTGCATTTTGGCTGACTTTTGGGCTGGAGCTTCTCGTGGTTTGAGGCCTGGCTTGCTCCACCCCCTGCTCTTGAGATTCTCCCGGAAGTGGGCTGCATTTTGGCTGCATTTTTTGCTGGAGCTTCTCGTGGTTTGAGGCCTGGCTTGCTCCACCCCCTGCTCTTGAGATTCTCCCGGATGTGGGCTGCATTTTGGCTGCCTTTTGGGCTGGAGCTTCTCGTGGTTTGAGGCCTGGCTTGCTCAACCCCCTGCTCTTGAGATTCTCACGGATGTGGGCTGAATTTTGGATGATTCTTGGGCTGGAGCTTCTCGTGGTTTGAGGCCTGGCTTGCTCCACCCCCTGCTCTTGAGATTCTCCCAGATGTGGCCTGCATTTTGGCTGCATTTTGGGCTGGAGCTTCTCGTGGTTTGAGGCCTGGCTTGTTCCACCCCCTGCTCTTGAGATTGTCCCGGATGTGGGCTGCATTTTGGCTGATTCTTGGGTTGGAGCTTCTCGTGGTTTGAGGCCTGCCTTGCTCCACCCCCTGCTCTTGAGATTCTCCCAGATGTGGGCTGCATTTTGGCTGATTCTTGGGCTGGAGCTTCTCGTGGTTTGAGGCCTGGCTTGCTCCACCCCCTGCTCTTGAGATTCTCCCGCATGTGGGCTGCATTTTGGCTGCCTTTAGGGCTGGAGGTTCTCGTGGTTTGAGGCCTGGCTTGCTCCACAACCTGCTCTTGAGATTCTCCCGGATGTGGGCTGCATTTTGGCTGCCTTTTGGGCTGGAGCTTCTCATGGTTTGAGGCCTGGCTTGCTCCACCCCCTGCTCTTGATATTCTCCCGGATGTGGCTGCATTTTGGCTGCTTTTTGGGCTGGAGCATCTCGTGGTTTGAGGCCTGGCTTGCTCCACCCCCTGCTCTTGATATTCTCCCGGAGGTGGGCTGTATTTTGGCTGCCTTTTTTGCTGGAGCTTCTCGTGGTTTGAGGCCTGGCTTGCTCCACCCTCTGCTCTTGATATTCTCCCGGATGTGGCATGCATTTTGGCTGACTTTTGGGCTGGAGCTTCTCGTGGTTTGAGGCCTGGCTTGCTCCACCCCCTGCTCTTGAGATTCTCCCGGATGTGGTTAGGATTTTGGCTGCCTTTTGTGCTGGAGCTTCTCGTGGTTTGAGGCCTGCCTTGCTCAACCCCCTGCTCTTGAGATTCTCCCGGATGTGGGCTGCATTTTGGCTGCCTTTTGGGTTGCAGCTTCTCGTGGTTTGAGGCCTGGCTTGCTCCACCCCCTGCTCTTGAGATTCTCCCGCATGTGGTTAGGATTTTGGCTGCCTTTTGTGCTGGAGCTTCTCGTGGTTTGAGGCCTGGCTTGCTCCACCCCCTGCTCTTGATATTCTCAGGATGTGGGCTGCATTTTGGCTGCCTTTTGGGTTGCAGCTTCTCGTGGTTTGAGGCCTGGCTTGCTCCACCCCCTGCTGTTGAGATTCTCCCGGATGTGTCCTGCATTTTGGCTGCCTTTTGGGCAGGAGCTTCTCGTGGTTTGAGGCCTGGCTTGCTCCACCCCCTGCTCTTGAGATTCTCCCGGATGTGGGCTGCATTTTGGCTGCCTTTAGGGCTGGAGCTTCTCGAGGTTTGAGACCTGCCTTGCTCCACCCCCTGCTCTTGATATTCTCCCGGATGTGGGCTGGATTTTGTCTGCCTTTTGGGCTGGAGCTTCTCGTGGTTTGAGGCCTGGCTTGCTCAACCCCCTGCTCTTGAGATTCTCACGGATGTGGGCTGAATTTTGGATGATTCTTGGGCTGGAGCTTCTCGTGGTTTGAGGCCTGGCTTGCTCCACCCCCTGCTCTTGAGATTCTCCCGGATGTGGGCTGCATTTTGGCTGCCTTTTGGGCTGGAGCTTCTCGTGGTTTGAGGCCTGGCTTGTTCCACCCCCTGCTCTTTAGATTCTCCCGGATGTGGGCTGCATTTTGGCTGCATTTTGGGCTGGAGCTTCTCGTGGTTTGAGGCCTCGCTTGCTCCACCCCCTGCTCTTGAGATTCTCCCGGATGTGGGCTGCATTTTGGCTGACTCTTGGGTTGGAGCTTCTTGTGGTTTGAGGCCTGGCTTGCTCCACCCCCTGCTCTTGATATTCTTCCGGATGTGGGCTGCATTTTGGCTGCCTTTTGGGGTGGAGCTTTTCGTGGTTTGAGGCCTGGCTTGCTCCACCCCCTGCTCTTGAGATTCTCCCGGATGTGGGCTGCATTTTGGCTGATTCTTGGGTTGGAGCTTCTCGTGGTTTGAGGCCTGGCTTGCTCCACCCCCTGCTCTTGAGATTCTCCCGGATGTGGGCTGCATTTTGGCTGCCTTTTGGGCTGGAGCTTCTCGTGGTTTGAGGCCTGGCTTGCTCCACCCCCTGCTCTTGAGATTCTCCCGGATGTGGGCTGCATTTTGGCTGATTCTTGGGTTGGAGCTTCTCGTGGTTTGAGGCCTGGCTTGCTCCACCCCCTGCTCTTGAGATTCTCCCAGATGTGGGCTGCATTTTGGCTGATTCTTGGGCTGGAGCTTCTCGTGGTTTGAGGCCTGGCTTGCTCCACCCCCTGCTCTTGAGATTCTCCCGGATGTGGGCTGCATTTTGGCTGCCTTTAGGGCTGGAGGTTCTCGTGGTTTGAGGCCTGGCTTGCTCCACCCCCTGCTCTTGAGATTCTCCCGGATGTGGTTAGGATTTTGGCTGCCTTTTGTGCTGGAGCTTCTCGTGGTTTGAGGCCTGCCTTGCTCCACCCCCTGCTCTTGATATTCTCCCGGATGTGGGCTGCATTTTGGCTGCCTTTTGGGTTGCAGCTTCTCGTGGTTTGAGGCCTGGCTTGCTCCACAACCTGCTCTTGAGATTCTCCCGGATGTGGGCTGCATTTTGGCTGCCTTTAGGGCTGGAGCTTCTCGAGGTTTGAGACCTGCCTTGCTCCACCCCCTGCTCTTGATATTCTCCCGGATGTGGGCTGCATTTTGGCTGCCTTTTGGGTTGCAGCTTCTCGTGGTTTGAGGCCTGGCTTGCTCCACCCCCTGCTCTTGAGATTCTCCCGGATGTGTCCTGCATTTTGGCTGCCTTTTGGGCAGGAGCTTCTCGTGGTTTGAGGCCTGGCTTGCTCAACCCCCTGCTCTTGAGATTCTCACGGATGTGGGCTGAATTTTGGATGATTCTTGGGCTGGAGCTTCTCGTGGTTTGAGGCCTGGCTTGCTCCACCCCCTGCTCTTGAGATTCTCCCGGATGTGGGCTGCATTTTGGCTGCCTTTTGGGCTGGAGCTTCTCGTGGTTTCAGGCCTGGCTTGTTCCACCCCCTGCTCTTGAGATTCTCCCGGATGTGGGCTGCATTTTGGCTGCATTTTGGGCTGGAGCTTCTCGTGGTTTGAGGCCTGGCTTGCTCCACCCCCTGCTCTTGAGATTCTCCCGGATGTGGGCTGCATTTTGGCTGACTCTTGGGTTGGAGCTTCTTGTGGTTTGAGGCCTGGCTTGCTCCACCCCCTGCTCTTGATATTCTTCCGGATGTGGGCTGCATTTTGGCTGCCTTTTGGGGTGGAGCTTCTCGTGGTTTGAGGCCTGGCTTGCTCCACCCCCTTCTCTTGAGATTCTCCCAGATGTGGGCTGCATTTTGGCTGATTCTTGGGCTGGAGCTTCTCGTGGTTTGAGGCCTGGCTTGCTCCACCCCCTGCTCTTGAGATTCTCCCGGATGTGGGCTGCATTTTGGCTGCCTTTAGGGCTGGAGGTTCTCGTGGTTTGAGGCCTGGCTTGCTCCACCCCCTGCTCTTGAGATTCTCCCGGATGTGGGCTGGATTTTGGCTGCATTTTGGGCTGGAGCTTCTCGTGGTTTGAGGCCTGGCTTGCTCCACCCCCTGCTCTTGAGATTCTCCCGGATGTGGGCTGCATTTTGGCTGCCTTTTGGGCTGGAGCTTCTCGTGGTTTGAGGCCTGGCTTGCTCAACCCCCTGCTCTTGAGATTCTCACGGATGTGGGCTGAATTTTGCATGATTCTTGGGCTGGAGCTTCTCGTGGTTTGAGGCCTGGCTTGCTCCACCCCCTGCTCTTGAGATTCTCCCGGATGTGGGCTGCATTTTGGCTGATTCTTGGGTTGCAGCTTCTCGTGGTTTGAGGCCTGGCTTGCTCCACCCCCTGCTCTTGAGATTCTCCCGGATGTGGGCTGCATTTTGGCTGATTCTTGGGCTGGAGCTTCTCGTGGTTTGAGGCCTGGCTTGCTCCACCCCCTGCTCTTGAGATTCTCCCGGAAGTGGGCTGCATTTTGGCTGCATTTTTTGCTGGAGCTTCTCGTGGTTTGAGGCCTGGCTTGCTCCACCCCCTGCTCTTGAGATTCTCCCGGATGTGGGCTGCATTTTGGCTGCCTTTTGGGCTGGAGCTTCTCGTGGTTTGAGGCCTGGCTTGCTCAACCCCCTGCTCTTGATATTCTCCCGGATGTGGGCTGCATTTTGGCTGATTCTTGGGTTGGAGCTTCTCGTGGTTTGAGGCCTGCCTTGCTCCACCCCCTGCTCTTGAGATTCTCCCAGATGTGGGCTGCATTTTGGCTGATTCTTGGGCTGGAGCTTCTCGTGGTTTGAGGCCTGGCTTGCTCCACCCCCTGCTCTTGAGATTCTCCCGCATGTGGGCTGCATTTTGGCCTCCTTTAGGGCTGGAGGTTCTCGTGGTTTGAGGCCTGGCTTGCTCCACAACCTGCTCTTGAGATTCTCCCGGATGTGGGCTGCATTTTGGCTGCCTTTTGGGCTGGAGCTTCTCGTGGTTTGAGGCCTGGCTTGTTCCACCCCCTGCTCTTGAGATTCTCCCGGAGGTGGGCTGCATTTTGGCTGCATTTTGGGCTGGAGCTTCTCGTGGTTTGAGGCCTGGCTTGTTCCACCCCCTGCTCTTGAGATTCTCCCGGATGTGGGCTGCATTTTGGCTGATTCTTGGGTTGGAGCTTCTCGTGGTTTGAGGCCTGGCTTGCTCCACCCCCTGCTCTTGAGATTCTCCCGGATGTGGGCTGCATTTTGGCTGCCTTTTGGGCTGGAGCTTCTCATGGTTTGAGGCCTGGCTTGCTCCACCCCCTGCTCTTGAAATTGTCCCGGATATGGGCTGCATTTTGGCTGTTTTTTTGGGCTGGAGCTTCTCGTGGTTTGAGGCCTGGCTTGCTCCACCCCCTGCTCTTGAGATTCTCCCGGATGTGGGCTGCATTTTGGCTGCCTTTTGGGTTGCAGCTTCTCGTGGTTTGAGGCCTGGCTTGCTCCACCCCCTGCTCTTGAGATTCTCCCGGATGTGGGCTGCATTTTGGCTGCATTTTGGGCTGGAGCTTCTCGTGGTTTGAGGCCTGGCTTGCTCCACCCCCTGCTCTTGAGATTCTCCCAGATGTGGGCTGCATTTTGGCTGATTCTTGGGCTGGAGCTTCTCGTGGTTTGAGGCCTGGCTTGCTCCACCCCCTGCTCTTGAGATTCTCCCGGATGTGTCCTGCATTTTGGCTGCATTTTTTGCTGGAGCTTCTCGTGGTTTGAGGCCTGGCTTGCTCCACCCCCTGCTCTTGAGATTCTCCCGGATGTGGGCTGCATTTTGGCTGCCTTTTGGGCTGGAGCTTCTCGTGGTTTGAGGCCTGGCTTGCTCCACCCCCTGCTCTTGAGATTCTCCCGGATGTGGGCTGCATTTTGGCTGATTCTTGGGTTGGAGCTTCTCGTGGTTTGAGGCCTGGCTTGCTCCACCCCCTGCTCTTGAGATTCTCCCGGATGTGGGCTGCATTTTGGCTGATTCTTGGGTTGGAGCTTCTCGTGGTTTGAGGCCTGGCTTGCTCCACCCCCTGCTCTTGAGATTCTCCCAGATGTGGGCTGCATTTTGGCTGATTCTTGGGCTGGAGCTTCTCGTGGTTTGAGGCCTGGCTTGCTCCACCCCCTGCTCTTGAGATTCTCCCGCATGTGGGCTGCATTTTGGCTGCCTTTAGGGCTGGAGGTTCTCGTGGTTTGAGGCCTGGCTTGCTCCACAACCTGCTCTTGAGATTCTCCCGGATGTCGGCTGCATTTTGGCTGCCTTTTGGGCTGGAGCTTCTCATGGTTTGAGGCCTGGCTTGCTCCACCCCCTGCTCTTGAGATTCTCCCGGATGTGGGCTGCATTTTGGCTGCCTTTTGGGCTGGAGCTTCTCGTGGTTTGAGGCCTGGCTTGCTCCACCCCCTCCTCTTGAGATTCTCCCGGATGTGTCCTGCATTTTGGCTGCCTTTTTTGCTGGAGCTTCTCGTGGTTTGAGGCCTGGCTTGCTCCACCCCCTGCTCTTGAGATTCTCCCGGATGTGGGCTGGATTTTGGCTGCCTTTTGGGCTGGAGCTTCTCGTGGTTTGAGGCCTGGCTTGCTCAACCCCCTGCTCTTGAGATTCTCACGGATGTGGGCTGAATTTTGGATGATTCTTGGGCTGGAGCTTCTCGTGGTTTGAGGCCTGGCTTGCTCCACCCCCTGCTCTTGAGATTCTCCCGGATGTGGTCTGCATTTTGGCTGCATTTTGGGCTGGAGCTTCTCGTGGTTTGAGGCCTGGCTTGTTCCACCCCCTGCTTTTGAGATTCTCCCGGAAGTGGGCTGCATTTTGGCTGCATTTTGGGCTGGAGCTTCTCGTGGTTTGAGGCCTGGCTTGTTCCACCCCCTGCTCTTGAGATTCTCCCAGATGTGGGCTGCATTTTGGCTGATTCTTGGGTTGGAGCTTCTCGTGGTTTGAGGCCTGGCTTGCTCCACCCCCTGCTCTTGAGATTCTCCCAGATGTGGGCTGCATTTTGGCTGATTCTTGGGCTGGAGCTTCTCGTGGTTTGAGGCCTGGCTTGCTCCAACCCCTGCTCTTGAGATTCTCCCGGATGTGTCCTGCATTTTGGCTGCCTTTTTTGCTGGAGCTTCTCGTGGTTTGAGGCCTGGCTTGCTCCACCCCCTGCTCTTGAGATTCTCCCGGATGTGGGCTGCATTTTGGCTGCCTTTTGGGCTGGAGCTTCTCGTGGTTTGAGGCCTGGCTTGCTCCACCCCCTGCTCTTGAGATTCTCCCGGATGTGGGCTGCATTTTGGCTGATTCTTGGGTTGGAGCTTCTCGTGGTTTGAGGCCTGCCTTGCTCCACCCCCTGCTCTTGAGATTCTCCCAGATGTGGGCTGCATTTTGGCTGATTCTTGGGCTGGAGCTTCTCGTGGTTTGAGGCCTGGCTTGCTCCACCCCCTGCTCTTGAGATTCTCCCGCATGTGGGCTGCATTTTGGCTGCCTTTAGGGCTGGAGGTTCTCGTGGTTTGAGGCCTGGCTTGCTCCACAACCTGCTCTTGAGATTCTCCCGGATGTGGGCTGCATTTTGGCTGCCTTTTGGGCTGGAGCTTCTCATGGTTTGAGGCCTGGCTTGCTCCACCCCCTGCTCTTGAGATTCTCCCGGATGTGGGCTGCATTTTGGCTGCCTTTTGGGCTGGAGCTTCTCGTGGTTTGAGGCCTGGCTTGCTCCACCCCCTGCTCTTGAGATTCTCCCGGATGTGGTCTGCATTTTGGCTGCCTTTTGGGCTGGAGCTTCTCGTGGTTTGAGGCCTGGCTTGCTCCACCCCCTGCTCTTGAGATTCTCCCGGATGTGGGCTGGATTTTGGCTGCCTTTTGGGCTGGAGCTTCTCGTGGTTTGAGGCCTGGCTTGCTCAACCCCCTGCTCTTGAGATTCTCCCGGAGGTGGGCTGAATTTTGGATGATTCTTGGGCTGGAGCTTCTCGTGGTTTGAGGCCTGGCTTGCTCCACCCCCTGCTCTTGAGATTCTCCCGGATGTGGTCTGCATTTTGGCTGCATTTTGGGCTGGAGCTTCTCGTGGTTTGAGGCCTGGCTTGTTCCACCCCCTGCTTTTGAGATTCTCCCGGAAGTGGGCTGCATTTTGGCTGCATTTTGGGCTGGAGCTTCTCGTGGTTTGAGGCCTGGCTTGTTCCACCCCCTGCTCTTGAGATTCTCCCGGATGTGGGCTGCATTTTGGCTGATTCTTGGTTTGGAGCTTCTCGTGGTTTGAGGCCTGGCTTGCTCCACCCCCTGCTCTTGAGATTCTCCCAGATGTGGGCTGCATTTTGGCTGATTCTTGGGCTGGAGCTTCTCGTGGTTTGAGGCCTGGCTTGCTCCAACCCCTGCTCTTGAGATTCTCCCGGATGTGTCCTGCATTTTGGCTGCCTTTTTTGCTGGAGCTTCTCGTGGTTTGAGGCCTGGCTTGCTCCACCCCCTGCTCTTGAGATTCTCCCGGATGTGGGCTGCATTTTGGCTGCCTTTTGGGCTGGAGCTTCTCGTGGTTTGAGGCCTGGCTTGCTCCACCCCCTGCTCTTGAGATTCTCCCGGATGTGGGCTGCATTTTGGCTGATTCTTGGGTTGGAGCTTCTCGTGGTTTGAGGCCTGCCTTGCTCCACCCCCTGCTCTTGAGATTCTCCCAGATGTGGGCTGCATTTTGGCTGATTCTTGGGCTGGAGCTTCTCGTGGTTTGAGGCCTGGCTTGCTCCACCCCCTGCTCTTGAGATTCTCCCGCATGTGGGCTGCATTTTGGCTGCCTTTAGGGCTGGAGGTTCTCGTGGTTTGAGGCCTGGCTTGCTCCACAACCTGCTCTTGAGATTCTCCCGGATGTGGGCTGCATTTTGGCTGCCTTTTGGGCTGGAGCTTCTCATGGTTTGAGGCCTGGCTTGCTCCACCCCCTGCTCTTGATATTCTCCCGGATGTGGGCTGCATTTTGGCTGCCTTTTGGGCTGGAGCTTCTCGTGGTTTGAGGCCTGGCTTGCTCCACCCCCTGCTCTTGAGATTCTCCCGGATGTGGTCTGCATTTTGGCTGCATTTTGGGCTGGAGCTTCTCGTGGTTTGAGGCCTGGCTTGTTCCACCCCCTGCTCTTGAGATTCTCCCGGAGGTGGGCTGGATTTTGGCTGCCTTTTGGGCTGGAGCTTCTCGTGGTTTGAGGCCTGGCTTGCTCAACCCCCTGCTCTTGAGATTCTCACGGATGTGGGCTGAATTTTGGATGATTCTTGGGCTGGAGCTTCTCGTGGTTTGAGGCCTGGCTTGCTCCACCCCCTGCTCTTGAGATTCTCCCGGATGTGGTCTGCATTTTGGCTGCATTTTGGGCTGGAGCTTCTCGTGGTTTGAGGCCTGGCTTGTTCCACCCCCTGCTCTTGAGATTCTCCCGGATGTGGGCTGCATTTTGGCTGCATTTTGGGCTGGAGCTTCTCGTGGTTTGAGGCCTGGCTTGTTCCACCCCCTGCTCTTGAGATTCTCCCGGATGTGGGCTGCATTTTGGCTGATTCTTGGGTTGGAGCTTCTCGTGGTTTGAGGCCTGGCTTGCTCCACCCCCTGCTCTTGAGATTCTCCCAGATGTGGGCTGCATTTTGGCTGATTCTTGGGCTGGAGCTTCTCGTGGTTTGAGGCCTGGCTTGCTCCACCCCCTGCTCTTGAGATTCTCCCGGATGTGGGCTGCATTTTGGCTGCCTTTTGGGCTGGAGCTTCTCATGGTTTGAGGCCTGGCTTGCTCCACCCCCTGCTCTTGAAATTGTCCCGGATGTGGGCTGCATTTTGGCTGTTTTTTTGGGCTGGTGCTTCTCGTGGTTTGAGGCCTGCCTTGCTCCACCCCCTGCTCTTGAGATTCTCCCGGATGTGGGCTGCATTTTGGCTGACTTTTGGGCTGGAGCTTCTCGTGGTTTGAGGCCTGGCTTGTTCCACCCCCTGCTCTTGAGATTCTCCCGGATGTGGGCTGCATTTTGGCTGATTCTTGGGTTGGAGCTTCTCGTGGTTTGAGGCCTGGCTTGCTCCACCCCCTGCTCTTGAGATTCTCCCAGATGTGGGCTGCATTTTGGCTGATTCTTGGGCTGGAGCTTCTCGTGGTTTGAGGCCTGGCTTGCTCCACTCCCTGCTCTTGAGATTCTCCCGGATGTGTCCTGCATTTTGGCTGCCTTTTTTGCTGGAGCTTCTCGTGGTTTGAGGCCTGGCTTGCTCCACCCCCTGCTCTTGAGATTCTCCCGGATGTGGGCTGCATTTTGGCTGCCTTTTGGGCTGGAGCTTCTCGTGGTTTGAGGCCTGGCTTGCTCCACCCCCTGCTCTTGAGATTCTCATGGATGTGGGCTGAATTTTGGATGATTCTTGGGCTGGAGCTTCTCGTGGTTTGAGGCCTGGCTTGCTCCACCCCCTGCTCTTGAGATTCTCCCGGATGTGGGCTGCATTTTGGCTGCCTTTTGGGCTGGAGCTTCTTGTGGTTTGAGGCCTGCCTTCCTCCACCCCCTGCTCTTGATATTCTCCCGGAGGTGGGCTGCATTTTGGCTGCCTTTTGGGCTGGAGCTTCTCGTGGTTTGAGGCCTGGCTTGTTCCACCCCCTGCTCTTGAGATTCTCCCGGATGTGGGCTGCATTTTGGCTGCATTTTGGGCTGGAGCTTCTCGTGGTTTGAGGCCTGGCTTGTTCCACCCCCTGCTCTTGAGATTCTCCCGGATGTGGGCTGCATTTTGGCTGATTCTTGGGTTGGAGCTTCTCGTGGTTTGAGGCCTGGCTTGCTCCACCCCCTGCTCTTGAGATTCTCCCAGATGTGGGCTGCATTTTGGCTGATTCTTGGGCTGGAGCTTCTCGTGGTTTGAGGCCTGGCTTGCTCCACCCCCTGCTCTTGAGATTCTCCCGCATGTGGGCTGCATTTTGGCTGCCTTTTGAGCTGGAGGTTCTCGTGGTTTGAGGCCTGGCTTGCTCCACCCCCTGCTCTTGAGATTCTCCCGGATGTGGGCTGCATTTTGGCTGCCTTTTGGGCTGGAGCTTCTCATGGTTTGAGGCCTGGCTTGCTCCACCCCCTGCTCTTGAAATTGTCCCGGATGTGGGCTGCATTTTGGCTGTTTTTTTGGGCTGGAGCTTCTCGTGGTTTGAGGCCTGGCTTGCTCCACCCCCTGCTCTTGAGATTCTCCCGGATGTGGGCTGCATTTTGGCTGCATTTTGGGCTGGAGCTTCTCGTGGTTTGAGGCCTGGCTTGCTCCACCCCCTGCACTTGAGATTCTCCCGGATGTGGGCTGCATTTTGGCTGCCTTTTGGGCTGGAGCTTCTCGTGGTTTGAGGCCTGGCTTGCTCCACCCCCTGCTCTAGAGATTCTCCCGGATGTGGGCTGCATTTTGGCTGATTCTTGGGCTGGAGATTCTTGTGGTTTGAGGCCTGGCTTGCTCCACCCCCTGCTCTTGAGATTCTCCCAGATGTGGGCTGGATTTTGGCTGCCTTTTGGGCTGGAGCTTCTTGTGGTTTGAGGCCTGGCTTGCTCCACCCCTTGCTCTTGAGATTCTCCCAGATGTGGGCTGCATTTTGGCTGATTCTTGGGCTGGAGCTTCTCGTGGTTTGAGGCCTGGCTTGCTCCACCCCCTGCTCTTGAGATTCTCCCGCATGTGGGCTGCATTTTGGCTGCCTTTAGGGCTGGAGGTTCTCGTGGTTTGAGGCCTGGCTTGCTCCACCCCCTGCTCTTGAGATTCTCCCGTATGTGGGCTGCATTTTGGCTGCCTTTTGGGCTGGAGCTTCTCATGGTTTGAGGCCTGGCTTGCTCCACCCCCTGCTCTTGAAATTGTCCCGGATGTGGGCTGCATTTTGGCTGCCTATTGGGCTGGAGCTTCTCGTGGTTTGAGGCCTGGCTTGCTCCACCCCCTGCACTTGAGATTCTCCCGGATGTGGGCTGCATTTTGGCTGCCTTTTGGTCTGGAGATTCTCGTGGTTTGAGGCCTGGCTTGCTCCACCCCCTGCTCTAGAGATTCTCCCGGATGTGGGCTGCATTTTGGCTGATATTTGGGCTGGAGCTTCTTGTGGTTTGAGGCCTGGCTTGCTCCACCCCCTGCTCTTGAGATTCTCCCAGATGTGGGCTGGATTTTGGCTGCCTTTTGGGCTGGAGCTTCTTGTGGTTTGAGGCCTGGCTTGTTCCACCCCCTGCTCTTGAGATTCTCCCGGATGTGGGCTGCATTTTGGCTGATTCTTGGGTTGGAGCTTCTCGTGGTTTGAGGCCTGGCTTGCTCCACCCCCTGCTCTTGAGATTCTCCCAGATGTGGGCTGCATTTTGGCTGATTCTTGGGCTGGAGCTTCTCGTGGTTTGAGGCCTGGCTTGCTCCACCCCCTGCTCTTGAGATTCTCCCGCATGTGGGCTGCATTTTGGCTGCCTTTAGGGCTGGAGGTTCTCGTGGTTTGAGGCCTGGCTTGCTCCACCCCCTGCTCTTGAGATTCTCCCGGATGTGGGCTGCATTTTGGCTGCCTTTTGGGCTGGAGCTTCTCATGGTTTGAGGCCTGGCTTGCTCTACCCCCTGCTCTTGAGATTCTCCCCGATGTGGGCTGCATTTTGGCTGTTTTTTTGGGCTGGAGCTTCTCGTGGTTTGAGGCCTGGCTTGCTCCACCCCCTGCTCTTGAGATTCTCCTGGATGTGGGCTGCATTTTGGCTGCCTTTTGGGCTGGAGCTTCTCGTGGTTTGAGGCCTGGCTTGCTCCACCCCCTGCTCTTGAGATTCTCCCGGATGTGGGCTGCATTTTGGCTGCCTTTTGGGCTGGAGCTTCTCGTGGTTTGAGGCCTGGCTTGCTCCACCCCCTGCTCTTGAGATTCTCCCAGATGTGGGCTGCATTTTGGCTGCCTTTTGGGCTGGAGCTTCTCGTGGTTTGAGGCCTGCCTTGCTCCAGCCCCTGCTCTTGAGATTCTCCCGGATGTGGGCTGCATTTTGTCTCCATTTTGGGCTGGAGCTTCTTGTGGTTTGAGGCCTGGCTTGCTCCACCCCCTGCTCTTGAGATTCTCCTGGATGTGGCCTGCATATTGGCTGCTTTTTGGGCTGGAGCTTCTCGTGGTTTGAGGCCTGGCTTGCTCCACCCCCTGCTCTTGAGATTGTCCCGGATGTGGGCTGCATTTTGGCTGCCTTTAGGGCTGGAGCTTCTCGTGGTTTGAGGCCTGGCTTGCTCCACCCCCTGCTCTTGAGATTCTCCCGGAGGTGGTCTGAATTTTGGCTGCCTTTTGGGCTGGAGCTTCTCATGGTTTGAGGCCTGGCTTGCTCCACCCCCTGCTCTTGAGATTCTCCCGGATGTGGCTGCATTTTGGCTGCATTTTGGGCTGGAGCTTCTCGTGGTTTGAGGCCTGGCTTGCTCCACCCCCTGCTCTTGATATTCTCCCGGAGGTGGGCTGCATTTTGGCTGCCTTTTTTGCTGGAGCTTCTCGTGGTTTGAGGCCTGGCTTGCTCCACCCCCTGCTCTTGAGATTCTCCCGGATGTGGTTAGGATTTTGGCTGCCTTTTGTGCTGGAGCTTCTCGTGGTTTGAGGCCTGGCTTGCTCCACCCCCTGCTCTTGAGATTCTCCCGGAGGTGGGCTGCATTTTGGCTGCCTTTTGGGCTGGAGCTTCTCGTGGTTTGAGGCCTGGCTTGCTCCATCCCCTGCTCTTGAGATTCTCCCGGATGTGGGCTGCATTTTGGCTGATACTTGGGCTGGAGCTTCTCGTGGTTTGAGGCCTGGCTTGCTCCACCCCCTGCTCTTGAGATTCTCCCGGATGTGGGCTGCATTTTGGCTGCATTTTGGGCTGGAGCTTCTCGTGGTTTGAGGCCTGGCTTGCTCCACCCCCTGCTCTTGAGATTCTCCAGGATATGGCCTGCATTTTGGCTGCCTTTTGGGCTGGAGCTTCTCGTGGTTTGAGGCCTGGCTTGCTCCACCCCCTGCTCTTGAGATTCTCCCGGATGTGGGCTGCATTTTGGCTGCATTTTGGGCTGGAGCTTCTCGTGGTTTGAGGCCTGGCTTGCTCCACCCCCTGCTCTTGAGATTCTCCCGGATGTGGGCTGCATTTTGGCTGCCTTTTGGGCTGGAGCTTCTCGTGGTTTGAGGCCTGGCTTGCTCCACCCCCTGCTCTTGAGATTCTCCCGGATGTTTGCTGCATTTTGGCTGCCTTTTGGGCTGGAGCTTCTCGTGGTTTGAGGCCTGGCTTGCTCCACCCCCTGCTCTTGAGATTCTCCTGGATGTGGGCTGCATTTTGGCTGCATTTTGGGCTGGAGCTTCTCATGGTTTGAGGCCTGGCTTGCTCCACCCCCAGCTCTTGATATTCTCCCGGATGTGGGCTGCATTTTGGCTGCCTTTTGGGATGGAGCTTCTCGTGGTTTGAGGCCTGGCTTGCTCCACCCCCTGCTCTTGAGATTCTCCCGGATGTGGGCTCCATTTTGGCTGCCTTTTGGGATGGAGCTTCCCGTGGTTTGAGGCCTGGCTTGCTCCACCCCCTGCTCTTGAGATTCTCCCGGATGTGGTTAGGATTTTGGCTGCCTTTTTTGCTGGAGCTTCTCGTGGTTTGAGGCCTGGCTTGCTCCACCCCCTGCTCTTGAGATTCTCCCGGATGTGGTTAGGATTTTGGCTGCATTTTGTGCTGGAGCTTCTCGTGGTTTGAGGCCTGGCTTGCTCCACCCCCTGCTCTTGAGATTCTCCCGGATGTGGGCTGCATTTTGGCTGCCTTTTGGGCTGGAGCTTCTCGTGGTTTGAGGCCTGCCTTGCTCCACCCCCTGCTCTTGAGATTCTCCCGGAGGTGGGCTGCATTTTGGCTGCCTTTTGGGCTGGAGCTTCTCGTGGTTTGAGGCCTGGCTTGCTCCACCCCCTGCTCTTGAGATTCTCCCGGATGTGGGCTGCATTTTGGCTGATACTTGGGCTGGAGCTTCTCGTGGTTTGAGGCCTGGCTTGCTCCACCCCCTGCTCTTGAGATTCTCCCGGATGTGGGCTGCATTTTGGCTGCCTTTTGGGCTGGAGCTTCTCGTGGTTTGAGGCCTGGCTTGCTCCACCCCCTGCTCTTGAGATTCTCCAGGATATGGCCTGCATTTTGGCTGCCTTTTGGGCTGGAGCTTCTCGTGGTTTGAGGCCTGGCTTGCTCCACCCCCTGCTCTTGAGATTCTCCCGGATGTGGGCTGCATTTTGGCTGCATTTTGGGATGGAGCTTCTCGTGGTTTGAGGCCTGGCTTGCTCCACCCCCTGCTCTTGAGATTCTCCCGGATGTGGGCTGCATTTTGGCTGCCTTTTGGGCTGGAGCTTCTCGTGGTTTGAGGCCTGGCTTGCTCCACCCCCTGCTCTTGAGATTCTCCCGGATGTTTGCTGCATTTTGGCTGCCTTTTGGGCTGGAGCTTCTCGTGGTTTGAGGCCTGGCTTGCTCCACCCCCTGCTCTTGAGATTCTCCTGGATGTGGGCTGCATTTTGGCTGCCTTTTGGGCTGGAGCTTCTCATGGTTTGAGGCCTGGCTTGCTCCACCCCCAGCTCTTGATATTCTCCCGGATGTGGGCTGCATTTTGGATGCCTTTTGGGATGGAGCTTCTCGTGGTTTGAGGCCTGGCTTGCTCCACCCCCTGCTCTTGAGATTCTCCCGGATGTGGGCTGCATTTTGGCTGCCTTTTGGGATGGAGCTTCCCGTGGTTTGAGGCCTGGCTTGCTCCACCCCCTGCTCTTGAGATTCTCCCGGAGGTGGGCTGCATTTTGGCTGCCTTTTGGGCTGGAGCTTCTCGTGGTTTGAGGCCTGGCTTGCTCCACCCCCTGCTCTTGAGATTCTCCCGGATGTGGGCTGCATTTTGGCTGCCTTTTCGGGCTGGAGCTTCTCGTGGTTTGAGGCCTTCCTTGCTCCACCCCCTGCTCTTTAGATTCTCCCGGATGTGGGCTGCATTTTGGCTGCATTTTGGGCTGGAGCTTCTCGTGGTTTGAGGCCTGGCTTGCTCCACCCCCTGCTCTTGAAATTGTCCCGGATGTGGGCTTCATTTTGGCTGCTTTTTGGGCTTTAGCTTCTCGTGGTTTGAGGCCTGGCTTGCTCCACCCACTTCTCTTGAAATTCTCCCGGATGTGGGCTGCATTTTGGCTGCCTTTTGGGCTGGAGCTTCTCGTGTTTTGAAGCCTGGCTTGCTCCACGCCCTGCTCTTGAGATTATCCCGGATGTGGGCTGCATTTTGGCTGCATTTTGGGCTGGAGCTTCTCGTGGTTTGAGGCCTGGCTTGCTCCACCCCCTGCTCTTCAGATTCCCCCCCAGATGGGCTGCATTTTGGCTGCCTTTTGGGCTGGAGCTTCTCGTGGTTTGAGGCCTGGCTTGCTCCACCCCCTGCTCTTGAGATTCTCCTGGGTGTGGGCTGCATTTTGGCTGATATTTGGGCTGGAGCTTCTCGTGGTTTGAGGCCTGGCTTGCTCCACCCCCTGCTCTTGAGATTCTCCCGGATGAGTGCTGGTTTTTGGCTCCCTTTTGGGCTGGAGCTTCTCGTGGTTTGAGGCCTGGCTTGCTCCATCCCCTGCTCTTGAAATTGTCCCGGATGTGGGCTGCATTTTGGCTGCCTTTTGGGCTGGAGCTTCTCGTGGTTTGAGGCCTGGCTTGCTCCACCCCCTGCTCTTGATATTCTCCCGGATGTGGGCTGCATTTTGGCTGCCTTTTGGGCTGGAGCTTCTCGTGGTTTGAGGCCTGGCTTGCTCCACCCCCTGCTCTTGAGATTCTCCCGGATGTGGTCTGCATTTTGGCTGCATTTTGGGCTGGAGCTTCTCGTGGTTTGAGGCCTGGCTTGTTCCACCCCCTGCTCTTGAGATTCTCCCGGAGGTGGGCTGGATTTTGGCTGCCTTTTGGGCTGGAGCTTCTCGTGGTTTGAGGCCTGGCTTGCTCAACCCCCTGCTCTTGAGATTCTCACGGATGTGGGCTGAATTTTGGATGATTCTTGGGCTGGAGCTTCTCGTGGTTTGAGGCCTGGCTTGCTCCACCCCCTGCTCTTGAGATTCTCCCGGATGTGGTCTGCATTTTGGCTGCATTTTGGGCTGGAGCTTCTCGTGGTTTGAGGCCTGGCTTGTTCCACCCCCTGCTCTTGAGATTCTCCCGGATGTGGGCTGCATTTTGGCTGCATTTTGGGCTGGAGCTTCTCGTGGTTTGAGGCCTGGCTTGTTCCACCCCCTGCTCTTGAGATTCTCCCGGATGTGGGCTGCATTTTGGCTGATTCTTGGGTTGGAGCTTCTCGTGGTTTGAGGCCTGGCTTGCTCCACCCCCTGCTCTTGAGATTCTCCCAGATGTGGGCTGCATTTTGGCTGATTCTTGGGCTGGAGCTTCTCGTGGTTTGAGGCCTGGCTTGCTCCACCCCCTGCTCTTGAGATTCTCCCGGATGTGGGCTGCATTTTGGCTGCCTTTTGGGCTGGAGCTTCTCATGGTTTGAGGCCTGGCTTGCTCCACCCCCTGCTCTTGAAATTGTCCCGGATGTGGGCTGCATTTTGGCTGTTTTTTTGGGCTGGTGCTTCTCGTGGTTTGAGGCCTGCCTTGCTCCACCCCCTGCTCTTGAGATTCTCCCGGATGTGGGCTGCATTTTGGCTGACTTTTGGGCTGGAGCTTCTCGTGGTTTGAGGCCTGGCTTGTTCCACCCCCTGCTCTTGAGATTCTCCCGGATGTGGGCTGCATTTTGGCTGATTCTTGGGTTGGAGCTTCTCGTGGTTTGAGGCCTGGCTTGCTCCACCCCCTGCTCTTGAGATTCTCCCAGATGTGGGCTGCATTTTGGCTGATTCTTGGGCTGGAGCTTCTCGTGGTTTGAGGCCTGGCTTGCTCCACTCCCTGCTCTTGAGATTCTCCCGGATGTGTCCTGCATTTTGGCTGCCTTTTTTGCTGGAGCTTCTCGTGGTTTGAGGCCTGGCTTGCTCCACCCCCTGCTCTTGAGATTCTCCCGGATGTGGGCTGCATTTTGGCTGCCTTTTGGGCTGGAGCTTCTCGTGGTTTGAGGCCTGGCTTGCTCCACCCCCTGCTCTTGAGATTCTCATGGATGTGGGCTGAATTTTGGATGATTCTTGGGCTGGAGCTTCTCGTGGTTTGAGGCCTGGCTTGCTCCACCCCCTGCTCTTGAGATTCTCCCGGATGTGGGCTGCATTTTGGCTGCCTTTTGGGCTGGAGCTTCTTGTGGTTTGAGGCCTGCCTTCCTCCACCCCCTGCTCTTGATATTCTCCCGGAGGTGGGCTGCATTTTGGCTGCCTTTTGGGCTGGAGCTTCTCGTGGTTTGAGGCCTGGCTTGTTCCACCCCCTGCTCTTGAGATTCTCCCGGATGTGGGCTGCATTTTGGCTGCATTTTGGGCTGGAGCTTCTCGTGGTTTGAGGCCTGGCTTGTTCCACCCCCTGCTCTTGAGATTCTCCCGGATGTGGGCTGCATTTTGGCTGATTCTTGGGTTGGAGCTTCTCGTGGTTTGAGGCCTGGCTTGCTCCACCCCCTGCTCTTGAGATTCTCCCAGATGTGGGCTGCATTTTGGCTGATTCTTGGGCTGGAGCTTCTCGTGGTTTGAGGCCTGGCTTGCTCCACCCCCTGCTCTTGAGATTCTCCCGCATGTGGGCTGCATTTTGGCTGCCTTTTGAGCTGGAGGTTCTCGTGGTTTGAGGCCTGGCTTGCTCCACCCCCTGCTCTTGAGATTCTCCCGGATGTGGGCTGCATTTTGGCTGCCTTTTGGGCTGGAGCTTCTCATGGTTTGAGGCCTGGCTTGCTCCACCCCCTGCTCTTGAAATTGTCCCGGATGTGGGCTGCATTTTGGCTGTTTTTTTGGGCTGGAGCTTCTCGTGGTTTGAGGCCTGGCTTGCTCCACCCCCTGCTCTTGAGATTGTCCCGGATGTGGGCTGCATTTTGGCTGCATTTTGGGCTGGAGCTTCTCGTGGTTTGAGGCCTGGCTTGCTCCACCCCCTGCACTTGAGATTCTCCCGGATGTGGGCTGCATTTTGGCTGCCTTTTGGGCTGGAGCTTCTCGTGGTTTGAGGCCTGGCTTGCTCCACCCCCTGCTCTAGAGATTCTCCCGGATGTGGGCTGCATTTTGGCTGATTCTTGGGCTGGAGATTCTTGTGGTTTGAGGCCTGGCTTGCTCCACCCCCTGCTCTTGAGATTCTCCCAGATGTGGGCTGGATTTTGGCTGCCTTTTGGGCTGGAGCTTCTTGTGGTTTGAGGCCTGGCTTGCTCCACCCCTTGCTCTTGAGATTCTCCCAGATGTGGGCTGCATTTTGGCTGATTCTTGGGCTGGAGCTTCTCGTGGTTTGAGGCCTGGCTTGCTCCACCCCCTGCTCTTGAGATTCTCCCGCATGTGGGCTGCATTTTGGCTGCCTTTAGGGCTGGAGGTTCTCGTGGTTTGAGGCCTGGCTTGCTCCACCCCCTGCTCTTGAGATTCTCCCGTATGTGGGCTGCATTTTGGCTGCCTTTTGGGCTGGAGCTTCTCATGGTTTGAGGCCTGGCTTGCTCCACCCCCTGCTCTTGAAATTGTCCCGGATGTGGGCTGCATTTTGGCTGCCTATTGGGCTGGAGCTTCTCGTGGTTTGAGGCCTGGCTTGCTCCACCCCCTGCACTTGAGATTCTCCCGGATGTGGGCTGCATTTTGGCTGCCTTTTGGGCTGGAGATTCTCGTGGTTTGAGGCCTGGCTTGCTCCACCCCCTGCTCTAGAGATTCTCCCGGATGTGGGCTGCATTTTGGCTGATATTTGGGCTGGAGCTTCTTGTGGTTTGAGGCCTGGCTTGCTCCACCCCCTGCTCTTGAGATTCTCCCAGATGTGGGCTGGATTTTGGCTGCCTTTTGGGCTGGAGCTTCTTGTGGTTTGAGGCCTGGCTTGTTCCACCCCCTGCTCTTGAGATTCTCCCGGATGTGGGCTGCATTTTGGCTGATTCTTGGGTTGGAGCTTCTCGTGGTTTGAGGCCTGGCTTGCTCCACCCCCTGCTCTTGAGATTCTCCCGGATGTGGGCTGCATTTTGGCTGATTCTTGGGCTGGAGCTTCTCGTGGTTTGAGGCCTGGCTTGCTCCACCCCCTGCTCTTGAGATTCTCCCGCATGTGGGCTGCATTTTGGCTGCCTTTAGGGCTGGAGCTTCTCATGGTTTGAGGCCTGGCTTGCTCTACCCCCTGCTCTTGAGATTCTCCCCGATGTGGGCTGCATTTTGGCTGTTTTTTTGGGCTGGAGCTTCTCGTGGTTTGAGGCCTGGCTTGCTCCACCCCCTGCTCTTGAGTTTCTCCCGGATGTGGGCTGCATTTTGGCTGATTCTTGGGTTGGAGCTTCTCGAGGTTTGCGGCCTGGCTTGCTCCACCCACTGCTCTTGATATTCTCCCGGATGTGGCCTGGATTTTGTCTGCATTTTGGGCTGGAGCTTCTCGTGGTTTGAGGCCTGGCTTGCTCCACCCCCTGCACTTGAGATTCTCCCGGATGTGGGCTGCATTTTGGCTACATTTTGGGCTGGAGCTTCTCGTGGTTTGAGGCCTGGCTTGCTCCACCCCCTGCTCTAGAGATTCTCCCGGATGTGGGCTGCATTTTGGTTGCATTTTGGGCTGGAGCTTCTCGTGGTTTGAGGCCTGGCTTGCTCCACCCCTTGCTCTTGATATTCTCCCGGAGGTGGCCTGGATTTTGTCTGCATTTTGGGCTGGAGCTTCTCGTGGTTTGAGGCCTGGCTTGCTCCACCCCCTGCTCTTGAGATTCTCCCGGATGTGGGCTGCATTTTGGCTGCCTTTTGGGCTGGAGCTTCTCGTGGTTTGAGGCCTGGATTGCTCCACCCCCTGCTCTTGAGATTCTCCCGGATGTGGGCTGCATTTTGGCTGCTTTTAGGCCTGGAGCTTCTCGTGGTTTGAGGCCTGGCTTGCTCCACCCCCTGCTCTTGAGATTCTCCCGGATGTGGGCTGCATTTTGGCTGCGTTTTGGGCTGGAGCTTCTCGTGGTTTGAGGCCTGCCTTGCTCCACCCCCTGCTCTTGAGATTCTCCCGGATGTGGGCTTAATTTTGGATGATTCTTGGGCTGGAGCTTCTCATGGTTTGAGGCCTGGCTTGCTCCACCCCCTGCTCTTGAGATTCTCCCAGATGTGGCCTGCATTTTGGATGCATTTTGGGCTGGAGCTTCTCGTGGTTTGAGGCCTGGCTTGCTCCACCCCCTGCTCTTGAGATTCTCCCGCATGTGGGCTGGATTTTGGCTGCATTTTGGGCTTGAGCTTCTCGTGGTTTGAGGCCTCCCTTGCTCCACCCCCTGCTCTTGAGATTCTCCCGGATGTGGGCTGAATTTTTGCTGCCTTTTGGGCTGGAGCTTCTCGTGGTTTGAGGCCTGGCTTGCTCCACCCCCTGCTCTTGAGATTCTCCCGGATGTGGGCTGCATTTTGGCTGCCTTTTGGGCTGGAGCTTCTCGTGGTTTGAGGCCTGGCTTGCTCCACCCCCTGCTCTTGAGATTCTCCTGGATGTGGGCTGCATTTTGGCTGCCTTTTGGGCTGGAGCTTCTCGTGGTTTGAGGCCTGGCTTGCTCCACCCCCTGCTCTTGAGATTCTCCCGGATGTGGGCTGCATTTTGGCTGCCTTTTGGGCTGGAGCTTCTCGTGGTTTGAGGCCTGGCTTGCTCCACCCCCTGCTCTTGAGATTCTCCCAGATGTGGGCTGCATTTTGGCTGCCTTTTGGGCTGGAGCTTCTCGTGGTTTGAGGCCTGCCTTGCTCCACCCCCTGCTCTTGAGATTCTCCCGGATGTGGGCTGCATTTTGTCTCCATTTTGGGCTGGAGCTTCTTGTGGTTTGAGGCCTGGCTTGCTCCACCCCCTGCTCTTGAGATTCTCCTGGATGTGGCCTGCATATTGGCTGCTTTTTGGGCTGGAGCTTCTCGTGGTTTGAGGCCTGGCTTGCTCCACCCCCTGCTCTTGAGATTGTCCCGGATGTGGGCTGCATTTTGGCTGCCTTTAGGGCTGGAGCTTCTCGTGGTTTGAGGCCTGGCTTGCTCCACCCCCTGCTCTTGAGATTCTCCCGGAGGTGGTCTGAATTTTGGCTGCCTTTTGGGCTGGAGCTTCTCATGGTTTGAGGCCTGGCTTGCTCCACCCCCTGCTCTTGAGATTCTCCCGGATGTGGCTGCATTTTGGCTGCCTTTTTTGCTGGAGCTTCTCGTGGTTTGAGGCCTGGCTTGCTCCACCCCCTGCTCTTGAGATTCTCCCGGATGTGGTTAGGATTTTGGCTGCCTTTTGTGCTGGAGCTTCTCGTGGTTTGAGGCCTGGCTTGCTCCACCCCCTGCTCTTGAGATTCTCCCGGAGGTGGGCTGCATTTTGGCTGCCTTTTGGGCTGGAGCTTCTCGTGGTTTGAGGCCTGGCTTGCTCCACCCCCTTCTCTTGAGATTCTCCCGGATGTGGGCTGCATTTTGGCTGATACTTGGGCTGGAGCTTCTCGTGGTTTGAGGCCTGGCTTGCTCCACCCCCTGCTCTTGAGATTCTCCCGGATGTGGGCTGCATTTTGGCTGCATTTTGGGCTGGAGCTTCTCGTGGTTTGAGGCCTGGCTTGCTCCACCCCCTGCTCTTGAGATTCTCCAGGATATGGCCTGCATTTTGGCTGCCTTTTGGGCTGGAGCTTCTCGTGGTTTGAGGCCTGGCTTGCTCCACCCCCTGCTCTTGAGATTCTCCCGGATGTGGGCTGCATTTTGGCTGCATTTTGGGATGGAGCTTCTCGTGGTTTGAGGCCTGGCTTGCTCCACCCCCTGCTCTTGAGATTCTCCCGGATGTGGGCTGCATTTTGGCTGCCTTTTGGGCTGGAGCTTCTCGTGGTTTGAGGCCTGGCTTGCTCCACCCCCTGCTCTTGAGATTCTCCCGGATGTTTGCTGCATTTTGGCTGCCTTTTGGGCTGGAGCTTCTCGTGGTTTGAGGCCTGGCTTGCTCCACCCCCTGCTCTTGAGATTCTCCTGGATGTGGGCTGCATTTTGGCTGCCTTTTGGGCTGGAGCTTCTCATGGTTTGAGGCCTGGCTTGCTCCACCCCCAGCTCTTGATATTCTCCCGGATGTGGGCTGCATTTTGGCTGCCTTTTGGGATGGAGCTTCTCGTGGTTTGAGGCCTGGCTTGCTCCACCCCCTGCTCTTGAGATTCTCCCGGATGTGGGCTCCATTTTGGCTGCCTTTTGGGATGGAGCTTCCCGTGGTTTGAGGCCTGGCTTGCTCCACCCCCTGCTCTTGAGATTCTCCCGGATGTGGTTAGGATTTTGGCTGCCTTTTTTGCTGGAGCTTCTCGTGGTTTGAGGCCTGGCTTGCTCCACCCCCTGCTCTTGAGATCCTCCCGGATGTGGTTAGGATTTTGGCTGCCTTTTGTGCTGGAGCTTCTCGTGGTTTGAGGCCTGGCTTGCTCCACCCCCTGCTCTTGAGATTCTCCCGGATGTGGGCTGCATTTTGGCTGCCTTTTGGGCTGGAGCTTCTCGTGGTTTGAGGCCTGCCTTGCTCCACCCCCTGCTCTTGAGATTCTCCCGGAGGTGGGCTGCATTTTGGCTGCCTTTTGGGCTGGAGCTTCTCGTGGTTTGAGGCCTGGCTTGCTCCACCCCCTGCTCTTGAGATTCTCCCGGATGTGGGCTGCATTTTGGCTGATACTTGGGCTGGAGCTTCTCGTGGTTTGAGGCCTGGCTTGCTCCACCCCCTGCTCTTGAGATTCTCCCGGATGTGGGCTGCATTTTGGCTGCCTTTTGGGCTGGAGCTTCTCGTGGTTTGAGGCCTGGCTTGCTCCACCCCCTGCTCTTGAGATTCTCCAGGATATGGCCTGCATTTTGGCTGCCTTTTGGGCTGGAGCTTCTCGTGGTTTGAGGCCTGGCTTGCTCCACCCCCTGCTCTTGAGATTCTCCCGGATGTGGGCTGCATTTTGGCTGCATTTTGGGATGGAGCTTCTCGTGGTTTGAGGCCTGGCTTGCTCCACCCCCTGCTCTTGAGATTCTCCCGGATGTGGGCTGCATTTTGGCTGCCTTTTGGGCTGGAGCTTCTCGTGGTTTGAGGCCTGGCTTGCTCCACCCCCTGCTCTTGAGATTCTCCCGGATGTTTGCTGCATTTTGGCTGCCTTTTGGGCTGGAGCTTCTCGTGGTTTGAGGCCTGGCTTGCTCCATCCCCTGCTCTTGAGATTCTCCTGGATGTGGGCTGCATTTTGGCTGCCTTTTGGGCTGGAGCTTCTCATGGTTTGAGGCCTGGCTTGCTCCACCCCCAGCTCTTGATATTCTCCCGGATGTGGGCTGCATTTTGGATGCCTTTTGGGATGGAGCTTCTCGTGGTTTGAGGCCTGGCTTACTCCACCCCCTGCTCTTGAGATTCTCCCGGATGTGGGCTGCATTTTGGCTGCCTTTTGGGATGGAGCTTCCCGTGGTTTGAGGCCTGGCTTGCTCCACCCCCTGCTCTTGAGATTCTCCCGGAGGTGGGCTGCATTTTGGCTGCCTTTTGGGCTGGAGCTTCTCGTGGTTTGAGGCCTGGCTTGCTCCACCCCCTGCTCTTGAGATTCTCCTGGATGTGGGCTGCATTTTGGCTGCATTTTGGGCTGGAGCTTCTCGTGGTTTGAGGCCTGGCTTGCTCCACCCCCTGCTCTTGAAATTGTCCCGGATGTGGGCTTCATTTTGGCTGCTTTTTGGGCTTTAGCTTCTCGTGGTTTGAGGCCTGGCTTGCTCCACCCACTTCTCTTGAAATTCTCCCGGATGTGGGCTGCATTTTGGCTGCCTTTTGGGCTGGAGCTTCTCGTGTTTTGAAGCCTGGCTTGCTCCACGCCCTGCTCTTGAGATTATCCCGGATGTGGGCTGCATTTTGGCTGCATTTTGGGCTGGAGCTTCTCGTGGTTTGAGGCCTGGCTTGCTCCACCCCCTGCTCTTCAGATTCCCCCCCAGATGGGCTGCATTTTGGCTGCCTTTTGGGCTGGAGCTTCTCGTGGTTTGAGGCCTGGCTTGCTCCACCCCCTGCTCTTGAGATTCTCCTGGGTGTGGGCTGCATTTTGGCTGATATTTGGGCTGGAGCTTCTCGTGGTTTGAGGCCTGGCTTGCTCCACCCCCTGCTCTTGAGATTCTCCCGGATGAGTGCTGGTTTTTGGCTCCCTTTTGGGCTGGAGCTTCTCGTGGTTTGAGGCCTGGCTTGCTCCATCCCCTGCTCTTGAAATTGTCCCGGATGTGGGCTGCATTTTGCCTGCCTTTTGGGCTGGAGCTTCTCGTGGTTTGAGGCCTGGCTTGCTCCACCCCCTGCACTTGAGATTCTCCCGGATGTGGGCTGGATTTTGGCTCCCTTTTGGGCTGGAGCTTCTCGTGGTTTGAGGCCTGGCTTGCTCCACCCCCTGCTCTTGAGATTCTCCCGGAGGTGGGCTGGATTTTGGCTGCCTTCTGGGCTGGAGCTTCTCGTGGTTTGAGGCCTGGCTTGCTCCACCCCCTGCTCTTGAGATTCTCCCGGATGTGGGCTGCATTTTGGCTGCCTTTTGGGCTGGAGCTTCTCATGGTTTGAGGCCTGCCTTGCTCCACCCACTGCTTTTGATATTCTCCCGGATGTGGCCTGCATTTTGGCTGCCTTTTGGGCTGGAGCTTCTCATGGTTTGAGGCCTGGCTTGCTCCACCCCCTTCTCTTGAGATTCTCCCGCATGTGTGCTGCATTTTGGCTGCCTTTTGGGCTGGAGCTTCTCGTGGTTTGAGGCCTGGCTTGCTCCACCCCCTGCTCTTGAGATTCTCCCGGAGATGGGCTGCATTTTGGCTGCCTTTTGGGCTGGAGCTTCTCGTGGTTTGAGGCCTGGCTTGCTCCACCCCCTGCTCTTGAGATTCTCCCGGATGTGGGCTGCATTTTGGCTGATATTTGGATGGAGATTCTCGTGGTTTGAGGCCTGGCTTGCTCCACCCCCTGCTCTTGAGTTTCTCCCGGATGAGGGCTGGTTTTTGGCTCCCTTTTGGGCTGGAGCTTCTCGTGGTTTGAGGCCTGGCTTGCTCCACCCCCTGCTCTTGAGATTCTCCTGGAGGTGGGCTGGATTTTGGCTGCCTTTTGGGCTGGAGCTTCTCGTGGTTTGAGGCCTGGCTTGCTCCACCCCCTGCTCTTGAGATTCTCCCGGATGTGGGCTGCATTTTGGCTGCCTTTTGGGCTGGAGCTTCTCGTGGTTTGAGGCCTGGCTTGCTCCATCCCCTGCTCTTGAGATTCTCCCGGAGGTGGGCTGCATTTTGGCTGCCTTTTGGGCTGGAGCTTCTCGTGGTTTGAGGCCTGGCTTGCTCCACCCCCTGCTCTTGAGATTCTCCCGGATGTGGGCTGCATTTTGGCTGCCTTTTGGGCTGGAGCTTCTCGTGGTTTGAGGCCTGGCTTGCTCCACCCCCTGCTCTTGAGATTCTCCCGGATGTGGGCTGCATTTTGGCTGCCTTTTGGGCTGGAGCTTCTCGTGGTTTGAGGCCTGGCTTGCTCCACCCCCTGCTCTTGAGATTCTCCCGGATGTGGGCTGCATTTTGGCTGCCTTTTGGGCTGGAGCTTCTCGTGGTTTGAGGCCTGGCTTGCTCCACCCCCTGCTCTTGAGATTCTCCCGGATGTTTGCTGCATTTTGGCTGCCTTTTGGGCTGGAGCTTCTCGTGGTTTGAGGCCTGGCTTGCTCCACCCCCTGCTCTTGAGATTCTCCCGCATGTGGGCTGCATTTTGGCTGCCTTTTGGGCTGGAGCTTCTCGTGGTTTGAGGCCTGGCTGACTCCACCCCCTGCTCTTGAGATTCTCCCGTATCTAGGCTGCATTTGGCTGCCTTTTGGGCTGGAGCTTCTCAAGGTTTGAGGCCTGGCTTGCTCCACCCCCTGCTCTTGAGATTCTCCCGGATGTGGGCTGCATTTTGGCTACATTTTGGGCTGGAGCTTCTCGTGGTTTGAGGCCTGGCTTGCTCCACCCCCTGCTCTTGAGATTCTCCCGGATGTGGGCTGCATTTTGGCTGCCTTTTGGGCTGGAGCTTCTCGTGGTTTGAGGCCTGGCTTGCTCCACCCCCTGCTCTTGAATTTCACCCTGATGTGGTTAGGATTTTGGCTGCTTTTTGGGGTGGAGCTTCTCGTGGTTTGAGGCCTCGCTTGCTCCACCCCCTGCTCTTGAGATTCTCCCGCATGTGGGCTGCATTTTGGCTGCCTCTTGGGCTGGAGCTTCTCGTGGTTTGAGGCCTGGCTTGCTCCACCCCCTGCTCTTGAGATTCTCCCGCATGTGGGCTGCATTTTGGCTGCCTTTTGGGCTGGAGCTTCTCGTGGTTTGAGGCCTGGCTGACTCCACCCCCTGCTCTTGAGATTCTCCCGTATCTAGGCTGCATTTTGGCTGCCTTTTGGGCTGGAGCTTCTCGTGGTTTGAGGCATGGCTTGCTCCACCCCCTGCTCTTGAGATTCTCCCGGTTGTGGGCTGCATTTTGGCTGCCTTTTGGGCTGGAGCTTCTCAAGGTTTGAGGCCTGGCTTGCTCCACCCCCTGCTCTTGAGATTCTCCCGGATGTGGGCTGCATTTTGGCTACATTTTGGGCTGGAGCTTCTCGTGGTTTGAGGCCTGGCTTGCTCCACCCCCTGCTCTTGAGATTCTCCCGGATGTGGGCTGCATTTTGGCTGCCTTTTGGGCTGGAGCTTCTCGTGGTTTGAGGCCTGGCTTTCTCCACCCCCTGCTCTTGAGATTCTCCCGGATGTGGGCTGCATTTTGGCTGCCTTTTGGGCTGGAGCTTCTCGTGGTTTGAGGCCTGGCTTGCTCCACCCCCTGCTCTTGAGATTCTCCCGGAGGTGGGCTGCATTTTGGCTGCCTCTTGGGCTGGAGCTTCTCGTGGTTTGAGGCCTGGCTTGCTCCACCCCCTGCTCTTGAGATTCTCCCGGATGTGGGCTGCATTTTGGCTGCCTTTTGGGCTCGAGCTTCTCGTGGTTTGAGGCCTGGCTTGCTCCACCCCCTGCTCTTGAGATTCTCCCGGAAGTGGGCTGCATTTTGGCTGCCTTTTGGGCTCGAGCTTCTCGTGGTTTGAGGCCTGGCTTGCTCCACCCCCTGCTCTTGAGATTCTCCCGGAGGTGGGCTGCATTTTGGCTGCCTTTTGGGCTGGAGCTTCTCAAGTTTTGAGGCCTGGCTTGCTCCACCACCTGCTCGTGATATTCTCCCGGATGTGGGCTGCATTTTGGCTGATTCTTGGGCTGGAGCTTCTCGTGGTTTGAGGCCTGGCTTGCTCCAACCCCTGCTCTTGAGATTCTCCCGGATGTGGGCTGCATTTTGGCTGCCTATTGGGCTGGAGCTTCTCATGGTTTGAGGCCTGGCTTGCTCCACCCCCTGCTCTTGAGATTCTCCCAGAGGTGGGCTGCATTTTGGCTGCCTTTTGGGCTGGAGCTTCTCATGGTTTGAGGCCTGGCTTGCTCCACCCCCTGCTCTTGAGATTCTCCCGGAGGTGGGCTGCATTTTGGCTGCTTTTTGGGCTGGAGCTTCTTGTGGTTTGAGGCCTGGCTTGCTCCACCCCCTGCTCTTGAGATTCTCCCGGATGTGGGCTGCGTTTTGGCTGCCTTTTGGGCTGGAGCTTCTCGTGGTTTGAGGCCTGGCTTGCTCCACCCCCTGCTCTTGAGATTCTCCCGTATCTAGGCTGCATTTTGGCTGCCTTTTGGGCTGGAGCTTCTCGTGGTTTGAGGCATGGCTTGCTCCACCCCCTGCTCTTGAGATTCTCCCGGTTGTGGGCTGCATTTTGGCTGCCTTTTGGGCTGGAGCTTCTCAAGGTTTGAGGCCTGGCTTGCTCCACCCCCTGCTCTTGAGATTCTCCCGGATGTGGGCTGCATTTTGGCTACATTTTGGGCTGGAGCTTCTCGTGGTTTGAGGCCTGGCTTGCTCCACCCCCTGCTCTTGAGATTCTCCCCGATGTGGGCTGCATTTTGGCTGCCTTTTGGGCTGGAGCTTCTCGTGGTTTGAGGCCTGGCTTGCTCCACCCCCTGCTCTTGAATTTCACCCTGATGTGGTTAGGATTTTGGCTGCTTTTTGGGGTGGAGCTTCTCGTGGTTTGAGGCCTGGCTTGCTCCACCCCCTGCTCTTGAGATTCTCCCGGAGGTGGGCTGCATTTTGGCTGCCTCTTGGGCTGGAGCTTCTCGTGGTTTGAGGCCTGGCTTGCTCCACCCCCTGCTCTTGAGATTCTCCCGGATGTGGGCTGCATTTTGGCTGCCTTTTGGGCTCGAGCTTCTCGTGGTTTGAGGCCTGGCTTGCTCCACCCCCTGCTCTTGAGATTCTCCCGGAAGTGGGCTGCATTTTGGCTGCCTTTTGGGCTCGAGCTTCTCGTGGTTTGAGGCCTGGCTTGCTCCACCCCCTGCTCTTGAGATTCTCCCGGAGGTGGGCTGCATTTTGGCTGCCTTTTGGGCTGGAGCTTCTCAAGTTTTGAGGCCTGGCTTGCTCCACCACCTGCTCGTGATATTCTCCCGGATGTGGGCTGCATTTTGGCTGATTCTTGGGCTGGAGCTTCTCGTGGTTTGAGGCCTGGCTTGCTCCAACCCCTGCTCTTGAGATTCTCCCGGATGTGGGCTGCATTTTGGCTGCCTATTGGGCTGGAGCTTCTCATGGTTTGAGGCCTGGCTTGCTCCACCCCCTGCTCTTGAGATTCTCCCAGAGGTGGGCTGCATTTTGGCTGCCTTTTGGGCTGGAGCTTCTCATGGTTTGAGGCCTGGCTTGCTCCACCCCCTGCTCTTGAGATTCTCCCGGAGGTGGGCTGCATTTTGGCTGCTTTTTGGGCTGGAGCTTCTTGTGGTTTGAGGCCTGGCTTGCTCCACCCCCTGCTCTTGAGATTCTCCCGGATGTGGGCTGCATTTTGGCTGCCTTTTGGGCTGGAGCTTCTCGTGGTTTGAGGCCTGGCTTGCTCCACCCCCTGCTCTTGAGATTCTCCCGTATCTAGGCTGCATTTTGGCTGCCTTTTGGGCTGGAGCTTCTCGTGGTTTGAGGCATGGCTTGCTCCACCCCCTGCTCTTGAGATTCTCCCGGTTGTGGGCTGCATTTTGGCTGCCTTTTGGGCTGGAGCTTCTCAAGGTTTGAGGCCTGGCTTGCTCCACCCCCTGCTCTTGAGATTCTCCCGGATGTGGGCTGCATTTTGGCTACATTTTGGGCTGGAGCTTCTCGTGGTTTGAGGCCTGGCTTGCTCCACCCCCTGCTCTTGAGATTCTCCCCGATGTGGGCTGCATTTTGGCTGCCTTTTGGGCTGGAGCTTCTCGTGGTTTGAGGCCTGGCTCGCTCCACCCCCTGCTCTTGAATTTCACCCTGATGTGGTTAGGATTTTGGCTGCTTTTTGGGGTGGAGCTTCTCGTGGTTTGAGGCCTGGCTTGCTCCACCCCCTGCTCTTGAGATTCTCCCGCATGTGGGCTGCATTTTGGCTGCCTCTTGGGCTGGAGCTTCTCGTGGTTTGAGGCCTGGCTGACTCCACCCCCTGCTCTTGAGATTCTCCCGTATCTAGGCTGCATTTTGGCTGCCTTTTGGGCTGGAGCTTCTCGTGGTTTGAGGCATGGCTTGCTCCACCCCCTGCTCTTGAGATTCTCCCGGTTGTGGGCTGCATTTTGGCTGCCTTTTGGGCTGGAGCTTCTCAAGGTTTGAGGCCTGGCTTGCTCCACCCCCTGCTCTTGAGATTCTCCCGGATGTGGGCTGCATTTTGGCTACATTTTGGGCTGGAGCTTCTCAAGGTTTGAGGCCTGGCTTGCTCCACCCCCTGCTCTTGAGATTCTCCCGGATGTGGGCTGCATTTTGGCTGCCTTTTGGGCTGGAGCTTCTCGTGGTTTGAGGCCTGGCTTGCTCCACCCCCTGCTCTTGAATTTCACCCTGATGTGGTTAGGATTTTGGCTGCTTTTTGGGGTGGAGCTTCTCGTGGTTTGAGGCCTGGCTTGCTCCACCCCCTGCTCTTGAGATTCTCCCGGAGGTGGGCTGCATTTTGGCTGCCTCTTGGGCTGGAGCTTCTCGTGGTTTGAGGCCTGGCTTGCTCCACCCCCTGCTCTTGAGATTCTCCCGGATGTGGGCTGCATTTTGGCTGCCTTTTGGGCTGGAGCTTCTCGTGGTTTGAGGCCTGGCTTGCTCCACCCCCTGCTCTTGAATTTCACCCTGATGTGGTTAGGATTTTGGCTGCTTTTTGGGGTGGAGCTTCTCGTGGTTTGAGGCCTGGCTTGCTCCACCCCCTGCTCTTGAGATTCTCCCGGAGGTGGGCTGCATTTTGGCTGCCTCTTGGGCTGGAGCTTCTCGTGGTTTGAGGCCTGGCTTGCTCCACCCCCTGCTCTTGAGATTCTCCCGGATGTGGGCTGCATTTTGGCTGCCTTTTGGGCTCGAGCTTCTCGTGGTTTGAGGCCTGGCTTGCTCCACCCCCTGCTCTTGAGATTCTCCCGGAAGTGGGCTGCATTTTGGCTGCCTTTTGGGCTGGAGCTTCTCGTGGTTTGAGGCCTGGCTTGCTCCACCCCCTGCTCTTGAGATTCTCCCGGAGGTGGGCTGCATTTTGGCTGCCTTTTGGGCTGGAGCTTCTCAAGTTTTGAGGCCTGGCTTGCTCCACCACCTGCTCGTGATATTCTCCCGGATGTGGGCTGCATTTTGGCTGATTCTTGGGCTGGAGCTTCTCGTGGTTTGAGGCCTGGCTTGCTCCAACCCCTGCTCTTGAGATTCTCCCGGATGTGGGCTGCATTTTGGCTGCCTATTGGGCTGGAGCTTCTCATGGTTTGAGGCCTGGCTTGCTCCACCCCCTGCTCTTGAGATTCTCCCAGAGGTGGGCTGCATTTTGGCTGCCTTTTGGGCTGGAGCTTCTCATGGTTTGAGGCCTGGCTTGCTCCACCCCCTGCTCTTGAGATTCTCCCGGATGTGGGCTGCGTTTTGGCTGCCTTTTGGGCTGGAGCTTCTCGTGGTTTGAGGCCTGGCTTGCTCCACCCCCTGCTCTTGAGATTCTCCCGGATGTGGGCTGCATTTTGGCTGCCTTTTGGGCTGGAGCTTCTCGTGGTTTGAGGCCTGGCTTGCTCCACCCTCTGCTCTTGAATTTCACCCTGATGTGGTTAGGATTTTGGCTGCATTTTGGGGTGGAGCTTCTCGTGGTTTGAGGCCTGGCTTGCTCCACCCCCTGCTCTTGATATTCTCCCGGATGTGGGCTGCATTTTGGCTGCCTTTTGGGCTGGAGCTTCTCGTGGTTTGAGGCCTGGCTTGCTCCACCCCCTGCTATTGAGATTCTCCCGCATGTGTCCTGCATTTTGGCTGCGTTTTGGGCTGGAGCTTCTCGTGGTTTGAGGCCTGACTTGCTCCACCCTCTGCTCTTGAGATTCTCCCGGATGTGGGCTGCATTTTGGCTGCCTTTTGGGCTCGAGCTTCTCGTGGTTTGAGGCCTGGCTTGCTCCACCCCGTGCTATTGAGATTCTCCCGGAAGTGGGCTGCATTTTGGCTGCCTTTTGGGCTGGAGCTTCTCGTGGTTTGAGGCCTGGCTTGCTCCACCCCCTGCTCTTGAGATTCTCCCGGATGTGGGCTGCATTTTGGCTGCCTTTTGGGCTGGAGCTTCTCAAGTATTGAGGCCTGGCTTGCTCTACCACCTGCTCGAGATATTCTCCCGGATGTGGGCTGCATTTTGGCTGATTCTTGGGCTGGAGCTTCTCGTGGTTTGAGGCCTGGCTTGCTCCACCCCCTGCTCTTGAGATTCTCCCGGATGTGGGCTGCATTTTGGCTGCCTATTGGGCTGGAGCTTCTCATGGTTTGAGGCCTGGCTTGCTCCACCCCCTGCTCTTGAGATTCTCCCGGATGTGGGCTGCATTTTGGCTGCCTTTTGGGCTGGAGCTTCTCGTGGTTTGAGGCCTGGCTTGCTCCACCCCCTGCTCTTGATATTCTCCCGGATGTGGGCTGCATTTTGGCTGCCTTTTGGGCTGGAGCTTCTCGTGGTTTGAGGCCTGGCTTGCTCCACCCCCTGCTCTTGAGATTCTCCCGGAGGTGGGCTGGATTTTGGTTGCTTTTTGGGGTGGAGCTTCTCGTGGTTTGAGGCCTGGCTTGCTCCACCCCCTGCTCTTGAGATTCTCCCGGATATGGGCTGCATTTTGGCTGCCTTTTTTGCTGGAGCTTCTCGTGGTTTGAGGCCTGGCTTGCTCCACCCCCTGCTCTTGAGATTCTCCCGGGTGTGGGCTGCATTTTGGCTGCCTTTTGGGCTGGAGCTTCTCATGGTTTGAGGCCTGGCTTGCTCCACCCCCTGCTCTTGAGATTCTCCCGGATGTGGGCTGCATTTTGGCTGCATTTTGGGCTGGAGCTTCTCGTG
This sequence comes from Rhynochetos jubatus, assembly GCA_027574665.1. NCBI lineage: Eukaryota > Metazoa > Chordata > Aves > Eurypygiformes > Rhynochetidae > Rhynochetos > Rhynochetos jubatus. The sequence continues at coordinate 1,069,923 of CM050669.1, forward strand.
GTTTGAGGCCAGACTTGCTCCACCCCCTGCTCTTGAGTTTCTCCCTGATGTGGGCTGCATTTTGGCTGCCTTTTGGGCTGGAGCTTCTCGGGGTTTGAGGCCTGGCTTGCTCCACCCCCTGCTCTTGAGATTCTCCCGTATGTGGGCTGCATTTTGGCTGATTCTTGGGTTGGAGCTTCTCGTGGTTTGAGGCCTGGCTTGCTCCACCCCCTGCTCTTGAGATTCTCCCAGATGTGGGCTGCATTTTGGCTGATTCTTGGGCTGGAGCTTCTCGTGGTTTGAGGCCTGGCTTGCTCCACCCCCTGCTCTTGAGATTCTCCCAGAGGTGGGCTGCATTTTGGCTGCCTTTTGGGCTGGAGCTTCTCGTGGTTTGAGGCCTGGCTTGCTCCACCCCCTGCTCTTGAGATTCTCCCGGATGAGGGCTGCATTTTGGCTGCCTTTTGGGCTGGAGCTTCTCGTGGTTTGAGGCCTGGCTTGCTCCACCCCCTGCTCTTGAGATTCTCCCGGATGTGGGCTGCATTTTGGCTGCCTTTTGGGCTGGAGCTTCTCGTGGTTTGAGGCCTGCCTTGCTCCACCCCCTGCTCTTGAGATTCTCCCGGATGTGGGCTGCATTTTGGCTACATTTTGGTCTGGAGCTTCTCGTGGTTTGAAGCCTGGCTTGCTCCTCCCCCTGCTCTTGAGATTCTCCCGGATGTGGGCTGCATTTTGGCTGCCTTTTGGGCTGGAGCTTCTCCTGGTTTGAGGCCTGGCTTGCTCCACCCCCTGCTCTTGAGATTCTCCCGGATGTGGCCTGCATTTTGGCTGCCTTTTGGGCTGGAGCTTCTCATGTTTTGAGGCCTGGCTTGCTCCACCACCTGCTCGTGATATTCTCCCGGATGTGGGCTGCATTTTGGCTGCCTTTTGGGCTGGAGCTTCTCGTGGTTTGAGGCCTGGCTTGCTCCACCCCCTGCTCTTGAGATTCTCCCGGATGTGGGCTGCATTTTGGCTGCCTTTTGGGCTGGAGCTTCTCATGTTTTGAGGCCTGGCTTGCTCCACCACCTGCTCGTGATATTCTCCCGGATGTGGGCTGCATTTTGGCTGAGTCTTGGGCTGGAGCTTCTCGTGGTTTGAGGCCTGGCTTGCTCCAACCCCTGCTCTTGAGATTCTCCCGGATGTGGGCTGCATTTTGGCTGCATATTGGGCTGGAGCTTCTCATGGTTTGAGGCCTGGCTTGCTCCACCCCCTGCTCTTGAGATTCTCCCGGATGTGGGCTGCATTTTGGCTGCCTTTTGGGCTGGAGCTTCTCGTGGTTTGAGGCCAGACTTGCTCCACCCCCTGCTCTTGGGATTCTCACGGATGTGGGCTGCGTTTTGGCTGCCTTTTGGGCTGGAGCTTCTCGTGGTTTGAGGCCTGGCTTGCTCCACCCCCTGCTCTTGACATTGTCCCGGAGTTGGGCTGCATTTTGGCTGCCTTTTGGTCTGGAGCTTCTCGGGGTTTGAGGCCTGGCTTGCTCCACCCCCTGCTCTTGAGATTCTCCCGGATGTGGGCTGCATTTTGGCTGATACTTGGGCTGGAGCTTCTCGTGGTTTGAGGCCTGGCTTGCTCCACCCCCTGCTCTTGAGATTCTCCCGGAGGTGGGCTGGATTTTGGCTGCCTTTTCGGCTGCAGCTTCTCGTGGTTTGAGGCCTGGCTGACTCCACCCCCTGCTCATGAGATTCTCCCGTATGTGGGCTGCATTTTGTCTGCCTTTTGGGCTGGAGCTTCTCGTGGTTTGAGGCCTGGCCTGCTCCACCCCCTGCTCTTGAGATTCTCCCGGATGTGGGCTGCATTTTGGCTGCCTTTTGGGCTGGAGCTTCTCATGTTTTGAGGCCTGGCTTGCTCCACCACCTGCTCGTGATATTCTCCCGGATGTGGGCTGCATTTTGGCTGAGTCTTGGGCTGGAGCTTCTCGTGGTTTGAGGCCTGGCCTGCTCCACCCCCTGCTCTTGAGATTCTCCCGGATGTGGGCTGCATTTTGGCTGATACTTGGGCTGGAGCTTCTCGTGGTTTGAGGCCTGCCTTGCTCCACCCCCTGCTCTTGAGATTCTCCCGGAGGTGGGCTGGATTTTGGCTGCCTTTTCGGCTGCAGCTTCTCGTGGTTTGAGGCCTGGCTGACTCCACCCCCTGCTCGTGAGATTCTCCCGGATGTGGGCTGCATTTTGGCTGCCTTTAGGGCTGGAGCTTCTCGTGGTTTGAGGCCTGGCTTTTTCCACCCCCTGCTCTTGAGATTCTCCCAGAGGTGGGCTGCATTTTGGCTGACTCTTGGGCTGGAGCTTCTCGTGGTTTGAGGCCTGACTTGCTCCACCCCCTGCTCTTGAGATTCTCCCGGGTGTGGGCTGCATTTTGGCTGCCTTTTGGGCTGGAGCTTCTCATGGTTTGAGGCCTGGCTTGCTCCACCCCCTGCTCTTGAGATTCTCCCGGATGTGGGCTGCATTTTGGCTGCATTTTGGGCTGGAGCTTCTCGTGGTTTGAGGCCAGACTTGCTCCACCCCCTGCTCTTGAGATTCTCCCTGATGTGGGCTGCATTTTGGCTGCCTTTTGGGCTGGAGCTTCTCGGGGTTTGAGGCCTGGCTTGCTCCACCCCCTGCTCTTGAGATTCTCCCGTATGTGGGCTGCATTTTGGCTGATTCTTGGGTTGGAGCTTCTCGTGGTTTGAGGCCTGGCTTGCTCCACCCCCTGCTCTTGAGATTCTCCCAGATGTGGGCTGCATTTTGGCTGATTCTTGGGCTGGAGCTTCTCGTGGTTTGAGGCCTGGCTTGCTCCACCCCCTGCTCTTGAGATTCTCCCAGAGGTGGGCTGCATTTTGGCTGCCTTTTGGGCTGGAGCTTCTCGTGGTTTGAGGCCTGGCTTGCTCCACCCCCTGCTCTTGAGATTCTCCCGGATGAGGGCTGCATTTTGGCTGCCTTTTGGGCTGGAGCTTCTCGTGGTTTGAGGCCTGGCTTGCTCCACCCCCTGCTCTTGAGATTCTCCCGGATGTGGGCTGCATTTTGGCTGCCTTTTGGGCTGGAGCTTCTCGTGGTTTGAGGCCTGCCTTGCTCCACCCCCTGCTCTTGAGATTCTCCCGGATGTGGGCTGCATTTTGGCTACATTTTGGTCTGGAGCTTCTCGTGGTTTGAAGCCTGGCTTGCTCCTCCCCCTGCTCTTGAGATTCTCCCGGATGTGGGCTGCATTTTGGCTGCCTTTTGGGCTGGAGCTTCTCCTGGTTTGAGGCCTGGCTTGCTCCACCCCCTGCTCTTGAGATTCTCCCGGATGTGGCCTGCATTTTGGCTGCCTTTTGGGCTGGAGCTTCTCATGTTTTGAGGCCTGGCTTGCTCCACCACCTGCTCGTGATATTCTCCCGGATGTGGGCTGCATTTTGGCTGAGTCTTGGGCTGGAGCTTCTCGTGGTTTGAGGCCTGGCCTGCTCCACCCCCTGCTCTTGAGATTCTCCCGGATGTGGGCTGCATTTTGGCTGATACTTGGGCTGGAGCTTCTCGTGGTTTGAGGCCTGCCTTGCTCCACCCCCTGCTCTTGAGATTCTCCCGGAGGTGGGCTGGATTTTGGCTGCCTTTTCGGCTGCAGCTTCTCGTGGTTTGAGGCCTGGCTGACTCCACCCCCTGCTCGTGAGATTCTCCCGGATGTGGGCTGCATTTTGGCTGCCTTTAGGGCTGGAGCTTCTCGTGGTTTGAGGCCTGGCTTTTTCCACCCCCTGCTCTTGAGATTCTCCCAGAGGTGGGCTGCATTTTGGCTGACTCTTGGGCTGGAGCTTCTCGTGGTTTGAGGCCTGACTTGCTCCACCCCCTGCTCTTGAGATTCTCCCGGATGTGGGCTGCATTTTGGCTGCCTTTTGGGCTGGAGCTTCTCGTGGTTTGAGGCCTGGCTTGCTCCACCCCCTGCTCTTGAGATTCTCCTGGAGGTGGGCTGCATTTTGGCTGCATTTTGGGCTGGAGCTTCTCGTGGTTTGAGGCCTGGCTTGCTCCATGCCCTGCTCTTGAATTTCACCCTGATGTGGTTAGGATTTTGGCTGCTTTTTGGGCTGGAGCTTCTCGTGGTTTGAGGCCTGACTTGCTCCACCCTCTGCTCTTGAGATTCTCCCGGATGTGGGCTGGATTTTGGCTGCCTTTTGGGCTGGAGCTTCTTGTGGTTTGAGGCCTGGCTTGCTCCACCCCCTGCTCTTGACATTGTCCCGGAGGTGGGCTGGATTTTGGCTGCCTTTTGGTCTGGAGCTTCTCGGGGTTTGAGGCCTGGCTTGCTCCACCCCCTGCTCTTGAGATTCTCCCGGATGTGGGCTGCATTTTGGCTGATACTTGGGCTGGAGCTTCTCGTGATTTGAGGCCTGCCTTGCTCCACCCCCTGCTCTTGAGATTCTCCCGGAGGTGGGCTGCATTTTGGCTGCCTTTTCGGCTGCAGCTTCTCGTGGTTTGAGGCCTGGCTGACTCCACCCCCTGCTCGTGAGATTCTCCCGTATGTGGGCTGCATTTTGGCTGCCTTTTGGGCTGGAGCTTCTCGTGGTTTGAGGCCTGGCCTGCTCCACCCCCTGCTCTTGAGATTCTCCCGGATGTGGGCTGCATTTTGGCTGATACTTGGGCTGGAGCTTCTCGTGGTTTGAGGCCTGCCTTGCTCCACCCCCTGCTCTTGAGATTCTCCCGGAGGTGGGCTGGATTTTGGCTGCCTTTTCGGCTGCAGCTTCTCGTGGTTTGAGGCCTGGCTGACTCCACCCCCTGCTCGTGAGATTCTCCCGGATGTGGGCTGCATTTTGGCTGCCTTTAGGGCTGGAGCTTCTCGTGGTTTGAGGCCTGGCTTTTTCCACCCCCTGCTCTTGAGATTCTCCCAGAGGTGGGCTGCATTTTGGCTGACTCTTGGGCTGGAGCTTCTCGTGGTTTGAGGCCTGACTTGCTCCACCCCCTGCTCTTGATATTCTCCCGGATGTGGGCTGCATTTTGGCTGCCTTTTGGGCTGGAGCTTCTCGTGGTTTGAGGCCTGGCTTGCTCCACCCCCTGCTCTTGAGATTCTCCTGGAGGTGGGCTGCATTTTGGCTGCATTTTGGGCTGGAGCTTCTCGTGGTTTGAGGCCTGGCTTGCTCCATGCCCTGCTCTTGAATTTCACCCTGATGTGGTTAGGATTTTGGCTGCTTTTTGGGGTGGAGCTTCTCGTGGTTTGAGGCCTGGCTTGCTCCACCCCCTGCTCTTGAGATTCTCCCGGATGTGGGCTGCATTTTGGCTGCCTTTTCGGCTGGAGCTTCTCGTGGTTTGAGGCCTGGCTTGCTCCACCCCCTGCTCTTGAATTTCACCCTGATGTGGTTAGGATTTTGGCTGCTTTTTGGGGTGGAGCTTCTCGTGGTTTGAGGCCTGGCTTGCTCCACCCCCTGCTCTTGAGATTCTCCCGCATGTTGGATGCATTTTGGCTGCCTTTTGGGCTGGAGCTTCTCGTGGTTTGAGGCCTGGCTTGCTCCACCCCCTGCTCTTGAATTTCACACTGATATGGTTAGGATTTTGGCTGCTTTTTGGGGTGGAGCTTCTCGTGGTTTGAGGCCTGACTTGCTCTACCCCCTGCTCTTGAGATTCTCCCCGATGTGGGCTGCATATTGGCTGCCTTTTGGGCTGGAGCTTCTCGTGGTTTGAGGCCTGGCTTGCTCCACCCCCTGCTCTTGAGATTCTCCCGGATGTGGGCTGCATTTTGGCTGCCTTTTGGGCTGGAGCTTCTCGTGGTTTGAGGCCTGGCTTGCTCCATCCCCTGCTCTTGAGATTGTCCCGGAGGTGGGCTGCATTTTGGCTGCCTTTTGGGCTGGAGCTTCTCGTGGTTTGAGGCCTGGCTTGCTCCACCCCCTGCTCTTGAATTTCACCCTGATGTGGTTAGGATTTTGGCTGCTTTTTGGGGTGGAGCTTCTCGTGGTTTGAGGCCTGGCTTGCTCCACCCCCTGCTCTTGAGATTCTCCCGGATGTGGGCTGCATTTTGGCTGCCTTTTGGGCTGGAGCTTCTCGTGGTTTGAGGCCTGGGTTGCTCCACCCCCTGCTCTTGAGATTCTCCTGGAAGTGGGCTGCATTTTGGTTGCATTTTGGGCTCGAGCTTCTCGTGGTTTGAGGCCTGGCTTGCTCCGACCCTGGTCTTGAGATTCTCCCGGATGTGGGCTGCGTTTTGGCTGCCTTTTGGGATGGAGATTCTTGTGGTTTGAGGCCTGCCTTTCTCCACCCCCTGCTCTTGAGATTCTCCTGGAAGTGGGCTGCATTTTGGCTGATACTTGGGCTGGAGCTTCTCGTGGTTTGAGGCCTGGCTTGCTCCACCCCCTGCTCTTGATATTCTCCCGGATGTGGGCTGCATTTTGGCTGCCTTTTGGGCTGGAGCTTCTCGTGGTTTGAGGCCTGGCTGACTCCACCCCCTGCTCTTGATATTCTCCCGGATGTGGGCTGCATTTTGGCTGCCTTTTGGGCTGGAGCTTCTCGTGGTTTGAGGCCTGGCTTGCTCCACCCCCTGCTCTTGAGATTCTCCCGGAGGTGGGCTGGATTTTGGTTGCTTTTTGGGGTGGAGCTTCTCGTGGTTTGAGGCCTGGCTTGCTCCACCCCCTGCTCTTGAGATTCTCCCGGATGTGGGCTGCATTTTGGCTGATACTTGGGCTGGAGCTTCTCGTGGTTTGAGGCCTGCCTTGCTCCACCCCCTGCTCGTGAGATTCTCCCGTATGTGGGCTGCATTTTGGCTGCCTTTTGGGCTGGAGCTTCTCGTGGTTTGAGGCCTGGCCTGCTCCACCCCCTGCTCTTGAGATTCTCCTGGAGGTGGGCTGCATTTTGGCTGCCTTTTGGGCTGGAGCTTCTCGTGGTTTGAGGCCTGGCTTGCTCCCTCCCCTGCTCTTGAGATTGTCCCGGAGGTGGGCTGCATTTTGGCTGCCTTTTGGGCTGGAGCTTCTCGTGGTTTGAGGCCTGGCTTGCTCCACCCCCTGCTCTTGAATTTCACCCTGATGTGGTTAGGATTTTGGCTGCTTTTTGGGCTGGAGCTTCTCGTGGTTTGAGGCCTGGCTTGCTCCACCCCCTGCTCTTGAGATTCTCCCGGATGTGGGCTGCATTTTGGCTGCCTTTTGGGCTGGAGCTTCTCGTGGTTTGAGGCCTGGCTTGCTCCACCCCCTGCTCTTGAATTTCACCCTGATGTGGTTAGGATTTTGGCTGCTTTTTGGGGTGGAGCTTCTCGTGGTTTGAGGCCTGGCTTGCTCCACCCCCTGCTCTTGAGATTCTCCCGCATGTGGGCTGCATTTTGGCTGCCTTTTGGGCTGGAGCTTCTCGTGGTTTGAGGCCTGGCTTGCTCCACCCCCTGCTCTTGAGATTCTCCCGCATGTGGTCTGCATTTTGGCTGCCTTTTGGGCTGGAGCTTCTCGTGGTTTGAGGCCTGACTTGCTCTACCCCCTGCTCTTGAGATTCTCCCCGATGTGGGCTGCATTTTGGCTGCCTTTTGGGCTGGAGCTTCTCGTGGTTTGAGGCCTGGCTTGCTCCACCCCCTGCTCTTGAGATTCTCCCGGATGTGGGCTGCATTTTGGCTGCCTTTTGGGCTGGAGCTTCTCGTGGTTTGAGGCCTGGCTTGCTCCACCCCCTGCTCTTGAGATTGTCCCGGATGTGGGCTGCATTTTGGCTGCCTTTTGGGCTGGAGCTTCTCGTGGTTTGAGGCCTGGCTTGCTCCACCCCCTGCTCTTGAATTTCACCCTGATGTGGTTAGGATTTTGGCTGCTTTTTGGGGTGGAGCTTCTCGTGGTTTGAGGCCTGGCTTGCTCCACCCCCTGCTCTTGAATTTCACCCTGATGTGGTTAGGATTTTGGCTGCTTTTTGGGGTGGAGCTTCTCGTGGTTTGAGGCCTGGGTTGCTCCACCCTCTGCTCTTGAGATTCTCCTGGAAGTGGGCTGCATTTTGGCTGATACTTGGGCTGGAGCTTCTCGTGGTTTGAGGCCTGGCTTGCTCCACCCCCTGCTCTTGATATTCTCCCGGATGTGGGCTGCATTTTGGCTGCCTTTTGGGCTGGAGCTTCTCGTGGTTTGAGGCCTGGCTGACTCCACCCCCTGCTCTTGAGATTCTCCCGGATGTGGGCTGCATTTTGGCTGCATTTTGGCCTAGAGCTTCTCGTGGTTTGAGGCCTGGCTTGCTCCACCCCCTGCTCTTGAGATTCTCCCGGATGTGGGCTGCATTTTGGCTGCCTTTTGGGCTGGAGCTTCTCGTGGTTTGAGGCCTGGCTTGCTCCACCCACTGCTCTTGCGATTCTCCCGGATGTGGTTAGGATTTTGGCTGCTTTTTGGGCTGGAGCTTCTCGTGGTTTGAGGCCTGGCTTGCTCTACCCCCTGCTCTTGAGATTCTCCCCGATGTGGGCTGCATTTTGGCTGCCTTTTGGGCTGGAGCTTCTTGTGGTTTGAGGCCTGGCTTGCTCCACCCCCTGCTCTTGAGATTCTCCCGGATGTGGGCTGCATTTTGGCTGCCTTTAAGGCTGGAGCTTCTCGTGGTTTAAGGCCTGGCTTGCTCCACCCCCTGCTCTTGAGATTCTCCCGGATGTGGGCTGCATTTTGGCTGCCTTTAGGGCTGGAGCTTCTCGTGGTTTGAGGCCTGGCTTGCTCCACCCCCTGCTCTTGAGATTCTCCCGGATGTGGGCTGCATTTTGGCTGCTTTTTGGGCTGGAGCTTCTCGTGGTTTGAGGCCTGGCTTGCTCCACCCCCTGCTCTTGAGATTCTCCCGGAGGTGGGCTGCATTTTGGCTGCCTTTTGGGCTGGAGCATCCCATGGTTTGAGGCCTGGCTTGCTCCACACCCTGCTCTTGAGATTCTCCCGGATGTGGGCTGCATTTTGGCTGCCTTTAAGGCTGGAGCTTCTCGTGGTTTAAGGCCTGGCTTGCTCCACACCCTGCTCTTGAGATTCTCCCGGATGTGGGCTGCATTTTGGCTGCCTTTTGGGCTGGAGCTTCTCGTGGTTTGAGGCCTGGCTTACTCCAACCCCTGCTCTTGAGATTCTCCCGGATGTGGGCTGCATTTTTGGGTGCATTTTGGGCTGGAGCTTCTCATGGTTTGAGGCCTGGCTTGCTCCAGTCCCTGCTCTTTATATTCTCCCAGATGTGGGCTGGATTGTGGCTTTTTTTGGGCTGGAGCTTCTCGTGGTTTGAGGCCTGGCTTGCTCCACTCCCTGCTCTTGATATTCTCCCGGATGTGGACTGGATTGTGGCTTTTTTTGGGCTGGAGCTTCTCGTGGTTTGAGGCCTGGCTTGCTCCACCCCCTGCTCATGATATTCTCCCGGATGTGGGCTGCATTTTGGCTGCCTTTTGGGCTGGAGCTTCTCGTGGTTTGAGGCCTGGCTTGCTCCACCCCCTGCTCTTGAGATTCTCTCGGATGTGGGCTGCATTTTGGCTGCCTTTTGGGCTGGAGCTTCTCGTGGTTTGAGGCCTGGCTTGCTCCACCCCCTGCTCTTGAGATTCTCCCGTATTTTGTTTGGATTGTGGCTGATTTTTGGGCTGGAGCTTCTCGTGGTTTGAGGCCTGGCTTGCTCCACTCCCTGCTATTGATATTCTCTCCGATTGTGGGCTGCATTTTCACTGCATTTTGGGCTGGAGCTTCTCGTGGTTTGAGGCCTGGCTTGCTCCACCCCCTGCTCTTGATAATCTCCCGGATGTGGGCTGCATTTTGGCTGATTCTTGGCCTGGAGCTTCTCGTGGTTTGAGGCCTGGCTTGCTCCACTCCCTGCTATTGATATTCTCTCCGATTGTGGGCTGCATTTTGGCTGCCTTTTGGGCTGGAGCTTCTCGTGGTTTGAGGCCTGGCTGACTCCATCCCCTGCTCGTGAGATTCTCCCGTATGTGGGCTGCATTTTGGCTGCCTTTTGGGCTGGAGCTTCTCGTGGTTTGAGGCCTGGCCTGCTCCACCCCCTGCTCTTGAGATTCTCCCGGATGTGGGCTGCATTTTGGCTGCATTTTGGGCTCGAGCTTCTCGTGGTTTGAGGCCTGGCTTGCTCCACCCCCTGCTCTTGAGATTCTCCTGGAGGTGGGCTGCATTTTGGCTGCCTTTTGGGCTGGAGCTTCTCGTGGTTTGAGGCCTGGCTTGCTCCATCCCCTGCTCTTGAGATTCTCCCGGAGGTGGGCTGCATTTTGGCTGCCTTTTGGGCTGGAGCTTCTCGTGGTTTGAGGCCTGGCTTGCTCCACCCCCTGCTCTTGAATTTCACCCTGATGTGGTTAGGATTTTGGCTGCTTTTTGGGGTGGAGCTTCTCGTGGTTTGAGGCCTGGCTTGCTCCACCCCCTGCTCTTGAGATTCTCCCGGATGTGGGCTGCATTTTGGCTGCCTTTTGGGCTGGAGCTTCTCGTGGTTTGAGGCCTGGCTTGCTCCACCCCCTGCTCTTGAATTTCACCCTGATGTGGTTAGGATTTTGGCTGCTTTTTGGGGTGGAGCTTCTCGTGGTTTGAGGCCTGGCTTGCTCCACCCCCTGCTCTTGAGATTCTCCCGGATGTGGGCTGCATTTTGGCTGCCTTTTGGGCTGGAGCTTCTCGTGGTTTGAGGCCTGGCTTGCTCCACCCCCTGCTCTTGAATTTCACCCTGATGTGGTTAGGATTTTGGCTGCTTTTTGGGGTGGAGCTTCTCGTGGTTTGAGGCCTGGCTTGCTCCACCCCCTGCTCTTGAGATTCTCCTGGAAGTGGGCTGCATTTTGGCTGATACTTGGGCTGGAGCTTCTCGTGGTTTGAGGCCTGGCTTGCTCCACCCCCTGCTCTTGAGATTCTCCCAGATGTGGGCTGCATTTTGGCTGCCTTTTGGGCTGGAGCTTCTCGTGGTTTGAGGCCTGGCTGACTCCACCCCCTGCTCTTGAGATTCTCCCGGATGTGGGCTGCATTTTGGCTGCATTTTGGCCTAGAGCTTCTCGTGGTTTGAGGCCTGGCTTGCTCCACCCCCTGCTCTTGAGATTCTCCCGGATGTGGGCTGTATTTTGGCTGTTTCTTGGGCTGGAGCTTCTCGTGGTTTGAGGCCTGGCTTGCTCCACCCCCTGCTCTTGAGATTCTCCCGGATGTGGGCTGCATTTTGGCTGCCTGTTGGGCTGGAGCTTCTCATGGTTTGAGGCCTGGCTTGCTCCACCCCCTGCTCTTGAGATTCTCCCGGATGTGGGCTGCATTTTGGCTGCCTTTTGGGCTGGAGCTTCTCGTGGTTTGAGGCCTGGCTTGTTCCATCCCCTGCTCTTGAGATTGTCCCGGAGGTGGGCTGTATTTTGGCTGCCTTTTGGGCTGGAGCTTCTCGTGGTTTGAGGCCTGGCTTGCTCCACCCCCTGCTCTTGAATTTCACCCTGATGTGGTTAGGATTTTGGCTGCTTTTTGGGGTGGAGCTTCTCGTGGTTTGAGGCCTGGCTTGCTCCACCCCCTGCTCTTGAGATTCTCCCGGATGTGGGCTGCATTTTGGCTGCCTTTTGGGCTGGAGCTTCTCGTGGTTTGAGGCCTGGGTTGCTCCACCCCCTGCTCTTGAGATTCTCCTGGAAGTGGGCTGCATTTTGGTTGCCTTTTGGGATGGAGATTCTTGTGGTTTGAGGCCTGACTTGCTCCACCCCCTGCTCTTGAGATTCTCCTGGAAGTGGGCTGGATTTTGGCTGCCTTTTGGGCTGGAGCTTCTCGTGGTTTGAGGCCTGGCTGACTCCACCCCCTGCCCTTGAGATTCTCCCGGATGTGGACTGCATTTTGGCTGCATTTTGGCCTAGAGCTTCTCGTGGTTTGAGGCCTGGCTTGCTCCACCCCCTGCTCTTGAGATTCTCCCGGATGTGGGCTGTATTTTGGCTGTTTCTTGGGCTGGAGCTTCTCGTGGTTTGAGGCCTGGCTTGCTCCACCCCCTGCTCTTGAGATTCTCCCGGATGTGGGCTGCATTTTGGCTGCCTGTTGGGCTGGAGCTTCTCATGGTTTGAGGCCTGGCTTGCTCCACCCCCTGCTCTTGAGATTCTCCCGGATGTGGGCTGCATTTTGGCTGCCTTTTGGGCTGGAGCTTCTCGTGGTTTGAGGCCTGGCTTGCTCCATCCCCTGCTCTTGAGATTGTCCTCAAGTTGGGCTGCATTTTGGCTGCCTTTTGGGCTGGAGCTTCTCGTGGTTTGAGGCCTGGCTTGCTCCACCCCCTGCTCTTGAATTTCACCCTGATGTGGTTAGGATTTTGGCTGCTTTTTGGGGTGGAGCTTCTCGTGGTTTGAGGCCTGGCTTGCTCCACCCCCTGCTCTTGAGATTCTCCCGGATGTGGGCTGCATTTTGGCTGCCTTTTGGGCTGGAGCTTCTCGTGGTTTGAGGCCTGGCTTGCTCCACCCCCTGCTCTTGAATTTCACCCTGATGTGGTTAGGATTTTTGCTGCTTTTTGGGGTGGAGCTTCTCGTGGTTTGAGGCCTGGCTTGCTCCACCCCCTGCTCTTGAGATTCTCCCGCATGTGGGCTGCATTTTGGCTGCCTTTTGGGCTGGAGCTTCTCGTGGTTTGAGGCCTGACTTGCTCCACCCCCTGCTCTTGATATTCTCCCGGATGTGGGCTGAATTTTGGCTGCCTTTTGGGCTGGAGCTTCTCGTGGTTTGAGGCCTGGCTTGCTCCACCCCCTGCTCTTGAGATTCTCCCGGATGTGGGCTGCATTTTGGGTGCCTTTTGGGCTGGAGCTTCTCGTGGTTTGAGGCCTGGCTTGCTCCACCCCCTGCTCTTGAGATTCTCCCGGATGTGGGCTGCATTTTGGCTGCCTTTTGGGCTGGAGCTTCTCGTAGTTTGAGACCTGGCTTGCTCCATCCCCTGCTCTTGAGATTGTCCCGGAGGTGGGCTGCATTTTGGCTGCCTTTTGGGCTGGAGCTTCTCGTGGTTTGAGGCCTGGCTTGCTCCACCCCCTGCTCTTGAATTTCACCCTGATGTGGTTAGGATTTTGGCTGCTTTTTGGGGTGGAGCTTCTCGTGGTTTGAGGCCTGGCTTGCTCCACCCCCTGCTCTTGAATTTCACCCTGATGTGGTTAGGATTTTGGCTGCCTTTTGGGCTGGAGCTTCTCGTGGTTTGAGGCCTGGCTTGATCCACCCCCTGGTCTTGAGATTCTCCCGCATGTGGGCTGGATTTTGGCTGCCTTTTGGGCTGGAGCTTCTCGTGGTTTGAGGCCTGGCTTGCTCCACCCCCTGCTCATGATATTCTCTCGGATGTGGGCTGCATTTTGGCTGCATTTTGGGCTGGAGCTTCTCGTGGTTTGAGGCCTGGCTTGCTCCACCCCCTGCTCTTGAGATTCTCCCGTATTTTGGTTGGATTGTGGCTGATTTTTGGGCTGGAGCTTCTCGTGGTTTGAGGCCTGGCTTGCTCCACTCCCTGCTCTTGATATTCTCTCCGATTGTGGGCTGCATTTTCACTGCCTTTTGGGCTGGAGCTTCTCGTGGTTTGAGGCCTGGCTTGCTCCACCCCCTGCTCTTGAGATTCTCCCGGATGTGGGCTGGATTTTGGCTGCCTTTTGGGCTGGAGCTTCTCGTGGTTTGAGGCCTGGCTTGCTCCACCCCCTGCTCTTGAGATTCTCCCACATGTAGGCAGCATTTTTCCTGCATTTTTTGCTGGAGCTTCTCGTGGTTTGAGGCCTGCCTTACTCCACCCCCTTCTCCTGAGATTCTCCCGGATGTGGGCTGCATTTTGGTTTTATTTTGGGCTGGAGCTTCTCGTGGTTTGAGGCCTGGCTTTTTCCACCCCCTGCTCTTGAGATTCTCCCGGAGGTGCCTGGATTTTGGCTGCATTTTGGGCTGGAGCTTCTCGTGGTTTGAGGCCTGGCTTGCTCCACACCCTGCTCTTGAGATTGTCCCGGAGGTGGGCTGCATTTTGGCTGTTTCTTGGGCTGGAGCTTCTCGTGGTTTGAGGCCTGGCTTGCTCCACCCCCTGCTCTTGAGATTCTCCTGGAGGTGGGCTGCATTTTGGCTGTTTCTTGGGCTGTAGCTGCTCGTGGTTTGAGGCCTGGTTTGCTCCACCCCCTGCTCTTGAGATTCTCCCGGAGGTGGGCTGCATTTTGGCTGTTTCTTGGGCTGCAGCTTCTCGTGGTTTGAGGCCTGGCTTGCTCCACCCCCTGCTCTTGAGATTCTCCCGGATGTGGGCTGCATTTTGGCTGCCTTTTGGGCTGGAGCTTCTCGTGGTTTGAGGCCTGGCTTGCTCCACCCCCTGCTCTTGAGATTCTCCTGGATGTGGGCTGCATTTTGGCTGCCTTTTGGGCTGGAGATTCTCGTGGTTTGAGGCCTGGCTTTCTCCACCCCCTGCTCTTGAGATTCTCCTGGATGTGGGCTGCATTTTGGCTTTTTTTGGGCTGGAGCTTCTCGTGGTTTGAGGCCTGGCTTGCTCCACCCCCTGCTCTTGAGATTCTCCCACATGTGGGCAGCATTTTTCCTGAATTTTTTGCTGGAGCTTCTCGTGGTTTGAGGCCTGCCTTACTCCACCCCCTTCTCCTGAGATTCTCCCGGATGTGGGCTGCATTTTGGCTTTATTTTGGGCTGGAGCTTCTCGTGGTTTGAGGCCTGGCTTGCTCCACCCCCTGCTCTTGAGATTCTCCTGGAGGTGGGCTGCATTTTGGCTGTTTCTTGGGCTGGAGCTTCTCGTGGTTTGAGGCCTGGTTTGCTCCACCCCCTGCTCTTGATATTCTCCCGGATGTGGGCTGGATTGTGGCTTTTTTTGGGCTGGAGCTTCTCGTGGTTTGAGGCCTGGCTTGCTCCACTCCCTGCTATTGATATTCTCTCCGATTGTGTGCTGCATTTTCACTGCCTTTTGGGCTGGAGCTTCTCGTGGTTTGAGGCCTGGCTTGCTCCACCCCCTGCTCTTGATAATCTCCCGGATGTGGGCTGCATTTTGGCTGCCTTTTGGGCTGGAGCTTCTCGTGGTTTGAGGCCTGGCTTGCTCCATCCCCTGCTCTTGAGATTCTCCCGGAAGTGGGCTGCATTTTGGCTGCCTTTTGGGCTGGAGCTTCTCGTGGTTTGAGGCCTGGCATGCTCCACCCCCTGCTCTTGAGATTCTCCCACATGTGGGCAGCATTTTTCCTGCATTTTTTGCTGGAGCTTCTCGTGGTTTGAGGCCTGCCTTACTCCACCCCCTGCTCTTGAGATTCTCCTGGAGGTGGGCTGAATTTTGGCTGTTTCTTGGGCTGGAGCTTCTCGTGGTTTGAGGCCTGGTTTGCTCCACCCCCTGCTCTTGAGATTCTCCCGGAGGTGGGCTGCATTTTGGCTGTTTCTTGGGCTGGAGCTTCTCATGGTTTGAGGCCTGGCTTGCTCCACCCCCTGCTCTTGAGATTCTCCCGGATGTGGGCTGCATTTTGGCTGCCTTTTGGGCTGGAGATTCTCGTGGTTTGAGGCCTGGCTTGCTCCACCCCCTGCTCTTGATATTCTCCTGGATGTGGGCTGCATTTTGGCTGCATTTTGGGCTGGAGCTTCTTGTGGTTTGAGGCCTGGCTTGCTCCACCCCCTGCTCTTGAGATTCTCCCGGATGTGGGCTGCATTTTGGCTGATTCTTGTCCTGGAGCTTCTCGTGGTTTGAGGCCTGGCTTGCTCCACCCCCTGCTCTTGAGATTCTCCCGGATGTGGGCTGGATTTTGGCTGCCTTTTGGGCTGGAGCTTCTCGTGGTTTGAGGCCTGGCTTGCTCCAGCCCCTGCTCTTGAGATTCTCCCACATATGGGCAGCATTTTTCCTGCATTTTTTGCTGGATCTTCTCGTTGTTTGAGGCCTGCCTTACTCCACCCCCTTCTCCTGAGATTCTCCCGGATGTGGGCTGCATTTTGGCTGCATTTTGGGCTGGAGCTTCTCGTGGTTTGAGGCCTGGCTTGCTCCACCCCCTCTTCTTGAGATTCTCCCGGATGTGGGCTGGATTTTGGCTGCTATTGCCTTACTCCAGCCAAACTCCAGGCCTCAAACCACGAGAAGCTCCAGCCGAAAAGGCAGCCAAAATGCAGCCCACATCCGGGAGAATCTAAAGAGCAGGGGGTGGAGCAAGCCAGGCCTCAAACCACGAGAAGCTCCAGCCCAAAAGGCAGCCAAAATGCAGCCCACCTCCGGGAGAATCTCAATGGCAGAGTTTGGAGCAAGCCAGGCCTCAAACCACGAGAAGCTCCAGCCCAAAAGGCAGCTAAAATGCAGCCCACATCCAGGAGAATCTCAAGAGCAGGGTGTGTAGCAAGCCAGGCCTCAAACCATGGGAAGCTCCAGCTCAAAAGGCAGCCAAAATCCAGCCCACATCCGGGAGAATCTCAAGAGCAGGGTGTGAAGCCAGCAGGCCACAAACCACGAGAAGCTCCGGCCCAAAAGGCAGCCAAAATGCAGCCCACCTCCGGGAGAATCTCAAGAGCAGGGGGTGGAGCAAGCCAGGCCTCAAACCACGAGAAGCTCCAGCCTAAAAGGCAGCCAAAATGCAGCCCACATCCAGGAGAATCTCAAGAGCAGGGGGTGGAGCAAGCCAGGCCTCAAACCATGGGAAGCTCCAGCCCAAAATGCAGCCAAAATGCAGCCCACATCCGGGAGAATCTCAAGAGCAGGGGGTGGAGCAAGCCAGGCCTCAAACCATGAGAAGCTCCATCAGAAAATGTCGCCAAAATGCAGCCCACCTCCGGGAGAATATCAGGAGCAGGGGGTGGAGCAAGCCAGGCCTCAAACCACGAGAAGCTCCAGCCCAAAAGGCAGCCAAAATGCAGCCCACATCCAGGAGAATCTCAAGAGCAGGGGGTGGAGCAAGCCAGGCCTCAAACCATGGGAAGCTCCAGCCCAAAATGCAGCCAAAATGCAGCCCACATCCGGGAGAATCTCAAGAGCAGGGGGTGGAGCAAGCCAGGCCTCAAACCATGAGAAGCTCCAGCCCAAAATGCAGCCAAAATGGAGCCCACATCCGGGAGAATCTCAAGAGCAGGGGGTGGAGCACGCCAGGCCTCAAACCACGAGAAGCTCCAGCCCAAAAGGCAGCCAAAATGCAGCCCACATCCGGGAGAATCTCAAGAGCAGGGGGTGGAGCAAGCCAGGCCTCAATCCACGAGAAGCTCCAGCCCAAAATGCAGCCAAAATGCAGCCCACATCTGGGAGAATATCAAGAGCAGGGGGTGGAGCAATCCAGGCCTCAAACCATGAGAAGCTCCAGCCCAAAAGGCAGCCAAAATGCAGGCCACATCCGGGAGAATCTCAAGAGCAGGGGTTGGAGCAAGCCAGGCCTCAAACCATGGGCAGCTGTAGCCCAAAAGGCAGCCAAAATGCAGCCCACATCCGGGAGAATCTCAAGAGCAGGGGGTGGAGCAAGCCAGGCCTCAAACCACGAGAAGCTCCATCAGAAAAAGTAGCCAAAATGCAGACCAAAGCTGGGAGAATATGAAGAGCAGGGTGTGGAGTAATCCAGGCCTCAAACCACGAGAAGCTCCAGCCCAAAAGGCAGCCAAAATCCAGCCCACCTCCGGGAGAATATCAAGAGCAGGGGGTGTGAAGACAGCAGGCCACAAACCACGAGAAGCTCCGGCCCAAAAGGCAGCCAAAATGCAGCCCACATGCGGGAGAATATCAAGAGCAGGGGATGGAGCAAGCCAGGCCCCAAACCACGAGAAGCTCCAGCCCAAAAGGCAGCCAAAATCCCGCCCACATCCGGGAGAATCTCAAGAGCATGGGGTGGGGCAAGCCAGGCCTCAAACCACGAGAAGCTCCAGCCCAAAAGGCAGCCAATATGCAGCCCACCTCCGGGAGAATATCAAGAGCAGGGGGTGGAGCAAGCCAGGCCCCAAACCACGAGAAGCTCCAGCCCAAAAGGCAGCCAATATACAGCCCACATCCGGGAGAATATCAAGAGCAGGGGGTGGAGCAAGCCAAGCCTCAAACCACGAGAAGCTCCAGCCCTAAAGGCAGCCAAAATCCAGCCCACCTCCGGGAGAATCTCAAGAGCAGGGGGTGGAGCAAGGCAGGCCTCAAACCACGAGAAGCTCCAGCCCAAAAGGCAGCCAAAATGCAGCCCACATCAGGGAGAATCTCAAGAGCAGGGGTTGGAGCAAGCCAGGACTCAAACCATGAGAAGCTCCAGCCCAAAAGGCAGCCAAAATGCAGCCCACATCCGGGAGAATCTCAATGGCAGAGTTTGGAGCAAGCCAGGCCTCAAACCACGAGAAGCTCCAGCCCAAAAGGCAGCTAAAATGCAGCCCACATCCGGGAGAATATCAAGAGCAGGGGGTGGAGCAAGCCAGGCCTCAAACCATGAGAAGCTCCAGCCCAAACTGCAGCCAAAATGCAGCCCACATCCAGGAGTATATCAAAAGCAGGGGGTGGAGCAAGCCAGGCCTCAAACCACGAGAAGCTCCAGCCCAAAAGGCAGCCAAAATCCGGCCCACATCCGGGAGAATCTCAAGAGCAGGGGGTGGAGCAAGCCAGGCCTCAAACCACGAGAAGCTCCAGCCCAAGAATCAGCAAAATGCAGCCCACATCCGGGAGAATCTTAATGGCAGAGTTTGGAGCAAACCAGGCCTCAAACCTTGAGAAGCTCCAGCTCAAAAGGCACCCAAAATCCGGCCCACATCCGGGAGAATCTCAAGAGCAGGGGGTGGAGAAAGCCAGGCCTCAAACCTTGTGAAGATCCAGCCCAAAATTCAGCCATAATGCAGCCCACATCCGGGAGAATCTCAAGAGCAGGGGGTGGAGCAAGCCAGGCCTCAAACCACGGGAAGCTCCAGCCCAAAATGCAGACAAAATCCAGCCCACATCCGGGAGAATATCAAGACCAGGGGGGGAAGCAAGGCAGGCCTCAAACCATGAGAAGCTCCAGCCTAAAAGGCAGCCAAAATGCAGCCCACCTCCGGGAGAATCTGAAGCGCAGGTGTGGAGCAAGCCAGGCCTCAAACCACGAGAAGCTCCAGCCCAAAATGGAGCCAAAATGCAGCCCACATCCGGGAGAATCTCAAGAGCACGGGGTGAGGCAAGCCAGGCCTCAAACCACGAGAACCTCCAGCCCAAGAATCAGCAAAATGCAGCCCACATCCAGGAGAATCTCAAGAGCAGGGGATGGAGCAAGCCAGGCCTCAAACCACGAGAAGCTCCAGCCCAAAATGCAGCCAAAATGCAGCCCACATCTGGGACAATTTCAAGAGCAGGGGGTGGAGCAAGCCAGGCCTCAAACCACGAGAAGCTCCAGCCCAAAATGCAGCCAAAATCCAGCCCACATCCGGGAGAATCTCAAGAGCAGGGGGTGGAGCAAGCCAGGCCTCAAACCACGAGAAGCTCCAGCCGAAAAGGCAGCCAAAATGCAGCCCACATCCGGGAGAATCTCAAGAGCAGGGGGTGGAGCAAGCCAGGCCTCAAACCACGAGAAGCTCCAGCCCTAAATGCAGCCAAAATGCAGCCCACTTCCCTGATAACCTCAAGAGCAGGGGGTGGAGCAAGGCAGGCCTCAAACCATGAGAAGCTCCAGCCCAAAATGCAGCCAAAATGCAGCCCACATCCGGGAGAATCTCAAGAGAAGGGGGTGGAGCAAGCCAGGCCTCAAACCACGAGAAGCTCCAGCCCAAAAGGCAGCCAAAATGCAGCCCACATCCAGGAGATTATCAAGAGCAGGGGGTGGAGCAAGCCAGGCCTCAAACCATGAGAAGCTCCAGCCCAAAAGGCAGCCAAAATGCAGCCCACATCCGGGAGAATCTCAAGAGCAGGGGGTGGAGCAAGCCAGGCCTCAAACCTCGAGAAGCTCCAGCCCAAAAAAGGCAGCCAAAATCCAGCCCACCTCCGGGAGAATCTCAAGAGCAGGGGGTGGAGCAAGCCAGGCCTCAAACCATGAGAAGCTCCAGCCCAACAGGCAGCCAAAATGCAGCCCACCTCCGGGAGAATCTCAAGAGCAGGGGGTGGAGCAAGCCAGGCCTCAAACCACGAGAAGCTCCAGCCCAAAAGGCAGATAAAGTCCAGCCCACATCCGGGAGAATCTCAAGAAAAGGGGGTGGAGCAAGCCAGGCCTCAAACCACGAGAAGCTCCAGCCCAAAATGGAGCCAAAATGCAGCCCACATCCGGGAGAATCTCAAGAGCACGGGGTGAGGCAAGCCAGGCCTCAAACCACGAGAACCTCCAGCCCAAGAATCAGCAAAATGCAGCCCACATGCGGGAGAATCTCAAGAGCAGGGGGTGGAGCAAGCCAGGCCTCAAACCACGAGAAGCTCCAGCCCAAAATGCAGCCAAAATGCAGCCCACATCCGGGACAATTTCAAGAGC
Source organism: Rhynochetos jubatus (assembly GCA_027574665.1). Taxonomy (NCBI): domain Eukaryota; kingdom Metazoa; phylum Chordata; class Aves; order Eurypygiformes; family Rhynochetidae; genus Rhynochetos; species Rhynochetos jubatus. The sequence goes on from CM050669.1 coordinate 1,090,053, forward strand.
AGGGGGTGGAGCAAGCCAGGCCTCAAACCACGAGAAGCTCCAGCCCAAAATGCAGCCAAAATCCAGCCCACATCCGGGAGAATCTCAAGAGCAGGGGGTGGAGCAAGCCAGGCCTCAAACCACGAGAAGCTCCAGCCGAAAAGGCAGCCAAAATGCAGCCCACATCCGGGAGAATCTCAAGAGCAGGGGGTGGAGCAAGCCAGGCCTCAAACCACGAGAAGCTCCAGCCCTAAATGCAGCCAAAATGCAGCCCACTTCCCTGATAACCTCAAGAGCAGGGGGTGGAGCAAGGCAGGCCTCAAACCATGAGAAGCTCCAGCCCAAAATGCAGCCAAAATGCAGCCCACATCCGGGAGAATCTCAAGAGAAGGGGGTGGAGCAAGCCAGGCCTCAAACCACGAGAAGCTCCAGCCCAAAAGGCAGCCAAAATGCAGCCCACATCCAGGAGATTATCAAGAGCAGGGGGTGGAGCAAGCCAGGCCTCAAACCATGAGAAGCTCCAGCCCAAAAGGCAGCCAAAATGCAGCCCACATCCGGGAGAATCTCAAGAGCAGGGGGTGGAGCAAGCCAGGCCTCAAACCATGAGAAGCTCCAGCCCAAAAGGCAGCCAAAATGCAGCCCACATCCGGGAGAATCTCAAGAGCAGGGGGTGGAGCAAGCCAGGCCTCAAACCTCGAGAAGCTCCAGCCCAAAAAAGGCAGCCAAAATCCAGCCCACCTCCGGGAGAATCTCAAGAGCAGGGGGTGGAGCAAGCCAGGCCTCAAACCATGAGAAGCTCCAGCCCAACAGGCAGCCAAAATGCAGCCCACCTCCGGGAGAATCTCAAGAGCAGGGGGTGGAGCAAGCCAGGCCTCAAACCACGAGAAGCTCCAGCCCAAAAGGCAGATAAAGTCCAGCCCACATCCGGGAGAATCTCAAGAAAAGGGGGTGGAGCAAGCCAGGCCTCAAACCACGAGAAGCTCCAGCCCAAAATGGAGCCAAAATGCAGCCCACATCCGGGAGAATCTCAAGAGCACGGGGTGAGGCAAGCCAGGCCTCAAACCACGAGAACCTCCAGCCCAAGAATCAGCAAAATGCAGCCCACATGCGGGAGAATCTCAAGAGCAGGGGGTGGAGCAAGCCAGGCCTCAAACCACGAGAAGCTCCAGCCCAAAATGCAGCCAAAATGCAGCCCACATCCGGGACAATTTCAAGAGCAGGGGGTGGAGCAAGCCAGGCCTCAAACCACGAGAAGCTCCAGCCCAAAATGCAGCCAAAATCCAGCCCACATCCGGGAGAATCTCAAGAGCAGGGGGTGGAGCAAGCCAGGCCTCAAACCACGAGAAGCTCCAGCCGAAAAGGCAGCCAAAATGCAGCCCACATCCGGGAGAATCTCAAGAGCAGGGGGTGGAGCAAGCCAGGCCTCAAACCACGAGAAGCTCCAGCCCTAAATGCAGCCAAAATGCAGCCCACTTCCCTGATAACCTCAAGAGCAGGGGGTGGAGCAAGGCAGGCCTCAAACCATGAGAAGCTCCAGCCCAAAATGCAGCCAAAATGCAGCCCACATCCGGGAGAATCTCAAGAGAAGGGGGTGGAGCAAGCCAGGCCTCAAACCACGAGAAGCTCCAGCCCAAAAGGCAGCCAAAATGCAGCCCACATCCAGGAGATTATCAAGAGCAGGGGGTGGAGCAAGCCAGGCCTCAAACCATGAGAAGCTCCAGCCCAAAAGGCAGCCAAAATGCAGCCCACATCCGGGAGAATCTCAAGAGCAGGGGGTGGAGCAAGCCAGGCCTCAAACCTCGAGAAGCTCCAGCCCAAAAAAGGCAGCCAAAATCCAGCCCACCTCCGGGAGAATCTCAAGAGCAGGGGGTGGAGCAAGCCAGGCCTCAAACCATGAGAAGCTCCAGCCCAACAGGCAGCCAAAATGCAGCCCACCTCCGGGAGAATCTCAAGAGCAGGGGGTGGAGCAAGCCAGGCCTCAAACCACGAGAAGCTCCAGCCCAAAAGGCAGATAAAGTCCAGCCCACATCCGGGAGAATCTCAAGAAAAGGGGGTGGAGCAAGCCAGGCCTCAAACCACGAGAAGCTCCAGCCCAAAAGGCAGCCAAAATGCAGCCCACATAAGGGAGAATCTCAAGAGCAAGGGGTGGAGCAAGCCAGGCCTCAAACCACGAGAAGCTCCAGCCCAAAAGGAAGCCAAAATGCAGCCCACATCCAGGAGAATATCAAGAGCAGGGGGTGGAGCAAGCCAGGCCTCAAACCTCGAGAAGCTCCAGCCCAAAAAAGGCAGCCAAAATGCAGCCCACATCCGGGAGAATCTCAAGAGCAGGGGGTGGAGCAAGCCAGGCCTCAAACCTAGAGAAGCTCCAGCCCAAAAGGCAGCCAAAATGCAGCCCACATCCGGGAGAATCTCAAGAGCAGATGGTGGAGCAAGCCAGGCCTCAAACCTCGAGAAGCTCCACGCCAAAAAAGGCAGCCAAAATGCAGCCCACCTCCGGGAGAATCTCAAGAGCAGGGGATGGAGCAAGCCAGGCCTCAAACCACGAGAAGCTCCAGCCCAAAAGGCAGCCAAAATGCAGCCCACATCCGGGAGAATCTCAAGAGCAGGGGGTGGAGCAAGCCAGGCCTCAAACCACGAGAACCTCCAGGCAAAATGCAGACAAAATGCAGCCCACATCGGGGAGAATATCAAGAGCAGGGGGTGGAGCAAGCCAGGCCTCAAACCTCAAGAAGCTCCAGCCCAAAATTCAGCCAAAATTCAGCCCACCTCCGGGAGAATCTCAAGAGCAGGTGGTGGAGAAAGCCAGGCCTCAAACCACAAGTAGCTCCAGCCCAAAATGCAGCCAAAATGCAGCCCACATCCGGGAGAATCTCAAGAGCAGGGGGTGGAGCAAGCCAGGCCTCAAACCATGAGAAGCTCCAGCCCAAAAGGCAGCCAAAATCCAGCCCACATCCGGGAGAATCTCAAGAGCAGGGGGTGGAGCAAGCCAGGCCTCAAACCACGAGAAGCTCCAGCCCAAAAAAGGCAGCCAAAATGCAGCCCACATCCGGGAGAATCTCAAGAGCAGGGGGTGGAGCAAGCCAGGCCTCAAACCACGAGAAGCTCCAGCCCTAAATGCAGCCAAAATGCAGCCCACCTCCGGGAGAATCTCAAGAGCAGGGGGTGGAGCAAGCCAGGCCTCAAACCACGAGAAGCTCCAGCCCAAAATGCAGACAAAATCCAGCCCACATCCGGGAGAATCTCAAGAGCAGGGGGTGGAGCAAGCCAGGCCTCAAACCACGAGAAGCTCCAGCCCAAAAGGCAGCCAAAATGCAGCCCACATCCGGGAGAATCTCAAGAGCAGGGGGTGGAGCAAGCCAGGCCTCAAACCACGAGAAGCTCCAGCCCTAAAGGCAGCCAAAATCCAGCCCACATCCGGGAGAATCTCAAGAGCAGGGGGTGGAGCAAGCCAGGCCTCAAACCACGAGAAGCTCCAGCCCAAAAGGCAGCCAAAATGCAGCCCACATCTGGGAGAATCTCAAGAGCAGGGGGTGGAGCAAGCCAGGCCTCAAACCACGAGAAGCTCCACCCCAAAAGGCAGCCAAAATGCAGCCCACATCCGGGAGAATCTCAAGAGCAGGGGGTGGAGCAAGCCAGGCCTCAAACCACGAGAAGCTCCAGCCCAAAAGGCAGCCAAAATGCAGCCCACATCCGGGAGAATCTCAAGAGCAGGGGGTGGAGCAAGCCAGGCCTCAAACCACAAGAAGCTCCAGCCCAATAGGCAGCCACAATGCAGCGGACATTCGGGAGAAGATCAAGAGCAGGGGGTGGAGCAAGCCAGGACTCAAATCACGAGAAGCTACAGCCCAAAAGGCAGCCAAAATGCAACCCACATCCGGGAGAATCTCAAGAGCAGGGGGTGGAGCAAGCCAGGCCTCAAACCATGAGAACCTCCAGCCTAAAAGGCAGCCAAAATGCAGCCCACATCCCGGAGAATCTCAAGAGCAGAGGCTGGAGCAAGCCAGGCCTCAAACCACGAGAAGCTCCAGCCCAAAAGGCAGCCAATATGCAGCCCACATCCGGGAGAATATCAAGAGCAGGGGGTGGAGCAAGCCAGGCCTCAAACCACGAGAAGCTCCAGCCCTAAAGGCAGCCAAAATCCAGCCCACCTCCGGGAGAATCTCAAGAGCAGGGGGTGGAGCAAGCCAGGCCTCAAACCACGAGAAGCTCCAGCCCAAAAAGCAGCCAAAATGCAGCCCACATCAGGGAGAATCTCAAGAGCAGGGGTTGGAGCAAGCCAGGACTCAAACCATGAGAAGCTCCAGCCCAAAAGGCAGCCAAAATGCAGCCCACGTCCGGGAGAATCTCAAGAGCAGGGGGTGGAGCAAGCCAGGCCTCAAACCACGAGAAGCTCCAGCCCAAAAGGCAGCCAAAATGCACCCCACATGCGGGAGAATCTCAAGAGCAGGGGGTGGAGCAAGCCAGGCCTCAAACCATGAGAAGCTCCAGCCCAAAAGGCAGACAAAATGCAGCCCACATACAGGAGAATCTCAATGGCAGAGTTTGGAGCAAGCCAGGCCTCAAACCACGAGAAGCTCCAGCCCAAAAGGCAGCCAAAATGCAGCCCACCTCCGGGAGAATCTCAAGAGCAGGGGGTGGAGCAAGCCAGGCCTCAAACCACGAGAAGCTCCAGCCCAAAATGCAGCCAAAATGCAGCCCACCTCCCTGAGAATCTCAATGGCAGGTTGGAGCAAGCCAGGCCTCAAACCACGAGAAGCTCCAGCCCAAAATGCAGCCAAAATGCAGCCCACCTCCAGGAGAATATCAATGGCAGATTTTGGAGCAAGCCAGGCCTCAAAGCACGAGAAGCTCCAGCCTAAAAGGCAGCTAAAATGCAGCCCACATCCCGGAGAATCTCAAGAGCAGGGGGTGGAGCAAGCCAGGCCTCAAACCACGAGAAGCTCCAGCCCAAAAGGCAGCCAATATACAGCCCACATCCGGGAGAATATCAAGAGCAGGGGGTGGAGCAAGCCAAGCCTCAAACCACGAGAAGCTCCAGCCCTAAAGGCAGCCAAAATGCAGCCCACCTCCGGGAGAATCTCAAGAGCAGGGGGTGGAGCAAGGCAGGCCTCAAACCACGAGAAGCTCCAGCCCAAAAGGCAGCCAAAATGCAGCCCACATCAGGGAGAATCTCAAGAGCAGGGGTTGGAGCAAGCCAGGACTCAAACCATGAGAAGCTCCAGCCCAAAAGGCAGCCAAAATGCAGCCCACATCCGGGAGAATCTCAATGGCAGAGTTTGGAGCAAACCAGGCCTCAAACCACGAGAAGCTCCAGCCCAAAAGGCAGCCAAAATGCAGCCCACATCCGGGAGAATATCAAGAGCAGGGGGTGGAGCAAGCCAGGCCTCAAACCATGAGAAGCTCCAGCCCAAAAGGCAGCCAAAATGCAGCCCACGTCCGGGAGAATATCAAGAGCAGGGGGTGGAGCAAGCCAGGCCTCAAACCACGAGAAGCTCCAGCCCAAAAGGCAGCCAAAATGCAGCCCACATGCGGGAGAATCTCAAGAGCAGGGGGTGGAGCAAGCCAGGCCTCAAACCATGAGAAGCTCCAGCCCAAAAGGCAGACAAAATGCAGCCCACATACAGGAGAATCTCAATGGCAGAGTTTAGAGCAAGCCAGGCCTCAAACCACGAGAAGCTCCAGCCCAAAAGGCAGCCAAAATGCAGCCCACGTCCGGGAGAATATCAAGAGCAGGGGGTGGAGCAAGCCAGGCCTCAAACCACGAGAAACTCCAGCCCAAAAGGCAGCCAAAATGCAGCCCACATGCGGGAGAATCTCAAGAGCAGGGGGTGGAGCAAGCCAGGCCTCAAACCATGAGAAGCTCCTGCCCAAAAGGCAGACAAAATGCAGCCCACATACAGGAGAATCTCAATGGCAGAGTTTGGAGCAAGCCAGGCCTCAAACCACGAGAAGCTCCAGCCCAAAAGGCAGCCAAAATGCAGCCCACATCCGGGAGAATCTCAAGAGCAGGGGGTGGAGCAAGCCAGGCCTCAAACCACGAGAAGCTCCAGCCCAAAAGGCAGCCAAAATGCAGCCCACCTCCCTGAGAATCTCAATGGCAGGTTGGAGCAAGCCAGGCCTCAAACCACGAGAAGCTCCAGCCCAAAATGCAGCCAAAATGCAGCCCACCTCCAGGAGAATATCAATGGCAGATTTTGGAGCAAGCCAGGCCTCAAAGCACGAGAAGCTCCAGCCTAAAAGGCAGCTAAAATGCAGCCCACATCCCGGAGAATCTCAAGAGCAGGGGGTGGAGCAAGGCAGGCCTCAAACCACGAGAAGCTCCAGCCCAAAAGGCAGCCAAAATGCAGCCCACATCAGGGAGAATCTCAAGAGCAGGGGTTGGAGCAAGCCAGGACTCAAACCATGAGAAGCTCCAGCCCAAAAGGCAGCCAAAATGCAGCCCACATCCGGGAGAATCTCAATGGCAGAGTTTGGAGCAAGCCAGGCCTCAAACCACGAGAAGCTCCAGCCCAAAAGGCAGCCAAAATGCAGCCCACATCCGGGAGAATCTCAAGAGCAGGGGGTGGAGCAAGCCAGGCCTCAAACCATGAGAAGCTCCAGCCCAAACTGCAGCCAAAATGCAGCCCACATCCAGGAGTATATGAAAAGCAGGGGGTGGAGCAAGCCAGGCCTCAAACCACGAGAAGCTCCAGCCCAAGAATCAGCCAAAATGCAGCCCACATCCGGGAGAATAACAAAAGCAGGGGGTGGAGCAAGGCAGGCCTCAAACCTCAAGAAGCTTCAGCCCAAAATTCAGCGATAATGCAGCCCACATCCGGGAGAATCTCAAGAGCAGGGGGTGGAGCAAGCCAGGCCTCAAACCACAAGAAACTCCAGCCCAAAAGGGAGCCAAAATGCAGGCCACATCCGTGAGAATCTCAAGAGCAGTGGGTGGAGCAAGCCAGGCCTCAAACCACGAGAAGCTCCAGCCCAACATGCAGCCAAAATGCAGCCCATATCCGGGAGAATCTCAAGAGCAGGGGGTGGAGAAAGCCAGGCCTCAAACCTTGTGAAGATCCAGCCCAAAATTCAGCCATAATGCAACCCACATCCGGGAGAATCTCAAGAGCAGGGGGTGGAGCAAGCCAGGCCTCAAACCACGGGAAGCTCCAGCCCAAAATGCAGACAAAATCCAGCCCACATCCGGGAGAATATCAAGACCAGGGGGGGAAGCAAGGCAGGCCTCAAACCATGAGAAGCTCCAGCCCTAAAGGCAGCCAAAATGCAGCCCACCTCCGGGAGAATCTGAAGCGCAGGTGTGGAGCAAGCCAGGCCTCAAACCACGAGAAGCTCCAGCCGAAAAGGCAGCCAAAATGCAGCCCACATCCGGGAGAATCTCAAGAGCAGGGGGTGGAGCAAGCCAGGCCTCAAACCACGAGAAGCTCCAGCCCTAAATGCAGCCAAAATGCAGCCCACTTCCCTGATAACCTCAAGAGCAGGGGGTGGAGCAAGGCAGGCCTCAAACCACGAGAAGCTCCAGCCCAAAAGGCAGCCAAAATGCAGCCCACATCCAGGAGATTATCAAGAGCAGGGGGTGGAGCAAGCCAGGCCTCAAACCATGAGAAGCTCCAGCCCAACAGGCAGCCAAAATGCAGCCCACCTCCGGGAGAATCTCAAGAGCAGGGGGTGGAGCAAGCCAGGCCTCAAACCACGAGAAGCTCCAGCCCAAAAGGCAGACAAAGTCCAGCCCACATCCGGGAGAATCTCAAGAAAAGGGGGTGGAGCAAGCCAGGCCTCAAACCTCGAGAAGCTCCAGCCCAAAAAAGGCAGCCAAAATGCAGCCCACATCCGGGAGAATCTCAAGAGCAGGGGGTGGAGCAAGCCAGGCCTCAAACCTCGAGAAGCTCCAGCCCAAAAAAGGCAGCCAAAATGCAGCCCACCTCCGGGAGAATCTCAAGAGCAGGGGGTGGAGCAAGCCAGGCCTCAAACCATGAGAAGCTCCAGCCCAACAGGCAGCAAAAAAGCAGCCCACCTCCGGGAGAATCTCAAGAGCAGGGGGTGGAGCAAGCCAGGCCTCAAACCACGAGAAGCTCCAGCCCAAAAGGCAGACAAAGTCCAGCCCACATCCGGGAGAATCTCAAGAAAAGGGGGTGGAGCAAGCCAGGCCTCAAACCACGAGAAGCTCCAGCCCAAAAAAGGCAGCCAAAATGCAGCCCACATCCGGGAGAATCTCAAGAGCAGGGGGTGGAGCAAGCCAGGCCTCAAACCACGAGAAGCTCCAGCCCTAAATGCAGCCAAAATGCAGCCCACTTCCCTGATAACCTCAAGAGCAGGGGGTGGAGGAAGGCAGGCCTCAAACCATGAGAAGCTCCAGCCCAAAAGGCAGCCAAAATGCAGCCCACATCCGGGAGAATCTCAAGAGAAGGGGGTGGAGCAAGCCAGGCCTCAAACCACGAGAAGCTCCAGCCCAAAAGGCAGCCAAAATGCAGCCCACATCCGGGACAATTTCAGGAGCAGGGGGTGGAGGAAGCCAGGCCTCAAACCACGAGAAGCTCCAGCCCAACAGGCAGCCAAAATGCAGCCCACATCCAGGAGAATCTCAAGAGCAGGGGGTGGAGCAAGCCAGGCCTCAAACCACGAGAAGCTCCAGCCCAAAAGGCAGCCAAAATGCAGCCCACATCCGGGAGAATCTCAAGAGCAGGGGGTGGAGGAAGCCAGGCCTCAAACCACGAGAAGCTGCAGCCCAAAAGGCAGCCAAAATGCAGCCCACATCCGGGAGAATCTCAAGAGCAGTGGGTGGAGCAAGCCAGGCCTCAAACCACGAGAAGCTCCAGCCCAAAAGGCAGCCAAAATGCAGCCCACATAAGGGAGAATCTCAAGAGCAGGGGGTGGAGCAAGCCAGGCCTCAAACCACGAGAAGCTCCAGCCCAAAAGGAAGCCAAAATGCAGCCCACATCCAGGAGAATATGAAGAGCAGGGGGTGGAGCAAGCCAGGCCTCAAACCTCGAGAAGCACCAGCCCAAAAAAGGCAGCCAAAATGCAGCCCACATCCGGGAGAATCTCAAGAGCAGGGGGTGGAGCAAGCCAGGCCTCAAACCTCGAGAAGCTCCAGCCCAAAAGGCAGCCAAAATGCAGCCCACATCCGGGAGAATCTCAAGAGCAGATGGTGGAGCAAGCCAGGCCTCAAACCTCGAGAAGCTCCACGCCAAAAAAGGCAGCCAAAATGCAGCCCACCTCCGGGAGAATCTCAAGAGCAGGGGATGGAGCAAGCCAGGCCTCAAACCACGAGAAGCTCCAGCCCAAAAGGCAGCCAAAATGCAGCCCACATCCGGGAGAATCTCAAGAGCAGGGGGTGGAGAAAGCCAGGCCTCAAACCACGAGAACCTCCAGGCAAAATGCAGACAAAATCCAGCCCACATCGGGGAGAATATCAAGAGCAGGGGGTGGAGCAAGGCAGGCCTCAAACCTCAAGAAGCTCCAGCCCAAAATTCATCCAAAATTCAGCCCACCTCCGGGTGAATCTCAAGAGCAGGTGGTGGAGAAAGCCAGGCCTCAAACCACAAGTAGCTCCAGCCCTAAAGGCAGCCAAAATGCAGCCCACATCCGGGAGAATCTCAAGAGCAGGGGGTGGAGCAAGCCAGGCCTCAAACCACGAGAAGCTCCAGCCCAAAAGACAGACAAAGTCCAGCCCACATCCGGGAGAATCTCAAGAGCAGGGGGTGGAGCAAGCCAGGCCTCAAACCACGAGAAGCTCCAGCCCTAAATGCAGCCAAAATGCAGCCCACCTCCGGGAGAATCTCAAGAGCAGGGGGTGGAGCAAGCCAGGCCTCAAACCACGAGAAGCTCCAGCCCAAAAGGCAGCCAAAATGCAGCCCACATCCGGGAGAATCTCAAGAGCAGGGGGTGGAGCAAGCCAGGCCTCAAACCACGAGAAGCTCCAGCCCAAAAGGCAGCCAAAATGCAGCCCACATCCGGGACAATTTCAAGAGCAGGGGGTGGAGCAAGCCAGGCCTCAAACCACGAGAAGCTCCAGCCCAAAAGGCAGCCAAAATCCAGCCCACATCCGGGATAATCTCAAGAGCAGGGGGTGGAGCAACCCAGGCCTCAAACCACGAGAAGCTCCAGCCCTAAAGGCAGCCAAAATGCAGCCCACATCCGGGAGAATCTCAAGAGCAGGGGGTGGAGCAAGCCAGGCCTCAAACCACGAGAAGCTCCAGCCCAAAAGGCAACCAAAATGCAGCCCACATCCGGGACAATTTCAAGAGCAGAGGGTGGAGCAAGCCAGGCCTCAAACCACGAGAAGCTCCAGCCCAAAAGGCAGCCAAAATGCAGCCCACATCAGGGAGAATCTCAAGAGCAGGGGGTGGAGCAAGCCAGGCCTCAAACCACGAGAAGCTCCAGCCCAAAAGGCAGCCAAAATGCAGCCCACATCCGGGAGAATCTCAAGAGCAGGGGGTGGAGCAAGCCAGGCCTCAAACCACGAGAAGCTCCAGCCCAAAAGGCAGCCAAAATGTAGCCCACATCCGGGAGAATCTCAAGAGCAGGGGGTGGAGCAAGCCAGGCCTCAAACCATGAGAAGCTCCAGCCCAAAAGGCTGCCAAAATGCATCCCACATCCGGGAGAATCTCAAGAGCAGGGGGTGGAGCAAGCCAGGCCTCAAACCACGAGAAGCTCCAGCCCAAAAGGCAGCCAACATGCAGCCCACATCCGGGAGAATCTCAAGAGCAGGGGGTGGAGCAAGCCAGGCCTCAAACCACGAGAAGCTCCAGCCCAAAAGTCAGCCAAAATGCAGCCCACATCCGGGAGAATCTCAAGAGCAGGGGGTGGAGCAAGCCAGGCCTCAAACCTCGAAAACATCCAGCCCAAAAGGCAGCCAAAATGCAGCCCACATCCGGGAGAATCTCAAGAGCAGGGGGTGGAGCAAGCCAGGCCTCAAACCTCGAGAAGCTCCAGCCCAAAAGGCAGCCAAAATGCAGACCACCTCTGGGAGAATATCAAGAGCAGGGGGTGGAGCAAGCCAAGCCTCAAACCATGAGAAGCTCCAGCCCAAAATGCAGCCAAAATGCAGCCCACATCCGGGAGAATCTCAAGAGCAGGGGGTGGAGCAAGCCAGGCCTCAAACCACGAGAAGCTCCAGCCCAAAAGGCAGCCAAAATGCAGGCCACATCCGGGAGAATCTCAAGAGCAGGGGGTGGAGCAAGCCAGGCCTCAAACCTCGAGAAGCTCCAGCCCAAAAGGCAGCCAAAATGCAGCCCACATCCGGGAGAATCTCAAGAGCAGGAGGTGGAGCAAGCCAGGCCTCAAACCTCGAAAACATCCAGCCCAAAAGGCAGCCAAAATGCAGCCCACATCCGGGAGAATCTCAAGAGCAGGGGGTGGAGCAAGCCAGGCCTCAAACCTCGAAAACATCCAGCCCAAAAGGCAGCCAAAATGCAGCCCACATCCGGGAGAATCTCAAGAGCAGGGGGTGGAGCAAGCCAGGCCTCAAACCTCGAGAAGCTCCAGCCCAAAAGGCAGCCAAAATGCAGACCACCTCTGGGAGAATATCAAGAGCAGGGGGTGGAGCAAGCCAAGCCTCAAACCATGAGAAGCTCCAGCCCAAAATGCAGCCAAAATGCAGCCCACATCCGGGAGAATCTCAAGAGCAGGGGGTGGAGCAAGCCAGGCCTCAAACCACGAGAAGCTCCAGCCCAAAAGGCAGCCAAAATGCAGGCCACATCCGGGAGAATCTCAAGAACAGGGGGTGGAGCAAGCCAGGCCTCAAACCTCGAAAACATCCAGCCCAAAAGGCAGCCAAAATGCAGCCCACATCCGGGAGAATCTCAAGAGCAGGGGGTGGAGCAAGCCAGGCCTCAAACCTCGAGAAGCTCCAGCCCAAAATGCAGCCAAAATGCAGCCCACCTCCGGGAGAATATCAAGAGCAGGGGGTGGAGCAAGCCAAGCCTCAAACCATGAGAAGCTCCAGCCCAAAATGCAGCCAAAATGCAGGCCACATCCGGGAGAATCTCAAGAGCAGGGGGTGGAGCAAGCCAGGCCTCAAAACACGAGAAGCTCCAGCCCAAAAGGCAGCCAAAATCCAGCCCACATCCGGGAGAATCTCAAGAGCAGGGGGTGGAGCAAGGCAGGCCTCAAACCACGAGAAGCTCCAGCCCAAAATGCAGCCAAAATACAGCCCACATCCGGGAGAATCTCAAGAGCAGGGGGTGGAGCAAGCCAGGCCTCAAACCACGAGAAGCTCCAGCCCTAAATGCGGCCAAAATCCAGCCCACCTCCGACAGAATCTCAAGAGCAGGAGGTGGAGCAAGCCAGGCCTCAAACCACGAGAAGCTCCAGACCTAAAGGCGGCCAAAATGCAGCCCACATCCGGGAGAATCTCAAGAGCAGGGGGTGGAGCAAGCCAGGCCTCAAACCACGAGAAGCTCCAGCCCTAAAGGCGGCCAAAATCCAGCCCACATCCGGGAGAATCTCAAGAGCAGGGGGTGGAGCAAGCCAGGCCTCAAACCACGAGAAGCTCCAGCCCTAAATGCGGCCAAAATCCAGCCCACCTCCGACAGAATCTCAAGAGCAGTAGGTGGAGCAAGCCAGGCCTCAAACCACGAGAAGCTCCAGACCTAAAGGCGGCCAAAATGCAGCCCACATCCGGGAGAATCTCAAGAGCAGGGGGTGGAGCAAGCCAGGCCTCAAACCACAACAAGCTCCAACCCAAAAGGCAGCCAAAATGCAGCCCACCTCCGGGAGAATATCAAGAGCAGGGGGTGGAGCAAGCCAGGCCTCAAACCACGAGAAGCTCCAGCCCAAAAGGCAGCCAAAATGCAGCCCACATCCCGGAGAATCGCAAGAGCAGGGGGTGGAGCAAGCCAGGCCTCAAACCAAGAGAAGCTCCAGCCCAAAAGGCAGCCAAAATGCAGCCCACATCCGGGAGAATCTCAAGAGCAGGGGGTCGAGCAAGCCAGGCCTCAAACCACGAGAAGCTCCAGCCCTAAAGGCGGCCAAAATCCAGCCCACATCCGGGAGAATCTCAAGAGCAGGGGGTGGAGCAAGCCAGGCCTCAAACCACGAGAAGCTCCAGCCCTAAATGCGGCCAAAATCCAGCCCACCTCCGACAGAATCTCAAGAGCAGGAGGTGGAGCAAGCCAGGCCTCAAACCACGAGAAGCTCCAGCCCAAAAGGCAGACAAAATCCAGCCCACATCTGGGAGAATCTCAAGAGCAGGGGGTGGAGCAAGCCAGGCCTCAAACCACGAGAAGCTCCAGCCCAAAATGCAGCCAAAATCCAGCCCACATCCGGGAGAATCTCAAGAGCAGGGGTTGGAGGAAGCCAGGCCTCAAACCACGAGAAGCTCCAGCCCAAAATGCAGCCAAAATGCACCCACATCCGGGAGAATCTCAAGAGCAGGGGGTGGAGCAAGCCAGGCCTCAAACCATGAGAAGCTCCAGCCCAAAAGGCTGCCAAAATGCAGCCCACATGCGGGAGAATCTCAAGAGCAGGGGGTGGAGCAAGCCAGGCCTCAAACCACGAGAAGCTCCAGCCCAAAAGGCAGCCAAAATGCAGCCCACATCCGGGAGAATCTCAAGAGCAGGGGGTGGAGCAAGCCAGGCCTCAAACCACGAGAAGCTCCAGCCCAAAAGGCAGCCAAAATGCAGCCCACATCCGGGAGAATCTCAAGAGCAGGGGGTGGAGCAAGCCAGGCCTCAAACCTCGAAAACATCCAGCCCAAAAGGCAGCCAAAATGCAGCCCACCTCCGGGAGAATATCAAGAGCAGGGGGTGGAGCAAGCCAAGCCTCAAACCATGAGAAGCTCCAGCCCAAAATGCAGCCAAAATGCAGGCCACATCCGGGAGAATCTCAAGAGCAGGGGGTGGAGCAAGCCAGGCCTCAAAACACGAGAAGCTCCAGCCCAAAAGGCAGCCAAAATCCAGCCCACATCCGGGAGAATCTCAAGAGCAGGGGGTGGAGCAAGGCAGGCCTCAAACCACGAGAAGCTCCAGCCCAAAATGCAGCCAAAATACAGCCCACATCCGGGAGAATCTCAAGAGCAGGGGGTGGAGCAAGCCAGGCCTCAAACCACGAGAAGCTCCAGCCCAAGAATCAGCCAAAATGCAGCCCACATCCGGGAGAATCTCAAGAGCAGGGGGTGGAGCAAGCCAGGCCTCAAACCACGAGAACCTCCAGCCCAAAAGGCTGCCAAAATGCAGCCCACATCCGGGAGAATCTCAAGAGCAGGGGGTGGAGCAAGCCAGGCCTCAAACCACGAGAAGCTCCAGCCCAAAAGGCAGCCAAAATGCAGCCCACATCCGGGAGAATCTCAAGAGCAGGGGGTGGAGCAAGCCAGGCCTCAAACCACGAGAAGCTCCAGCCCAAAAGGCAGCCAAAATGCAGCCCACATCCGGGAGAATCTCAAGAGCAGGGGGTGGAGCAAGCCAGGCCTCAAACCACGAGAAGCTCCAGCCCTAAAGGCGGCCAAAATCCAGCCCACATCCGGGAGAATCTCAAGAGCAGGGGGTGGAGCAAGCCAGGCCTCAAACCACGAGAAGCTCCAGCCCTAAATGCGGCCAAAATCCAGCCCACCTCCGACAGAATCTCAAGAGCAGGAGGTGGAGCAAGCCAGGCCTCAAACCACGAGAAGCTCCAGACCTAAAGGCGGCCAAAATGCAGCCCACATCCGGGAGAATCTCAAGAGCAGGGGGTGGAGCAAGCCAGGCCTCAAACCACAACAAGCTCCAACCCAAAAGGCAGCCAAAATGCAGCCCACATCCGGGAGAATCTCAAGAGCAGGGGGTGGAGCAAGCCAGGCCTCAAACCACGAGAAGCTCCAGCCCAAAAGGCAGACAAAATCCAGCCCACATCTGGGAGAATCTCAAGAGCAGGGGGTGGAGCAAGCCAGGCCTCAAACCACGAGAAGCTCCAGCCCAAAATGCAGCCAAAATCCAGCCCACATCCGGGAGAATCTCAAGAGCAGGGGTTGGAGGAAGCCAGGCCTCAAACCACGAGAAGCTCCAGCCCAAAATGCAGCCAAAATGCACCCACATCCGGGAGAATCTCAAGAGCAGGGGGTGGAGCAAGCCAGGCCTCAAACCATGAGAAGCTCCAGCCCAAAAGGCTGCCAAAATGCAGCCCACATGCGGGAGAATCTCAAGAGCAGGGGGTGGAGCAAGCCAGGCCTCAAACCACGAGAAGCTCCAGCCCAAAAGGCAGCCAAAATGCAGCCCACATCCGGGAGAATCTCAAGAGCAGGGGGTGGAGCAAGCCAGGCCTCAAACCACGAGAAGCTCCAGCCCAAAAGGCAGCCAAAATGCAGCCCACATCCGGGAGAATCTCAAGAGCAGGGGGTGGAGCAAGCCAGGCCTCAAACCTCGAGAAGCTCCAGCCCAAAAGGCAGCCAAAATGCAGACCACCTCTGGGAGAATATCAAGAGCAGGGGGTGGAGCAAGCCAAGCCTCAAACCATGAGAAGCTCCAGCCCAAAAGGCAGCCAAAATGCAGCCCACATCCGGGAGAATCTCAAGAGCAGGGGGTGGAGCAAGCCAGGCCTCAAACCTCGAGAAGCTCCAGCCCAAAATGCAGCCAAAATACAGCCCACATCCGGGAGAATCTCAAGAGCAGGGGGTGGAGCAAGCCAGGCCTCAAACCACGAGAAGCTCCAGCCCAAGAATCAGCCAAAATGCAGCCCACATCCGGGAGAATCTCAAGAGCAGGGGGTGGAGCAAGCCAGGCCTCAAACCACGAGAACCTCCAGCCCAAAAGGCTGCCAAAATGCAGCCCACATCCGGGAGAATCTCAAGAGCAGGGGGTGGAGCAAGCCAGGCCTCAAACCACGAGAAGCTCCAGCCCAAAAGGCAGCCAAAATGCAGCCCACATCCGGGAGAATCTCAAGAGCAGGGGGTGGAGCAAGCCAGGCCTCAAACCACGAGAAGCTCCAGCCCAAAAGGCAGCCAAAATGCAGCCCACATCCGGGAGAATCTCAAGAGCAGGGGGTGGAGCAAGCCAGGCCTCAAACCACGAGAAGCTCCAGCCCTAAAGGCGGCCAAAATCCAGCCCACATCCGGGAGAATCTCAAGAGCAGGGGGTGGAGCAAGCCAGGCCTCAAACCACGAGAAGCTCCAGCCCTAAATGCGGCCAAAATCCAGCCCACCTCCGACAGAATCTCAAGAGCAGGAGGTGGAGCAAGCCAGGCCTCAAACCACGAGAACCTCCAGACCTAAAGGCGGCCAAAATGCAGCCCACATCCGGGAGAATCTCAAGAGCAGGGGGTGGAGCAAGCCAGGCCTCAAACCACAACAAGCTCCAACCCAAAAGGCAGCCAAAATGCAGCCCACATCCGGGAGAATCTCAAGAGCAGGGGGTGGAGCAAGCCAGGCCTCAAACCACGAGAAGCTCCAGCCCAAAAGGCAGACAAAATCCAGCCCACATCTGGGAGAATCTCAAGAGCAGGGGGTGGAGCAAGCCAGGCCTCAAACCACGAGAAGCTCCAGCCCAAAATGCAGCCAAAATCCAGCCCACATCCGGGAGAATCTCAAGAGCAGGGGTTGGAGGAAGCCAGGCCTCAAACCACGAGAAGCTCCAGCCCAAAATGCAGCCAAAATGCACCCACATCCGGGAGAATCTCAAGAGCAGGGGGTGGAGCAAGCCAGGCCTCAAACCATGAGAAGCTCCAGCCCAAAAGGCTGCCAAAATGCAGCCCACATGCGGGAGAATCTCAAGAGCAGGGGGTGGAGCAAGCCAGGCCTCAAACCACGAGAAGCTCCAGCCCAAGTATCAGCCAAAATGGAGCCCAGATCCGGGAGAATCTCAAGAGCAGGGGGTGGAGCAAGCCAGGCCTCAAACCACGAGAAGCTCCAGCACAAAAGGCAGCCAAAATGCAGCCCACATCCGGGAGAATATCAAGAGCAGGGGGTGGAGCAAGCCAGGCCTCAAACCACGAGAAGCTCCAGCCCAAAAGACAGCCAAAATGCAGCCCACCTCCGGGAGAATATCAAGAGCAGGGGGTGGAGCAAGCCAGGCCTCAAACCACAAGAAACTCCAGCCCAACAGGCAGCCAAAATGCAGCCCACATCCGGGAGAATCTCAAGAGCAGGGGGTGGAGCAAGCCAGGCCTCAAACCACGAGAAGCTCCAGCCCAAAATGCAGCCAAAATGCAGACCTCATCCGGGAGAATCTCAAGAGCATTGGGTGGAGCAATCCAGGCCTCAAACCACGAGAAGCTCCAGCCCAAAATGCAGCCAAAATGCAGCCCACATCCGGGAGAATCTCAAGAGCAGGGGGTGGAGCAAGCCAGGCCTCAAACCACGAGAAGCTCCAGCCCAAAAGGCAGCCAAAATGCAGCCCACATCCGGGAGAATCTCAAGAGCAGGGGGTGGAGCAAGCCAGGCCTCAAACCAAGAGAAGCTCCAGCCCAAGATTCAGCCAAAATGCAGCCCACATCCGGGAGAATCTCAAGAGCAGGGGGTGGAGCAAGCCAGGCCTCAAACCACAAGAAGCTCCAGCCAAAATACAGCCAAAATGCAGCCCACATCCGGGAGAATCTCAAGAGCGGGGGGTGGAGCAAGCCAGGCCTCAAACCACGAGAAGCTCCAGCCCAAAAGGCAGCCAAAATGCAGCCCACATCCGGGAGAATCTCAGGAGCAGGGTGAGGAGCAAGCCAGGACTCAAACCACGAGAAGCTCCAGCCCAAAAGGCAGCCAAAATCCAGCCCACATCCGGGAGAATCTCAAGAGCAGGGGGTGGAGCAAGCCAGGCCTCAAACCACGAGAAGCTCCAGCCCAAAAGAAAGCCAAAATCCAGACCACATCCAGGAGAATCTCAAGAGCAGGGGGTGGAGCAAGCCAGGCCTCAAACCTCGAGAAGCTCCAGCCCAAAAGGGAGCCAAAATCCAGCCCACATCCGGGAGAATCTCAAGAGCAGGGGGTGGAGCAAGCCAGGCCTCAAACCACGAGAAGCTCCAGCCCAAAAGGCAGCTAAAATGCAGCCCACCTCAATGAGAAAATCAAGAGCAGGGGGTGGAGGAAGCCAGGCCTCAAACCACGAGAATCTCCAGCCAAAAAGGCAGCCAAAATGCAGCCCACCTCCGGGAGAATCTCAAGAGCAGGGGGTGGAGCAAGCCAGGCCTCAAACCATGAGAAGCTCCAGCCCAAAAGGCAGCCAAAATGCAGCCCACATCCGGGAGAATCTCAAGAGCAGGGGGTGGAGCAAGCCAGGCCCCAAACCACGAGAAGCTCCAGCCCAAAAGGCAGCCAAATTGCAGCCCACCTCCAGGAGAATATCAAGAGCAGGGTGTGGAGCAAGCCAGGCCTCAAACCATGAGAAGCTCCAGCCCAAAAGGCAGCCAAAATCCAGCCCACATCCAGGAGAAACTCAAGAGCAGGGGGTGGAGCAAGCCAGGCCTCAAACCACGAGAAGCTCCAGCCCAAAAGGCAGCCAAACTCCAGCCCACATCCGGGAGAATCTCAAGAGCAGGGGCTGGAGCAAGCCAGGCCTCAAATCTCGAAAACTTCCAGCCCCAAATGCAGCCAAAATGCAGCAAACATCCGGGAGAATATCAAGAGCAGGGGGTGGAGCAAGCCAGGCCTCAAACCATGAGAAGCTCCAGCCCAAAAGGCAGCCAAAATCGAGCCCACCTCCGGGAGAATCTCAAGAGCAGGGGGTGGAGCAAGCCAGGCCTCAAACCATGAGAAGCTCCAGCCCAAAAGGCAGCCAAAATCCAGCCCACCTCCGGGAGATTCTCAAGAGCAGGGGGTGGAGCAAGCCAGGCCTCAAACCACGAGAAGCTCCAGCCCAAAAAGCAGCCAAAATCCAGCCCACATCCGGGAGAATCTCAAGAGCAGGGGTTGGAGCAAGCCAGGCCTCAAACCACGAGAAGCTCCAGCCCAAAAGGCAGCCAAAATGCAGCCCACATCCGGGAGAATATCAAGAGCAGGGGGTGGAGCAAGCCAGGCCTCAAACCACGAGAAGCTCCAGCCCAAAAGGCAGCCAAAATCCAGCCCACATCCGGGAGAATATCAAGAGCAGAGGGTGGAGCAAGCCAGGCCTCAAACCACGAGAAGCTCCAGCCCAAAAGGCAGCCAAAATCCAGCCCACATCCGGGAGAATCTCAAGAGCAGGGGGTGGAGCAAGCCAGGCCTCAAACCACGAGAAGCTCCAGCCCAAAATGCAGCCAAAATCCAGCCCACATCCGGGAGAATCTCAAGAGCAGGGGGTGGAGCAAGCCAGGCCTCAAACCACGAGAAGCTCCAGCCCAAAATGCAGCCAAAATGCAGCCCACATCCGGGAGAATATCAAGAGCAGGGGGTGGAGCAAGCCAGGCCTCAAACCCCGAGAAGCTCCAGCCCAAAAGGCAGCCAAAATGCAGCCCACATCCGGGAGAATATCAAGAGCAGGGGGTGGAGCAAGCCAGGCCTCAAACCACGAGAAGCTCCAGCCCAACAGGCAGCCAAAATCCAGCCCACATCCGGGAGAATCTCAAGAGCAGGGGGTGGAGCAAGCCAGGCCTCAAACCACGAGAAGCTCCAGCTCAAAATGCAGCCAAAATGCAGCCCACATCCGGGAGAATCTCAAGAGCAGGGGGTGGAGCAAGCCAGGCCTCAAACCACGAGAAGCTCCAGCCCAAAATGCAGCCAAACTCCATCCCATATCCGGGAGAATCTCAAGAGCAGGGGGTGGAGCAAGCCAGGCCTCAAACCACAAGAAGCTCCAGCCCAAAAGGCAGCCAAATTGCAGTCCACCTCCGGGAGAATATCAAGAGCAGGGGGTGGAGCAAGCCAGGCCTCAAACCACGAGAAGCTCCAGCCCAAAATGCAGCCAAAATGCAGCCCACCTCCCTGAGAAAATCAAGAGCAGGGGGTGGAGCAAGCCAGGCCTCAAACCACGAGAAGCTCCAGCCCAAAATGCAGCCAAATTGCAGCCCACCTCCGGGAGAATCTCAAGAGCAGGGGGTGGAGGAAGCCAGGCCTCAAACCACGAGAAGCTCCAGCCCTAAAGGCAGCCAAAATGCAGCCGACATCCGGGACAATTTCAAGAGCAGGGGGTGGAGCAAGCCAGGCCTCAAACCTCGAGAAGCTCCAGCCCAAAAGGCAGCCAAAATGCAGCCCATATCCGGGAGAATCTCAAGAGCAGGGGGTGGAGCAAGCCAGGCCTCAAACCTCGATAAGCTCCAGCCCAAAAGGCAGCTAAAATGCAGCCCACCTCCCTGAGAAAATCAAGAGCAGGGGGTGGAGCAAGCCAGGCATTAAACCACGAGAAGCTCCTGCCCTAAAGGCAGCTACAATGCAGCCCACCTCCAGGAGAATATCAAGAGCAGGGTGTGGAGCAAGCCAGGCCTCAAACCACGAGAAGCTCCAGCCCAAAAGGCAGCCAAAATCCAGCCCACATCCGGGAGAATCTCAAGAGCAGGGGGTGGAGCAAGGCAGGCCTCAAACCACGAGAAGCTCCAGCCCAAAAGGCAGCCAAAATGCAGCCCACATCCGGGAGAATCTCAAGAGCAGGGGGTGGAGCAAGGCAGGCCTCAAACCTCGAGAAGCTCCGGCCCAAAATGCAGACAAAATGCAGCCCACCTCCCTGAGAATATCAAGAGCAGGGGGTGGAGCAAGCCAGGCCTCAAACCATGAGAAGCTCCAGCCCTAAAGGCAGCCAAAATGCAGCCCACATCTGGGAGAATCTCAAGAGCAGGGGCTGGAGCAAGCCAGGCCTCAAACCACGAGAAGCTCCAGCCCAAAAGGCAGCCAAAATCCAGCCCACGTCCAGGAGAATCTCAAGAGCAGGGGGTGGAGCAAGCCAGGCCTCAAACCACGAGAAGCTCCAGCCCAAAATGCAGAAAAAATCCAGCCCATATCCGGGAGAATCTCAAGAGCAGGGGGTGGAGCAAGGCAGGCCTCAAACCACGAGAAGCTCCAGCCCAAAAGGCAGCCAAAATGCAGCCCACATCCGGGAGAATCTCAAGAGCAGAGGGTGGAGCAAGCCAGGACTCAAACCACAAGAAGCTCCAGCCCAAAAGGCAGCCAAAATGCAGCCCACATCCGGGAGAATCTCAAGAGCAGGGGGTGGAGCAAGCCAGGCCTCAAACCACGAGAAGCTCCAAACCCAAAAGGGAGACAAAATGCAGCCCACCTCCGGGAGAATCTCAAGAGCATGGGGTGGAGCAAGTCAGGCCTCAAACCACGAGAAGCTCCAGCCCTAAAGGCAGCCAAAATGCAGCCCACATCCTGGAGAATCACAAGAGCAGGGGGTGGAGGAAGCCAGGCCTCAAACCTCGAGAAGCTCCAGCCCAAAAGGCAGCCAAAATGCAGCCCACATCCGGGAGAATATCAAGAGCAGGGGGTGGAGCAAGGCAGGCCTCAAACCTCGAGATTCTCCAGCCCAAAAGGCAGCCAAAATGCAGCCCACATCCGGGACAATTTCAAGAGCAGGGGGTGGAGCAAGCAAGGCCTCAAACCACGAGAAGCTCCAGGCCTAAAGGCAGTCAAAATCCAGCCCACATCCGGGAGAATCTCAAGAGCAGAGGGTGGAGCAAGCCAGGCCTCAAACCATGAGAACCTCCAGCCCAAAAGGCAGCCAAAATGCAGCCCACATCCGGGAGAATCTCAAGAGCAGGGGGTGGAGCAAGCCAGGCCTCAAACCACGAGAAGCTCCAGCCAAAAAGGCAGCCAAAATGCAGCCCACATCCGGGAGAATATCAAGAGCAGGGGGTGGAGCAAGGCAGGCCTCAAACCTCGGGATTCTCCAGCCCAAAAGGCAGCCAAAATGCAGCCCACATCCGGGAGAATCTCAAGAGCAGGGGGTGGAGCAAGCCAGGCCTCAAACCTCGAGAAGCTCCAGCACTAAAAGCAGCCAAAATGCAGCCCACATCCGGGAGAATATCAAGAGAAGAGGGTGGAGCAAGCCAGGCCTCAAACCATGAGAAGCTCCAGCCCAAAATGCAGCCAAAATGCAGCCCACATCCGGGAGAATCTCAATGGCAGAGTTTGGAGCAAGCCAGGCCTCCAACCACAAGAAGCTCCAGCCCAAAAGGCAGCCAAAATGCAGCCCACATCCGGGAGAATCTCAAGAGCAGGGGGTGGAGCAAGCCAGGCCTCAAACCACGAGAAGCTCCAGCCCAAAAGGCAGCCAAAATGCAGCCCACATCCAGGAGAATATCAATAGCAGTTGGTGGAGCAAGCCAGGCCTCAAACCATGGGAAGCTCCAGCCCAAAAGGCAGCCAAAATGCAGCCCACATCCGGGAGAATCTCAAGAGCAGGGGGTGGAGCAAGCCAGGCCTCAAACCACGAGAAGCTCCAGCCCAAAAGGCAGCCAATATGCAGCCCACATATGGGAGAATCTCAAGAGCAGGGGGTGGAGCAAGCCAGGTCTCAAACCACGAGAAGCTCCAGCCCAAAAGGCAGCGAAAATGCAGCCCACATCCGGGAGAATCTCAAGAGCAGGGGTTGGAGCAAGCCAGGCCTCAAACCACGAGAAGCTCCAGCCCAAAATGCAGCCAAAATGCAGCCCACATCCGGGAGAATCTCAAGAGCAGGGGTTGGAGCAAGCCAGGCCTCAAACCACGAGAAGCTCCAGCCCAAAAGGCAGCCAAAATGCAGCCCACATCCGGGAGAATCTCAAGAGCAGGGGGTGGAGCAAGGCAGGCCTCAAACCACGAGAAGCTCCAGCCCAAAAGGCAGCCAAAATGCAGCGCACATCCGGAAGAATCTCAACAGCAGGGGGTGGAGCAAGCCAGGCCTCAAACCACGAGAAGCTCCAGCCCTAAAGGCAGCCAAAATGCAGCCCACATCTGGGAGAATCTCAAGAGCAGGGGGTGGAGCAAGCCAGGCCTCAAACCACGAGAAGCTCCAGCCCTAAAGGCAGCCAAAATGCAGCCCACATCTGGGAGAATCTCAAGAGCAGGGGGTGGAGCAAGCCAGGCCTCAAACCATGAGAAGATCCAGCCCAAAAGGCAGACAAAATCCAGCCCATATCCGGGAGAATATCAAGAGCAGGGGGTGGAGTAAGCCAGGCCTCAAACCACGAGAAGCTCCAGCCCAAAAGGCAGCCAAAATGCAGCCCACATCCGGGAGAATCTCAAGAGCAGGGGGTGGAGCAAGCCAGGCCTCAAACCACGAGAAGCTCCAGCCCAAAAGGCAGCCAAAATGCAGCCCACATCCGGGAGAATCTCAAGAGCAGGGTGAGGAGCAAGCCAGGCCTCAAACCACGAGAAGCTCCAGCCCAAAATGCAGCCAAAATGCAGCCCACATCCGGGACAATTTCAAGAGCAGGGAGTGGAGCAATCCAGGCCTCAAACCACGAGAAACTCCAGCCCAAAAGTCAGCCAAAATGCAGCCCACATCCGGGAGAATCTCAAGAGCAGGGGGTGGAGCAAGCCAGGCCTCAAACCACGAGAAGCTCAAGCCCAAAAGGCAGCCAAAATGCAGCCCACATCTGGGAGAATCTCAAGAGCAGGGGGTGGAGCAATCCAGGCCTCAAACCATGAGAAGCTCCAGCCCAAAAGGCAGCCAAAATGCAGCCCACATGCAGGAGAATCTCAAGAGCAGGGGGTGGAGCAAGCCAGGCCTCAAACCACGAGAAGCTCCAGCCCAAAAGGCAGCCAAAATGCAGCCCACATGCAGGAGAATATGAAGAGCAGGGGGTGGAGCAAGCCAGGCCTCAAACCAGGAGAAGCTCCAGCCCAAAAGGCAGCCAAAATCCAGCCCACCTCGGGGAGAATCTCAATGGCAGAGTTTGGAGTAAGCCAGGCCTCAAACCACGAGAAGCTCCAGCCCAAAATGCAGCCAAAATGCAGCCCACATCCGGGACAATTTCAAGAGCAGGGGGTGGAGCAAGCCAGGCCTCAAACCATGAGAAGCTCCAGCCCAAAAGGCAGCCAAAATGCAGCCCACATCCAGGAGAATCTCAAGAGCAGGGGGTGGAGCAAGCCAGGCCTCAAACCACGAGAAGCTCCAGCCCAAAAGGCAGCAACAATGCAGCCAACATCTGGGAGAATCTCAAGAGCAGGGGGTGGAGCAAGCCAGGCCTCAAACCACGAGAAGCTCCAGCCCAAAAGGCAGCCAAAATGCAGGCCACATGAGGGAGAATCTCAAGAGCAGGGGGTGGAGCAAGCCAGGCCTCAAACCTCGAGAAGCTCCAGCCCAAAAGACAGCCAAAATGCAGCCCACATCCGGGAGAATCTCAAGAGCAGGGGGTGGAGCAAGCCAGGCCTCAAACCACGAGAAGCTCCAGCCCAAAAGGCAGCCAAAATGCAGCCCACATCCAGGAGAATATCAATAGCAGTTGGTGGAGCAAGCCAGGCCTCAAACCATGGGAAGCTCCAGCGCAAAAGGCAGCCAAAATGCAGCCCACATCCGGGAGAATCTCAAGAGCAGGGGGTGGAGCAAGCCAGGCCTCAAACCACGAGAAGCTCCAGCCCAAAAGGCAGCCAATATGCAGCCCACATATGGGAGAATCTCAAGAGCAGGGGGTGGAGCAAGCCAGGTCTCAAACCACGAGAAGCTCCAGCCCAAAAGGCAGCGAAAATGCAGCCCACATCCGGGAGAATCTCAAGAGCAGGGGTTGGAGCAAGCCAGGCCTCAAACCACGAGAAGCTCCAGCCCAAAATGCAGCCAAAATGCAGCCCACATCCGGGAGAATCTCAAGAGCAGGGGTTGGAGCAAGCCAGGCCTCAAACCACGAGAACCTCCAGCCCAAAAGGCAGCCAAAATGCAGCCCACATCCGGGAGAATCTCAAGAGCAGGGGGTGGAGCAAGGCAGGCCTCAAACCACGAGAAGCTCCAGCCCAAAAGGCAGCCAAAATGCAGCCCACATCCGGAAGAATCTCAACAGCAGGGGGTGGAGCAAGCCAGGCCTCAAACCACGAGAAGCTCCAGCCCAAAAGGCAGCCAAAATGCAGCCCACATCCGGGAGAATCTCAAGAGCAGGGTGAGGAGCAAGCCAGGCCTCAAACCACGAGAAGCTCCAGCCCAAAATGCAGCCAAAATGCAGCCCACATCCGGGACAATTTCAAGAGCAGGGAGTGGAGCAATCCAGGCCTCAAACCACGAGAAACTCCAGCCCAAAAGTCAGCCAAAATGCAGCCCACATCCGGGAGAATCTCAAGAGCAGGGGGTGGAGCAAGCCAGGCCTCAAACCATGAGAAGCTCCAGCCCAAAAGGCAGCCAAAATGCAGCCCACATGCAGGAGAATCTCAAGAGCAGGGGGTGGAGCAAGCCAGGCCTCAAACCACGAGAAGCTCCAGCCCAAAAGGCAGCCAAAATGCAGCCCACATGCAGGAGAATATGAAGAGCAGGGGGTCGAGCAAGGCAGGCCTCAAACCACGAGAAGCTCCAGCCCAAAAGGCAGCCAAAATCCAGCCCACCTCGGGGAGAATCTCAATGGCAGAGTTTGGAGTAAGCCAGGCCTCAAACCACGAGAAGCTCCAGCCCAAAATGCAGCCAAAATGCAGCCCACATCCGGGACAATTTCAAGAGCAGGGGGTGGAGCAAGCCAGGCCTCAAACCATGAGAAGCTCCAGCCAAAAAGGCAGCCAAAATGCAGCCCACATCCGGGAGAATATCAAGAGCAGGGGGTGGAGCAAGGCAGGCCTCAAACCACGAGAAGCTCCAGCCCAAAAGGCAGCCAAAATGCAGCCCACATCCAGGAGAATATCAAGAGCAGGGGGTGGAGCAAGCCAGGCCTCAAACCATGAGAAGCTCCAGCCCAAAAGTGAGCCAAAATCCAGCCCACCTCCGGGAGAATCTCAAGAGCAGGGGGTGGAGCAAGCCAGGCCTCAAACCACGAGAAGCTCCAGCCCAAAAGGCAGCAACAATGCAGCCCACATCTGGGAGAATCTCAAGAGCAGGGGGTGGAGCAAGCCAGGCCTCAAACCACGAGAAGCTCCAGCCCAAAAGGCAGCCAAAATGCAGGCCACATGAGGGAGAATCTCAAGAGCAGGGGGTGGAGCAAGCCAGGCCTCAAACCTCGAGAAGCTCCAGCCCAAAAGACAGCCAAAATTCAGGCCACATGCGGGAGAATCTCAAGAGCAGGGGGTAGAGCAAGGCAGGCCTCAAACCACGAGAAGCTCCAGCCCAAAAGGCAGCCAAAATGCAGCCCAAATCCGGGAGAATCTCAAGAGCAGGTGGTGGAGCAAGCCAGGCCTCAAACCACGAGAAGCTCCAGCCCAAAAGGCAGCCAAAATGCAGCCCACATCCGGGAGAATATCAAGAGAAGGGGGTGGAGCAAGGCAGGCCTCAAACCACGAGAAGCTCCAGCCCAAAAGGCAGCCAAAATCCAGCCCACATCCGGGAGAATCTCAAGAGCAGGGGGTGGAGCAAGCCAGGCCTCAAACCACGAGAAGCTCCAGCCCTAAATGCAGCCAAAATGCAGCCCACATCGAGGAGAATATCAAGAGCAGGGGGTGGAGCAAGGCAGGCCTCAAACCTCGAGAAGCTCCAGCCCAAAAGACAGCCAAAATGCAGCCCACATCCGGGAGAACCTCAAGAGCAGGGGATGGAGCAAGCCAGGCCTCAAACCACGAGAAGCTCCAGCCCAAAATGCAGACAAAATCCAGCCCATATCCGGGAGAATATCAAGAGCAGGGGGTGGAGCAAGCCAGGCCTCAAACCACGAGAAGCTCCAGCCCAAAAGGCAGCCAAAATGCAGCCCACATCCGGGAGAATCTCAAGAGCGGGGGGTGGAGCAAGCCAGGCCTCAAACCACGAGAAGCTCCAGCCCAAAAGGCAGCCAAAATGCAGCCCACATCCGGGAGAATCTCAAGAGCAGGGTGAGGAGCAAGCCAGGACTCAAACCACGAGAAGCTCCAGCCCAAAAGGCAGCCAAAATCCAGCCCACATCTGGGAGAATCTCAAGAGCAGGGGGTGGAGCAAGCCAGGCCTCAAACCACGAGAAGCTCCAGCCCAAAAGAAAGCCAAAATCCAGACCACATCCGGGAGAATCTCAAGAGCAGGGGGTGGAGCAAGCCAGGCCTCAATCCAGGAGAAGGTCCAGCCCAAAAGGCAGCCAAAATGCAGCCCACATGCAGGAGAATCTCAAGAGCAGGGGGTGGAGCAAGCCAGGCCTCAAACCACGAGAAGCTCCAGCCCAAAAGGCAGTCAAAATCCAGCCCACCTCGGGGAGAATCTCAATGGCAGAGTTTGGAGTAAGCCAGGCCTCAAACCACGAGAAGCTCCAGCCCAAAATGCAGCCAAAATGCAGCCCACATCCGGGACAATTTCAAGAGCAGGGGGTGGAGCAAGCCAGGCCTCAAACCACGAGAAGCTCCAGCCCAAAAGGCAGCCAAAATGCAGGCCACATCCGGGAGAATCTCAAGAGCAGGGGATGGAGCAAGCCAGGCCTCAAACCACGAGAAGCTCCAGCCCAAGAATCAGCCAAAATGCAGCCCACCTCCGGGAGAATCTCAAGAGCAGGGGGTGGAGCAAGCCAGGCCTCAAACCACGAGAAGCTCCAGCCCAAAATGCAGCCAATATGCAGCCCACATCTGGTAGAATCTCAAGAGCAGGGGGTGGAGCAAGCCAGGTCTCAAACCACGAGAAGCTCCAGCCCAAAAGGCAGCGAAAATGCAGCCCACATCCGGGAGAATCTCAAGAGCAGGGGGTGGAGCAAGCCAGGCCTCAAACCACGAGAAGCTCCAGCCCAAAAGGCTACCAATATGCAGCCCACATCTGGTAGAATCTCAAGAGCAGGGGGTGGAGCAAGCCAGGCCTCAAACCACAAGAACCTCCAGCCCAAAAGGCAGCCAAAATGCAGGCCACATCCGGGAGAATCTCAAGAGCAGGGGGTGGAGCAAGCCAGGCCTCAAACCACGAGAAGCTCCAGCCCAAAAGGCTACCAAAATGCAGCCCACATTCGGGAGAATCTCAAGAGCAGGGGGTGGAGCAAGCCAGGCCTCAAACCTCGAGAAGCTCCAGCCCAAAATGCAGCCAAAATTCAGCCCACATCCGGGAGAATCTCAAGAGCAGGGGGTGGAGCAAGCCAGGCCTCAAACCAGGAGAAGCTCCAGCCCAAAAGGCAGCGAAAATCCAGCCCACATCCGGGAGAATCTCAAGAGCAGGGGGTGGAGCAAGCCAGGCCTCAAACCACGAGAAGCTCCAGCCTAAAACTCAGCCAAAATCCAGCCCACATTCAGGAGAATCTCAAGAGCAGGGGGTGGAGCAAGCCAGGCCTCAAACCACGAGAAGCTCCAGCCCAAAATGCAGCCAAAATCCAGCCCATATCCGGGAGAATCTCAAGAGCAGGGGGTGGAGCAAGCCAGGCCTCAAACCACGAGAAGCTCCAGCCCAAAATGCATCCAAAATCCAGCCCATATCCGGGAGAATCTCAAGAGCAGGGGGTGGAGCAAGCCAGGCCTCAAACCACGAGAAGCTCCGGCCCAAAAGACAGCCAAAATCCAGCCCACATCCGGGAGAATCTCAAGAGCAGGGGGAGGAGCAAGCCAGGCCTCAAACCACGAGAAGCTCCAGCCCAAAATGCAGCCAAACTAAAGCCCACCTCCGGGAGAATATCAAGAGCAGGGGGTGGAGCAAGCCAGGCCTCAAACCACGAGAAGCTCCAGCCCAAAATGTAGCCAAAATGCAGCCCACATCCGGGAGAATCTCAAGAGCAGGGGGTGGAGCAAGCCAGGCCTCAAACCACGAGAAGCTGCAGCCCAAAAGGCAGCCAAAATGCAGCCCACATCCGGGAGAATCTCAAGAGCAGGGGGTGGTGCAAGCCAGGCCTCAAACCACGAGAAGCTCCAGCCCAAAATGCAGCCAAAATGCAGCCCACATCCAGGAGAATCTCAAGAGCAGAGGGTGGAGCAAGCCAGGCCTCAAACCACGAGAAGCTCCAGCCCAAAAAGCAGCCAAAATGCAGGCCACATCCGGGAGAATCTCAAGAGCAGGGGGTGGAGCAAGCCAGGCCTCAAACCACGAGAAGCTCCAGCCCAAAATGCAGCCAAACTCCAGCCCACCTCCGGGAGAATATCAAGAGTAGGGGGTGGAGCAAGCCAGGCCTCAAACCACAAGAAGCTCCAGCCCAAAAGGCAGCCAAATTGCAGTCCACCTCCGGGAGAATATCAAGAGCAGGGGGTGGAGCAAGCCAGGCCTCAAACCACGAGAAGCTCCAGCCCAAAATGCAGCCAAAATCCAGCCCACATCCGGGAGAATCTCAAGAGCAGGGGGTGGAGCAAGCCAGGCCTCAAACCACGAGAACCTCCAGCCCAAAAGGCAGCCAAAATGCAGGCCACATGAGGGAGAATCTCAAGAGCAGGGGGTGGAGCAAGCCAGGCCTCAAACCTCGAGAAGCTCCAGCCCAAAAGGCAGCCAAAATGCAGCCCACATCCGGGAGAATCTCAAGAGCAGGGGGTAGAGCAAGGCAGGCCTCAAACCACGAGAAGCTCCAGCCCAAAAGGCAGCCAAAATGCAGCCCAAATCCGGGAGAATCTCAAGAGCAGGTGGTGGAGCAAGCCAGGCCTCAAACCACGAGAAGCTCCAGCCCAAAAGGCAGCCAAAATGCAGCCCACATCCGGGAGAATATCAAGAGAAGGGGGTGGAGCAAGGCAGGCCTCAAACCACGAGAAGCTCCAGCCCAAAAGGCAGCCAAAATCCAGCCCACATCCGGGAGAATCTGAAGAGCAGAGGGTCGAGCAAGCCAGGCCTAAAACCACGAGAACCTCCAGCCCAAAATGCAGCCAAGATGCAGGCCACATCCGGGAGAATCTCAAGAGCAGGGGGTGGAGCAAGCCAGGCCTCAAACCACGAGAAGCTCCAGCCCTAAATGCAGCCAAAATGCAGCCCACATCGAGGAGAATATCAAGAGCAGGGGGTGGAGCAAGGCAGGCCTCAAACCTCGAGAAGCTCCAGCCCAAAAGACAGCCAAAATGCAGCCCACATCCGGGAGAATCTCAAGAGCAGGGGATGGAGCAAGCCAGGCCTCAAACCACGAGAAGCTCCAGCCCAAAAGGCAGCCAAAATGCAGCCCACATCCGGGAGAATCTCAAGAGCAGGGTGAGGAGCAAGCCAGGACTCAAACCACGAGAAGCTCCAGCCCAAAAGGCAGCCAAAATCCAGCCCACATCCGGGAGAATCTCAAGAGCAGGGGGTGGAGCAAGCCAGGCCTCAAACCACGAGAAGCTCCAGCCCAAAAGAAAGCCAAAATCCAGACCACATCCAGGAGAATCTCAAGAGCAGGGGGTGGAGCAAGCCAGGCCTCAAACCAGGAGAAGGTCCAGCCCAAAAGGCAGCCAAAATGCAGCCCACATGCAGGAGAATCTCAAGAGCAGGGGGTGGAGCAAGCCAGGCCTCAAACCACGAGAAGCTCCAGCCCAAAAGGCAGTCAAAATCCAGCCCACCTCGGGGAGAATCTCAATGGCAGAGTTTGGAGTAAGCCAGGCCTCAAACCACGAGAAGCTCCAGCCCAAAATGCAGCCAAAATGCAGCCCACATCCTGGACAATTTCAAGAGCAGGGGGTGGAGCAAGCCAGGCCTCAAACCACGAGAAGCTCCAGCCCAAAAGGCAGCCAAAATGCAGCCCACATCCGGGAGAATCTCAAGAGCAGGGGATGGAGCAAGCCAGGCCTCAAACCACGAGAAGCTCGAGCCCAAAAGGCAGCCAATATGCAGCCCACATCTGGTAGAATCTCAAGAGCAGGGGGTGGAGCAAGCCAGGTCTCAAACCACGAGAAGCTCCAGCCCAAAAGGCAGCGAAAATGCAGCCCACATCCGGGAGAATCTCAAGAGCAGGGGGTGGAGCAAGCCAGGCCTCAAACCACAAGAACCTCCAGCCCAAAAGGCAGCCAAAATGCAGGCCACATCCGGGAGAATCTCAAGAGCAGGGGGTGGAGCAAGCCAGGCCTCAAACCACGAGAAGCTCCAGCCCAAAAGGCTACCAAAATGCAGCCCACATTCGGGAGAATCTCAAGAGCAGGGGGTGGAGCAAGCCAGGCCTCAAACCTCGAGAAGCTCCAGCCCAAAATGCAGCCAAAATTCAGCCCACATCCGGGAGAATCTCAAGAGCAGGGGGTGGAGCCAGCCAGGCCTCAAACCAGGAGAAGCTCCAGCCCAAAAGGCAGCGAAAATCCAGCCCACATCCGGGAGAATCTCAAGAGCAGGGGGTGGAGCAAGCCAGGCCTCAAACCACGAGAAGCTCCAGCCTAAAACTCAGCCAAAATCCAGCCCACATTCAGGAGAATTTCAAGAGCAGGGGGTGGAGCAAGCCAGGCCTCAAACCACGAGAAGCTCCAGCCCAAAAGGCAGCCAAAATGCAGCCCACATGCAGGAGAATCTCAAGAGCAGGGGGTGGAGCAAGCCAGGCCTCAAACCACGAGAAGCTCCAGCCCAAAATGCAGCCAAAATCCAGCCCATATCCGGGAGAATCTCAAGAGCAGGGGGTGGAGCAAGCCAGGCCTCAAACCACGAGAAGCTCCAGCCCAAAATGCATCCAAAATCCAGCCCATATCCGGGAGAATCTCAAGAGCAGGGGGTGGAGCAAGCCAGGCCTCAAACCACGAGAAGCTCCGGCCCAAAAGACAGCCAAAATCCAGCCCACATCCGGGAGAATCTCAAGAGCAGGGGGTGGAGCAAGCCAGGCCTCAAACCACGAGAAGCTCCAGCCCAAAATGCAGCCAAACTCCAGCCCACCTCCGGGAGAATATCAAGAGCAGGGGGTGGAGCAAGCCAGGCCTCAAACCACGAGAAGCTCCAGCCCAAAATGTAGCCAAAATGCAGCCCACATCCGGGAGAATCTCAAGAGCAGGGGGTGGAGCAAGCCAGGCCTCAAACCACGAGAAGCTGCAGCTCAAAAGGCAGCCAAAATGCAGCCCACATCCGGGACAATCTCAAGAGCAGGGGGTGGTGCAAGCCAGGCCTCAAACCACGAGAAGCTCCAGCCCAAAAGGCAGCCAAAATGCAGCCCACATCCAGGAGAATCTCAAGAGCAGGGGGTGGAGCAAGCCAGGCCTCAAACCACGAGAAGCTCCAGCCCAAAAAGCAGCCAAAATGCAGCCCACATCCGGGAGAATCTCAAGAGCAGGGGGTGGAGCAAGCCAGGCCTCAAACCACGAGAAGCTCCAGCCCAAAATGCAGCCAAACTCCAGCCCACCTCCGGGAGAATCTCAAGAGCAGGGGGTGGAGCAAGCCAGGCCTCAAACCACGAGAACCTCCAGCCCAAAAGGCAGCCAAACTCCAGCCCACCTCCAGGAGAATATCAAGAGCAGGGGGTGGAGCAAGCCAGGCCTCAAACCACAAGAAGCTCCAGCCCAAAAGGCAGCCAAATTGCAGCCCACATCGAGGAGAATATCAAGCGCAGGGGGTGGAGCAAGCCAGGCCTCAAACCATGAGAAGCTCCAGCCCAAAAGGCAGCCAAAATGCAGCCCACATCCGGGAGAATCTCAAGAGCAGGGTGTGGAGCAAGCCAGGCCTCAAACCACGAGAAGCTCCAGCCCAAAAGGCAGCCAAAATGCAGCCCACATCCGGGAGAATCTCAAGAGCAGGGGGTGGAGCAAGCCAGGCCTCAAACCACGAGAAGCTCCAGCCCAAAAGGCAGCCAAAATGCAGCCCACATCCGGGAGAATCTCAAGAGCAGGGGGTGGA
This sequence comes from Rhynochetos jubatus, assembly GCA_027574665.1. Taxonomy (NCBI): domain Eukaryota; kingdom Metazoa; phylum Chordata; class Aves; order Eurypygiformes; family Rhynochetidae; genus Rhynochetos; species Rhynochetos jubatus. The sequence goes on from CM050669.1 coordinate 1,122,548, forward strand.
GCAAGCCAGGCCTCAAACCACGAGAAGCTCCAGCCCAAAATGCATCCAAAATCCAGCCCATATCCGGGAGAATCTCAAGAGCAGGGGGTGGAGCAAGCCAGGCCTCAAACCACGAGAAGCTCCAGCCCAAAATGCAGCCAAACTCCAGCCCACCTCCGGGAGAATATCAAGAGCAGGGGGTGGAGCAAGCCAGGCCTCAAACCACGAGAAGCTCCAGCCCAAAATGTAGCCAAAATGCAGCCCACATCCGGGAGAATCTCAAGAGCAGGGGGTGGAGCAAGCCAGGCCTCAAACCACGAGAAGCTGCAGCTCAAAAGGCAGCCAAAATGCAGCCCACATCCGGGACAATCTCAAGAGCAGGGGGTGGTGCAAGCCAGGCCTCAAACCACGAGAAGCTCCAGCCCAAAAGGCAGCCAAAATGCAGCCCACATCCAGGAGAATCTCAAGAGCAGGGGGTGGAGCAAGCCAGGCCTCAAACCACGAGAAGCTCCAGCCCAAAAAGCAGCCAAAATGCAGGCCACATCCGGGAGAATCTCAAGAGCAGGGGGTGGAGCAAGCCAGGCCTCAAACCACGAGAAGCTCCAGCCCAAAATGCAGCCAAACTCCAGCCCACCTCCGGGAGAATCTCAAGAGCAGGGGGTGGAGCAAGCCAGGCCTCAAACCACGAGAACCTCCAGCCCAAAAGGCAGCCAAACTCCAGCCCACCTCCAGGAGAATATCAAGAGCAGGGGGTGGAGCAAGCCAGGCCTCAAACCACAAGAAGCTCCAGCCCAAAAGGCAGCCAAATTGCAGCCCACATCGAGGAGAATATCAAGCGCAGGGGGTGGAGCAAGCCAGGCCTCAAACCATGAGAAGCTCCAGCCCAAAAGGCAGCCAAAATGCAGCCCACATCCGGGAGAATCTCAAGAGCAGGGTGTGGAGCAAGCCAGGCCTCAAACCACGAGAAGCTCCAGCCCAAAAGGCAGCCAAAATGCAGCCCACATCCGGGAGAATCTCAAGAGCAGGGGGTGGAGCAAGCCAGGCCTCAAACCACGAGAAGCTCCAGCCCAAAAGGCAGCCAAAATGCAGCCCACATCCGGGAGAATCTCAAGAGCAGGGGGTGGAGCAAGCCAGGCCTCAAACCTCGAGAAGCTCCAGCCCAAAAGGCAGCCGAAATGCAGCCGACATCCGGGACAATTTCAAGAGCAGGGGGTGGAGCAAGCCAGGCCTCAAACCTCGAGAAGCTCCAGCCCAAAAGGGAGCCAAAATGCAGCCCATATCCGGGAGAATCTCAAGAGCAGGGGGTGGAGCAAGCCAGGCCTCAAACCTCGAGATTCTCCAGCCCAAAAGGCAGCCAAAATGCAGCCCACCTCCCTGAGAAAATCAAGAGCAGGGGGTGGAGCAAGCCAGGCCTTAAACCACGAGAAGCTCCTGCCCTAAAGGCAGCTACAATGCAGCCCACCTCCCTGAGAATATCAAGAGCAGGGGGTGGAGCAAGCCAGGCCTCAAACCACGAGAAGCTCCAGCCCAAAAGGCAGCCAAAATGCAGCCCACATCCGGGAGAATCTCAAGAGCAGGGGGTGGAGCAAGGCAGGCCTCAAACCACGAGAAGCTCCAGCCCAAAAGGCAGCCAAAATGCAGCCCACATCCGGGAGAATATCAAGAGCAGGGGGTGGAGCAAGCCAGGCCTCAAACCTCGAGAAGCTCCGGCCCAAAAGGCAGACAAAATGCAGCCCACCTCTGGGAGAATATCAAGAGCAGGGGGTGGAGCAAGCCAGGCCTCAAACCATGAGAAGCTCCAGCCCTAAAGGCAGCCAAAATGCAGCCCACATCTGGGAGAATCTCAAGAGCAGGGGCTGGAGCAAGCCAGGCCTCAAACCATGAGAAGCTCCAGCCCAAAAGGCAGCCAAAATCCAGCCCACATCCGGGAGAATCTCAAGAGCAGTGGGTGGAGCAAGCCAGGTCTCAAACCACGAGAAGCTCCAGCCCAAAAGGCAGCCAAAATCCAGCCCACATGCGGGAGAATCTCAAGAGCAGGGGGTGGAGCAAGCCAGGCCTCAAACCACGAGAAGCTCCAGCCCAAAAGGCAGCCAAAATCCAGCCCACATCCAGGAGAATCTCAAGAGCAGGGGGTGGAGCAAGCCAGGCCTCAAACCACGAGAAGCTCCAGCCCAAAATGCAGAAAAAATCCAGACCATATCCGGGAGAATATCAAGAGCAGGGGGTGGAGCAAGCCAGGCCTCAAACCAGGAGAAGCTCCAGCCCAAAAGGCAGCCAAAATGCAGCCCACATCCGGGAGAATCTCAAGAGCAGAGGGTGGAGCAAGCCAGGCCTCAAACCACGAGAAGCTCCAAACCCAAAATGGAGACAAAATGCAGCCCACATCCGGGAGAATCTCAAGAGCAGGGGGTGGAGCAAGCCAGGCCTCAAACCACGAGAAGCTCCAGCCCAAAAGGCAGACAAAATGCAGCCCACATCCGGGAGAATCTCAAGAGCAGGGGGTGGAGCAAGCCAGGCCTCAAACCTCGAGATTCTCCAGCCCAAAAGGCAGCCAAAATGCAGCCCACATCCGGGACAATTTCAAGAGCAGGGGGTGGAGCAAGCAAGGCCTCAAACCACGAGAAGCTCCAGCCCTAAAGGCAGCCAAAATGCAGCCCACATCCGGGAGAATCTCAAGAGCAGGGGGTGGAGGAAGCCAGGCCTCAAACCACGAGAAGCTCCAGCCCAAAAGGCAGCCAAAATGCAGCCCACATCCGGGAGAATCTCAAGAGCAGGGGGTGGAGCAAGGCAGGCCTCAAACCACGAGAAGCTCCAGCCAAAAACGCAGCCAAAATGCAGCCCACATATGGGAGAATATCAAGAGCAGGGGGTGGAGCAAGGCAGGCCTCAAACCTCGAGATTCTCCAGCCCAAAAGGCAGCCAAAATGCAGCCCACATCCGGGAGAATCTCAAGAGCAGGGGGTGGAGGAAGCCAGGCCTCAAACCACGAGAAGCTCCTGCCCAAAAGGCAGTCAAAATCCAGCCCACATCCGGGAGAATCTCAAGAGCAGAGGGTGGAGCAAGCCAGGCCTCAAACCATGAGAACCTCCAGCCCAAAAGGCAGCCAAAATGCAGCCCACATCCGGGAGAATCTCAAGAGCAGGGGGTGGAGCAAGCCAGGCCTCAAACCTCGGGATTCTCCAGCCCAAAAGGCAGCCAAAATGCAGCCCACATCCGGGAGAATCTCAAGAGCAGGGGGTGGAGCAAGCCAGGCCTCAAACCACGAGAAGCTCCAGCACTAAAAGCAGCCAAAATGCAGCCCACATCTGGGAGAATATCAAGAGAAGCGGGTGGAGCAAGCCAGGCCTCAAACCACGAGAAGCTCCAGCCCAAAATGCAGCCAAAATGCTGCCCACATCCTGGAGAATCTCAATGGCAGAGTTTGGAGCAAGCCAGGCCTCCAACCACAAGAAGCTCCAGCCCAAAAGGCAGCCAAAATGCAGCCCACCTCCCTGAGAAAATCAAGAGCAGGGGGTGGAGCAAGCCAGGCCTTAAACCACGAGAAGCTCCTGCCCTAAAGGCAGCTACAATGCAGCCCACCTCCCTGAGAATATCAAGAGCAGGGGGTGGAGCAAGCCAGGCCTCAAACCACGAGAAGCTCCAGCCCAAAAGGCAGCCAAAATCCAGCCCACATCCGGGAGAATCTCAAGAGCAGGGGGTGGAGCAAGGCAGGCCTCAAACCACGAGAAGCTCCAGCCCAAAAGGCAGCCAAAATGCAGCCCACATCCGGGAGAATATCAAGAGCAGGGGGTGGAGCAAGCCAGGCCTCAAACCTCGAGAAGCTCCGGCCCAAAAGGCAGACAAAATGCAGACCACCTCCCTGAGAATATCAAGAGCAGGGGGTGGAGCAAGCCAGGCCTCAAACCATGAGAAGCTCCAGCCCTAAAGGCAGCCAAAATGCAGCCCACATCTGGGAGAATCTCAAGAGCAGGGGCTGGAGCAAGCCAGGCCTCAAACCATGAGAAGCTCCAGCCCAAAAGGCAGCCAAAATCCAGCCCACATCCGGGAGAATCTCAAGAGTAGTGGGTGGAGCAAGCCAGGCCTCAAACCACGAGAAGCTCCAGCCCAAAAGGCAGCCAAAATCCAGCCCACATGCGGGAGAATCTCAAGAGCAGGGGGTGGAGCAAGCCAGGCCTCAAACCACGAGAAGCTCCAGCCCAAAAGGCAGCCAAAATCCAGCCCACATCCAGGAGAATCTCAAGAGCAGGGGGTGGAGCAAGCCAGGCCTCAAACCACGAGAAGCTCCAGCCCAAAAGGCAGCCAAAATGCAGCCCACATCCGGGAGAATCTCAAGAGCAGAGGGTGGAGCAAGCCAGGCCTCAAACCACGAGAAGCTCCAAACCCAAAATGGAGACAAAATGCACCCCACATCCGGGAGAATCTCAAGAGCAGGGGGTGGAGCAAGGCAGGCCTCAAACCACGAGAAGCTCCAGCCCAAAAGGCAGACAAAATGCAGCCCAACTGCGGGAGAATCTCAAGAGCAGGGGGTGGAGCAAGCCAGGCCTCAAACCCCGAGAAGCTCCAGCCCAAAAGTCAGCCAAAATGCAGCCCACATCCGGGAGAATATCAAGAGCAGGGGGTGGAGCAAGCCAGGCCTCAAACCTCGAGATTCTCCAGCCCAAAAGGCAGCCAAAATGCAGCCCACATCCGGGACAATTTCAAGAGCAGGGGGTGGAGCAAGCAAGGCCTCAAACCACGAGAAGCTCCAGCCCTAAAGGCAGCCAAAATGCAGCCCACATCCGGGAGAATCTCAAGAGCAGGGGGTGGAGGAAGCCAGGCCTCAAACCACGAGAAGCTCCTGCCCAAAAGGCAGTCAAAATCCAGCCCACATCCGGGAGAATCTCAAGAGCAGAGGGTGGAGCAAGCCAGGCCTCAAACCATGAGAAGCTCCAGCCCAAAAGGCAGCCAAAATCCAGCCCACATCCAGGAGAATCTCAAGAGCAGGGGGTGGAGCAAGCCAGGCCTCAAACCACGAGAAGCTGCAGCTCAAAAGGCAGCCAAAATGCAGCCCACATCCGGGACAATCTCAAGAGCAGGGGGTGGTGCAAGCCAGGCCTCAAACCACGAGAAGCTCCAGCCCAAAAGGCAGCCAAAATGCAGCCCACATCCGGGAGAATCTCAAGAGCAGAGGGTGGAGCAAGCCAGGCCTCAAACCACGAGAAGCTCCAAACCCAAAATGGAGACAAAATGCAGCCCACATCCGGGAGAATCTCAAGAGCAGGGGGTGGAGCAAGCCAGGCCTCAAACCACGAGAAGCTCCAGCCCAAAAGGCAGACAAAATGCAGCCCACATCCGGGAGAATCTCAAGAGCAGGGGGTGGAGCAAGCCAGGCCTCAAACCTCGAGATTCTCCAGCCCAAAAGGCAGCCAAAATGCAGCCCACATCCGGGACAATTTCAAGAGCAGGGGGTGGAGCAAGCAAGGCCTCAAACCACGAGAAGCTCCAGCCCTAAAGGCAGCCAAAATGCAGCCCACATCCGGGAGAATCTCAAGAGCAGGGGGTGGAGGAAGCCAGGCCTCAAACCACGAGAAGCTCCAGCCCAAAAGGCAGCCAAAATGCAGCCCACATCCGGGAGAATCTCAAGAGCAGGGGGTGGAGCAAGGCAGGCCTCAAACCACGAGAAGCTCCAGCCAAAAACGCAGCCAAAATGCAGCCCACATATGGGAGAATATCAAGAGCAGGGGGTGGAGCAAGGCAGGCCTCAAACCTCGAGATTCTCCAGCCCAAAAGGCAGCCAAAATGCAGCCCACATCCGGGAGAATCTCAAGAGCAGGGGGTGGAGGAAGCCAGGCCTCAAACCACGAGAAGCTCCTGCCCAAAAGGCAGTCAAAATCCAGCCCACATCCGGGAGAATCTCAAGAGCAGAGGGTGGAGCAAGCCAGGCCTCAAACCATGAGAACCTCCAGCCCAAAAGGCAGCCAAAATGCAGCCCACATCCGGGAGAATCTCAAGAGCAGGGGGTGGAGCAAGCCAGGCCTCAAACCTCGGGATTCTCCAGCCCAAAAGGCAGCCAAAATGCAGCCCACATACGGGAGAATCTCAAGAGCAGGGGGTGGAGCAAGCCAGGCCTCAAACCACGAGAAGCTCCAGCACTAAAAGCAGCCAAAATGCAGCCCACATCTGGGAGAATATCAAGAGAAGCGGGTGGAGCAAGCCAGGCCTCAAACCACGAGAAGCTCCAGCCCAAAATGCAGCCAAAATGCTGCCCACATCCTGGAGAATCTCAATGGCAGAGTTTGGAGCAAGCCAGGCCTCCAACCACAAGAAGCTCCAGCCCAAAAGGCAGCCAAAATGCAGCCCACCTCCCTGAGAAAATCAAGAGCAGGGGGTGGAGCAAGCCAGGCCTTAAACCACGAGAAGCTCCTGCCCTAAAGGCAGCTACAATGCAGCCCACCTCCCTGAGAATATCAAGAGCAGGGGGTGGAGCAAGCCAGGCCTCAAACCACGAGAAGCTCCAGCCCAAAAGGCAGCCAAAATCCAGCCCACATCCGGGAGAATCTCAAGAGCAGGGGGTGGAGCAAGGCAGGCCTCAAACCACGAGAAGCTCCAGCCCAAAAGGCAGCCAAAATGCAGCCCACATCCGGGAGAATATCAAGAGCAGGGGGTGGAGCAAGCCAGGCCTCAAACCTCGAGAAGCTCCGGCCCAAAAGGCAGACAAAATGCAGACCACCTCCCTGAGAATATCAAGAGCAGGGGGTGGAGCAAGCCAGGCCTCAAACCATGAGAAGCTCCAGCCCTAAAGGCAGCCAAAATGCAGCCCACATCTGGGAGAATCTCAAGAGCAGGGGCTGGAGCAAGCCAGGCCTCAAACCATGAGAAGCTCCAGCCCAAAATGCAGCCAAAATGCTGCCCACATCCGGGAGAATCTCAAGAGTAGTGGGTGGAGCAAGCCAGGCCTCAAACCACGAGAAGCTCCAGCCCAAAAGGCAGCCAAAATCCAGCCCACATGCGGGAGAATCTCAAGAGCAGGGGGTGGAGCAAGCCAGGCCTCAAACCACGAGAAGCTCCAGCCCAAAAGGCAGCCAAAATCCAGCCCACATCCAGGAGAATCTCAAGAGCAGGGGGTGGAGCAAGCCAGGCCTCAAACCACGAGAAGCTCCAGCCCAAAAGGCAGCCAAAATGCAGCCCACATCCGGGAGAATCTCAAGAGCAGAGGGTGGAGCAAGCCAGGCCTCAAACCACGAGAAGCTCCAAACCCAAAATGGAGACAAAATGCAGCCCACATCCGGGAGAATCTCAAGAGCAGGGGGTGGAGCAAGGCAGGCCTCAAACCACGAGAAGCTCCAGCCCAAAAGGCAGACAAAATGCAGCCCAACTGCGGGAGAATCTCAAGAGCAGGGGGTGGAGCAAGCCAGGCCTCAAACCCCGAGAAGCTCCAGCCCAAAAGTCAGCCAAAATGCAGCCCACATCCGGGAGAATATCAAGAGCAGGGGGTGGAGCAAGCCAGGCCTCAAACCTCGAGATTCTCCAGCCCAAAAGGCAGCCAAAATGCAGCCCACATCCGGGACAATTTCAAGAGCAGGGGGTGGAGCAAGCAAGGCCTCAAACCACGAGAAGCTCCAGCCCTAAAGGCAGCCAAAATGCAGCCCACATCCGGGAGAATCTCAAGAGCAGGGGGTGGAGCAAGCCAGGCCTCAAACCACGAGAAGCTCCAGCCCAAAAGGCAGCCAAAATGCAGCCCACATCCGGGAGAATCTCAAGAGCAGGGGGTGGAGCAAGGCAGGCCTCAAACCACGAGAAGCTCCAGCCAAAAACACAGCCAAAATGCAGCCCACATCCGGGAGAATATCAAGAGCAGGGGGTGGAGCAAGGCAGGCCTCAAACCTCGAGATTCTCCAGCCCAAAAGGCAGCCAAAATGCAGCCCACATCCGGGAGAATCTCAAGAGCAGGGGGTGGAGGAAGCCAGGCCTCAAACCACGAGAAGCTCCTGCCCAAAAGGCAGTCAAAATCCAGCCCACATCCGGGAGAATCTCAAGAGCAGAGGGTGGAGCAAGCCAGGCCTCAAACCATGAGAACCTCCAGCCCAAAAGGCAGCCAAAATGCAGCCCACATCCGGGAGAATCTCAAGAGCAGGGGGTGGAGCAAGCCAGGCCTCAAACCACGAGAAGCTCCAGCCAAAAACGCAGCCAAAATGCAGCCCACATCCGGGAGAATATCAAGAGCAGGGGGTGGAGCAAGGCAGGCCTCAAACCTCGGGATTCTCCAGCCCAAAAGGCAGCCAAAATGCAGCCCACATACCGGAGAATCTCAAGAGCAGGGGGTGGAGCAAGCCAGGCCTCAAACCACGAGAAGCTCCAGCACTAAAAGCAGCCAAAATGCAGCCCACATCTGGGAGAATATCAAGAGAGGAGGGTGGAGCAAGCCAGGCCTCAAACCATGAGAAGCTCCAGCCCAAAATGCAGCCAAAATGCTGCCCACATCCGGGAGAATCTCAATGGCAGAGTTTGGAGCAAGCCAGGCCTCCAACCACAAGAAGCTCCAGCCCAAAAGGCAGCCAAAATGCAGCCCACATCCGGGAGAATATCAAGAGCAGGGGGTGGAGCAAGCCAGGCCTCAAACCATGAGAAGCTCCAGCGCAAAAGGCAGCCAAAATGCAGCCCACATCCGGGAGAACCTCAAGAGCAGGGGTTTGAGCAAGGCAGGCCTCAAACCACGAGAAGCTCCAGCCCAAAAGGCAGCCAAAATCCTACCCACATCCGGGAGAATCTCAAGAGCAGGGGTTGGAGCAAGCCAGGCCTCAAACCACGAGAAGCTCCAGCCCAAAAGGCAGCCAAAATGCAGCCCACATCCGGGACAATCTCAAGAGCAGGGGGTGGAGCAAGCCAGGCCTCAAACCACGAGAAACTCCAGCCCAAAAATGCAGCCAAAATGCAGCGCACATGCGGGAGAATCTCAACAGCAGGGGGTGGAGCAAGCCAGGCCCCAAACCACGAGAAGCTCCAGCCCAAAATGCAGCCAAAATGCAGCCCACATCCGGGAGAATCTCAAGAGCAGGGGGTGGAGCAAGCCAGGCCTCAAACCACGAGAAGCTCCAGCCAAAAACGCAGCCAAAATGCAGCCCACATTCGGGGGAATATCAAGAGCAGGGGGTGGAGCAAGGCAGGCCTCAAACCTCGGGATTCTCCAGCCCAAAAGGCAGCCAAAATGCAGCCCACATACGGGAGAATCTCAGGAGCAGGGGGTGGAGCAAGCCAGGCCTCAAACCTCGAGAAGCTCCAGCACTAAAAGCAGCCAAAATGCAGCCCATATTCGGGAGAATATCAAGAGAAGAGGGTGAAGCAAGCCAGGCCTCAAACCACGAGAAGCTCCAGCCCAAAAGGCAGCCAAAATGCAGCCCACATACAGGAGAATATCAAGAGAAGAGGGTGGAGCAAGCCAGGCCTCAAACCATGAGAAGCTCCAGCCCAAAATGCAGCCAAAATGCTGCCCATATCCGGGAGAATCTCAATGGCAGAGTTTGGAGCAAGCCAGGCCTCCAACCACGAGAAGCTCCAGCCCAAAAGGCAGCCAAAATGCAGCGCACATAAGGGAGAATCTCAAGACCAGAGGGTGGAGCAAGCCAGGCCTCAAACCACGAGAAGCTCCAGCCCAAAAGGCAGACAAAATGCAGCCCACATCCGGGATAATCTCAAGAGCAGGGGGTGGAGCAAGCCAGGCCTCAAACCTCGAGAAGCTCCAGCCCAAAAGGCAGCCAAAATGCAGCCCACATCCGGGAGAATATCAAGAGCAGGGGGTGGAGCAAGGCAGGCCTCAAACCTCGAGATTCTCCAGCCCAAAAGGCAGCCAAAATGCAGCCCACATCCGGGACAATTTCAAGAGCAGGGGGTGGAGCAAGCAAGGCCTCAAACCACGAGAAGCTCCAGCCCAAAAGGCAGCCAAAATGCAGCCCACATCCGGGAGAATCTCAAGAGCAGGGGGTGGAGGAAGCCAGGCCTCAAACCACGAGAACCTCCAGCCCAAAAGGCAGCCAAAATGCAGCCCACATCCGGGAGAATCTCAAGAGCAGGGGCTGGAGCAAGGCAGGCCTCAAACCACGAGAAGCTCCAGCCCAAAAGGCAGCCAAAATGCAGCCCACATCCGGGACAATTTCAAGAGCAGGGGGTGGAGCAAGCAAGGCCTCAAACCACGAGAAGCTCCAGCCCTAAAGGCAGCCAAAATGCAGCGCACATGCGGGAGAATCTCAACAGCAGGGGGTGGAGGAAGCCAGGCCTCAAACCATGAGAACCTCCAGCACAAAAGGCAGCCAAAATGCAGCCCACATCCGGGAGAATCTCAAGAGCAGGGGGTGGAGGAAGCCAGGCCTCAAACCACGAGAAGCTCCTGCCCAAAAGGCAGTCAAAATCCAGCCCACATCCGGGAGAATCTCAAGAGCAGAGGGTGGAGCAAGCCAGGCCTCAAACCATGAGAACCTCCAGCCCAAAAGGCAGCCAAAATGCAGCCCACATCCGGGAGAATCTCAAGAGCAGGGGGTGGAGCAAGCCAGGCCTCAAACCACGAGAAGCTCCAGCCAAAAACGCAGCCAAAATGCAGCCCACATCCGGGAGAATATCAAGAGCAGGGGGTGGAGCAAGGCAGGCCTCAAACCTCGGGATTCTCCAGCCCAAAAGGCAGCCAAAATGCAGCCCACATCCGGGAGAATCTCAAGAGCAGGGGGTGGAGCAAGCCAGGCCTCAAACCACGAGAAGCTCCAGCACTAAAAGCAGCCAAAATGCAGCCCACATCTGGGAGAATATCAAGAGAAGCGGGTGGAGCAAGCCAGGCCTCAAACCACGAGAAGCTCCAGCCCAAAAGGCAGCCAAAATGCAGCCCACATACAGGAGAATATCAAGAGAAGAGGGTGGAGCAAGCCAGGCCTCAAACCATGAGAAGCTCCAGCCCAAAATGCAGCCAAAATGCTGCCCACATCCGGGAGAATCTCAATGGCAGAGTTTGGAGCAAGCCAGGCCTCCAACCACAAGAAGCTCCAGCCCAAAAGGCAGCCAAAATGCAGCCCACATCCGGGAGAATATCAAGAGCAGGGGGTGGAGCAAGCCAGGCCTCAAACCATGAGAAGCTCCAGCCCAAAAGGCAGCCAAAATGCAGCCCACATCCGGGAGAACCTCAAGAGCAGGGGTTTGAGCAAGGCAGGCCTCAAACCACGAGAAGCTCCAGCCCAAAAGGCAGCCAAAATCCTACCCACATCCGGGAGAATCTCAAGAGCAGGGGTTGGAGCAAGCCAGGCCTCAAACCACGAGAAGCTCCAGCCCAAAAGGCAGCCAAAATGCAGCCCACATCCGGGACAATCTCAAGAGCAGGGGGTGGAGCAAGCCAGGCCTCAAACCACGAGAAACTCCAGCCCAAAAATGCAGCCAAAATGCAGCGCACATGCAGGAGAATCTCAACAGCAGGGGGTGGAGCAAGGCAGGCCTCAAACCACGAGAAGCTCCAGCACTAAAAGCAGCCAAAATGCAGCCCATATTCGGGAGAATATCAAGAGAAGAGGGTGGAGCAAGCCAGGCCTCAAACCACGAGAAGCTCCAGCCCAAAAGGCAGCCAAAATGCAGCCCACATACAGGAGAATATCAAGAGAAGAGGGTGGAGTAAGCCAGGCCTCAAACCATGAGAAGCTCCAGCCCAAAATGCAGCCAAAATGCTGCCCACATCCGGGAGAATCTCAATGGCAGAGTTTGGAGCAAGCCAGGCCTCCAACCACAAGAAGCTCCAGCCCAAAAGGCAGCCAAAATGCAGCCCACATCCGGGAGAATATCAAGAGCAGGGGGTGGAGCAAGCCAGGCCTCAAACCATGAGAAGCTCCAGCCCAAAAGGCAGCCAAAATCCAGCCCACATCCGGGAGAACCTCAAGAGCAGGGGGTGGAGCAAGCCAGGCCTCAAACCACGAGAAGCTCCAGCCCAAAAGGCAGCCAAAATGCAGCCCACATCCGGGAGAATCTCAAGAGCAGGGGTTGGAGCAAGCCAGGCCTCAAACCACGAGAAGCTCCAGCCCAAAAGGCAGCCAAAATGCAGCCCACATCCGGGACAATCTCAAGAGCAGGGGGTGGAGCAAGCCAGGCCTCAAACCACGAGAAGCTCCAGCCCAAAAATGCAGCCAAAATGCAGCGCACATAAGGGAGAATCTCAACAGCAGGGGGTGGAGCAAGCCAGGCCTCAAACCACGAGAAGCTCCAGCCCAAAAGGCAGCCAAAATGCAGCCCACATCCGGGAGAATCTCAAGAGCAGGGGGTGGAACAAGGCAGGCCTTAAACCTCGAGAAGCTCCATCCCAAAAGGCAGCCAAAATGCAGCCCACATCCAGGAGAATCTCAAGAGCAGGGGTTGGAGCAAGCCAGGCCTCAAACCACGAGAAGCTCCAGCCTAAAAACGCAGCCAAAATGCAGCGCACATCCGGGAGAATCTCAAGAGCAGGGGGTGGAGCAAGCCAGGCCTCAAACCACGAGAAGCTCCAGCCCAAAAGGCAGCCAAAATGCAGCCCACATACAGGAGAATATCAAGAGAAGAGGGTGGAGCAAGCCAGGCCTCAAACCATGAGAAGCTCCAGCCCAAAATGCAGCCAAAATGCTGCCCACATCCGGGAGAATCTCAATGGCAGAGTTTGGAGCAAGCCAGGCCTCCAACCACAAGAAGCTCCAGCCCAAAAGGCAGCCAAAATGCAGCCCACATCCGGGAGAATATCAAGAGCAGGGGGTGGAGCAAGCCAGGCCTCAAACCATGAGAAGCTCCAGCCCAAAAGGCAGCCAAAATGCAGCCCACATCCGGGAGAACCTCAAGAGCAGGGGTTTGAGCAAGGCAGGCCTCAAACCACGAGAAGCTCCAGCCCAAAAGGCAGCCAAAATCCTACCCACATCCGGGAGAATCTCAAGAGCAGGGGTTGGAGCAAGCCAGGCCTCAAACCACGAGAAGCTCCAGCCCAAAAGGCAGCCAAAATGCAGCCCACATCCGGGAGAATCTCAAGAGCAGGGGGTGGAGCAAGCCAGGCCTCAAACCACGAGAAACTCCAGCCCAAAAATGCAGCCAAAATGCAGCGCACATGCGGGAGAATCTCAACAGCAGGGGGTGGAGCAAGGCAGGCCTCAAACCACGAGAAGCTCCAGCACTAAAAGCAGCCAAAATGCAGCCCATATTCGGGAGAATATCAAGAGAAGAGGGTGGAGCAAGCCAGGCCTCAAACCACGAGAAGCTCCAGCCCAAAAGGCAGCCAAAATGCAGCCCACATACAGGAGAATATCAAGAGAAGAGGGTGGAGCAAGCCAGGCCTCAAACCATGAGAAGCTCCAGCCCAAAATGCAGCCAAAATGCTGCCCACATCCGGGAGAATCTCAATGGCAGAGTTTGGAGCAAGGCAGGCCTCCAACCACAAGAAGCTCCAGCCCAAAAGGCAGCCAAAATGCAGCCCACATCCGGGAGAATATCAAGAGCAGGGGGTGGAGCAAGCCAGGCCTCAAACCATGAGAAGCTCCAGCCCAAAAGGCAGCCAAAATCCAGCCCACATCCGGGAGAACCTCAAGAGCAGGGGGTGGAGCAAGCCAGGCCTCAAACCACGAGAAGCTCCAGCCCAAAAGGCAGCCAAAATGCAGCCCACATCCGGGAGAATCTCAAGAGCAGGGGTTGGAGCAAGCCAGGCCTCAAACCACGAGAAGCTCCAGCCCAAAAGGCAGCCAAAATGCAGCCCACATCCGGGACAATCTCAAGAGCAGGGGGTGGAGCAAGCCAGGCCTCAAACCACGAGAAGCTCCAGCCCAAAAATGCAGCCAAAATGCAGCGCACATAAGGGAGAATCTCAACAGCAGGGGGTGGAGCAAGCCAGGCCTCAAACCACGAGAAGCTCCAGCCCAAAAGGCAGCCAAAATGCAGCCCACATCCGGGAGAATCTCAAGAGCAGGGGGTGGAACAAGCCAGGCCTTAAACCTCGAGAAGCTCCATCCCAAAAGGCAGCCAAAATGCAGCCCACATCCGGGAGAATCTCAAGAGCAGGGGTTGGAGCAAGCCAGGCCTCAAACCACGAGAAGCTCCAGCCTAAAAATGCAGCCATAATGCAGCGCACATCCGGGAGAATCTCAAGAGCAGGGGGTGGAGCAAGCCAGGCCTCAAACCACGAGAAGCTCCAGCCCAAAAGGCAGACAAAATCCAGCCCATATCCGGGAGAATATCAAGAGCAGGGGGTAGAGTAAGCCAGGCCTCAAACCACGAGAAGCTCCAGCCCAAAAGGCAGCCAAAATGCAGCCCACATCCGGGAGAATCTCAAGAGCAGGGGGTGGAGCAAGCCAGGCCTCAAACCACGAGAAGCTCCAGCCCAAAAGGCAGCCAAAATGCAGCCCACATCCGGGAGAATCTCAAGAGCAGGGTGAGGAGCAAGCCAGGCCTCAAACCACGAGAAGCTCCAGCCCAAAATGCAGCCAAAATGCAGCCCACATCCGGGAGAATCTCAAGAGCAGGGGGTGGAGCAAGCCAGGCCTCAAACCACGAGAAGCTCCAGCCCAAAAGGCAGCAACAATGCAGGCCACATCTGGGAGAATCTCAAGAGCAGGGGGTGGAGCAAGCCAGGCCTCAAACCACGAGAAGCTCCAGCCCAAAAGGCAGCCAAAATGCAGGCCACATCCGGGAGAATCTCAAGAGCAGGGGGTGGAGCAAGCCAGGCCTCAAACCTCGAGAAGCTCCAGCCCAAAATGCAGCCAAAATTCAGGCCACATCCGGGAGAATCTCAAGAGCAGGGGGTCGAGCAAGGCAGGCCTCAAACCACGAGAAGCTCCAGCCCAAAAGGCTGCCAAAATGCAGCCCACATCCGGGAGAATCTCAAGAGCAGGGGGTGGAGCAAGCCAGGCCTCAAACCACGAGAAGCTCCAGCCCAAAATGCAGACAAAATCCAGCCCATATCCGGGAGAATATCAAGAGCAGGGGGTGGAGCAAGCCAGGCCTCAAACCACGAGAAGCTCCAGCCCAAAAGGCAGCGAAAATGCAGCCCACATCGGGGAGAATCTCAAGAGCAGGGGTTGGAGCAAGCCAGGCCTCAAACCACGAGAAGCTCCAGCCCAAAAGGCAGCCAAAATGCAGCCCACATCCGGGACAATCTCAAGAGCAGGGGGTGGAGCAAGCCAGGCCTCAAACCACGAGAAGCTCCAGCCCAAAAATGCAGCCAAAATGCAGCGCACATAAGGGAGAATCTCAACAGCAGGGGGTGGAGCAAGCCAGGCCTCAAACCACGAGAAGCTGCAGCCCAAAAGGCAGCCAAAATGCAGCCCATATCCGGGAGAATATCAAGAGCAGGGGGTGGAGTAAGCCAGGCCTCAAACCACGAGAAGCTCCAGCCCAAAAATGCAGCCAAAATGCAGCGCACATCCGGGAGAATCTCAACAGCAGGGGGTGGAGCAAGCCAGGCCTCAAACCACGAGAAGCTCCAGCCCAAAAGGCAGACAAAATCCAGCCCATATCCGGGAGAATATCAAGAGCAGGGGGTGGAGCAAGGCAGGCCTCAAACCTCGGGATTCTCCAGCCCAAAAGGCAGCCAAAATTCAGCCCACATACGGGAGAATCTCAAGAGCAGGGGGTGGAGCAAGCCAGGCCTCAAACCTCGAGAAGCTCCAGCACTAAAAGCAGCCAAAATGCAGCCCATATTTGGGAGAATATCAAGAGAAGAGGGTGGAGCAAGCCAGGCCTCAAACCACGAGAAGCTCCAGCCCAAAAGGCAGCCAAAATGCAGCCCACATACAGGAGAATATCAAGAGAAGAGGGTGGAGCAAGCCAGGCCTCAAACCATGAGAAGCTCCAGCCCAAAATGCAGCCAAAATGCTGCCCACATCCGGGAGAATCTCAATGGCAGAGTTTGGAGCAAGCCAGGCCTCCAACCACAAGAAGCTCCAGCCCAAAAGGCAGCCAAAATGCAGCCCACATCCGGGAGAATCTCAAGAGCAGGGGGTGGAGCAAGCCAGGCCTCAAACCACGAGAAGCTCCAGCCCAAAAGGCAGCCAAAATGCAGCCCACATCCGGGAGAACCTCAAGAGCAGGGGGTGGAGCAAGCCAGGCCTCAAACCACGAGAAGCTCCAGCCCAAAAGACAGCCAAAATGCAGCCCACATCCGGGAGAATCTCAAGAGCAGGGGTTGGAGCAAGCCAGGCCTCAAACCACGAGAAGCTCCAGCCCAAAAGGCAGCCAAAATGCAGCCCACATCCGGGACAATCTCAAGAGCAGGGGGTGGAGCAAGCCAGGCCTCAAACCACGAGAAGCTCCAGCCCAAAAATGCAGCCAAAATGCAGCGCACATAAGGGAGAATCTCAACAGCAGGGGGTGGAGCAAGCCAGGCCTCAAACCACGAGAAGCTGCAGCCCAAAAGGCAGACAAAATCCAGCCCATATCCGGGAGAATATCAAGAGCAGGGGGTGGAGTAAGCCAGGCCTCAAACCACGAGAAGCTCCAGCCCAAAAGGCAGACAAAATCCAGCCCATATCCGGGAGAATATCAAGAGCAGGGGGTGGAGTAAGCCAGGCCTCAAACCACGAGAAGCTCCAGCCCAAATTGCAGCCAAAATGCAGCCCACATCCGGGAGAATCTCAAGAGCAGGGGGTGGAGCAAGCCAGGCCTCAAACCTCGAAAACATCCAGCCCAAAAGGCAGCCAAAATGCAGCCCACATCCGGGAGAATCTCAAGAGCAGGGTGAGGAGCAAGCCAGGCCTCAAACCACGAGAAGCTCCAGCCCAAAATGCAGCCAAAATGCAGCCAACATCCGGGACAATTTCATGAGCAGGGAGTGGAGCAAGCCAGGCCTCAAACCACGAGAAACTCCAGCCCAAAATTCAGCCAAAATGCAGCCCACATCCGGGAGAATCTCAAGAGCAGGGGGTGGAGCAAGCCAGGCCTCAAACCTCAAGAAGCTCCAGCCCAAAAGGCAGCCAAAATGCAGCCCACATCCGGGAGAATCTCAAGAGCAGGGGGTGGAGCAAGGCAGGCCTCAAACCTCGGGATTCTCCAGCCCAAAAGGCAGCCAAAATGCAGCCCACATCCAGGAGAATATCAAGAGCAGGGGTTGGAGCAAGCCAGGCCTCAAACCATGAGAAGCTCCAGCCCAAAATTGAGCCAAAATGCAGCCCACCTCCGGGAGAATCTCAAGAGCAGGGGGTGGAGCAAGCCAGGCCTCAAACCACGAGAAGCTCCAGCCCAAAATGCAGCAACAATGCAGGCCACATCTGGGAGAATCTCAAGAGCAGGGGGTGGAGCAAGCCAGGCCTCAAACCACGAGAAGCTCCAGCCCTAAAGGCAGCCAAAATGCAGGCCACATCCGGGAGAATCTCAAGAGCAGGTGGTGGAGCAAGCCAGGCCTCAAACCTCGAGAAGCTCCAGCCCAAAATGCAGCCAAAATTCAGGCCACATCCGGGAGAATCTCAAGAGCAGGGGGTGGAGCAAGGCAGGCCTCAAACCACGAGAAGCTCCAGCCCAAAAGGCTGCCAAAATGCAGCCCACATCCGGGAGAATCTCAAGAGCAGGGGGTGGAGCAAGCCAGGCCTCAAACCACGAGAAGCTCCAGCCCAAAAGGCAGCCAAAATGCAGGCCACATCCGGGAGAATCTCAAGAGCAGGTGGTGGAGCAAGCCAGGCCTCAAACCTCGAGAAGCTCCAGCCCAAAATGCAGCCAAAATTCAGGCCACATCCGGGAGAATCTCAAGAGCAGGGGGTGGAGCAAGCCAGGCCTCAAACCACGAGAAGCTCCAGCCCAAAAGGTTGCCAAAATGCAGCCCACATCCGGGAGAATCTCAAGAGCAGGGGGTGGAGCAAGCCAGGCCTCAAACCACGAGAAGCTCCAGCCCAAAAGGAAGCCAAAATGCAGCCCACATCCGGGAGAATCTCAAGAGCAGGGGGTGGAGCAAGGCAGGCCTCAAACCACGAGAAGCTCCAGCCCAAAAGGCAGCCAAAATCCAGCCCACATCCGGGAGAATCTGAAGAGCAGAGGGTCGAGCAAGCCAGGCCTAAAACCACGAGAACCTCCAGCCCAAAAGGCAGCCAAAATGCAGGCCACATCCGGGAGAATCTCAAGAGCAGGGGGTGGAGCAAGCCAGGCCTCAAACCACGAGAAGCTCCAGCCAAAAACACAGCCAAAATGCAGCCCACATCCGGGAGAATATCAAGAGCAGGGGGTGGAGCAAGGCAGGCCTCAAACCTCGGGATTCTCCAGCCCAAAAGGCAGCCAAAATGCAGCCCACATCCGGAAGAATCTCAAGAGCAGGGGGTGGAGCAAGCCAGGCCTCAAACCTCGAGAAGCTCCAGCACTAAAAGCAGCCAAAATGCAGCCCATATTCGGGAGAATATCAAGAGAAGAGGGTGGAGCAAGCCAGGCCTCAAACCACGAGAAGCTCCAGCCCAAAAGGCAGCCAAAATGCAGCCCACATACAGGAGAATATCAAGAGAAGAGGGTGGAGCAAGCCAGGCCTCAAACCATGAGAAGCTCCAGCCCAAAATGCAGCCAAAATGCTGCCCACATCCGGGATAATCTCAATGGCAGAGTTTGGAGCAAGCCAGGCCTCCAACCACAAGAAGCTCCAGCCCAAAAGGCAGCCAAAATGCAGCCCACATCCGGGAGAATATCAAGAGCAGGGGGTGGAGCAAGCCAGGCCTCAAACCACGAGAAGCTCCAGCCCAAAAGACAGCCAAAATGCAGCCCACATCCGGGAGAATCTCAAGAGCAGGGGTTGGAGCAAGCCAGGCCTCAAACCACGAGAAGCTCCAGCCCAAAAGGCAGCCAAAATGCAGCCCACATCCGGGACAATCTCAAGAGCAGGGGGTGGAGCAAGCCAGGCCTCAAACCACGAGAAGCTCCAGCCCAAAAATGCAGCCAAAATGCAGCGCACATAAGGGAGAATCTCAACAGCAGGGGGTGGAGCAAGCCAGGCCTCAAACCACGAGAAGCTGCAGCCCAAAAGGCAGACAAAATCCAGCCCATATCCGGGAGAATATCAAGAGCAGGGGGTGGAGTAAGCCAGGCCTCAAACCACGAGAAGCTCCAGCCCAAAAGGCAGACAAAATCCAGCCCATATCCGGGAGAATATCAAGAGCAGGGGGTGGAGTAAGCCAGGCCTCAAACCACGAGAAGCTCCAGCCCAAATTGCAGCCAAAATGCAGCCCACATCCGGGAGAATCTCAAGAGCAGGGGGTGGAGCAAGCCAGGCCTCAAACCTCGAAAACATCCAGCCCAAAAGGCAGCCAAAATGCAGCCCACATCCGGGAGAATCTCAAGAGCAGGGTGAGGAGCAAGCCAGGCCTCAAACCACGAGAAGCTCCAGCCCAAAATGCAGCCAAAATGCAGCCAACATCCGGGACAATTTCAAGAGCAGGGAGTGGAGCAAGCCAGGCCTCAAACCACGAGAAACTCTAGCCCAAAATTCAGCCAAAATGCAGCCCACATCCGGGAGAATCTCAAGAGCAGGGGGTGGAGCAAGCCAGGCCTCAAACCTCGAGAAGCTCCAGCCCAAAAGGCAGCCAAAATGCAGCCCACATCCGGGAGAATATCAAGAGCAGGGGGTGGAGCAAGGCAGGCCTCAAACCTCGGGATTCTCCAGCCCAAAAGGCAGCCAAAATGCAGCCCACATCCAGGAGAATATCAAGAGCAGGGGGTGGAGCAAGCCAGGCCTCAAACCATGAGAAGCTCCAGCCCAAAATTGAGCCAAAATGCAGCCCACCTCCGGGAGAATCTCAAGAGCAGGGGGTGGAGCAAGCCAGGCCTCAAACCACGAGAAGCTCCAGCCCAAAATGCAGCAACAATGCAGGCCACATCTGGGAGAATCTCAAGAGCAGGGGGTGGAGCAAGCCAGGCCTCAAACCACGAGAAGCTCCAGCCCTAAAGGCAGCCAAAATGCAGGCCACATCCGGGAGAATCTCAAGAGCAGGTGGTGGAGCAAGCCAGGCCTCAAACCTCGAGAAGCTCCAGCCCAAAATGCAGCCAAAATTCAGCCCACATCCGGGACAATTTCAAGAGCAGGGGGTGGAGCAAGCCAGGCCTCAAACCACGAGAAGCTCCAGCCCAAAAGGCAGCCAAAATGCAGCCCACATCCGGGAGAATCTCAAGAGCAGGGGGTGGAGGAAGCCAGGCCTCAAACCACGAGAAGCTCCAGCCCAAAAGAAAGCCAAAATCCAGCCCACATCCGGGAGAATCTCAAGAGCAGGGGGTGGAGCAAGCCAGGCCTCAAACCACGAGAAGCTCCAGCCCAAAAGGCAGCCAAAATGCAGCCCACATGCAGGAGAATCTCAAGAGCAGGGGGTGGAGCAAGCCAGGCCTCAAACCACGAGAAGCTCCAGCCCAAAAGGGAGCCAAAATCCAGCACACCTCGGGGAGAATCTCAATGGCAGAGTTTGGAGTAAACCAGGCCTCAAACCACGAGAAGCTCCAGCCCAAAATGCAGCCAAAATGCAGCCCACATCCGGGACAATTTCAAGAGCAGGGGGTGGAGCAAGACAGGCCTCAAACCACGAGAAGCTCCAGCCCAAAAGGCAGACAAAATGCAGCCCACATCCGGGAGAATCTCAAGAGCAGGGGATGGAGCAAGCCAGGCCTCAAACCACGAGAAGCTCCAGCCCAAAAGCCAGCCAAAATGCAGCCCACCTCCGGGAGAATATCAAGAGCAGGGGGTGGAGCAAGCCAGGCCTCAAACCACGAGAAGCTCCAGCCCAAAATGCAGCCAATATGCAGCCCACATCTGGTAGAATCTCAAGAGCAGGGGGTGGAGCAAGCCAGACCTCAAACCACGAGAAGCTCCAGCCCAAAAGGCAGCCAAAATGCAGCCCACCTCCCTGATAATCTCAACAGCAGGGGGTGGAGCAAGCCAGGCCTCAAACCACGAGAAGCTGCAGCCCAAAAGGCAGACAAAATCCAGCCCATATCCGGGAGAATATCAAGAGCAGGGGGTGGAGTAAGCCAGGCCTCAAACCACGAGAAGCTCCAGCCCAAAAGGCAGACAAAATCCAGCCCATATCCGGGAGAATATCAAGAGCAGGGGGTGGAGTAAGTCAGGCCTCAAACCACGAGAAGCTCCAGCCCAAAAGTCAGCCAAAATGCAGCCCACATCCGGGAGAATCTCAAGAGCAGGGGGTGGAGCAAGCCAGGCCTCAAACCTCGAAAACATCCAGCCCAAAAGGCAGCCAAAATGCAGCCCACATCCGGGAGAATCTCAAGAGCAGGGTGAGGAGCAAGCCAGGCCTCAAACCACGAGAAGCTCCAGCCCAAAATGCAGCCAAAATGCAGCCAACATCCGGGACAATTTCAAGAGCAGGGAGTGGAGCAAGCCAGGCCTCAAACCACGAGAAACTCCAGCCCAAAATTCAGCCAAAATGCAGCCCACATCCGGGAGAATCTCAAGAGCAGGGGGTGGAGCAAGCCAGGCCTCAAACCTCGAGAAGCTCCAGCCCAAAAGGCAGCCAAAATGCAGCCCACATCCGGGAGAATATCAAGAGCAGGGGGTGGAGCAAGGCAGGCCTCAAACCACAAGAAGCTCCAGCCCAAAAGGCAGCCAAAATGCAGCCCACATCCAGGAGAATATCAAGAGCAGGGGGTGGAGCAAGCCAGGCCTCAAACCATGAGAAGCTCCAGCCCAAAATTGAGCCAAAATGCAGCCCACCTCCGGGAGAATCTCAAGAGCAGGGGGTGGAGCAAGCCAGGCCTCAAACCACGAGAAGCTCCAGCCCAAAATGCAGCAACAATGCAGGCCACATCTGGGAGAATCTCAAGAGCAGGGGGTGGAGCAAGCCAGGCCTCAAACCACGAGAAGCTCCAGCCCTAAAGGCAGCCAAAATGCAGGCCACATCCGGGAGAATCTCAAGAGCAGGTGGTGGAGCAAGCCAGGCCTCAAACCTCGAGAAGCTCCAGCCCAAAATGCAGCCAAAATTCAGGCCACATCCGGGAGAATCTCAAGAGCAGGGGGTGGAGCAAGGCAGGCCTCAAACCACGAGAAGCTCCAGCCCAAAAGGCTGCCAAAATGCAGCCCACATCCGGGAGAATCTCAAGAGCAGGGGGTGGATCAAGCCAGGCCTCAAACCACGAGAAGCTCCAGCCCAAAAGGCAGCCAAAATGCAGGCCACATCCGGGAGAATCTCAAGAGCAGGTGGTGGAGCAAGCCAGGCCTCAAACCTCGAGAAGCTCCAGCCCAAAATGCAGCCAAAATTCAGGCCACATCCGGGAGAATCTCAAGAGCAGGGGGTGGAGCAAGCCAGGCCTCAAACCACGAGAAGCTCCAGCCCAAAAGGCTGCCAAAATGCAGCCCACATCCGGGAGAATCTCAAGAGCAGGGGGTGGAGCAAGCCAGGCCTCAAACCACGAGAAGCTCCAGCCAAAAACGCAGCCAAAATGCAGCCCACATCCGGGAGAACCTCAAGAGCAGGGGGTGGAGCAAGCCAGGCCTCAAACCACGAGAAGCTCCAGCCAAAAACGCAGCCAAAATGCAGCCCACATCCGGGAGAATCTCAAGAGCAGGGGGTGGAGCAAGGCAGGCCTCAAACCTCGGGATTCTCCAGCCCAAAAGGCAGCCAAAATGCAGCCCACATCCGGGAGAATCTCAAGAGCAGGGGGTGGAGCAAGCCAGGCCTCAAACCTCGAGAAGCTCCAGCACTAAAAGCAGCCAAAATGCAGCCCATATTCGGGAGAATATCAAGAGAAGAGGGTGGAGCAAGCCAGGCCTCAAACCACGAGAAGCTCCAGCCCAAAAGGCAGCCAAAATGCAGCCCACATACAGGAGAATATCAAGAGAAGAGGGTGGAGCAAGCCAGGCCTCAAACCACGAGAAGCTCCAGCCCAAAATGCAGCCAAAATGCTGCCCACATCCGGGAGAATCTCAATGGCAGAGTTTGGAGCAAGCCAGGCCTCCAACCACAAGAAGCTCCAGCCCAAAAGGCAGCCAAAATGCAGCCCACATCCGGGAGAATCTCAAGAGCAGGGGGTGGAGCAAGCCAGGCCTCAAACCACGAGAAGCTCCAGCCCAAAAGGCAGCCAAAATGCAGCCCACATCCGGGAGAACCTCAAGAGCAGGGGGTGGAGCAAGCCAGGCCTCAAACCACGAGAAGCTCCAGCCCAAAAGACAGCCAAAATGCAGCCCACATCCGGGAGAATCTCAAGAGCAGGGGTTGGAGCAAGCCAGGCCTCAAACCACGAGAAGCTCCAGCCCAAAAGGCAGCCAAAATGCAGCCCACATCCGGGACAATCTCAAGAGCAGGGGGTGGAGCAAGCCAGGCCTCAAACCACGAGAAGCTCCAGCCCAAAAATGCAGCCAAAATGCAGCGCACATAAGGGAGAATCTCAAGAGCAGGGGGTGGAGCAAGCCAGGCCTCAAACCACGAGAAGCTGCAGCCCAAAAGGCAGACAAAATCCAGCCCATATCCGGGAGAATATCAAGAGCAGGGGGTGGAGTAAGCCAGGCCTCAAACCACGAGAAGCTCCAGCCCAAAAGGCAGACAAAATCCAGCCCATATCCGGGAGAATATCAAGAGCAGGGGGTGGAGTAAGCCAGGCCTCAAACCACGAGAAGCTCCAGCCCAAATTGCAGCCAAAATGCAGCCCACATCCGGGAGAATCTCAAAAGCAGGGGGTGGAGCAAGCCAGGCCTCAAACCTCGAAAACATCCAGCCCAAAAGGCAGCCAAAATGCAGCCCACATCCGGGAGAATCTCAAGAGCAGGGTGAGGAGCAAGCCAGGCCTCAAACCACGAGAAGCTCCAGCCCAAAATGCAGCCAAAATGCAGCCAACATCCGGGACAATTTCAAGAGCAGGGAGTGGAGCAAGCCAGGCCTCAAACCACGAGAAACTCCAGCCCAAAATTCAGCCAAAATGCAGCCCACATCCGGGAGAATCTCAAGAGCAGGGGGTGGAGCAAGCCAGGCCTCAAACCTCGAGAAGCTCCAGCCCAAAAGGCAGCCAAAATGCAGCCCACATCCGGGAGAATATCAAGAGCAGGGGGTGGAGCAAGGCAGGCCTCAAACCTCGGGATTCTCCAGCCCAAAAGGCAGCCAAAATGCAGCCCACATCCAGGAGAATATCAAGAGCAGGGGGTGGAGCAAGCCAGGCCTCAAACCACGAGAAGCTCCAGCCCTAAAGGCAGCCAAAATGCAGGCCACATCCGGGAGAATCTCAAGAGCAGGTGGTGGAGCAAGCCAGGCCTCAAACCTCGAGAAGCTCCAGCCCAAAATGCAGCCAAAATTCAGGCCACATCCGGGAGAATCTCAAGAGCAGGGGGTGGAGCAAGGCAGGCCTCAAACCACGAGAAGCTCCAGCCCAAAAGGCTGCCAAAATGCAGCCCACATCCGGGAGAATCTCAAGAGCAGGGGGTGGAGCAAGCCAGGCCTCAAACCACGAGAAGCTCCAGCCCAAAAGGCAGCCAAAATGCAGCCCACATCCGGGAGAATATCAAGAGAAGGGGGTGGAGCAAGGCAGGCCTCAAACCACGAGAAGCTCCAGCCCAAAAGGCAGCCAAAATCCAGCCCACATCCGGGAGAATCTGAAGAGCAGAGGGTCGAGCAAGCCAGGCCTAAAACCACGAGAACCTCCAGCCCAAAAGGCAGCCAAAATGCAGGCCACATCCGGGAGAATATCAAGAGCAGGGGGTGGAGCAAGCCAGGCCTCAAACCACGAGAAGCTCCAGCCCAAAAGGCAGCCAAAATGCAGCCCACATCCGGGACAATTTCAAGAGCAGGGGGTGGAGCAAGCCAGGCCTCAAACCACGAGAAGCTCCAGCCCAAAAGGCAGCCAAAATGCAGCCCACATCCGGGAGAATCTCAAGAGCAGGGGGTGGAGGAAGCCAGGCCTCAAACCACGAGAAGCTCCAGCCCAAAAGAAAGCCAAAATCCAGCCCACATCCGGGAGAATCTCAAGAGCAGGGGGTGGAGCAAGCCAGGCCTCAAACCAGGAGAAGCTCCAGCCCAAAAGGCAGCCAAAATGCAGCCCACATGCAGGAGAATCTCAAGAGCAGGGGGTGGAGCAAGCCAGGCCTCAAACCACGAGAAGCTCCAGCCCAAAAGGCAGCCAAAATCCAGCACACCTCGGGGAGAATCTCAATGGCAGAGTTTGGAGTAAACCAGGCCTCAAACCACGAGAAGCTCCAGCCCAAAATGCAGCCAAAATGCAGCCCACATCCGGGACAATTTCAAGAGCAGGGGGTGGAGCAAGACAGGCCTCAAACCACGAGAAGCTCCAGCCCAAAAGGCAGCCAAAATGCAGGCCACATCCGGGAGAATCTCAAGAGCAGGGGATGGAGCAAGCCAGGCCTCAAACCACGAGAAGCTCCAGCCCAAAAGCCAGCCAAAATGCAGCCCACCTCCGGGAGAATATCAAGAGCAGGGGGTGGAGCAAGCCAGGCCTCAAACCACGAGAAGCTCCAGCCCAAAATGCAGCCAATATGCAGCCCACATCTGGTAGAATCTCAAGAGCAGGGGGTGGAGCAAGCCAGGTCTCAAACCACGAGAAGCTCCAGCCCAAAAGGCAGCCAAAATGCAGCCCACATCCGGGAGAATCTCAAGAGCAGGGGGTGGAGCAAGCCAGGCCTCGAACCACGAGAACCTCCAGCCCAAAAGGCAGCCAAAATGCAGGCCACATCCGGGAGAATCTCAAGAGCAGGGGGTAGAGCAAGGCAGGCCTCAAACCACGAGAAGCTCCAGCCCAAAAGGCTGCCAAAATGCAGCCCACATCCGGGAGAATCTCAAGAGCAGGGGGTGGAGCAAGGCAGGCCTCAAACCACGAGAAGCTCCAGCCCAAAAGGCAGCCAAAATCCAGCCCACATCCGGGAGAATCTCAAGAGCAGAGGGTCGAGAAAGCCAGGCCTAAAACCACGAGAACCTCCAGCCCAAAAGGCAGCCAAAATGCAGGCCACATCCGGGAGAATCTCAAG
This sequence comes from Rhynochetos jubatus, assembly GCA_027574665.1. Classification (NCBI taxonomy): domain Eukaryota; kingdom Metazoa; phylum Chordata; class Aves; order Eurypygiformes; family Rhynochetidae; genus Rhynochetos; species Rhynochetos jubatus. The sequence goes on from CM050669.1 coordinate 1,148,403, forward strand.
AGCAGGGGGTGGAGCAAGCCAGGCCTCAAACCACGAGAAGCTCCAGCCCAAAAGGCAGCCAAAATGCAGCCCACATCCGGGAGAATCTCAAGAGCAGGGGGTGGAGCAAGCCAGGCCTCAAACCACGAGAAGCTCCAGCCCAAAACGCAGCCAAAATGCAGCCCACATCCGGGAGAATCTCAAGAGCAGGGGGTGGAGCAAGCCAGGCCTCAAACCACGAGAACCTCCAGCCCAAAATGCAGCCAAAATGCAGGCCACATCCGGGAGAATCTCAAGAGCAGGGGGTGGAGCAAGCCAGGCCTCAAACCACGAGAAGCTCCAGCACTAAAAGCAGCCAAAATGCAGCCCACATCTGGGAGAATATCAAGAGAAGCGGGTGGAGCAAACCAGGCCTCAAACCACGAGAAGCTCCAGCCCAAAATGTAGCCAAAATGCAGCCCACATCCGGGAGAATCTCAAGAGCAGGGGGTGGAGCAAGCCAGGCCTCAAACCATGAGAAGCTCCAGCCCAAAAGGCAGCCAAAATGCAGCCCACCTCCGGGAGAATCTCAAGAACAGGGGGTGGAGCAAGCCAGGCCTCAAACCATGAGAAGCTCCAGCCCAAAAGGCAGCCAAAATGCAGCCCACATCCGGGAGATTCTCAAGAGCAGGGGGTGGAGCAAGCCAGGCCTCAAACCACGAGAAGCTCCAGCCCAAAAAGCAGCCAAAATGCAGCCCACATCCGGGAGAATATCAAGAGCAGGGGTTGGAGCAAGCCAGGCCTCAAACCACGAGAAGCTCCAGCCCAAAAGGCAGCCAAAATGCAGCCCACCTCCGGGAGAATATCAAGAGCAGAGGGTGGAGCAAGCCAGGCCTCAAACCACGAGAAGCTCCAGCCCAAAATGCAGCCAAAATCCAGCCCACCTCCCGGAGAATATCAAGAGCAGGGGTTCGAGCAAGGCAGGCCTCAAACCATGAGAAGCTCCAGCCCAAAATGCAGCCAAAATCCAGCCCACCTCCGGGAGAATCTCAAGAGCAGGGGGTGGAGCAAGCCAGGCCTCAAACCACGAGAAGCTCCAGCCCAAAATGCAGCCAAAATCCAGCCCACCTCCAGGAGAATCTCAAGAGCAGGGGGTGGAGCAAGCCAGGCCTCAAACTACGAGAAGCTCCAGCCCAAAAGGCAGCCAAAATCCAGCCCACATCCGGGAGAATCTCAAGAGCAGGGGGTGGAGCAAGCCAGGCCTCAAACCACGAGAAGCTCCAGCCCAAAAGGCAGTCAAAATCCAGCCCACATCAGGGAGAATCTCAAGAGCAGGGGGTGGAGCAAGCCAGGCCTCAAACCATGAGAAGCTCCAGCCCAAAATGCAGCCAAAATCCAGCCCACATCCGGGAGAATCTCAAGAGCAGGGGGTGGAGCAAGCCAGGCCTCAAACCATGAGAAGCTCCAGCCCAAAATGCAGCCAAAATCCAGGCAACCTCCGGGAGAATCTCAAGAGCAGGGGGTGGAGCAAGCCAGGCCTCAAACCACGAGAAGCTTCAGCCCAAAAGGCAGCCAAAATGCAGCCCACCTCCAGGAGAATATCAAGAGCAGGGGGTGGAGCAAGCCAGGCCCCAAACCACGAGAAGCTCCAGCCCAAATGGCATCCAAAATGCAGCCCACCTCCGGGAGAAACTCAAGAGCAGGGGGTGGAGCAAGCCAGGCCTCAAACCACGAGAAGCTCCAGCCCAAAAGGCAGCCAAACTCCAGCCCACCTCCGGGAGAAACTCAAGAGCAGGGGGTGGAGCAAGCCAGGCCCCAAACCACGAGAAGCTCCAGCCCAAATGGCATCCAAAATGCAGCCCACATCCGGGAGATTCTCAAGAGCAGGGGGTGGAGCAAGCCAGGCCTCAAACCATGAGAAGCTCCAGCCCAAAATGCAGCCAAAATCCAGCCCATCTCCGGGAGAATCTCAAGAGAAGGGGGTGGAGCAAGCCAGGCCTCAAACCATGAGAAGCTCCAGCCCAAAAGGCAGCCAAAATCCAGCACACATCAGCAAGAATCTCAAGAGCAGGGGGTGGAGCAAGCCAGGCCTCAAACCACGAGAACCTCCAGCCCAAAAGGCAGCCAAACTCCAGCCCACCTCCGGGAGAATCTCAAGAGCAGGGAGTGGAGCAAGCCAGGCCTCAAACCACGAGAAGCTCCAGCCCAAAAGGCAGACAAATTGCAGCCCACCTCCGGGAGAATCTCAAGAGCAGGGGGTGGAGCAAGCCAGGCCTCACACCTCGAGATTCTCCAGCCCAAAAGGCAGCCAAAATCCAGCCCACATCCGGGAGAATCTCAAGAGCAGGGGGTGGAGGAAGCCAGGCCTCAAACCACAAGAAGCTCCAGCCCAAAAGGCAGCCAAAATCCAGCCCACATCCAGGAGAAACTCAAGAGCAGGGGGTGGAGCAAGCCAGGCCTCAAACCTCGAGAAGCTCCAGCCCAAAAGGCAGCCAAAATGCAGCCCACCTCCGGGAGAATCTCAAGAGCAGGGGGTGGAGCAAGCCAGGCCTCAAACCACGAGAAGCTCCAGCCCAAAATGCAGCCAAAATGCAGCCCACCTCCGGGAGAATCTCAAGAGCAGGGGGTGGAGCAAGCCAGGCCTCAAACCACGAGAAGCTCCAGCCCAAAAGGCAGCCAAAATGCAGCCCACATCCGGGAGAATCTCAAGAGCAGGGGTTGGAGCAAGCCAGGCCTCAAACCACGAGAAGCTCCAGCCCAAAAAGCTGCCAAAATGCAGACCACATCCGGGAGAATCTCAAGAGCAGGGGGTGGAGCAAGCCAGGCCTCAAACCATGAGAAGCTCCAGCCCAAAAGGCAGCCAAAATGCAGCCCACCTCCGGGAGAATCTCAAGAGCAGGGGGTGGAGCAAGCCAGGCCTCAAACCACGAGAAGCTCCAGCCCAAAAGGCAGCCAAAATGCAGCCCACATCCGGGAGAATCTCAAGAGCAGGGGTTGGAGCAAGCCAGGCCTCAAACCACGAGAAGCTCCAGCCCAAAAAGCTGCCAAAATGCAGACCACATCAGGGAGAATCTCAAGAGCAGGGGGTGGAGTAAGCCAGGCCTCAAACCACGAGAAGCTCCGGTCCAAAAGGCAGCCAAACTCAAGCCCACCTCAGGGAGAATATCAAGGGCAGGGAGGGGAGCAAGCCAGGCCTCAAACCACGAGAAGCTCCGGTCCAAAAGGCAGCCAAACTCAAGCCCACCTCAGGGAGAATATCAAGAGCAGGGGGTGGAGCAAGCCAGGCCTCAAACTGCGAGAAGCTCCAGCCCAAAAGGCAGCCAAAATGCAGCCCACATCCGTTAGAATCTCAAGAGCAGGGGGTGGAGCAAGCCAGGCCTCAAACCACGAGAAGCTCCAGCCCAAAAGGCAGCCAAACTCCAGCCCATATCCGGGAGAATCTCAAGAGCAGGGGGTGGAGTAAGCCAGGCCTCAAACCACGAGAAGCTCCAGCCCAAAATGCAGCCAAACTCCAGCCCACCTCCGGGAGAATATCAAGAGCAGGGGGTGGAGGAAGCCAGGCCTCAAACCACAAGAAGCTCCAGCCCAAAAGGCAGCCAAATTGCAGTCCACCTCCGGGAGAATCTCAAGAGCAGGGGGTGGAGCAAGCCAGGCCTCAAACCACGAGAAGCTCCAGCCCAAAATGCAGCCAAAATCCAGCCCACATCCGGGAGAATCTCAAGAGCAGGGGGTGGAGCAAGCCAGGCCTGAAACCACGAGAAGCTCCAGCCCAAAAGGCAGCCAAAATGCAGCCGACATCCGGGACAATTTCAAGAGCAGGGGGTGGAGCAAGCCAGGCCTCAAACCTCGAGAAGCTCCAGCCCAAAAGGGAGCCAAAATGCAGCCCATATCCGGGAGAATCTCAAGAGCAGGGGGTGGAGCAAGCCAGGCCTCAAACCTCGAGAAGCTCCAGCCCAAGAGGCAGCCAAAATGCAGCAAACCTCAATGAGAAAATCAATAGCAGGGGGTGGAGCAAGCCAGGCCTCAAACCATGAGAAGCTCCAGCCCAAAAGGCAGCCAAAATGCAGCCCACATCCGGGAGAATCTCAAGAGCAGGGGGTGGAGCAAGCCAGGCCTCAAACCTCGAGAAGCTCCAGCCCAAAAGGGAGCCAAAATGCAGCCCATATCCGGGAGAATCTCAAGAGCAGGGGGTGGAGCAAGCCAGGCCTCAAACCTCGAGAAGCTCCAGCCCAAAAGGCAGCCAAAATGCAGCCCACCTCAATGAGAAAATCAAGAGCAGGGGGTGGAGCAAGCCAGGCCTCAAACCACGAGAAGCTCCTGCCCTAAAGGCAGCTACAATGCAGCCCACCTCCCTGAGAATCTCAAGAGCAGGGGGTGGAGCAAGCCAGGCCTCAAACCACGAGAAGCTCCAGCCCAAAAGGCAGCCAAAATCCAGCCCACATCCGGGAGAATCTCAAGAGCAGGGGGTGGAGCAAGCCAGGCCTCAAACCACGAGAAGCTCCAGCCCAAAAGGCAGCCAAAATGCAGCCCACATGCGGGAGATTCTCAAGAGCAGGGGGTGGAGCAAGCCAGGCCTCAAACCACGAGAAGCTCCAGCCCAAAAGGCAGCCAAAATCCAGACCACATCCAGGAGAATCTCAAGAGCAGGGGGTGGAGCAAGCCAGGCCTCAAACCACGAGAAGCTCCAGCCCAAAATTCAGAAAAAATCCAGCCCATATCCGGGAGAATATCAAGAGCAGGGGGTGGAGCAAGGCAGGCCTCAAACGACGAGAAGCTCCAGCCCAAAAGGCAGCCAAAATGCAGCCCACATCCGGGAGAATCTCAAGAGCAGAGGGTGGAGCAAGCCAGGACTCAAACCACAAGAAGCTCCAGCCCAAAAGGCAGCCAAAATGCAGCCCACATCCGGGAGAATCTCAAGAGCAGGGGGTGGAGCAAGCCAGGCCTCAAACCACGAGAAACTCCAAACCCAAATGGGAGACAAAATGCAGCCCACCACCAGGAGAATCTCAAGAGCATGGGGTGGAGCAAGCCAGGCCTCAAACCATGAGAAGCTCCAGCCCTAAAGGCAGCCAAAATGCAGCCCACATCCTGGAGAATCACAACAGCAGGGGGTGGAGGAAGCCAGGCCTCAAACCTCGAGAAGCTCCAGCCCAAAAGGCAGCCAAAATCCAGCCCACATCCGGGAGAATATCAAGAGCAGGGGGTGGAGCAAGGCAGGCCTCAAACCTCGAGATTCTCCAGCCCAAAAGGCAGCCAAAATGCAGCCCACATCCGGGAGAATCTCAAGAGCAGGGGGTGGAGCAAGCCAGGCCTCAAACCACGAGAAGCTCCAGCCCAAAAGGCAGCCAAAATGCAGCCCACATCCGGGAGAATCTCAAGACCAGGGGGTGGAGTAAGCAAGGCCTCAAACCATGAGAAGCTCCAGCCCAAAAGGGAGCCAAAATCCAGCCCACATCAGGGAGAACCTCAAGAGCAGGGTGTGGAGCAAGCCAGGCCTCAAACCACGAGAAGCTCCAAACCCAAAAGGCAGCCAAAATGCAGCCCACATCCAGGAGAATATCAAGAGCAGGGGGTGGGGCAAGCCAGGCCTCAAACCACGAGAAGCTCCAGCCCAAAAGGCAGCCAAAATGCAGCCCACATCCGGGAGAATCTCAAGAGCAGGGGGTGGAGCAAGCCAGGCCTCAAACCACGAGAAGCTCCAGCCCTAAAGGCAGCCAAAATGCAGCCCACATCCGGGAGAATCTCAAGAGCAGGGGGTGGAGGAAGCCAGGCCTCAAACCACGAGAAGCTCCTGCCCAAAAGGCAGTCAAAATCCAGCCCACATCCGGGAGAATCTCAAGAGCAGAGGGTGGAGCAAGCCAGGCCTCAAACCATGAGAACCTCCAGCCCAAAAGGCAGCCAAAATGCAGCCCACATCCGGAAGAATCTCAAGAGCAGGGGGTGGAGCAAGCCAGGCCTCAAACCACGAGAAGCTCCAGCCCAAAAGGCAGCCAAAATGCAGCCCACATCCGGGAGAATCTCAAGAGCAGGGGGTGGAGCAAGCCAGGCCTCAAACCTCGAGAAGCTCCAGCACTAAAAGCAGCCAAAATGCAGCCCACATCCGGGAGAATATCAAGAGAAGAGGGTGGAGCAAGCCAGGCCTCAAACCACGAGAAGCTCCAGCCCAAAAGGCAGCCAAAATGCAGCCCACATACAGGAGAATATCAAGAGAAGAGGGTGGAGCAAGACAGGCCTCAAACCATGAGAAGCTCCAGCCCAAAATGCAGCCAAAATGCAGCCCAAATCCGGGAGAATCTCAATGGCAGAGTTTGGAGCAAGCCAGGCCTCAAACCATGAGAAGCTCCAGCCCAAAAGGCAGCCAAAATCCAGCCCACATCCGGGAGAATCTCAAGAGCAGGGGGTGGAGCAAGCCAGGCCTCAAACCACGAGAAGCTCCAGCCCAAAAGGCAGCCAAAATGCAGCCCACATCCGGGAGAATCTCAAGAGCAGGGGGTGGAGCAAGCCAGGCCTCAAACCACGAGAAGCTCCAGCCCAAAAGGCAGCCAAAATGCAGCCCACATCCGGGACAATCTCAAGAGCAGGGGGTGGAGCAAGCCAGGCCTCAAACCACGAGAAGCTACAGCCCAAAAATGCAGCCAAAATGCAGCGCACATCCGGGAGAATCTCAACAGCAGGGGGTGGAGCAAGCCAGGCCTCACACCACGAGAAGCTCCAGCCCAAAAGGCAGCCAAAATGCAGCCCACATTCGGGAGAATCTCAAGAGCAGGGGGTGGAGCAAGCCAGGCCTCAAACCATGAGAAGCTCCAGCCCAAAAGGCAGCCAAAATCCAGCCCACATCCGGGAGATTCTCAAGAGCAGGGGGTGGAGCAAGCCAGGCCTCAAACCACGAGAAGCTCCAGCCCAAAAAGCAGCCAAAATCCAGCCCACATCCGGGAGATTCTCAAGAGCAGGGGGTGGAGCAAGCCAGGCCTCAAACCACGAGAAGCTCCAGCCCAAAAAGCAGCCAAAATGCAGCCCACATCCGGGAGAATATCAAGAGCAGGGGTTGGAACAAGCCAGGCCTCAAACCACGAGAAGCTCCAGCCCAAAAGGCAGCCAAAATGCAGCCCACCTCCGGGAGAATATCAAGAGCAGAGGGTGGAGCAAGCCAGGCCTCAAACCATGAGAAGCTCCAGCCCAAAATGCAGCCAAAATCCAGCCCACCTCCCGGAGAATATCAAGAGCAGGGGGTCGAGCAAGGCAGGCCTCAAACCATGAGAAGCTCCAGCCCAAAATGCAGCCAAAATCCAGCCCACCTCCGGGAGAATCTCAAGAGCAGGGGGTGGAGCAAGCCAGGCCTCAAACCACGAGAAGCTCCAGCCCAAAAGGCAGCCAAAATCCAGCCCACCTCCAGGAGAATCTCAAGAGCAGGGGGTGGAGCAAGCCAGGCCTCAAACTACGAGAAGCTCCAGCCCAAAAGGCAGCCAATATGAAGCCCACATCTGGTAGAATCTCAAGAGCAGGGGGTGGAGCAAGCCAGGTCTCAAACCACGAGAAGCTCCAGCCCAAAAGGCAGCGAAAATGCAGCCCACATCCGGGAGAATCTCAAGAGCAGGGGGTGGAGCAAGCCAGGCCTCAAACCACGAGAAGCTCCAGCCCAAAATGCAGCCAAAATCCAGCCCACATCCGGGAGAATCTCAAGAGCAGGGGGTGGAGCAAGCCAGGCCTCAAACCATGAGAAGCTCCAGCCCAAAATGCAGCCAAAATCCAGCCCACCTCCGGGAGAATCTCAAGAGCAGGGGGTGGAGCAAGCCAGGCCTCAAACCACGAGAAGCTTCAGCCCAAAAGGCAGCCAAAATGCAGCCCACCTCCAGGAGAATATCAAGAGTAGGGGGTGGAGCAAGCCAGGCCCCAAACCACGAGAAGCTCCAGCCCAAATGGCATCCAAAATGCAGCCCACCTCCGGGAGAAACTCAAGAGCAGGGGGTGGAGCAAGCCAGGCCTCAAACCACGAGAAGCTCCAGCCCAAAAGGCAGCCAAACTCCAGCCCACCTCCGGGAGAAACTCAAGAGCAGGGGGTGGAGCAAGCCAGGCCTCAAACCACGAGAAGCTCCAGCCCAAAAGGCAGCCAAACTCCAGCCCACCTCCAGGAGAATATCAAGAGCAGGGGGTGGAGCAAGCCAGGCCCCAAACCACGAGAAGCTCCAGCCCAAATGGCATCCAAAATGCAGCCCACATCCGGGAGATTCTCAAGAGCAGGGGGTGGAGCAAGCCAGGCCTCAAACCATGAGAAGCTCCAGCCCAAAATGCAGCCAAAATCCAGCCCATCTCCGGGAGAATCTCAAGAGAAGGGGGTGGAGCAAGCCAGGCCTCAAACCATGAGAAGCTCCAGCCCAAAAGGCAGCCAAAATCCAGCACACATCAGCAAGAATCTCAAGAGCAGGGGGTGGAGCAAGCCAGGCCTCAAACCACGAGAACCTCCAGCCCAAAAGGCAGCCAAACTCCAGCCCACCTCCGGGAGAATCTCAAGAGCAGGGAGTGGAGCAAGCCAGGCCTCAAACCACGAGAAGCTCCAGCCCAAAAGGCAGCCAAATTGCAGCCCACCTCCGGGAGAATCTCAAGAGCAGGGGGTGGAGCAAGCCAGGCCTCACACCTCGAGATTCTCCAGCCCAAAAGGCAGCCAAAATCCAGCCCACATCCGGGAGAATCTCAAGAGCAGGGGGTGGAGCAAGCCAGGCCTCAAACCACGAGAACCTCCAGCCCAAAATGCAGCCAAACTCCAGCCCACCTCCAGGAGAATATCAAGAGCAGGGAGTGGAGGAAGCCAGGCCTCAAACCACAAGAAGCTCCAGCCCAAAAGGCAGCCAAAATCCAGCCCACATCCAGGAGAAACTCAAGAGCAGGGGGTGGAGCAAGCCAGGCCTCAAACCTCGAGAAGCTCCAGCCCAAAAGGCAGCCAAAATGCAGCCCACCTCCGGGAGAATCTCAAGAGCAGGGGGTGGAGCAAGCCAGGCCTCAAACCACGAGAAGCTCCAGCCCAAAAGGCAGCCAAAATCCAGCCCACATGCGGGAGAATCTCAAGAGCAGGGGATGGAGCAAGCCAGGCCTCAAACCATGAGAAGCTCCAGCCCAAAAGGCAGCCAAAATGCAGCCCACCTCCGGGAGAATCTCAAGAGCAGGGGGTGGAGCAAGCCAGGCCTCAAACCATGAGAAGCTCCAGCCCAAAAGGCAGCCAAAATCCAGCCCACATCAGGGAGAATCTCAAGAGCAGGGGGTGGAGTAAGCCAGGCCTCAAACCACGAGAAGCTCCGGTCCAAAAGGCAGCCAAACTCAAGCCCACCTCAGGCAGAATATCAAGGGCAGGGAGGGGAGCAAGCCAGGCCTCAAACCACGAGAAGCTCCGGTCCAAAAGGCAGCCAAACTCAAGCCCACCTCAGGGAGAATATCAAGAGCAGGGGGTGGAGCAAGCCAGGCCTCAAACTGCGAGAAGCTCCAGCCCAAAGGCAGCCAAAATGCAGCCCACATCCGTTAGAATCTCAAGAGCAGGGGGTGGAGCAAGCCAGGCCTCAAACCACGAGAAGCTCCAGCCCAAAAGGCAGCCAAACTCCAGCCCATATCCGGGAGAATCTCAAGAGCAGGGGGTGGAGCAAGCCAGGCCTCAAACCACGAGAAGCTCCAGCCCAAAATGCAGCCAAACTCCAGCCCACCTCCGGGAGAATATCAAGAGCAGGGGGTGGAGGAAGCCAGGCCTCAAACCACAAGAAGATCCAGCCCAAAAGGCAGCCAAATTGCAGTCCACCTCCGGGAGAATCTCAAGAGCAGGGGGTGGAGCAAGCCAGGCCTGAAACCACGAGAAGCTCCAGCCCAAAAGGCAGCCAAAATGCAGCCGACATCCGGGACAATTTCAAGAGCAGGGGGTGGAGCAAGCCAGGCCTCAAACCTCGAGAAGCTCCAGCCCAAAAGGGAGCCAAAATGCAGCCCATATCCGGGAGAATCTCAAGAGCAGGGGGTGGAGCAAGCCAGGCCTCAAACCTCGAGAAGCTCCAGCCCAAAAGGCAGCCAAAATGCAGCAAACCTCAATGAGAAAATCAAGAGCAGGGGGTGGAGCAAGCCAGGCCTCAAACCATGAGAAGCTCCAGCCCAAAAGGCAGCCAAAATGCAGCCCACATCCGGGAGAATCTCAAGAGCAGGGGGTGGAGCAAGCCAGGCCTCAAACCTCGAGAAGCTCCAGCCCAAAAGGGAGCCAAAATGCAGCCCATATCCGGGAGAATCTCAAGAGCAGGGGGTGGAGCAAGCCAGGCCTCAAACCTCGAGAAGCTCCAGCCCAAAAGGCAGCCAAAATGCAGCCCACCTCAATGAGAAAATCAAGAGCAGGGGGTGGAGCAAGCCAGGCCTCAAACCACGAGAAGCTCCTGCCCTAAAGGCAGCTACAATGCAGCCCACCTCCCTGAGAATCTCAAGAGCAGGGGGTGGAGCAAGCCAGGCCTCAAACCACGAGAAGCTCCAGCCCAAAAGGCAGCCAAAATCCAGCCCACATCCGGGAGAATCTCAAGAGCAGGGGGTGGAGCAAGCCAGGCCTCAAACCACGAGAAGCTCCAGCCCAAAAGGCAGCCAAAATGCAGCCCACATGCGGGAGATTCTCAAGAGCAGGGGGTGGAGCAAGCCAGGCCTCAAACCACGAGAAGCTCCAGCCCAAAAGGCAGCCAAAATCCAGACCACATCCAGGAGAATCTCAAGAGCAGGGGGTGGAGCAAGCCAGGCCTCAAACCACGAGAAGCTCCAGCCCAAAATTCAGAAAAAATCCAGCCCATATCCGGGAGAATATCAAGAGCAGGGGGTGGAGCAAGGCAGGCCTCAAACCACGAGAAGCTCCAGCCCAAAAGGCAGCCAAAATGCAGCCCACATCCGGGAGAATCTCAAGAGCAGAGGGTGGAGCAAGCCAGGACTCAAACCACAAGAAGCTCCAGCCCAAAAGGCAGCCAAAATGCAGCCCACATCCGGGAGAATCTCAAGAGCAGGGGGTGGAGCAAGCCAGGCCTCAAACCATGAGAAGCTCCAGCCCTAAAGGCAGCCAAAATGCAGCCCACATCCTGGAGAATCACAACAGCAGGGGGTGGAGGAAGCCAGGCCTCAAACCTCGAGAAGCTCCAGCCCAAAAGGCAGCCAAAATGCAGCCCACATCCGGGAGAATATCAAGAGCAGGGGGTGGAGCAAGGCAGGCCTCAAACCTCGAGATTCTCCAGCCCAAAAGGCAGCCAAAATGCAGCCCACATCCGGGAGAATCTCAAGAGCAGGGGGTGGAGCAAGCCAGGCCTCAAACCACGAGAAGCTCCAGCCCAAAAGGCAGCCAAAATGCAGCCCACATCCGGGAGAATCTCAAGACCAGGGGGTGGAGTAAGCAAGGCCTCAAACCATGAGAAGCTCCAGCCCAAAAGGGAGCCAAAATCCAGCCCACATCCGGGAGAACCTCAAGAGCAGGGTGTGGAGCAAGCCAGGCCTCAAACCACGAGAAGCTCCAAACCCAAAAGGCAGCCAAAATGCAGCCCACATCCAGGAGAATATCAAGAGCAGGGGGTGGAGCAAGCCAGGCCTCAAACCACGAGAAGCTCCAGCCCAAAAGGCAGCCAAAATGCAGCCCACATCCTGGAGAATCGCAAGAGCAGGGGGTGGAGGAAGCCAGGCCTCAAACCTCGAGAAGCTCCAGCCCAAAAGGCAGCCAAAATGCAGCCCACATCCGGGAGAATATCAAAAGCAGGGGGTGGAGCAAGCCAGGCCTCAAACCACGAGAAGCTCCAGCCCAAAAAGCAGCCAAAATGCAGCCAACATCCGGGACAATTTCAAGAGCAGGGGGTGGAGCAAGCAAGGCCTCAAACCACGAGAAGCTCCAGCCCTAAAGGCAGCCAAAATGCAGCCCACATCCGGGAGAATCTCAAGAGCAGGGGGTGGAGGAAGCCAGGCCTCAAACCACGAGAAGCTCCTGCCCAAAAGGCAGTCAAAATCCAGCCCACATCCGGGAGAATCTCAAGAGCAGAGGGTGGAGCAAGCCAGGCCTCAAACCATGAGAACCTCCAGCCCAAAAGGCAGCCAAAATGCAGCCCACATCCGGAAGAATCTCAAGAGCAGGGGGTGGAGCAAGCCAGGCCTCAAACCTCGAGAAGCTCCAGCACTAAAAGCAGCCAAAATGCAGCCCACATCCGGGAGAATATCAAGAGAAGAGGGTGGAGCAAGCCAGGCCTCAAACCACGAGAAGCTCCAGCCCAAAAGGCAGCCAAAATGCAGCCCACATACAGGAGAATATCAAGAGAAGAGGGTGGAGCAAGACAGGCCTCAAACCATGAGAAGCTCCAGCCCAAAATGCAGGCAAAATGCAGCCCAAATCCGGGAGAATCTCAATGGCAGAGTTTGGAGCAAGCCAGGCCTCAAACCATGAGAAGCTCCAGCCCAAAAGGCAGCCAAAATCCAGCCCACATCCGGGAGAATCTCAAGAGCAGTGGGTGGAGCAAGCCAGGCCTCAAACCACGAGAAGCTCCAGCCCAAAAGGCAGCCAAAATGCAGCCCACATCCGGGAGAATCTCAAGAGCAGGGGGTGGAGCAAGCCAGGCCTCAAACCACGAGAAGCTCCAGCCCAAAAGGCAGCCAAAATGCAGCCCACATCCGGGACAATCTCAAGAGCAGGGGGTGGAGCAAGCCAGGCCTCAAACCACGAGAAGCTACAGCCCAAAAATGCAGCCAAAATGCAGCGCACATCCGGGAGAATCTCAAGAGCAGGGGGTGGAGCAAGCCAGGCCTCAAACCATGAGAAGCTCCAGCCCAAAAGGCAGCCAAAATCCAGCCCACATCCGGGAGAATCTCAAGAGCAGGGGGTGGAGCAAGCCAGGCCTCAAACCACGAGAACCTCCAGCCCAAAAGGCAGCCAAACTCCAGCCCACCTCCGGGAGAATCTCAAGAGCAGGGAGTGGAGCAAGCCAGGCCTCAAACCACGAGAAGCTCCAGCCCAAAAGGCAGCCAAATTGCAGCCCACCTCCGGGAGAATCTCAAGAGCAGGGGGTGGAGCAAGCCAGGCCTCACACCTCGAGATTCTCCAGCCCAAAAGGCAGCCAAAATCCAGCCCACATCCGGGAGAATCTCAAGAGCAGGGGGTGGAGCAAGCCAGGCCTCAAACCACGAGAACCTCCAGCCCAAAATGCAGCCAAACTCCAGCCCACCTCCAGGAGAATATCAAGAGCAGGGAGTGGAGGAAGCCAGGCCTCAAACCATGAGAAGCTCCAGCCCAAAAGGCAGCCAAAATCCAGCCCACATCCAGGAGAAACTCAAGAGCAGGGGGTGGAGCAAGCCAGGCCTCAAACCTCGAGAAGCTCCAGCCCAAAAGGCAGCCAAAATGCAGCCCACCTCCGGGAGAATCTCAAGAGCAGGGGGTGGAGCAAGCCAGGCCTCAAACCACGAGAAGCTCCAGCCCAAAAGGCAGCCAAAATGCAGCCCACATCCGGGAGAATCTCAAGAGCAGGGGGTGGAGCAAGGCAGGCCTCAAACCATGAGAAGCTCCAGCCCAAAAGGCAGCCAAAATGCAGCCCACCTCTGGGAGAATCTCAAGAGCAGGGGGTGGAGCAAGCCAGGCCTCAAACCACGAGAAGCTCCAGCCCAAAAGGCAGCCAAAATGCAGCCCACATCCGGGAGAATCTCAAGAGCAGGGGTTGGAGCAAGCCAGGCCTCAAACCACGAGAAGCTCCAGCCGAAAAAGCTGCCAAAATGCAGACCACATCAGGGAGAATCTCAAGAGCAGGGGGTGGAGCAAGCCAGGCCTCAAACCATGAGAAGCTCCAGCCCAAAAGGCAGCCAAAATCCAGCCCACATCAGGGAGAATCTCAAGAGCAGGGGGTGGAGTAAGCCAGGCCTCAAACCACGAGAAGCTCCGGTCCAAAAGGCAGCCAAACTCAAGCCCACCTCAGGCAGAATATCAAGGGCAGGGAGGGGAGCAAGCCAGGCCTCAAACCACGAGAAGCTCCGGTCCAAAAGGCAGCCAAACTCAAGCCCACCTCAGGGAGAATATCAAGAGCAGGGGGTGGAGCAAGCCAGGCCTCAAACCACGAGAAGCTCCAGCCCAAAAGGCAGCCAAAATGCAGCCCACATCCGTTAGAATCTCAAGAGCAGGGGGTGGAGCAAGCCAGGCCTCAAACCACGAGAAGCTCCAGCCCAAAAGGCAGCCAAACTCCAGCCCATATCCGGGAGAATCTCAAGAGCAGGGGGTGGAGCAAGCCAGGCCTCAAACCACGAGAAGCTCCAGCCCAAAAGGCAGCCAAACTCCAGCCCATATCCGGGAGAATCTCAAGAGCAGGGGGTGGAGCAAGCCAGGCCTCAAACCACGAGAAGCTCCAGCCCAAAATGCAGCCAAACTCCAGCCCACCTCCGGGAGAATATCAAGAGCAGGGGGTGGAGGAAGCCAGGCCTCAAACCACAAGAAGATCCAGCCCAAAAGGCAGCCAAATTGCAGTCCACCTCCGGGAGAATCTCAAGAGCAGGGGGTGGAGCAAGCCAGGCCTCAAACCACGAGAAGCTCCAGCCCAAAATGCAGCCAAAATCCAGCCCACATCCGGGAGAATCTCAAGAGCAGGGGGTGGAGCAAGCCAGGCCTGAAACCACGAGAAGCTCCAGCCCAAAAGTCAGCCAAAATGCAGCCGACATCCGGGACAATTTCAAGAGCAGGGGGTGGAGCAAGCCAGGCCTCAAACCTCGAGAAGCTCCAGCCCAAAAGGGAGCCAAAATGCAGCCCATATCCGGGAGAATCTCAAGAGCAGGGGGTGGAGCAAGCCAGGCCTCAAACCTCGAGAAGCTCCAGCCCAAAAGGCAGCCAAAGTGCAGCAAACCTCAATGAGAAAATCAAGAGCAGGGGGTGGAGCAAGCCAGGCCTCAAACCATGAGAAGCTCCAGCCCAAAAGGCAGCCAAAATGCAGCCCACATCCGGGAGAATCTCAAGAGCAGGGGGTGGAGCAAGCCAGGCCTCAAACCACGAGAAGCTCCAGCCCAAAAGGCAGCCAAATTGCAGCCCACCTCCGGGAGAATCTCAAGAGCAGGGGGTGGAGCAAGCCAGGCCTCACACCTCGAGATTCTCCAGCCCAAAAGGCAGCCAAAATCCAGCCCACATCCGGGAGAATCTCAAGAGCAGGGGGTGGAGCAAGCCAGGCCTCAAACCACGAGAACCTCCAGCCCAAAATGCAGCCAAACTCCAGCCCACCTCCAGGAGAATATCAAGAGCAGGGAGTGGAGGAAGCCAGGCCTCAAACCACAAGAAGCTCCAGCCCAAAAGGCAGCCAAAATCCAGCCCACATCCAGGAGAAACTCAAGAGCAGGGGGTGGAGCAAGCCAGGCCTCAAACCTCGAGAAGCTCCAGCCCAAAAGGCAGCCAAAATGCAGCCCACCTCCGGGAGAATCTCAAGAGCAGGGGGTGGAGCAAGCCAGGCCTCAAACCACGAGAAGCTCCAGCCCAAAAGGCAGCCAAAATGCAGCCCACATCCGGGAGAATCTCAAGAGTAGGGGTTGGAGCAAGCCAGGCCTCAAACCACGAGAAGCTCCGGTCCAAAAGGCAGCCAAACTCAAGCCCACCTCAGGGAGAATATCAAGAGCAGGGGGTGGAGCAAGCCAGGCCTCAAACTGCGAGAAGCTCCAGCCCAAAAGGCAGCCAAAATGCAGCCCACATCCGTTAGAATCTCAAGAGCAGGGGGTGGAGCAAGCCAGGCCTCAAACCACGAGAAGCTCCAGCCCAAAAGGCAGCCAAACTCCAGCCCATATCCGGGAGAATCTCAAGAGCAGGGGGTGGAGCAAGCCAGGCCTCAAACCACGAGAAGCTCCAGCCCAAAATGCAGCCAAACTCCAGCCCACCTCCGGGAGAATATCAAGAGCAGGGGGTGGAGGAAGCCAGGCCTCAAACCACAAGAAGATCCAGCCCAAAAGGCAGCCAAATTGCAGTCCACCTCCGGGAGAATCTCAAGAGCAGGGGGTGGAGCAAGCCAGGCCTCAAACCACGAGAAGCTCCAGCCCAAAATGCAGCCAAAATCCAGCCCACATCCGGGAGAATCTCAAGAGCAGGGGGTGGAGCAAGCCAGGCCTGAAACCACGAGAAGCTCCAGCCCAAAAGGCAGCCAAAATGCAGCCGACATCCGGGACAATTTCAAGAGCAGGGGGTGGAGCAAGCCAGGCCTCAAACCTCGAGAAGCTCCAGCCCAAAAGGGAGCCAAAATGCAGCCCATATCCGGGAGAATCTCAAGAGCAGGGGGTGGAGCAAGCCAGGCCTCAAACCTCGAGAAGCTCCAGCCCAAAAGGCAGCCAAAATGCAGCAAACCTCAATGAGAAAATCAAGAGCAGGGGGTGGAGCAAGCCAGGCCTCAAACCATGAGAAGCTCCAGCCCAAAAGGCAGCCAAAATGCAGCCCACATCCGGGAGAATCTCAAGAGCAGGGGGTGGAGCAAGCCAGGCCTCAAACCTCGAGAAGCTCCAGCCCAAAAGGGAGCCAAAATCCAGCCCACATCCGGGAGAATCTCAAGAGCAGGGGGTGGAGCAAGCCAGGCCTCAAACCTCGAGAAGCTCCAGCCCAAAAGGCAGCCAAAATGCAGCCCACCTCAATGAGAAAATCAAGAGCAGGGGGTGGAGCAAGCCCGGCCTCAAACCACGAGAAGCTCCAGCCCAAAAGGCAGCCAAAATCCAGCCCACATCCGGGAGAATCTCAAGAGCAGGGGGTGGAGCAAGCCAGGCCTCAAACCACGAGAAGCTCCAGCCCAAAAGGCAGCCAAAATGCAGCCCACATGCGGGAGATTCTCAAGAGCAGGGGGTGGAGCAAGCCAGGCCTCAAACCACGAGAAGCTCCAGCCCAAAAGGCAGCCAAAATCCAGACCACATCCAGGAGAATCTCAAGAGCAGGGGGTGGAGCAAGCCAGGCCTCAAACCACGAGAAGCTCCAGCCCAAAATTCAGAAAAAATCCAGCCCATATCCGGGAGAATATCAAGAGCAGGGGGTGGAGCAAGGCAGGCCTCAAACCAGGAGAAGCTCCAGCCCAAAAGGCAGCCAAAATGCAGCCCACATCCGGGAGAATCTCAAGAGCAGAGGGTGGAGCAAGCCAGGACTCAAACCACAAGAAGCTCCAGCCCAAAAGGCAGCCAAAATGCAGCCCACATCCGGGAGAATCTCAAGAGCAGGGGGTGGAGCAAGCCAGGCCTCAAACCACGAGAAACTCCAAACCCAAATGGGAGACAAAATGCAGCCCACCTCCAGGAGAATCTCAAGAGCATGGGGTGGAGCAAGGCAGGCCTCAAACCATGAGAAGCTCCAGCCCTAAAGGCAGCCAAAATGCAGACCACATCCTGGAGAATCACAACAGCAGGGGGTGGAGGAAGCCAGGCCTCAAACCTCGAGAAGCTCCAGCCCAAAAGGCAGCCAAAATCCAGCCCACATCCGGGAGAATCTCAAGAGCAGGGGGTGGAGCAAGCCAGGCCTCAAACCACGAGAAGCTCCAGCCCAAAATGCAGCCAAACTCCAGCCCACCTCCGGGAGAATATCAAGAGCAGGGGGTGGAGGAAGCCAGGCCTCAAACCACAAGAAGATCCAGCCCAAAAGGCAGCCAAATTGCAGTCCACCTCCGGGAGAATCTCAAGAGCAGGGGGTGGAGCAAGCCAGGCCTCAAACCACGAGAAGCTCCAGCCCAAAATGCAGCCAAAATCCAGCCCACATCCGGGAGAATCTCAAGAGCAGGGGGTGGAGCAAGCCAGGCCTGAAACCACGAGAAGCTCCAGCCCAAAAGGCAGCCAAAATGCAGCCGACATCCGGGACAATTTCAAGAGCAGGGGGTGGAGCAAGCCAGGCCTCAAACCTCGAGAAGCTCCAGCCCAAAAGGGAGCCAAAATGCAGCCCATATCCGGGAGAATCTCAAGAGCAGGGGGTGGAGCAAGCCAGGCCTCAAACCTCGAGAAGCTCCAGCCCAAAAGGCAGCCAAAATGCAGCCCACCTCAATGAGAAAATCAAGAGCAGGGGGTGGAGCAAGCCAGGCCTCAAACCACGAGAAGCTCCTGCCCTAAAGGCAGCTACAATGCAGCCCACCTCCCTGAGAATCTCAAGAGCAGGGGGTGGAGCAAGCCAGGCCTCAAACCACGAGAAGCTCCAGCCCAAAATGCAGCCAAAATCCAGCCCACATCCGGGAGAAAATCAAGAGCAGGGGGTGGAGCAAGCCAGGCCTCAAACCACGAGAAGCTCCAGCCCAAAAGGCAGCCAAAATGCAGCCCACATGCGGGAGATTCTCAAGAGCAGGGGGTGGAGCAAGCCAGGCCTCAAACCACGAGAAGCTCCAGCCCAAAAGGCAGCCAAAATGCAGCCCACATCCGGGAGAATCTCAAGAGCAGAGGGTGGAGCAAGACAGGACTCAAACCACAAGAAGCTCCAGCCCAAAAGGCAGCCAAAATGCAGCCCACATCCGGGAGAATCTCAAGAGCAGGGGGTGGAGCAAGCCAGGCCTCAAACCACGAGAAACTCCAAACCCAAATGGGAGACAAAATGCAGCCCACCTCCAGGAGAATCTCAAGAGCATGGGGTGGAGCAAGCCAGGCCTCAAACCATGAGAAGCTCCAGCCCTAAAGGCAGCCAAAATGCAGACCACATCCTGGAGAATCACAACAGCAGGGGGTGGAGGAAGCCAGGCCTCAAACCACGAGAAGCTCCAGCCCAAAAGGCAGCCAAAATCCAGCCCACATCCGGGAGAATATCAAGAGCAGGGGGTGGAGCAAGCCAGGCCTCAAACCACGAGAAGCTCCAGCCCAAAAGGCAGCCAAAATGCAGCCCACATCCGGGAGAATCTCAAGACCAGGGGGTGGAGTAAGCAAGGCCTCAAACCATGAGAAGCTCCAGCCCAAAAGGGAGCCAAAATCCAGCCCACATCCGGGAGAACCTCAAGAGCAGGGTGTGGAGCAAGCCAGGCCTCAAACCACGAGAAGCTGCAAACCCAAAAGGCAGCCAAAATGCAGCCCACATCCAGGAGAATATCAAGAGCAGGGGGTGGAGCAAGCCAGGCCTCAAACCACGAGAAGCTCCAGCCCAAAAGGCAGCCAAAATGCAGCCCACATCCTGGAGAATCGCAAGAGCAGGGGGTGGAGGAAGCCAGGCCTCAAACCTCGAGAAGCTCCAGCCCAAAAGGCAGCCAAAATGCAGCCCACATCCGGGAGAATATCAAAAGCAGGGGGTGGAGCAAGCCAGGCCTCAAACCACGAGAAGCTCCAGCCCAAAAGGCAGCCAAAATGCAGCCCACATCCGGGACAATTTCAAGAGCAGGGGGTGGAGCAAGCAAGGCCTCAAACCACGAGAAGCTCCAGCCCTAAAGGCAGCCAAAATGCAGCCCACATATGGGAGAATCTCAAGAGCAGGGGGTGGAGGAAGCCAGGCCTCAAACCATGAGAACCTCCAGCCCAAAAGGCAGCCAAAATGCAGCCCACATCCGGGAGAATCTCAAGAGCAGAGGGTGGAGCAAGCCAGGCCTCAAACCTCGAGAAGCTCCAGCACTAAAAGCAGCCAAAATGCAGCCCACATCCGGGAGAATATCAAGAGAAGAGGGTGGAGCAAGCCAGGCCTCAAACCACGAGAAGCTCCAGCCCAAAAGGCAGCCAAAATGCAGCCCACATACAGGAGAATATCAAGAGAAGAGGGTGGAGCAAGACAGGCCTCAAACCACGAGAAGCTCCAGCCCAAAATGCAGCCAAAATGCAGCCCAAATCCGGGAGAATCTCAATGGCAGAGTTTGGAGCAAGCCAGGCCTCAAACCATGAGAAGCTCCAGCCCAAAAGGCAGCCAAAATCCAGCCCACATCCGGGAGAATCTCAAGAGCAGGGGGTGGAGCAAGCCAGGCCTCAAACCACGAGAAGCTCCAGCCCAAAAGGCAGCCAAAATGCAGCCCACATCAGGGAGAATCTCAAGAGCAGGGGGTGGAGCAAGCCAGGCCTCAAACCACGAGAAGCTCCAGCCCAAAAGGCAGCCAAAATTCAGCCCACATCCGGGAGAATCTCAAGAGCAGGGGGTGGAGCAAGCCAGGCCTCAAACCACGAGAAGCTACAGCCCAAAAATGCAGCCAAAATGCAGCGCACATCCGGGAGAATCTCAAGAGCAGGGGGTGGAGCAAGCCAGGCCTCAAACCACGAGAAGCTGCAGCCCAAAAGGCAGCCAAAATGCAGCCCACATCCGGGAGAATCTCAAGAGCAGGGGGTGGAGCAAGCCAGGCCTCAAACCACGAGAAGCTCCAGCCCAAAAGGCACCCAAAATGCAGCCCACATCCGGGAGAATATCAAGAGCAGGGGGTGGAGCAAGCCAGGCCTCAAACCACGAGAAGCTCCAGCCCAAAATGCAGCCAAATTGCAGCCCACCTCCGGGAGAATCTCAAGAGCAGGGGGTGGAGCAAGCCAGGCCTGAAACCACGAGAAGCTCCAGCCCAAAAGGCAGCCAAAATGCAGCCGACATCCGGGACAATTTCAAGAGCAGGGGGTGGAGCAAGCCAGGCCTCAAACCTCGAGAAGCTCCAGCCCAAAAGGGAGCCAAAATGCAGCCCATATCCGGGAGAATCTCAAGAGCAGGGGGTGGAGCAAGCCAGGCCTCAAACCATGAGAAGCTCCAGCCCAAAAGGCAGCCAAAATGCAGCAAACCTCAATGAGAATCTCAAGAGCAGGGGGTGGAGCAAGCCAGGCCTCAAACCATGAGAAGCTCCAGCCCAAAAGGCAGCCAAAATGCAGCCCATATCCGGGAGAATCTCAAGAGCAGGGGGTGGAGCAAGCCAGGCCTCAAACCTCGAGAAGCTCCAGCCCAAAAGGCAGCCAAAATGCAGCCCATATGCGGGAGAATCTCAAGAGCAGGGGGTGGAGCAAGCCAGGCCTCAAACCTCGAGAAGCTCCAGCCCAAAAGGCAGCCAAAATGCAGCCCACCTCAATGAGAAAATCAAGAGCAGGGGGTGGAGCAAGCCAGGCCTCAAACCACGAGAAGCTCCTGCCCTAAAGGCAGCTACAATGCAGCCCACCTCCCTGAGAATATCAAGAGGAGGGGGTGGAGCAAGCCAGGCCTCAAACCACGAGAAGCTCCAGCCCAAAATGCAGCCAAAATGCAGCCCACATCCGGGAGAATCTCAAGAGCAGGGGGTGGAGCAAGCCAGGCCTCAAACCACGAGAAGCTCCAGCCCAAAAGGCAGCCAAAATCCAGCCCACATCCGGGAGAATCTCAAGAGCAGGGGGTGGAGCAAGCCAGGCCTCAAACCACGAGAACCTCCAGCCCAAAAGGCAACCAAAATCCAGCCCACATCCAGGAGAATCTCAAGAGCAGGGGGTGGAGCAAGCCAGGCCTCAAACCACGAGAAGCTCCAGCCCAAAATTCAGAAAAAATCCAGCCCATATCCGGGAGAATATCAAGAGCAGGGGGTGGAGCAAGGCAGGCCTCAAACCAGGAGAAGCTCCAGCCCAAAAGGCAGCCAAAATGCAGCCCACATCCGGGAGAATCTCAAGAGCAGAGGGTGGAGCAAGCCAGGACTCAAACCACAAGAAGCTCCAGCCCAAAAGGCAGCCAAAATGCAGCCCACATCCGGGAGAATCTCAAGAGCAGGGGGTGGAGCAAGCCAGGCCTCAAACCACGAGAAGCTCCAGCCCAAAAGACAGCCAAAATGCAGCCCACATCCGGGAGAATCTCAAGAGCAGGGGATGGAGCAAGCCAGGCCTCAAACCACGAGAAGCTCCAGCCCAAAATGCAGACAAAAACCAGCCCATATCCGGGAGAATATCAAGAGCAGGGGGTGGAGCAAGCCAGGCCTCAAACCACGAGAAGCTCCAGCCCAAAAGGCAGCCAAAATGCAGCCCACATCCTGGAGAATCACAAGAGCAGGGGGTGGAGGAAGCCAGGCCTCAAACCTCGAGAAGCTCCAGCCCAAAAGGCAGCCAAAATCCAGCCCACATCCGGGAGAATATCAAGAGCAGGGGGTGGAGCAAGCCAGGCCTCAAACCAAGAGAAGCTCCAGCCCAAAAGGCAGCCAAAATGCAGCCCACATCCGGGAGAATCTCAAGAGCAGGGGGTGGAGTAAGCAAGGCCTCAAACCATGAGAAGCTCCAGCCCAAAAGGCAGCCAAAATCCAGCCCACATCCGGGAGAACCTCAAGAGCAGGGTGTGGAGCAAGCCAGGCCTCAAACCACGAGAAGCTCCAAACCCAAAAGGCAGCCAAAATGCAGCCCACATCCAGGAGAATATCAAGAGCAGGGGGTGGAGCAAGCCAGGCCTCAAACCACGAGAAGCTCCAAACCCAAAAGGCAGCCAAAATGCAGCCCACATCCAGGAGAATCTCAAGAGCAGGGGGTGGAGCAAGCCAGGCCTCAAACCACGAGAAGCTCCAGCACTAAAAGCAGCCAAAATGCAGCCCACATCCGGGAGAATCTCAAGAGCAGAGGGTGGAGCAAGCCAGGCCTCAAACCACGAGAAGCTCCAGCCCAAAATGCAGCCAAAATGCAGCCCACATACAGGAGAATATCAAGAGAAGAGGTTGGAGCAAGCCAGGCCTCAAACCATGAGAAGCTCCAGCCCAAAATGCAGCCAAAATGCAGCCCAAATCCGGGAGAATCTCAATGGCAGAGTTTGGAGCAAGCCAGGCCTCCAACCACAAGAAGCTCCAGCCCAAAAGGCAGCCAAAATGCAGCCCACATCCGGGAGAATCTCAAGAGCAGGGGGTGGAGCAAGCCAGGCCTCAAACCACGAGAAGCTCCAGCCCAAAAGGCAGCCAAAATGCAGCCCACATCCAGGAGAATATCAAGAGCAGGGGGTGGAGCAAGCCAGGCCTCAAACCATGAGAAGCTCCAGCCCAAAAGGCAGCCAAAATGCAGCCCACATCCGGGAGAATCTCAAGAGCAGGGGGTGGAGCAAGCCAGGCCTCAAACCACGAGAAGCTCCAGCCCTTAAGGCAGCCAAAATGCAGCCCACATCCGGGAGAATCTCAAGAGCAGGGGGTGGAACAAGCCAGGCCTCAAACCTCGAGAAGCTCCATCCCAAAATGCAGCCAATATGCAGCCCACATCCGGGAGAATCTCAAGAGCAGGGGGTGGAGCAAGCCAGGCCTCAAACCACGAGAAGCTCCAGCCTAAAAATGCAGCCAAAATGCAGCCCACATCCGGGAGAATCTCAAGAGCAGGGGGTGGAGCAAGCCAGGCCTCAAACCACGAGAAGCTCCAGCCCAAAAGGCAGCCAATATCCAGCCCATATCCGGGAGAATATCAAGAGCAGGGGGTGGAGTAAGCCAGGCCTCAAACCACGAGAAGCTCCAGCCCAAAAGGCAGCCAAAATGCAGCCCACATCCGGGAGAATCTCAAGAGCAGGGGGTGGAGCAAGCCAGGCCTCAAACCACGAGAAGCTCCAGCCCAAAAGGCAGCCAAAATGCAGCCCACATCCGGGAGAATCTCAAGAGCAGGGGGTGGAGCAATCCAGGCCTCAAACCATGAGAAGCTCCAGCCCAAAAGGCAGCCAAAATGCAGCCCACATGCAGGAGAATCTCAAGAGCAGGGGGTGGAGCAAGCCAGGCCTCAAACCACGAGAAGCTCCAGCCCAAAAAGCAGCAACAATGCAGGCCACATCTGGGAGAATCTCAAGAGCAGGGGGTGGAGCAAGCCAGGCCCCAATCCACGAGAAGCTCCAGCCCAAAAGGCAGCCAAAATGCAGCCCACATCCGGGAGAATCTCAAGAGCAGTGGGTGGAGCAAGCCAGGCCTCAAACCACGAGAAGCTCCAGCCCAAAAGGCTGCCAAAATGCAGCCCACATCCGGGAGAATCTCAAGAGCAGGGTGTGGAGCAAGCCAGGCCTCAAACCACGAGAAGCTCTAGCCCAAAATGCAGCCAAAATCCAGCCCACATCCGGGAGAATATCAAGAGCAGGGGGTGGAGCAAGCCAGGCCTCAAACCACGAGAAGCTCCAGCCCAAAAGGCAGCCAAAATGCAGCCCACATCCGGGAGAATCTCAAGAGCAGGGGGTGGAGCAAGCCAGGCCTCAAACCACGAGAAGCTCCAGCCCAAAAGGCAGCCAAAATGCAGCCCACATCCGGGACAATCTCAAGAGCAGGGGGTGGAGCAAGCCAGGCCTCAAACCACGAGAAGCTCCAGCCCAAAATTGCAGCCAAAATGCAGCGCACATCCGGGAGAATCTCAACAGCAGGGGGTGGAGCAAGCCAGGCCTCAAACCACGAGAAGCTCCAGCCCTAAAGGCAGCCAAAATGCAGCCCACATCCGGGAGAATCTCAAGAGCAGGGGGTGGAACAAGCCAGGCCTCAAACCTCGAGAAGCTCCATCCCAAAAGGCAGCCAAAATGCAGCCCACATCCGGGAGAATCTCAAGAGCAGGGGGTGGAGCAAGCCAGGCCTCAAACCACGAGAAGCTCCAGCCTAAAAATGCAGCCAAAATGCAGCCCACATCCGAGAGAATCTCAAGAGCATGGGGTGGAGCAAGCCAGGCCTCAAACCACGAGAAGCTCCAGCCCAAAAGGCAGACAATATCCAGCCCATATCCGGGAGAATATCAAGAGCAGGGGGTGGAGTAAGCCAGGCCTCAAACCACGAGAATCTCCAGCCCAAAAGGCAGCCAAAATGCAGCCCACATCCGGGAGAATCTCAAGAGCAGGGGGTGGAGCAAGCCAGGCCTCAAACCACGAGAAGCTCCAGCCCAAAATGCAGCCAAAATGCAGCCCACATCCGGGAGAATCTCAAGAGCAGGGTGAGGAGCAAGCCAGGCCTCAAACCACGAGAAGCTCCAGCCCAAAAGGCAGCCAAAATGCAGCCCACATCCGGGAGAATCTCAAGAGCAGGGTGTGGAGCAAGCAAGGCCTCAAACCTCGAGAAGCTCCAGCCCAAAATGCAGACAAAAACCAGCCCATATCCGGGAGAATCTCAAGAGCAGGGGGTGGAGCAAGCCAGGCCTCAAACCACGAGAAGCTCCAGCCCAAGAATCAGCCAAAATGCAGCCCACATGCAGGAGAATATGAAGAGCAGGGGGTGGAGCAAGCCAGGCCTCAAACCACGAGAAGCTCCAGCCCAAAAGGCAGCCAAAATGCAGCCCACATCCGGGACAATTTCAAGAGCAGGGGGTGGAGCAAGCCAGGCCTCAAACCACGAGAAGCTCCAGCCCAAAAGGCAGCCAAAATGCAGCGCACAACCGGGAGATTCTCAAGAGCAGGGGGTGGAGCAAGCCAGGCCTCAAACCACGAGAAGCTCCAGCCCAAAAGGCAGCCAAAATGCAGCCCACATCCGGGAGAATCTCAAGAGCAGGGGGTGGAGCAAGCCAGGCCTCAAACCTCGAGAAGCTCCAGCCCAAAAAGCAGCCAAAATGCAGCCCACATGCGGGAGAATCTCAAGAGCAGGGGGTCGAGCAAGGCAGGCCTCAAACCACGAGAAGCTCCAGCCCAAAAGGCAGCCAAAATGCAGCCCACATCCGGGAGAATCTCAAGAGCAGGGGATGGAGCAAGCCAGGCCTCAAACCACGAGAAGCTCCAGCCCAAGAATCAGCCAAAATGCAGCCCACCTCCGGGAGAATCTCAAGAGCAGGGGGTGGAGCAAGCCAGGCCTCAAACCACGAGAAGCTCCAGCCCAAAAAGCAGCCAATATGCAGCCCACATCTGGTAGAATCTCAAGAGCAGGGGGTGGAGCAAGCCAGGTCTCAAACCACAAGAAGCTCCAGCCCAAAAGGCAGCGAAAATGCAGCCCACATCCGGGAGAATCTCAAGAGCAGGGGTTGGAGCAAGCCAGGCCTCAAACCACGAGAACCTCCAGCCCAAAAGGCAGCCAAAATGCAGGCCACATCCGGGAGAATCTCAAGAGCAGGGGGTGGAGCAAGCCAGGCCTCAAACCATGAGAAGCTCCAGCCCAAAAGGCAGCCAAAATGCAGCCCACATCCGGGAGAATCTCAAGAGCAGGGGGTGGAGCAATCCAGGCCTCAAACCATGAGAAGCTCCAGCCCAAAATGCAGCCAAAATGCAGCCCACATGCAGGAGAATCTCAAGAGCAGGGGGTGGAGCAAGCCAGGCCTCAAACCACGAGAAGCTCCAGCCCAAAAAGCAGCAACAATGCAGGCCACATCTGGGAGAATCTCAAGAGCAGGGGGTGGAGCAAGCCAGGCCCCAAACCACGAGAAGCTCCAGCCCAAAAGGCAGCCAAAATGCAGCCCACATCTGGGAGAATCTCAAGAGGAGGTTGTGGAGCAAGCCAGGCCTCAAACCACGAGAAGCTCCAGCCCAAAAGGCAGCCAAAATGCAGCCCACATCCGGGAGAATCTCAAGAGCAGGGGGTGGAGCAAGCCAGGCCTCAAACCAGGAGAAGCTCCAGCCCAAAAGGCAGCCAAAATGCAGCCCACATCCGGGAGAATCTCAAGAGCAGGGGGTGGAGCAAGCCAGGCCTCAAACCACGAGAAGCTCCAGCCCAAAAGAAAGCCAAAATCCAGCCCACATCCGGGAGAATCTCAAGAGCAGGGGGTGGAGCAAGCCAGGCCTCAAACCATGAGAAGCTCCAGCCCAAAAGGCAGCCAAAATGCAGCCCACATGCAGGAGAATCTCAAGAGCAGGGAGTGGAGCAAGCCAGGCCTCAAACCACGAGAAGCTCCAGCCCAAGAATCAGCCAAAATGCAGCCCACATGCAGGAGAATATGAAGAGCAGGGGGTGGAGCACGCCAGGCCTCAAACCACGAGAAGCTCCAGCCCAAAAGGCAGCCAAAATCCAGCCTACCTCGGGGAGAATCTCAATGGCAGAGTTTGGAGTAAGCCAGGCCTCAAACCACGAGAAGCTCCAGCCCAAAATGCAGCCAAAATGCAGCCCACATCCGGGACAATTTCAAGAGCAGGGGGTGGAGCAAGCCAGGCCTCAAACCACGAGAAGCTCCAGCCCAAAAGGCAGCCAAAATGCAGCGCACATCCGGGAGATTCTCAAGAGCAGGGGGTGGAGCAAGCCAGGCCTCAAACCACGAGAAGCTCCAGCCCAAAAGGCAGCCAAAATGCAGGCCACATCCGGGAGAATCTCAAGAGCAGGGGGTGGAGCAAGCCAGGCCTCAAACCACGAGAAGCTCCAGCCCAAAAGGCAGCCAAAATGCAGCCCACATGCGGGAGAATCTCAAGAGCAGGGGGTCGAGCAAGGCAGGCCTCAAACCACGAGAAGCTCCAGCCCAAAAGGCAGCCAAAATGCAGGCCACATCCGGGAGAATCTCAAGAGCAGGGGATGGAGCAAGCCAGGCCTCAAACCACGAGAAGCTCCAGCCCAAGAATCAGCCAAAATGCAGCCCACCTCCGGGAGAATCTCAAGAGCAGGGGGTGGAGCCAGCCAGACCTCAAACCACGAGAAGCTCCAGCCCAAAAGGCAGCCAATATGCAGCCCACATATGGGAGAATCTCAAGAGCAGGGGGTGGAGCAAGCCAGGTCTCAAACCACGAGAAGCTCCAGCCCAAAAGGCAGCGAAAATGCAGCCCACATCCGGGAGAATCTCAAGAGCAGGGGTTGGAGCAAGCCAGGCCTCAAACCACGAGAACCTCCAGCCCAAAAGGCAGCCAAAATGCAGGCCACATCCGGGAGAATCTCAAGAGCAGGGGGTGGAGCAATCCAGGCCTCAAACCATGAGAAGCTCCAGCCCAAAAGGCAGCCAAAATGCAGCCCACATGCAGGAGAATCTCAAGAGCAGGGGGTGGAGCAAGCCAGGCCTCAAACCACGAGAAGCTCCAGCCCAAAAGGCAGCCAAAATGCAGCCCACATCCAGGAGAATATCAAGAGCAGGGGGTGGAGCAAGCCAGGCCTCAAACCACGAGAAGCTCCAGCCCAAAAGGCAGCCAAAATCCAGCCCACCTCCGGGAGAATCTCAATGGCAGAGTTTGGAGTAAGCCAGGCCTCAAACCACGCGAAGCTCCAGCCCAAAATGCAGCCAAAATGCAGCCCACATCCGGGACAATTTCAAGAGCAGGGGGTGGAGAAAGCCAGGCCTCAAACCATGAGAAGCTCCAGCCCAAAAGGCTGCCAAAATGCAGCCCACATCCAGGAGAATCTCAAGAGCAGGGGGTGGAGCAAGCCAGGCCTCAAACCACGAGAAGCTCCAGCCCAAAATTCAGCCAAAATGCAGCCCACATCCAGGAGAATATCAAGAGCAGGGGTTGGAGCAAGCCAGGCCTCAAACCATGAGAAGCTCCAGCCCAAAAGTGAGCCAAAATCCAGCCCACCTCCGGGAGAATCTCAAGAGCAGGGGGTGGAGCAAGCCAGGCCTCAAACCACGAGAAGCTCCAGCCCAAAAAGCAGCAACAATGCAGGCCACATCTGGGAGAATCTCAAGAGCAGGGGGTGGAGCAAGCCAGGCCCCAAACCACGAGAAGCTCCAGCCCAAAAGGCAGCCAAAATGCAGCCCACATCCGGGAGAATCTCAAGAGCAGTGGGTGGAGCAAGCCAGGCCTCAAACCACGAGAAGCTCCAGCCCAAAAGGGAGCCAAAATCCAGCCCACATCCGGGAGAATATCAAGAGCAGGGGGTGGAGCAAGCCAGGCCTCAAACCACGAGAAGCTCCAGCCCAAAAGGCAGCCAAAATGCAGCCCACATCTGGGAGAATCTCAAGAGCAGGGGGTGGAGCAAGCCAGGCCTCAAACCACGAGAAGCTCCAGCCCTAAAGGCAGCCAAAATGCAGCCCACATCGAGGAGAATATCAAGAGCAGGGGGTGGAGCAAGCAAGGCCTCAAACCTCGAGAAGCTCCAGCCCAAAAGGCAGCCAAAATGCAGCCCACATCCGGGAGAATCTCAAGAGCAGGGGATGGAGCAAGCCAGGCCTCAAACCACGAGAAGCTCCAGCCCAAAATGCAGACAAAAACCAGCCCATATCCGGGAGAATATCAAGAGCAGGGGGTGGAGCAAGCCAGGCCTCAAACCATGAGAAGCTCCAGCCCAAAAGGCAGCCAAAATGCAGCCCACATCCGGGAGAATCTCAAGAGCAGGGGGTGGAGCAAGCCAGGCCTCAAACCATGAGAAGCTCCAGCCCAAAAGGCAGCCAAAATGCAGCCCACATGCAGGAGAATCTCAAGAGCAGGGAGTGGAGCAAGCCAGGCCTCAAACCACGAGAAGCTCCAGCCCAAGAATCAGCCAAAATGCAGCCCACATGCAGGAGAATATGAAGAGCAGGGGGTGGAGCAAGCCAGGCCTCAAACCACGAGAAGCTCCAGCCCAAAAGGCAGCCAAAATCCAGCCTACCTCGGGGAGAATCTCAATGGCAGAGTTTGGAGTAAGCCAGGCCTCAAACCACGAGAAGCTCCAGCCCAAAATGCAGCCAAAATGCAGCCCACATCCGGGACAATTTCAAGAGCAGGGGGTGGAGCAAGCCAGGCCTCAAACCACGAGAAGCTCCAGCCCAAAAGGCAGCCAAAATGCAGCGCACATCCGGGAGATTCTCAAGAGCAGGGGGTGGAGCAAGCCAGGCCTCAAACCACGAGAAGCTCCAGCCCAAAAGGCAGCCAAAATGCAGGCCACATCCGGGAGAATCTCAAGAGCAGGGGGTGGAGCAAGCCAGGCCTCAAACCTCGAGAAGCTCCAGCCC
Source organism: Rhynochetos jubatus (assembly GCA_027574665.1). Lineage (NCBI taxonomy): Eukaryota > Metazoa > Chordata > Aves > Eurypygiformes > Rhynochetidae > Rhynochetos > Rhynochetos jubatus. The sequence continues at coordinate 1,177,905 of CM050669.1, forward strand.
AAAAGGCAGCCAAAATGCAGCCCACATGCGGGAGAATCTCAAGAGCAGGGGGTCGAGCAAGGCAGGCCTCAAACCACGAGAAGCTCCAGCCCAAAAGGCAGCCAAAATGCAGGCCACATCCGGGAGAATCTCAAGAGCAGGGGATGGAGCAAGCCAGGCCTCAAACCACGAGAAGCTCCAGCCCAAGAATCAGCCAAAATGCAGCCCACCTCCGGGAGAATCTCAAGAGCAGGGGGTGGAGCCAGCCAGGCCTCAAACCACGAGAAGCTCCAGCCCAAAAGGCAGCCGATATGCAGCCCACATATGGGAGAATCTCAAGAGCAGGGGGTGGAGCAAGCCAGGTCTCAAACCACGAGAAGCTCCAGCCCAAAAGGCAGCGAAAATGCAGCCCACATCCGGGAGAATCTCAAGAGCAGGGGTTGGAGCAAGCCAGGCCTCAAACCACGAGAACCTCCAGCCCAAAAGGCAGCCAAAATGCAGCCCACATCCAGGAGAATCTCAAGAGCAGGGGGTGGAGCAAGCCAGGCCTCAAACCACGAGAAGCTCCAGCCCAAAAGGCAGCCAAAATCCAGCCCACCTCCGGGAGAATCTCAATGGCAGAGTTTGGAGTAAGCCAGGCCTCAAACCACGAGAAGCTCCAGCCCAAAATGCAGCCAAAATGCAGCCCACATCCGGGACAATTTCAAGAGCAGGGGGTGGAGCAAGCCAGGCCTCAAACCATGAGAAGCTCCAGCCCAAAAGGCAGCCAAAATGCAGCCCACATCCAGGAGAATCTCAAGAGCAGGGGGTGGAGCAAGCCAGGCCTCAAACCATGAGAAGCTCCAGCCCAAAAGTGAGCCAAAATCCAGCCCACCTCCGGGAGAATCTCAAGAGCAGGGGGTGGAGCAAGCCAGGCCTCAAACCACGAGAAGCTCCAGCCCAAAAAGCAGCAACAATGCAGGCCACATCTGGGAGAATCTCAAGAGCAGGGGGTGGAGCAAGCCAGGCCCCAAACCACGAGAAGCTCCAGCCCAAAAGGCAGCCAAAATGCAGCCCACATCCAGGAGAATCTCAAGAGCAGTGGGTGGAGCAAGCCAGGCCTCAAACCACGAGAAGCTCCAGCCCAAAAGGGAGCCAAAATCCAGCCCACATCCGGGAGAATATCAAGAGCAGGGGGTGGAGCAAGCCAGGCCTCAAACCACGAGAAGCTCCAGCCCAAAAGGCAGCCAAAATGCAGCCCACATCCGGGAGAATCTCAAGAGCAGGGGGTGGAGCAAGCCAGGCCTCAAACCACGAGAAGCTCCAGCCCTAAAGGCAGCCAAAATGCAGCCCACATCGAGGAGAATATCAAGAGCAGGGGGTGGAGCAAGCAAGGCCTCAAACCTCGAGAAGCTCCAGCCCAAAAGGCAGCCAAAATGCAGCCCACATCCGGGAGAATCTCAAGAGCAGGGGATGGAGCAAGCCAGGCCTCAAACCACGAGAAGCTCCAGCCCAAAATGCAGACAAAAACCAGCCCATATCCGGGAGAATCTCAAGAGCAGGGGGTGGAGCAAGCCAGGCCTCAAACCACGAGAAGCTCCAGCCCAAAAGGCAGCCAAAATGCAGCCCACATCCGGGAGAATCTCAAGAGCAGGGGGTGGAGCAAGCCAGGCCTCAAACCACGAGAAGCTCCAGCCCAAAAGGCAGCCAAAATGCAGCCCACATCCGGGAGAATCTCAAGAGCAGGGGGTGGAGCAAGCCAGGCCTCAAACCACGAGAAGCTCCAGCCCAAAAGGCAGCCAAAATCCAGCCCACCTCCGGGAGAATCTCAATGGCAGAGTTTGGAGTAAGCCAGGCCTCAAACCACGAGAAGCTCCAGCCCAAAATGCAGCCAAAATGCAGCCCACATCCGGGACAATTTCAAGAGCAGGGGGTGGAGCAAGCCAGGCCTCAAACCATGAGAAGCTCCAGCCCAAAAGGCAGCCAAAATGCAGCCCACATCCAGGAGAATCTCAAGAGCAGGGGGTGGAGCAAGCCAGGCCTCAAACCACGAGAAGCTCCAGCCCAAAATTCAGCCAAAATGCAGCCCACATCCAGGAGAATATCAAGAGCAGGGGTTGGAGCAAGCCAGGCCTCAAACCATGAGAAGCTCCAGCCCAAAAGTGAGCCAAAATCCAGCCCACCTCCGGGAGAATCTCAAGAGCAGGGGGTGGAGCAAGCCAGGCCTCAAACCACGAGAAGCTCCAGCCCAAAAAGCAGCAACAATGCAGGCCACATCTGGGAGAATCTCAAGAGCAGGGGGTGGAGCAAGCCAGGCCCCAAACCACGAGAAGCTCCAGCCCAAAAGGCAGCCAAAATGCAGCCCACATCCAGGAGAATATCAAGAGCAGGGGGTGGAGCAAGCCAGGCCTCAAACCACGAGAAGCTCCAGCCCAAAAGGCAGCCAAAATGCAGCCCACATCTGGGAGAATCTCAAGAGCAGGGGGTGGAGCAAGCCAGGCCTCAAACCACGAGAAGCTCCAGCCCAAAAGGCAGACAATATCCAGCCCATATCCGGGAGAATATCAAGAGCAGGGGGTGGAGTAAGCCAGGCCTCAAACCACGAGAATCTCCAGCCCAAAAGGCAGCCAAAATGCAGCCCACATCCGGGAGAATCTCAAGAGCAGGGGGTGGAGCAAGCCAGGCCTCAAACCACGAGAAGCTCCAGCCCAAAATGCAGCCAAAATGCAGCCCACATCCGGGAGAATCTCAAGAGCAGGGTGAGGAGCAAGCCAGGCCTCAAACCACGAGAAGCTCCAGCCCAAAAGGCAGCCAAAATGCAGCCCACATCCGGGAGAATCTCAAGAGCAGGGTGTGGAGCAAGCAAGGCCTCAAACCTCGAGAAGCTCCAGCCCAAAATGCAGACAAAAACCAGCCCATATCCGGGAGAATCTCAAGAGCAGGGGGTGGAGCAAGCCAGGCCTCAAACCACGAGAAGCTCCAGCCCAAGAATCAGCCAAAATGCAGCCCACATGCAGGAGAATATGAAGAGCAGGGGGTGGAGCAAGCCAGGCCTCAAACCACGAGAAGCTCCAGCCCAAAAGGCAGCCAAAATGCAGCCCACATCCGGGACAATTTCAAGAGCAGGGGGTGGAGCAAGCCAGGCCTCAAACCACGAGAAGCTCCAGCCCAAAAGGCAGCCAAAATGCAGCGCACAACCGGGAGATTCTCAAGAGCAGGGGGTGGAGCAAGCCAGGCCTCAAACCACGAGAAGCTCCAGCCCAAAAGGCAGCCAAAATGCAGCCCACATCCGGGAGAATCTCAAGAGCAGGGGGTGGAGCAAGCCAGGCCTCAAACCTCGAGAAGCTCCAGCCCAAAAAGCAGCCAAAATGCAGCCCACATGCGGGAGAATCTCAAGAGCAGGGGGTCGAGCAAGGCAGGCCTCAAACCACGAGAAGCTCCAGCCCAAAAGGCAGCCAAAATGCAGCCCACATCCGGGAGAATCTCAAGAGCAGGGGATGGAGCAAGCCAGGCCTCAAACCACGAGAAGCTCCAGCCCAAGAATCAGCCAAAATGCAGCCCACCTCCGGGAGAATCTCAAGAGCAGGGGGTGGAGCAAGCCAGGCCTCAAACCACGAGAAGCTCCAGCCCAAAAAGCAGCCAATATGCAGCCCACATCTGGTAGAATCTCAAGAGCAGGGGGTGGAGCAAGCCAGGTCTCAAACCACGAGAAGCTCCAGCCCAAAAGGCAGCGAAAATGCAGCCCACATCCGGGAGAATCTCAAGAGCAGGGGTTGGAGCAAGCCAGGCCTCAAACCACGAGAACCTCCAGCCCAAAAGGCAGCCAAAATGCAGGCCACATCCGGGAGAATCTCAAGAGCAGGGGGTGGAGCAAGCCAGGCCTCAAACCATGAGAAGCTCCAGCCCAAAAGGCAGCCAAAATGCAGCCCACATCCGGGAGAATCTCAAGAGCAGGGGGTGGAGCAATCCAGGCCTCAAACCATGAGAAGCTCCAGCCCAAAATGCAGCCAAAATGCAGCCCACATGCAGGAGAATCTCAAGAGCAGGGGGTGGAGCAAGCCAGGCCTCAAACCACGAGAAGCTCCAGCCCAAAAAGCAGCAACAATGCAGGCCACATCTGGGAGAATCTCAAGAGCAGGGGGTGGAGCAAGCCAGGCCCCAAACCACGAGAAGCTCCAGCCCAAAAGGCAGCCAAAATGCAGCCCACATCTGGGAGAATCTCAAGAGGAGGTTGTGGAGCAAGCCAGGCCTCAAACCACGAGAAGCTCCAGCCCAAAAGGCAGCCAAAATGCAGCCCACATCCGGGAGAATCTCAAGAGCAGGGGGTGGAGCAAGCCAGGCCTCAAACCAGGAGAAGCTCCAGCCCAAAAGGCAGCCAAAATGCAGCCCACATGCAGGAGAATCTCAAGAGCAGGAAGTGGAGCAAGCCAGGCCTCAAACCACGAGAAGCTCCAGCCCAAGAATCAGCCAAAATGCAGCCCACATGCAGGAGAATATGAAGAGCAGGGGGTGGAGCACGCCAGGCCTCAAACCACGAGAAGCTCCAGCCCAAAAGGCAGCCAAAATCCAGCCTACCTCGGGGAGAATCTCAATGGCAGAGTTTGGAGTAAGCCAGGCCTCAAACCACGAGAAGCTCCAGCCCAAAATGCAGCCAAAATGCAGCCCACATCCGGGACAATTTCAAGAGCAGGGGGTGGAGCAAGCCAGGCCTCAAACCACGAGAAGCTCCAGCCCAAAAGGCAGCCAAAATGCAGCGCACATCCGGGAGATTCTCAAGAGCAGGGGGTGGAGCAAGCCAGGCCTCAAACCACGAGAAGCTCCAGCCCAAAAGGCAGCCAAAATGCAGGCCACATCCGGGAGAATCTCAAGAGCAGGGGGTGGAGCAAGCCAGGCCTCAAACCACGAGAAGCTCCAGCCCAAAAGGCAGCCAAAATGCAGCCCACATGCGGGAGAATCTCAAGAGCAGGGGGTCGAGCAAGGCAGGCCTCAAACCACGAGAAGCTCCAGCCCAAAAGGCAGCCAAAATGCAGGCCACATCCGGGAGAATCTCAAGAGCAGGGGATGGAGCAAGCCAGGCCTCAAACCACGAGAAGCTCCAGCCCAAGAATCAGCCAAAATGCAGCCCACCTCCGGGAGAATCTCAAGAGCAGGGGGTGGAGCCAGCCAGACCTCAAACCACGAGAAGCTCCAGCCCAAAAGGCAGCCAATATGCAGCCCACATATGGGAGAATCTCAAGAGCAGGGGGTGGAGCAAGCCAGGTCTCAAACCACGAGAAGCTCCAGCCCAAAAGGCAGCGAAAATGCAGCCCACATCCGGGAGAATCTCAAGAGCAGGGGTTGGAGCAAGCCAGGCCTCAAACCACGAGAACCTCCAGCCCAAAAGGCAGCCAAAATGCAGGCCACATCCGGGAGAATCTCAAGAGCAGGGGGTGGAGCAATCCAGGCCTCAAACCATGAGAAGCTCCAGCCCAAAAGGCAGCCAAAATGCAGCCCACATGCAGGAGAATCTCAAGAGCAGGGGGTGGAGCAAGCCAGGCCTCAAACCACGAGAAGCTCCAGCCCAAAAGGCAGCCAAAATGCAGCCCACATCCAGGAGAATATCAAGAGCAGGGGGTGGAGCAAGCCAGGCCTCAAACCACGAGAAGCTCCAGCCCAAAAGGCAGCCAAAATCCAGCCCACCTCCGGGAGAATCTCAATGGCAGAGTTTGGAGTAAGCCAGGCCTCAAACCACGCGAAGCTCCAGCCCAAAATGCAGCCAAAATGCAGCCCACATCCGGGACAATTTCAAGAGCAGGGGGTGGAGAAAGCCAGGCCTCAAACCATGAGAAGCTCCAGCCCAAAAGGCTGCCAAAATGCAGCCCACATCCAGGAGAATCTCAAGAGCAGGGGGTGGAGCAAGCCAGGCCTCAAACCACGAGAAGCTCCAGCCCAAAATTCAGCCAAAATGCAGCCCACATCCAGGAGAATATCAAGAGCAGGGGTTGGAGCAAGCCAGGCCTCAAACCATGAGAAGCTCCAGCCCAAAAGTGAGCCAAAATCCAGCCCACCTCCGGGAGAATCTCAAGAGCAGGGGGTGGAGCAAGCCAGGCCTCAAACCACGAGAAGCTCCAGCCCAAAAAGCAGCAACAATGCAGGCCACATCTGGGAGAATCTCAAGAGCAGGGGGTGGAGCAAGCCAGGCCCCAAACCACGAGAAGCTCCAGCCCAAAAGGCAGCCAAAATGCAGCCCACATCCGGGAGAATCTCAAGAGCAGTGGGTGGAGCAAGCCAGGCCTCAAACCACGAGAAGCTCCAGCCCAAAAGGGAGCCAAAATCCAGCCCACATCCGGGAGAATATCAAGAGCAGGGGGTGGAGCAAGCCAGGCCTCAAACCACGAGAAGCTCCAGCCCAAAAGGCAGCCAAAATGCAGCCCACATCTGGGAGAATCTCAAGAGCAGGGGGTGGAGCAAGCCAGGCCTCAAACCACGAGAAGCTCCAGCCCTAAAGGCAGCCAAAATGCAGCCCACATCGAGGAGAATATCAAGAGCAGGGGGTGGAGCAAGCAAGGCCTCAAACCTCGAGAAGCTCCAGCCCAAAAGGCAGCCAAAATGCAGCCCACATCCGGGAGAATCTCAAGAGCAGGGGATGGAGCAAGCCAGGCCTCAAACCACGAGAAGCTCCAGCCCAAAATGCAGACAAAAACCAGCCCATATCCGGGAGAATATCAAGAGCAGGGGGTGGAGCAAGCCAGGCCTCAAACCATGAGAAGCTCCAGCCCAAAAGGCAGCCAAAATGCAGCCCACATCCGGGAGAATCTCAAGAGCAGGGGGTGGAGCAAGCCAGGCCTCAAACCATGAGAAGCTCCAGCCCAAAAGGCAGCCAAAATGCAGCCCACATGCAGGAGAATCTCAAGAGCAGGGAGTGGAGCAAGCCAGGCCTCAAACCACGAGAAGCTCCAGCCCAAGAATCAGCCAAAATGCAGCCCACATGCAGGAGAATATGAAGAGCAGGGGGTGGAGCAAGCCAGGCCTCAAACCACGAGAAGCTCCAGCCCAAAAGGCAGCCAAAATCCAGCCTACCTCGGGGAGAATCTCAATGGCAGAGTTTGGAGTAAGCCAGGCCTCAAACCACGAGAAGCTCCAGCCCAAAATGCAGCCAAAATGCAGCCCACATCCGGGACAATTTCAAGAGCAGGGGGTGGAGCAAGCCAGGCCTCAAACCACGAGAAGCTCCAGCCCAAAAGGCAGCCAAAATGCAGCGCACATCCGGGAGATTCTCAAGAGCAGGGGGTGGAGCAAGCCAGGCCTCAAACCACGAGAAGCTCCAGCCCAAAAGGCAGCCAAAATGCAGGCCACATCCGGGAGAATCTCAAGAGCAGGGGGTGGAGCAAGCCAGGCCTCAAACCTCGAGAAGCTCCAGCCCAAAAGGCAGCCAAAATGCAGCCCACATGCGGGAGAATCTCAAGAGCAGGGGGTCGAGCAAGGCAGGCCTCAAACCACGAGAAGCTCCAGCCCAAAAGGCAGCCAAAATGCAGGCCACATCCGGGAGAATCTCAAGAGCAGGGGATGGAGCAAGCCAGGCCTCAAACCACGAGAAGCTCCAGCCCAAGAATCAGCCAAAATGCAGCCCACCTCCGGGAGAATCTCAAGAGCAGGGGGTGGAGCCAGCCAGGCCTCAAACCACGAGAAGCTCCAGCCCAAAAGGCAGCCGATATGCAGCCCACATATGGGAGAATCTCAAGAGCAGGGGGTGGAGCAAGCCAGGTCTCAAACCACGAGAAGCTCCAGCCCAAAAGGCAGCGAAAATGCAGCCCACATCCGGGAGAATCTCAAGAGCAGGGGTTGGAGCAAGCCAGGCCTCAAACCACGAGAACCTCCAGCCCAAAAGGCAGCCAAAATGCAGCCCACATCCAGGAGAATCTCAAGAGCAGGGGGTGGAGCAAGCCAGGCCTCAAACCACGAGAAGCTCCAGCCCAAAAGGCAGCCAAAATCCAGCCCACCTCCGGGAGAATCTCAATGGCAGAGTTTGGAGTAAGCCAGGCCTCAAACCACGAGAAGCTCCAGCCCAAAATGCAGCCAAAATGCAGCCCACATCCGGGACAATTTCAAGAGCAGGGGGTGGAGCAAGCCAGGCCTCAAACCATGAGAAGCTCCAGCCCAAAAGGCAGCCAAAATGCAGCCCACATCCAGGAGAATCTCAAGAGCAGGGGGTGGAGCAAGCCAGGCCTCAAACCATGAGAAGCTCCAGCCCAAAAGTGAGCCAAAATCCAGCCCACCTCCGGGAGAATCTCAAGAGCAGGGGGTGGAGCAAGCCAGGCCTCAAACCACGAGAAGCTCCAGCCCAAAAAGCAGCAACAATGCAGGCCACATCTGGGAGAATCTCAAGAGCAGGGGGTGGAGCAAGCCAGGCCCCAAACCACGAGAAGCTCCAGCCCAAAAGGCAGCCAAAATGCAGCCCACATCCAGGAGAATCTCAAGAGCAGTGGGTGGAGCAAGCCAGGCCTCAAACCACGAGAAGCTCCAGCCCAAAAGGGAGCCAAAATCCAGCCCACATCCGGGAGAATATCAAGAGCAGGGGGTGGAGCAAGCCAGGCCTCAAACCACGAGAAGCTCCAGCCCAAAAGGCAGCCAAAATGCAGCCCACATCCGGGAGAATCTCAAGAGCAGGGGGTGGAGCAAGCCAGGCCTCAAACCACGAGAAGCTCCAGCCCTAAAGGCAGCCAAAATGCAGCCCACATCGAGGAGAATATCAAGAGCAGGGGGTGGAGCAAGCAAGGCCTCAAACCTCGAGAAGCTCCAGCCCAAAAGGCAGCCAAAATGCAGCCCACATCCGGGAGAATCTCAAGAGCAGGGGATGGAGCAAGCCAGGCCTCAAACCACGAGAAGCTCCAGCCCAAAATGCAGACAAAAACCAGCCCATATCCGGGAGAATCTCAAGAGCAGGGGGTGGAGCAAGCCAGGCCTCAAACCACGAGAAGCTCCAGCCCAAAAGGCAGCCAAAATGCAGCCCACATCCGGGAGAATCTCAAGAGCAGGGGGTGGAGCAAGCCAGGCCTCAAACCACGAGAAGCTCCAGCCCAAAAGGCAGCCAAAATGCAGCCCACATCCGGGAGAATCTCAAGAGCAGGGGGTGGAGCAAGCCAGGCCTCAAACCACGAGAAGCTCCAGCCCAAAAGGCAGCCAAAATCCAGCCCACCTCCGGGAGAATCTCAATGGCAGAGTTTGGAGTAAGCCAGGCCTCAAACCACGAGAAGCTCCAGCCCAAAATGCAGCCAAAATGCAGCCCACATCCGGGACAATTTCAAGAGCAGGGGGTGGAGCAAGCCAGGCCTCAAACCATGAGAAGCTCCAGCCCAAAAGGCAGCCAAAATGCAGCCCACATCCAGGAGAATCTCAAGAGCAGGGGGTGGAGCAAGCCAGGCCTCAAACCACGAGAAGCTCCAGCCCAAAATTCAGCCAAAATGCAGCCCACATCCAGGAGAATATCAAGAGCAGGGGTTGGAGCAAGCCAGGCCTCAAACCATGAGAAGCTCCAGCCCAAAAGTGAGCCAAAATCCAGCCCACCTCCGGGAGAATCTCAAGAGCAGGGGGTGGAGCAAGCCAGGCCTCAAACCACGAGAAGCTCCAGCCCAAAAAGCAGCAACAATGCAGCCCACATCTGGGAGAATCTCAAGAGCAGGGGGTGGAGCAAGCCAGGCCTCAAACCACGAGAAGCTCCAGCCCAAAAGGCAGCCAAAATGCAGCCCACATCCAGGAGAATATCAAGAGCAGGGGGTGGAGCAAGCCAGGCCTCAAACCACGAGAAGCTCCAGCCCAAAAGGCAGCCAAAATGCAGCCCACATCTGGGAGAATCTCAAGAGCAGGTTGTGGAGCAAGCCAGGCCTCAAACCACGAGAAGCTCCAGCCCAAAAGGCAGCCAAAATGCAGCCCACATCCGGGAGAATCTCAAGAGCAGGGGGTGGAGCAAGCCAGGCCTCAAACCAGGAGAAGCTCCAGCCCAAAAGGCAGCCAAAATGCAGCCAACATCCGGGAGAATATCAAGAGCAGGGGGTGGAGCAAGCCAGGCCTCAAACCACGAGAAGCTCCAGCCCAAAAGGCAGCCAAAATGCAGCCCACATCCGGGAGAATCTCAAGAGCAGGGGGTGGAGCAAGCCAGGCCTCAAACCACGAGAAGCTCCAGCCCAAAAGGCAGCCAAAATCCAGCCCACCTCCGGGAGAATCTCAATGGCAGAGTTTGGAGTAAGCCAGGCCTCAAACCACGAGAAGCTCCAGCCCAAAATGCAGCCAAAATGCAGCCCACATCCGGGACAATTTCAAGAGCAGGGGGTGGAGCAAGCCAGGCCTCAAACCATGAGAAGCTCCAGCCCAAAAGGCAGCCAAAATGCAGCCCACATCCAGGAGAATCTCAAGAGCAGGGGGTGGAGCAAGCCAGGCCTCAAACCACGAGAAGCTCCAGCCCAAAATTCAGCCAAAATGCAGCCCACATCCAGGAGAATATCAAGAGCAGGGGTTGGAGCAAGCCAGGCCTCAAACCATGAGAAGCTCCAGCCCAAAAGTGAGCCAAAATCCAGCCCACCTCCGGGAGAATCTCAAGAGCAGGGGGTGGAGCAAGCCAGGCCTCAAACCACGAGAAGCTCCAGCCCAAAAAGCAGCAACAATGCAGGCCACATCTGGGAGAATCTCAAGAGCAGGGGGTGGAGCAAGCCAGGCCCCAAACCACGAGAAGCTCCAGCCCAAAAGGCAGCCAAAATGCAGCCCACATCCAGGAGAATATCAAGAGCAGGGGGTGGAGCAAGCCAGGCCTCAAACCACGAGAAGCTCCAGCCCAAAAGGCAGCCAAAATGCAGCCCACATCTGGGAGAATCTCAAGAGCAGGTTGTGGAGCAAGCCAGGCCTCAAACCACGAGAAGCTCCAGCCCAAAAGGCAGCCAAAATGCAGCCCACATCCGGGAGAATCTCAAGAGCAGGGGGTGGAGCAAGCCAGGCCTCAAACCAGGAGAAGCTCCAGCCCAAAAGGCAGCCAAAATGCAGCCAACATCCGGGAGAATATCAAGAGCAGGGGGTGGAGCAAGCCAGGCCTCAAACCACGAGAAGCTCCAGCCCAAAATAAAGCCAAAATCCAGCCCACATCCGGGAGAATCTCAAGAGCAGGGGGTGGAGCAAGCCAGGCCTCAAACCATGAGAAGCTCCAGCCCAAAAGGCAGCCAAAATGCAGCCCACATGCAGGAGAATCTCAAGAGCAGGGAGTGGAGCAAGCCAGGCCTCAAACCACGAGAAGCTCCAGCCCAAGAATCAGCCAAAATGCAGCCCACATGCAGGAGAATATGAAGAGCAGGGGGTGGAGCAAGCCAGGCCTCAAACCACGAGAAGCTCCAGCCCAAAAGGCAGCCAAAATCCAGCCTACCTCGGGGAGAATCTCAATGGCAGAGTTTGGAGTAAGCCAGGCCTCAAACCACGAGAAGCTCCAGCCCAAAATGCAGCCAAAATGCAGCCCACATCCGGGACAATTTCAAGAGCAGGGGGTGGAGCAAGCCAGGCCTCAAACCACGAGAAGCTCCAGCCCCAAAGGCAGCCAAAATGCAGCGCACATCCGGGAGATTCTCAAGAGCAGGGGATGGAGCAAGCCAGGCCTCAAACCACGAGAAGCTCCAGCCCAAAAGGCAGCCAAAATGCAGGCCACATCCGGGAGAATCTCAAGAGCAGGGGGTGGAGCAAGCCAGGCCTCAAACCTCGAGAAGCTCCAGCCCAAAAGGCAGCCAAAATGCAGCCCACATGCGGGAGAATCTCAAGAGCAGGGGGTCGAGCAAGGCAGGCCTCAAACCACGAGAAGCTCCAGCCCAAAAGGCAGCCAAAATACAGGCCACATCCGGGAGAATCTCAAGAGCAGGGGATGGAGCAAGCCAGGCCTCAAACCACGAGAAGCTCCAGCCCAAGAATCAGCCAAAATGCAGCCCAACTCCGGGAGAATCTCAAGAGCAGGGGGTGGAGCCAGCCAGGCCTCAAACCACGAGAAGCTCCAGCCCAAAAGGCAGCCAATATGCAGCCCACATATGGGAGAATCTCAAGAGCAGGGGGTGGAGCAAGCCATGTCTCAAACCACGAGAAGCTCCAGCCCAAAAGGCAGCGAAAATGCAGCCCACATCCGGGAGAATCTCAAGAGCAGGGGTTGGAGCAAGCCAGGCCTCAAACCACGAGAACCTCCAGCCCAAAAGGCAGCCAAAATGCAGGCCACATCCGGGAGAATCTCAAGAGCAGGGGTTGGAGCAATCCAGGCCTCAAACCATGAGAAGCTCCAGCCCAAAAGGCAGCCAAAATGCAGCCCACATGCAGGAGAATCTCAAGAGCAGGGGGTGGAGCAAGCCAGGCCTCAAACCACGAGAAGCTCCAGCCCAAAAGGCAGCCAAAATGCAGCCCACATGCAGGAGAATATGAAGAGCAGGGGGTGGAGCAAGCCAGGCCTCAAACCACGAGAAGCTCCAGCCCAAAAGGCAGCCAAAATCCAGCCCACCTCCGGGAGAATCTCAATGGCAGAGTTTGGAGTAAGCCAGGCCTCAAACCACGAGAAGCTCCAGCCCAAAATGCAGCCAAAATGCAGCCCACATCCGGGACAATTTCAAGAGCAGGGGGTGGAGCAAGCCAGGCCTCAAACCATGAGAAGCTCCAGCCCAAAAGGCAGCCAAAATGCAGCCCACATCTGGGAAAATCTCAAGAGCAGGTTGTGGAGCAAGCCAGGCCTCAAACTACGAGAAGCTCCAGCCCAAAATTCAGCCAAAATGCAGCCCACATCCAGGAGAATATCAAGAGCAGGGGTTGGAGCAAGCCAGGCCTCAAACCATGAGAAGCTCCAGCCCAAAAGTGAGCCAAAATCCAGCCCACCTCCGGGAGAATCTCAAGAGCAGGGGGTGGAGCAAGCCAGGCCTCAAACCACGAGAAGCTCCAGCCCAAAAAGCAGCAACAATGCAGGCCACATCTGGGAGAATCTCAAGAGCAGGGGGTGGAGCAAGCCAGGCCCCAAACCACGAGAAGCTCCAGCCCAAAAGGCAGCCAAAATGCAGCCCACATCCGGGAGAATCTCAAGAGCAGGGGGTGGAGCAAGCCAGGCCTCAAACCACGAGAAGCTCCAGCCCAAAAGGGAGTCAAAATCCAGCCCACATCCGGGAGAATATCAAGAGCAGGGGGTGGAGCAAGCCAGGCCTCAAACCACGAGAAGCTCCAGCCCAAAAGGCAGCCAAAATGCAGCCCACATCTGGGAGAATCTCAAGAGCAGGGGGTGGAGCAAGCCAGGCCTCAAACCACGAGAAGCTCCAGCCCTAAAGGCAGCCAAAATGCAGCCCACATCGAGGAGAATATCAAGAGCAGGGGGTGGAGCAAGCAAGGCCTCAAACCTCGAGAAGCTCCAGCCCAAAAGGCAGCCAAAATGCAGCCCACATCCGGGAGAATCTCAAGAGCAGGGGATGGAGCAAGCCAGGCCTCAAACCACGAGAAGCTCCAGCCCAAAATGCAGACAAAAACCAGCCCATATCCGGGAGAATATCAAGAGCAGGGGGGGGAGCAAGCCAGGCCTCAAACCACGAGAAGCTCCAGCCCAAAAGGCAGCCAAAATGCAGCCCACATCCGGGAGAATCTCAAGAGCAGGGGGTGGAGCAAGCCAGGCCTCAAACCAGGAGAAGCTCCAGCCCAAAAGGCAGCCAAAATGCAGCCCACATCTGGGAGAATCTCAAGAGCAGGTTGTGGAGCAAGCCAGGCCTCAAACCACGAGAAGCTCCAGCCCAAAAGGCAGCCAAAATGCAGCCCACATCCGGGAGAATCTCAAGAGCAGGGGGTGGAGCAAGCCAGGCCTCAAACCTCGAGAAGCTCCAGCCCAAAAGGCAGCCAAAATGCAGCCCACATCCGGGAGAATCTCAAGAGCAGGGGGTGGAGCAAGCCAGGCCTCAAACCACGAGAAGCTCCAGCCCAAAAGAAAGCCAAAATCCAGCCCACATCCGGGAGAATCTCAAGAGCAGGGGGTGGAGCAAGCCAGGCCTCAAACCATGAGAAGCTCCAGCCCAAAAGGCAGCCAAAATGCAGCCCACATGCAGGAGAATCTCAAGAGCAGGGAGTGGAGCAAGCCAGGCCTCAAACCACGAGAAGCTCCAGCCCAAGAATCAGCCAAAATGCAGCCCACATCCGGGAGAATCTCAAGAGCAGGGGGTGGAGCAAGCCAGGCCTCAAACCAGGAGAAGCTCCAGCCCAAAAGGCAGCCAAAATGCAGCCCACATCTGGGAGAATCTCAAGAGCAGGTTGTGGAGCAAGCCAGGCCTCAAACCACGAGAAGCTCCAGCCCAAAAGGCAGCCAAAATGCAGCCCACATCCGGGAGAATCTCAAGAGCAGGGGATGGAGCAAGCCAGGCCTCAAACCACGAGAAGCTCCAGCCCAAAATGCAGACAAAAACCAGCCCATATCCGGGAGAATATCAAGAGCAGGGGGTGGAGCAAGCCAGGCCTCAAACCACGAGAAGCTCCAGCCCAAAAGGCAGCCAAAATGCAGCCCACATCCGGGAGAATCTCAAGAGCAGGGGGTGGAGCAAGCCAGGCCTCAAACCACGAGAAGCTCCAGCCCAAAAGGCAGCCAAAATGCAGCCCACATCTGGGAGAATCTCAAGAGCAGGTTGTGGAGCAAGCCAGGCCTCAAACCACGAGAAGCTCCAGCCCAAAAGGCAGCCAAAATGCAGCCCACATCCGGGAGAATCTCAAGAGCAGGGGGTGGAGCAAGCCAGGCCTCAAACCAGGAGAAGCTCCAGCCCAAAAGGCAGCCAAAATGCAGCCCACATCCGGGAGAATCTCAAGAGCAGGGGGTGGAGCAAGCCAGGCCTCAAACCACGAGAAGCTCCAGCCCAAAAGAAAGCCAAAATCCAGCCCACATCCGGGAGAATCTCAAGAGCAGGGGGTGGAGCAAGCCAGGCCTCAAACCATGAGAAGCTCCAGCCCAAAAGGCAGCCAAAATGCAGCCCACATGCAGGAGAATCTCAAGAGCAGGGAGTGGAGCAAGCCAGGCCTCAAACCACGAGAAGCTCCAGCCCAAGAATCAGCCAAAATGCAGCCCACATGCAGGAGAATATGAAGAGCAGGGGGTGGAGCAAGCCAGGCCTCAAACCACGAGAAGCTCCAGCCCAAAAGGCAGCCAAAATCCAGCCTACCTCGGGGAGAATCTCAATGGCAGAGTTTGGAGTAAGCCAGGCCTCAAACCACGAGAAGCTCCAGCCCAAAATGCAGCCAAAATGCAGCCCACATCCGGGACAATTTCAAGAGCAGGGGGTGGAGCAAGCCAGGCCTCAAACCACGAGAAGCTCCAGCCCAAAAGGCAGCCAAAATGCAGCGCACATCCGGGAGATTCTCAAGAGCAGGGGGTGGAGCAAGCCAGGCCTCAAACCACGAGAAGCTCCAGCCCAAAAGGCAGCCAAAATGCAGGCCACATCCGGGAGAATCTCAAGAGCAGGGGGTGGAGCAAGCCAGGCCTCAAACCTCGAGAAGCTCCAGCCCAAAAGGCAGCCAAAATGCAGCCCACATGCGGGAGAATCTCAAGAGCAGGGGGTCGAGCAAGGCAGGCCTCAAACCACGAGAAGCTCCAGCCCAAAAGGCAGCCAAAATGCAGGCCACATCCGGGAGAATCTCAAGAGCAGGGGATGGAGCAAGCCAGGCCTCAAACCACGAGAAGCTCCAGCCCAAGAATCAGCCAAAATGCAGCCCACCTCCGGGAGAATCTCAAGAGCAGGGGGTGGAGCCAGCCAGGCCTCAAACCACGAGAAGCTCCAGCCCAAAAGGCAGCCAATAGGCAGCCCACATATGGGAGAATCTCAAGAGCAGGGGGTGGAGCAAGCCAGGCCTCAAACCACGAGAAGCTCCAGCCCAAAAGGCAGCAACAATGCAGGCCACATCTGGGAGAATCTCAAGAGCAGGGGGTGGAGCAAGCCAGGCCCCAAACCACGAGAAGCTCCAGCCCAAAAGGCAGCCAAAATGCAGCCCACATCCGGGAGAATCTCAAGAGCAGGGGGTGGAGCAAGCCAGGCCTCAAACCACGAGAAGCTCCAGCCCAAAAGGGAGTCAAAATCCAGCCCACATCCGGGAGAATATCAAGAGCAGGGGGTGGAGCAAGCCAGGCCTCAAACCACGAGAAGCTCCAGCCCAAAAGGCAGCCAAAATGCAGCCCACATCTGGGAGAATCTCAAGAGCAGGGGGTGGAGCAAGCCAGGCCTCAAACCACGAGAAGCTCCAGCCCTAAAGGCAGCCAAAATGCAGCCCACATCGAGGAGAATATCAAGAGCAGGGGGTGGAGCAAGCAAGGCCTCAAACCTCGAGAAGCTCCAGCCCAAAAGGCAGCCAAAATGCAGCCCACATCCGGGAGAATCTCAAGAGCAGGGGATGGAGCAAGCCAGGCCTCAAACCACGAGAAGCTCCAGCCCAAAATGCAGACAAAAACCAGCCCATATCCGGGAGAATATCAAGAGCAGGGGGGGGAGCAAGCCAGGCCTCAAACCACGAGAAGCTCCAGCCCAAAAGGCAGCCAAAATGCAGCCCACATCCGGGAGAATCTCAAGAGCAGGGGGTGGAGCAAGCCAGGCCTCAAACCAGGAGAAGCTCCAGCCCAAAAGGCAGCCAAAATGCAGCCCACATCTGGGAGAATCTCAAGAGCAGGTTGTGGAGCAAGCCAGGCCTCAAACCACGAGAAGCTCCAGCCCAAAAGGCAGCCAAAATGCAGCCCACATCCGGGAGAATCTCAAGAGCAGGGGGTGGAGCAAGCCAGGCCTCAAACCTCGAGAAGCTCCAGCCCAAAAGGCAGCCAAAATGCAGCCCACATCCGGGAGAATCTCAAGAGCAGGGGGTGGAGCAAGCCAGGCCTCAAACCACGAGAAGCTCCAGCCCAAAAGAAAGCCAAAATCCAGCCCACATCCGGGAGAATCTCAAGAGCAGGGGGTGGAGCAAGCCAGGCCTCAAACCATGAGAAGCTCCAGCCCAAAAGGCAGCCAAAATGCAGCCCACATGCAGGAGAATCTCAAGAGCAGGGAGTGGAGCAAGCCAGGCCTCAAACCACGAGAAGCTCCAGCCCAAGAATCAGCCAAAATGCAGCCCACATCCGGGAGAATCTCAAGAGCAGGGGGTGGAGCAAGCCAGGCCTCAAACCAGGAGAAGCTCCAGCCCAAAAGGCAGCCAAAATGCAGCCCACATCTGGGAGAATCTCAAGAGCAGGTTGTGGAGCAAGCCAGGCCTCAAACCACGAGAAGCTCCAGCCCAAAAGGCAGCCAAAATGCAGCCCACATCCGGGAGAATCTCAAGAGCAGGGGATGGAGCAAGCCAGGCCTCAAACCACGAGAAGCTCCAGCCCAAAATGCAGACAAAAACCAGCCCATATCCGGGAGAATATCAAGAGCAGGGGGTGGAGCAAGCCAGGCCTCAAACCACGAGAAGCTCCAGCCCAAAAGGCAGCCAAAATGCAGCCCACATCCGGGAGAATCTCAAGAGCAGGGGGTGGAGCAAGCCAGGCCTCAAACCACGAGAAGCTCCAGCCCAAAAGGCAGCCAAAATGCAGCCCACATCTGGGAGAATCTCAAGAGCAGGTTGTGGAGCAAGCCAGGCCTCAAACCACGAGAAGCTCCAGCCCAAAAGGCAGCCAAAATGCAGCCCACATCCGGGAGAATCTCAAGAGCAGGGGGTGGAGCAAGCCAGGCCTCAAACCAGGAGAAGCTCCAGCCCAAAAGGCAGCCAAAATGCAGCCCACATCCGGGAGAATCTCAAGAGCAGGGGGTGGAGCAAGCCAGGCCTCAAACCACGAGAAGCTCCAGCCCAAAATGCAGCCAAAATGCAGCCCACCTCCGGGAGAATCTCAAGAGCAGGGGGTGGAGCAAGCCAGGCCTCAAACCATGAGAAGCTCCAGCCCAAAAGGCAGCCAAAATGCAGCCCACATGCAGGAGAATCTCAAGAGCAGGGAGTGGAGCAAGCCAGGCCTCAAACCACGAGAAGCTCCAGCCCAAGAATCAGCCAAAATGCAGCCCACATGCAGGAGAATATGAAGAGCAGGGGGTGGAGCAAGCCAGGCCTCAAACCACGAGAAGCTCCAGCCCAAAAGGCAGCCAAAATCCAGCCTACCTCGGGGAGAATCTCAATGGCAGAGTTTGGAGTAAGCCAGGCCTCAAACCACGAGAAGCTCCAGCCCAAAATGCAGCCAAAATGCAGCCCACATCCGGGACAATTTCAAGAGCAGGGGGTGGAGCAAGCCAGGCCTCAAACCACGAGAAGCTCCAGCCCAAAAGGCAGCCAAAATGCAGCGCACATCCGGGAGATTCTCAAGAGCAGGGGGTGGAGCAAGCCAGGCCTCAAACCACGAGAAGCTCCAGCCCAAAAGGCAGCCAAAATGCAGGCCACATCCGGGAGAATCTCAAGAGCAGGGGGTGGAGCAAGCCAGGCCTCAAACCTCGAGAAGCTCCAGCCCAAAAGGCAGCCAAAATGCAGCCCACATGCGGGAGAATCTCAAGAGCAGGGGGTCGAGCAAGGCAGGCCTCAAACCACGAGAAGCTCCAGCCCAAAAGGCAGCCAAAATGCAGGCCACATCCGGGAGAATCTCAAGAGCAGGGGATGGAGCAAGCCAGGCCTCAAACCACGAGAAGCTCCAGCCCAAGAATCAGCCAAAATGCAGCCCACCTCCGGGAGAATCTCAAGAGCAGGGGGTGGAGCCAGCCAGGCCTCAAACCACGAGAAGCTCCAGCCCAAAAGGCAGCCAATAGGCAGCCCACATATGGGAGAATCTCAAGAGCAGGGGGTGGAGCAAGCCAGGCCTCAAACCACGAGAAGCTCCAGCCCAAAAGGCAGCGAAAATGCAGCCCACATCCGGGAGAATCTCAAGAGCAGGGGTTGGAGCAAGCCAGGCCTCAAACCACGAGAACCTCCAGCCCAAAAGGCAGCCAAAATGCAGGCCACATCCGGGAGAATCTCAAGAGCAGGGGGTGGAGCAATCCAGGCCTCAAACCATGAGAAGCTCCAGCCCAAAAGGCAGCCAAAATGCAGCCCACATGCAGGAGAATCTCAAGAGCAGGGGGTGGAGCAAGCCAGGCCTCAAACCACGAGAAGCTCCAGCCCAAAAGGCAGCCAAAATGCAGCCCACATGCAGGAGAATATGAAGAGCAGGGGGTGGAGCAAGCCAGGCCTCAAACCACGAGAAGCTCCAGCCCAAAAGGCAGCCAAAATCCAGCCCACCTCCGGGAGAATCTCAATGGCAGAGTTTGGAGTAAGCCAGGCCTCAAACCACGAGAAGCTCCAGCCCAAAATGCAGCCAAAATGCAGCCCACATCCGGGACAATTTCAAGAGCAGGGGGTGGAGCAAGCCAGGCCTCAAACCATGAGAAGCTCCAGCCCAAAAGGCAGCCAAAATGCAGCCCACATCCAGGAGAATCTCAAGAGCAGGGGGTGGAGCAAGCCAGGCCTCAAACCACGAGAAGCTCCAGCCCAAAATTCAGCCAAAATGCAGCCCACATCCAGGAGAATATCAAGAGCAGGGGTTGGAGCAAGCCAGGCCTCAAACCATGAGAAGCTCCAGCCCAAAAGTGAGCCAAAATCCAGCCCACCTCCGGGAGAATCTCAAGAGCAGGGGGTGGAGCAAGCCAGGCCTCAAACCACGAGAAGCTCCAGCCCAAAAAGCAGCAACAATGCAGGCCACATCTGGGAGAATCTCAAGAGCAGGGGGTGGAGCAAGCCAGGCCCAAAACCACGAGAAGCTCCAGCCCAAAAGGCAGCCAAAATGCAGCCCACATCCGGGAGAATCTCAAGAGCAGTGGGTGGAGCAAGCCAGGCCTCAAACCACGAGAAGCTCCAGCCCAAAAGGGAGCCAAAATCCAGCCCACATCCGGGAGAATATCAAGAGCAGGGGGTGGAGCAAGCCAGGCCTCAAACCACGAGAAGCTCCAGCCCAAAAGGCAGCCAAAATGCAGCCCACATCTGGGAGAATCTCAAGAGCAGGGGGTGGAGCAAGCCAGGCCTCAAACCACGAGAAGCTCCATCCCGAAAGGCAGCCAAAATGCAGCCCACATCGAGGAGAATATCAAGAGCAGGGGGTGGAGCAAGCAAGGCCTCAAACCTCGAGAAGCTCCAGCCCAAAAGGCAGCCAAAATGCAGCCCACATCCGGGAGAATCTCAAGAGCAGGGGATGGAGCAAGCCAGGCCTCAAACCACGAGAAGCTCCAGCCCAAAATGCAGACAAAAACCAGCCCATATCCGGGAGAATATCAAGAGCAGGGGGTGGAGCAAGCCAGGCCTCAAACCACGAGAAGCTCCAGCCCAAAAGGCAGCCAAAATGCAGCCCACATCCGGGAGAATCTCAAGAGCAGGGGGTGGAGCAAGCCAGGCCTCAAACCACGAGAAGCTCCAGCCCAAAAGTCAGCCAAAATGCAGCCCACATCTGGGAGAATCTCAAGAGCAGGTTGTGGAGCAAGCCAGGCCTCAAACCACGAGAAGCTCCAGCCCAAAATGCAGCCAAAATGCAGCCCACATCCGGGAGAATCTCAAGAGCAGGGGGTGGAGCAAGCCAGGCCTCAAACCAGGAGAAGCTCCAGCCCAAAAGGCAGCCAAAATGCAGCCCACATCCGGGAGAATCTCAAGAGCAGGGGGTGGAGCAAGCCAGGCCTCAAACCACGAGAAGCTCCAGCCCAAAAGAAAGCCAAAATCCAGCCCACATCCGGGAGAATCTCAAGAGCAGGGGGTGGAGCAAGCCAGGCCTCAAACCATGAGAAGCTCCAGCCCAAAAGGCAGCCAAAATGCAGCCCACATGCAGGAGAATCTCAAGAGCAGGGAGTGGAGCAAGCCAGGCCTCAAACCACGAGAAGCTCCAGCCCAAGAATCAGCCAAAATGCAGCCCACATGCAGGAGAATATGAAGAGCAGGGGGTGGAGCAAGCCAGGCCTCAAACCACGAGAAGCTCCAGCCCAAAAGGCAGCCAAAATCCAGCCTACCTCGGGGAGAATCTCAATGGCAGAGTTTGGAGTAAGCCAGGCCTCAAACCACGAGAAGCTCCAGCCCAAAATGCAGCCAAAATGCAGCCCACATCCGGGACAATTTCAAGAGCAGGGGGTGGAGCAAGCCAGGCCTCAAACCACGAGAAGCTCCGGCCCAAAAGGCAGCCAAAATGCAGCCCACATGCGGGAGAATCTCAAGAGCAGGGGGTCGAGCAAGGCAGGCCTCAAACCACGAGAAGCTCCAGCCCAAAAGGCAGCCAAAATGCAGGCCACATCCGGGAGAATCTCAAGAGCAGGGGATGGAGCAAGCCAGGCCTCAAACCACGAGAAGCTCCAGCCCAAGAATCAGCCAAAATGCAGCCCACCTCCGGGAGAATCTCAAGAGCAGGGGGTGGAGCCAGCCAGGCCTCAAACCACTAGAAGCTCCAGCCCAAAAGGCAGCCAATATGCAGCCCACATATGGGAGAATCTCAAGAGCAGGGGGTGGAGCAAGCCAGGTCTCAAACCACGAGAAGCTCCAGCCCAAAATGCAGCGAAAATGCAGCCCACATCCGGGAGAATCTCAAGAGCAGGGGTTGGAGCAAGCCAGGCCTCAAACCACGAGAAGCTCCAGCCCAAAATGCAGCCAAAATGCAGGCCACATCCGGGAGAATCTCAAGAGCAGGGGGTGGAGCAATCCATGCCTCAAACCATGAGAAGCTCCAGCCCAAAAGGCAGCCAAAATGCAGCCCACATGCAGGAGAATCTCAAGAGCAGGGGGTGGAGCAAGCCAGGCCTCAAACCACGAGAAGCTCCAGCCCAAAAGGCAGCCAAAATGCAGCCTACATGCAGGAGAATATGAAGAGCAGGGGGTGGAGCAAGCCAGGCCTCAAACCACGAGAAGCTCCAGCCCAAAAGGCAGCCAAAATCCAGCCCACCTCCGGGAGAATCTCAATGGCAGAGTTTGGAGTAAGCCAGGCCTCAAACCACGAGAAGCTCCAGCCCAAAATTCAGCCAAAATGCAGGCCACATCCGGGAGAATCTCAAGAGCAGGGGGTGGAGCAATCCAGGCCTCAAACCATGAGAAGCTCCAGCCCAAAAGGCAGCCAAAATGCAGCCCACATGCAGGAGAATCTCAAGAGCAGGGGGTGGAGCAAGCCAGGCCTCAAACCACGAGAAGCTCCAGCCCAAAAGGCAGCCAAAATGCAGCCCACATGCAGGAGAATATGAAGAGCAGGGGGTGGAGCAAGCCAGGCCTCAAACCACGAGAAGCTCCAGCCCAAAAGGCAGCCAAAATCCAGCCCACCTCCGGGAGAATCTCAATGGCAGAGTTTGGAGTAAGCCAGGCCTCAAACCACGAGAAGCTCCAGCCCAAAATGCAGCCAAAATGCAGCCCACATCCGGGACAATTTCAAGAGCAGGGGGTGGAGCAAGCCAGGCCTCAAACCATGAGAAGCTCCAGCCCAAAAGGCAGCCAAAATGCAGCCCACATCCAGGAGAATCTCAAGAGCAGGGGGTGGAGCAAGCCAGGCCTCAAACCACGAGAAGCTCCAGCCCAAAATTCAGCCAAAATGCAGCCCACATCCAGGAGAATATCAAGAGCAGGGGTTGGAGCAAGCCAGGCCTCAAACCATGAGAAGCTCCAGCCCAAAAGTGAGCCAAAATCCAGCCCACCTCCGGGAGAATCTCAAGAGCAGGGGGTGGAGCAAGCCAGGCCTCAAACCACGAGAAGCTCCAGCCCAAAAAGCAGCAACAATGCAGGCCACATCTGGGAGAATCTCAAGAGCAGGGGGTGGAGCAAGCCAGGCCCAAAACCACGAGAAGCTCCAGCCCAAAAGGCAGCCAAAATGCAGCCCACATCCGGGAGAATCTCAAGAGCAGTGGGTGGAGCAAGCCAGGCCTCAAACCACGAGAAGCTCCAGCCCAAAAGGGAGCCAAAATCCAGCCCACATCCGGGAGAATATCAAGAGCAGGGGGTGGAGCAAGCCAGGCCTCAAACCACGAGAAGCTCCAGCCCAAAAGGCAGCCAAAATGCAGCCCACATCTGGGAGAATCTCAAGAGCAGGGGGTGGAGCAAGCCAGGCCTCAAACCACGAGAAGCTCCATCCCGAAAGGCAGCCAAAATGCAGCCCACATCGAGGAGAATATCAAGAGCAGGGGGTGGAGCAAGCAAGGCCTCAAACCTCGAGAAGCTCCAGCCCAAAAGGCAGCCAAAATGCAGCCCACATCCGGGAGAATCTCAAGAGCAGGGGATGGAGCAAGCCAGGCCTCAAACCACGAGAAGCTCCAGCCCAAAATGCAGACAAAAACCAGCCCATATCCGGGAGAATATCAAGAGCAGGGGGTGGAGCAAGCCAGGCCTCAAACCACGAGAAGCTCCAGCCCAAAAGGCAGCCAAAATGCAGCCCACATCCGGGAGAATCTCAAGAGCAGGGGGTGGAGCAAGCCAGGCCTCAAACCACGAGAAGCTCCAGCCCAAAAGTCAGCCAAAATGCAGCCCACATCTGGGAGAATCTCAAGAGCAGGTTGTGGAGCAAGCCAGGCCTCAAACCACGAGAAGCTCCAGCCCAAAATGCAGCCAAAATGCAGCCCACATCCGGGAGAATCTCAAGAGCAGGGGGTGGAGCAAGCCAGGCCTCAAACCAGGAGAAGCTCCAGCCCAAAAGGCAGCCAAAATGCAGCCCACATCCGGGAGAATCTCAAGAGCAGGGGGTGGAGCAAGCCAGGCCTCAAACCACGAGAAGCTCCAGCCCAAAAGAAAGCCAAAATCCAGCCCACATCCGGGAGAATCTCAAGAGCAGGGGGTGGAGCAAGCCAGGCCTCAAACCATGAGAAGCTCCAGCCCAAAAGGCAGCCAAAATGCAGCCCACATGCAGGAGAATCTCAAGAGCAGGGAGTGGAGCAAGCCAGGCCTCAAACCACGAGAAGCTCCAGCCCAAGAATCAGCCAAAATGCAGCCCACATGCAGGAGAATATGAAGAGCAGGGGGTGGAGCAAGCCAGGCCTCAAACCACGAGAAGCTCCAGCCCAAAAGGCAGCCAAAATCCAGCCTACCTCGGGGAGAATCTCAATGGCAGAGTTTGGAGTAAGCCAGGCCTCAAACCACGAGAAGCTCCAGCCCAAAATGCAGCCAAAATGCAGCCCACATCCGGGACAATTTCAAGAGCAGGGGGTGGAGCAAGCCAGGCCTCAAACCACGAGAAGCTCCGGCCCAAAAGGCAGCCAAAATGCAGCCCACATGCGGGAGAATCTCAAGAGCAGGGGGTCGAGCAAGGCAGGCCTCAAACCACGAGAAGCTCCAGCCCAAAAGGCAGCCAAAATGCAGGCCACATCCGGGAGAATCTCAAGAGCAGGGGATGGAGCAAGCCAGGCCTCAAACCACGAGAAGCTCCAGCCCAAGAATCAGCCAAAATGCAGCCCACCTCCGGGAGAATCTCAAGAGCAGGGGGTGGAGCCAGCCAGGCCTCAAACCACTAGAAGCTCCAGCCCAAAAGGCAGCCAATATGCAGCCCACATATGGGAGAATCTCAAGAGCAGGGGGTGGAGCAAGCCAGGTCTCAAACCACGAGAAGCTCCAGCCCAAAAGGCAGCGAAAATGCAGCCCACATCCGGGAGAATCTCAAGAGCAGGGGTTGGAGCAAGCCAGGCCTCAAACCACGAGAAGCTCCAGCCCAAAATGCAGCCAAAATGCAGGCCACATCCGGGAGAATCTCAAGAGCAGGGGGTGGAGCAATCCATGCCTCAAACCATGAGAAGCTCCAGCCCAAAAGGCAGCCAAAATGCAGCCCACATGCAGGAGAATCTCAAGAGCAGGGGGTGGAGCAAGCCAGGCCTCAAACCACGAGAAGCTCCAGCCCAAAAGGCAGCCAAAATGCAGCCTACATGCAGGAGAATATGAAGAGCAGGGGGTGGAGCAAGCCAGGCCTCAAACCACGAGAAGCTCCAGCCCAAAAGGCAGCCAAAATCCAGCCCACCTCCGGGAGAATCTCAATGGCAGAGTTTGGAGTAAGCCAGGCCTCAAACCACGAGAAGCTCCAGCCCAAAATTCAGCCAAAATGCAGGCCACATCCGGGAGAATCTCAAGAGCAGGGGGTGGAGCAATCCATGCCTCAAACCATGAGAAGCTCCAGCCCAAAAGGCAGCCAAAATGCAGCCCACATGCAGGAGAATCTCAAGAGCAGGGGGTGGAGCAAGCCAGGCCTCAAACCACGAGAAGCTCCAGCCCAAAAGGCAGCCAAAATGCAGCCTACATGCAGGAGAATATGAAGAGCAGGGGGTGGAGCAAGCCAGGCCTCAAACCACGAGAAGCTCCAGCCCAAAAGGCAGCCAAAATCCAGCCCACCTCCGGGAGAATCTCAATGGCAGAGTTTGGAGTAAGCCAGGCCTCAAACCACGAGAAGCTCCAGCCCAAAATGCAGCCAAAATGCAGCCCACATCCGGGACAATTTCAAGAGCAGGGGGTGGAGCAAGCCAGGCCTCAAACCATGAGAAGCTCCAGCCCAAAAGGCAGCCAAAATGCAGCCCACATCCGGGAGAATCTCAAGAGCAGGGGGTGGAGCAAGCCAGGCCTCAAACCATGAGAAGCTCCAGCCCAAAAGTGAGCCAAAATCCAGCCAACAACCGGGAGAATCTCAAGAGCAGGGGGTGGAGCAAGCCAGGCCTCAAACCACGAGAAGCTCCAGCCCAAAAAGCAGCAACAATGCAGGCCACATCTGGGAGAATCTCAAGAGCAGGGGGTGGAGCAAGCCAGGCCCCAAACCACGAGAAGCTCCAGCCCAAAAGGCAGCCAAAATGCAGCCCACATCCGGGAGAATCTCAAGAGCAGTGGGTGGAGCAAGCCAGGCCTCAAACCACGAGAAGCTCCAGCCCAAAAGGGAGCCAAAATGCAGCCCACATCGAGGAGAATATCAAGAGCAGGGGGTGGAGCAAGCAAGGCCTCAAACCTCGAGAAGCTCCAGCCCAAAAGGCAGCCAAAATGCAGCCCACATCCGGGAGAATCTCAAGAGCAGGGGATGGAGCAAGGCAGGCCTCAAACCACGAGAAGCTCCAGCCCAAAATGCAGCCAAAATGCAGCCCACATCCGGGACAATTTCAAGAGCAGGGGGTGGAGCAAGCCAGGCCTCAAACCACGAGAAGCTCCAGCCCAAAAGGCAGCCAAAATGCAGCGCACATCCGGGAGATTCTCAAGAGCAGGGGGTGGAGCAAGCCAGGCCTCAAACCACGAGAAGCTCCAGCCCAAAAGGCAGCCAAAATGCAGGCCACATCCGGGAGAATCTCAAGAGCAGGGGGTGGAGCAAGCCAGGCCTCAAACCTCGAGAAGCTCCAGCCCAAAAGGCAGCCAAAATGCAGCCCACATGCGGGAGAATCTCAAGAGCAGGGGGTCGAGCAAGGCAGGCCTCAAACCACGAGAAGCTCCAGCCCAAAAGGCAGCCAAAATGCAGGCCACATCCGGGAGAATCTCAAGAGCAGGGGGTGGAGCAATCCAGGCCTCAAACCATGAGAAGCTCCAGCCCAAAAGGCAGCCAAAATGCAGCCCACATGCAGGAGAATCTCAAGAGCAGGGGGTGGAGCAAGCCAGGCCTCAAACCACGAGAAGCTCCAGCCCAAAAGGCAGCCAAAATGCAGCCCTCATGCAGGAGAATATGAAGAGCAGGGGGTGGAGCAAGCCAGGCCTCAAACCACGAGAAGCTCCAGCCCAAAAGGCAGCCAAAATCCAGCCCACCTCCGGGAGAATCTCAATGGCAGAGTTTGGAGTAAGCCAGGCCTCAAACCACGAGAAGCTCCAGCCCAAAATGCAGCCAAAATGCAGCCCACATCCGGGACAATTTCAAGAGCAGGGGGTGGAGCAAGCCAGGCCTCAAACCATGAGAAGCTCCAGCCCAAAAAGCAGCCAAAATGCAGCCCACATCCAGGAGAATCTCAAGAGCAGGGGGTGGAGCAAGCCAGGCCTCAAACCACGAGAAGCTCCAGCCCAAAATTCAGCCAAAATGCAGCCCACATCCAGGAGAATATCAAGAGCAGGGGTTGGAGCAAGCCAGGCCTCAAACCATGAGAAGCTCCAGCCCAAAAGTGAGCCAAAATCCAGCCCACCTCCGGGAGAATCTCAAGAGCAGGGGGTGGAGCAAGCCAGGCCTCAAACCACGAGAAGCTCCAGCCCAAAAACAGCAACAATGCAGGCCACATCTGGGAGAATCTCAAGAGCAGGGGGTGGAGCAAGCCAGGCCCCAAACCACGAGAAGCTCCAGCCCAAAAGGCAGCCAAAATGCAGCCCACATCCGGGAGAATCTCAAGAGCAGTGGGTGGAGCAAGCCAGGCCTCAAACCACGAGAAGCTCCAGCCCAAAAGGGAGCCAAAATCCAGCCCACATCCGGGAGAATATCAAGAGCAGGGGGTGGAGCAAGCCAGGCCTCAAACCACGAGAAGCTCCAGCCCAAAAGGCAGCCAAAATGCAGCCCACATCTGGGAGAATCTCAAGAGCAGGGGGTGGAGCAAGCCAGGCCTCAAACCACGAGAAGCTCCAGCCCAAAAGGCAGCCAAAATGCAGCCCACATCTGGGAGAATCTCAAGAGCAGGTTGTGGAGCAAGCCAGGCCTCAAACCACGAGAAGCTCCAGCCCAAAAGGCAGCCAAAATGCAGCCCACATCCGGGAGAATCTCAAGAGCAGGGGGTGGAGCAAGCCAGGCCTCAAACCAGGAGAAGCTCCAGCCCAAAAGGCAGCCAAAATGCAGCCCACATCCGGGAGAATCTCAAGAGCAGGGGGTGGAGCAAGCCAGGCCTCAAACCACGAGAAGCTCCAGCCCAAAAGAAAGCCAAAATCCAGCCCACATCCGGGAGAATCTCAAGAGCAGGGGGTGGAGCAAGCCAGGCCTCAAACCATGAGAAGCTCCAGCCCAAAAGGCAGCCAAAATGCAGCCCACATGCAGGAGAATCTCAAGAGCAGGGAGTGGAGCAAGCCAGGCCTCAAACCACGAGAAGCTCCAGCCCAAGAATCAGCCAAAATGCAGCCCACATGCAGGAGAATATGAAGAGCAGGGGGTGGAGCAAGCCAGGCCTCAAACCACGAGAAGCTCCAGCCCAAAAGGCAGCCAAAATCCAGCCTACCTCGGGGAGAATCTCAATGGCAGAGTTTGGAGTAAGCCAGGCCTCAAACCACGAGAAGCTCCAGCCCAAAATGCAGCCAAAATGCAGCCCACATCCGGGACAATTTCAAGAGCAGGGGGTGGAGCAAGCCAGGCCTCAAACCACGAGAAGCTCCAGCCCAAAAGGCAGCCAAAATGCAGCGCACATCCGGGAGATTCTCAAGAGCAGGGGGTGGAGCAAGCCAGGCCTCAAACCACGAGAAGCTCCAGCCCAAAAGGCAGCCAAAATGCAGGCCACATCCGGGAGAATCTCAAGAGCAGGGGGTGGAGCAAGCCAGGCCTCAAACCTCGAGAAGCTCCAGCCCAAAAGGCAGCCAAAATGCAGCCCACATGCGGGAGAATCTCAAGAGCAGGGGGTCGAGCAAGGCAGGCCTCAAACCACGAGAAGCTCCAGCCCAAAAAGCAGCAACAATGCAGGCCACATCTGGGAGAATCTCAAGAGCAGGGGGTGGAGCAAGCCAGGCCCCAAACCACGAGAAGCTCCAGCCCAAAAGGCAGCCAAAATGCAGCCCACATCCGGGAGAATCTCAAGAGCAGTGGGTGGAGCAAGCCAGGCCTCAAACCACGAGAAGCTCCAGCCCAAAAGGGAGCCAAAATCCAGCCCACATCCGGGAGAATATCAAGAGCAGGGGGTGGAGCAAGCCAGGCCTCAAACCACGAGAAGCTCCAGCCCAAAAGGCAGCCAAAATGCAGCCCACATCCGGGAGAATCTCAAGAGCAGGGGGTGGAGCAAGCCAGGCCTCAAACCACGAGAAGCTCCAGCCCTAAAGGCAGCCAAAATGCAGCCCACATCGAGGAGAATATCAAGAGCAGGGGGTGGAGCAAGCAAGGCCTCAAACCTCGAGAAGCTCCAGCCCAAAAGGCAGCCAAAATGCAGCCCACATCCGGGAGAATCTCAAGAGCAGGGGATGGAGCAAGCCAGGCCTCAAACCACGAGAAGCTCCAGCCCAAAATGCAGACAAAAACCAGCCCATATCCGGGAGAATATCAAGAGCAGGGGGTGGAGCAAGCCAGGCCTCAAACCACGAGAAGCTCCAGCCCAAAAGGCAGCCAAAATGCAGCCCACATCCGGGAGAATCTCAAGAGCAGGGGGTGGAGCAAGCCAGGCCTCAAACCACGAGAAGCTCCAGCCCAAAAGGCAGCCAAAATGCAGCCCACATCTGGGAGAATCTCAAGAGCAGGTTGTGGAGCAAGCCAGGCCTCAAACCACGAGAAGCTCCAGCCCAAAAGGCAGCCAAAATGCAGCCCACATCCGGGAGAATCTCAAGAGCAGGGGGTGGAGCAAGCCAGGCCTCAAACCACGAGAAGCTCCAGCCCAAAAGGCAGCCAAAATGCAGCCAACATCCGGGAGAATATCAAGAGCAGGGGGTGGAGCAAGCCAGGCCTCAAACCACGAGAAGCTCCAGCCCAAAATAAAGCCAAAATCCAGCCCACATCCGGGAGAATCTCAAGAGCAGGGGGTGGAGCAAGCCAGGCCTCAAACCATGAGAAGCTCCAGCCCAAAAGGCAGCCAAAATGCAGCCCACATGCAGGAGAATCTCAAGAGCAGGGAGTGGAGCAAGCCAGGCCTCAAACCACGAGAAGCTCCAGCCCAAGAATCAGCCAAAATGCAGCCCACATGCAGGAGAATATGAAGAGCAGGGGGTGGAGCAAGCCAGGCCTCAAACCACGAGAAGCTCCAGCCCAAAAGGCAGCCAAAATCCAGCCTACCTCGGGGAGAATCTCAATGGCAGAGTTTGGAGTAAGCCAGGCCTCAAACCACGAGAAGCTCCAGCCCAAAATGCAGCCAAAATGCAGCCCACATCCGGGACAATTTCAAGAGCAGGGGGTGGAGCAAGCCAGGCCTCAAACCACGAGAAGCTCCAGCCCAAAAGGCAGCCAAAATGCAGCGCACATCCGGGAGATTCTCAAGAGCAGGGGATGGAGCAAGCCAGGCCTCAAACCACGAGAAGCTCCAGCCCAAAAGGCAGCCAAAATGCAGGCCACATCCGGGAGAATCTCAAGAGCAGGGGGTGGAGCAAGCCAGGCCTCAAACCTCGAGAAGCTCCAGCCCAAAAGGCAGCCAAAATGCAGCCCACATGCGGGAGAATCTCAAGAGCAGGGGGTCGAGCAAGGCAGGCCTCAAACCACGAGAAGCTCCAGCCCAAAAGGCAGCCAAAATACAGGCCACATCCGGGAGAATCTCAAGAGCAGGGGATGGAGCAAGCCAGGCCTCAAACCACGAGAAGCTCCAGCCCAAAATGCAGCCAAAATGCAGCCCACCTCCGGGAGAATCTCAAGAGCAGGGGGTGGAGCCAGCCAGGCCTCAAACCACGAGAAGCTCCAGCCCAAAAGGCAGCCAATATGCAGCCCACATATGGGAGAATCTCAAGAGCAGGGGGTGGAGCAAGCCATGTCTCAAACCACGAGAAGCTCCAGCCCAAAAGGCAGCGAAAATGCAGCCCACATCCGGGAGAATCTCAAGAGCAGGGGTTGGAGCAAGCCAGGCCTCAAACCACGAGAACCTCCAGCCCAAAAGGCAGCCAAAATGCAGGCCACATCCGGGAGAATCTCAAGAGCAGGGGGTGGAGCAATCCAGGCCTCAAACCATGAGAAGCTCCAGCCCAAAAGGCAGCCAAAATGCAGCCCACATGCAGGAGAATCTCAAGAGCAGGGGGTGGAGCAAGCCAGGCCTCAAACCACGAGAAGCTCCAGCCCAAAAGGCAGCCAAAATGCAGCCCACATGCAGGAGAATATGAAGAGCAGGGGGTGGAGCAAGCCAGGCCTCAAACCACGAGAAGCTCCAGCCCAAAAGGCAGCCAAAATCCAGCCCACCTCCGGGAGAATCTCAATGGCAGAGTTTGGAGTAAGCCAGGCCTCAAACCACGAGAAGCTCCAGCCCAAAATGCAGCCAAAATGCAGCCCACATCCGGGACAATTTCAAGAGCAGGGGGTGGAGCAAGCCAGGCCTCAAACCAGGAGAAGCTCCAGCCCAAAAGGCAGCCAAAATGCAGCCCACATCCGGGAGAATCTCAAGAGCAGGGGGTGGAGCAAGCCAGGCCTCAAACCACGAGAAGCTCCAGCCCAAAAGAAAGCCAAAATCCAGCCCACATCCGGGAGAATCTCAAGAGCAGGGGGTGGAGCAAGCCAGGCCTCAAACCATGAGAATCTCCAGCCCAAAAGGCAGCCAAAATGCAGCCCACATGCAGGAGAATCTCAAGAGCAGGGAGTGGAGCAAGCCAGGCCTCAAACCACGAGAAGCTCCAGCCCAAGAATCAGCCAAAATGCAGCCCACATGCAGGAGAATATGAAGAGCAGGGGGTGGAGCAAGCCAGGCCTCAAACCACGAGAAGCTCCAGCCCAAAAGGCAGCCAAAATCCAGCCTACCTCGGGGAGAATCTCAATGGCAGAGTTTGGAGTAAGCCAGGCCTCAAACCACGAGAAGCTCCAGCCCAAAATGCAGCCACAATGCAGCCCACATCCGGGACAATTTCAAGAGCAGGGGGTGGAGCAAGCCAGGCCTCAAACCACGAGAAGCTCCAGCCCAAAAGGCAGCCAAAATGCAGCGCACATCCGGGAGATTCTCAAGAGCAGGGGGTGGAGCAAGCCAGGCCTCAAACCACGAGAAGCTCCAGCCCAAAAGGCAGCCAAAATGCAGGCCACATCCGGGAGAATCTCAAGAGCAGGGGGTGGAGCAAGCCAGGCCTCAAACCTCGAGAAGCTCCAGCCCAAAAGGCAGCCAAAATGCAGCCCACATGCGGGAGAATCTCAAGAGCAGGGGGTCGAGCAAGGCAGGCCTCAAACCACGAGAAGCTCCAGCCCAAAAGGCAGCCAAAATGCAGGCCACATCCGGGAGAATCTCAAGAGCAGGGGATGGAGCAAGCCAGGCCTCAAACCACGAGAAGCTCCAGCCCAAGAATCAGCCAAAATGCAGCCCACCTCCGGGAGAATCTCAAGAGCAGGGGGTGGAGCCAGCCAGGCCTCAAACCACGAGAAGCTCCAGCCCAAAAGGCAGCCAATAGGCAGCCCACATATGGGAGAATCTCAAGAGCAGGGGGTGGAGCAAGCCAGGCCTCAAACCACGAGAAGCTCCAGCCCAAAAGGCAGCGAAAATGCAGCCCACATCCGGGAGAATCTCAAGAGCAGGGGTTGGAGCAAGCCAGGCCTCAAACCACGAGAACCTCCAGCCCAAAAGGCAGCCAAAATGCAGGCCACATCCGGGAGAATCTCAAGAGCAGGGGGTGGAGCAATCCAGGCCTCAAACCATGAGAAGCTCCAGCCCAAAAGGCAGCCAAAATGCAGCCCACATGCAGGAGAATCTCAAGAGCAGGGGGTGGAGCAAGCCAGGCCTCAAACCACGAGAAGCTCCAGCCCAAAAGGCAGCCAAAATGCAGCCCACATGCAGGAGAATATGAAGAGCAGGGGGTGGAGCAAGCCAGGCCTCAAACCACGAGAAGCTCCAGCCCAAAAGGCAGCCAAAATCCAGCCCACCTCCGGGAGAATCTCAATGGCAGAGTTTGGAGTAAGCCAGGCCTCAAACCACGAGAAGCTCCAGCCCAAAATGCAGCCAAAATGCAGCCCACATCCGGGACAATTTCAAGAGCAGGGGGTGGAGCAAGCCAGGCCTCAAACCATGAGAAGCTCCAGCCCAAAAGGCAGCCAAAATGCAGCCCACATCCAGGAGAATCTCAAGAGCAGGGGGTGGAGCAAGCCAGGCCTCAAACCACGAGAAGCTCCAGCCCAAAATTCAGCCAAAATGCAGCCCACATCCAGGAGAATATCAAGAGCAGGGGTTGGAGCAAGCCAGGCCTCAAACCATGAGAAGCTCCAGCCCAAAAGTGAGCCAAAATCCAGCCCACATCCGGGAGAATATCAAGAGCAGGGGGTGGAGCAAGCCAGGCCTCAAACCACGAGAAGCTCCAGCCCAAAAGGCAGCCAAAATGCAGCCCACATCTGGGAGAATCTCAAGAGCAGGGGGTGGAGCAAGCCAGGCCTCAAACCACGAGAAGCTCCAGCCCAAAAAGCAGCAACAATGCAGGCCACATCTGGGAGAATCTCAAGAGCAGGGGGTGGAGCAAGCCAGGCCCAAAACCACGAGAAGCTCCAGCCCAAAAGGCAGCCAAAATGCAGCCCACATCCGGGAGAATCTCAAGAGCAGTGGGTGGAGCAAGCCAGGCCTCAAACCACGAGAAGCTCCAGCCCAAAAGGGAGCCAAAATCCAGCCCACATCCGGGAGAATATCAAGAGCAGGGGGTGGAGCAAGCCAGGCCTCAAACCACGAGAAGCTCCAGCCCAAAAGGCAGCCAAAATGCAGCCCACATCTGGGAGAATCTCAAGAGCAGGGGGTGGAGCAAGCCAGGCCTCAAACCACGAGAAGCTCCATCCCGAAAGGCAGCCAAAATGCAGCCCACATCGAGGAGAATATCAAGAGCAGGGGGTGGAGCAAGCAAGGCCTCAAACCTCGAGAAGCTCCAGCCCAAAAGGCAGCCAAAATGCAGCCCACATCCGGGAGAATCTCAAGAGCAGGGGATGGAGCAAGCCAGGCCTCAAACCACGAGAAGCTCCAGCCCAAAATGCAGACAAAAACCAGCCCATATCCGGGAGAATATCAAGAGCAGGGGGTGGAGCAAGCCAGGCCTCAAACCACGAGAAGCTCCAGCCCAAAAGGCAGCCAAAATGCAGCCCACATCCGGGAGAATCTCAAGAGCAGGTTGTGGAGCAAGCCAGGCCTCAAACCACGAGAAGCTCCAGCCCAAAAGTCAGCCAAAATGCAGCCCACATCTGGGAGAATCTCAAGAGCAGGTTGTGGAGCAAGCCAGGCCTCAAACCACGAGAAGCTCCAGCCCAAAATGCAGCCAAAATGCAGCCCACATCCGGGAGAATCTCAAGAGCAGGGGGTGGAGCAAGCCAGGCCTCAAACCAGGAGAAGCTCCAGCCCAAAAGGCAGCCAAAATGCAGCCCACATCCGGGAGAATCTCAAGAGCAGGGGGTGGAGCAAGCCAGGCCTCAAACCACGAGAAGCTCCAGCCCAAAAGAAAGCCAAAATCCAGCCCACATCCGGGAGAATCTCAAGAGCAGGGGGTGGAGCAAGCCAGGCCTCAAACCATGAGAAGCTCCAGCCCAAAAGGCAGCCAAAATGCAGCCCACATGCAGGAGAATCTCAAGAGCAGGGAGTGGAGCAAGCCAGGCCTCAAACCACGAGAAGCTCCAGCCCAAGAATCAGCCAAAATGCAGCCCACATGCAGGAGAATATGAAGAGCAGGGGGTGGAGCAAGCCAGGCCTCAAACCACGAGAAGCTCCAGCCCAAAAGGCAGCCAAAATCCAGCCTACCTCGGGGAGAATCTCAATGGCAGAGTTTGGAGTAAGCCAGGCCTCAAACCACGAGAAGCTCCAGCCCAAAATGCAGCCAAAATGCAGCCTACATCCGGGACAATTTCAAGAGCAGGGGGTGGAGCAAGCCAGGCCTCAAACCACGAGAAGCTCCAGCCCAAAAGGCAGCCAAAATGCAGCGCACATCCGGGAGATTCTCAAGAGCAGGGGGTGGAGCAAGCCAGGCCTCAAACCACGAGAAGCTCCAGCCCAAAAGGCAGCCAAAATGCAGCCCACATCCGGGAGAATCTCAAGAGCAGGGGGTGGAGCAAGCCAGGCCTCAAACCTCGAGAAGCTCCAGCCCAAAAGGCAGCCAAAATGCAGCCCACATGCGGGAGAATCTCAAGAGCAGGGGGTCGAGCAAGGCAGGCCTCAAACCACGAGAAGCTCCAGCCCAAAAGGCAGCCAAAATGCAGGCCACATCCGGGAGAATCTCAAGAGCAGGGGATGGAGCAAGCCAGGCCTCAAACCACGAGAAGCTCCAGCCCAAGAATCAGCCAAAATGCAGCCCACCTCCGGGAGAATCTCAAGAGCAGGGGGTGGAGCCAGCCAGGCCTCAAACCACTAGAAGCTCCAGCCCAAAAGGCAGCCAATATGCAGCCCACATATGGGAGAATCTCAAGAGCAGGGGGTGGAGCAAGCCAGGTCTCAAACCACGAGAAGCTCCAGCCCAAAAGGCAGCGAAAATGCAGCCCACATCCGGGAGAATCTCAAGAGCAGGGGTTGGAGCAAGCCAGGCCTCAAACCACGAGAAGCTCCAGCCCAAAATGCAGCCAAAATGCAGGCCACATCCGGGAGAATCTCAAGAGCAGGGGGTGGAGCAATCCATGCCTCAAACCATGAGAAGCTCCAGCCCAAAAGGCAGCCAAAATGCAGCCCACATGCAGGAGAATCTCAAGAGCAGGGGGTGGAGCAAGCCAGGCCTCAAACCACGAGAAGCTCCAGCCCAAAAGGCAGCCAAAATGCAGCCTACATGCAGGAGAATATGAAGAGCAGGGGGTGGAGCAAGCCAGGCCTCAAACCACGAGAAGCTCCAGCCCAAAAGGCAGCCAAAATCCAGCCCACCTCCGGGAGAATCTCAATGGCAGAGTTTGGAGTAAGCCAGGCCTCAAACCACGAGAAGCTCCAGCCCAAAATGCAGCCAAAATGCAGCCCACATCCGGGACAATTTCAAGAGCAGGGGGTGGAGCAAGCCAGGCCTCAAACCATGAGAAGCTCCAGCCCAAAAGGCAGCCAAAATGCAGCCCACATCCGGGAGAATCTCAAGAGCAGGGGGTGGAGCAAGCCAGGCCTCAAACCACGAGAAGCTCCAGCCCAAAATTCAGCCAAAATGCAGCCCACATCCAGGAGAATCTCAAGAGCAGGGGTTGGAGCAAGCCAGGCCTCAAACCATGAGAAGCTCCAGCCCAAAAGGCAGCGAAAATGCAGCCCACATCCGGGAGAATCTCAAGAGCAGGGGTTGGAGCAAGCCAGGCCTCAAACCACGAGAAGCTCCAGCCCAAAATGCAGCCAAAATGCAGGCCACATCCGGGAGAATCTCAAGAGCAGGGGGTGGAGCAATCCATGCCTCAAACCATGAGAAGCTCCAGCCCAAAAGGCAGCCAAAATCCAGCCCACATGCAGGAGAATCTCAAGAGCAGGGGGTGGAGCAAGCCAGGCCTCAAACCACGAGAAGCTCCAGCCCAAAAGGCAGCCAAAATGCAGCCTACATGCAGGAGAATATGAAGAGCAGGGGGTGGAGCAAGCCAGGCCTCAAACCACGAGAAGCTCCAGCCCAAAAGGCAGCCAAAATCCAGCCCACCTCCGGGAGAATCTCAATGGCAGAGTTTGGAGTAAGCCAGGCCTCAAACCACGAGAAGCTCCAGCCCAAAATGCAGCCAAAATGCAGCCCACATCCGGGACAATTTCAAGAGCAGGGGGTGGAGCAAGCCAGGCCTCAAACCATGAGAAGCTCCAGCCCAAAAGGCAGCCAAAATGCAGCCCACATCCAGGAGAATCTCAAGAGCAGGGGGTGGAGCAAGCCAGGCCTCAAACCACGAGAAGCTCCAGCCCAAAATTCAGCCAAAATGCAGCCCACATCCAGGAGAATATCAAGAGCAGGGGTTGGAGCAAGCCAGGCCTCAAACCATGAGAAGCTCCAGCCCAAAAGTGAGCCAAAATCCAGCCAACAACCGGGAGAATCTCAAGAGCAGGGGGTGGAGCAAGCCAGGCCTCAAACCACGAGAAGCTCCAGCCCAAAAAGCAGCAACAATGCAGGCCACATCTGGGAGAATCTCAAGAGCAGGGGGTGGAGCAAGCCAGGCCCCAAACCACGAGAAGCTCCAGCCCAAAAGGCAGCCAAAATGCAGCCCACATCCGGGAGAATCTCAAGAGCAGGGGGTGGAGCAAGCCAGGCCTCAAACCACGAGAAGCTCCAGCCCAAAAGGGAGCCAAAATCCAGCCCACATCCGGGAGAATATCAAGAACAGGGGGTGGAGCAAGCCAGGCCTCAAACCACGAGAAGCTCCAGCCCAAAAGGCAGCCAAAATGCAGCCCACATCTGGGAGAATCTCAAGAGCAGGGGGTGGAGCAAGCCAGGCCTCAAACCACGAGAAGCTCCAGCCCTAAAGGCAGCCAAAATGCAGCCCACATCGAGGAGAATATCAAGAGCAGGGGGTGGAGCAAGCAAGGCCTCAAACCTCGAGAAGCTCCAGCCCAAAAGGCAGCCAAAATGCAGCCCACATCCGGGAGAATCTCAAGAGCAGGGGATGGAGCAAGGCAGGCCTCAAAGCACGAGAAGCTCCAGCCCAAAATGCAGCCAAAATGCAGCCCACATCCGGGACAATTTCAAGAGCAGGGGGTGGAGCAAGCCAGGCCTCAAACCACGAGAAGCTCCAGCCCAAAAGGCAGCCAAAATGCAGCGCACATCCGGGAGATTCTCAAGAGCAGGGGGTGGAGCAAGCCAGGCCTCAAACCACGAGAAGCTCCAGCCCAAAAGGCAGCCAAAATGCAGGCCACATCCGGGAGAATCTCAAGAGCAGGGGGTGGAGCAAGCCAGGCCTCAAACCTCGAGAAGCTCCAGCCCAAAAGGCAGCCAAAATGCAGCCCACATGCGGGAGAATCTCAAGAGCAGGGGGTCGAGCAAGGCAGGCCTCAAACCACGAGAAGCTCCAGCCCAAAAGGCAGCCAAAATGCAGGCCACATCCGGGAGAATCTCAAGAGCAGGGGGTGGAGCAATCCAGGCCTCAAACCATGAGAAGCTCCAGCCCAAAACGCAGCCAAAATGCAGCCCACATGCAGGAGAATCTCAAGAGCAGGGGGTGGAGCAAGCCAGGCCTCAAACCACGAGAAGCTCCAGCCCAAAAGGCAGCCAAAATGCAGCCCTCATGCAGGAGAATATGAAGAGCAGGGGGTGGAGCAAGCCAGGCCTCAAACCACGAGAAGCTCCAGCCCAAAAGGCAGCCAAAATCCAGCCCACCTCCGGGAGAATCTCAATGGCAGAGTTTGGAGTAAGCCAGGCCTCAAACCACGAGAAGCTCCAGCCCAAAATGCAGCCAAAATGCAGCCCACATCCGGGACAATTTCAAGAGCAGGGGGTGGAGCAAGCCAGGCCTCAAACCATGAGAAGCTCCAGCCCAAAAAGCAGCCAAAATGCAGCCCACATCCAGGAGAATCTCAAGAGCAGGGGGTGGAGCAAGCCAGGCCTCAAACCACGAGAAGCTCCAGCCCAAAATTCAGCCAAAATGCAGCCCACATCCAGGAGAATATCAAGAGCAGGGGTTGGAGCAAGCCAGGCCTCAAACCATGAGAAGCTCCAGCCCAAAAGTGAGCCAAAATCCAGCCCACCTCCGGGAGAATCTCAAGAGCAGGGGGTGGAGCAAGCCAGGCCTCAAACCACGAGAAGCTCCAGCCCAAAAACAGCAACAATGCAGGCCACATCTGGGAGAATCTCAAGAGCAGGGGGTGGAGCAAGCCAGGCCCCAAACCACGAGAAGCTCCAGCCCAAAAGGCAGCCAAAATGCAGCCCACATCCGGGAGAATCTCAAGAGCAGTGGGTGGAGCAAGCCAGGCCTCAAACCACGAGAAGCTCCAGCCCAAAAGGGAGCCAAAATCCAGCCCACATCCGGGAGAATATCAAGAGCAGGGGGTGGAGCAAGCCAGGCCTCAAACCACGAGAAGCTCCAGCCCAAAAGGCAGCCAAAATGCAGCCCACATCTGGGAGAATCTCAAGAGCAGGGGGTGGAGCAAGCCAGGCCTCAAACCACGAGAAGCTCCAGCCCTAAAGGCAGCCAAAATGCAGCCTACATCGAGGAGAATATCAAGAGCAGGGGGTGGAGCAAGCCAGGCCTCAAACCACGAGAAGCTCCAGCCCAAAAGGGAGCCAAAATCCAGCCCACATCAGCAAGAATCTCAAGAGCAGGGGGTGGAGCAAGCCAGGCCTCAAACCACGAGAAGCTCCAGCCCAAAAGGCAGCCAAAATGCAGCCCACATCTGGGAGAATCTCAAGAGCAGGGGGTGGAGCAAGCCAGGCCTCAAACCACGAGAAGCTCCAGCCCAAAAGGCAGCCAAAATGCAGCCCACATCTGGGAGAATCTCAAGAGCAGGTTGTGGAGCAAGCCAGGCCTCAAACCACGAGAAGCTCCAGCCCAAAAGGCAGCCAAAATGCAGCCCACATCCGGGAGAATCTCAAGAGCAGGGGGTGGAGCAAGCCAGGCCTCAAACCAGGAGAAGCTCCAGCCCAAAAGGCAGCCAAAATGCAGCCCACATCCGGGAGAATCTCAAGAGCAGGGGGTGGAGCAAGCCAGGCCTCAAACCACGAGAAGCTCCAGCCCAAAAGAAAGCCAAAATCCAGCCCACATCCGGGAGAATCTCAAGAGCAGGGGGTGGAGCAAGCCAGGCCTCAAACCACGAGAAGCTCCAGCCCAAGAATCAGCCAAAATGCAGCCCACATGCAGGAGAATATGAAGAGCAGGGGGTGGAGCAAGCCAGGCCTCAAACCACGAGAAGCTCCAGCCCAAAAGGCAGCCAAAATCCAGCCTACCTCGGGGAGAATCTCAATGGCAGAGTTTGGAGTAAGCCAGGCCTCAAACCACGAGAAGCTCCAGCCCAAAATGCAGCCAAAATGCAGCCCACATCCGGGACAATTTCAAGAGCAGGGGGTGGAGCAAGCCAGGCCTCAAACCACGAGAAGCTCCAGCCCAAAAGGCAGCCAAAATGCAGCGCACATCCGGGAGATTCTCAAGAGCAGGGGGTGGAGCAAGCCAGGCCTCAAACCACGAGAAGCTCCAGCCCAAAAGGCAGCCAAAATGCAGGCCACATCCGGGAGAATCTCAAGAGCAGGGGGTGGAGCAAGCCAGGCCTCAAACCTCGAGAAGCTCCAGCCCAAAAGGCAGCCAAAATGCAGCCCACATGCGGGAGAATCTCAAGAGCAGGGGGTCGAGCAAGGCAGGCCTCAAACCACGAGAAGCTCCAGCCCAAAAGGCAGCCAAAATGCAGGCCACATCCGGGAGAATCTCAAGAGCAGGGGATGGAGCAAGCCAGGCCTCAAACCACGAGAAGCTCCAGCCCAAGAATCAGCCAAAATGCAGCCCACCTCCGGGAGAATCTCAAGAGCAGGGGGTGGAGCCAGCCAGGCCTCAAACCACGAGAAGCTCCAGCCCAAAAGGCAGCCAATATGCAGCCCACATATGGGAGAATCTCAAGAGCAGGGGGTGGAGCAAGCCAGGCCTGAAACCACGAGAAGCTCCAGCCCAAAAGGCAGCCAAAATGCAGCCCACATCTGGGAGAATCTCAAGAGCAGGGGGTGGAGCAAGCCAGGCCTCAAACCTCGAGAAGCTCCAGCCCAAAATGCTACCAAAATGCAGCCCACATCCGGGAGAATATCAAGAGCAGGGGCTGGTGCAAGCCAGGCCTCAAACCACGAGAAGCTCCAGCCCAAAAGGCAGCCAAAATGCAGCCCACATCCGGGAGAATCTCAAGAGCAGGGGGTGGAGCAAGCCAGGCCTCAAACCACGAGAAGCTCCAGCCCAAAAGGCAGCCAAAATGCAGCCCACATGCAGGAGAATATGAAGAGCAGGGGGTGGAGCAAGCCAGGCCTCAAACCACGAGAAGCTCCAGCCCAAAAGGCAGCCAAAATCCAGCCTACCTCGGGGAGAATCTCAATGGCAGAGTTTGGAGTAAGCCAGGCCTCAAACCACGAGAAGCTCCAGGCCAAAATGCAGCCAAAATGCAGCCCACATCCAGGACAATATCAAGAGCAGGGGGTGGAGCAAGCCAGGCCTCAAACCACGAGAAGCTCCAGCCCAAAAGGCAGCCAAAATGCAGCCCACATCCG
This sequence comes from Rhynochetos jubatus, assembly GCA_027574665.1. Lineage (NCBI taxonomy): Eukaryota > Metazoa > Chordata > Aves > Eurypygiformes > Rhynochetidae > Rhynochetos > Rhynochetos jubatus. Next base: position 1,218,597 of record CM050669.1, read on the forward strand.
GAAGAATCTCAAGAGCAGGGGGTGGAGCAAGCCAGGCCTCAAACCACGAGAAGCTCCAGCCCAAAAGGCAGCCAAAATGCAGCCCACATCCGGGAGAATCTCAAGAGCAGGGGGTGGAGCAAGCCAGGCCTCAAACCTCGAGAAGCTCCAGCCCAAAAGGCAGCCAAAATTCAGGCCACATGCGGGAGAATCTCAAGAGCAGGGGGTCGAGCAAGGCAGGCCTCAAACCATGAGAAGCTCCAGCCCAAAATGCAGCCAAAATTCAGGCCACATCCGGGAGAATCTCAAGAGCAGGGGATGGAGCAAGCCAGGCCTCAAACCACGAGAAGCTCCAGCCCAAGAATCAGCCAAAATGCAGCCCACCTCCGGGAGAATCTCAAGAGCAGGGGGTGGAGCAAGCCAGGCCTCAAACCACGAGAAGCTCCAACCTTAAAGGCAGCCAATATGCAGCCCACATCTGGTAGAATCTCAAGAGCAGGGGGTGGAGCAAGCCAGGCCTCAAACCACGAGAAGCTCCAGCCCAAAATGCAGCCAAAATGCAGCCCACCTCCAGGAGAATCTCAAGAGCAGGGGGTGGAGCAAGCCAGGCCTCAAACCACGAGAAGCTCCGGCCCAAAAGACAGCCAAAATCCAGCCCACATCCGGGAGAATCTCAAGAGCAGGGGGTGGAGCAATGCAGGCCTCAAACCACGAGAAGCTCCAGCCCAAAAAGCTACCAAAATGCAGCCCACATCCGGGAGAATCTCAAGAGCAGGGGGTGGAGCAAGCCAGGCCTCAAACCATGAGATGCTCCAGCCCAAAAGGCAGCAACAATGCAGGCCACATCTGGGAGAATCTCAAGAGCAGGGGGTGGAGCAAGCCAGGCCCCAAACCACGAGAAGCTCCAGCCCAAAAGGCAGCCAAAATGCAGCCCACATCCGGGAGAATCTCAAGAGCAGGGGGTGGAGCAAGCCAGGCCTCAAACCACGAGAAGCTCCAGCCCAAAAATGCAGCCAAAATGCAGCCCACATCCTGGAGAATCTCAAGAGCAGGGGGTGGAGCAAGCCAGGCCTCAAACCACGAGAAGCTCCAGCCCTAAAGGCAGCCAAAATCCAGCCCACATCCGGGAGAATCTCAAGAGCAGGGGGTCGAGCAAGGCAGGCCTCAAACCACGAGAAGCTCCAGCCCAAAAATGCAGCCAAAATGCAGCCCACATTCGGGAGAATCTCAAGAGCAGGGGGTGGAGCAAGGCAGGCCTCAAACCACGAGAAGCTCCAGCCCAAAAGGCAGCCAAAATTCAGCCCACATCCGGGAGAATCTCAAGAGCAGGGGGTCGAGCAAGCCAGGCCTCAAACCACGAGAAGCTCCAGCCCAAAAATGCAGCCAAAATGCAGCGCACATCCGGGAGAATGTCAAGAGCAGGGGGTGGAGCAAGCCAGGCCTCAAACCACGAGAAGCTTTAGCCCTAAAGGCAGCCAAAATGCAGCCCACATCCGGGAGAATCTCAAGAGTAGGGGGTGGAACAAAAAAGGGGTCAAACCTCGAGAAGCTCCAGCCCAAAAGGCAGCCAAAATCCAGCCCACATTCAGGAGAATTTCAAGAGCAGGGGGTGGAGCAAGCCAGGCCTCAAACCACGAGAAGCTCCAGCCCAAAAGGCAGCCAAAATGCAGCCCACATCCAGGATCATATGAAGAGCAGTGTGTGGAGCAAGCCAGGCCTCAAACCTCGAGAAGCTCCAGCCAAAAATGCAGCCAAAATTCAACCCACATCCGGGAGAATCTTAAGAGCAGGGGGTGGAGCAAGCCGGGCCTCAAACCACGAGAAGCTCCAGCCCAAAAGGCAGCCAATATGCAGCCCACATCTGGGAGAATCTCAAGAGCAGGGGGTGGAGCAAGCCAGGCCTCAAACCACGAGAAGCTCCAGCCCAAAACGCAGCGAAAATCCAGCACACATCCGGGAGAATCTCAAGAGCAGGGGGTGGAGCAAGCCAGGCTTCAAACCACGAGAAGCTGCAGCCCAAAAGGCAGCCAAAATGCAGCCCACATCCAGGAGAATCTCAAGAGCAGGGGGTGGAGCAAGCCAGGCCTCAAACCATGAGAAGCTCCAGCCCAAATGGCAGCCAAAATCCAGCCCACATCCAGGAGAATTTCAAGAGCAGGGGGTGGAGCAAGCCAGGCCTCAAACCTCGAGAAGCTCCAGCCCAAAAGGCTACCAAAATGCAGCCCACATCCGGGACAATCTCAAGAGCAGGGGGTGGAGCAAGCCAGGCCTCAAACCACGAGAAGCTCCAGCCCAAAAAGCAGCCAAAATCCAGCCCACATCCGGGAGAATCTCAAGAGCAGGGGGTGGAGCAAGCCAGGCCTCAAACCACGAGAAGCTCCAGCCCAAAATACAGCCAAAATGCAGCCCACATCCGGGACAATCTCAAGAGCAGGGGGTGGTGCAAGCCAGGCCTCAAACCACGAGAAGCTCCAGCCCAAAAGGCAGCCAAAATGCAGCCCACATCCGGGACAATTTCAAGAGCAGGGGGTGGAGCAAGCAAGGCCTCAAACCACGAGAAGCTCCAGCCCAAAAGGCAGCCAAAATGCAGCCCACATCCGGGAGAATCTCAAGAGCAGGGGGTGGAGCAAGCCAGGCCTCAAACCACGAGAAGCTCCTGCCCAAAAGGCAGTCAAAATCCAGCCCACATCCGGGAGAATCTCAAGATCAGAGGGTGGAGCAAGCCAGGCCTCAATCCATTAGAAGTTCCAGCCCAAAAGGCAGCCAAAATGCAGCCCACATCCGGGAGAATATCAAGAGCAGGGGGTGGAGCAAGCCAGGCCTCAAACCACGAGAAGCTCCAGCCCAAAAGGCAGCCAAAATGCAGCCCACATCCGGGAGAATATCAAGAGCAGGGGGTGGAGCAAGGCAGGCCTCAAACCTCGGGATTCTCCAGCCCAAAATGCAGCCAAAATGCAGCCCACATCCGGGAGAATCTCAATGGCAGAGTTTGGAGCAAGCCAGGCCTCCAACCACAAGAAGCTCCAGCCCAAAAGGCAGCCAAAATGCAGCCCACCTCCGGGAGAATCTCAAGAGCAGGGGGTGGAGCAAGCCAGGCCTCCAACCACAAGAAGCTCCAGCCCAAAAGGCAGCCAAAATGCAGCCCACATCCAGGAGAATATCAAGAGCAGGGGGTGGAGCAAGCCAGGCCTCAAACCATGAGAAGCTCCAGCCCAAATATCAGCCAAAATCCAGCCCACATCCAGGAGAATCTCAAGAGCAGGGGGTGGAGCAAGCCAGGCCTCAAACCTCGAGAAACTCCAGCCCAAAAGGCAGCCAAAATCCAGCCCACATCCGGGAGAATCTCAAGAGCAGGGGGTGGAGCAAGCCAGGCCTCAAACCACGAGAAGCTCCAGCCCAAAAGACAGCCAAAATGCAGCCCACCTCCGGGAGAATCTCAAGAGCAGGGGGTGGAGCAAGCCAGGCCTCCAACCACAAGAAGCTCCAGCCCAAAATGCAGCCAAAATGCAGCCCACATCCAGGAGAATATCAAGAGCAGGGGGTGGAGCAAGCCAGGCCTCAAACCACGAGAAGCTCCAGCCCAAAAGGCAGCCAAAATGCAGCCCACATCCGGGACAATTTCAAGAGCAGGGGGTGGAGCAAGCAAGGCCTCAAACCACGAGAAGCTCCAGCCCAAAAGGCAGCCAAAATGCAGCCCACATCCGGGAGAATCTCAAGAGCAGGGGGTGGAGGAAGCCAGGCCTCAAACCACGAGAAGCTCCAGCCAAAAAGGCAGCCAAAATGCAGCCCACATCCGGGAGAATCTCAAGAGCAGGGGGTGGAGCAAGGCAGGCCTCAAACCACGAGAAGCTCCAGCCAAAAAGGCAGCCAAAATGCAGCCCACATCCGGGAGAATATCAAGAGCAGGGGGTGGAGCAAGGCAGGCCTCAAACCACGAGAAGCTCCTGCCCAAAAGGCAGCCAAAATCCAGCCCACCTCGGGGAGAATCTCAATGGCAGAGTTTGGAGTAAGCCAGGCCTCAAACCACGAGAAGCCTCAGCCCAAAATGCAGCCAAAATGCAGCCCACATCCGGGACAATTTCAAGAGCAGGGGGTGGAGCAAGCCAGGTCTCAAACCACGAGAAGCTCCAGCCCAAAAGGCAGCCAAAATGCAGCCCACATCCGGGAGAATCTCAAGAGCAGGGGGTGGAGCAAGCCAGGCCTCAAACCACCAGAAGCTCCAGCCCAAAATTCAGCCAAAATGCAGCCCAAATCTGGGAGAATCTCAAGAGCAGGGTGAGGAGCAAGCCAGGCCTCAAACCACGAGAATCTCCAGCCCAAAAGGCAGCCAAAATGCAGCCCACATCCGGGAGAATCTCAAGAGCAGGGAGTGGAGCAAGCCAGGCCTCAAACCACGAGAAGCTCCAGCCCAAAAGGCAGCCAAAATGCAGCCCACATCCGGGAGAATCTCAAGAGCAGGGGGTGGAGCAAGCCAGGCCTCAAACCACGAGAAGCTCCAGCCCAAAAGACAGCCAAAATCCAGCCCACATCCGGGAGAATCTCAAGAGCAGGGGGTGGAGCAAGCCAGGCCTCAAACCATGAGAAGCTCCAGCCCAAAAGGCAGCCAAAATGCAGCCCACATGCAGGAGAATCTCAAGAGCAGGGGGTGGAGCAAGCCAGGCCTCAAACCACGAGAAGCTCCAGCCCAAAAGGCAGCCAAAATGCAGCCCACATGCAGGAGAATATGAAGAGCAGGGGGTGGAGCAAGCCAGGCCTCAAACCACGAGAAGGTCCAGCCCAAAAGGCAGCCAAAATCCAGCCCACCTCGGGGAGAATCTCAATGGCAGAGTTTGGAGTAAGCCAGGCCTCAAACCACGAGAAGCTCCAGCCCAAAATGCAGCCAAAATTCAGCCCACATCCGGGACAATTTCAAGAGCAGGGGGTGGAGCAAGCCAGGCCTCAAACCACGAGAAGCTCCAGCCCAAAAGGCAGCCAAAGTCCAGCCCACATCCGGGAGAATCTCAAGAGCAGGGGGTGGAGCAAGCCAGGCCTCAAACCACGAGAAGCTCCAGCCCAAAAGGCAGCCAAAATGCAGCCCACATCCGGGAGAATCTCAAGAGCAGGGGGTGGAGCAAGCCAGGCCTCAAACCTCGAGAAGCTCCAGCCCAAAAGGCAGCCAAAATTCAGGGCACATGCGGGAGAATCTCAAGAGCAGGGGGTCGAGCAAGGCAGGCCTCAAACCACGAGAAGCTCCAGCCCAAAAGGCAGCCAATATGCAGCCCACATCTGGGAGAATCTCAAGAGCAGGGGGTGGAGCAAGCCAGGCCTCAAACCACGAGAAGCTCCAGCCCAAAAGGCAGCCAAAATGCAGCCCACATCCGGGAGAATCTCAAGAGCAGGGGGTGGAGCAAGCCAGGCCTCAAACCACGAGAACCTCCAGCCCAAAAGGCAGCCAAAATGCAGGCCACATCCGAGAGAATCTCAAGAGCAGGGGGTGGAGCAAGCCAGGCCTCAAACCACGAGAAGCTCCAGCCCAAAAGGCAGCCAAAATGAAGCCCACATCCGGGAGAATCTCAAGAGCAGGGGGTGGAGCAAGCCAGGCCTCAAACCACGAGAAGCTCCAGCCCAAAATGCTACCAAAATGCAGCCCACATCCGGGACAATCTCAAGAGCAGGGGGTGGAGCAAGCCAGGCCTCAAACCACGAGAAGCTCCAGCCCAAAAGACAGCCAAAATGCAGCCTATATCCGGGACAATCTCAAGAGCAGGGGGTGGTGCAAGCCAGGCCTCAAACCACGAGAAGCTCCAGCCCAAAAATGCAGCCAAAATGCAGCCCACATCCGGGAGAATCTCAAGAGCAGGGGTTGGAGCAAGCCAGGCCTCAAACCACGAGAAGCTCCAGCCCAAAAGGCAGCCAAAATGCAGGCCACATCCGAGAGAATCTCAAGAGCAGGGGGTGGAGCAAGCCAGGCCTCAAACCACGAGAAGCTCCAGCCCAAAAGGCAGCCAAAATGCAGCCCACCTCCAGGAGAATCTCAAGAGCAGGGGGTGGAGCAAGCCAGGCCTCAAACCACGAGAAGCTCCAGCCCAAAATGCAGCCAAAATGCAGCCCACATCCGGGAGAATCTCAAGAGCAGGGGGTGGAGCAAGCCAGGCCTCAAACCACGAGAAGCTCCAGCCCAAAAGGCAGCAACAATCCAGCCCATATCCGGGAGAATCTCAAGAGCAGGGGGTGGAGCAAGCCAGGCCTCAAACCACGAGAAGCTCCAGCCCAAAAGGCAGCCAAAATCCAGCCCATATCCGGGAGAATCTCAAGAGCAGGGGGTGGAGCAAGCCAGGCCTCAAACCACGAGAACCTCCAGCCCAAGTATCAGCCAAAATGCAGCCCACATCCGGGAGAATCTCAAGAGCAGGGGGTGGAGCAAGCCAGGCCTCAAACCACGAGAAGCTCCAGCCCAAAAAGCTACCAAAATGCAGCCCACATCCGGGACAATCTCAAGAGCAGGGGGTGGAGCAAGCCAGGCCTCAAACCACGAGAAGCTCCAGCCCAAAATGTAGCCAAAATGCAGCCCACATCCGGGAGAATCTCAAGAGCAGGGGGTGGAGCAAGCCAGGCCTCAAACCACGAGAAGCTCCGGCCCAAAAGGCAGCCAAAATGCAGCCCACATCCAGGAGAATCTCAAGAGCAGGGGGTGGAGCAAGCCAGGCCTCAAACCATGAGAAGCTCCAGCCCAAAAGGCAGCCAAAATCCAGCCCACATCCAGGAGAATCTCAAGAGCAGGGGGTGGTGCAAGCCAGGCCTCAAACCACGAGAAGCTCCAGCCCAAAAGGCAGCCAAAATGCAGCCCACATCCGGGAGAATCTCAAGAGCCGGGGGGTGGAGCAAGGCAGGCCTCAAACCACGAGAAGCTCCAGCCAAAAAGGCAGCCAAAATGCAGCCCTCATCCGGGAGAATATCAAGAGCAGGGGGTGGAGCAAGGCAGGCCTCAAACCTCGGGATTCTCCAGCCCAAAAGGCAGCCAAAATGCAGCCCACATCCGGGAGAATATCAAGAGAAGAGGGTGGAGCAAGCCAGGCCTCAAACCACGAGAAGCTCCAGCCTAAAAGGCAGCCAAAATGCAGCCCACATCCAGGAGAATATCAAGAGAAGAGGGTGGAGCAAGCCAGGCCTCAAACCATGAGAAGCTCCAGCCCAAAATGCAGCCAAAATGCAGCCCACATCCGGGAGAATCTCAATGGCAGAATTTGGAGCAAGCCAGGCCTCCAACCACAAGAAGCTCCAGCCCAAAATGCAGCCAAAATGCAACCCACATCCGTGAGAATCTCAAGAGCAGTGGGTGGAGCAAGCCAGGCCTCAAACCACGAGAAGCTCCAGCCCAAAAGGCAGCCAATATGCAGCCCACATCCGGGAGAATCTCAAGAGCAGGGGGTGGAGCAAGCCAGGCCTCAAACCACGAGAAGCTCCAGCCTAAAAATGCAGCCAAAATAGAGCGCACATCCGGGAGAATCTCAACAGCAGGGGGTGGAGCAAGCCAGCCCTCAAACCACAAGAAGCTCCAGCCCAAAAGGCAGCCAAAATGCAGCCCACATCCGGGACAATTTCAAGAGCAGGGGGTGGAGCAAGCCAGGCCTCAAACCATGAGAAGCTCCAGCCCAAAAGGCAGCCAAAATGCAGCCCACATCCGGGAGAATCTCAAGAGCAGGGGGTGGAGCAAGCCAGGCCTCAAACCACGAGAAGCTCCAGCCCAAAATTCAGCCAAAATGCAGCCCACATCCAGGAGAATATCAAGAGCAGGGGGTGGAGCAAGCCAGGCCTCAAACCATGAGAAGCTCCAGCCCAAAAGTGAGCCAAAATCCAGCCCACCTCCGGGAGAATCTCAAGAGCAGGGGGTGGAGCAAGCCAGGCCTCAAACCACGAGAAGCTCCAGCCCAAAAGGCAGCAACAATGCAGGCCACATATGGGAGAAACTCAAGAGCAGGGGGTGGAGCAAGCCAGGCCCCAAACCACGAGAAGCTCCAGCCCAAAAGGCAGCCAAAATGCAGCCCACATCCGGGACAATCTCAAGAGCAGTGGGTGGAGCAAGCCAGGCCTCAAACCACGAGAAGCTCCAGCCCAAAAGGCAGCCAAAATGCAGCCCACATCCGGGAGAATCTCAAGAGCAGGGGGTGGAGCAAGCCAGGCCTCAAACCTCGAGAAGCTCCAGCCCAAAAGGGAGCCAAAATGCAGCCCACCTCCGGGAGAATCTCAAGAGCAGGGGGTGGAGCAAGCCAGGCCTCAAACCACGAGAAGCTCCAGCCCAAAAGGCAGCCAAAATGCAGCCCACATCCGGGAGAATCTCAAGAGAAGTGTGTGGAGCAAGGCAGGCCTCAAACCACGAGAAGCTCCAGCCCAAAAGGCAGCCAAAATGCAGCCCACATCCGGGAGAATCTGAAGAGCAGAGGGTCGAGCAAGCCAGGCCTAAAACCACGAGAACCTCCAGCCCAAAAGGCAGCCAAAATGCAGGCCACATCCGGGAGAATCTCAAGAGCAGGGGGTGGAGCAAGCCAGGCCTCAAACCACGAGAAGCTCCAGCCCAAAAGGCAGCCAAAATGCAGCCCACATCCGGGAGAATCTCAAGAGCAGGGGGTGGAGCAAGCCAGGCCTCAAACCACGAGAAGCTCCAGCCCAAAAGGCAGCAACAATGCAGGCCACATCTGGGAGAAACTCAAGAGCAGGGGGTGGAGCAAGCCAGGCCCCAAACCACGAGAAGCTCCAGCCCAAAAGGCAGCCAAAATGCAGCCCACATCCGGGAGAATCTCAAGAGCAGGGGGTGGAGCAAGGCAGGCCTCAAACCACGAGAAGCTCCAGCCCAAAAGACTGCCAAAATGCAGCCCACATCCGGGAGAATCTCAAGAGCAGGGGGTGGAGCAAGCCAGGCCTCAAACCACGAGAAGCTCCAGCCCAAAATGCAGCCAAAATGCAGCCCACATCCGGGAGAATATCAAGAGAAGGGGGTGGAGCAAGCCAGGCCTCAAACCACGAGAAGCTCCAGCCCAAAAGGCAGCCAAAATGCAGCCCACATCCGGGAGAATCTCAAGAGAAGGGTGTGGAGCAAGGCAGGCCTCAAACCACGAGAAGCTCCAGCCCAAAAGGCAGCCAAAATGCAGCCCACATCCGGGAGAATCTCAAGAGCAGGGGGTCGAGCAAGCCAGGCCTAAAACCACGAGAACCTCCAGCCCAAAAGGCAGCCAAAATGCAGGCCACATCCGGGAGAATCTCAAGAGCAGGGGGTGGAGCAAGCCAGGCCTCAAACCAGGAGAAGCTCCAGCCCAAAAGGCAGCCAAAATGCAGCCCACATCCGGGAGAATCTCAAGAGCAGGGGGTGGAGCAAGCCAGGCCTCAAACCACGAGAAGCTCCAGCCCTAAAGGCAGCCAAAATGCCGCCCACCTCCGGGAGAATCTCAAGAGCAGGGGTTGGAGCAAGGCAGGCCTCAAACCTCGAGAAGCTCCAGCCCAAAAGGCAGCCAAAATGCAGCCCACATCCGGGAGAATCTCAAGAGCAGGGGGTGGAGCAAGCCAGGCCTCAAACCACGAGAAGCTCCAGCCCAAAATGCAGACAAAATCCAGCCCATATCCGGGAGAATATCAAGAGCAGGGGGTGGAGCAAGCCAGGCCTCAAACCACGAGAAGCTCCAGCCCAAAAGGCAGCCAAAATGCAGCCCACATCCGGGAGAATCTCAAGAGCAGGGGGTGGAGCAAGCCAGGCCTCAAACCACGAGAAGCTCCAGCCCAAAATGCAGCCAAAATGCAGCCCACATCCGGGAGAATCTCAAGAGCAGGGTGAGGAGCAAGCCAGGCCTCAAACCACGAGAAGCTCCAGCCCAAAAGGCAGCCAAAATGCAGCCCACATCCGGGACAATTTGAAGAGCAGGGAGTGGAGCAAGCCAGGCCTCAAACCACGAGAAGCTCCAGCCCAAAAGGCAGCCAAAATCCAGCCCACATCCGGGAGAATCTCAAGAGCAGGGGGTGGAGCAATCCAGGCCTCAAACCACGAGAAGCTCCAGCCCAAAAGGCAGCCAAAATGCAGCCCACATCCGGGAGAATCTCAAGAGCAGGGGGTGGAGCAAGCCAGGCCTCAAACCACGAGAAGCTCCAGCCCAAAAGAAAGCCAAAATCCAGCCCACATCCGGGAGAATCTCAAGAGCAGGGGGTGGAGCAAGCCAGGCCTCAAACCATGAGAAGCTCCAGCCCAAAAGGCAGCCAAAATGCAGCCCACCTGGAGGAGAATCTCAAGAGCAGGGGGTGGAGCAAGCCAGGCCTCAAACCACGAGAAGCTCCAGCCCAAAAGGCAGCCAAAATGCAGCCCACATGCAGGAGAATATCAAGAGCAGGGGGTGGAGCAAGCCAGGCCTCAAACCACGAGAAGCTCCAGCCCAAAAGGCAGCCAAAATCCAGCCCACCTCGGGGAGAATCTCAATGGCAGAGTTTGGAGTAAGCCAGGCCTCAAACCACGAGAAGCTCCAGCCCAAAATGCAGCCAAAATGCAGCCCACATCCGGGACAATTTCAAGAGCAGGGGGTGGATCAAGCCAGGCCTCAAACCACGAGAAGCTCCAGCCCAAAAGGCAGCCAAAATGCAGCCCACATCCGGGAGAATCTCAAGAGCAGGGGGTGGAGCAAGGCAGGCCTCAAACCACGAGAAGGTCCAGCCCAAAAGGCAGCCAAAATGCAGCCCACATCCGGGAGAATCTCAAGAGCAGGGGGTGGAGCAAGCCAGGCCTCAAACCTCGATAATCTCCAGCCCAAAAGGCAGCCAAAATTCAGGCCACATGCGGGAGAATCTCAAGAGCAGGGGGTGGAGCAAGGCAGGCCTCAAACCACGAGAAGCTCCAGCCCAAAAGGCAGCCAAAATGCAGGCCACATCCGGGAGAATCTCAAGAGCAGGGGGTGGAGCAAGCCAGGCCTCAAACCACGAGAAGCTCCAGCCCAAGAATCAGCCAAAATGCAGCCCACATCTGGTAGAATCTCAAGAGCAGGGGGTGGAGCAAGCCAGGCCTCAAACCACGAGAAGCTCCAGCCCAAAAGGCAGCCAATATGCAGCCCACAACTGGTAGAATCTCAAGAGCAGGGGGTGGAGCAAGCCAGGTCTCAAACCACGAGAAGCTCCAGCCCAAAAGGCAGCGAAAATGCAGCCCACATCCGGGAGAATCTCAAGAGCAGGGGGTGGAGCAAGCCAGGCCTGAAACCACGAGAAGCTCCAGCCCCAAAGGCAGCCAAAATGCAGCCCACATCCGGGAGAATCTCAAGAGCAGGGGGTGGAGCAAGCCAGGCCTCAAACCTCGAGAAGCTCCAGCCCAAAATGCTACCAAAATGCAGCCCACATCCGGGACAATCTCAAGAGCAGGGGGTGGAGCAAGCCAGGCCTCAAACCACGAGAAGCTCCAGCCCAAAATGCAGACAAAATCCAGACCATATCCGGGAGAATATCAAGAGCAGGGGGTGGAGCAAGCCAGGCCTCAAACCACGAGAAGCTCCAGCCCAAAAGGCAGCCAAAATGCAGCCCACATCCGGGAGAATCTCAAGAGCAGGGGGTGGAGCAAGCCAGGCCTCAAACCACGAGAAGCTCCAGCCCAAAATGCAGCCAAAATGCAGCCCACATCCGGGAGAATCTCAAGAGCAGGGGGTGGAGCAAGCCAGGCCTCAAACCACGAGAAGCTCCAGCCCAAAAGGCAGCCAAAATGCAGCCCACATCCGGGACAATTTGAAGAGCAGGGAGTGGAGCAAGCCAGGCCTCAAACCACGAGAAGCTCCAGCCCAAAAGGCAGCCAAAATCCAGCCCACATCCGGGAGAATCTCAAGAGCAGGGGGTGGAGCAATCCAGGCCTCAAACCACGAGAAGCTCCAGCCCAAAAGGCAGCCAAAATGCAGCCCACATCCGGGAGAATCTCAAGAGCAGGGGGTGGAGCAAGCCAGGCCTCAAACCACGAGAAGCTCCAGCCCAAAAGAAAGCCAAAATCCAGCCCACATCCGGGAGAATCTCAAGAGCAGGGGGTGGAGCAAGCCAGGCCTCAAACCATGAGAAGCTCCAGCCCAAAAGGCAGCCAAAATGCAGCCCACCTGGAGGAGAATCTCAAGAGCAGGGGGTGGAGCAAGCCAGGCCTCAAACCACGAGAAGCTCCAGCCCAAAATGCAGCCAAAATGCAGCCCACATCCGGGACAATTTCAAGAGCAGGGGGTGGATCAAACCAGGCCTCAAACCACGAGAAGCTCCAGCCCAAAAGGCAGCCAAAATGCAGCCCACATCCGGGAGAATCTCAAGAGCAGGGGGTGGAGCAAGGCAGGCCTCAAACCACGAGAAGGTCCAGCCCAAAAGGCAGCCAAAATGCAGCCCACATCCGGGAGAATCTCAAGAGCAGGGGGTGGAGCAAGCCAGGCCTCAAACCTCGATAATCTCCAGCCCAAAAGGCAGCCAAAATTCAGGCCACATGCGGGAGAATCTCAAGAGCAGGGGGTGGAGCAAGGCAGGCCTCAAACCACGAGAAGCTCCAGCCCAAAAGGCAGCCAAAATGCAGGCCACATCCGGGAGAATCTCAAGAGCAGGGGGTGGAGCAAGCCAGGCCTCAAACCACGAGAAGCTCCAGCCCAAGAATCAGCCAAAATGCAGCCCACATCTGGTAGAATCTCAAGAGCAGGGGGTGGAGCAAGCCAGGCCTCAAACCACGAGAAGCTCCAGCCCAAAAGGCAGCCAATATGCAGCCCACAACTGGTAGAATCTCAAGAGCAGGGGGTGGAGCAAGCCAGGTCTCAAACCACGAGAAGCTCCAGCCCAAAAGGCAGCGAAAATGCAGCCCACATCCGGGAGAATCTCAAGAGCAGGGGGTGGAGCAAGCCAGGCCTGAAACCACGAGAAGCTCCAGCCCCAAAGGCAGCCAAAATGCAGCCCACATCCGGGAGAATCTCAAGAGCAGGGGGTGGAGCAAGCCAGGCCTCAAACCTCGAGAAGCTCCAGCCCAAAATGCTACCAAAATGCAGCCCACATCCGGGACAATCTCAAGAGCAGGGGGTGGAGCAAGCCAGGCCTCAAACCACGAGAAGCTCCAGCCCAAAATGCAGACAAAATCCAGACCATATCCGGGAGAATATCAAGAGCAGGGGGTGGAGCAAGCCAGGCCTCAAACCACGAGAAGCTCCAGCCCAAAAGGCAGCCAAAATGCAGCCCACATCCGGGAGAATCTCAAGAGCAGGGGGTGGAGCAAGCCAGGCCTCAAACCATGAGAAGCTCCAGCCCAAAATGCAGCCAAAATGCAGCCCACATCCGGGAGAATCTCAAGAGCAGGGTGAGGAGCAAGCCAGGCCTCAAACCACGAGAAGCTCCAGCCCAAAAGGCAGCCAAAATGCAGCCCACATCCGGGACAATTTGAAGAGCAGGGAGTGGAGCAAGCCAGGCCTCAAACCACGAGAAGCTCCAGCCCAAAAGGCAGCCAAAATCCAGCCCACATCCGGGAGAATCTCAAGAGCAGGGGGTAAAGCAATCCAGGCCTCAAACCACGAGAAGCTCCAGCCCAAAAGGCAGCCAAAATGCAGCCCACATCCGGGAGAATCTCAAGAGCAGGGGGTGGAGCAAGCCAGGCCTCAAACCACGAGAAGCTCCAGCCCAAAAGAAAGCCAAAATCCAGCCCACATCCGGGAGAATCTCAAGAGCAGGGGGTGGAGCAAGCCAGGCCTCAAACCATGAGAAGCTCCAGCCCAAAAGGCAGCCAAAATGCAGCCCACCTGGAGGAGAATCTCAAGAGCAGGGGATGGAGCAAGCCAGGCCTCAAACCACGAGAAGCTCCAGCCCAAAAGGCAGCCAAAATGCAGCCCACATGCAGGAGAATATCAAGAGCAGGGGGTGGAGCAAGCCAGGCCTCAAACCACGAGAAGCTCCAGCCCAAAAGGCAGCCAAAATCCAGCCCACCTCGGGGAGAATCTCAATGGCAGAGTTTGGAGTAAGCCAGGCCTCAAACCACGAGAAGCTCCAGCCCAAAATGCAGCCAAAATGCAGCCCACATCCGGGACAATTTCAAGAGCAGGGGGTGGAGCAAGCCAGGCCTCAAACCACGAGAAGCTCCAGCCCAAAAGGCAGCCAAAATGCAGCCCACATCCGGGAGAATCTCAAGAGCAGGGGGTGGAGCAAGCCAGGCCTCAAACCACGAGAAGGTCCAGCCCAAAAGGCAGCCAAAATGCAGCCCACATCCGGGAGAATCTCAAGAGCAGTGGGTGGAGCAAGCCAGGCCTCAAACCTCGATAATCTCCAGCCCAAAATGCAGCCAAAATTCAGGCCACATGCGGGAGAATCTCAAGAGCAGGGGGTCGAGCAAGGCAGGCCTCAAACCACGAGAAGCTCCAGCCCAAAAGGCAGCCAAAATGCAGGCCACATCCGGGAGAATCTCAAGAGCAGGGGGTGGAGCAAGCCAGGCCTCAAACCACGAGAAGCTCCAGCCCAAGAATCAGCCAAAATGCAGCCCACATCTGGTAGAATCTCAAGAGCAGGGGGTGGAGCAAGCCAGGCCTCAAACCACGAGAAGCTCCAGCCCAAAAGGCAGCCAATATGCAGCCCACATCTGGTAGAATCTCAAGAGCAGGGGGTGGAGCAAGCCAGGTCTCAAACCACGAGAAGCTCCAGCCCAAAAGGCAGCGAAAATGCAGCCCACATGCAGGAGAATCTCAAGAGCAGGGGGTGGAGCAAGCCAGGCCTGAAACCACGAGAAGCTCCAGCCCCAAAGGCAGCCAAAATGCAGCCCACATCCGGGAGAATCTCAAGAGCAGGGGGTGGAGCAAGCCAGGCCTCAAACCTCGAGAAGCTCCAGCCCAAAATGCTACCAAAATGCAGCCCACATCCTGGACAATCTCAAGAGCAGGGGGTGGAGCAAGCCAGGCCTCAAACCACGAGAAGCTCCAGCCCAAAAGGCAGCCAAAATGCAGCCCACATCCGGGAGAATCTCAAGAGCAGGGGGTGGAGCAAGCCAGGCCTCAAACTACAAGAAGATCCAGCCTAAAATGCAGCCAAAATGCAGCCTATATCCGGGACAATCTCAAGAGCAGGGGGTGGTGCAAGCCAGGCCTCAAACCACGAGAAGCTCCAGCCCAAAAATGCAGCCAAAATGCAGCCCACATTCAGGAGAATTTCAAGAGCAGGGGGTGGAGCAAGCCAGGCCTCAAACCACGAGAACCTCCAGCCCAAAATGCAGACAAAATCCAGCCCACATCCGGGAGAATCTCAAGAGCAGGGGGTGGAGCAAGCCAGGCCTCAAACCATGAGAAGCTCCAGCCCAAAAGGCAGCCAAAATGCAGCCCACATCTGGGAGAATCTCAAGAGGAGGGGTTGGAGCAAGCCAGGCCTCAAACCACGAGAAGCTCCAGCCCAAAAGGCAGCCAAAATCCAGCCCACCTCAGGGAGAATCTCAATGGCAGAGTTTGGAGTAAGCCAGGCCTCAAACCACGAGAAGCTCCAGCCCAAAATGCAGCCAAAATGCAGCCCATATCCGGGACAATTTCAAGAGAAGGGGGTGGAGCAAGCCAGGCCTCAAACCACGAGAAGCTCCAGCCCAAAAGGCAGCCAAAATGCAGCCCACATCCGGGAGAATCTCAAGAGCAGGGGGTGGAGCAAGCCAGGCCTCAAACCACGAGAAGCTCCAGCCCAAAAGTCAGACAAAATCCAGCCCACATGCGGGAGAATCTCAAGAGCAGGGGGTGGAGCAAGCCAGGCCTCAAACCATGAGAAGCTCCAGCCCAAAAGGCAGCCAAAATCCAGCCCACCTCGGGGAGAATCTCAATGGCAGAGTTTGGAGTAAGCCAGGCCTCAAACCACGAGAAGCTCCAGCCCAAAATGCAGCCAAAATGCAGCCCACATCCGGGAGAATCTTAAGAGCAGGGGGTGGAGCAAGCCAGGCCTCAAACCACGAGAAGCTCCAGCCCAAAAGGCAGCCAAAATGCAGCCCACATCCGGGAGAATCTCAAGAGCAGGGGGTGGAGCAAGCCAGGCCTCAAACCACGAGAAGCTCCAGCCCAAAGGGCAGCCAATATGCAGCCCACATCTGGTAGAATCTCAAGAGCAGGGGGTGGAGCAAGCCAGGTCTCAAACCACGAGAAGCTCCAGCCCAAAAGGCAGCCAAAATGCAGCCCACATCCGGGAGAATCTCAAGAGCAGGGGGTGGAGCAAGCCAGGCCTCAAACCACGAGAAGCTCCAGCCCAAAAGACAGCCAAAATGCAGCCTATATCCGGGACAATCTCAAGAGCAGGGGGTGGTGCAAGCCAGGCCTCAAACCACGAGAAGCTCCAGCCCAAAAATGCAGCCAAAATGCAGCCCACATCCGGGAGAATCTCAAGAGCAGGGGGTGGAGCAAGCCAGGCCTCAAACCACGAGAAGATCCAGCCCAAAATGCAGCCAAAATCCAGCCCACATTCAGGAGAATTTCAAGAGCAGGGGGTGGAGCAAGCCAGGCCTCAAACCACGAGAACCTCCAGCCCAAAAGGCAGCCAAAATGCAGGCCACATCCAAGAGAATCTCAAGAGCAGGGGGTGGAGCAAGCCAGGCCTCAAACCACGAGAAGCTCCAGCCCAAAAAGCTACCAAAATGCAGCCCACATTCGGGAGAATCTCAAGAGCAGGGGGTGGAGCAAGCCAGGCCTCAAACCTCGAGAAGCTCCAGCCCAAAATGCAGCCAAAATTCAGCCCACATCCGGGAGAATCTTAAGAGCAGGGGGTGGAGCAAGCCAGGCCTCAAACCACGAGAACCTCCAGCCCAAAAGGCAGCCAAAATGCAGGCCACATCCGAGAGAATCTCAAGAGCAGGGGGTCGAGCAAGCCAGGCCTCAAACCACGAGAAGCTCCAGCCCAAAAGGCAGCCAAAATGCAGCCCACCTCCAGGAGAATCTCAAGAGCAGGGGGTGGAGCAAGCCAGGCCTCAAACCACGAGAAGCTCCAGCCCAAAAGGCAGCCAAAATGCAGCCCACATCCGGGAGAATCTCAAGAGCAGGGGGTGGAGCAAGCCAGGCCTCAAACCACAAGAAGCTCCAGCCCAAAATGCAGCCAAAATCCAGCCCATATCCGGGAGAATCTCAAGAGCAGGGGGTGGAGCAAGCCAGGCCTCAAACCACGAGAAGCTCCAGCCCAAAATGCAGCCAAAATCCAGCCCATATCCGGGAGAATCTCAAGAGCAGGGGGTGGAGCAAGCCAGGCCTCAAACCACGAGAAGCTCCGGCCCAAGAGACAGCCAAAATCCAGCCCACATCCGGGAGAATCTCAAGAGCAGGGGGTGGAGCAAGCCAGGCCTCAAACCACGAGAAGCTCCAGCCCAAAAGGCAGCCAAAATGCAGCCCACATCCGGGAGAATCTCAAGAGCAGGGGGTGGAGCAAGCCAGGCCTCAAACCACGAGACGCTCCAGACCAAAAGGCAGCCAAAATGCAGCCCACATCCGGGAGAATCTCAAGAGCAGGGGGTGGAGCAAGCCAGGCCTCAAACCACGAGAAGCTCCAGCCCAAAAGGCAGCCAAAATGCAGTCCACATCCGGGACAATCTCAAGAGCAGGGGGTGGTGCAAGCCAGGCCTCAAACCACGAGAAGCTCCAGCCCAAAACGCAGCCAAATTCCAGCCCACATCCTGGAGAATCTCAAGAGC
Organism: Rhynochetos jubatus; assembly: GCA_027574665.1. Lineage (NCBI taxonomy): Eukaryota > Metazoa > Chordata > Aves > Eurypygiformes > Rhynochetidae > Rhynochetos > Rhynochetos jubatus. The sequence goes on from CM050669.1 coordinate 1,236,193, forward strand.
AGGGGGTGGAGCAAGCCAGGCCTCAAACCATGAGAAGCTCCAGCCCAAAAGTGAGCCAAAATCCAGCCCACATCCGGGAGAATCTCAAGAGCAGGGGGTGGAGCAAGCCAGGCCTCAAACCACGAGAAGCTCCAGCCCAAAATTCAGCCAAAATGCAGCCCACATCCAGGAGAATCTCAAGAGCAGGGGGTGGAGCAAGCCAGGCCTCAAACCATGAGAAGCTCCAGCCCAAAAGTGAGCCAAAATCCAGCCCACATCCGGGAGAATCTCAAGAGCAGGGGGTGGAGCAAGCCAGGCCTCAAACCACGAGAAGCTCCAGCCCAAAAGGCAGCCAAAATGCAGCCCACATCCGGGAGAATCTCAAGAGCAGGGGGTGGAGCAAGCCAGGCCTCAAACCACGAGAAGCTCCAGCCCAAAATGCAGCCAAAATCCAGCCCACATTCAGGAGAATTTCAAGAGCAGGGGGTGGAGCAAGCCAGGCCTCCAACCACGAGAACCTCCAGCCCAAAAGGCAGCCAAAATGCAGGCCACATCCGAGAGAATCTCAAGAGCAGGGGGTGGAGCAAGCCAGGCCTCAAACCACGAGAAGCTCCAGCCCAAAAGGCAGCCAAAATGCAGCCCACATTCGGGAGAATCTCAAGAGCAGGGGGTGGAGGAAGCCAGGCCTCAAACCACGAGAAGCTCCAGCCCAAAAGGCAGCCAATATGCAGCCCACATCTGGGAGAATCTCAAGAGCAGGGGGTGGAGCAAGCCAGGCCTCAAACCACGAGAAGCTCCAGCCCAAAAGGCAGCGAAAATCCAGCCCACATCCGGGAGAATCTCAAGAGCAGGGAGTGGAGGAAGCCAGGCCTCAAACCACGAGAAGCTCCAGCCCAAAATGCAGCCAAAATCCAGCCCATATCCGGGAGAATCTCAAGAGCAGGGGGTGGAGCAAGCCAGGCCTCAAACCACGAGAAGCTCCAGCCCAAAAGGCAGCCAAAATGCAGCCCACATCCGGGACAATCTCAAGAGCAGGGGGTGGTGCAAGCCAGGCCTCAAACCACGAGAAGCTCCAGCCCAAAAGGCAGCCAAAATGCAGCCCACATCCGGGAGAATCTCAAGAGCAGGGGATGGAGCAAGCCAGGCCTCAAACCACGAGAAGCTCCAGCCCAAAAGGCAGCCAAAATGCAGCCCACATCCAGGAGAATCTCAAGAGCAGGGGGTGGAGCAAGCCAGGCCTCAAACCATGAGAAGCTCCAGCCCAAAAGTGAGCCAAAATCCAGCCCACATCCGGGAGAATCTCAAGAGCAGGGGGTGGAGCAAGCCAGGCCTCAAACCACGAGAAGCTCCAGCCCAAAAGGCAGCCAAAATGCAGCCCACATCCGGGAGAATCTCAAGAGCAGGGGGTGGAGCAAGCCAGGCCTCAAACCACGAGAATCTCCAGCCCAAAAGGCAGCCAAAATCCAGCCCACATTCAGGAGAATTTCAAGAGCAGGGGGTGGAGCAAGCCAGGCCTCAAACCACTAGAACCTCCAGCCCAAAAGGCAGCCAAAATGCAGGCCACATCCGAGAGAATCTCAAGAGCAGGGGGTGGAGCAAGCCAGGCCTCAAACCACGAGAAGCTCCAGCCCAAAAGGCAGCCAAAATGCAGCCCACATTCGGGAGAATCTCAAGAGCAGGGGATGGAGCAAGCCAGGCCTCAAACCACGAGAAGCTCCAGCCCAAAAGGCAGCCAAAATGCAGCCCACATCCAGGAGAATCTCAAGAGCAGGGGGTGGAGCAAGCCAGGCCTCAAACCATGAGAAGCTCCAGCCCAAAAGTGAGCCAAAATCCAGCCCACATCCGGGAGAATCTCAAGAGCAGTGGGTGGAGCAAGCCAGGCCTCAAACCACGAGAAGCTCCAGCCCAAAAGGCAGCCAAAATGCAGCCCACATCCGGGAGAATCTCAAGAGCAGGGGATGGAGCAAGCCAGGCCTCAAACCACGAGAAGCTCCAGCCCAAAAGGCAGCCAAAATGCAGCCCACATCCAGGAGAATCTCAAGAGCAGGGGGTGGAGCAAGCCAGGCCTCAAACCATGAGAAGCTCCAGCCCAAAAGTGAGCCAAAATCCAGCCCACATCCGGGAGAATCTCAAGAGCAGGGGGTGGAGCAAGCCAGGCCTCAAACCACGAGAAGCTCCAGCCCAAAATTCAGCCAAAATGCAGCCCACATCCAGGAGAATATCAAGAGCAGGGGGTGGAGCAAGCCAGGCCTCAAACCATGAGAAGCTCCAGCCCAAAAGTGAGCCAAAATGCAGCCCACATCCGGGAGAATCTCAAGAGCAGGGGGTGGAGCAAGCCAGGCCTCAAACCACGAGAAGCTCCAGCCCAAAAGGCAGCCAAAATGCAGCCCACATCCGGGAGAATCTCAAGAGCAGGGGGTGGAGCAAGCCAGGCCTCAAACCACGAGAATCTCCAGCCCAAAAGGCAGCCAAAATCCAGCCCACATTCAGGAGAATTTCAAGAGCAGGGGGTGGAGCAAGCCAGGCCTCAAACCACGAGAACCTCCAGCCCAAAAGGCAGCCAAAATGCAGGCCACATCCGAGAGAATCTCAAGAGCAGGGGGTGGAGCAAGCCAGGCCTCAAACCACGAGAAGCTCCAGCCCAAAAGGCTACCAAAATGCAGCCCACATTCGGGAGAATCTCAAGAGCAGGGGATGGAGCAAGCCAGGCCTCAAACCACGAGAAGCTCCAGCCCAAAAGGCAGCCAAAATGCAGCCCACATCCAGGAGAATCTCAAGAGCAGGGGGTGGAGCAAGCCAGGCCTCAAACTGCGAGAAGCTCCAGCCCAAAAGGCAGCCAAAATCCAGCCCACATCCGGGAGAATCTCAAGAGCAGGGGGTGGAGCAAGCCAGGCCTCAAACCACGAGAAGCTCCAGCCCAAAATTCAGCCAAAATGCAGCCCACATCCAGGAGAATATCAAGAGCAGGGGGTGGAGCAAGCCAGGCCTCAAACCATGAGAAGCTCCAGCCCAAAAGTGAGCCAAAATCCAGCCCACATCCGGGAGAATCTCAAGAGCAGGGGGTGGAGCAAGCCAGGCCTCAAACCACGAGAAGCTCCAGCCCAAAAGGCAGCCAAATGCAGCCCACATCCGGGAGAATCTCAAGAGCAGGGGGTGGAGCAAGCCAGGCCTCAAACCACGAGAAGCTCCAGCCCAAAAGGCAGCCAAAATCCAGCCCACATTCAGGAGAATTTCAAGAGCAGGGGGTGGAGCAAGCCAGGCCTCAAACCACGAGAACCTCCAGCCCAAAAGGCAGCCAAAATGCAGGCCACATCCGAGAGAATCTCAAGAGCAGGGGGTGGAGCAAGCCAGGCCTCAAACCACGAGAAGCTCCAGCCCAAAAGGCTACCAAAATGCAGCCCACATTCGGGAGAATCTCAAGAGCAGGGGGTCGAGCAAGGTAGGCCTCAAACCACGAGAAGCTCCAGCCCAAAATGCAGCCAATATGCAGCCCACATCTGGGAGAATCTCAAGAGCAGGGGGTGGAGCAAGCCAGGTCTCAAACCACGAGAAGCTCCAGCCCAAAAGGCAGCGAAAATCCAGCCCACATCCGGGAGAATCTCAAGAGCAGGGGGTGGAGCAAGCCAGGCCTCAAACCACGAGAAGCTCCAGCCTAAAACGCAGCCAAAATCCAGCCCACATTCAGGAGAATTTTAAGATCAGGGGGTGGAGCAAGCCAGGCCTCAAACCACGAGAAGCTCCAGCCCAAAAGGCAGCCAAAATCCAGCCCATATCCGGGAGAATCTCAAGAGCAGGGGGTGGAGCAAGCCAGGCCTCAAACCACGAGAAGCTCCAGCCCAAAAGGCTACCAAAATGCAGCCCACATTCGGGAGAATCTCAAGAGCAGGGGGTGGAGGAAGCCAGGCCTCAAACCACGAGAAGCTCCAGCCCAAAAGGCAGCGAAAATCCAGCCCACATCCGGGAGAATCTCAAGAGCAGGGGGTGGAGCAAGCCAGGCCTCAAACCACGAGAAGCTCCAGCCCAAAATTCAGCCAAAATGCAGCCCACATCCAGGAGAATATCAAGAGCAGGGGGTGGAGCAAGCCAGGCCTCAAACCATGAGAAGCTCCAGCCCAAAAGTGAGCCAAAATGCAGCCCACATCCGGGACAATCTCAAGAGCAGGGGGTGGAGCAAGCCAGGCCTCAAACCACGAGAAGCTCCAGCCCAAAATGCAGCCAAAATGCAGCCCACATCCGGGAGAATCTCAAGAGCAGGGGGTGGAGCAAGCCAGGCCTCAAACCACGAGAATCTCCAGCCCTAAAGGCAGCCAAAATCCAGCCCACATTCAGGAGAATTTCAAGAGCAGGGGGTGGAGGAAGCCAGGCCTCAAACCACGAGAACCTCCAGCCCAAAAGGCAGCCAAAATGCAGGCCACGTCCGAGAGAATCTCAAGAGCAGGGGGTGGAGCAAGCCAGGCCTCAAACCACGAGAAGCTCCAGCCCAAAAGGCTACCAAAATGCAGCCCACATTCGGGAGAATCTCAAGAGCAGGGGATGGAGCAAGCCAGGCCTCAAACCACGAGAAGCTCCAGCCCAAAAGGCAGCCAAAATGCAGCCCACATCCAGGAGAATCTCAAGAGCAGGGGGTGGAGCAAGCCAGGCCTCAAACCATGAGAAGCTCCAGCCCAAAATTGAGCCAAAATCCAGCCCACATCCGGGAGAATCTCAAGAGCAGGGGGTGGAGCAAGCCAGGCCTCAAACCACGAGAAGCTCCAGCCCAAAATTCAGCCAAAATGCAGCCCACATCCAGGAGAATATCAAGAGCAGGGGGTGGAGCAAGCCAGGCCTCAAACCATGAGAAGCTCCAGCCCAAAAGTGAGCCAAAATCCAGCCCACATCCGGGAGAATCTCAAGAGCAGGGGGTGGAGCAAGCCAGGCCTCAAACCACGAGAAGCTCCAGCCCAAAAGGCAGCCAAAATGCAGCCCACATCCGGGAGAATCTCAAGAGCAGGGGGTGGAGCAAGCCAGGCCTCAAACCACGAGAATCTCCAGCCCAAAAGGCAGCCAAAATCCAGCCCACATTCTGGAGAATTTCAAGAGCAGGGGGTGGAGCAAGCCAGGCCTCAAACCACGAGAACCTCCAGCCCAAAAGGCAGCCAAAATGCAGGCCACATCCGAGAGAATCTCAAGAGCAGGGGGTGGAGCAAGCCAGGCCTCAAACCACGAGAAGCTCCAGCCCAAAAGGCAGTCAATATGCAGCCCACATCTGGGAGAATCTCAAGAGCAGGGGGTGGAGCAAGCCAGGTCTCAAACCACGAGAAGCTCCAGCCCAAAAGGCAGCGAAAATCCAGCCCACATCCGTGAGAATCTCAAGAGCAGGGGGTGGAGCAAGCCAGGCCTCAAACCACGAGAAGCTCCAGCCTAAAACGCAGCCAAAATCCAGCCCACATTCAGGAGAATTTTAAGATCAGGGGGTGGAGCAAGCCAGGCCTCAAACCACGAGAAGCTCCAGCCCAAAAGGCAGCCAAAATCCAGCCCATATCCGGGAGAATCTCAAGAGCAGGGGGTGGAGCAAGCCAGGCCTCAAACCACGAGAAGCTCCAGCCCAAAAGGCTACCAAAATGCAGCCCACATTCGGGAGAATCTCAAGAGCAGGGGGTGGAGGAAGCCAGGCCTCAAACCACGAGAAGCTCCAGCCCAAAAGGCAGCGAAAATCCAGCCCACATCCGGGAGAATCTCAAGAGCAGGGGGTGGAGCAAGCCAGGCCTCAAACCACGAGAAGCTCCAGCCTAAAACGCAGCCAAAATCCAGCCCACATTCAGGAGAATTTTAAGATCAGGGGGTGGAGCAAGCCAGGCCTCAAACCACGAGAACCTCTAGCCCAAAAGGCAGCCAAAATGCAGGCCACATCCGAGAGAATCTCAAGAGCAGGGGGTCGAGCAAGCCAGGCCTCAAACCTCGAGAAGCTCCAGCCCAAAAGGCAGCCAAAATGCAGCCCACCTCCAGGAGAATCTCAAGAGCAGGGGGTGGAGCAAGGCAGGCCTCAAACCACGAGAAGCTCCAGCCCAAAAGGCAGCCAAAATGCAGCCCACATCCGGGAGAATCTCAAGAGCAGGGGGTGGAGCAAGCCAGGCCTCAAACCACGAGAAGCTCCAGCCCAAAATGCAGCCAAAATCCAGCCCATATCCGGGAGAATCTCAAGAGCAGGGGGTGGTGCAAGCCAGGCCTCAAACCACGAGAAGCTCCGGCCCAAGAGACAGCCAAAATCCAGCCCACATCCGGGAGAATCTCAAGAGCAGGGGGTGGAGCAAGCCAGGCCTCAAACCACGAGAAGATCCAGCCCAAAAATCCACCAAAATGCAGCCCACATCCGGGACAATCTCAAGAGCAGGGGGTGGAGCAAGCCAGGCCTCAAACCACGAGAAGCTCCAGCCCAAAATTGAGCCAAAATGCAGCCCACATCCGGGAGAATCTCAAGAGCAGGGGGTGGAGCAAGCCAGGCCTCAAACCACGAGAAGCTCCAGCCCAAAAGGCAGCCAAAATGCAGCCCACATCCGGGAGAATCTCAAGAGCAGGGGGTGGAGCAAGCCAGGCCTCAAACCACGAGAATCTCCAGCCCAAAAGGCAGCCAAAATCCAGCCCACATTCAGGAGAATTTCAAGAGCAGGGGGTGGAGCAAGCCAGGCCTCAAACCACGAGAACCTCCAGCCCAAAAGGCAGCCAAAATGCAGGCCACATCCGAGAGAATCTCAAGAGCAGGGGGTGGAGCAAGCCAGGCCTCAAACCACGAGAAGCTCCAGCCCAAAAGGCTACCAAAATGCAGCCCACATTCGGGAGAATCTCAAGAGCAGGGGGTGGAGCAAGCCAGGCCTCAAACCACGAGAAGCTCCAGCCCAAAAGGCAGCCAATATGCAGCCCACATCTGGGAGAATCTCAAGAGCAGGGGGTGGAGCAAGCCAGGTCTCAAACCACGAGAAGCTCCAGCCCAAAATTCAGCCAAAATGCAGCCCATATCCAGGAGAATATCAAGAGCAGGGGGTGGAGCAAGCCAGGCCTCAAACCATGAGAAGCTCCAGCCCAAAAGTGAGCCAAAATCCAGCCCACATCCGGGAGAATCTCAAGAGCAGGGGGTGGAGCAAGCCAGGCCTCAAACCACGAGAAGCTCCAGCCCAAAAGGCAGCCAAAATGCAGCCCACATCCGGGAGAATCTCAAGAGCAGGGGGTGGAGCAAGCCAGGCCTCAAACCACGAGAATCTCCAGCCCAAAAGGCAGCCAAAATCCAGCCCACATTCAGGAGAATTTCAAGAGCAGGGGGTGGAGCAAGCCAGGCCTCAAACCACGAGAAGCTCCAGCCCAAAAGGCAGCCAAAATGCAGGCCACATCCGGGAGAATCTCAAGAGCAGGGGGTGGAGCAAGCCAGGCCTCAAACCACGAGAAGCTCCAGCCCAAAAGGCTACCAAAATGCAGCCCACATTCGGGAGAATCTCAAGAGCAGGGGGTGGAGCAAGCCAGGCCTCAAACCACGAGAAGCTCCAGCCCAAAAGGCAGCCAATATGCAGCCCACATCTGGGAGAATCTCAAGAGCAGGGGGTAGAGCAAGCCAGGTCTCAAACCACGAGAAGCTCCAGCCCAAAAGGCAGCGAAAATCCAGCCCACATCCGGGAGAATCTCAAGAGCAGGGGGTGGAGCAAGCCAGGCCTCAAACCACGAGAAGCTCCAGCCTAAAACGCAGCAAAAATCCAGCCCACATTCAGGAGAATTTTAAGATCAGGGGGTGGAGCAAGCCAGGCCTCAAACCACGAGAAGCTCCAGCCCAAAAGGCAGCCAAAATGCAGCCCATATCCGGGAGAATCTCAAGAGCAGGGGGTGGAGCAAGCCAGGCCTCAAACCACGAGAAGCTCCAGCCCAAAAGGCTACCAAAATGCAGCCCACATTCGGGAGAATCTCAAGAGCAGGGGGTGGAGGAAGCCAGGCCTCAAACCACGAGAAGCTCCAGCCCAAAAGGCAGCCAATATGCAGTCCACATCTGGGAGAATCTCAAGAGCAGGGGGTGGAGCAAGCCAGGTCTCAAACCACGAGAAGCTCCAGCCCAAAAGGCAGCGAAAATCCAGCCCACATCCGGGAGAATCTCAAGAGCAGGGGGTGGAGCAAGCCAGGCCTCAAACCACGAGAAGCTCCAGCCTAAAACGCAGCCAAAATCCAGCCCACATTCAGGAGAATTTTAAGATCAGGGGGTGGAGCAAGCCAGGCCTCAAACCACGAGAACCTCTAGCCCAAAAGGCAGCCAAAATGCAGGCCACATCCGAGAGAATCTCAAGAGCAGGGGGTCGAGCAAGCCAGGCCTCAAACCACGAGAAGCTCCAGCCCAAAAGGCAGCCAAAATGCAGCCCACCTCCAGGAGAATCTCAAGAGCAGGGGGTGGAGCAAGCCAGGCCTCAAACCACGAGAACCTCCAGCCCAAAAGGCAGCCAAAATGCAGCCCACATCCGGGAGAATCTCAAGAGCAGGGGGTGGAGCAAGCCAGGCCTCAAACCACGAGAAGCTCCAGCCCAAAATGCAGCCAAAATCCAGCCCATATCCGGGAGAATCTCAAGAGCAGGGGGTGGAGCAAGCCAGGCCTCAAACCACGAGAAGCTCCGGCCCAAGAGACAGCCAAAATCCAGCCCACATCCGGGAGAATCTCAAGAGCAGGGGGTGGAGCAAGCCAGGCCTCAAACCACGAGAAGATCCAGCCCAAAAATCTACCAAAATGCAGCCCACATCCGGGACAATCTCAAGAGCAGGGGGTGGAGCAAGCCAGGCCTCAAACCACGAGAAGCTCCAGCCCAAAAGGCAGCCAAAATCCAGCCCACATCCAGGAGAATATCAAGAGCAGGGGGTGGAGCAAGCCAGGCCTCAAACCATGAGAAGCTCCAGCCCAAAAGTGAGCCAAAATCCAGCCCACATCCAGGAGAATCTCAAGAGCAGGGGGTGGAGCAAGCCAGGCCTCAAACCACGAGAAGCTCCAGCCCAAAATTCAGCCAAAATCCAGCCCACATCCGGGAGAATCTAAAGAGCAGGGGGTGGAGCAAGCCAGGCCTCAAACCATGAGAAGCTCCAGCCCAAAAGGCAGCCAAAATGCAGCCCACATCCGGGAGAATCTCAAGAGCAGGGGGTGGTGCAAGCCAGGCCTCAAACCACGAGAAGCTCCAGCCCAAAAGGCAGCCAAAATCCAGCCCACATCCAGGAGAATCTCAAGAGCAGGGGGTGGAGCAAGCCAGGCCTCAAACCATGAGAAGCTCCAGCCCAAAAGTGAGCCAAAATCCAGCCCACATCCGGGAGAATCTCAAGAGCAGGGGGTGGAGCAAGCCAGGCCTCAAACCACGAGAATCTCCAGCCCAAAAGGCAGCCAAAATCCAGCCCACATTCAGGAGAATTTCAAGAGCAGGGGGTGGAGCAAGCCAGGCCTCAAACCACGAGAACCTCCAGCCCAAAAGGCAGCCAAAATGCAGGCCACATCCGAGAGAATCTCAAGAGCAGGGGGTGGAGCAAGCCAGGCCTCAAACCACGAGAAGCTCCAGCCCAAAAGGCTACCAAAATGCAGCCCACATTCGGGAGAATCTCAAGAGCAGGGGGTGGAGCAAGCCAGGCCTCAAACCACGAGAAGCTCCAGCCCAAAAGGCAGCCAATATGCAGCCCACATCTGGGAGAATCTCAAGAGCAGGGGGTGGAGCAAGCCAGGTCTCAAACCACGAGAAGCTCCAGCCCAAAAGGCAGCGAAAATCCAGCCCACATCCGGGAGAATCTCAAGAGCAGGGGGTGGAGCAAGCCAGGCCTCAAACCACGAGAAGCTCCAGCCTAAAACGCAGCCAAAATCCAGCCCACATTCAGGAGAATTTTAAGATCAGGGGGTGGAGCAAGCCAGGCCTCAAACCACGAGAAGCTCCAGCCCAAAATTCAGCCAAAATCCAGCCCATATCCGGGAGAATCTAAAGAGCAGGGGGTGGAGCAAGCCAGGCCTCAAACCATGAGAAGCTCCAGCCCAAAAGGCAGCCAAAATGCAGCCCACCTCCGGGAGAATCTCAAGAGCAGGGGGTGGTGCAAGCCAGGCCTCAAACCACGAGAAGCTCCAGCCCAAAAGGCAGCCAAAATCCAGCCCACATCCAGGAGAATCTCAAGAGCAGGGGGTGGAGCAAGCCAGGCCTCAAACCATGAGAAGCTCCAGCCCAAAAGTGAGCCAAAATCCAGCCCACATCCGGGAGAATCTCAAGAGCAGGGGGTGGAGCAAGCCAGGCCTCAAACCACGAGAATCTCCAGCCCAAAAGGCAGCCAAAATCCAGCCCACATTCAGGAGAATTTCAAGAGCAGGGGGTGGAGCAAGCCAGGCCTCAAACCACGAGAACCTCCAGCCCAAAAGGCAGCCAAAATGCAGGCCACATCCGAGAGAATCTCAAGAGCAGGGGGTGGAGCAAGCCAGGCCTCAAACCACGAGAAGCTCCAGCCCAAAAGGCTACCAAAATGCAGCCCACATTCGGGAGAATCTCAAGAGCAGGGGGTGGAGCAAGCCAGGCCTCAAACCACGAGAAGCTCCAGCCCAAAAGGCAGCCAATATGCAGCCCACATCTGGGAGAATCTCAAGAGCAGGGGGTGGAGCAAGCCAGGTCTCAAACCACGAGAAGCTCCAGCCCAAAAGGCAGCGAAAATCCAGCCCACATCCGGGAGAATCTCAAGAGCAGGGGGTGGAGCAAGCCAGGCCTCAAACCACGAGAAGCTCCAGCCTAAAACGCAGCCAAAATCCAGCCCACATTCAGGAGAATTTTAAGATCAGGGGGTGGAGCAAGCCAGGCCTCAAACCACGAGAAGCTCCAGCCCAAAAGGCAGCCAAAATCCAGCCCATATCCGGGAGAATCTCAAGAGCAGGGGGTGGAGCAAGCCAGGCCTCAAACCACGAGAAGCTCCAGCCCAAAAGGCTACCAAAATGCAGCCCACATTCGGGAGAATCTCAAGAGCAGGGGGTGGAGGAAGCCAGGCCTCAAACCACGAGAAGCTCCAGCCCAAAAGGCAGCCAATATGCAGTCCACATCTGGGAGAATCTCAAGAGCAGGGGGTGGAGCAAGCCAGGTCTCAAACCACGAGAAGCTCCAGCCCAAAAGGCAGCGAAAATCCAGCCCACATCCGGGAGAATCTCAAGAGCAGGGGGTGGAGCAAGCCAGGCCTCAAACCACGAGAAGCTCCAGCCCAAAAGGCAGCCAAAATCCAGCCCACATTCAGGAGAATTTTAAGATCAGGGGGTGGAGCAAGCCAGGCCTCAAACCACGAGAACCTCTAGCCCAAAAGGCAGCCAAAATGCAGGCCACATCCGAGAGAATCTCAAGAGCAGGGGGTCGAGCAAGCCAGGCCTCAAACCACGAGAAGCTCCAGCCCAAAAGGCAGCCAAAATGCAGCCCACCTCCAGGAGAATCTCAAGAGCAGGGGGTGGAGCAAGCCAGGCCTCAAACCACGAGAACCTCCAGCCCAAAAGGCAGCCAAAATGCAGCCCACATCCGGGAGAATCTCAAGAGCAGGGGGTGGAGCAAGCCAGGCCTCAAACCACGAGAAGCTCCAGCCCAAAATGCAGCCAAAATCCAGCCCATATCCGGGAGAATCTCAAGAGCAGGGGGTGGAGCAAGCCAGGCCTCAAACCACGAGAAGCTCCGGCCCAAGAGACAGCCAAAATCCAGCCCACATCCGGGAGAATCTCAAGAGCAGGGGGTGGAGCAAGCCAGGCCTCAAACCACGAGAAGATCCAGCCCAAAAATCTACCAAAATGCAGCCCACATCCGGGACAATCTCAAGAGCAGGGGGTGGAGCAAGCCAGGCCTCAAACCACGAGAAGCTCCAGCCCAAAATGTAGCCAAAATGCAGCCCACATCCGGGAGAATCTCAAGAGCAGGGGGTGGAGCAAGCCAGGCCTCAAACCACGAGAAGCTCCAGCCCAAAAGGCAGCCAAAATCCAGCCCACATCCAGGGGAATATCAAGAGCAGGGGGTGGAGCAAGCCAGGCCTCAAACCATGAGAAGCTCCAGCCCAAAAGTGAGCCAAAATCCAGCCCACATCCGGGAGAATCTCAAGAGCAGGGGGTGGAGCAAGCCAGGCCTCAAACCACGAGAAGCTCCAGCCCAAAATTCAGCCAAAATCCAGCCCACATCCGGGAGAATCTAAAGAGCAGGGGGTGGAGCAAGCCAGGCCTCAAACCATGAGAAGCTCCAGCCCAAAAGGCAGCCAAAATGCAGTCCACATCCGGGAGAATCTCAAGAGCAGGGGGTGGTGCAAGCCAGGCCTCAAACCACGAGAAGCTCCAGCCCAAAAGGCAGCCAAAATCCAGCCCACATCCAGGAGAATCTCAAGAGCAGGGGGTGGAGCAAGCCAGGCCTCAAACCATGAGAAGCTCCAGCCCAAAAGTGAGCCAAAATCCAGCCCACATCCGGGAGAATCTCAAGAGCAGGGGGTGGAGCAAGCCAGGCCTCAAACCATGAGAAGCTCCAGCCCAAAATTCAGCCAAAATGCAGCCCACATCCAGGAGAATATCAAGAGCAGGGGGTGGAGCAAGCCAGGCCTCAAACCATGAGAAGCTCCAGCCCAAAAGTGAGCCAAAATCCAGCCCACATCCGGGAGAATCTCAAGAGCAGGGGGTGGAGCAAGCCAGGCCTCAAACCACGAGAAGCTCCAGCCCAAAAGGCAGCCAAAATGCAGCCCACATCCGGGAGAATCTCAAGAGCAGGGGGTGGAGCAAGCCAGGCCTCAAACCACGAGAAGCTCCAGCCCAAAAGGCAGCCAAAATCCAGCCCACATTCAGGAGAATTTCAAGAGCAGGGGGTGGAGCAAGCCAGGCCTCAAACCACGAGAACCTCCAGCCCAAAAGGCAGCCAAAATGCAGGCCACATCCGAGAGAATCTCAAGAGCAGGGGGTGGAGCAAGCCAGGCCTCAAACCACGAGAAGCTCCAGCCCAAAAGGCAGCCAAAATGCAGCCCACATTCGGGAGAATCTCAAGAGCAGGGGGTGGAGGAAGCCAGGCCTCAAACCACGAGAAGCTCCAGCCCAAAAGGCAGCCAAATGCAGCCCATATCCGGGAGAATCTCAAGAGCAGGGGGTGGAGCAAGCCAGGCCTCAAACCACGAGAAGCTCCAGCCCAAAAGGCAGCGAAAATGCAGCCCACATCCGGGAGAATCTCAAGAGCAGGGGGTGGAGCAAGCCAGGCCTCAAACCACGAGAAGCTCCAGCCCAAAATGCAGCCAAAATCCAGCCCACCTCCAGGAGAATCTCAAGAGCAGGGGGTGGAGCAAGCCAGGCCTCAAACCACGAGAAGCTCCAGCCCAAAAGGCAGCCAAAATGCAGCCCACATCCGGGACAATCTCAAGAGCAGGGGGTGGTGCAAGCCAGGCCTCAAACCACGAGAAGCTCCAGCCCAAAAGGCAGCCAAAATCCAGCCCACATCCAGGAGAATCTCAAGAGCAGGGGGTGGAGCAAGCCAGGCCTCAAACCATGAGAAGCTCCAGCCCAAAAGTGAGCCAAAATCCAGCCCACATCCGGGAGAATCTCAAGAGCAGTGGGTGGAGCAAGCCAGGCCTCAAACCATGAGAAGCTCCAGCCCAAAAGGCAGCCAAAATGCAGCCCACATCCGGGAGAATCTCAAGAGCAGGGGGTGGAGCAAGCCAGGCCTCAAACCACGAGAAGCTCCAGCCCAAAAGGCAGCCAAAATCCAGCCCACATTCAGGAGAATTTCGAGAGCAGGGGGTGGAGCAAGCCAGGCCTCAAACCACGAGAACCTCCAGCCCAAAAGGCAGCCAAAATGCAGGCCACATCCGAGAGAATCTCAAGAGCAGGGGGTGGAGCAAGCCAGGCCTCAAACCACGAGAAGCTCCAGCCCAAAAGGCTACCAAAATGCAGCCCACATTCGGGAGAATCTCAAGAGCAGGGGGTGGAGGAAGCCAGGCCTCAAACCACGAGAAGCTGCAGCCCAAAACACAGCCAAAATGCAGCCCACATCCGGGACAATCTCAAGAGCAGGGGGTGGTGCAAGCCAGGCCTCAAACCACGAGAAGCTCCAGCCCAAAAGGCAGCCAAAATGCAGCCCACATCCGGGACAATCTCAAGAGCAGGGGGTGGAACAAAAAAGGGGTCAAACCTCGAGAAGCTCCAGCCCAAAAGGCAGCCAAAATCCAGCCCATATCCGGGAGAATCTCAAGAGCAGGGGGTGGAGCAAGCCAGGCCTCAAACCACGAGAAGCTCCAGCCAAAAAGGCAGCCAAAATGCAGCCCACATTCAGGAGAATTTCAAGAGCAGGGGGTGGAGCAAGCCAGGCCTCAAACCACGAGAAGCTCCAGCCCAAAAGGCAGCCAAAATTCAGCCCACATCCGGGAGAATCTCAAGAGCAGGGGGTGGAGCAAGCCAGGCCTCAAACCACGAGAAGCTCCAGCCCAAAAGGCAGCCAAAATGCAGCCCACATTCAGGAGAATTTCAAGAGCAGGGGGTGGAGCAAGCCAGGCCTCAAACCACGAGAAGCTCCAGCCCAAGTATCAGCCAAAATGCAGCCCACATCCAGGATCATATGAAGAGCAGTGTGTGGAGCAAGCCAGGCCTCAAACCTCGAGAAGCTCCAGCCCAAAATGCAGCCAAAATTCAACCCACATCCCGGAGAATCTTAAGAGCAGGGGGTGGAGCAAGCCAGGCCTCAAACCACGAGAAGCTCCAGCCCAAAAGACAGCCAAAATGCAGCCCACATCTGGGAGTATATCAAGAGCAGGGGGTGGAGCAAGCCAGGCCTCAAACCACGAGAAGCTCCAGCCCAAAACGCAGCGAAAATCCAGCCCACATCCGGGAGAATCTCAAGAGCAGGGGGTGGAGCAAGCCAGGCCTCAAACCACGAGAACCTCCAGCCCAAAAGGCAGCCAAAATGCAGTCCACATCCGGGAGAATCTCAAGAGCAGGGGGTGGTGCAAGCCAGGCCTCAAACCACGAGAAGCTCCAGCCCAAAAGGCAGCCAAAATCCAGCCCACATCCAGGAGAATCTCAAGAGCAGGGGGTGGAGCAAGCCAGGCCTCAAACCATGAGAAGCTCCAGCCCAAAAGGCAGCCAAAATGCAGTCCACATCCGGGAGAATCTCAAGAGCAGGGGGTGGTGCAAGCCAGGCCTCAAACCACGAGAAGCTCCAGCCCAAAAGGCAGCCAAAATCCAGCCCACATCCGGGAGAATCTCAAGAGCAGGGGGTGGAGCAAGCCAGGCCTCAAACCACGAGAAGCTCCAGCCCAAAAGGCAGCCAAATGCAGCCCATATCCGGGAGAATCTCAAGAGCAGGGGGTGGAGCAAGCCAGGTCTCAAACCACGAGAAGCTCCAGCCCAAAAGGCAGCGAAAATGCAGCCCACATCCGGGAGAATCTCAAGAGCAGGGGGTGGAGCAAGCCAGGCCTCAAACCACGAGAAGCTCCAGCCCAAAATGCAGCCAAAATCCAGCCCACCTCCAGGAGAATCTCAAGAGCAGGGGGTGGAGCAAGCCAGGCCTCAAACCACGAGAAGCTCCAGCCCAAAAGGCAGCCAAAATGCAGGCCACATCCGAGAGAATCTCAAGAGCAGGTGGTGGAGCAAGCCAGGCCTCAAACCACGAGAAGCTCCAGCCCAAAAGGCTACCAAAATGCAGCCCACATTCGGGAGAATCTCAAGAGCAGGGGGTGGAGGAAGCCAGGCCTCAAACCACGAGAAGCTGCAGCCCAAAACACAGCCAAAATGCAGCCCACATCCGGGACAATCTCAAGAGCAGGGGGTGGTGCAAGCCAGGCCTCAAACCACGAGAAGCTCCAGCCCAAAAGGCAGCCAAAATGCAGCCCACATCCGGGACAATCTCAAGAGCAGGGGGTGGAACAAAAAAGGGGTCAAACCTCGAGAAGCTCCAGCCCAAAAGGCAGCCAAAATCCAGCCCATATCCGGGAGAATCTCAAGAGCAGGGGGTGGAGCAAGCCAGGCCTCAAACCACGAGAAGCTCCAGCCAAAAAGGCAGCCAAAATGCAGCCCACATTCAGGAGAATTTCAAGAGCAGGGGGTGGAGCAAGCCAGGCCTCAAACCACGAGAAGCTCCAGCCCAAAAGGCAGCCAAAATGCAGCCCACATCCGGGAGAATCTCAAGAGCAGGGGGTGGAGCAAGCCAGGCCTCAAACCACGAGAAGCTCCAGCCCAAAAGGCAGCCAAAATGCAGCCCACATTCAGGAGAATTTCAAGAGCAGGGGGTGGAGCAAGCCAGGCCTCAAACCACGAGAAGCTCCAGCCCAAAAGACAGCCAAAATGCAGCCCACATCTGGGAGTATATCAAGAGCAGGGGGTGGAGCAAGCCAGGCCTCAAACCACGAGAAGCTCCAGCCCAAAACGCAGCGAAAATCCAGCCCACATCCGGGAGAATCTCAAGAGCAGGGGGTGGAGCAAGCCAGGCCTCAAACCACGAGAACCTCCAGCCCAAAAGGCAGCCAAAATGCAGGCCACATCCGAGAGAATCTCAAGAGCAGGGGGTGGAGCAAGCCAGGCCTCAAACCACAAGAAGCTCCAGCCCAAAAGGCAGCCAAAATGCAGCCCACCTCCAGGAGAATCTCAAGAGCAGGGGGTGGAGCAAGCCAGGCCTCAAACCACGAGAAGCTCCAGCCCAAAATGCAGCCAAAATCCAGCCCACATCCGGGAGAATCTTAAGAGCAGGGGGTGGAGGAAGCCAGGCCTCAAACCACGAGAAGCTCCAGCCCAAAAGGCAGCCAATATGCAGCCCACATCTGGGAGAATCTCAAGAGCAGGGGGTGGAGCAAGCCAGGCCTCAAACCACGAGAAGCTCCAGCCCAAAAGGCAGCGAAAATCCAGCCCACATCCGGGAGAATCTCAAGAGCAGGGGGTGGAGCAAGCCAGGCCTCAAACCACGAGAAGCTCCAGCCTAAAACTCAGCCAAAATCCAGCCCACATTCAGGAGAATTTCAAGAGCAGGGGGTGGAGCAAGCCAGGCCTCAAACCACGAGAACCTCCAGCCCAAAAGGCAGCCAAAATGCAGGCCACATCCGAGAGAATCTCAAGAGCAGGGGGTCGAGGAAGCCAGGCCTCAAACCACGAGAAGCTCCAGCCCAAAATGCAGCCAAAATCCAGCCCACATCCGGGAGAATTTCAAGAGCAGGGGGTGGAGCAAGCCAGGCCTCAAACCACGAGAAGCTCCAGCCCAAAATGCAGCCAAAATGCAGCCCATATCCGGGAGAATCTCAAGAGCAGGGGGTGGAGCAAGCCAGGCCTCAAACCACGAGAAGCTCCAGCCCAAAAGGCAGCCAAAATCCAGCCCACATCCGGGAGAATCTCAAGAGCAGGGGCTGGAGCAAGCCAGGCCTCAAACCACGAGAAGCTCCAGCCCAAAATGCTACCAAAATGCAGCCCACATCCGGGACAATCTCAAGAGCAGGGGGTGGAGCAAGCCAGGCCTCAAACCACGAGAAGCTCCAGCCCAAAAAGCTAACAAAATGCAGCACACCTCCGGGAGAATCTCAAGAGCAGGGGGTGGAGCAAGCCAGGCCTCAAACCACGAGAAGCTGCAGCCCAAAACACAGCCAAAATGCAGCCCACATCCGGGACAATCTCAAGAGCAGGGGGTGGAGCAAGCCAGGCCTCAAACCACGAGAAGCTCCAGCCCAAAATTCAGCCAAAATGCAGCCCACATCCAGGAGAATATCAAGAGCAGGGGGTGGAGCAAGCCAGGCCTCAAACCACGAGAAGCTCCAGCCCAAAAGGCAGCCAAAATGCAGCCCACATGCGGGAGAATCTCAAGAGCAGGGGGTGGAGCAAGCCAGGCCTCAAACCACGAGAAGCTCCAGCCCATAAGGCAGCAACAATGCAGGCCATATCTGGGAGAATCTCAAGAGCAGGGGGTGGAGCAAGCCAGGCCCCAAACCACGAGAAGCTCCAGCCCAAAAGGCAGCCAAAATGCAGCCCACATCCGGGAGAATCTCAAGAGCAGTGGGTGGAGCAAGCCAGGCCTCAAACCACGAGAAGCTCCAGCCCAAAAGGCAGCCAAAATGCAGGCCACATCTGGGAGAATCTCAAGAGCAGGGGGTGGAGCAAGCCAGGCCTCAAACCACGAGAAGCTCCAGCCCAAAAGGCAGCCAAAATTCAGGCCACATGCGGGAGTATCTCAAGAGCAGGGGGTCGAGCAAGGTAGGCCTCAAACCACGAGAAGCTCCAGCCCAAAAATGCAGCCAAAATGCAGCCCACATTCGGGAGAATCTCAAGAGCAGGGGGTGGAGCAAGCCAGGCCTCAAACCACGAGAAGCTCCAGCCCAAGTATCAGCCAAAATGCACCCCACATCCAGGATCATATGAAGAGCAGTGTGTGGAGGAAGCCAGGCCTCAAACCTCGAGAAGCTCCAGCCCAAAATGCAGCCAAAATTCAACCCACATCCGGGAGAATCTTAAGAGCAGGGGGTGGAGCAAGCCAGGCCTCAAACCACGAGAAGCTCCAGCCCAAAAGGCAGCCAATATGCAGCCCACATCCAGGAGAATATCAAGAGCAGGGGGTGGAGCAAGCCAGGCCTCAAACCACGAGAAGCTCCAGCCCAAGTATCAGCGAAAATGCAGCCCACATCCAGGATCATATGAAGAGCAGTGTGTGGAGCAAGCCAGGCCTCAAACCACGAGAAGCTCCAGCCCAAAATTCAGCCAAAATGCAGCCCACATCCAGGAGAATATCAAGAGCAGGGGGTGGAGCAAGCCAGGCCTCAAACCACAAGAAGCTCCAGCCCAAAAGGCAGCCAAAATCCAGCCCACATTCAGGAGAATTTCGAGAGCAGGGGGTGGAGCAAGCCAGGCCTCAAACCACGAGAACCTCCAGCCCAAAAGGCAGCCAAAATGCAGGCCACATCCGAGAGAATCTCAAGAGCAGGTTGTGGAGCAAGCCAGGCCTCAAACCACGAGAAGCTCCAGCCCAAAAGACAGCCAAAATGCAGCCCACATCTGGGAGTATATCAAGAGCAGGGGGTGGAGCAAGCCAGGCCTCAAACCACGAGAAGCTCCAGCCCAAAACGCAGCGAAAATCCAGCCCACATCCGGGAGAATCTCAAGAGCAGGGGGTGGAGCAAGCCAGGCCTCAAACCACGAGAACCTCCAGCCCAAAAGGCAGCCAAAATGCAGGCCACATCCGAGAGAATCTCAAGAGCAGGGGGTGGAGCAAGCCAGGCCTCAAACCACAAGAAGCTCCAGCCCAAAAGGCAGCCAAAATGCAGCCCACCTCCAGGAGAATCTCAAGAGCAGGGGGTGGAGCAAGCCAGGCCTCAAACCACGAGAAGCTCCAGCCCAAAATGCAGCCAAAATCCAGCCCACATCCGGGAGAATCTTAAGAGCAGGGGGTGGAGGAAGCCAGGCCTCAAACCACGAGAAGCTCCAGCCCAAAAGGCAGCCAATATGCAGCCCACATCTGGGAGAATCTCAAGAGCAGGGGGTGGAGCAAGCCAGGCCTCAAACCACGAGAAGCTCCAGCCCAAAAGGCAGCGAAAATCCAGCCCACATCCGGGAGAATCTCAAGAGCAGGGGGTGGAGCAAGCCAGGCCTCAAACCACGAGAAGCTCCAGCCTAAAACTCAGCCAAAATCCAGCCCACATTCAGGAGAATTTCAAGAGCAGGGGGTGGAGCAAGCCAGGCCTCAAACCACGAGAAGCTCCAGCCCAAAAGGCAGCCAAAATGCAGGCCACATCCGAGAGAATCTCAAGAGCAGGGGGTCGAGGAAGCCAGGCCTCAAACCACGAGAAGCTCCAGCCCAAAAGGCAGCCAAAATGCAGCCCACCTCCAGGAGAATCTCAAGAGCAGGGGGTGGAGCAAGCCAGGCCTCAAACCACGAGAAGCTCCAGCCCAAAATGCAGCCAAAATCCAGCCCACATCCGGGAGAATTTCAAGAGCAGGGGGTGGAGCAAGCCAGGCCTCAAACCACGAGAAGCTCCAGCCCAAAATGCAGCCAAAATGCAGCCCATATCCGGGAGAATCTCAAGAGCAGGGGGTGGAGCAAGCCAGGCCTCAAACCACGAGAAGCTCCAGCCCAAAAGGCAGCCAAAATCCAGCCCACATCCGGGAGAATCTCAAGAGCAGGGGCTGGAGCAAGCCAGGCCTCAAACCACGAGAAGCTCCAGCCCAAAATGCTACCAAAATGCAGCCCACATCCGGGACAATCTCAAGAGCAGGGGGTGGAGCAAGCCAGGCCTCAAACCACGAGAAGCTCCAGCCCAAAAAGCTACCAAAATGCAGCACACCTCCGGGAGAATCTCAAGAGCAGGGGGTGGAGCAAGCCAGGCCTCAAACCACGAGAAGCTGCAGCCCAAAACACAGCCAAAATGCAGCCCACATCCGGGACAATCTCAAGAGCAGGGGGTGGAGCAAGCCAGGCCTCAAACCACGAGAAGCTCCAGCCCAAAATTCAGCCAAAATGCAGCCCACATCCAGGAGAATATCAAGAGCAGGGGGTGGAGCAAGCCAGGCCTCAAACCACGAGAAGCTCCAGCCCAAAAGGCAGCCAAAATGCAGCCCACATGCGGGAGAATCTCAAGAGCAGGGGGTGGAGCAAGCCAGGCCTCAAACCACGAGAAGCTCCAGCCCATAAGGCAGCAACAATGCAGGCCATATCTGGGAGAATCTCAAGAGCAGGGGGTGGAGCAAGCCAGGCCCCAAACCACGAGAAGCTCCAGCCCAAAAGGCAGCCAAAATGCAGCCCACATCCGGGAGAATCTCAAGAGCAGTGGGTGGAGCAAGCCAGGCCTCAAACCACGAGAAGCTCCAGCCCAAAAGGCAGCCAAAATGCAGGCCACATCTGGGAGAATCTCAAGAGCAGGGGGTCGAGCAAGGTAGGCCTCAAACCACGAGAAGCTCCAGCCCAAAAATGCAGCCAAAATGCAGCCCACATTCGGGAGAATCTCAAGAGCAGGGGGTGGAGCAAGCCAGGCCTCAAACCACGAGAAGCTCCAGCCCAAGTATCAGCCAAAATGCACCCCACATCCAGGATCATATGAAGAGCAGTGTGTGGAGGAAGCCAGGCCTCAAACCTCGAGAAGCTCCACCCCAAAATGCAGCCAAAATTCAACCCACATCCGGGAGAATCTTAAGAGCAGGGGGTGGAGCAAGCCAGGCCTCAAACCACGAGAAGCTCCAGCCCAAAAGGCAGCCAATATGCAGCCCACATCCAGGAGAATATCAAGAGCAGGGGGTGGAGCAAGCCAGGCCTCAAACCACGAGAAGCTCCAGCCCAAGTATCAGCGAAAATGCAGCCCACATCCAGGATCATATGAAGAGCAGTGTGTGGAGCAAGCCAGGCCTCAAACCTCGAGAAGCTCCAGCCCAAAAGTGAGCCAAAATCCAGCCCACATCCGGGAGAATCTCAAGAGCAGGGGTGGAGCAAGCCAGGCCTCAAACCACGAGAAGCTCCAGCCCAAAATTCAGCCAAAATGCAGCCCACATCCAGGAGAATATCAAGAGCAGGGGGTGGAGCAAGCCAGGCCTCAAACCACAAGAAGCTCCAGCCCAAAAGGCAGCCAAAATCCAGCCCACATTCAGGAGAATTTCGAGAGCAGGGGGTGGAGCAAGCCAGGCCTCAAACCACGAGAACCTCCAGCCCAAAAGGCAGCCAAAATGCAGGCCACATCCGAGAGAATCTCAAGAGCAGGGGGTGGAGCAAGCCAGGCCTCAAACCACGAGAAGCTCCAGCCCAAAAGGCTACCAAAATGCAGCCCACATTCGGGAGAATCTCAAGAGCAGGGGGTGGAGGAAGCCAGGCCTCAAACCACGAGAAGCTGCAGCCCAAAACACAGCCAAAATGCAGCCCACATCCGGGACAATCTCAAGAGCAGGGGGTGGTGCAAGCCAGGCCTCAAACCACGAGAAGCTCCAGCCCAAAAGGCAGCCAAAATGCAGCCCACATCCGGGACAATCTCAAGAGCAGGGGGTGGAACAAAAAAGGGGTCAAACCTCGAGAAGCTCCAGCCCAAAAGGCAGCCAAAATCCAGCCCACATCCGGGAGAATCTCAAGAGCAGGGTGTGGAGCAAGCCAGGCCTCAAACCACGAGAAGCTCCAGCCCAAAAGGCAGCCAAAATGCACGCCACATGCGGGACAATTTCAAGAGCAGGGGGTGGAGCAAGGCAGGCCTCAAACCACGAGAAGCTCCAGCCCAAAATGCAGCCAAAATGCAGCCCACATTCAGGAGAATTTCAAGAGCAGGGGGTGGAGCAAGCCAGGCCTCAAACCACGAGAAGCTCCAGCCCAAAATGCAGCCAAAATCCAGCCCACATCCGGGAGAATCTTAAGAGCAGGGGGTGGAGGAAGCCAGGCCTCAAACCACGAGAAGCTCCAGCCTAAAACTCAGCCAAAATCCAGCCCACATTCAGGAGAATTTCAAGAGCAGGGGGTGGAGCAAGCCAGGCCTCAAACCACGAGAAGCTCCAGCCCAAAACACAGCCAAAATGCAGCCCACATCCGGGACAATCTCAAGAGCAGGGGGTGGAGCAAGCCAGGCCTCAAACCACGAGAAGCTCCAGCCCAAAACACAGCCAAAATGCAGCCCACATCCGGGACAATCTCAAGAGCAGGGGGTGGAGCAAGCCAGGCCTCAAACCACGAGAAGCTCCAGCCCAAAATTCAGCCAAAATGCAGCCCACATCCGGGAGAATCTCAAGAGCAGGGGGTGGAGCAAGCCAGGCCTCAAACCACGAGAAGCTCCAGCCCAAAAGGCAGCAACAATGCAGCCCACATCTGGGAGAATCTCAAGAGCAGGGGGTGGAGCAAGCCAGGCCCCAAACCACGAGAAGCTCCAGCCCAAAAGGCAGCCAAAATGCAGCCCACATCCGGGAGAATCTCAAGAGCAGTGGGTGGAGCAAGCCAGGCCTCAAACCACGAGAAGCTCCAGCCCAAAAGGCAGCCAAAATGCAGGCCACATCTGGGAGAATCTCAAGAGCAGGGGGTGGAGCAAGCCAGGCCTCAAACCACGAGAAGCTCCAGCCCAAAATGCAGCCAAAATTCAGGTCACATGCGGGAGTATCTCAAGAGCAGGGGGTCGAGCAAGGTAGGCCTCAAACCACGAGAAGCTCCAGCCCAAAATGCAGCCAAAATGCAGCCCACATCCGGGAGAATCTCAAGAGCAGGGGGTGGAGCAAGCCAGGCCTCAAAACACGAGAAGCTCCAGCCCAAAAATGCAGCCAAAATGCAGCGCACATCCGGGAGAATGTCAAGAGCAGGGGGTGGAGCAAGCCAGGCCTCAAACCACGAGAAGCTCCAGCCCTAAAGGCAGCCAAAATGCAGCCCACATCCGGGAGAATCTCAAGAGCAGGGGGTGGAACAAAAAAGGGGTCAAACCACGAGAAGCTCCAGCCCAAAAAGCAGCCAAAATGCACGCCACATGCGGGAGAATTTCAAGAGCAGGGGGTGGAGCAAGGCAGGCCTCAAACCACGAGAAGCTCCAGCCTAAAACACAGCCAAAATCCAGCCCACATTCAGGAGAATTTCAAGAGCAGGGGGTGGAGCAAGCCAGGCCTCAAACCACGAGAAGCTCCAGCCCAAGTATCAGCCAAAATGCACCCCACATCCAGGATCATATGAAGAGCAGTGTGTGGAGCAAGCCAGGCCTCAAACCTCGAGAAGCTCCAGCCCAAAATGCAGCCAAAATTCAACCCACATCCGGGAGAATCTTAAGAGCAGGGGGTGGAGCAAGCCAGGCCTCAAACCACGAGAAGCTCCAGCCCAAAAGACAGCCAAAATGCAGCCCACATCTGGGAGTATATCAAGAGCAGGGGGTGGAGGAAGCCAGGCCTCAAACCACGAGAAGCTCCAGCCCAAAATGCAGCCAAAATCCAGCCCACATCCGGGAGAATCTTAAGAGCAGGGGTTGGAGGAAGCCAGGCCTCAAACCTCGAGAAGCTCCAGCCTAAACCTCAGCCAAAATCCAGCCCACATCCGGGAGAATTTCAAGAGCAGGGGGTGGAGCAAGCCAGGCCTCAAACCACGAGAAGCTCCAGCCCAAAAGGCAGCCAAAATGCAGGAAACATCCGAGAGAATCTCAAGAGCAGGGGGTGGAGCAAGCCAGGCCTCAAACCACGAGAAGCTCCAGCCCAAAAGGCAGCCAAAATGCAGCCCACCTCCAGGAGAATCTCAAGAGCAGGGGGTGGAGCAAGCCAGGCCTCAAACCACGAGAAGCTCCAGCCCAAGTATCAGCCAAAATGCACCCCACATCCAGGATCATATGAAGAGCAGTGTGTGGAGCAAGCCAGGCCTCAAACCTCGAGAAGCTCCAGCCCAAAATGCAGCCAAAATTCAACCCACATCCGGGAGAATCTTAAGAGCAGGGGGTGGAGCAAGCCAGGCCTCAAACCACGAGAAGCTCCAGCCCAAAAGGCAGCCAATATGCAGCCCACATCTGGGAGAATCTCAAGAGCAGGGGGTGGAGCAAGCCAGGCCTCAAACCACGAGAAGCTCCAGCCCAAAACGCAGCGAAAATCCAGCCCACATCCGGGAGAATCTCAAGAGCAGGGGGTGGAGCAAGCCAGGCCTCAAACCACGAGAAGCTCCAGCCCAAGAATCACCCAGAATGCAGCCCACATCCGGGAGAATCTCAAGAGCAGGGGGTGGAGCAAGCCAGGCCTCAAAACACGAGAAGCTCCAGCCCAAAAGGCAGCCAAAATGCAGGCCACCTCCGGGAGAATCTCAAGAGCAGGGGGTGGAGCAAGCCAGGCCTCAAACCACGAGAAGCTCCAGCCAAAAAGGCAGCCAAAATGCAGCCCACATTCAGGAGAATTTCAAGAGCAGGGGGTGGAGCAAGCCAGGCCTCAAACCACGAGAAGCTCCAGCCCAAAAGACAGCCAAAATGCAGCCCACATCTGGGAGTATATCAAGAGCAGGGGGTGGAGGAAGCCAGGCCTCAAACCACGAGAAGCTCCAGCCCAAAATGCAGCCAAAATCCAGCCCACATCCGGGAGAATCTTAAGAGCAGGGGTTGGAGGAAGCCAGGCCTCAAACCTCGAGAAGCTCCAGCCTAAACCTCAGCCAAAATCCAGCCCACATCCGGGAGAATTTCAAGAGCAGGGGGTGGAGCAAGCCAGGCCTCAAACCACGAGAAGCTCCAGCCCAAAAGGCAGCCAAAATGCAGGAAACATCCGAGAGAATCTCAAGAGCAGGGGGTGGAGCAAGCCAGGCCTCAAACCACGAGAAGCTCCAGCCCAAAAGGCAGCCAAAATGCAGCCCACCTCCAGGAGAATCTCAAGAGCAGGGGGTGGAGCAAGCCAGGCCTCAAACCACGAGAAGCTCCAGCCCAAGTATCAGCCAAAATGCACCCCACATCCAGGATCATATGAAGAGCAGTGTGTGGAGCAAGCCAGGCCTCAAACCTCGAGAAGCTCCAGCCCAAAATGCAGCCAAAATTCAACCCACATCCGGGAGAATCTTAAGAGCAGGGGGTGGAGCAAGCCAGGCCTCAAACCACGAGAAGCTCCAGCCCAAAAGGCAGCCAATATGCAGCCCACATCTGGGAGAATCTCAAGAGCAGGGGGTGGAGCAAGCCAGGCCTCAAACCACGAGAAGCTCCAGCCCAAAACGCAGCGAAAATCCAGCCCACATCCGGGAGAATCTCAAGAGCAGGGGGTGGAGCAAGCCAGGCCTCAAACCACGAGAAGCTCCAGCCCAAGAATCACCCAGAATGCAGCCCACATCCGGGAGAATCTCAAGAGCAGGGGGTGGAGCAAGCCAGGCCTCAAAACACGAGAAGCTCCAGCCCAAAAGGCAGCCAAAATGCAGGCCACCTCCGGGAGAATCTCAAGAGCAGGGGGTGGAGCAAGCCAGGCCTCAAACCACGAGAATTTCCAGCCCAAATGTCACCCAGAATGCAGCCCACATCCGGGAGAATCTCAAGAGCAGGGGGTGGAGCAAGGCAGGCCTCAAACCACGAGAAGCTCCAGCCTAAAACGCAGCCAAAATCCAGCCCACATTCAGGAGAATTTCAAGAGCAGGTGGTGGAGCAAGCCAGGCCTCAAACCACGAGAAGCTCCAGCCCAAGTATCAGCGAAAATGCAGCCCACATCCAGGATCATATGAAGAGCAGTGTGTGGAGCAAGCCAGGCCTCAAACCTCGAGAAGCTCCAGCCCAAAAGGCAGCCAAAATCCAGCCCACATCCGGGAGAATCTTAAGAGCAGGGGGTGGAGCAAGCCAGGCCTCAAACCACGAGAAGCTCCAGCCCAAAATGCAGCAAAAATGCCGCCCACATCCGGGAGAATCTCAAGAGCAGGGGGTGGAGCAAGCCAGGCCTCAAACCACGAGAAGCTCCAGCCCAAAATCCAGCCAAAATCCAGCCCACATCCCGGAGAATCTCAAGAGCAGGGTGTGGAGCAAGCCAGGCCTCAAACCACGAGAAGCTCCAGCCCAAAAGGCAGCCAAAATGCAGCCCACATCCAAAAGAATATGAAGAGCAGGGTGTGGAGCAAGCCAGGCCTCAAACCACGAGAAGCTCCAGCCCAAAAGGCAGCCAAAATCTAGCCCACATCCGGGAGAATCTCAAGAGCAGGGGGTGGAGCAAGCCAGGCCTCAAACCACGAGAAGCTCCAGCCCAAAAGGCAGCCAAAATGCAGCCCACATCTGGGAGAATCTCAAGAGCAGGGGGTGGAGCAAGCCAGGCCTCAAACCACGAGAAGCTCCAGCCCAAAAGGCAGCCAAAACCAGCCCACATCCGGGAGAATGTCAAGAGCAGGGGGTGGAGCAAGCCAGGCCTCAAACCACGAGAAGCTCCAGCCCAAAAGGCAGCCAAAATGCAGCCCACATCCAGGAGAATCTCAAGAGCAGGGGGTGGAGCAAGCCAGGCCTCAAACCACGAGAAGCTCCAGCCCAAAAGGGAGCCAAAATCCAGCCCACATCCGGGAGAATCTCAAGAGCAGGGGGTGGAGCAAGCCAGGCCTCAAACCACGAGAAGCTCCAGCCCAAAAATGCAGCCAAAATGCAGCCCATATCCGGGAGAATCTCAAGAGCAGGGGGTGGAGCAAGCCAGGCCTCAAACCACGAGAAGCTCCAGCCCAAAAGGCAGCCAAAATGCAGCCCACATCCGGGAGAATCTCAAGAGCAGGGGGTGGAGCAAGCCAGGCCTCAAACCACGAGAAGCTCCAGCCCAAAAGGCAGCCAAAATGCAGGCCACATCCGAGAGAATCTCAAGAGCAGGGGGTGGAGCAAGCCAGGCCTCAAACCACGAGAAGCTCCAGCCCAAAAGGCAGCCAAAATGCAGGCCACATCCGAGAGAATCTCAAGAGCAGGGGGTGGAGCAAGCCAGGCCTCAAACCACGAGAAGCTGCAGCCCAAAAGGCAGCCAAAATCCAGCCCACATCCGGGAGAATCTCAAGAGCAGGGGGTGGAGCAATCCAGGCCTCAAACCACGAGAAGCTCCAGCCCAAAAGGCAGCCAAAATCCAGCCCACATTCAGGAGAATTTCAAGAGCAGGGGGTGGAGCAAGCCAGGCCTCAAACCACGAGAAACTCCAGCCCAAGTATAAGCCAAAATGCAGCCCACATCCAGGATGATATGAAGAGCAGTGTGTGGAGCAAGCCAGGCCTCAAACCACGAGAAGCTCCAGCCCAAAATGCAGCCAAAATCCAGCACACATCCGTGAGAATCTCAAGAGCAGGGGGTGGAGAAAGCCAGGCCTCAAACCACGAGAAGCTCCACCCCAAAATCAACCAAAATGCAGCCCACATCCAGGACAATCTCAAGAGCAGGGGGTGGAGCAAGCCAGGCCTCAAACCACGAGAAGCTCCAGTCCAAAAGGCAGCCAAAATGCAGCCCACATCCGGGAGAATCTCAAGAGCAGGGGATGGAGCAAGCCAGGCCTCAAGCCACGAGAAGCTCCAGCCCAAAAGGCAGACAAAATCCAGCCCACATTCGAGAGAATCTCAAGAGCAGGGGTTGGAGCAAGCCAGGCCTCAAACCACGAGAAGCTCCAGCCCAAAAGGCAGCCAAAATCCAGCCCACCTCTGGGAGAATCTCAAGAGCAGGGGGTGGAGCAAGCCAGGCCTCAAACCACGAGAAGCTCCAGCCCTAAAGGCAGCCAAAATGCAGCCCACCTCTGGGAGAATATCAAGAGCAGGGGGTGGAGGAAGCCAGGCCTCAAACCACGAGAAACTCCAGCCCAAAAAGCAGCCAAAATGCAGCCCACCTCTGGGAGAATATCAAGAGCACGGAGGGGAGCAAGCCAGGCCTCAAACTACGAGAAGCTCCAGCCCAAAAGGCAGCCAAAACCCAGCCCACATCCGGGAGAATATTACGTGCAGGGGGTGGAGCAAGCCAGGCCTCAAACTACGAGAAGCTCCAGCCCAAAATGCAGCCAAAATGCAGCCCACATCCGGAGAATCTCAAGAGCAGGGGGTGGAGCAAGCCAGGACTTAAACCACGAGAAGCTCCAGCCCAAAAGGCAGCCAAAATCCAGCCCACATCCGGGAGAATCTCAAGAGCAGGGGGTGGAGCAAGCCAGGCCTCAAACCATGATAAGCTCCAGCCCAAAAGGCAGCCAAAATGCAGCCCACATCCAGGAAAATATCAAGAGCAGGGTTTGGAGCAAGCCAGGCCTCAAACCACGAGAAGCTCCAGCCCAAAAGGCAGCCAAAATGCAGCCCACCTCCGGGCGAATCTCAAGAGCAGGGGTTGGAGCAAGCCAGGCCTCAAACGACGAGAAGCTCCAGCCCAAAAGGCAGACAAAATCCAGCCCAACTCCGGGAGAATCTCAAGAGCAGGGGGTGGAGCAAGCCAGGCCTCAAACCACGAGAAGCTCCAGCCCAAAAGTGAGCCAAAATCCAGCCCACATCCGGGAGAATATCAAGAGCAGGGGGTGGAGCAAGCCAGGCCTCAAACCACGAGAAGCTCCAGCCCAAAAGGCAGCCAAAATCCAGCCCATATCCGGGAGAATCTCAAGAGCAGGGGGTGGAGCAAGCCAGGCCTCAAACCACGAGAAGCTCCAGCCCAAAACGCAGCCAAAATGCAGCCCACCTCTGGCAGAATATTAAGAGCAAGGAGGGGAGCAAGCCAGGCCTCAAACCACGAGAAGCTCCAGTCCAAAAGGCAGCCAAAATCCAGCCCAACTTGAGGACAATCTCAAGAGCAGGGGATGGAGCAAGCCAGGCCTCAAACCACGAGAATCTCCAGCCCAAAATGCAGCCAAAATCCAGCACACATCAGCAAGAATCTCAAGAGCAGGGGGTGGAGCAAGCCAGGCCTCAAACCACGTGAAGCTCCAGCCCAAAATGCAGCCAAAATCCAGCCCACATCCAGGAGAATCTCAAGAGCAGGGGGTGAAGCAAGCCAGGCCTCAAACCACGAGAAGCTCTAGCCCAAAAGGCAGCCAAACTCCAGCCCATATCCGGGAGAATCTCAAGAGCAGGGGGTGGAGCAAGCCAGGCCTCAAACCACGAAAACCTCCAGCCCAAAAGGCAGCCAAAATGCAGCCCACCTCTGGGAGAATATTAAGAGCACGGAGGGGAGCAATCCAGGCCTCAAACCACAAGAAGCTCCAGCCCAAAAGGCAGCCAAAATGCAGCCCACATCCGGGAGAATCTCAAGAGCAGGGGGTGGAGCAAGCCAGGCCTCAAACCACGAGAAGCTCCAGCCCAAAAGGGAGCCAAAATCCAGCCCACATCCGGGAGAATCTCAAGAGCAGGGGGTGGAGCAAGCCAGGCCTCAAACCACGAGAAGCTCCAGCCCAAAAATGCAGCCAAAATGCAGCCCATATCCGGGAGAATCTCAAGAGCAGGGGGTGGAGCAAGCCAGGCCTCAAACCACGAGAAGCTCCAGCCCAAAAGGCAGCCAAAATGCAGCCCACATCGGGGAGAATCTCAAGAGCAGGGGGTGGAGCAAGCCAGGCCTCAAACCACGAGAAGCTCCAGCCCAAAAGGCAGCCAAAATGCAGGCCACATCCGAGAGAATCTCAAGAGCAGGGGGTGGAGCAAGCCAGGCCTCAAACCACGAGAAGCTCCAGCCCAAAAGGCAGCCAAAATGCAGGCCACATCCGAGAGAATCTCAAGAGCAGGGGGTGGAGCAAGCCAGGCCTCAAACCACGAGAAGCTGCAGCCCAAAAGGCAGCCAAAATCCAGCCCACATCCGGGAGAATCTCAAGAGCAGGGGGTGGAGCAAGCCAGGCCTCAAACCACGAGAAGCTCCAGCCCAAAAGGCAGCCAAAATCCAGCCCACATTCAGGAGAATTTCAAGAGCAGGGGGTGGAGCAAGCCAGGCCTCAAACCACGAGAAACTCCAGCCCAAGTATAAGCCAAAATGCAGCCCACATCCAGGATGATATGAAGAGCAGTGTGTGGAGCAAGCCAGGCCTCAAACCACGAGAAGCTCCAGCCCAAAATGCAGCCAAAATCCAGCACACATCCGTGAGAATCTCAAGAGCAGGGGGTGGAGAAAGCCAGGCCTCAAACCACGAGAAGCTCCACCCCAAAATCAACCAAAATGCAGCCCACATCCAGGACAATCTCAAGAGCAGGGGGTGGAGCAAGCCAGGCCTCAAACCACGAGAAGCTCCAGTCCAAAAGGCAGCCAAAATGCAGCCCACATCCGGGAGAATCTCAAGAGCAGGGGATGGAGCAAGCCAGGCCTCAAGCCACGAGAAGCTCCAGCCCAAAAGGCAGACAAAATCCAGCCCACATTCGAGAGAATCTCAAGAGCAGGGGTTGGAGCAAGCCAGGCCTCAAACCACGAGAAGCTCCAGCCCAAAAGGCAGCCAAAATCCAGCCCACCTCTGGGAGAATCTCAAGAGCAGGGGGTGGAGCAAGCCAGGCCTCAAACCACGAGAAGCTCCAGCCCTAAAGGCAGCCAAAATGCAGCCCACCTCTGGGAGAATATCAAGAGCAGGGGGTGGAGGAAGCCAGGCCTCAAACCACGAGAAACTCCAGCCCAAAAAGCAGCCAAAATGCAGCCCACCTCTGGGAGAATATCAAGAGCACGGAGGGGAGCAAGCCAGGCCTCAAACTACGAGAAGCTCCAGCCCAAAAGGCAGCCAAAACCCAGCCCACATCCGGGAGAATATTACGTGCAGGGGGTGGAGCAAGCCAGGCCTCAAACTACGAGAAGCTCCAGCCCAAAATGCAGCCAAAATGCAGCCCACATCCGGGAGAATCTTAAGAGCAGGGGGTGGAGCAAGCCAGGCCTCAAACCACGAGAAGCTCCAGCCTAAATGCAGCCAAAATGCAGCCCACATCCGGAGAATCTCAAGAGCAGGGGGTGGAGCAAGCCAGGACTTAAACCACGAGAAGCTCCAGCCCAAAAGGCAGCCAAAATCCAGCCCACATCCGGGAGAATCTCAAGAGCAGGGGGTGGAGCAAGCCAGGCCTCAAACCATGATAAGCTCCAGCCCAAAAGGCAGCCAAAATGCAGCCCACATCCAGGAAAATATCAAGAGCAGGGTTTGGAGCAAGCCAGGCCTCAAACCACGAGAAGCTCCAGCCCAAAAGGCAGCCAAAATGCAGCCCACCTCCGGGCGAATCTCAAGAGCAGGGGTTGGAGCAAGCCAGGCCTCAAACGACGAGAAGCTCCAGCCTAAAAGGCAGACAAAATCCAGCCCAACTCCGGGAGAATCTCAAGAGCAGGGGGTGGAGCAAGCCAGGCCTCAAACCACGAGAAGCTCCAGCCCAAAAGTGAGCCAAAATGCAGCCCACATCCGGGAGAATATCAAGAGCAGGGGGTGGAGCAAGCCAGGCCTCAAACCACGAGAAGCTCCAGCCCAAAAGGCAGCCAAAATCCAGCCCAACTTGAGGACAATCTCAAGAGCAGGGGATGGAGCAAGCCAGGCCTCAAACCACGAGAAGCTCCAGGCCAAAAGGCAGCCAAAATCCAGCCCACCTCTGGGAGAATGACAAGAGCAGGGGGTGGAGCAAGCCAGGCCTCAAACCACGAGAATCTCCAGCCCAAAATGCAGCCAAAATCCAGCACACATCAGCAAGAATCTCAAGAGCAGGGGGTGGAGCAAGCCAGGCCTCAAACCACGTGAAGCTCCAGCCCAAAAGGCAGCCAAAATCCAGCCCACATTCAGGAGAATTTCAAGAGCAGGGGGTGGAGCAAGCCAGGCCTCAAACCACGAGAAACTCCAGCCCAAGTATAAGCCAAAATGCAGCCCACATCCAGGATGATATGAAGAGCAGTGTGTGGAGCAAGCCAGGCCTCAAACCACGAGAAGCTCCAGCCCAAAATGCAGCCAAAATCCAGCACACATCCGTGAGAATCTCAAGAGCAGGGGGTGGAGAAAGCCAGGCCTCAAACCACGAGAAGCTCCACCCCAAAATCAACCAAAATGCAGCCCACATCCAGGACAATCTCAAGAGCAGGGGGTGGAGCAAGCCAGGCCTCAAACCACGAGAAGCTCCAGTCCAAAAGGCAGCCAAAATGCAGCCCACATCCGGGAGAATCTCAAGAGCAGGGGATGGAGCAAGCCAGGCCTCAAGCCACGAGAAGCTCCAGCCCAAAAGGCAGACAAAATCCAGCCCACATTCGAGAGAATCTCAAGAGCAGGGGTTGGAGCAAGCCAGGCCTCAAACCACGAGAAGCTCCAGCCCAAAAGGCAGCCAAAATCCAGCCCACCTCTGGGAGAATCTCAAGAGCAGGGGGTGGAGCAAGCCAGGCCTCAAACCACGAGAAGCTCCAGCCCTAAAGGCAGCCAAAATGCAGCCCACCTCTGGGAGAATATCAAGAGCAGGGGGTGGAGGAAGCCAGGCCTCAAACCACGAGAAACTCCAGCCCAAAAAGCAGCCAAAATGCAGCCCACCTCTGGGAGAATATCAAGAGCACGGAGGGGAGCAAGCCAGGCCTCAAACTACGAGAAGCTCCAGCCCAAAAGGCAGCCAAAACCCAGCCCACATCCGGGAGAATATTACGTGCAGGGGGTGGAGCAAGCCAGGCCTCAAACTACGAGAAGCTCCAGCCCAAAAGGCAGCCAAAATGCAGCCCACATCCGGGAGAATCTTAAGAGCAGGGGGTGGAGCAAGCCAGGCCTCAAACCACGAGAAGCTCCAGCCTAAATGCAGCCAAAATGCAGCCCACATCCGGAGAATCTCAAGAGCAGGGGGTGGAGCAAGCCAGGACTTAAACCACGAGAAGCTCCAGCCCAAAAGGCAGCCAAAATCCAGCCCACATCCGGGAGAATCTCAAGAGCAGGGGGTGGAGCAAGCCAGGCCTCAAACCATGATAAGCTCCAGCCCAAAAGGCAGCCAAAATGCAGCCCACATCCAGGAAAATATCAAGAGCAGGGTTTGGAGCAAGCCAGGCCTCAAACCACGAGAAGCTCCAGCCCAAAAGGCAGCCAAAATGCAGCCCACCTCCGGGCGAATCTCAAGAGCAGGGGTTGGAGCAAGCCAGGCCTCAAACCACGAGAAGCTCCAGCCCAAAAGTGAGCCAAAATGCAGCCCACATCCGGGAGAATCTCAAGAGCAGGGGGTGGAGCAAGCCAGGCCTCAAACCACGAGAAGCTCCAGCCCAAAAGGCAGCCAAAATCCAGCCCATATCCGGGAGAATCTCAAGAGCAGGGGGTGGAGCAAGCCAGGCCTCAAACCACGAGAAGCTCCAGCCCAAAACGCAGCCAAAATGCAGCCCACCTCTGGCAGAATATTAAGAGCAAGGAGGGGAGCAAGCCAGGCCTCAAACCACGAGAAGCTCCAGCCCAAAAGGCAGCCAAAATCCAGCCCAACTTGAGGACAATCTCAAGAGCAGGGGATGGAGCAAGCCAGGCCTCAAACCACGAGAAGCTCCAGGCCAAAAGGCAGCCAAAATCCAGCCCACCTCTGGGAGAATGACAAGAGCAGGGGGTGGAGCAAGCCAGGCCTCAAACCACGAGAATCTCCAGCCCAAAATGCAGCCAAAATCCAGCACACATCAGCAAGAATCTCAAGAGCAGGGGGTGGAGCAAGCCAGGCCTCAAACCACGTGAAGCTCCAGCCCAAAATGCAGCCAAAATCCAGCCCACATCCAGGAGAATCTCAAGAGCAGGGGGTGAAGCAAGCCAGGCCTCAAACCACGAGAAGCTCTAGCCCAAAAGGCAGCCAAACTCCAGCCCATATCCGGGAGAATCTCAAGAGCAGGGGGTGGAGCAAGCCAGGCCTCAAACCACGAAAACCTCCAGCCCAAAACGCAGCCAAAATGCAGCCCACCTCTGGGAGAATATTAAGAGCACGGAGGGGAGCAATCCAGGCCTCAAACCACAAGAAGCTCCAGCCCAAAAGGCAGCCAAAATGCAGCCCACATCCGGGAGAATCTCAAGAGCAGGGGGTGGAGCAAGCCAGGCCTCAAACCACGAGAAGCTCCAGCCCAAAAGGCAGCCAAAATCCAGCCCAACTTGAGGACAATCTCAAGAGCAGGGGATGGAGCAAGCCAGGCCTCAAACCACGAGAAGCTCCAGCCCAAAAGGCAGCCAAAATCCAGCCCACCTCTGGGAGAATGACAAGAGCACGGGGTGGAGCAAGCCAGGCCTCAAACCACGAGAATCTCCAGCCCAAAAGGCAGCCAAAATCCAGCACACATCAGCAAGAATCTCAAGAGCAGGGGGTGGAGCAAGCCAGGCCTCAAACCACGAGAAGCTCCAGCCCAAAATGCAGCCAAAATCCAGCCCACATCCAGGAGAATCTCAAGAGCAGGGGGTGAAGCAAGCCAGGCCTCAAACCACGAGAAGCTCTAGCCCAAAAGGCAGTCAAACTCCAGCCCATATCCGGGAGAATCTCAAGAGCAGGGGG
This sequence comes from Rhynochetos jubatus, assembly GCA_027574665.1. Taxonomy (NCBI): domain Eukaryota; kingdom Metazoa; phylum Chordata; class Aves; order Eurypygiformes; family Rhynochetidae; genus Rhynochetos; species Rhynochetos jubatus. Next base: position 1,270,875 of record CM050669.1, read on the forward strand.
TGGAGCAAGCCAGGCCTCAAACCACGAGAAGCTCCAGCCGAAAAGGCAGCCAAAATGCAGCCCACATCCGGGAGAATCTCAAGAGCAGGGGGTAGAGCAAGCCAGGCCTCAAACCACGAGAAGCTCCAGCCCAAAAGGCAGCCAAAATCCAGCCCACATCCGGGAGAATCTCAAGAGCAGGGGGTGGAGCAAGCCAGGCCTCAAACCACGAGAAGCTCCAGCCCAAAATGCAGCCAAAATCCAGCACACATCGGCAAGAATCTCAAGAGCAAGGGGTGGAGCAAGCCAGGCCTCAAACCACGAGAAGCTGCAGGCCAAAATGCAGCCAAAATGCAGCCCACATCCGGGAGAATCTCAAGAGCAGGGGGTGGAGCAAGCCAGGAATTAAACCACGAGAAGCTCCAGCCCAAAAGGCAGCCAAAATCCAGCCCATATTCGGGAGAATCTCAAGAGCAGGGGGTGGAGCAAGCCAGGCCTCAAACCACGAGAAGCTCCAGCCCAAAAGGCAGCCAAAATCCAGAACACCTTTGGGAGAATATCAAGAGCACGGAGGGGAGCAAGCGAGGCCTCAAACCACGAGAAGCTCCAGCCCAAAAGGCAGCCAAAATGCAGCCCACATCAGGGAGAAACTCAAGAGCAGGGTGTGGAGCAAGCCTGGCCACAAACCACGAGAAGCTCCAGCCCAAAAGGCAGCCAAAATCCAGCCCATATCCGGGAGAATCTCAAGAGCAGGGGGTGGAGCAAGCCAGGCCTCAAACCACGAGAAGCTCCAGCCCAAAATGCAGCCAAAATCCAGCACACATCCAGGAGAATCTCAAGAGCAGGGCGTGGAGCAAGCCAGGCCTCAAACCACGAGAAGCTCCAGCCCAAAAGGCAGCCAAAATCCAGCCCATATTCGGGAGAATCTCAAGAGCAGGGTGTGGAGCAAGCCAGGCCTTAAACCACGAGAAGCTCCAGCCCAAAAGGCAGCCAAAATCCAGCCCATATTCGGGAGAATCTCAAGAGCAGGGGGTGGAGCAAGCCAGGCCTCAAACCACGAGAAACTCCAGCCCAAAAGGCAGCCAAAATGCAGCCCACATCCGGGAGAAACTCAAGAGCAGAGGGTGGAGCAAGTCAGGCCTCAAACCACGAGAAGCTCCAGCCCAAAAGGCAGCCAAAATCCAGCCCACATGCGGAAGAATCTCAAGAGCAGGGGGTGGAGCAAGCCAGGCCTCAAGCCACGAGAAGCTCCAGCCCAAAAGGCAGCCAAAATCCAGAACACCTCTGGGAGAATATCAAGAGCACGGAGGGGAGCAAGCGAGGCCTCAAACCACGAGAAGCTCCAGGCAAAAATGCAGCCAAAATGCAGCCCACCTCTGGGAGAATTTCAAGAGCAGGTTGTGGAGCAAGCCTGGCCACAAACCACGAGAAGCTCCAGCCCAAAAGGCAGCCAAAATCCAGCCCAATTCTGGGGGAATATAAAGAGCATGGAGGGGAGCAAGCCAGGCCTCAAACCACGAGAAGCTCCAGCCCAAAATGCAGCCAAAATCCAGCCCACATCCAGGAGAAACTCAAGAGCAGGGGGTGGAGCAAGCCAGGCCTCAAACCACGAGAAGCTCCAGTCCAAAATGCAGCCAAAATGCAGCCCACATCCGGGAGAATCTCAAGAGCAGGGGGTGGAGCAAGCCAGGCCTCAAACCACGAGAAGCTCCAGCACAAAAGGCAGCCAAAATCCAGCCCACATCAGCAAGAATCTCAAGAGCAGGGGGTGGAGCAAGCCAGGCCTCAAACCACGAGAAGCTCCAGCCCAAAAGACAGCCAAAATGCAGCCCACATCCAGGAGAATCTCAAGAGCAGGGGGTGGAGCAAGCCAGGCCTCAAACCTCGAGAAGCTCCAGCCAAGAATCAGACAAAATGCAGCCCACATCCGAGAGAATATTAAGAGCAGGGGATGGAGCAAGCCAGGCCTCAAACCACGAGAAGCTCCAGCCCAAAAGGCAGCCAAAATCCATCCCAACTTGAGGACAATCTCAAGAGCAGGGGATGGAGCAAGCCAGGCCTCAAACCACGAGAAGCTCCAGCTCAAAAGGCAGCCAAAATCCAGCCCACATCGTGGAGAATATCAAGAGCAGGGGGTGGAGCAAGCCAGGCCTCAAACCAGGAGAATCTGCAGCCCAAAAGGCAGCCAAAATGCAGCACACATGCGGGAGAATCTCAAGAGCAGGGAGTGGAGCAATCCAGGCCTCAAACCACGAGAAGCTCCGGCCCAAAAGGCAGCCAAAATGCAGGCCACATCTGGGAGAATCTCAAGAGCAGGGGGTGGAGCAAGCCAGGCCTCAAACCACGAGAAGCTCTAGCCCAAAAGGCAGTCAAACTCCAGCCCATATCCGGGAGAATCTCAAGAGCAGGGGGTGGAGCAAGCCAGGCCTCAAACCACGAGAAGCTCCAGCCGAAAAGGCAGCCAAAATGCAGCCCACATCCGGGAGAATCTCAAGAGCAGGGGGTAGAGCAAGCCAGGCCTCAAACCACGAGAAGCTCCAGCCCAAAAGGCAGCCAAAATCCAGCCCACATCCGGGAGAATCTCAAGAGCAGGGGGTGGAGCAAGCAAGGCCTCAAACCACGAGAAGCTCCAGCCCAAAATGCAGCCAAAATCCAGCACACATCGGCAAGAATCTCAAGAGCAAGGGGTGGAGCAAGCCAGGCCTCAAACCACGAGAAGCTGCAGGCCAAAATGCAGCCAAAATGCAGCCCACATCCGGGAGAATCTCAAGAGCAGGGGGTGGAGCAAGCCAGGAATTAAACCACGAGAAGCTCCAGCCCAAAAGGCAGCCAAAATCCAGCCCATATTCGGGAGAATCTCAAGAGCAGGGGGTGGAGCAAGCCAGGCCTCAAACCACGAGAAGCTCCAGCCCAAAAGGCAGCCAAAATCCAGAACACCTTTGGGAGAATATCAAGAGCACGGAGGGGAGCAAGCGAGGCCTCAAACCACGAGAAGCTCCAGCCCAAAAGGCAGCCAAAATGCAGCCCACATCAGGGAGAATTTCAAGAGCAGGGTGTGGAGCAAGCCTGGCCACAAACCACGAGAAGCTCCAGCCCAAAAGGCAGCCAAAATCCAGCCCATATCCGGGAGAATCTCAAGAGCAGGGGGTGGAGCAAGCCAGGCCTCAAACCACGAGAAGCTCCAGCCCAAAAAGGCAGCCAAAATCCAGAACACCTCTGGGAGAATATCAAGAGCACGGAGGGGAGCAAGCGAGGCCTACAACCACGAGAAGCTCCAGCCCAAAAGGCAGCCAAAATGCAGCCCACATCCGGGAGAATTTCAAGAGCAGGGTGTGGAGCAAGCCTGGCCACAAACCACGAGAAGCTCCAGCCCAAAAGGCAGCCAAAATCCAGCCCATATCCGGGAGAATCTCAAGAGCAGGGGGTGGAGCAAGCCAGGCCTCAAACCACGAGAAGCTCCAGCCCAAAAAACAGCCAAAATCCAGCACACATCCGGGAGAATATCAAGAGCAGGGCGTGGAGCAAGCCAGGCCTCAAACCACGAGAAGCTCCGGCCCAAAATGCAGCCAAAATCCAGCCCATATTCGGGAGAATCTCAAGAGCAGGGTGTGGAGCAAGCCAGGCCTTAAACCACGAGAAGCTCCAGCCCAAAAGGCAGCCAAAATCCAGCCCATATTCGGGAGAATCTCAAGAGCAGGGGGTGGAGCAAGCCAGGCCTCAAACCACGAGAAGCTCCAGCCCAAAAGGCAGCCAAAATGCAGCCCACATCCGGGAGAATCTCAAGAGCAGAGGGTGGAGCAAGCCAGGCCTCAAACCACGAGAAGCTCCAGCCCAAAAGGCAGCCAAAATCCAGCCCACATGCGGAAGAATCTCAAGAGCAGGGGGTGGAGCAAGCCAGGCCTCAAGCCACGAGAAGCTCCAGCCCAAAAGGCAGCCAAAATCCAGAACACCTCTGGGAGAATATCAAGAGCACGGAGGGGAGCAAGCGAGGCCTCAAACCACGAGAAGCTCCAGGCCAAAATGCAGCCAAAATGCAGCCCACCTCTGGGAGAATTTCAAGAGCAGGTTGTGGAGCAAGCCTGGCCACAAACCACGAGAAGCTCCAGCCCAAAAGGCAGCCAAAATCCAGCCCAATTCTGGGGGAATATAAAGAGCATGGAGGGGAGCAAGCCAGGCCTCAAACCACGAGAAGCTCCAGCCCAAAATGCAGCCAAAATCCAGCCCACATCCAGGAGAAACTCAAGAGCAGGGGGTGGAGCAAGCCAGGCCTCAAACCACGAGAAGCTCCGGTCCACAAAGCAGCCAAAATGCAGCCCACCTCCGGGAGAATCTCAAGAGCAGGGGTTGGAGCAAGCCAGGCCTCAAACCACGAGAAGCTCCAGTCCAAAATGCAGCCAAAATGCAGCCCACATCCGGGAGAATCTCAAGAGCAGGGGGTGGAGCAAGCCAGGCCTCAAACCACGAGAAGCTCCAGCATAAAAGGCAGCCAAAATCCAGCCCACATCAGCAAGAATCTCAAGAGCAGGGGGTGGAGCAAGCCAGGCCTCAAACCACGAGAAGCTCCAGCCCAAAAGACAGCCAAAATGCAGCCCACATCCAGGAGAATCTCAAGAGCAGGGGGTGGAGCAAGCCAGGCCTCAAACCACGAGAAGCTCCAGCCCAAAAGGCAGCCAAAATCCAGCCCATATTCGGGAGAATCTCAAGAGCAGGGGGTGGAGCAAGCCAGGCCTCAAACCACGAGAAGCTCCAGCCCAAAAGGCAGCCAAAATCCAGCCCACCTCTGGGAGAATCTCAAGAGCACGGAGGGGAGCAAGCGAGGCCTCAAACCACGAGAAGCTCCAGCCCAAAAGGCAGCCAAAATGCAGCCCACATCAGGGAGAATTTCAAGAGCACGTTGTGGAGCAAGCCTGGCCACAAACCACGAGAAGCTCCAGCCCAAAAGGCAGCCAAAATCGAGCCCAATTCTGAGGGAATATAAAGAGCATGGAGAGGAGCAAGCCAGGCCTCAAACCTCGAGAAGCTCCAGCCCAAGAATCAGACAAAATGCAGCCCACATCCGAGAGAATATTAAGAGCAGGGGATGGAGCAAGCCAGGCCTCAAACCACGAGAAGCTCCAGCCCAAAAGGCAGCCAAAATCCATCCCAACTTGAGGACAATCTCAAGAGCAGGGGATGGAGCAAGCCAGGCCTCAAACCACGAGAAGCTCCAGCTCAAAAGGCAGCCAAAATCCAGCCCACATCGTGGAGAATATCAAGAGCAGGGGGTGGAGCAAGCCAGGCCTCAAACCAGGAGAATCTGCAGCCCAAAAGGCAGCCAAAATGCAGCACACATGCGGGAGAATCTCAAGAGCAGGGAGTGGAGCAATCCAGGCCTCAAACCACGAGAAGCTCCGGCCCAAAAGGCAGCCAAAATGCAGGCCACATCTGGGAGAATCTCAAGAGCAGGGGGTGGAGCAAGCCAGGCATCAAACCACGAGAAGCTCCAGCCCAAAATTCAGCCAAAATCCAGCCCACATCCGGGAAAATATCAAGAGCAGGGGGTGGAGCAAGCCAGGCCTCAAACCACGAGAAGCTCCAGCTCAAAAGGCAGCCAAAAGACAGCCCACCTCTGGGAGAATATCAAGAGCACGGGGGTGGAGCAAGCCAGGCCTCAAATCACGAGAGCTCCGGCCCAAAAGGCAGTCAAAATGCAGCCCACATCCGGGAGAATCTCAAGAGCAGGGGGTGGAGCAAGCCAGGCCTCAAACCACGAGAAGCTCCAGCCCAAAAGGCAGCCAAAATCCAGCCCACATCCGGGAGAATCTCAAGAGCAGGGGATGGAGCAAGCCAGGCCTCAAACCACGAGAAGCTCCAGCCCAAAAGGCAGCCAAAATCCAGCCCACCTCTGGGAGAATATCAAGAGCACGGAGGGGAGCAAGCCAGGCCTCAAACCACGAGAAGCTCCAGCCCAAAAGGCAGCCAAAATCCAGCACACATCAGCAAGAATCTCAAGAGCAGGGGATGGAGCAAGCCAGGCCTCAAACCACGAGAAGGTGCAGGCCAAAATGCAGCCAAAATGCAGCCCACATCCGGGAGAATCTCAAGAGAAGGGGGTGGAGCAAGCCAGGAATTAAACCACGAGAAGCTCCAGCCCAAAAGGCAGCCAAAATCCAGCCCATATCCGGGAGAATCTCAAGAGCAGGGGGTGGAGCAATCCAGGCCTCAAACCACGAGAAGCTCCAGCCCAAGTATCAGCCAATATGCAGCCCACATCCGGGACAATATCAAGAGAAGGGGGTGGAGCAAGCCTGGCCACAAACCACGAGAAGCTCCAGCCCAAAAGGCAGCCAAAATCCAGCCCATATCCGGGAGAATCTCAAGAGCAGGGGGTGGAGCAAGCCTGGCCACAAACCACGAGAAGCTCCAGCCCAAAAGGCAGCCAAAATCCAGCCCATATCCGGGAGAATCTCAAGAGCAGGGGGTGGAGCAAGCCAGGCCTCAAACCACGAGAAGCTCCAGCCCAAAAAGGCAGCCAAAATCCAGAACACCTCTGGGAGAATATCAAGAGCACGGAGGGGAGCAAGCGAGGCCTCAAACCACGAGAAGCTCCAGCCCAAAGGCAGCCAAAATGCAGCCCACATGAGGGAGAATTTCAAGAGCAGGGGGTGGAGCAAGCCAGGCCTCAAACCACGAGAAGCTCCAGGCCAAAATGCAGCCAAAATGCAGCCCACATCAGGGAGAATTTCAAGAGCAGGGGGTGGAGCAAGCCTGGCCACAAACCACGAGAAGCTCCAGCCCAAAAGGCAGCCAAAATCCAGCCCACATCCAGGAGAAACTCAAGAGCAGGGGGTGGAGCAAGCCAGGCCTCAAACCACGAGAAGCTCCGGTCCACAAAGCAGCCAAAATCCAGCCCACCTCCGGGAGAATCTCAAGAGCAGGGGGTGGAGCAAGACAGGCCTCAAACCACGAGAAGCTCCAGTCCAAAATGCAGCCAAAATGCAGCCCACATCCGGGAGAATCTCAAGAGCAGGGGGTGGAGCAAGCCAGGCCTCAAACCACGAGAAGCTCCAGCACAAAAGGCAGCCAAAATCCAGCCCACATCAGCAAGAATCTCAAGAGCAGGGGGTGGAGCAAGCCAGGCCTCAAACCACGAGAAGCTCCAGCCCAAAAGACAGCCAAAATGCAGCCCACATCCGGGAGAATCTCAAGAGCAGGGGGTGGAGCAAGCCAGGCCTCAAACCACGAGAAGCTCCAGCCCAAAAGGCAGCCAAAATGCAGCCCACATGCGGAAGAATCTCAAGAGCAGGGGGTGAAGCAAGCCAGGCCTCAAACCACGAGAAGCTCTAGCCCAAAAGGCAGTCAAACTCCAGCCCATATCCGGGAGAATCTCAAGAGCAGGGGGTGGAGCAAGCCAGGCCTCAAACCACGAGAAGCTCCAGCCCAAAAAGGCAGCCAAAATGCAGCCCACATCCGGGAGAATCTCAAGAGCAGGGGGTAGAGCAAGCCAGGCCTCAAACCACGAGAAGCTCCAGCCCAAAAGGCAGCCAAAATCCAGCCCACATCCGGGAGAATCTCAAGAGCAGGGGGTGGAGCAAGCCAGGCCTCAAACCACGAGAAGCTCCAGCCCAAAATGCAGCCAAAATCCAGCACACATCGGCAAGAATCTCAAGAGCAAGGGGTGGAGCAAGCCAGGCCTCAAACCACGAGAAGCTGCAGGCCAAAATGCAGCCAAAATGCAGCCCACATCCGGGAGAATCTCAAGAGCAGGGGGTGGAGCAAGCCAGGAATTAAACCACGAGAAGCTCCAGCCCAAAAGGCAGCCAAAATCCAGCCCATATTCGGGAGAATCTCAAGAGCAGGGGGTGGAGCAAGCCAGGCCTCAAACCACGAGAAGCTCCAGCCCAAAAGGCAGCCAAAATCCAGAACACCTTTGGGAGAATATCAAGAGCACGGAGGGGAGCAAGCGAGGCCTCAAACCACGAGAAGCTCCAGCCCAAAAGGCAGCCAAAATGCAGCCCACATCAGGGAGAAACTCAAGAGCAGGGTGTGGAGCAAGCCTGGCCACAAACCACGAGAAGCTCCAGCCCAAAAGGCAGCCAAAATCCAGCCCATATCCGGGAGAATCTCAAGAGCAGGGGGTGGAGCAAGCCAGGCCTCAAACCACGAGAAGCTCCAGCCCAAAAAGGCAGCCAAAATCCAGAACACCTCTGGGAGAATATCAAGAGCACGGAGGGGAGCAAGCGAGGCCTCCAACCACGAGAAGCTCCAGCCCAAAAGGCAGCCAAAATGCAGCCCACATCAGGGAGAATTTCAAGAGCAGGGTGTGGAGCAAGCCTGGCCACAAACCACGAGAAGCTCCAGCCCAAAAGGCAGCCAAAATCCAGCCCATATCCGGGAGAATCTCAAGAGCAGGGGGTGGAGCAAGCCAGGCCTCAAACCACGAGAAGCTCCAGCCCAAAATGCAGCCAAAATCCAGCACACATCCGGGAGAATCTCAAGAGCAGGGCGTGGAGCAAGCCAGGCCTCAAACCACGAGAAGCTCCAGCCCAAAAGGCAGCCAAAATCCAGCCCATATTCGGGAGAATCTCAAGAGCAGGGTGTGGAGCAAGCCAGGCCTTAAACCACGAGAAGCTCCAGCCCAAAATGCAGCCAAAATCCAGCCCATATTCGGGAGAATCTCAAGAGCAGGGGGTGGAGCAAGCCAGGCCTCAAACCACGAGAAACTCCAGCCCAAAAGGCAGCCAAAATGCAGCCCACATCCGGGAGAAACTCAAGAGCAGAGGGTGGAGCAAGCCAGGCCTCAAACCACGAGAAGCTCCAGCCCAAAAGGCAGCCAAAATCCAGCCCACATGCGGAAGAATCTCAAGAGCAGGGGGTGGAGCAAGCCAGGCCTCAAGCCACGAGAAGCTCCAGCCCAAAAGGCAGCCAAAATCCAGAACACCTCTGGGAGAATATCAAGAGCACGGAGGGGAGCAAGCGAGGCCTCAAACCACGAGAAGCTCCAGCCCAAAATGCAGCCAAAATGCAGCCCACCTCTGGGAGAATTTCAAGAGCAGGTTGTGGAGCAAGCCTGGCCACAAACCACGAGAAGCTCCAGCCCAAAATGCAGCCAAAATCCAGCCCAATTCTGGGGGAATATAAAGAGCATGGAGGGGAGCAAGCCAGGCCTCAAACCACGAGAAGCTCCAGCCCAAAATGCAGCCAAAATCCAGCCCACATCCAGGAGAAACTCAAGAGCAGGGGGTGGAGCAAGCCAGGCCTCAAACCACGAGAAGCTCCAGTCCAAAATGCAGCCAAAATGCAGCCCACATCCGGGAGAATCTCAAGAGCAGGGGGTGGAGCAAGCCAGGCCTCAAACCACGAGAAGCTCCAGCACAAAAGGCAGCCAAAATCCAGCCCACATCAGCAAGAATCTCAAGAGCAGGGGGTGGAGCAAGCCAGGCCTCAAACCACGAGAAGCTCCAGCCCAAAATTCAGCCAAAATGCAGCCCACATCCAGGAGAATCTCAAGAGCAGGGGGTGGAGCAAGCCAGGCCTCAAACCACGAGAAGCTCCAGCCCAAAAGGCAGCCAAAATCCAGCCCATATTCGGGAGAATCTCAAGAGCAGGGGGTGGAGCAAGCCAGGCCTCAAACCTCGAGAAGCTCCAGCCCAAAAGGCAGCCAAAATCCAGTCCACATGCGGAAGAATCTCAAGAGCAGGGGGTGGAGCAAGCCAGGCCTCAAACCACGAGAAGCTCCAGCCCAAAAGGCAGCCAAAATCCAGCCCACCTCTGGGAGAATCTCAAGAGCACGGAGGGGAGCAAGCGAGGCCTCAAACCACGAGAAGCTCCAGCCCAAAAGGCAGCCAAAATGCAGCCCACATCAGGGAGAATTTCAAGAGCACGTTGTGGAGCAAGCCTGGCCACAAACCACGAGAAGCTCCAGCCCAAAAGGCAGCCAAAATCGAGCCCAATTCTGAGGGAATATAAAGAGCATGGAGGGGAGCAAGCCAGGCCTCAAACCTCGAGAAGCTCCAGCCAAGAATCAGACAAAATGCAGCCCACATCCGAGAGAATATTAAGAGCAGGGGATGGAGCAAGCCAGGCCTCAAACCACGAGAAGCTCCAGCTCAAAAGGCAGCCAAAATCCAGCCCACATCGTGGAGAATATCAAGAGCAGGGGGTGGAGCAAGCCAGGCCTCAAACCAGGAGAATCTGCAGCCCAAAAGGCAGCCAAAATGCAGCACACATGCGGGAGAATCTCAAGAGCAGGGAGTGGAGCAATCCAGGCCTCAAACCACGAGAAGCTCCGGCCCAAAAGGCAGCCAAAATGCAGGCCACATCTGGGAGAATCTCAAGAGCAGGGGGTGGAGCAAGCCAGGCATCAAACCACGAGAAGCTCCAGCCCAAAATTCAGCCAAAATCCAGCCCACATCCGGGAAAATATCAAGAGCAGGGGGTGGAGCAAGCCAGGCCTCAAACCACGAGAAGCTCTAGCCCAAAAGGCAGTCAAACTCCAGCCCATATCAGGGAGAATCTCAAGAGCAGGGGGTGGAGCAAGCCAGGCCTCAAACCACGAGAAGCTCCAGCCGAAAAGGCAGCCAAAATGCAGCCCACATCCGGGAGAATCTCAAGAGCAGGGGGTAGAGCAAGCCAGGCCTCAAACCACGAGAAGCTCCAGCCCAAAAGGCAGCCAAAATCCAGCCCACATCCGGGAGAATCTCAAGAGCAGGGGGTGGAGCAAGCAAGGCCTCAAACCACGAGAAGCTCCAGCCCAAAATGCAGCCAAAATCCAGCACACATCGGCAAGAATCTCAAGAGCAAGGGGTGGAGCAAGCCAGGCCTCAAACCACGAGAAGCTGCAGGCCAAAATGCAGCCAAAATGCAGCCCACATCCGGGAGAATCTCAAGAGCAGGGGGTGGAGCAAGCCAGGAATTAAACCACGAGAAGCTCCAGCCCAAAAGGCAGCCAAAATCCAGCCCATATTCGGGAGAATCTCAAGAGCAGGGGGTGGAGCAAGCCAGGCCTCAAACCACGAGAAGCTCCAGCCCAAAAGGCAGCCAAAATCCAGAACACCTTTGGGAGAATATCAAGAGCACGGAGGGGAGCAAGCGAGGCCTCAAACCACGAGAAGCTCCAGCCCAAAAGGCAGCCAAAATGCAGCCCACATCAGGGAGAATTTCAAGAGCAGGGGGTGGAGCAAGCCTGGCCACAAACCACGAGAAGCTCCAGCCCAAAAGGCAGCCAAAATCCAGCCCATATCCGGGAGAATCTCAAGAGCAGGGGGTGGAGCAAGCCAGGCCTCAAACCACGAGAAGCTCCAGCCCAAAAAGGCAGCCAAAATCCAGAACACCTCTGGGAGAATATCAAGAGCACGGAGGGGAGCAAGCGAGGCCTCCAACCACGAGAAGCTCCAGCCCAAAAGGCAGCCAAAATGCAGCCCACATCAGGGAGAATTTCAAGAGCAGGGTGTGGAGCAAGCCTGGCCACAAACCACGAGAAGCTCCAGCCCAAAAGGCAGCCAAAATCCAGCCCATATCCGGGAGAATCTCAAGAGCAGGGGGTGGAGCAAGCCAGGCCTCAAACCACGAGAAGCTCCAGCCCAAAAAACAGCCAAAATCCAGCACACATCCGGGAGAATCTCAAGAGCAGGGCGTGGAGCAAGCCAGGCCTCAAACCACGAGAAGCTCCAGCCCAAAAGGCAGCCAAAATCCAGCCCATATTCGGGAGAATCTCAAGAGCAGGGTGTGGAGCAAGCCAGGCCTTAAACCACGAGAAGCTCCAGCCCAAAAGGCAGCCAAAATCCAGCCCATATTCGGGAGAATCTCAAGAGCAGGGGGTGGAGCAAGCCAGGCCTCAAACCACGAGAAGCTCCAGCCCAAAAGGCAGCCAAAATGCAGCCCACATCCGGGAGAATCTCAAGAGCAGAGGGTGGAGCAAGCCAGGCCTCAAACCACGAGAAGCTCCAGCCCAAAAGGCAGCCAAAATCCAGCCCACATGCGGAAGAATCTCAAGAGCAGGGGGTGGAGCAAGCCAGGCCTCAAGCCACGAGAAGCTCCAGCCCAAAAGGCAGCCAAAATCCAGAACACCTCTGGGAGAATATCAAGAGCACGGAGGGGAGCAAGCGAGGCCTCAAACCACGAGAAGCTCCAGGCCAAAATGCAGCCAAAATGCAGCCCACCTCTGGGAGATTTTCAAGAGCAGGTTGTGGAGCAAGCCTGGCCACAAACCACGAGAAGCTCCAGCCCAAAAGGCAGCCAAAATCCAGCCCAATTCTGGGGGAATATAAAGAGCATGGAGGGGAGCAAGCCAGGCCTCAAACCACGAGAAGCTCCAGCCCAAAATGCAGCCAAAATCCAGCCCACATCCAGGAGAAACTCAAGAGCAGGGGGTGGAGCAAGCCAGGCCTCAAACCACGAGAAGCTCCGGTCCACAAAGCAGCCAAAATGCAGCCCACCTCCGGGAGAATCTCAAGAGCAGGGGTTGGAGCAAGCCAGGCCTCAAACCACGAGAAGCTCCAGTCCAAAATGCAGCCAAAATGCAGCCCACATCCGGGAGAATCTCAAGAGCAGGGGGCGGAGCAAGCCAGGCCTCAAACCACGAGAAGCTCCAGCACAAAAGGCAGCCAAAATCCAGCCCACATCAGCAAGAATCTCAAGAGCAGGGGGTGGAGCAAGCCAGGCCTCAAACCACGAGAAGCTCCAGCCCAAAAGACAGCCAAAATGCAGCCCACATCCAGGAGAATCTCAAGAGCAGGGGGTGGAGCAAGCCAGGCCTCAAACCACGAGAAGCTCCAGCCCAAAAGGCAGCCAAAATCCAGCCCATATTCGGGAGAATCTCAAGAGCAGGGGGTGGAGCAAGCCAGGCCTCAAACCACGAGAAGCTCCAGCCCAAAAGGCAGCCAAAATCCAGCCCACCTCTGGGAGAATCTCAAGAGCAGGGAGGGGAGCAAGCGAGGCCTCAAACCACGAGAAGCTCCAGCCCAAAAGGCAGCCAAAATGCAGCCCACATCAGGGAGAATTTCAAGAGCACGTTGTGGAGCAAGCCTGGCCACAAACCACGAGAAGCTCCAGCCCAAAAGGCAGCCAAAATCGAGCCCAATTCTGAGGGAATATAAAGAGCATGGAGAGGAGCAAGCCAGGCCTCAAACCTCGAGAAGCTCCAGCCCAAGAATCAGACAAAATGCAGCCCACATCCGAGAGAATATTAAGAGCAGGGGATGGAGCAAGCCAGGCCTCAAACCACGAGAAGCTCCAGCCCAAAAGGCAGCCAAAATCCATCCCAACTTGAGGACAATCTCAAGAGCAGGGGATGGAGCAAGCCAGGCCTCAAACCACGAGAAGCTCCAGCTCAAAATGCAGCCAAAATCCAGCCCACATCGTGGAGAATATCAAGAGCAGGGGGTGGAGCAAGCCAGGCCTCAAACCAGGAGAATCTGCAGCCCAAAAGGCAGCCAAAATGCAGCACACATGCGGGAGAATCTCAAGAGCAGGGAGTGGAGCAATCCAGGCCTCAAACCACGAGAAGCTCCAGCCCAAAAGGCAGCCAAAATGCAGGCCACATCTGGGAGAATCTCAAGAGCAGGGGGTGGAGCAAGCCAGGCATCAAACCACGAGAAGCTCCAGCCCAAAATTCAGCCAAAATCCAGCCCACATCCGGGAAAATATCAAGAGCAGGGGGTGGAGCAAGCCAGGCCTCAAACCACGAGAAGCTCCAGCTCAAAAGGCAGCCAAAATGCAGCCCACATCCGGGAGAATCTCAAGAGCAGGGGATGGAGCAAGCCAGGCCTCAAACCACGAGAAGCTCCAGCCCAAAAGGCAGCCAAAATCCAGCCCACCTCTGGGAGAATATCAAGAGCACGGAGGGGAGCAAGCCAGGCCTCAAACCACGAGAAGCTCCAGCCCAAAAGGCAGCCAAAATCCAGCACACATCAGCAAGAATCTCAAGAGCAGGGGGTGGAGCAAGCCAGGCCTCAAACCACGAGAAGCTGCAGGCCAAAATGCAGCCAAAATGCAGCCCACATCCGGGAGAATCTCAAGAGAAGGGGGTGGAGCAAGCCAGGAATTAAACCACGAGAAGCTCCAGCCCAAAAGGCAGCCAAAATCCAGCCCATATTCGGGAGAATCTCAAGAGCAGGGGGTGGAGCAATCCAGGCCTCAAACCACGAGAAGCTCCAGCCCAAGTATCAGCCAATATGCAGCCCACATCCGGGACAATATCAAGAGAAGGGGGTGGAGCAAGCCTGGCCACAAACCACGAGAAGCTCCAGCCCAAAAGGCAGCCAAAATCCAGCCCATATCCGGGAGAATCTCAAGAGCAGGGGGTGGAGCAAGCCAGGCCTCAAACCACGAGAAGCTCCAGCCCAAAAAGGCAGCCAAAATGCAGCCCACCTCTGGGAGAATATCAAGAGCACGGAGGGGAGCAAGCGAGGCCTCAAACCACGAGAAGCTCCAGCCCAAAGGCAGCCAAAATGCAGCCCACATGAGGGAGAATTTCAAGAGCAGGGTGTGGAGCAAGCCTGGCCACAAACCACGAGAAGCTCCAGCCCAAAAGGCAGCCAAAATCCAGCCCATATCCGGGAGAATCTCAAGAGCAGGGGGTGGAGCAAGCCAGGACTCAAACCACGAGAAGCTCCAGCCCAAAATGCAGCCAAAATCCAGCCCACATCCGGGAGAATCTCAAGAGCAGGGCGTGGAGCAAGCCAGGCCTCAAACCACGAGAAGCTCCAGCCCAAAAGGCAGCCAAAATCCAGCCCATATTCGGGAGAATCTCAAGAGCAGGGGGTGGAGCAAGCCAGGCCTCAAACCACGAGAAGCTCCAGGCCAAAATGCAGCCAAAATGCAGCCCACATCAGGGAGAATTTCAAGAGCAGGGGGTGGAGCAAGCCTGGCCACAAACCACGAGAAGCTCCAGCCCAAAAGGCAGCCAAAATCCAGCCCACATCCAGGAGAAACTCAAGAGCAGGGGGTGGAGCAAGCCAGGCCTCAAACCACGAGAAGCTCCGGTCCACAAAGCAGCCAAAATCCAGCCCACCTCTGGGAGAATCTCAAGAGCAGGGGGTGGAGCAAGACAGGCCTCAAACCACGAGAAGCTCCAGTCCAAAATGCAGCCAAAATGCAGCCCACATCCGGGAGAATCTCAAGAGCAGGGGGTGGAGCAAGCCAGGCCTCAAACCACGAGAAGCTCCAGCACAAAAGGCAGCCAAAATCCAGCCCACATCAGCAAGAATCTCAAGAGCAGGGGGTGGAGCAAGCCAGGCCTCAAACCACGAGAAGCTCCAGCCCAAAAGACAGCCAAAATGCAGCCCACATCCGGGAGAATCTCAAGAGCAGGGGGTGGAGCAAGCCAGGCCTCAAACCACGAGAAGCTCCAGCCCAAAAGGCAGCCAAAATGCAGCCCACATGCGGAAGAATCTCAAGAGCAGGGGGTGGAGCAAGCCAGACCTCAAACCACGAGAAGCTCCAGCCCAAAATGCAGCCAAAATCCAGCCCATATTCGGGAGAATCTCAAGAGCAGGGGGTGGAGCAAGCCAGGCCTCAAACCACGAGAAGCTCCAGCCCAAAAGACAGCCAAAATGCAGCCCACATCCGGGAGAATCTCAAGAGCAGGGGGTGGAGCAAGCCAGGCCTCAAACCACGAGAAGCTCCAGCCCAAAAGGCAGCCAAATTCCAGCCCACATCTGGGAGAATCTCAAGAGAAGGAGGTGGCGTAAGGCAGGCCTCAAACCACGAGAAGCTCCAGCCCAAAAGGCAGCCAAAATGCAGCCCACATCTGGGAGAATATCCTGAGCAGGGGGTGGAGCAAGCCAGGCCTCACACCACGAGAAGCTCCAGCCCAAAAGGCAGCCAAAATCGAGCCCAATTCTGAGGGAATATAAAGAGCATGGAGGGGAGCAAGCCAGGCCTCAAACCTCGAGAAGCTCCAGCCCAAGAATCAGACAAAATGCAGACCACATCCGAGAGAATATTAAGAGCAGGGGATGGAGCAAGCCAGGCCTCAAACCACGAGAAGCTCCAGCCCAAAAGGCAGCCAAAATCCAGCCCAACTTGAGGACAATCTCAAGAGCAGGGGATGGAGCAAGCCAGGCCGCAAACCACGAGAAGCTCCAGCCCAAAAGGCAGCCAAAATCCAGCCCACCTCTGGGAGAATCTCAAGAGCAGGGGGTGGAGCAAGCCAGGCCTCAAACCAGGAGAATCTGCAGCCCAAAAGGCAGCCAAAATGCAGCACACATGCGGGAGAATCTCAAGAGCAGGGAGTGGAGCAATCCAGGCCTCAAACCACAAGAAGCTCCAGCCCAAAAGGCAGCCAAAATGCAGCCCACCTCCGGGAGAATCTCAAGAGCAGGGGGTGGAGCAAGCCAGGCCTCAAACCATGAGAAGGTCCAGCCCAAAATTCAGCCAAAACCAGCCCACATCCGGGAGAATCTCAAGAGCAGGGGGTGGAGCAAGCCAGGCCTCAAACCACGAGAAGCTCCAGCCCAAAATGCAGACAAAATGCAGCCCACATCTGAGAGAATATTAAGAGCACGGGATGGAGCAAGCCAGGCCTCAAACCACGAGAAGCTCCAGCCCAAAAGGCAGCCAAAATCCAGCCCACCTCTGGGAGAATATCAAGAGCAGGGGGTGGAGCAAGCCAGGCCTCAAACCACGAGAAGCTCCAGCTCAAAAGGCAGCCAAAAGACAGCCCACCTCTGGGAGAATATCAAGAGCATGGAGGGGAGCAACCCAGGCCTCAAATCACGAAAGCTCCGGCCCAAAAGTCAGTCAAAATGCAGCCCACATCCGGGAGAATATTAAGAGCAGGGGATGGAGCAAGCCAGGCCTCAAACCACGAGAAGCTCCAGCCCAAAAGGCAGCCAAAATGCAGCCCACATCCGGGAGAATCTCAAGAGCAGGGGGTGGAGCAAGCCAGGCCTCAAACCACGAGAAGCTCGAGCCCAAAATGCAGCCAAAATCCAGCCCACATGTGAGAGAATATTAAGAGCAGGGGGTGGAGCAAGCCAGGCCTCAAACCACGAGAAGCTCCAGACCAAAATGCAGCCAAAATGCAGCCCACATCTGGGAGAATCTCAAGAGCAGGGGGTGGAGCAAGCCAGGCCTCAAACCATGAGAAGCTCCAGCCCAAAAGGCAGCCAAAATGCAGCCCATATGCGAGAGAATATTAAGAGCAGGGGATGGAGCAAGCCAGGCCTCAAACCACGAGAAGCTCCAGCCCAATAGGCAGCCAAAATGCAGCCCACCTCCGGGAGAATCTCAAGAGCAGGGGGTGGAGCAAGCGAGGCCTCAAACCAGGAGAAGCTCGAGCCAAAAATGCAGCCAAAATGCAGCCCACGTCCGGGAGAATCTCAAGAGCAGGGGGTGGAGCAAGCCAGGCCTCAAACCACGAAAAGCTCCAGCCCAAAAGGCAGCCAAAATGCAGCCCACATCCGGGAGAATCTCAAGAGCAGGGGGTGGAGCAAGCCAGGCCTCAAACCATGAGAAGCTCCAGCCTAAATGCAGCCAAACTCCAGCCCACATCCGGGAAAATATCAAGAGCAGGGTTTCGAGCAAGCCAGGCCTCAAACCACGAGAAGCTCCAGCCCAAAAGGCAGCCAAAATCCAGCCCACATGCGAGAGAATATTAAGAGCAGGGGATGGAGCAAGCCAGGCCTCAAGCCACGAGAAGCTCCAGCCCAAAATGCAGCCAAAATGCAGCCCACCTCTGGGAGAATATCAAGAGCAGGGGGTGGAGGAAGCCAGGCCTCAAACCACGAGAAGCTCCAGCCCAAAAGGCAGCCAAAATGCAGCGCACCTCTGGGAGAATATCAAGAGCACGGAGGGGAGCAAGCCAGGCCTCAAACTACGAGAAGCTCCAGCCCAAAAGGCAGCCAAAACCCAGCCCACATCCGAGAGAATATTACGTGCAGGGGGTGGAGCAAGCCAGGCCTCAAACTACGAGAAGCTCCAGCCCAAAAGGCAGCCAAAACCCAGCCCACATCCGGGAGAACCACAAGAGCAGGGGGTGGAGCAAGCCAGGCCTCAAACCACGAGAAGCTCCAGCCCGAATATTAGCCAAAATCCAGCCCACATCCGGGAGAATATCAAGAGCAGGGGGTGGAGCAAGCCAGGCCTCAAACCACGAGAAGCTCCAGCCCAAAAGGCAGCCAAAGTCCAGCCCACATCCGGGAGAATCTCAAGAGCAGGGGCTGGAGCAAGCCAGGCCTCAAACCTCGACAAGCTCCAGCCCAAAAGGCAGCCAAAATGCAGCCCACATCCGGGAGAATCTCAAGAGCCGGGGGTGGAGCAAGCCAGGCCTCAAACCTCGAAAACATCCAGTCCAAAAGGCAGCTAAAATGCAGCCCACATCTGAGAGAATCTCAAGAGCAGGGGGTGGAGCAAGCCAGGCCTCAAACCTCGAAAACCTCCAGTCCAAAAGGCAGCCAAAATGCAGCCCACATCTGGGAGAATCTCAAGAGCAGGGGGTGGAGCAAGGCAGGCCTCAAACCACGAGAATCTCCAGACCAAAAATAAGAAAAAATGCAGCCCACATCCGGGAGAATATCAAGAGCAGGGGGTGGAGCAAGCCAGGCCTCAAACCACGAGAATCTGCAGCCCAAAAGGCAGCCAAAATGCAGCCCACATCCGGGAGAATCTCAAGAGCAGGGGTTGGAGCAAGCCAGGCCTCAAACCACGAGAAGCTCCAGCCCAAAAGGCAGCCAAAATGCACCCACATCCGAGAGAATATTAAGAGCACGGGATGGAGCAAGCCAGGCCTCAAACCACGAGAAGCTCCAGCTCAAAAGGCAGCCAAAAGACAGCCCACCTCTGGGAGAATATCAAGAGCATGGAGGGGAGCAACCCAGGCCTCAAATCACGAAAGCTCCGGCCCAAAAGTCAGTCAAAATGCAGCCCACATCCGGGAGAATATTAAGAGCAGGGGATGGAGCAAGCCAGGCCTCAAACCACGAGAAGCTCCAGCCCAAAAGGCAGCCAAAATGCAGCCCACATCCGGGAGAATCTCAAGAGCAGGGGGTGGAGCAAGCCAGGCCTCAAACCACGAGAAGCTCGAGCCCAAAATGCAGCCAAAATCCAGCCCACATGCGAGAGAATATTAAGAGCAGGGGGTGGAGCAAGCCAGGCCTCAAACCACGAGAAGCTCCAGACCAAAATGCAGCCAAAATGCAGCCCACATCTGGGAGAATCTCAAGAGCAGGGGGTGGAGCAAGCCAGGCCTCAAACCATGAGAAGCTCCAGCCCAAAAGGCAGCCAAAATGCAGCCCATATGCGAGAGAATATTAAGAGCAGGGGGTGGAGCAAGCCAGGCCTCAAACCACGAGAAGCTCCAGCCCAAAAGGCAGCCAAAGTCCAGCCCACATCCGGGAGAATCTCAAGAGCAGGGGCTGGAGCAAGCCAGGCCTCAAACCTCGACAAGCTCCAGCCCAAAAGGCAGCCAAAATGCAGCCCACATCCGGGAGAATCTCAAGAGCCGGGGGTGGAGCAAGCCAGGCCTCAAACCTCGAAAACATCCAGTCCAAAAGGCAGCTAAAATGCAGCCCACATCTGAGAGAATCTCAAGAGCAGGGGGTGGAGCAAGCCAGGCCTCAAACCTCGAAAACCTCCAGCCCAAAAGGCAGCCAAAATGCAGCCCACATCTGGGAGAATCTCAAGAGCAGGGGGTGGAGCAAGCCAGGCCTCAAACCACGAGAATCTCCAGACCAAAAATAAGAAAAAATGCAGCCCACATCCAGGAGAATATCAAGAGCAGGGGGTGGAGCAAGCCAGGCCTCAAACCACGAGAAGCTCCAGCCCAAAAGGCAGCCAAAATGCAGCCCACATCCGGGAGAATCTCAAGAACAGGGGGTGGAGCAAGACAGGCCTCAAACCACGAGAAGCTCCAGCCCAAAAGGCAGCCAAAATGCAGCCCACATCTGGGAGAATATCAAGAGCAGGGGGTGGAGCAAGACAGGCCTCAAACCACGAGAAGCTCCAGACCAAAAAGCAGCCAAAATACAGCCCACATCCGGGAGAATATCAAGAGCAGGGGGTGGAGCAAGCCAGGCCTCAAACCACGAGAAGCTCCAGCCCAAAAGGCAGCCAAAATCCAGCCCACCTCTGGGAGAATATCAAGAGCAGGGGGTGGAGGAAGCCAGGCCTCAAACCACGAGAAGCTCCAGCCCAAAAAGGCAGCCAAAATGCAGCCCACATCAGGGAGAATTTCAAGAGCAGGGTGTGGAGCAAGCCTGGCCACAAACCACGAGAAGCTCCAGCCCAAAAGGCAGCCAAAATGCAGGCCACATCCGAGAGAATCTCAAGAGCAGGGGGTGGAGCAAGCCAGGCCTCAAACCACGAGAAGCTCCAGCCCAAAAGGCTACCAAAATGCAGCCCACATTCGGGAGAATCTCAAGAGCAGGGCGTGGAGCAAGCCAGGCCTCAAACCACGAGAAGCTCCAGCCCAAAAGGCAGCCAAAATCCAGCCCATATTCGGGAGAATCTCAAGAGCAGGGGGTGGAGCAAGCCAGGCCTCAAACCACGAGAAGCTCCAGGCCAAAATGCAGCCAAAATGCAGCCCATATCAGGGAGAATTTCAAGAGCAGGGTGTGGAGCAAGCCTGGCCACAAACCACGAGAAGCTCCAGCCCAAAAGGCAGCCAAAATCCAGCCCAATTCTGGGGGAATATAAAGAGCATGGATGGGAGCAAGCCAGGCCTCAAACCACGAGAAGCTCCAGCCCAAAATGCAGCCAAAATCCAGCCCACATCCAGGAGAAACTCAAGAGCAGGGGGTGGAGCAAGCCAGGCCTCAAACCACGAGAAGCTCCAGTCCAAAATGCAGCCAAAATGCAGCCCACATCCGGGAGAATCTCAAAAGCAGGGGGTGGAGCAAGCCAGGCCTCAAACCACGAGAAGCTCCAGCCCAAAAGGCAGCCAAAATCCAGCCCACATCCGGGAGAATCTCAAGAGCAGGGGGTGGAGCAAGCCAGGCCTCAAACCACGAGAAGCTCCAGCCCAAAAGGCAGCCAAACTCCAGCCCATATTCGGGAGAATCTCAAGAGCAGGGGGTGGAGCAAGCCAGGCCTCAAACCTCGAAAACATCCAGTCCAAAAGGCAGCCAAAATGCAGCCCACATCTGGGAGAATCTCAAGAGCAGGGGGTGGAGCAAGCCAGGCCTCAAACCACGAGAAGCTCCAGCCTAAAACACAGCCAAAATGCAGCCCACATTCAGGAGAATTTCAAGAGCAGGGGGTGGAGCAAGCCAGGCCTCAAACCACGAGAATCTCCAGACCAAAAATAAGAAAAAATGCAGCCCACATCCGGGAGAATCTCAAGAGCAGGGGGTGGAGCAAGCCAGGCCTCAAACCACGAGAAGCTCCAGCCCAAAATGCAGCCAAAATCCAGCCCACATCCGGGAGAATCTCAAGAGCAGGGGGTGGAGCAAGCCAGGCCTCAAACCACGAGAAGCTCCAGCCCAAAAGGCAGCCAAAATCCAGCCCACATCCAGGAGAATCTCAAGAGCAGGGGGTGGAGCAAGCCAGGCCTCAAACCACGAGAAGCTCCAGCCCAAAAGGCAGCCAAAATGCAGCCCACATCCGGGAGAATCTCAAGAGCAGGGGATGGAGCAAGCCAGGCCTCAAACCACGAGAAGCTCCAGCCCAAAAGGCAGCCAAAATGCAGGCCACATCCAGGAGAATATCAAGAGCAGGGGGTGGAGCAAGCCAGGCCTCAAACCACGAGAAGCTCCAGCCCAAAAGGCAGCCAAAATGCAGCCCACATCCGGGAGAATCTCAAGAGCAGGGGGTGGAGCAAGACAGGCCTCAAACCACGAGAAGCTCCAGCCCCAAATCAGCCAAAATGCAGCCCACATCCGGGAGAATATCAAGAGCAGGGGGTGGAGCAAGACAGGCCTCAAACCACGAGAAGCTCCAGCCCAAAAAGCAGCCAAAATACAGCCCACATCCGGGAGAATCTCAAGAGCAGCGGGTGAAGCAAGCCAGGCCTCAAACCACGAGAAGCTCCAGCCCAAAAGGCAGCCAAAATGCAGCCCACCTCTGGGAGAATATCAAGAGCAGGGGGTGGAGGAAGCCAGGCCTCAAACCACGAGAAGCTCCAGCCCAAAAAGGCAGCCAAAATCCAGAACACCTCTGGGAGAATATCAAGAGCACGGAGGGGAGCAAGCGAGGCCTCAAACCACGAGAAGCTCCAGCCCAAAAGGCAGCCAAAATGCAGCCCACATCAGGGAGAATTTCAAGAGCAGGGTGTGGAGCAAGCCTGGCCACAAATCACGAGAAGCTCCAGCCCAAAAGGCAGCCAAAATGCAGGCCACATCTGAGAGAATCTCAAGAGCAGGGGGTGGAGCAAGCCAGGCCTCAAACCACGAGAAGCTCCAGCCCAAAAGGCTACCAAAATGCAGCCCACATTCGGGAGAATCTCAAGAGCAGGGCGTGGAGCAAGCCAGGCCTCAAACCACGAGAAGCTCCAGCCCAAAAGGCAGCCAAAATCCAGCCCATATTCGGGAGAATCTCAAGAGCAGGGGGTGGAGCAAGCCAGGCCTCAAACCACGAGAAGCTCCAGGCCAAAATGCAGCCAAAATGCAGCCCATATCAGGGAGAATTTCAAGAGCAGGGTGTGGAGCAAGCCTGGCCACAAACCACGAGAAGCTCCAGCCCAAAAGGCAGCCAAAATCCAGCCCAATTCTGGGGGAATATAAAGAGCATGGATGGGAGCAAGCCAGGCCTCAAACCACGAGAAGCTCCAGCCCAAAATGCAGCCAAAATCCAGCCCACATCCAGGAGAAACTCAAGAGCAGGGGGTGGAGCAAGCCAGGCCTCAAACCACGAGAAGCTCCGGTCCACAAAGCAGCCAAAATCCAGCCCACATCCGGGAGAATCTCAAGAGCAGGGGTTGGAGCAAGCCAGGCCTCAAACCACGAGAAGCTCCAGTCCAAAATGCAGCCAAAATGCAGCCCACATCCGGGAGAATCTCAAGAGCAGGGGTTGGAGCAAGCCAGGCCTCAAACCACGAGAAGCTCCAGCACAAAAGGCAGCCAAAATCCAGCCCACATCCGGGAGAATCTCAAGAGCAGGGGGTGGAGCAAGCCAGGCCTCAAACCACGAGAAGCTCCAGCCCAAAAGGCAGCCAAACTCCAGCCCATATTCGGGAGAATCTCAAGAGCAGGGGGTGGAGCAAGCCAGGCCTCAAACCACGAGAAGCTCCAGCCCAAAAGGCAGCCAAAATGCAGCCCACATGCGGGAGAATCTCAAGAGCAGGGGGTGGAGCAAGCCAGGCCTCAAACCACGAGAAGCTCCAGCCCAAAAGGCAGCCAAAATCCAGTCCACATGCGGAAGAATCTCAAGAGCAGGGGGTGGAGCAAGCCAGGCCTCAAACCACGAGAAGCTCCAGCCCAAAAGGCAGCCAAAATCCAGCCCACCTCTGGGAGAATATCAAGAGCACGGAGGGGAGCAAGCGAGGCCTCAAACCACGAGAAGCTCCAGCCCAAAAGGCAGCCAAAATCGAGCCCAATTCTGAGGGAATATAAAGAGCATGGAGGGGAGCAAGCCAGGCCTCAAACCTCGAGAAGCTCCAGCCCAAGAATCAGACAAAATGCAGCCCACATCCGAGAGAATATTAAGAGCAGGGGATGGAGCAAGCCAGGCCTCAAACCACGAGAAGCTCCAGCCTAAAAGGCAGCCAAAATCCAGCCCAACTTGAGGACAATCTCAAGAGCAGGGGATGGAGCAAGCCAGGCCTCAAACCACGAGAAGCTCCAGCCCAAAAGGCAGCCAAAATCCAGCCCACCTCTGGGAGAATATCAAGAGCAGGGGGTGGAGCAAGACAGGCCTCAAACCAGGAGAATCTGCAGCCCAAAAGGCAGCCAAAATGCAGCACACATGCGGGAGAATCTCAAGAGCAGGGAGTGGAGCAATCCAGGCCTCAAACCACAAGAAGCTCCAGCCCAAAAGGCAGCCAAAATGCAGCCCACCTCTGGGAGAATCTCAAGAGCAGGGGGTGGAGCAAGCCAGGCCTCAAACCATGAGAAGGTCCAGCCCAAAATTCAGCCAAAATCCAGCCCACATCCGGGAGAATCTCAAGAGCAGGGGGTGGAGCAAGCCAGGCCTCAAACCACGAGAAGCTCCAGCCCAAAATGCAGCCAAAATGCAGCCCACATCCGAGAGAATATTAAGAGCACGGGATGGAGCAAGGCAGGCCTCAAACCACGAGAAGCTCCAGCCCAAAAGGCAGCCAAAATCCAGCCCAACTTGAGGACAATCTCAAGAGCAGGGGATGGAGCAAGCCAGGCCTCAAACCACGAGAAGCTCCAGCCCAAAAGGCAGCCAAAATCCAGCCCACCTCTGGGAGAATATCAAGAGCAGGGGGTGGAGCAAGCCAGGCCTCAAACCAGGAGAATCTGCAGCCCAAAAGGCAGCCAAAATGCAGCCCACATCCGGGAGAATCTCAAGAGCAGGGAGTGGAGCAATCCAGGCCTCAAACCACAAGAAGCTCCATCCCAAAATGCAGCCAAAATGCAGCCCACCTCCGGGAGAATCTCAAGAGCAGGGGGTGGAGCAAGCCAGGCCTCAAACCATGAGAAGCTCCAGCCCAAAATTCAGCCAAAATCCAGCCCACATCCGGGAGAATCTCAAGAGCAGGGGGTGGAGCAAACCAGGCCTCAAACCACGAGAAGCTCCAGCCCAAAATGCAGACAAAATGCAGCCCACATCCGAGAGAATATTAAGAGCACGGGATGGAGCAAGCCAGGCCTCAAACCACGAGAAGCTCCAGCTCAAAAGGCAGCCAAAAGACAGCCCACCTCTGGGAGAATATCAAGAGCATGGAGGGGAGCAACCCAGGCCTCAAATCACGAAAGCTCCAGCCCAAAAGGCAGACAAAATCCAGCCCACATTCGAGAGAATCTCAAGAGCAGCGGGTGGAGCAAGCCAGGCCTCAAACCACGAGAAGCTCCAGCCCAAAAGGCAGCCAAAATGCCGCCCAACTCTGGGAGAATATCAAGAGCAGGGGGTGGAGGAAGCCAGGCCTCAAACCACGAGAAGCTCCAGCCCAAAAGGCAGCCAAAACCCAGCCCACATCCGAGAGAATATTACGTGCAGGGGGTGGAGCAAGCCAGGCCTCAAACCACGAGAAGCTCCAGCCCAAAAGGCAGCCAAAACCCAGCCCACATCCGGGAGAATCTCAAGAGCAGGGAGTGGAGCAAGCCAGGCCTCAAACCACGAGAAGCTCCAGCCCGAATATTAGCCAAAATCCAGCCCACATCCGGGAGAATCTCAAGAGCAGGGGGTGGAGCAAGCCAGGCCTCAAACCACGAGAAGCTCCAGCCCAAAAGGCAGCCAAAGTCCAGCCCACATCCGGGAGAATCTCAAGAGCAGGGGCTGGAGCAAGCCAGGCCTCAAACCACGACAAGCTCCAGCCCAAAAGGCAGCCAAAATGCAGCCCACATCTGGGAGACTCTCAAGAGCAGGGGGTGGAGCAAGCCAGGCCTCAAACCACGAGAAGCTCCAGCCTAAAACGCAGCCAAAATGCAGCCCACATTCAGGAGAATTTCAAGAGCAGGGGGTGGAGCAAGCCAGGCCTCAAACCACGAGAATCTCCAGACCAAAAATAAGAAAAAATGGAGCCCACATCCGGGAGAATCTCAATAGCAGGGGGTGGAGCAAGGCAGGCCTCAAACCACGAGAAGCTCCAGCCCAAAATGCAGCCAAAATCCAGCCAACATCCGGGAGAATCTCAAGAGCAGGGGGTGGAGCAAGCCAGGCCTCAAACCACGAGAAGCTCCAGCCCAAAAGGCAGCCAAAATCCAGCCCACATCCAGGAGAATCTCAAGAGCAGGGGGTGGAGCAAGCCAGGCCTCAAACCACGAGAAGCTCCAGCCCAAAAGGCAGCCAAAATGCAGGCCACATCCAGGAGAATATCAAGAGCAGGGGGTGGAGCAAGCCAGGCCTCAAACCACGAGAAGCTCCAGCCCAAAAGGCAGCCAAAATACAGCCCACATCCGGGAGAATATCAAGAGCAGGGGGTGGAGCAAGCCAGGCCTCAAACCACAAAAAGCTCCAGCCCAAAAGGCAGCCAAAATCCAGCCCATATCCGGGAGAATCTCAAGAGCAGGGGGTGGAGCCAGCCAGGCCTCAAACCACGAGAAGCTCCAGCCCAAAAGGCAGCCAATATGCAGCCCACATATGGGAGAATATCAAGAGCAGGGGGTGGAGAAAGCCAGGCCTCAAACCACGAGAAGCTCCAGCCCAAAAGGCAGCCAAAATCCAGCCCACATCCAGGAGAATATAAAGAGCAGGGGGTGGAGCAAGCCAGGCCTCAAACCACGAGAAGCTCCAGCCCAATAGGCAGCCAAAATGCAGCCCACATCCAGGAGAATATGAAGAGCAGGGGCTGGAGCAAGCCAGGCCTCAAACCACGAGAAGCTCCAGCCCAAAAGGCAGCCAAAATGCAGGCCACATCCAGGAGAATCTCAAGAGCAGGGGGTGGAGCAAGCCAGGCCTCAAACCACGAGAAGCTCCAGCCCAAAAGGCAGCCAAAATGCAGCCCACATATGGGAGAATATCAAGAGCAGGGGGTGGAGAAAGCCATGCCTCAAACCACGAGAAGCTCCAGCCCAAAAGGCAGCCAAAATCCAGCCCATATCCGGGAGAATCTCAAGAGCAGGGGGTGGAGCAAGCCAGGCCTCAAACCACGAGAAGCTCCAGCCCAAAAGGCAGCCGAAATGCAGCCCACATCCGGGAGAATCTCAAGAGCAGGGGCTGGAGCAAGCCAGACCTCAAACCTAGACAAGCTCCAGCCCAAAAGGCAGCCAAAATGCAGCCCACATCCGGGAGAATCTCAAGAGCAGGGGGTGGAGCAAGCCAGGCCTCAAACCCCGAAAACATCCAGTCCAAAAGGCAGCCAAAATGCAGCCCACATCTGGGAGACTCTCAAGAGCAGGGGGTGGAGCAAGCCAGGCCTCAAACCACGAGAAGCTCCAGCCTAAAACGCAGCCAAAATGCAGCCCACATTCAGGAGAATTTCAAGAGCAGGGGGTGGAGCAAGCCAGGCCTCAAACCACGAGAATCTCCAGACCAAAAATAAGAAAAAATGCAGCCCACATCCGGGAGAATCTCAATAGCAGGGGGTGGAGCAAGGCAGGCCTCAAACCACGAGAAGCTCCAGCCCAAAATGCAGCCAAAATCCAGCCCACATCCGGGAGAATCTCAAGAGCAGGGGGTGGAGCAAGCCAGGCCTCAAACCACGAGAAGCTCCAGCCCAAAAGGCAGCCAAAATCCAGCCCACATCCAGGAGAATCTCAAGAGCAGGGGGTGGAGCAAGCCAGGCCTCAAACCACGAGAAGCTCCAGCCCAAAAGGCAGCCAAAATGCAGGCCACATCCAGGAGAATATCAAGAGCAGGGGGTGGAGCAAGCCAGGCCTCAAACCACGAGAAGCTCCAGACCAAAAAGCAGCCAAAATACAGCCCACATCCGGGAGAATATCAAGAGCAGGGGGTGGAGCAAGCCAGGCCTCAAACCACAAGAAGCTCCAGACCAAAAGGCAGCCAAAATCCAGCCCATATCCGGGAGAATCTCAAGAGCAGGGGGTGGAGCCAGCCAGGCCTCAAACCACGAGAAGCTCCAGCCCAAAAGGCAGCCAATATGCAGCCCACATATGGGAGAATATCAAGAGCAGGGGGTGGAGAAAGCCAGGCCTCAAACCACGAGAAGCTCCAGCCCAAAAGGCAGCCAAAATCCAGCCCACATCCAGGAGAATATAAAGAGCAGGGGGTGGAGCAAGCCAGGCCTCAAACCACGAGAAGCTCCAGCCCAAAAGGCAGCCAAAATGCAGCCCACATCCAGGAGAATATGAAGAGCAGGGGCTGGAGCAAGCCAGGCCTCAAACCACGAGAAGCTCCAGCCCAAAATGCAGCCAAAATGCAGGCCACATCCGGGAGAATCTCAAGAGCAGGGGGTGGAGCAAGCCAGGCCTCAAACCACGAGAAGCTCCAGCCCAAAAGGCAGCCAAAATCCAGCCCATATTCGGGAGAATCTCAAGAGCAGGGGGTGGAGAAAGCCATGCCTTAAACCACGAGAAGATCCAGCCCAAAATACAGCCAAAATGCAGCCCACATCCGGGAGAATCTCAAGAGCAGGGGGTGGAGCAAGCCAGGCCTCAAACCACGAGAAGCTCCAGCCCAAAATGGCAGCCAAAATCCAGCCCATATCCGGGAGAATCTCAAGAGCAGGGGGTGGAGCAAGCCAGGCCTCAAACCACGAGAAGCTCCAGCCCAAAAGGCAGCCGAAATGCAGCCCACATCCGGGAGAATCTCAAGAGCAGGGGGTGGAGCAAGCCAGGCCTCAAACCACGAGAAGCTCCAGCCCAAAAGGCAGCCGAAATGCAGCCCACATCCGGGAGAATATCAAGAGCAGGGGGTGGAGCAAGCCAGGCCTCAAACCTCGAGAAATTCCAGCCCAAACTGCAGACAAAATGCAGCCCACATCCGGGAGAATCTCAAGAGCAGGGGGTGGAGGAAGCCAGGCCTCAAACGACGAAAAGCTCCAGCCCAAAAGGCAGCCAAAATCCAGCCCACATGCCGGAGAATCTCAAGAGCAGGGGAGTGGAGCAAGCCAGGCCTCAAACCACGAGAAGCTCCAGCCGAAAAGGCAGCCAAAATGCAGCCCACATCCGGGAGAATATCTAGAGCAGGGGGTGGAGCAAGCCAGGCCTCAAACCTCGAAAACCTCCAGTCCAAAAGGCAGCCAAAATGCGGCCCACATCCGAGAGAATCTCAAGAGCACTGGGTGGAGCAAGCCAGGCCTCAAACCACGAGAAGCTCCAGCCCAAAATGCAGCCAAAATCCAGCCCACATATGGGAGAATATCAAGAGCAGGGGGTGGAGAAAGCCATGCCTTAAACCACGAGAAGCTCCAGCCCAAAATTCAGCCAAAATGCAGCCCACATCCGGGAGAATCTCAAGAGCAGGGGGTGGAGCAAGCCAGGCCTCAAACCACGAGAAGCTCCAGCCCAAAAGGCAGAAAATCCAGCCCACATCCGGGAGAATATCAAGAGCAGGGGCTGGAGCAAGCCAGGCCTCAAACCTCGAGAAGCTCCAGCCCAAAAGGCAGCCAAAATGCAGCCCACATCCGGGAGAATCTCAAGAGCAGGGGGTGGAGGAAGCCAGGCCTCAAACGAGGAGAAGCTCCAGCCCAAAATGCAGACAAAATCCAGCCCACATCCCGGAGAATATCAAAACCCGGGAGTGGAGCAAGCCAGGCTTCAAACCTCGAAAACCTCCATTCCAAAAGGCAGCCAATATGCAGCCCACATCTGAGAGAATCTCAAGAGCAGAGGGTGGAGCAAGCCAGATCTCAAACCACGAGAAGCTCCAGCCCAAAAGGCAGCCAAAATGCAGACCACATCCGGGAGAATCTCAAGAACAGGGGGTGGAGCAAGCCAGGCCTCAAACCACGAGAAGCTCCAGCCCAAAATGTAACCAAAATCCAGCCCACATCCGGGAGAAACTCAAGAGCAGGGGGTGGAGCAAGCCAGGCCTCAAACCACGAGAAGCTCCAGCCCAAAAGGCAGCCAAAATGCAGCCCACATCCGGGAGAATCTCAAGAGCAGGGGGTGGAGCAAGCCAGGCCTCAAACCACGAGAAGCTCCAGCCCAAAATGCAGCGAAAATGCAGCCCACATCCGGGAGAATATCAAGAGCAGGGGGTGGAGCAAGCCAGGCCTCAAACCTCGAGAATCTCCAGCCCAAAAGGCAGCCAAACTCCAGCCCACATCCGGGACAATATCAAGAGCAGGGGGTGGAGCAAGCCAGGCCTCAAACCACGAGAAGCTCCAGCCCAAGTATCAGCCAAAATGCAGCCCACATCCGGGAGAATCTCAAAAGCAGGGGGTGGAGCAAGCCAGGCCTCAAACCACGAGAAGCTCCAGACCAAAAAGCAGCCAAAATACAGCCCACATCCGGGAGAATCTCAAGAGCAGGGGGTGGAGCAAGCCAGGCCTCAAACCACAAGAAGCTCCAGCCCAAAAGGCAGCCAAAATCCAGCCCATATCCGGGAGAATCTCAAGAGCAGGGGGTGGAGCAAGCCAGGCCTCAAACCACGAGAAGCTCCAGCCCAAAAGGCAGCCAATATGCAGCCCACATATGGGAGAATATCAAGAGCAGGGGGTGGAGAAAGCCAGGCCTCAAACCACGAGAAGCTCCAGCCCAAAAGGCAGCCAAAATCCAGCCCACATCCAGGAGAATATAAAGAGCAGGGGGTGGAGCAAGCCAGGCCTCAAACCACGAGAAGCTCCAGCCCAATAGGCAGCCAAAATGCAGCCCACATCCAGGAGAATATGAAGAGCAGGGGCTGGAGCAAGCCAGGCCTCAAACCACGAGAAGCTCCAGCCCAAAAGGCAGCCAAAATCCAGCCCACATCCCGGAGAATCTCAAGAGCAGGGGAGTGGAGCAAGCCAGGCCTCAAACCACGAGAAGCTCCAG
The DNA here is from genome assembly GCA_027574665.1 of Rhynochetos jubatus. Classification (NCBI taxonomy): domain Eukaryota; kingdom Metazoa; phylum Chordata; class Aves; order Eurypygiformes; family Rhynochetidae; genus Rhynochetos; species Rhynochetos jubatus. The sequence goes on from CM050669.1 coordinate 1,301,270, forward strand.
CTGAAAAGGCAGCCAAAATGCAGCCCACATCTGGGAGAATATCTAGAGCAGGGGGTGGAGCAAGCCAGGCCTCAAACCTCGAAAACCTCCAGTCCAAAAGGCAGCCAAAATGCAGCCCACATCCGAGAGAATCTCAAGAGCAGTGGGTGGAGCAAGCCAGGCCTCAAACCACGAGAAGCTCCAGCCCAAAATGCAGCCAAAATCCAGCCCACATATGGGAGAATATCAAGAGCAGGGGGTGGAGAAAGCCATGCCTTAAACCACGAGAAGCTCCAGCCCAAAATTCAGCCAAAATGCAGCCCACATCCGGGAGAATCTCAAGAGCAGGGGGTGGAGCAAGCCAGGCCTCAAACCACGAGAAGCTCCAGCCCAAAAGGCAGAAAATCCAGCCCACATCCGGGAGAATATCAAGAGCAGGGGCTGGAGCAAGCCAGGCCTCAAACCTCGAGAAGCTCCAGCCCAAAAGGCAGCCAAACTGCAGCCCACATCCGGGAGAATCTCAAGAGCAGGGGGTGGAGGAAGCCAGGCCTCAAACGAGGAGAAGCTCCAGCCCAAAATGCAGACAAAATCCAGCCCACATCCCGGAGAATATCAGAACCCGGGAGTGGAGCAAGCCAGGCTTCAAACCTCGAAAACCTCCATTCCAAAATGCAGCCAATATGCAGCCCACATCTGAGAGAATCTCAAGAACAGGGGGTGGAGCAAGCCAGGCCTCAAACCACGAGAAGCTCCAGCCCAAAATGTAACCAAAATCCAGCCCACATCCGGGAGAAACTCAAGAGCATGGGGTGGAGCAAGCCAGGCCTCAAACCACGAGAAGCTCCAGCCCAAAAGGCAGCCAAAATGCAGCCCACATCCGGGTGAATATCAAGAGCAGGGGGTGGAGCAAGCCAGGCCTCAAACCACGAGAAGCTCCAGCCCAAAATGCAGCGAAAATGCAGCCCACATCCGGGAGAATATCAAGAGCAGGGGGTGGAGAAAGCCATGCCTTAAACCACGAGAAGATCCAGCCCAAAATACAGCCAAAATGCAGCCCACATCCGGGAGAATCTCAAGAGCAGGGGGTGGAGCAAGCCAGGCCTCAAACCACGAGAAGCTCCAGCCCAAAATGGCAGCCAAAATCCAGCCCATATCCGGGAGAATCTCAAGAGCAGGGGGTGGAGCAAGCCAGGCCTCAAACCACGAGAAGCTCCAGCCCAAAAGGCAGCCGAAATGCAGCCCACATCCGGGAGAATCTCAAGAGCAGGGGGTGGAGCAAGCCAGGCCTCAAACCACGAGAAGCTCCAGCCCAAAAGGCAGCCGAAATGCAGCCCACATCCGGGAGAATATCAAGAGCAGGGGGTGGAGCAAGCCAGGCCTCAAACCTCGAGAAATTCCAGCCCAAACTGCAGACAAAATGCAGCCCACATCCGGGAGAATCTCAAGAGCAGGGGGTGGAGGAAGCCAGGCCTCAAACGACGAAAAGCTCCAGCCCAAAAGGCAGCCAAAATCCAGCCCACATGCCGGAGAATCTCAAGAGCAGGGGAGTGGAGCAAGCCAGGCCTCAAACCACGAGAAGCTCCAGCCGAAAAGGCAGCCAAAATGCAGCCCACATCCGGGAGAATATCTAGAGCAGGGGGTGGAGCAAGCCAGGCCTCAAACCTCGAAAACCTCCAGTCCAAAAGGCAGCCAAAATGCGGCCCACATCCGAGAGAATCTCAAGAGCACTGGGTGGAGCAAGCCAGGCCTCAAACCACGAGAAGCTCCAGCCCAAAATGCAGCCAAAATCCAGCCCACATATGGGAGAATATCAAGAGCAGGGGGTGGAGAAAGCCATGCCTTAAACCACGAGAAGCTCCAGCCCAAAATTCAGCCAAAATGCAGCCCACATCCGGGAGAATCTCAAGAGCAGGGGGTGGAGCAAGCCAGGCCTCAAACCACGAGAAGCTCCAGCCCAAAAGGCAGAAAATCCAGCCCACATCCGGGAGAATATCAAGAGCAGGGGCTGGAGCAAGCCAGGCCTCAAACCTCGAGAAGCTCCAGCCCAAAAGGCAGCCAAAATGCAGCCCACATCCGGGAGAATCTCAAGAGCAGGGGGTGGAGGAAGCCAGGCCTCAAACGAGGAGAAGCTCCAGCCCAAAATGCAGACAAAATCCAGCCCACATCCCGGAGAATATCAAAACCCGGGAGTGGAGCAAGCCAGGCTTCAAACCTCGAAAACCTCCATTCCAAAAGGCAGCCAATATGCAGCCCACATCTGAGAGAATCTCAAGAGCAGAGGGTGGAGCAAGCCAGATCTCAAACCACGAGAAGCTCCAGCCCAAAAGGCAGCCAAAATGCAGACCACATCCGGGAGAATCTCAAGAACAGGGGGTGGAGCAAGCCAGGCCTCAAACCACGAGAAGCTCCAGCCCAAAATGTAACCAAAATCCAGCCCACATCCGGGAGAAACTCAAGAGCAGGGGGTGGAGCAAGCCAGGCCTCAAACCACGAGAAGCTCCAGCCCAAAAGGCAGCCAAAATGCAGCCCACATCCGGGAGAATCTCAAGAGCAGGGGGTGGAGCAAGCCAGGCCTCAAACCACGAGAAGCTCCAGCCCAAAATGCAGCGAAAATGCAGCCCACATCCGGGAGAATATCAAGAGCAGGGGGTGGAGCAAGCCAGGCCTCAAACCTCGAGAATCTCCAGCCCAAAAGGCAGCCAAACTCCAGCCCACATCCGGGACAATATCAAGAGCAGGGGGTGGAGCAAGCCAGGCCTCAAACCACGAGAAGCTCCAGCCCAAGTATCAGCCAAAATGCAGCCCACATCCGGGAGAATCTCAAAAGCAGGGGGTGGAGCAAGCCAGGCCTCAAACCACGAGAAGCTCCAGACCAAAAAGCAGCCAAAATACAGCCCACATCCGGGAGAATCTCAAGAGCAGGGGGTGGAGCAAGCCAGGCCTCAAACCACAAGAAGCTCCAGCCCAAAAGGCAGCCAAAATCCAGCCCATATCCGGGAGAATCTCAAGAGCAGGGGGTGGAGCAAGCCAGGCCTCAAACCACGAGAAGCTCCAGCCCAAAAGGCAGCCAATATGCAGCCCACATATGGGAGAATATCAAGAGCAGGGGGTGGAGAAAGCCAGGCCTCAAACCACGAGAAGCTCCAGCCCAAAAGGCAGCCAAAATCCAGCCCACATCCAGGAGAATATAAAGAGCAGGGGGTGGAGCAAGCCAGGCCTCAAACCACGAGAAGCTCCAGCCCAATAGGCAGCCAAAATGCAGCCCACATCCAGGAGAATATGAAGAGCAGGGGCTGGAGCAAGCCAGGCCTCAAACCACGAGAAGCTCCAGCCCAAAAGGCAGCCAAAATCCAGCCCACATCCCGGAGAATCTCAAGAGCAGGGGAGTGGAGCAAGCCAGGCCTCAAACCACGAGAAGCTCCAGCTGAAAAGGCAGCCAAAATGCAGCCCACATCTGGGAGAATATCTAGAGCAGGGGGTGGAGCAAGCCAGGCCTCAAACCTCGAAAACCTCCAGTCCAAAAGGCAGCCAAAATGCAGCCCACATCCGAGAGAATCTCAAGAGCAGTGGGTGGAGCAAGCCAGGCCTCAAACCACGAGAAGCTCCAGCCCAAAATGCAGCCAAAATCCAGCCCACATATGGGAGAATATCAAGAGCAGGGGGTGGAGAAAGCCATGCCTTAAACCACGAGAAGCTCCAGCCCAAAATTCAGCCAAAATGCAGCCCACATCCGGGAGAATCTCAAGAGCAGGGGGTGGAGCAAGCCAGGCCTCAAACCACGAGAAGCTCCAGCCCAAAAGGCAGAAAATCCAGCCCACATCCGGGAGAATATCAAGAGCAGGGGCTGGAGCAAGCCAGGCCTCAAACCTCGAGAAGCTCCAGCCCAAAAGGCAGCCAAACTGCAGCCCACATCCGGGAGAATCTCAAGAGCAGGTTGTGGAGGAAGCCAGGCCTCAAACGAGGAGAAGCTCCAGCCCAAAATGCAGACAAAATCCAGCCCACATCCCGGAGAATATCAGAACCCGGGAGTGGAGCAAGCCAGGCTTCAAACCTCGAAAACCTCCATTCCAAAATGCAGCCAATATGCAGCCCACATCTGAGAGAATCTCAAGAACAGGGGGTGGAGCAAGCCAGGCCTCAAACCACGAGAAGCTCCAGCCCAAAATGTAACCAAAATCCAGCCCACATCCGGGAGAAACTCAAGAGCATGGGGTGGAGCAAGCCAGGCCTCAAACCACGAGAAGCTCCAGCCCAAAAGGCAGCCAAAATGCAGCCCACATCCGGGTGAATATCAAGAGCAGGGGGTGGAGCAAGCCAGGCCTCAAACCACGAGAAGCTCCAGCCCAAAATGCAGCGAAAATGCAGCCCACATCCGGGAGAATATCAAGAGCAGGGGGTGGAGCAAGCCAGGCCTCAAACCTCGAGAATCTCCAGCCCAAAAGGCAGCCAAAATGCAGCCCACATCCTGGAGAATATAAAGAGCAGGGGGTGGAGCAAGCCAGGCCTCAAACCATGAGAAGCTCCAGCCCAAGTATCAGCCATAATGCAGCCCACATCCGGGAGAATCTCAAGAGCAGGGGGTGGAGCAAGCCAGGCCTCAAACCACGAGAAGCTCCAGCCCAAAAGGCAGCCAAAATGCAGCCCACATCCGGGAGAATCTCAAGAGCAGGGGGTGGAGCAAGGCAGGCCTCAAACCACGAGAAGCTCCAGCCCAAAAGGCAGCCAAAATCCAGGCCACCTCCGGGAGAATCTCAAGAGCAGAGGGTGGAGCAAGGCAGGCCTCAAACCACGAGAAGCTCCAGCCCAAAAGGCAGCCAAAATCCAGGCCACCTCCGGGAGAATCTCAAGAGCAGAGGGTGGAGCAAGCCAGGCCTCAAACCACGAGAAGCTCCAGCCCAAAAGGCAGCCAAAATGCAGCCCACATCCGGGAGAATCTCAAGAGCAGGGGATGGAGCAAGGCAGGCCTCAAACCACGAGAAGCTCCAGCCCAAAAGGCAGCCAAAATGCAGCCCACATCCGGGAGAATCTCAAGAGCAGGGGGTGGAGCAAGCCAGGCCTCAAACCACGAGAAGCTCCAGCCCAAAAGGCAGCCAAAATGCAGCCCACCTCTGGGAGAATCTCAAGAGCAGGGGGTGGAGCAAGCCAGGCCTCAAACCACGAGAAGCTCCAGCCCAAAAGGCAGCCAAAATGCAGCCCACATCGGGGAGAATCTCAAGAGCAGGGGGTGGAGCAAGCCAGGCCTCAAACCACGAGAAGCTCCATCCCAAAAGGCAGCCAAAATGCAGCCCACATCCAGGAGAATATCAAGAGCAGGGGGTGGAACAAGCCAAGCCTCAAACCACGAGAAGCTCCAGCCCAAAAGGCAGCCAAAGGCAGCCCACCTCCGGGAGAATCTCAACAGCAGGGGGTGGAGCAAGCCAGGCCTCAAACCATGAGAAGCTCCAGCCCAAGTATCAGCCAAAATGTAGCCCACATCCAGGAGAATCTCAAGAACAGGGGGTGGAGCAAGCCAGGCCTCAAACCACGAGAAGCTCCAGCCCAAAAGGCAGCCAAAATGCAGGCCACATCCGGGAGAATCTCAAGAGAAGGGGGTGGAGCAAGCCAGGCCTCAAACCATGAGAAGCTCCATCCCAAAATGCAGCAAAAATGCAGCCCACATGCGGGAAAATCTCAAGAGCATGGGGTGGAGCAAACCAGGCCTGAAACCCCGAGAAGCTCCAGCCCAAAAGGCAGCCAAAATCCAGCCCACATCCGGGAGAATCTCAAGAGCAGGGGGTGGAGCAAGCCAGGCCTCAAACCATGAGAAGCTCCATCCCAAAATGCAGCAAAAATGCAGCCCACATGCGGGAAAATCTCAAGAGCATGGGGTGGAGCAAGCCAGGCCTCAAACCACGAGAAGCTCCAGCCCAAAAGGCAGCCAAAATCCTAACCATCTCCCTGAGAATATCAAGAGCAGGGGGTGGAGCAAGCCAGGCCTCAAACCACGAGAAGCTCCAGCCCAAAAGGCAGCCAAAATCCAGCCCACATCCAGGAGAATCTCAAGAGCAGGGGGTGGAGGAAGCCAGGCCTCAAACCACGAGAAGCTCCAGCCCAAAAAGCAGCCAAAATGCAGCCCACCTCCGGGAGAATCTCAAGAGCAGGGGGGGGAGCAAGCCAGGCCTCAAACCATGAGAATCTCCAGCCCAAAAGGCAGCCAAAATGCAGCCCACATCCGGGAGAATATCAAGAGAAGGGGGTGGAGCAAGCCAGGCCTCAAACCACGAGAAGCTCCAGCCCAAAAGGCAGCCAAAATGCAGCCCACGTCCGGAAGAATCGCAAGAGCAGGGGGTGGAGCAAGCCAGGCCTCAAACCACGAGAAGCTCCAGCCCAAAAGGCAGCCAAAATGCAGCCCACATCCAGGAGAATATCAAGAGCAGAGGGTGGAGCAAGCCTAGCCTCAAACCATGAGAAGCTCCAGCCCAAAAGGCAGCCAAAATCCAGCCCACATCCGGGAGAATCTCAATGCAGGGGGTGGAGCAAGCCAGGCCTCAAACCACGAGAAGCTCCAGCCCAAAAGGCAGCCAAAATGTAGCCCCCATCCAGGAGAATATCAAGAGCAGGGGGTGGAGCAAGCCAGGCCTCAAACCACGAGAAGCTCCAGCCCAAAAGGCAGCCAAAATGCCGCCCACATCCAGGAGAATATCAAGAGCAGGGGGTGGAGCAAGCCAGGACTCAAACCTCGAGAAGCTCCAGCCCAAAAGGCAGCCAAAATGCAGCCCACATCCGGGACAATTTCAAGAGCAGGGTGTGGAGCAAGCCAGGCCTCAAACCACGAGAAGCTCCAGCCGTAAAAGCAGCCAAAATGCAGCCCACATCCGGAAGAATCTCAAGAGCAGGGGGTGGAGCAAGCCAGGCCTCAAACCACGAGAAGCTGTAGCCCAAAAGGCAGCCAAAATGCAGCCCACATCCGGGACAATATCAAGAGCAGAGGGTGGAGCAAGCCAGGCCTCAAACCATGAGAAGCTCCAGCCCTAAAGGCAGCCAAAATGCAGCCCACATCCGGGAGAATATAAAGAGCAGGGGGTGGAGCAAGCCAGGCCTCAAACCACGAGAAGCTCCAGCCCAAAAGGCAGCCAAAATGCAGCCCACATCCGGGAGAATCTCAAGAGCAGAGGGTGGAGCAAACCAGGCCTCAAACCACAAGAAGCTCCAGCCCAAAAGGCAGCCAAAATGCAGCCCACCTCCGGGAGAATCTCAAGAGCAGGGGGTGGAGCAAGCCAGGCCTCAAACCACGAGAAGCTCCAGCCCAAAAGGCAGCCAAAATGTAGCCCCCATCCAGGAGAATATCAAGAGCAGGGGGTGGAGCAAGCCAGGCCTCAAACCACGAGAAGCTCCAGCCCAAAAGGCAGCCAAAATGCCGCCCACATCCAGGAGAATATCAAGAGCAGGGGGTGGAGCAAGCCAGGACTTCAAACCTCGAGAAGCTGTAGCCCAAAAGGCAGCCAAAATGCAGCCCACATCCGGGACAATTTCAAGAGCAGGGGGTGGAGCAAGCCAGGCCTCAAACCACAAGAAGCTCCAGCCCAAAAAGCAGCCAAAATGCAGCCCACCTCCGGGAGAATCTCAAGAGCAGAGGGTGGAGCAAGCCAGGCCTCAAACCACAAGAAGCTCCAGCCCTAAAGGCAGCCAAAATGCAGCCCACATCCTGGAGAATCGCAAGAGCAGGGGGTGGAGCAAGCCAGGCCTCAAACCACGAGAAGCTCCAGCCCAAAATGCAGACAAAATCCAGCCCACATCCGGGACAATCTCAAGAGCAGGGGGTGGAGCAAGCCAGGCCTCAAACCACGAGAAGCTCCAGCCCAAATATTAGCCAAAATCCAGCCCACATCCGGGAGAATCTCAAGAGCAGGGGGTGGAGCAAGCCAGGCCTCAAACCACGAGAAGCTCCAGCCCAAAAGGCAGCCAAAATGCAGCCCACATCTGGGAGAATCTCAAGAGCAGGGGCTGGAGCAAGCCAGGCCTCAAACCACGAGAAGCTCCAGCCCAAAATTCAGCCAAAATGCAGCCCACATCCGGGAGAATATCTAGAGCAGGGGGTGGAGCAAGCCAGGCCTCAAACCACGAGAAGCTCCAGCCCAAAATGCAGCCAAAATGCAGCCCACCTCCAGGAGACACTCAAGAGCAGGGGCAGGAGTAAGCCAGGCCTCAAACCATGAGAAGTTCCACCCCAAAAAGGCAGCCAAAATGCAGGCCACCTCCGGGAGAATCTCAAGAGCAGGGGGTGGAGCAAGCCAGGCCTCAAACCATGAGAAGGTCCAGCCCTAAAGGCAGCCAAAATGCAGCCCACATCCGGGAGAATCTCAAGAGCAGGGGGTGGAGGAAGCCAGGCCTCAAACCACGAGAAGCTCCAGCCGTAAAAGCAGCCAAAATGCAGCCCACATCCGGAAGAATCTCAAGAGCAGGGGGTGGAGCAAGCCAGGCCTCAAACCACGAGAAGCTGTAGCCCAAAAGGCAGCCAAAATGCAGCCCACATCCGGGACAATATCAAGAGCAGAGGGTGGAGCAAGCCAAGCCTCAAACCATGAGAAGCTCCAGCCCTAAAGGCAGCCAAAATGCAGCCCACATCCGGGAGAATCTCAAGAGCAGGGGGTGGAGCAAGCCAGGCCTCAAACCACGAGAAGCTCCAGCCCAAAAGGCAGCCAAAATGCAGCCCACATCCGGGAGAATCTCAAGAGCAGAGGGTGGAGCAAGCCAGGCCTCAAACCACAAGAAGCTCCAGCCCAAAAGGCAGCCAAAATGCAGCCCACCTCCGGGAGAATCTCAAGAGCAGGGGGTGGAGCAAGCCAGGCCTCAAACCATGAGAAGGTCCAGCCCTAAAGGCAGCCAAAATGCAGCCCATATCCGGGAGAATCTCAAGAGCAGGGGGTGGAGCAAGCCAGGCCTCAAACCACAAGAAGCTCCAAACCCAAAAGGCAGCCAAAATGCAGCCCACCTCAGGGAGAATATCAAGAGCAGGGGGTTGAGCAAGCCAGGCCTCAAACCACGAGAAGCTCCAGCCCTAAAAGCAGCCAAAATGCAGCCCACGTCGGGAAGAATCGCAAGAGCAGGGGGTGGAGCAAGCCAGGCCTCAAACCACGAGAAGCTCCAGCCCAAAAGGCAGCCAAAATGCAGCCCGCGTCCAGGAGAATATCAAGAGCAGAGGGTGGAGCAAGCCTAGCCTCAAACCATGAGAAGCTCCAGCCCTAAAGGCAGCCAAAATCCAGCCCACATCCGGGAGAATCTCAAGAGCAGGGGGTGGAGCAAGCCAGGCCTCAAACCACGAGAAGCTCCAGCCCAAAAGGCAGCCAAAATGTAGCCCCCATCCAGGAGAATATCAAGAGCAGGGGGTGGAGCAAGCCAGGCCTCAAACCACGAGAAGCTGTAGCCCAAAAGGCAGCCAAAATGCAGCCCACATCCGGGACAATTTCAAGAGCAGGGGGTGGAGCAAGCCAGGCCTCAAACCACAAGAAGCTCCAGCCCAAAAGGCAGCCAAAATCCAGCCCACATCCGGGAGAATCTCAAGAGCAGGGGGTGGAGCAAACCAGGCCTCAAACCATGAGAAGGTCCAGCCCTAAAGGCAGCCAAAATGCAGCCCACATCCGGGAGAATCTCAACAGCAGGGGGTGGAGCAAGCCAGGCCTCAAACCACAAGAAGCTCCAAACCCAAAAGGCAGCCAAAATGCAGCCCACATCCGGGACAATCTCAAGAGCAGGGGGTTGAGCAAGCCAGGCCTCAAACCACGAGAAGCTCGAGCCCTAAAGGCAGCCAAAATGCAGCCCACATCCTGGAGAATCGCAAGAGCAGAGGGTGGAGCAAGCCAGGCCTCAAACCACGAGAAGCTCCAGCCCAAAATGCAGACAAAATCCAGCCCACATCCGGGAAAATCTCAAGAGCAGGGGGTGGAGCAAGCCAGGCCTCAAACCACGAGAAGCTCCAGCCCAAATATTAGCCAAAATCCAGCCCACATCCGGGACAATCTCAAGAGCAGGGGGTGGAGCAAGCCAGGCCTCAAACCACGAGAAGCTCCAGCCCAAAAGGCAGCCAAAATGCAGCCCACATCTGGGAGAATCTCAAGAGCAGGGGCTGGAGCAAGCCAGGCCTCAAACCACGAGAAGCTCCAGCCCAAAAGGCAGCCAAAATGCAGCCCACATCCGGGAGAATATCTAGAGCAGGGGGTGGAGCAAGCCAGGCCTCAAACCACGAGAAGCTCCAGCCCAAAATGCAGCCAAAATGCAGCCCACCTCCAGGAGACACTCAAGAGCAGGGGCAGGAGTAAGCCAGGCCTCAAACCACGAGAAGCTCCACCCCAAAAAGGCGGCCAAAATGCAGGCCACATCCGGGAGAATATCAAGAGCAGGGGGTGGAGCAAGCCAGGCCTCAAACCACGAGAAGCTCCAGCCCAAAAGGCAGCCAAAATGCAGCCCACATCCGGGAGAATATAAAGAGCAGGGGGTGGAGCAAGCCAGGCCTCAAACCACGAGAAGCTCCAGCCCTAAAGGCAGCCAAAATGCCGCCCACATCCAGGAGAATATCAAGAGCAGGGGGTGGAGCAAGCCAGGACTCAAACCTCGAGAAGCTGTAGCCCAAAAGGCAGCCAAAATGCAGCCCACATCCGGGACAATTTCAAGAGCAGGGGGTGGAGCAAGCCAGGCCTCAAACCACAAGAAGCTCCAGCCCAAAAGGCAGCCAAAATGCAGCCCACCTCCGGGAGAATCTCAAGAGCAGAGGGTGGAGCAAGCCAGGCCTCAAACCACAAGAAGCTCCAGCCCAAAAGGCAGCCAAAATGCAGCCCACCTCCGGGAGAATCTCAAGAGCAGGGGGTGGAGCAAGCCAGGCCTCAAACCATGAGAAGGTCCAGCCCTAAAGGCAGCCAAAATGCAGCCCACATCCGGGAGAATCTCAAGAGCAGGGGGTGGAGCAAGCCAGGCCTCAAACCACAAGAAGCTCCAAACCCAAAAGGCAGCCAAAATGCAGCCCACCTCCGGGAGAATCTCAAGAGCAGGGGGTTGAGCAAGCCAGGCCTCAAACCACGAGAAGCTCCAGCCCAAAATGCAGCCAAAATGCAGCCCACCTCCGGGAGAATCTCAAGAGCAGGGGGTGGAGCAAGCCAGGCCTCAAACCACGAGAAGCTCCAGCCCAAATATTAGCCAAAATCCAGCCCACATCCAGGAGAATCTCAAGAGCAGGGGGTGGAGCAAGCCAGGCCTCAAACCACGAGAAGCTCCAGCCCAAAAGGCAGCCAAAATCCAGCCCACATCCGGGAGAATATCTAGAGCAGGGGGTGGAGCAAGCCAGGCCTCAAACCACGAGAAGCTCCAGCCCAAAAGGCAGCCAAAATGCAGCCCACCTCCAGGAGACACTCAAGAGCAGGGGCAGGAGTAAGCCAGGCCTCAAACCATGAGAAGTTCCACCCCAAAAAGGCAGCCAAAATGCAGGCCACATCCGGGAGAATATCAAGAGCAGGGGGTGGAGCAAGCCAGGCCTCAAACCACGAGAAGCTCCAGCCCAAAAGGCAGCCAAAATCCAGCCCATATCCGGGAGAATCTCAAGAGCAGGGGGTGGAGCAAGCCAGGCCTCAAACCACGAGAAGCTCCAGCCCAAAAGGCAGCCAAAATGCAGCCCACATCTGGGAGAAACTCAAGAGCAGGAGTTGGAGCAAGCCAGGCCTCAAACCACGAGAAGCTCCAGCCCAATAGGCAGCCAAAATCCAGCCCACATCTGGGAGAATATCAAGAGCAGGGGGTGGAGCAAGCCAGGCCTCAAACCACGAGAAGCTCCAGCCCAAGAATCAGCCAAAATGCGGCACACATCTGGGAGAATTTCAAGAGCAGGGGGTGGAGCAAGCCAGGCCTCAAACCACGAGAAGCTCCAGCCCAAAATGCAGCCAAAATGCAGCCCACATCCAGGAGAATATCAAGAGCAGGGGGTGGAGCAAGCCAGGCCTCAAACCACGAGAAGCTCCAGCCCAAAAGGCAGCCAAAATGCAGCCCACATCCGGGAGAATCTCAAGAGCAGGGGGTGGAGCAAGCCAGGCCTCAAACCACGAGAAGCTCCAGCCCAAAATGGCAGCCAAAATGCAGGCCACATCCGAGAGAATCTCAAGAGCAGGGGGTGGAGCAAGCCAGGCCTCAAACCACGAGAAGCTCCAGCCCAAAAATGCAGCCAAAATCCAGCCCACATCTGGGAGAAACTCAAGAGCAGGGGGTGGAGCAAGCCAGGCCTCAAACCACGAGAAGCTCCAGCCCAAAATGCAGCCAAAATCCAGCCCACCTCCCGGAGAATCTCAAGAGCAGGGGGTGGAGCAAGCCAGGCCTCAAACCACGAGAAGCTCCAGCCCAAAATGCACACAAAATGCAGCCCACCTCCGGGAGAATCTCAAGAGCAGGGGGTGGAGCAAGACAGGCCTCAAACCACGAGAAGCTCCAGCTCAAGAATCAGCCAAAATGCAGTCCACATCCGGGAGAATCTCAAGAGCAGGGGGTGGAGCAAGCCAGGCCTCAAACCACGAGAAGTTCCAGCCCAAAAAGGCAGCCAAAATGCAGCGCACATCCGGGAGAATCTCAAGAGCAGGGGGTGGAGCAAGCCAGGCCTCAAACCACGAGAAGCTCCAGCCCAAAAAGGCAGCCAAAATGCAGCCCACAACTGGGAGAATCTCAAGAGCAGGGGTTGGAGCAAGCCAGGCCTCAAACCACAAGAAGCTCCAGCCCAAAAGGCAGCCAAAATGCAGGCCACATCCGGGAGAATCTCAAGAGCAGGGGTTCGAGCAAGCCAGGCCTCAAACCACGAGAAGCTCCAGCCCAAAATCCAGCCAAAATCCTACCCACATCCGGGAGAATCTCAAGAGCAGGGGGTGGAGCAAGCCAGGCCTGAAACCTCGAAAACCTCCAGCCCAAAAGGCAGCCAAAATGCAGCCCACCTCCGGGAGAATCTCAAGAGCAGGGGGTGGAGCAAGCCAGGCCTCAAACCACGAGAAGCTCCAGCCCAAAATGCAGCCAAAATGCAGCCCACATCCGGGAGAATCTCAAGAGCAGGGGGTGGAGCAAGCCAGGCCTCAAAGCACGAGAAGCTCCAGCCCAAATATTAGACAAAATGCAGCCCACATCCGGGAGAATATCTAGAGCAGGGGGTGGAGCAAGCCAGGCCTCAAACCTCGAAAACCTCCAGTCGAAAAGGCAGCCAAAATGCAGCCCACATCCAGGAGAATATCAAGAGCAGAGGGTGGAGCAAGCCAGGCCTCAAACCACGAGAAGCTCCAGCCCAAATATTAGCCAAAATGCAGCCCACATCCGGGAAAATCTCAAGAGCAGGGGGTGGAGCAAGGCAGGCCTCAAACCACGAGAAGTTCCAGCCCAAGAATCAGCCAAAATGCAGCCCACATCCGATAGAATCTCAAGAGCAGGGGGTGGAGCAAGCCAGGCCTCAAAACACGAGAAGTTCCACCCCAAAAGGGCAGCCAAAATCCAGCCCACTTCCCGGAGAATCTCAAGAGCAGGGTGTGGAGCAAGCCAGGCCTCAAACCACGAGAAGCTCCAGCCCAAAAGGCAGCCAAAATGCAGCCCACATCCGGGAGAATCTCAAGAGCAGGGGGTGGAGCAAGACAGGCCTCAAACCACGAGAAGCTCCAGCTCAAGATTCAGCCAAAATGCAGCCCACATCCGGGAGAATCTCAAGAGCAGGGGGTGGAGCAAGCCAGGCCTCAAACCACGAGAAACTCCAGCCCAAAAGGCAGCCAAAATGCAGCCCACATCTAGGAGAATCTCAAGAGCAGGGGTTGGAGCAAGCCAGGCCTCAAACCACGAGAAGCTCCAGCCCAAAAGGCAGCCAAAATGCAGCCCACATCCGGGAGAATCTCAAGAGCAGGGGGTGGAGCAAGCCAGGCCTCAAACCACGAGAAGCTCCAGCCCAAAAGGCAGCCAAAATGCAGCCCACATCTGGGAGAATCTCAAGAGCAGGGGTTGGAGCAAGCCAGGCCTCAAACCACGAGAAGCTCCAGCCAAAAATCCAGCCAAAATCCTACCCACATCCGGGAGAATCTCAAGAGCAGGGGGTGGAGCAAGCCAGGCCTGAAACCTCGAAAACCTCCAGCCCAAAAGGCAGCCAAAATCCAGCCAACATGCGGGAGAATCTCAAGAGCAGGGGTTGGAGCAAGACAGGACACAAACCTCGAAAACCTCCAGGCCAAAAGGCAGCCTAAATGCAGCTCACCTCCGGGAGAATCTCAAGAGCAGGGGGTGGAGCAAGCCAGGCCTCAAACCACGAGAAGCTCCAGCCCAAAATGCAGCCAAAATGCAGCCCACATCCGGGAGAATATCAAGAGCAGGGGGTGGAGCAAGCCAGGCCTCAAAGCACGAGAAGCTCCAGCCCAAATATTAGACAAAATGCGGCCCACATCCGGGAGAATATCTAGAGCAGGGGGTGGAGCAAGCCAGGCCTCAAACCTCGAAAACCTCCAGTCCAAAAGGCAGCCAAAATGCAGCCCACATCTGGGAGAATCACAAGAGCAGGGGGTGGAGCAAGCCAGGCCTCAAACCACGAGAAGCTCCAGCCCAAATATTAGCCAAAATGCAGCCCACATCCGGGAAAATCTCAAGAGCAGGGGGTGGAGCAAGCCAGGCCTCAAACCACGAGAAGTTCCAGCCCAAGAATCAGCCAAAATGCAGCCCACATCCGATAGAATCTCAAGAGCAAGGGGTGGAGCAAGCCAGGCCTCAAAACACGAGAAGTTCCACCCCAAAATGGCAGCCTAAATGCAGCCCACGTCCGGGAGAAACTCAAGAGCAGCGGTTGGAGCAAGGCAGGCCTCAAACCACGAGAAGTTCCAGCCCAAGAATCAGCCAAAATGCAGCCCACATCCGGGAGAATCTCAAGAGCAGGGGGTGGAGCAAGCCAGGCCTCAAACCACGAGAAGCTCCAGCCCAAAAGGCAGCCATATTCCAGCCCACCTCTGGGAGAATTTCAAGAGCAGGGTGTGGAGCAAGCCAGGCCTCAAACCACGAGAAGCTCCAGCCCAAAAGGCAGCCAAAATGCAGCCCACATCCGGGAGAATCTCAAGAGCAGTGGTTGGAGCAATCCATGCCTTCAACCTCGAGAAGCTCCAGCCCAAAAAGGCAGCCAAAATGCAGCCCACATCCGGGAGAATCTCAAGAGCAGGGGGTGGAGCAAGCCAAGCCTCAAACCACGAGAAGCTCCAGCCCAAAATCCAGCCAAAATCCTACCCACATCCGGGAGAATCTCAAGAGCAGGGGGTGGAGCAAGCCAGGCCTCAAACCACGAGAAGCTCCAGCCCAAATTGCAGCCAAAAGGCAGCCCACATCCGGGAGAATCTCAAGAGCAGGGGGTGGAGCAATCCAGGCCTCAAACCACGAGAAGCTCCAGCCCAAAAGGCAGCCAAAATTCAGCCCACCTCCAGAAGACTCTCAAGAGCAGGGGGTGGAGCAAGC
Source organism: Rhynochetos jubatus (assembly GCA_027574665.1). NCBI lineage: Eukaryota > Metazoa > Chordata > Aves > Eurypygiformes > Rhynochetidae > Rhynochetos > Rhynochetos jubatus. Next base: position 1,316,708 of record CM050669.1, read on the forward strand.
CAGGCCTCAAACCATGAGAAGTTCCACCCCAAAATGGCAGCCAAAATGCAGGCCACATCCGGGAGAATATCAAGAGCAGGGGGTGGAGCAAGCCAGGCCTCAAACCTCGAGAAGCTCCTGCCCAAAAGGCAGCCAAAATGCAGCCCACCTCCCTGAGAATCTCAAGAGCAGGGGGTGGAGCAAGCCAGGCCTCAAACCACGAGAAGCTCCAGCCCAAAAGGCAGCCAAAATGCAGCCCACCTCCGGGAGAATCTCAAGAGCAGGGGGTGGAGCAAGCCAGGCCTCAAACCACGAGAAGCTCCAGCCCAAAATTCAGCCAAAATGCAGCCCACATGCGGGAGAATATCAAGAGCAGGGGGTGGAGCAAGCCAGGCCTCAAACCACGAGAAGCTCCAGCCCAAAATGCAGCCATAATCCAGCCCACCTCTCGGAGAATTTCAAGAGCAGGGGGTGGAGCAAGCCAGGCCTCAAACCACGAGAAGCTCCAGCCCAAAAGGCAGCCAAAATGCAGCCCACATCCGGGAGAATCTCAAGAGCAGTGGTTGGAGCAATCCAGGCCTTAAAGCATGAGAAGTTCCACCCCAAAAAGGCAGCCAAAATGCAGCGCACATCCGGGAGAATCTCAAGAGCAGGGGGTGGAGAAAGCCAGGCCTCAAACCACGAGAAGCTCCAGCCCAAGAATCAGACAAAATGCAGGCCACATCCGGGAGAATCTCAAGAGCAGGGGCAGGAGCAAGCCAGGCCTCAAACCACGAGAAGCTCCAGTCCAAAAGGCAGCCAAAATGCAGCCCACATCTGGGAGAATCTCAAGAGCAGGGGGTGGAGCAAGACAGGCCTCAAACCACGAGAAGCTCCAGCCAAAAATCCAGCCAAAAGCCTACCCACATCCGGGAGAATCTCAAGAGCAGGGGGTGGAGCAAGCCAGGCCTGAAACCTCGAAAACCTCCAGCCCAAAAGGCAGCCAAAATGCAGCCCACATCCGGGAGAATCTCAAGAGCAGGGGGTGGAGCAAGCCAGGCCTCTAACCACGAGAAGCTCCAGCCCGAGAAACAGATAAAATGCAGGCCACCTCGGGGAGAATCTCAAGAGCAGGGGCAGGAGCAAGCCAGGCCTCAAACCACGAGAAGTTCCATCCCAAAAGGGCAGCCTAAATGCAGCCCACCTCCGGGAGAATCTCAAGAGCAGGGGTTGGAGCAAGCCAGGCCTCAAATCACGAGAAGTTCCAGCCCAAGAATCAGCCAAAATGCAGTCCACCTCCAGGAGAATATCAAGAGCACGGGGTGGAGCAAGCCAGGCCTCAAACCACGAGAAGTTCCACCCCAAAAAGGCAGCCAAAATGCAGCCCACATCGGGAGAATCTCAAGAGCAGGGGGTGGAGCAAGCCAGGCCTCAAACCACGAGAAGCTCCAGCCCAAAAGCAGCCAAAATCCAGCCCACATCCGGGAGAATCTCAAGAGCAGGGGGTGGAGCAAGCCAGGCCTCAAACCACGAGAAGCTCCAGCCCAAAAGGCAGCCAAAATGCAGCCCACATCCGGGAGAATCTCAAGAGCAGGGGCTGGAGCAAGCCAGGCCTCAAACCACGAGAAGCTCCAGCCCAAAATGCAGCCAAAATGCAGCCCACATCCGGGAGAATCTCAAGAGCAGGGGGTGGAGCAAGCCAGGCCTCAAACCACGAAAACCTCCATTCCAAAAGGCAGCCAAAATGAAGCCCACATCCGGGAGAATCTCAAGAGCAGGGGTTGGAGCAAGCCAGGCCTCAAACCACGAGAAGCTCCAGCCCCAAATCAGCCAAAATGCAGCCCAAAACCGGGAGAATCTTAAGAGCAGGGGGTGGAGCAAGACAGGCCTCAAACCACGAGAAGCTCCAGCCCAAAAGGCAGCCAAAATGCAGCCCACATCCGGGAGAATCTCAAGAGCAGGGGATGGAGCAAGCCAGGCCTCAAACCACGAGAAGCTCCAGCCCAAATATTAGCCAAAATGCAGCCCACATCCGGGGGAATCTCAAGAGCAGGGGGTGGAGCAAGCCAGGCCTCAAACCACGAGAAGCTCCAGCCCAAAAGGCAGCCAAAATCCAGCCCACATCCGGGAGAATCTCAAGAGCAGGGGCTGGAGCAAGCCAGGCCTCAAACCTCGAGAAGCTCCAGCCCAAAATGCAGCCAAAATCCAGCCCATATCCGGGAGAATCTCAAGAGCAGGGGGTGGAGCAAGCCAGGCCTCAAACCACGAGAAGCTCCAGCCCAAAAGGCAGTCAATATGCAGCCCACATATGGGAGAATATCAAGAGCAGGGGGTGGAGAAAGCCATGCCTTAAACCACGAGAAGATCCAGCCCAAAATACAGCCAAAATGCAGCCCACATCCGGGAGAATCTCAAGAGCAGGGGGTGGAGCAAGCCAGGCCTCAAACCTCGAAAACCTCCAGCCCAAAAGGCAGCCAAAATGCGGCACACATCTGGGAGAATCTCAAGAGCAGGGGGTGGAGCAAGCCAGGCCTCAAACCACGAGAAGCTCCAGCCCAAAATGCAGCCAAAATGCAGCCCACATCCGGGAGAATCTCAAGAGCAGGGGGTGGAGCATGCCAGGCCTCAAACCATGAGAAGCTCCAGCCCAAATATTAGCCAATATGCAGCCCATATCCGGGAGAATCTCAAGAGCAGGGGGTGGAGCAAGCCAGGCCTCAAACCACGAGAAGCTCCAGCCCAAAAGGCAGCCAAAATCCAGCCCACATCCGGGAGAATCTCAAGAGCAGGGGGTGGAGCAAGCCAGGCCTCAAACCTCGAGAAGCTCCAGCCCAAAAGGCAGCAAAAATGCAGCCCACATCCTGGAGAATATCTAGAGCAGGGCGTGGAGCAAGCCAGGCCTCAAACCTCGAAAACATCCAGTCCAAAAGGCAGCCAAAATGCAGCCCATATCTGAGAGAATCTCAAGAGCAGGGGGTGGAGCAAGCCAGGCCTCAAACTACGAGAATCTCCAGACCAAAATGCAGAAAAAATGCAGCCCACATCCGGGAGAATATCAAGAGCAGGGGGTGGAGCAAGCCAGGCCTCAAACCACGAGAAGCTCCAGCCCAAGTATCAGCCAAAATGCAGCACACATATGGGAGAATATCAAGAGCAGGGGGGTGGAGAAAGCCATGCCTTAAACCACGAGAAGATGCAGCCCAAAATGCAGCCAAAATGCAGCCCACATCCGAGAGAATCTCAAGAGCAGGGGCTGGAGCAAGCCAGGCCTCAAACCTCGAGAAGCTCCAGCCCAAAAGGCAGCCAAAATGCAGCCCACATCCTGGAGAATATCTAGAGCAGCGGGTGGAGCAAGCCAGGCCTCAAAGCTCGAAAACATCCAGTCCAAAAGGCAGCCAAAATGCAGCCCATATCTGAGAGAATCTCAAGAGCAGGGGGTGGAGCAAGCCAGGCCTCAAACCACGAGAAGCTCCAGCCCAAAATGCAGCCAAAATCCAGCCCATATCCGGGAGAATCTCAAGAGCAGGGGGTGGAGCAAGACAGGCCTCAAACCACGAGAATCTCCAGACCAAAATGCAGAAAAAATGCAGCCCACATCCGGGAGAATCTCAAGAGCAGGGGGGTGGAGAAAGCCATGCCTTAAACCACGAGAAGATGCAGCCCAAAATGCAGCCAAAATCCAGCCCACATCCGGGAGAATCTCAAGAGCAGGGGGTGGAGCAAGCCAGGCCTCAAACCACGAGAAGCTCCAGCCCAAAAGGCAGCCAAAATCCAGCCCATATCCGGGAGAATCTCAAGAGCAGGGGGTGGAGCAAGCCAGGCCTCAAACCACGAGAAGCTCCAGCCCAAAAAGCAGCCAAAATGCAGCCCACATCCGGGAGAATATCAAGAGCAGGGGGTGGAGCAAGCCAGGCCTCAAACCTCGAAAACCTCCAGCCCAAAAGGCAGCCAAAATCCAGCCCACATGCGGGAGAATCTCAAGAGCAGGGGGTGGGGAAAGCCAGGCCTCAAACCACGAGAAGCTCCAGCCCAAAATGCAGCCAAAATGCAGACCACATCCGGGAGAATCTCAAGAGCAGGGGGTGGAGCAAGCCAGGCCTCAAACCACGAGAAGCTCCAGCCCAAATATTAGCCAAAATCCAGCCCACATCCGGGAGAATCTCAAGAGCAGGGGCTGGAGCAAGCCAGGCCTCAAACCTCGAGAAGCTCCAGCCCAAAAGGCAGCCAAAATGCAGCCCACATCCTGGAGAATATCTAGAGCAGGGGGTGGAGCAAGCCAGGCCTCAAACCTCGAAAACATCCAGTCCAAAATGCAGCCAAAATGCAGCCCATATCTGAGAGAATCTCAAGAGCAGGGGGTGGAGCAAGCCAGGCCTCAAACCTCGAAAACCTCCAGTCCAAAAGGCAGCCAAACTCCAGCCCACCTCCGGGAGAATCTCAAGAGCAGGGGGTGGAGCAAGCCAGGCCTCAGACCACGAGAAGCTCCAGCCCAAAATGCAGCCAAAATGCAGCCCACATCCAGGAGAATCTCAAGAGCAGGGGGTGGAGCAAGCCAGGCCTCAAACCACGAGAATCTCCAGACCAAAATGCAGAAAAAATGCAGCCCACATCCGGGAGAATATCAAGAGCAGGGGGTGGAGCAAGCCAGGCCTCAAACCACGAGAAGCTCCAGCCCAAATATTAGCCAAAATGCAGCCCACATCCGGGAGAATCTCAAGAGCAGGGGGTGGAGCAAGCCAGGCCTCAAACCACGAGAAGCTCCAGCCCAAAAGGCAGCCAAAATCCAGCCCACATCCGGGAGAATCTCAAGAGCAGGGGGTGGAGCAAGCCAGGCCTCAAACCACGAGAAGCTCCAGCCCAAAAGGCAGCCAAAATCCAGCCCACATCCGGGAGAATCTCAAGAGCAGGGGCTGGAGCAAGCCAGGCCTCAAACCTCGAGAAGCTCCAGCCCAAAAGGCAGCCAAAATGCAGGCCACATCCAGGAGAATATCAAGAGCAGGGGGTGGAGCAAGACAGGCCTCAAACCTCGAAAACCTCCAGTCCAAAAGGCAGCCAAACTCCAGCCCACCTCCGGGAGAATCTCAAGAGCAGGGGGTGGAGCAAGCCAGGCCTCAGACCACGAGAAGCTCCAGCCCAAAAGGCAGCCAAAATGCAGGCCACATCCAGGAGAATATCAAGAGCAGGGGGTGGAGCAAGACAGGCCTCAAACCACGAGAATCTCCAGACCAAAATGCAGAAAAAATGCAGCCCACATCCGGGAGAATATCAAGAGCAGGGGGTGGAGCAAACCAGGCCTCAAACCACGAGAAGCTCCAGCCCAAGTGTCAGCCAAAATGCAGCCCACATATGGGAGAATATCAAGAGCAGGGGGGTGGAGAAAGCCATGCCTTAAACCACGAGAAGATGCAGCCCAAAATGCAGACAAAATCCAGCCCATATCCGGGAGAATCTCAAGAGCAGGGGGTGGAGCAAGCCAGGCCTCAAACCACGAGAAGCTCCAGCCCAAAAGGCAGCCAAAATGCAGCCCACATATGGGAGAATCTCAAGAGCAGGGGGTGGAGCAAGCCAGGCCTCAAACCACGAGAAGCTCCAGCCCAAAAGGCAGCCAAAATGCAGCCCACATCCGGGAGAATCTCAAGAGCAGGGGGTGGAGCAAGACAGGCCTCAAACCACGAGAAGCTCCAGCCCAAAATGGCAGCCAAAATCCAGCCCATATCCGGGAGAATCTCAAGAGCAGGGGGTGGAGCAAGCCAGGCCTCAAACCACGAGAAGCTCCAGCCCAAAAGGCAGCCAAAATGCAGCCCACTTCCGGGAGAATATCAAGAGCAGGGGGTGGAGCAAGCCAGGCCTCAAACCACGAGAAGCTCCAGCAAAAAAGGCAGCCAAAATGCAGCCCTCATCCGGGAGAATCTCAAGAGCAGGGGGTGGAGCAAGCCAGGCCTCAAACCACGAGAAGCTCCGGCCGAAAAGGCAGCCAAAATGCAGCCCACATCCGGGAGAATATCTAGAGCAGGGGCTGGAGCAAGCCAGGCCTCAAACCTCGAAAACCTCCAGTCCAAAATGCAGCCAAAATGCAGCCCACATCTGAGAGAATCTCAAGAGCAGGGGGTGGAGCAAGGCAGGCCTCAAACCTCGAAAACCTCCAGTCCAAAAGGCAGCCAAAATGCAGCCCACATCTGAGACAATCTCAAGAGCAGGGGGTGGAGCAAGCCAGGCCTCAAACCTCGAGAAGCTCCAGCCCAAAAGGCAGCCAAAATGCAGCCCACATCCGGGAGAATCTCAAGAGCAGGGGGTGGAGCAAGCCAGGCCTCAAACCACGAGAAGCTCCAGCCCAAACTGCAGCCAAAATGCAGCTCGCATCCGGGAGAATATCAAGAGTAGGGGGTCGAGCTAGCCAGGCCTCAAACCACGAGAATCTCCAGACCAACATTCAGTCACACTCCAGCCCACATCCGGGAGAATATCAAGAGCAGGGGGTGGAGCAAGGCAGGACTCAACCACAAGAAGCTCCAGCCCAAAAGTCAGCCAAAATCCAGCCCACCTCCGGGAGAATCTCAAGAGCAGGGGGTGGAGCAAGCCAGGCCTCAAACCACGAGAAGTTCCAGCCCAAAGGGCAGCCAAAATCCAGCCCACCTCTGGGAGAATCTCAAGAGTAGGGGATGGAGCAAGCCAGGCCTCAAACCATGAGAAGCTCCAGCCCAAAAGGCAGCCAAAATCCAGTCCACATGCGGGAGAATCTCAAGAGCAGGGGGTGGAGCAAGCCAGGCCTCAAACCACGAGAAGCTCCAACCCAAAAGGCAGCAAAAATCCAGCCCACCTCGGGGAGAATCTCAAGAGCAGGGGTTCGAGCAAGCCAGGCCTCAAACCACGAGAAGCTCCAGCCCAAAAGGCAGCCAAAATGCAGCCCACCTCCGGGAGAATATCAAGAGCAGGGGGTGGAGTGAGCAACGCCTCAAACCACGAGAAGCTCCAGCCCAAAAGGCAGCCAAAATGCAGCCCACATGCGGGAGAATATCAAGAGCAGGGGGTGGACCAAGCGAGGCCTCAAACGACAAGAACCTCCAGCCCAAAAGGCAGCCAAAATGCAGCCCACCTCCGGGAGAATCTCAAGAGCAGGGGGTGGAGCAAGCCAGGCCTCAAACCACGAGAAGCTCCAGCCCAAAAGGCAGCCAAAATGCAGCCCACATCTGAGAGAATCTCAAGAGCAGGGGGTGGAGCAAGCCAGGCCTCAAACCATGAGAAGCTCCAGCCTTAAAGGCAGCCAAAATGCAGCCCACATCTGGGAGAATCTCAAGAGCAGGGGTTGGAGCAAGCCAGGCCTCAAACCACGAGAAGCTCCAGCCCAAAAGGCAGACTAAATGCAGACCACATCCGGGAGAATCTCAAGAACAGGGGGTGGAGCAAGCCAGGCCTCAAACCACGAGAAGCTCCAGCCCAAAATGTAACCAAAATCCAGCCCACATCCGGGACAAACTCAAGAGCAGGGGGTGGAGCAAGCCAGGCCTCAAACCACGAGAAGCTCCAGCCCAAGTATCAGCCAAAATGCAGCCCACATCCGGGAGAATCTCAAGAGCAGGGGGTGGAGCAAGCCAGGCCTCAAACCACGAGAAGCTCCAGCCCAAAAGGCAGCCAAAATGCAGCCCACATCTGGGAGAATATCAAGAGCAGGTGGTGGAGCAAGCCAGGCCTCAAACCACGAAAAGCTCCAGCCCAAAAGGCAGCCAAAATCCAGCCCACATCTGGGAGAATCTCAGGAGTAGGGGGTGGAGCAAGCCAGGCCTCAAACCTCGAGAATCTCCATCCCAAAATGCAGCCAAACTCCAGCCCACATCTGGGAGAATCTCAGGAGTAGGGGGTGGAGCAAGCCAGGCCTCAAACCTCGAGAAGCTCCAGCCCAAAAGGCAGCCAAACTCCAGCCCACATCTGGGAGAACCTCAAGAGCAGGGGGTGGAGCAAGCCAGGCCTCAAACCTCGAGAAGCTCCAGCCCAAAAGGCAGCCAAAATGCAGCCCAAATCCGGGAGAATCTCAAGAGCAGGGGGTGGAGCAAGCCAGGCCTCAAACCACGAGAAGCTCCAGCCCAAAATGCAGCCAAAATGCAGCCCACATCCGGGAGAATCTCAAGAGCAGGGGATGGAGCAAGGCAGGCCTCAAACCACGAGAAGCTCCAGCCCAAAAGGCAGCCAAAATGCAGCCCACATCCGGGAGAATCTCAAGAGCAGGGGGTGGAGCAAGCCAGGCCTCAAACCACGAGAAGCTCCAGACCAAGAATCAGACAAAATGCAGCCCACATCCGGGAGAATTTCAAGAGCAGGGGATGGAGCAAGCCAGGCCTCAAACCACGAGAAGCTCCAGCCCAAAAGGCAGCCAAAATGCAGCCCACATCCGGGAGAATCTCAACAGCAGGGGGTGGAGCAAGCCAGGCCTCAAACCATGAGAAGCTCCAGCCCAAAAGGCAGCCAAAATGCAGCCCACATCCGGGAGAATCTCAAGAGCAGGGGTTGGAGAAAGCCAGGCCTCAAACCACGAGAAGCTCCAGCCCAAACATGATCCAAAATCCAGCCCACATCTTGGAGAATCTCAAGAGCAGGGGGTGGAGCAAGCCAGGCCTCAAACCTCGAGAAGCTAAAGCCCAAAAGGCAGCCAAAATGCAGCCCACATCTGGGAGTATATCAAGAGCAGGGGGTGGAGCAAGCCAGGCCTCAAACCACGAGAAGCTCCAGCCCAAAAGGCAGCCATAATCCTAACCACCTCCCTGAGAATATCAAGAGCAGGGTGGGGAGCAAGCCAGGCCTCAAACCACGAGAAGCTCCAGCCCAAAAGGCAGCCAAAATGCAGACCACATCCGGGAGAATCTCAAGAACAGGGGGTGGAGCAAGCCAGGCCTCAAACCACGAGAAGCTCCAGCCCAAAATGTAACCAAAATCCAGCCCACATCCGGGACAAACTCAAGAGCAGGGGGTGGAGCAAGCCAGGCCTCAAACCACGAGAAGCTCCAGCCCAAGTATCAGCCAAAATGCAGCCCACATCCGGGAGAATCTCAAGAGCAGGGGGTGGAGCAAGCCAGGCCTCAAACCACGAGAAGCTCCAGCCCAAAATGCAGCCAAAATGCAACCCACATCCGGGAGAATCTCAAGAGCAGGGGGTGGAGCAAGCCAGGCCTCAAACCTCGAGAAGCTCCAGCCCAAAAGGCAGCCAAAATGCAGCCCAAATCCGGGAGAATCTCAAGAGCAGGGGGTGGAGCAAGCCAGGCCTCAAACCACGAGAAGCTCCAGCCCAAAATGCAGCCAAAATGCAGCCCACATCCGGGAGAATCTCAAGAGCAGGGGATGGAGCAAGCCAGGCCTCAAACCACGAGAAGCTCCAGCCCAAAAGGCAGCCAAAATGCAGCCCACATCCGGGAGAATCTCAAGAGCAGGGGGTGGAGCAAGCCAGGCCTCAAACCACGAGAAGCTCCAGAAAAAGAATCAGACAAAATGCAGCCCACCTCCGGGAGAATTTCAAGAGCAGGGGATGGAGCAAGCCAGGCCTCAAACCACGAGAAGCTCCAGCCGAAAAGGCAGCCAAAATGCAGCCCACATCCGGGAGAATCTCAAGAGCAGGGGGTGGAGCAAGCCAGGCCTCAAACCACGAGAAGCTCCAGCCCAAAAGGCAGCCAAAATGCAGCCCACATCCGGGAGAATCTCAAGAGCAGGGGTTGGAGAAAGCCAGGCCTCAAACCACGAGAAGCTCCAGCCCAAGTATCAGCCAAAATCCAGCCCACATCTTGGAGAATCTCAAGAGCAGGTGGTGGAGCAAGCCAGGCCTCAAACCATGAGAAGCTCCAGCCCAAAAGGCAGCCAAAATCCAGCCCATATCCGGGAGAATCTCAAGAGCAGGGGGTGGAGCAAGCCAGGCCTCAAACCTCGAGAAGCTAAAGCCCAAAAGGCAGCCAAAATGCAGCCCACATCTGGGAGTATATCAAGAGCAGGGGGTGGAGCAAGCCAGGCCTCAAACCACGAGAAGCTCCAGCCCAAAAGGCAGCCAAAATGCAGCCCACATCCGGGAGAATCTCAAGAGCAGGGGGTGGAGCAAGCCAGGCCTCAAACCACGAGAAGCTCCAGCCCAAAATGCAGCCAAAATGCAGCCCACATCCGGGAGAATCTCAAGAGCAGGGGGTGGAGGAAGCCAGGCCTCAAACCACGAGAAGCTCCAGCCCAACTATCAGCCAAAATGCAGCCCACATCCGGGAGAATCTCAAGAGCAGGGGGTGGAGCAAGCCAGGCCTCAAACCACGGGAAGCTCCAGCCCAAAAGGCAGCCAAAATGCAGCCCACATCCGGGAGAATCTCAAGAGCAGGGGGTGGAGCAAGCCAGGCCTCAAACCACGGGAAGCTCCAGCCCAAGTATCAGCCAAAATGCAGCCCACATCCGGGAGAATCTCAAGAGCAGGGGGTGGAGCAAGCCAGGCCTCAAACCAAGAGAAGCTCCAGCCCAAAAGGCAGCCAAAATGCAGCCCACATCCGGGAGAATCTCAAGAGCAGGGGGTGGAGCAAGCCAGGCCTCAAACCTCGAGAAGCTCCAGCCCAAAAGGCAGCCAAACTCCAGCCCACATCTGGGAGAATCTCAGGAGTAGGGGGTGGACCAATCCAGGCCTCAAACCACGAGAAGTTCCAGCCCAAAATGCAGCCAAAATGCAGCCCACATCCGGGAGAATCTCAAGAGCAGGGGGTGGAGCAAGCCAGGCCTCAAACCACGAGAAGCTCCAGCCCAACTATCAGCCAAAATGCAGCCCACATCCGGGAGAATCTCAAGAGCAGGGGGTGGAGCAAGCCAGGCCTCAAACCACGGGAAGCTCCAGCCCAAAAGGCAGCCAAAATGCAGCCCACATCCGGGAGAATCTCAAGAGCAGGGGGTGGAGCAAGCCAGGCCTCAAACCACGGGAAGCTCCAGCCCAAGTATCAGCCAAAATGCAGCCCACATCCGGGAGAATCTCAAGAGCAGGGGGTGGAGCAAGCCAGGCCTCAAACCAAGAGAAGCTCCAGCCAAAAAGGCAGTCAAAATGCAGCCCACATCCGGGAGAATCTCAAGAGCAGGGGGTGGAGCAAGCCAGGCCTCAAACCTCGAGAAGCTCCAGCCCAAAAGGCAGCCAAACTCCAGCCCACATCTGGGAGAATCTCAGGAGTAGGGGGTGGACCAAGCCAGGCCTCAAACCACGAGAAGTTCCAGCCCAAAATGCAGCCAAAATCCAGCCCACATCCGGGAGAATCTCAAGAGCAGGGGGTGGAGCAAGCCAGGCCTCAAACCACGAGAAGCTCCAGCCCAAAATGCAGCCAAAATGCAGCCCACATCCGGGAGAATCTCAAGAGCAGGGGATGGAGCAAGCCAGGCCTCAAACCACGAGAAGCTCCAGCCCAAAAGGCAGCCAAAATGCAGCCCACATCCTAGAGAATTTCAAGAGCAGGGGATGGAGCAAGCCAGGCCTCAAACCACGAGAAGCTCCAGCCCAAAAGGCAGCCAAAATGCAGCCCACATCCGGGAGAATCTCAAGAGCAGGGGGTGGAGCAAGCCAGGCCTCAAACCACGAGAAGCTCCAGCCCAAACATGATCCAAAATCCAGCCCACATCTTGGAGAATCTCAAGAGCAGGTGGTGGAGCAAGCCAGGCCTCAAACCATGAGAAGCTCCAGCCCAAAAGGCAGCCAAAATCCAGCCCATATCCGGGAGAATCTCAAGAGCAGGGGGTGGAGCAAGCCAGGCCTCAAACCACGAGAAGCTCCAGCCCAAAATACAGCCAAAATGCAGCCCACATGCGGGAGAATCTCAAGAGCAGGGGGTGGAGCAAGCCAGGCCTCAAACCACAAGAAGCTCCAGCCCAAGTATCAGCCAAAATGCAGCCCACATCCGGGAGAATCTCAAGAGCAGGGGGTGGAGCAAGCCAGGCCACAAACCTCGAGAAGCTCCAGCCCAAAATGCAGCCAAAATGCAGCCCACATCCGGGAGCATCTCAAGAGCAGGGGGTGGAGCAAGCCAGGCCTCAAACCATGAGAAGCTCCTGCCCAAAAGGCAGCCAAAATGCAGCCCATATCCGGGAGATTCTCAAGAGCAGGGGGTGGAGCAAGCCAGACCTCAAACCACGAGAAGCTCCAGCCCAAAATGCAGCCAAAATGCAGCCCACATCCGGGAGAATCTCAAGAGCAGGGGGTGGAGCAAGCCAGGCCTCAAACCACGAGAAGCTCCAGCCCAAAATGCAGCCAAAATGCAACCCACATCCGGGAGAATCTCAAGAGCAGGGGGTGGAGCAAGCCAGGCCTCAAACCTCGAGAAGCTCCAGCCCAACTATCAGCCAAAATGCAGCCCACATCCGGGAGAATCTCAAGAGCAGGGGGTGGAGCAAGCCAGGCCTCAAACCACGGGAAGCTCCAGACCTAAAGGCAGCCAAAATGCAGCCCACATCCGGGAGAATCTCAAGAGCAGGGGGTGGAGCAAGCCAGGCCTCAAACCTCGAGAAGCTAAATCCCAAAAGGCAGCCAAAATGCAGCCCACATCTGGGAGTATATCAAGAGCAGGGGGTGGAGCAAGCCAGGCCTCAAACCACGAGAAGCTCCAGCCCAAAAGGCAGCCAAAATCCTAACCACCTCCCTGAGAATATCAAGAGCAGGGGGTGGAGCAAGCCAGGCCTCAAACCACGAGAAGCTCCAGCCCAAAAGGCAGCCAAAATGCAGCCCACATCCGGGAGAATCTCAAGAGCAGGGGGTGGAGCAAGCCAGGCCTCAAACCACGAGAAGCTCCAGCCCAACTATCAGCCAAAATGCAGCCCACATCCGGGAGAATCTCAAGAGCAGGGGGTGGAGCAAGCCAGGCCTCAAACCACGACAAGCTCCAGCCCAAATATCAGCCAAAATACAGCCCACATCCGGGAGAATCTCAAGAGCAGGGGGTGGAGCAAGCCAGGCCTCAAACCTCGAGAAGCTAAAGCCCAAAAGGCAGCCAAAATGCAGCCCACATCTGGGAGTATATCAAGAGCAGGGGGTGGAGCAAGCCAGGCCTCAAACCATGAGAAGCTCCAGCCCAAAAGGCAGCCAAAATGCAGCCCATATCCGGGAGAATCTCAAGAGCAGGGGGTGGAGCAAGCCAGGCCTCAAACCACGAGAAGCTCCAGCCCAAAATATAACCAAAATCCAGCCCACATCCGGGACAAACTCAAGAGCAGGGGGTGGAGCAAGCCAGGCCTCAAACCACGAGAAGCTCCAGCCCAAGTATCAGCCAAAATGCAGCCCACATCCGGGAGAATCTCAAGAGCAGGGGGTGGAGCAAGCCAGGCCTCAAACCACGAGAAGCTCCAGCCCAAAAGGCAGCCAAAATGCAGCCCACATCTGGGAGAATATCAAGAGCAGGTGGTGGAGCAAGCCAGGCCTCAAACCACGAAAAGCTCCAGCCCAAAAGGCAGCCAAAATCCAGCCCACATACGGGAGAATATCAAGAGCAGGGGGTGGAGCAAGCCAGGCCTCAAACCATGAGAATCTCCAGCCCAAAAGGCAGCCAAACTCCAGCCCACATCCGGGAGAATATCAAGAGCAGGGGGTGGAGCAAGCCAGGCCTCAAACCACGAGAAGCTCCAGCCCAAAAGGCAGCCAAAATGCAGCCCACATCCGGGAGAATCTCAAGAGCAGGGGTTGGAGAAAGACAGGCCTCAAACCACGAGAAGCTCCAGCCCAAGTAACAGCCAAAATCCAGCCCACATCTTGGAGAATCTCAAGAGCAGGTGGTGGAGCAAGCCAGGCCTCAAACCTCGAGAAGCTAAAGCCCAAAAGGCAGCCAAAATGCAGCCCACATCTGGGAGTATATCAAGAGCAGGGGGTGGAGCAAGCCAGGCCTCAAACCACGAGAAGCTCCAGCCCAAAAGGCAGCCATAATCCTAACCACCTCCCTGAGAATATCAAGAGCAGGGTGTGGAGCAAGCCAGGCCTCAAACCACGAGAAGCTCCAGCCCAAAAGGCAGCCAAAATGCAGCCCACATCCGGGAGAATCTCAAGAGCAGGGGGTGGAGCAAGCCAGGCCTCAAACCACGAGAAGCTCCAGCCCAAAATGCAGCCAAAATGCAGCCCACATCCGGGAGAATCTCAAGAGCAGGGGGTGGAGCAAGCCAGGCCTCAAACCACGAGAAGCTCCAGCCCAACTATCAGCCAAAATGCAGCCCACATCCGGGAGAATCTCAAGAGCAGGGGGTGGAGCAAGCCAGGCCTCAAACCACGGGAAGCTCCAGCCCAAAAGGCAGCCAAAATGCAGCCCACATCCGGGACAATCGCAAGAGCAGGGGGTGGAGCAAGCCAGGCCTCAAACCACGGGAAGCTCCAGCCCAAGTATCAGCCAAAATGCAGCCCACATCCGGGAGAATCTCAAGAGCAGGGGTGGAGCAAGCCAGGCCTCAAACCACGAGAAGCTCCAGCCCAAAATGCAGCCAAAATGCAGCCCACATCCGGGAGAATCTCAAGAGCAGGGGGTGGAGCAAGCCAGGCCTCAAACCTCGAGAAGCTCCAGCCCAAAAGGCAGCCAAACTCCAGCCCACATCTGGGAGAATCTCAGGAGTAGGGGGTGGACCAAGCCAGGCCTCAAACCACGAGAAGTTCCAGCCCAAAAGGCAGCCAAAATGCAGCCCAAATCCGGGAGAATCTCAAGAGCAGGGGGTGGAACAAGCCACGCCTCAAACCACGAGAAGCTCCAGCCCAAAAGGCAGCCAAAATGCAGCCCAAATCCGGGAGAATCTCAAGAGCAGGGGATGGAGCAAGGCAGGCCTCAAACCACGAGAAGCTCCAGCCCAAAAGGCAGCCAAAATGCAGCCCACATCCGGGAGAATCTCAAGAGCAGGGGGTGGAGCAAGCCAGGCCTCAAACCACGACAAGCTCCAGCCCAAAAGGCAGCCAAAATGCAGCCCACATCCGAGAGAATTTCAAGAGCAGGGGATGGAGCAAGGCAGGCCTCAAACCACGAGAAGCTCCAGCCCAAAAGGCAGCCAAAATGCAGCCCACATCTGGGAGAATCTCAAGAGCAGGGGGTGGAGCAAGCCAGGCCTCAAACCACGAGAAGCTCCAGCCCAAAAGGCAGCCAAAATGCAGCCCACATCCAGGAGAATCTCAAGAGCAGGGGGTGGAGCAAGCCAGGCCTCAAACCACGAGAAGCTCCAGCCCAAAATGCAGCCAAAATGCAGCCCACATCCGGGAGAATCTCAAGAGCAGGGGTTGGAGAAAGCCAGGCCTCAAACCACGAGAAGCTCCAGCCCAAACATGATCCAAAATCCAGCCCACATCTTGGAGAATCTCAAGAGCAGGTAGTGGAGCAAGCCAGGCCTCAAACCATGAGAAGCTCCAGCCCAAAAGGCAGCCAAAATCCAGCCCATATCCGGGAGAATCTCAAGAGCAGGGGGTGGAGCAAGCCAGGCCTCAAACCACGAGAAGCTCCAGCCCAAAATACAGCCAAAAGGCAGCCCACAACCGGGAGAATCTCAAGAGCAGGGGGTGGAGCAAGCCAGGCCTCAAACCACGAGAAGCTCCAGCCCTAAAGGCAGCCAAAATGCAGCCCACCTCCGGGAGAATCTCAAGAGCAGGGGGTGGAGCAAGCCAGGCCTTAAACCATGAGAAGCTCCAGCCCAAAATGCAGCCAAAATCCAGCCCACATCCGTGAGAATCTCAAGAGCAGGGGGTGGAGCAAGCCAGACCTCAAACCACGAGAAGCTCCAGCCCAAAATGCAGCCAAAATGCAGCCCACATCCGGGAGAATCTCAAGAGCAGGGGGTGGAGCAAGCCAGGCCTCAAACCACGAGAAGCTCCAGCCCAAAATGCAGCCAAAATGCAACCCACATCCGGGAGAATCTCAAGAGCAGGGGCTGGAGCAAGCCAGGCCTCAAACCACGAGAAGCTCCAGCCCAACTATCAGCCAAAATGCAGCCCACATCCGGGAGAATCTCAAGAGCAGGGGGTGGAGCAAGCCAGGCCTCAAACCACGGGAAGCTCCAGCCCAAAAGGCAGCCAAAATGCAGCCCACCTCCGGGAGAATCTCAACAGCAGGGGGTGGAGCAAGCCAGGCCTCAAACCTCGAGAAGCTAAAGCCCAAAAGGCAGCCAAAATGCAGCCCACATCTGGGAGTATATCAAGAGCAGGGGGTGGAGCAAGCCAGGCCTCAAACCACGACAAGCTCCAGCCCAAAAGGCAGCCAAAATGCAGCCCACATCCGAGAGAATTTCAAGAGCAGGGGATGGAGCAAGGCAGGCCTCAAACCACGAGAAGCTCCAGCCCAAAAGGCAGCCAAAATGCAGCCCACATCTGGGAGAATCTCAAGAGCAGGGGGTGGAGCAAGCCAGGCCTCAAACCACGAGAAGCTCCAGCCCAAAAGGCAGCCAAAATTCAGCCCACATCCGAGAGAATTTCAAGAGCAGGGGATGGAGCAAGGCAGGCCTCAAACCACGAGAAGCTCCAGCCCAAAAGGCAGCCAAAATGCAGCCCACATCTGGGAGAATCTCAAGAGCAGGGGGTGGAGCAAGCCAGGCCTCAAACCACGAGAAGCTCCAGCCCAAAATGCAGCCAAAATGCAGCCCACATCCGGGAGAATCTCAAGAGCAGGGGTTGGAGAAAGCCAGGCCTCAAACCACGAGAAGCTCCAGCCCAAACATGATCCAAAATCCAGCCCACATCTTGGAGAATCTCAAGAGCAGGTAGTGGAGCAAGCCAGGCCTCAAACCATGAGAAGCTCCAGCCCAAAAGGCAGCCAAAATCCAGCCCATATCCGGGAGAATCTCAAGAGCAGGGGGTGGAGCAAGCCAGGCCTCAAACCACGAGAAGCTCCAGCCCAAAATACAGCCAAAAGGCAGCCCACATCCGGGAGAATCTCAAGAGCAGGGGGTGGAGCAAGCCAGGCCTCAAACCACGAGAAGCTCCAGCCCAAGTATCAGCCAAAATGCAGCCCACATCCGGGAGAATCTCAAGAGCAGGGGGTGGAGCAAGCCAGGCCTCAAACCACGAGAAGCTCCAGCCCTAAAGGCAGCCAAAATGCAGCCCACCTCCGGGAGAATCTCAAGAGCAGGGGGTGGAGCAAGCCAGGCCTTAAACCATGAGAAGCTCCTGCCCAAAAGGCAGCCAAAATCCAGCCCACATCCGTGAGAATCTCAAGAGCAGGGGGTGGAGCAAGCCAGACCTCAAACCACGAGAAGCTCCAGCCCAAAATGCAGCCAAAATGCAGCCCACATCCGGGAGAATCTCAAGAGCAGGGGGTGGAGCAAGCCAGGCCTCAAACCACGAGAAGCTCCAGCCCAAAATGCAGCCAAAATGCAACCCACATCCGGGAGAATCTCAAGAGCAGGGGCTGGAGCAAGCCAGGCCTCAAACCACGAGAAGCTCCAGCCCAACTATCAGCCAAAATGCAGCCCACATCCGGGAGAATCTCAAGAGCAGGGGGTGGAGCAAGCCAGGCCTCAAACCACGGGAAGCTCCAGCCCAAAAGGCAGCCAAAATGCAGCCCACCTCCGGGAGAATCTCAACAGCAGGGGGTGGAGCAAGCCAGGCCTCAAACCTCGAGAAGCTAAAGCCCAAAAGGCAGCCAAAATGCAGCCCACATCTGGGAGTATATCAAGAGCAGGGGGTGGAGCAAGCCAGGCCTCAAACCACGAGAAGCTCCAGCCCAAAATGCAGCCAAAATCCTAACCACCTCCCTGAGAATCTCAAGAGCAGGGGGTGGAGCAAGCCAGGCCTCAAACCACGAGAAGCTCCAGCCCAAAAGGCAGCCAAAATGCAGCCCACATCCGGGAGAATCTCAAGAGCAGGGGGTGGAGCAAGCCAGGCCTCAAACCACGAGAAGCTCCAGCCCAAAATGCAGCCAAAATGCAGCCCACATCCGGGAGAATCTCAAGAGCAGGGGGTGGAGCAAGCCAGGCCTCAAACCACGAGAAGCTCCAGCCCAACTATCAGCCAAAATGCAGCCCACATCCGGGAGAATCTCAAGAGCAGGGGGTGGAGCAAGCCAGGCCTCAAACCACGAGAAGCTCCAGCCCAACTATCAGCCAAAATGCAGCCCACATCCGGGAGAATCTCAAGAGCAGGGGGTGGAGCAAGCCAGGCCTCAAACCTCGAGAAGCTAAAGCCCAAAAGGCAGCCAAAATGCAGCCCACATCTGGGAGTATATCAAGAGCAGGGGGTGGAGCAAGCCAGGCCTCAAACCATGAGAAGCTCCAGCCCAAAAGGCAGCCAAAATGCAGCCCATATACGGGAGAATCTCAAGAGCAGGGGGTGGAGCAAGCCAGGCCTCAAACCACGAGAAGCTCCAGCCCAAAATGCAGCCAAAAGGCAGCCCACCTCCGGGAGAATCTCAAGAACAGGGGGTGGAGCAAGCCAGGCCTCAACCCACGAGAAGCTCCAGCCCAAAAGGCAGCCAAAATGCAGCCCACATCCGGGAGAATCTCAAGAGCAGGGGCTGGAGCAAGCCAGGCCTCAAACCACGAGAAGCTCCAGCCCCAAAATGCAGCCAAAATGCAGCCCACATCCGGGAGAATCTCAAGAGCAGGGGGTGGAGCAAGCCAGGCCTCAAACCACGAGAAGCTCCAGCCCAAAAGGCAGCCAAAATGCAGCCCACATCCGGGAGAATATCAAGAGCAGGGGGTGGAGCAAGCCAGGCCTCAAACCACGAGAAGCTCTAGCCCAAGAATCAGCCAAAATGCAGCCCACATCCGGGAGAATCTCAAGAGCAGGGGGTGGAGCAAGCCAGGCCTCAAACCTCGAGAAGCTCCAGCCCAAAAGGCAGCCAAAACGCAGCCCACATGCGGGACAATATCAAGAGCAGGGGGTGGAGCAAGCCAGGCCTCAAACCACGAGAAGCTCCTGCCCAAAAGGCAGCCAAAATGCAGCCCACATCTGGGAGAATCTCAAGAGCAGGGGGGTGGAGAAAGCCATGCCTTAAACCACGAGAAGCTCCAGCCCAAGTATCAGCCAAAATGCAGCCCACATATGGGAGAATATCAAGAGCAGGGGGGTGGAGAAAGCCATGCCTTAAACCACGAGAAGCTCCAGCCCAAAATGCAGCCAAAATCCAGCCCACATCCGGGAGAATCTCAAGAGCAGGGGGTGGAGCAAGCCAGGCCTCAAACCACGAGAAGCTCCAGCCCAAAAGGCAGCCAAAATGCAGGCCACATCCAGGAGAATATCAAGAGCAGGGGGTGGAGCAAGCCAGGCCTCAAACCACGAGAAGCTCCAGCCCAACTATCAGCCAAAATGCAGCCCACATCCGGGAGAATCTCAAGAGCAGGGGGTGGAACAAGCCAGGCCTCAAACCACGGGAAGCTCCAGCCCAAATATGCAGCCAAAATGCAGCCCACATCCGGGAGAATCTCAAGAGCAGGGGGTGGAGCAAGCCAGGCCTCAAACCTCGAGAATCTAAAGCCCAAAAGGCAGCCAAAATGCAGCCCACATCTGGGAGAATCTCAAGAGCAGGGGGTGGAGCAAGCCAGGCCTCAAACCACGAGAAGCTCCAGCCCAAAAGGCAGCCAAAATCCTAACCACCTCCCTGAGAATCTCAAGAGCAGGGGGTGGAGCAAGCCAGGCCTCAAACCACGAGAAGCTCCAGCCCAAAAGGCAGCCAAAATGCAGCCCACATCCAGGAGAATATCAAGAGCAGGGGGTGGAGCAAGCCAGGCCTCAAACCACGAGAAGGTCCAGCCCAAAATGCAGCCAAAATGCAGCCCACATCCGGGAGAATCTCAAGAGCAGGGGGTGGAGCAAGCCAGGCCTCAAACCACGAGAAGCTCCAGCCCAACTATCAGCCAAAATGCAGCCCACATCCGGGAGAATCTCAAGAGCAGGGGGTGGAGCAAGCCAGGCCTCAAACCATGAGAAGCTCCAGCCCAAAAGGCAGCCAAAATGCAGCCCACCTCCGGGAGAATCTCAAGAGCAGGGGGTGGAGCAAGCCAGGCCTCAAACCATGAGAAGCTCCTGCCCAAAAGGCAGCCAAAATGCAGCCCACATCTGGGAGAATCTCAAGAGCAGGGGGTGGAGCAAGCCAGGCCTCAAACCTCGACATGCTCCAGCCCAAAAGGCAGCCAAAAGGCAGCCCAGCTCCGGGAGAATCTCAAGAACAGGGGGTGGAGCAAGCCAGGCCTCAAACCTCGAGAATCTAAAGCCCAAAAGGCAGCCAAAATGCAGCCCACATCTGGGAGTATATCAAGAGCAGGGGGTGGAGCAAGCCAGGCCTCAAACCACGAGAAGCTCCAGCCCAAAAGGCAGCCAAAATCCTAACCACCTCCCTGAGAATATCAAGAGCAGGGGGTGGAGCAAGCCAGGCCTCAAACCTCGAAAACCTCCAGTCCAAAATGCAGCCAAACTCCAGCCCACCTCCGGGAGAATCTCAAGAGCAGGGGGTAGAGCAAGCCAGGCCTCAGACCACGCGAAGCTCCAGCCCAAAATGCAGCCAAAATGCAGGCCACATCCAGGAGAATATCAAGAGCAGGGGGTGGAGCAAGACAGGCCTCAAACCACGAGAAGCTCCAGACCAAAATGCAGAAAAAATGCAGCCCACATCCGGGAGAATATCAAGAGCAGGGGGTGGAGCAAGCCAGGCCTCAAACCACGAGAAGCTCCAGCCCAAGTATCAGCCAAAATGCAGCCCACATCCGGTAGAATCTCAAGAGCAGGGGGTGGAGCAAGCCAGGCCTCAAACCACGAGAAGCTCCAGCCCAAAAGGCAGCCAAAATGCAGCCTACATCCGGGAGAATATCAAGAGCAGGGGGTGGAGCAAGCCAGGCCTCAAACCACGAGAAGCTCCAGCCCAAATATGCAGCCAAAATGCAGCCCACATCTGGGAGAATCTCAAGAGCAGGGGGTGGAGCAAGACAGGCCTCAAACCACGAGAAGCTCCAGCCCAAAATGCAGCCAAAATCCAGCCCATATCCAGGAGAATCTCAAGAGCAGGGGGTGGAGCAAGCCAGGCCTCAAACCACGAGAAGCTCCAGCCCAAAAGGCAGCCAAAATGCAGCCCACATATGGGAGATTATCAAGAGCAGGGGGTGGAACAAGCCAGGCCTCAAACCTCGAAAACCTCCAGTCCAAAAGGCAGCCAAAATGCAGCCCACATCTGAGACAATCTCAAGAGCAGGGGGTGGAGCAAGCCAGGCCTCAAACCACGAGAAGCTCCAGCCCAAAATGCAGCCAAAATGCAGCCCACATCCAGGAGAATCTCAAGAGCAGGGGGTGGAGCAAGACAGGCCTCAAACCACAAGAAGCTCCAGACCAAAAAGCAGCCAAAATGCAGCCCACATCCGGGAGAATATCAAGAGCAGGGGGTGGAGCAAGCCAGGCCTCAAACCACAAGAAGCTCCAGCCCAAAAGGCAGCCAAAATCCAGCCCACATCCAGGAAAATATCAAGAGCAGGGGGTGGAGCAAGCCAGGCCTCAAACCACGAGAAGCTCCAGCCCAAAAGGCAGCCAAAATGCAGCCCACATCCAGGAGAATCTCAAGAGCAGGGGGTGGAGCAAGCCAGGCCTCAAACCACGAGAAGCTCCAGCCCAAAATGCAGCCAAAATGCAGCCCACATCCGGGAGAATCTCAAGAGCAGGGGTTGGAGAAAGCCAGGCCTCAAACCACGAGAAGCTCCAGCCCAAACATGATCCAAAATCCAGCCCACATCTTGGAGAATCTCAAGAGCAGGTAGTGGAGCAAGCCAGGCCTCAAACCATGAGAAGCTCCAGCCCAAAAGGCAGCCAAAATCCAGCCCATATCCGGGAGAATCTCAAGAGCAGGGGGTGGAGCAAGCCAGGCCTCAAACCACGAGAAGCTCCAGCCCAAAATACAGCCAAAAGGCAGCCCACAACCGGGAGAATCTCAAGAGCAGGGGGTGGAGCAAGCCAGGCCTCAAACCACGAGAAGCTCCAGCCCTAAAGGCAGCCAAAATGCAGCCCACCTCCGGGAGAATCTCAAGAGCAGGGGGTGGAGCAAGCCAGGCCTTAAACCATGAGAAGCTCCAGCCCAAAATGCAGCCAAAATCCAGCCCACATCCGTGAGAATCTCAAGAGCAGGGGGTGGAGCAAGCCAGACCTCAAACCACGAGAAGCTCCAGCCCAAAATGCAGCCAAAATGCAGCCCACATCCGGGAGAATCTCAAGAGCAGGGGGTGGAGCAAGCCAGGCCTCAAACCACGAGAAGCTCCAGCCCAAAATGCAGCCAAAATGCAACCCACATCCGGGAGAATCTCAAGAGCAGGGGCTGGAGCAAGCCAGGCCTCAAACCACGAGAAGCTCCAGCCCAACTATCAGCCAAAATGCAGCCCACATCCGGGAGAATCTCAAGAGCAGGGGGTGGAGCAAGCCAGGCCTCAAACCACGGGAAGCTCCAGCCCAAAAGGCAGCCAAAATGCAGCCCACCTCCGGGAGAATCTCAACAGCAGGGGGTGGAGCAAGCCAGGCCTCAAACCTCGAGAAGCTAAAGCCCAAAAGGCAGCCAAAATGCAGCCCACATCTGGGAGTATATCAAGAGCAGGGGGTGGAGCAAGCCAGGCCTCAAACCACGACAAGCTCCAGCCCAAAAGGCAGCCAAAATGCAGCCCACATCCGAGAGAATTTCAAGAGCAGGGGATGGAGCAAGGCAGGCCTCAAACCACGAGAAGCTCCAGCCCAAAAGGCAGCCAAAATGCAGCCCACATCTGGGAGAATCTCAAGAGCAGGGGGTGGAGCAAGCCAGGCCTCAAACCACGAGAAGCTCCAGCCCAAAAGGCAGCCAAAATTCAGCCCACATCCGAGAGAATTTCAAGAGCAGGGGATGGAGCAAGGCAGGCCTCAAACCACGAGAAGCTCCAGCCCAAAAGGCAGCCAAAATGCAGCCCACATCTGGGAGAATCTCAAGAGCAGGGGGTGGAGCAAGCCAGGCCTCAAACCACGAGAAGCTCCAGCCCAAAATGCAGCCAAAATGCAGCCCACATCCGGGAGAATCTCAAGAGCAGGGGTTGGAGAAAGCCAGGCCTCAAACCACGAGAAGCTCCAGCCCAAACATGATCCAAAATCCAGCCCACATCTTGGAGAATCTCAAGAGCAGGTAGTGGAGCAAGCCAGGCCTCAAACCATGAGAAGCTCCAGCCCAAAAGGCAGCCAAAATCCAGCCCATATCCGGGAGAATCTCAAGAGCAGGGGGTGGAGCAAGCCAGGCCTCAAACCACGAGAAGCTCCAGCCCAAAATACAGCCAAAAGGCAGCCCACATCCGGGAGAATCTCAAGAGCAGGGGGTGGAGCAAGCCAGGCCTCAAACCACGAGAAGCTCCAGCCCAAGTATCAGCCAAAATGCAGCCCACATCCGGGAGAATCTCAAGAGCAGGGGGTGGAGCAAGCCAGGCCTCAAACCACGAGAAGCTCCAGCCCTAAAGGCAGCCAAAATGCAGCCCACCTCCGGGAGAATCTCAAGAGCAGGGGGTGGAGCAAGCCAGGCCTTAAACCATGAGAAGCTCCTGCCCAAAAGGCAGCCAAAATCCAGCCCACATCCGTGAGAATCTCAAGAGCAGGGGGTGGAGCAAGCCAGACCTCAAACCACGAGAAGCTCCAGCCCAAAATGCAGCCAAAATGCAGCCCACATCCGGGAGAATCTCAAGAGCAGGGGGTGGAGCAAGCCAGGCCTCAAACCACGAGAAGCTCCAGCCCAAAATGCAGCCAAAATGCAACCCACATCCGGGAGAATCTCAAGAGCAGGGGCTGGAGCAAGCCAGGCCTCAAACCACGAGAAGCTCCAGCCCAACTATCAGCCAAAATGCAGCCCACATCCGGGAGAATCTCAAGAGCAGGGGGTGGAGCAAGCCAGGCCTCAAACCACGGGAAGCTCCAGCCCAAAAGGCAGCCAAAATGCAGCCCACCTCCGGGAGAATCTCAACAGCAGGGGGTGGAGCAAGCCAGGCCTCAAACCTCGAGAAGCTAAAGCCCAAAAGGCAGCCAAAATGCAGCCCACATCTGGGAGTATATCAAGAGCAGGGGGTGGAGCAAGCCAGGCCTCAAACCACGAGAAGCTCCAGCCCAAAATGCAGCCAAAATCCTAACCACCTCCCTGAGAATATCAAGAGCAGGGGGTGGAGCAAGCCAGGCCTCAAACCACGAGAAGCTCCAGCCCAAAAGGCAGCCAAAATGCAGCCCACATCCGGGAGAATCTCAAGAGCAGGGGGTGGAGCAAGCCAGGCCTCAAACCACGAGAAGCTCCAGCCCAAAATGCAGCCAAAATGCAGCCCACATCCGGGAGAATCTCAAGAGCAGGGGGTGGAGCAAGCCAGGCCTCAAACCACGAGAAGCTCCAGCCCAACTATCAGCCAAAATGCAGCCCACATCCGGGAGAATCTCAAGAGCAGGGGGTGGAGCAAGCCAGGCCTCAAACCACGAGAAGCTCCAGCCCAACTATCAGCCAAAATGCAGCCCACATCCGGGAGAATCTCAAGAGCAGGGGGTGGAGCAAGCCAGGCCTCAAACCTCGAGAAGCTAAAGCCCAAAAGGCAGCCAAAATGCAGCCCACATCTGGGAGTATATCAAGAGCAGGGGGTGGAGCAAGCCAGGCCTCAAACCATGAGAAGCTCCAGCCCAAAAGGCAGCCAAAATGCAGCCCATATACGGGAGAATCTCAAGAGCAGGGGGTGGAGCAAGCCAGGCCTCAAACCACGAGAAGCTCCAGCCCAAAATGCAGCCAAAAGGCAGCCCACCTCCGGGAGAATCTCAAGAACAGGGGGTGGAGCAAGCCAGGCCTCAACCCACGAGAAGCTCCAGCCCAAAAGGCAGCCAAAATGCAGCCCACATCCGGGAGAATCTCAAGAGCAGGGGCTGGAGCAAGCCAGGCCTCAAACCACGAGAAGCTCCAGCCCCAAAATGCAGCCAAAATGCAGCCCACATCCGGGAGAATCTCAAGAGCAGGGGGTGGAGCAAGCCAGGCCTCAAACCACGAGAAGCTCCAGCCCAAAAGGCAGCCAAAATGCAGCCCACATCCGGGAGAATATCAAGAGCAGGGGGTGGAGCAAGCCAGGCCTCAAACCACGAGAAGCTCTAGCCCAAGAATCAGCCAAAATGCAGCCCACATCCGGGAGAATCTCAAGAGCAGGGGGTGGAGCAAGCCAGGCCTCAAACCTCGAGAAGCTCCAGCCCAAAAGGCAGCCAAAACGCAGCCCACATGCGGGACAATATCAAGAGCAGGGGGTGGAGCAAGCCAGGCCTCAAACCACGAGAAGCTCCTGCCCAAAAGGCAGCCAAAATGCAGCCCACATCTGGGAGAATCTCAAGAGCAGGGGGGTGGAGAAAGCCATGCCTTAAACCACGAGAAGCTCCAGCCCAAGTATCAGCCAAAATGCAGCCCACATATGGGAGAATATCAAGAGCAGGGGGGTGGAGAAAGCCATGCCTTAAACCACGAGAAGCTCCAGCCCAAAATGCAGCCAAAATCCAGCCCACATCCGGGAGAATCTCAAGAGCAGGGGGTGGAGCAAGCCAGGCCTCAAACCACGAGAAGCTCCAGCCCAAAAGGCAGCCAAAATGCAGGCCACATCCAGGAGAATATCAAGAGCAGGGGGTGGAGCAAGCCAGGCCTCAAACCACGAGAAGCTCCAGCCCAACTATCAGCCAAAATGCAGCCCACATCCGGGAGAATCTCAAGAGCAGGGGGTGGAACAAGCCAGGCCTCAAACCACGGGAAGCTCCAGCCCAAATATGCAGCCAAAATGCAGCCCACATCCGGGAGAATCTCAAGAGCAGGGGGTGGAGCAAGCCAGGCCTCAAACCTCGAGAATCTAAAGCCCAAAAGGCAGCCAAAATGCAGCCCACATCTGGGAGAATCTCAAGAGCAGGGGGTGGAGCAAGCCAGGCCTCAAACCACGAGAAGCTCCAGCCCAAAAGGCAGCCAAAATCCTAACCACCTCCCTGAGAATCTCAAGAGCAGGGGGTGGAGCAAGCCAGGCCTCAAACCACGAGAAGCTCCAGCCCAAAAGGCAGCCAAAATGCAGCCCACATCCAGGAGAATATCAAGAGCAGGGGGTGGAGCAAGCCAGGCCTCAAACCACGAGAAGGTCCAGCCCAAAATGCAGCCAAAATGCAGCCCACATCCGGGAGAATCTCAAGAGCAGGGGGTGGAGCAAGCCAGGCCTCAAACCACGAGAAGCTCCAGCCCAACTATCAGCCAAAATGCAGCCCACATCCGGGAGAATCTCAAGAGCAGGGGGTGGAGCAAGCCAGGCCTCAAACCATGAGAAGCTCCAGCCCAAAAGGCAGCCAAAATGCAGCCCACCTCCGGGAGAATCTCAAGAGCAGGGGGTGGAGCAAGCCAGGCCTCAAACCATGAGAAGCTCCTGCCCAAAAGGCAGCCAAAATGCAGCCCACATCTGGGAGAATCTCAAGAGCAGGGGGTGGAGCAAGCCAGGCCTCAAACCTCGACATGCTCCAGCCCAAAAGGCAGCCAAAAGGCAGCCCAGCTCCGGGAGAATCTCAAGAACAGGGGGTGGAGCAAGCCAGGCCTCAAACCTCGAGAATCTAAAGCCCAAAAGGCAGCCAAAATGCAGCCCACATCTGGGAGTATATCAAGAGCAGGGGGTGGAGCAAGCCAGGCCTCAAACCACGAGAAGCTCCAGCCCAAAAGGCAGCCAAAATCCTAACCACCTCCCTGAGAATATCAAGAGCAGGGGGTGGAGCAAGCCAGGCCTCAAACCTCGAAAACCTCCAGTCCAAAATGCAGCCAAACTCCAGCCCACCTCCGGGAGAATCTCAAGAGCAGGGGGTAGAGCAAGCCAGGCCTCAGACCACGCGAAGCTCCAGCCCAAAATGCAGCCAAAATGCAGGCCACATCCAGGAGAATATCAAGAGCAGGGGGTGGAGCAAGACAGGCCTCAAACCACGAGAAGCTCCAGACCAAAATGCAGAAAAAATGCAGCCCACATCCGGGAGAATATCAAGAGCAGGGGGTGGAGCAAGCCAGGCCTCAAACCACGAGAAGCTCCAGCCCAAGTATCAGCCAAAATGCAGCCCACATCCGGTAGAATCTCAAGAGCAGGGGGTGGAGCAAGCCAGGCCTCAAACCACGAGAAGCTCCAGCCCAAAAGGCAGCCAAAATGCAGCCTACATCCGGGAGAATATCAAGAGCAGGGGGTGGAGCAAGCCAGGCCTCAAACCACGAGAAGCTCCAGCCCAAATATGCAGCCAAAATGCAGCCCACATCTGGGAGAATCTCAAGAGCAGGGGGTGGAGCAAGACAGGCCTCAAACCACGAGAAGCTCCAGCCCAAAATGCAGCCAAAATCCAGCCCATATCCAGGAGAATCTCAAGAGCAGGGGGTGGAGCAAGCCAGGCCTCAAACCACGAGAAGCTCCAGCCCAAAAGGCAGCCAAAATGCAGCCCACATATGGGAGATTATCAAGAGCAGGGGGTGGAACAAGCCAGGCCTCAAACCTCGAAAACCTCCAGTCCAAAAGGCAGCCAAAATGCAGCCCACATCTGAGACAATCTCAAGAGCAGGGGGTGGAGCAAGCCAGGCCTCAAACCACGAGAAGCTCCAGCCCAAAATGCAGCCAAAATGCAGCCCACATCCAGGAGAATCTCAAGAGCAGGGGGTGGAGCAAGACAGGCCTCAAACCACAAGAAGCTCCAGACCAAAAAGCAGCCAAAATGCAGCCCACATCCGGGAGAATATCAAGAGCAGGGGGTGGAGCAAGCCAGGCCTCAAACCACAAGAAGCTCCAGCCCAAAAGGCAGCCAAAATCCAGCCCACATCCAGGAAAATATCAAGAGCAGGGGGTGGAGCAAGCCAGGCCTCAAACCACGAGAAGCTCCAGCCCAAAAGGCAGCCAAAATGCAGCCCACATCCGGGCGAATATCAAGAGCAGGGGGTGGAGCAAGCAAGGCCCCAAAAAACGGAAATTTCCAGCCCAAAAAGGCAGCCAAAATGCAGCCCACTTCGGGGAGAATATCAAGAGCAGGGGGTGGACCAAGCCAGGCCTCAAACCACAAGAAGCTCCAGCCCAAAAGGCAGCCAAAATCCAGTCCACATGCGGGAGAATCTCAAGAGCAGGGGGTGGAGCAAGCCAGGCCTCAAACCACGAGAAGCTCCAGCCCAAAAGGCAGCCAAAATCCAGTCCACATGCGGGAGAATCTCAAGAGCAGGGGGTGGAGCAAGCCAGGCCTCAAACCACGAGAAGCTCCAACCCAAAAGGCAGCAAAAATCCAGCCCACCTCGGGGAGAATATCAAGAGAAGGGGGTGGACCAAGCGAGGCCTCAAACCACGAGAACCTCCAGCCCAAAAGGCAGCCAAAATGCAGCCCACCTCCGGGAGAATCTCAAGAGCAGGGGGTGGAGCAAGCCAGGCCTTAAACCACGAGAAGCTCCAGCCCAAAAGGCAGCCAAAATGCAGCCCACATCTGAGAGAATCTCAAGAGCAGGGGGTGGAGCAAGCCAGGCCTCAAACCATGAGAAGCTCCAGCCTTAAAGGCAGCCAAAATGCAGCCCACATCTGGGAGAATCTCAAGAGCAGGGGTTGGAGCAAGCCAGGCCTCAAACCACGAGAAGCTCCAGCCCAAAAGGCAGCCAAAATGCAGACCACATCCGGGAGAATATCAAGAACAGGGGGTGGAGCAAGCCAGGCCTCAAACCACGAGAAGCTCCAGCCCAAAATGTAACCAAAATCCAGCCCACATCCGGGACAAACTCAAGAGCAGGGGGTGGAGCAAGCCAGGCCTCAAACCACGAGAAGCTCCAGCCCAAAAGGCAACCAAAATGCAGCGCACATCCGGGTGAATCCCTAGAACAGGGGGTGGAGCAAGCCAGGCCTCAAACCACGAGAAGCTCCAGCCCAAAATGCAGCGAAAATGCAGCCCACATCCGGGAGAATATCAAGAGCAGGGGGTGGAGCAAGCCAGGCCTCAAACCTCGAGAATCTCCAGCCCAAAAGGCAGCCAAAATCCAGCCCACCTCCGGGAGAATCTCAAGAGCAGGGGGTGGAGCAAGCCAGGCCTCAAACCACGAGAAGCTCCAGCCCAAGTATCAGCCAAAATGCAGCCCACATCCGGGAGAATCTCAAGAGCAGGGGGTGGAGCAATGCAGGACTCAACCACGAGAAGCTCCAGCCCAAAAGTCAGCCAAAATCCAGCCCACATCCGGGAGAATATCAAGAGCAGGGGCTGGAGCAAGCCAGGCCTCAAACCACGAGAAGCTCCAGCCCAAAAGGCAGCCAAAATGCAGCCCACATCCGGGAGAATCTCAAGAGCAGGGGGTGGAGCAAGCCAGGCCTCAAACCACGAGAAGCTCCAGCCCTAAAGGCAGCCAAAATCCAGTCCACATGCGGGAGAATCTCAAGAGCAGGGGGTGGAGCAAGCCAGGCCTCAAACCACGAGAAGCTCCAGCCCAAAAGGCAGCCAAAATCCAGCCCACCTCCAGGAGAATATCAAGAGCAGGGGGTGGAGCAAGCCAGGTCTCAAACCACGAGAAGCTCCAGCCCAAAATGCAGCCAAAATGCAGTCCACATAAGGGAGAATATCAAGAGCAAGGGGTGGAGCAAGCAAGGCCTCAAAAATCGGAAATTTCCAGCCCAAAAAGGCAGCCAAAATGCAGCCCACTTCGGGGAGAATATCAAGAGCAGGGGGTGGACCAAGCCAGGCCTCAAACCACGACAAGCTCCAGCCCAAAAGGCAGCCAAAATGCAGCCCACATCCGGGAGAATCTCAAGAGCAGGGGGTGGAGCAAGCCAGGCCTCAAACCACGAGAAGCTCCAGCCCAAAAGGCAGCCAAAATGCAGCCCACATCTGGGAGAATCTCAAGAGCAGGGGGTGGAGCAAGCCAGGCCTCAAACCACGAGAAGCTCCAGCCCAAAACGTAACGAAGATCCAGCCCACATCCGGGAGAATCTCAAGAGCAGGGGGTGGAGCAAGACAGGCCTCAAACCACGAGAAGCTCCAGCCCAAAAGGCAGCAAAAATGCAGCCCACATCCGGGAGAATCTCAAGAGCAGGGGGTGGAGCAAGCCAGGCCTCAAACCACGAGAAGCTCCAGCCCAAAAGGCAGCCAAAATCCAGCCCACCTCCGGGAGAATATCAAGAGCAGGGGGTGGAGCAAGCCAGGCCTCAAACCACGAGAAGCTCCAGCCTTAAAGGCAGCCAAAATGCAGCCCACATCCGGTAGAATCTCAAGAGCAGGGGGTGGAGCAAGCCAGGCCTCAAACCACGAGAAGCTCTAGACCAAAAAGCAGCCAAAATGCAGCCCACATCCGGGAGAATATCAAGAGCAGGGGGTGGAGCAAGCCAGGCCTCAAACCACAAGAAGCTCCAGCCCAAAATGCAGCCAAAATCCAGCCCACATCCAGGAGAATCTCAAGAGCAGGGGGTGGAGCAAGCCAGGCCTCAAACCACGAGAAGCTCCAGCCCAAAAGGCAGCCAAAATCCAGTCCACATGCGGGAGAATCTCAAGAGCAGGGGGTGGAGCAAGCCAGGCCTCAAACCACGAGAAGCTCCAACCCAAAAGGCAGCAAAAATCCAGCCCACCTCGGGGAGAATCTCAAGAGCAGGGGTTCGAGCAAGCCAGGCCTCAAACCACGAGAAGCTCCAGCCCAAAAGGCAGCCAAAATGCAGCCCACATCCGGGAGAATATCAAGAGCAGGGGGTGGACCAAGCGAGGCCTCAAACCACGAGAACCTCCAGCCCAAAAGGCAGCCAAAATGCAGCCCACCTCCGGGAGAATCTCAAGAACAGGGGGTGGAGCAAGCCAGGCCTCAAACCACGAGAAGCTCCAGCCCAAAATGTAACCAAAATCCAGCCCACATCCGGGACAAACTCAAGAGCAGGGGGTGGAGCAAGCCAGGCCTCAAACCACGAGAAGCTCCAGCCCAAAAGGCAACCAAAATGCAGCCCACATCCGGGTGAATCCCTAGAACAGGGGGTGGAGCAAGCCAGGCCTCAAACCACGAGAAGCTCCAGCCCAAAATGCAGCGAAAATGCAGCCCACATCCGGGAGAATATCAAGAGCAGGGGGTGGAGCAAGCCAGGCCTCAAACCTCGAGAATCTCCAGCCCAAAAGGCAGCCAAAATGCAGCCCACATGCAGGAGAATCTCAAGAGCAGGGGGTGGAGCAAGCCAGGCCTCAAACCACGAGAAGCTCCAGCCCAAGTATCAGCCAAAATGCAGCCCACATCCGGGAGAATCTCAAGAGCAGGGGGTGGAGCAATGCAGGACTCAACCACAAGAAGCTCCAGCCCAAAAGTCAGCCAAAATCCAGCCCACATCCGGGAGAATATCAAGAGCAGGGGGTGGACCAAACCAGGCCTCAAACCACGAGAAGCTCCAGCCCAAAAGGCAGCCAAAATGCAGCCCACCTCCGGGAGAATCTCAAGAGCAGGGGGTGGAGCAAGCCAGGCCTCAAACCACGAGAAGCTCCAGCCCAAAAGGCAGCCAAAATGCAGCCCACATCTGGGAGAATCTCAAGAGCAGGGGGTGGAGCAAGCCAGGCCTCAAACCACGAGAAGCTCCAGCCCAAAATGTAACGAAGATCCAGCCCACATCCGGGAGAATCTCAAGAGCAGGGGGTGGAGCAAGACAGGCCTCAAACCACGAGAAGCTCCAGCCCAAAAGGCAGCAAAAATGCAGCCCACATCCGGGAGAATCTCAAGAGCAGGGGGTGGAGCAAGCCAGGCCTCAAACCACGAGAAGCTCCAGCCCAAAAGGCAGCCAAAATCCAGCCCACCTCCGGGAGAATATCAAGAGCAGGGGGTGGAGCAAGCCAGGCCTCAAACCACGAGAAGCTCCAGCCTTAAAGGCAGCCAAAATGCAGCCCACATCCGGTAGAATCTCAAGAGCAGGGGGTGGAGCAAGCCAGGCCTCAAACCACGAGAAGCTCTAGACCAAAAAGCAGCCAAAATGCAGCCCACATCCGGGAGAATATCAAGAGCAGGGGGTGGAGCAAGCCAGGCCTCAAACCACAAGAAGCTCCAGCCCAAAATGCAGCCAAAATCCAGTCCACATGCGGGAGAATCTCAAGAGCAGGGGGTGGAGCAAGCCAGGCCTCAAACCACGAGAAGCTCCAGCCCAAAAGGCAGCCAAAATCCAGTCCACATGCGGGAGAATCTCAAGAGCAGGGGGTGGAGCAAGCCAGGACTCAAACCACGAGAAGCTCCAACCCAAAAGGCAGCAAAAATCCAGCCCACCTCGGGGAGAATCTCAAGAGCAGGGGTTCGAGCAAGCCAGGCCTCAAACCACGAGAAGCTCCAGCCCAAAAGGCAGCCAAAATGCAGCCCACATCCGGGAGAATATCAAGAGCAGGGGGTGGACCAAACGAGGCCTCAAACCACGAGAACCTCCAGCCCAAAAGGCAGCCAAAATGCAGCCCACATCCGGGAGAATCTCAAGAACAGGGGGTGGAGCAAGCCAGGCCTCAAACCACGAGAAGCTCCAGCCCAAAATGTAACCAAAATCCAGCCCACATCCGGGACAAACTCAAGAGCAGGGGGTGGAGCAAGCCAGGCCTCAAACCACGAGAAGCTCCAGCCCAAAAGGCAACCAAAATGCAGCCCACATCCGGGTGAATCCCTAGAACAGGGGGTGGAGCAAGCCAGGCCTCAAACCACGAGAAGCTCCAGCCCAAAATGCAGCGAAAATGCAGCCCACATCCGGGAGAATATCAAGAGCAGGGGGTGGAGCAAGCCAGGCCTCAAACCTCGAGAATCTCCAGCCCAAAAGGCAGCCAAAATCCAGCCCACATCCGGGAGAATCTCAAGAGCAGGGGGTGGAGCAAGCCAGGCCTCAAACCACGAGAAGCTCCAGCCCAAGTATCAGCCAAAATGCAGCCCACATCCGGGAGAATCTCAAGAGCAGGGGGTGGAGCAATGCAGGACTCAACCACAAGAAGCTCCAGCCCAAAAGTCAGCCAAAATCCAGCCCACATCCGGGAGAATATCAAGAGCAGGGGCTGGAGCAAGCCAGGCCTCAAACCATGAGAAGCTCCAGCCCAAAAGGCAGCCAAAATGCATCCCACATCCGGGAGAATCTCAAGAGCAGGGGGTGGAGCAAGCCAGGCCTCAAACCACGAGAAGCTCCAGCCCAAAATGCAGCCAAAATGCAGCCCACATCTGGGAGAATCTCAAGAGCAGGGGGTGGAGCAAGCCAGGCCTCAAACCACGAGAAGCTCCAGCCCAAAAGGCAGCCAAAATCCAGTCCACATGCGGGAGAATCTCAAGAGCAGGGGGTGGAGCAAGCCAGGCCTCAAACCACAAGAAGCTCCAGCCCAAAAGGCAGCCAAAATCCAGCCCACCTCCGGGAGAATCTCAAGAGCAGGGGGTGGAGCAAGCCAGGCCTCAAACCACGAGAAGCTCCAGTCTTAAATGCAGCCAAAATGCAGCCCACATCCGGGAGAATATCAAGAGCAGGGGGTGGAGCAAGCCAGGCCTCAAACCACAAGAAGCTCCAGTCCAAAAGGCAGCCAAAATCCAGTCCACATGCGGGAGAATCTCAAGAGCAGGGGGTGGAGCAAGCCAGGCCTCAAACCACGAGAAGCTCCAGCCCAAAAGGCAGCCAAAATCCAGTCCACATGCGGGAGAATCTCAAGAGCAGGGGGTGGAGCAAGCCAGGCCTCAAACCACGAGAAGCTCCAACCCAAAAGGCAGCAAAAATCCAGCCCACCTCGGGGAGAATCTCAAGAGCAGGGGTTCGAGCAAGCCAGGCCTCAAACCACGAGAAGCTCCAGCCCAAAAGGCAGCCAAAATGCAGCCCACATCCGGGAGAATATCAAGAGCAGGGGGTGGACCAAGCCAGGCCTCAAACCACGAGAACCTCCAGCCCAAAAGGCAGCCAAAATGCAGCCCACCTCCGGGAGAATCTCAAGAGCAGGGGGTGGAGCAAGCCAGGCCTCAAACCACGAGAAGCTTCAGCCCAAAAGGCAGCCAAAATGCAGCCCACATCTGAGAGAATCTCAAGAGCAGGGGGTGGAGCAAGCCAGGCCTCAAACCATGAGAAGCTCCAGCCTTAAAGGCAGCCAAAATCCTACCCACATCCGGGAGAATATCAAGAGCAGGGGGTGGAGCAAGCCAGGCCTCAAACCACGAGAAGCTCCAGCCCAAGAATCAGCCAAAATGCAGCCCACTTCTGGGAGAATATCAAGAGCAGGGGTTGGAGCAAGCCAGGCCTCAAACCACGAGAAGCTCCAGCCCAAAAGGCAGCCAAAATGCAGCCCACTTCTGGGAGAATCTCAAGAGCAGGGGTTGGAGCAAGCCAGGCCTCAAACCACGAGAAGCTCCAGGCCAAAATGCAGCCAAATTCCAGCCCAAATCCGGGAGAATCTCAAGAGCAGGGGGTGGAGCAAGCCAGGCCTCAAAGCATGGGAAGCTCCAGCCCAAAATGCAGCCAAAATGCAGCCCACATCCGGGAGAATATCAAGAGCAGGGGGTGGAGCAAGCCAGGCCTCAAACCACGAGAAGCTCCAGCCCAAAAGGCAGCCAAAATCCAGCCCACTTCGGGGAGAATCTCAAGAGCAGGGGGTGGAGCAAGCCAGGCCTCAAACCACGAGAAGCTCCAGCCCAAAAGGCAGCCACAATCCAGCACATATCCCGGAGAATCTCAAGAGCAGGGGGTGGAGCAAGCCAGGCCTCAAACCACGAGAAGCTCCAGCCCAAAAGGCAGCCAAAATGCAGCCCACATCCGGGAGAATATCAAGAGAAGGAGGTGGAGCAAGCCAGGCCTCAAACCACGACAATCTCCAGCCCAAAGGCAGCCAAAATGGAGCCCACATCCGGGAGAATATCAAGAGAAGGAGGTGGAGCAAGCCAGGCCTCAAACCACGAGAAGCTCCAGCCCAAAAGGCAGCCAAAATCCAGACCACATCCCGGAGAATCTCAAGAGCAGGGGGTGGAGCAAGCCAGGCCTCAAACCACGAGAATTTCCAGCCCAAAAGGCAGCCACAATCAAGCCCACATCACGGAGAATAACAAGATCAGGGGGTGGAGCAAGCCAGGCCTCAAACCACGAGAAGCTCCAGCCCAAAAGGCAGCCAAAATCCAGCACACATCAGGGAGAATCTCAAGAGCAGGGGGTGGAGCAAGCCAGGCTCCAAACCATGAGAAGCTCCAGCCCAAAAAGCAGCCAAAATCCTAACCACATCCGGGAGAATCTCAAGAGCAGGGGGTGGAGCAAGCCAGGCCTCAAACAACGAAAAGCTCCAGCCCAAAAAGCAGCCAAAATCCTAACCACATCCGGGAGAATCTCAAGAGCAGGGGTTGGAGCAAGCCAGGCCTCAAACAACGAAAAGCTCCAGCCCAAAAGGCAGCCAAAATGCAGCCCACATCCGGGAGAATCTCAAGAGCAGGGGGTGGAGCAAGCCAGGCCTCAAACCACGAGAAGCTCAAGCCCAAAAGGCAGCCAAAATGCAGCCCACCTCCGGGAGACTATCAAGAGCAGGGGGTGTAGTAAGACAGGCCTCAAACCACGAGAAGCTCCTGCCCAAAAGGAAGCCAAATTTCAGCCCACATCCGGGAGAATCTCAAGAGCAGGGGGTGGAGCAAGACAGGCCTCAAACCACGAGAAGCTCCAGCCCAAGAATCAGACAAAATGCAGCCCACATCCGGGAGAATCTCAAGAGCAAGGGGTGGAGCAAACCAGGCCTCAAACCATGAGAAGCTCCAGCCCAAGTATCAGCCAAAATGCAGCCCACATTTGGAGAATATCAGCAACAGGGGGTGGAGCAAGCCAGGCCTCAAACCACGAGAAGCTCCAGCCCAAGAATCAGACAAAATGCAGCCCACCTCCGGGAGAATCTCAAGAGCAGGGGGTGGAGCAAGCCAGGCCTCAAAGCTTGGGAAGCTCCAGCCCAAAAGGCAGCCACAATCCAGCCCACATCCGGGAGAATCTCAAGAGCAGGGAGTGGAGCAAGCCAGGCCTCAAACCACGAGAAGCTCCAGCCCAAAATGCAGCCAAAATCCTAAACACCTCCAGGAGAATCTCAAGAGCAGGGGGTGGAGCAAGCCAGGCCTTAAACCACAAGAAGCTCCAGCCCAAAAGGCAGCCAAAACGCAGCCCACATCCGGGAGAATCTCAAGAGCAGGGGGTGGAGCAAGCCAGGCCTCAAACCACGAGAAGCTACAGCCCAAAATGCAGCCAAAATTCAGGCCACATCCAGGAGAATCTCAAGAGCAGGGGGTGGAGCAAGCCAGGCCTCAAACCACGAGAAGCTCCAGCCCAAAAGGCAGCCAAAATGCAGCCCACATCCGGGAGAATATCAAGAGCACAGAGTGGAGCAAGCCAGGCCTCAAACCACGAGAAGCTCCAGCCCAAA
Organism: Rhynochetos jubatus; assembly: GCA_027574665.1. NCBI lineage: Eukaryota > Metazoa > Chordata > Aves > Eurypygiformes > Rhynochetidae > Rhynochetos > Rhynochetos jubatus. Next base: position 1,352,907 of record CM050669.1, read on the forward strand.
AAGCAGCCAAAATCCTAACCACATCCGGGAGAATCTCAAGAGCAGTGGGTGGAGCAAGCCAGGCCTCAAACCACGAGAAGCTCCAGCCCAAAAGGCAGCCAAAATGCAGCCCACCTCCGGGAGACTATCAAGAGCAGGGAGTGGAGCAAGCCAGGCCTCAAACCACGAGAAGCTCCAGCCCAAGAATCAGCCAAAATGCAGCCCACATCCGGAGAATCTCAAGAGCAGGGGGTGGAGCAAGCCAGGCCTCAAACCACGAGAAGCTCCAGCCCAAAAAGCAGCCAAATTCCAGCCCACATCTGGGAGAATCTCAAGAGAAGGAGGTGGCGTAAGGCAGGCCCCAAACCACGAGAAGCTCCAGCCCAAAAGGCAGCCAAAATGCAGCCCACATCTGGGAGAATATCCTGAGCAGGGGGTGGAGCAAGCCAGGCCTCAAACCACGAGAAGCTCCAGCCCAAGAATCAGCCAAAATGCAGCCCACATCCGGGAGAATCTCAAGAGCAGGGGGTGGAGCAAACCAGGCCTCAAACCATGAGAAGCTCCAGCCCAAGAATCAGCCAAAATGCAGCCCACATCCGGGAGAATATCAGCAACAGGGGGTGGAGCAAGCCAGGCCTCAAACCACGAGAAGCTCCAGCCCAAAAGGTAGCCAAAATCCAGCCCACCTCCGAGAGAATCTCAAGAGCAGGGGGTGGAGCAAGCCAGGCCTCAGACCACGAGAAGCTCCAGCCCAACAGGCAGCCAGAATCCAGCCCACCTCCTGGAGAATCTCAAGAGCAGGGGGTGGAGCAAGCCAGGCCTCAAAGCTTGGGAAGCTCCAGCCCAAAAGGCAGCCACAATCCAGCCCACATCAGGGAGAATATCAAGAGCAGGGAGTGGAGCAAGCCAGGCCTCAAACCACGAGAAGCTCCAGTCCAAAAAGCAGCCAAAATCCTAAACACATCCAGGAGAATCTCAAGAGCAGGGGGTGGAGCAAGCCAGGCCTCAAACCACGAGAAGCTCCAGCCCAAAAGGCAGCCAAAATGCAGCCCACATCCGGGAGAATCTCAAGAGCAGGGGGTGGAGCAAGCCAGGCCTCAAACCACGAGAAGCTCCAGCCCAAAATTCAGCCAAAATGCAGCCCACATCCTGTAGAATATCAAGAGCAGGGGGTGGAGCAAGCCAGGCCTCAAACCACGAGAAGCTCCAGCCCAAAAGGCAGCCAAAATGCAGCCCACATCCGGGAGAATCTCAACAGCAGTGGGTGGAGCAAGCCAGGCCTCAAACCACGAGAAGCTCCAGCCCAAAAGGCAGCCAAAATGCAGCCCACATCCGGGAGAATCTCAAGAGCAGGGGGTGGAGCAAGCCAGGCCTCAAACCTCGAGAAGCTCCAGCCCAAAAGGCAGCCAAAATGCAGCCCACATCCGTGAGAATCTCAAGAGCAGGGGGTGGAGCAAGCCAGGCCTCAAACCACGAGAAGCTCCAGCCCAAAAGGCAGCCAAAATGCATCCCACATCTACGAGAATCTCAAGAGCAGGGGTTGGAGCAAGCCAGGCCTCAAACCACGAGAAGCTCCAGCCCAAAAGGCAGCCAAAATGCAGCCCACATCCGTGAGAATATCAAGAGCAGGTGGTGGAGCAAGCCAGGCCTCAAACCACGAGAAGCTCCAGCCCAAAAGGCAGCCAAAATCCTACCCACATCCGGGAGAATATCAAGAACAGGTGTGGAGCAAGCCAGGCCTCAAACCACGAGAAGCTCCTGCCCAAAAGCAAGCCAAATTCCAGCCCACATCCGGGAGAATCTCAAGAGCAGGGGGTGGAGCAAGCCAGGCCTCAAACCACGAGAAGCTCCAGCCCAAGGATCAGCCAAAATGCAGCCCACATCCGGGAGAATCTCAAGAGCAGGGGTGGGAGCAAACCAGGCCTCAAACCATGAGAAGCTCCAGCCCAAGATTCAGCCAAAATGCAGCCCACATCCGGAGAATATCAACAACAGGGGGTGGAGCAAGCCAGGCCTCAAACCACGAGAAGCTCCAGCCCAAGAGGCAGCCAAATTCCAGCCCACATCCAGGAGAATCTCAAGAGCAGGGTGTGGAGCAAGCCAGGCCTCAGACCACGAGAAGCTCCAGCCCAACAGGCAGCCAAATTCCAGCCCACATCCGGGAGAATCTCAAGAGCAGGGGGTGGAGCAAGCCAGACCTCAAAGCATGGGAAGCTCCAGCCCAAAAGGCAGCCACAATCCAGCCCACATCAGGGAGAATATCAAGAGCAGGGAGTGGAGCAAGCCAGGCCTCAAACCACGAGAAGCTCCAGCCCAAAAGGCATCCAAAATCCTAACCACATCAGGGAGAATCTCAAGAGCAGGGGGTGGAGCAAACCAGGCCTCAAACCATGAGAAGCTCCAGCCCAAGAATCAGCCAAAATGCAGCCCACATCCGGAGAATATCAACAACAGGGGGTGGAGCAAGCCAGGCCTCAAACCACGAGAAGCTCCAGCCCAAAAGGCAGCCAAAATCCAGCCCACATCCGGGAGAATCTCAAGAGCAGGGGGTGGAGCAAGCCAGGCCTCAAACCACGAGAAGCTCCAGGCCAAAAGGAAGCCAAATTCCAGCCCACATCCGGGCGAATCTCAAGAGAAGGAGGTGGCGTAATGCAGGCCTCAAACCACGAGAAGCTCCAGCCCAAAAGGCAGCCAAAATGCAGCCCACATCCGCGAGAATATCCTGAGCAGGGGGTGGAGCAAGCCAGGCCTCAGACCACGAGATCCTCCAGCCCAACAGGCAGCCAGAATCCAGCCCACATCCGGGAGAATCTCAAGAGCAGGGGGTGGAGCAAGCCAGGCCTCAAACCAGGAGAAGCTCCAGCCCAAAAGGCAGCCACAATCCAGCCCACATCCGGGAGAATATCAAGAGCAGGGGCCGGAGCAAGCCAGGCCTCAAACCACGAGAAGCTCCAGCCTAAAAGGCAGCCAAAATGCAGCCCACATCCGGGAGAATCTCAAGAGCAGGGGGTGTAGCAAGCCAGGCCCCAAACCACGAGAAGCTCCAGCCAAAAAGGCAGCCAAAATGCAGCCCACATCCGGGAGAATATCAAGAGCAGTGGGTGGAGCAAGCCAGGCCTCAAACCACGAGAAGCTCCAGCCCAAAATGCAGACAAAATCCTACCCACATCCGGGAGAATATCAAGAGCAGGAGTGGAGCAAGCCAGGCCTCAAACCACGAGAAGCTCCAGCCCCAAAAGGCAGCCAAAATGCAGCCCACCTCCGGGAGATTATCAAGAGCAGGGGGTGGAGCAAGCCAGGCCTCAAACCACAAGAAGCTCCAGCCCAAAAGGCAGCCAAAATGCAGCCCACATCCGGGAGAATCTCAAGAGCAGGGGGTGGAGGAAGCCAGGCCTCAAACCACGAGAAGCTCCAGCCCAAAATGCAGCCAAAATGCAGCCCACATCCGGGAGAATCTCAAGAGCAGGGGTGGGAGCAAACCAGGCCTCAAACCATGAGAAGCTCCAGCCCAAGATTCAGCCAAAATGCAGCCCACATCCGGAGAATATCAACAACAGGGGGTGGAGCAAGCCAGGCCTCAAACCACGAGAAGCTCCAGCCCAAGAGGCAGCCAAATTCCAGCCCACATCCAGGAGAATCTCAAGAGCAGGGTGTGGAGCAAGCCAGGCCTCAGACCACGAGAAGCTCCAGCCCAACAGGCAGCCAAATTCCAGCCCACATCCGGGAGAATCTCAAGAGCAGGGGGTGGAGCAAGCCAGACCTCAAAGCATGGGAAGCTCCAGCCCAAAAGGCAGCCACAATCCAGCCCACATCAGGGAGAATATCAAGAGCAGGGAGTGGAGCAAGCCAGGCCTCAAACCACGAGAAGCTCCAGCCCAAAAGGCATCCAAAATCCTAACCACATCAGGGAGAATCTCAAGAGCAGGGGGTGGAGCAAACCAGGCCTCAAACCATGAGAAGCTCCAGCCCAAGAATCAGCCAAAATGCAGCCCACATCCGGAGAATATCAACAACAGGGGGTGGAGCAAGCCAGGCCTCAAACCACGAGAAGCTCCAGCCCAAAAGGCAGCCAAAATCCAGCCCACATCCGGGAGAATCTCAAGAGCAGGGGGTGGAGCAAGCCAGGCCTCAAACCACGAGAAGCTCCAGCCCAAAAGGAAGCCAAATTCCAGCCCACATCCGGGCGAATCTCAAGAGAAGGAGGTGGCGTAATGCAGGCCTCAAACCACGAGAAGCTCCAGCCCAAAAGGCAGCCAAAATGCAGCCCACATCCGCGAGAATATCCTGAGCAGGGGGTGGAGCAAGCCAGGCCTCAGACCACGAGATCCTCCAGCCCAACAGGCAGCCAGAATCCAGCCCACATCCGGGAGAATCTCAAGAGCAGGGGGTGGAGCAAGCCAGGCCTCAAACCAGGAGAAGCTCCAGCCCAAAAGGCAGCCACAATCCAGCCCACATCCGGGAGAATATCAAGAGCAGGGGCCGGAGCAAGCCAGGCCTCAAACCACGAGAAGCTCCAGCCTAAAATGCAGCCAAAATGCAGCCCACATCCGGGAGAATCTCAAGAGCAGGGGGTGTAGCAAGCCAGGCCCCAAACCACGAGAAGCTCCAGCCAAAAAGGCAGCCAAAATGCAGCCCACATCCGGGAGAATATCAAGAGCAGTGGGTGGAGCAAGCCAGGCCTCAAACCACGAGAAGCTCCAGCCCAAAATGCAGACAAAATCCTACCCACATCCGGGAGAATATCAAGAGCAGGAGTGGAGCAAGCCAGGCCTCAAACCACGAGAAGCTCCAGCCCCAAAAGGCAGCCAAAATGCAGCCCACCTCCGGGAGATTATCAAGAGCAGGGGGTGGAGCAAGCCAGGCCTCAAACCACAAGAAGCTCCAGCCCAAAAGGCAGCCAAAATGCAGCCCACATCCGGGAGAATCTCAAGAGCAGGGGGTGGAGGAAGCCAGGCCTCAAACCACGAGAAGCTCCAGCCCAAAATGCAGCCAAAATTCAGCCCACATCCGGGAGAATCTCAAGAGCAGGGGGTGGAGCAAGCCAGGCCTCAAACCACGAGAAGCTCCAGCCCAAAAGGCAGCCAAAATGCAGCCCACATCCGGGAGAATCTCAAGAGCAGGGGGTGGAGCAAGCCAGGCCTCAAACCACGAGAAGCTCCAGCCCAAATTGCAGCCAAAATTCAGCCCACATCCGGGAGAATCTCAAGAGCAGGGGGTGGAGGAAGCCAGGCCTCAAACCACGAGAAGCTCCAGCCCAAAAGGCAACCAAAATGCAGCCCACATCCCGGAGAATCTCAAGAGCAGGGGGTGGAGCAAGCCAGGCCCCAAGGCACGAGAAGCTCCAGCCCAAAAGGCAGCCAAAATCCAGCCCACGGCCGTGAGAATCTCAAGAGCAGGGGGTGGAGCAAGCCAGGCCTCAAACCACGAGAAGCTCCAGCCCAAAATGCAGACAAAATCCTACCCACATCCGGGAGAATCTCAAGAGCAGGGTTTGGAGCAAGCCAGGCCTCAAACCACGAGAAGCTCCAGCCCAAAAGGCAGCCAAAATGCAGCCCACCTCCGGGAGAATCTCAAGAGCAGGGGGTGGAGCAAGCCAGGCCTCAAGCCACAAGAAGCTCCAGCCCAAAAGGCAGCCAAAATCCAGCCCACATCCGGGAGAATCTCAAGAGAAGGGGGTGGAGCAGGCCAGGCCTCAAACCATGAGAAGCTCTAGCCCTAAAAGCAGCCAAAATGCAGACCACATCTGGGAGAATCTCAAGAGCAGGGGGTGGAGCAAGCCAGGCCTCAAACCACGAGAAGCTCCAGCCCAAAAGGCAGCCAAAATGCAGCCCACATCCGGGAGAATCTCAAGAGCAGGGGGTGGAGCAAGCCAGCCCCCAAACCACGAGAAGCTCCAGCCCAAAATGCAGCCAAAATGCAGCCCAAATCCGGGAGAATCTCAAGAGCAGGGGGTGGAGCAAGCCAGGCCCCAAAGCACGAGAAGCTCCAGCCCAAAAGGCAGCCAAAATGCAGCCCACATCCCGAAAAATCTCAAGAGCAGGGGGTGGAGCAAGCCAGGCCTCAAACCATGAGAAGCTCCAGCCCAAGAATCAGCCAAAATGCAGCCCACATCCGGGAGAATATCAGCAACAGGGGGTGGAGCAAGCCAGGCCTCAAACCACGAGAAGCTCCAGCCCAAAAGGCAGCCAAAATCCAGCCCACCTCCGAGAGAATCTCAAGAGCAGGGGGTGGAGCAAGCCAGGCCTCAGACCACGAGAAGCTCCAGCCCAACAGGCAGCCAGAATCCAGCCCACCTCCTGGAGAATCTCAAGAGCAGGGGGTGGAGCAAGCCAGGCCTCAAACCACGAGAAGCTCCAGTCCAAAAAGCAGCCACAATCCAGCCCACATCAGGGAGAATATCAAGAGCAGGGAGTGGAGCAAGCCAGGCCTCAAACCACGAGAAGCTCCAGTCCAAAAAGCAGCCAAAATCCTAAACACATCCAGGAGAATCTCAAGAGCAGGGGGTGGAGCAAGCCAGGCCTCAAACCACGAGAAGCTCCAGCCCAAAAGGCAGCCAAAATGCAGCCCACATCCGGGAGAATCTCAAGAGCAGGGGGTGGAGCAAGCCAGGCCTCAAACCACGAGAAGCTCCAGCCCAAAATTCAGCCAAAATGCAGCCCACATCCTGTAGAATATCAAGAGCAGGGGGTGGAGCAAGCCAGGCCTCAAACCACGAGAAGCTCCAGCCCAAAAGGCAGCCAAAATGCAGCCCACATCCGGGAGAATCTCAAGAGCAGGGGGTGGAGCAAGCCAGGCCTCAAACCACGAGAAGCTCCAGCCCAAAAGGCAGCCAAAATGCAGCCCACATCCGGGAGAATCTCAAGAGCAGGGGGTGGAGCAAGCCAGGCCTCAAACCTCGAGATTCTCCAGCCCAAAAGGCAGCCAAAATGCAGCCCACATCCGTGAGAATCTCAAGAGCAGGGGGTGGAGCAAGCCAGGCCTCAAACCACGAGAAGCTCCAGCCCAAAAGGCAGCCAAAATCCAGCCCACATCTACGAGAATCTCAAGAGCAGGGGTTGGAGCAAGCCAGGCCTCAAACCACGAGAAGCTCCAGCCCAAAAGGCAGCCAAAATGCAGCCCACATCCGTGAGAATATCAAGAACAGGAGTGGAGCAAGCCAGGCCTCAAACCACGAGAAGCTCCAGCCCAAAAGGCAGCCAAAATCCTACCCACATCCGGGAGAATATCAAGAACAGGTGTGGAGCAAGCCAGGCCTCAAACCACGAGAAGCTCCTGCCCAAAAGCAAGCCAAATTCCAGCCCACATCCGGGAGAATCTCAAGAGCAGGGGGTGGAGCAAGCCAGGCCTCAAACCACGAGAAGCTCCAGCCCAAGGATCAGCCAAAATGCAGCCCACATCCAGGAGAATCTCAAGAGCAGGGGTGGGAGCAAACCAGGCCTCAAACCATGAGAAGCTCCAGCCCAAGATTCAGCCAAAATGCAGCCCACATCCGGAGAATATCAACAACAGGGGGTGGAGCAAGCCAGGCCTCAAACCACGAGAAGCTCCAGCCCAAGAGGCAGCCAAATTCCAGCCCACATCCAGGAGAATCTCAAGAGCAGGGGGTGGAGCAAGCCAGGCCTCAGACCACGAGAAGCTCCAGCCCAACAGGCAGCCAAATTCCAGCCCACATCCGGGAGAATCTCAAGAGCAGGGGGTGGAGCAAGCCAGGCCTCAAAGCATGGGAAGCTCCAGCCCAAAAGGCAGCCACAATCCAGCCCACATCAGGGAGAATATCAAGAGCAGGGAGTGGAGCAAGCCAGGCCTCAAACCACGAGAAGCTCCAGCCCAAAAGGCATCCAAAATCCTAACCACATCAGGGAGAATCTCAAGAGCAGGGGGTGGAGCAAACCAGGCCTCAAACCATGAGAAGCTCCAGCCCAAGAATCAGCCAAAATGCAGCCCACATCCGGAGAATATCAACAACAGGGGGTGGAGCAAGCCAGGCCTCAAACCACGAGAAGCTCCAGCCCAAAAGGCAGCCAAAATCCAGCCCACATCCGGGAGAATCTCAAGAGCAGGGGGTGGAGCAAGCCAGGCCTCAAACCACGAGAAGCTCCAGCCCAAAAGGAAGCTAAATTCCAGCCCACATCCGGGCGAATCTCAAGAGAAGGAGGTGGCGTAATGCAGGCCTCAAACCACGAGAAGCTCCAGCCCAAAAGGCAGCCAAAATGCAGCCCACATCCGCGAGAATATCCTGAGCAGGGGGTGGAGCAAGCCAGGCCTCAAACCACAAGAAGCTCCAGCCCAAAAGGCAGCCAAAATGCAGCCCACATCCGGGAGAATCTCAAGAGCAGGGGGTGGAGGAAGCCAGGCCTCAAACCACGAGAAGCTCCAGCCCAAAATGCAGCCAAAATTCAGCCCACATCCGGGAGAATCTCAAGAGCAGGGGGTGGAGGAAGCCAGGCCTCAAACCACGAGAAGCTCCAGCCCAAAAGGCAGCCAAAATGCAACCCACATCCCGGAGAATCTCAAGAGCAGGGGGTGGAGCAAGCCAGGCCCCAAGGCACGAGAAGCTCCAGCCCAAAAGGCAGCCAAAATCCAGCCCACGGCCGTGAGAATCTCAAGAGCAGGGGGTGGAGCAAGCCAGGCCTCAAACCACGAGAAGCTCCAGCCCAAAATGCAGACAAAATCCTACCCACATCCGGGAGAATCTCAAGAGCAGGGTTTGGAGCAAGCCAGGCCTCAAACCACGAGAAGCTCCAGCCCAAAAGGCAGCCAAAATGCAGCCCACCTCCGGGAGAATCTCAAGAGCAGGGGGTGGAGCAAGCCAGGCCTCAAACCACAAGAAGCTCCAGCCCAAAAGGCAGCCAAAATCCAGCCCACATCCGGGAGAATCTCAAGAGAAGGGGGTGGAGCAGGCCAGGCCTCAAACCATGAGAAGCTCTAGCCCTAAAAGCAGCCAAAATGCAGACCACATCTGGGAGAATCTCAAGAGCAGGGTGTGGAGCAAGCCAGGCCTCAAACCACGAGAAGCTCCAGCCCAAAAGGCAGCCAAAATGCAGCCCACATCCGGGAGAATCTCAAGAGCAGGGGGTGGAGCAAGCCAGCCCCCAAACCACGAGAAGCTCCAGCCCAAAATGCAGCCAAAATGCAGCCCAAATCCGGGAGAATCTCAAGAGCAGGGGGTGGAGCAAGCCAGGCCCCAAAGCACGAGAAGCTCCAGCCCAAAAGGCAGCCAAAATGCAGCCCACATCCCGGAGAATCTCAAGAGCAGGGGGTGGAGCAAGCCAGGCCCCAAGGCACGAGAAGCTCCAGCCCAAAAGGCAGCCAAAATCCAGCCCACATCCGGGAGAATATCAAGAGCAGTGGGTGGAGCAAGCCAGGCCCCAAACCACGAGAATCTCAAGCCCAAAACTCACCCAAAAATGCAGCCCACGTCAGGAAGAATCTCAAGAGCAGGGGGTGGAGCAAGCCAGGCCTCAAACCACGAGAAGCTCCAGCCCAAAAGGCAGCCAAAATCCAGCCCACATCCAGGAAAATATCAAGAGCAGGGGGTGGAGCAAGCCAGGCCTCAAACCACGAGAAGCTCCAGCCCAAGAAGCAGCCAAATTCCAGGCCACATCTGGGAGAATCTCAAGAGCAGGGGGTGGAGCAAGCCAGGCCCCAAACCACGAGAAGCTCCAGCCCAAAAGGCAGCCAAAATGCAGCCCACATGCGGGAGAATCTCAAGAGCAGGGGGTGGAGCAAGCCAGGCCTCAAACCACGAGAAGCTCCAGCCCAAAAGGCAGCCAAAATGCAGCCCACATCCGGGAGAATCTCAAGAGCAGGGGGTGGAGCAAGCCAGGCCCCAAACCACGAGAAGCTCCAGCCCAAAATGCAGCCAAAATGCAGCCCACATCCGGGAGAATCTCAAGAGCAGGGGCTGGAGCAAGCCAGGCCTCAAACCACGAGAAGCTCCAGCCCAAAAAGCAGCTAAAATCCAGCACACATCCGGGAGAATCTCAAGAGCAGGGGGTGGAGCAAGCCAGGCCCCAAACCACGAGAAGCTCCAGCCCAAAATGCAGCTAAAATCCAGCCCACATCCGGGAGAATCTCAAGAGCAGGGGGTGGAGTAAGCCAGGCCCCAAAGCACGAGAAGCTCCAGCCCAAAAGGCAGCCAAAATGCAGCCCACATCCGGCAGAATCTCAAGAGCAGGAGGTGGAGCAAGCCAGGCCTCAAACCACGAGAAGCTCCAGACAAAAGGCAGCCAAAATGCAGCCCACATCCGGGAGAATCTCAAGAGCAGAGGCTGGAGCAAGCCAGGCCTCAAACCACGAGAAGCTCCAGCCTAAAAGGCAGCCAAAATCCAGCCCACTTCGGGGAGAATCTCAAGAGCAAGGGGTGGAGCAAGCCAGGCCCCAAACCACGAGAAGCTCCAGCCCAAAAGGCAGCCAAAATGCAGCCCACATCCGGTAGAATCTCAAGAGCAGGGGCTGGAGCAAGCCAGGCCTCAAACCATGAGAAGCTCCAGCCCAAAATGCAGCCAAAATCCAGCCCACATCCGGCAGAATCTCAAGAGCAGGGGGTGGAGCAAGCCAGGCCTCAAACCACGAGAAGCTCCAGCCCAAGAAGCAGCCAAATTCCAGGCCACATCCGGGAGAATATCAAGAGCAGGGGGTGGAACAAGCCAGGCCTCAAAGCACGAGAAGCTCCAGCCCAAAAGGCAGCCAAATGCAGCCCACATCCGGCAGAATCTCAAGAGCAGGAGGTGGAGCAAGCCAGGCCTCAAACCACGAGAAGCTCCAGCCCAAAAGGCAGCCAAAATCCAGCCCACTTCGGGGAGAATATCAAGAGCAGGGGGTGGAGAAATCCAGGCCCCAAACCACGAGAAGCTCCAGCCCAAAGTGCAGCCAAAATCCAGCCCACATCCGGGAGAATCTCAAGAGCAGGGGTTGGAGCAAGCCAGGCCTCAAACCACGAGAAGCTCCAGCCCAAAAGGCAGCCAAATTGCAGCCCACATCTGGGAGAATCTCAAGAGCAGGGGGTGGAGCAAGCCAGGCCCCAAACCATGAGAAGCTCCAGCCCAAAAGTCAGCCAAAAATGCATCCCACTTCGGGGAGAATCTCAAGAGCAGGGGTTGGAGCAAGCCAGGCCCCAAACCACGAGAAGCTCCAGCCCAAAAGGCAGCCAAAATCCAGCCCACGTCCGTGAGAATATCAAGAGCAGGGGGTGGAGCAAGCCAGGCCTCAAACCACGAGATGCTCCAGCCCAAGAAGCAGCCAAATTCCAGGCCACATCCGGGAGAATCTCAAGAGCAGGGGGTGGAGCAAGCCAGGCCTCAAACCACGAGAAGCTCCAGCCCAAAAGGCAGCCAAAATGCAGCCCACATCCGGCAGAATCTCAAGAGCAGGAGGTGGAGCAAGCCAGGCCTCAAACCACGAGAATCTCCAGCCCAAAAGGCAGCCAAAATGCAGCCCACTTCGGGGAGAATCTCAAGAGCAGGGGGTGGAGCAAGCCAGGTCTCAAACCTCGAGAAGCTCCAGCCCAAAATGCAGCCAAAATCCAGCCCACATCCAGGAAAATATCAAGAGCAGGGGGTGGAGCAAGCCAGGCCTCAAACCACGAGAAGCTCCAGCCCACAAGGCAGCCAAAATGCAGCCCACATCCGGGAGAATATCAAGAGCAGGGCGTGGAACAAGCCAGGCCCCAAGCCACGAGAATCTTCAGCCCAAAAAGCAGCGAAATTCCAGCCCACCTCCGGGAGAATCTCAAGAGCAGGGTGTGGAGCAAGCCAGGCCTCAAACCACGAGAATCTCCTGCCCAAAAGGCAGCCAAAATGCAGCCCACATCCGGGAGAATCTCAAGAGCAGGGGGTGGAGCAAGCCAGGCCTCAAACCACGAGAAACTCCAGCCCAAAAGGCAGCCAAAATTCAGCCCACATCCAGGAGAATCTCAAGAGCAGGGGGTGGAGCAAGCCAGGCCCCAAACCACGAGAAGCTCCAGCCCAAAATGCAGCCAAAATGCAGGCCACCTCCGGGAGAATCTCAAGAGCAGGGGGTGGAGCAAGCCAGGCCTCAAACCACGAGAAGCTCCAGCCCAAAAGGCAGCCAAATGCCAGCCCACATCCGGGAGAATCTCAAGAGCAGGGGCTGGAGCAAGCCAGGCCTCAAACCACGAGAAGCTCCAGCCCAAAATGCAGCCCACATCCGGGAGAATCTCAAGAGCAGGGGGTGGAGTAAGCCAGGCCTCAAACCACGAGAAGCTCCAGCCCAAAACTCACCCAAAAACTCAGCCCACGTCGGGAAGAATCTCAAGAGCAGGGGGTGGAGCAAGCCAGCCCCCAAACCACGAGAAGCTCCAGCCCAAAAGGCAGCCAAAATGCAGCCCACATCCGGGAGTATCTCAAGAGCAGGGGGTGGAGCAAGCCAGGCCTCAAACCACGAGAAGCTCCAGCCCAAAATGCAGACAAAATGCAGCCCACCTGCGGGAGAATCTCAAGAGCAGGGGGTGGAGCAAGCCAGGCCTCAAACCACGAGAAGCTGGACCCCAAAAGGCAGCCAAAATCCAGCCCACATCCGGCAGAATCTCAAGAGCAGGGGGTGGAGCAAGCCAGGCCTCAAACCACGAGAAGCTCCAGCCCAAAAGGCAGCCAAAATGGAGCCCACATCCGGGAGAATCTCAAGAGCAGGGGGTGGAGCAAGCCAGGCCTCAAACCACGAGAAGCTAGACCCAAAATGCAGCCAAAATGCAGCCCACATCCAGGAGAATCTCAAGAGCAGGGGGTGGAGCAAGCCAGGCCTCAAACCACGAGAAGCTCCAGCCCAAAAGGCAGCCAAAAATACATCACACTTCGGGGAGAATCTCAAGAGCGGGGGTTGGAGCAGGCCAGGCCTGAAACCACGAGAAGATCCAGCCCAAAAGGCAGCCAAACTCCAGCCAACATCCGGGAGAATATCAAGAGCAGGGGGTGGAGCAAGCCAGGCCCCAAACCACGAGAAGCTCCAGTCCAATATGTATCCAAAATGCAGCCCACATCCGGGAGAATATCAAGAGCAGGGGGTGGAGCAAGCCAGGCCCCAAACCACGAGAAGCTCCAGCCCAAAGTCAGCCAAAACACAGCCCACCTGCGGGAGAATCTCAAGAGCAGGGGGTGGAGCAAGCCAGGCCTCAAACCACGAGAAGCTCCAGCCCAAAATGGAGCCAAAATCCAGCCCACCTCCGGGAGAATCTCAAGAGCAGGGGGTGGAGCAAGCCAGGCCTCAAACCATGAGAATCTCCAGCCCAAAAGGGAGCCAAAATCCAGCCCACCTCCGGGACAATCTCAAGAGCAGGGGGTGGAGCAAGCCAGGCCCCAAACCACGAGAAGCTCCAGCCCAAAAGGCAGCCAAAATGCAGCCCACATCCGGGAGAATCTCAAGAGCAGGGGGTGGAGCATGCCAGGCCTCAAACCACGAGAAGCTCCAGCCCAAAATGCAGCCAAAATCCAGCCCACTTCCTGTAGAATATAAAGAGCAGGGGGTGGAGCAAGCCAGGCACCAAACCACGAGAAGCTCCAGCCCAAAATTCAGCCAAAAATGCCTCCCACATCCCGGAGAATCTCAAGAGCAGGGGGTGGAGCAAGCCATGTCTCAAACCACGAGAAGCTCCAGCCCAAAAGGCAGCCAAAATCCAGCCCATATCCGGGAGAATCTCAAGAGCAGGGGGTGGAGCAAGCCAGGCCCCAAACCACGAGAAGCTCCAGCCCAAAAGGCAGCCAAAATCCAACCCTATATCTGGGAGAATATCAATAGTCGTAGCTGGAGCAACCCAGGCCTCAAACCACGAGAAGCTCTAGCCCAAAAGGCAGCCAAAATCCAACCCTATATCTTGGACAATCTCAAGAGCAGAGGGTGGAGCAAGCCAGGCCTCAAACCACGAGAAGCTCCAGCCCACAAGGCAGCCAAAATCCAGACAACCTGCGGGAGAATATCAAGAGCAGGGGGAGGAGCAAGCCAGGCCTCAAACCACGAGAAGCTCCAGCCCAAAAGGCAGCCAAAATGCAGCCCACATCCGGGAGAATCTCAAGAGCAGGGGGTGGAGCAAGCCAGGCCTCAAACCACGAGAACCTCCCACCCAAAGACAGCCAAAATGCAGCCCACATCTGGGAGAATTTCAAGAGCAGGGGGTGGAGCAAGCCAGGCCCCAAACCACGAGAAGCTCCAGCCCAAAATTCAGCCAAAAATGCAGCCCACATGCGGGAGAATTTCAAGAGCAGGGGGTGGAGCAAGCCAGGCCCCAAACCACGAGAAGCTCCAGCCCAAAAGGCAGCCAAAATGCAGCCCACATCCGGGAGAATCTCAAGAGCAGGGGGTGGAGCAAGCCAGGCCTCAAACCACGAGAAGCTCCAGCCCAAGAAGCAGCCAAATTCCAGGCCACATCCGGGAGAATATCAAGAGCAGGGGGTGGAACAAGCCAGGCCTCAAAGCACGAGAAGCTCCAGCCCAAAAGGCAGCCAAATGCAGCCCACATCCGGCAGAATCTCAAGAGCAGGAGGTGGAGCAAGCCAGGCCTCAAACCACGAGAAGCTCCAGCCCAAAAGGCAGCCAAAATCCAGCCCACTTCGGGGAGAATATCAAGAGCAGGGGGTGGAGAAATCCAGGCCCCAAACCACGAGAAGCTCCAGCCCAAAGTGCAGCCAAAATCCAGCCCACATCCGGGAGAATCTCAAGAGCAGGGGTTGGAGCAAGCCAGGCCTCAAACCACGAGAAGCTCCAGCCCAAAAGGCAGCCAAATTGCAGCCCACATCTGGGAGAATCTCAAGAGCAGGGGGTGGAGCAAGCCAGGCCCCAAACCATGAGAAGCTCCAGCCCAAAAGTCAGCCAAAAATGCATCCCACTTCGGGGAGAATCTCAAGAGCAGGGGTTGGAGCAAGCCAGGCCCCAAACCACGAGAAGCTCCAGCCCAAAAGGCAGCCAAAATCCAGCCCACGTCCGTGAGAATATCAAGAGCAGGGGGTGGAGCAAGCCAGGCCTCAAACCACGAGATGCTCCAGCCCAAGAAGCAGCCAAATTCCAGGCCACATCCGGGAGAATCTCAAGAGCAGGGGGTGGAGCAAGCCAGGCCCCAAAGCACGAGAAGCTCCAGCCCAAAAGGCAGCCAAAATGCAGCCCACATCCGGCAGAATCTCAAGAGCAGGAGGTGGAGCAAGCCAGGCCTCAAACCACGAGAATCTCCAGCCCAAAAGGCAGCCAAAATGCAGCCCACTTCGGGGAGAATCTCAAGAGCAGGGGGTGGAGCAAGCCAGGTCTCAAACCTCGAGAAGCTCCAGCCCAAAATGCAGCCAAAATCCAGCCCACATCCAGGAAAATATCAAGAGCAGGGGGTGGAGCAAGCCAGGCCTCAAACCACGAGAAGCTCCAGCCCACAAGGCAGCCAAAATGCAGCCCACATCCGGGAGAATATCAAGAGCAGGGCGTGGAACAAGCCAGGCCCCAAGCCACGAGAATCTTCAGCCCAAAAAGCAGCGAAATTCCAGACCACATCCGGGAGAATCTCAAGAGCAGGGTGTGGAGCAAGCCAGGCCTCAAACCACGAGAATCTCCTGCCCAAAAGGCAGCCAAAATGCAGCCCACATCCGGGAGAATCTCAAGAGCAGGGGGTGGAGCAAGCCAGGCCTCAAACCACGAGAAACTCCAGCCCAAAAGGCAGCCAAAATTCAGCCCACATCCAGGAGAATCTCAAGAGCAGGGGGTGGAGCAAGCCAGGCCCCAAACCACGAGAAGCTCCAGCCCAAAATGCAGCCAAAATGCAGGCCACCTCCGGGAGAATCTCAAGAGCAGGGGGTGGAGCAAGCCAGGCCTCAAACCACGAGAAGCTCCAGCCCAAAAGGCAGCCAAATGCCAGCCCACATCCGGGAGAATCTCAAGAGCAGGGGCTGGAGCAAGCCAGGCCTCAAACCACGAGAAGCTCCAGCCCAAAATGCAGCCCACATCCGGGAGAATCTCAAGAGCAGGGGGTGGAGTAAGCCAGGCCTCAAACCACGAGAAGCTCCAGCCCAAAACTCACCCAAAAACTCAGCCCACGTCGGGAAGAATCTCAAGAGCAGGGGGTGGAGCAAGCCAGCCCCCAAACCACGAGAAGCTCCTGCCCAAAAGGCAGCCAAAATGCAGGACACATCCGGGAGAATCTCAACAGCAGGGGGTGGAGCAAGCCAGGCCTCAAACCACGAGAAGCTCCAGCCCAAAATGCAGACAAAATGCAGCCCACCTGCGGGAGAATCTCAAGAGCAGGGGGTGGAGCAAGCCAGGCCTCAAACCACGAGAAGCTCCAGCCCAAAAGGCAGCCAAAATGGAGCCCACATCCGGGAGAATCTCAAGAGCAGGGGGTGGAGCAAGCCAGGCCTCAAACCACGAGAAGCTGGACCCCAAAAGGCAGCCAAAATCCAGCCCACATCCGGCAGAATCTCAAGAGCAGGGGGTGGAGCAAGCCAGGCCTCAAACCACGAGAAGCTCCAGCCCAAAAGGCAGCCAAAATGGAGCCCACATCCGGGAGAATCTCAAGAGCAGGGGGTGGAGCAAGCCAGGCCTCAAACCACGAGAAGCTAGACCCAAAATGCAGCCAAAATGCAGCCCACATCCAGGAGAATCTCAAGAGCAGGGGGTGGAGCAAGCCAGGCCTCAAACCACGAGAAGCTCCAGCCCAAAAGGCAGCCAAAAATACATCACACTTCGGGGAGAATCTCAAGAGCAGGGGTTGGAGCAGGCCAGGCCTGAAACCACGAGAAGATCCAGCCCAAAAGGCAGCCAAACTCCAGCCAACATCCGGGAGAATCTCAAGAGCAGGGGGTGGAGCAAGCCAGGCCCCAAACCACGAGAAGCTCCAGTCCAATATGTATCCAAAATGCAGCCCACATCCGGGAGAATATCAAGAGCAGGGGGTGGAGCAAGCCAGGCCCCAAACCACGAGAAGCTCCAGCCCAAAGTCAGCCAAAACACAGCCCACCTGCGGGAGAATCTCAAGAACAGGGGGTGGAGCAAGCCAGGCCTCAAACCACGAGAAGCTCCAGCCCAAAAGGGAGCCAAAATCCAGCCCACATCCGGGAGAATCTCAAGAGCAGGGGGTGGAGAAAGCCAGGCCTCAAACCATGAGAATCTCCAGCCCAAAAGGGAGCCAAAATCCAGCCCACCGCCGGGACAATCTCAAGAGCAGGGGGTGGAGCAAGCCAGGCCCCAAACCACGAGAAGCTCCAGCCCAAAAGGCAGCCAAAATGCAGCCCACATCCGGGAGAATCTCAAGAGCAGGGGGTGGAGCATGCCAGGCCTCAAACCACGAGAAGCTCCAGCCCAAAATGCAGCCAAAATCCAGCCCACTTCCTGTAGAATATAAAGAGCAGGGGGTGGAGCAAGCCAGGCACCAAACCACGAGAAGCTCCAGCCCAAAATTCAGCCAAAAATGCCTCCCACATCCCGGAGAATCTCAAGAGCAGGGGGTGGAGCAAGCCATGTCTCAAACCACGAGAAGCTCCAGCCCAAAAGGCAGCCAAAATCCAGCCCATATCCGGGAGAATCTCAAGAGCAGGGGGTGGAGCAAGCCAGGCCCCAAACCACGAGAAGCTCCAGCCCAAAAGGCAGCCAAAATCCAACCCTATATCTGGGAGAATATCAATAGTCGTAGCTGGAGCAACCCAGGCCTCAAACCACGAGAAGCTCTAGCCCAAAAGGCAGCCAAAATCCAACCCTATATCTTGGACAATCTCAAGAGCAGAGGGTGGAGCAAGCCAGGCCTCAAACCACGAGAAGCTCCAGCCCACAAGGCAGCCAAAATCCAGACAACCTGCGGGAGAATATCAAGAGCAGGGGGAGGAGCAAGCCAGGCCTCAAACCACGAGAAGCTCCAGCCCAAGAAGCAGCCAAATTCCAGGCCACATCTGGGAGAATCTCAAGAGCAGGGGGTGGAGCAAGCCAGGCCTCAAACCACGAGAAGCTCCAGCCCAAAAGGCAGCCAAAATGCAGCCCACATCCGGGAGAATCTCAAGAGCAGGGGGTGGAGCAAGCCAGGCCCCAAACCACGAGAAGCTCCAGCCCAAAAGGCAGCCAAAATGCAGCCCACATCCGGGAGAATCTCAAGAGCAGAGGCTGGAGCAATCCAGGCCTCAAACCACGAGAAGCTCCAGCCTAAAAGGCAGCCAAAATCCAGCCCACTTCGGGGAGAATCTCAAGAGCAAGGGGTGGAGCAAGCCAGGCCCCAAACCACGAGAAGCTCCAGCCCAAAAGCCAGGCAAAATCCACCCCACGGCCGTGAGAATATCAAGAGCAGGGGGTGGAGCAAGCCAGGCCTCAAACCTCGAGAAGCTCCAGCCCAAGAAGCAGCCAAATTCCAGGCCACATCTGGGAGAATCTCAAGAGCAGGGGGTGGAGCAAGCCAGGCCTCAAACCACGAGAAGCTCCAGCCCAAAAGGCAGCCAAAATGCAGCCCACATCCGGGAGAATCTCAAGAGCAGGGGGTGGAGCAAGCCAGGCCCCAAACCACGAGAAGCTCCAGCCCAAAAGGCAGCCAAAATGCAGCCCATATCCGGGAGAATCTCAAGAGCAGGGGGTGGAGCAAGCCAGGCCTCAAACCACGAGAAGCTCCAGCCCAAAAGGCAGCCAAAATGCAGCCCACATCCGGGAGAATCTCAAGAGCAGAGGCTGGAGCAATCCAGGCCTCAAACCACGAGAAGCTCCAGCCTAAAAGGCAGCCAAAATCCAGCCCACTTCGGGGAGAATCTCAAGAGCAAGGGGTGGAGCAAGCCAGGCCCCAAACCACGAGAAGCTCCAGCCCAAAAGGCAGCCAAAATGCAGCCCACATCCGGTAGAATCTCAAGAGCAGGGGCTGGAGCAAGCCAGGCCTCAAACCATGAGAAGCTCCAGCCCAAAATGCAGCCAAAATGCAGCCCACATCCGGCAGAATCTCAAGAGCAGGAGGTGGAGCAAGCCAGGCCCCAAACCACGAGAATCTCAAGCCCAAAACTCACCCAAAAATGCAGCACACGTCAGGAAGAATCTCTAGAGCAGGGGGTGGAGCAAGCCAGGCCTCAAACCACGAGAAGCTCCAGCCCAAAAGGCAGACAAATCCAGCCCACATCCAGGAAAATATCAAGAGCAGGGGGTGGAGCAAGCCAGGCCCCAAACCACGAGAAGCTCCAGCCCAAAAGGCAGCCAAAATGCAGCCCACATCCGGGAGAATCTCAAGAGCAGGGGGTGGAGCAAGCCAGGCCTCAAACCACGAGAAGCTCCAGCCCAAGAAGCAGCCAAATTCCAGGCCACATCCGGGAGAATATCAAGAGCAGGGGGTGGAACAAGCCAGGCCTCAAAGCACGAGAAGCTCCAGCCCAAAAGGCAGCCAAATGCAGCCCACATCCGGCAGAATCTCAAGAGCAGGAGGTGGAGCAAGCCAGGCCTCAAACCACGAGAAGCTCCAGCCCAAAAGGCAGCCAAAATCCAGCCCACTTCGGGGAGAATATCAAGAGCAGGGGGTGGAGCAAGCCAGCCCCCAAACCACGAGAAGCTCCAGCCCAAAATGCAGCCAAAATCCAGCCCACCTCGGGGAGAATCTCAAGAGCAGGGGGTGGAGCAAGCCAGGTCTCAAACCTCGAGAAGCTCCAGCCCAAAATGCAGCCAAAATCCAGCCCACATCCAGGAAAATATCAAGAGCAGGGGGTGGAGCAAGCCAGGCCTCAAACCACGAGAAGCTCCAGCCCACAAGGCAGCCAAAATGCAGCCCACATCCGGGAGAATATCAAGAGCAGGGCGTGGAACAAGCCAGGCCCCAAGCCACGAGAATCTTCAGCCCAAAAAGCAGCGAAATTCTAGACCACATCCGGGAGAATCTCAAGAGCAGGGTGTGGAGCAAGCCAGGCCTCAAACCACGAGAAACTCCAGCCCAAAAGGCAGCCAAAATGCAGCCCACATCCGGGAGAATCTCAAGAGCAGGGGGTGGAGCAAGCCAGGCCTCAAACCACGAGAAACTCCAGCCCAAAAGGCAGCCAAAATGCAGCCCACATCCGGGAGAATCTCAAGAGCAGGGGCTGGAGCAAGCCAGGCCTCAAACCACGAGAAGCTCCAGCCCAAAATGCAGCACACATCCGGGAGAATCTCAAGAGCAGGGGGTGGAGCAAGCCAGGCCTCAAACCACGAGAAGCTCCAGCCCAAAACTCACCCAAAAACTCAGCCCACGTCGGGAAGAATCTCAAGAGCAGGGGGTGGAGCAAGCCAGCCCCCAAACCACGAGAAGCTCCAGCCCAAAAGGCAGCCAAAAGCCAGCCCACATCCGGGAGTATCTCAAGAGCAGGGGGTGGAGCAAGCCAGGCCTCAAACCACGAGAAGCTCCAGCCCAAAATGCAGACAAAATGCAGCCCACCTGCGGGAGAATCTCAAGAGCAGGGGGTGGAGCAAGCCAGGCCTCAAACCACGAGAAGCTCCAGCCCAAAAGGCAGCCAAAATGGAGCCCACATCCGGGAGAATCTCAAGAACAGGGGGTGGAGCAAGCCAGGCCTCAAACCACGAGAAGCTGGACCCCAAAAGGCAGCCAAAATCTAGCCCACATCCGGCAGAATCTCAAGAGCAGGGGGTGGAGCAAGCCAGGCCTCAAACCACGAGAAGCTCCAGCCCAAAAAGCAGCCAAAATGGAGCCCACATCCGGGAGAATCTCAAGAGCAGGGGGTGGAGCAAGCCAGGCCTCAAACCACGAGAAGCTAGACCCAAAATGCAGCCAAAATGCAGCCCACATCCAGGAGAATCTCAAGAGCAGGGGGTGGAGCAGGCCAGGCCTGAAACCACGAGAAGATCCAGCCCAAAAGGCAGCCAAAATGCAGCCCACCTCCGGGACAATCTCAAGAGCAGGGGGTGGAGCAAGCCAGGCCCCAAACCACGAGAAGCTCCAGCCCAAAAGGCAGCCAAAATGCAGCCCACATCCGGGAGAATCTCAAGAGCAGGGGGTGGAGCAAGCCAGGCCTCAAACCACGAGAAGCTCCAGCCCAAAATGCAGCCAAAATCCAGCCCACTTCCGGTAGAATATAAAGAGCAGGGGGTGGAGCAAGCCAGGCACCAAACCATGAGAAGCTCCAGCCCAAAATTCAGCCAAAAATGCCTCCCACATCCCGGAGAATCTCAAGAGCAGGGGGTGGAGCAAGCCATGTCTCAAACCACGAGAAGCTCCAGCCCAAAAGGCAGCCAAAATCCAGCCCATATCCGGGAGAATCTCAAGAGCAGGGGGTGGAGCAAGCCAGGCCCCAAACCACGAGAAGCTCCAGCCCAAAAGGCAGCCAAAATCCAACCCTATATCTGGGAGAATATCAATAGTAGTAGCTGGAGCAACCCAGGCCTCAAACCACGAGAAGCTCTAGCCCAAAAGGCAGCCAAAATCCAACCCTATATCTTGGACAATCTCAAGAGCAGAGGGTGGAGCAAGACAGGCCTCAAACCACGAAAAGCTCCAGCCCAAAATGCAGCCAAAATGCAGCCCACCTCCGGGAGAATCTCAAGAGCAGGGGGTGGAGCAAGCCAGGTCCCAAACCACGAGTAGCTCCAGCCCAAAACTCAGCCAAAAATGCAGCCCACATCCGGGAGAATCTCAAGAGCAGGGGGTGGAGCAAGCCAGGCCCCGAACCACGAGAAGCTCCAGCCCAAAAGGCAGCCAAAATGCAGCCCACATCCGGGAGAATCTCAAGAGCAGGGGGTGGAGCAAGCCAGGCCTCAAACCACGAGAAGCTACAACCCAAAGGCAGCCAAAATGCAGCCCACATCCAGGAGAATCTCAAGAGCAGGGGGTGGAGCAAGCCAGGCCTCAAACCACGAGAAGCTCCAGCCCAGAGTCTGCCAAAACACAGCCCACCTGCGGGAGAATATCAAGAGCAGGGGGTGGAGCAAGCCAGACCCCAAACCACGAGAAGCTCCAGCCGAAAATTCAGACAAAAATGCAGCCCACTTCGCAGAGAATATCAAGAGCAGGGGGTGGAGCAAGCCAGGCCTCAAACCACGAGAAGCTCCAGCCCACAAGGCAGCCAAAATCCAGACAACCTGCGGGAGAATATCAAGAGCAGGGGGAGGAGCAAGCCAGGCCTCAAACCACGAGAAGCTCCAGCCCAAAAGGCAGCCAAAATGCAGCCCACATCTGGGAGAATCTCAAGAGCAGGGGGTGGAGCAAGCCAGGCCTCAAACCACGAGAACCTCCCACCCAAAGACAGCCAAAATGCAGCCCACATCTGGGAGAATTTCAAGAGCAGGGGTTGGAGCAAGCCAGGCCCCAAACCACGAGAAGCTCCAGCCCAAAATTCAGCCAAAAATGCAGCCCACATGCGGGAGAATTTCAAGAGCAGGGGGTGGAGCAAGCCAGGCCCCAAACCACGAGAAGCTCCAGCCCAAAATTCAGCCAAAAATGCATCCCACTTCGGGGAGAATCTCAAGAGCAGGGGTTGGAGGAAGCCAGGCCCCAAACCACGAGAAGCTCCAGCCCAAAATTCAGCCAAAATCCAGCCCACATCCGGAATAATCTCAAGAGCAGGGGGTGGAGCAAGCCAGGCCTCAAAAAACGAGAAGCTCCAGCCCAAAAGGCAGCCAAATTCCAACCCTATATCTTGCACAATCTCAAGAGCAGGGGGTGGAGCAAGCCAGGCCTCAAACCACGAGAAGCTCCAGCCCAAAAGTCAGCCAAAATCCAGGCCATTTCCAGGAGAATATCAAGAGCAGGGGGTGGAGCAAGCCAGGCCTCAAACCACGAGAAGCTCCAGCATAAAATACAGCCAAAATCCAACCCTATATCTGGGAGAATATCAAGAGCAGGAGCTGGAGCAAGCCAGGCCTCAAACCACGAGAAGCTCCAGCCCAAAAGGCAGCCAAAATGCAGGCCACATCCGGGAGAATATCAAAGTAGGAGCTGGAGCAAGCCAGGCCTCAAACCACGAGAAGTTCCAGCCCAAAACGTAGCCAAAATGCAGTCCAAATCCGGGAGATATCACGAGAAGGGGGTGGAGCAAGCCAGGCCTCAAACCACGAGAAGCTCCAGCCCAAAAGTCAGTCAAACTCCAGCCCACATCCGGAAGAATCTCAAGAGCAGGGGGTGGAGCAAGCCAGGCCTCAAACCACGAGAAGCTCCAGCCGAAAATGTAGCCAAAAATGCAGCCCATTTCGGGGAGAATCTCAAGAGCAGGGGGTGGAGCAAGCCAGGCCCCAAACCACGAGAAGCTCCAGCCCAAAAGGCAGCCAAAATCTAGCCCACATCCGGGAGAATCTCAAGAGCAGGGGGTGGAGCAAGCCAGGCCCCAAACCACGAGAAGCTCCAGTCCAAAAAGCAGCCAAATTCAGCCCTCCTCCGGGAGAATATCAAGTGCAGGGGGTGGAGCAAGCCAGGCCCCAAATCACAAGAAGCTCCAGCCCAAAAGGCAGCCAAAATCCAGCCCACATCCAGGAAAATATCAAGAGCAGGGGTTGGAGCAAGCCAGGCCTCAAACCACGAGAAGCTCCAGCCCAAAAGGCAGCCAAAATGCAGCCCACATCCGGGCGAATATCAAGAGCAGGGGGTGGAGCAAGCCAGGCCTCAAACCACGAGAAGCTCCAGCCCAAAATGCAGCCAAAAATGCAGCCCACTTCGGGGAGAATCTCAAGAGCAGGGGGTGGAGCAAGCCAGGCCCCAAACCACGAGAAGCTCCAGCCCAAAATGCAGCCAAAATCCAGCCCACATCCGGGAGAATCCCAAGAGCAGGGGGTGGAGCAAGCCAGGCCCCAAACCACGAGAAGCTCCAGCCCAAAATTCAGCCAAAATCCAGCCCACATCCGGAAGAATCTCAAGAGCAGGGGGTGGAGCCAGCCAGGCCTCAAACCACGAGAAGCTCCAGCATAAAAGGCAGCCAAAATTCAACCCTATATCTGGGAGAATATCAAGAGTAGGAGCTGGAGCAAGCCAGGCCTCA
Organism: Rhynochetos jubatus; assembly: GCA_027574665.1. Taxonomy (NCBI): domain Eukaryota; kingdom Metazoa; phylum Chordata; class Aves; order Eurypygiformes; family Rhynochetidae; genus Rhynochetos; species Rhynochetos jubatus. The sequence goes on from CM050669.1 coordinate 1,376,771, forward strand.
AACCACGAGAAGCTCCAGCCCAAAAGGCAGCCAAAATGCAGGCAACATCCGGGAGAATATCAAGAGTAGGAGCTGGAGCAAGCCAGGCCTCAAACCACGAGAAGTTCCAGCCCAAAACGTAGTCAAAATGCAGCCCAAATCCGGGAGATATCACGAGAAGGGGGTGGAACAAGCCAGGCCTCAAACCACGAGAAGCTCCAGCCCAAAAGTCAGCCAATATCCAGCCCACATCCGGGAGAATCTCAAGAGCAGGGGGTGGAGCAAGCCAGGCCCCAAACCACGAGAAGCTCCAGCCCAAAAGGCAGCCAAAATCCAGTCCTACATCCGGGAGAATCTCAAGAGCGGGGGATGAGCAAGCCAGGCCTCAAACCACGAGAAGCTCCAGCCCAAAGACAGCCAAAATGTTGCCCAAATCCGGGAGAATATCAAGAGCAGGGGTTAGATCAAGCCAGGCCCCAAACCACGAGAACCTCCCACCCAAAGGCAGCCAAAATGCAGCCCACATCTGGGAGAATTTCAAGAGCAGGGGGTGGAGCAAGACAGGCCTCAAACCATGAGAAGCTCCAGCCCAAAACGCAGCCAAAAATGCAGCCCACTTCGGGGAGAATCTCAAGAGCAGGGGGTGGAGCAAGCCAGGCCCCAAACCACGAGAAGCTCCAGTCCAAAAAGCAGCCAAAATTCAGCCCACCTCCGGGAGAATCTCAAGAGCAGGGGGTGGAGCAAGCCAGGCCTCAAACCATGAGAAGCTGCAGCCCAAAATGTAGCCAAAATCCAGCCCACATCCCGGAGAATATCAAGAGCAGGGGGTGGAGCAAGCCAGGCCTCAAACCACGAGAAGCTGCAGCCCACAAGGCAACCAAAATGCAGACCACATCCAGGAGAATATCAAGAGCAGGGGATGGAGCAAGCCAGGCCTCAAAGCACGAGAAGCTCCAGCCCAAAAGGCAGCCAAATTCCAACACTATATCTTGCACAATCTCAAGAGCAGAGGGTGGAGCAAGACAGGCCTCAAACCACGAGAAGCTCCAGCCCAAAAGTCAGCCAAAATCCAGCCCATTTCCAGGAGAATATCAAGAGCAGGGGGTGGAGCAAGCCAGGCCTCAAACCACGAGAAGCTCCAGCCCAAAAGGCAGCCAAAATGCAGGCCACATCCGGGAGAATATCAAGAGTAGGAGCTGGAGCAAGCCAGGCCTCAAACCACGAGAAGCTCCAGCCCAAAAGGCAGCCAAAATGCAGGCCACATCCGGGAGAATCTCAAGAGTAGGAGCTGGAGCAAGCCAGGCCTCAAACCACGAGAAATTCCAGCCCAAAACGTAGCCAAAATGCAGCCCAAATCCGGGAGATATCACGAGAAGGGGGTGGAGCAAGCCAGGCCTCAAACCACGAGAAGCTCCAGCCCAAAAGTCAGTCAAAATCCAGTCCTACATCCGGGAGAATCTCAAGAGCAGGGGGTGGAGCAAGCCAGGCCTCAAACCACAAGAAGCTCCAGCCCAAAAGGCAGCCAAAATCCAGCCCACATCCAGGAAAATATCAGGAGAAGGGGGTGGAGCAAGCCAGGTCTCAAACCACGAGAAGCTCCAGCCCTAAATGAGCCAAAATGCAGCCCACATCCAGGAAAATATCAGGAGAAGGGGGTGGAGCAAGCCTGGTCTCAAACCACGAGAAGCTCCAGCCCAAAATTCAGCCAAATTCCAGCCCATTTCCAGGAGAATATCAAGAGCAGGGGGTGGAGCAAGCCAGGCCTCAAACCACGAGAAGCTCCAGCATAAAAGGCAGCCAAAATTCAACCCTATATCTGGGAGAATATCAAGAGTAGGAGCTGGAGCAAGCCAGGCCTCAAACCACGAGAAGCTCCAGCCCAAAAGGCAGCCAAAATGCAGGCCACATCCGGGAGAATATCAAGAGTAGGAGCTGGAGCAAGCCAGGCCTCAAACCACGAGAAGTTCCAGCCCAAAACGTAGTCAAAATGCAGCCCAAATCCGGGAGATATCACGAGAAGGGGGTGGAACAAGCCAGGCCTCAAACCACGAGAAGCTCCAGCCCAAAGACAGCCAAAATGTTGCCCAAATGCGGGAGAATATCAAGAGCAGGGGTTGGATCAAGCCAGGCCCCAAACCACGGGAAGCTCCAGCCCAAAATGCAGCCAAAATCCAGCCCACATCCGGAAGAATCTCAAGAGCAGGGGGTGGAGCAAGCCAGGCCCCAAACCACGAGAACCTCCCACCCAAAGGCAGCCAAAATGCAGCCCACATCTGGGAGAATTTCAAGAGCAGGGGTTGGAGCAGGCCAGGCCCCAAACCACGAGAAGCTCCAGCCCAAAATTCAGGCAAAAATGCAGCCCACATCCGGGAGAATCTCAAGAGCAGGGGGTGGAGCAAGCCAGGCCCCAAACCACGAGAAGCTCCAGCCCAAAATTCAGCCAAAATCCAGCCCACATCCGGAAGAATCTCAAGAGCAGGGGGTGGAGCAAGCCAGGCCTCAAACCACGAGAAGCTCCAGCCCAAAAGGCAGCCAAAATGCAGGCCACATCCGGGAGAATATCAAGAGTAGGAGCTGGAGCAAGCCAGGCCTCAAACCACGAGAAGTTCCAGCCCAAAACGTAGTCAAAATGCAGCCCAAATCCGGGAGATATCACGAGAAGGGGGTGGAGCAAGCCAGGCCCCAAACCACGAGAAGCTCCAGCCCAAAAGGCAGCCAAAATCCAGTCCTACATCCGGGAGAATCTCAAGAGCGGGGGATGAGCAAGCCAGGCCTCAAACCACGAGAAGCTAAAGCCCAAAGACAGCCAAAATGTTGCCCAAATCCGGGAGAATATCAAGAGCAGGGGTTAGATCAAGCCAGGCCCCAAACCACGAGAACCTCCCACCCAAAGGCAGCCAAAATGCAGCCCACATCCTGGAGAATTTCAAGAGCAGGGGGTGGAGCAAGACAGGCCTCAAACCACGAGAAGCTCCAGCCCAAAACGCAGCCAAAAATGCAGCCCACTTCGGGGAGAATCTCAAGAGCAGGGGGTGGAGCAAGCCAGGCCCCAAACCACGAGAAGCTCCAGTCCAAAAAGCAGCCAAAATTCAGCCCACCTCCGGGAGAATCTCAAGAGCAGGGGGTGGAGCAAGCCAGGCCTCAAACCATGAGAAGCTCCAGCCCAAAATGTAGCCAAAATCCAGCCCACATCCCGGAGAATATCAAGAGCAGGGGGTGGAGCAAGCCAGGCCTCAAACCACGAGAAGCTGCAGCCCACAAGGCAACCAAAATGCAGACCACATCCAGGAGAATATCAAGAGCAGGGGATGGAGCAAGCCAGGCCTCAAAGCACGAGAAGCTCCAGCCCAAAAGGCAGCCAAATTCCAACACTATATCTTGCACAATCTCAAGAGCAGAGGGTGGAGCAAGACAGGCCTCAAACCACGAGAAGCTCCAGCCCAAAAGTCAGCCAAAATCCAGCCCATTTCCAGGAGAATATCAAGAGCAGGGGGTGGAGCAAGCCAGGCCTCAAACCACGAGAAACTCCAGCCCAAAAGGCAGCCAAAATGCAGGCCACATCCGGGAGAATCTCAAGAGTAGGAGCTGGAGGAAGCCAGGCCTCAAACCACGAGAAGTTCCAGCCCAAAACTTAGCCAAAATGCAGCCCAAATCCGGGAGATATCACGAGAAGGGGGTGGAGCAAGCCAGGCCTCAAACCACGGGAAGCTCCAGCCCAAAAGTCAGTCAAAATCCAGTCCTACATCCGGGAGAATCTCAAGAGCAGGGGGTGGAGCAAGCCAGGCCTCAAACCACGAGAAGCTCCAGCCCAAAAGGCAGCCAAAATCCAGCCCACATCCAGGAAAATATCAGGAGAAGGGGGTGGAGCAAGCCAGGTCTCAAACCACGAGAAGCTCCAGCCCTAAATGAGCCAAAATGCAGCCCACATCCAGGAAAATATCAGGAGAAGGGGGTGGAGCAAGCCTGGTCTCAAACCACGAGAAGCTCCAGCCCAAAATTCAGCCAAATTCCAGCCCATTTCCAGGAGAATATCAAGAGCAGGGGGTGGAGCAAGCCAGGCCTCAAACCACGAGAAGCTCCAGCCCAAAAGGCAGCCAAAATGCAGGCCACATCCGGGAGAATATCAAGAGTAGGAGCTGGAGCAAGCCAGGCCTCAAACCACGAGAAGTTCCAGCCCAAAATGTAGTCAAAATGCAGCCCAAATCCGGGAGATATCACGAGAAGGGGGTGGAACAAGCCAGGCCTCAAACCACGAGAAGCTCCAGCCCAAAAGGCAGCCAAAATCCAGTCCTACATCCGGGAGAATCTCAAGAGCGGGGGATGAGCAAGCCAGGCCTCAAACCACGAGAAGCTAAAGCCCAAAGACAGCCAAAATGTTGCCCAAATCCGGGAGAATATCAAGAGCAGGGGGTGGAGCAAGCCAGGCCCCAAACCACGAGAACCTCCCACCCAAAGGCAGCCAAAATGCAGCCCACATCTGGGAGAATTTCAAGAGCAGGGGGTGGAGCAAGACAGGCCTCAAACCACGAGAAGCTCCAGCCCAAAAGGCAGCCAAAAATGCAGCCCACTTCGGGGAGAATCTCAAGAGCAGGGGGTGGAGCAAGCCAGGCCCCAAACCACGAGAAGCTCCAGTCCAAAAAGCAGCCAAAATTCAGCCCACCTCCGGGAGAATCTCAAGAGCAGGGGGTGGAGCAAGCCAGGCCTCAAACCATGAGAAGCTCCAGCCCAAAATGTAGCCAAAATCCAGCCCACATCCGGGAGAATATCAAGAGCAGGGGGTGGAGCAAGCCAGGCCTCAAACCACGAGAAGCTGCAGCCCACAAGGCAACCAAAATGCAGACCACATCCAGGAGAATATCAAGAGCAGGGGTTGGAGCAAGCCAGGCCTCAAAGCACGAGAAGCTCCAGCCCAAAAGGCAGCCAAATTCCAACACTATATCTTGAACAATCTCAAGAGCAGAGGGTGGAGCAAGACAGGCCTCAAACCACGAGAAGCTCCAGCCCAAAAGTCAGCCAAAATCCAGCCCATTTCCAGGAGAATATCAAGAGCAGGGGGTGGAGCAAGCCAGGCCTCAAACCACGAGAAGCTCCAGCCCAAAAGGCAGCCAAAATGCAGCCCACATCCAGGAGAATATCAAGAGTAGGAGCTGGAGCAAGCCAGGCCTCAAACCACGAGAAGCTCCAGCCCAAAAGGCAGCCAAAATGCAGGCCACATCCGGGAGATATCACGAGAAGGGGGTGGAGCAAGCCAGGCCTCAAACCACGGGAAGCTCCAGCCCAAAAGTCAGTCAAAATCCAGTCCTACATCCGGGAGAATCTCAAGAGCAGGGGTTGGAGCAAGCCAGGCCTCAAACCACGAGAAGCTCCAGCCCAAAAGGCAGCCAAAATCCAGCCCACATCCAGGAAAATATCAGGAGAAGGGGGTGGAGAAAGCCAGGTCTCAAACCACGAGAAGCTCCAGCCCTAAATGAGCCAAAATGCAGCCCACATCCAGGAAAATATCAGGAGAAGGGGGTGGAGCAAGCCTGGTCTCAAACCACGAGAAGCTCCAGGCCTAAATGAGCCAAAATGCAGCCCACATCCGGGAGAATCTCAAGAGCAGGGGGTGGAGCAAGCCAGGCCTCAAACCACGAGAAGCTCCAGCCCAAAATGCAGCCAAAAATGCAGCCCACTTCGGGGAGAATATCAAGAGCAGGGTGTGGAGCAAGCCCGGCCTCAAACCACGAGAAGCTCCAGCCCAAAAGGCAGCCAAAAATGCAGCCCACTTCGGGGAGAATCTCAAGAGCAGGGGGTGGAGCAAGCCAGGCCTCAAACCACGAGAACCTCCAGCCCAAAAGGCAGCCAAAATCCAGCCCTCATCCGGGAGAATCTCAAGAGAAGGTGGTGGAGCAAGCCAGGCCCCAAACCACGAGAAGCTCCAGGCCAAAAAGCAGCCAAAATTCAGCCCACCTCCGGGAGAATATCAAGAGCAGGGGGTGGAGCAAGCCAGGCCCCAAACCACGAGAAGCTCCTGCCAAAAAGGAAGCGAAATTCCAGCCCACATCCTTGAGAATCTCAAGAGCAGGGGCTGGAGCAAGCCAGGCCTCAAACCACGAGAAGCTCCAGCCCAAAAGGCAGCCAAAATGTAGCCCAAATGCGGGAGAATATCAAGAGCAGGGGGTGGATCAAGCCAGGCCCCAAACCACGAGAAGCTCCAGCCCAAAATTCAGCCAAAATCCAGCCCACATCCGGAAGAATCTCAAGAGCAGGGGGTGGAGCAAGCCAGGCCTCAAACCACGAGAAGCTCCAGCCCAAAAGGCAGCCAAAATGCAGGCCACATCCGGGAGAATATCAAGAGTAGGAGCTGGAGCAAGCCAGGCCTCAAACCACGAGAAGTTCCAGCCCAAAACGTAGTCAAAATGTAGCCCAAATCCGGGAGATATCACGAGAAGGGGGTGGAAAAAGCCAGGCCTCAAACCACGAGAAGCTCCAGCCCAAAAGTCAGCCAATATCCAGCCGACATCCGGGAGAATCTCAAGAGCAGGGGGTGGAGCAAGCCAGGCCCCAAACCACGAGAAGCTCCAGCCCAAAAGGCAGCCAAAATCCAGTCCTACATCCGGGAGAATCTCAAGAGCGGGGGATGAGCAAGCCAGGCCTCAAACCACGAGAAGCTCCAGGACAAAGACAGCCAAAATGTAGCCCAAATGCGGGAGAATATCAAGAACAGGGGTTGGATCAAGCCAGCCCCCAAACCACGAGAAGCTCCAGCCCAAAATGCAGCCAAAATCCAGCCCACATCCGGAAGAATCTCAAGAGCAGGGGGTGGAGCAAGCCAGGCCCCAAAGCACGAGAAGCTCCAGCCCAGAACGCAGCCAAAAATGCAGCCCACTTCGGGGAGAATCTCAAGAGCAGGGGGTGGAGCAAGCCAGGCCTCAAAGCACGAGAAGCTCCAGCCCAAAAGGCAGCCAAAAATGCAGCCCACTTCGGGGAGAATATCAAGAGCAGGGGGTGGAGCAAGCCCGGCCTCAAACCACGAGAAGCTCCAGCCCAAAAGGCAGCCAAAAATGCAGCCCACTTCGGGGAGAATCTCAAGAGCAGGGGGTGGAGCAAGCCAGGCCTCAAACCACGAGAAGCTCCAGCCCAAAAGGCAGCCAAAATCCAGCCCTCATCCGGGAGAATCTCAAGAGAAGGTGGTGGAGCAAGCCAGGCCCCAAACCACGAGAAGCTCCAGGCCAAAAAGCAGCCAAAATTCAGCCCACCTCCGGGAGAATATCAAGAGCAGGGGGTGGAGCAAGCCAGGCCACAAACCACGAGAAGCTCCTGCCAAAAAGGAAGCGAAATTCCAGCCCACATCCTTGAGAATCTCAAGAGCAGGGGGTGAGCAAGCCAGGCCTCAAACCACGAGAAGCTCCAGCCCAAAAGGCAGCCAAAATATACCCCAAATGAGGGAGAATATCAAGAGCAGGGGTTGGATCAAGCCAGGCCCCAAACCACGAGAAGCTCCAGCCCAAAATGCAGATAAAATCCAGCCCATATCCGGGAGAATCTCAAGAGCAGGGGGTGGAGCAAGCCAGGCCCCAAACCACGAGAAGCTCCAGCCCAAAATTCAGCCAAAATCCAGCCCACATCCGGAAGAAACTCAAGAGCAGGGGGTGGAGCAAGACAGGCCCCAAACACGAGAAGCTCCAGTCCAAAAGGCAGCCAAAATCCAGCCCTATATCTGGGAGAATCTGAAGAGCAGGGGGTGGAGCAAGCCAGGCCTCAAACCACGAGAAGCTCCAGCCCAAAAGTCAGCCAAAATCCAGCCCATTTCCAGGAGAATATCAAGAGCAGGGGGTGGAGCAAGCCAGGCCTCAAACCACGAGAAGCTCCAGCCCACAAGGCAGCCAAAATCCAACCCTATATCTGGGAGAATATCAAGAGTAGGAGCTGGAGCAAGCAGGCCCCAAAGCACGAGAAGCTCCAGCCCAAAAGGCAGCCAAAATCCAGTCCTACATCCGGGAGAATATCAAGAGCAGGGGGTGGAGCAAACCAGGCCTCAAACCATGAGAAGCTCCAGCCCTAAAATCAGCCAATATCCAGCCGACATCCGGGAGAATCTGAAGAGCAGGGGGTGGAGTAAGCAGGCCCCAAAGCACGAGAACCTCCAGCCCAAAAGGCAGCCAAAATCCAGTCCTACATCCGGGAGAATATCAAGAGCAGGGGGTGGAGGAGACCAGGCCTCAAACCATGAGAAGCTCCAGCCCAAAGTCAGCCAAAATGCAGCCCAACTGCGGGAGAATATCAAGAGCAGGGGGTGGAGCAAGCCAGGCCTCAAACCACGAGAAGCTCCAGCCCAAAATGCAGCCAAAATCCAGCCCACATCCGGAAGAATCTCAAGAGCAGGGGGTGGAGCAAGCCAGGCCCCAAACCACGAGAACCTCCCACCCAAAGGCAGCCAAAATGCAGCCCACATCCGGGAGAATTTCAAGAGCAGGGGGTGGAGCAAGCCAGGCCTCAAACCACGAGAAGCTCCAGCCCAAAAGTCAGCCAAAATCCCGCCAAAATCGGGGAGAATATCAAGAGCAGGGGGTGGAGCAAGCCAGGCCTCAAACCACGAGAAGTTCCACCCAAAAGGCAGCCAAAATCCAGCCCCCATCCGGGAGAATCTCAAGAGCAGGGGGTGGAGCAAGCCAGGCCTCAAACCACGAGAAGCTCCAGCCCAAAAGGCAGCCAAAATGCAGCCCACATCCAGGAGAATATCAAGAGCAGGGGGTGGAGCAAGCCAGGCCTCAAACCACGAGAAGCTCCAGCCCAAAAGGCAGCCAAAATGCAGCCCACCTCCTGGAGAATCTCAAGAGCAGGGGGTGGAGCAAGCCAGGCCTCAAACCACGAGAAGCTCCAGCCCAAAAGGCAGCCAAAATGCAGCCCACATCTGGGAGAATATCAAGAGCAGGGGGTGGAGCAAGCCAGGTCTCAAACCACGAGAAGCTCCAGCCCAAAAGGCAGCCAAACTCCAGCCCACATCCGGGAGAATCTCAAGAGCAGGGGGTGGAGCAAGCCAGGCCTCAAACCACGAGAAGCTCCAGCCCAAAAGGCAGCCAAATTCCAACCCTATATCTGGGACAATATCAAGAGCAGGGAGTGGAGCAAGCCAGGCCTCAAACCACAAGAAGCTCCAGCCCAAAATGCAGCCAAAATGCAGGCCACAACCGGGAGAATCTCAAGAGCAGGGGGTGGAGCAAGCCAGGCCTCAAAACAGGACTAAATCTAGCCAAAAATATGGTCCTTGTCCAGGAGAAATTCCAGCCCAAGTGCCACAGGAATTCCAGTCCAAATCCCGGAGATAGTCCACCCGATCTCTAGGAGAAATTTGGGCCCAAGTCCAGGAGAATTTCCATTCTAAAATGCAGCCCACATCCAGGAGAAACTCAAGAAGAGGTCCGAGACCTGTCCCTCAGATCTCTCCAACGCTGGGACGTCAGATTCCCACGCCTTTCTACACTCCGCCGAAGAGAAATCCACCTGCGGCTGAGTCCACCGCAGGCCCCACTCCAGACTAACGCTTTATGCCTAAGGAACTGGGGACAGGAGCACAACCTGTGGAGTTTGGGCTTTGAACTGATGCTGCCCCCAAGTTTTGCACAAAGTCCCTTCACACTATTCCCATCTGGCCCACAGTCAGATCACACCATTCCCCAGCGGGTCCCGACTCTCCATCCATCAGCGCAGCAACTCCAGCAAAGGGTTAACACAGTTCCCAGCACGCAGCTGCACGCACACACTCCCCCCGCCAGAGACAGAAATGGCCGTGGAGATACGCATCTTGCTAGGAAGGTACCTGTTCAAACGCTTCTGGAGCCCGGTTCAAGCCTTCCCGTCTCATGTCAGCATGTCTCAACGGGAGCAGGGCTGAGCCTCCAGGAGGGTTTTCACCCCAGGCCGTGTCGACCGCTCTCTCCTTTCCCAGACTGGGGGGTGTGGAGCTCTGAGTGCCATCCCACTCCAAGGGACATGCTGGGTGCAGCCCCTGCAGACCAGGAGAAAGCAAGGGTCAGCCATGGAGCCTCCCTCTATTTAGAGAGTCATGAGATAATTGACTTCAGGCCTAAGCAATCTCCCAGCCTGGCCTTAATTGGGGCAGGCTCTTGTTGGCATTCCCAGCTGGTGCTGATCTCCCCAGACTGCCAGAAGGGTCAGGGCTGGCAGGGCATGTCTTAGTTCCCTCTCATCCTTAACTGTAATGAGGAAATGTCATGAGGCCCACTGAATTGGGCCTGAATTTCATAGGGACTTGGGTCTGAATTTCACCAGGATTTGGGTGAGAATTTCTCGTGCACTTGGGTCTGAATTTCCCCTGGATTCTGGCCCAAATTTCCCCTGTAGTAGAGCCCGAATTTCTCCTCAACGTGCCCTCTAATTTCTCTTGAACTCTGGCCAAAATTTCTCCTGCACTGCAACCTTCAATTTCTGCTGGACTCCCTGAAATTGCTCCTGCACGCCAGCTCCAATTTCTCCTGCGCCGAATCCCAGATTTGACCTGCGCTGGAGCCCAGGTTTCCCCTGGAAGTGACCTCGAATTTGGCCTGCATTGTGGCCTGGATCTCTCCTGCTTTAAGGCACGCCCCCTCGCAACTGAAAGCACGCCCCCTCACCCCTGAAGGCACACCTTCTCGCCCCTGTAGCCAGGAGAAATTGCAGCCCAAGTGCAGCAGAAATTCCAGTCCAAGTCCAGGAGATAGTCCACCTGAACTCCAAAAGATATTTAGGCCTAAGTCCAGGAGAAATTCCAGCATAAATCCAGACCATGTCCAGGAGAAATTCAGCCCCAAGCCCAACAGAAATTCCAGCCCGCGTGCAGAAGAAATTCAGGCCCAAGTCCAGGAGAAAATCCAGCCTAAAATGCAGCCCAAGTCCAGCAGAAATTTTAGCCTAAGAGCAGCCAAACTCCACTCCAGTTTCAGGAGATAGTCAACCCGAACTGCAGGAGAAAATTATGCCCAAGTCCAGGAGAAATTCCAGCATAAATCCAGCCCATATCCAGGAGAAATTCCAGCCTAAAATGTAGCCAAAGTCGAGGAGAAATTTTAGCACAAGAGCAGACAAAATCCAGTCCATAGCGAGGAGAATTTCAAGAACAGGTCCTAGAGAAATTCAGGCCTCAAACCAGGAGTAATTCCAGCCTAAAATGAGGCCCAAGTCCAGGAGAAATTCCAGCCCAAATCCTGCAGAAATTCCAGTCCAACTCCAGGAGATACTCCACCTGAACTCCAGGAGAAATTTGGACCCAAGTCCAGGAGAAATTGAAGTCCAAATCTAGGAAAAATTTGAACCAAAATGCAGGTGATATTGCGGCCAAGTCTAGGAGAAATTCTGGCCTAAAATTCAGCGCAAGTCCAGCAGAAGCTTTAGATCAAGGGCAGCCAAAATCCAGCCCACATCCAGGAGAAATTCAAGAACAAGGCCTAGAGAAATTCAGGCCTCAAACCAGGAGTAATTCCAGCCTAAATTGAGGCCCAAGTCCAGGAGAAATTCCAGCCCAAGTGCAGCAGTAATTCCAGTCCAAGTCCCGGAGATAGTCCACCCGAACTCTAGGAGAAATTTGAGCCCATGTCCAGGAGAAATTACAGCCTAAATGCAGTCCAAGTGGAGGAGAAATTTGGGCCCAGATCCAGGAGAAAATCCAGCCTAAAATGCAGCCCAAGTCCAGCAGAAATTTTAGCCCAAGAGCAGGCAAAATCCAGTCCAATTTCAGGAGATAGTCCAACCGAACTCCAGGAGAAAATTGGGCCTATGTCCAGGAGGCATTCCAGCCCAAATGTCGCAGAAATTCCAGTCCAAGTCATGGAGATAGTCCACCCAAACTCCAGGAGAAATTTGGGTCCAAGTCCAGGAGAAATTCCAGCCCAAGAGCAGCCAAAATCCAGCCCACATCCAGGAGAAATTCAAGAACAGGGCCTAGAGAAATTCAGGCCTCAAACCAAGAGTTATTCCAGCCTAAAATGAAGCCCAAGTCCAGGAGAAATTCCAGCCCAAATCCTGCAGAAATTCCAGTCCAAGTCCAGGAGATAGTCCATCTGAACTCCAGGAGAATTTTGGGCCCAAGTCCAGGAGAAATTGCAGCAAAAATCCAGTTCACGTGCAGGAGAAATTCAGGCCCAAGTCCAGAGGAAAATCCAGCCTAAAATGCAGCCCAAGTCCAGGAGACATTCAGGCCCAAGGGCAGCCAAAATCCAGCCCACATTCAGGAGAAATTCAAGAACAGGGCCTAGAGAAATTCAGGCCTGAAACCAGGAGTAATCCCAGCCTAAAATTAGGCCCAAGTCCAGGAGAAATTACAGCCTAAATCCAGACCAAGAAGAGGAGAAATTTGGGCCCTGCTCCAGGAGAAATTCCAGGCTAAAATGCAGCCCAAGTCCAGGAGAAATTCAGCCCTAAACCCAATAGAAATTCCAGCCCACGTGCAGGAGAAATTCAGGCCAAGTCCAGGAGAAAATCCAGCCTAAAATGCAGCCCAGGACCAGCAGAAATTTTAGCCCAAGAGCAGCCGAAATCCAGTCCAATTTCAGGACATAGTCCACCCGAACTCCAAAAGAAATTTAGACCTATGTGCAGGAGAAATTCAAGCCAAAAGTCAAGAGAAATTCAGCCCTGAGCCCAATAGAAATTCTAGCCCACGTGCAGGAGAAATTCAGGCCCAAGTCCAGGAGAAAATCCAGCCTAAAATACAGCCCAAGTCCAGCAGAAATTTTAGCCCAAGAGCAGCCAACATCCCGTCCAATTTCAGGAGATAGTCCCCCCGAAATCCAGAAGAAAATTAGGCCTAAGTCCAGGAGAAATTCCAGCCTAAAATGCAGGCCAGGTCCAGGAGAAATTCCAGCCCAAGAGCTGCCAAAATCAAGCCCACATCCAGGAGAAATTCAAGAACAGGGCCTAGAGAAATTCAGGCCTCAAACCAGGACTAATTCCAGCCTAAAATGAGGCCCAAGTCCAGGAGAAATTCCAGCCCAAGAGCAGCAGAAATTCCAGTCCAATTCCAGGAGAGAGTCCACCCGAACTCCAGGAGAAATTCCAGCCCAAATCCAGGAGAAATTCAAGTCAAATCTAGGAAAAATTTGAGCCAAAGTGCAGGTGATATTTTGACCAAGTCTAGGAGAAATTCCATCCAAACTGCAGCAGTAATTCCAGTCCGAGTCCCGGAGATAGTCCACCCGAACTCTAGGAGAAAATTGGGCCCAAGTCCAGGACAAATTACAGCCTAAATCCAGCCCAAGTGGAGGAGAAATTTGGGCCCAGATCCAGGAGAAATTACAGCAAAAATCCAGTCCAAGTGGAGGAGAAATTTGGGCCCAGATCCAGGAGAAAATCCAGCCTAAAATGCAGCCCAAGTCCAGCAGAAATTTTAGCCCAAGAGCAGGCAAAATCCAGTCCAATTTCAGGAGATAGTCCAACCAAACTCCAGGAGAAAATAAGGCCTATGTCCAGGAGAAATTCCAGCCTAAAATGCAGGCCAGGTCCAGGAGAAATTCCAGCCCAAGAACATCCAAAATCCAGCCCACATCCAGGAGAAATTAAAGATCAGAGCCTAGAGAAATTCAGGCCTCAAACCAGGACTAATTCCAGCCTAAAATGAGGCCCAAGTCCAGGAGAAATTCCAGCCCAAATGCCGCAGAAATTCCAGTCCAAGAGGCGGAGATAGTCCACCCAAACTCCAGGAAAAATTTGGGCTCACGTGCAGGAGAAATTAAAGCCTAAATCCAGTCCATGTGGAGGAGAAATTTCGTCCCAGCTCCAGCAGACATTCCAGCCTAAAATGCAGACTAAGTCCAGGAGAAATTCAAGTACAGGGCTAAGAGAAATTCAGGCCTCAAACCAGGTGTAATTCCAGCCAAAATAGAGGCACAAGCCCAGGAGAAATTCCAGCCCAAGTGCAGCAGAAATTCCAGTCCAAGTCCAGGAGAAATTCAAGCCAAAAGTCAAGAGAAATTCAGCCCCGAGCCCAATAGAAATTCCAGCCCACATGCAGGAGAAATTTCAGTCCAAATCCAGGAGATATTCCACCCAAACACCAGGAGAAATTTGGGCCCAAGTCCAGGAGAAATTACAGCCTAAATCCAGTCCAAGAAGAGGAGAAATTTGGCCCAAGCGCAGCAGAAATTCCAGCCTAAAATGCAGCCCAAGTCCAGGAGAAATTCAGCCCTAAACCCAATAGAAATTCAGGCCCAAGTCCAGGAGAAAATCCAGCCTAAAATGCAGCCCAAGTCCAGCAGAAATTTTAGCCCAAGAGCAGCCAACATCCCGTCCAATTTCAGGAGATAGTCCAACCGAACTCCAGGAGAAAATTAGGCCTAAGTCCAGGAGACATTCCAGCCTAAAATGCAGGCCAGGTCCAGGAGAAATTCCAGCCCAAGAGCAGCAGAAATTCCAGTCCAATTCCAGGAGAGAGTCCACCCGAACTCCAGGAGAAATTCAGCCCCAGGTCCAGGAGAAATTCAAGTCCAAATCTAGGAAAAATTTGAGCCAAAGTGCAGGTGATATTATGGGCAAGACTAGGAGAAATTCAAGCCTGCATTCAGGAGAAATTTGGGCCTGAATTCAGCCCATTTTCAAAGGAAACCCCCCTCGCCCCTGTAGCCCCGCCCCCTCGCCCCTGTAGCCCCGCCCCCTCGCCCCTGTAGCCCCGCCCCCTCGCCCCTGTAGCCCCGCCCCCTCGCCCCTGTAGCCCCGCCCCCTCGCCCCTGTAGCCCCGCCCCCTCGCCCCTGTAGCCCCGCCCCCTCGCCCCTGTAGCCCCGCCCCCTCGCCCCTGTAGCCCCGCCCCCTCGCCCCTGTAGCCCCGCCCCCTCGCCCCTGTAGCCCCGCCCCCTCGCCCCTTAAGCCCCGCCCCCTCGCCCCTTAAGCCCCGCCCCCTCGCCCCTTAAGCCCCGCCCCCTCGCCCCTTAAGCCCCGCCCCCTCGCCCCTTAAGCCCCGCCCCCTCGCCCCTTTAGCCCCGCCCCCTCGCCCCTTTAGCCCCGCCCCCTCGCCCCTTTAGCCCCGCCCCCTCGCCCCTTTAGCCCCGCCCCCTCGCCCCTTTAGCCCCGCCCCCTCGCCCCTTAAGCCCCGCCCCCTCGCCCCTTAAGCCCCGCCCCCTCGCCCCTTAAGCCCCGCCCCCTCGCCCCTTAAGCCCCGCCCCCTCGCCCCTTAAGCCCCGCCCCCTCGCCCCTTTAGCCCCGCCCCCTCGCCCCTTTAGCCCCGCCCCCTCGCCCCTTTAGCCCCGCCCCCTCGCCCCTTTAGCCCCGCCCCCTCGCCCCTTTAGCCCCGCCCCCTCGCCCCTTTAGCCCCGCCCCCTCGCCCCTTTAGCCCCGCCCCCTCGCCCCTGTAGCCCCGCCCCCTCGCCCCTGTAGCCCCGCCCCCTCGCCCCTGTAGCCCCGCCCCCTCGCCCCTGTAGCCCCGCCCCCTCGCCCCTGTAGCCCCGCCCCCTCGCCCCTGTAGCCCCGCCCCCTCGCCCCTGTAGCCCCGCCCCCTCGCCCCTGTAGCCCCGCCCCCTCGCCCCTGTAGCCCCGCCCCCTCGCCCCTGTAGCCCCGCCCCCTCGCCCCTGTAGCCCCGCCCCCTCGCCCCTGTAGCCCCGCCCCCTCGCCCCTGTAGCCCCGCCCCCTCGCCCCTGTAGCCCCGCCCCCTCGCCCCTGTAGCCCCGCCCCCTCGCCCCTGTAGCCCCGCCCCCTCGCCCCTGTAGCCCCGCCCCCTCGCCCCTGTAGCCCCGCCCCCTCGCCCCTGTAGCCCCGCCCCCTCGCCCCTGTAGCCCCGCCCCCTCGCCCCTGTAGCCCCGCCCCCTCGCCCCTGTAGCCCCGCCCCCTCGCCCCTGTAGCCCCGCCCCCTCGCCCCTGTAGCCCCGCCCCCTCGCCCCTGAAGCCCCGCCCCCTCGCCCCTGAAGCCCCGCCCCCTCGCCCCTGAAGCCCCGCCCCCTCGCCCCTGAAGCCCCGCCCCCTCGCCCCTGAAGCCCCGCCCCCTCGCCCCTGAAGCCCCGCCCCCTCGCCCCTTAAGCCCCGCCCCTCGCCCCTTAAGCCCCGCCCCCTCGCCCCTTAAGCCCCGCCCCCTCGCCCCTTAAGCCCCGCCCCCTCGCCCCTTAAGCCCCGCCCCCTCGCCCCGTTAGCCCCGCCCCCTCGCCCCGTTAGCCCCGCCCCCTCGCCCCTTTAGCCCCGCCCCCTCGCCCCTTTAGCCCCGCCCCCTCGCCCCTTTAGCCCCGCCCCCTCGCCCCTTTAGCCCCGCCCCCTCGCCCCTTTAGCCCCGCCCCCTCGCCCCTTTAGCCCCGCCCCCTCGCCCCTTTAGCCCCGCCCCCTCGCCCCTTTAGCCCCGCCCCCTCGCCCCTTTAGCCCCGCCCCCTCGCCCCTTTAGCCCCGCCCCCTCGCCCCTTTAGCCCCGCCCCCTCGCCCCTTTAGCCCCGCCCCCTCGCCCCTTTAGCCCCGCCCCCTCGCCCCTTTAGCCCCGCCCCCTCGCCCCTTTAGCCCCGCCCCCTCGCCCCTTTAGCCCCGCCCCCTCGCCCCTTTAGCCCCGCCCCCTCGCCCCTTTAGCCCCGCCCCCTCGCCCCTTAAGCCCCGCCCCCTCGCCCCTTAAGCCCCGCCCCCTCGCCCCTTAAGCCCCGCCCCCTCGCCCCTTAAGCCCCGCCCCCTCGCCCCTTAAGCCCCGCCCCCTCGCCCCTTAAGCCCCGCCCCCTCGCCCCTTAAGCCCCGCCCCCTCGCCCCTTAAGCCCCGCCCCCTCGCCCCTTAAGCCCCGCCCCCTCGCCCCTTAAGCCCCGCCCCCTCGCCCCTTAAGCCCCGCCCCCTCGCCCCTTAAGCCCCGCCCCCTCGCCCCTTAAGCCCCGCCCCCTCGCCCCTTAAGCCCCGCCCCCTCGCCCCTTAAGCCCCGCCCCCTCGCCCCTTTAGCCCCGCCCCCTTTAGCCCCGCCCCCTTTAGCCCTTGCATGTATATTGTAGGATCAATTTCAGCCCTAATCGAGGAGAAATTCAGACCCAGGTCCCAGCAGCATTCGACCCGAAGACCAAGAGACACCAAACCAGGGCCCCTCCTGACGCAGGCCAGCTGCGCTGCAAAGGAAGGCCTGCCTCTTACCTTCCCAGTCCCAGGTGAGGCTGAGGTGAGGCCGAGGTAGATGTGTGTCCGAGCCGAAGTCCTTGTCTGTAGCTGTGGGGCACCGGGCCGAGCTGGGGCCCCTTTCAAGGCTGGCCAGCGGCACTGCAAAGGAAATAGGCTCGGACTTCTGCTCGACTCGGCTCGGCCTCGCAAGTTAAGAGGCATTGAGTCCAAAGCATGGGGGCAGCACACTATGCCGGGGCCTCTTTCGCGGCAGGCTAGCAGCGCTGCCAAGGAAAGAATGCCTCTTACCTTGTGAGGCCAATGTGAATCGAAGTCCAAAGCGGTGGGGCCGTGTGTCAAGCTGGGGCCCCTTTCGAGGCAGGCCAGCGATGCTGCAATGGCAGGCATGCCTCTTACCTTCACAGTCAGAGGCAAGTCTGAGGCGGAGCAAATTGAAGTCTGAAGCAGCAGGGTGGCATGCCGAGCTGGGGCTGCTTGCGAGGCAGGCCCGCGTCCCACTAAAGGAAGAAATGCCTCTTACCTTAAGAGTGCAGGGACGCCCCAAATCCTAGGGGGCCAGGAGGCACCACGAGACCAAGAGGGGCAGCAAAGTGCAGCACCACACCAACGGCGGCGGCGAGACCCACAACGGCACCGAGGCGCACCGACTCCAAGGGCGGCGGCGAGACCCACAGCGGCGGCGCAACGCTAACAGCGGCGGCACGACCCCCAGAGCGGCACCGAGGTGCGGCGGCGAGACCCACAGCAGCGGCGCAATGCTAACAGCAGCGGCACGACCCCCAGAGCAGCACCGAGGCACGCCGACTCCAAGGGCGGCGGCGAGACCCCCAGCGGCGGCACGACCCACAGCGGCGGCACCGAGGCGCGCCGACTCCAAGGGCAGCGGCGAGACCCACAGCGGCGGCACGACCCCCAGAGCGGCACCGAGGCGCGCCGACTCCAAGGGCGGCGGCGAGACCCACAGCGGCGGCACGACCCCCAGAGCGGCACCGAGGCGCGCCGACTCCAAGGGCGGCGGCGAGACCCACAGCGGCGGCGCAACGCTAACAGCGGCGGCACGACCCCCAGAGCGGCACCGAGGTGCGGCGGCGAGACCCACAGCGGTGGCGCAATGCTAACAGCAGCGGCACGACCCCCAGAGCGGCACCGAGGCACGCCGACTCCAAGGGCGGCGGCGAGACCCACAGCGGCGGCGCAACGCTAACAGCGGCGGCACGACTCGCAGAGCGGCACCGAGGTGCGGCGGCGAGACCCACAGCGGTGGCGCAATGCTAACAGCAGCAGCACGACCCCCAGAGCAGCACCGAGGCACGCCGACTCCAAGGGCGGCGGCGAGACCCACAGCGGCGGCGCAACGCTAACAGCGGCGGCACGACCCCCAGAGCGGCACCGAGGTGCGGCGGCGAGACCCACAGCGGCGGCGCAATGCTAACAGCAGCGGCACGACCCCCAGAGCAGCACCGAGGCACGCCGACTCCAAGGGCGGCGGCGACACCCACAGCGGCGGCACGACCCCCAGAGCGGCGGCGAGACCCACAGCGGCGACGCAACGCTAACAGCGGCTGCACGACCCCCAGAGCGGCACCGAGGCGCGCCGACTCCAAGGGCGGCGGCGAGACCCACAGCGGCGGCGCAACGCTAACAGCGGCGGCACGACCCCCAGAGCGGCACCGAGGTGCGGCGGCGAGACCCACAGCAGCGGCGCAATGCTAACAGCAGCGGCACGACCCCCAGAGCAGCACCGAGGCACGCCGACTCCAAGGGCGGCGGCGAGACCCCCAGCGGCGGCACGACCCACAGCGGCGGCACCGAGGCGCGCCGACTCCAAGGGCGGCGGCGAGACCCACAGCGGCGGCACGACCCCCAGAGCGGCACCGAGGTGCGCCGACTCCCAGGGCGGCGGCGACACCCACAGCGGCGGCGCGACCCCCAGAGCGGCACCGAGGTGCGGCGGCGAGACCCACAGCGGTGGCGCAATCCTAACAGCAGCGGCACGACCCCCAGAGCAGCACCGAGGCGCGCCGACTCCAAGGGCGGCGGCGAGACCCACAGCGGCGGCGCAACGCTAACAGCGGCGGCACGACCCCCAGAGCGGCACCGAGGTGCGGCGGCGAGACCCACAGCGGCGGCGCAATGCTAACAGCAGCGGCACGACCCCCAGAGCAGCACCGAGGCGCGCTGACTCCAAGGGCGGCGGCGAGACCCACAGCGGCGGCGCAACGCTAACAGCGGCGGCACGACCCTCAGAGCGGCACCAAGGCGCGCCGACTCCAAGGGCGGCGGCGAGACCCACAGCGGCGGCACGACCCCCAGAGCGGCACCGAGGCGCGCCGACTCCAAGGGCGGCGGCGAGACCCACAGCGGCGGCGCAACGCTAACAGCGGCGGCACGACCCCCAGAGTGGCACCGAGGTGCGGCGGCGAGACCCACAGCGGCGGCGCAATGCTAACAGCAGCGGCACGACCCCCAGAGCAGCACCGAGGCACGCCGACTCCAAGGGCGGCGGCGAGACCCACAGCGGCGGCACGACCCCCAGAGCGGCGGCGAGACCCACAGCGGCGGCGCAACGCTAACAGCGGCGGCACGACCCCCAGAGCGGCACCGAGGCGCGCCGACTCCAAGGGCGGCGGCGCAACGCTAACAGCAGCGACACGACCCCCCAGAGCGGCACCAAGGTGCGGCGGCGAGACCCACAGCGGCGGCGCAATGCTAACAGCGGCGGCACAACCCCCCAGAGCGGCACCGAGAGCAACAAGAGACCCAGATAGCCGAGCCGGGGCCCCTTTCGAGGCAGGCCCGCGCCCCTGCGAAGGAAGGAACGCCTCTTACCTTGCGAGTCCGAGGCGGAGGCGAGTGCGAGTCCGACGCGGCGCGAGGCGTGCCGAGCCGGGGCCCCTTTCGAGGCAGGCCCGCGCCCCTGCGAAGGAAGAAACGCCTCTTACCTTGCGAGTCCGAGGCGGAGGCGAGTGCGAGTCCGACGCGGCGCGAGGCGTGCCGAGCCGGGGCCCCTTTCGAGGCAGGCCCGCGCCCCTGCGAAGGAAGGAACGCCTCTTACCTTGCGAGTCCGAGGCGGAGGCGAGTGCGAGTCCGACGCGGCGCGAGGCGTGCCGAGCCGGGGCCCCTTTCGAGGCAGGCCCGCGCCCCTGCGAAGGAAGGAACGCCTCTTACCTTGCGAGTCCGAGGCGGAGGCGAGTGCGAGTCCGACGCGGCGCGAGGCGTGCCGAGCCGGGGCCCCTTTCGAGGCAGGCCCGCGCCCCTGCGAAGGAAGGAACGCCTCTTACCTTGCGAGTCCGAGGCGGAGGCGAGTGCGAGTCCGACGCGGCGCGAGGCGTGCCGAGCCGGGGCCCCTTTCGAGGCAGGCCCGCGCCCCTGTGAAGGAAGAAACGCCTCTTACCTTGCGAGTCCGAGGCGGAGGCGAGTGCGAGTCCGAAGCGGCGCGAGGCGTGCCGAGCCGGGGCCCCTTTCGAGGCAGGCCCGCGCCCCTGCGAAGGAAGGAATGCCTCTTACCTTAAGAGTGCAGGGACGCCCCAAGTCTGAGGGGGCCAGGAGGCGCCACGACACCAAGAGTAGCACCCAGACCAAGAGTGGCAGTGAAGCGCACCACCACACCACGAGCGGCGCAACGCTAACAGCGGCGGCGAGGCCCCCAGAGCGGCAACGAGGCGCGCCGGCTCCAAGAGCGGCGCGAGACCCCCCAGAGCAGCGGCGCAACGCTAACAGCGACGGCGAGACCCCCCAGAGCGGCAACGAGGCGCGCCGGCTCCAAGAGCGGCGCGAGACCCCCCAGAGCGGCGGCGCAACGCTAACAGCGACGGCGAGACCCCCAGAGCGGCAACGAGGCACCCCGGCTCCATGAGCGGCGCGAGACCCCCGGAGTGGCAGCGAGACCCCCGGAGTGGCAGCGAGATGCGCCGGCTCCAAGAGCGGCGCGAGACCCCCAGAGCGGCGGCGCAACGCTAACAGCGACGGCAAGACCCCCAGAGCGTCAACGAGGCGCGCCAGCTCCAAGAGCGGCACGCGGCGGCACAACGCTAACAGCGGCGGCGAGACTCCCAGAGCGGCAACGAGGCGCGCCGGCTCCAAGAGCGGCGCGAGACCCCCAGAGCGGCGGCGCAACGGTAACAGCGGCGGCGAGACCCCCAGAGCGGCAACGAGGCGCGCCGGCTCCAAGAGCGGCGCGAGACCCCCAGCAGCGACATAACACTAACAGCAGCGGCAAGACAGCAGCAGCACGACACCCAGAGCAGCAACGAGGCGTGCCGACTCCAAGAGTGGCGCGAGACCCACAATGGCGGCGCAACACCCAGAGCAGCAGCGAGGCACACCACAGCACCAAGAGCAACAAGAGACCCAGATTGCCAAGCCGTGGCCCCTTTCGAGGCAGGCCTGCATCCGTGGAAAGGAAGGAATGCCTCTTACCTTAAGAGTGCAGGGACACCCCAAGTCTGAGGGGGCCAAGGGGCTCCATGAGACCAAGAGCACTGCCACACCAAGAGTGGCGTGAGACTCACAATGGCGGCGCAACCACAAGAGCAGCACGACATCAAGGGCAGCGGCGAGGCACACCACCACACTAAGGAGCAGCGTGACAGCCAGAGTGGCAGCGAGCCATGCCACACCACCTATAGAGTTGCAAGTCCAAGTGCATTGCAACAAGAGCAGCACAAACCCCAGAGCAGCAGCGAGGTGTGCAGCGGCAGCGAGAGCGGCAGTGAGAGCCAGACCATCGAGCCGGGGCACCTTTCGAGGTGGACCAGCGTCCCTGCAAAGGAAGGAATGTGTCCTACCTTCAGAGTCCAGGGATGCCCAAAGTCCGAAGCAGCAAGTAGGTGCCGCGACACCAAGAGCAGCGGGCCAGAATGCCGAGCTGGGGCCCCTTTTGAGGTGGGCCAGCATCCCTGCAAACAAAGGAATACCTCTTACCTTCAGAGTCCAGTAACGCCCTGGGCCCCAGGCGGCAAGGAGGCGCGCCGAGACCAAGAGCAGCAGTGAGTCGCACCACCACACCAACAGCGGTGCAAGACCCAGAGCGGCAGCGAGGCGCGCAGACTCCAAGAGAGGCGTGAAACCCAAAGCACCGCAACAAGAGCGGCACGACACCCAGAGCGGTGGCGAGGCGCACCAACTCCAAGAGCAGCACGACGGCGAGACACAGAGCACCAAGCCAGTGAGCCTTTCGCGGCTGGCCAGCGTCCCTGCAAAGAAGGAAAGCCTCCTACCTTCAGAGTCCAGGGACACCCCAAGTCCCAGGCGGCAAGGAGGCGCCGTGACACCAAGAGCGACGGGGCAGCACGCCGAGCCAGGGTTCCTTTCGAGGTAGGTCAGCGTCCCTGCAAAAGAAGGAACGCCTCCTACCTTCAGAGTCCACGGATGCCCCAAGTCCGAGGTGGCGAGGAGGCGCCACGAGATCAAGAGCAGCACTGAGACCAAGAGCAGCGGCGAGGCACACTGCGACACCCAGAGCGGCAGCAACGCCCAGAGTGGTGAGCCAGGGGCCCCTTTCAAGGCACCCCAGTGTCTCTGCAAAGGAAGGAATGCCTCGTACCTTCAGAGTCCAGGGTTGCCCCAAGTCCCAGGCAGCACGAGACCAAGAGTGGTGCGAGTGTTAAAAATTCTTCCCCGGACAAAGCGGGTTGCTCGAGGTATGCTATTTATTTAATCAAAACTCAGAGTTGGGTCACCACCTCAGTGAGTGGCCAATGGCCCAAGATCTCACACATTTTTTACACCGTTCAATCAATACCCATTACAAAAGGTCCAAAGTCTTTGTATATTTCCACTTGGCCTTTCAGTCCCCAAACTTCACCATTTCCCAAAGACCACCACAATCCCCCGTCTCAGCTGCATTCTTCTGTTCTGGTTCCGAGCCTCGGTTCAGTTACAGGGTCTTCTTTGGGTCGCCGTCTCCGTAATCACTCTTCTGCCATTTCTGTCCTGCGCAATTCTGAGACAGGCTTTGAGATGTACTATTAAGGGTTTACCTTCATTAATTAATCGCTCTTTGTTCAAACCGTCTCTGCGTGATTAGCTTGACTGGGTTTGAAACCGGCCTTGGGTGGGTCTGTACAAGGAGCAGGCTGAGAGCAAACATTCTGGGCCTGTCGAGCGGTATTTCTGCACTTTACAACACCCCAAACCTCAGACCTAAACCTGCACTAGGGACTAGGAAAGATTCCTTTACAGAGATTCAGAAGCACTGTCCCACCCAGGTCACCAAAACAAGGGATAACCCTCTTCACACCAACACAACATTAAGAAACAGCATCCACTCGATTGCAGACAGTGCTGTTCAGGGGATCGCTCCACCTCTCGTGCCTGCCATACGTTGCATCAGCCAAGGCTTCTATCCTCCCCTCACATACATATGGTACGCGTGGCATTTCCCAGAATGTTTGTCCATCTTCACTCTAATTCCTGGAACTAATTATCATACTTACGTGGTCATGACAAATGCAGCCTGCGTCTCTCAGGGCCTTCGTGGGCGTTCTTCCATGGTCTCTGGCGGTGGCTTAAGAGGTGACTCTGTGTCCTTTCCATGAACGCCCAGTCTTCTTTCCATATATGGTTTTGCCACGTCACCGCCCTCTGCGTGCGGAATTCCTTAAGCACCTTGTCCTGCTTTCCACTGGCATCTGTTGATCCGCGCTCCCTGAGGATGTGCCCGTCACACTTGACAAAGCTACGTTGTCACAGTCTTCTTGATCTGTGGACCTTGCATTCTCGCCCGAGGCCCCTGATAACACACTCTTGGCCTTGGCCCTGTAGAGGAGAGTAAAAACTGGGGCACGTATTTATCTATAACGGTTTCTCTGAGGTGACAAGTTGAAAGGTTTGTGAGTAGTCTCCAGGAGATGGCACCCAAAGCACCCGGGTGATGACAATACCAGACGCACGTAGCAGATTGCTCCTACCACCTCTGTTAGGTCACCCAGCCAAGCAACACCCTTCAGCCAGGCTAATACAGTAACGATCGGCACATTAAGGAACTCGTAGGGCAGAACATCCCACCGTTCTGATCACAACTCTGAGAGCAAAGGGGTTGACATCCTGACCAGCCACCACCAAAATACTACAGTGAACACTTCCCATCAGTCCACTCTAACATGCAGGAATCGGATGATCTGTCACTATCTCAACCCCTCGGGCCCCACCTGGGGCACAAGACAGGACTGTCGTCATTTAACCCAGCCAGCAACAGAGCTCTGAACGGCCACTCGCTCACCTCCCCCTCCTATACAGGGGCAGGAGAGCCGGAGAAAAAGACGAGAAAGCTCACAAGGGAAGAGAGTAGCAACTTAAAAGTCAAAGAATAAAGTAACAATACTAATAATACTACTGATAACATGCAATAGAAAAGTCCACCACGACTACTCGTAGATTTTGAGAAAACTGTGTTAAACACCGGTGTAATCAGCACGAACCCAAAACACAACCTCTTACTGGCTGTCCTTAAGGAATTTAACACTTTAAAAATACCTTGAAAATGCCAATAGCAATAAGGCAGAAGAAATACAGAGAAGATGTAAGGAATGAAGACGTTGAAATAAATTCAAGAAAGGGCACTAAAGAGAGGGAGAAGTGGAAGGAATTTTAAAAAGAAACCGAGTACAAGAAACAGACCAGAATTACAACATCAAAACAGGGAAATGGATAAGGGACAACACACGACAAGAGTTTGAAAAGTGATTTGATACAAGAAACAGAGGATTACAGAACAGGGAGACAGCTAGAAAGGACCCTGATAATATGGAACAGGAAGCTAACTGCATGGAAACACAGATTAGAAATTTCTAAATCACCCAAGTACAGAACAGAGAGAGATGGAGGGAAACCAAAAATAATTAATGGATGAAGAGGCAGAGAGCAGAGTCAGCAGAAGAGAATCAAATGTCAGGGAGCCAGCCAGGCCAGTGAACACCACAGAAGGAGGCAGAAGCAGAGACCAAGGGCAGGAAAGCAGAGAGAGTGGGGTGTGCAGGAGACATGACAGGACTCACCACAGCTCTGAAGAGCAGGAACCCTTTACCACTCCTTCCATCTCTGAACTTCCCCTGCCCCCTCAACAGCACTGCTTCCCAGGCAGCCCCTTTGTAGCTGGAGCCCCACCCCGTGCAGGGCTGGCCCCATCCTCAGCCTCACGGGCCACACCTGGGGCTGCCCCAGCCCCAGCTGGAACCCATGAGGAACAGGGGCAATGGCCAAAGCCCCACAGCATATCAACCCTCACCTGAGGGCTGAGATGGTGGCTTTGCAGCAGGAACTCGAGGCTTAATGCAATAAAAGCTGCTGGCTCACAGCAATCCAGAAGGAGATAACGGTGACAGGCAATGTTGAGAAACACCCCAGCAATTTTTTGGGAGCTTCTGCCCTTCCTGCAAAGTGGCAGGACCAGGCTCTCCTGTCTTTGCTTACAGAACTCTACACCAACACCCAGGAGGGCACAGCTGAGCAGCTCTGTCCTTTGCCAGTGACACCCTGGGTCCCTGGAGGACAGTTGAAGATGATCAGTGTAAGTTTAAGGGGAAAACTGTTGTCTGGGTGGGAATGGGCTTCTTCACTGTGGGCTCAGTGGGTGGGTGGGAAATGCTGCTGCTGCTGAACAACGGGGGATCAACTGATCCCTGAGGACAGGAGAAGACATTACAGCTGCCTTTAATCTCACCTGGTGTTGGACATGTGGGGCCCTTTGGGAGCAGAATCCTGGCTGTGGGTAGCAGGGTAGGGAAAGCAGAGGGACAGGAAAAGGAAAAGAAGGAGAGATAAAGGGGAGGACGGGGAGCAGCAGAGAGAGACGGGGAATGACAAAATAGAGCCGGGCTAAGCGGAACTCCAGACAACAACCAAATCCTGCCAGGGAGCAGCCAGAGGGATAGAGCGAGGGGAAACGTCCTCAGAGAGGACGGGGAAGAGCCAGCAGGACACTGGGGGAGAGGACAGCCAGCAGGGGAGGGCACGGGGAGAGGGAAAACATCAGGGGCAAGAACAGCAGCAGAGCCACCAAGAGAGGAGAAAACACCCCAAACAAGTCCGGAAAAGGAACCGGCCAGCGCTGGGCAGCAGGACAGACATGGAGCAAGGAAAACCAGGCACGAGGCCAGGGACAGGGATGGAGCGGCACAGAGAGGGACAGGGACCGGGACATGAGACTGCAGAGAGAGGGGCACAGGGAACCGGGAAGGGTGACAGAGAGAAACAGAGAGGGGTGGGGAGCGGGTCAGAGCTGGAGAAAGGGAAAATCCCACCAGGGAGCAGGCCAGGAGGACTGAGCCAGAGGAGACGAATGGGAAGCAGGGCAGTGGGATGCAGCTGGCAAAACTAACAATGGGCAACAGGCCAGAGGGATTGACGGCCGTAAGGGCCAGGGAGTGGGACAAAGGAACGGATGGAAAGCACTGAGGAGCAGCAGGAGAGGAACGCAGAGATAAAGAAGGAAGGAAAAGGAAGGCTCGAGGGCAGAGAGAGAGACGGGAACAGAGTGTGGGATGTGCAGAGACAAAGAGCAGGGAAAGGAAGAGGACAGAGGGACTGGGGGTGGGGCTGGGGGGACCAAATGCAGGTGAAGACAAAGAGATGGAGAAGGAAAAAAGATGCTGATGGGCTGCAGGACAGAGAGGGAGCAGGAGAAAGTAGGGCTGGAGCAGGGAAGAGAAGGAGGAGAATGGGGACAGCTGGACGGACCGGGGGATACTCCTAGAAAGCAGCAAATAGGCACCAGGACAGAGGGACAAAGGCAGAATAACGGGAGAGGGAGCGGGACAGAAAGACAGCGAGAGGAGGAAAGGGGCAGGGAGCAGGACTGAGAGATGGAGAAAGGAGCAATGGGAGCAGAGGGATGGAGAGAGGAAAATCCAGGTGGGAGGAAGAAGAGAGGGATAGAGGGGAGGGACAGGGAGCAAGAAAATGGGATCCAGAGAAACACAGGGGGATGAGGAGCAGCACACTGGGATAGAGAGCAAGCGAGAGCAACAGGAACAAGGACAGGGAGATGGAGCCAGAGGAAAAACAGGGCCCGAAAGCCGCACAGAGAAATGGAATAGGAAAATCAGGGATGGGGAGTGGGACAGAGGGGTGGAGAGATGACAAGGGACAAAAGGATAATGATGGAGGGGTGGAGGGTGGGGAAGGAAGGCAGAGAGCAGTGCAGCGGTGTGGAGAAAGAAAAAGAGGGATGGGGAGTGGGGCAGAGAAAGGGAAGAAGAAAATGCTGTGATGGGAGCAGGACAGAGGACAGGAGAGAGAAAAAGAAGCCAAGGGAGGAAACCGAGGAGCAGAGACAGAAAGGTCAGAAATGGCCAGAGAGGGAGAGAAGCCAAGAAAAATGGGGCCGAGGGGCCCTGCAGAGCTGGAGCGAGAACATGTAGGGTCAGTGAGCAGGACAGAAGGAGAGAGAGGCGGCAAGGGGAAGGAGAGGAAGGACAAAGGAGGGACAGAGATGGTGACAGGGTGCAGCACATACAGCCAGGGAGAAAAACAGCTTCTGGAGAACGAGAAAGCCCCCAGGTCCAGGGATAGTTGGGATTGCAAAGGCCTGCCAAGAGCAGCATGACACTGCACTGGCATTGCTCCTACCGCAGTTGTCATAGCTGGAATGCAGGGGGGGCGTGGCCGGAAAGCGTGACCTGCCATTCTTAGGGTTAGGGCTAGGGTTAGTGTCTGGAGAAGCAGAAAGAGCACAGCTCCAGGGACAATTGGGATTGCAAAGGCCTGTTAAGAGGAGCACGGCACTGCACCAAAATTGCTCCTTCCTCAGCATTCCTGGGGAATTAGCGTGGTTGATCCCCCGTTGTTCAGCAGCAGCAGCATTTCCCACCCACCCACTGAGCCCACAGTGAAGAAGCCCATTCCCACCCAGACAACAGTTTTCCCCTTAAACTTACACTGATCATCTTCAACTGTCCTCCAGGGATCCAGGGTGTCACTGGCAAAGGACAGAGCTGCTCAGCTGTGCCCTCCTGGGTGTTGGTGTAGAGTTCTGTAAGCAAAGACAGGAGAGCCTGGTCCTGCCACTTTGCAGGAAGGGCAGAAGCTCCCAAAAAATTGCTGGGGTGTTTCTCAACATTGCCTGTCACCGTTATCTCCTTCTGGATTGCTGTGAGCCAGCAGCTTTTATTGCATTAAGCCTCGAGTTCCTGCTGCAAAGCCACCATCTCAGCCCTCAGGTGAGGGTTGATATGCTGTGGGGCTTTGGCCATTGCCCCTGTTCCTCATGGGTTCCAGCTGGGGCTGGGGCAGCCCCAGGTGTGGCCCGTGAGGCTGAGGATGGGGCCAGCCCTGCACGGGGTGGGGCTCCAGCTACAAAGGGGCTGCCTGGGAAGCAGTGCTGTTGAGGGGGCAGGGGAAGTTCAGAGATGGAAGGAGTGGTAAAGGGTTCCTGCTCTTCAGAGCTGTGGTGAGTCCTGTCATGTCTCCTGCACACCCCACTCTCTCTGCTTTCCTGCCCTTGGTCTCTGCTTCTGCCTCCTTCTGTGGTGTTCACTGGCCTGGCTGGCTCCCTGACATTTGATTCTCTTCTGCTGACTCTGCTCTCTGCCTCTTCATCCATTAATTATTTTTGGTTTCCCTCCATCTCTCTCTGTTCTGTACTTGGGTGATTTAGAAATTTCTAATCTGTGTTTCCATGCAGTTAGCTTCCTGTTCCATATTATCAGGGTCCTTTCTAGCTGTCTCCCTGTTCTGTAATCCTCTGTTTCTTGTATCAAATCACTTTTCAAACTCTTGTCGTGTGTTGTCCCTTATCCATTTCCCTGTTTTGATGTTGTAATTCTGGTCTGTTTCTTGTACTCGGTTTCTTTTTAAAATTCCTTCCACTTCTCCCTCTCTTTAGTGCCCTTTCTTGAATTTATTTCAACGTCTTCATTCCTTACATCTTCTCTGTATTTCTTCTGCCTTATTGCTATTGGCATTTTCAAGGTATTTTTAAAGTGTTAAATTCCTTAAGGACAGCCAGTAAGAGGTTGTGTTTTGGGTTCGTGCTGATTACACCGGTGTTTAACACAGTTTTCTCAAAATCTACGAGTAGTCGTGGTGGACTTTTCTATTGCATGTTATCAGTAGTATTATTAGTATTGTTACTTTATTCTTTGACTTTTAAGTTGCTACTCTCTTCCCTTGTGAGCTTTCTCGTCTTTTTCTCCGGCTCTCCTGCCCCTGTATAGGAGGGGGAGGTGAGCGAGTGGCCGTTCAGAGCTCTGTTGCTGGCTGGGTTAAATGACGACAGTCCTGTCTTGTGCCCCAGGTGGGGCCCGAGGGGTTGAGATAGTGACAGATCATCCGATTCCTGCATGTTAGAGTGGACTGATGGGAAGTGTTCACTGTAGTATTTTGGTGGTGGCTGGTCAGGATGTCAACCCCTTTGCTCTCAGAGTTGTGATCAGAACGGTGGGATGTTCTGCCCTACGAGTTCCTTAATGTGCCGATCGTTACTGTATTAGCCTGGCTGAAGGGTGTTGCTTGGCTGGGTGACCTAACAGAGGTGGTAGGAGCAATCTGCTACGTGCGTCTGGTATTGTCATCACCCGGGTGCTTTGGGTGCCATCTCCTGGAGACTACTCACAAACCTTTCAACTTGTCACCTCAGAGAAACCGTTATAGATAAATACGTGCCCCAGTTTTTACTCTCCTCTACAGGGCCAAGGCCAAGAGTGTGTTATCAGGGGCCTCGGGCGAGAATGCAAGGTCCACAGATCAAGAAGACTGTGACAACGTAGCTTTGTCAAGTGTGACGGGCACATCCTCAGGGAGCGCGGATCAACAGATGCCAGTGGAAAGCAGGACAAGGTGCTTAAGGAATTCCGCACGCAGAGGGCGGTGACGTGGCAAAACCATATATGGAAAGAAGACTGGGCGTTCATGGAAAGGACACAGAGTCACCTCTTAAGCCACCGCCAGAGACCATGGAAGAACGCCCACGAAGGCCCTGAGAGACGCAGGCTGCATTTGTCATGACCACGTAAGTATGATAATTAGTTCCAGGAATTAGAGTGAAGATGGACAAACATTCTGGGAAATGCCACGCGTACCATATGTATGTGAGGGGAGGATAGAAGCCTTGGCTGATGCAACGTATGGCAGGCACGAGAGGTGGAGCGATCCCCTGAACAGCACTGTCTGCAATCGAGTGGATGCTGTTTCTTAATGTTGTGTTGGTGTGAAGAGGGTTATCCCTTGTTTTGGTGACCTGGGTGGGACAGTGCTTCTGAATCTCTGTAAAGGAATCTTTCCTAGTCCCTAGTGCAGGTTTAGGTCTGAGGTTTGGGGTGTTGTAAAGTGCAGAAATACCGCTCGACAGGCCCAGAATGTTTGCTCTCAGCCTGCTCCTTGTACAGACCCACCCAAGGCCGGTTTCAAACCCAGTCAAGCTAATCACGCAGAGACGGTTTGAACAAAGAGCGATTAATTAATGAAGGTAAACCCTTAATAGTACATCTCAAAGCCTGTCTCAGAATTGCGCAGGACAGAAATGGCAGAAGAGTGATTACGGAGACGGCGACCCAAAGAAGACCCTGTAACTGAACCGAGGCTCGGAACCAGAACAGAAGAATGCAGCTGAGACGGGGGATTGTGGTGGTCTTTGGGAAATGGTGAAGTTTGGGGACTGAAAGGCCAAGTGGAAATATACAAAGACTTTGGACCTTTTGTAATGGGTATTGATTGAACGGTGTAAAAAATGTGTGAGATCTTGGGCCATTGGCCACTCACTGAGGTGGTGACCCAACTCTGAGTTTTGATTAAATAAATAGCATACCTCGAGCAACCCGCTTTGTCCGGGGAAGAATTTTTAACACTCGCACCACTCTTGGTCTCGTGCTGCCTGGGACTTGGGGCAACCCTGGACTCTGAAGGTACGAGGCATTCCTTCCTTTGCAGAGACACTGGGGTGCCTTGAAAGGGGCCCCTGGCTCACCACTCTGGGCGTTGCTGCCGCTCTGGGTGTCGCAGTGTGCCTCGCCGCTGCTCTTGGTCTCAGTGCTGCTCTTGATCTCGTGGCGCCTCCTCGCCACCTCGGACTTGGGGCATCCGTGGACTCTGAAGGTAGGAGGCGTTCCTTCTTTTGCAGGGACGCTGACCTACCTCGAAAGGAACCCTGGCTCGGCGTGCTGCCCCGTCGCTCTTGGTGTCACGGCGCCTCCTTGCCGCCTGGGACTTGGGGTGTCCCTGGACTCTGAAGGTAGGAGGCTTTCCTTCTTTGCAGGGACGCTGGCCAGCCGCGAAAGGCTCACTGGCTTGGTGCTCTGTGTCTCGCCGTCGTGCTGCTCTTGGAGTTGGTGCGCCTCGCCACCGCTCTGGGTGTCGTGCCGCTCTTGTTGCGGTGCTTTGGGTTTCACGCCTCTCTTGGAGTCTGCGCGCCTCGCTGCCGCTCTGGGTCTTGCACCGCTGTTGGTGTGGTGGTGCGACTCACTGCTGCTCTTGGTCTCGGCGCGCCTCCTTGCCGCCTGGGGCCCAGGGCGTTACTGGACTCTGAAGGTAAGAGGTATTCCTTTGTTTGCAGGGATGCTGGCCCACCTCAAAAGGGGCCCCAGCTCGGCATTCTGGCCCGCTGCTCTTGGTGTCGCGGCACCTACTTGCTGCTTCGGACTTTGGGCATCCCTGGACTCTGAAGGTAGGACACATTCCTTCCTTTGCAGGGACGCTGGTCCACCTCGAAAGGTGCCCCGGCTCGATGGTCTGGCTCTCGCTGCCGCTCTCGCTGTTGCTGCACACCTCGCTGCTGCTCTGGGGTTTGTGCTGCTCTTGTTGCAATGCACTTGGTCTTGCAACTCTATAGGTGGTGTGGCATGGCTCGCTGCCACTCTGGCTGTCACGCTGCTCCTTAGTGTGGTGGTGTGCCTCGCCGCTGCCCTTGATGTCGTGCTGCTCTTGTGGTTGCGCCGCCATTGTGAGTCTCACGCCACTCTTGGTGTGGCAGTGCTCTTGGTCTCATGGAGCCCCTTGGCCCCCTCAGACTTGGGGTGTCCCTGCACTCTTAAGGTAAGAGGCATTCCTTCCTTTCCACGGATGCAGGCCTGCCTCGAAAGGGGCCACGGCTTGGCAATCTGGGTCTCTTGTTGCTCTTGGTGCTGTGGTGTGCCTCGCTGCTGCTCTGGGTGTTGCGCCGCCATTGTGGGTCTCGCGCCACTCTTGGAGTCGGCACGCCTCGTTGCTGCTCTGGGTGTCGTGCTGCTGCTGTCTTGCCGCTGCTGTTAGCGTTATGTCGCTGCTGGGGGTCTCGCGCCGCTCTTGGAGCCGGCGCGCCTCATTGCCGCTCTGGGGGTCTCGCCGCCGCTGTTACTGTTGCGCCGCCGCTCTGGGGGTCTCGCGCCGCTCTTGGAGCCGGCGCGCCTCGTTGCCGCTCTGGGG
Source organism: Rhynochetos jubatus (assembly GCA_027574665.1). Classification (NCBI taxonomy): domain Eukaryota; kingdom Metazoa; phylum Chordata; class Aves; order Eurypygiformes; family Rhynochetidae; genus Rhynochetos; species Rhynochetos jubatus. Next base: position 1,409,114 of record CM050669.1, read on the forward strand.
GTCTCGCCGTCGCTGTTAACGTTGCGCTGCCGCGCGCCGCTCTTGGAGCCGGCGCGCCTCGTTGCCGCTCTGGGGGTCTTGCCGTCGCTGTTACCGTTGCGCCGCCGCTCTGGGGGTCTCGCGCCGCTCTTGGAGCCGGCGCGCCTCGTTGCCGCTCTGGGGGTCTCGCCGCCGCTGTTACCGTTGTGCCGCCGCGCGCCGCTCTTGGAGCCGGCGCGCCTCGTTGCCGCTCTGGGGGTCTTGCCGTCGCTGTTACCGTTGCGCCGCTGCTCTGGGGGTCTCGCGCCGCTCTTGGAGCCGGTGCGCCTCGTTGCCGCTCTGGGGGTCTCGCCGCCGCTGTTACCGTTGTGCCGCCGCGCGCCGCTCTTGGAGCTGGCGCGCCTCGTTGACGCTCTGGGGGCCTCGCTGCCGCTGTTAGCGTTGCGCCGCTCGTGGTGTGGTGGTGCGCTTCACTGCCACTCTTGGTCTGGGTGCTACTCTTGGTGTCGTGGCGCCTCCTGGCCCCCTCAGACTTGGGGCGTCCCTGCACTCTTAAGGTAAGAGGCATTCCTTCCTTCGCAGGGGCGCGGGCCTGCCTCGAAAGGGGCCCCGGCTCGGCACGCCTCGCGCCGCTTCGGACTCACAAGGTAAGAGGCGTTCCTTCCTTCGCAGGGGCGCGGGCCTGCCTCGAAAAGGGCCCCGGCTCGGCACGCCTCGCGCCGCTTCGGACTTGCACTCGCCTCCGCCTCGGACTCGCAAGGTAAGAGGCGTTCCTTCCTTCGCAGGGGCGCGGGCCTGCCTCGAAAGGGGCCCCGGCTCGGCACGCCTCACGCCGCGTCGGACTCGCACTCGCCTCCGCCTCGGACTCACAAGGTAAGAGGCGTTCCTTCCTTCGCAGGGGCGCGGGCCTGCCTCGAAAGGGGCCCCGGCTCGGCACGCCTCGCGCCGCTTCGGACTCACAAGGTAAGAGGCGTTCCTTCCTTCGCAGGGGCGCGGGCCTGCCTCGAAAAGGGCCCCGGCTCGGCACGCCTCGCGCCGCTTCGGACTCGCACTCGCCTCCGCCTCGGACTCGCAAGGTAAGAGGCGTTCCTTCCTTCGCAGGGGCGCGGGCCTGCCTCGAAAGGGGCCCCGGCTCGGCACGCCTCGCGCCGCGTCGGACTCGCACTCGCCTCCGCCTCGGACTCGCAAGGTAAGAGGCGTTCCTTCCTTCGCAGGGGCGCGGGCCTGCCTCGAAAGGGGCCCCGGCTCGGCACGTCTCGCGCCGCGTCGGACTCGCACTCGCCTCCGCCTCGGACTCGCAAGGTAAGAGGCGTTCCTTCCTTCGCAGGGGCGCGGGCCTGCCTCGAAAGGGGCCCCGGCTCGGCACGCCTCGCGCCGCGTCGGACTCGCACTCGCCTCCGCCTCGGACTCGCAAGGTAAGAGGCGTTCCTTCCTTCGCAGGGGCGCGGGCCTGCCTCGAAAGGGGCCCCGGCTCGGCACGCCTCGCGCCGCGTCGGACTCGCACTCGCCTCCGCCTCGGACTCGCAAGGTAAGAGGCGTTCCTTCCTTCGCAGGGGCGCGGGCCTGCCTCGAAAGGGGCCCCGGCTCGGCACGCCTCGCGCCGCGTCGGACTCGCACTCGCCTCCGCCTCGGACTCGCAAGGTAAGAGGCGTTCCTTCCTTCGCAGGGGCGCGGGCCTGCCTCGAAAGGGGCCCCGGCTCGGCACGCCTCGCGCCGCGTCGGACTCGCACTCGCCTCCGCCTCGGACTCGCAAGGTAAGAGGCGTTCCTTCCTTCGCAGGGGCGCGGGCCTGCCTCGAAAGGGGCCCCGGCTCGGCACGCCTCGCGCCGCGTCGGACTCGCACTCGCCTCCGCCTCGGACTCGCAAGGTAAGAGGCGTTCCTTCCTTCGCAGGGGCGCGGGCCTGCCTCGAAAGGGGCCCTGGCTCGGCACGCCTCGCGCCGCGTCGGACTCGCACTCGCCTCCGCCTCGGACTCGCAAGGTAAGAGGCGTTCCTTCCTTCGCAGGGGCGCGGGCCTGCCTCGAAAGGGGCCCCGGCTCGGCACGCCTCGCGCCGCGTCGGACTCGCACTCGCCTCCGCCTCGGACTCGCAAGGTAAGAGGCGTTCCTTCCTTCGCAGGGGCGCGGGCCTGCCTCGAAAGGGGCCCCGGCTCGGCACGCCTCGCGCCGCGTCGGACTCGCACTCGCCTCCGCCTCGGACTCGCAAGGTAAGAGGCGTTCCTTCCTTCGCAGGGGCGCGGGCCTGCCTCGAAAGGGGCCCCGGCTCGGCACGCCTCGCGCCGCGTCGGACTCGCACTCGCCTCCGCCTCGGACTCGCAAGGTAAGAGGCGTTCCTTCCTTCGCAGGGGCGCGGGCCTGCCTCGAAAGGGGCCCCGGCTCGGCACGCCTCGCGCCGCGTCGGACTCGCACTCGCCTCCGCCTCGGACTCGCAAGGTAAGAGGCGTTCCTTCCTTCGCAGGGGCGCGGGCCTGCCTCGAAAGGGGCCCCGGCTCGGCTATCTGGGTCTCTTGTTGCTCTCGGTGCCGCTCTGGGGGGTTGTGCCGCCGCTGTTAGCATTGCGCCGCCGCTGTCGGTCTCGCCGCCGCACCTCGGTGCCGCTCTGGGGGGTCGTGTCGCTGCTGTTAGCGTTGCGCCGCCGCTGTGGGTCTCGCCGCCGCCCTTGGAGTCGGCGCGCCTCGGTGCCGCTCTGGGGGTCGTGCCGCCGCTGTTAGCGTTGCGCCGCCGCTGTGGGTCTCGCCACCGCTCTGGGGGTCGTGCCGCCGCTGTGGGTCTCGCTGCCGCCCTTGGAGTCGGCGTGCCTCGGTGCTGCTCTGGGGGTCGTGCCGCTGCTGTTAGCATTGCGCCGCCGCTGTGGGTCTCGCCGCCCCCCTTGGAGTTGGCGCGCCTCGGTGCCGCTCTGGGGGTCGTGCTGCCGCTGTGGGTCTCGCCGCCGCCCTTGGAGTCGGCGCGCCTCGGTGCTGCTCTTGGGGTCGTGCCGCCGCTGTGGGTCTCGCCGCCGCCCTTGGAGTCGGCGCACCTCGGTGCCGCTCTGAGGGTCGTGCCGCCGTTGTTAGCGTTGCGCCGCCGCTGTGGGTCTCGCCGCCGCCCTTGGAGTCAGCGCACCTCGGTGCCGCTCTGGGGGTCGTGCCGCCGCTGTGGGTCTCGCCGCTGCCCTTGGAGTCGGCGCGCCTCGGTGCCGCCGCTGTGGGTCGTGCCGCTGCTGTTAGCGTTGCGCCGCCGCTGTGGGTCTCGCCGCCGCCCTTGGAGTCGGCGCGCCTCGGTGCCGCTCTGGGGTCGTGCAGCCGCTGTTAGCGTTGCGTTGCCGCTGTGGGTCTCGCCGCCGCTCTGGGGGTCGTGCCGCCGCTGTGGGTCTCGCCGCCGCCCTTGGAGTCGGCGTGCCTCGGTGCTGCTCTGGGGGTCGTGCCGCTGCTGTTAGCATTGCGCCGCCGCTGTGGGTCTCGCCGCCGCACCTCGGTGCCGCTCTGGGGGTCGTGCCGCCGCTGTTAGCGTTGCGCCGCCGCTGTGGGTCTCGCCGCCGCCCTTGGAGTCGGCGCACCTCGGTGCCGCTCTGGGGGTCGTGCCGCCGCTGTGGGTCTCGCCGCCGCCCTTGGAGTCGGCGCGCCTCGGTGCCGCTCTGAGGGTCGTGCCGCCGCTGTTAGCGTTGCGCCGCCGCTGTGGGTCTCGCCGCCGCCCTTGGAGTCAGCGCACCTCGGTGCCGCTCTGGGGGTCGTGCCGCCGCTGTGGGTCTCGCCGCCGCCCTTGGAGTCGGCGCGCCTCGGTGCCGCTCTGGGGGTCGTGCCGCCGCTGTGGGTCTCGCCGCTGCCCTTGGAGTCGGCGCGCCTCGGTGCCGCCGCTGTGGGTCGTGCCGCTGCTGTTAGCGTTGCGCCGCCGCTGTGGGTCTCGCCGCCGCCCTTGGAGTCGGCGCGCCTCGGTGCCGCTCTGGGGGTCGTGCAGCCGCTGTTAGCGTTGCGTCGCCGCTGTGGGTCTCGCCGCCGCTCTGGGGGTCGTGCCGCCGCTGTGGGTGTCGCCGCCGCCCTTGGAGTCGGCGTGCCTCGGTGCTGCTCTGGGGGTCGTGCCGCTGCTGTTAGCATTGCGCCGCCGCTGTGGGTCTCGCCGCCGCACCTCGGTGCCGCTCTGGGGGTCGTGCCGCCGCTGTTAGCGTTGCGCCGCCGCTGTGGGTCTCGCCGCCGCCCTTGGAGTCGGCGTGCCTCGGTGCTGCTCTGGGGGTCGTGCTGCTGCTGTTAGCATTGCGCCACCGCTGTGGGTCTCGCCGCCGCACCTCGGTGCCGCTCTGCGAGTCGTGCCGCCGCTGTTAGCGTTGCGCCGCCGCTGTGGGTCTCGCCGCCGCCCTTGGAGTCGGCGTGCCTCGGTGCCGCTCTGGGGGTCGTGCCGCTGCTGTTAGCATTGCGCCACCGCTGTGGGTCTCGCCGCCGCACCTCGGTGCCGCTCTGGGGGTCGTGCCGCCGCTGTTAGCGTTGCGCCGCCGCTGTGGGTCTCGCCGCCGCCCTTGGAGTCGGCGCGCCTCGGTGCCGCTCTGGGGGTCGTGCCGCCGCTGTGGGTCTCGCCGCCGCCCTTGGAGTCGGCGCGCCTCGGTGCCGCTCTGGGGGTCGTGCCGCCGCTGTGGGTCTCGCCGCTGCCCTTGGAGTCGGCGCGCCTCGGTGCCGCCGCTGTGGGTCGTGCCGCCGCTGGGGGTCTCGCCGCCGCCCTTGGAGTCGGCGTGCCTCGGTGCTGCTCTGGGGGTCGTGCCGCTGCTGTTAGCATTGCGCCGCTGCTGTGGGTCTCGCCGCCGCACCTCGGTGCCGCTCTGGGGGTCGTGCCGCCGCTGTTAGCGTTGCGCCGCCGCTGTGGGTCTCGCCGCCGCCCTTGGAGTCGGTGCGCCTCGGTGCCGTTGTGGGTCTCGCCGCCGCCGTTGGTGTGGTGCTGCACTTTGCTGCCCCTCTTGGTCTCGTGGTGCCTCCTGGCCCCCTAGGATTTGGGGCGTCCCTGCACTCTTAAGGTAAGAGGCATTTCTTCCTTTAGTGGGACGCGGGCCTGCCTCGCAAGCAGCCCCAGCTCGGCATGCCACCCTGCTGCTTCAGACTTCAATTTGCTCCGCCTCAGACTTGCCTCTGACTGTGAAGGTAAGAGGCATGCCTGCCATTGCAGCATCGCTGGCCTGCCTCGAAAGGGGCCCCAGCTTGACACACGGCCCCACCGCTTTGGACTTCGATTCACATTGGCCTCACAAGGTAAGAGGCATTCTTTCCTTGGCAGCGCTGCTAGCCTGCCGCGAAAGAGGCCCCGGCATAGTGTGCTGCCCCCATGCTTTGGACTCAATGCCTCTTAACTTGCGAGGCCGAGCCGAGTCGAGCAGAAGTCCGAGCCTATTTCCTTTGCAGTGCCGCTGGCCAGCCTTGAAAGGGGCCCCAGCTCGGCCCGGTGCCCCACAGCTACAGACAAGGACTTCGGCTCGGACACACATCTACCTCGGCCTCACCTCAGCCTCACCTGGGACTGGGAAGGTAAGAGGCAGGCCTTCCTTTGCAGCGCAGCTGGCCTGCGTCAGGAGGGGCCCTGGTTTGGTGTCTCTTGGTCTTCGGGTCGAATGCTGCTGGGACCTGGGTCTGAATTTCTCCTCGATTAGGGCTGAAATTGATACTACAATATACATGCAAGGGCTAAAGGGGGCGGGGCTGAAGGGGCGAGGGGGCGGGGCTGAAGGGGCGAGGGGGCGGGGCTGAAGGGGCGAGGGGGCGGGGCTGAAGGGGCGAGGGGGCGGGGCTGAAGGGGCGAGGGGGCGGGGCTGAAGGGGCGAGGGGGCGGGGCTGAAGGGGCGAGGGGGCGGGGCTGAAGGGGCGAGGGGGCGGGGCTGAAGGGGCGAGGGGGCGGGGCTGAAGGGGCGAGGGGGCGGGGCTGAAGGGGCGAGGGGGCGGGGCTGAAGGGGCGAGGGGGCGGGGCTGAAGGGGCGAGGGGGCGGGGCTACAGGGGCGAGGGGGCGGGGCTGAAGGGGCGAGGGGGCGGGGCTACAGGGGCGAGGGGGCGGGGCTACAGGGGCGAGGGGGCGGGGCTACAGGGGCGAGGGGGCGGGGCTACAGGGGCGAGGGGGCGGGGCTACAGGGGCGAGGGGGCGGGGCTACAGGGGCGAGGGGGCGGGGCTACAGGGGCGAGGGGGCGGGGCTACAGGGGCGAGGGGGCGGGGCTACAGGGGCGAGGGGGCGGGGCTACAGGGGCGAGGGGGCGGGGCTACAGGGGCGAGGGGGCGGGGCTACAGGGGCGAGGGGGCGGGGCTACAGGGGCGAGGGGGCGGGGCTACAGGGGCGAGGGGGCGGGGCTACAGGGGCGAGGGGGCGGGGCTACAGGGGCGAGGGGGCGGGGCTACAGGGGCGAGGGGGCGGGGCTACAGGGGCGAGGGGGCGGGGCTACAGGGGCGAGGGGGCGGGGCTACAGGGGCGAGGGGGCGGGGCTACAGGGGCGAGGGGGCGGGGCTACAGGGGCGAGGGGGCGGGGCTACAGGGGCGAGGGGGCGGGGCTACAGGGGCGAGGGGGCGGGGCTACAGGGGCGAGGGGGCGGGGCTACAGGGGCGAGGGGGCGGGGCTACAGGGGCGAGGGGGCGGGGCTACAGGGGCGAGGGGGCGGGGCTACAGGGGCGAGGGGGCGGGGCTACAGGGGCGAGGGGGCGGGGCTACAGGGGCGAGGGGGCGGGGCTACAGGGGCGAGGGGGCGGGGCTACAGGGGCGAGGGGGCGGGGCTACAGGGGCGAGGGGGCGGGGCTACAGGGGCGAGGGGGCGGGGCTACAGGGGCGAGGGGGCGGGGCTACAGGGGCGAGGGGGCGGGGCTACAGGGGCGAGGGGGCGGGGCTACAGGGGCGAGGGGGGTTTCCTTTGAAAATGGGCTGAATTCAGGCCCAAATTTCTCCTGAATGCAGGCTTGAATTTCTCCTAGTCTTGCCCATAATATCACCTGCACTTTGGCTCAAATTTTTCCTAGATTTGGACTTGAATTTCTCCTGGACCTGGGGCTGAATTTCTCCTGGAGTTCGGGTGGACTCTCTCCTGGAATTGGACTGGAATTTCTGCTGCTCTTGGGCTGGAATTTCTCCTGGACCTGGCCTGCATTTTAGGCTGGAATGTCTCCTGGACTTAGGCCTAATTTTCTCCTGGAGTTCGGTTGGACTATCTCCTGAAATTGGACGGGATGTTGGCTGCTCTTGGGCTAAAATTTCTGCTGGACTTGGGCTGCATTTTAGGCTGGATTTTCTCCTGGACTTGGGCCTGAATTTCTCCTGCACTTGGGCCTGAATTTCTATTGGGTTTAGGGCTGAATTTCTCCTGGACTTGGGCTGCATTTTAGGCTGGAATTTCTGCTGCGCTTGGGCCAAATTTCTCCTCTTCTTGGACTGGATTTAGGCTGTAATTTCTCCTGGACTTGGGCCCAAATTTCTCCTGGTGTTTGGGTGGAATATCTCCTGGATTTGGACTGAAATTTCTCCTGCATGTGGGCTGGAATTTCTATTGGGCTCGGGGCTGAATTTCTCTTGACTTTTGGCTTGAATTTCTCCTGGACTTGGACTGGAATTTCTGCTGCACTTGGGCTGGAATTTCTCCTGGGCTTGTGCCTCTATTTTGGCTGGAATTACACCTGGTTTGAGGCCTGAATTTCTCTTAGCCCTGTACTTGAATTTCTCCTGGACTTAGTCTGCATTTTAGGCTGGAATGTCTGCTGGAGCTGGGACGAAATTTCTCCTCCACATGGACTGGATTTAGGCTTTAATTTCTCCTGCACGTGAGCCCAAATTTTTCCTGGAGTTTGGGTGGACTATCTCCGCCTCTTGGACTGGAATTTCTGCGGCATTTGGGCTGGAATTTCTCCTGGACTTGGGCCTCATTTTAGGCTGGAATTAGTCCTGGTTTGAGGCCTGAATTTCTCTAGGCTCTGATCTTTAATTTCTCCTGGATGTGGGCTGGATTTTGGATGTTCTTGGGCTGGAATTTCTCCTGGACCTGGCCTGCATTTTAGGCTGGAATTTCTCCTGGACATAGGCCTTATTTTCTCCTGGAGTTTGGTTGGACTATCTCCTGAAATTGGACTGGATTTTGCCTGCTCTTGGGCTAAAATTTCTGCTGGACTTGGGCTGCATTTTAGGCTGGATTTTCTCCTGGATCTGGGCCCAAATTTCTCCTCCACTTGGACTGGATTTTTGCTGTAATTTCTCCTGGATCTGGGCCCAAATTTCTCCTCCACTTGGGCTGGATTTAGGCTGTAATTTGTCCTGGACTTGGGCCCAATTTTCTCCTAGAGTTCGGGTGGACTATCTCCGGGACTCGGACTGGAATTACTGCTGCAGTTTGGATGGAATTTCTCCTAGACTTGGTCAAAATATCACCTGCACTTTGGCTCAAATTTTTCCTAGATTTGACTTGAATTTCTCCTGGATTTGGGCTGGAATTTCTCCTGGAGTTCGGGTGGACTCTCTCCTGGAATTGGACTGGAATTTCTGCTGCTCTTGGGCTGGAATTTCTCCTGGACTTGGGCCTCATTTTAGGCTGGAATTAGTCCTGGTTTGAGGCCTGAATTTCTCTAGGCCCTGTTCTTGAATTTCTCCTGGATGTGGGCTTGATTTTGGCAGCTCTTGGGCTGGAATTTCTCCTGGACCTGGCCTGCATTTTAGGCTGGAATGTCTCCTGGACTTAGGCCTAATTTTCTTCTGGATTTCGGGGGGACTATCTCCTGAAATTGAACAGGATGTTGGCTGCTCTTGGGCTAAAATTTCTGCTGGACTTGGGCTGCATTTTAGGCTGGATTTTCTCCTGGACTTGGGCCCGAATTTCTCCTGCACGTGGGCTAGAATTTCTATTGGGCTCAGGGCTGAATTTCTCTTGACTTTTGGCTTGAATTTCTCCTGCACATAGGTCTAAATTTCTTTTGGAGTTCGGGTGGACTATGTCCTGAAATTGGACTGGATTTCGGCTGCTCTTGGGCTAAAATTTCTGCTGGTCTTGGGCTGCATTTTAGGCTGGATTTTCTCCTGGACTTGGCCTGAATTTCTCCTGCACGTGGGCTGGAATTTTTGTTGGGTTTAGGGCTGAATTTCTCCTGGACTTGGGCTGCATTTTAGCCTGGAATTTCTCCTGGAGCAGGGCCCAAATTTCTCCTCTTCTTGGTCTGGATTTAGGCTGTAATTTCTCCTGGACTTGGGCCTAATTTTAGGCTGGGATTACTCCTGGTTTCAGGCCTGAATTTCTCTAGGCCCTGTTATTGAATTTCTCCTGAATGTGGGCTGGATTTTGGCTGCCCTTGGGCCTGAATGTCTCCTGGACTTGGGCTGCATTTTAGGCTGGATTTTCCTCTGGACTTGGGCCTGAATTTCTCCTGCACGTGAACTGGATTTTTGCTGCAATTTCTCCTGGACTTGGGCCCAAAATTCTCCTGGAGTTCAGATGGACTATCTCCTGGACTTGGACTGGAATTTCTGCAGGATTTGGGCTGGAATTTCTCCTGGACTTGGGCTTCATTTTAGGCTGGAATAACTCTTGGTTTGAGGCCTGAATTTCTCTAGGCCCTGTTCTTGAATTTCTCCTGGATGTGGGCTGGATTTTGGCTGCTCTTGGGCTGGAATTTCTCCTGGACTTGGACCCAAATTTCTCCTGGAGTTTGGGTGGACTATCTCCATGACTTGGACTGGAATTTCTGCGACATTTGGGCTGGAATGCCTCCTGGACATAGGCCTAATTTTCTCCTGGAGTTCGGTTGGACTATCTCCTGAAATTGGACTGGATTTTGCCTGCTCTTGGGCTAAAATTTCTGCTGGACTTGGGCTGCATTTTAGGCTGGATTTTCTCCTGGAGCTGGGCCCAAATTTCTCCTCCACTTGGACTGCATTTAGGCTGTAATTTCTCCTGGACTTGGGCTCAAATTTCTCCTAGAGTTCGGGTGGACTATCTCCGGGACTTGGACTGGAATTACTGCTGCACTTGGGCTGGAATTTCTCCTGGACTTGGGCCTCAATTTAGGCTGGAATTACTCCTGGTTTGAGGCCTGAATTTCTCTAGGCCTTGTTCTTGAATTTCTCCTGGATGTGGGCTGGATTTTGGCTGCCCTTGATCTAAAGCTTCTGCTGGACTTGCGCTGAATTTTAGGCCAGAATTTCTCCTAGACTTGGCCGCAATATCACCTGCATTTTGGTTCAAATTTTTCCTAGATTTGGACTTCAATTTCTCCTGGACTTGGGTCCAAATTTCTCCTGGAGTTCAGGTGGAGTATCTCCTGGAGTTGGACTGGAATTTCTGCAGGATTTGGGCTGGAATTTCTCCTGGACTTGGGCCTCATTTTAGGCTGGAATTACTCCTGGTTTGAGGCCTGAATTTCTCTAGGACCTGTTCTTGAAATTCTCCTCGCTATGGACTGGATTTTGTCTGCTCTTGTGCTAAAATTTCTCCTCGACTTTGGCTACATTTTAGGCTGGAATTTCTCCTGGATATGGGCTGGATTTATGCTGGAATTTCTCCTGGACTTGGGCATAATTTTCTCCTGCAGTTCGGGTTGACTATCTCCTGAAACTGGAGTGGAGTTTGGCTGCTCTTAGGCTAAAATTTCTGCTGGACTTGGGCTGCATTTTAGGCTGGATTTTCTCCTGGACTTGGGCCTGAATTTCTTCTGCACGCGGGCTGGAATTTCTGTTGGGCTTGGGGCTGAATTTCTCCTGGACATGGTCTGGATTTATGCTGGAATTTCTCCTGGACTTAGGCCTAAATATCTTTTGGAGTTCAGGTGGACTATCTCCTGGACTTGGACTGGAATTTCTGCTGCACTTGGGCTGCAATTTCTCCTGGCTACAGGGGCGAGAAGGTGTGCCTTCAGGGGTGAGGGGGCGTGCTTTCAGTTGCGAGGGGGCGTGCCTTAAAGCTGGAGAGATCCAGGCCACAATGCAGGCCAAATTCGAGGTCACTTCCAGGGGAAACCTGGGCTCCAGCGCAGGTCAAATCTGGGATTCGGCGCAGGAGAAATTGGAGCTGGCATGCAGGAGCAATTTCAGGGAGTCCAGCAGAAATTGAAGGTTGCAGTGCAGGAGAAATTTTGGCCAGAGTTCAAGAGAAATTAGAGGGCACGTTGAGGAGAAATTCGGGCTCTACTACAGGGGAAATTTGGGCCAGAATCCAGGGGAAATTCAGACCCAAGTGCACGAGAAATTCTCACCCAAATCCTGGTGAAATTCAGACCCAAGTCCCTATGAAATTCAGGCCCAATTCAGTGGGCCTCATGACATTTCCTCATTACAGTTAAGGATGAGAGGGAACTAAGACATGCCCTGCCAGCCCTGACCCTTCTGGCAGTCTGGGGAGATCAGCACCAGCTGGGAATGCCAACAAGAGCCTGCCCCAATTAAGGCCAGGCTGGGAGATTGCTTAGGCCTGAAGTCAATTATCTCATGACTCTCTAAATAGAGGGAGGCTCCATGGCTGACCCTTGCTTTCTCCTGGTCTGCAGGGGCTGCACCCAGCATCTCCCTCGGAGTGGGATGGCACTCAGAGCTCCACACCCCCCAGTTTGGGAAAGGAGAGAGCGGTCGACACGGCCTGGGCTGAAAAGCCTCCTGGAGGCTCAGCTCTGCTCCTGTTGAGACATGCTGACATGAGACGGGAAGGCTTGCACCAGGCTCCAGAAGCGTTTGAACAGGTACCTTCCTAGCAAGATGCGTATCTGCACGGCCATTTCTGTCTCTGGCGGGGGGAGCGTGTGCGTGCAGCTGCGTGCTGGGAACTGTGTTAACCCTTTGCTGGAGTTGCTGCGCTGATGGATGGAGAGTCGGGACCCGCTGGGGAATGGTGTGATCTGACTGTGGGCCAGATGGGAATAGTGTGAAGGGACTTTGTGCAAAACTTGGGGGCAGCACCAGTTCAAAGCCCAAACTCCACAGGTTGTGCTCCTGTCCCCAGTTCCTTAGGCATAAAGCGTTAGTCTGGAGTGGGGCCTGCGGTGGACCCAGCCGCAGGTGGATTTCTCTTCGGCGGAGTGTAGAAAGGCGTGGGAATCTGACGTCCCAGCGTTGGAGAGATCTGAGGGACAGGTCTCGGACCTCTTCTTGAGTTTCTCCTGGATGTGGGCTGCATTTTAGAATGGAAATTCTCCTGGACTTGGGCCCAAATTTCTCCTAGAGATCGGGTGCACTATCTCCGGGATTTGGACTGGAATTCCTGTGGCACTTGGGCTGGAATTTCTCCTGGACATGGACCATATTTTAGGATAGATTTAGTCCTGTTTTGAGGCCTGGCTTGCTCCACCCCCTGCTCTTGAGATTCTCCCGGAGGTGGCCTGCATTTTGGCTGCCTTTTGGGCTGGAGCTTCTCGTGGTTTGAGGCCTGGCTTGCTCCACCCCCTGCTCTTGATATTCTCCCAGATATAGGGTTGGATTTTGGCTACTTTTTGTGCTGGAGCTTCTCGTGGTTTGAGGCCTGGCTTGCTCCAACCCCTGCTCTTGAGGTTCTCCCGGAGGTGGGCTGGATTTTGGCTGCCTTTTGGGCTGGAGCTTCTCGTGGTTTGAGGCCTGGCTTGCTCCCCCCCCTGCTCTTGAGGTTGTCCAAGATATAGGGTTGGATTTTGGCTCTCTTTTGGGCTGGAGCTTCTCGTGGTTTGAGGCCTGGCTTGCTCCACCCCGTGCTCTTGAGATTCTCCCGGATGTGGGCTGAATTTTGGCTGCTTTTTGGACTGGAGCTTCTCGTGGTGTGGGGCCTGGCTTACTCCACCCCCTGCTCTTGATATTCTCACGCAGGTGGGCTGTGATTTGGCTGCCTTTGGGCTGGAGCTTCTCGTGGTTTGAGGCCTGGCTTGCTCCACCCCCTGCTCTTGAGATTCTCCCGGATGTGGGCTGCATTTTGGCTGCCTTTTGGGCTGGAGCTTCTCGTGGTTTGAGGCCTGGCTTGCTCCAGCTCCTACTCTTAAGATTCTCCCGGATGTGGGCTGGATTTTGGATGCATTGTGGGCTGGAGCTTCTCGTGGTTTGAGGCCTGGCTTGCTCCACCCCCTGCTCTTGAAATTCTCCAGGATGTGGGCTGGATTTTGGCTACATTTTGGGCTGGAGCTTCTCGTGGTTTGAGGCCTGGCTTGCTCCACCCCCTGCTCTTGAGATTCTCCCGGATTTGGGCTGGATTTTGGCTCCATTTTGGGCTGGAGCTTCTCGTGGTTTGAGGCCTGGCTTGCTCCACCCCCTGCTCTTGATATTCTCCCGGATGTGGGCTGGAATTTGGCTGCCTATTGGGCTGGAGCTTTTCGTGGTTTGAGGCCTGGCTTGCTCCACCCCCTGCTCTTGATATTCTCCCAGATGTGGGCTGCATTTTGGCTGCCTTTTGGGCTGGAGCTTCTCGTGGTTTGAGGCCTGGCTTGCTCCACCCCCTGCTCTTGAGATTCTCCTGGATGTGGGCTGGGGTTTGGCTGCATTTTGGGCTGGATCTTCTCGTGGTTTCAGGCCTGGCTTGCTCCAACCCCTGCTCTTGAGATTCTCCCCGAAGTGGGAGGCATTTTTGGCAGAATTTTGGGCTGGAGCTTCTCGAGGTTTGGGGCCTCACTTGCTCCACCCCCTGCTCTTGAGATTCTCACGGAAGTGGGCTGGATTTTGGCTGCCTTTTGGGCTGGAGCTTCTCGTGGTTTGAGGCCTGGCTTGCTCCACCCCCTGCTCTTGATATTCTCCCGGATGTGGGCTGCATTTTGGCTGCCTTTTCTGCTGGAGCTTCTCGTGGTTTGAGGCCTGGCTTGCTCCATCCCCTGCTCTTGAGATTCTCCCGGATGTGGGCTGCATATTGGCTGCATTTTGGGCTGGAGATTATCGTGGTTTGAGGCCTGGCTTGCTCCACCCCCTGCTCTTGATATTCTCCCAGATATAGTGTTGGATTTTGGCTGCATTTTGCGCCGGAGCTTCTTGTGGTTTGAGGCCTGGCTTGCTCCACCCCCTGCTCTTGAGATTCTCCCAGATGTGGGCTGGATTTTGGCTACAGTTTGGGCTGGATCTTCTCGTGGTTTGAGGCCTGGCTTGCTCCACCCCCTGCTTTTGAGATTGTCCAAGATACAGGGTTGGATTTTGGCTGCATTTTGGGCTGGAGCTTCTCATGGTTTGGGGCCTGGCTTGCTCCACCCCCTGCTCTTGAGATTCTCCCGGAAGTGGGCTGGATTTTGGCTGCCTTTTGGGCTGGAGCTTCTCGTGGTTTGAGGCCTGGCTTGCTCCACCCCCTGCTCTTGAGGTTCTCCCGGAGGTGGGCTGGATTTTGGCTGCCTTTTGGGCTGGAGCTTCACGTGGTTTGAGGCCTGGCTTCCTGCACCCCCTGCTCTTGAGGTTGTCCAAGATATAGGGTTGGATTTTGGCTCTCTTTTGTGGTGGAGCTTTTCGTGGTTTGAGGCCTGGCTTGCTCCACCCCCTGCTCTTGAGATTCTCCCAGATATAGGGTTGTATTTTGGCTGCCTTTTGGGCTGGAGCTTCTCGTGGTTTGAGGCCTGGCTTGCTCCACCCCCTGCTCTTGATATTCTGCCGCAGGTGGGCTGTGTTTTGGCTGCCTTTGGGCTGGAGCTTCTCGTGGTTTGGGGCCGGGCTTGCTCCACACCCTGCTCTTGATATTCTCCTGGATGTGGTCTGCATTTTGGGTGCCATTTGGGCTGGAGCTTCTCGGGGTTTGAGGCCTGGCTTGCTCCACCCCCTGCTCTTGAGATTCTCCCGGATGTGGGCTGCATTTTGGCTGCATTTTGGGCTGGAGGTTCTCGTGGTTTGAGGCCTGGCTTGCTCCAGCTCCTGCTCTTGATATTCTCCCAGATATAGGGTTCGATTTTGGCTGCCTTTTGCGCTGGAGCTTCTCGTGGTTTGAGGCCTGGCTTGCTCCACCCCCTGCTCTTGAGATTGTCCAAGATATAGGGTTGGATTTTGGCTCTCTTTTGGGCTGGAGGTTTTCGTGGTTTGGGGCCTGGCTTTCTCCAACCCCTGCTCTTGATATTCTCCCGCAGTTGGGCTGCATTTTGGCTGTTTTTGGGCTGGAGCTTCTCGTGGTTTGAGGCCTGGCTTGCTCCACCCCCTGCTCTTGAGATTCTCCCGGATGTGGGCTGGATTTTGGCTGCCTTTTGGGCTGGAGCTTCTCGTGGTTTGAGGCCTGGCTTGCTCCACCGCCTGCTCTTGAGATTCTCCCGGAGGTGGGCTGCATTTTGGCTTCCTTGTGGGCTGGAGCTTCTCATGGTTTGAGGCCTGGCTTGCTCCACCCCCTGCTCTTGAGATTCTCCCGGAGGTGGGCTGGATTTTGGCTACATTTTGGGCTGGTTCTTCTCGTGGTTTGAGGCCTGGCTTGCTCCACCCCCTGCTCTTGAGATTGTCCAAGATATAGTGTTGGATTTTGGCTGCCTTTTGGGCTGGAGCTTCTCGTGGTTTGAGGCCTGCCTTGCTCCACCCCCTTCTCTTGATATTCTCCCGGATGTGGGCTGGAATTTGGCTTCCTTTTGGGCAGGAGCTTCTCGTGGTTTGAGACCTGGCTTGCTCCTCCCCCTGCTCTTGAGATTCTCCCGGATGTGGGCTGCATTTTGGCTACATTTTGGGCTGGAGCTTCTCGTGGTTTGAGGCCTGGCTTGCTCCACCCCCTGCTCTTGAGATTCTCCCGGATGTGGGCTGGATTTTGGCTGCCTTTAGGGCTGGAGCGTCTCGTGGTTTGGGGCCTGGCTTGCTCCACCCCCTGCTCTTGATATTCTCCTGGATGTGGTCTGCATTTTGGGTGCCATTTGGGCTGCAGCTTCTCGTGGTTTGAGGCCTGCCTTGCTCCACCCCCTGCTCTTGATATTCGTCTGGACGTGGGCTGGAGTTTGGCTGCATTTTGGGCTGGATCTTCTCGTGGTTTCAGGCCTGGCTTGCTCCAACCCCTGCTCTTGAGATTCTCCCCGAAGTGGGAGGCATTTTTGTCCGAATTTTGGGCTGGAGCTTCTCGTGGTTTGGGGCCTGGCTTGCTCCACCCCCTGCTCTTGAGATTCTCCCGGAGGTGGGCTGCATTTTGGCTGCCTTTTGGGCTGGAGCTTCTCATGGTTTGAGGCCTGGCTTGCTCCACCCCCTGTTCTTGATATTCTCCTCCATGTGGGCTGCATTTTGGCTGCATTTTGGGCTGGAGCTTCTCGTGGTTTGAGGCCTGGCTTGCTCCACCCCCTGCTCTTGAGATTCTCCCGGATGTAGGGCTGGATTTTGGCTGCATTTTGGGCTGGAGCTTCTCGTGGTTTGAGGCCTGGCTTGCTCCAGCCCCTGCTCTTGATATTCTCCCGGATGTGGGCTGCATTTTGGCTGCCTATTGGGCTGGAGCTTCTTGTGGTTTGGGGCCTGGCTTGCTCCACCCCCTGCTCTTGATATTCTCCCGGATGTGGGCTGCGTTTTGGCTGCCTTGTGGGCTGGAGCTTCTCGTGGTTTGAGGCCTGGCTTGCTCCACCCCCTGCTCTTGATATTCTCTGCGAAGTGGGCTGCATTTTTGGCTGAATTTTCGGGTGGAGCTTCTCGTGGTTTGGGGCCTGGCTTGCTCCACTCCCTGCTCTTGAGATTCTCCCGGAGGTGGGCTGGATTTTGGCTGCCTTTTGGGCTGGAGCTTCTCGTGGTTTGAGGCCTGGCTTGCTCCACCCTCTGCTCTTGAGATTCTCCCGGACGTGGGCTGCATTTTGGCTGCCTTTTGGGCTGGAACTTCTCATGGTTTGAGGCCTGGCTTGCTCCACCCCCTGCTCTTGAGATTCTCCCGGATGTGGGCTGGCTTTTGGCTGCCTTTTGGGCTGGAGCTTCTAGTGGTTTGGGGGCTCGCTTGTTCCACCCCCTGCTCTTGAGATTCTCCCGGAGGTGGGCTGCATTTTGGCTGCCTTTTGGGCTGGAGCTTCTCGTGGTTTGAGGCCTGGCTTGCTCCACCCCCTGCTCTTCAGATTCTCCCGGATGTGGGCTGGATTTTGGCTGCCTTTTTGGCTGGAGCTTCTCGTGGTTTGAGGCCTGGCTTGCTCCACCCCCTGCTCTTGATATTCTCCAAGATGTGGGTGCATTTTGGCTGCATTTTGGGCTGGAGCTTCTCGTGGTTTGAGGCCTGGCTTGCTCCACCCCCTGCTCTTGATATTCTCCTGGAGGTGGTCTGCACTTTGGCTGCATTTAGGGCTGGAGCTTCTCGTGGTTTGAGGCCTGGCTTGCTCCACCCCCTGCTCTTGATGTTCTCCCTGATGTGGGCTGAATTTTGGCTGCCTTTTGGGGTCTAGCTTCTCGTGGTTTGAGGCCTGGCTTGCTCCACCCCCTGCTCTTGATATTCTCCTGGATGTGGTCTGCATTTTGGGTGCCATTTGGGCTGCAGCTTCTCGTGGTTTGAGGCCTGCCTTGCTCCACCCCCTGCTCTTGATATTCGTCTGGACGTGGGCTGGAGTTTGGCTGCATTTTGGGCTGGATCTTCTCGTGGTTTGAGGCCTGGCTTGCTCCACCCCCTGCTCTTGAGATTGTCCCCTAAGTGGGCTGGATTTTGGCTGCCTTTTGGGCTGGAGCTTCTCATGGTTTGAGGCCTGGCTTGCTCCACCCCCTGCTCTTGAGATTCTCCCGGATGTAGGGCTGGATTTTGGCTGCATTTTGGGCTGGAGCTTCTCGTGGTTTGAGGCCTGGCTTGCTCCAGCCCCTGCTCTTGAGATTCTCCCGGATGTGGGCTGCATTTTGGCTGCCTATTGGGCTGGAGCTTCTCGTGGTTTGAGGCCTGGCTTGCTCCACCCCCTGCTCTTGAGATTCTGTGCGAAGTGGGCTGCATTTTTGGCTGAATTTTGGGGTGGAGCTTCTCGTGGTTTGGGGCCTGGCTTGCTCCACTCCCTGCTCTTGAGATTCTCCCGGATGTGGGCTGCATTTTGGCTGCCTTTTTGGCTGGAGCTTCTCATGGTTTGGGGCCTGGCTTGCTCCACCCCCTGCTCTTGATATTCTCCCGGAGGTGGCCTGGAATTTGGCTGCCTTTAGGGCTGGAGCTTCTCATGGTTTGAGGCCTGGCTTGCTCCACCCCCTGCTCTTGAGATTCTCCTGGATGTGGGCTGCATTTTGACTATATTTTCGGCTTCAGCTTTTTGGGTTTTGAGGCCTGGCTTGCTCCACCCCCTGCTCTTGATGTTCTCCCGGAGGTGGGTTGGATTTTGTCTGCATTTTGGGCTGGACCTTCTCGTGGTTTGAGGCCTGGCTTGCTCCACCCCCTGCTCTTGAGATTCTCCCGGATGTGGGCTGCATTTTGGCTGCCATTTGGGCTGGAGCTTCTCGTGGTTTGAGGCCTGGCTTGCTCCACCTCCTGCTCTTGAGATTCTCCTGGATGTGGGCTGCATTTTGGCTGCCTTTTGGGCTGGAGCTTCTCGTGGTTTGAGGCCTGGCTTGCTCCACCCCCTGCTCTTGATATTCTCCCCGAAGTGGGCTGGATTTTGGCTGCCTTTTGGGCTGGAGCTTCTCGTGGTTTGGGGCCTGCCTTGCTCCACCCCCTGCTCTTGAGATTCTCCCGGATGTGGCCTGGAATTTGACTGCTTTTTGGGATGGAGCTTCTCGTGGTTTGGGGCCTGGCTTGCTCCAGCCCCTGCTCTTGATATTCTCCCGGATGTGGCCTGGAATTTGACTGCCTTTTGGGCTGGAGCTTCTCGTGGCTTGGGGCCTCGCTTGCTCCACCCCCTGTTCTTGAGATTCTCCCGGATGTGGGCTGCACTTTGGTTGCCTTTTGGGCTGGAGCTTCTCATGGTTTGAGGCCTGGCTTGCTCCACCCCCTGCTCTTGAGATTCTCCCGGATGTGGGCTGCATTTTGGCTGCCTTTTGGGCTGGAGCTTCTCGTGGTTTGGGGCCTGGCTTGCTCCACCCCCTGTTCTTGAGATTCTCCCAGATGCGGGCTGGCTTTTGGCTGCCTTTTGGGCTGGAGCTTCTCGTGGTTTGAGGCCTGGCTTGCTCCACCCCCTGCTCTTGAGATTCTCCTGGATGTGGGCTGCATTTTGACTATATTTTCGGCTTCAGCTTTTTGGGTTTTGAGGCCTGGCTTGCTCCACCCCCTGCTCTTGACGTTCTCCCGGAGGTGGGTTGGATTTTGTCTGCATTTTGGGCTGGACCTTCTCGTGGTTTGAGGCCTGGCTTGCTCCACCCCCTGCTCTTGAGATTCTCCCAGATGTGGGCTGCATTTTGGCTGCCATTTGGGCTGGAGCTTCTCGTGGTTTGAGGCCTGGCTTGCTCCACCTCCTGCTCTTGAGATTCTCCTGGATGTGGGCTGCATTTTGGCTGCCTTTTGGGCTGGAGCTTCTCGTGGTTTGAGGCCTGGCTTGCTCCACCCACTACTCTTGATATTCTCCCCGAAGTGGGCTGCATTTTGGCTGCCTTTTGGGCTGGAGCTTCTCGTGGTTTGAGGCCTGGCTTGCTCCACCCCCTGCTCTTGAGATTCTCCCGGATGTGGCCTGGAATTTGACTGCTTTTTGGGATGGAGCTTCTCGTGGTTTGGGGCCTGGCTTGCTCCAGCCCCTGCTCTTGATATTCTCCCGGATGTGGCCTGGAATTTGACTGCCTTTTGGGCTGGAGCTTCTCGTGGCTTGGGGCCTCGCTTGCTCCACCCCCTGTTCTTGAGATTCTCCCGGATGTGGGCTGCACTTTGGTTGCCTTTTGGGCTGGAGCTTCTCATGGTTTGAGGCCTGGCTTGCTCCACCCCCTGCTCTTGAGATTCTCCCGGATGTGGGCTGCATTTTGGCTGCCTTTTGGGCTGGAGCTTCTCGTGGTTTGGGGCCTGGCTTGCTCCACCCCCTGTTCTTGAGATTCTCCCAGATGCGGGCTGGCTTTTGGCTGCCTTTTGGGCTGGAGCTTCTCGTGGTTTGAGGCCTGGCTTGCTCCACCCCCTGCTCTTGAGTTTCTCCCGGAGGTGGGCTGCATTTTGGCTGCCTTTTGTGCTGGAGCTTCTCGTGGTTTGGGGCCTTCCTTGCTCCACCCCCTGCTCTTGAGATTCTCCCGGAGGTGGGCTGGATTTTGGCTGCCTTTTGGGCTGGAGCTTCTCGTGGTTTGAGGCCTGGCTTGCTCCACCCCCTGCTCTTGAGATTCTCCCGGATGTGGGCTGCATTTTGGCTGCCTTTTGGGCTGGAGATTGTCGTGGTTTGAGGCCTGGCTTGCTCCACCCCCTGCTCTTGAGATTCTCCAGGAGGTGGGCTGCATTTTGGCTGCCTTTTGGGGTCTAGCTTCTCGTGGTTTGAGGCCTGGCTTGCTCCAACCCCTGCTCTTGAGATTCTCCCGGATGTGGGCTGCATTTTGGCTGCCTTTTGGGCTGGAGCTTCTCGTGGTTTGAGGCCTGGCTTGCTCCACCTCCTGCTCTTGAGATTCTTCCCGACGTGGGCTGGATTTTTGGGTGAGTTTTGGGCTTCAGATTCTTGTGCTTTGGGGCCTGGCTTGCTCCACCCCCTGCTCCTGAAATTCTCCCGGATGTGGGCTGCATTTTGGCTGCCTTTTGGGCAGGAGCTTCTCGTGGTTTGAGGCCTGGCTTGCTCCACCTCCTGCTCTTGATTTTCTCCTGGATGTGGGCTGCATTTTGGCTGCCTTTTGGGCTGGAGCTTCTCGTGGTTTGGGGCCTGGCTTGCTCCACCCCCTGCTCTTGATATTCTCCTGGAGGTGGTCTGGAATTTGGCTGCTTTTTGGGCTGGAGCTTCTCGTGGTTTGGGGCCTGGCTTGCTCCACCCCCTGCTCTTGATATTCTCCCGGACGTGGGCTGCATTTTGGCTGCATTTTGGGCTGGAGCTTCTCGTGGTTTGAAGCCTGGCTTGCTCCATCCCCTGCTCTTGAGATTCTCCCGGAGGTGGGCTGCATTTTGGCTGAATTTTGGGCTGGAGCTTCTCGTGGTTTGGGGCCTGGCTTGTTCCACCCCCTGCTCTTGATATTCTCCCCGAAGTGGGCTGGATTTTGGCTGCCTTTTGGGCTGGAGCTTCTCGTGGTTTGAGGCCTGGCTTGCTCCACCCCCTGCTCTTGAGATTCTCCCGGATGTGGGCTGCATTTTGGCTGCCTTTTGGGCTGGAGATTGTCGTGGTTTGAGGCCTCGCTTGCTCTACCCCCTGCTCTTGATATTCTCCCCGAAGTGGGCTGGATTTTGGCAGCCTTTTGGGCTGGAGCTTCTCGTGGTTTAGGGGCTGGCTTGTTCCACCCCCTGCTCTTGATATTCTCCCCGAAGTGGGCTGGATTTTGGCTGCCTTTTGGGCTGGAGCTTCTCGTGGTTTAGGGGCTGGCTTGTTCCACCCCCTGCTCTTGATATTTTCCCGGATGTGGGCTGCATTTTGGCTGCCTTTTGGGCTGGAGCTTCTTGTGGTTTGAGGCCTGGCCTGCTCCAACCCCTGCTCTTGAGATTCTCCTGGATGTGGGCTGCATTTTGGCTGCCTTTTGGGCTGGAGATTGTCGTGGTTTGGGGCCTGGCTTGCTCCACCCCCTGTTCTTGAGATTCTCCCACATGCGGGCTGGCTTTTCGCTGCCTTTTGGGCTGGAGCTTCTCGTGGTTTGGGGGCTGGCTTGTTCCACCCCCTGCTCTTGATATTCTCCCCGATGTGGGCTGCATTTTGGCTGCCTTTTGGGCTGGAGCTTCTCGTGGTTTGAGGCCTGGCTTGCTCCACCCCCTGCTCTTGAGATTCTCCCGGAGGTGGGCTGGATTTTGGCTCCATTTTGGGCTGGAGCTTCTCGTGGTTTGAGACCTGGCTTGCTCCACCCCCTGCTCTTGATATTCTCCCCGAAGTGGGCTGGATTTTGGCTGTCTTTTGGGCTGGAGCTTCTCGTGGTTTAGGGGCTGGCTTGTTCCACCCCCTGCTCTTGAGATTCTCCCGGATGTGGGCTGCATTTTGGCTGCCTTTTGGGCTGGAGCTTCTCGTGGTTTGGGGCCTGCCTTGCTCCACCCCCTGCTCTTGATATCCTCCGGGATTTGGGCTGGATTTTGGCTGCCGTATGGGCTGGAGCTTCTCGTGGTTTAGGGGCTGGCTTGTTCCACCCCCTGCTCTTGAGATTCTCCCGGAGGTGGGCTGGATTTTGGCTGCATTTTGGGCTGGAGCTTCTCGTGGTTTGGGGCCTGCCTTGCTCCACCCCCTGCTCTTGAGTTTCTCCCGGAGGTGGGCTGGATTTTGGCTACATTTTGGGCTGGAGCTTCTCCTGGTTTGAGGCCTGGCTTGCTCCACCCCCTGCTCTTGAGATTCTCCCGGAGGTGGGCTGGATTTTGGCTGCCTTTTGGGCTGGAGCTTCTCGTGGTTTGAGGCCTGGCTTGCTCCACCCCCTGCTCTTGAGATTCTTCCCGACGTGGGCTGCATTTTTGCAGAGTTTTGGGCTGGAGATTCTCGTGCTTTGGGGCCTGGCTTGCTCCACCCCCTGCTCTTGAGATTCTCCCGGATGTGGGCTGGCATTTGGCTGCCTTTTGGGCTGGAGCTTCTCGTGGTTTGAGGCCTGGCTTGCTCCACCCCCTGCACTTGAGATTCTCCCGGATGTGGGCTGTATTTTGGCTGCCTTTTGGGCTGGAGCTTCTCGTGGTTTGGGGCCTGGCTTGCTCCACACCCTCCTCTTGAGATTCTCCTGGAGGTGGGCTGCATTTTGGCTGCCTTTAGGGCTGGAGCTTCTCATGGTTTGAGGCCTGGCTTGCTCCACCCCCTGCTCTTGAGATTCTCCCGGATGTGGGCTGCATTTTGGCTGCCTTTTGGGCTGGAGCTTCTCGTGGTTTGAGGCCTGGCTTGCTCCACCCCCTGCTCTTGAGATTCTCCCGGATGTGGGCTGCATTTTGGCTGCCTTTTGGGCTGGAGCTTCTCGTGGTATGGGGCCTGGCTTGCTCCACCCCGTTCTCTTGAGATTCTCCCAGATGTGGGCTGGCTTTTGACTGCCTTTTGGGCTGGAGCTTCTTGTGGTTTGGGGGCTGGCTTGTTCAACCCCCTTCTCTTGATATTCTCCCGGATGTGGGCTGCATTTTGGCTGCCTTTTGGGCTGGAGCTTCTCGTGGTTTGAGGCCTGGCTTGCTCCACCCCCTGCTCTTGAGATTCTCCCGGATGTGGGCTGGATTTTGGCTGCCTTTTGGGCTGGAGCTTCTCGTGGTTTGAGGCCTGGCTTGGTCCATCCCCTGCTCTTGATATTCTCCCGGAGGTGGACTGGCATTTGGCTGCCTTTTGGGCTTGAGCTTCTCGTGGTTTGAGGCCTGGCTTGCTCCACCCCCTGCTCTTGAGATTCTCCAGGAGGTGGGCTGCATTTTGGCTGCCTTTTGGGGTCTAGCTTCTCGTGGTTTGAGGCCTGGCTTGCTCCAACCCCTGCTCTTGAGATTCTCCCGGATGTGGGCTGCATTTTGGCTGCCTTTTGGGCTGGAGCTTCTCGTGGTTTGAGGCCTGGCTTGCTCCACTTCCTGCTCTTGAGATTCTTCCCGACGTGGGCTGGATTTTTGGGTGAGTTTTGGGCTTGAGATTCTCGTGCTTTGGGGCCTGGCTTGCTCCACCCCCTGCTCCTGAATTTCTCCCGGATGTGGGCTGCATTTTGGCTGCCTTTTGGGCTGGACATTCTCGTGCTTTGGGGCCTGGCTTGCTCCACCCCCTGCTCTTGATTTTCTCCCGGATGTGGCCTGCATTTTGGCTGCCTTTTGGGCTGGAGCTTCTCGTGGTTTGAGGCCTGGCTTGCCCCACCCCCTGCTCTTGAGATTCTCCCCGAAGTGGGCTGCATTTTGACTACATTTTCGGCTTCAGCTTTTTGGGGTTTGAGGCCTGGCTTGCTCCACCCCCTGCTCTTGATGTTCTCCCGGATGTGGGCTGAATTTTGTCTGCATTTTGGGCTGGAGCTTCTCGTGGTTTGAGGCCTGGCTTGCTCCACCCCCTGCTCTTGATTTTCTCCCGGATGTGGGCTGCATTTTGGCTGCTTTTTGGGCTGGAGCTTCTCGTGGTTTGGGGCCTGGCTTGCTCCACCACCTGCTTTTGAGATTCTCCTGGATGTGGGCTGCATTTTGGCTGCTTTTTGGGCTGGAGCTTCTCGTGGTTTGGGGCCTGGCTTGCTCCAACACCTGCTCTT
The DNA here is from genome assembly GCA_027574665.1 of Rhynochetos jubatus. NCBI lineage: Eukaryota > Metazoa > Chordata > Aves > Eurypygiformes > Rhynochetidae > Rhynochetos > Rhynochetos jubatus. The sequence continues at coordinate 1,433,038 of CM050669.1, forward strand.
GATATCCTCCGGGAGTTGGGCTGGATTTTGGCTGCCGTATGGGCTGGAGCTTCTCGTGGTTTAGGGGCTGGCTTGTTCCACCCCCTGCTCTTGAGATTCTCCCGGAGGTGGGCTGGATTTTGGCTGCATTTTGGGCTGGAGCTTCTCGTGGTTTGGGGCCTGCCTTGCTCCACCCCCTGCTCTTGAGTTTCTCCCGGAGGTGGGCTGGATTTTGGCTACATTTTGGGCTGGAGCTTCTCGTGGTTTGAGGCCTGGCTTGCTCCACCCCCTGCTCTTGAGATTCTCCCGGAGGTGGGCTGGATTTTGGCTGCCTTTTGGGCTGGAGCTTCTCGTGGTTTGAGGCCTGGCTTGCTCCACCCCCTGCTCTTGAGATTCTTCCCGACGTGGGCTGCATTTTTGCAGAGTTTTGGGCTGGAGATTCTCGTGCTTTGGGGCCTGGCTTGCTCCACCCCCTGCTCTTGAGATTCTCCCGGATGTGGGCTGGCATTTGGCTGCCTTTTGGGCCGGAGCTTCTCGTGGTTTGAGGCCTGGCTTGCTCCACCCCCTGCACTTGAGATTCTCCCGGATGTGGGCTGTATTTTGGCTGCCTTTTGGGCTGGAGCTTCTCGTGGTTTGGGGCCTGGCTTGCTCCACACCCTCCTCTTGAGATTCTCCTGGAGGTGGGCTGCATTTTGGCTGCCTTTAGGGCTGGAGCTTCTCATGGTTTGAGGCCTGGCTTGCTCCACCCCCTGCTCTTGAGATTCTCCCGGATGTGGGCTGCATTTTGGCTGCCTTTTGGGCTGGAGCTTCTCGTGGTTTGAGGCCTGGCTTGCTCCACCCCCTGCTCTTGAGATTCTCCCGGATGTGGGCTGCATTTTGGCTGCCTTTTGGGCTGGAGCTTCTCGTGGTATGGGGCCTGGCTTGCTCCACCCCGTTCTCTTGAGATTCTCCCAGATGTGGGCTGGCTTTTGACTGCCTTTTGGGCTGGAGCTTCTTGTGGTTTGGGGGCTGGCTTGTTCAACCCCCTTCTCTTGATATTCTCCCGGATGTGGGCTGCATTTTGGCTGCCTTTTGGGCTGGAGCTTCTCGTGGTTTGAGGCCTGGCTTGCTCCACCCCCTGCTCTTGAGATTCTCCTGGATGTGGGCTGGATTTTGGCTGCCTTTTGGGCTGGAGCTTCTCGTGGTTTGAGGCCTGGCTTGGTCCATCCCCTGCTCTTGATATTCTCCCGGAGGTGGACTGGCATTTGGCTGCCTTTGGGGCTTGAGCTTCTCGTGGTTTGAGGCCTGGCTTGCTCCAACCCCTGCTCTTGAGATTCTCCAGGAGGTGGGCTGCATTTTGGCTGCCTTTTGGGGTCTAGCTTCTCGTGGTTTGAGGCCTGGCTTGCTCCAACCCCTGCTCTTGAGATTCTCCCGGATGTGGGCTGCATTTTGGCTGCCTTTTGGGCTGGAGCTTCTCGTGGTTTGAGGCCTGGCTTGCTCCACTTCCTGCTCTTGAGATTCTTCCCGACGTGGGCTGGATTTTTGGGTGAGTTTTGGGCTTGAGATTCTCGTGCTTTGGGGCCTGGCTTGCTCCACCCCCTGCTCCTGAATTTCTCCCGGATGTGGGCTGCATTTTGGCTGCCTTTTGGGCTGGACATTCTCGTGCTTTGGGGCCTGGCTTGCTCCACCCCCTGCTCTTGATTTTCTCCCGGATGTGGGCTGCATTTTGGCTGCCTTTTGGGCTGGAGCTTCTCGTGGTTTGAGGCCTGGCTTGCCCCACCCCCTGCTCTTGAGATTCTCCCCGAAGTGGGCTGCATTTTGACTACATTTTCGGCTTCAGCTTTTTGGGGTTTGAGGCCTGGCTTGCTCCACCCCCTGCTCTTGATGTTCTCCCGGATGTGGGCTGAATTTTGTCTGCATTTTGGGCTGGAGCTTCTCGTGGTTTGAGGCCTGGCTTGCTCCACCCCCTGCTCTTGATTTTCTCCCGGATGTGGGCTGCATTTTGGCTGCTTTTTGGGCTGGAGCTTCTCGTGGTTTGGGGCCTGGCTTGCTCCACCACCTGCTCTTGAGATTCTCCTGGATGTGGGCTGCATTTTGGCTGCCTTTTGGGCTGGAGCTTCTCGTGCTTTGGGGCCTGGCTTGCTCCACCCCCTGCTCTTGAGATTCTCCCGGATGTGGGCTGCATTTTGCTGCCTTTTGGCTTCAGCTTCTCGTGGTTTGAGGCCTGGCTTGCTCCACCCCCTGCTCTTGATATCCTCCGGGAGTTGGGCTGGATTTTGGCTGCCGTATGGGCTGGAGCTTCTCGTGGTTTGAGGCCTGGCTTGCTCCACCCCCTGCTCTTGAGATTCTCCCGGATGTGGGCTGGATTTTGGCTGCCTTTTGGGCTGGAGCTTCTCGTGGTTTGAGGCCTGGCTTGCTCCAGCCCCTGCTCTTGAGATTCTCCCGGATGTGGGCTGGCATTTGGCTGCCTTTTGGGCTGGAGCTTCTCGTGGTTTGAGGCCTGGCTTGCTCCACCCCCTGCTCTTGAGATTCTCCCGGAAGTGGGCTGCATTTTGACTACATTTTCGGCTTCAGCTTTTTGGGGTTTGAGGCCTGGCTTGCTCCACCCCCTGCTCTTGATGTTCTCCCGGAGGTGGGCTGAATATTGTCTGCATTTTGGGCTGGAGCTTCTCGTGGTTTGAGGCCTGGCTTGCTCCACCCCCTGCTCTTGAGAATCTCCCGGATGTGGGCTGCATTTTGGCTGCTTTTTGGGCTGGAGCTTCTCGTGGTTTGAGGCCTGGCTTGCTCCACCCCCTGCTCTTGATATTCCCCTGGATGTGGGCTGCATTTTGGCTGCCTTTTGGGCTGGAGCTTCTCGTGGTTTGAGGCCTGGCTTGCTCCACCCCCTGCTCTTGAGATTCTCCCGGATGTGGGCTGCATTTTGGCTGCATTTTGGGCTGGAGCTTCTCGTGCTTTGGGGCCTGGCTTGCTCCACCCCCTGCTCTTGAGATTCTCCCGGATGTGGGCTGGAATTTGACTGCTTTTTGGGCTGGAGCTTCTCGTGGTTTGGGGCCTGGCTTGCTCCACCACCTGCTCTTGAGATTCTCCTGGATTTGGGCTGGATTTTGGCTGCCTTTTGGGCTGGAGCTTCTCGTGCTTTGGGGCCTGGCTTGCTCCACCCCCTGCTCTTGAGATTCTCCCAGATGTGGGCTGGCATTTGGCTGCTTTTTGGGCTGGAGCTTCTCGTGGTTTGGGGCCTGGCTTGCTCCACCACCTGCTCTTGAGATTCTCCTGGATATGGGCTGCATTCTGGCTGCCTTTTGGGCTGGAGCTTCTCGTGGTTTGAGGCCTGGCTTGCTCCAGCCCCTGCTCTTGAGATTCTCCCGGATATGGGCTGGCATTTGGCTGCCTTTTGGGCTGGAGCTTCTCGTGGTTTGAGGCCTGGCTTGCTCCACCCCCTGCTCTTGAGATTCTCCCGGAGGTGGGCTGCATTTTGGCTGCCTTTTGGGGTCTAGCTTTTCGTGGTTTGAGGCCTGGCTTGCTCCACCCCCTGCTCTTGAGATTCTCCCGGAGATGGGCTGGATTTTGTCTGCATTTTGGGCTGGAGCTTCTCGTGGTTTGAGGCCTGGCTTGCTCCACCTCCTGTTCTTGAGATTCTCCCGGATGTGGGCTGCATTTTGGCTGCCTTTTGGGCTGGAGCTTCTCGTGGTTTGAGGCCTGGCTTGCTCCACCCCCTGCTCTTGAGATTCTCCCGGAGTTGGGCTGCATTTTGGCTGCATTTTGGGCTGGAGCTTCTCGAGCTTTGAGGCCTGGCTTGCTCCAGCCCCTGCTCTTGATATTCTCCCGGATGTGGGCTGGCATTTGGCTGCCTTTTGGACTGGAGCTTCTCGTGGTTTGAGGCCTGGATTGCTCCACCTCCTGCTCTTGATTTTCTCCTGGATGTGGGCTGCATTTTGGCTGCCTTTTGGGCTGGAGATTCTCGTGCTTTGGGGCCTGGCTTGCTCCACCCCCTGCTCTTGAGATTCTCCCGGATGTGGGCTGCATTTTGGCTGCCTTTTCGGCTTCAGCTTTTCGGGGTTTGAGGCCTGGCTTGCTCCACCCCCTGCTCTTGAGATTCTCCCGGAGGTGGGCTGGATTTTGTCTGCATTTTGGGCTGGAGATTCTCGTGGTTTGAGGCCTGGCTTGCTCCAGCACCTGCTCTTGATATTCTCCCCGAAGTGGGTTGGATTTTGGCTGCCTTTTGGGCTGGAGCTTCTCGTGGTTTGGGGGCTGGCTTGCTCCACCCCCTGCTCTTGAGATTCTCCCCGAAGTGGGCTGCATTTTGGCTGCCTTTTGGGGTCTAGATTCTCGTGGTTTGAGGCCTGGCTTGCTCCACCTCCTGCTCTTGATATTCTCGTGGATGTGGGCTGCATTTTGGCTGCCTTTTGGGCTGGAGCTTCTCGTGGTTAGAGGCCTGGCTTGCTCCACCCACTGCTCTTGAGATTCTCCCGGATGTGGGCTGCATTTTGGGTGCCTTTTGGGCTGGAGGTTCTCGTGGTTTGAGGCCTGGCTTGCTCCACCCCCTGCTCTTGAGATTCTCCCTGATGTGGGCTGCATTTTGGCTGCCTTTTGGGATGGAGCTTCTCGTGGTTTGAGGCCTGGCTTGCTCCACCACCTGCTCTTGATTTTCTCCTGGATGTGGGCTGCATTTTGTCTGCCTTTTGGGCTGGAGCTTCTCGTGGTTTGAGGCCTGGCTTGCTCCACCCCTTGCTCTTGAAATTCTCCTGGATGTGGGCTGCATTTTGGCTGCCTTTTCGGCTTCAGCTTTTCGGGGTTTGAGGCCTGGCTTGCTCCACCCCCTGCTCTTGAGATTCTCCCGGATGTGGGCTGCATTTTGTCTGCATTTTGGGCTGGAGCTTCTCGTGGTTTGGGGGCTGGCTTGCTCCACCCCCTGCTCTTGAGATTCTCCTGGATGTGGGCTGCATTTTGGCCGCCTTTTGGGCTGGAGCTTCTCGTGGTTAGAGGCCTGGCTTGCTCCACCTCCTGCTCTTGATATTCTTTTGGATGTGGGCTGCATTTTGGCTGCCTTTTGGGCTGGAGCTTCTCGTGGTTAGAGGCCTGGCTTGCTCCACCCCCTGCTCTTGAGATTCTCCTGGATGTGGGCTGGCTTTTGGCTGCATTTTGGGCTGGAGCTTCTCGTGGTTTGGGGGCTGGCTTGTTCCACCCCCTGCTCTTGAGATTCTCCAGGAGGTGGGCTGCATTTTGGCTGCCTTTTGGGTTGCAAATTCTCGTGGTTTGAGGCCTGGCTTGCTCCACCCCCTGCTCTTCATATTCTCCTGCATGTGGGCTGGATTTTGGCTGCCTTTTGGGCTGGAGCTTCTCGTGGTTTGAGGCCTGGCTTGCTCCACCCCCTGCTCTTGAGATTCTCCAGGAGGTGGGCTGGCATTTGGCTGCCTTTTGGGCTGGAGCTTCTCGTGGTTTGAGGCCTGGCTTGCTCCACCCCCTGCTCTTGAGATTCTCCCGGAGGTGGGCTGCATTTTGGCTGCTTTTTGGGCTGGAGCTTCTCGTGGTTTGAGGCCTGGCTTGCTCCACCCCCTGCTCTTGAGATTCTCCCGGAGGTGGGCTGCATTTTGGCTGCCTTTTGGGCTGGAGCTTCTCGTGGTTTGAGGCCTGGCTTGCTCCACTCCCTGCTCTTGAGATTCTCCCGGAGGTGGGCTGCATTTTGGCTGCCTTTTGGGCTGGAGCTTCTCATGGTTTGAGGCCTGGCTTGCTCCACCCCCTGCTCTTGAGATTCTCCTGGATGTGGGCTGCATTTTGGCTCCCTTTTGGGCTGGAGCTTCTCATGGTTTGAGGCCTTGCTTCCTCCACCCCCTGCTCTTGAGATTCTCCCGGATGTGGGCTGGATTTTGGCTGCCTTTTGGGCTGGAGCTTCTCATGGTTTGAGGCCTGGCTTGCTCCACCTTCTGCTCTTGAGATTCTCCCGGATGTGGGCTGCATTTTGGCTGCCTTTTGGGCTGGAGCTTCTCGTGGTTTGAGGCCTGGCTTGCTCTACCCACTGCTCTTGAGATTCTTCCCGACGTGGGCTGGATTTTTGGGTGAGTTTTGGGCTTGAGATTCTCGTGGTTTGGGGCCTGGCTTCCTCCACCCCCTGCTCTTGAGATTCTCCAGTAGGTGGGCTGGCATTTGGCTGCCTTTTGGGCTGGAGTTTCGTGGTTTGAGGCCTGGCTTGCTCCACCCCCTGCTCTTGAGATTCTCCAGGAGGTGGGCTGCATTTTGGCTGCCTTTTGGGGTCTAGCTTCTTGTGGTTTGAGGCCTGGCTTGCTCCACCCCCTGCTCCTGAAATTCTCCCGGATGTGGGCTGCATTTTGGCTGACTTTTGGGCAGGAGCTTCTCGTGGTTTGAGGCCTGGCTTGCTCCACCCCCTGCTCTTGATTTTCTCCTGGATGTGGGCTGCATTTTGGCTGCCTTTTTGGCTGGAGCTTCTCGTGCTTTAGGGCCTGGCTTCCTCCACCCCCTGCTCTTGAGATTCTCCCGGATGTGGGCTGCATTTTGGCTGCATTTTGGGCTGGAGCTTCTCGTGCTTTGAGGCCTGGCTTTCTCCACCCCCTGCTCTTGAGATTCTCCCCGAAGTGGGCTGCATTTTGACTACATTTTCGGCTTCAGCTTTTTGGGGTTTGAGGCCTGGCTTGCTCCACCCCCTGCTCTTGATGTTCTCCCGGATGTGGGCTGAATTTTGTCTGCATTTTGGGCTGGAGCTTCTCGTGGTTTGAGGCCTGGCTTGCTCCACCCCCTGCTCTTGATTTTCTCCCAGATGTGGGCTGCATTTTGGCTGCTTTTTGGGCTGGAGCTTCTCGTGGTTTGGGGCCTGGCTTGCTCCACCTCCTGCTCTTGATATTCTCGTGGATGTGGGCTGCATTTTGGCTGCCTTTTGGGCTGGAGCTTCTCGTGGTTAGAGGCCTGGCTTGCTCCACCCACTGCTCTTGAGATTCTCCCGGATGTGGGCTGCATTTTGGGTGCCTTTTGGGCTGGAGGTTCTCGTGGTTTGAGGCCTGGCTTGCTCCACCCCCTGCTCTTGAGATTCTCCCTGATGTGGGCTGCATTTTGGCTGCCTTTTGGGATGGAGCTTCTCGTGGTTTGAGGCCTGGCTTGCTCCACCACCTGCTCTTGATTTTCTCCTGGATGTGGGCTGCATTTTGTCTGCCTTTTGGGCTGGAGCTTCTCGTGGTTTGAGGCCTGGCTTGCTCCACCCCTTGCTCTTGAAATTCTCCTGGATGTGGGCTGCATTTTGGCTGCCTTTTCGGCTTCAGCTTTTCGTGGTTTGAGGCCTGGCTTGCTCCACCCCCTGCTCTTGAGATTCTCCCGGATGTGGGCTGCATTTTGTCTGCATTTTGGGCTGGAGCTTCTCGTGGTTTGGGGGCTGGCTTGCTCCACGCCCTGCTCTTGAGATTCTCCTGGATGTGGGCTGCATTTTGGCCGCCTTTTGGGCTGGAGCTTCTCGTGGTTAGAGGCCTGGCTTGCTCCACCTCCTGCTCTTGATATTCTTTTGGATGTGGGCTGCATTTTGGCTGCCTTTTGGGCTGGAGCTTCTCGTGGTTAGAGGCCTGGCTTGCTCCACCCCCTGCTCTTGAGATTCTCCTGGATGTGGGCTGGCTTTTGGCTGCATTTTGGGCTGGAGCTTCTCGTGGTTTGGGGGCTGGCTTGTTCCACCCCCTGCTCTTGAGATTCTCCAGGAGGTGGGCTGCATTTTGGCTGCCTTTTGGGTTGCAAATTCTCGTGGTTTGAGGCCTGGCTTGCTCCACCCCCTGCTCTTCATATTCTCCTGCATGTGGGCTGGATTTTGGCTGCCTTTTGGGCTGGAGCTTCTCGTGGTTTGAGGCCTGGCTTGCTCCACCCCCTGCTCTTGAGATTCTCCAGGAGGTGGGCTGGCATTTGGCTGCCTTTTGGGCTGGAGCTTCTCGTGGTTTGAGGCCTGGCTTGCTCCACCCCCTGCTCTTGAGATTCTCCCGGAGGTGGGCTGCATTTTGGCTGCTTTTTGGGCTGGAGCTTCTCGTGGTTTGAGGCCTGGCTTGCTCCACCCCCTGCTCTTGAGATTCTCCCGGAGGTGGGCTGCATTTTGGCTGCCTTTTGGGCTGGAGCTTCTCGTGGTTTGAGGCCTGGCTTGCTCCACTCCCTGCTCTTGAGATTCTCCCGGAGGTGGGCTGCATTTTGGCTGCCTTTTGGGCTGGAGCTTCTCATGGTTTGAGGCCTGGCTTGCTCCACCCCCTGCTCTTGAGATTCTCCTGGATGTGGGCTGCATTTTGGCTCCCTTTTGGGCTGGAGCTTCTCATGGTTTGAGGCCTGGCTTGCTCCACCTTCTGCTCTTGAGATTCTCCCGGATGTGGGCTGCATTTTGGCTGCCTTTTGGGCTGGAGCTTCTCGTGGTTTGAGGCCTGGCTTGCTCTACCCACTGCTCTTGAGATTCTTCCCGACGTGGGCTGGATTTTTGGGTGAGTTTTGGGCTTGAGATTCTCGTGGTTTGGGGCCTGGCTTCCTCCACCCCCTGCTCTTGAGATTCTCCAGTAGGTGGGCTGGCATTTGGCTGCCTTTTGGGCTGGAGTTTCGTGGTTTGAGGCCTGGCTTGCTCCACCCCCTGCTCTTGAGATTCTCCAGGAGGTGGGCTGCATTTTGGCTGCCTTTTGGGGTCTAGCTTCTTGTGGTTTGAGGCCTGGCTTGCTCCACCCCCTGCTCCTGAAATTCTCCCGGATGTGGGCTGCATTTTGGCTGACTTTTGGGCAGGAGCTTCTCGTGGTTTGAGGCCTGGCTTGCTCCACCCCCTGCTCTTGATTTTCTCCTGGATGTGGGCTGCATTTTGGCTGCCTTTTTGGCTGGAGCTTCTCGTGCTTTAGGGCCTGGCTTCCTCCACCCCCTGCTCTTGAGATTCTCCCGGATGTGGGCTGCATTTTGGCTGCATTTTGGGCTGGAGCTTCTCGTGCTTTGAGGCCTGGCTTTCTCCACCCCCTGCTCTTGAGATTCTCCCCGAAGTGGGCTGCATTTTGACTACATTTTCGGCTTCAGCTTTTTGGGGTTTGAGGCCTGGCTTGCTCCACCCCCTGCTCTTGATGTTCTCCCGGATGTGGGCTGAATTTTGTCTGCATTTTGGGCTGGAGCTTCTCGTGGTTTGAGGCCTGGCTTGCTCCACCCCCTGCTCTTGATTTTCTCCCGGATGTGGGCTGCATTTTGGCTGCTTTTTGGGCTGGAGCTTCTCGTGGTTTGGGGCCTGGCTTGCTCCACCACCTGCTCTTGAGATTCTCCTGGATGTGGGCTGCATTTTGGCTGCCTTTTGGGCTGGAGCTTCTCGTGCTTTGGGGCCTGGCTTGCTCCACCCCCTGCTCTTGAGATTCTCCCGGATGTGGGCTGCATTTTGCTGCCTTTTGGCTTCAGCTTCTCGTGGTTTGAGGCCTGGCTTGCTCCACCCCCTGCTCTTGATATCCTCCGGGAGTTGGGCTGGATTTTGGCTGCCGTATGGGCTGGAGCTTCTCGTGGTTTGAGGCCTGGCTTGCTCCACCCCCTGCTCTTGAGATTCTCCCGGATGTGGGCTGGATTTTGGCTGCCTTTTGGGCTGGAGCTTCTCGTGGTTTGAGGCCTGGCTTGCTCCAGCCCCTGCTCTTGAGATTCTCCCGGATGTGGGCTGGCATTTGGCTGCCTTTTGGGCTGGAGCTTCTCGTGGTTTGAGGCCTGGCTTGCTCCACCCCCTGCTCTTGAGATTCTCCCGGAAGTGGGCTGCATTTTGACTACATTTTCGGCTTCAGCTTTTTGGGGTTTGAGGCCTGGCTTGCTCCACCCCCTGCTCTTGATGTTCTCCCGGAGGTGGGCTGAATATTGTCTGCATTTTGGGCTGGAGCTTCTCGTGGTTTGAGGCCTGGCTTGCTCCACCCCCTGCTCTTGAGAATCTCCCGGATGTGGGCTGCATTTTGGCTGCTTTTTGGGCTGGAGCTTCTCGTGGTTTGAGGCCTGGCTTGCTCCACCCCCTGCTCTTGATATTCCCCTGGATGTGGGCTGCATTTTGGCTGCCTTTTGGGCTGGAGCTTCTCGTGGTTTGAGGCCTGGCTTGCTCCACCCCCTGCTCTTGAGATTCTCCCGGATGTGGGCTGCATTTTGGCTGCATTTTGGGCTGGAGCTTCTCGTGCTTTGGGGCCTGGCTTGCTCCACCCCCTGCTCTTGAGATTCTCCCGGATGTGGGCTGGAATTTGACTGCTTTTTGGGCTGGAGCTTCTCGTGGTTTGGGGCCTGGCTTGCTCCACCACCTGCTCTTGAGATTCTCCTGGATTTGGGCTGGATTTTGGCTGCCTTTTGGGCTGGAGCTTCTCGTGCTTTGGGGCCTGGCTTGCTCCACCCCCTGCTCTTGAGATTCTCCCAGATGTGGGCTGGCATTTGGCTGCTTTTTGGGCTGGAGCTTCTCGTGGTTTGGGGCCTGGCTTGCTCCACCACCTGCTCTTGAGATTCTCCTGGATATGGGCTGCATTCTGGCTGCCTTTTGGGCTGGAGCTTCTCGTGGTTTGAGGCCTGGCTTGCTCCAGCCCCTGCTCTTGAGATTCTCCCGGATATGGGCTGGCATTTGGCTGCCTTTTGGGCTGGAGCTTCTCGTGGTTTGAGGCCTGGCTTGCTCCACCCCCTGCTCTTGAGATTCTCCCGGAGGTGGGCTGCATTTTGGCTGCCTTTTGGGGTCTAGCTTCTCGTGGTTTGAGGCCTGGCTTGCTCCACCCCCTGCTCTTGAGATTCTCCCGGAGATGGGCTGGATTTTGTCTGCATTTTGGGCTGGAGCTTCTCGTGGTTTGAGGCCTGGCTTGCTCCACCTCCTGCTCTTGAGATTCTCCCGGATGTGGGCTGCATTTTGGCTGCCTTTTGGGCTGGAGCTTCTCGTGGTTTGAGGCCTGGCTTGCTCCACCCCCTGCTCTTGAGATTCTCCCGGAGTTGGGCTGCATTTTGGCTGCATTTTGGGCTGGAGCTTCTCGAGCTTTGAGGCCTGGCTTGCTCCAGCCCCTGCTCTTGATATTCTCCCGGATGTGGGCTGGCATTTGGCTGCCTTTTGGACTGGAGCTTCTCGTGGTTTGAGGCCTGGATTGCTCCACCTCCTGCTCTTGATTTTCTCCTGGATGTGGGCTGCATTTTGGCTGCCTTTTGGGCTGGAGATTCTCGTGCTTTGGGGCCTGGCTTGCTCCACCCCCTGCTCTTGAGATTCTCCCGGATGTGGGCTGCATTTTGGCTGCCTTTTCGGCTTCAGCTTTTCGGGGTTTGAGGCCTGGCTTGCTCCACCCCCTGCTCTTGAGATTCTCCCGGAGGTGGGCTGGATTTTGTCTGCATTTTGGGCTGGAGATTCTCGTGGTTTGAGGCCTGGCTTGCTCCAGCACCTGCTCTTGATATTCTCCCCGAAGTGGGTTGGATTTTGGCTGCCTTTTGGGCTGGAGCTTCTCGTGGTTTGGGGGCTGGCTTGCTCCACCCCCTGCTCTTGAGATTCTCCCCGAAGTGGGCTGCATTTTGGCTGCCTTTTGGGCTGGAGCTTCTCGTGGTTAGAGGCCTGGCTTGCTCCACCCCCTGCTCTTGAGATTCTCCTGGATGTGGGCTGGCTTTTGGCTGCATTTTGGGCTGGAGCTTCTCGTGGTTTGGGGGCTGGCTTGTTCCACCCCCTGCTCTTGAGATTCTCCAGGAGGTGGGCTGTATTTTGGCTGCCTTTTGGGTTGCAAATTCTCGTGGTTTGAGGCCTGGCTTGCTCCACCCCCTGCTCTTCATATTCTCCTGCATGTGGGCTGGATTTTGGCTGCCTTTTGGGCTGGAGCTTCTCGTGGTTTGAGGCCTGGCTTGCTCCACCCCCTGCTCTTGAGATTCTCCAGGAGGTGGGCTGGCATTTGGCTGCCTTTTGGGCTGGAGCTTCTCGTGGTTTGAGGCCTGGCTTGCTCCACCCCCTGCTCTTGAGATTCTCCCGGAGGTGGGCTGCATTTTGGCTGCTTTTTGGGCTGGAGCTTCTCGTGGTTTGAGGCCTGGCTTGCTCCACCCCCTGCTCTTGAGATTCTCCCGGAGGTGGGCTGCATTTTGGCTGCCTTTTGGGCTGGAGCTTCTCGTGGTTTGAGGCCTGGCTTGCTCCACTCCCTGCTCTTGAGATTCTCCCGGAGGTGGGCTGCATTTTGGCTGCCTTTTGGGCTGGAGCTTCTCATGGTTTGAGGCCTGGCTTGCTCCACCCCCTGCTCTTGAGATTCTCCTGGATGTGGGCTGCATTTTGGCTGCCTTTTGGGCTGGAGCTTCTCATGGTTTGAGGCCTTGCTTCCTCCACCCCCTGCTCTTGAGATTCTCCCGGATGTGGGCTGGATTTTGGCTGCCTTTTGGGCTGGAGCTTCTCGTGGTTTGAGGCCTGGCTTGCTCCACCTTCTGCTCTTGAGATTCTCCCGGATGTGGGCTGCATTTTGGCTGCCTTTTGGGCTGGAGCTTCTCGTGGTTTGAGGCCTGGCTTGCTCTACCCACTGCTCTTGAGATTCTTCCCGACGTGGGCTGGATTTTTGGGTGAGTTTTGGGCTTGAGATTCTCGTGGTTTGGGGCCTGGCTTCCTCCACCCCCTGCTCTTGAGATTCTCCAGTAGGTGGGCTGGCATTTGGCTGCCTTTTGGGCTGGAGTTTCGTGGTTTGAGGCCTGGCTTGCTCCACCCCCTGCTCTTGAGATTCTCCAGGAGGTGGGCTGCATTTTGGCTGCCTTTTGGGGTCTAGCTTCTTGTGGTTTGAGGCCTGGCTTGCTCCACCCCCTGCTCTTGATTTTCTCCTGGATGTGGGCTGCATTTTGGCTGCCTTTTTGGCTGGAGCTTCTCGTGCTTTAGGGCCTGGCTTCCTCCACCCCCTGCTCTTGAGATTCTCCCGGATGTGGGCTGCATTTTGGCTGCATTTTGGGCTGGAGCTTCTCGTGCTTTGAGGCCTGGCTTTCTCCACCCCCTGCTCTTGAGATTCTCCCGGATATGGGCTGGCATTTGGCTGCATTTTGGGCAGGAGCTTCTCGTGGTTTGAGGCCTGGCTTGCTCCACCCCCTGCTCTTGAGATTCTCCAGGAGGTGGGCTGCATTTTGGCTGCCTTGTGGGGTCTAGCTTCTTGTGGTTTGAGGCCTGGCGTGCTCCACCCCCTGCTCTTGAGATTCTCCCGGATGTGGGCTGCATTTTGGCTGCCTTTTGGGCTAGAGCTTCTCGTGGTTTGAGGCCTGGCTTGCCCCACACCCTGCTCTTGATATTCTCCCCGAAGTGGGCTGGATTTGGCTGCATTTTGGGCTGGAGCTTCTCGTGGTTTGGGGGCTGGCTTGCTCCACCCCCTGCTCTTGAGATTCTCCTGGAGGTGGGCTGCATTTTGGCTGCCTTTTGGGCTGGAGCTTCTCGTGGTTTGAGGCCTGGCTTGCTCCACCCCCTGCTCTTGAGATTCTCCCGGATGTGGGCTGCATTTTGGCTGACTTTTGGGCTGGAGCTTCTCGTGGTTTGAGGCCTGGATTGCTCCACCCCCTGCTCTTGAGATTCTCCCGGATGTGGGCTGGCATTTGGCTGCATTTTGGGCTGGAGCTTCTCGTGGTTTGAGGCCTGGCTTGCTCCACCCCCTGCTCTTGATATTCTCCCGGATGTGGGCTGCATTTTGGCTGCCTTTTCGGCTTCAGCTTCTCGTGGTTTGAGGCCTGGCTTGCTCCACCCCCTGCTCTTGAGATTCTCCTGGATGTGGGCTGCATTTTGGCTGCCTTTTGGGCTGGAGATTCTCGTGGTTTGAGGCCTGGCTTGCTCCACCCCCTGCTCTTGATATTCTCCCGGATGTGGGCTGCATTTTGGCTGCCTTTTCGGCTTCAGCTTCTCGTGGTTTGAGGCCTGGCTTGCTCCACCCCCTGCTCTTGAGATTCTCCTGGAGGTGGGCTGCATTTTGGCTGCCTTTTGGGGTCTAGCTTCTCGTGGTTTGAGGCCTGGCTTGCTATAACCCCTGCTCTTGAGATTCTCCCGGAGGTGGGCTGCATTTTGGCTGCCTTTTGGGCTGGAGCTTCTCATGGTTTGAGGCCTGGCTTGCTCCACCTCCTGCTCTTGATAATCTCCTGGATGTGGGCTGCATTTTGGCTGCCTTTTGGGCTGGAGCATCTCGTGGTTTGAGGCCTGGCTTGCTCCACCCCCTGCTCTTGATATTCTCCTGGATGTGGGCTGCATTTTGGCTGCCTTTAGGGCTGGAGCTTCTCGTGGTTTGAGGCCTGCCTTGCTCCACCCCCTGCTCTTGAGATTCTCCCGGATGTGGGCTGCATTTTGGCTGCCTTTTGGGGTCTAGCTTCTCGTGGTTTGAGGCCTGGCTTGCTCCACCCCCTGCTCTTGAGATTCTCCCGGATGTGGGCTGCATTTTGGCTGCATTTTGGGCTGGAGCTTCTCGTGGTTTCAGGCCTGGCTTGCTCCACCCCCTGCTCTTGAGATTCTCCTGGAGGTGGGCTGCATTTTGGCTGCTTTTTGGGCTGGAGCTTCTCGTGGTTTGAGGCCTGGCTTGCTCCACCTCCTGCTCTGGATATTCTCCTGGAGGTGGGCTGCATTTTGGCTGCCTTTTGGGCTGGAGCTTCTCGTGCTTTGGGGCCTGGCTTGCTCCACCCCCTGCTCTTGAGTTTCTCCCGGATGTGGTCTGGAATTTGGCTGCATTTTGGGCTGGAGCTTCTCGTGGTTTGGGGCCTGGCTTGCTCCACCCCCTGCTCTTGAAATTCTACCGGAGGTGGGCTGGATTTTGGCTGCCTTTTGGGCTGGAGCTTCTCGTGGTTTGAGGCCTGGCTTCCCCACCCCCTGCTCATGAGATTCTCCCTGAAGTGGGCTGCATTTTGACTACATTTTGGGCTGCAGCTTCTCGTGGTTTGAGGCCTGGCTTGCTCCACCCCCTGCTCTTGATATTCTCCCGGATGTGGGCTGGATTTTGGCTGCATTTTGGGCTGGAGGTTCTCGTGGTTTGAGGCCTGGCTTGCTCCACCCACTGCTCTTGAGATTCTCCCGGATGTGGGCTGGATTTTGGCTGCCTTTTGGGCTGGAGCTTCTTGTGGTTTGAGGCCTGGCTTGCCCCACTCCCTGCTCTTGAGATTCTCCCCGAAGTGGGCTGCATTTTGACTATATTTTCGGCTTCAGCTTTTTCGGGTTTGAGGCCTGGCTTGCTCCACCCCCTGCTCTTGAGATTCTCCCGGATGTGAGCTGCATTTTGGCTGCATTTTGGGCTGGAGCTTCTCGTGGTTTGAGGCCTGGCTTGCTCCACCCCCTGCTCTTGATATTCTCCCGGATGTGGGCTGGCATTTGGCTGCCTTTTGGGCTGGAGCTTCTCGTGGTTTGAGGCCTGGCTTGCTCCACCCCCTGCTCTTGAGATTCTCCAGGAGGTGGGCTGGCATTTGGCTGCCTTTTGGGCTGGAGCTTCTCGTGGTTTGAGGCCTGGCTTGCTCCACCCCCTGCTCTTGAGATTCTCTTTCATGTGGGCTGCATTTTGGCTGCATTTTGGGCTGGAGCTTCTCGTGGTTTGAGGCCTGGCTTGCTCCACCCCCTGCTCTTGAGATTCTCCCGGATGTGGGCGGCATTTTGGCTGCCTTTTGGGCTGGAGCTTCTCGTGGTTTGAGGCCTGGCTTGCTCCACCCCCTGCTCCTGAAATTCTCCCCGATGTGGGCTGGATTTGGCTGCCTTTTGGGCAGGAGCTTCTCGTGGTTTGAGGCCTGGCTTGCTCCACCTCCTGCTCTTGATTTTCTCCTGGATGTTGGCTGCATTTTGGCTGCATTTTGGGCTGGAGCTTCTCGTGCTTTGAGGCCTGGCTTGCTCCACCCCCTGTTCTTGAGATTCTCCCGGATGTGGACTGGATTTTGTCTGGTTTTGGGCTGGAGCTTCTCGTGGTTTGAGGCCTGCCTTGCTCCACCCCCTGCTCTTGAGATTCTCCCGGATGTGGTTAGGATTTTGGCTGCATTTTGGGCTGGAGCTTCTCGTGGTTTGAGGCCTGGCTTGCTCCACCCCCTGCTCTTGAGATTCTCCCGGATGTGGTTAGGATTTTGGCTGCCTTTTGGGCTGGAGCTTCTCGTGGTTTGAGGCCTGGCTTGCTCCACCCCCTGCTCTTGAGATTCTCCCGGATGTGGGCTGGATTTTGTCTGAAATTTGGGCTGGAGCTTCTCGTGGTTTGAGGCCTGGCTTGCTCCACCCCCTGCTCTTGAGATTCTCCCGGATGTGGGCTGGATTTTGTCTGCATTTTGGGCTGGAGCTTCTCGTGGTTTGAGGCCTGGCTTGCTCCACCCCCTGCTCTTGAGATTCTCCCGGATGTGGGCTGCATTTTGGCTGCCTTTTGGGCTGGAGCTTCTCGAGGTTTGAGGCCTGGCTTGCTCCACCCTCTGCTCTTGAGATTCTCACATATGTGGGCTGGATTTTGGCTGCCTTTTGGGCTGGAGCTTCTCGTGGTTTGAGGCCTGGCTTGCTCCACCCTCTGCTCTTGATATTCTCCCGGATGTGGGCTGCATTTTGGCTGCCTTTTGGGCTGGAGCTTCTCGTGGTTTGAGGCCTGGCTTGCTCCACCCCCTGCTCTTGCGATTCTCCCGGATGTGGGCTGCATTTTGGCTGCCTTTAGGCCTGGAGCTTCTCGTGGTTTGAGGCCTGGCTTGCTCCACCCCCTGCTCTTGAGATTCTCCTGGAGGTGGGCTGCATTTTGGCTGCCTTTTGGGGTCTAGCTTCTCGTGGTTTGAGGCCTGGCTTGCTATAACCCCTGCTCTTGAGATTCTCCCGGAGGTGGGCTGCATTTTGGCTGCCTTTTGGGCTGGAGCTTCTCGTGGTTTGAGGCCTGGCTTGCTCCACCTCCTGCTCTTGATATTCTCCTGGATGTGGGCTGCATTTTGGCTGCCTTTAGGGCTGGAGCTTCTCGTGGTTTGAGGCCTGCCTTGCTCCACCCCCTGCTCTTGAGATTCTCCCGGATGTGGGCTGCATTTTGGCTGCCTTTTGGGGTCTAGCTTCTCGTGGTTTGAGGCCTGGCTTGCTCCACCCCCTGCTCTTGAGATTCTCCCGGATGTGGGCTGCATTTTGGGCTGGAGCTTCTCGTGGTTTGAGGCCTGCCTTGCTCCACCCCCTGCTCTTGAGATTCTCCTGGAGGTGGGCTGCATTTTGGCTGCTTTTTGGGCTGGAGCTTCTCGTGGTTTGAGGCCTGGCTTGCTCCACCTCCTGCTCTGGATATTCTCCTGGAGGTGGGCTGCATTTTGGCTGCATTTTGGGCTGGAGCTTCTCGTGCTTTGAGGCCTGGCTTGCTCCACCCCCTGTTCTTGAGATTCTCCCAGATGTGGACTGGATTTTGTCTGGTTTTGGGCTGGAGCTTCTCGTGGTTTGAGGCCTGCCTTGCTCCACCCCCTGCTCTTGAGATTCTCCCGGATGTGGTTAGGATTTTGGCTGCATTTTGGGCTGGAGCTTCTCGTGGTTTGAGGCCTGGCTTGCTCCACCCCCTGCTCTTGAGATTCTCCCGGATGTGGTTAGGATTTTGGCTGCCTTTTGGGCTGGAGCTTCTCGTGGTTTGAGGCCTGGCTTGCTCCACCCCCTGCTCTTGAGATTCTCCCGGATGTGGGCTGGATTTTGGCTGCCTTTTGGGCTGGAGCTTCTCGTGGTTTGAGGCCTGGCTTGCTCCAACCCCTGCTCTTGAGATTCTCCCGGATGTGGGCTGCATTTTGTCTGCATTTTGGGCTGGAGCTTCTCGTGGTTTGAGGCCTGGCTTCCTCCACCCCCTGCTCTTGAGATTCTCCCGGAGGTGGCCTGCATTTTGGCTGCCTTTTGGGCTGGAGCTTCTCATGGTTTGAGGCCTGGCTTGCTCCACCCCCTGCTCTTGAGATTCTCCCGGATGTGGGCTGCATTTTGGCTGCCTTTTGGGCTGGAGCTTCTCGAGGTTTGAGGCCTGGCTTGCTCCACCCTCTGCTCTTGAGATTCTCCCGGATGTGGGCTGCATTTTGGCTGCCTTTTGGGCTGGAGCTTCTCGTGGTTTGAGGCCTGGCTTGCTCCACCCCCTGCTCTTGCGATTCTCCCGGATGTGGGCTGCATTTTGGCTGCGTTTAGGC
This sequence comes from Rhynochetos jubatus, assembly GCA_027574665.1. Taxonomy (NCBI): domain Eukaryota; kingdom Metazoa; phylum Chordata; class Aves; order Eurypygiformes; family Rhynochetidae; genus Rhynochetos; species Rhynochetos jubatus. Next base: position 1,450,999 of record CM050669.1, read on the forward strand.
CTGGAGCTTCTCGTGGTTTGAGGCCTGGCTTGCTCCACCCCCTGCTCTTGAGATTCTCCTGGAGGTGGGCTGCATTTTGGCTGCCTTTTGGGGTCTAGCTTCTCGTGGTTTGAGGCCTGGCTTGCTATAACCCCTGCTCTTGAGATTCTCCCGGAGGTGGGCTGCATTTTGGCTGCCTTTTGGGCTGGAGCTTCTCGTGGTTTGAGGCCTGGCTTGTTCCACCCCCTGCTCTTGATATTCTCCTGGATGTGGGCTGCATTTTGGCTGCCTTTTGGGCTGGAGCTTCTCGTGGTTTGAGGCCTGGCTTGCTCCACCCCCTGCTCTTGATATTCTCCCGGATGTGGGCTGGATTTTGGCTGCATTTTGGGCTGGAGGTTCTCGTGGTTTGAGGCCTGGCTTGCTCCACCCACTGCTCTTGAGATTCTCCCGGATGTGGGCTGGATTTTGGCTGCCTTTTGGGCTGGAGCTTCTTGTGGTTTGAGGCCTGGCTTGCCCCACTCCCTGCTCTTGAGATTCTCCCCGAAGTGGGCTGCATTTTGACTATATTTTCGGCTTCAGCTTTTTCGGGTTTGAGGCCTGGCTTGCTCCACCCCCTGCTCTTGAGATTCTCCCGGATGTGAGCTGCATTTTGGCTGCATTTTGGGCTGGAGCTTCTCGTGGTTTGAGGCCTGGCTTGCTCCACCCCCTGCTCTTGATATTCTCCCGGATGTGGGCTGGCATTTGGCTGCCTTTTGGGCTGGAGCTTCTCGTGGTTTGAGGCCTGGCTTGCTCCACCCCCTGCTCTTGAGATTCTCCAGGAGGTGGGCTGGCATTTGGCTGCCTTTTGGGCTGGAGCTTCTCGTGGTTTGAGGCCTGGCTTGCTCCACCCCCTGCTCTTGAGATTCTCTTTCATGTGGGCTGCATTTTGGCTGCATTTTGGGCTGGAGCTTCTCGTGGTTTGAGGCCTGGCTTGCTCCACCCCCTGCTCTTGAGATTCTCCCGGATGTGGGCGGCATTTTGGCTGCCTTTTGGGCTGGAGCTTCTCGTGGTTTGAGGCCTGGCTTGCTCCACCCCCTGCTCCTGAAATTCTCCCCGATGTGGGCTGGATTTGGCTGCCTTTTGGGCAGGAGCTTCTCGTGGTTTGAGGCCTGGCTTGCTCCACCTCCTGCTCTTGATTTTCTCCTGGATGTTGGCTGCATTTTGGCTGCATTTTGGGCTGGAGCTTCTCGTGCTTTGAGGCCTGGCTTGCTCCACCCCCTGTTCTTGAGATTCTCCCGGATGTGGACTGGATTTTGTCTGGTTTTGGGCTGGAGCTTCTCGTGGTTTGAGGCCTGCCTTGCTCCACCCCCTGCTCTTGAGATTCTCCCGGATGTGGTTAGGATTTTGGCTGCATTTTGGGCTGGAGCTTCTCGTGGTTTGAGGCCTGGCTTGCTCCACCCCCTGCTCTTGAGATTCTCCCGGATGTGGTTAGGATTTTGGCTGCCTTTTGGGCTGGAGCTTCTCGTGGTTTGAGGCCTGGCTTGCTCCACCCCCTGCTCTTGAGATTCTCCCGGATGTGGGCTGGATTTTGTCTGAAATTTGGGCTGGAGCTTCTCGTGGTTTGAGGCCTGGCTTGCTCCACCCCCTGCTCTTGAGATTCTCCCGGATGTGGGCTGGATTTTGTCTGCATTTTGGGCTGGAGCTTCTCGTGGTTTGAGGCCTGGCTTGCTCCACCCCCTGCTCTTGAGATTCTCCCGGATGTGGGCTGCATTTTGGCTGCCTTTTGGGCTGGAGCTTCTCGAGGTTTGAGGCCTGGCTTGCTCCACCCTCTGCTCTTGAGATTCTCACATATGTGGGCTGGATTTTGGCTGCCTTTTGGGCTGGAGCTTCTCGTGGTTTGAGGCCTGGCTTGCTCCACCCTCTGCTCTTGATATTCTCCCGGATGTGGGCTGCATTTTGGCTGCCTTTTGGGCTGGAGCTTCTCGTGGTTTGAGGCCTGGCTTGCTCCACCCCCTGCTCTTGCGATTCTCCCGGATGTGGGCTGCATTTTGGCTGCCTTTAGGCCTGGAGCTTCTCGTGGTTTGAGGCCTGGCTTGCTCCACCCCCTGCTCTTGAGATTCTCCTGGAGGTGGGCTGCATTTTGGCTGCCTTTTGGGGTCTAGCTTCTCGTGGTTTGAGGCCTGGCTTGCTATAACCCCTGCTCTTGAGATTCTCCCGGAGGTGGGCTGCATTTTGGCTGCCTTTTGGGCTGGAGCTTCTCGTGGTTTGAGGCCTGGCTTGCTCCACCTCCTGCTCTTGATATTCTCCTGGATGTGGGCTGCATTTTGGCTGCCTTTAGGGCTGGAGCTTCTCGTGGTTTGAGGCCTGCCTTGCTCCACCCCCTGCTCTTGAGATTCTCCCGGATGTGGGCTGCATTTTGGCTGCCTTTTGGGGTCTAGCTTCTCGTGGTTTGAGGCCTGGCTTGCTCCACCCCCTGCTCTTGAGATTCTCCCGGATGTGGGCTGCATTTTGGGCTGGAGCTTCTCGTGGTTTGAGGCCTGCCTTGCTCCACCCCCTGCTCTTGAGATTCTCCTGGAGGTGGGCTGCATTTTGGCTGCTTTTTGGGCTGGAGCTTCTCGTGGTTTGAGGCCTGGCTTGCTCCACCTCCTGCTCTGGATATTCTCCTGGAGGTGGGCTGCATTTTGGCTGCATTTTGGGCTGGAGCTTCTCGTGCTTTGAGGCCTGGCTTGCTCCACCCCCTGTTCTTGAGATTCTCCCAGATGTGGACTGGATTTTGTCTGGTTTTGGGCTGGAGCTTCTCGTGGTTTGAGGCCTGCCTTGCTCCACCCCCTGCTCTTGAGATTCTCCCGGATGTGGTTAGGATTTTGGCTGCATTTTGGGCTGGAGCTTCTCGTGGTTTGAGGCCTGGCTTGCTCCACCCCCTGCTCTTGAGATTCTCCCGGATGTGGTTAGGATTTTGGCTGCCTTTTGGGCTGGAGCTTCTCGTGGTTTGAGGCCTGGCTTGCTCCACCCCCTGCTCTTGAGATTCTCCCGGATGTGGGCTGGATTTTGGCTGCCTTTTGGGCTGGAGCTTCTCGTGGTTTGAGGCCTGGCTTGCTCCACCCCCTGCTCTTGATATTCTCCCGGATGTGGGCTGCATTTTGTCTGCATTTTGGGCTGGAGCTTCTCGTGGTTTGAGGCCTGGCTTCCTCCACCCCCTGCTCTTGAGATTCTCCCGGAGGTGGCCTGCATTTTGGCTGCCTTTTGGGCTGGAGCTTCTCATGGTTTGAGGCCTGGCTTGCTCCACCCCCTGCTCTTGAGATTCTCCCGGATGTGGGCTGCATTTTGGCTGCCTTTTGGGCTGGAGCTTCTCGAGGTTTGAGGCCTGGCTTGCTCCACCCTCTGCTCTTGAGATTCTCCCGGATGTGGGCTGCATTTTGGCTGCCTTTTGGGCTGGAGCTTCTCGTGGTTTGAGGCCTGGCTTGCTCCACCCCCTGCTCTTGCGATTCTCCCGGATGTGGGCTGCATTTTGGCTGCGTTTAGGCCTGGAGCTTCTCGTGGTTTGAGGCCTGGCTTGCTCCACCCCCTGCTCTTGAGATTCTCCTGGAGGTGGGCTGCATTTTGGCTGCCTTTTGGGGTCTAGCTTCTCGTGGTTTGAGGCCTGGCTTGCTATAACCCCTGCTCTTGAGATTCTCCCGGAGGTGGGCTGCATTTTGGCTGCCTTTTGGGCTGGAGCTTCTCGTGGTTTGAGGCCTGGCTTGTTCCACCCCCTGCTCTTGATATTCTCCTGGATGTGGGCTGCATTTTGGCTGCCTTTTGGGCTGGAGCTTCTCGTGGTTTGAGGCCTGGCTTGCTCAACCCCCTGCTCTTGAGATTCTCCTGGATGTGGGCTGCATTTTGGCTGCCTTTAGGGCTGGAGCTTCTCGTGGTTTGAGGCCTGCCTTGCTCCACCCCCTGCTCTTGAGATTCTCCCAGATGTGGGCTGCATTTTGGCTGCCTTTTGGGGTCTAGCTTCTCGTGGTTTGAGGCCTGGCTTGCTCCACCCACTGCTCTTGAGATTCTCCCGGATGTGGGCTGCATTTTGGCTGCATTTTGGGCTGGAGCTTCTCGTGGTTTGAGGCCTGCCTTGCTCCACCCCCTGCTCTTGAGATTCTCCTGGAGGTGGGCTGCATTTTGGCTGCTTTTTGGGCTGGAGCTTCTCGTGGTTTGAGGCCTGGCTTGCTCCACCTCCTGCTCTGGATATTCTCCTGGAGGTGGGCTGCATTTTGGCTGCCTTTTGGGCTGGAGCTTCTCCTGCTTTGGGGCCTGGCTTGCTCCACCCCCGGCTCTTGAGTTTCTCCCGGATGTGGTCTGGAATTTGGCTGCATTTTGGGCTGGAGCTTCTCGTGGTTTGGGGCCTGGCTTGCTACACCCCCTGCTCTTGAAGTTCTACCGGAGGTGGGCTGGATTTTGGCTGCCTTTTGGGCTGGAGCTTCTCGTGGTTTGAGGCCTGGCTTCCCCACCCCCTGCTCATGAGATTCTCCCTGAAGTGGGCTGCATTTTGACTACATTTTGGGCTGGAGCTTCTCGTGGTTTGAGGCCTGGCTTGCTCCACCCCCTGCTCTTGATATTCTCCCGGATGTGGGCTGGATTTTGGCTGCATTTTGGGCTGGAGGTTCTCGTGGTTTGAGGCCTGGCTTGCTCCACCCACTGCTCTTGAGATTCTCCCGGATGTGGGCTGGATTTTGGCTGCCTTTTGGGCTGGAGCTTCTCGTGGTTTGAGGCCTGGCTTGCTCCACCTCCTGCTCTTGATTTTCTCCTGGATGTGGGCTGCATTTTTGCTGCATTTTGGGCTTTAGCTTCTCGTTCTTTGAGTCCTGGCTTGCTCCACCCCCTACTCTTGAGATTCTCCCGGATGTGGGCTGGATTTTGGCTGCATTTTGGGCTGGAGCTTCTCGTGGTTTGGGGCCTGGCTTGCTCCACCCTCTGCTCTTGAGATTCTCCCGGATGTGGGCTGCATTTTGGCTGCCTTTTGGGCTGGAGCTTCTTGTGGTTTGAGGCCTGGCTTGCCCCACTCCCTGCTCTTGAGATTCTCCCCGAAGTGGGCTGCATTTTGACTATATTTTCGGCTTCAGCTTTTTCGGGTTTGAGGCCTGGCTTGCTCCACCCCCTGCTCTTGAGATTCTCCCGGATGTGAGCTGCATTTTGGCTGCATTTTGGGCTGGAGCTTCTCGTGGTTTGAGGCCTGGCTTGCTCCACCCCCTGCTCTTGATATTCTCCCGGATGTGGGCTGGCATTTGGCTGCCTTTTGGGCTGGAGCTTCTCGTGGTTTGAGGCCTGGCTTGCTCCACCCCCTGCTCTTGAGATTCTCCAGGAGGTGGGCTGGCATTTGGCTGCCTTTTGGGCTGGAGCTTCTCGTGGTTTGAGGCCTGGCTTGCTCCACCCCCTGCTCTTGAGATTCTCCCGGAGGTGGGCTGCATTTTGGCTGCATTTTGGGTGGAGCTTCTCGTGGTTTGAGGCCTGGCTTGCTCCACCCCCTGCTCTTGAGATTCTCCCGGATGTGGGCTGGATTTTGGCTGCCTTTTGGGCTGGAGCTTCTCGTGGTTTGAGGCCTGGCTTGCTCCACCCCCTGCTCCTGAAATTCTCCCCGATGTGGGCTGGATTTGGCTGCCTTTTGGGCAGGAGCTTCTCGTGGTTTGAGGCCTGGCTTGCTCCACCTCCTGCTCTTGATTTTCTCCTGGATGTTGGCTGCATTTTGGCTCCATTTTGGGCTGGAGCTTCTCGTGCTTTGAGGCCTGGCTTGCTCCACCCCCTGTTCTTGAGATTCTCCCGGATGTGGACTGGATTTTGTCTGGTTTTGGGCTGGAGCTTCTCGTGGTTTGAGGCCTGGCTTGCTCCACCCCCTGCTCTTGAGATTCTCCCGGATGTGGTTAGGATTTTGGCTGCATTTTGGGCTGGAGCTTCTCGTGGTTTGAGGCCTGGCTTGCTCCACCCCCTGCTCTTGAGATTCTCCCGGATGTGGTTAGGATTTTGGCTGCCTTTTGGGCTGGAGCTTCTCGTGGTTTGAGGCCTGGCTTGCTCCACCCCCTGTTCTTGAGATTCTCCCGGATGTGGGCTGGATTTTGTCAGAAATTTGGGCTGGAGCTTCTCGTGGTTTGAGGCCTGGCTTGCTCCACCCCCTGCTCTTGAGATTCTCCCGGATGTGGGCTGGATTTTGGCTGCCTTTTGGGCTGGAGCTTCTCGTGGTTTGAGGCCTGGCTTGCTCCACCCCCTGCTCTTGATATTCTCCCGGATGTGGGCTGCATTTTGTCTGCCTTTTGGGCTGGAGCTTCTCGTGGTTTGAGGCCTGGCTTCCTCCAACCCCTGCTCTTGAGATTCTCCCGGAGGTGGCCTGCATTTTGGCTGCCTTTTGGGCTGGAGCTTCTCATGGTTTGAGGCCTGGCTTGCTCCACCCCCTGCTCTTGAGATTCTCCCGGATGTGGGCTGCATTTTGGCTGCCTTTTGGGCTGGAGCTTCTCGAGGTTTGAGGCCTGGCTTGCTCCACCCTCTGCTCTTGAGATTCTCACATATGTGGGCTGGATTTTGGCTGCCTTTTGGGCTGGAGCTTCTCGTGGTTTGAGGCCTGGCTTGCTCCACCCTCTGCTCTTGATATTCTCCCGGATGTGGGCTGCATTTTGGCTGCCTTTTGGGCTGGAGCTTCTCGTGGTTTGAGGCCTGTCTTGCTCCACCCCCTGCTCTTGCGATTCTCCCGGATGTGGGCTGCATTTTGGCTGCGTTTAGGCCTGGAGCTTCTCGTGGTTTGAGGCCTTGCTTGCTCCACCCCCTGCTCTTGATATTCTCCAGGATGTGGGCTGCATTTTGGCTGCATTTTGGGCTGGAGCTTCTCATGGTTTGAGGCCTGGCTTGCTCCACCCCCTGCTCTTGAGATTCTCCCGGATGTGGGCTGCATTTTGGCTGCATTTTGGGCTGGAGCTTCTCGTGGTTTGAGGCCTGGCTTGCTCCACCCCCTGCTCTTGAGATTCTCCCGGATGTGGGCTGCATTTTGGCTGCCTTTTGGGCTGGAGCTTCTCGTGGTTTGAGGCCTGGCTTGCTCCACCCCCTGCTCTTGAGGTTCTCCCGGATGTGGCCTGCATTTTGGCTGCCTTTTGGGCTGGAGCTTCTCGAGGTTTGAGGCCTGCCTTGCTCCACCCCCTGCTCTTGATATTCTCCCGGATGTGGGCTGCATTTTGTCTGCATTTTGGGCTGGAGCTTCTCGTGGTTTGAGGCCTGGCTTCCTCCACCCCCTGCTCTTGAGATTCTCCCGGAGGTGGCATGAATTTTGGCTGCCTTTTGGGCTGGAGCTTCTCATGGTTTGAGGCCTGGTTTGCTCCACTCCCTGCTCTTGAGATTCTCCCAGATGTGGGCTGCATTTTGGCTGCCTTTTGGGCTGGAGCTTCTCGTGGTTTGAGGCCTGGCTTGCTCCACCCTCTGCTCTTGAGATTCTCACATATGTGGGCTGGATTTTGGCTGCCTTTTGGGCTGGAGCTTCTCGTGGTTTGAGGCCTGGCTTGCTCCACCCTCTGCTCTTGATATTCTCCCGGATGTGGGCTGCATTTTGGCTGCCTTTTGGGCTGGAGCTTCTCGTGGTTTGAGGCCTGGCTTGCTCCACCCCCTGCTCTTGCGATTCTCCCGGATGTGGGCTGCATTTTGGCTGCGTTTAGGCCTGGAGCTTCTCGTGGTTTGAGGCCTTGCTTGCTCCACCCCCTGCTCTTGATATTCTCCAGGATGTGGGCTGCATTTTGGCTGCATTTTGGGCTGGAGCTTCTCATGGTTTGAGGCCTGGCTTGCTCCACCCCCTGCTCTTGACATTCTCCCGGATGTGGGCTGCATTTTGGCTGCATTTTGGGCTGGAGCTTCTCGTGGTTTGAGGCCTGGCTTGCTCCACCCCCTGCTCTTGAGATTCTCCCGGATGTGGGCTGCATTTTGGCTGCCTTTTGGGCTGGAGCTTCTCGTGGTTTGAGGCCTGGCTTGCTCCACCCCCTGCTCTTGATAATTTCCTGGATGTGGCCTGCATTTTGGCTGCCTTTTGGGCTGGAGCTTCTCGAGGTTTGAGGCCTGCCTGGCTCCACCCCCTGCTCTTGAGATTCTCCCGGATGTGGGCTGCATTTTGTCTGCATTTTGGGCTGGAGCTTCTCGTGGTTTGAGGCCTGGCTTCCTCCACCCCCTGCTCTTGAGATTCTCCCGGAGGTGGCATGAATTTTGGCTGCCTTTTGGGCTGGAGTTTCTCATGGTTTGAGGCCTGGTTTGCTCCACTCCCTGCTCTTGAGATTCTCCCAGATGTGGGCTGCATTTTGGCTGCCTTTAGGGCTGGAGCTTCTCGTGGTTTGAGGCCTGGCTTGCTCCACCCCCTGCTCTTGAGATTCTCCCGGATGTGGGCTGGATTTTGGCTGCCTTTTGGGCTGGAGCTTTTCGTGGTTTGAGGCCTGCCTTGCTCCACCCCCTGCTCTTGAGATTCTCCCCTAAGTGGGCTGCATTTTGGCTGCCTTTTGGGCTGGAGAATCTCAAGGTTTGAGGCCTGGCTTGCTCCACCTCCTGCTCTTGAGATTCTCCCGGATGTGGGCTGCATTTTGGCTGCCTTTAGGGCTGGAGCTTCTCGTGGTTTGAGGCCTGGCTTGCTCCACCCCCTGCTCTTGAGATTCTCCCGGATGTGGGCTGCATTTTGGCTGCCTTTTGGGCTGGAGCTTCTCGTGGTTTGAGGCCTGGCTTGCTCCACTCCCTGCTCTTGAGATTCTCCCGGATGTGGGCTGCATTTTTGCTGCCTTTTGGGCTGGAGCTTCTCATGGTTTGAGGCCTGGCTTGCTCCACCCACTGCTCTTGAGATTCTCCCGGATGTGGGCTGCATTTTGGCTGCCTTTAGGGCTGGAGCTTCTCGTGGTTTGAGGCCTGGCTTGCTCCACCCCCTGCTCTTGAGATTCTCCCGGATGTGGCCTGCATTTTGGCTGCCTTTTGGCCTGGAGCTTCTCGTGGTTTGAGGCCTGGCTTGCTCCACCCCCTGCTCTTGAGATTCTCCCGGATGTGGGCTGCATTTTGGCTGACTTTTGGGCTGGAGCTTCTCGTGGTTTGAGGCCTGGCTTGCTCCACCTCCTGCTGTTGAGATTATCAGGGAGGTGGGCTGCATTTTGGCTGCCTTTTGGGCTGGAGCTTCTCGTGGTTTGAGGCCTGGCTTGCTCCACCCCCTGCTGTTGAGATTATCAGGGAGGTGGGCTGCATTTTGGCTGCCTTTTGGGCTGGAGCTTCTCGTGGTTTGAGGCCTGGCTTGCTCCACCTCCTGCTCTGGATATTCTCCTGGAGGTGGGCTGCATTTTGGCTGCCTTTTGGGCTGGAGCTTCTCGTGCTTTGGGGCCTGGCTTGCTCCACCCCCTGCTCTTGAGTTTCTCCCGGATGTGGTCTGGAATTTGGCTGCATTTTGGGCTGGAGCTTCTCGTGGTTTGGGGCCTGGCTTGCTACACCCCCTGCTCTTGAAGTTCTACCGGAGGTGGGCTGGATTTTGGCTGCCTTTTGGGCTGGAGCTTCTCGTGGTTTGAGGCCTGGCTTCCCCACCCCCTGCTCATGAGATTCTCCCTGAAGTGGGCTGCATTTTGACTACATTTTGGGCTGCAGCTTCTCGTGGTTTGAGGCCTGGCTTGCTCCACCCCCTGCTCTTGATATTCTCCCGGATGTGGGCTGGATTTTGGCTGCATTTTGGGCTGGAGGTTCTCGTGGTTTGAGGCCTGGCTTGCTCCACCCACTGCTCTTGAGATTCTCCCGGATGTGGGCTGGATTTTGGCTGCCTTTTGGGCTGGAGCTTCTCGTGGTTTGAGGCCTGGCTTGCTCCACCTCCTGCTCTTGATTTTCTCCTGGATGTGGGCTGCATTTTTGCTGCATTTTGGGCTTTAGCTTCTCGTTCTTTGAGTCCTGGCTTGCTCCACCCCCTACTCTTGAGATTCTCCCGGATGTGGGCTGGATTTTGGCTGCATTTTGGGCTGGAGCTTCTCGTGGTTTGGGGCCTGGCTTGCTCCACCCTCTGCTCTTGAGATTCTCCCGGATGTGGGCTGCATTTTGGCTGCCTTTTGGGCTGGAGCTTCTTGTGGTTTGAGGCCTGGCTTGCCCCACTCCCTGCTCTTGAGATTCTCCCCGAAGTGGGCTGCATTTTGACTATATTTTCGGCTTCAGCTTTTTCGGGTTTGAGGCCTGGCTTGCTCCACCCCCTGCTCTTGAGATTCTCCCGGATGTGAGCTGCATTTTGGCTGCATTTTGGGCTGGAGCTTCTCGTGGTTTGAGGCCTGGCTTGCTCCACCCCCTGCTCTTGATATTCTCCCGGATGTGGGCTGGCATTTGGCTGCCTTTTGGGCTGGAGCTTCTCGTGGTTTGAGGCCTGGCTTGCTCCACCCCCTGCTCTTGAGATTCTCCAGGAGGTGGGCTGGCATTTGGCTGCCTTTTGGGCTGGAGCTTCTCGTGGTTTGAGGCCTGGCTTGCTCCACCCCCTGCTCTTGAGATTCTCCCGGATGTGGGCTGCATTTTGGCTGCATTTTGGGTGGAGCTTCTCGTGGTTTGAGGCCTGGCTTGCTCCACCCCCTGCTCTTGAGATTCTCCCGGATGTGGGCTGGATTTTGGCTGCCTTTTGGGCTGGAGCTTCTCGTGGTTTGAGGCCTGGCTTGCTCCACCCCCTGCTCCTGAAATTCTCCCCGATGTGGGCTGGATTTGGCTGCCTTTTGGGCAGGAGCTTCTCGTGGTTTGAGGCCTGGCTTGCTCCACCTCCTGCTCTTGATTTTCTCCTGGATGTTGGCTGCATTTTGGCTCCATTTTGGGCTGGAGCTTCTCGTGCTTTGAGGCCTGGCTTGCTCCACCCCCTGTTCTTGAGATTCTCCCGGATGTGGACTGGATTTTGTCTGGTTTTGGGCTGGAGCTTCTCGTGGTTTGAGGCCTGGCTTGCTCCACCCCCTGCTCTTGAGATTCTCCCGGATGTGGTTAGGATTTTGGCTGCATTTTGGGCTGGAGCTTCTCGTGGTTTGAGGCCTGGCTTGCTCCACCCCCTGCTCTTGAGATTCTCCCGGATGTGGTTAGGATTTTGGCTGCCTTTTGGGCTGGAGCTTCTCGTGGTTTGAGGCCTGGCTTGCTCCACCCCCTGTTCTTGAGATTCTCCCGGATGTGGGCTGGATTTTGTCAGAAATTTGGGCTGGAGCTTCTCGTGGTTTGAGGCCTGGCTTGCTCCACCCCCTGCTCTTGAGATTCTCCCGGATGTGGGCTGGATTTTGGCTGCCTTTTGGGCTGGAGCTTCTCGTGGTTTGAGGCCTGGCTTGCTCCACCCCCTGCTCTTGATATTCTCCCGGATGTGGGCTGCATTTTGTCTGCCTTTTGGGCTGGAGCTTCTCGTGGTTTGAGGCCTGGCTTCCTCCAACCCCTGCTCTTGAGATTCTCCCGGAGGTGGCCTGCATTTTGGCTGCCTTTTGGGCTGGAGCTTCTCATGGTTTGAGGCCTGGCTTGCTCCACCCCCTGCTCTTGAGATTCTCCCGGATGTGGGCTGCATTTTGGCTGCCTTTTGGGCTGGAGCTTCTCGAGGTTTGAGGCCTGGCTTGCTCCACCCTCTGCTCTTGAGATTCTCACATATGTGGGCTGGATTTTGGCTGCCTTTTGGGCTGGAGCTTCTCGTGGTTTGAGGCCTGGCTTGCTCCACCCTCTGCTCTTGATATTCTCCCGGATGTGGGCTGCATTTTGGCTGCCTTTTGGGCTGGAGCTTCTCGTGGTTTGAGGCCTGTCTTGCTCCACCCCCTGCTCTTGCGATTCTCCCGGATGTGGGCTGCATTTTGGCTGCGTTTAGGCCTGGAGCTTCTCGTGGTTTGAGGCCTTGCTTGCTCCACCCCCTGCTCTTGATATTCTCCAGGATGTGGGCTGCATTTTGGCTGCATTTTGGGCTGGAGCTTCTCATGGTTTGAGGCCTGGCTTGCTCCACCCCCTGCTCTTGAGATTCTCCCGGATGTGGGCTGCATTTTGGCTGCATTTTGGGCTGGAGCTTCTCGTGGTTTGAGGCCTGGCTTGCTCCACCCCCTGCTCTTGAGATTCTCCCGGATGTGGGCTGCATTTTGGCTGCCTTTTGGGCTGGAGCTTCTCGTGGTTTGAGGCCTGGCTTGCTCCACCCCCTGCTCTTGAGGTTCTCCCGGATGTGGCCTGCATTTTGGCTGCCTTTTGGGCTGGAGCTTCTCGAGGTTTGAGGCCTGCCTTGCTCCACCCCCTGCTCTTGAGATTCTCCCGGATGTGGGCTGCATTTTGTCTGCATTTTGGGCTGGAGCTTCTCGTGGTTTGAGGCCTGGCTTCCTCCACCCCCTGCTCTTGAGATTCTCCCGGAGGTGGCATGAATTTTGGCTGCCTTTTGGGCTGGAGCTTCTCATGGTTTGAGGCCTGGTTTGCTCCACTCCCTGCTCTTGAGATTCTCCCAGATGTGGGCTGCATTTTGGCTGCCTTTTGGGCTGGAGCTTCTCGTGGTTTGAGGCCTGGCTTGCTCCACCCTCTGCTCTTGAGATTCTCACATATGTGGGCTGGATTTTGGCTGCCTTTTGGGCTGGAGCTTCTCGTGGTTTGAGGCCTGGCTTGCTCCACCCTCTGCTCTTGATATTCTCCCGGATGTGGGCTGCATTTTGGCTGCCTTTTGGGCTGGAGCTTCTCGTGGTTTGAGGCCTGGCTTGCTCCACCCCCTGCTCTTGCGATTCTCCCGGATGTGGGCTGCATTTTGGCTGCGTTTAGGCCTGGAGCTTCTCGTGGTTTGAGGCCTTGCTTGCTCCACCCCCTGCTCTTGATATTCTCCAGGATGTGGGCTGCATTTTGGCTGCATTTTGGGCTGGAGCTTCTCATGGTTTGAGGCCTGGCTTGCTCCACCCCCTGCTCTTGACATTCTCCCGGATGTGGGCTGCATTTTGGCTGCATTTTGGGCTGGAGCTTCTCGTGGTTTGAGGCCTGGCTTGCTCCACCCCCTGCTCTTGAGATTCTCCCGGATGTGGGCTGCATTTTGGCTGCCTTTTGGGCTGGAGCTTCTCGTGGTTTGAGGCCTGGCTTGCTCCACCCCCTGCTCTTGATAATTTCCTGGATGTGGCCTGCATTTTGGCTGCCTTTTGGGCTGGAGCTTCTCGAGGTTTGAGGCCTGCCTGGCTCCACCCCCTGCTCTTGAGATTCTCCCGGATGTGGGCTGCATTTTGTCTGCATTTTGGGCTGGAGCTTCTCGTGGTTTGAGGCCTGGCTTCCTCCACCCCCTGCTCTTGAGATTCTCCCGGAGGTGGCATGAATTTTGGCTGCCTTTTGGGCTGGAGTTTCTCATGGTTTGAGGCCTGGTTTGCTCCACTCCCTGCTCTTGAGATTCTCCCAGATGTGGGCTGCATTTTGGCTGCCTTTAGGGCTGGAGCTTCTCGTGGTTTGAGGCCTGGCTTGCTCCACCCCCTGCTCTTGAGATTCTCCCGGATGTGGGCTGGATTTTGGCTGCCTTTTGGGCTGGAGCTTCTCGTGGTTTGAGGCCTGGCTTGCTCCACCCCCTGCTCTTGAGATTCTCCCGGAGGTGGGCTGCATTTTGGCTGCCTTTTGGGCTGGAGCTTTTCGTGGTTTGAGGCCTGCCTTGCTCCACCCCCTGCTCTTGAGATTCTCCCCTAAGTGGGCTGCATTTTGGCTGCCTTTTGGGCTGGAGAATCTCAAGGTTTGAGGCCTGGCTTGCTCCACCCCCTGCTCTTGAGATTCTCCCGGATGTGGGCTGCATTTTGGCTGCCTTTAGGGCTGGAGCTTCTCGTGGTTTGAGGCCTGGCTTGCTCCACCCCCTGCTCTTGAGATTCTCCCGGATGTGGGCTGCATTTTGGCTGCCTTTTGGGCTGGAGCTTCTCGTGGTTTGAGGCCTGGCTTGCTCCACTCCCTGCTCTTGAGATTCTCCCGGATGTGGGCTGCATTTTTGCTGCCTTTTGGGCTGGAGCTTCTCATGGTTTGAGGCCTGGCTTGCTCCACCCACTGCTCTTGAGATTCTCCCGGATGTGGGCTGCATTTTGGCTGCCTTTAGGGCTGGAGCTTCTCGTGGTTTGAGGCCTGGCTTGCTCCACCCCCTGCTCTTGAGATTCTCCCGGATGTGGCCTGCATTTTGGCTGCCTTTTGGCCTGGAGCTTCTCGTGGTTTGAGGCCTGGCTTGCTCCACCCCCTGCTCTTGAGATTCTCCCGGATGTGGGCTGCATTTTGGCTGACTTTTGGGCTGGAGCTTCTCGTGGTTTGAGGCCTGGCTTGCTCCACCTCCTGCTGTTGAGATTATCAGGGAGGTGGGCTGCATTTTGGCTGCCTTTTGGGCTGGAGCTTCTCGTGGTTTGAGGCCTGGCTTGCTCCACCCCCTGCTGTTGAGATTATCAGGGAGGTGGGCTGCATTTTGGCTGCCTTTTGGGCTGGAGCTTCTCGTGGTTTGAGGCCTGGCTTGCTCCACCCTCTGCTCTTGAGATTCTCCCGGATGTGGGCTGCATTTTGGCTGCCTTTTGGGCTGGAGCTTCTCGAGGTTTGAGGCCTGGCTTTCTCCACCCCCTGCTCTTGAGATTCTCCCGGAGGTGGGCTGCATTTTGGCTGCCTTTTGGGCTGGAGCTTCTCGAGGTTTGAGGCCTGGCTTTCTCCACACCCTGCTCTTGAGATTCTCCCGGATGTGGTTAGGATTTTGGCTGCATTTTGGCCTGGAGCTTCTCGTGGTTTGAGGCCTGGCTTGCTCCACCCCCTGCTCTTGAGATTCTCCCGGATGTGGTTAGGATTTTGGCTGCATTTTGGGCTGGAGCTTCTCGTGGTTTGAGGCCTGGCTTCCTCCACCTCCTGCTCTTGAGATTCTCCCATATGTGGGCTGCATTTTGGCTGCCTTTTGGGCTGGAGCTTCTCGTGGTTTGAGGCCTGGCTTGCTCCACCCCCTGCTCTTGAGATTCTCCCGGATGTGGCCTGCATTTTGGCTGCCTTTTGGGCTGGAGCTTCTCGAGGTTTGAGGCCTGCCTTGCTCCACCCCCTGCTCTTGAGATTCTCCCGGATGTGGGCTGCATTTTGGCTGCCTTTAGGGCTGGAGCTTCTCGTGGTTTGAGGCCTGCCTTGCTCCACCCCCTTCTCTTGAGATTCTCCCGGATGTGGGCTGCATTTTGGCTGCCTTTTGGGCTGGAGCTTCTCGAGGTTTGAGGCCTGGCTTTCTCCACCCCCTGCTCTTGAGATTCTCCCGGAGGTGGGCTGCATTTTGGCTGCCTTTTGGGCTGGAGCTTCTCGAGGTTTGAGGCCTGGCTTGCTCCACCCCCTGCTCTTGAGATTCTCCCGGATGTGGTTAGGATTTTGGCTGCATTTTGGGCTGGAGCTTCTCGTGGTTTGAGGCCTGGCTTCCTCCACCTCCTGCTCTTGAGATTCTCCCATATGTGGGCTGCATTTTGGCGGATTCTTGGGCTGGAGCTTCTCGTGGTTTGAGGCCTGGCTTCCTCCACCCCCTGCTCTTGAGATTCTCCCAGATGTGGGCTGCATTTTGGCTGATTCTTGGGCTGGAGCTTCCCGTGGTTTGAGGCCTGGCTTGCTCCACCCCCTGCTCTTGATATTCTCCCGCATTTGGGCTACATTTTGGCTGCATTTTGGGCTGGAGCTTCTCGTGGTTTGAGGCCTGGATTGCTGCACCCAATGCTCTTGATATTCTCCTCGATGCGGGCTGCATTTTGGCTGCCTTTTGTGCTGGAGCTTCTCGTGGTTTGCGGCCTGGCTTGCTGCACCCCCTGCTCTTGAGATTCTCCCGGATGTGGGCTGCATTTTGGCTGCCTTTAGGGCTGGAGCTTCTTGTGGTTTGAGGCCTGGCTTGCTCCACCCCCTTCTCTTGAGATTCTCCAGGATGTGGGCTGCATTTTGGCTGCCTTTTGGGCTGGAGCTTCTCGAGGTTTGAGGCCTGGCTTGCTCCACCCCCTTCTCTTGAGATTCTCCCGGAGGTGGGCTGCATTTTGTCTGGTTTTGGGCTGGAGCTTCTCGTGGTTTGAGGCCTGGCTTGCTCCACCCACTACTCTTGAGATTCTCCCGGATGTGGTTAGGATTTTGGCTGCATTTTGGGCTGGAGCTTCTCGTGGTTTGAGGCCTGGCTTGCTCCACCCCCTGCTCTTGAGATTCTCCCGGATGTGGTTAGGATTTTGGCTGCATTTTGGGCTGGAGCTTCTCGTGGTTTGAGGCCTGGCTTCCTCCACCCCCTGCTCTTGAGATTCTCCCGGATGTGGGCTGCATTTTGGCTGCCTTTTGGGCTGGAGCTTCTCATGGTTTGAGGCCTGCCTTGCTCCACCCCCTGCTCTTGAGATTCTCCTGGATGTGGGCTGGATTTTGGTTGCCTTTTGGGCTGGAGCTTCTCGTGGTTTGAGGCCTGGCTTGCTCCACCCCCTGCTCTTGAGATTCTCCCGGATGTGGGCTGGATTTTGGCTCCCTTTTGGGCTGGAGCTTCTCGAGGTTTGAGGCCTGGCTTGCTCCACCCCCTGCTCTTGAAATTCTCCTGGATGTGGGCTGCGTTTTGGCTACATTTTGGGCTGGAGCTTCTCATGGATTGAGACCTGGCTTGCTCCACCCCCTGCTCTTGAGATTCTCCCGGATGTGGGCTGGATTTTGGCTGCATTTTGGGCTGGAGCTTCTCGTGGTTTGAGGCCTGGCTTGCTCCACGCCCTGCTCTTGAGATTCTCCCGGATGTGGGCTGCATTTTGGCTGATACTTGGGCTGGAGCTTCTCGTGGTTTGAGGCCTGGCTTGCTCCATGCCCTGCTCTAGAAATTGTCCCGGATGTGAGCTGCATTTTGGCTGCCTTTAGGGCTGCAGCTTCTCGTGGTTTGAGGCCTGGCTTGCTCCAACCCTGCTCTTGAGATTCTCCCGGATGAGGGCTGCATTTTGGCTGCATTTTGGGTGGAGCTTCTCGTGGTTTGAGGCCTGGCTTGCTCCACCCCCTGCTCTTGAGATTCTACCGGATGTGGGCTGCATTTTGGCTGCCTTTTGGGCTGGAGCTTCTTGTGGTTTGAGGCCTGGCTTGCTCCACCCCCTGCTCTTGATATTCTCCCTGATGTGGGCTGCATTTTGGCTGCATTTTGGGCTGGAGCTTCTCGTGGTTTGAGGGCTGGATTGCTCCACCCAATGCTCTTGATATTCTCCCGGATGTGGGCTGCATTTTGGCTGCCTTTTGGGCTGGAGCTTCTCGTGGTTTGAGGCCTGCCTTGATCGACCCCCTGCTCTTAAGATTCTCCCGGATGTGGGCTGCATTTTGGCTCCCTTTTGGGCTGGAGCTTCTCGAGGTTTGAGACCTGGCTTGCTCCACGCCCTGCTCTTGATATTCTCCCGGATGTGGGCTGCGTTTTGGCTACATTTTGGGCTGCAGTTTCTCATGGATTGAGGCCTGGCTTGCTCCAGCCCCTGCTCTTGAGATTCTCCCGGATGTGGGCTGGATTTTGGCTGCCTTTTGGGCTGGAGCTTCCCGTGGTTTGAGGCCTGGCTTGCTCCACCCAATGCTCTTGATATTCTCCTCGATGTGGGCTGCATTTTGGCTGCCTTTTGTGCTGGAGCTTCTCGTGGTTTGCGGCCTGGCTTGCTGCACCCCCTGCTCTTGAGATTCTCCCAGATGTGGGCTGCATTTTGGCTGCATTTTTGGCTGGAGCTTCTCGTGGTTTGAAGCCTGGCTTGCTCCACCCCCTGCTCTTGAGATTCTCCCGGATGTGGGCTGCATTTTGGCTGCCTTTTGGGCTGGAGCTTCTCATGGTTTGAGGCCTGCCTTGCTCCACCCCCTGCTCTTGAGATTCTCCTGGATGTGGGCTGGATTTTGGTTGCCTTTTGGGCTAGAGCTTCTCGTGGTTTGAGGCCTGGCTTGCTCCACCCCCTGCTCTTGAGATTCTCCCTTATGTGGGCTGCATTTTGGCTGCCTTTTGGGCTGGAGCTTCTCATGGTTTGAGGCCTGCCTTGCTCCACCCCCTGCTCTTGAGATTCTCCTGGATGTGGGCTGGATTTTGGTTGCCTTTTGGGCTGGAGCTTCTCGTGGTTTGAGGCCTGGCTTGCTCCACCCCCTGCTCTTGAGATTCTCCCGGAGGTGGGCTGGATTTTGGCTCCCTTTTGGGCTGGAGCTTCTCGAGGTTTGAGGCCTGGCTTGCTCCACCCCCTGCTCTTGATATTCTCCTGGATGTGGGCTGCGTTTTGGCTACATTTTGGGCTGGAGCTTCTCATGGATTTAGACCTGGCTTGCTCCACCCCCTGCTCTTGAGATTCTCCCGGATGTGGGCTGGATTTTGGCTGCATTTTGGGCTGGAGCTTCTCGTGGTTTGAGGCCTGGCTTGCTCCACGCCCTGCTCTTGAGATTCTCCCGGATGTGGGCTGCATTTTGGCTGATACTTGGGCTGGAGATTCTCGTGGTTTGAGGCCTGGCTTGCTCCATGCCCTGCTCTAGAAATTGTCCCGGATGTGAGCTGCATTTTGGCTGACTTTAGGGCTGGAGCTTCTCGTGGTTTGAGGCCTGGCTTGCTCCAACCCTGCTCTTGAGATTCTCCCGGATGTGGGCTGGATTTTGGCTGCCTTTTGGGCTGGAGCTTCTCCTGGTTTGAGGCCTGGCTTGCTCCACCCCCTGCTCTTGATATTCTCCCGGATGTGGGCTGCATTTTGGCTGCCTTTTGGGCTGGAGCTTCTCGTGGTTTGAGGCCTGGCTTGCTCCACCCCCTGCTCTTGAGATTCTCCCGGATGTGGGCTGCATTTTGGCTGCCTTTTGGGCTGGAGCTTCTCGTGGTTTGAGGCCTGGCTTGCTCCACCCCCTGCTCTTGAGATTCTCCCGCAGTTGGGCTGCATTTTGGCTGCTTTTTGGGCTGGAGCTTCTCGAGGTTTGAGGCCTGCCTTGCTCCACCCCCTGCTCTTGAGATTCTCCCGGATGTGGGCTGCATTTTGGCTGCCTTTAGGGCTGGAGCTTCTCGTGGTTTGAGGCCTGCCTTGCTCCACCCCCTTCTCTTGAGATTCTCCCGGATGTGGGCTGCATTTTGGCTGCCTTTTGGGCTGGAGCTTCTCGAGGTTTGAGGCTTGGCTTTCTCCACCCCCTGCTCTTGAGATTCTCCCGGAGGTGGGCTGCATTTTGTCTGGTTTTGGGCTGGAGCTTCTCGTGGTTTGAGGCCTGCCTTGCTCCACCCCCTGCTCTTGAGATTCTCCCGGATGTGGTTAGGATTTTGGCTGCATTTTGGGCTGGAGCTTCTCGTGGTTTGAGGCCTGGCTTGCTCCACCCCCTGCTCTTGAGATTCTCCCGGATGTGGTTAGGATTTTGGCTGCCTTTTGGGCTGGAGCTTCTCGTGGTTTGAGGCCTGGCTTCCTCCACCCCCTGCTCTTGAGATTCTCCCGGATGTGGCCTGCATTTTGGCTGCATTTTGGGCTGGAGCTTCTCGAGGTTTGAGGCCTGGCTTGCTCCACGCCCTGCTCTTGATATTCTCCTGCATGTGGGCTGCGTTTTGGCTACATTTTGGGCTGGAGCTTCTCATGGATTGAGGCCTGGCTTGCTCCACCCCCTGCTCTTGAGATTCTCCCGGATGTGGGCTGCATTTTGGCTGCATTTTGGGCTGGAGCTTCTCGTGGTTTGAGGCCTGGCTTGCTCCACCCCCTGCTCTTGAGATTCTCCCGGATGTGGGCTGCATTTTGGCTGCCTTTTGGGCTGGAGCTTCTTGTGGTTTGAGGCCTGGCTTGCTCCACCCCCTGCTCTTGATATTCTCCCCGATGTGGGCTGCATTTTGGCTGCATTTTGGGCTGGAGCTTCTCGTGGTTTGAGGCCTGGATTGCTCCACCCAATGCTCTTGATATTCTCCCGTATGTGGGCTGGATTTTGGCTGCCTTTTGGGCTGGAGCTTCCCGTGGTTTGAGGCCTGGCTTGCTCCACCCAATGCTCTTGATATTCTCCTCGATGTGGGCTGCATTTTGGCTGCCTTTTGTGCTGGAGCTTCTCGTGGTTTGAGGCCTGGCTTGCTCCACCCCCTGCTCTTGAGATTCTCCCGGATGTGGGCTGAATTTTGGCTGCATTTTGGGCTGGATCTTCTCGTGGTTTGAGGCCTGGCTTGCTCCACCCAATGCTCTTGATATTCTCCTCGATGTGGGCTGCATTTTGGCTGCCTTTTGGGCTGGAGCTTCTCGTGGTTTGAGGCCTGGCTTGCTCCACCCCCTGCTCTTGAGATTCTCCCGGATGTGGGCTGCATTTTGGCTGCATTTTGGGTGGAGCTTCTCGTGGTTTGAGGCCTGGCTTGCTCCACCCCCTGCTCTTGAGATTCTACCGGATGTAGGCTGAATTTTGGCTGCCTTTTGGGCTGGAGCTTCTCCTGGTTTGAGGCCTGGCTTGCTCCACCCCCTGCTCTTGATATTCTCCCCGATGTGGGCTGCATTTTGGCTGCCTTTTGGGCTGGAGCTTCTCGTGGTTTGAGGGCTGGATTGCTCCACCCAATGCTCTTGATATTCTATCTTAGGTGGGCTGCATTTTGGCTGCCTTTTGGGCTGGAGCTTCTCGTGGTTTGAGGCCTGGCTTGCTCCACCCCCTGCTCTTGAGATTCTCCCGCAGTTGGGCTGCATTTTGGCTGCTTTTTGGGCTGGAGCTTCTCGAGGTTTGAGGCCTGCCTTGCTCCACCCCCTGCTCTTGATAATCTCCCAGATGTGGGCTGGATTTTGGCTGCCTTTTGGGCTGGAGCTTCTTGAGGTTTGAGGCCTGGCTTTCTCCACCCCCTGCTCTTGAGATTCTCCCCGAGGTGGGCTGCATTTTGTCTGGTTTTGGGCTGGAGCTTCTCGTGGTTTGAGGCCTGCCTTGCTCCACCCCCTGCTCTTGAGATTCTCCCGGATGTGGTTAGGATTTTGGCTGCCTTTTGGGCTGGAGCTTCTCGTGGTTTGAGGCCTGGCTTGCTCCACCCCCTGCTCTTGAGATTCTCCCAGATGTGGTTAGGATTTTGGCTGCATTTTGAGCTGGAGCTTCTCGTGGTTTGAGGCCTGGCTTCCTCCACCCCCTGCTCTTGAGATTCTCCCAGATGTGGGCTGCATTTTGGCTGATTCTTGGGCTGGAGCTTCCCGTGGTTTGAGGCCTGGCTTGCTCCACCCCCTGCTCTTGAGATTCTCCTGGATGTGGGCTGCATTTTGGCTGCCTTTTGGGCTGGAGCTTCTCGTGGTTTGAGGGCTGGAATTCTCCACCCAATGCTCTTGATATTCTCCCGGATGTGGGCTGCATTTTGGCTGCCTTTTGTGCTGGAGCTTCTCGTGGTTTGAGGCCTGCCTTGATCGACCCCCTGCTCTTGAGATTCTCCCGGATGTGGGCTGCATTTTGGCTGCCTTTTGGGCTGGAGCTTCTCGAGGTTTGAGACCTGGCTTGCTCCACCCCCTGCTCTTGATATTCTCCCGGATGTGGGCTGCGTTTTGGCTACATTTTGGGCTGGAGCTTCTCATGGATTGAGGCCTGGCTTGCTCCAGCCCCTGCTCTTGAGATTCTCCCGGATGTGCGCTGGATTTTGGCTGCCTTTTGGGCTGGAGCTTCCCGTGGTTTGAGGCCTGGCTTGCTCCACCCAATGCTCTTGATATTCTCCTCGATGTGGGCTGCATTTTGGCTGCCTTATGTGCTGGAGCTTCTCGTGGTTTGAGGCCTGGCTTGCTCCACCCCCTGCTCTTGAGATTCTCCCGGATGTGGGCTGCATTTTGGCTGCCTTTTGGGCTGGAGCTTCTCGTGGTTTGAGGCCTGGATTGCTCCACACCCTGCTCTTGAGATTCTCCCAGAGGTGGGCTGCATTTTGGCTGCCTTTAGGGCTGCAGCTTCTCGTCGTTTGAGGCCTGCCTTGCTCCACCCCCTGCTCTTGAGATTCTCCCGGATGTGGGCTGGATTTTGGTTGCCTTTTGGGCTAGAGCTTCTCGTGGTTTGAGGCCTGGCTTGCTCCACCCCCTGCTCTTGAGATTCTCCCGGATGTGGGCTGCATTTTGGCTGCCTTTTGGGCTGGAGCTTCTCGTGGTTTGAGGCCTGCCTTGCTCCACCCCCTGCTCTTGAGATTCTCCCGGATGTGGGCTGGATTTTGGCTCCCTTTTGGGCTGGAGCTTCTCGAGGTTTGAGGCCTGGCTTGCTCCACCCCCTGCTCTTGATATTCTCCTGGATGTGGGCTGCGTTTTCGCTACATTTTGGGCTGGAGCTTCTCATGGATTTAGACCTGGCTTGCTCCACCCCCTGCTCTTGAGATTCTCCCGGATGTGGGCTGGATTTTGGCTGCATTTTGGGCTGGAGCTTCTCGTGGTTTGAGGCCTGGCTTGCTCCACGCCCTGCTCTTGAGATTCTCCCGGATGTGGGCTGCATTTTGGCTGATACTTGGGCTGGAGATTCTCGTGGTTTGAGGCCTGGCTTGCTCCATGCCCTGCTCTAGAAATTGTCCCGGATGTGAGCTGCATTTTGGCTGCCTTTAGGGCTGCAGCTTCTCGTGGTTTGAGGCCTGGCTTGCTCCAACCCTGCTCTTGAGATTCTCCCGGATGTGGGCTGGATTTTGGCTGCCTTTTGGGCTGGAGCTTTTCCTGGTTTGAGGCCTGGCTTGCTCCACCCCCTGCTCTTGAGATTCTCCCGGATGTGGGCTGCATTTTGGCTGCCTTTTGGGCTGGAGCTTCTCGTGGTTTGAGGCCTGGCTTGCTCCACCCCCTGCTCTTGAGATTCTCCCGGATGTGGGCTGCATTTTGGCTGCATTTTGGGTGGAGCTTCTCGTGGTTTGCGGCCTGGCTTGCTCCACCCCCTGCTCTTGAGATTCTACCGGATGTGGGCTGCATTTTGACTGCCTTTTGGGCTGGAGCTTCTTGTGGTTTGAGGCCTGGCTTGCTCCACCCCCTGCTCCTGAGATTCTCCCGGATGTGGGCTGCATTTTGGCTGCCTTTTGGGCTGGAGCTTCTCATGGTTTGAGGCCTGCCTTGCTCCACCCCCTGCTCTTGAGATTCTCCTGGATGTGGGCTGGATTTTGGTTCCCTTTGGGCTGGAGCTTCTCGTGGTTTGAGGCCTGGCTTGCTCCACCCCCTGCTCTTGAGATTCTCCCGGATGTGGGCTGGATTTTGGCTCCCTTTTGGGCTGGAGCTTCTCGAGGTTTGAGGCCTGGCTTGCTCCACCCCCTGCTCTTGAGATTCTCCCGGATGTGGGCTGCATTTTGGCTGCATTTTGGGTGGAGCTTCTCGTGGTTTGCGGCCTGGCTTGCTCCACGCCCTGCTCTTGAGATTCTCCCGGATGTGGGCTGCATTTTGGCTGATACTTGGGCTGGAGATTCTTGTGGTTTGAGGCCTGGCTTGCTCCACCCCCTGCTCTTGAGATTCTCCCGGATGTGGGCTGCATTTTGGCTGCCTTTTGGGCTGGAGCTTCTCGTGGTTTGAGGCCTGGCTTGCTCCACCGCCTGCTCTTGAGATTCTCCCGGAGGTGGGCTGGATTTTGGCTGCCTTTTGGGCTGGAGCTTCTCCTGGTTTGAGGCCTGGCTTGCTCCACCCCCTGCTCTTGAGATTCTCCCGGATGTGGGCTGCATTTTGGCTGAATTTTGGGCTGGAGCTTCTCGTGGTTTGAGGCCTGGCTTGCTCCACCCCCTGCTCTTGAGATTCTCCCGGATGTGGGCTGCATTTTGGCTGCATTTTGGGTGGAGCTTCTCGTGGTTTGAGGCCTGGCTTGCTCCACCCCCTGCTCTTGAGATTCTACCGGATGTGGGCTGCATTTTTGCTGCCTTTTGGGCTGGAGCTTCTTGTGGTTTGAGGCCTGGCTTGCTCCACCCCCTGCTCTTGATATTCTCCCCGATGTGGGCTGCATTTTGGCTGCATTTTGGGCTGGAGCTTCTCGTGGTTTGAGGGCTGGATTGCTCCACCCAATGCTCTTGATATTCTCCCGGATGTGGGCTGCATTTTGGCTGCCTTTTGGGCTGGAGCTTCTCGTGGTTTGAGGCCTGCCTTGATCGACCCCCTGCTCTTGAGATTCTCCCGGATGTGGGCTGCATTTTGGCTCCCTTTTGGGCTGGAGCTTCTCGAGGTTTGAGACCTGGCTTGCTCCACGCCCTGCTCTTGATATTCTCCCTTATGTGGGCTGCGTTTTGGCTACATTTTGGGCTGCAGTTTCTCATGGATTGAGGCCTGGCTTGCTCCAGCCCCTGCTCTTGAGATTCTCCCGGATGTGGGCTGCATTTTGGCTGCATTTTGGGCTGGAGCTTCTCATGGTTTGAGGCCTGCCTTGCTCCACCCCCTGCTCTTGAGATTCTCCTGGATGTGGGCTGGATTTTGGTTGCCTTTTGGGCTAGAGCTTCTCGTGGTTTGAGGCCTGGCTTGCTCCACCCCCTGCTCTTGAGATTCTCCCGGATGTGGGCTGCATTTTGGCTGCCTTTTGGGCTGGAGCTTCTCATGGTTTGAGGCCTGCCTTGCTCCACCCCCTGCTCTTGAGATTCTCCTGGATGTGGGCTGGATTTTGGTTGCCTTTTGGGCTGGAGCTTCTCGTGGTTTGAGGCCTGGCTTGCTCCACCCCCTGCTCTTGAGATTCTCCCGGATGTGGGCTGGATTTTGGCTCCCTTTTGGGCTGGAGCTTCTCGAGGTTTGAGGCCTGGCTTGCTCCACCCCCTGCTCTTGATATTCTCCTGGATGTGGGCTGCGTTTTGGCTACATTTTGGGCTGGAGCTTCTCATGGATTTAGACCTGGCTTGCTCCACCCCCTGCTCTTGAGATTCTCCCGGATGTGGGCTGGATTTTGGCTGCATTTTGGGCTGGAGCTTCTCGTGGTTTGAGGCCTGGCTTGCTCCACGCCCTGCTCTTGAGATTCTCCCGGATGTGGGCTGCATTTTGGCTGATACTTGGGCTGGAGATTCTCGTGGTTTGAGGCCTGGCTTGCTCCATGCCCTGCTCTAGAAATTGTCCCGGATGTGAGCTGCATTTTGGCTGCCTTTAGGGCTGCAGCTTCTCGTGGTTTGAGGCCTGGCTTGCTCCAACCCTGCTCTTGAGATTCTCCCGGATGTGGGCTGGATTTTGGCTGCCTTTTGGGCTGGAGCTTCTCGTGGTTTGAGGCCTGGCTTGCTCCACCCCCTGCTATTGAGATTCTCCCGGATGTGGGCTGCATTTTGGCTGCCTTTTGGGCTGGAGCTTCTCGTGGTTTGAGGCCTGGCTTGCTCCACCCCCTGCTCTTGAGATTCTCCCGCAGTTGGGCTGCATTTTGGCTGCTTTTTGGGCTGGAGCTTCTCGAGGTTTGAGGCCTGGCTTGCTCCAGCCCCTGCTCTTGAGATTCTCCCGGATGTGGGCTGCATTTTGGCTGCCTTTAGGGCTGGAGCTTCTCGTGGTTTGAGGCCTGCCTTGCTCCACCCCCTTCTCTTGAGATTCTCCCGGATGTGGGCTGCATTTTGGCTGCCTTTTGGGCTGGAGCTTCTCGAGGTTTGAGGCCTGGCTTTCTCCACCCCCTGCTCTTGAGATTCTCCCGGAGGTGGGCTGCATTTTGTCTGGTTTTGGGCTGGAGCTTCTCGTGGTTTGAGGCCTGCCTTGCTCCACCCCCTGCTCTTGAGATTCTCCCGGATGTGGTTAGGATTTTGGCTGCATTTTGGGCTGGAGCTTCTCGTGGTTTGAGGCCTGGCTTGCTCCACCCCCTGCTCTTGAGATTCTCCCGGATGTGGTTAGGATTTTGGCTGCATTTTGGGCTGGAGCTTCTCGTGGTTTGAGGCCTGGCTTCCTCCACCCCCTGCTCTTGAGATTCTCCCGGATGTGGCCTGCATTTTGGCTGCATTTTGGGCTGGAGCTTCTCAAGGTTTGAGGCCTGGCTTGCTCCACGCCCTGCTCTTGATATTCTCCTGGATGTGGGCTGCGTTTTGGCTACATTTTGGGCTGGAGCTTCTCATGGATTGAGGCCTGGCTTGCTCCACCCCCTGCTCTTGAGATTCTCCCGGATGTGGGCTGCATTTTGGCTGCATTTTGGGCTGGAGCTTCTCGTGGTTTGAAGCCTGGCTTGCTCCACCCCCTGCTCTTGAGATTCTCCTGGATGTGGGCTGCATTTTGGCTGCCTTTTGGGCTGGAGCTTCTCGTGGTTTGAGGCCTGGCTTGCTCCATCCCCTGCTCTTGATATTCTCCCGGAGGTGGGCTGCATTTTGGCTGCATTTTGGGCTGGAGCTTCTCGTGGTTTGAGGCCTGGCTTGCTCCACCCCCTGCTCTTGAGATTCTCCCGGATGTGGGCTGCGTTTTGGCTACATTTTGGGCTGGAGCTTCTCATGGATTGAGGCCTGGCTTGCTCCACCCCCTGCTCTTGAGATTCTCCCGGATGTGGGCTGCATTTTGGCTGCATTTTGGGCTGGAGCTTCTCGTGGTTTGAGGCCTGGCTTGCTCCACCCCCTGCTCTTGAGATTCTCCCGGATGTGGCCTGCATTTTGGCTGCATTTTGGGCTGGAGCTTCTCGTGGTTTGAAGCCTGGCTTGCTCCACCCCCTGCTCTTGAGATTCTCCTGGATGTGGGCTGCATTTTGGCTGCCTTTTGGGCTGGAGCTTCTCGTGGTTTGAGGCCTGGCTTGCTCCATCCCCTGCTCTTGATATTCTCCCGGAGGTGGGCTGCATTTTGGCTGCATTTTGGGCTGGAGCTTCTCGTGGTTTGAGGCCTGGCTTGCTCCACCCCCTGCTCTTGAGATTCTCCCGGATGTGGGCTGCATTTTGGCTACATTTTGGGCTGGAGCTTCTCGTGGTTTGAGACCTGGCTTGCTCCACCCCCTGCTCTTGAGATTCTCCCGGATGTGGGCTGCATTTTGGCTGCCTTTTGGGCTGGAGCTTCTCGTGGTTTGAGGCCTGGCTTGCTCCACCATCTGCTCTTGAGATTCTCCCGGAGGTGGGCTGTATTTTGGCTGATACTTGGACTGGAGCTTCTCGAGGTTTGAGGCCTGGCTTGCTCCACCCCCTGCTCTTGAGATTCTCCCGGATGTGGGCTGCATTTTGGCTGCATTTTGGGCTGGAGCTTCTCGAGGTTTGTGGCCTGGCTTGCTCCACCCCCTGCTCTTGAGATTCTCCCGGATGTGGGCTGCATTTTGGCTGCCTTTTGGGCTGGAGCTTCTCGAGGTTTGAGGCCTGGCTTGCTCCACCTCCTGCTCTTGAGATTCTCCCGGATGTGGGCTGCATTTTGGCTGATACTTGGGCTGGAGTTTCTCGTGGTTTGAGGCCTGGCTTGCTCCACCCCCTGCTCTTCATATTCTCCCGGATGTGGGCTGGATTTTCGCTGGTTTTGGGCTGGAACTTCTCGTGGTTTGAGGCCTGGTTTGCTCCACCACCTGCTCTTGACATTCTCCCAGATGTGGGCTGCTTTTTGGCTGCCTTTTGGGCTGTAGCTTCTCGTGGTTTGAGGCCTGGCTTGCTCCACCCCCTGCTCTTGAGATTCTCCCGGATGTGGGCTGCATTTTGACTGATTCTTGGGCTGGAGCTTCTCGTGGTTTGAGGCCTGGCTTGCTCCACCCCCTGCTCTTGAGATTCTCCCGGATGTGGGCTGCATTTTGGCTGCCTTTAGGGCTGGAGCTTCTCGAGGTTTGAGGCCTGGCTTGCTCCACCCCCTGCTCTTGAGATTCTCCCGGATGTGGGCTGCATTTTGGCTGATACATGGGCTGGAGTTTCTCGTGGTTTGAGGCCTGGCTTGCTCCACCCCCTGCTCTTGATATTGTCCCGGATGTGGGCTGGATTTTCGTTGGGTTTGGGCTGGAACTTCTCGTGGTTTGAGGCCTGGCTTGCTCCACCACCTGCTCTTGAGATTCTCCCGGATGTGGGCTGCATTTTGGCTGACTTTTGGGCTGGAGCTTCTCGAGGTTTGAGGCCTGGCTTGCTCCACCCCCTGCTCTTGAGATTCTCCCGGAGGTGGGCTGCATTTTGGCTGATTCTTGGGCTGGAGCTTCTCGTGGTTTGAGGCCTGGCTTGCTCCACCCCCTGCTCTTGATATTCTCCCGGAGGTGGGCTGCATTTTGGCTGACTTTAGGGCTGGAGCTTCTCGTGGTTTGAGGCCTGGCTTGCTCCACCCCCTGCTCTTGAGATTCTCCCGGATGTGGGCTGCATTTTGGCTACATTTTGGGCTGGAGCTTCTCGTGGTTTGAGACCTGGCTTGCTCCACCCCCTGCTCTTGAGATTCTCCCGGATGTGGGCTGCATTTTGGCTGCCTTTTGGGCTGGAGCTTCTCGTGGTTTGAGGCCTGGCTTGCTCCACCACCTGCTCTTGAGATTCTCCCGGAGCTGGGCTGTATTTTGGCTGATACTTGGACTGGAGCTTCTCGAGGTTTGAGGCCTGGCTTGCTCCACCCCCTGCTCTTGAGATTCTCCCGGATGTGGGCTGCATTTTGGCTGCATTTTGGGCTGGAGCTTCTCGAGGTTTGTGGCCTGGCTTGCTCCACCCCCTGCTCTTGAGATTCTCCCGGATGTGGGCTGCATTTTGGCTGCCTTTTGGGCTGGAGCTTCTCGAGGTTTGAGGCCTGGCTTGCTCCACCCCCTGCTCTTGAGATTCTCCCGGATGTGGGCTGCATTTTGACTGATTCTTGGGCTGGAGCTTCTCGTGGTTTGAGGCCTGGCTTGCTCCACCACCTGCTCTTGAGATTCTCCCGGATGTGGGCTGCATTTTGGCTGCCTTTTGGGCTGGAGCTTCTCGTGGTTTGAGGCCTGGCTTGCTCCACCCACTGCTCTTGAGATTCTCCCGGATGTGGGCTGCAATTTGGCTGCCTTTAGGGCTGGAGCTTCTCGTGGTTTGAGGCCTGGCTTGCTCCACCCCCTGCTCTTGAGATTCTCCCGGATGTGGGCTGCATTTTGGCTGATACTTGGGCTGGAGTTTCTCGTGGTTTGAGGCCTGGCTTGCTCCACCCCCTGCTCTTGATATTGTCCCGGATGTGGGCTGGATTTTCGCTGGTTTTGGGCTGGAACTTCTCGTGGTTTGAGGCCTGCCTTGCTCCACCCCCTGCTCTTGAAATTGTCCCGGATGTGGGCTGCATTTTGACTGATTCTTGGGCTGGAGCTTCTCGTGGTTTGAGGCCTGGCTTGCTCCACCCCCTGCTCTTGAGATTCTCCCGGATGTGGGCTGCATTTTGGCTGCTTTTTGGGCTGGAGCTTCTCGTGGTTTGAGGCATGGCTTGCTCCACCCCCTGCTCTTGAGATTCTCCCGGATGTGGGCTGCATTTTGGCTGCCTTTAGGCCTGGAGCTTCTCCTGGTTTGAGGCCTGGCTTGCTCCACCCCCTGCTCTTGAGATTCTCCTGGATGTGGTCTGGATTTTGGCTGCCTTTTGGGCTGGAGCTTCACCTGGTTTGAGGCCTGCCTTGCTCCACCCCCTGCTCTTGAGATTCTCCCGGATGTGGGCTGCATTTTAGCTGCCATTTGGGCTGGAGCTTGTTGTGGTTTGAGGCCTGGCTTGCTCCACCACCTGCTCTTGAGATTCTCCCGCATGTGGTCTGGAATTTGGCTGCCATTTGGGCTGGAGCTTCTCGTGGTTTGAGGCCTGGTTTGCTCCACCACCAGCTCTTGAGATTCTCCCGGATGTGGGCTGCATTTTGGCTGCCTTTTGGGCTGGAGCTTCTCGTGGTTTGAGGCCTGGCTTGCTCCACCCACTGCTCTTGAGATTCTCCCGGATGTGGGCTGCAATTTGGCTGCCTTTAGGGCTGGAGCTTCTCGTGGTTTGAGGCCTGGCTTGCTCCAACCCCTGCTCTTGAGATTCTACCGGATGTGGGCTGCATTTTGGCTGATACTTGGGCTGGAGTTTTTCGTGGTTTGAGGCCTGGCTTGCTCCACCCCCTGCTCTTGAGATTCTCCCGGATGTGGGCTGGATTTTCGCTGGTTTTGGGCTGGAACTTCTCGTGGTTTGAGGCCTGGCTTGCTCCACCACCTGCTCTTGAGATTCTCCCGGATGTGGGCTGGATTTTGGCTGCCTTTTGGGCTGGAGCTTCTCGTGGTTTGAGGCCTGC
Organism: Rhynochetos jubatus; assembly: GCA_027574665.1. Classification (NCBI taxonomy): domain Eukaryota; kingdom Metazoa; phylum Chordata; class Aves; order Eurypygiformes; family Rhynochetidae; genus Rhynochetos; species Rhynochetos jubatus. The sequence continues at coordinate 1,480,795 of CM050669.1, forward strand.
CTTGCTCCACCCCCTGCTCTTGAAATTGTCCCGGATGTGGGCTGCATTTTGACTGATTCTTGGGCTGGAGCTTCTCGTGGTTTGAGGCCTGGCTTGCTCCACCACCTGCTCTTGAGATTCTCCCGGATGTGGGCTGAATTTTGGCTGCCTTTTGGGCTGGAGCTTCTCGTGGTTTGAGGCCTGGCTTGCTCCACCCCCTGCTCTTGAGATTCTCCCGGATGTGGTCTGGATTTTGGCTGCCTTTTGGGCTGGAGCTTCTCGTGGTTTGAGGCCTGGCTTGCTCCACCCCCTGCTCTTGAGATTCACCCGGATGTGGGCTGCATTTTGACTGATTCTTGGGCTGGAGATTCTCGAGGTTTGAGGCCTGGCTTGCTCCACCCCCTGCTCTTGAGATTCTCCCGGATGTGGGCTGCATTTTGGCTGATTCTTGGGCTGGAGCTTCTCGTGGTTTGAGGCCTGGCTTGCTCCACCCCCTGCTCTTGAGATTCTCCCGGATGTGGGCTGCATTTTGGCTGCCTTTAGGGCTGGAGCTTCTCGTGGTTTGAGGCCTGGCTTGCTCCACCCCCTGCTCTTGAGATTCTCCCGGATGTGGTCTGGATTTTGGCTGCCTTTTGGGCTGGAGCTTCTCGTGGTTTGAGGCCTGGCTTGCTCCACCCCCTGCTCTTGAGATTCTCCCGGATGTGGGCTGCATTTTGGCTGCCTTTTGGGCTGGAGCTTCTCGTGGTTTGAGGCATGCCTTGCTCCACCCCCTGCTCTTGAGATTCTCCTGGATGTGGGCTGCATTTTGGCTGCATTTTGGGCTGGAGCTTCTCGTGGTTTGAGGCCTGGCTTGCTCCACCACCTGCTCTTGAGATTCTCCCGGATGTGGGCTGCATTTTGACTGATTCTTGGGCTGGAGCTTCTCGAGGTTTGAGGCCTGGCTTGCTCCACCCCCTGCTCTTGAGATTCTCCCGGATGTGGGCTGCATTTTGGCTGATTCTTGGGCTGGAGCTTCTCGTGGTTTGAGGCCTGGCTTGCTCCACCTCCTGCTCTTGAGATTCTCCCGGAGGTGGGCTGCATTTTGGCTGCATTTTGGGCTGGAGCTTCTCGTGGTTTGAGGCCTGGCTTGCTCCACCCCCTGCTCTTGAGATTCTCCCGGATGTGGGCTGCATTTTGGCTGCCTTTTGGGCTCGAGCTTCTCGTGGTTTGAGGCCTGGCTTACTCCACCACCTGCTCTTGAGATTCTCCCGGAGGTGGGCTGTATTTTGGCTGATACTTGGACTGGAGTTTCTCATGGTTTGAGGCCTGGTTTGCTCCACACCCTGCTCTTGAGATTCTCCCGGATGTGGGCTGCATTTTGGCTGCCTTTTGGGCTGGATCTTCTCGAGGTTTGAGGCCTGGCTTGCTCCACCACCTGCTCTTGATATTCTCCCGGATGTGGGCTGCATTTTGGCTGCCTTTTGGGCTGGAGCTTCTCGTGGTTTGAGGCCTGGCTTGCTCCACCCCCTGCTCTTGAGATTCTCCCGGATGTGGGCTGGATTTTGGCTGCCTTTTGGGCTGGAGCTTCTCGTGGTTTGAGGCCTGGCTTGCTCCACCCCCTGCTCTTGAGATTCTCCCGGATGTGGGCTGCATTTTGGCTGACTTTTGGGCTGGAGCTTCTCGAGGTTTGAGGCCTGGCTTGCTCCACCCCCTGCTCTTGAGATTCTCCCGGATGTGGGCTGCATTTTGGCTGATTCTTGGGCTGGAGCTTCTCGTGGTTTGAAACCTGGCTTGCTCCACCTCCTGCTCGTGATATTCTCCCGGAGGTGGGCTGCATTTTGGCTGACTTTAGGGCTGGAGCTTCTCATGGTTTGAGGCCTGGCTTGCTCCACCCCCTGCTCTTGAGATTCTCCCGGATGTGGGCTGCATTTTGGCTACCTTTTGGGCTGGAGCATCTCGTGGTTTGAGACCTGGCTTGCTCCACCCCCTGCTCTTGAGATTCTCCCGGATGTGGGCTGCATTTTGGCTGCATTTTGGGCTGGAGCTTCTCGTGGTTTGTGGCCTGGCTTGCTCCACCCCCTGCTCTTGAGATTCTCCCGAATGTGGGCTGCATTTTGGCTGATAATTGGGCTGGAGTTTCTCGTGGTTTGAGGCCTGGCTTTCTCCACCCCCTGCTCTTGATATTGTCCCGGATGTGGGCTGGATTTTCGCTGGTTTTGGGCTGGAACTTCTTGTGGATTGAGGCCTGGTTTGCTCCACCACCTGCTCTTGACATTCTCCCGGATGTGGGCTGCATTTTGGCTGCATTTTGGGCTGGAGCTTCTCGTGGTTTGAGGCCTGGCTTGCTCCACCCCCTGCTCTTGAGATTCACCCGGATGTGGGCTGCATTTTGACTGATTCTTGGGCTGGAGATTCTCGAGGTTTGAGGCCTGGCTTGCTCCACCCCCTGCTCTTGAGATTCTCCCAGAGGTGGGCTGGAGTTTGGCTGCATTTTGGGCTGGAGCTTCTCGTGGTTTGAGGCCTGGCTTGCTCCACCCCCTGCTCTTGAGATTCTCCCGGATATGGGCTGCATTTTGGCTGATACTTGGTCTGGAGTTTCTCGTGGTTTGAGGCCTGGCTTGCTCCACCCCCTGCTCTTGATATTGTCCCGGATGTGGGCTGGATTTTCACTCTTTTGGGCTGGAACTTCTCGTGGTTTGAGGCCTGGCTTGCTCCACCCCCTGCTCTTGAGATTCTCCCGGATGTGGGCTGCATTTTGGCTGCCTTTAGGGCTGGAGCTTCTCGTGGTTTGAGGCCTGGCTTGCTCCACCCCCTGCTCTTGAGATTCTCCCGGATGTGGTCTGGATTTTGGCTGCCTTTTGGGCTGGAGCTTCTCGTGGTTTGAGGCCTGGCTTGCTCCACCCCCTGCTCTTGAGATTCTCCCGGATGTGGGCTGCATTTTGGCTGCCTTTTGGGCTGGAGCTTCTCGTGGTTTGAGGCATGCCTTGCTCCACCCCCTGCTCTTGAGATTCTCCTGGATGTGGGCTGCATTTTGGCTGCATTTTGGGCTGGAGCTTCTCGTGGTTTGAGGCCTGGCTTGCTCCACCACCTGCTCTTGAGATTCTCCCGGATGTGGGCTGCATTTTGACTGATTCTTGGGCTGGAGCTTCTCGAGGTTTGAGGCCTGGCTTGCTCCACCCCCTGCTCTTGAGATTCTCCCGGATGTGGGCTGCATTTTGGCTGATTCTTGGGCTGGAGCTTCTCGTGGTTTGAGGCCTGGCTTGCTCCACCTCCTGCTCTTGAGATTCTCCCGGAGGTGGGCTGCATTTTGGCTGCATTTTGGGCTGGAGCTTCTCGTGGTTTGAGGCCTGGCTTGCTCCACCCCCTGCTCTTGAGATTCTCCCGGATGTGGGCTGCATTTTGGCTGCCTTTTGGGCTCGAGCTTCTCGTGGTTTGAGGCCTGGCTTACTCCACCACCTGCTCTTGAGATTCTCCCGGAGGTGGGCTGTATTTTGGCTGATACTTGGACTGGAGTTTCTCATGGTTTGAGGCCTGGTTTGCTCCACACCCTGCTCTTGAGATTCTCCCGGATGTGGGCTGCATTTTGGCTGCCTTTTGGGCTGGATCTTCTCGAGGTTTGAGGCCTGGCTTGCTCCACCACCTGCTCTTGATATTCTCCCGGATGTGGGCTGCATTTTGGCTGCCTTTTGGGCTGGAGCTTCTCGTGGTTTGAGGCCTGGCTTGCTCCACCCCCTGCTCTTGAGATTCTCCCGGATGTGGGCTGCATTTTGGCTGCCTTTTGGGCTGGAGCTTCTCGTGGTTTGAGGCCTGGCTTGCTCCACCCCCTGCTCTTGAGATTCTCCCGGATGTGGGCTGCATTTTGGCTGACTTTTGGGCTGGAGCTTCTCGAGGTTTGAGGCCTGGCTTGCTCCACCCCCTGCTCTTGAGATTCTCCCGGATGTGGGCTGCATTTTGGCTGATTCTTGGGCTGGAGCTTCTCGTGGTTTGAAACCTGGCTTGCTCCACCTCCTGCTCGTGATATTCTCCCGGAGGTGGGCTGCATTTTGGCTGACTTTAGGGCTGGAGCTTCTCATGGTTTGAGGCCTGGCTTGCTCCACCCCCTGCTCTTGAGATTCTCCCGGATGTGGGCTGCATTTTGGCTACCTTTTGGGCTGGAGCATCTCGTGGTTTGAGACCTGGCTTGCTCCACCCCCTGCTCTTGAGATTCTCCCGGATGTGGGCTGCATTTTGGCTGCATTTTGGGCTGGAGCTTCTCGTGGTTTGTGGCCTGGCTTGCTCCACCCCCTGCTCTTGAGATTCTCCCGAATGTGGGCTGCATTTTGGCTGATAATTGGGCTGGAGTTTCTCGTGGTTTGAGGCCTGGCTTTCTCCACCCCCTGCTCTTGATATTGTCCCGGATGTGGGCTGGATTTTCGCTGGTTTTGGGCTGGAACTTCTTGTGGATTGAGGCCTGGTTTGCTCCACCACCTGCTCTTGACATTCTCCCGGATGTGGGCTGCATTTTGGCTGCATTTTGGGCTGGAGCTTCTCGTGGTTTGAGGCCTGGCTTGCTCCACCCCCTGCTCTTGAGATTCACCCGGATGTGGGCTGCATTTTGACTGATTCTTGGGCTGGAGATTCTCGAGGTTTGAGGCCTGGCTTGCTCCACCCCCTGCTCTTGAGATTCTCCCAGAGGTGGGCTGGAGTTTGGCTGCATTTTGGGCTGGAGATTCTCGTGGTTTGAGGCCTGGCTTGCTCCACCCCCTGCTCTTGAGATTCTCCCGGATATGGGCTGCATTTTGGCTGATACTTGGTCTGGAGTTTCTCGTGGTTTGAGGCCTGGCTTGCTCCACCCCCTGCTCTTGATATTGTCCCGGATGTGGGCTGGATTTTCACTCTTTTGGGCTGGAACTTCTCGTGGTTTGAGGCCTGGCTTGCTCCACCACCTGCTCTTGAGATTCTCCCGGAGGTGGGCTGGATTTTGGCTGCCTATTGGGCTGGAGCTTCTCGTGGTTTGAGGCCTGCCTTGCTCCACCCCCTGCTCTTGAAATTGTCCCGGATGTGGGCTGCATTTAGACTGATTCTTGGGCTGGAGCTTCTCGTGGTTTGAGGCCTGGCTTGCTCCAGCCCCTGCTCTTGAGATTCTCCCGGATGTGGGCTGCATTTTGGCTGCATTTTGGGCTGGAGCTTCTCGTGGTTTGAGGCCTGGCTTGCTCCACCCCCTGCTCTTGAGATTCTCCCGGATGTGGGCTGCATTTTGACTGATTCTTGGGCTGGAGCTTCTCGTGGTTTGAGGCCTGGCTTGCTCCACCCCCTGCTCTTGAGATTCTCCCGGATGTGGGCTGGATTTTGGCTGCCTTTTGGGCCGGAGCTTCTCGTGATTTGAGGCCTGGCTTGCTCCACTCCCTGCTCTTGAGATTCTCCCGGATGTGGTCTGTATTTCGTCTGCCTTTTGGGCTGGAGCTTCTCGAGGTTTGAGGCCTGGCTTGCTCCACCCCCTGCTCTTGAGATTCTCCTGGAGGTGGGCTGCATTTTGGCTGATTCTTGGGCTGGAGCTTCTCGTGGCTTGAGGCCTGGCTTGCTCGACCCCCTGCTCTTGAGATTCTCCCGGATGTGGGCTGCATTTTGGCTGCCTTTTGGGCTGGAGCTTCTCGTGGTTTGAGGCCTGGCTTGCTCCACTCCCTGCTCTTGAGATTCTCCCGGATGTGGGCTGCATTTTGGCTGCCTTTTGGGCTGGAGCTTCTCGTGGTTTGAGGCCTGGCTTGCTCCACCCCCTGCTCTTGAGATTCTCCCGGATGTGGGCTGCATTTTGGCTGCCTTTAGGCCTGGAGCTTCTCGTGGTTTGAGGCCTGGCTTGCTCCACCCCCTGCTCTTGAGATTCTCCCGGATGTGGGCTGCATTTTGGCTGCCTTTTGGGCTGGAGCTTCTCGAGGTTTGTGGCCTGGCTTGCTCCACCCCCTGCTCTTGATATTCTCCCGGATGTGGGCTGCATTTTGGCTGCCTCTTGGGCTGGAGCTTCTCGTGGTTTGAGGCCTGGCTTGCTCCACCCCCTGCTCTTGAGATTCTCCCGGATGTGGGGTGGATTTTGGCTGATTCTTGTGCTGGAACTTCTCAAGGTTTGAGGCCTGGCTTGCTCCACCCCCTGCTCTTGAGATTCTCCCGGATGTGGGCTGCATTTTGGCTGATACTTGGTCTGGAGTTTCTCGTGGTTTGAGGCCTGGCTTGCTCCACCCCCTGCTCTTGATATTGTCCCGGATGTGGGCTGGATTTTCGCTCTTTTGGGCTGGAACTTCTCGTGGTTTGAGGCCTGGCTTGCTCCACCACCTGCTCTTGAGATTCTCCCGGAGGTGGGCTGGATTTTGGCTGCCTTTTGGGCTGGAGCTTCTCGTGGTTTGAGGCCTGCCTTGCTCCACCCCCTGCTCTTGAAATTGTCCCGGATGTGGGCTGCATTTAGACTGATTCTTGGGCTGGAGCTTCTCGTGGTTTGAGGCCTGGCTTGCTCCACACCCTGCTCTTGAGATTCTCCCGGATGTGGGCTGCATTTTGGCTGCATTTTGGGCTGGAGCTTCTCGTGGTTTGAGGCCTGGCTTGCTCCACCCCCTGCTCTTGAGATTCTCCCGGATGTGGGCTGCATTTTGACTGATTCTTGGGCTGGAGCTTCTCGTGGTTTGAGGCCTGGCTTGCTCCACCCCCTGCTCTTGAGATTCTCCCGGATGTGGGCTGGATTTTGGCTGCCTTTTGGGCCGGAGCTTCTCGTGATTTGAGGCCTGGCTTGCTCCACTCCCTGCTCTTGAGATTCTCCCGGATGTGGTCTGTATTTCGTCTGCCTTTTGGGCTGGAGCTTCTCGAGGTTTGAGGCCTGGCTTGCTCCACCCCCTGCTCTTGAGATTCTCCTGGAGGTGGGCTGCATTTTGGCTGATTCTTGGGCTGGAGCTTCTCGTGGCTTGAGGCCTGGCTTGCTCCACCCCCTGCTCTTGAGATTCTCCCGTATGTGGGCTGCATTTTGGCTGCCTTTAGGGCTGGAGCTTCTCGTGGTTTGAGGCCTGGCTTGCTCCACCCCCTGCTCTTGAGATTCTCCCGGATGTGGGCTGCATTTTGACTGATTCTTGGGCTGGAGCTTCTCGTGGTTTGAGGCCTGGCTTGCTCGACCCCCTGCTCTTGAGATTCTCCCGGATGTGGGCTGCATTTTGGCTGCCTTTTGGGCTGGAGCTTCTCGTGGTTTGAGGCCTGGCTTGCTCCACTCCCTGCTCTTGAGATTCTCCCGGATGTGGGCTGCATTTTGGCTGCCTTTTGGGCTGGAGCTTCTCGTGGTTTGAGGCCTGGCTTGCTCCACCCCCTGCTCTTGAGATTCTCCCGGATGTGGGCTGCATTTTGGCTGCCTTTAGGCCTGGAGCTTCTCGTGGTTTGTGGCCTGGCTTGCTCCACCCCCTGCTCTTGATATTCTCCCGGATGTGGGCTGCATTTTGGCTGCCTCTTGGGCTGGAGCTTCTCGTGGTTTGAGGCCTGGCTTGCTCCACCCCCTGCTCTTGAGATTCTCCCGGATGTGGGGTGGATTTTGGCTGATTCTTGTGCTGGAACTTCTCAAGGTTTGAGGCCTGGCTTGCTCCACCCCCTACTCTTGAGATTCTCCCAGATCTGGGCTGCATTTTGGGTGATACTTGGGCTGGAGCTTCTCGTGGTTTGAGGCCTGGCTTGCTCCACCCCCTGCTCTTGAGATTCTCCCAGATGTGGGCTGCATTTTGGCTGCCTTTTTGACTGGAGCTTCTCGTGGTTTGAGGCCTGGCTTCCTCCAACCCCTGCTCTTGAGATTCTCCTGGATGTGGGCTGGATTTTGGCTGCATTTTGGGCTGGAGCTTCTCGTGGTTTGAGGCCTGGCTTGCTCCACCCCCTGCTCTTGGGATTCTCCCAGATGTGGGCTGGATTTTGGCTGACATTTGGGCTAGAGCTTCTCGTGGTTTGAGGCCTGGCTTGCTCCACCCCCTGCTCTTGAGATTCTCCCAGATCTGGGCTGCATTTTGGCTGCATTTTGGGCTGGAGCTTCTCGTGGTTTGAGGCCTGGCTTGCTCCACCCCCTGCTCTTGAGATTCTCCTGTTTTTGGGCTGCATTTTGGCTGCCTTTTGGGCAGGAGCTTCTCGTGGTTTGAGGCCTGGCTTGCTCCAACCCCTGCTCTTGAGATTCTCCCAGATATGGGATGCATTTTGGCTGCATTTTGGGCTGGAGCTTCTCGAGGTTTGAGGCCTGGCTTGCTCCACCCCCTGCTCTTTAGATTCTCCCGGATGTGGGCTGCATTTTGGCTGCTTTTTGGGTTGGAGCTTCTCGTGGTTTGAGACCTGGCTTGCTCCACCCCCTGCTCTTGAGATTCTCCCGGATGTCGGCTGGATTTTCTCTGCCTTTTGGGCTGGAGCTTCTCGTGGTTTGAGGCCTGGCTTTCTCCACCCCTGCTCTTGAGATTCTCCCGGATGTGGGCTGCATTTTGGTTGCCTTTTGGGCTGGAGCTTCTCGAGGTTTGAGGCCTGGCTTGCTCCAACCCCTGCTCTTGATATTCTCCCGGAGGTGGGCTGGATTTTGGCTGCCTTTTGGGCTGGAGCTTCTCGAGGTTTGAGGCCTGGCTTGCTCCACCCCCTGTTATTGAGATTCTCCCGGATGTGGGCTGCATTTTGGCTGACACTTGGGCTGGAGCTTCTCGTGGTTTGAGGCCTGCCTTGCTCCACCCCCTGCTCTTGAGATTCTCCCGGATGTGGCCTGCATTTTGGCTGACACTTGGGCTGGAGCTTCTCGTGGTTTGAGGCCTGGCTTGCTCCACCCCCTGCTCTTGAGATTCTCCCAGATGTGGGCTGGATTTTGGCTGCCTTTTGGGCTGGAGCTTCTCGTGGTTTGAGGCCTGGCTTGCTCCACCCCCTGCTCTTGAGATTCTCCCGGATGTGGGCTGCATTTTGGCTGCCTTTTGGGCTGGAGCTTCTCGTGGTTTGAGGCCTGGCTTGCTCCACCCCCTGCTCTTGATATTCTCCCGGATGTGGGCTGGATTTTGGCTGCCTTTTGGGCTGGAGCTTCTCGTGGTTTGAGGCCTGGCTTGCTCCACCCCCTGCTCTTGAGATTCTCCCAGGTATGGGATGCATTTTGGCTGCCTTTTGGGCTGGAGCTTCTCGAGGTTTGAGGCCTGGCTTGCTCCACCCCCTGCTCTTTAGATTCTCCCGGATGTGGGCTGCATTTTGGCTGCTTTTTGGGTTGGAGCTTCTCGTGGTTTGAGGCCTGGCTTGCTCCACCCCCTGCTCTTCATATTCTCCTGGATGTGGGCTGCATTTTGGTTGAATTTTGGGCTGGAGCTTCTCGAGGTTTGAGGCCTGCCTTGCTCCACCCCCTGCTCTTGAGATTCTCCCGGATGTGCGCTGCATTTTGGTTGAATTTTGGGCTGGAGCTTCTCGAGGTTTGAGGCCTGGCTTGCTCCAACCCCTGCTCTTGAGATTCTCCCGGAGGTGGGCTGCATTTTGGCTGCCTTTTGGGCTGGAGCTTCTCGTGTTTTGAGGCCTGGCTTGCTCCACCCCCTGCTCTTGAGATTCTCCTGGATGTGGGCTGGATTTTGGCTGCCTTTTGGGCTGGAGCTTCTCGTGGTTTGACGCCTGGCTTGATCCACCCACTACTCTTGAGATTCTCCCGGATGTGGGCTGCATTTTGGCTGATTCTTGGGCTGGAGTTTCTCGTGGTTTGAGGCCTGGCTTGCTCCACCCCCTGCTCTTGATATACTCCCGGATGTGGGCTGCATTTTGGCTGCCTTTTGGGCTGGAGCTTCTTGTGGTTTGAGGCCTGGCTTGCTTCACCCCCTGCTCTTGAGATTCTCCCGGATGTGGGCTGGATTTTGGCTGCCTTTTGGGCTAGAGCTTCTCGTGGTTTGAGGCCTGGCTTGCTCCACCCCCTGCTCTTGAGATTCTCCCGGATGTGGGCTGCATTTTGGCTGCCTTTTGGGCTGGAGCTTCTCGTGGTTTGAGGCCTGGCTTGCTCCACCCCCTGCTCTTGAGATTCTCCCGGATGTGGGCTGCATTTTGGCTGCCTTTTGGGCTGGAGCTTCTCATGGTTTGAGGCCTGGCTTGCTCCACCCCCTGCTCTTGAGATTCTCCCGCATGTGGGCTGCATTTTGGCTGCCTTTTGGGCTAGATCTTCTCGTGTTTGAGGCCTGGCTTGCTCCACCCCCTGCTCTTGAGATTCTCCCGGATGTGGGCTGCATTTTGGCTGCTGTTAGGGCTGGAGCTTCTCGAGGTTTGAGGCCTGGCTTGCTCCACCCCCTGCTCTTGAGATTCTCACGGATGTGGGCTGCATTTTGGCTGCCTTTTGGGCTGGAGCTTCTGGAGGTTTGAGGCCTGGCTTGCTCCACCCCCTGCTCTTGAGATTCTCCCCGATGTGGGCTGCATTTTGGCTGCCTTTTGGGCTGGAGCTTCTCGTGGTTTGAGGCCTGGCTTGCTCCACCCCCTGCTCTTGATATACTCCCGGATGTGGGATGCATTTTGGCTGCCTTCTGGGCTGGAGCTTCTCGTGGTTTGAGGCCTGGCTTGCTCCACCCCCTGCTCTTGTGATTCTCCCAGACGTGGCCTGCATTTTGGCTGCCCTTTGGGCTGGAGCTTCTCATGGTTTGAGGCCTGGCTTGCTCCACCCCCTGCTCTTGAGATTCTCCCGGATGTGGGCTGCATTTTGGTTGCATTTTGGGCTGGAGCTTCTCGAGGTTTGAGGCCTGGCTTGCTCCACCCCCTGCTCTTGAGATTCTCCCGGATGTGGGCTGCATTTTGGCTGCCTTTAGGGCTGCAGCTTCTCGAGGTTTGAGGCCTGGCTTGCTCCACCCCCTGCTCTTGAGATTCTCCCGGATATGGGCTGCATTTTGGCTGACACTTGGGCTGGAGCTTCTCGTGGTTTGAGGCCTGGCTTGCTCAACCCCCTGCTCTTGAGATTCTCCCGGATGTGGGCTGCATTTTGGCTGACACTTGGGCTGGAGCTTCTCGTGGTTTGAGGCCTGGCTTGCTCCACCCCCTGCTCTTGAGATTCTCCCGGAGGCGGGCTGGATTTTGGCTGCCTTTTGGGCTGGAGCTTCTCGTGGTTTGAGGCCTGGCTTGCTCCACCACCTGCTCTTGAGATTCTCCCGGATGTGGGCTGGATTTTGGCTGCCTTTTGGGCTGGAGCTTCTCGTGGTTTGAGGCCTGGCTTGCTCCACCCCCTGCTCTTGATATTCTCCCGGATGTGGGCTGGATTTTGGCTGCCTTTTGGGCTGGAGCTTCTCGTGGTTTGAGGCCTGGCTTGCACCACCCCCTGCTCTTGAGATTCTCCCGGATATGGGATGCATTTTGGCTGCCTTTTTGGCTGGAGCTTCTCGAGGTTTGAGGCCTGGCTTGCTCCACACCCTGCTCTTTAGATTCTCCCGGATGTGGACTGCATTTTGGCTGCTTTTTGGGTTGGATCTTCTCGTGGTTTGAGGCCTGGCTTGCTCCACCCCCTGCTCTTCATATTCTCCCGGATGTGGGCTGCATTTTGGTTGAATTTTGGGCTGGAGCTTCTCGAGGTTTGAGGCCTGGCTTGCTCCACCCCCTGCTCTTGAGATTCTCCCGGATGTGGGCTGCATTTTGGCTGCCTTTAGGGCTGGAGCTTCTCGAGGTTTGAGGCCTGGCTTGCTCCACCCCCTGCTCTTGAGATTCTCCCGGATGTGGGCTGCATTTTGGCTGCCTTTAGGGCTGAAGCTTCTCGAGGTTTGAGGCCTGGCTTGCTCCACCCCCTGCTCTTGAAATTCTCACGGATGTTGGCTGGATTTTGGCTGCCTTTTGGGCTGGAGCTTCTGGAGGTTTGAGGCCTGGCTTGCTCCACCCCCTGCTCTTGAGATTCTCCCGGATGTGGGCTGCATTTGGCTGCATTTTGGGCTGGAGCTTCTCGTGGTTTGAGGCCTGGCTTGCTCCACCCCCTGCTCTTGATATTCTCCCGGATGTGGGCTGCATTTTGGCTGCCTTCTGGGCTGGAGCTTCTCGTGGTTTGAGGCCTGGCTTGCTCCACCCCCTGCTCTTGTGATTCTCCCAGATGTGGCCTGCATTTTGGCTGCCTTTTGGGCTGGAGCTTCTCGTGGTTTGAGGCCTGGCTTGCTCCACCCCCTGCTCTTGAGATTCTCCCGGATGTGGGCTGCATATTGGCTGCATTTTGGGCTGGAGCTTCTCGTGGTTTGAGGCCTGGCTTGCTCCACCCCCTGCTCTTGAGATTCTCCCGGATGGGGGCTGCATTTTGGTTGACTTTTGGGCTGGAGCTTCTCGAGGTTTGAGTCCTGGCTTGCTCCACCCCCTGCTCTTGAGATTCTCCCGGATGTGGGCTGCATTTTGGCTGCCTTTTGGGCTGGAGATTCTCGTGGTTTGAGGCCTGGCTTTCTCCACCCCCTGCTCTTGAGATTCTCCTGGATGTGGGCTGCATTTTGGCTGCCTTTTGGGCTGGAGCTTCTCGTGGTTTGAGGCCTGGCTTGCTCCACCCCCTGCTCTTGAGATTCTCCCGGATGCGGGCTGCTTTTTGGCTGCCTTTTGGGCTGGAGCTTCTTGAGGTTTGAGGCCTGGCTTGCTCCACCCCCTGCTCTTGAGATTCTCCCGGATGTGGGCCGCAGTTTGCGTGATTCTTGGGCTGGAGCTTCTCGTGGTTTGAGGCCTGGCTTTCTCCACCCCCTGCTCTTGATATACTCCCGGATGTGTGCTGTATTATGGCTGCCTTTAGGGCTGGAGCTTCTCGAGGTTTGAGGCCTGGCTTGCTCCAGCCCCTGCTCTTGAGATTCTCACGGATGTGGGCCGCAGTTTGCGTGATTCTTGGGCTGGAGCTTCTCGTGGTTTGAGGCCTGGCTTTCTCCACCCCCTGCTCTTGATATACTCCCGGATGTGTGCTGTATTATGGCTGCCTTTAGGGCTGGAGCTTCTCGAGGTTTGAGGCCTGGCTTGCTCCAGCCCCTGCTCTTGAGATTCTCACGGATGTGGGCTGCTTTTTGGCTGCCTTTTGGGCTGGAGCTTCTTGAGGTTTGAGGCCTGGCTTGCTCCACCCCCTGTTCTTGAGATTCTCCCGGATGTGGGCTGCATTTTGGCTGATACGTGGGCTGGAGATTCTCGTGGTTTGAGGCCTGGCTTGCTTCACCCCCTGCTCTTGAGATTCTCCCGGATGTGGGCTGCATTTTGGCTGCCTTTTGGGCTGGAGCTTCTCGTGGTTTGAGGCCTGGCTTGCTCCACCCCCTGCTCTTGAGATTCTCCCGGATGTGGGCCGCAGTTTGCGTGATTCTTGGGCTGGAGCTTCTCGTGGTTTGAGGCCTGGCTTTCTCCACCCCCTGCTCTTGATATACTCCCGGATGTGTGCTGTATTATGGCTGCCTTTAGGGCTGGAGCTTCTCGAGGTTTGAGGCCTGGCTTGCTCCACCCCCTGCTCTTGAGATTCTCACGGATGTGGGCTGCATTTTGGCTGCCTTCTGGGCTGGAGCTTCTCGTGGTTTGAGGCCTGGCTTGCTCCACCCCCTGCTCTTGTGATTCTCCCAGATGTGGCCTGCATTTTGGCTGCCTTTTGGGCTGGAGCTTCTCGTGGTTTGAGGCCTGGCTTGCTCCACCCCCTGCTCTTGAGATTCTCCCGGAGGTGGGCTGCATATTGGCTGCCTTTTGGGCTGGAACTTCTCGTGGTTTGAGGCCTGGCTTGCTCCACCCCCTGCTCTTGAGATTCTCCCGGATGTGGGCTGCATTTTGGCTGCCTTTAGGGCTGGAGCTTCTCGAGGTTTGAGGCCTGGCTTGCTCCACCCCCTGCTCTTGAGATTCTCACGGATGTGGGCTGGATTTTGGCTGCCTTTAAGGCTGGAGCTTCTCGTGGTTTGAGGCCTGCATTCCTCGAGCCCCTGCTCTTGAGATTCTCCCGGATGTGGGCTGGATTTTGGCTGCCTTTAGGGCTGAAGATTCTCGAGGTTTGAGGCCTGGCTTGCTCCACCCCCTGCTCTTGAGATTCTCCCGGATGTGGGCTGCATTTTGGCTGCCTTTTGGGCTGGAGCTTCTCGTGGTTTGAGGCCTGGCTTGCTCCACCCCCTGCTCTTGAGATTCTCCTGGATGTGGGCTGCATTTTGGCTGCCTTTTGGGCTGGAGCTTCTCGTGGTTTGAGGCCTGGCTTGCTCCACCCCCTGCTCTTGAGATTCTCCCGGATGTGGGCTGCTTTTTGGCTGCCTTTTGGGCTGGAGCTTCTTGAGGTTTGAGGCCTGGCTTGCTCCACTCCCTGTTCTTGAGATTCTCCCGGATGTGGGCTGCATTTTGGCTGATACGTGGGCTGGAGATTCTCGTGGTTTGAGGCCTGGCTTGCTCCACCCCCTGCTCTTGAGATTCTCCCGGATGTGGGCCGCAGTTTGCGTGATTCTTGGGCTGGAGCTTCTCGTGGTTTGAGGCCTGGCTTTCTCCACCCCCTGCTCTTGATATACTCCCGGATGTGTGCTGTATTATGGCTGCCTTTAGGGCTGGAGCTTCTCGAGGTTTGAGGCCTGGCTTGCTCCACCCCCTGCTCTTGAGATTCTCACGGATGTGGGCTGCATTTTGGCTGCCTTCTGGGCTGGAGCTTCTCGTGGTTTGAGGCCTGCCTTGCTCCACCCCCTGCTCTTGAGATTCTCCTGGAGGTGGGCTGCATTTTGGCTGCCTTTTGGGCTGGAGCTTCTCGTGGTTTGAGGCCTGGCTTGCTCCACCCCCTGCTCTTGAGATTCTCCCGGATGTGGGCTGCATTTTGGCTGCCTTTTGGGCTGGAGCTTCTCGTGGTTTGAGGCCTGGCTTGCTCCACCCCCTGTTCTTGAGATTCTCCCTGATGTGGGCTGCATTTTGGCTGATACGTGGGCTGGAGATTCTCGTGGTTTGAGGCCTGGCTTGCTCCACCCCCTGCTCTTGAGATTCTCCCGGATGTGGGCCGCAGTTTGCGTGATTCTTGGGCTGGAGCTTCTCGTGGTTTGAGGCCTGGCTTTCTCCACCCCCTGCTCTTGAGATTCTCACGGATGTGTGCTGTATTATGGCTGCCTTTTGGGCTGGAGCTTCTCGTGGTTTGAGGCCTGGCTTGCTCCACCCACTGCTCTTGAGATTCTCCCGGATGTGGGCTGCATTTTGGCTGCATTTTGGGCTGGAGCTTCTCGAGGTTTGAGGCCTGGCTTGCTCCACCCCCTGCTCTTGAGATTCTCCCGGATGTGGCCTGCATTTTGGCTGCCTTTTGGGCTGGAGCTTCTCGAGGTTTGAGGCCTGGCTTGCTCCACCCCCTGCTCTTGAGATTCTCCCAGAGGTGGGCTGCATTTTGGCTGCCTTTAGGGCTGGAGCTTCTCGTGGTTTGAGGCCTGGCTTGCTCCACCCCCTGCTCTTGAGATTCTCCCGGATGTGGGCTGGATTTTGGCTGCATTTTGGGATGGAGCTTCTCGTGGCTTGAGGCCTGGCTTGCTCCACCACCTGCTCTTGAGATTGTCCCGGATGTGGGCTGGATTTTGGCTGCCTTTTGGGCTCGAGCTTCTCGTGGTTTGAGGCCTGGCTTGCTCCACCCCCTGCTCTTGAGATTCTCCCGGATGTGGGCTGGATTTTGGCTGCCTTTTGGGCTCGAGCTTCTCGTGGTTTGAGGCCTGGCTTGTTCCACCCCCTGCTCTTGAGATTCTCCCGGATGTGGGCTGCATTTTGGCTGCCTTTTGGGCTGGAGCTTCTCGTGGTTTGAGGCCTGGCTTGCTCCACCCCCTGCTCTTGAGATTCTACCGGATGTGGGCTGCATTTTGGCTGCATTTTGGGCTGGAGCTTCTCATGGTTCGAGGCCTGGCTTGCTCCACACCCTGCTCTTGAGATTCTCCCGGATGTGGGCTGCATTTTGGCTGCATTTTGGGATGGAGCTTCTCGTGGCTTGAGGCCTGGCTTGCTCCACCACCTGCTCTTGAGATTGTCCCGGATATGGGCTGGATTTTGGCTGCATTTTGGGCTGGAGCTTCTCATGGTTTGAGGCCTGGCTTGCTCCACCCCCTGCTCTTGAGATTCTCCCGGATGTGGGCTGGATTTTGGCTGCCTTTTGGGCTGGAGCTTCTCGTGGTTTGAGGCCTGGCTTGCTCCACCCCCTGCTCTTGAGATTCTCCCGGAGGTGGGCTGCATTTTGGCTGCCTTTTGGGCTGGAGCTTCTCGTGGTTTGAGGCCTGGCTTGCTCCACCCCCTGCTCTTGATATTCTCCCGGATGTGGGCTGCATTTTGGCTGCCTTTTGGGCTGGAGCTTCTCGTGGTTTGAGGCCTGGCTTGCTCCACCCCCTGCTCTTGAGATTCTCCCGGATGTGGGCTGGATTTTGGCTGCCTTTTGGGCTCGAGCTTCTCGTGGTTTGAGGCCTGGCTTGCTCCACCCCCTGCTCTTGAGATTCTCCCGGATGTGGGCTGGATTTTGGCTGCCTTTTGGGCTCGAGCTTCTCGTGGTTTGAGGCCTGGCTTGTTCCACCCCCTGCTCTTGAGATTCTCCCGGATGTGGGCTGCATTTTGGCTGCCTTTTGGGCTCGAGCTTCTCGTGGTTTGAGGCCTGGCTTGCTCCACCCCCTGCTCTTGTGATTCTCCCAGATGTGGCCTGCATTTTGGCTGCTTTTTGGGCTGGAGCTTCTCGTGGTTTGAGGCCTGGCTTGCTCCACCCACTGCTCTTGATATTCTCCCGGATGTCGGCTGGATTTTCGCTGCCTTTTGGGCTGGAGCTTCTCGTGGTTTGAGGCCTGGTTTGCTCCACCCCCTGCTCTTGTTATTCTCCCAGATGTGGCCTGCATTTTGGCTGCCTTTTGGGCTGGAGCTTCTCGTGGTTTGAGGCCTGGCTTGCTCCACCCACTGCTCTTGAGATTCTCCCGGATGTGGGCTGCATTTTGGCTGCTTTTTGGGCTGGAGCTTCTCGTGGTTTGAGGCCTGGCTTGCTCCACCCACTGCTCTTGAGATTCTCCCGGATGTCGGCTGGATTTTCGCTGCCTTTTGGGCTGGAGCTTCTCGTGGTTTGAGGCCTGGTTTGCTCCACCCCCTGCTCTTGTTATTCTCCCAGATGTGGCCTGCATTTTGGCTGCCTTTTGGGCTGGAGCTTCTCGTGGTTTGAGGCCTGGCTTGCTCCACCCACTGCTCTTGAGATTCTCCCGGATGTGGGCTGCATTTTGGCTGCATTTTGGGCTGGAGCTTCTCGAGGTTTGAGGCCTGGCTTGCTCCACCCCCTGCTCTTGAGATTCTCCCGGATGTGGGCTGCATTTTGGCTGCCTTTTGGGCTGGAGCTTCTCGAGGTTTGAGGCCTGCCTTGCTCCACCCCCTGCTCTTGAGATTCTCCCAGAGGTGGGCTGCATTTTGGCTGCATTTAGGGCTGGAGCTTCTCGTGGTTTGAGGCCTGGCTTGCTCCACCCCCTGCTCTTGAGATTCTCCCGGATGTGGGCTGCATTTTGGCTGCCTTTTGGGCTGGAGCTTCTCGTGGTTTGAGGCCTGGCTTGCTCCACCCCCTGCTCTTGAGATTCTCCCGGATGTGGGCTGGATTTTGGCTGCATTTTGGGATGGAGCTTCTCGTGGTTTGAGGCCTGGCTTGCTCCACCACCTGCTCTTGAGATTGTCCCGGATATGGGCTGGATTTTGGCTGCATTTTGGGCTGGAGCTTCTCATGGTTCGAGGCCTGGCTTGCTCCACACCCTGCTCTTGAGATTCTCCCGGATGTGGGCTGGATTTTGGCTGCCTTTTGGGCTGGAGCTTCTCGTGGTTTGAGGCCTGGCTTGCTCCACCCCCTGCTCTTGAGATTCTCCCGGAGGTGGGCTGCATTTTGGCTGCCTTTTGGGCTGGAGCTTCTCGTGGTTTGAGGCCTGGCTTGCTCCACCCCCTGCTCTTGAGATTCTCCCGGATGTGGGCTGCATTTTGGCTGCCTTTTGGGCTGGAGCTTCTCGTGGTTTGAGGCCTGGCTTGCTCCACCCCCTGCTCTTGAGATTCTCCCGGATGTGGGCTGCATTTTGGCTGCCTTTTGGGCTGGAGCTTCTCGTGGTTTGAGGCCTGGCTTGCTCCACCCCCTGCTCTTGAGATTCTCCCGGATGTGGGCTGAATTTTGGCTGCCTTTTGGGCTGGAGCTTCTCGAGGTTTGAGGCCTGGCTTGCTGCACCCACTGCTCTTGATATTCTCCCGGATGTGGGCTGCATTTTGGCTGACACTTGGGCTGGAGCTTCTCGTGGTTTGAGGCCTGGCTTGCTCCACCCCCTGCTCTTGAGATTCTCCCGGATGTGGGCTGCATTTTGGCTGCCTTTTGGGCTGGAGCTTCTCGTGGTTTGAGGCCTGGCTTGCTCCAGCCCCTGCTCTTGAGATTGTCCCGGATGTGGGCTGCATTTTGGTTGCATTTTGGGCTGGAGCTTCTCGAGGTTTGAGGCCTGGCTTGCTCCACCCCCTGCTCTTCATATTCTCCTGGATGTGGGCTGGATTTTGGCTGCATTTTGGGCTGGAGCTTCTCGTGGTTTGAGGCCTGGCTTGCTCCACCACCTGCTCTTGAGATTGTCCCGGATATGGGCTGCATTTTGGCTGCATTTAGGGCTGGAGCTTCTCGTGGTTTGAGGCCTGGCTTGCTCCACCCCCTGCTCTTGAGATTCTCCCGGATGTGGGCTGCATTTTGGCTGCCTTTTGGGCTGGAGCTTCTCGTGGTTTGAGGCCTGGCTTGCTCCACCCCCTGCTCTTGAGATTCTCCCGGATGTGGGCTGCATTTTGGCTGCCTTTTGGGCTGGAGCTTCTCGTGGTTTGAGGCCTGGCTTGCTCCACCCCCTGCTCTTGAGATTCTCCCGGATGTGGGCTGCATTTTGGCTGCCTTTTGGGCTGGAGCTTCTCGTGGTTTGAGGCCTGGCTTGCTCCAGCCCCTGCTCTTGAGATTGTCCCGGATGTGGGCTGCATTTTGGTTGCCTTTTGGGCTGGAGCTTCTCGAGGTTTGAGGCCTGGCTTGCTCCACCCCCTGCTCTTCATATTCTCCTGGATGTGGGCTGGATTTTGGCTGCATTTTGGGATGGAGCTTCTCGTGGTTTGAGGCCTGGCTTGCTCCACCACCTGCTCTTGAGATTGTCCCGGATATGGGCTGGATTTTGGCTGCATTTTGGGCTGGAGCTTCTCATGGTTTGAGGCCTGGCTTGCTCCACCCCCTGCTCTTGAGATTCTCCCGGATGTGGGCTGTATTATGGCTACCTGTTGGGCTGGAGCTTCTCGTGGTTTGAGGCCTGGCTTGCTCCACCCCCTGCTCTTGAGATTCTCCCGGAGGTGGGCTGCATTTTGGCTGCCTTTTGGGCTGGAGCTTCTCGAGGTTTGAGGCCTGGCTTGCTGCACCCCCTGCTCTTGAGATTCTCCCGGATGTGGGCTGCATTTTGGCTGCTTTTTGGGCTGGAGCTTCTCGTGGTTTGAGGCCTGGCTTGCTCCACCCCCTGCTCTTGAGATTCTCCCGGATGTGGGCTGCATTTTGGCTGCCTTTTGGGCTGGAGCTTCTCGAGGTTTGAGGCCTGGCTTGCTCCACCCCCTGCTCTTGAGATTCTCCCGGATGTGGGCTGCATTTTGGCTGCCTTTTGGGCTGGAGCTTCTCGTGGTTTGAGGCCTGGCTTGCTCCACCCCCTGCTCTTGAGATTCTCCCGGAGGTGGGCTGCATTTTGGCTGCCTTTTGGGCTGGAGCTTCTCGAGGTTTGAGGCCTGGCTTGCTGCACCCCCTGCTCTTGAGATTCTCCCGGATGTGGGCTGCATTTTGGCTGCTTTTTGGGCTGGAGCTTCTCGTGGTTTGAGGCCTGGCTTGCTCCACCCCCTGCTCTTGAGATTCTCCCGGATGTGGGCTGCATTTTGGCTGATTCTTGGGCTGGAGCTTCTCGAGGTTTGAGGCCTGGCTTGCTCCACACACTGCTCTTCATATGATCCTGGATGTGGGCTGCATTTTGGCTGATACTTGGGCTGGAGCTTCTCGAGGTTTGAGGCCTGCCTTGCTCCACCCCCTGCTCTTGAGATTCTCCCAGAGGTGGGCTGCATTTTGGCTGCATTTAGGGCTGGAGCTTCTCGTGGTTTGAGGCCTGGTTTGCTCCACCCCCTGCTCTTGAGATTCTCCCGGATGTGGGCTGGATTTTGGCTGCCTTTTGGGCTGGAGCTTCTCGTGGTTTGAGGCCTGGCTTGCTCCACCCCCTGCTCTTGAGATTCTCCCGGATGTGGGCTGGATTTTGGCTGCATTTTGGGATGGAGCTTCTCGTGGTTTGAGGCCTGGCTTGCTCCACCACCTGCTCTTGAGATTGTCCCGGATATGGGCTGGATTTTGGCTGCATTTTGGGCTGGAGCTTCTCATGGTTCGAGGCCTGGCTTGCTCCACCCCCTGCTCTTGAGATTCTCCCGGATGTGGGCTGCATTTTGGCTGCCTTTTGGGCTGGAGCTTCTCGTGGTTTGAGGCCTGGCTTGCTCCACCCCCTGCTCTTGAGATTCTCCCGGAGGTGGGCTGCATTTTGGCTGCCTTTTGGGCTGGAGCTTCTCGTGGTTTGAGGCCTGGCTTTCTCCACCCCCTGCTCTTGAGATTCTCCCGGATGTGGGCTGCATTTTGGCTGCCTTTTGGGCTGGAGCTTCTCGTGGTTTGAGGCCTGGCTTGCTCCACCCCCTGCTCTTGAGATTCTCCCGGATGTGGGCTGCATTTTGGCTGCCTTTTGGGCTGGAGCTTCTCGTGGTTTGAGGCCTGGCTTGCTCCACCCCCTGCTCTTGAGATTCTCCCGGATGTGGGCTGAATTTTGGCTGCCTTTTGGGCTGGAGCTTCTCGAGGTTTGAGGCCTGGCTTGCTGCACCCACTGCTCTTGATATTCTCCCGGATGTGGGCTGCATTTTGGCTGACACTTGGGCTGGAGCTTCTCGTGGTTTGAGGCCTGGCTTGCTCCACCCCCTGCTCTTGAGATTCTCCCGGATGTGGGCTGCATTTTGGCTGCATTTTGGGCTGGAGCTTCTCGTGGTTTGAGGCCTGGCTTGCTCCAGCCCCTGCTCTTGAGATTCTCCCGGATGTGGGCTGCATTTTGGTTGCCTTTTGGGCTGGAGTTTCTCGAGGTTTGAGGCCTGGCTTGCTCCACCCCCTGCTCTTCATATTCTCCTGGATGTGGGCTGGATTGTGGCTGATGCTTGGCTGGAGCTTCTCGTGGTTTGAGGCCTGGCTTGCTCCACCCCCTGCTCTTGAGATTCTCCCGGATGTGGGCTGCATTTTGGCTGCCTTTTGGGCTGGAGCTTCTCGTGGTTTGAGGCCTGGCTTGCTCCACCCCCTGCTCTTGAGATTCTCCCGGATGTGGGCTGAATTTTGGCTGCCTTTTGGGCTGGAGCTTCTCGTGGTTTGAGGCCTGGCTTGCTCCAGCCCCTGCTCTTGAGATTGTCCCGGATGTGGGCTGCATTTTGGTTGCATTTTGGGCTGGAGCTTCTCGAGGTTTGAGGCCTGGCTTGCTCCACCCCCTGCTCTTCATATTCTCCTGGATGTGGGCTGGATTTTGGCTGCATTTTGGGATGGAGCTTCTCGTGGTTTGAGGCCTGGCTTGCTCCACCACCTGCTCTTGAGATTGTCCCGGATATGGGCTGGATTTTGGCTGCATTTTGGGCTGGAGCTTCTCATGGTTTGAGGCCTGGCTTGCTCCACCCCCTGCTCTTGATATACTCCCGGATGTGTGCTGTATTATGGCTACCTGTTGGGCTGGAGCTTCTCGTGGTTTGAGGCCTGGCTTGCTCCACCCCCTGCTCTTGAGATTCTCCCGGATGTGGGCTGCATTTTGGCTGCCTTTTGCGCTGGAGCTTCTCGTGGTTTGAGGCCTGCCTTGCTCCACCCCCTGCTCTTGAGATTCTCCCGGATGTGGGCTGCATTTTGGCTGCCTTTTGGGCTGGAGCTTCTCGTGGTTTGAGGCCTGGCTTGCTCCACCCCCTGCTCTTGAGATTCTCCCGGATGTGGGCTGGATTTTGGCTGCCTTTTGGGCTGGAGCTTCTCGAGGTTTGAGGCCTGGCTTGCTGCACCCCCTGCTCTTGAGATTCTCCCGGATGTGGGCTGCATTTTGGCTGCCTTTTGGGCTGGAGCTTCTCGTGGTTTGAGGCCTGGCTTGCTCCACCCCCTGCTCTTGAGATTCTCCCGCATGTGGGCTGCATTGTGGCTGATTCTTGGGCTGGAGCTTCTCGTGGTTTGAGGCCTGGCTTGCTCCACCCCCTGCTCTTGAGATTCTCCCGGATGTGGATAGCATTTTGGCTGCATTTTGGGCTGGAGCTTCTCGTGGTTTGAGGCCTGGCTTGCTCCACCCACTGCTCTTGAGATTCTCCCGGATGTGGGCTGCATTTTGGTTTCCTTTTGGGCTGAGGCTTCTCGAGGTTTGTGGCCTGACTTGCTCGACCCCCTGCTCTTCATATTCTCCTGGATGTGGGCTGGATTTTGGCTGATGCTTGGCTGGAGCTTCTCGTGATTTGAGGCCTGGCTTGCTCCACTCCCTGCTCTTGAGATTCTCCCGGATGTGGGCTGCATTTTGGGCTGGAGCTTCTCGTGGTTTGAGGCCTGGCTTGCTCCACCCCCTGCTCCTGAGATTCTACCGGATGTGGTCTGCATTTTGGCTGATACTTGGGCTGGAGCTTCTCATGGTTTGAGGCCTGGCTTGCTCCACCCCCTGCTCTTGAGATTCTCCCGGATGTGGGCTGCATTTTGGCTGCCTTTTGGGCTGGAGCTTCTCGTGGTTTGAAGCCTGGCTTGCTCCACCCCCTGCTCTTGAGATTCTCCCGCAGGTGGGCTGCATTTTGGCTGCCTTTTGGGCTGGAGCTTCTCGAGGTTTGAGGCCTGGCTTGCTCCACCCCCTGCTCTTGAGATTCTCCCGGATGTGGGCTGCATTTTGGCTGCCTTTTGGGCTGGAGCTTCTCGTGGTTTGAGGCCTGGCTTGCTCCACCCCCTGCTCTTGAGATTCTCCCGGATGTGGGCTGAATTTTGGCTGCCTTTTGGGCTGGAGCTTCTCGAGGTTTGAGGCCTGGCTTGCTGCACCCACTGCTCTTGATATTCTCCCGGATGTGGGCTGCATTTTGGCTGACACTTGGGCTGGAGCTTCTCGTGGTTTGAGGCCTGGCTTGCTCCACCCCCTGCTCTTGAGATTCTCCCGGATGTGGGCTGCATTTTGGCTGCCTTTTGGGCTGGAGCTTCTCGTGGTTTGAGGCCTGGCTTGCTCCAGCCCCTGCTCTTGAGATTCTCCCGGATGTGGGCTGCATTTTGGTTGCCTTTTGGGCTGGAGCTTCTCGAGGTTTGAGGCCTGGCTTGCTCCACCCCCTGCTCTTCATATTCTCCTGGATGTGGGCTGGATTTTGGCTGCATTTTGGGATGGAGCTTCTCGTGGTTTGAGGCCTGGCTTGCTCCACCACCTGCTCTTGAGATTGTCCCGGATATGGGCTGGATTTTGGCTGCATTTTGGGCTGGAGCTTCTCATGGTTTGAGGCCTGGCTTGCTCCACCCCCTGCTCTTGATATACTCCCGGATGTGTGCTGTATTATGGCTACCTGTTGGGCTGGAGCTTCTCGTGGTTTGAGGCCTGGCTTGCTCCACCCCCTGCTCTTGAGATTCTCCCGGATGTGGGCTGCATTTTGGCTGCCTTTTGCGCTGGAGCTTCTCGTGGTTTGAGGCCTGCCTTGCTCCACCCCCTGCTCCTGAGATTCTACCGGATGTGGTCTGCATTTTGGCTGACACTTGGGCTGGAGCTTCTCATGGTTTGAGGCCTGGCTTGCTCCACACCCTGCTCTTGAGATTCTCCCGGATGTGGGCTGCATTTTGGCTGCCTTTTGGGCTGGAGCTTCTCGTGGTTTGAAGCCTGGCTTGCTCCACCCCCTGCTCTTGAGATTCTCCCGGATGTGGGCTGCATTTTGGCTGCCTTTTGGGCTGGAGCTTCTCGAGGTTTGAGGCCTGGCTTGCTCCACCCCCTGCTCTTGAGATTCTCCCGGATGTGGGCTGCATTTTGGCTGCCTTTTGGGCTGGAGCTTCTCGTGGTTTGAGGCCTGGCTTGCTCCACCCCCTGCTCTTGAGATTCTCCCGCATGTGGGCTGCATTGTGGCTGATTCTTGGGCTGGAGCTTCTCGTGGTTTGAGGCCTGGCTTGCTCCACCCCCTGCTCTTGAGATTCTCCCGGATGTGGATAGCATTTTGGCTGCATTTTGGGCTGGAGCTTCTCGTGGTTTGAGGCCTGCCTTGCTCCACCCACTGCTCTTGAGATTCTCCCGGATGTGGGCTGCATTTTGGTTTCCTTTTGGGCTGAGGCTTCTCGAGGTTTGTGGCCTGACTTGCTCGACCCTCTGCTCTTCATATTCTCCTGGATGTGGGCTGGATTTTGGCTGATGCTTGGCTGGAGCTTCTCGTGATTTGAGGCCTGGCTTGCTCCACTCCCTGCTCTTGAGATTCTCCCGGATGTGGGCTGCATTTTGGGCTGGAGCTTCTCGTGGTTTGAGGCCTGGCTTGCTCCACCCCCTGCTCCTGAGATTCTCCCGGATGTGGTCTGCATTTTGGCTGATACTTGGGCTGGAGCTTCTCATGGTTTGAGGCCTGGCTTGCTCCACCCCCTGCTCTTGAGATTCTCCCGGATGTGGGCTGCATTTTGGCTGCCTTTTGGGCTGGAGCTTCTCGTGGTTTGAAGCCTGGCTTGCTCCACCCCCTGCTCTTGAGATTGTCCCGCAGGTGGGCTGCATTTTGGCTGCCTTTTGGGCTGGAGCTTCTCGAGGTTTGAGGCCTGGCTTGCTCCACCCCCTGCTCTTGAGATTCTCCCGGATGTGGGCTGCATTTTGGCTGCCTTTTGGGCTGGAGCTTCTCGTGGTTTGAGGCCTGGCTTGCTCCACCCCCTGCTCTTGAGATTCTCCCGGATGTGGGCTGAATTTTGGCTGCCTTTTGTGCTGGAGCTTCTCGAGGTTTGAGGCCTGGCTTGCTGCACCCACTGCTCTTGATATTCTCCCGGATGTGGGCTGGATTTTGGCTGCATTTTGGGATGGAGCTTCTCGTGGTTTGAGGCCTGGCTTGCTCCACCACCTGCTCTTGAGATTCTCCCGGATATGGGCTGGATTTTGGCTGCATTTTGGGCTGGAGCTTCCAGTGGTTTGAGGCCTGGCTTGCTCCACCCCCTGCTCTTGATATACTCCCGGATGTGTGCTGTATTATGGCTACCTGTTGGGCTGGAGCTTCTCGTGGTTTGAGGCCTGGCTTGCTCCACCCCCTGCTCTTGAGATTCTCCCGGATGTGGGCTGCATTTTGGCTGCCTTTTGCGCTGGAGCTTCTCGTGGTTTGAGGCCTGCCTTGCTCCACCCCCTGCTCTTGAGATTCTCCCGGATGTGGGCTGCATTTTGGCTGCCTTTTGGGCTGGAGCTTCTCGTGGTTTGAGGCCTGGCTTGCTCCACCCCCTGCTCTTGAGATTCTCCCGGATGTGGGCTGAATTTTGGCTGCCTTTTGGGCTGGAGCTTCTCGAGGTTTGAGGCCTGGCTTGCTGCACCCACTGCTCTTGATATTCTCCCGGATGTGGGCTGCATTTTGGCTGACACTTGGGCTGGAGCTTCTCGTGGTTTGAGGCCTGGCTTGCTCCACCCCCTGCTCTTGAGATTCTCCCGGATGTGGGCTGCATTTTGGCTGCCTTTTGGGCTGGAGCTTCTCGTGGTTTGAGGCCTGGCTTGCTCCAGCCCCTGCTCTTGAGATTCTCCCGGATGTGGGCTGCATTTTGGTTGCCTTTTGGGCTGGAGCTTCTCGAGGTTTGAGGCCTGGCTTGCTCCACCCCCTGCTCTTCATATTCTCCTGGATGTGGGCTGGATTTTGGCTGCATTTTGGGATGGAGCTTCTCGTGGTTTGAGGCCTGGCTTGCTCCACCACCTGCTCTTGAGATTGTCCCGGATATGGGCTGGATTTTGGCTGCATTTTGGGCTGGAGCTTCTCATGGTTTGAGGCCTGGCTTGCTCCACCCCCTGCTCTTGATATACTCCCGGATGTGTGCTGTATTATGGCTACCTGTTGGGCTGGAGCTTCTCGTGGTTTGAGGCCTGGCTTGCTCCACCCCCTGCTCTTGAGATTCTCCCGGATGTGGGCTGCATTTTGGCTGCCTTTTGCGCTGGAGCTTCTCGTGGTTTGAGGCCTGCCTTGCTCCACCCCCTGCTCTTGAGATTCTCCCGGATGTGGGCTGCATTTTGGCTGCCTTTTGGGCTAGAGCTTCTCGTGGTTTGAGGCCTGGCTTGCTCCACCCCCTGCTCTTGAGATTCTCCCAGATGTGGGCTGCATTTTGGCTGCCTTTTGGGCTGGAGCTTCTCGAGGTTTGAGGCCTGGCTTGCTCCACCCCCTGCTCTTGAGATTCTCCCGGATGTGGGCTGCATTTTGGGCTGGAGCTTCTCGTGGTTTGAGGCCTGGCTTGCTCCACCCCCTGCTCCTGAGATTCTACCGGATGTGGTCTGCATTTTGGCTGACACTTGGGCTGGAGCTTCTCATGGTTTGAGGCCTGGCTTGCTCCACCCCCTGCTCTTGAGATTCTCCCGGATGTGGGCTGCATTTTGGCTGCCTTTTGGGCTGGAGCTTCTCGTGGTTTGAGGCCTGGCTTGCTCCACCCCCTGCTCTTGAGATTCTCCCGGATGTGGGCTGCATTTTGGCTGCCTTTTGGGCTGGAGCTTCTCGTGGTTTGAGGCCTGGCTTGCTCCACCCCCTGCTCTTCATATTCTCCCGGATGTGGTTAGGATTTTGGCTACATTTTGGGATGGAGCTTCTCGTGGTTTGAGGCCTGGCTTGCTCCACCCCCTGCTCTTGAGATTCTCCCGGATGTGGGCTGCATTTTGGCTGATTCTTGGGCTGGAGCTTCTCGAGGTTTGAGGCCTGGCTTGCTCCACCCCCTGCTCTTCATATTCTCCTGGATGTGGGCTGCATTTTGGCTGATACTTGGGCTGGAGCTTCTCGTGGTTTGAGGCCTGGCTTGCTCCACCCCCTGCTCTTGAGTTTGTCCCGGATATGGGCTGGAGTTTGGCTGATTCTTGGGCTGGAGCTTCTCGAGGTTTGAGGCCTGGCTTGCTCCACCCCCTCCTCTTCATATTCTCCTGGATGTGGGCTGGATTGTGGCTGATGCTTGGCTGGAGCTTCTCGTGGTTTGAGGCCTGGCTTGCTCCACCCCCTGCTCTTGAGATTCTCCCGGATGTGGGCTGCATTTTGGCTGCCTTTTGGGCTGGAGCTTCTCGTGGTTTGAGGCCTGGCTTGCTCCACCCCCTGCTCTTGAGATTCTCCCGGATGTGGGCTGAATTTTGGCTGCCTTTTGGGCTGGAGCTTCTCGTGGTTTGAGGCCTGGCTTGCTCCAGCCCCTGCTCTTGAGATTGTCCCGGATGTGGGCTGCATTTTGGTTGCCTTTTGGGCTGGAGCTTCTCGAGGTTTGAGGCCTGGCTTGCTCCACCCCCTGCTCTTCATATTCTCCTGGATGTGGGCTGGATTTTGGCTGCCTTTTGGGCTGGAGCTTCTCGTGGTTTGAGGCCTGGCTTGCTCCACCACCTGCTCTTGAGATTGTCCCGGATATGGGCTGGATTTTGGCTGCATTTTGGGCTGGAGCTTCTCATGGTTTGAGGCCTGGCTTGCTCCACCCCCTGCTCTTGATATACTCCCGGATGTGTGCTGTATTATGGCTACCTGTTGGGCTGGAGCTTCTCGTGGTTTGAGGCCTGGCTTGCTCCACCCCCTGCTCTTGAGATTCTCCCGGATGTGGGCTGCATTTTGGCTGCCTTTTGCGCTGGAGCTTCTCGTGGTTTGAGGCCTGCCTTGCTCCACCCCCTGCTCTTGAGATTCTCCCGGATGTGGGCTGCATTTTGGCTGCCTTTTGGGCTGGAGCTTCTCGTGGTTTGAGGCCTGGCTTGCTCCACCCCCTGCTCTTGAGATTCTCCCGGATGTGGGCTGGATTTTGGCTGCCTTTTGGGCTGGAGCTTCTCGAGGTTTGAGGCCTGGCTTGCTGCACCCCCTGCTCTTGAGATTCTCCCGGATGTGGGCTGCATTTTGGCTGCCTTTTGGGCTGGAGCTTCTCGTGGTTTGAGGCCTGGCTTGCTCCACCCCCTGCTCTTGAGATTCTCCCGCATGTGGGCTGCATTTTGGCTGCATTTTGGGCTGGAGCTTCTCGTGGTTTGAGGCCTGCCTTGCTCCACCCACTGCTCTTGAGATTCTCCCGGATGTGGGCTGCATTTTGGTTTCCTTTTGGGCTGAGGCTTCTCGAGGTTTGTGGCCTGACTTGCTCGACCCCCTGCTCTTCATATTCTCCTGGATGTGGGCTGGATTTTGGCTGATGCTTGGCTGGAGCTTCTCGTGATTTGAGGCCTGGCTTGCTCCACTCCCTGCTCTTGAGATTCTCCCGGATGTGGGCTGCATTTTGGGCTGGAGCTTCTCGTGGTTTGAGGCCTGGCTTGCTCCACCCCCTGCTCCTGAGATTCTACCGGATGTGGTCTGCATTTTGGCTGATACTTGGGCTGGAGCTTCTCATGGTTTGAGGCCTGGCTTGCTCCACCCCCTGCTCTTGAGATTCTCCCGGATGTGGGCTGCATTTTGGCTGCCTTTTGGGCTGGAGCTTCTCGTGGTTTGAAGCCTGGCTTGCTCCACAACCTGCTCTTGAGATTCTCCCGGATGTGGGCTGCATTTTGGCTGCCTTTTGGGCTGGAGCTTCTCGTGGTTTGAGGCCTGGCTTGCTCCACCCCCTGCTCTTGAGATTCTCCCGGATGTGGGCTGCATTTTGGCTGCCTTTTGGGCTGGAGCTTCTCGTGGTTTGAGGCCTGGCTTGCTCCACCCCCTGCTCTTGAGATTCTCCCGGATGTGGGCTGCATTTTGGCTGCCTTTTGGGCTGGAGCTTCTCGTGGTTTGAGGCCTGGCTTGCTCCACCCCCTGCTCTTGAGATTCTCCCGGATGTGGGCTGTATTTTGGCTGCCTTTTGGGCTGCAGCTTCTCGAGGTTTGAGGCCTGGCTTGCTCCACCCCCTGCTCTTGAGATTCTCCCGGATGTGGGCTGCATTTTGGCTGACACTTGGGCTGGAGCTTCTCGTGGTTTGAGGCCTGGCTTGCTCCACCCCCTGCTCTTGAGATTCTCCCGGATGTGGGCTGCATTTTGGCTGCCTTTTGGGCTGGAGCTTCTCGTGGTTTGAGGCCTGGCTTGCTCCACCCCCTGCTCTTGAGATTCTCCCGGATGTGGGCTGCATTTTGGCTGCCTGTTGGGCTGGAGCTTCTCGAGGTTTGAGGCCTGGCTTGCTCCACCCCCTGCTCTTCATATTCTCCCGGATGTGGTTAGGATTTTGGCTACATTTTGGGATGGAGCTTCTCGTGGTTTGAGGCCTGGCTTGCTCCACCCCCTGCTCTTGAGATTCTCCCGGATGTGGGCTGCATTTTGGCTGATTCTTGGGCTGGAGCTTCTCGAGGTTTGAGGCCTGGCTTCCTCCACCCCCGGCTCTTCATATTCTCCTGGATGTGGGCTGCATTTTGGCTGATACTTGGGCTGGAGCTTCTCGTGGTTTGAGGCCTGGCTTGCTCCACCCCCTGCTCTTCATATTCTCCTGGATGTGGGCTGGATTTTGGCTGCATTTTGGGATGGAGCTTCTCGTGGTTTGAGGCCTGGCTTGCTCCACCCCCTGCTCTTGAGATTGTCCCGGATATGGGCTGCATTTTGGCTGCCTTTTGGGCTGGAGCTTCTTGTGGTTTGAGGCCTGGCTTGCTCCACTCCCTGCTCTTGAGATTCTCCCGGATGTGGGCTGCATTTTGGCTGATTCTTGGGCTGGAGCTTCTCGAGGTTTGAGGCCTGGCTTGCTCCACCCCCTGCTCTTCATATTCTCCTGGATGTGGGCTGGATTGTGGCTGATGCTTGGCTGGAGCTTCTCGTGATTTGAGGCCTGGCTTGCTCCACCCCCTGCTCTTGAGATTCTCCTGGATGTGGGCTGCATTTTGGCTGCATTTTGGGCTGGAGCTTCTCGTGGTTTGAGGCCTGGCTTGCTCCACCCCCTGCTCTTGAGATTCTCCCGGATGTGGGCTGCATTTTGGCTGCCTTTTGGGCTGGAGCTTCTCGTGGTTTGAGGCCTGGCTTTCTCCACCCCCTGCTCTTGAGATTCTCCCGGATGTGGGCTGCATTTTGGTTGCCTTTTGGGCTGGAGCTTCTCGAGGTTTGAGGTCTGGCTTGCTCCACCCCCTGCTCTTGAGATTCTCCCGGATGTGGGATGAATTTGGCTGCCTTTAGGGCTGGAGCTTCTCGAGGTTTGAGGCCTGGCTTGCTCCACCCCCTGCTCTTGATATTCTCCCGGATGTGGGCTGGATTTTGGCTGACTTTTGGGCTGGAGCTTCTCGAGGTTTGAGGCCTGGCTTGCTCCACCCCCTGCTCTTGAGATTCTCCCAGATGTGGGCTGCATTTTGGCTGCCTTTATGGCTGGAGATTCTCATGGCTTGAGGCCTGGCTTGCTCCACCCCCTGCTCTTGAGATTCTCCCCGATGTGGGCTGCATTTTCGCTGAATATTGGGCTGGAGCTTCTCGTGGTTTGAGGCCTGGCTTGCTCCACCCCCTGCTCTTGAGATTCTCCGGGATGTGGGCTGCATATTGGCTGATTCTTGGGGTGGAGCTTCTTGTGGTTTGAGGCCTGGCTTCTTCCACCCCCTGCTCTTGAAATTCTCCCGGATGTGGGCTGCATTTTGGCTGCCTTTTGGGCTGGAGCTTCTCGTGGTTTGAGGCCTGGCTTGCTCCACCCCCTGCTCTTGAGATTCTTCCGGATGTGGGCTGCATTTTGGCTGCCTTTTGGGCTGGAGCTTCTCGTGGTTTGAGGCCTGGCTTGCTCCACCCCCTACTCTTGATATTGTCCTGGATGTGGGCTGGATTTTGGCTGCCTTTTGGGCTGGAGCTTCTCGTGGTTTGAGGCCTGGTTTGCTCCACCCCCTGCTCTTGAGATTCTCCCGGATGTGGGCTGTATTTTGGCTGCCTTTTTGGGCTGCAGCTTCTTGAGGTTTGAGGCCTGGCTTGCTCCACCCCCTGCTCTTGAGATTCTCCCGGATGTGGGCTGCATTTTGGCTGACACTTGGGCTGGAGCTTCTCGTGGTTTGAGGCCTGGCTTGCTCCACCCCATGCTCCTGAGTTTCTCCCGGATGTGGGCTGGATTTTGGCTGCCTTTTGGGCTGGAGCTTCTCGTGGTTTGAGGCCTGGCTTGCTCCACCCCCTGCTCTTGAGATTCTCCTGGATGTGGGCTGGATTTTGGCTGCCTTTTGGGCTGGAGCTTCTCGAGGTTTGATGCCTGGCTTGCTCCACCCCCTGCTCCTGAGATTCTCCCGGATGTGGGCTGCATTTTGGCTGCCTTTTGGGCTGGAGCTTCTCGTGGTTTGAGGCCTGGCTTGCTCCACCCCCTACTCTTGATATTGTCCTGGATGTGGGCTGGATTTTGGCTGCCTTTTGGGCTGGAGCTTCTCGTGGTTTGAGGCCTGGTTTGCTCCACCCCCTGCTCTTGAGATTCTCCCGGATGTGGGCTGTATTTTGGCTGCCTTTTTGGGCTGCAGCTTCTTGAGGTTTGAGGCCTGGCTTGCTCCACCCCCTGCTCTTGAGATTCTCCCGGATGTGGGCTGCATTTTGGCTGACACTTGGGCTGGAGCTTCTCGTGGTTTGAGGCCTGGCTTGCTCCACCCCCTGCTCCTGAGTTTCTCCCGGATGTGGGCTGGATTTTGGCTGCCTTTTGGGCTGGAGCTTCTCGTGGTTTGAGGCCTGGCTTGCTCCACCCCCTGCTCTTGAGATTCTCCTGGATGTGGGCTGGATTTTGGCTGCCTTTTGGGCTGGAGCTTCTCGAGGTTTGATGCCTGGCTTGCTCCACCCCCTGCTCCTGAGATTCTCCCGGATGTGGGCTGCATTTTGGCTGCCTTTTGGGCTGGAGCTTCTCGAGGTTTGAGGCCTGGCTTGCTCCACCCCCTGCTCTTGAGATTCTCCCGGATGTGGGCTGCATTTTCGCTGAATATTGGGCTGGAGCTTCTCGTGGTTTGAGGCCTGGCTTGCTCCACCCCCTGCTCTTGAGATTCTCCGGGATGTGGGCTGCATATTGGCTGATTCTTGGGGTGGAGCTTCTCGTGGTTTGAGGCCTGGCTTGCTCCACCCCCTGCTCTTGAGATTCTCCCAGATGTGGGCTGCATTTTGGCTGCCTTTTGGGCTGGAGCTTCTCGTGGTTTGAGGCCTGGCTTGCTCCACCCCCTGCTCTTGAGATTCTCCCGGAGGTGGGCTGCATTTTGGCTGCCTTTTGGGCTGGAGCTTCTCGTGGTTTGAGGCCTGGCTTTCTCCACCCCCTGCTCTTGAGATTCTCCCGGATGTGGGCTGCATTTTGGCTGCCTTTTGGGCTGGAGCTTCTCGTGGTTTGAGGCCTGGCTTGCTCCACCCCCTGCTCTTGAGATTCTCCCGGATGTGGGCTGCATTTTGGCTGCCTTTTGGGCTGGAGCTTCTCGTGGTTTGAGGCCTGGCTTGCTCCACCCCCTTCTCTTGATATTCTCCTGGATGTGGGCTGGATTTTGGCTGCCTTTTGGGCTGGAGCTTCTCGAGGTTTGAGGCCTGGCTTGCTCCACCCCCTGCTCCTGAGATTCTCCCGGATGTGGGCTGCATTTTGGCTGCCTTT
The DNA here is from genome assembly GCA_027574665.1 of Rhynochetos jubatus. Classification (NCBI taxonomy): domain Eukaryota; kingdom Metazoa; phylum Chordata; class Aves; order Eurypygiformes; family Rhynochetidae; genus Rhynochetos; species Rhynochetos jubatus. The sequence goes on from CM050669.1 coordinate 1,513,271, forward strand.
TGGGCTGGAGCTTCTCGAGGTTTGAGGCCTGGCTTGCTCCACCCCCTGCTCTTGAGATTCTCCCGGATGTGGGCTGCATTTTGGCTGCCTTTAGGGCTGGAGATTCTCATGGCTTGAGGCCTGGCTTGCTCCACCCCCTGCTCTTGAGATTCTCCCCGATGTGAGCTGCATTTTCGCTGAATATTGGGCTGGAGCTTCTCGTGGTTTGAGGCCTGGCTTGCTCCACCCCCTGCTCTTGAGATTCTCCGGGATGTGGGCTGCATATTGGCTGATTCTTGGGGTGGAGCTTCTTGTGGTTTGAGGCCTGGCTTCCTCCACCCCCTGCTCTTGAAATTCTCCCGGATGTGGGCTGCATTTTGGCTGCCTTTTGGGCTGGAGCTTCTCGTGGTTTGAGGCCTGGCTTGCTCCACCCCCTGCTCTTGAGATTCTCCCGGATGTGGGCTGCATTTTGGCTGCCTTTTGGGCTGGAGCTTCTCGTGGTTTGAGGCCTGGCTTGCTCCACCCCCTACTCTTGATATTGTCCTGGATGTGGGCTGGATTTTGGCTGCCTTTTGGGCTGGAGCTTCTCGTGGTTTGAGGCCTGGTTTGCTCCACCCCCTGCTCTTGAGATTCTCCCGGATGTGGGCTGTATTTTGGCTGCCTTTTTGGGCTGCAGCTTCTTGAGGTTTGAGGCCTGGCTTGCTCCACCCCCTGCTCTTGAGATTCTCCCGGATGTGGGCTGCATTTTGGCTGACACTTGGGCTGGAGCTTCTCGTGGTTTGAGGCCTGGCTTGCTCCACCCCCTGCTCTTGAGATTCTCACGGATGTGGGCTGCATTTTGGCTGCATTTTGGGCTGGAGCTTCTTGTGGTTTGAGGCCTGGCTTGCTCCACCCCCTGCTCCTGAGTTTCTCCCGGATGTGGGCTGGATTTTGGCTGCCTTTTGGGCTGGAGCTTCTCGTGGTTTGAGGCCTGGCTTGCTCCACCCCCTGCTCTTGAGATTCTCCTGGATGTGGGCTGGATTTTGGCTGCCTTTTGGGCTGGAGCTTCTCGAGGTTTGATGCCTGGCTTGCTCCACCCCCTGCTCCTGAGATTCTCCCGGATGTGGGCTGCATTTTGGCTGCCTTTTGGGCTGGAGCTTCTCGAGGTTTGAGGCCTGGCTTGCTCCACCCCCTGCTCTTGAGATTCTCCCGGATGTGGGCTGCATTTTGGCTGCCTTTAGGGCTGGAGATTCTCATGGCTTGAGGCCTGGCTTGCTCCACCCCCTGCTCTTGAGATTCTCCCCGATGTGGGCTGCATTTTCGCTGAATATTGGGCTGGAGCTTCTCGTGGTTTGAGGCCTGGCTTGCTCCACCCCCTGCTCTTCAGATTCTCCCGGATGTGGGCTGCATATTGGCTGATTCTTGGGGTGGAGCTTCTTGTGGTTTGAGGCCTGGCTTCCTCCACCCCCTGCTCTTGAAATTCTCCCGGATGTGGGCTGCATTTTGGCTGCCTTTTGGGCTGGAGCTTCTCGTGGTTTGAGGCCTGGCTTGCTCCACCCCCTGCTCTTGAGATTCTCCCGGATGTGGGCTGCATTTTGGCTGCCTTTTGGGCTGGAGCTTCTCGTGGTTTGAGGCCTGGCTTGCTCCACCCCCTGCTCTTGAGATTCTCCCGGAGGTGGGCTGCATTTTGGCTGCCTTTTGGGCTGGAGCTTCTCGTGGTTTGAGGCCTGGTTTGCTCCACCCCCTGCTCTTGATATTCTCCCGGATGTGGGCTGTATTTTGGCTGCCTTTTTGGGCTGCAGCTTCTCGAGGTTTGAGGCCTGGCTTGCTCCACCCCCTGCTCTTGAGATTCTCCCGGATGTGGGCTGCATTTTGGCTGACACTTGGGCTGGAGCTTCTCGTGGTTTGAGGCCTGGCTTGCTCCACCCCCTGCTCTTGAGAATCTCCCGGATGTGGGCTGCATTTTGGCTGCCTTTTGGGCTGGAGCTTCTTGTGGTTTGAGGCCTGGCTTGCTCCACCCCCTGCTCCTGAGATTCTCCCGGATGTGGGCTGCATTGTGGCTGCCTTTTGGGCTGGAGATTCTCGTGGTTTGAGGCCTGGCTTGCTCCACCCCCTGCTCTTGAGATTCTCCCGGATGTGGGCTGCATTTTGGCTGACACTTGGGCTGGAGCTTCTCGAGGTTTGAGGCCTGGCTTGCTCCACCCCCTGCTCTTCATATTCTCCCGAATGTGGTTAGGATTTTGGCTACATTTTGGGATGGAGCTTCTCGTGGTTTAAGGCCTGGCTTGCTCCACCACCTGCTCTTGAGATTGTCCCGGATATGGGCTGGATTTTGGCTGCATTTTGGGCTGGAGCTTCTCATGGTTTGAGACCTGGATTGGTCGACCCCCTGCTCTTGAGATTCTCCCGGATGTGGGCTGCATTTTGGCTGCCTGTTGGGCTGGAGATTCTCGTGGTTTGAGGCCTGGCTTGCTCCACCCCCTGCTCTTCATATTCTCCTGGATGTGGGCTGGATTTTGGCTGCCTTTTGGGATGGAGCTTCTCGTGGTTTGAGGCCTGGCTTGCTCCACCCCCTGCTCTTGAGATTCTCCCGGATGTGGGCTGCATTTTGGCTGCATTTTGGGCTGGAGCTTCTCGTGGTTTGAGGCCTGGCTTGCTCCACCCCCTGCTCTTGAGATTCTCCCGGAGGTGGGCTGCATTTTGGCTGCCTTTTGGGCTGGAGCTTCTCGTGGTTTGAGGCCTGGCTTTCTCCACCCCCTGCTCTTGAGATTCACCCGGATGTGGGCTGCATTTTGGTTGCCTTTTGGGCTGGAGCTTCTCGAGGTTTGAGGCCTGGCTTGCTCCACCCCCTGCTCTTGATATTCTCCTGGATGTGGGCTGCATTTTGGCTGCCTTTTGGGCTGGAGCTTCTCGAGGTTTGAGGCCTGGCTTGCTCCACACCCTGCTCCTGAGATTCTCCCGGATGTGGGCTGCATTTTGGCTGCCTTTTGGGCTGGAGCTTCTCGAGGTTTGAGGCCTGGCTTGTTCCACCCCCTGCTCTTGAGATTCTCCCGGATGTGGGCTGCATTTTGGCTGCCTTTAGGGCTGGAGATTCTCATGGTTTGAGGCCTGGCTTGCTCCACCCCCTGCTCTTGAGATTCTCCCCGATGTGGGCTGCATTTTCGCTGAATTTTGGGCTGGAGCTTCTCGTGGTTTGAGGCCTGGCTTGCTCCACCCCCTGCTCTTGAGATTCTCCCGGATGTGGGCTGCATATTGGCTGACACTTGGGCTGGAGCTTCTTGTGGTTTGAGGCCTGGCTTCCTCCACCCCCTGCTCTTGAGATTCTCCCGGATGTGGGCTGCATTTTGGCTGCCTTTTGGGCTGGAGCTTCTCGTGGTTTGAGGCCTGGCTTGCTCCACCCCCTGCTCTTGAGATTCTCCCGGATGTGGGCTGCATTTTGGCTGCCTTTTGGGCTGGAGCTTCTCGTGGTTTGAGGCCTGGCTTGCTCCACCCCCTGCTCTTGAGATTCTCCCGGATGTGGGCTGCATTTTGTCTGATTCTTGGGCTGGAGCTTCTCGTGGTTTGAGGCCTGGCTTGCTCCACCCCCTGCTCTTGAGATTCTCCCGGATGTGGGCTGGATTTTGGCTGCCTTTTGGGCTGGAGCTTCTCGAGGTTTGAGGCCTGGCTTGCTCCACCCCCTGCTCTTGAGATTCTCCCGGATGTGGGCTGCATTTTGGCTGACACTTGGGCTGGAGCTTCTCGAGGTTTGAGGCCTGGCTTGCTCCACCCCCTGCTCTTCATATTCTCCCGAATGTGGTTAGGATTTTGGCTACATTTTGGGATGGAGCTTCTCGTGGTTTAAGGCCTGGCTTGCTCCACCACCTGCTCTTGAGATTGTCCCGGATATGGGCTGGATTTTGGCTGCATTTTGGGCTGGAGCTTCTCATGGTTTGAGACCTGGATTGGTCGACCCCCTGCTCTTGAGATTCTCCCGGATGTGGGCTGCATTTTGGCTGCCTGTTGGGCTGGAGATTCTCGTGGTTTGAGGCCTGGCTTGCTCCACCCCCTGCTCTTCATATTCTCCTGGATGTGGGCTGGATTTTGGCTGCCTTTTGGGATGGAGCTTCTCGTGGTTTGAGGCCTGGCTTGCTCCACCCCCTGCTCTTGAGATTCTCCCGGATGTGGGCTGCATTTTGGCTGCATTTTGGGCTGGAGCTTCTCGTGGTTTGAGGCCTGGCTTGCTCCACCCCCTGCTCTTGAGATTCTCCCGGAGGTGGGCTGCATTTTGGCTGCCTTTTGGGCTGGAGCTTCTCGTGGTTTGAGGCCTGGCTTTCTCCACCCCCTGCTCTTGAGATTCACCCGGATGTGGGCTGCATTTTGGTTGCCTTTTGGGCTGGAGCTTCTCGAGGTTTGAGGCCTGGCTTGCTCCACCCCCTGCTCTTGATATTCTCCTGGATGTGGGCTGCATTTTGGCTGCCTTTTGGGCTGGAGCTTCTCGAGGTTTGAGGCCTGGCTTGCTCCACACCCTGCTCCTGAGATTCTCCCGGATGTGGGCTGCATTTTGGCTGCCTTTTGGGCTGGAGCTTCTCGAGGTTTGAGGCCTGGCTTGTTCCACCCCCTGCTCTTGAGATTCTCCCGGATGTGGGCTGCATTTTGGCTGCCTTTAGGGCTGGAGATTCTCATGGTTTGAGGCCTGGCTTGCTCCACCCCCTGCTCTTGAGATTCTCCCCGATGTGGGCTGCATTTTCGCTGAATTTTGGGCTGGAGCTTCTCGTGGTTTGAGGCCTGGCTTGCTCCACCCCCTGCTCTTGAGATTCTCCCGGATGTGGGCTGCATATTGGCTGACACTTGGGCTGGAGCTTCTTGTGGTTTGAGGCCTGGCTTCCTCCACCCCCTGCTCTTGAGATTCTCCCGGATGTGGGCTGCATTTTGGCTGCCTTTTGGGCTGGAGCTTCTCGTGGTTTGAGGCCTGGCTTGCTCCACCCCCTGCTCTTGAGATTCTCCCGGATGTGGGCTGCATTTTGGCTGCCTTTTGGGCTGGAGCTTCTCGTGGTTTGAGGCCTGGCTTGCTCCACCCCCTGCTCTTGAGATTCTCCCGGATGTGGGCTGCATTTTGTCTGATTCTTGGGCTGGAGCTTCTCGTGGTTTGAGGCCTGGCTTGCTCCACCCCCTGCTCTTGAGATTCTCCCGGATGTGGGCTGGATTTTGGCTGCCTTTTGGGCTGGAGCTTCTCGAGGTTTGAGGCCTGGCTTGCTCCACCCCCTGCTCTTGATATTCTCCCGGATGTGGGCTGCATTTTGGCTGACACTTGGGCTGGATCTTCTCGTGGTTTGAGGCCTGGCTTCCTCCACACCCTGCTCTTGAGATTCTCCCAGATGTGTGCTGGATTTTGGCTGCCTTTTGGGCTGGAGCTTCTCGTGGTTTGAGGCCTGGCTTGCTCCACCCCCTGCTCTTGAGATTCTCCCGGATGTGGGCTGCATTTTGGCTGCCTTTTGGGCTGGAGCTTCTCGTGGTTTGAGGCCTGGCTTGCTCCACCCCCTGCTCTTGAGATTCTCCCGGATGTGGGCTACATTTTGGCTGCCTTTTGGGCTGGAGCCCTCTCGTGGTTCCAGGCCTGGCTTGCTCCACCCCCTGCTCTTGAGATTCTCCCGGATGTGGGCTGCATTTTGGCTGATTCTTGGGCTGGAGCTTCTCGTGGTTTGAGGCCTGACTTGCTCGACCCCCTGCTCTTGAGATTCTCCCGGATGTGGGCTGCATTTTGGCTGCCTTTTGGGCTGGAGCTTCTCGTGGTTTGAGGCCTGGCTTGCTCCACCCCCTGCTCTTGAGATTCTCCCAGATGTGGGCTGCATATTGGCTGCCTTTTGGGCTGGAGCTTCTCGAGGTTTGAGGCCTGGCTTGCTCCACCCCCTGCTCTTGAGATTCTCCCGCATGTGGGCTGCATTTTGGCTGCCTTTTGGGCTGGAGCTTCTCGTGGTTTGAGCCCTGGCTTGCTCCACACACTGCTCTTCATATGATCCTGGATGTTGGCTGTATTTTGGCTGATACTTGGGCTGGAGCTTCTCGTGGTTTGAGGCCTGGCTTGCTCCACCCCCTGCTCTTGAGATTCTCCCGGATGTGGGCTGCATTTTGGTTGCCTTTTGGGCTGGAGCTTCTCGAGGTTTGAGGCCTGGCTTGCTCAACCACCTGCTCTTCATATTCTCCCGGATGTGGTTAGGATTTTGGCTACATTTTGGGCTGGAGCTTCCCGTGGTTTGAGGCCTGGCTTGCTCCACCACCTGCTCTTGAGATTGTCCCGGATATGGGCTGGATTTTGGCTGCATTTTGGGCTAGAGCTTCTCATGGTTTGAGGCCTGGCTTGCTCCACCCCCTGCTCTTGAGATTCTCCCGGATGTGGGCTGCATTTTGGCTGCCTTTTGGGCTGGAGATTCTCGTGGTTTGAGGCCTGGCTTGCTCCACCCCCTGCTCTTGAGATTCTCCCGGATGTGGGCTGCATTTTGGCTGCATTTTGGGCTGGAGCTTGTCGTGGTTTGAGGCCTGGCTTGCTCCACCCCCTGCTCTTGATATTCTCCTGGATGTGGGCTGGATTTTGGCTGCCTTTTGGGCTGGAGCTTCTCGAGGTTTGAGGCCTGGCTTGCTCCACCCCCTGCTCCTGAGATTCTCCCGGATGTGGGCTGCATTTTGGCTGTGTTTAGGGCTGGAGATTCTCATGCTTTGAGGCCTGGCTTGCTCTACCCCCTGCTCTTGAGATTCTCCCCGATGTGGGCTGCATTTTCGCTGAATTTTGGGCTGGAGCTTCTCGTGGTTTGAGGCCTGGGTTGCTCCACCCCCTGCTCTTGAGATTCTCCCGGATGTGGGCTGCATATTGGCTGATTCTTGGGGTGGAGCTTCTTGTGGTTTGAGGCCTGGCTTGCTCCACCCCCTGCTCTTGAGATTCTCCCGGATGTGGGCTGCATTTTGGCTGCCTTTTGGGCTGGAGCTTCTCGTGGTTTGAGGCCTGGCTTGCTCCACCCCCTGCTCTTGAGATTCTCCCGGATGTGGGCTGGATTTTGGCTGCCTTTTGGGCTGGAGCTTCTCGTGGTTTGAGGCCTGCCTCGCTCCACCCCCTGCTCTTGAGATTCTCCCGGATGTGGGCTGCATTTTGGCTGCCTTTTGGGCTGGAGCTTCTCGTGGTTTGAGGCCTGGCTTGCTCCACCCCCTGCTCTTGAGATTCTCCCGCATGTGGGCTGCATTTTGGCTGCCTTTTGGGCTGGAGCTTCTCGTGGTTTGAGGCCTGGCTTGCTCCACCCCCTGCTCTTGAGATTCTCCCGCATGTGGGCTGCAAATTGGCTGCATTTTGGGCTGGAGCTTCTCGTGGTTTGAGGCCTGGTTTGCTCCACCCCCTGCTCTTGAGATTCTCCCGGATGTGGGCTGTATTTTGGCTGCCTTTTGGGCTGGAGCTTCTCGAGGTTTGAGGCCTGGCTTGCTCCACCCCCTGCTCTTGAGATTCTCCCGGATGTGGGCTGGATTTTGGCTGCCTTTTGGGCTGGAGCTTCTCGTGGTTTGAGGCCTGGCTTGCTCCACCCCCTGCTCTTGAGATTCTCCCGGATGTGGGCTGCATTTTGGCTGCCTTTTGGGCTGGAGCTTCTCGTGGTTTGAGGCCTGGCTTGCTCCACCCCCTGCTCTTGAGATTCTCCCGGATGTGGGCTACATTTTGGCTGCCTTTTGGGCTGGAGCCCTCTCGTGGTTCCAGGCCTGGCTTGCTCCACCCCCTGCTCTTGATATTCTCCCGGATGTGGGCTGCATTTTGGCTGACACTTGGGCTGGAGCTTCTCGAGGTTTGAGGCCTGGCTTGCTCCACCCCCTGCTCTTGATATTCTCCCGGATGTGGGCTGCATTTTGGCTGCCTTTTGGGCTGGAGCTTCTCGTGGTTTGAGCCCTGGCTTGCTCCACACACTGCTCTTCATATGATCCTGGATGTTGGCTGCATTTTGGCTGATACTTGGGCTGGAGCTTCTCGTGGTTTGAGGCCTGGCTTGCTCCACCCCCTGCTCTTGAGATTGTCCCGGATGTGGGCTGCATATTGGTTGCCTTTTGGGCTGGAGCTTCTCGAGGTTTGAGGCCTGGCTTGCTCCACCCCCTGCTCTTCATATTCTCCCGGATGTGGTTAGGATTTTGGCTACATTTTGGGATGGAGCTTCTCGTGGTTTGAGGCCTGGCTTGCTCCACCACCTGCTCTTGAGATTGTCCCGGATATGGGCTGGATTTTGGCTGCATTTTGGGCTGGATCTTCTCATGGTTTGAGGCCTGGCTTGCTCGACCCCCTGCTCTTGAGATTCTCCCGGATGTGGGCTGCATTTTGGCTGCCTGTTGGGCTGGAGATTCTCGTGGTTTGAGGCCTGGCTTGCTCCACCCCCTGCTCTTGAGATTCTCCCGGATGTGGGCTGCATTTTGGCTGATTCTTGGGCTGGAGCTTCTCGAGGTTTGAGGCCTGGCTTGCTCCACCCCCTGCTCTTCATATTCTCCTGGATGTGGGCTGCATTTTGGCTGATGCTTGGCTGGAGCTTCTCGTGATTTGAGGCCTGGCTTGCTCCACCCCCTGCTCTTGAGATTCTCCCGGATGTGGGCTGCATTTTGGCTGCCTTTAGGGCTGGAGCTTCTCGAGGTTTGAGGCCTGGCTTGCTCCACCCCCTGCTCTTGAGATTCTCCCGGATGTGGGCTGCATTTTGGCTGCCTTTAGGGCTGGAGCTTCTCGAGGTTTGAGGCCTGGCTTGCTCCACCCCCTGCTCTTGAGATTCTCCCGGATGTGGGCTGGATTTTGGCTGCATTTTGGGCTGGAGATTCTTGAGGTTTGAGGCCTGGCTTGCTCCACCCCCTGCTCTTGAGATTCTCCCGGAGGTGGGCTGGATTTTGGCTGCATTTTGGGCTGGAGCTTCTTGTGGTTTGAGGCCTGGCTTTCTCCACCCCCTGCTCTTGAGATTCTCCCGGATGTGGGCTGCATTTTGGCTGCATTTTGGCTGGAGCTTCTCGTGGTTTGAGGCCTGGCGTGCTCCACCCCCTGCTCTTGAGATTCTCCTGGATGTGGGCTGGAGTTTGGCTGCCTTTTGGGCTTTAGCTTTTCGAGGTTTGAGGCCTGGCTTGCTCCACCCCCTGCTCTTGAGATTCTCCCGGATGTGGGCTGCATTTTGGCTGCCTTTTGGGCTGGAGCTTCTCGAGGTTTGAGGCCTGGCTTGTTCCACCCCCTGCTCTTGAGATTCTCCCGGATGTGGGCTGCATTTTGGCTGCCTTTAGGGCTGGAGATTCTCATGGTTTGAGGCCTGGCTTGCTCCACCCCCTGCTCTTGAGATTCTCCCGGATGTGGCCTGCATTTTGGCTGCCTTTTGGGCTGGAGCTTCTTGTGGTTTGAGGCCTGGCTTGCTCCACCCCCTGCTCTTGAGATTCTCCCGGATGTGGGCTGCATTTTGGCTGCCTTTTGGGCTGGAGCTTCTCGTGGTTTGAGGCCTGGCTTGCTCCACCCCCTGCTCTTCATAGTCTCCTGCATGTGGGCTGGATTTTGGCTGCCTTTTGGGCTGGACATTCTCATGGTTTGAGGCCTGGCTTGCTCCACCCCCTGCTCTTGAGATTCTCCCGGATGTGGGCTGCATTTTGGCTGCCTTTTGGGCTGGAGCTTCTTGTGGTTTGAGGCCTGGCTTTCTCCACCCCCTGCTCTTGAGATTCTCCCGGATGTGGGCTGCATTTTGGCTGCCTTTTGGGCTGGAGCTTCTCGTGGTTTGAGGCCTGGCTTGCTCCACCCCCTGCTCTTGAGATTCTCCCGGATGTGGGCTGCATTTTGGCTGCATTTTGGCTGGAGCTTCTCGTGGTTTGAGGCCTGGCGTGCTCCACCCCCTGCTCTTGATATTCTCCTGGATGTGGGCTGCATTTTGGCTGTGTTTAGGGCTGGAGATTCTCGAGGTTTGAGGCCTGGCTTGCTCTACCCCCTGCTCTTGAGATTCTCCCCGATGTGGGCTGCATTTTGGCTGCCTTTTGGGCTGGAGCTTCTCGAGGTTTGAGGCCTGGCTTGTTCCACCCCCTGCTCTTGAGATTCTCCCGGATGTGGGCTGCATTTTGGCTGCCTTTAGGGCTGGAGCTTCTCGTGGTTTGAGGCCTGCCTTGCTCCATCCCCAGCTCTTGAGATTCTCCCGGATGTGGGCTGCATTTTGGCTGCCTTTTGGGCTGGAGCTTCTCGTGGTTTGAGGCCTGGCTTGCTCCACCCCCTGCTCTTGAGATTCTCCCGGATGTGGGCTGCATTTTGGCTGCCTTTTGGGCTGGAGCTTCTCATGGTTTGAGGCCTGGCTTGCTCCACCCCCTGCTCTTGAGATTCTCCCGGATGTGGGCTACATTTTGGCTGCCTTTTGGGCTGGAACCCTCTCGTGGTTCCAGGCCTGGCTTGCTCCACCCCCTGCTCTTGAGATTCTCCCGGATGTGGGCTGCATTTTGGCTGATTCTTGGGCTGGAGCTTCTCGTGGTTTGAGGCCTGGCTTGCTCCACCCCCTGCTCTTGAGATTCTCCCGGTTGTGGGCTGCATTTTGGCTGCCTTTTGGGCTGGAGCTTCTCGTGGTTTGAGGCCTGGCTTGCTCCACACCCTGCTCTTGAGATTCTCCCAGATGTGGGCTGCATATTGGCTGCCTTTTGGGCTGGAGCTTCTCGAGGTTTGAGGCCTGGCTTGCTCCACCCCCTGCTCTTGATATTCTCCCGGATGTGGGCTGCATTTTGGCTGCCTTTTGGGCTGGAGCTTCTCGTGGTTTGAGCCCTGGCTTGCTCCACACACTGCTCTTCATATGATCCTGGATGTTGGCTGCATTTTGGCTGATACTTGGGCTGGAGCTTCTCGTGGTTTGAGGCCTGGCTTGCTCCACCCCCTGCTCTTGAGATTGTCCCGGATGTGGGCTGCATATTGGTTGCCTTTTGGGCTGGAGCTTCTCGAGGTTTGAGGCCTGGCTTGCTCCACCCCCTGCTCTTGAGATTGTCCCGGATATGGGCTGGATTTTGGCTGCATTTTGGGCTGGAGCTTCTCATGGTTTGAGGCCTGGCTTGCTCGACCCCCTGCTCTTGAGATTCTCCCGGATGTGGGCTGCATTTTGGCTGCGTGTTGGGCTGGAGATTCTCGTGGTTTGAGGCCTGGCTTGCTCCACCCCCTGCTCTTCATATTCTCCTGGATGTGGGCTGCATTTTGGCTGATGCTTGGCTGGAGCTTCTCGTGATTTGAGGCCTGGCTTGCTCCACCCCCTGCTCTTGAGATTCTCCCGGATGTGGGCTGCATTTTGGCTGCCTTTTGGGCTGGAGCTTCTCGTGGTTTGAGGCCTGGCTTGCTCCACCCCCTGCTCTTGAGATTCTCCTGGATGTGGGCTGCATTTTGGCTGCCTTTTGGGCTGGAGCTTCTCGTGGTTTGAGGCCTGGCTTGCTCCACCCCCTGCTCTTGAGATTCTCCTGGATGTGGGCTGCATTTTGGCTGCCTTTTGGGCTGGAGCTTCTCGTGGTTTGAGGCCTGGCGTGCTCCACCCCCTGCTCTTGAGATTCTCCCGGATGTGGGCTGCATTTTGGCTGCCTTTTGGGCTGGAGATTCTCATGGTTTGAGGCCTGGCTTGCTCCACCCCCTGCTCTTGAGATTCTCCCGGATGTGGCCTGCATTTTGGCTGCCTTTTGGGCTGGAGCTTCTTGTGGTTTGAGGCCTGGCTTGCTCCACCCCCTGCTCTTGAGATTCTCCCGGATGTGGGCTGCATTTTGGCTGCCTTTTGGGCTGGAGCTTCTCGTGGTTTGAGGCCTGGCTTGCTCCACCCCCTGCTCTTGAGATTCTCCTGGATGTGGGCTGCATTGTGGCTGCCTTTTGGGCTGGAGCTTCTCGTGGTTTGAGGCCTGGGTTGCTCCACCCCCAGCTCTTGAGATTCTCCCGGATGTGGGCTGCATTTTGGCTGCCTTTTGGGCTGGAGCTTCTCGTGGTTTGAGGCCTGGCTTGCTCCACCCCCTGCTCTTGAGATTCTCCCGGATGTGGGCTGCATTTTGGCTGCATTTTGGCTGGAGCTTCTCGTGGTTTGAGTCCTGGCGTGCTCCACCCCCTGCTCTTGAGATTCTCCCGGATGTGGGCTGCATTTTGGCTGCCTTTTGGGCTGGAGCTTCTCGTGGTTTGAGGCCTGGCTTGCTCCACCCCCTGCTCTTGAGATTCTCCTGGATGTGGGCTGCATTGTGGCTGCCTTTTGGGCTGGAGCTTCTCGTGGTTTGAGGCCTGGGTTGCTCCACCCCCAGCTCTTGAGATTCTCCCGGATGTGGGCTGCATTTTGGCTGCCTTTTGGGCTGGAGCTTCTCGTGGTTTGAGTCCTGGCTTGCTCCACCCCCTGCTCTTGAGATTCTCCCGGATGTGGGCTGCATTTTGGCTGCCTTTAGGGCTGGAGATTCTCATGGTTTGAGGCCTGGCTTGCTCCACCCCCTGCTCTTGAGATTCTCCCCGATGTGGGCTGCATTTTGGCTGCCTTTTGGGCTGGAGCTTCTCGAGGTTTGAGGCCTGGCTTGTTCCACCCCCTGCTCTTGAGATTCTCCCGGATGTGAGCTGGATTTTGGCTGCATTTTGGCCTGGAGCTTCTTGTGGTTTGAGGCCTGGCTTGCTCCACCCCCTGCTCTTGAGATTCTCCCGGATGTGGGCTGCATTTTGGCTGCCTTTTGGGCTGGAGCTTCTCGTGGTTTGAGGCCTGTCTTGCTCCACCCCCTGCTCTTGATATTCTCCCGGATGTGGGCTGCATTTTGGCTGACACTTGGGCTGGAGCTTCTCGTGGTTTGAGGCCTGGCTTGCTCCACACCCTGCTCTTGAAATTGTCCCGGATGTGGGCTGGATTTTGGCTGCCTTTTGGGCTGGAGCTTCTCGTGGTTTGAGGCCTGGCTTGCTCCACCCCCTGCTCTTGAGATTCTCCCGGATGTGGGCTGCATTTTGGCTGCCTTTTGGGCTGGAGCTTCTCGTGGTTTGAGGCCTAGCTTGCTCCAACCCCTGCTCTTGAGATTCTCCCGGATGTGGGCTGCATTTTGGCTGCCTTTAGGGCTGGAGCTTCTCATGGTTTGAGGCCTGGCTTGCTCCACAACCTGCTCTTGAGATTCTCCCGGATGTGGGCTGCATTTTGGCTGCCTATTGGGCTGGAGCTTCTCGTGGTTTGAGGCCTGGCTTGCTCCACCCCCTGCTCTTGAGATTCTCCCGGCTGTGGGCTGGATTTTGGCTGCCTTTTGGGCTGGAGCTTCTCATGGTTTGAGGCCTGGCTTCCTCCAGCCCCTGCTCTTGAGATTCTCCCGGATGTGGGCTGCATTTTGGCTGATTCTTGGGCTGGAGCTTCTCGTGGTTTGAGGCCTGGCTTGCTCCACCCCCTGCTCTTGAGATTCTCCCGGATGTGGGCTGGATTTTGGCTGCCTTTTGGGCTTTAGCTTCTCGAGGTTTGAGGCCTGGCTTGTTCCACCCCCTGCTCTTGAGATTCTCGCGGAGGTTGGCTGCATTTTGGCTGCCTTTAGGGCTGGAGCTTCTCGAGGTTTGAGGCCTGGCTTACTCCACCCCCTGCTCTTGAGATTCTCCCGGATGTGGGCTGGATTTTTTCTGCTGTTAGGGCTGGAGCTTCTCGTGGTTTGAGGCCTGGCTTGCTCCACCCCCTGCTCTTGAGATTCTCCTGGATGTGGGCTGCATTTTGGCTGCCTTTTGGGCTGGAGCTTCTCGTGATTTGAAGCCTGGCTTGCTCCACCCCCTGCTCTTGAGATTCTCCTGGATGTGGCCTGCATTTTGGCTGCCTTTTGGGCTGGAGCTTCTTGTGGTTTGAGGCCTGGCTTGCTCCACCCCCTGCTCTTGAGATTCTCCCGGATGTGGGCTGCATTTTGGCTGCCTTTTGGGCTGGAGCTTCTCGTGGTTTGAGGCCTGGCTTGCTCCACCCCCTGCTCTTGAGATTCTCCTGGATGTGGGCTGCATTGTGGCTGCCTTTTGGGCTGGAGCTTCTCGTGGTTTGAGGCCTGGCTTGCTCCACCCCCTGCTCTTGAGATTCTCCCGTATGTGGGCTGGATTTTGGCTGCCTTTTGGGCTGGAGCTTCTCGTGGTTTGAGGCCTGTCTTGCTCCACACCCTGCTCTTGAAATTGTCCTGGATGTGGGCTGGATTTTGGCTGCCTTTTGGGCTGGAGCTTCTCGTGGTTTGAGGCCTGGCTTGCTCCACCGCCTGCTCTTGAGATTCTCCCGGATGTGGGCTGCATTTTGGTTGCCTTTTGGGCTGGAGCTTCTCGTGGTTTGAGGCCTGGCTTGCTCCAACCCCTGCTCTTGAGATTCTCCCGGATGTGGGCTGCATTTTGGCTGCCTTTTGGGCTGGAGCTTCTCGTGGTTTGAGGCCTGGCTTGCTCCACCCCCTGCTCGTGAGATTCTCCCGGATGTGGGCTGGATTTTGGCTGCCTTTTGGGCTGGAGTTTCTAATGGTTTGAGGCCTGGCTTGTTCCACCCCTTGCTCTTGAGATTCTCCCGGAGGTTGGCTGCATTTTGGCTGCCTTTAGGGCTGGAGCTTCTCGAGGTTTGAGGCCTGGCTTGCTCCACCCCCTGCTCTTGAGATTCTCCCGGATGTGGGCTGGATTTTGGCTGCTGTTAGGGCTGGAGCTTCTCGTGGTTTGAGGCCTGTCTTGCTCCACCCCCTGCTCTTGATATTCTCCTGGATGTGGGCTGCATTTTGGCTGCCTTTTGGGCTGGAGCTTCTCGTGGTTTGAGGCCTGGCTTGCTCCACCCCCTGCTCTTGAGATTCTCCCGTATGTGGGCTGGATTTTGGCTGCCTTTTGGGCTGGAGCTTCTCGTGGTTTGAGGCCTGTCTTGCTCCACACCCTGCTCTTGAAATTGTCCCGGATGTGGGCTGCATTTTGGCTGCCTTTTGGGCTGGAGCTTCTCGTGGTTTGAGGCCTGGCTTGCTCCAACCCCTGCTCTTGAGATTCTCCCGGATGTGGGCTGCATTTTGGCTGCCTTTTGGGCTGGAGCTTCTCGTGGTTTGAGGCCTGGCTTGCTCCACCCCCTGCTCGTGAGATTCTCCCGGATGTGGGCTGGATTTTGGCTGCCTTTTGGGCTGGAGTTTCTAATGGTTTGAGGCCTGGCTTGTTCCACCCCTTGCTCTTGAGATTCTCCCGGAGGTTGGCTGCATTTTGGCTGCCTTTAGGGCTGGATCTTCTCGAGGTTTGAGGCCTGGCTTGCTCCACCCCCTGCTCTTGAGATTCTCCCGGATGTGGGCTGGATTTTGGCTGCTGTTAGGGCTGGAGCTTCTCGTGGTTTGAGGCCTGTCTTGCTCCACCCCCTGCTCTTGATATTCTCCTGGATGTGGGCTGCATTTTGGCTGCCTTTTGGGCTGGAGCTTCTCGAGGTTTGAGCCCTGGCTTGCTCCACCCCCTGCTCTTGAGATTCTCCCGGATGTGGGCTGCATTTTGGATGCATTTTGGGCTGGAGCTTCTCGTGATTTGAAGCCTGGCTTGCTCCACCCCCTGCTCTTGAGATTCTCCCGGATGTGGGCTGCATTTTGGCTGCCTTTTTGGCTGGAGCTTCTCGTGGTTTGAGGCCTGGTTTGCTCCACCCCCTGCTCTTGAGATTCTCCCGGATGTGGGCTGCATTTTCGCTGCATTTTGGGCTGGAGCTTCTCGTGGTTTGAGGCCTGGCTTGCTCCACCCCCTGCTCTTGAAATTTTCCCGGATGTGGGCTGGATTTTGGCTGCCTTTTGGGCTGGAGATTCTCGTGGTTTGAGGCCTGGCTTGCTCCACCCCCTGCTCTTGAGATTCTCCTGGATGTGGGCTGCATTTTGGCTGCCTTTTGGGCTGGAGCTTCTCGTGGTTTGAGGCCTGGCTTGCTCCAACCCCTGCTCTTGAGATTCTCCCGGATGTGGGCTGCATTTTGGCTGCCTTTAGGGCTGGAGCTTCTCATGGTTTGAGGCCTGGCTTGCTCCACAACCTGCTCTTGAGATTCTCCCGGATGTGGGCTGCATTTTGGCTCCCTTTTGGGCTGGAGCTTCTCGTGGTTTGAGGCCTGGCTTGCTCCACCCCCTGCTCGTGAGATTCTCCCGGATGTGGGCTGGATTTTGGCTGCCTTTTGGGCTGGAGCTTCTCGTGGTTTGAGGCCTGGCTTGCTCCACCCCCTGCTCTTGAGATTCTCCCGGATGTGGGCTGGATTTTGGCTGCCTTTTGGGCTGGAGCTTCTCGTGGTTTGAGGCCTGGCTTGCTCCACCCCCTGCTCTTGAGATTCTCCCGGATGTGGGCTGCATTTTGGCTGCCTTTTGGGCTGAAGCCCTCTCGTGGTTCCAGGCCTGGCTTGCTCCACCCCCTGCTCTTGAGATTCTCCCGGATGTGGGCTGCATTTTGGCTGATTCTTGGGCTGGAGCTTCTCGAGGTTTGAGGCCTGGCTTGCTCGACCCCCTGCTCTTGAGATTCTCCCGGATGTGGGCTGCATTTTGGCTGCCTTTTGGGCTGGAGCTTCTCGTGGTTTGAGGCCTGGCTTGCTCCAACCCCTGCTCTTGAGATTCTCCCAGATGTGGGCTGCATATTGGCTGCCTTTTGGGCTGGAGCTTCTCGTGGTTTGAGCCCTGGCTTGCTCCACACACTGCTCTTCATATGATCCTGGATGTGGGCTGCATTTTGGCTGATACTTGGGCTGGAGCTTCTCGTGGTTTGAGGCCTGGCTTGCTCCACCCCCTGCTCTTGAGATTCTCGCGGATGTGGGCTGCATTTTGGCTGCCTTTTGGGCTGGAGCTTCTTGTGGTTTGAGGCCTGGCTTGCTCCACCCCCTGCTCTTGAGATTCTCCCGGATGTGGGCTGCATTTTGGCTGCTGTTAGGGCTGGAGCTTCTCGTGGTTTGAGGCCTGTCTTGCTCCACCCCCTGCTCTTGATATTCTCCTGGATGTGGGCTGGATTTTGGCTGCCTTTTGGGCTGGAGCTTCTCGAGGTTTGAGGCCTGGCTTGCTCCACCCCCTGCTCTTGAGATTCTCCCGGATGTGGGCTGCATTTTGGCTGCCTTTTGGGCTCGAGCTTCTCGTGGTTTGAAGCCTGGCTTGCTCCACCCCCTGCTCTTGAGATTCTCCCGGATGTGGGCTGCATTTTGGCTGCCTTTTGGGCTGGAGCTTCTCGTGGTTTGAGGCCTGGCTTGCTCCACCCCCTGCTCTTGAGATTCTCCCGGATGTGGGCTGCATTTTCGCTGCCTTTTGGGCTGGAGCTTCTCGAGGTTTGAGGCCTGGCTTGCTCCACCCCCTCCTCTTGAGATTCTCCCGGATGTGGGCTGCATTTTGGCTGCCTTTTGGGCTGGAGCTTCTCGTGGTTTGAGGCCTGGCTTGCTCCACCCCCTGCACGTGAGATTCTCCCGGATGTGGGCTGTATTTTGGCTGCCTTTTGGGCTGGAGCTTCTCGAGGTTTGAGGCCTGGCTTGCTCCACCCCCTGCTCTTGAGATTCTCCCGGATGTGGGCTGCATTTTGGCTGAAACTTGGGCTGGAGCTTCTCGTGGTTTGAGGCCTGGCTTGCTCCACCCCCTGCTCTTGAAATTGTACCGGATGTGGGCTGGATTTTGGCTGCCTTTTGGGCTGGAGCTTCTCCTGGTTTGAGGCCTGGCTTGCTCCACCCCCTGCTCTTGAGATTCTCCCGGATGTGGGCTGTATTTTGGCTGCGTTTTGGTCTGGAGCTTCTCGTGGTTTGAGGCCTGGCTTGCTCCACGCGCTGCTCTTGAGATTCTCCCGAATATGGGCTGGATTTTGGCTGCCTTTTGGGCTGGAGCCCTCTCGTGGTTCCAGGCCTGGCTTGCTCCACCCCCTGCTCTTGAGATTCTCCCGGATGTGGGCTGCATTTTGGCTGATTCTTGGGCTGGAGCTTCTCGTGGTTTGAGGCCTGGCTTGCTCGACCCCCTGCTCTTGAGATTCTCCCGGATGTGGGCTGCATTTTGGCTGCCTTTTGGGCTGGAGCTTCTCGTGGTTTGAGGCCTGGCTTGCTCCACCCCCTGCTCTTGAGATTCTCTCAGATGTGGGCTGCATATTGGCTGCCTTTTGGGCTGGAGCTTCTCGTGGTTTGAGCCCTGGCTTGCTCCACACACTGCTCATCATATGATCCTGGATGTGGGCTGCATTTTGGCTGATACTTGGGCTGGAGCTTCTCGTGGTTTGAGGCCTGGCTTGCTCCACCCCCTTCTCTTGAGATTCTCCCGGATGTGGGCTGCATTTTCCCTGCCTTTTGGGCTGGAGCTTCTCGTGGTTTGAGGCCTGGCTTGCTCCACCCCCTGCTCTTGATATTCTCCCGGATGTGGGCTGCATTTTGGCTCATTTAGGGCTGGAGCTTCTCGTGGTTTGAGACCTGTCTTGCTCCACCCCCTTCCCCTGATGTTTTCCTGGATGTGGGCTGCATTTTGGCTCATTTAGGGCTGGAGCTTCTCGTGGTTTGAGACCTGGCTTGCTCCACCCCCTTCTCCTGATATTTTCCTGGATGTGGGCTGCATTTTGGCTCATTTAGGGCTGGAGCTTCTCGTGGTTTGAGGCCTGGCTTGCTCCACCCCCTTCTCCTGATATTTTCCTGGATGTGGGCTGGATTTTGGCTGCCTTTTGGGCTGGAGCTTCTCGTGGTTTGAGGCCTGGCTTGCTCCAGCTCCTACTCTTGATATTCTCCCAGATACAGGGTTGAATTTTGGCTGCCTTTTATGCTGGAGCTTCTCGTGGTTTGAGGCCTGGCTTGCTCCACCCACTACTCTTGATATTCTCCTGTAAATGGGCTGGATTTTGGCTGACTTTTGGGCTGGAGCTTCTCGTGGTTTGAGGCCTGTCTTGCTCCACCCTCTGCTCTTGAGATTGTGCAAGATATAGTGTTTAAATTTGGCTGCCTTTTCGGCTGGAGCTTCTCGTGGTTTGAGGCCTGGCTTGCTCCACCGCCTGCTCTTGAGATTCTTCCGGATGTGGGCTGGATTTTGGCTGAATTTTGGGCTGGAGCTTCTCGTGGTTTGGGGCCTGGCTTGCTCCACCCCCTGCTCTTGAGATTCTCCCGGATGTGGGCTGCATTTTTGCCTGAATTTTGGGCTGGAGCTTCTCGTGGTTTGGGGCCTGGCTTGCTCCAACCCCTGCTCTTGAAATTCTCCCAGATGTGGGCTGCATTTTGGCTGCCTTTGGGTGGGAGGTTCTCGTGGTTTGGGGCCTGGTTTGCTCCACCCACTGCTCTTAATATTCTCCCGCAGGTGGGCTGGAATTTGCGTATATTTTGGGCTGGAGCTTCTCGTGGTTTGAGGCCTGGCTTGCTCCACCCCCTGCTCTTGAGATTCTCCCAGATATAGGGCTGGATTTTGGCTGCCTTTTGGGCTGGAGCTTCTCGTGGTTTGAGGCCTGGCTTGCTCCATCCCCTGCTCTTGATATTCTCCGGGATGTGGGCTGAATTTTGGCTGCATTTTGGACTGGAGCTTCTCGTGCTTTGGGGCCTGGCTTGCTCCACCCCCTGCTCTTGATATTCTCCTGGGTGTGGGCTGCATTTTGGCTGCCTTTTGGGCTGGAGCTTCTCGTGGTTTGGGGCCTGGTTTGCTCCACCCCCTGCTCTTGAGATTCTCCCCGAAGTGGGCTGCATTTTTGGCTGCATTTTGGGCTGGAGCTTCTCGTGGTTTGAGGCCTGGCTTGCTCCACCCCCTGCTCTTGAGATTCTCCCGGATGTGGGCTGCATTTTGGCTCATTTAGGGATGGAGCTTCTCGTGGTTTGAGACCAGGCTTGCTCCACCCCCTTCTCCTGATATTTTCCTGGATGTGGGCTGCATTTTGGCTCATTTAGGGCTGGAGCTTCTCGTGGTTTGAGACCTGGCTTGCTCCACCCCCTTCTCCTGATATTTTCCTGGATGTGGGCTGGATTTTGGCTGCCTTTTGGGCTGGAGCTTCTTGTGGTTTGAGGCCTGGCTTGCTCCACCCCCTGCTCTTGAGATTCTCCCGGATGTAGGACTGGATTTTGACTGACTTTTGGGCTGGAGCTTCTCGTGGTTTGAGGCCTGGCTTGCTCCACCCCCTGCTCTTGAGATTCTCCCGGATGTGGGCTGCATTTTGGCTACGTTTTGGGCTGGAACTTCTCGTGGTTTGAGGCCTGGCTTGCTCCAGCTCCTACTCTTGATATTCTCCCGGATGTGGCCTGCATTTTGGCTGCCTTTTGGGCTGGAGCTTCTCTTGGTTTGAGGCCTGGCTTGCTCCAGCTCCTACTCTTGATATTCTCCCGGATGTGGCCTGCATTTTGGCTTCCTTTTGGGCTGGAGCTTCTCGTGGTTTGAGGCCTGGCTTGCTCCACCCCCTGCTCTTGATATTCTCCTGGAAAAGGGCTGGATTTTGGCTGCCTTTTGGGCTGGAGCTTCTCGTGGTTTGAGGCCTGGCTTGCTCCACCCCCTGCTCTTGATATTCTCCGGGATGTGGGCTGAATTTTGGCTGCCTTTTGGACTGGAGCTTCTCGTGCTTTGGGGCCTGGCTTGCTCCACCCCCTGCTCTTGATATTCTCCTGGGTGTGGGCTGCATTTTGGCTGCCTTTTGGGCTGGAGCTTCTCGTGGTTTGGGGCCTGGCTTGCTCCACCCCCTGCTCTTGAGATTCTCCCCGAAGTGGGCTGCATTTTTGGCTGCATTTTGGGCTGGAGCTTCTCGTGGTTTGAGGCCTGGCTTGCTCCACCCCCTGCTCTTGAGATTCTCCCAGATATAGGGCTGGATTTTGGCTGCCTTTTGGACTGGAGCTTCTCGTGTTTGGGGCCTGTCTTGCTCCACCCCCTGCTCTTGAGTTTCTTCCGGATGTGGGCTGGATTTTGGCTGAATTTTGGGCTGGAGCTTCTCGTGGTTTGGGGCCTGGCTTGCTCCACCCCCTGCTCTTGAGATTCTCCCGGATGTGGGCTGGATTTTGGCTGCATTTTGGGCTGGAGCTTCTCGTGGTTTGAGGCCTGGCTTGCTCCACCCCCTGCTCTTGAGATTCTCCCAGATATAGGGCTGGATTTTGGCTGCCTTTTGGACTGGAGCTTCTCGTGTTTGGGGCCTGTCTTGCTCCACCCCCTGCTCTTGAGTTTCTTCCGGATGTGGGCTGGATTTTGGCTGCTTTTTGGCCTGGAGCTTCTCGTGGTTTGGGGCCTGGCTTGCTCCACCCCCTGCTCTTGAGATTCTCCCGGATGAGGGCTGGATTTTGGCTGCCTTTTGGGCTGGAGCTTCTCGTGGTTTGAGGCCTGGCTTGCTCCACCCCCTGCTCTTGAGATTCTCCCCGAAGTGGGCTGCATTTTTGGCTGCCTTTTGGGCTGGAGCTTCTCGTGGTTTGAGGCCGGGCTTGCTCCACCCCCTGCTCTTGATATTCTCCCCGAAGTGGGCTGCATTTTTGGCTGCATTTTGGGCTGGAGCTTCTCGTGGTTTGAGGCCTGGCTTGCTCCACCCCCTGCTCTTGAGATTCTCCCGGATGTGGGCTGCATTTTGGCTCATTTAGGGATGGAGCTTCTCGTGGTTTGAGACCAGGCTTGCTCCACCCCCTTCTCCTGATATTTTCTTGGATGTGGGCTGCATTTTGGCTCATTTAGGGCTGGAGCTTCTCGTGGTTTGAGACCTGGCTTGCTCCACCCCCTTCTCCTGATATTTTCCTGGATGTGGGCTGGATTTTTGCTGCCTTTTGGGCTGGAGCTTCTTGTGGTTTGAGGCCTGGCTTGCTCCACCCCCTGCTCTTGAGATTCTCCCGGATGTAGGACTGGATTTTGACTGACTTTTGGGCTGGAGCTTCTCGTGGTTTGAGGCCTGGCTTGCTCCACCCCCTGCTCTTGAGATTCTCCCGGATGTGGGCTGCATTTTGGCTACGTTTTGGGCTGGAACTTCTCGTGGTTTGAGGCCTGGCTTGCTCCAGCTCCTACTCTTGATATTCTCCCGGATGTGGCCTGCATTTTGGCTGCCTTTTGGGCTGGAGCTTCTCGTGGTTTGAGGCCTGTCTTGCTCCACCCTCTGCTCTTGAGATTGTGCAAGATATAGTGTTGGAATTTGGCTGCCTTTTGGGCTGGAGCTTCTCGTGCTTTGAGGCCTGGCTTGCTCCACCCCCTGCTCTTGAGATTTTCCCGGAGGTGGGCTGAATTTTGGCTGCTTTTTGGACTGGAGCTTCTCGTGGTTTGGGGCCTGGCTTGCTCCACCCCCTGCTCTTGATATTCTCCTGGGTGTGGGCTGCATTTTGGCTGCCTTTTGGGCTGGAGCTTCTCGTGGTTTGGGGCCTGGCTTGCTCCACCCCCTGCTCTTGAGATTCTCCCCGAAGTGGGCTGCATTTTTGGCTGCGTTCTGGGCTGGAGCTTCTCGTGGTTTGAGGCCTGTCTTGCTCCACCCCCTGCTCTTGAAATTCTCCCAGATGTGGGCTGCATTTTGTCTGCCTTTGGGTGGAAGGTTCTCGTGGTTTGGGGCCTGGCTTGCTCCACCCCCTTCTCTTGAGATTCTTCCGGATGTGGGCTGGATTTTGGCTGCATTTTGGGCTGGAGCTTCTCGTGGTTTGGGGCCTGGCTTGATCCAACCCCTGTTCTTGATATTCTCCCGCATTTGGGCTACATTTTGGCTGTCTTTGTGCTGGAGCTTCTCGTGGTTTGAGGCCTGGCTTGCTCATCCTCCGCTCTTGAGATTCTCCCGGATGTAGGACTGGATTTTGGCTGCCTTTTGGGCTGGAGCTTCTCGTGGTTTGGGGCCTGGCTTGCTCCACCCCCTGCTCTTGAGATTCTCCCGGATGTCGGCTGGATATTGGCTGACTTTTGGGCTGGAGCTTCTCGTGGTTTGAGGCCTGGCTTTTTCCACCCCCTTCTCGTGATATCTCCCGGATTTGGGCTGCATTTTGACTACGTTTTGGGCTGGAACTTCTCGTGGTTTGAGGCCTGGCTTGCTCCAGCTCCTACTCTTGATATTCTCCCGGATGTGGCCTGCATTTTGGCTGCCTTTTGGGCTGGAGCTTCTCGTGGTTTGAGGCCTGGCTTGCTCCACCCCCTGCTCTTGAGATTCTTCCGGATGTGGGCTGGATTTTGGCTGAATTTTGGGCTGGAGCTTCTCGTGGTTTGGGGCCTGGCTTGATCCAACCCCTGCTCTTGATATTCTCCCGCATTTGGGCTACATTTTGGCTGCCTTTTGGGCTGGAGCTTCTCGTGGTTTGAGGCCTGGCTTGCTCCACCCCCTGCTCTTGATATTCTCCCGGAGGTGGGCTGAATTTTGGCTGCATTTTGGCCTGGAGCTTCTCGTGGTTTGGGGCCTGGCTTGCTCCACCACCTTCTCTTGAGATTCTCCCGGATGAGGGCTGGATTTTGGCTGCCTTTTGGGCTGGAGCTTCTCGTGGTTTGAGGCCTGGCTTGCTCCACCCCCTGCTCTTGAGATTCTCCCCGAAGTGGGCTGCATTTTTTGCTGCCTTTTGGGCTGGAGCTTCTCGTGGTTTGAGGCCGGGCTTGCTCCACCCCCTGCTCTTGATATTCTCCCCGAAGTGGGCTGCATTTTTGGCTGCATTTTGGGCTGGAGCTTCTCGTGGTTTGAGGCCTGGCTTGCTCCACCCCGTGCTCTTGATATTCTCCCGGATGTGGGCTGCATTTTGGCTCATTTAGGCCTGGAGCTTCTCGTGGTTTGAGACCAGGCTTGCTCCACCCCCTTCTCCTGATATTTTCCTGGATGGGGGCTGCATTTTGGCTCATTTAGGGCTGGAGCTTCTCGTGGTTTGAGACCTGGCTTTCTCCACCCCCTTCTCCTGATATTTTCCTGGATGTGGGCTGGATTTTGGCTGCCTTTTGGGCTGGAGCTTCTTGTGGTTTGAGGCCTGGCTTGCTCCACCCCCTGCTCTTGAGATTCTCCCGGATGTAGGACTGGATTTTGACTGACTTTTGGGCTGGAGCTTCCCGTGGTTTGAGGCCTGGCTTGCTCCACCCCCTTCTCGTGATATCTCCCGGATTTGGGCTGCATTTTGGCTACGTTTTGGGCTGGAACTTCTCGTGGTTTGAGGCCTGGCTTGCTCCAGCTCCTACTCTTGAGATTCTCCCGGATGTGGCCTGCATTTTGGCTGCCTTTTGGGCTGGAGCTTCTCGTGGTTTGAGGCCTGGCTTGCTCCAGCTCCTACTCTTGATATTCTCCCGGATGTGGCCTGCATTTTGGTTGCCTTTTGGGCTGGAGCTTCTCGTGGTTTGAGGCCTGGCTTGCTCCACCCCCTGCTCTTGATATTCTCCTGGAAATGGGCTGGATTTTGGCTGACTTTTGGGCTGGAGCTTCTCGTGGTTTGAGGTCTGTCTTGCTCCACCCTCTGCTCTTGAGATTGTGCAAGATATAGTGTTGGAATTTGGCTGCCTTTTGGGCTGGAGCTTCTCGTGCTTTGAGGCCTGGCTTGCTCCATCCCCTGCTCTTGATATTCTCCTGGAGGTGGTCTGCATTTTGGTTGCCTTGTGGGCTGCAGCTTCTCGTGGTTTGAGGCCTGGCTTGCTCCACCCCCTGCTCTTGATATTCTCCCGGAGGTGGGCTGAATTTTGGCTGCTTTTTGGACTGGAGCTTCTCGTGGTTTGGGGCCTGGCTTGCTCCACCCCCTGCTCTTGAGATTCTCCCCGAAGTGGGCTGCATTTTTGGCTGCGTTTTGGGCTGGAGCTTCTCGTGGTTTGAGGCCTGTCTTGCTCCACCCCCTGCTCTTGAAATTCTCCCAGATGTGGGCTGCATTTTGGCTGCCTTTGGGTGGGAGGTTCTCGTGGTTTGGGGCCTGGCTTGCTCCACCCCCTGCTCTTGAGATTCTTCCGGATGTGGGCTGGATTTTGGCTGCATTTTGGGCTGGAGCTTCTCGTGGTTTGGGGCCTGGCTTGATCTAACCCCTGCTCTTGATATTCTCCCGGATGTCGGCTGGTATTGGCTGACTTCTGGGCTGGAGCTTCTCGTGGTTTGAGGCCTGGCTTGTTCCACCCCCTTCTCGTGATATCTCCCGGATTTGGGCTGCATTTTGACTACGTTTTGGGCTGGAACTTCTCGTGGTTTGAGGCCTGGCTTGCTCCAGCTCCTACTCTTGATATTCTCCCGGATGTGGCCTGCATTTTGGCTGCCTTTTGGGCTGGAGCTTCTCGTGGTTTGAGGCCTGGCTTGCTCCACCCCCTGCTCTTGATATTCTCCTGGAAATGGGCTGGAATTTGGCTGAATTTTGGGCTGGAGCTTCTCGTGGTTTGAGACCAGGCTTGCTCCACCCCCTTCTCGTGATATTTTCCTGGATGTGGGCTGGATTTTGGCTGCCTTTTGGGCTGGAGTTTCTTGTGGTTTGAGGCCTGGCTTGCTCCACCCCCTGCTCTTGAGATTCTCCCGGATGTAGGACTGGATTTTGACTGACTTTTGGGCTGGAGCTTCCCGTGGTTTGAGGCCTGGCTTGCTCCACCCCCTTCTCGTGATATCTCCCGGATTTGGGCTGCATTTTGGCTACGTTTTGGGCTGGAACTTCTCGTGGTTTGAGGCCTGGCTTGCTCCACCCCCTTCTCGTGATATCTCCCGGATTTGGGCTGCATTTTGGCTACGTTTTGGGCTGGAACTTCTCGTGGTTTGAGGCCTGGCTTGCTCCAGCTCCTACTCTTGAGATTCTCCCGGATGTGGCCTGCATTTTGGCTGCCTTTTGGGCTGGAGCTTCTCGTGGTTTGAGGCCTGGCTTGCTCCAGCTCCTACTCTTGATATTCTCCCGGATGTGGCCTGCATTTTGGCTGCCTTTTGGGCTGGAGCTTCTCGTGGTTTGAGGCCTGGCTTGCTCCACCCCCTGCTCTTGATATTCTCCTGGAAATGGGCTGGATTTTGGCTGACTTTTGGGCTGGAGCTTCTCGTGGTTTGAGGCCTGTCTTGCTCCACCCTCTGCTCTTGAGATTGTGCAAGATATAGTGTTGGAATTTGGCTGCCTTTTGGGCTGGAGCTTCTCATGGTTTGAGGCCTGGCTTGCTCCACCCCCTGCTCTTGAGATTCTCCCGGAGGTGGGCTGAATTTTGGCTGCTTTTTGGACTGGAGCTTCTCGTTGTTTGGGGCCTGGCTTGATCTAACCCCTGCTCTTGATATTCTCCCGGATTTGGGCAACATTTTGTCTGTCTTTGGGCTGGAGCTTCTCGTGGTTTGAGGCCTGGCTTGCTCATCCCCCGCTCTTGAGATTCTCCCGGATGTAGGACTGGATTTTGGCTGCCTTTTGGGCTGGAGCTTCTCGTGGTTTGGGGCCTGGCTTGCTCCACCCCCTGCTTTGAGATTCTCCCGGATGTAGGCTGGATATTGGCTGACTTTTGGGCTGGAGCTTCTCGTGGTTTGAGGCCTGGCTTGTTCCACCCCCTTCTCGTGATATCTCCCGGATTTGGGCTGCATTTTGACTACGTTTTGGGCTGGAGCTTCTCGTGGTTTGAGGCCTGGCTTGCTCCAGCTCCTACTCTTGATATTCTCCCGGATGTGGCCTGCATTTTGGCTGCCTTTTGGGCTGGAGCTTCTCGTGGTTTGAGGCCTGGCTTGCTCCAGCTCCTACTCTTGATATTCTCCCAGATATAGGGTTGAATTTTGGCTGCCTTTTATGCTGGAGCTTCTCGTGGTTTGAGGCCTGGCTTGCTCCACCCCCTGCTCTTGATATTCTCCTATAAATGGGCTGGAATTTGGCTGAATTTTGGGCTGGAGCTTCTCGTGGTTTGAGGCCTGGCTGGCTCCACCCCCTGCTCTTGAAATTCTTCCGGATGTGGGCTGGATTTTGGCTGAATATTGGGCTGGAGCTTCTCGTGGTTTGGGGCCTGGCTTGCTCCACCCCCTGCTCTTGATATTCTCCTATAAATGGGCTGGAATTTGGCTGAATTTTGGGCTGGAGCTTCTCGTGGTTTGGGGCCTGGCTTGCTCCACCCCCTGCTCTTGATATTCTCCTGGGTGTGGGCTGCATTTTGGCTGCCTTTTGGGCTGGAGCTTCTCGTGGTTTGGGGCCTGGCTTGCTCCACCCCCTGCTCTTGAGATTCTCCCCGAAGTGGGCTGCATTTTTGGCTGCATTTTGGGCTGGAGCTTCTCGTGGTTTGAAGCCTGTCTTGCTCCACCCCCTGCTCTTGATATTCGCCCGGATGTGGGCTGCATTTTGGCTGCCTTTTGGGCTGGAGCTTCTCGTGGTTTGAGGCCTGGCTTGCTCCACCCCCTGCTCTTGATATTTTCCTGGATGTGGGCTGGATTTTGGCTGCCTTTTGGGCTGGAGCTTCTTGTGATTTGGGGCCTGGCTTCCTCCACCCCCTGCTCTTGATATTCTCCCGGACGAGGGCTGAATTTGGCTGCTTTTTGGACTGGAGCTTCTCGTGGTTTGGGGCCTGGCTTGCTCCACCCCCTGCTCTTGAGATTCTCCCGGATGTGGGCTGGATTTTGGCTGCCTTTTGGGCTGGAGCTTCTCGTGGTTTGGGGCCTGGCTTGCTCCACCCCCTGCTCTTGAGATTCTCCCCGAAATGGGCTGCATTTTTGGCTACTTTTTGTGCTGGAGCTTCTCGTGGTTTGAGGCCTGGCTTGCTCCACCCCCTGCTCTTGATATTCTCCCGGATGTGGGCTGGATTTTGGCTGCCTTTTGGGCTGGAGCTTCTCATGGTTTGAGGCCTGGCTTGCTCCACCCCCTGCTCTTGAGATTCTCCCGGACGTAGGACTGGATTTTGGCTGCCTTTTGGGCTGGAGCTTCTCGTGGTTTGGGGCCTGGCTTGCTCCACCCCCTGCTCTTGAGATTCTCCCGGATGTGGGCTGCATTTTGGCTGTCTTTTGGGCTGGAGCTTCTCGTGGTTTGAGGCCTGGCTTGCTCCACCCCCTGCTCTTGAGATTCTTCCGGATGTGGGCTGGAGTTTGACTGACTTTTGGGCTGGAGCTTCTCGTGGTTTGAGGCCTGGCTTGCTCCACCCCCTTCCTGTGATATCTCCCGGATTTGGGCTGCATTTTGGCTACGTTTTGGGCTGGAACTTCTCGTGGTTTGAGGCCTGGCTTGCTCCAGCTCCTACTTTGATATTCTCCCGGATGTGGCCTGCATTTTGGCTGCCTTTTGGGCTGGAGCTTCTCGTGGTTTGAGGCCTGGCTTGCTCCAGCTCCTGCTCTTGATATTCTCCCAGATATAGGGTTGGATTTTGGCTGTATTTTATGCTGGAGCTTCTCGTGGTTTGAGGCCTGGCTTGCTCCACCCCCTGCTCTTGATATTCTCCTGGAAATGGGCTGGATTTGGCTGCCTTTTGGGGTCTAGCTTCTCGTGGTTTGAGGCCTGTCTTGCTCCACCCTCTGCTCTTGAGATTGTGCAAGATATAGGGTTGGAATTTGGCTGCCTTTTGGGCTGGAGCTTCTCGTTTTTTGAGGCCTGGCTTGCTCCACCCCCTGCTCTTGAGATTATTCCGGATGTGGGCTGGATTTTGGCTGAATTTTGGGCTGGAGCTTCTCGTGGTTTGGGGCCTGGCTTCCTCCAACCCCTGCTCTTGAGATTCTCCCCGAAGTGGGATGCATTTTTGGCTGAATTTTGGGCTGGAGCTTCTCGTGGTTTGGGGCCTGGCTTGTTCCACCCCCTGCTCTTGAAATTCTCCCGCATGTGGGCTGCATTTTTGGCTGAATTTTGGGCTGGAGTTTCTCGTGGTTTGGGGCCTGGCTTGCTCCAAACCCTGCTCTTGAAATTCTCCCAGATGTGGGCTGCATTTTGGCTGTCTTTGGGTGGGAGGTTCTCGTGGTTTGAGGCCTGGCTTGCTCCTCCCCCTGCTCTTGATATTCTCCCGCAGGTTGTCTGGATTTTGGCTGCCTTGTGGGCTGGAGCTTCTCGTGGTTTGAGGCCTGGCTTGCTCCACCCCCTGCTCTTGATATTCTCTGCGAAGTGGGCTGCATTTTTGTCTGAATTTTCGGCTGGAGCTTCTCGTGGTTTGGGGTCTGGCTTGCTCCACCCCCTGCTCTTGATATTCTCCCGCAGGTGGGCTGTGTTTTGGCAGACTTTGGGCTGGAGCTTCTCGTGGTTTGAGGCCTGGCTTGCTCCACCCCCTGCTCTTGAGATTCTCCCGGATGTGGGCTGCATTTTGGCTGCCTTTTGGGCTGGAGCTTCTCGTGGTTCGGGGCCTGGCTTGCTCCACCCCCTGCTCTTGAGATTCTCCCGGATGTGGGCTGCATTTTTGGCTGAGTTTTGGGCTGGAGCTACTCGTGGTTTGGGACCTGGCTTGCTCCACCCCCTGCTCTTGAGATTCTCCCGGAGGTGGGCTGCATTTTGGCTGCATTTTGGGCTGGAGATTCTCGTGGTTTGAGACTTGGCTTGCTCCACCCCCCGCTCTTGAGATTCTCCGGGATGTGGGAGGCATTTTTGGCTGAATTTTGGGCTGGAGCTTCTCGTGGTTTGGTGCCTGGCTTGCTCCACCCCCTGCTCTTGATATTCTACCGGAAGTGGGCTGGATTTTGGCTGCATTTTGGGCTGGAGCTTCTCGTGGTTTGAGGCCTGGCTTGCTCCACCCCCTGCTCTTGAGATTCTCCCGGATGTGGGCTGCATTTTTGCTGCCTTTTGGGCTGGAGCTTCTCGTGGTTTGGGGCCTGGCTTGCTCCACCCCCTGCTCTTGAGATTGTCCCGGAGGTGGGCTGGATTTTGGCTCCCTTTTGGGCTGGAGCTTCTCGTGCTTTGAGGCCTGGCTTGCTCCACCCCCTGCTCTTGAGATTCTCCCGGATGTGGGCTGGATTTTGGCTGCCTTTTGGGCTGGATCTTCTCGTGGTTTCAGGCCTGGCCTGCTCCAACCCCCGCTCTTGAGATTCTCCCCGAAGTGTGATGTACTTTTGGCTGCCTTTTGGGCTGGAGCTTCTCGTGGTTTGAGGCCTGGCTTGCTCCACCCCCTGCTCTTGAGATTCTCCCGGATGTGGGCTGCATTTTGTCTGCATTTTGGGCTGGAGCTTCTCGTGGTTTGAGGCCTGGCTTGCTCCACCCCCTGCTCTTGAGATACTCCCGGATGTGGGCTGGCTTTTGGCTGACTTTTGGGCTGGAGCTTCTCGTGGTTTGGGGGCTGGCTTGCTCCACCCCCTGCTCTTGAGATTTTTCCCGACGTGGGCTGAGTTTTTGGGTGAGTTTTGGGCTGGAGCTTCTCGTGGTTTGAGGCCTGGCTTATTCCACCCCCTGCTCTTGAGATTCTCCCGGATGTGGGCTGCATTTTGGGCTGGAGCTTCTCGTGGTTTGAGGCCTGGCTTGCTCCAGCCCCTGCTCTTGAGATTCTCCCGGATGTGGGCTGGCATTTGGCTGCCTTTTGGGCTGGAGCTTCTCGTGGTTTGAGGCCTGGCTTGCTCCACCCCCTGCTCTTGAGATTCTCCCGGATGTGGGCTGCATTTTGGCTGCCTTTTGGGCAGGAGATTCTCGTGGTTTGAGGCCTGGCTTGCTCCACACCCTGCTCTTGAGATTCTCCCGGATGTGGTCTGGAATTTCGCTGCTTTTTGGGCTGGAGATTCTCGTGGCTTGGGGCCTGGCTTGTTCCACGCCCTGCTCTTGATATTCTCCCGGATGTGGGCTGCATATTGGCTGCCTTGTGGGCTGGAGCTTCTCATGGTTTGAGGCCTGGCTTGCTCCACCCCCTGCTCTTGATATTTTCCTGGATGTGGGCTGGATTTTGGCTGCATTTTGGGCTGGAGCTTCTCGAGGTTTGGGGGCTGGCTTGCTCCACCCCCTGCTCTTGAGATTCTCCCCGAAGTGGGCTGCATTTTGGCTGCCTTTTGGGCTGGAGATTCTCGTGGTTTGAGGCCTGGCTTGCTCCACCTCCTGCTCTTGAGATTCTGCCGGATGTGGGCTGCATTTTGGCTGCCTTTTGGGCTGGAGCTTCTCGTGGTTTGAGGCCTGGCTTGCTCCACCTCCTGCTCTTGAGATTCTGCCGGATGTGGGCTGCATTTTGGCTGCCTTTTGGGCTGGAGCTTCTCGTGCTTTGGGGCCTGGCTTGCTCCACCCCCTGCTCTTGAGATTCTCCCGAATGTGGGCTGGATTTTAGCTGCATTTTGGGCTGGAGCTTCTCGTGGTTTGGGGCCTGGCTTGCTCCACCCCCTGCTCTTGAGATTCTCCCGGATGTGTGCTGGATTTTAGCTGCTTTTTGGGCTGGAGCTTCTCGTGGTTTGAGGCCTGGCTTGCTCCAGCCCCTGCTCTTGAGATTCTCCCGGATGTGGGCTGCATTTTGGCTGCCTTTTGGGCTGGAGCTTCTTGTGGTTTGAGGCCTGGCTTGCTCCACCCCCTGCTCTTGATATTCTCACGGCCGTGGGGTGGATTTTGGCTGGCTTTTGGGCTGGAGCTTCTCGTGGTTTGAGGCCTGGCTTGCTCCACCCCCTGCTCTTGAGATTCTTCCTGACGTGGGCTGCATTTTTGGGTGAGTTTTGGGCTTGAGATTCTCGTGGTTTGGGGCCTGGCTTGCTCCACCCCCTGCTCTTGATATTCTCCCCTATATGGGCTGCATTTTGGCTGCCTTTTGGGCTGGAGCTTCTCGTGGTTTGAGGCCTGGCTTGCTCCACCCCCTGCTCTTGAGATTCTCCCGGATTTGGGCTGCATTTTGGCTGCATTTTGGGCTGGAGCTTCTCGTGGTTTGGGGGCTGGCTTGCTCCACCCCCTGCTCTTGAGATTCTCCCGGATGTGGGCTGCATTTTGGCTGCCTTTTGGGCTGGAGCTTCTCGTGGTTTGAGGCCTGGCTTGCTCCACCCCCTGCTCTTGAGATTCTCCCGGATGTGGGCTGCATTTTGGCTGCTTTTAGGGCTAGAGCTTCTCATGGTTTGAGGCCTGGCCTGCTCCACCCCCTTCTCTTGAGATTCTCCCGGATGTGGGCTGGATTTTGGCTGCCTTTTGGGCTGGAGCTTCTTGTGGTTTGAGGCCTGGCTTGCTCCACCCCCTGCTCTTGATAATCTCCCGGAGGTGGGCTGCATTTTGGCTGCCTTTTGGGCTGGAGCTTCTCGTGGTTTGAGGCCTGGCTTGCTCCAAACCCTGCTCTTGAGATTCTCCCGGATGTGGGTAGGATTTTGTCTGCATTTTGGGCTGGAGCTTCTCGTGGTTTGAGGCCTGGCTTGCTCCACCCACTGCTCTTGATATTCTCCCGGATGTGGGCTGCATTTTGGCTGCCTTTTGGGCTGGAGCTTCTCGTGGTTTGGGGCCTGGCTTGCTACACCCCCTGCTCTTGAGATTCTCCCCGAAGTGTGCTGGATTTTGGCTGCCTTTTAGGCTGGAGCTTCTCGTGGTTTGAGGCCTGGCTTGCTCCAGCCCCTGCTCTTGAGATTCTCCCGGATGTGGGCTGCATTTTGGCTGCCTTTTGGGCTGGAGCTTCTCGTGGTTTGAGGCCTGGCTTGCTCCAGCCCCTGCTCTTGAGATTCTCCCGGATGTGGGCTGCATTTTGGGTGCCTTTTGGGCTGGAGCTTCTCGTGCTTTGGGGCCTGGCTTGCTCCACCCCCTGCTCTTGAGATTCTCCCGGATGTGGGCTGGATTTTAGCTGCTTTTTGGGCTGGAGCTTCTCGTGGTTTGGGGCCTGGCTTGCTCCACCCCCTGCTCTTGAGATTCTCCCGGATGTGGGCTGCATTTTGGCTGCCTTTTGGGCTGGATCTTCTTGTGGTTTGAGGCCTGGCTTGCTCCAACCCCTGCTCTTGAGATTCTCCCGGAGGTGGGCTGCATTTTGGCTGCCTTTTGGCTGGAGCTTCTCGTGGTTTGAGGCCTGGCTTGCTCCACTCCTGCTCTTGATATTCTCCCGGATGTGGGCTGGATTGTGGCTGTCTTTTGGGCTGGAGCTTCTCCTGGTTTGAGGCCTGGCTTGCTCCACCCCCTGCTCTTGAGATTCTCCCGGATGTGGGCTGCATTTTGGCTGCCTTTTGGGCTGGAGCTTCTCGTGGTTTGAGGCCTGGCTTGCTCCACCCCCTGCTCTTGAGATTCTCCCGGATGTGGGCTGGATTCTGGCTGCCTGTTGGGCTGGAGCATCTCGTGGTCTGAGGCCTGGCTTGCTCCACCCCCTGCTCAGGATATTCTCACGGATGTGGGCTGCATTTTGGCTGCCTTTTGGGCTGGAGCTTCTCGTGGTTTGAGGCCTGCCTTACGCCACCTCCTTCTCTTGAGATTCTCCCGGATGTGGGCTGGAATTTGGCTTCCTTTTGGGCTGGAGATTCTCGTGGTTTGAGGCCTGGCTTGCTCCACCCCCTGCTCTTGAGATTCTCCCGGATGTGGGCTGGATTTTGGCTGCCTTTTGGGCTGGAGCTTCTCGTGGTTTGAGGCCTGGCTTGCTCCACGCCCTGTTGTTGATATTCTCCCCGAAGTGGGCTGCATTTTGACTGCATTTTGTCCTGGAGCTTCTCGTGGTTTGAGGCCTGGCTTGCTCCACCCCCTGCTCTTGAGATTCTCCCGGATGTGGGCTGCATTTTGGCTGCCTTTTGGGCTGGAGCTTCTCGTGGTTTGAGGCCTGGCTTGCTCCACCTCCTGCTCTTGAGATTCTGCCAGATGTGGGCTGCATTTTGGCTGCCTTTTGGCTGGAGCTTCTCGTGGTTTGAGGCCTGGCTTGCTCCACTCCTTCTCTTGATATTCTCCCGGATGTGGGCTGGATTGTGGCTGTCTTTTGGGCTGGAGCTTCTCCTGGTTTGAGGCCTGGCTTGCTCCACCCCCTGCTCTTGAGATTCTCCTGGATGTGGGCTGCATTTTGGCTGCCTTTTGGGCTGGAGCTTCTCGTGGTTTGAGGCCTGGCTTGCTCCACCCCCTGCTCTTGAGATTCTCCCGGATGTGGGCTGGATTCTGGCTGCCTGTTGGGCTGGAGCATCTCGTGGTCTGAGGCCTGGCTTGCTCCACCCCCTGCTCAGGATATTCTCACGGATGTGGGCTGCATTTTGGCTGCCTTTTGGGCTGGAGCTTCTCGTGGTTTGGGGCCTGGCTTGCTCCACCCCCTGCTCTTGAGATTCTCCCGGATGTGTGCTGGATTTTAGCTGCTTTTTGGGCTGGAGCTTCTCGTGGTTTGAGGCCTGGCTTGCTCCAGCCCCTGCTCTTGAGATTCTCCCGGATGTGGGCTGCATTTTGGCTGCCTTTTGGGCTGGAGCTTCTTGTGGTTTGAGGCCTGGCTTGCTCCACCCCCTGCTCTTGATATTCTCACGGCCGTGGGGTGGATTTTGGCTGGCTTTTGGGCTGGAGCTTCTCGTGGTTTGAGGCCTGGCTTGCTCCACCCCCTGCTCTTGAGATTCTTCCTGACGTGGGCTGCATTTTTGGGTGAGTTTTGGGCTTGAGATTCTCGTGGTTTGGGGCCTGGCTTGCTCCACCCCCTGCTCTTGATATTCTCCCCTATATGGGCTGCATTTTGGCTGCCTTTTGGGCTGGAGCTTCTCGTGGTTTGAGGCCTGGCTTGCTCCACCCCCTGCTCTTGAGATTCTCCCGGATTTGGGCTGCATTTTGGCTGCATTTTGGGCTGGAGCTTCTCGTGGTTTGGGGGCTGGCTTGCTCCACCCCCTGCTCTTGAGATTCTCCCGGATGTGGGCTGCATTTTGGCTGCCTTTTGGGCTGGAGCTTCTCGTGGTTTGAGGCCTGGCTTGCTCCACCCCCTGCTCTTGAGATTCTCCCGGATGTGGGCTGCATTTTGGCTGCTTTTAGGGCTAGAGCTTCTCATGGTTTGAGGCCTGGCCTGCTCCACCCCCTTCTCTTGAGATTCTCCCGGATGTGGGCTGGATTTTGGCTGCCTTTTGGGCTGGAGCTTCTTGTGGTTTGAGGCCTGGCTTGCTCCACCCCCTGCTCTTGATAATCTCCCGGAGGTGGGCTGCATTTTGGCTGCCTTTTGGGCTGGAGCTTCTCGTGGTTTGAGGCCTGGCTTGCTCCAAACCCTGCTCTTGAGATTCTCCCGGATGTGGGTAGGATTTTGTCTGCATTTTGGGCTGGAGCTTCTCGTGGTTTGAGGCCTGGCTTGCTCCACCCACTGCTCTTGATATTCTCCCGGATGTGGGCTGCATTTTGGCTGCCTTTTGGGCTGGAGCTTCTCGTGGTTTGGGGCCTGGCTTGCTACACCCCCTGCTCTTGAGATTCTCCCCGAAGTGTGCTGGATTTTGGCTGCCTTTTAGGCTGGAGCTTCTCGTGGTTTGAGGCCTGGCTTGCTCCAGCCCCTGCTCTTGAGATTCTCCCGGATGTGGGCTGCATTTTGGCTGCCTTTTGGGCTGGAGCTTCTCGTGGTTTGAGGCCTGGCTTGCTCCAGCCCCTGCTCTTGAGATTCTCCCGGATGTGGGCTGCATTTTGGGTGATTCTTGGGTTGGAGCTTCTCGTGCTTTGGGGCCTGGCTTGCTCCACCCCCTGCTCTTGAGATTCTCCCGGATGTGGGCTGGATTTTAGCTGCTTTTTGGGCTGGAGCTTCTCGTGGTTTGGGGCCTGGCTTGCTCCACCCCCTGCTCTTGAGATTCTCCCGGATGTGGGCTGCATTTTGGCTGCCTTTTGGGCTGGATCTTCTTGTGGTTTGAGGCCTGGCTTGCTCCAACCCCTGCTCTTGAGATTCTCCCGGAGGTGGGCTGCATTTTGGCTGCCTTTTGGCTGGAGCTTCTCGTGGTTTGAGGCCTGGCTTGCTCCACTCCTGCTCTTGATATTCTCCCGGATGTGGGCTGGATTGTGGCTGTCTTTTGGGCTGGAGCTTCTCCTGGTTTGAGGCCTGGCTTGCTCCACCCCCTGCTCTTGAGATTCTCCCGGATGTGGGCTGCATTTTGGCTGCCTTTTGGGCTGGAGCTTCTCGTGGTTTGAGGCCTGGCTTGCTCCACCCCCTGCTCTTGAGATTCTCCCGGATGTGGGCTGGATTCTGGCTGCCTGTTGGGCTGGAGCATCTCGTGGTCTGAGGCCTGGCTTGCTCCACCCCCTGCTCAGGATATTCTCACGGATGTGGGCTGCATTTTGGCTGCCTTTTGGGCTGGAGCTTCTCGTGGTTTGAGGCCTGCCTTACGCCACCTCCTTCTCTTGAGATTCTCCCGGATGTGGGCTGGAATTTGGCTTCCTTTTGGGCTGGAGATTCTCGTGGTTTGAGGCCTGGCTTGCTCCACCCCCTGCTCTTGAGATTCTCCCGGATGTGGGCTGGATTTTGGCTGCCTTTTGGGCTGGAGCTTCTCGTGGTTTGAGGCCTGGCTTGCTCCACGCCCTGTTGTTGATATTCTCCCCGAAGTGGGCTGCATTTTGACTGCATTTTGTCCTGGAGCTTCTCGTGGTTTGAGGCCTGGCTTGCTCCACCCCCTGCTCTTGAGATTCTCCCGGATGTGGGCTGCATTTTGGCTGCCTTTTGGGCTGGAGCTTCTCGTGGTTTGAGGCCTGGCTTGCTCCACCTCCTGCTCTTGAGATTCTGCCAGATGTGGGCTGCATTTTGGCTGCCTTTTGGCTGGAGCTTCTCGTGGTTTGAGGCCTGGCTTGCTCCACTCCTTCTCTTGATATTCTCCCGGATGTGGGCTGGATTGTGGCTGTCTTTTGGGCTGGAGCTTCTCCTGGTTTGAGGCCTGGCTTGCTCCACCCCCTGCTCTTGAGATTCTCCCGGATGTGGGCTGCATTTTGGCTGCCTTTTGGGCTGGAGCTTCTCGTGGTTTGAGGCCTGGCTTGCTCCACCCCCTGCTCTTGAGATTCTCCCGGATGTGGGCTGGATTCTGGCTGCCTGTTGGGCTGGAGTATCTCGTGGTCTGAGGCCTGGCTTGCTCCACCCCCTGCTCTTGATATTCTCCCATATGTGGGCTGCATTTTGGCTGCCTTTTGGGCTGGAGCTTCTCGTGGTTTGAGGCCTGGCTTGCTCCACCCCCTGCTCTTGAGATTCTCCCGGATGTGGGCTGGACTTTGGCTTCCTTTTAGGCAGGAGCTTCTCGTGGTTTGAGGCCTGGCTTGCTCCACCCCCTGCTCTTGAGATTCTCCCGGATGTGGGCTGGACTTTGGCTTCCTTTTGGGCTGGAGCTTCTCGTGGTTTGAGGCCTGGCTTGCTCCACCCCCTGTTGTTGATATTCTCCGGATGTGGGCTGCATTTTGGCTGATTCTTGGGCTGGAGCTTCTCATGGTTTGAGGCCTGGTTTGCTCCACCCCCTGCTCTTGAGATTCTCCCGGTTGTGGGCTGCATTTTGGCTGCCTGTTGGGCTGGAGCTTCTCGTGGTTTGAGGCCTGGCTTGCTCCACCCCCTGCTCTTGAGATTCTCCCGGATGTGGGCTGGACTTTGGCTTCCTTTTAGGCAGGAGCTTCTCGTGGTTTGAGGCCTGGCTTGCTCCACCCCCTGCTCTTGAGATTCTCCCGGATGTGGGCTGGACTTTGGCTTCCTTTTGGGCTGGAGCTTCTCGTGGTTTGAGGCCTGGCTTGCTCCACCCCCTGTTGTTGATATTCTCCGGATGTGGGCTGCATTTTGGCTGATTCTTGGGCTGGAGCTTCTCATGGTTTGAGGCCTGGTTTGCTCCACCCCCTGCTCTTGAGATTCTCCCGGTTGTGGGCTGCATTTTGGCTGCCTGTTGGGCTGGAGCTTCTCGTGGTTTGAGGCCTGGCTTGCTCCACCCCCTGCTCTTGAGATTCTCCCGGATGTGGGCTGGACTTTGGCTTCCTTTTGGGCAGGAGCTTCTCGTGGTTTGAGGCCTGGCTTGCTCCACCCCCTGCTCTTGAGATTCTCCCTGATGTGGTTAGGATTTTGGATGCCTTTTGGGCTGGAGCTTCTCGTGGTTTGAGGCCTGGCTTGCTCCACTCCCTGCTCTTGATATTCTCCCTGATGTGGGCTGGATTGTGGCTGCCTTTTGGGCTGGAGCTTCCCATGCTTTGAGGCCTGGCTTGCTCCACCCCCTGCTCTTGAGATTCTCCCGGATGTGGGCTGGATTTTGGCTGCCTGTTGGGCTGGAGCTTCTCGTGGTCTGAGGCCTGGCTTGCTCCACCCCCTGCTCTTGAGATTCTCCTGGATGTGGGCTGGATTCTGGCTGCCTGTTGGGCTGGAGCTTCTCGTGGTCTGAGGCCTGGCTTGCTCCACCCCCTGCTCAGGATATTCTCCCGGATGTGGGCTGCATTTTGGCTGCCTTTTGGGCTGGAGCTTCTCGTGGTTTGAGACCTGCCTTACGCCACCTCCTTCTCTTGAGATTCTCCCAGATGTGGGCTGGAATTTGGCTGCCTTTTGGGCAGGAGCTTCTCGTGGTTTGAGGCCTGGCTTGCTCCACCCCCTGCTCTTGAGATTCTCCCGGATGTGGGCTGGACTTTGGCTTCCTTTTGGGCTGGAGCTTCTCGTGGTTTGAGGCCTGGCTTGCTCCACCCCCTGCTCTTGAGATTCTCCCGGATGTGGGCTGCATTTTGGCTGATTCTTGGGCTGGAGCTTCTCATGGTTTGAGGCCTGGTTTGCTCCACCCCCTGCTCTTGAGATTCTCCCGGTTGTGGGCTGCATTTTGGCTGCCTGTTGGGCTGGAGCTTCTCGTGGTTTGAGGCCTGGCTTGCTCCACCCCCTGCTCTTGAGATTCTCCCGGATGTGGGCTGGACTTTGGCTTCCTTTTGGGCAGGAGCTTCTCGTGGTTTGAGGCCTGGCTTGCTCCACCCCCTGCTCTTGAGATTCTCCCTGATGTGGGCTGGATTGTGGCTGCCTTTTGGGCTGGAGCTTCCCATGCTTTGAGGCCTGGCTTGCTCCACCCCCTGCTCTTGAGATTCTCCCGGATGTGGGCTGGATTTTGGCTGCCTGTTGGGCTGGAGCTTCTCGTGGTCTGAGGCCTGGCTTGCTCCACCCCCTGCTCTTGAGATTCTCCTGGATGTGGGCTGGATTCTGGCTGCCTGTTGGGCTGGAGCTTCTCGTGGTCTGAGGCCTGGCTTGCTCCACCCCCTGCTCAGGATATTCTCCCGGATGTGGGCTGCATTTTGGCTGCCTTTTGGGCTGGAGCTTCTCGTGGTTTGAGACCTGCCTTACGCCACCTCCTTCTCTTGAGATTCTCCGAGATGTGGGCTGGAATTTGGCTGCCTTTTGGGCTGGAGCTTCTCGTGGTTTGAGGCCTGGCTTGCTCCACTCCTGTTCTTGATATTCTCCCGGATGTGGGTAGGATTTTGGATGCCTTTTGGGCTGGAGCTTCTCGTGGTTTGAGGCCTGGCTTGCTCCACTTCTGTTCTTGATATTCTCACGGATGTGGGCTGCATTTTGGCTGCCTTTTGGGCTGGAGCTTCTCGTGGTTTGAGGCCTGGCTTGCTCCAACCCCTGCTCTTGAGATTCTCGTAGATGTGGGATGCATTTTGGCTGCCTTTTGGGCTGGAGCTTCTCGTGGTTTGAGGCCTGGCTTGCTCCACCCCCTGCTCTTGAGATTCTCACGGATGTGGGCTGCATTTTGGCTGCCTGTTGGGCTGGAGAATCTCGAGGTTTGAGGCCTGGCTTGCTCCACCCCCTGCTCTTGAGATTCTCCCGGATGTGGGCTGCATTTTGGCTGCCTTTTGGGCTGGAGCTTCTCGTGGTTTGAGGCCTGGCTTGCTCCACCCCCTGCTCTTGAGATTCTCCCGGATGTGGGCTGCATTTTGGCTGACTTTTGGGCTGGAGCTTCTCGTGGTTTGAGGCCTGGCTTGCTCCACCCCCTGCTCTTGAGATTCTCCCGGATGTGGGCTGCATTTTGGCTGAATCTTGGGCTGGAGCTTCTCATGGTTTGAGGCCTGGTTTGCTCCCACCCCTGCTCTTGAGATTCTCCCGGATGTGGGCTGCATTTTGGCTGATCCTTGGGCTGGAGCTTCTCGTGGTTTGAGGCCTGGCTTGCTCCACCCCCTGCTCTTGAGATTCTCCCGGATGTGGGCTGGAATTTGGCTTGCTTTTGGGCAGGAGCTTCTCGTGGTTTGAGGCCTGGCTTGCTCCACTCCTGTTCTTGATATTCTCCCGGATGTGGGTAGGATTTTGGCTGCCTTTTGGGCTGGAGCTTCTCGTGGTTTGAGGCCTGGCTTGCTCCACTCCTGTTCTTGATATTCTCACGGATGTGGGCTGCATTTTGGCTGCCTTTTGGGCTGGAGCTTCTCGTGGTTTGAGGCCTGGCTTGCTCCAACCCCTGCTCTTGAGATTCTCGTAGATGTGCGATGCATTTTGGCTGCCTTTTGGGCTGGAGCTTCTCGTGGTTTGAGGCCTGGCTTGCTCCACCCCCTGCTCTTGAGATTCTCCCGGATGTGGGCTGCATTTTGGCTGCATTTTGGGCTGGAGCTTCTCGTGGTTTGAGGCCTGGCTTGCTCCACCCCCTGCTCTTGAGATTCTCCGGGAGGTGGGCTGCATTTTGGCTGCCTTTTGGGCTGGAGCTTCTCGTGGTTTGAGGCCTGCCTTGCTCCACCCCCTGCTCTTGAGATTTTCCCGGATGTGGGCTGCATTTTGGCTAATATTTGGGCTGGAGCTTCTCGTGGTTTGAGGCCTGGCTTGCTCCACCCCGTGCTCTTGAGATTCTCCTGGATGTGTTTAGGATTTTGGCTGCTTTTTGGACTGGAGCTTCTCGTGGTTTGAGGCCTGGCTTGCTCCACTCCCTGCTCTTGATATTCTCCCTGATGTGGGCTGGATTGTGGCTGCATTTTGGGCTGGAGCTTCCCAAGCTTTGAGGCCTGGCTTGCTCCACCCCCTGCTCTTGAGATTCTCCAGGAGGTGGGCTGGATTCTGGCTGCCTGTTGGGCTGGAGCTTCTCGTGGTCTGAGGCCTGGCTTGCTCCACCCCCTGCTCTTGAGATTCTCCCGGATGTGGGCTGCATTTTGGCTGATTCTTGGGCTGGAGCTTCTCGTGGTTTGAGGCCTGGCTTGCTCCACTCCTGTTCTTGATATTTTCCTGGATGTGGGTAGAATTTTGGCTGCATTTTGGGCTGGAGCTTCTCGTGGTTTGAGGGCCGGCTTGCTCCACTCCCTGCTCTTGATATTCTCCCTGATGTGGGCTGGATTGTGGCTGCCTTTTGGGCTGGAGCTTCCCATGCTTTGAGGCCTGGCTTGCTCCACCCCCTGCTCTTGAGATTCTCCCGGATGTGGGCTGGATTCTGGCTGCCTTTTGGGCTGGAGCTTCTCGTGGTTTGAGGCCTGGCTTGCTCCACCCCCTGCTCTTGAGATTCTCCTGGATGTGGGCTGGATTCTGGCTGCATTTTGGGCTGGAGCTTCTTGTGGTCTGAGGCCTGGCTTGCTCCACCCCCTGCTCAGGATATTCTCCCAGATGTGGGCTGCATTTTGGCTGCCTTTTGTGCTGGAGCTTCTCGTGGTTTGAGGCCTGCCTTACGCCACCTCCTTCTCTTGAGATTCTCCCAGATGTGGGCTGGAATTTGGCTGCCTTTTGGGCTGGAGCTTCTCGTGGTTTGAGGCCTGGCTTGCTCCACCCCCTGCTCTTGAGATTCTCCCGGAGGTGGGCTGGATTTTGGCTGCCTATTGGGCTGGAGCTTCTCGTGGTTTGAGGCCTGGCTTGCTCCACCCCCTGTTGTTGATATTCTCCGGATGTGGGCTGCATTTTGGCTGATTCTTGGGCTGGAGCTTCTCGTGGTTTGAGGCCTGGCTTGCTCCACTCCCTGCTCTTGATAGTCTCCCGGAGGTGGGCTGCATTTTGGCTGTCTTTTGGGCTGGAGCTTCTCGTGGTTTGAGGCCTGGCTTGCTCCACCCACTGCTCTTGAGATTCTCCCGGATGTGGTTAGGATTTTGGATGCTTTTTGGGCTGGAGCTTTTCGTGGTTTGAGGCCGGGCTTGCTCCAACCCCTGCTCTTGAGATTCTCCCGGATGTGGTTAGGATTTTGGCTGCTTTTTGGGCTGGAGCTTCTCGTGGTTTGAGGCCTGGCTTGCTCCACTCCGTGCTCTTGATATTCTCCCGGATGTGGGCTGCATTTTGGCTGCCTTTTGGGCTGGAGCTTCTCGTGGTTTGAGGCCTGGCTTGCTCCACCCCCTGCTCTTGAGATTCTCCTGGATGTGGCCTGAATTTTGGCTGCCTTTTGGGCTGGAGCTTCTCGTGGTTTGAGGCCTGGCTTGCTCCACCCCCTGCTCTTGAGATTCTCCCGGATGTGGGCTGCATTTTGGCTGCCTTTTGGGCTGGAGCTTCTTGTGGTTTAAGGCCTGGCTTGCTCCACCCCCTGCTCTTGAGATTCTCATGGAGGTGTTTAGGATTTTGGCTGCATTTTGGACTGGAGCTTCTCGTGGTTTGAGGCCTGGCTTGCTCCACCCCCTGCTCTTGAGATTCTCCCGGATGTGGGCTGGATTGTGGCTGCCTTTTGGGCTGGAGCTTCCCAAGCTTTGAGGCCTGGCTTGCTCCACCCCCTGCTCTTGAGATTCTCCCGGATGTGGGCTGCATTTTGGCTGATTCTTGGGCTGGAGCTTCTCATGGTTTGAGGCCTGGTTTGCTCCACCCCTTGCTCTTGAGATTCTCCCGGATGTGGGCTGCATTTTGTCTGATTCTTGGGCTGGAGCTTCCCGTGGTTTGAGGCCTGTCTTGCTCCACCCCCTGCTCTTGAGATTCTCCCAGATGTGGGCTGAAATTTGGCTTCCTTTTGGGCAGGAGCTTCTCGTGGTTTGAGGCCTGGCTTGCTCCACTCCTGCTCTTGATATTCTCCCGGATGTGGGTAGGATTTTGGCTGCCTTTTGGGCTGGAGCTTCTCGTGGTTTGAGGCCTGGCTTGCTCCATTCCCTGTTCTTGATATTCTCCCGGAGGTGGGCTGCATTTTGGCTGATACTTGGGCTGGAGCTTCTCGTGGTTTGAGGCCTGTCTTACTACACCCCCTGCTCTTGATAGTCTCCCGGATGTGGGCTGCATTTTGGCTGCCTTTTGGGCTTGAGCTTCTCGTGGTTTGAGGCCTGGCTTGCTCCACCCCCTGCTCTTGAGATTCTCCCGGATGTGGGCTGCATTTTGGCTGCCTTTTGGGCTGGAGCTTCTCGTGGTTTGAGGCCTGGCTTGCTCCAACCCCTGCTCTTGAGATTCTCCCGGATGTGGGCTGGAATTTTGGCTGCTTTTTGGGCTGGAGCTTTTCGTTGTTTGAGGCCTGGCTTGCTCCAACCCCTGCTCTTGAGATTCTCCCGGATGTGGTTAGGATTTTGGCTGCTTTTTGGGCTGGAGCTTCTCATGGTTTGGAGCCTGGCTTGCTCCACCCCCTGCTCTTGAGATTCTCCCTGATATGTGCTGGATTGTGGCTGCCTTTTGGGCTGGAGCTTCTCGTGGTTTGAGGCCTGGCTTGCTCCACCCCCTGCTCTTGAGATTCTCCCGGATGTGGGCTGCATTTTGGCTGCCTTTTGGGCTGGAGCTTCTCGTGGTTTGAGGCCTGGCTTGCTCCACCCCCTGATCTTGATATTCTCCGTGATGTGGGCTGGATTGTGGCTGCCTTTTGGGCTGGAAATTCTCGTGGTTTGAGGCCTGGCTAGCTCCACCCCCTGCTCTTGAGATTCTCCCGGATGTGGGCTGCATTTTGGCTGCCTTTTGGGCTGGAGCTTCTCGTGGTTTGAGGCCTGGCTTGCTCCACCTCCTTCTCTTGATATTCTCCCGGATGTGGGCTGCATTTTGGCTGATACTTGGGCTGGAGCTTCTCGTGGTTTGAGGCCTGGCTTGCTCCACCCCCTGCTCTTGAGATTCTCCCGGATATGTGCTGGATTGTGGCTGCCTTTTGGGCTGGAGCTTCTCGTGGTTTGAGGCCTGGCTTGCTCCACCCCCTGCTCTTGAGATTCTCCCAGATGTGGGCTGGATTTTGGCTGCCTTTTGGGCTGGAGCTTCTCGTGGTTTGAGGCCTGGCTTGCTCCACCCCCTGCTCTTGAGATTCTCCAGGAGGTAAGCTGCATTTTGGCTGCCTTTTGGGGTCTAGCTTCTTGTGGTTTGAGGCCTGGCTTGCTCCACTCCCTGCTCTTGATATTCTCCCGGATGTGGGCTGCATTTTGGCTGCATTTTGGGCTGGAGCTTCCCATGCTTTGAGGCCTGGCTTGCTCCACCCCCTGCTCTTGATATTCTCCCGGATGTGGGCTGCATTTTGGCTGTATTTTGGGCTGGAGCTTCCCATGCTTTGAGGCCTGGCTTGCTCCACCCCCTGCTCTTGAGATTCTCCCGGATGTGGGCTGGAATTTGGCTGCCTTTTGGGCTGGAGCTTCTCGTGGTTTGGGGCCTGGCTTGCTCCACCCCCTGCTCTTGATATTCTCCTGGATGTGGTCTGGAATTTGGCTGCATTTTGGCCTGGAGCTTCTCGTGGTTTGAGGCCTGGCTTGCTCCAACCCCTGCTCTTGAGATTCTCCCAGAAGTGGGCTGCATTTTGGCTGCCTTTTGGGCTGGAGCTTCTCGTGGTTTGAGGCCTGGCTTGCTCCAACCCCTGCTCTTGATATTCTCCCAGAAGTGGGCTGCATTTTGGCTGATTCTTGGGCTGGAGCTTCTCGTGGTTTGAGGCCTGGCTTGCTCCACCCCCTGCTCTTGAGATTCTCCCGGATGTGGGTAGGATTTTGGGTGCCTTTTGGGCTGGGGCTTCTCGTGGTTTGAGGCCTGGTTTGCTCCACCCTCTGCTATTGAGATTCTCCCGGATGTGGGCTGCATTTTGGCTGCCTATTGGGCTGGAGCTTCTCGTGGTTTGAGGCCTGGCTTGCTCCACTCCTGCTCTTGATATTCTCCCGGATGTGGGTAGGATTTTGGCTGCCTTTTGGGCTGGAGCTTCTCGTGTTTTGAGGCCTGGCTTGCTCCACTCCCTGTTCTTGATAATCTCCCGGAGGTGGGCTGCATTTTGGCTGCCTTTTGGGCTGGAGCTTCTCGTGGTTTGAGGCCTGGCTTGCTCCAACCCCTGCTCTTGATAATCTCCCGGAGGTGGGCTGCATTTTGGCTGCCTTTTGGGCTGGAGCTTCTCGTGGTTTGAGGCCTGGCTTGCTCCACCCCCTGCTCTTGAGATTCTCCCGGATATGGGCTGCAGTTTGGCTGCCTTTTGGACTGGAGCTTCTCGTGGTTTGTGGCCTGTCTTGCTCCACTACCTGCTCTTGAGATTCTCCCGGATGTGGGCTGCATTTTGGCTGCCTTTTGGGCTGGAGCTTCTCGTGGTTTGAGGCCTGGCTTGCTCCACCCCCTGCTCTTGAGATTCTCC
Organism: Rhynochetos jubatus; assembly: GCA_027574665.1. Classification (NCBI taxonomy): domain Eukaryota; kingdom Metazoa; phylum Chordata; class Aves; order Eurypygiformes; family Rhynochetidae; genus Rhynochetos; species Rhynochetos jubatus. The sequence continues at coordinate 1,558,026 of CM050669.1, forward strand.
CGGATGTGGGCTGCATTTTGGCTGCCTTTTTGGATGGAGCTTCTCGTGGTTTGAGGCCTGGCTTGCTCCACCCCCTGCTCTTGAGATTCTCCCGGATGTGGGCTGCATTTTGGCTGCCTTTTGGGCTGGAGCTTCTCGTGGTTTGAGGCCTGGCTTGCTCCACCCCCTGCTCTAGAGATTGTCCCAGATTTGGGCTGCATTTTGGCTGCATGTTGGGCTGGAGCTTCTCGTGGTTTAGAGGCCTGTCTTGCTCCAACCCCTGCTCTTGAGATTCTCCCGGATGTGTCCGGAATTTTGGCTGCATTTTGGGCTGGAGCTTCCCGTGGTTTGAGGGCTGGCTTGCTCCAGCTCCTGCTCTTGAGATTCTCCCGGAGGTGGGCTGCATTTTGGCTGCCATTTGGGCTGGAGCTTCTCGTGGTTTGAGGCCTGGCTTGCTCCAACCCCTGCTCTTGAGATTCTCCCGGAGGTGGGCTGGATTTTGGCTGCCTTTTGGGCTGGAGCTTCTCGTGGTTTGAGGCCTAGCTTGCTCCACCCCCTGCTCATGAGATTCTCCCCCATGTGGGCTGCATTTTGGCTGCCTTTTGGGCTGGAGCTTCTCGTGGTTTGAGGCTTAGCTTGCTCCACCCCCTGCTCTTGAGATTCTCCCGGATGTGGGCTGCATTTTGGCTGCATTTTGGGCTGGAGCTTCTCGTGGTTTGAGGCCTGGCTTGCTCCACCCCCTGCTCTTGAGATTCTCCCGGATGTGGGCTGCATTTTGGCTGCCTTTTGGGCTGGAGCTTCTCGTGGTTTGAGGCCTGGCTTGCTCCACCCCCTGCTCTTGAAATTCTCCCGGATGTGGGCTGCATTTTGGCTGCCTGTTGGGCTGGAGCTTCTCGTGGTTTGAGGCCTGGCTTGCTCTAACCCCTGCTCTTGAGATTCTCCCGGATGTGTCCGGAATTTTGGCTGCCTTTTGGGCTGGAGCTTCTCGTGGTTTGAGGCCTATCTTGCTCCACCCCCTGCTCTTGAGATTCTCCCGGAGGTGGTTAGGATTTTGGCTGTTTTTTGGGCTGGAGCTTCTCGCGGTTTGAGGCCTGGCTTGCTCCACCCCCTGCTCTTGAGATTCTCCCGGATGTGGGCTGCATTTTGGCTGCTTTTTGGGCTGGAGCTTCTCGTGGTTTGAGGCCTGGCTTGCTCCACCCCCTGCTCTTGAGATTCTCCCACATGTGGGCTGCATTTTGGCTGCCTTTTGGGCTGGAGCTTCTCCTGGTTTGAGGCCTGGCTTGCTCCACCCCCTGCTCTTGATATTCTCCCAGATGTGGGCTGCATTTTGGCTGCCTTTTGGGCTGGAGCTTCTCGTGGTTTGAGGCCTGGCTTGCTCCACCCCCTGCTCTTGAGATTCTCCCGGATGTGGGCTGCATTTTGGCTGCCTTTTGGGCTGGAGCTTCTCGTGGTTTGAGGCCTGGCTTGCTCCAACCCCTGCTCTTGAGATTCTCCCGGATGTGGGCTGCATTTTGGCTGCCTGTTGGGCTGGAGCTTCTCGTGGTTTGAGGCCTGGCTTGCTCCACCCCCTGCTCTTGAGATTCTCCCGGATGTGGCCTGCATTTTGGCTGCCCTTTGGGCTGGAGCTTCTCGTGGTTTGAGGCCTGGCTTGCTCCACCCCCTGCTCTTGAAATTCTCCCGGATGTGGGCTGCATTTTGGCTGCCTGTTGGGCTGGAGCTTCTCGTGGTTTGAGGCCTGGCTTGCTCCAACCCCTGCTCTTGAGATTCTCCCGGATGTGTCCGAAATTTTGGCTGCCTTTTGGGCTGGAGCTTCTCGTGGTTTGAGGCCTGGCTTGCTCCACCCCCTGCTCTTGAGATTCTCCCGGATGTGGGCTGCATTTTGGCTGCCTTTTGGGCTGGAGCTTCTCGTGGTTTGAGGCCTGGCTTGCTCCACCCCCTGCTCTTGAGATTCTCCCGGATGTGGGCTGCATTTTGGCTGCTTTTTGGGCTGGAGATTCTCGTGGTTTGAGGCCTGGCTTGCTCCACCCCCTGCTCTTGAGATTCTCCCGGATGTGGTTAGGATTTTGGCTGCTTTTTGGGCTGGAGCTTCTCGTGGTTTGAGGCCTGGCTTGCTCCAAACCCTGCTCTTGAGATTCTCCCGGATGTGGGCTGCATTTTGGCTGCCTTTTGGGCTGGAGCTTCTCGTGGTTTGAGGCCTGGCTTGCTCCACCCCCTGCTCTTGAGATTCTCCCAGATATGGGCTGCATTTTGGCTGCCTTTTGGGCTGGAGCTTCTCGTGGTTTGAGGCCTGGCTTGCTCCACCCCCTGCTCTTGAGATTCTCCGGATATGGGCTGCATTTTGGCTGCGTTTTGAGCTGGAGCTTCTCGTGGTTTGTAGCCTGGCTTGCTCCACCCCCTGCTCTTGAGATTCTCCCGGATGTGGGCTGCATTTTGGCTGCCTTTTGGGCTGAAGCTTCTCGTGGTTTGAGGCCTGGCTTGCTCCACCCCCTGCTCTTGAGATTCTCCCGGATGTGGGCTGCATTTTGACTGCATTTTGGGCTGGAGATTCTCGTGGTTTGAGGCCTGGCTTGCTCCACCCCCTGCTCTTGAGATTCTCCCGGATGTGGGCTGGATTGTGGCTGCCTTTTGGGCTGGAGCTTCCCAAGCTTTGAGGCCTGGCTTGCTCCACCCCCTGCTCTTGAGATTCTCCCGGATGTGGGCTGCATTTTGGCTGATTCTTGGGCTGGAGCTTCTCATGGTTTGAGGCCTGGTTTGCTCCACCCCTTGCTCTTGAGATTCTCCCGGATGTGGGCTGCATTTTGTCTGATTCTTGGGCTGGAGCTTCCCGTGGTTTGAGGCCTGTCTTGCTCCACCCCCTGCTCTTGAGATTCTCCCAGATGTGGGCTGAAATTTGGCTTCCTTTTGGGCAGGAGCTTCTCGTGGTTTGAGGCCTGGCTTGCTCCACTCCTGCTCTTGATATTCTCCCGGATGTGGGTAGGATTTTGGCTGCCTTTTGGGCTGGAGCTTCTCGTGGTTTGAGGCCTGGCTTGCTCCATTCCCTGTTCTTGATATTCTCCCGGAGGTGGGCTGCATTTTGGCTGATACTTGGGCTGGAGCTTCTCGTGGTTTGAGGCCTGTCTTACTACACCCCCTGCTCTTGATAGTCTCCCGGATGTGGGCTGCATTTTGGCTGCCTTTTGGGCTTGAGCTTCTCGTGGTTTGAGGCCTGGCTTGCTCCACCCCCTGCTCTTGAGATTCTCCCGGATGTGGGCTGCATTTTGGCTGCCTTTTGGGCTGGAGCTTCTCGTGGTTTGAGGCCTGGCTTGCTCCAACCCCTGCTCTTGAGATTCTCCCGGATGTGGTTAGGATTTTGGCTGCTTTTTGGGCTGGAGCTTTTCGTTGTTTGAGGCCTGGCTTGCTCCAACCCCTGCTCTTGAGATTCTCCCGGATGTGGTTAGGATTTTGGCTGCTTTTTGGGCTGGAGCTTCTCATGGTTTGGAGCCTGGCTTGCTCCACCCCCTGCTCTTGAGATTCTCCCTGATATGTGCTGGATTGTGGCTGCCTTTTGGGCTGGAGCTTCTCGTGGTTTGAGGCCTGGCTTGCTCCACCCCCTGCTCTTGAGATTCTCCCGGATGTGGGCTGCATTTTGGCTGCCTTTTGGGCTGGAGCTTCTCGTGGTTTGAGGCCTGGCTTGCTCCACCCCCTGATCTTGATATTCTCCGTGATGTGGGCTGGATTGTGGCTGCCTTTTGGGCTGGAAATTCTCGTGGTTTGAGGCCTGGCTAGCTCCACCCCCTGCTCTTGAGATTCTCCGGGATGTGGTCTGGATTTTGGCTGCCTTTTGGGCTGGAGCTTCTCGTGGTTTGAGGCCTGGCTTGCTCCACCTCCTTCTCTTGATATTCTCCCGGATGTGGGCTGCATTTTGGCTGATACTTGGGCTGGAGCTTCTCGTGGTTTGAGGCCTGGCTTGCTCCACCCCCTGCTCTTGAGATTCTCCCGGATATGTGCTGGATTGTGGCTGCCTTTTGGGCTGGAGCTTCTCGTGGTTTGAGGCCTGGCTTGCTCCACCCCCTGCTCTTGAGATTCTCCCAGATGTGGGCTGGATTTTGGCTGCCTTTTGGGCTGGAGCTTCTCGTGGTTTGAGGCCTGGCTTGCTCCACCCCCTGCTCTTGAGATTCTCCAGGAGGTAAGCTGCATTTTGGCTGCCTTTTGGGGTCTAGCTTCTTGTGGTTTGAGGCCTGGCTTGCTCCACTCCCTGCTCTTGATATTCTCCCGGATGTGGGCTGCATTTTGGCTGCATTTTGGGCTGGAGCTTCCCATGCTTTGAGGCCTGGCTTGCTCCACCCCCTGCTCTTGATATTCTCCCGGATGTGGGCTGCATTTTGGCTGTATTTTGGGCTGGAGCTTCCCATGCTTTGAGGCCTGGCTTGCTCCACCCCCTGCTCTTGAGATTCTCCCGGATGTGGGCTGGAATTTGGCTGCCTTTTGGGCTGGAGCTTCTCGTGGTTTGGGGCCTGGCTTGCTCCACCCCCTGCTCTTGATATTCTCCTGGATGTGGTCTGGAATTTGGCTGCATTTTGGCCTGGAGCTTCTCGTGGTTTGAGGCCTGGCTTGCTCCAACCCCTGCTCTTGAGATTCTCCCAGAAGTGGGCTGCATTTTGGCTGCCTTTTGGGCTGGAGCTTCTCGTGGTTTGAGGCCTGGCTTGCTCCAACCCCTGCTCTTGATATTCTCCCAGAAGTGGGCTGCATTTTGGCTGATTCTTGGGCTGGAGCTTCTCGTGGTTTGAGGCCTGGCTTGCTCCACCCCCTGCTCTTGAGATTCTCCCGGATGTGGGTAGGATTTTGGGTGCCTTTTGGGCTGGGGCTTCTCGTGGTTTGAGGCCTGGTTTGCTCCACCCTCTGCTATTGAGATTCTCCCGGATGTGGGCTGCATTTTGGCTGCCTATTGGGCTGGAGCTTCTCGTGGTTTGAGGCCTGGCTTGCTCCACTCCTGCTCTTGATATTCTCCCGGATGTGGGTAGGATTTTGGCTGCCTTTTGGGCTGGAGCTTCTCGTGTTTTGAGGCCTGGCTTGCTCCACTCCCTGTTCTTGATAATCTCCCGGAGGTGGGCTGCATTTTGGCTGCCTTTTGGGCTGGAGCTTCTCGTGGTTTGAGGCCTGGCTTGCTCCACCCCCTGCTCTTGAGATTCTCCCGGATATGGGCTGCAGTTTGGCTGCCTTTTGGACTGGAGCTTCTCGTGGTTTGTGGCCTGTCTTGCTCCACTACCTGCTCTTGAGATTCTCCCGGATGTGGGCTGCATTTTGGCTGCCTTTTGGGCTGGAGCTTCTCGTGGTTTGAGGCCTGGCTTGCTCCACCCCCTGCTCTTGAGATTCTCCCGGATGTGGGCTGCATTTTGGCTGCCTTTTTGGATGGAGCTTCTCGTGGTTTGAGGCCTGGCTTGCTCCACCCCCTGCTCTTGAGATTCTCCCGGATGTGGGCTGCATTTTGGCTGCCTTTTGGGCTGGAGCTTCTCGTGGTTTGAGGCCTGGCTTGCTCCACCCCCTGCTCTTGAGATTGTCCCAGATTTGGGCTGCATTTTGGCTGCATGTTGGGCTGGAGCTTCTCGTGGTTTAGAGGCCTGTCTTGCTCCAACCCCTGCTCTTGAGATTCTCCCGGATGTGTCCGGAATTTTGGCTGCATTTTGGGCTGGAGCTTCCCGTGGTTTGAGGGCTGGCTTGCTCCAGCTCCTGCTCTTGAGATTCTCCCGGAGGTGGGCTGCATTTTGGCTGCCATTTGGGCTGGAGCTTCTCGTGGTTTGAGGCCTGGCTTGCTCCAACCCCTGCTCTTGAGATTCTCCCGGAGGTGGGCTGGATTTTGGCTGCCTTTTGGGCTGGAGCTTCTCGTGGTTTGAGGCCTAGCTTGCTCCACCCCCTGCTCATGAGATTCTCCCCCATGTGGGCTGCATTTTGGCTGCCTTTTGGGCTGGAGCTTCTCGTGGTTTGAGGCTTAGCTTGCTCCACCCCCTGCTCTTGAGATTCTCCCGGATGTGGGCTGCATTTTGGCTGCATTTTGGGCTGGAGCTTCTCGTGGTTTGAGGCCTGGCTTGCTCCACCCCCTGCTCTTGAGATTCTCCCGGATGTGGGCTGCATTTTGGCTGCCTTTTGGGCTGGAGCTTCTCGTGGTTTGAGGCCTGGCTTGCTCCACCCCCTGCTCTTGAAATTCTCCCGGATGTGGGCTGCATTTTGGCTGCCTGTTGGGCTGGAGCTTCTCGTGGTTTGAGGCCTGGCTTGCTCTAACCCCTGCTCTTGAGATTCTCCCGGATGTGTCCGGAATTTTGGCTGCCTTTTGGGCTGGAGCTTCTCGTGGTTTGAGGCCTATCTTGCTCCACCCCCTGCTCTTGAGATTCTCCCGGAGGTGGTTAGGATTTTGGCTGTTTTTTGGGCTGGAGCTTCTCGCGGTTTGAGGCCTGGCTTGCTCCACCCCCTGCTCTTGAGATTCTCCCGGATGTGGGCTGCATTTTGGCTGCTTTTTGGGCTGGAGCTTCTCGTGGTTTGAGGCCTGGCTTGCTCCACCCCCTGCTCTTGAGATTCTCCCAGATGTGGGCTGCATTTTGGCTGCTTTTTGGGCTGGAGCTTCTCGTGGTTTGAGGCCTGGCTTGCTCCACCCCCTGCTCTTGAGATTCTCCCACATGTGGGCTGCATTTTGGCTGCCTTTTGGGCTGGAGCTTCTCCTGGTTTGAGGCCTGGCTTGCTCCACCCCCTGCTCTTGATATTCTCCCAGATGTGGGCTGCATTTTGGCTGCCTTTTGGGCTGGAGCTTCTCGTGGTTTGAGGCCTGGCTTGCTCCACCCCCTGCTCTTGAGATTCTCCCGGATGTGGGCTGCATTTTGGCTGCCTTTTGGGCTGGAGCTTCTCGTGGTTTGAGGCCTGGCTTGCTCCACCCCCTGCTCTTGAGATTCTCCCGGATGTGGGCTGCATTTTGGCTGCCTGTTGGGCTGGAGCTTCTCGTGGTTTGAGGCCTGGCTTGCTCCACCCCCTGCTCTTGAGATTCTCCCGGATGTGGCCTGCATTTTGGCTGCCCTTTGGGCTGGAGCTTCTCGTGGTTTGAGGCCTGGCTTGCTCCAACCCCTGCTCTTGAGATTCTCCCGGATGTGTCCGAAATTTTGGCTGCCTTTTGGGCTGGAGCTTCTCGTGGTTTGAGGCCTGGCTTGCTCCAAACCCTGCTCTTGAGATTCTCCCGGATGTGGGCTGCATTTTGGCTGCCTTTTGGGCTGGAGCTTCTCGTGGTTTGAGGCCTGGCTTGCTCCACCCCCTGCTCTTGAGATTCTCCCAGATATGGGCTGCATTTTGGCTGCCTTTTGGGCTGGAGCTTCTCGTGGTTTGAGGCCTGGCTTGCTCCACCCCCTGCTCTTGAGATTCTCCGGATGTGGGCTGCATTTTGGCTGCGTTTTGAGCTGGAGCTTCTCGTGGTTTGTAGCCTGGCTTGCTCCACCCCCTGCTCTTGAGATTCTCCCGGATGTGGGCTGCATTTTGGCTGCCTTTTGGGCTGAAGCTTCTCGTGGTTTGAGGCCTGGCTTGCTCCACCCCCTGCTCTTGAGATTCTCCCGGATGTGGGCTGCATTTTGACTGCATTTTGGGCTGGAGATTCTCGTGGTTTGAGGCCTGGCTTGCTCCACCCCCTGCTCTTGAGATTCTCCCGGATGTGGGCTGCATTTTGGCTGATACTTGGGCTGGAGCTTCTCGTGGTTTGAGGCCTGGCTTGCTCCACCCCCTGCTCTTGAGATTCTCCCGGATGTGGGCTGCATTTTGGCTGATTCTTGGGCTGGAGCTTCTCATGGTTTGAGGCCTGGTTTGCTCCACCCCTTGCTCTTGAGATTCTCCCGGATGTGGGCTGCATTTTGTCTGATTCTTGGGCTGGAGCTTCCCGTGGTTTGAGGCCTGTCTTGCTCCACCCCCTGCTCTTGAGATTCTCCCAGATGTGGGCTGAAATTTGGCTTCCTTTTGGGCAGGAGCTTCTCGTGGTTTGAGGCCTGGCTTGCTCCACTCCTGCTCTTGATATTCTCCCGGATGTGGGTAGGATTTTGGCTGCCTTTTGGGCTGGAGCTTCTCGTGGTTTGAGGCCTGGCTTGCTCCACCCCCTGCTCTTGAGATTCTCCCGGATGTGGGCTGCATTTTGGCTGCCTTTTGGGCTGGAGCTTCTCGTGGTTTGAGGCCTGGCTTGCTCCACCCCCTGCTCTTGAAATTCTCCCGGATGTGGGCTGCATTTTGGCTGCCTGTTGGGCTGGAGCTTCTCGTGGTTTGAGGCCTGGCTTGCTCTAACCCCTGCTCTTGAGATTCTCCCGGATGTGTCCGGAATTTTGGCTGCCTTTTGGGCTGGAGCTTCTCGTGGTTTGAGGCCTATCTTGCTCCACCCCCTGCTCTTGAGATTCTCCCGGAGGTGGTTAGGATTTTGGCTGTTTTTTGGGCTGGAGCTTCTCGCGGTTTGAGGCCTGGCTTGCTCCACCCCCTGCTCTTGAGATTCTCCCGGATGTGGGCTGCATTTTGGCTGCTTTTTGGGCTGGAGCTTCTCGTGGTTTGAGGCCTGGCTTGCTCCACCCCCTGCTCTTGAGATTCTCCCAGATGTGGGCTGCATTTTGGCTGCTTTTTGGGCTGGAGCTTCTCGTGGTTTGAGGCCTGGCTTGCTCCACCCCCTGCTCTTGAGATTCTCCCACATGTGGGCTGCATTTTGGCTGCCTTTTGGGCTGGAGCTTCTCCTGGTTTGAGGCCTGGCTTGCTCCACCCCCTGCTCTTGATATTCTCCCAGATGTGGGCTGCATTTTGGCTGCCTTTTGGGCTGGAGCTTCTCGTGGTTTGAGGCCTGGCTTGCTCCACCCCCTGCTCTTGAGATTCTCCCGGATGTGGGCTGCATTTTGGCTGCCTTTTGGGCTGGAGCTTCTCGTGGTTTGAGGCCTGGCTTGCTCCACCCCCTGCTCTTGAGATTCTCCCGGATGTGGGCTGCATTTTGGCTGCCTGTTGGGCTGGAGCTTCTCGTGGTTTGAGGCCTGGCTTGCTCCACCCCCTGCTCTTGAGATTCTCCCGGATGTGGCCTGCATTTTGGCTGCCCTTTGGGCTGGAGCTTCTCGTGGTTTGAGGCCTGGCTTGCTCCAACCCCTGCTCTTGAGATTCTCCCGGATGTGTCCGAAATTTTGGCTGCCTTTTGGGCTGGAGCTTCTCGTGGTTTGAGGCCTGGCTTGCTCCACCCCCTGCTCTTGAGATTCTCCCGGATGTGGGCTGCATTTTGGCTGCCTTTTGGGCTGGAGCTTCTCGTGGTTTGAGGCCTGGCTTGCTCCACCCCCTGCTCTTGAGATTCTCCCGGATGTGGGCTGCATTTTGGCTGCTTTTTGGGCTGGAGATTCTCGTGGTTTGAGGCCTGGCTTGCTCCACCCCCTGCTCTTGAGATTCTCCCGGATGTGGTTAGGATTTTGGCTGCTTTTTGGGCTGGAGCTTCTCGTGGTTTGAGGCCTGGCTTGCTCCAAACCCTGCTCTTGAGATTCTCCCGGATGTGGGCTGCATTTTGGCTGCCTTTTGGGCTGGAGCTTCTCGTGGTTTGAGGCCTGGCTTGCTCCACCCCCTGCTCTTGAGATTCTCCCAGATATGGGCTGCATTTTGGCTGCCTTTTGGGCTGGAGCTTCTCGTGGTTTGAGGCCTGGCTTGCTCCACCCCCTGCTCTTGAGATTCTCCGGATGTGGGCTGCATTTTGGCTGCGTTTTGAGCTGGAGCTTCTCGTGGTTTGTAGCCTGGCTTGCTCCACCCCCTGCTCTTGAGATTCTCCCGGATGTGGGCTGCATTTTGGCTGCCTTTTGGGCTGAAGCTTCTCGTGGTTTGAGGCCTGGCTTGCTCCACCCCCTGCTCTTGAGATTCTCCCGGATGTGGGCTGCATTTTGACTGCATTTTGGGCTGGAGATTCTCGTGGTTTGAGGCCTGGCTTGCTCCACCCCCTGCTCTTGAGATTCTCCCGGATGTGGGCTGCATTTTGGCTGATACTTGGGCTGGAGCTTCTCGTGGTTTGAGGCCTGGCTTGCTCCACCCCCTGCTCTTGAGATTCTCCCGGATGTGGGCTGCATTTTGGCTGATTCTTGGGCTGGAGCTTCTCATGGTTTGAGGCCTGGTTTGCTCCACCCCTTGCTCTTGAGATTCTCCCGGATGTGGGCTGCATTTTGTCTGATTCTTGGGCTGGAGCTTCCCGTGGTTTGAGGCCTGTCTTGCTCCACCCCCTGCTCTTGAGATTCTCCCAGATGTGGGCTGAAATTTGGCTTCCTTTTGGGCAGGAGCTTCTCGTGGTTTGAGGCCTGGCTTGCTCCACTCCTGCTCTTGATATTCTCCCGGATGTGGGTAGGATTTTGGCTGCCTTTTGGGCTGGAGCTTCTCGTGGTTTGAGGCCTGGCTTGCTCCATTCCCTGTTCTTGATATTCTCCCGGAGGTGGGCTGCATTTTGGCTGATACTTGGGCTGGAGCTTCTCGTGGTTTGAGGCCTGTCTTACTACACCCCCTGCTCTTGATAGTCTCCCGGATGTGGGCTGCATTTTGGCTGCCTTTTGGGCTTGAGCTTCTCGTGGTTTGAGGCCTGGCTTGCTCCACCCCCTGCTCTTGAGATTCTCCCGGATGTGGGCTGCATTTTGGCTGCCTTTTGGGCTGGAGCTTCTCGTGGTTTGAGGCCTGGCTTGCTCCAACCCCTGCTCTTGAGATTCTCCCGGATGTGGTTAGGATTTTGGCTGCTTTTTGGGCTGGAGCTTTTCGTTGTTTGAGGCCTGGCTTGCTCCAACCCCTGCTCTTGAGATTCTCCCGGATGTGGTTAGGATTTTGGCTGCTTTTTGGGCTGGAGCTTCTCATGGTTTGGAGCCTGGCTTGCTCCACCCCCTGCTCTTGAGATTCTCCCTGATATGTGCTGGATTGTGGCTGCCTTTTGGGCTGGAGCTTCTCGTGGTTTGAGGCCTGGCTTGCTCCACCCCCTGCTCTTGAGATTCTCCCGGATGTGGGCTGCATTTTGGCTGCCTTTTGGGCTGGAGCTTCTCGTGGTTTGAGGCCTGGCTTGCTCCACCCCCTGCTCTTGAGATTCTCCCGGATGTGGGCTGCATTTTGGCTGCCTTTTGGGCTGGAGCTTCTCGTGGTTTGAGGCCTGGCTTGCTCCACCCCCTGATCTTGATATTCTCCGTGATGTGGGCTGGATTGTGGCTGCCTTTTGGGCTGGAAATTCTCGTGGTTTGAGGCCTGGCTAGCTCCACCCCCTGCTCTTGAGATTCTCCCGGATGTGGGCTGCATTTTGGCTGCCTTTTGGGCTGGAGCTTCTCGTGGTTTGAGGCCTGGCTTGCTCCACCTCCTTCTCTTGATATTCTCCCGGATGTGGGCTGCATTTTGGCTGATACTTGGGCTGGAGCTTCTCGTGGTTTGAGGCCTGGCTTGCTCCACCCCCTGCTCTTGAGATTCTCCCGGATATGTGCTGGATTGTGGCTGCCTTTTGGGCTGGAGCTTCTCGTGGTTTGAGGCCTGGCTTGCTCCACCCCCTGCTCTTGAGATTCTCCCAGATGTGGGCTGGATTTTGGCTGCCTTTTGGGCTGGAGCTTCTCGTGGTTTGAGGCCTGGCTTGCTCCACCCCCTGCTCTTGAGATTCTCCAGGAGGTAAGCTGCATTTTGGCTGCCTTTTGGGGTCTAGCTTCTTGTGGTTTGAGGCCTGGCTTGCTCCACTCCCTGCTCTTGATATTCTCCCGGATGTGGGCTGCATTTTGGCTGCATTTTGGGCTGGAGCTTCCCATGCTTTGAGGCCTGGCTTGCTCCACCCCCTGCTCTTGATATTCTCCCGGATGTGGGCTGCATTTTGGCTGTATTTTGGGCTGGAGCTTCCCATGCTTTGAGGCCTGGCTTGCTCCACCCCCTGCTCTTGAGATTCTCCCGGATGTGGGCTGGAATTTGGCTGCCTTTTGGGCTGGAGCTTCTCGTGGTTTGGGGCCTGGCTTGCTCCACCCCCTGCTCTTGATATTCTCCTGGATGTGGTCTGGAATTTGGCTGCATTTTGGCCTGGAGCTTCTCGTGGTTTGAGGCCTGGCTTGCTCCAACCCCTGCTCTTGAGATTCTCCCAGAAGTGGGCTGCATTTTGGCTGCCTTTTGGGCTGGAGCTTCTCGTGGTTTGAGGCCTGGCTTGCTCCAACCCCTGCTCTTGATATTCTCCCAGAAGTGGGCTGCATTTTGGCTGATTCTTGGGCTGGAGCTTCTCGTGGTTTGAGGCCTGGCTTGCTCCACCCCCTGCTCTTGAGATTCTCCCGGATGTGGGTAGGATTTTGGGTGCCTTTTGGGCTGGGGCTTCTCGTGGTTTGAGGCCTGGTTTGCTCCACCCTCTGCTATTGAGATTCTCCCGGATGTGGGCTGCATTTTGGCTGCCTATTGGGCTGGAGCTTCTCGTGGTTTGAGGCCTGGCTTGCTCCACTCCTGCTCTTGATATTCTCCCGGATGTGGGTAGGATTTTGGCTGCCTTTTGGGCTGGAGCTTCTCGTGTTTTGAGGCCTGGCTTGCTCCACTCCCTGTTCTTGATAATCTCCCGGAGGTGGGCTGCATTTTGGCTGCCTTTTGGGCTGGAGCTTCTCGTGGTTTGAGGCCTGGCTTGCTCCAACCCCTGCTCTTGATAATCTCCCGGATGTGGGCTGCATTTTGGCTGCCTTTTGGGCTGGAGCTTCTCGTGGTTTGAGGCCTGGCTTGCTCCACCCCCTGCTCTTGAGATTCTCCCGGATATGGGCTGCAGTTTGGCTGCCTTTTGGACTGGAGCTTCTCGTGGTTTGTGGCCTGTCTTGCTCCACTACCTGCTCTTGAGATTCTCCCGGATGTGGGCTGCATTTTGGCTGCCTTTTGGGCTGGAGCTTCTCGTGGTTTGAGGCCTGGCTTGCTCCACCCCCTGCTCTTGAGATTCTCCCGGATGTGGGCTGCATTTTGGCTGCCTTTTTGGATGGAGCTTCTCGTGGTTTGAGGCCTGGCTTGCTCCACCCCCTGCTCTTGAGATTCTCCCGGATGTGGGCTGCATTTTGGCTGCCTTTTGGGCTGGAGCTTCTCGTGGTTTGAGGCCTGGCTTGCTCCACCCCCTGCTCTAGAGATTGTCCCAGATTTGGGCTGCATTTTGGCTGCATGTTGGGCTGGAGCTTCTCGTGGTTTAGAGGCCTGTCTTGCTCCAACCCCTGCTCTTGAGATTCTCCCGGATGTGTCCGGAATTTTGGCTGCATTTTGGGCTGGAGCTTCCCGTGGTTTGAGGGCTGGCTTGCTCCAGCTCCTGCTCTTGAGATTCTCCCGGAGGTGGGCTGCATTTTGGCTGCCATTTGGGCTGGAGCTTCTCGTGGTTTGAGGCCTGGCTTGCTCCAACCCCTGCTCTTGAGATTCTCCAGGAGGTGGGCTGGATTTTGGCTGCCTTTTGGGCTGGAGCTTCTCGTGGTTTGAGGCCTAGCTTGCTCCACCCCCTGCTCATGAGATTCTCCCCCATGTGGGCTGCATTTTGGCTGCCTTTTGGGCTGGAGCTTCTCGTGGTTTGAGGCTTAGCTTGCTCCACCCCCTGCTCTTGAGATTCTCCCGGATGTGGGCTGCATTTTGGCTGCATTTTGGGCTGGAGCTTCTCGTGGTTTGAGGCCTGGCTTGCTCCACCCCCTGCTCTTGAGATTCTCCCGGATGTGGGCTGCATTTTGGCTGCCTTTTGGGCTGGAGCTTCTCGTGGTTTGAGGCCTGGCTTGCTCCACCCCCTGCTCTTGAAATTCTCCCGGATGTGGGCTGCATTTTGGCTGCCTGTTGGGCTGGAGCTTCTCGTGGTTTGAGGCCTGGCTTGCTCTAACCCCTGCTCTTGAGATTCTCCCGGATGTGTCCGGAATTTTGGCTGCCTTTTGGGCTGGAGCTTCTCGTGGTTTGAGGCCTATCTTGCTCCACCCCCTGCTCTTGAGATTCTCCCGGAGGTGGTTAGGATTTTGGCTGTTTTTTGGGCTGGAGCTTCTCGCGGTTTGAGGCCTGGCTTGCTCCACCCCCTGCTCTTGAGATTCTCCCGGATGTGGGCTGCATTTTGGCTGCTTTTTGGGCTGGAGCTTCTCGTGGTTTGAGGCCTGGCTTGCTCCACCCCCTGCTCTTGAGATTCTCCCACATGTGGGCTGCATTTTGGCTGCCTTTTGGGCTGGAGCTTCTCCTGGTTTGAGGCCTGGCTTGCTCCACCCCCTGCTCTTGATATTCTCCCAGATGTGGGCTGCATTTTGTCTGCCTTTTGGGCTGGAGCTTCTCGTGGTTTGAGGCCTGGCTTGCTCCACCCCCTGCTCTTGAGATTCTCCCGGATGTGGGCTGCATTTTGGCTGCCTTTTGGGCTGGAGCTTCTCGTGGTTTGAGGCCTGGCTTGCTCCAACCCCTGCTCTTGAGATTCTCCCGGATGTGGGCTGCATTTTGGCTGCCTGTTGGGCTGGAGCTTCTCGTGGTTTGAGGCCTGGCTTGCTCCACCCCCTGCTCTTGAGATTCTCCCGGATGTGGCCTGCATTTTGGCTGCCCTTTGGGCTGGAGCTTCTCGTGGTTTGAGGCCTGGCTTGCTCCACCCCCTGCTCTTGAAATTCTCCCGGATGTGGGCTGCATTTTGGCTGCCTGTTGGGCTGGAGCTTCTCGTGGTTTGAGGCCTGGCTTGCTCCAACCCCTGCTCTTGAGATTCTCCCGGATGTGTCCGAAATTTTGGCTGCCTTTTGGGCTGGAGCTTCTCGTGGTTTGAGGCCTGGCTTGCTCCACCCCCTGCTCTTGAGATTCTCCCGGATGTGGGCTGCATTTTGGCTGCCTTTTGGGCTGGAGCTTCTCGTGGTTTGAGGCCTGGCTTGCTCCACCCCCTGCTCTTGAGATTCTCCCGGATGTGGGCTGCATTTTGGCTGCTTTTTGGGCTGGAGATTCTCGTGGTTTGAGGCCTGGCTTGCTCCACCCCCTGCTCTTGAGATTCTCCCGGATGTGGTTAGGATTTTGGCTGCTTTTTGGGCTGGAGCTTCTCGTGGTTTGAGGCCTGGCTTGCTCCAAACCCTGCTCTTGAGATTCTCCCGGATGTGGGCTGCATTTTGGCTGCCTTTTGGGCTGGAGCTTCTCGTGGTTTGAGGCCTGGCTTGCTCCACCCCCTGCTCTTGAGATTCTCCCAGATATGGGCTGCATTTTGGCTGCCTTTTGGGCTGGAGCTTCTCGTGGTTTGAGGCCTGGCTTGCTCCACCCCCTGCTCTTGAGATTCTCCGGATATGGGCTGCATTTTGGCTGCGTTTTGAGCTGGAGCTTCTCGTGGTTTGTAGCCTGGCTTGCTCCACCCCCTGCTCTTGAGATTCTCCCGGATGTGGGCTGCATTTTGGCTGCCTTTTGGGCTGAAGCTTCTCGTGGTTTGAGGCCTGGCTTGCTCCACCCCCTGCTCTTGAGATTCTCCCGGATGTGGGCTGCATTTTGACTGCATTTTGGGCTGGAGATTCTCGTGGTTTGAGGCCTGGCTTGCTCCACCCCCTGCTCTTGAGATTCTCCCGGATGTGGGCTGGATTGTGGCTGCCTTTTGGGCTGGAGCTTCCCAAGCTTTGAGGCCTGGCTTGCTCCACCCCCTGCTCTTGAGATTCTCCCGGATGTGGGCTGCATTTTGGCTGATTCTTGGGCTGGAGCTTCTCATGGTTTGAGGGCTGGCTTGCTCCACCCCTTGCTCTTGAGATTCTCCCGGATGTGGGCTGCATTTTGTCTGATTCTTGGGCTGGAGCTTCCCGTGGTTTGAGGCCTGTCTTGCTCCACCCCCTGCTCTTGAGATTCTCCCAGATGTGGGCTGAAATTTGGCTTCCTTTTGGGCAGGAGCTTCTCGTGGTTTGAGGCCTGGCTTGCTCCACTCCTGCTCTTGATATTCTCCCGGATGTGGGTAGGATTTTGGCTGCCTTTTGGGCTGGAGCTTCTCGTGGTTTGAGGCCTGGCTTGCTCCATTCCCTGTTCTTGATATTCTCCCGGAGGTGGGCTGCATTTTGGCTGATACTTGGGCTGGAGCTTCTCGTGGTTTGAGGCCTGTCTTACTACACCCCCTGCTCTTGATAGTCTCCCGGATGTGGGCTGCATTTTGGCTGCCTTTTGGGCTTGAGCTTCTCGTGGTTTGAGGCCTGGCTTGCTCCACCCCCTGCTCTTGAGATTCTCCCGGATGTGGGCTGCATTTTGGCTGCCTTTTGGGCTGGAGCTTCTCGTGGTTTGAGGCCTGGCTTGCTCCAACCCCTGCTCTTGAGATTCTCCCGGATGTGGTTAGGATTTTGGCTGCTTTTTGGGCTGGAGCTTCTCATGGTTTGGAGCCTGGCTTGCTCCACCCCCTGCTCTTGAGATTCTCCCTGATATGTGCTGGATTGTGGCTGCCTTTTGGGCTGGAGCTTCTCGTGGTTTGAGGCCTGGCTTGCTCCACCCCCTGCTCTTGAGATTCTCCCGGATGTGGGCTGCATTTTGGCTGCCTTTTGGGCTGGAGCTTCTCGTGGTTTGAGGCCTGGCTTGCTCCACCCCCTGATCTTGATATTCTCCGTGATGTGGGCTGGATTGTGGCTGCCTTTTGGGCTGGAAATTCTCGTGGTTTGAGGCCTGGCTAGCTCCACCCCCTGCTCTTGAGATTCTCCGGGATGTGGTCTGGATTTTGGCTGCCTTTTGGGCTGGAGCTTCTCGTGGTTTGAGGCCTGGCTTGCTCCACCTCCTTCTCTTGATATTCTCCCGGATGTGGGCTGCATTTTGGCTGATACTTGGGCTGGAGCTTCTCGTGGTTTGAGGCCTGGCTTGCTCCACCCCCTGCTCTTGAGATTCTCCCGGATATGTGCTGGATTGTGGCTGCCTTTTGGGCTGGAGCTTCTCGTGGTTTGAGGCCTGGCTTGCTCCACCCCCTGCTCTTGAGATTCTCCCAGATGTGGGCTGGATTTTGGCTGCCTTTTGGGCTGGAGCTTCTCGTGGTTTGAGGCCTGGCTTGCTCCACCCCCTGCTCTTGAGATTCTCCAGGAGGTAAGCTGCATTTTGGCTGCCTTTTGGGGTCTAGCTTCTTGTGGTTTGAGGCCTGGCTTGCTCCACTCCCTGCTCTTGATATTCTCCCGGATGTGGGCTGCATTTTGGCTGCATTTTGGGCTGGAGCTTCCCATGCTTTGAGGCCTGGCTTGCTCCACCCCCTGCTCTTGATATTCTCCCGGATGTGGGCTGCATTTTGGCTGTATTTTGGGCTGGAGCTTCCCATGCTTTGAGGCCTGGCTTGCTCCACCCCCTGCTCTTGAGATTCTCCCGGATGTGGGCTGGAATTTGGCTGCCTTTTGGGCTGGAGCTTCTCGTGGTTTGGGGCCTGGCTTGCTCCACCCCCTGCTCTTGATATTCTCCTGGATGTGGTCTGGAATTTGGCTGCATTTTGGCCTGGAGCTTCTCGTGGTTTGAGGCCTGGCTTGCTCCAACCCCTGCTCTTGAGATTCTCCCAGAAGTGGGCTGCATTTTGGCTGCCTTTTGGGCTGGAGCTTCTCGTGGTTTGAGGCCTGGCTTGCTCCAACCCCTGCTCTTGATATTCTCCCAGAAGTGGGCTGCATTTTGGCTGATTCTTGGGCTGGAGCTTCTCGTGGTTTGAGGCCTGGCTTGCTCCACCCCCTGCTCTTGAGATTCTCCCGGATGTGGGTAGGATTTTGGGTGCCTTTTGGGCTGGGGCTTCTCGTGGTTTGAGGCCTGGTTTGCTCCACCCTCTGCTATTGAGATTCTCCCGGATGTGGGCTGCATTTTGGCTGCCTATTGGGCTGGAGCTTCTCGTGGTTTGAGGCCTGGCTTGCTCCACTCCTGCTCTTGATATTCTCCCGGATGTGGGTAGGATTTTGGCTGCCTTTTGGGCTGGAGCTTCTCGTGTTTTGAGGCCTGGCTTGCTCCACTCCCTGTTCTTGATAATCTCCCGGAGGTGGGCTGCATTTTGGCTGCCTTTTGGGCTGGAGCTTCTCGTGGTTTGAGGCCTGGCTTGCTCCACCCCCTGCTCTTGAGATTCTCCCGGATATGGGCTGCAGTTTGGCTGCCTTTTGGACTGGAGCTTCTCGTGGTTTGTGGCCTGTCTTGCTCCACTACCTGCTCTTGAGATTCTCCCGGATGTGGGCTGCATTTTGGCTGCCTTTTGGGCTGGAGCTTCTCGTGGTTTGAGGCCTGGCTTGCTCCACCCCCTGCTCTTGAGATTCTCCCGGATGTGGGCTGCATTTTGGCTGCCTTTTTGGATGGAGCTTCTCGTGGTTTGAGGCCTGGCTTGCTCCACCCCCTGCTCTTGAGATTCTCCCGGATGTGGGCTGCATTTTGGCTGCCTTTTGGGCTGGAGCTTCTCGTGGTTTGAGGCCTGGCTTGCTCCACCCCCTGCTCTTGAGATTGTCCCAGATTTGGGCTGCATTTTGGCTGCATGTTGGGCTGGAGCTTCTCGTGGTTTAGAGGCCTGTCTTGCTCCAACCCCTGCTCTTGAGATTCTCCCGGATGTGTCCGGAATTTTGGCTGCATTTTGGGCTGGAGCTTCCCGTGGTTTGAGGGCTGGCTTGCTCCAGCTCCTGCTCTTGAGATTCTCCCGGAGGTGGGCTGCATTTTGGCTGCCATTTGGGCTGGAGCTTCTCGTGGTTTGAGGCCTGGCTTGCTCCAACCCCTGCTCTTGAGATTCTCCCGGAGGTGGGCTGGATTTTGGCTGCCTTTTGGGCTGGAGCTTCTCGTGGTTTGAGGCCTAGCTTGCTCCACCCCCTGCTCATGAGATTCTCCCCCATGTGGGCTGCATTTTGGCTGCCTTTTGGGCTGGAGCTTCTCGTGGTTTGAGGCTTAGCTTGCTCCACCCCCTGCTCTTGAGATTCTCCCGGATGTGGGCTGCATTTTGGCTGCATTTTGGGCTGGAGCTTCTCGTGGTTTGAGGCCTGGCTTGCTCCACCCCCTGCTCTTGAGATTCTCCCGGATGTGGGCTGCATTTTGGCTGCCTTTTGGGCTGGAGCTTCTCGTGGTTTGAGGCCTGGCTTGCTCCACCCCCTGCTCTTGAAATTCTCCCGGATGTGGGCTGCATTTTGGCTGCCTGTTGGGCTGGAGCTTCTCGTGGTTTGAGGCCTGGCTTGCTCTAACCCCTGCTCTTGAGATTCTCCCGGATGTGTCCGGAATTTTGGCTGCCTTTTGGGCTGGAGCTTCTCGTGGTTTGAGGCCTATCTTGCTCCACCCCCTGCTCTTGAGATTCTCCCGGAGGTGGTTAGGATTTTGGCTGTTTTTTGGGCTGGAGCTTCTCGCGGTTTGAGGCCTGGCTTGCTCCACCCCCTGCTCTTGAGATTCTCCCGGATGTGGGCTGCATTTTGGCTGCTTTTTGGGCTGGAGCTTCTCGTGGTTTGAGGCCTGGCTTGCTCCACCCCCTGCTCTTGAGATTCTCCCAGATGTGGGCTGCATTTTGGCTGCCTTTTGGGCTGGAGCTTCTCGTGGTTTGAGGCCTGGCTTGCTCCACCCCCTGCTCTTGAGATTCTCCCACATGTGGGCTGCATTTTGGCTGCCTTTTGGGCTGGAGCTTCTCCTGGTTTGAGGCCTGGCTTGCTCCACCCCCTGCTCTTGATATTCTCCCAGATGTGGGCTGCATTTTGGCTGCCTTTTGGGCTGGAGCTTCTCGTGGTTTGAGGCCTGGCTTGCTCCACCCCCTGCTCTTGAGATTCTCCCGGATGTGGGCTGCATTTTGGCTGCCTTTTGGGCTGGAGCTTCTCGTGGTTTGAGGCCTGGCTTGCTCCACCCCCTGCTCTTGAGATTCTCCCGGATGTGGGCTGCATTTTGGCTGCCTGTTGGGCTGGAGCTTCTCGTGGTTTGAGGCCTGGCTTGCTCCACCCCCTGCTCTTGAGATTCTCCCGGATGTGGCCTGCATTTTGGCTGCCCTTTGGGCTGGAGCTTCTCGTGGTTTGAGGCCTGGCTTGCTCCACCCCCTGCTCTTGAAATTCTCCCGGATGTGGGCTGCATTTTGGCTGCCTGTTGGGCTGGAGCTTCTCGTGGTTTGAGGCCTGGCTTGCTCCAACCCCTGCTCTTGAGATTCTCCCGGATGTGTCCGAAATTTTGGCTGCCTTTTGGGCTGGAGCTTCTCGTGGTTTGAGGCCTGGCTTGCTCCACCCCCTGCTCTTGAGATTCTCCCGGATGTGGGCTGCATTTTGGCTGCCTTTTGGGCTGGAGCTTCTCGTGGTTTGAGGCCTGGCTTGCTCCACCCCCTGCTCTTGAGATTCTCCCGGATGTGGGCTGCATTTTGGCTGCTTTTTGGGCTGGAGATTCTCGTGGTTTGAGGCCTGGCTTGCTCCACCCCCTGCTCTTGAGATTCTCCCGGATGTGGTTAGGATTTTGGCTGCTTTTTGGGCTGGAGCTTCTCGTGGTTTGAGGCCTGGCTTGCTCCAAACCCTGCTCTTGAGATTCTCCCGGATGTGGGCTGCATTTTGGCTGCCTTTTGGGCTGGAGCTTCTCGTGGTTTGAGGCCTGGCTTGCTCCACCCCCTGCTCTTGAGATTCTCCCAGATATGGGCTGCGTTTTGGCTGCCTTTTGGGCTGGAGCTTCTCGTGGTTTGAGGCCTGGCTTGCTCCACCCCCTGCTCTTGAGATTCTCCGGATGTGGGCTGCATTTTGGCTGCGTTTTGAGCTGGAGCTTCTCGTGGTTTGTAGCCTGGCTTGCTCCACCCCCTGCTCTTGAGATTCTCCCGGATGTGGGCTGCATTTTGGCTGCCTTTTGGGCTGAAGCTTCTCGTGGTTTGAGGCCTGGCTTGCTCCACCCCCTGCTCTTGAGATTCTCCCGGATGTGGGCTGCATTTTGACTGCATTTTGGGCTGGAGATTCTCGTGGTTTGAGGCCTGGCTTGCTCCACCCCCTGCTCTTGAGATTCTCCCGGATGTGGGCTGCATTTTGGCTGATACTTGGGCTGGAGCTTCTCGTGGTTTGAGGCCTGGCTTGCTCCACCCCCTGCTCTTGAGATTCTCCCGGATGTGGGCTGCATTTTGGCTGCCTTTTGGGCTGGAGCTTCTCGTGGTTTGAGGCCTGGTTTGCTCCACCCCCTGCTGTTGATATTCTCCTCGATGTGATCTGCATTTTGGCTGCCTTTTGTGCTGGAGCTTCTCGTGGTTTGAGGCCTGGCTTGCTCCACCCCCTGCTCTTGAGATTCTCCCGGATGTGGGCTGCATTTTGGCTGCCTTTTGGGCTGGAGCTTCTCGAGGTTTGAGGCCTGGCTTGCTCCACCCCCTGCTCTTGAGATTCTCCCGGATGTGGGCTGCATTTTGGCTGCCTTTTGGGCTGGAGCTTCTCGTGGTTTGAGGCCTGGCTTGCTCCACCCCCTGCTCTTGAGATTCTCCCGGAGGTGGGCTGCATTTTGGCTGCCTTTTGGGCTGGAGCTTCTCGTGGTTTGAGGCCTGGCTTGCTCCACCCCCTGCTCTTGAGATTCTCCCGGAGGTGGGCTGGATTTTGGCTGCCTTTTGGGCTGGAGCTTCTCGAGGTTTGAGGCCTGGCTTGCTCCACCCCCTGCTCTTGATATTCTCCTGGATGTGTTCTGCATTTTGGCTGCCTATTGGGATGGAGCTTCTCGTGGTTTGAGGCCTGGCTTGCTCCACCCCCTGCTCTTGAGATTCTCCCGGATGTGGGCTGGATTTTGGCTGCATTTTGGGCTGGAGCTTCTCGTGGTTTGAGGCCTGGCTTGCTCCACCCCCTGCTCTTGAGATTCTCCCGGATGTGATCTGCATTTTGGTTGCGTTTTGGGCTGGAGCTTCTCGTGGTTTGAGGCCTAGCTTGCTCCACCCCCTGCTCTTGATATTCTCCCGGAGTTGGGCTGCATTTTGGCTGCCTTTTGGGCTGGAGCTTCTCGTGGTTTGAGGCCTGGCTTGCTCCACCCCCTGCTCTTGAGATTCTCCTGGATGTGGGCTGCATTTTGGCTGCCTTTTGGGCTGGAGCTTCTCGTGGTTTGAGGCCTGGCTTGCTCCACCCCCTGCTCTTGAGATTCTCCCGGATGTGGTCTGAATTTTCGCTGCATTTTGGGCTGGAGCTTCTCGTGGTTTGAGGCCTGGCTTGCTCCACCCCCTGCTCTTGAGATTCTCCCGGATGTGGGCTGGATTTTGGCTGAATCTTGGGCTGGAGCTTCCCGTGGTTTGAGGTCTGGCTTGCTCCACCCCCTGCTCTTGAGATTCTTCCAGATGTGGGCTGCATTTTGGCTGCCTGTTGGGCTGGAGCTTCTCGTGGTTTGAGGCCTGGTTTGCTCCACCCCCTGCTGTTGATATTCTCCTGGATGTGATCTGCATTTTGGCTGAGTTTTGGGCTGGAGCTTCTCGTGGTTTGAGGCCTGGCTTGCTCCACCCCCTGCTCTTGAGATTCTCCCGGATGTCGGCTGCATTTTGGCTGAAACTTGGGCTGGAGCTTCCCGTGGTTTGAGGCCTGGCTTGCTCCACCCCCTGCTCTTGAGATTCTCCCGGATGTGGGCTGCATTTTGGCTGCCTGTTGGGCTGGAGCTTCTCGTGGTTTCAGGCCTGGCTTGCTCCACCCCTTGCTCTTGAGATTCTCCCAGATGTGGGCTGGATTTCGGCTGCCTTTTGGGCTGGAGCTTCTCGTGGTTTGAGGCCTGGCTTTCTCCACCCCCTGCTCTTGATATTCTCCCGGATGTGGGCTGCATTTTGGCTGCCTTTTGGGCTGGAGCTTCTCGTGGTTTGGGGCCTGGCTTGCTCCACCCCCTGCTCTTGAGATTCTCCCGGATGTGGGCTGCATTTTGGCTGCCTTTTGGGCTGGAGCTTCTCGTGGTTTGGGGCCTGGCTTGCTCCACCCCCTGCTCTTGAGATTCTCCTGGATGTGGGCTGCATTTTGGCTGCTTTTTGGGTTGAAGCTTCTCGTAGTTTGAGGCCTGGCTTGCTCCACCCCCTGCTCTTGATATTCTCCCGGATGTGGGCTGCATTTTGGCTGCCTTTTGGGCTGGAGCTTCTCGTGGTTTGTGGCGTGGCTTGCTCCACCCCCTGCTCATGGGATTCTCCCGGATGTGGGCTGCATTTTGGCTGCCTTTTGGGTTGAAGCTTCTCATGGTTTGAGGCCTGGCTTGCTCCACCCCCTGCTCTTGAGATTCTCCCGGAGGTGGGCTGGATGTTGACTGCCTTTTGGGCTGGAGCTTCTCGTGGTTTGAGGCCTGGCTTGCTGCACCCCTTGCTCTTGAGATTCTCCCGGATGTGGGCTGGATTTTGGCTGCTTTTGGGCTGGAGCTTCTCGTGGTTTGAGTCCTGGCTTGCTCCACCCCCTGCTCTTGAGATTCTCCCGGATGTGGGCTGCATTTTGGCTGCCTTTTGGGCTGGAACTTCTCGTGGTTTGAGGCCTGGCTTGCTCCACCTCCTGCTCTTGAGATTCTCCCGGATGTGGGCTGCATTTTGGATGATTCTTGGGCTGGAGCTTCCCGTGGTTTGAGGCCTGGCTTGCTCCACCCCCTGCTCTTGAGATTCTCCCGGATGTCGGCTGCATTTTGGCTGCATTTTGGGCTGGAGCTTCCCGTTGTTTGAGGCCTGGCTTGCTCCACCGCCTGCTCTTGAGATTCTCCCAGATGTGGGCTGCATTTTGGCTGCCTTTTGGGCTGGAGATTCTCGTGGTTTGAGGCCTGGCTTGCTCCACCCCCTGCTCTTGAGATTCTCCCGGATGTGGGCTGCATTTTGGCTGATTCTTTGGCTGGAGCTTCTTGTGGTTTGAGGCCTGGCTTGCTCCACCACCTGCTCTTGAGATTCTCTCGGATGTGGGCTGCATTTTGGCTGCCTTTTGGGCTGGAGCTTCTCGTGGTTTGAGGCCTGGCTTGCTCCACCCCCTGCTCTTGAGATTCTCCCGGATGTGGGCTGCATTTTGGCTGCCTTTTGGGCTGGAGCTTCTCGTGGTTTGTGGCCTGGCTTGCTCCACTCCCTGCTCTTGAGATTCTCCCGGATGTGGGCTGCATTTTGGCTGATTCTTGGGCTAGAGCTTCTCGTGGTTTGAGGCCTGGCTTGCTCCACCACCTGCTCTTGAGATTCTCCCGGATGTGGGCTGCATTTTGGCTGCCTTTTGGGCTGGAGCTTCTCGTGGTTTGAGGCCTGGCTTGCTCCACCCCCTGCTCTTGAGATTCTCCCGGATGTGGGCTGCATTTTGGCTGCCTTTTGGGCTGGAGCTTCTCGTGGCTTGAGGCCTGGCTTGCTCCACCCCCTGCTCTTGAGATTCTCCCGGATGTAGGCTGCATTTTGGCTGCCTTTTGGGCTGGAGCTTCTCGAAGTTTGTGGCCTGGCTTGCTCCACCCCCTGCTCTTGAGATTCTCCCCGATGTGGGCTGCATTTTGGCTGCCTATTGGGCTGGAGCTTCTCGTGGTTTGAGGCCTGGCTTGCTCCACCTCCTGCTCTTGAGATTCTCCCGGATGTGGGCTGCATTTTGGATGATTCTTGGGCTGGAGCTTCTCGTGGTTTGAGGCCTGGCTTGTTCCACCCCCTGCTCTTGAGATTCTCCCGGATGTGGGCTGCATTTTGGCTGCCTTTTGGGCTGGAGCTTCTCGTGCTTTGAGGCCTGGTTTGCTCAACCCCTGCTGTTGATATTCTCCTGGATGTGATCTGTATTTTGGTTGCGTTTTGGGCTGGAGCTTCTCGTGGTTTGAGGCCTAGCTTGCTCCACCCCCTGCTCTTGATATTCTCCCGGACGTGGGCTGCATTTTGGCTGCCTTTTGGGCTGGAGCTTCTCGTGGTTTGAAGCCTGGCTTGCTCCACCCCCTGCTCTTGAGATTCTCCTGGAGGTGGGCTGGATTTTGGCTGCCTTTTGGGCTGGAGCTTCCCGTGGTTTTAGGCCTGCCTTGCTCCACCCCCTGCTCTTGAGATTCTCCCGGATGTGGGCTGCATTTTGGCTGCATTTTGGGCTGGAGCTTCTCGTGGTTTGAAGCCTGGCTTGCTCCACCCCCTGCTCTTGAGATTCTCCCGGATGTGGGCTGCATTTTGGCTGCCTTTTGGGCTGGAGCTTCTCGTGCTTTGAGGCCTGGTTTGCTCAACCCCTGCTGTTGATATTCTCCTGGATGTGATCTGCATTTTCGCTGCATTTTGGGCTGGAGCTTCTCGTGGTTTGATGCCTAGCTTGCTCTACCCCCTGCTCTTGATATTCTCCCGGACGTGGTCTGCATTTTGGTTGCCTTTTGGGCTGGAGCTTCTCGTGGTTTGAAGCCTGGCTTGCTCCACCCCCTGCTCTTGAGATTCTCCCGGAGGTGGGCTGCATTTTGGCTGCCTTTTGGGCTGGAGCTTCTCGTGGTTTGAGGCCTGGCTTGCTCCACCCCCTGCTCTTGAGATTCTCCCGGATGTGGCCTGCATTTTGGCTGCCTTTTGGGCTGGAGCTTCTCGTGGTTTGAGGCCTGGCTTGCTCCACCCCCTGCTCTTGAGATTCTCCCGGATGTGGGCTGCATTTTGGCTGGCTTTTGGGCTGGAGCTTCCCGTGGTTTGAGGCCTGGCTTGCTCCACCTCCTGCTCTTGATATTCTCCCGGATGTGGGCTGCATTTTGGCTGCCTTTTGGGCTGGAGATTCTCGTGGTTTGAGGCCTGGCTTGCTCCACCCCCTGCTCTTGAGATTCTTCCAGATGTGGTCTGGATTTTGGCTGCCTTTTGGGCTGGAGCTTCTCGTGGTTTGTGGCCTGGCTTGCTCCACCCCCTGCTCTTGAGATTCTCCCCGATGTGGGCTGCATTTTGGCTGCCTATTGGGCTGGAGCTTCTCGTGGTTTGAGGCCTGGCTTGCTCCACCCCCTGCTCTTGAGATTCTCCCGGATGTGGGCTGCATTTTGGATGATTCTTGGGCTGGAGCTTCCCGTGGTTTGAGGCCTGGCTTTCTCCACCCCCTGCTCTTGAGATTCTCCCGGATGTGGACTGCATTTTGGATGATTCTTGGGCTGGAGCTTCCCGTGGTTTGAGGCCTGGCTTGCTCCACCCCCTGCTCTTGAGATTCTCCCGGATGTCGGCTGCATTTTGGCTGCCTTTTGGCCTGGAGCTTCCCGTGGTTTCAGACCTGGCTTGCTCCACCCCCTGCTCTTGAGATTCTCCCGGATGTGGGCTGCATTTTGGCTGCCTGTTGGACTGGAGCTTCTCGTGGTTTGAGGCCTGGCTTGCTCCACCCCCTGCTCTTGAGATTCTCCCGGATGTGGCCTGCATTTTGGCTGCCTTTTGGGCTGGAGCTTCTCGTGGTTTGAGGCCTGGCTTGCTCCACCCCCTGCTCTTGAGATTCTCCCGGATGTGGGCTGCATTTTGGCTGGCTTTTGGGCTGGAGCTTCCCGTGGTTTGAGGCCTGGCTTGCTCCACCTCCTGCTCTTGATATTCTCCCGGATGTGGGCTGCATTTTGGCTGCCTTTTGGGCTGGAGATTCTCGTGGTTTGAGGCCTGGCTTGCTCCACCCCCTGCTCTTGAGATTCTTCCAGATGTGGTCTGGATTTTGGCTGCCTTTTGGGCTGGAGCTTCTCGTGGTTTGTGGCCTGGCTTGCTCCACCCCCTGCTCTTGAGATTCTCCCCGATGTGGGCTGCATTTTGGCTGCCTATTGGGCTGGAGCTTCTCGTGGTTTGAGGCCTGGCTTGCTCCACCCCCTGCTCTTGAGATTCTCCCGGATGTGGGCTGCATTTTGGATGATTCTTGGGCTGGAGCTTCCCGTGGTTTGAGGCCTGGCTTTCTCCACCCCCTGCTCTTGAGATTCTCCCGGATGTGGACTGCATTTTGGATGATTCTTGGGCTGGAGCTTCCCGTGGTTTGAGGCCTGGCTTGCTCCACCCCCTGCTCTTGAGATTCTCCCGGATGTCGGCTGCATTTTGGCTGCCTTTTGGCCTGGAGCTTCCCGTGGTTTCAGACCTGGCTTGCTCCACCCCCTGCTCTTGAGATTCTCCCGGATGTGGGCTGCATTTTGGCTGCCTGTTGGACTGGAGCTTCTCGTGGTTTGAGGCCTGGCTTGCTCCACCCCCTGCTCTTGAGATTCTCCCGGATGTGGGCTGCATTTTGGCTGCCTGTTGGACTGGAGCTTCTCGTGGTTTGAGGCCTGGCTTGCTCCACCCCCTGCTCTTGAGATTCTCCCGGATGTGGGCTGCATTTTGGCTGCATTTTGGGCTGGAAATTCTCGTGGTTTGAGGCCTGGCTTGCTCCACCCCCTGCTCTTGAGATTCTCCCGGATGTGGGCTGGATTTTGGCTGCCTTTTGGGCTGGAAATTCTCGTGGTTTGAGGCCTGGCTTGCCCCACCCCCTGCTCTTGAGATTGTCCCGGATGTGGGCTGCATTTTGGCTGACTGTTGGGCTGGAGCTTCTCGTGGTTTGAGGCCTGGCTTCCCCACTCCCTGCTCTTGAGATTCTCCCGGAGGTGGGCTGGATTTTGGCTGCCTTTTGGGCTGGAGCTTCTCGTGGTTTGAGGCCTGGCTTGCTCCACCCCCTGCTCTTGAGATTCTCCCGGATGTGGGCTGCATTTTGGCTGCCTTTTGGGCTGGAGCTTCTCGTGGTTTGAGGCCTGGCTTGCTCCACCCCCTGCTCTTGAGATTCTCCCGGATGTGGGCTGCATTTTGGCTGCCTTTTGGGCTGGAGCTTCCCGTGGCTTGAGGCCTGGCTTGCTCCACCCCCTGCTCTTGAGATTCTCCCAGATGTAGGCTGCATTTTGGCTGCCTTTTGGGCTGGAGCTTCTCGAAGTTTGTGGCCTGGCTTGCTCCACCCCCTGCTCTTGAGATTCTCCCCGATGTGGGCTGCATTTTGGCTGCCTATTGGGCTGGAGCTTCTCGTGGTTTGAGGCCTGGCTTGCTCCACCTCCTGCTCTTGAGATTCTCCCGGATGTGGGCTGCATTTTGGATGATTCTTGGGCTGGAGCTTCTCGTGGTTTGAGGCCTGGCTTGTTCCACCCCCTGCTCTTGAGATTCTCCCGGATGTGGGCTGCATTTTGGCTGCCTTTTGGGCTGGAGCTTCTCGTGCTTTGAGGCCTGGTTTGCTCAACCCCTGCTGTTGATATTCTCCTGGATGTGATCTGTATTTTGGTTGCGTTTTGGGCTGGAGCTTCTCGTGGTTTGAGGCCTAGCTTGCTCCACCCCCTGCTCTTGATATCCTCCCGGACGTGGGCTGCATTTTGGCTGCCTTTTGGGCTGGAGCTTCTCGTGGTTTGAAGCCTGGCTTGCTCCACCCCCTGCTCTTGAGATTCTCCCGGATGTCGGCTGCATTTTGGCTGCCTTTTGAGCTGGAGCTTCCCGTGGTTTTAGGCCTGCCTTGCTCCACCCCCTGCTCTTGAGATTCTCCCGGATGTGGGCTGCATTTTGGCTGCATTTTGGGCTGGAGCTTCTCGTGGTTTGAAGCCTGGCTTGCTCCAACCACTGCTCTTGAGATTCTCCCGGAGGTGGGCTGCATTTTGGCTGCCTTTTGGGCTGGAGCTTCTCGTGGTTTGAGGCCTGGCTTGCTCCACCACCTGCTCTTGAGATTCTCCTGGATGTGGCCTGCATTTTGGCTGCCTTTTGGGCTGGAGCTTCTCGTGGTTTGAGGCCTGGCTTGCTCCACCCCCTGCTCTTGAGATTCTCCCGGATGTGGCCTGCATTTTGGCTGCCTTTTGGGCTGGAGCTTCTCGTGGTTTGAGGCCTGGCTTGCTCCACCCCCTGCTCTTGAGATTCTCCCGGATGTGGGCTGCATTTTGGCTGCGTTTTGGGCTGGAGCTTCTCGTGGTTTGATGCCTAGCTTGCTCTACCCCCTGCTCTTGATATTCTCCCGGACGTGGGCTGCATTTTGGCTGCCTTTTGGGCTGGAGCTTCTCGTGGTTTGAAGCCTGGCTTGCTCCACCCACTGCTCTTGAGATTCTCCCGGAGGTGGGCTGCATTTTGGCTGCCTTTTGGGCTGGAGCTTCTCGTGGTTTGTGGCCTGGCTTGCTCCACCCCCTGCTCTTGAGATTCTCCCGGATGTGGACTGCATTTTGGATGATTCTTGGGCTGGAGCTTCCCGTGGTTTGAGGCCTGGCTTGCTCCACCCCCTGCTCTTGAGATTCTCCCGGATGTCGGCTGCATTTTGGCTGCCTTTTGGGCTGGAGCTTCCCGTGGTTTCAGGCCTGGCTTGCTCCACCCCCTGCTCTTGAGATTCTCCCGGATGTGGGCTGCATTTTGGCTGCCTGTTGGACTGGAGCTTCTCGTGGTTTGAGGCCTGGCTTGCTCCACCCCCTGCTCTTGAGATTCTCCCGGATGTGGGCTGCATTTTGGCTGCATTTTGGGCTGGAGCTTCTCGTGGTTTGAGGCCTGGCTTGCTCCACCCCCTGCTCTTGAGATTCTCCCGGATGTGGGCTGCATTTTGGCTGCCTTTTGGGCTGGAAATTCTCGTGGTTTGAGGCCTGGCTTGCCCCACCCCCTGCTCTTGAGATTCTCCCGGATGTGGGCTGCATTTTGGCTGCCTTTTGGGCTGGAGCTTCTCGTGGTTTGAGGCCTGGCTTCCCCACTCCCTGCTCTTGAGATTCTCCCGGAGGTGGGCTGGATTTTGGCTGCCTTTTGGGCTGGAGCTTCTCGTGGTTTGAGGCCTGGCTTGCTCCACCCCCTGCTCTTGATATTCCCCCGGATGTGGGCTGCATTTTGGCTGCATTTTGGGCTGGAGCTTCTCGTGGTTTGAGGCCTGGCTTGCTCCACCCCCTGCTCTTGAGATTCTCCCGGATGTGGGCTGCATTTTGGCTGCCTTTTGGGATGGAGGTTATCGTGGTTTGAGGCCTGGCTTGCTCCACCCCCTGCTCTTGAGATTCTCCCGGATGTGGGCTGCATTTTTTCTGCCTGTTGGGCTGGAGCTTCTCGTGCTTTGAGGCCTGGCTTGCTCCACCCCCTGCTCTTGAGATTCTCCCGGATGTGGGCTGCATTTTGGCTGCCTTTTGGGCTGGAGCTTCTCGTGGTTTGAGGCCTGGCTTGCTCCACCCCCTGCTCTTGAGATTCTCCCGGATGTGGGCTGCATTTTGGCTGCCTTTTGGGCTGGAAATTCTCGTGGTTTGAGGCCTGGCTTGCCCCACCCCCTGCTCTTGAGATTCTCCCGGATGTGGGCTGCATTTTGGCTGCCTGTTGGGCTGCAGCTTCTCGTGGTTTGAGGCCTGGCTTGCCCCACCCCCTGCTCTTGAGATTCTCCCGGATGTGGGCTGGATTTTGGCTGCCTTTTGGGCTGGAGATTCTCGTGGTTTGAGGCCTGGCTTGCTCCACCCCCTGCTCTTGAGATTCTTCCAGATGTGGTCTGGATTTTGTCTGCCTTTTGGGCTGGAGCTTCTCGTGGTTTGTGGCCTGGCTTGCTCCACCCCCTGCTCTTGAGATTCTCCCCGATGTGGGCTGCATTTTGGCTGCATTTTGGGCTGGAGATTCTCGTGGTTTGAGGCCTGGCTTGCTCCACCCCCTGCTCTTGAGATTCTCCCGGATGCGGGCTGCATTTTAGCTGATTCTTTGGCTGGAGCTTCTTGTGGTTTGAGGCCTGGCTTGCTCCACCCCCTGCTCTTGAGATTCTCTCGGATGTGGGCTGCATTTTGGCTGCCTGTTGGACTGGAGCTTCTCGTGGTTTGAGGCCTGGCTTGCTCCACCCCCTGCTCTTGAGATTCTCCCGGATGTGGGCTGCATTTTGGCTGCATTTTGGGCTGGAGCTTCTCGTGGTTTGAGGCCTGGCTTGCTCCACCCCCTGCTCTTGAGATTCTCCCGGATGTGGGCTGCATTTTGGCTGCCTTTTGGGCTGGAAATTCTCGTGGTTTGAGGCCTGGCTTGCCCCACCCCCTGCTCTTGAGATTCTCCCGGATGTGGGCTGCATTTTGGCTGCCTTTTGGGCTGGAGCTTCTCGTGGTTTGAGGCCTGGCTTCCCCACTCCCTGCTCTTGAGATTCTCCCGGAGGTGGGCTGGATTTTGGCTGCCTTTTGGGCTGGAGCTTCTCGTGGTTTGAGGCCTGGCTTGCTCCACCCCCTGCTCTTGAGATTCTCCCGGATGTGGGCTGGATTTTGGCTGCCTTTTGGGCTGGAGCTTCTCATGGTTTGAGGCCTGGCTTGCTCCACCCCCTGCTCTTGAGATTCTTCCAGATGTGGTCTGGATTTTGGCTGCCTTTTGGGCTGGAGCTTCTCGTGGTTTGTGGCCTGGCTTGCTCCACCCCCTGCTCTTGAGATTCTCCCCGATGTGGGCTGCATTTTGGCTGCCTTTTGGGTTGAAGCTTCTCGTGGTTTGAGGCCTGGCTTGCTCCACCCCCTGCTCTTGATATTCTCCTGGATGTGGGCTGCATTTTGGCTGCCTATTGGGCTGGAGCTTCTCGTGGTTTGAGGCCTGACTTGCTCCACCCCCTGCTCTTGAGATTCTCCCGGATGTGGGCTGCAATTTGGCTGCATTTTGGGCTGGAGCTTCTCGTGGTTTGAGGCCTGGCTTGCTCCACCCCGTGCTCTTGGGATTCTCCCGGATGTGGGCTGGATTTTGGCTGCATTTTGGGCTGGAAATTCTCGTGGTTTGAGGCCTGGCTTGCCCCACCCCCTGCTCTTGAGATTCTCCCGGAGGTGGGCTGGATTTTGGCTGCATTTTGGGCTGGAGCTTCTCGTGGTTTGAGGCCTGGCTTGCTCCACCCCCTTCTCTTGAGATTCTTCCAGATGTGGTCTGGATTTTGGCTGCCTGTTGGGCTGGAGCTTCCCGTGGTTTCAGGCCTGCCTTGCCCCACCCCCTGCTCTTGAGATTCTCCCGGATGTGGGCTGCATTTTGGCTGCATTTTGGGCTGGAGATTCTCGTGGTTTGAGGCCTGGCTTGCTCCACCCCCTGCTCTTGAGATTCTCCCGGATGTGGGCTGCATTTTAGCTGATTCTTTGGCTGGAGCTTCTTGTGGTTTGAGGCCTGGCTTGCTCCACCACCTGCTCTTGAGATTCTCTCGGATGTGGGCTGCATTTTGGCTGCCTTTTGGGCTGGAGCTTCTCATGGTTTGAGGCCTGGCTTGCTCCACCCCCTGCTCTTGAGATTCTCCCGGATGTGGGCTGCATTTTGGCTTCCTTTTGGGCTGGAGCTTCTCGTGGTTTGTGGCCTGGCTTGCTCCACTCCCTGCTCTTGAGATTCTCCCGGATGTGGGCTGCATTTTGGCTGCCTTTTGGGCTGGAGCTTCTCGTGGTTTGAGGCCTGGCTTGCTCCACCCCCTGCTCTTGAGATTCTCCCGGATGTGGGCTGGATTTTGGCTCCCTTTTGGGCTGGAGCTTCTCGTGGTTTGAGGCCTGGCTTGCTCCACCCCCTGCTCTTGATATGCTCCTTTGGATGTGGGCTGCATTTTGGCTGCCTTTTGGGCTGGAGCTTCTCGTGGTTTGAGGCCTGGCTTGCTCCACCCCCTGCTCTTGAGATTCTCCCGGATGTGGGCTGCAGTTTCGCTGCCTTTTGGGCTGGAGCTTCTCGTGGTTTGAGGCCTGGCTTGCTCCACCCCCTGCTCTTGAGATTCTCCCGGATGTGGGCTGCAGTTTGGCTGCCTTTTGGGCTGGAGCTTCTCGTGGTTTGAGGCCTGGCTTGCTCCACCCCCTGCTCTTGAGATTCTCCCGGATGTGGGCTGCATTTTGGCTGATTCTTTGGCTGGAGCTTCTTGTGGTTTGAGGCCTGGCTTGCTCCACCACCTGCTCTTGAGATTCTCCCGGATGTGGGCTGCATTTTGGCTGCCTTTTGGGCTGGAGCTTCTCGTGGTTTGAGGCCTGGCTTGCTCCACCCCCTGCTCTTGAGATTCTCCCGGATGTGGGCTGCATTTTGGCTGCCTTTTGGTATGGAGGTTATCGTGGTTTGAGGCCTGGCTTGCTCCACCCCCTGCTCTTGAGATTCTCCCGGATGTGGGCTGCATTTTGGCTGCCTATTGGGCTGGAGCTTCTCGTGGTTTGAGGCCTGGCTTGCTCCAACCCCTGCTCTTGAGATTCTCCCGGATGTGGGCTGCATTTTGGCTGCATTTTGGGCTGGAGCTTCTCGTGGTTTGAGGCCTGGCTTGCTCCACCCCGTGTTCTTGAGATTCTCCCGGATGTGGGCTGCATTTTGGCTGCCTTTTGGGCTGGAAATTCTCGTGGTTTGAGGCCTGGCTTGCCCCCCCCCCTGCTCTTGAGATTCTCCCGGATGTGGGCTGCATTTTGGCTGCATTTTGGGCTGGAGCTTCTTGTGGTTTGAGGCCTGGCTTGCCCCACCCCCTGCTCTTGAGATTCTCCCGGAGGTGGGCTGGATTTTGGCTGCCTTTTGGGCTGGAGCTTCTCGTGGTTTGAGGCCTGGCTTGCTCCACCACCTGCTCTTGATATTCCCCCAGATGTGGGCTGCAATTTGTCTGCATTTTGGGCTGGAGATTCTCGTGGTTTGAGGCCTGGCTTGCTCCACCCCCTGCTCTTGAGATTCTCCCGGATGTGGGCTGCATTTTGGCTGCATTTTGGGCTGGAGATTCTCGAGGTTTGAGGCCTGGCTTGCTCCACCCCCTGCTCTTGAGATTCTCCCGGAGGTGGTCTGCATTTTCGCTGCATTTTGGGCTGGAGCTTCTCCTGGTTTGAGGCCTGGCTTGCTCCACCCCCTGCTCTTGAGATTCTCCCGCAGTTGGGCTGCATTTTGGCTGACTTTGGGCTGGAGCTTCTCGTGGTTTGAGGCCTGGCTTGCTCCACCCCCTGCTCTTGAGATTCTCCCGGATGTGGGCTGCATTTTGGCTGATTCTTGGGCTGGAGCTTCCCGTGGTTTGAGGCCTGGCTTGCTCCACCCCCTGCTCTTGAGATTCTCCCGGATGTGGGCTGCATTTTGGCTGCCTTTTGGGCTGGAGCTTCTCGTGGTTTGAGGCCTGGCTTGCTCCACCCCCTGCTCTTGAGTTTCTCCCGGATGTGGGCTGGATTTTGGCTGCCCTTTGGGCTGGAGCTTCTCGTGGTTTGAGGCCTGGCTTGCTCCACCCCCTGCTCTTGAGATTCTCCCGGATGTGGGCTGCATTTTGGCTGCCTGTTGGGCTGGAGCTTCTCGTGGTTTGAGGCCTGGCTTGCTCCACCCCCTGCTCTTGAGATTCTCCGCGAAGTGGGCTGCATTTTGGCT
Organism: Rhynochetos jubatus; assembly: GCA_027574665.1. Taxonomy (NCBI): domain Eukaryota; kingdom Metazoa; phylum Chordata; class Aves; order Eurypygiformes; family Rhynochetidae; genus Rhynochetos; species Rhynochetos jubatus. Next base: position 1,591,891 of record CM050669.1, read on the forward strand.
GCCTTTTGGGCTGGAGCTTCTCGTGGTTTGAGGCCTGCCTTGCTCCACCCCCTGCTCTTGAGATTCTCCGGGATGTGGGCTGCATTTTCGCTGCATTTTGGGCTGGAGCTTCTCGTGGTTTGAGGCCTGGCTTGCTCCACCCCCTGCTCTTGAGATTCTCCCGGATGTGGGCTGCATTTTGGCTGATTCTTTGGCTGGAGCTTCTCGTGGTTTGAGGCCTGTCTTGCTCCACCCCCTGCTCTTGAGATTCTCCCGTATGTGGGCTGTATTTTGGCTGACCCTTGGGCTGGAGCATCTCGTGGTTTGAGGTCTGGCTTGCTCCACCCCCTGCTCTTGAGATTCTGCCAGATGTGGGCTGCATTTTGGCTGCCTTTTGGGCTGGAGCTTCTCGTGGTTTGAGGCCTAGCTTGCTCCACCCCCTGCTCTTGAGATTCTGCCAGATGTGGGCTGCATTTTGGCTGCCTTTTGGGCTGGAGCTTCTCGTGGTTTGAGGCCTAGCTTGCTCCACCCCCTGCTCTTGAGATTCTCCAGATGTGGGCTGGATTTTCGCTGCCTTTTTGGGCTGGAGCTTCTCGTGGTTTGAGGCCTGGCTTGCTCCACCCCCTGCTCTTGAGATTGTCTCGGATGTGGGCTGCATTTTGGCTGCCTTTTGGGCTGGAGCTTCTCGTGGTTTGAGGCCTGGCTTGCTCCACCCCCTGCTCTTGAGATTCTCCCGGATGTGGGCTGCATTTTGGCTGCCTTTTGGGCTGGAGCTTCTCGTGGTTTGAGGCCTGGCTTGCTCCACCCCCTGCTCTTGAGATTCTCCCGGAGGTGGGCTGCATTTTGGCTGCCTGTTGGGCTGGAGCTTCTCGTGGTTTGAGGCCTTTCTTGCTCCACCCCCTGCTCTTGAGATTCTCCCGGATGTGGGCTGGATTTTGGCTCCCTTTTGGGCTGGAGCTTCTCAAGGTTTGAGGCCTGGCTTGCTCCAGCCCCTGCTCTTGAGATTCTCCCGGATGTGGGCTGCATTTTGGCTGCCTTTTGGGCTGGAGCTTCTCGTGGTTTGAGGCCTGGCTTGCTCCACCCCCTGCTCTTGAGATTCTCCCGGATGTGGGCTGGATTTTGGCTCCCTTTTGGGCTGGAGCTTCTCAAGGTTTGAGGCCTGGCTTGCTCGACCCCCTGCTCTTGATATGCTCCTGGATGTGGGCTGGATTTTGGCTGCCTTTTGGGCTGGAGCTTCTCGTGGTTTGAGGCCTGGCTTGCTCCACCCCCTGCTCTTGAGATTCTCCCGGATGTGGGCTGCATTTTGGCTGCCTTTTGGGCTGGAGCTTCTCGAGGTTTGAGGCCTGGCTTGCTCCGCCCCCTGCTCTTGAGATTCTCCGCGAAGTGGGCTGCATTTTGGCTGCCTTTTGGGCTGGAGCTTCTCGTGGTTTGAGGCCTGGCTTGCTCCACCCCCTGCTCTTGAGATTCTCCCGGATGTGGGCTGCATTTTCGCTGCATTTTGGGCTGGAGCTTCTCGTGGTTTGAGGCCTGGCTTGCTCCACCCCCTGCTCTTGAGATTCTCCCGGATGTGGGCTGCATTTTGGCTGCCTTTTGGGCTGGAGCTTCTCGTGCTTTGAGGCCTGGCTTGCTCCACCCCCTGCTCTTGATATTCTCCCGGATGTGAGCTGCATTTTGGCTGATTCTTGGGCTGGAGCTTCCCGTGGTTTGAGGCCTGGCTTGCTCCACCCCCTGCTCTTGAGATTCTCCCGGATGTGGGCTGGATTTTGGCTGCCTTTTGGGCTGGAGCTTCTCGTGGTTTGAGGCCTGGCTTGCTCCACCCCCTGCTCTTGAGATTCTCCCGGATGTGGGCTGCATTTTGGCTGCCTGTTGGGCTGGAGCTTCTCGTGGTTTGAGGCCTGGCTTGCTCCACCCCCTGCTCTTGAGATTCTCCGCGAAGTGTGCTGCATTTTGGCTGACTTTTGGGCTGAAGCTTCTCGTGGTTTGAGGCCTGGCTTGCTCCACCCCCTGCTCTTGAGATTCTCCGGGATGTGGGCTGCATTTTGGCTGCCTTTTGGGCTGGAGCTTCTCGTGGTTTGAGGCCTGCCTTGCTCCACCCCCTGCTCTTGAGATTCTCCCGGATGTGGGCTGCATTTTGGCTGATTCTTTGGCTGGAGCTTCTCGTGGTTTGAGGCCTGGCTTGCTCCACCCCCTGCTCTTGAGATTCTCCCGGATGTGGGCTGCATTTTGGCTGACTCTTGGGCTGGAGCTTCTCGTGGTTTGAGGTCTGGCTTGCTCCACCCCCTGCTCTTGAGATTCTGCCAGATGTGGGCTGCACTTTGGCTGCCTTTTGGGCTGGAGCTTCTCGTGGTTTGAGGCCTGGCTTGCTCCACCCCCTGCTCTTGAGATTCTCCCGGAAGTGGGCTGCATTTTGGCTGCCTTTTGCGCTGGAGCTTCCCGTGGTTTGAGGCCTGGCTTGCTCCACCCCCTGCTCTTGAGATTCTCCCGGATGTGGGCTGCATTTTGGCTGCCTTTTGGGCTGGAGCTTCTCGTGGTTTGAGGCCTGGCTTGCTCCACCCCCTGCTCTTGAGATTCTCCCGGATGTGGGCTGGATTTTGGCTCCCTTTTGGGCTGGAGCTTCTCAAGGTTTGAGGCCTGGCTTGCTCGACCCCCTGCTCTTGAGATTCTCCCGGATGTGGGCTGGATTTTGGCTCCCTTTTGGGCTGGAGCTTCTCAAGGTTTGAGGCCTGGCTTGCTCGACCCCCTGCTCTTGATATGCTCCTGGATGTGGGCTGGATTTTGGCTGCCTTTTGGGCTGGAGCTTCTCGTGGTTTGAGGCCTGGCTTGCTCCACCCCCTGCTCTTGAGATTCTCCCGGATGTGGGCTGCATTTTGGCTGCCTTTTGGGCTGGAGCTTCTCGAGGTTTGAGGCCTGGCTTGCTCCGCCCCCTGCTCTTGAGATTCTCCGCGAAGTGGGCTGCATTTTGGCTGCCTTTTGGGCTGGAGCTTCTCGTGGTTTGAGGCCTGGCTTGCTCCACCCCCTGCTCTTGAGATTCTCCCGGATGTGGGCTGCATTTTCGCTGCATTTTGGGCTGGAGCTTCTCGTGGTTTGAGGCCTGGCTTGCTCCACCCCCTGCTCTTGAGATTCTCCCGGATGTGGGCTGCATTTTGGCTGCCTTTTGGGCTGGAGCTTCTCGTGGTTTGAGGCCTGGCTTGCTCCACCCCCTGCTCTTGATATTCTCCCGGATGTGAGCTGCATTTTGGCTGATTCTTGGGCTGGAGCTTCCCGTGGTTTGAGGCCTGGCTTGCTCCACCCCCTGCTCTTGAGATTCTCCCGGATGTGGGCTGGATTTTGGCTGCCTTTTGGGCTGGAGCTTCTCGTGGTTTGAGGCCTGGCTTGCTCCACCCCCTGCTCTTGAGATTCTCCCGGATGTGGGCTGCATTTTGGCTGCCTGTTGGGCTGGAGCTTCTCGTGGTTTGAGGCCTGGCTTGCTCCACCCCCTGCTCTTGAGATTCTCCGCGAAGTGTGCTGCATTTTGGCTGCCTTTTGGGCTGAAGCTTCTCGTGGTTTGAGGCCTGGCTTGCTCCACCCCCTGCTCTTGAGATTCTCCGGGATGTGGGCTGCATTTTGGCTGCCTTTTGGGCTGGAGCTTCTCGTGGTTTGAGGCCTGCCTTGCTCCACCCCCTGCTCTTGAGATTCTCCCGGATGTGGGCTGCATTTTGGCTGATTCTTTGGCTGGAGCTTCTCGTGGTTTGAGGCCTGGCTTGCTCCACCCCCTGCTCTTGAGATTCTCCCGGATGTGGGCTGCATTTTGGCTGACTCTTGGGCTGGAGCTTCTCGTGGTTTGAGGTCTGGCTTGCTCCACCCCCTGCTCTTGAGATTCTGCCAGATGTGGGCTGCACTTTGGCTGCCTTTTGGGCTGGAGCTTCTCGTGGTTTGAGGCCTGGCTTGCTCCACCCCCTGCTCTTGAGATTCTCCCGGAAGTGGGCTGCATTTTGGCTGCCTTTTGCGCTGGAGCTTCCCGTGGTTTGAGGCCTGGCTTGCTCCACCCCCTGCTCTTGAGATTCTCCCGGATGTGGGCTGCATTTTGGCTGCCTTTTGGGCTGGAGCTTCTCGTGGGTTGAGGCCTGGCTTGCTCCACCCCCTGCTCTTGATATTCTCCCGAATGTGGTCTGCATTTTGGCTGCCTTTTGGGCTGGAGCTTCTCGTGGTTTGAGGCCTGGGTTGCTCCACCCCCTGCTCTTGAGATTCTCCCGGATGTGGGCTGCATTTTGGCTGATTCTTTGGCTGGAGATTCTCGTGGTCTGAGGCCTGCCTTGCTCCACTCCCTGCTCTTGAGATTCTCCCGGATGTGGGCTGCATTTTGGCTGCCTTTTGGGCTGGAGCTTCTCGTGGTTTCAGGCCTGGCTTGCTCCACCCCCTGCTCTTGAGATTCTCCCGGATGTGGGCTGCATTTTGGCTGCATTTTGGGCTGGAGTTTCTCGTGGTTTGAGGCCTGGCTTGCTCCACCCCCTGCTCTTGAGATTCTCCCGGATGTGGGCTGCATTTTGGCTGCATTTTGGGCTGGAGCTTCTCGTGGTTTGAGGCCTGGCTTGCTCCACCCCCTGCTCTTGAGATTCTCCCGGATGTGGGCTGGATTTTGGCTGCCTTTTGGGCTGGAAATTCTCGTGGTTTGAGGCCTGGCTTGCCCCACCCCCTGCTCTTGAGATTCTCCCGCATGTGGGCTGCATTTTGGCTGCCTGTTGAGCTGGAGCTTCTCGTGGTTTGAGGCCTGGCTTGCCCCACCCCCTGCTCTTGAGATTCTCCCAGAGGTGGGCTGGATTTTGGCTGCCTTTTGGGCTGGAGCTTCTCGTGGTTTGAGGCCTGGCTTGCTCCACCCCCTGCTCTTGATATTCCCCCGGATGTGGGCTGCATTTTGTCTGCATTTTGGGCTGGAGATTCTCGTGGTTTGAGGCCTGGCTTGCTCCACCCCCTGCTCTTGAGATTCTCCCGGATGTGGGCTGCATTTTGGCTGCCTTTTGGGCTGGAGCTTCTTGTGGTTTGAGGCCTGGCTTGCTCCACCCCCTGCTCTTGAGATTCTCCGCGAAGTGGGCTGCATTTTGGCTGCCTTTTGGGCGGAAGCTTCTCCTGGTTTGAGGCCTGGCTTGCTCCACCCCCTGCTCTTGAGATTCTCCCGCAGTTGGGCTGCATTTTGGCTGACTTTGGGCTGGAGCTTCTCGTGGTTTGAGGCCTGGCTTGCTCCACCCCCTGCTCTTGAGATTCTCCCGGATGTGGGCTGCATTTTGGCTGCCTTTTGGGCTGGAGCTTCTCGTGGTTTGATGCCTAGCTTGCTCCACCCCCTGCTCTTGAGATTCTCCCGGATGTGGGCTGCATTTTGGCTGCCTTTTGGGCTGGAGCTTCTCGTGGTTTGATGCCTAGCTTGCTCCACCCCCTGCTCTTGAGATTCTCCCGGATGTGGGCTGCATTTTGGCTGCCTTTTGGGCTGGAGCTTCTCATGGTTTGAGGCCTGGCTTGCTCCACCCCCTGCTCTTGAGATTCTCTCGGATGTGGGCTGAATTTTGGCTGCCTTTTGGGCTGGAGCTTCTCGTGCTTTGAGGCCTGGCTTGCTCCACCCCCTGCTCTTGAGATTCTCCCGGATGTGGGCTGCATTTTGGCTGCCTGTTGGGCTGGAGCTTCTCGTGGTTTGAGGCCTGGCTTGCTCCACTCCCTGCTCTTGAGATTCTCCGCGAAGTGTGCTGCATTTTGGCTGCCTTTTGGGCTGAAGCTTCTCGTGGTTTGAGGCCTGGCTTGCTCCACCCCCTGCTCTTGAGATTCTCCTGGATGTGGGCTGCATTTTGGCTGCCTTTTGGGCTGGAGCTTCTCGTGGTTTGAGGCCTGCCTTGCTCCACCCCCTGCTCTTGAGATTCTCCCGGATGTGGGCTGCATTTTGGCTGATTCTTTGGCTGGAGCTTCTCGTGGTTTGAGGCCTGGCTTGCTCCACCCCCTGCTCTTGAGATTCTCCCGGATGTGGGCTGCATTTTGGCTGACTCTTGGGCTGGAGCTTCTCGTGGTTTGAGGTCTGGCTTTCTCCACCCCCTGCTCTTGAGATTCTGCCAGATGTGGGCTGCACTTTGGCTGCCTTTTGGGCTGGAGCTTCTCGTGGTTTGAGGCCTGGCTTGCTCCACCCCCTGCTCTTGAGATTCTCCCGGAAGTGGGCTGCATTTTGGCTGCCTTTTGCGCTGGAGCTTCCCGTGGTTTGAGGCCTGGCTTGCTCCACCCCCTGCTCTTGAGATTCTCCCGGATGTGGGCTGCATTTTGGCTGCCTTTTGGGCTGGAGCTTCTCGTGGGTTGAGGCCTGGCTTGCTCCACCCCCTGCTCTTGATATTCTCCCGAATGTGGTCTGCATTTTGGCTGCCTTTTGGGCTGGAGCTTCTCGTGGTTTGAGGCCTGGCTTGCTCCACCCCCTGCTCTTGAGATTCTCCCGGATGTGGGCTGCATTTTGGCTGATTCTTTGGCTGGAGATTCTCGTGGTCTGAGGCCTGCCTTGCTCCACTCCCTGCTCTTGAGATTCTCCCGGATGTGGGCTGCATTTTGGCTGCCTTTTGGGCTGGAGCTTCTCGTGGTTTCAGGCCTGGCTTGCTCCACCCCCTGCTCTTGAGATTCTCCCGGATGTGGGCTGCATTTTGGCTGCATTTTGGGCTGGAGTTTCTCGAGGTTTGAGGCCTGGCTTGCTCCACCCCCTGCTCTTGAGATTCTCCCGGATGTGGGCTGGATTTTGGCTGCCTTTTGGGCTGGAAATTCTCGTGGTTTGAGGCCTGGCTTGCCCCACCCCCTGCTCTTGAGATTCTCCCGCATGTGGGCTGCATTTTGGCTGCCTGTTGAGCTGGAGCTTCTCGTGGTTTGAGGCCTGGCTTGCCCCACCCCCTGCTCTTGAGATTCTCCCAGAGGTGGGCTGGATTTTGGCTGCCTTTTGGGCTGGAGCTTCTCGTGGTTTGAGGCCTGGCTTGCTCCACCCCCTGCTCTTGATATTCCCCCGGATGTGGGCTGCATTTTGTCTGCATTTTGGGCTGGAGATTCTCGTGGTTTGAGGCCTGGCTTGCTCCACCCCCTGCTCTTGAGATTCTCCCGGATGTGGGCTGCATTTTCGCTGCATTTTGGGCTGGAGATTCTCGTGGTTTGAGGCCTGGCTTGCTCCACCCCCTGCTCTTGAGATTCTCCCGGATGTGGGCTGCATTTTGGCTGCCTTTTGGGCTGGAGCTTCTTGTGGTTTGAGGCCTGGCTTGCTCCACCCCCTGCTCTTGAGATTCTCCGCGAAGTGGGCTGCATTTTGGCTGCCTTTTGGGCTGAAGCTTCTCCTGGTTTGAGGCCTGGCTTGCTCCACCCCCTGCTCTTGAGATTCTCCCCGATGTGGGCTGCATTTTCGCTGCATTTTGGGCTGGAGCTTCTCCTGGTTTGAGGCCTGGCTTGCTCCACCCCCTGCTCTTGAGATTCTCCCGCAGTTGGGCTGCATTTTGGCTGACTTTGGGCTGGAGCTTCTCGTGGTTTGAGGCCTGGCTTGCTCCACCCCCTGCTCTTGAGATTCTCCCGGATGTGGGCTGCATTTTGGCTGCCTTTTGGGCTGGAGCTTCTCGTGGTTTGATGCCTAGCTTGCTCCACCCCCTGCTCTTGAGATTCTCCCGGATGTGGGCTGCATTTTGGCTGCCTTTTGGGCTGGAGCTTCTCGTGGTTTGATGCCTAGCTTGCTCCACCCCCTGCTCTTGAGATTCTCCCGGATGTGGGCTGCATTTTGGCTGCATTTTGGGCTGGAGCTTCTCATGGTTTGAGGCCTGGCTTGCTCCACCCCCTGCTCTTGAGATTCTCTCGGATGTGGGCTGAATTTTGGCTGCCTTTTGGGCTGGAGCTTCTCGTGCTTTGAGGCCTGGCTTGCTCCACCCCCTGCTCTTGATATTCTCCCGGATGTGAGCTGCATTTTGGCTGATTCTTGGGCTGGAGCTTCCCGTGGTTTGAGGCCTGGCTTGCTCCACCCCCTGCTCTTGAGATTCTCCCGGATGTGGGCTGCATTTTGGCTGCCTTTTGGTCTGGAGCTTCTCGTGGTTTGAGGCCTGGCTTGCTCCACCCCCTGCTCTTGAGTTTCTCCCGGATGTGGGCTGGATTTTGGCTGCCTTTTGGGCTGGAGCTTCTCGTGGTTTGAGGCCTGGCTTGCTCCACCCCCTGCTCTTGAGATTCTCCCGGATGTGGGCTGCATTTTGGCTGCCTGTTGGGCTGGAGCTTCTCGTGGTTTGAGGCCTGGCTTGCTCCACCCCCTGCTCTTGAGATTCTCCGCGAAGTGTGCTGCATTTTGGCTGCATTTTGGGCTGGAGCTTCTCGTGGTTTGAGGCCTGGCTTGCTCCACCCCCTGCTCTTGAGATTCTCCTGGATGTGGGCTGCATTTTGGCTGCCTTTTGGGCTGGAGCTTCTCGTGGTTTGAGGCCTGCCTTGCTCCACCCCCTGCTCTTGAGATTCTCCCGGATGTGGGCTGCATTTTGGCTGATTCTTTGGCTGGAGCTTCTCGTGGTTTGAGGCCTGGCTTGCTCCACCCCCTGCTCTTGAGATTCTCCCGGATGTGGGCTGCATTTTGGCTGACTCTTGGGCTGGAGCTTCTCGTGGTTTGAGGTCTGGCTTGCTCCACCCCCTGCTCTTGAGATTCTGCCAGATGTGGGCTGCACTTTGGCTGCCTTTTGGGCTGGAGCTTCTCGTGGTTTGAGGCCTGGCTTGCTCCACCCCCTGCTCTTGAGATTCTCCCGGAAGTGGGCTGCATTTTGGCTGCCTTTTGCGCTGGAGCTTCCCGTGGTTTGAGGCCTGGCTTGCTCCACCCCCTGCTCTTGAGATTCTCCCGGATGTGGGCTGCATTTTGGCTGCCTTTTGGGCTGGAGCTTCTCGTGGTTTGAGGCCTGGCTTGCCCCACCCCCTGCTCTTGAGATTCTCCCGCATGTGGGCTGCATTTTGGCTGCCTGTTGAGCTGGAGCTTCTCGTGGTTTGAGGCCTGGCTTGCCCCACCCCCTGCTCTTGAGATTCTCCCAGAGGTGGGCTGGATTTTGGCTGCCTTTTGGGCTGGAGCTTCTCGTGGTTTGAGGCCTGGCTTGCTCCACCCCCTGCTCTTGATATTCCCCCGGATGTGGGCTGCATTTTGTCTGCATTTTGGGCTGGAGATTCTCGTGGTTTGAGGCCTGGCTTGCTCCACCCCCTGCTCTTGAGATTCTCCCGGATGTGGGCTGCATTTTCGCTGCATTTTGGGCTGGAGCTTCTCCTGGTTTGAGGCCTGGCTTGCTCCACCCCCTGCTCTTGAGATTCTCCCGCAGTTGGGCTGCATTTTGGCTGACTTTGGGCTGGAGCTTCTCGTGGTTTGAGGCCTGGCTTGCTCCACCCCCTGCTCTTGAGATTCTCCCGGATGTGGGCTGCATTTTGGCTGCCTTTTGGGCTGGAGCTTCTCGTGGTTTGAGGCCTGGCTTTCTCCACCCCCTGCTCTTGAGATTCTCTCGGATGTGGGCTGAATTTTGGCTGCCTTTTGGGCTGGAGCTTCTCGTGGTTTGAGGCCTGGCTTGCTCCACCCCCTGCTCTTGATATTCTCCCGGATGTGAGCTGCATTTTGGCTGCCTTTTGTAATGGAGCTTCCCGTGGTTTGAGGCCTGGCTTGCTCCAGCCCCTGCTCTTGAGATTCTCCCGGATGTGGGCTGGATTTTGGTTACATTTTGGGCTGGAGCTTCTCGTGGTTTCAGACCTGGCTTGCTCCACCCCCTGCTCTTGAGATTCTCCCGGATGTGGGCTGAATTTTGGCTGCATTTTGGGCTGGAGATTCTCGTGGTTTGAGGCCTGGCTTGCTCCACCCCCTGCTCTTGAGATTCTCCCGGATGTGGGCTGCATTTTGGCTGATACTTGGGCTGGAGCTTCTCGTGGTTTGAGGCCTGGCTTGCTCCACCCCCTGCTCTTGAGATTCTCCCGGAGGTGGGCTGAATTTTGGCTGCCTTTTGGGCTGGAGATTCTCGAGGTTTGAGGCCTGGCTTGCTCCACCCCCTGCTCTTGATATTCTCCCGGATGTGGGCTGCATTTTCGCTGCATTTTGGGCTGGAGCTTCTCGTGGTTTGAGGCCTGGCTTGCTCCACCCCCTGTTCTAGGGATTCACCCGGATGTGGGCTGCATTTTGGTTGCCTTTTGGGCTGGAGCTTCTCGTGGTTTGAGGCCTGGCTTGCTCCACCCCCTGCTCTTGAGTTTGTCCCGGATGTGGGCTGCATTTTGGCTGCCTTTTGGGCTGGAGGTTCTCGTGGTTTGAGGCCTCGCTTGGTCCACCCCCTGCTCTTGATATTCTCCCGTATGTGGGCTGCATTTTGGCTGCCTTTTGGGCTGGAGCTTCTTGTGGTTTGAGGCCTGGCTTGCTCGAACCCCTGCTCTTGAGATTCTCCCCGAGGTGGGCTGGATTTTTGCTGCCTTTTGGGTTGGAGCTTCTCGTGGTTTGAGGCCTGGCTTGCTCCACCCCCTGCTCTTGAGATTCTCCCGCATGTGGACTGGATTTTGGCTGCCTTTTGGGCTGGAGCTTCTCGTGGTTTGAGGCCTGGCTTGCTCCACCCCCTGCTCTTGAGATTCTCCCGCATGTGGACTGGATTTTGGCTGCCTTTTGGGCTGTAGCTTCTTGTGGTTTGAGGCCTGGCTTGCTCCACCCCCTGCTCTTGATATTCTCCCGGATGTGGGCTGCATTTTGGCTGCTTTTTGGTCTGGAGCTTCTCGTGGTTTGAGGCCTGGCTTGCTCCACCCCCTGCTCTTGAGATTCTACCGGATGTGGGCTGGATTTTGGCTGCATTTAAGGCTGGAGCTTCTCATGGTTTGAGGCCTGGCTTGCTCCACCCCCTGCTCTTGATATTCTCCCGGAGGTGGGCTGGATTTTGGCTGCCTTTTGGGCTGGAGCTTCTCGTGGTTTGAGGCCTGGCTTGCTCCACCCCCTGCTCTTGAGATTCTCCCGGATGTGGGCTGCATTTTTGCTGCCTTTTGGGCTGGAGCTTCTCGTGGTTTGAGGCCTGGCTTGCTCCACCCCCTGCTCTTGAGATTCTCCCGGATGTGGGCTGGATCTTCGTTACATTTTGGGCTGGAGCTTCTCGTGGTTTGAGGCCTGGCTTGCTCCACCCCCTGCTCTTGAGATTCTCCCAGATGTGGGCTGCATTTTGGCTGCCTTTTGGGCTGGAGCTTCTCGTGGTTTGAGGCCTGGGTTGCTCCACCCCCTGCTCTTGATATTCTCCCGGATGTGGGCTGGATTTTGGCTGACTTTTGGGCTGGAGCTTCTTGTGGTTGAGTCCTGCATTGCTCCACCCCCTGCTCTTGAGATTCTCCCGGATGTGGGCTGCATTTTGGCTGATACTTGGGCTGGAGCTTCTCGTGGTTTGAGGCCTGGCTTGCTCCACCCCCTGCTCTTGAGATTCTCCCGGAGGTGGGCTGGATTTTGGCTGCCTTTTGGGCTGGAGATTCTCGAGGTTTGAGGCCTGGCTTGCTCCACCCCCTGCTCTTGATATTCTCCCGGATGTGGGCTGCATTTTCGCTGCATTTTGGGCTGGAGCTTCTCGTGGTTTGAGGCCTGGCTTGCTCCACCCCCTGTTCTAGGGATTCACCCGGATGTGGGCTGCATTTTGGTTGCCTTTTGGGCTGGAGCTTCTCGTGGTTTGAGGCCTGGCTTGCTCCACCCCCTGCTCTTGAGTTTGTCCCGGATGTGGGCTGGATTTTGGTTACATTTTGGGCTGGAGCTTCTCGTGGTTTGAGGCCTGGCTTGCTCGAACCCCTGCTCTTGAGATTCTCCCCGAGGTGGGCTGGATTTTTGCTGCCTTTTGGGTTGGAGCTTCTCGTGGTTTGAGGCCTGGCTTGCTCCACCCCCTGCTCTTGAGATTCTCCCGCATGTGGACTGGATTTTGGCTGCCTTTTGGGCTGGAGCTTCTCGTGGTTTGAGGCCTGGCTTGCTCCACCCCCTGCTCTTGAGATTCTCCCGGATGTGGGCTGCATTTTGGCTGCATTTTGGGCTGGAGCTTCTTGTGGTTTGAGGCCTGGCTTGCTCCACCCCCTGCTCTTGATATTCTCCCGGATGTGGGCTGCATTTTGGCTGCTTTTTGGTCTGGAGCTTCTCGTGGTTTGAGGCCTGGCTTGCTCCACCCCCTGCTCTTGAGATTCTCCCGGATGTGGGCTGGATCTTCGTTACATTTTGGGCTGGAGCTTCTCGTGGTTTGAGGCCTGGCTTGCTCCACCCCCTGCTCTTGAGATTCTCCCAGATGTGGGCTGCATTTTGGCTGCCTTTTGGGCTGGAGCTTCTCGTGGTTTGAGGCCTGGCTTGCTCCACCCCCTGCTCTTGATATTCTCCCTTATGTGGACTGCATTTTGGCTGCATTTTGGGCTAGAGCTTCTCGAGGTTTGAGGCGTTGCTCACTCCACCCCCTGCTCTTGATATTCTCCTGGAGGTGGGCTGGATTTTGGCTGCCTTTTGGGCTGGAGCTTCTCGTGGTTTGAGGCCTGGCTTGCTCCACCCCCTGCTCTTGAGATTCTCCCGCATGTGGACTGGATTTTGGCTGCCTTTTGGGCTGGAGCTTTTCGTGGTTTGAGGCCTGGCTTGCTCCACCCCCTGCTCTTGAGATTCTCCCGGATGTGGGCTGCATTTTGGCTGCCTTTTGGGCTGGAGCTTCTCGTGGTTTGAGGCCTGGCTTGCTCCAGCCCCTGCTCTTGATATTCTCCCGGATGTGGGCTGGATTTTGGCTGACTTTTGGGCTGGAGCTTCTTGTGGTTGAGTCCTGCATTGCTCCACCCCCTGCTCTTGAGATTCTCCCGGATGTGGGCTGCATTTTGGCTGATACTTGGGCTGGAGCTTCTCGTGGTTTGAGGCCTGGCTTGCTCCACCCCCTGCTCTTGATATTCTCCCGGATGTGGGCTGCATTTTCGCTGCATTTTGGGCTGGAGCTTCTCGTGGTTTGAGGCCTGGCTTGCTCCACCCCCTGTTCTAGGGATTCACCCGGATGTGGGCTGCATTTTGGTTGCCTTTTGGGCTGGAGCTTCTCGTGTTTTGAGGCCTGGCTTGCTCCACACCCTGCTCTTGAGATTCTCCCGGATGTGGGCTGCATTTTGGTTACATTTTGGGCTGGAGCTTCTCGTGGTTTGAGGCCTGGCTTGCTCCACACCCTGCTCTTGAAATTGTCCCGGATGTAGGCTGCATTTTGGCTGCCTTTTGGGCTGGAGCTTCTCGTGGTTTGAGGCCTGGCTTGCTCCACCCCCTGCTCTTGATATTCTCCCCGAAGTGGGCTGCATTTTGGCTGCCTTTTTGGGCTGGAAATTTCCGTTTTTTGAGGCCTTGCTTGCTCCACTCCTTGCTCTTGATATTCTCCCTTATGTGGACTGCATTTTGGCTGCATTTTGGGCTAGAGCTTCTCGAGGTTTGAGGCGTTGCTCACTCCACCCCCTGCTCTTGATATTCTCCTGGAGGTGGGCTGGATTTTGGCTGCCTTTTGGGCTGGAGCTTCTCGTGGTTTGAGGCCTGGCTTGCTCCACCCCCTGCTCTTGAGATTCTCCCCGAGGTGGGCTGGATTTTGGCTGCCTTTTGGGCTGGAGCTTCTTGTGGTTTGAGGCCTGGCTTGCTCCACCCCCTGCTCTTGAGATTCTCCCGGATGTGGGCTGGATTTTGGCTGACTTTTGGGCTGGAGCTTCTTGTGGTTGAGTACTGCCTTGCTCCACCCCCTGCTCTTGATATTCTCCCGGATGTGGGCTGGAGTGTGACTGAATGTTGGTCTGGAGATTCTCGTGGTTTGAGGCCTGGCTAGCTCGACCCCCTACTCTTGATATTCTCCCGGATGCGAGCTGCATTTTGGCTGCAGTTTGGGCTGGAGCTTCTCGTGGTTTGAGGCCTGGCTTGCTCCACCCCCTGCTCTTGAGATTCTCCCGGAGGTGGGCTGCATTTTCGCTGCATTTTGGGCTGGAGCTTCTCCTGGTTTGAGGCCTGGCTTGCTCCACCCCCTGCTCTTGAGATTCTCCCGGAGGTGGGCTGCATTTTCGCTGCATTTTGGGCTGGAGCTTCTCCTGGTTTGAGGCCTGGCTTGCTCCACCCTCTGCTCTTGAGATTCTCTCAGATGTGGGCTGCATTTTGGCTGCCTTTTGGAATGGAGGTTTTCGAGGTTTGAAGCCTGGCTTGCTCCACTCCCGGGTTTTGATATTCTCCGGGATGTGGGCTGGATTTTGTCTGCATTTTGGGCTGGAGATTCTCGTCCTTTGAGGCCTGGCTTCCTCCACCCCCTGCTCTTGAGATTCTCCCGGATGTGGGCTGGATTTTGGCTGCCTTTTGGGCTGGAGCTTCTCGTGGTTTGAGGCCTGGCTTGCTCCACCCCCTGCTCTTGAGATTCTCCCAGATGTGGGCTGCATTTTGGCTGCCTTTTGGGCTGGGGCTTCTCGTGGTTTGAGGCCTGGCTTGCTCCACCCCCTGCTCTTGAGATTCTCCCGGATGTGGGCTGCATTTTGGCTGAATTTTGGGCTGGAGCTTCTCGTGGTTTAAGGCATGGCTTTCTCCACCCCCTGCTCTTGATATTCTCCCATATGTGGGCTGGATTTTGGGCTGGACCTTCTCGTGGTTTGAGGCTTGGCTTGCTCCACCCCCTGTTCTTGATATTCTCCCGGATGTGGGCTGCATTTTGGCTGCTTTTTGGTCTGGAGCTTCTTGTGGTTTGAGGCCTGTCTTGCTCCACCCCCTGCTCTTGATATTCTCCTGGATGTGGGCTGCATTTTGGCTGCATTTTGGGCTGGAGCTTCTCGTGGTTTGAGGCCTGGCTTGCTCCACCCCCTGCTCTTGAGATTGTCTCAGATGTGGGCTGCATTTTGGCTGCCTTTTGGACTGGAGGTTTTCGAGGTTTGAGGCCTGGCTTGTTCCACCCCCTGCTCTTGATATTCTCCCATATGTGGGCTGCATTTTGGCTGCCTTTTGGGCTGGAGCTTCTCGTGGTTTGAGGCCTGGCTTGCTCCACCCCCTGCTCTTGAGATTCTCCCGGATATGGGCTGGATTTTGGCTGCATTTTGGGCTGGAGCTTCTCGTGGTTTGAGGCCTGTCTTGCTCCACCCCCTGCTCTTGAGATTCTCCCGGATGTAGGCTGCATTTTGGCTGAATTTTGACTGGAGCTTCTCGTGGTTTGAGGCCTGGCTTGCTCCACCCCCTGCTCTTGATATTCTCCTGGATGTGGCCTGCATTTTGGCTGCATTTTGGGCTGGAGCTTCGCGTGGTCTGAGGCCTGGCTTGCTCTACCCCCTGCTCTTGAGATTCTCCCGGAGGTGGGCTGGAGTTTGGCTGCATTTTGGACTGGAGGTTTTCGAGGTTTGAGGCCTGGCTTGCTCCACCCCCTGCTCTTGAGATTCTCCCGGATATGGGCTGCATTTTGGCTGCCTTTTGGGCTGGAGCTTCTCATGGTTTGAGGCCTGGCTTGCTCCACCCCCTGCTCTTGATATACTCCCAGATGTGGGCTGCATTTTGGCTGCCTTTTGGGCTTTAGCTTCTCGAGGTTTGAGGCCTGGCTTGCTCCACCCCCTGCTCTTGAGATTCTCCCGGATGTGGGCTGCATTTTGGCTGATAGTTGGGCTGGAGCTTCTCGTGGTTTGAGGCCTGGCTTGCTCCACCCCCTGCTCTTGAGATTCTCCCGGAGGTGGGCTGCATTTTGGCTGATAGTTGGGCTGGAGCTTCTCGTGGTTTGAGGCCTGGCTTGCTCCACCCCCTGCTCTTGAGATTCTCCCGGATGTGGGCTGCATTTTGGCTGCATTTTGGGCTGGAGCTTCTCGTGGTTTGAGGCCTGGCTTGCTCCACCCCCTGCTCTTGAGATTCTCCCGGATGTGGGCTGCATTTTGGCTGCCTTTTGGGCTGGAGCTTCTCGTGGTTTGAGGCCTGGCTTGCTCCACCCCCTGCTCTTGATATTCTCAGGGAGGTGGTTAGGATTTTGGCTGCCTTTTGGGCTGGAGCTTCTCGTGGTTTGAGGCCTGGCTTGCTCCACCCCCTGCTCTTGATATACTCCCAGATGTGGGCTGCATTTTGGCTGCCTTTTGGGCTTTAGATTCTCGAGGTTTGAGGCCTGGCTTGCTCCACCCCCTGCTCTTGAGATTCTCCCGGATGTGGGCTGCATTTTGGCTGCCTTTAGGGCTGGAGCTTCCCGTGGTTTGAGGCCTGGCTTGTTCCACCCCCTGCTCTTGAGATTCTCCCGGATGTGGGCTGCATTTTGGCTGATAGTTGGGCTGGAGCTTCTCGTGGTTTGAGGCCTGGCTTGCTCCACCCCCTGCTCTTGATATTCTCCTGGATGTGGCCTGCATTTTGGCTGCCTTTTGGGCTGGAGCTTCTCGTGGTTTGAGGCCTGGCTTGCTCCACCCCCTGCTCTTGAGATTCTCCCGGATGTGGGCTGGATTTTGGCTGCATTTTGGGCTGCATCTTCTCGTGGTTTAAGGCATGGCTTTCTCCACCCCCCTGCTCTTGATATTCTCCCATATGTGGGCTGCATTTTGGCTGATACTTGGGCTGGAGCTTCTCGTGGTTTGAGGCCTGGCTTGCTCCACCCCCTGCTCTTGATATTCTCCCGGATGTGGCCTGCATTTTGGCTGCATTTTGGGCTGGAGATTCTCGTGGTTTGAGGCCTGTCTTGCTCCACCCCCTGCTCTTGATATTCTCCTGGATGTGGCCTGCATTTTGGCTGCATTTTGGGCTGGAGCTTCTCGTGGTCTGAGGCCTGGCTTGCTCCACCCCCTGCTCTTGAGATTCTCCCGGAGGTGGGCTGGAGTTTGGCTGCATTTTGGACTGGAGGTTTTTGAGGTTTGAGGCCTGGCTTGCTCCACCCCCTGCTCTTGAGATTCTCCCGGATATGGGCTGCATTTTGGCTGCCTTTTGGGCTGGAGCTTCTCATGGTTTGAGGCCTGGCTTGCTCCACCCCCTGCTCTTGATATACTCCCAGATGTGGGCTGCATTTTGGCTGCCTTTTGGGCTTTAGCTTCTCGAGGTTTGAGGCCTGGCTTGCTCCACCCCCTGCTCTTGAGATTCTCCCGGATGTGGGCTGCATTTTGGCTGATAGTTGGGCTGGAGCTTCTCGTGGTTTGAGGCCTGGCTTGCTCCACCCCCTGCTCTTGAGATTCTCCCGGAGGTGGGCTGCATTTTGGCTGATAGTTGGGCTGGAGCTTCTCGTGGTTTGAGGCCTGGCTTGCTCCACCCCCTGCTCTTGAGATTCTCCCGGATGTGGGCTGCATTTTGGCTGCATTTTGGGCTGGAGCTTCTCGTGGTTTGAGGCCTGGCTTGCTCCACCCCCTGCTCTTGAGATTCTCCCGGATGTGGGCTGCATTTTGGCTGCCTTTTGGGCTGGAGCTTCTCGTGGTTTGAGGCCTGGCTTGCTCCACCCCCTGCTCTTGATATTCTCAGGGAGGTGGTTAGGATTTTGGCTGCCTTTTGGGCTGGAGCTTCTCGTGGTTTGAGGCCTGGCTTGCTCCACCCCCTGCTCTTGATATACTCCCAGATGTGGGCTGCATTTTGGCTGCCTTTTGGGCTTTAGATTCTCGAGGTTTGAGGCCTGGCTTGCTCCACCCCCTGCTCTTGAGATTCTCCCGGATGTGGGCTGCATTTTGGCTGCCTTTAGGGCTGGAGCTTCCCGTGGTTTGAGGCCTGGCTTGTTCCACCCCCTGCTCTTGAGATTCTCCCGGATGTGGGCTGCATTTTGGCTGATAGTTGGGCTGGAGCTTCTCGTGGTTTGAGGCCTGGCTTGCTCCACCCCCTGCTCTTGATATTCTCCTGGATGTGGCCTGCATTTTGGCTGCCTTTTGGGCTGGAGCTTCTCGTGGTTTGAGGCCTGGCTTGCTCCACCCCCTGCTCTTGAGATTCTCCCGGATGTGGGCTGGATTTTGGCTGCATTTTGGGCTGCATCTTCTCGTGGTTTAAGGCATGGCTTTCTCCACCCCCCTGCTCTTGATATTCTCCCATATGTGGGCTGCATTTTGGCTGATACTTGGGCTGGAGCTTCTCGTGGTTTGAGGCCTGGCTTGCTCCACCCCCTGCTCTTGATATTCTCCCGGATGTGGCCTGCATTTTGGCTGCATTTTGGGCTGGAGATTCTCGTGGTTTGAGGCCTGTCTTGCTCCACCCCCTGCTCTTGATATTCTCCTGGATGTGGCCTGCATTTTGGCTGCATTTTGGGCTGGAGCTTCTCGTGGTCTGAGGCCTGGCTTGCTCCACCCCCTGCTCTTGAGATTCTCCCGGAGGTGGGCTGGAGTTTGGCTGCATTTTGGACTGGAGGTTTTTGAGGTTTGAGGCCTGGCTTGCTCCACCCCCTGCTCTTGAGATTCTCTCAGATATGGGCTGCATTTTGGCTGCCTTTTGGACTGGATGTTTTCGAGGTTTGAGGCCTGGCTTGCTCCACCCCCTGCTCTTGATATTCTCCCGGATGTGGGCTGCATTTTGGCTGCCTTTTGGGCTGGAGCTTCTCGTGGTTTGAGGCCTGGCTTGCTCCACCCCCTGCTCTTGAGATTCTCCCGGATGTGGGCTGCATTTTGGCTGCCTTTGGGGCTGGAGCTTCTCGTGGTTTGAGGCCTGGCTTGCTCCACCCCCTGCTCTTGAGATTCTCCCGGATGTGGGCTGCATTTTGGCTGCCTTTTGGGCTGGAGCTTCTCGTGGGTTGAGGCCTGGCTTGCTCCACCCCCTGTTCTTGAGATTCTCCCGGAGGTGGGCTGCCTTTTGGCTGCCTTTTGGGCTGGAGCTTCTCGTGGTTTGAGGCCTGGCTTGCTCCACCCCCTGCTCTTGAGATTCTCCCAGATATGGGCTGCATTTTGGCTGCCTTTTGGGCTGGAGCTTCTCGTGGTTTGAGGCCTGGCTTGCTCCACCCCCTGCTCTTGATATACTCCCAGATGTGGGCTGCATTTTGGCTGCCTTTTGGGCTTTAGCTTCTCGAGGTTTGAGGCCTGGCTTGCTCCACCCCCTGCTCTTGAGATTCTCCCGGATGTGGGCTGCATTTTGGCTGATAGTTGGGCTGGAGCTTCTCGTGGTTTGAGGCCTGGCTTGCTCCACCCCCTGCTCTTGAGATTCTCCCGGATGTGGGCTGCATTTTGACTGATAGTTGGGCTGGAGCTTCTCGTGGTTTGAGGCCTGGCTTGCTCCACCCCCTGCTCTTGAGATTCTCCCGCATGTGGGCTGCATTTTGGCTGCATTTTGGGCTGGAGCTTCTCGTGGTTTGAGGCCTGGCTTGCTCCACCCCCTGCTCTTGAGATTCTCCCGGATGTGGGCTGCATTTTGGCTGCCTTTTGGGCTGGAGCTTCTCGTGGTTTGAGGCCTGGCTTGCTCCACCCCCTGCTCTTGATATTCTCAGGGAGGTGGTTAGGATTTTGGCTGCATTTTGGGCTGGAGCTTCTCGTGGTTTGAGGCCTGGCTTGCTCCACCCCCTGCTCTTGATATACTCCCAGATGTGGGCTGCATTTTGGCTGCCTTTTGGGCTTTAGCTTCTCGAGGTTTGAGGCCTGGCTTGCTCCACCCCCTGCTCTTGAGATTCTCCCGGATGTGGGCTGCATTTTGGCTGCCTTTAGGGCTGGAGCTTCCCGTGGTTTGAGGCCTGGCTTGCTCCACCCCCTGCTCTTGAGATTCTCCCGGATGTGGGCTGCATTTTGGCTGATAGTTGGGCTGGAGCTTCTCGTGGTTTGAGGCCTGGCTTGCTCCAGCCCCTGCTCTTGAGATTCTCCCGGATGTGGGTTGCATTTTGGCTGCATTTTGGGCTGGAGCTTCTCGTGGTTTGAGGCCTGGCTTGCTCCACCCCCTGCTCTTGAGATTCTCCCGGATGTGGGCTGGATTTTGGCTGCCATTTGGGCAGGAGCTTCTCATGGTTTAAGGCCTGGCTTGTTCCACCCCCTGCTCTTGAGATTCTCCCGGATGTGGGCTGCATTTTGGCTGATACTTGGGCTGGAGCTTCTCGTGGTTTGAGGCCTGGCTTGTTCCACCCCCTGCTCTTGATATTCTCCTGGATGTGGGCTGCATTTTGGCTGCCTTTAGGGCTGGAGCTTCTCGTGGTTTGAGGCCTGGCTTGCTCCACCCCCTGCTCTTGAGATTCTCCCGGATGTGGGCTGCATTTTGGCTGCCTTTAGGGCTGGAGCTTCCCGTGGTTTGAGGCCTGGCTTGCTCCACCCCCTGCTCTTGAGATTCTCCCGGATGTGGGCTGCATTTTGGCTGATAGTTGGGCTGGAGCTTCTCGTGGTTTGAGGCCTGGCTTGCTCCAGCCCCTGCTCTTGAGATTCTCCCGGATGTGGGTTGCATTTTGGCTGCATTTTGGGCTGGAGCTTCTCGTGGTTTGAGGCCTGGCTTGCTCCACCCCCTGCTCTTGAGATTCTCCCGGATGTGGGCTGCATTTTGGCTGCATTTTGGGCTGGAGCTTCTCGTGGTTTGAGGTCTGGCTTGCTCCACCCCCTGCTCTTGAGATTCTCACGGATGTGGGCTGGATTTTGGCTGCCATTTGGGCAGGAGCTTCTCATGGTTTAAGGCCTGGCTTGTTCCACCCCCTGCTCTTGAGATTCTCCCGGAGGTGGGCTGCATTTTGGCTGATACTTGGGCTGGAGCTTCTCGTGGTTTGAGGCCTGGCTTGTTCCACCCCCTGCTCTTGATATTCTCCTGGATGTGGGCTGCATTTTGGCTGCCTTTAGGGCTGGAGCTTCTCGTGGTTTGAGGCCTGGCTTGCTCCACCCCCTGCTCTTGAGATTCTCCCGGATGTGGGCTGCATTTTGGCTGAATTTTGGGCTGGAG
The DNA here is from genome assembly GCA_027574665.1 of Rhynochetos jubatus. Classification (NCBI taxonomy): domain Eukaryota; kingdom Metazoa; phylum Chordata; class Aves; order Eurypygiformes; family Rhynochetidae; genus Rhynochetos; species Rhynochetos jubatus. The sequence continues at coordinate 1,612,592 of CM050669.1, forward strand.
CTTCTCGTGGTTTGAGGCCTGGCTTGCTCCACCCCCTGCCCTTGAGATTCTCCCGGATATGGGCTGGATTTTGGCTGCCTTTTGGGCTGGAGCTTCTCATGGTTTGAGGCCTGGCTTGCTCCACCACCTGCTCTTGAGATTCTCCAAGATGTGGGCTGGATTTTGGATCATGTTTGGGCTGGAGCTTCTCGTGATTTGAGGCCTGGCTTTCTCCAACCCCTGCTCTCGAGATTCTCCCGGATGTGGGCTACATTTTGGCTGCATTTTGGGCTGGAGCTTCTCGTGGTTTGAGGCCTGGCTTGCTCCACCCCCTGCTCTTGAGATTCTCCCAGATGTGGGCTGCATTTTGGCTGCCTTTTGGGCTGGAGCTTCTCGTGGTTTGAGGCCTGCCTTGCTCCATCCCCTGCTCTTGAAATTCTCTCGGATGTGGGCTGCATTTTGGCTGCCTTTTGGGCTGGAGCTTCTCGTGGTTTGAGGCCTGGCTTGCTCCACCCCCTGCTCTTGATATACTCCCAGATGTGGGCTGCATTTTGGCTGCCTTTTGGGCTTTAGCTTCTCGAGGTTTGAGGCCTGGCTTGCTCCACCCCCTGCTCTTGAGATTCTCCCGGATGTGGGCTGCATTTTGGCTGATAGTTGGGCTGGAGCTTCTCGTGGTTTGAGGCCTGGCTTGCTCCACCCCCTGCTCTTGAGATTCTCCCGGATGTGGGCTGCATTTTGACTGATAGTTGGGCTGGAGCTTCTCGTGGTTTGAGGCCTGGCTTGCTCCACCCCCTGCTCTTGAGATTCTCCCGGATGTGGGCTGCATTTTGGCTGCATTTTGGGCTGGAGCTTCTCGTGGTTTGAGGCCTGGCTTGCTCCACCCCCTGCTCTTGAGATTCTCCCGGATGTGGGCTGCATTTTGGCTGCCTTTTGGGCTGGAGCTTCTCGTGGTTTGAGGCCTGGCTTGCTCCACCCCCTGCTCTTGATATTCTCAGGGAGGTGGTTAGGATTTTGGCTGCCTTTTGGGCTGGAGCTTCTCGTGGTTTGAGGCCTGGCTTGCTCCACCCCCTGCTCTTGATATACTCCCAGATGTGGGCTGCATTTTGGCTGCCTTTTGGGCTTTAGCTTCTCGAGGTTTGAGGCCTGGCTTGCTCCACCCCCTGCTCTTGAGATTCTCCCGGATGTGGGCTGCATTTTGGCTGCCTTTAGGGCTGGAGCTTCCCGTGGTTTGAGGCCTGGCTTGCTCCACCCCCTGCTCTTGAGATTCTCCCGGATGTGGGCTGCATTTTGGCTGATAGTTGGGCTGGAGCTTCTCGTGGTTTGAGGCCTGGCTTGCTCCAGCCCCTGCTCTTGAGATTCTCCCGGATGTGGGTTGCATTTTGGCTGCATTTTGGGCTGGAGCTTCTCGTGGTTTGAGGCCTGGCTTGCTCCACCCCCTGCTCTTGAGATTCTCCCGGATGTGGGCTGCATTTTGGCTGCATTTTGGGCTGGAGCTTCTCGTGGTTTGAGGCCTGGCTTGCTCCACCCCCTGCTCTTGAGATTCTCCCGGATGTGGGCTGCATTTTGGCTGCCTTTTGGGCTGGAGCTTCTCGTGGTTTGAGGCCTGGCTTGCTCCACACCCTGCTCTTGATATTCTCAGGGAGGTGGTTAGGATTTTGCCTGCCTTTTGGGCTGGAGCTTCTCGTGGTTTGAGGCCTGGCTTGCTCCACCCCCTGCTCTTGATATACTCCCAGATGTGGGCTGCATTTTGTCTGCCTTTTGGGCTGGAGCTTCTCGTGGTTTGTGGCCTGGCTTGCTCCACCACCTGCTCTTGAGATTCTCCAAGATGTGGGCTGGATTTTGGCTGTTACTTGGGCTGGAGCTTCTCGAGGTTTGAGGCCTGGCTTGCTCCACCCCCTGCTCTTGAGATTCTCCCGGATGTGGGCTGCATTTTGGCTGATAGTTGGGCTGGAGCTTCTCGTGGTTTGAGGCCTGGCTTGCTCCACCCCCTGCTCTTGAGATTCTCCCGGATGTGGGCTGCATTTTGACTGATAGTTGGGCTGGAGCTTCTCGTGGTTTGAGGCCTGGCTTGCTCCACCCCCTGCTCTTGAGATTCTCCCGGATGTGGGCTGCATTTTGGCTGCATTTTGGGCTGGAGCTTCTCGTGGTTTGAGGCCTGGCTTGCTCCACCCCCTGCTCTTGAGATTCTCCCGGATGTGGGCTGCATTTTGGCTGCCTTTTGGGCTGGAGCTTCTCGTGGTTTGAGGCCTGGCTTGCTCCACCCCCTGCTCTTGATATACTCCCAGATGTGGGCTGCATTTTGGCTGCCTTTTGGGCTTTAGCTTCTCGAGGTTTGAGGCCTGGCTTGCTCCACCCCCTGCTCTTGAGATTCTCCCGGATGTGGGCTGCATTTTGGCTGCCTTTAGGGCTGGAGCTTCCCGTGGTTTGAGGCCTGGCTTGCTCCACCCCCTGCTCTTGAGATTCTCCCGGATGTGTTCTGCATTTTGGCTGATAGTTGGGCTGGAGCTTCTCGTGGTTTGAGGCCTGGCTTGCTCCACCCCCTGCTCTTGAGATTCTCCCGGATGTGGGTTGCATTTTGGCTGCATTTTGGGCTGGAGCTTCTCGTGGTTTGAGGCCTGGCTTGCTCCACCCCCTGCTCTTGAGATTCTCCCGGATGTGGGCTGCATTTTGGCTGCATTTTGGGCTGGAGCTTCTCGTGGTTTGAGGTCTGGCTTGCTCCACCCCCTGCTCTTGAGATTCTCACGGATGTGGGCTGGATTTTGGCTGCCATTTGGGCAGGAGCTTCTCATGGTTTAAGGCCTGGCTTGTTCCACCCCCTGCTCTTGAGATTCTCCCGGAGGTGGGCTGCATTTTGGCTGATACTTGGGCTGGAGCTTCTCGTGGTTTGAGGCCTGGCTTGTTCCACCCCCTGCTCTTGATATTCTCCTGGATGTGGGCTGCATTTTGGCTGCCTTTAGGGCTGGAGCTTCTCGTGGTTTGAGGCCTGGCTTTCTCCAACCCCTGCTCTCGAGATTCTCCCGGATGTGGGCTGCATTTTGGCTGCATTTTGGGCTGGAGCTTCTCGTGGTTTGAGGCCTGGCTTGCTCCATCCCCTGCTCTTGAAATTCTCTCGGATGTGGGCTGCATTTTGGCTGCCTTTTGGGCTGGAGCTTCTCGTGGTTTGAGGCCTGGCTTGCTCCACCCCCTGCTCTTGAGATTCTCCCGGATGTGGGCTGCATTTTGGCTGCATTTTGGGCTGGAGCTTCTCGTGGTTTGAGGCCTGGCTTGCTCCACCCCCTGCTCTTGAGATTCTCCCAGATGTGGGCTGCATTTTGGCTGCCTTTTGGGCTGGAGCTTCTCGTGGTTTGAGGCCTGCCTTGCTCCATCCCCTGCTCTTGAAATTCTCTCGGATGTGGGCTGCATTTTGGCTGCATTTTGGGCTGGAGCTTCTCGTGGTTTGAGGCCTGGCTTGCTCCACCCCCTGCTCTTGAGATTCTCCCGGATGTGGGCTGCATTTTGGCTGCCTTTTGGGCTGGAGCTTCTCGTGGTTTGAGGCCTGCCTTGCTCCACCCCCTGCTCTTGAGGTTCTCCCGGATGTGGGCTGGATTTTGGCTGCCTTTGGAGCTGGAGCTTCTCGTGGTTTGAGGCCTGGCTTGGTCCACCCCCTACTCCTGAGATTCTCCCAGATGTGGGCTGGAGTTTGGCTGCCTTTTGGGCTGGAGCTTCTCGTGGTTTGAGGCCTGGCTTGCTCCACCCCCTGCTCTTGAGATTCTCCCGGAGGTGGGCTGCATTTTGGCTGCCTTTTGGGCTGGAGCTTCTCGTGGTTTGAGGCCTGGCTTGCTCCACCCCCTGCTCTTGAGATTCTCCCGGATGTGGGCTGCATTTTGGCTGATACTTGGGCTGGAGCTTCCCGTGGTTTGAGGCCTGGCTTGCTCCACCCCCTGCTCTTGAGATTCTCCCGGATGTGGGCTGCATTTTGGCTGCATTTTGGGCTGGAGCTTCCCGTGGTTTGAGGCCTGGCTTGCTCCACCCCCTGCTCTTGAGATTCTCCCGGATGTGGGCTGCATTTTGGCTGATAGTTGGGCTGGAGCTTCTCGTGGTTTGAGGCCTGGCTTGCTCCACCCCCTGCTCTTGAGATTCTCCCGGATGTGGGCTGCATTTTGGCTGCCTTTTGGGCTGGAGCTTCTCGTGGTTTGAGGCCTGGCTTGCTCCACCCCCTGCTCTTGAGATTCTCCCGGATGTGGGCTGCATTTTGGCTGCCTTTTGGGCTGGAGCTTCTCGTGGTTTGAGGCCTGGCTTGCTCCACACCCTGCTCTTGATATTCTCAGGGAGGTGGTTAGGATTTTGCCTGCCTTTTGGGCTGGAGCTTCTCGTGGTTTGAGGCCTGGCTTGCTCCACCCCCTGCTCTTGATATACTCCCAGATGTGGGCTGCATTTTGGCTGCCTTTTGGGCTTTAGCTTCTCGAGGTTTGAGGCCTGGCTTGCTCCACCACCTGCTCTTGAGATTCTCCAAGATGTGGGCTGGATTTTGGCTGTTACTTGGGCTGGAGCTTCTCGTGGTTTGAGGCCTGTCTTTCTCCAACCCCTGCTCTTGAGATTCTCCCGGATGTGGGCTGCATTTTGGCTGCCTTTTGGGCTGGAGCTTCTCGTGGTTTGAGGCCTGGCTTGCTCCACCCCCTGCTCTTGAGATTCTCCCGGATGTGGGCTGCATGTTGGCTGCCTTTTGGGCTGGAGCTTCTCATGGTTTGAGGCCTGGCTTGCTCCATCCCCTGCGCTTGAAATTCTCCCGGATGTGGGCTGCATTTTGTCTGATTCTTTTTCTGGAGCTACTCGTGGTTTGAGGCCTGGCTTGCTCCACCCCCTGCTCTTGAGATTCTCCCTGATGTGGGCTGCATTTTTTCTGCCTTTTGGGCTGGAGCTTCTCATGGTTTGAGGCCTGCCTTGCTCCATCCCCTGCTCTTGAGATTCTCCCGGATGTGGGCTGCATTTTGGCTGCCTTTTGGGCTGGAGCTTCTCGAGGTTTGAGGCCTGGCTTGCTCCACCCCCTGCTCTTGAGATTCTCCCGGATGTGGGCTGCATTTTGGCTGCCTTTTGGGCTGGAGCTTCTCGAGGTTTGAGGCCTGGCTTGCTCCACCCCCTGCTCTTGAGATTCTCCCAGATGTGGGCTGGAGTTTGGCTGCCTTTTGGGCTGGAGCTTCTCGAGGTTTGAGGCCTGGCTTGCTCCACCCCCTACTCCTGAGATTCTCCCAGATGTGGGCTGGAGTTTGGCTGCATTTTGGGATGGAGATTCTCGTGGTTTGAGGCCTGGCTTGCTCCACCCCCTGCTCTTGATATTCTCCCGTATGTGGGCTGGATTTTGGCTGCCTTTTGGGCTGGAGCTTCTCGAGGTTTGAGGCCTGGCTTGCTCCACCCCCTGCTCTTGAGGTTCTCCCAGATGTGGGCTGGAGTTTGGCTGCCTTTTGGGCTGGAGCTTCTCGAGGTTTGAGGCCTGGCTTGCTCCACCCCCTACTCCTGAGATTCTCCTAGATGTGGGCTGGAGTTTGGCTGCATTTTGGGATGGAGATTCTCGTGGTTTGAGGCCTGGCTTGCTCCACCCCCTGCTCTTGATATTCTCCTGGAGGTGGGCTGCATTTTGGCTGCCTTTTGGGCTGGAGCTTTTCGTGGTTTGAGGCCTGGCTTGCTCCACCACCTGCTCTTGATATTCTCCCGTATGTGGGCTGCATTTTGGCTGATACTTGGGCTGGAGCTTCTCGTAGTTTGAGGCCTGGCTTGCTCCACCCCCTGCTCTTGAGTTTGTCCCGGATGTGGGCTGGATTTTGGTTATATTTTGGGCTGGAGCTTCTCGTGGTTTGAGGCCTGGCTTGCTCCACCCCCTGCTCTTGAGATTCTCCCGGATATGGGCTGCATTTTGGCTGCCTTTTGGGCTGGAGCTTCTCATGGGTTGAGGCCTGGCTTGCTCCACCCCCTGCTCTTGATATACTCCCAGATGTGGGCTGCATTTTGGCTGCCTTTTGGGCTTTAGCTTCTCGAGGTTTGAGGCCTGGCTTGCTCCACCCCCTGCTCTTGAGATTCTCCCGGATGTGGGCTGTATTTTGGCTGATAGTTGGGCTGGAGCTTCTCGTGGTTTGAGGCCTGGCTTGCTCCACCCCCTGCTCTTGAGATTCTCCCGGATGTGGGCTGCATTTTGGCTGATAGTTGGGCTGGAGCTTCTCGTGGTTTGAGGCCTGGCTTGCTCCACCCCCTGCTCTTGAGATTCTCCCGGATGTGGGCTGGATTTTGGCTGCCTTTTGGGCTGGAGCTTCTCGTGGTTTGAGGCCTGGCTTGCTCCATCCCCTGCTCTTGATATTCTCAGGGAGGTGGTTAGGATTTTGGCTGCCTTTTGGGCTGGAGCTTCTCATGGTTTGAGGCCTGGCTTGCTCCACCCCCTGCTCTTGATATACTCCCAGATGTGGGCTGCATTTTGGCTGCCTTTTGGGATTTAGCTTCTCGAGGTTTGAGGCCTGGCTTGCTCCACCCCCTGCTCTTGAGATTCTCCCGGATGTGGGCTGCATTTTGGCTGCCTTTAGGTCTGGAGCTTCCCGTGGTTTGAGGCCTGGCTTGCTCCACCCCCTGCTCTTGAGATTCTCCCGGATGTGGGTTGCATTTTGGCTGCATTTTGGGCTGGAGCTTCTCGTGGTTTGAGGCCTGGCTTGCTCCACCCCCTGCTCTTGAGATTCTCCCGGATGTGGGCTGCATTTTGGCTGCCTTTTGGGCTGGAGCTTCTCATGGTTTGAGGCCTGGCTTGCTCCACCCCCTGCTCTTGAGATTCTCCCGGATGTGGGCTGCATTTTGGCTGCCTTTAGGGCTGGAGCTTCTCGTGGTTTGAGGCCTGGCTTGCTCCACCCCCTGCTCTTGAGATTCTCCCGGATGTGGGCTGCATTTTGGCTGATACTTGGGCTGGAGCTTCTCGTGGTTTGAGGCCTGGCTTGCTCCACCCCCTGCTCTTGAGATTCTCCCGGATGTGGGCTGCATTTTGGCTGTATTTTGGGCTGGAGCTTCTCGTGGTTTGAGGCCTGGCTTGCTCCACCCCCTGCTCTTGAGATTCTCCCGGATATGGGCTGCATTTTGGCTGCCTTTTGGGCTGGAGCTTCTCATGGTTTGAGACCTGGCTTGCTCCACCACCTGCTCTTGAGATTCTCCAAGATGTGGGCTGGATTTTGGATCATGTTTGGGCTGGAGCTTCTCGTGGTTTGAGGCCTGGCTTTCTCCAACCCCTGCTCTTGAGATTCTCCCGGATGTGGGCTGCATTTTGGCTGCATTTTGGTCTGGAGATTCTCGTGGTTTGAGGCCTGGCTTGCTCCACCCCCTGCTCTTGAGATTCTCCCGGATGTGGGCTGCATTTTGGCTGCCTTTTGGGCTGGAGCTTCTCGTGGTTTGAGGCCTGCCTTGCTCCATCCCCTGCTCTTGAAATTCTCTCGGATGTGGGCTGCATTTTGGCTGCCTTTTGGGCTGGAGCTTCTCGTGGTTTGAGGCCTGGCTTGCTCCACCCCCTGCTCTTGAGATTCTCCCGGATGTGGGCTGCATTTTGGCTGCCTTTTGGGCTGGAGCTTCTTGTGGTTTGAGGCCTGCCTTGCTCCATCCCCTGCTCTTGAGATTCTCCCGGATGTGGGCTGCATTTTGGCTGCATTTTGGGCTGGAGCTTCTCGTGGTTTGAGGCCTGGCTTGCTCCACCCCCTGCTCTTGAGATTCTCCCGGATTTGGGCTGCATTTTGGCTGCCTTTTGGGCTGGAGCTTCTCGTGGTTTGAGGCCTGGCTTGCTCCACCCCCTGCTCTTGAGGTTCTCCCGGATGTGGGCTGGATTTTGGCTGCCTTTGGAGCTGGAGCTTCTCGTGGTTTGAGGCCTGGCTTGCTCCACCCCCTGCTCTTGAGATTCTCCCGGATGTGGGCTGGATTTTGGCTGCATTTTGGGCTGGAACTTCTCGTGGTTTGAGGCCTGGCTTGGTCCACCCCCTACTCCTGAGATTCTCCCAGATGTGGGCTGGAGTTTGGCTGCCTTTTGGGCTGGAGCTTCTCGAGGTTTGAGGCCTGGCTTGCTCCACCCCCTGCTCTTGAGATTCTCCCGGATGTGGGCTGCATTTTGGCTGCCTTTTGGGCTGGAGCTTCTCGTGGTTTGAGGCCTGGCTTGCTCCACCCCCTGCTCTTGAGATTCTCCCGGATGTGGGCTGCATTTTGGCTGATACTTGGGCTGGAGCTTCCCGTGGTTTGAGGCCTGGCTTGCTCCACCCCCTGCTCTTGAGATTCTCCCGGATGTGGGCTGCATTTTGGCTGCATTTTGGGCTGGAGCTTCCCGTGGTTTGAGGCCTGGCTTGCTCCACCCCCTGCTCTTGAGATTCTCCCGGATGTGGGCTGCATTTTGGCTGATAGTTGGGCTGGAGCTTCTCGTGGTTTGAGGCCTGGCTTGCTCCACCCCCTGCTCTTGAGATTCTCCCGGATGTGGGCTGCATTTTGGCTGCCTTTTGGGCTGGAGCTTCTCGTGGTTTGAGGCCTGGCTTGCTCCACCCCCTGCTCTTGAGTTTCTCCCGGATGTGGGCTGCATTTTGGCTGCATTTTGGGCTGGAGCTTCTCGTGGTTTGAGGCCTGGCTTGCTCCACCCCCTGCTCTTGAGATTCTCCCGGATGTGGGCTGCATTTTGGCTGCCTTTTGGGCTTTAGCTTCTCGAGGTTTGAGGCCTGGCTTGCTCCACCCCCTGCTCTTGAGATTCTCCCGGATGTGGGCTGCATTTTGGCTGATAGTTGGGCTGGAGCTTCTCGTGGTTTGAGGCCTGGCTTGCTCCACCCCCTGCTCTTGAGATTCTCCCGGATGTGGGTTGCATTTTGGCTGCATTTTGGGCTGGAGCTTCTCGTGGTTTGAGGCCTGGCTTGCTCCACCCCCTGCTCTTGAGATTCTCCCGGATGTGGGTTGCATTTTGGCTGCCTTTTGGGCTGGAGCTTCTCATGGTTTGAGGCCTGGCTTGCTCCACCACCTGCTCTTGAGATTCTCCAAGATGTGGGCTGGATTTTGGCTGATACTTGGGCTGGAGCTTCTCGTGGTTTGAGGCCTGGCTTTCTCCAACCCCTGCTCTTGAGATTCTCCCGGAGGTGGGCTGCATTTTGGCTGCCTTTTGGGCTGGAGCTTCTCGTGGTTTGAGGCCTGGCTTGCTCCACCCCCTGCTCTTGAGATTCTCCCGGATGTGGGCTGCATTTTGGCTGCCTTTTGGGCTGGAGCTTCTCGTGGTTTGAGGCCTGCCTTGCTCCATCCCCTGCTCTTGAAATTCTCCCGGATGTGGTCTGCATTTTGTCTGATTCTTTTTCTGGAGCTTCTCGTGGTTTGAGGCCTGGCTTGCTCCACCCCCTGCTCTTGAGATTCTCCCGGATGTGGGCTGCATTTTGGCTGCCTTTTGGGCTGGAGCTTCTCGTGGTTTGAGGCCTGGCTTGCTCCATCCCCTGCTCTTGAGATTCTCCCGGATGTGGGCTGCATTTTGGCTGCATTTTGGGCTGGAGCTTCTCGTGGTTTGAGGCCTGGCTTGCTCCACCCCCTGCTCTTGAGATTCTCCCGGATTTGGGCTGCATTTTGGCTGCCTTTTGGGCTGGAGCTTCTCGAGGTTTGAGGCCTGGCTTGCTCCACCCCCTGCTCTTGAGGTTCTCCCAGATGTGGGCTGGAGTTTGGCTGCCTTTTGGGCTGGAGCTTCTCGAGGTTTGAGGCCTGGCTTGCTCCACCCCCTACTCCTGAGATTCTCCCAGATGTGGGCTGGAGTTTGGCTGCATTTTGGGATGGAGATTCTCGTGGTTTGAGGCCTGGCTTGCTCCACCCCCTGCTCTTGAGATTCTCCCGTATGTGGGCTGGATTTTGGCTGCCTTTTGGGCTGGAGCTTCTCGAGGTTTGAGGCCTGGCTTGCTCCACCCCCTGCTCTTGAGGTTCTCCCAGATGTGGGCTGGAGTTTGGCTGCCTTTTGGGCTGGAGCTTCTCGAGGTTTGAGGCCTGGCTTGCTCCACCCCCTACTCCTGAGATTCTCCCAGATATGGGCTGGAGTTTGGCTGCATTTTGGGATGGAGATTCTCGTGGTTTGAGGCCTGGCTTGCTCCACCCCCTGCTCTTGATATTCTCCCGTATGTGGGCTGGATTTTGGCTGCCTTTTGGGCTGGAGGTTTTCGTGGTTTGAGGCCTGGCTTGCTCCACCCCCTGCTCTTGATATTCTCCCAGATGTGGGCTGCATTTTGGCTGCCTTTTGGGCTGGAGCTTCTCGTGGTTTGAGGCCTGGCTTGCTCCACCCCCTGCTCTTGAGATTCTCCCGGATGTGGGCTGCATTTTGGCTGATACTTGGGCTGGAGCTTCTCGTGGTTTGAGGCCTGGCTTGCTCCACCCCCTGCTCTTGAGTTTGTCCCGGATGTGGGCTGGATTTTGGTTACATTTTGGGCTGGAGCTTCTCGTGGTTTGAGGCCTGGCTTGCTCCACCCCCTGTTCTTGAGATTCTCTCAGATGTGGGCTGCATTTTGGCTGCCTTTTGGGCTGGAGCTTCTCGTGGTTTGAGGCCTGGCTTGCTCCACCCCCTGCTCTTGAGATTCTCCCGGAGGTGGGCTGCATTTTGGCTGCCTTTTGGGCTGGAGCTTCTCGTGGTTTGAGGCCTGGCTTGCTCCACCCCCTGCTCTTGAGATTCTCCCGGATGTGGGCTGCATTTTGGCTGATACTTGGGCTGGAGCTTCTCGTGGTTTGAGGCCTGGCTTGCTCCACCCCCTGCTCTTGAGTTTGTCCCGGATGTGGGCTGGATTTTGGTTACATTTTGGGCTGGAGCTTCTCGTGGTTTGAGGCCTGGCTTGCTCCACCCCCTGCTCTTGAGTTTGTCCCGGATGTGGGCTGGATTTTGGTTACATTTTGGGCTGGAGCTTCTCGTGGTTTGAGGCCTGCCTTGCTCCACCCCCTGCTCTTGAGATTCTCCCGGATGTGGGCTGCATTTTGGCTGCGTTTAGGGCTGGAGCTTCTCGTGGTTTGAGGCCTGGCTTGCTCCACCCCCTGCTCTTGAGATTCTCCTGGATGTGGGTTGCATTTTGGCTGCATTTTGGGCTGGAGCTTCTCGTGGTTTGAGGCCTGGCTTGCTCCACCCCCTGCTCTTGAGATTCTCCCGGATATGGGCTGGATTTTGGCTGCCTTTTGGGCTGGAGCTTCTCATGGTTTGAGGCCTGGCTTGCTCCACCACCTGCTCTTGAGATTCTCCAAGATGTGGGCTGGATTTTGGATCATGTTTGGGCTGGAGCTTCTCGTGGTTTGAGGCCTGGCTTTCTCCAACCCCTGCTCTTGAGATTCTCCCGGATGTGGGCTGCATTTTGGCTGCCTTTTGGGCTGGAGCTTCTCGTGGTTTGAGGCCTGGCTTTCTCCACCCCCTGCTCTTGATATTCTCCCGGATGTGGGCTGCATTTTGGCTGCCTTTTGGGCTGGAGCTTCTCGTGGTTTGAGGCCTGGCTTGCTCCATCCCCTGCTCTTGAAATTCTCCCGGATGTGGGCTGCATTTTGTCTGATTCTTGGTCTGGAGCTTCTCGTGGTTTGAGGCCTGGCTTGCTCCACCCCCTGCTCTTGAGATTCTCCCGGATGTGGGCTGCATTTTGGCTGCCTTTTGGGCTGGAGCTTCTCGTGGTTTGAGGCCTGGCTTGCTCCACCCCCTGCTCTTGAGATTCTCCCGGATTTGGGCTGCATTTTGGCTGCCTTTTGGGCTGGAGCTTCTCGAGGTTTGAGGCCTGGCTTGCTCCACCCCATGCTCTTGAGGTTCTCCCAGATGTGGGCTGGAGTTTGGCTGCCTTTTGGGCTGGAGCTTCTCGAGGTTTGAGGCCTGGCTTGCTCCACCCCCTACTCCTGAGATTCTCCCAGATGTGGGTTGGATTTTTGCTGCCTTTTGGGTTGGAGCTTCTCGTGGTTTGAGGCCTGGCTTGCTCCACCCCCTGCTCTTGAGATTCTCCTGCATGTGGACTGGATTTTGGCTGCCTTTTGGGCTGGAGCTTCTCATGGTTTGAGGCCTGGCTTGCTCCATCCCCTACTCTTGAGATTCTCCCAGAGGTGGGCTGGATTTTGGCTGCCCTTTGGGCTGGAGCTTCTCGTGGTTTGAGGCCTGGCTTGCTCCACCCCCTGCTCTTGATATTCTCCCCGAAGTGGGCTGCATTTTGGCTGCCTTTTGGGCTGGAGCTTCTCGTGGTTTGAGGCCTGGCTTGCTCCACCCCCTGCTCTTGAGATTCTCCCGGAGGTGGGCTGGATTTTGGCTGCATTTTGGGCTGGAGCTTCTCGTGGTTTGAGGCCTGGCTTGCTCCACCCCCCGTGCATTATATTCTTCCGGGTGTGGGCTGGAGTTTGGCTGCCTCTTGGGCTGGAGCTTCTCATGGTTTGAGGCGTTGCTCACTCCACCCCCTGCTCTTGATATTCTCCTGGAGGTGGGCTGGAGTTTGGCTGCCTTTTGGGCCGGAGCTTCTCGTCGTTTGAGGCCTGGCTTGCTCCACCCCCTGCTCTTGAGATTCTCCCGGATGTGGGCTGCATTTTGGCTGCCTTTTGGGCTGGAGCTTCTCGTGGTTTGAGGCCTGGCTTGCTCCACCCCCTGCTCTTGATATTCTCCCGGATGTGGTCTGGATTTTGGCTGCCTTTTGGGCTGGAGCTTCTCGTGGTTTGAGGCCTGGCTTGCTCCACCCCCTGCTCTTGATATTCTCCCGGATGTGGGCTGGATTTTGGCTGCATTTTGGGCTGGAGCTTCTTGTGGTTGAGGCCTGGCTTGCTCCACCCCCTGCTCTTGATATTCTCCCGGATGTGGGCTGGAGTGTGACTGAATGTTGGTCTGGAGATTCTCGTGGTTTGAGGCCTGGCTAGCTCGACCCCGTACTCTTGATATTCTCCCGGATGCGAGCTGCATTTTGGCTGCAGTTTGGGCTGGAGCTTCTCATGGTTTGAGGCCTGGCTTGCTCCACCACCTGCTCTTGAGATTCTCCAAGATGTGGGCTGGATTTTGGCTGATACTTGGGCTGGAGCTTCTCGTGGTTTGAGGCCTGGCTTTCTCCACCCCCTGCTCTTGAGATTCTCCCGGATGTGGGCTGCATTTTGGCTGCCTTTTGGGCTGGAGCTTCTCGAGGTTTGAGGCCTGGCTTGCTCCACCCCCTGCTCTTGAGATTCTCCTGAATGTGGGCTGCATTTTGGATGCAGTTTGGGCTGGAGCTTCTCGTGGTTTGAGATCTGGCTTGCTCCACCCTCTGCTCTTGAGATTCTCTCAGATGTGGGCTGCATTTTGGCTGCCTTTTGGAATGGAGGTTTTCGAGGTTTGAAGCCTGGCTTGCTCCACTCCCGGGTTTTGATATTCTCCGGGATGTGGGCTGGATTTTGTCTGCATTTTGGGCTGGAGCTTCTCGTCCTTTGAGGCCTGGCTTCCTCCACCCCCTGCTCTTGAGATTCTCCCGGATGTGGGCTGGATTTTGGCTGCCTTTTGGGCTGGAGCTTCTCGTGGTTTGAGGCCTGGCTTGCTCCACCCCCTGCTCTTGATATTCTCCCATATGTGGGCTGGATTTTGGGCTGGAGCTTCTCGTGGTTTGAGGCTTGGCTTGCTCCACCCCCTGCTCTTGATATTCTCCCGGATGTGGGCTGCATTTTGGCTGCATTTTGGGCTGGAGCTTCTTGTGGTTTGAGGCCTGGCTTGCTCCACCTCCTGCTCTTGATATTCTCCTGGATGTGGCCTGCATTTTGGCTGCATTTTTGGGCTGGAGCTTCTCGTGGTTTGAGGCCTGGCTTGCTCCACCCCCTGCTCTTGAGATTGTCTCAGATGTGGGCTGCATTTTGGCTGCCTTTTGGACTGGAGGTTTTCGAGGTTTGAGGCCTGCCTTGCTCCACCCCCTGCTCTAGATATTCTCCCGGATGTGGGCTGCATTTTGGCTGCCTTTTCGGCCGGAGCTTCTCGTGGTTTGAGGCCTGGCTTGCTCCACCCCCTGCTCTTGAGATTCTCCCGGATGAGGGCTGCATTTTGGCTGCCTTTTTTGCTGGAGCTTCTCGTGGTTTGAGGCCTGGCTTGCTCCACTTCTTACCCCTGAGATTCTCCCGGTTGTGGGCTGGATTTTGGCTGCCATTTTGGGCTGGAGCTTCTCGTGGTTTGAGGCCTGGCTTGCTCCACCCCCTGCTCTTGAGATTCTCCCGGATATGGGCTGGATTTTGGCTGCCATTTTGGGCTGGAGCTTCTCGTGGTTTGAGGCCTGTCTTGCTCCACCCCCTGCTCTTGAGATTCTCCCGGATGTGGGCTGCATTTTGGCTGCCTTTTGGGCTGGAGCTTCTCGTGGTTTGAGGCCTGGCTTGCTCCACCCCCTGCTCTTGAGATTCTCCCATATGTGGGCTGCATTTTGGCTGCCTTTTGGGCTGGAGCTTCTCGTGGTTTGAGGCCTGGCTTGCTCCACCCCCTGCTCTTGAGATTCTCCCGGATATGGGCTGGATTTTGGCTGCATTTTGGGCTGCATCTTCTCGTGGTTTAAGGCATGGCTTTCTCCACCCCCCTGCTCTTGATATTCTCCCATATGTGGGCTGCATTTTGGCTGACACTTGGGCTGGAGCTTCTCGTGGTTTGAGGCCTGGCTTGCTCCACCCCCTGCTCTTGATATTCTCCCGGATGTGGGCTGCATTTTTTCTGCATTTTGGTCTGGAGATTCTCGTGGTTTGAGGCCTGTCTTGCTCCATCCCCTGCTCTTGATATTCTCCCGGAGGTGGGCTGCATTTTGGCTGCCTTTTGGACTGGAGGTTTTCGAGGTTTGAGGCCTGGCTTGCTCCAACCCCTGCTCTAGATATTCTCCAGGATGTGGGCTGCATTTTGGCTGCCTTTTGGGCTGGAGCTTCTCGAGGTTTGAGGCCTGGCTTGCTCCAGCCCCTGCTCTTGAGATTCTCCCGGATGTGGGCTGGATATTGGCTGCCTTTTGGGCTGGAGCTTCTCGTGGTTTGAGGCCTGGCTTGCTCCACCCCCTGCTCTTGAGATTCTCCCAGATGTGGGCTGCATTTTGGCTAATATTTGGGCTGGAGCTTCTCGTGGTTTGAGGCCTGGCTTGCTCCACCCCCTGCTCTTGAGATTCTCCCGGATGTGGGCTGCATTTTGGCTGCATTTTGGGCTGGAGCTTCTCGTGGTTTGAGGCCTGGCTTTAACCACCCCCTGCTCTTGAGATTCTCCCGCATGTGGGATGGATTTTGGCTGCCTTTTGGGCTGGAGGTTTTCGAGGTTTGAGGCCTGGCTTGCTCCACCCCCTGCTCTTGATATTCTCCCGTATGTGGGCTGAATTTTGGCTGGATTTTTGCCTGGAGCTTCTCGTGGTTTGAGGCATGGCTTACTCCAACCCCTGCTCTTGAGATTCTCCCAGATGTGGGCTGCATTTTGGCTGCTTTTTGGTCTGGAGCTTCTCGTGGTTTGAGGCCTGGCTTGCTCCACCCCCTGCTCTTGAGATTCTCCCGGATATGGGCTGGATTGTGGCTGACTTTTGGGCTGGAGCTTCTCGTGGTTTGAGGCCTGGCTTGCTCCACCCCCTGCTCTTGAGATTCTCCCGGATGTGGGCTGCATTTTGGCTAATATTTGGGCTGGAGCTTCTCGTGGTTTGAGGCCTGGCTTGCTCCACCCCCTGCTCTTGAGATTCTCCCGGATGTGGGCTGCATTTTGGCTGCATTTTGGGCTGGAGCTTCTCGTGGTTTGAGGCCTGGCTTTCCCCACCCCCTGCTCTTGAGATTCTCCCGGATGTGGGCTGCATTTTGGCTGCCTTTTGGGCTGGAGGTTTTCGAGGTTTGAGGCCTGGCTTGCTCCACCCCCTGCTCTTGATATTCTCCCGTATGTGGGCTGAATTTTGGCTGGATTTTTGCCTGGAGCTTCTCGTGGTTTGAGGCCTGGCTTACTCCAACCCCTGCTCTTGATATTCTCCCGGATGTGGACTGGATTTTGTCTGCCTTTTGGGCTGGAGCTTCTCGTGGTTTGAGGCCTGGCTTGCTCCACCCCCTGCTCTTGATATTCTCCCGGAGGTGGTCTGCATTATGGCTGCCATTTGGGCTGGAGCTTCTCGTGGTTTGAGGCCTGGATTGCTCCACCCCCTGCTCTTGATATTCTCCCGGATGTGGGCTGCATTTTGGCTGCTTTTTGGTCTGGAGCTTCTCGTGGTTTGAGGCCTGGCTTGCTCCACCCCCTGCTCTTGAGATTCTCCCGGATATGGGCTGGATTTTGGCTGCTTTTTGGGCTGGAGCTTCTCGTGGTTTGAGGCCTGGCTTGCTCCACCCCCTGCTCTTGAGATTCTCCCGGATGTGGGCTGCATTTTGGCTGCCTTTGGGGCTGGAGCTTCTGTGGTTTGAGGCCTGGCTTGCTCCACCCCCTGCTCTTGATATTCTCCTGGATGTGGCCTGCATTTTGGCTGCCTTTTGGGCTGGAGCTTCTCGTGGTTTGAGGCCTGGCTTGCTCCACCCCCTGCTCTTGAGATTCTCCCGGATGTGGGCTGGATTTTGGCTGCCTTTTGGGCTGCAGCTTCTCGTGGTTTGAGGCCTGGCTTGCTCCACCCCCTGCTCTTGAGATTCTCCCGGATGTGGGCTGCATTTTGGCTGTATTTTGGGCTGGATCTTCTCGTGGTTTAAGGCATGGCTTTCTCCACCCCCTGCTCTTGATATTCTCCCATATGTGGGCTGCATATTGACTGTATTTTGGGCTGGAGCTTCTCGTGGTTTGAGGCCTGGCTTGCTCCACCCCCTGCTCTTGAGATTCTCCCGGATGTGGGCTGCATTTTGGCTGATACTTGGGCTGGAGCTTCTCGTTTTTTGAGGCCTGGCTTGCTCCACCCCCTGCTCTTGATATTCTCCCGGATGTGGGCTGCATTTTTTCTGCATTTTGGTCTGGAGATTCTCGTGGTTTGAGGCCTGTCTTGCTCCACCCCCTGCTCTTGAGATTCTCCTGGATGTGGGCTGCGTTTTGGCTGCCTTTTGGGCTGGAGCTTCTCGTGGTTTGAGGCCTGGCTTGCTCCACCCCCTGCTCTTGAGATTCTCTCAGATATGGGCTGCATTTTGGCTGCCTTTTGGACTGGATGTTTTCGAGCTTTGAGGCCTGGCTTGCTCCACCCCCTGCTCTAGATATTCTCCAGGATGTGGGCTGCATTTTGGCTGCCTTTTGGGCTGGAGCTTCTCGAGGTTTGAGGCCTGGCTTGCTCCAGCCCCTGCTCTTGAGATTCTCCCGGATGTGGGCTGCATTTTGGCTGCATTTTGGGCTGCATCTTCTCGTGGTTTAAGGCATGGCTTTCTGCACCCCCCTGCTCTTGATATTCTCCCATATGTGTGCTGCATTTTGGCTGATACTTGGGCTGGAGCTTCTCGTGGTTTGAGGCCTGGCTTGCTCCACCCCCTGCTCTTGATATTCTCCCGGATGTGGGCTGCATTTTTTCTGCATTTTGGTCTGGAGCTTCTCGAGGTTTGAGGCCTGGCTTGCTCCAGCCCCTGCTCTTGCGATTCTCCCGGATGTGGGCTGGATTTTGGCTGCCTTTTGGGCTGGAGCTTCTCGTGGTTTGAGGCCTGGCTTGCTCCACCCCCTGCTCTTGAGATTCTCCCGGATATGGGCTGCATATTGGCTAATATTTGGGCTGGAGCTTCTCATGGTTTGAGGCCTGGCTTGCTCCACCCCCTGCTCTTGAGATTCTCCCGGATGTGGGCTGCATTTTGGCTGCATTTTGGGCTGGAGCTTCTCGTGGTTTGAGGCCTGGCTTGCTCCACCCCCTGCTCTTGAGATTCTCCCGGATGTGTGCCGCATTTTGGCTGCCTTTTGGGCTGGAGGTTTTCGAGGTTTGAGGCCTGGCTTGCTCCACCCCCTGCTCTTGAGATTCTCCCGGATGTGGGCTGCATTTTGGCTGGATTTTTGCCTGGAGCTTCTCGTGGTTTGAGGCCTGGCTTGCTCCACCCCCTGCTCTTGAGATTCTCCCGGATGTGGGCTGCATTTTGGCTGTATTTTGGGCTGGATCTTCTCGTGGTTTAAGGCATGGCTTTCTCCACCCCCTGCTCTTGATATTCTCCCATATGTGGGCTGCATTTTGGATGATTCTTGGGCTGGAGCTTCTCGTGGTTTGAGGCCTGGCTTGCTCCACCCCCTGCTCTTGAGATTCTCCCGGATATGGGCTGGATTTTGGCTGCCTTTTGGGCTGGAGCTTCTCGAGGTTTGAGGCCTGGCTTGCTCCACCCCCTGCTCTTGAGATTCTCCCGGATGTGGGCTGCATTTTGGCTGCCTTTTGGGCTGGAGCTTCTCGTGGTTTGAGGCCTGGCTTGCTCCACCCCCTGCTCTTGAGATTCTCCCGGATGTGGGCTGCATTTTGGCTAATATTTCTGATGGAGCTTCTCGTGGTTTGAGGCCTGGCTTGCTCCACCCCCTGCTCTTGAGATTCTCCCGGATGTGGGCTGCATTTTGGCTGCCTTTTGGGCTGGAGCTTCTCGTGGTTTGAGGCCTGTCTTGCTCCACCCCCTGCTCTTAAGATTCTCCCGGTTTTGGGCTGCATTTTGGCTGACTTTGGGGCTGGAGCTTCTCGTGGTTTGAGGCCTGGCTTGATCCACCCCCTGCTCTTGATATTCTCCCGGATGTGGGCTGCATTTTGGCTGCTTTTTGGGCTGGAGCTTCTCGTGGTTTGAGGCCTGTCTTGCTCCACCCCCTGCTCTTGATATTCTCCTAGATGTGGCCTGCATTTTGGCTGCCTTTTGGGCTGGAGCTTCTCGTGGTTTGAGGCCTGGCTTGCTCCACCCCCTGCTCTTGAGATTCTCCCGGATGTGGGCTTCATTTTGGCTGCCTTTTGGAATGGAGGTTTTCGTGGTTTGAGGCCTGGCTTGCTCCACCCCCTGCTCTTGAGATTCTCCCGGATGTGGGCTGCATTTTGGCTGCCTTTTGGGCTGGAGCTTCTCGTGGTTTGAGGCCTGCCTTGCTCCAGCCCCTGCTCTTGAGATTCTCCCGGATGTGGGCTGCATTTTGGCTGCCTTTTGGGCTGGAGCTTCTCGTGGTTTGAGGCCTGGCTTGCTCCACCCGCTGCTCTTGAGATTCTCCCGGATGTGGGCTGGATTTTGGCTGCTTTTGGGCTGGAGCTTCTCGTGGTTTGAGGCCTGGCTTGCTCCACCCCCTGCTCTTGAGATTCTCCCGATGTGGGCTGCATTTTGGCTGCCTTTTTGGGGTGGAACTTCTCGTGGTTTGAGGCCTGGCTTGCTCCACCCCGTGCTCTTGATATTCTCCTGGATGTGGGCTGCATTTTGGCTGATTCTTGGGCTGGAGCTTCTCCAGGTTTGAGGCCTGGCTGGCTCCACCCCCTGCTCTTGATATTCTCCTGGAGGTGGACTGCATTTTGGCTGATTCTTGGGCTGGAACTTCTCGTGATTTGAGGCCTGGCTTGCTCCAACCCCTGCTCTTGAGATTCTCCCGGAGGTGGGCTGCATTTAGGCTGCCCTTTTGGGATGGAACTTCTCGTGGTTTGAGGCCTGGCTTGCTCCTGCCCCTGCTCTTGAGATTCTCCCGGATGTGGCCTGCATTTTATCTGTTTCTCGGGCTGGAGCTTCTCGTGGTTTGAGGCCTGGCTTGCTCCACCCCCTGCTCTTGAGATTCTCCCGGATGTGGGCTGCATTTTGGCTGCCTTTTGGGCTGGAGCTTCTCGAGGTTTCAGGCCTGGCTTGCTCCACCCCCTGCTCTTGAGATTCTCCCGGATGTGGGTAGGCTTTTGGCTGGATTTTTGGCTGGAGCTTCTCGTGGTTTGAGGCCTGTCTTGCTCCACCCCCTGCTCTTGAGATTCTCCCAGATGTGGGCTGCATTTTGGCTGCCTTTTGGGCTGGAGCTTCTCGTGGTTTGAGGCCTGGCTTGCTCCTGCCCCTGCTCTTGAGATTCTCCCGGATGTGGCCTGCATTTTATCTGATTCTTGGGCTGGAGCTTCTCGTGGTTTGAGGCCTGGCTTTCTCCACCCCCTGCTCTTGAGATTCTCCCGGATGTGCGCTGCATTTTGGCTGCCTTTTTGGGGTGGAACTTCTCATGCTTTAAGGCCTGGATTGCTCCAACCACTGCTCTTGAGATTCTCTCGGATGTGGGCTGCATTTTGGCTGCCTTTTGGGCTGGAGCTTCTCGTGGTTTGAGGCCTGGCTTGCTCCACCCCCTGCTCTTGATATTCTCCCGCATGTGGGCTGCATTTTGGCTGAATTTTGGGCGGGAGCTTCTCGTGGTTTGAGGCCTGGCTTGCTCCACCCCCTGCTCTTGAGATTCTCCCGGAGGTGGGCTGCATTTTGGCTGCCTTTTGGGCTGGAGCTTCTCGTGGTTTGAGGCCTGGCTTGCTCCACCCCCTGCTCTTGAGATTCTCAAGGAGGTGGGCTGCATTTTGGCTGCCTTTTGGGCAGGAGCTTCTCGAGGTTTGAGGCCTGGCTTGCTCCACCCCCTGCTCTTGATATTCTCCCGGATGTGGCCTGCATTTTGGCTGCCATTTTGGGGTGGAACTTCTCATGGTTTGAGGCCTGGCTTGCTCCACCCCCTGCTCTTGAGATTCTCCCGGATGTGGGCTGCCTTTTGGCTGCAATTTGGGCTGGAGCTTCTCGTGGTTTGAGGCCTGGCTTGCTCCACCCCCTGCTCTTGAGATTCTCCCGGATGTGGGTAGGATTTTGGCTGGATTTTTGGCTGGAGCTTCTCGTGGTTTGAGGCCTGGCTTGCTCCAACCCCTGCTCTTGAGATTCTCCCAGATGTGGGCTGCATTTTGGCTGCCTTTTGGGCTGGAGCTTCTCGTGGTTTGAGGCTTGGCTTGCTCCAACCCCTGCTCTTGAGATTCTCCCAGATGTGGCCTGCATTTTGTCTGAATCTTGGGCTGGAGCTTCTCGTGGTTTGAGGCCTGGCTTGCTCCACCCCCTGCTCTTGAGATTCTCCCGGATGTGGGCTGCATTTTGGCTGAATTTTGGGCTGGAGCTTCTCGTGGTTTGAGGCCTGGCTTGCTCCACCCCCTGCTCTTGAGATTCTCCCGGATGTGGGCTGCATTTTGGCTGCCTTTTTGGGCTGGAGCTTCTCGAGGTTTAAGGCATGGATTGCTCCAACCACTGCTCTTGAGATTCTCCCGGATGTGGGCTGCATTTTGGCTGCCTTTTGGGCTGGAGCTTCTCGTGGTTTGAGGCCTGGCTTGCTCCACCCCCTGCTCTTGAGATTCTCCCGGATGTGGGCTGCATTTTGGCTGATTCTTGGGCTGGAACTTCTCGTGGTTTGAGGCCTGCCTTGCTCCAACCCCTGCTCTTGAGTTTCTCCCGGACGTGGGCTGCATTTAGGCTGCCCTTTTGGGCTGGAACTTCTCGTGTTTTGAGGCCTGGCTTGCTCCACCCCTTGCTCTTGAGATTCTATCGGATGTGGGCTGCATTTTGGCTGATTCTTGGGCTGGAACTTCTCGTGGTTTGAGGCCTGCCTTGCTCCACCCCCTGCTCTTGAGATTTTCCCGGATGTGGGCTGCATTTTGGCTAATATTTGGGCTGGAGCTTCTCGTGGTTTGAGGCCTGGCTTGCTCCACCCCCTGCTCTTGTGATTCTCCCAGATGTGGGCTGCATTTTGGCTGCCTTTTGGACTGGAGGTTTTCGAGGTTTGAGGCCTGGCTTGCTCCACCCCCTGCTCTAGATATTCTCCCGGATGTGGGCTGCATTTTGTCTAATATTTGGGCTGGAGCTTCTCGTGCTTTGAGGCCTGGCTTGCTCCACCCCCTGCTCTTGATATTCTCCCGGATGTGGGCTGCATTTTGGCTGCATTTTGGGCTGGAGCTTCTCGTGGTTTGAGGCCTGGCTTGCTCCACCCCCTGCTCTTGAGATTCTCCCGGAGGTGAGCTGCATTTAGGCTGCCTTTTGGCCTGGAGGTTTTCGAGGTTTGTGGCCTGTCTTGCTCCAACCCCTGCTCTTGAGATTCTCCCGCATGTGGGCTGCATTTTGGCTACATTTTGGCCTGGAGGTTTTCGAGGTTTCAGGCCTGGCTTGCTCCACCCCCTGCTCTTGAGATTCTCCCGAATGTGGGTAGGATTTTGGCTGGATTTTTGGCTGGAGCTTCTCGTGGTTTGAGGCCTGGCTTGCTCCAACCCCTGCTCTTGAGATTCTCCCAGATGTGGGCTGCATTTTGGCTGCCTTTTGGGCTGGAGCTTCTCGTGGTTTGAGGCCTGGCTTGCTCCACCCCCTGCTCTTGAGATTCTCCCGGATGTGGGCTGCATTTTGGCTGCATTTTGGGCTGGAGCTTCTCGTGGTTTGAGGCCTGGCTTGCTCCACCCCCTGCTCTTGAGATTCTCCGGGAGGTGGTCTGCATTTTGGCTGCCTTTTGGGCTGGAGCTTCTCGTGGTTTGAGGCCTGCCTTGCTCCACCCCCTGCTCTTGAGATTTTCCCGGATGTGGGCTGCATTTTGGCTAATATTTGGGCTGGAGCTTCTCGTGGTTTGAGGCCTGGCTTGCTCCACCCCCTGCTCTTGATATTCTCCTGGATGTGGGCTGCATTTTGGCTGCCTTTTGGACTGGAGGTTTTCGAGGTTTGAGGCCTGGCTTGCTCCACCCCCTGCTCTAGATATTCTCCCGGATGTGGGCTGCATTTTGGCTGCATTTTGGGCTGGAGCTTCTCGTGGTTTGAGGCCTGGCTTGCTCCACCCCCTGCTCTTGAGATTCTCCCGGAGGTGAGCTGCATTTAGGCTGCCTTTTGGCCTGGAGGTTTTCGAGGTTTGTGGCCTGTCTTGCTCCAACCCCTGCTCTTGAGATTCTCCCGCATGTGGTCTGGATTTTGGCTGCCTTTTGGCCTGGAGGTTTTCGAGGTTTCAGGCCTGGCTTGCTCCACCCCCTGCTCTTGAGATTCTCCCGAATGTGGGTAGGATTTTGGCTGGATTTTTGGCTGGAGCTTCTCGTGGTTTGAGGCCTGGCTTGCTCCAACCCCTGCTCTTGAGATTCTCCCAGATGTGGGCTGCATTTTGGCTGCCTTTTGGGCTGGAGCTTCTCGTGGTTTGAGGCCTGGCTTGCTCCACCCCCTGCTCTTGAGATTCTCCCGGATGTGGGCTGCATTTTGGCTGCATTTTGGGCTGGAGCTTCTCGTGGTTTGAGGCCTGGCTTGCTCCACCCCCTGCTCTTGAGATTCTCCGGGAGGTGGTCTGCATTTTGGCTGCCTTTTGGGCTGGAGCTTCTCGTGGTTTGAGGCCTGCCTTGCTCCACCCCCTGCTCTTGAGATTTTCCCGGATGTGGGCTGCATTTTGGCTAATATTTGGGCTGGAGCTTCTCGTGGTTTGAGGCCTGGCTTGCTCCACCCCCTGCTCTTGATATTCTCCTGGATGTGGGCTGCATTTTGGCTGCCTTTTGGACTGGAGGTTTTCGAGGTTTGAGGCCTGGCTTGCTCCACCCCCTGCTCTAGATATTCTCCCGGATGTGGGCTGCATTTTGGCTGCATTTTGGGCTGGAGCTTCTCGTGGTTTGAGGCCTGGCTTGCTCCACCCCCTGCTCTTGAGATTCTCCCGGAGGTGAGCTGCATTTAGGCTGCCTTTTGGCCTGGAGGTTTTCGAGGTTTGTGGCCTGTCTTGCTCCAACCCCTGCTCTTGAGATTCTCCCGCATGTGGGCTGGATTTTGGCTGCCTTTTGGGCTGGAGGTTTTCGAGGTTTCAGGCCTGGCTTGCTCCACCCCCTGCTCTTGAGATTCTCCCGAATGTGGGTAGGATTTTGGCTGGATTTTTGGCTGGAGCTTCTCGTGGTTTGAGGCCTGGCTTGCTCCAAGCCCTGCTCTTGAGATTCTCCCAGATGTGGGCTGCATTTTGGCTGCCTTTTGGGCTGGAGCTTCTCGTGGTTTGAGGCCTGGCTTGCTCCACCCCCTGCTCTTGAGATTCTCCCGGATGTGGGCTGCATTTTGGCTGCATTTTGGGCTGGAGCTTCTCGTGGTTTGAGGCCTGGCTTCCTCCACCCCCTGCTCTTGAGATTCTCCGGGAGGTGGGCTGCATTTTGGCTGCCTTTTGGGCTGGAGCTTCTCGTGGTTTGAGGCCTGCCTTGCTCCACCCCCTGCTCTTGAGATTTTCCCGGATGTGGGCTGCATTTTGGCTAATATTTGGGCTGGAGCTTCTCGTGGTTTGAGGCCTGGCTTGCTCCACCCCCTGCTCTTGATATTCTCCTGGATGTGGGCTGCATTTTGGCTGCCTTTTGGACTGGAGGTTTTCGAGGTTTGAGGCCTGGCTTGCTCCACCCCCTGCTCTAGATATTCTCCCGGATGTGGGCTGCATTTTGTCTAATATTTGGGCTGGAGGTTTTCGAGGTTTGAGGCCTGGCTTGCTCCACCCCCTGCTCTTGATATTCTCCTGGATGTGGGCTGCATTTTGGCTGCCTTTTGGACTGGAGGTTTTCGTGGTTTGAGGCCTGGCTTGCTCCACCCCCTGCTCTTGAGATTCTCCCGGAGGTGGGCTGCATTTTGGCTGCCTTTTGGGCTGGAGGTTTTCGAGGTTTCAGGCCTGGCTTGCTCCACCCCCTGCTCTTGAGATTCTCCCGCATGTGGGCTGGATTTTGGCTGCCTTTTGGGCTGGAGGTTTTCGAGGTTTCAGGCCTGGCTTGCTCCACCCCCTGCTCTTGAGATTCTCCCGGATGTGGGTAGGATTTTGGCTGGATTTTTGGCTGGAGCTTCTCGTGGTTTGAGGCCTGGCTTGCTCGAACCCCTGCTCTTGAGATTCTCCCGGATGTGGCCTGCATTTTGGCTGCCTTTTGGGCTGGAGCTTCTTGTGGTTTGAGGCCTGGCTTGCTCCAACCCCTGCTCTTGAGATTCTCCCAGTTGTGGGCTGCATTTTGGCTGCCTTTTTGGGCTGGAGTTTCTCGTGGTTTGAGGCCTGGCTTGCTCCACCCCCTGCTCTTGAGATTCTCCCGGATGTGCGCTGCATTTTGGCTGCCTTTTTGGGCTGGAACTTCTCGTGGTTTGAGGCTTGGCTTGCTCCACCCCCTGCTCTTGAGATTCTCCCGGATGTGGGCTGCATTTTGGCTGATTCTTGAGCTGGAGCTTCTCGTGGTTTGAGGCCTGTCTTGCTCCACCCCCTGCTCTTGAGATTCTCCCGGAGGTGGGCTGCATTTTGGCTGCATTTTGGGCTGGAGCTTCTCGTGGTTTGAGGCCTGGCTTGCTCCACCCCCTGCTCTTGAGATTCTCCGGGAGGTGGGCTGGATTTTGGCTGCATTTTGGGCTGGAGCTTCTCGTGGTTTGAGGCCTGGCTTGCTCCACCCCCTGCTCTTGAGTTTCTCCCGGATGTGGGCTGCATTTTGGCTGCATTTTGGGCTGGAGCTTCTCGTGGTTTGAGGCCTGGCTTTCTTCACCCCCTGCTCTTGAGAGTCTCCTGGATGTGGGCTGCATTTTGGCTGCCTTTTGGGCTGGAGCTTCTCGTGGTTTGAGGCCTGGCTTGCTCCACCCCCTGCTCTTGATATTCTCCTGGATGTGGGCTGCATTTTGGCTGCCTTTTGGGCTGGAGCTTCTCGTGGTTTGAGGCCTGGCTTGCTCCACCCCCTGCTCTTGATATTCTCCTGGATGTGGGCTGCATTTTGGCTGATTCTTGGGCTGGAGCTTCTCGTGGTTTGAGGCCTGGCTTGCTCCACCCCCTGCTCTTGATATTCTCCCAGATGTGCCCTGGATTTTGGCTGCCTATTGGGCAGGAGCTTCTCGAGGTTGGAGGCCTGGCTTGCTCCACCCCCTGCTCTTGATATTCTCCCGGATGTGGCCTGCATTTTGGCTGCCTTTTTGGGGTGGAACTTCTCATGGTTTGAGGCCTGGCTTGCTCCTGCCCCTGCTCTTGAGATTCTCCCGTATGTGGGCTGGATTTTGGCTGCCTTTTGGGCTGGAGGTTTTCGAGGTTTCAGGCCTGGCTTGCTCCACCCCCTGCTCTTGAGATTCTCCCGGATGTGGGTAGGATTTTGGCTGGATTTTTGGCTGGAGCTTCTCGTGGTTTGAGGCCTGGCTTGCTCCAACCCCTGCTCTTGAGATTCTCCCAGATGTGGGCTGCATTTTGGCTGCCTTTTGGGCTGGAGCTTCTCGTGGTTTGAGGCCTGGCTTGCTCCACCCCCTGCTCTTGAGATTCTCCCAGATGTGGGCTGCATTTTGGCTGCCTTTTGGGCTGGAGCTTCTCGTGGTTTGAGGCCTGGCTTGCTCCACCCCCTGCTCTTGAGATTCTCCCGGATATGGGCTGGATTTTGGCTGCCTTTTGGTCTGGAGCTTCTCGTGGTTTGAGGCCTGGCTTGCTCCACCCCCTGCTCTTGATATTCTCCCGGATGTGGCCTGCATTTTGGCTGCGTTTTTGGGGTGGAACTTCTCATGGTTTGAGGCCTGGCTTACTCCTGCCCCTGCTCTTGAGTGTCTCCTGGAGGTGGGCTGCATTTTGGCTGCCTTTTGGGCTGGAGCTTCTCGTGGTTTGAGGCCTGGCTTGCTCCACCCCCTGCTCTAGATATTCTCCTGGATGTGGGCTGCATTTTGGCTGCCTTTTGGGCTGGAGCTTCTCGTGGTTTGAGGCCTGGCTTGCTCCAGCCCCTGCTCTTGAGATTCTCCCAGATATGGGCTGCATTTTGGCTGCCTTTTGGGCTGGAGCTTCTCGTGGTTTGAGGCCTGGCTTGCTCCACCCCCTGCTCTTGAGATTCTCCCGGATGTGGGCTGGATTTTGGCTAATATTTGGGCTGGAGCTTCTCGTGGTTTGAGGCCTGGCTTGCTCCACCCCCTGCTCTTGAGATTCTCCCGGATGTGGGCTGGATTTTGTCTGCATTTTGGGCTGGAGCTTCTCGTGGTTTGAGGCCTGGCTTGCTCCACCCCCTGCTCTTGAGATTCTCCCGGATGTGGGCTGCATTTTGGCTGCCTTTAGGGCTGGACCTTCTCATGGTTTGAGGCCTGGCTTGCTCCACCCCCTGCTCTTGAGATTCTCCCGGAGGTGGGCTGCATTTTGGCTGCCTTTTGGGCTGGAGCTTCTTGTGGTTTGAGGCCTGGCTTGCTCCACCCCCTGCTCTTGAGATTCTCCCGGATGTGGGCTGCATTTTGGCTGCCTTTTGGGCTGGAGCTTCTCGTGGTTTGAGGCCTGGCTTGCTCCACCCCCTGCTCTTGATATTCTCCCGGATGTGGGCTGCATTTTGGCTGATACTTGGGCTGGAGCTTCTCATGGTTTGAGGCCTGGCTTGCTCCACCCCCTGCTGTTGAGATTCTCCCGGAGGTGGGCTGCATTTTGGCTGCCTTTTGGGCTGGAGCTTCTCATGGTTTGAGGCTTGGCTTGTTCCACCCCCTGCTCTTGATATTCTCCTGGATGTGGGCTGCATTTTGGCTGCCTTTTGGGATGGAGCTTCTCGTGGTTTGAGGCCTGGCTTGCTCCACCCCCTGCTCTTGAGATTCTCCCGGATGTGGGCTGCATTTTGACTGCCTTTTGGGCTGGAGCTTCTCGTGGTTTGAGGCCTGGCTTGCTCCACCCCCTGCTCTTGAGATTCTCCAGGAGGTGGGCTGCATTTTGGCTGCCTTTTGGGCTGGAGCTTCTCGTGGTTTGAGGCCTGCCTTGCTCCATCCCCTGCTCTTGAGATTCTCCCGGATGTGGGCTGCATTTTGGCTGCATTTTGGGCTGGAGCTTCTCGTGGTTTGAGGCCTGCCTTGCTCCATCCCCTGCTCTTGAGATTCTCCCGGATGTGGGCTGCATTTTGGCTGCCTTTTGGGCTGGAGCTTCTCGTGGTTTGAGGCCTGGCTTGCTCCACCCTCTGCTCTTGAGATTCTCCCGGAGGTGGCCTGGATTTTGGCTGCCTTTTGGGCTGGAGCTTCTCGTGGTTTGAGGCCTGCCTTGCTCCACCCCCTGCTCTTGAGATTCTCCCAGATGTGGGCTGCATTTTGGCTGCCTTTTGGGCTGGAGCTTCTCGTGGTTTGAGGCCTGCCTTGCTCCATCCCCTGCTCTTGATATTCTCCCGTATGTGGGCTGCATTTTGCTGCCTTTTGGGCTGGAGCTTCTCGTCGTTTGAGGCCTGGCTTGCTCCACCCCCTGCTCTTGAGATTCTCCCGGATGTGGGCTGCATTTTGGCTACATTTTGGGCTGGAGCTTCTCGTGGTTTGAGGCCTGGCTTGCTCCACCCCCTGCTCTTTATATTCTCCAGGATGTGGGCTGCATTTTGGCTGCCTTTTGGGCTGGAGCTTTTCGTGGTTTGAGGCCTGGCTTGCTCCACCCCCTGCTCTTGAGATTCTCCCAGATGTGGGCTGCATTTTGGCTGCCTTTTGGGCTGGAGCTTCTCGTGTTTTGAGGCCTGGCTTGCTCCACCCCCTGCTTTTGAGATTCTCCCGGATGTGGGCTGCATTTTGGCTGATACTTGGGCTGGAGCTTCTCGTGGTTTGAGGCCTGGCTTGCTCCACCCCCTGCTCTTGATATTGTCCCGGATGTGGGCTGGAGTTTGGCTGCCTTTTGGGCTGGAGATTCTCGAGGTTTGAGGCCTGGCTTGCTCCACCCCCTGCTCTTGAGATTCTCCCGGATGTGGGCTGCATTTTCGCTGCATTTTGGGCTGGAGCTTCTCGTGGTTTGAGGCCTGGCTTGCTCCACCCCCTGCTCTTGAGTTTCTCCCGGATGTGGGCTGGATTTTGGTTACATTTTGGGCTGGAGCTTCTCGTGGTTTGGGGCCTGGCTTGCTCCACCCCCTGTTCTTGAGATTCTCACGGATGTGGTCTGCATTTTGGCTGCCTTTTGGGCTGGAGCTTCTCGTGGTTTGAGATCTGGCTTTCTCCACCCTCTGCTCTTGAGATTCTCTCAGATGTGGGCTGCATATTGGCTGCCTTTTGGAATGGAGGTTTTCGAGGTTTGAAGCCTGGCTTGCTCCACTCCCGGGTTTTGATATTCTCCGGGATGTGGGCTGGATTTTGTCTGCATTTTGGGCTGGAGCTTCTCCTCGTTTGAGGCCTGGCTTCCTCCACCCCCTGCTCTTGAGATTCTCCCGGATGTGGGCTGCATTTTGGCTGCCTTTTGGGCTGGAGCTTCTCGAGGTTTGAGGCCTGGCTTGCTCCAGCCCCTGCTCTTGATATTCTCCCGGATGTGGGCTGCATTTTCTGCCTTTTGGGCTGGAGCTTCTCGTGGTTTGAGGCCTGGCTTGCTCCACCCCCTGCTCTTGAGATTCTCCCGGATGTGGGCTGCATTTTGGCTGAATTTTGGGCTGGAGCTTCTCGTGGTTTAAGGCATGGCTTTCTCCACCCCCTGCTCTTGATATTCTCCCATATGTGGGCTGGATTTTGGCTGCATTTTGGGCTGGAGCTTCTCGTGGTTTGAGGCCTGGCTTGCTCCACCCACTGCTCTTGAGATTCTCTCGGATGTGGGCTGCATTTTGGCTGCCTTTTGGACTGGAGGTTTTCGAGGTTTGAGGCCTGGCTTGCTCCACCCCCTGCTCTAGATATTCTCCCGGATGTGGGCTGCATTTTGGCTGCCTTTTCGGCTGGAGCTTCTCGTGGTTTGAGGCCTGGCTTGCTCCAGTCCCCTGCTCTTGAGATTCTCCGGGATGTGGGCTGGATTTTGGCTGCCCTTTGGGCTGGAGCTTCTCGTCGTTTGAGGCCTGGCTTCCTCCACCCCCTGCTCTTGAGATTCTCCCGGATGTGGGCTGCATTTTGTCTGCAGTTTGGGCTGGAGTTTCTCGAGGTTTGAGGCCTGGCTTGCTCCACCCCCTGCTCTTGAGATTCTCCCGGATGTGGGCTGGATTTTGGCTAGATTTTTGCCTGGAACTTCTCGTGGTTTGAGGCCTGGCTTGCTCCACCCCCTGCTCTTGAGATTCTCCCAGATGTGGGCTGCATTTTGGCTGCCTTTTGGGCTGGAGCTTCTCGTGGTTTGAGGCCTGGCTTGCTCCACCCCCTGCTCTTGATATTCTCCCGGATGTGGGCTGCATTTCGGCTGCCTTTTGGGCTGGAGCTTCTCGTGGTTTGAGGCCTGGCTTGCTCCACCCCCTGCTCTTGAGATTCTCCCGGATATGGGCTGCATTTTGGCTGCCATTTTGGGCTGGAGCTTCTCGTGGTTTGAGGCCTGGCTTGCTCCACCCCCTGCTCTTGAGATTCTCCCGGATGTGGGCTGCATTTTGGCTGTATTTTGGGCTGGATCTTCTCGTGGTTTAAGGCATGGCTTTCTCCACCCCCTGCTCTTGATATTCTCCCATATGTGGGCTGCATTTTGGCTGCCTTTTGGGCTGGAGCTTCTCGTGGTTTGAGTCCTGGCTTGCTCCACCCCCTGCTCTTGAGATTCTCCCGGATGTGGCCTGCATTTTGGCTGCCTTTTGGGCTGGAGCTTCTCGTGGTTTGAGGCCTGGCTTTCTCCACCCCCTGCTCTTGATATTCTCCCGGATGTGGGCTGCATATTGGCTGCCTTTTGGGCTGGAGCTTCTCGTGGTTTGAGGCCTGGCTTGCTCCACCCCCTGCTCTTGAGATTCTCCCGGATGTGGGCTGCATATTGGCTGCTTTTTGGTCTGGAGCTTCTCGTGGTTTGAGGCCTGGCTTGCTCCACCCCCTGCTCTTGATATTCTCCTGGATGTGGGCTGCATTTCGGCTGCCTTTTGGGCTGGAGCTTCTCGTGGTTTGAGGCCTGGCTTGCTCCACCCCCTGCTCTTGAGATTCTCCCGGATATGGGCTGCATTTTGGCTGCCATTTTGGGCTGGAGCTACTCGTGGTTTGAGGCCTGGCTTGCTCCACCCCCTGCTCTTGAGATTCTCCCGGATGTGGGCTGCATTTTGGCTGTATTTTGGGCTGGATCTTCTCGTGGTTTAAGGCATGGCTTTCTCCACCCCCTGCTCTTGATATTCTCCCATATGTGGGCTGCATTTTGGCTGCCTTTTGGGCTGGA
Source organism: Rhynochetos jubatus (assembly GCA_027574665.1). Taxonomy (NCBI): domain Eukaryota; kingdom Metazoa; phylum Chordata; class Aves; order Eurypygiformes; family Rhynochetidae; genus Rhynochetos; species Rhynochetos jubatus. The sequence continues at coordinate 1,643,319 of CM050669.1, forward strand.
GCTTCTCGTGGTTTGAGGCCTGGCTTGCTCCACCCCCTGCTCTTGAGATTCTCCCGGATGTGGGCTGCATTTTGGCTGCCTTTTGGGCTGGAGCTTCTCGTGGTTTGAGGCCTGGCTTGCTCCAGCCCCTGCTCTTCATATTCTCCTGGATGTGGGCTGCATTTTGGCTGCCTATTGGGCTGGAGCTTCTCGTGGTTTGAGGCCTGGCTTGCTCCACCCCCTGCTCTTGATATTCTCCCATATGTGGGCTGCATATTGGCTGCCTTTTGGGCTGGAGCTTCTCGTGGTTTGAGGTCTGGCTTGCTCCACCCCCTGCTCTTGAGATTCTCCCGGATATGGGCTGGATTTTGGCTGCCTTTTGGGCTGGAGCTTCTTGTGGTTTGAGGCCTGGCTTGCTCCACCCCCTGCTCTTGATATTCTCCCGGATGTGGGCTGTATTTTGGCTGCTTTTTGGTCTGGAGCTTCTCGTGGTTTGAGGCCTGGCTTGCTCCACCCCCTGCTCTTGATATTCTCCTGGATGTGGCCTGCATTTTGGCTGCCTTTTGGGCTGGAGCTTCTCGTGGTTTGAGGCCTGGCTTGCTCCATCCCCTGCTCTTGAGATTCTCCCGGATGTGGGCTGGATTTTGGCTGCCTTTTGGGCTGGAGCTTCTCGTGGTTTGAGGCCTGGCTTGCTCCACCCCCTGCTCTTGAGATTCTCCCGGATGTGGGCTGGATTTTGGCTGCCTTTTGGGCTGGAGCTTCTCGTGGTTTGAGGCCTGGCTTGCTCCACCCCCTGCTCTTGAGATTCTCCCGGATGTGGGCTGGATTTTGGCTGCATTTTGGGCTGGAGCTTCTCGTGGTTTGAGGCCTGGCTTGCTCCACCCCCTGCTCTTGATATTCTCCCGGATGTGGGCTGCATTTTTTCTTATTTTTGGTCTGGAGATTCTCGTGGTTTGAGGCCTGGCTTGCTCCACCCCCTGCTCTTGAAATTCTCCTGAATGTGGGCTGCATTTTGGCTGCGTTTTAGGCTGGAGCTTCTCGTGGTTTGAGGCCTGGCTTGCTCCACCCCCTGCTCTTGAGATTCTCTCAGATGTGGGCTGCATTTTAGCTGCCTTTTGGACTGGATGTTTTCGAGGTTTGAGGTCTGGCTTGCTCCAGCCCCTGCTCTTGAGATTCTCCCGGATGTGGGCTGGACTTTGGCTGCCTTTTGGGCTGGAGCTTCTCGTGGTTTGAGGCCTGGCTTGCTCCACCCCCTGCTCTTGAGATTCTCCCGGATGTGGGCTGGATTTTGGCTAATATTCGGGCTGGAGCTTCTCGTGGTTTGAGGCCTGGCTTGCTCCACCCCCTGCACGTAATATTCTCTCGGATGTGGGCTGGGTTTTGGCTGCCTTTTGGGCTGGAGCTTCTCGTAGTTTGAGGCCTGGCTTGCTCCACCCCCTGCTCTTGATATTCTCCCAGAGGTGCGCTGCATTTTGGCTGCCTTTTGGGCTGGAGCTTCTCATGGTTTGAGGCCTGGCTTCCTCCACCCCCTGCTCTTGATATTCTCCCAGAGTTGGGCTGTCTTTTGGCTGCCTTTTGAGCTGGAGCTTCTCGTGGTTTGAGGGCTGGCTTGCTCCATCCCGTGCTCTTAATATTCTCTCGGATGTGGGTGCATTTTGTCTGAATTTTGGGCTGGAGCTTCTAGTGGTTTGAGGCCTGGCTTGCTCCAACCCCTGCTCTTGAGATTCTCCCGGATGTGGGCTGCATTTTGGCTGCCTTTTGGGCTGCAGATTCTCCTGGTTTGAGGCCTGGCTTGCTCCACCCCCTGCTCTTGATATTCTCCCAGAGGTGGGCTGGATTTTGGCTGCCTTTTGGGCTGGAGCTTCTCGTGGTTTGAGGCCTGGCTTGCTCCATCCCGTGCTCTTAATATTCTCTCGGATGTGGGCTGCATTTTGTCTGCATTTTGGGCTGGAGCTTCTCGTGGTTTGAGGCCTGGCTTGCTCCACCCCCTGCTCTTGAGATTCTCCCGGATGTGGGCTGGATTTTGGCTGAATTTTGGGCTGGACCTTCTCATGGTTTGAGGCCTGGCTTGCTCCACCCCCTGCTCTTGAGATTCTCCCGGAGGTGGGCTGCATTTTGGCTGCCTTTTGGGATGGAGCTTCTTGTGGTTTGAGGCCTGGCTTGCTCCATCCCCTGCTCTTGAGATTGTCCTCAAGTTGGGCTGGATTTTGGCTGCCTTTTGGGCTGGAGCTTCTCGTGGTTTGAGGCCTGCCTTGCTCCATCCCGTGCTCTTAATATTCTCTCGGATGTGGGCTGCATTTTGTCTGCCTTTTGGGCTGGAGCTTCTCGTGGTTTGAGGCCTGGCTTGCTCCACCCCCTGCTCTTGAGATTCTCCCGGATGTGGGCTGGATTTTGGCTGAATTTTGGGCTGGACCTTCTCATGGTTTGAGGCCTGGCTTGCTCCACCCCCTGCTCTTGAGATTCTCCCAGAGGTGGGCTGCATTTTGGCTGCCTTTTGGGCTGGAGCTTCTTGTGGTTTGAGGCCTGGCTTGCTCCATCCCCTGCTCTTGAGATTGTCCTCAAGTTGGGCTGGATTTTGGCTGCATTTTGGGCTGGAGCTTCTCGTGGTTTGAGGCCTGGCTTGCTCCATCCCCTGCTCTTAATATTCTCTCGGATGTGGGCTGCATTTTGTCTGATTCTTGGGCTGGAGCTTCTCGAGGTTTGAGGCCTGGCTTGCTCCCCTCCATGCTCTTTATATTCCCTCAGAATTGGGCTCGATTTTGGCTGCATTTTGGGCTGGAGCTTCTCGTGGTTTGAGGCCTGGCTTGCTCCACCCCCTGCTCTTGAGATTCTCCCGGATGTGGGCTGGATTTTGGCTGAATTTTGGGCTGGACCTTCTCATGGTTTGAGGCCTGGCTTGCTCCACCCCCTGCTCTTGAGATTCTCCCGGAGGTGGGCTGCATTTTGGCTGCCTTTTGGGATGGAGCTTCTTGTGGTTTGAGGCCTGGATTGCTCCACTCCCTGCTCTTGAGATTCTCCCGCATGTGTGCTGCATTTTGGCTGCCTTTTGGGCTGCAGATTCTCCTGGTTTGAGGCCTGGCTTGCTCCACCCCCTGCTCTTGATATTCTCCCAGAGGTGGGCTGGATTTTGGCTGCCTTTTGGGCTGGAGCTTCTCGTGGTTTGAGGCCTGGCTTGCTCCATCCCCTGCTCTTGAGATTGTCCTCAAGTTGGGCTGGATTTTGGCTGCCTTTTGGGCTGGAGCTTCTCGTGGTTTGAGGCCTGCCTTGCTCCATCCCGTGCTCTTAATATTCTCTCGGATGTGGGCTGCATTTTGTCTGCATTTTGGGCTGGAGCTTCTCGTGGTTTGAGGCCTGGCTTGCTCCACCCCCTGCTCTTGAGATTCTCCCGGATGTGGGCTGGATTTTGGCTGAATTTTGGGCTGGACCTTCTCATGGTTTGAGGCCTGGCTTGCTCCACCCCCTGCTCTTGAGATTCTCCCAGAGGTGGGCTGCATTTTGGCTGCCTTTTGGGCTGGAGCTTCTTGTGGTTTGAGGCCTGGCTTGCTCCATCCCCTGCTCTTGAGATTGTCCTCAAGTTGGGCTGGATTTTGGCTGCATTTTGGGCTGGAGCTTCTCGTGGTTTGAGGCCTGGCTTGCTCCATCCCCTGCTCTTAATATTCTCTCGGATGTGGGCTGCATTTTGGCTGATTCTTGGGCTGGAGCTTCTCGAGGTTTGAGGCCTGGCTTGCTCCCCTCCATGCTCTTTATATTCCCTCAGAATTGGGCTCGATTTTGGCTGCCTTTTGGGCTGGAGCTTCTCGTGGTTTGAGGCCTCGCTTGCTCCCCTCCGTGCTCTTGATATTCTCCCAGAGGTGGGCTGGATTTTGGCTGCCTTTTGGGCTGGAGCTTCTCGTGGTTTGAGGCCTGGCTTGCTCCACCCCCTGCTCTTGAGATTCTTCCGCATGTGGACTGGATTTTGGCTGCCTTTTGGGCTGGAGCTTCTCGTGGTTTGAGGCCTGGCTTGCTCCACCCCCTGCTCTTGAGATTCTCCCGGATGTGGGCTGCATTTTGGCTGCCTTTTGGGCTGGAGCTTCTCGTGGTTTGAGGCCTGGCTTGCTCCACCCCCTGCTCTTGAGATTCTCCCGAATATGGGCTGGATTTTGGCTGCCTTTTGGGCTGGAGCTTCTCGTGGTTTGAGGCCTGGCTTGCTCCACCCCCTGCTCTTGAGATTCTCCCGGATGTGGGCTGCATTTTGGCTGCCTTTTGGGCTGGAGCTTCTCGTGGTTTGAGGCCTGGCTTGCTCCACCCCCTGCTCTTGAGATTCTCCCGGATGTGGGCTGGATTTTGGCTGCCTTTTGTGCTGGAGCTTCTCGTGGTTTGAGGCCTGGCTTGCTCCACCCCCTGCTCTTGAGATTCTCCCGGATGTGGGCTGCATTTTGGCTGCATTTTGGACTGGAGCTTCTCGTGGTTTGAGGCCTGGCTTGCTCCAACCCCTGCTCTTGAGATTCTCCCGGAGGTGGGCTGGATTTTGGCTGCTTTGTGGACCGGAGCTTCTCGTGGTTTGAGGCCTGGCTTGCTCCACCCCCTGCTCTTGAGTTTCTCCTGGATGTGGGCTGGATTTTGGCTGCATTTTGGACTGGAGCTTCTCGTGGTTTGAGGCCTGGCTTGCTCCCATCCATGCTCTTCATATTCCCCCAGAATTGGGCTGGATTTTGGCTGCCTTTTGGGCTGGAGCTTCTCGTGTTTTGTGGCCAGGCTTGCTCCACACCCTGCTCTTGAAATTCTCCCTGATGTGGGCTGCATTTTGGCTGCATTTTGGGCTGGAGCTTCTCGTGGTTTGAGGCCTCGCTTGCTCCCCTCCGTGCTCTTGATATTCTCCCAGAGGTGTTCTGGATTTTGGCTGCCTTTTGGGCTGGAGCTTCTCGTGGTTTGAGGCCTGGCTTGCTCCCATCCATGCTCTTTATATTCCCCCAGAATTGGGCTGGATTTTGGCTGCCTTTTGGGCTGGAGCTTCTCGTGGTTTGAGGCCTGGCTTGCTCCACCCCCTGCTCTTGAGATTCTCCCGGATGTGGGCTGGAGTTTGGCTGCCTTTTGGGCTGGAGCTTCTCGTGGATGGGGGCTGGCTTGTTCCACCCCCTGCTCTTGAGATTCTCCAGGAGGTGGCCTGCATTTTGGCTGCCTTTTGGGCTGGAGCTTCTCGTGGTTTGAGGCCTGGCTTGCTCCATCCCCTGCTCTTGAGATTCTCCCGGAGGTGGGCTGCATTTTGGCTGCCTTTTGGGCTGGAGCTTCTCGTGGTTTGAGGCCTGGCTTGCTCCACCCCCTGCTCTTGAGATTCTCCTGGATGTGGGCTGGATTTTGGCTGCCTTTTGGGCTGGAGCTTCTCGTGGTTTGAGGCCTGGCTTGCTCCACCCCCTGCTCTTGAGATTCTCCCGGATGTGGGCTGGATTTTGGCTAATATTCGGGCTGGAGCTTCTCGTGGTTTGAGGCCTGGCTTGCTCCACCCCCTGCTCTTGTGGTTCTCCCGGATGTGGGCTGGGTTTTGGCTGCCTTTTGGGCTGGAGCTTCTCGTAGTTTGAGGCCTGGCTTGCTCCACCCCCTGCACGTAATATTCTCTCGGATGTGGGCTGGGTTTTGGCTGCCTTTTGGGCTGGAGCTTCTCGTAGTTTGAGGCCTGGCTTGCTCCCCTCCGTGCTCTTGATATTCTCCCAGAGGTGCGCTGCATTTTGTCTGCCTTTTGGGCTGGAGCTTCTCGTGGTTTGAGGCCTGGCTTGCTCGAAACCCTGCTCTTGATATTTTCCCGGATGTGGGCTGGAGTTTGGCTGCATTTAGGCTGGAGCTTCTCATGGTTTGAGGCCTGGCTTGCTCCACCCCCTGCTCTTGAGATTCTCCCGGATGTGGGCTGCATTTTGGCTGCCATTTGGGCTGGAGCTTTTCGTGGTTTGAGGCCTGGCTTGCTCCACCCCCTGCTCTTGAGATTCTCCCGGACGTGGGCTGCATTTTGGCTGCATTTTTGGCTCGAGCTTCTCCTGGTTTGAGGCCTGGCTTGCTCCACCCCCTGCTCTTGAGATTCTCCCGGAGGTGGGCTGCATTTTGGCTGCCTATTGGGCTGGAGCTTCTCGTGGTTTGAGGCCTGGCTTGCTCCATCCCCTGCTCTTAATATTCTCTCGCATGTGGGCTGCATTTTGGCTGCCTTTTGGGCTGGAGCTTCTCATGGTTTGAGGCCTGGCTTGCTCCACCCCCTGCTCTTGAGATTCTCCCGGAGGTGGGCTGCATTTTGGCTGCCTTTTGGGATGGAGCTTCTTGTGGTTTGAGGCCTGGATTGCTCCACTCCCTGCTCTTGAGATTCTCCCGCATGTGTGCTGCATTTTGGCTGCCTTTTGGGCTGCAGATTCTCCTGGTTTGAGGCCTGGCTTGCTCCACCCCCTGCTCTTGATATTCTCCCAGAGGTGGGCTGGATTTTGGCTGCCTTTTGGGCTGGAGCTTCTCGTGGTTTGAGGCCTGGCTTGCTCCATCCCCTGCTCTTGAGATTGTCCTCAAGTTGGGCTGGATTTTGGCTGCCTTTTGGGCTGGAGCTTCTCGTGGTTTGAGGCCTGCCTTGCTCCATCCCGTGCTCTTAATATTCTCTCGGATGTGGGCTGCATTTTGTCTGCATTTTGGGCTGGAGCTTCTCGTGGTTTGAGGCCTGGCTTGCTCCACCCCCTGCTCTTGAGATTCTCCCGGATGTGGGCTGGATTTTGGCTGAATTTTGGGCTGGACCTTCTCATGGTTTGAGGCCTGGCTTGCTCCACCCCCTGCTCTTGAGATTCTCCCAGAGGTGGGCTGCATTTTGGCTGCCTTTTGGGCTGGAGCTTCTTGTGGTTTGAGGCCTGGCTTGCTCCATCCCCTGCTCTTGAGATTGTCCTCAAGTTGGGCTGGATTTTGGCTGCATTTTGGGCTGGAGCTTCTCGTGGTTTGAGGCCTGGCTTGCTCCATCCCCTGCTCTTAATATTCTCTCGGATGTGGGCTGCATTTTGTCTGATTCTTGGGCTGGAGCTTCTCGAGGTTTGAGGCCTGGCTTGCTCCCCTCCATGCTCTTTATATTCCCTCAGAATTGGGCTCGATTTTGGCTGCCTTTTGGGCTGGAGCTTCTCGTGGTTTGAGGCCTCGCTTGCTCCCCTCCGTGCTCTTGATATTCTCCCAGAGGTGGGCTGGATTTTGGCTGCCTTTTGGGCTGGAGCTTCTCGTGGTTTGAGGCCTGGCTTGCTCCACCCCCTGCTCTTGAGATTCTTCCGCATGTGGACTGGATTTTGGCTGCCTTTTGGGCTGGAGCTTCTCGTGGTTTGAGGCCTGGCTTGCTCCACCCCCTGCTCTTGAGATTCTCCCGAATATGGGCTGGATTTTGGCTGCCTTTTGGGCTGGAGCTTCTCGTGGTTTGAGGCCTGGCTTGCTCCACCCCCTGCTCTTGAGATTCTCCCGAATATGGGCTGGATTTTGGCTGCCTTTTGGGCTGGAGCTTCTCGTGGTTTGAGGCCTGGCTTGCTCCACCCCCTGCTCTTGAGATTCTCCCGGATGTGGGCTGCATTTTGGCTGCCTTTTGGGCTGGAGCTTCTCGTGGTTTGAGGCCTGGCTTGCTCCACCCCCTGCTCTTGAGATTCTCCCGGATGTGGGCTGGATTTTGGCTGCCTTTTGTGCTGGAGCTTCTCGTGGTTTGAGGCCTGGCTTGCTCCACCCCCTGCTCTTGAGATTCTCCCGGATGTGGGCTGCATTTTGGCTGCATTTTGGACTGGAGCTTCTCGTGGTTTGAGGCCTGGCTTGCTCCAACCCCTGCTCTTGAGATTCTCCCGGAGGTGGGCTGGATTTTGGCTGCTTTGTGGACCGGAGCTTCTCGTGGTTTGAGGCCTGGCTTGCTCCACCCCCTGCTCTTGAGTTTCTCCTGGATGTGGGCTGGATTTTGGCTGCATTTTGGACTGGAGCTTCTCGTGGTTTGAGGCCTGGCTTGCTCCCATCCATGCTCTTCATATTCCCCCAGAATTGGGCTGGATTTTGGCTGCCTTTTGGGCTGGAGCTTCTCGTGTTTTGTGGCCAGGCTTGCTCCACACCCTGCTCTTGAAATTCTCCCTGATGTGGGCTGCATTTTGGCTGCATTTTGGGCTGGAGCTTCTCGTGGTTTGAGGCCTCGCTTGCTCCCCTCCGTGCTCTTGATATTCTCCCAGAGGTGTTCTGGATTTTGGCTGCCTTTTGGGCTGGAGCTTCTCGTGGTTTGAGGCCTGGCTTGCTCCCATCCATGCTCTTTATATTCCCCCAGAATTGGGCTGGATTTTGGCTGCCTTTTGGGCTGGAGCTTCTCGTGGTTTGAGGCCTGGCTTGCTCCACCCCCTGCTCTTGAGATTCTCCCGGATGTGGGCTGGAGTTTGGCTGCCTTTTGGGCTGGAGCTTCTCGTGGATGGGGGCTGGCTTGTTCCACCCCCTGCTCTTGAGATTCTCCAGGAGGTGGCCTGCATTTTGGCTGCCTTTTGGGCTGGAGCTTCTCGTGGTTTGAGGCCTGGCTTGCTCCATCCCCTGCTCTTGAGATTCTCCCGGAGGTGGGCTGCATTTTGGCTGCCTTTTGGGCTGGAGCTTCTCGTGGTTTGAGGCCTGGCTTGCTCCACCCCCTGCTCTTGAGATTCTCCTGGATGTGGGCTGGATTTTGGCTGCCTTTTGGGCTGGAGCTTCTCGTGGTTTGAGGCCTGGCTTGCTCCACCCCCTGCTCTTGAGATTCTCCCGTATGTGGGCTGGATTTTGGCTAATATTCGGGCTGGAGCTTCTCGTGGTTTGAGGCCTGGCTTGCTCCACCCCCTGCTCTTGTGGTTCTCCCGGATGTGGGCTGGGTTTTGGCTGCCTTTTGGGCTGGAGCTTCTCGTAGTTTGAGGCCTGGCTTGCTCCACCCCCTGCACGTAATATTCTCTCGGATGTGGGCTGGGTTTTGGCTGCCTTTTGGGCTGGAGCTTCTCGTAGTTTGAGGCCTGGCTTGCTCCCCTCCGTGCTCTTGATATTCTCCCAGAGGTGCGCTGCATTTTGTCTGCCTTTTGGGCTGGAGCTTCTCGTGGTTTGAGGCCTGGCTTGCTCGAAACCCTGCTCTTGATATTTTCCCGGATGTGGGCTGGAGTTTGGCTGCATTTAGGCTGGAGCTTCTCATGGTTTGAGGCCTGGCTTGCTCCACCCCCTGCTCTTGAGATTCTCCCGGATGTGGGCTGCATTTTGGCTGCCATTTGGGCTGGAGCTTTTCGTGGTTTGAGGCCTGGCTTGCTCCACCCCCTGCTCTTGAGATTCTCCCGGACGTGGGCTGCATTTTGGCTGCATTTTTGGCTCGAGCTTCTCCTGGTTTGAGGCCTGGCTTGCTCCACCCCCTGCTCTTGAGATTCTCCCGGAGGTGGGCTGCATTTTGGCTGCCTATTGGGCTGGAGCTTCTCGTGGTTTGAGGCCTGGCTTGCTCCATCCCCTGCTCTTAATATTCTCTCGCATGTGGGCTGCATTTTGGCTGCCTTTTGGGCTGGAGCTTCTCATGGTTTGAGGCCTGGCTTGCTCCACCCCCTGCTCTTGAGATTCTCCCAGATGTGGGCTGCATTTTGGCTGCATTTTGGTCTGGAGCTTCTCGTGGTTTGAGGCCTGGCTTGCTCCACCCCCTGCTCTTAATATTCTCTCGCATGTGGGCTGCATTTTGGCTGCACTTTGGGCTCGAGCTTCTCGTGGTTTGAGGCCTGGCTTGCTCCACCCCCTGCTCTTGAGATTCTCCCGGATGTGGGCTGCATTTTGGCTGCCTTTTGGGCTGGAGCTTCTCGTGGTTTGAGGCCTGGCTTGCTCCATCCCCTGCTCTTAATATTCTCCTGGATGTGGGCTGCATTTTGACTGCCTTTTGGGCCGGAGCTTTCGTGATTTGAGGCCTGGGTTGCTCCCCTCCATGCTCTTGATATTCTCCCAGAGGTGGGCTGTCTTTTGGCTGCCTTTTGAGCTGGAGCTTCTCGTGGTTTGAGGCCTGGCTTGCTCCATCCCGTGCTCTTAATATTCTCTCGGATGTGGGTGCATTTTGTCTGCATTTTGGGCTGGAGCTTCTAGTGGTTTGAGGCCTGGCTTGCTCCACCCCCTGCTCTTGAGATTCTCCCGGATGTGGGCTGCATTTTGGCTGCCTTTTGGGCTGCAGATTCTCCTGGTTTGAGGCCTGGCTTGCTCCATCCCGTGCTCTTAATATTCTCTCAGATGTGGGCTGCATTTTGTCTGCATTTTGGGCTGGAGCTTCTCGTGGTTTGAGGCCTGGCTTGCTCCACCCCCTGCTCTTGAGATTCTCCCGGATGTGGGCTGGATTTTGGCTGAATTTTGGGCTGGACCTTCTCGTGGTTTGAGGCCTGGCTTGCTCCACCCCCTGCTCTTGAGATTCTCCCGGAGGTGGGCTGCATTTTGGCTGCCTTTTGGGCTGGAGCTTCTCGTGGTTTGAGGCCTGGCTTGCTCCATCCCCTGCTCTTGAGATTGTCCTCAAGTTGGGCTGGATTTTGGCTGCCTTTTGGGCTGGAGCTTCTCGTGGTTTGAGGCCTGGCATGCTCCATCCCCTGCTCTTAATATTCTCTCGGATGTGGGCTGCATTTTGTCTGATTCTTGGGCTGGAGCTTCTCGAGGTTTGAGGCCTGGCTTGCTCCCCTCCATGCTCTTTATATTCCCTCAGAATTGGGCTCGATTTTGGCTGCCTTTTGGGCTGGAGCTTCTCGTGGTTTGAGGCCTCGCTTGCTCCCCTCCGTGCTCTTGATATTCTCCCAGAGGTGGGCTGGATTTTGGCTGCCTTTTGGGCTGGAGCTTCTCGTGGTCTGAGGCCTGGCTTGCTCCACCCCCTGCTCAGGATATTCTCCCAGATGTGGGCTGCATTTTGGCTGCCTTTTGGGCTGGAGCTTCTCGTGGTTTGAGGCCTGCCTTACGCCACCTCCTTCTCTTGAGATTCTCCCAGTTGTGGGCTGGAATTTGGCTGCCTTTTGGGCTGGAGCTTCTCGTGGTTTGAGGCCTGGCTTGCTCCACCCCCTGCTCTTGAGATTCTCCCGGATGTGGGCTGCATTTTGGCTGTCTTTTGGGCTGGAGCTTCTCGTGGTTTGAGGCCTGGCTTGCTCCACCCCCTGCTCTTGAGATTCTTCCGCATGTGGACTGGATTTTGGCTGCCTTTTGGGCTGGAGCTTCTCGTGGTTTGAGGCCTGGCTTGCTCCACCCCCTGCTCTTGAGATTCTTCCGCATGTGGGCTGCATTTTGGCTGCCTTTTGGGCTGGAGCTTCTCGTGGTTTGAGGCCTGGCTTGCTCCACCCCCTGCTCTTGAGATTCTCCCGGATGTGGGCTGCATTTTGGCTGTCTTTTGGGCTGGAGCTTCTCGTGGTTTGAGGCCTGGCTTGCTCCACCCCCTGCTCTTGAGATTCTTGCTGATGTGGGCTGGATTTTGGCTGCCTTTTGTGCTGGAGCTTCTCGTGGTTTGAGGCCTGGCTTGCTCCACCCCCTGCTCTTGAGATTCTCCCGGATGTGGGCTGCATTTTGGCTGCATTTTGGACTGGAGCTTCTCGTGGTTTGAGGCCTGTCTTGCTCCACCCCCTGCTCTTGAGATTCTCCCGGAGGTGGGCTGGATTTTGGCTGCTTTGTGGACCGGAGCTTCTCGTGGTTTGAGGCCTGGCTTGCTCCACCCCCTGCTCTTGAGTTTCTCCTGGATGTGGGCTGGATTTTGGCTGCATTTTGGGCTGGAGCTTCTCGTGGTTTGAGGCCTGGCTTGCTCCCATCCATGCTCTTCATATTCCCCCAGAATTGGGCTGGATTTTGGCTGCCTTTTGGGCTGGAGCTTCTCGTGGTTTGTGGCCAGGCTTGCTCCACACCCTGCTCTTGAAATTCTCCCTGATGTGGGCTGCATTTTGGCTGCATTTTGGCCTGGAGCTTCTCGTGGTTTGAGGCCTGGCTTGCTCCACCCCCTGCTCTTGAGATTCTTGCTGATGTGTGCTGGATTTTGGCTGCATTTTGGGCTGGAGCTTCTTGTGGTTTGAGGCCTGGCTTGCTCCACGCCCTGCTCTTGAGATTCTCCCGGATGTGTGCTGGATTTTGGCTGAATTTTGGGCTGGAGCTTCTCGTGGTTTGAGGCCTGGCTTGCTCCACCCCCTGCTCTTGAGATTCTCCCGGATATGGGCTGGATTTTGGCTGCCTTTTGGGCTGGAGCTTCTCGTGGTTTGTGGCCAGGCTTGCTCCACACCCTGCTCTTGAAATTCTCCCTGATGTGGGCTGCATTTTGGCTGCCTTTTGGGCTGGAGCTTCTCGTGGTTTGAGGCCTCGCTTGCTCCCCTCCGTGCTCTTGATATTCTCCCAGAGGTGTTCTGGATTTTGGCTGCCTTTTTGGGCTGGAGCTTCTCGTGGTTTGAGGCCTGGCTTGCTCCACCCCCTGCTCTTGAGATTCTCCCGGATATGGGCTGGATTTTGGCTGCCTTTTGGGCCGGAGCTTTCGTGATTTGAGGCCTGGGTTGCTCCCCTCCATGCTCTTGATATTCTCCCAGAGGTGGGCTGTCTTTTGGCTGCCTTTTGAGCTGGAGCTTCTCGTGGTTTGAGGCCTGGCTTGCTCCATCCCGTGCTCTTAATATTCTCTCGGATGTGGGTGCATTTTGTCTGCATTTTGGGCTGGAGCTTCTAGTGGTTTGAGGCCTGGCTTGCTCCACCCCCTGCTCTTGAGATTCTCCCGGATGTGGGCTGCATTTTGGCTGCCTTTTGGGCTGCAGATTCTCCTGGTTTGAGGCCTGGCTTGCTCCATCCCGTGCTCTTAATATTCTCTCAGATGTGGGCTGCATTTTGTCTGCATTTTGGGCTGGAGCTTCTCGTGGTTTGAGGCCTGGCTTGCTCCACCCCCTCCTCTTGAGATTCTCCCGGATGTGGGCTGGATTTTGGCTGAATTTTGGGCTGGACCTTCTCATGGTTTGAGGCCTGGCTTGCTCCACCCCCTGCTCTTGAGATTCTCCCGGAGGTGGGCTGCATTTTGGCTGCCTTTTGGGCTGGAGCTTCTTGTGGTTTGAGGCCTGGATTGCTCCACTCCCTGCTCTTGAGATTCTCCCGCATGTGTGCTGCATTTTGGCTGCCTTTTGGGCTGGAGCTTCTCGTGGTTTGAGGCCTGGCTTGCTCCACCCCCTGCTCTTGAGATTCTCCCAGAGGTGGGCTGGATTTTGGCTGCCTTTTGGGCTGGAGCTTCTCGTGGTTTGAGGCCTGGCTTGCTCCATCCCCTGCTCTTGAGATTGTCCTCAAGTTGGGCTGGATTTTGGCTGCCTTTTGGGCTGGAGCTTCTCGTGGTTTGAGGCCTGGCATGCTCCATCCCCTGCTCTTAATATTCTCTCGGATGTGGGCTGCATTTTGTCTGATTCTTGGGCTGGAGCTTCTCGAGGTTTGAGGCCTGGCTTGCTCCCCTCCATGCTCTTTATATTCCCTCAGAATTGGGCTCGATTTTGGCTGCCTTTTGGGCTGGAGCTTCTCGTGGTTTGAGGCCTCGCTTGCTCCCCTCCGTGCTCTTGATATTCTCCCAGAGGTGGGCTGGATTTTGGCTGCCTTTTGGGCTGGAGCTTCTCGTGGTCTGAGGCCTGGCTTGCTCCACCCCCTGCTCAGGATATTCTCCCAGATGTGGGCTGCATTTTGGCTGCCTTTTGGGCTGGAGCTTCTCGTGGTTTGAGGCCTGCCTTACGCCACCTCCTTCTCTTGAGATTCTCCCAGTTGTGGGCTGGAATTTGGCTGCCTTTTGGGCTGGAGCTTCTCGTGGTTTGAGGCCTGGCTTGCTCCACCCCCTGCTCTTGAGATTCTCCCGGATGTGGGCTGCATTTTGGCTGTCTTTTGGGCTGGAGCTTCTCGTGGTTTGAGGCCTGGCTTGCTCCATCCCGTGCTCTTAATATTCTCTCGGATGTGGGTGCATTTTGTCTGCATTTTGGGCTGGAGCTTCTAGTGGTTTGAGGCCTGGCTTGCTCCACCCCCTGCTCTTGAGATTCTCCCGGATGTGGGCTGCATTTTGGCTGCCTTTTGGGCTGCAGATTCTCCTGGTTTGAGGCCTGGCTTGCTCCATCCCGTGCTCTTAATATTCTCTCAGATGTGGGCTGCATTTTGTCTGCATTTTGGGCTGGAGCTTCTCGTGGTTTGAGGCCTGGCTTGCTCCACCCCCTCCTCTTGAGATTCTCCCGGATGTGGGCTGGATTTTGGCTGAATTTTGGGCTGGACCTTCTCATGGTTTGAGGCCTGGCTTGCTCCACCCCCTGCTCTTGAGATTCTCCCGGAGGTGGGCTGCATTTTGGCTGCCTTTTGGGCTGGAGCTTCTTGTGGTTTGAGGCCTGGATTGCTCCACTCCCTGCTCTTGAGATTCTCCCGCATGTGTGCTGCATTTTGGCTGCCTTTTGGGCTGCAGATTCTCCTGGTTTGAGGCCTGGCTTGCTCCACCCCCTGCTCTTGAGATTCTCCCAGAGGTTAGCTGGATTTTGGCTGCCTTTTGGGCTGGAGCTTCTCGTGGTTTGAGGCCTGGCTTGCTCCATCCCCTGCTCTTGAGATTGTCCTCAAGTTGGGCTGGATTTTGGCTGCCTTTTGGGCTGGAGCTTCTCGTGGTTTGAGGCCTGGCATGCTCCATCCCCTGCTCTTAATATTCTCTCGGATGTGGGCTGCATTTTGTCTGATTCTTGGGCTGGAGCTTCTCGAGGTTTGAGGCCTGGCTTGCTCCCCTCCATGCTCTTTATATTCCCTCAGAATTGGGCTCGATTTTGGCTGCCTTTTGGGCTGGAGCTTCTCGTGGTTTGAGGCCTCGCTTGCTCCCCTCCGTGCTCTTGATATTCTCCCAGAGGTGGGCTGGATTTTGGCTGCCTTTTGGGCTGGAGCTTCTCGTGGTCTGAGGCCTGGCTTGCTCCACCCCCTGCTCAGGATATTCTCCCAGATGTGGGCTGCATTTTGGCTGCCTTTTGGGCTGGAGCTTCTCGTGGTTTGAGGCCTGCCTTACGCCACCTCCTTCTCTTGAGATTCTCCCAGTTGTGGGCTGGAATTTGGCTGCCTTTTGGGCTGGAGCTTCTCGTGGTTTGAGGCCTGGCTTGCTCCACCCCCTGCTCTTGAGATTCTCCCGGATGTGGGCTGCATTTTGGCTGTCTTTTGGGCTGGAGCTTTTCGTGGTTTGAGGCCTGGCTTGCTCCACCCCCTGCTCTTGAGATTCTTCCGCATGTAGACTGGATTTTGGCTGCCTTTTGGGCTGGAGCTTCTCGAGGTTTGAGGCCTGGCTTGCTCCACCCCCTGCTCTTGAGATTCTTCCGCATGTGGGCTGCATTTTGGCTGCCTTTTGGGCTGGAGCTTCTCGTGGTTTGAGGCCTGGCTTGCTCCACCCCCTGCTCTTGAGATTCTCCCGGATGTGGGCTGCATTTTGGCTGTCTTTTGGGCTGGAGCTTCTCGTGGTTTGAGGCCTGGCTTGCTCCACCCCCTGCTCTTGAGATTCTTGCTGATGTGGGCTGGATTTTGGCTGCCTTTTGTGCTGGAGCTTCTCGTGGTTTGAGGCCTGGCTTGCTCCACCCCCTGCTCTTGAGATTCTCCCGGATGTGGGCTGCATTTTGGCTGCATTTTGGACTGGAGCTTCTCGTGGTTTGAGGCCTGTCTTGCTCCACCCCCTGCTCTTGAGATTCTCCCGGAGGTGGGCTGGATTTTGGCTGCTTTGTGGACCGGAGCTTCTCGTGGTTTGAGGCCTGGCTTGCTCCACCCCCTGCTCTTGAGTTTCTCCTGGATGTGGGCTGGATTTTGGCTGCATTTTGGGCTGGAGCTTCTCGTGGTTTGAGGCCTGGCTTGCTCCCATCCATGCTCTTCATATTCCCCCAGAATTGGGCTGGATTTTGGCTGCCTTTTGGGCTGGAGCTTCTCGTGGTTTGTGGCCAGGCTTGCTCCACACCCTGCTCTTGAAATTCTCCCTGATGTGGGCTGCATTTTGGCTGCATTTTGGCCTGGAGCTTCTCGTGGTTTGAGGCCTGGCTTGCTCCACCCCCTGCTCTTGAGATTCTTCCGAATATGGGCTGGATTTTGGCTGCATTTTGGGCTGGAGCTTCTCGTGGTTTGAGGCCTGGCTTGCTCCACGCCCTGCTCTTGAGATTCTCCCGGATGTGTGCTGGATTTTGGCTGCATTTTGGGCTGGAGCTTCTCGTGGTTTGAGGCCTGGCTTGCTCCACCCCCTGCTCTTGAGATTCTCCCGGATATGGGCTGGATTTTGGCTGCCTTTTGGGCTGGAGCTTCTCGTGGTTTGTGGCCAGGCTTGCTCCACACCCTGCTCTTGAAATTCTCCCTGATGTGGGCTGCATTTTGGCTGCCTTTTGGGCTGGAGCTTCTCGTGGTTTGAGGCCTCGCTTGCTCCCCTCCGTGCTCTTGATATTCTCCCAGAGGTGTTCTGGATTTTGGCTGCCTTTTTGGGCTGGAGCTTCTCGTGGTTTGAGGCCTGGCTTGCTCCACCCCCTGCTCTTGAGATTCTCCCGGATATGGGCTGGATTTTGGCTGCCTTTTGGGCTGGAGCTTCTCGTGGTTTGTGGCCAGGCTTGCTCCACCCCCTTCTCTTGATATTGTCCCGGATGTGGGCTGCATATTGGCTGATACTTGGGCTGGAGCTTCTCGTGGTTTGAGGCCTGGATTGCTCCACCCCCTGCTCTTGAGATTCTCCCGAATATGGGCTGGATTTTGGCTGCCTTTTGGGCTGGAGCTTCTCGTGGTTTAATTCCTGGCTTGCTCCACCCCCTTCTCTTGAGATTCTCCCGGATGTGGGCTGCATTTTGGCTGCATTTTGGCCTGCAGCTTCTCGTGGTTTGAGGCCTGGCTTGCTCCACCCCCTGCTCTTGAGATTCTTGCTGATGTGTGCTGTATTTTGGCTGCATTTTGGGCTGGAGCTTCTCGTGGTTTGAGGCCTGGCTTGCTCCCCTCCGTGCTCTTGATATTCTCCCAGAGGTGGGCTGGATTTTGGCTGCCTTTTGGGCTGGAGCTTCTCGAGGTTTGAGTCCTGGCTTGCTCCACCCCCTGCTCTTGAGATTCTCCCGGATGTGGGCTGGATTTTGGCTGCCTTTTGGGCTGGAGCTTCTCGTGGTTTGAGGCCTGGCTTGCTCCACCCCCTGCTCTTGAGATTCTCCCGGATGTGGGCTGCATTTTGACTGCCTTTTGGGCCGGAGCTCTCGTGATTTGAGGCCTGGCTTGCTCCACCACCGTGCTCTTGATATTCTCCCGGAGGTGGGCTGTCTTTTGGCTGCCTTTTGAGCTGGAGCTTCTCGTGGTTTGAGGCCTGGCTTGCTCCACCCCCTGCTCTTGATATTTTCCCGGATGTGGGCTGGATTTTGGCTGAATTTTGGGCTGGAGCTTCTCGTGGTTTGATGCCTGGCTTGCTCCACCCCCTGCTCTTGAGATTCTCCCAGATGTGGCCTGCATTTTGGCTGCATTTTGGGCCGGAGCTTCTCGTGGTTTGAGGCCTGGATTGCTCCACTCCCTGCTCTTGAGATTCTCCCGCATGTGTGCTGCATTTTGGCTGCCTTTTGGGCTGCAGATTCTCCTGGTTTGAGGCCTGGCTTGCTCCACCCCCTACTCTTGATATTCTCCCAGAGGTGGGCTGGATTTTGGCTGCCTTTTGAGCTGGAGCTTCTCGTGGTTTGAGGCCTGGCTTGCTCCATCCCCTGCTCTTGAGATTGTCCTCAAGTTGGGATGGATTTTGGCTGCCTTTTGGGCTGGAGCTTCTCGTGGTTTGAGGCCTGGCTTGCTCCATCCCCTGCTCTTAATATTCTCTCGGATGTGGGCTGCATTTTGTCTGATTCTTGGGCTGGAGCTTCTCGAGGTTTGAGGCCTGGCTTGCTCCCCTCCATGCTCTTTATATTCCCTCAGAATTGGGCTCGATTTTGGCTGCCTTTTGGGCTGGAGCTTCTCGTGGTTTGAGGCCTCGCTTGCTCCCCTCCGTGCTCTTGATATTCTCCCAGAGGTGGGCTGGATTTTGGCTGCCTTTTGGGCTGGAGCTTCTCGTGGTTTGAGGCCTGGCTTGCTCCACCCCCTGCTCTTGAGATTCTCCTGGATGTGGGCTGCATTTTGGCTGTCTTTTGGGCTGGAGCTTCTCGTGGTTTGAGGCCTGGCTTGCTCCACCCCCTGCTCTTGAGATTCTTGCTGATGTGGGCTGGATTTTGGCTGCCTTTTGTGCTGGAGCTTCTCGTGGTTTGAGGCCTGGCTTGCTCCACCCCCTTCTCTTGAGATTCTCCCGGATGTGGGCTGCATTTTGGCTGCCTTTTGGACTGGAGCTTCTCGTGGTTTGAGGCCTGGCTTGCTCCAACCCCTGCTCTTGAGATTCTCCCGGAGGTGGGCTGGATTTTGGCTGCTTTGTGGACCGGAGCTTCTCGTGGTTTGAGGCCTGGCTTGCTCCACCCCCTGCTCTTGAGTTTCTCCTGGATGTGGGCTGGATTTTGGCTGCATTTTGGGCTGGAGCTTCTCGTGGTTTGAGGCCTGGCTTGCTCCCCTCCATGCTCTTTATATTCCCCCAGAATTGGGCTGGATTTTGGCTGCCTTTTGGGCTGGAGCTTCTCGTGGTTTGTGGCCAGGCTTGCTCCACAACCTGCTCTTGAAATTGTCCCAGAGGTGGGCTGGATTTTGGCTGCATTTTGGGCTGGAGCTTCTCGTGGTTTGAGGCCTCGCTTGCTCCCCTCCGTGCTCTTGATATTCTCCCAGAGGTGTTCTGGATTTTGGCTGCCTTTTGGGCTGGAGCTTCTCGTGGTTTGAGGCCTGGCTTGCTCCACCCCCTGCTCTTGAGATTCTTCCGCATGTGGGCTGGATTTTGGCTGCCTTTTGGGCTGGAGCTTCTCGTGGTTTGAGGCCTGGCTTGCTCCACACTCTGCTCTTGAGATTCTCCCGGATGTGGGCTGCATTTTGGCTGCCTTTTGGGCTGGAGCTTCTCGTGGTTTGAGGCCTGGCTTGCTCCACCCCCTGCTCTTGAGATTCTCCCGAATATGGGCTGGATTTTGGCTGCCTTTTGGGCTGGAGCTTCTCGTGGTTTAAGGCCTGGCTTGCTCCACACCCTGCTCTTGAGATTCTCCCGAATATGGGCTGGATTTTGGCTGCCTTTTGGGCTGGAGCTTCTCGTGGTTTGAGGCCTGGCTTGCTCCACGCCCTGCTCTTGAGATTCTCCCAGATGTGTGCTGGATTTTGGCTGCATTTTGGGCTGGAGCTTCTCGTGGTTTGAGGCCTGGCTTGCTCCACCCCCTGCTCTTGAGATTCTCCCGGATATGGGCTGGATTTTGGCTGCCTTTTGGGCTGGAGCTTCTCGTGGTTTGTGGCCAGGCTTGCTCCACACCCTGCTCTTGAAATTCTCCCTGATGTGGGCTGCATTTTGGCTGCCTTTTGGGTTGGAGCTTCTCGTGGTTGGAGGCCTCGCTTGCTCCCCTCCGTGCTCTTGATATTCTCCCAGAGGTGTTCTGGATTTTGGCTGCCTTTTTGGGCTGGAGCTTCTCGTGGTTTGAGGCCTGGCTTGCTCCACCCCCTGCTCTTGAGATTCTCCCGGATATGGGCTGGATTTTGGCTGCCTTTTGGGCTGGAGCTTCTCGTGGTTTGTGGCCAGGCTTGCTGCACACCCTGCTCTTGAAATTCTCCCTGATGTGGTCTGCATTTTGGCTGCATTTTGGGCTGGAGCTTCTCGTGGTTTGAGGCCTCGCTTGCTCCCCTCCGTGCTCTTGATATTCTCCCAAAGGTGTTCTGGATTTTGGCTGCCTTTTGGGCTGGAGCTTCTCGTGGTTTGAGGCCTGGCTTGCTCCACCCCCTGCTCTTGAGATTCTCCCGAATATGGGCTGGATTTTGGCTGCCTTTTGGGCTGGAGCTTCTCGTGGTTTAATTCCTGGCTTGCTCCACCCCCTGCTCTTGAGATTCTCCCGGATGTGGGCTGCATTTTGGCTGCATTTTGGCCTGCAGCTTCTCGTGGTTTGAGGCCTGGCTTGCTCTACCCCCTGCTCTTGAGATTCTCCCGGATGTGGGCTGCATTTTGGCTGCATTTTCGGCTGGAGCTTCTCGTGGTTTGAGGCCTGGCTTGCTCCACCCCCTGCTCTTGAGATTCTCCCGGAGGTGGGCTGCATTTTGGCTGATACTTGGGCTGGAGCTTCTCGTGGTTTGAGGCCTGGCTTGTTCCACCCCCTGCTCTTGAGATTCTCCCGGATATGGGCTGGAGTTTGACTGCCTTTTGGGCTAGAGATTCTCGTGGTTTGAGGCCTGGCTTGCTTCACCCCCTGCTCTTGAGATTCTCCTGGATGTGGGCTGGATTTTGGCTGCCTTTTGGGCTGGAGCTTCTCGTGGTTTGAGGCCTGGCTTGCTCCACCCCCTGCTCTTGAGATTCTTGCTGATGTGTGCTGGATTTTGGCTGCCTTTTGGGCTGGAGATTCTCGTGGTTTGAGGCCTGGCTTGCTCCACCCCCTGCTCTTGTCATTCTCCCAGAGGTGGGCTGGATTTTGGCTGCCTTTTGGGCTGGAGCTTCCCGTGGTTTGAGGCCTGGCTTGCTCCATCCCCTGCTCTTGAGATTGTCCTCAAGTTGGGCTGGATTTTGGCTGCCTTTTGGGCTGGAGCTTCTCGTGGTTTGAGGCCTGGCTTGCTCCCCTCCTTGCTCTTAATATTCTGCCAGAGTTGGGCTGCATTTTGGCTGCGTTTTGGGCTGGAGCTTCTCGTGGTTTGAGGCCTGGCTTGCTCCAACCCCTGCTCTTGAGATTCTCCTGGATGTGGGCTGCATTTTGGCTGCCTTTTGGGTTGGAGCTTCTCGTGGTTTGAGGCCTGGCTTGCTCCACCCCCTGCTCTTGAGATTCTCCCGGATATGGGCTGGATTTTGGCTGCCTTTTTGGCTGGAGCTTCTTGTGGTTTGAGGCCTGGCTTGCTCCACCCCCTGCTCTTGAGATTCTCCTGGATGTGGGCTGGATTTTGGCTGCATTTTGGGCTGGAGCTTCTCGTGGTTTGAGGCCTGGCTTGCTCCACCCCCTGCTCTTGAGATTCTTGCTGATGTGTGCTGGATTTTGGCTGCATTTTGGGCTGGAGCTTCTTGTGGTTTGAGGCCTGGCTTGCTCCACCCCCTGCTCTTGAGATTCTCCCGGATGTGGCCTGCATTTTGGCTGCATTTTAGACTGGAGCTTCTCGTAGTTTGGGGCCTGGCTTGCTCCATCCCCTGCTCGTAATATTCTCTCGGATGTGGGCTGGATTTTGGCTGCCTTTTGGGCTGGAGCTTCTCGTGGTTTGAGGCCTGGCTTGCTCCACCCCCTGCTCTTGAGATTCTCCCGGATGTGGGCTGCATTTTGGCTGCATTTTGGACTGGAGCTTCTTGTAGTTTGAGGCCTGGCTTGCTCTATCCCCTGCACGTAATATTCTCTCGGATGTGGGCTGGGTTTTGGCTGCCTTTTGGGCTGGAGCTTCTCGAGGTTTGAGGCCTGGCTTGCTCCACCCCCTGCTCTTGATATTCTCCCAGAGGTGGGCTGCATTTTGGCTGCCTTTTGGGCTGGAGCTTCTCGTGGTTTGAGGCCTGGCTTGCTCCAACCCCTGCTCTTGAGATTCTCCCGGAGTTGGGCTGGATTTTGGCTGCATTTTGGGCTGGAGCTTCTCGTGGTTTGAGGCCTGGCTTGCTCCACCCGCTGCTCTTGAGATTCTCTCGAATGTGGGCTGGATTTTGTGTGCCTTTTGGGCTGGAGCTTCTCGTGGTTTGAGGCCTGGCTTGCTCCACCCCCTGCTCTTGAGATTCTCCCGGATGTGGGCTGGATTTTGGCTGCATTTTGGGCTGGAGATTCTCGTGGTTTGAGGCCTGGCTTGCTCCAAACCCTGCTCTTGATATTTTCCCGGATGTGGGCTGGAGTTTGGCTGCCTTTTGGGCTGGAGCTTCTCGTGGTTTGAGGCCTGGCTTGCTCCACCCCCTGCTCTTGATATTCTCCCGGATGTGGGCTGGATTTTGGCTCACTTTTGGTCTGGAGCTTCTCGTGGTTTGAGGCCTGGCTTGCTCCACCCCCTGCTCTTGAGATTCTCCCGGAGGTGGGCTGGATTTTGGCTGCCTTTTGGGCTCTAGCTTCTTGTCGTTTGAGGCCTGGCTTGCTCCAACCCCTGCTCTTGAGATTCGCCCGGAGGTGGGCTGCATTTTGGCTGCCTTTTGGGCTGGAGCTTCTCGTGGTTTGAGGCCTGGCTTGCTCCACCCCCTGCTCTTGATATTTTCCTGGATGTGGGCTGCATTTTGGCTGCCTTTTGGGCTGGAGCTTCTCATGGTTTGAGGCCTGGCTTGCTCCACCCCCTGCTCTTGAGATTCTCCCGGATGTGGGCTGGATTTTGGCTGCCTTTTGGGCTGGAGCTTCTCGTGGTTTAAGTCCTGGCTTGCTCCACCCCCTGCTCTTGAGATTCTCCCGGATGTGGGCTGCATTTTGGCTGCATTTAGGCTGGAGCTTCTCGTGGTTTGAGGCCTGGCTTGCTCCACCCCCTGCTCTTAAGATTCTCCTGGATGTGGGCTGCATTTTGGATGCATTTTGGACTGGAGCTTCTCGTAGTTTGAGGCCTGGCTTGCTCCACCCCCTGCACGTAATATTCTCCCGGATGTGGGCTGGGTTTTGGCTGCCTTTTGGGCTGGAGCTTCTCGTAGTTTGAGGCCTGGCTTGCTCCCCTCCGTGCTCTTGATATTCTCCCAGAGGTGGGCTGCATTTTCGCTGCTTTTTGGGCTGGAGCTTCTCGTGGTTTGAGGCCTGGCTTCCTCCAC
This sequence comes from Rhynochetos jubatus, assembly GCA_027574665.1. Taxonomy (NCBI): domain Eukaryota; kingdom Metazoa; phylum Chordata; class Aves; order Eurypygiformes; family Rhynochetidae; genus Rhynochetos; species Rhynochetos jubatus. Next base: position 1,665,976 of record CM050669.1, read on the forward strand.
CCCCTGCTCTTGATATTCTCCCAGAGGTGGGCTGCATTTTGGCTGCCTTTAGGGCTGGAGCTTCTCGTGGTTTGAGGCCTGGCTTGCTCCACCCCCTGCTCTTGAGATTCTCCCGGAGGTGGGCTGGATTTTGGCTGCCTTTTGGGCTGGAGCTTCTCTTGGTTTGAGGCCTGGCTTGCTCCACCCCCTGCTCTTGAGATTCTCCCGGAGGTGGGCTGGATTTTGGCTGCCTTTTGGGCTGCAGCTTCTCTTGGTTTGAGGCCTGGCTTGCTCCACCCCCTGCTCTTGAGATTCTCTCGAATGTGGGCTGGATTTTGTCTGCCTTTTGGGCTGGAGCTTCTCGTGGCTTGAGGCCTGGCTTGCTCCATCCCCTGCTCTTGAGATTCTCCCGGATGTGGGCTGCATTTTGGCTGCCTTTTGGACTGGAGCTTCTCGTGGTTTGAGGCCTGGCTTGCTCCACCCCCTGCTCTTGAGATTGTCCTGGATGTGGGCTGCATTTTGGTTGATTTTGGGGTGGAGCTTCTCGAGGTTTGAGGCCTGGCTTTCTCCACCCCCTGCTCTTGAGATTCTCACGGATGTGTGCTGGATTTTGGCTGCATTTTGGGCTGGAGCTTCTCGTGGTTTGAGGCCTGGCTTGCTCCACACACTGCTCTTCATATAATCCTGGATGTGGGCTGCATTTTGGCTTATACTTGGGCTGGAGCTTCTCGTGGTTTGAGGCCTGGCCTGCTCCACCCCCTGCTCTTGAAATTGTCACGGATGTGGGCTGGATTTTGGCTGCATTTTAGGCTGGAGCTTCTCGTGGTTTGAGGCCTGGCTTGCTCCACCCCCTGCTCTTGAGATTCTCCCGGATGTGGCCTGCATTTTGGCTCATTTTTGGGCTGGAGCTTCTCGTGTTTTGAGGCCTGGCTTGCTCCACCCCCTGCTCTTGAGATTCTCCCGGATGTGGGCTGGATTTTGGCTCACTTTTGGGCTGGAGCTTCTCATGGTTTGAGGCCTGGCTTGCTCCACCCCCTGCTCTTGAGATTCTCCCAGATGTGGCCTGCATTTTGGCTGTCTTTTGGGCTGGAGCTTCTCGTGGTTTGAGGCCTGGCTTGCTCCACCCCCTGCTCTTGAGATTCTCCCGGAGGTGGGCTGCATTTTGGTAGCCTTTTGGGCTGGAGCTTCTCGTGGTTTGAGGCCTGGCTTGCTCCACCCCCTGCTCTTGAGATTCTCTCGGATGTGGCCTGCATTTTGGCTGAATTTTGGGCTGGAGCTTCTCGTGGTTTGAGGCCTGGCTTGCTCCACCCCCTGCTCTTGAGATTCTCTCGGATGTGGCCTGCATTTTGGCTGCATTTGGGCTGGAGCTTCTCGTGGTTTGAGGCCTGGCTTGCTCCACCCCCTGCTCTTGAGATTCTCCCCGATGTGGGCTGCATTTTGGCTGCATTTTGGGCTGGAGCTTCTCGTGGTTTGAGGCCTGGCTTGCTCCACCCCCTGCTCTTGAGATTCTCCCGGATATGGGCTGTATTTTGGCTGCATTTTTGGGCTGGAGCTTCTCGTGGTTTGAGGCCTGGCTTGCTCCACCCCCTGCTCTTGAGATTCTCCCGGATGTGGGCTGGATTTTGGCTGCCTTTTGGGCTGGAGCTTCTCCTGGTTTGAGGCCTGGCTTGCTCCACCCCCTGCTCTTGAGATTCTCCTGGATGTGGGCTGCATTTTGGCTGCCTTTTGGGCTGGAGCTTCTCGTGGTTTGAGGCCTGGCTTGCTCCACCCCCTGCTCTTGACATTCTCCCGGATGTGGGCTGGTTTTGGCTGCCTTTTGGGCTGGAGCTTCTCGTGGTTTGAGGCCTGGCTTGCTCCACCCCCTTCTCTTGAGATTCTAACGGATGTGGGCTGCATTTTGGCTGCCTTTTGGGCTGGAGCTTCTCGTGGTTTGAGGCCTGGCTTGCTCCACCCCCTGCTCTTGAGATTCTCCTGGAGGTGGGCTAGATTTTGGCTGCATTTTGGGCTGGAGCTACTCGTGGTTTGAGGCCTGGCTTGCTCCACACACTGCTCTTCATATGATCCTGGATGTGGGCTGCATTTTCGCTGATACTTGGGCTGGAGCTTCTCGTGGTTTGAGGCCTGCCTTGCTCCACCCCCTGCTCTTGAGATTCTCCCGGAGGTGGGCTGCATTTTGGCTGCCTTTTGGGCTGGAGCTTCTCGTGTTTTGAGGCCTGGCTTGCTCCACCCCCTGCTCTTGAGATTCTCCCGGATGTGGGCTGCATTCTGGGTGATTTTTGGGCTGGAGCTTCTCGTGGTTTGAGGCCTGGCTTGCTCCCCCCCCTTCTCTTGAGATTCTCCCGGATGTGGGCTGGATTTTGGCTCACTTTTGGGCTGGAGCTTCTCGTGGTTTGAGGCCTGGCTTGCTCCACCCCCTGCTCTTGAAATTCTCCTGAATGTGGACTTGATTTTGGCTGCATTTTAGGCTGGAGCTTCTCGTGGTTTGAGGCCTGGCTTGCTCCACCCCCTGCTCTTGAGATTCTCCCGGATGTGGGCTGCATTTTGGCTGCCTTTTGGACTGGAGCTTCTCGTGGTTTGAGGCCTGGCTTGCTCCACCCCCTGCTCTTGAGATTGTCCTGGATGTGGGCTGCATTTTGGCTGATACTTGGGCTGGAGCTTCTCGAGGTTTGAGGCCTGGCTTTCTCCACACACTGCTCTTCATATGATCCTGGATGTGGGCTGCATTTTGGCTGATACTTGGGCTGGAGCTTCTCGTGGTTTGAGGCCTGCCTTGCTCCACCCCCTGCTCTTGAAATTCTCCTGAATGTGGGCTGGATTTTGGCTGTGTTTTAGGCTGGAGCTTCTCGTGGTTTGAGGCCTGGCTTGCACCACCCCCTGCTCTTGAGATTGTCCCGGATGTGGGCTGCATTTTGGCTGTCTTTTGGGCTGGAGCTACCCGTGGTTTGAGGCCTGGCTTGCTCCACCCCCTGCTCTTGAGATTCTCCCGGATGTGGGCTGGATTTTGGCTGCCTATTGGGCTGGAGCTTCTCGTGGTTTGAGGCCTGGCTTGCTCCACCCCCTGCTCTTGATATTCTCCTGGAGGTGGGCTGCATTTTGGCTGCCTTTTGGGCTGGAGCTTCTTGTGGTTTGAAGCCTGGCTTGCTCCACCCCCTGCTCTTGAGATTCTCCAAGATGTGGGCTGGATTTTGGCTGCATTTTGGGCTGGAGCTTCTCGTGGTTTGAGGCCTGGCTTGCTCCACCCCCTGCTCTTGAGATTCTCCCGGATGTGGGCTGCATATTGGCTGCCTTTTGGGCTGGAGCTTCTCGTGGTTTGAGGCCTGGCTTGCTCCACCCCCTGCTCTTAAGATTCTCCCGGATGTGGGTTGAATTTTGGCTGCATTTTGGGCTGGAGCTTCTCGAGGTTTGAGGCCTGGCTTGCTCCACACACTGCTCTTCATATGATCCTGGATGTGGGGTGCATTTTGGCTGATACTTGGGCTGGAGCTTCTCGTGGTTTGAGGCCTGGCTTGCTCCACCCCCTGCTCTTGAAATTCTCCTGAATGTGGGCTGGATTTTGGCTGTGTTTTAGGCTGGAGCTTCTCGTGGTTTGAGGCCTGCCTTGCTCCACCCCCTGCTCTTGAAATTCTCCCGCATGTGGCGTGCATTTTGGCTGCTTTTTGGGCTGGAGCTTCTCGTGGTTTGACCCCTTTTTTGTTCCACCCCCTGCTCTTGAGATTCTCCCGGATGTGGGCTGCATTTTGGCTGCCTTTAGGGCTGGAGCTTCTCGTGGTTTGAGGCCTGGCTTGCTCCACCACCTGCTCTTGAGATTCTCCCGGATGTGCGCTGCATTTTGGCTGGATTTTTGGGCTGGAGCTTCTCGTGTTTTGAGGCCTGGCTTGCTCCACCCCCTGCTCTTGAGATTCTCCTGAATGTGGGCTGCATTTTGGCTGCATTTTTGGGCTGGAGCTTCTCGTGGTTTGAGGCCTGGCTTGCTCCACCCCCTGCTCTTGAGATTCTCCCAGATGTGGCCTGCATTTTGGCTGCCTTTTGGGCTGGAGCTTCTCGTGGTTTGAGGCCTGGCTTGCTCCACCCACTGCTCTTGAGATTCTCCCGGATGTGGGCTGCATTTTGGCTGCCTTTTGGGCTGGAGCTTCTCGTGGTTTGGGGCCTGGCTTGCTCCACCCCCTGCTCTTGAGATTCTCCCAGATGTGGCCTGCATTGTTGCTGCCTTTTGGGCTGGAGCTTCTCGTGGTTTGAGGCCTGGCTTGCTCCACCCCCTGCTCTTGAGATTCTCCCGGATGTGGGCTGCATTTTGGCTGCCTTTTGGGCTGGAGCTTCTCATGGTTTGAGGCCTGGCTTGCTCCACCCCCTGCTCTTGATATTCTCCTGGATGTGGGCTGCATTTTGGCTGAATTTTGGGCTGGAGCTTCTCGTGGTTTGAGGCCTGGCTTGCTCCACCCCCTGCTCTTGAGATTGTCCCGGATGTGGGCTGCATTTTGGCTGTGTTTTGGGCTGGAGCTTCTCGTGGTTTGAGGCCTGGCTTGCTCCACCCCCTGCTCTTGAGATTCTCCCGGATGTGGGCTGCATTTTGGCTGCATTTTGGGCTGGAGCTTCTCGTGGTTTGAGGCCTGGCTTGCTCCACCCCCTGCTCTTGAGATTCTCCTGGAGGTGGGCTGCATTTTGGCTGCCTTTTGGGCTGGAGCTTCTCGTGGTTTGAGGCCTGGCTTCCTCGACCCCCTGCTCTTGAGATTCTCTCGGATGTTTCCTGCATTTTGGCTGCCTTTTGGGCTGGAGCTTCTCGTGGTTTGAGGCCTGGCTTGCTCCACCCCCTGCTCTTGAAATTCTCCTGAATGTGGGCTGGATTTTGGCTGAGTTTTAGGCTGGAGCTTCTCGTGGTTTGAGGCCTGGCTTGCTCCACCCCCTGCTCTTGAGATTCTCCCGGATGTGGGCTGGATTTTCGCTGCCTTTTGGGCTGGAGCTTCTCGTGGTTTGAGGCCTGGCTTCCTCCACCCCCTGCTCTTAAGATTCTCCCGGATGTGGGCTGGATTTTGGCTGCATTTTGGGCTGGAGCTTCTCGTGGTTTGAGGCCTGGCTTGCTCCACCCCCTGCTCTTGAGATTCTCCTGGAGGTGGGCTGCATTTTGGCTGCCTTTTGGGCTGGAGCTTCTTGTGGTTTGAGGCCTGGCTTGCTCCACCCCCTGCTCTTGAGATTCTTTCGGATGTGGCCTGCATTTTGGCTGCCTTTTGGGCTGGAGGTTCTCGTGGTTTGAGGCTTGGCTTGCTCCACCCCCTGCTCTTGAAATTCTCCTGAATGTGGGCTGGATTTTGGCTGCGTTTTAGGAAGGAGCTTCTCGTGGTTTGAGGCCTGGCTTGCTCCACCCCCTGCTCTTGAGATTCTCCCGGATGTGGGCTGGATTTTCGCTGCGTTTTGGGCTGGAGCTTCTCGTGGTTTGAGGCCTGGCTTGCTCCACCCCCTGCTCTTGATATACTCCCAGATGTGGGCTGCATTTTGGCTGTCTTTTGGGCTGGAGCTTCTCGTGGTTTGAGGCCTGGCTTGCTCCACCCCCTGCTCTTAAGATTCTCCCGGATGTGGGTTGAATTTTGGCTGCATTTTGGGCTGGAGCTTCTCGAGGTTTGAGGCCTGGCTTGCTCCACACACTGCTCTTCATATGATCCTGGATGTGGGCTGCATTTTGGCTGATACTTGGGCTGGAGCTTCTCGTGGTTTGAGGCCTGGCTTGCTCCACCCCCTGCTCTTGAAATTCTCCTGAATGTGGGCTGCATTTTGGCTGTGTTTTAGGCTGGAGCTTCTCGTGGTTTGAGGCCTGCCTTGCTCCACCCCCTGCTCTTGAAATTGTCCCGCATGTGTCGTGCATTTTGGCTGCCTTTTGGGCTGGAGCTTCTCGTGGTTTGAGGCCTGGCTTGCTCCACACCCTGCTCTTGAGATTCTCCCGGATATGGGCTGGATTTTGGCTGCCTTTTGGGCTGGAGCTTCTCGAGGTTTGACCCCTTTTTTGTTCCACCCCCTGCTCTTGAGATTGTCCTGGATGTGGGCTGCATTTTGGCTGCCTTTTGGGCTGGAGCTTCTCGTGGTTTGAGGCCTGGCTTGCACCACCCCCTGCTCTTGAGATTGTCCCGGATGTGGGCTGCATTTTGGCTGTGTTTTGGGCTGCAGCTTCTCGTGGTTTGAGGCCTGGCTTCCTCCACCCCCTGCTCTTGAGATTCTCCCGAATGTGGGCTGCATTTTGGTAGCCTTTTGGGCTGGAGCTTCTCGTGGTTTGAGGCCTGGCTTGCTCCACCCCCTGCTCTTGAGATTCTCTCGGATGTGGCCTGCATTTTGGCTGCCTTTTGGGCTGGAGGTTCTCGTGGTTTGAGGCCTGGCTTGCTCCACACACTGCTCTTCATATGATCCTGGATGTGGGCTGCATTTTCGCTGATACTTGGGCTGGAGCTTCTCGTGGTTTGAGGCCTGGCTTGCTCCACCCCCTGCTCTTGAAATTCTCCTGAATGTGGGCTGGATTTTGGCTGCGTTTTAGGCTGGAGCTTCTCGTGGTTTGAGGCCTGCCTTGCTCCACCCCCTGCTCTTGAGATTCTCCCGGATGTGGGCTGCATTCTGGGTGATTCTTGGGCTGGAGCTTCTCGTGGTTTGAGGCCTGGCTTGCTCCCCCCCCTTCTCTTGAGATTCTCCCGGATGTGGGCTGGATTTTGGCTCACTTTTGGGCTGGAGCTTCTCGTGGTTTGAGGCCTGGCTTGCTCCACCCCCTGCTCTTGAAATTCTCCTGAATGTGGACTTGATTTTGGCTGCATTTTAGGCTGGAGCTTCTCGTGGTTTGAGGCCTGGCTTGCTCCACCCCCTGCTCTTGAGAGTCTCCCGGATGTGGGCTGGATTTTGGCTGCCTTTTGGGCTGGAGCTTCTCGTGGTTTGAGGCCTGGCTTGCTCCACCCCCTGCTCTTGAGATTCTCCCTGATGTGGGCTGGATTTTGGCTGCATTTTGGGCTGGAGCTTCTCATGGTTTGAGGCCTGGCTTGCTCCACCCCCTGCTCTTAAGATTCTCCCGGATGTGGGCTGAATTTTGGCTGCATTTTAGGCTGGAGCTTCTCGTGGTTTGAGGCCTGGCTTGCTCCACCCCCTGCTCTTGAGATTCTCCCAGATGTGGGCTGCATATTGGCTGCCTTTTGGGCTGGAGCTTCTCGTGGTTTGAGGCCTGGCTTCCTCCACCCCCTGCTCTTAAGATTCTCCTGGATGTGGGCTGAATTTTGGCTGCATTTTGGGCTGGAGCTTCTCGAGGTTTGAGGCCTGGCTTGCTCCACCCCCTGCTCTTGAGATTCTCCCGAATGTGGGCTGCATTTTGGTAGCATTTTGGGCTGGAGCTTCTCGTGGTTTGAGGGCTGGCTTGCTCCACCCCCTGCTCTTGAGATTCTCTCGGATGTGGCCTGCATTTTGGCTGCCTTTTGGGCTGGAGCTTCTCGTGGTTTGAGGCCTGGCTTGCTCCACCCCCTGCTCTTGAGATTGTCCCGGATGTGGGCTGCATTTTGGTAGCATTTTGGGCTGGAGCTTCTCGAGGTTTGAGGCCTGGCTTGCTCCACCCCCTGCTCTTGAGATTCTCCCAGATGTGGGCTGCATATTGGCTGCCTTTTGGGCTGGAGCTTCTCGTGGTTTGAGGCCTGCCTTGCTCGACCCCCTGCTCTTGAGATTCTCCCGCATGTGCCCTGAATTTTGGCTGACTTTTGGGCTGGAGCTTCTCGAGTTTTGAGGCCTGGCTTGCTCCACCCCCTGCTCTTGAGATTCTCCCGGATGTGGCCTGCATTTTGGCTGCATTTTGGGCTGGAGCTTCTCGTGGTTTGAGGCCTGGCTTGCTCCACCCCCTGCTCTTGAGATTCTCCCGGATGTGGGCTGCATTTTGGCTGCCTTTTGGGCCGGAGCTTCTCGTGGTTTGAGGCCTGGCTTGCTCCACCCCCTGCTCTTGAAATTGTCCCGGATGTGGGCTGAATTTTGGCTGCATTTTGGGCTGGAGCTTCTCGTGGTTTGAGGCCTGGCTTACTCCAAATACTGCCATTGAGATTCTCCCCGAGGTGGGCTGGATTTTGGCTGCCTTTTGGGCTGGAGCTTCTCGTGGTTTGAGGCCTGGCTTGCTCCACCCCCTGCTCTTCATATTCTCCTGCATGTGGGCTGCATTTTGGCTGCCTTTTGGGCTGGAGCTTCTCGTGGTTTGAGGCCTGGCTTGCTCCACCCCCTGCTCTTGAGATTCTCCTGGATGTGGGCTGCATTTTGGCTGCCTTTTGGGCTGGAGCTTCTCATGGTTTGAGGCCTGGCTTGCTCCACCCCCTGCTCTTGAGATTCTCCCGGATGTGGGCTGGATTTTGGCTTTCTTTTGGGCTGGAGCTTCTCGTGGTTTGAGGCCTGGCTTGCTCCACCCCCTGCTCTTGAGATTCTCCCGGATGTGGGCTGCATTTTGGCTGCCTTTTGGGCTGGAGCTTCTCGTGGTTTGAGGCCTGGCTTGCTCCACCCCCTGCTCTTGAGATTCTCCCGGATATGGGCTGGATTTTGGCTGCATTTTGGGCTGGAGCTTCTCGTGGTTTGAGGCCTGGCTTGCTCCACTCCCTGCTCTTGAGATTCTCCCGGATGTGGGCTGCATTTTGGCTGCCTTTTGGGTTGGAGCTTCTCGTGGTTTGAGGCCTGGCTTGCTCCTCACCCTGCTCTTGAGATTCTCCCAGATGTGGGCTGCATTTTGGCTGAATTTTGGGCTGGAGCTTCTCGTGGTTTGAGGCCTGGCTTGCTCCACCCCCTGCTCTTGAGATTCTCCCGGATGTGGGCTGCATTTTGGCTGCCTTTTGGGCTGGAGCTTCTCGTGGTTTGAGGCCTGGCTTGCTCCACCCCCTGCTCTTGAGATTCTCCCGGATATGGGCTGGATTTTGTCTGCATTTTGGGGTGGAGCTTCTCGTGGTTTGAGGCCTGGCTTGCTCCACCCCCTGCTCTTGAGATTCTCCCGGATGTGGGCTGCATTTTGGCTGCATTTTGGGCTGGAGCTTCTCGAGGTTTGAGGCCTGGCTTGCTCCACCCCCTGCTCTTGAGATTCTCCCGGATGTGGGCTGCATTTTGGCTGCCTTTAGGGCTGGATCTTCTCGTGGTTTGAGGCCTGGCTTGCTCCAACCCCTGCTCTTGAGATTCTCCCGGATGTGGGCTGCATTTTGGCTGCCTTTTGGGCTGGAGCTTCTCGTGGTTTGAGGCCTGGCTTGCTCCACCCCCTGCTCTTGAGATTCTCCCGGATGTGGGCTGCATTTTGGCTGCCTTTTGGGCTGGAGGTTCTCGTGGTTTTAGGCCTGGCTTGCTCGACCCCCTGCTCTTCAGATTCTCCCGGATGTGGGCTGCATTTTGGCTGCCTTTTGGGCTGGAGCTTCTCGTGGTTTGAGGCCTGCCTTGCTCCACCCCCTGCTCTTGAGATTCTCCCGGATGTGGGCTGCATTTTGGCTGCCTTTTGGGCTGGAGCTTCTCATGGTTTGAGGCCTGGCTTGCTCCACCCCCTGCTCTTGAGATTCTCCCAGATGTGGGCTGCATTTTGGCTGCCTTTTGGGCTGGAGCTTCTCGTGGTTTGAGGCCTGCCTTGCTCCACCCCCTGCTCTTGAGATTCTCCCGCATGTGGCCTGAATTTTGGCTGCCTTTTGGGCTGGAGCTTCTCGAGGTTTGAGGCCTGGCTTGCTCCACTCCCTTCTCTTGAGATTCTCCCGGATGTGGCCTGCATTTTGGCTGCCTTTTGGGCTGGAGCTTCTCGTGGTTTGAGGCCTGGCTTGCTCCACCCCCTGCTCTTCATATTCTCCTGCATGTGGGCTGCATTTTGGCTGCTTTTTGGGCTGGAGCTTCTCGTGGTTTGAGGCCTGGCTTGCTCCACCCCCTGCTCTTGAGATTCTCCTGCATGTGGGCTGCATTTTGGATGCCTTTTGGGCTGGAGCTTCTCATGGTTTGAGGCCTGGATTGCTCCACCCCCTGCTCTTGAGATTCTCCCGGATGTGCGCTGCATTTTGGCTGCATTTTTAGGCTGGAGCTTCTCGTGGTTTGAGGCCTGGCTTGCTCCACCCCCTGCTCTTGAGATTCTCCCGGATGTGGCCTGCATTTTGGCTGCCTTTAGGGCTGGAGCTTCTCGTGGTTTGAGGCCTGGCTTGCTCCACCCCCTGCTCTTGAGATTCTCCCGGATGTGGGCTGCATTTTGGCTGCCTTTTGGGCTGGAGCTTCTCGTGGTTTTAGGCCTGGCTTGCTCGACCCTCTGCTCTTCAGATTCTCCCGGATGTGGGCTGCATTTTGGCTGCCTTTTGGGCTGGAGCTTCTCGTGGTTTGAGGCCTGGCTTGCTCCACCCCCTTCTCTTGAGATTCTCCCGGATGTGGGCTGCATTTTGGCTGCATTTTGGGCTGGAGCTTCTCGTGGTTTGAGGCCTGGCTTGCTCCACCCCCTGCTCTTGAGATTCTCCCGGATGTGGGCTGGATTTTGGCTCCCTTTTGCGCTGGAGCTTCTCCTGGTTTGAGGCCTGGCTTGCTCCACCCCCTGCTCTTGATATTCTCCTGGATGTGGGCTGCATTTTGGCTGCCTTTTGGGCTGGAGCTTCTCGTGGTTTGAGGCCTGGCTTGCTCCACCCCCTGCTCTTGAGATTCTCCCGGATGTGGCCTGCATTTTGGCTGAATTTTGGGCTGGAGCTTCTCGTGGTTTGAGGCCTGGCTTGCTCCACCCACTGCTCTTGAGATTGTCCCGGATGTGGGCTGCATTTTGGCTGCCTTTTGGGCTGGAGCTTCTCGTGGTTTGGGGCCTGGCTTGCTCCACCCCCTGCTCTTGAGTTTCTCCCAGATGTGGCCTGCATTGTTGCTGCCTTTTGGGCTGGAGCTTCTCGTGGTTTGAGGCCTGGCTTGCTCCACCCCCTGCTCTTGAGATTCTCCCGGATGTGGGCTGCATTTTGGCTGCCTTTTGGGCTGGAGCTTCTCGTGGTTTGAGGCCTGGCTTACTCCAAACCCTGCCATTGAGATTCTCCCCGAGGTGGACTGGATTTTGGCTGCCTTTTGGGCTGCAGCTTCTCGTGGTTTGAGGCCTGGCTTGCTCCACCCCCTGCTCTTGAGATTGTCCCAGATGTGGGCTGCATTTTGGCTGCCTTTTGGGCTGGAGCTTCTCGTGGTTTGAGGCCTGGCTTGCTCCACCCCCTGCTCTTGAGATTCTCCCGGATGTGGGCTGCATTTTGGCTGCCTTTTTGGCTGGAGCTTCTCGAGGTTTGAGGCCTGCCTTGCTCCACCCCCTGCTCTTGAGATTCTCCCGGATGTGGGCTGCATTTTGGCTGCCTTTTGGGCTGGAACTTCTCATGGATTGAGGCCTGGCTTGCTCCACCCTCTGCTCTTGAGATTCTCCCGGATGTGGGCTGGATATTGACTGCCTTTTGGGCAGGAGCTTCTCGTGGTTTGAGGCCTGGCTTCCTCCACCCCCTGCTCTTGAGATTCTCCCGGATGTGGGCTGCATTTTGGCTGCCTTTTGGGCTGGAGCTTCTCGTGGTTTGAGGCCTTGCTTGCTCCACCCCCTGCTCTTGAGATTCTCCCGGATGTGGGCTGCATTTTGGCTGCCTTTTGGGCTGGAGCTTCTCGTGGTTTGAGGCCTGGCTTGCACCACCCCCTGCTCTTGAGATTGTCCCGGATGTGGGCTGCATTTTGGCTGTCTTTTGGGCTGGAGCTTCTCGTGGTTTGAGGCCTGGCTTGCTCCACCCCCTGCTCTTGAGATTCTCCCGGATGTGGGCTGGATTTTGGTAGCCTTTTGGGCTGGAGCTTCTCGAGGTTTGAGGCCTGGCTTGCTCCACCCCCTGCTCTTGAGATTCTCCTGGATGTGGGCTGGATTTTGGCTGATATTTGGGCTGGAGCTTCTCATGGTTTGAGGCCTGGCTTGCTCCACCCCCTGCTCTTGATATTCTCCTGGATGTGGGCTGCATTTTGGCTGCCTTTTGGGCTGGAGCTTCTCGTGGTTTGAGGCCTGGCTTGCTCCACCCCCTGCTCTTGAGATTCTCCCGGAGGTGGGCTGCATTTTGGCTGCCTTTTGGGCTGGAGCTTCTTGTGGTTGGAGGCCTGGCTTGCTCCAAACTCTGCCATTGAGATTCTCCCGGATGTGGGCTGCATTTTGGCTGCATTTTGGGCTGGAGAATCCCGAGGTTTGAGGCCTGCCTTGCTCCACCCCCTGCTCTTGATATTCTCCCGGATGTGGGCTGCATTTTGGCTGCCTTTTGGGCTGGAACTTCTCATGGATTGAGGCCTGGCTTGCTCCACCCACTGCTCTTGAGATTGTCCCGGATGTGGGCTGCATTTTGGCTGCCTTTTGGGCTGGAGCTTCTCGTGGTTTGGGGCCTGGCTTGCTCCACCCCCTGCTCTTGAGTTTCTCCCAGATGTGGCCTGCATTGTTGCTGCCTTTTGGGCTGGAGCTTCTCGTGGTTTGAGGCCTGGCTTGCTCCACCCCCTGCTCTTGAGATTCTCCCGGATGTGGGCTGCATTTTGGCTGCCTTTTGGGCTGGAGCTTCTCATGGTTTGAGGCCTGGCTTGCTCCACCCCCTTCTCTTGAAATTATCCCGGATGTGGGCTGCATTTTGGCAGCCTTTTGGGCTGGAGCTTCTCGTGGTTTGAGGCCTGGCTTACTCCAAACCCTGCCATTGAGATTCTCCCCGAGGTGGACTGGATTTTGGCTGCCTTTTGGGCTGGAGCTTCTCGTGGTTTGAGGCCTGGCTTGCTCCACCCCCTGCTCTTGAGATTGTCCCGGATGTGGGCTGCATTTTGGCTGCCTTTTGGGCTGGAGCTTCTCGTGGTTTGAGGCCTGGCTTGCTCCACCCCCTGCTCTTGAGATTCTCCCGGATGTGGGCTGCATTTTGGCTGCCTTTTGGGCTGGAGCTTCTTGTGGTTGGAGGCCTGGCTTGCTCCAAACTCTGCCATTGAGATTCTCCCGGATGTGGGCTGCATTTTGGCTGCATTTTGGGCTGGAGCTTCTCATGGTTTGAGGCCTGGCTTGCTCCACCCTCTTCTCTTGATATTCTCCCGGATGTGGGCTGCATTTTGGCTGCCTTTTGGGCTGGAGAATCCCGAGGATTGAGGCCTGCCTTGCTCCACCCCCTGCTCTTGAGATTCTCCCGGATGTGGGCTGCATTTTGGCTGCCTTTTTGGCTGGAGCTTCTCGTGGTTTGAGGCCTGCCTTGCTCCACCCCCTGCTCTTGAGATTCTCCCGGATGTGGGCTGCATTTTGGCTGCCTTTTGGGCTGGAACTTCTCATGGATTGAGGCCTGGCTTGCTCCACCCTCTGCTCTTGAGATTCTCCCGGATGTGGGCTGGATTTTGACTGCCTTTTGGGCAGGAGCTTCTCGTGGTTTGAGGCCTGGCTTCCTCCACCCCCTGCTCTTGAGATTCTCCCGGATGTGGGCTGCATTTTGGCTGCCTTTTGGGCTGGAGCTTCTCGTGGTTTGAGGCCTTGCTTGCTCCACCCCCTGCTCTTGAGATTCTCCCGGATGTGGGCTGCATTTTGGCTGCCTTTTGGGCTGGAGCTTCTCGTGGTTTGAGGCCTGGCTTGCACCACCCCCTGCTCTTGAAATTGTCCCGGATGTGGGCTGCATTTTGGCTGCCTTTAGGGCTGGAGCTTCTCGTGGTTTGAGGCCTGGCTTGCTCCACCCCCTGCTCTTGAGATTCTCCCGGATGTGGGCTGGATTTTGGTAGGCTTTTGGGCTGGAGCTTCTCGAGGTTTGAGGCCTGGCTTGCTCCACCCCCTGCTCTTGAGATTCTCCTGGATGTGGGCTGGATTTTGGCTGATATTTGGGCTGGAGCTTCTCATGGTTTGAGGCCTGGCTTGCTCCACCCCCTGCTCTTGATATTCTCCTGGATGTGGGCTGCATTTTGGCTGCCTTTTGGGCTGGAGCTTCTCGTGGTTTGAGGCCTGGCTTGCTCCACCCCCTGCTCTTGAGATTCTCCCGGAGGTGGGCTGCATTTTGGCTGCCTTTTGGGCTGGAGCTTCTTGTGGTTGGAGGCCTGGCTTGCTCCAAACTCTGCCATTGAGATTCTCCCGGATGTGGGATGCATTTTGGCTGCATTTTGGGCTGGAGAATCCCGAGGTTTGAGGCCTGCCTTGCTCCACCCCCTGCTCTTGATATTCTCCCGGATGTGGGCTGCATTTTGGCTGCCTTTTGGGCTGGAACTTCTCATGGATTGAGGCCTGGCTTGCTCCACCCTCTGATCTTGAGATTCTCCCGGATGTGGGCTGGATTTTGACTGCCTTTTGGGCAGGAGCTTCTCGTGGTTTGAGGCCTGGCTTCCTCCACCCCCTGCTCTTGAGATTCTCCCGGATGTGGGCTGCATTTTGGCTGCCTTTTGGGCTGGAGCTTCTCGTGGTTTGAGGCCTTGCTTGCTCCACCCCCTGCTCTTGAAATTGTCCCGGATGTGGGCTGCATTTTGGCTGCCTTTTGGGCTGGAGCTTCTCGTGGTTTGAGGCCTGGCTTGCACCACCCCCTGCTCTTGAGATTCTCCCGGATGTGGGCTGCATTTTGGCTGCCTTTTGGGCTGGAACTTCTCATGGATTGAGGCCTGGCTTGCTCCACCCACTGCTCTTGAGATTGTCCCGGATGTGGGCTGCATTTTGGCTGCCTTTTGGGCTGGAGCTTCTCGTGGTTTGGGGCCTGGCTTGCTCCACCCCCTGCTCTTGAGTTTCTCCCAGATGTGGCCTGCATTGTTGCTGCCTTTTGGGCTGGAGCTTCTCGTGGTTTGAGGCCTGGCTTGCTCCACCCCCTGCTCTTGAGATTCTCCCGGATGTGGGCTGCATTTTGGCTGCCTTTTGGGCTGGAGCTTCTCATGGTTTGAGGCCTGGCTTGCTCCACCCCCTTCTCTTGAAATTATCCCGGATGTGGGCTGCATTTTGGCAGCCTTTTGGGCTGGAGCTTCTCGTGGTTTGAGGCCTGGCTTACTCCAAACCCTGCCATTGAGATTCTCCCCGAGGTGGACTGGATTTTGGCTGCCTTTTGGGCTGCAGCTTCTCGTGGTTTGAGGCCTGGCTTGCTCCACCCCCTGCTCTTGAGATTGTCCCGGATGTGGGCTGCATTTTGGCTGCCTTTTGGGCTGGAGCTTCTCGTGGTTTGAGGCCTGGCTTGCTCCAAACTCTGCCATTGAGATTCTCCCGGATGTGGGCTGCATTTTGGCTGCATTTTGGGCTGGAGCTTCTCATGGTTTGAGGCCTGGCTTGCTCCACCCTCTGCTCTTGAGATTCTCCCGGATGTGGGCTGGATTTTGACTGCCTTTTGGGCAGGAGCTTCTCGTGGTTTGAGGCCTGGCTTCCTCCACCCCCTGCTCTTGAGATTCTCCCGGATGTGGGCTGCATTTTGGCTGCCTTTTGGGCTGGAGCTTCTCGTGGTTTGAGGCCTTGCTTGCTCCACCCCCTGCTCTTGAAATTGTCCCGGATGTGGGCTGCATTTTGGCTGCCTTTTGGGCTGGAGCTTCTCGTGGTTTGAGGCCTGGCTTGCACCACCCCCTGCTCTTGAGATTGTCCCGGATGTGGGCTGCATTTTGGCTGTCTTTTGGGCTGGAGCTTCTCGTGGTTTGAGGCCTGGCTTGCTCCACCCCCTGCTCTTGAGATTCTCCCGGATGTGGGCTGGATTTTGGCTGCCTTTTGGGCTGGAGCTTCTCGTGGTTTGAGGCCTGGCTTGCTCCACCCCCTGCTCTTGAGATTGTCCCGGATGTGGGCTGCATTTTGGTAGCCTTTTGGGCTGGAGCTTCTCGTGGTTTGAGGCCTGGCTTGCTCCACCCCCTGCTCTTGAAATTCTCCTGGATGTGGGCTGGATTTTGGCTGACATTTGGGCTGGAGCTTCTCATGGTTTGAGGCCTGGGTTGCTCCACCCCCTGCTCTTGAGATTCTCCTGGATGTGGGCTGCATTTTGGCTGCATTTTGGGCTGCAGCTTCTCGTGGTTTGAAGCCTGGCTTGCTCCACCCCCTGCTCTTAAGATTCTCCCGGATGTGGGTTGAATTTTGGCTGCATTTTGGGCTGGAGCTTCTCGAGGTTTGAGGCCTGGCTTGCTCCACCCCCTGCTCTTGAGATTCTCCCGGATGTGGGCTGGATTTTGGCTGCATTTTGGGCTAAAGCTTCTCGTGGTTTGAGGCCTGGCTTGCTCCACCCCCTGCTCTTGACATTCTCCCGGATGTGCGCTGCATTTTGGCTGCATTTTTGGGCTGGAGCTTCTCGTGGTTTGAGGCCTGGCTTGCTCCACCCCCTGCTCTTGAGATTCTCCCGAATGTGGGCTGCATTTTGGCTGCATTTTTGGGCTGGAGCTTCTCGTGGTTTGAGGCCTGCCTTGCTCGACCCCCTGCTCTTGATATTCTCCCGGATGTGGGCTGGATTTTGGCTGCCTTTTGGGCTGGAGCTTCTCGTGGTTTGAGGCCTGGCTTGCTCCACCCCCTGCTCTTGAGATTCTCCAGGATGTGGGCTGCATTTTGGCTGCCTTTTGGGCTGGAGCTTCTCGTGGTTTGAGGCCTGGCTGGCTCCACCCACTGCTCTTGAGATTCTCCCGGATGTGGGCTGCATTTTGGCTGCATTTTGGGCTGGAGCTTCTCGTGGTTTGAGGCCTGGCTTGCTCCACCCCCTGCTCTTGAGATTCTCCCAGATGTGGCCTGCATTGTTGCTGCCTTTTGGGCTGGAGCTTCTCATGGTTTGAGGCCTGGCTTGCTCCACCCCCTGCTCTTGAGATTCTCCCGGATGTGGGCTGCATTTTGGCTGCCTTTTGGGCTGGAGCTTCTCGTGGTTTGAGGCCTGGCTTGCTCCACCCCCTGCTCTTGAGATTCTCCCGGATGTGGGCTGGATTTTGGCTCCCTTTTGGGGTGGAGCTTCTCATGGTTTGAGGCCTGGTTTGCTCCACCCCCTGCTCTTGATATTCTCCTGGATGTGGGCTGGATTTTGGCTGCCTTTTGGGCTGGAGATTCTCGTGGTTTGAGGCCTGCATTGCTCCACCCCCTGCTCTTGAGATTCTCCCGGATGTGGGCTGGATTTTGGCTGTCTTTTGGGCCGGAGCTTCTCGTGGTTTGAGGCCTGGCTTGCTCCACCCCCTGCTCTTGAGATTCTCCCGGATATGGGCTGGATTTTGGCTGCATTTTGGGCTGGAGCTTCTCGTGGTTTGAGGCCTGGCTTGCTCCACCCCCTGCTCTTGAGATTCTCCCGGATGTGGGCTGCATTTTGGCTGCCTTTTGGGCTGGAGCTTCTCGTGGTTTGAGGCCTGGCTTGCTCCACCCCCTGCTCTTGAGATTCTCCCGGAGGTGGGCTGCATTTTGGCTGCCTTTTGGGCTGGAGTTTCTCGTGGTTTGAGGCCTGGCTTGCTCCACCCCCTGCTCTTGAAATTCTCCTGAATGTGGGCTGGATTTTGGCTGCGTTTTAGGCTGGAGCTTCTCGTGGTTTGAGGCCTGCCTTGCTCCACCCCCTGCTCTTGAGATTCTCCCGGATGTGGGCTGGATTTTCGCTGCCCTTTGGGCTGGAGCTTCTCGTGGTTTGAGGCCTGGCTTGCTCCACCCCCTGCTCTTGAGATTCTCCCGGATGTGGGCTGCATTTTGGTAGCATTTTGGGCTGGAGCTTCTCGAGGTTTGAGGCCTGGCTTGCTCCACCCCCTGCTCTTGAGATTCTCCTGGATGTGGGCTGCATTTTGGCTGCCTTTTGGGCTGGAGCTTCTCGTGGTTTGAGGCCTGGCTTGCTCGACCCCCTGCTCTTGAGATTCTCCCGGATGTGGCCTGCATTTTGGCTGCCTTTTGGGCTGGAGGTTCTCGTGGTTTGAGGCCTGGCTTGCTCCACCCCCTGCTCTTGAGATTCTCCCGGATGGGTGCTGCATTTTCGCTGCCTTTTGGGCTGGAGCTTCTCGTGGTTTGAGACCTGGCTTGCTCCACCCCCTGCTCTTGAGATTCTACCAGATGTGGGCTGCATATTGGCTGCGTTTAAGGTTGGAACTTCTCGTGGTTTGAGGCCTGGCTTGCTCCACCCCCTGCTCTTGAGATTCTCCCGGAGGTGGGCTGCATTTTGGCTGATTCTTGGGCTGGAGCTTCTCGTGGTTTGAGGCCTGGCTTGCTCCATCCCCTGCTCTTGAGATTCTCCCGGATGTGGCCTGAATTTTGGCTGCATTTTGGGCTGGAGCTTCTCGTGGTTTGAGGCCTGCCTTGCTCGACCCCCTGCTCTTGAGATTCTCCCGCATGTGGCCTGAATTTTGGCTGCCTTTTGGGCTGGAGCTTCTCGAGGTTTGAGGCCTGGCTTGCTCCACCCCCTGCTCTTGAGATTCTCCCGGATGTGGGCTGCATTTTGGCTGCATTTTTGGGCTGGAGCTTCTCGTGGTTTGAGGCCTGCCTTGCTCGACCCCCTGCTCTTGATATTCTCCCGGATGTGGGCTGGATTTTGGCTGCCTTTAGGGCTGGAGCTTCTCGTGGTTTGAGGCCTGGCTTGCTCCACCCCCTGCTCTTGAGATTCTCCAGGATGTGGGCTGCATTTTGGCTGCATTTTTGGGCTGGAGCTTCTCGTGGTTTGAGGCCTGGCTGGCTCCACCCACTGCTCTTGAGATTCTCCCGGATGTGGGCTGCATTTTGGCTGCCTTTTGGGCTGGAGCTTCTCGTGGTTTGAGGCCTGGCTTGCTCCACCCCCTGCTCTTGAGATTCTCCCAGATGTGGCCTGCATTGTTGCTGCCTTTTGGGCTGGAGCTTCTCATGGTTTGAGGCCTGGCTTGCTCCACCCCCTGCTCTTGAGATTCTCCCGGATGTGGGCTGCATTTTGGCTGCCTTTTGGGCTGGAGCTTCTCCTGGTTTGAGGCCTGGCTTGCTCCACCCCCTGCTCTTGAGATTCTCCCGGATGTGGGCTGGATTTTGGCTCCCTTTTGGGCTGGAGCTTCTCATGGTTTGAGGCCTGGTTTGCTCCACCCCCTGCTCTTGATATTCTCCTGGATGTGGGCTGGATTTTGGCTGCCTTTTGGGCTGGAGCTTCTCGTGGTTTGAGGCCTGCATTGCTCCACCCCCTGCTCTTGAGATTGTCCCGGATGTGGGCTGCATTTTGGTAGCATTTTGGGCTGGAGCTTCTCGAGGTTTGAGGCCTGGCTTGCTCCACCCCCTGCTCTTGAGATTCTCCTGGATGTGGGCTGCATTTTGGCTGCCTTTTGGGCTGGAGCTTCTCGTGGTTTGAGGCCTGGCTTGCTCGACCCCCTGCTCTTGAGATTCTCCCGGATGTGGCCTGCATTTTGGCTGCCTTTTGGGCTGGAGGTTCTCGTGGTTTGAGGCCTGGCTTGCTCCACCCCCTGCTCTTGAGATTCTCCCGGATGGGTGCTGCATTTTCGCTGCCTTTTGGGCTGGAGCTTCTCGTGGTTTGAGGCCTGGCTTGCTCCACCCCCTGCTCTTGAGATTCTCCCGGAGGTGGGCTGCATTTTGGCTGCCTTTTGGGCTGGAGCTTCTCGTGGTTTGAGGCCTGGCTTGCTCCACCCCCTGCTCTTGAAATTGTCCTGGATGTGGGCTGCATTTTGGCTGCATTTTGGCCTGGAGCTTCTCGTGGTTTGAGGCCTGGCTTACTCCACCCCCTGCTCTTGAGATTCTCCCGGATGTGGGCTGCATTTTGGCTGCCTTTTGGGCTGGAGCTTCTCGTGGTTTGAGGCCTGGCTTGCACCAGCCCCTGCTCTTGAGACTGTCCCGGATGTGGGCTGCATTTTGGTAGCATTTTGGGCTGGAGCTTCTCGAGGTTTGAGGCCTGGCTTGCTCCACCCCCTGCTCTTGAGATTCTCCCGGATGTGGGCTGCATTTTGGCTGCCTTTTGGGCTGGAGCTTCTCGTGGTTTCAGGCCTGGCTTGCTCCACCCCCTGCTCTTGAGATTCTCCTGGAGGTGGGCTGCATTTTGGCTCCCTTTTGGGCTGTAGCTTCTCGTGGTTTGAGGCCTGGCTTGCTCGACCCCCTGCTCTTGAGATTCTCCCGGATGTGGCCTGCATTTTGGCTGCCTTTTGGGCTGGAGGTTCTCGTGGTTTGAGGCCTGGCTTGCTCCAACCCCTGCTCTTGAGATTCTCCCGGATGTGGGATGCATTTTCGCTGCCTTTTGGGCTGGAGCTTCTCGTGGTTTGAGGCCTGGCTTCCTCCACCCCCTGCTCTTGAGATTCTACCAGATGTGGGCTGCATATTGGCTGCCTTTTGGGCTGGAGCTTCTCGTGGTTTGAGGCCTGGCTTGCTCCACCCCCTGCTCTTGAGATTCTCCCGGAGGTGGGCTGCATTTTGGCTGATTCTTGGGCTGGAGCTTCTCGTGGTTTGAGGCCTGGCTTGCTCCATCCCCTGCTCTTGAGATTCTCCCGGATGTGGCCTGCATTTTGGCTGCCTTTTGGGCTGGAGCTTCTCGTGGTTTGAGGCCTGCCTTGCTCGACCCCCTGCTCTTGAGATTCTCCCGCATGTGGGCTGCATTTTGGCTGCCTTTTGGGCTGGAGCTTCTCGAGGTTTGAGGCCTGGCTTGCTCCACCCCCTGCTCTTGAAATTGTCCCGGATGTGGCTGCATTTTGGCTGCATTTTGGGCTGGAGCTTCTCGTGGTTTGAGGCCTGGCTTACTCCAAACTCTGCCATTGAGATTCTCCCCGAGGTAGGCTGGATTTTGGCTGCATTTTGGGCTGGAGCTTCTCGTGGTTTGAGGCCTGGCTTGCTCCACCCCCTGCTCTTCATATTCTCCTGCATGTGGGCTGCATTTTGGCTGCCTTTTGGGCTGGAGCTTCTCGTGGTTTGAGGCCTGGCTTGCTCCACTCCCTGCTCTTGAGATTCTCCTGCATGTGGGCTGCATTTTGGCTACCTTTTGGGCTGGAGCTTCTCATGGTTTGAGGCCTGGCTTGCTCCACCCCCTGCTCTTGAGATTCTCCCGGATGTGGGCTGGATTTTGGCTTTCTTTTGGGCTGGAGCTTCTCGTGGTTTGAGGCCTGGCTTGCTCCACCCCCTGCTCTTGAGATTCTCCCGGATGTGGGCTGCATTTTGGCTGCCTTTTGGGCTGGAGCTTCTCGTGGTTTGAGGCCTGGCTTGCTCCACCCCCTGCTCTTGAGATTCTCCCGGATGTGGGCTGCATTTTGGCTGCCTTTTGGGCTGGAGCTTCTCGTGGTTTGAGGCCTGGCTTGCTCCACAACCTGCTCTTGAGATTCTCCCAGATGTGGGCTGCATTTTGGCTGCCTTTAGGGCTGGAGCTTCTCGTGGTTTGAGGCCTGGCTTGCTCCACCCCCTGCTCTTGAGATTGTCCCGGATGTGGGCTGCATTTTGGCTGCCTTTAGGGCTGGAGCTTCTCGTGGTTTGAGGCCTGGCTTGCTCCACCCCCTGCTCTTGATATTCTCCCGGATGTGGGCTGGATTTTGGCTGCATTTTGGGCTGGAGCTTCTCGTGGTTTGAGGCCTGGCTTGCTCCACCCACTGCTCTTGAGATTCTCCCGGATGTGGGCTGCATTTTGGCTGCATTTTGGGCTGGAGCTTCTCGTGGTTTGGGGCCTGGCTTGCTCCACCC
This sequence comes from Rhynochetos jubatus, assembly GCA_027574665.1. Classification (NCBI taxonomy): domain Eukaryota; kingdom Metazoa; phylum Chordata; class Aves; order Eurypygiformes; family Rhynochetidae; genus Rhynochetos; species Rhynochetos jubatus. The sequence goes on from CM050669.1 coordinate 1,687,418, forward strand.
CCTGCTCTTGAGATTCTCCTGGATGTGGGCTGCATTGTTGCTGCTTTTTGGGCTGGAGCTTCTCGTGGTTTGAGGCCTGGCTTGCTCCACCCCCTGCTCTTGAGATTCTCCCGGAGGTGGGCTGGATTTTGGCTCACTTTTGGGCTGGAGCTTCTCATGGTTTGAGGCCTGGCTTGCTCCACCCCCTGCTCTTGATATTCTCCTGGATGTGGGCTGCATTTTGGCTGAATTTTGGGCTGGAGCTTCTCGTGGTTTGAGGCCTGGCTTGCTCCACCCCCTGCTCTTGAGATTCTCCTGGATGTTGGCTGGATTTTGGCTGCCTTTTGGGCTGGAGCTTCTCATGGTTTGAGGCCTGGCTTGCTCCACCCCCTGCTCTTGAAATTGTCCCGGATGTGGGCTGCATTTTGGCTGCATTTTGGGCTGGAGCTTCTCGTGGTTTGAGGCCTGGCTTACTCCAAACTCTGCCATTGAGATTCTCCCCGAGGTGGGCTGGATTTTGGCTGCCTTTTGGGCTGGAGCTTCTCGTGGTTTGAGGCCTGGCTTGCTCCACCCCCTGCTCTTCATATTCTCCTGCATGTGGGCTGCATTTTGGCTGCCTTTTGGGCTGGAGCTTCTCGTGGTTTGAGGCCTGGCTTGCTCCACCCCCTGCTCTTGAGATTCTCCTGCATGTGGGCTGCATTTTGGCTGCCTTTTGGGCTGGAGCTTCTCATGGTTTGAGGCCTGGATTGCTCCACCCCCTGCTCTTGAGATTCTCCCAGATGTGGGCTGCATTTTGGCTGCCTTTTGGGCTGGAGCTTCTCATGGTTTGAGGCCTGGCTTGCTCCACCCCCTGCTCTTGAGATTCTCCCGGATGTGGCCTGCATTTTGGCTGCCTTTTGGGCTGGAGGTTCTCGTGGTTTGAGGCCTGGCTTGCTCCAAACCCTGCTCTTGAGATTCTCCCGGATGTGGGCTGCATTTTCACTGCCTTTTGGGCTGGAGCTTCTCGTGGTTTGAGACCTGGCTTGCTCCACCCCCTGCTCTTGAGATTCTACCAGATGTGGGCTGCATATTGGCTGCTTTTTGGGCTGGAGCTTCTCGTGGTTTGAGGCCTGGCTTGCTCCATCCCCTGCTCTTGAGATTCTCCCGGATGTGGCCTGCATTTTGGCTGCCTTTTGGGCTGGAGCTTCTCGTGGTTTGAGGCCTGCCTTGCTCGACCCCCTGCTCTTGAGATTCTCCCGGATGTGGGCTGGATTTTGGCTCCCTTTTGGGCTGGAGCTTCTCGAGGTTTGAGGCCTGGCTTGCTCCACCCCCTGCTCTTGAGATTCTCCCGGATGTGGCCTGCATTTTGGCTGCCTTTTGGGCTGGAGCTTCTCGTGGTTTGAGGCCTGGCTTGCTCCACCCCCTGCTCTTGAGAATCTCCCGGATGTGCGCTGCATTTTGGCTGCCTTTTGGGCTGGAGCTTCTCGTGGTTTGAGGCCTGGCTTGCTCCACCCCCTGCTCTTGAAATTGTCCCGGATGTGGGCTGCATTTTGGCTGCATTTTGGGCTGGAGCTTCTCGTGGTTTGAGGCCTGGCTTACTCCAAACTCTGCCATTGAGATTCTCCCCGAGGTAGGCTGGATTTTGGCTGCCTTTTGGGCTGGAGCTTCTCGTGGTTTGAGGCCTGGCTTGCTCCACCCCCTGCTCTTCATATTCTCCTGCATGTGGGCTGCATTTTGGCTGATTCTTGGGCTGGAGCTTCTCGTGGTTTGAGGCCTGGCTTGCTCCACTCCCTGCTCTTGAGATTCTCCTGCATGTGGGCTGCATTTTGGCTGCCTTTTGGGCTGGAGCTTCTCATGGTTTGAGGCCTGGCTTGCTCCACCCCCTGCTCTTGAGATTCTCCCGGATGTGGGCTGGATTTTGGCTTTCTTTTGGGCTGGAGCTTCTCGTGGTTTGAGGCCTGGCTTGCTCCACCCCCTGCTCTTGAGATTCTCCCGGATGTGGGCTGCATTTTGGCTGCCTTTTGGGCTGGAGCTTCTCGTGGTTTGAGGCCTGGCTTGCTCCACAACCTGCTCTTGAGATTCTCCCAGATGTGGGCTGCATTTTGGCTGCCTTTTGGGCTGGAGCTTCTCGTGGTTTGAGGCCTGGCTTGCTCCACCCCCTGCTCTTGAGATTCTCCCGGATGTGGGCTGGATTTTGGCTTTCTTTTGGGCTGGAGCTTCTCGTGGTTTGAGGCCTGGCTTGCTCCACCCCCTGCTCTTGAGATTCTCCCGGATGTGGGCTGCATTTTGGCTGCCTTTTGGGCTGGAGCTTCTCGTGGTTTGAGGCCTGGCTTGCTCCACAACCTGCTCTTGAGATTCTCCCAGATGTGGGCTGCATTTTGGCTGCCTTTTGGGCTGGAGCTTCTCGTGGTTTGAGGCCTGGCTTGCTCCTCACCCTGCTCTTGAGATTCTCCCGGATGTGGGCTGCATTTTGGCTGCCTTTTGGGCTGGAGCTTCTCGTCGTTTGAGGCCTGGCTTGCTCCATCCCCTGCTCTTGAGATTCTCCCGGATGTGGGCTGCATTTTGGCTGTCTTTTGGGCTGGAGCTTCTCGAGGTTTGAGGCCTTGCTTGCTCCACCCCCTGCTCTTGATATTCTCCCGGATGTGGGCTGGATTTTGGCTCCCTTTTGGGCTGGAGCTTCTCGTGGTTTGAGGCCTGGCTTGCTCCACCCCCTGCTCTTGAGATTCTCCCGGATGTGGGCTGCATTTGGGCTGCCTTTTGGGCTGGAGAATCTCGAGGTGTGAGGCCTGGCTTGCTCCACCCCCTGCTCTTGAGATTCTCCCGGAGGTGGGCTGCAATTTGGCTGCCTTTTGGGCTGGAGCTTCTCGTGGTTTGAGGCCTGGCTTGCTCCACCCACTGCTCTTGAGATTCTCCCGGATGTGGGCTGCATTTTGGCTGCCTTTTGGGCTGGAGCTTCTCGTGGTTTGGGGCCTGGCTTGCTCCACCCCCTGCTCTTGAGATTCTCCCAGATGTGGCCTGCATTTTGGCTGCATTTTTAGGCTGGAGCTTCTCGTGGTTTGAGGCCTGGCTTGCTCCACCCCCTGCTCTTGAGATTCTCCCGTATGTGGGCTGCATTTTGGCTGCCTTTTGGGATGGAGCTTCTCGAGGTTTGAGGCCTGGCTTGTTCCACCCCCTGCTCTTGATATTCTCCCGGATGTGGGCTGCATTTTGGCTGCCTTTTGGGCTGGAGCTTCTCGTGGTTTGAGGCCTGGCTTGCTCCACCCTCTTCTCTTGATATTCTCCCGGATGTGGGCTGCATTTTGGCTGCTTTTAGTGCTGGAGCTTCTCGTGGTTTGAGGCCTGGCTTGCTCCACCCCCTGCTCTTGAGATTCTCCTGGATGTGGGCTGCATTTTGGCTGCCTTTTGGGCTGGAGCTTCTCGAGGTTTGAGGCCTGGCTTCCTCCACCCCCTGCTCTTGCGATTCTCCAGGATGTGGGCTGCATTTTGGCTGCTTTAGGGCTGGAGCTTCTCGTGGTTTGAGGCCTGGCTTGCTCCACCCCCTGCTCTTGATATTCTCCTGGATGTGGGCTGCATTTTGGCTGCCTTTTGGGTTTGGAGCTTCTCGTGGTTTGAGGCCTGGCTTGCTCCACACCCTGCTCTTGAGGTTCTCCCGGATGTGGGCTGGATTTTGGCTCCCTTTTGGGCTGGAGCTTCTCATGGTTTGAGGCCTTGCTTACTCCACCCCCTGCTCTTGAGATTCTCCCGGATGTGGGCTGCATTTTGGCTGCCTTTTGGGCTGGAGCTTCTCGTGGTTTGAGGCCTGGCTTGCTCCACCCCCTGCTCTTGATATTCTCCCGGATGTGGGCAGCATTTTGGCTACCTTTTGGGCTGGAGCTTCTCGAGGTTTGAGGCCTGGCTTCCTCCACCCCCTGCTCTTGTGATTCTCCAGGATGTGGGCTGCATTTTGGCTGCCTTTTGGGCTGGAGCTTCTCGTGGTTTGAGGCCTGGCTTGCTCCACCCCATGCTCTTTAGATTCTCCCGGAGGTGGGCTGCATTTTGGCTGCCTTTTGGGCTGGAGCTTCTCGTGGTTTGAGGCCTGGCTTGCTCCAACCCCTGCTCTTGATATTCTCCCGGATACGGGCTGGTTTTTGTCTGCATTTTGGGCTGGAGCTTCTAGTGGTTTGAGGCCTGGCTTGCTCCATCCCCTGCTCTTGAGATTCTCCCGGATGTGGGCTGCATTTTGGCTGTCTTTTGGGCTGGAGCTTCTCGTGGTTTGAGGCCTGGCTTGCTCCACCCCCTGCTCTTGAGATTCTCCCGGATGTGGGCTGGATTTTGGCTGCCTTTTGGGCTGGAGCTTCTTGTGGTTTGAGTCCTGGCTTGCTCCACCCTCTGCTCTTGAGATTCTCCCGGATGTGGGCTGCATTTTGGCTGCCTTTTGGGCTGGAGCTTCTCCTGGTTTGAGGCCTGCCTTGCTCCACCCCCTGCTCTTGATATTCTCCCGGATATGGGCTGGATTTTTTCTGAATTTTGGGCTGGAGCTTCTCGTGGTTTGAGGCCTGGCTTGCTCCACCCCCTGCTCTTGAGATTCTCCTGGATGTGGGCTGCATTTTGGCTGCCTTTTGGGCTGGAGCTTCTCGTGGTTTGAGGCCTGGCTTGCTCCACCCCCTGCTCTTGATATTCTCCCGGATATGGGCTGGATTTTTTCTGAATTTTGGGCTGGAGCTTCTCGTGGTTTGAGGCCTGGCTTGCTCCACCCCCTGCTCTTGAGATTCTCCTGGATGTGGGCTGGATTTTGGCTGCCTTTTGGGCTGGAGGTTCTCGTGGTTTGAGGCCTGGCTTGCTCCACACCCTGCTCTTGAGTTTCTCCCGGATGTGGGCTGGATTTTGGCTGTCTTTTGGGCTGGAGCTTCTCATGGTTTGAGGCCTTGCTTACTCCACCCCCTGCTCTTGAGATTCTCCCGGATGTGGGCTGCATTTTGGCTGCCTTTTGGGCTGGAGCTTCTCGTGGTTTGAGGCCTGGCTTGCTCCACCCCCTGCTCTTGAGATTCTCCCGGATGTGGGCTGGATTTTGGCTGCCTTTTGGGCTGGAGCTTCTCGAGGTTTGAGGCCTGGCTTCCTCCACCCCCTGCTCTTGTGATTCTCCAGGATGTGGGCTGCATTTTGGCTGCCTTTAGGGTTGGAGCTTCTCGTGGTTTGAGGCCTGGCTTGCTCCACCCCATGCTCTTTAGATTCTCCCTGAGGTGGGCTGCATTTTGGCTGCCTTTTGGGCTGGAGCTTCTCGTGGTTTGAGGCCTGGCTTGCTCCACCCCCTGCTCTTGATATTCTCCCGGATATGGGCTGGTTTTTGTCTGCATTTTGGGCTGGAGCTTCTCGTGGTTTGAGGCCTGGCTTGCTCCATCCCCTGCTCTTGAGATTCTCCCGGATGTGGGCTGCATTTTGGCTGTCTTTTGGGCTGGAGCTTCTCGTGGTTTGAGGCCTGGCTTGCTCCACCCCCTGCTCTTGAGATTCTCCCGGGTGTGGGCTGCATTTTGGCTGCCTTTTGGGCTGGAGCTTCTTGTGGTTTGAGTCCTGGCTTGCTCCACCCTCTGCTCTTGAGATTCTCCCGGATGTGGGCTGCATTTTGGCTGCCTTTTGGGCTGGAGCTTCTCCTGGTTTGAGGCCTGCCTTGCTCCACCCCCTGCTCTTGATATTCTCCCGGATATGGGCTGGATTTTTTCTGCATTTTGGGGTGGAGTTTCTCGTGGTTTGAGGCCTGGCTTGCTCCACCCCCTGCTCTTGAGTTTCTCCTGGATGTGGGCTGGATTTTGGCTGCCTTTTGGGCTGGAGGTTCTCGTGGTTTGAGGCCTGGCTTGCTCCACCCCCTGCTCTTGAGATTCTCCCGGATGTGGGCTGCATTTTGGCTGCCTTTTGGGCTGGAGCTTCTCGTGGTTTGAGGCCTGGCTTGCTCCACCCACTGCTCTTGAGATTCTCCCGGATGTGGGCTGGATTTTGGCTGCCTTTTGGGCTGGAGCTTCTCCTGGTTTGAGGCCTGGCTTGCTCCACCCCCTGCTCTTGAGATTCTCCCGGATGTGGGCTGTATTTTGGCTGCCTTTTGGGCTGGAGCTTCTCGTGGTTTGAGGCCTGGCTTGCTCCACCCCCTGCTCTTGATTTTCTCATTCAGGTGGGCTGCATTTTGGCTGCCTTTTGGGCTGGAGCTTCTCATGGTTTGAGGCCTGGCTTGCTCCACCCCCTGCTCTTGAGATTCTCCCGCATATGGGCTGCATTTTGGCTCCCTTTTGGGCTGGAGCTTCTCGAGGTTTGAGGCCAGGCTTGCTCCACCCCCTGCTCTTGAGATTCTCCCGGATATGGGCTGCATTTTGGCTGCCTTTTGGGCTGGAGCTTCTCATGGTTTGAGGCCTGGCTTGCTCCACCCCCTGCTCTTGATTTTCTCATTGAGGTTTGCTGCATTTTGGCTGCCTTTTGGGCTGGAGCTTCTCGAGGTTTGAGGCCTGGCTTGCTCCACCCCCTGCTCTTGAGATTCTCCCGGATATGGGCTGCATTTTGGCTCCCTTTTGGGCTGGAGCTTCTCGAGGTTTGAGGCCTGGCTTGCTCCACCCCCTGCTCTTGAAATTGTCCCGGATGTCGGCTGCATTTTGGCTGCATTTTGGGCTGGAGCTTCTCGTGGTTTCAGGCCTGGCTTGCTCCACCCCCTGCTCTTGAGATTCTCCCGGAGGTGGGCTGCAATTTGGCTGCCTTTTGGGCTGGAGCTTCTCGAGGTTTGAGGCCTGGCTTGCTCCACCCCCTGCTCTTGATATTCTCCCGGATGTGGCCTGCATGTTGGGTGCCTTTTGGGCTGGAGCTTCTCGTGGTTTGAGGCCTGGCTTGCTCCACCCCCTGCTCTTGAGATTCTCCCGGGTGTGGGCTGCATTTTGGCTGCCTTTTGGGCTGGAGCTTCTCGTGGTTTGAGGCCTGGCTTGCTCCACACCCTGCTCTTGAGATTCTCCCGGATGTGGGCTGCATTTTGGCTGCATTTTGGGCTGGAGCTTCTCATGGTTTGAGGCCTGGCTTGCTCCACCCCCTGCTCTTGATATTCTCCCGGATGTGGGCTGCAATTTGGCTGCCTTTTGTGCTGGAGCTTCTTGTGGTTTGAGGCCTGGCTTCCTCCACCCCCTGCTCTTGATATTCTCCTGGAGGTGGGCTGGAGTTTGGCTGCCTTTTGGGCTGGAGGTTCTCGTGGTTTGAGGCCTGGCTTGCTCCACCCCCTGCTCTTGAGATTCTCCCGGATGTGGGCTGGATTTTGGCTGCCTTTTGGGCTGCAGCTTCTCGTGGTTTGAGGCCTGGCTTGCTCCACCCCCTGCTGTTGAGATTCTCCCGGATGTGCGCTGCATTTTGGCTGCATTTTTGGGCTGTAGCTTCTCGTGGTTTGAGGCCTGGCTTGCTCCACCCCCTGCTCTTGAGATTGTCCCGGATGTGGGCTGCATTTTGGCTGCCTTTTGGGCTGGAGCTTCTCGTGGTTTGAGGCCTGGCTTGCTCCACCCCCTGCTCTTGAGATTCTCCCGGATGTGGGCTGGATTTTGGCTGCCTTTTGGGCTGGAGCTTCTCATGGTTTGAGGCCTGGCTTGCTCCAAACTCTGCCATTGAGATTCTCCCGGATTTGGGCTGCATTTTGGCTGCATTTTGGGCTGGAGCTTCTCATGGTTTGAGGCCTGTCTTGCTCCACCCTCTTCTCTTGATATTCTCCTGTATGTGGGCTGCATTTTGGCTGCTTTTAGTGCTGGAGCTTCTCGAGGTTTGAGGCCTGGCTTGCTCCACCCCCTGCTCTTGAGATTCTCCCGTATGTGGGCTGCATTTTGGCTGCCTTTTGGGCTGGAGAATCCCGAGGTTTGAGGCCTGCCTTGCTCCACCCCCTGCTCTTGATATTCTCCCGGATGTGGGCTGCATTTTGGCTGCCTTTTGGGCTGGAGCTTCTCGAGGTTTGAGGCCTGGCTTCCTCCACCCCCTGCTGTTGTGATTCTCCAGGATGTGGGCTGCATTTTGGCTGCCTTTAGGGCTGGAGCTTCTCATGGTTTGAGGCCTGGCTTGCTCCACCCCATGCTCTTGAGATTCTCCTGGAGGTGGGCTGCATTTTGTCTCCCATTGGGGTTTGGAGTTTCTCGTGGTTTGAGGCCTGGCTTGCTCCACCCCCTGCTCTTGAGATTCTCCCGGATGTGGGCTGCACTTTGGCTGCCTTTTGGGCTGGAGCTTCTCGAGGTTTGAGGCCTGGCTTCCTCCACCCCCTGCTCTTGCGATTCTCCAGGATGTGGGCTGCATTTTGGCTGCCTTTTGGGCTGGAGCTTCTCGTGGTTTGAGGCCTGGCTTGCTCCACCCCCTGCTCTTGAGATTCTCCCGGATGTGGGCTGCATTTTGGCTGCCTTTTGGGTTTGGAGCTTCTCGTGGTTTGAGGCCTGGCTTGCTCCACACCCTGCTCTTGAGGTTCTCCCGGATGTGGGCTGGATTTTGGCTGATACTTGGGCTGGAGCTTCTCATGGTTTGAGGCCTTGCTTACTCCACCCCCTGCTCTTGATATTCTCCCGGATGTGGGCTGCATTTTGGCTGCCTTTTGGGCTGGAGCTTCTCGTGGTTTGAGGCCTGGCTTGCTCCACCCCCTGCTCTTGAGATTCTCCCGGATGTGGGCTGCATTTTGGCTGCCTTTTGGGCTGGAGAATCTCGAGGTTTGAGGCCTGCCTTGCTCCACCCCCTGCTCTTGATATTCTCCCGGATGTGGGCTGGATTTTGGCTGCCTTTAGGGCTGGAGCTTCTCATGGTTTGAGGCCTGGCTTGCTCCACCCCATGCTCTTGAGATTCTCCTGGAGGTGGGCTGCATTTTGTCTCCCATTTGGGTTTGGAGTTTCTCGTGGTTTGAGGCCTGGCTTGCTCCACCCCCTGCTCTTGAGATTCTCCCGGATGTGGGCTGCATTTTGGCTGCCTTTTGGGCTGGAGCTTCTTGTGGTTTGAGTCCTGGCTTGCTCCACCCCCTGCTCTTGAGATTCTCCCGGATGTGGGCTGCATTTTGGCTGCCTTTTGGGCTGGAGCTTCTCCTGGTTTGAGGCCTGCCTTGCTCCACCCCCTGCTCTTGATATTCTCCCGGATATGGGCTGGATTTTTTCTGAATTTTGGGCTGGAGCTTCTCGTGGTTTGAGGCCTGGCTTGCTCCACCCCCTGCTCTTGAGATTCTCCCGGATGTGGTCTGGATTTTGGCTGCCTTTTGGGCTGGAGCTTCTCGTGGTTTGAGGCCTGGCTTGCTCCACCCCCTGCTCTTGAGAATCTCCCGCATGTGGGCTGCATTTTGGCTGCCTTTTGGGCTGGAGCTTCTCGTGGTTTGAGGCCTGGCTTGCTCCACCCCCTGCTCTTGAGATTCTCCCGGATGTGGGCTGGATTTTGGCTGCCTTTTGGGCTGGAGCTTCTCGTGGTTTGAGGCCTGGCTTGCTCCACCCCCTGCTCTTGAGATTCTCAGGGAGGTGGGCTGCATTGTAGCTGCCTTTAGGGCAGGAGCTTCTCGTGGTTTGAGGCCTGGCTTGCTCCACCCCCTGCTCTTGATTTTCTCATTGAGGTGGGCTGAATTTTGGCTGCCTTTTGGGCTGGAGCTTCTCGAGGTTTGAGGCCTGGCTTGCTCCACCCCCTGCTCTTGAGATTCTCCCGGATATGGGCTGCATTTTGGCTGCCTTTTGGGCTGGAGCTTCTCGAGGTTTGAGGCCTGGCTTGCTCCACCCCCTGCTCTTGAGATTCTCCCGGATGTGGGCTGCATTTTGGCTGCCTTTTGGGCTGGAGCTTCTCATGGTTTGAGGCCTGGCTTGCTCCACCCCCTGCTCTTGATTTTCTCATTGAGGTTTGCTGCATTTTGGCTGCCTTTTGGGCTGGAGCTTCTCGAGGTTTGAGGCCTGGCTTGCTCCACCCCCTGCTCTTGAGATTCTCCCGGATATGGGCTGCATTTTGGCTCCCTTTTGGGCTGGAGCTTCTCGAGGTTTGAGGCCTGGCTTGCTCCACCCCCTGCTCTTGAAATTGTCCCGGATGTCGGCTGCATTTTGGCTGCCTTTTGGGCTGGAGCTTCTCGTGGTTTCAGGCCTGGCTTGCTCCACCCCCTGCTCTTGAGATTCTCCCGGATGTGGGCTGGATTTTGGCTGCATTTTGGGCTGCAGCTTCTCGTGGTTTGAGGCCTGGCTTGCTCCACCCCCTGCTCTTGAGATTCTCCCGGAAGTGGACTGCAATTTGGCTGCCTTTTGGGCTGGAGCTTCTTGTGGTTTGAGGCCTGGCTTCCTCCACCCCCTGCTCTTGAGATTCTCCCGGAGGTGGGCTGGAGTTTGGCTGCATTTTGGGCTGGAGCTTCTCGTGGTTTGAGGCCTGGCTTGCTCCACCCCCTGCTCTTGAGATTCTAACGGATGTGGGCTGCATTTTGGCTGCCTTTTTGGCTGGAGCTTCTCGCAGTTTGAGGCCTGGCTTGCTCCACCCCCTGCTCTTGATATTCTCCCTGAGGTGGGCTTGAGTTTGGCTGCCTTTTGGACCGGAGCTTCTCGTGGTTTGAGGCCTGGCTTGCTCCCCTCCCTGCCCTTGATATTCTCCCTGAGGTGGGCTTGAGTTTGGCTGCCTTTTGGACCGGAGCTTCTCGTGGTTTGAGGCCTGGCTTACTCCACCCCCTGCTCTTGAGATTCTCCCGGATGTTGCCTGGATTTTGGCTGCCTTTTGGGCTGGAGCTTCTCCTGGTTTGAGGCCTGGCTTGCTCCACCCCCTGCTCTTGAGATTCTCCCTGATGTGGTCTGCATTTTGGCAGCTTTTTGGGCTGGAGCTTCTCGTGGTTTGAGGCCTGGCTTGCTCCAACCCCTGCTCTTGAGATTCTCCCGGATGTGGGCTGCATTTTGGCTGCCTTTTGGGCTGGAGCTTCTCGTGGTTTGAGGCCTGGCTTGCTCCACCCCCTGCTCTTGAGATTCTCCCGGAGGTGGGCTGCATTTTGGCTGCCTTTTGGGCTGGAGCTTCTCATGGTTTGAGGCCTGGCTTGCTCCACCCCCTGCTCTTGAGATTCTCCCGGATGTGGGCTGCATTTTGGCTGCCTTTTGGGCTGGAGCTTCTCGTGGTTTGAGGCCTGGCTTGCTCCACCCCCTGCTCTTGAGATTCTCCCGGAGGTGGGCTGCATTTTGGCTGCCTTTTGGGCTGGAGCTTCTCGAGGTTTGAGGCCTGGCTTGCTCCACCCCCTGCTCTTGAGTTTCTCCTGGATGTGTGCTGGATTTTGGCTGCGTTTTGGGCTGGAGCTTCTTGTGGTTTGAGGCCTGGCTTCCTCCACTCCCTGCTCTTGATATTCTCCTGGAGGTGGGCTGGAGTTTGGCTGCATTTTGGGCTGGAGGTTCTCGTGGTTTGAGGCCTGGCTTGCTCCACCCCCTGCTCTTGAGATTCTCCCGGATGTGGGCTGGATTTTGGCTGCCTTTTGGGCTGGAGAATCTCGAGGTGTGAGGCCTGGCTTGCTCCACCCCCTGCTCTTGAGATTCTCCCGGATGTGGGCTGCAATTTGGCTGCCTTTTGGGCTGGAGCTTCTCGTGGTTTGAGGCCTGGCTTGCTCCACTCCCTGCTCTTGAGATTCTCCCGGAGGTGGGCTGGAGTTTGGCTGCCTTTTGGGCTGGAGGTTCTCGTGGTTTGAGGCCTGGCTTGCTCCACCCCCTGCTCTTGAGATTCTTGCTGATGTGTGCTGGATTTTGGCTGCCTTTTGGGCTGGAGCTTCTCATGGTTTGAGGCCTGGCTTGCTCCACCCCCTTCTCTTGAGATTCTCCCGGAGATGGGCTGGATTTTGGCTGCCTTTTGGGCTGGAGCTTCTCATGGTTTGAGGCCTGGCTTGCTCCACCCCCTGCTCTTGAGAATCTCCCGGATGTGGGCTGCATTTTGGATGCCATTTGGGCTGGAGCTTCTCGTGGTTTGGGGCCTGGCTTGCTCCACCCCCTGCTCTTGATATTCTCCTGGAGGTGGGCTGGAGTTTGGCTGCCTTTTGGGCTGGAGCTTCTCGTGGTTTGAGGCCTGGCTTGCTCCACCCCCTGCTCTTGAGTTTCTCCCGGAGGTGGGCTGGAGTTTGGCTGCCTTTTGGGCTGGAGCTTCTCGTGGTTTGAGGCCTGGCTTGCTCCACCCCCTGCTCTTGAGTTTCTCCCGGAGGTGGGCTGCATTTTGGATGCCATTTGGGCTGGAGCTTCTCGTGGTTTGGGGCCTGGCTTGCTCCACCCCCTGCTCTTGATATTCTCCTGGAGGTGGGCTGCATTTTGGCTGCCTTTTGGGCTGAAGCTTCTCGTGGTTTGAGGCCTGGCTTGCTCCACCCCCTGCTCTTGAGATTCTCCCTGATGTGGGCTGGATTTTGACTGCCTTTTGGGCTGGAGCTTCTTGTGGTTTGAGGCCTGGCTTGCTCCACCCCTTGCTCTTGAGATTCTCCCGGATGTGGGCTGGATTTTGGCTGCCTTTTGGGCTGGAGCTTCTCGTAGTTTGAGGCCTGGCTTGCTCCACCCCCTGCTCTTGAGATTGTCCTGGAGGTGGGCTGGATTTTGGCTGCATTTTGGGCTGGAGCTTCTCGTGGTTTGAGGCCTGGCTTGCTCCACCCCCTGCTCTTGAGATTCTCCCGGAGGTGGGCTGGATTTTGGCTGCATTTTGGGCTGGAGCTTCTCATGGTTTGAGGCCTGGCTTGCTCCACCCCCTGCTCTTGATTTTCTCATTGAGGTGGGCTGAATTTTGGCTGCCTTTTGGGCTGGAGCTTCTCGAGGTTTGAGGCCTGGCTTGCTCCACCCCCTGCTCTTGAGATTCTCCCGGATATGGGCTGCATTTTGGCTGCCTTTTGGGCTGGAGCTTCTCGAGGTTTGAGGCCTGGCTTGCTCCACCCCCTGCTCTTGAGATTCTCCCGGATGTGGGCTGCATTTTGGCTGCCTTTTGGGCTGGAGCTTCTCATGGTTTGAGGCCTGGCTTGCTCCACCCCCTGCTCTTGATTTTCTCATTGAGGTTTGCTGCATTTTGGCTACCTTTTGGGCTGGAGCTTCTCGAGGTTTGAGGCCTGGCTTGCTCCACCCCCTGCTCTTGAGATTCTCCCGGATATGGGCTGCATTTTGGCTCCCTTTTGGGCTGGAGCTTCTCGAGGTTTGAGGCCTGGCTTGCTCCACCCCCTGCTCTTGAAATTGTCCCGGATGTCGGCTGCATTTTGGCTGCCTTTTGGGCTGGAGCTTCTCGTGGTTTCAGGCCTGGCTTGCTCCACCCCCTGCTCTTGAGATTCTCCCGGATGTGGGCTGGATTTTGGCTGCATTTTGGGCTGCAGCTTCTCGTGGTTTGAGGCCTGGCTTGCTCCACCCCCTGCTCTTGAGATTCTCCCGGAAGTGGACTGCAATTTGGCTGCCTTTTGGGCTGGAGCTTCTTGTGGTTTGAGGCCTGGCTTCCTCCACCCCCTGCTCTTGAGATTCTCCCGGAGGTGGGCTGGAGTTTGGCTGCATTTTGGGCTGGAGCTTCTCGTGGTTTGAGGCCTGGCTTGCTCCACCCCCTGCTCTTGAGATTCTAACGGATGTGGGCTGCATTTTGGCTGCCTTTTTGGCTGGAGCTTCTCGCAGTTTGAGGCCTGGCTTGCTCCACCCCCTGCTCTTGATATTCTCCCTGAGGTGGGCTTGAGTTTGGCTGCCTTTTGGACCGGAGCTTCTCGTGGTTTGAGGCCTGGCTTGCTCCCCTCCCTGCCCTTGATATTCTCCCTGAGGTGGGCTTGAGTTTGGCTGCCTTTTGGACCGGAGCTTCTCGTGGTTTGAGGCCTGGCTTACTCCACCCCCTGCTCTTGAGATTCTCCCTGATGTGGGCTGGATTTTGGCTGCCTTTTGGGCTGGAGCTTCTCCTGGTTTGAGGCCTGGCTTGCTCCACCCCCTGCTCTTGAGATTCTCCCTGATGTGGTCTGCATTTTGGCAGCTTTTTGGGCTGGAGCTTCTCGTGGTTTGAGGCCTGGCTTGCTCCAACCCCTGCTCTTGAGATTCTCCCGGATGTGGGCTGCATTTTGGCTGCCTTTTGGGCTGGAGCTTCTCGTGGTTTGAGGCCTGGCTTGCTCCACCCCCTGCTCTTGAGATTCTCCCGGAGGTGGGCTGCATTTTGGCTGCCTTTTGGGCTGGAGCTTCTCATGGTTTGAGGCCTGGCTTGCTCCACCCCCTGCTCTTGAGATTCTCCCGGATGTGGGCTGCATTTTGGCTGCCTTTTGGGCTGGAGCTTCTCGTGGTTTGAGGCCTGGCTTGCTCCACCCCCTGCTCTTGAGATTCTCCCGGAGGTGGGCTGCATTTTGGCTGCCTTTTGGGCTGGAGCTTCTCGAGGTTTGAGGCCTGGCTTGCTCCACCCCCTGCTCTTGAGTTTCTCCTGGATGTGGGCTGGATTTTGGCTGCGTTTTGGGCTGGAGCTTCTTGTGGTTTGAGGCCTGGCTTCCTCCACTCCCTGCTCTTGATATTCTCCTGGAGGTGGGCTGGAGTTTGGCTGCATTTTGGGCTGGAGGTTCTCGTGGTTTGAGGCCTGGCTTGCTCCAGCCCCTGCTCTTGAGATTCTCCCGGATGTGGGCTGGATTTTGGCTGCCTTTTGGGCTGGAGAATCTCGAGGTGTGAGGCCTGGCTTGCTCCACCCCCTGCTCTTGAGATTCTCCCGGAGGTGGGCTGCAATTTGGCTGCCTTTTGGGCTGGAGCTTCTCGTGGTTTGAGGCCTGGCTTGCTCCACTCCCTGCTCTTGAGATTCTCCCGGAGGTGGGCTGGAGTTTGGCTGCCTTTTGGGCTGGAGGTTCTCGTGGTTTGAGGCCTGGCTTGCTCCACCCCCTGCTCTTGAGATTCTTGCTGATGTGTGCTGGATTTTGGCTGCCTTTTGGGCTGGAGCTTCTCATGGTTTGAGGCCTGGCTTGCTCCACCCCCTTCTCTTGAGATTCTCCCGGAGATGGGCTGGATTTTGGCTGCATTTTGGGCTGGAGCTTCTCATGGTTTGAGGCCTGGCTTGCTCCACCCCCTGCTCTTGAGAATCTCCCGGATGTGGGCTGCATTTTGGATGCCATTTGGGCTGGAGCTTCTCGTGGTTTGGGGCCTGGCTTGCTCCACCCCCTGCTCTTGATATTCTCCTGGAGGTGGGCTGGAGTTTGGCTGCCTTTTGGGCTGGAGCTTCTCGTGGTTTGAGGCCTGGCTTGCTCCACCCCCTGCTCTTGAGTTTCTCCCGGAGGTGGGCTGGAGTTTGGCTGCCTTTTGGGCTGGAGCTTCTCGTGGTTTGAGGCCTGGCTTGCTCCACCCCCTGCTCTTGAGTTTCTCCCGGAGGTGGGCTGCATTTTGGATGCCATTTGGGCTGGAGCTTCTCGTGGTTTGGGGCCTGGCTTGCTCCACCCCCTGCTCTTGATATTCTCCTGGAGGTGGGCTGCATTTTGGCTGCCTTTTGGGCTGAAGCTTCTCGTGGTTTGAGGCCTGGCTTGCTCCACCCCCTGCTCTTGAGATTCTCCCTGATGTGGGCTGCATTTTGACTGCCTTTTGGGCTGGAGCTTCTTGTGGTTTGAGGCCTGGCTTGCTCCACCCCCTGCTCTTGATATTCTCCCGGAGGTGGGCTGCATTTTGGCTGCCTTTTGGGCTGGAGCTTCTCGTGGTTTGGGGCCTGGCTTGCTCCACCCTCTGCTCTTGATATTCTCCCGGAGGTGGGCTGCATTTTGGCTGCCTTTTGGGCTGGAGCTTCTCGTGGTTTGGGGCCTGGCTTGCTCCACCCCCTGCTCTTGATATTCTCCCGGATGTGGGCTGCATTTTGGCTGCTTTTTGGGCTGGAGCTTCTCGTGGTTTGAGGCCTGGCTTGCTCCACCCCCTGCTCTTGAGAATCTCCCGGATGTGGGCTGGATTTTGGCTGCTTTTTGGGCTGGAGCTTCTCGTGGTTTGAGGCCTGGCTTGCTCCACCCCCTGCTCTTGAGAATCTCCCGGATGTGGGCTGGATTTTGGCTGCCTTTTGGGCTGGAGCTTCTCATGGTTTGAGGCCTGGCTTGCTCCACCCCCTGCTCTTGAGATTCTCCCGGATGTGGGCTGGATTTTGGCTGCCTTTTGGGCTGGAGGTTCTCGTGGTTTGAGGCCTGGCTTGCTCCACCCCCTGCTCTTGATAATCTCCCGGATGTGCGCTGCATTTTGGCTGCATTTTTGGGCTGTAGCTTCTCGTGGTTTGAGGCCTGGCTTGCTCCACCCCCTGCTCTTGAGATTCTCCCGGATGTGGGCTGCATTTTGGCTGCCTTTTGGGCTGGAGCTTCTCGTGGTTTGAGGCCTGGCTTGCTCCACCCCCTGCTCTTGAGATTCTCCCGGATGTGGGCTGCATTTTGGCTGCCTTTTGGGCTGGAGCTTCTCGTGGTTTGAGGCCTGGCTTGCTCCACCCCCTGCTCTTGAGATTCTCCCGGATGTGGGCTGGATTTTGGCTGCCTTTTGGGCTGGAGCTTCTCGTGGTTTGAGGCCTGGCTTGCTCCACCCTCTTCTCTTGATATTCTCCCGGATGTGGGCTGCATTTTGGCTGCTTTTAGTGCTGGAGCTTCTCGAGGTTTGAGGCCTGGCTTGCTCCACCCCCTGCTCTTGAGATTCTCCCGTATGTGGGCTGCATTTTGGCTGCCTTTTGGGCTGGAGAATCCCGAGGTTTGAGGCCTGCCTTGCTCCAGCCCCTGCTCTTGATATTCTCCTGGATGTGGGCTGCATTTTGGCTGCCTTTTTGGCTGGAGCTTCTCGTGGTTTGAGGCCTGGCTTGCTCCACCCTCTGCTCTTGAGATTCTCCCGGATGTGGGCTGGATTTTGACTGCCTTTTGGGCAGGAGCTTCTCGTGGTTTGAGGCCTGGCTTCCTCCACCCCCTGCTCTTGAGATTCTCCCGGATGTGGGCTGCATTTTGGCTGCCTTTAGGGCTGGAGCTTCTCGTGGTTTGAGGCCTGGCTTCCTCCACCCCCTGCTCTTGAGATTCTCCCGGATGTGGGCTGCATTTTGGCTGCCTTTTGGGCTGGAGCTTCTTGTGGTTGGAGGCCTGGCTTGCTCCAAACTCTGCCATTGAGATTCTCCCGGATGTGGGCAGCATTTTGGCTGCATTTTGGGCTGGAGCTTCTCGTGGTTTGTGGCCTGGCTTGCTCCACCCCCTGCTCTTGAAATTCTCCCGGATGTGGGCTGCATTTTGGCTGCCTTTTGGGCTGGAACTTCTCATGGTTTGAGGCCTGGCTTGCTCCACCCCCTGCTCTTGAGATTCTCCCGGATGTGGGCTGCATTTTGGCTGCATTTTGGGCTGGAGCTTCTCGTGGTTTGGGGCCTGGCTTGCTCCACCCCCTGCTGTTGAGATTCTCCCGCATGTGCGCTGCATTTTGGCTGATTCTTGGGCTGGAGTTTCTCGTGGTTTGAGGCCTGGCTTGCTCCACCCCCTGCTCTTGAGATTGTCCCGGATGTGGGCTGCATTTTGGCTGCATTTTGGGCTGGAGCTTCTCGTGGTTTGAGGCCTGGCTTGTTCCAACCCCTGCTCTTGAGATTCTCCCGGATGTGGGTAGGATTTTGGCTGCCTTTTGGGCTGGAGCTTCTCGTGGTTTGAGGCCTGCCTTGCTCAAACCCCTGCTCTTGAGGTTCTCCCGGAGGTGGGCTGCATTTTGGCTGCCTTTTGGGCTGGAGCTTCTCATGGTTTGAGGCCTGGCTTGCTCCACCCCCTGCTCTTGAGATTCTCCCGGATGTGGGCTGCATTTTGGCTGCCTTTTGGGCTGGAGCTTCTCCTGGTTTGAGGCCTGCCTTGCTCCACCCCCTGCTCTTGATATTCTCCCGGATATGGGCTGGATTTTTTCTGAATTTTGGGCTGGAGCTTCTCGTGGTTTGAGGCCTGGCTTGCTCCACCCCCTGCTCTTGAGATTCTTCCGGATGTGGGCTGCATTTTGGCTGCCTTTTGGGCTGGAGGTTCTCATGGTTTGAGGCCTGGCTTGCTCCACCCTCTGCTCTTGAGATTCTCCCGGATGTGGGCTGGATTTTGACTGCCTTTTGGGCAGGAGCTTCTCGTGGTTTGAGGCCTGGCTTCCTCCACCCCCTGCTCTTGAGATTCTCCCGGATGTGGGCTGCATTTTGGCTGCCTTTAGGGCTGGAGCTTCTCGTGGTTTGAGGCCTGGCTTCCTCCACCCCCTGCTCTTGAGATTCTCCCGGATGTGGGCTGCATTTTGGCTGCCTTTTGGGCTGGAGCTTCTTGTGGTTGGAGGCCTGGCTTGATCCAAACTCTGCCATTGAGATTCTCCCGGATGTGGGCAGCATTTTGGCTGCATTTTGGGCTGGAGCTTCTCGTGGTTTGTGGCCTGGCTTGCTCCACCCCCTGCTCTTGAAATTCTCCCGGATGTGGGCTGCATTTTGGCTGCATTTTGGGCTGGAGCTTCTCGTGGTTTGGGGCCTGGCTTGCTCCACCCCCTGCTGTTGAGATTCTCCCGCATGTGCGCTGCATTTTGGCTGATTCTTGGGCTGGAGTTTCTCGTGGTTTGAGGCCTGGCTTGCTCCACCCCCTGCTCTTGAGATTCTCCCGGATGTGGGCTGCATTTTGGCTGCATTTTGGGCTGGAGCTTCTCGTGGTTTGAGGCCTGGCTTGCTCCAACCCCTGCTCTTGAGATTCTCCCGGATGTGGGTAGGATTTTGGCTGCCTTTTGGGCTGGAGCTTCTCGTGGTTTGAGGCCTGCCTTGCTCAAACCCCTGCTCTTGAGGTTCTCCCGGATGTGGGCTGCATTTTGGCTGCCTTTTGGGCTGGAGCTTCTCATGGTTTGAGGCCTGGCTTGCTCCACCCCCTGCTCTTGAGATTCTCCCGGATGTGGGCTGCATTTTGGCTGCCTTTTGGGCTGGAGCTTCTCCTGGTTTGAGGCCTGCCTTGCTCCACCCCCTGCTCTTGATATTCTCCCGGATATGGGCTGGATTTTTTCTGAATTTTGGGCTGGAGCTTCTCGTGGTTTGAGGCCTGGCTTGCTCCACCCCCTGCTCTTGAGATTCTCCTGGATGTGGGCTGCATTTTGGCTGCCTTTTGGGCTGGAGCTTCTCGTGGTTTGAGGCCTGGCTTGCTCCACCCCCTGCTCTTGAGATTCTCCCGGATGTGGGCTGGATTTTGGCTGCCTTTTGGGCTGGAGCTTCTCGTGGTTTGAGGCCTGGCTTGCTCCACCCCCTGCTCTTGAGATTCTCAGGGAGGTGGGCTGCATTGTAGCTGCCTTTAGGGCAGGAGCTTCTCGTGGTTTGAGGCCTGGCTTGCTCCACCCCCTGCTCTTGATTTTCTCATTGAGGTGGGCTGAATTTTGGCTGCCTTTTGGGCTGGAGCTTCTCGAGGTTTGAGGCCTGGCTTGCTCCACCCCCTGCTCTTGAGATTCTCCCGGATATGGGCTGCATTTTGGCTGCCTTTTGGGCTGGAGCTTCTCGAGGTTTGAGGCCTGGCTTGCTCCACCCCCTGCTCTTGAGATTCTCCCGGATGTGGGCTGCATTTTGGCTGCCTTTTGGGCTGGAGCTTCTCATGGTTTGAGGCCTGGCTTGCTCCACCCCCTGCTCTTGATTTTCTCATTGAGGTTTGCTGCATTTTGGCTGCCTTTTGGGCTGGAGCTTCTCGAGGTTTGAGGCCTGGCTTGCTCCACCCCCTGCTCTTGAGATTCTCCCAGATATGGGCTGCATTTTGGCTCCCTTTTGGGCTGGAGCTTCTCGAGGTTTGAGGCCTGGCTTGCTCCACCCCCTGCTCTTGAAATTGTCCCGGATGTCGGCTGCATTTTGGCTGCCTTTTGGGCTGGAGCTTCTCGTGGTTTCAGGCCTGGCTTGCTCCACCCCCTGCTCTTGAGATTCTCCCGGATGTGGGCTGGATTTTGGCTGCATTTTGGGCTGCAGCTTCTCGTGGTTTGAGGCCTGGCTTGCTCCACCCCCTGCTCTTGAGATTCTCCCGGAGGTGGACTGCAATTTGGCTGCCTTTTGGGCTGGAGCTTCTTGTGGTTTGAGGCCTGGCTTCCTCCACCCCCTGCTCTTGATATTCTCCCGGAGGTGGGCTGGAGTTTGGCTGCATTTTGGGCTGGAGCTTCTCGTGGTTTGAGGCCTGGCTTGCTCCACCCCCTGCTCTTGAGATTCTAACGGATGTGGGCTGCATTTTGGCTGCCTTTTTGGCTGGAGCTTCTCGCAGTTTGAGGCCTGGCTTGCTCCACCCCCTGGTCTTGAGATTCTCCCTGAGGTGGGCTTGAGTTTGGCTGCCTTTTGGACCGGAGCTTCTCGTGGTTTGAGGCCTGGCTTGCTCCCCTCCCTGCCCTTGATATTCTCCCTGAGGTGGGCTTGAGTTTGGCTGCCTTTTGGACCGGAGCTTCTCGTGGTTTGAGGCCTGGCTTACTCCACCCCCTGCTCTTGAGATTCTCCCTGATGTGGGCTGGATTTTGGCTGCCTTTTGGGCTGGAGCTTCTCATGGTTTGAGGCCTGGCTTGCTCCACCCCCTGCTCTTGAGATTCTCCCTGATGTGGTCTGCATTTTGGCAGCTTTTTGGGCTGGAGCTTCTCGTGGTTTGAGGCCTGGCTTGCTCCAACCCCTGCTCTTGAGATTCTCCCGGATGTGGGCTGCATTTTGGCTGCCTTTTGGGCTGGAGCTTCTCGTGGTTTGAGGCCTGGCTTGCTCCACCCCCTGCTCTTGAGATTCTCCCGGAGGTGGGCTGCATTTTGGCTGCCTTTTGGGCTGGAGCTTCTCATGGTTTGAGGCCTGGCTTGCTCCACCCCCTGCTCTTGAGATTCTCCCGGATGTGGGCTGCATTTTGGCTGCCTTTTGGGCTGGAGCTTCTCGTGGTTTGAGGCCTGGCTTGCTCCACCCCCTGCTCTTGAGATTCTCCCGGAGGTGGGCTGCATTTTGGCTGCCTTTTGGGCTGGAGCTTCTCGAGGTTTGAGGCCTGGCTTGCTCCACCCCCTGCTCTTGAGTTTCTCCTGGATGTGGGCTGGATTTTGGCTGCCTTTTGGGCTGGAGCTTCTTGTGGTTTGAGGCCTGGCTTCCTCCACTCCCTGCTCTTGATATTCTCCTGGAGGTGGGCTGGAGTTTGGCTGCATTTTGGGCTGGAGGTTCTCGTGGTTTGAGGCCTGGCTTGCTCCACCCCCTGCTCTTGAGATTCTCCCGGATGTGGGCTGGATTTTGGCTGCCTTTTGGGCTGGAGAATCTCGAGGTGTGAGGCCTGGCTTGCTCCACCCCCTGCTCTTGAGATTCTCCCGGAGGTGGGCTGCAATTTGGCTGCCTTTTGGGCTGGAGCTTCTCGTGGTTTGAGGCCGGGCATGCTCCACTCCCTGCTCTTGAGATTCTCCCGGAGGTGGGCTGGAGTTTGGCTGCCTTTTGGGCTGGAGGTTCTCGTGGTTTGAGGCCTGGCTTGCTCCACCCCCTGCTCTTGAGATTCTCCCGGATGTGGGCTGGATTTTGGCTGCCTTTTGGGCTGGAGCTTCTCATGGTTTGAGGCCTGGCTTGCTCCACCCCCTGCTCTTGAGATTCTCCCGGACATGGGCTGGATTTTGGCTGCATTTTGGGCTGGAGCTTCTCATGGTTTGAGGCCTGGCTTGCTCCACCCCCTGCTCTTGAGAATCTCCCGGATGTGGGCTGCATTTTGGATGCCATTTGGGCTGGAGCTTCTCGTGGTTTGGGGCCTGGCTTGCTCCACCCCCTGCTCTTGATATTCTCCTGGAGGTGGGCTGGAGTTTGGCTGCCTTTTGGGCTGGAGCTTCTCGTGGTTTGAGGCCTGGCTTGCTCCACCCCCTGCTCTTGAGTTTCTCCCGGAGGTGGGCTGGAGTTTGGCTGCCTTTTGGGCTGGAGCTTCTCGTGGTTTGAGGCCTGGCTTGCTCCACCCCCTGCTCTTGAGTTTCTCCCGGAGGTGGGCTGCATTTTGGATGCCATTTGGGCTGGAGCTTCTCGTGGTTTGGGGCCTGGCTTGCTCCACCCCCTGCTCTTGATATTCTCCTGGAGGTGGGCTGCATTTTGGCTGCCTTTTGGGCTGAAGCTTCTCGTGGTTTGAGGCCTGGCTTGCTCCACCCCCTGCTCTTGAGATTCTCCCTGATGTGGGCTGGATTTTGACTGCCTTTTGGGCTGGAGCTTCTCGTGGTTTGAGGCCTGGCTTGCTCCACCCCCTGCTCTTGAGATTCTCCCGGATGTGGGCTGGATTTTGGCTGCCTTTTGGGCTGGAGATTCTCGTAGTTTGAGGCCTGGCTTGCTCCACCCCCTGCTCTTGAGATTCTCCTGGAGGTGGGCTGGATTTTGGCTGCATTTTGGGCTGGAGCTTCTCGTGGTTTGAGGCCTGGCTTGCTCCACCCCCTGCTCTTGAGATTCTCCCGGAGGTGGGCTGGATTTTGGCTGCATTTTGGGCTGGAGCTTCTCATGGTTTGAGGCCTGCCTTGCTCGACCCCCTGCTCTTGATATTCTCCGGGAGGTGGGCTGGATTTTGGCTGCATTTTGGGCTGGAGCTTCTCATGGTTTGAGGCCTGGCTTGCTCCACCCTCTGCTCTTGATATTCTCCCGGATGTGGGCTGCATTTTGGCTGCTTTTAGTGCTGGAGCTTCTCGAGGTTTGAGGCCTGGCTTGCTCCACCCCCTGCTCTTGAGATTCTCCCGTATGTGGGCTGCATTTTGGCTGCCTTTTGGGCTGGAGAATCCCGAGGTTTGAGGCCTGCCTTGCTCCAGCCCCTGCTCTTGAGATTCTCCCGGATGTGGGCTGCATTTTGGCTGCCTTTTTGGCTGGAGCTTCTCGTGGTTTGAGGCCTGGCTTGCTCCACCCCCTGCTCTTGAGATTCTTCCGGATGTGGGCTGCATTTTGGCTGCCTTTTGGGCTGGAGGTTCTCATGGTTTGAGGCCTGGCTTGCTCCACCCTCTGCTCTTGAGATTCTCCCGGATGTGGGCTGGATTTTGACTGCCTTTTGGGCAGGAGCTTCTCGTGGTTTGAGGCCTGGCTTGCTCCAAACTCTGCCATTGAGATTCTCCCGGATGTGGGCAGCATTTTGGCTGCCTTTTGGGCTGGAGCTTCTCGTGGTTTGAGGCCTTGCTTGCTCCACCCCCTGCTCTTGAAATTGTCCCGGATGTGGGCTGCATTTTGGCTGCATTTTGGGCTGGAGCTTCTCGTGGTTTGAGGCCTGCCTTGCTCCACCCCCTGCTCTTGATATTCTCCCGGATGTGGGCTGGATTTTGGCTGCCTTTTGGGCTGGAGCTTCTCGAGGTTTGAGGCCTGGCTTCCTCCACCCCCTGCTCTTGAGATTCTCCCGGATGTGGGCTGCATTTTGGCTGCCTTTAGGGCTGGAGCTTCTCGTGGTTTGAGGCCTTGCTTGCTCCACCCCCTGCTCTTGAAATTGTCCCGGATGTGGGCTGCATTTTGGCTGCCTTTTGGGCTGGAGAATCTCGAGGTTTGAGGCCTGCCTTGCTCCACCCCCTGCTCTTGATATTCTCCCGGATGTGGGCTGCATTTTGGCTGCCTTTTGGGCTGGAGCTTCTCGAGGTTTGAGGCCTGGCTTGCTCCACCCCCTGCTCTTGAGATTCTCCCGGATGTGGGCTGCATTTTGTCTGCCTTTTGGGCTGGAGCTTCTCGTGGTTTGAGGCCTGGCTTGCTCCACCCCCTGCTCTTGAGATTCTCCCGGATGTGGGCTGCATTTTGTCTCCCTTTTGGGTTTGGAGCTTCTCGTGGTTTGAGGCCTGGCTTGCTCCACCCTCTGCTCTTGAGATTCTCCCGGATGTGGGCTGCATTTTGGCTGCCTTTTGGGCTGGAGCTTCTCCTGGTTTGAGGCCTGGCTTGCTCCACCCCCTGCTCTTGATATTCTCCCGGATATGGGCTGGATTTTTTCTGCATTTTGGGCAGGAGCTTCTCGTGGTTTGAGGCCTGGCTTGCTCCACCCCCTGCTCTTGAGATTCTCCTGGATGTGGGCTGGATTTTGGCTGCCTTTTGGGCTGGAGCTTCTCGTAGTTTGAGGCCTGGCTTGCTCCACCCCCTGCTCTTGAGATTCTCCTAGAGGTGGGCTGGATTTTGGCTGCATTTTGGGCTGGAGCTTCTCGTGGTTTGAGGCCTGGCTTGCTCCACCCCCTGCTCTTGAGATTCTCCCGGAGGTGGGCTGGATTTTGGCTGCATTTTGGGCTGGAGCTTCTCATGGTTTGAGGCCTGCCTTGCTCGACCCCCTGCTCTTGATATTCTCCGGGAGGTGGGCTGGATTTTGGCTGCATTTTGGGCTGGAGCTTCTCATGGTTTGAGGCCTGGCTTGCTCCACCCCCTGCTCTTGATATTCTCCCGGATGTGGGCTGCATTTTGGCTGCCTTTTGGGCTGGAGCTTCTCGAGGTTTGAGGCCTGGCTTGCTCCACCCCCTGCTCTTGAGATTCTCCCGGATGTGGGCTGCATTTTGGCTGCCTTTTGGGCTGGAGCTTCTCGTGGTTTGAGGCCTGGCTTGCTCCACCCCCTGCTCTTGAGAATCTCCCGGATGTGGGCTGGATTTTGGCTGCTTTTTGGGCTGGAGCTTCTCGTGGTTTGAGGCCTGGCTTGCTCCACCCCCTGCTCTTGAGAATCTCCCGGATGTGGGCTGGATTTTGGCTGCTTTTTGGGCTGGAGCTTCTCGTGGTTTGAGGCCTGGCTTGCTCCACCCCCTGCTCTTGAGATTCTCCCGGATGTGGGCTGCATTTTCGCTGCCTTTTGGGCTGGAGCTTCTCGTGGTTTGAGGCCTGGCTTGCTCCACCCCCTGCTCTTGAGATTCTCCCGGATGTGGGCTGCATTTTGGCTGCCTTTTGGGCTGGAGCTTCTCGTGCTTTGAGGCCTGGCTTGCTCCACCCTCTTCTCTTGATATTCTCCCGGATGTGGGCTGCATTTTGGCTGCTTTTAGTGCTGGAGCTTCTCGAGGTTTGAGGCCTGGCTTGCTCCACCCCCTGCTCTTGAGATTCTCCCGTATGTGGGCTGCATTTTGGCTGCCTTTTGGGCTGGAGAATCCCGAGGTTTGAGGCCTGCCTTGCTCCAGCCCCTGCTCTTGAGATTCTCCCGGATGTGGGCTGCATTTTGGCTGCCTTTTTGGCTGGAGCTTCTCGTGGTTTGAGGCCTGGCTTGCTCCACCCCCTGCTCTTGAGATTCTTCCGGATGTGGGCTGCATTTTGGCTGCCTTTTGGGCTGGAGGTTCTCATGGTTTGAGGCCTGGCTTGCTCCACCCTCTGCTCTTGAGATTCTCCCGGATGTGGGCTGGATTTTGACTGCCTTTTGGGCAGGAGCTTCTCGTGGTTTGAGGCCTGGCTTCCTCCACCCCCTGCTCTTGAGATTCTCCCGGATGTGGGCTGCATTTTGGCTGCCTCTAGGGCTGGAGCTTCTCGTGGTTTGAGGCCTGGCTTCCTCCACCCCCTGCTCTTGAGATTGTCCCGGATGTGGGCTGCATTTTGGCTGCCTTTTGGGCTGGAGCTTCTTGTGGTTGGAGGCCTGGCTTGCTCCAAACTCTGCCATTGAGATTCTCCCGGATGTGGGCAGCATTTTGGCTGCCTTTTGGGCTGGAGCTTCTCGTGGTTTGAGGCCTTGCTTGCTCCACCCCCTGCTCTTGAAATTGTCCCGGATGTGGGCTGCATTTTGGCTGCATTTTGGGCTGGAGCTTCTCGTGGTTTGAGGCCTGCCTTGCTCCACCCCCTGCTCTTGATATTCTCCCGGATGTGGGCTGGATTTTGGCTGTCTTTTGGGCTGGAGCTTCTCGAGGTTTGAGGCCTGGCTTCCTCCACCCCCTGCTCTTGAGATTCTCCCGGATGTGGGCTGCATTTTGGCTGCCTTTAGGGCTGGAGCTTCTCGTGGTTTGAGGCCTTGCTTGCTCCACCCCCTGCTCTTGAAATTGTCCCGGATGTGGGCTGCATTTTGGCTGCCTTTTGGGCTGGAGAATCTCGAGGTTTGAGGCCTGCCTTGCTCCACCCCCTGCTCTTGATATTCTCCCGGATGTGGGCTGCATTTTGGCTGCCTTTTGGGCTGGAGCTTCTCGAGGTTTGAGGCCTGGCTTGCTCCACCCCCTGCTCTTGAGATTCTCCCGGATGTGGGCTGCATTTTGTCTGCCTTTTGGGCTGGAGCTTCTCGTGGTTTGAGGCCTGGCTTGCTCCACCCCCTGCTCTTGAGATTCTCCCGGATGTGGGCTGCATTTTGTCTCCCTTTTGGGTTTGGAGCTTCTCGTGGTTTGAGGCCTGGCTTCCTCCACCCTCTGCTCTTGAGATTCTCCCGGATGTGGGCTGCATTTTGGCTGCCTTTTGGGCTGGAGCTTCTCCTGGTTTGAGGCCTGGCTTGCTCCACCCCCTGCTCTTGATATTCTCCCGGATATGGGCTGGATTTTTTCTGCATTTTGGGCTGGAGCTTCTCGAGGCTTGAGGCCTGGCTTGCTCCACGCCCTGCTCTTGATATTCTCCTGGATGTGGGCTGCGTTTTGGCTACATTTTGGGCTGGAGCTTCTCATGGATTGAGGCCTGGCTTGCTCCACCCCCTGCTCTTGAGATTCTCCCGGATGTGGGCTGGATTTTGGCTGCCTTTTGGGCTGGAGCTTCCCGTGGTTTGAGGCCTGGCTTGCTCCACCCCCTGCTCTTGAGATTCTCCCGGATGTGGGCTGCATTTTGGCTGCCTTTAGGGCTGGAGCTTCTCGTGGTTTGAGGCCTTGCTTGCTCCACCCCCTGCTCTTGAAATTGTCCCGGATGTGGGCTGCATTTTGGCTGCCTTTTGGGCTGGAGAATCTCGAGGTTTGAGGCCTGCCTTGCTCCACCCCCTGCTCTTGATATTCTCCCGGATGTGGGCTGCATTTTGGCTGCCTTTTGGGCTGGAGCTTCTCGAGGTTTGAGGCCTGGCTTGCTCCACCCCCTGCTCTTGAGATTCTCCCGGATGTGGGCTGCATTTTGTCTGCCTTTTGGGCTGGAGCTTCTCGTGGTTTGAGGCCTGGCTTGCTCCACCCCCTGCTCTTGAGATTCTCCCGGATGTGGGCTGCATTTTGTCTCCCTTTTGGGTTTGGAGCTTCTCGTGGTTTGAGGCCTGGCTTGCTCCACCCTCTGCTCTTGAGATTCTCCCGGATGTGGGCTGCATTTTGGCTGCCTTTTGGACTGGAGCTTCTCCTGGTTTGAGGCCTGGCTTGCTCCACCCCCTGCTCTTGATATTCTCCCGGATATGGGCTGGATTTTTTCTGCATTTTGGGCTGGAGCTTCTCGTGGTTTGAGGCCTGGCTTGCTCCACCCCCTGCTCTTGAGATTCTCCTGGATGTGGGCTGGATTTTGGCTGCCTTTTGGGCTGGAGCTTCTCGAGGTTTGAGGCCTGGCTTGCTCCACGCCCTGCTCTTGATATTCTCCTGGATGTGGGCTGCGTTTTGGCTACATTTTGGGCTGGAGCTTCTCATGGATTGAGGCCTGGCTTGCTCCACCCCCTGCTCTTGAGATTCTCCCGGATGTGGGCTGGATTTTGGCTGCCTTTTGGGCTGGAGCTTCCCGTGGTTTGAGGCCTGGCTTGCTCCACCCAATGCTCTTGATATTCTCCTCGATGTGGGCTGCATTTTGGCTGCCTTTTGTGCCGGAGCTTCTCGTGGTTTGAGGCCTGGCTTGCTCCACCACCTGCTCTTGAGATTCTCCCGGATGTGGGCTGCATTTTGGCTGAATCTTGGGCTGGAGCTTCCCGTGGTTTGAGGCCTGGCTTGCTCCACCCCCTGCTCTTGAGATTCTCCCGGATGTGGGCTGTATTTTGGCTGCATTTTGGGCTGGAGCTTCTCGTGGTTTGAGGCCTGGCTTGCTCCACCCCCTGCTCTTGAGATTCTCCCGGATGTGGGCTGCATTTTGACTGCCTTTTGGGCTGGAGCTTCTCGAGGTTTGAGGCCTGGCTTGCTCCACCCCCTGCTCTTGAGATTCTCCCGGAGGTGGGCTGCATTTTGGCTGCCTTTTGGGCTGGAGCTTCTCGTGGTTTGAGGCCTGCCTTGCTCCACCCCCTGCTCTTGAGATTCTCCTGGATTTGGGCTGGATTTTGGCTGCCTTTTGGGCTGGAGCTTCTCGTGGTTTGAGGCCTGGCTTGCTCCACCCCCTGCTCTTGAGATTCTCCCGGATGTGGGCTGGATTTTGGCTCCCTTTTGGGCTGGAGCTTCTCGTGGTTTGAGGCCTGGCTTGCTCCACCCCCTGCTCTTGATATTCTCCTGGATGTGGGCTGCGTTTTGGCTACATTTTGGGCTGGAGCTTCTCATGGATTGAGGCCTGGCTTGCTCCACCCCCTGCTCTTGAGATTCTCCCGGATGTGGGCTGGAATTTGGCTGCCTTTTGGGCTGGAGCTTCTCGTGGTTTGAGGCCTGGCTTGCTCCACCCCCTGCTCTTGAGATTCTCCCAGATGTGGGCTGCATTTTGGCTGATAATTGGGCTGGAGATTCTCGTGGTTTGAGGCCTGGATTGCTCCACCCCCTGCTCTTGAGATTCTCCCGGATGTGGGCTGCATTTTGGCTGCCTGTTGGGCTGGAGCTTCTCGTGGTTTGAGGCCTGGCTTGCTCCACCCCCTGCTCTTGAGATTCTCCCGGATGTGGGCTGCATTTTGGCTGTCTTTTGGGCTGGAGGTTCTCGTGGTTTGAGGCCTGGCTTGCTCCACCCCCTGCTCTTGATATTCTCAGGGAGGTGGGCTGCATTTTGGCTGCATTTTGGGCTGGAGCTTCTCGTGGTTTGAGGCCTGGATTGCTCCACCCAATGGTCTTGATATTCTCCCGGATGTGGGCTGCATTTTGGCTGCCTTTTGTGCTGGAGCTTCTCGTGTTTTGAGGCCTGGCTTGCTCCAGCCCCTGCTCTTGAGATTGTCCCGGATGTGGGCTGCATTTTGGCTGATTCTTGGGCTGGAGCTTCTCGTGGTTTGAGGCCTGGCTTGCTCCACCCCCTGCTCTTGAGATTCTCCCGGATGTGGGCTGCATTTTGGCTGCCTTTTGGGCTGGAGCTTCTCGTGGTTTGAGGCCTGGCTTGCTCCACCCCCTGCTCTTGATATTCTCCCGGATGTGGGCTGGATTTTGGCTGCCTTTTGGGCTGGAGCTTCTCGTGGTTTGAGGCCTGGCTTGCTCCACCCCCTGCTCTTGAGATGCTCCCGGATGTGGGCTGCATTTTGGCTGCATTTTGGGCTGGAGCTTCTCGAGGTTTGTGGCCTGGCTTGCTCCACCCCCTGCTCTTGAAATTCTCCCGGATGTGGGCTGCATTTTGGCTGCCTTTTGGGCTGGAACTTCTCATGGTTTGAGGCCTGGCTTGCTCCACCCCCTGCTCTTGAGAATCTCCCGGACGTTGGCTGCATTTTGGCTGCCTTTTGGGCTGGAGCTTCCCATGGTTTGAGGCCTGGCTTGCTCCACCAACTGCTATTGATATTGTCCCGGATGTTGCCTGGATTTTGGTTGCCTTTTGGGCTGGAGCTTCTCGTGGTTTGAGGCCTGGCTTGCTCCACCCCCTGCTCTTGATATTCTCCCGGATGTGGGCTGGATTTTGGCTGCCTTTTGGGCTGGAGCTTCTCGTGGTTTGAGGCCTGGCTTGCTCCACCCCCTGCTCTTGAGATGCTCCCGGATGTGGGCTGCATTTTGGCTGCATTTTGGGCTGGAGCTTCTCGAGGTTTGTGGCCTGGCTTGCTCCACCCCCTGCTCTTGAAATTCTCCCGGATGTGGGCTGCATTTTGGCTGCCTTTTGGGCTGGAACTTCTCATGGTTTGAGGCCTGGCTTGCTCCACCCCCTGCTCTTGAGAATCTCCCGGATGTTGGCTGCATTTTGGCTGCCTTTTGGGCTGGAGCTTCCCATGGTTTGAGGCCTGGCTTGCTCCACCAACTGCTATTGATATTCTCCCGGATGTTGCCTGGATTTTGGTTGCCTTTTGGGCTGGAGCTTCTTGTGGTTTGAGGCCTGGCTTGCTCCACCCCATGCTCTTGAGATTCTCCCGGATGTGGGCTGCATTTTGGCTGCCTTTTGTGCTGGAGCTTCTCGTGGTTTGAGGCCTGGCTTGCTCCAGCCCCTGCTCTTGAGATTCTCCCTGATGTGGGCTGGATTTTGGCTGCCTTTTGGGCTGGAGCTTCTCGTGGTTTGAGGTCTGGCTTGCTCGACCCCCTGCTCTTGAGATTACCCCGGACGTGGGCTGGATTTTGGCTGCCTTTTGGGCTGGAGCTTCTCGTGGTTTGAGGCCTGGCTTGCTCCACCCCCTGCTCTTGAGATTACCCCGGACGTGGGCTGCATTTTGGCTGCCTTTTGGGCTGGAGCTTCTCATGGTTTGAGGCCTGGCTTGCTCCACCCCCTGCTCTTGAGATGCTCCCGGATGTGGGCTGCATTTTGGCTGCATTTTGGGCTGGAGCTTCTCATGGTTTGAGGCCTGGCTTGCTCCACCAACTGCTATTGATATTCTCCTGGATGTGGGCTGCATTTTGGCTGATACTTGTGCTGGGGCTTCTTGTGGTTTGAGGCCTGGCTTGCTCCACCCCCTGCTCTTGATATTGTCCCGGATGTTGCCTGGATTTTGGTTGCCTTTTGGGCTGGAGCTTCTTGTGGTTTGAGGCCTGGCTTGCTCCACCCCCTGCTCTTGATATTCTCCCAGATGTGGGCTGCATTTTGGCTGCCTTTTGGGCTGGAGCTTCTCGAGGTTTGAGGCCTGGCTTGCTCCACGCCCTGCTCTTGAGATTCTCCTGGATGTGGGCTGCGTTTTGGCTACATTTTGGGCTGCAGCTTCTCATGGATTGAGGCCTGGCTTGCTCCACCCCCTGCTCTTGAGATGCTCCCGGATGTGGGCTGCATTTTGGCTGCATTTTGGGCTGGAGCTTCTCGAGGTTTGTGGCCTGGCTTGCTCCACCCCCTGCTCTTGAAATTCTCCCGGATGTGGGCTGCATTTTGGCTGCATTTTGGGCTGGAACTTCTCATGGTTTGAGGCCTGGCTTGCTCCACCCCCTGCTCTTGAGAATCTCCCGGATGTTGGCTGCATTTTGGCTGCCTTTTGGGCTGGAGCTTCCCATGGTTTGAGGCCTGGCTTGCTCCACCAACTGCTATTGATATTGTCCCGGATGTTGCCTGGATTTTGGTTGCCTTTTGGGCTGGAGCTTCTTGTGGTTTGAGGCCTGGCTTGCTCCACCCCATGCTCTTGAGATTCTCCCGGATGTGGGCTGCATTTTGGCTGCCTTTTGTGCTGGAGCTTCTCGTGGTTTGAGGCCTGGCTTGCTCCAGCCCCTGCTCTTGAGATTCTCCCTGATGTGGGCTGGATTTTGGCTGCCTTTTGGGCTGGAGCTTCTCGTGGTTTGAGGTCTGGCTTGCTCGACCCCCTGCTCTTGAGATTACCCCGGACGTGGGCTGGATTTTGGCTGCTTTTTGGGCTGGAGCTTCTCGTGGTTTGAGGCCTGGCTTGCTCCACCCCCTGCTCTTGAGATTACCCCGGACGTGGGCTGCATTTTGGCTGCCTTTTGGGCTGGAGCTTCTCATGGTTTGAGGCCTGGCTTGCTCCACCCCCTGCTCTTGAGATGCTCCCGGATGTGGGCTGCATTTTGGCTGCATTTTGGGCTGGAGCTTCTCATGGTTTGAGGCCTGGCTTGCTCCACCAACTGCTATTGATATTCTCCTGGATGTGGGCTGCATTTTGGCTGATACTTGTGCTGGGGCTTCTTGTGGTTTGAGGCCTGGCTTGCTCCACCCCCTGCTCTTGATATTGTCCCGGATGTTGCCTGGATTTTGGTTGCCTTTTGGGCTGGAGCTTCTTGTGGTTTGAGGCCTGGCTTGCTCCACCCCCTGCTCTTGATATTCTCCCAGATGTGGGCTGCATTTTGGCTGCATTTTGGGCTGGAGCTTCTCGAGGTTTGAGGCCTGGCTTGCTCCACGCCCTGCTCTTGAGATTCTCCTGGATGTGGGCTGCGTTTTGGCTACATTTTGGGCTGCAGCTTCTCATGGATTGAGGCCTGGCTTGCTCCACCCCCTGCTCTTGAGATTTTCCCGGATGTGGGCTGGATTTTGGCTGCCTTTTGGGCTGGAGCTTCCCGTGGTTTGAGGCCTGGCTTGCTGCACCCCCTGCTCTTGAGATTCTCCCGGATGTGGGCTGCATTTTGGCTGATTCTTGGGCTGGAGCTTCCCGTGGTTTGAGGCCTGGCTTGCTCCACCCCCTGCTCTTCAGATTCTCCCGGATGTGGGCTGCATTTTGGCTGATTCTTGAGCTGGAGCTTCCCGTGGTTTGAGGCCTGGCTTGCTCCACCCCCTGCTCTTGAGATTCTCCCGGATGTGGGCTGGAATTTGGCTGCCTTTTGGGCTGGAGCTTCTCGTGGTTTGAGGCCTGGCTTGCTCCACCCCCTGCTCTTGAGATTCTCCCGGATGTGGGCTGCATTTTGGCTGATAATTGGGCTGGAGATTCTCGTGGTTTGAGGCCTGGATTGCTCCACCCCCTGCTCTTGAGATTCTCCCGGATGTGGGCTGCATTTTGGCTGCCTGTTGGGCTGGAGCTTCTCGTGGTTTGAGGCCTGGCTTGCTCCACCCCCTGCTCTTGAGATTCTCCCGGATGTGGGCTGCATTTTGGCTCTCTTTTGGGCTGGAGCTTCTCGTGGTTTGAGGCCTGGCTTGCTCCACCCCCTGCTCTTGAGATTCTCCCGGATGTGGGCTGCATTTTGGCTGCCTTTTGGGCTGCAGCTTCTCCTGGTTTGAGGCCTGGATTGCTCCACCCAATGGTCTTGATATTCTCCCGGATGTGGGCTGCATTTTGGCTGCCTTTTGTGCTGGTGCTTCTCGTGGTTTGAGGCCTGGCTTGCTCCAGCCCCTGCTCTTGAGATTCTCCCGGATGTGGGCTGCATTTTGGCTGATTCTTGGGCTGGAGCTTCCCGTGGTTTGAGGCCTGGCTTGCTCCACCCCCTGCTCTTGAGATTCTCCCGGATGTGGGCTGCATTTTGGCTGCCTTTTGGGCTGGAGCTTCTCGTGGTTTGAAGCCTAGCTTGCTCCACCCCCTGCTCTTGAGATTCTCCCGGATGTGGGCTGGATTTTGGCTGCATTTTGGGCTGGAGCTTCTCGTGGTTTCAGGCCTGGCTTGCTCCACCCCCTGCTCTTGAGATGCTCCCGGATGTGGGCTGCATTTTGGCTGCATTTTGGGCTGGAGCTTCTCGAGGTTTGTGGCCTGGCTTGCTCCACCCCCTGCTCTTGAAATTCTCCCGGATGTGGGCTGCATTTTGGCTGCCTTTTGGGCTGGAACTTCTCATGGTTTGAGGCCTGGCTTGCTCCACCCCCTGCTCTTGAGATTCTCCCGGATGTTGGCTGCATTTTGGCTGCCTTTTGGGCTGGAGCTTCCCATGGTTTGAGGCCTGGCTTGCTCCACCAACTGCTATTGATATTCTCCTGGATGTGGGCTGCATTTTGGCTGCATTTTGTGCTGGGGCTTCTCGTGGTTTGAGGCCTGGCTTGCTCCACCCCCTGCTCTTGATATTGTCCCGGATGTTGCCTGGATTTTGGTTGCCTTTTGGGCTGGAGCTTCTTGTGGTTTGAGGCCTGGCTTGCTCCACCCCATGCTCTTGAGATTCTCCCGGATGTGGGCTGCATTTTGGCTGCATTTTGGGCTGGAGGTTCTCGTGGTTTGAGGCCTGGCTTGCTCCACCCCCTGCTCTTGAGATTCTTGCTGATGTGTGCTGGATTTTGGCTGCCTTTTGGGCTGGAGCTTCTCATGGTTTGAGGCCTGGCTTGCTCCACCCCCTTCTCTTGAGATTCTCCCGGAGATGGGCTGGATTTTGGCTGCATTTTGGGCTGGAGCTTCTCATGGTTTGAGGCCTGGCTTGCTCCACCCCCTGCTCTTGAGAATCTCCCGGATGTGGGCTGCATTTTGGATGCCATTTGGGCTGGAGCTTCTCGTGGTTTGGGGCCTGGCTTGCTCCACCCCCTGCTCTTGATATTCTCCTGGAGGTGGGCTGGAGTTTGGCTGCCTTTTGGGCTGGAGCTTCTCGTGGTTTGAGGCCTGGCTTGCTCCACCCCCTGCTCTTGAGTTTCTCCCGGAGGTGGGCTGCATTTTGGATGCCATTTGGGCTGGAGCTTCTCGTGGTTTGGGGCCTGGCTTGCTCCACCCCCTGCTCTTGATATTCTCCTGGAGGTGGGCTGCATTTTGGCTGCCTTTTGGGCTGAAGCTTCTCGTGGTTTGAGGCCTGGCTTGCTCCACCCCCTGCTCTTGAGATTCTCCCTGATGTGGGCTGGATTTTGACTGCCTTTTGGGCTGGAGCTTCTCGTGGTTTGAGGCCTGGCTTGCTCCACCCCCTGCTCTTGAGATTCTCCCGGATGTGGGCTGGATTTTGG
Organism: Rhynochetos jubatus; assembly: GCA_027574665.1. Classification (NCBI taxonomy): domain Eukaryota; kingdom Metazoa; phylum Chordata; class Aves; order Eurypygiformes; family Rhynochetidae; genus Rhynochetos; species Rhynochetos jubatus. The sequence goes on from CM050669.1 coordinate 1,721,507, forward strand.
CTGCCTTTTGGGCTGGAGCTTCTCGTAGTTTGAGGCCTGGCTTGCTCCACCCCCTGCTCTTGAGATTCTCCTGGAGGTGGGCTGGATTTTGGCTGCATTTTGGGCTGGAGCTTCTCGTGGTTTGAGGCCTGGCTTGCTCCACCCCCTGCTCTTGAGATTCTCCCGGAGGTGGGCTGGATTTTGGCTGCATTTTGGGCTGGAGCTTCTCATGGTTTGAGGCCTGCCTTGCTCGACCCCCTGCTCTTGATATTCTCCGGGAGGTGGGCTGGATTTTGGCTGCATTTTGGGCTGGAGCTTCTCATGGTTTGAGGCCTGGCTTGCTCCACCCTCTGCTCTTGATATTCTCCCGGATGTGGGCTGCATTTTGGCTGCCTTTTGGGCTGGAGCTTCTCGTGGTTTGGGGCCTGGCTTGCTCCACCCCCTGCTCTTGATATTCTCCCGGATGTGGGCTGCATTTTGGCTGCTTTTTGGGCTGGAGCTTCTCGTGGTTTGAGGCCTGGCTTGCTCCACCCCCTGCTCTTGAGAATCTCCCGGATGTGGGCTGGATTTTGGCTGCTTTTTGGGCTGGAGCTTCTCGTGGTTTGAGGCCTGGCTTGCTCCACCCCCTGCTCTTGAGAATCTCCCGGATGTGGGCTGGATTTTGGCTGCCTTTTGGGCTGGAGCTTCTCGTGGTTTGAGGCCTGGCTTGCTCCACCCTCTTCTCTTGATATTCTCCCGGATGTGGGCTGCATTTTGGCTGCTTTTAGTGCTGGAGCTTCTCGAGGTTTGAGGCCTGGCTTGCTCCACCCCCTGCTCTTGAGATTCTCCCGTATGTGGGCTGCATTTTGGCTGCCTTTTGGGCTGGAGAATCCCGAGGTTTGAGGCCTGCCTTGCTCCAGCCCCTGCTCTTGAGATTCTCCCGGATGTGGGCTGCATTTTGGCTGCCTTTTGGGCTGGAGCTTCTCGTGGTTTGAGGCCTGCCTTGCTCCACCCCCTGCTCTTGATATTCTCCCGGATGTGGGCTGGATTTTGGCTGCCTTTTGGGCTGGAGCTTCTCGAGGTTTGAGGCCTGGCTTCCTCCACCCCCTGCTCTTGAGATTCTCCCGGATGTGGGCTGCATTTTGGCTGCCTTTAGGGCTGGAGCTTCTCGTGGTTTGAGGCCTTGCTTGCTCCACCCCCTGCTCTTGAAATTGTCCCGGATGTGGGCTGCATTTTGGCTGCCTTTTGGGCTGGAGAATCTCGAGGTTTGAGGCCTGCCTTGCTCCACCCCCTGCTCTTGATATTCTCCCGGATGTGGGCTGCATTTTGGCTGCCTTTTGGGCTGGAGCTTCTCGAGGTTTGAGGCCTGGCTTGCTCCACCCCCTGCTCTTGAGATTCTCCCGGATGTGGGCTGCATTTTGTCTGCCTTTTGGGCTGGAGCTTCTCGTGGTTTGAGGCCTGGCTTGCTCCACCCCCTGCTCTTGAGATTCTCCCGGATGTGGGCTGCATTTTGTCTCCCTTTTGGGTTTGGAGCTTCTCGTGGTTTGAGGCCTGGCTTGCTCCACCCTCTGCTCTTGAGATTCTCCCGGATGTGGGCTGCATTTTGGCTGCCTTTTGGGCTGGAGCTTCTCCTGGTTTGAGGCCTGGCTTGCTCCACCCCCTGCTCTTGATATTCTCCCGGATATGGGCTGGATTTTTTCTGCATTTTGGGCAGGAGCTTCTCGTGGTTTGAGGCCTGGCTTGCTCCACCCCCTGCTCTTGAGATTCTCCTGGATGTGGGCTGGATTTTGGCTGCCTTTTGGGCTGGAGCTTCTCGAGGTTTGAGGCCTGGCTTGCTCCACGCCCTGCTCTTGATATTCTCCTGGATGTGGGCTGCGTTTTGGCTACATTTTGGGCTGGAGCTTCTCATGGATTGAGGCCTGGCTTGCTCCACCCCCTGCTCTTGAGATTCTCCCGGATGTGGGCTGGATTTTGGCTGCCTTTTGGGCTGGAGCTTCCCGTGGTTTGAGGCCTGGCTTGCTCCACACCCTGCTCTTGGGATTCTCCCGGATGTGGGCTGCATTTTGGCTGCCTTTAGGGCTGGAGCTTCTCGTGGTTTGAGGCCTTGCTTGCTCCACCCCCTGCTCTTGAAATTGTCCCGGATGTGGGCTGCATTTTGGCTGCCTTTTGGGCTGGAGAATCTCGAGGTTTGAGGCCTGCCTTGCTCCACCCCCTGCTCTTGATATTCTCCCGGATGTGGGCTGCATTTTGGCTGCGTTTTGGGCTGGAGCTTCTCGAGGTTTGAGGCCTGGCTTGCTCCACCCCCTGCTCTTGAGATTCTCCCGGATGTGGGCTGCATTTTGTCTGCCTTTTGGGCTGGAGCTTCTCGTGGTTTGAGGCCTGGCTTGCTCCACCCCCTGCTCTTGAGATTCTCCCGGATGTGGGCTGCATTTTGTCTCCCTTTTGGGTTTGGAGCTTCTCGTGGTTTGAGGCCTGGCTTGCTCCACCCTCTGCTCTTGAGATTCTCCCGGATGTGGGCTGCATTTTGGCTGCCTTTTGGGCTGGAGCTTCTCCTGGTTTGAGGCCTGGCTTGCTCCACCCCCTGCTCTTGATATTCTCCCGGATATGGGCTGGATTTTTTCTGCATTTTGGGCTGGAGCTTCTTGTGGTTTGAGGCCTGGCTTGCTCCACCCCCTGCTCTTGAGATTCTCCTGGATGTGGGCTGGATTTTGGCTGCCTTTTGGGCTGGAGCTTCTCGAGGTTTGAGGCCTGGCTTGCTCCACGCCCTGCTCTTGATATTTTCCTGGATGTGGGCTGCGTTTTGGCTACATTTTGGGCTGGAGCTTCTCATGGATTGAGGCCTGGCTTGCTCCACCCCCTGCTCTTGAGATTCTCCCGGATGTGGGCTGGATTTTGGCTGCCTTTTGGGCTGGAGCTTCCCGTGGTTTGAGGCCTGGCTTGCTCCACCCAATGCTCTTGATATTCTCCTCGATGTGGGCTGCATTTTGGCTGCCTTTTGTGCCGGAGCTTCTCGTGGTTTGAGGCCTGGCTTGCTCCACCACCTGCTCTTGAGATTCTCCCGGATGTGGGCTGCATTTTGGCTGTCTTTTGGGCTGGAGCTTCCCGTGGTTTGAGGCCTGGCTTGCTCCACCCCCTGCTCTTGAGATTCTCCCGGATGTGGGCTGTATTTTGGCTGCATTTTGGGCTGGAGCTTCTCGTGGTTTGAAGCCTGGCTTGCTCCACCCCCTGCTCTTGAGATTCTCCCGGATGTGGGCTGCATTTTGACTGCCTTTTGGGCTGGAGCTTCTCATGGTTTGAGGCCTGGCTTGCTCCACCCCCTGCTCTTGAGATTCTCCCGGAGGTGGGCTGCATTTTGGCTGCCTTTTGGGCTGGAGCTTCTCGTGGTTTGAGGCCTGGCTTGCTCCACCCCCTGCTCTTGAGATTCTCCTGGATTTGGGCTGGATTTTGGCTGCCTTTTGGGCTGGAGCTTCTCGTGGTTTGAGGCCTGGCTTGCTCCACCCCCTGCTCTTGAGATTCTCCCGGATGTGGGCTGGATTTTGGCTCCCTTTTGGGCTGGAGCTTCTCGTGGTTTGAGGCCTGGCTTGCTCCACCCCCTGCTCTTGATATTCTCCTGGATGTGGGCTGCGTTTTGGCTACATTTTGGGCTGGAGCTTCTCATGGATTGAGGCCTGGCTTGCTCCACCCCCTGCTCTTGAGATTCTCCCGGATGTGGGCTGGAATTTGGCTGCCTTTTGGGCTGGAGCTTCTCGTGGTTTGAGGCCTGGCTTGCTCCACCCCCTGCTCTTGAGATTCTCCCAGATGTGGGCTGCATTTTGGCTGATAATTGGGCTGGAGATTCTCGTGGTTTGAGGCCTGGATTGCTCCACCCCCTGCTCTTGAGATTCTCCCGGATGTGGGCTGCATTTTGGCTGCCTGTTGGGCTGGAGCTTCTCGTGGTTTGAGGCCTGGCTTGCTCCACCCCCTGCTCTTGAGATTCTCCCGGATGTGGGCTGCATTTTGGCTGCCTTTTGGGCTGGAGGTTCTCGTGGTTTGAGGCCTGGCTTGCTCCACCCCCTGCTCTTGATATTCTCAGGGAGGTGGGCTGCATTTTGGCTGATACTTGGGCTGGAGCTTCTCGTGGTTTGAGGCCTGGATTGCTCCACCCAATGGTCTTGATATTCTCCCGGATGTGGGCTGCATTTTGGCTGCCTTTAGGGCTGGAGCTTCTCGTGGTTTGAGGCCTGGCTTGCTCCACCCCCTGCTCTTGAGATTCTCCCGGATGTGGGCTGCATTTTGGCTGATTCTTGGGCTGGAGCTTCTCGTGGTTTGAGGCCTGGCTTGCTCCACCCCCTGCTCTTGAGATTCTCCCGGATGTGGGCTGCATTTTGGCTGCCTTTTGGGCTGGAGCTTCTCGTGGTTTGAGGCCTGGCTTGCTCCACCCCCTGCTCTTGAGATTCTCCCGGATGTGGGCTCCATTTTGGCTGATTCTTGGGCTGGAGCTTCTCGTGGTTTGAGGCCTGGCTTGCTCCACCCCCTGCTCTTGATATTCTCCCGGATGTGGGCTGGATTTTGGCTGCCTTTTGGGCTGGAGCTTCTCGTGGTTTGAGGCCTGGCTTGCTCCACCCCCTGCTCTTGAGATGCTCCCGGATGTGGGCTGCATTTTGGCTGCATTTTGGGCTGGAGCTTCTCGAGGTTTGTGGCCTGGCTTGCTCCACCCCCTGCTCTTGAAATTCTCCCGGATGTGGGCTGCATTTTGGCTGCCTTTTGGGCTGGAACTTCTCATGGTTTGAGGCCTGGCTTGCTCCACCCCCTGCTCTTGAGAATCTCCCGGATGTTGGCTGCATTTTGGCTGCCTTTTGGGCTGGAGCTTCCCATGGTTTGAGGCCTGGCTTGCTCCACCAACTGCTATTGATATTCTCCTGGATGTGGGCTGCATTTTGGCTGATACTTGTGCTGGGGCTTCTCGTGGTTTGAGGCCTGGCTTGCTCCACCCCCTGCTCTTGATATTGTCCCGGATGTTGCCTGGATTTTGGTTGCCTTTTGGGCTGGAGCTTCTTGTGGTTTGAGGCCTGGCTTGCTCCACCCCATGCTCTTGAGATTCTCCCGGATGTGGGCTGCATTTTGGCTGCCTTTTGTGCTGGAGCTTCTCATGGTTTGAGGCCTGGCTTGCTCCAGCCCCTGCTCTTGAGATTCTCCCTGATGTGGGCTGGATTTTGGCTGCCTTTTGGGCTGGAGCTTCTCGTGGTTTGAGGTCTGGCTTGCTCGACCCCCTGCTCTTGAGATTACCCCGGACGTGGGCTGGATTTTGGCTGCCTTTTGGGCTGGAGCTTCTCGTGGTTTGAGGCCTGGCTTGCTCCACCCCCTGCTCTTGAGATTACCCCGGACGTGGGCTGCATTTTGGCTGCCTTTTGGGCTGGAGCTTCTCATGGTTTGAGGCCTGGCTTGCTCCACCCCCTGCTCTTGAGATGCTCCCGGATGTGGGCTGCATTTTGGCTGCATTTTGGGCTGGAGCTTCTCATGGTTTGAGGCCTGGCTTGCTCCACCAACTGCTATTGATATTCTCCTGGATGTGGGCTGCATTTTGGCTGATACTTGTGCTGGGGCTTCTCGTGGTTTGAGGCCTGGCTTGCTCCACCCCCTGCTCTTGATATTGTCCCGGATGTTGCCTGGATTTTGGTTGCCTTTTGGGCTGGAGCTTCTTGTGGTTTGAGGCCTGGCTTGCTCCACCCCATGCTCTTGAGATTCTCCCGGATATGGGCTGCATTTTGGCTGCGTTTTGGGCTGGAGCTTCTCGAGGTTTGAGGCCTGGCTTGCTCCACCCCCTGCTCTTGATATTCTCCCAGATGTGGGCTGCATTTTGGCTGCCTTTTGGGCTGGAGCTTCTCGAGGTTTGAGGCCTGGCTTGCTCCACGCCCTGCTCTTGATATTCTCCTGGATGTGGGCTGCGTTTTGGCTACATTTTGGGCTGCAGCTTCTCATGGATTGAGGCCTGGCTTGCTCCACCCCCTGCTCTTGAGATTTTCCCGGATGTGGGCTGGATTTTGGCTGCCTTTTGGGCTGGAGCTTCCCGTGGTTTGAGGCCTGGCTTGCTGCACCCCCTGCTCTTGAGATTCTCCCGGATGTGGGCTGCATTTTGGCTGATTCTTGGGCTGGAGCTTCCCGTGGTTTGAGGCCTGGCTTGCTCCACCCCCTGCTCTTCAGATTCTCCCGGATGTGGGCTGCATTTTGGCTGATTCTTGGGCTGGAGCTTCCCGTGGTTTGAGGCCTGGCTTGCTCCACCCCCTGCTCTTGAGATTCTCCCGGATGTGGGCTGGAATTTGGCTGCCTTTTGGGCTGGAGCTTCTCGTGGTTTGAGGCCTGGCTTGCTCCACCCCCTGCTCTTGAGATTCTCCCGGATGTGGGCTGCATTTTGGCTGATAATTGGGCTGGAGATTCTCGTGGTTTGAGGCCTGGATTGCTCCACCCCCTGCTCTTGAGATTCTCCCGGATGTGGGCTGCATTTTGGCTGATAATTGGGCTGGAGATTCTCGTGGTTTGAGGCCTGGATTGCTCCACCCCCTGCTCTTGAGATTCTCCCGGATGTGGGCTGCATTTTGGCTGCCTGTTGGGCTGGAGCTTCTCGTGGTTTGAGGCCTGGCTTGCTCCACCCCCTGCTCTTGAGATTCTCCCGGATGTGGGCTGCATTTTGGCTCTCTTTTGGGCTGGAGCTTCTCGTGGTTTGAGGCCTGGCTTGCTCCACCCCCTGCTCTTGAGATTCTCCCGGATGTGGGCTGCATTTTGGCTGCCTTTTGGGCTGGAGCTTCTCGTGGTTTGAGGCCTGGATTGCTCCACCCAATGGTCTTGATATTCTCCCGGATGTGGGCTGCATTTTGGCTGCCTTTTGTGCTGGAGCTTCTCGTGGTTTGAGGCCTGGCTTGCTCCAGCCCCTGCTCTTGAGATTCTCCCGGATGTGGGCTGCATTTTGGCTGATTCTTGGGCTGGAGCTTCCCGTGGTTTGAGGCCTGGCTTGCTCCACCCCCTGCTCTTGAGATTCTCCCGGATGTGGGCTGCATTTTGGCTGCCTTTTGGGCTGGAGCTTCTCGTGGTTTGAAGCCTAGCTTGCTCCACCCCCTGCTCTTGAGATTCTCCCGGATGTGGGCTGGATTTTGGCTGCCTTTTGGGCTGGAGCTTCTCGTGGTTTCAGGCCTGGCTTGCTCCACCCCCTGCTCTTGAGATGCTCCCGGATGTGGGCTGCATTTTGGCTGCATTTTGGGCTGGAGCTTCTCGAGGTTTGTGGCCTGGCTTGCTCCACCCCCTGCTCTTGAAATTCTCCCGGATGTGGGCTGCATTTTGGCTGCCTTTTGGGCTGGAGCTTCCCATGGTTTGAGGCCTGGCTTGCTCCACCAACTGCTATTGATATTCTCCCGGATGTTGCCTGCATTTTGGCTGCCTTTTGGGCTGGAGCTTCCCATGGTTTGAGGCCTGGCTTGCTCCACCAACTGCTATTGATATTCTCCTGGATGTGGGCTGCATTTTGGCTGCATTTTGTGCTGGGGCTTCTCGTGGTTTGAGGCCTGGCTTGCTCCACCCCCTGCTCTTGATATTGTCCCGGATGTTGCCTGGATTTTGGTTGCCTTTTGGGCTGGAGCTTCTTGTGGTTTGAGGCCTGGCTTGCTCCACCCCATGCTCTTGAGATTCTCCCGGATGTGGGCTGCATTTTGTCTGCCTTTTGGGCTGGAGCTTCTCGTGGTTTGAGGCCTGGCTTGCTCCACCCCCTGCTCTTGAGATTACCCCGGACGTGGGCTGGATTTTGGCTGATTCTTGGGCTGGAGCTTCTCGTGGTTTGAGGCCTGGCTTGCTCCACCCCCTGCTCTTGAGATTCTCCCGGAGGTGGGCTGCATTTTGGCTGCCTTTTGGGCTGGAGCTTCTCGGGGTTTGAGGCCTGGCTTGCTCCACCCCCTGCTCTTGAGATTCTCCCGGATGTGGGCTGCATTTTGGCTGCATTTTGGGCTGGAGCTTCTCATGGTTTGAGGCCTGGCTTGCTCCACCCCCTGCTCTTGAGATTCTCCCGGATGTGGGCTGCATTTTCGCTGCCTTTTGGGCTGGAACTTCTCATGGTTTGAGGCCTGGCTTGCTCCACCCCCTGCTCTTGAGATTCTCCCGGATGTGGGCTGCATTTTGGCTGCCTTTTGGGCTGGAGCTTCCCATGGTTTGAGGCCTGGCTTGCTCCACCAACTGCTATTGATATTCTCCTGGATGTGGGCTGCATTTTGGCTGATACTTGTGCTGGGGCTTCTCGTGGTTTGAGGCCTGGCTTGCTCCACCCCCTGCTCTTGATATTGTCCCGGATGTTGCCTGGATTTTGGTTGCCTTTTGGGCTGGAGCTTCTTGTGGTTTGAGGCCTGGCTTGCTCCACCCCATGCTCTTGAGATTCTCCCGGATGTGGGCTGCATTTTGGCTGCGTTTTGGGCTGGAGCTTCTCGAGGTTTGAGGCCTGGCTTGCTCCACCCCCTGCTCTTGATATTCTCCTGGATGTGGGCTGCGTTTTGGCTACATTTTGGGCTGCAGCTTCTCATGGATTGAGGCCTGGATTGCTCCACCCCCTGCTCTTGAGATTTTCCCGGATGTGGGCTGGATTTTGGCTGCCTTTTGGGCTGGAGCTTCCCGTGGTTTGAGGCCTGGCTTGCTGCACCCCCTGCTCTTGAGATTCTCCCGGATGTGGGCTCTATTTTGGCTGATTCTTGGGCTGGAGCTTCCCGTGGTTTGAGGCCTGGCTTGCTCCACCCCCTGCTCTTGAGATTCTCCCGGATGTGGGCTGCATTTTGGCTGATTCTTGGGCTGGAGCTTCCCGTGGTTTGAGGCCTGGCTTGCTCCACCCCCTGCTCTTGAGATTCTCCCGGATATGGGCTGGATTTTTTCTGCATTTTGGGCAGGAGCTTCTCGTGGTTTGAGGCCTGGCTTGCTCCACCCCCTGCTCTTGAGATTCTCCTGGATGTGGGCTGGATTTTGGCTGCCTTTTGGGCTGGAGCTTCTCGAGGTTTGAGGCCTGGCTTGCTCCACCCCCTGCTCTTCATATTCTCCTGGATGTGGGCTGCGTTTTGGCTACATTTTGGGCTGGAGCTTCTCATGGATTGAGGCCTGGCTTGCTCCACCCCCTGCTCTTGAGATTCTCCCGGATGTGGGCTGGATTTTGGCTGCCTTTTGGGCTGGAGCTTCCCGTGGTTTGAGGCCTGGCTTGCTCCACCCCCTGCTCTTGAGATTCTCCCGGATGTGGGCTGCATTTTGGCTGCCTTTAGGGCTGGAGCTTCTCGTGGTTTGAGGCCTTGCTTGCTCCACCCCCTGCTCTTGAAATTGTCCCGGATGTGGGCTGCATTTTGGCTGCCTTTTGGGCTGGAGAATCTCGAGGTTTGAGGCCTGCCTTGCTCCACCCCCTGCTCTTGATATTCTCCCGGATGTGGGCTGCATTTTGGCTGCCTTTTGGGCTGGAGCTTCTCGAGGTTTGAGGCCTGGCTTGCTCCACCCCCTGCTCTTGAGATTCTCCCGGATGTGGGCTGCATTTTGTCTGCCTTTTGGGCTGGAGCTTCTCATGGTTTGAGGCCTGGCTTGCTCCACCCCCTGCTCTTGAGATTCTCCCGGATGTGGGCTGCATTTTGTCTCCCTTTTGGGTTTGGAGCTTCTCGTGGTTTGAGGCCTGGCTTGCTCCACCCTCTGCTCTTGAGATTCTCCCGGATGTGGGCTGCATTTTGGCTGCCTTTTGGGCTGGAGCTTCTCCTGGTTTGAGGCCTGGCTTGCTCCACCCCCTGCTCTTGATATTCTCCCGGATATGGGCTGGATTTTTTCTGCATTTTGGGCTGGAGCTTCTCGTGGTTTGAGGCCTGGCTTGCTCCACCCCCTGCTCTTGAGATTCTCCTGGATGTGGGCTGGATTTTGGCTGCCTTTTGGGCTGGAGCTTCTCGAGGTTTGAGGCCTGGCTTGCTCCACGCCCTGCTCTTGATATTCTCCTGGATGTGGGCTGCGTTTTGGCTACATTTTGGGCTGGAGCTTCTCATGGATTGAGGCCTGGCTTGCTCCACCCCCTGCTCTTGAGATTCTCCCGGATGTGGGCTGGATTTTGGCTGCCTTTTGGGCTGGAGCTTCCCGTGGTTTGAGGCCTGGCTTGCTCCACCCAATGCTCTTGATATTCTCCTCGATGTGGGCTGCATTTTGGCTGCCTTTTGTGCCGGAGCTTCTCGTGGTTTGAGGCCTGGCTTGCTCCACCACCTGCTCTTGAGATTCTCCCGGATGTGGGCTGCATTTTGGCTGAATCTTGGGCTGGAGCTTCCCGTGGTTTGAGGCCTGGCTTGCTCCACCCCCTGCTCTTGAGATTCTCCCGGATGTGGGCTGTATTTTGGCTGCATTTTGGGCTGGAGCTTCTCGTGGTTTGAAGCCTGGCTTGCTCCACCCCCTGCTCTTGAGATTCTCCCGGATGTGGGCTGCATTTTGACTGCCTTTTGGGCTGGAGCTTCTCATGGTTTGAGGCCTGGCTTGCTCCACCCCCTGCTCTTGAGATTCTCCCGGAGGTGGGCTGCATTTTGGCTGCCTTTTGGGCTGGAGCTTCTCGTGGTTTGAGGCCTGCCTTGCTCCACCCCCTGCTCTTGAGATTCTCCTGGATTTGGGCTGGATTTTGGCTGCCTTTTGGGCTGGAGCTTCTCGTGGTTTGAGGCCTGGCTTGCTCCACCCCCTGCTCTTGAGATTCTCCCGGATGTGGGCTGGATTTTGGCTCCCTTTTGGGCTGGAGCTTCTCGTGGTTTGAGGCCTGGCTTGCTCCACCCCCTGCTCTTGATATTCTCCTGGATGTGGGCTGTGTTTTGGCTACATTTTGGGCTGGAGCTTCTCATGGATTGAGGCCTGGCTTGCTCCACCCCCTGCTCTTGAGATTCTCCCGGATGTGGCCTGGAATTTGGCTGCCTTTTGGGCTGGAGCTTCTCGTGGTTTGAGGCCTGGCTTGCTCCACCCCCTGCTCTTGAGATTCTCCCAGATGTGGGCTGCATTTTGGCTGATAATTGGGCTGGAGATTCTCGTGGTTTGAGGCCTGGATTGCTCCACCCCCTGCTCTTGAGATTCTCCCGGATGTGGGCTGCATTTTGGCTGCCTGTTGGGCTGGAGCTTCTCGTGGTTTGAGGCCTGGCTTGCTCCACCCCCTGCTCTTGAGATTCTCCCGGATGTGGGCTGCATTTTGGCTGTCTTTTGGGCTGGAGGTTCTCGTGGTTTGAGGCCTGGCTTGCTCCACCCCCTGCTCTTGATATTCTCAGGGAGGTGGGCTGCATTTTGGCTGCATTTTGGGCTGGAGCTTCTCGTGGTTTGAGGCCTGGATTGCTCCACCCAATGGTCTTGATATTCTCCCGGATGTGGGCTGCATTTTGGCTGCCTTTAGGGCTGGAGCTTCTCGTGGTTTGAGGCCTGGCTTGCTCCACCCCCTGCTCTTGAGATTCTCCCGGATGTGGGCTGCATTTTGGCTGATTCTTGGGCTGGAGCTTCTCGTGGTTTGAGGCCTGGCTTGCTCCACCCCCTGCTCTTGAGATTCTCCCGGATGTGGGCTGCATTTTGGCTGCCTTTTGGGCTGGAGCTTCTCGTGGTTTGAGGCCTGGCTTGCTCCACCCCCTGCTCTTGAGATTCTCCCGGATGTGGGCTCCATTTTGGCTGATTCTTGGGCTGGAGCTTCTCGTGGTTTGAGGCCTGGCTTGCTCCACCCCCTGCTCTTGATATTCTCCCGGATGTGGGCTGGATTTTGGCTGCCTTTTGGGCTGGAGCTTCTCGTGGTTTGAGGCCTGGCTTGCTCCACCCCCTGCTCTTGAGATTACCCCGGACGTGGGCTGCATTTTGGCTGCCTTTTGGGCTGGAGCTTCTCATGGTTTGAGGCCTGGCTTGCTCCACCCCCTGCTCTTGAGATGCTCCCGGATGTGGGCTGGATTTTGGCTGCATTTTGGGCTGGAGCTTCTCATGGTTTGAGGCCTGGCTTGCTCCACCAACTGCTATTGATATTCTCCTGGATGTGGGCTGCATTTTGGCTGATACTTGTGCTGGGGCTTCTCGTGGTTTGAGGCCTGGCTTGCTCCACCCCCTGCTCTTGATATTGTCCCGGATGTTGCCTGGATTTTGGTTGCCTTTTGGGCTGGAGCTTCTTGTGGTTTGAGGCCTGGCTTGCTCCACCCCATGCTCTTGAGATTCTCCCGGATATGGGCTGCATTTTGGCTGCGTTTTGGGCTGGAGCTTCTCGAGGTTTGAGGCCTGGCTTGCTCCACCCCCTGCTCTTGATATTCTCCCAGATGTGGGCTGCATTTTGGCTGCCTTTTGGGCTGGAGCTTCTCGAGGTTTGAGGCCTGGCTTGCTCCACGCCCTGCTCTTGATATTCTCCTGGATGTGGGCTGCGTTTTGGCTACATTTTGGGCTGCAGCTTCTCATGGATTGAGGCCTGGCTTGCTCCACCCCCTGCTCTTGAGATTTTCCCGGATGTGGGCTGGATTTTGGCTGCCTTTTGGGCTGGAGCTTCCCGTGGTTTGAGGCCTGGCTTGCTGCACCCCCTGCTCTTGAGATTCTCCCGGATGTGGGCTGCATTTTGGCTGATTCTTGGGCTGGAGCTTCCCGTGGTTTGAGGCCTGGCTTGCTCCACCCCCTGCTCTTGAGATTCTCCCGGATGTGGGCTGCATTTTGGCTGATTCTTGGGCTGGAGCTTCCCGTGGTTTGAGGCCTGGCTTGCTCCACCCCCTGCTCTTGAGATTCTCCCGGATGTGGGCTGCATTTTGGCTGATAATTGGGCTGGAGATTCTCGTGGTTTGAGGCCTGGATTGCTCCACCCCCTGCTCTTGAGATTCTCCCGGATGTGGGCTGCATTTTGGCTGATAATTGGGCTGGAGATTCTCGTGGTTTGAGGCCTGGATTGCTCCACCCCCTGCTCTTGAGATTCTCCCGGATGTGGGCTGCATTTTGGCTGCCTGTTGGGCTGGAGCTTCTCGTGGTTTGAGGCCTGGCTTGCTCCACCCCCTGCTCTTGAGATTCTCCCGGATGTGGGCTGCATTTTGGCTCTCTTTTGGGCTGGAGCTTCTCGTGGTTTGAGGCCTGGCTTGCTCCACCCCCTGCTCTTGAGATTCTCCCGGATGTGGGCTGCATTTTGGCTGCCTTTTGGGCTGGAGCTTCTCGTGGTTTGAGGCCTGGATTGCTCCACCCAATGGTCTTGATATTCTCCCGGATGTGGGCTGCATTTTGGCTGCCTTTTGTGCTGGAGCTTCTCGTGGTTTGAGGCCTGGCTTGCTCCAGCCCCTGCTCTTGAGATTCTCCCGGATGTGGGCTGCATTTTGGCTGATTCTTGGGCTGGAGCTTCCCGTGGTTTGAGGCCTGGCTTGCTCCACCCCCTGCTCTTGAGATTCTCCCGGATGTGGGCTGCATTTTGGCTGCCTTTTGGGCTGGAGCTTCTCGTGGTTTGAAGCCTAGCTTGCTCCACCCCCTGCTCTTGAGATTCTCCCGGATGTGGGCTGGATTTTGGCTGCCTTTTGGGCTGGAGCTTCTCGTGGTTTCAGGCCTGGCTTGCTCCACCCCCTGCTCTTGAGATGCTCCCGGATGTGGGCTGCATTTTGGCTGCCTTTTGGGCTGGAGCTTCTCGAGGTTTGTGGCCTGGCTTGCTCCACCCCCTGCTCTTGAAATTCTCCCGGATGTGGGCTGCATTTTGGCTGCCTTTTGGGCTGGAACTTCTCATGGTTTGAGGCCTGGCTTGCTCCACCCCCTGCTCTTGAGATTCTCCCGGATGTTGGCTGAATTTTGGCTGCCTTTTGGGCTGGAGCTTCCCATGGTTTGAGGCCTGGCTTGCTCCACCAACTGCTATTGATATTCTCCTGGATGTGGGCTGCATTTTGGTTGCCTTTTGGGCTGGAGCTTCTTGTGGTTTGAGGCCTGGCTTGCTCCACCCCATGCTCTTGAGATTCTCCCGGATGTGGGCTGCATTTTGGCTGCCTTTTGGGCTGGAGCTTCTCGTGGTTTGAGGCCTGGATTGCTCCACCCCCTGCTCTTGAGATTACCCCGGACGTGGGCTGGATTTTGGCTGATTCTTGGGCTGGAGCTTCTCGTGGTTTGAGGCCTGGCTTGCTCCACCCCCTGCTCTTGAGATTCTCCCGGAGGTGGGCTGCATTTTGGCTGCCTTTTGGGCTGGAGCTTCTCGGGGTTTGAGGCCTGGCTTGCTCCACCCCCTGCTCTTGAGATTCTCCCGGATGTGGGCTGCATTTTGGCTGCATTTTGGGCTGGAGCTTCTCATGGTTTGAGGCCTGGCTTGCTCCACCCCCTGCTCTTGAGATTCTCCCGGATGTGGGCTGCATTTTGGCTGCCTTTTGGGCTGGAACTTCTCATGGTTTGAGGCCTGGCTTGCTCCACCCCCTGCTCTTGAGATTCTCCCGGATGTGGGCTGCATTTTGGCTGCCTTTTGGGCTGGAGCTTCCCATGGTTTGAGGCCTGGCTTGCTCCACCAACTGCTATTGATATTCTCCTGGATGTGGGCTGCATTTTGGCTGATACTTGTGCTGGGGCTTCTCGTGGTTTGAGGCCTGGCTTGCTCCACCCCCTGCTCTTGATATTGTCCCGGATGTTGCCTGGATTTTGGTTGCCTTTTGGGCTGGAGCTTCTTGTGGTTTGAGGCCTGGCTTGCTCCACCCCATGCTCTTGAGATTCTCCCGGATGTGGGCTGCATTTTGGCTGCGTTTTGGGCTGGAGCTTCTCGAGGTTTGAGGCCTGGCTTGCTCCACCCCCTGCTCTTGATATTCTCCCGGATGTGGGCTGCATTTTGGCTGCGTTTTGGGCTGGAGCTTCTCGTGGTTTGAGGCCTGGCTTGCTCCACCCCCTGCTCTTGAGATTCTCCTGGATGTGGGCTGCATTTTGTCTGCATTTTGGGGTGGAGCTTCTCGTGGTTTGAGGCCTGGCTTGCTCCACCCCCTGCTCTTGAGATTCTCCTGGAGTTGGGCTGCATTTTGGCTGCCTTTTGGGCTGGAGCTTCTCGTGGTTTGAGGCCTGGCTTGCTCCACCCCCTGCTCTTGAGATTCTCCTGGAGTTGGGCTGCATTTTGGCTGCCTTTTGGGCTGGAGCTTCTCGCGGTTTGAGGCCTGGCTTGCTCCACCCCCTGCTCTTGAGATTCTCCCGGATATGGGCTGGATTTTGGCTGCCTTTTGGGCTGGAGCTTCTCGAGGTTTGACCCCTTTTTTGTTCCACCCCCTGCTCTTGAAATTCTCCCGGATGTGGGCTGCATTTTGGCTGCCTTTAGGGCTGGAGCTTCTCGTGGTTTGAGGCCTGGCTTGCTCCACCCCCTGCTCTTGAGATTCTCCTGGAGTTGGGCTGCATTTTGGCTGCCTTTTGGGCTGGAGCTTCTCGCGGTTTGAGGCCTGGCTTGCTCCACCCCCTGCTCTTGAGATTCTCCCGGATATGGGCTGGATTTTGGCTGCCTTTTGGGCTGGAGCTTCTCGAGGTTTGACCCCTTTTTTGTTCCACCCCCTGCTCTTGAAATTCTCCCGGATGTGGGCTGCATTTTGGCTGCCTTTAGGGCTGGAGCTTCTCGTGGTTTGAGGCCTGGCTTGCTCCACCCCCTGCTCTTGAGATTCTCCCGGATGTGCGCTGCATTTTGGCTGCATTTTTGGGCTGGAGCATCTCGTGGTTTGGGGCCTGGCTTGCTCCACCCCCTGCTCTTGAGATTCTCCCAGATGTGGCCTGCATTGTTGCTGCCTTTTGGGCTGGAGCTTCTCGTGGTTTGAGGCCTGGCTTGCTCCACCCACTGCTCTTGAGATTCTCCCGGATGTGCGCTGCATTTTGGCTGCCTTTTGGGCTGGAGCTTCTCGTGGTTTGAGGCCTGGCTTGCTCCACCCCCTGCTCTTGAGATTCTCCCGGATGTGGGCTGCATTTTGGCTGATTCTTGGGCTGGAGCTTCTCATGGTTTGAGGCCTGGCTTGCTCCACCCCCTGCTCTTGAAATTCTCCTGCATGTGGGCTGCATTTTGGCTGCCTTTTGTGCTGGAGCTTCTCGTGGTTTGAGGCCTGGCTTGCTCCACCCCCTGCTCTTGAGATTCTCCCGGATGTGGGCTGGATTTTGGCTCACTTTTGGGCTGGAGCTTCTCATGGTTTGAGGCCTGGCTTGCTCCACCCCCTGCTCTTGAGATTCTCCTGGATGTGGGCTGGATTTTGGCTGCATTTTGGGCTGGAGCTTCTCGTGGTTTGAGGCCTGGCTTGCTCCACCCTCTGCTCTTGAGATTCTCCCGGATGTGGGCTGCATTTTGGCTGCCTTTTGGGCTGGAGCTTCTCGTGGTTTGAGGCCTGGCTTACTCCACCCCCTGCTCTTGAGATTCTCCCGGATGTGGGCTGCATTTTGGCTGCCTTTTGGGCTGGAGCTTCCCATGGTTTGAGGCCTGGCTTGCTCCACCAACTGCTATTGATATTCTCCTGGATGTGGGCTGGATTTTGGCTGTCTTTTGGGCCGGAGCTTCTCGTGGTTTGAGGCCTGGCTTGCTCCACCCCCTGCTCTTGAGATTCTCCCGGATGTTGCCTGGATTTTGGTTGCCTTTTGGGCTGGAGCTTCTTGTGGTTTGAGGCCTGGCTTGCTCCACCCCATGCTCTTGAGATTCTCCCGGATGTGGGCTGCATTTTGGCTGCCTTTTGGGCTGGAGCTTCTCGTGGTTTGAGGCCTGGCTTGCTCCAGCCCCTGCCCTTGAGATTCTCCCTGATGTGGGCTGGATTTTGGCTGCCTTTTGGGCTGGAGCTTCTCGTGGTTTGAGGCCTGGCTTGCTCCACCCCCTGCTCTTGAGATTCTCCCGGAGGTGGGCTTGATTTTGTCTGCATTTTGGGCTGGAGCTTCTCGTGGTTTGAGGCCTGGCTTGCTCCACCCCCTGCTCTTGAGATTCTCCCGGAGGTGGGCTGCATTTTGGCTGATCCTTGGGCTGGAGCTTCTCGTGGTTTGAGGCCTGGCTTGCTCCACCCCCTGCTCTTGAGATTCTCCCGGATGTGGCCTGCATTTTGGCTGCCTTTTGGGCTGGAGCTTCTCGTGGTTTGAGGCCTGGCTTGCTCCAACCCCTGCTCTTGAGATTCTCCCGGATGTGGGCTGCATTTTGGCTGCCTTTTTGGGCTGGAGCTTCTCGTGGTTTGAGGCCTGGCTTGCTCCACCCCCTGCTCTTGAGATTCTCCTGGATGTGGGCTGCATTTTGTCTGCATTTTGGGGTGGAGCTTCTCGTGGTTTGAGGCCTGGCTTGCTCCAACCCCTGCTCTTGACATTCTCCTGGAGGTGGGCTGCATTTTGGCTGCCTTTTGGGCTGGAGCTTCTCGTGGTTTGAGGCCTGGCTTGCTCCACCCCCTGCTCTTGAAATTCTCCTGAATGTGGGCTGGATTTTGGCTGTGTTTTAGGCTGGAGCTCCTCGTGGTTTGAGGCCTGCCTTGCTCCACCCCCTGCTCTTGAAATTCTCCCGCATGTGGCGTGCATTTTGGCTGCCTTTTGGGCTGGAGCTTCTCGTGGTTTGAGGCCTGGCTTGCTCCACACCCTGCTCTTGAGATTCTCCCGGATGTGGGCTGCATTTTGGCTGCCTTTTGGGCTGGAGCTTCTCGTGGTTTGGGGCCTGGCTTGCTCCACCCCCTGCTCTTGAGATTCTCCCAGATGTGGGCTGCATATTGGCTGCCTTTTGGGCTGGAGCTTCTCGTGGTTTGAGGCCTGGCTTCCTCCACCCCCTGCTCTTAAGATTCTCCCGGATGTGGGCTGAATTTTGGCTGCATTTTGGGCTGGAGCTTCTCGAGGTTTGAGGCCTGGCTTGCTCCACCCCCTGCTCTTGAGATTGTCCCGGATGTGGGCTGCATTTTGGCTGCCTTTTGGGCTGGAGCTTCTCGTGGTTTGAGGCCTGGCTTGCTCCACCCCCTGCTCTTGAGATTGTCCCGGATGTGGGCTGGATTTTGGCTGTCTTTTGGGCCGGAGCTTCTCGTGGTTTGAGGCCTGGCTTGCTCCACCCCCTGCTCTTGAGATTCTCCTGGATATGGGCTGGATTTTGTCTGCATTTTGGGGTGGAGCTTCTCGTGGTTTGAGGCCTGGCTTGCTCCACCCCCTGCTCTTGAGATTCTCCCGGATATGGGCTGGATTTTGGCTGCATTTTGGGCTGGAGCTTCTCGTGGTTTGAGGCCTGGCTTGCTCCACCCCCTGCTCTTGAGATTCTCCCGGATGTGGGCTGCATTTTGGCTGCCTTTTGGGCTGGAGGTTCTCGTGGTTTGAGGCCTGGCTTGCTTCACTCCCTGCTCTTGAGATTCTCCCGGATGTGGGCTGGATTTTGGCTGCGTTTTAGGCTGGAGCTTCTCGTGGTTTGAGGCCTGGCTTGCTCCAACCCCTGCTCTTGAGATTCTCCCGGATGTGGGCTGGATTTTAGCTGCCTTTTGGGCTGGAGCTTCTCGTGGTTTGAGACCTGGCTTTCTCCACCCCCTGCTCTTGAGATTCTCCCAGATGTGGGCTGCATATTGGCTGCCTTTTGGGCTGGAGCTTCTCGTGGTTTGAGGCCTGGCTTCCTCCACCCCCTGCTCTTAAGATTCTCCCAGATGTGGGCTGGATTTTGGCTGCATTTTGGGCTGGAGCTTCTCGTGGTTTGAGGCCTGGCTTGATCCACCCCCTGCTCTTGAGATTCTCCCGGATGTGGGCTGCATTTTGGCTGCCTTTTGGGCTGGAGCTTCTCGTGGTTTGAGGCCTGGCTTGCTCCACCCCCTGCTCTTGAGATTCTCCTGGATGTGGGCTGCATTTTGGCTGCCTTTTGGGCTGGAGCTTCTCGTGGTTTGAGGCCTGGCTTGCTCGACCCCCTGCTCTTGAGATTCTCTCGGATGTGGCCTGCATTTTGGCTGCCTTTTGGGCTGGAGGTTCTCGTGGTTTGAGGCCTGGCTTGCTCCACCCCCTGCTCTTGAAATTCTCCTGAATGTGGGCTGGATTTTGGCTGCGTTTTAGGCTGGAGCTTCTCGTGGTTTGAGGCCTGGCTTGCTCCACCCCCTGCTCTTGAGATTCTCCCGGATGTGGGCTGCATTTTCGCTGCCTTTTGGGCTGGAGTTTCTCGTGGTTTGAGGCCTGGCTTCCTCCACCCCCTGCTCTTAAGATTCTCCCGGATGTGGGCTGAATTTTGGCTGCACTTTGGGCTGGAGCTTCTCGAGGTTTGAGGCCTGGCTTGCTCCACCCCCTGCTCTTGAGATTGTCCCGGATGTGGGCTGCATTTTGGCTGCCTTTTGGGCTGGAGCTTCTCGTGGTTTGAGGCCTGGCTTGCTCCACCCCCTGCTCTTGAGATTCTCCCGGATGTGGGCTGCATTTTGGCTGTCTTTTGGGCCGGAGCTTCTCGTGGTTTGAGGCCTGGCTTGCTCCACCCCCTGCTCTTGAGATTCTCCCGGATGTGGGCTGCATTTTGGCTGCCTTTTGGGCCGGAGCTTCTCGTGGTTTGAGGCCTGGCTTGCTCCACCCCCTGCTCTTGAGATTCTCCCGGATGTGGGCTGCATTTTGGCTGTCTTTTGGGCCGGAGCTTCTCGTGGTTTGAGGCCTGGCTTTCTCCACCCCCTGCTCTTGAGATTCTCCCAGATGTGGGCTGCATATTGGCTGCCTTTTGGGCTGGAGCTTCTCGTGGTTTGAGGCCTGGCTTCCTCCACCCCCTGCTCTTAAGATTCTCCCAGATGTGGGCTGAATTTTGGCTGCATTTTGGGCTGGAGCTTCTCGAGGTTTGAGGCCTGGCTTGCTCCACCCCCTGCTCTTGAGATTCTCTCGGATGTGGCCTGCATTTTGGCTGCCTTTTGGGCTGGAGGTTCTCGTGGTTTGAGACCTGGCTTGCTCCACCCCCTGCTCTTGAGATTGTCCCGGATATAGGCTGGATTTTGGCTGTCTTTTGGGCTGGAGCTTCTCGTGGTTTGAGGCCTGGCTTGCACCACCCCCTGCTCTTGAGATTGTCCCGGATATAGGCTGGATTTTGGCTGTCTTTTGGGCTGGAGCTTCTCGTGGTTTGAGGCCTGGCTTGCTCCACCCCCTGCTCTTGAGATTCTCCTGGAGGTGGGCTGGATTTTGGCTGCATTTTGGGCTGGAGCTTCTCGTGGTTTGAGGCCTGGCTTGCTCCACCCCCTGCTCTTGAGATTCTTCCGGATGTGGGCTGCATTTTGGTAACATTTTGGGCTGGAGCTTCTCGAGGTTTGAGGCCTGGCTTGCTCCACCCCCTGCTCTTGAGATTCTCCCGGATGTGGGCTGCATTTTGGCTGCCTTTTGGGCTGGAGCTTCTCGTGGTTTGAGGCCTGGCTTGCTCGACCCACTGCTCTTGAGATTCTCTCGGATGTGGGCTGCATTTTGGCTGCCTTTTGGGCTGGAGGTTCTCGTGGTTTGAGGCCTGGCTTGCTCCACCCCCTGCTCTTGAGATTCTCCCGGATGTGGGCTGCATTTTGGCTGACTTTTGGGCTGGAGCTTCTCGTGGTTTGAGACCTGGCTTGCTCCACCCCCTGCTCTTGAGATTCTACCAGATGTGGGCTGCATATTGGCTTTCTTTTGGGCTGGAGCTTCTCGTGGTTTGAGGCCTGGCTTGCTCCACCCCCTGCTCTTGAGATTCTCCCGGAGGTGGGCTGCATTTTGGCTGATTCTTGGGCTGGAGCTTCTCGTGGTTTGAGGCCTGCCTTGCTCGACCCCCTGCTCTTGAGATTCTCCCGCATGTGGCCTGAATTTTGGCTGCCTTTTGGGATGGAGCTTCTCGAGGTTTGAGGCCTGGCTTGCTCCACCCCCTGCTCTTGATATTCTCCTGGATGTGGCCTGCATTTTGGCTGCCTTTTGGGCTGGAGCTTCTCGTGGTTTGAGGCCTGGCTTGCTCCACCCCCTGCTCTTGAAATTGTCCCGGATGTGGGCTGCATTTTGGCTGCATTTTGGGCTGGAGCTTCTCGTGGTTTGAGGCCTGGCTTGCTCCACCCCCTGCTCTTGAGATTCTCCCGGATGTGGGCTGCATTTTGGCTGCCTTTAGGGCTGGAGCTTCTCGTGGTTTGAGGCCTGCCTTGCTCCACCCCCTGCTCTTGAGATTGTCCCGGATGTGGGCTGCATTTTGGCTGCCTTTTGGGCTGGAGCTTCTCGTGGTTTGAGGCCTGGCTTGCTCCACCCCCTGCTCTTGAGATTCTCCCGGATGTGGCCTGCATTTTGGCTGCCTTTTGGGCTGGAGGTTCTCGTGGTTTTAGGCCTGGCTTGCTCGACCCTCTGCTCTTCAGATTCTCCCGGATGTGGGCTGCATTTTGGCTGTCTTTTGGGCTGGAGCTTCTCGTGGTTTGAGGCCTGGCTTGCTCCACCCCCTGCTCTTGAGATTCTCCCGGATGTGGGCTGCATTTTGGCTGCCTTTTGGGCTGGAGTTTCTCGTGGTTTGAGGCCTGGCTTGCTCCACTCCCTGCTCTTGAAATTGTCCCGGATGTAGGCTGCATTTTGGCTGCCTTTTGGGCTGGAGCTTCTCGTGGTTTGAGGCCTGGCTTGCTCCTCACCCTGCTCTTGAGATTCTCCCGGATTTGGGCTGCATTTTGGCTGCCTTTTGGGCTGGAGCTTCTCGTGGTTTGAGGCCTGGCTTACTCCACCCCCTGCTCTTGATATTCTCCCGGATATGGGCTGGATTTTGTCTGCCTTTTGGGCTGGAGCTTCTCGTGGTTTGAGGCCTGGCTTGCTCCACCCCCTGCTCTTGAGATTCTCCCGGATTTGGGCTGCATTTTGGCTGCCTTTTGGGCTGGAGCTTCTCGAGGTTTGAGGCCTGGCTTGTTCCACCCCCTGCTCTTGAGATTCTCCCGGATGTGGGCTGCATTTTGGCTGCCTTTAGGGCTGGAGCTTCTCGTGGTTTGAGGCCTGGCTTGCTCCACCCCCTGCTCTTGAAATTGTCCCGGATGTGGGCTGCATTTTGGCTGCATTTTTAGGCTGGAGCTTCTCGTGGTTTGAGGCCTGGCTTGCTCCACCCCCTGCTCTTGAGATTCTCCCGGATGTGGGCTGGATTTTGGCTGCCTTTTGGGCTGGAGCTTCTCGAGGTTTGAGGCCTGGCTTGTTCCACCCCCTGCTCTTGAGATTCTCCCGGATGTGGGCTGCATTTTGGCTGCATTTTGGGCTGGAGCTTCTCGTGGTTTGAGGCCTGGCTTGCTCCACCCCCTGCTCTTGAGATTCTCCCGGATGTGGGCTGCATTTTGGCTGCCTTTAGGGCTGGAGCTTCTCGTGGTTTGAGGCCTGCCTTGCTCCACCCCCTGCTCTTGAGATTGTCCCGGATGTGGGCTGCATTTTGGCTGCCTTTTGGGCTGGAGCTTCTCGTGGTTTGAGGCCTGGCTTGCTCCACCCCCTGCTCTTGAGATTCTCCCGGATGTGGGCTGGATTTTGGCTGCGTTTTAGGCTGGAGCTTCTCGTGGTTTGAGGCCTGGCTTGCTCCACCCCCTGCTCTTGAGATTCTCCCGGATGTGGGCTGGATTTTCGCTGCCTTTTGGGCTGGAGCTTCTCGTGGTTTGAGACCTGGCTTTCTCCACCCCCTGCTCTTGAGATTCTCCCAGATGTGGGCTGCATATTGGCTGCCTTTTGGGCTGGAGCTTCTCGTGGTTTGAGGCCTGGCTTGCTCCACCCCCTGCTCTTGAGATTCTCCCAGATGTGGGCTGGATTTTGGCTGCATTTTGGGCTGGAGCTTCTCGTGGTTTGAGGCCTGGCTTGATCCACCCCCTGCTCTTGAGATTCTCCCGGATGTGGGCTGCATTTTGGCTGCCTTTTGGGCTGGAGCTTCTCGTGGTTTGAGGCCTGGCTTGCTCCACCCCCTGCTCTTGAGATTCTCCTGGATGTGGGCTGCATTTTGGCTGCCTTTTGGGCTGGAGCTTCTCGTGGTTTGAGGCCTGGCTTGCTCGACCCCCTGCTCTTGAGATTCTCTCGGATGTGGCCTGCATTTTGGCTGCCTTTTGGGCTGGAGGTTCTCGTGGTTTGAGGCCTGGCTTGCTCCACCCCCTGCTCTTGAAATTCTCCTGAATGTGGGCTGGATTTTGGCTGAGTTTTAGGCTGGAGCTTCTCGTGGTTTGAGGCCTGGCTTGCTCCACCCCCTGCTCGTGAAATTCTCCTGAATGTGGGCTGGATTTTGGCTGCGTTTTAGGCTGGAGCTTCTCGTGGTTTGAGGCCTGGCTTGCTCCACCCCCTGCTCTTGAGATTCTCCCGGATGTGGGCTGCATTTTCGCTGCCTTTTGGGCTGGAGCTTCTCGTGGTTTGAGGCCTGGCTTCCTCCACCCCCTGCTCTTAAGATTCTCCCGGATGTGGGCTGAATTTTGGCTGCATTTTGGGCTGGAGCTTCTCGAGGTTTGAGGCCTGGCTTGCTCCACCCCCTGCTCTTGAGATTGTCCCGGATGTGGGCTGCATTTTGGCTGCCTTTTGGGCTGGAGCTTCTCGTGGTTTGAGGCCTGGCTTGCTCCACCCCCTGCTCTTGAGATTCTCCCGGATGTGGGCTGCATTTTGGCTGTCTTTTGGGCCGGAGCTTCTCGTGGTTTGAGGCCTGGCTTGCTCCACCCCCTGCTCTTGAGATTCTCCCGGATATGGGCTGGATTTTGGCTGCATTTTGGGCTGGAGCTTCTCGTGGTTTGAGGCCTGGCTTGCTCCACCCCCTGCTCTTGAGATTCTCCCGGATGTGGGCTGCATTTTGGCTGCCTTTTGGGCTGGAGGTTCTCGTGGTTTGAGGCCTGCCTTGCTCCACCCCCTGCTCTTGAGATTCTCCCGGATGTGGGCTGGATTTTCGCTGCGTTTTGGGCTGGAGCTTCTCGTGGTTTGAGACCTGGCTTTCTCCACCCCCTGCTCTTGAGATTCTCCCAGATGTGGGCTGCATATTGGCTGCCTTTTGGGCTGGAGCTTCTCGTGGTTTGAGGCCTGGCTTCCTCCACCCCCTGCTCTTAAGATTCTCCCAGATGTGGGCTGAATTTTGGCTGCATTTTGGGCTGGAGCTTCTCGAGGTTTGAGGCCTGGCTTGCTCCACCCCCTGCTCTTGAGATTCTCTCGGATGTGGCCTGCATTTTGGCTGCCTTTTGGGCTGGAGGTTCTCGTGGTTTGAGACCTGGCTTGCTCCACCCCCTGCTCTTGAGATTCTCCCAGATGTGGGCTGCATATTGGCTGCCTTTTGGGCTGGAGCTTCTCGTGGTTTGAGGCCTGGCTTTCTCGACCCCCTGCTCTTGAGATTCTCTCGGATGTGGCCTGCATTTTGGCTGCGTTTTGGGCTGGAGGTTCTCGTGGTTTGAGGCCTGGCTTGCACCACCCCCTGCTCTTGAGATTGTCCCGGATATAGGCTGCATTTTGGCTGTCTTTTGGGCTGGAGCTTCTCGTGGTTTGAGGCCTGGCTTGCACCACCCCCTGCTCTTGAGATTGTCCCGGATATAGGCTGGATTTTGGCTGTCTTTTGGGCTGGAGCTTCTCGTGGTTTGAGGCCTGGCTTGCTCCACCCCCTGCTCTTGAGATTCTCCCGGAGGTGGGCTGGATTTTGGCTGCATTTTGGGCTGGAGCTTCTCGTGGTTTGAGGCCTGGCTTGCTCCACCCCCTGCTCTTGAGATTCTTCCGGATGTGGGCTGCATTTTGGTAACATTTTGGGCTGGAGCTTCTCGAGGTTTGAGGCCTGGCTTGCTCCACCCCCTGCTCTTGAGATTCTCTCGGATGTGGGCTGCATTTTGGCTGCCTTTTGGGCTGGAGGTTCTCGTGGTTTGAGGCCTGGCTTGCTCCACCCCCTGCTCTTGAGATTCTCCCGGATGTGGGCTGCATTTTGGCTGCCTTTTGGGCTGGAGCTTCTCGTGGTTTGAGACCTGGCTTGCTCCACACCCTGCTCTTGAGATTCTCCCGGATGTGGGCTGCATATTGGCTTTCTTTTGGGCTGGAGCTTCTCGTGGTTTGAGGCCTGGCTTGCTCCACCCCCTGCTCTTGAGATTCTCCCGGAGGTGGGCTGCATTTTGGCTGATTCTTGGGCTGGAGCTTCTCGTGGTTTGAGGCCTGCCTTGCTCGACCCCCTGCTCTTGAGATTCTCCCGCATGTGGCCTGAATTTTGGCTGCCTTTTGGGCTGGAGCTTCTCGAGGTTTGAGGCCTGGCTTGCTCCACCCCCTGCTCTTGATATTCTCCTGGATGTGGCCTGCATTTTGGCTGCCTTTTGGGCTGGAGCTTCTCGTGGTTTGAGGCCTGGCTTGCTCCACCCCCTGCTCTTGAGATTGTCCCGGATGTGGGCTGCATTTTGGCTGCCTTTTGGGCTGGAGCTTCTCGTGGTTTGAGGCCTGGCTTGCTCCACCCCCTGCTCTTGAAATTGTCCCGGATGTGGGCTGCATTTTGGCTGCATTTTGGGCTGGAGCTTCTCGTGGTTTGAGGCCTGGCTTACTCCAAACTCTGCCATTGAGATTCTCCCCGAGGTGGGCTGGATTTTGGCTGCCTTTTGGGCTGGAGATTCTCGTGGTTTGAGGCCTGCCTTGCTACACCCCCTGCTCTTGAGATTGTCCCGGATGTGGGCTGCATTTTGGCTGCCTTTTGGGCTGGAGCTTCTCGTGGTTTGAGGCCTGGCTTGCTCCACCCCCTGCTCTTGAGATTCTCCCGGATGTGGCCTGCATTTTGGCTGCCTTTTGGGCTGGAGGTTCTCGTGGTTTTAGGCCTGGCTTGCTCGACCCTCTGGTCTTCAGATTCTCCCGGATGTGGGCTGCATTTTGGCTGCCTTTTGGGCTGGAGCTTCTCGTGGTTTGAGGCCTGGCTTGCTCCACCCCCTGCTCTTGAGATTCTCCCGGATGTGGGCTGCATTTTGGCTGATTTTTGGGCTGGAGTTTCTCGTGGTTTGAGGCCTGGCTTGCTCCACTCCCTGCTCTTGAAATTGTCCCGGATGTAGGCTGCATTTTGGCTGCCTTTTGGGCTGGAGCTTCTCGTGGTTTGAGGCCTGGCTTGCTCCTCACCCTGCTCTTGAGATTCTCCCGGATTTGGGCTGCATTTTGGCTGCCTTTTGGGCTGGAGCTTCTCGTGGTTTGAGGCCTGGCTTACTCCACCCCCTGCTCTTGATATTCTCCCGGATATGGGCTGGATTTTGGCTGCATTTTGGGCTGGAGCTTCTCGTGGTTTGAGGCCTGGCTTGCTCCACCCCCTGCTCTTGAGATTCTCCCGGATGTGGGCTGCATTTTGGCTGATTTTTGGACTGGAGTTTCTCGTGGTTTGAGGCCTGGCTTGCTCCACTCCCTGCTCTTGAAATTGTCCCGGATGTAGGCTGCATTTTGGCTGCCTTTTGGGCTGGAGCTTCTCGTGGTTTGAGGCCTGGCTTGCTCCTCACCCTGCTCTTGAGATTCTCCCGGATTTGGGCTGCATTTTGGCTGCCTTTTGGGCTGGAGCTTCTCGTGGTTTGAGGCCTGGCTTACTCCACCCCCTGCTCTTGATATTCTCCCGGATATGGGCTGGATTTTGTCTGCCTTTTGGGCTGGAGCTTCTCGTGGTTTGAGGCCTGGCTTGCTCCACCCCCTGCTCTTGAGATTCTCCCGGATGTGGGCTGCATTTTGGCTGCCTTTTGGGCTGGAGCTTCTCGAGGTTTGAGGCCTGGCTTGTTCCACCCCCTGCTCTTGAGATTCTCCCGGATGTGGGCTGCATTTTGGCTGCCTTTAGGGCTGGAGCTTCTCGTGGTTTGAGGCCTGGCTTGCTCCACCCCCTGCTGTTGATATTCTCCCGGATGTGCGCTGCATTTTGGCTGCATTTTTAGGCTGGAGCTTCTCGTGGTTTGAGGCCTGGCTTGCTCCACCCCCTGCTCTTGAGATTCTCCCGGATGTGGGCTGCATTTTGGCTGCCTTTTGGGATGGAGCTTCTCGAGGTTTGAGGCCTGGCTTGTTCCACCCCCTGCTCTTGAGATTCTCCCGGATGTGGGCTGCATTTTGGCTGCCTTTAGGGCTGGAGCTTCTCGTGGTTTGAGGCCTGGCTTGCTCCACCCCCTGCTGTTGAGATTCTCCCGGATGTGCGCTGCATTTTGGCTGCATTTTTGGGCTGGAGCTTCTCGTGGTTTGAGGCCTGGCTTGCTCCACCCCCTGCTCTTGAGATTGTCCCGGATGTGGGCTGCATTTTGGCTGCCTTTTGGGCTGGAGCTTCTCGTGGTTTGAGGCCTGGCTTGCTCCACCCCCTGCTCTTGAGATTCTCCCGGATGTAAGCTGGATTTTGGCTCCCTTTTGGGCTGGAGCTTCTCATGGTTTGAGGCCTGGCTTGCTCCACCCCCTGCTCTTGAGATTCTCCTGCTTGTGGGCTGCATTTTGGCTGCCTTTTGGGCTGGAGCTTCTAGTGGTTTGAGGCCTGGCTTGCTCCACCCCCTGCTCTTGAGATTCTCCCGGATGTGGGCTGCATTTTGGCTGCCTTTTGGGCTGGAGCTTCTCATGGTTTGAGGCCTGGCTTGCTCCACCCTCTGCTCTTGAGATTCTCCCGGATGTGGGCTGGATTTTGACTGCCTTTTGGGCAGGAGCTTCTCGTGGTTTGAGGCCTGGCTTCCTCCACCCCCTGCTCTTGAGATTCTCCCGGATGTGGGCTGCATTTTGGCTGCGTTTAGGGCTGGAGCTTCTCGTGGTTTGAGGCCTTGCTTGCTCCACCCCCTGCTCTTGAAATTGTCCCGGATGTGGGCTGCATTTTGGCTGCCTTTTGGGCTGGAGCTTCTCGTGGTTTGAGGCCTGGCTTGCACCACCCCCTGCTCTTGAGATTGTCCCGGATGTGGGCTGCATTTTGGCTGTCTTTTGGGCTGGAGCTTCTCGTGGTTTGAGGCCTGGCTTGCTCCACCCCCTGCTCTTGAGATTGTCCCGGATGTGGGCTGCATTTTGGCTGTCTTTTGGGCTGGAGCTTCTCGTGGTTTGAGGCCTGGCTTGCTCCACCCCCTGCTCTTGAGATTCTCCCGGATGTGGGCTGCATTTTGGTAGCCTTTTGGGCTGGAGCTTCTCGAGGTTTGAGGCCTGGCTTGCTCCAACCCCTGCTCTTGAGATTCTCCCGGATGTGGGCTGGATTTTGTCTGCCTTTTGGGCTGGAGCTTCTCATGGTTTGAGGCCTGGCTTGCTCCACCTCCTGCTCTTGAGATTCTCCCGGATGTGGGCTGCATTTTGGCTGCCTTTTGGGCTGGAGCTTCTCGTGGTTTGAGGCCTGGCTTGCTCCACCCCCTGCTCTTGAGATTCTCCCGGATTTGGGCTGCATTTTGGCTGCCTTTTGGGCTGGAGCTTCTCGAGGTTTGAGGCCTGGCTTGCTCCACCCCCTGCTCTTGAGATTCTCCCGGATGTGGGCTGCATTTTGGCTGCCTTTAGGGCTGGAGCTTCTCGTGGTTTGAGGCCTGGCTTGCTCCACCCCCTGCTCTTGAGATTGTCCCGGATGTGGGCTGCATTTTGGCTGTCTTTTGGGCTGGAGCTTCTCGAGGTTTAAGGCCTGGCTTGCTCCAACCCCTGCTCTTGAGATTCTCCTGAATGTGGGCTGGATTTTGGCTGCGTTTTAGGCTGGAGCTTCTCGTGGTTTGAGGCCTGGCTTGCTCCACCCCCTGCTCTTGAGATTCTCCCGGACGTGGGCTGGATTTTCGCTGCGTTTTGGGCTGGAGCTTTTCGTGGTTTGAGGCCTGGCTTGCTCCACCCCCTGCTCTTGAGATTCTACGAGATGTGGGCTGCATATTGGCTGCCTTTTGGGCTGGAGCTTCTCGTGGTTTGAGGCCTGGCTTGCTCCACCCCCTGCTCTTGAGAGTCTCCCGGATGTGGGCTGCATTTTGGCTGCCTTTTGGGCTGGAGCTTCTCGTGGTTTGAGGCCTGGCTTGCTCCACCCCTGCTCTTGAGATTCTCCCGGATGTGGGCTGCATTTTGGCTGCCTTTTGGGCTGGAGCTTCTCATGGTTTGAGGCCTGGCTTGCTCCACCCCCTGCTCTTGAGATTCTCCCGGATGTGGGCTGGATTTTGACTGCCTTTTGGGCAGGATCTTCTCGTGGTTTGAGGCCTGGCTTCCTCCACCCCCTGCTCTTGAGATTCTCCCGGATGTGGGCTGCATTTTGGCTGCATTTAGGGCTGGAAATTCTCGTGGTTTGAGGCCTTGCTTGCTCCACCCCCTGCTCTTGAAATTGTCCCGGATGTGGGCTGCATTTTGGCTGCCTTTTGGGCTGGAGCTTCTCGTGGTTTGAGGCCTGGCTTGCACCACCCCCTGCTCTTGAGATTGTCCCGGATGTGGGCTGCATTTTGGCTGTCTTTTGGGCTGGAGCTTCTCGTGGTTTGAGGCCTGGCTTGCTCCACTCCCTGCTCTTGAGATTCTCCCGGATGTGGGCTGCATTTTGGCTGCCTTTTGGGCTGGAGCTTCTCGTGGTTTGAGGCCTGGCTTGCTCCACCCCCTGCTCTTGAGATTCTCCTGGAGGTAGGCTGCATTTTGGCTGCCTTTTGGGCTGGAGCTTCTTGTGGTTTGAGGCGTGGCTTGCTCCACCCCCTGCTCTTGAGATTCTCCTGCACATGGGCTGCATTTTGGCTGCCTTTTGGGCTGGAGCTTCTCGTGGTTTGAGGCCTGGCTTGCTCCACCCCCTGCTCTTGAAATTCTCCTGAATGTGGGCTGCATTTTGGCTGCGTTTTAGGCTGGAGCTTCCCGTGGTTTGAGGCCTGGCTTGCTCCACCCCCTGCTCTTGAGATTCTCCCGGATGTGGGCTGGATTTTCGCTGCGTTTTGGGCTGGAGCTTCTCGTGGTTTGAGGCCTGGCTTGCTCCACCCCCTGCTCTTGAGATTCTACGAGATGTGGGCTGCATATTGGCTGCCTTTTGGGCTGGAGCTTCTCGTGGTTTGAGGCCTGGCTTGCTCCACCCCCTGCTCTTGAGAGTCTCCCGGATGTGGGCTGCATTTTGGCTGCCTTTTGGGCTGGAGCTTCTCGTGGTTTGAGGCCTGGCTTGCTCCACCCCTGCTCTTGAGATTCTCCCGGATGTGGGCTGCATTTTGGCTGCCTTTTGGGCTGGAGCTTCTCATGGTTTGAGGCCTGGCTTGCTCCACCCCCTGCTCTTGAGATTCTCCCGGATGTGGGCTGGATTTTGACTGCCTTTTGGGCAGGATCTTCTCGTGGTTTGAGGCCTGGCTTCCTCCACCCCCTGCTCTTGAGATTCTCCCGGAGGTGGGCTGCATTTTGGCTGCATTTAGCCCTGGAAATTCTCGTGGTTTGAGGCCTTGCTTGCTCCACCCCCTGCTCTTGAAATTGTCCCGGATGTGGGCTGCATTTTGGCTGCCTTTTGGGCTGGAGCTTCTCGTGGTTTGAGGCCTGGCTTGCACCACCCCCTGCTCTTGAGATTGTCCCGGATGTGGGCTGCATTTTGGCTGTCTTTTGGGCTGGAGCTTCTCGTGGTTTGAGGCCTGGCTTGCTCCACTCCCTGCTCTTGAGATTCTCCCGGATGTGGGCTGCATTTTGGCTGCCTTTTGGGCTGGAGCTTCTCGTGGTTTGAGGCCTGGCTTGCTCCACCCCCTGCTCTTGAGATTCTCCTGGAGGTAGGCTGCATTTTGGCTGCCTTTTGGGCTGGAGCTTCTTGTGGTTTGAGGCGTGGCTTGCTCCACCCCCTGCTCTTGAGATTCTCCTGCACATGGGCTGCATTTTGGCTGCCTTTTGGGCTGGAGCTTCTCGTGGTTTGAGGCCTGGCTTGCTCCACCCCCTGCTCTTGAAATTCTCCTGAATGTGGGCTGCATTTTGGCTGCGTTTTAGGCTGGAGCTTCCCGTGGTTTGAGGCCTGGCTTGCTCCACCCCCTGCTCTTGAGATTCTCCCGGATGTGGGCTGGATTTTCGCTGCGTTTTGGGCTGGAGCTTCTCGTGGTTTGAGGCCTGGCTTGCTCCACCCCCTGCTCTTGAGATTCTACGAGATGTGGGCTGCATATTGGCTGCCTTTTGGGCTGGAGCTTCTCGTGGTTTGAGGCCTGCCTTGCTCCACCCCCTGCTCTTGAAATTCTCCCGGATGTGGCGTGCATTTTGGCTGCCTTTTGGGCTGGAGCTTCTCGTGGTTTGAGGCCTGGCTTGCTCCACACCCTGCTCTTGAGATTCTCCCGGATGTGGGCTGCATTTTGGCTGCCTTTAGGGCTGGAGCTTCTCGTGGTTTGAGGCCTGGCTTGCTCCACCCCCTGCTCTTGACATTCTCCCGGATGTGGGCTGCATTTTGGCTGCATTTTGGGCTGGAGCTTCTCGTGGTTTGCGGCCTGGCTTGCTCCACCCCCTGCTCTTGAGATTCTCCCGCATGTGGCCTGAATTTTGGCTGCCTTTTGGGCTGGAGCTTCTCGTGGTTTGAGGCCTGCCTTGCTCCACCCCCTGCTCTTGAGATTCTCCCGGATGTGGGCTGCATTTTGGCTGCCTTTTGGGCTGGAGCTTCTCGTGGTTTGAGGCCTGGCTTGCTCCACCCCCTGCTCTTGAGATTCTACCAGATGTGGGCTGCATATTGGCTGCCTTTTGGGCTGGAGCTTATCGTGGTTTGAGGCCTGGCTTGCTCCACCCCCTGCTCTTGAGATTCTCCCGGAGGTGGGCTGCATTTTGGCTGATTCTTGGGCTGGAGCTTCTCGTGGTTTGAGGCCTGCCTTGCTCGACCCCCTGCTCTTGAGATTCTCCCGCATGTGGCCTGAATTTTGGCTGCCTTTTGGGCTGGAGCTTCTCGAGGTTTGAGGCCTGGCTTGCTCCACCCCCTGCTCTTGATATTCTCCTGGATGTGGCCTGCATTTTGGCTGCCTTTTGGGCTGGAGCTTCTCGTGGTTTGAGGCCTGGCTTGCTCCACCCCCTGCTCTTGAGATTGTCCCGGATGTGGGCTGGATTTTGGCTGCCTTTTGGGCTGGAGATTCTCGTGGTTTGAGGCCTGGCTTGCTCCACCCCCTGCTCTTCATATTCTCCTGCATGTGGGCTGCATTTTGGCTGCCTTTTAGGCTGGAGCTTCTCATGGTTTGAGGCCTGGCTTGCTCCACCCCCTGCTCTTGAGATTCTCCCGGATGTGGGCTGCATTTTTGCTGATACTTGGGCTGGAGCTTCTCGTGGTTTGAGGCCTGGCTTGCTCCACCCCCTGCTCTTGAGATTCTCCCGGATGTGGGCTGCATTTTGGCTGCATTTAGGGCTGGAGCTTCTCGTGGTTTGAGGCCTGGCTTGCTCCACCCCCTGCTCTTGACATTCTCCCGGATGTGGGCTGCATTTTGGCTGCATTTTGGGCTGGAGCTTCTCGTGGTTTGCGGCCTGGCTTGCTCCACCCCCTGCTCTTGAGATTCTCCCGCATGTGGCCTGAATTTTGGCTGCCTTTTGGGCTGGAGCTTCTCGTGGTTTGAGGCCTGCCTTGCTCCACCCCATGCTCTTGAGATTCTCCCGGATGTGGGCTGCATTTTGGCTGCCTTTTGGGCTGGAGCTTCTCGTGGTTTGAGGCCTGGCTTGCTCCACCCCCTGCTCTTGAGATTCTACCAGATGTGGGCTGCATATTGGCTGCCTTTTGGGCTGGAGCTTATCGTGGTTTGAGGCCTGGCTTGCTCCACCCCCTGCTCTTGAGATTCTCCCGGAGGTGGGCTGCATTTTGGCTGATTCTTGGGCTGGAGCTTCTCGTGGTTTGAGGCCTGCCTTGCTCGACCCCCTGCTCTTGAGATTCTCCCGCATGTGGCCTGAATTTTGGCTGCCTTTTGGGCTGGAGCTTCTCGAGGTTTGAGGCCTGGCTTGCTCCACCCCCTGCTCTTGATATTCTCCTGGATGTGGCCTGCATTTTGGCTGCCTTTTGGGCTGGAGCTTCTCGTGGTTTGAGGCCTGGCTTGCTCCACCCCCTGCTCTTGAGATTGTCCCGGATGTGGGCTGCATTTTGGCTGCATTTTGGGCTGGAGCTTCTCGTGGTTTGAGGCCTGGCTTACTCCAAACTCTGCCATTGAGATTCTCCCCGAGGTGGGCTGGATTTTGGCTGCCTTTTGGGCTGGAGATTCTCGTGGTTTGAGGCCTGGCTTGCTCCACCCCCTGCTCTTCATATTCTCCTGCATGTGGGCTGCATTTTGGCTGCCTTTTGGGCTGGAGCTTCTCGTGGTTTGAGGCCTGGCTTGCTCCACCCCCTGCTCTTGAGATTCTCCTGCATGTGGGCTGCATTTTGGCTGCATTTTGGGCTGGAGCTTCTCATGGTTTGAGGCCTGGCTTGCTCCACCCCCTGCTCTTGAGATTCTCCCGGATGTGGGCTGCATTTTTGCTGATATTTGGGCTGGAGCTTCTCGTGGTTTGAGGCCTGGCTTGCTCCACCCCCTGCTCTTGAGATTCTCCCGGATGTGGGCTGCATTTTGGCTGCATTTTGGGCTGGAGCTTCTCGTGGTTTGAGGCCTGGCTTGCTCCACCCCCTGCTCTTGAGATTCTCCCGGATGTGGGCTGCATTTTGGCTGCCTTTAGGGCTGGAGCTTCTCGTGGTTTGAGGCCTGCCTTGCTCCACCCCCTGCTCTTGAGATTGTCCCGGATGTGGGCTGCATTTTGGCTGCCTTTTGGGCTGGAGCTTCTCGTGGTTTGAGGCCTGGCTTGCTCCACTCCCTGCTCTTGAAATTGTCCCGGATGTAGGCTGCATTTTGGCTGCCTTTTGGGCTGGAGCTTCTCGTGGTTTGAGGCCTGGCTTGCTCCTCACCCTGCTCTTGAGATTCTCCCGGATGTGGGCTGCATTTTGGCTGCCTTTTGGGCTGGAGCTTCTCGTGGTTTGAGGCCTGGCTTGCTCCACCCCCTGCTCTTGAGATTGTCCCGGAGGTGGGCTGCATTTTGGCTGATTCTTGGGCTGGAGCTTCTCGTGGTTTGAGGCCTGGCTTGCTCCACCCCCTGCTCTTGAGATTCTCCCGGATGTGGGCTGGATTTTGGCTGCATTTTGGGCTGGAGGTTCTCGTGGTTTGAGGCCTGGCTTGCTCCACCCCCTGCTCTTGAGAATCTCCCGGATGTGGGCTGCATTTTGGCTGCATTTTGGGCTGGAGCTTCTTGTGGTTGGAGGCCTGGCTTGCTCCACCCCCTGCTCTTGAGATTCTCCCGGATGTGGGCTGCATTTTGGCTGCATTTTGGGCTGGAGCTTCTCGTGGTTTGAGGCCTGGATTGCTCCACCCTCTTCTCTTGATATTCTCCCGGATGTGGGCTGGAGTTTGGCTGCCTTTTGGGCTGGAGCTTCTCATGGTTTGAGACCTGGCTTGCTCCACCCCCTGCTCTTGATATTCTCCCGGATGTGGGCTGCATTTTGGCTGCCTTTTGGGCTGGAGCTTCTCATGGTTTGAGGCCTGGCTTGCTCCACCCTCTGCTCTTGAGATTCTCCCGGATGTGGGCTGGATTTTGACTGCCTTTTGGGCAGGAGCTTCTCGTGGTTTGAGGCCTGGCTTCCTCCACCCCCTGCTCTTGAGATTCTCCCGGATGTGGGCTGCATTTTGGCTGCGTTTAGGGCTGGAGCTTCTCGTGGTTTGAGGCCTTGCTTGCTCCACCCCCTGCTCTTGAAATTGTCCCGGATGTGGGCTGCATTTTGGCTGCCTTTTGGGCTGGAGCTTCTCGTGGTTTGAGGCCTGGCTTGCACCACTCCCTGCTCTTGAGATTCTCCCGGATGTGGGCTGCATTTTGGCTGTCTTTTGGGCTGGAGCTTCTCGTGGTTTGAAGCCTGGCTTGCTCCACCCCCTGCTCTTGAGATTGTCCCGGATGTGGGCTGCATTTTGGTAGCCTTTTGGGCTGGAGCTTCTCGAGGTTTGAGGCCTGGCTTGCTCCAACCCCTGCTCTTGAGATTCTCCCGGATGTGGGCTGGATTTTGTCTGCCTTTTGGGCTGGAGCTTCTCATGGTTTGAGGCCTGGCTTGCTCCACCCCCTGCTCTTGAGATTCTCCCGGATGTGGGCTGCATTTTGGCTGCCTTTTGGGCCGGAGCTTCTCGTGCTTTGAAGCCTGGCTTGCTCCACCCCCTGCTCTTGACATTCTCCAGGATGTGGGCTGGATTTTGGCTGCATTTTGGGCTGGAGCTTCTCGTGGTTTGAGGCCTGGCTTGCTCCACCCCCTGCTCTTGAGATTCTCCCGGATGTGGGCTGCATTTTGGCTGCCTTTAGGGCTGGAGCTTCTCGTGGTTTGAGGCCTGGCTTGCTCCACCCCCTGCTCTTGAGATTCTCCCGGATGTGGGCTGGATTTTGGCTGCGTTTTGGGCTGGAGCTTCTCATGGTTTGAGGCCTGGCTTGCTCCACCCTCTGCTCTTGAGATTCTCCCGGATGTGGGCTGGATTTTGACTGCCTTTTGGGCAGGAGCTTCTCGTGGTTTGAGGCCTGGCTTCCTCCACCCCCTGCTCTTGAGATTCTCCCGGATGTGGGCTGCATTTTGGCTGCCTTTAGGGCTGGAGCTTCTCGTGGTTTGAGGCCTTGCTTGCTCCACCCCCTGCTCTTGAAATTGTCCCGGATGTGGGCTGCATTTTGGCTGCCTTTTGGGCTGGAGCTTCTCGTGGTTTGAGGCCTGGCTTGCACCACCCCCTGCTCTTGAGATTGTCCCGGATGTGGGCTGCATTTTGGCTGTCTTTTGGGCTGGAGCTTCTCGTGGTTTGAGGCCTGGCTTGCTCCACCCCCTGCTCTTGAGATTGTCCCGGATGTGGGCTGCATTTTGGCTGTCTTTTGGGCTGGAGCTTCTCGTGGTTTGAGGCCTGGCTTGCTCCACTCCCTGCTCTTCATATTGACCCGGATATGGGCTGGATTTTGTCTGCCTTTTGGGCTGGAGCTTCTCGTGGTTTGGGGCCTGGCTTGCTCCACCCCCTGCTCTTGAGATTCTCCCGGATGTGGGCTGCATTTTGGCTGAATCTTGGGCTGGAGCTTCTCGTGGTTTGAGGCCTGGCTTGCTCCACCCCCTGCTCTTGAGATTCTCCCGGATGTGGGCTGG
This sequence comes from Rhynochetos jubatus, assembly GCA_027574665.1. Lineage (NCBI taxonomy): Eukaryota > Metazoa > Chordata > Aves > Eurypygiformes > Rhynochetidae > Rhynochetos > Rhynochetos jubatus. Next base: position 1,757,202 of record CM050669.1, read on the forward strand.
ATTTTGGCTGCATTTTGGGCTGGAGCTTCTCGTGGTTTGAGGCCTGGCTTGCTCCACCCCCTGCTCTTGAGATTCTCCCGGATGTGGGCTGGATTTTGGCTGCCTTTTGGGCTGGAGCTTCTCATGGTTTGAGGCCTGGCTTGCTCCACCCCCTGCTCTTGAGATTCTCCTGGATGTGGGCTGCATTTTGGCTGCCTTTTGGGCTGGAGCTTCTCGTGGTTTGAGGCCTGGCTTGCTCCACCCCCTGCTCTTGACATTCTCCAGGATGTGGGCTGGATTTTGGCTGCATTTTGGGCTGGAGCTTCTCGTGGTTTGAGGCCTGGCTTGCTCCACCCCCTGCTCTTGAGATTCTCCCGGATGTGGGCTGCATTTTGGCTGCCTTTTGGGCTGGAGCTTCTCGTGGTTTGAGGCCTGGCTTGCTCCAACCCCTGCTCTTGAGATTCTCCTGGAGGTAGGCTGCATTTTGGCTGCCTTTTGGGCTGGAGCTTCTTGTGGTTTGAGGCCTGGCTTGCTCCACCCCCTGCTCTTGAGATTCTCCTGCATGTGGGCTGCATTTTGGCTGCCTTTTGGGCTGGAGCTTCTCGTGGTTTGAGGCCTGGCTTGCACCACCCCCTGCTCTTGAGATTGTCCCGGATGTGGGCTGCTTTTTGGCTGTCTTTTGGGCTGGAGCTTCTCGTGGTTTGAGGCCTGGCTTGCTCCACCCCCTGCTCTTGAGATTGTCCCGGATGTGGGCTGCATTTTGGCTGTCTTTTGGGCTGGAGCTTCTCGTGGTTTGAGGCCTGGCTTGCTCCACTCCCTGCTCTTCATATTGACCCGGATATGGGCTGGATTTTGTCTGCATTTTGGGCTGGAGCTTCTCGTGGTTTGGGGCCTGGCATGCTCCACCCCCTGCTCTTGAGATTCTCCCGGATGTGGGCTGCATTTTGGCTGAATCTTGGGCTGGAGCTTCTCGTGGTTTGAGGCCTGGCTTGCTCCACCCCCTGCTCTTGAGATTCTCCCGGATGTGGGCTGGATTTTGGCTGCATTTTGGGCTGGAGCTTCTCGTGGTTTGAGGCCTGGCTTGCTCCACCCCCTGCTCTTGAGATTCTCCCGGATGTGGGCTGCATTTTGGCTGCCTTTTGGGCTGGAGCTTCTCATGGTTTGAGGCCTGGCTTGCTCCACCCCCTGCTCTTGAGATTCTCCCGGATGTGGGCTGCATTTTGGCTGCCTTTTGGGCCGGAGCTTCTCGTGGTTTGAAGCCTGGCTTGCTCCACCCCCTGCTCTTGACATTCTCCAGGATGTGGGCTGGATTTTTGCTGATTCTTGGGCTGGAGCTTCTCGTGGTTTGAGGCCTGGCTTGCTCCACCCCCTGCTCTTGAGATTCTCCCGGATGTGGGCTGCATTTTGGCTGCCTTTTGGGCTGGAGCTTCTCGTGGTTTGAGGCCTGGCTTGCTCCACCCCCTGCTCTTGACATTCTCCTGCATGTGGGCTGCATTTTGGCTGCCTTTTGGGCTGGAGCTTCTCGTGGTTTGAGGCCTGGCTTGCTCCACCCCCTGCTCTTGAAATTCTCCCGGATGTGGCGTGCATTTTGGCTGCCTTTTGGGCTGGAGCTTCTCGTGGTTTGAGGCCTGCCTTGCTCCACCCCCTGCTCTTGAAATTCTCCCGGATGTGGCGTGCATTTTGGCTGCCTTTTGGGCTGGAGCTTCTCGTGGTTTGAGGCCTGGCTTGCTCCACACCCTGCTCTTGAGATTCTCCCGGATGTGGGCTGCATTTTGGCTGCCTTTAGGGCTGGAGCTTCTCGTGGTTTGAGGCCTGGCTTGCTCCACCCCCTGCTCTTGACATTCTCCCGGATGTGGGCTGCATTTTGGCTGCATTTTGGGCTGGAGCTTCTCGTGGTTTGAGGCCTGGCTTGCTCCACCCCCTGCTCTTGAGATTCTCCCGAATGTGGGCTGCATTTTGGCTCCATTGTTGGGCTGGAGCTTCTCGTGGTTTGAGGCCTGCCTTGCTCGACCCCCTGCTCTTGAGATTCTCCCGCATGTGGCCTGAATTTTGGCTGCCTTTTGGGCTGGAGCTTCTCGTGGTTTGAGGCCTGCCTTGCTCCACCCCCTGCTCTTGAGATTCTCCCGGATGTGGCCTGCATTTTGGCTGCCTTTTGGGCTGGAGCTTCTCGTGGTTTGAGGCCTGGCTTGCTGCAACCCCTGCTCTTGAGATTCTCCCGGATGTGGGCTGCATTTTGGCTGATTCTTGGGCTGGAGCTTCTCGTGGTTTGAGGCCTGGCTTGCTCCAACCCCTGCTCTTGAGATTCTCCTGGAGGTAGGCTGCATTTTGGCTGCCTTTTGGGCTGGAGCTTCTTGTGGTTTGAGGCCTGGCTTGCTCCACCCCCTGCTCTTGAGATTCTCCTGCATGTGGGCTGCATTTTGGCTGCCTTTTGGGCTGGAGCTTCTCGTGGTTTGAGGCCTGGCTTGCACCACCCCCTGCTCTTGAGATTGTCCCGGATGTGGGCTGCTTTTTGGCTGTCTTTTGGGCTGGAGCTTCTCGTGGTTTGAGGCCTGGCTTGCTCCACCCCCTGCTCTTGAGATTGTCCCGGATGTGGGCTGCATTTTGGCTGTCTTTTGGGCTGGAGCTTCTCGTGGTTTGAGGCCTGGCTTGCTCCACTCCCTGCTCTTCATATTGACCCGGATATGGGCTGGATTTTGTCTGCATTTTGGGCTGGAGCTTCTCGTGGTTTGGGGCCTGGCATGCTCCACCCCCTGCTCTTGAGATTCTCCCGGATGTGGGCTGCATTTTGGCTGAATCTTGGGCTGGAGCTTCTCGTGGTTTGAGGCCTGGCTTGCTCCACCCCCTGCTCTTGAGATTCTCCCGGATGTGGGCTGGATTTTGGCTGCATTTTGGGCTGGAGCTTCTCGTGGTTTGAGGCCTGGCTTGCTCCACCCCCTGCTCTTGAGATTCTCCCGGATGTGGGCTGCATTTTGGCTGCCTTTTGGGCTGGAGCTTCTCATGGTTTGAGGCCTGGCTTGCTCCACCCCCTGCTCTTGAGATTCTCCCGGATGTGGGCTGCATTTTGGCTGCCTTTTGGGCCGGAGCTTCTCGTGGTTTGAAGCCTGGCTTGCTCCACCCCCTGCTCTTGACATTCTCCAGGATGTGGGCTGGATTTTTGCTGATTCTTGGGCTGGAGCTTCTCGTGGTTTGAGGCCTGGCTTGCTCCACCCCCTGCTCTTGAGATTCTCCCGGATGTGGGCTGCATTTTGGCTGCCTTTTGGGCTGGAGCTTCTCGTGGTTTGAGGCCTGGCTTGCTCCACCCCCTGCTCTTGACATTCTCCTGCATGTGGGCTGCATTTTGGCTGCCTTTTGGGCTGGAGCTTCTCGTGGTTTGAGGCCTGGCTTGCTCCACCCCCTGCTCTTGAAATTCTCCCGGATGTGGCGTGCATTTTGGCTGCCTTTTGGGCTGGAGCTTCTCGTGGTTTGAGGCCTGCCTTGCTCCACCCCCTGCTCTTGAAATTCTCCCGGATGTGGCGTGCATTTTGGCTGCCTTTTGGGCTGGAGCTTCTCGTGGTTTGAGGCCTGGCTTGCTCCACACCCTGCTCTTGAGATTCTCCCGGATGTGGGCTGCATTTTGGCTGCCTTTAGGGCTGGAGCTTCTCGTGGTTTGAGGCCTGGCTTGCTCCACCCCCTGCTCTTGACATTCTCCCGGATGTGGGCTGCATTTTGGCTGCATTTTGGGCTGGAGCTTCTCGTGGTTTGAGGCCTGGCTTGCTCCACCCCCTGCTCTTGAGATTCTCCCGAATGTGGGCTGCATTTTGGCTCCATTGTTGGGCTGGAGCTTCTCGTGGTTTGAGGCCTGCCTTGCTCGACCCCCTGCTCTTGAGATTCTCCCGCATGTGGCCTGAATTTTGGCTGCCTTTTGGGCTGGAGCTTCTCGTGGTTTGAGGCCTGCCTTGCTCCACCCCCTGCTCTTGAGATTCTCCCGGATGTGGCCTGCATTTTGGCTGCCTTTTGGGCTGGAGCTTCTCGTGGTTTGAGGCCTGGCTTGCTGCAACCCCTGCTCTTGAGATTCTCCCGGATGTGGGCTGCATTTTGGCTGATTCTTGGGCTGGAGCTTCCCGTGGTTTGAGGCCTGGCTTGCTCCACCCCCTGCTCTTGTGATTCTCCCGGATGTGGGCTGGATTTTGGCTGCCTTTTGGGCTGGATCTTCTCGTGGTTTGAAGCCTGGCTTGCTTCACCCCCTGCTCTTGAGATTCTCCTGGATGTGGGCTGCATTTTGGCTGCCTTTTGGGCTGGAGCTTCTCATGGTTTGAGGCCTGGCTTGCTCCACCCCCTGCTCTTGAGATTCTCCCGGATGTGGGCTGGATTTTGGCTCCCTTTTGGGCTGGAGCTTCTCGAGGTTTGAGGCCTGGCTTGCTCCACCCCCTGCTCTTCATATTCTCCTTGATGTGGGCTGCGTTTTGGCTACATTTTGGGCTGGAGCTTCTCATGGATTGAGGCCTGGCTTGCTCCACCCCCTGCTCTTGAGATTCTCCCGGATGTGGGCTGGATTTTGGCTGCCTTTTGGGCTGGAGCTTCTCGTGGTTTGAGGCCTGGCTTGCTCCACCCCCTGCTCTTGAGATTCTCCCGGATGTGGGCTGCATTTTGGCTGATACTTGGGCTGGAGCTTCTCGTGGTTTGAGGCCTGGATTGCTCCACCCCCTGCTCTTGAGATTCTCCCGGATGTGGGCTGCATTTTGGCTGCCTGTTGGGCTGGAGTTTCTCGTGGTTTGAGGCCTGGCTTGCTCCACCCCCTGCTCTTGAGATTCTCCCGGATGTGGGCTGCATTTTGGCTGCCTTTTGGGCTGGAGGTTCTCGTGGTTTGAGGCCTGGCTTGCTCCACCCAATGCTCTTGATATTCTCCCGGATGTGGGCTGCATTTTGGCTGCCTTTTGTGCTGGAGCTTCTCGTGGTTTGAGGCCTGGCTTGCTCCACCCCCTTCTCTTGAGATTCTCCCGGATGTGGGCTGGATTTTGGCTGATTCTTGGGCTGGAGCTTCCCGTGGTTTGAGGCCTGGCTTGCTCCACCCCCTGCTCTTGAGATTCTCCCGCATGTGGGCTGCATTTTGGCTGCCTTTTGGGCTGGAGCTTCTTGTGGTTTGAAGCCTGGCTTGCTCCACCCCCTGCTCTTGAGATTCTCCCAGATGTGGGCTCCATTTTGGCTGATACTTGGGCTGGAGATTCTCGTGGTTTGAGGCCTGGCTTGCTCCACCCCCTGCTCTTGAGATTACCCCGGATGTGGGCTGCATTTTGGCTGCCTTTTGGGCTGGAGCTTCTCGTGGTTTGAGGCCTGGCTTGCTCCACCCCCTGCTCTTGAGAATCTCCCGGATGTCGGCTGGATTTTGGCTGCCTTTTGGGCTGGAGCTTCTCATGGTTTGAGGCCTGGCTTGCTCCACCCCCTGCTCTTGAGATTCTCCCGGAGGTGGGCTCGATTTTGGCTGCCTTTTGGGCTGGAGCTTCTCATGGTTTGAGGCCTGGCTTGCTCCACCCCCTGCTCTTGAGATTCTCCCGGATGTGGGCTGGATTTTGGCTGCCTTTTGGGCTGGAGCTTCTTGTGGTTTGAGGCCTGGCTTGCTCCACCCCCTGCTCTTGAGATTCTCCCTGATGTGGGCTGCATTTTGGCTGCCTGTTGGGCTGGAGCTTCTTGTGGTTTGAGGCCTGGATTGCTCCACCCCCTGCTCTTGAGATTCTCCCGGAGGTGGGCTGCATTTTGGCTGCCTTTTGGGCTGGAGCTTCTCGTGGTTTGAGGCCTGCCTTGCTCCACCCCCTGCTCTTGAGATTCTCCTGGATTTGGGCTGGATTTTGGCTGCCTTTTGGGCTGGAGCTTCTCGTGGTTTGAGGCCTGGCTTGCTCCACCCCCTGCTCTTGAGATTCTCCCGGATGTGGGCTGGATTTTGGCTCCCTTTTGGGCTGGAGCTTCTCGAGGTTTGAGGCCTGGCTTGCTCCACCCCCTGCTCTTGAGATTCTCCCGGATGAGGGCTGCATTTTGGCTGCATTTTGGCTGGAGCTTCTCGTGGTTTGAGGCCTGGCTTGCTCCACCCCCTGCTCTTGAGATTCTCCCAGATGTGGGCTGCATTTTGGCTGCCTTTTGGGCTGGAGCTTCTTGTGGTTTGAGGCCTGGCTTGCTCAACCCCCTGCTCTTGAGATTCTCCCGGATGTGGGCTGCATTTTGGCTGCCTGTTGGGCTGGAGCTTCTTGTGGTTTGAGGCCTGGCTTGCTCCACCCCCTGCTCTTGAAATTGTCCCGGATGTGGGCTGCATTTTGGCTGCCTTTTGGGCTGGAGCTTCTCGTGGTTTGAGGCCTGGCTTGCACCACCCCCTGCTCTTGAGATTGTCCCGGATGTGGGCTGCATTTTGGCTGTCTTTTGGGCTGGAGCTTCTCGTGGTTTGGGGCCTGGCTTGCTCCACCCCCTGCTCTTGAGATTCTCCCGGATGTGGGCTGCATTTTGGCTGAATCTTGGGCTGGAGCTTCTCGTGGTTTGAGGCCTGGCTTGCTCCACCCCCTGCTCTTGAGATTCTCCCGGATGTGGGCTGGATTTTGGCTGCATTTTGGGCTGGAGCTTCTCGTGGTTTGAGGCCTGGCTTGCTCCACCCCCTGCTCTTGAGATTCTCCCGGATGTGGGCTGGATTTTGGCTGCATTTTGGGCTGGAGCTTCTCATGGTTTGAGGCCTGGCTTGCTCCACCCCCTGCTCTTGAGATTCTCCTGGATGTGGGCTGCATTTTGGCTGCCTTTTGGGCTGGAGCTTCTCGTGGTTTGAGGCCTGGCTTGCTCCACCCCCTGCTCTTGACATTCTCCAGGATGTGGGCTGGATTTTGGCTGCATTTTGGGCTGGAGCTTCTCGTGGTTTGAGGCCTGGCTTGCTCCACCCCCTGCTCTTGAGATTCTCCCGGATGTGGGCTGCATTTTGGCTGCCTTTTGGGCTGGAGCTTCTTGTGGTTTGAGGCCTGGCTTGCTCCACCCCCTGCTCTTGAGATTCTCCTGCATGTGGGCTGCATTTTGGCTGCCTTTTGGGCTGGAGCTTCTCGTGGTTTGAGGCCTGGCTTGCACCACCCCCTGCTCTTGAGATTGTCCCGGATGTGGGCTGCTTTTTGGCTGTCTTTTGGGCTGGAGCTTCTCGTGGTTTGAGGCCTGGCTTGCTCCACCCCCTGCTCTTGAGATTGTCCCGGATGTGGGCTGCATTTTGGCTGTCTTTTGGGCTGGAGCTTCTCGTGGTTTGAGGCCTGGCTTGCTCCACTCCCTGCTCTTCATATTGACCCGGATATGGGCTGGATTTTGTCTGCATTTTGGGCTGGAGCTTCTCGTGGTTTGGGGCCTGGCATGCTCCACCCCCTGCTCTTGAGATTCTCCCGGATGTGGGCTGCATTTTGGCTGCCTTTTGGTTTGGAGCTTCTCATGGTTTGAGGCCTGGCTTGCTCCACCCCCTGCTCTTGAGATTCTCCCGGATGTGGGCTGCATTTTGGCTGCCTTTTGGGCCGGAGCTTCTCGTGGTTTGAAGCCTGGCTTGCTCCACCCCCTGCTCTTGACATTCTCCAGGATGTGGGCTGGATTTTGGCTGATTCTTGGGCTGGAGCTTCTCGTGGTTTGAGGCCTGGCTTGCTCCACCCCCTGCTCTTGAGATTCTCCCGGATGTGGGCTGCATTTTGGCTGCCTTTTGGGCTGGAGCTTCTCGTGGTTTGAGGCCTGGCTTGCTCCACCCCCTGCTCTTGAGATTCTCCTGCATGTGGGCTGCATTTTGGCTGCCTTTTGGGCTGGAGCTTCTCGTGGTTTGAGGCCTGGCTTGCTCCACCCCCTGCTCTTGAAATTCTCCCGGATGTGGCGTGCATTTTGGCTGACTTTTGGGCTGGAGCTTCTCGTGGTTTGAGGCCTGCCTTGCTCCACCCCCTGCTCTTGAAATTCTCCCGGATGTGGCGTGCATTTTGGCTGCCTTTTGGGCTGGAGCTTCTCGTGGTTTGAGGCCTGGCTTGCTCCACACCCTGCTCTTGAGATTCTCCCGGATGTGGGCTGCATTTTGGCTGCCTTTAGGGCTGGAGCTTCTCGTGGTTTGAGGCCTGGCTTGCTCCACCCCCTGCTCTTGACATTCTCCCGGATGTGGGCTGCATTTTGGCTGCATTTTGGGCTGGAGCTTCTCGTGGTTTGAGGCCTGGCTTGCTCCACCCCCTGCTCTTGAGATTCTCCCGAATGTGGGCTGCATTTTGGCTCCATTGTTGGGCTGGAGCTTCTCGTGGTTTGAGGCCTGCCTTGCTCGACCCCCTGCTCTTGAGATTCTCCCGCATGTGGCCTGAATTTTGGCTGCCTTTTGGGCTGGAGCTTCTCGTGGTTTGAGGCCTGCCTTGCTCCACCCCCTGCTCTTGAGATTCTCCCGGATGTGGCCTGCATTTTGGCTGCCTTTTGGGCTGGAGCTTCTCGTGGTTTGAGGCCTGGCTTGCTGCAACCCCTGCTCTTGAGATTCTCCCGGATGTGGGCTGCATTTTGGCTGATTCTTGGGCTGGAGCTTCCCGTGGTTTGAGGCCTGGCTTGCTCCACCCCCTGCTCTTGTGATTCTCCCGGATGTGGGCTGGATTTTGGCTGCCTTTTGGGCTGGATCTTCTCGTGGTTTGAAGCCTGGCTTGCTTCACCCCCTGCTCTTGACATTCTCCTGGATGTGGGCTGCATTTTGGCTGCCTTTTGGGCTGGAGCTTCTCATGGTTTGAGGCCTGGCTTGCTCCACCCCCTGCTCTTGAGATTCTCCCGGATGTGGGCTGGATTTTGGCTCCCTTTTGGGCTGGAGCTTCTCGAGGTTTGAGGCCTGGCTTGCTCCACCCCCTGCTCTTCATATTCTCCTGGATGTGGGCTGCGTTTTGGCTACATTTTGGGCTGGAGCTTCTCATGGATTGAGGCCTGGCTTGCTCCACCCCCTGCTCTTGAGATTCTCCCGGATGTGGGCTGGATTTTGGCTGCCTTTTGGGCTGGAGCTTCTCGTGGTTTGAGGCCTGGCTTGCTCCACCCCCTGCTCTTGAGATTCTCCCGGATGTGGGCTGCATTTTGGCTGATACTTGGGCTGGAGCTTCTCGTGGTTTAAGGCCTGGATTGCTCCACCCCCTGCTCTTGAGATTCTCCCGGATGTGGGCTGCATTTTGGCTGCCTGTTGGGCTGGAGTTTCTTGTGGTTTGAGGCCTGGCTTGCTCCACCCCCTGCTCTTGAGATTCTCCCGGATGTGGGCTGCATTTTGGCTGCCTTTTGGGCTGGAGGTTCTCGTGGTTTGAGGCCTGGCTTGCTCCACCCAATGCTCTTGATATTCTCCCGGATGTGGGCTGCATTTTGGCTGCCTTTTGTGCTGGAGCTTCTCGTGGTTTGAGGCCTGGCTTGCTCCACCCCCTTCTCTTGAGATTCTCCCGGATGTGGGCTGGATTTTGGCTGATTCTTGGGCTGGAGCTTCCCGTGGTTTGAGGCCTGGCTTGCTCCACCCCCTGCTCTTGAGATTCTCCCGCATGTGGGCTGCATTTTGGCTGCCTTTTGGGCTGGAGCTTCTTGTGGTTTGAAGCCTGGCTTGCTCCACCCCCTGCTCTTGAGATTCTCCCAGATGTGGGCTCCATTTTGGCTGATACTTGGGCTGGAGATTCTCGTGGTTTGAGGCCTGGTTTGCTCCACCCCCTGCTCTTGAGATTACCCCGGATGTGGGCTGCATTTTGGCTGCCTTTTGGGCTGGAGCTTCTCGTGGTTTGAGGCCTGGCTTGCTCCACCCCCTGCTCTTGAGAATCTCCCGGATGTCGGCTGGATTTTGGCTGCCTTTTGGGCTGGAGCTTCTCATGGTTTGAGGCCTGGCTTGCTCCACCCCCTGCTCTTGAGATTCTCCCGGAGGTGGGCTCGATTTTGGCTGCGTTTTGGGCTGGAGCTTCTCATGGTTTGAGGCCTGGCTTGCTCCACCCCCTGCTCTTGAGATTCTCCCGGATGTGGGCTGGATTTTGGCTGCCTTTTGGGCTGGAGCTTCTTGTGGTTTGAGGCCTGGCTTGCTCCACCCCCTGCTCTTGAGATTCTCCCTGATGTGGGCTGCATTTTGGCTGCCTGTTGGGCTGGAGCTTCTTGTGGTTTGAGGCCTGGATTGCTCCACCCCCTGCTCTTGAGATTCTCCCGGAGGTGGGCTGCATTTTGGCTGCCTTTTGGGCTGGAGCTTCTCGTGGTTTGAGGCCTGCCTTGCTCCACCCCCTGCTCTTGAGATTCTCCTGGATTTGGGCTGGATTTTGGCTGCCTTTTGGGCTGGAGCTTCTCGTGGTTTGAGGCCTGGCTTGCTCCACCCCCTGCTCTTGAGATTCTCCCGGATGTGGGCTGGATTTTGGCTCCCTTTTGGGCTGGAGCTTCTCGAGGTTTGAGGCCTGGCTTGCTCCACCCCCTGCTCTTGAGATTCTCCCGGATGAGGGCTGCATTTTGGCTGCATTTTGGCTGGAGCTTCTCGTGGTTTGAGGCCTGGCTTGCTCCACCCCCTGCTCTTGAGATTCTCCCGGATGTGGGCTGCATTTTGGCTGCCTTTTGGGCTGGAGCTTCTTGTGGTTTGAGGCCTGGCTTGCTCCACCCCCTGCTCTTGAGATTCTCCCGGATGTGGGCTGCATTTTGGCTGCCTGTTGGGCTGGAGCTTCTTGTGGTTTGAGGCCTGGCTTGCTCCACCCCCTGCTCTTGAGATTCTCCCGGATGTGGGCTGCATTTTGGCTGTCTTTTGGGCTGGAGCTTCTCCTGGTTTGAGGCCTGGCTTGCTCCACCCCCTGCTCTTGAGATTCTCCCGGATGTGGGCTGCATTTTGGCTGCATTTTGGGCTGGAGCTTCTCGTGGTTTGAGGCCTGGATTGCTCCACCCAATGCTCTTGAGATTCTCCCGGATGTGGGCTGCATTTTGGCTGCGTTTTGGGCTGGAGCTTCTCGAGGTTTGAGGCCTGGCTTGCTCCACCCCCTGCTCTTGATATTCTCCCGGATGTGGGCTGCATTTTGGCTGCATTTTGGGCTGGAGTTTCTCGAGGTTTGAGGCCTGGCTTGCTCCACGCCCTGCTCTTGATATTCTCCTGGATGTGGGCTGCGTTTTGGCTACATTTTGGGCTGCAGCTTCTCATGGATTGAGGCCTGGCTTGCTCCACCCCCTGCTCTTGAGATTCTCCCGGATGTGGGCTGGATTTTGGCTGCCTTTTGGGCTGGAGCTTCCCGTGGTTTGAGGCCTGGCTTGCTCCACCCAATGCTCTTGAGATTCTCCTCGATGTGGGCTGCATTTTGGCTGCCTTTTGTGCTGGAGCTTCTCGTGGTTTGAGGCCTGGCTTGCTGCAACCCCTGCTCTTGAGATTCTCCCGGATGTGGGCTGCATTTTGGCTGATTCTTGGGCTGGAGCTTCCCGTGGTTTGAGGCCTGGCCTGCTCCAAACCCTGCTCTTGAGATTCTCCCGGATGTGGGCTGTATTTTGGCTGCATTTTGGGCTGGAGCTTCTCGTGGTTTGAAGCCTGGCTTGCTTCACCCCCGCTCTTGAGATTCTCCTGGATGTGGGCTGCATTTTGGCTGCCTTTTGGGATGGAGCTTCTCATGGTTTGAGGCCTGGCTTGCTCCACCCCCTGCTCTTGAGATTCTCCCGGATGTGGGCTGGATTTTGGCTCCCTTTTGGGCTGGAGCTTCTCGAGGTTTGAGGCCTGGCTTGCTCCACCCCCTGCTCTTGATATTCTCCTGGATGTGGGCTGGATTTTGGCTGCCTTTTGGGCTGGAGCTTCTCGTGGTTTGAGGCCTGGCTTGCTCCACCCCCTGCTCTTGAGATTCTCCCGGATGTGGGCTGGATTTTGGCTGATACTTGGGCTGGAGCTTCTCGTGGTTTAAGGCCTGGATTGCTCCACCCCCTGCTCTTGAGATTCTCCCGGATGTGGGCTGCATTTTGGCTGCCTGTTGGGCTGGAGTTTCTTGTGGTTTGAGGCCTGGCTTGCTCCACCCCCTGCTCTTGAGATTCTCCCGGATGTGGGCTGCATTTTGGCTGCCTTTTGGGCTGGAGGTTCTCGTGGTTTGAGGCCTGGCTTGCTCCACCCAATGCTCTTGATATTCTCCCGGATGTGGGCTGCATTTTGGCTGCCTTTTGTGCTGGAGCTTCTCGTGGTTTGAGGCCTGGCTTGCTCCACCCCCTTCTCTTGAGATTCTCCCGGATGTGGGCTGGATTTTGGCTGATTCTTGGGCTGGAGCTTCCCGTGGTTTGAGGCCTGGCTTGCTCCACCCCCTGCTCTTGAGATTCTCCCGCATGTGGGCTGCATTTTGGCTGCCTTTTGGGCTGGAGCTTCTTGTGGTTTGAAGCCTGGCTTGCTCCACCCCCTGCTCTTGAGATTCTCCCAGATGTGGGCTCCATTTTGGCTGATACTTGGGCTGGAGATTCTCGTGGTTTGAGGCCTGGCTTGCTCCACCCCCTGCTCTTGAGATTACCCCGGATGTGGGCTGCATTTTGGCTGCCTTTTGGGCTGGAGCTTCTCGTGGTTTGAGGCCTGGCTTGCTCCACCCCCTGCTCTTGAGAATCTCCCGGATGTCGGCTGGATTTTGGCTGCCTTTTGGGCTGGAGCTTCTCATGGTTTGAGGCCTGGCTTGCTCCACCCCCTGCTCTTGAGATTCTCCCGGAGGTGGGCTCGATTTTGGCTGCCTTTTGGGCTGGAGCTTCTCATGGTTTGAGGCCTGGCTTGCTCCACCCCCTGCTCTTGAGATTCTCCCGGATGTGGGCTGGATTTTGGCTGCCTTTTGGGCTGGAGCTTCTTGTGGTTTGAGGCCTGGCTTGCTCCACCCCCTGCTCTTGAGATTCTCCCTGATGTGGGCTGCATTTTGGCTGCCTGTTGGGCTGGAGCTTCTTGTGGTTTGAGGCCTGGATTGCTCCACCCCCTGCTCTTGAGATTCTCCCGGAGGTGGGCTGCATTTTGGCTGCCTTTTGGGCTGGAGCTTCTCGTGGTTTGAGGCCTGCCTTGCTCCACCCCCTGCTCTTGAGATTCTCCTGGATTTGGGCTGGATTTTGGCTGCCTTTTGGGCTGGAGCTTCTCGTGGTTTGAGGCCTGGCTTGCTCCACCCCCTGCTCTTGAGATTCTCCCGGATGTGGGCTGGATTTTGGCTCCCTTTTGGGCTGGAGCTTCTCGAGGTTTGAGGCCTGGCTTGCTCCACCCCCTGCTCTTGAGATTCTCCCGGATGAGGGCTGCATTTTGGCTGCATTTTGGCTGGAGCTTCTCGTGGTTTGAGGCCTGGCTTGCTCCACCCCCTGCTCTTGAGATTCTCCCGGATGTGGGCTGCATTTTGGCTGCCTTTTGGGCTGGAGCTTCTTGTGGTTTGAGGCCTGGCTTGCTCCACCCCCTGCTCTTGAGATTCTCCCGGATGTGGGCTGCATTTTGGCTGCCTGTTGGGCTGGAGCTTCTTGTGGTTTGAGGCCTGGCTTGCTCCACCCCCTGCTCTTGAGATTCTCCCGGATGTGGGCTGCATTTTGGCTGTCTTTTGGGCTGGAGCTTCTCCTGGTTTGAGGCCTGGCTTGCTCCACCCCCTGCTCTTGAGATTCTCCCGGATGTGGGCTGCATTTTGGCTGCATTTTGGGCTGGAGCTTCTCGTGGTTTGAGGCCTGGCTTGCTCCACCCAATGCTCTTGAGATTCTCCCGGATGTGGGCTGCATTTTGGCTGCGTTTTGGGCTGGAGCTTCTCGAGGTTTGAGGCCTGGCTTGCTCCACCCCCTGCTCTTGATATTCTCCCGGATGTGGGCTGCATTTTGGCTGCATTTTGGGCTGGAGTTTCTCGAGGTTTGAGGCCTGGCTTGCTCCACGCCCTGCTCTTGATATTCTCCTGGATGTGGGCTGCGTTTTGGCTACATTTTGGGCTGCAGCTTCTCATGGATTGAGGCCTGGCTTGCTCCACCCCCTGCTCTTGAGATTCTCCCGGATGTGGGCTGGATTTTGGCTGCCTTTTGGGCTGGAGCTTCCCGTGGTTTGAGGCCTGGCTTGCTCCACCCAATGCTCTTGAGATTCTCCTCGATGTGGGCTGCATTTTGGCTGCCTTTTGTGCTGGAGCTTCTCGTGGTTTGAGGCCTGGCTTGCTGCAACCCCTGCTCTTGAGATTCTCCCGGATGTGGGCTGCATTTTGGCTGATTCTTGGGCTGGAGCTTCCCGTGGTTTGAGGCCTGGCCTGCTCCACCCCCTGCTCTTGAGATTCTCCCGGATGTGGGCTGTATTTTGGCTGCATTTTGGGCTGGAGCTTCTCGTGGTTTGAAGCCTGGCTTGCTTCACCCCCGCTCTTGAGATTCTCCTGGATGTGGGCTGCATTTTGGCTGCCTTTTGGGATGGAGCTTCTCATGGTTTGAGGCCTGGCTTGCTCCACCCCCTGCTCTTGAGATTCTCCCGGATGTGGGCTGGATTTTGGCTCCCTTTTGGGCTGGAGCTTCTCGAGGTTTGAGGCCTGGCTTGCTCCACCCCCTGCTCTTCATATTCTCCTGGATGTGGGCTGCGTTTTGGCTACATTTTGGGCTGGAGCTTCTCATGGATTGAGGCCTGGCTTGCTCCACCCCCTGCTCTTGAGATTCTCCCGGATGTGGGCTGGATTTTGGCTGCCTTTTGGGCTGGAGCTTCTCGTGGTTTGAGGCCTGGCTTGCTCCACCCCCTGCTCTTGAGATTCTCCCGGATGTGGGCTGCATTTTGGCTGATACTTGGGCTGGAGCTTCTCGTGGTTTGAGGCCTGGATTGCTCCACCCCCTGCTCTTGAGATTCTCCCAGATGTGGGCTGCATTTTGGCTGCCTGTTGGGCTGGAGTTTCTTGTGGTTTGAGGCCTGGCTTGCTCCACCCCCTGCTCTTGAGATTCTCCCGGATGTGGGCTGCATTTTGGCTGTCTTTTGGGCTGGAGCTTCTCGTGGTTTGAGGCCTGGCTTGCTCCACCCAATGCTCTTGATATTCTCCCGGATGTGGGCTGCATTTTGGCTGCCTTTTGTGCTGGAGCTTCTCGTGGTTTGAGGCCTGGCTTGCTCCACCCCCTTCTCTTGAGATTCTCCCGGATGTGGACTGGATTTTGGCTGATTCTTGGGCTGGAGCTTCCCGTGGTTTGAGGCCTGGCTTTCTCCACCCCCTGCTCTTGAGATTCTCCCGCATGTGGGCTGCATTTTGGCTGCCTTTTGGGCTTGAGCTTCTTGTGGTTTGAAGCCTGGCTTGCTCCACCCCCTGCTCTTGAGATTCTCCCGGATGTGGGCTCCATTTTGGCTGATACTTGGGCTGGAGATTCTCGTGGTTTGAGGCCTGGCTTGCTCCACCCCCTGCTCTTGAGATTACCCCGGACGTGGGCTGGATTTTGGCTGGCTTTTGGGCTGGAGCTTCTTGTGGTTTGAAGCCTGGCTTGCTCCACCCCCTGCTCTTGAGATTCTCCCGGATGTGGGCTGCATTTTGGCTGATACTTGGGCTGGAGATTCTCGTGGTTTGAGGCCTGGCTTGCTCCACCCCCTGCTCTTGAGATTACCCCGGACGTGGGCTACATTTTGGCTGCCTTTTGGGCTGGAGCTTCTCGTGGTTTGAGGCCTGGCTTGCTCCACCCCCTGCTCTTGAAATTCTCCCGGATGTGGGCTGCATTTTGGCTGCCTTTTGGGCTGGAACTTCTCATGGTTTGAGGCCTGGCTTGCTCCACCCCCTGCTCTTGAGATTCTCCCGGATGTGGGCTGCATTTTGGCTGCCTTTTGGGCTGGAGCTTCCCATGGTTTGAGGCCTGGCTTGCTTCACCAACTGCTATTGATATTCTCCTGGATGTGGGCTGCATTTTGGCTGATACTTGTGCTGGGGCTTCTCGTGGTTTGAGGCCTGGCTTGCTCCACCCCCTGCTGTTGAGATTCTCCCGCATGTGCGCTGCATTTTGGCTGATTCTTGGGCTGGAGTTTCTCGTGGTTTGAGGCCTGGCTTGCTCCACCCCCTGCTCTTGAGATTGTCCCGGATGTGGGCTGCATTTTGGCTGCCTTTTGGGCTGGAGCTTCTCGTGGTTTGAGGCCTGGCTTGCTCCAACCCCTGCTCTTGAGATTCTCCCGGATGTGGGTAGGATTTTGGCTGCTTTTGGGCTGGAGCTTCTCGTGGTTTGAGGCCTGCCTTGCTCAAACCCCTGCTCTTGAGGTTCTCCCGGATGTGGGCTGCATTTTGGCTGCCTTTTGGGCTGGAGCTTCTCATGGTTTGAGGCCTGGCTTGCTCCACCCCCTGCTCTTGATATTCTCCCGGATGTGGGCTGCATTTTGGCTGCCTTTTGGGCTGGAGCTTCTTGTGGTTGGAGGCCTGGCTTGCTCCAAACTCTGCCATTGAGATTCTCCCGGATGTGGGCAGCATTTTGGCTGCATTTTGGGCTGGAGCTTCTCATGGTTTGAGGCCTGGCTTGCTCCACCCTCTTCTCTTGATATTCTCCTGTATGTGGGCTGCATTTTGGCTGCCTTTTGGGCTGGAGCTTCTCGTGGTTTGAGGCCTGGCTTGCTCCACCCGCTTCTCTTGATATTCTCCCAGATGTGGGCTGCATTTTGGCTGCTTTTAGTGCTGGAGCTTCTCGTGGTTTGAGGCCTGGCTTGCTCCACCCCCTGCTCTTGAGTTTCTCCCGGATGTGGGCTGCATTTTGGCTGCCTTTTGGGCTGGAGGTTCTCATGGTTTGAGGCCTGGCTTGCTCCACCCTCTGCTCTTGAGATTCTCCCGGATGTGGGCTGGATTTTGACTGCCTTTTGGGCAGGAGCTTCTCGTGGTTTGAGGCCTGGCTTCCTCCACCCCCTGCTCTTGAGATTCTCCCGGATGTGGGCTGCATTTTGGCTGCCTTTAGGGCTGGAGCTTCTCGTGGTTTGAGGCCTTGCTTGCTCCACCCCCTGCTCTTGAAATTGTCCCGGATGTGGGCTGCATTTTGGCTGCCTTTTGGGCTGGAGCTTCTCGTGGTTTGAGGCCTGCCTTGCTCCACCCCCTGCTCTTGATATTCTCCCGGATGTGGGCTGGATTTTGGCTGCCTTTTGGGCTGGAGCTTCTCGAGGTTTGAGGCCTGGCTTCCTCCACCCCCTGCTCTTGAGATTGTCCCGGATGTGGGCTGCATTTTGGCTGCCTTTAAGGCTGGAGCTTCTCGTGGTTTGAGGCCTTGCTTGCTCCACCCCCTGCTCTTGAAATTGTCCCGGATGTGGGCTGCATTTTGGCTGCCTTTTGGGCTGGAGAATCTCGAGGTTTGAGGCCTGCCTTGCTCCACCCCCTGCTCTTGATATTCTCCCGGATGTGGGCTGCATTTTGGCTGCCTTTTGGGCTGGAGCTTCTCGTGGTTTGAGGCCTGGCTTGCTCCACTCCCTGCTCTTGAGATTCTCCCGGATGTGGGCTGCATTTTGTCTGCCTTTTGGGCTGGAGCTTCTTGTGGTTTGAGGCCTGGCTTGCTCCACCCCCTGCTCTTGAGATTCTCCCGGATGTGGGCTGCATTTTGTCTCCATTTTGGGTTTGGAGCTTCTCGTGGTTTGAGGCCTGGCTTGCTCCACCCCCTGCTCTTGATATTCTCCCGGATATGGGCTGGATTTTTTCTGCATTTTGGGCTGGAGCTTCTCGTGGTTTGAGGCCTGGCTTGCTCCACCCCCTGCTCTTGAGATTCTCCCGGATGTGGGCTGCATTTTGGCTGCCTTTAGGGCTGGAGCTTCTCGTGGTTTGAGGCCTTGCTTGCTCCACCCCCTGCTCTTGAAATTGTCCCGGATGTGGGCTGCATTTTGGCTGCCTTTTGGGCTGGAGCTTCTCGTGGTTTGAGGCCTGCCTTGCTCCACCCCCTGCTCTTGATATTCTCCCGGATGTGGGCTGGATTTTGGCTGCCTTTTGGGCTGGAGCTTCTCGAGGTTTGAGGCCTGGCTTCCTCCACCCCCTGCTCTTGAGATTCTCCCGGATGTGGGCTGCATTTTGGCTGCCTTTAGGGCTGGAGCTTCTCGTGGTTTGAGGCCTTGCTTGCTCCACCCCCTGCTTTTGAAATTGTCCCGGATGTGGGCTGCATTTTGTCTCCATTTTGGGTTTGGAGCTTCTCGTGGTTTGAGGCCTGGCTTGCTCCACCCTCTGCTCTTGAGATTCTCCCGGATGTGGGCTGCATTTTGGCTGCCTTTTGGGCTGGAGCTTCTCGTGGTTTGAGGCCTGGCTTGCTCCACCCCCTGCTCTTGAGATTCTCCTGGATGTGGGCTGGATTTTGGCTGCCTTTTGGGCTGGAGCTTCTCGAGGTTTGAGGCCTGGCTTGCTCCACGCCCTGCTCTTGATATTCTCCTGGATGTGGGCTGCGTTTTGGCTACATTTTGGGCTGCAGCTTCTCATGGATTGAGGCCTGGCTTGCTCCACCCCCTGCTCTTGAGATTCTCCCGGATGTGGGCTGGATTTTGGCTGCCTTTTGGGCTGGAGCTTCCCGTGGTTTGAGGCCTGGCTTGCTCCACCCAATGCTCTTGATATTCTCCTCGATGTGGGCTGCATTTTGGCTGCCTTTTGTGCTGGAGCTTCTCGTGGTTTGAGGCCTGGCTTGCTCCACCCCCTGCTCTTGAGGTTCTCCCGGATGTGGGCTGCATTTTGGCTGCCTTTTGGGCTGGAGGTTCTCATGGTTTGAGGCCTGGCTTGCTCCACCCTCTGCTCTTGAGATTCTCCCGGATGTGGGCTGGATTTTGACTGCCTTTTGGGCAGGAGCTTCTCGAGGTTTGAGGCCTGTCTTCCTCCACCCCCTGCTCTTGAGATTCTCCCGGATGTGGGCTGCATTTTGGCTGCCTTTAGGGCTGGAGCTTCTCGTGGTTTGAGGCCTTGCTTGCTCCACCCCCTGCTCTTGAAATTGTCCCGGATGTGGGCTGCATTTTGGCTGCCTTTTGGGCTGGAGAATCTCGAGGTTTGAGGCCTGCCTTGCTCCACCCCCTGCTCTTGATATTCTCCCGGATGTGGGCTGCATTTTGGCTGCCTTTTGGGCTGGAGCTTCTCGAGGTTTGAGGCCTGGCTTGCTCCACCCCCTGCTCTTGAGATTCTCCCGGATGTGGGCTGCATTTTGTCTGCCTTTTGGGCTGGAGCTTCTCGTGGTTTGAGGCCTGGCTTGCTCCACCCCCTGCTCTTGAAATTCTCCCGGATGTGGGCTGCATTTTGGCTGCCTTTTGGGCTGGAACTTCTCATGGTTTGAGGCCTGGCTTGCTCCACCCCCTGCTCTTGAGAATCTCCCGGATGTTGTCTGCATTTTGGCTGCCTTTTGGGCTGGAGCTTCCCATGGTTTGAGGCCTGGCTTGCTCCACCAACTGCTATTGATATTCTCCTGGATGTGGGCTGCATTTTGGCTGATACTTGTGCTGGGGCTTCTCGTGGTTTGAGGCCTGGCTTGCTCCACCCCCTGCTCTTGATATTGTCCCGGATGTTGCCTGGATTTTGGTTGTCTTTTGGGCTGGAGCTTCTTGTGGTTTGAGGCCTGGCTTGCTCCACCCCATGCTCTTGAGATTCTCCCGGATGTGGGCTGCATTTTGGCTAATATTTGGGCTGGAGCTTCTCGTGGTTTGAGGCCTGGCTTGCTCCAGCCCCTGCTCTTGAGATTCTCCCTGATGTGGGGTGGATTTTGGCTGCCTTTTGGGCTGGAGCTTCTCGTGGTTTGAGGTCTGGCTTGCTCCACCCCCTGCTCTTGAGATTCTCCCGGACGTGGGCTGGATTTTGGCTGCCTTTTGGGCTGGAGCTTCTCGTGGTTTGAGGCCTGGCTTGCTCCACCCCCTGCTCTTGAGATTCTCCCTTATAAGGGCTGGATTTTGGCTGCCTTTAGGGCTGGAGCTTCTCGTGGTTTGAGGCCTGGCTTGCTCCACCCCCTGCTCTTGAGATTACCCCGGACGTGGGCTGCATTTTGGCTGCCTTTTGGGCTGGAGCTTCTCATGGTTTGAGGCCTGGCTTGCTCCACCCCCTGCTCTTGAGATGCTCCCGGATATGGCCTGCATTTTGGCTGATTCTTGGGCTGGAGCTTCTCATGGTTTGAGGCCTGGCTTGCTCCACCAACTGCTATTGATATTCTCCTGGATGTGGGCTGCATTTTGGCTGATACTTGTGCTGGGGCTTCTCGTGGTTTGAGGCCTGCCTTGCTCCACCCCCTGCTCTTGATATTCTCCCGGATGTGGGCTGCATTTTGGCTGCGTTTTTGGCTGGAGCTTCTCGTGGTTTGAGGCCTGGCTTGCTCCACCCCCTGCTCTTGAGATTCTCCCGGATGTGGGCTGCATTTTGGCTGCTTTTTGGGCTGGAGCTTCTCGTGGTTTGAGGCCTGGCTTGCTCCACCCCCTGCTCTTGAGATTCTCCCGGAGGTGGGCTGCATTTTGGCTGCCTTTTGGGCTGGAGCTTCTCGTGGTTTGAGGCCTGGCTTGCTCCACCCCCTGCTCTTGAGATTCTCCCGGATGTGGGCTGCATTTTGGCTGCATTTTGGGCTGGAGCTTCTCGTGGTTTGAGGCCTGGCTTGCTCCACCCCCTGCTCTTGAAATTGTCCCGGATGTGGGCTGCATTTTGGTTGCCTTTTGGGCTGGAGCTTCTCGTGGTTTGAGGCCTGGCTTGCTCCACCCCCTGCTCTTGAGATTCTCCCGGATGTGGGCTGCATTTTGGCTGCCTTTTGGGCTGGAGCTTCTCCTGGTTTGAGGCCTGGCTTGCTCCACCCCCTGCTCTTGATATTCTCCCGGATATGGGCTGGATTTTGTCTGCATTTTGGGCTGGAGCTTCTCGTGGTTTGAGGCCTGGCTTGCTCCACGCCCTGCTCTTGATATTCTCCTGGATGTGGGCTGCGTTTTGGCTACATTTTGGGCTGCAGCTTCTCATGGATTGAGGCCTGGCTTGCTCCACCCCCTGCTCTTGAGATTCTCCCGGATGTGGGCTGGATTTTGGCTGCCTTTTGGGCTGGAGCTTCCCGTGGTTTGAGGCCTGGCTTGCTCCACCCAATGCTCTTGATATTCTCCTCGATGTGGGCTGCATTTTGGCTGCCTTTTGGGCTGGAGCTTCTCATGGTTTGAGGCCTGGCTTGCTCCACCCCCTGCTCTTGAGATTCTCCCGGATGTGGGCTGCATTTTGGCTGCCTTTTGGGCTGGAGCTTCTCGTGGTTTGAGGCCTGCCTTGCTCCACCCCCTGCTCTTGAGATTCTCCTGGATTTGGGCTGGATTTTGGCTGCCTTTTGGGCTGGAGCTTCTCGTGGTTTGAGGCCTGACTTTCTCCACCCCCTGGTCTTGAGATTCTCCCGGATGTGGGCTGCATTTTGACTGCCTTTTGGGCTGGAGCTTCTCATGGTTTGAGGCCTGGCTTGCTCCACCCTCTGCTCTTGAGATTCTCCCGGATGTGGGCTGGATTTTGACTGCCTTTTGGGCAGGAGCTTCTCGTGGTTTGAGGCCTGGCTTCCTCCACCCCCTGCTCTTGAGATTCTCCCGGATGTGGGCTGCATTTTGGCTGCCTTTAGGGCTGGAGCTTCTCGTGGTTTGAGGCCTTGCTTGCTCCACCCCCTGCTCTTGAAATTGTCCCGGATGTGGGCTGCATTTTGGCTGCCTTTTGGGCTGGAGCTTCTCGTGGTTTGAGGCCTGCCTTGCTCCACCCCCTGCTCTTGATATTCTCCCGGATGTGGGCTGGATTTTGGCTGCCTTTTGGGCTGGAGCTTCTCGAGGTTTGAGGCCTGGCTTCCTCCACCCCCTGCTCTTGAGATTCTCCCGGATGTGGGCTGCATTTTGGCTGCCTTTAAGGCTGGAGCTTCTCGTGGTTTGAGGCCTTGCTTGCTCCACCCCCTGCTCTTGAAATTGTCCCGGATGTGGGCTGCATTTTGGCTGCCTTTTGGGCTGGAGAATCTCGAGGTTTGAGGCCTGCCTTGCTCCACCCCCTGCTCTTGATATTCTCCCGGATGTGGGCTGCATTTTGGCTGCCTTTTGGGCTGGAGCTTCTCGTGGTTTGAGGCCTGGCTTGCTCCACCCCCTGCTCTTGAGATTCTCCCGGATGTGGGCTGCATTTTGTTTGCCTTTTGGGCTGGAGCTTCTCGTGGTTTGAGGCCTGGCTTGCTCCACCCCCTGCTCTTGAGATTCTCCCGGATGTGGGCTGGATTTTGTCTCCATTTTGGGTTTGGAGCTTCTCGTGGTTTGAGGCCTGGCTTGCTCCACCCCCTGCTCTTGATATTCTCCCGGATATGGGCTGGATTTTTTCTGCATTTTGGGCTGGAGCTTCTCGTGGTTTGAGGCCTTGCTTGCTCCACCCCCTGCTCTTGAGATTCTCCCGGATGTGGGCTGCATTTTGGCTGCCTTTTGGGCTGGAGCTTCTCGTGGTTTGAGGCCTGCCTTGCTCCACCCCCTGCTCTTGATATTCTCCCGGATGTGGGCTGGATTTTGGCTGCCTTTTGGGCTGGAGCTTCTCGTGGTTTGAGGCCTGGCTTCCTCCACCCCCTGCTCTTGATATTCTCCCGGATGTGGGCTGGATTTTGGCTGCCTTTTGGGCTGGAGCTTCTCGTGGTTTGAGGCCTTGCTTGCTCCACCCCCTGCTCTTGAAATTGTCCCGGATGTGGGCTGCATTTTGTCTCCATTTTGGGTTTGGAGCTTCTCGTGGTTTGAGGCCTTGCTTGCTCCACCCCCTGCTCTTGAAATTGTCCCGGATGTGGGCTGCATTTTGTCTCCATTTTGGGTTTGGAGCTTCTCGTGGTTTGAGGCCTGGCTTGCTCCACCCTCTGCTCTTGAGATTCTCCTGGATGTGGGCTGGATTTTGGCTGCCTTTTGGGCTGGAGCTTCTCGAGGTTTGAGGCCTGGCTTGCTCCACGCCCTGCTCTTGATATTCTCCTGGATGTGGGCTGCGTTTTGGCTACCTTTTGGGCTGGAGCTTCTCATGGATTGAGGCCTGGCTTGCTCCACCCCCTGCTCTTGAGATTCTCCCGGATGTGGGCTGGATTTTGGCTGCCTTTTGGGCTGGAGCTTCCCATGGTTTGAGGCCTGGCTTGCTCCACCCCCTGCTCTTGAGATTCTCCTCGATGTGGGCTGGATTTTGGCTGCCTTTTGGGCTGGAGCTTCTCGTGGTTTGAGGCCTGGCTTGCTCCACCCAATGCTCTTGAGATTCTCCTCGATGTGGGCTGGATTTTGGCTGCATTTTGGGGTGGAGCTTCTCGTGGTTTGAGGCCTGGCTTGCTCCACCCCCTGGTCTTGAGATTCTCCCGGATATGGGCTGGATTTTGGCTGCATTTTGGGGTGGAGCTTCCCGTGGTTTGAGGCCTGGCTTGCTCCACCCCCTGGTCTTGAGATTCTCCCGGATGTGGGCTGCATTTTGACTGCCTTTTGGGCTGGAGCTTCTCGTGGTTTGAGGCCTGGCTTGCTCCACCCCCTGCTCTTGAGATTCTCCCGGATGTGGGCTGCATTTTGGCTGCCTTTTGGGCTGGAGCTTCTCGTGGTTTGAGGCCTGCCTTGCTCCACCCCCTGCTCTTGAGATTCTCCTGGATTTGGGCTGGATTTTGGCTGCCTTTTGGGCTGGAGCTTCTCGTGGTTTGAGGCCTGGCTTGCTCCACCCCCTGCTCTTGAGATTCTCCCGGATGTGGGCTGGATTTTGGCTCCCTTTTGGGCTGGAGCTTCTCGTGGTTTGAGGCCTGGCTTGCTCCACCCCCTGCTCTTGATATTCTCCTGGATGTGGGCTGCGTTTTGGCTACATTTTGGGCTGGAGCTTCTCATGGATTGAGGCCTGGCTTGCTCCACCCCCTGCTCTTGAGATTCTCCCGGATGTGGGCTGGAATTTGGCTGCATTTTGGGCTGGAGCTTCTCGTGGTTTGAGGCCTGGCTTGCTCCACCCCCTGCTCTTGAGATTCTCCTGGATGTGGGCTGCATTTTGGCTGATAATTGGGCTGGAGATTCTCGTGGTTTGAGGCCTGGATTGCTCCACCCCCTGCTCTTGAGATTCTCCCGGATGTGGGCTGCATTTTGGCTGCCTGTTGGGCTGGAGCTTCTCGTGGTTTGAGGCCTGGCTTGCTCCACCCCCTGCTCTTGAGATTCTCCCGGATGTGGGCTGCATTTTGGCTGTCTTTTGGGCTGGAGCTTCTCGTGGTTTGAGGCCTGGCTTGCTCCACCCCCTGCTCTTGATATTCTCAGGGAGGTGGGCTGCATTTTGGCTGCATTTTGGGCTGGAGCTTCTCGTGGTTTGAGGCCTGGATTGCTCCACCCAATGCTCTTGAGATTCTCCTGGATGTGGGCTGCATTTTGGCTGCCTTTTGTGCTGGAGCTTCTCGTGGTTTGAGGCCTGGCTTGCTCCACCCCCTGCTCTTGAGGTTCTCCCGGATGTGGGCTGCATTTTGGCTGCCTTTTGGGCTGGAGGTTCTCATGGTTTGAGGCCTGGCTTGCTCCACCCTCTGCTCTTGAGATTCTCCCGGATGTGGGCTGGATTTTGACTGCCTTTTGGGCAGGAGCTTCTCGAGGTTTGAGGCCTGTCTTCCTCCACCCCCTGCTCTTGAGATTCTCCCGGATGTGGGCTGCATTTTGGCTGCCTTTAGGGCTGGAGCTTCTCGTGGTTTGAGGCCTTGCTTGCTCCACCCCCTGCTCTTGAAATTGTCCCGGATGTGGGCTGCATTTTGGCTGCCTTTTGGGCTGGAGAATCTCGAGGTTTGAGGCCTGCCTTGCTCCACCCCCTGCTCTTGATATTCTCCCGGATGTGGGCTGCATTTTGGCTGCCTTTTGGGCTGGAGCTTCTCGAGGTTTGAGGCCTGGCTTGCTCCACCCCCTGCTCTTGAGATTCTCCCGGATGTGGGCTGCATTTTGTCTGCCTTTTGGGCTGGAGCTTCTCGTGGTTTGAGGCCTGGCTTGCTCCACCCCCTGCTCTTGAAATTCTCCCGGATGTGGGCTGCATTTTGGCTGCCTTTTGGGCTGGAACTTCTCATGGTTTGAGGCCTGGCTTGCTCCACCCCCTGCTCTTGAGAATCTCCCGGATGTTGGCTGCATTTTGGCTGCCTTTTGGGCTGGAGCTTCCCGTGGTTTGAGGCCTGGCTTGCTCCACCAACTGCTATTGATATTCTCCTGGATGTGGGCTGCATTTTGGCTGATACTTGTGCTGGGGCTTCTCGTGGTTTGAGGCCTGGCTTGCTCCACCCCCTGCTCTTGATATTGTCCCGGATGTTGCCTGGATTTTGGTTGCCTTTTGGGCTGGAGCTTCTTGTGGTTTGAGGCCTGGCTTGCTCCACCCCATGCTCTTGAGATTCTCCCGGATGTGGGCTGCATTTTGGCTAATATTTGGGCTGGAGCTTCTCGTGGTTTGAGGCCTGGCTTGCTCCAGCCCCTGCTCTTGAGATTCTCCCTGATGTGGGGTGGATTTTGGCTGCCTTTTGGGCTGGAGCTTCTCGTGGTTTGAGGTCTGGCTTGCTCGACCCCCTGCTCTTGAGATTACCCCGGACGTGGGCTGCATTTTGGCTGCCTTTTGGGCTGGAGCTTCTCATGGTTTGAGGCCTGGCTTGCTCCACCCCCTGCTCTTGAGATGCTCCCGGATATGGCCTGCATTTTGGCTGATTCTTGGGCTGGAGCTTCTCATGGTTTGAGGCCTGGCTTGCTCCACCAACTGCTATTGATATTCTCCTGGATGTGGGCTGCATTTTGGCTGATACTTGTGCTGGGGCTTCTCGTGGTTTGAGGCCTGGCTTGCTCCACCCTCTGCTCTTGAGATTCTCCCGGATGTGGGCTGGATTTTGACTGCCTTTTGGGCAGGAGCTTCTCGTGGTTTGAGGCCTGGCTTCCTCCACCCCCTGCTCTTGATATTCTCCCGGATGTGGGCTGCATTTTGGCTGCATTTTGGGCTGGAGCTTCTCGTGGTTTGAGGCCTTGCTTGCTCCACCCCCTGCTCTTGAAATTGTCCCGGATGTGGGCTGCATTTTGGTTGCCTTTTGGGCTGGAGCTTCTCGTGGTTTGAGGCCTGGCTTGCTCCACCCCCTGCTCTTGAGATTCTCCCGGATGTGGGCTGCATTTTGGCTGCCTTTTGGGCTGGAGCTTCTCCTGGTTTGAGGCCTGGCTTGCTCCACCCCCTGCTCTTGATATTCTCCCGGATATGGGCTGGATTTTGTCTGCATTTTGGGCTGGAGCTTCTCGTGGTTTGAGGCCTGGCTTGCTCCACGCCCTGCTCTTGATATTCTCCTGGATGTGGGCTGCGTTTTGGCTACATTTTGGGCTGCAGCTTCTCATGGATTGAGGCCTGGCTTGCTCCACCCCCTGCTCTTGAGATTCTCCCGGATGTGGGCTGGATTTTGGCTGCCTTTTGGGCTGGAGCTTCCCGTGGTTTGAGGCCTGGCTTGCTCCACCCAATGCTCTTGATATTCTCCTCGATGTGGGCTGCATTTTGGCTGCCTTTTGGGCTGGAGCTTCTCGTGGTTTGAGGCCTGGCTTGCTCCACCCCCTGCTCTTGAGATTCTCCCGGATGTGGGCTGCATTTTGGCTGCCTTTTGGGCTGGAGCTTCTCGTGGTTTGAGGCCTGCCTTGCTCCACCCCCTGCTCTTGAGATTCTCCTGGATTTGGGCTGGATTTTGGCTGCCTTTTGGGCTGGAGCTTCTCGTGGTTTGAGGCCTGGCTTGCTCCACCCCCTGCTCTTGAGATTCTCCCGGATGTGGGCTGGATTTTGGCTCCCTTTTGGGCTGGAGCTTCTCGTGGTTTGAGGCCTGGCTTGCTCCACCCCCTGCTCTTGATATTCTCCTGGATGTGGGCTGCGTTTTGGCTACATTTTGGGCTGGAGCTTCTCATGGATTGAGGCCTGGCTTGCTCCACCCCCTGCTCTTGAGATTCTCCCGGATGTGGGCTGGAATTTGGCTGCCTTTTGGGCTGGAGCTTCTCGTGGTTTGAGGCCTGGCTTGCTCCACCCCCTGCTCTTGAGATTCTCCTGGATGTGGGCTGCATTTTGGCTGATAATTGGGCTGGAGATTCTCGTGGTTTGAGGCCTGGATTGCTCCACCCCCTGCTCTTGAGATTCTCCCGGATGTGGGCTGCATTTTGGCTGCCTGTTGGGCTGGAGCTTCTCGTGGTTTGAGGCCTGGCTTGCTCCACCCCCTGCTCTTGAGATTCTCCCGGATGTGGGCTGCATTTTGGCTGTCTTTTGGGCTGGAGCTTCTCGTGGTTTGAGGCCTGGCTTGCTCCACCCCCTGCTCTTGATATTCTCAGGGAGGTGGGCTGCATTTTGGCTGCATTTTGGGCTGGAGCTTCTCGTGGTTTGAGGCCTGGATTGCTCCACCCAATGGTCTTGATATTCTCCCGGATGTGGGCTGCATTTTGGCTGCCTTTTGTGCTGGAGCTTCTCGTGGTTTGAGGCCTGGCTTGCTCCACCCCCTGCTCTTGAGGTTCTCCCGGATGTGGGCTGCATTTTGGCTGCCTTTTGGGCTGGAGGTTCTCATGGTTTGAGGCCTGGCTTGCTCCACCCTCTGCTCTTGAGATTCTCCCGGATGTGGGCTGGATTTTGACTGCCTTTTGGGCAGGAGCTTCTCGAGGTTTGAGGCCTGTCTTCCTCCACCCCCTGCTCTTGAGATTCTCCCGGATGTGGGCTGCATTTTGGCTGCCTTTAGGGCTGGAGCTTCTCGTGGTTTGAGGCCTTGCTTGCTCCACCCCCTGCTCTTGAAATTGTCCCGGATGTGGGCTGCATTTTGGCTGCCTTTTGGGCTGGAGAATCTCGAGGTTTGAGGCCTGCCTTGCTCCACCCCCTGCTCTTGATATTCTCCCGGATGTGGGCTGCATTTTGGCTGCCTTTTGGGCTGGAGCTTCTCGAGGTTTGAGGCCTGGCTTGCTCCACCCCCTGCTCTTGAGATTCTCCCGGATGTGGGCTGCATTTTGGCTGCCTTTTGGGCGGGAGCTTCTCCTGGTTTGAGGCCTGGCTTGCTCCACCCCCTGCTCTTGATATTCTCCCGGATATGGGCTGGATTTTTTCTGCATTTTGGGCTGGAGCTTCTCGTGGTTTGAGGCCTGGCTTGCTCCACCCCCTGCTCTTGAGATTCTCCTGGATGTGGGCTGGATTTTGGCTGCCTTTTGGGCTGGAGCTTCTCGAGGTTTGAGGCCTGGCTTGCTCCACGCCCTGCTCTTGATATTCTCCTGGATGTGGGCTGCGTTTTGGCTACATTTTGGGCTGCAGCTTCTCATGGATTGAGGCCTGGCTTGCTCCACCCCCTGCTCTTGAGATTCTCCCGGATGTGGGCTGGATTTTGGCTGCCTTTTGGGCTGGAGCTTCCCGTGGTTTGAGGCCTGGCTTGCTCCACCCAATGCTCTTGATATTCTCCTCGATGTGGGCTGCATTTTGGCTGCCTTTTGGGCTGGAGCTTCTCGTGGTTTGAGGCCTGGCTTGCTCCACCCCCTGCTCTTGAGATTCTCCCGGATGTGGGCTGCATTTTGGCTGCCTTTTGGGCTGGAGCTTCTCGAGGTTTGAGGCCTGGCTTGCTCCACCCCCTGCTCTTGAGATTCTCCCGGATGTGGGCTGCATTTTGTCTGCCTTTTGGGCTGGAGCTTCTCGTGGTTTGAGGCCTGGCTTGCTCCACCCCCTGCTCTTGAGATTCTCCCGGATGTGGGCTGCATTTTGTCTCCATTTTGGGTTTGGAGCTTCTCGTGGTTTGAGGCCTGGCTTGCTCCACCCTCTGCTCTTGAGATTCTCCCGGATGTGGGCTGCATTTTGGCTGCCTTTTGGGCTGGAGCTTCTCGTGGTTTGAGGCCTGGCTTGCTCCACCCCCTGCTCTTGAGATTCTCCCGGATGTGGGCTGGATTTTGGCTGCCTTTTGGGCTGGAGCTTCCCGTGGTTTGAGGCCTGGCTTGCTCCACCCAATGCTCTTGATATTCTCCTCGATGTGGGCTGCATTTTGGCTGCCTTTTGGGCTGGAGCTTCTCATGGTTTGAGGCCTGGCTTGCTCCACCCCCTGCTCTTGAGATTCTCCCGGATGTGGGCTGCATTTTGGCTGCCTTTTGGGCTGGAGCTTCTCGTGGTTTGAGGCCTGCCTTGCTCCACCCCCTGCTCTTGAGATTCTCCTGGATTTGGGCTGGATTTTGGCTGCCTTTTGGGCTGGAGCTTCTCGTGGTTTGAGGCCTGGCTTGCTCCACCCCCTGCTCTTGAGATTCTCCCGGATGTGGGCTGGATTTTGGCTCCCTTTTGGGCTGGAGCTTCTCGTGGTTTGAGGCCTGGCTTGCTCCACCCCCTGCTCTTGATATTCTCCTGGATGTGGGCTGCGTTTTGGCTACATTTTGGGCTGGAGCTTCTCATGGATTGAGGCCTGGCTTGCTCCACCCCCTGCTCTTGAGATTCTCCCGGATGTGGGCTGGAATTTGGCTGCCTTTTGGGCTGGAGCTTCTCGTGGTTTGAGGCCTGGCTTGCTCCACCCCCTGCTCTTGAGATTCTCCTGGATGTGGGCTGCATTTTGGCTGATAATTGGGCTGGAGATTCTCGTGGTTTGAGGCCTGGATTGCTCCACCCCCTGCTCTTGAGATTCTCCCGGATGTGGGCTGCATTTTGGCTGCCTGTTGGGCTGGAGCTTCTCGTGGTTTGAGGCCTGGCTTGCTCCACCCCCTGCTCTTGAGATTCTCCCGGATGTGGGCTGCATTTTGGCTGTCTTTTGGGCTGGAGCTTCTCGTGGTTTGAGGCCTGGCTTGCTCCACCCCCTGCTCTTGATATTCTCAGGGAGGTGGGCTGCATTTTGGCTGCATTTTGGGCTGGAGCTTCTCGTGGTTTGAGGCCTGGATTGCTCCACCCAATGGTCTTGATATTCTCCCGGATGTGGGCTGCATTTTGGCTGCCTTTTGTGCTGGAGCTTCTCGTGGTTTGAGGCCTGGCTTGCTCCACCCCCTGCTCTTGAGGTTCTCCCGGATGTGGGCTGCATTTTGGCTGCCTTTTGGGCTGGAGGTTCTCATGGTTTGAGGCCTGGCTTGCTCCACCCTCTGCTCTTGAGATTCTCCCGGATGTGGGCTGGATTTTGACTGCCTTTTGGGCAGGAGCTTCTCGAGGTTTGAGGCCTGTCTTCCTCCACCCCCTGCTCTTGAGATTCTCCCGGATGTGGGCTGCATTTTGGCTGCCTTTAGGGCTGGAGCTTCTCGTGGTTTGAGGCCTTGCTTGCTCCACCCCCTGCTCTTGAAATTGTCCCGGATGTGGGCTGCATTTTGGCTGCCTTTTGGGCTGGAGAATCTCGAGGTTTGAGGCCTGCCTTGCTCCACCCCCTGCTCTTGATATTCTCCCGGATGTGGGCTGCATTTTGGCTGCCTTTTGGGCTGGAGCTTCTCGAGGTTTGAGGCCTGGCTTGCTCCACCCCCTGCTCTTGAGATTCTCCCGGATGTGGGCTGCATTTTGGCTGCCTTTTGGGCTGGAGCTTCTCCTGGTTTGAGGCCTGGCTTGCTCCACCCCCTGCTCTTGATATTCTCCCGGATATGGGCTGGATTTTTTCTGCATTTTGGGCTGGAGCTTCTCGTGGTTTGAGGCCTGGCTTGCTCCACCCCCTGCTCTTGAGATTCTCCTGGATGTGGGCTGGATTTTGGCTGCCTTTTGGGCTGGAGCTTCTCGAGGTTTGAGGCCTGGCTTGCTCCACGCCCTGCTCTTGATATTCTCCTGGATGTGGGCTGCGTTTTGGCTACATTTTGGGCTGCAGCTTCTCATGGATTGAGGCCTGGCTTGCTCCACCCCCTGCTCTTGAGATTCTCCCGGATGTGGGCTGGAATTTGGCTGCCTTTTGGGCTGGAGCTTCCCGTGGTTTGAGGCCTGGCTTGCTCCACCCAATGCTCTTGATATTCTCCTCGATGTGGGCTGCATTTTGGCTGCCTTTTGGGCTGGAGCTTCTCGTGGTTTGAGGCCTGGCTTGCTCCACCCCCTGCTCTTGAGATTCTCCCGGATATGGGCTGGATTTTGGCTGCATTTTGGGCTGGAGCTTCCCGTGGTTTGAGGCCTGGCTTGCTCCACCCCCTGCTCTTGAGATTCTCCTGGATGTGGGCTGCATTTTGACTGCCTTTTGGGCTGGAGCTTCTCATGGTTTGAGGCCTGGCTTGCTCCACCCCCTGCTCTTGAGATTCTCCCGGAGGTGGGCTGCATTTTGGCTGCCTTTTGGGCTGGAGCTTCTCGTGGTTTGAGGCCTGGCTTGCTCCACCCCCTGCTCTTGAGATTCTCCTGGATTTGGGCTGGATTTTGGCTGCCTTTTGGGCTGGAGCTTCTCGTGGTTTGAGGCCTGGCTTGCTCCACCCCCTGCTCTTGATATTCTCCTGGATGTGGGCTGCGTTTTGGCTACATTTTGGGCTGGAGCTTCTCATGGATTGAGGCCTGGCTTGCTCCACCCCCTGCTCTTGAGATTCTCCCGGATGTGGGCTGGAATTTGGCTGCCTTTTGGGCTGGAGCTTCTCGTGGTTTGATTCCTGGCTTGCTCCACCCCCTGCTCTTGAGATTCTCCTGGATGTGGGCTGCATTTTGGCTGATAATTGGGCTGGAGATTCTCGTGGTTTGAGGCCTGGATTGCTCCACCCCCTGCTCTTGAGATTCTCCCGGATGTGGGCTGCATTTTGGCTGCCTGTTGGGCTGGAGCTTCTCGTGGTTTGAGGCCTGGCTTGCTCCACCCCCTGCTCTTGAGATTCTCCCGGATGTGGGCTGCATTTTGGCTGTCTTTTGGGCTGGAGCTTCTCGTGGTTTGAGGCCTGGCTTGCTCCACCCCCTGCTCTTGATATTCTCAGGGAGGTGGGCTGCATTTTGGCTGCATTTTGGGCTGGAGCTTCTCGTGGTTTGAGGCCTGGATTGCTCCACCCAATGGTCTTGATATTCTCCCGGATGTGGGCTGCATTTTGGCTGCCTTTTGTGCTGGAGCTTCTCGTGGTTTGAGGCCTGGCTTGCTCCACCCCCTGCTCTTGAGGTTCTCCCGGATGTGGGCTGCATTTTGGCTGCCTTTAGGGCTGGAGCTTCTCGTGGTTTGAGGCCTTGCTTGCTCCACCCCCTGCTCTTTAAATTGTCCCGGATGTGGGCTGCATTTTGGCTGCCTTTTGGGCTGGAGCTTCTCGTGGTTTGAGGCCTGCCTTGCTCCACCCCCTGCTCTTGATATTCTCCCGGATGTGGGCTGGATTTTGGCTGCCTTTTGGGCTGGAGCTTCTCGAGGTTTGAGGCATGGCTTCCTCCACCCCCTGCTCTTGAGATTCTCCCGGATGTGGGCTGCATTTTGGCTGCCTTTAGGGCTGGAGCTTCTCGTGGTTTGAGGCCTTGCTTGCTCCACCCCCTGCTCTTGAGATTCTCCCGGATGTGGGCTGCATTTTGGCTGCCTTTTGGGCTGGAGAATCTCGAGGTTTGAGGCCTGCCTTGCTCCACCCCCTGCTCTTGATATTCTCCCGGATGTGGGCTGCATTTTGGCTGCCTTTTGGGCAGGAGCTTCTCGAGGTTTGAGGCCTGGCTTGCTCCACCCCCTGCTCTTGAGATTCTCCCGGATGTGGGCTGCATTTTGTCTGCCTTTTGGGCTGGAGCTTCTCGTGGTTTGAGGCCTGGCTTGCTCCACCCCCTGCTCTTGAAATTCTCCCGGATGTGGGCTGCATTTTGGCTGCCTTTTGGGCTGGAACTTCTCATGGTTTGAGGCCTGGCTTGCTCCACCCCCTGCTCTTGAGATGCTCCCGGATGTTGGCTGCATTTTGGCTGCCTTTTGGGCTGGAGCTTCCCATGGTTTGAGGCCTGGCTTGCTCCACCAACTGCTATTGATATTCTCCTGGATGTGGGCTGCATTTTGGCTGATACTTGTGCTGGGGCTTCTCGTGGTTTGAGGCCTGGCTTGCTCCACCCCCTGCTCTTGATATTGTCCCGGATGTTGCCTGGATTTTGGTTGCCTTTTGGGCTGGAGCTTCTTGTGGTTTGAGGACTGGCTTGCTCCACCCCATGCTCTTGAGATTCTCCCGGATGTGGGCTGCATTTTGGCTCCCTTTTGCGCTGGAGCTTCTCGTGGTTTGAGACATGGCTTGCTCCAGCCCCTGCTCTTGAGATTCTCCCTGATGTGGGCTGGATTTTGGCTGCCTTTTGGGCTGGAGCTTCTCGTGGTTTGAGGTCTGGCTTGCTCGACCCCCTGCTCTTGAGATTACCCCGGACGTGGGCTGGATTTTGGCTGCCTTTTGGGCTGGAGCTTCTCGTGGTTTGAGGCCTGGCTTGCTCCACCCCCTGCTCTTGAGATTACCCCGGACGTGGGCTGCATTTTGGCTGCCTTTTGGGCTGGAGCTTCTCATGGTTTGAGGCCTGGCTTGCTCCACCCCCTGCTCTTGAGATGCTCCCGGATGTGGGCTGCATTTTGGCTGCATTTTGGGCTGGAGCTTCTCATGGTTTGAGGCCTGGATTGCTCCACCAACTGCTATTGATATTCTCCTGGATGTGGGCTGCATTTTGGCTGATACTTGTGCTGGGGCTTCTCGTGGTTTGAGGCCTGCCTTGCTCCACCCCCTGCTCTTGATATTCTCCCGGATGTGGGCTGCATTTTGGCTGCGTTTTTGGCTGGAGCTTCTCGTGGTTTGAGGCCTGGCTTGCTCCACCCCCTGCTCTTGAGATTCTCCCGGATGTGGGCTGCATTTTGGCTGCCTTTAGGGCTGGAGCTTCTCGTGGTTTGAGGCCTTGCTTGCTCCACCCCCTGCTCTTTAAATTGTCCCGGATGTGGGCTGCATTTTGGCTG
The DNA here is from genome assembly GCA_027574665.1 of Rhynochetos jubatus. Classification (NCBI taxonomy): domain Eukaryota; kingdom Metazoa; phylum Chordata; class Aves; order Eurypygiformes; family Rhynochetidae; genus Rhynochetos; species Rhynochetos jubatus. The sequence continues at coordinate 1,790,703 of CM050669.1, forward strand.
CCTTTTGGGCTGGAGCTTCTCGTGGTTTGAGGCCTGCCTTGCTCCACCCCCTGCTCTTGATATTCTCCCGGATGTGGGCTGGATTTTGGCTGCCTTTTGGGCTGGAGCTTCTCGAGGTTTGAGGCATGGCTTCCTCCACCCCCTGCTCTTGAGATTCTCCCGGATGTGGGCTGCATTTTGGCTGCCTTTAGGGCTGGAGCTTCTCGTGGTTTGAGGCCTTGCTTGCTCCACCCCCTGCTCTTGAGATTCTCCCGGATGTGGGCTGCATTTTGGCTGCCTTTTGGGCTGGAGAATCTCGAGGTTTGAGGCCTGCCTTGCTCCACCCCCTGCTCTTGATATTCTCCCGGATGTGGGCTGCATTTTGGCTGCCTTTTGGGCTGGAGCTTCTCGAGGTTTGAGGCCTGGCTTGCTCCACCCCCTGCTCTTGAGATTCTCCCGGATGTGGGCTGCATTTTGTCTGCCTTTTGGGCTGGAGCTTCTCGTGGTTTGATTCCTGGCTTGCTCCACCCCCTGCTCTTGAGATTCTCCTGGATGTGGGCTGCATTTTGGCTGATAATTGGGCTGGAGATTCTCGTGGTTTGAGGCCTGGATTGCTCCACCCCCTGCTCTTGAGATTCTCCCGGATGTGGGCTGCATTTTGGCTGCCTGTTGGGCTGGAGCTTCTCGTGGTTTGAGGCCTGGCTTGCTCCACCCCCTGCTCTTGAGATTCTCCCGGATGTGGGCTGCATTTTGGCTGTCTTTTGGGCTGGAGCTTCTCGTGGTTTGAGGCCTGGCTTGCTCCACCCCCTGCTCTTGATATTCTCAGGGAGGTGGGCTGCATTTTGGCTGCATTTTGGGCTGGAGCTTCTCGTGGTTTGAGGCCTGGATTGCTCCACCCAATGGTCTTGATATTCTCCCGGATGTGGGCTGCATTTTGGCTGCCTTTTGTGCTGGAGCTTCTCGTGGTTTGAGGCCTGGCTTGCTCCACCCCCTGCTCTTGAGGTTCTCCCGGATGTGGGCTGCATTTTGGCTGCCTTTAGGGCTGGAGCTTCTCGTGGTTTGAGGCCTTGCTTGCTCCACCCCCTGCTCTTTAAATTGTCCCGGATGTGGGCTGCATTTTGGCTGCCTTTTGGGCTGGAGCTTCTCGTGGTTTGAGGCCTGCCTTGCTCCACCCCCTGCTCTTGATATTCTCCCGGATGTGGGCTGGATTTTGGCTGCCTTTTGGGCTGGAGCTTCTCGAGGTTTGAGGCATGGCTTCCTCCACCCCCTGCTCTTGAGATTCTCCCGGATGTGGGCTGCATTTTGGCTGCCTTTAGGGCTGGAGCTTCTCGTGGTTTGAGGCCTTGCTTGCTCCACCCCCTGCTCTTGAGATTCTCCCGGATGTGGGCTGCATTTTGGCTGCCTTTTGGGCTGGAGAATCTCGAGGTTTGAGGCCTGCCTTGCTCCACCCCCTGCTCTTGATATTCTCCCGGATGTGGGCTGCATTTTGGCTGCCTTTTGGGCTGGAGCTTCTCGAGGTTTGAGGCCTGGCTTGCTCCACCCCCTGCTCTTGAGATTCTCCCGGATGTGGGCTGCATTTTGTCTGCCTTTTGGGCTGGAGCTTCTCGTGGTTTGAGGCCTGGCTTGCTCCACCCCCTGCTCTTGAAATTCTCCCGGATGTGGGCTGCATTTTGGCTGCCTTTTGGGCTGGAACTTCTCATGGTTTGAGGCCTGGCTTGCTCCACCCCCTGCTCTTGAGATGCTCCCGGATGTTGGCTGCATTTTGGCTGCCTTTTGGGCTGGAGCTTCCCATGGTTTGAGGCCTGGCTTGCTCCACCAACTGCTATTGATATTCTCCTGGATGTGGGCTGCATTTTGGCTGATACTTGTGCTGGGGCTTCTCGTGGTTTGAGGCCTGGCTTGCTCCACCCCCTGCTCTTGATATTGTCCCGGATGTTGCCTGGATTTTGGTTGCCTTTTGGGCTGGAGCTTCTTGTGGTTTGAGGACTGGCTTGCTCCACCCCATGCTCTTGAGATTCTCCCGGATGTGGGCTGCATTTTGGCTCCCTTTTGCGCTGGAGCTTCTCGTGGTTTGAGACATGGCTTGCTCCAGCCCCTGCTCTTGAGATTCTCCCTGATGTGGGCTGGATTTTGGCTGCCTTTTGGGCTGGAGCTTCTCGTGGTTTGAGGTCTGGCTTGCTCGACCCCCTGCTCTTGAGATTACCCCGGACGTGGGCTGGATTTTGGCTGCCTTTTGGGCTGGAGCTTCTCGTGGTTTGAGGCCTGGCTTGCTCCACCCCCTGCTCTTGAGATTACCCCGGACGTGGGCTGCATTTTGGCTGCCTTTTGGGCTGGAGCTTCTCATGGTTTGAGGCCTGGCTTGCTCCACCCCCTGCTCTTGAGATGCTCCCGGATGTGGGCTGCATTTTGGCTGCATTTTGGGCTGGAGCTTCTCATGGTTTGAGGCCTGGATTGCTCCACCAACTGCTATTGATATTCTCCTGGATGTGGGCTGCATTTTGGCTGATACTTGTGCTGGGGCTTCTCGTGGTTTGAGGCCTGCCTTGCTCCACCCCCTGCTCTTGATATTCTCCCGGATGTGGGCTGCATTTTGGCTGCGTTTTTGGCTGGAGCTTCTCGTGGTTTGAGGCCTGGCTTGCTCCACCCCCTGCTCTTGAGATTCTCCCGGATGTGGGCTGCATTTTGGCTGCCTTTTGGGCTGGAGGTTCTCATGGTTTGAGGCCTGGCTTGCTCCACCCTCTGCTCTTGAGATTCTCCCGGATGTGGGCTGGATTTTGACTGCATTTTGGGCAGGAGCTTCTCGTGGTTTGAGGCCTGGCTTCCTCCACCCCCTGCTCTTGAGATTCTCCCGGATGTGGGCTGCATTTTGGCTGCCTTTAGGGCTGGAGCTTCTCGTGGTTTGAGGCCTTGCTTGCTCCACCCCCTGCTCTTGAAATTGTCCCGGATGTGGGCTGCATTTTGGCTGCCTTTTGGGCTGGAGCTTCTCGTGGTTTGAGGCCTGGCTTGCTCCACCCCCTGCTCTTGAGATTCTCCTGGATTTGGGCTGGATTTTGGCTGCCTTTTGGGCTGGAGCTTCTCGTGGTTTGAGGCCTGGCTTGCTCCACCCCCTGCTCTTGATATTCTCCTGGATGTGGGCTGCGTTTTGGCTACATTTTGGGCTGGAGCTTCTCATGGATTGAGGCCTGGCTTGCTCCACCCCCTGCTCTTGAGATTCTCCCGGATGTGGGCTGGAATTTGGCTGCCTTTTGGGCTGGAGCTTCTCGTGGTTTGATTCCTGGCTTGCTCCACCCCCTGCTCTTGAGATTCTCCTGGATGTGGGCTGCATTTTGGCTGATAATTGGGCTGGAGATTCTCGTGGTTTGAGGCCTGGATTGCTCCACCCCCTGCTCTTGAGATTCTCCCGGATGTGGGCTGCATTTTGGCTGCCTGTTGGGCTGGAGCTTCTCGTGGTTTGAGGCCTGGCTTGCTCCACCCCCTGCTCTTGAGATTCTCCCGGATGTGGGCTGCATTTTGGCTGTCTTTTGGGCTGGAGCTTCTCGTGGTTTGAGGCCTGGCTTGCTCCACCCCCTGCTCTTGATATTCTCAGGGAGGTGGGCTGCATTTTGGCTGCATTTTGGGCTGGAGCTTCTCGTGGTTTGAGGCCTGGATTGCTCCACCCAATGGTCTTGATATTCTCCCGGATGTGGGCTGCATTTTGGCTGCCTTTTGTGCTGGAGCTTCTCGTGGTTTGAGGCCTGGCTTGCTCCACCCCCTGCTCTTGAGGTTCTCCCGGATGTGGGCTGCATTTTGGCTGCCTTTAGGGCTGGAGCTTCTCGTGGTTTGAGGCCTTGCTTGCTCCACCCCCTGCTCTTGAAATTGTCCCGGATGTGGGCTGCATTTTGGCTGCCTTTTGGGCTGGAGAATCTCGAGGTTTGAGGCCTGCCTTGCTCCACCCCCTGCTCTTGATATTCTCCCGGATGTGGGCTGCATTTTGGCTGCCTTTTGGGCTGGAGCTTCTCGAGGTTTGAGGCCTGGCTTGCTCCACCCCCTGCTCTTGAGATTCTCCCGGATGTGGGCTGCATTTTGTCTGCCTTTTGGGCTGGAGCTTCTCGTGGTTTGAGGCCTGGCTTGCTCCACCCCCTGCTCTTGAAATTCTCCCGGATGTGGGCTGCATTTTGGCTGCCTTTTGGGCTGGAACTTCTCATGGTTTGAGGCCTGGCTTGCTCCACCCCCTGCTCTTGAGAATCTCCCGGATGTTGGCTGCATTTTGGCTGCCTTTTGGGCTGGAGCTTCCCATGGTTTGAGGCCTGGCTTGCTCCACCAACTGCTATTGATATTCTCCTGGATGTGGGCTGCATTTTGGCTGATACTTGTGCTGGGGCTTCTCGTGGTTTGAGGCCTGGCTTGCTCCACCCCCTGCTCTTGATATTGTCCCGGATGTTGCCTGGATTTTGGTTGCCTTTTGGGCTGGAGCTTCTTGTGGTTTGAGGACTGGCTTGCTCCACCCCATGCTCTTGAGATTCTCCCGGATGTGGGCTGCATTTTGGCTCCCTTTTGCGCTGGAGCTTCTCGTGGTTTGAGACATGGCTTGCTCCAGCCCCTGCTCTTGAGATTCTCCCTGATGTGGGCTGGATTTTGGCTGCCTTTTGGGCTGGAGCTTCTCGTGGTTTGAGGTCTGGCTTGCTCGACCCCCTGCTCTTGAGATTACCCCGGACGTGGGCTGGATTTTGGCTGCCTTTTGGGCTGGAGCTTCTCGTGGTTTGAGGCCTGGCTTGCTCCACCCCCTGCTCTTGAGATTACCCCGGACGTGGGCTGCATTTTGGCTGCCTTTTGGGCTGGAGCTTCTCATGGTTTCAGGCCTGGCTTGCTCCACCCCCTGCTCTTGAGATGCTCCCGGATGTGGGCTGCATTTTGGCTGCATTTTGGGCTGGAGCTTCTCATGGTTTGAGGCCTGGCTTGCTCCACCAACTGCTATTGATATTCTCCTGGATGTGGGCTGCATTTTGGCTGATACTTGTGCTGGGGCTTCTCGTGGTTTGAGGCCTGCCTTGCTCCACCCCCTGCTCTTGATATTCTCCCGGATGTGGGCTGCATTTTGGCTGCGTTTTTGGCTGGAGCTTCTCGTGGTTTGAGGCCTGGCTTGCTCCACCCCCTGCTCTTGAGATTCTCCCGGATGTGGGCTGCATTTTGGCTGCCTTTTGGGCTGGAGGTTCTCATGGTTTGAGGCCTGGCTTGCTCCAGCCCCTGCTCTTGAGATTCTCCCGGATGTGGGCTGGATTTTGACTGCATTTTGGGCAGGAGCTTCTCGTGGTTTGAGGCCTGGCTTCCTCCACCCCCTGCTCTTGAGATTCTCCCGGATGTGGGCTGCATTTTGGCTGCCTTTAGGGCTGGAGCTTCTCGTGGTTTGAGGCCTTGCTTGCTCCACCCCCTGCTCTTGAAATTGTCCCGGATGTGGGCTGCATTTTGGCTGCCTTTTGGGCTGGAGCTTCTCGTGGTTTGAGGCCTGGCTTGCTCCACCCCCTGCTCTTGAAATTGTCCCGGATGTGGGCTGCATTTTGGCTGCCTTTTGGGCTGGAGAATCTCGAGGTTTGAGGCCTGCCTTGCTCCACCCCCTGCTCTTGATATTCTCCCGGATGTGGGCTGCATTTTGGCTGCCTTTTGGGCTGGAGCTTCTCGAGGTTTGAGGCCTGGCTTGCTCCACCCCCTGCTCTTGAGATTCTCCCGGATGTGGGCTGCATTTTGTCTGCCTTTTGGGCTGGAGCTTCTCGAGGTTTGAGGCCTGGCTTGCTCCACCCCCTGCTCTTGAGATTCTCCCGGATGTGGGCTGCATTTTGTCTGCCTTTTGGGCTGGAGCTTCTCGTGGTTTGAGGCCTGGCTTGCTCCACCCCCTGCTCTTGAGATTCTCCCGGATGTGGGCTGCATTTTGTCTCCCTTTTGGGTTTGGAGCTTCTCGTGGTTTGAGGCCTGGCTTGCTCCACCCCCTGCTCTTGATATTCTCCCGGATATGGGCTGGATTTTTTCTGCATTTTGGGCTGGAGCTTCTCGTGGTTTGAGGCCTGGCTTGCTCCACCCCCTGCTCTTGAGATTCTCCTGGATGTGGGCTGGATTTTGGCTGCCTTTTGGGCTGGAGCTTCTCGTGGTTTGAGGCCTGGCTTGCTCCACCCCCTGCTCTTGAGATTCTCCCGCATGTGGGCTGGATTTTGGCTGCCTTTTGGGCTGGAGCTTCTCGTGGTTTGAGGCCTGGCTTGCTCCACCCAATGCTCTTGATATTCTCCTCGATGTGGGCTGCATTTTGGCTGCCTTTTGTGCCGGAGCTTCTCGTGGTTTGAGGCCTGGCTTGCTCCACCACCTGCTCTTGAGATTCTCCCGGATGTGGGCTGCATTTTGGCTGATTCTTGGGCTGGAGCTTCCCGTGGTTTGAGGCCTGGCTTGCTCCACCCCCTGCTCTTGAGATTCTCCCGGATGTGGGCTGGATTTTGGCTGCATTTTGGGCTGGAGCTTCTCGTGGTTTGAAGCCTGGCTTGCTCCACCCCCTGGTCTTGAGATTCTCCCGGATGTGGGCTGCATTTTGACTGCCTTTTGGGCTGGAGCTTCTCATGGTTTGAGGCCTGGCTTGCTCCACCCCCTGCTCTTGAGATTCTCCCGGAGGTGGGCTGCATTTTGGCTGCCTTTTGGGCTGGAGCTTCTCGTGGTTTGAGGCCTGCCTTGCTCCACCCCCTGCTCTTGAGATTCTCCTGGATTTGGGCTGGATTTTGGCTGCCTTTTGGGCTGGAGCTTCTCGTGGTTTGAGGCCTGGCTTGCTCCACCCCCTGCTCTTGAGATTCTCCCGGATGTGGGCTGGATTTTGGCTCCCTTTTGGGCTGGAGCTTCTCGTGGTTTGAGGCCTGGCTTGCTCCACCCCCTGCTCTTGATATTCTCCTGGATGTGGGCTGCGTTTTGGCTACATTTTGGGCTGGAGCTTCTCATGGATTGAGGCCTGGCTTGCTCCACCCCCTGCTCTTGAGATTCTCCCGGATTTGGGCTGGAATTTGGCTGCCTTTTGGGCTGGAGCTTCTCGTGGTTTGAGGCCTGGCTTGCTCCACCCCCTGCTCTTGAGATTCTCCTGGATGTGGGCTGCATTTTGGCTGATAATTGGGCTGGAGATTCTCGTGGTTTGAGGCCTGCATTGCTCCACCCCCTGCTCTTGAGATTCTCCCGGATGTGGGCTGCATTTTGGCTGCCTGTTGGGCTGGAGCTTCTCGTGGTTTGAGGCCTGGCTTGCTCCACCCCCTGCTCTTGAGATTCTCCCGGATGTGGGTTGCATTTTGGCTGCATTTTGGGCTGGAGCTTCTCGTGGTTTGAGGCCTGGCTTGCTCCACCCCCTGCTCTTGAGATTCTCCCGGATGTGGGTTGCATTTTGGCTGCCTTTTGGGCTGGAGCTTCTCATGGTTTGAGGCCTGGCTTGCTCCACCCCCTGCTCTTGAGATTCTCCCGGATGTGGGCTGGATTTTGGCTCCCTTTTGGGCTGGAGCTTCTCGTGGTTTGAGGCCTGGATTGCTCCACCCAATGGTCTTGATATTCTCCCGGATGTGGGCTGCATTTTGGCTGCCTTTAGGGCTGGAGCTTCTCGTGGTTTGAGGCCTGGCTTGCTCCACCCCCTGCTCTTGATATTCTCCCGGATGTGGGCTGCATTTTGGCTGATTCTTGGGCTGGAGCTTCCCGTGGTTTGAGGCCTGGCTTGCTCCACCCCCTGCTCTTGATATTCTCCCGGATGTGGGCTGCATTTTGGCTGCCTTTTGGGCTGGAGCTTCTCGTGGTTTGAAGCCTGGCTTGCTCCACCCCCTGCTCTTGAGATTCTCCCGGATGTGGGCTCCATTTTGGCTGATTCTTGGGCTGGAGCTTCTCGTGGTTTGAGGCCTGGCTTGCTCCACCCCCTGCTCTTGATATTCTCCCGGATGTGGGCTGGATTTTGGCTGCCTTTTGGGCTGGAGCTTCTCGTGGTTTCAGGCCTGGCTTGCTCCACCCCCTGCTCTTGAGATGCTCCCGGATGTGGGCTGCATTTTGGCTGCATTTTGGGCAGGAGCTTCTCGAGGTTTGTGGCCTGGCTTGCTCCACCCCCTGCTCTTGAAATTCTCCCTGATGTGGGCTGCATTTTGGCTGCCTTTTGGGCTGGAACTTCTCATGGTTTGAGGCCTGGCTTGCTCCACCCACTGCTCTTGAGAATCTCCCAGATGTTGGCTGCATTTTGGCTGCCTTTTGGGCTGGAGCTTCCCATGGTTTGAGGCCTGGCTTGCTCCACCAACTGCTATTGATATTCTCCTGGATGTGGGCTGCATTTTGGCTGATACTTGTGCTGGGGCTTCTCGTGGTTTGAGGCCTGGCTTGCTCCACCCCCTGCTCTTGATAATCTCCCGGATGTTGCCTGGATTTTGGTTGCCTTTTGGGCTGGAGCTTCTTGTGGTTTGAGGCCTGGCTTGCTCCACCCCATGCTCTTGAGATTCTCCCGGATGTGGGCTGCATTTTGGCTGCCTTTTGTGCTGGAGCTTCTCGTGGTTTGAGGCCTGGCTTGCTCCAGCCCCTGCTCTTGAGATTCTCCCTGATGTGGGCTGCATTTTGGCTGCCTTTTGGGCTGGAGCTTCTCGTGGTTTGAGGTCTGGCTTGCTCGACCCTCTGCTCTTGAGATTACCCCGGACGTGGGCTGGATTTTGGCTGCCTTTTGGGCTGGAGCTTCTCGTGGTTTGAGGCCTGGCTTGCTCCACCCCCTGCTCTTGAGATTACCCCGGACGTGGGCTGCATTTTGGCTGCCTTTTGGGCTGGAGCTTCTCATGGTTTGAGGCCTGGCTTGCTCCACCCCCTGCTCTTGAGATGCTCCCGGATGTGGGCTGCATTTTGGCTGCATTTTGGGCTGGAGCTTCTCATGGTTTGAGGCCTGGCTTGCTCCACCAACTGCTATTGATATTCTCCTGGATGTGGGCTGCATTTTGGCTGATACTTGTGCTGGGGCTTCTCGTGGTTTGAGGCCTGGCTTGCTCCATCCCCTGCTCTTGATATTGTCCCTGATGTTGCCTGGATTTTGGTTGCATTTTGGGCTGGAGCTTCTTGTGGTTTGAGGCCTGGCTTGCTCCACCCCCTGCTCTTGAGATTCTCCCGGATGTGGGCTGGAATTTGGCTGCCTTTTGGGCTGGAGCTTCTCGTGGTTTGAGGCCTGGCTTGCTCCACCCCCTGCTCTTGAGATTCTCCCGGATGTGGGCTGCATTTTGGCTGATAATTGGGCTGGAGATTCTCGTGGTTTGAGGCCTGGATTGCTCCACCCCCTGCTCTTGAGATTCTCCCGGTTGTGGGCTGCATTTTGGCTGATTCTTGGGCTGGAGCTTCTCGTGGTTTGAGGCCTGGCTTGCTCCACCCCCTGCTCTTGAGATTCTCCCGGATGTGGGCTGCATTTTGGCTGTCTTTTGGGCTGGAGCTTCTTGTGGTTTGAGGCCTGGCTTGCTCCACCCCCTGCTCTTGAGATTCTCCCGGATGTGGGCTGCATTTTGGCTGCATTTTGGGCTGGAGCTTCTCGTGGTTTGAGGCCTGGATTGCTCCACCCAATGGTCTTGATATTCTCCCGGATGTGGGCTGCATTTTGGCTGATACTTGGGCTGGAGCTTCTCGTGGTTTGAGGCCTGGCTTGCTCCAGCCCCTGCTCTTGAGATTCTCCCGGAGGTGGGCTGCATTTTGGCTGATTCTTGGGCTGGAGCTTCCCGTGGTTTGAGGCCTGGCTTGCTCCACCCCCTGCTCTTGAGATTCTCCCGGATGTGGGCTGCATTTTGGCTGCCTTTTGGGCTGGAGCTTCTCGTGGTTTCAGGCCTGGCTTGCTCCACCCCCTGCTCTTGAGATGCTCCCGGATGTGGGTTGCATTTTGGCTGCATTTTGGGCTGGAGCTTCTCGAGGTTTGTGGCCTGGCTTGCTCCACCCCCTGCTCTTGAAATTCTCCCGGATGTGGGCTGCATTTTGGCTGCCTTTTGGGCTGGAACTTCTCATGGTTTGAGGCCTGGCTTGCTCCACCCCCTGCTCTTGAGATTCTCCCGGATGTTGGCTGCATTTTGGCTGCCTTTTGGGCTGGAGCTTCCCATGGTTTGAGGCCTGGCTTGCTCCACCAACTGCTATTGATATTCTCCTGGATGTGGGCTGCATTTTGGCTGCATTTTGTGCTGGGGCTTCTCGTGGTTTGAGGCCTGGCTTGCTCCACCCCCTGCTCTTGATATTGTCCCGGATGTTGCCTGGATTTTGGTTGCCTTTTGGGCTGGATCTTCTCGAGGTTTGAGGCCTGGCTTGCTCCACCCCCTGCTCTTGAGATTCTCCCGTATGTGGGCTGCATTTTGGCTGACTTTTGGGCTGGAGAATCCCGAGGTTTGAGGCCTGCCTTGCTCCACCCCCTGCTCCTGAGATTCTCCCGGATGTGGGCTGCATTTTGGCTGCCTTTTGGGCTGGAGCTTCCCGCGGTTTGAGGCCTGGCTTGCTCCACCCCCTGCTCTTGAGATTCTCCCGGATGTGGGCTGGAATTTGGCTGCCTTTTGGGCTGGAGCTTCTCGTGGTTTGAGGCCTGGCTTGCTCCACCCCCTGCTCTTGAGATTCTCCCGGATGTGGGCTGCATTTTGGCTGATAATTGGGCTGGAGATTCTCGTGGTTTGAGGCCTGGATTGCTCCACCCCCTGCTCTTGAGATTCTCCCGGATGTGGGCTGCATTTTGGCTGATAATTGGGCTGGAGATTCTCGTGGTTTGAGGCCTGGATTGCTCCACCCCCTGCTCTTGAGATTCTCCCGGATGTGGGCTGCATTTTGGCTGATTCTTGGGCTGGAGCTTCTCATGGTTTGAGGCCTGGCTTGCTCCACCCCCTGCTCTTGAGATTCTCCCGGATGTGGGCTGCATTTTGGCTGTCTTTTGGGCTGGAGCTTCTCGTGGTTTGAGGCCTGGCTTGCTCCACCCCCTGCTCTTGAGATTCTCCCGGATGTGGGCTGCATTTTGGCTGCATTTTGGGCTGGAGCTTCTCGTGGTTTGAGGCCTGGATTGCTCCACCCAATGGTCTTGATATTCTCCCGGATGTGGGCTGCATTTTGGCTGATACTTGGGCTGGAGCTTCTCGTGGTTTGAGGCCTGGCTTGCTCCAGCCCCTGCTCTTGAGATTCTCCCGGAGGTGGGCTGCATTTTGGCTGATTCTTGGGCTGGAGCTTCCCGTGGTTTGAGGCCTGGCTTGCTCCACCCCCTGCTCTTGAGATTCTCCCGGATGTGGGCTGCATTTTGGCTGCCTTTTGGGCTGGAGCTTCTCGTGGTTTCAGGCCTGGCTTGCTCCACCCCCTGCTCTTGAGATGCTCCCGGATGTGGGCTGCATTTTGGCTGCATTTTGGGCTGGAGCTTCTCGAGGTTTGTGGCCTGGCTTGCTCCACCCCCTGCTCTTGAAATTCTCCCGGATGTGGGCTGCATTTTGGCTGCCTTTTGGGCTGGAACTTCTCATGGTTTGAGGCCTGGCTTGCTCCACCCCCTGCTCTTGAGAATCTCCCGGATGTTGGCTGCATTTTGGCTGCCTTTTGGGCTGGAGCTTCCCATGGTTTGAGGCCTGGCTTGCTCCACCAACTGCTATTGATATTCTCCTGGATGTGGGCTGCATTTTGGCTGCATTTTGTGCTGGGGCATCTCGTGGTTTGAGGCCTGGCTTGCTCCACCCCCTGCTCTTGAGATTCTCCCGGATGTTGCCTGGATTTTGGTTGCCTTTTGGGCTGGATCTTCTTGTGGTTTGAGGCCTGGCTTGCTCCACCCCATGCTCTTGAGATTCTCCCGGATGTGGGCTGCATTTTGGCTGCCTTTTGTGCTGGAGCTTCTCGTGGTTTGAGGCCTGGCTTGCTCCAGCCCCTGCTCTTGAGATTCTCCCTGATGTGGGCTGGATTTTGGCTGCCTTTTGGGCTGGAGCTTCTCGTGGTTTGAGGCCTGGCTTGCTCGACCCCCTGCTCTTGAGATTACCCCGGACGTGGGCTGGATTTTGGCTGCCTTTTGGGCTGGAGCTTCTCGTGGTTTGAGGCCTGGCTTGCTCCACCCCCTGCTCTTGAGATTACCCCTGATGTGGGCTGCATTTTGGCTGCCTTTTGGGCTGGAGCTTCTCATGGTTTGAGGCCTGGCTTGCTCCACCCCCTGCTCTTGAGATGCTCCCGGATGTGGGCTGCATTTTGGCTGCATTTTGGGCTGGAGCTTCTCATGGTTTGAGGCCTGGCTTGCTCCACCCCCTGCTCTTGAGATTCTCCCGGATGTGGGCTGCATTTTGGCTGCCTTTTGGGCTGGAACTTCTCATGGTTTGAGGCCTGGCTTGCTCCACCCCCTGCTCTTGAGATTCTCCCGGATGTGGGCTGCATTTTGGCTGCCTTTTGGGCTGGAGCTTCCCATGGTTTGAGGCCTGGCTTGCTCCACCAACTGCTATTGATATTCTCCTGGATGTGGGCTGCATTTTGGCTGATACTTGTGCTGGGGCTTCTCGTGGTTTGAGGCCTGGCTTGCTCCACCCCCTGCTCTTGATATTGTCCCGGATGTTGCCTGGATTTTGGTTGCCTTTTGGGCTGGAGCTTCTTGGGGTTTGAGGCCTGGCTTGCTCCACCCCATGCTCTTGAGATTCTCCCGGATGTGGGCTGGATTTTTTCTGCATTTTGGGCTGGAGCTTCTCGAGGTTTGAGGCCTGGCTTGCTCCACCCCCTGCTCTTGATATTCTCCCGGATGTGGGCTGCATTTTGGCTGCCTTTTGGGCTGGAGCTTCTCGAGGTTTGAGGCCTGGCTTGCTCCACGCCCTGCTCTTGATGTTCTCCTGGATGTGGGCTGCGTTTTGGCTACATTTTGGGCTGCAGCTTCTCATGGATTGAGGCCTGGCTTGCTCCACCCCCTGCTCTTGAGATTTTCCCGGATGTGGGCTGGATTTTGGCTGCCTTTTGGGCTGGAGCTTCCCGTGGTTTGAGGCCTGGCTTGCTGCACCCCCTGCTCTTGAGATTCTCCCGGATGTGGGCTGCATTTTGGCTGATTCTTGGGCTGGAGCTTCCCGTGGTTTGAGGCCTGGCTTGCTCCACCCCCTGCTCTTGAGATTCTCCCGGATGTGGGCTGCATTTTGGCTGATTCTTGGGCTGGAGCTTCCCGTGGTTTGAGGCCTGGCTTGCTCCACCCCCTGCTCTTGAGATTCTCCCGGATGTGGGCTGTATTTTGGCTGCCTTTTGGGCTGGAGCTTCTCGTGGTTTGAAGCCTGGCTTGCTCCACCCCCTGCTCTTGAGATTCTCCCGGATGTGGGCTGCATTTTGGCTGCCTTTTGGGCTGGAGCTTCTCGTGGTTTGAGGCCTGGCTTGCTCCACCCCCTGCTCTTGATATTCTCCCGGATGTGGGCTGGATTTTGGCTGCCTTTTGGGCAGGAGCTTCTCGTGGTTTGAGGCCTGGCTTGCTCCAGCCCCTGCTCTTGAGATGCTCCCGGATGTGGGCTGCATTTTGGCTGCATTTTGGGCTGGAGCTTCTCGTGGTTTGAGGCCTGGCTTGCTCCACCCCCTGCTCTTGAGATGCTCCCGGATGTGGGCTGCATTTTGGCTGCATTTTGGGCTGGAGCTTCTCGAGGTTTGTGGCCTGGCTTGCTCCACCCCCTGCTCTTGAAATTCTCCCGGATGTGGGCTGCATTTTGGCTGCCTTTTGGGCTGGAACTTCTCATGGTTTGAGGCCTGGCTTACTCCACCCCCTGCTCTTGAGATTCTCCCGGATGTGGGCTGCATTTTGGCTGCCTTTTGGGCTGGAGCTTCCCATGGTTTGAGGCCTGGCTTGCTCCACCAACTGCTATTGATATTCTCCTGGATGTGGGCTGCATTTTGGCTGATACTTGTGCTGGAGCTTCTTGTGGTTTGAGGCCTGGCTTGCTCCACCCCATGCTCTTGAGATTCTCCCGGATGTGGGCTGCATTTTGGCTGCCTTTTGGGCTGGAGCTTCTCGTGGTTTGAGGCCTGGCTTGCTCCAGCCCCTGCTCTTGAGATTCTCCCTGATGTGGGCTGGATTTTGGCTGCCTTTTGGGCTGGAGCTTCTCGTGGTTTGAGGCCTGGTTTGCTCCACCCCCTGCTCTTGAGATTCTCCTGGATGTGGGCTGCATTGTTGCTGCCTTTTGGGCTGGAGCTTCTCATGGTTTGAGGCCTGGCTTGCTCCACCCCCTGCTCTTGATATTCTCCTGGATGTGGGCTGCATTTTGGCTGCCTTTTGGGCTGGAGCTTCTCGTGGTTTGAGGCCTGGCTTGCTCCACCCTCTGCTCTTGAGATTCTCCCGGATGTGGGCTGCATTTTGGCTGCCTTTTGGGCTGGAGCTTCTCGTGGTTTGAGGCCTGGCTTACTCCACCCCCTGCTCTTGAGATTCTCCCGGATGTGGGCTGCATTTTGGCTGCCTTTTGGGCTGGAGCTTCCCATGGTTTGAGGCCTGGCTTGCTCCACCAACTGCTATTGATATTCTCCTGGATGTGGGCTGCATTTTGGCTGATTCTTGGGCTGGAGCTTCTCGTGGTTTGAGGCCTGGCTTGCTCCACCCCCTGCTCTTGAGATTCTCCCGGATGTGGCCTGCATTTTGGCTGCCTTTTGGGCTGGAGATTCTCGTGGTTTGAGGCCTGGCTTGCTCCAACCCCTGCTCTTGATATTCTCCCGGATGTGGGCTGCATTTTGGCTGCCTTTTTGGGCTGGAGCTTCTCGAGGTTTGACCCCTTTTTTGTTCCACCCCCTGCTCTTGAGATTCTCCCGGATGTGGGCTGCATTTTGGCTGCCTTTAGGGCTGGAGCTTCTCGTGGTTTGAGGCCTGGCTTGCTCCACCCCCTGCTCTTGAGATTCTCCCGGATGTGCGCTGCATTTTGGCTGCATTTTTGGGCTGGAGCTTCTCGTGGTTTGGGGCCTGGCTTGCTCCACCCCCTGCTCTTGAGATTCTCCCAGATGTGGCCTGCATTGTTGCTGCATTTTGGGCTGGAGCTTCTCGTGGTTTGAGGCCTGGCTTGCTCCACCCCCTGCTCTTGAGATTCTCCCGGATGTGCGCTGCATTTTGGCTGCCTTTTGGGCTGGAGCTTCTCGTGGTTTGAGGCCTGGCTTGCTCCACCCCCTGCTCTTGAGATTCTCCCGGATGTGGGCTGGATTTTGGCTCACTTTTGGGCTGGAGCTTCTCATGGTTTGAGGCCTGGCTTGCTCCACCCCCTGCTCTTGAAATTCTCCTGGATGTGGGCTGCATTTTGGCTGAATTTTGGGCTGGAGCTTCTCGTGGTTTGAGGCCTGGCTTGCTCCACCCCCTGCTCTTGAGATTCTCCCGGATGTGGGCTGCATTTTGGCTGCCTTTTGGGCTGGAGCTTCTCATGGTTTGAGGCCTGGCTTGCTCCACCCCCTGCTCTTGATATTCTCCTGGATGTGGGCTGGATTTTGGCTGCCTTTTGGGCTGGAGCTTCTCGTGGTTTGAGGCCTGGCTTGCTCCACCCTCTGCTCTTGAGATTCTCCCGGATGTGGGCTGCATTTTGGCTGCCTTTAGGGCTGGAGCTTCTCGTGGTTTGAGGCCTGGCTTGCACCACCCCCTGCTCTTGAGATTGTCCCGGATGTGGGCTGCATTTTGGCTGTGTTTTGGGCTGCAGCTTCTCGTGGTTTGAGGCCTGGCTTGCTCCACCCCCTGCTCTTGAGATTCTCCCGGATGTGGGCTGCATTTTGGCTACATTTTGGGCTGGAGCTTCTCGTGGTTTGAGGCCTGGCTTGCTCCACCCCCTGCTCTTGAGATTCTCTCGGATGTGGCCTGCATTTTGGCTACATTTTGGGCTGGAGCTTCTCGTGGTTTGAGGCCTGGCTTGCTCCACCCCCTGCTCTTGAGAATCTCCCGGATGTCGGCTGGATTTTGGCTGCCTTTTGGGCTGGAGGTTCTCGTGGCTTGAGGCCTGGCTTGCTCCACCCCCTGCTCTTGAAATTCTCCTGAATGTGGGCTGGATTTTGGCTGCTTTTTGGGCTGGAGCTTCTCGTGGTTTGAGGCCTGGCTTGCTCCACCCCCTGCTCTTGAGATTCTCCCGGATGTGGGCTGCATTTTGGCTGTCTTTTGGGCTGGAGCTTCTCGAGGTTTGAGGCCTGGCTTGCTCCACCCCCTGCTCTTGAGATTCTCCCGGATGTGGGCTGGATTTTGGCTGCGTTTTGGGCTGGAGCTTCTCGTGGTTTGAGGCCTGGCTTGCTCCACCCCCTGCTCTTGAGATTCTCCCGGATATGGGCTGGATTTTGGCTGCATTTTGGGCTGGAGCTTCTCGTGGTTTGAGGCCTGGCTTGATCCACCCCCTGCTCTTGAGATTCTCCTGGATGTGGGCTGCATTTTGGCTGCCTTTTGGGCTGGAGCTTCTCGTGGTTTGAGGCCTGGCTTGCTCCACCCCCTGCTCTTGAGATTCTCCTGGATGTGGGCTGCATTTTGGCTGCCTTTTGGGCTGGAGCTTCTCGTGGTTTGAGGCCTGGCTTGCTCGACCCCCTGCTCTTGAGATTCTCTCGGATGTGGCCTGCATTTTGGCTGCCTTTTGGGCTGGAGGTTCTCGTGGTTTGAGGCCTGGCTTGCTCCACCCCCTGCTCTTGAAATTCTCCTGAATGTGGGCTGGATTTTGGCTGCGTTTTAGGCTGGAGCTTCTCGTGGTTTGAGGCCTGGCTTGCTCCACCCCCTGCTCTTGAGATTCTCCCGGATGTGGGCTGGATTTTCGCTGCCTTTTGGGCTGGAGCTTCTCGTGGTTTGAGACCTGGCTTGCTCCACCCCCTGCTCTTGAGATTCTCCCAGATGTGGGCTGCATATTGGCTGCCTTTTGGGCCGGAGCTTCTCGTGGTTTGAGGCCTGGCTTCCTCCACCCCCTGCTCTTAAGATTCTCCCGGATGTGGACTGAATTTTGGCTGCATTTTGGGCTGGAGCTTCTCGAGGTTTGAGGCCTGGCTTGCTCCACCCCCTGCTCTTGAGATTGTCCCGGATGTGGGCTGCATTTTGGCTGCCTTTTGGGCTGGAGCTTCTCGTGGTTTGAGGCCTGGCTTGCTCCACCCCCTGCTCTTGAGATTCTCCCGGATATGGGCTGGATTTTGGCTGCATTTTGGGCTGGAGCTTCTCGTGGTTTGAGGCCTGGCTTGCTCCACCCCCTGCTCTTGAGATTCTCCCGGATGTGGGCTGCATTTTGGCTGCCTTTTGGGCTGGAGGTTCTCGTGGTTTGAGGCCTGGCTTGCTCCACCCCCTGCTCTTGAGATTCTCCCGGATGTGGGCTGGATTTTGGCTGCGTTTTAGGCTGGAGCTTCTCGTGGTTTGAGGCCTGGCTTGCTCCACCCCCTGCTCTTGAGATTCTCCCGGATGTGGGCTGCATTTTCGCTGCCTTTTGGGCTGGAGCTTCTCGTGGTTTGAGACCTGGCTTTCTCCACCCCCTGCTCTTGAGATTCTCCCAGATGTGGGCTGCATTTTGGCTGCCTTTTGGGCTGGAGCTTCTCGTGGTTTGAGGCCTGGCTTACTCCACCCCCTGCTCTTGAGATTCTCCCGGATATGGGCTGGATTTTGTCTGCCTTTTGGGCTGGAGCTTCTCGTGGTTTGAGGCCTGGCTTGCTCCACCCCCTGCTCTTGAGATTCTCCCGGATGTGGGCTGCATTTTGGCTGCCTTTTGGGCTGGAGCTTCTCAAGGTTTGAGGCCTGGCTTGTTCCACCCCCTGCTCTTGAGATTCTCCCGGATGTGGGCTGCATTTTGGCTGCCTTTAGGGCTGGAGCTTCTCGTGGTTTGAGGCCTGGCTTGCTCCACCCCCTGCTGTTGATATTCTCCCGGATGTGCGCTGCATTTTGGCTGCATTTTTAGGCTGGAGCTTCTCGTGGTTTGAGGCCTGGCTTGCTCCACCCCCTGCTCTTGAGATTCTCCCGGATGTGGGCTGCATTTTGGCTGCCTTTTGGGATGGAGCTTCTCGAGGTTTGAGGCCTGGCTTGTTCCACCCCCTGCTCTTGAGATTCTCCCGGATGTGGGCTGCATTTTGGCTGCCTTTTGGGCTGGAGCTTCTCGTGGTTTGAGGCCTGGCTTGCTCCACCCCCTGCTGTTGAGATTCTCCCGGATGTGCGCTGCATTTTGGCTGCATTTTTGGGCTGGAGCTTCTCGTGGTTTGAGGCCTGGCTTGCTCCACCCCCTGCTGTTGAGATTCTCCCGGATGTGCGCTGCATTTTGGCTGCATTTTTGGGCTGGAGCTTCTCGTGGTTTGAGGCCTGGCTTGCTCCACCCCCTGCTCTTGAGATTGTCCCGGATGTGGGCTGCATTTTGGCTGCATTTTGTGCTGGGGCTTCTCGTGGTTTGAGGCCTGGCTTGCTCCACCCCCTGCTCTTGATATTGTCCCGGATGTTGCCTGGATTTTGGTTGCCTTTTGGGCTGGATCTTCTCGAGGTTTGAGGCCTGGCTTGCTCCACCCCCTGCTCTTGAGATTCTCCCGTATGTGGGCTGCATTTTGGCTGAATTTTGGGCTGGAGAATCCCGAGGTTTGAGGCCTGCCTTGCTCCACCCCCTGCTCCTGAGATTCTCCCGGATGTGGGCTGCATTTTGGCTGCCTTTTGGGCTGGAGCTTCCCGCGGTTTGAGGCCTGGCTTGCTCCACCCCCTGCTCTTGAGATTCTCCCGGATGTGGGCTGGAATTTGGCTGCCTTTTGGGCTGGAGCTTCTCGTGGTTTGAGGCCTGGCTTGCTCCACCCCCTGCTCTTGAGATTCTCCCGGATGTGGGCTGCATTTTGGCTGATAATTGGGCTGGAGATTCTCGTGGTTTGAGGCCTGGATTGCTCCACCCCCTGCTCTTGAGATTCTCCCGGATGTGGGCTGCATTTTGGCTGATAATTGGGCTGGAGATTCTCGTGGTTTGAGGCCTGGATTGCTCCACCCCCTGCTCTTGAGATTCTCCCGGAGGTGGGCTGCATTTTGGCTGATTCTTGGGCTGGAGCTTCTCATGGTTTGAGGCCTGGCTTGCTCCACCCCCTGCTCTTGAGATTCTCCCGGATGTGGGCTGCATTTTGGCTGTCTTTTGGGCTGGAGCTTCTCGTGGTTTGAGGCCTGGCTTGCTCCACCCCCTGCTCTTGAGATTCTCCCGGATGTGGGCTGCATTTTGGCTGCATTTTGGGCTGGAGCTTCTCGTGGTTTGAGGCCTGGATTGCTCCACCCAATGGTCTTGATATTCTCCCGGATGTGGGCTGCATTTTGGCTGATACTTGGGCTGGAGCTTCTCGTGGTTTGAGGCCTGGCTTGCTCCAGCCCCTGCTCTTGAGATTCTCCCGGAGGTGGGCTGCATTTTGGCTGATTCTTGGGCTGGAGCTTCCCGTGGTTTGAGGCCTGGCTTGCTCCACCCCCTGCTCTTGAGATTCTCCCGGATGTGGGCTGCATTTTGGCTGCCTTTTGGGCTGGAGCTTCTCGTGGTTTCAGGCCTGGCTTGCTCCACCCCCTGCTCTTGAGATGCTCCCGGATGTGGGCTGGATTTTGGCTGCATTTTGGGCTGGAGCTTCTCGAGGTTTGTGGCCTGGCTTGCTCCACCCCCTGCTCTTGAAATTCTCCCGGATGTGGGCTGCATTTTGGCTGCCTTTTGGGCTGGAACTTCTCATGGTTTGAGGCCTGGCTTGCTCCACCCCCTGCTCTTGAGAATCTCCCGGATGTTGGCTGCATTTTGGCTGCCTTTTGGGCTGGAGCTTCCCATGGTTTGAGGCCTGGCTTGCTCCACCAACTGCTATTGATATTCTCCTGGATGTGGGCTGCATTTTGGCTGCATTTTGTGCTGGGGCATCTCGTGGTTTGAGGCCTGGCTTGCTCCACCCCCTGCTCTTGAGATTCTCCCGGATGTTGCCTGGATTTTGGTTGCCTTTTGGGCTGGATCTTCTTGTGGTTTGAGGCCTGGCTTGCTCCACCCCATGCTCTTGAGATTCTCCCGGATGTGGGCTGCATTTTGGCTGCCTTTTGTGCTGGAGCTTCTCGTGGTTTGAGGCCTGGCTTGCTCCAGCCCCTGCTCTTGAGATTCTCCCTGATGTGGGCTGGATTTTGGCTGCCTTTTGGGCTGGAGCTTCTCGTGGTTTGAGGCCTGGCTTGCTCGACCCCCTGCTCTTGAGATTACCCCGGACGTGGGCTGGATTTTGGCTGCCTTTTGGGCTGGAGCTTCTCGTGGTTTGAGGCCTGGCTTGCTCCACCCCCTGCTCTTGAGATTACCCCTGATGTGGGCTGCATTTTGGCTGCCTTTTGGGCTGGAGCTTCTCATGGTTTGAGGCCTGGCTTGCTCCACCCCCTGCTCTTGAGATGCTCCCGGATGTGGGCTGCATTTTGGCTGCATTTTGGGCTGGAGCTTCTCATGGTTTGAGGCCTGGCTTGCTCCACCCCCTGCTCTTGAGATTCTCCCGGATGTGGGCTGCATTTTGGCTGCCTTTTGGGCTGGAACTTCTCATGGTTTGAGGCCTGGCTTGCTCCACCCCCTGCTCTTGAGATTCTCCCGGATGTGGGCTGCATTTTGGCTGCCTTTTGGGCTGGAGCTTCCCATGGTTTGAGGCCTGGCTTGCTCCACCAACTGCTATTGATATTCTCCTGGATGTGGGCTGCATTTTGGCTGATACTTGTGCTGGGGCTTCTCGTGGTTTGAGGCCTGGCTTGCTCCACCCCCTGCTCTTGATATTGTCCCGGATGTTGCCTGGATTTTGGTTGCCTTTTGGGCTGGAGCTTCTTGTGGTTTGAGGCCTGGCTTGCTCCACCCCATGCTCTTGAGATTCTCCCGGATGTGGGCTGGATTTTTTCTGCATTTTGGGCTGGAGCTTCTCGAGGTTTGAGGCCTGGCTTGCTCCACCCCCTGCTCTTGATATTCTCCCGGATGTGGGCTGCATTTTGGCTGCCTTTTGGGCTGGAGCTTCTCGAGGTTTGAGGCCTGGCTTGCTCCACGCCCTGCTCTTGATGTTCTCCTGGATGTGGGCTGCGTTTTGGCTACATTTTGGGCTGCAGCTTCTCATGGATTGAGGCCTGGCTTGCTCCACCCCCTGCTCTTGAGATTTTCCCGGATGTGGGCTGGATTTTGGCTGCCTTTTGGGCTGGAGCTTCCCGTGGTTTGAGGCCTGGCTTGCTGCACCCCCTGCTCTTGAGATTCTCCCGGATGTGGGCTGCATTTTGGCTGATTCTTGGGCTGGAGCTTCCCGTGGTTTGAGGCCTGGCTTGCTCCACCCCCTGCTCTTGAGATTCTCCCGGATGTGGGCTGCATTTTGGCTGATTCTTGGGCTGGAGCTTCCCGTGGTTTGAGGCCTGGCTTGCTCCACCCCCTGCTCTTGAGATTCTCCCGGATGTGGGCTGTATTTTGGCTGCCTTTTGGGCTGGAGCTTCTCGTGGTTTGAAGCCTGGCTTGCTCCACCCCCTGCTCTTGAGATTCTCCCGGATGTGGGCTGCATTTTGGCTGCCTTTTGGGCTGGAGCTTCTCGTGGTTTGAGGCCTGGCTTGCTCCACCCCCTGCTCTTGATATTCTCCCGGATGTGGGCTGGATTTTGGCTGCCTTTTGGGCTGGAGCTTCTCGTGGTTTGAGGCCTGGCTTGCTCCAGCCCCTGCTCTTGAGATGCTCCCGGATGTGGGCTGCATTTTGGCTGCATTTTGGGCTGGAGCTTCTCGTGGTTTGAGGCCTGGCTTGCTCCACCCCCTGCTCTTGAGATGCTCCCGGATGTGGGCTGCATTTTGGCTGCATTTTGGGCTGGAGCTTCTCGAGGTTTGTGGCCTGGCTTGCTCCACCCCCTGCTCTTGAAATTCTCCCGGATGTGGGCTGCATTTTGGCTGCCTTTTGGGCTGGAACTTCTCATGGTTTGAGGCCTGGCTTACTCCACCCCCTGCTCTTGAGATTCTCCCGGATGTGGGCTGCATTTTGGCTGCCTTTTGGGCTGGAGCTTCCCATGGTTTGAGGCCTGGCTTGCTCCACCAACTGCTATTGATATTCTCCTGGATGTGGGCTGCATTTTGGCTGATACTTGTGCTGGAGCTTCTTGTGGTTTGAGGCCTGGCTTGCTCCACCCCATGCTCTTGAGATTCTCCCGGATGTGGGCTGCATTTTGGCTGCCTTTTGGGCTGGAGCTTCTCGTGGTTTGAGGCCTGGCTTGCTCCAGCCCCTGCTCTTGAGATTCTCCCTGATGTGGGCTGGATTTTGGCTGCCTTTTGGGCTGGAGCTTCTCGTGGTTTGAGGCCTGGTTTGCTCCACCCCCTGCTCTTGAGATTCTCCCGGATGTGCGCTGCATTTTGGCTGCATTTTTGGGCTGGAGCTTCTCGTGGTTTGGGGCCTGGCTTGCTCCACCCCCTGCTCTTGAGATTCTCCCAGATGTGGCCTGCATTGTTGCTGCATTTTGGGCTGGAGCTTCTCGTGGTTTGAGGCCTGGCTTGCTCCACCCCCTGCTCTTGAGATTCTCCCGGATGTGCGCTGCATTTTGGCTGCCTTTTGGGCTGGAGCTTCTCGTGGTTTGAGGCCTGGCTTGCTCCACCCCCTGCTCTTGAGATTCTCCCGGATGTGGGCTGGATTTTGGCTCACTTTTGGGCTGGAGCTTCTCATGGTTTGAGGCCTGGCTTGCTCCACCCCCTGCTCTTGAAATTCTCCTGGATGTGGGCTGCATTTTGGCTGAATTTTGGGCTGGAGCTTCTCGTGGTTTGAGGCCTGGCTTGCTCCACCCCCTGCTCTTGAGATTCTCCCGGATGTGGGCTGCATTTTGGCTGCCTTTTGGGCTGGAGCTTCTCATGGTTTGAGGCCTGGCTTGCTCCACCCCCTGCTCTTGATATTCTCCTGGATGTGGGCTGGATTTTGGCTGCCTTTTGGGCTGGAGCTTCTCGTGGTTTGAGGCCTGGCTTGCTCCACCCTCTGCTCTTGAGATTCTCCCGGATGTTGGCTGCATTTTGGCTGCCTTTAGGGCTGGAGCTTCTCGTGGTTTGAGGCCTGGCTTGCACCACCCCCTGCTCTTGAGATTGTCCCGGATGTGGGCTGCATTTTGGCTGTGTTTTGGGCTGCAGCTTCTCGTGGTTTGAGGCCTGGCTTGCTCCACCCCCTGCTCTTGAGATTCTCCCGGATGTGGGCTGCATTTTGGCTACATTTTGGGCTGGAGCTTCTCGTGTTTTGAGGCCTGGCTTGCTCCACCCCCTGCTCTTGAGATTCTCTCGGATGTGGCCTGCATTTTGGCTACATTTTGGGCTGGAGCTTCTCGTGGTTTGAGGCCTGGCTTGCTCCACCCCCTGCTCTTGAGAATCTCCCGGATGTCGGCTGGATTTTGGCTGCCTTTTGGGCTGGAGGTTCTCGTGGCTTGAGGCCTGGCTTGCTCCACCCCCTGCTCTTGAAATTCTCCTGAATGTGGGCTGGATTTTGGCTGCTTTTTGGGCTGGAGCTTCTCGTGGTTTGAGGCCTGGCTTGCTCCACCCCCTGCTCTTGAGATTCTCCCGGATGTGGGCTGCATTTTGGCTGTCTTTTGGGCTGGAGCTTCTCGAGGTTTGAGGCCTGGCTTGCTCCACCCCCTGCTCTTGAGATTCTCCCGGATGTGGGCTGGATTTTGGCTGCGTTTTGGGCTGGAGCTTCTCGTGGTTTGAGGCCTGGCTTGCTCCACCCCCTGCTCTTGAGATTCTCCCGGATATGGGCTGGATTTTGGCTGCATTTTGGGCTGGAGCTTCTCGTGGTTTGAGGCCTGGCTTGATCCACCCCCTGCTCTTGAGATTCTCGTGGATGTGGGCTGCATTTTGGCTGCCTTTTGGGCTGGAGCTTCTCGTGGTTTGAGGCCTGGCTTGCTCCACCCCCTGCTCTTGAGATTCTCCTGGATGTGGGCTGCATTTTGGCTGCCTTTTGGGCTGGAGCTTCTCGTGGTTTGAGGCCTGGCTTGCTCGACCCCCTGCTCTTGAGATTCTCTCGGATGTGGCCTGCATTTTGGCTGCCTTTTGGGCTGGAGGTTCTCGTGGTTTGAGGCCTGGCTTGCTCCACCCCCTGCTCTTGAAATTCTCCTGAATGTGGGCTGGATTTTGGCTGCGTTTTAGGCTGGAGCTTCTCGTGGTTTGAGGCCTGGCTTGCTCCACCCCCTGCTCTTGAGATTCTCCCGGATGTGGGCTGGATTTTCGCTGCCTTTTGGGCTGGAGCTTCTCGTGGTTTGAGACCTGGCTTGCTCCACCCCCTGCTCTTGAGATTCTCCCAGATGTGGGCTGCATATTGGCTGCCTTTTGGGCCGGAGCTTCTCGTGGTTTGAGGCCTGGCTTCCTCCACCCCCTGCTCTTAAGATTCTCCCGGATGTGGACTGAATTTTGGCTGCATTTTGGGCTGGAGCTTCTCGAGGTTTGAGGCCTGGCTTGCTCCACCCCCTGCTCTTGAGATTGTCCCGGATGTGGGCTGCATTTTGGCTGCCTTTTGGGCTGGAGCTTCTCGTGGTTTGAGGCCTGGCTTGCTCCACCCCCTGCTCTTGAGATTCTCCCGGATATGGGCTGGATTTTGGCTGCATTTTGGGCTGGAGCTTCTCGTGGTTTGAGGCCTGGCTTGCTCCACCCCCTGCTCTTGAGATTCTCCCGGATGTGGGCTGCATTTTGGCTGCCTTTTGGGCTGGAGGTTCTCGTGGTTTGAGGCCTGGCTTGCTCCACCCCCTGCTCTTGAGATTCTCCCGGATGTGGGCTGGATTTTGGCTGCGTTTTAGGCTGGAGCTTCTCGTGGTTTGAGGCCTGGCTTGCTCCACCCCCTGCTCTTGAGATTCTCCCGGATGTGGGCTGCATTTTCGCTGCCTTTTGGGCTGGAGCTTCTCGTGGTTTGAGACCTGGCTTTCTCCACCCCCTGCTCTTGAGATTCTCCCAGATGTGGGCTGCATTTTGGCTGCCTTTTGGGCTGGAGCTTCTCGTGGTTTGAGGCCTGGCTTACTCCACCCCCTGCTCTTGAGATTCTCCCGGATATGGGCTGGATTTTGGCTGCCTTTTGGGCTGGAGCTTCTCGTGGTTTGAGGCCTGGCTTGCTCCACCCCCTGCTCTTGAGATTCTCCCGGATGTGGGCTGCATTTTGGCTGCCTTTTGGGCTGGAGCTTCTCAAGGTTTGAGGCCTGGCTTGTTCCACCCCCTGCTCTTGAGATTCTCCCGGATGTGGGCTGCATTTTGGCTGCCTTTAGGGCTGGAGCTTCTCGTGGTTTGAGGCCTGGCTTGCTCCACCCCCTGCTGTTGATATTCTCCCGGATGTGCGCTGCATTTTGGCTGCATTTTTAGGCTGGAGCTTCTCGTGGTTTGAGGCCTGGCTTGCTCCACCCCCTGCTCTTGAGATTCTCCCGGATGTGGGCTGCATTTTGGCTGCCTTTTGGGATGGAGCTTCTCGAGGTTTGAGGCCTGGCTTGTTCCACCCCCTGCTCTTGAGATTCTCCCGGATGTGGGCTGCATTTTGGCTGCCTTTTGGGCTGGAGCTTCTCGTGGTTTGAGGCCTGGCTTGCTCCACCCCCTGCTGTTGAGATTCTCCCGGATGTGCGCTGCATTTTGGCTGCATTTTTGGGCTGGAGCTTCTCGTGGTTTGAGGCCTGGCTTGCTCCACCCCCTGCTCTTGAGATTGTCCCGGATGTGGGCTGCATTTTGGCTGCCTTTTGGGCTGGAGCTTCTCGTGGTTTGAGGCCTGGCTTGCTCCACCCCCTGCTCTTGAGATTCTCCCGGATGTGGGCTGGATTTTGGCTCCCTTTTGGGCTGGAGCTTCTCATGGTTTGAGGCCTGGCTTGCTCCACCCCCTGCTCTTGAGATTCTCCTGCATGTGGGCTGCATTTTGGCTGCCTTTTGGGCTGGAGCTTCTCGTGGTTTGAGGCCTGGCTTGCTCCACCCCCTGCTCTTGAGATTCTCCCGGATGTGGGCTGCATTTTGACTGCCTTTTGGGCTGGAGCTTCTTGTGGTTGGAGGCCTGGCTTGCTCCACCCCCTGCTCTTGAGATTCTCCCGGATGTGGGCTGCATTTTGGCTGCATTTTGGGCTGGAGCTTCTCGTGGTTTGAGGCCTGGCTTGCTCCACCCTCTTCTCTTGATATTCTCCCGGATGTGGGCTGCATTTTGGCTGCCTTTTGGGCTGGAGAATCCCGAGGTTTGAGGCCTGCCTTGCTCCACCCCCTGCTCTTGAGATTCTCCCGGATGTGGGCTGCATTTTGGCTGCATTTTGGGCTGGAGCTTCTCGTGGTTTGAGGTCTGGCTTGCTCCAACCCCTGCTCTTGAGATTCTCCCGGATGTGGGCTGCATTTTGGCTGCCTTTTGGGCTGGAGCTTCTCATGGTTTGAGGCCTGGCTTGCTCCACCCTCTGCTCTTGAGATTCTCCCGGATGTGGGCTGGATTTTGACTGCCTTTTGGGCAGGAGCTTCTCGTGGTTTGAGGCCTGGCTTCCTCCAACCCCTGCTCTTGAGATTCTCCCGGATGTGGGCTGCATTTTGGCTGCCTTTTGGGCTGGAGCTTCTCGTGGTTTGAGGCCTGGCTTGCTCCACCCCCTGCTCTTGAGATTGTCCCGGATGTGGGCTGCATTTTGGCTGTCTTTTGGGCTGGAGCTTCTCGTGGTTTGAGGCCTGGCTTGCTCCACCCCCTGCTCTTGAGATTCTCCCGGATGTGGGCTGCATTTTGGCTGTCTTTTGGGCTGGAGCTTCTCGTGGTTTGAGGCCTGGCTTGCTCCACCCCCTGCTCTTGAGATTCTCCCGGATGTGGGCTGCATTTTGGTAGCCTTTTGGGCTGGAGCTTCTCGAGGTTTGAGGCCTGGCTTGCTCCAACCCCTGCTCTTGAGATTCTCCCGGATGTGGGCTGGATTTTGTCTGCCTTTTGGGCTGGAGCTTCTCATGGTTTGAGGCCTGGCGTGCTCCACCCCCTGCTCTTGAGATTCTCCTGGATGTGGGCTGCATTTTGGCTGCATTTTGGGCCGGAGCTTCTCGTGGTTTGAAGCCTGGCTTGCTCCACCCCCTGCTCTTGACATTCTCCCGGATGTGGGCTGCATTTTGGCTGCATTTTGGGCTGGAGCTTCTCGTGGTTTGAGGCCTGGCTTGCTCCACCCCCTGCTCTTGAGATTGTCCCGGATGTGGGCTGCATTTTGGCTGCCTTTTGGGCTGGAGCTTCTCGTGGTTTGAGGCCTGGCTTGCTCCACTCCCTGCTCTTCATATTGACCCGGATATGGGCTGGATTTTGTCTGCATTTTGGGCTGGAGCTTCTCGTGGTTTGGGGCCTGGCTTGCTCCACCCCCTGCTCTTGAGATTCTCCCGGATGTGGGCTGGATTTTGGCTGCCTTTTGGGCTGGAGCTTCTCATGGTTTGAGGCCTGGCTTGCTCCACCCCCTGCTCTTGAGATTCTCCCTGATGTGGGCTGCATTTTGGCTGCCTTTTGGGCTGGAGCTTCTCGTGGTTTGAGGCCTGGCTTGCTCCAGCCCCTGCTCTTGACATTCTCCAGGATGTGGGCTGGATTTTGGCTGCATTTTGGGCTGGAGCTTCTCGTGGTTTGAGGCCTGGCTTGCTCCACCCCCTGCTCTTGAGATTCTCCCGGATGTGGGCTGCATTTTGGCTGCCTTTTGGGCTGGAGCTTCTTGTGGTTTGAGGCCTGGCTTGCTCCACCAACTGCTATTGATATTCTCCTGGATGTGGGCTGCATTTTGGCTGATACTTGTGCTGGGGCTTCTCGTGGTTTGAGGCCTGCCTTGCTCCACCCCCTGCTCTTGATATTCTCCCGGATGTGGGCTGCATTTTGGCTGCGTTTTTGGCTGGAGCTTCTCGTGGTTTGAGGCCTGGCTTGCTCCACCCCCTGCTCTTGAGATTCTCCCGGATGTGGGCTGCATTTTGGCTGCCTTTTGGGCTGGAGGTTCTCATGGTTTGAGGCCTGGCTTGCTCCACCCTCTGCTCTTGAGATTCTCCCGGATGTGGGCTGGATTTTGACTGCCTTTTGGGCAGGAGCTTCTCGTGGTTTGAGGCCTGGCTTCCTCCACCCCCTGCTCTTGAGATTCTCCCGGATGTGGGCTGCATTTTGGCTGCCTTTAGGGCTGGAGCTTCTCGTGGTTTGAGGCCTTGCTTGCTCCACCCCCTGCTCTTGAAATTGTCCCGGATGTGGGCTGCATTTTGTCTGCCTTTTGGGCTGGAGCTTCTCGAGGTTTGAGGCCTGGCTTGCTCCACCCCCTGCTCTTGAGATTCTCCCGGATGTGGGCTGCATTTTGTCTGCCTTTTGGGCTGGAGCTTCTCGTGGTTTGAGGCCTGGCTTGCTCCACCCCCTGCTCTTGAGATTCTCCCGGATGTGGGCTGCATTTTGTCTCCCTTTTGGGTTTGGAGCTTCTCATGGATTGAGGCCTGGCTTGCTCCACCCCCTGCTCTTGAGATTGTCCCGGATGTGGGCTGCATTTTGGCTGCCTTTTGGGCTGGAGCTTCCCGTGGTTTGAGGCCTGGCTTGCTCCACCCAATTCTCTTGATATTCTCCTCGATGTGGGCTGCATTTTGGCTGCCTTTTGTGCCGGAGCTTCTCGTGGTTTGAGGCCTGGCTTGCTCCACCACCTGCTCTTGAGATTCTCCCGGATGTGGGCTGCATTTTGGCTGATTCTTGGGCTGGAGCTTCCCGTGGTTTGAGGCCTGGCTTGCTCCACCCCCTGCTCTTGAGATTCTCCCGGATGTGGGCTGTATTTTGGCTGCATTTTGGGCTGGAGCTTCTCGTGGTTTGAAGCCTGGCTTGCTCCACCCCCTGCTCTTGAGATTCTCCCGGATGTGGGCTGCATTTTGACTGCCTTTTGGGCTGGAGCTTCTCATGGTTTGAGGCCTGGCTTGCTCCACCCCCTGCTCTTGAGATTCTCCCGGAGGTGGGCTGCATTTTGGCTGCCTTTTGTGCTGGAGCTTCTCGTGGTTTGAGGCCTGCCTTGCTCCACCCCCTGCTCTTGAGATTCTCCTGGATTTGGGCTGGATTTTGGCTGCCTTTTGGGCTGGAGCTTCTCGTGGTTTGAGGCCTGGCTTGCTCCACCCCATGCTCTTGAGATTCTCCCGGATGTGGGCTGGATTTTGGCTCCCTTTTGGGCTGGAGCTTCTCGTGGTTTGAGGCCTGGCTTGCTCCACCCCCTGCTCTTGATATTCTCCTGGATGTGAGCTGCGTTTTGGCTACATTTTGGGCTGGAGCTTCTCATGGATTGAGGCCTGGCTTGCTCCACCCCCTGCTCTTGAGATTCTCCCGGATGTGGGCTGGAATTTGGCTGCCTTTTGGGCTGGAGCTTCTCGTGGTTTGAGGCCTGGCTTGCTCCACCCCCTGCTCTTGAGATTCTCCTGGATGTGGGCTGCATTTTGGCTGATAATTGGGCTGGAGATTCTCGTGGTTTGAGGCCTGGCTTGCTCCACCCCCTGCTCTTGAGATTCTCCCGGATGTGGGCTGCATTTTGGCTGCCTGTTGGGCTGGAGCTTCTCGTGGTTTGAGGCCTGGCTTGCTCCACCCCCTGCTCTTGAGATTCTCCCGGATGTGGGCTGCATTTTGGCTGTCTTTTGGGCTGGAGCTTCTCGTGGTTTGAGGCCTGGCTTGCTCCACCCCCTGCTCTTGATATTCTCAGGGAGGTGGGCTGCATTTTGGCTGCATTTTGGGCTGGAGCTTCTCGTGGTTTGAGGCCTGGATTGCTCCACCCAATGGTCTTGATATTCTCCCGGATGTGGGCTGCATTTTGGCTGCCTTTTGTGCTGGAGCTTCTCGTGGTTTGAGGCCTGGCTTGCTCCACCCCCTGCTCTTGAGATTCTCCCGGATGTGGGCTGCATTTTGACTGATTCTTGGGCTGGAGCTTCCCGTGGTTTGAGGCCTGGCTTGCTCCACCCCCTGCTCTTGAGATTCTCCCAGATGTGGGCTGCATTTTGGCTGCCTTTTGGGCTGGAGCTTCTCGAGGTTTGAGGCCTGGCTTGCTCCACGCCCTGCTCTTGATATTCTCCTGGATGTGGGCTGCGTTTTGGCTACATTTTGGGCTGCAGCTTCTCATGGATTGAGGCCTGGCTTGCTCCACCCCCTGCTCTTGAGATTTTCCCGGATGTGGGCTGGATTTTGGCTGCCTTTTGGGCTGGAGCTTCCCGTGGTTTGAGGCCTGGCTTGCTGCACCCCCTGCTCTTGAGATTCTCCCGGATGTGGGCTGCATTTTGGCTGATTCTTGGGCTGGAGCTTCCCGTTGTTTGAGGCCTGGCTTGCTCCACCCCCTGCTCTTCAGATTCTCCCGGATGTGGGCTGCATTTTGGCTGATTCTTGGGCTGGAGCTTCCCGTGGTTTGAGGCCTGGCTTGCTCCACCCCCTGCTCTTGAGATTCTCCCGGATGTGGGCTGGAATTTGGCTGCCTTTTGGGCTGGAGCTTCTCGTGGTTTGAGGCCTGGCTTGCTCCACCCCCTGCTCTTGAGATTCTCCCGGATGTGGGCTGCATTTTGGCTGATAATTGGGCTGGAGATTCTCGTGGTTTGAGGCCTGGATTGCTCCACCCCCTGCTCTTGAGATTCTCCCGGATGTGGGCTGCATTTTGGCTGATAATTGGGCTGGAGATTCTCGTGGTTTGAGGCCTGGATTGCTCCACCCCCTGCTCTTGAGATTCTCCCGGATGTGGGCTGCATTTTGGCTGCCTGTTGGGCTGGAGCTTCTCGTGGTTTGAGGCCTGGCTTGCTCCACCCCCTGCTCTTGATATTCTTCCGGATGTGGGCTGCATTTTGGCTGTCTTTTGGGCTGGAGCTTCTCGTGGTTTGAGGCCTGGCTTGCTCCACCCCCTGCTCTTGAGATTCTCCCGGATGTGGGCTGCATTTTGGCTGAATTTTGGGCTGGAGCTTCTCGTGGTTTGAGGCCTGGATTGCTCCACCCAATGGTCTTGATATTCTCCCGGATGTGGGCTGCATTTTGGCTGATACTTGGGCTGGAGCTTCTCGTGGTTTGAGGCCTGGCTTGCTCCAGCCCCTGCTCTTGAGATTCTCCCGGAGGTGGGCTGCATTTTGGATGATTCTTGGGCTGGAGCTTCCCGTGGTTTGAGGCCTGGCTTGCTCCACCCCCTGCTCTTGAGATTCTCCCGGATGTGGGCTGCATTTTGGCTGCCTTTTGGGCTGGAGCTTCTCGTGGTTTCAGGCCTGGCTTGCTCCACCCCCTGCTCTTGAGATGCTCCCGGATGTGGGCTGCATTTTGGCTGCATTTTGGGCTGGAGCTTCTCGAGGTTTGTGGCCTGGCTTGCTCCACCCCCTGCTCTTGAAATTCTCCCGGATGTGGGCTGCATTTTGGCTGCCTTTTGGGCTGGAACTTCTCATGGTTTGAGGCCTGG
This sequence comes from Rhynochetos jubatus, assembly GCA_027574665.1. Taxonomy (NCBI): domain Eukaryota; kingdom Metazoa; phylum Chordata; class Aves; order Eurypygiformes; family Rhynochetidae; genus Rhynochetos; species Rhynochetos jubatus. The sequence goes on from CM050669.1 coordinate 1,821,846, forward strand.
CTTGCTCCACCCCCTGCTCTTGAGATTCTCCCGGATGTTGGCTGCATTTTGGCTGCCTTTTGGGCTGGAGCTTCCCATGGTTTGAGGCCTGGCTTGCTCCACCAACTGCTATTGATATTCTCCTGGATGTGGGCTGCATTTTGGCTGCATTTTGTGCTGGGGCTTCTCGTGGTTTGAGGCCTGGCTTGCTCCACCCCCTGCTCTTGATATTGTCCCGGATGTTGCCTGGATTTTGGTTGCCTTTTGGGCTGGAGCTTCTTGTGGTTTGAGGTCTGGCTTGCTCCACCCCATGCTCTTGAGATTCTCCCGGATGTGGGCTGCATTTTGGCTGCCTTTTGTGCTGGAGCTTCTCGTGGTTTGAGGCCTGGCTTGCTCCAGCCCCTGCTCTTGAGATTCTCCCTGATGTGGGCTGGATTTTGGCTGCCTTTTGGGCTGGAGCTTCTCGTGGTTTGAGGCCTGGCTTGCTCGACCCCCTGCTCTTGAGATTACCCCGGACGTGGGCTGGATTTTGGCTGCCTTTTGGGCTGGAGCTTCTCGTGGTTTGAGGCCTGGCTTGCTCCACCCCCTGCTCTTGAGATTACCCCGGATGTGGGCTGCATTTTGGTTGCCTTTTGGGCTGGAGCTTCTTGTGGTTTGAGGCCTGGCTTGCTCCACCCCATGCTCTTGAGATTCTCCCGGATGTGGGCTGCATTTTGGCTGCGTTTTGGGCTGGAGCTTCTCGAGGTTTGAGGCCTGGCTTGCTCCACCCCCTGCTCTTGATATTCTCCCGGATGTGGGCTGCATTTTGGCTGCCTTTTGGGCTGGAGCTTCTCGAGGTTTGAGGCCTGGCTTGCTCCACGCCCTGCTCTTGATATTCTCCTGGATGTGGGCTGCATTTTGGCTGCCTTTTGGGCTGGAGCTTCTCGTGGTTTGAGGCCTGGCTTGCTCCACCCCCTGCTCTTGAGATTCTCCCGGATGTGGGCTGCATTTTGGCTGCCTTTTGGGCTGGAGCTTCTCGTGGTTTCAGGCCTGGCTTGCTCCACCCCCTGCTCCTGAGATGCTCCCGGATGTGGGCTGCATTTTGGCTGCATTTTGGGCTGGAGCTTCTCGAGGTTTGTGGCCTGGCTTGCTCCACCCCCTGCTCTTGAAATTCTCCCGGATGTGGGCTGCATTTTGGCTGCCTTTTGGGCTGGAACTTCTCATGGTTTGAGGCCTGGCTTGCTCCACCCCCTGCTCTTGAGATTCTCCCGGATGTTGGCTGCATTTTGGCTGCCTTTTGGGCTGGAGCTTCCCATGGTTTGAGGCCTGGCTTGCTCCACCAACTGCTATTGATATTCTCCTGGATGTGGGCTGCATTTTGGCTGCATTTTGTGCTGGGGCTTCTCGTGGTTTGAGGCCTGGCTTGCTCCAACCCCTGCTCTTGATATTGTCCAGGATGTTGCCTGGATTTTGGTTGCCTTTTGGGCTGGAGCTTCTTGTGGTTTGAGGTCTGGCTTGCTCCACCCCATGCTCTTGAGATTCTCCCGGATGTGGGCTGCATTTTGGCTGCCTTTTGTGCTGGAGCTTCTCGTGGTTTGAGGCCTGGCTTGCTCCAGCCCCTGCTCTTGAGATTCTCCCTGATGTGGGCTGGATTTTGGCTGCCTTTTGGGCTGGAGCTTCTCGTGGTTTGAGGCCTGGCTTGCTCGACCCCCTGCTCTTGAGATTACCCCGGACGTGGGCTGGATTTTGGCTGCCTTTTGGGCTGGAGCTTCTCGTGGTTTGAGGCCTGGCTTGCTCCACCCCCTGCTCTTGAGATTACCCCGGATGTGGGCTGCATTTTGGTTGCCTTTTGGGCTGGAGCTTCTTGTGGTTTGAGGCCTGGCTTGCTCCACCCCATGCTCTTGAGATTCTCCCGGATGTGGGCTGCATTTTGGCTGCGTTTTGGGCTGGAGCTTCTCGAGGTTTGAGGCCTGGCTTGCTCCACCCCCTGCTCTTGATATTCTCCCGGATGTGGGCTGCATTTTGGCTGCCTTTTGGGCTGGAGCTTCTCGAGGTTTGAGGCCTGGCTTGCTCCACGCCCTGCTCTTGATATTCTCCTGGATGTGGGCTGCGTTTTGGCTGATTCTTGGGCTGGAGCTTCCCGTGGTTTGAGGCCTGGCTTGCTCCACCCCCTGCTCTTGAGATTCTCCCGGATGTGGGCTGCATTTTGGCTGATTCTTGGGCTGGAGCTTCCCGTGGTTTGAGGCCTGGCTTGCTCCACCCCCTGCTCTTGAGATTCTCCCGGATGTGGGCTGTATTTTGGCTGCCTTTTGGGCTGGAGCTTCTCGTGGTTTGAAGCCTGGCTTGCTCCACCCCCTGCTCTTGAGATTCTCCCGGATGTGGCCTGCATTTTGGCTGCCTTTTGGGCTGGAGCTTCTCGTGGTTTGAGGCCTGGCTTGCTCCACCCCCTGCTCTTGATATTCTCCCGGATGTGGGCTGGATTTTGGCTGCTTTTGGGCTGGAGCTTCTCGTGGTTTGAGGCCTGGCTTGCTCCACCCCCTGCTCTTGAGATGCTCCCGGATGTGGGCTGCATTTTGGCTGCATTTTGGGCTGGAGCTTCTCGAGGTTTGTGGCCTGGCTTGCTCCACCCCCTGCTCTTGAAATTCTCCCGGATGTGGGCTGCATTTTGGCTGCCTTTTGGGCTGGAACTTCTCATGGTTTGAGGCCTGGCTTACTCCACCCCCTGCTCTTGAGATTCTCCCGGATGTGGGCTGCATTTTGGCTGCCTTTTGGGCTGGAGCTTCCCATGGTTTGAGGCCTGGCTTGCTCCACCAACTGCTATTGATATTCTCCTGGATGTGGGCTGCATTTTGGCTGATACTTGTGCTGGGGCTTCTCGTGGTTTGAGGCCTGGCTTGCTCCACCCCCTGCTCTTGAGATTCTCCCGGATGTTGCCTGGATTTTGGTTGCCTTTTGGGCTGGAGCTTCTTGTGGTTTGAGGCCTGGCTTGCTCCACCCCATGCTCTTGAGATTCTCCCGGATGTGGGCTGCATTTTGGCTGCCTTTTGGGCTGGAGCTTCTCGTGGTTTGAGGCCTGGCTTGCTCCAGCCCCTGCTCTTGAGATTCTCCCGGATGTGGGCTGCATTTTGGCTGCCTTTTGGGCTGGAGCTTCTCGTGGTTTGAGGCCTGGCTTGCTCCACCCCCTGCTCTTGAGATTCTCCTGGATGTGGGCTGCATTGTTGCTGCCTTTTGGGCTGGAGCTTCTCGTGGTTTGAGGCCTGGCTTGCTCCACCCCCTGCTCTTGAGATTCTCCCGGATGTGGCCTGCATTTTGGCTGCCTTTTGGGCTGGAGCTTCTCGTGGTTTGAGGCCTGGCTTGCTCCACCCCCTGCTCTTGAGATTCTCCCGGATGTGGGCTGGATTTTGGCTCACTTTTGGGCTGGAGCTTCTCATGGTTTGAGGCCTGGCTTGCTCCACCCCCTGCTCTTGAAATTCTCCTGGATGTGGGCTGCATTTTGGCTGAATTTTGGGCTGGAGCTTCTCGTGGTTTGAGGCCTGGCTTGCTCCACCCCCTGCTCTTGAGATTCTCCCGGATGTGGGCTGCATTTTGGCTCACTTTTGGGCTGGAGCTTCTCATGGTTTGAGGCCTGGCTTGCTCCACCCCCTGCTCTTGATATTCTCCTGGATGTGGGCTGGATTTTGGCTGCATTTTGGGCTGGAGCTTCTCGTGGTTTGAGGCCTGGCTTGCTCCACCCTCTGCTCTTGAGATTCTCCCGGATGTGGGCTGCATTTTGGCTGCCTTTTGGGCTGGAGCTTCTCGTGGTTTGAGGCCTGGCTTACTCCACCCCCTGCTCTTGAGATTCTCCCGGATGTGGGCTGCATTTTGGCTGCCTTTTGGGCTGGAGCTTCTCGTGGTTTGAGGCCTGGCTTGCTCCACCCCCTGCTCTTGAGATTCTCCCGGATGTGGGCTGCATTTTGGCTCACTTTTGGGCTGGAGCTTCCCATGGTTTGAGGCCTGGCTTGCTCCACCAACTGCTATTGATATTCTCCTGGATGTGGGCTGCATTTTGGCTGATACTTGTGCTGGGGCTTCTCGTGGTTTGAGGCCTGGCTTGCTCCACCCCCTGCTCTTGAGATTCTCCCGGATGTTGCCTGGATTTTGGTTGCCTTTTGGCCTGGAGCTTCTTGTGGTTTGAGGCCTGGCTTCCTCCAACCCCTGCTCTTGAGATTCTCCCGGATGTGGGCTGGATTTTGGCTGCATTTTGGGCTGGAGCTTCTCGTGGTTTGAGGCCTGGCTTGCTCCACCCCCTGCTCTTGAGATTCTCCCGGATGTGGGCTGCATTTTGGCTGCCTTTTGGGCTGGTCTTCTCGTGGTTTGAGGCCTGGCTTGCTCCAGCCCCTGCTCTTGAGATTCTCCCTGATGTGGGCTGGATTTTGGCTGCCTTTTGGGCTGGAGCTTCTCGTGGTTTGAGGCCTGGCTTGCTCCACCCCCTGCTCTTGAGATTCTCCTGGATGTGGGCTGCATTTTGGCTGCATTTTGGGCTGGAGCTTCCCGTGGTTTGAGGCCTGGCTTGCTCCACCCCCTGCTCTTGAGATTCTCCCGGAGGTGGGCTTGATTTTGTCTGCATTTTGGGCTGGAGCTTCTCGTGGTTTGAGGCCTGGCTTGCTCCACCCCCTGCTCTTGAGATTCTCCCAGAGGTGGGCTGCATTTTGGCTGATTCTTGGGCTGGAGCTTCTCGTGGTTTGAGGCCTGGCTTGCTCCACCCCCTGCTCTTGAGATTCTCCCGGATGTGGCCTGCATTTTGGCTGCCTTTTGGGCTGGAGCTTCTCGTGGTTTGAGGCCTGGCTTGCTCCAACCCCTGCTCTTGATATTCTCCCGGATGTGGGCTGCATTTTGGCTGCCTTTTTGGGCTGGAGCTTCTCGTGGTTTGAGGCCTGGCTTGCTCCACCCCCTGCTCTTGAGATTCTCCTGGATGTGGGCTGCATTTTGGCTGCATTTTGGGGTGGAGCTTCTCGTGGTTTGAGGCCTGGCTTGCTCCACCCCCTGCTCTTGAAATTCTCCTGAATGTGGGCTGGATTTTGGCTGTGTTTTAGGCTGGAGCTCCTCGTGGTTTGAGGCCTGCCTTGCTCCACCCCCTGCTCTTGAGATTCTCCTGGAGGTGGGCTGCATTTTGGCTGCCTTTTGGGCTGGAGCTTCTCGTGGTTTGAGGCCTGGCTTGCTCCACCCCCTGCTCTTGAAATTCTCCTGAATGTGGGCTGGATTTTGGCTGTGTTTTAGGCTGGAGCTCCTCGTGGTTTGAGGCCTGCCTTGCTCCACCCCCTGCTCTTGAGATTCTCCCGGATGTGGGCTGCATTTTGGCTCACTTTTGGGCTGGAGCTTCTCATGGTTTGAGGCCTGGCTTGCTCCACCCCCTGCTCTTGATATTCTCCTGGATGTGGGCTGGATTTTGGCTGCATTTTGGGCTGGAGCTTCTCGTGGTTTGAGGCCTGGCTTGCTCCACCCTCTGCTCTTGAGATTCTCCCGGATGTGGGCTGCATTTTGGCTGCCTTTTGGGCTGGAGCTTCTCGTGGTTTGAGGCCTGGCTTACTCCACCCCCTGCTCTTGAGATTCTCCCGGATGTGGGCTGGATTTTGGCTGCCTTTTGGGCTGGAGCTTCTCGTGGTTTGAGGCCTGGCTTGCTCCACCCCCTGCTCTTGAGATTCTCCCGGATGTGGGCTGCATTTTGGCTCACTTTTGGGCTGGAGCTTCCCATGGTTTGAGGCCTGGCTTGCTCCACCAACTGCTATTGATATTCTCCTGGATGTGGGCTGCATTTTGGCTGATACTTGTGCTGGGGCTTCTCGTGGTTTGAGGCCTGGCTTGCTCCACCCCCTGCTCTTGAGATTCTCCCGGATGTTGCCTGGATTTTGGTTGCCTTTTGGCCTGGAGCTTCTTGTGGTTTGAGGCCTGGCTTCCTCCAACCCCTGCTCTTGAGATTCTCCCGGATGTGGGCTGGATTTTGGCTGCATTTTGGGCTGGAGCTTCTCGTGGTTTGAGGCCTGGCTTGCTCCACCCCCTGCTCTTGAGATTCTCCCGGATGTGGGCTGCATTTTGGCTGCCTTTTGGGCTGGTCTTCTCGTGGTTTGAGGCCTGGCTTGCTCCAGCCCCTGCTCTTGAGATTCTCCCTGATGTGGGCTGGATTTTGGCTGCCTTTTGGGCTGGAGCTTCTCGTGGTTTGAGGCCTGGCTTGCTCCACCCCCTGCTCTTGAGATTCTCCTGGATGTGGGCTGCATTTTGGCTGCATTTTGGGCTGGAGCTTCCCGTGGTTTGAGGCCTGGCTTGCTCCACCCCCTGCTCTTGAGATTCTCCCGGAGGTGGGCTTGATTTTGTCTGCATTTTGGGCTGGAGCTTCTCGTGGTTTGAGGCCTGGCTTGCTCCACCCCCTGCTCTTGAGATTCTCCCAGAGGTGGGCTGCATTTTGGCTGATTCTTGGGCTGGAGCTTCTCGTGGTTTGAGGCCTGGCTTGCTCCACCCCCTGCTCTTGAGATTCTCCCGGATGTGGCCTGCATTTTGGCTGCCTTTTGGGCTGGAGCTTCTCGTGGTTTGAGGCCTGGCTTGCTCCAACCCCTGCTCTTGATATTCTCCCGGATGTGGGCTGCATTTTGGCTGCCTTTTTGGGCTGGAGCTTCTCGTGGTTTGAGGCCTGGCTTGCTCCACCCCCTGCTCTTGAGATTCTCCTGGATGTGGGCTGCATTTTGGCTGCATTTTGGGGTGGAGCTTCTCGTGGTTTGAGGCCTGGCTTGCTCCACCCCCTGCTCTTGAAATTCTCCTGAATGTGGGCTGGATTTTGGCTGTGTTTTAGGCTGGAGCTCCTCGTGGTTTGAGGCCTGCCTTGCTCCACCCCCTGCTCTTGAGATTCTCCTGGAGGTGGGCTGCATTTTGGCTGCCTGTTGGGCTGGAGCTTCTCGTGGTTTGAGGCCTGGCTTGCTCCACCCCCTGCTCTTGAAATTCTCCTGAATGTGGGCTGGATTTTGGCTGTGTTTTAGGCTGGAGCTCCTCGTGGTTTGAGGCCTGCCTTGCTCCACCCCCTGCTCTTGAGATTCTCCCGGATGTGGGCTGCATTTTGGCTGCCTTTTGGGCTGGAGCTTCTCGTGGTTTGAGGCCTGGCTTGCTCCACACCCTGCTCTTGAGATTCTCCCGGATGTGGGCTGCATTTTGGCTGCCTTTTGGGCTGGAGCTTCTCGTGGTTTGAGGCCTGGCTTGCTCCACCCCCTGCTCTTGAGATTCTCCCAGATATGGGCTGGATTTTGGCTGCATTTTGGGCTGGAGCTTCTCGAGGTTTGACCCCTTTTTTGTTCCACCCCCTGCTCTTGAGATTCTCCCGGATGTGGGCTGCATTTTGGCTGCCTTTAGGGCTGGAGCTTCTCGTGGTTTGAGGCCTGGCTTGCTCCACCCCCTGCTCTTGAGATTCTCCCGGATGTGCGCTGCATTTTGGCTGCATTTTTGGGCTGGAGCTTCTCGTGGTTTGGGGCCTGGCTTGCTCCACCCCCTGCTCTTGAGATTCTCCCAGATGTGGCCTGCATTGTTGCTGCCTTTTGGGCTGGAGCTTCTCGTGGTTTGAGGCCTGGCTTGCTCCACCCCCTGCTCTTGAGATTCTCCCGGATGTGCGCTGCATTTTGGCTGCCTTTTGGGCTGGAGCTTCTCGTGGTTTGAGGCCTGGCTTGCTCCACCCCCTGCTCTTGAGATTCTCCCGGATGTGGGCTGGATTTTGGCTCACTTTTGGGCTGGAGCTTCTCATGGTTTGAGGCCTGGCTTGCTCCACCCCCTGCTCTTGAAATTCTCCCAGATGTGGGCTGCATTTTGGCTGAATTTTGGGCTGGAGCTTCTCGTGGTTTGAGGCCTGGCTTGCTCCACCCCCTGCTCTTGAGATTCTCCTGGATGTGGGCTGGATTTTGGCTGCCTTTTGGGCTGGAGCTTCTCGTGGTTTGAGGCCTGGCTTGCTCCACCCTCTGCTCTTGAGATTCTCCCGGATGTGGGCTGCATTTTGGCTGCCTTTTGGGCTGGAGCTTCTCGTGGTTTGAGGCCTGGCTTGCACCACCCCCTGCTCTTGAGATTCTCCCGGATGTGGGCTGCATTTTGGCTGTGTTTTGGGCTGCAGCTTCTCGTGGTTTGAGGCCTGGCTTGCTCCACCCCCTGCTCTTGAGATTCTCCCGGATGTGGGCTGCATTTTGGCTACATTTTGGGCTGGAGCTTCTCGTGTTTTGAGGCCTGGCTTGCTCCACCCCCTGCTCTTGAGATTCTCTCGGATGTGGCCTGCATTTTGGCTGCCTTTTTGGCTGGAGGTTCTCGTGGCTTGAGGCCTGGCTTGCTCCACCCCCTGCTCTTGAAATTCTCCCGGATGTGGGCTGGATTTTGGCTGCGTTTTGGGCTGGAGCTTCTCGTGGTTTGAGGCCTGGCTTGCTCCACCCCCTGCTCTTGAGATTCTCCCGGATGTGGGCTGGATTTTGGCTGCATTTTGGGCTGGAGCTTCTCGTGGTTTGAGGCCTGGCTTGATCCACCCCCTGCTCTTGAGATTCTCCCGGAGGTGGGCTGCATTTTGGCTGCCTTTTGGGCTGGAGCTTCTCGTGGTTTGAGGCCTGGCTTGCTCCACCCCCTGCTCTTGAGATTCTCCTGGATGTGGGCTGCATTTTGGCTGCCTTTTGGGCTGGAGCTTCTCGTGGTTTGAGGCCTGGCTTGCTCGACCCCCTGCTCTTGAGATTCTCTCGGATGTGGCCTGCATTTTGGCTGCCTTTTGGACTGGAGCTTCTCGTGGTTTGAGGCCTGGCTTGCTCCACCCCCTGCTCTTGAAATTCTCCTGAATGTGGGCTGGATTTTGGCTGCGTTTTAGGCTGGAGCTTCTCGTGGTTTGAGGCCTGGCTTGCTCCACCCCCTGCTCTTGAGATTCTCCCGGATGTGGGCTGGATTTTCGCTGCCTTTTGGGCTGGAGCTTCTCGTGGTTTGAGACCTGGCTTGCTCCACCCCCTGCTCTTGAGATTCTCCCAGATGTGGGCTGCATATTGGCTGCCTTTTGGGCCGGAGCTTCTCGTGGATTGAGGCCTGGCTTCCTCCACCCCCTGCTCTTAAGATTCTCCCGGATGTGGGCTGAATTTTGGCTGCATTTTGGGCTGGAGCTTCTCGAGGTTTGAGGCCTGGCTTGCTCCACCCCCTGCTCTTGAGATTGTCCCGGATGTGGGCTGCATTTTGGCTGCCTTTTGGGCTGGAGCTTCTCGTGGTTTGAGGCCTGGCTTGCTCCACCCCCTGCTCTTGAGATTCTCCCGGATATGGGCTGGATTTTGGCTGCCTATTGGGCTGGAGCTTCTCGTGGTTTGAGGCCTGGCTTGCTCCACCCCCTGCTCTTGAGATTCTCCCGGATGTGGCCTGCATTTTGGCTGCATTTTGGGCTGGAGGTTCTCGTGGTTTGAGGCCTGGCTTGCTCCACCCCCTGCTCTTGAGATTCTCCGGGATGTGGGCTGGATTTTGGCTGCGTTTTAGGCTGGAGCTTCTCGTGGTTTGAGGCCTGGCTTGCTCCACCCCCTGCTCTTGAGATTCTCCCGGATGTGGGCTGGATTTTCGCTGCCTTTTGGGCTGGAGCTTCTCGTGGTTTGAGACCTGGCTTTCTCCACCCCCTGCTCTTGAGATTCTCCCAGATGTGGGCTGCATTTTGGCTGCCTTTTGGGCTGGAGCTTCTCGTGGTTTGAGGCCTGGCTTACTCCACCCCCTGCTCTTGATATTCTCCCGGATATGGGCTGGATTTTGTCTGCCTTTTGGGCTGGAGCTTCTCATGGTTTGAGGCCTGGCTTGCTCCACCCTCTGCTCTTGAGATTCTCCCGGATGTGGGCTGCATTTTGGCTGCCTTTTGGGCTGGAGCTTCTCGTGGTTTGAGGCCTGGCTTCCTCCACCCCCTGCTCTTGAGATTCTCCCGGATGTGGGCTGCATTTTGGCTGCCTTTAGGGCTGGAGCTTCTCGTGGTTTGAGGCCTGGCTTGCACCACCCCCTGCTCTTGAGATTGTCCCGGATGTGGGCTGCATTTTGGCTGTCTTTTGGGCTGGAGCTTCTCGTGGTTTGAGGCCTGGCTTGCTCCACTCCCTGCTCTTCATATTGACCCGGATATGGGCTGGATTTTGTCTGCATTTTGGGCTGGAGCTTCTCGTGGTTTGGGGCCTTTCTTGCTCCACCCCCTGCTCTTGAGATTCTCCCGGATGTGGGCTGCATTTTGGCTGCCTTTTGGTCTGGAGCTTCTCGTGGTTTGAGGCCTGGCTTGCTCCACCCCCTGCTCTTGAGATTCTCCCGGATGTGGGCTGGATTTTGGCTGCATTTTTGGCTGGAGCTTCTCGTGGTTTGAGGCCTGGCTTGCTCCACCCCCTGCTCTTGAGATTCTCCTGCATGTGGGCTGCATTTTGGCTGCCTTTTGGGCTGGAGCTTCTCATGGTTTGAGGCCTGGCTTGCTCCACCCCCTGCTCTTGAGATTCTCCCGGATGTGGGCTGCATTTTGGCTGCCTTTTGGGCTGGAGCTTCTCGTGGTTTGGGGCCTGGCTTGCTCCACCCCCTGCTCTTGAGATTCTCCCGGATGTGGGCTGGATTTTGGCTGCATTTTGGGCTGGAGCTTCTCGTGGTTTGAGGCCTGGCTTGCTCCACCCCCTGCTCTTGAGATTCTCCCGGATGTGGGCTGCATTTTGGCTGCCTTTTGGGCTGGAGCTTCTCGTGGTTTGAGGCCTGGCTTGCTCCACCCCCTGCTCTTGAGATTCTCCTGGAGGTAGGCTGCATTTTGGCTGCCTTTTGGGCTGGAGCTTCTTGTGGTTTGAGGCCTGGCTTGCTCCACCCCCTGCTCTTGAGATTCTCCTGCATGTGGGCTGGATTTTGGCTGCCTTTTGGGCTGGAGCTTCTCGTGGTTTGAGGCCTGGCTTGCACCACCCCCTGCTCTTGAGATTCTCCCGGATGTGGGCTGCATTTTGGCTGCCTTTTGGGCTGGAGCTTCTCGTGGTTTGGGGCCTGGCTTGCTCCACCCCCTGCTCTTGAGATTCTCCCGGATGTGGGCTGGATTTTGGCTGCATTTTGGGCTGGAGCTTCTCGTGGTTTGAGGCCTGGCTTGCTCCACCCCCTGCTCTTGAGATTCTCCCGGATGTGGGCTGCATTTTGGCTGCCTTTTGGGCTGGAGCTTCTCGTGGTTTGAGGCCTGGCTTGCTCCACCCCCTGCTCTTGAGATTCTCCTGGAGGTAGGCTGCATTTTGGCTGCCTTTTGGGCTGGAGCTTCTTGTGGTTTGAGGCCTGGCTTGCTCCACCCCCTGCTCTTGAGATTCTCCTGCATGTGGGCTGCATTTTGGCTGCCTTTTGGGCTGGAGCTTCTCGTGGTTTGAGGCCTGGCTTGCTCCACCCCCTGCTCTTGAGGTTGTCCCGGATGTGGGCTGCATTTTGGCTGTCTTTTGGGCTGGAGCTTCTCGTGCTTTGAGGCCTGGCTTGCTCCACTCCCTGCTCTTCATATTGACCCGGATATGGGCTGGATTTTTTCTGCATTTTGGGCTGGAGCTTCTCGTGGTTTGGGGCCTGGCTTGCTCCACCCCCTGCTCTTGAGATTCTCCTGGATGTGGGCTGCATTTTGGCTGCCTTTTGGGCTGGAGCTTCTCGTGGTTTGAGGCCTGGCTTGCTCGACCCCCTGCTCTTGAGATTCTCTCGGATGTGGCCTGCATTTTGGCTGCCTTTTGGACTGGAGCTTCTCGTGGTTTGAGGCCTGGCTTGCTCCACCCCCTGCTCTTGAAATTCTCCTGAATGTGGGCTGGATTTTGGCTGCGTTTTAGGCTGGAGCTTCTCGTGGTTTGAGGCCTGGCTTGCTCCACCCCCTGCTCTTGAGATTCTCCCGGATGTGGGCTGGATTTTCGCTGCCTTTTGGGCTGGAGCTTCTCGTGGTTTGAGACCTGGCTTGCTCCACCCCCTGCTCTTGAGATTCTCCCAGATGTGGGCTGCATATTGGCTGCCTTTTGGGCCGGAGCTTCTCGTGGATTGAGGCCTGGCTTCCTCCACCCCCTGCTCTTAAGATTCTCCCGGATGTGGGCTGAATTTTGGCTGCATTTTGGGCTGGAGCTTCTCGAGGTTTGAGGCCTGGCTTGCTCCACCCCCTGCTCTTGAGATTGTCCCGGATGTGGGCTGCATTTTGGCTGCCTTTTGGGCTGGAGCTTCTCGTGGTTTGAGGCCTGGCTTGCTCCACCCCCTGCTCTTGAGATTCTCCCGGATATGGGCTGGATTTTGGCTGCCTTTTGGGCTGGAGCTTCTCGTGGTTTGAGGCCTGGCTTGCTCCACCCCCTGCTCTTGAGATTCTCCCGGATGTGGCCTGCATTTTGGCTGCCTTTTGGGCTGGAGGTTCTCGTGGTTTGAGGCCTGGCTTGCTCCACCCCCTGCTCTTGAGATTCTCCGGGATGTGTTCTGGATTTTGGCTGCGTTTTAGGCTGGAGCTTCTCGTGGTTTGAGGCCTGGATTACTCCACCCCCTGCTCTTGAGATTCTCCCGGATGTGGGCTGGATTTTCGCTGCCTTTTGGGCTGGAGCTTCTCGTGGTTTGAGACCTGGCTTTCTCCACCCCCTGCTCTTGAGATTCTCCCAGATGTGGGCTGCATTTTGGCTGCCTTTTGGGCTGGAGCTTCTCGTGGTTTGAGGCCTGGATTACTCCACCCCCTGCTCTTGATATTCTCCCGGATATGGGCTGGATTTTGTCTGCCTTTTGGGCTGGAGCTTCTCATGGTTTGAGGCCTGGCTTGCTCCACCCTCTGCTCTTGAGATTCTCCCGGATGTGGGCTGCATTTTGGCTGCCTTTTGGGCTGGAGCTTCTCGTGGTTTGAGGCCTGGCTTCCTCCACCCCCTGCTCTTGAGATTCTCCCGGATGTGGGCTGCATTTTGGCTGCCTTTAGGGCTGGAGCTTCTCGTGGTTTGAGGCCTGGCTTGCACCACCCCCTGCTCTTGAGATTGTCCCGGATGTGGGCTGCATTTTGGCTGCCTTTTGGGCTGGAGCTTCTCGTGGTTTGAGGCCTGGCTTGCTCCACTCCCTGCTCTTCATATTGACCCGGATATGGGCTGGATTTTGTCTGCATTTTGGGCTGGAGCTTCTCGTGGTTTGGGGCCTTTCTTGCTCCACCCCCTGCTCTTGAGATTCTCCTGGATGTGGGCTGCATTTTGGCTGCCTTTTGGTCTGGAGCTTCTCGTGGTTTGAGGCCTGGCTTGCTCCACCCCCTGCTCTTGAGATTCTCCCGGATGTGGGCTGGATTTTGGCTGCATTTTGGGCTGGAGCTTCTCGTGGTTTGAGGCCTGGCTTGCTCCACCCCCTGCTCTTGAGATTCTCCTGCATGTGGGCTGCATTTTGGCTGCCTTTTGGGCTGGAGCTTCTCATGGTTTGAGGCCTGGCTTGCTCCACCCCCTGCTCTTGAGATTCTCCTGGATGTGGGCTGCATTTTGGCTGCCTTTTGGGCTGGAGCTTCTCGTGGTTTGGGGCCTGGCTTGCTCCACCCCCTGCTCTTGAGATTCTCCCGGATGTGGGCTGGATTTTGGCTGCATTTTGGGCTGGAGCTTCTCGTGGTTTGAGGCCTGGCTTGCTCCACCCCCTGCTCTTGAGATTCTCCCGGATGTGGGCTGCATTTTGGCTGCCTTTTGGGCTGGAGCTTCTCGTGGTTTGAGGCCTGGCTTGCTCCACCCCCTGCTCTTGAGATTCTCCTGGAGGTAGGCTGCATTTTGGCTGCCTTTTGGGCTGGAGCTTCTTGTGGTTTGAGGCCTGGCTTGCTCCACCCCCTGCTCTTGAGATTCTCCCAGATGTGGGCTGCATTTTGGCTGCCTTTTGGGCTGGAGCTTCTCGTGGTTTGAGGCCTGGCTTGCACCACCCCCTGCTCTTGAGATTGTCCCGGATGTGGGCTGCATTTTGGCTGTCTTTTGGGCTGTAGCTTCTCGTGGTTTGAGGCCTGGCTTGCTCCACCCCCTGCTCTTGAGATTCTCCCGGATGTGGCCTGCATTTTGGCTGCCTTTTGGGCTGGAGCTTCTCGTGGTTTGAGGCCTGGCTTGCTCCACCCCCTGCTCTTGAGATTCTACCAGATGTGGGCTGCATATTGGCTGCCTTTTGGGCTGGAGCTTCTCGTGGTTTGAGGCCTGGCTTGCTCGACCCCCTGCTCTTGAGATTCTCCCGCATGTGGCCTGAATTTTGGCTGCCTTTTGGGCTCGAGCTTCTCGAGGTTTGAGGCCTGGCTTGCTCCACCCCCTGCTCTTGATATTCTCCTGGATGTGGCCTGCATTTTGGCTGCCTTTTGGGCTGGAGCTTCTCGTGGTTTGAGGCCTGGCTTGCTCCACCCCCTGCTCTTGAGATTGTCCCGGATGTGGGCTGCATTTTGGCTGCCTTTTGGGCTGGAGCTTCTCGTGGTTTGAGGCCTGGCTTGCTCCACCCCCTGCTCTTGAAATTGTCCCGGATGTGGGCTGCATTTTGGCTGCATTTTGGGCTGGAGCTTCTCGTGGTTTGAGGCCTGGCTTACTCCAAACTCTGCCATTGAGATTCTCCCCGAGGTGGGCTGGATTTTGGCTGCCTTTTGGGCTGGAGATTCTCGTGGTTTGAGGCCTGGCTTGCTCCACCCCCTGCTCTTGAGATTCTCCCGGATGTGGGCTGCATTTTTGCTGATACTTGGGCTGGAGCTTCTCGTGGTTTGAGGCCTGGCTTGCTCCACCCCCTGCTCTTGAGATTCTCCCGGATGTGGGCTGCATTTTGGCTGCATTTTGGGCTGGAGCTTCTCGTGGTTTGAGGCCTGGCTTGCTCCACCCCCTGCTCTTGAGATTCTCCCGGATGTGGGCTGCATTTTGGCTGCCTTTTGGGCTGGAGCTTCTCGTGGTTTGAGGCCTGGCTTGCTCCACCCCCTGCTCTTGAGATTCTCCCGGATGTGGGCTGCATTTTGGCTACCTTTTGGGCTGGAGCTTCTCGAGGTTTGAGGCCTGGCTTGTTCCACCCCCTGCTCTTGAGATTCTCCCGGATGTGGGCTGCATTTTGGCTGCATTTTTAGGCTGGAGCTTCTCGTGGTTTGAGGCCTGGCTTGCTCCACTCCCTGCTCTTGAGATTCTCCCGGATGTGGGCTGCATTTTGGCTGCCTTTTGGGCTGGAGCTTCTCGAGGTTTGAGGCCTGGCTTGTTCCACCCCCTGCTCTTGAGATTCTCCCGGATGTGGGCTGCATTTTGGCTGCCTTTAGGGCTGGAGCTTCTCGTGGTTTGAGGCCTGGCTTGCTCCACCCCCTGCTGTTGAGATTCTCTCGGATGTGCGCTGCATTTTGGCTGCATTTTTGGGCTGGAGCTTCTCGTGGTTTGAGGCCTGGCTTGCTCCACCCCCTGCTCTTGAGATTGTCCCGGATGTGGGCTGCATTTTGGCTGCCTTTTGGGCTGGAGCTTCTCATGGTTTGAGGCCTGGCTTGCTCCACCCCCTGCTCTTGAGATTCTCCCGGATGTGGGCTGCATTTTGGCTGCCTTTTGGGCCGGAGCTTCTCGTGGTTTGAAGCCTGGCTTGCTCCACCCCCTGCTCTTGACATTCTCCAGGATGTGGGCTGGATTTTGGCTGCATTTTGGGCTGGAGCTTCTCGTGGTTTGAGGCCTGGCTTGCTCCACCCCCTGCTCTTGAGATTCTCCCGGATGTGGGCTGCATTTTGGCTGCCTTTTGGGCTGGAGCTTCTCGTGGTTTGAGGCCTGGCTTGCTCCGCCCCCTGCTCTTGAGATTCTCCTGCATGTGGGCTGCATTTTGGCTGCCTTTTGGGCTCGAGCTTCTCGTGGTTTTAGGCCTGGCTTGCTCCACCCCCTGCTCTTGAAATTCTCCTGAATGTGGGCTGGATTTTGGCTGCGTTTTAGGCTGGAGCTTCTCGTGGTTTGAGGCCTGGCTTGCTCCACCCCCTGCTCTTGAGATTCTCCCGGACGTGGGCTGGATTTTCGCTGCGTTTTGGGCTGGAGCTTCTCGTGGTTTGAGGCCTGGCTTGCTCCACCCCTTGCTCTTGAGATTCTACCAGATGTGGGCTGCATTTTGGCTGCCTTTTGGGCTGGAGCTTCTCGTGGTTTGAGGCCTGGCTTGCTCCACCCCCTGCTCTTGAGATTCTCCCGGATGTGGGCTGCATTTTGGCTGCCTTTTGGGTTGGAGCTTCTTGTGGTTTGAGGCCTGGCTTGCTCCACCCCCTGCTCTTGAGATTCTCCTGCATGTGGGCTGCATTTTGGCTGCCTTTTGGGCTCGAGCTTCTCGTGGTTTTAGGCCTGGCTTGCTCCACCCCCTGCTCTTGAAATTCTCCTGAATGTGGGCTGGATTTTGGCTGCGTTTTAGGCTGGAGCTTCTCGTGGTTTGAGGCCTGGCTTGCTCCACCCCCTGCTCTTGAGATTCTCCCGGACGTGGGCTGGATTTTCGCTGCGTTTTGGGCTGGAGCTTCTCGTGGTTTGAGGCCTGGCTTGCTCCACCCCTTGCTCTTGAGATTCTCCCGGATGTGGGCTGGATTTTGACTGCCTTTTGGGCAGGAGCTTCTCGTGGTTTGAGGCCTGGCTTCCTCCACCCCCTGCTCTTGAGATTCTCCCGGATGTGGGCTGCATTTTGGCTGCCTTTAGGGCTGGAGCTTCTCGTGGTTTGAGGCCTTGCTTGCTCCACCCCCTGCTCTTGAAATTGTAACGGATGTGGGCTGCATTTTGGCTGCCTTTTGGGCTGGAGCTTCTCGTGGTTTGAGGCCTGGCTTGCACCACCCCCTGCTCTTGAGATTGTCCCGGATGTGGGCTGCATTTTGGCTGTCTTTTGGGCTGGAGCTTCTCGTGGTTTGAGGCCTGGCTTGCTCCACCCCCTGCTCTTGAGATTGTCCCGGATGTGGGCTGCATTTTGGCTGTCTTTTGGGCTGGAGCTTCTCGTGGTTTGAGGCCTGGCTTGCTCCACTCCCTGCTCTTCATATTGACCCGGATATGGGCTGGATTTTGTCTGCATTTTGGGCTGGAGCTTCTCGTGGTTTGGGGCCTGGCTTGCTCCACCCCCTGCTCTTGAGATTCTCCTGGATGTGGGCTGCATTTTGGCTGCCTTTTGGGCTGGAGCTTCTCGTGGTTTGAGGCCTGGCTTGCTCCACCCCCTGCTCTTGACATTCTCCAGGATGTGGGCTGGATTTTGGCTGCATTTTGGGCTGGAGCTTCTCGTGGTTTGAGGCCTGGCTTGCTCCACCCCCTGCTCTTGAGATTCTCCCGGATGTGGGCTGCATTTTGGCTGCATTTTGGGCTGGAGCTTCTCGTGGTTTGAGGCCTGGCTTGCTCCACCCCCTGCTCTTGAGATTCTCCTGGAGGTAGGCTGCATTTTGGCTGCCTTTTGGGCTGGAGCTTCTTGTGGTTTGAGGCCTGGCTTGCTCCACCCCCTGCTCTTGAAATTCTCCTGCATGTGGGCTGCATTTTGGCTGCCTTTTGGGCTGGAGCTTCTCGTGGTTTGAGGCCTGGCTTGCACCACCCCCTGCTCTTGAGATTCTCCCGGATGTGGGCTGCATTTTGGCTGTCTTTTGGGCTGGAGCTTCTCGTGGTTTGAGGCCTGGCTTGCTCCACCCCCTGCTCTTGAGATTGTCCCGGATGTGGGCTGCATTTTGGCTGTCTTTTGGGCTGGAGCTTCTCGTGGTTTGAGGCCTGGCTTGCTCCACTCCCTGCTCTTCATATTGACCCGGATATGGGCTGGATTTTGTCTGCATTTTGGGCTGGAGCTTCTCGTGGTTTGGGGCCTGGCTTGCTCCACCCCCTGCTCTTGAGATTCTCCCGGATGTGGGCTGCATTTTGGCTGAATCTTGGGCTGGAGCTTCTCGTGGTTTGAGGCCTGGCTTGCTCCACCCCCTGCTCTTGAGATTCTCCCGGATGTGGGCTGGATTTTGGCTCCCTTTTGGGCTGGAGCTTCTCGTGGTTTGAGGCCTGGCTTGCTCCACCCCCTGCTCTTGAGATTCTCCCGGATGTGGGCTGGATTTTGGCTGCCTTTTGGGCTGGAGCTTCTCATGGTTTGAGGCCTGGCTTGCTCCACCCCCTGCTCTTGAGATTCTCCCGGATGTGGGCTGCATTTTGGCTGCCTTTTGGGCCGGAGCTTCTCGTGGTTTGAAGCCTGGTTTGCTCCACCCCCTGCTCTTGACATTCTCCAGGATGTGGGCTGGATTTTGGCTCCATTTTGGGCTGGAGCTTCTCGTGGTTTGAGGCCTGGCTTGCTCCACCCCCTGCTCTTGAGATTCTCCTGGAGGTAGGCTGCATTTTGGCTGCCTTTTGGGCTGGAGCTTCTTGTGGTTTGAGGCGTGGCTTGCTCCACCCCCTGCTCTTGAGATTCTCCTGCATGTGGGCTGCATTTTGGCTGCCTTTTTGGCTGGAGCTTCTCGTGGTTTGAGGCCTGGCTTGCTCCACCCCCTGCTCTTGAAATTCTCCCGGATGTGGCGTGCATTTTGGCTGCCTTTTGGGCTGGAGCTTCTCGTGGTTTGAGGCCTGGCTTGTTCCACCCCCTGCTCTTGAAATTCTCCCGGATGTGGCGTGCATTTTGGCTGCCTTTTGGGCTGGAGCTTCTCGTGGTTTGAGGCCTGGCTTGCTCCACACCCTGCTCTTGAGATTCTCCCGAATGTGGGCTGCATTTTGGCTCCATTGTTGGGCTGGAGCTTCTCGTGGTTTTAAGGCCTGCCTTGCTCGACCCCCTGCTCTTGAGATTCTCCCGCATGTGGCCTGAATTTTGGCTGCCTTTTGGGCTGGAGCTTCTCGTGGTTTGAGGCCTGCCTTGCTCGACCCCCTGCTCTTGAGATTCTCCCGGATGTGGCCTGCATTTTGGCTGCCTTTTGGGCTGGAGCTTCTCGTGGTTTGAGGCCTGCCTTGCTCCACCCCCTGCTCTTGAGATTCTCCCAGATGTGGCCTGCATTGTTGCTGCCTTTTGGGCTGGAGCTTCTCGTGGTTTGAGGCCTGGCTTGCTCCACCCCCTGCTCTTGAGATTCTCCCGGATGTGGGCTGCATTTTGGCAGCCTTTTGGGCTGGAGCTTCTCGTGGTTTGAGGCCTGGCTTGCTCCACCCCCTGCTCTTGAGATTCTCCCGGATGTGGGCTGGATTTTGGCTGCATTTTGGGCTGGAGCTTCTCATGGTTTGAGGCCTGGCTTGCTCCACCCCCTGCTCTTGATATTCTCCTGGATGTGGGCTGCATTTTGGCTGAATTTTGGGCTGGAGCTTCTCGTGGTTTGAGGCCTGGCTTGCTCCACCCCCTGCTCTTGAGATTCTCCCGGATGTGGGCTGGATTTTGGCTCACTTTTGGGCTGGAGCTTCTCATGGTTTGAGGCCTGGCTTCACCACCCCCTGCTCTTGATATTCTCCCGGATGTGGGCTGGATTTTGGCTGCCTTTTGGGCTGGAGCTTCTCGTGGTTTGAGGCCTGGCTTGCTCCACCCTCTGCTCTTGAGATTCTCCCGGATGTGGGCTGCATTTTGGCTGCCTTTTGGGCTGGAGCTTCTCGTGGTTTGAGGCCTGGCTTGCACCACCCCCTGCTCTTGAGATGCTCCCGGATGTGGGCTGCATTTTGGCTGCATTTTGGGCTGGAGCTTCTCGTGGTTTGAGGCCTGGCTTGCTCCACCCCCTGCTCTTGATATTCTCCCGGATGTGGGCTGCATTTTGGCTGCCTTTAGGGCTGGAGCTTCTCGTGGTTTGAGGCCTGGCTTGCTCCACCCGCTTCTCTTGATATTCTCCCAGATGTGGGCTGCATTTTGGCTGCTTTTAGTGCTGGAGCTTCTCGTGGTTTGAGGCCTGGCTTGCTCCACCCCCTGCTCTTGAGATTCTCCCGGATGTGGGCTGGATTTTGGCTGTCTTTTGGGCCGGAGCTTCTCGTGGTTTGAGGCCTGGCTTGCTCAACCCCCTGCTCTTGAGATTCTCCCGGATATGGGCTGGATTTTGGCTGCATTTTGGGCTGGAGCTTCTCGTGGTTTGAGGCCTGGCTTGCTCCACCCCCTGCTCTTGAGATTCTACCGGATATGGGCTGGATTTTGGCTGCATTTTGGGCTGGAGCTTCTCGTGGTTTGAGGCCTGGCTTGCTCCACCCCCTGCTCTTGAGATTCTCCTGGATGTGGGCTGCATTTTGGCTGCATTTTGGGCTGGAGCTTCTCGTGGTTTGAGGCCTGCCTTGCTCCACCCCCTGCTCTTGAGATTCTCTCGGATGTGGCCTGCATTTTGGCTGCCTTTTGGGCTGGAGGTTCTCGTGGTTTGAGGCCTGGCTTGCTCCACCCCCTGCTCTTGAAATTCTCCCGGATGTGGGCTGGATTTTCGCTGCCTTTTGGGCTGGAGCTTCTCGTGGTTTGAGACCTGGCTTACTCCACGCCCTGCTCTTGAGATTCTCCAGGATGTGGGCTGCATATTGGCTGCCTTTTGGGCTGGAGCTTCTCGTGGTTTGAGGCCTGCCTTCCTCCACCCCCTGCTCTTAAGTTTCTCCCGGATGTGGGCTGAATTTTGGCTGCATTTTGGGCTGGAGCTTCTCGAGTTTGAGGCCTGGCTTGCTCCAACCCCTGCTCTTGAGATTCTCCCGAATGTGGGCTGCATTTTGGTAGCCTTTTGGGGTGGAGCTTCTCGTGGTTTGAGGGCTGGCTTGCTCCACCCCCTGCTCTTGAGATTCTCTCGGATGTGGGCTGCATTTTGGCTCCCTTTTGGGCTGGAGCTTCTCGTGGTTTGAGGCCTGGCTTGCTCCACCCCCTGCTCTTGAAATTCTCCTGAATGTGGGCTGGATTTTGGCTGTCTTTTGGGCTGGAGCTTCTCGTGGTTTGAGGCCTGGCTTGCTCCACCCCCTGCTCTTGAGATTCTCCCGGATGTGGGCTGCATTTTGGCTGCCTTTTGGGCTGGAGCTTCTCGTGGTTTGAGGCCTGGCTTGCACCACCCCCTGCTCTTGAGATTGTCCCGGATGTGGGCTGCATTTTGGCTGCATTTTGGGCTGGAGCTTCTCGAGGTTTGAGGCCTGGCTTGCTCCACCCCCTGCTCTTGAGATTCTCCCGGATGTGGGCTGCATTTTGGCTGCCTTTTGGGCTGGAGCTTCTCGTGGTTTGAGGCCTGGCTTGCTCCACCCCCTGCTCTTGAGATTCTCCTGGAGGTGGGCTGCATTTTGGCTGCCTTTTGGGCTGGAGCTTCTCGTGGTTTGAGACCTGGCTTGCTCCACCCCCTGCTCTTGAGATTCTCCCGGATGTGGGCTGCATTTTGGCTGCCTTTTGGGCTGGAGCTTCTCGTGGTTTGAGACCTGGCTTGCTCCACCCCCTGCTCTTGAGATTCTACCAGATGTGGGCTGCATATTGGCTGCATTTTGGGCTGGAGCTTCTCGTGGTTTGAGGCCTGGCTTGCTCCACCCCCTGCTCTTGAGATTCTCCCGGATGTGGGCTGCATTTTGGCTGCATTTTGGGCTGGAGCTTCTCGTGGTTTGAGGCCTGGCTTACTCCAAACTCTGCCATTGAGATTCTCCCCGAGGTGGGCTGGATTTTGGCTGCCTTTTGGGCTGGAGCTTCTCGTGGTTTGAGGCCTGGCTTGCTCCACCCCCTGCTCTTGAGATTCTCCTGCATGTGGGCTGCATTTTGGCTGCCTTTTGGGCTGGAGCTTCTCGTGGTTTGAGGCCTGGCTTGCTCCAGCCCCTGCTCTTGAGATTCTCCCGGATGTGGCCTGGATTTTGGCTTTCTTTTGGGCTGGAGCTTCTCGTGGTTTGAGGCCTGTCTTCCTCCTCACCCTGCTCTTGAGATTCTCCCGGATGTGGGCTGCATTTTGGCTGCCTTTTGGGCTGGAGCTTCTCGTGGTTTGAGGCCTGGCTTGCTCCACCCCCTGCTCTTGAGATTCTCCCGGATGTGGGCTGCATTTTGGCTGCCTTTTGGGCTGGAGCTTCTCGTGGTTTGAGGCCTGGCTTGCTCCACCCCCTGCTCTTGAGATTCTCCCGGATGTGGGCTGCATTTTGGCTGCCTTTTGGGCTGGAGCTTCTCGTGGTTTGAGGCCTGCCTTGCTCTACCCCCTGCTCTTGAGATTCTCCCGCATGTGGCGTGCATTTTGGCTGCCTTTTGGGCTGGAGCTTCTCGAGGTTTGAGGCCTGGCTTGCTCCACGCCCTGCTCTTGAGATTCTCCCGGATGTGGCCTGCATTTTGGCTGCCTTTTGGGCTGGAGCTTCTCGTGGTTTGAGGCCTGGCTTGCTCCACCCCCTGCTCTTGAGATTCTCCCAGATGTGGCCTGCATTGTTGCTGCCTTTTGGGCTGGAGCTTCTCGTGGTTTGAGGCCTGGCTTGCTCCACCCCCTG
The DNA here is from genome assembly GCA_027574665.1 of Rhynochetos jubatus. Classification (NCBI taxonomy): domain Eukaryota; kingdom Metazoa; phylum Chordata; class Aves; order Eurypygiformes; family Rhynochetidae; genus Rhynochetos; species Rhynochetos jubatus. Next base: position 1,844,036 of record CM050669.1, read on the forward strand.
CTCTTGAGATTCTCCCGGAGGTGGGCTGGATTTTGGCTCACTTTTGGGCTGGAGCTTCTCATGGTTTGAGGCCTGGCTTGCTCCACCCCCTGCTCTTGAGATTCTCCCGGATGTGGGCTGCATTTTGGCTGCCTTTTGGGCTGGAGCTTCTCGTGGTTTGAGGCCTGGCTTGCTCCTCACCCTGCTCTTGAGATTCTCCCGGATGTGGGCTGCATTTTGGCTGCCTTTTGGGCTGGAGCTTCTCGTGGTTTGAGGCCTGGATTGCTCCACCCCCTGCTCTTGAGATTCTCCCGGATGTGGGCTGGATTTTGGCTGCCTTTTGTGCTGGAGCTTCTCGTGGTTTGAGGCCTGGCTTGCTCCACCCCCTGCTCTTGAGATTCTCCCGGATGTGGCCTGCATTTTGGCTGCCTTTTGGGCTGGAGGTTCTCGTGGTTTGAGTCCTGGCTTGCTCGACCCTCTGCTCTTCAGATTCTCCCGGATGTGGGCTGGATTTTGGCTCCCTTTTGGGCTGGAGCTTCTCGTGGTTTGAGGCCTGGCTTGCTCCACCCCCTGCTCTTGAGATTCTCCCGGATGTGGGCTGCATTTTGGCAGCCTTTTGGGCTGGAGCTTCTCGTGGTTTGAGGCCTGCCTTGCTCCACCCCCTGCTCTTGAGATTCTCCCGGATGTGGCCTGAATTTTGGCTGCATTTTGGGCTGGAGCTTCTCGAGGTTTGAGGCCTGGCTTGCTCCACCACCTGCTCTTGAGATTCTCCCGGATGTGGGCTGCATTTTGGCTGCCTTTTGGGCTGGAGCTTCTCGTGGTTTGAGGCCTGGCTTGCTCCACCCCCTGCTCTTGAGATTCTCCCAGAGGTTGGCTGCATTTTGGCTCACTTTTGGGCTGGAGCTTCTCATGGTTTGAGGCCTGGCTTGCTCCACCCCCTGCTCTTGATATTCTCCTGGATGTGGGCTGCATTTTGGCTGCCTTTTGGGCTGGAGAATCCCGAGGTGTGAGGCCTGCCTTGCTCCACCCCCTGCTCTTGATATTCTCCCGGATGTGGGCTGCATTTTGGCTGCCTTTTGGGCTGGAGCTTCTCGAGGTTTGAGGCCTGGCTTGCTCCACCCCCTGCTCTTGAGATTCTCCCGGATGTGGGCTGCATTTTGGCTGAATTTTGGGCTGGAGTTTCTCGTGGTTTGAGGCCTGGCTTGCTCCACTCCCTGCTCTTGAAATTGTCCCGGATGTGGGCTGCATTTTGGCTGCATTTTGGGCTGGAGCTTCTCGTGGTTTGAGGCCTGGCTTGCTCCTCACCCTGCTCTTGAGATTCTCCCGGATGTGGGCTGCATTTTGGCTGCCTTTTGGGCTGGAGCTTCTCGTGGTTTGAGGCCTGGCTTACTCCACCCCCTGCTCTTGATATTCTCCCGGATGTGGGCTGCATTTTGTCTGCCTTTTGGGCTGGAGCTTCCCGTGGTTTGAGGCCTGGCTTGCTCCACCCCCTGCTGTTGAGATTCTCCCGGATGTGCGCTGCATTTTGGCTGCATTTTTAGGCTGGAGCTTCTCGTGGTTTGAGGCCTGGCTTGCTCCAACCCCTGCTCTTGAGATTCTCCCGGATGTGGGCTGCATTTTGGCTGCCTTTTGGGCTGGAGCTTCTCGAGGTTTGAGGCCTGGCTTGTTCCACCCCCTGCTCTTGAGATTCTCCCGGATGTGGCCTGCATTTTGGCTGCCTTTTGGGCTGGAGGTTCTCGTGGTTTGAGGCCTGGCTTGCTCCACCCCATGCTCTTTAGATTCTCCCGGAGGTGGGCTGCATTTTGGCTGCCTTTTGGGCTGGAGCTTCTCGTGGTTTGAGACCTGGCTTGCTCCACCCCCTGCTCTTGAGATTCTACCAGATGTGGGCTGCATATTGGCTGCATTTTGGGCTGGAGCTTCTCGTGGTTTGAGGCCTGGCTTGCTCCACCCCCTGCTCTTGATATTCTCCAGGAGGTGGGCTGCATTTTGGCTGCATTTTGGGCTGGAGCTTCTCGTGGTTTGAGGCCTGGCTTGCTCCATCCCCTGCTCTTGAGATTCTCCCGGATGTGGCCTGCATTTTGGCTGCCTTTTGGGCTGGAGCTTCTCGTGGTTTGAGGCCTGTCTTGCTCCACCCCCTGCTCTTGAAATTGTCCCGGATGTGGGCTGCATTTTGGCTGCATTTTGGGCTGGAGCTTCTCGTGGTTTGAGGCCTGGCTTACTCCAAACTCTGCCATTGAGATTCTCCCCGAGGTGTGCTGGATTTTGGCTCCCTTTTGGGCTGGAGCTTCTCGTGGTTTGAGGCCTGGCTTGCTCCACCCCCTGCTCTTGAGATTCTCCTGCATGTGGGCTGCATTTTGGCTGCCTTTTGGGCTGGAGCTTCTCCTGGTTTGAGGCCTGGCTTGCTCCACCCCCTGCTCTTGAGATTCTCCCGGATGTGGGCTGGATTTTGGCTTTCTTTTGGGCTGGAGCTTCTCGTGGTTTGAGGCCTGGCTTCCTCCACCCCCTGCTCTTGAGATTCTCCCGGATGTGGGCTGCATTTTGGCTGCCTTTTGGGCTGGAGCTTCTCGTGGTTTGAGGCCTGGCTTGCTCCACTCCCTGCTCTTGAAATTGTCCCGGATGTGGGCTGCATTTTGGCTGCCTTTTGGGCTGGAGCTTCTCGTGGTTTGAGGCCTGGCTTGCTCCTCACCCTGCTCTTGAGATTCTCCCGGATGTGGGCTGCATTTTGGCTGCCTTTTGGGCTGGAGCTTCTCGTGGTTTGAGGCCTGGCTTGCTCCACCCCCTGCTCTTGAGATTCTCCCGGATGTGGGCTGGATTTTGGCTGCATTTTGGGCTGGAGCTTCTCGTGGTTTGAGGCCTGGCTTGCTCCACCCCCTGCTCTTGAGATTCTCCCGGATGTGGCCTGCATTTTGGCTGCCTTTTGGGCTGGAGCTTCTCGTGGTTTGAGGCCTGGCTTGCTCGACCCTCTGCTCTTCAGATTCTCCCGGATGTGGGCTGGATTTTGGCTGCCTTTTGGGCTGGAGCTTCTCGTGGTTTGAGGCCTGGCTTGCTCCACCCCCTTCTCTTGATATTCTCCCGGATGTGGGCTGCATTTTGGCTGCCTTTTGGGCTGGAGCTTCTCGTGGTTTGAGGCCTGGCTTGCTCCACCCCCTGCTCTTGAGATTCTCCCGGATGTGGGCTGCATTTTGGCAGCCTTTTGGGCTGGAGCTTCTCGTGGTTTGAGGCCTGCCTTGCTCCACCCCCTGCTCTTGAGATTCTCCCGGATGTGGCCTGAATTTTGGCTGCATTTTGGGCTGGAGCTTCTCGAGGTTTGAGGCCTGGCTTGCTCCACCACCTGCTCTTGAGATTCTCCCGGATGTGGGCTGCATTTTGGCTGCCTTTTGGGCTGGAGCTTCTCGTGGTTTGAGGCCTGGCTTGCTCCACCCCCTGCTCTTGAGATTCTCCCGGATGTGGGCTGCATTTTGGCTGCATTTTGGGCTGGAGCTTCTCGTGGTTTGAGGCCTGGCTTGCTCCACCCCCTGCTCTTGAGATTCTCCCAGAGGTTGGCTGCATTTTGGCTCACTTTTGGGCTGGAGCTTCTCATGGTTTGAGGCCTGGCTTGCTCCACCCCCTGCTCTTGATATTCTCCTGGATGTGGGCTGCATTTTGGCTGCATTTTGGGCTAGAGAATCCCGAGGTTTGAGGCCTGCCTTGCTCCACCCCCTGCTCTTGATATTCTCCCGGATGTGGGCTGCATTTTGACTGCCTTTTGGGCTGGAGCTTCCCGTGGTTTGAGGCCTGGCTTGCTCCACCCCCTGCTGTTGAGATTCTCCCGGATGTGCGCTGCATTTTGGCTGCATTTTTAGGCTGGAGCTTCTCGTGGTTTGAGGCCTGGCTTGCTCCAACCCCTGCTCTTGAGATTCTCCCGGATGTGGGCTGCATTTTGGCTGCCTTTTGGGCTGGAGCTTCTCGAGGTTTGAGGCCTGGCTTGTTCCACCCCCTGCTCTTGAGATTCTCCCGGATGTGGGCTGCATTTTGGCTGCCTTTTGGGCTGGAGCTTCTCGTGGTTTGAGGCCTGGCTTGCTCCACCCCCTGCTGTTGAGATTCTCCCTTATGTGCGCTGCATTTTGGCTGCATTTTTGGGCTGGAGCTTCTCGTGGTTTGAGGCCTGGCTTGCTCCACCCCCTGCTCTTGAGATTCTCCCGGATGTGGGCTGCATTTTGGCTGCCTTTTGGGCTGGAGCTTCTCGTGGTTTGAGGCCTGGCTTGCTCCAACCCCTGCTCTTGAGATTCTCCCGGATGTGGGCTGCATTTTGGCTGCCTTTTGGGCTGGAGCTTCTTGTGGTTGGAGGCCTGGCTTGCTCCAAACTCTGCCATTGAGATTCTCCCGGATGTGGGCAGCATTTTGGCTGCATTTTGGGCTGGAGCTTCTCATGGTTTGAGGCCTGGCTTGCTCCACCCTCTGCTCTTGAGATTCTCCTGTATGTGGGCTGCATTTTGGCTGCCTTTTGGGCTGGAGCTTCCCGTGGTTTGAGGCCTGGCTTGCTCCACCCTCTTCTCTTGATATTCTCCCGAATATGGGCTGCATTTTGGCTGCTTTTAGTGCTGGAGCTTCTCGAGGTTTGAGGCCTGGCTTGCTCCACCCCCTGCTCTTGAGATTCTCCCGTATGTGGGCTGCATTTTGGCTGCCTTTTGGGCTGGAGAATCCCGAGGTTTGAGGCCTGCCTTGCTCCACCCCCTGCTCTTGATATTCTCCCGGATGTGGGCTGCATTTTGGCTGCGTTTTTGACTGGAGCTTCTCGAGGTTTGAGGCCTGGCTTGCTCCACCCCCTGCTCTTGAGATTCTCCCGGATGTGGGCTGCATTTTGGCTGAATTTTGGGCTGGAGTTTCTCGTGGTTTGAGGCCTGGCTTGCTCCACTCCCTGCTCTTGAAATTGTCCCGGATGTGGGCTGCATTTTGGCTGCATTTTGGGCTGGAGCTTCTCGTGGTTTGAGGCCTGGCTTGCTCCTCACCCTGCTCTTGAGATTCTCCCGGATGTGGGCTGCATTTTGGCTGCCTTTTGGGCTGGAGCTTCTCGTGGTTTGAGGCCTGGCTTACTCCACCCCCTGCTCTTGATATTCTCCCGGATATGGGCTGGATTTTGTCTGCCTTTTGGGCTGGAGCTTCCCGTGGTTTGAGGCCTGGCTTGCTCCACCCCCTGCTGTTGAGATTCTCCCGGATGTGCGCTGCATTTTGGCTGCATTTTTAGGCTGGAGCTTCTCGTGGTTTGAGGCCTGGCTTGCTCCAACCCCTGCTCTTGAGATTCTCCCGGATGTGGGCTGCATTTTGGCTGCCTTTTGGGCTGGAGCTTCTCGAGGTTTGAGGCCTGGCTTGTTCCACCCCCTGCTCTTGAGATTCTCCCGGATGTGGGCTGCATTTTGGCTGCCTTTTGGGCTGGAGCTTCTCGTGGTTTGAGGCCTGGCTTGCTCCACCCCCTGCTGTTGAGATTCTCCCTTATGTGCGCTGCATTTTGGCTGCATTTTTGGGCTGGAGCTTCTCGTGGTTTGAGGCCTGGCTTGCTCCACCCCCTGCTCTTGAGATTCTCCCGGATGTGGGCTGCATTTTGGCTGCCTTTTGGGCTGGAGCTTCTCGTGGTTTGAGGCCTGGCTTGCTCCACCCCGTGCTCTTGAGATTCTCCCGGATGTGGGCTGCATTTTGGCTGCCTTTTGGGCTGGAGCTTCTCGTGGTTTGAGGCCTGGCTTACTCCACCCCCTGCTCTTGATATTCTCCCGGATATGGGCTGGATTTTGTCTGCCTTTTGGGCTGGAGCTTCCCGTGGTTTGAGGCCTGGCTTGCTCCACCCCCTGCTGTTGAGATTCTCCCGGATGTGCGCTGCATTTTGGCTGCATTTTTAGGCTGGAGCTTCTCGTGGTTTGAGGCCTGGCTTGCTCCAACCCCTGCTCTTGAGATTCTCCCGGATGTGGGCTGCATTTTGGCTGCCTTTTGGGCTGGAGCTTCTCGAGGTTTGAGGCCTGGCTTGTTCCACCCCCTGCTCTTGAGATTCTCCCGGATGTGGGCTGCATTTTGGCTGCCTTTTGGGCTGGAGCTTCTCGTGGTTTGAGGCCTGGCTTGCTCCACCCCCTGCTGTTGAGATTCTCCCTTATGTGCGCTGCATTTTGGCTGCATTTTTGGGCTGGAGCTTCTCGTGGTTTGAGGCCTGGCTTGCTCCACCCCCTGCTCTTGAGATTCTCCCGGATGTGGGCTGCATTTTGGCTGCCTTTTGGGCTGGAGCTTCTCGTGGTTTGAGGCCTGGCTTGCTCCAACCCCTGCTCTTGAGATTCTCCCGGATGTGGGCTGCATTTTGGCTGCCTTTTGGGCTGGAGCTTCTCGAGGTTTGAGGCCTGGCTTGTTCCACCCCCTGCTCTTGAGATTCTCCCGGATGTGGGCTGCATTTTGGCTGCCTTTTGGGCTGGAGCTTCTCGTGGTTTGAGGCCTGGCTTGCTCCACCCCCTGCTGTTGAGATTCTCCCTTATGTGCGCTGCATTTTGGCTGCATTTTTGGGCTGGAGCTTCTCGTGGTTTGAGGCCTGGCTTGCTCCACCCCCTGCTCTTGAGATTCTCCCGGATGTGGGCTGCATTTTGGCTGCCTTTTGGGCTGGAGCTTCTCGTGGTTTGAGGCCTGGCTTGCTCCAACCCCTGCTCTTGAGATTCTCCCGGATGTGGGCTGCATTTTGGCTGCCTTTTGGGCTGGAGCTTCTTGTGGTTGGAGGCCTGGCTTGCTCCAAACTCTGCCATTGAGATTCTCCCGGATGTGGGCAGCATTTTGGCTGCATTTTGGGCTGGAGCTTCTCATGGTTTGAGGCCTGGCTTGCTCCACCCTCTTCTCTTGATATTCTCCTGTATGTGGGCTGCATTTTGGCTGCCTTTTGGGCTGGAGCTTCCCGTGGTTTGAGGCCTGGCTTGCTCCACCCTCTTCTCTTGATATTCTCCCGAATATGGGCTGCATTTTGGCTGCTTTTAGTGCTGGAGCTTCTCGAGGTTTGAGGCCTGGCTTGCTCCACCCCCTGCTCTTGAGATTCTCCCGTATGTGGGCTGCATTTTGGCTGCCTTTTGGGCTGGAGAATCCCGAGGTTTGAGGCCTGCCTTGCTCCACCCCCTGCTCTTGATATTCTCCCGGATGTGGGCTGCATTTTGGCTGCGTTTTTGACTGGAGCTTCTCGAGGTTTGAGGCCTGGCTTGCTCCACCCCCTGCTCTTGAGATTCTCCCGGATGTGGGCTGCATTTTGGCTGAATTTTGGGCTGGAGTTTCTCGTGGTTTGAGGCCTGGCTTGCTCCACTCCCTGCTCTTGAAATTGTCCCGGATGTGGGCTGCATTTTGGCTGCATTTTGGGCTGGAGCTTCTCGTGGTTTGAGGCCTGGCTTGCTCCTCACCCTGCTCTTGAGATTCTCCCGGATGTGGGCTGCATTTTGGCTGCCTTTTGGGCTGGAGCTTCTCGTGGTTTGAGGCCTGGCTTACTCCACCCCCTGCTCTTGATATTCTCCCGGATATGGGCTGGATTTTGTCTGCCTTTTGGGCTGGAGCTTCCCGTGGTTTGAGGCCTGGCTTGCTCCACCCCCTGCTGTTGAGATTCTCCCGGATGTGCGCTGCATTTTGGCTGCATTTTTAGGCTGGAGCTTCTCGTGGTTTGAGGCCTGGCTTGCTCCACCCCCTGCTGTTGAGATTCTCCCTTATGTGGGCTGGATTTTGGCTGCATTTTTGGGCTGGAGCTTCTCGTGGTTTGAGGCCTGGCTTGCTCCACCCCCTGCTCTTGAGATTCTCCCGGATGTGGGCTGCATTTTGGCTGCCTTTTGGGCTGGAGCTTCTCGTGGTTTGAGGCCTGGCTTGCTCCACCCCCTGCTCTTGAGATTCTCCCGGATGTGGGCTGCATTTTGGCTGTCTTTTGGGCTGGAGCTTCTCGTGGTTTGAGGCCTGGCTTGCTCCACCCCCTGCTCTTGAGGTTCTCCCGGATGTGGGCTGCATTTTGGCTGCCTTTTGGGCTGGAGCTTCTCATGGTTTGAGGCCTGGCTTGCTCCACCCCCTGCTCTTGATATTCTCCCGGATGTGGGCTGCATTTTGGCTGCCTTTTAGGCTGGAGCTTCTTGTGGTTGGAAGCCTGGCTTGCTCCAAACTCTGCCATTGAGATTCTCCCGGATGTGGGCAGCATTTTGGCTGCATTTTGGGCTGGAGCTTCTCATGGTTTGAGGCCTGGCTTGCTCCACCCTCTTCTCTTGATATTCTCCTGTATGTGGTCTGCATTTTGGCTGCCTTTTGGGCCGGAGCTTCTCGTGGTTTGAGGCCTGGCTTGCTCCACCCTCTTCTCTTGATATTCTCCCGAATATGGGCTGCATTTTGGCTGCTTTTAGTGCTGGAGCTTCTCGAGGTTTGAGGCCTGGCTTGCTCCACCCCCTGCTCTTGAGATTCTCCCGTATGTGGGCTGCATTTTGGCTGCCTTTTGGGCTGGAGAATCCCGAGGTTTGAGGCCTGCCTTGCTCCACCCCCTGCTCTTGATATTCTCCTCGATGTGGGCTGATTTTGGCTGCCTTTAGGGCTGGAGCTTCTCGTGGTTTGAGGCCTGGCTTGCTCCACCCCCTGCTCTTGAGATTGTCCCGGATGTGGGCTGCATTTTGGCTGCATTTTGGGCTGGAGCTTCTCGTGGTTTGAGGCCTGGCTTGCTCCACCCCCTGCTCTTGAGATTCTCCCGGATGTGGCCTGCATTTTGGCTGCCTTTTGGGCTGGAGCTTCTCGAGGTTTTAGGCCTGGCTTGCTCGACCCTCTGCTCTTCAGATTCTCCCAGATGTGGGCTGGATTTTGGCTGCCTTTTGGGCTGGAGCTTCTCGTGGTTTGAGGCCTGCCTTGCTCCACCCCCTTCTCTTGATATTCTCCCGGATGTGGGCTGCATTTTGGCTGCCTTTTGGGCTGGAGCTTCTCGTGGTTTGAGGCCTGGCTTGCTCCACCCCCTGCTCTTGAGATTCTCCCGGATGTGGGCTGCATTTTGGCAGCCTTTTGGGCTGGAGCTTCTCGTGGTTTGAGGCCTGGCTTGCTCCACCCCCTGCTCTTGAGATTCTCCCGGATGTGGCCTGAATTTTGGCTGCATTTTGGGCTGGAGCTTCTCGAGGTTTGAGGCCTGGCTTGCTCCACCCCCTGCTCTTGAGATTCTCCCGGATGTGGCCTGCATTTTGGCTGCATTTTGGGCTGGAGTTTCTCGTGGTTTGAGGCCTGGCTTGCTCCACTCCCTGCTCTTGAAATTGTCCCGGATGTGGGCTGCATTTTGGCTGCATTTTGGGCTGGAGCTTCTCGTGGTTTGAGGCCTGGCTTGCTCCTCACCCTGCTCTTGAGATTCTCCCTTATGTGCGCTGCATTTTGGCTGCATTTTGGGCTGGAGCTTCTCGTGGTTTGAGGCCTGGCTTGCTCCACCCCCTGCTGTTGAGATTCTCCCTTATGTGCGCTGCATTTTGGCTGCATTTTTGGGCTGGAGCTTCTCGTGGTTTGAGGCCTGGCTTGCTCCACCCCCTGCTCTTGAGATTGTCCCGGATGTGGGCTGCATTTTGACTGCCTTTTGGGCTGGAGCTTCTCGTGGTTTGAGGCCTGGCTTGCTCCAACCCCTGCTCTTGAGATTCTCCCGGATGTGGGCTGCATTTTGGCTGCCTTTTGGGCTGGAGCTTCTCGTGGTTTGAGGCCTGGCTTGCTCCACCCCCTGCTCTTGAGGTTCTCCCGGATGTGGGCTGCATTTTGGCTGCCTTTTGGGCTGGAGCTTCTCGTGGTTTGAGGCCTGGCTTGCTCCACCCTCTTCTCTTGATATTCTCCCGAATATGGGCTGCATTTTGGCTGCTTTTAGTGCTGGAGCTTCTCGAGGTTTGAGGCCTGGCTTGCTCCACCCCCTGCTCTTGAGATTCTCCCGTATGTGGGCTGCATTTTGGCTGCCTTTTGGGCTGGAGAATCCCGAGGTTTGAGGCCTGCCTTGCTCCACCCCCTGCTCTTGAGATTCTCCCGGATGTGGGCTGCATTTTGGCTGCGTTTTTGGCTGGAGCTTCTCGTGGTTTGAGGCCTGGCTTGCTCCACCCCCTGCTCTTGAGATTCTCCCGGATGTGGGCTGCATTTTGGCTGCATTTTGGGCTGGAGCTTCTCGTGGTTTGGGGCCTGGCTTGCTCCACCCCCTGCTGTTGAGATTCTCCCGCATGTGCGCTGCATTTTGGCTGCATTTTTGGGCTGGAGTTTCTCGTGGTTTGAGGCCTGGCTTGCTCCACCCCCTGCTCTTGAGATTGTCCCGGATGTGGGCTGCATTTTGGCTGCCTTTTGGGCTGGAGCTTCTCGTGGTTTGAGGCCTGGCTTGCTACAACCCCTGCTCTTGAGATTCTCCCGGATGTGGGTAGGATTTTGGCTGCCTTTTGGGCTGGAGCTTCTCGTGGTTTGAGGCCTGCCTTGCTCAAACCCCTGCTCTTGAGGTTCTCCCGGATGTGGGCTGCATTTTGGCTGCCTTTTGGGCTGGAGCTTCTCATGGTTTGAGGCCTGGCTTGCTCCACCCCCTGCTCTTGATATTCTCCCGGATGTGGGCTGCATTTTGGCTGCCTTTTGGGCTGGAGCTTCTTGTGGTTGGAGGCCTGGCTTGCTCCAAACTCTGCCATTGAGATTCTCCCGGATGTGGGCAGCATTTTGGCTGCCTTTTGGGCTGGAGCTTCTCATGGTTTGAGGCCTGGCTTGCTCCACCCTCTGCTCTTGAGATTGTCCCGGATGTGGGCTGGATTTTGACTGCCTTTTGGGCAGGAGCTTCTCGTGGTTTGAGGCCTGGCTTCCTCCACCCCCTGCTCTTGAGATTGTCCCGGATGTGGGCTGCATTTTGGCTGCCTTTTGGGCTGGAGAATCTCGAGGTTTGAGGCCTGCCTTGCTCCACCCCCTGCTCTTGATATTCTCCCGGATGTGGGCTGCATTTTGGCTGCGTTTTTGGCTGGAGCTTCTCGTGGTTTGAGGCCTGGCTTGCTCCACCCCCTGCTCTTGAGATTCTCCCGGATGTGGGCTGCATTTTGTCTGCATTTTGGGCTGGAGCTTCTCGTGGTTTGAGGCCTGGCTTGCTCCACCCTCTGCTCTTGAGATTCTCCCGGATGTGGGCTGGATTTTGACTGCTTTTGGGCAGGAGCTTCTCGTGGTTTGAGGCCTGGCTTGCTCCACCCCCTGCTCTTGAGATTCTCCCGGATGTGGGCTGCATTTTGGCTGCCTTTAGGGCTGGAGCTTCTCGTGGTTTGAGGCCTTGCTTTCTCCACCCCCTGCTCTTGAAATTGTCCCGGATGTGGGCTGCAATTTGGCTGCCTTTTGGGCTGGAGCTTCTCGTGGTTTGAGGCCTGCCTTGCTCCACCCCCTGCTCTTGAGATTCTCCCGGATGTGGGCTGCATTTTGGCTGCCTTTTGGGCTGGAGCTTCTCGTGGTTTGAGGCCTGGCTTCCTCCACCCCCTGCTCTTGAGATTCTCCTGGATGTGGGCTGCATTTTGGCTGCCTTTAGGGCTGGAGCTTCTCGTGGTTTGAGGCCTTGCTTGCTCCACCCCCTGCTCTTGAAATTGTCCCGGATGTGGGCTGCATTTTGGCTGCCTTTTGGGCTGGAGAATCTCGAGGTTTGAGGCCTGCCTTGCTCCACCCCCTGCTCTTGATATTCTCCCGGATGTGGGCTGCATTTTGGCTGCCTTTTGGGCTGGAGCTTCTCGTGGTTTGAGGCCTGGCTTGCTCCACCCCCTGCTCTTGAGATTCTCCCGGATGTGGGCTGCATTTTGTCTCCCTTTTGGGTTTGAAGCTTCTCGTGGTTTGAGGCCTGGCTTGCTCCACCCTCTGCTCTTGAGATTCTCCCGGATGTGGGCTGCATTTTGGCTGCCTTTTGGGCTGGAGCTTCTCGTGGTTTGAGGCCTGGCTTGCTCCACCCCCTGCTCTTGAGATTCTCCCGGATGTGGGCTGGATTTTGGCTGCCTTTTGGGCTGGAGCTTCTCGTGGTTTGAGGCCTGGCTTGCTCCACCCACTGCTCTTGAGATTCTCCCGGATGTGGGCTGGATTTTGGCTGCCTTTTGGGCTGGAGCTTCTCATGGTTTGAGGCCTGGCTTGCTCCAGCCCCTGCTCTTGAGATTCTCCCAGATGTGGGCTGCATTTTGGCTGCCTTTAGGGCTGGAGCTTCTCATGGTTTGAGGCCTGGCTTGCTCCACCAACTGCTCTTGATATTCTCAGGGAGGTGGGCTGCATTTTGTCTGCCTTTTGGGCCGGAGCTTCTCGAGGTTTGAGGCCTGGCTTGCTCCACCCCCTGCTCTTGATATTCTCCCGGATGTGGGCTGCATTTTGGCTGCCTTTTGGGCTGGAGCTTCTCGTGGTTTGAGGCCTGCCTTGCTCCACCCCCTGCTCTTGAGATTCTCCCGGATGTGGGCTGGATTTTGGCTGCCTTTTGGGCTGGAGCTTCTCGTGGTTTGAGGCCTGGCTTGCTCCACCCCCTGCTCTTGAGATTCTCCCGGATGTGGGCTGGATTTTGGCTGCATTTTGGGCTGGAGCTTCTCGTGGTTTGAGGCCTGGGTTGCTCCACCCCCTGCTCTTGATATTGTCCCGGAGGTGGGCTGCATTTTGGCTGCCTTTTGGGCTGGAGCTTCTCGAGGTTTGAGGCCTGGCTTGCTCCACCCCCTGCTCTTGAGATTCTCCCGGATGTGGGCTGCATTTTGGCTGCCTTTTGGGCTGGAGCTTCTCGTGGTTTGAGGCCTGGCTTGCTCCACACCCTGCTCTTGAGATTCTCCCGGATGTGGGCTGCATTTTGGCTGCATTTTGGGCTGGAGCTTCTCATGGTTTGAGGCCTGGCTTGCTCCACCCCCTGCGCTTGATATTCTCCTCGATGTGGGCTGCAATTTGGCTGCCTTTTGGGCTGGAGCTTCTTGTGGTTTGAGGCCTGGCTTGCTCCACCCCCTGCTCTTGATATTCTCCTGGAGGTGGGCTGGAGTTTGGCTGCCTTTTGGGCTGGAGGTTCTCGTGGTTTGAGGCCTGGCTTGCTCCACCCCCTGCTCTTGAGATTCTCCCGGATGTGGGCTGGATTTTGGCTGCATTTTGGGCTGGAGCTTCTCGTGGTTTGAGGCCTGGCTTGCTCCACCCCCTGCTCTTGATATTGTCCCGGAGGTGGGCTGCATTTTGGCTGCCTTTTGGGCTGGAGCTTCTCGAGGTTTGAGGCCTGGCTTTCTCCACCCCCTGCTCTTGAGATTCTCCCGGATGTGGGCTGCATTTTGGCTGCCTTTTGGGCTGGAGCTTCTCGTGGTTTGAGGCCTGGCTTGCTCCACACCCTGCTCTTGAGATTCTCCCGGATGTGGGCTGCATTTTGGCTGCATTTTGGGCTGGAGCTTCTCATGGTTTGAGGCCTGGCTTGCTCCACCCCCTGCGCTTGATATTCTCCTCGATGTGGGCTGCAATTTGGCTGCCTTTTGGGCTGGAGCTTCTTGTGGTTTGAGGCCTGGCTTGCTCCACCCCCTGCTCTTGATATTCTCCTGGAGGTGGGCTGGAGTTTGGCTGCCTTTTGGGCTGGAGGTTCTCGTGGTTTGAGGCCTGGCTTGCTCCACCCCCTGCTCTTGAGATTCTCCCGGATGTGGGCTGGATTTTGGCTGCATTTTGGGCTGGAGCTTCTCGTGGTTTGAGGCCTGGCTTGCTCCACCCCCTGCTCTTGATATTCTCCCGGAGGTGGACTGCAATTTGGCTGCCTTTTGGGCTGGAGCTTCTTGTGGTTTGAGGCCTGGCTTGCTCCACCCCCTGCTCTTGATATTCTCCCGGAGGTGGGCTGGAGTTTGGCTGCATTTTGGGCTGGAGCTTCTCTTGGTTTGAGGCCTGGCTTGCTCCACCCCCTGCTCTTGAGATTCTCCCGGATGTGGCCTGCATTTTGGCTGCTTTTTGGGCTGGAGCTTCTCGTGGTTTGAGGCCTGGCTTGCTCCACCCTCTGCTCTTGAGATTCTCCCGGATGTGGGCTGCATTTTGGCTGCCTTTTGGGCTGGAGCTTCTCGTGGTTTGAGGCCTGGCTTGCACCACCCCCTGCTCTTGAGATTGTCCCGGATGTGGGCTGCATTTTGGCTGCCTTTTGGGCTGCAGCTTCTCGTGGTTTGAGGCCTGGCTTGCTCCACCCCCTGCTCTTGAGATTCTCCCGGATGTGGGCTGCATTTTGGCTACATTTTGGGCTGGAGCTTCTCGTGGTTTGAGGCCTGGCTTGCTCCACCCCCTGCTCTTGATATTCTCCCGGAGGTGGGCTGGAGTTTGGCTGCCTTTTGGGCTGGAGCTTCTCGTGGTTTGAGGCCTGGATTGCTCCACCCCCTGCTCTTGAGATTCTCCCGGATGTGGGCTGGATTTTGGCTGTCTTTTGGGCCGGAGCTTCTCGTGGTTTGAGGCCTGGCTTGCTCCACCCCCTGCTCTTGAGATTCTCCCGGATATGGGCTGGATTTTGGCTGCATTTTGGGCTGGAGCTTCTCGTGGTTTGAGGCCTGGATTCCTCCACCCCCTGCTCTTGAGATTCTCCCGGATATGGGCTGGATTTTGGCTGCATTTTGGGCTGGAGCTTCTCGTGGTTTGAGGCCTGGCTTGCTCCACCCCCTGCTCTTGAGATTCTCCTGCATGTAGGCTGCATTTTGGCTGCCTTTTGGGCTGGAGCTTCTCGTGGTTTGAGGCCTGGCTTGCTCGACCCCCTGCTCTTGAGATTCTCTCGGATGTGGCCTGCATTTTGGCTGCCTTTTGGGCTGGAGGTTCTCGTGGTTTGAGGCCTGGCTTGCTCCACCCCCTGCTCTTGAGATTCTCCTGAATGTGGGCTGCATTTTGGCTGAGTTTTAGGCTGGAGCTTCTCGTGGTTTGAGGCCTGGCTTGCTCCACCCCCTGCTCTTGAGATTCTCCTGGATGTGGGCTGGATTTTCGCTGCCTTTTGGGCTGGAGCTTCTCGTGGTTTGAGGCCTGGCTTCCTCCACCCCCTGCTCTTAAGATTCTCCCGGATGTGGGCTGAATTTTGGCTGCATTTTGGGCTGGAGCTTCTCGAGGTTTGAGGCCTGGCTTGCTCCACCCCCTGCTCTTGAGATTCTCCCGAATGTGGGCTGCATTTTGGTAGCCTTTTGGGCTGGAGCTTCTCGTGGTTTGAGGCCTGGCTTGCTCCACCCCCTGCTCTTGAGATTCTCCCGGATGTGGCCTGCATTTTGGCTGCCTTTTGGGCTGGAGGTTCTTGTGGTTTGAGGCCTGGCTTGCTCCACCCCCTGCTCTTGAGATTCTCCCGGATGTGGGCTGCATTTTCGCTGCCTTTTGGGCTGGAGCTTCTCGTGGTTTGAGGCCTGGCTTGCTTCACCCCCTGCTCTTGAGATTCTCCCGGAGGTGGGCTGCATTTTGGCTGATTCTTGGGCTGGAGCTTCTCGTGGTTTGAGGCCTGGCTTGCTCCATCCCCTGCTCTTGAGATTCTCCCGGATGTGGCCTGCATTTTGGCTGCCTTTTGGGCTGGAGCTTCTCGGGGTTTGAGGCCTGGCTTGCTCCACCCCCTGCTCTTGAAATTGTCCCGGATGTGGGCTGCATTTTGGCTGCATTTTGGACTGGAGCTTCTCGTGGTTTGAGGCCTGGCTTACTCCAAACTCTGCCATTGAGATTCTCCCCGAGGTGGGCTGGATTTTGGCTGCCTTTTGGGCTGGAGCTTCTCGTGGTTTGAGGCCTGGCTTGCTCCACCCCCTACTCTTGAGATTCTCCTGCATGTGGGCTGCATTTTGGCTGCCTTTTGGGCTGGAGCTTCTCCTGGTTTGAGGCCTGGCTTGCTCCACCCCCTGCTCTTGAGATTCTCCCGGATGTGGTCTGGATTTTGGCTTTCTTTTGGGCTGGAGCTTCTCGTGGTTTGAGGCCTGGCTTGCTCCACCCCCTGCTCTTGAGATTCTCCCGGATGTGGGCTGGATTTTGGCTGCCTTTTGGGCTGGAGCTTCTCGTGGTTTGAGTCCTGGCTTGCTCCTCACCCTGCTCTTGAGATTCTCCCGGATGTGGGCTGCATTTTGGCTGCCTTTTGGGCTGGAGCTTCTCGTGGTTTGAGGCCTGGCTTGCTCCACCCCCTGCTCTTGAGATTCTCCCGGATGTGGGCTGCATTTTGGCTGCCTTTTGGGCTGGAGCTTCTCGTGGTTTGAGGCCTGGCTTGCTCCACCCCCTGCTCTTGATATTCTCCCGGATATGGGCTGGATTTTGTCTGCATTTTGGGCTGGAGCTTCTCATGGTTTGAGGCCTGGCTTGCTCCATCCCCTGCTCTTGAGATTCTCCCGGATGTGGGCTGCATTTTGGCTGTCTTTTGGGCTGGAGCTTCTCGAGGTTTGAGGCCTGCCTTGCTCCACCCCCTGCTCTTGATATTCTCCTCGATGTGGGCTGCATTTTGGCTGCATTTAGGGCTGGATCTTCTCGTGGTTTGAGGCCTGGCTTGCTCCACCCCCTGCTCTTGAGATTGTCCCGGATGTGGGCTGCATTTTGGCTGCCTTTTGGGCTGGAGCTTCTCGTGGTTTGAGGCCTGCCTTGCTCCACCCCCTGCTCTTGAGATTCTCCCGGATGTGGCCTGCATTTTGGCTGCCTTTTGGGCTGGAGGTTCTCATGGTTTTAGGCCTGGCTTGCTCGACCCTCTGCTCTTCAGATTCTCCCGGATGTGGGCTGGATTTTGGCTGCCTTTTGGGCTGGAGCTTCTCGTGGTTTGAGGCCTGGCTTGCTCCACCCCCTGCTCTTGATATTCTCCTGGATGTGGGCTGCATTTTGGCTGCCTTTTGGGCTGGAGAATCCCGAGGTTTGAGGCCTGCCTTGCTCCACCCCCTGCTCTTGATATTCTCCCGGATGTGGGCTGCATTTTGGCTGCCTTTTTGGCTGGAGCTTCTCATGGTTTGAGGCCTGGCTTGCTCCGCCCCCTGCTCTTGAAATTGTCCCGGATGTGGGCTGCATTTTGGCTGCATTTTGGGCTGGAGCTTCTCGTGGTTTGAGGCCTGGCTTACTCCAAACTCTGCCATTGAGATTCTCCCCGAGGTGGGCTGGATTTTGGCTGCCTTTTGGGCTGGAGCTTCTCGTGGTTTGAGGCCTGCCTTGCTCGACCCCCTGCTCTTCATATTCTCCTGCATGTGGGCTGCATTTTGGCTGCCTTTTGGGCTGGAGCTTCTCGTGGTTTGAGGCCTGGCTTGCTCCACCCCCTGCTCTTGAGATTCTCCTGCATGTGGGCAGCATTTTGGCTGCCTTTTGGGCTGGAGCTTCTCATGGTTTGAGGCCTGGATTGCTCCACCCCCTGCTCTTGATATTCTCCCAGATGTGGGCTGCATTTTGGCTGCCTTTTGGGCTGGAGCTTCTCGTGGTTTGAGGCCTGGCTTGCTCCACCCCCTGCTCTTGAGATTCTCCCGGATGTGGGCTGCATTTTGGCTGCCTTTTGGGCTGGAGTTTCTCGTGGTTTGAGGCCTGGATTGCTCCACTCCCTGCTCTTGAAATTGTCCCGGATGTGGGCTGCATTTTGGCTGCATTTTGGGCTGGAGCTTCTCGTGGTTTGAGGCCTGGCTTGCTCCTCACCCTGCTCTTGAGATTCTCCCGGATGTGGGCTGCATTTTGGCTGCCTTTTGGGCTGGAGCTTCTCGTGGTTTGAGGCCTGGCTTGCTCCACCCCCTGCTCTTGAGATTCTCCCGGATGTGGGCTGCATTTTGGCTGCCTTTTGGGCTGGAGCTTCTCGTGGTTTGAGGCCTGGCTTGCTCCACCCCCTGCTCTTGAGATTCTCCCGGATGTGGGCTGCATTTTGGCTGCCTTTAGGGCTGGAGCTTCTCGTGGTTTGAGGCCTGGCTTGCTCCACCCCCTGCTGTTGAGATTCTCCCGGATGTGCGCTGCATTTTGGCTGCATTTTTGGGCTGGAGCTTCTCGTGGTTTGAGGCCTGGCTTGCTCCACCCCCTGCTCTTGAGATTCTCCCGGATGTGGGCTGCATTTTGGCTGCCTTTTGGGCTGGAGCTTCTCGTGGTTTGAGGCCTGGCTTGCTCCAACCCCTGCTCTTGAGATTCTCCCGGATGTGGGCTGCATTTTGGCTGCCTTTTGGGCTGGAGAATCCCGAGGTTTGAGGCCTGGCTTGCTCCACCCCCTGCTCTTGAGATTCTCCCGGATGTGGGCTGCATTTTGGCTGCCTTTAGGGCTGGAGCTTCTCGTGGTTTGAGGCCTTGCTTGCTCCACCCCCTGCTCTTGAAATTGTCCCGGATGTGGGCTGCATTTTGGCTGCCTTTTGAGCTGGAGCTTCTCGTGGTTTGATGCCTGCCTTGCTCCACCCCCTGCTCTTGATATTCTCCCGGATGTGGGCTGGATTTTGGCTGCCTTTTGGGCTGGAGCTTCTCGAGGTTTGAGGCCTGGCTTCCTCCACCCCCTGCTCTTGCGATTCTCCAGGATGTGGGCTGAATTTTGGCTGCCTTTTGGGCTGGAGCTTCTCGTGGTTTGAGGCCTGGCTTGCTCCACCCCCTGCTCTTGATATTCTCCCGGATGTGGGCTGCATTTTGGCTGCCTTTTTGGCTGGAGCTTCTCGTGGTTTGAGGCCTGGCTTGCTCCACCCCCTGCTCTTGAGATTCTCCCGGATGTGGGCTGCATTTTGGCTGCCTTTTGGGCTGGAGCTTCTCGTGGTTTGAGGCCTGGCTTGCTCCACCCCCTGCTCTTGAGATTCTCCCGGATGTGGGCTGCATTTTGGCTGCCTTTTGGGCTGGAGCTTCTCATGGTTTGAGGCCTGGCTTGCTCCACCCCCTGCTCTTGATATTCTCCTGGATGTGGGCTGCATTTTGGCTGCCTTTTGGGCTGGAGCTTCTCGTGGTTTGAGGCCTGGCTTGCTCCACCCCCTGCTCTTGAGATTCTCCCAGATGTGGGCTGCATTTTGGCTGCCTTTTGGGCTGGAGCTTCTCGCAGTTTGAGGCCTGGCTTGCTCCAAACTCTGCCATTGAGATTCTCCCGGATGTGGGCTGCATTTTGGCTGCATTTTGGGCTGGATCTTCTCATGGTTTGAGGCCTGGCTTGCTCCACCCTCTTCTCTTGATATTCTCCTGTATGTGGGCTGCATTTTGGCTGCCTTTTGGGCTGGAGCTTCTCGTGGTTTGAGGCCTGGCTTGCTCCACCCTCTTCTCTTGATATTCTCCCGGATGTGGGCTGCATTTTGGCTGCTTATAGTGCTGGAGCTTCTCGAGGTTTGAGGCCTGCCTTCCTCCACCCCCTGCTCTTGATATTCTCCCGGATGTGGGCTGCATTTTGGCTGCCTTTTGGGCTCGAGCTTCTCGTGGTTTGAGGCCTGGCTTGCTCCACCCCCTGCTCTTGAGATTCTCCCGGATGTGGGCTGCATTTTGGCTGCCTTTTGGGCTGGAGGTTCTCATGGTTTGAGGCCTGGCTTGCTCCACCCTCTGCTCTTGAGATTCTCCCGGATGTGGGCTGGATTTTGACTGCCTTTTGGGCTGGAGCTTCTCGTGGTTTGAGGCCTGGCTTCCTCCACCCCCTGCTCTTGAGATTCTCCCGGATGTGGGCTGCATTTTGGCTGCCTTTAGGCCTGGAGCTTCTCGTGGTTTGAGGCCTTGCTTGCTCCACCCCCTGCTCTTGAAATTGTCCCGGATGTGGACTGCATTTTGGCTGCCTTTTGGGCTGGAGAATCTCGAGGTTTGAGGCCTGCCTTGCTCCACCCCCTGCTCTTGATATTCTCCCGGAGGTGGGCTGCATTTTGGCTGATTCTTGGGCTGGAGCTTCTCGTGGTTTGAGGCCTGGCTTGCTCCATCCCCTGCTCTTGAGATTCTCCCGGATGTGGCCTGCATTTTGGCTGCCTTTTGGGCTGGAGCTTCTCGTGGTTTGAGGCCTGGCTTGCTCCACCCCCTGCTCTTGAAATTGTCCCGGATGTGGGCTGCATTTTGGCTGCATTTTGGACTGGAGCTTCTCGTGGTTTGAGGCCTGGCTTACTCCAAACTCTGCCATTGAGATTCTCCCCGAGGTGGGCTGGATTTTGGCTGCCTTTTGGGCTGGAGCTTCTCGTGGTTTGAGGCCTGGCTTGCTCCACCCCCTGCTCTTGAGATTCTCCTGCATGTGGGCTGCATTTTGGCTGCCTTTTGGGCTGGAGCTTCTCCTGGTTTGAGGCCTGGCTTGCTCCACCCCCTGCTCTTGAGATTCTCCCGGATGTGGGCTGCATTTTGGCTTTCTTTTGGGCTGGAGCTTCTCGTGGTTTGAGGCCTGGCTTGCTCCACCCCCTGCTCTTGAGATTCTCCCGGATGTGGGCTGGATTTTGGCTGCCTTTTGGGCTGGAGCTTCTCGTGGTTTGAGTCCTGGCTTGCTCCTCACCCTGCTCTTGAGATTCTCCCGGATGTGGGCTGCATTTTGGCTGCCTTTTGGGCTGGAGCTTCTCGTGGTTTGAGGCCTGGCTTGCTCCACCCCCTGCTCTTGAGATTCTCCCGGATGTGGGCTGCATTTTGGCTGCCTTTTGGGCTGGAGCTTCTCGTGGTTTGAGGCCTGGCTTGCTCCACCCCCTGCTCTTGATATTCTCCCGGATATGGGCTGGATTTTGTCTGCATTTTGGGCTGGAGCTTCTCATGGTTTGAGGCCTGGCTTGCTCCATCCCCTGCTCTTGAGATTCTCCCGGATGTGGGCTGCATTTTGGCTGTCTTTTGGGCTGGAGCTTCTCGAGGTTTGAGGCCTGCCTTGCTCCACCCCCTGCTCTTGATATTCTCCTCGATGTGGGCTGCATTTTGGCTGCATTTAGGGCTGGATCTTCTCGTGGTTTGAGGCCTGGCTTGCTCCACCCCCTGCTCTTGAGATTCTCCCGGATGTGGGCTGCATTTTGGCTGCCTTTTGGGCTGGAGCTTCTCGTGGTTTGAGGCCTGGCTTGCTCCACCCCCTGCTCTTGAGATTCTCCCGGATGTGGCCTGCATTTTGGCTGCCTTTTGGGCTGGAGGTTCTCGTGGTTTTAGGCCTGGCTTGCTCGACCCTCTGCTCTTCAGATTCTCCCGGATGTGGGCTGGATTTTGGCTGCCTTTTGGGCTGGAGCTTCTCGTGGTTTGAGGCCTGGCTTGCTCCACCCCCTGCTCTTGATATTCTCCTGGATGTGGGCTGCATTTTGGCTGCCTTTTGGGCTGGAGAATCCCGAGGTTTGAGGCCTGCCTTGCTCCACCCCCTGCTCTTGAGATTCTCCCGGATGTGGGCTGCATTTTGGCTGCCTTTTTGGCTGGAGCTTCTCATGGTTTGAGGCCTGGCTTGCTCCGCCCCCTGCTCTTGAAATTGTCCCGGATGTGGGCTGCATTTTGGCTGCATTTTGGGCTGGAGCTTCTCGTGGTTTGAGGCCTGGCTTACTCCAAACTCTGCCATTGAGATTCTCCCCGAGGTGGGCTGGATTTTGGCTGCCTTTTGGGCTGGAGCTTCTCGTGGTTTGAGGCCTGCCTTGCTCGACCCCCTGCTCTTCATATTCTCCTGCATGTGGGCTGCATTTTGGCTGCCTTTTGGGCTGGAGCTTCTCGTGGTTTGAGGCCTGGCTTGCTCCACCCCCTGCTCTTGAGATTCTCCTGCATGTGGGCAGCATTTTGGCTGCCTTTTGGGCTGGAGCTTCTCATGGTTTGAGGCCTGGATTGCTCCACCCCCTGCTCTTGAGATTCTCCCAGATGTGGGCTGCATTTTGGCTGCCTTTTGGGCTGGAGCTTCTCGTGGTTTGAGGCCTGGCTTGCTCCACCCCCTGCTCTTGAGATTCTCCCGGATGTGGGCTGCATTTTGGCTGCCTTTTGGGCTGGAGTTTCTCGTGGTTTGAGGCCTGGATTGCTCCACTCCCTGCTCTTGAAATTGTCCCGGATGTGGGCTGCATTTTGGCTGCATTTTGGGCTGGAGCTTCTCGTGGTTTGAGGCCTGGCTTGCTCCTCACCCTGCTCTTGAGATTCTCCCGGATGTGGGCTGCATTTTGGCTGCCTTTTGGGCTGGAGCTTCTCGTGGTTTGAGGCCTGGCTTGCTCCACCCCCTGCTCTTGAGATTCTCCCGGATGTGGCCTGCATTTTGGCTGCCTTTTGGGCTGGAGCTTCTCGTGGTTTGAGGCCTGGCTTGCTCCACCCCCTGCTCTTGAAATTGTCCCGGATGTGGGCTGCATTTTGGCTGCCTTTAGGGCTGGAGCTTCTCGTGGTTTGAGGCCTGGCTTGCTCCACCCCCTGCTGTTGAGATTCTCCCGGATGTGCGCTGCATTTTGGCTGCATTTTTGGGCTGGAGCTTCTCGTGGTTTGAGGCCTGGCTTGCTCCACCCCCTGCTCTTGAGATTCTCCCGGATGTGGGCTGCATTTTGGCTGCCTTTTGGGCTGGAGCTTCTCGTGGTTTGAGGCCTGGCTTGCTCCAACCCCTGCTCTTGAGATTCTCCCGGATGTGGGCTGCATTTTGGCTGCCTTTTGGGCTGGAGCTTCTCGTGGTTTGAGGCCTGGCTTGCTCCACCCCCTGCTCTTGAGATTCTCCCGGATGTGGGCTGCATTTTGGCTGCCTTTTGGGCTGGAGCTTCCCATGGTTTGAGGCCTGGCTTGCTCCACCAACTGCTATTGATATTCTCCTGGATGTGGGCTGCATTTTGGCTGCATTTTGGGCTGGAGTTTCTCGTGGTTTGAGGCCTGGCTTCCTCCACCCCCTGCTCTTGAGATTCTCCCGGATGTGGGCTGCATTTTGGCTGCCTTTAGGGCTGGAGCTTCTCGTGGTTTGAGGCCTGGCTTGCTCCACCCCATGCTCTTGAGATTCTCCCGGAGGTGGGCTGCATTTTGTCTCTCTTTTGGGTTTGGAGCTTCTCGTGGTTTGAGGCCTGGCTTGCTCCACCCCCTGCTCTTGAGATTCTCCCGGATGTGGGCTGCATTTTGGCTGCCTTTTGGGCTGGAGCTTCTTGTGGTTGGAGGCCTGGCTTGCTCCACCCCCTGCTCTTGAGATTCTCCCGGATGTGGGCTGCATTTTGGCTGCCTTTTGGGCTGGAACTTCTCGTGGTTTGAGGCCTGCCTTGCTCCACCCCCTGCTCTTGATATTCTCCCGGATATGGGCTGGATTTTTTCTGCATTTTGGGCTGGAGCTTCTCGTGGTTTGAGGCCTGGCTTGCTCCACCCCCTGCTCTTGAGATTCTCCTGGACGTGGGCTGGATTTTGTCTGCCTTTTGGGCTGGAGCTTCTCGTGGTTTGAGGCCTGGCTTGCTCCAGCCCCTGCTCTTGAGATTCTCCCAGATGTGGGCTGCATTTTGGCTGCCTTTAGGGCTGGAGCTTCTCATGGTTTGAGGCCTGGCTTGCTCCACCCCCTGCTCTTGAGATTCTCCCGGATGTGGGCTGCATTTTGGCTGCCTTTTGGGCTGGAGCTTCTTGTGGTTGGAGGCCTGGCTTGCTCCAAACTCTGCCATTGAGATTCTCCCGGATGTGGGCTGCATTTTGGCTGCATTTTGGGCTGGAGCTTCTCATGGTTTGAGGCCTGGCTTGCTCCACCCTCTTCTCTTGATATTCTCCTGTATGTGGGCTGCATTTTGGCTGCCTTTTGGGCTGGAGCTTCTCGTGGTTTGAGGCCTGGCTTGCTCCACCCTCTTCTCTTGATATTCTCCCGGATGTGGGCTGCATTTTGGCTGCTTATAGTGCTGGAGCTTCTCGAGGTTTGAGGCCTGGCTTGCTCCACCCCCTGCTCTTGAGATTCTCCCGGATGTGGGCTGCATTTTGGCTGCCTTTTGGGCTGGAGAATCCCGAGGTTTGAGGCCTGCCTTGCTCCACCCCCTGCTCTTGATATTCTCCCGGATGTGGGCTGCATTTTGGCTGCCTTTTTGGCTGGAGCTTCTCGTGGTTTGAGGCCTGGCTTGCTCCACCCCCTGCTCTTGAGATTCTCCCGGATGTGGGCTGCATTTTGTCTCCCTTTTGGGCTGGAGGTTCTCGTGGTTTGAGGCCTGGCTTGCTCCACCCTCTGCTCTTGAGATTCTCCCGGATGTGGGCTGGATTTTGACTGCCTTTTGGGCTGGAGCTTCTCGTGGTTTGAGGCCTGGTTTCCTCCACCCCCTGCTCTTGAGATTCTCCCGGATGTGGGCTGCATTTTGGCTGCCTTTTGGGCTGGAGCTTCTCGTGGTTTGAGGCCTGCCTTGCTCCACCCCCTGCTCTTGATATTCTCCCGGATATGGGCTGGATTTTTTCTGCATTTTGGGCTGGAGCTTCTCGTGGTTTGAGGCCTGGCTTGCTCCACCCCCTGCTCTTGAGATTCTCCTGGACGTGGGCTGGATTTTGGCTGCCTTTTGGGCTGGAGCTTCTCGTGGTTTGAGGCCTGGCTTGCTCCAGCCCCTGCTCTTGAGATTCTCCCAGATGTGGGCTGCATTTTGGCTGCCTTTAGGGCTGGAGCTTCTCATGGTTTGAGGCCTGGCTTGCTCCACCCCCTGCTCTTGATATTCTCAGGGAGGTGGGCTGCATTTTGTCTGCATTTTGGGCCGGAGCTTCTCGAGGTTTGAGGCCTGGCTTGCTCCACCCCCTGCTCTTGAAATTGTCCCGGATGTCGGCTGCATTTTGGCTGACTTTAGGGCTGGAGCTTCTCGTGGTTTGAGGCCTGGCTTGCTCCACCCCCTGCTCTTGAGATTCTCCCGGAGGTGGGCTGCAATTTGGCTGCATTTTGGGCTGGAGCTTCTCGTGGTTTGAGGCCTGGCTTGCTCCACCCCCTGCTCTTGAGATTCTCCCGGATCTGGCCTGCATTTTCGCTGCCTTTTGGGCTGGAGCTTCTCGTGGTTTGAGGCCTGGCTTGCTCCACCCCCTGCTCTTGAGATTCTCCCGGATCTGGCCTGCATTTTGGCTGCCTTTTGGGCTGGAGCTTCTCGTGGTTTGAGGCCTGGCTTCCTCCACCCCCTGCTCTTGATATTCTCCTGGAGGTGGGCTGGAGTTTGGCTGCCTTTTGGGCTGGAGGTTCTCATGGTTTGAGGCCTGGCTTGCTCCACCCCCTGCTCTTGAGATTCTCCAGGAGGTGGGCTGGCATTTGGCTGCCTTTTGGGCTGGAGCTTCTCGTGGTTTGAGGCCTGGCTTGCTCCAACCCCTGCTCTTGATATTCTCCCGGAGGTGGACTGCAATTTGGCTGCCTTTTGGGCTGGAGCTTCTTGTGGTTTGAGGCCTGGCTTGCTCCACCCTCTGCTCTTGAGATTCTCCCGGATGTGGGATGGAGTTTGGCTGCATTTTGGGCTGGAGCTTCTCGTGGTTTGAGGCCTGGCTTGCTCCACCCCCTGCTCTTGAGATTCTCCCGGATGTGGGCTGCATTTTGGCTGCCTTTTGAGCTGGAGCTTCTCGTGGTTTGAGGCCTGGCTTGCTCCACCCCCTGCTCTTGAGATTCTCCCGGATGTGGGCTGGATTTTGGCTGCCTTTTGGGCTGGAGCTTCTCGTGGTTTGAGGCCTGGCTTGCTCCACCCCCTGCTCTTGATATTCTCCCGGATGTGGTCTGCATTTTGGCTGCCTTTTGGGCTGGAGCTTCTCGCAGTTTGAGGCCTGGCTTGCTCCACCCCCTGCTCTTGATATTCTCCCGGATGTGGGCTGGATTTTGGCTGCATTTTGGGCTGGAGCTTCTCGTGGTTTGAGGCCTGGCTTGCTCCACCCCCTGCTCTTGAGATTCTCCCGGATGTGGGCTGCATTTTGGCTGCATTTTGGGCTGGAGCTTCTCGTGGTTTGAGGCCTGGCTTGCTCCACCCCCTGCTCTTGATATTCTCCTGGATGTGGGCTGGATTTTGGCTGCCTTTTGGGCTGGAGCTTCTCGTGGTTTGAGGCCTGGCTTGCTCCACCCTCTGCTCTTGATATTCTCCCGGATGTGGGCTGGATTTTGGCTGCCTTTTGGGCTGGAGCTTCTCGTGGTTTGAGGCCTGGCTTGCTCCACCCCCTGCTCTTGATATTCTCCCGGATGTGGGCTGCATTTTGGCTGCCTTTTGGGCTGGAGCTTCTCGTGGTTTGAGGCCTGGCTTGCTCCAACCCCTGCTCTTGAGATTCTCCCGGATGTGGGCTGGATTTTGGCTGCATTTTGGGCTGGAGCTTCTCGTGGTTTGAGGCCTGGCTTGCTCCACCCCCTGCTCTTGAGAATCTCCCGGATGTGGGCTGGATTTTGGCTGCCTTTTGGGCTGGAGCTTCTCATGGTTTGAGGCCTGGCTTGCTCCACCCCCTGCTCTTGATATTCTCCCGGATGTTTGCTGCATTTTGGCTGCATTTGGGGCTGGAAGTTTTCGAGATTTGAGGCCTGGCTTGCTCCACCCCCTGCTCTTGAGATTCTCCCGGATGTGGGCTGGAGTTTGGCTGCCTTTTGGGCTGGAGCTTCTCGTGGTTTGAGGCCTGGCTTGCTCCACCCCCT
This sequence comes from Rhynochetos jubatus, assembly GCA_027574665.1. Lineage (NCBI taxonomy): Eukaryota > Metazoa > Chordata > Aves > Eurypygiformes > Rhynochetidae > Rhynochetos > Rhynochetos jubatus. The sequence goes on from CM050669.1 coordinate 1,870,269, forward strand.
GCTCTTGAGGTTCTCCTGGATGTGGGCTGGATTTTGGCTGCCTTTTGGGCTGGAGCTTCTCATGGTTTGAGGCCTGGCTTGCTCCACACCCTGCTCTTGATATTCTCCTGGAGGTGGGCTGCAATTTGGCTGCCTTTTGGGCTGGAGCTTCTCGTGGTTTGAGGCCTGGCTTCCTCCACCCCCTGCTCTTGATATTCTCCTGGAGGTGGGCTGGAGTTTGGCTGCCTTTTGGGCTGGAGGTTCTCGTGGTTTGGGGCCTGGCTTGCTCCACCCCCTGCTCTTGAGATTCTCCCGGATGTGGGCTGCATTTTGGCTGCCTTTTGGGCTGGAGCTTCTCATGGTTTGAGGCCTGGCTTGCTCCACCCCCTGCTCTTGAGATTCTCCCGGAGGTGGGCTGCATTTTGGCTGCCTTTTTGGCTGGAGCTTCTCGTGGTTTGAGGCCTGACTTCCTCCACCCCCTGCTCTTGAGATTCTCCCGGATGTGGGCTGCATTTTGGCTGCCTTTTGGGCTGGAGCTTCTCGTGGTTTGAGGCCTGGCTTGCTCCACCCCCTGCTCTTGAGATTACCCCGGATATTGGCTGCATTTTGGCTGCCTTTTGGGCTGGAGCTTCCCATGGTTTGAGGCCTGGCTTGCTCCACCAACTGCTATTGATATTCTCCTGGATGTGGGCTGCATTTTGGCTGATACTTGTGCTGGGGCTTCTCGTGGTTTGAGGCCTGGCTTGCTCCACCCCCTGCTCTTGTTATTGTCCCGGATGTTGCCTGGATTTCGGTTGCCTTTTGGGCTGGAGCTTCTCGAGGTTTGAGGCCTGGCTTGCTCCACCCCCTGCTCTTGATATTCTCCCGGATGTGGGCTGCATTTTGGCTGCCTTTTGGGCTGGAGCTTCTCTAGGTTTGAGGCCTGGCTTGCTCCACCCCCTGCTCTTGAGATTACCCCGGATGTGGGCTGCATTTTGGCTGCCTTTTGGGCTGGAGCTTCTCGTGGTTTCAGGCCTGGCTTGCTCCACCCCCTGCTCTTGATATTCTCAGGGAGGTGGGCTGCATTGTGGCTGCATTTTGGGCTGGAGCTTCTCGTGGTTTGAGGCCTGGATTGCTCCACCCAATGCTCTTGATATTCTCCCGGATGTGGGCTGCATTTTGGCTGCCTTTTGTGCTGGAGCTTCTCGTGGTTTGAGGCCTGGCTTGCTCCACCCCCTGCTCTTGAGATTCTCCCGGATGTGGGCTGCATTTTGGCTGATTCTTGGGCTGGAGCTTCCCGTGGTTTGAGGCCTGGCTTGCTCCACCCCCTGCTCTTGAGATTCTCCCGGATGTGGGCTGCATATTGGCTGCCTTTTGGGCTGGAGCTTCTCGTGGTTTGAAGCCTGGCTTGCTCCACCCCCTGCTCTTGAGATTCTCCCGGATGTGGGCTGCATTTTGGCTGATACTTGGGCTGGAGCTTCTCGTGGTTTGAGGCCTGGCTTGCTCCACCCCCTGCTCTTGAGATTCTCCCGGATGTGGGCTGCATTTTGGCTGCCTTTTGGGCTGGAGCTTCTCGTGGTTTGAGGCCTGCCTTGCTCCACCCCCTGCTCTTGATATTCTCCCGGATATGGGCTGGATTTTTTCTGCATTTTGGGCTGGAGCTTCTCGTGGTTTGAGGCCTGGCTTGCTCCACCCCCTGCTCTTGAGATTCTCCTGGACGTGGGCTGGATTTTGGCTGCCTTTTGGGCTGGAGCTTCTCGTGGTTTGAGGCCTGGCTTGCTCCAGCCCCTGCTCTTGAGATTCTCCCAGATGTGGGCTGCATTTTGGCTGCCTTTAGGGCTGGAGCTTCTCATGGTTTGAGGCCTGGCTTGCTCCACCCCCTGCTCTTGATATTCTCAGGGAGGTGGGCTGCATTTTGTCTGCATTTTGGGCCGGAGCTTCTCGAGGTTTGAGGCCTGGCTTGCTCCACCCCCTGCTCTTGAAATTGTCCCGGATGTCGGCTGCATTTTGGCTGACTTTAGGGCTGGAGCTTCTCGTGGTTTGAGGCCTGGCTTGCTCCACCCCCTGCTCTTGAGATTCTCCCGGAGGTGGGCTGCAATTTGGCTGCATTTTGGGCTGGAGCTTCTCGTGGTTTGAGGCCTGGCTTGCTCCACCCCCTGCTCTTGAGATTCTCCCGGATCTGGCCTGCATTTTCGCTGCCTTTTGGGCTGGAGCTTCTCGTGGTTTGAGGCCTGGCTTGCTCCACCCCCTGCTCTTGAGATTCTCCCGGATCTGGCCTGCATTTTGGCTGCCTTTTGGGCTGGAGCTTCTCGTGGTTTGAGGCCTGGCTTCCTCCACCCCCTGCTCTTGATATTCTCCTGGAGGTGGGCTGGAGTTTGGCTGCCTTTTGGGCTGGAGGTTCTCATGGTTTGAGGCCTGGCTTGCTCCACCCCCTGCTCTTGAGATTCTCCAGGAGGTGGGCTGGCATTTGGCTGCCTTTTGGGCTGGAGCTTCTCGTGGTTTGAGGCCTGGCTTGCTCCAACCCCTGCTCTTGATATTCTCCCGGAGGTGGACTGCAATTTGGCTGCCTTTTGGGCTGGAGCTTCTTGTGGTTTGAGGCCTGGCTTGCTCCACCCTCTGCTCTTGAGATTCTCCCGGATGTGGGATGGAGTTTGGCTGCATTTTGGGCTGGAGCTTCTCGTGGTTTGAGGCCTGGCTTGCTCCACCCCCTGCTCTTGAGATTCTCCCGGATGTGGGCTGCATTTTGGCTGCCTTTTGAGCTGGAGCTTCTCGTGGTTTGAGGCCTGGCTTGCTCCACCCCCTGCTCTTGAGATTCTCCCGGATGTGGGCTGGATTTTGGCTGCCTTTTGGGCTGGAGCTTCTCGTGGTTTGAGGCCTGGCTTGCTCCACCCCCTGCTCTTGATATTCTCCCGGATGTGGTCTGCATTTTGGCTGCCTTTTGGGCTGGAGCTTCTCGCAGTTTGAGGCCTGGCTTGCTCCACCCCCTGCTCTTGATATTCTCCCGGATGTGGGCTGGATTTTGGCTGCATTTTGGGCTGGAGCTTCTCGTGGTTTGAGGCCTGGCTTGCTCCACCCCCTGCTCTTGAGATTCTCCCGGATGTGGGCTGCATTTTGGCTGCATTTTGGGCTGGAGCTTCTCGTGGTTTGAGGCCTGGCTTGCTCCACCCCCTGCTCTTGAGATTCTCCCGGATGTGGGCTGGATTTTGGCTGCCTTTTGGGCTGGAGCTTCTCGTGGTTTGAGGCCTGGCTTGCTCCACCCTCTGCTCTTGATATTCTCCCGGATGTGGGCTGGATTTTGGCTGCCTTTTGGGCTGGAGCTTCTCGTGGTTTGAGGCCTGGCTTGCTCCACCCCCTGCTCTTGATATTCTCCCGGATGTGGGCTGCATTTTGGCTGCCTTTTGGGCTGGAGCTTCTCGTGGTTTGAGGCCTGGCTTGCTCCAACCCCTGCTCTTGAGATTCTCCCGGATGTGGGCTGGATTTTGGCTGCATTTTGGGCTGGAGCTTCTCGTGGTTTGAGGCCTGGCTTGCTCCACCCCCTGCTCTTGAGAATCTCCCGGATGTGGGCTGGATTTTGGCTGCCTTTTGGGCTGGAGCTTCTCATGGTTTGAGGCCTGGCTTGCTCCACCCCCTGCTCTTGATATTCTCCCGGATGTTTGCTGCATTTTGGCTGCATTTGGGGCTGGAAGTTTTCGAGATTTGAGGCCTGGCTTGCTCCACCCCCTGCTCTTGAGATTCTCCCGGATGTGGGCTGGAGTTTGGCTGCCTTTTGGGCTGGAGCTTCTCGTGGTTTGAGGCCTGGCTTGCTCCACCCCCTGCTCTTGAGGTTCTCCTGGATGTGGGCTGGATTTTGGCTGCCTTTTGGGCTGGAGCTTCTCATGGTTTGAGGCCTGGCTTGCTCCACACCCTGCTCTTGATATTCTCCTGGAGGTGGGCTGCAATTTGGCTGCCTTTTGGGCTGGAGCTTCTCGTGGTTTGAGGCCTGGCTTCCTCCACCCCCTGCTCTTGATATTCTCCTGGAGGTGGGCTGGAGTTTGGCTGCCTTTTGGGCTGGAGGTTCTCGTGGTTTGGGGCCTGGCTTGCTCCACCCCCTGCTCTTGAGATTCTCCCGGATGTGGGCTGCATTTTGGCTGCCTTTTGGGCTGGAGCTTCTCATGGTTTGAGGCCTGGCTTGCTCCACCCCCTGCTCTTGAGATTCTCCCGGAGGTGGGCTGCATTTTGGCTGCCTTTTTGGCTGGAGCTTCTCGTGGTTTGAGGCCTGACTTCCTCCACCCCCTGCTCTTGAGATTCTCCCGGATGTGGGCTGCATTTTGGCTGCCTTTTGGGCTGGAGCTTCTCGTGGTTTGAGGCCTGGCTTGCTCCACCCCCTGCTCTTGAGATTACCCCGGATATTGGCTGCATTTTGGCTGCCTTTTGGGCTGGAGCTTCCCATGGTTTGAGGCCTGGCTTGCTCCACCAACTGCTATTGATATTCTCCTGGATGTGGGCTGCATTTTGGCTGATACTTGTGCTGGGGCTTCTCGTGGTTTGAGGCCTGGCTTGCTCCACCCCCTGCTCTTGTTATTGTCCCGGATGTTGCCTGGATTTCGGTTGCCTTTTGGGCTGGAGCTTCTCGAGGTTTGAGGCCTGGCTTGCTCCACCCCCTGCTCTTGATATTCTCCCGGATGTGGGCTGCATTTTGGCTGCCTTTTGGGCTGGAGCTTCTCTAGGTTTGAGGCCTGGCTTGCTCCACCCCCTGCTCTTGAGATTACCCCGGATGTGGGCTGCATTTTGGCTGCCTTTTGGGCTGGAGCTTCTCGTGGTTTCAGGCCTGGCTTGCTCCACCCCCTGCTCTTGATATTCTCAGGGAGGTGGGCTGCATTGTGGCTGCATTTTGGGCTGGAGCTTCTCGTGGTTTGAGGCCTGGATTGCTCCACCCAATGCTCTTGATATTCTCCCGGATGTGGGCTGCATTTTGGCTGCCTTTTGTGCTGGAGCTTCTCGTGGTTTGAGGCCTGGCTTGCTCCACCCCCTGCTCTTGAGATTCTCCCGGATGTGGGCTGCATTTTGGCTGATTCTTGGGCTGGAGCTTCCCGTGGTTTGAGGCCTGGCTTGCTCCACCCCCTGCTCTTGAGATTCTCCCGGATGTGGGCTGCATATTGGCTGCCTTTTGGGCTGGAGCTTCTCGTGGTTTGAAGCCTGGCTTGCTCCACCCCCTGCTCTTGAGATTCTCCCGGATGTGGGCTGCATTTTGGCTGATACTTGGGCTGGAGCTTCTCGTGGTTTGAGGCCTGGCTTGCTCCACCCCCTGCTCTTGAGATTACCCCGGATATTGGCTGCATTTTGGCTGCCTTTTGGGCTGGAGCTTCCCATGGTTTGAGGCCTGGCTTGCTCCACCAACTGCTATTGATATTCTCCTGGATGTGGGCTGCATTTTGGCTGATACTTGTGCTGGGGCTTCTCGTGGTTTGAGGCCTGGCTTGCTCCACCCCCTGCTCTTCATATTGTCCCGGATGTTGCCTGGATTTCGGTTGCCTTTTGGGCTGGAGCTTCTCGAGGTTTGAGGCCTGGCTTGCTCCACCCCCTGCTCTTGATATTCTCCCGGATGTGGGCTGCATTTTGGCTGCCTTTTGGGCTGGAGCTTCTCGAGGTTTGAGGCCTGGCTTGCTCCACCCCCTGCTCTTGAGATTACCCCGGATGTGGGCTGCATTTTGGCTGCCTTTTGGGCTGGAGCTTCTCGTGGTTTCAGGCCTGGCTTGCTCCACCCCCTGCTCTTGAGATTCTCCTGGATGTGGGCTGCATTTTCTCTGAATTTTGGGGTGGAGCTTCTCGTGGTTTGAGGCCTGGCTTGCTCCAACCCCTGCTCTTGAAATTGTCCCGGATGTAGGCTGTATTTTGGCTGCCTTTTGGGCTGGATCTTCTCATGGTTTGAGGCCTGCCTTGCTCCACCCCCTGCTCTTGAGATTCTCCCGGATGTGGGCTGCATTTTGGCTGCCTGTTGGGCTGGAGTTTCTTGTGGTTTGCGGCCTGGCTTGCTCCACCCCCTGCTCTTGAGATTCTCCCGGATGTGGGCTGCATTTTGGCTGTCTTTTGGGCTGGAGCTTCTCGTGGTTTGAGGCCTGGCTTGATCCACCCCCTGCTCTTGAGATTCTCCCAGATGTGGGCTGCATTTTGGCTGCATTTTGGGCTGGAGCTTCTCGTGGTTTGAGGCCTGGATTGCTCCACCCCCTGCTCTTGAGATTCTCCCGGATGTGGGCTGCATTTTGGCTGCCTTTTGTGCTGGAGCTTCTCGTGGTTTGAGGCCTGGCTTGCTCCACCCCCTGCTCTTGAGATTCTCCCGGATGTGGGCTGGATTTTGGCTGATTCTTGGGCTGGAGCTTCCCGTGGTTTGAGGCCTGGCTTGCTCCACCCCCTGCTCTTGAGATTCTCCCGGATGTGGGCTGCATTTTGGCTGCCTTTTGGGCTGGAGCTTCTCGTGGTTTGAAGCCTGGCTTGCTCCACCCCCTGCTCTTGAGATTCTCCCGGATGTGGGCTGGAGTTTGGCTGCCTTTTGGGCTGGAGCTTCTCGTGGTTTGAGGCCTGGCTTGCTCCACCCCCTGCTCTTGAGATTACCCCGGACGTGGGCTGGATTTTGGCTGCCTTTTGGGCTGGAGCTTCTCGTGGTTTGGGGCCTGGCTTGCTCCACCCCCTGCTCTTGAAATTCTCCCGGATGTGGGCTGCATTTTGGCTGCCTTTTGGGCTGGAACTTCTCATGGTTTGAGGCCTGGCTTGCTCCACCCCCTGCTCTTGAGATTCTCCCGGATGTGGGCTGCATTTTGGCTGCCTTTTGGGCTGGAGCTTCCCATGGTTTGAGGCCTGGCTTGCTCCACCAACTGCTATTGATATTCTCCTGGATGAGGGCTGCATTTTGGCTGATAGTTGTGCTGGGGCTTCTCGGGGTTTGAGGCCTGGCTTGCTCCACCCCCTGCTCTTGATATTGTCCCGGATGTTGCCTGGATTTTGGTTGCCTTTTGGGCTGGAGCTTCTTGTGGTTTGAGGCCTGGCTTGCTCCACCCCCTGCTCTTGAGATTCTCCCGGATGTGGGCTGCATTTTGGCTGCATTTTGGGCTGGAGCTTCTCGTGGTTTGAGGCCTGGCTTGCTCCAGCCCCTGCTCTTGAGATTCTTTCTGATGTGGGCAGGATTTTGGCTGCCTTTTGGGCTGGAGCTTCTCGTGGTTTGAGGCCTGCCTTGCTCGACCCCCTGCTCTTGAGATTCTCCTGGATGTGGGCTGCATTTTGGCTGCATTTTGGGCTGGAGCTTCTCGTGGTTTGAGGCCTGGCTTGCTCCACCCCCTGCTCTTGAGATTCTCCCGCATGTGGGCTGCATTTTGTCTGCATTTTGGGCTGGAGCTTCTCGTGGTTTGAGGCCTGCCTTGCTCCACCCCCTGCTCTTGAGATTCTCCCGGATGTGGGCTGCATTTTGGCTGATTCTTGGGCTGGAGCTTCTCGTGGTTTGAGGCCTGCCTTGCTCCACCCCCTGCTCTTGAGATTCTCCCGGATGTGGGCTGCATTTTGGCTGCCTTTTGGGCTGGAGCTTCTCGGGGTTTGAGGCCTGGCTTGCTCCAGCCCCTGCTCTTGAGATTCTCCCTGATGTGGGCTGCATTTTGGCTGCCTTTTGGGCTGGAGCTTCTCGAGGTTTGATCCCAGCCTTGCTCCACCCCCTGCTCTTGAGATTCTCCCGGATGTGGGCTGCATTTTGAATGCATTATGGGCTGGAGCTTCTCATGGTTTGAGGCCTGTCTTGCTCCACCCCCTGCTCTTGAGATTCTCCCGGATGTGGGCTGCATTTTGGCTGCTTTTAGGGCTGGAGCTTCTCGTGGTTTGAGGCCTGGCTTGCTCCAAACACTGCTCTTGAGATTCTACTGCATGTGGGCTGCATTTTGGCTGCCTTTTGGGCTGGAGCTTCTCGTGGTTTGAGGCCTGGCTTGCTCCACCCCCTGCTCTTGAGATTCTCCCGGATGTGAGCTGGAGTTTGGCTGCGTTTTGGGCTGGAGCTACTCGAGGTTTGAGGCCTGGCTTGCTCCACCCCCTGCTCTTGATATTCTCCCGGATGTGGGCTGCATTTTGGCTGCCTTTTGGGCTGGAGCTTCTCGTGGTTTGAGGCCTGCCTTGCTCCACCTCCTGCTCTTGAGATTCTCCCGGATGTGGGCTGCATTTTGGCTGCATTTTGGGCTGGAGCTTCTCGTGGTTTGAGGCCTGGCTTGCTCCACCCCCTGCTCTTGAGATTCTCCCGGATGTGGGCTGCATTTTGGCTGCATTTTGGGCTGGAGTTTCTCGTGGTTTGAGGCCTGGCTTGCTCCACCCCCTGCTCTTGAGATTCTCCTGGATGTGGGCTGCATTTTGGCTGCCTTTTGGGCTGGAGCTTCTCGTGGTTTGAGGCCTGGCTTGCTCCACCCACTGCTCTTGAGATTCTCCCGGATGTGGGCTGGATTTTGGCTGCCTTTTGGGCTGGAGCTTCTCGTGGTTTGAGGCCTGGCTTGCTCCACCCCCTGCTCTTGAGATTCTCCTGGATGTGGGCTGCATTTTGGCTGCCTTTTGGGCTGGAGCTTCTCTTGGATTGAGGCCTGGCTTGCTCCACCCCCTGCTCTTGAGATTCTCCCGGATGTGGGCTGCATTTTGGCTGCATTTTGGGCTGGAGCTTCTCGTGGTTTGAGGCCTGGCTTGCTCCACCCCCTGCTCTTGCGATTCTCCCGCATGTGGGATGCATTTTGGCTGCCTTTTGGGCTGGAGATTCTCGGGGTTTGAGGCCTGGCTTGCTCCACCCCCTGCTCTTGAGATTCTCCCGGATGTGGGCTGCATTTTGGCTGCATTTTGGGCTGGAGCTTCTTGTGGTTTGGGGTCTGGTTTGCTCCACCCCCTGCTCTTGAGATTCTCCCGGAGGTGGGCTGCATTTTGGCTGCCTTTTGGGCTGGAGCTTCTCGTGGTTTGAGGCCTGGCTTGCTCCACCCCCTGCTGTTGAGATTCTCCCGGATGTGGGCTGAATTTTGGCTGATTCTTGGGCTGGAGCTTCTCGTGGTTTGAGGCCTGGCTTGCTCCAACCCCTGCTCTTGAGATTCTCCCGGATGTGGGCTGCATTTTGGCTGCATTTTGGGCTGGAGCTTCTCGTGGTTTGAGGCCTGGCTTGCTCCACCCCCTGCTCTTGAGATTCTGACGGACGTGGGCTGGATTTTGGCTGCCTTTTGGGCTGGAGCTTCTCGTGGTTTGAGGCCTGGCTTGCTCCACCCCCTGCTCTTGAGATTCTCCCAGATGTGGGCTGGATTTTGGCTGCCTTTTGGGCTGGAGCTTCTCGAGGTTTGATCCCAGCCTTGCTCCACACCCTGCTCTTGAGATTCTCCCGGATGTGGCCTGCATTTTGAATGCATTATGGGCTGGAGCTTCTCATGGTTTGAGGCCTGTCTTGCTCCACCCCCTGCTCTTGAGATTCTCCCGGATGTGGGCTGCATTTTGGCTGCATTTTGGGCTGGAGTTTCTCGTGGTTTGAGGCCTGGCTTTCTCCACCCCCTGCTCTTGAGATTCTCCTGGATGTGGGCTGCATTTTGGCTGCCTTTTGGGCTGGAGCTTCTCGTGGTTTGAGGCCTGGCTTGCTCCACCCACTGCTCTTGAGATTCTCCCGGATGTGGGCTGGATTTTGGCTGCCTTTTGGGCTGGAGCTTCTCGTGGTTTGAGGCCTGGCTTGCTCCACCCCCTGCTCTTGAGATTCTCCTGGATGTGGGCTGCATTTTGGCTGCCTTTTGGGCTGGAGCTTCTCTTGGATTGAGGCCTGGCTTGCTCCACCCCCTGCTCTTGAGATTCTCCCGGATGTGGGCTGCATTTTGGCTGCATTTTGGGCTGGAGCTTCTCGTGGTTTGAGGCCTGCCTTGCTCCACCCCCTGCTCTTGCGATTCTCCCGCATGTGGGATGCATTTTGGCTGCCTTTTGGGCTGGAGCTTCTCGTGGTTTGAGGCCTGGCTTGCTCCACCCCCTGCTCTTGAGATTCTCCCGGATGTGGGCTGCATTTTGTCTGCCTTTTGGGCTGGAGCTTCTTGTGGTTTGGGGTCTGGTTTGCTCCACCCCCTGCTCTTGAGATTCTCCCGGAGGTGGGCTGCATTTTGGCTGCCTTTTGGGCTGGAGCTTCTCGTGGTTTGAGGCCTGGCTTGCTCCACCCCCTGCTGTTGAGATTCTCCCGGATGTGGGCTGAATTTTGGCTGATTCTTGGGCTGGAGCTTCTCGTGGTTTGAGGCCTGGCTTGCTCCACCCCCTGCTCTTGAGATTCTCCCGGATGTGGGCTGCAATTTGGCTGCATTTTGGGCTGGAGCTTCTCGTGGTTTGAGGCCTGGCTTGCTCCACCCCCTGCTCTTGAGATTCTCCCGGATGTGGGCTGGATTTTGGCTGCCTTTTGGGCTGGAGCTTCTCGTGGTTTGAGGCCTGGCTTGCTCCACCCCCTGCTCTTGAGATTCTCCCAGATGTGGGCTGGATTTTGGCTGCCTTTTGGGCTGGAGCTTCTCGTGGTTTGAGGCCTGGCTTGCTCCACCCAATGCTCTTGAGATTCTCCCGGATGTGGGCTGCATTTTGGCTGCCTTTTGGGCTGGAGCTTCTCGTGGTTTGAGGCCTGGCTTGCTCCACCCCCTGCTCTTGAGATTCTCCCGGATGTGGGCCGGATTTTGGCTGCATTTTGGGCTGGAGCTTCTCGTGGTTTGAGGCCTGCCTTGCTCCACCCCCTGCTCTTGAGATTCTCCCGGATGTGGGCTGCATTTTGGCTGAATCTTGGGCTGGAGCTTCTCGTGGTTTGAGGCCTGGCTTGCTCCACCCCCTGCTCTTGAGATTCTCCCGGATGTGGGCTGCATTTTGGCTGCCTTTTGGGCTGGAGCTTCTCGTGGTTTGAGGCCTGGCTTGCTCCATCACCTGCTCTTGAGATTCTCCCAGATGTGGGCCGGATTTTGGCTGCATTTTGGGCTGGAGCTTCTCATGGTTTGAGGCCTGGCTTGCTCCACCCCCTGCTCTTGAGATTCTCCCGCATGTGGGCTGCATTTTGGCTGAATCTTGGGCTGGAGCTTCTCGTGGTTTGAGGCCTGGCTTGCTCCACCCCCTGCTCTTGAGATTCTCCCGGAGGTGGGCTGCATTTTGGCTGCCTTTTGGGCTGGAGCTTCTCGTGGTTTGAGGCCTGGCTTGCTCCACCCCCTGCTCTTGAGATTCTCCCGGATGTGGGCTGCATTTTGGCTGTTTTTTGGGCTGGAGCTTCTCGTGGTTTGAGGCCTGGCTTGCTCCACCCCCTTCTCTTGAGATTCTCCCAGATGTGGACTGCATATTGGCTGCCTTTTGGGCTGGAGCTTCTCGTGGTTTGAGGCCTGGCTTGCTCCACTCCCTGCTCTTCATATTGACCCGGATGTGGGCTGGATTTTGTCTGCATTTTGGGCTGGAGCTTCTCGTGGTTTGAGGCCTGGCTTGCTCCACCCCCTGCTCTTGAGATTCTCCCCGATGTGGGCTGCATTTTGGCTGCCTTTTGGGCTGGAGCTTCTCGTGGTTTGAGGCCTGGCTTGCTCCACCCCCTGCTCTTGAGATTCTCCCGGATGTGGGCTGCATTTTGGCTGCATTTTGGGCTGGAGCTTCTCGTGGTTTGAGGCCTGGCTTGCTCCACCCCCTGCTCTTGAGATTCTCCCGGATGTGGGCTGGATTTTGGCTGCATTTTGGGCTGGAGCTTCTCGTGGTTTGAGGCCTGGCTTGCTCCACCCCCTGCTCTTGAGATTCTCCCGGATGTGGGCTGCATTTTGGCTGCATTTTGGGCTGGAGCTTCTCGTGGTTTGAGGCCTGGCTTGCTCCACCCCCTGGTCTTGAGATTCTCCCGGATGTGGGCTGGATTTTGGCTGAATCTTGGGCTGGAGCTTCTCGTGGTTTGAGGCCTGGCTTGCTCCACCCCCTGCTCTTGAGATTCTCCCGGATGTGGGCTGCATTTTGGCTGCCTTTTGGGCTGGAGCTTCTCGTGGTTTGAGGCCTGGCTTGCTCCACCCCCTGCTCTTGAGATTCTCCCGGATGTGGGCTGCATTTTGGCTGCCTTTTGGGATGGAGCTTCTCGTGGTTTGAGGCCTGGCTTGCTCCACCCCCTGCTCTTGAGATTCTCCCGGATTTGGGCTGGATTTTGGCTGCCTTTTGGGCTGGAGCTTCTCGTGGTTTGAGGCCTGGCTTGCTCCACCCCCTGCTCTTGAGATTCTCCCAGATGTGGGCTGCATTTTGGCTGATTCTTGGGCTGGAGCTTCTCGTGGTTTGAGGCCTGCCTTGCTCCACCCCCTGCTCTTGATATTCTCCCGGACGTGGGCTGGATTTTGGCTGCCTTTTGGGCTGGAGCTTCTCGTGATTTGAGGCCTGGCTTGCTCCACCCCCTGCTCTTGAGATTCTCCCGGATATGGGCTGCATTTTGGCTGATACTTGGGCTGGAGATTCTCGTGGGTTGAGGGCTGGCTTGCTCCACCCCCTGCTCTTGAGATTCTCCCGGATGTGGGCTGCATTTTGGCTGATTCTTGGGCTGCAGCTTCTCGTGGTTTGAGGCCTGGCTTGCTCCACCCCCTGCTCTTGAGATTCTCCCGGATGTGGGCTGCATTTTGGCTGCCTTTTGGGCTGGAGCTTCTCGTGGTTTGAGGCCTGGCTTGCTCCACCCCCTGCTCTTGAGATTCTCCCGGAGGTGGGCTGCATTTTGGCTGCCTTTTGGGCTGGAGCTTCTCGTGGTTTGAGGCCTGGCTTGCTCCACCCCCTGCTCTTGAGATTCTCCCGGATGTGGGCTGGATTTTGGCTGCCTTTTGGGCTGGAGCTTCTCGTGGTTTGAGGCCTGGCTTGCTCCACCCCCTGCTCTTGAGATTCTCCCGGATGTGGGCTGCATTTTGGCTGCATTTTGGGCTGGAGCTTCTCGTGGTTTGAGGCCTGGCTTGCTCCACCCCCTGCTCTTGAGATTCTCCCATATGTGGGCTGCATTTTGGCTGCATTTTGGGCTGGAGCTTCTCGAGGTTTGAGGCCTGGCTTGCTCCACCCCCTGCTCTTGAGATTCTCCCGGATATGGGCTGGATTTTGGCTGCCTTTTGGGCTGGAGCTTCTCGTGGTTTGAGGCCTGGCTTGCTCCACCCCCTGCTCTTGAGATTCTCCCGGATGTGGGCTGCATTTTGGCTGCATTTTGGGCTGGAGCTTCTCATGGTTTGAGGCCTGGCTTGCTCCACCCCCTGCTCTTGAGATTCTCCCAGATGTGGGCTGCATTTTGGCTGATTCTTGGGCTGGAGCTTCTCGTGGTTTGAGGCCTGCCTTGCTCCACCCCCTGCTCTTGATATTCTCCCGGACGTGGGCTGGATTTTGGCTGCCTTTTGGGCTGGAGCTTCTCGTGATTTGAGGCCTGGCTTGCTCCACCCCCTGCTCTTGAGATTCTCCCGGATATGGGCTGCATTTTGGCTGATACTTGGGCTGGAGATTCTCGTGGGTTGAGGGCTGGCTTGCTCCACCCCCTGCTCTTGAGATTCTCCCGGATGTGGGCTGCATTTTGGCTGATTCTTGGGCTGCAGCTTCTCGTGGTTTGAGGCCTGGCTTGCTCCACCCCCTGCTCTTGAGATTCTCCCGGATGTGGGCTGCATTTTGGCTGCCTTTTGGGCTGGAGCTTCTCGTGGTTTGAGGCCTGGCTTGCTCCACCCCCTGCTCTTGAGATTCTCCCGGAGGTGGGCTGCATTTTGGCTGCCTTTTGGGCTGGAGCTTCTCGTGGTTTGAGGCCTGGCTTGCTCCACCCCCTGCTCTTGAGATTCTCCCGGATGTGGGCTGGATTTTGGCTGCCTTTTGGGCTGGAGCTTCTCGTGGTTTGGGGCCTGGCTTGCTCCACCCCCTGCTCTTGAGATTCTCCCGGATGTGGGCTGCATTTTGGCTGCATTTTGGGCTGGAGCTTCTCGTGGTTTGAGGCCTGGCTTGCTCCACCCCCTGCTCTTGAGATTCTCCCATATGTGGGCTGCATTTTGGCTGCATTTTGGGCTGGAGCTTCTCGAGGTTTGAGGCCTGGCTTGCTCCACCCCCTGCTCTTGAGATTCTCCCGGATATGGGCTGGATTTTGGCTGCCTTTTGGGCTGGAGCTTCTCGTGGTTTGAGGCCTGGCTTGCTCCACCCCCTGCTCTTGAGATTCTCCCGGATGTGGGCTGCATTTTGGCTGCATTTTGGGCTGGAGCTTCTCATGGTTTGAGGCCTGGCTTGCTCCACCCCCTGCTCTTGAGATTCTCCCAGATGTGGGCTGGATTTTGGCTGCATTTTGGGCTGGAGCTTCTCGTGGTTTGAGGCCTGCCTTGCTCCACCCCCTGCTCTTGATATTCTCCCGGATGTGGGCTGCATTTTGGCTGCAATTTGGGCTGGAGCTTCTTGTGGTTTGAGGCCTGCCTTGCTCCACCCCCTGCTCTTGAGATTCTCCCGGAGGTGGGCTGGATTTTGGCTCCCTTTTGGGCTGGAGCTTCTCATGGTTTGAGGCCTGGCTTGCTCCACCCCCTGCTCTTGAGATTCTCCCGGATGTGGGCTGCATTTTGGCTGCCTTTTGGGCTGGAGCTTCTCGTGGTTTGAGGCCTGGCTTGCTCCACCCCCTGCTCTTGAAATTCTCCTGGATGTGGGCTGCATTTTGGGTGATTCTTGGGCTGGAGCTTCTCGTGGTTTGGGGCCTGGCTTGCTCCACCCCCTGCTCTTGAGATTCTCCCGGATGTGGGCTGCATTTTGGCTGCCTTTTGGGCTGGAGCTTCTCCTGGTTTGAGGCCTGCCTTGCTCCACCCCCTGCTCTTGAGATTCTCCTGGATGTGGGCTGCATTTTGGCTGCCTTTTGGGCTGGAGCTTCTCTTGGATTGAGGCCTGGCTTGCTCCACCCCCTGCTCTTGAGATTCTCCCGGATGTGGGCTGCATTTTGGCTGATTCTTGGGCTGGAGCTTCCCGTGGTTTGAGGCCTGGCTTGCTCCACCCCCTGCTCTTGAGATTCTCCCGCATGTGGGCTGCATTTTGGCTGCCTTTTGGGCTGGAGCTTCTCGAGGTTTGAGGCCTGGCTTGCTCCACCCCCTGCTCTTGAAATTCTCCCGGATGTGGGCTGCATTTTGGTTGCATTTTGGGCTGGAGCTTCTCGTGGTTTGTGGCCTGGCTTGCTCCAACCCCTGCTCTTGACATTCTCCCGGATGTGGGCTGCAATTTGGCTGCCTTTCCGGCTGCAGCTTCTCGTGGTTTGAGGCCTGGCTTGCTCCACCCCCTGCTCTTGAGATTCTCCCGGAGGTGGGCTGCATTTTGGCTGCCTTTTGGGCTGGAGCTTCTCGTGGTTTGAGGCCTGACTTGCTCCACCCCCTGCTCTTGAAATTCTCCCGGAGGTGGGCTGGATTGTGGCTGCATTTTGGGCTGGAGCTTCTCATGGTTTGAGGCCTGGCTTGCTCCACCCCCTGCTCTTGAGATTCTCCCGGATGTGGGCTGCATTTTGGCTGATTCTTGGGCTGGAGCTTCCCGTGGTTTGAGGCCTGGCTTGCTCCACCCCCTGCTCTTGAGATTCTCCTGGATGTGGGCTGCATTTTGGCTGATTCCTGGGGTGGAGCTTCTCGTGGTTTGGGGCCTGGCTTGCTCCACCCCCTGCTCTTGAGATTCTCCCGGAGGTGGGCTGGATTTTGGCTGCATTTTGGGCTGGAGCTTCTCGTGGTTTGAGGCCTGGCTTGCTCCACCCCCTGCTCTTGAGATTCTCCCGGATATGGGCTGCATTTTGGCTGCCTTTTGGGCTGGAGCTTCTCGTGGTTTGAGGCCTGGCTTGCTCCACCCCCTGCTCTTGAGATTCTCCCGGATGTGGGCTGCATTTTGGCTGACTTTTGGGCTGGAGCTTCTCGTGGTTTGAGGCCTGGCTTGCTCCACCCCCTGCTCTTGAGATTCTCCCGCATGTGGGCTGGATTTTGGCTGCATTTTGGGCTGGAGCTTCTCGTGGTTTGAGGCCTGGCTTGCTCCACCCCCTGCTCTTGAGATTCTCCCGGATGTGGGCTGCATTTTGGCTGCATTTTGGGCTGGAGCTTCTCGTGGTTTGAGGCCTGGCTTGCTCCACCCCCTGCTCTTGAGATTCTCCCGGATGTGGGCTGCATTTTGGCTGCCTTTTGGGCTGGAGCTTCTCGTGGTTTGAGGCCTGCCTTGCTCCACCCCCTGCTCTTGAGATTCTCCCGGAGGTGGGCTGCATTTTGGCTCCCTTTTGGGCTGGAGCTTCTCATGGTTTGAGGCCTGGCTTGCTCCACCCCCTGCTCTTGATATTCTCCCGGATGTGGACTGCATTTTGGCTGCCTTTTGGGCTGGAGCTTCTCGTGGTTTGAGGCCTGGCTTGCTCCAACCCCTGCTCTTGATATTCTCCCGGATGTGGGCTGCATTTTGGCTGCGTTTTGGGCTGGAGCTTCTCGTGGTTTGAGGCCTGGCTTGCTCCACCCCCTGCTCTTGAGATTCTCCCAGATGTGGGCTGCATTTTGGCTGCATTTTGGGCTGGAGCTTCTCGTGGTTTGAGGCCTGGCTTGCTCCACCCCCTGCTCTTGAGATTCTCCCGGATGTGGGCTGCATTTTGGCTGCCTTTTGGGCTGGAGCTTCTCGTGGTTTGAGGCCTGGCTTGCTCCACCCCCTGCTCTTGATATTCTCCCAGATGTGGGCTGCATTTTGGCTGCCTTTTGGGCTGGAGCTTCTCGTGGTTTGAGGCCTGGCTTGCTCCACCCCCTGCTCTTGAGATTCTCCCGGATGTGGTCTGGATTTTGTCTGCATTTTGGGCTGGAGCTTCTCGTGGTTTGAGGCCTGGCTTGCTCCACCCCCTGCTCTTGATATTCTCCCGGATGTGGGCTGCATTTTGGGTGCATTTTGGGCTGGAGCTTCTCGTGGTTTGAGGCCTGGCTTGCTCCACCCCCTGCTCTTGAGATTCTCCCGGATGTGGGCTGCAATTTGTCTGCCTTTTGGGCTGGAGCTTCTCGTGGTTTGAGGCCTGGCTTGCTCCACCCCCTGCTCTTGAGATTCTCCTGGATATGGACTGCATTTTGGCTGATTCTTGGGCTGGAGCTTCTCGTGGTTTGAGGCCTGGCTTGCTTCACCCCCTGCTCTTGATATTCTCCCGGAGGTGGGCTGCATTTTGGCTGCCTTTTGGGCTGGAGCTTCTCGTGGTTTGAGGCCTGGCTTGCTCCACCCACTGCTCTTGAGATTCTCCCTTATAAGGGCTGGATTTTGGCTGCAATTAGGGCTGGAGCTTCTCGTGGTTTGAGGCCTGGCTTGCTCCACCCCCTGCTCTTGAGATTGTCCCGGATGTGGGCTGCATTTTGGCTGCCTTTTGGGCTGGAGCTTCTCGTGGTTTGAGGCCTGGCTTGCTCCACCCCCTGCTCTTGAGATTCTCCCGGATGTGGGCTGCATTTTGGCTGATTCTTGGGCTGGAGCTTCCCGTGGTTTGAGGCCTGGCTTGCTCCACCCCCTGCTGTTGAGATTCTCCCGGATGTGGGCTGCATTTTGGCTGCCTTTTGGGCTGGAGCTTCTCGGGGTTTGAGGCCTGGCTTGCTCCACCCCCTGCTCTTGAGATTCTCCCGGATGTGGGCTGCATTTTGGCTGTTTTTTGGGCTGGAGCTTCTCGTGGTTTGAGGCCTGGCTTGCTCCACCCCCTGCTCTTAAGATTCTCCCGGATGTGGGCTGCATTTTGGCTGCCTTTTGGGCTGGAGCTTCTCGTGGTTTGAGGCCTGGCTTGCTCCACCCCCTGCTCTTGAGATTCTCCCGGATGTGGCCTGCATTTTGGCTGCCTTTTGGGCTGGAGCTTCTCGTGGTTTGAGGCCTGGCTTGCTCCACTCCCTGCTCTTCATATTGACCCGGATATGGGCTGGATTTTGTCTGCCTTTTGGGCTGGAGCTTCTCGTGGTTTGGGGCCTGGCTTGCTCCACCCCCTGCTCTTGAGATTCTCCCGGATGTGGGCTGCATTTTGGCTGAATCTTGGGCTGGAGCTTCTCGTGGTTTGAGGCCTGGCTTGCTCCACCCCCTGCTCTTGAGATTCTCCCGGATGTGGGCTGGATTTTGGCTGAATCTTGGGCTGAAGCTTCTCGTGGTTTGAGGCCTGGATTGCTCCAACCCCTGCTCTTGAGATTCTCCCTGATGTGGGCTGCATTTTGGCTGCCTTTTGGGCTGGAGCTTCTCGTGGTTTGAGGCCTGGCTTGCTCCACCCCCTGCTCTTGATATTCTCCCTGATGTGGGCTGCATTTTGGCTGCCTTTTGGGCTGGAGCTTCTCGTGGTTTGAGGCCTGGCTTGCTCCACCCCCTGCTCTTGAGATTCTCCCGGATGTGGGCTGCATTTTGGCTGCCTTTTGGGCTGGAGCTTCTCATGGTTTGAGGCCTGGCTTGCTCCACCCCCTGCTCTTGAGATTCTCCCGGAGGTGGGCTGGATTTTGGCTGTATTTTGGGCTGGAGCTTCTCGTGGTTTGAGGCCTGCCTTGCTCCACCCCCTGCTCTTGATATTCTCCCGGAGGTGGGCTGCATTTTGGCTGCATTTTGGGCTGGAGCTTCTCATGGTTTGAGGCCTGGCTTGCTCCACCCCCTGCTCTTGATATTCTCCCGGATGTTGGCTGCATTTTGGCTGCCTTTTGGGCTGGAGCTTCTCGTGGTTTGAGGCCTGGCTTGCTCCACCCCCTGCTCTTGAGATTCTCCCGGATGTGGGCTGCATTTTGGCTGCATTTTGGGCTGGAGCTTCTCGTGGTTTGAGGCCTGGCTTGCTCCACCCCTTGCTCTTCAGATTCTCCCGGATGTGGGCTGCATTTTGGCTGCCTTTTGGGCTGGAGCTTCTCGTGGTTTGAGGCCTGGCTTGCTCCACCCCCTGCTCTTGAGATTCTCCCGGATGTGGGCTGGATTTTGGCTGCCTTTTGGGCTGGAGCTTCTCGTGGTTTGAGGCCTGGCTTGCTCCAACCCCTGCTCTTGAGATTCTCCCGGATGTGGGCTGGATTTTGTCTGCATTTTGGGCTGGAGCTTCTCGTGGTTTGGGGCCTGGCTTGCTCCACCCCCTGCTCTTGAGATTCTCCCGGATGTGGGCTGCATTTTGGCTGAATCTTGGGCTGGAGCTTCTCGTGGTTTGAGGCCTGGCTTGCTCCACCCCCTGCTCTTGAGATTCTCCCGGATGTGGGCTGGATTTTGGCTGCATTTTGGGCTGGAGCTTCTCGTGGTTTGAGGCCTGGCTTGCTCCACCCCCTGCTCTTGAGATTCTCCCGGATGTGGGCTGCATTTTGGCTGAATCATGGGCTGGAGCTTCTCGTGGTTTGAGGCCTGGCTTGCTCCACCCCCTGCTCTTGAGATTCTCCCGGAGGTGGGCTGCATTTTGGCTGCCTTTTGGGCTGGAGATTCTCGGGGTTTGAGGCCTGGCTTGCTCCACCCCCTGCTCTTGAGATTCTCCCGGATGTGGGCTGCATTTTGGCTGCATTTTGGGCTGCAGCTTCTCGTGGTTTGAGGCCTGGCTTGCTCCACCCCCTGCTCTTGATATTCTCCCGGATGTGGGCTGCATTTTGGCTGCCTTTTGGGCTGGAGCTTCTCGTGGTTTGAGGCCTGGCTTGCTCCACCCCCTGCTCTTGAGATTCTCCCGGATGTGGGCTGGATTTTGGCTCCCTTGTGGGCTGGAGCTTCTCATGGTTTGAGGCCTGGCTTGCTCCACACCCTGCTCTTGAGATTCTCCCGGAGGTGGGCTGCATTTTGGCTGTATTTTGGGCTGGAGCTTCTCGTGGTTTGAGGCCTGGCTTGCTCCACCCCCTGCTCTTGAGATTCTCCCGGATATGGGCTGGATTTTGTCTGCCTTTTGGGCTGGAGCTTCTCGTGGTTTGAGGCCTGCCTTGCTCTACCCCCTGCTCTTGACATTCTCCCGGACGTGGGCTGCATTTTGTCTGCATTTTGGGCTGGAGCTTCTCATGGTTTGAGGCCTGGCTTGCTCCACCCCCTGCTCTTGAGATTCTCCCGGATGTGGGCTGGATTTTGGCTGCCTTTTGGGCTGGAGCTTCTCGTGGTTTGAGGCCTGGCTTGCTCCACCCCCTGCTCTTGAGATTCTCCCGGATGTGGGCTGCAATTTGTCTGCCTTTTGGGCTGGAGCTTCTCGTGGTTTGAGGCCTGGCTTGCTCCACCCCCTGCTCTTGATATTCTCCCGGAGGTGGGCTGCATTTTGGCTGCATTTTGGGCTGGAGCTTCTCATGGATTGAGGCCTGGCTTGCTCCACCACCTGCTCTTGATATTCTCCCGGATGTTGGCTGCATTTTGGCTGCCTTTTGGGCTGGAGCTTCTCGTGGTTTGAGGCCTGGCTTGCTCCACCCCCTGCTCTTGAGATTCTCCCGGAGGTGGGCTGCATTTTGGCTGCCTTTGCGGCTGTAGCTTCTCGTGGTTTGAGGCCTGGCTTGCTCCACCCCCTGCTCTTGAGATTCTCCCGGATGTGGGCTGCATTTTGGCTGCCTTTTGGGCTGGAGCTTCTCGTGGTTTGAGGCCTGGCTTGCTCCACCCCCTGCTCTTGAGATTCTCCTGGATATGGACTGCATTTTGGCTGATTCTTGGGCTGGAGCTTCTCGTGGTTTGAGGCCTGCCTTGCTCCACCCCCTGCTCTTGATATTCTCCCGGAGGTGGGCTGCATTTTGGCTGCCTTTTGGGCTGGAGCTTCTCGAGGTTTGAGGCCTGGCTTGCTCCACCCCCTGCTCTTGATATTCTCCCGGATGTTGGCTGCATTTTGGCTGCCTTTTGGGCTGGAGCTTCTCGTGGTTTGAGGCCTGGCTTGCTCCAACTCCTACTCTTGAGATTCTCCCAGATGTGGGCTGCATTTTGGCTGCCTTTTGGGCTGGAGCTTCTCCTGGTTTGAGGCCTGGCTTGCTCCACCCCCTGCTCTTGAGATTCTCGCGGAGGTGGTCTGCATTTTGGCTGCCTTTTGGGCTGGAGCTTCTCGTGGTTTGAGGCCTGGCTTGCTCCATCCCCTGCTCTTGAGATTCTCCCGGATGTGGGCTGCATTTTGGCTGCCTTTTGGGCTGGAGCTTCTCGTGGTTTGAGGCCTGGCTTGCTCCACCCCCTGCTATTGAGATTCTCCCGGAGGTGGGCTGCATTTTGGCTGCCTT
Organism: Rhynochetos jubatus; assembly: GCA_027574665.1. NCBI lineage: Eukaryota > Metazoa > Chordata > Aves > Eurypygiformes > Rhynochetidae > Rhynochetos > Rhynochetos jubatus. Next base: position 1,891,289 of record CM050669.1, read on the forward strand.
TTGGGCTGGAGCTTCTCGGGGTTTGAGGCCTGGCTTGCTCCACCCCCTGCTCTTGAGATTCTCCCGGATATGGGCTGCATTTTGGCTGCCTTTTGGGCTGGAGCTTCTCGTGGTTTGAGGCCTGGCTTGCTCCAACCCCTGCTCTTGAGATTCTCCCGGATGTGGGCTGCATTTTGGCTGCATTTTGGGCTGGAGCTTCTCGTGGTTTGAGGCCTGGCTTGCTCCACCCCCTGCTCTTGAGATTCTCCCGGATGTGGGCTGGATTTTGTCTGCATTTTGGGCTGGAGCTTCTCGTGGTTTGGGGCCTGGCTTGCTCCACCCCCTGCTCTTGAGATTCTCCCGGATGTGGGCTGCATTTTGGCTGAATCTTGGGCTGGAGCTTCTCGTGGTTTGAGGCCTGGCTTGCTCCACCCCCTGCTCTTGAGATTCTCCCGGATGTGGGCTGGATTTTGGCTGCATTTTGGGCTGGAGCTTCTCGTGGTTTGAGGCCTGGCTTGCTCCACCCCCTGCTCTTGAGATTCTCCCGGATGTGGGCTGCATTTTGGCTGCCTTTTGGGCTGGAGCTTCTCGTGGTTTGAGGCCTGGATTGCTCCAACCCCTGCTCTTGAGATTCTCCCGGATGTGGGCTGCATTTTGGCTGCCTTTTGGGCTGGAGCTTCTCGTGGTTTGAGGCCTGGCTTGCTCCACCCCCTGCTCTTGAGATTCTCCCGGAGGTGGGCTGGATTTTGGCTGCCTTTTGGGCTGGAGCTTCTCGTGGTTTGAGGCCTGGCTTTCTCCACCCCCTGCTCTTGAGATTCTCCCGGATGTGGGCTGCAATTTGTCTGCCTTTTGGGCTGGAGCTTCTCGTGGTTTGAGGCCTGGCTTGCTCCACCCCCTGCTCTTGAGATTGTCCCGGATGTGGGCTGCATTTTGGCTGCCTTTTGGGCTGGAGCTTCTCGTGGTTTGAGGCCTGGATTGCTCCACCCCCTGCTCTTGATATTCTCCCAGAGGTGGGCTGCATTTTGGCTGCATTTTGGGCTGGAGCTTCTCATGGTTTGAGGCCTGGCTTGCTCCACCCCCTGCTCTTGATATTCTCCCGGATGTGGGCTGCATTTTGGCTGCCTTTTGGGCTGGAGCTTCTCGTGGTTTGAGGCCTGGCTTGCTCCAAATCCTACTCTTGAGATTCTCCCAGATGTGGGCTGCATTTTGGCTGCCTTTAGGGCTGGAGCTTCTCGTGGTTTGAGGCCTGGCTTGCTCCACCCCCTGCTCTTGAGATTCTCCCAGAGGTGGGCTGCATTTTGGCTGTTTTTTGGGCTGGAGCTTCTCGTGGTTTGAGGCCTGGCTTGCTCCACCCCCTGCTATTGAGATTCTCCCGGATATGGGCTGCATTTTGGCTGCCTTTTGGGCTGGAGATTCTCGTGGTTTGAGGCCTGGCTTGCTCCACCCCCTGCTCTTGAGATTCTCCCGGATGTGGGCTGCATTTTGGCTGATACTTGGGCTGGAGCTTCTCATGGTTTGAGGCCTGGCTTGCTCCACCCCCTGCTCTTGAGATTCTCCCTTATAAGGGCTGGATTTTGGCTGCATTTAGGGCTGGAGCTTCTCGTGGTTTGAGGCCTGGCTTGCTCCACCCCCTGCTCTTGAGATTGTCCCGGATGTGGGCTGCATTTTGGCTGCATTTTGGGCTGGAGCTTCTCGTGGTTTGAGGCCTGGCTTTCTCCACCCCCTGCTCTTGAGATTCTCCCGGATGTAGGCTGCATTTTGGCTGATTCTTGGGCTGGAGCTTCCCGTGGTTTGAGGCCTGGCTTGCTCCACCCCCTGCTCTTAAGATTCTCCCGGATGTGGGCTGCATTTTGGCTGCCTTTTGGGCTGGAGCTTCTCGTGGTTTGAGGCCTGGCTTGCTCCACCCCCTGCTCTTGAGATTCTCCCGGATGTGGCCTGCATTTTGGCTGCCTTTTGGGCTGGAGCTTCTCGTGGTTTGAGGCCTGGCTTGCTCCACCCCCTGCTCTTGAGATTCTCCCGGATGTGGCCTGCATTTTGGCTGCCTTTTGGGCTGGAGATTCTCGTGGTTTGAGGCCTGGCTTGCTCCACCCCCTGCTCTTGAGATTCTCCCGGATGTGGGCTGGATTTTGGCTGCATTTTGGGCTGGAGCTTCTCGTGGTTTGAGGCCTGGCTTGCTCCACCCCCTGCTCTTGAGATTCTCCCGGATGTTGGCTGGATTTTGGCTGAATCTTGGGCTGAAGCTTCTCGTGGTTTGAGGCCTGGATTGCTCCAACCCCTGCTCTTGAGATTCTCCCGGATGTGGGCTGCATTTTGGCTGCCTTTTGGGCTGGAGCTTCTCGTGGTTTGAGGCCTGGCTTGCTCCACCCCCTGCTCTTGAGATTCTCCCGGATGTGGGCTGCATTTTGGCTGCCTTTTGGGCTGGAGCTTCTCGGGGTTTGAGGCCTGGCTTTCTCCACCCCCTGCTCTTGAGATTCTCCCGGATATGGGCTGCATTTTGGCTGCCTTTTGGGCTGGAGCTTCTCGTGGTTTGAGGCCTGGCTTGCTCCAACCCCTGCTCTTGAGATTCTCCCGGATGTGGGCTGCATTTTGGCTGCATTTTGGGCTGGAGCTTCTCGTGGTTTGAGGCCTGGCTTGCTCCAACCCCTGCTCTTGAGATTCTCCCGGATGTGGGCTGGATTTTGTCTGCATTTTGGGCTGGAGCTTCTCGTGGTTTGGGGCCTGGCTTGCTCCACCCCCTGCTCTTGAGATTCTCCCAGATGTGGGCTGCATTTTGGCTGAATCTTGGGCTGGAGCTTCTCGTGGTTTGAGGCCTGGCTTGCTCCACCCCCTGCTCTTGAGATTCTCCCGGATGTGGGCTGGATTTTGGCTGCATTTTGGGATGGAGCTTCTTGTGGTTTGAGGCCTGGCTTGCTCCACCCCCTGCTCTTGAGATTCTCCCGGAGGTGGGCTGCATTTTGGCTGCCTTTTGGGCTGGAGCTTCTCGTGGTTTGAGGCCTGGCTTGCTCCACCCCCTGCTCTTGAGATTCTCCCGGATGTGGGCTGCATTTTGGCTGCCTTTTGGGCTGGAGCTTCTCATGGTTTGAGGCCTGGCTTGCTCCACCCCCTGCTCTTGATATTCTCCCGGATGTGGGCTGCATTTTGGCTGCCTTTTGGGCTGGAGCTTCTCGTGGTTTGAGGCCTGGCTTGCTCCAACTCCTACTCTTGAGATTCTCCCAGATGTGGGCTGCATTTTGGCTGCCTTTTTGGCTGGAGCTTCTCGTGGTTTGAGGCCTGGCTTGCTGCACCCCCTGCTCTTGAGATTCTCCCAGAGGTGGGCTGCATTTTGGCTGTTTTTTGGGCTGGAGCTTCTCGTGGTTTGAGGCCTGGCTTGCTCCACCCCCTGCTCTTGAGATTCTCCCGGATATGGGCTGCATTTTGGCTGCCTTTTGGGCTGGAGATTCTCGTGGTTTGAGGCCTGGCTTGCTCCACCCCCTGCTCTTGAGATTCTCCCGGATGTGGGCTGCATTTTGGCTGATACTTGGGCTGGAGCTTCTCATGGTTTGAGGCCTGGCTTGCTCCACCCCCTGCTCTTGAGATTCTCCCTTATAAGGGCTGGATTTTGGCTGCCTTTAGGGCTGGAGCTTCTCGTGGTTTGAGGCCTGGCTTGCTCCACCCCCTGCTCTTGAGATTCTCCCTGATGTGGGCTGCATTTTGGCTGCATTTTGGGCTGGAGCTTCTCGTGGTTTGAGGCCTGGCTTGCTCCACCCCCTGCTCTTGAGATTCTCCCGGATGTGGGCTGCATTTTGGCTGCCTTTTGGGCTGGAGCTTCTCATGGTTTGAGGCCTGGCTTGCTCCACCCCCTGCTCTTGAGATTCTCCCGGAGGTGGGCTGCATTTTGGCTGTATTTTGGGCTGGAGCTTCTCGTGGTTTGAGGCCTGGCTTGCTCCACCCCCTGCTCTTGAGATTCTACCGGATGTGGGCTGCATTTTGGCTGCCTTTTGGGCTGGAGCTTCTCGTGGTTTGAGGCCTGGCTTGCTCCACCGCCTGCTCTTGATATTCTCCCGGATGTGGGCCGGATTTTGGCTGCATTTTGGGCTGGAGCTTCTCGTGGTTTGAGGCCTGGCTTGCTCCACCCCCTGCTCTTGAGATTCTCCCGGATGTGGGCTGCATTTTGGCTGCCTTTTGGGCTGGAGCTTCTCGGGGTTTGAGGCCTGGCTTTCTCCACCCCCTGCTCTTGAGATTCTCCCGGATATGGGCTGCATTTTGGCTGCCTTTTGGGCTGGAGCTTCTCGTGGTTTGAGGCCTGGCTTGCTCCAACCCCTGCTCTTGAGATTCTCCCGGATGTGGGCTGCATTTTGGCTGCATTTTGGGCTGGAGCTTCTCGTGGTTTGGGGCCTGGCTTGCTCCACCCCCTGCTCTTGAGATTCTCCCAGATGTGGGCTGCATTTTGGCTGAATCTTGGGCTGGAGCTTCTCGTGGTTTGAGGCCTGGCTTGCTCCACCCCCTGCTCTTGAGATTCTCCCGGATGTGGGCTGGATTTTGGCTGCATTTTGGGCTGGAGCTTCTCGTGGTTTGAGGCCTGGCTTGCTCCACCCCCTGCTCTTGAGATTCTCCCGGAGGTGGGCTGCATTTTGGCTGCCTTTTGGGCTGGAGCTTCTCGTGGTTTGAGGCCTGGCTTGCTCCACCCCCTGCTCTTGAGATTCTCCTGCATATGGACTGCATTTTGGCTGATTCTTGGGCTGGAGCTTCTCGTGGTTTGAGGCCTGCCTTGCTCCACCCCCTGCTCTTGAGATTCTCCCGGATGTGGGCTGCATTTTGGCTGCATTTTGGGCTGGAGCTTCTCGTGGTTTGGGGCCTGGCTTGCTCCACCCCCTGCTCTTGAGATTCTCCCAGATGTGGGCTGCATTTTGGCTGAATCTTGGGCTGGAGCTTCTCGTGGTTTGAGGCCTGGCTTGCTCCACCCCCTGCTCTTGAGATTCTCCCGGATGTGGGCTGGATTTTGGCTGCATTTTGGGCTGGAGCTTCTCGTGGTTTGAGGCCTGGCTTGCTCCACCCCCTGCTCTTGAGATTCTCCCGGAGGTGGGCTGCATTTTGGCTGCCTTTTGGGCTGGAGCTTCTCGTGGTTTGAGGCCTGGCTTGCTCCACCCCCTGCTCTTGAGATTCTCCTGCATATGGACTGCATTTTGGCTGATTCTTGGGCTGGAGCTTCTCGTGGTTTGAGGCCTGCCTTGCTCCACCCCCTGCTCTTGATATTCTCCCGGAGGTGGGCTGCATTTTGGCTGCATTTTGGGCTGGAGCTTCTCATGGTTTGAGGCCTGGCTTGCTCCACCCCCTGCTCTTGATATTCTCCCGGATGTGGGCTGCATTTTGGCTGCCTTTTGGGCTGGAGCTTCTCGTGGTTTGAGGCCTGGCTTGCTCCAACTCCTACTCTTGAGATTCTCCCAGATGTGGGCTGCATTTTGGCTGCCTTTTTGGCTGGAGCTTCTCGTGGTTTGAGGCCTGGCTTGCTGCACCCCCTGCTCTTGAGATTCTCCCAGAGGTGGGCTGCATTTTGGCTGTTTTTTGGGCTGGAGCTTCTCGTGGTTTGAGGCCTGGCTTGCTCCACCCCCTGCTCTTGAGATTCTCCCGGATATGGGCTGCATTTTGGCTGCCTTTTGGGCTGGAGATTCTCGTGGTTTGAGGCCTGGCTTGCTCCACCCCCTGCTCTTGAGATTCTCCCGGATGTGGGCTGCATTTTGGCTGCATTTTGGGCTGGAGCTTCTCATGGTTTGAGGCCTGGCTTGCTCCACCCCCTGCTCTTGAGATTCTCCCTTATAAGGGCTGGATTTTGGCTGCCTTTAGGGCTGGAGCTTCTCGTGGTTTGAGGCCTGGCTTGCTCCACTCCCTGCTCTTCATATTGACCCGGATATGGGCTGGATTTTGTCTGCATTTTGGGCTGGAGCTTCTCGTGGTTTGGGGCCTGGCTTGCTCCACCCCCTGCTCTTGAGATTCTCCCGGATGTGGGCTGCATTTTGGCTGAATCTTGGGCTGGAGCTTCTCGTGGTTTGAGGCCTGGCTTGCTCCACCCCCTGCTCTTGAGATTCTCCCGGATGTGGGCTGGATTTTGGCTGAATCTTGGGCTGAAGCTTCTCGTGGTTTGAGGCCTGGATTGCTCCAACCCCTGCTCTTGAGATTCTCCCGGATGTGGGCTGCATTTTGGCTGCCTTTTGGGCTGGAGCTTCTCGTGGTTTGAGGCCTGGCTTGCTCCACCCCCTGCTCTTGAGATTCTCCCGGAGGTGGGCTGCATTTTGGCTGCCTTTTGGGCTGGAGCTTCTCGGGGTTTGAGGCCTGGCTTGCTCCACCCCCTGCTCTTGAGATTCTCCCGGATGTGGGCTGCATTTTGGCTGTTTTTTGGGCTGGAGCTTCTCGTGGTTTGAGGCCTGGCTTGCTCCACCCCCTGCTCTTGATATTCTCCCTGATGTGGGCTGCATTTTGGCTGCCTTTTGGGCTGGAGCTTCTCGTGGTTTGAGGCCTGGCTTGCTCCACCCCCTGCTCTTGAGATTCTCCCGGATGTGGGCTGCATTTTGGCTGCCTTTTGGGCTGGAGCTTCTCATGGTTTGAGGCCTGGCTTGCTCCACCCCCTGCTCTTGAGATTCTCCCGGATGTGGGCTGCATTTTGGCTGTATTTTGGGCTGGAGCTTCTCGTGGTTTGAGGCCTGGCTTGCTCCACCCCCTGCTCTTGAGATTCTCCCGGATGTGGGCTGCATTTTGGCTGCCTTTTGGGCTGGAGCTTCTCGTGGTTTGAGGCCTGGCTTGCTCCACCCCCTGCTCTTGAGATTCTCCCGGATATGGGCTGCATTTTGGCTGCCTTTTGGGCTGGAGCTTCTCGTGGTTTGAGGCCTGGCTTGCTCCACCCCCTGCTCTTGAGATTCTCCCGGATATGGACTGCATTTTGGCTGATTCTTGGGCTGGAGCTTCTCGTGGTTTGAGGCCTGCCTTGCTCCACCCCCTGCTCTTGAGATTCTCCCGGAGGTGGGCTGCATTTTGGCTGCATTTTGGGCTGGAGCTTCTCATGGTTTGAGGCCTGGCTTGCTCCACCCCCTGCTCTTGATATTCTCCCGGATGTTGGCTGCATTTTGGCTGCCTTTTGGGCTGGAGCTTCTCGTGGTTTGAGGCCTGGCTTGCTCCAATTCCTACTCTTGAGATTCTCCCAGATGTGGGCTGGATTTTGGCTGCCTTTTGGGCTGGAGCTTCTCCTGGTTTGAGGCCTGACTTGCTCCACCCCCTGCTCTTGAAATTCTCCCGGAGGTGGGCTGCATTTTGGCTGCCTTTTGGGCTGGAGCTTCTCGTGGTTTGAGGCCTGGCTTGCTCCCCCCCCTGCTCTTGAGATTCTCCCGGATGTGGGCTGCATTTTGGCTGCCTTTTGGGCTGGAGCTTCTCGTGGTTTGAGGCCTGGCTTGCTCCACCCCCTGCTCTTGAGATTCTCCCGGATGTGGGCTGCATTTTGGCTGCCTTTTGGGCTGGAGCTTCTCGTGGTTTGAGGCCTGGCTTGCTCCACCCCCTGCTCTTGAGATTGTCCCGGATGTGGGCTGCATTTTGGCTGCATTTTGGGCTGGAGCTTCTCGTGGTTTGAGGCCTGGCTTGCTCCACCCCCTGCTCTTGAGATTCTCCCGGATGTGGGCTGCATTTTGGCTGCCTTTTGGGCTGGAGCTTCTCGTGGTTTGAGGCCTGGCTTGCTCAAACCCCTGCTCTTGAGATTCTCATGGATGTGGGCTGGATTTTGTCTGCATTTTGGGCTGGAACTTCTCGTGGTTTGGGGCCTGGCTTGCTCCACCCCCTGCTCTTGAGATTCTCCCGGATGTGGGCTGCATTTTGGCTGAATCTTGGGCTGGAGCTTCTCGTGGTTTGAGGCCTGGCTTGCTCCACCCCCTGCTCTTGAGATTCTCCCGGGTGTGGGCTGGATTTTGGCTGCATTTTGGGCTGGAGCTTCTCGTGGTTTGAGGCCTGGCTTGCTCCACCCCCTGCTCTTGAGATTCTCCCGCATGTGGGCTGCATTTTGTCTGCATTTTGGGCTGGAGCTTCTCGTGGTTTGAGGCCTGGCTTGCTCCACCCCCTGCTCTTGAGATTCTCCCGGATGTGGGCTGCATTTTGGCTGCCTTTTGGGCTGGAGCTTCTCGTGGTTTGAGGCCTGGCTTGCTCCACCCCCTGCTCTTGAGATTCTCCCGGATGTGGGCTGGATTTTGGCTCCCTTTTGGGCTGGAGCTTCTCGTGGTTTGAGGCCTGGCTTGCTCCAATTCCTACTCTTGAGATTCTCCCAGATATGGGCTGGATTTTGGCTGCCTTTTGGGCTGGAGCTTCTCCTGGTTTGAGGCCTGACTTGCTCCACCCCCTGCTCTTGAGATTCTCCCGGATGTGGGCTGGATTTTGGCTCCATTTTGGGCTGGAGCTTCTCGTGGTTTGAGGCCTGGCTTGCTCCAATTCCTACTCTTGAGATTCTCCCAGATGTGGGCTGGATTTTGGCTGCCTTTTGGGCTGGAGCTTCTCGTGGTTTGAGGCCTGGCTTGCTCCAATTCCTACTCTTGAGATTCTCCCAGATATGGGCTGGATTTTGGCTGCCTTTTGGGCTGGAGCTTCTCCTGGTTTGAGGCCTGACTTGCTCCACCCCCTGCTCTTGAGATTCTCCCGGATGTGGGCTGGATTTTGGCTCCCTTTTGGGCTGGAGCTTCTCGTGGTTTGAGGCCTGGCTTGCTCCAATTCCTACTCTTGAGATTCTCCCAGATGTGGGCTGGATTTTGGCTGCCTTTTGGGCTGGAGCTTCTCGTGGTTTGAGGCCTGGCTTGCTCCACCCCCTGCTCTTGAGATTCTCCCGGATGTGGGCTGCATTTTGGCTGCCTTTTGGGCTGGAGCTTCTCGTGGTTTGAGGCCTGGCTTGCTCAAACCCCTGCTCTTGAGATTCTCCCGGATGTGGGCTGGATTTTGTCTGCATTTTGGGCTGGAACTTCTCGTGGTTTGGGGCCTGGCTTGCTCCACCCCCTGCTCTTGAGATTCTCCCGGATGTGGGCTGCATTTTGGCTGAATCTTGGGCTGGAGCTTCTCGTGGTTTGAGGCCTGGCTTGCTCCACCCCCTGCTCTTGAGATTCTCCCGCATGTGGGCTGCATTTTGGCTGCATTTTCGGCTGGAGCTTCTCGTGGTTTGAGGCCTGGCTTGCTCCACCCCCTGCTCTTGAGATTCTCCCGGATGTGGGCTGCATTTTGGCTGCCTTTTGGGCTGGAGCTTCTCGTGGTTTGAGGCCTGGCTTGCTCCACCCCCTGCTCTTGAGATTCTCCCGGATGTGGGCTGCATTTTGGCTCCCTTTTGGGCTGGAGCTTCTCGTGGTTTGAGGCCTGGCTTGCTCCACCCCCTGCTCTTGAGATTCTCCCGGATGTGGGCTGCATTTTGGCTGCCTTTAGGGCTGGAGCTTCTCGTGGTTTGAGGCCTGGCTTGCTCCACCCCCTGCTCTTGAGATTCTCCTGGATGTGGGCTGCATTTTGGCTGCCTTTTGGGCTGGAGCTTCTTGTGGTTTGAGGCCTGGCTTGCTCCACCCCCTGCTCTTGAGATTCTCCCGGATGTGGGCTGCATTTTGGCTGCCTTTTGGGCTGGAGCTTCTCGTGGTTTGAGGCCTGGCTTGCTCCACCCCCTGCTCTTGAGATTCTCCCGGATGTGGGCTGCATTTTGGCTCCCTTTTGGGCTGGAGCTTCTCGTGGTTTGAGGCCTGGCTTGCTCCACCCCCTGCTCTTGAGATTCTCCCGGATGTGGGCTGCATTTTGGCTGCCCTTTGGGCTGGAGCTTCTCCTGGTTTGAGGCCTGGCTTGCTCCACCCCCTGCTCTTGAGATTCTGCCGGATGTGGGCTGGATTTTGGCTGCCTTTAGGGCTGGAGCTTCTCATGGTTTGAGGCCTGGCTTGCTCCACCCCCTGCTCTTGATATTCTCCCGGATGTGGGCTGCATTTTGGCTCCCTTTTGTTCTGGAGCTTCTCGTGGTCTGAGGACTGGCTTGCTCCACCCCCTGCTCTTGAGATTCTCCCGGATGTGGGCTGCATTTTGGCTGCCTTTTGGGCTGGAGCTTCTCGTGGTTTGAGGCCTGGCTTGCTCCACCCCCTGCTCTTGAGATTCTCCCGGATGTGGGCTGCATTTTCGCTGACTTTTGGGCTGGAGCTTCTCGAGGTTTGAGGCCTGGCTTGCTCCACCCCCTGCTCTTGAGATTCTCCCGGATGTGGGCTGCATTTTGGCTCCCTTTTGTTCTGGAGCTTCTCGTGGTCTGAGGACTGGCTTGCTCCACCCCCTGCTCTTGAGATTCTCCCGGATGTGGGCTGCATTTTGGCTGCCTTTTGGGCTGCAGCTTCTCGTGGTTTGAGGCCTGGCTTGCTCCACAACCTGCTCTTGAGATTCTCCCGGATGTGGGCTGCATTTTGGCTGCCCTTTGGGCTGGAGCTTCTCGAGGTTTGAGGCCTGGCTTTCTCCACCCCCTGCTCTTGAGATTCTCCCGGATGTGGGCTGCATTTTGGCTGCCTTTTGGGCTGGAGCTTCTCGAGGTTTGAGGCCTGGCTTTCTCCACCCCCTGCTCTTGATATTCTCCGGATGTGGGCTGCATTTTGGCTCCCTTTTGTTCTGGAGCTTCTCGTGGTCTGAGGACTGGCTTGCTCCACCCCCTGCTCTTGAGATTCTCCCGGATGTGGGCTGCATTTTGGCTGCCTTTTGGGCTGGAGCTTCTCGTGGTTTGAGGCCTGGCTTGCTCCACCCCCTGCTCTTGAGATTCTCCCGGATGTGGGCTGCATTTTGGCTGCCTTTTGGGCTGGAGTTTCTCGTGGTTTGAGGCCTGGCTTGCTCCACCCCCTGCTCTTGAGATTCTCTCGCATGTGGGCTGCATTTTGGCTCCCTTTTGGGCTGGAGCTTCTCGTGGTTTGAGGCCTGGCTTGCTCCACCCCCTGCTCTTGAGATTCTCCCGGATGTGGGCTGGATTTTGGCTGCCCTTTGGGCTGGAGCTTCTCATGGTTTGAGGCCTGGCTTGCTCCACCCCCTGCTCTTGAGATTCTCCTGGATGTGGGCTGCATTTTGGCTGCCTTTTGGGCTGAAGCTTCTCGTGGTTTGAGGCCTGGCTTGCTCCACCCCCTGCTCTTGAGATTCTCCTGGATGTGGGCTGCATTTTGGCTGCCTTTTGGGCTGGAGCTTCTCGTGGTTTGAGGCCTGGCTTGCTCCACCCCCTGCTCTTGAGATTCTCCCGGATGTGGGCTGCATTTTCGCTGACTTTTGGGCTGGAGCTTCTTGAGGTTTGAGGCCTGGCTTGCTCCACCCACTGCTCTTGAGATTCTCCCGGATGTGGGCTGCATTTTGGCTCCCTTTTGTTCTGGAGCTTCTCGTGGTCTGAGGACTGGCTTGCTCCACCCCCTGCTCTTGAGATTCTCCCGGATGTGGGCTGCATTTTGGCTGCCTTTTGGGCTGGAGCTTCTCGAGGTTTGAGGCCTGGCTTTCTCCAACCCCTGCTCTTGATATTCTCCGGATGTGGGCTGCATTTTGGCTCCCTTTTGTTCTGGAGCTTCTCGTGGTCTGAGGACTGGCTTGCTCCACCCCCTGCTCTTGAGATTCTCCCGGATGTGGGCTGCATTTTGGCTGCCTTTTGGGCTGGAGCTTCTCGTGGTTTGAGGCCTGGCTTGCTCCACCCCCTGCTCTTGAGATTCTCCCGGATGTGGGCTGCATTTTGGCTGCCTTTTGGGCTGGAGCTTCTCGTGGTTTGAGGCCTGGCTTGCTCCACCCCCTGCTCTTGAGATTCTCCCGCATGTGGGCTGCATTTTGGCTCCCTTTTGGGCTGGAGCTTCTCGTGGTTTGAGGCCTGGCTTGCTCCACCCCCTGCTCTTGAGATTCTCCCGGATGTGGGCTGCATTTTGGCTGCCCTTTGGGCTGGAGCTTCTCCTGGTTTGAGGCCTGGCTTGCTCCAGCCCCTGCTCTTGAGATTCTGCCGGATGTGGGCTGGATTTTGGCTGCCTTTAGGGCTGGAGCTTCTCATGGTTTGAGGCCTGGCTTGTTCCACCCCCTGCTCTTGATATTCTCCCGGATGTGGGCTGCATTTTGGCTCCCTTTTGTTCTGGAGCTTCTCGTGGTCTGAGGACTGGCTTGCTCCACCCCCTGCTCTTGAGATTCTCTCAGAGGTGGGCTGCATTTTGGCTGCCTTTTGGGCTGGAGCTTCTCGTGGTTTGAGGCCTGGCTTGCTCCACCCTCTGCTCTTGAAATTGTCCCGGATGTGGGCTGCATTTTGGCTGCCTTTTGGGCTGGAGCTTCTCGTGGTTTGAGGCCTGGCTTGCTCCACCCCCTGCTCTTGAGATTCTCCCGGATGTGGGCTGGATTTTGGCTGCCCTTTGGGCTGGAGCTTCTCATGGTTTGAGGCCTGGCTTGCTCCACCCCCTGCTCTTGAGATTCTCCCGGATGTGGGCTGCATTTTGGCTGCCTTTTGGGCTGGAGCTTCTCGTGGTTTGAGGCCTGGCTTGCTCCACCCCCTGCTCTTGAGATTCTCCCGCATGTGGGCTGCATTTTGGCTCCCTTTTGGGCTGGAGCTTCTCGTGGTTTGAGGCCTGGCTTGCTCCACCCCCTGCTCTTGATATTCTCCCGGATGTGGGCTGCATTTTGGCTGCCCTTTGGGCTGGAGCTTCTCATGGTTTGAGGCCTGGCTTGTTCCACCCCCTGCTCTTGATATTCTCCCGGATGTGGGCTGCATTTTGGCTCCCTTTTGTTCTGGAGCTTCTCGTGGTCTGAGGACTGGCTTGCTCCACCCCCTGCTCTTGAGATTCTCTCAGAGGTGGGCTGCATTTTGGCTGCCTTTTGGGCTGGAGCTTCTCGTGGTTTGAGGCCTGGCTTGCTCCACCCTCTGCTCTTGAAATTGTCCCGGATGTGGGCTGCATTTTGGCTGCCTTTTGGGCTGGAGCTTCTCGTGGTTTGAGGCCTGGCTTGCTCCACCCCCTGCTCTTGAGATTCTCCCGGATGTGGGCTGGATTTTGGCTGCCCTTTGGGCTGGAGCTTCTCATGGTTTGAGGCCTGGCTTGCTCCACCCCCTGCTCTTGAGATTCTCCTGGATGTGGGCTGCATTTTGGCTGCCTTTTGGGCTGAAGCTTCTCGTGGTTTGAGGCCTGGCTTGCTCCACCCCCTGCTCTTGAGATTCTCCCGGATGTGGGCTGCATTTTCGCTGACTTTTGGGCTGGAGCTTCTCGAGGTTTGAGGCCTGGCTTGCTCCACCCCCTGCTCTTGAGATTCTCCCGGATGTGGGCTGCATTTTGGCTCCCTTTTGTTCTGGAGCTTCTCGTGGTCTGAGGACTGGCTTGCTCCACCCCCTGCTCTTGAGATTCTCCCGGATGTGGGCTGCATTTTGGCTGCCTTTTGGGCTGCAGCTTCTCATGGTTTGAGGCCTGGCTTGCTCCACCCCCTGCTCTTGAGATTCTCCCGGATGTGGGCTGCATTTTGGCTGCCCTTTGGGCTGGAGCTTCTCGAGGTTTGAGGCCTGGCTTTCTCCACCCCCTGCTCTTGAGATTCTCCCGGATGTGGGCTGCATTTTGGCTGCCTTTTGGGCTGGAGCTTCTCGAGGTTTGAGGCCTGGCTTTCTCCACCCCCTGCTCTTGATATTCTCCGGATGTGGGCTGCATTTTGGCTCCCTTTTGTTCTGGAGCTTCTCGTGGTCTGAGGACTGGCTTGCTCCACCCCCTGCTCTTGAGATTCTCCCGGATGTGGGCTGCATTTTGGCTGCCTTTTGGGCTGGAGCTTCTCGTGGTTTGAGGCCTGGCTTGCTCCACCCCCTGCTCTTGAGATTCTCCCGGATGTGGGCTGCATTTTGGCTGCCTTTTGGGCTGGAGCTTCTCGTGGTTTGAGGCCTGGCTTGCTCCACCCCCTGCTCTTGAGATTCTCCCGGATGTGGGCTGCATTTTGGCTCCCTTTTGGGCTGGAGCTTCTCGTGGTTTGAGGCCTGGCTTGCTCCACCCCCTGCTCTTGAGATTCTCCCGGATGTGGGCTGCATTTTGGCTGCCCTTTGGGCTGGAGCTTCTCCTGGTTTGAGGCCTGGCTTGCTCCACCCCCTGCTCTTGAGATTCTGCCGGATGTGGGCTGCATTTTGGCTGCCTTTAGGGCTGGAGCTTCTCATGGTTTGAGGCCTGGCTTGTTCCACCCCCTGCTCTTGATATTCTCCCGGATGTGGGCTGCATTTTGGCTGCCTTTTGTTCTGGAGCTTCTCGTGGTCTGAGGACTGGCTTGCTCCACCCCCTGCTCTTGAGATTCTCCCGGATGTGGGCTGCATTTTGGCTGCCTTTTGGGCTGGAGCTTCTCGAGGTTTGAGGCCTGGCTTGCTCCACCCCCTGCTCTTGAGATTCTCCCGGATGTGGGCTGCATTTTGGCTGCCTTTTGGGCTGGAGCTTCTCGTGGTTTGAGGCCTGGCTTGCTCCACCCCCTGCTCTTGAGATTCTCCCGGATGTGGGCTGCATTTTGGCTGCCTTTTGGGCTGGAGCTTCTCGAGGTTTGAGGCCTGCCTTGCTCCACCCCCTGCTCTTGAGATTCTCCCGCATGTGGGCTGCATTTTGGCTGCCTTTTGGGCTGGAGCTTCTCGTGGTTTGAGGCCTGGCTTGCTCCACCCCCTGCTCTTGAGATTCTCCCGGATGTGGGCTGCATTTTGGCTGCCTTTTGGGCTGGAGCTTCTCGAGGTTTGAGGCCTGGCTTGCTCCACCCCCTGCTCTTGAGATTCTCCCGGATGTGGGCTGGATTTTGGCTGCCTTTTGGGCTGGAGCTTCTCGTGGTTTGAGGCCTGGCTTGCTCCACCACCTGCTCTTGAGATTCTCCCGGATGTGGGCTGCATTTTGGCTGCCTTTTGGGATGGAGCTTCTCGAGGTTTGAGGCCTGGCTTGCTCCACCCCCTGCTCTTGAGATTCTCCCGGATGTGGGCTGCATTTGGGCTGCCTTTTGGGCTGGAGCTTCTCGAGGTTTGAGGCCTGCCTTGCTCCACCCCCTGCTCTTGAGATTCTCCTGGATGTGGGCTGCATTTTGGCTGCCTTTTGGGCTGGAGCTTCTCGTGGTTTGAGGCCTGGCTTGCTCCACCCCCTGCTCTTGAGATTCTCCCGGATGTGGGCTGCATTTTGGCTGCATTTTGGGCTGGAACTTTTCGTGGTTTGAGGCCTGGCTTGCTCCACCCCCTGCTCTTGAGATTCTCCCGGATGTGGGCTGCATTTTGGCTGCCTTTAGGGCTGCAGCTTCTCAAGGTTTGAGGCCTGGCTTGCTCCAAACTCTGCCATTGAGATTCTCCCTGAGTTGGGCTGCATTTTGGCTGATTCTTGGGCTGGAGCTTCTCGAGGTTTGAGGCCTGGCTTGCTCCACCCCCTGCTCTTGAGATTCTCCCGGATGTGGGCTGGATTTTGGCTCCCTTTTGGGCTGGAGCTTCTCGTGGTTTGAGGCCTGGCTTGCTCCACCCCCTGCTCTTGAGATTCTCCCGGATGTGGGCTGCATTTTGGCTGCCCTTTGGGCTGGAGCTTCTCCTGGTTTGAGGCCTGGCTTGCTCCACCCCCTGCTCTTGAGATTCTGCCGGATGTGGGCTGCATTTTGGCTGCCTTTAGGGCTGGAGCTTCTCATGGTTTGAGGCCTGGCTTGTTCCACCCCCTGCTCTTGATATTCTCCCGGATGTGGGCTGCATTTTGGCTCCCTTTTGTTCTGGAGCTTCTCGTGGTCTGAGGACTGGCTTGCTCCACCCCCTGCTCTTGAGATTCTCCCGGATGTGGGCTGCATTTTGGCTGCCTTTTGGGCTGGAGCTTCTCGAGGTTTGAGGCCTGGCTTGCTCCACCCCCTGCTCTTGAGATTCTCCCGGATGTGGGCTGCATTTTGGCTGCCTTTTGGGCTGGAGCTTCTCGTGGTTTGAGGCCTGGCTTGCTCCACCCCCTGCTCTTGAGATTCTCCCGGATGTGGGCTGCATTTTGGCTGCCTTTTGGGCTGGAGCTTCTCGAGGTTTGAGGCCTGCCTTGCTCCACCCCCTGCTCTTGAGATTCTCCCGCATGTGGGCTGCATTTTGGCTGCCTTTTGGGCTGGAGCTTCTCGTGGTTTGAGGCCTGGCTTGCTCCACCCCCTGCTCTTGAGATTCTCCCGGATGTGGGCTGCATTTTGGCTGCCTTTTGGGCTGGAGCTTCTCGAGGTTTGAGGCCTGGCTTGCTCCACCCCCTGCTCTTGAGATTCTCCCGGATGTGGCCTGCATTTTGGCTGCCTTTTGGGCTGGAGCTTCTCGTGGTTTGAGGCCTGGCTTGCTCCACCACCTGCTCTTGAGATTCTCCCGGATGTGGGCTGCATTTTGGCTGCCTTTTGGGATGGAGCTTCTCGAGGTTTGAGGCCTGGCTTGCTCCACCCCCTGCTCTTGAGATTCTCCCGGATGTGGGCTGCATTTGGGCTGCCTTTTGGGCTGGAGCTTCTCGAGGTTTGAGGCCTGCCTTGCTCCACCCCCTGCTCTTGAGATTCTCCTGGATGTGGGCTGCATTTTGGCTGCCTTTTGGGCTGGAGCTTCTCGTGGTTTGAGGCCTGGCTTGCTCCACCCCCTGCTCTTGAGATTCTCCCGGATGTGGGCTGCATTTTGGCTGCATTTTGGGCTGGAACTTTTCGTGGTTTGAGGCCTGGCTTGCTCCACCCCCTGCTCTTGAGATTCTCCCGGATGTGGGCTGCATTTTGGCTGCCTTTAGGGCTGCAGCTTCTCAAGGTTTGAGGCCTGGCTTGCTCCAAACTCTGCCATTGAGATTCTCCCTGAGTTGGGCTGCATTTTGGCTGATTCTTGGGCTGGAGCTTCTCGAGGTTTGAGGCCTGGCTTGCTCCACCCCCTGCTCTTGAGATTCTCCCGGATGTGGGCTGGATTTTGGCTGCCTCTTGGGCTGGAGCTTCTCGTGGTTTGAGGCCTTGCTTGCTCCACCCCCTGCTCTTGAGATTCTCCCGGATATGGGCTGGATTTTGTCTGCATTTTGGGCTGGAGCTTCTCGTGGTTTGACGCCTGGCTTGCTCCACCCCCTGCTCTTGAGATTCTCCCGGATGTGGGCTGCATTTTGGCTGCCTTTTGGGCTGGAGCTTCTCGTGGTTTGAGGCCTGGCTTCCTCCACCCCCTGCTCTTGCGATTCTCCCGGATGTGGGCTGCATTTTGGCTGCCTTTAGGGCTGGAGCTTCTCGTGGTTTGAGGCCTGGCTTGCTCCACCACCTGCTCTTGAGATTCTCCCGGATGTGGGCTGCATTTTGGCTGCCTTTTGGGCTGGAGCTTCTCGTGGTTTGAGGCCTGGATTGCTCCACCCCCTGCTCTTGAGATTCTCCCGGATATGGGCTGGATTTTGTCTGCATTTTGGGCTGGAGCTTCTCGTGGTTTGACGCCTGGCTTGCTCCACCCCCTGCTCTTGAGATTCTCCCGGATGTGGGCTGGATTTTGGCTGCATTTTGGGCTGGAGCTTCTCGTGGTTTGAGGCCTGGCTTGCTCCACCCCCTGCTCTTGAGATTCTCCCGGATGTGGGCTGCATTTTGGCTGCCTTTTGGGCTGGAGCTTCTCGTGGTTTGAGGCCTGGCTTGCGCCACCCCCTGCTCTTGAGATTCTCCCGGATGTGGGCTGCATTTTGGCTGCCTTTTGGGCTGGAGCTTCTCGTGGTTTGAGGCCTGGCTTGCTCCAACCCCTGCTCTTGAGATTGTCCCGGATGTGGGCTGCATTTTGGCTGCCTTTTTGCTGGAGCTTCTCGTGGTTTGAGGCCTGGCTTGCTCCACCACCTGCTCTTGAGATGCTCCCGGATGTGGGTAGGATTTTGGCTGCCTTTTGGGCTGGAGCTTCTCATGGTTTGAGGCCTGGCTTGCTCCACCCCCTGCTCTTGAGATTCTCCGGGATGTGGGCTGCATTTTGGCTGCCTTTAGGGCTGGAGCTTCTCTTGGTTTGAGGCCTGGCTTGCTCCACCCCCTGCTCTTGAGATTCTCCCGGAGGTGGGCTGCATCTTGGCTGCCTTTTGGGCTGGAGCTTCTCGTGGTTTGAGGCCTGGCTTGCTCCACCCCCTGCTCTTGAGATTCTCCCGGATGTGGGCTGCATTTGGGCTGCCTTTTGGGATGGAGCTTCTCGAGGTTTGAGGCCTGCCTTGCTCCACCCCCTGCTCTTGAGATTCTCCTGGATGTGGGCTGCATTTTGGCTGCCTTTTGGGCTGGAGCTTCTCGTGGTTTGAGGCCTGGCTTGCTCCACCCCCTGCTCTTGAGATTCTCCCGGATGTGGGCTGGATTTTGGCTGCCTCTTGGGCTGGAGCTTCTCGTGGTTTGAGGCCTTGCTTGCTCCACCCCCTGCTCTTGAGATTCTCCCGGATGTGGGCTGCATTTTGGCTGCCTTTTGGGCTGGAGCTTCTCGTGGTTTGAGGCCTGGCTTCCTCCACCCCCTGCTCTTGCGATTCTCCCGGATGTGGGCTGTATTTTGGCTGCCTTTTGGGCTGGAGCTTCTCGTGGTTTGAGGCCTGGCTTGCTCCACCCCCTGCTCTTGAGATTCTCACGGAGGTGGGCTGCATTTTGGCTGCCTTTTGGGCTGGAGCTTCTCGTGGTTTGAGGCCTGGCTTGCTCCACCCCCTGCTCTTGAGATTCTCCCGGATGTGGGCTGCATTTTGGCTGCCTTTTGGGCTGGAGCTTCTCAGGGTTTGAGGCCTGGCTTGCTCCAAACTCTGCCATTGAGATTCTCCTGGATGTGGGCTGCATTTTGGATGATTCTTGGGCTGGAGCTTCTCGAGGTTTGAGGCCTGGCTTGCTCCACCCCCTGCTCTTGAGATTCTCCCGGATGTGGGCTGCATTTTGGCTGCCTTTTGGGCTGGAGCTTCTCGTGGTTTGAGGCCTGGTTTGCTCGACCCCCTGCTCTTGATATTCTCCCGGATGTTGGCTGCATTTTGGCTGCCTTTTGGGCTGGAGCTTCTCGTGGTTTGAGGCCTGGCTTGCGCCACCCCCTGCTCTTGAGATTCTCCCGGATGTGGGCTGCATTTTGGCTGCCTTTTGGGCTGGAGCTTCTCGTGGTTTGAGGCCTGGCTTGCTCCAACCCCTGCTCTTGAGATTGTCCCGGATGTGGGCTGCATTTTGGCTGCCTTTTTGCTGGAGCTTCTCGTGGTTTGAGGCCTGGCTTGCTCCACCACCTGCTCTTGAGATGCTCCCGGATGTGGGTAGGATTTTGGCTGCCTTTTGGGCTGGAGCTTCTCATGGTTTGAGGCCTGGCTTGCTCCACCCCCTGCTCTTGAGATTCTCCGGGATGTGGGCTGCATTTTGGCTGCCTTTAGGGCTGGAGCTTCTCTTGGTTTGAGGCCTGGCTTGCTCCACCCCCTGCTCTTGAGATTCTCCCGGAGGTGGGCTGCATCTTGGCTGCCTTTTGGGCTGGAGCTTCTCGTGGTTTGAGGCCTGGCTTGCTCCACCCCCTGCTCTTGAGATTCTCCCGGATGTGGGCTGCATTTGGGCTGCCTTTTGGGATGGAGCTTCTCGAGGTTTGAGGCCTGCCTTGCTCCACCCCCTGCTCTTGAGATTCTCCTGGATGTGGGCTGCATTTTGGCTGCCTTTTGGGCTGGAGCTTCTCGTGGTTTGAGGCCTGGCTTGCTCCACCCCCTGCTCTTGAGATTCTCCCGGATGTGGGCTGCATTTTGGCTGCCTTTTGGGCTGGAGCTTCTCGTGGTTTGAGGCCTGGCTTGCTCCAAACTCTGCCATTGAGATTCTCCCGGAGTTGGGCTGCATTTTGGCTGATTCTTGGGCTGGAGCTTCTCGAGGTTTGAGGCCTGGCTTGCTCCACCCCCTGCTCTTGAGATTCTCCCGGATGTGGGCTGGATTTTGGCTGCCTCTTGGGCTGGAGCTTCTCGTGGTTTGAGGCCTTGCTTGCTCCACCCCCTGCTCTTGAGATTCTCCCGGATGTGGGCTGCATTTTGGCTGCCTTTTGGGCTGGAGCTTCTCGTGGTTTGAGGCCTGGCTTCCTCCACCCCCTGCTCTTGCGATTCTCCCGGATGTGGGCTGTATTTTGGCTGCCTTTTGGGCTGGAGCTTCTCGTGGTTTGAGGCCTGGCTTGCTCCACCCCCTGCTCTTGAGATTCTCACGGAGGTGGGCTGCATTTTGGCTGCCTTTTGGGCTGGAGCTTCTCGTGGTTTGAGGCCTGGCTTGCTCCACCCCCTGCTCTTGAGATTCTCCCGGATATGGGCTGCATTTTGGCTGCATTTTGGGCTGGAGCTTCTCGTAGTTTGACGCCTGGCTTGCTCCACGCCCTGCTCTTGAGATTCTCCCGGATGTGGGCTGCATTTTGGCTGCCTTTTGGGCTGGAGCTTCTCAAGGTTTGAGGCCTGGCTTGCTCCAAACTCTGCCATTGAGATTCTCCGGGATGTGGGCTGCATTTTGGCTGATTCTTGGGCTGGAGCTTCTCGAGGTTTGAGGCCTGGCTTGCTCCAACCCCTGCTCTTGAGATTCTCCTGGATGTGGGCTGCATTTTGGCTGCCTTTTGGGCTGGAGCTTCTCGTGGTTTGAGGCCTGCCTTGCTCCACCCCCTGCTCTTGAGATTCTCCCGGATGTGGGCTGCATTTTGGCTGATTCTTGGGCTGGAGCTTCTCGAGGTTTGAGGCCTGGCTTGCTCCACCCCCTGCTCTTGAGATTCTCCCGGATGTGGGCTGCATTTTGGCTGCCTTTTGGGCTGGAGCTTCTCGTGGTTTGAGGCCTGGTTTGCTCGACCCCCTGCTCTTGATATTCTCCCGGATGTTGGCTGCATTTTGGCTGCCTTTTGGGCTGGAGCTTCTCGTGGTTTGAGGCCTGGCTTGCGCCACCCCCTGCTCTTGAGATTCTCCCGGATGTGGGCTGCATTTTGGCTGCCTTTTGGGCTGGAGCTTCTCGTGGTTTGAGGCCTGGCTTGCTCCAACCCCTGCTCTTGAGATTGTCCCGGATGTGGGCTGCATTTTGGCTGCCTTTTTGCTGGAGCTTCTCGTGGTTTGAGGCCTGGCTTGCTCCACCACCTGCTCTTGAGATGCTCCCGGATGTGGGTAGGATTTTGGCTGCCTTTTGGGCTGGAGCTTCTCATGGTTTGAGGCCTGGCTTGCTCCACCCCCTGCTCTTGAGATTCTCCGGGATGTGGGCTGCATTTTGGCTGCCTTTAGGGCTGGAGCTTCTCTTGGTTTGAGGCCTGGCTTGCTCCACCCCCTGCTCTTGAGATTCTCCCGGAGGTGGGCTGCATCTTGGCTGCCTTTTGGGCTGGAGCTTCTCGTGGTTTGAGGCCTGGCTTGCTCCACCCCCTGCTCTTGAGATTCTCCCGGATGTGGGCTGCATTTGGGCTGCCTTTTGGGATGGAGCTTCTCGAGGTTTGAGGCCTGCCTTGCTCCACCCCCTGCTCTTGAGATTCTCCTGGATGTGGGCTGCATTTTGGCTGCCTTTTGGGCTGGAGCTTCTCGTGGTTTGAGGCCTGGCTTGCTCCACCCCCTGCTCTTGAGATTCTCCCGGATGTGGGCTGCATTTTGGCTGCCTTTTGGGCTGGAGCTTCTCGTGGTTTGAGGCCTGGCTTGCTCCAAACTCTGCCATTGAGATTCTCCCGGAGTTGGGCTGCATTTTGGCTGATTCTTGGGCTGGAGCTTCTCGAGGTTTGAGGCCTGGCTTGCTCCACCCCCTGCTCTTGAGATTCTCTCGGATGTGGGCTGGATTTTGGCTGCCTCTTGGGCTGGAGCTTCTCGTGGTTTGAGGCCTTGCTTGCTCCACCCCCTGCTCTTGAGATTCTCCCGGATGTGGGCTGCATTTTGGCTGCCTTTTGGGCTGGAGCTTCTCGTGGTTTGACGCCTGGCTTCCTCCACCCCCTGCTCTTGCGATTCTCCCGGATGTGGGCTGTATTTTGGCTGCCTTTTGGGCTGGAGCTTCTCGTGGTTTGAGGCCTGGCTTGCTCCACCCCCTGCTCTTGAGATTCTCACGGAGGTGGGCTGCATTTTGGCTGCCTTTTGGGCTGGAGCTTCTCGTGGTTTGAGGCCTGGCTTGCTCCACCCCCTGCTCTTGAGATTCTCCCGGATATGGGCTGCATTTTGGCTGCATTTTGGGCTGGAGCTTCTCGTGGTTTGACGCCTGGCTTGCTCCACGCCCTGCTCTTGAGATTCTCCCGGATGTGGGCTGCATTTTGGCTGCCTTTTGGGCTGGAGCTTCTCAAGGTTTGAGGCCTGGCTTGCTCCAAACTCTGCCATTGAGATTCTCCGGGATGTGGGCTGCATTTTGGCTGATTCTTGGGCTGGAGCTTCTCGAGGTTTGAGGCCTGGCTTGCTCCAACCCCTGCTCTTGAGATTCTCCCAGATGTGGGCTGCATTTTGGCTGCCTTTAGGGCTGGAGCTTCTCGTGGTTTGAGGCCTGGCTTGCTCCACCCCCTGCTCTTGAGATTCTCCCGGATGTGGGCTGCATTTTGGCTGCCTTTTGGGCTGGAGCTTCTCAAGGTTTGAGGCCTGGCTTGCTCCAAACTCTGCCATTGAGATTCTCCCGGATGTGGGCTGCATTTTGGCTGATTCTTGGGCTGGAGCTTCTCGAGGTTTGAGGCCTGGCTTGCTCCACCCCCTGCTCTTGAGATTCTCCGGGATGTGGGCTGCATTTTGGCTGATTCTTGGGCTGGAGCTTCTCGAGGTTTGAGGCCTGGCTTGCTCCACCCCCTGCTCTTGAGATTCTCTCGGATGTGGGCTGGATTTTGGCTGCCTCTTGGGCTGGAGCTTCTCGTGGTTTGAGGCCTTGCTTGCTCCACCCCCTGCTCTTGAGATTCTCCCGGATGTGGGCTGCATTTTGGCTGCCTTTTGGGCTGGAGCTTCTCGTGGTTTGACGCCTGGCTTCCTCCACCCCCTGCTCTTGCGATTCTCCCGGATGTGGGCTGTATTTTGGCTGCCTTTTGGGCTGGAGCTTCTCGTGGTTTGAGGCCTGGCTTGCTCCACCCCCTGCTCTTGAGATTCTCACGGAGGTGGGCTGCATTTTGGCTGCCTTTTGGGCTGGAGCTTCTCGTGGTTTGAGGCCTGGCTTGCTCCACCCCCTGCTCTTGAGATTCTCCCGGATATGGGCTGCATTTTGGCTGCATTTTGGGCTGGAGCTTCTCGTGGTTTGACGCCTGGCTTGCTCCACGCCCTGCTCTTGAGATTCTCCCGGATGTGGGCTGCATTTTGGCTGCCTTTTGGGCTGGAGCTTCTCAAGGTTTGAGGCCTGGCTTGCTCCAAACTCTGCCATTGAGATTCTCCGGGATGTGGGCTGCATTTTGGCTGATTCTTGGGCTGGAGCTTCTCGAGGTTTGAGGCCTGGCTTGCTCCAACCCCTGCTCTTGAGATTCTCCTGGATGTGGGCTGCATTTTGGCTGCCTTTTGGGCTGGAGCTTCTCGTGGTTTGAGGCCTGCCTTGCTCCACCCCCTGCTCTTGAGATTCTCCCGGATGTGGGCTGCATTTTGGCTGCCTTTTGGGCTGGAGCTTCTCGTGGTTTGAGGCCTGGCTTGCTCCACCCCCTGCTCTTGATATTCTCCCGGATGTGGGCTGCATTTTGGCTGCCTTTTGGGCTGGAGCTTCTCGTGGTTTGAGGCCTGGCTTCCTCCACCCCCTGCTCTTGCGATTCTCCCGGATGTGGGCTGCATTTTGGCTGCCTTTAGGGCTGGAGCTTCTCGTGGTTTGAGGCCTGGCTTGCTCCACCACCTGCTCTTGAGATTCTCCCGGATGTGGGCTGCATTTTGGCTGCCTTTTGGGCTGGAGCTTCTCGTGGTTTGAGGCCTGGCTTGCTCCAACCCCTGCTCTTGAGATTCTCCCGGATATGGGCTGGATTTTGTCTGCATTTTGGGCTGGAGCTTCTCGTGGTTTGGGGCCTGGCTTGCTCCACCCCCTGCTCTTGAGATTCTCCCAGATGTGGGCTGCATTTTGGCTGCCTTTAGGGCTGGAGCTTCTCGTGGTTTGAGGCCTGGCTTGCTCCACCCCCTGCTCTTGAGATTCTCCCGGATGTGGGCTGCATTTTGGCTGCCTTTTGGGCTGGAGCTTCTCAAGGTTTGAGGCCTGGCTTGCTCCAAACTCTGCCATTGAGATTCTCCCGGATGTGGGCTGCATTTTGGCTGATTCTTGGGCTGGAGCTTCTCGAGGTTTGAGGCCTGGCTTGCTCCACCCCCTGCTCTTGAGATTCTCCTGGATGTGGGCTGCATTTTGGCTGCCTTTAGGGCTGGATCTTCTCTTGGTTTGAGGCCTGGCTTGCTCCACCCCCTGCTCTTGAGATTCTCCCGGAGGTGGGCTGCATCTTGGCTGCCTTTTGGGCTGGAGCTTCTCGTGGTTTCAGGCCTGGCTTGCTCCACCCCCTGCTCTTGAGATTCTCCCGGATGTGGGCTGCATTTTGGCTGCGTTTTGGGCTGTAGCTTCTCGTGGTTTGAGGCCTGGTTTGCTCGACCCCCTGCTCTTGATATTCTCCCGGATGTTGGCTGCATTTTGGCTGCCTTTTGGGCTGGAGCTTCTCGTGGTTTGAGGCCTGGCTTGCGCCACCCCCTGCTCTTGAGATTCTCCCGGATGTGGGCTGCATTTTGGCTGCCTTTTGGGCTGGAGCTTCTCGTGGTTTGAGGCCTGGCTTGCTCCACCCCCTGCTCTTGAGATTGTCCCGGATGTGGGCTGCATTTTGGCTGCCTTTTTGCTGGAGCTTCTCGTGGTTTGAGGCCTGGCTTGCTCCACCACCTGCTCTTGAGATTCTCCCGGATGTGGGTAGGATTTTGGCTGCCTTTTGGGCTGGAGCTTCTCATGGTTTGAGGCCTGGCTTGCTCCACCCCCTGCTCTTGAGATTCTCCGGGATGTGGGCTGCATTTTGGCTGCCTTTTGGGATGGAGCTTCTCTTGGTTTGAGGCCTGGCTTGCTCCACCCCCTGCTCTTGAGATTCTCCTGGAGGTGGGCTGCATCTTGGCTGCCTTTTGGGCTGGAGCTTCTCGTGGTTTGAGGCCTGGCTTGCTCCACCCCCTGCTCTTGAGATTCTCCCGGATGTGGGCTGCATTTGGGCTGCCTTTTGGGATGGAGCTTCTCGAGGTTTGAGGCCTGCCTTGCTCCACCCCCTGCTCTTGAGATTCTCCTGGATGTGGGCTGCATTTTGGCTGCCTTTTGGGCTGGAGCTTCTCGTGGTTTGAGGCCTGGCTTGCTCCACCCCCTGCTCTTGAGATTCTCCCGGATGTGGGCTGCATTTTGGCTGCCTTTTGGGCTGGAGCTTCTCGTGGTTTGAGGCCTGGCTTGCTCCACCCCCTGCTCTTGAGATTCTCCCGGATGTGGGCTGCATTTTGGCTGCCTTTAGGGCTGGAGCTTCTCAAGGTTTGAGGCCTGGCTTGCTCCAAACTCTGCCATTGAGATTCTCCCGGAGTTGGGCTGCATTTTGGCTGATTCTTGGGCTGGAGCTTCTCGAGGTTTGAGGCCTGGCTTGCTCCACCCCCTGCTCTTGAGATTCTCCCGGATGTGGGCTGCATTTTGGCTGCCTCTTGGGCTGGAGCTTCTCGTGGTTTGAGGCCTTGCTTGCTCCACCCCCTGCTCTTGAGATTCTCCCGGATATGGGCTGCATTTTGTCTGCATTTTGGGCTGGAGCTTCTCGTGGTTTGACGCCTGGCTTGCTCCACCCCCTGCTCTTGAGATTCTCCCGGATGTGGGCTGCATTTTGGCTGCCTTTTGGGCTGGAGCTTCTCGTGGTTTGAGGCCTGGCTTCCTCCACCCCCTGCTCTTGCGATTCTCCCGGATGTGGGCTGCATTTTGGCTGCGTTTTGGGCTGGAGCTTCTCGTGGTTTGAGGCCTGGCTTGCTCCACCACCTGCTCTTGAGATTCTCCCGGATGTGGGCTGCATTTTGGCTGCCTTTTGGGCTGGAGCTTCTTGTGGTTTGAGGCCTGGCTTGCTCCACCCCCTGCTCTTGAGATTCTCCCGGATATGGGCTGCATTTTTTCTGCATTTTGGGCTGGAGCTTCTCGTGGTTTGACGCCTGGCTTGCTCCACCCCCTGCTCTTGAGATTCTCCCGGATGTGGGCTGGATATTGGCTGCCTTTTGGGCTGGAGCTTCTCGTGGTTTGAGGCCTGGCTTGCTCCACCCCCTGCTCTTGAGATTCTCCCGGAGGTGGGCTGCATCTTGGCTGCCTTTTGGGCTGGAGCTTCTCGTGGTTTGAGGCCTGGCTTGCTCCACCCCCTGCTCTTGAGATTCTCCCGCATGTGGGCTGCATTTTGGCTGCGTTTTGGGCTGGAGCTTCTCGTGGTTTGAGGCCTGGTTTGCTCGACCCCCTGCTCTTGATATTCTCCCGGATATGGGCTGCATTTTGGCTGCCTTTTGGGCTGGAGGTTCTCGTGGTTTGAGGCCTGGCTTGCGCCACCCCCTGCTCTTGAGATTCTCCCGGATGTGGGCTGCATTTTGGCTGCCTTTTGGGCTGGAGCTTCTCGTGGTTTGAGGCCTGGCTTGCTCCACCCCCTGCTCTTGAGATTCTCCCGGATGTGGGTAGGATTTTGGCTGCCTTTTGGGCTGGAGCTTCTCGTGGTTTGAGGCCTGGCTTGCTCCACCCCCTGCTCTTGAGATTCTCCCGGATGTGGGCTGCATTTTGGCTGCGTTTTGGGCTGGAGCTTCTCGTGGTTTGAGGCCTGGATTGCTCCACCCCCTGCTCTTGAGATTCTCCCGGATGTGGGCTGCATTTTGGCTGCCTTTTAGGCTGGAGCTTCTCGTGGTTTGAGGCCTGGCTTGCTCGACCCCCTGCTCTTGATATTCTCCCCGAGGTGGGCTGCATTTTGGCTGCATTTTGGGCTGGAGCTTCTCGTGGTTTGAGGCCTGGCTTGCTCCACCCCCTGCTCTTGATATTCTCCCGGATGTGGGCTGCATTTTGGCTGCCTTTTGGGCTGGAGCTTCTCGTGGTTTGAGGCCTGGCTTGCTCCACCCCCTGCTCTTGAGATAGTCCCGGATGTGGGCTGCATTTTGGCTGCCTTTTGGGCTGGAGCTTCTCATGGTTTGAGGCCTGGCTTGCTCCACCCCCTGCTCTTGAGATTCTCCCGGAGGTGGGCTGCATTTTGGCTGCCTTTTGGGCTGGAGCTTCTCGTGGTTTGAGGCCTGCCTTGCTCCACCTCCTGCTCTTGAGATTCTCCCGGATGTGGGCTGCATTTTGGCTCGCTTTTGTTCTGGAGCTTCTCGAGGTTTGAGGCCTGGCTTGCTCCACCCCCTGCTCTTGAGATTCTCCCGGATGTGGGCTGCATTTTGGCTCGCTTTTGGGCTGGAGCTTCTCGTGGTTTGAGGCCTGGCTTGCTCCACCCCCTGCTCTTGAGATTCTCCCGGATGTGGGCTGCATTTTGGCTGCCTTTTGGGCTGGAGCTTCTCGTGGTTTGAGGCCTGGCTTGCTCCACCCCCTGCTCTTGAGATTCTCCCGGATGTGGGCTGCATTTTGGCTGATTCTTGGGCTGGAGCTTCTCGTGGTTTGAGGCCTGGCTTTCTCCACCCCCTGCTCTTGAGATTCTCCCGGATGTGGGCTGTATTTTGGCTGATTCTTGGGCTGGAGCTTCTCGAGGTTTGAGGCCTGCCTTGCTCCACCCCCTGCTCTTGAGATTCTCCCGGATGTGGGCTGCATTTTGGCTGCCTTTTGGGCTGGAGCTTCTCATGGTTTGAGGCCTGGCTTACTCCACCCCCTGCTCTTGAGATTCTCTCCGAGGTGGGCTGCATTTTGGCTTCATTTTGGGCTGGAGCTTCTCGTGGTTTGAGGCCTGGCTTGCTCCACCCCCTGATCTTGAGATTCTCCCGGATGTGGGCTGCATTTTGGCTGCCTTTAAGGCTGGAGTTTCTCGTGGTTTGAGGCCTGGCTTGCTCCACCCCCTGCTCTTGAGATTCTCCCGGATGTGGGTTGCATTTTGGCTGATTCTTGGGCTGGAGCTTCTCATGGTTTGAGGCCTGGCTTTCTCCACCCCCTGCTCTTGAGATTCTCCCGGATGTGGGCTGTATTTTGGCTGCCTTTTGGGCTGGAGCTTCTCGTGGTTTGAGGCCTGGCTTGCTCCACCCCCTGCTCTTGAGATTCTCCCGGATGTGGGCTGCATTTTGGCGGCCTATTGGGCTGGAGCTTCTCGTGGTTTGAGGCCTGGCTTGCTCCACCCCCTGCTCTTGAGATTCTCCCGGATGTGGGAGGCATTTTGGCTGCCTTTGGAGCTGGAGGTTCTCGTGGATTGAGGCCTGGCTTGCTCCACCCCCTGCTCTTGAGATTCTCTCGGATGTGGGCTGCATTTTGGCTGCATTTTGACCTGGAGCTTCTCGTGGTTTGAGGCCTGGCTTGCTCCATCCCCTGCTCTTGAGATTCTCCCGGATGTGGGCTGCATTTTGGCTGACATTTTGGGCTGGAGCTTCTCGAGGTTTGACGCCTGCCTTGCTCCAACCCCTGCTCTTGAGATTCTCCCGGATGTGGGCTGCATTTTGGCTGCCTTTTGGGCTGGAGCTTCTCGTGGTTTGAGGCCTGGCTTGCTCCACCCCCTGCTCTTGAGTTTCTCCCAGATGTGGGCTGCATTTTGGCTGATACTTGGGCTGGGGCTTCTCGTGGTTTGAGGCCTGGCTTGCTCCACCCCCTGCTCTTGAGATTCTCCCGGATGTGGACTGGATTTTGGTTGCATTTTGGGCTGGAGCTTCTCGTGGTTTGAGGCCTGGCTTGCTCCACCCCTTTCTCTTGAGATTCTCCCGGATGTGGGCTGCATTTTGGCTGCATTTTGGGCTGGAGCTTCTCGTGGTTTGAGGCCTGGCTTGCTCCACCCCCTGCTCTTGAGATTCTCCCGGATGTGGGCTGCATTTTGGCTACAATTTATGCTGGAGCTTCTCGTGGTTTGAGGCCTGGCTTGCTCCACCCCCTGCTCTTGAGATTCTCCTGGATGTGGTTAGGATTTTGGCTGCATTTTGGGCTGGAGCTTCTCGTGGTTTGAGGCCTGGCTTGCACCACCCCCTGCTCTTGATATTCTCCCGGAGGTGGGCTGCATTTTGGCTGCATTTTGGGCTACAGCTTCTTGAGGTTTGAGGCCTGGCTTGCTCCACCCCCTGCTCTTGAGATTCTACCGGATGTGGGCTGCATTTTGGCTGCCTTTTGGGCTGGAGCTTCTCGTGGTTTGAGGCCTGGCTTGCTCCACCCCCTGCTCTTGAGATTCTCCCGGATGTGGGCTGCATTTTGGCTGCACTTTGGGCTGGAGCTTCTCATGGTTTGAGGCCTGGCTTGCTCCACCCCCTGCTCTTCAGATTCTCCCGGATGTGGGCTGCATTTTGGCTGCCTTTTGGGCTGGAGCTTCTCATGGTTTGAGGCCTGGCTTGCTCCACCCCCTGCTCTTGAGATTCTCCCGGATGTGGGAGGCATTTTGGCTGCCTTTGGAGCTGGAGGTTCTCGTGGATTGAGGCCTGGCTTGCTCCACCCCCTGCTCTTGAGATTCTCTCGGATGTGGGCTGCATTTTGGCTGCATTTTGACCTGGAGCTTCTCGTGGTTTGACGCCTGCCTTGCTCCAACCCCTGCTCTTGAGATTCTCCCGGATGTGGGCTGCATTTTGGCTGCCTTTTGGGCTGGAGCTTCTCGTGGTTTGAGGCCTGGCTTGCTCCACCCCCTGCTCTTGAGTTTCTCCCAGATGTGGGCTGCATTTTGGCTGATACTTGGGCTGGGGCTTCTCGTGGTTTGAGGCCTGGCTTGCTCCACCCCCTGCTCTTGAGATTCTCCCGGATGTGGGCTGCATTTTGGCTGCATTTTGGGCTGGAGCTTCTCGTGGTTTGAGGCCTGGCTTGCTCCACCCCCTGCTCTTGAGATTCTCCCGGATGTGGGCTGCATTTTGGCTACAAGTTATGCTGGAGCTTCTCGTGGTTTGAGGCCTGGCTTGCTCCACCCCCTGCTCTTGAGATTCTCCCGGATGTGGTTAGGATTTTGGCTGCATTTTGGGCTGGAGCTTCTCGTGGTTTGAGGCCTGGCTTGCACCACCCCCTGCTCTTGATATTCTCCCGGAGGTGGGCTGCATTTTGGCTGCATTTTGGGCTACAGCTTCTTGAGGTTTGAGGCCTGGCTTGCTCCACCCCCTGCTCTTGAGATTCTACCGGATGTGGGCTGCATTTTGGCTGCCTTTTGAACTGGAGCTTCTCGTGGTTTGAGGCCTGGCTTGCTCCACCCCCTGCTCTTGAGATTCTCCCGGATGTGGGCTGCATTTTGGCTGCCTTTTGGGCTGGAGCTTCTCGTGGTTTGAGGCCTGGCTTGCTCCACCCCCTGCTCTTCAGATTCTCCCGGATATGGGCTGCATTTTGGCTGCCTTTTGGGCTGGAGCTTCTCATGGTTTGAGGCCTGGCTTGCTCCACCCCCTGCTCTTGAGATTCTCTCAGATGTGGGCTGCATTTTGGCTACATTTTGGGCTGGAGCTTCTCGTGGTTTGAGGCCTGGCTTGCTCCACCCCCTGCTCTTGAGATTCTCCCGGATGTGGGCTGCATTTTGGCTGATTCTTGGGCTGGAGCTTCTCGTGGTTTGAGGCCTGGCTTTCTCCACCCCCTGCTCTTGAGATTCTCCCGGATGTGGGCTGTATTTTGGCTGCCTTTTGGGCTGGAGCTTCTCGTGGTTTGAGGCCTGGCTTGCTCCACCCCCTGCTCTTGAGATTCTCCCGGATGTGGGAGGCATTTTGGCTGCCTTTGGAGCTGGAGGTTGTCGTGGTTTGAGGCCTGGCTTGCTCCACCCCCTGCTCTTGAGATTCTCCCGGATGTGGGCTGCATTTTGGCTGCCTTTTGGGCTGGAGCTTCTTGTGGTTTGAGGCCTGGCTTGCTCCACCCCCTGCTCTTGAGATTCTCTCGGATGTGGGCTGCATTTTGGCTGCATTTTGACCTGGAGCTTCTCGTGGTTTGAGGCCTGGCTTGCTCCATCCCCTGCTCTTGAGATTCTCCCGGATGTGGGCTGCATTTTGGCTGACATTTTGGGCTGGAGCTTCTCGAGGTTTGACGCCTGCCTTGCTCCACCCCCTGCTCTTGAGATTCTCCCGGATGTGGGCTGCATTTTGGCTGATTCTTGGGCTGGAGCTTCTCGTGGTTTGAGGCCTGGCTTTCTCCACCCCCTGCTCTTGAGATTCTCCCAGATGTGGGCTGCATTTTGGCTGATACTTGGGCTGGGGCTTCTCGTGGTTTGAGGCCTGGCTTGCTCCACCCCCTGCTCTTGAGATTCTCCCGGATGTGGACTGGATTTTGGTTGCATTTTGGGCTGGAGCTTCTCGTGGTTTGAGGCCTGGCTTGCTCCACCCCTTGCTCTTGAGATTCTCCCGGATGTGGGCTGCATTTTGGCTGATTCTTGGGCTGGAGCTTCTCGTGGTTTGAGGCCTGGCTTGCTCCACCCCCTGCTCTTGAGATTCTCCTGGATGTGGGCTGCATTTTGGCTGCCTTTAAGGCTGGAGCTTCTCGTGGTTTGAGGCCTGGCTTGCTCCACCCCCTGCTCTTGAGATTCTCCTGGATGTGGGCTGCATTTTGGCTGATTCTTGGGCTGGAGCTTCTCGTGGTTTGAGGCCTGGCTTTCTCCACCCCCTGCTCTTGAGATTCTCCCGGATGTGGGCTGCATTTTGGCTGCATTTTGGGCTGGAGCTTCTTGTGGTTTGAGGCCTGGCTTGCTCCACCCCCTGCTCTTGATATTCTCCCGGATGTGGGCTGCATTTTGGCTGATTCTTGGGGTGGAGCTTCTCGTGGTTTGAGGCCTGGCTTGCTCCACCCCCTGCTCTTGAGATTCTCCCGGATGTGGGCTGCATTTTGGCGGCCTATTGGGCTGGAGCTTCCCGTGGTTTGAGGCCTGGCTTGCTCCACCCCCTGCTCTTGAGATTCTCCCGGATGTGGGCTGCATTTTGGCTGCCTTTTGGGCTGGAGCTTCTCGTGGTTTGAGGCCTGGCTTGCTCCACCCCCTGCTCTTGAGATTCTCTCGGATGTGGGCTGCATTTTGGCTGCATTTTGACCTGGAGTTTCTCGTGGTTTGAGGCCTGGCTTGCTCCATCCCCTGCTCTTTAGATTCTCCCGGATGTGGGCTGCATTTTGGCTGACATTTTGAGCTGGAGCTTCTCGAGGTTTGAGGCCTGCCTTGCTCCAACCCCTGCTCTTGAGATTCTCCCGGATGTGGGCTGCATTTTGGCTGCCTTTTGGGCTGGAGCTTCTCGAGGTTTGAGGCCCGGCTTGCTCCACCCCCTGCTCTTGAGTTTCTCCCAGATGTGGGCTGCATTTTGGCTGATACTTGGGCTGGGGCTTCTCGTGGTTTGAGGCCTGGCTTGCTCCACCCCCTGCTCTTGAGATTCTCCCGGATGTGGACTGGATTTTGGTTGCCTTTTGGGCTGGAGCTTCTCGTGGTTTGAGGCCTGGCTTGCTCCACCCCCTGCTCTTGAGATTCTCCCGGATGTGGTTAGGATTTTGGCTGCCTTTTGGGCTGGAGCTTCTCGAGGTTTGAGGCCTGGCTTGCTCCACCCCCTGCTCTTGATATTCTCCTGGATGTGGGCTGCATTTTGGCTGCATTTTGGGCTACAGCTTCTTGAGGTTTGAGGCCTGGCTTACTCCACCCCCTGCTCTTGAGATTCTACCGGATGTGGGCTGCATTTTGGCTGCCTTTTGAACTGGAGCTTCTCGTGGTTTGAGGCCTGGCTTGCTCCACCCCCTGCTCTTGAGATTCTCCCGGATGTGGGCTGCATTTTGGCTGCCTTTTGGGCTGGAGCTTCTCGTGGTTTGAGGCCTGGCTTGCTCCACCCCCTGCTCTTGAGATTCTCCCGGATGTGGGCTGCATTTTGGCTGCATTTTGGGCTGGAGCTTCTCGTGGTTTGAGGCCTGGCTTGCTCCACCCCCTGCTCTTCAGATTCTCCCGGATGTGGGCTGCATTTTGGCTGCATTTTGGGCTGGAGCTTCTCATGGTTTGAGGCCTGGCTTGCTCCACCCCCTGCTCTTGATATTCTCTCAGATGAGGGCTGCATTTTGGCTACATTTTGGGCTGGAGCTTCTCGTGGTTTGAGGCCTGGCTTGCTCCACCCCCTGCTCTTGAGATTCTCCCGGATGTGGGCTGCATTTTGGCTGATTCTTGGGCTGGAGCTTCTCGTGGTTTGAGGCCTGGCTTTCTCCACCCCCTGCTCTTGAGATTCTCCCGGATGTGGGCTGCATTTTGGCTGCCTTTTGGGCTGGAGCTTCTCGTGGTTTGAGGCCTGGCTTGCTCCACCCCCTGCTCTTGAGATTCTCCCGGATGTGGGCTGCATTTTGGCGGCCTATTGGGCTGGAGCTTCTCGTGGTTTGAGGCCTGGCTTGCTCCACCCCCTGCTCTTGAGATTCTCTCGGATGTGGGCTGCATTTTGGCTGCATTTTGGGCTGGAGCTTCTCGTGGTTTGAGGCCTGGCTTGCTCCACCCCCTGCTCTTGAGATTCTCCCGGATGTGGGCTGCATTTTGGCTGCATTTTGGGCTGGAGCTACTCGTGGTTTGAGGCCTGGCTTGCTGCACCCCCTGTTCTTGAGATTCTCCTGGATGTGGGCTGCATTTTGGCTGCCTTTTGGGCTGGAGCTTCTCGGGGTTTGAGGCCTGGCTTGCTCCACCCCCTGCTCTTGAGATTCTCCCGGATGTGGGCTGCATTTTGGCGGCCTATTGGGCTGGAGCTTCTCGTGGTTTGAGGCCTGGCTTGCTCCACCCCCTGCTCTTGAGATTCTCTCGGATGTGGGCTGCATTTTGGCTGCATTTTGACCTGGAGCTTCTCGTGGTTTGAGGCCTGGCTTGCTCCAACCCCTGCTCTTGAGATTCTCCCGGATGTGGGCTGCATTTTGGCTGCCTTTTGGGCTGGAGCTTCTCGTGGTTTGAGGCCTGGCTTGCTCCACCCCCTGCTCTTGAGATTCTCTCGCATGTGGGCTGCATTTTGGCTGCCTTTTGGGCTGGAGCTTCTCGGGGTTTGAGGCCTGGCTTGCTCCACCCCCTGCTCTTGAGATTCTCCCGGATGTGGGCTGGATTTTGGTTGCATTTTGGGCTGGAGCTTCTCATGGTTTGAGGCCTGGCTTGCTCCACCCCCTGCTCTTGAGATTCTCCCGGATGTGGGCTGCATTTTGGCTGCCTTTAAGGCTGGAGCTTCTCATGGTTTGAGGCCTGGCTTGCTCCACCCCCTGCTCTTGAGATTCTCCCGGATGTGGGCTGCATTTTGGCTGATTCTTGGGCTGGAGCTTCTCGTGGTTTGAGGCCTGGCTTGCTCCACCCCCTGCTCTTGAGATTCTCCCGGATGTGGGCTGCATTTTGGCTGCCTTTTGGGCTGGAGCTTCTCATGGTTTGAGGCCTGGCTTGCTCCACCTCCTGCTCTTCATATTCTCTCAGATGTGGGCTGCATTTTGGCTGCCTTTAGGGCTGGAGCTTCTTGTGGTTTGAGGCCTGGCTTGCTCCACCCCCTGCTCTTGATATTCTCCCGGATGTGGGCTGCATTTTGGCTACATTTTGGGCTGGAGCTTCTCGTGGTTTGAGGCCTGGCTTGCTCCACCCCCGCTCTTGATATTCTCCCGGAGGTGGGCTGCATTTTGGCTGCATTTTGGGCTACAGCTTCTTGAGGTTTGAGGCCTGGCTTGCTCCACCCCCTGCTCTTGAGATTCTCTCAGATGTGGGCTGCATTTTGGCTGCCTTTTGGGCTGGAGCTTCTTGTGGTTTGAGGCCTGGCTTGCTCCACCCCCTGCTCTTGATATTCTCCCGGATGTGGGCTGCATTTTGGCTGATTCTTGGGCTGGAGCTTCTCATGGTTTCAGGCCTGGTTTGGTCCACCCCCTGCTCTTGAGATTCTCCCGGATGTGGGCTGCATTTTGGCGGCCTATTGGGCTGGAGCTTCTCGTGGTTTGAGGCCTGGCTTGCTCCACCCCCTGCTCTTGAGATTCTCCCGGATGTGGGCTGCATTTTGGCTGCCTTTTGGGCTGGAGCTTCTTGTGGTTTGAGGCCTGGCTTGCTCCACCCCCTGCTCTTGATATTCTCCCGGATGTGGGCTGCATTTTGGCTGATTCTTGGGCTGGAGCTTCTCATGGTTTCAGGCCTGGTTTGCTCCACCCCCTGCTCTTGAGATTCTCCCGGATGTGGGCTGCATTTTGGCGGCCTATTGGGCTGGAGCTTCTCGTGGTTTGAGGCCTGGCTTGCTCCACCCCCTGCTCTTGAGATTCTCCCGGATGTGGGCTGCATTTTGGCTGCACTTTGGGCTGGAGCTTCTCGTGGTTTGAGGCCTGGCTTGCTCCACCCCCTGCTCTTGAGATTCTCCCGGATGTGGGAGGCATTTTGGCTGCCTTTGGAGCTGGAGGTTCTCGTGGTTTGAGGCCTGGCTTGCTCCACCCCCTGCTCTTGAGATTCTCCCGGATGTGGGCTGCATTTTGGCTGCCTTTTGGGCTGGAGCTTCTTGTGGTTTGAGGCCTGGCTTGCTCCACCCCCTGCTCTTGAGATTCTCTCGGATGTGGGCTGCATTTTGGCTGCATTTTGACCTGGAGCTTCTCGTGGTTTGAGGCCTGGCTTGCTCCATCCCCTGCTCTTGAGATTCTCCCGGATGTGGGCTGCATTTTGGCAGATATTTTGGGCTGGAGCTTCTCGAGGTTTGACGCCTGTCTTGCTCCAACCCCTGCTCTTGAGATTCTCCCGGATGTGGGCTGCATTTTGGCTGATTCTTGGGCTGGAGGTTCTCGTGGTTTGAGGCCTGGCTTTCTCCACCCCCTGCTCTTGAGTTTCTCCCAGATGTGGGCTGCATTTTGGCGGATACTTGGGCTGGGGCTTCTCGTGGTTTGAGGCCTGGCTTGCTCCACCCCCTGCTCTTGAGATTCTCCCGGATGTGGACTGGATTTTGGTTGCATTTTGGGCTGGAGCTTCTCGTGGTTTGAGGCCTGGCTTGCTCCACCCACTGCTCTTGAGATTCTTCCCGATGTGGGCTGCATTTTGGCTGCATTTTGGGCTGGAGCTTCTCGTGGTTTGAGGCCTGGCTTGCTCCACCCCCTGCTCTTGAGATTCTCACGGATGTGGGCTGCATT
Source organism: Rhynochetos jubatus (assembly GCA_027574665.1). NCBI lineage: Eukaryota > Metazoa > Chordata > Aves > Eurypygiformes > Rhynochetidae > Rhynochetos > Rhynochetos jubatus. Next base: position 1,927,154 of record CM050669.1, read on the forward strand.
TTGGCTGCCTTTAAGGCTGGAGCTTCTCGTGGTTTGAGGCCTGGCTTGCTCCACCCCCTGCTCTTGAGATTCTCCCGGATGTGGGCTCCATTTTGGCTGATTCTTGGGCTGGAGCTTATCGTGGTTTGAGGCCTGGCTTTCTCCACCCGCTGCTCTTGAGATTCTCCCGGATGTGGGCTGCATTTTGGCTGCATTTTGGGCTGGAGCTTCTTGTGGTTTGAGGCCTGGCTTGCTCCACCCCCTGCTCTTGAGATTCTCCCGGATGTGGGCTGCATTTTGGCTGATTCTTGGGGTGGAGCTTCCCGTGGTTTGAGGCCTGCCTTGCTCCACCCCCTGCTCTTCAGATTCTCCCGGATGTGGGCTGCATTTTGGCTGCCTTTTGGGCTGGAGCTTCTCATGGTTTGAGGCCTGGCTTGCTCCACCCCCTGCTCTTGAGATTCTCCCGGATGTGGGCTGCATTTTGGCTAAAATTTATGCTGGAGTTTCTCGTGGTTTGAGGCCTGGCTTGCTCCACCCCCTGCTCTTGAGATTCTCCCGGATGTGGTTAGGATTTTGGCTGCATTTTGGGCTGGAGCTTCTCGTGGTTTGAGGCCTGGCTTGCTCCACCCCCTGCTCTTGATATTCTCCCGGAGGTGGGCTGCATTTTGGCTGCATTTTGGGCTACAGCTTCTTGAGGTTTGAGGCCTGGCTTGCTCCACCCCCTGCTCTTGAGATTCTACCGGATGTGGGCTGCATTTTGGCTCCCTTTTGAACTGGAGCTTCTCGTGGTTTGAGGCCTGGCTTGCTCCACCCCCTGCTCTTGAGATTCTCCCGGATGTGGGCTGCATTTTGGCTGCCTTTTGGGCTGGAGCTTCTCGTGGTTTGAGGCCTGGCTTGCTCCACCCCCTGCTCTTGAGATTCTCCCGGATGTGGGCTGCATTTTGGCTGCATTTTGGGCTGGAGCTTCTCATGGTTTGAGGCCTGGCTTGCTCCACCCCCTGCTCTTCAGATTCTCCCGGATGTGGGCTGCATTTTGGCTGCCTTTTGGGCTGGAGCTTCTCATGGTTTGAGGCCTGGCTTGCTCCACCCCCTGCTCTTGAGATTCTCTCAGATGTGGGCTGCATTTTGGCTACATTTTGGGCTGGAGCTTCTCGTGGTTTGAGGCCTGGCTTGCTCCACCCCCTGCTCTTGAGATTCTCCCGGATGTGGGCTGCATTTTGGCTGATTCTTGGGCTGGAGCTTCTCGTGGTTTGAGGCCTGGCTTTCTCCACCCCCTGCTCTTGAGATTCTCCCGGATGTGGGCTGCATTTTGGCTGATTCTTGGGCTGGAGCTTCTCGTGGTTTGAGGCCTGGCTTGCTCCACCCCCTGCTCTTGAGATTCTCCCGGAGGTGGGCTGCATTTTGGCTGCATTTTGGGCTACAGCTTCTTGAGGTTTGAGGCCTGGCTTGCTCCACCCCCTGCTCTTGAGATTCTACCGGATGTGGGCTGCATTTTGGCTCCCTTTTGAACTGGAGCTTCTCGTGGTTTGAGGCCTGGCTTGCTCCACCCCCTGCTCTTGAGATTCTCCCGGATGTGGGCTGCATTTTGGCTGCCTTTTGGGCTGGAGCTTCTCGTGGTTTGAGGCCTGGCTTGCTCCACCCCCTGCTCTTGAGATTCTCCCGGATGTGGGCTGCATTTTGGCTGCATTTTGGGCTGGAGCTTCTCGTGGTTTGAGGCCTGGCTTGCTCCACCCCTTGCTCTTCAGATTCTCTCAGATGTGGGCTGCATTTTGGCTACATTTTGGGCTGGAGCTTCTCCTGGTTTGAGGCCTGGCTTTCTCCACCCCCTGCTCTTGAGATTCTCCCGGATGTGGGCTGTATTTTGGCTGCCTTTTGGGCTGGAGCTTCTCGTGGTTTGAGGCCTGGCTTGCTCCACCCCCTGCTCTTGAGATTCTCCCGGATGTGGGCTGCATTTTGGCGGCCTATTGGGCTGGAGCTTCTCGTGGTTTGAGGCCTGGCTTGCTCCACCCCCTGCTCTTGAGATTCTCTCGGATGTGGGCTGCATTTTGGCTGCATTTTGACCTGGAGCCTCTCGTGGTTTGAGGCCTGGCTTGCTCCAACCCCTGCTCTTGAGATTCTCCCGGATGTTGCCTGCATTTTGGCTGACATTTTGGGCTGGAGCTTCTCGAGGTTTGACGCCTGCCTTGCTCCAACCCCTGCTCTTGAGATTCTCCCGGATGTGGGCTGCATTTTGGCTGCCTTTTGGGCTGGAGCTTCTCGTGGTTTGAGGCCTGGCTTGCTCCACCCCCTGCTCTTGAGATTCTCCCGGATGTGGACTGGATTTTGGTTGCATTTTGGGCTGGAGCTTCTCGTGGTTTGAGGCCTGGCTTGCTCCACCCCCTGCTCTTGAGATTCTCCCGGATGTGGGCTGCATTTTGGCTGCATTTTGGGCTGGAGCTTCTCGTGGTTTGAGGCCTGGCTTGCTCCACCCCCTGCTCTTGAGATTCTCCCGGATGTGGGCTGCATTTTGGCTGCCTTTAAGGCTGGAGCTTCTCGTGGTTTGAGGCCTGGCTTGCTCCACCCCCTGCTCTTGAGATTCTCCCGGATGTGGGCTGCATTTTGGCTGATTCTTGGGCTGGAGCTTCTCGTGGTTTGAGGCCTGGCTTGCTCCACCCCCTGCTCTTGAGATTCTCCCGGATGTGGGCTGCATTTTGGCTGCCTTTTGGCCTGGAGCTTCTCGTGGTTTGAGGCCTGGCTTGCTCCACCTCCTGCTCTTCATATTCTCTCAGATGTGGGCTGCATTTTGGCTGCCTTTAGGGCTGGAGCTTCTTGTGGTTTGAGGCCTGGCTTGCTCCACTCCCTGCTCTTGATATTCTCCCGGATGTGGGCTGCATTTTGGCTGATACTTGGGGTGGAGCTTCCCGTGGTTTGAGGCCTGGCTTGCTCCACCCCCTGCTCTTGAGATTCTCCCGGATGTGGGCTGCATTTTGGCTGCCTTTTGGGCTGGAGCTTCTCGTGGTTTGAGGCCTGGCTTGCTCCACCCCCTGCTCTTGAGATTCTCCCGGATGTGGGCTGAATTTTGGCTACATTTTGGGCTGGAGCTTCTCGTGGTTTGAGGCCTGGCTTGCTCCACCCCCTGCTCTTGAGATTCTCCCGGATGTGGTTAGGATTTTGGCTGCCTTTTGGGCTGGAGCTTCTCGTGGTTTGAGGCCTGGCTTGCTCCACCCCCTGCTCTTGATATTCTCCCGGAGGTGGGCTGCATTTTGGCTGCATTTTGGGCTACAGCTTCTTGAGGTTTGAGGCCTGGCTTGCTCCACCCCCTGCTCTTGAGATTCTACCGGATGTGGGCTGCATTTTGGCTGCTTTTGAACTGGAGCTTCTCGTGGTTTGAGGCCTGGCTTGCTCCATCCCCTGCTCTTGAGATTCTCCCGGATATGGGCTGCATTTTGGCTGCATTTTGGCCTAGAGCTTCTCGTGGTTTGAGGCCTGGCTTGCTCCACCCCCTGCTCTTGAGATTCTCCCGGAGGTGGGCTGCATTTTGGCTGCCTTTTGGGCTGGAGCTTCTCATGGTTTGAGGCCTGGCTTGCTCCACCCCCTGCTCTTCAGATTCTCCCAGATGTGGGCTGCATTTTGGCTGCCTTTTGGGCTGGAGCTTCTCGTGGTTTGAGGCCTGGCTTGCTCCACCCCCTGCTCTTGATATTCTCCCGGATGTGGTTAGGATTTTGGCTGCCTTTTGGGCTGGAGCTTCTCGTGGTTTGAGGCCTGGCTTGCTCCACCCCCTGCTCTTGAGATTCTCCCGGATGTGGGCTGCATTTTGGCTACAATTTATGCTGGAGCTTCTCGTGGTTTGAGGCCTGGCTTGCTCCACCCCCTGCTCTTGAGATTCTCCCGGATGTGGTTAGGATTTTGGCTGAATTTTGGGCTGGAGCTTCTCGTGGTTTGAGGCCTGGCTTGCTCCACCCCCTGCTCTGGATATTCTCCCGGAGGTGGGCTGCATTTTGGCTGCATTTTGGGCTACAGCTTCTTGAGGTTTGAGGCCTGGCTTGCTCCACCCCCTGCTCTTGAGATTCTCCCAGAGGTGGGCTGCATTTTGGCTGCCTTTTGGGCTGGAGCTTCTCGTGGTTTGAGGCCTGGCTTGCTCCACCCCCTGCTCTTGAGATTCTCCCGGATGTGGGCTGCATTTTGGCTGATTCTTGGGCTGGAGCTTCTCGTGGTTTGAGGCCTGGCTTTCTCCACCCCCTGCTCTTGAGATTCTCCCGGATGTGGGCTGTATTTTGGCTGCATTTTGGGCTACAGCTTCTTGAGGTTTGAGGCCTGGCTTGCTCCACCCCCTGCTCTTGAGATTCTCCCGGATGTGGTTAGGATTTGGCTGAATTTTGGGCTGGAGCTTCTCGTGGTTTGAGGCCTGGCTTGCTCCACCCCCTGCTCTTGAGATTCTCCCGGATGTGGGCTGCATTTTGGCTATAATTTATGCTGGAGCTTCTCGTGGTTTGAGGCCTGGCTTGCTCCACCCCCTGCTCTTGAGATTCTCCCGGATGTGGGTAGGATTTTGGCTGCATTTTGTGCTGGAGCTTCTCGTGGTTTGAGGCCTGGCTTGCTCCACCCCCTGCTCTTGATATTCTCCCGGAGGTGGGCTGCATTTTGGCTGCATTTTGGGCTACAGCTTCTTGAGGTTTGAGGCCTGGCTTGCTCCACCCCCTGCTCTTGAGATTCTACCGGATGTGGGCTGCATTTTGGCTGCCTTTTGAACTGGAGCTTCTCGTGGTTTGAGGCCTGGCTTGCTCCACCCCCTGCTCTTGAGATTCTCCCGGATGTGGGCTGCATTTTGGCTGCCTTTTGGGCTGGAGCTTCTCGTGGTTTGAGGCCTGGCTTGCTCCACCCCCTGCTCTTGAGATTCTCCCGGATGTGGGCTGCATTTTGGCTGCATTTTGGGCTGGAGCTTCTCATGGTTTGAGGCCTGGCTTGCTCCACCCCCTGCTCTTCAGATTCTCCCGGATGTGGGCTGCATTTTGGCTGCCTTTTGGGCTGGAGCTTCTCATGGTTTGAGGCCTGGCTTGCTCCACCCCCTGCTCTTGATATTCTCTCAGATGTGGGCTGCATTTTGGCTACATTTTGGGCTGGAGCTTCTCGTGGTTTGAGGCCTGGCTTTCTCCACACCCTGCTCTTGAGATTCTCCCGGATGTGGGCTGTATTTTGGCTGCCTTTTGGGCTGGAGCTTCTCGTGGTTTGAGGCCTGGCTTGCTCCAACCCCTGCTCTTGAGATTCTCCTGGATGTGGGCTGCATTTTGGCTGACATTTTGGGCTGGAGCTTCTCGAGGTTTGACGCCTGCCTTGCTCCAACCCCTACTCTTGAGATTCTCCCGGATATGGGCTGCATTTTGGCTGCCTTTTGGGCTGGAGCTTCTCATGGTTTGAGGCCTGGCTTGCTCCACCCCCTGCTCTTGAGATTCTCCCGGATGTGGGCTACATTTTGGCTGCATTTAGGGCTGGAACTTCTCGTGGTTTGAGGCCTGGCTTGGTCCACCCCCTGCTCTTGAGTTTCTCCCAGATGTGGGCTGCATTTTGGCTGACACTTGGGCTGGGGCTTCTCGTGGTTTGAGGCCTGGATTGCTCCAACCCCTGCTCTTGATATTCTCCCGGAGGTGGGCTGCATTTTGGCTGCATTTTGGGCTACAGCTTCTTGAGGTTTGAGGCCTGGCTTGCTCCACCCCCTGCTCTTGAGATTCTCCCGGAGGTGGGCTGCATTTTGGCTGCCTTTTGGGCTGGAGCTTCTCATGGTTTGAGGCCTGGCTTGCTCCACCCCCTGCTCTTGAGATTCTCCCGGATGTGGGCTGCATTTTGGCTGCGTTTTGGGCTGGAGCTTCTCATGGTTTGAGGCCTGGCTTGCTCCACCCCCTGCTCTTGAGATTCTCTCAGATGTGGGCTGCATTTTGGCTGCCTTTTGGGCTGGAGCTTCTTGTGGTTTGAGGCCTGGCTTGCTCCACCCCCTGCTCTTGAGATTCTCCCAGATGTGGGCTGCATTTTGGCTACATTTTGGGCTGGAGTTTCTCGTGGTTTGAGGCCTGGCTTGCTCCACCCCCTGCTCTTGAGATTCTCCCGGATGTGGGCTGCATTTTGGCTGCCTTTAAGGCTGGAGCTTCTCGTGGTTTGAGGCCTGGCTTGCTCCACCCCCTGCTCTTGAGATTCTCCCGGATGTGGGCTGCATTTTGGCTGATTCTTGGGCTGGAGCTTCTCGTGGTTTGAGGCCTGGCTTGCTCCACCCCCTGCTCTTGAGATTCTCCCGGATGTGGGCTGCATTTTGGCTGCCTTTAGGGCTGGAGCTTCTTGTGGTTTGAGGCCTGGCTTCCTCCACCCCCTGCTCTTGAGATTCTCCCGGATGTGGGCTGCATTTTAGCTGATTCTTGGGGTGGAGCTTCCCGTGGTTTGAGGCCTGGCTTGCTCCACCCCCTGCTCTTCAGATTCTCCCGGATGTGGGCTGCATTTTGGCTGCCTTTTGGGCTGGAGCTTCTCGTGGTTTGAGGCCTGGCTTGCTCCACCCCCTGCTCTTGAGATTCTCCCGGATGTGGGCTGCATTTTGGCTACATTTTGGGCTGGAGCTTCTCGTGGTTTGAGGCCTGGCTTGCTCCACCCCCTGCTCTTGAGATTCTCCCGGATGTGGTTAGGATTTTGGCTGCATTTTGGGCTGGAGCTTCTCGTGGTTTGAGGCCTGGCTTGCTCCACCCCCTGCTCTTGAGATTCTCCCGGAGGTGGGCTGCATTTTGGCTGCCTTTTGGGCTGGAGCTTCTCATGGTTTGAGGCCTGGCTTGCTCCACCCCCTGCTCTTCAGATTCTCCCGGATGTGGGCTGCATTTTGGCTGCCTTTTGGGCTGGAGCTTCTCATGGTTTGAGGCCTGGCTTGCTCCACCCCCTGCTCTTGAGGTTCTCCCGGATGTGGGCTGGATTTTGGCTGACTTTTGGGCTGGAGCTTCTCGTGGTTTGAGGCCTGGCTTGCTCCACCCCCTGCTCTTGATATTCTCCCGGATGTGGGCTGCATTTTGGCTGATTCTTGGGGTGGAGCTTCTCGTGGTTTGAGGCCTGGTTTGCTCCACCCCCTTCTCTTGAGATTCTCCCAGATGTGGGCTGCATTTTGGCTACATTTTTAGGCTGGAGCTTCTCGTGGTTTGAGGCCCGGCTTGCTCCACCCCCTGCTCTTGAGATTCTCCCGGATGTGGTTAGGATTTTGGCTGCCTTTTGGGCTGGAGCTTCTCGTGGTTTGACGCCTGGCTTGCTCCACCCCCTGCTCTTGAGATTCTCCCGGATGTGGGCTGCATTTTGGCTGCCTTTTGGGCTGGAGCTTCTCATGGTTTGAGGCCTGGCTTGCTCCACCCCCTGCTCTTGAGATTCTCTCAGATGTGGGCTGCATTTTGGCTGCCTTTTGGGCTGGAGCTTCTCATGGTTTGAGGCCTGGCTTGCTCCACCCCCTGCTCTTGAGATTCTCCCGGATGTGGGCTGCATTTTGGCTGATTCTTGGGTTGGAGCTTCTCGTGGTTTGAAGACTGGCTTACTCCACCCCCTCCTCTTGAGATTCTCCCAGATGTGGGCTGGATTTTGGCTGCCTTTTGGGCTGGAGCTTCTCGTGGTTTGAGGCCTGGCTTGCTCCACCCACTGCTCTTGAGATTCTCCCGGAGATGGGCTGGATTTTGGCTGCATTTTGGGCTGGAGCTTCTCGTGGTTTGAGGCCTGGCTTGCTCCACCCCCTGCTCTTGATATTCTCCCGGAGGTGGTCTGCATTTTGGCTGCCTTTTGGGCTGGAGCTTCTCGTGGTTTGAGGCCTGGCTTGCTCCACCCCCTGCTCTTGAGATTCTCTCGGATGTGGGCTGCATTTTGTCTGCCTTTTTTGCTCGAGCTTCTCGTGGTTTGAGGCCTGCCTTGCTCCACCCCCTGCTCTTGATATTCTCCCGGATGTGGCATGCATTTTGGCTGCCTTTTGGGCTGGAGCTTCTCGTGGTTTGAGGCCTGGCTTGCTCAACCCCCTGCTCTTGAGATTCTCCCAGATGTGGCCTGCATTTTGGCTGCATTTTGGGCTGGAGCTTCTCGTGGTTTGAGGCCTGGCTTGTTCCACCCCCTGCTCTTGAGATTCTCCCGGATGTGGGCTGCATTTTGGCTGATTCTTGGGTTGGAGCTTCTCGTGGTTTGAGGCCTGGCTTGCTCCACCCCCTTCTCTTGAGATTCTCCCAGATGTGGGCTGCATTTTGGCTGATTCTTGGGCTGGAGCTTCTCGTGCTTTGAGGCCTGGCTTGCTCCACCCCCTGCTCTTGAGATTCTCCCGGATGTGGGCTGCATTTTGGCTGCCTTTAGGGCTGGAGGTTCTCGTGGTTTGAGGCCTGGCTTGCTCCACCCCCTGCTCTTGAGATTCTCCCGGATGTGGGCTGCATTTTGGCTGCCTTTTGGGCTGGAGCTTCTCATGGTTTGAGGCCTGGCTTGCTCCACCCCTTGCTCTTGAAATTGTCCCGGATGTGGGCTGCATTTTGGCTGTATTTTTGGGCTGGAGCTTCTCGTGGTTTGAGGCCTGCCTTGCTCCACCCCCTGCTCTTGAGATTCTCCCGGATGTGGGCTGCATTTTGGCTGCCTTTTGGGTTGCAGCTTCTCGTGGTTTGAGGCCTGGCTTGCTCCACCCCCTGCTCTTGAGATTCTCTCAGATGTGGGCTGCATTTTGGCTGCCTTTAGGGCTGGAGCTTCTCGTGGTTTGAGGCCTGGCTTGCTCCACCCCCTGCTCTTGAGATTCTCCCGGATGTGGTTAGGATTTTGGCTGCATTTTGGGCTGGAGCTTCTCGTGGTTTGAGGCCTGGCTTGCTCCACCCCCTGCTCTTGAGATTCTCCCGGATGTGGGCTGCATTTTGGCTGTATTTTTGGGCTGGAGCTTCTCGTGGTTTGAGGCCTGCCTTGCTCCACCCCCTGCTCTTGAGATTCTCCCGGATGTGGGCTGCATTTTGGCTGACTTTTGGGCTGGAGCTTTTCGTGGTTTGAGGCCTGGCTTGCTCCACCCCCTGCTCTTGAGATTCTCTCAGATGTGGGCTGCATTTTGGCTGCCTTTAGGGCTGGAGCTTCTCGTGGTTTGAGGCCTGGCTTGCTCCACCCCCTGCTCTTGAGATTCTCCCGGATGTGGTTAGGATTTTGGCTGCATTTTGGGCTGGAGCTTCTCGTGGTTTGAGGCCTGGCTTGCTCCACCCCCTGCTCTTGAGATTCTCCCGGAGGTGGGCTGCATTTTGGCTGCCTTTTGGGCTGGAGCTTCTCATGGTTTGAGGCCTGGCTTGCTCCACCCCCTGCTCTTCAGATTCTCCCGGATGTGGGCTGCATTTTGGCTGCCTTTTGGGCTGGAGCTTCTCATGGTTTGAGGCCTGGCTTGCTCCACCCCCTGCTCTTGAGGTTCTCCCGGATGTGGGCTGGATTTTGGCTGACTTTTGGGCTGGAGCTTCTCGTGGTTTGAGGCCTGGCTTGCTCCACCCCCTGCTCTTGATATTCTCCCGGATGTGGGCTGCATTTTGGCTGATTCTTGGGGTGGAGCTTCCCGTGGTTTGAGGCCTGGTTTGCTCCACCCCCTTCTCTTGAGATTCTCCCAGATGTGGGCTGCATTTTGGCTACATTTTTGGGCTGGAGCTTCTCGTGGTTTGAGGCCCGGCTTGCTCCACCCCCTGCTCTTGAGATTCTCCCGGATGTGGTTAGGATTTTGGCTGCCTTTTGGGCTGGAGCTTCTCGTGGTTTGACGCCTGGCTTGCTCCACCCCCTGCTCTTGAGATTCTCCCGGATGTGGGCTGCATTTTGGCTGCCTTTTGGGCTGGAGCTTCTCATGGTTTGAGGCCTGGCTTGCTCCACCCCCTGCTCTTGATATTCTCTCAGATGTGGGCTGCATTTTGGCTGCCTTTTGGGCTGGAGCTTCTCATGGTTTGAGGCCTGGCTTGCTCCACCCCCTGCTCTTGAGATTCTCCCGGATGTGGGCTGCATTTTGGCTGATTCTTGGGTTGGAGCTTCTCGTGGTTTGAAGACTGGCTTACTCCACCCCCTGCTCTTGAGATTCTCCCAGATGTGGGCTGGATTTTGGCTGCCTTTTGGGCTGGAGCTTCTCGTGGTTTGAGGCCTGGCTTGCTCCACCCCCTGCTCTTGAGATTCTCCCGGAGGTGGGCTGGATTTTGGCTGCATTTTGGGCTGGAGCTTCTCGTGGTTTGAGGCCTGGCTTGCTCCACCCCCTGCTCTTGATATTCTCCCGGAGGTGGTCTGCATTTTGGCTGCCTTTTGGGCTGGAGCTTCTCGTGGTTTGAGGCCTGGCTTGCTCCACCCCCTGCTCTTGAGATTCTCCCGGATGTGGGCTGCATTTTGGCTGCCTTTTTTGCTGGAGCTTCTCGTGGTTTGAGGCCTGCCTTGCTCCACCCCCTGCTCTTGATATTCTCCCGGATGTGGCATGCATTTTGGCTGCCTTTTGGGCTGGAGCTTCTCGTGGTTTGAGGCCTGGCTTGCTCCACCCCCTGCTCTTGAGATTCTCCGAGATGTGGCCTGCATTTTGGCTGCATTTTGGGCTGGAGCTTCTCGTGGTTTGAGGCCTGGCTTGTTCCACCCCCTGCTCTTGAGATTCTCCCGGATGTGGGCTGCATTTTGGCTGATTCTTGGGTTGGAGCTTCTCGTGGTTTGAGGCCTGGCTTGCTCCACCCCCTGCTCTTGAGATTCTCCCAGATGTGGGCTGCATTTTGGCTGATTCTTGGGCTGGAGCTTCTCGTGGTTTGAGGCCTGGCTTGCTCCACCCCCTGCTCTTGAGATTCTCCCGGATGTGGGCTGCATTTTGGCTGCCTTTAGGGCTGGAGGTTCTCGTGGTTTGAGGCCTGGCTTGCTCCACCCCCTGCTCTTGAGATTCTCCCGGAGGTGGGCTGCATTTTGGCTGCATTTTGGGCTGGAGCTTCTCATGGTTTGAGGCCTGGCTTGCTCCACCCCCTGCTCTTGAAATTGTCCCGGATGTGGGCTGCATTTTGGCTGTATTTTTGGGCTGGAGCTTCTCGTAGTTTGAGGCCTGCCTTGCTCCACCCCCTGCTCTTGAGATTCTCCCGGATGTGGGCTGCATTTTGGCTGCCTTTTGGGTTGCAGCTTCTCGTGGTTTGAGGCCTGGCTTGCTCCACCCCCTGCTCTTGAGATTCTCCCGGATGTGGGCTGCATTTTGGCTGCCTTTTGGGCTGGAGCTTTTCGTGGTTTGAGGCCTGGCTTGCTCCACCCCCTGCTCTTGAGATTCTCCCGGAAGTGGGCTGCATTTTGGCTGCATTTTTTGCTGGAGCTTCTCGTGGTTTGAGGCCTGGCTTGCTCCACCCCCTGCTCTTGAGATTCTCCCGGACGTGGGCTGCATTTTGGCTGCCTTTTGGGCTGGAGCTTCTCGTGGTTTGAGGCCTGCCTTCCTCCACCCCCTGCTCTTGATATTCTCCCGGATGTCGGCTGGATTTTGGCTGCCTTTTGGGCTGGAGCTTCTCGTGGTTTGAGGCCTGGCTTGCTCAACCCCCTGCTCTTGAGATTCTCACGGATGTGGGCTGAATTTTGGATGATTCTTGGGCTGGAGCTTCTCGTGGTTTGAGGCCTGGCTTGCTCCACCCCCTGCTCTTGAGATTCTCCCAGATGTGGCCTGCATTTTGGCTGCATTTTGGGCTGGAGCTTCTCGTGGTTTGAGGCCTGGCTTGTTCCACCCCCTGCTCTTGAGATTCTCCTGCATGTGGGCTGCATTTTGGCTGCATTTTGGGCTGGAGCTTCTCGTGGTTTGAGGCCTGGCTTGTTCCACCCCCTGCTCTTGAGATTCTCCCGGATGTGGGCTGCATTTTGGCTGATTCTTGGGTTGGAGCTTCTCGTGGTTTGAGGCCTGGCTTGCTCCACCCCCTGCTCTTGAGATTCTCCCGGATGTGGGCTGCATTTTGGCTGCCTTTAGGGCTGGAGGTTCTCGTGGTTTGAGGCCTGGCTTGCTCCACAACCTGCTCTTGAGATTCTCCCGTATGTGGGCTGCATTTTGGCTGCCTTTTGGGCTGCAGCTTCTCATGGTTTGAGGCCTGGCTTGCTCCACCCCCTGCTCTTGAGATTCTCCCGGATGTGGGCTGGATTTTGGCTGCCTTTTTTGCTGGAGCTTCTCGTGGTTTGAGGCCTGGCTTGCTCCACAACCTGCTCTTGAGATTCTCCCGCATGTGTCCTGCATTTTGGCTGCCTTTTTTGCTGGAGCTTCTCGTGGTTTGAGGCCTGGCTTGCTCCACCCCCTGCTCTTGAGATTCTCCCGGATGTGGGCTGGATTTTGGCTGCCTTTTGGGCTGGAGCTTCTCGTGGTTTGAGGCCTGGATTGCTCAACCCCCTGCTCTTGAGATTCTCACGGATGTGGGCTGAATTTTGGCTGCCTTTTGGGCTGGAGGTTCTCGTGGTTTGAGGCCTGGCTTGCTCCACCCCCTGCTCTTGAGATTCTCCCAGATGTGGGCTGCATTTTGGCTGCATTTTGGGCTGGAGCTTCTCGTGGTTTGAGGCCTGGCTTGTTCCACCCCCTGCTCTTGAGATTCTCCCGGATGTGGGCTGCATTTTGGCTGCATTTTGGGCTGGAGCTTCTCGTGGTTTGAGGCCTGGCTTGTTCCACCCCCTGCTCTTGAGATTCTCCCGGATGTGGGCTGCATTTTGGCTGATTCTTGGGTTGGAGCTTCTCGTGGTTTGAGGCCTGGCTTGCTCCACCCCCAGCTCTTGAGATTCTCCCAGATGTGGGCTGCATTTTGGCTGATTCTTGGGCTGGAGCTTCTCATGGTTTGAGGCCTGGCTTGCTCCACCCCCTGCTCTTGAGATTCTCCCAGATGTGGGCTGAATTTTGGCTGCCTTTTGGGCTGGAGCTTCTCGTGGTTTGAGGCCTGGCTTGCTCCACCCCCTGCTCTTGAGATTCTCCCGGATGTGGGCTGCATTTTGGCTGCCTTTTGGGCTGGAGCTTCTCATGGTTTGAGGCCTGGCTTGCTCCACCCCCTGCTCTTGAGATTCTCCCGGATGTGGGCTGCATTTTGGCTGCCTTTTGGGCTGGAGCTTCTCATGGTTTGAGGCCTGGCTTGCTCCACCCCTTGCTCTTGAAATTGTCCCGGATGTGGGCTGCATTTTGGCTGTATTTTTGGGCTGGAGCTTCTCGTGGTTTGAGGCCTGGCTTGCTCCACCCCCTGCTCTTGAGATTCTCCCGGATGTGGGCTGCATTTTGGCTGCCTTTTGGGTTGCAGCTTCTCGTGGTTTGAGGCCTGGCTTGCTCCACCCCCTGCTCTTGAGATTCTCCCGGATGTGGGCTGCATTTTGGCTGCCTTTTGGGCTGGAGCTTTTCGTGGTTTGAGGCCTGGCTTGCTCCACCCCCTGCTCTTGAGATTCTCTCAGATGTGGGCTGCATTTTGGCTGCCTTTAGGGCTGGAGCTTCTCGTGGTTTGAGGCCTGGCTTGCTCCACCCCCTGCTCTTGATATTCTCCCGGATGTGGGCTGCATTTTGGCTGATTCTTGGGGTGGAGCTTCCCGTGGTTTGAGGCCTGGTTTGCTCCACCCCCTTCTCTTGAGATTCTCCCAGATGTGGGCTGCATTTTGGCTACATTTTTGGGCTGGAGCTTCTCGTGGTTTGAGGCCCGGCTTGCTCCACCCCCTGCTCTTGAGATTCTCCCGGATGTGGTTAGGATTTTGGCTGCCTTTTGGGCTGGAGCTTCTCGTGGTTTGACGCCTGGCTTGCTCCACCCCCTGCTCTTGAGATTCTCCCGGATGTGGGCTGCATTTTGGCTGCCTTTTGGGCTGGAGCTTCTCATGGTTTGAGGCCTGGCTTGCTCCACCCCCTGCTCTTGATATTCTCTCAGATGTGGGCTGCATTTTGGCTGCCTTTTGGGCTGGAGCTTCTCATGGTTTGAGGCCTGGCTTGCTCCACCCCCTGCTCTTGAGATTCTCCCGGATGTGGGCTGCATTTTGGCTGATTCTTGGGTTGGAGCTTCTCGTGGTTTGAAGACTGGCTTACTCCACCCCCTCCTCTTGAGATTCTCCCAGATGTGGGCTGGATTTTGGCTGCCTTTTGGGCTGGAGCTTCTCGTGGTTTGAGGCCTGGCTTGCTCCACCCCCTGCTCTTGAGATTCTCCCGGAGGTGGGCTGGATTTTGGCTGCATTTTGGGCTGGAGCTTCTCGTGGTTTGAGGCCTGGCTTGCTCCACCCCCTGCTCTTGATATTCTCCCGGAGGTGGTCTGCATTTTGGCTGCCTTTTGGGCTGGAGCTTCTCGTGGTTTGAGGCCTGGCTTGCTCCACCCCCTGCTCTTGAGATTCTCCCGGATGTGGGCTGCATTTTGGCTGCCTTTTTTGCTGGAGCTTCTCGTGGTTTGAGGCCTGCCTTGCTCCACCCCCTGCTCTTGATATTCTCCCGGATGTGGCATGCATTTTGGCTGCCTTTTGGGCTGGAGCTTCTCGTGGTTTGAGGCCTGGCTTGCTCCACCCCCTGCTCTTGAGATTCTCCCAGATGTGGCCTGCATTTTGGCTGCATTTTGGGCTGGAGCTTCTCGTGGTTTGAGGCCTGGCTTGTTCCACCCCCTGCTCTTGAGATTCTCCCGGATGTGGGCTGCATTTTGGCTGATTCTTGGGTTGGAGCTTCTCGTGGTTTGAGGCCTGGCTTGCTCCACCCCCTGCTCTTGAGATTCTCCCAGATGTGGGCTGCATTTTGGCTGATTCTTGGGCTGGAGCTTCTCGTGGTTTGAGGCCTGGCTTGCTCCACCCCCTGCTCTTGAGATTCTCCCGGATGTGGGCTGCATTTTGGCTGCCTTTAGGGCTGGAGGTTCTCGTGGTTTGAGGCCTGGCTTGCTCCACCCCCTGCTCTTGAGATTCTCCCGGATGTGGGCTGCATTTTGGCTGCCTTTTGGGCTGGAGCTTCTCATGGTTTGAGGCCTGGCTTGCTCCACCCCCTGCTCTTGAAATTGTCCCGGATGTGGGCTGCATTTTGGCTGTTTTTTTGGGCTGGAGCTTCTCGTGGTTTGAGGCCTGCCTTGCTCCACCCCCTGCTCTTGAGATTCTCCCGGATGTGGGCTGCATTTTGGCTGCCTTTTGGGTTGCAGCTTCTCGTGGTTTGAGGCCTGGCTTGCTCCACCCCCTGCTCTTGAGATTCTCACAGATGTGGGCTGCATTTTGGCTGAATTTTGGGCTGGAGCTTTTCGTGGTTTGAGGCCTGGCTTGCTCCACCCCCTGCTCTTGAGATTCTCCCGGAAGTGGGCTGCATTTTGGCTGCATTTTTTGCTGGAGCTTCTCGTGGTTTGAGGCCTGGCTTGCTCCACCCCCTGCTCTTGAGATTCTCCCGCATGTGGGCTGCATTTTGGCTGCCTTTTGGGCTGGAGCTTCTCGTGGTTTGAGGCCTGCCTTCCTCCACCCCCTGCTCTTCAGATTCTCCCGGATGTGGGCTGCATTTTGGCTGCCTTTTGGGCTGGAGCTTCTCGTGGTTTGAGGCCTGGCTTGCTCAACCCCCTGCTCTTGAGATTCTCACGGATGTGGGCTGAATTTTGGATGATTCTTGGGCTGGAGCTTCTCGTGGTTTGAGGCCTGGCTTGCTCCACCCCCTGCTCTTGAGATTCTCCCAGATGTGGCCTGCATTTTGGCTGCATTTTGGGCTGGAGCTTCTCGTGGTTTGAGGCCTGGCTTGTTCCACCCCCTGCTCTTGAGATTCTCCTGCATGTGGGCTGCATTTTGGCTGCATTTTGGGCTGGAGCTTCTCGTGGTTTGAGGCCTGGCTTGTTCCACCCCCTGCTCTTGAGATTCTCCCGGATGTGGGCTGCATTTTGGCTGATTCTTGGGTTGGAGCTTCTCGTGGTTTGAGGCCTGGCTTGCTCCAACCCCTGCTCTTGAGATTCTCCCGCATGTGGGCTGCATTTTGGCTGCCTTTAGGGCTGGAGCTTCTCGTGGTTTGAGGCCTGGCTTGCTCCACAACCTGCTCTTGAGATTCTCCCGTATGTGGGCTGCATTTTGGCTGCCTTTTGGGCTGGAGCTTCTCATGGTTTGAGGCCTGGCTTGCTCCACCCCCTGCTCTTGAGATTCTCCCGGATGTGGGCTGGATTTTGGCTGCCTTTTGGGCTGGAGCTTCTCGTGGTTTGAGGCCTGGCTTGCTCAACCCCCTGCTCTTGAGATTCTCACGGATGTGGGCTGAATTTTGGATGATTCTTGGGCTGGAGCTTCTCGTGGTTTGAGGCCTGGCTTGCTCCACCCCCTGCTCTTGAGATTCTCCCAGATGTGGCCTGCATTTTGGCTGCATTTTGGGCTGGAGCTTCTCGTGGTTTGAGGCCTGGCTTGTTCCACCCCCTGCTCTTGAGATTCTCCCGGATGTGGGCTGCATTTTGGCTGCATTTTGGGCTGGAGCTTCTCGTGGTTTGAGGCCTGGCTTGTTCCACCCCCTGCTCTTGAGATTCTCCCGGATGTGGGCTGCATTTTGGCTGATTCTTGGGTTGGAGCTTCTCGTGGTTTGAGGCCTGGATTGCTCAACCCCCTGCTCTTGAGATTCTCACGGATGTGGGCTGAATTTTGGCTGCCTTTTGGGCTGGAGGTTCTCGTGGTTTGAGGCCTGGCTTGCTCCACCCCCTGCTCTTGAGATTCTCCCAGATGTGGTCTGCATTTTGGCTGCATTTTGGGCTGGAGCTTCTCGTGGTTTGAGGCCTGGCTTGTTCCACCCCCTGCTCTTGAGATTCTCCCGGATGTGGGCTGCATTTTGGCTGCATTTTGGGCTGGAGCTTCTCGTGGTTTGAGGCCTGGCTTGTTCCACCCCCTGCTCTTGAGATTCTCCCGGATGTGGGCTGCATTTTGGCTGATTCTTGGGTTGGAGCTTCTCGTGGTTTGAGGCCTGGCTTGCTCCACCCCCAGCTCTTGAGATTCTCCCAGATGTGGGCTGCATTTTGGCTGATTCTTGGGCTGGAGCTTCTCATGGTTTGAGGCCTGGCTTGCTCCACCCCCTGCTCTTGAGATTCTCCCAGATGTGGGCTGAATTTTGGCTGCCTTTTGGGCTGGAGCTTCTCGTGGTTTGAGGCCTGGCTTGCTCCACCCACTGCTCTTGAGATTCTCCCGGAGGTGGGCTGGATTTTGGCTGCATTTTGGGCTGGAGCTTCTCGTGGTTTGAGGCCTGGCTTGCTCCACCCCCTGCTCTTGATATTCTCCCGGAGGTGGTCTGCATTTTGGCTGCCTTTTGGGCTGGAGCTTCTCGTGGTTTGAGGCCTGGCTTGCTCCACCCCCTGCTCTTGAGATTCTCCCGGATGTGGGCTGCATTTTGGCTGCCTTTTTTGCTGGAGCTTCTCGTGGTTTGAGGCCTGCCTTGCTCCACCCCCTGCTCTTGATATTCTCCCGGATGTGGCATGCATTTTGGCTGCCTTTTGGGCTGGAGCTTCTCGTGGTTTGAGGCCTGGCTTGCTCCACCCCCTGCTCTTGAGATTCTCCCAGATGTGGCCTGCATTTTGGCTGCATTTTGGGCTGGAGCTTCTCGTGGTTTGAGGCCTGGCTTGTTCCACCCCCTGCTCTTGAGATTCTCCCGGATGTGGGCTGCATTTTGGCTGATTCTTGGGTTGGAGCTTCTCGTGGTTTGAGGCCTGGCTTGCTCCACCCCCTGCTCTTGAGATTCTCCCAGATGTGGGCTGCATTTTGGCTGATTCTTGGGCTGGAGTTTCTCGTGGTTTGAGGCCTGGCTTGCTCCACCCCCTGCTCTTGAGATTCTCCCGGATGTGGGCTGCATTTTGGCTGCCTTTTGGGCTGGAGCTTCTCATGGTTTGAGGCCTGGCTTGCTCCACCCCCTGCTCTTGAAATTGTCCCGGATGTGGGCTGCATTTTGGCTGTATTTTTGGGCTGGAGCTTCTCGTGGTTTGAGGCCTGCCTTGCTCCACCCCCTGCTCTTGAGATTCTCCCGGATGTGGGCTGCATTTTGGCTGCCTTTTGGGTTGCAGCTTCTCGTGGTTTGAGGCCTGGCTTGCTCCACCCCCTGCTCTTGAGATTCTCCCGGATGTGGGCTGCATTTTGGCTGACTTTTGGGCTGGAGCTTTTCGTGGTTTGAGGCCTGGCTTGCTCCACCCCCTGCTCTTGAGATTCTCCCGGAAGTGGGCTGCATTTTGGCTGCATTTTTTGCTGGAGCTTCTCGTGGTTTGAGGCCTGGCTTGCTCCACCCCCTGCTCTTGAGATTCTCCCGGATGTGGGCTGCATTTTGGCTGCCTTTTGGGCTGGAGCTTCTCGTGGTTTGAGGCCTGCCTTCCTCCACCCCCTGCTCTTGATATTCTCCCGGATGTCGGCTGGATTTTGGCTGCCTTTTGGGCTGGAGCTTCTCGTGGTTTGAGGCCTGGCTTGCTCAACCCCCTGCTCTTGAGATTCTCACGGATGTGGGCTGAATTTTGGATGATTCTTGGGCTGGAGCTTCTCGTGGTTTGAGGCCTGGCTTGCTCCACCCCCTGCTCTTGAGATTCTCCCAGATGTGGCCTGCATTTTGGCTGCATTTTGGGCTGGAGCTTCTCGTGGTTTGAGGCCTGGCTTGTTCCACCCCCTGCTCTTGAGATTCTCCTGCATGTGGGCTGCATTTTGGCTGCATTTTGGGCTGGAGCTTCTCGTGGTTTGAGGCCTGGCTTGTTCCACCCCCTGCTCTTGAGATTCTCCCGGATGTGGGCTGCATTTTGGCTGATTCTTGGGTTGGAGCTTCTCGTGGTTTGAGGCCTGGCTTGCTCCAACCCCTGCTCTTGAGATTCTCCCGCATGTGGGCTGCATTTTGGCTGCCTTTAGGGCTGGAGCTTCTCGTGGTTTGAGGCCTGGCTTGCTCCACAACCTGCTCTTGAGATTCTCCCGTATGTGGGCTGCATTTTGGCTGCCTTTTGGGCTGGAGCTTCTCATGGTTTGAGGCCTGGCTTGCTCCACCCCCTGCTCTTGAGATTCTCCCGGATGTGGGCTGGATTTTGGCTGCCTTTTGGGCTGGAGCTTCTCGTGGTTTGAGGCCTGGCTTGCTCAACCCCCTGCTCTTGAGATTCTCACGGATGTGGGCTGAATTTTGGATGATTCTTGGGCTGGAGCTTCTCGTGGTTTGAGGCCTGGCTTGCTCCACCCCCTGCTCTTGAGATTCTCCCAGATGTGGCCTGCATTTTGGCTGCATTTTGGGCTGGAGCTTCTCGTGGTTTGAGGCCTGGCTTGTTCCACCCCCTGCTCTTGAGATTCTCCCGGATGTGGGCTGCATTTTGGCTGCATTTTGGGCTGGAGCTTCTCGTGGTTTGAGGCCTGGCTTGTTCCACCCCCTGCTCTTGAGATTCTCCCGGATGTGGGCTGCATTTTGGCTGATTCTTGGGTTGGAGCTTCTCGTGGTTTGAGGCCTGGCTTGCTCCACCCCCTGCTCTTCAGATTCTCCCGCATGTGGGCTGCATTTTGGCTGCCTTTTGGGCTGGAGGTTCTCGTGGTTTGAGGCCT
This sequence comes from Rhynochetos jubatus, assembly GCA_027574665.1. Lineage (NCBI taxonomy): Eukaryota > Metazoa > Chordata > Aves > Eurypygiformes > Rhynochetidae > Rhynochetos > Rhynochetos jubatus. The sequence goes on from CM050669.1 coordinate 1,946,525, forward strand.
GGCTTGCTCCACAACCTGCTCTTGAGATTCTCCCGTATGTGGGCTGCATTTTGGCTGCCTTTTGGGCTGGAGCTTCTCATGGTTTGAGGCCTGGCTTGCTCCACCCCCTGCTCTTGAGATTCTCCCGGATGTGGGCTGGATTTTGGCTGCCTTTTTTGCTGGAGCTTCTCGTGGTTTGAGGCCTGGCTTGCTCCACAACCTGCTCTTGAGATTCTCCCGCATGTGTCCTGCATTTTGGCTGCCTTTTTTGCTGGAGCTTCTCGTGGTTTGAGGCCTGGCTTGCTCCACCCCCTGCTCTTGAGATTCTCCCGGATGTGGGCTGGATTTTGGCTGCCTTTTGGGCTGGAGCTTCTCGTGGTTTGAGGCCTGGATTGCTCAACCCCCTGCTCTTGAGATTCTCACGGATGTGGGCTGAATTTTGGCTGCCTTTTGGGCTGGAGGTTCTCGTGGTTTGAGGCCTGGCTTCCTCCACCCCCTGCTCTTGAGATTCTCCCAGATGTGGTCTGCATTTTGGCTGCATTTTGGGCTGGAGCTTCTCGTGGTTTGAGACCTGGCTTGTTCCACCCCCTGCTCTTGAGATTCTCCCGGATGTGGGCTGCATTTTGGCTGCATTTTGGGCTGGAGCTTCTCGTGGTTTGAGGCCTGGCTTGTTCCACCCCCTGCTCTTGAGATTCTCCCGGATGTGGGCTGCATTTTGGCCGATTCTTGGGTTGGAGCTTCTCGTGGTTTGAGGCCTGGCTTGCTCCACCCCCAGCTCTTGAGATTCTCCCAGATGTGGGCTGAATTTTGGCTGATTCTTGGGCTGGAGCTTCTCGTGGTTTGAGGCCTGGCTTGCTCCACCCCCTGCTCTTGAGATTCTCCCGGATGTGGGCTGCATTTTGGCTGCCTTTTGGGCTGGAGCTTCTCATGGTTTGAGGCCTGGCTTGCTCCACCCCCTGCTCTTGAAATTGTCCCGGATGTGGGCTGCATTTTGGCTGTTTTTTTGGGCTGGAGCTTCTCGTGGTTTGAGGCCTGCCTTGCTCCACCCCCTGCTCTTGAGATTCTCCCGGATGTGGGCTGCATTTTGGCTGCCTTTTGGGTTGCAGCTTCTCGTGGTTTGAGGCCTGGCTTGCTCCACCCCCTGCTCTTGAGATTCTCCCGGATGTGGGCTGCATTTTGGCTGCCTTTTTTGCTGGAGCTTCTCGTGGTTTGAGGCCTGGCTTGCTCCACCCCCTGCTCTTGAGATTCTCCCGCATGTGGGCTGCATTTTGGCTGCATTTTGGGCTGGAGCTTCTCGTGGTTTGAGGCCTGCCTTCCTCCACCCCCTGCTCTTGAGATTCTCCCGGATGTGGGCTGGATTTTGGCTGCTTTTTGGGCTGGAGCTTCTCGTGGTTTGAGGCCTGGCTTGCTCAACCCCCTGCTCTTGAGATTCTCACGGATGTGGGCTGAATTTTGGATGATTCTTGGGCTGGAGCTTCTCGTGGTTTGAGGCCTGGCTTGCTCCACCCCCTGCTCTTGAGATTCTCCCAGATGTGGCCTGCATTTTGGCTGCATTTTGGGCTGGAGCTTCTCGTGGTTTGAGGCCTGGCTTGTTCCACCCCCTGCTCTTGAGATTCTCCCGGATGTGGGCTGCATTTTGGCTGCCTTTTGGGCTGGAGCTTCTCGTGGTTTGAGGCCTGGCTTGTTCCACCCCCTGCTCTTGAGATTCTCCCGGATGTGGGCTGCATTTTGGCTGATTCTTGGGTTGGAGCTTCTCGTGGTTTGAGGCCTGGCTTGCTCCACCCCCTGCTCTTGAGATTCTCCCGGATGTGGGCTGGATTTTGGCTGCCTTTTGGGCTGGAGCTTCTCGTGGTTTGAGGCCTGCCTTCCTCCACCCCCTGCTCTTGATATTCTCCCGGATGTGGGCTGGATTTTGGCTGCCTTTTGGGCTGGAGCTTCTCGTGGTTTGAGGCCTGGCTTGCTCCACCCCCTGCTCTTGAGATTCTCCCGGATGTGGGCTGCATTTTGGCTGCCTTTTGGGCTGGAGCTTCTCATGGTTTATGGCCTGTCTTACTCCACCCCCTGCTCTTGAGATTCTCCCGGAGGTGGGCTGCATTTTTGCTGCCTTTTGGGCTGGAGCTTCTCGTGGTTTGAGGCCTGGCTTGCTCCACCCCCAGCTCTTGATATTCTCCCGCATGTGGGCTGCATTTTGGCTGTTTTTTTGGGCTGGAGCTTCTCGTGGTTTGAGGCCTGCCTTGCTCCACCCCCTGCTCTTGAGATTCTCCCGGATGTGAGCTGCATTTTGGCTGCCTTTTGGGTTGCAGCTTCTCGTGGTTTGAGGCCTGGCTTGCTCCACCCCCTGCTCTTGAGATTCTCCCGGAGGTGGGCTGCATTTTGGCTGCCTTTTGGGCTGGAGCTTCTCGTGGTTTGAGGCCTGGCTTGCTCCACCCCCTGCTCTTGAGATTCTCCCGGATGTGTCCTGCATTTTGGCTGCCTTTTTTGCTGGAGCTTCTCGTGGTTTGAGGCCTGGCTTGCTCCACCCCCTGCTCTTGAGATTCTCCCGGATGTGGGCTGTATTTTGGCTGCCTTTTGGGCTGGAGCTTCTCGTGGTTTGAGTCCTGCCTTCCTCCACCCCCTGCTCTTGATATTCTCCCGGATGTGGGCTGGATTTTGGCTGCCTTTTGGGCTGGAGCTTCTCGTGGTTTGAGGCCTGGCTTGCTCAACCCCCTGCTCTTGAGATTCTCACGGATGTGGGCTGAATTTTGGATGATTCTTGGGCTGGAGCTTCTCGTGGTTTGAGGCCTGGCTTGCTCCACCCCCTGCTCTTGAGATTCTCCCAGATGTGGCCTGCATTTTGGCTGCATTTTGGGCTGGAGCTTCTCGTGGTTTGAGGCCTGGCTTGTTCCACCCCCTGCTCTTGAGATTCTCCCGGATGTGGGCTGCATTTTGGCTGCATTTTGGGCTGGAGCTTCTCGTGGTTTGAGGCCTGGATTGTTCCACCCCCTGCTCTTGAGATTCTCACGGATGTGGGCTGCATTTTGGCTGATTCTTGGGTTGGAGCTTCTCGTGGTTTGAGGCCTGGCTTGCTCCACCCCCTGCTCTTGAGATTCTCCCGGAGGTGGGCTGCATTTTGGCTGATTCTTGGGCTGGAGCTTCTCGTGGTTTGAGGCCTGGCTTGCTCCACCCCCTGCTCTTGAGATTCTCCCGTATGTGGGCTGCATTTTGGCTGCCTTTTGGGCTGGAGCTTCTCATGGTTTGAGGCCTGGCTTGCTCCACCCCCTGCTCTTGAAATTGTCCCGGATGTGGGCTGCATTTTGGCTGTTTTTTTGGGCTGGAGCTTCTCGTGGTTTGAGGCCTGGCTTGCTCCACCCCCTGCTCTTGAGATTCTCCCGGATGTGGGCTGCATTTTGGCTGATTCTTGGGTTGGAGCTTCTCGAGGTTTGCGGCCTGGCTTGCTCCACCCCCTGCTCTTGATATTCTCCCGGATGTGGCATGGATTTTGTCTGCATTTTGGGCTGGAGCTTCTCGTGGTTTGAGGCCTGGCTTGCTCCACCCCCTGCACTTGAGATTCTCCCGGATGTGGTCTGCATTTTGGCTGCCTTTTGGGCTGGAGCTTCTCGTGGTTTGAGGCCTGGCTTGCTCCACCCCCTGCTCTAGAGATTCTCCCGGATGTGGGCTGCATTTTGGCTGATATTTGGGCTGGAGCTTCTTGTGGTTTGAGGCCTGGCTTGCTCCACCCCCTGCTCTTGAGATTCTCCCAGATGTGGGCTGGATTTTGGCTGCCTTTTGGGCTGGAGCTTCTTGTGGTTTGAGGCCTGGCTTGTTCCACCCCCTGCTCTTGAGATTCTCCCGGATGTGGGCTCCATTTTGGCTGATTCTTGGGTTGGAGCTTCTCGTGGTTTGAGGCCTGGCTTGCTCCACCCCCTGCTCTTGATATTCTCCCGGATGTGGGCTGCATTTTGGCTGCATTTTGGGGTGGAGCTTCTCGTGGTTTGAGGCCTGGCTTGCTCCACCCCCTGCTCTTGAAATTGTCCCGGATGTGGGCTGCATTTTGGCTGTTTTTTTGGGCTGGAGCTTCTCGTGGTTTGAGGCCTGGCTTGCTCCACCCCCTGCTCTTGATATTCTCCCGGATGTGGCCTGGATTTTGTCTGCATTTTGGGCTGGAGCTTCTCGTGGTTTGAGGCCTGGCTTGCTCCACCCCCTGCACTTGAGATTCTCCCGGATGTGGGCTGCATTTTGGCTGCATTTTGGGCTGGAGCTTCTCGTGGTTTGAGGCCTGGCTTGCTCCACCCCCTGCTCTAGAGATTCTCCCGGATGTGGGCTGCATTTTGGCTGATATTTGGGCTGGAGCTTCTTGTGGTTTGAGGCCTGGCTTGCTCCACCCCCTGCTCTTGAGATTCTCCCGGATGTGGGCTGCATTTTGGCTGCATTTTGGGCTGGAGCTTCTCGTGGTTTGAGGCCTGGCTTGCTCCACCCCCTGCTCTTGAGATTCTCCCGGATGTGGGCTGCATTTTGGCTGCCTTTAGGGCTGGAGCTTCTCGTGGTTTGAGGCCTGGCTTGCTCCACCCCCTGCTCTTGAGATTCTCCCGGATGTGGGCTGCATTTTGGCTGCCTTTAGGGCTGGAGCTTCTCGTGGTTTGAGGCCTGGCTTGCTCCACCCCCTGCTCTTGAGATTCTCCCAGATGTGGTCTGCATTTTGGCTGATTCTTGGGTAGGAGCTTCTCGTGGTTTGAAGCCTGGCTTCCTCCACCCCCTGCTCTTGAGATTCTCCCGGATGTGGGCTGCATTTTGGCTGATTCTTGGGTTGGAGCTTCTCGTGGTTTGAAGCCTGGCTTACTCCACCCCCTGCTCTTGAGATTCTCCCAGATGTGGGCTGGATTTTGGCTGCCTTTTGGGCTGGAGCTTCTCAAGGTTTGAGGCCTGCCTTGCTCCACACCCTGCTCTTGAGATTCTCGCGGATGTGGGCTGCATTTTGGCTGCCTTTTGGGCTGGAGCTTCTCGTGGTTTGAGGCCTGGCTTGCTCCACCCCCTGCTCTTGAGATTCTCCCGGATGTGGGCTGAATTTTGGATGATTCTTGGGCTGGAGCTTCTCATGGTTTGAGGCCTGGCTTGCTCCAACCCCTGCTCTTGAGATTCTCCCAGATGTGGCCTGCATTTTGGCTGCATTTTGGGCTGGAGCTTCTCGTGGTTTGAGGCCTGGCTTGCTCCACCCCCTGCTCTTGAGTTTCTCCCGGATGTGGGCTGGATTTTGTCTGCATTTTGGGCTTGAGCTTCTCGTGGTTTGAGGCCTGCCTTGCTCCACCCCCTGCTCTTGATATTCTCCCGGATGTGGGCTGAATTTTGGCTGCCTTTTGGGCTGGAGCTTCTCGTGGTTTGAGGCCTGGCTTGCTCCACCCCCTGCTCTTGAGATTCTCCCGGATGTGGGCTGCATTTTGGCTGCCTTTAGGGCTGGATCTTCTCGTGGTTTGAGGCCTGGCTTGCTCCACCCCCTGCTCTTGAGATTCTCCCAGATGTGGGCTGCATTTTGGCTGCCTTTTGGGCTGGAGCTTCTCGTGGTTTGAGGCCTGGCTTGCTCCACCCCCTGCTCTTGAGATTCTCCCGGATGTGGGCTGCATTTTGGCTGCCTTTTGGGCTGGAGCTTCTCGTGGTTTGATGCCTGCCTTGCTCCACCCCCTGCTCTTGAGATTCTCCCGGATGTGGGCTGCATTTTGGCTGCCTTTTGGGCTGGAGCTTCTCGTGGTTTGAGGCCTGGCTTGCTCCACCCCCTGCTCTTGAGATTCTCCCAGATGTGGGCTGCATTTTGTCTCCATTTTGGGCTGGAGCTTCTTGTGGTTTGAGGCCTGGCTTGCTCCACCCCCTGCTCTTGAGATTCTCCTGGATGTGGCCTGCATATTGGCTGCCTTTTGGGCTGGAGCTTCTCGTGGTTTGAGGCCTGGCTTGCTCCACCCCCTGCTCTTGAGATTGTCCCGGATGTGGGCTGCATTTTGGCTGCCTTTTGGGCTGGAGCTTCTCGTGGTTTGTGGCCTGGCTTGCTCCACCCCCTGCTCTTGAGATTCTCGCGGAGGTGGTCTGCATTTTGGCTGCCTTTTGGGCTGGAGCTTCTCATGGTTTGAGGCCTGGCTTGCTCCACCCCCTGCTCTTGATATTCTCCCGGAGGTGGGCTGCATTTTGGCTGCTTTTTGGGCTGGAGCATCTCGTGGTTTGAGGCCTGGCTTGCTCCACCCCCTGCTCTTGATATTCTCCCGGATGTGGGCTGCATTTTGGCTGCCTTTTGGGTTGCAGCTTCTCGTGGTTTGAGGCCTGGCTTGCTCCACCCCCTGCTCTTGATATTCTCCCGGATGTGGTTAGGATTTTGTCTGCCTTTTGTGCTGGAGCTTCTCGTGGTTTGAGGCCTGGCTTGCTCCACCCCCTGCTCTTGAGATTCTCCCGGATGTGGGCTGCATTTTGGCTGCCTTTTGGGTTGCAGCTTCTCGTGGTTTGAGGCCTGGCTTGCTCCACCCCCTGCTGTTGAGATTCTCCCGGATGTGTCCTGCATTTTGGCTGCCTTTTGGGCAGGAGCTTCTCGTGGTTTGAGGCCTGGCTTGCTCCACCCCCTGCTCTTGAGATTCTCCCGGATGTGGGCTGCATTTTGGCTGCCTTTAGGGCTGGAGCTTCTCGAGGTTTGAGACCTGCCTTGCTCCACCCCCTGCTCTTGATATTCTCCCGGATGTGGGCTGGATTTTGTCTGCCTTTTGGGCTGGAGCTTCTCGTGGTTTGAGGCCTGGCTTGCTCAACCCCCTGCTCTTGAGATTCTCACGGATGTGGGCTGAATTTTGGATGATTCTTGGGCTGGAGCTTCTCGTGGTTTGAGGCCTGGCTTGCTCCACCCCCTGCTCTTGAGATTCTCCCGGATGTGGGCTGCATTTTGGCTGCCTTTTGGGCTGGAGCTTCTCGTGGTTTGAGGCCTGGCTTGTTCCACCCCCTGCTCTTGAGATTCTCCCGGATGTGGGCTGCATTTTGGCTGCCTTTTGGGCTGGAGCTTCTCGTGGTTTGAGGCCTCGCTTGCTCCACCCCCTGCTCTTGAGATTCTCCCGGATGTGGGCTGCATTTTGGCTGACTCTTGGGTTGGAGCTTCTTGGGGTTTGAGGCATGACTTGCTCCACCCCCTGCTCTTGATATTCTTCCGGATGTGGGCTGCATTTTGGCTGCCTTTTGGGGTGGAGCTTCTCGTGGTTTGAGGCCTGGCTTGCTCCACCCCCTGCTCTTGAGATTCTCCCGGATGTGGGCTGCATTTTGGCTGATTCTTGGGTTGGAGCTTCTCGTGGTTTGAGGCCTGGCTTGCTCCACCCCCTGCTCTTGAGATTCTCCCGGATGTGGGCTGCATTTTGGCTGCCTTTTGGGCTGGAGCTTCTCGTGGTTTGAGGCCTGGCTTGCTCCACCCCCTGCTCTTGAGATTCTCCCGGATGTGGGCTGCATTTTGGCTGCCTTTAGGGCTGGAGGTTCTCGTGGTTTGAGGCCTGGCTTGCTCCACCCCCTGCTCTTGAGATTCTCCCGGATGTGGTTAGGATTTTGGCTGCCTTTTGTGCTGGAGCTTCTCGTGGTTTGAGGCCTGCCTTGCTCCACCCCCTGCTCTTGAGATTCTCCCGGATGTGGGCTGCATTTTGGCTGCCTTTTGGGTTGCAGCTTCTCGTGGTTTGAGGCCTGGCTTGCTCCACCCCCTGCTCTTGAGATTCTCCCGGATGTGGTTAGGATTTTGGCTGCCTTTTGTGCTGGAGCTTCTCGTGGTTTGAGGCCTGCCTTGCTCCACCCCCTGCTCTTGATATTCTCCCGGATGTGGGCTGCATTTTGGCTGCCTTTTGGGTTGCAGCTTCTCGTGGTTTGAGGCCTGGCTTGCTCCACCCCCTGCTCTTGAGATTCTCCCGGATGTGTCCTGCATTTTGGCTGCCTTTTGGGCAGGAGCTTCTCGTGGTTTGAGGCCAGGCTTGCTCCACCCCCTGCTCTTGAGATTCTCCCGGATGTGGGCTGCATTTTGGCTGCCTTTAGGGCTGGAGCTTCTCGAGGTTTGAGACCTGCCTTGCTCCACCCCCTGCTCTTGAAATTCTCCCGGATGTGGCGTGCATTTTGGCTGCCTTTTGGGCTGGAGCTTCTCGTGGTTTGAGGCCTGGCTTGCTCAAACCCCTGCTCTTGAGATTCTCACGGATGTGGGCTGAATTTTGGATGATTCTTGGGCTGGAGCTTCTCGTGGTTTGAGGCCTGGCTTGCTCCACCCCCTGCTCTTGAGATTCTCCCGGATGTGGGCTGCATTTTGGCTGCCTTTTGGGCTGGAGCTTCTCGTGGTTTGAGGCCTGGCTTGTTCCACCCCCTGCTCTTGAGATTCTCCCGGATGTGGGCTGCATTTTGGCTGATTCTTGGGTTGGAGCTTCTCGTGGTTTGAGGCCTGGCTTGCTCCACCCCCTGCTCTTCAGATTCTCCCGGATGTGGGCTGCATTTTGGCTGACTCTTGGGTTGGAGCTTCTTGTGGTTTGAGGCCTGGCTTGCTCCACCCCCTGCTCTTGATATTCTTCCGGATGTGGGCTGCATTTTGGCTGCCTTTTGGGGTGGAGCTTTTCGTGGTTTGAGGCCTGGCTTGCTCCACCCCCTGCTCTTGAGATTCTCCCGGATGTGGGCTGCATTTTGGCTGATTCTTGGGTTGGAGCTTCTCGTGGTTTGAGGCCTGGCTTGCTCCACCCCCTGCTCTTGAGATTCTCCCGGATGTGGGCTGCATTTTGGCTGCCTTTTGGGCTGGAGCTTCTCGTGGTTTGAGGCCTGGCTTGCTCCACCCCCTGCTCTTGAGATTCTCCCGGATGTGGGCTGCATTTTGGCTGATTCTTGGGCTGGAGCTTCTCGTGGTTTGAGGCCTGGCTTGCTCCACCCCCTGCTCTTGAGATTCTCCCAGATGTGGGCTGCATTTTGGCTGATTCTTGGGCTGGAGCTTCTCGTGGTTTGAGGCCTGGCTTGCTCCACCCCCTGCTCTTGAGATTCTCCCGGATGTGGGCTGCATTTTGGCTGCCTTTAGGGCTGGAGGTTCTCGTGGTTTGAGGCCTGGCTTGCTCCACCCCCTGCTCTTGAGATTCTCCCGGATGTGGGCTGCATTTTGGCTGATTCTTGGGTTGGAGCTTCTCGTGGTTTGAGGCCTGGCTTGCTCCACCCCCTGCTCTTGAGATTCTCCCGGATGTGGGCTGCATTTTGGCTGCCTTTTGGGCTGGAGCTTCTCGTGGTTTGAGGCCTGGCTTGCTCCACCCCCTGCTCTTGAGATTCTCCCGGATGTGGGCTGCATTTTGGCTGCCTTTAGGGCTGGAGGTTCTCGTGGTTTGAGGCCTGGCTTGCTCCACCCCCTGCTCTTGAGATTCTCCCGGATGTGGTTAGGATTTTGGCTGCCTTTTGTGCTGGAGCTTCTCGTGGTTTGAGGCCTGCCTTGCTCCACCCCCTGCTCTTGAGATTCTCCCGGATGTGGGCTGCATTTTGGCTGCCTTTTGGGTTGCAGCTTCTCGTGGTTTGAGGCCTGGCTTGCTCCACCCCCTGCTCTTGAGATTCTCCCGGATGTGGTTAGGATTTTGGCTGCCTTTTGTGCTGGAGCTTCTCGTGGTTTGAGGCCTGGCTTGCTCCACCCCCTTCTCTTGATATTCTCCCGGATGTGGGCTGCATTTTGGCTGCCTTTTGGGTTGCAGCTTCTCGTGGTTTGAGGCCTGGCTTGCTCCACCCCCTGCTCTTGAGATTCTCCCGGATGTGTCCTGCATTTTGGCTGCCTTTTGGGCAGGAGCTTCTCGTGGTTTGAGGCCAGGCTTGCTCCACCCCCTGCTCTTGAGATTCTCCCGGATGTGGGCTGCATTTTGGCTGCCTTTAGGGCTGGAGCTTCTCGAGGTTTGAGACCTGCCTTGCTCCACCCCCTGCTCTTGAAATTCTCCCGGATGTGGCGTGCATTTTGGCTGCCTTTTGGGCTGGAGCTTCTCGTGGTTTGAGGCCTGGCTTGCTCAAACCCCTGCTCTTGAGATTCTCCCGGATGTGGGCTGCATTTTGGCTGACTCTTGGGTTGGAGCTTCTTGTGGTTTGAGGCCTGGCTTGCTCCACCCCCTGCTCTTGATATTCTTCCGGATGTGGGCTGCATTTTGGCTGCCTTTTGGGGTGGAGCTTTTCGTGGTTTGAGGCCTGGCTTGCTCCACCCCCTGCTCTTGAGATTCTCCCGGATGTGGGCTGCATTTTGGCTGATTCTTGGGTTGGAGCTTCTCGTGGTTTGAGGCCTGGCTTGCTCCACCCCCTGCTCTTGAGATTCTCCCGGATGTGGGCTGCATTTTGGCTGCCTTTTGGGCTGGAGCTTCTCGTGGTTTGAGGCCTGGCTTGCTCCACCCCCTGCTCTTGAGATTCTCCCGGATGTGGGCTGCATTTTGGCTGATTCTTGGGTTGGAGCTTCTCGTGGTTTGAGGCCTGGCTTGCTCCACCCCCTGCTCTTGAGATTCTCCCAGATGTGGGCTGCATTTTGGCTGATTCTTGGGCTGGAGCTTCTCGTGGTTTGAGGCCTGGCTTGCTCCACCCCCTGCTCTTGAGATTCTCCCGGATGTGGGCTGCATTTTGGCTGCCTTTAGGGCTGGAGGTTCTCGTGGTTTGAGGCCTGGCTTGCTCCACCCCCTGCTCTTGAGATTCTCCCGGATGTGGGCTGGATTTTGGCTGCATTTTGGGCTGGAGCTTCTCGTGGTTTGAGGCCTGGCTTGCTCCACCCCCTGCTCTTGAGATTCTCCCAGATGTGGGCTGCATTTTGGCTGCCTTTTGGGCTGGAGCTTCTCGTGGTTTGAGGCCTGGCTTGCTCCACCCCCTGCTCTTGAGATTCTCCCGGATGTGGGCTGCATTTTGGCTGCCTTTAGGGCTGGAGGTTCTCGTGGTTTGAGGCCTGGCTTGCTCCACCCCCTGCTCTTGAGATTCTCCCGGATGTGGGCTGGATTTTGGCTGCATTTTGGGCTGGAGCTTCTCGTGGTTTGAGGCCTGGCTTGCTCCACCCCCTGCTCTTGAGATTCTCCCGGATGTGGGCTGCATTTTGGCTGCCTTTTGGGCTGGAGCTTCTCGTGGTTTGAGGCCTGGCTTGCTCAACCCCCTGCTCTTGAGATTCTCACGGATGTGGGCTGAATTTTGCATGATTCTTGGGCTGGAGCTTCTCGTGGTTTGAGGCCTGGCTTGCTCCACCCCCTGCTCTTGAGATTCTCCCGGATGTGGGCTGCATTTTGGCTGATTCTTGGGTTGGAGCTTCTCATGGTTTGAGGCCTGGCTTGCTCCACCCCCTGCTCTTGAGATTCTCCCGCATGTGGGCTGCATTTTGGCTGCCTTTTGGGTTGCAGCTTCTCGTGGTTTGAGGCCTGGCTTGCTCCACCCCCTGCTCTTGAGATTCTCCCGGATGTGGGCTGCATTTTGGCTGACTTTTGGGCTGGAGCTTCTCGTGGTTTGAGGCCTGGCTTGCTCCACCCCCTGCTCTTGAGATTCTCCCGGAAGTGGGCTGCATTTTGGCTGCATTTTTTGCTGGAGCTTCTCGTGGTTTGAGGCCTGGCTTGCTCCACCCCCTGCTCTTGAGATTCTCCCGGATGTGGGCTGCATTTTGGCTGCCTTTTGGGCTGGAGCTTCTCGTGGTTTGAGGCCTGGCTTGCTCAACCCCCTGCTCTTGAGATTCTCACGGATGTGGGCTGAATTTTGGATGATTCTTGGGCTGGAGCTTCTCGTGGTTTGAGGCCTGGCTTGCTCCACCCCCTGCTCTTGAGATTCTCCCAGATGTGGCCTGCATTTTGGCTGCCTTTTGGGCTGGAGCTTCTCGTGGTTTGAGGCCTGGCTTGTTCCACCCCCTGCTCTTGAGATTCTCCCGGATGTGGGCTGCATTTTGGCTGATTCTTGGGTTGGAGCTTCTCGTGGTTTGAGGCCTGCCTTGCTCCACCCCCTGCTCTTGAGATTCTCCCAGATGTGGGCTGCATTTTGGCTGATTCTTGGGCTGGAGCTTCTCGTGGTTTGAGGCCTGGCTTGCTCCACCCCCTGCTCTTGAGATTCTCCCGCATGTGGGCTGCATTTTGGCTGCCTTTAGGGCTGGAGGTTCTCGTGGTTTGAGGCCTGGCTTGCTCCACAACCTGCTCTTGAGATTCTCCCGGATGTGGGCTGCATTTTGGCTGCCTTTTGGGCTGGAGCTTCTCATGGTTTGAGGCCTGGCTTGCTCCACCCCCTGCTCTTGATATTCTCCCGGATGTGGCTGCATTTTGGCTGCTTTTTGGGCTGGAGCATCTCGTGGTTTGAGGCCTGGCTTGCTCCACCCCCTGCTCTTGATATTCTCCCGGAGGTGGGCTGTATTTTGGCTGCCTTTTTTGCTGGAGCTTCTCGTGGTTTGAGGCCTGGCTTGCTCCACCCTCTGCTCTTGATATTCTCCCGGATGTGGCATGCATTTTGGCTGACTTTTGGGCTGGAGCTTCTCGTGGTTTGAGGCCTGGCTTGCTCCACCCCCTGCTCTTGAGATTCTCCCGGATGTGGTTAGGATTTTGGCTGCCTTTTGTGCTGGAGCTTCTCGTGGTTTGAGGCCTGCCTTGCTCCACCCCCTGCTCTTGATATTCTCCCGGATGTGGGCTGCATTTTGGCTGCCTTTTGGGTTGCAGCTTCTCGTGGTTTGAGGCCTGGCTTGCTCCACCCCCTGCTCTTGAGATTCTCCCGCATGTGGTTAGGATTTTGGCTGCCTTTTGTGCTGGAGCTTCTCGTGGTTTGAGGCCTGGCTTGCTCCACCCCCTGCTCTTGATATTCTCAGGATGTGGGCTGCATTTTGGCTGCCTTTTGGGTTGCAGCTTCTCGTGGTTTGAGGCCTGGCTTGCTCCACCCCCTGCTGTTGAGATTCTCCCGGATGTGTCCTGCATTTTGGCTGCCTTTTGGGCAGGAGCTTCTCGTGGTTTGAGGCCTGGCTTGCTCCACCCCCTGCTCTTGAGATTCTCCCGGATGTGGGCTGCATTTTGGCTGCCTTTAGGGCTGGAGCTTCTCGAGGTTTGAGACCTGCCTTGCTCCACTCCCTGCTCTTGATATTCTCCCGGATGTGGGCTGGATTTTGTCTGCCTTTTGGGCTGGAGCTTCTCGTGGTTTGAGGCCTGGCTTGCTCAACCCCCTGCTCTTGAGATTCTCACGGATGTGGGCTGAATTTTGGATGATTCTTGGGCTGGAGCTTCTCGTGGTTTGAGGCCTGGCTTGCTCCACCCCCTGCTCTTGAGATTCTCCCGGATGTGGGCTGCATTTTGGCTGCCTTTTGGGCTGGAGCTTCTCGTGGTTTGAGGCCTGGCTTGTTCCACCCCCTGCTCTTTAGATTCTCCCGGATGTGGGCTGCATTTTGGCTGCATTTTGGGCTGGAGCTTCTCGTGGTTTGAGGCCTCGCTTGCTCCACCCCCTGCTCTTGAGATTCTCCCGGATGTGGGCTGCATTTTGGCTGACTCTTGGGTTGGAGCTTCTTGTGGTTTGAGGCCTGGCTTGCTCCACCCCCTGCTCTTGATATTCTTCCGGATGTGGGCTGCATTTTGGCTGCCTTTTGGGGTGGAGCTTTTCGTGGTTTGAGGCCTGGCTTGCTCCACCCCCTGCTCTTGAGATTCTCCCGGAAGTGGGCTGCATTTTGGCTGCATTTTTTGCTGGAGCTTCTCGTGGTTTGAGGCCTGGCTTGCTCCACCCCCTGCTCTTGAGATTCTCCCGGATGTGGGCTGCATTTTGGCTGCCTTTTGGGCTGGAGCTTCTCGTGGTTTGAGGCCTGCCTTCCTCCACCCCCTGCTCTTGATATTCTCCCGGATGTCGGCTGGATTTTGGCTGCCTTTTGGGCTGGAGCTTCTCGTGGTTTGAGGCCTGGCTTGCTCAACCCCCTGCTCTTGAGATTCTCACGGATGTGGGCTGAATTTTGGATGATTCTTGGGCTGGAGCTTCTCGTGGTTTGAGGCCTGGCTTGCTCCACCCCCTGCTCTTGAGATTCTCCCAGATGTGGCCTGCATTTTGGCTGCATTTTGGGCTGGAGCTTCTCGTGGTTTGAGGCCTGGCTTGTTCCACCCCCTGCTCTTGAGATTCTCCTGCATGTGGGCTGCATTTTGGCTGCATTTTGGGCTGGAGCTTCTCGTGGTTTGAGGCCTGGCTTGTTCCACCCCCTGCTCTTGAGATTCTCCCGGATGTGGGCTGCATTTTGGCTGATTCTTGGGTTGGAGCTTCTCGTGGTTTGAGGCCTGGCTTGCTCCAACCCCTGCTCTTGAGATTCTCCCGCATGTGGGCTGCATTTTGGCTGCCTTTAGGGCTGGAGCTTCTCGTGGTTTGAGGCCTGGCTTGCTCCACAACCTGCTCTTGAGATTCTCCCGTATGTGGGCTGCATTTTGGCTGCCTTTTGGGCTGGAGCTTCTCATGGTTTGAGGCCTGGCTTGCTCCACCCCCTGCTCTTGAGATTCTCCCGGATGTGGGCTGGATTTTGGCTGCCTTTTGGGCTGGAGCTTCTCGTGGTTTGAGGCCTGGCTTGCTCAACCCCCTGCTCTTGAGATTCTCATGGATGTGGGCTGAATTTTGGATGATTCTTGGGCTGGAGCTTCTCGTGGTTTGAGGCCTGGCTTGCTCCACCCCCTGCTCTTGAGATTCTCCCAGATGTGGCCTGCATTTTGGCTGCATTTTGGGCTGGAGCTTCTCGTGGTTTGAGGCCTGGCTTGTTCCACCCCCTGCTCTTGAGATTCTCCCGGATGTGGGCTGCATTTTGGCTGCATTTTGGGCTGGAGCTTCTCGTGGTTTGAGGCCTGGCTTGTTCCACCCCCTGCTCTTGAGATTCTCCCGGATGTGGGCTGCATTTTGGCTGATTCTTGGGTTGGAGCTTCTCGTGGTTTGAGGCCTGGCTTGCTCCACCCCCTGCTCTTGAGATTCTCCCGCATGTGGGCTGCATTTTGGCTGCCTTTAGGGCTGGAGGTTCTCGTGGTTTGAGGCCTGGCTTGCTCCACAACCTGCTCTTGAGATTCTCCCGTATGTGGGCTGCATTTTGGCTGCCTTTTGGGCTGGAGCTTCTCATGGTTTGAGGCCTGGCTTGCTCCACCCCCTGCTCTTGAGATTCTCCCGGATGTGGGCTGGATTTTGGCTGCCTTTTTTGCTGGAGCTTCTCGTGGTTTGAGGCCTGGCTTGCTCCACAACCTGCTCTTGAGATTCTCCCGCATGTGTCCTGCATTTTGGCTGCCTTTTTTGCTGGAGCTTCTCGTGGTTTGAGGCCTGGCTTGCTCCACCCCCTGCTCTTGAGATTCTCCCGGATGTGGGCTGGATTTTGGCTGCCTTTTGGGCTGGAGCTTCTCGTGGTTTGAGGCCTGGATTGCTCAACCCCCTGCTCTTGAGATTCTCACGGATGTGGGCTGAATTTTGGCTGCCTTTTGGGCTGGAGGTTCTCGTGGTTTGAGGCCTGGCTTGCTCCACCCCCTGCTCTTGAGATTCTCCCAGATGTGGTCTGCATTTTGGCTGCCTTTTGGGCTGGAGCTTCTCGTGGTTTGAGGCCTGGCTTGTTCCACCCCCTGCTCTTGAGATTCTCCCGGATGTGGGCTGCATTTTGGCTGCATTTTGGGCTGGAGCTTCTCGTGGTTTGAGGCCTGGCTTGTTCCACCCCCTGCTCTTGAGATTCTCCCGGATGTGGGCTGCATTTTGGATGATTCTTGGGTTGGAGCTTCTTGTGGTTTGAGGCCTGGCTTGCTCCACCCCCAGCTCTTGAGATTCTCCCAGATGTGGGCTGCATTTTGGCTGATTCTTGGGCTGGAGCTTCTCATGGTTTGAGGCCTGGCTTGCTCCACCCCCTGCTCTTGAGATTCTCCCAGATGTGGGCTGAATTTTGGCTGCCTTTTGGGCTGGAGCTTCTCGTGGTTTGAGGCCTGGCTTGCTCCACCCACTGCTCTTGAGATTCTCCCGGAGGTGGGCTGGATTTTGGCTGCATTTTGGGCTGGAGCTTCTCGTGGTTTGAGGCCTGGCTTGCTCCACCCCCTGCTCTTGATATTCTCCCGGAGGTGGTCTGCATTTTGGCTGCCTTTTGGGCTGGAGCTTCTCGTGGTTTGAGGCCTGGCTTGCTCCACCCCCTGCTCTTGAGATTCTCCCGGATGTGGGCTGCATTTTGGCTGCCTTTTTTGCTGGAGCTTCTCGTGGTTTGAGGCCTGCCTTGCTCCACCCCCTGCTCTTGATATTCTCCCGGATGTGGCATGCATTTTGGCTGCCTTTTGGGCTGGAGCTTCTCGTGGTTTGAGGCCTGGCTTGCTCCACCCCCTGCTCTTGAGATTCTCCCAGATGTGGCCTGCATTTTGGCTGCATTTTGGGCTGGAGCTTCTCGTGGTTTGAGGCCTGGCTTGTTCCACCCCCTGCTCTTGAGATTCTCCCGGATGTGGGCTGCATTTTGGCTGATTCTTGGGTTGGAGCTTCTCGTGGTTTGAGGCCTGGCTTGCTCCACCCCCTGCTCTTGAGTTTCTCCCAGATGTGGGCTGCATTTTGGCTGATTCTTGGGCTGGAGCTTCTCGTGGTTTGAGGCCTGGCTTGCTCCACCCCCTGCTCTTGAGATTCTCCCGGACGTGGGCTGCATTTTGGCTGCCTTTAGGGCTGGAGGTTCTCGTGGTTTGAGGCCTGGCTTGCTCCACCCCCTGCTCTTGAGATTCTCCCGGATGTGGGCTGCATTTTGGCTGCCTTTTGGGCTGGAGCTTCTCATGGTTTGAGGCCTGGCTTGCTCCACCCCCTGCTCTTGAAATTGTCCCGGATGTGGGCTGGATTTTGGCTGTATTTTTGGGCTGGAGCTTCTCGTGGTTTGAGGCCTGGCTTGCTCCACCCCCTGCTCTTGAGATTCTCCCGGATGTGGGCTGCATTTTGGCTGCCTTTTGGGTTGCAGCTTCTCGTGGTTTGAGGCCTGGCTTGCTCCACCCCCTGCTCTTGAGATTCTCCCGGATGTGGGCTGCATTTTGGCTGACTTTTGGGCTGGAGCTTTTCGTGGTTTGAGGCCTGGCTTGCTCCACCCCCTGCTCTTGAGATTCTCCCGGAAGTGGGCTGCATTTTGGCTGCATTTTTTGCTGGAGCTTCTCGTGGTTTGAGGCCTGGCTTGCTCCACCCCCTGCTCTTGAGATTCTCCCGGATGTGGGCTGCATTTTGGCTGCCTTTTGGGCTGGAGCTTCTCGTGGTTTGAGGCCTGCCTTCCTCCACCCCCTGCTCTTGATATTCTCCCGGATGTCGGCTGGATTTTGGCTGCCTTTTGGGCTGGAGCTTCTCGTGGTTTGAGGCCTGGCTTGCTCAACCCCCTGCTCTTGAGATTCTCACGGATGTGGGCTGAATTTTGGATGATTCTTGGGCTGGAGCTTCTCGTGGTTTGAGGCCTGGCTTGCTCCACCCCCTGCTCTTGAGATTCTCCCAGATGTGGCCTGCATTTTGGCTGCATTTTGGGCTGGAGCTTCTCGTGGTTTGAGGCCTGGCTTGTTCCACCCCCTGCTCTTGAGATTCTCCTGCATGTGGGCTGCATTTTGGCTGCATTTTGGGCTGGAGCTTCTCGTGGTTTGAGGCCTGGCTTGTTCCACCCCCTGCTCTTGAGATTCTCCCGGATGTGGGCTGCATTTTGGCTGATTCTTGGGTTGGAGCTTCTCGTGGTTTGAGGCCTGGCTTGCTCCAACCCCTGCTCTTGAGATTCTCCCGCATGTGGGCTGCATTTTGGCTGCCTTTAGGGCTGGAGCTTCTCGTGGTTTGAGGCCTGGCTTGCTCCACAACCTGCTCTTGAGATTCTCCCGCATGTGGGCTGCATTTTGGCTGCCTTTTGGGCTGGAGCTTCTCATGGTTTGAGGCCTGGCTTGCTCCACCCCCTGCTCTTGAGATTCTCCCGGATGTGGGCTGGATTTTGGCTGCCTTTTGGGCTGGAGCTTCTCGTGGTTTGAGGCCTGGCTTGCTCCACCCCCTGCTCTTGAGATTCTCCCGGATGTGGGCTGAATTTTGGCTGCCTTTTGGGCTGGAGGTTCTCGTGGTTTGAGGCCTGGCTTGCTCCACCCCCTGCTCTTGAGATTCTCCCAGATGTGGTCTGCATTTTGTCTGCATTTTGGGCTGGAGCTTCTCGTGGTTTGAGACCTGGCTTGTTCCACCCCCTGCTCTTGAGATTCTCCCGGATGTGGGCTGCATTTTGGCTGCATTTTGGGCTGGAGCTTCTCGTGGTTTGAGGCCTGGCTTGTTCCACCCCCTGCTCTTGAGATTCTCCCGGATGTGGGCTGCATTTTGGCCGATTCTTGGGTTGGAGCTTCTCGTGGTTTGAGGCCTGGCTTGCTCCACCCCCAGCTCTTGAGATTCTCCCAGATGTGGGCTGAATTTTGGCTGATTCTTGGGCTGGAGCTTCTCGTGGTTTGAGGCCTGGCTTGCTCCACCCCCTGCTCTTGAGATTCTCCCGGATGTGGGCTGCATTTTGGCTGCCTTTTGGGCTGGAGCTTCTCATGGTTTGAGGCCTGGCTTGCTCCACCCCCTGCTCTTGAAATTGTCCCGGATGTGGGCTGCATTTTGGCTGTTTTTTTGGGCTGGAGCTTCTCGTGGTTTGAGGCCTGCCTTGCTCCACCCCCTGCTCTTGAGATTCTCCCGGATGTGGGCTGCATTTTGGCTGCCTTTTGGGTTGCAGCTTCTCGTGGTTTGAGGCCTGGCTTGCTCCACCCCCTGCTCTTGAGATTCTCCCGGATGTGGGCTGCATTTTGGCTGCCTTTTTTGCTGGAGCTTCTCGTGGTTTGAGGCCTGGCTTGCTCCACCCCCTGCTCTTGAGATTCTCCCGCATGTGGGCTGCATTTTGGCTGCCTTTTGGGCTGGAGCTTCTCGTGGTTTGAGGCCTGCCTTCCTCCACCCCCTGCTCTTGAGATTCTCCCGGATGTGGGCTGGATTTTGGCTGCTTTTTGGGCTGGAGCTTCTCGTGGTTTGAGGCCTGGCTTGCTCAACCCCCTGCTCTTGAGATTCTCACGGATGTGGGCTGAATTTTGGATGATTCTTGGGCTGGAGCTTCTCGTGGTTTGAGGCCTGGCTTGCTCCACCCCCTGCTCTTGAGATTCTCCCAGATGTGGCCTGCATTTTGGCTGCATTTTGGGCTGGAGCTTCTCGTGGTTTGAGGCCTGGCTTGTTCCACCCCCTGCTCTTGAGATTCTCCCGGATGTGGGCTGCATTTTGGCTGCATTTTGGGCTGGAGCTTCTCGTGGTTTGAGGCCTGGCTTGTTCCACCCCCTGCTCTTGAGATTCTCCCGGATGTGGGCTGCATTTTGGCTGATTCTTGGGTTGGAGCTTCTCGTGGTTTGAGGCCTGGCTTGCTCCATCCCCTGCTCTTGAGATTCTCCCGGATGTGGGCTGGATTTTGGCTGCCTTTTGGGCTGGAGCTTCTCGTGGTTTGAGGCCTGCCTTCCTCCACCCCCTGCTCTTGAGATTCTCCCGGATGTGGGCTGCATTTTGGCTGCCTTTTGGGCTGGAGCTTCTCATGGTTTGAGGCCTGTCTTACTCCACCCCCTGCTCTTGAGATTCTCCCGGAGGTGGGCTGCATTTTGGCTGCCTTTTGGGCTGGAGCTTCTCGTGGTTTGAGGCCTGGCTTGCTCCACCCCCAGCTCTTGATATTCTCCCGCATGTGGGCTGCATTTTGGCTGTTTTTTTGGGCTGGAGCTTCTCGTGGTTTGAGGCCTGCCTTGCTCCACCCCCTGCTCTTGAGATTCTCCCGGATGTGAGCTGCATTTTGGCTGCCTTTTGGGTTGCAGCTTCTCGTGGTTTGAGGCCTGGCTTGCTCCACCCCCTGCTCTTGAGATTCTCCCGGAGGTGGGCTGCATTTTGGCTGCCTTTTGGGCTGGAGCTTCTCGTGGTTTGAGGCCTGGCTTGCTCCACCCCCTGCTCTTGAGATTCTCCCGGATGTGTCCTGCATTTTGGCTGCCTTTTTTGCTGGAGCTTCTCGTGGTTTGAGGCCTGGCTTGCTCCACCCCCTGCTCTTGAGATTCTCCCGGATGTGGGCTGCATTTTGGCTGCCTTTTGGGCTGGAGCTTCTCGTGGTTTGAGTCCTGCCTTCCTCCACCCCCTGCTCTTGATATTCTCCCGGATGTGGGCTGGATTTTGGCTGCCTTTTGGGCTGGAGCTTCTCGTGGTTTGAGGCCTGGCTTGCTCAACCCCCTGCTCTTGAGATTCTCACGGATGTGGGCTGAATTTTGGATGATTCTTGGGCTGGAGCTTCTCGTGGTTTGAGGCCTGGCTTGCTCCACCCCCTGCTCTTGAGATTCTCCCAGATGTGGCCTGCATTTTGGCTGCATTTTGGGCTGGAGCTTCTCGTGGTTTGAGGCCTGGCTTGTTCCACCCCCTGCTCTTGAGATTCTCCCGGATGTGGGCTGCATTTTGGCTGCATTTTGGGCTGGAGCTTCTCGTGGTTTGAGGCCTGGATTGTTCCACCCCCTGCTCTTGAGATTCTCCCGGATGTGGGCTGCATTTTGGCTGATTCTTGGGTTGGAGCTTCTCGTGGTTTGAGGCCTGGCTTGCTCCACCCCCTGCTCTTGAGATTCTCCCGGAGGTGGGCTGCATTTTGGCTGATTCTTGGGCTGGAGCTTCTCGTGGTTTGAGGCCTGGCTTGCTCCACCCCCTGCTCTTGAGATTCTCCCGTATGTGGGCTGCATTTTGGCTGCCTTTTGGGCTGGAGCTTCTCATGGTTTGAGGCCTGGCTTGCTCCACCCCCTGCTCTTGAAATTGTCCCGGATGTGGGCTGCATTTTGGCTGTTTTTTTGGGCTGGAGCTTCTCGTGGTTTGAGGCCTGGCTTGCTCCACCCCCTGCTCTTGAGATTCTCCCGGATGTGGGCTGCATTTTGGCTGATTCTTGGGTTGGAGCTTCTCGAGGTTTGCGGCCTGGCTTGCTCCACCCCCTGCTCTTGATATTCTCCCGGATGTGGCATGGATTTTGTCTGCATTTTGGGCTGGAGCTTCTCGTGGTTTGAGGCCTGGCTTGCTCCACCCCCTGCACTTGAGATTCTCCCGGATGTGGTCTGCATTTTGGCTGCCTTTTGGGCTGGAGCTTCTCGTGGTTTGAGGCCTGGCTTGCTCCACCCCCTGCTCTAGAGATTCTCCCGGATGTGGGCTGCATTTTGGCTGATATTTGGGCTGGAGCTTCTTGTGGTTTGAGGCCTGGCTTGCTCCACCCCCTGCTCTTGAGATTCTCCCAGATGTGGGCTGGATTTTGGCTGCCTTTTGGGCTGGAGCTTCTTGTGGTTTGAGGCCTGGCTTGTTCCACCCCCTGCTCTTGAGATTCTCCCGGATGTGGGCTCCATTTTGGCTGATTCTTGGGTTGGAGTTTCTCGTGGTTTGAGGCCTGGCTTGCTCCACCCCCTGCTCTTGATATTCTCCCGGATGTGGGCTGCATTTTGGCTGCATTTTGGGGTGGAGCTTCTCGTGGTTTGAGGCCTGGCTTGCTCCACCCCCTGCTCTTGAAATTGTCCCGGATGTGGGCTGCATTTTGGCTGTTTTTTTGGGCTGGAGCTTCTCGTGGTTTGAGGCCTGGCTTGCTCCACCCCCTGCTCTTGATATTCTCCCGGATGTGGCCTGGATTTTGTCTGCATTTTGGGCTGGAGCTTCTCGTGGTTTGAGGCCTGGCTTGCTCCACCCCCTGCACTTGAGATTCTCCCGGATGTGGGCTGCATTTTGGCTGCCTTTTGGGCTGGAGCTTCTCGTGGTTTGAGGCCTGGCTTGCTCCACCCCCTGCTCTAGAGATTCTCCCGGATGTGGGCTGCATTTTGGCTGATATTTGGGCTGGAGCTTCTTGTGGTTTGAGGCCTGGCTTGCTCCACCCCCTGCTCTTGAGATTCTCCCGGATGTGGGCTGCATTTTGGCTGCATTTTGGGCTGGAGCTTCTCGTGGTTTGAGGCCTGGCTTGCTCCACCCCCTGCTCTTGAGATTCTCCCGGATGTGGGCTGCATTTTGGCTGCCTTTAGGGCTGGAGCTTCTCGTGGTTTGAGGCCTGGCTTGCTCCACCCCCGCTCTTGAGATTCTCCCGGATGTGGGCTGCATTTTGGCTGCTTTTAGGGCTGGAGCTTCTCGTGGTTTGAGGCCTGGCTTGCTCCACCCCCTGCTCTTGAGATTCTCCCAGATGTGGTCTGCATTTTGGCTGATTCTTGGGTAGGAGCTTCTCGTGGTTTGAAGCCTGGCTTCCTCCACCCCCTGCTCTTGAGATTCTCCCGGATGTGGGCTGCATTTTGGCTGATTCTTGGGTTGGAGCTTCTCGTGGTTTGAAGCCTGGCTTACTCCACCCCCTGCTCTTGAGATTCTCCCAGATGTGGGCTGGATTTTGGCTGCCTTTTGGGCTGGAGCTTCTCAAGGTTTGAGGCCTGCCTTGCTCCACACCCTGCTCTTGAGATTCTCGCGGATGTGGGCTGCATTTTGGCTGCCTTTTGGGCTGGAGCTTCTCGTGGTTTGAGGCCTGGCTTGCTCCACCCCCTGCTCTTGAGATTCTCCCGGATGTGGGCTGAATTTTGGATGATTCTTGGGCTGGAGCTTCTCATGGTTTGAGGCCTGGCTTGCTCCAACCCCTGCTCTTGAGATTCTCCCAGATGTGGCCTGCATTTTGGCTGCATTTTGGGCTGGAGCTTCTCGTGGTTTGAGGCCTGGCTTGCTCCACCCCCTGCTCTTGAGTTTCTCCCGGATGTGGGCTGGATTTTGTCTGCATTTTGGGCTTGAGCTTCTCGTGGTTTGAGGCCTGCCTTGCTCCACCCCCTGCTCTTGATATTCTCCCGGATGTGGGCTGAATTTTGGCTGCCTTTTGGGCTGGAGCTTCTCGTGGTTTGAGGCCTGGCTTGCTCCACCCCCTGCTCTTGAGTTTCTCCCGGATGTGGGCTGGATTTTGTCTGCATTTTGGGCTTGAGCTTCTCGTGGTTTGAGGCCTGCCTTGCTCCACCCCCTGCTCTTGATATTCTCCCGGATGTGGGCTGCATTTTGGCTGATTCTTGGGCTGGAGCTTCTCGTGGTTTGAGGCCTGGCTTGCTCCACCCCCTGCTCTTGAGATTCTCCCGTATGTGGGCTGCATTTTGGCTGCCTTTTGGGCTGGAGCTTCTCATGGTTTGAGGCCTGGCTTGCTCCACCCCCTGCTCTTGAAATTGTCCCGGATGTGGGCTGCATTTTGGCTGTTTTTTTGGGCTGGAGCTTCTCGTGGTTTGAGGCCTGGCTTGCTCCACCCCCTGCTCTTGAGATTCTCCCGGATGTGGGCTGCATTTTGGCTGATTCTTGGGTTGGAGCTTCTCGAGGTTTGCGGCCTGGCTTGCTCCACCCCCTGCTCTTGATATTCTCCCGGATGTGGCATGGATTTTGTCTGCATTTTGGGCTGGAGCTTCTCGTGGTTTGAGGCCTGGCTTGCTCCACCCCCTGCACTTGAGATTCTCCCGGATGTGGTCTGCATTTTGGCTGCCTTTTGGGCTGGAGCTTCTCGTGGTTTGAGGCCTGGCTTGCTCCACCCCCTGCTCTAGAGATTCTCCCGGATGTGGGCTGCATTTTGGCTGATATTTGGGCTGGAGCTTCTTGTGGTTTGAGGCCTGGCTTGCTCCACCCCCTGCTCTTGAGATTCTCCCAGATGTGGGCTGGATTTTGGCTGCCTTTTGGGCTGGAGCTTCTTGTGGTTTGAGGCCTGGCTTGTTCCACCCCCTGCTCTTGAGATTCTCCCGGATGTGGGCTCCATTTTGGCTGATTCTTGGGTTGGAGCTTCTCGTGGTTTGAGGCCTGGCTTGCTCCACCCCCTGCTCTTGATATTCTCCCGGATGTGGGCTGCATTTTGGCTGCATTTTGGGGTGGAGCTTCTCGTGGTTTGAGGCCTGGCTTGCTCCACCCCCTGCTCTTGAAATTGTCCCGGATGTGGGCTGCATTTTGGCTGTTTTTTTGGGCTGGAGCTTCTCGTGGTTTGAGGCCTGGCTTGCTCCACCCCCTGCTCTTGATATTCTCCCGGATGTGGCCTGGATTTTGTCTGCATTTTGGGCTGGAGCTTCTCGTGGTTTGAGGCCTGGCTTGCTCCACCCCCTGCACTTGAGATTCTCCCGGATGTGGGCTGCATTTTGGCTGCCTTTTGGGCTGGAGCTTCTCGTGGTTTGAGGCCTGGCTTGCTCCACCCCCTGCTCTAGAGATTCTCCCGGATGTGGGCTGCATTTTGGCTGATATTTGGGCTGGAGCTTCTTGTGGTTTGAGGCCTGGCTTGCTCCACCCCCTGCTCTTGAGATTCTCCCGGATGTGGGCTGCATTTTGGCTGCATTTTGGGCTGGAGCTTCTCGTGGTTTGAGGCCTGGCTTGCTCCACCCCCTGCTCTTGAGATTCTCCCGGATGTGGGCTGCATTTTGGCTGCCTTTAGGGCTGGAGCTTCTCGTGGTTTGAGGCCTGGCTTGCTCCACCCCCGCTCTTGAGATTCTCCCGGATGTGGGCTGCATTTTGGCTGCTTTTAGGGCTGGAGCTTCTCGTGGTTTGAGGCCTGGCTTGCTCCACCCCCTGCTCTTGAGATTCTCCCAGATGTGGTCTGCATTTTGGCTGATTCTTGGGTAGGAGCTTCTCGTGGTTTGAAGCCTGGCTTCCTCCACCCCCTGCTCTTGAGATTCTCCCGGATGTGGGCTGCATTTTGGCTGATTCTTGGGTTGGAGCTTCTCGTGGTTTGAAGCCTGGCTTACTCCACCCCCTGCTCTTGAGATTCTCCCAGATGTGGGCTGGATTTTGGCTGCCTTTTGGGCTGGAGCTTCTCAAGGTTTGAGGCCTGCCTTGCTCCACACCCTGCTCTTGAGATTCTCGCGGATGTGGGCTGCATTTTGGCTGCCTTTTGGGCTGGAGCTTCTCGTGGTTTGAGGCCTGGCTTGCTCCACCCCCTGCTCTTGAGATTCTTCCGGATGTGGGCTGAATTTTGGATGATTCTTGGGCTGGAGCTTCTCATGGTTTGAGGCCTGGCTTGCTCCAACCCCTGCTCTTGAGATTCTCCCAGATGTGGCCTGCATTTTGGCTGCATTTTGGGCTGGAGCTTCTCGTGGTTTGAGGCCTGGCTTGCTCCACCCCCTGCTCTTGAGTTTCTCCCGGATGTGGGCTGGATTTTGTCTGCATTTTGGGCTTGAGCTTCTCGTGGTTTGAGGCCTGCCTTGCTCCACCCCCTGCTCTTGATATTCTCCCGGATGTGGGCTGAATTTTGGCTGCCTTTTGGGCTGGAGCTTCTCGTGGTTTGAGGCCTGGCTTGCTCCACCCCCTGCTCTTGAGATTCTCCCGGATGTGGGCTGCATTTTGGCTGCCTTTAGGGCTGGATCTTCTCGTGGTTTGAGGCCTGGCTTGCTCCACCCCCTGCTCTTGAGATTCTCCTGGATGTGGGCTGCATTTTGGCTGCCTTTTGGGCTGGAGCTTCTCGTGGTTTGAGGCCTGGCTTGCTCCACCCCCTGCTCTTGAGATTCTCCCGGATGTGGGCTGCATTTTGGCTGCATTTTGGGCTGGAGCTTCTCGTGGTTTGATGCCTGCCTTTCTCCACCCCCTGCTCTTGAGATTCTCCCGGATGTGGGCTGCATTTTGGCTGCCTTTTGGGCTGGAGCTTCTCGTGGTTTGAGGCCTGGCTTGCTCCACCCCCTGCTCTTGAGATTCTCCCAGATGTGGGCTGCATTTTGTCTCCATTTTGGGCTGGAGCTTCTTGTGGTTTGAGGCCTGGCTTGCTCCAGCCCCTGCTCTTGAGATTCTCCTGGATGTGGCCTGCATATTGGCTGCCTTTTGGGCTGGAGCTTCTCGTGGTTTGAGGCCTGGCTTGCTCCACCCCCTGCTCTTGAGATTGTCCCGGATGTGGGCTGCATTTTGGCTGCCTTTTGGGCTGGAGCTTCTCGTGGTTTGTGGCCTGGCTTGCTCCACCCCCTGCTCTTGATATTCTCCCGGATGTGGCTGCATTTTGGCTGCTTTTTGGGCTGGAGCATCTCGTGGTTTGAGGCCTGGCTTGCTCCACCCCCTGCTCTTGATATTCTCCCGGAGGTGGGCTGTATTTTGGCTGCCTTTTTTGCTGGAGCTTCTCGTGGTTTGAGGCCTGGCTTGCTCCACCCTCTGCTCTTGATATTCTCCCGGATGTGGCATGCATTTTGGCTGCCTTTTGGGCTGGAGCTTCTCGTGGTTTGAGGCCTGGCTTGCTCCACCCCCTGCTCTTGATATTCTCCCGGATGTGGGCTGCATTTTGGCTGCCTTTTGGGTTGCAGCTTCTCGTGGTTTGAGGCCTGGCTTGCTCCACCCCCTGCTCTTGAGATTCTCCCGCATGTGGTTAGGATTTTGGCTGCCTTTTGTGCTGGAGCTTCTCGTGGTTTGAGGCCTGCCTTGCTCCACCCCCTGCTCTTGATATTCTCCCGGATGTGGGCTGCATTTTGGCTGCCTTTTGGGTTGCAGCTTCTCGTGGTTTGAGGCCTGGCTTGCTCCACCCCCTGCTGTTGAGATTCTCCCGGATGTGTCCTGCATTTTGGCTGCCTTTTGGGCAGGAGCTTCTCGTGGTTTGAGGCCTGGCTTGCTCCACCCCCTGCTCTTGAGATTCTCCCGGATGTGGGCTGCATTTTGGCTGCCTTTAGGGCTGGAGCTTCTCGAGGTTTGAGACCTGCCTTGCTCCACCCCCTGCTCTTGATATTCTCCCGGATGTGGGCTGGATTTTGTCTGCCTTTTGGGCTGGAGCTTCTCGTGGTTTGAGGCCTGGCTTGCTCAACCCCCTGCTCTTGAGATTCTCACGGATGTGGGCTGAATTTTGGATGATTCTTGGGCTGGAGCTTCTCGTGGTTTGAGGCCTGGCTTGCTCCACCCCCTGCTCTTGAGATTCTCCCGGATGTGGGCTGCATTTTGGCTGCCTTTTGGGCTGGAGCTTCTCGTGGTTTGAGGCCTGGCTTGTTCCACCCCCTGCTCTTTAGATTCTCCCGGATGTGGGCTGCATTTTGGCTGCCTTTTGGGCTGGAGCTTCTCGTGGTTTGAGGCCTGGCTTGCTCCACCCCCTGCTCTTGAGATTCTCCCGGATGTGGGCTGCATTTTGGCTGACTCTTGGGTTGGAGCTTCTTGTGGTTTGAGGCCTGGCTTGCTCCACCCCCTGCTCTTGATATTCTTCCGGATGTGGGCTGCATTTTGGCTGCCTTTTGGGGTGGAGCTTTTCGTGGTTTGAGGCCTGGCTTGCTCCACCCCCTGCTCTTGAGATTCTCCCGGATGTGGGCTGCATTTTGGCTGATTCTTGGGTTGGAGCTTCTCGTGGTTTGAGGCCTGGCTTGCTCCACCCCCTGCTCTTGAGATTCTCCCGGATGTGGGCTGCATTTTGGCTGCCTTTTGGGCTGGAGCTTCTCGTGGTTTGAGGCCTGGCTTGCTCCACCCCCTGCTCTTGAGATTCTCCCGGATGTGGGCTGCATTTTGGCTGCCTTTAGGGCTGGAGGTTCTCGTGGTTTGAGGCCTGGCTTGCTCCACCCCCTGCTCTTGAGATTCTCCCGGATGTGGTTAGGATTTTGGCTGCCTTTTGTGCTGGAGCTTCTCGTGGTTTGAGGCCTGCCTTGCTCCACCCCCTGCTCTTGAGATTCTCCCGGATGTGGGCTGCATTTTGGCTGCCTTTTGGGTTGCAGCTTCTCGTGGTTTGAGGCCTGGCTTGCTCCACCCCCTGCTCTTGAGATTCTCCCGGATGTGGTTAGGATTTTGGCTGCCTTTTGTGCTGGAGCTTCTCGTGGTTTGAGGCCTGCCTTGCTCCACCCCCTGCTCTTGATATTCTCCCGGATGTGGGCTGCATTTTGGCTGCCTTTTGGGTTGCAGCTTCTCGTGGTTTGAGGCCTGGCTTGCTCCACCCCCTGCTCTTGAGATTCTCCCGGATGTGTCCTGCATTTTGGCTGCCTTTTGGGCAGGAGCTTCTCGTGGTTTGAGGCCAGGCTTGCTCCACCCCCTGCTCTTGAGATTCTCCCGGATGTGGGCTGCATTTTGGCTGCCTTTAGGGCTGGAGCTTCTCGAGGTTTGAGACCTGCCTTGCTCCACCCCCTGCTCTTGATATTCTCCCGGATGTGGGCTGGATTTTGTCTGCCTTTTGGGCTGGAGCTTCTCGTGGTTTGAGGCCTGGCTTGCTCAAACCCCTGCTCTTGAGATTCTCACGGATGTGGGCTGAATTTTGGATGATTCTTGGGCTGGAGCTTCTCGTGGTTTGAGGCCTGGCTTGCTCCACCCCCTGCTCTTGAGATTCTCCCGGATGTGGGCTGCATTTTGGCTGCCTTTTGGGCTGGAGCTTCTCGTGGTTTGAGGCCTGGCTTGTTCCACCCCCTGCTCTTGAGATTCTCCCGGATGTGGGCTGCATTTTGGCTGATTCTTGGGTTGGAGCTTCTCGTGGTTTGAGGCCTGGCTTGCTCCACCCCCTGCTCTTCAGATTCTCCCGGATGTGGGCTGCATTTTGGCTGACTCTTGGGTTGGAGCTTCTTGTGGTTTGAGGCCTGGCTTGCTCCACCCCCTGCTCTTGATATTCTTCCGGATGTGGGCTGCATTTTGGCTGCCTTTTGGGGTGGAGCTTTTCGTGGTTTGAGGCCTGGCTTGCTCCACCCCCTGCTCTTGAGATTCTCCCGGATGTGGGCTGCATTTTGGCTGATTCTTGGGTTGGAGCTTCTCGTGGTTTGAGGCCTGGCTTGCTCCACCCCCTGCTCTTGAGATTCTCCCGGATGTGGGCTGCATTTTGGCTGCCTTTTGGGCTGGAGCTTCTCGTGGTTTGAGGCCTGGCTTGCTCCACCCCCTGCTCTTGAGATTCTCCCGGATGTGGGCTGCATTTTGGCTGATTCTTGGGTTGGAGCTTCTCGTGGTTTGAGGCCTGGCTTGCTCCACCCCCTGCTCTTGAGATTCTCCCAGATGTGGGCTGCATTTTGGCTGATTCTTGGGCTGGAGCTTCTCGTGGTTTGAGGCCTGGCTTGCTCCACCCCCTGCTCTTGAGATTCTCCCGGATGTGGGCTGCATTTTGGCTGCCTTTAGGGCTGGAGGTTCTCGTGGTTTGAGGCCTGGCTTGCTCCACCCCCTGCTCTTGAGATTCTCCCGGATGTGGGCTGGATTTTGGCTGCATTTTGGGCTGGAGCTTCTCGTGGTTTGAGGCCTGGCTTGCTCCACCCCCTGCTCTTGAGATTCTCCCGGATGTGGGCTGCATTTTGGCTGCCTTTTGGGCTGGAGCTTCTCGTGGTTTGAGGCCTGGCTTGCTCAACCCCCTGCTCTTGAGATTCTCACGGATGTGGGCTGAATTTTGCATGATTCTTGGGCTGGAGCTTCTCGTGGTTTGAGGCCTGGCTTGCTCCACCCCCTGCTCTTGAGATTCTCCCGGATGTGGGCTGCATTTTGGCTGCCATTTGGGCTGGAGCTTCTCGTGGTTTGAGGCCTGGCTTGCTCCACCCCCTGCTCTTGAGATTCTCCCGCATGTGGGCTGCATTTTGGCTGCCTTTTGGGTTGCAGCTTCTCGTGGTTTGAGGCCTGGCTTGCTCCACCCCCTGCTCTTGAGATTCTCCCGGATGTGGGCTGCATTTTGGCTGACTTTTGGGCTGGAGCTTCTCGTGGTTTGAGGCCTGGCTTGCTCCACCCCCTGCTCTTGAGATTCTCCCGGAAGTGGGCTGCATTTTGGCTGCATTTTTTGCTGGAGCTTCTCGTGGTTTGAGGCCTGGCTTGCTCCACCCCCTGCTCTTGAGATTCTCCCGGATGTGGGCTGCATTTTGGCTGCCTTTTGGGCTGGAGCTTCTCGTGGTTTGAGGCCTGGCTTGCTCAACCCCCTGCTCTTGAGATTCTCACGGATGTGGGCTGAATTTTGGATGATTCTTGGGCTGGAGCTTCTCGTGGTTTGAGGCCTGGCTTGCTCCACCCCCTGCTCTTGAGATTCTCCCAGATGTGGCCTGCATTTTGGCTGCATTTTGGGCTGGAGCTTCTCGTGGTTTGAGGCCTGGCTTGTTCCACCCCCTGCTCTTGAGATTGTCCCGGATGTGGGCTGCATTTTGGCTGATTCTTGGGTTGGAGCTTCTCGTGGTTTGAGGCCTGCCTTGCTCCACCCCCTGCTCTTGAGATTCTCCCAGATGTGGGCTGCATTTTGGCTGATTCTTGGGCTGGAGCTTCTCGTGGTTTGAGGCCTGGCTTGCTCCACCCCCTGCTCTTGAGATTCTCCCGCATGTGGGCTGCATTTTGGCTGCCTTTAGGGCTGGAGGTTCTCGTGGTTTGAGGCCTGGCTTGCTCCACAACCTGCTCTTGAGATTCTCCCGGATGTGGGCTGCATTTTGGCTGCCTTTTGGGCTGGAGCTTCTCATGGTTTGAGGCCTGGCTTGCTCCACCCCCTGCTCTTGATATTCTCCCGGATGTGGCTGCATTTTGGCTGCTTTTTGGGCTGGAGCATCTCGTGGTTTGAGGCCTGGCTTGCTCCACCCCCTGCTCTTGATATTCTCCCGGATGTGGGCTGTATTTTGGCTGCCTTTTTTGCTGGAGCTTCTCGTGGTTTGAGGCCTGGCTTGCTCCACCCTCTGCTCTTGATATTCTCCCGGATGTGGCATGCATTTTGGCTGACTTTTGGGCTGGAGCTTCTCGTGGTTTGAGGCCTGGCTTGCTCCACCCCCTGCTCTTGAGATTCTCCCGGATGTGGTTAGGATTTTGGCTGCCTTTTGTGCTGGAGCTTCTCGTGGTTTGAGGCCTGCCTTGCTCCACCCCCTGCTCTTGATATTCTCCCGGATGTGGGCTGCATTTTGGCTGCCTTTTGGGTTGCAGCTTCTCGTGGTTTGAGGCCTGGCTTGCTCCACCCCCTGCTCTTGAGATTCTCCCGCATGTGGTTAGGATTTTGGCTGCCTTTTGTGCTGGAGCTTCTCGTGGTTTGAGGCCTGGCTTGCTCCACCCCCTGCTCTTGATATTCTCAGGATGTGGGCTGCATTTTGGCTGCCTTTTGGGTTGCAGCTTCTCGTGGTTTGAGGCCTGGCTTGCTCCACCCCCTGCTGTTGAGATTCTCCCGGATGTGTCCTGCATTTTGGCTGCCTTTTGGGCAGGAGCTTCTCGTGGTTTGAGGCCTGGCTTGCTCCACCCCCTGCTCTTGAGATTCTCCCGGATGTGGGCTGCATTTTGGCTGCCTTTAGGGCTGGAGCTTCTCGAGGTTTGAGACCTGCCTTGCTCCACCCCCTGCTCTTGATATTCTCCCGGATGTGGGCTGGATTTTGTCTGCCTTTTGGGCTGGAGCTTCTCGTGGTTTGAGGCCTGGCTTGCTCAACCCCCTGCTCTTGAGATTCTCACGGATGTGGGCTGAATTTTGGATGATTCTTGGGCTGGAGCTTCTCGTGGTTTGAGGCCTGGCTTGCTCCACCCCCTGCTCTTGAGATTCTCCCGGATGTGGGCTGCATTTTGGCTGCCTTTTGGGCTGGAGCTTCTCGTGGTTTGAGGCCTGGCTTGTTCCACCCCCTGCTCTTTAGATTCTCCCGGATGTGGGCTGCATTTTGGCTGCATTTTGGGCTGGAGCTTCTCGTGGTTTGAGGCCTCGCTTGCTCCACCCCCTGCTCTTGAGATTCTCCCGGATGTGGGCTGCATTTTGGCTGACTCTTGGGTTGGAGCTTCTTGTGGTTTGAGGCCTGGCTTGCTCCACCCCCTGCTCTTGATATTCTTCCGGATGTGGGCTGCATTTTGGCTGCCTTTTGGGGTGGAGCTTTTCGTGGTTTGAGGCCTGGCTTGCTCCACCCCCTGCTCTTGAGATTCTCCCGGATGTGGGCTGCATTTTGGCTGATTCTTGGGTTGGAGCTTCTCGTGGTTTGAGGCCTGGCTTGCTCCACCCCCTGCTCTTGAGATTCTCCCGGATGTGGGCTGCATTTTGGCTGCCTTTTGGGCTGGAGCTTCTCGTGGTTTGAGGCCTGGCTTGCTCCACCCCCTGCTCTTGAGATTCTCCCGGATGTGGGCTGCATTTTGGCTGATTCTTGGGTTGGAGCTTCTCGTGGTTTGAGGCCTGGCTTGCTCCACCCCCTGCTCTTGAGATTCTCCCAGATGTGGGCTGCATTTTGGCTGATTCTTGGGCTGGAGCTTCTCGTGGTTTGAGGCCTGGCTTGCTCCACCCCCTGCTCTTGAGATTCTCCCGGATGTGGGCTGCATTTTGGCTGCCTTTAGGGCTGGAGGTTCTCGTGGTTTGAGGCCTGGCTTGCTCCACCCCCTGCTCTTGAGATTCTCCCGGATGTGGTTAGGATTTTGGCTGCCTTTTGTGCTGGAGCTTCTCGTGGTTTGAGGCCTGCCTTGCTCCACCCCCTGCTCTTGATATTCTCCCGGATGTGGGCTGCATTTTGGCTGCCTTTTGGGTTGCAGCTTCTCGTGGTTTGAGGCCTGGCTTGCTCCACCCCCTGCTCTTGAGATTCTCCCGGATGTGGTTAGGATTTTGGCTGCCTTTTGTGCTGGAGCTTCTCGTGGTTTGAGGCCTGCCTTGCTCCACCCCCTGCTCTTGATATTCTCCCGGATGTGGGCTGCATTTTGGCTGCCTTTTGGGTTGCAGCTTCTCGTGGTTTGAGGCCTGGCTTGCTCCACCCCCTGCTCTTGAGATTCTCCCGGATGTGTCCTGCATTTTGGCTGCCTTTTGGGCAGGAGCTTCTCGTGGTTTGAGGCCTGGCTTGCTCCACCCCCTGCTCTTGAGATTCTCCCGGATGTGGGCTGCATTTTGGCTGCCTTTAGGGCTGGAGCTTCTCGAGGTTTGAGACCTGCCTTGCTCCACCCCCTGCTCTTGATATTCTCCCGGATGTGGGCTGCATTTTGGCTGCCTTTTGGGTTGCAGCTTCTCGTGGTTTGAGGCCTGGCTTGCTCCACCCCCTGCTCTTGAGATTCTCCCGGATGTGTCCTGCATTTTGGCTGCCTTTTGGGCAGGAGCTTCTCGTGGTTTGAGGCCTGGCTTGCTCAACCCCCTGCTCTTGAGATTCTCACGGATGTGGGCTGAATTTTGGATGATTCTTGGGCTGGAGCTTCTCGTGGTTTGAGGCCTGGCTTGCTCCACCCCCTGCTCTTGAGATTCTCCCGGATGTGGGCTGCATTTTGGCTGCCTTTTGGGCTGGAGCTTCTCGTGGTTTCAGGCCTGGCTTGTTCCACCCCCTGCTCTTGAGATTCTCCCGGATGTGGGCTGCATTTTGGCTGCATTTTGGGCTGGAGCTTCTCGTGGTTTGAGGCCTGGCTTGCTCCACCCCCTGCTCTTGAGATTCTCCCGGATGTGGGCTGCATTTTGGCTGACTCTTGGGTTGGAGCTTCTTGTGGTTTGAGGCCTGGCTTGCTCCACCCCCTGCTCTTGATATTCTTCCGGATGTGGGCTGCATTTTGGCTGCCTTTTGGGGTGGAGCTTCTCGTGGTTTGAGGCCTGGCTTGCTCCACCCCCTTCTCTTGAGATTCTCCCAGATGTGGGCTGCATTTTGGCTGATTCTTGGGCTGGAGCTTCTCGTGGTTTGAGGCCTGGCTTGCTCCACCCCCTGCTCTTGAGATTCTCCCGGATGTGGGCTGCATTTTGGCTGCCTTTAGGGCTGGAGGTTCTCGTGGTTTGAGGCCTGGCTTGCTCCACCCCCTGCTCTTGAGATTCTCCCGGATGTGGGCTGGATTTTGGCTGCATTTTGGGCTGGAGCTTCTCGTGGTTTGAGGCCTGGCTTGCTCCACCCCCTGCTCTTGAGATTCTCCCGGATGTGGGCTGCATTTTGGCTGCCTTTTGGGCTGGAGCTTCTCGTGGTTTGAGGCCTGGCTTGCTCAACCCCCTGCTCTTGAGATTCTCACGGATGTGGGCTGAATTTTGCATGATTCTTGGGCTGGAGCTTCTCGTGGTTTGAGGCCTGGCTTGCTCCACCCCCTGCTCTTGAGATTCTCCCGGATGTGGGCTGCATTTTGGCTGATTCTTGGGTTGGAGCTTCTCGTGGTTTGAGGCCTGGCTTGCTCCACCCCCTGCTCTTGAGATTCTCCCGGATGTGGGCTGCATTTTGGCTGCCTTTTGGGTTGCAGCTTCTCGTGGTTTGAGGCCTGGCTTGCTCCACCCCCTGCTCTTGAGATTCTCCCGGATGTGGGCTGCATTTTGGCTGACTTTTGGGCTGGAGCTTCTCGTGGTTTGAGGCCTGGCTTGCTCCACCCCCTGCTCTTGAGATTCTCCCGGAAGTGGGCTGCATTTTGGCTGCATTTTTTGCTGGAGCTTCTCGTGGTTTGAGGCCTGGCTTGCTCCACCCCCTGCTCTTGAGATTCTCCCGGATGTGGGCTGCATTTTGGCTGCCTTTTGGGCTGGAGCTTCTCGTGGTTTGAGGCCTGGCTTGCTCAACCCCCTGCTCTTGAGATTCTCACGGATGTGGGCTGAATTTTGGATGATTCTTGGGCTGGAGCTTCTCGTGGTTTGAGGCCTGGCTTGCTCCACCCCCTGCTCTTGAGATTCTCCCAGATGTGGCCTGCATTTTGGCTGCATTTTGGGCTGGAGCTTCTCGTGGTTTGAGGCCTGGCTTGTTCCACCCCCTGCTCTTGATATTCTCCTGGAAGTGGGCTGCATTTTGGCTGATTCTTGGGTTGGAGCTTCTCGTGGTTTGAGGCCTGCCTTGCTCCACCCCCTGCTCTTGAGATTCTCCCAGATGTGGGCTGCATTTTGGCTGATTCTTGGGCTGGAGCTTCTCGTGGTTTGAGGCCTGGCTTGCTCCACCCCCTGCTCTTGAGATTCTCCCGCATGTGGGCTGCATTTTGGCCTCCTTTAGGGCTGGAGGTTCTCGTGGTTTGAGGCCTGGCTTGCTCCACAACCTGCTCTTGAGATTCTCCCGGATGTGGGCTGCATTTTGGCTGCCTTTTGGGCTGGAGCTTCTCATGGTTTGAGGCCTGGCTTGCTCCACCCCCTGCTCTTGATATTCTCCCGGATGTGGGCTGCATTTTGGCTGCCTTTTGGGCTGGAGCTTCTCGTGGTTTGAGGCCTGGCTTGTTCCACCCCCTGCTCTTGAGATTCTCCCGGAGGTGGGCTGCATTTTGGCTGCATTTTGGGCTGGAGCTTCTCGTGGTTTGAGGCCTGGCTTGTTCCACCCCCTGCTCTTGAGATTCTCCCGGATGTGGGCTGCATTTTGGCTGATTCTTGGGTTGGAGCTTCTCGTGGTTTGAGGCCTGGCTTGCTCCACCCCCTGCTCTTGAGATTCTCCCGGATGTGGGCTGCATTTTGGCTGCCTTTTGGGCTGGAGCTTCTCATGGTTTGAGGCCTGGCTTGCTCCACCCCCTGCTCTTGAAATTGTCCCGGATATGGGCTGCATTTTGGCTGTTTTTTTGGGCTGGAGCTTCTCGTGGTTTGAGGCCTGGCTTGCTCCACCCCCTGCTCTTGAGATTCTCCCGGATGTGGGCTGCATTTTGGCTGCCTTTTGGGTTGCAGCTTCTCGTGGTTTGAGGCCTGGCTTGCTCCACCCCCTGCTCTTGAGATTCTCCCGGATGTGGGCTGCATTTTGGCTGCATTTTGGGCTGGAGCTTCTCGTGGTTTGAGGCCTGGCTTGCTCCACCCCCTGCTCTTGAGATTCTCCCAGATGTGGGCTGCATTTTGGCTGATTCTTGGGCTGGAGCTTCTCGTGGTTTGAGGCCTGGCTTGCTCCACCCCCTGCTCTTGAGATTCTCCCGGATGTGTCCTGCATTTTGGCTGCATTTTTTGCTGGAGCTTCTCGTGGTTTGAGGCCTGGCTTGCTCCACCCCCTGCTCTTGAGATTCTCCCGGATGTGGGCTGCATTTTGGCTGCCTTTTGGGCTGGAGCTTCTCGTGGTTTGAGGCCTGGCTTGCTCCACCCCCTGCTCTTGAGATTCTCCCGGATGTGGGCTGCATTTTGGCTGATTCTTGGGTTGGAGCTTCTCGTGGTTTGAGGCCTGGCTTGCTCCACCCCCTGCTCTTGAGATTCTCCCGGATGTGGGCTGCATTTTGGCTGATTCTTGGGTTGGAGCTTCTCGTGGTTTGAGGCCTGGCTTGCTCCACCCCCTGCTCTTGAGATTCTCCCAGATGTGGGCTGCATTTTGGCTGATTCTTGGGCTGGAGCTTCTCGTGGTTTGAGGCCTGGCTTGCTCCACAACCTGCTCTTGAGATTCTCCCGGATGTCGGCTGCATTTTGGCTGCCTTTTGGGCTGGAGCTTCTCATGGTTTGAGGCCTGGCTTGCTCCACCCCCTGCTCTTGATATTCTCCCGGATGTGGGCTGCATTTTGGCTGCCTTTTTGGCTGGAGCTTCTCGTGGTTTGAGGCCTGGCTTGCTCCACCCCCTCCTCTTGAGATTCTCCCGGATGTGTCCTGCATTTTGGCTGCCTTTTTTGCTGGAGCTTCTCGTGGTTTGAGGCCTGGCTTGCTCCACCCCCTGCTCTTGAGATTCTCCCGGATGTGGGCTGGATTTTGGCTGCCTTTTGGGCTGGAGCTTCTCGTGGTTTGAGGCCTGGCTTGCTCAACCCCCTGCTCTTGAGATTCTCACGGATGTGGGCTGAATTTTGGATGATTCTTGGGCTGGAGCTTCTCGTGGTTTGAGGCCTGGCTTGCTCCACCCCCTGCTCTTGAGATTCTCCCGGATGTGGTCTGCATTTTGGCTGCATTTTGGGCTGGAGCTTCTCGTGGTTTGAGGCCTGGCTTGTTCCACCCCCTGCTTTTGATATTCTCCCGGAAGTGGGCTGCATTTTGGCTGCATTTTGGGCTGGAGCTTCTCGTGGTTTGAGGCCTGGCTTGTTCCACCCCCTGCTCTTGAGATTCTCCCAGATGTGGGCTGCATTTTGGCTGATTCTTGGGTTGGAGCTTCTCGTGGTTTGAGGCCTGGCTTGCTCCACCCCCTGCTCTTGAGATTCTCCCAGATGTGGGCTGCATTTTGGCTGATTCTTGGGCTGGAGCTTCTCGTGGTTTGAGGCCTGGCTTGCTCCAACCCCTGCTCTTGAGATTCTCCCGGATGTGTCCTGCATTTTGGCTGCCTTTTTTGCTGGAGCTTCTCGTGGTTTGAGGCCTGGCTTGCTCCACCCCCTGCTCTTGAGATTCTCCCGGATGTGGGCTGCATTTTGGCTGCCTTTTGGGCTGGAGCTTCTCGTGGTTTGAGGCCTGGCTTGCTCCACCCCCTGCTCTTGAGATTCTCCCGGATGTGGGCTGCATTTTGGCTGATTCTTGGGCTGGAGCTTCTCGTGGTTTGAGGCCTGCCTTGCTCCACCCCCTGCTCTTGAGATTCTCCCGGATGTGGGCTGCATTTTGGCTGCCTTTTGGGCTGGAGCTTCTCGTGGTTTGAGGCCTGGCTTGCTCCACCCCCTGCTCTTGAGATTCTCCCGGATGTGGGCTGGATTTGGCTGCCTTTTGGGCTGGAGCTTCTCGTGGTTTGAGGCCTGGCTTGCTCAACCCCCTGCTCTTGAGATTCTCACGGATGTGGGCTGAATTTTGGATGATTCTTGGGCTGGAGCTTCTCGTGGTTTGAGGCCTGGCTTGCTCCACCCCCTGCTCTTGAGATTCTCCCGGATGTGGTCTGCATTTTGGCTGCATTTTGGGCTGGAGCTTCTCGTGGTTTGAGGCCTGGCTTGTTCCACCCCCTGCTTTTGAGATTCTCCCGGAAGTGGGCTGCATTTTGGCTGCATTTTGGGCTGGAGCTTCTCGTGGTTTGAGGCCTGGCTTGTTCCACCCCCTGCTCTTGAGATTCTCCCAGATGTGGGCTGCATTTTGGCTGATTCTTGGGTTGGAGCTTCTCGTGGTTTGAGGCCTGGCTTGCTCCACCCCCTGCTCTTGAGATTCTCCCAGATGTGGGCTGCATTTTGGCTGATTCTTGGGCTGGAGCTTCTCGTGGTTTGAGGCCTGGCTTGCTCCAACCCCTGCTCTTGAGATTCTCCCGGATGTGTCCTGCATTTTGGCTGCCTTTTTTGCTGGAGCTTCTCGTGGTTTGAGGCCTGGCTTGCTCCACCCCCTGCTCTTGAGATTCTCCCGGATGTGGGCTGCATTTTGGCTGCCTTTTGGGCTGGAGCTTCTCGTGGTTTGAGGCCTGGCTTGCTCCACCCCCTGCTCTTGAGATTCTCCCGGATGTGGGCTGCATTTTGGCTGATTCTTGGGTTGGAGCTTCTCGTGGTTTGAGGCCTGCCTTGCTCCACCCCCTGCTCTTGAGATTCTCCCAGATGTGGGCTGCATTTTGGCTGATTCTTGGGCTGGAGCTTCTCGTGGTTTGAGGCCTGGCTTGCTCCACCCCCTGCTCTTGAGATTCTCCCGCATGTGGGCTGCATTTTGGCTGCCTTTAGGGCTGGAGGTTCTCGTGGTTTGAGGCCTGGCTTGCTCCACAACCTGCTCTTGAGATTCTCCCGGATGTGGGCTGCATTTTGGCTGCCTTTTGGGCTGGAGCTTCTCATGGTTTGAGGCCTGGCTTGCTCCACCCCCTGCTCTTGATATTCTCCCGGATGTGGGCTGCATTTTGGCTGCCTTTTGGGCTGGAGCTTCTCGTGGTTTGAGGCCTGGCTTGCTCCACCCCCTGCTCTTGAGATTCTCCCGGATGTGGTCTGCATTTTGGCTGCCTTTTGGGCTGGAGCTTCTCGTGGTTTGAGGCCTGGCTTGCTCCACCCCCTGCTCTTGAGATTCTCCCGGATGTGGGCTGGATTTTGGCTGCCTTTTGGGCTGGAGCTTCTCGTGGTTTGAGGCCTGGCTTGCTCAACCCCCTGCTCTTGAGATTCTCCCGGAGGTGGGCTGAA
Source organism: Rhynochetos jubatus (assembly GCA_027574665.1). NCBI lineage: Eukaryota > Metazoa > Chordata > Aves > Eurypygiformes > Rhynochetidae > Rhynochetos > Rhynochetos jubatus. The sequence goes on from CM050669.1 coordinate 1,985,033, forward strand.
TTTTGGATGATTCTTGGGCTGGAGCTTCTCGTGGTTTGAGGCCTGGCTTGCTCCACCCCCTGCTCTTGAGATTCTCCCGGATGTGGTCTGCATTTTGGCTGCATTTTGGGCTGGAGCTTCTCGTGGTTTGAGGCCTGGCTTGTTCCACCCCCTGCTTTTGAGATTCTCCCGGAAGTGGGCTGCATTTTGGCTGCATTTTGGGCTGGAGCTTCTCGTGGTTTGAGGCCTGGCTTGTTCCACCCCCTGCTCTTGAGATTCTCCCGGATGTGGGCTGCATTTTGGCTGATTCTTGGTTTGGAGCTTCTCGTGGTTTGAGGCCTGGCTTGCTCCACCCCCTGCTCTTGAGATTCTCCCAGATGTGGGCTGCATTTTGGCTGATTCTTGGGCTGGAGCTTCTCGTGGTTTGAGGCCTGGCTTGCTCCAACCCCTGCTCTTGAGATTCTCCCGGATGTGTCCTGCATTTTGGTTTCTTTTTTTGCTGGAGCTTCTCGTGGTTTGAGGCCTGGCTTGCTCCACCCCCTGCTCTTGAGATTCTCCCGGATGTGGGCTGCATTTTGGCTGCCTTTTGGGCTGGAGCTTCTCGTGGTTTGAGGCCTGGCTTGCTCCACCCCCTGCTCTTGAGATTCTCCCGGATGTGGGCTGCATTTTGGCTGATTCTTGGGTTGGAGCTTCTCGTGGTTTGAGGCCTGCCTTGCTCCACCCCCTGCTCTTGAGATTCTCCCAGATGTGGGCTGCATTTTGGCTGATTCTTGGGCTGGAGCTTCTCGTGGTTTGAGGCCTGGCTTGCTCCACCCCCTGCTCTTGAGATTCTCCCGCATGTGGGCTGCATTTTGGCTGCCTTTAGGGCTGGAGGTTCTCGTGGTTTGAGGCCTGGCTTGCTCCACAACCTGCTCTTGAGATTCTCCCGGATGTGGGCTGCATTTTGGCTGCCTTTTGGGCTGGAGCTTCTCATGGTTTGAGGCCTGGCTTGCTCCACCCCCTGCTCTTGATATTCTCCCGGATGTGGGCTGCATTTTGGCTGCCTTTTGGGCTGGAGCTTCTCGTGGTTTGAGGCCTGGCTTGCTCCACCCCCTGCTCTTGAGATTCTCCCGGATGTGGTCTGCATTTTGGCTGCATTTTGGGCTGGAGCTTCTCGTGGTTTGAGGCCTGGCTTGTTCCACCCCCTGCTCTTGAGATTCTCCCGGAGGTGGGCTGGATTTTGGCTGCCTTTTGGGCTGGAGCTTCTCGTGGTTTGAGGCCTGGCTTGCTCAACCCCCTGCTCTTGAGATTCTCACGGATGTGGGCTGAATTTTGGATGATTCTTGGGCTGGAGCTTCTCGTGGTTTGAGGCCTGGCTTGCTCCACCCCCTGCTCTTGAGATTCTCCCGGATGTGGTCTGCATTTTGGCTGCATTTTGGGCTGGAGCTTCTCGTGGTTTGAGGCCTGGCTTGTTCCACCCCCTGCTCTTGAGATTCTCCCGGATGTGGGCTGCATTTTGGCTGCATTTTGGGCTGGAGCTTCTCGTGGTTTGAGGCCTGGCTTGTTCCACCCCCTGCTCTTGAGATTCTCCCGGATGTGGGCTGCATTTTGGCTGATTCTTGGGTTGGAGCTTCTCGTGGTTTGAGGCCTGGCTTGCTCCACCCCCTGCTCTTGAGATTCTCCCAGATGTGGGCTGCATTTTGGCTGATTCTTGGGCTGGAGCTTCTCGTGGTTTGAGGCCTGGCTTGCTCCACCCCCTGCTCTTGAGATTCTCCCGGATGTGGGCTGCATTTTGGCTGCCTTTTGGGCTGGAGCTTCTCATGGTTTGAGGCCTGGCTTGCTCCACCCCCTGCTCTTGAAATTGTCCCGGATGTGGGCTGCATTTTGGCTGTATTTTTGGGCTGGTGCTTCTCGTGGTTTGAGGCCTGCCTTGCTCCACCCCCTGCTCTTGAGATTCTCCCGGATGTGGGCTGCATTTTGGCTGCCTTTTGGGCTGGAGCTTCTCGTGGTTTGAGGCCTGCCTTGCTCCACCCCCTGCTCTTGAGATTCTCCCGGAGGTGGGCTGCATTTTGGCTGATTCTTGGGTTGGAGCTTCTCGTGGTTTGAGGCCTGGCTTGCTCCACCCCCTGCTCTTGAGATTCTCCCAGATGTGGGCTGCATTTTGGCTGATTCTTGGGCTGGAGCTTCTCGTGGTTTGAGGCCTGGCTTGCTCCACTCCCTGCTCTTGAGATTCTCCCGGATGTGTCCTGCATTTTGGCTGCCTTTTTTGCTGGAGCTTCTCGTGGTTTGAGGCCTGGCTTGCTCCACCCCCTGCTCTTGAGATTCTCCCGGATGTGGGCTGCATTTTGGCTGCCTTTTGGGCTGGAGCTTCTCGTGGTTTGAGGCCTGGCTTGCTCCACCCCCTGCTCTTGAGATTCTCATGGATGTGGGCTGAATTTTGGATGATTCTTGGGCTGGAGCTTCTCGTGGTTTGAGGCCTGGCTTGCTCCACCCCCTGCTCTTGAGATTCTCCCGGATGTGGGCTGCATTTTGGCTGCATTTTGGGCTGGAGCTTCTCGTGGTTTGAGGCCTGGCTTGTTCCACCCCCTGCTCTTGAGATTCTCCCGGAGGTGGGCTGGATTTTGGCTGCCTTTTGGGCTGGAGCTTCTCGTGGTTTGAGGCCTGGCTTGCTCAACCCCCTGCTCTTGAGATTCTCACGGATGTGGGCTGAATTTTGGATGATTCTTGGGCTGGAGCTTCTCGTGGTTTGAGGCCTGGCTTGCTCCACCCCCTGCTCTTGAGATTCTCCCGGATGTGGTCTGCATTTTGGCTGCATTTTGGGCTGGAGCTTCTCGTGGTTTGAGGCCTGGCTTGTTCCACCCCCTGCTCTTGAGATTCTCCCGGATGTGGGCTGCATTTTGGCTGCATTTTGGGCTGGAGCTTCTCGTGGTTTGAGGCCTGGCTTGTTCCACCCCCTGCTCTTGAGATTCTCCCGGATGTGGGCTGCATTTTGGCTGATTCTTGGGTTGGAGCTTCTCGTGGTTTGAGGCCTGGCTTGCTCCACCCCCTGCTCTTGAGATTCTCCCAGATGTGGGCTGCATTTTGGCTGATTCTTGGGCTGGAGCTTCTCGTGGTTTGAGGCCTGGCTTGCTCCACCCCCTGCTCTTGAGATTCTCCCGGATGTGGGCTGCATTTTGGCTGCCTTTTGGGCTGGAGCTTCTCATGGTTTGAGGCCTGGCTTGCTCCACCCCCTGCTCTTGAAATTGTCCCGGATGTGGGCTGCATTTTGGCTGTATTTTTGGGCTGGTGCTTCTCGTGGTTTGAGGCCTGCCTTGCTCCACCCCCTGCTCTTGAGATTCTCCCGGATGTGGGCTGCATTTTGGCTGACTTTTGGGCTGGAGCTTCTCGTGGTTTGAGGCCTGGCTTGTTCCACCCCCTGCTCTTGAGATTCTCCCGGATGTGGGCTGCATTTTGGCTGATTCTTGGGTTGGAGCTTCTCGTGGTTTGAGGCCTGGCTTGCTCCACCCCCTGCTCTTGAGATTCTCCCAGATGTGGGCTGCATTTTGGCTGATTCTTGGGCTGGAGCTTCTCGTGGTTTGAGGCCTGGCTTGCTCCACTCCCTGCTCTTGAGATTCTCCCGGATGTGTCCTGCATTTTGGCTGCCTTTTTTGCTGGAGCTTCTCGTGGTTTGAGGCCTGGCTTGCTCCACCCCCTGCTCTTGAGATTCTCCCGGATGTGGGCTGCATTTTGGCTGCCTTTTGGGCTGGAGCTTCTCGTGGTTTGAGGCCTGGCTTGCTCCACCCCCTGCTCTTGAGATTCTCATGGATGTGGGCTGAATTTTGGATGATTCTTGGGCTGGAGCTTCTCGTGGTTTGAGGCCTGGCTTGCTCCACCCCCTGCTCTTGAGATTCTCCCGGATGTGGGCTGCATTTTGGCTGCCTTTTGGGCTGGAGCTTCTTGTGGTTTGAGGCCTGCCTTCCTCCACCCCCTGCTCTTGATATTCTCCCGGAGGTGGGCTGCATTTTGGCTGCCTTTTGGGCTGGAGCTTCTCGTGGTTTGAGGCCTGGCTTGTTCCACCCCCTGCTCTTGAGATTCTCCCGGATGTGGGCTGCATTTTGGCTGCATTTTGGGCTGGAGCTTCTCGTGGTTTGAGGCCTGGCTTGTTCCACCCCCTGCTCTTGAGATTCTCCCGGATGTGGGCTGCATTTTGGCTGATTCTTGGGTTGGAGCTTCTCGTGGTTTGAGGCCTGGCTTGCTCCACCCCCTGCTCTTGAGATTCTCCCAGATGTGGGCTGCATTTTGGCTGATTCTTGGGCTGGAGCTTCTCGTGGTTTGAGGCCTGGCTTGCTCCACCCCCTGCTCTTGAGATTCTCCCGCATGTGGGCTGCATTTTGGCTGCCTTTTGAGCTGGAGGTTCTCGTGGTTTGAGGCCTGGCTTGCTCCACCCCCTGCTCTTGAGATTCTCCCGGATGTGGGCTGCATTTTGGCTGCCTTTTGGGCTGGAGCTTCTCATGGTTTGAGGCCTGGCTTGCTCCACCCCCTGCTCTTGAAATTGTCCCGGATGTGGGCTGCATTTTGGCTGTTTTTTTGGGCTGGAGCTTCTCGTGGTTTGAGGCCTGGCTTGCTCCACCCCCTGCTCTTGAGATTCTCCCGGATGTGGGCTGCATTTTGGCTGCATTTTGGGCTGGAGCTTCTCGTGGTTTGAGGCCTGGCTTGCTCCACCCCCTGCACTTGAGATTCTCCCGGATGTGGGCTGCATTTTGGCTGCCTTTTGGGCTGGAGCTTCTCGTGGTTTGAGGCCTGGCTTGCTCCACCCCCTGCTCTAGAGATTCTCCCGGATGTGGGCTGCATTTTGGCTGATTCTTGGGCTGGAGATTCTTGTGGTTTGAGGCCTGGCTTGCTCCACCCCCTGCTCTTGAGATTCTCCCAGATGTGGGCTGCATTTTGGCTGATTCTTGGGCTGGAGCTTCTCGTGGTTTGAGGCCTGGCTTGCTCCACCCCCTGCTCTTGAGATTCTCCCGCATGTGGGCTGCATTTTGGCTGCCTTTAGGGCTGGAGGTTCTCGTGGTTTGAGGCCTGGCTTGCTCCACAACCTGCTCTTGAGATTCTCCCGGATGTGGGCTGCATTTTGGCTGCCTTTTGGGCTGGAGCTTCTCATGGTTTGAGGCCTGGCTTGCTCCACCCCCTGCTCTTGATATTCTCCCGGATGTGGGCTGCATTTTGGCTGCCTTTTGGGCTGGAGCTTCTCGTGGTTTGAGGCCTGGCTTGCTCCACCCCCTGCTCTTGAGATTCTCCCAGATGTGGTCTGCATTTTGGCTGCCTTTTGGGCTGGAGCTTCTCGTGGTTTGAGGCCTGGCTTGCTCCACCCCCTGCTCTTGAGATTCTCCCGGATGTGGGCTGGATTTTGGCTGCCTTTTGGGCTGGAGCTTCTCGTGGTTTGAGGCCTGGCTTGCTCAACCCCCTGCTCTTGAGATTCTCCCGGAGGTGGGCTGAATTTTGGATGATTCTTGGGCTGGAGCTTCTCGTGGTTTGAGGCCTGGCTTGCTCCACCCCCTGCTCTTGAGATTCTCCCGGATGTGGTCTGCATTTTGGCTGCATTTTGGGCTGGAGCTTCTCGTGGTTTGAGGCCTGGCTTGTTCCACCCCCTGCTTTTGAGATTCTCCCGGAAGTGGGCTGCATTTTGGCTGCATTTTGGGCTGGAGCTTCTCGTGGTTTGAGGCCTGGCTTGTTCCACCCCCTGCTCTTGAGATTCTCCCGGATGTGGGCTGCATTTTGGCTGATTCTTGGTTTGGAGCTTCTCGTGGTTTGAGGCCTGGCTTGCTCCACCCCCTGCTCTTGAGATTCTCCCAGATGTGGGCTGCATTTTGGCTGATTCTTGGGCTGGAGCTTCTCGTGGTTTGAGGCCTGGCTTGCTCCAACCCCTGCTCTTGAGATTCTCCCGGATGTGTCCTGCATTTTGGCTGCCTTTTTTGCTGGAGCTTCTCGTGGTTTGAGGCCTGGCTTGCTCCACCCCCTGCTCTTGAGATTCTCCCGGATGTGGGCTGCATTTTGGCTGCCTTTTGGGCTGGAGCTTCTCGTGGTTTGAGGCCTGGCTTGCTCCACCCCCTGCTCTTGAGATTCTCCCGGATGTGGGCTGCATTTTGGCTGATTCTTGGGTTGGAGCTTCTCGTGGTTTGAGGCCTGCCTTGCTCCACCCCCTGCTCTTGAGATTCTCCCAGATGTGGGCTGCATTTTGGCTGATTCTTGGGCTGGAGCTTCTCGTGGTTTGAGGCCTGGCTTGCTCCACCCCCTGCTCTTGAGATTCTCCCGCATGTGGGCTGCATTTTGGCTGCCTTTAGGGCTGGAGGTTCTCGTGGTTTGAGGCCTGGCTTGCTCCACAACCTGCTCTTGAGATTCTCCCGGATGTGGGCTGCATTTTGGCTGCCTTTTGGGCTGGAGCTTCTCATGGTTTGAGGCCTGGCTTGCTCCACCCCCTGCTCTTGATATTCTCCCGGATGTGGGCTGCATTTTGGCTGCCTTTTGGGCTGGAGCTTCTCGTGGTTTGAGGCCTGGCTTGCTCCACCCCCTGCTCTTGAGATTCTCCCGGATGTGGTCTGCATTTTGGCTGCATTTTGGGCTGGAGCTTCTCGTGGTTTGAGGCCTGGCTTGTTCCACCCCCTGCTCTTGAGATTCTCCCGGAGGTGGGCTGGATTTTGGCTGCCTTTTGGGCTGGAGCTTCTCGTGGTTTGAGGCCTGGCTTGCTCAACCCCCTGCTCTTGAGATTCTCACGGATGTGGGCTGAATTTTGGATGATTCTTGGGCTGGAGCTTCTCGTGGTTTGAGGCCTGGCTTGCTCCACCCCCTGCTCTTGAGATTCTCCCGGATGTGGTCTGCATTTTGGCTGCATTTTGGGCTGGAGCTTCTCGTGGTTTGAGGCCTGGCTTGTTCCACCCCCTGCTCTTGAGATTCTCCCGGATGTGGGCTGCATTTTGGCTGCATTTTGGGCTGGAGCTTCTCGTGGTTTGAGGCCTGGCTTGTTCCACCCCCTGCTCTTGAGATTCTCCCGGATGTGGGCTGCATTTTGGCTGATTCTTGGGTTGGAGCTTCTCGTGGTTTGAGGCCTGGCTTGCTCCACCCCCTGCTCTTGAGATTCTCCCAGATGTGGGCTGCATTTTGGCTGATTCTTGGGCTGGAGCTTCTCGTGGTTTGAGGCCTGGCTTGCTCCACCCCCTGCTCTTGAGATTCTCCCGGATGTGGGCTGCATTTTGGCTGCCTTTTGGGCTGGAGCTTCTCATGGTTTGAGGCCTGGCTTGCTCCACCCCCTGCTCTTGAAATTGTCCCGGATGTGGGCTGCATTTTGGCTGTTTTTTTGGGCTGGTGCTTCTCGTGGTTTGAGGCCTGCCTTGCTCCACCCCCTGCTCTTGAGATTCTCCCGGATGTGGGCTGCATTTTGGCTGACTTTTGGGCTGGAGCTTCTCGTGGTTTGAGGCCTGGCTTGTTCCACCCCCTGCTCTTGAGATTCTCCCGGATGTGGGCTGCATTTTGGCTGATTCTTGGGTTGGAGCTTCTCGTGGTTTGAGGCCTGGCTTGCTCCACCCCCTGCTCTTGAGATTCTCCCAGATGTGGGCTGCATTTTGGCTGATTCTTGGGCTGGAGCTTCTCGTGGTTTGAGGCCTGGCTTGCTCCACTCCCTGCTCTTGAGATTCTCCCGGATGTGTCCTGCATTTTGGCTGCCTTTTTTGCTGGAGCTTCTCGTGGTTTGAGGCCTGGCTTGCTCCACCCCCTGCTCTTGAGATTCTCCCGGATGTGGGCTGCATTTTGGCTGCCTTTTGGGCTGGAGCTTCTCGTGGTTTGAGGCCTGGCTTGCTCCACCCCCTGCTCTTGAGATTCTCATGGATGTGGGCTGAATTTTGGATGATTCTTGGGCTGGAGCTTCTCGTGGTTTGAGGCCTGGCTTGCTCCACCCCCTGCTCTTGAGATTCTCCCAGATGTGGGCTGCATTTTGGCTGCCTTTTGGGCTGGAGCTTCTTGTGGTTTGAGGCCTGCCTTCCTCCACCCCCTGCTCTTGATATTCTCCCGGAGGTGGGCTGCATTTTGGCTGCCTTTTGGGCTGGAGCTTCTCGTGGTTTGAGGCCTGGCTTGTTCCACCCCCTGCTCTTGAGATTCTCCCGGATGTGGGCTGCATTTTGGCTGCATTTTGGGCTGGAGCTTCTCGTGGTTTGAGGCCTGGCTTGTTCCACCCCCTGCTCTTGAGATTCTCCCGGATGTGGGCTGCATTTTGGCTGATTCTTGGGTTGGAGCTTCTCGTGGTTTGAGGCCTGGCTTGCTCCACCCCCTGCTCTTGAGATTCTCCCAGATGTGGGCTGCATTTTGGCTGATTCTTGGGCTGGAGCTTCTCGTGGTTTGAGGCCTGGCTTGCTCCACCCCCTGCTCTTGAGATTCTCCCGCATGTGGGCTGCATTTTGGCTGCCTTTTGAGCTGGAGGTTCTCGTGGTTTGAGGCCTGGCTTGCTCCACCCCCTGCTCTTGAGATTCTCCCGGATGTGGGCTGCATTTTGGCTGCCTTTTGGGCTGGAGCTTCTCATGGTTTGAGGCCTGGCTTGCTCCACCCCCTGCTCTTGAAATTGTCCCGGATGTGGGCTGCATTTTGGCTGTTTTTTTGGGCTGGAGCTTCTCGTGGTTTGAGGCCTGGCTTGCTCCACCCCCTGCTCTTGAGATTCTCCCGGATGTGGGCTGCATTTTGGCTGCATTTTGGGCTGGAGCTTCTCGTGGTTTGAGGCCTGGCTTGCTCCACCCCCTGCACTTGAGATTCTCCCGGATGTGGGCTGCATTTTGGCTGCCTTTTGGGCTGGAGCTTCTCGTGGTTTGAGGCCTGGCTTGCTCCACCCCCTGCTCTAGAGATTCTCCCGGATGTGGGCTGCATTTTGGCTGATTCTTGGGCTGGAGATTCTTGTGGTTTGAGGCCTGGCTTGCTCCACCCCCTGCTCTTGAGATTCTCCCAGATGTGGGCTGGATTTTGGCTGCCTTTTGGGCTGGAGCTTCTTGTGGTTTGAGGCCTGGCTTGCTCCACCCCTTGCTCTTGAGATTCTCCCAGATGTGGGCTGCATTTTGGCTGATTCTTGGGCTGGAGCTTCTCGTGGTTTGAGGCCTGGCTTGCTCCACCCCCTGCTCTTGAGATTCTCCCGCATGTGGGCTGCATTTTGGCTGCCTTTAGGGCTGGAGGTTCTCGTGGTTTGAGGCCTGGCTTGCTCCACCCCCTGCTCTTGAGATTCTCCCGTATGTGGGCTGCATTTTGGCTGCCTTTTGGGCTGGAGCTTCTCATGGTTTGAGGCCTGGCTTGCTCCACCCCCTGCTCTTGAAATTGTCCCGGATGTGGGCTGCATTTTGGCTGCCTATTGGGCTGGAGCTTCTCGTGGTTTGAGGCCTGGCTTGCTCCACCCCCTGCACTTGAGATTCTCCCGGATGTGGGCTGCATTTTGGCTGCCTTTTGGGCTGGAGATTCTCGTGGTTTGAGGCCTGGCTTGCTCCACCCCCTGCTCTAGAGATTCTCCCGGATGTGGGCTGCATTTTGGCTGATATTTGGGCTGAAGCTTCTTGTGGTTTGAGGCCTGGCTTGCTCCACCCCCTGCTCTTGAGATTCTCCCAGATGTGGGCTGGATTTTGGCTGCCTTTTGGGCTGGAGCTTCTTGTGGTTTGAGGCCTGGCTTGTTCCACCCCCTGCTCTTGAGATTCTCCCGGATGTGGGCTGCATTTTGGCTGATTCTTGGGTTGGAGCTTCTCGTGGTTTGAGGCCTGGCTTGCTCCACCCCCTGCTCTTGAGATTCTCCCAGATGTGGGCTGCATTTTGGCTGATTCTTGGGCTGGAGCTTCTCGTGGTTTGAGGCCTGGCTTGCTCCACCCCCTGCTCTTGAGATTCTCCCGCATGTGGGCTGCATTTTGGCTGCCTTTAGGGCTGGAGGTTCTCGTGGTTTGAGGCCTGGCTTGCTCCACCCCCTGCTCTTGAGATTCTCCCGGATGTGGGCTGCATTTTGGCTGCCTTTTGGGCTGGAGCTTCTCATGGTTTGAGGCCTGGCTTGCTCTACCCCCTGCTCTTGAGATTCTCCCCGATGTGGGCTGCATTTTGGCTGTTTTTTTGGGCTGGAGCTTCTCGTGGTTTGAGGCCTGGCTTGCTCCACCCCCTGCTCTTGAGTTTCTCCCGGATGTGGGCTGCATTTTGGCTGATTCTTGGGTTGGAGCTTCTCGAGGTTTGCGGCCTGGCTTGCTCCACCCCCTGCTCTTGATATTCTCCCGGATGTGGCCTGGATTTTGTCTGCATTTTGGGCTGGAGCTTCTCGTGGTTTGAGGCCTGGCTTGCTCCACCCCCTGCACTTGAGATTCTCCCGGATGTGGGCTGCATTTTGGCTACATTTTGGGCTGGAGCTTCTCGTGGTTTGAGGCCTGGCTTGCTCCACCCCCTGCTCTAGAGATTCTCCCGGATGTGGGCTGCATTTTGGTTGCATTTTGGGCTGGAGCTTCTCGTGGTTTGAGGCCTGGCTTGCTCCACCCCTTGCTCTTGATATTCTCCCGGAGGTGGCCTGGATTTTGTCTGCATTTTGGGCTGGAGCTTCTCGTGGTTTGAGGCCTGGCTTGCTCCACCCCCTGCTCTTGAGATTCTCCCGGAGGTGGGCTGCATTTTGGCTGCCTTTTGGGCTGGAGCTTCTCGTGGTTTGAGGCCTGGATTGCTCCACCCCCTGCTCTTGAGATTCTCCCGGATGTGGGCTGCATTTTGGCTGCTTTTAGGCCTGGAGCTTCTCGTGGTTTGAGGCCTGGCTTGCTCCACCCCCTGCTCTTGAGATTCTCCCGGATGTGGGCTGCATTTTGGCTGCGTTTTGGGCTGGAGCTTCTCATGGTTTGAGGCCTGGCTTGCTCCACCCCCTGCTCTTGAAATTGTCCCGGATGTGGGCTGCATTTTGGCTGCCTATTGGGCTGGAGCTTCTCGTGGTTTGAGGCCTGGCTTGCTCCACCCCCTGCACTTGAGATTCTCCCGGATGTGGGCTGCATTTTGGCTGCCTTTTGGGCTGGAGATTCTCGTGGTTTGAGGCCTGGCTTGCTCCACCCCCTGCTCTAGAGATTCTCCCGGATGTGGGCTGCATTTTGGCTGATATTTGGGCTGAAGCTTCTTGTGGTTTGAGGCCTGGCTTGCTCCACCCCCTGCTCTTGAGATTCTCCCAGATGTGGGCTGGATTTTGGCTGCCTTTTGGGCTGGAGCTTCTTGTGGTTTGAGGCCTGGCTTGTTCCACCCCCTGCTCTTGAGATTCTCCCGGATGTGGGCTGCATTTTGGCTGATTCTTGGGTTGGAGCTTCTCGTGGTTTGAGGCCTGGCTTGCTCCACCCCCTGCTCTTGAGATTCTCCCAGATGTGGGCTGCATTTTGGCTGATTCTTGGGCTGGAGCTTCTCGTGGTTTGAGGCCTGGCTTGCTCCACCCCCTGCTCTTGAGATTCTCCCGCATGTGGGCTGCATTTTGGCTGCCTTTAGGGCTGGAGGTTCTCGTGGTTTGAGGCCTGGCTTGCTCCACCCCCTGCTCTTGAGATTCTCCCGGATGTGGGCTGCATTTTGGCTGCCTTTTGGGCTGGAGCTTCTCATGGTTTGAGGCCTGGCTTGCTCTACCCCCTGCTCTTGAGATTCTCCCCGATGTGGGCTGCATTTTGGCTGTTTTTTTGGGCTGGAGCTTCTCGTGGTTTGAGGCCTGGCTTGCTCCACCCCCTGCTCTTGAGTTTCTCCCGGATGTGGGCTGCATTTTGGCTGATTCTTGGGTTGGAGCTTCTCGAGGTTTGCGGCCTGGCTTGCTCCACCCCCTGCTCTTGATATTCTCCCGGATGTGGCCTGGATTTTGTCTGCATTTTGGGCTGGAGCTTCTCGTGGTTTGAGGCCTGGCTTGCTCCACCCCCTGCACTTGAGATTCTCCCGGATGTGGGCTGCATTTTGGCTACATTTTGGGCTGGAGCTTCTCGTGGTTTGAGGCCTGGCTTGCTCCACCCCCTGCTCTAGAGATTCTCCCGGATGTGGGCTGCATTTTGGTTGCATTTTGGGCTGGAGCTTCTCGTGGTTTGAGGCCTGGCTTGCTCCACCCCTTGCTCTTGATATTCTCCCGGAGGTGGCCTGGATTTTGTCTGCATTTTGGGCTGGAGCTTCTCGTGGTTTGAGGCCTGGCTTGCTCCACCCCCTGCTCTTGAGATTCTCCCGGAGGTGGGCTGCATTTTGGCTGCCTTTTGGGCTGGAGCTTCTCGTGGTTTGAGGCCTGGATTGCTCCACCCCCTGCTCTTGAGATTCTCCCGGATGTGGGCTGCATTTTGGCTGCTTTTAGGCCTGGAGCTTCTCGTGGTTTGAGGCCTGGCTTGCTCCACCCCCTGCTCTTGAGATTCTCCCGGATGTGGGCTGCATTTTGGCTGCGTTTTGGGCTGGAGCTTCTCGTGGTTTGAGGCCTGCCTTGCTCCACCCCCTGCTCTTGAGATTCTCCCGGATGTGGGCTTAATTTTGGATGATTCTTGGGCTGGAGCTTCTCATGGTTTGAGGCCTGGCTTGCTCCACCCCCTGCTCTTGAGATTCTCCCAGATGTGGCCTGCATTTTGGATGCATTTTGGGCTGGAGCTTCTCGTGGTTTGAGGCCTGGCTTGCTCCACCCCCTGCTCTTGAGATTCTCCCGCATGTGGGCTGGATTTTGGCTGCATTTTGGGCTTGAGCTTCTCGTGGTTTGAGGCCTCCCTTGCTCCACCCCCTGCTCTTGAGATTCTCCCGGATGTGGGCTGAATTTTGGCTGCCTTTTGGGCTGGAGCTTCTCGTGGTTTGAGGCCTGGCTTGCTCCACCCCCTGCTCTTGAGATTCTCCCGGATGTGGGCTGCATTTTGGCTGCCTTTTGGGCTGGAGCTTCTCGTGGTTTGAGGCCTGGCTTGCTCCACCCCCTGCTCTTGAGATTCTCCTGGATGTGGGCTGCATTTTGGCTGCCTTTTGGGCTGGAGCTTCTCGTGGTTTGAGGCCTGGCTTGCTCCACCCCCTGCTCTTGAGATTCTCCCGGATGTGGGCTGCATTTTGGCTGCCTTTTGGGCTGGAGCTTCTCGTGGTTTGAGGCCTGGCTTGCTCCACCCCCTGCTCTTGAGATTCTCCCAGATGTGGGCTGCATTTTGGCTGCCTTTTGGGCTGGAGCTTCTCGTGGTTTGAGGCCTGCCTTGCTCCAGCCCCTGCTCTTGAGATTCTCCCGGATGTGGGCTGCATTTTGTCTCCATTTTGGGCTGGAGCTTCTTGTGGTTTGAGGCCTGGCTTGCTCCACCCCCTGCTCTTGAGATTCTCCTAGATGTGGCCTGCATATTGGCTGCTTTTTGGGCTGGAGCTTCTCGTGGTTTGAGGCCTGGCTTGCTCCACCCCCTGCTCTTGAGATTGTCCCGGATGTGGGCTGCATTTTGGCTGCCTTTAGGGCTGGAGCTTCTCGTGGTTTGAGGCCTGGCTTGCTCCACCCCCTGCTCTTGAGATTCTCCCGGAGGTGGTCTGAATTTTGGCTGCCTTTTGGGCTGGAGCTTCTCATGGTTTGAGGCCTGGCTTGCTCCACCCCCTGCTCTTGAGATTCTCCCGGATGTGGCTGCATTTTGGCTGCATTTTGGGCTGGAGCTTCTCGTGGTTTGAGGCCTGGCTTGCTCCACCCCCTGCTCTTGATATTCTCCCGGAGGTGGGCTGCATTTTGGCTGCCTTTTTTGCTGGAGCTTCTCGTGGTTTGAGGCCTGGCTTGCTCCACCCCCTGCTCTTGAGATTCTCCCGGATGTGGTTAGGATTTTGGCTGCCTTTTGTGCTGGAGCTTCTCGTGGTTTGAGGCCTGGCTTGCTCCACCCCCTGCTCTTGAGATTCTCCCGGAGGTGGGCTGCATTTTGGCTGCCTTTTGGGCTGGAGCTTCTCGTGGTTTGAGGCCTGGCTTGCTCCACCCCCTGCTCTTGAGATTCTCCCGGATGTGGGCTGCATTTTGGCTGATACTTGGGCTGGAGCTTCTCGTGGTTTGAGGCCTGGCTTGCTCCACCCCCTGCTCTTGAGATTCTCCCGGATGTGGGCTGCATTTTGGCTGCATTTTGGGCTGGAGCTTCTCGTGGTTTGAGGCCTGGCTTGCTCCACCCCCTGCTCTTGAGATTCTCCAGGATATGGCCTGCATTTTGGCTGCCTTTTGGGCTGGAGCTTCTCGTGGTTTGAGGCCTGGCTTGCTCCACCCCCTGCTCTTGAGATTCTCCCGGATGTGGGCTGCATTTTGGCTGCATTTTGGGATGGAGCTTCTCGTGGTTTGAGGCCTGGCTTGCTCCACCCCCTGCTCTTGAGATTCTCCCGGATGTGGGCTGCATTTTGGCTGCCTTTTGGGCTGGAGCTTCTCGTGGTTTGAGGCCTGGCTTGCTCCACCCCCTGCTCTTGAGATTCTCCCGGATGTTTGCTGCATTTTGGCTGCCTTTTGGGCTGGAGCTTCTCGTGGTTTGAGGCCTGGCTTGCTCCACCCCCTGCTCTTGAGATTCTCCTGGATGTGGGCTGCATTTTGGCTGCCTTTTGGGCTGGAGCTTCTCATGGTTTGAGGCCTGGCTTGCTCCACCCCCAGCTCTTGATATTCTCCCGGATGTGGGCTGCATTTTGGCTGCCTTTTGGGATGGAGCTTCTCGTGGTTTGAGGCCTGGCTTGCTCCACCCCCTGCTCTTGAGATTCTCCCGGATGTGGGCTCCATTTTGGCTGCCTTTTGGGATGGAGCTTCCCGTGGTTTGAGGCCTGGCTTGCTCCACCCCCTGCTCTTGAGATTCTCCCGGATGTGGTTAGGATTTTGGCTGCTTTTTTGCTGGAGCTTCTCGTGGTTTGAGGCCTGGCTTGCTCCACCCCCTGCTCTTGAGATTCTCCCGGATGTGGTTAGGATATTGGCTGCCTTTTGTGCTGGAGCTTCTCGTGGTTTGAGGCCTGGCTTGCTCCACCCCCTGCTCTTGAGATTCTCCCGGATGTGGGCTGCATTTTGGCTGCCTTTTGGGCTGGAGCTTCTCGTGGTTTGAGGCCTGCCTTGCTCCACCCCCTGCTCTTGAGATTCTCCCGGAGGTGGGCTGCATTTTGGCTGCCTTTTGGGCTGGAGCTTCTCGTGGTTTGAGGCCTGGCTTGCTCCACCACCTGCTCTTGAGATTCTCCCGGATGTGGGCTGCATTTTGGCTGATACTTGGGCTGGAGCTTCTCGTGGTTTGAGGCCTGGCTTGCTCCACCCCCTGCTCTTGAGATTCTCCCGGATGTGGGCTGCATTTTGGCTGCCTTTTGGGCTGGAGCTTCTCGTGGTTTGAGGCCTGGCTTGCTCCACCCCCTGCTCTTGAGATTCTCCAGGATATGGCCTGCATTTTGGCTGCCTTTTGGGCTGGAGCTTCTCGTGGTTTGAGGCCTGGCTTGCTCCACCCCCTGCTCTTGAGATTCTCCCGGATGTGGGCTGCATTTTGGCTGCATTTTGGGATGGAGCTTCTCGTGGTTTGAGGCCTGGCTTGCTCCACCCCCTGCTCTTGAGATTCTCCCGGATGTGGGCTGCATTTTGGCTGCCTTTTGGGCTGGAGCTTCTCGTGGTTTGAGGCCTGGCTTGCTCCACCCCCTGCTCTTGAGATTCTCCCGGATGTTTGCTGCATTTTGGCTGCCTTTTGGGCTGGAGCTTCTCGTGGTTTGAGGCCTGGCTTGCTCCACCCCCTGCTCTTGAGATTCTCCTGGATGTGGGCTGCATTTTGGCTGCCTTTTGGGCTGGAGCTTCTCATGGTTTGAGGCCTGGCTTGCTCCACCCCCAGCTCTTGATATTCTCCCGGATGTGGGCTGCATTTTGGCAGCCTTTTGGGCTGGAGGTTCTTGTGGTTTGAGGCCTGGCTTGCTCCACCCCCTGCTCTTGAGATTCTCCCGGATGTGGGCTGCATTTTGGCTGATACTTGGGCTGGAGCTTCTCGTGGTTTGAGGCCTGGCTTGCTCCACCCCCTGCTCTTGAGATTCTCCCGGATGTGGGCTGCATTTTGGCTGCATTTTGGGCTGGAGCTTCTCGTGGTTTGAGGCCTGGCTTGCTCCACCCCCTGCTCTTGAGATTCTCCAGGATATGGCCTGCATTTTGGCTGCCTTTTGGGCTGGAGCTTCTCGTGGTTTGAGGCCTGGCTTGCTCCACCCCCTGCTCTTGAGATTCTCCCGGATGTGGGCTGCATTTTGGCTGCATTTTGGGATGGAGCTTCTCGTGGTTTGAGGCCTGGCTTGCTCCACCCCCTGCTCTTGAGATTCTCCCGGATGTGGGCTGCATTTTGGCTGCCTTTTGGGCTGGAGCTTCTCGTGGTTTGAGGCCTGGCTTGCTCCACCCCCTGCTCTTGAGATTCTCCCGGATGTTTGCTGCATTTTGGCTGCCTTTTGGGCTGGAGCTTCTCGTGGTTTGAGGCCTGGCTTGCTCCACCCCCTGCTCTTGAGATTCTCCTGGATGTGGGCTGCATTTTGGCTGCCTTTTGGGCTGGAGCTTCTCATGGTTTGAGGCCTGGCTTGCTCCACCCCCAGCTCTTGATATTCTCCCGGATGTGGGCTGCATTTTGGCTGCCTTTTGGGCTGGAGCTTCTCGTGGTTTGAGGCCTGGCTTGCTCCACCCCCTGCTCTTGAGATTCTCCCGGATGTGGGCTCCATTTTGGCTGCCTTTTGGGATGGAGCTTCCCGTGGTTTGAGGCCTGGCTTGCTCCACCCCCTGCTCTTGAGATTCTCCCGGATGTGGTTAGGATTTTGGCTGCCTTTTTTGCTGGAGCTTCTCGTGGTTTGAGGCCTGGCTTGCTCCACCCCCTGCTCTTGAGATTCTCCCGGATGTGGTTAGGATATTGGCTGCATTTTGTGCTGGAGCTTCTCGTGGTTTGAGGCCTGGCTTGCTCCACCCCCTGCTCTTGAGATTCTCCCGGATGTGGGCTGCATTTTGGCTGCCTTTTGGGCTGGAGCTTCTCGTGGTTTGAGGCCTGCCTTGCTCCACCCCCTGCTCTTGAGATTCTCCCGGAGGTGGGCTGCATTTTGGCTGCCTTTTGGGCTGGAGCTTCTCGTGGTTTGAGGCCTGGCTTGCTCCACCCCCTGCTCTTGAGATTCTCCCGGATGTGGGCTGCATTTTGGCTGATACTTGGGCTGGAGCTTCTCGTGGTTTGAGGCCTGGCTTGCTCCACCCCCTGCTCTTGAGATTCTCCCGGATGTGGGCTGCATTTTGGCTGCCTTTTGGGCTGGAGCTTCTCGTGGTTTGAGGCCTGGCTTGCTCCACCCCCTGCTCTTGAGATTCTCCAGGATATGGCCTGCATTTTGGCTGCCTTTTGGGCTGGAGCTTCTCGTGGTTTGAGGCCTGGCTTGCTCCACCCCCTGCTCTTGAGATTCTCCCGGATGTGGGCTGCATTTTGGCTGCATTTTGGGATGGAGCTTCTCGTGGTTTGAGGCCTGGCTTGCTCCACCCCCTGCTCTTGAGATTCTCCCGGATGTGGGCTGCATTTTGGCTGCCTTTTGGGCTGGAGCTTCTCGTGGTTTGAGGCCTGGCTTGCTCCACCCCCTGCTCTTGAGATTCTCCCGGATGTTTGCTGCATTTTGGCTGCCTTTTGGGCTGGAGCTTCTCGTGGTTTGAGGCCTGGCTTGCTCCACCCCCTGCTCTTCATATTCTCCTGGATGTGGGCTGCATTTTGGCTGCCTTTTGGGCTGGAGCTTCTCATGGTTTGAGGCCTGGCTTGCTCCACCCCCAGCTCTTGATATTCTCCCGGATGTGGGCTGCATTTTGGCAGCCTTTTGGGCTGGAGGTTCTTGTGGTTTGAGGCCTGGCTTGCTCCACCCCCTGCTCTTGAGATTCTCCCGGATGTGGGCTGCATTTTGGCTGCCTTTTGGGATGGAGCTTCCCGTGGTTTGAGGCCTGGCTTGCTCCACCCCCTGCTCTTGAGATTCTCCCGGAGGTGGGCTGCATTTTGGCTGCCTTTTGGGCTGGAGCTTCTCGTGGTTTGAGGCCTGGCTTGCTCCACCCCCTGCTCTTGAGATTCTCCCGGATGTGGGCTGCATTTTGGCTGCCTTTTCGGGCTGGAGCTTCTCGTGGTTTGAGGCCTTCCTTGCTCCACCCCCTGCTCTTTAGATTCTCCCGGATGTGGGCTGCATTTTGGCTGCATTTTGGGCTGGAGCTTCTCGTGGTTTGAGGCCTGGCTTGCTCCACCCCCTGCTCTTGAAATTGTCCCGGATGTGGGCTTCATTTTGGCTGCTTTTTGGGCTTTAGCTTCTCGTGGTTTGAGGCCTGGCTTGCTCCACCCACTTCTCTTGAAATTCTCCCGGATGTGGGCTGCATTTTGGCTGCCTTTTGGGCTGGAGCTTCTCGTGTTTTGAAGCCTGGCTTGCTCCACGCCCTGCTCTTGAGATTATCCCGGATGTGGGCTGCATTTTGGCTGCATTTTGGGCTGGAGCTTCTCGTGGTTTGAGGCCTGGCTTGCTCCACCCCCTGCTCTTCAGATTCCCCCCCAGATGGGCTGCATTTTGGCTGCCTTTTGGGCTGGAGCTTCTCGTGGTTTGAGGCCTGGCTTGCTCCACCCCCTGCTCTTGAGATTCTCCTGGGTGTGGGCTGCATTTTGGCTGATATTTGGGCTGGAGCTTCTCGTGGTTTGAGGCCTGGCTTGCTCCACCCCCTGCTCTTGAGATTCTCCCGGATGAGTGCTGGTTTTTGGCTCCCTTTTGGGCTGGAGCTTCTCGTGGTTTGAGGCCTGGCTTGCTCCATCCCCTGCTCTTGAAATTGTCCCGGATGTGGGCTGCATTTTGGCTGCCTTTTGGGCTGGAGCTTCTCGTGGTTTGAGGCCTGGCTTGCTCCACCCCCTGCTCTTGATATTCTCCCGGATGTGGGCTGCATTTTGGCTGCCTTTTGGGCTGGAGCTTCTCGTGGTTTGAGGCCTGGCTTGCTCCACCCCCTGCTCTTGAGATTCTCCCGGATGTGGTCTGCATTTTGGCTGCATTTTGGGCTGGAGCTTCTCGTGGTTTGAGGCCTGGCTTGTTCCACCCCCTGCTCTTGAGATTCTCCCGGAGGTGGGCTGGATTTTGGCTGCCTTTTGGGCTGGAGCTTCTCGTGGTTTGAGGCCTGGCTTGCTCAACCCCCTGCTCTTGAGATTCTCACGGATGTGGGCTGAATTTTGGATGATTCTTGGGCTGGAGCTTCTCGTGGTTTGAGGCCTGGCTTGCTCCACCCCCTGCTCTTGAGATTCTCCCGGATGTGGTCTGCATTTTGGCTGCATTTTGGGCTGGAGCTTCTCGTGGTTTGAGGCCTGGCTTGTTCCACCCCCTGCTCTTGAGATTCTCCCGGATGTGGGCTGCATTTTGGCTGCATTTTGGGCTGGAGCTTCTCGTGGTTTGAGGCCTGGCTTGTTCCACCCCCTGCTCTTGAGATTCTCCCGGATGTGGGCTGCATTTTGGCTGATTCTTGGGTTGGAGCTTCTCGTGGTTTGAGGCCTGGCTTGCTCCACCCCCTGCTCTTGAGATTCTCCCAGATGTGGGCTGCATTTTGGCTGATTCTTGGGCTGGAGCTTCTCGTGGTTTGAGGCCTGGCTTGCTCCACCCCCTGCTCTTGAGATTCTCCCGGATGTGGGCTGCATTTTGGCTGCCTTTTGGGCTGGAGCTTCTCATGGTTTGAGGCCTGGCTTGCTCCACCCCCTGCTCTTGAAATTGTCCCGGATGTGGGCTGCATTTTGGCTGTTTTTTTGGGCTGGTGCTTCTCGTGGTTTGAGGCCTGCCTTGCTCCACCCCCTGCTCTTGAGATTCTCCCGGATGTGGGCTGCATTTTGGCTGACTTTTGGGCTGGAGCTTCTCGTGGTTTGAGGCCTGGCTTGTTCCACCCCCTGCTCTTGAGATTCTCCCGGATGTGGGCTGCATTTTGGCTGATTCTTGGGTTGGAGCTTCTCGTGGTTTGAGGCCTGGCTTGCTCCACCCCCTGCTCTTGAGATTCTCCCAGATGTGGGCTGCATTTTGGCTGATTCTTGGGCTGGAGCTTCTCGTGGTTTGAGGCCTGGCTTGCTCCACTCCCTGCTCTTGAGATTCTCCCGGATGTGTCCTGCATTTTGGCTGCCTTTTTTGCTGGAGCTTCTCGTGGTTTGAGGCCTGGCTTGCTCCACCCCCTGCTCTTGAGATTCTCCCGGATGTGGGCTGCATTTTGGCTGCCTTTTGGGCTGGAGCTTCTCGTGGTTTGAGGCCTGGCTTGCTCCACCCCCTGCTCTTGAGATTCTCATGGATGTGGGCTGAATTTTGGATGATTCTTGGGCTGGAGCTTCTCGTGGTTTGAGGCCTGGCTTGCTCCACCCCCTGCTCTTGAGATTCTCCCGGATGTGGGCTGCATTTTGGCTGCCTTTTGGGCTGGAGCTTCTTGTGGTTTGAGGCCTGCCTTCCTCCACCCCCTGCTCTTGATATTCTCCCGGAGGTGGGCTGCATTTTGGCTGCCTTTTGGGCTGGAGCTTCTCGTGGTTTGAGGCCTGGCTTGTTCCACCCCCTGCTCTTGAGATTCTCCCGGATGTGGGCTGCATTTTGGCTGCATTTTGGGCTGGAGCTTCTCGTGGTTTGAGGCCTGGCTTGTTCCACCCCCTGCTCTTGAGATTCTCCCGGATGTGGGCTGCATTTTGGCTGATTCTTGGGTTGGAGCTTCTCGTGGTTTGAGGCCTGGCTTGCTCAACCCCCTGCTCTTGAGATTCTCCCAGATGTGGGCTGCATTTTGGCTGATTCTTGGGCTGGAGCTTCTCGTGGTTTGAGGCCTGGCTTGCTCCACCCCCTGCTCTTGAGATTCTCCCGCATGTGGGCTGCATTTTGGCTGCCTTTTGAGCTGGAGGTTCTCGTGGTTTGAGGCCTGGCTTGCTCCACCCCCTGCTCTTGAGATTCTCCCGGATGTGGGCTGCATTTTGGCTGCCTTTTGGGCTGGAGCTTCTCATGGTTTGAGGCCTGGCTTGCTCCACCCCCTGCTCTTGAAATTGTCCCGGATGTGGGCTGCATTTTGGCTGTTTTTTTGGGCTGGAGCTTCTCGTGGTTTGAGGCCTGGCTTGCTCCACCCCCTGCTCTTGAGATTCTCCCGGATGTGGGCTGCATTTTGGCTGCATTTTGGGCTGGAGCTTCTCGTGGTTTGAGGCCTGGCTTGCTCCACCCCCTGCACTTGAGATTCTCCCGGATGTGGGCTGCATTTTGGCTGCCTTTTGGGCTGGAGCTTCTCGTGGTTTGAGGCCTGGCTTGCTCCACCCCCTGCTCTAGAGATTCTCCCGGATGTGGGCTGCATTTTGGCTGATTCTTGGGCTGGAGATTCTTGTGGTTTGAGGCCTGGCTTGCTCCACCCCCTGCTCTTGAGATTCTCCCAGATGTGGGCTGGATTTTGGCTGCCTTTTGGGCTGGAGCTTCTTGTGGTTTGAGGCCTGGCTTGCTCCACCCCTTGCTCTTGAGATTCTCCCAGATGTGGGCTGCATTTTGGCTGATTCTTGGGCTGGAGCTTCTCGTGGTTTGAGGCCTGGCTTGCTCCACCCCCTGCTCTTGAGATTCTCCCGCATGTGGGCTGCATTTTGGCTGCCTTTAGGGCTGGAGGTTCTCGTGGTTTGAGGCCTGGCTTGCTCCACCTCCTGCTCTTGAGATTCTCCCGTATGTGGGCTGCATTTTGGCTGCCTTTTGGGCTGGAGCTTCTCATGGTTTGAGGCCTGGCTTGCTCCACCCCCTGCTCTTGAAATTGTCCCGGATGTGGGCTGCATTTTGGCTGCCTATTGGGCTGGAGCTTCTCGTGGTTTGAGGCCTGGCTTGCTCCACCCCCTGCTCTAGAGATTCTCCCGGATGTGGGCTGCATTTTGGCTGATATTTGGGCTGGAGCTTCTTGTGGTTTGAGGCCTGGCTTGCTCCACCACCTGCTCTTGAGATTCTCCCAGATGTGGGCTGGATTTTGGCTGCCTTTTGGGCTGGAGCTTCTTGTGGTTTGAGGCCTGGCTTGTTCCACCCCCTGCTCTTGAGATTCTCCCGGATGTGGGCTGCATTTTGGCTGATTCTTGGGTTGGAGCTTCTCGTGGTTTGAGGCCTGGCTTGCTCCACCCCCTGCTCTTGAGATTCTCCCAGATGTGGGCTGCATTTTGGCTGATTCTTGGGCTGGAGCTTCTCGTGGTTTGAGGCCTGGCTTGCTCCACCCCCTGCTCTTGAGATTCTCCCGCATGTGGGCTGCATTTTGGCTGCCTGTAGGGCTGGAGGTTCTCGTGGTTTGAGGCCTGGCTTGCTCCACCCCCTGCTCTTGAGATTCTCCCGGATGTGGGCTGCATTTTGGCTGCCTTTTGGGCTGGAGCTTCTCATGGTTTGAGGCCTGGCTTGCTCTACCCCCTGCTCTTGAGATTCTCCCCGATGTGGGCTGCATTTTGGCTGTTTTTTTGGGCTGGAGCTTCTCGTGGTTTGAGGCCTGGCTTGCTCCACCCCCTGCTCTTGAGTTTCTCCCGGATGTGGGCTGCATTTTGGCTGATTCTTGGGTTGGAGCTTCTCGAGGTTTGCGGCCTGGCTTGCTCCACCCCCTGCTCTTGATATTCTCCCGGATGTGGCCTGGATTTTGTCTGCATTTTGGGCTGGAGCTTCTCGTGGTTTGAGGCCTGGCTTGCTCCACCCCCTGCACTTGAGATTCTCCCGGATGTGGGCTGCATTTTGGCTACATTTTGGGCTGGAGCTTCTCGTGGTTTGAGGCCTGGCTTGCTCCACCCCCTGCTCTAGAGATTCTCCCGGATGTGGGCTGCATTTTGGTTGCATTTTGGGCTGGAGCTTCTCGTGGTTTGAGGCCTGGCTTGCTCCACCCCTTGCTCTTGATATTCTCCCGGAGGTGGCCTGGATTTTGTCTGCATTTTGGGCTGGAGCTTCTCGTGGTTTGAGGCCTGGCTTGCTCCACCCCCTGCTCTTGAGATTCTCCCGGATGTGGGCTGCATTTTGGCTGCCTTTTGGGCTGGAGCTTCTCATGGTTTGAGGCCTGGATTGCTCCACCCCCTGCTCTTGAGATTCTCCCGGATGTGGGCTGCATTTTGGCTGCTTTTAGGCCTGGAGCTTCTCGTGGTTTGAGGCCTGGCTTGCTCCACCCCCTGCTCTTGAGATTCTCCCGGATGTGGGCTGCATTTTGGCTGCCTTTTGGGCTGGAGCTTCTCGTGGTTTGAGGCCTGCCTTGCTCCACCCCCTGCTCTTGAGATTCTCCCGGATGTGGTCTTAATTTTGGATGATTCTTGGGCTGGAGCTTCTCATGGTTTGAGGCCTGGCTTGCTCCACCCCCTGCTCTTGAGATTCTCCCAGATGTGGCCTGCATTTTGGATGCATTTTGGGCTGGAGCTTCTCCTGGTTTGAGGCCTGGCTTGCTCCACCCCCTGCTCTTGAGATTCTCCCGCATGTGGGCTGGATTTTGGCTGCATTTTGGGCTTGAGCTTCTCGTGGTTTGAGGCCTCCCTTGCTCCACCCCCTGCTCTTGAGATTCTCCCGGATGTGGGCTGAATTTTGGCTGCCTTTTGGGCTGGAGCTTCTCGTGGTTTGAGGCCTGGCTTGCTCCACCCCCTGCTCTTGAGATTCTCCCGGATGTGGGCTGCATTTTGGCTGCCTTTTGGGCTGGAGCTTCTCGTGGTTTGAGGCCTGGCTTGCTCCACCCCCTGCTCTTGAGATTCTCCTGGATGTGGGCTGCATTTTGGCTGCCTTTTGGGCTGGAGCTTCTCGTGGTTTGAGGCCTGGCTTGCTCCACCCCCTGCTCTTGAGATTCTCCCGGATGTGGGCTGCATTTTGGCTGCCTTTTGGGCTGGAGCTTCTCGTGGTTTGAGGCCTGGCTTGCTCCACCCCCTGCTCTTGAGATTCTCCCAGATGTGGGCTGCATTTTGGCTGCCTTTTGGGCTGGAGCTTCTCGTGGTTTGAGGCCTGCCTTGCTCCAGCCCCTGCTCTTGAGATTCTCCCGGATGTGGGCTGCATTTTGTCTCCATTTTGGGCTGGAGCTTCTTGTGGTTTGAGGCCTGGCTTGCTCCACCCCCTGCTCTTGAGATTCTCCTGGATGTGGCCTGCATATTGGCTGCTTTTTGGGCTGGAGCTTCTCGTGGTTTGAGGCCTGGCTTGCTCCACCCCCTGCTCTTGAGATTGTCCCGGATGTGGGCTGCATTTTGGCTGCCTTTAGGGCTGGAGCTTCTCGTGGTTTGAGGCCTGGCTTGCTCCACCCCCTGCTCTTGAGATTCTCCCGGAGGTGGTCTGAATTTTGGCTGCCTTTTGGGCTGGAGCTTCTCATGGTTTGAGGCCTGGCTTGCTCCACCCCCTGCTCTTGAGATTCTCCCGGATGTGGCTGCATTTTGGCTGCATTTTGGGCTGGAGCTTCTCGTGGTTTGAGGCCTGGCTTGCTCCACCCCCTGCTCTTGATATTCTCCCGGAGGTGGGCTGCATTTTGGCTGCCTTTTTTGCTGGAGCTTCTCGTGGTTTGAGGCCTGGCTTGCTCCACCCCCTGCTCTTGAGATTCTCCCGGATGTGGTTAGGATTTTGGCTGCCTTTTGTGCTGGAGCTTCTCGTGGTTTGAGGCCTGGCTTGCTCCACCCCCTGCTCTTGAGATTCTCCCGGAGGTGGGCTGCATTTTGGCTGCCTTTTGGGCTGGAGCTTCTCGTGGTTTGAGGCCTGGCTTGCTCCACCCCCTGCTCTTGAGATTCTCCCGGATGTGGGCTGCATTTTGGCTGATACTTGGGCTGGAGCTTCTCGTGGTTTGAGGCCTGGCTTGCTCCACCCCCTGCTCTTGAGATTCTCCCGGATGTGGGCTGCATTTTGGCTGCATTTTGGGCTGGAGCTTCTCGTGGTTTGAGGCCTGGCTTGCTCCACCCCCTGCTCTTGAGATTCTCCAGGATATGGCCTGCATTTTGGCTGCCTTTTGGGCTGGAGCTTCTCGTGGTTTGAGGCCTGGCTTGCTCCACCCCCTGCTCTTGAGATTCTCCCGGATGTGGGCTGCATTTTGGCTGCATTTTGGGATGGAGCTTCTCGTGGTTTGAGGCCTGGCTTGCTCCACCCCCTGCTCTTGAGATTCTCCCGGATGTGGGCTGCATTTTGGCTGCCTTTTGGGCTGGAGCTTCTCGTGGTTTGAGGCCTGGCTTGCTCCACCCCCTGCTCTTGAGATTCTCCCGGATGTTTGCTGCATTTTGGCTGCCTTTTGGGCTGGAGCTTCTCGTGGTTTGAGGCCTGGCTTGCTCCACCCCCTGCTCTTGAGATTCTCCTGGATGTGGGCTGCATTTTGGCTGCCATTTGGGCTGGAGCTTCTCATGGTTTGAGGCCTGGCTTGCTCCACCCCCAGCTCTTGATATTCTCCCGGATGTGGGCTGCATTTTGGCTGCCTTTTGGGATGGAGCTTCTCGTGGTTTGAGGCCTGGCTTGCTCCACCCCCTGCTCTTGAGATTCTCCCGGATGTGGGCTCCATTTTGGCTGCCTTTTGGGATGGAGCTTCCCGTGGTTTGAGGCCTGGCTTGCTCCACCCCCTGCTCTTGAGATTCTCCCGGATGTGGTTAGGATTTTGGCTGCCTTTTTTGCTGGAGCTTCTCGTGGTTTGAGGCCTGGCTTGCTCCACCCCCTGCTCTTGAGATTCTCCCGGATGTGGGCTGCATTTTGGCTGCCTTTTGGGCTGGAGCTTCTCGTGGTTTGAGGCCTGCCTTGCTCCACCCCCTGCTCTTGAGATTCTCCCGGAGGTGGGCTGCATTTTGGCTGCCTTTTGGGCTGGAGCTTCTCGTGGTTTGAGGCCTGGCTTGCTCCACCCCCTGCTCTTGAGATTCTCCCGGATGTGGGCTGCATTTTGGCTGATACTTGGGCTGGAGCTTCTCGTGGTTTGAGGCCTGGCTTGCTCCACCCCCTGCTCTTGAGATTCTCCCGGATGTGGGCTGCATTTTGGCTGCCTTTTGGGCTGGAGCTTCTCGTGGTTTGAGGCCTGGCTTGCTCCACCCCCTGCTCTTGAGATTCTCCAGGATATGGCCTGCATTTTGGCTGCCTTTTGGGCTGGAGCTTCTCGTGGTTTGAGGCCTGGCTTGCTCCACCCCCTGCTCTTGAGATTCTCCCGGATGTGGGCTGCATTTTGGCTGCATTTTGGGATGGAGCTTCTCGTGGTTTGAGGCCTGGCTTGCTCCACCCCTTGCTCTTGAGATTCTCCCGGATGTGGGCTGCATTTTGGCTGCCTTTTGGGCTGGAGCTTCTCGTGGTTTGAGGCCTGGCTTGCTCCACCCCCTGCTCTTGAGATTCTCCCGGATGTTTGCTGCATTTTGGCTGCCTTTTGGGCTGGAGCTTCTCGTGGTTTGAGGCCTGGCTTGCTCCACCCCCTGCTCTTGAGATTCTCCTGGATGTGGGCTGCATTTTGGCTGCCTTTTGGGCTGGAGCTTCTCATGGTTTGAGGCCTGGCTTGCTCCACCCCCAGCTCTTGATATTCTCCCGGATGTGGGCTGCATTTTGGATGCCTTTTGGGATGGAGCTTCTCGTGGTTTGAGGCCTGGCTTGCTCCACCCCCTGCTCTTGAGATTCTCCCGGATGTGGGCTGCATTTTGGCTGCCTTTTGGGATGGAGCTTCCCGTGGTTTGAGGCCTGGCTTGCTCCACCCCCTGCTCTTGAGATTCTCCCGGAGGTGGGCTGCATTTTGGCTGCCTTTTGGGCTGGAGCTTCTCGTGGTTTGAGGCCTGGCTTGCTCCACCCCCTGCTCTTGAGATTCTCCCGGATGTGGGCTGCATTTTGGCTGCCTTTTCGGGCTGGAGCTTCTCGTGGTTTGAGGCCTTCCTTGCTCCACCCCCTGCTCTTTAGATTCTCCCGGATGTGGGCTGCATTTTGGCTGCATTTTGGGCTGGAGCTTCTCGTGGTTTGAGGCCTGGCTTGCTCCACCCCCTGCTCTTGAAATTGTCCCGGATGTGGGCTTCATTTTGGCTGCTTTTTGGGCTTTAGCTTCTCGTGGTTTGAGGCCTGGCTTGCTCCACCCACTTCTCTTGAAATTCTCCCGGATGTGGGCTGCATTTTGGCTGCCTTTTGGGCTGGAGCTTCTCGTGTTTTGAAGCCTGGCTTGCTCCACGCCCTGCTCTTGAGATTATCCCGGATGTGGGCTGCATTTTGGCTGCATTTTGGGCTGGAGCTTCTCGTGGTTTGAGGCCTGGCTTGCTCCACCCCCTGCTCTTCAGATTCCCCCCCAGATGGGCTGCATTTTGGCTGCCTTTTGGGCTGGAGCTTCTCGTGGTTTGAGGCCTGGCTTGCTCCACCCCCTGCTCTTGAGATTCTCCTGGGTGTGGGCTGCATTTTGGCTGATATTTGGGCTGGAGCTTCTCGTGGTTTGAGGCCTGGCTTGCTCCACCCCCTGCTCTTGAGATTCTCCCGGATGAGTGCTGGTTTTTGGCTCCCTTTTGGGCTGGAGCTTCTCGTGGTTTGAGGCCTGGCTTGCTCCATCCCCTGCTCTTGAAATTGTCCCGGATGTGGGCTGCATTTTGCCTGCCTTTTGGGCTGGAGCTTCTCGTGGTTTGAGGCCTGGCTTGCTCCACCCCCTGCACTTGAGATTCTCCCGGATGTGGGCTGGATTTTGGCTCCCTTTTGGGCTGGAGCTTCTCGTGGTTTGAGGCCTGGCTTGCTCCACCCCCTGCTCTTGAGATTCTCCCGGAGGTGGGCTGGATTTTGGCTGCCTTCTGGGCTGGAGCTTCTCGTGGTTTGAGGCCTGGCTTGCTCCACCCCCTGCTCTTGAGATTCTCCCGGATGTGGGCTGCATTTTGGCTGCCTTTTGGGCTGGAGCTTCTCATGGTTTGAGGCCTGCCTTGCTCCACCCACTGCTTTTGATATTCTCCCGGATGTGGCCTGCATTTTGGCTGCCTTTTGGGCTGGAGCTTCTCATGGTTTGAGGCCTGGCTTGCTCCACCCCCTTCTCTTGAGATTCTCCCGCATGTGTGCTGCATTTTGGCTGCCTTTTGGGCTGGAGCTTCTCGTGGTTTGAGGCCTGGCTTGCTCCACCCCCTGCTCTTGAGATTCTCCCGGAGATGGGCTGCATTTTGGCTGCCTTTTGGGCTGGAGCTTCTCGTGGTTTGAGGCCTGGCTTGCTCCACCCCCTGCTCTTGAGATTCTCCCGGATGTGGGCTGCATTTTGGCTGATATTTGGATGGAGATTCTCGTGGTTTGAGGCCTGGCTTGCTCCACCCCCTGCTCTTGAGTTTCTCCCGGATGAGGGCTGGTTTTTGGCTCCCTTTTGGGCTGGAGCTTCTCGTGGTTTGAGGCCTGGCTTGCTCCACCCCCTGCTCTTGAGATTCTCCTGGAGGTGGGCTGGATTTTGGCTGCCTTTTGGGCTGGAGCTTCTCGTGGTTTGAGGCCTGGCTTGCTCCACCCCCTGCTCTTGAGATTCTCCCGGATGTGGGCTGCATTTTGGCTGCCTTTTGGGCTGGAGCTTCTCGTGGTTTGAGGCCTGGCTTGCTCCATCCCCTGCTCTTGAGATTCTCCCGGAGGTGGGCTGCATTTTGGCTGCCTTTTGGGCTGGAGCTTCTCGTGGTTTGAGGCCTGGCTTGCTCCACCCCCTGCTCTTGAGATTCTCCCGGATGTGGGCTGCATTTTGGCTGCCTTTTGGGCTGGAGCTTCTCGTGGTTTGAGGCCTGGCTTGCTCCACCCCCTGCTCTTGAGATTCTCCCGGATGTGGGCTGCATTTTGGCTGCCTTTTGGGTTGCAGCTTCTCGTGGTTTGAGGCCTGGCTTGCTCCACCCCCTGCTCTTGAGATTCTCCCGGATGTGGGCTGCATTTTGGCTGCCTTTTGGGCTGGAGCTTCTCGTGGTTTGAGGCCTGGCTTGCTCCACCCCCTGCTCTTGAGATTCTCCCGGATGTTTGCTGCATTTTGGCTGCCTTTTGGGCTGGAGCTTCTCGTGGTTTGAGGCCTGGCTTGCTCCACCCCCTGCTCTTGAGATTCTCCCGGATGTGGGCTGCATTTTGGCTGCCTTTTGGGCTGGAGCTTCTCGTGGTTTGAGGCCTGGCTTGCTCCACCCCCTGCTCTTGAATTTCACCCTGATGTGGTTAGGATTTTGGCTGCTTTTTGGGGTGGAGCTTCTCGTGGTTTGAGGCCTCGCTTGCTCCACCCCCTGCTCTTGAGATTCTCCCGCATGTGGGCTGCATTTTGGCTGCCTCTTGGGCTGGAGCTTCTCGTGGTTTGAGGCCTGGCTTGCTCCACCCCCTGCTCTTGAGATTCTCCCGCATGTGGGCTGCATTTTGGCTGCCTTTTGGGCTGGAGCTTCTCGTGGTTTGAGGCCTGGCTGACTCCACCCCCTGCTCTTGAGATTCTCCCGTATCTAGGCTGCATTTTGGCTGCCTTTTGGGCTGGAGCTTCTCGTGGTTTGAGGCATGGCTTGCTCCACCCCCTGCTCTTGATATTCTCCCGGTTGTGGGCTGCATTTTGGCTGCCTTTTGGGCTGGAGCTTCTCAAGGTTTGAGGCCTGGCTTGCTCCACCCCCTGCTCTTGAGATTCTCCCGGATGTGGGCTGCATTTTGGCTACATTTTGGGCTGGAGCTTCTCGTGGTTTGAGGCCTGGCTTGCTCCACCCCCTGCTCTTGAGATTCTCCCGGATGTGGGCTGCATTTTGGCTGCCTTTTGGGCTGGAGCTTCTCGTGGTTTGAGGCCTGGCTTGCTCCACCCCCTGCTCTTGAATTTCACCCTGATGTGGTTAGGATTTTGGCTGCTTTTTGGGGTGGAGCTTCTCGTGGTTTGAGGCCTGGCTTGCTCCACCCCCTGCTCTTGAGATTCTCCCGGAGGTGGGCTGCATTTTGGCTGCCTCTTGGGCTGGAGCTTCTCGTGGTTTGAGGCCTGGCTTGCTCCACCCCCTGCTCTTGAGATTCTCCCGGATGTGGGCTGCATTTTGGCTGCCTTTTGGGCTCGAGCTTCTCGTGGTTTGAGGCCTGGCTTGCTCCACCCCCTGCTCTTGAGATTCTCCCGGAAGTGGGCTGCATTTTGGCTGCCTTTTGGGCTCGAGCTTCTCGTGGTTTGAGGCCTGGCTTGCTCCACCCCCTGCTCTTGAGATTCTCCCGGAGGTGGGCTGCATTTTGGCTGCCTTTTGGGCTGGAGCTTCTCAAGTTTTGAGGCCTGGCTTGCTCCACCACCTGCTCGTGATATTCTCCCGGATGTGGGCTGCATTTTGGCTGATTCTTGGGCTGGAGCTTCTCGTGGTTTGAGGCCTGGCTTGCTCCAACCCCTGCTCTTGAGATTCTCCCAGAGGTGGGCTGCATTTTGGCTGCCTATTGGGCTGGAGCTTCTCATGGTTTGAGGCCTGGCTTGCTCCACCCCCTGCTCTTGAGATTCTCCCAGAGGTGGGCTGCATTTTGGCTGCCTTTTGGGCTGGAGCTTCTCATGGTTTGAGGCCTGGCTTGCTCCACCCCCTGCTCTTGAGATTCTCCCGGAGGTGGGCTGCATTTTGGCTGCTTTTTGGGCTGGAGCTTCTTGTGGTTTGAGGCCTGGCTTGCTCCACCCCCTGCTCTTGAGATTCTCCCGGATGTGGGCTGCGTTTTGGCTGCCTTTTGGGCTGGAGCTTCTCGTGGTTTGAGGCCTGGCTTGCTCCACCCCCTGCTCTTGAGATTCTCCCGTATCTAGGCTGCATTTTGGCTGCCTTTTGGGCTGGAGCTTCTCGTGGTTTGAGGCATGGCTTGCTCCACCCCCTGCTCTTGAGATTCTCCCGGTTGTGGGCTGCATTTTGGCTGCCTTTTGGGCTGGAGCTTCTCAAGGTTTGAGGCCTGGCTTGCTCCACCCCCTGCTCTTGCGATTCTCCCGGATGTGGGCTGCATTTTGGCTACATTTTGGGCTGGAGCTTCTCGTGGTTTGAGGCCTGGCTTGCTCCACCCCCTGCTCTTGAGATTCTCCCCGATGTGGGCTGCATTTTGGCTGCCTTTTGGGCTGGAGCTTCTCGTGGTTTGAGGCCTGGCTTGCTCCACCCCCTGCTCTTGAATTTCACCCTGATGTGGTTAGGATTTTGGCTGCTTTTTGGGGTGGAGCTTCTCGTGGTTTGAGGCCTGGCTTGCTCCACCCCCTGCTCTTGAGATTCTCCCGGAGGTGGGCTGCATTTTGGCTGCCTCTTGGGCTGGAGCTTCTCGTGGTTTGAGGCCTGGCTTGCTCCACCCCCTGCTCTTGAGATTCTCCCGGATGTGGGCTGCATTTTGGCTGCCTTTTGGGCTCGAGCTTCTCGTGGTTTGAGGCCTGGCTTGCTCCACCCCCTGCTCTTGAGATTCTCCCGGAAGTGGGCTGCATTTTGGCTGCCTTTTGGGCTCGAGCTTCTCGTGGTTTGAGGCCTGGCTTGCTCCACCCCCTGCTCTTGAGATTCTCCCGGAGGTGGGCTGCATTTTGGCTGCCTTTTGGGCTGGAGCTTCTCAAGTTTTGAGGCCTGGCTTGCTCCACCACCTGCTCGTGATATTCTCCCGGATGTGGGCTGCATTTTGGCTGATTCTTGGGCTGGAGCTTCTCGTGGTTTGAGGCCTGGCTTGCTCCAACCCCTGCTCTTGAGATTCTCCCGGATGTGGGCTGCATTTTGGCTGCCTATTGGGCTGGAGCTTCTCATGGTTTGAGGCCTGGCTTGCTCCACCCCCTGCTCTTGAGATTCTCCCAGAGGTGGGCTGCATTTTGGCTGCCTTTTGGGCTGGAGCTTCTCATGGTTTGAGGCCTGGCTTGCTCCACCCCCTGCTCTTGAGATTCTCCCGGAGGTGGGCTGCATTTTGGCTGCTTTTTGGGCTGGAGCTTCTTGTGGTTTGAGGCCTGGCTTGCTCCACCCCCTGCTCTTGAGATTCTCCCGGATGTGGGCTGCATTTTGGCTGCCTTTTGGGCTGGAGCTTCTCGTGGTTTGAGGCCTGGCTTGCTCCACCCCCTGCTCTTGAGATTCTCCCGTATCTAGGCTGCATTTTGGCTGCCTTTTGGGCTGGAGCTTCTCGTGGTTTGAGGCATGGCTTGCTCCACCCCCTGCTCTTGAGATTCTCCCGGTTGTGGGCTGCATTTTGGCTGCCTTTTGGGCTGGAGCTTCTCAAGGTTTGAGGCCTGGCTTGCTCCACCCCCTGCTCTTGAGATTCTCCCGGATGTGGGCTGCATTTTGGCTACATTTTGGGCTGGAGCTTCTCGTGGTTTGAGGTCTGGCTTGCTCCACCCCCTGCTCTTGAGATTCTCCCCGATGTGGGCTGCATTTTGGCTGCCTTTTGGGCTGGAGCTTCTCGTGGTTTGAGGCCTGGCTCGCTCCACCCCCTGCTCTTGAATTTCACCCTGATGTGGTTAGGATTTTGGCTGCTTTTTGGGGTGGAGCTTCTCGTGGTTTGAGGCCTGGCTTGCTCCACCCCCTGCTCTTGAGATTCTCCCGCATGTGGGCTGCATTTTGGCTGCCTCTTGGGCTGGAGCTTCTCGTGGTTTGAGGCCTGGCTGACTCCACCCCCTGCTCTTGAGATTCTCCCGTATCTAGGCTGCATTTTGGCTGCCTTTTGGGCTGGAGCTTCTCGTGGTTTGAGGCATGGCTTGCTCCACCCCCTGCTCTTGAGATTCTCCCGGTTGTGGGCTGCATTTTGGCTGCCTTTTGGGCTGGAGCTTCTCAAGGTTTGAGGCCTGGCTTGCTCCACCCCCTGCTCTTGAGATTCTCCCGGATGTGGGCTGCATTTTGGCTACATTTTGGGCTGGAGCTTCTCAAGGTTTGAGGCCTGGCTTGCTCCACCCCCTGCTCTTGAGATTCTCCCGGATGTGGGCTGCATTTTGGCTGCCTTTTGGGCTGGAGCTTCTCGTGGTTTGAGGCCTGGCTTGCTCCACCCCCTGCTCTTGAATTTCACCCTGATGTGGTTAGGATTTTGGCTGCTTTTTGGGGTGGAGCTTCTCGTGGTTTGAGGCCTGGCTTGCTCCACCCCCTGCTCTTGAGATTCTCCCGGAGGTGGGCTGCATTTTGGCTGCCTCTTGGGCTGGAGCTTCTCGTGGTTTGAGGCCTGGCTTGCTCCACCCCCTGCTCTTGAGATTCTCCCGGATGTGGGCTGCATTTTGGCTGCCTTTTGGGCTGGAGCTTCTCGTGGTTTGAGGCCTGGCTTGCTCCACCCCCTGCTCTTGAATTTCACCCTGATGTGGTTAGGATTTTGGCTGCTTTTTGGGGTGGAGCTTCTCGTGGTTTGAGGCCTGGCTTGCTCCACCCCCTGCTCTTGAGATTCTCCCGGAGGTGGGCTGCATTTTGGCTGCCTCTTGGGCTGGAGCTTCTCGTGGTTTGAGGCCTGGCTTGCTCCACCCCCTGCTCTTGAGATTCTCCCGGATGTGGGCTGCATTTTGGCTGCCTTTTGGGCTCGAGCTTCTCGTGGTTTGAGGCCTGGCTTGCTCCACCCCCTGCTCTTGAGATTCTCCCGGAAGTGGGCTGCATTTTGGCTGCCTTTTGGGCTGGAGCTTCTCGTGGTTTGAGGCCTGGCTTGCTCCACCCCCTGCTCTTGAGATTCTCCCGGAGGTGGGCTGCATTTTGGCTGCCTTTTGGGCTGGAGCTTCTCAAGTTTTGAGGCCTGGCTTGCTCCACCACCTGCTCGTGATATTCTCCCGGATGTGGGCTGCATTTTGGCTGATTCTTGGGCTGGAGCTTCTCGTGGTTTGAGGCCTGGCTTGCTCCAACCCCTGCTCTTGAGATTCTCCCGGATGTGGGCTGCATTTTGGCTGCCTATTGGGCTGGAGCTTCTCATGGTTTGAGGCCTGGCTTGCTCCACCCCCTGCTCTTGAGATTCTCCCAGAGGTGGGCTGCATTTTGGCTGCCTTTTGGGCTGGAGCTTCTCATGGTTTGAGGCCTGGCTTGCTCCACCCCCTGCTCTTGAGATTCTCCCGGATGTGGGCTGCATTTTGGCTGCTTTTTGGGCTGGAGCTTCTCCTGGTTTGAGGCCTGGCTTGCTCCACCCCCTGCTCTTGAGATTCTCCCGGATGTGGGCTGCGTTTTGGCTGCCTTTTGGGCTGGAGCTTCTCGTGGTTTGAGGCCTGGCTTGCTCCACCCCCTGCTCTTGAGATTCTCCCGGATGTGGGCTGCATTTTGGCTGCCTTTTGGGCTGGAGCTTCTCGTGGTTTGAGGCCTGGCTTGCTCCACCCTCTGCTCTTGAATTTCACCCTGATGTGGTTAGGATTTTGGCTGCATTTTGGGGTGGAGCTTCTCGTGGTTTGAGGCCTGGCTTGCTCCACCCCCTGCTCTTGATATTCTCCCGGATGTGGGCTGCATTTTGGCTGCCTTTTGGGCTGGAGCTTCTCGTGGTTTGAGGCCTGGCTTGCTCCACCCCCTGCTATTGAGATTCTCCCGCATGTGTCCTGCATTTTGGCTGCGTTTTGGGCTGGAGCTTCTCGTGGTTTGAGGCCTGACTTGCTCCACCCTCTGCTCTTGAGATTCTCCCGGATGTGGGCTGCATTTTGGCTGCCTTTTGGGCTCGAGCTTCTCGTGGTTTGAGGCCTGGCTTGCTCCACCCCGTGCTATTGAGATTCTCCCGGAAGTGGGCTGCATTTTGGCTGCCTTTTGGGCTGGAGCTTCTCGTGGTTTGAGGCCTGGCTTGCTCCACCCCCTGCTCTTGAGATTCTCCCGGAGGTGGGCTGCATTTTGGCTGCCTTTTGGGCTGGAGCTTCTCAAGTATTGAGGCCTGGCTTGCTCTACCACCTGCTCGTGATATTCTCCCGGATGTGGGCTGCATTTTGGCTGATTCTTGGGCTGGAGCTTCTCGTGGTTTGAGGCCTGGCTTGCTCCACCCCCTGCTCTTGAGATTCTCCCGGATGTGGGCTGCATTTTGGCTGCCTATTGGGCTGGAGCTTCTCATGGTTTGAGGCCTGGCTTGCTCCACCCCCTGCTCTTGAGATTCTCCCGGATGTGGGCTGCATTTTGGCTGCCTTTTGGGCTGGAGCTTCTCGTGGTTTGAGGCCTGGCTTGCTCCACCCCCTGCTCTTGATATTCTCCCGGATGTGGGCTGCATTTTGGCTGCCTTTTGGGCTGGAGCTTCTCGTGGTTTGAGGCCTGGCTTGCTCCACCCCCTGCTCTTGAGATTCTCCCGGAGGTGGGCTGGATTTTGGTTGCTTTTTGGGGTGGAGCTTCTCGTGGTTTGAGGCCTGGCTTGCTCCACCCCCTGCTCTTGAGATTCTCCCGGATATGGGCTGCATTTTGGCTGCCTTTTTTGCTGGAGCTTCTCGTGGTTTGAGGCCTGGCTTGCTCCACCCCCTGCTCTTGAGATTCTCCCGGGTGTGGGCTGGATTTTGGCTGCATTTTGGGCTGGAGCTTCTCGTGGTTTGAGGCCTGGCTTGCTCCAACCCCTGCTCTTGAGATTCTCCCGGATGTGGGCTGCATTTTGGCTGCCTATTGGGCTGGAGCTTCTCATGGTTTGAGGCCTGGCTTGCTCCACCCCCTGCTCTTGAGATTCTCCCGGATGTGGGCTGCATTTTGGCTGCATTTTGGGCTGGAGCTTCTCGTGGTTTGAGGCCAGACTTGCTCCACCCCCTGCTCTTGAGATTCTCCCTGATGTGGGCTGCATTTTGGCTGCCTTTTGGGCTGGAGCTTCTCGGGGTTTGAGGCCTGGCTTGCTCCACCCCCTGCTCTTGAGATTCTCCCGTATGTGGGCTGCATTTTGGCTGATTCTTGGGTTGGAGCTTCTCGTGGTTTGAGGCCTGGCTTGCTCCACCCCCTGCTCTTGAGATTCTCCCAGATGTGGGCTGCATTTTGGCTGATTCTTGGGCTGGAGCTTCTCGTGGTTTGAGGCCTGGCTTGCTCCACCCCCTGCTCTTGAGATTCTCCCGGAGGTGGGCTGCATTTTGGCTGCCTTTTGGGCTGGAGCTTCTCGTGGTTTGAGGCCTGGCTTGCTCCACCCCCTGCTCTTGAGATTCTCCCGGATGAGGGCTGCATTTTGGCTGCCTTTTGGGCTGGAGCTTCTCGTGGTTTGAGGCCTGGCTTGCTCCACCCCCTGCTCTTGAGATTCTCCCGGATGTGGGCTGCATTTTGGCTGCCTTTTGGGCTGGAGCTTCTCGTGGTTTGAGGCCTGCCTTGCTCCACCCCCTGCTCTTGAGATTCTCCCGGATGTGGGCTGCATTTTGGCTACATTTTGGTCTGGAGCTTCTCGTGGTTTGAAGCCTGGCTTGCTCCACCCCCTGCTCTTGATATTCTCCCGGATGTGGGCTGCATTTTGGCTGCCTTTTGGGCTGGAGCTTCTCCTGGTTTGAGGCCTGGCTTGCTCCACCCCCTGCTCTTGAGATTCTCCCGGATGTGGCCTGCATTTTGGCTGCCTTTTGGGCTGGAGCTTCTCATGTTTTGAGGCCTGGCTTGCTCCACCACCTGCTCGTGATATTCTCCCGGATGTGGGCTGCATTTTGGCTGCCTTTTGGGCTGGAGCTTCTCGTGGTTTGAGGCCTGGCTTGCTCCACCCCCTGCTCTTGAGATTCTCCCGGATGTGGGCTGCATTTTGGCTGCCTTTTGGGCTGGAGCTTCTCATGTTTTGAGGCCTGGCTTCCTCCACCACCTGCTCGTGATATTCTCCCGGATGTGGGCTGCATTTTGGCTGAGTCTTGGGCTGGAGCTTCTCGTGGTTTGAGGCCTGGCTTGCTCCAACCCCTGCTCTTGAGATTCTCCCGGATGTGGGCTGCATTTTGGCTGCATATTGGGCTGGAGCTTCTCATGGTTTGAGGCCTGGCTTGCTCCACCCCCTGCTCTTGAGATTCTCCCGGATGTGGGCTGCATTTTGGCTGCCTTTTGGGCTGGAGCTTCTCGTGGTTTGAGGCCAGACTTGCTCCACCCCCTGCTCTTGGGATTCTCACGGATGTGGGCTGCGTTTTGGCTGCCTTTTGGGCTGGAGCTTCTCGTGGTTTGAGGCCTGGCTTGCTCCACCCCCTGCTCTTGACATTGTCCCGGAGTTGGGCTGCATTTTGGCTGCCTTTTGGTCTGGAGCTTCTCGGGGTTTGAGGCCTGGCTTGCTCCACCCCCTGCTCTTGAGATTCTCCCGGATGTGGGCTGCATTTTGGCTGATACTTGGGCTGGAGCTTCTCGTGGTTTGAGGCCTGGCTTGCTCCACCCCCTGCTCTTGAGATTCTCCCGGAGGTGGGCTGGATTTTGGCTGCCTTTTCGGCTGCAGCTTCTCGTGGTTTGAGGCCTGGCTGACTCCACCCCCTGCTCATGAGATTCTCCCGTATGTGGGCTGCATTTTGTCTGCCTTTTGGGCTGGAGCTTCTCGTGGTTTGAGGCCTGGCCTGCTCCACCCCCTGCTCTTGAGATTCTCCCGGATGTGGGCTGCATTTTGGCTGCCTTTTGGGCTGGAGCTTCTCATGTTTTGAGGCCTGGCTTGCTCCACCACCTGCTCGTGATATTCTCCCGGATGTGGGCTGCATTTTGGCTGAGTCTTGGGCTGGAGCTTCTCGTGGTTTGAGGCCTGGCTTGCTCCAACCCCTGCTCTTGAGATTCTCCCGGATGTGGGCTGCATTTTGGCTGCATATTGGGCTGGAGCTTCTCATGGTTTGAGGCCTGGCTTGCTCCACCCCCTGCTCTTGAGATTCTCCCGGATGTGGGCTGCATTTTGGCTGCCTTTTGGGCTGGAGCTTCTCGTGGTTTGAGGCCAGACTTGCTCCACCCCCTGCTCTTGGGATTCTCCCGGATGTGGGCTGCGTTTTGGCTGCCTTTTGGGCTGGAGCTTCTCGTGGTTTGAGGCCTGGCTTGCTCCACCCCCTGCTCTTGACATTGTCCCGGAGTTGGGCTGCATTTTGGCTGCCTTTTGGTCTGGAGCTTCTCGGGGTTTGAGGCCTGGCTTGCTCCACCCCCTGCTCTTGAGATTCTCCCGGATGTGGGCTGCATTTTGGCTGATACTTGGGCTGGAGCTTCTCGTGGTTTGAGGCCTGGCTTGCTCCACCCCCTGCTCTTGAGATTCTCCCGGAGGTGGGCTGGATTTTGGCTGCCTTTTCGGCTGCAGCTTCTCGTGGTTTGAGGCCTGGCTGACTCCACCCCCTGCTCATGAGATTCTCCCGTATGTGGGCTGCATTTTGTCTGCCTTTTGGGCTGGAGCTTCTCGTGGTTTGAGGCCTGGCCTGCTCCACCCCCTGCTCTTGAGATTCTCCCGGATGTGGGCTGCATTTTGGCTGCCTCTTGGGCTGGAGCTTCTCGTGGTTTGAGGCCTGGCTTGCTCCACCCCCTGCTCTTGAGATTCTCCCGGAAGTGGGCTGCATTTTGGCTGCCTTTTGGGCTCGAGCTTCTCGTGGTTTGAGGCCTGGCTTGCTCCACCCCCTGCTCTTGAGATTCTCCCGGATGTGTGATGCATTTTGGCTGCCTTTAGGGCTGGAGCTTCTCGTGGTTTGAGGCCTGGCTTGCTCCACCCCCTGCTCTTGAGATTCTCCTGGATGTGGGCTGCATTTTGGCTGCCTTTTGGGCTGGAGCTTCTCGTGGTTTGAGGCCTGACTTGCTCTACCCCCTGCTCTTGAGATTCTCCTGGA
Organism: Rhynochetos jubatus; assembly: GCA_027574665.1. Lineage (NCBI taxonomy): Eukaryota > Metazoa > Chordata > Aves > Eurypygiformes > Rhynochetidae > Rhynochetos > Rhynochetos jubatus. The sequence goes on from CM050669.1 coordinate 2,023,302, forward strand.
TGTGGGCTGCATATTGGCTGCCTTTTGGGCTGGAGCTTCTTGTGGTTTGAGGCCTGGCTTGCTCCACCCCCTGCTCTTGAGATTCTCCCAGATGTGGGCTGCATTTTGGCTGTTTCTTGGGCTGGAGCTTCTCGTGGTTTGAGGCCTGGCTTGCTCCACTCCCTGCTCTTGAGATTCTCCCGGATGTGGGCTGCATTTTGGCTGCCTTTTGGGCTGGAGCTTCTCGTGGTTTGAGGCCTGGCTTGCTCCACCCCCTGCTCTTGAGATTCTCCCGGATGTGGGCTGCATTTTGGCTGCCTGTTGGGCTGGAGCTTCTCGTGGTTTGAGGCCTGGCTTGCTCCATCCCCTGCTCTTGAGATTGTCCCGGAGGTGGGCTGCATTTTGGCTGCACTTTGGGCTGGAGCTTCTCGTGGTTTGAGGCCTGGCTTGCTCCACCCCCTGCTCTTGAATTTCACCCTGATGTGGTTAGGATTTTGGCTGCTTTTTGGGGTGGAGCTTCTCGTGGTTTGAGGCCTGGCTTGCTCCACCCCCTGCTCTTGAGATTCTCCCGGAGGTGGGCTGCATTTTGGCTGCCTTTTGGGCTGGAGCTTCTCGTGGTTTGAGGCCTGGCTTGCTCCACCCCCTGCTCTTGAATTTAACCCTGATGTGGTTAGTATTTTGGCTGCTTTTTGGGGTGGAGCTTCTCGTGGTTTGAGGCCTGGCTTGCTCCACTCCCTGCTCTTGAGATTCTCCCGCATGTGGGCTGGATTTTGGCTGCCTTTTGGGCTGGAGCTTCTCGTGGTTTGAGGCCTGGGTTGCTCCACCCCCTGCTCTTGAGATTCTCCTGGAAGTGGGCTGAATTTTGGTTGCCTTTTGGGCTCGAGCTTCTCGTGGTTTGAGGCCTGGCTTGCTCCGACCCTGCTCTTGAGATTCTCCCGGATGTGGGCTGCGTTTTGGCTGCCTTTTGGGATGGAAATTCTTGTGGTTTGAGGCCTGACTTGCTCCAACCCCTGCTCTTGAGATTCTCCTGGAAGTGGGCTGCATTTTGGCTGATACTTGGGCTGGAGCTTCTCGTGGTTTGAGGCCTGGCTTGCTCCACCCCCTGCTCTTGATATTCTCCCGGATGTAGGCTGCATTTTGGCTGACTTTTGGGCTGGAGCTTCTCGTGGTTTGAGGCCTGACTTGCTCCACCCTCTGCTCTTGAGATTCTCCCGGATGTGGGCTGGATTTTGGCTGCCTTTTGGGCTGGAGCTTCTTGTGGTTTGAGGCCTGGCTTGCTCCACCCCCTGCTCTTGACATTGTCCCGGAGGTGGGCTGGATTTTGGCTGCCTTTTGGTCTGGAGCTTCTCGGGGTTTGAGGCCTGGCTTGCTCCACCCCCTGCTCTTGAGATTCTCCCGGATGTGGGCTGCATTTTGGCTGATACTTGGGCTGGAGCTTCTCGTGATTTGAGGCCTGCCTTGCTCCACCCCCTGCTCTTGAGATTCTCCCGGAGGTGGGCTGCATTTTGGCTGCCTTTTCGGCTGCAGCTTCTCGTGGTTTGAGGCCTGGCTGACTCCACCCCCTGCTCGTGAGATTCTCCCGTATGTGGGCTGCATTTTGGCTGCCTTTTGGGCTGGAGCTTCTCGTGGTTTGAGGCCTGGCCTGCTCCACCCCCTGCTCTTGAGATTCTCCCGGATGTGGGCTGCATTTTGGCTGATACTTGGGCTGGAGCTTCTCGTGGTTTGAGGCCTGCCTTGCTCCACCCCCTGCTCTTGAGATTCTCCCGGAGGTGGGCTGGATTTTGGCTGCCTTTTCGGCTGCAGCTTCTCGTGGTTTGAGGCCTGGCTGACTCCACCCCCTGCTCGTGAGATTCTCCCGGATGTGGGCTGCATTTTGGCTGCCTTTAGGGCTGGAGCTTCTCGTGGTTTGAGGCCTGGCTTTTTCCACCCCCTGCTCTTGAGATTCTCCCAGAGGTGGGCTGCATTTTGGCTGACTCTTGGGCTGGAGCTTCTCGTGGTTTGAGGCCTGACTTGCTCCACCCCCTGCTCTTGAGATTCTCCCGGATGTGGGCTGCATTTTGGCTGCCTTTTGGGCTGGAGCTTCTCGTGGTTTGAGGCCTGGCTTGCTCCACCCCCTGCTCTTGAGATTCTCCTGGAGGTGGGCTGCATTTTGGCTGCATTTTGGGCTGGAGCTTCTCGTGGTTTGAGGCCTGGCTTGCTCCATGCCCTGCTCTTGAATTTCACCCTGATGTGGTTAGGATTTTGGCTGCTTTTTGGGGTGGAGCTTCTCGTGGTTTGAGGCCTGGCTTGCTCCACCCCCTGCTCTTGAGATTCTCCCGGATGTGGGCTGCATTTTGGCTGCCTTTTCGGCTGGAGCTTCTCGTGGTTTGAGGCCTGGCTTGCTCCACCCCCTGCTCTTGAATTTCACCCTGATGTGGTTAGGATTTTGGCTGCTTTTTGGGGTGGAGCTTCTCGTGGTTTGAGGCCTGGCTTGCTCCACCCCCTGCTCTTGAGATTCTCCCGCATGTTGGATGCATTTTGGCTGCCTTTTGGGCTGGAGCTTCTCGTGGTTTGAGGCCTGGCTTGCTCCACCCCCTGCTCTTGAATTTCACACTGATATGGTTAGGATTTTGGCTGCTTTTTGGGGTGGAGCTTCTCGTGGTTTGAGGCCTGACTTGCTCTACCCCCTGCTCTTGAGATTCTCCCCGATGTGGGCTGCATATTGGCTGCCTTTTGGGCTGGAGCTTCTCGTGGTTTGAGGCCTGGCTTGCTCCACCCCCTGCTCTTGAGATTCTCCCGGATGTGGGCTGCATTTTGGCTGCCTTTTGGGCTGGAGCTTCTCGTGGTTTGAGGCCTGGCTTGCTCCATCCCCTGCTCTTGAGATTGTCCCGGAGGTGGGCTGCATTTTGGCTGCCTTTTGGGCTGGAGCTTCTCGTGGTTTGAGGCCTGGCTTGCTCCACCCCCTGCTCTTGAATTTCACCCTGATGTGGTTAGGATTTTGGCTGCTTTTTGGGGTGGAGCTTCTCGTGGTTTGAGGCCTGGCTTGCTCCACCCCCTGCTCTTGAGATTCTCCCGGATGTGGGCTGCATTTTGGCTGCCTTTTGGGCTGGAGCTTCTCGTGGTTTGAGGCCTGGGTTGCTCCACCCCCTGCTCTTGAGATTCTCCTGGAAGTGGGCTGCATTTTGGTTGCATTTTGGGCTCGAGCTTCTCGTGGTTTGAGGCCTGGCTTGCTCCGACCCTGGTCTTCAGATTCTCCCGGATGTGGGCTGCGTTTTGGCTGCCTTTTGGGATGGAGATTCTTGTGGTTTGAGGCCTGCCTTTCTCCACCCCCTGCTCTTGAGATTCTCCTGGAAGTGGGCTGCATTTTGGCTGATACTTGGGCTGGAGCTTCTCGTGGTTTGAGGCCTGGCTTGCTCCACCCCCTGCTCTTGATATTCTCCCGGATGTGGGCTGCATTTTGGCTGCCTTTTGGGCTGGAGCTTCTCGTGGTTTGAGGCCTGGCTGACTCCACCCCCTGCTCTTGATATTCTCCCGGATGTGGGCTGCATTTTGGCTGCCTTTTGGGCTGGAGCTTCTCGTGGTTTGAGGCCTGGCTTGCTCCACCCCCTGCTCTTGAGATTCTCCCGGAGGTGGGCTGGATTTTGGTTGCTTTTTGGGGTGGAGCTTCTCGTGGTTTGAGGCCTGGCTTGCTCCACCCCCTGCTCTTGAGATTCTCCCGGATGTGGGCTGCATTTTGGCTGATACTTGGGCTGGAGCTTCTCGTGGTTTGAGGCCTGCCTTGCTCCACCCCCTGCTCGTGAGATTCTCCCGTATGTGGGCTGCATTTTGGCTGCCTTTTGGGCTGGAGCTTCTCGTGGTTTGAGGCCTGGCCTGCTCCAACCCCTGCTCTTGAGATTCTCCTGGAGGTGGGCTGCATTTTGGCTGCCTTTTGGGCTGGAGCTTCTCGTGGTTTGAGGCCTGGCTTGCTCCCTCCCCTGCTCTTGAGATTGTCCCGGAGGTGGGCTGCATTTTGGCTGCCTTTTGGGCTGGAGCTTCTCGTGGTTTGAGGCCTGGCTTGCTCCACCCCCTGCTCTTGAATTTCACCCTGATGTGGTTAGGATTTTGGCTGCTTTTTGGGCTGGAGCTTCTCGTGGTTTGAGGCCTGGCTTGCTCCACCCCCTGCTCTTGAGATTCTCCCGGATGTGGGCTGCATTTTGGCTGCCTTTTGGGCTGGAGCTTCTCGTGGTTTGAGGCCTGGCTTGCTCCACCCCCTGCTCTTGAATTTCACCCTGATGTGGTTAGGATTTTGGCTGCTTTTTGGGGTGGAGCTTCTCGTGGTTTGAGGCCTGGCTTGCTCCACCCCCTGCTCTTGAGATTCTCCCGCATGTGGGCTGCATTTTGGCTGCCTTTTGGGCTGGAGCTTCTCGTGGTTTGAGGCCTGGCTTGCTCCACCCCCTGCTCTTGAGATTCTCCCGCATGTGGTCTGCATTTTGGCTGCCTTTTGGGGTGGAGCTTCTCGTGGTTTGAGGCCTGGCTTGCTCCACCCCCTGCTCTTGAATTTCACCCAGATGTGGTTAGGATTTTGGCTGCTTTTTGGGGTGGAGCTTCTCGTGGTTTGAGGCCTGGGTTGCTCCACCCCCTGCTCTTGAGATTCTCCTGGAAGTGGGCTGCATTTTGGCTGATACTTGGGCTGGAGCTTCTCGTGGTTTGAGGCCTGGCTTGCTCCACCCCCTGCTCTTGATATTCTCCCGGATGTGGGCTGCATTTTGGCTGCCTTTTGGGCTGGAGCTTCTCGTGGTTTGAGGCCTGGCTGACTCCACCCCCTGCTCTTGAGATTCTCCCGGATGTGGGCTGCATTTTGGCTGCATTTTGGCCTAGAGCTTCTCGTGGTTTGAGGCCTGGCTTGCTCCACCCCCTGCTCTTGAGATTCTCCTGGATGTGGGCTGCATTTTGGCTGCCTTTTGGGCTGGAGCTTCTCGTGGTTTGAGGCCTGGCTTGCTCCACCCACTGCTCTTGCGATTCTCCCGGATGTGGTTAGGATTTTGGCTGCTTTTTGGGCTGGAGCTTCTCGTGGTTTGAGGCCTGGCTTGCTCTACCCCCTGCTCTTGAGATTCTCCCCGATGTGGGCTGCATTTTGGCTGCCTTTTGGGCTGGAGCTTCTTGTGGTTTGAGGCCTGGCTTGCTCCACCCCCTGCTCTTGAGATTCTCCCGGATGTGGGCTGCATTTTGGCTGCCTTTAAGGCTGGAGCTTCTCGTGGTTTAAGGCCTGGCTTGCTCCACCCCCTGCTCTTGAGATTCTCCCGGATGTGGGCTGCATTTTGGCTGCCTTTAGGGCTGGAGCTTCTCGTGGTTTGAGGCCTGGCTTGCTCCACCCCCTGCTCTTGAGATTCTCCCGGATGTGGGCTGCATTTTGGCTGCTTTTTGGGCTGGAGCTTCTCGTGGTTTGAGGCCTGGCTTGCTCCACCCCCTGCTCTTGAGATTCTCCCGGAGGTGGGCTGCATTTTGGCTGCCTTTTGGGCTGGAGCATCCCATGGTTTGAGGCCTGGCTTGCTCCACACCCTGCTCTTGAGATTCTCCCGGATGTGGGCTGCATTTTGGCTGCCTTTAAGGCTGGAGCTTCTCGTGGTTTAAGGCCTGGCTTGCTCCACACCCTGCTCTTGAGATTCTCCCGGATGTGGGCTGCATTTTGGCTGCCTTTTGGGCTGGAGCTTCTCGTGGTTTGAGGCCTGGCTTACTCCAACCCCTGCTCTTGAGATTCTCCCGGATGTGGGCTGCATTTTTGGGTGCATTTTGGGCTGGAGCTTCTCATGGTTTGAGGCCTGGCTTGCTCCAGTCCCTGCTCTTTATATTCTCCCAGATGTGGGCTGGATTGTGGCTTTTTTTGGGCTGGAGCTTCTCGTGGTTTGAGGCCTGGCTTGCTCCACTCCCTGCTCTTGATATTCTCCCGGATGTGGACTGGATTGTGGCTTTTTTTGGGCTGGAGCTTCTCGTGGTTTGAGGCCTGGCTTGCTCCACCCCCTGCTCATGATATTCTCCCGGATGTGGGCTGCATTTTGGCTGCCTTTTGGGCTGGAGCTTCTCGTGGTTTGAGGCCTGGCTTGCTCCACCCCCTGCTCTTGAGATTCTCTCGGATGTGGGCTGCATTTTGGCTGCCTTTTGGGCTGGAGCTTCTCGTGGTTTGAGGCCTGGCTTGCTCCACCCCCTGCTCTTGAGATTCTCCCGTATTTTGTTTGGATTGTGGCTTATTTTTGGGCTGGAGCTTCTCGTGGTTTGAGGCCTGGCTTGCTCCACTCCCTGCTATTGATATTCTCTCCGATTGTGGGCTGCATTTTCACTGCATTTTGGGCTGGAGCTTCTCGTGGTTTGAGGCCTGGCTTGCTCCACCCCCTGCTCTTGATAATCTCCCGGATGTGGGCTGCATTTTGGCTGATTCTTGGCCTGGAGCTTCTCGTGGTTTGAGGCCTGGCTTGCTCCACTCCCTGCTATTGATATTCTCTCCGATTGTGGGCTGCATTTTGGCTGCCTTTTGGGCTGGAGCTTCTCGTGGTTTGAGGCCTGGCTGACTCCATCCCCTGCTCGTGAGATTCTCCCGTATGTGGGCTGCATTTTGGCTGCCTTTTGGGCTGGAGCTTCTCGTGGTTTGAGGCCTGGCCTGCTCCACCCCCTGCTCTTGAGATTCTCCCGGATGTGGGCTGCATTTTGGCTGCCTTTAGGGCTGGAGCTTCTCGTGGTTGAGGCCTGGCTTGTTCCAACCCCTGCTCTTGAGATTCTCCCAGAGGTGGGCTGCATTTTGGCTGCCTCTTGGGCTGGAGCTTCTCGTGGTTTGAGGCCTGACTTGCTCCACCCCCTGCTCTTGAGATTCTCCCGGATGTGGGCTGCATTTTGGCTGCATTTTGGGCTGGAGCTTCTCGTGGTTTGAGGCCTGGCTTGCTCCACCCCCTGCTCTTGAGATTCTCCTGGAGGTGGGCTGCATTTTGGCTGCCTTTTGGGCTGGAGCTTCTCGTGGTTTGAGGCCTGGCTTGCTCCATCCCCTGCTCTTGAGATTCTCCCGGAGGTGGGCTGCATTTTGGCTGCCTTTTGGGCTGGAGCTTCTCGTGGTTTGAGGCCTGGCTTGCTCCACCCCCTGCTCTTGAATTTCACCCTGATGTGGTTAGGATTTTGGCTGCTTTTTGGGGTGGAGCTTCTCGTGGTTTGAGGCCTGGCTTGCTCCACCCCCTGCTCTTGAGATTCTCCCGGATGTGGGCTGCATTTTGGCTGCCTTTTGGGCTGGAGCTTCTCGTGGTTTGAGGCCTGGCTTGCTCCACCCCCTGCTCTTGAATTTCACCCTGATGTGGTTAGGATTTTGGCTGCTTTTTGGGGTGGAGCTTCTCGTGGTTTGAGGCCTGGCTTGCTCCACCCCCTGCTCTTGAGATTCTCCCGGATGTGGGCTGCATTTTGGCTGCCTTTTGGGCTGGAGCTTCTCGTGGTTTGAGGCCTGGCTTGCTCCACCCCCTGCTCTTGAATTTCACCCTGATGTGGTTAGGATTTTGGCTGCTTTTTGGGGTGGAGCTTCTCGTGGTTTGAGGCCTGGCTTGCTCCACCCCCTGCTCTTGAGATTCTCCTGGAAGTGGGCTGCATTTTGGCTGATACTTGGGCTGGAGCTTCTCGTGGTTTGAGGCCTGGCTTGCTCCACCCCCTGCTCTTGAGATTCTCCCAGATGTGGGCTGCATTTTGGCTGCCTTTTGGGCTGGAGCTTCTCGTGGTTTGAGGCCTGGCTGACTCCACCCCCTGCTCTTGAGATTCTCCCGGATGTGGGCTGCATTTTGGCTGCATTTTGGCCTAGAGCTTCTCGTGGTTTGAGGCCTGGCTTGCTCCACCCCCTGCTCTTGAGATTCTCCCGGATGTGGGCTGTATTTTGGCTGTTTCTTGGGCTGGAGCTTCTCGTGGTTTGAGGCCTGGCTTGCTCCACCCCCTGCTCTTGAGATTCTCCCGGATGTGGGCTGCATTTTGGCTGCCTGTTGGGCTGGAGCTTCTCATGGTTTGAGGCCTGGCTTGCTCCACCCCCTGCTCTTGAGATTCTCCCGGATGTGGGCTGCATTTTGGCTGCCTTTTGGGCTGGAGCTTCTCGTGGTTTGAGGCCTGGCTTGCTCCATCCCCTGCTCTTGAGATTGTCCCGGAGGTGGGCTGTATTTTGGCTGCCTTTTGGGCTGGAGCTTCTCGTGGTTTGAGGCCTGGCTTGCTCCACCCCCTGCTCTTGAATTTCACCCTGATGTGGTTAGGATTTTGGCTGCTTTTTGGGGTGGAGCTTCTCGTGGTTTGAGGCCTGGCTTGCTCCACCCCCTGCTCTTGAGATTCTCCCGGATGTGGGCTGCATTTTGGCTGCCTTTTGGGCTGGAGCTTCTCGTGGTTTGAGGCCTGGGTTGCTCCACCCCCTGCTCTTGAGATTCTCCTGGAAGTGGGCTGCATTTTGGTTGCCTTTTGGGATGGAGATTCTTGTGGTTTGAGGCCTGACTTGCTCCACCCCCTGCTCTTGAGATTCTCCTGGAAGTGGGCTGGATTTTGGCTGCCTTTTGGGCTGGAGCTTCTCGTGGTTTGAGGCCTGGCTGACTCCACCCCCTGCCCTTGAGATTCTCCCGGATGTGGACTGCATTTTGGCTGCATTTTGGCCTAGAGCTTCTCGTGGTTTGAGGCCTGGCTTGCTCCACCCCCTGCTCTTGAGATTCTCCCGGATGTGGGCTGTATTTTGGCTGTTTCTTGGGCTGGAGCTTCTCGTGGTTTGAGGCCTGGCTTGCTCCACCCCCTGCTCTTGAGATTCTCCCGGATGTGGGCTGCATTTTGGCTGCCTGTTGGGCTGGAGCTTCTCATGGTTTGAGGCCTGGCTTGCTCCACCCCCTGCTCTTGAGATTCTCCCGGATGTGGGCTGCATTTTGGCTGCCTTTTGGGCTGGAGCTTCTCGTGGTTTGAGGCCTGGCTTGCTCCATCCCCTGCTCTTGAGATTGTCCCGGAGGTGGGCTGCATTTTGGCTGCCTTTTGGGCTGGAGCTTCTCGTGGTTTGAGGCCTGGCTTGCTCCACCCCCTGCTCTTGAATTTCACCCTGATGTGGTTAGGATTTTGGCTGCTTTTTGGGGTGGAGCTTCTCGTGGTTTGAGGCCTGGCTTGCTCCACCCCCTGCTCTTGAGATTCTCCCGGATGTGGGCTGCATTTTGGCTGCCTTTTGGGCTGGAGCTTCTCGTGGTTTGAGGCCTGGCTTGCTCCACCCCCTGCTCTTGAATTTCACCCTGATGTGGTTAGGATTTTTGCTGCTTTTTGGGGTGGAGCTTCTCGTGGTTTGAGGCCTGGCTTGCTCCACCCCCTGCTCTTGAGATTCTCCCGCATGTGGGCTGCATTTTGGCTGCCTTTTGGGCTGGAGCTTCTCGTGGTTTGAGGCCTGACTTGCTCCACCCCCTGCTCTTGATATTCTCCCGGATGTGGGCTGAATTTTGGCTGCCTTTTGGGCTGGAGCTTCTCGTGGTTTGAGGCCTGGCTTGCTCCACCCCCTGCTCTTGAGATTCTCCCGGATGTGGGCTGCATTTTGGGTGCCTTTTGGGCTGGAGCTTCTCGTGGTTTGAGGCCTGGCTTGCTCCACCCCCTGCTCTTGAGATTCTCCCGGATGTGGGCTGCATTTTGGCTGCCTTTTGGGCTGGAGCTTCTCGTAGTTTGAGACCTGGCTTGCTCCATCCCCTGCTCTTGAGATTGTCCCGGAGGTGGGCTGCATTTTGGCTGCCTTTTGGGCTGGAGCTTCTCGTGGTTTGAGGCCTGGCTTGCTCCACCCCCTGCTCTTGAATTTCACCCTGATGTGGTTAGGATTTTGGCTGCTTTTTGGGGTGGAGCTTCTCGTGGTTTGAGGCCTGGCTTGCTCCACCCCCTGCTCTTGAATTTCACCCTGATGTGGTTAGGATTTTGGCTGCCTTTTGGGCTGGAGCTTCTCGTGGTTTGAGGCCTGGCTTGATCCACCCCCTGGTCTTGAGATTCTCCCGCATGTGGGCTGGATTTTGGCTGCCTTTTGGGCTGGAGCTTCTCGTGGTTTGAGGCCTGGGTTGCTCCACCCCCTGCTCTTGAGATTCTCCTGGAAGTGGGCTGCATTTTGGCTGATACTTGGGCTGGAGCTTCTCGTGGTTTGAGGCCTGCCTTGCTCCACCCCCTGCTCTTGATATTCTCCCGGATGTGGGCTGCATTTTGGCTGCCTTTTGGGCTGGAGCTTCTCGTGGTTTGAGGCCTGGCTGACTCCACCCCCTGCTCTTGAGATTCTCCCGGATGTGGGCTGCATTTTGGCTGCATTTTGGCCTAGAGCTTCTCGTGGTTTGAGGCCTGGCTTGCTCCACCCCCTGCTCTTGAGATTCTCCCGGATGTGGGCTGCATTTTGGCTGCTTTTTGGGCTGGAGCTTCTCGTGGTTTGAGGCCTGGCTTGCTCTACCCCCTGCTCTTGAGATTCTCCCCGATGTGGGCTGCATTTTGGCTGCCTTTTGGGCTGGAGCTTCTTGTGGTTTGAGGCCTGGCTTGCTCCACCCCCTGCTCTTGAGATTCTCCCGGATGTGGGCTGTATTTTGGCTGTTTCTTGGGCTGGAGCTTCTCGTGGTTTGAGGCCTGGCTTGCTCCACCCCCTGCTCTTGAGATTCTCCCGGATGTGGGCTGTATTTTGGCTGTTTCTTGGGCTGGAGCTTCTCGTGGTTTGAGGCCTGGCTTGCTCCACCCCCTGCTCTTGAGATTCTCCCGGACTTGGGCTGCATTTTGGCTGCCTTTTGGGCTGGAGCTTCTCGTGGTTTGAGGCCTGGCTTGCTCCACTCCCTGCTCCTGAGATACTCCCGGATGTGGGCTGGATTTTGGCTGCCTTTTGGGCTGGAGCTTCTTGTGGTTTGAGGCCTGGCTTGCTCCACCCCCTGCTCTTGAGATTCTCCCGGATGTGGGCTGCATTTTGGATGCCTTTTGGGCCTGAGCTTCTCGTGGTTTGAGGCCTGGCTTGCTCCACCCCCTGCTGTTGAGATTCTCCCGGATGTGGGCTGCATTTTGGCTGCCTTTTGGGCTGGAGCTTCTCGTGGTTTGAGGCCTGGCTTGGTCCAACCCCTGCTCTTGAGATTCTCCCGGATGTGGGCTGCATTTTTGGCTGCCTTTTGGGCTGGAGCTTCTCATGGTTTGAGGCCTGGCTTGCTCCACTCCCTGCTCTTGATATTCTCCCGGATGTGGGCTGGATTGTAGGCTTTTTTTGGGCTGGAGCTTCTCGTGGTTTGAGGCCTGGCTTGCTCCACTCCCTGCTCTTGATATTCTCCCGGATGTGGGCTGGATTGTGGCTTTTTTTGGGCTGGAGCTTCTCGTGGTTTGAGGCCTGGCTTGCTCCACCCCCTGCTCATGATATTCTCTCGGATGTGGGCTGCATTTTGGCTGCATTTTGGGCTGGAGCTTCTCGTGGTTTGAGGCCTGGCTGACTCCACCCCCTGCTCTTGAGATTCTCCCGGATGTGGGCTGCATTTTGGCTGCATTTTGGCCTAGAGCTTCTCGTGGTTTGAGGCCTGGCTTGCTCCACCCCCTGCTCTTGAGATTCTCCCGGATGTGGGCTGTATTTTGGCTGTTTCTTGGGCTGGAGCTTCTCGTGGTTTGAGGCCTGGCTTGCTCCACCCCCTGCTCTTGAGATTCTCCCGGATGTGGGCTGCATTTTGGCTGCCTGTTGGGCTGGAGCTTCTCATGGTTTGAGGCCTGGCTTGCTCCACCCCCTGCTCTTGAGATTCTCCCGGATGTGGGCTGCATTTTGGCTGCCTTTTGGGCTGGAGCTTCTCGTGGTTTGAGGCCTGGCTTGCTCCATCCCCTGCTCTTGAGATTGTCCCGGAGGTGGGCTGTATTTTGGCTGCCTTTTGGGCTGGAGCTTCTCGTGGTTTGAGGCCTGGCTTGCTCCACCCCCTGCTCTTGAATTTCACCCTGATGTGGTTAGGATTTTGGCTGCTTTTTGGGGTGGAGCTTCTCGTGGTTTGAGGCCTGGCTTGCTCCACCCCCTGCTCTTGAGATTCTCCCGGATGTGGGCTGCATTTTGGCTGCCTTTTGGGCTGGAGCTTCTCGTGGTTTGAGGCCTGGGTTGCTCCACCCCCTGCTCTTGAGATTCTCCTGGAAGTGGGCTGCATTTTGGTTGCCTTTTGGGATGGAGATTCTTGTGGTTTGAGGCCTGACTTGCTCCACCCCCTGCTCTTGAGATTCTCCTGGAAGTGGGCTGGATTTTGGCTGCCTTTTGGGCTGGAGCTTCTCGTGGTTTGAGGCCTGGCTGACTCCACCCCCTGCCCTTGAGATTCTCCCGGATGTGGACTGCATTTTGGCTGCATTTTGGCCTAGAGCTTCTCGTGGTTTGAGGCCTGGCTTGCTCCACCCCCTGCTCTTGAGATTCTCCCGGATGTGGGCTGTATTTTGGCTGTTTCTTGGGCTGGAGCTTCTCGTGGTTTGAGGCCTGGCTTGCTCCACCCCCTGCTCTTGAGATTCTCCCGGATGTGGGCTGCATTTTGGCTGCCTGTTGGGCTGGAGCTTCTCATGGTTTGAGGCCTGGCTTGCTCCACCCCCTGCTCTTGAGATTCTCCCGGATGTGGGCTGCATTTTGGCTGCCTTTTGGGCTGGAGCTTCTCGTGGTTTGAGGCCTGGCTTGCTCCATCCCCTGCTCTTGAGATTGTCCCGGAGGTGGGCTGCATTTTGGCTGCCTTTTGGGCTGGAGCTTCTCGTGGTTTGAGGCCTGGCTTGCTCCACCCCCTGCTCTTGAATTTCACCCTGATGTGGTTAGGATTTTGGCTGCTTTTTGGGGTGGAGCTTCTCGTGGTTTGAGGCCTGGCTTGCTCCACCCCCTGCTCTTGAGATTCTCCCGGATGTGGGCTGCATTTTGGCTGCCTTTTGGGCTGGAGCTTCTCGTGGTTTGAGGCCTGGCTTGCTCCACCCCCTGCTCTTGAATTTCACCCTGATGTGGTTAGGATTTTTGCTGCTTTTTGGGGTGGAGCTTCTCGTGGTTTGAGGCCTGGCTTGCTCCACCCCCTGCTCTTGAGATTCTCCCGCATGTGGGCTGCATTTTGGCTGCCTTTTGGGCTGGAGCTTCTCGTGGTTTGAGGCCTGACTTGCTCCACCCCCTGCTCTTGATATTCTCCCGGATGTGGGCTGAATTTTGGCTGCCTTTTGGGCTGGAGCTTCTCGTGGTTTGAGGCCTGGCTTGCTCCACCCCCTGCTCTTGAGATTCTCCCGGATGTGGGCTGCATTTTGGGTGCCTTTTGGGCTGGAGCTTCTCGTGGTTTGAGGCCTGGCTTGCTCCACCCCCTGCTCTTGAGATTCTCCCGGATGTGGGCTGCATTTTGGCTGCCTTTTGGGCTGGAGCTTCTCGTAGTTTGAGACCTGGCTTGCTCCATCCCCTGCTCTTGAGATTGTCCCGGAGGTGGGCTGCATTTTGGCTGCCTTTTGGGCTGGAGCTTCTCGTGGTTTGAGGCCTGGCTTGCTCCACCCCCTGCTCTTGAATTTCACCCTGATGTGGTTAGGATTTTGGCTGCTTTTTGGGGTGGAGCTTCTCGTGGTTTGAGGCCTGGCTTGCTCCACCCCCTGCTCTTGAATTTCACCCTGATGTGGTTAGGATTTTGGCTGCCTTTTGGGCTGGAGCTTCTCGTGGTTTGAGGCCTGGCTTGATCCACCCCCTGGTCTTGAGATTCTCCCGCATGTGGGCTGGATTTTGGCTGCCTTTTGGGCTGGAGCTTCTCGTGGTTTGAGGCCTGGGTTGCTCCACCCCCTGCTCTTGAGATTCTCCTGGAAGTGGGCTGCATTTTGGCTGATACTTGGGCTGGAGCTTCTCGTGGTTTGAGGCCTGCCTTGCTCCACCCCCTGCTCTTGATATTCTCCCGGATGTGGGCTGCATTTTGGCTGCCTTTTGGGCTGGAGCTTCTCGTGGTTTGAGGCCTGGCTGACTCCACCCCCTGCTCTTGAGATTCTCCCGGATGTGGGCTGCATTTTGGCTGCATTTTGGCCTAGAGCTTCTCGTGGTTTGAGGCCTGGCTTGCTCCACCCCCTGCTCTTGAGATTCTCCCGGATGTGGGCTGCATTTTGGCTGCTTTTTGGGCTGGAGCTTCTCGTGGTTTGAGGCCTGGCTTGCTCTACCCCCTGCTCTTGAGATTCTCCCCGATGTGGGCTGCATTTTGGCTGCCTTTTGGGCTGGAGCTTCTTGTGGTTTGAGGCCTGGCTTGCTCCACCCCCTGCTCTTGAGATTCTCCCGGATGTGGGCTGTATTTTGGCTGTTTCTTGGGCTGGAGCTTCTCGTGGTTTGAGGCCTGGCTTGCTCCACCCCCTGCTCTTGAGATTCTCCCGGATGTGGGCTGTATTTTGGCTGTTTCTTGGGCTGGAGCTTCTCGTGGTTTGAGGCCTGGCTTGCTCCACCCCCTGCTCTTGAGATTCTCCCGGACTTGGGCTGCATTTTGGCTGCCTTTTGGGCTGGAGCTTCTCGTGGTTTGAGGCCTGGCTTGCTCCACTCCCTGCTCCTGAGATACTCCCGGATGTGGGCTGGATTTTGGCTGCCTTTTGGGCTGGAGCTTCTTGTGGTTTGAGGCCTGGCTTGCTCCACCCCCTGCTCTTGAGATTCTCCCGGATGTGGGCTGCATTTTGGATGCCTTTTGGGCCTGAGCTTCTCGTGGTTTGAGGCCTGGCTTGCTCCACCCCCTGCTGTTGAGATTCTCCCGGATGTGGGCTGCATTTTGGCTGCCTTTTGGGCTGGAGCTTCTCGTGGTTTGAGGCCTGGCTTGGTCCAACCCCTGCTCTTGAGATTCTCCCGGATGTGGGCTGCATTTTTGGCTGCCTTTTGGGCTGGAGCTTCTCATGGTTTGAGGCCTGGCTTGCTCCACTCCCTGCTCTTGATATTCTCCCGGATGTGGGCTGGATTGTAGGCTTTTTTTGGGCTGGAGCTTCTCGTGGTTTGAGGCCTGGCTTGCTCCACTCCCTGCTCTTGATATTCTCCCGGATGTGGGCTGGATTGTGGCTTTTTTTGGGCTGGAGCTTCTCGTGGTTTGAGGCCTGGCTTGCTCCACCCCCTGCTCATGATATTCTCTCGGATGTGGGCTGCATTTTGGCTGCATTTTGGGCTGGAGCTTCTCGTGGTTTGAGGCCTGGCTTGCTCCACCCCCTGCTCTTGAGATTCTCCCGTATTTTGGTTGGATTGTGGCTGATTTTTGGGCTGGAGCTTCTCGTGGTTTGAGGCCTGGCTTGCTCCACTCCCTGCTCTTGATATTCTCTCCGATTGTGGGCTGCATTTTCACTGCCTTTTGGGCTGGAGCTTCTCGTGGTTTGAGGCCTGGCTTGCTCCACCCCCTGCTCTTGAGATTCTCCCGGATGTGGGCTGGATTTTGGCTGCATTTAGGGCTGGAGCTTCTCGTGGTTTGAGGCCTGGCTTGCTCCACCCTCTGCTCTTGAGATTCTCCCACATGTAGGCAGCATTTTTCCTGCATTTTTTGCTGGAGCTTCTCGTGGTTTGAGGCCTGCCTTACTCCACCCCCTTCTCCTGAGATTCTCCCGGATGTGGGCTGGATTTTGGTTTTATTTTGGGCTGGAGCTTCTCGTGGTTTGAGGCCTGGCTTTTTCCACCCCCTGCTCTTGAGATTCTCCCGGAGGTGCCTGGATTTTGGCTGCATTTTGGGCTGGAGCTTCTCGTGGTTTGAGGCCTGGCTTGCTCCACCCCCTGCTCTTGAGATTCTCCCGGATGTGGGCTGCATTTTGGCTGCCTTTTTTGCTGGAGCTTCTCGTGGTTTGAGACCTGGCTTGCTCCACCGCCTGCTCTTGAGATTGTCCCGGAGGTGGGCTGCATTTTGGCTGTTTCTTGGGCTGGAGCTTCTCGTGGTTTGAGGCCTGGCTTGCTCCACCCCCTGCTCTTGAGATTCTCCTGGAGGTGGGCTGCATTTTGGCTGTTTCTTGGGCTGTAGCTGCTCGTGGTTTGAGGCCTGGTTTGCTCCACCCCCTGCTCTTGAGATTCTCCCGGAGGTGGGCTGCATTTTGGCTGTTTCTTGGGCTGCAGCTTCTCGTGGTTTGAGGCCTGGCTTGCTCCACCCCCTGCTCTTGAGATTCTCCCGGATGTGGGCTGCATTTTGGCTGCCTTTTGGGCTGGAGCTTCTCGTGGTTTGAGGCCTGGCTTGCTCCACCCCCTGCTCTTGAGATTCTCCTGGATGTGGGCTGCATTTTGGCTGCCTTTTGGGCTGGAGATTCTCGTGGTTTGAGGCCTGGCTTTCTCCACCCCCTGCTCTTGAGATTCTCCTGGATGTGGGCTGCATTTTGGCTTTTTTTGTGCTGGAGCTTCTCGTGGTTTGAGGCCTGGCTTGCTCCACCCCCTGCTCTTGAGATTCTCCCACATGTGGGCAGCATTTTTCCTGAATTTTTTGCTGGAGCTTCTCGTGGTTTGAGGCCTGCCTTACTCCACCCCCTGCTCTTGAATTTCACCCTGATGTGGTTAGGATTTTGGCTGCTTTTTGGGGTGGAGCTTCTCGTGGTTTGAGGCCTGGCTTGCTCCACCCCCTGCTCTTGAATTTCACCCTGATGTGGTTAGGATTTTGGCTGCTTTTTGGGGTGGAGCTTCTCGTGGTTTGAGGCCTGGCTTGCTCCACCCCCTGCTCTTGAATTTCACCCTGATGTGGTTAGGATTTTGGCTGCCTTTTGGGCTGGAGCTTCTCGTGGTTTGAGGCCTGGCTTGATCCACCCCCTGGTCTTGAGATTCTCCCGCATGTGGGCTGGATTTTGGCTGCCTTTTGGGCTGGAGCTTCTCGTGGTTTGAGGCCTGGGTTGCTCCACCCCCTGCTCTTGAGATTCTCCTGGAAGTGGGCTGCATTTTGGCTGATACTTGGGCTGGAGCTTCTCGTGGTTTGAGGCCTGCCTTGCTCCACCCCCTGCTCTTGATATTCTCCCGGATGTGGGCTGCATTTTGGCTGCCTTTTGGGCTGGAGCTTCTCGTGGTTTGAGGCCTGGCTGACTCCACCCCCTGCTCTTGAGATTCTCCCGGATGTGGGCTGCATTTTGGCTGCATTTTGGCCTAGAGCTTCTCGTGGTTTGAGGCCTGGCTTGCTCCACCCCCTGCTCTTGAGATTCTCCCGGATGTGGGCTGCATTTTGGCTGCTTTTTGGGCTGGAGCTTCTCGTGGTTTGAGGCCTGGCTTGCTCTACCCCCTGCTCTTGAGATTCTCCCCGATGTGGGCTGCATTTTGGCTGCCTTTTGGGCTGGAGCTTCTTGTGGTTTGAGGCCTGGCTTGCTCCACCCCCTGCTCTTGAGATTCTCCCGGATGTGGGCTGTATTTTGGCTGTTTCTTGGGCTGGAGCTTCTCGTGGTTTGAGGCCTGGCTTGCTCCACCCCCTGCTCTTGAGATTCTCCCGGATGTGGGCTGTATTTTGGCTGTTTCTTGGGCTGGAGCTTCTCGTGGTTTGAGGCCTGGCTTGCTCCACCCCCTGCTCTTGAGATTCTCCCGGACTTGGGCTGCATTTTGGCTGCCTTTTGGGCTGGAGCTTCTCGTGGTTTGAGGCCTGGCTTGCTCCACTCCCTGCTCCTGAGATACTCCCGGATGTGGGCTGGATTTTGGCTGCCTTTTGGGCTGGAGCTTCTTGTGGTTTGAGGCCTGGCTTGCTCCACCCCCTGCTCTTGAGATTCTCCCGGATGTGGGCTGCATTTTGGATGCCTTTTGGGCCTGAGCTTCTCGTGGTTTGAGGCCTGGCTTGCTCCACCCCCTGCTGTTGAGATTCTCCCGGATGTGGGCTGCATTTTGGCTGCCTTTTGGGCTGGAGCTTCTCGTGGTTTGAGGCCTGGCTTGGTCCAACCCCTGCTCTTGAGATTCTCCCGGATGTGGGCTGCATTTTTGGCTGCCTTTTGGGCTGGAGCTTCTCATGGTTTGAGGCCTGGCTTGCTCCACTCCCTGCTCTTGATATTCTCCCGGATGTGGGCTGGATTGTAGGCTTTTTTTGGGCTGGAGCTTCTCGTGGTTTGAGGCCTGGCTTGCTCCACTCCCTGCTCTTGATATTCTCCCGGATGTGGGCTGGATTGTGGCTTTTTTTGGGCTGGAGCTTCTCGTGGTTTGAGGCCTGGCTTGCTCCACCCCCTGCTCATGATATTCTCTCGGATGTGGGCTGCATTTTGGCTGCATTTTGGGCTGGAGCTTCTCGTGGTTTGAGGCCTGGCTTGCTCCACCCCCTGCTCTTGAGATTCTCCCGTATTTTGGTTGGATTGTGGCTGATTTTTGGGCTGGAGCTTCTCGTGGTTTGAGGCCTGGCTTGCTCCACTCCCTGCTCTTGATATTCTCTCCGATTGTGGGCTGCATTTTCACTGCCTTTTGGGCTGGAGCTTCTCGTGGTTTGAGGCCTGGCTTGCTCCACCCCCTGCTCTTGAGATTCTCCCGGATGTGGGCTGGATTTTGGCTGCCTTTTGGGCTGGAGCTTCTCGTGGTTTGAGGCCTGGCTTGCTCCACCCTCTGCTCTTGAGATTCTCCCACATGTAGGCAGCATTTTTCCTGCATTTTTTGCTGGAGCTTCTCGTGGTTTGAGGCCTGCCTTACTCCACCCCCTTCTCCTGAGATTCTCCCGGATGTGGGCTGGATTTTGGTTTTATTTTGGGCTGGAGCTTCTCGTGGTTTGAGGCCTGGCTTTTTCCACCCCCTGCTCTTGAGATTCTCCCGGAGGTGCCTGGATTTTGGCTGCATTTTGGGCTGGAGCTTCTCGTGGTTTGAGGCCTGGCTTGCTCCACCCCCTGCTCTTGAGATTCTCCCGGATGTGGGCTGCATTTTGGCTGCCTTTTTTGCTGGAGCTTCTCGTGGTTTGAGACCTGGCTTGCTCCACCGCCTGCTCTTGAGATTGTCCCGGAGGTGGGCTGCATTTTGGCTGTTTCTTGGGCTGGAGCTTCTCGTGGTTTGAGGCCTGGCTTGCTCCACCCCCTGCTCTTGAGATTCTCCTGGAGGTGGGCTGCATTTTGGCTGTTTCTTGGGCTGTAGCTGCTCGTGGTTTGAGGCCTGGTTTGCTCCACCCCCTGCTCTTGAGATTCTCCCGGAGGTGGGCTGCATTTTGGCTGTTTCTTGGGCTGCAGCTTCTCGTGGTTTGAGGCCTGGCTTGCTCCACCCCCTGCTCTTGAGATTCTCCCGGATGTGGGCTGCATTTTGGCTGCCTTTTGGGCTGGAGCTTCTCGTGGTTTGAGGCCTGGCTTGCTCCACCCCCTGCTCTTGAGATTCTCCTGGATGTGGGCTGCATTTTGGCTGCCTTTTGGGCTGGAGATTCTCGTGGTTTGAGGCCTGGCTTTCTCCACCCCCTGCTCTTGAGATTCTCCTGGATGTGGGCTGCATTTTGGCTTTTTTTGGGCTGGAGCTTCTCGTGGTTTGAGGCCTGGCTTGCTCCACCCCCTGCTCTTGAGATTCTCCCACATGTGGGCAGCATTTTTCCTGAATTTTTTGCTGGAGCTTCTCGTGGTTTGAGGCCTGCCTTACTCCACCCCCTTCTCCTGAGATTCTCCCGGATGTGGGCTGGATTTTGGCTTTATTTTGGGCTGGAGCTTCTCGTGGTTTGAGGCCTGGCTTGCTCCACCCCCTGCTCTTGAGATTCTCCTGGAGGTGGGCTGCATTTTGGCTGTTTCTTGGGCTGGAGCTTCTCGTGGTTTGAGGCCTGGTTTGCTCCACCCCCTGCTCTTGATATTCTCCCGGATGTGGGCTGGATTGTGGCTTTTTTTGGGCTGGAGCTTCTCGTGGTTTGAGGCCTGGCTTGCTCCACTCCCTGCTATTGATATTCTCTCCGATTGTGTGCTGCATTTTCACTGCCTTTTGGGCTGGAGCTTCTCGTGGTTTGAGGCCTGGCTTGCTCCACCCCCTGCTCTTGATAATCTCCCGGATGTGGGCTGCATTTTGGCTGCCTTTTGGGCTGGAGCTTCTCGTGGTTTGAGGCCTGGCTTGCTCCACCCCCTGCTCTTGAGATTCTCCCGGATGTGGGCTGGATTTTGGCTGCCTTTTGGGCTGGAGCTTCTCGTGGTTTGAGGCCTGGCTTGCTCCAGCCCCTGCTCTTGAGATTCTCCCACATATGGGCAGCATTTTTCCTGCATTTTTTGCTGGATCTTCTCGTTGTTTGAGGCCTGCCTTACTCCACCCCCTTCTCCTGAGATTCTCCCGGATGTGGGCTGCATTTTGGCTGCATTTTGGGCTGGAGCTTCTCGTTTTTTGAGGCCTGGCTTGCTCCACCCCCTGCTCTTGAGATTCTCCCGCATGTGGGCTGCATTTTGGCTGCCTTTTCGGCTGGAGCTTCTCGTGGTTTGAGGCCTGGAGTTTGGCTGGAGTAAGGCAATAGCAGCCAAAATCCAGCCCACATCCGGGAGAATCTCAAGAAGAGGGGGTGGAGCAAGCCAGGCCTCAAACCACGAGAAGCTCCAGCCGAAAAGGCAGCCAAAATCCAGCCCACCTCCCTGAGAATCTCAAGAGCAGGGGGTGGAGCAAGCCAGGCCTCAAACCATGAGAAGCTCCAGCCCAAAAAGCAGCCAAAATCCTACCCACATCCGGGAGAATCTCAAGAGCAGGGGGTGGAGCAAGCCAGGCCTCAAACCTCGAGAAGCTCCAGCCCAAAAGGCAGCCACAATGCAGCCCACATCCGGGAGAATATCAAGAGCAGGGGGTGGAGCAAGCCAGGCCTCAAACCACAAGAAGCTCCAGCCCAAAATGCAGCCACAATGCAGCCCACATCCGGGAGAATCTCAAGAGCAGGGGGTGGAGAAAGCCAGGCCTCAAACCACGAGAAGCTCCAGCCCAAAAGGCAGCCAAAATCCAGCCCACATCCAGGAGAATCTCAAGAGCAGGGGGTGGAGCAAGCCAGGCCTCAAACCATGGGAAGCTCCAGCCCAAAATGCAGCCAAAATGCACCCCACATCCAGGAGAATCTCAAGAGCAGGGGGTGGAGCAAGCCAGGCCTCAAACCATGAGAAGCTCCAGCCCAAAAGGCAACCAAAATGCAGCCCACATCCGGGAGAATCTAAAGAGCAGGGGGTGGAGCAAGCCAGGCCTCAAACCACGAGAAGCTCCAGCCCAAAAGGCAGCCAAAATGCAGCCCACCTCCGGGAGAATCTCAATGGCAGAGTTTGGAGCAAGCCAGGCCTCAAACCACGAGAAGCTCCAGCCCAAAAGGCAGCTAAAATGCAGCCCACATCTGGGAGAATCTCAAGAGAAGGGGGTGGAGCAAGCCAGGCCTCAAACCATGGGAAGCTCCAGCTCAAAAGGCAGCCAAAATCCAGCCCACATCCGGGAGAATCTCAAGAGCAGGGTGTGAAGCCAGCAGGCCACAAACCACGAGAAGCTCCGGCCCAAAAGGCAGCCAAAATGCAGCCCACCTCCGGGAGAATCTCAAGAGCAGGGGGTGGAGCAAGCCAGGCCTCAAACCACGAGAAGCTCCAGCCTAAAAGGCAGCCAAAATGCAGCCCACATCCAGGAGAATCTCAAGAGCAGGGGGTGGAGCAAGCCAGGCCTCAAACCATGGGAAGCTCCAGCCCAAAATGCAGCCAAAATGCAGCCCACATCCGGGAGAATCTCAAGAGCAGGGGGTGGAGCAAGCCAGGCCTCAAACCATGAGAAGCTCCATCAGAAAATGTCGCCAAAATGCAGCCCACCTCCGGGAGAATATCAGGAGCAGGGGATGGAGCAAGCCAGGCCTCAAACCACGAGAAGCTCCAGCCCAAAAGGCAGCCAAAATGCAGCCCACATCCAGGAGAATCTCAAGAGCAGGGGGTGGAGCAAGCCAGGCCTCAAACCATGGGAAGCTCCAGCCCAAAATGCAGCCAAAATGCAGCCCACATCCGGGAGAATCTCAAGAGCAGGGGGTGGAGCAAGCCAGGCCTCAAACCATGAGAAGCTCCAGCCCAAAATGCAGCCAAAATGGAGCCCACATCCGGGAGAATCTCAAGAGCAGGGGGTGGAGCACGCCAGGCCTCAAACCACGAGAAGCTCCAGCCCTAAAGGCAGCCAAAATCCAGACCACCTCCGGGAGAATCTCAAGAGCAGGGGGTGGAGCAAGGCAGGCCTCAAACCACGAGAAGCTCCAGCCCAAAAGGCAGCCAAAATGCAGCCCACATCAGGGAGAATCTCAAGAGCAGGGGTTGGAGCAAGCCAGGACTCAAACCATGAGAAGCTCCAGCCCAAAAGGCAGCCAAAATGCAGCCCACATCCGGGAGAATCTCAATGGCAGAGTTTGGAGCAAGCCAGGCCTCAAACCACGAGAAGCTCCAGCCCAAAAGGCAGCTAAAATGCAGCCCACATCCGGGAGAATATCAAGAGCAGGGGGTGGAGCAAGCCAGGCCTCAAACCATGAGAAGCTCCAGCCCAAACTGCAGCCAAAATGCAGCCCACATCCAGGAGTATATCAAAAGCAGGGGGTGGAGCAAGCCAGGCCTCAAACCACGAGAAGCTCCAGCCCAAGAATCAGCCAAAATGCAGCCCACATCCGGGAGAATAACAAAAGCAGGGGGTGGAGCAAGGCAGGCCTCAAACCTCAAGAAGCTTCAGCCCAAAATTCAGCCATAATGCAGCCCACATCCGGGAGAATCTCAAGAGCAGGGTGTGGAGCAAGCCAGGCCTCAAACCATGAGAAGCTCCAGCCCTAAAGGCAGCCAAAATGCAGCCCACATCCGGGAGAATATCAAGAGCAGGGGGTGGAGCAAGCCAGGCCTCAAACCATGAGAAGCTCCAGCCCAAAAGGGAGCCAAAATGCAGGCCACATCCGTGAGAATCTCAAGAGCAGTGGGTGGAGCAAGCCAGGCCTCAAACCACGAGAAGCTCCAGCCCATAATGCAGACAAATGCAGCCCACATCCGGGAGAATAACAAGAGCAGGGGGTGGAGCAAGGCAGGCCTCAAACCTCAAGAAGCTCCAGCCCAAAAGGCAGCCAAAATCCGGCCCACATCCGGGAGAATCTCAAGAGCAGGGGGTGGAGCAAGCCAGGCCTCAAACCACGAGAAGCTCCAGCCCAAGAATCAGCAAAATGCAGCCCACATCCGGGAGAATCTTAATGGCAGAGTTTGGAGCAAACCAGGCCTCAAACCTTGAGAAGCTCCAGCTCAAAAGGCACCCAAAATCCGGCCCACATCCGGGAGAATCTCAAGAGCAGGGGGTGGAGAAAGCCAGGCCTCAAACCTTGTGAAGATCCAGCCCAAAATTCAGCCATAATGCAGCCCACATCCGGGAGAATCTCAAGAGCAGGGGGTGGAGCAAGCCAGGCCTCAAACCACGGGAAGCTCCAGCCCAAAATGCAGACAAAATCCAGCCCACATCCGGGAGAATATCAAGACCAGGGGGGGAAGCAAGGCAGGCCTCAAACCATGAGAAGCTCCAGCCTAAAAGGCAGCCAAAATGCAGCCCACCTCCGGGAGAATCTGAAGCGCAGGTGTGGAGCAAGCCAGGCCTCAAACCACGAGAAGCTCCAGCCCAAAATGGAGCCAAAATGCAGCCCACATCCGGGAGAATCTCAAGAGCACGGGGTGAGGCAAGCCAGGCCTCAAACCACGAGAACCTCCAGCCCAAGAATCAGCAAAATGCAGCCCACATCCAGGAGAATCTCAAGAGCAGGGGATGGAGCAAGCCAGGCCTCAAACCACGAGAAGCTCCAGCCCAAAATGCAGCCAAAATGCAGCCCACATCTGGGACAATTTCAAGAGCAGGGGGTGGAGCAAGCCAGGCCTCAAACCACGAGAAGCTCCAGCCCAAAATGCAGCCAAAATCCAGCCCACATCCGGGAGAATCTCAAGAGCAGGGGGTGGAGCAAGCCAGGCCTCAAACCACGAGAAGCTCCAGCCCTAAATGCAGCCAAAATGCAGCCCACTTCCCTGATAACCTCAAGAGCAGGGGGTGGAGCAAGGCAGGCCTCAAACCATGAGAAGCTCCAGCCCAAAATGCAGCCAAAATGCAGCCCACATCCGGGAGAATCTCAAGAGAAGGGGGTGGAGCAAGCCAGGCCTCAAACCACGAGAAGCTCCAGCCCAAAAGGCAGCCAAAATGCAGCCCACATCCAGGAGATTATCAAGAGCAGGGGGTGGAGCAAGCCAGGCCTCAAACCATGAGAAGCTCCAGCCCAAAAGGCAGCCAAAATGCAGCCCACATCCGGGAGAATCTCAAGAGCAGGGGGTGGAGCAAGCCAGGCCTCAAACCTCGAGAAGCTCCAGCCCAAAAAAGGCAGCCAAAATCCAGCCCACCTCCGGGAGAATCTCAAGAGCAGGGGGTGGAGCAAGCCAGGCCTCAAACCATGAGAAGCTCCAGCCCAACAGGCAGCCAAAATGCAGCCCACCTCCGGGAGAATCTCAAGAGCAGGGGGTGGAGCAAGCCAGGCCTCAAACCACGAGAAGCTCCAGCCCAAAAGGCAGATAAAGTCCAGCCCACATCCGGGAGAATCTCAAGAAAATGGGGTGGAGCAAGCCAGGCCTCAAACCACGAGAAGCTCCAGCCCAAAATGGAGCCAAAATGCAGCCCACATCCGGGAGAATCTCAAGAGCACGGGGTGAGGCAAGCCAGGCCTCAAACCACGAGAAGCTCCAACCCAAGAATCAGCAAAATGCAGCCCACATGCGGGAGAATCTCAAGAGCAGGGGGTGGAGCAAGCCAGGCCTCAAACCACGAGAAGCTCCAGCCCAAAATGCAGCCAAAATGCAGCCCACATCCGGGACAATTTCAAGAGCAGGGGGTGGAGCAAGCCAGGCCTCAAACCACGAGAAGCTCCAGCCCAAAATGCAGCCAAAATCCAGCCCACATCCGGGAGAATCTCAAGAGCAGGGGGTGGAGCAAGCCAGGCCTCAAACCACGAGAAGCTCCAGCCGAAAAGGCAGCCAAAATGCAGCCCACATCCGGGAGAATCTCAAGAGCAGGGGGTGGAGCAAGCCAGGCCTCAAACCACGAGAAGCTCCAGCCCTAAATGCAGCCAAAATGCAGCCCACTTCCCTGATAACCTCAAGAGCAGGGGTTGGAGCAAGGCAGGCCTCAAACCATGAGAAGCTCCAGCCCAAAATGCAGCCAAAATGCAGCCCACATCCGGGAGAATCTCAAGAGAAGGGGGTGGAGCAAGCCAGGCCTCAAACCACGAGAAGCTCCAGCCCAAAAGGCAGCCAAAATGCAGCCCACATCCAGGAGATTATCAAGAGCAGGGGGTGGAGCAAGCCAGGCCTCAAACCATGAGAAGCTCCAGCCCAAAAGGCAGCCAAAATGCAGCCCACATCCGGGAGAATCTCAAGAGCAGGGGGTGGAGCAAGCCAGGCCTCAAACCTCGAGAAGCTCCAGCCCAAAAAAGGCAGCCAAAATCCAGCCCACATCCGGGAGAATCTCAAGAGCAGGGGGTGGAGCAAGCCAGGCCTCAAACCATGAGAAGCTCCAGCCCAACAGGCAGCCAAAATGCAGCCCACCTCCGGGAGAATCTCAAGAGCAGGGGGTGGAGCAAGCCAGGCCTCAAACCACGAGAAGCTCCAGCCCAAAAGGCAGATAAAATCCAGCCCACATCCGGGAGAATCTCAAGAAAAGGGGGTGGAGCAAGCCAGGCCTCAAACCTCGAGAAGCTCCAGCCCAAAAAAGGCAGCCAAAATGCAGCCCACATCCGGGAGAATCTCAAGAGCAGGGGGTGGAGCAAGCCAGGCCTCAAACCACGAGAAGCTCCAGCCCTAAATGCAGCCAAAATGCAGCCCACTTCCCTGATAACCTCAAGAGCAGGGGGTGGAGGAAGGCAGGCCTCAAACCATGAGAAGCTCCAGCCCAAAAGGCAGCCAAAATGCAGCCCACATCCGGGACAATTTCAAGAGCAGGGGGTGGAGGAAGCCAGGCCTCAAACCACGAGAAGCTCCAGCCCAACAGGCAGCCAAAATCCAGCCCACATCCAGGAGAATCTCAAGAGCAGGGGGTGGAGCAAGCCAGGCCTCAAACCACGAGAAGCTCCAGCCCAAAAGGCAGCCAAAATGCAGCCCACATCCGGGAGAATCTCAAGAGCAGTTGGGGAGCAAGCCAGGCCTCAAACCACGAGAAGCTCCAGCCCAAAAGGCAGCCAAAATGCAGCCCACATCCGGGAGAATCTCAAGAGCAGGGGGTGGAGCAAGCCAGGCCTCAAACCACGAGAAGCTCCAACCTTAAATGCAGCCAAAATGCAGCCCACATCCAGGAGAATATCAAGAGCAGGGGGTGGAGCAAGCCAGGCCTCAAACCTCGAGAAGCTCCAGCCCTCAAGGCAGCCAAAATTCAGCCCACATCCAGGAGAATCTCAAGAGCAGTGGGTGGAGCAAGCCAGGCCTCAAACCACGAGAAGCTCCAGCCCAAAAGGCAGCCAAAATGCAGCCCACATAAGGGAGAATCTCAAGAGCAAGGGGTGGAGCAAGCCAGGCCTCAAACCACGAGAAGCTCCAGCCCAAAAGGAAGCCAAAATGCAGCCCACATCCAGGAGAATATCAAGAGCAGGGGGTGGAGCAAGCCAGGCCTCAAACCTCGAGAAGCTCCAGCCCAAAAAAGGCAGCCAAAATGCAGCCCACATCCGGGAGAATCTCAAGAGCAGGGGGTGGAGCAAGCCAGGCCTCAAACCTAGAGAAGCTCCAGCCCAAAAGGCAGCCAAAATGCAGCCCACATCCGGGAGAATCTCAAGAGCAGATGGTGGAGCAAGCCAGGCCTCAAACCTCGAGAAGCTCCACGCCAAAAAAGGCAGCCAAAATGCAGCCCACCTCCGGGAGAATCTCAAGAGCAGGGGATGGAGCAAGCCAGGCCTCAAACCACGAGAAGCTCCAGCCCAAAAGGCAGCCAAAATGCAGCCCACATCCGGGAGAATCTCAAGAGCAGGGGTTGGACCAAGCCAGGCCTCAAACCACGAGAAGCTCCAGCCCAAAAGGCAGCCAAAATGCAGCCCACCTCCGGGAGAATATCAAGAGCAGGGGGTGGAGCAAGCCAGGCCTCAAACCTCAAGAAGCTCCAGCCCAAAATTCAGCCAAAATTCAGCCCACCTCCGGGAGAATCTCAAGAGCAGGTGGTGGAGAAAGCCAGGCCTCAAACCACAAGTAGCTCCAGCCCAAAATGCAGCCAAAATGCAGCCCACATCCGGGAGAATCTCAAGAGCAGGGGGTGGAGCAAGCCAGGCCTCAAACCATGAGAAGCTCCAGCCCAAAAGGCAGCCAAAATCCAGCCCACATCCGGGAGAATCTCAAGAGCAGGGGGTGGAGCAAGCCAGGCCTCAAACCACGAGAAGCTCCAGCCCAAAAAAGGCAGCCAAAATGCAGCCCACATCCGGGAGAATCTCAAGAGCAGGGGGTGGAGCAAGCCAGGCCTCAAACCACGAGAAGCTCCAGCCCTAAATGCAGCCAAAATGCAGCCCACCTCCGGGAGAATCTCAAGAGCAGGGGGTGGAGCAAGCCAGGCCTCAAACCACGAGAAGCTCCAGCCCAAAATGCAGACAAAATCCAGCCCACATCCGGGAGAATCTCAAGAGCAGGGGGTGGAGCAAGCCAGGCCTCAAACCACGAGAAGCTCCAGCCCAAAAGGCAGCCAAAATGCAGCCCACATCCGGGAGAATCTCAAGAGCAGGGGGTGGAGCAAGCCAGGCCTCAAACCACGAGAAGCTCCAGCCCTAAAGGCAGCCAAAATCCAGCCCACATCCGGGAGAATCTCAAGAGCAGGGGGTGGAGCAAGCCAGGCCTCAAACCACGAGAAGCTCCAGCCCAAAAGGCAGCCAAAATGCAGCCCACATCTGGGAGAATCTCAAGAGCAGGGGGTGGAGCAAGCCAGGCCTCAAACCACGAGAAGCTCCACCCCAAAAGGCAGCCAAAATGCAGCCCACATCCGGGAGAATCTCAAGAGCAGGGGGTGGAGCAAGCCAGGCCTCAAACCACGAGAAGCTCCAGCCCAAAAGGCAGCCAAAATGCAGCCCACATCCGGGAGAATCTCAAGAGCAGGGGGTGGAGCAAGCCAGGCCTCAAACCACGAGAAGCTCCAGCCCAATAGGCAGCCACAATGCAGCGGACATTCGGGAGAAGCTCAAGAGCAGGGGGTGGAGCAAGCCAGGACTCAAATCACGAGAAGCTACAGCCCAAAAGGCAGCCAAAATGCAACCCACATCCGGGAGAATCTCAAGAGCAGGGGGTGGAGCAAGCCAGGCCTCAAACCATGAGAACCTCCAGCCTAAAAGGCAGCCAAAATGCAGCCCACATCCCGGAGAATCTCAAGAGCAGAGGCTGGAGCAAGCCAGGCCTCAAACCACGAGAAGCTCCAGCCCAAAAGGCAGCCAATATGCAGCCCACATCCGGGAGAATATCAAGAGCAGGGGGTGGAGCAAGCCAGGCCTCAAACCACGAGAAGCTCCAGCCCTAAAGGCAGCCAAAATCCAGCCCACCTCCGGGAGAATCTCAAGAGCAGGGGGTGGAGCAAGCCAGGCCTCAAACCACGAGAAGCTCCAGCCCAAAAAGCAGCCAAAATGCAGCCCACATCAGGGAGAATCTCAAGAGCAGGGGTTGGAGCAAGCCAGGACTCAAACCATGAGAAGCTCCAGCCCAAAAGGCAGCCAAAATGCAGCCCACGTCCGGGAGAATCTCAAGAGCAGGGGGTGGAGCAAGCCAGGCCTCAAACCACGAGAAGCTCCAGCCCAAAAGGCAGCCAAAATGCACCCCACATGCGGGAGAATCTCAAGAGCAGGGGGTGGAGCAAGCCAGGCCTCAAACCATGAGAAGCTCCAGCCCAAAAGGCAGACAAAATGCAGCCCACATACAGGAGAATCTCAATGGCAGAGTTTGGAGCAAGCCAGGCCTCAAACCACGAGAAGCTCCAGCCCAAAAGGCAGCCAAAATGCAGCCCACCTCCAGGAGAATCTCAAGAGCAGGGGGTGGAGCAAGCCAGGCCTCAAACCACGAGAAGCTCCAGCCCAAAATGCAGCCAAAATGCAGCCCACCTCCCTGAGAATCTCAATGGCAGGTTGGAGCAAGCCAGGCCTCAAACCACGAGAAGCTCCAGCCCAAAATGCAGCCAAAATGCAGCCCACCTCCAGGAGAATATCAATGGCAGATTTTGGAGCAAGCCAGGCCTCAAAGCACGAGAAGCTCCAGCCTAAAAGGCAGCTAAAATGCAGCCCACATCCCGGAGAATCTCAAGAGCAGGGGGTGGAGCAAGCCAGGCCTCAAACCACGAGAAGCTCCAGCCCAAAAGGCAGCCAATATACAGCCCACATCCGGGAGAATATCAAGAGCAGGGGGTGGAGCAAGCCAAGCCTCAAACCACGAGAAGCTCCAGCCCTAAAGGCAGCCAAAATGCAGCCCACCTCCGGGAGAATCTCAAGAGCAGGGGGTGGAGCAAGGCAGGCCTCAAACCACGAGAAGCTCCAGCCCAAAAGGCAGCCAAAATGCAGCCCACATCAGGGAGAATCTCAAGAGCAGGGGTTGGAGCAAGCCAGGACTCAAACCATGAGAAGCTCCAGCCCAAAAGGCAGCCAAAATGCAGCCCACATCCGGGAGAATCTCAATGGCAGAGTTTGGAGCAAGCCAGGCCTCAAACCACGAGAAGCTCCAGCCCAAAAGGCAGCCAAAATGCAGCCCACATCCGGGAGAATATCAAGAGCAGGGGGTGGAGCAAGCCAGGCCTCAAACCATGAGAAGCTCCAGCCCAAAATGCAGCCAAAATGCAGCCCACGTCCGGGAGAATATCAAGAGCAGGGGGTGGAGCAAGCCAGGCCTCAAACCACGAGAAGCTCCAGCCCAAAAGGCAGCCAAAATGCAGCCCACATGCGGGAGAATCTCAAGAGCAGGGGGTGGAGCAAGCCAGGCCTCAAACCATGAGAAGCTCCAGCCCAAAAGGCAGACAAAATGCAGCCCACATACAGGAGAATCTCAATGGCAGAGTTTAGAGCAAGCCAGGCCTCAAACCACGAGAAGCTCCAGCCCAAAAGGCAGCCAAAATGCAGCCCACGTCCGGGAGAATATCAAGAGCAGGGGGTGGAGCAAGCCAGGCCTCAAACCACGAGAAGCTCCAGCCCAAAAGGCAGCCAAAATGCAGCCCACATGCGGGAGAATCTCAAGAGCAGGGGGTGGAGCAAGCCAGGCCTCAAACCATGAGAAGCTCCTGCCCAAAAGGCAGACAAAATGCAGCCCACATACAGGAGAATCTCAATGGCAGAGTTTGGAGCAAGCCAGGCCTCAAACCACGAGAAGCTCCAGCCCAAAAGGCAGCCAAAATGCAGCCCACATCCGGGAGAATCTCAAGAGCAGGGGGTGGAGCAAGCCAGGCCTCAAACCACGAGAAGCTCCAGCCCAAAAGGCAGCCAAAATGCAGCCCACCTCCCTGAGAATCTCAATGGCAGGTTGGAGCAAGCCAGGCCTCAAACCACGAGAAGCTCCAGCCCAAAATGCAGCCAAAATGCAGCCCACCTCCAGGAGAATATCAATGGCAGATTTTGGAGCAAGCCAGGCCTCAAAGCACGAGAAGCTCCAGCCTAAAAGGCAGCTAAAATGCAGCCCACATCCCGGAGAATCTCAAGAGCAGGGGGTGGAGCAAGGCAGGCCTCAAACCACGAGAAGCTCCAGCCCAAAAGGCAGCCAAAATGCAGCCCACATCAGGGAGAATCTCAAGAGCAGGGGTTGGAGCAAGCCAGGACTCAAACCATGAGAAGCTCCAGCCCAAAAGGCAGCCAAAATGCAGCCCACATCCGGGAGAATCTCAATGGCAGAGTTTGGAGCAAGCCAGGCCTCAAACCACGAGAAGCTCCAGCCCAAAAGGCAGCCAAAATGCAGCCCACATCCGGGAGAATCTCAAGAGCAGGGGGTGGAGCAAGCCAGGCCTCAAACCATGAGAAGCTCCAGCCCAAACTGCAGCCAAAATGCAGCCCACATCCAGGAGTATATGAAAAGCAGGGGGTGGAGCAAGCCAGGCCTCAAACCACGAGAAGCTCCAGCCCAAGAATCAGCCAAAATGCAGCCCACATCCGGGAGAATAACAAAAGCAGGGGGTGGAGCAAGGCAGGCCTCAAACCTCAAGAAGCTTCAGCCCAAAATTCAGCGATAATGCAGCCCACATCCGGGAGAATCTCAAGAGCAGGGGGTGGAGCAAGCCAGGCCTCAAACCACAAGAAACTCCAGCCCAAAAGGGAGCCAAAATGCAGGCCACATCCGTGAGAATCTCAAGAGCAGTGGGTGGAGCAAGCCAGGCCTCAAACCACGAGAAGCTCCAGCCCAACATGCAGCCAAAATGCAGCCCATATCCGGGAGAATCTCAAGAGCAGGGGGTGGAGAAAGCCAGGCCTCAAACCTTGTGAAGATCCAGCCCAAAATTCAGCCATAATGCAACCCACATCCGGGAGAATCTCAAGAGCAGGGGGTGGAGCAAGCCAGGCCTCAAACCACGGGAAGCTCCAGCCCAAAATGCAGACAAAATCCAGCCCACATCCGGGAGAATATCAAGACCAGGGGGGGAAGCAAGGCAGGCCTCAAACCATGAGAAGCTCCAGCCCTAAAGGCAGCCAAAATGCAGCCCACCTCCGGGAGAATCTGAAGCGCAGGTGTGGAGCAAGCCAGGCCTCAAACCACGAGAAGCTCCAGCCCAAAATGCAGCAAAAATGCAGCCCACATCCGGGAGAATCTCAAGAGCACGGGGTGAGGCAAGCCAGGCCTCAAACCACGAGAACCTCCAGCCCAAGAATCAGCAAAATGCAGCCCACATGCGGGAGAATCTCAAGAGCAGGGGGTGGAGCAAGGCAGGCCTCAAACCACGAGAAGCTCCAGCCCTAAATGCAGCCAAAATGCAGCCCACTTCCCTGATAACCTCAAGAGCAGGGGGTGGAGCAAGGCAGGCCTCAAACCATGAGAAGCTCCAGCCCAAAATGCAGACAAAATCCAGCCCACATCCGGGAGAATCTCAAGAGCAGGGGGTGGAATCAGCCAGGCCTCAAACCACGAGAAGCTCCAGCCCTAAAGGCAGCCAAAATGCAGCCCACATCCGGGAGAATATCAACAGCAGGGGGTGGAGCAAGCCAGGCCTCAAACCACGAGAAGCTCAGGCCCAAAATGCAGCCAAAATGCAGCCCACATCCGGGACAATTTCAAGAGCAGGGGGTGGAGCAAGCCAGGCCTCAAACCACGAGAAGCTCCAGCCCAAAAGGCAGCCAAAATGCAGCCCACATCCGGGAGAATCTCAAGAGCAGGGGGTGGAGCAAGCCAGGCCTCAAACCACGAGAAGCTCCAGCCGAAAAGGCAGCCAAAATGCAGCCCACATCCGGGAGAATCTCAAGAGCAGGGGGTGGAGCAAGCCAGGCCTCAAACCACGAGAAGCTCCAGCCCTAAATGCAGCCAAAATGCAGCCCACTTCCCTGATAACCTCAAGAGCAGGGGGTGGAGCAAGGCAGGCCTCAAACCACGAGAAGCTCCAGCCCAAAAGGCAGCCAAAATGCAGCCCACATCCAGGAGATTATCAAGAGCAGGGGGTGGAGCAAGCCAGGCCTCAAACCATGAGAAGCTCCAGCCCAACAGGCAGCCAAAATGCAGCCCACCTCCGGGAGAATCTCA
Source organism: Rhynochetos jubatus (assembly GCA_027574665.1). NCBI lineage: Eukaryota > Metazoa > Chordata > Aves > Eurypygiformes > Rhynochetidae > Rhynochetos > Rhynochetos jubatus. The sequence goes on from CM050669.1 coordinate 2,055,705, forward strand.
AGAGCAGGGGGTGGAGCAAGCCAGGCCTCAAACCACGAGAAGCTCCAGCCCAAAAGGCAGACAAAGTCCAGCCCACATCCGGGAGAATCTCAAGAAAAGGGGGTGGAGCAAGCCAGGCCTCAAACCTCGAGAAGCTCCAGCCCAAAAAAGGCAGCCAAAATGCAGCCCACATCCGGGAGAATCTCAAGAGCAGGGGGTGGAGCAAGCCAGGCCTCAAACCACGAGAAGCTCCAGCCCTACATGCAGCCAAAATGCAGCCCACTTCCCTGATAACCTCAAGAGCAGGGGGTGGAGGAAGGCAGGCCTCAAACCATGAGAAGCTCCAGCCCAAAAGGCAGCCAAAATGCAGCCCACATCCGGGAGAATCTCAAGAAAAGGGGGGTGGAGCAAGCCAGGCCTCAAACCACGAGAAGCTCCAGCCCAAAAGGCAGCCAAAATGCAGCCCACATCCAGGAGATTATCAAGAGCAGGGGGTGGAGCAAGCCAGGCCTCAAACCATGAGAAGCTCCAGCCCAAAAGGCAGCCAAAATGCAGCCCACATCCGGGAGAATCTCAAGAGCAGGGGGTGGAGCAAGCCAGGCCTCAAACCTCGAGAAGCTCCAGCCCAAAAAAGGCAGCCAAAATGCAGCCCACCTCCGGGAGAATCTCAAGAGCAGGGGGTGGAGCAAGCCAGGCCTCAAACCATGAGAAGCTCCAGCCCAACAGGCAGCAAAAAAGCAGCCCACCTCCGGGAGAATCTCAAGAGCAGGGGGTGGAGCAAGCCAGGCCTCAAACCACGAGAAGCTCCAGCCCAAAAGGCAGACAAAGTCCAGCCCACATCCGGGAGAATCTCAAGAAAAGGGGGTGGAGCAAGCCAGGCCTCAAACCTCGAGAAGCTCCAGCCCAAAAAAGGCAGCCAAAATGCAGCCCACATCCGGGAGAATCTCAAGAGCAGGGGGTGGAGCAAGCCAGGCCTCAAACCACGAGAAGCTCCAGCCCTAAATGCAGCCAAAATGCAGCCCACTTCCCTGATAACCTCAAGAGCAGGGGGTGGAGGAAGGCAGGCCTCAAACCATGAGAAGCTCCAGCCCAAAAGGCAGCCAAAATGCAGCCCACATCCGGGAGAATCTCAAGAGAAGGGGGTGGAGCAAGCCAGGCCTCAAACCACGAGAAGCTCCAGCCCAAAAGGCAGCCAAAATGCAGCCCACATCCGGGACAATTTCAGGAGCAGGGGGTGGAGGAAGCCAGGCCTCAAACCACGAGAAGCTCCAGCCCAACAGGCAGCCAAAATGCAGCCCACATCCAGGAGAATCTCAAGAGCAGGGGGTGGAGCAAGCCAGGCCTCAAACCACGAGAAGCTCCAGCCCAAAAGGCAGCCAAAATGCAGCCCACATCCGGGAGAATCTCAAGAGCAGGGGGTGGAGGAAGCCAGGCCTCAAACCACGAGAAGCTGCAGCCCAAAAGGCAGCCAAAATGCAGCCCACATCCGGGAGAATCTCAAGAGCAGTGGGTGGAGCAAGCCAGGCCTCAAACCACGAGAAGCTCCAGCCCAAAAGGCAGCCAAAATGCAGCCCACATAAGGGAGAATCTCAAGAGCAGGGGGTGGAGCAAGCCAGGCCTCAAACCACGAGAAGCTCCAGCCCAAAAGGAAGCCAAAATGCAGCCCACATCCAGGAGAATATGAAGAGCAGGGGGTGGAGCAAGCCAGGCCTCAAACCTCGAGAAGCACCAGCCCAAAAAAGGCAGCCAAAATGCAGCCCACATCCGGGAGAATCTCAAGAGCAGGGGGTGGAGCAAGCCAGGCCTCAAACCTCGAGAAGCTCCAGCCCAAAAGGCAGCCAAAATGCAGCCCACATCCGGGAGAATCTCAAGAGCAGATGGTGGAGCAAGCCAGGCCTCAAACCTCGAGAAGCTCCACGCCAAAAAAGGCAGCCAAAATGCAGCCCACCTCCGGGAGAATCTCAAGAGCAGGGGATGGAGCAAGCCAGGCCTCAAACCACGAGAAGCTCCAGCCCAAAAGGCAGCCAAAATGCAGCCCACATCCGGGAGAATCTCAAGAGCAGGGGGTGGAGAAAGCCAGGCCTCAAACCACGAGAACCTCCAGGCAAAATGCAGACAAAATCCAGCCCACATCGGGGAGAATATCAAGAGCAGGGGGTGGAGCAAGGCAGGCCTCAAACCTCAAGAAGCTCCAGCCCAAAATTCAGCCAAAATTCAGCCCACCTCCGGGTGAATCTCAAGAGCAGGTGGTGGAGAAAGCCAGGCCTCAAACCACAAGTAGCTCCAGCCCTAAAGGCAGCCAAAATGCAGCCCACATCCGGGAGAATCTCAAGAGCAGGGGGTGGAGCAAGCCAGGCCTCAAACCACGAGAAGCTCCAGCCCAAAAGACAGACAAAGTCCAGCCCACATCCTGGAGAATCTCAAGAGCAGGGGGTGGAGCAAGCCAGGCCTCAAACCACGAGAAGCTCCAGCCCTAAATGCAGCCAAAATGCAGCCCACCTCCGGGAGAATCTCAAGAGCAGGGGGTGGAGCAAGCCAGGCCTCAAACCACGAGAAGCTCCAGCCCAAAAGGCAGCCAAAATGCAGCCCACATCCGGGAGAATCTCAAGAGCAGGGGGTGGAGCAAGCCAGGCCTCAAACCACGAGAAGCTCCAGCCCAAAAGGCAGCCAAAATGCAGCCCACATCCGGGACAATTTCAAGAGCAGGGGGTGGAGCAAGCCAGGCCTCAAACCACGAGAAGCTCCAGCCCAAAAGGCAGCCAAAATCCAGCCCACATCCGGGATAATCTCAAGAGCAGGGGGTGGAGCAACCCAGGCCTCAAACCACGAGAAGCTCCAGCCCTAAAGGCAGCCAAAATGCAGCCCACATCCGGGAGAATCTCAAGAGCAGGGGGTGGAGCAAGCCAGGCCTCAAACCACGAGAAGCTCCAGCCCAAAAGGCAACCAAAATGCAGCCCACATCCGGGACAATTTCAAGAGCAGAGGGTGGAGCAAGCCAGGCCTCAAACCACGAGAAGCTCCAGCCCAAAAGGCAGCCAAAATGCAGCCCACATCAGGGAGAATCTCAAGAGCAGGGGGTGGAGCAAGCCAGGCCTCAAACCACGAGAAGCTCCAGCCCAAAAGGCAGCCAAAATGCAGCCCACATCCGGGAGAATCTCAAGAGCAGGGGGTGGAGCAAGCCAGGCCTCAAACCACGAGAAGCTCCAGCCCAAAAGGCAGCCAAAATGCAGCCCACATCCGGGAGAATCTCAAGAGCAGGGGGTGGAGCAAGCCAGGCCTCAAACCATGAGAAGCTCCAGCCCAAAAGGCTGCCAAAATGCATCCCACATCCGGGAGAATCTCAAGAGCAGGGGGTGGAGCAAGCCAGGCCTCAAACCACGAGAAGCTCCAGCCCAAAAGGCAGCCAACATGCAGCCCACATCCGGGAGAATCTCAAGAGCAGGGGGTGGAGCAAGCCAGGCCTCAAACCACGAGAAGCTCCAGCCCAAAAGTCAGCCAAAATGCAGCCCACATCCGGGAGAATCTCAAGAGCAGGGGGTGGAGCAAGCCAGGCCTCAAACCTCGAAAACATCCAGCCCAAAAGGCAGCCAAAATGCAGCCCACATCCGGGAGAATCTCAAGAGCAGGGGGTGGAGCAAGCCAGGCCTCAAACCTCGAGAAGCTCCAGCCCAAAAGGCAGCCAAAATGCAGACCACCTCTGGGAGAATATCAAGAGCAGGGGGTGGAGCAAGCCAAGCCTCAAACCATGAGAAGCTCCAGCCCAAAATGCAGCCAAAATGCAGCCCACATCCGGGAGAATCTCAAGAGCAGGGGGTGGAGCAAGCCAGGCCTCAAACCACGAGAAGCTCCAGCCCAAAAGGCAGCCAAAATGCAGGCCACATCCGGGAGAATCTCAAGAGCAGGGGGTGGAGCAAGCCAGGCCTCAAACCACAACAAGCTCCAACCCAAAAGGCAGCCAAAATGCAGCCCACATCCGGGAGAATCTCAAGAGCAGGGGGTGGAGCAAGCCAGGCCTCAAACCACGAGAAGCTCCAGCCCAAAAGGCAGACAAAATCCAGCCCACATCTGGGAGAATCTCAAGAGCAGGGGGTGGAGCAAGCCAGGCCTCAAACCACGAGAAGCTCCAGCCCAAAATGCAGCCAAAATCCAGCCCACATCCGGGAGAATCTCAAGAGCAGGGGTTGGAGGAAGCCAGGCCTCAAACCACGAGAAGCTCCAGCCCAAAATGCAGCCAAAATGCACCCACATCCGGGAGAATCTCAAGAGCAGGGGGTGGAGCAAGCCAGGCCTCAAACCATGAGAAGCTCCAGCCCAAAAGGCTGCCAAAATGCAGCCCACATGCGGGAGAATCTCAAGAGCAGGGGGTGGAGCAAGCCAGGCCTCAAACCACGAGAAGCTCCAGCCCAAAAGGCAGCCAAAATGCAGCCCACATCCGGGAGAATCTCAAGAGCAGGGGGTGGAGCAAGCCAGGCCTCAAACCACGAGAAGCTCCAGCCCAAAAGGCAGCCAAAATGCAGCCCACATCCGGGAGAATCTCAAGAGCAGGGGGTGGAGCAAGCCAGGCCTCAAACCACGAGAAGCTCCAGCCCAAAAGGCAGCCAAAATGCAGCCCACATCCGGGAGAATCTCAAGAGCAGGGGGTGGAGCAAGCCAGGCCTCAAACCTCGAGAAGCTCCAGCCCAAAAGGCAGCCAAAATGCAGACCACCTCTGGGAGAATATCAAGAGCAGGGGGTGGAGCAAGCCAAGCCTCAAACCATGAGAAGCTCCAGCCCAAAAGGCAGCCAAAATGCAGCCCACATCCGGGAGAATCTCAAGAGCAGGGGGTGGAGCAAGCCAGGCCTCAAACCACGAGAAGCTCCAGCCCAAGAATCAGCCAAAATGCAGCCCACATCCGGGAGAATCTCAAGAGCAGGGGGTGGAGCAAGCCAGGCCTCAAACCACAAGAACCTCCAGCCCAAAAGGCTGCCAAAATGCAGCCCACATCCGGGAGAATCTCAAGAGCAGGGGGTGGAGCAAGCCAGGCCTCAAACCACGAGAAGCTCCAGCCCAAAAGGCAGCCAAAATGCAGCCCACATCCGGGAGAATCTCAAGAGCAGGGGGTGGAGCAAGCCAGGCCTCAAACCACGAGAAGCTCCAGCCCAAAAGGCAGCCAAAATGCAGCCCACATCCGGGAGAATCTCAAGAGCAGGGGGTGGAGCAAGCCAGGCCTCAAACCACGAGAAGCTCCAGCCCTAAAGGCGGCCAAAATCCAGCCCACATCCGGGAGAATCTCAAGAGCAGATGGTGGAGCAAGCCAGGCCTCAAACCTCGAGAAGCTCCACGCCAAAAAAGGCAGCCAAAATGCAGCCCACCTCCGGGAGAATCTCAAGAGCAGGGGATGGAGCAAGCCAGGCCTCAAACCACGAGAAGCTCCAGCCCAAAAGGCAGCCAAAATGCAGCCCACATCCGGGAGAATCTCAAGAGCAGGGGGTGGAGAAAGCCAGGCCTCAAACCACAACAAGCTCCAACCCAAAAGGCAGCCAAAATGCAGCCCACATCCGGGAGAATCTCAAGAGCAGGGGGTGGAGCAAGCCAGGCCTCAAACCACGAGAAGCTCCAGCCCAAAAGGCAGACAAAATCCAGCCCACATCTGGGAGAATCTCAAGAGCAGGGGGTGGAGCAAGCCAGGCCTCAAACCACGAGAAGCTCCAGCCCAAAATGCAGCCAAAATCCAGCCCACATCCGGGAGAATCTCAAGAGCAGGGGTTGGAGGAAGCCAGGCCTCAAACCACGAGAAGCTCCAGCCCAAAATGCAGCCAAAATGCACCCACATCCGGGAGAATCTCAAGAGCAGGGGGTGGAGCAAGCCAGGCCTCAAACCATGAGAAGCTCCAGCCCAAAAGGCTGCCAAAATGCAGCCCACATGCGGGAGAATCTCAAGAGCAGGGGGTGGAGCAAGCCAGGCCTCAAACCACGAGAAGCTCCAGCCCAAAAGGCAGCCAAAATGCAGCCCACATCCGGGAGAATCTCAAGAGCAGGGGGTGGAGCAAGCCAGGCCTCAAACCACGAGAAGCTCCAGCCCAAAAGGCAGCCAAAATGCAGCCCACATCCGGGAGAATCTCAAGAGCAGGGGGTGGAGCAAGCCAGGCCTCAAACCACGAGAAGCTCCAGCCCAAAAGGCAGCCAAAATGCAGCCCACATCCGGGAGAATCTCAAGAGCAGGGGGTGGAGCAAGCCAGGCCTCAAACCTCGAGAAGCTCCAGCCCAAAAGGCAGCCAAAATGCAGACCACCTCTGGGAGAATATCAAGAGCAGGGGGTGGAGCAAGCCAAGCCTCAAACCATGAGAAGCTCCAGCCCAAAAGGCAGCCAAAATGCAGCCCACATCCGGGAGAATCTCAAGAGCAGGGGGTGGAGCAAGCCAGGCCTCAAACCTCGAGAAGCTCCAGCCCAAAAGGCAGCCAAAATGCAGACCACCTCTGGTAGAATATCAAGAGCAGGGGGTGGAGCAAGCCTCAAACCATGAGAAGCTCCAGCCCAAAATGCAGCCAAAATGCAGCCCACATCCGGGAGAATCTCAAGAGCAGGGGGTGGAGCAAGCCAGGCCTCAAACCATGAGAAGCTCCAGCCCAAAATGCAGCCAAAATACAGCCCACATCCGGGAGAATCTCAAGAGCAGGGGGTGGAGCAAGCCAGGCCTCAAACCTCGAAAACATCCAGCCCAAAAGGCAGCCAAAATGCAGCCCACATCCGGGAGAATCTCAAGAGCAGGGGGTGGAGCAAGCCAGGCCTCAAACCACGAGAAGCTCCAGCCCAAAAGGCAGCCAAAATGCAGCCCACATCCGGGAGAATCTCAAGAGCAGGGGGTGGAGCAAGCCAGGCCTCAAACCTCGAAAACATCCAGCCCAAAAGGCAGCCAAAATGCAGCCCACATCCGGGAGAATCTCAAGAGCAGGGGGTGGAGCAAGCCAGGCCTCAAACCACGAGAAGCTCCAGCCCAAAAGGCAGCCAAAATGCAGCCCACATCCGGGAGAATCTCAAGAGCAGGGGGTGGAGCAAGCCAGGCCTCAAACCACGAGAAGCTCCAGCCCAAAAGGCAGCCAAAATGCAGCCCACATCCGGGAGAATCTCAAGAGCAGGGGGTGGAGCAAGCCAGGCCTCAAACCACGAGAAGCTCCAGCCCAAAAGGCAGCCAAAATGCAGCCCACATCCGGGAGAATCTCAAGAGCAGGGGGTGGAGCAAGCCAGGCCTCAAACCACGAGAAGCTCCAGCCCTAAAGGCGGCCAAAATCCAGCCCACATCCGGGAGAATCTCAAGAGCAGGGGGTGGAGCAAGCCAGGCCTCAAACCACGAGAAGCTCCAGCCCTAAATGCGGCCAAAATCCAGCCCACCTCCGACAGAATCTCAAGAGCAGGAGGTGGAGCAAGCCAGGCCTCAAACCACGAGAAGCTCCAGACCTAAAGGCGGCCAAAATGCAGCCCACATCCGGGAGAATCTCAAGAGCAGGGGGTGGAGCAAGCCAGGCCTCAAACCACAACAAGCTCCAACCCAAAAGGCAGCCAAAATGCAGCCCACATCCGGGAGAATCTCAAGAGCAGGGGGTGGAGCAAGCCAGGCCTCAAACCACGAGAAGCTCCAGCCCAAAAGGCAGACAAAATCCAGCCCACATCTGGGAGAATCTCAAGAGCAGGGGGTGGAGCAAGCCAGGCCTCAAACCACGAGAAGCTCCAGCCCAAAATGCAGCCAAAATCCAGCCCACATCCGGGAGAATCTCAAGAGCAGGGGTTGGAGGAAGCCAGGCCTCAAACCACGAGAAGCTCCAGCCCAAAATGCAGCCAAAATGCACCCACATCCGGGAGAATCTCAAGAGCAGGGGGTGGAGCAAGCCAGGCCTCAAACCATGAGAAGCTCCAGCCCAAAAGGCTGCCAAAATGCAGCCCACATGCGGGAGAATCTCAAGAGCAGGGGGTGGAGCAAGCCAGGCCTCAAACCACGAGAAGCTCCAGCCCAAAAGGCAGCCAAAATGCAGCCCACATCCGGGAGAATCTCAAGAGCAGGGGGTGGAGCAAGCCAGGCCTCAAACCACGAGAAGCTCCAGCCCAAAAGGCAGCCAAAATGCAGCCCACATCCGGGAGAATCTCAAGAGCAGGGGGTGGAGCAAGCCAGGCCTCAAACCACGAGAAGCTCCAGCCCAAAAGGCAGCCAAAATGCAGCCCACATCCGGGAGAATCTCAAGAGCAGGGGGTGGAGCAAGCCAGGCCTCAAACCTCGAGAAGCTCCAGCCCAAAAGGCAGCCAAAATGCAGACCACCTCTGGGAGAATATCAAGAGCAGGGGGTGGAGCAAGCCAAGCCTCAAACCATGAGAAGCTCCAGCCCAAAAGGCAGCCAAAATGCAGCCCACATCCGGGAGAATCTCAAGAGCAGGGGGTGGAGCAAGCCAGGCCTCAAACCTCGAGAAGCTCCAGCCCAAAATGCAGCCAAAATACAGCCCACATCCGGGAGAATCTCAAGAGCAGGGGGTGGAGCAAGCCAGGCCTCAAACCACGAGAAGCTCCAGCCCAAGAATCAGCCAAAATGCAGCCCACATCCGGGAGAATCTCAAGAGCAGGGGGTGGAGCAAGCCAGGCCTCAAACCACAAGAACCTCCAGCCCAAAAGGCTGCCAAAATGCAGCCCACATCCGGGAGAATCTCAAGAGCAGGGGGTGGAGCAAGCCAGGCCTCAAACCACGAGAAGCTCCAGCCCAAAAGGCAGCCAAAATGCAGCCCACATCCGGGAGAATCTCAAGAGCAGGGGGTGGAGCAAGCCAGGCCTCAAACCACGAGAAGCTCCAGCCCAAAAGGCAGCCAAAATGCAGCCCACATCCGGGAGAATCTCAAGAGCAGGGGGTGGAGCAAGCCAGGCCTCAAACCACGAGAAGCTCCAGCCCTAAAGGCGGCCAAAATCCAGCCCACATCCGGGAGAATCTCAAGAGCAGGGGGTGGAGCAAGCCAGGCCTCACACCACGAGAAGCTCCAGCCCTAAATGCGGCCAAAATCCAGCCCACCTCCGACAGAATCTCAAGAGCAGGAGGTGGAGCAAGCCAGGCCTCAAACCACGAGAAGCTCCAGACCTAAAGGCGGCCAAAATGCAGCCCACATCCGGGAGAATCTCAAGAGCAGGGGGTGGAGCAAGCCAGGCCTCAAACCACAACAAGCTCCAACCCAAAAGGCAGCCAAAATGCAGCCCACATCCGGGAGAATCTCAAGAGCAGGGGGTGGAGCAAGCCAGGCCTCAAACCACGAGAAGCTCCAGCCCAAAAGGCAGACAAAATCCAGCCCACATCTGGGAGAATCTCAAGAGCAGGGGGTGGAGCAAGCCAGGCCTCAAACCACGAGAAGCTCCAGCCCAAAATGCAGCCAAAATCCAGCCCACATCCGGGAGAATCTCAAGAGCAGGGGTTGGAGGAAGCCAGGCCTCAAACCACGAGAAGCTCCAGCCCAAAATGCAGCCAAAATGCACCCACATCCGGGAGAATCTCAAGAGCAGGGGGTGGAGCAAGCCAGGCCTCAAACCATGAGAAGCTCCAGCCCAAAAGGCTGCCAAAATGCAGCCCACATGCGGGAGAATCTCAAGAGCAGGGGGTGGAGCAAGCCAGGCCTCAAACCACGAGAAGCTCCAGCCCAAAAGGCAGCCAAAATGCAGCCCACATCCGGGAGAATCTCAAGAGCAGGGGGTGGAGCAAGCCAGGCCTCAAACCACGAGAAGCTCCAGCCCAAAAGGCAGCCAAAATGCAGCCCACATCCGGGAGAATCTCAAGAGCAGGGGGTGGAGCAAGCCAGGCCTCAAACCACGAGAAGCTCCAGCCCAAAAGGCAGCCAAAATGCAGCCCACATCCGGGAGAATCTCAAGAGCAGGGGGTGGAGCAAGCCAGGCCTCAAACCTCGAGAAGCTCCAGCCCAAAAGGCAGCCAAAATGCAGACCACCTCTGGGAGAATATCAAGAGCAGGGGGTGGAGCAAGCCAAGCCTCAAACCATGAGAAGCTCCAGCCCAAAAGGCAGCCAAAATGCAGCCCACATCCGGGAGAATCTCAAGAGCAGGGGGTGGAGCAAGCCAGGCCTCAAACCTCGAGAAGCTCCAGCCCAAAAGGCAGCCAAAATGCAGACCACCTCTGGTAGAATATCAAGAGCAGGGGGTGGAGCAAGCCTCAAACCATGAGAAGCTCCAGCCCAAAATGCAGCCAAAATGCAGCCCACATCCGGGAGAATCTCAAGAGCAGGGGGTGGAGCAAGCCAGGCCTCAAACCACGAGAAGCTCCAGCCCAAAATGCAGCCAAAATACAGCCCACATCCGGGAGAATCTCAAGAGCAGGGGGTGGAGCAAGCCAGGCCTCAAACCTCGAAAACATCCAGCCCAAAAGGCAGCCAAAATGCAGCCCACATCCGGGAGAATCTCAAGAGCAGGGGGTGGAGCAAGCCAGGCCTCAAACCACGAGAAGCTCCAGCCCAAAAGGCAGCCAAAATGCAGCCCACATCCGGGAGAATCTCAAGAGCAGGGGGTGGAGCAAGCCAGGCCTCAAACCTCGAAAACATCCAGCCCAAAAGGCAGCCAAAATGCAGCCCACATCCGGGAGAATCTCAAGAGCAGGGGGTGGAGCAAGCCAGGCCTCAAACCACGAGAAGCTCCAGCCCAAAAGGCAGCCAAAATGCAGCCCACATCCGGGAGAATCTCAAGAGCAGGGGGTGGAGCAAGCCAGGCCTCAAACCACGAGAAGCTCCAGCCCAAAAGGCAGCCAAAATGCAGCCCACATCCGGGAGAATCTCAAGAGCAGGGGGTGGAGCAAGCCAGGCCTCAAACCACGAGAAGCTCCAGCCCTAAAGGCGGCCAAAATCCAGCCCACATCCGGGAGAATCTCAAGAGCAGGGGGTGGAGCAAGCCAGGCCTCAAACCACGAGAAGCTCCAGCCCTAAATGCGGCCAAAATCCAGCCCACCTCCGACAGAATCTCAAGAGCAGGAGGTGGAGCAAGCCAGGCCTCAAACCACGAGAAGCTCCAGACCTAAAGGCGGCCAAAATGCAGCCCACATCCGGGAGAATCTCAAGAGCAGGGGGTGGAGCAAGCCAGGCCTCAAACCACAACAAGCTCCAACCCAAAAGGCAGCCAAAATGCAGCCCACATCCGGGAGAATCTCAAGAGCAGGGGGTGGAGCAAGCCAGGCCTCAAACCACGAGAAGCTCCAGCCCAAAAGGCAGACAAAATCCAGCCCACATCTGGGAGAATCTCAAGAGCAGGGGGTGGAGCAAGCCAGGCCTCAAACCACGAGAAGCTCCAGCCCAAAATGCAGCCAAAATCCAGCCCACATCCGGGAGAATCTCAAGAGCAGGGGTTGGAGGAAGCCAGGCCTCAAACCACGAGAAGCTCCAGCCCAAAATGCAGCCAAAATGCACCCACATCCAGGAGAATCTCAAGAGCAGGGGGTGGAGCAAGCCAGGCCTCAAACCATGAGAAGCTCCAGCCCAAAAGGCTGCCAAAATGCAGCCCACATGCGGGAGAATCTCAAGAGCAGGGGGTGGAGCAAGCCAGGCCTCAAACCACGAGAAGCTCCAGCCCAAAAGGCAGCCAAAATGCAGCCCACATCCGGGAGAATCTCAAGAGCAGGGGGTGGAGCAAGCCAGGCCTCAAACCACGAGAAGCTCCAGCCCAAAAGGCAGCCAAAATGCAGCCCACATCCGGGAGAATCTCAAGAGCAGGGGGTGGAGCAAGCCAGGCCTCAAACCACGAGAAGCTCCAGCCCAAAAGGCAGCCAAAATGCAGCCCACATCCGGGAGAATCTCAAGAGCAGGGGGTGGAGCAAGCCAGGCCTCAAACCTCGAGAAGCTCCAGCCCAAAAGGCAGCCAAAATGCAGACCACCTCTGGGAGAATATCAAGAGCAGGGGGTGGAGCAAGCCAAGCCTCAAACCATGAGAAGCTCCAGCCCAAAAGGCAGCCAAAATGCAGCCCACATCCGGGAGAATCTCAAGAGCAGGGGGTGGAGCAAGCCAGGCCTCAAACCTCGAGAAGCTCCAGCCCAAAAGGCAGCCAAAATGCAGACCACCTCTGGGAGAATATCAAGAGCAGGGGGTGGAGCAAGCCAGGCCTCAAACCACGAGAAGCTCCAGCCCAAAATGCAGCCAAAATACAGCCCACATCCGGGAGAATCTCAAGAGCAGGGGGTGGAGCAAGCCAGGCCTCAAACCTCGAAAACATCCAGCCCAAAAGGCAGCCAAAATGCAGCCCACATCCGGGAGAATCTCAAGAGCAGGGGGTGGAGCAAGCCAGGCCTCAAACCACGAGAAGCTCCAGCCCAAAAGGCAGCCAAAATGCAGCCCACATCCGGGAGAATCTCAAGAGCAGGGGGTGGAGCAAGCCAGGCCTCAAACCACGAGAAGCTCCAGCCCTAAATGCGGCCAAAATCCAGCCCACCTCCGACAGAATCTCAAGAGCAGGAGGTGGAGCAAGCCAGGCCTCAAACCACGAGAAGCTCCAGCCCAAAAGGCAGCCAAAATGCAGCCCACCTCCGGGAGAATATCAAGAGCAGGGGGTGGAGCAAGCCAAGACTCAAACCATGAGAAGCTCCAGCCCAAAATGCAGCCAAAATGCAGCCCACATCCGGGAGAATCTCAAGAGCAGGGGGTGGAGCAAGCCAGGCCTCAAACCACGAGAAGCTCCAGCCCAAAAGGCAGACAAAATCCAGCCCACATCTGGGAGAATCTCAAGAGCAGGGGGTGGAGCAAGCCAGGCCTCAAACCACGAGAAGCTCCAGCCCAAAATGCAGCCAAAATACAGCCCACATCCGGGAGAATCTCAAGAGCAGGGGGTGGAGCAAGCCAGGCCTCAAACCACGAGAATCTCCAGCCCAAAAGGCAGCCAAAATGCACCCACATCCGGGAGAATCTCAAGAGCAGGGGGTGGAGCAAGCCAGGCCTCAAACCATGAGAAGCTCCAGCCCAAAAGGCTGCCAAAATGCAGCCCACATGCGGGAGAATCTCAAGAGCAGGGGGTGGAGCAAGCCAGGCCTCAAACCACGAGAAGCTCCAGCCCAAAAGGCAGCCAAAATGCAGCCCACATCCGGGAGAATCTCAAGAGCAGGGGGTGGAGCAAGCCAGGCCTCAAACCACGAGAAGCTCCAGCCCAACAGGCAGCCAAAATGCAGCCCACATCCGGGAGAATCTCAAGAGCAGGGGGTGGAGCAAGCCAGGCCTCAAACCACGAGAAGCTCCAGCCCAAAAGGCAGCCAAAATGCAGCCCACATCCGGGAGAATCTCAAGAGCAGGGGGTGGAGCAAGCCAGGCCTCAAACCTCGAAAACATCCAGCCCAAAAGGCAGCCAAAATGCAGCCCACATCCGGGAGAATCTCAAGAGCAGGGGGTGGAGCAAGCCAGGCCTCAAACCTCGAGAAGCTCCAGCCCAAAAGGCAGCCAAAATGCAGACCACCTCTGGGAGAATATCAAGAGCAGGGGGTGGAGCAAGCCAAGCCTCAAACCATGAGAAGCTCCAGCCCAAAATGCAGCCAAAATGCAGCCCACATCCGGGAGAATCTCAAGAGCAGGGGGTGGAGCAAGCCAGGCCTCAAACCACGAGAAGCTCCAGCCCAAAAGGCAGACAAAATCCAGCCCACATCTGGGAGAATCTCAAGAGCAGGGGGTGGAGCAAGCCAGGCCTCAAACCACGAGAAGCTCCAGCCCAAAATGCAGCCAAAATACAGCCCACATCCGGGAGAATCTCAAGAGCAGGGGGTGGAGCAAGCCAGGCCTCAAACCACGAGAAGCTCCAGCCCAAGAATCAGCAAAAATGCAGCCCACATCCGGGAGAATCTCAAGAGCAGGGGGTGGAGCAAGCCAGGCCTCAAACCATGAGAAGCTCCAGCCCAACAGGCAGCCAAAATGCAGCCCACATCCGGGAGAATCTCAAGAGCAGGGGGTGGAGCAAGCCAGGCCTCAAACCACGAGAAGCTCCAGCCCAAAAGGCAGCCAAAATGCAGCCCACATCTGGGAGAATCTCAAGAGCAGGGGGTGGAGCAAGCCAGGCCTCAAACCTTGAGAAGCTCCAGCCCAAAAGGCAGCCAAAATCCAGCCCACATCTGGGAGAATCTCAAGAGCAGGGGGTGGAGCAAGCCAGGCCTCAAACCACAAGAAGCTCCAGCCCAAAAGGCAGCCAAAATCCAGCCCACATCTGGGAGAATCTCAAGAGCAGGGGGTGGAGCAAGCCAGGCCTCAAACCACGAGAAGCTCCAGCCCAAAAGGCAGCCAAAATGCAGCCCACATCCGGGAGAATCTCAAGAGCAGGGGGTGGAGCAAGCCAGGCCTCAAACCTCGAGAAGCTCCAGCCCAAAATGCAGCCAAAATGCAGCCCACCTCCGGGAGAATCTCAAGAGCAGGGGGTGGAGCAAGCCAGGCCTCAAACCACGAGAAGCTCTAGCCCAAAAGGCAGCCAAAATGCAGCCCACCTCCGGGAGAATCTCAAGAGCAGGGGGTGGAGCAAGCCAGGCCTCAAACCACGAGAAGCTCCAGCCCAAAAGGCAGCCAAAATGCAGCCCACATCCGGGAGAATCTCAAGAGCAGGGGGTGGAGCAAGCCAGGCCTCAAACCTCGAGAAGCTCCAGCCCAAAAGGCAGCCAAAATGCAGCCCACACCCGGGAGAAACTCAAGAGCAGAGGGTGGAGCAAGCCAGGCCTCAAACCACGAGAAGCTCCAGCCCTAAATGCAGCCAAAATGCAGCCCACTTCCCTGATGACCTCAAGAGCAGGGGGTGGAGCAAGGCAGGCCTCAAACCATGAGAAGCTCCAGCCCAAAAGGCAGCCAAAATGCAGCCCACCTCCGGGAGAATCTCAAGAGAAGGGGGTGGAGCAAGCCAGGCCTCAAACCACGAGAAGCTCCAGCCCAAAAGGCAGCCAAAATGCAGCCCACATCCGGGAGAATCTCAAGAGCAGGGGGTGGAGCAAGCCAGGCCTCAAACCACGAGAAGCTCCAACCTTAAAGGCAGCCAAAATGCAGCCCACATCCAGGAGAATCTCAAGAGCAGGGGGTGGAGCAAGCCAGGCCTCAAACCACGAGAAGCTCCAGCCCAAAAGGCAGACAAAATGCAGCCCACATCCGGGAGAATCTCAACAGCAGGGGGTGGAGCAAGCCAGGCCTCAAACCACGAGAAGCTCCAGCCCTCAAGGCAGCCAAAATCCAGCCCATATCCGGGAGAATCTCAAGAGCAGGGGGTGGAGCAAGCCAGGCCTCAAACCACGAGAAGCTCAGGCCCAAAAGGCAGCCAAAATGCAGCCCACAACCGGGACAATTTCAAGAGCAGGGGGTGGAGGAAGCCACGCCTCAAACCATGAGAAGCTCCAGCCCTAAAGGCAACCAAAATCCAGCCCACCTCCGGGAGAATCTCAAGAGCAGGGGGTGGAGCAAGCCAGGCCTCAAACCACGAGAATCTCCAGCCCAAAAGGCAGCCAAAATGCAGCCCACATCCGGGAGAATCTCAAGAGCAGGGGGTGGAGCAAGGCAGGCCTCAAACCATGAGAAGCTCCAGCCCAAAAGGCAGCCAAAATGCAGCCCACCTCCGGGAGAATCTCAAGAGAAGGGGGTGGAGCAAGCCAGGCCTCAAACCACGAGAAGCTCCAGCCCAAAAGGCAGCCAAAATGCAGCCCACATCCGGGAGAATCTCAAGAGCAGGGGGTGGAGCAAGCCAGGCCTCAAACCACGAGAAGCTCCAACCTTAAAGGCAGCCAAAATGCAGCCCACTTCCAGGAGAATCTCAAGAGCAGGGGGTGGAGCAAGCCAGGCCTCAAACCACGAGAAGCTCCAGCCCAAAAGGCAGACAAAATGCAGCCCACATCCGGGAGAATCTCAACAGCAGGGGGTGGAGCAAGCCAGGCCTCAAACAACGAGAAGCTCCAGCCCTCAAGGCAGCCAAAATCCAGCCCATATCCGGGAGAATCTCAAGAGCAGGGGGTGGAGCAAGCCAGGCCTCAAACCACGAGAAGCTCAGGCCCAAAAGGCAGCCAAAATGCAGCCCACAACCGGGACAATTTCAAGAGCAGGGGGTGGAGGAAGCCACGCCTCAAACCACGAGAAGCTCCAGCCCTAAATGCAACCAAAATCCAGCCCACCTCCGGGAGAATCTCAAGAGCAGGGGGTGGAGCAAGCCAGGCCTCAAACCACGAGAATCTCCAGCCCAAAAGGCAGCCAAAATGCAGCCCACATCCGGGAGAATCTCAAGAGCAGGGGGTGGAGCAAGCCAGGCCTCAAACCACGAGAAGCTCCAGCCCAAAAGGCAGCCAAAATGCAGCCCACATCCGGGAGAATCTCAAGAGCAGGGGGTGGAGCAAGCCAGGCCTCAAACCACGAGAAGCTCCAGCCCAAAAGGCAGCCAAAATGCAGCCCACATCCGGGACAATCTCAAGAGCAGGGGGTGGAGCAAGCCAGGCCTCAAACCACGAGAAGCTCCAGCCCAAAAGGCAGCCAAAATGCAGCCCACATCCGGGAGAATCTCAAGAGCAGTGGGTGGAGCAAGCCAGGCCTCAAACCACGAGAAGCTCCTCCCCAAAAGGCAGCCAAAATCCAGCCCACATCCGGGAGAATCTCAAGAGCAGGGGGTGGAGCAAGCCATGCCTCAAACCACGAGAAGCTCCAGCGGAAAAGGCAACCAAAATGCAGCCCACATCCAGGAGAATCTCAAGAGCAGGGGGTGGAGCAAGCCAGGCCTCAAACCACGAGAAGCTCAGGCCCAAAAGGAAGCCAAAATGCAGCCCACATCCAGGAGAATCTCAAGAGCAGGGGGTGGAGCAATCCAGGCCTCAAACCATGAGAAGCTCCAGCCCAAAAGGCAGCCAAAATCCAGCCCACATCCGGGAGAATCTCAAGAGCAGGGGGTGGAGCAAGCCAGGCCTCAAACCATGAGAAGCTCCAGCCCAAAAGGCAGCCAAAATGCAGCCCACATCCGGGAGAATCTCAAGAGCAGGGGGTGGAGCAAGCCAGGCCTCAAACCACGAGAAGCTCCAGCCCAAAAGGCAGCCAAAATGCAGCCCACATCCGGGAGAATCTCAAGAGCAGGGGGTGGAGCAAGCCAGGCCTCAAACCTCAAGAAGCTCCAGCCCAAAAGGCAGCCAAAATGCAGCCCACATCCGGGAGAATCTCAAGAGCAGGGGGTGGAGCAAGCCAGGCCTCAAACCACGAGAAGCTCCAGCCCTAAAGGCAGCCAAAATCCAGGCCACATCCGGGAGAATCTCAAGAGCAGGGGGTGGAGCAAGCCAGGCCTCAAACCACGAGAAGCTCCAGCCCAAAAGGCAGCCAAAATGCAGCCCACATCCGGGACAATTTCAAGAGCAGGGGGTGGAGCAAGCCAGGCCTCAAACCACGAGAAGCTCCAGCCCTAAATTCAGCCAAAATGCAGCCCACTTCCCTGATAACCTCAAGAGCAGGGGGTGGAGCAAGGCAGGCCTCAAACCATGAGAAACTCCAGCCCAAAAGGCAGCCAAAATGCAGCCCACATCCGGGAGAATCTCAAGAGCAGGGGTTGGAGCAAGCCAGGCCTCAAACCACGAGAAGGTCCAGCCCAAAAGGCAGCCAAAATGCAGCCCACATCCGGGAGAATCTCAAGAGCAGGGGGTGGAGCAAGCCAGGCCTCAAACCATGAGAAGCTCCAGCCCAAAAGGCAGCCAAAATGCAGCCCACATCCGGGACAATCTCAAGAGCAGGGGGTGGAGCAAGGCAGGCCTCAAACCACGAGAAGCTCCAGCCCAAAAGGCAGCCAAAATGCAGCCCACATCCGGGAGAATCTCAAGAGCAGGGGGTGGAGCAAGCCAGGCCTCAAACCACGAGAAGGTCCAGCCCAAAAGGCAGCCAAAATGCAGCCCACATCCGGGAGAATCTCAAGAGCAGGGGGTGGAGCAAGCCAGGCCTCAAACCACGAGAAGCTCCAGCCCAAAAGGCAGCCAAAATGCAGCCCACATCCGGGAGAATCTCAAGAGCAGGGGGTGGAGCAAGCCAGGCCTCAAACCACGAGAAGCTCCAGCCCAAAAGGCAGCCAAAATGCAGCCCACATCCGGGAGAATCTCAAGAGCAGGGGGTGGAGCAAGCCAGGCCTCAAACCACGAGAAGCTCCGGCCCAACATGCAGCCAAAATCCAGCCCACATCCGGGAGAATCTCAAGAGCAGGGGGTGGAGCAAGGCAGGCCTCAAACCACGAGAAGCTCCAGCCCAAAAGGCAGCCAAAATGCAGCCCACCTCCGGGAGAATCTCAAGAGCAGGGGGTGGAGCAAGCCAGGCCTCAAACCACGAGAAGCTCAGGCCCAAAAGGAAGCCAAAATGCAGCCCACATCCAGGAGAATATCAAGAGCAGGGGGTGGAGCAAGCCAGGCCTCAAACCACGAGAAGCTCCAGCCCAAAATGCAGCCAAAATGCAGCCCACATCCGGGAGAATCTCAAGAGCAGGGTGTGGAGCAAGCCAGGCCTCAAACCACGAGAAGCTCCAGCCCAAAAGGCAGCCAAAATGCAGCCCACATCCGGGAGAATCTCAAGAGCAGGGGGTGGAGCAAGCCAGGCCTCAAACCACGAGAAGCTCCAGCCCTAAATGCAGCCAAAATGCAGCCCACTTCCCTGATGACCTCAAGAGCAGGGGGTGGAGCAAGGCAGGCCTCAAACCATGAGAAGCTCCAGCCCAAAAGGCAGCCAAAATGCAGCCCACCTCCGGGAGAATCTCAAGAGAAGGGGGTGGAGCAAGCCAGGCCTCAAACCACGAGAAGCTCCAGCCCAAAAGGCAGCCAAAATGCAGCCCACATCCGGGAGAATCTCAAGAGCAGGGGGTGGAGCAAGCCAGGCCTCAAACCACGAGAAGCTCCAACCTTAAAGGCAGCCAAAATGCAGCCCACATCCAGGAGAATCTCAAGAGCAGGGGGTGGAGCAAGCCAGGCCTCAAACCACGAGAAGCTCCAGCCCAAAAGGCAGACAAAATGCAGCCCACATCCGGGAGAATCTCAACAGCAGGGGGTGGAGCAAGCCAGGCCTCAAACCACGAGAAGCTCCAGCCCTCAAGGCAGCCAAAATCCAGCCCATATCCGGGAGAATCTCAAGAGCAGGGGGTGGAGCAAGCCAGGCCTCAAACCACGAGAAGCTCAGGCCCAAAAGGCAGCCAAAATGCAGCCCACAACCGGGACAATTTCAAGAGCAGGGGGTGGAGGAAGCCACGCCTCAAACCACGAGAAGCTCCAGCCCTAAAGGCAACCAAAATCCAGCCCACCTCCGGGAGAATCTCAAGAGCAGGGGGTGGAGCAAGCCAGGCCTCAAACCACGAGAATCTCCAGCCCAAAAGGCAGCCAAAATGCAGCCCACATCCGGGAGAATCTCAAGAGCAGGGGGTGGAGCAAGGCAGGCCTCAAACCATGAGAAGCTCCAGCCCAAAAGGCAGCCAAAATGCAGCCCACCTCCGGGAGAATCTCAAGAGAAGGGGGTGGAGCAAGCCAGGCCTCAAACCACGAGAAGCTCCAGCCCAAAAGGCAGCCAAAATGCAGCCCACATCCGGGAGAATCTCAAGAGCAGGGGGTGGAGCAAGCCAGGCCTCAAACCACGAGAAGCTCCAACCTTAAAGGCAGCCAAAATGCAGCCCACTTCCAGGAGAATCTCAAGAGCAGGGGGTGGAGCAAGCCAGGCCTCAAACCACGAGAAGCTCCAGCCCAAAAGGCAGACAAAATGCAGCCCACATCCGGGAGAATCTCAACAGCAGGGGGTGGAGCAAGCCAGGCCTCAAACAACGAGAAGCTCCAGCCCTCAAGGCAGCCAAAATCCAGCCCATATCCGGGAGAATCTCAAGAGCAGGGGGTGGAGCAAGCCAGGCCTCAAACCACGAGAAGCTCAGGCCCAAAAGGCAGCCAAAATGCAGCCCACAACCGGGACAATTTCAAGAGCAGGGGGTGGAGGAAGCCACGCCTCAAACCACGAGAAGCTCCAGCCCTAAATGCAACCAAAATCCAGCCCACCTCCGGGAGAATCTCAAGAGCAGGGGGTGGAGCAAGCCAGGCCTCAAACCACGAGAATCTCCAGCCCAAAAGGCAGCCAAAATGCAGCCCACATCCGGGAGAATCTCAAGAGCAGGGGGTGGAGCAAGCCAGGCCTCAAACCACGAGAAGCTCCAGCCCAAAAGGCAGCCAAAATGCAGCCCACATCCGGGAGAATATCAAGAGCAGGGGGTGGAGCAAGCCAGGCCTCAAACCACGAGAAGCTCCAGCCCAAAAGGCAGCCAAAATGCAGCCCACATCCGGGACAATCTCAAGAGCAGGGGGTGGAGCAAGCCAGGCCTCAAACCACGAGAAGCTCCAGCCCAAAAGGCAGCCAAAATGCAGCCCACATCCGGGAGAATCTCAAGAGCAGTGGGTGGAGCAAGCCAGGCCTCAAACCACGAGAAGCTCCTCCCCAAAAGGCAGCCAAAATCCAGCCCACATCCGGGAGAATCTCAAGAGCAGGGGGTGGAGCAAGCCATGCCTCAAACCACGAGAAGCTCCAGCGGAAAAGGCAACCAAAATGCAGCCCACATCCAGGAGAATCTCAAGAGCAGGGGGTGGAGCAAGCCAGGCCTCAAACCACGAGAAGCTCAGGCCCAAAAGGAAGCCAAAATGCAGCCCACATCCAGGAGAATCTCAAGAGCAGGGGGTGGAGCAATCCAGGCCTCAAACCATGAGAAGCTCCAGCCCAAAAGGCAGCCAAAATCCAGCCCACATCCGGGAGAATCTCAAGAGCAGGGGGTGGAGCAAGCCAGGCCTCAAACCATGAGAAGCTCCAGCCCAAAAGGCAGCCAAAATGCAGCCCACATCCGGGAGAATCTCAAGAGCAGGGGGTGGAGCAAGCCAGGCCTCAAACCACGAGAAGCTCCAGCCCAAAAGGCAGCCAAAATGCAGCCCACATCCGGGAGAATCTCAAGAGCAGGGGGTGGAGCAAGCCAGGCCTCAAACCTCAAGAAGCTCCAGCCCAAAAGGCAGCCAAAATGCAGCCCACATCCGGGAGAATCTCAAGAGCAGGGGGTGGAGCAAGCCAGGCCTCAAACCACGAGAAGCTCCAGCCCTAAAGGCAGCCAAAATCCAGGCCACATCCGGGAGAATCTCAAGAGCAGGGGGTGGAGCAAGCCAGGCCTCAAACCACGAGAAGCTCCAGCCCAAAAGGCAGCCAAAATGCAGACCACATCCGGGACAATTTCAAGAGCAGGGGGTGGAGCAAGCCAGGCCTCAAACCACGAGAAGCTCCAGCCCAACAGGCAGCCAAAATGCAGGCCACATCCGGGAG
Source organism: Rhynochetos jubatus (assembly GCA_027574665.1). NCBI lineage: Eukaryota > Metazoa > Chordata > Aves > Eurypygiformes > Rhynochetidae > Rhynochetos > Rhynochetos jubatus. Next base: position 2,076,946 of record CM050669.1, read on the forward strand.
AATCTCAAGAGCAGGGGGTGGAGCAAGCCAGGCCTCAAACCAGGAGAAGCTCCAGCCCAAAAGGCAGCCAAAATGCAGCCCACATCCGGGAGAATCTCAAGAGCAGGGGGTGGAGCAAGCCAGGCCTCAAACCACGAGAAGCTCCAGCCCAAAAGGCAGCCAAAATGCAGCCCACCTCCGGGAGAATCTCAAGAGCAGGGGGTGGAGCAAGCCAGGCCTCAAACCACGAGAAGCTCCAGCCCAAAATGCAGCCAAAATGCAGCCCACATCCTGGAGAATATCAAGAGCAGGGGGTGGAGCAAGCCAGGCCTCAATCCTCGAGAAGCTCCAGCCCAAAATGCAGCCAAAATCCAGCCCACATCCAGGAGAATCCCAATAGAAGGGGGTGGAGCAAGCCAGGCCTCAAACCACGAGAAGCTCCAGCCCAAAAGGCAGACAAAAATCCAGCCCACATCCGGGAGAAACTCAAGAGCAGGGGGTGGAGCAAGCCAGGCCTCAAACCACGAGAAGCTCCAGCCCAAAAGGCAGCCAAAATCCAGCCCACATCCGGGAGAATCTCAAGAGCAGGTGGTGGAGCAACCCAGGCCTCAAACCACGAGAAGCTCCAGCCCAAAATGCAGCCAAAATGCAGCCCACATCCGGGAGAATCTCAAGAGCAGGGGGTGGAGCAAGCCAGGCCTCAAACCACGAGAAGCTCCAGCCCAAAAGGCAGCCAAAATCCAGGCCACATCCGGGAGAATCTCAAGAGCAGGGGGTGGAGCAAGCCAGGCCTCAAACCACGAGAAGCTCCAGCCCAAAAGGCAGCCAAAATGCAGCCCACATCCGGGAGAATCTCAAGAGCAGGGGGTGGAGCAAGCCAGGCCTCAAACCACGAGAAGCTCCAGCCCAACAGGCAGCCAAAATGCAGGCCACATCCGGGAGAATCTCAAGAGCAGGGGGTGGAGCAAGCCAGGCCTCAAACCAGGAGAAGCTCCAGCCCAAAAGGCAGCCAAAATGCAGCCCACATCCGGGAGAATCTCAAGAGCAGTGGGTGGAGCAAGCCAGGCCTCAAACCACGAGAAGCTCCAGCCCAAAATGCAGCTAAAATGCAGCCCACCTCCGGGAGAATCTCAAGAGCAGGGGGTGGAGCAAGCCAGGCCTCAAACCTCGAGAAGCTCCAGCCCAAAATGCAGCCAAAATCCAGCCCACATCCAGGAGAATCCCAATAGAAGGGGGTGGAGCAAGCCAGGCCTCAAACCACGAGAAGCTCCAGCCCAAAAGGCAGACAAAAATCCAGCCCACATCCGGGAGAAACTCAAGAGCAGGGGGTGGAGCAAGCCAGGCCTCAAACCACGAGAAGCTCCAGCCCAAAAGGCAGCCAAAATGCAGCCTACATCCGGGACAATTTCAAGAGCAGGGGGTGGAGCAAGCCAGGCCTCAAACCACGAGAAGCTCCAGCCCAAAAGGCAGCCAAAATCCAGCCCACATCCGGGAGAATCTCAAGAGCAGGTGGTGGAGCAACCCAGGCCTCAAACCACGAGAAGCTCCAGCCCAAAAGGCAGCCAAAATGCAGCCCACATCCGGGAGAATCTCAAGAGCAGGGGGTGGAGCAAGCCAGGCCTCAAAGCACGAGAAGCTCCAGCCCAAAAGGCAGCCAAAATGCAGCCCACATCCGGGAGAATCTCAAGAGCAGGGGGTGGAGCAAGCCAGGCCTCAAACCACGAGAAGCTCCAGCCCAAAAGGCAGCCAAAATGCAGCCCACATCCGGGAGAATCTCAAGAGCAGGGGGTGGAGCAAGCCAGGCCTCAAACCACGAGAAGCTCCAGCCCAAAAGGCAGCCAAAATGCAGCCCACATCCGGGAGAATCTCAAGAGCAGGGGGTGGAGCAAGCCAGGCCTCAAACCACGAGAAGCTCCAGCCATAAATGCAGCCAAAATGCAGCCCACATCCGGGAGAATCTCAAGAGCAGGGGGTGGAGCAAGCCAGGCCTCAAACCATGAGAAGCTCCAGCCCAAAAGGCAGCCTAAATGCAGCCCACATCCAGGAGAACCTCAAGGGCAGTGGGTGGAGCAAGCCAGGCCTCAAACCACGAGAAGCTCCAGCCCAAAAGGCAGCCAAAATGCAGCCCACATCCGGGAGAATCTCAAGAGCAGGGGGTGGAGCAAGCCAGGCCTCAAACCACGAGAAGCTCCAGCCCAAAATTCAGCCAAAATGCAGCCCACCTCCGGGAGAATCTCAAGAGCAGGTGGTGGAGCAAGCCAGGCCTCAAACCACGAGAAGCTCCAGCCCAAAAGGCAGCCAAAATGCAGCCCACATCCAGGAGAATCTCAAGAGCAGGGGGTGGAGCAAGCCAGGCCTCAAACCACGAGAAGCTCCAGCCCAAAAGGCAGCCAAAATGCAGCCCACCTCCGGGAGAATCTCAAGAGCAGGGGGTGGAGCAAGCCAGGCCTCAAACCAGGAGAAGCTCCAGCCCAAAAGGCAGCCAAAATGCATCCCACATCCGGGAGAATCTCAAGAGCAGGGGGTGGAGCAAGCCAGGCCTCAAACCACGAGAAGCTCCAGCCCAACAGGCAGCCAAAATGCAGGCCACATCCGGGAGAATCTCAAGAGCAGTGGGTGGAGCAAGCCAGGCCTCAAACCATGAGAATCTCCAGCCCAAAAGGCAGCCAAAATGCAGCCCACATCCGGGAGAATCTCAAGAGCAGGGGCTGGAGCAAGCCAGGCCTCAAACCACGAGAAGCTCCAGCCCAAAAGGCAGCCAAAGTGCAGCCCACATCCGGGAGAATCTCAAGAGCAGGAGGTGGAGCAAGCCAGGCCTCAAACCACGAGAAGCTCCAGCCGAAAAGGCAGCCAAAATGCAGCCCACATCCAGGAGAATCTCAAGAGCAGGGGGTGGAGCAAGCCAGGCCTCAAACCACGAGAAGCTCCAGCCCAAAAGGCAGCCAAAATGCAGCCCACATCCGGGAGAATCTCAAGAGCAGGGGGTGGAGCAAGCCAGGCCTCAAACCATGAGAAGCTCCAGCCCAAAAAGCTGCCAAAATGCAGCCCACATCCGGGAGAATCTCAAGAGCAGTGGGTGGAGCAAGCCAGGCCGCAAACCACGAGAAGCTCCAGCCCAAAAGGCAGCCAAAATGCAGCCCACATCCGGGAGAATCTCAAGAGCAGGGGGTGGAGCAAGCCAGGCCTCAAACCACGAGAAGCTCCAGCCCAAAAGGCAGCCAAAATGCAGCCCACATCCGGGAGAATCTCAAGAGCAGGGGGTGGAGCAAGCCAGGCCTCAAACCACGAGAAGCTCCAGCCCAAAATGCAGAGAAAATCCAGCCCACATCCGGGAGAATCTCAAGAGCAGGGGGTGGAGCAAGCCAGGCCTCAAACCACGAGAAGCTCCAGCCCAAAAGGCAGCCAAAATGCAGCCCACATCCGGGAGAATCTCAAGAGCAGGGGGTGGAGCAAGCCAGGCCTCAAACCATGAGAAGCTCCAGCCCAAAAAGCTGCCAAAATGCAGCCCACATCCGGGAGAATCTCAAGAGCAGGGGGTGGAGCAAGCCAGGCCTCAAACCATAAGAAGCTCCAGCCCAAAAGGCAGCCTAAATGTAGCCCACATCCGGGAGAACCTCAAGGGCAGGGGGTGGAGCAAGCCAGGCCTCAAACCACGAGAAGCTCCAGCCCAAAAGGCAGACAAAATCCAGCCCACCTCCGGGAGAATCTCAAGAGCAGGGGTTGGAGCAAGGCAGGCCTCAAACCACGAGAAGCTCCAGCCCAAAAGGCAGCCAAAATGCAGCCCACATCCGGGAGAATCTCAAGAGCAGGGGGTGGAGCAAGCCAGGCCTCAAACCAGGAGAAGCTCCAGCCCAAAAGGCAGCCAAAATGCAGCCCACATCCGGGAGAATCTCAAGAGCAGGGGGTGGAGCAAGGCAGGCCTCAAACCACGAGAAGCTCCAGCCCAAAAGGCAGCCAAAATGCATCCCACATCCGGGAGAATCTCAAGAGCAGGGGGTGGAGCAAGCCAGGCCTCAAACCACGAGAAGCTCCAGCCCAAAAGGCAGCCAAAATGCAGCCCACATCCGGGAGAATCTCAAGAGCAGGGGGTGGAGCAAGCCAGGCCTCAAACCACGAGAAGCTCCAGCCCAACAGGCAGCCAAAATGCAGCCCACATCCGGGAGAATCTCAAGAGCAGTGGGTGGAGCAAGCCAGGCCTCAAACCACGAGAATCTCCAGCCCAAAATGCAGCCAAAATGCAGCCCACATCCGGGAGAATCTCAAGAGCAGGGGGTGGAGCAAGCCAGGCCTCAAACCACGAGAAGCTCCAGCCCTAAAGGCAGCCAAAATGCAGCCCACCTCCGGGAGAATCTCAAGAGCAGGAGGTGGAGCAAGCCAGGCCTCAAACCACGAGAAGCTCCAGCCCTAAAGGCAGCCAAAATCCAGCCCACATCCGGGAGAATCTCAAGAGCAGGGGGTGGAGCAAGCCAGGCCTCAAACCACGAGAAGCTCCAGCCCAAAAGGCAGCCAAAATGCAGCCCACATCCGGGAGAATCTCAAGAGCAGGGGGTGGAGCAAGCCAGGCCTCAAACCACGAGAAGCTCCAGCCCAAAATGCAGAGAAAATCCAGCCCACATCCGGGAGAATCTCAAGAGCAGGGGGTGGAGCAAGCCAGGCCTCAAACCACGAGAAGCTCCAGCCCAAAAGGCAGCCAAAATGCAGCCCACATCCGGGAGAATCTCAAGAGCAGGGGGTGGAGCAAGCCAGGCCTCAAACCATGAGAAGCTCCAGCCCAAAAAGCTGCCAAAATGCAGCCCACATCCGGGAGAATCTCAAGAGCAGGGGGTGGAGCAAGCCAGGCCTCAAACCATAAGAAGCTCCAGCCCAAAAGGCAGCCTAAATGTAGCCCACATCCGGGAGAACCTCAAGGGCAGGGGGTGGAGCAAGCCAGGCCTCAAACCACGAGAAGCTCCAGCCCAAAAGGCAGACAAAATCCAGCCCACCTCCGGGAGAATCTCAAGAGCAGGGGTTGGAGCAAGGCAGGCCTCAAACCACGAGAAGCTCCAGCCCAAAAGGCAGCCAAAATGCAGCCCACATCCGGGAGAATCTCAAGAGCAGGGGGTGGAGCAAGCCAGGCCTCAAACCAGGAGAAGCTCCAGCCCAAAAGGCAGCCAAAATGCAGCCCACATCCGGGAGAATCTCAAGAGCAGGGGGTGGAGCAAGGCAGGCCTCAAACCACGAGAAGCTCCAGCCCAAAAGGCAGCCAAAATGCATCCCACATCCGGGAGAATCTCAAGAGCAGGGGGTGGAGCAAGCCAGGCCTCAAACCACGAGAAGCTCCAGCCCAAAAGGCAGCCAAAATGCAGCCCACATCCGGGAGAATCTCAAGAGCAGGGGGTGGAGCAAGCCAGGCCTCAAACCACCAGAAGCTCCAGCCCAACAGGCAGCCAAAATGCAGCCCACATCCGGGAGAATCTCAAGAGCAGTGGGTGGAGCAAGCCAGGCCTCAAACCACGAGAATCTCCAGCACAAAAGGCAGCCAAAATGCAGCCCACATCCGGGAGAATCTCAAGAGCAGGGGGTGGAGCAAGCCAGGCCTCAAACCACGAGAAGCTCCAGCCCTAAAGGCAGCCAAAATGCAGCCCACCTCCGGGAGAATCTCAAGAGCAGGAGGTGGAGCAAGCCAGGCCTCAAACCACGAGAAGCTCCAGCCCTAAAGGCAGCCAAAATCCAGCCCACATCCGGGAGAATCTCAAGAGCAGGGGGTGGAGCAAGCCAGGCCTCAAACCACGAGAAGCTCCAGCCCAAAAGGCAGCCAAAATGCAGCCCACATCCGGGAGAATCTCAAGAGCAGGGGGTGGAGCAAGCCAGGCCTCAAACCACGAGAAGCTCCAGCCCAAAATGCAGAGAAAATCCAGCCCACATCCAGGAGAATCTCAAGAGCAGGGGTTGGAGCAAGCCAGGCCTCAAACCACGAGAAGCTCCAGCCCAAAAGGCAGCCAAAATGCAGCCCACATCCGGGAGAATCTCAAGAGCAGGGGGTGGAGCAAGCCAGGCCTCAAACCATGAGAAGCTCCAGCCCAAAAAGCTGCCAAAATGCAGCCCACATCCGGGAGAATCTCAAGAGCAGTGGGTGGAGCAAGCCAGGCCTCAAACCACGAGAATCTCCAGCCCAAAAGGCAGCCAAAATGCAGCCCACATTCAGGAGAACCTCAAGGGCAGGGGGTGGAGCAAGCCAGGCCTCAAACCACGAGAAGCTCCAGCCCAAAATGCAGAGAAAATCCAGCCCACATCCAGGAGAATCTCAAGAGCAGGGGTTGGAGCAAGCCAGGCCTCAAACCACGAGAAGCTCCAGCCCAAAAGGCAGCCAAAATGCAGCCCACATCCGGGAGAATCTCAAGAGCAGGGGGTGGAGCAAGCCAGGCCTCAAACCATGAGAAGCTCCAGCCCAAAAAGCTGCCAAAATGCAGCCCACATCCGGGAGAATCTCAAGAGCAGTGGGTGGAGCAAGCCAGGCCTCAAACCACGAGAATCTCCAGCCCAAAAGGCAGCCAAAATGCAGCCCACATTCAGGAGAACCTCAAGGGCAGGGGGTGGAGCAAGCCAGGCCTCAAACCACGAGAAGCTCCAGCCCAAAAGGCAGACAAAATCCAGCCCACCTCCGGGAGAATCTCAAGAGCAGGGGGTGGAGCAAGGCAGGCCTCAAACCTCAAGAAGCTCCAGCCCAAAATTCAGCCAAAATGCAGCCCACATCCGGGAGAATCTCAAGAGCAGGTGGTGGAGCAAGCCAGGCCTCAAACCACGAGAAGCTCCAGCCCAAAAGGCAGCCAAAATGCAGCCCACATCCGGGAGAATCTCAAGAGCAGTGGGTGGAGCAAGCCAGGCCTAAAACCACGAGAATCTCCAGCCCAAAAGGCAGCCAAAATGCAGCCCACATCCGGGAGAATCTCAAGAGCAGGGGGTGGAGCAAGCCAGGCCTCAAACCATGAGAAGCTCCAGCCCAAAATGCAGCCAAAATGCAGCCCACATCCGGGAGAATCTCAAGAGCAGTGGGTGGAGCAAGCCAGGCCTCAAACCACGAGAAGCTCCAGCCCAAAAGGCAGACAAAAATCCAGCCCACATCCGGGAGAAACTCAAGAGCAGGGGGTGGAGCAAGCCAGGCCTCAAACCAGGAGAAGCTCCAGCCCAAAAGGCAGCCAAAATGCAGCCTACATCCGGGACAATTTCAAGAGCAGGGGGTGGAGCAAGGCAGGCCTCAAACCAGGAGAAGCTCCAGCCCAAAAGGCAGCCAAAATGCAGCCCACATCCGGGAGAATCTCAAGAGCAGTGGGTGGAGCAAGCCAGGCCTCAAACCATGAGAAGCTCCAGCCCAAAAGGCAGCCAAAATGCAGCCCACATCCGGGAGAATCTCAAGAGCAGGGGGTGGAGCAAGCCAGGCCTCAAACCACGAGAAGCTCCAGCCCAACAGGCAGCCAAAATGCAGGCCACATCCGGGAGAATCTCAAGAGCAGTGGGTGGAGCAAGCCAGGCCTCAAACCACGAGAATCTCCAGCCCAAAAGGCAGCCAAAATGCAGCCCACATCCGGGAGAATCTCAAGAGCAGGTGGTGGAGCAAGCCAGGCCTCAAACCACGAGAAGCTCCAGCCCTAAAGGCAGCCAAAATGCAGCCCACCTCCGGGAGAATCTCAAGAGCAGGAGGTGGAGCAAGCCAGGCCTCAAACCTCGAGAAGCTCCAGCCCAAAAGGCAGAGAAAATCCAGCCCACATCCAGGAGAATCTCAAGAGCAGGGGGTGGAGCAAGCCAGGCCTCAAACCACGAGAAGCTCCAGCCCAAAAGGCAGCCAAAATGCAGCCCACATCCGGGAGAATCTCAAGAGCAGGGGGTGGAGCAAGCCAGGCCTCAAACCATGAGAAGCTCCAGCCCAAAAAGCTGCCAAAATGCAGCCCACATCCGGGAGAATCTCAAGAGCAGTGGGTGGAGCAAGCCAGGCCTAAAACCACGAGAATCTCCAGCCCAAAAGGCAGCCAAAATGCAGCCCACATCCGGGAGAATCTCAAGAGCAGGGGGTGGAGCAAGCCAGGCCTCAAACCATGAGAAGCTCCAGCCCAAAATGCAGCCAAAATGCAGCCCACATCCGGGAGAATCTCAAGAGCAGTGGGTGGAGCAAGCCAGGCCTCAAACCACGAGAAGCTCCAGCCCAAAAGGCAGACAAAAATCCAGCCCACATCCGGGAGAAACTCAAGAGCAGGGGGTGGAGCAAGCCAGGCCTCAAACCACGAGAAGCTCCAGCCCAAAAGGCAGCCAAAATGCAGCCTACATCCGGGACAATTTCAAGAGCAGGGGGTGGAGCAAGGCAGGCCTCAAACCACGAGAAGCTCCAGCCCAAAATGCAGCCAAAATCCAGCCCACATCCGGGAGAATCTCAAGAGCAGGGGGTGGAGCAAGCCAGGCCTCAAACCACGAGAAGCTCCAGCCCAAAAGGCAGCCAAAATGCAGCCCACATCCGGGAGAATCTCAAGAGCAGGGGGTGGAGCAAGCCAGGCCTCAAACCACGAGAAGCTCCAGCCCAAAAGGCAGCCAAAATGCAGCCCACCTCCGGGAGAATCTCAAGAGCAGGAGGTGGAGCAAGCCAGGCCTCAAACCACGAGAAGCTCCAGCCCTAAAGGCAGCCAAAATCCAGCCCACATCCGGGAGAATCTCAAGAGCAGGGGGTGGAGCAAGCCAGGCCTCAAACCACAAGAAGCTCCAGCCCTAAATGCAGCCAAAATGCAGCCCACATCCAGGAGATTATCAAGAGCAGGGGGTGGAGCAAGCCAGGCCTCAAACCATGAGAAGCTCCAGCTCAAAACGCAGCCTAAATGCAGCCCACATCCAGGAGAACCTCAAGGGCAGGGGGTGGAGCAAGCCAGGCCTCAAACCACGAGAAGCTCCAGCCCAAAAGGCAGACAAAATCCAGCCCACCTCCGGGAGAATCTCAAGAGCAGGGGGTGGAGCAAGGCAGGCCTCAAACCTCAAGAAGCTCCAGCCCAAAATTCAGCCAAAATGCAGCCCACCTCCCTGAGAATCTCAAGAGCAGGTGGTGGAGCAAGCCAGGCCTCAAACCACGAGAAGCTCCAGCCCAAAAGGCAGCCAAAATGCAGCCCACATCCGGGAGAATCTCAAGAGCAGTGGGTGGAGCAAGCCAGGCCTCAAACCACGAGAAGCTCCAGCCCAAAAGGCAGCCAAAATGCAGCCCACATCCGGGAGAATCTCAAGAGCAGGGGGTGGAGCAAGCCAGGCCTCAAACCACGAGAAGCTCCAGCCCAACAGGCAGCCAAAATGCAGCCCAACTCCGGGAGAATCTCAAGAGCAGTGGGTGGAGCAAGCCAGGCCTCAAACCACGAGAAGCTCCAGCCCAAAAGGCAGCCAAAATGCAGCCCACCTCCGGGAGAATCTCAAGAGCAGGGGGTGGAGCAAGCCAGGCCTCAAACCACGAGAAGCTCCAGCCCTAAAGGCAGCCAAAATGCAGCCCACCTCCGGGAGAATCTCAAGAGCAGGAGGTGGAGCAAGCCAGGCCTCAAACCACGAGAAGCTCCAGCCCTAAAGGCAGCCAAAATCCAGGCCACATCCTGGAGAATCTCAAGAGCAGGGGGTGGAGCAAGCCAGGCCTCAAACCACGAGAAGCTCCAGCCCAAAAGGCAGCCAAAATGCAGCCCACATCCGGGAGAATCTCAAGAGCAGGGGGTGGAGCAAGCCAGGCCTCAAACCACGAGAAGCTCCAGCCCAAAAGGCAGAGAAAATCCAGCCCACATCCAGGAGAATCTCAAGAGCAGGGGGTGGAGCAAGCCAGGCCTCAAACCACGAGAAGCTCCAGCCCAAAAGGCAGCCAAAATGCAGCCCACATCCGGGAGAATCTCAAGAGCAGGGGGTGGAGCAAGCCAGGCCTCAAACCATGAGAAGCTCCAGCCCAAAAAGCTGCCAAAATGCAGCCCACATCCGGGAGAATCTCAAGAGCAGGGGCTGGAGCAAGCCAGGCCTCAAACCATGAGAAGCTCCAGCCCAAAAAGCTGCCAAAATGCAGCCCACATCCGGGAGAATCTCAAGAGCAGGGGGTGGAGCAAGCCAGGTCTCAAACCACGAGAAGCTCCAGCCCAAAAGGCAGCCAAAATGCAGCCCACATCCGGGAGAATCTCAAGAGCAGGGGGTGGAGCAAGCCAGGTCTCAAACCACGAGAAGCTCCAGCCCAAAAAGCAGCCAAAATGCAGCCCACATCCGGGAGAATACGAGAACACGGGGTGGAGCAAGCCAGGCCTCAAACCACGAGAAGCTCCAGCCCAAAAGGCAGCCAAAATGCAGCCCACATCCGGGAGAATCTCAAGAGCAGGGGGTGGAGCAAGCCAGGTCTCAAACCACGAGAAGCTCCAGCCCAAAAAGCAGCCAAAATGCAGCCCACATCCAGGAGAATATCAAGAGCAGGGGGTGGAGCAAGCCAGGCCTCAAACCACGAGAAGCTCCAGCCCAACAGGCAGCCAAAATGCAGGCCACATCCGGGAGAATCTCAAGAGCAGGGGGTGGAGCAAGCCAGGCCTCAAACCACGAGAAGCTCAGGCCCTAAAGGCAGCCAAAATGCAGCCCACATCCGGGAGAATCTCAAGAGCAGGGGGTGGAGCAAGCCAGGCCTCAAACCACGAGAAGCTCAGGCCCAAAAGGCAGTCAAAATGCAGCCCACATCCGGGACAATTTCAAGAGCAGGGGGTGGAGCAAGCCAGGCCTCAAACCACGAGAAGCTCCAGCCCTAAAGGCAGCCAAAATGCAGCCCACCTCCGGGAGAATCTCAAGAGCAGGAGGTGGAGCAAGCCAGGCCTCAAACCACGAGAAGCTCCAGCCCAAAAGTCAGAGAAAATCCAGCCCACATCCAGGAGAATCTCAAGAGCAGGGGGTGGAGCAAGCCAGGCCTCAAACCACGAGAAGCTCCAGCCCAAAAGGCAGCCAAAATGCAGCCCACATCCGGGAGAATCTCAAGAGCAGGGGGTGGAGCAAGCCAGGCCTCAAACCACGAGAAGCTCCAGCCCAAAAGGCAGCCAAAATGCAGCCCACATCCGGGAGAATCTCAAGAGCAGGGGGTGGAGCAAGCCAGGCCTCAAACCACGAGAAGCTCCAGCCCAAAAGGCAGACAAATTGCAGCCCACATCCGGGAGAATCTCAAGAGCAGGGGGTGGAGCAAGCCAGGCCTCAAACCACGAGAAGCTCCAGCCCAAAAGGCAGCCAAAATCCAGCCCACCTCCGGGAGAATCTCAAGAGCAGGGGGTGGAGCAAGCCAGGCCTCAAACCACGAGAAGCTCCAGCCCAAAAGGCAGCCAAAATGCAGCCCACCTCCGGGAGAATCTCAAGAGCAGGGGGTGGAGCAAGCCAGGCCTCAAACCACGAGAAGCTCCAGCCCTAAAGGCAGCCAAAATGCAGCCCACCTCCGGGAGAATCTCAAGAGCAGGAGGTGGAGCAAGCCAGGCCTCAAACCACGAGAAGCTCCAGCCCTAAAGGCAGCCAAAATCCAGGCCACATCCTGGAGAATCTCAAGAGCAGGGGGTGGAGCAAGCCAGGCCTCAAACCACGAGAAGCTCCAGCCCAAAAGGCAGCCAAAATGCAGCCCACATCCGGGAGAATCTCAAGAGCAGGGGGTGGAGCAAGCCAGTCCTCAGACCACGAGAAGCTCCAGCCCAAAAGGCAGAGAAAATCCAGCCCACATCCAGGAGAATCTCAAGAGCAGGGGGTGGAGCAAGCCAGGCCTCAAACCACGAGAAGCTCCAGCCCAAAAGGCAGCCAAAATGCAGCCCACATCCGGGAGAATCTCAAGAGCAGGGGGTGGAGCAAGCCAGGCCTCAAACCATGAGAAGCTCCAGCCCAAAAAGCTGCCAAAATGCAGCCCACATCCGGGAGAATCTCAAGAGCAGGGGCTGGAGCAAGCCAGGCCTCAAACCATGAGAAGCTCCAGCCCAAAAAGCTGCCAAAATGCAGCCCACATCCGGGAGAATCTCAAGAGCAGGGGGTGGAGCAAGCCAGGTCTCAAACCACGAGAAGCTCCAGCCCAAAAGGCAGCCAAAATGCAGCCCACATCCGGGAGAATCTCAAGAGCAGGGGGTGGAGCAAGCCAGGCCTCAAACCACGAGAAGCTCCAGCCCAAAAGGCAGCCAAAATGCAGCCCACATCCGGGAGAATACGAGAACACGGGGTGGAGCAAGCCAGGCCTCAAACCACGAGAAGCTCCAGCCCAAAAGGCAGCCAAAATGCAGCCCACATCCGGGAGAATCTCAAGAGCAGGGGGTGGAGCAAGCCAGGCCTCAAACCACGAGAAGCTCCAGCCCAAAAGGCAGCCAAAATGCAGCCCACATCCGGGAGAATACGAGAACACGGGGTGGAGCAAGCCAGGCCTCAAACCACGAGAAGCTCCAGCCCAAAAGGCAGCCAAAATGCAGCCCACATCCGGGAGAATATCAAGAGCAGGGGGTGGAGCAAGCCAGGTCTCAAACCACGAGAAGCTCCAGCCCAAAAAGCAGCCAAAATGCAGCCCACATCCGGGAGAATACGAGAACACGGGGTGGAGCAAGCCAGGCCTCAAACCACGAGAAGCTCCAGCCCAAAAGGCAGCCAAAATGCAGCCCACATCCGGGAGAATCTCAAGAGCAGGGGGTGGAGCAAGCCAGGTCTCAAACCACGAGAAGCTCCAGCCAAAAAGCAGCCAAAATGCAGCCCACATCGGGGAGAATATCAAGAGCAGGGGGTGGAGCAAGCCAGGCCTCAAACCACGAGAAGCTCCAGCCCAACAGGCAGCCAAAATGCAGCCCACCTCCGGGAGAATCTCAAGAGCAGGGGGTGGAGCAAGCCAGGCCTCAAACCACGAGAAGCTCAGGCCCTAAAGGCAGCCAAAATGCAGCCCACATCCGGGAGAATCTCAAGAGCAGGGGGTGGAGCAAGCCAGGCCTCAAACCACGAGAAGCTCAGGCCCAAAAGGCAGTCAAAATGCAGCCCACATCCGGGACAATTTCAACAGCAGGGGGTGGAGCAAGCCAGGCCTCAAATCACGAGAAGCTCCAGCCCAAAAGGCAGCCAAAATCCAGCCCACATCCGGCAGAATCTCAAGAGCAGGGGGTGGAGCAAGCCAGGCCTCAAACCACGAGAAGCTCCAGCCCAAAAGGCGGCTAAAATGCAAGCCACATCCGGGAGAATCTCAAGAGCAGTGGGTGGAGCAAGCCAAGCCTCAAACAATGAGAAGCTCCAGCCCAAAAGGCAGCCAAAATGCAGCATACATCTGGGAGAATCTCAAGAGCAGAGGGTGGAGCAAGCCAGGCCTCAAACCACAAGAAGCTCCAGCCCAAAATGCAGCTAAACTCCACCCCACATCCGGGAGAATTTCAAGAGCAGGGGACGGACCAAGGAAGGCCTCAAACCACGAGAATTTCAAGCCCAAAAGGCAGCCAAAATGCAGCCCACCTGCAGGAGAATATCAAGAGCAGGGGTTGGAGCAATGCAGGCCTCAAACCAAGAGAAGCTCTAGCCCAAAAGGCAGCCAAAATGCAGCCCAAATCCGGGAGAATCTCAAGAGCAGGGGGTGGAGCAAGCCAGGCCTCAAACCACGAGAAGCTCCAACCGAAATGGCAGCAAAAATGCAGGCCACATCCGGGAGAATCTCAAGAGCAGGGGGTGGAGCAAGCCAGGCCTCAAACCACGAGAAGCTCCAGCCCAAAAGGCAGCCAAAATGCAGCCCACATCCGGGAGAATATCAAGAGCAAGGGGTGGAGCAAGCCAGGCCTCAAACCACGAGAAGCTCCAGCCCAAAAGGCAGCCAAAATGCAGCCCACCTCCGGGAGAATATCATGGGCAGGGAGCAGAGCAAATCAGGCCTCAAACCACGAGAAGCTCCAGCCCAAAATGCAGCCAAAATGCAGCCCACATCCGGGAGAATCTCAAGAGCAGGGGGTGGAGCAAGCCAGGCCTCAAACCATGAGAAGCTCCAGCCCAAAAGGCATCGAAACTCCAGTGCACATCCGGGAGAATCTCAAGAGCAGGGGGTGGAGCAAGCCAGGCCTCAAACCACGAGAAGCTCCAGCCCAAAAGGCAGCCAAAATCCAGCCCACATCCAGGAGAAACTCAAGAGCACGGAGGGAAGCAAGCCAGGCCTCAAACCACGAGATTCTCCAGCCCTAAAGGCAGCCAAAATGCAGCCCACATCCGGGAGAATTTCAAGAGCAGGGGATGGAGCAAGGCAGGCCTCAAACCACGAGAAGCTCCAGCCCTAAAGGCATCCAAAATGCAGCCCAAATCCGGGAGAATATCAAGAGCAGGGGATGGAGCAAGGCAGGCCTCAAACCACGAGAAATTCAAGCCCAAAAGGCAGCCAAAATGCAGCCCACCTACAGGAGAATATCAAGAGCTGGGGTTGGAGCAATGCAGGCCTCAAACCAAGAGAAGCTCTAGCCCAAATGCAGCCAAAATGCAGCCCAAATCCGGGAGAATCTCAAGAGCAGGGGCTGGAGCAAGCCGGGCCTCAAAGCACGAGAAGCTCCAGCCCAAAATGTAGCCAAAATGCAGCCCACATCCGGGAGAATATCATGGGCAGGGAGTGGAGCAAGCCAGGCCTCAAACCACGAGAAGCTCCAGCCCAACAGGCAGCCAAAATGCAGTCCAGCTCCGGGAGAATCTCAAGAGCAGGGGGTGGAGCAAGCCAGGCCCCAAACCACGAGAAGCTCCAGCCCAAAAGGCAGCCAAAATGCAGCCCACATCCGGGAGAATCTCAAGAGCAGGGGGTGGAGCAAGCCAGGCCTCAAACCACGAGAAGTTCCAGCCCAAAAGGCAGCCAAACTCCAGCCCACATCCGTGAGAGTTTCAAAACCAGGGGATGAAGCAAGCCAGGGCTCAAACCTCGAGAAGCTCCAGCCCAAAGAGCAACCAAAATGCAGCCCACATGCTGGAGAATCTCAAGAGCAGGGAGTGGAGCCAGCCATGCCCCAAACAACGAGAAGCTCCAGCCCAAAAGGCAGCCAAAATCCAGCCCACATCCGGGAGAATCTCAAGAGCAGGGGGTGGAGCAAGCCAGGTCTCAAACCACGAGAATTTCCAGCCCAAAAGGCAGCCAAAATGCAGCCCACATCCAGGAGAATATCATGGGCAGGGAGTGGAGGAAGCCAGGTCTCAAACCACGAGAAGCTCCAGCCCAAAAGGCAGCCAAAATGCAGCCCACATCCGGGAGAATCTCAAGAGCAGGGGGTGGAGCAAGCCAGGCCTCAAACCACGAGAAGCTCCAGCCCAAAAGGCAGCCAAAATGCAGCCCACATCCGGGAGAATCTCAAGAGCAGGGGGTGGAGCAAGCCAGGCCTCAAACCACGAGAAGCTTCAGCCCAAAAGGCAGCCAAAATGCAGCCCACCTCCGGGAGAATATCAAGAGCAGGGTGTGGAGCAAGCCAGGCCTCAAACCACGAGAAGCTCCAGCCCAAAAGGCAGCCAAAATGCAGCCCACATCCGGGAGAATCTCAAGAGCAGGGGGTGGAGCAAGCCAGGCCTCAAACCACGAGAAGCTCCAGCCCAAAATGCAGCCAAAATGCAGCCCACATCCGGGAGAATCTCAAGAGCAGGGGGTGGAGCAAGGCATGCCTCAAACCTTGAGAAGCTCCAGCCCAAAAGGCAGCCAAAACCCAGCCCACATCCGGGAGAATCTCAAGAGCAGGGGGTGGAGCAAGCCAGGCCTCAAACCTCAAGAAGCTCCAGCCGAAATGGCAGCAAAAATGCAGCCCACCTCCCTGAGAATATCAAGAGCAGTGCTTGGAGGAAGCCAGGCCTCAAACCACGAGAAGCTCCAGCCCAAAAGGCAGCCAAAATCCAGCCCACATCCGGGAGAATATCATGGGCAAGGAGGAGAGGAAACCAGGCCTCAAACCACGAGAAGCTCCAGCCCAAAAGGCAGCCAAAATGCAGCCCACATCCGGGAGAATCTCAAGAGCAGGGGGTGGAGCAAGCCAGGCCTCAAACCTCAAGAAGCTCCAGCCCAAAATGCAGCCAAAATGCAGCCCACATCCCGGAGAATATCAAGAGCAGGGGGTGGAGCAAGCCAGGCCTCAAACCACGAGAAGCTCCAGCCCAAAAGGCAGCCAAAATCCAGCCCACCAGAGGGAGAATAGCAAGAGCTGGGGTTGGAACAATGCAGGCCTCAAACCACGAGAAGCTCCAGCCCAAAAGGCAGCTAAAATCCAGCGCAATTCTGGGAGAATATCAAGAGAAGTTGGTGGAGCAAGCCAGGCCTCAAACCACGAGAAGCTCTAGAGCAAAATTCAGCTAAAATCCAGCCCACATCCGGGAGAATCTCAAGAGCAGGGGGTGGAGCAAGCCAGGCCTCAAACCACGAGAAGCTCCAGCCCAAAAGGCAGCCAAACTCCAGCCCACATCCGGGAGAATCTCAAGAGCAGGGTGTGGAGCAAGCCAGGCCTCAAACCACGAGAAGCTCCAGCCCAAAAGGCAGCCAAAATGCAGCCCACATCCGGGAGAATCTCAAGAGCAGGGGGTGGAGCAAGCCAGGCCTCAAACCACGAGAAGCTCCAGCCCAAAATGCAGCCAAAATGCAGCCCACATCCGGGAGAATCTCAAGAGCAGGGGGTGGAGCAAGGCATGCCTCAAACCTTGAGAAGCTCCAGCCCAAAAGGCAGCCAAAACCCAGCCCACATCCGGGAGAATCTCAAGAGCAGGGGGTGGAGCAAGCCAGGCCTCAAACCACGAGAAGCTCCAGCCGAAATGGCAGCAAAAATGCAGCCCACCTCCCTGAGAATATCAAGAGCAGTGCTTGGAGGAAGCCAGGCCTCAAACCACGAGAAGCTCCAGCCAAAAGGCAGCCAAAATGCAGCCCACATCCGGGAGAATATCATGGGCAAGGAGGGGAGCAAGCCAGGCCTCAAACCACGAGAAGCTCCAGCCATAAATGCAGCCAAAATGCAGCCCACATCCGGGAGAATCTCAAGAGCAGGGGGTGGAGCAAGCCAGGCCTCAAACCATGAGAAGCTCCAGCCCAAAAAGCTGCCAAAATGCAGCCCACATCCGGGAGAATCTCAAGAGCAGGGAGTGGAGCAAGCCAGGCCTCAAACCACGAGAAGCTCCAGCCCAAAAGGCAGCCGAAATCCAGCCCACCAAAGGGAGAATAGCAAGAGCTGGGGTTGGAACAATGCAGGCCTCAAACCACGAGAAGCTCCAGCCCAAAAGGCAGCTAAAATCCAGCGCAATTCTGGGAGAATATCAAGAGAAGTTGGTGGAGCAAGCCAGGCCTCAAACCACGAGAAGCTCTAGAGCAAAATTCAGCTAAAATCCAGCCCACATCCGGGAGAATCTCAAGAGCAGGGGGTGGAGCAAGCCAGGCCTCAAACCACGAGAAGCTCCAGCCCAAAAGGCAGCCAAACTCCAGCCCACATCCGGGAGAATCTCAAGAGCAGGGAGTGGAGCAAGCCAGGCCTGAAACCACGAGAAGTTCCAGCCCAAAAGGCAGCCAAAATCCAGCCCTTATAAGGGAGAATCTCAAGGGCAGGGGGTGGAGCAAGCCAGGCCTCAAACCACGAGAATCTCCACCCAAAAGGAAGTCAAAATGCAGCCCACATCTGGGAGAATATCAAGAGCAGAGGTTGGAGCAAGCCAGGCCCCAAACCACGAGAAGCTCCAGCCCAAAAGGCAGCCAAAATGCAGCCCACATCCGGGAGAATCTCAAGAGCAGGGGGTGGAGCAAGCCAGGCCTCAAACCACGAGAAGCTCCAGCTCAAAATGCAGCTAAATTCCAGCCCACATCCGGGAGAATCTCAAGAGCAGGGGGTTGGAGCAATCCAGGCCTCAAACCACGAGAAGCTCCAGCCCAAAAGGCAGCCAAAATCCAGCCCACATCCGGGAGAACCTCAAGAGCAGGGGGTGGAGCAAGTCAGGCCTCAAACCACGAGAAGCTCCAGCCCAAAAGGCAGCCAAAATGCAGCCCACATCCAGGAGAATATCAAGAGCAGGGGGTGGAGCAAGCCAGGCCTCAAACCACGAGAATTTCCAGCCCAAATATCAGCCAAAATCCAGCCCACATCCGGGAGAATATCATGGGCAGGGAGGGGAGGAAACCAGGCCTCAAACCACGAGAAGCTCCAGCCCAAAATGCAGCCAAAATGCAGCCCACATCCGGGAGAATCTCAAGAGCAGGGGGTGGAGCAAGCCAGGCCTCAAACCACGAGAAGCTCCAGCCCAAAGAGTAACCAAAATGCAGCCCACATCCGGGAGAATCTCAAGAGCAGGGGGTGGAGCAAGCCAGGCCTCAAACCACGAGAAGCTCCAGCCCAAAAGGCAGCCAAAATCCAGCCCACCTCCGGGAGAATCTCAAGAGCAGGGAGTGGAGCAAATCAGGCCTCAAACCATGAGAAGCTCCAGCCCAATATGCAGCCAAAATGCCGCCCACCTCCGGGAGAATCTCAAGAGCAGGGGTTGGAGCAAGCCAGGCCTCAAACCACGAGAAGCTCCAGCCCAAAAGGCAGCCAAAATCCAGCCCACATCCGGGAGAATCTCAAGAGCAGGGGGTGGAACAAGCCAGGCCTCAAACCACGAGAAGCTCCAGCCCAATAGGCAGCCAAAATGCAGCCCACATCCGGGAGAATACCATGGGCAGGGGGTGGAGGAAGCCAGGCCTCAAACCACGAGAAGCTTCAGCCCAAAAGGCAGCCAAAATGCAGCCCACCTCCGGGAGAATCTCAAGAGCAGGAGGTGGAGCAAGCCAGGCCTCAAACCACGAGAAGCTCCAGCTCAAAATGCAGCTAAATTCCAGCCCACATCCGGGAGAATCTCAAGAGCAGGGGGTGGAGCAAGCCAGGCCTCAAAGCACGAGAAGCTCCAGCCCAAAAATCAGCCAAAATGCAGCCCATATCCGGAGAATGTCAAGAGCAGGGGTTGGAGGAAGGCAGGCCTCAAACCACGAGAAGCTCCAGCCCAAAAAGCAGCCAAAATGCAGCAAACATCCGGGAGAATCTCAAGAGCAGGGGGTGGAGCAAGCCAGGCCTCAAACCACGAGAAGCTCCAGCCCAAAAGGCACCCAAAATGCAGCCCACATCCGTGAGAAACTCAAGAGCAGGGGCTGGAGCAAGCCAGGCCTCAAACCACGAGAAGCTCCAGCCCAAAAGGTAGCCAAAATGCAGCCCACATCTGGTAGAATCTCAAGAGCAGGGGGTGGAGCAAGCCAGGCCTCAAACCACGAGAAGCTCCAGCACAAAAGGCAGCCAAAATGCAGCCCAACTCCGGGAGAATCTCAAGAGCAGGGGGTGGAGCCAACCATGCCCCAAACAACGAGAAGCTCCAGCCCAAAAGGCAGCCAAAATGCAGCCCACATCCGGGAGAATCTCAAGAGCAGGGGGTGGAGCAAGCCAGGCCTCAAACCACGAGAAGCTCCAGCCCAAAATGCAGCCAAAATGCAGCCCACATCTGGGAGAATATCAAGAGCAGGGGACGGAGAAAGCCAGGGTTCAAACCACGAGAAGCTCCAGCCCAAAAGGGAGCCAAAATGCAGCCCACATCCGGGAGAATCTCAAGAGCAGGGGGTGGAGCAAGCCAGGCCTCAAACCTCGAGAAGCTCCATCCCAAAAGGCAGCCAAAATGCAGCCCACATGCGGGAGAATCTCAAGAGCAGGGGGTGGAGCAAGCCAGGCCTCAAACCATGAGAAGCTCCAGCCCAATAGGCAGCCAAAATGCAGCCCACATCTGGGACAATATCAAGAGCAGGGGGTGGAGCAAGCCAGGCCTCAAACCACGAGAAGCTCCAGCCCAAAAGGCAGCCAAAATGCAGCCCACATCCGGGAGAATCTCAAGAGCAGGGGGTGGAGCAAGCCAGGCCTCAAACCACGAGAAGCTCCATCCCAAAATGCAGCCCAAATGCAGCCCAAATGCGGGAGAATCTCAAGAGCAGGGGGTGGAGCAAGCCAGGCCTCAAACCACGAGAAGCTCCAGCCCAAAAGGCAGCCAAAATCCAGCCCACATCCGGGAGAATCTCAAGAGCAGGGGTTGGAGAAAGACAGGCCTCAAACCACGAGAAGCTGCAGCCCAAAATGCAGCCAAAATGCAGCCCACATCCGGGAGAATATCATGGGCAGGGAGTGGAGCAAGCCAGGCCTCAAACCACGAGAAGCTCCAGCCCAAAAGGCAGCCAAAATGCAGCCCACATCCGGGAGAATCGCAAGAGCAGGGGGTGGAGCAAGCCAGGCCTCAAACCACGAGAAGCTCCAGCCCAAAAGGGAGCCAAAATGCAGCCCACATCCGGGAGAATCTCAAGAGCAGGGGGTGGAGCAAGCCAGGCCTCAAACCTCGAGAAGCTCCATCCCAAAAGGCAGCCAAAATGCAGCCCACATGCGGGAGAATCTCAAGAGCAGGGGGTGGAGCAAGCCAGGCCTCAAACCATGAGAAGCTCCAGACCAATAGGCAGCCAAAATGCAGCCCACATCTGGGACAATATCAAGAGCAGGGGGTGGAGCAAGCCAGGCCTCAAACCACGAGAAGCTCCAGCCCAAAAGGCAGCCAAAATGCAGCCCACATCCGGGAGAATCTCAAGAGCAGGGGGTGGAGCAAGCCAGGCCTCAAACCACGAGAAGCTCCATCCCAAAATGCAGCCAAAATGCAGCCCAAATGCGGGAGAATCTCAAGAGCAGGGGGTGGAGCAAGCCAGGCCTCAAACCACGAGAAGCTCCAGCCCAAAAGGCAGCCAAAATCCAGCCCACATCCGGGAGAATCTCAAGAGCAGGGGTTGGAGAAAGACAGGCTTCAAACCACGAGAAGCTGCAGCCCAAAATGCAGCCAAAATGCAGCCCACATCCGGGAGAATATCATGGGCAGGGAGTGGAGCAAGCCAGGCCTCAAACCACGAGAAGCTCCAGCCCAAAAGGCAGCCAAAATGCAGCCCACATCCGGGAGAATCGCAAGAGCAGGGGGTGGAGCAAGCCAGGCCTCAAACCACGAGAAGCTCCAGCCCAAAAGGCAGCCAAAATCCAGCCCACATCCGGGAGAATCTCAAGAGCAGGGGGTGGAGCAAGCCAGGCCTCAAACCACAGGAAGCTCCAGTTCAAGACGCAGCCAAAATGCAGCCCACATCCGGGAGAATCTCAAGAGCAGGTGGTGGAGCAAGCCAGGCCTCAAACCACGAGAAGCTCCAGCCCAAAAAGCAGCCAAAATGCAGCCCACATCTGGGAGAATCGCAAGAGCAGGGGGTGGAGCAAGCCAGGCCTCAAACCACGGGAAGCTCCAGCCGAAGAGGCAGCCAAAATCCAGCCAACATCCGGGAGAATCTCAAGAGCAGGGGGTGGAGCAAGCCAGGCCTCAAACCACGAGAAGCTCCAGCCCAAAATGCAGCCAACATGCAGCCCATATCCGGGAGAATATCAAGAGCAGGGGGTGGAGCAAGCCAGGCCTCAAACCACGAGAAGCTCCAGCCCAAAGTTCAGCCAAAATCCTAACCACATACAGGAGAATATGAAGAGTAGGGGATGGAGCAAGCCAAGGCTCAAACCACGAGAAGCTCCAGCCCAAAAGGCAGCCAAAATGCAGCCCACATCCGGGAGAATCTCAAGAGCAGGGGGTGGAGCAAGCCAGGCCTCAAACCATGAGAAGCTCCAGCCCAAAAAGCAGCCAAAATGCAGCCCACATCCGGGAGAATCTCAAGAGCAGGGGGTGGAGCAAGCCAGGCCTCAAACCACAGGAAGCTCCAGTTCAAGACGCAGCCAAAATGCAGCCCACATCCGGGAGAATCTCAAGAGCAGGTGGTGGAGCAAGCCAGGCCTCAAACCACGAGAAGCTCCATGCCCAAAATGCAGCTAAACTCCAGCCCACATCCGGGAGAATTTCAAGAGCAGGGGATGGAGCAAGGCAGGCCTCAAACCACGAGAAGCTCCAGCCCAAAGGGTAGCCAAACTCCAGCCCACATCCGGGAGAATCTCATGAGCAGGGGGTGGAGCAAGCCAGGCCTCAAACCACGAGAAGCTCCAGCCCAAAAGGCAGCCAAAATGCAGCCCACATCCGGGAGAAACTAAAAAGCAGGGGGTGGAGCAAGCCAGGCCTCAAACCACGAGAAGCTCCAGCCCAAAAAGCAGCCAAAATGCAGCCCACATCTGGGAGAATCTCAAGAGCAGGGGGTGGAGCAAGCCAGGCCTCAAACCACGAGAAGCTCCAGCCCAAGAGGCAGCCAAAATCCAGCCAACATCCGGGAGAATCTCAAGAGCAGGGGGTGGAGCAAGCCAGGCCTCAAACCACGAGAAGCTCCAGCCCAAAATGCAGCCAACATGCAGCCCATATCCGGGAGAATATCAAGAGCAGGGGGTGGAGCAAACCAGGCCTCAAACCACGAGAAGCTCCAGCCCAAAAATCAGCCAAAATGCAGCCCACATCCGGAGAATGTCAAGAGCAGGGGTTGGAGGAAGGCACGCCTCAAACCACGAGAAGCTCCAGCCCAAAAAGCAGCCAAAATGCAGCAAACATCCGGGAGAATCTCAAGAGCAGGGGGTGGAGCAAGGCAGGCCTCAAACCACGAGAAGCTCCATCCCAAAAGGCAGCCAAAATGCAGCCCACATGCGGGAGAATATCAAGAGCAGGGGGTGGAGCAAGCCAGGCCTCAAACAACGAGAAGCTCCAGCCCAAAGTTCAGCCAAAATCCTAACCACATACAGGAGAATATGAAGAGTAGGGGATGGAGCAAGACAAGGCTCAAACCACGAGAAGCTCCAGCCCAAAAGGCAGCCAAAATTCAGCCCACATCCGGGAGAATCTCAAGAGCAGGGGGTGGAGCAAGCCAGGCCTCAAACCATGAGAAGCTCCAGCCCAAAAAGCAGCCAAAATCCAGCCCACCTCCGGGAGAATCTCAAGAGCAGGGGGTGGAGCAAGCCAGGCCTCAAACCACGAGAAGCTCCAGCCCAAAAGGCAGCCAAAATGCAGCCCACCTCCGGGAGAATCTCAAGAGCAGGGGGTGGAGCAAGCCAGGTCTCAAACCACGAGAAGCTCCAGCCCAAAAGGCAGCCAAAATGCAGCCCACATCCGGGAGAATCTCAAGAGCAGGGGGTGGAGCAAGCCAGGCCTCAAACCACGAGAAGCTCCAGCCCAAAATGCAGCCAAAATGCAGCCCACATCCGTGAGAATCTCAAGAGCAGGGGGTGGAGCAAGCCAGGCCTCAAACCACGAGAAGCTCCAGCCCAAAAGGCAGCCAAAATGCAGCCCACATCCGGGAGAATCTCAAGAGCAGGGGGTGGAGCAAGCCAGGCCTCAAACCACGAGAAGCTCCAGCCCAAAGAGCAACCAAAATGCAGACCACATCCGGGAGAATCTCAAGAGCAGGGGGTGGAGCCAGCCATGCCCCAAACAACGAGAAGCTCCAGCCCAAAAGGCAGCCAAAATGCAGCCCACCTCCGGGAGAATCTCAAGAGCAGGGGGTGGAGCAAGCCAGGGCTCAAACCACGAGAAGCTGCAGCCCAAAGTTCAGCCAAAATCCTAACCACATACAGGAGAATATGAAGAGTAGGGGATGGAGCAAGCCAAGGCTCAAACCACGAGAAGCTCCAGCCCAAAAGGCAGCCAAAATTCAGCCCACATCCGGGAGAATCTCAAGAGCAGGGGGTGGAGCAAGCCAGGCCTCAAACCATGAGAAGCTCCAGCCCAAAAAGCAGCCAAAATCCAGCCCACATCCGGGAGAATCTCAAGAGCAGGGGGTGGAGCAAGCCAGGCCTCAAACCACGAGAAGCTCCAGCCCAAAAGGCAGCCAAAATGCAGCCCACCTCCGGGAGAATCTCAAGAGCAGGGGGTGGAGCAAGCCAGGCCTCAAACCACAAGAAGCTCCAGCCCAACAGGCAGCCAAAATGCAGCCCACATCCGGGAGAATCTCAAGAGCAGGGGGTGGAGCAAGCCAGGCCTCAAACCATGAGAAGCTCCAGCCCAAAAAGCAGCCAAAATCCAGCCCACCTCCGGGAGAATCTCAAGAGCAGGGGGTGGAGCAAGCCAGGCCTCAAACCACGAGAAGCTCCAGCCCAAAAGGCAGCCAAAATGCAGCCCACCTCCGGGAGAATCTCAAGAGCAGGGGGTGGAGCAAGCCAGGCCTCAAACCATGAGAAGCTCCAGCCCAAAAAGCAGCCAAAATCCAGCCCACCTCCGGGAGAATCTCAAGAGCAGGGGGTGGAGCAAGCCAGGCCTCAAACCACGAGAAGCTCCAGCCGAAATGGCAGCAAAAATGCAGCCCACCTCCCTGAGAATATCAAGAGCAGTGCTTGGAGGAAGCCAGGCCTCAAACCACGAGAAGCTCCAGCCCAAAAGGCAGCCAAAATGCAGCCCACATCCGGGAGAATCTCAAGAGCAGGGGGTGGAGCAAGCCAGGCCTCAAACCACGAGAAGCTCCAGCCCAAAAGGCAGCCAAAATGCAGCCCACATCCGGGAGAATATCAAGAGCAGGGGGTGGAGCAAGCCAGGCCTCAAACCCCGAGAAGCTCCAGCCCAAAAGGCAGCCAAAATGCAGCCCACCTCCGGGAGAATCTCAAGAGCAGGGGTGGAGCAAGCCAGGCCTCAAACCTTGAGAAGCTCCAGCCCAAAAGGCAGCCAAAATGCAGCCCACATCCGGGAGAATCTCAAGAGCAGGGGCTGGAGCAAGCCAGGCCTCAAACCACGAGAAGCTCCAGCCCTAAAGGCAGCCAAAATGCAGCCCACATCCGGGAGAATCTCAAGAGCAGGGGGTGGAGCAAGCCAGGCCTCAAACCTCGAGAAGCTCCAGCCCAAAAGGCAGTCAAAATGCAGCCCACATCCGGGAGAATCTCAAGAGCAGGGGGTGGAGCAACCCAGGCCTCAAACCACGAGAAGCTCCAGCCCAAAAGTCAGCCAAAATGCAGCCCACCTCCGGGAGAATCTCAAGAGCAGGGGGTGGAGCAAGCCAGGCCTCAAACCACGAGAAGCTCCAGCCCAAAAGGCAGCCAAAATCCAGCCCACATCCGGGAGAATCTCAAGAGCAGGGGGTGGAGCAAGGCAGGCCTCAAACCAGGAGAAGCTCCAGCCCAAGAATCAGCCAAAATGCAGCCCACATCGGGGAGAATATCAAGAGCAGGGGGTGGAGCAAGCCAGGCCTCAAACCACGAGAAGCTCCAGCCCAAAAGGCAGCCAAAATGCAGCCCACATCCGGGAGAATCTCAAGAGCAGGGGGTGGAGCAAGCCAGGCCTCAAACCACGAGAAGCTCCAGCCCAAAAGGCAGCCAAAATGCAGCCCACATCCGGGACAATTTCAAGAGCAGGGGGTGGAGCAAACCAGGCCTCAAACCACGAGAAGCTCCAGCCCAAATTGCAGCCAAAATGCAGCCCACATCCGGGAGAATCTCAAGAGCAGGGGGTGGAGCAAGCCAGGCCTCAAACCACGAGAAGCTCCAGCCCAAAAGGCAGCCAAAATGCAGCCCACATCCGGGAGAATATCAAGAGCAGGGGGTGGAGCAAGCCAGGCCTCAAACCACGAGAAGCTCCAGCCCAAAAGGCAGCCAAAATGCAGCCCACATCCGGGAGAATATCAAGAGCAGGGGGTGGACCAAGCCAGGCCTCAAACCCCGAGAAGCTCCAGCCCAAAAGGCAGCCAAAATGCAGCCCACCTCCGGGAGAATCTCAAGAGCAGGGGGTGGAGCAAGCCAGGCCTCAAACCTTGAGAAGCTCCAGCCCAAAAGGCAGCCAAAATGCAGCCCACATCCGGGAGAATCTCAAGAGCAGGGGGTGGAGCAAGCCAGGCCTCAAACCACGAGAAGCTCCAGCCCAAAAGGCAGCCAAAATGCAGCCCACATCCGGGAGAATCTCAAGAGCAGGGGGTGGAGCAAGCCAGGCCTCAAACCACGAGAAGCTCCAGCCCAAAAGGCAGCCAAAATGCAGCCCACATCCGGGAGAATCTCAAGAGCAGGGGGTGGAGCAAGCCAGGCCTCAAACCACGAGAAGCTCCAGCCCAAAAGGCAGCCAAAATGCAGCCCACCTCCGGGAGAATCTCAAGAGCAGGGGGTGGAGCAAGCCAGGCCTCAAACCACGAGAAGCTCCAGCCCAAAAGGCAGCCAAAATGCAGCCCACATCCGGGAGAATCTCAAGAGCAGGGGGTGGAGCAAGCCAGGCCTCAAACCTCGAGAAGCTCCAGCCCAAAAGGCAGTCAAAATGCAGCCCACATCCGGGAGAATCTCAAGAGCAGGGGGTGGAGCAACCCAGGCCTCAAACCACGAGAAGCTCCAGCCCAAAAGGCAGCCAAAATGCAGCCCACCTCCGGGAGAATCTCAAGAGCAGGGGGTGGAGCAAGCCAGGCCTCAAACCACGAGAAGCTCCAGCCCAAAATGCACCCAAAATCCAGCCCTCATCCGGGAGAATATCAAGAGCAGGGGGTGGAGCAAGGCAGGCCTCAAACCACGAGAAGCTCCAGCCCAAAAGGCAGCCAAAATGCAGCCCACATCCGGGAGAATCTCAAGAGCAGGGGGTGGAGCAAGCCAGGCCTCAAACCACGAGAAGCTCCAGCCCAAATGCAGCCAAAATCCAGCCCACATCCGGGAGAATCTCAAGAGCAGGGGGTGGAGCAAGCCAGGCCTCAAACCACGAGAAGCTCCAGACCAAAAGGCAGCCAAAATGCAGCCCACATCCGGGAGAATCTCAAGAGCAGGGGGTGGAGCAAGGCAGGCCTCAAACCAGGAGAAGCTCCAGCCCAAAAGGCAGCCAAAATGCAGCCCACCTCCGGGAGAATCTCAAGAGCAGGGGGTGGAGCAAGCCAGGCCTCAAAACACTAGAAGCTCCAGCCCAAAAGGCAGCCAAAATGCAGCCCACATCCGGGAGAATCTCAAGAGCAGGGGGTGGAGCAAGCCAGGCCTCAAACCATGAGAAGCTCCAGCCCAAAAGGCAGCCAAAATCCAGCCCACATCCGGGAGAATCTCAAGAGCAGGGGGTGGAGCAAGCCAGGCCTCAAACCACGAGAAGCTCCAGCCCAAAATGCACCCAAAATCCAGCCCTCATCTGGGAGAATATCAAGAGCAGGGGGTGGAGCAAGCCAGGCCTCAAACCACGAGAAGCTCCAGCCCAAAAGGCAGCCAAAATGCAGCCCACCTCCGGGAGAATCTCAAGAGCAGGGGGTGGAGCAAGCCAGGCCTCAAACCATGAGAAGCTCCAGCCCAAAAGGCAGCCAAAATCCAGCCCACATCCGGGAGAATCTCAAGAGCAGGGGGTGGAGCAAGCCAGGCCTCAAACCACGAGAAGCTCCAGCCCAAAATGCACCCAAAATCCAGCCCTCATCCGGGAGAATCTCAAGAGCAGGGGGTGGAGCAAGCCAGGCCTCAAACCACGAGAAGCTCCAGCCCAAACTGCAGCCAAAATGCAGCCCACCTCCGTGAGAATCTCAAGAGCAGGGGGTGGAGCAAGCCAGGCCTCAAACCACGAGAAGCTCCAGCCAAAAAGGCAGCCAAAATGCAGCCCACATCCAGGAGAATATGAAGAGCAGGGGGTGGAGAAAGCCAGGCCTCAAACCACGAGAAGCTCCAGCCCAAAAGGCAGCCAAAATGCAGCCCACATCCGGGAGAATCTCAAGAGCAGGGGGTGGAGCAAGCCAGGCCTCAAACCACGAGAAGCTCCAGCCCAAAATGCAGCCAAAATGCAGCCCATATCCGGGAGAATCTCAAGAGCATGGGGTGGAGCAAGCCAGGCCTCAAACCACGAGAAGCTCCAGCCCAAAAGGCAGCCAAAATCCAGCCCACATCCGGGAGAATCTCAAGAGCACGGGGTGGAGCAAGCCAGGCCTCAAACCACGAGAAGCTCCAGCCCAAAATGCAGCCAAAATGCAGCCCACATCCAGGAGAATATGAAGAGCAGGGGGTGGAGCAAGCCAGGCCTCGAACCACGAGAAGCTCCAGCCCAAAAGGCAGCCAAAATGCAGCCCACATGCGGGAGAATCTCAAGAGCAGGGCGTGGAGCAAGCCAGGCCTCAAACCACGAGAAGCTCCAGCCCAAAAGCCAGCCAAAATGCAGCCCATATCCTGGAGAATCTCAAGAGCATGGGGTGGAGCAAGCCAGGCCTTAAACCACGAGAAGCTCCAGCCCAAAAGGCAGCCAAAATGCAGCCCACATCCGGGAGAATCTCAAGAGCAGGGGGTGGAGCAAGCCAGGCCTCAAACCACGAGAAGCTCCAGCCCAAGAATCAGCCAAAATGCAGCCCACCTCCGTGAGAAACTCAAGAGCAGGGGGTGGAGCAAGCCAGGCCTCAAACCACGAGAAGCTCCAGCCCAAAAGGCAGCCAAAATGCAGCCCACATCCGGGACAATTTCAAGAGCAGGGAGTGGAGCAAGCCAGGCCTCAAACCACGAGAAGCTCCAGCCCAAAAGGCAGCCAACATGCAGCCCACATCCGGGAGAATCTCAAGAGCAGGGGGTGGAGGAAGCCAGGCCTCAAACCTCGAGAAGCTCCAGCCCAAAAGGCAGTCAAAATGCAGCCCACATCCGGGAGAATCTCAAGAGCAGGGGGTGGAGCAAGCCAGGCCTCAAACCACGAGAAGCTCCAGCCCAAAAGGCAGCCAAAATGCAGCCCACCTCCGGGAGAATCTCAAGAGCAAGGGGTGGAGCAAGCCAGGCCTCAAACCATGAGAAGCTCCAGCCCAAAAGGCAGCCAAACTCCAGCCCACATCTGGGAGAATCTCAAGAGCAGGGGGTGGAGCAAGACAGGCCTCAAACCACGAGAAGCTCCAGCCCAAAATGCAGCCAAAATGCAGCCCACATCCAGGAGAATATCAAGAGCAGGGGGTGGAGCAAGCCAGGCCTCAAACCACGAGAAGCTCCAGCCCAAAAGGCAGCCAAAATGCAGCCCACATCCGGGAGAATCTCAAGAGCAGGGGGTGGAGCAAGCCAGGCTTCAAACCACGAGAAGCTCCAGCCCAAAAGGCAGCCAAAATGCAGCCCACATCTGGGAGAATCTCAAGAGCAGGGGGTGGAGCAAGCCAGGCCTCAAACCACGAGAAGTTCCAGCCCAAAAGGCAGCCAAAATGCAGCCCACATCCGGGAGAATCTCAAGAGCAGGGGGTGGAGCAAGCCAGGCCTCAAACCTCGAGAAGCTCCAGCCCAAAAGGCAGTCAAAATGCAGCCCACATCCGGGAGAATCTCAAGAGCAGGGCGTGGAGCAAGCCAGGCCTCAAACCACGAGAAGCTCCAGCCCAAAAGGCAGCCAAAATGCAGCCCACATCCAGGAGAATATGAAGAGCAGGGGGTGGAGCAAGCCAGGCCTCGAACCACGAGAAGCTCCAGCCCAAAAGGCAGCCAAAATCCAGCCCACATCCGGGAGAATCTCAAGAGCAGGGCGTGGAGCAAGCCAGGCCTCAAACCACGAGAAGCTCCAGCCCAAAATGCAGCCAAAATGCAGCCCACATCCGGGAGAATCTCAAGAGCATGGAGTGGAGCAAGGCAGGCCTCAAACCTCGAGAAGCTCCAGCCCAAAAGGCAGCCAAAATGCAGCCCACATCCGGGAGAATATGAAGACCAAGGGGTGGAGCAAGCCAGGCCTCGAACCACGGGAAGCTCCAGCCCAAAATGCAGCCAAAATCCAGCCCACATCCGGGAGAATCTCAAGAGCAGGGGGTGGTGCAAGTCAGGCCTCAAACCTCGAGAAGCTCCAGCCCAAAAGGCAGCCAAAATCCATCCCACATCCGGGAGAATCTCAAGAGCAGGGGGTGGAGCAAGCCAGGCCTCAAACCACGAGAAGCTCCAGCCCAAAAGGCAGCAAAAATGCAGCCCACCTCCGGGAGAATCTCAAGAGCAGGGGGTGGAGCAAGCCAGGCCTCAAACCCCGAGAAGCTCCAGCCCAAAAGGCAGCCAAAATGCAGCCCACATCCGGGAGAATCTCAAGAGCAGGGGGTGGAGCAAGCCAGGCCTCAAACCACGAGAAGCTCCAGCCCAAAAGGCAGCCAAAATGCAGCCCACCTCCGGGAGAATCTCAAGAGCAGGGGGTGGAGCAAGCCAGGCCTCAAGCCACGAGAAGCTCCAGCCCAAAATGCAGCCAAAATGCAGCCCACATCTGGGAGAATCTCAAGAGCAAGGGGTGGAGCAAGCCAGGCCTCAAAACATGAGAAGCTCCAGCCCAAAAGGCAGCCAAAATGCAGCCCACATCCAGGAGAATATGAAGAGCAGGGGGTGGAGCAAGCCAGGCCTCGAACCACGAGAAGCTCCAGCCCAAAAGGCAGCCAAAATGCAGCCCACATCCGGGAGAATATCAAGAGAAGGAGTTGGAGCAAGCCAGGCCTCAAACCACGAGAAGCTCCAGCCCAAAAGGCAGCCAAAATCCAGCCCACATCCGGGAGAATCTCAAGAGCAGGGGGTGGAGCAAGGCAGGCCTCAAACCTCGAGAAGCTCCAGCCCAAAAGGCAGCCAAAATGCAGCCCACATCCGGGAGAATATGAAGACCAAGGGTTGGAGCAAGCCAGGCCTCGAACCACGGGAAGCTCCAGCACAAAATGCAGCCAAAATCCAGCCCACATCCGGGAGAATCTCAAGAGCAGGGGGTGGTGCAAGTCAGGCCTCAAACCTCGAGAAGCTCCAGCCCAAAAGGCAGCCAAAATCCATCCCACATCCGGGAGAATCTCAAGAGCAGGGGGTGGAGCAAGCCAGGCCTCAAACCACGAGAAGCTCCAGCCCAAAAGCCAGCCAAAATGCAGCCCACATCTGGGAGAATCTCAAGAGCAGGGGTTGGAGGAAGCCAGACCTCTAAACCACGAGAATCTCCAGCCCAAAATACAGCCAAAATTCAGCGCACATCCAGGAGAATCTCAAGAGCAGGGGGTGGAGCAAGCCAGGCCTCAAACCACAAGAAGCTCCAGCCCAAAAGGCAGCAAAAATGCAGCCCACATCCGGGAGAGTCTCAAGAGCAGGGGGTGGAGCAAGCCAGGCCTCAAACCACGAGAAGCTCCAGCCCAAAAGGCAGCCAAAATGCAGCCCACCTCCGGGAGAATCTCAAGAGCAGGGGGTGGAGCAAGCCAGGCCTCAAACCACGAGAAGCTCCAGCCCAAGAATCAGCCAAAATCCAGCCCACATCCGGGAGAATCTCAAGAGCAGGGTTTGGAGCAATCCAGGCCTCAAACCACGAGAAGCTCCAGCCCAAAATGCAGCCAAAATCCAGCCCACATCCAGGAGAATCTCAAGAGCAGGGGGTGGAGCAAGCCAGGCCTCAAACCACGAGAAGCTCCAGCCCAAAAGGCAGCCAAAATGCAGCCCACATCCGGGAGAATCTCAAGAGCAGGGGGTGGAGCAAGCCAGGCCCCAAACCACGAGAAGCTCCAGCCCAAAAGGCAGCCAAAATGCATCCCACATCCGGGAGAATCTCAAGAGCAGGGGGTGGAGAAAGCCAGGCCTCAAACCACGAGAAGCTCCAGCCCAACAGGCAGCCAAAATGCAGGCCACATCCGGGAGAATCTCAAGAGCAGGGGTTGGAGCAATCCAGGCCTCAAACCACGAGAATCTCCAGCCCAAAATGCAGCCAAAATGCAGCCCACATCCGGGAGAATCTCAAGAGCAGGGGGTGGAGCAAGCCAGGCCTCAAACCATGAGAAGCTCCAGCCCAAAAGGCAGCCAAAATGCAGCCCACATCCAGGAGAATCTCAAGAGCAGGGGGTGGAGCAAGCCAGTCCTCAAACCACGAGAAGCTCCAGCCCCAGTATCAGCCAAAATTCAGCCCACATCCGGGAGAATCTCAAGAGCAGGGGGTGGAGCAAGCCAGGCCTCAAACCACGAGAAGCTCCAGCCCAAAAAGCAGCCAAAATCCAGCCCACATCCAGGAGAATATCAAGAGCAGGGGGTGGTGCAAGCCAGGCCTCAAACCATGAGAAGCTCCAGCCCAAAATGCAGCCAAAATGCAGCCCACATCTGGGAGAATCTCAAGAGCAAGGGGTGGAGCAAGCCAGGCCTCAAACCACGAGAAGCTCCAGCCCAAAATGCAGACAAAATGTAGCCCACATCCAGGAGAATCTCAAGAGCAGGTGGAGGAGCAAGGCAGGCCTCAAATCGCGAGATGCTCCAGCCCAAAAGGCAGCCAAAATGCAGCCCACATCCGGGAGAATCTCAAGAGCAGGGGTTGGAGCAAGCCAGGCCTCAAACCACGAGAAGCTCCAGCCCAAAAGGCAGCCAAAATGCAGCCCACCTCCGGGAGAATCTCAAGAGCAGGGGGTGGAGCAAGCCAGGCCTCAAACCACGAGAAGCTCCAGCCCAAGAATCAGCCAAAATGCAGCCCACATCCGGGAGAATCTCAAGAGCAGGGGTTGGAGCAATCCAGGCCTCAAACCACGAGAAGCTCCAGCCCAAAATGCAGCCAAAATCCAGCCCACATCCAGGAGAATCTCAAGAGCAGGGGGTGGAGCAAGCCAGGCCTCAAACCACGAGAAGCTCCAGCCCAAAAGGCAGCCAAAATGCAGCCCACATCCGGGAGAATCTCAAGAGCAGGGGGTGGAGCAAGCCAGGCCTCAAACCACGAGAAGCTCCAGCCCAAAAGGCAGCCAAAATCCAGCCCACATCCGGGAGAATCTCAAGAGCAGGGGGTAGAGCAAGCCAGGCCTCAAACCACGAGAAGCTCCAGCCCAAAAGGCAGCCAAAATGCAGCCCACATCCAGGAGAATCTCAAGAGCAGGGGGTGGAGCAAGCCAGTCCTCAAACCTTGAGAAGCTCCAGCCCAAGTATCAGCCAAAATGCAGGCCACCTACGGGAGAATCTCAAGAGCAGGGGGTGGAGCAAGCCAGGCCTCAAACCACGAGAAGCTCCAGCCCAAAATGCAGCCAAAATCCAGCCCACATCCGGGACAATTTCAAGAGCAGGGGGTGGAGCAAGCCAGGCCTCAAACCACGAGAAGCTCCAGCCCAAAAGGCAGCCAAAATGCAGCCCACATCCAGGAGAATATCAAGAGCAGGGGGTGGTGCAAGCCAGGCCTCAAACCATGAGAAGCTCCAGCCCAAAAGGCAGCCAAAATGCAGCCCACATCTGGGAGAATCTCAAGAGCAAGGGATGGAGCAAGCCAGGCCTCAAACCACGAGAAGCTCCAGCCCAAAATTCAGACAAAATGCAGCCCACATCCAGGAGAATCTCAAGAGCAGGGGGTGGAGCAAGGCAGGCCTCAAACCGCGAGATGCTCCAGCCCAAAATGCAGCCAAAATGCAGCCCACATCCGGGAGAATCTCAAGAGCAGGGGTTGGAGCAAGCCAGGCCTCAAACCACGAGAAGCTCCAGCCCAAGAATCAGCCAAAATGCAGCCCACATCCGGGAGAATCTCAAGAGCAGGGGGTGGAGCAAGCCAGGCCTCAAACCACGAGAAGCTCCAGCCCAAAAGGCAGCCAAAATGCAGCCCACATCTGGGAGAATCTCAAGAGCAGGGGGTGGAGCAAGCCAGGCCTCAAACCACGAGAAGCTCCAGCCCAAAATGTAGCCAAAATGCAGCCCACATCCGGGAGAATCTCAAGAGCAGGGGGTGGAGCAAGCCAGGCCTCAAACCTCGAGAAGCTCCAGCCCAAAATGTAGCCAAAATGCAGCCCACATACAGGAGAATCTCAAGAGCAGGGGTTTGAGCAAGCCAGGCCTCAAACCACGAGAAGCTCCAGCCCAAAAGGCAGCCAAAATGCAGCCCTTATAAGGGAGAATCTCAAGAGCAGGGGGTGGAGCAAGCCAGGCCTCAAACCACGAGAAGCTCCAGCCCAAGAATCAGCCAAAATGCAGCCCACCTCCGGGAGAATCTCAAGAGCAGGGGGTGGAGCAAGCCAGGCCTCAAACCACGAGAAGCTCCAGCCCAACAGGCAGCCAAAATCCAGCCCACATCCGGGAGAATCTCAAGAGCAGGGAGTGGAGCAAGCCAGGCCTCAAACCACGAGAAGCTCCAGCCCAAAAGGAAGACAAAATCCAGCCCACATCCGGGAGAATCTCAAGAGCAGGGGGTGGAGCAAGCCAGGCCTCAAACCACGAGAAGCTCCAGCCCAAAAGGCAGCCAAAATGCAGCCCACATCCAGGAGAATCTCAAGAGCAGGGGGTGGAGCAAGCCAGTCCTCAAACCTTGAGAAGCTCCAGCCCAAGTATCAGCCAAAATTCAGCCCACCTCCGGGAGAATCTCAAGAGCAGGGGGTGGAGCAAGCCAGGCCTCAAACCACGAGAAGCTCCAGCCCAAAAGGCAGCCAAAATCCAGCCCACATCCGGGACAATTTCAAGAGCAGGGGGTGGAGCAAGCCAGGCCTCAAACCACGAGAAGCTCCAGCCCAAAATGCAGCCAAAATGCAGCCCACATCCAGGAGAATCTCAAGAGCAGGGGTTGGAGCAAGCCAGGCCTCAAACCACGAGAAGCTCCAGCCCTAAAGGCAGACAAAATCCAGCCCTTATAAGGGAGAATCTCAAGAGCAGGGGGTGGAGCAAGCCAGGCCTCAAACCACGAGAAGCTCCAGCCCAAGAATCAGCCATAATGCAGCCCACATCCGGGAAAATCTCAAGAGCAGGGGGTGGAGCAAGCCAGGCCTCAAACCACGAGAAGCTCCAGCCCAAAAGGCAGCCAAAATGCAGCCCACATTCGGGAGAATCTCAAGAGCAGGGGGTGGAACAAGCCAGGCCTCAAACCACGAGAAGCTCCAGCCCTAAATGCAGCCAAAATCCAGCCCACATCCGGGAGAATCTCAAGAGCAGGGGGTGGAGCAAGCCAGGCCTCAAACCACGAGAAGCTCCAGCCCAAAATGCAGCCAAAATGCAGCCCATATCCGGGAGAATCTCAAGAGCAGGGGGTGGAGCAAGCCAGGCCTCAAACCACGAGAAGCTCCAGCCCAAAAGGCAGCCAAAATGCAGCCCACCTCCGGGAGAATCTCAAGAGCAGGGGGTGGAGCAAGCCAGGCCTCAAACCACGAGAAGCTCCAGCCCAAAAGGCAGCCAAAATCCAGCCCACCTCCGGGAGAATCTCAAGAGTAGGGGGTGGAGCAAGCCAGGCCTCAAACCACGAGAAGCTCCAGCCCAAGAATCAGCCAAAATGCAGTCCACATCCAGGAGAATCTCAAGAGCAGGGGGTGGAGCAAGCCAGGCCTCAAACCTCGAGAAGCTCCAGCCCAAATGGCAGCCAAAATGCAGCCCACATCCGGGAGAATCTCAAGAGCAGGGGGTGGAGTAAGCCAGCCCTCAAACCACAAGAAGCTCCAGCTCAAAAGGCAGCCAAAATCCAGCCCACATCCGGGAGAATATCAAGAGCAGGGGGTGGAGCAAGCCAGGCCTCAAACCATGAGAAGCTCCAGCCCTAAAGTCAGCCAAAATGCAGCCCACATCCAGGAGAATATGAAGAGCAGGGGGTGGAGCAAGCCAGGCCTCAAACCATGAGAAGCTCCAGCCCTAAAGTCAGCCAAAATGCAGCCCACAACCGGGAGAATCTCAAGAGCATGGGGTGGAGCAAGCCAGGCCTCAAACCCCGAGAAGCTCCAGCCCAAAAGGCAGCAAAAATGCAGCCCACATCCAGGAGAATATGAAGAGCAGGGGGTGGAGCAAGGCAGGCCTCAAACCATGAGAAGCTCCAGCCCAAAAGGCAGCCAAAATGCAGCCCACATCCAGGAGAATATGAAGAGCAGGGGGTGGAGCAAGCCAGGCCTCAAACCTCGAGAAGCTCCAGCCCAAAAAGGCAGCCAAAATGCAGCCCACCTCCGTGAGAATTTCAAGAGCAGGGGGTGGAGCAAGCCAGGCCTCAAACCACGAGAAGCTCCAGCCCAAAAGGCAGCCAAAATGCAGCCCATATCCGGGAGAATCTCAAGAGCATGGGGTGGAGCAAACCAGGCCTCAAACCACGAGAAGCTCCAGCCCAAAAGGCAGCCAAAATCCAGCCCACATCCAGGAGAATATCAAGAGCAGGGGGTGATGCAAGCCAGGCCTCAAACCATGAGAAGCTCCAGCCCAAAATGCAGCCAAAATGCAGCCCACATCTGGGAGAATCTCAAGAGCAAGGGGTGGAGCAAGGCAGGCCTCAAACCACGAGAAGCTCCAGCCCAAAATGCAGACAAAATGCAGCCCACATCCAGGAGAATCTCAAGAGCAGGGGGTGGAGCAAGCCAGGCCTCAAACCGCGAGATGCTCCAGCCCAAAAGGCAGCCAAAATGCAGCCCACATCCGGGAGAATCTCAAGAGCAGGGGTTGGAGCAAGCCAGGCCTCAAACCACGAGAAGCTCCAGCCCAAGAATCAGCCAAAATGCAGCACACATCCAGGAGAATCTCAAGAGCAGGGGGTGGAGCAAGCCAGGCCTCAAACCACGAGAAGCTCCAGCCCAAAAAGCAGCCAAAATGCAGCCCACATCCAGGAGAATATGAAGAGCAGGGGGTGGAGCAAGCCCGGCCTCGAACCACGAGAAGCTCCAGCCCAAAAGGCAGCCAAAATGCAGCCCACATCCGGGAGAATCTCAAGAGCAGGGTGTGGAGCAAGCCAGGCCTCAAACCACGAGAAGCACCAGCCCAAAATGCAGCCAAAATGCAGCCCATATCCGGGAGAATCTCAAGAGCATGGGGTGGAGCAAGCCAGGCCTCAAACCACGAGAAGCTCCAGCCCAAAATGCAGCCAAAATGCAGCCCATATCCGGGAGAATCTCAAGAGCATGGGGTGGAGCAAACCAGGCCTCAAACCACGAGAAGCTCCAGCCCAAAAGGCAGCCAAATCCAGCCCACATCCAGGAGAATATCAAGAGCATGGGGAGGTGCAAGCCAGGCCTCAAACCATGAGAAGCTCCAGCCCAAACTGCAGCCAAAATGCAGCCCACATCTGGGAGAATCTCAAGAGCAAGGGGTGGAGCAAGGCAGGCCTCAAACCACGAGAAGCTCCAGCCCAAAAGGCAGACAAAATGCAGCCCACATCTGGGAGAATCTCAAGAGCAGGGGGTGGAGCAAGCCAGGCCTCAAACCACGAGAAGCTCCAGCCCAAAAGGCAGCCAAAATGCAGCCCACATCCGGGAGAATCTCAAGAGCAGGGGTTGGAGCAAGCCAGGCCTCAAACCACGAGAAGCTCCAGCCCAAGAATCAGCCAAAATGCAGCCCACATCCGGGAGAATCTCAAGAGCAGGGTTTTGAGCAAGCCAGGCCTCAAACCACGAGAAGCTCCAGCCCTAAAGGCAGCCAAAATCCAGCCCTTATAAGGGAGAATCTCAAGAGCAGGGGGTGGAGCAAGCCAGGCCTCAAACCACGAGAAGCTCCAGCCCAAAAGGCAGCCAAAATGCAGCCCACATCCGGGAGAATCTCAAGAGCAGGGGGTGGAGCAAGCCAGGCCTCAAACCACGAGAAGCTCCAGCCCAAAATACAGCCAAAATGCAGCCCACCTCCGGGAGAATCTCAAGAGCAGGGGGTGGAACAAGCCAGGCCTCAAACCACGAGAAGCTCCAGCCCAAAAGGCAGCCAAAATGCAGCCCACATCCGGGAGAATCTCAAGAGCAGGGGATGGAGTAAGCCAGCCTTCAAACCACAAGAAGCTCCAGCCCTAAATGCAGCCAAAATCCAGCCCACATCCGGGAGAATCTCAAGAGCAGGGGGTGGAGCAAGCCAGGCCTCAAACCACGAGAAGCTACAGCCCAAAAGGCAGCCAAAATGCAGCCCACATCTGGGAGAATCTCAAGAGCAGGGGGTGGAGCAAGCCAGGCCTCAAACCACGAGAAGCTCCAGCCCAAAAGGCAGCCAAAATGCAGCCCACCTCCGGGAGAATCTCAAGAGCAGGGGGTGGAGCAAGCCAGGCCTCAAACCACGAGAAGCTCCAGCCCAAAAGGCAGCCAAAATGCAGCCCACATCCGGGAGAATCTCAAGAGCAGGGGATGGAGTAAGCCAGCCTTCAAACCACAAGAAGCTCCAGCTCAAAAGGCAGCCAAAATCCAGCCCACATCCGGGAGAATATCAAGAGCAGGGGGTGGAGCAAGCCAGGCCTCAAACCATGAGAAGCCCCAGCCCAAAAGGGAGCCAAATACCAGCCCACATCCAGGAGAATCTCAAGAGCAGGGGGTGGAGCAAGCCCGGCCTCGAACCACGAGAAGCTCCAGCCCAAAATGCAGCCAAAATGCAGCCCACATCCGGGAGAATCTCAAGAGCAGGGTGTGGAGCAAGCCAGGCCTCAAACCACGAGAAGCACCAGCCCAAAATGCAGCCAAAATGCAGCCCATATCCGGGAGAATCTCAAGAGCATGGGGTGGAGCAAGCCAGGCCTCAAACCACGAGAAGCTCCAGCCCAAAATGCAGCCAAAATGCAGCCCATATCCGGGAGAATCTCAAGAGCATGGGGTGGAGCAAACCAGGCCTCAAACCACGAGAAGCTCCAGCCCAAAAGGCAGCCAAATCCAGCCCACATCCAGGAGAATATCAAGAGCATGGGGAGGTGCAAGCCAGGCCTCAAACCATGAGAAGCTCCAGCCCAAAATGCAGCCAAAATGCAGCCCACATCTGGGAGAATCTCAAGAGCAAGGGGTGGAGCAAGGCAGGCCTCAAACCACGAGAAGCTCCAGCCCAAAAGGCAGACAAAATGCAGCCCACATCTGGGAGAATCTCAAGAGCAGGGGGTGGAGCAAGCCAGGCCTCAAACCGCGAGATGCTCCAGCCCAAAAGGCAGCCAAAATGCAGCCCACATCCGGGAGAATCTCAAGAGCAGGGGTTGGAGCAAGCCAGGCCTCAAACCACGAGAAGCTCCAGCCCAAGAATCAGCCAAAATGCAGCGCACATCCGGGAGAATCTCAAGAGCAGGGTTTTGAGCAAGCCAGGCCTCAAACCACGAGAAGCTCCAGCCCTAAAGGCAGCCAAAATCCAGCCCTTATAAGGGAGAATCTCAAGAGCAGGGGGTGGAGCAAGCCAGGCCTCAAACCACGAGAAGCTCCAGCCCAAAAGGCAGCCAAAATGCAGCCCACATCCGGGAGAATCTCAAGAGCAGGGGGTGGAGCAAGCCAGGCCTCAAACCACGAGAAGCTCCAGCCCAAAATACAGCCAAAATGCAGCCCACCTCCGGGAGAATCTCAAGAGCAGGGGGTGGAACAAGCCAGGCCTCAAACCACGAGAAGCTCCAGCCCAAAAGGCAGCCAAAATGCAGCCCACATCCGGGAGAATCTCAAGAGCAGGGGATGGAGTAAGCCAGCCTTCAAACCACAAGAAGCTCCAGCCCTAAATGCAGCCAAAATCCAGCCCACATCCGGGAGAATCTCAAGAGCAGGGGGTGGAGCAAGCCAGGCCTCAAACCACGAGAAGCTCCAGCCCAAAAGGCAGCCAAAATGCAGCCCACATCTGGGAGAATCTCAAGAGCAGGGGGTGGAGCAAGCCAGGCCTCAAACCACGAGAAGCTCCAGCCCAAAAGGCAGCCAAAATGCAGCCCACCTCCGGGAGAATCTCAAGAGCAGGGGGTGGAGCAAGCCAGGCCTCAAACCACGAGAAGCTCCAGCCCAAAAGGCAGCCAAAATGCAGCCCACATCCGGGAGAATCTCAAGAGCAGGGGATGGAGTAAGCCAGCCTTCAAACCACAAGAAGCTCCAGCTCAAAAGGCAGCCAAAATCCAGCCCACATCCGGGAGAATATCAAGAGCAGGGGGTGGAGCAAGCCAGGCCTCAAACCATGAGAAGCCCCAGCCCAAAAGGGAGCCAAATACCAGCCCACATCCAGGAGAATCTCAAGAGCAGGGGGTGGAGCAAGCCAGGCCTCAAACCATGAGAAGCTCCAGCCCTAAAGTCAGCCAAAATGCAGCCCACATCCGGGAGAATCTCAAGAGCAGGGGGTGGAGCAAGCCAGGCCTCAAACCACGAGAAGCTCCAGCCCAAAAGGCAGCAAAAATGCAGCCCACATCTGGGAGAATCTCAAGAGCAAGGGGTGGAGCAAGCCAGGCCTCAAACCACGAGAAGCTCCAGCCCAAAATGCAGACAAAATGCAGCCCACCTCCGGGAGAATCTCAAGAGCAGGGGGTGGAGCAAGGCAGGCCTCAAACCGCGAGATGCTCCAGCCCAAAAGGCAGCCAAAATGCAGCCCACATGCAGGAGAATCTCAAGAGCAGGGAGTGGAGCAAGCCAGGCCTCAAACCACGAGAAGCTCCAGCCCAAGAATCAGCCAAAATGCAGCCCACCTCCGGGAGAATCTCAAGAGCAGGGGGTGGAGCAAGCCAGGCCTCAAACCACGAGAAGCTCCAGCCCAAAAGGCAGCCAAAATGCAGCCCACATCCGGGAGAATCTCAAGAGCAGGGGGTGGAGTAAGCCAGCCCTCAAACCACAAGAAGCTCCAGCTCAAAAGGCAGCCAAAATCCAGCCCACATCCGGGAGAATATCAAGAGCAGGGGGTGGAGCAAGCCAGGCCTCAAACCATGAGAAGCCCCAGCCCAAAAGGGAGCCAAATACCAGCCCACATCCAGGAGAATCTCAAGAGCAGGGGGTGGAGCAAGCCAGGCCTCAAACCATGAGAAGCTCCAGCCCTAAAGTCAGCCAAAATGCAGCCCACATCCGGGAGAATCTCAAGAGCAGGGGGTGGAGCAAGCCAGGCCTCAAACCACGAGAAGCTCCAGCCCAAAAGGCAGCAAAAATTCAGCCCACATCTGGGAGAATCTCAAGAGCAAGGGGTGGAGCAAGCCAGGCCTCAAACCACGAGAAGCTCCAGCCCAAAAGGCAGCCAAAATGCAGCCCACATCCAGGAGAATCTCAAGAGCAGGGGGTGGAGCAAGCCAGGCCTCGAACCACGAGAAGCTCCAGCCCAAAAGGCAGCCAAAATGCA
Organism: Rhynochetos jubatus; assembly: GCA_027574665.1. NCBI lineage: Eukaryota > Metazoa > Chordata > Aves > Eurypygiformes > Rhynochetidae > Rhynochetos > Rhynochetos jubatus. The sequence goes on from CM050669.1 coordinate 2,117,589, forward strand.
GCCCACATCCGGGAGAATCTCAAGAGCAGGGGGTGGAGCAAGCCAGGCCTCAAACCACGAGAAGCTCCAGCCCAAAAGGCAGCCAAAATGCAGCCCACATCTGGGAGAATCTCAAGAGCAGGGGGTGGAGCAAGCCAGGCCTCAAACCACGAGAAGCTCCAGCCCAAAAGGCAGCCAAAATGCAGCCCACATCTGGGAGAATCTCAAGAGCAGGGGGTGGAGCAAGCCAGGCCTCAAACCACGAGAAGCTCCAGCCCAAAAGGCAGCCAAAATGCAGCCCACATCCGGGAGAATCTCAAGAGCAGGGGATGGAGTAAGCCAGGCTTCAAACAACAAGAAGCTCCAGCTCAAAAGGCAGCCAAAATCCAGCCCACATCCGGGAGAATATCAAGAGCAGGGGGTGGAGCAAGCCAGGCCTCAAACCATGAGAAGCCCCAGCCCAAAAGGGAGCCAAATACCAGCCCACATCCAGGAGAATCTCAAGAGCAGGGGGTGGAGCAAGCCAGGCCTCAAACCATGAGAAGCTCCAGCCCTAAAGTCAGCCAAAATGCAGCCCACATCCGGGAGAATCTCAAGAGCAGGGGGTGGAGCAAGCCAGGCCTCAAACCACGAGAAGCTCCAGCCCAAAAGGCAGCAAAAATGCAGCCCACATCTGGGAGAATCTCAAGAGCAAGGGGTGGAGCAAGCCAGGCCTCAAACCACGAGAAGCTCCAGCCCAAAATGCAGACAAAATGCAGCCCACCTCCGGGAGAATCTCAAGAGCAGGGGGTGGAGCAAGGCAGGCCTCAAACCGCGAGATGCTCCAGCCCAAAAGGCAGCCAAAATGCAGCCCACATCCGGGAGAATCTCAACAGCAGGGGTTGGAGCAAGCCAGGCCTCAAACCACGAGAAGCTCCAGCCCAAGAATCAGCCAAAATGCAGCCCACCTCCGGGAGAATCTCAAGAGCAGGGGGTGGAGCAAGCCAGGCCTCAAACCACGAGAAGCTCCAGCCCAAAAGGCAGCCAAAATGCAGCCCACATCCGGGAGAATCTCAAGAGCAGGGGGTGGAGTAAGCCAGCCCTCAAACCACAAGAAGCTCCAGCTCAAAAGGCAGCCAAAATCCAGCCCACATCCGGGAGAATATCAAGAGCAGGGGGTGGAGCAAGCCAGGCCTCAAACCATGAGAAGCCCCAGCCCAAAAGGGAGCCAAATACCAGCCCACATCCAGGAGAATCTCAAGAGCAGTGGGTGGAGCAAGCCAGGCCTCAAACCATGAGAAGCTCCAGCCCTAAAGTCAGCCAAAATGCAGCCCACATCCGGGAGAATCTCAAGAGCAGGGGGTGGAGCAAGCCAGGCCTCAAACCACGAGAAGCTCCAGCCCAAAAGGCAGCAAAAATTCAGCCCACATCTGGGAGAATCTCAAGAGCAAGGGGTGGAGCAAGCCAGGCCTCAAACCACGAGAAGCTCCAGCCCAAAAGGCAGCCAAAATGCAGCCCACATCCAGGAGAATCTCAAGAGCAGGGGGTGGAGCAAGCCAGGCCTCGAACCACGAGAAGCTCCAGCCCAAAAGGCAGCCAAAATGCAGCCCACATCCGGGAGAATCTCAAGAGCAGGGGGTGGAGCAAGCCAGGCCTCAAACCACGAGAAGCTCCAGCCCAAAATGCAGCCAAAATGCAGCCCACATCCGGGAGAATCTCAAGAGCAGGGGGTGGAGCAAGCCAGCCCTCAAACCACAAGAACCTCCAGCTCAAAAGGCAGCCAAAATGCAGCCCACATCCGGGAGAATATCAAGAGCAGGGGGTGGAGCAAGCCAGGCCTCAAACCATGAGAAGCCCCAGCCCAAAAGGGAGCCAAATACCAGCCCACATCTGGGAGAATCTCAAGAGCAGGGGGTGGAGCAAGCCGGTCCTCAAACCATGAGAAGCTCCAGCCCTAAAGTCAGCCAAAATGCAGCCCACATCCGGGAGAATCTCAAGAGCAGGGGGTGGAGCAAGCCAGGCCTCAAACCACGAGAAGCTCCAGCCCAAAAGGCAGCAAAAATGCAGCCCACATCCGGGAGAATATGAAGAGCAGGGGGTGGAGCAAGGCAGGCCTCAAACCACGAGAAGCTCCAGCCCAAAAGGCAGCCAAAATGCAGCCCACATCCAGGAGAATATGAAGAGCAGGGGGTGGAGCAAGCCAGGCCTCAAACCTCGAGAAGCTCCAGCCCAAAAGGCAGTCAAAATGCAGCCCACATCTGGGAGAATCTCAAGAGCAGGGGGTGGAGCAAGCCAGGCCTCAAACCATGAGAAGCTCCAGCCCTAAAGGCAGCCAAAATGCAGCCCACATCCGGGAGAATCTCAAGAGCAGGGGGTGGAGCAAGCCAGGCCTCAAACCACGAGAAGCTCCAGCCCAAACTGCAGCCAAAATGCAGCCCACCTCCGGGAGAATCTCAAGAGCAGGGGGTGGAGCAAGCCAGGCCTCAAACCTCGAGAAGCTCCAGCCCAAAAGGCAGCCAAAATGCAGCCCACATCCAGGAGAATCTCAAGAGCAGGGGGTGGAGCAAGCCAGGCCTCGAACCACGAGAAGCTCCAGCCCAAAAGGCAGCCAAAATGCAGCCCACATCCGGGAGAATCTCAAGAGCAGGGGGTGGAGCAACCCAGGCCTCAAACCACGAGAAGCTCCAGCCCAAAATGCAGCCAAAATGCAGCCCATATCCGGGAGAATCTCAAGAGCATGGGGTGGAGCAAGCCAGGCCTCAAACCACGGGAAGCTCCAGCCCAAAAGGCAGCCAAAATGCAGCCCACATCCGGGAGAATCTCAAGAGCAGGGGGTGGAGCAAGCCAGGCCTCAAACCACGAGAAGCTCCAGCCCAAAAGGCAGCCAAAATGCAGCCCACATCCGGGACAATTTCAAGAGCAGGGGGTGGAGCAAGCCAGGCCTCAAACCACGAGAAGCTCCAGCCCAAAAGGCAGCCAAAATGCAGCCCACATCCGGGAGAATCTCAAGAGCAGGGGGTGGAGCAAGCCAGGCTTCAAACCTCGAGAAGCTCCAGCCCAAAAGGCAGTCAAAATGCCGCCCACATCCGGGAGAATCTCAAGAGCAGGGGGTGGAGTAAGCCAGCCCTCAAACCACAAGAACCTCCAGCTCAAAAGGCAGCCAAAATCCAGCCCACATCCGGGAGAATATCAAGAGCAGGGGGTGGAGCAAGCCAGGCCTCAAACCATGAGAAGCCCCAGCCCAAAAGGGAGCCAAATACCAGCCCACATCTGGGAGAATCTCAAGAGCAGGGGGTGGAGCAAGCCGGTCCTCAAACCATGAGAAGCTCCAGCCCTAAAGTCAGCCAAAATGCAGCCCACATCCGGGAGAATCTCAAGAGCAGGGGGTGGAGCAAGCCAGGCCTCAAACCACGAGAAGCTCCAGCCCAAAAGGCAGCAAAAATGCAGCCCACATCCAGGAGAATATGAAGAGCAGGGGGTGGAGCAATGCAGGCCTCAAACCACGAGAAGCTCCAGCCCAAAAGGCAGCCAAAATGCAGCCCACATCCAGGAGAATATGAAGAGCAGGGGGTGGAGCAAGCCAGGCCTCAAACCACGAGAAGCTCCAGCCCAAAAGGCAGCCAAAATGCAGCCCACATCCGGGACAATTTCAAGAGCAGGGGGTGGAGCAAGCCAGGCCTCAAACCACGAGAAGCTCCAGCCCAAAAGGCAGCCAAAATGCAGCCCACATCCGGGAGAATCTCAAGAGCAGGGGGTGGAGCAAGCCAGGCTTCAAACCTCGAGAAGCTCCAGCCCAAAAGGCAGTCAAAATGCCGCCCACATCCGGGAGAATCTCAAGAGCAGGGGGTGGAGTAAGCCAGCCCTCAAACCACAAGAACCTCCAGCTCAAAAGGCAGCCAAAATCCAGCCCACATCCGGGAGAATATCAAGAGCAGGGGGTGGAGCAAGCCAGGCCTCAAACCATGAGAAGCCCCAGCCCAAAAGGGAGCCAAATACCAGCCCACATCTGGGAGAATCTCAAGAGCAGGGGGTGGAGCAAGCCGGTCCTCAAACCATGAGAAGCTCCAGCCCTAAAGTCAGCCAAAATGCAGCCCACATCCGGGAGAATCTCAAGAGCAGGGGGTGGAGCAAGCCAGGCCTCAAACCACGAGAAGCTCCAGCCCAAAAGGCAGCAAAAATGCAGCCCACATCCAGGAGAATATGAAGAGCAGGGGGTGGAGCAATGCAGGCCTCAAACCACGAGAAGCTCCAGCCCAAAAGGCAGCCAAAATGCAGCCCACATCCAGGAGAATATGAAGAGCAGGGGGTGGAGCAAGCCAGGCCTCAAACCTCGAGAAGCTCCAGCCCAAAAGGCAGTCAAAATGCAGCCCACATCTGGGAGAATCTCAAGAGCAGGGGGTGGAGCAAGCCAGGCCTCAAACCACGAGAAGCTCCAGCCCAAAAGGCAGCCAAAATGCAGCCCACCTCCGGGAGAATATCAAGAGCAGGGGGTGGAGCAAGCCAGGCCTCAAACCACGAGAAGCTCCAGCCCAAAAGGCAGCCAAAATGCAGCCCACATCCGGGAGAATCTCAAGAGCAGGGGGTGGAGCAAGCCAGGCCTCAAACCACGAGAAGCTCCAGCCCAAAAGGCAGCCAAAATGCAGCCCACCTCCGGGAGAATCTCAAGAGCAGGGGGTGGAGCAAGCCAGGCCTCAAACCACGAGAAGCTCCAGCCCAAAAGGCAGCCAAAATCCAGCCCACATCCGGGAGAATCTCAAGAGCAGGGGGTGGAGCAAGCCAGGCCTCAAACCACGAGAAGCTCCAGGCCAAAAGGCAGCCAAAATCCAGCCCACATCCGGGAGAATATCAAGAGCAGGGGGTGGAGCAAGCCAGGCCTCAAACCACGAGAAGCTCCAGCCCAAAAGGCAGCCAAAATGCAGCCCACATCCGGGAGAATCTCAAGAACAGGGGGTGGAGCAAGCCAGGCCTCAAACCTCGAGAAGCTCCAGCCCAAAAGGCAGTCAAAATGCAGCCCACATCCGGGAGAATCTCAAGAGCAGGGGGTGGAGCAAGCCAGGCCTCAAACCACGAGAAGCTCCAGCCCAAAATGCAGCCAAAATGCAGCCCACCTCCGTCAGAATCTCAAGAGCAGGGGGTGGAGCAAGCCAGGCCTCAAACCACGAGAAGCTCCAGCCCAAAAGGCAGCCAAAATGCAGCCCACATCCGGGACAATCTCAAGAGCAGGGGGTGGAGCAAGCCAGGCCTCAAACCACGAGAAGCTCCAGCCCAAAAGGCAGCCAAAATGCAGCCCACATCTGGGAGAATCTCAAGAGCAGGGGGTGGAGCAAGCCAGGCCTCAAACCACGAGAAGCTCCAGCCCAAAAGGCAGCCAAAATCCAGCCCACATCCGGGAGAATCTCAAGAGCAGGGCGTGGAGCAAGCCAGGCCTCAAACCACGAGAAGCTCCAGCCCAAAATGCAGTCAAAATTCAGCCCATATCCTGGAGAAACTCAAGAGCAGGGGGTGGAGCAAGCCAGGCCTCAAACCACGAGAAGCTCCAGCCCAAGAATCAGCCAAAATGCAGCCCACCTCCGTGAGAATCTCAAGAGCAGGGGGTGGAGCAAGCCAGGCCTCAAACCACGAGAAGCTCCAGCCCAAAATGCAGCCAAAATGCAGCCCACATCCGGGACAATTTCAAGAGCAGGGGGTGGAGCAAGCCAGGCCTCAAACCACGAGAAGCTCCAGCCCAAAAGGCAGCCAACATGCAGCCCACATCCAGGAGAATATCAAGAGCAGGGGGTGGAGCAAGCCAGGCCTCAAACCTCGAGAAGCTCCAGCCCAAAAGGCAGTCAAAATGCAGCCCACATCCGGGAGAATCTCAAGAGCAGGGGTTGGAGCAAGCCAGGCTTCAAACCACGAGAAGCTCCAGCCCAAAAGGCAGCCAAAATGCAGCCCACATCTGGGAGAATCTCAAGAGCAGGGGGTGGAGCAAGCCAGGCCTCAAACCACGAGAAGCTCCAGCCCAGAAGGCAGCCAAAATGCAGCCCACATCCGGGAGAATCTCAAGAGCAGGGGGTGGAGCAAGCCAGGCCTCAAACCTCGAGAAGCTCCAGCCCAAAAGGCAGTCAAAATGCAGCCCACATCCGGGAGAATCTCAAGAGCAGGGCGTGGAGCAAGCCAGGCCTCAAACCACGAGAAGCTCCAGCCCAAAAGGCAGCCAAAATGCAGCCCACATCCAGGAGAATATGAAGAGCAGGGGGTGGAGCAAGCCAGGCCTCGAACCACTAGAAGCTCCAGCCCAAAAGGCAGTCAAAATGCAGCCCACATCCGGGAGAATCTCAAGAGCAGGGGGTGGAGCAAGCCAGGCCTCAAACCACGAGAAGCTCCAGCCCAAAAGGCAGCCAAAATGCAGCCCACCTCCGGGAGAATCTCAAGAGCAGGGGGTGGAGCAAGCCAGGCCTCAAGCCACGAGAAGCTCCATCCCAAAAGGCAGCCAAAATGCAGCCCATATCTGGGAGAATCTCAAGAGCAAGGGGTGGAGCAAGCCAGGCCTCAAACCATGAGAAGCTCCAGCCCAAAAGGCAGCCAAACTCCAGCCCACATCCGGGAGAATCTCAAGAGCAGGGGGTGGAGCAAGCCAGGCCTCAAACCACGAGAAGCTCCAGCCCAAGAATCAGCCAAAATGCAGCCCACCTCCGGGAGAATCTCAAGAGCAGGGGGTGGAGCAAGCCAGGCCTCAAACCACGAGAAGCTCCAGCCCAAAAGGCAGCCAAAATGCAGCCCACATCCAGGAGAATCTCAAGAGCAGGGGGTGGAGCAAGCCAGGCCTCAAACCACGAGAAGCTCCAGCCCAAAATGCAGCCAAAATCCAGCCCACATCCGGGAGAATATCAAGAGCAGGGGGTGGAGCAAGGCAGGCCTCAAACCTCGAGAAGCTCCAGCCCAAAAGGCAGCCAAAATGCAGCCCACATCCAGGAGAATATGAAGAGCAAGGGGTGGAGCAAGCCAGGCCTCGAACCACGGGAAGCTCCAGCCCAAAATGCAGCCAAAATCCAGCCCACATCCGGGAGAATCTCAAGAGCAGGGGGTGGTGCAAGTCAGGCCTCAAACCTCGAGAAGCTCCAGCCCAAAAGGCAGCCAAAATCCAGCCCACATCCGGGAGAATCTCAAGAGCAGGGGGTGGAGCAAGGCAGGCCTCAAACCACGAGAAGCTCCAGCCCAAAAGCCACCCAAAATGCAGCCCACATCCGGGAGAGTCTCAAGAGCAGGGGGTGGAGCAAGCCAGGCCTCAAACCACGAGAAGCTCCAGCCCAAAAGTCAGCAAAAATGCAGCCCACATCCAGGAGAATATCAAGAGCAGGGGGTGGAGCAAGCCAGGCCTCAAACCATGAGAAGCTCCAGCCCAAAATGGAGCCAAAATCCAGCCCACATCCGGGAGAATCTCAAGAGCAGGGGGTGGAGCAAGCCAGGCCTCAAACCACGAGAAGCTCCAGCCCAAAAAACAGCCAAAATGCAGCCCACATCCCGGAGAATCTCAAGAGCAGGGGGTGGAGCAAGCCAGGCCTCAAACCCCGAGAAGCTCCAGCCCAAAAGGCAGCCAAAATGCAGCCCACCTCCGGGAGAATCTCAAGAGCAGGGGGTGGAGCAAGCCAGGCCTCAAACCACGAGAAGCTCCAGCCAAAGAATCAGCCAAAATGCAGCCCACATCCGGGAGAATCTCAAGAGCAGGGGTTGGAGCAATCCAGGCCTCAAACCACGAGAAGCTCCAGCCCAACAGGCAGCCAAAATCCAGCCAACAACCGGGAGAATCTCAAGAGCAGGGGTTGGAGCAATCCAGGCCTCAAACCACGAGAAGCTCCAGCCCAAAATGCAGCCAAAATCCAGCCCACATCCGGGAGAATCTCAAGAGCAGGGGGTGGAGCAAGCCAGGCCTCAAACCACGAGAAGCTCCAGCCCAAAAGGCAGCCAAAATGCAGCCCACATCCAGGAGAATCTCAAGAGCAGGGGGTGGAGCAAGCCAGTCCTCAAACCTTGAGAAGCTCCAGCCCAAGTATCAGCCAAAATTCAGCCCACCTCCTGGAGAATCTCAAGAGCAGGGGGTGGAGCAAGCCAGGCCTCAAACCACGAGAAGCTCCAGCCCAAAAGGCAGCCAAAATCCCGCCCACATCCGGGACAATTTCAAGAGCAGGGGGTGGAGCAAGCCAGGCCTCAAACCACGAGAAGCTCCAGCCCAAAAGGCAGCCAAAATCCAGCCCACATCCGGGAGAATATGAAGAGCAGGGGGTGGTGCAAGCCAGGCCTCAAATCGTGAGAAGCTCCAGCCCAAAATGCAGCCAAAATGCAGCCCACATCTGGGAGAATCTCAAGAGCAAGGGGTGGAGCAAGCCAGGCCTCGAACCACGAGAAGCTCCAGCCCAAAATGCAGACAAAATGCAGCCCACATCCAGGAGAATCTCAAGAGCAGGGGGTGGAGCAAGGCAGGCCTCAAACCGCGAGAAGCTCCAGCCCAAAAGGCAGCCAAAATGCAGCCCACCTCCGGGAGAATCTCAAGAGCAGGGGGTGGAGCAAGCCAGGCCTCAAACCACGAGAAGCTCCAGCCCAAGAATCAGCCAAAATGCAGCCCACATCCGGGAGAATCTCAAGAGCAGGGGTTGGAGCAATCCAGGCCTCAAACCACGAGAAGCTCCAGCCCAAAACGCAGCCAAAATCCAGCCCACATCCAGGAGAATCTCAAGAGCGGGGGTGGAGCAAGCCAGGCCTCAAACCACGAGAAGCTCCAGCCCAAAAGGCAGCCAAAATGCAGCCCACATCCGGGAGAATCTCAAGAGCAGGGGGTGGAGCAAGCCAGGCCTCAAACCACGAGAAGCTCCAGCCCAAAAGGCAGCCAAAATGCAGCCCGCATCCGGGAGAATCTCAAGAGCAGGGGGTGGAGCAAGCCAGGCCTCAAACCACGAGAAGCTCCAGCCCAACAGGCAGCCAAAATCCAGCCCACATCCGGGAGAATCTCAAGAGCAGGGTTTGGAGCAATCCAGGCCTCAAACCACGAGAAGCTCCAGCCCAAAATGCAGCCAAAATGCAGCCCACATCCGGGAGAATCTCAAGAGCAGGGGGTGGAGCAAGCCAGGCCTCAAACCACGAGAAGCTCCAGCCCAAAATGCAGCCAAAATCCAGCCCACATCCGGGACAATTTCAAGAGCAGGGGGTGGAGCAAGCCAGGCCTCAAACCACGAGAAGCTCCAGCCCAAAAGGCAGCCAAAATCCAGCCCACATCCAGGAGAATATCAAGAGCAGGGGGTGGTGCAAGCCAGGCCTCAAACCATGAGAAGCTCCAGCCCAAAATGCAGCCAAAATGCAGCCCACATCTGGGAGAATCTCAAGAGCAAGGGATGGAGCAAGCCAGGCCTCAAACCACGAGAAGCTCCAGCCCAAAATGCAGACAAAATGCAGCCCACATCCAGGAGAATCTCAAGAGCAGGGGGTGGAGCAAGGCAGGCCTCAAACCGCGAGATGCTCCAGCCCAAAATGCAGCCAAAATGCAGCCCACATCCGGGAGAATCTCAAGAGCAGGGGTTGGAGCAAGCCAGGCCTCAAACCACGAGAAGCTCCAGCCCAAGAATCAGCCAAAATGCAGCCCACCTTCGGGAGAATCTCAAGAGCAGGGGGTGGAGCAAGCCAGGCCTCAAACCACGAGAAGCTCCAGCCCAAAAGGCAGCCAAAATGCAGCCCACATCCGGGAGAATCTCAAGAGCAGGGGGTGGAGCAAGCCAGGCCTCAAACCACGAGAAGCTCCAGCCCAACAGGCAGCCAAAATCCAGCCCACATCCGGGAGAATCTCAAGAGCAGGGGTTGGAGCAATCCAGGCCTCAAACCACGAGAAGCTCCAGCCCAAAATGCAGCCAAAATGCAGCCCACATCCGGGAGAATCTCAAGAGCAGGGGGTGGAGCAAGCCAGGCCTCAAACCACGAGAAGCTCCAGCCCAAAAGGCAGCCAAAATGCAGCCCACATCCAGGAGAATCTCAAGAGCAGGGGGTGGAGCAAGCCAGTCCTCAAACCTTGAGAAGCTCCAGCCCAAGTATCAGCCAAAATTCAGCGCACCTAAGGGAGAATCTCAAGAGCAGGGGGTGGAGCAGACCAGGCCTCAAACCACGAGAAGCTCCAGCCCAAAAGGCAGCCAAAATCCAGCCCACATCCGGGACAATTTCAAGAGCAGGGTTGGAGCAAGCCAGGCCTCAAACCACGAGAAGCTCCAGCCCAAGAATCAGCCAAAATGCAGCCCACCTCCGGGAGAATCTCAAGAGCAGGGGGTGGAGCAAGCCAGGCCTCAAACCACGAGAAGCTCCAGCCCAAAAGGCAGCCAAAATGCAGCCCACATCCGGGAGAATCTCAAGAGCAGGGGGTGGAGCAAGCCAGGCCTCAAACCACGAGAAGCTCCAGCCCAAAATATAGCCAAAATGCAGCCCACATCCGGGAGAATCTCAAGAGCGGGGGTGGAGCAAGCCAGGCCTCAAACCTCGAGAAGCTCCAGCCCAAAATGTAGCCAAAATGCAGCCCACATCCAGGAGAATCTCAAGAGCAGGGGGTGGAGCAAGCCAGGCCTCAAACCACGAGAAGCTCCAGCCCTAAAGGCAGCCAAAATCCAGCCCTTATAAGGGAGAATCTCAAGAGCAGGGGGTGGAGCAAGCCAGGCCTCAAACCACGAGAAGCTCCAGCCCAAGAATCAGCCATAATGCAGCCCACATCCGGGAGAATCTCAAGAGCAGGGGGTGGAGCAAGCCAGGCCTCAAACCATGAGAAGATCCAGCCCAAAAGGCAGCCAAAATGCAGCCCACATCCGGGAGAATCTCAAGAGCAGGGGGTGGAACAAGCCAGGCCTCAAACCACGAGAAGCTCCAGCCCAAGAATCAGCCAAAATGCAGCCCACATCTGGGAGAATCTCAAGAGCAGGGGGTGGAGCAAGGCAGGCCTCAAACCACGAGAAGCTCCAGCCCAAAAGTCAGCCAAAATGCAGCCCACCTCCGGGAGAATCTCAAGAGCAGGGGGTGGAGCAAGCCAGGCCTCAAACCACGAGAAGCTCCAGCCCAAAAGGCAGCCAAAATGCAGGCCACATCCGGGAGAATCTCAAGAGCAGGGGTTGGAGCAAGCCAGGCCTCAAACCACGAGAAGCTCCAGCCCAAAAGGCAGCCAAAATGCAGCCCACATCCAGGAGAATCTCAAGAGCAGGGGGTGGAGCAAGCCAGGCCTCAAACCACGAGAAGCTCCAGCCCAAAAGGGAGCCAAAATCCAGCCCACATCCGGGAGAATCTCAAGAGCAGGGGGTGGAGCAAGCCAGGCCTCAAACCACGAGAAGCTCCAGCACAAAATATAGCCAAAATGCAGCCCACATCCGGGAGAATCTCAAGAGCAGGGTTTGGAGCAAGCCAGGCCTCAAACCACGAGAAGCTCCAGCCCTAAATGCAGCCAAAATCCAAACCACATCCAGGAGAATCTCAAGAGCAGGTGGTGGAGCAAGCCAGGCCTCAAACCATGAGAAGCTCCAGCCCTAAATGCAGCCAAAATCCAAACCACATCCAGGAGAATATCAAGAGCAGGTGGTGGAGCAAGCCAGGCCTCAAACCATGAGAAGCTCCAGCCCAAAATGCAACCAAAATGCTGCCCACATCTGGGAGAATCTCAAGAGCAGGGGGTGGAGCAAGCCAGGCCTCAAACCACGAGAAGCTCCAGCCCAAAAGGCAGCCAAAATCCAGCCCACATCCGGGACAATTTCACGAGCAGGGGGTGGAGCAAGCCAGTCCTCAAACCACGAGAAGCTCCAGCCCAAAATGGAGCCAAAATCCAGCCCACATCCAGGAGAATATCAAGAGCAGGGGGTGGAGCAAGCCAGGCCTCAAACCATGAGAAGCTCCAGCCCAAAATGCAGCCAAAATGCAGCCCACATCTGGGAGAATCTCAAGAGCAGGGGGTGGAGCAAGCCAGGCCTCAAACCACGAGAAGCTGCAGCCCAAAAGGCAGCCAAAATGCAGCCCACATCTGGGAGAATCTCAAGAGCAGGGGGTGGAGCAAGCCAGGCCTCAAACCATGAGAAGATCCAGCCCAAAAGGCAGCCAAAATGCAGCCCACATCCGGGAGAATCTCAAGAGCAGGGGGTGGAACAAGCCAGGCCTCAAACCACGAGAAGCTCCAGCCCAAGAATCAGCCAAAATGCAGCCCACCTCCGGGAGAATCTCAAGAGCAGGGGGTGGAGCAAGCCAGGCCTCAAACCATGAGAAGCTCCAGCCCAAAAGGCAGCCAAAATGCAGCCCACATCCGGGAGAATCTCAAGAGCAGGGGGTGGAGCAAGCCAGGCCTCAAACCACGAGAAGCTCCAGCCCAAAATGTAGCCAAAATGCAGCCCACATCCGGGAGAATCTCAAGAGCGGGGGTGGAGAAAGCCAGGCCTCAAACCTTGAGAAGCTCCAGCCCAAAATGTAGCCAAAATGCAGCCCACATCCAGGAGAATCTCAAGAGCGGGGGTTTGAGCAAGCCAGGCCTCAAACCACGAGAAGCTCCAGCCCTAAATGCAGCCAAAATCCAGCCCTTATAAGGGAGAATCTCAAGAGCAGGGGGTGGAGCAAGCCAGGCCTCCAACAACGAGAAGCTCCAGCCCAAGAATCAGCCAAAATGCAGCCCACATCCGGGAGAATCTCAAGAGCAGGGGATGGAGCAAGCCAGGCCTCAAACCATGAGAAGATCCAGCCCAAAAGGCAGCCAAAATGCAGCCCACATCCGGGAGAATCTCAAGAGCAGGGGGTGGAACAAGCCAGGCCTCAAACCACGAGAAGCTCCAGCCCTAAATGCAGCCAAAATGCAGCCCACATCCGGGAGAATCTCAAGAGCAGGGGGTGGAGCAAGCCAGGCCTCAAACCACGAGAAGCTCCAGCCCAAAAGGCAGCCAAAATGCAGCCCATATCCAGGAGAATCTCAAGAGCAGGGGGTGGAGCAAGCCAGGCCTCAAATCACGAGAAGCTCCAGCCCAAAAGGCAGCCAAAATGCAGCCCACCTCCGGGAGAATCTCAAGAGCAGGGGGTGGAGCAAGCCAGGCCTCAAACCACGAGAAGCTCCAACCCAAAAGGCAGCCAAAATGCAGCCCACATCCGGGAGAATCTCAAGAGCAGGGGGTGGAGCAAGCCAGGCCTCAAACCTCGAGAAGCTCCAGCCCAAAAGGCAGCTAAAATCCAGCGCAATTCTGGGAGAATATCAAGAGAAGTTGGTGGAGCAAGCCAGGCCTCAAACCACGAGAAGCTCCAGCCCAAAAGGCAGCCAAACTCCAGCCCACATCCGGGAGAATATCAAGAGCGGGGGTGGAGCAAGCCAGGCCTCAAACCACGAGAAGCTCCAGCCCAAAATGTAGCCAAAATGCAGCCCACATCCGGGAGAATCTCAAGAGCAGGGGTTTGAGCAAGCCAGGTCTCAAACCACGAGAAGCTCCAGCCCTAAAGGCAGCCAAAATGCAGCCCACCTCCGTGAGAATCTCAAGAGCAGGGGTTTGAGCAAGGCAGGCCTCAAACCACGAGAAGCTCCAGCCCAAAAGGCAGCCAAAATCCTACCCACATCCGGGAGAATCTCAAGAGCAGGGGGTGGAGCAAGCCAGGCCTCAAACCACGAGAAGCTCCAGCCCAAAAGGCAGCCAAAATCCAGCCCACATGCAGGAGAATCTCAAGAGCAGTTGGTGGAGCAAGCCAGGCCTCAAACCACGAGAAGCTCCAGCCCAAAAGGCAGCCAAAATGCAGCCCACATCCAGGAGAAACTCAAGAGCAGGGGGTGGAGCAAGCCAGGCCTCAAACCAGGAGAAGCTCCAGCCCAAAAGGGAGCCAAAATCCAGCCCACATCCGGGAGAATCTCAAGAGCAGGGGGTGGAGCAAGCCAGGCCTCAGACCACGAGAAGCTCCAGCCCAAAAGGCAGCCAAAATGCAGCCCACCTCCGGGAGAATCTCAAGAGCAGGGGGTGGAGCAAGCCAGGCCTCAAACCACGAGAAGCTCCAGCCCAAGAATCAGCCAAAATGCAGTCCACATCCAGGAGAATCTCAAGAGCAGGGGGTGGAGCAAGCCAGGCCTCAAACCTCGAGAAGCTCCAGCCCAAAAGGCAGCTAAAATCCAGCGCAATTCTGGGAGAATATCAAGAGAAGTTGGTGGAGCAAGCCAGGCCTCAAACCACGAGAAGCTCCAGCCCAAAAGGCAGCCAAAATGCAGCCCACATCCGGGAGAATCTCAAGAGCAGGGAGTGGAGCAAGTCAGGCCTGAAACCACGAGAAGTTCCAGCCCAAAATGTAGCCAAAATGCAGCCCACATCCGGGAGAATCTCAAGAGCAGGGGGTGGAGCAAGCCAGGCCTCAAACCACGAGAAGCTCCAGCCCTAAATGCAGCCAAAATGCAGCCCACATCCGGGAGAATCTCAAGAGCAGGGGGTGGAGCAAGCCAGGCCTCAAACCACGAGAAGCTCCAGCCCAAAAGGCAGCCAAAATGCAGCCCATATCCAGGAGAATCTCAAGAGCAGGGGGTGGAGCAAGCCAGGCCTCAAATCACGAGAAGCTCCAGCCCAAAAGGCAGCCAAAATGCAGCCCACCTCCGGGAGAATCTCAAGAGCAGGGGGTGGAGCAAGCCAGGCCTCAAACCACGAGAAGCTCCAACCCAAAAGGCAGCCAAAATGCAGCCCACATCCGGGAGAATCTCAAGAGCAGGGGGTGGAGCAAGCCAGGCCTCAAACCTCGAGAAGCTCCAGCCCAAAAGGCAGCTAAAATCCAGCGCAATTCTGGGAGAATATCAAGAGAAGTTGGTGGAGCAAGCCAGGCCTCAAACCACGAGAAGCTCCAGCCCAAAAGGCAGCCAAACTCCAGCCCACATCCGGGAGAATATCAAGAGCGGGGGTGGAGCAAGCCAGGCCTCAAACCACGAGAAGCTCCAGCCCAAAATGTAGCCAAAATGCAGCCCACATCCGGGAGAATCTCAAGAGCAGGGGTTTGAGCAAGCCAGGTCTCAAACCACGAGAAGCTCCAGCCCTAAAGGCAGCCAAAATGCAGCCCACCTCCGTGAGAATCTCAAGAGCAGGGGTTTGAGCAAGGCAGGCCTCAAACCACGAGAAGCTCCAGCCCAAAAGGCAGCCAAAATCCTACCCACATCCGGGAGAATCTCAAGAGCAGGGGGTGGAGCAAGCCAGGCCTCAAACCACGAGAAGCTCCAGCCCAAAAGGCAGCCAAAATCCAGCCCACATGCAGGAGAATCTCAAGAGCAGTTGGTGGAGCAAGCCAGGCCTCAAACCACGAGAAGCTCCAGCCCAAAAGGCAGCCAAAATGCAGCCCACATCCAGGAGAAACTCAAGAGCAGGGGGTGGAGCAAGCCAGGCCTCAAACCAGGAGAAGCTCCAGCCCAAAAGGGAGCCAAAATCCAGCCCACATCCGGGAGAATCTCAAGAGCAGGGGGTGGAGCAAGCCAGGCCTCAGACCACGAGAAGCTCCAGCCCAAAAGGCAGCCAAAATGCAGCCCACCTCCGGGAGAATCTCAAGAGCAGGGGGTGGAGCAAGCCAGGCCTCAAACCACGAGAAGCTCCAGCCCAAGAATCAGCCAAAATGCAGTCCACATCCAGGAGAATCTCAAGAGCAGGGGGTGGAGCAAGCCAGGCCTCAAACCTCGAGAAGCTCCAGCCCAAAAGGCAGCTAAAATCCAGCGCAATTCTGGGAGAATATCAAGAGAAGTTGGTGGAGCAAGCCAGGCCTCAAACCACGAGAAGCTCCAGCCCAAAAGGCAGCCAAAATGCAGCCCACATCCGGGAGAATCTCAAGAGCAGGGAGTGGAGCAAGTCAGGCCTGAAACCACGAGAAGTTCCAGCCCAAAATGTAGCCAAAATGCAGCCCACATCCGGGAGAATCTCAAGAGCAGGGGGTGGAGCAAGCCAGGCCTCAAACCTCAAGAAGCTCCAGCCCAAAATGTAGCCAAAATGCAGCCCACATCCGGGAGAATCTCAAGAGCAGGGGTTTGAGCAAGCCAGGCCTCAAACCACGAGAAGCTCCAGCCCTAAAGTCAGCCAAAATGCAGCCCACCTCCGTGAGAATCTCAAGAGCAGGGGTTTGAGCAAGGCAGGCCTCAAACCACGAGAAGCTCCAGCCCAAAAGGCAGCCAAAATCCTACCCACATCCGGGAGAATCTCAAGAGCAGGGGGTGGAGCAAGCCAGGCCTCAAACCACGAGAAGCTCCAGCCCAAAAGGCAGCCAACATCCAGCCCACATCCAGGAGAATCTCAAGAGCAGTGGGTGGAGCAAGCCAGGCCTCAAACCACGAGAAGCTCCAGCCCAAAAGGCAGCCAAAATGCAGCCCACATCTGGGAGAATCTCAAGAGCAGGGGGTGGAGCAAGCCAGGCCTCAAACCAGGAGAAGCTCCAGCCCAAAAGGGAGCCAAAATCCAGCCCACATCCGGGAGAATCTCAAGAGCAGGGGGTGGAGCAAGCCAGGCCTCAAACCACGAGAAGCTCCAGCCCAAGTATCAGCCAAAATGCAGCCCACATCCGGGAAAATCTCAAGAGCAGGGGGTGGAGCAAGCCAGGCCTCAAACCACGAGAAGCTCCAGCAAAAAAGGCAGTCAAAATGCAGCCCACATCCGGGAGAATCTCAAGAGCAGGGGGTGGAGCAAGCCAGGCCTCAAACCACGAGAAGCTCCAGCCCAAAATTCAGACAAAATGCAGCCCACATCCGGGAGAATCTCAAGAGCAGGGGGTGGAGCAAGCCAGGCCTCAAACCACGAGAAGCTCCAGCCCTAAAGGCAGCCAAAATCCAGCCCACATCCAGGAGAATATCAAGAGCAGGGGGTGGAGCAAGCCAGGCCTCAAACCACAAGAAGCTCCAGCCCAAAAGGCAGCCAAAATGCAGCCCATATCCGGGAGAATCTCAAGAGCAGGGGGTGGAACAAGCCAGGCCTCAAACCACGAGAAGCCCCAGGCCAAAAGGCAGCCAAAATGCAGCCCACATCTGGGAGAATCTCAAGAGCAGGGGGTGGAGCAAGCCAGGCTTCAAACCACGAGAAGCTCCAGCCCTAAAGGCAGCCAAAATCCAGCCCACATCCGGGAGAATCTCAAGAGCAGGGGGTGGAGCAAGCCAGGCCTCAAACCACGAGAAGCTCCAGCCCAAAAGGCAGCCAAAATGCAGCCCACATCCGGGAGAATATCAAGAGCAGGGGGTGGAGCAAGGCAGGCCTCAAACCATGAGAAGCTCCAGCCCAAGTATCAGCCAAAATGCAGTCCACATCCAGGAGAATCTCAAGAGCAGGGGGTGGAGCAAGCCAGGCCTCAAACCACGAGAAGCTCCAGCCGCAAAGGCAGCAAAAATGCAGCCCACATCCAGGAGAATCTCAAGAGCAGGGTGTGGAGCATGCCAGGTCTCAAACCACGAGAAGCTCCAGCAAAAAAGGCAGTCAAAATGCAGCCCACATCCGGGAGAATCTCAAGACCAGGTTGTGGAGCAAGCCAGGCCTCAAACCACGAGAAGCTCCAGCCCAAAATGCAGACAAAATGCAGCCCACATCCTGGAGAATCTCAAGAGCAGGGGGTGGAGCAAGCCAGGCCTCAAACCACGAGAAGCTCCAGCCCAAAAGGCAGCCAAAATGCAGCCCACCTCCGGGAGAATCTCAAGAGCAGGGAGTGGAGCAAGCCAGGCCTCAAACCACGAGAAGCTCCAGCCCAAAAGGCAGCCAAAATCCAGCCCACATCCGGGAGAATCTCAAGAGCAGGGGGTGGAGCAAGCCAGGCCTCAAACCACGAGAATCTCCAGCCCAAAAGGCAGCCAAAATGCAGCCAACATCCGGGAGAATATCAAGAGCAGGGGGTGGAGCAAGCCAGGCCTCAAACCATGAGAAGCTCCAGCCCAAAATGCAGCCAAAATGCAGCCCACCTCCGGGAGAATATCAAGAGCAGGGGGTGGAGCAAGGCAGGCCTCAAACCACGAGAAGCTCCAGCCCAAGAATCAGCCAAAATGCAGTCCATATCCAGGAGAATCTCAAGAGCAGGGGGTGGAGCAAGCCAGGCCTCAAACCACGAGAAGCTCCAGCCCAAAAGGCAGACAAATTGCAGCCCACATCCGGGAGAATCTCAAGAGCAGGGGGTGGAGCAAGCCAGGCCTCAAACCACGAGAAGCTCCAGCCCAAAAGGCAGCCAAAATCCAGCCCACCTCCGGGAGAATCTCAAGAGCAGGGGGTGGAGCAAGCCAGGCCTCAAACCACGAGAAGCTCCAGCCCAAAAGGCAGCCAAAATGCAGCCCACATCCGGGAGAATCTCAAGAGCAGGGGTTGGAGCAATCCAGGCCTCAAACCACGAGAAGCTCCAGCCCAAGATTCAGCCAAAATGCAGCCCACATCCGGGAGAATCTCAAGAGCAGGGGGTGGAGCAAGCCAGGCCTCAAACCACGAGAAGCTCCAGCCCAAAAGGCAGCCAAAATGCAGCCCACCTCCGGGAGAATCTCAAGAGCAGGGGGTGGAGCAAGCCAGGCCTCAAACCACGAGAAGCTCCAGCCCAAAAGGCAGCCAAAATGCAGCCAACATCCAGGAGAATATCAAGAGCAGGGGGTGGAGCAAGCCAGGCCTCAAACCACGAGAAGCTCCAGCCGCAAAGGCAGCCAAAATGCAGCCCACATCCGGGAGAATCTCAAGAGCAGGGGGTGGAGCAAGCCAGGCCTCAAACCACGAGAAGCTCCAGCCCAAAAGGCAGCCAAAATGCAGCCAACATCCGGGAGAATATCAAGAGCAGGGGGTGGAGCAAGCCAGGCCTCAAACCATGAGAAGCTCCAGCCCAAAATGCAGCCAAAATGCAGCCCACCTCCAGGAGAATATCAAGAGCAGGGGGTGGAGCAAGGCAGGCCTCAAACCACGAGAAGCTCCAGCCCAAGAATCAGCCAAAATGCAGTCCATATCCAGGAGAATCTCAAGAGCAGGGGGTGGAGCAAGCCAGGCCTCAAACCACGAGAAGCTCCAGCCCAAAAGGCAGACAAATTGCAGCCCACATCCGGGAGAATCTCAACAGCAGGGGGTGGAGCAAGCCAGGCCTCAAACCACGAGAAGCTCCAGCCCAAAAGGCAGCCAAAATCCAGCCCACATCCGGGAGAATCTCAAGAGCAGGGGGTGGAGCAAGCCAGGCCTCAAACCATGAGAAGATCCAGCCCAAAAGGCAGCCAAAATGCAGCCCACATCCGGGAGAATCTCAAGAGCAGGGGTTTGAGCAAGCCAGGCCTCAAACCACGAGAAGCTCCAGCCCAAAATACAGCCAAAATGCAGCCCACCTCCGGGAGAATCTCAAGAGCAGGGGGTGGAGCAAGCCAGGCCTCAAACCATGAGAAGCTCCAGCCCACAAGGGAGCCAAAATCCAGCCCACATCCGGGAGAATCTCAAGAGCAGGGGGTGGAGCAAGCCAGGCCTCAAACCACGAGAAGCTCCAGCCCAAAAGGCAGCCAAAATGCAGCCCTCATCCGGGAGAATCTCAAGAGCAGGGGGTGGAGCAAGCCAGGCCTCAAACCACGAGAAGCTCCAGCCCAAAATGCAGACAAAATCCAGCCCACATCCGGGAGAATCTCAAGAGCAGGGGTTGGAGCAAGCCAGGCCTCAAACCACGAGAAGCTCCAGCCCAAAAGGCAGCCAAAATGCAGCCCATATCCGGGAGAATCTCAAGAGCAGGGGGTGGAGCAAGCCAGGCCTCAAACCACGAGAAGCTCCAGCCCAAAAGGCAGCCAAAATGCAGCCCACATCCGGGAGAATCTCAAGAGCAGGGGTTTGAGCAAGCCAGGCCTCAAACCACGAGAAGCTCCAGCCCAAAATACAGCCAAAATGCAGCCCTCCTCCGGGAGAATCTCAAGAGCAGGGGGTGGAGCAAGCCAGGCCTCAAACCATGAGAAGCTCCAGCCCACAAGGGAGCCAAAATCCAGCCCACATCCGGGAGAATCTCAAGAGCAGGGGGTGGAGCAAGCCAGGCCTCAAACCACGAGAAGCTCCAGCCCAAAAGGCAGCCAAAATGCAGCCCTCATCCGGGAGAATCTCAAGAGCAGGGGGTGGAGCAAGCCAGGCCTCAAACCACGAGAAGCTCCAGCCCAAAATGCAGACAAAATCCAGCCCACATCCGGGAGAATCTCAAGAGCAGGGGTTGGAGCAAGCCAGGCCTCAAACCACGAGAAGCTCCAGCCCAAAAGACAGCCAAAATGCAGCCCATATCCGGGAGAATCTCAAGAGCAGGGGGTGGAGCAAGCCAGGCCTCAAACCACGAGAAGCTCCAGCCCTAAAGGCAGCCAAAATCCAGCCCACATCCGGGAGAATCTCAAGAGCAGGGGGTGGAGCAAGCCAGGCCTCAAACCACGAGAAGCTCCAGCCCAAAATGCAGCCAAAATCCGGCCCACATCCGGGAGAATATCAAGAGCAGGGGGTGGAGCAAGCCAGGCCTCAAACCACGAGAAGCTCCAGCCCAAAAGGCAGCCAAAATGCAGCCCACATCCGGGAGAATCTCAAGAGCAGGGGGTGGAGCAAGCCAGGCCTCAAACCACGAGAAGCTCCAGCCCAAAAGGCAGCCAAAATGCAGCCCACATCCGGGAGAATCTCAAGAGCAGGGGGTGGAGCAAGCCAGGCCTCAAACCACGAGAAGCTCCAGCCCAAAAGGCAGCCAAAATGCAGCCCACCTCCGGGAGAATCTCAAGAGCAGGGGGTGGAGCAAGCCAGGCCTCAAACCACGAGAAGCTCCAGCCCAAAAGGCAGCCATAATGCAGCCCACATCTGGGAGAATCTCAAGAGTAGGAGTTGGAGCAAGCCAGGCCTCAAACCACGAGAAGCTCCAGCCCAAAAGGCAGCCAAAATGCAGCCAACATCCGGGAGAATATCAAGAGCAGGGGGTGGAGCAAGCCAGGCCTCAAACCATGAGAAGCTCCAGCCCAAAATGCAGCCAAAATGCAGCCCACTTCCGGGAGAATATCAAGAGCAGGGGGTGGAGCAAGGCAGGCCTCAAACCACGAGAAGCTCCAGCCCAAGAATCATCCAAAATGCAGCCCACATCTGGGAGAATCTCAAGAGCAGGGGGTGGAGCAAGCCAGGCCTCAAACCACGAGAAGCTCCAGCCGCAAAGTCAGCAAAAATGCAGCCCACATCCGGGAGAATATCAAGAGCAGGGGGTGGAGCAAGCCAGGCCTCAAACCACGAGAAGCTCCAGCCGCAAAGGCAGCCAAAATGCAGCCCACATCCGGGAGAATCTCAAGAGCAGGGGGTGGAGCAAGCCAGGCCTCAAACCACGAGAAGCTCCAGCCCAAAAGGCAGCCAAAATGCAGCCCACATCCGGGAGAATCTCAAGAGCAGGGGGTGGAGCAAGCCAGGCCTCAAACCACGAGAAGCTCCAGCCCAAAATGCAGCCAAAATCCAGCCCACATCCGGGAGAATCTCAAGAGCAGGGGGTGGAGCAAGCCAGGCCTCAAACCACGAGAAGCTCCAGCCCAAAAGGCAGCCAAAATGCAGCCCACATCCGGGAGAATCTCAAGAGCAGGGGGTGGAGCAAGGCAGGCCTCAAACCACGAGAAGCTCCAGCCCAAAATGCAGACAAAATCCAGCCCATATCCGGGAGAATCTCAAGAGCAGGGGGTGGAGCAAGCCAGGCCTCAAACCACGAGAAGCTCCAGCCCAAAATACAGCCAAAATGCAGCCCACCTCCGGGAGAATCTCAAGAGCAGGGGGTGGAGCAAGCCAGGCCTCAAACCATGAGAAGCTCCAGCCCACAAGGGAGCCAAAATCCAGCCCACATCCGGGAGAATCTCAAGAGCAGGGGGTGGAGCAAGGCAGGCCTCAAACCACGAGAAGCTCCAGCCCAAAAGGCAGCCAAAATGCAGCCCATATCCGGAAGAATCTCAAGAGCAGGGGGTGGAGCAAGCCAGGCCTCAAACCCCGAGAAGCTCCAGCCCAAAAGGCAGCCAAAATGCAGCCCACATCCGGGAGAATCTCAAGAGCAGGGGGTGGAGCAAGCCAGGCCTCAAACCACGAGAAGCTCCAGCCCAAAATGCAGCCAAAATCCGGCCCACATCCGGGAGAATATCAAGAGCAGGGGGTGGAGCAAGCCAGGCCTCAAACCACGAGAAGCTCCAGCCCAAAAGGCAGCCAAAATGCAGCCCACATCCGGGAGAATCTCAAGAGCAGGGGGTGGAACAAGCCAGGCCTCAAACCACGAGAAGCTCCAGCCCAAAAGGCAGCCAAAATGCAGCCCACATCCGGGAGAATCTCAAGAGCAGGGGGTGGAGCAAGCCAGGCCTCAAACCACGAGAAGCTCCAGCCCAAAAGGCAGCCAAAATGCAGCCCACCTCCGGGAGAATCTCAAGAGCAGGGGGTGGAGCAAGCCAGGCCTCAAACCACGAGAAGCTCCAGCCGCAAAGTCAGCAAAAATGCAGCCCACATCCGGGAGAATCTCAAGAGCAGGGGGTGGAGCAAGCCAGGCCTCAAACCACGAGAAGCTCCAGCCCAAAAGGCAGCCAAAATGCAGCCCACCTCCGGGAGAATCTCAAGAGCAGGGGGTGGAGCAAGCCAGGCCTCAAACCACGAGAAGCTCCAGCCCAAAAGGCAGACAAATTGCAGCCCACATCCGGGAGAATCTCAAGAGCAGGGGGTGGAGCAAGCCAGGCCTCAAACCACGAGAAGCTCCAGCCCAAAAGGCAGCCAAAATCCAGCCCACATCCGGGACAATCTCAAGAGCAGGGGGTGGAGCAATCCAGGCCTCAAACCATGAGAAGATCCAGCCCAAAAGGGAGCCAAAATGCAGCCCACATCCGGGACAATCTCAAGAGCAGGGGGTGGAGCAAGGCAGGCCTCAAACCACGAGAAGCTCCAGCCCAAAATGCAGACAAAATCCAGCCCATATCCGGGAGAATCTCAAGAGCAGGGGGTGGAGCAAGCCAGGCCTCAAACCACGAGAAGCTCCAGCCCAAAATACAGCCAAAATGCAGCCCACCTCCGGGAGAATCTCAAGAGCAGGGGGTGGAGCAAGCCAGGCCTCAAACCATGAGAAGCTCCAGCTCACAAGGGAGCCAAAATCCAGCCCACATCCGGGAGAATCTCAAGAGCAGGGGGTGGAGCAAGGCAGGCCTCAAACCACGAGAAGCTCCAGCCCAAAATGCAGACAAAATCCAGCCCATATCCGGGAGAATCTCAAGAGCAGGGGGTGGAGCAAGCCAGGCCTCAAACCACGAGAAGCTCCAGCCCAAAAGCCAGCCAAAATCCAGCCCACGTCTGGGGTAATCTCAAGAGCAGGGGGTGGAGCAAGCCAGGCCTCAAACCATGAGAAGCTCCAGCCCACAAGGGAGCCAAAATGCAGCCCACATCCGGGAGAATCTCAAGAGCAGGGGGTGGAGCAAGCCAGGCCTCAAACCACGAGAAGCTCCAGCCCAAAAGGCAGCAAAAATGCAGCCCTCATCCGGGAGAATATCAAGAGCAGGGGGTGGAGCAAGCCAGGCCTCAAACCACGAGAAGCTCCAGCCCAAAATGCAGCCAAAATGCAGCCCACATCCGGGAGAATCTCAAGAGCAGGGGGTGGAGCAAGCCAGGCCTCAAACCCCGAGAAGCTCCAGCCCAAAAGGCAGCCAAAATGCAGCCCACCTCCGGGAGAATCTCAAGAGCAGGGGGTGGAGCAAGCCAGGCCTCAAACCACGAGAAGCTCCAGCCCAAAAGGCAGCCAAAATCCAGCCCACATCCGGGAGAATCTCAAGAGCAGGGGTTGGAGCAATCCAGGCCTCAAACCACGAGAAGCTCCAGCCCAAGATTCAGCCAAAATCCAGCCCACATCCGGGAGAATCTCAAGAGCAGGGGGTGGAGTAAGCCAGGCCTCAAACCACGAGAAGCTCCAGCCCAAAATGCAGCCAAAATCCAGCCCACACCCGGGAGAATCTCAAGAGCAGGGGGTGGAGCAAGCCAGGCCTCAAACCACGAGAAGCTCCAGCCCAAGATTCAGCCAAAATGCAGCCCACATCCGGGAGAATCTCAAGAGCAGGGGGTGGAGCAAGCCAGGCCCCAAACCACGAGAAGCTCCAGCCCAAAATGCAGACAAAATCCAGCCCACATCCGGGAGAATCTCAAGAGCAGAGGTTTGAGCAAGCCAGGCCTCAAACCACGAGAAGCTCCAGCCCAAAAGGCAGCCAAAATGCAGCCCACATCCGGGAGAATCTCAAGAGCAGGGGGTGGAGCAAGCCAGGCCTCAAACCACGAGAAGCTCCAGCCCAAAATGCAGCCAAAATGCAGCCCACATCCGGGAGAATCTCAAGAGCAGGGGGTGGAGCAAGCCAGGCCTCAAACCACGAGAAGCTCCAGCCCAAAAGGCAGCCAAAATGCAGCCCACCTCCGGGAGAATCTCAAGAGCAGGGGGTGGAGCAAGCCAGGCCTCAAACCACGAGAAGCTCCAGCCCAAAAGGCAGCCAAAATGCAGCCCACCTCCGGGAGAATCTCAAGAGCAGGGGGTGGAGCAAGCCAGGCCTCAAACCACGAGAAGCTCCAGCCCAAAAGGCAGCCAAAATGCAGCCCACCTCCGGGAGAATCTCAAGAGCAGGGGGTGGAGCAAGCCAGGCCTCAAACCACGAGAAGCTCCAGCCCAAAAGGCAGCCAAAATGCAGCCCACCTCCGGGAGAATTTCAAGAGCAGGGGGTGGAGCAAGTCAGGCCTCAAACCAGGAGAAGCTCCAGCCCAAAAGGCAGCCAAAATCCAGCCCACATCTGGGAGAATCTCAAGAGTAGGAATTGGAGCAAGCCAGGCCTCAAACCACGAGAAGCTCCAGCCCAAAAGGCAGCCAAAATGCAGCCAACATCCGGGAGAATATCAAGAGCAGGGGGTGGAGCAAGCCAGGCCTCAAACCATGAGAAGCTCCAGCCCAAAATGCAGCCAAAATGCAGCCCACCTCCGGGAGAATCTCAAGAGCAGGGGGATGGAGCAAGCCAGGCCTCAAACCATGAGAAGCTCCAGCCCAAAAGGGAGCCAAAATGCAGCCCACATCCGGGAGAATCTCAAGAGCAGGGGGTGGAGCAAGGCAGGCCTCAAACCACGAGAAGCTCCAGCCCAAAAGGCAGCCAAAATGCAGCCCACATCCGGGAGAATCTCAAGAGCAGGGGGTGGAGCAAGCCAGGCCTCAAACCACGAGAAGCTCCAGCCCAAAATACAGCCAAAATGCAGCCCACCTCCGGGAGAATCTCAAGAGCAGGGGGTGGAGCAAGCCAGGCCTCAAACCATGAGAAGCTCCAGCCCAAAAGGCAGCCAAAATGCAGCCCACATCCGGGAGAATCTCAAGAGCAGGGGGTGGAGCAAGCCAGGCCTCAAACCACGAGAAGCTCCAGCCCAAAAGGCAGCCAAAATGCAGCCCACATCAGGGAGAATCTCAAGAGCAGGGGGTGGAGCAAGCCAGGCCTCAAACCACGAGAAGCTCCAGCCCAAAAGACAGCCAAAATGCAGCCCACATCCGGGAGAATCTCAAGAGCAGGGGGTGGAGCAAGCCAGGCCTCAAACCCCGAGAAGCTCCAGCCCAAAAGGCAGCCAAAATGCAGCCCACCTCCGGGAGAATCTCAAGAGCAGGGTTTGGAGCAAGCCAGGCCTCAAACCACGAGAAGCTCCAGCCCAAAAGGCAGCCAAAATGCAGCCCACATCCGGGAGAATCTCAAGAGCAGGGGTTGGAGCAATCCAGGCCTCAAACCACGAGAAGCTTCAGCCCAAGATTCAGCCAAAATCCAGCCCACATCCGGGAGAATCTCAAGAGCAGGGGGTGGAGCAAGGCAGGCCTCAAACCACGAGAAGCTCCAGCCCAAAAGGCAGCCAAAATGCAGCCCACCTCCGGGAGAATCTCAAGAGCAGGGAGTGGAGCAAGCCAGGCCTCAAACCACGAGAAGCTCCAGCCCAAAAGGCAGCCAAAATCCAGCCCACATCCGGGAGAATCTCAAGAGCAGGGGGTGGAGCAAGCCAGGCCTCAAACCACGAGAATCTCCAGCCCAAAAAACAGCCAAAATGCAGCTCACATCCGGGAGAATCTCAAGAGCAGGGGGTGCAGCAAGCCAGGCCTCAAACCACGAGAAGCTCCAGCCCTAAAGGCAGGCAAAATGCAGCCCACATCTGGGAGAATCTCAAGAGTAGGAGTTGGAGCAAGCCAGGCCTCAAACCACGAGAAGCTCCAGCCCAAAAGGCAGCCAAAATGCAGCCAACATCCGGGAGAATATCAAGAGCAGGGGGTGGAGCAAGCCAGGCCTCAAACCATGAGAAGCTCCAGCCCAAAATGCAGCCAAAATGCAGCCCACCTCCGGGAGAATATCAAGAGCAGGGGGTGGAGCAAGGCAGGCCTCAAACCACGAGAAGCTCCAGCCCAAGAATCAGCCAAAATGCAGTCCATATCCAGGAGAATCTCAAGAGCAGGGGGTGGAGCAAGCCAGGCCTCAAACCACGAGAAGCTCCAGCCCAAAAGGCAGACAAATTGCAGCCCACATCCGGGAGAATCTCAAGAGCAGGGGGTGGAGCAAGCCAGGCCTCAAACCACGAGAAGCTCCAGCCTAAAAGGCAGCCAAAATCCAGCCCACGTCCGGGAGAATCTCAAGAGCAGGGGGTGGAGCAAGCCAGGCCTCAAACCACGAGAAGCTCCAGCCCAAAAGGCAGCCAAAATCCAGCCTACATCCGGGAGAATCTCAAGAGCAGGGGGTGGAGCAAGGCAGGCCTCAAACCACGAGAAGCTCCAGCCCAAGATTCAGCCAAAATGCAGCCCACATCCGGGAGAATCTCAAGAGCAGGGGGTGGAGCAAGCCAGGCCTCAAACCACGAGAAGCTCCAGCCCAAAACGCAGCCAAAATGCAGCCCACCTCCGGGAGAATATCAAGAGCAGGGGGTGGAGCAAGGCAGGCCTCAAACCACGAGAAGCTCCAGCCCAAGAATCAGCCAAAATGCAGCCCACATCTGGGAGAATCTCAAGAGCAGGGGGTGGAGCAAGCCAGGCCTCAAACCACGAGAAGCTCCAGCCCAAAAGGCAGCCAAAATGCAGCCCACATCCGGGAGAATCTCAAGAGCAGGGGGTGGAGCAAGCCAGGCCTCAAACCACGAGAAGCTCCAGCCGCAAAGGCAGCAAAAATGCAGCCCACATCCAGGAGAATATCAAGAGCAGGGGGTGGAGCAAGCCAGGCCTCAAACCACGAGAAGCTCCAGCCGCAAAGGCAGCCAAAATGCAGCCCACATCCGGGAGAATCTCAAGAGCAGGGGGTGGAGCAAGCCAGGCCTCAAACCACGAGAAGCTCCAGCCCAAAAGGCAGCCAAAATGCAGCCAACATCCGGGAGAATATCAAGAGCAGGGGGTGGAGCAAGCCAGGCCTCAAACCATGAGAAGCTCCAGCCCAAAATGCAGCCAAAATGCAGCCCACCTCCAGGAGAATATCAAGAGCAGGGGGTGGAGCAAGGCAGGCCTCAAACCACGAGAAGCTCCAGCCCAAGAATCAGCCAAAATGCAGCCCACATCCGGGAGAATCTCAAGAGCAGGGGGTGGAGCAAGCCAGGCCTCAAACCACGAGAAGCTCCAGCCCAAAAGGCAGCCAAAATGCAGCCAACATCCGGGAGAATATCAAGAGCAGGGGGTGGAGCAAGCCAGGCCTCAAACCATGAGAAGCTCCAGCCCAAAATGCAGCCAAAATGCAGCCCACCTCCAGGAGAATATCAAGAGCAGGGGGTGGAGCAAGGCAGGCCTCAAACCACGAGAAGCTCCAGCCCAAGAATCAGCCAAAATGCAGTCCATATCCAGGAGAATCTCAAGAGCAGGGGGTGGAGCAAGCCAGGCCTCAAACCACGAGAAGCTCCAGCCCAAAAGGCAGCCAAAATGCAGCCAACATCCGGGAGAATATCAAGAGCAGGGGGTGGAGCAAGCCAGGCCTCAAACCATGAGAAGCTCCAGCCCAAAATGCAGCCAAAATGCAGCCCACCTCCAGGAGAATATCAAGAGCAGGGGGTGGAGCAAGGCAGGCCTCAAACCATGAGAAGCTCCAGCCCAAGAATCAGCCAAAATGCAGTCCATATCCAGGAGAATCTCAAGAGCAGGGGGTGGAGCAAGCCAGGCCTCAAACCACGAGAAGCTCCAGCCCAAAAGGCAGAAAAATTGCAGCCCACATCCGGGAGAATCTCAACAGCAGGGGGTGGAGCAAGCCAGGCCTCAAACCACGAGAAGCTCCAGCCCAAAATGCAGCCAAAATGCAGCCCACATCCGGGAGAATCTCAAGAGCAGGGGGTGGAGCAAGCCAGGCCTCAAACCATGAGAAGATCCAGCCCAAAAGGCAGCCAAAATGCAGCCCACATCCGGGAGAATCTCAAGAGCAGGGGGTGGAGCAAGGCAGGCCTCAAACCACGAGAAGATCCAGCCCAAAATGCAGACAAAATGCAGCCCACATCCGGGAGAATCTCAAGAGCAGGGGTTTGAGCAAGCCAGGCCTCAAACCACGAGAAGCTCCAGCCCAAAATACAGCCAAAATGCAGCCCACCTCTGGGAGAATCTCAAGAGCAGGGGGTGGAGCAAGCCAGGCCTCAAACCATGAGAAGCTCCAGCCCACAAGGGAGCCAAAATCCAGCCCACATCCGGGAGAATCTCAAGAGCAGGGGGTGGAGCAAGCCAGGCCTCAAACCACGAGAAGCTCCAGCCCAAAAGGCAGCCAAAATGCAGCCCTCATCCGGGAGAATCTCAAGAGCAGGGGGTGGAGCAAGCCAGGCCTCAAACCACGAGAAGCTCCAGCCCAAAATGCAGACAAAATCCAGCCCACATCCGGGAGAATCTCAAGAGCAGGGGTTGGAGCAAGCCAGGCCTCAAACCACGAGAAGCTCCAGCCCAAAAGGCAGCCAAAATGCAGCCCATATCTGGGAGAATCTCAAGAGCAGGGGGTGGAGCAATCCAGGCCTCAAACCACGAGAAGCTCCAGCCCAAAAGGCAGCCAAAATGCAGCCCACATCCGGGAGAATCTCAAGAGCAGGGGGTGGAGCAAGCCAGGCCTCAAACCACGAGAAGCTCCAGCCCAAAATGCAGCCAAAATCCGGCCCACATCCGGGAGAATATCAAGAGCAGGGGGTGGAGCAAGCCAGGCCTCAAACCACGAGAAGCTCCAGCCCAAAAGGCAGCCAAAATGCAGCCCACATCCGGGAGAATCTCAAGAGCAGGGGGTGGAGCAAGCCAGGCCTCAAACCACGAGAAGCTCCAGCCCAAAAGGCAGCCAAAATGCAGCCCACATCCGGGAGAATCTCAAGAGCAGGGGGTGGAGCAAGCCAGGCCTCAAACCACGAGAAGCTCCAGCCCAAAAGGCAGCCAAAATGCAGCCCACCTCCGGGAGAATCTCAAGAGCAGGGGGTGGAGCAAGCCAGGCCTCAAACCACGAGAAGCTCCAGCCCAAAAGGCAGCCATAATGCAGCCCACATCTGGGAGAATCTCAAGAGTAGGAGTTGGAGCAAGCCAGGCCTCAAACCACGAGAAGCTCCAGCCCAAAAGTCAGCCAAAATGCAGCCAACATCTGGGAGAATATCAAGAGCAGGGGGTGGAGCAAGCCAGGCCTCAAACCACGAGAAGCTCCAGCCCAAAAGGCAGCCAAAATGCAGCCCACATCCGGGAGAATCTCAAGAGCAGGGGGTGGAGCAAGCCAGGCCTCAAACCCCGAGAAGCTCCAGCCCAAAAGGCAGCCAAAATGCAGCCCACCTCCGGGAGAATCTCAAGAGCAGGGGGTGGAGCAAGCCAGGCCTCAAACCACGAGAAGCTCCAGCCCAAAAGGCAGCCAAAATGCAGCCCACATCCGGGAGAATCTCAAGAGCAGGGGTTGGAGCAATCCAGGCCTCAAACCCCGAGAAGCTCCAGCCCAAAAGGCAGCCAAAATGCAGCCCACATCCGGGAGAATCTCAAGAGCAGGGGGTGGAGCAAGCCAGGCCTCAAACCACGAGAAGCTCCAGCCGCAAAGGCAGCAAAAATGCAGCCCACATCCAGGAGAATATCAAGAGCAGGGGGTGGAGCAAGCCAGGCCTCAAACCACGAGAAGCTCCAGCCGCAAAGGCAGCCAAAATGCAGCCCACATCCGGGAGAATCTCAAGAGCAGGGGGTGGAGCAAGCCAGGCCTCAAACCACGAGAAGCTCCAGCCCAAAAGGCAGCCAAAATGCAGCCAACATCCGGGAGAATATCAAGAGCAGGGGGTGGAGCAAGCCAGGCCTCAAACCATGAGAAGCTCCAGCCCAAAATGCAGCCAAAATGCAGCCCACCTCCAGGAGAATATCAAGAGCAGGGGGTGGAGCAAGGCAGGCCTCAAACCACGAGAAGCTCCAGCCCAAGAATCAGCCAAAATGCAGCCCACATCCGGGAGAATCTCAAGAGCAGGGGGTGGAGCAAGCCAGGCCTCAAACCACGAGAAGCTCCAGCCCAAAAGGCAGCCAAAATGCAGCCAACATCCGGGAGAATATCAAGAGCAGGGGGTGGAGCAAGCCAGGCCTCAAACCATGAGAAGCTCCAGCCCAAAATGCAGCCAAAATGCAGCCCACCTCCAGGAGAATATCAAGAGCAGGGGGTGGAGCAAGGCAGGCCTCAAACCACGAGAAGCTCCAGCCCAAGAATCAGCCAAAATGCAGTCCATATCCAGGAGAATCTCAAGAGCAGGGGGTGGAGCAAGCCAGGCCTCAAACCACGAGAAGCTCCAGCCCAAAAGGCAGCCAAAATGCAGCCAACATCCGGGAGAATATCAAGAGCAGGGGGTGGAGCAAGCCAGGCCTCAAACCATGAGAAGCTCCAGCCCAAAATGCAGCCAAAATGCAGCCCACCTCCAGGAGAATATCAAGAGCAGGGGGTGGAGCAAGGCAGGCCTCAAACCACGAGAAGCTCCAGCCCAAGAATCAGCCAAAATGCAGTCCATATCCAGGAGAATCTCAAGAGCAGGGGGTGGAGCAAGCCAGGCCTCAAACCACGAGAAGCTCCAGCCCAAAAGGCAGAAAAATTGCAGCCCACATCCGGGAGAATCTCAACAGCAGGGGGTGGAGCAAGCCAGGCCTCAAACCACGAGAAGCTCCAGCCCAAAAGGCAGCCAAAATGCAGCCCACATCCGGGAGAATCTCAAGAGCAGGGGGTGGAGCAAGCCAGGCCTCAAACCATGAGAAGATCCAGCCCAAAAGGCAGCCAAAATGCAGCCCACATCCGGGAGAATCTCAAGAGCAGGGGGTGGAGCAAGCCAGGCCTCAAACCACGAGAAGATCCAGCCCAAAATGCAGACAAAATGCAGCCCACATCCGGGAGAATCTCAAGAGCAGGGGTTTGAGCAAGCCAGGCCTCAAACCACGAGAAGCTCCAGCCCAAAATACAGCCAAAATGCAGCCCACCTCTGGGAGAATCTCAAGAGCAGGGGGTGGAGCAAGCCAGGCCTCAAACCATGAGAAGCTCCAGCCCACAAGGGAGCCAAAATCCAGCCCACATCCGGGAGAATCTCAAGAGCAGGGGGTGGAGCAAGCCAGGCCTCAAACCACGAGAAGCTCCAGCCCAAAAGGCAGCCAAAATGCAGCCCTCATCCGGGAGAATCTCAAGAGCAGGGGGTGGAGCAAGCCAGGCCTCAAACCACGAGAAGCTCCAGCCCAAAATGCAGACAAAATCCAGCCCACATCCGGGAGAATCTCAAGAGCAGGGGTTGGAGCAAGCCAGGCCTCAAACCACGAGAAGCTCCAGCCCAAAAGGCAGCCAAAATGCAGCCCATATCTGGGAGAATCTCAAGAGCAGGGGGTGGAGCAATCCAGGCCTCAAACCACGAGAAGCTCCAGCCCAAAAGGCAGCCAAAATGCAGCCCACATCCGGGAGAATCTCAAGAGCAGGGGGTGGAGCAAGCCAGGCCTCAAACCACGAGAAGCTCCAGCCCAAAATGCAGCCAAAATCCGGCCCACATCCGGGAGAATATCAAGAGCAGGGGGTGGAGCAAGCCAGGCCTCAAACCACGAGAAGCTCCAGCCCAAAAGGCAGCCAAAATGCAGCCCACATCCGGGAGAATCTCAAGAGCAGGGGGTGGAGCAAGCCAGGCCTCAAACCACGAGAAGCTCCAGCCCAAAAGGCAGCCAAAATGCAGCCCACATCCGGGAGAATCTCAAGAGCAGGGGGTGGAGCAAGCCAGGCCTCAAACCACGAGAAGCTCCAGCCCAAAAGGCAGCCAAAATGCAGCCCACCTCCGGGAGAATCTCAAGAGCAGGGGGTGGAGCAAGCCAGGCCTCAAACCACGAGAAGCTCCAGCCCAAAAGGCAGCCATAATGCAGCCCACATCTGGGAGAATCTCAAGAGTAGGAGTTGGAGCAAGCCAGGCCTCAAACCACGAGAAGCTCCAGCCCAAAAGTCAGCCAAAATGCAGCCAACATCCGGGAGAATATCAAGAGCAGGGGGTGGAGCAAGCCAGGCCTCAAACCACGAGAAGCTCCAGCCCAAAAGGCAGCCAAAATGCAGCCCACATCCGGGAGAATCTCAAGAGCAGGGGGTGGAGCAAGCCAGGCCTCAAACCCCGAGAAGCTCCAGCCCAAAATGCAGCCAAAATGCAGCCCACATCCGGGAGAATCTCAAGAGCAGGGGGTGGAGCAAGCCAGGCCTCAAACCACGAGAAGCTCCAGCCCAAAAGGCAGCCAAAATGCAGCCCACATCCGGGAGAATCTCAAGAGCAGGGGTTGGAGCAATCCAGGCCTCAAACCACGAGAAGCTCCAGCCCAAGATTCAGCCAAAATCCAGCCCACATCCGGGAGAATCTCAAGAGCAGGGGGTGGAGTAAGCCAGGCCTCAAACCACGAGAAGCTCCAGCCCAAAATGCAGCCAAAATCCAGCCCACCTACAGGAGAATATCAAGAGCTGGGGTTGGAGCAATGCAGGCCTCAAACCAAGAGAAGCTCTAGCCCAAATGCAGCCAAAATGCAGCCCAAATCCGGGAGAATCTCAAGAGCAGGGGCTGGAGCAAGCCGGGCCTCAAAGCACGAGAAGCTCCAGCCCAAAGAGTAACCAAAATGCAGCCCACATCCGGGAGAATCTCAAGAGCAGTGGTTTGAGCAAGCCAGGCCTCAAACCACGAGAAGCTCCAGCCCAAAAGGCAGCCAAAATGCAGCCCACATCCGGGAGAATCTCAAGAGCAGGGGGTGGAGCAAGCCAGGCCTCAAACCACGAGAAGCTCCAGCCCAAAATGCAGCCAAAATGCAGCCCACATCCGGGAGAATCTCAAGAGCAGGGGGTGGAGCAAGCCAGGCCTCAAACCACGAGAAGCTCCAGCCCAAAAGGCAGCCAAAATGCAGCCCACCTCCGGGAGAATCTCAAGAGCAGGGGGTGGAGCAAGCCAGGCCTCAAACCACGAGAAGCTCCAGCCCAAAAGGCAGCCAAAATGCAGCCCACATCCGGGAGAATCTCAAGAGCAGGGGGTGGAGCAAGCCAGGCCTCAAACCACGAGAAGCTCCAGCCCAAAAGGCAGCCAAAATGCAGCCCACCTCCGGGAGAATCTCAAGAGCAGGGGGTGGAGCAAGCCAGGCCTCAAACCACGAGAAGCTCCAGCCCAAAAGGCAGCCAAAATGCAGCCCACCTCCGGGAGAATTTCAAGAGCAGGGGGTGGAGCAAGTCAGGCCTCAAACCAGGAGAAGCTCCAGCCCAAAAGGCAGCCAAAATCCAGCCCACATCTGGGAGAATCTCAAGAGTAGGAATTGGAGCAAGCCAGGCCTCAAACCACGAGAAGCTCCAGCCCAAAAGGCAGCCAAAATGCAGCCAACATCCGGGAGAATATCAAGAGCAGGGGGTGGAGCAAGCCAGGCCTCAAACCATGAGAAGCTCCAGCCCAAAATGCAGCCAAAATGCAGCCCACCTCCGGGAGAATCTCAAGAGCAGGGGATGGAGCAAGGCAGGCCTCAAACCATGAGAAGCTCCAGCCCAAAAGGGAGCCAAAATGCAGCCCACATCCGGGAGAACCTCAAGAGCAGGGGGTGGAGCAAGGCAGGCCTCAAACCACGAGAAGCTCCAGCCCAAAAGGCAGCCAAAATGCAGCCCACATCCGGGAGAATCTCAAGAGCAGGGGGTGGAGCAAGCCAGGCCTCAAACCACGAGAAGCTCCAGCCCAAAAGGCAGCCAAAATGCAGCCCACATCCGGGAGAATCTCAAGAGCAGGGGGTGGAGCAAGCCAGGCCTCAAACCATGAGAAGCTCCAGCCCAAAAGTCAGCCAAAATGCAGCCCACATCCGGGAGAATCTCAAGAGCAGGGGGTGGAGCAAGCCAGGCCTCAAACCACGAGAAGCTCCAGCCCAAAAGGCAGCCAAAATGCAGCCCACCTCCTGGAGAATCTCAAGAGCAGGGGGTGGAGCAAGCCAGGCCTCAAACCACGAGAAGCTCCAGCCCAAAAAACAGCCAAAATGCAGCCCACATCCGGGAGAATCTCAAGAGCAGGGGGTGGAGCAAGCCAGGCCTCAAACCCCGAGAAGCTCCAGCCCAAAAGGCAGCCAAAATGCAGCCCACCTCCGGGAGAATCTCAAGAGCAGGGGTTGGAGCAAGCCAGGCCTCAAACCACGAGAAGCTCCAGCCCAAAAGGCAGCCAAAATGCAGCCCACATCCGGGAGAATCTCAAGAGCAGGGGTTGGAGCAATCCAGGCCTCAAACCACGAGAACCTTCAGCCCAAGATTCAGCCAAAATGCAGGCCACATCCGGGAGAATCTCAAGAGCAGGGGGTGGAGCAAGGCAGGCCTCAAACCACGAGAAGCTCCAGCCCAAAAGGCAGCCAAAATGCAGCCCACATCCGGGAGAATCTCAAGAGCAGGGAGTGGAGCAAGCCAGGCCTCAAACCACGAGAAGCTCCAGCCCAAAAGGCAGCCAAAATGCAGCCCACATCCGGGAGAATCTCAAGAGCAGGGGGTGGAGCAAGCCAGGCCTCAAACCACGAGAATCTCCAGCCCAAAAAACAGCCAAAATGCAGCTCACATCCGGGAGAATCTCAAGAGCAGGGGGTGCAGCAAGCCAGGCCTCAAACCACGAGAAGCTCCAGCCCTAAAGGCAGCCAAAATGCAGCCCACATCTGGGAGAATCTCAAGAGTAGGAGTTGGAGCAAGCCAGGCCTCAAACCACGAGAAGCTCCAGCCCAAAAGGCAGCCAAAATGCAGCCAACATCCGGGAGAATATCAAGAGCAGGGGGTGGAGCAAGCCAGGCCTCAAACCATGAGAAGCTCCAGCCCAAAATGCAGCCAAAATGCAGCCCACCTCCGGGAGAATATCAAGAGCAGGGGGTGGAGCAAGGCAGGCCTCAAACCACGAGAAGCTCCAGCCCAAGAATCAGCCAAAATGCAGTCCATATCCAGGAGAATCTCAAGAGCAGGGGGTGGAGCAAGCCAGGCCTCAAACCACGAGAAGCTCCAGCCCAAAAGGCAGACAAATTGCAGCCCACATCCGGGAGAATCTCAAGAGCAGGGGGTGGAGCAAGCCAGGCCTCAAACCACGAGAAGCTCCAGCCCAAAAGGCAGCCAAAATGCAGCCCACATCCGGGAGAATCTCAAGAGCAGGGGTTGGAGCAATCCAGGCCTCAAACCACGAGAAGCTCCAGCCCAAGATTCAGCCAAAATGCAGCCCACATCCGGGAGAATCTCAAGAGCAGGGGGTGGAGCAAGCCAGGCCTCAAACCACGAGAAGCTCCAGCCCAAAAGGCAGCCAAAATGCAGCCCACCTCCGGGAGAATCTCAAGAGCAGGGGGTGGAGCAAGCCAGGCCTCAAACCAGGAGAAGCTCCAGCCCAAAAGGCAGCCAAAATGCAGCCCACATCTGGGAGAATCTCAAGAGTAGGAGTTGGAGCAAGCCAGGCCTCAAACCACGAGAAGCTCCAGCCCAAAAGGCAGCCAAAATGCAGCCCACATCCGGGAGAATATCAAGAGCAGGGGGTGGAGCAAGCCAGGCCTCAAACCATGAGAAGCTCCAGCCCAAAATGCAGCCAAAATGCAGCCCACCTCCGGGAGAATATCAAGAGCAGGGGGTGGAGCAAGGCAGGCCTCAAACCACGAGAAGCTCCAGCCCAAGAATCAGCCAAAATGCAGCCCACATCTGGGAGAATCTCAAGAGCAGGGGGTGGAGCAAGCCAGGCCTCAAACCACGAGAAGCTCCAGCCCAAAAGGCAGCCAAAATGCAGCCCACATCCGGGAGAATCTCAAGAGCAGGGGGTGGAGCAAGCCAGGCCTCAAACCACGAGAAGCTCCAGCCGCAAAGGCAGCAAAAATGCAGCCCACGTCCAGGAGAATATCAAGAGCAGGGGGTGGAGCAAGCCAGGCCTCAAACCACGAGAAGCTCCAGCCGCAAAGGCAGCCAAAATGCAGCCCACATCCGGGAGAATCTCAAGAGCAGGGGGTGGAGCAAGCCAGGCCTCAAACCACGAGAAGCTCCAGCCCAAAAGGCAGACAAATTGCAGCCCACATCCGGGAGAATCTCAACAGCAGGGGGTGGAGCAAGCCAGGCCTCAAACCACGAGAAGCTCCAGCCCAAAAGGCAGACAAATTGCAGCCCACATCCGGGAGAATCTCAACAGCAGGGGGTGGAGCAAGGCAGGCCTCAAACCACGAGAAGCTCCAGCCCAAGAATCAGCCAAAATGCAGTCCATATCCAGGAGAATCTCAAGAGCAGGGGGTGGAGCAAGCCAGGCCTCAAACCACGAGAAGCTCCAGCCCAAAAGGCAGACAAATTGCAGCCCACATCCGGGAGAATCTCAACAGCAGGTGGTGGAGCAAGCCAGGCCTCAAACCACGAGAAGCTCCAGCCCAAAAGGCAGCCAAAATCCAGCCCACATCCGGGAGAATCTCAAGAGCAGGGGGTGGAGCAAGCCAGGCCTCAAACCACGAGAAGATCCAGCCCAAAATGCAGACAAAATGCAGCCCACATCCGGGAGAATCTCAAGAGCAGGGGTTTGAGCAAGCCAGGCCTCAAACCACGAGAAGCTCCAGCCCAAAAGGCAGCCAAAATGCAGCCCACCTCCGGGAGAATCTCAAGAGCAGGGGGTGGAGCAAGCCAGGCCTCAAACCATGAGAAGCTCCAGCCCACAAGGGAGCCAAAATCCAGCCCACATCCGGGAGAATCTCAAGAGCAGGGGGTGGAGCAAGCAAGGCCTCAAACCACGAGAAGCTCCAGCCCAAAAGGCAGCCAAAATGCAGCCCTCATCCGGGAGAATCTCAAGAGCAGGGGGTGGAGCAAGCCAGGCCTCAAACCACGAGAAGCTCCAGCCCAAAATGCAGACAAAATCCAGCCCACATCCGGGAGAATCTCAAGAGCAGGGGTTGGAGCAAGCCAGGCCTCAAACCACGAGAAGCTCCAGCCCAAAAGGCAGCCAAAATGCAGCCCATATCCGGGAGAATCTCAAGAGCAGGGGGTGGAGCAAGCCAGGCCTCAAACCACGAGAAGCTCCAGCCCAAAAGGCAGCCAAAATGCAGCCCACATCCGGGAGAATCTCAAGAGCAGGGGGTGGAGCAAGCCAGGCCTCAAACCACGAGAAGCTCCAGCCCAAAATGCAGCCAAAATCCGGCCCACATCCGGGAGAATATCAAGAGCAGGGGGTGGAGCAAGCCAGGCCTCAAACCACGAGAAGCTCCAGCCCAAAAGGCAGCCAAAATGCAGCCCACATCCGGGACAATCTCAAGAGCAGGGGGTGGAGCAAGCCAGGCCTCAAACCACGAGAAGCTCCAGCCCAAAAGGCAGCCAAAATGCAGCCCACATCCGGGAGAATCTCAAGAGCAGGGGGTGGAGCAAGCCAGGCCTCAAACCACGAGAAGCTCCAGCCCAAAAGGCAGCCAAAATGCAGCCCACCTCCGGGAGAATCTCAAGAGCAGGGGGTGGAGCAAGCCAGGCCTCAAACCACGAGAAGCTCCAGCCCAAAAGGCAGCCATAATGCAGCCCACATCTGGGAGAATCTCAAGAGTAGGAGTTGGAGCAAGCCAGGCCTCAAACCACGAGAAGCTCCAGCCCAAAAGGCAGCCAAAATGCAGCCAACATCCGGGAGAATATCAAGAGCAGGGGGTGGAGCAAGCCAGGCCTCAAACCATGAGAAGCTCCAGCCCAAAATGCAGCCAAAATGCAGCCCACCTCCGGGAGAATATCAAGAGCAGGGGGTGGAGCAAGGCAGGCCTCAAACCACGAGAAGCTCCAGCCGCAAAGGCAGCCAAAATGCAGCCCACATCCGGGAGAATCTCAAGAGCAGGGGGTGGAGCAAGCCAGGCCTCAAACCACGAGAAGCTCCAGCCCAAAAGTCAGACAAATTGCAGCCCACAT
Organism: Rhynochetos jubatus; assembly: GCA_027574665.1. Classification (NCBI taxonomy): domain Eukaryota; kingdom Metazoa; phylum Chordata; class Aves; order Eurypygiformes; family Rhynochetidae; genus Rhynochetos; species Rhynochetos jubatus. The sequence continues at coordinate 2,155,771 of CM050669.1, forward strand.
CTGGGAGAATCTCAAGAGCAGGGGGTGGAGCAAGCCAGGCCTCAAACCACGAGAAGCTCCAGCCCAAAAGGCAGCCAAAATCCAGCCCACATCCGGGACAATCTCAAGAGCAGGGGGTGGAGCAAGCCAGGCCTCAAACCATGAGAAGATCCAGCCCAAAAGGGAGCCAAAATGCAGCCCACATCCGGGAGAATCTCAAGAGCAGGGGGTGGAGCAAGGCAGGCCTCAAACCACGAGAAGCTCCAGCCCAAAATGCAGACAAAATCCAGCCCATATCCGGGAGAATCTCAAGAGCAGGGGGTGGAGCAAGCCAGGCCTCAAACCACGAGAAGCTCCAGCCCAAAATACAGCCAAAATGCAGCCCACCTCCGGGAGAATCTCAAGAGCAGGGGGTGGAGCAAGCCAGGCCTCAAACCATGAGAAGCTCCAGCCCACAAGGGAGCCAAAATCCAGCCCACATCCGGGAGAATCTCAAGAGCAGGGGGTGGAGCAAGGCAGGCCTCAAACCACGAGAAGCTCCAGCCCAAAAGGCAGCCAAAATGCAGCCCATATCCGGGAGAATCTCAAGAGCAGGGGGTGGAGCAAGCCAGGCCTCAAACCCCGAGAAGCTCCAGCCCAAAAGGCAGCCAAAATGCAGACCACATCCGGGAGAATCTCAAGAGCAGGGGGTGGAGCAAGCCAGGCCTCAAACCACGAGAAGCTCCAGCCCAAAATGCAGCCAAAATCCGGCCCACATCCGGGAGAATATCAAGAGCAGGGGGTGGAGCAAGCCAGGCCTCAAACCACGAGAAGCTCCAGCCCAAAAGGCAGCCAAAATGCAGCCCACATCCGGGAGAATCTCAAGAGCAGGGGGTGGAACAAGCCAGGCCTCAAACCACGAGAAGCTCCAGCCCAAAAGGCAGCCAAAATGCAGCCCACATCCGGGAGAATCTCAAGAGCAGGGGGTGGAGCAAGCCAGGCCTCAAACCACGAGAAGCTCCAGCCCAAAAGGCAGCCAAAATGCAGCCCACCTCCGGGAGAATCTCAAGAGCAGGGGGTGGAGCAAGCCAGGCCTCAAACCACGAGAAGCTCCAGCCGCAAAGTCAGCAAAAATGCAGCCCACATCCGGGAGAATCTCAAGAGCAGGGGGTGGAGCAAGCCAGGCCTCAAACCACGAGAAGCTCCAGCCCAAAACCAGCCAAAATCCAGCCCACGTCCGGGGTAATCTCAAGAGCAGGGGGTGGAGCAAGCCAGGCCTCAAACCATGAGAAGCTCCAGCCCACAAGGGAGCCAAAATGCAGCCCACATCCGGGAGAATCTCAAGAGCAGGGGGTGGAGCAAGCCAGGCCTCAAACCACGAGAAGCTCCAGCCCAAAAGGCAGCAAAAATGCAGCCCTCATCCGGGAGAATATCAAGAGCAGGGGGTGGAGCAAGCCAGGCCTCAAACCACGAGAAGCTCCAGCCCAAAAGGCAGCCAAAATGCAGCCCACATCCGGGAGAATCTCAAGAGCAGGGGGTGGAGCAAGCCAGGCCTCAAACCCCGAGAAGCTCCAGCCCAAAAGGCAGCCAAAATGCAGCCCACATCCGGGAGAATCTCAAGAGCAGGGGGTGGAGCAAGCCAGGCCTCAAACCACGAGAAGCTCCTGCCCAAAAGGCAGCCAAAATGCAGCCCACATCCGGGAGAATCTCAAGAGCAGGGGTTGGAGCAATCCAGGCCTCAAACCACGAGAAGCTCCAGCCCAAGATTCAGCCAAAATCCAGCCCACATCCGGGAGAATCTCAAGAGCAGGGGGTGGAGCAAGCCAGGCCTCAAACCACGAGAAGCTCCAGCCCAAAATGCAGCCAAAATCCAGCCCACACCCGGGAGAATCTCAAGAGCAGGGGGTGGAGCAAGCCAGGCCTCAAACCACGAGAAGCTCCAGCCCAAGATTCAGCCAAAATGCAGCCCACATCCGGGAGAATCTCAAGAGCAGGGGGTGGAGCAAGCCAGGCCCCAAACCACGAGAAGCTCCAGCCCAAAATGCAGACAAAATCCAGCCCACATCCGGGAGAATCTCAAGAGCAGTGGTTTGAGCAAGCCAGGCCTCAAACCACGAGAAGCTCCAGCCCAAAAGGCAGCCAAAATGCAGCCCACATCCGGGAGAATCTCAAGAGCAGGGGGTGGAGCAAGCCAGGCCTCAAACCACGAGAAGCTCCAGCCCAAAATGCAGCCAAAATGCAGCCCACATCCGGGAGAATCTCAAGAGCAGGGGGTGGAGCAAGCCAGGCCTCAAACCACGAGAAGCTCCAGCCCAAAAGGCAGCCAAAATGCAGCCCACCTCCGGGAGAATCTCAAGAGCAGGGGGTGGAGCAAGCCAGGCCTCAAACCACGAGAAGCTCCAGCCCAAAAGGCAGCCAAAATGCAGCCCACATCCGGGAGAATCTCAAGAGCAGGGGGTGGAGCAAGCCAGGCCTCAAACCACGAGAAGCTCCAGCCCAAAAGGCAGCCAAAATGCAGCCCACCTCCGGGAGAATCTCAAGAGCAGGGGGTGGAGCAAGCCAGGCCTCAAACCACGAGAAGCTCCAGCCCAAAATGCAGCCAAAATGCAGCCCACATCCGGGAGAATATCAAGAGCAGGGGGTGGAGCAAGCCAGGCCTCAAACCATGAGAAGCTCCAGCCCAAAATGCAGCCAAAATGCAGCCCACCTCCGGGAGAATCTCAAGAGCAGGGGATGGAGCAAGCCAGGCCTCAAACCATGAGAAGCTCCAGCCCAAAAGGGAGCCAAAATGCAGCCCACCTCCGGGAGAATCTCAAGAGCAGGGGGTGGAGCAAGCCAGGCCTCAAACCATGAGAAGCTCCAGCCCAAAAGGCAGCCAAAATGCAGCCCACATCCGGGAGAATCTCAAGAGCAGGGGTTGGAGCAAGCCAGGCCTCAAACCACGAGAAGCTCCAGCCCAAAAGGCAGCCAAAATGCAGCCCACATCCGGGAGAATCTCAAGAGCAGGGGTTGGAGCAATCCAGGCCTCAAACCACGAGAAGCTTCAGCCCAAGATTCAGCCAAAATCCAGCCCACATCCGGGAGAATCTCAAGAGCAGGGGGTGGAGCAAGCCAGGCCTCAAACCACGAGAAGCTCCAGCCCAAAATGCAGCCAAAATCCAGCCCACATCCGGGAGAATCTCAAGAGCAGGGGGTGGAGCAAGCCAGGCCCCAAACCACGAGAAGCTCCAGCCCAAAATGCAGACAAAATCCAGCCCATATCCGGGTCAATATGAAGAGCAGGGAGTGGAGCAAGCCAGGCCTCAAACCACGAGAAGCTCCAGCCCAAAAGGCAGCCAAAATGCAGGCCACATCCGGGAGAATCTCAAGAGCAGGGGGTGGAGCAAGCCAGGCCTCAAACCACGAGAAGCTCCAGCCCAAAAGGCAGCCAAAATGCAGCCCACATCCGGGAGAATCTTAAGAGCAGGGGGTGGAGCAAGCCAGGCCTCAAACCACGAGAAGCTCCAGCCCAAAAAACAGCCAAAATGCAGCCCACATCCGGGAGAATCTCAAGAGCAGGGGGTGGAGCAAGCCAGGCCTCAAACCCCGAGAAGCTCCAGCCCAAAAGGCAGCCAAAATGCAGCCCACATCCGGGAGAATCTCAACAGCAGGGGGTGGAGCAAGCCAGGCCTCAAACCACGGGAAGCTCCAGCCCAAGAATCAGCCAAAATGCAGCCTACATCCGGGAGAATCTCAAGAGCAGGGGGTGGAGCAAGCCAGGCCTCAAACCACGAGAAGCTCCAGCCCAAAAGGCAGCCAAAATGCAGCCCACATCCGGGACAATCTCAAGAGCAGGGGGTGGAGCAAGCCAGGCCTCAAACCACGAGAAGCTCCAGCCCTAAAGGCAGCCAAAATCCAGCCCTTATAAGGGAGAATCTCAAGAGCAGGGGGTGGAGCAAGCCAGGCCTCAAACCATGAGAAGCTCCAGCCCAAGTATCAGCCAAAATGCAGCCCACATCCGGGAGAATCTCAAGAGCAGGGGTTGGAGCAAGCCAGGCCTCAAACCACGAGAAGCTCCAGCCCAAAAAACAGCCAAAATTCAGCCCACCTCTGGGAGAATCTCAAGAGCAGGGGGTGCAGCAAGCCAGGCCTCAAACCACGAGAAGCTCCAGCCCTAAAGGCAGCCAAAATGCAGCCCACATCTGGGAGAATCTCAAGAGTAGGAGTTGGAGCAAGCCAGGCCTCAAACCACGAGAAACTCCAGCCCAAAAGGCAGCCAAAATGCAGCCCACATCCGGGAGAATATCAAGAGCAGGGGGTGGAGCAAGCCAGGCCTCAAACCATGAGAAGCTCCAGCCCAAAATGCAGCCAAAATGCAGCCCACCTCCAGGAGAATATCAAGAGCAGGGGGTGGAGCAAGGCAGGCCTCAAACCACGAGAAGCTCCAGCCCAAGAATCAGCCAAAATGCAGTCCATATCCAGGAGAATCTCAAGAGCAGGGGGTGGAGCAAGCCAGGCCTCAAACCACGAGAAGCTCCAGCCCAAAAGGCAGACAAATTGCAGCCCACATCCGGGAGAATCTCAAGAGCAGGGGGTGGAGCAAGCCAGGCCTCAAACCACGAGAAGCTCCAGCCAAAAAGGCAGCCAAAATGCAGCCCACCTCCGGGAGAATCTCAAGAGCAGGGGGTGGAGCAAGCCAGGCCTCAAACCACGAGAAGCTCCAGCCCAAAAGGCAGCCAAAATGCAGCCCACATCCGGGAGAATCTCAAGAGCAGGGTTTGGAGCAATCCAGGCCTCAAACCACGAGAAGCTCCAGCCCAAGATTCAGCCAAAATGCAGCCCACATCCGGGAGAATCTCAAGAGCAGGGGGTGGAGCAAGCCAGGCCTCAAACCACGAGAAGCTCCAGCCCAAAATGCAGCCAAAATCCAGCCCACATCCGGGAGAATCTCAAGAGCAGGGGGTGGAGCAAGCCAGGCCTCAAACCACGAGAAGCTCCAGCCCAAGATTCAGCCAAAATGCAGCCCACATCCGGGAGAATCTCAAGAGCAGGGGGTGGAGCAAGCCAGGCCCCAAACCACGAGAAGCTCCAGCCCAAAATGCAGACAAAATCCAGCCCACATCCGGGAGAATCTCAAGAGCAGGGGGTGGAGCAAGCCAGGCCTCAAACCACGAAAAGCTCCAGCCCAAAATGCAGCCAAAATGCAGCCCACATCCGGGAGAATCTCAAGAGCAGGGGTTGGAGCAAGCCAGGCCTCAAACCACGAGAAGCTCCAGCCCAAAAGGCAGCCAAAATGCAGCCCATATCCGGGAGAATCTCAAGAGCAGGGGGTGGAGCAAGCCAGGCCTCAAACCCCGAGAAGCTCCAGCCCAAAAGGCAGCCAAAATGCAGCCCACATCCGGGAGAATCTCAAGAGCAGGGGGTGGAGCAAGCCAGGCCTCAAACCACGAGAAGCTCCAGCCCAAAATGCAGCCAAAATCCGGCCCACATCCGGGAGAATATCAAGAGCAGGGGGTGGAGCAAGCCAGGCCTCAAACCACGAGAAGCTCCAGCCCAAAATACAGCCAAAATGCAGCCCACCTCCGAGAGAATCTCAAGAGCAGGGGGTGGAGCAAGCCAGGCCTCAAACCATGAGAAGCTCCAGCCCAAAATGCAGCCAAAATGCAGCCCACATCCGGGAGAATCTCAAGAGCAGGGGGTGGAGCAAGCCAGGCCTCAAACCACGAGAAGCTCCAGCCCAAAAGGCAGCCAAAATGCAGCCCACATCAGGGAGAATATCAAGAGCAGGGGGTGGAGCAAGCCAGGCCTCAAACCACGAGAAGCTCCAGCCCAAAAAACAGCCAAAATGCAGCCCACATCCGGGAGAATCTCAAGAGCAGGGGGTGGAGCAAGCCAGGCCTCAAACCCCGAGAAGCTCCAGCCCAAAAGGCAGCCAAAATGCAGCCCACCTCCGGGAGAATCTCAAGAGCACGGGGTGGAGCAAGCCAGGCCTCAAACCACGAGAAGCTCCAGCCCAAAAGGCAGCCAAAATGCAGCCCATATCCGGGAGAATCTCAAGAGCAGGGGGTGGAGCAAGCCAGGCCTCAAACCCCGAGAAGCTCCAGCCCAAAAGGCAGCCAAAATGCAGCCCACATCCGGGAGAATCTCAAGAGCAGGGGGTGGAGCAAGCCAGGCCTCAAACCACGAGAAGCTCCAGCCCAAAATGCAGCCAAAATCCGGCCCACATCCGGGAGAATATCAAGAGCAGGGGGTGGAGCAAGCCAGGCCTCAAACCACGAGAAGCTCCAGCCCAAAAGGCAGCCAAAATGCAGCCCACATCCGGGAGAATCTCAAGAGCAGGGGGTGGAGCAAGCCAGGCCTCAAACCACGAGAAGCTCCAGCCCAAAATACAGCCAAAATGCAGCCCACCTCCGGGAGAATCTCAAGAGCAGGGGGTGGAGCAAGCCAGGCCTCAAACCATGAGAAGCTCCAGCCCAAAAGGCAGCCAAAATGCAGCCCACATCCGGGAGAATCTCAAGAGCAGGGGGTGGAGCAAGCCAGGCCTCAAACCACGAGAAGCTCCAGCCCAAAAGGCAGCCAAAATGCAGCCCACATCAGGGAGAATATCAAGAGCAGGGGGTGGAGCAAGCCAGGCCTCAAACCACGAGAAGCTCCAGCCCAAAAAACAGCCAAAATGCAGCCCACATCCGGGAGAATCTCAAGAGCAGGGGGTGGAGCAAGCCAGGCCTCAAACCCCGAGAAGCTCCAGCCCAAAAGGCAGCCAAAATGCAGGCCACATGCGGGAGAATCTCAAGAGCAGGGGGTGGAGCAAGCCAGGCCTCAAACCACGAGAAGCTCCAGCCCAAAAGGCAGCCAAAATGCAGCCCACATCCGGGAGAATCTTAAGAGCAGGGGGTGGAGCAAGCCAGGCCTCAAACCACGAGAAGCTCCAGCCCAAAAAACAGCCAAAATGCAGCCCACATCCGGGAGAATCTCAAGAGCAGGGGGTGGAGCAAGCCAGGCCTCAAACCCCGAGAAGCTCCAGCCCAAAAGGCAGCCAAAATCCAGCCCACATCCGGGAGAATCTCAACAGCAGGGGGTGGAGCAAGCCAGGCCTCAAACCACGAGAAGCTCCAGCCCTAAAGGCAGACAAAATCCAGCCCTTATAAGGGAGAATCTCAAGAGCAGGGGGTGGAGCAAGCCAGGCCTCAAACCATGAGAAGCTCCAGCCCAAGTATCAGCCAAAATGCAGCCCACATCCGGGAGAATCTCAAGAGCAGGGGGTGGAGCAAGCCAGGCCTCGAACCACGAGAAGCTCCAGCCCAAAAGGCAGCCAAAATGCAGCCCATATCCGGGAGAATCTCAAGAGCAGGGGTTGGAGCAAGCCAGGCCTCAAACCACGAGAACCTCCAGCCCAAAAAACAGCCAAAATGCAGCCCACCTCTGGGAGAATCTCAAGAGCAGGAGGTGCAGCAAGCCAGGCCTCAAACCACGAGAAGCTCCAGCCCTAAAGGCAGCCAAAATGCAGCCCACATCTGGGAGAATCTCAAGAGTAGGAGTTGGAGCAAGCCAGGCCTCAAACCACGAGAAGCTCCAGCCCAAAAGGCAGCCAAAATGCAGCCCACATGCAGGAGAATATCAAGAGCAGGGGGTGGAGCAAGCCAGGCCTCAAACCACGAGAAGCTCCAGCCCAAGAATCAGCCAAAATGCAGTCCATATCCAGGAGAATCTCAAGAGCAGGGGGTGGAGCAAGCCAGGCCTCAAACCACGAGAAGCTCCAGCCCAAAAGGCAGACAAATTGCAGCCCACATCCGGGAGAATCTCAAGAGCAGGGGGTGGAGCAAGCCAGGCCTCAAACCACGAGAAGCTCCAGCCAAAAAGGCAGCCAAAATCCAGCCCACCTCCGGGAGAATCTCAAGAGCAGGGGGTGGAGCAAGCCAGGCCTCAAACCACGAGAAGCTCCAGCCCAAAAGGCAGCCAAAATGCAGCCCACATCCGGGAGAATCTCAAGAGCAGGGGTTGGAGCAAGCCAGGCCTCAAACCACGAGAAGCTCCAGCCCAAGATTCAGCCAAAATGCAGCCCACATCCGGGAGAATCTCAAGAGCAGGGGGTGGAGCAAGCCAGGCCTCAAACCACGAGAAGCTCCAGCCCAAAATGCAGCCAAAATCCAGCCCACATCCGGGAGAATCTCAAGAGCAGGGGGTGGAGCAAGCCAGGCCTCAAACCACGAGAAGCTCCAGCCCAAGATTCAGCCAAAATGCAGCCCACATCCAGGAGAATCTCAAGAGCAGGGGGTGGAGCAAGCCAGGCCCCAAACCACGAGAAGCTCCAGCCCAAAATGCAGACAAAATCCAGCCCACATCCGGGAGAATCTCAAGAGCAGGGGGTGGAGCAAGCCAGGCCTCAAACCACGAGAAGCTCCAGCCCAAAATGCAGCCAAAATGCAGCCCACATCCGGGAGAATCTCAAGAGCAGGGGTTGGAGCAAGCCAGGCCTCAAACCACGAGAAGCTCCAGCCCAAAAAGCAGCCAAAATGCAGCCCATATCCGGGAGAATCTCAAGAGCAGGGGGTGGAGCAAGCCAGGCCTCAAACCCCGAGAAGCTCCAGCCCAAAAGGCAGCCAAAATGCAGCCCACATCCGGGAGAATCTCAAGAGCAGGGGGTGGAGCAAGCCAGGCCCCAAACCACGAGAAGCTCCAGCCCAAAATGCAGCCAAAATCCGGCCCACATCCGGGAGAATCTCAAGAGCAGGGGGTGGAGCAAGCCAGGCCTCAAACCACGAGAAGCTCCAGCCCAAAAGGCAGCCAAAATGCAGCCCACATCCGGGAGAATCTCAAGAGCAGGGGGTGGAGCAAGCCAGGCCTCAAACCACGAGAAGCTCCAGCCCAAAATACAGCCAAAATGCAGCCCACCTCCGGGAGAATCTCAAGAGCAGGGGGTGGAGCAAGCCAGGCCTCAAACCATGAGAAGCTCCAGCCCAAAAGGCAGCCAAAATGCAGCCCACCTCCGGGAGAATCTCAAGAGCAGGGGGTGGAGCAAGCCAGGCCTCAAACCACGAGAAGCTCCAGCCCAAAAGGCAGCCAAAATGCAGCCCACATCAGGGAGAATATCAAGAGCAGGGGGTGGAGCAAGCCAGGCCTCAAACCACGAGAAGCTCCAGCCCAAAAAACAGCCAAAATGCAGCCCACATCCGGGAGAATCTCAAGAGCAGGGGGTGGAGCAAGCCAGGCCTCAAACCCCGAGAAGCTCCAGCCCAAAAGGCAGCCAAAATGCAGCCCACATCCGGGAGAATCTCAAGACCAGGTTGTGGAGCAAGCCAGGCCTCAAACCACGAGAAGCTCCAGCCCAAAATGCAGACAAAATGCAGCCCACATCCGGGAGAATCTCAAGAGCAGGGGTTGGAGCAATCCAGGCCTCAAACCACGAGAAGCTTCAGCCCAAGATTCAGCCAAAATCCAGACCACATCCGGGAGAATCTCAAGAGCAGGGGGTGGAGCAAGCCAGGCCTCAAACCACGAGAAGCTCCAGCCCAAAATGCAGCCAAAATGCAGCCCACATCTGGGAGAATCTCAAGAGCAGGGGGTGGAGCAAGCCAGGCCTCAAACCACGAGAAGCTGCAGCCCAAAAGGCAGCCAATATGCAGCCCACATCGGGGAGAATCTCAAGAGCAGGGGGTAGAGCAAGTCAGGCCTCAAACCACGAGAAGCTCCACCTCAAAAAGCAGCCAAAATCCTAACCACATCAGTGTGAAATTCAAGAGCAGGGGGTGGAGCAAGCCAGGCCTCAAACCACGAGAAGCTCCAGCCCAAGATTCAGCCAAAATGCAGCCCACATCCGGGACAATCTCAAGAGCAGGGGGTGGAGCAAGCCAGGCCCCAAACCACGAGAAGCTCCAGCCCAAAATGCAGACAAAATCCAGCCCATATCCGGGTCAATATGAAGAGCAGGGAGTGGAGCAAGCCAGGCCTCAAACCACGAGAAGCTCCAGCCCAAAAGGCAGCCAAAATGCAGGCCACATCCGGGAGAATCTCAAGAGCAGGGGGTGGAGCAAGCCAGGCCTCAAACCACGAGAAGCTCCAGCCCAAAAGGCAGCCAAAATGCAGCCCACATCCGGGAGAATCTTAAGAGCAGGGGGTGGAGCAAGCCAGGCCTCAAACCACGAGAAGCTCCAGCCCAAAAAACAGCCAAAATGCAGCCCACATCCGGGAGAATCTCAACAGCAGGGGGTGGAGCAAGCCAGGCCTCAAACCCCGAGAAGCTCCAGCCCAAAAGGCAGCCAAAATGCAGCCCACATCCGGGAGAATCTCAAGAGCAGGGGGTGGAGCAAGCCAGGCCTCAAACCACGGGAAGCTCCAGCCCAAGAATCAGCCAAAATGCAGCCTACATCCGGGAGAATCTCAAGAGCAGGGGGTGGAGCAAGCCAGGCCTCAAACCACGAGAAGCTCCAGCCCAAAAGGCAGCCAAAATGCAGCCCACATCCGGGACAATCTCAAGAGCAGGGGGTGGAGCAAGCCAGGCCTCAAACCACGAGAAGCTCCAGCCCTAAAGGCAGCCAAAATCCAGCCCTTATAAGGGAGAATCTCAAGAGCAGGGGGTGGAGCAAGCCAGGCCTCAAACCATGAGAAGCTCCAGCCCAAGTATCAGCCAAAATGCAGCCCACATCCGGGAGAATCTCAAGAGCAGGGGGTGGAGCAAGCCAGGCCTCAAACCACGAGAATCTCCAGCCTAAAAGGCAGCCAAAATGCAGCCCACATCCGGGAGATTCTCAAGAGCAGGGGGTGGAGCAAGCCAGGCCTCAAACCACGAGAAGCTCCAGCCCAAAAAACAGCCAAAATGCAGCCCACCTCTGGGAGAATCTCAAGAGCAGGGGGTGGAGCAAGCCAGGCCTCAAACCACGAGAAGCTCCAGCCCTAAAGGCAGCCAAAATGCAGCCTACATCTGGGAGAATCTCAAGAGTAGGAGTTGGAGCAAGCCAGGCCTCAAACCACGAGAAGCTCCAGCCCAAAAGGCAGCCAAAATGCAGCCCACATCCGGGAGAATCTCAAGAGCAGGGGTTGGAGCAAGCCAGGCCTCAAACCATGAGAAGCTCCAGCCCAAAATGCAGCCAAAATGCAGCCCACCTCTGGGAGAATATCAAGAGCAGGGGGTGGAGCAAGGCAGGCCTCAAACCACGAGAAGCTCCAGCCCAAGAATCAGCCAAAATGCAGTCCATATCCAGGAGAATCTCAAGAGCAGGGGGTGGAGCAAGCCAGGCCTCAAACCACGAGAAGCTCCAGCCCAAAAGGCAGACAAATTGCAGCCCACCTCCGGGAGAATCTCAAGAGCAGGGGGTGGAGCAAGCCAGGCCTCAAACCACGAGAAGCTCCAGCCCAAAATGCAGCCAAAATGCAGCCCACATCCGGGAGAATCTCAAGAGCAGGGGTTGGAGCAATCCAGGCCTCAAACCACGAGAAGCTCCAGCCCAAGATTCAGCCAAAATGCAGCCCACATCCGGGAGAATATCAAGAGCAGGGGGTGGAGCAAGCCAGGCCTCAAACCACGAGAAGCTCCAGCCCAAAATGCAGCCAAAATCCAGCCCACATCCGGGAGAATCTCAAGAGCAGGGGGTGGAGCAAGCCAGGCCTCAAACCACGAGAAGCTCCAGCCCAAAATGCAGCCAAAATGCAGCCCACATCCGGGAGAATCTCAAGAGCAGGGGTGGAGCAAGCCAGGCCTCAAACCACGAGAAGCTCCAGCCCAAAAGGCAGCCAAAATGCAGCCCATATCCGGGAGAATCTCAAGAGCAGGGGGTGGAGCAAGCCAGGCCTCAAACCACGAGAAGCTCCAGCCCAAAAGGCAGCCAAAATGCAGCCCACATCCGGGAGAATCTCAAGAGCAGGGGGTGGAGCAAGCCAGGCCTCAAACCACGAGAAGCTCCAGCCCAAGAATCAGCCAAAATGCAGTCCATATCCAGGAGAATCTCAAGAGCAGGGGGTGGAGCAAGCCAGGCCTCAAACCACGAGAAGCTCCAGCCCAAAAGGCAGCCAAAATGCAGCCCACATCCGGGAGAATCTCAAGAGCAGGGGGTGGAGCAAGCCAGGCCTCAAACCACGAGAAGCTCCAGCCGCAAAGGCAGCAAAAATGCAGCCCACATCCAGGAGAATATCAAGAGCAGGGGGTGGAGCAAGCCAGGCCTCAAACCACGAGAAGCTACAGCCGCAAAGGAAGCCAAAATGCAGCCCACCTCCGGGAGAATCTCAAGAGCAGGGGGTGGAGCAAGCCAGGCCTCAAACCACGAGAAGCTCCAGCCCAAAAGGCAGCCAAAATGCAGCCAACATCCAGGAGAATATCAAGAGCAGAGGGTGGAGCAAGCCAGGCCTCAAACCATGAGAAGCTCCAGCCCAAAATGCAGCCAAAATGCAGCCCACCTCCGGGAGAATATCAAGAGCAGGGGGTGGAGCAAGCCAGGCCTCAAACCACGAGAAGCTCCAGCCCAAGAATCAGCCAAAATGCAGTCCATATCCAGGAGAATCTCAAGAGCAGGGGGTGGAGCAAGCCAGGCCTCAAACCACGAGAAGCTCCAGCCCAAAAGGCAGACAAATTGCAGCCCACATCCGGGAGAATCTCAAGAGCAGGGGGTGGAGCAAGCCAGGCCTCAAACCACGAGAAGCTCCAGCCCAAAAGGCAGCCACAATCCAGCCCACATCCGGGAGAATCTCAAGAGCAGGGGGTGGAGCAAGCCAGGCCTCAAACCATGAGAAGCTCCAGCCCAAAATGCAGACAAAATGCAGCCCACGTCCGGGAGAATCTCAAGAGCAGGGGGTGGAGCAAGCCAGGCCTCAAACCATGAGAAGCTCCAGCCCACAAGGGAGCCAAAATCCAGCCCACATCCGGGAGAATCTCAAGAGCAGGGGGTGGAGCAAGCCAGGCCTCAAACCACGAGAAGCTCCAGCCCAAAATACAGCCAAAATGCAGCCCACCTCCGGGAGAATCTCAAGAGCAGGGTGTGGAGCAAGCCAGGCCTCAAACCATGAGAAGCTCCAGCCCACAAGGGAGCCAAAATCCAGCCCACATCCGGGAGAATCTCAAGAGCAGGGGGTGGAGCAAGCCAGGCCTCAAACCACGAGAAGCTCCAGCCCAAAAGGCAGCCAAAATGCAGCCCACATCCGGGAGAATATCAAGAGCAGGGGGTGGAGCAAGCCAGGCCTCAAACCACGAGAAGCTCCATCCCAAAAGGCAGCGAAAATGCAGCCCACATCCGGGAGAATCTCAAGAGCAGGGGGTGGAGCAAGCCAGGCCTCAAACCCCGAGAAGCTCCAGCCCAAAAGGCAGCCAAAATGCAGCCCACCTCCGGGAGAATCTCAAGAGCAGGGGGTGGAGCATGCCAGGCCTCAAACCACGAGAAGCTCCAGCCCAAAAGGCAGCCAAAATGCAGCCCACATCCGGGAGAATCTCAAGAGCAGGGGTTGGAGCAATCCAGGCCTCAAACCACGAGAAGCTCCAGCCCAAGATTCAGCCAAAATCCAGCCCACATCCGGGAGAATCTCAAGAGCAGGGGTTGGAGCAAGCCAGGCCTCAAACCACGAGAAGCTCCAGCCCAAAAGGCAGCCAAAATGCAGCCCACCTCCGGGAGAATCTCAAGAGCAGGGGTTGGAGCAAGCCAGGCCTCAAACCACGAGAAGCTCCAGCCCAAAAGGCAGACAAAATGCAGCCCACGTCCGGGAGAATCTCAAGAGCAGTGGGTGGAGCAAGCCAGGCCTCAAACCATGAGAAGCTCCAGCCCAAAATGCAGCCAAAATGCAGCCCACCTCCGGGAGAATATCAAGAGCAGGGGGTGGAGCAAGGCAGGCCTCAAACCACGAGAAGCTCCAGCCCAAGAATCAGCCAAAATGCAGTCCATATCCAGGAGAATCTCAAGAGCAGGGGGTGGAGCAAGCCAGGCCTCAAACCACGAGAAGCTCCAGCCCAAAAGGCAGACAAAATGCAGCCCACATCCGGGAGAATCTCAAGAGCAGGGGGTGGAGCAAGCCAGGCCTCAAACCTCGAGAAGCTCCAGCCCAAAATGCAGCCAAAATGCAGGCCACATCCAGGAGAATCTCAAGAGCAGGGGGTGGAGCAAGCCAGGCCTCAAACCATGAGAAGCTCCAGCCCAAAAGGGAGCCAAAATGCAGCCCACATCCAGGAGAATCTCAAGAGCAGGGGGTGGAGCAAGCCAGGCCTCAAACCACAAGAAGCTCCAGCCCAAAATACAGCCAAAATGCAGCCCACCTCCGGGAGAATCTCAAGAGCAGGGGGTGGAGCAAGCCAGGCCTCAAACCACGAGAAGCTCCAGCCCAAAAGGCAGCCAAAATGCAGCCCACATCCGGGAGAATCTCAAGAGCAGGGGGTGGAGCAAGCCAGGCCTCAAACCACGAGAAGTTCCAGCCCAAAAAACAGCCAAAATGCAGCCCACATCCGGGAGAATCTCAAGAGCAGGGGGTGGAGCAAGCCAGGCCTCAAACCCCGAGAAGCTCCAGCCCAAAAGGCAGCCAAAATGCAGCCCACCTCCGGGAGAATCTCAAGAGCAGGGGGTGGAGCAAGCCAGGCCTCAAACCACGAGAAGCTCCAGCCCAAAAGGCAGCCAAAATGCAGCCCACATCAGGGAGAATCTCAAGAGCAGGGGTTCTAGCAATCCAGGCCTCAAACCACGAGAAGCTTCAGCCCAAGATTCAGCCAAAATCCAGCCCACATCCGGGAGAATCTCAAGAGCAGGGGGTGGAGCAAGCCAGGCCTCAAACCACGAGAAGCTCCAGCCCAAGATTCAGCCAAAATGCAGCCCACCTCCGGGAGAATCTCAAGAGCAGGGGGTGGAGCAAGCCAGGCCTCAAACCACGAGAAGCTCCAGCCCAAAAGGCAGCCAAAATGCAGCCCACATCAGGGAGAATCTCAAGAGCAGGGGTTCTAGCAATCCAGGCCTCAAACCACGAGAAGCTTCAGCCCAAGATTCAGCCAAAATCCAGCCCACATCCGGGAGAATCTCAAGAGCAGGGGGTGGAGCAAGCCAGGCCTCAAAGCACGAGAAGCTCCAGCCCAAGATTCAGCCAAAATGCAGCCCACATCCGGGAGAATCTCAAGAGCAGGGGGTGGAGCAAGCCAGGCCCCAAACCACGAGAAGCTCCAGCCCAAAATGCAGACAAAATCCAGCCCATATCCGGGTCAATATGAAGAGCAGGGAGTGGAGCAAGGCAGGCCTCAAACCACGAGAAGCTCCAGCCCAAAAGGCAGCCAAAATGCAGCCCACATCCGGGAGAATCTCAAGAGCAGGGGGTGGAGCAAGCCAGGCCTCAAACCACGAGAAGCTCCAGCCCAAAAGGCAGCCAAAATGCAGCCCACATCCGGGAGAATCTCAAGAGCAGGGGGTGGAGCAAGCCAGGCCTCAAACCCCGAGAAGCTCCAGCCCAAAAGGCAGCCAAAATGCAGCCCACATCCGGGAGAATCTCAACAGCAGGGGGTGGAGCAAGCCAGGCCTCAAAAGACGGGAAGCTCCAGCCCAAGAATCAGCCAAAATGCAGCCCACATCCCGGAGAATCTCAAGAGCAGGGGGTGGAGCAAGCCAGGCCTCAAACCACGAGAAGCTCCAGCCCAAAAGGCAGCCAAAATCCAGCCCACATCCGGGACAATCTCAAGAGCAGGGGGTGGAGCAAGCCAGGCCTCAAACCACGAGAAGCTCCAGCCCTAATTGCAGCCAAAATCCAGCCCTTATAAGGGAGAATCTCAAGAGCAGGGGGTGGAGCAAGCCAGGCCTCAAACCACGAGAAGCTCCAGCCCAAAAGGCAGCCAAAATGCAGCCAATATCCGGGAGAATCTCAAGAGCAGGGGGTGGAGCAAGCCAGGCCTCAAACCACGAGAAGCTGCAGCCGGAAAGGCAGCCAAATTGCAGCCCACATCCGGGAGAATGTCAAGAGCAGGGTTTGGAGCAAGCCAGGCCTCAAACCACGAGAAGCTCCAGCCCAAAATGCAGCCAAAATGCAGCCCACATCCGGGAGAATATCAAGAGCAGGGGGTGGAGCAAGGCAGGCCTCAAACCACGAGAAGCTCCAGCCCAAAATGCACCCAAAATGCAGCCCACATCCGGGAGAATATCAAGAGCAGGGGGTGGAGCAAGCCAGGCCTCAAACCACGAGAAGCTCCAGCCCAAAATGCAGACAAAATCCAGACCACATCCGGGAGAATCTCAAGAGCAGGGGGTGGAGCAAGCCAGGCCTCAAACCACGAGAAGCTCCAGCCAAAAAGGCAGCCAAAATGCAGCCCACATCTGGGAGAATATCAAGAGCAGGGGTTGGAGCAAGCCAGGCCTCAAACCACGAGAAGCTCCAGCCCAAAAGGCAGCCAAAATCCACCCCACATCCGGGAGAATCTCAAGAGCAGGGGGTGGAGCAAGCCAGGCCTCAAACCACGAGAAGCTCCAGCCCAAAATGCAGCCAAAATGCAGCCCACATCCGGGAGAATCTCAAGAGCAGGGGGTGGAGCAAGCCAGGCCTCAAACCACGAGAAGCTCCAGCCCAAAACGCAGCCAAAATGCAGCCCACATCCGGGAGAATATCAAGAGCAGGGGGTGGAGCAAGCCAGGCCTCAAACCACGAGAAGCTCCAGCCCAAAACGCAGCCAAAATGCAGCCCACATGCGGGAGAATCTCAAGAGCAGGGGGTGGAGCAAGCCAGGCCTCAAACCATGAGAAGCTCCAGCCCAAAAGGCAGCCAAAATGCAGCCCACCTCCGGGAGAATCTCAAGAGCAGGGGGTGGAGCAAGCCAGGCCTCAAACCACGAGAAGCTCCAGCCCAAAAGGCAGCCAAAATGCAGCCCACATCCGGGAGAATCTCAAGAGCAGGGGGTGGAGCAAGCCAGGCCTCAAACCACGAGAAGCTCCAGCCCAAAATGCAGCCAAAATGCAGCCCACATCCGGGAGAATCTCAAGAGCAGGGGGTGGAGCAAGCCAGGCCTCAAACCACGAGAAGCTCCAGCCCAAAAGGCAGCCAAAATGCAGCCCACCTCCGGGAGAATCTCAAGAGCAGGGGGTGGAGCAAGCCAGGCCTCAAACCACGAGAAGCTCCAGCCCAAAATGCAGCCAAACTCCAGCCCACCTCCGGCAGAATCTCAAGAGCAGGGGGTGGAGCAAGCCAGGCCCCAAACCACGAGAAGCTCCAGCCCAGGAATCAGCCAAAATGCATCCCACATCCGGGAGAATCTCAAGAGCAGGGGGTGGAGCAAGCCAGGCCTCAAACCACGAGAAGCTCCAGCCCAAAAGGCAGCCAAAATGCAGCCCACATCCAGGACAATCTCAAGAGCAGGGGGTGGAGCAAGCCAGGCCTCAAACCACGGGAAGCTCCAGCCCAAGAATCAGCCAAAATGCAGCCCACATCCGGGAGAATCTCAAGAGCAGGGGGTGGAGCAAGCCAGGCCTCAAACCATGAGAAGCTCCAGCCCAAAATGCAGCCACAATCCAGCCCACCTCCGGGAGAATTTCAAGAGCAGGGGGTGGAGCAAGTCAGGCCTCAAACCACGAGAAGCTCCAGCCCAAAAGGCAGCCAAAATGCAGCCCACCTCCGGGAGAATCTCAAGAGCAGGGGGTGGAGCAAGCCAGGCCTCAAACCACGAGAAGCTCCAGCCCAAAATGCAGCCAAAATGCAGCCCATATCCGGGAGAATCTCAAGAGCAGGGGGTGGAGCAAGCCAGGCCTCAAACCACGAGAAGCTGCAGCCGGAAAGGCAGCCAAATTGCAGCCCACATCCGGGAGAATGTCAAGAGCAGGGGTTGGAGCAAGCCAGGCCTCAAACCACGAGAAGCTCCAGCCCAAAAGGCAGACAAAATCCAGCCCACATCCGGGAGAATCTCAAGAGCAGGGGCTGGAGCAAGCCAGGCCTCAAACCTCGAGAAGCTCCAGCCCAAAATGCAACCAAAATGCAGCCCACCTCCGGGAGAATTTCAAGAGCAGGGGGTGGAGCAAGCCAGGCCTCAAACCTCGAGAAGCTCCAGCCCAAAAGGCAGCCAAAATGCAGCCCACATGCGGGAGAATCTCAAGAGCAGGGGGTGGAGCAAGCCAGGCCTCAAACCACGGGAAGCTCCAGCCCAAGAATCAGCCAAAATGCAGCCCACATCCGGGAGAATCTCAAGAGCAGGGGGTGGAGCAAGCCAGGCCTCAATCCAAGAGAAGCTCCAGCCCAAAAGGCAGCCAAAATGCAGCCCACATCCAGGAGAATCTCAAGAGCAGGGGGTGGAGCAAGCCAGGCCTCAAACCATGAGAAGCTCCAGCCCAAAATGCAGCCAAAATGCAGCCCACATCCGGGAGAATCTCAAGAGCAGGGGGTGGAGCAAGCCAGGCCCCAAACCACGAGAAGCTCCAGCCCAAGAATCACCCAAAATGCAGCCCACATCCAGGAGAATTTCAAGAGCAGGGGGTGGAGCAAGCCAGGCCTCAAACCACGAGAAGCTCCAGCCCAAAAGGCAGCCAAAATGCAGCCCACATCCGGGAGAATCTCAAGAGCAGGGGGTGGAGCAAGCCAGGCCTCAAACCATGAGAAGCTCCAGCCCAAAAGGGAGCCAAAATCCAGCCCACCTCCGGGAGAATCTCAAGAGCAGGGGGTGGAGCAAGGCAGGCCTCAAACCACAAGAAGCTCCAGCCCAAAATGCAGCCAAAATGCAGCCCACATCCGGGAGAATATCAAGAGCAGGGGGTGGAGCAAGGCAGGCCTCAAACCACGAGAAGCTCCAGCCCAAAATGCAGCCAAAATCCAGCCCACATCCGGGAGAATCTCAAGAGCAGGGGGTGGAGCAAGCCAGGCCTCAAACCATGAGAAGCTCCAGCCCAAAATGCAGCCAAAATGCAGCCCACATCCAGGAGAATCTCAAGAGCAGGGGGTGGAGCAAGCCAGGCCTCAAACCACGAGAAGCTCCAGCCCAAAAGGCAGCCAAAATCCAGCCCATATCCGGGAGAATCTCAAGAGCAGGGGGTGGAGCAAGCCAGGCCTCAAACCACGAGAAGCTCCAGCCCAAAATGCAGCCAAAATGCAGCCCACATATGGGAGAATCTCAAGAGCAGGGGGTGGAGCAAGCCAGGCCTCAAACCACGAGAAGCTCCAGCCCAAAAGGCAGCCAAAATGCAGCCCTCATCCGGGAGAATCTCAAGAGCAGGGGGTGGAGCAAGCCAGGCCTCAAACCACGAGAAGCTCCAGCCCAAAATGCAGACAAAATCCAGCCCACATCCGGGAGAATCTCAAGAGCAGGGGTTGGAGCAAGCCAGGCCTCAAACCACGAGAAGCTCCAGCCCAAAAGGCAGCCAAAATGCAGCCCACATCCGGGAGAATCTCAAGAGCAGGGGGTGGAGCAAGCCAGGCCTCAAACCACGAGAAGCTCCAGCCCAAAAGGCAGCCAAAATGCAGCCCACATCCGGGAGAATCTCAAGAGCAGGGGGTGGAGCAAGCCAGGCCTCAAACCACGAGAAGCTGCAGCCCAAGAATCAGCCAAAATCCAGCCCACATCCGGGAGAATCTCAAGAGCAGGGGTTTGAGCAAGCCAGGCCTCAAACCACGAGAAGCTCCAGCCCAAAAGGCAGCCAAAATGCAGCCCACATCCGGGAGAATCTCAAGAGCAGGGGGTGGAGCAAGCCAGGCCTCAAACCACGAGAAGCTCCAGCCCAAAATGCAGCCAAAATCCAGCCCACCTCCGGGAGAATATCAAGAGCAGGGGATGGAGCAAGGCAGGCCTCAAACCACGAGAAGCTCCAGCCCAAGAATCAGCCAAAATGCAGCCCACCTCCGGGAGAATCTCAAGAGCAGGGGGTGGAGCAAGCCAGGCCTCAAACCATGAGAAGCTCCAGCACAAAAGGCAGCCAAAATCCAGCCCAAATCCGGGAGAATCTCAAGAGCAGGGGGTGGAGCAAGCCAGGCCTCAAACCACGAGAAGCTCCATCCCAAAAGGCAGCCAAAATGCAGCCCACATCCGGGAGAATCTCAAGAGCAGGGGGTGGAGCAAGCCAGGCCTCAAACCCCGAGAAGCTCCAGCCCAACAGGCAGCCAAAATCCAGCCCACCTCCGGGAGAATCTCAAGAGCAGGGGGTGGAGCAAGCCAGGCCTCAAACCACGAGAAGCTCCAGCCCAAAAGGCAGCCAAAATGCAGCCCACATCCGGGAGAATCTCAAGAGCAGGGGGTGGAGCAAGCCAGGCCTCAAACCACGAGAAGCTCCAGCCCAAGATTCAGCCAAAATCCAGCCCACATCCGGGAGAATCTCAAGAGCAGGGGGTGGAGCAAGCCAGGCCTCAAACCATGAGAAGCTCCAGCCCAAAATGCAGCCAAAATCCGGCCCACATCTGGGAGAATCTCAAGAGCAGGGGATGGAGCAAGCCAGGCCTCAAACCACGAGAAGCTCCAGCCCAAAAGGCAGCCAAAATGCAGCCCACATCCGGGAGAATCTCAAGAGCAGGGGGTGGAGCAAGCCAGGCCTCAAACCACGAGAAGCTCCAGCCCAAAAGGCAGCCAAAATGCAGCCCACCTCCGGGAGAATCTCAAGAGCAGGGGGTGGAGCAAGCCAGGCCTCAAACCACGAGAAGCTCCAGCCCAAGATTCAGCCAAAATGCAGCTCACATCTGGGAGAATCTCAAGAGCAGGGGGTGGAGCAAGCCAGGCCTCAAACCACGAGAAGCTCCAGCCCAAAATGCAGCCAAAATCCGGCCCACATCCGGGAGAATCTCAAGAGCAGGGGGTGGAGCAAGCCAGGCCTCAAACCACGAGAAGCTCCAGCCCAAAAGGCAGCCAAAATGCAGCCCACCTCCGGGAGAATCTCAAGAGCATTGGGTGGAGCAAGCCAGGCCTCAAACCACGAGAAGCTCCAGCCCAAAAGGCAGCCAAAATCCAGCCCACATCTGGGAGAATCTCAAGAGCAGGGGGTGGAGCAAGCCAGGCCTCAAACCACGAGAAGCTCCAGCCCAAAAGGCAGCCAAAATCCAGCCCACATCCGGGAGAATCTCAAGAGCAGGGGGTGGAGCAAGCCAGGCCTCAAACCACGAGAAGCTCCAGCCCAAGAATCAGCCAAAATTCAGCCCACATCCGGGAGAAACTCAACAGCAGGGGGTGGAGCAAGCCAGGCCTCAAACCACGAGAAGCTCCAGCCCAAGATTCAGCCAAAATGCAGCTCACATCTGGGAGAATCTCAAGAGCAGGGGGTGGAGCAAGCCAGGCCTCAAACCACGAGAAGCTCCATCCCAAAAGGCAGCCAAAATTCAGCCCACCTCCGGGAGAATCTCAAGAGCAGGGGGTGGAGCAAGCCAGGCCTCAAACCACGAGAAGCTCCATCCCAAAAGGCAGCCAAAATTCAGCCCACATCCGGGAGAATCTCAAGAGCAGGGGGTGGAGCAAACCAGACCCCAAATCACAAGAAGCTCCAGCCCAAAATGCAGCCAAAATGCAGCCCACATCCGGGAGAATCTCAAGAGCAGGGGGTGGAGCAAGCCAGGCCTCAAACCACGAGAAGCTCCAGCCCAAAAGGCAGCCAAAATGCATCCCACATCCGGGAGAATCTCAAGAGCAGGGGGTGGAGCAAGCCAGGCCTCAAACCACGAGAAGCTCCAGCCCAAAAGGCAGCCAAAATCCTAACCACATCCGGGAGAATCTCAAGAGCAGGGGGTGGAGCAAGCCAGGCCTAAAACCACGAGAAGCTCCAGCCCAAAAGGCAGCCAAAATCCAGCCCACATCTGGGAGAATCTCAAGAGCAGGGGGTGGAGCAAGCCAGGCCTCAAACCACGAGAAGCTCCAGCCCAAAAGGCAGCCAAATCCAGCCCACGTCCGTCAGAATCTCAAGAGCAGGGGGTGGAGCAAGCCAGGCCTCAAACCACGAGAAGCTCCAGCCCAAAATGCAGCCAAAATGCAGCCCACATCCGGGAGAATCTCAAGAGCAGGGGGTGGAGCAAGCCAGGCCTCAATCCAAGAGAAGCTCCAGCCCAAAAGGCAGCCAAAATGCAGCCCACATCCAGGAGAATCTCAAGAGCAGGGGGTGGAGCAAGCCAGGCCTCAAACCACGAGAAGCTCCAGCCCAAAAGGCAGCCAAAATCCAGCCCACATCCGGGAGAATCTCAAGAGCAGGGGGTGGAGCAAGCCAGGCCTCAAACCACGAGAAGCTCCAGCCCAAAAGGCAGCCAAAATGCAGCCCACATCCAGGAGAATCTCAAGAGCAGGGGGTGGAGCAAGCCAGGCCTCAAACCACGAGAAACTCCAGCCCAAAATGCAGCCAAAATGCAGCCCACATCCGGGAGAATCTCAAGAGCAGGGGGTGGAGCAAGCCAGGCCTCAAACCACGAGAAGCTTCAGCCCAAAATGCAGCCAAAATGCAACCCACATCCGGGAGAATATCAAGAGCAGGGGGTGGAGCAAGGCAGGCCTCAAACCACGAGAAGCTCCAGCCCAAAATGCACCCAAAATGCAGCCCACATCCGGGAGAATATCAAGAGCAGGGGGTGGAGCAAGCCAGGCCTCAAACCACGAGAAGCTCCAGCCCAAAATGCAGACAAAATCCAGACCACATCCGGGAGAATCTCAAGAGCAGGGGGTGGAGCAAGCCAGGCCTCAAACCACGAGAAGCTCCAGCCAAAAAGGCAGCCAAAATGCAGCCCACATCTGGGAGAATATCAAGAGCAGGGGTTGGAGCAAGCCAGGCCTCAAACCACGAGAAGCTCCAGCCCAAAAGGCAGCCAAAATCCACCCCACATCCGGGAGAATCTCAAGAGCAGGGGGTGGAGCAAGCCAGGCCTCAAACCACGAGAAGCTCCAGCCCAAAATGCAGCCAAAATGCAGCCCACATCCGGGAGAATCTCAAGAGCAGGGGGTGGAGCAAGCCAGGCCTCAAACCACGAGAAGCTCCAGCCCAAAACGCAGCCAAAATGCAGCCCACATCCGGGAGAATATCAAGAGCAGGGGGTGGAGCAAGCCAGGCCTCAAACCACGAGAAGCTCCAGCCCAAAACGCAGCCAAAATGCAGCCCACATGCGGGAGAATCTCAAGAGCAGGGGGTGGAGCAAGCCAGGCCTCAAACCATGAGAAGCTCCAGCCCAAAAGGGAGCCAAAATGCAGCCCACCTCCGGGAGAATCTCAAGAGCAGGGGGTGGAGCAAGGCAGGCCTCAAACCACGAGAAGCTCCAGCCCAAAAGGCAGCCAAAATGCAGCCCACATCCGGGAGAATATCAAGAGCAGGGGGTGGAGCAAGGCAGGCCTCAAACCACGAGAAGCTCCAGCCCAAAATGCAGACAAAATCCAGCCCACATCCGGGAGAATATCAAGAGCAGGGGTTGGAGCAAGCCAGGCCTCAAACCACGAGAAGCTCCAGCCCAAAAGGCAGCCAAAATGCAGCCCACATCCGGGAGAATCTCAAGAGCAGTGGGTGGAGCAAGCCAGGCCTCAAACCACGAGAAGCTCCAGCCCAAAATGCAGCCAAAATGCAGCCCACATCCGGGAGAATATCAAGAGCAGGGGGTGGAGCAAGGCAGGCCTCAAACCACGAGAAGCTCCAGCCCAAAATGCAGACAAAATCCAGCCCACATCCGGGAGAATCTCAAGAGCAGGGGGTGGAGCAAGCCAGGCCTCAAACCACGAGAAGCTCCAGCCCAAAAGGCAGCCAAAATGCAGCCCACATCCAGGAGAATCTCAAGAGCAGGGGGTGGAGCAAGCCAGGCCTCAAACCACGAGAAGCTCCAGCCCAAAAGGCAGCCAAAATGCAGCCCACATCCGGGAGAATCTCAAGAGCAGGGGGTGGAGCAAGCCAGGCCTCAAACCACGAGAAGCTCCAGCCCAAAATGCAGCCAAAATGCAGCCCACATCCGGGAGAATCTCAAGAGCAGGGGGTGGAGCAAGCCAGGCCTCAAACCACGAGAAGCTCCAGCCCAAAAGGCAGCCAAAATGCAGCCCACCTCCGGGAGAATCTCAAGAGCAGGGGGTGGAGCAAGCCAGGCCTCAAACCACGAGAAGCTCCAGCCCAAAATGCAGCCAAAATCCAGGCCACATCCGGCAGAATCTCAAGAGCAGGGGGTGGAGCAAGCCAGGCCCCAAACCACGAGAAGCTCCAGCCCAGGAATCAGCCAAAATGCATCCCACATCCGGGAGAATCTCAAGAGCAGGGGGTGGAGCAAGCCAGGCCTCAAACCACGAGAAGCTCCAGCCCAAAAGGCAGCCAAAATGCAGCCCACATCCAGGACAATCTCAAGAGCAGGGGGTGGAGCAAGCCAGGCCTCAAACCACGGGAAGCTCCAGCCCAAGAATCAGCCAAAATGCAGCCCACATCCGGGAGAATCTCAAGAGCAGGGGGTGGAGCAAGCCAGGCCTCAAACCATGAGAAGCTCCAGCCCAAAATGCAGCCACAATCCAGCCCACCTCCGGGAGAATTTCAAGAGCAGGGGGTGGAGCAAGTCAGGCCTCAAACCACGAGAAGCTCCAGCCCAAAAGGCAGCCAAAATGCAGCCCACCTCCGGGAGAATCTCAAGAGCAGGGGGTGGAGCAAGCCAGGCCTCAAACCACGAGAAGCTCCAGCCCAAAATGCAGCCAAAATGCAGCCCATATCCGGGAGAATCTCAAGAGCAGGGGGTGGAGCAAGCCAGGCCTCAAACCACGAGAAGCTGCAGCCGGAAAGGCAGCCAAATTGCAGCCCACATCCGGGAGAATGTCAAGAGCAGGGGTTGGAGCAAGCCAGGCCTCAAACCACGAGAAGCTCCAGCCCAAAATGCAGACAAAATCCAGCCCACATCCGGGAGAATCTCAAGAGCAGGGGCTGGAGCAAGCCAGGCCTCAAACCTCGAGAAGCTCCAGCCCAAAATGCAACCAAAATGCAGCCCACCTCCGGGAGAATTTCAAGAGCAGGGGGTGGAGCAAGCCAGGCCTCAAACCTCGAGAAGCTCCAGCCCAAAAGGCAGCCAAAATGCAGCCCACATGCGGGAGAATCTCAAGAGCAGGGGGTGGAGCAAGCCAGGCCTCAAACCACGGGAAGCTCCAGCCCAAAAGGCAGCCAAAATGCAGCCCACATCCAGGAGAATCTCAAGAGCAGGGGGTGGAGCAAGCCAGGCCTCAAACCATGAGAAGCTCCAGCCCAAAATGCAGCCAAAATGCAGCCCACATCCGGGAGAATCTCAAGAGCAGGGGGTGGAGCAAGCCAGGCCCCAAACCACGAGAAGCTCCAGCCCAAGAATCACCCAAAATGCAGCCCACATCCAGGAGAATTTCAAGAGCAGGGGGTGGAGCAAGCCAGGCCTCAAACCACGAGAAGCTCCAGCCCAAAAGGCTGCCAAAATGCAGCCCACATCCGGGAGAATCTCAAGAGCAGGGGGTGGAGCAAGCCAGGCCTCAAACCATGAGAAGCTCCAGCCCAAAAGGGAGCCAAAATCCAGCCCACCTCCGGGAGAATCTCAAGAGCAGGGGGTGGAGCAAGGCAGGCCTCAAACCACAAGAAGCTCCAGCCCAAAATGCAGCCAAAATGCAGCCCACATCCGGGAGAATATCAAGAGCAGGGGGTGGAGCAAGGCAGGCCTCAAACCACGAGAAGCTCCAGCCCAAAATGCAGCCAAAATCCAGCCCACATCCGGGAGAATCTCAAGAGCAGGGGGTGGAGCAAGCCAGGCCTCAAACCACGAGAAGCTCCAGCCCAAAAGGCAGCCAAAATGCAGCCCTCATCCGGGAGAATCTCAAGAGCAGGGGGTGGAGCAAGCCAGGCCTCAAACCACGAGAAGCTCCAGCCCAAAATGCAGACAAAATCCAGCCCACATCCGGGAGAATCTCAAGAGCAGGGGTTGGAGCAAGCCAGGCCTCAAACCACGAGAAGCTCCAGCCCAAAAGGCAGCCAAAATGCAGCCCACATCCGGGAGAATCTCAAGAGCAGGGGGTGGAGCAAGCCAGGCCTCAAACCACGAGAAGCTCCAGCCCAAAAGGCAGCCAAAATGCAGCCCACATCCGGGAGAATCTCAAGAGCAGGGGGTGGAGCAAGCCAGGCCTCAAACCACGAGAAGCTGCAGCCCAAGAATCAGCCAAAATCCAGCCCACATCCGGGAGAATCTCAAGAGCAGGGGGTGGAGCAAGCCAGCATTCAACCCACGAGAATCTCCAGCCCAAAAGGCAGCCAAAATGCAGCCCACATCCGGGAGAATCTCAAGAGCAGGGGGTGGAGCAAGCCAGGCCTCAAACCACGAGAAGCTCCAGCCCAAAATGCAGCCAAAATCCAGCCCACCTCCGGGAGAATATCAAGAGCAGGGGATGGAGCAAGGCAGGCCTCAAACCACGAGAAGCTCCAGCCCAAGAATCAGCCAAAATGCAGCCCACATCTGGGAGAATCTCAAGAGCAGGGGGTGGAGCAAGCCAGGCCTCAAACCATGAGAAGCTCCAGCCCAAAAGGCAGCCAAAATCCAGCCCAAATCCGGGAGAATCTCAAGAGCAGGGGGTGGAGCAAGCCAGGCCTCAAACCACGAGAAGCTCCATCCCAAAAGGCAGCCAAAATGCAGCCCACATCCGGGAGAATCTCAAGAGCAGGGGGTGGAGCAAGCCAGGCCTCAAACCCCGAGAAGCTCCAGCCCAACAGGCAGCCAAAATCCAGCCCACATCTGGGAGAATCTCAAGAGCAGGGGATGGAGCAAGCCAGGCCTCAAACCACGAGAAGCTCCAGCCCAAAAGGCAGCCAAAATGCAGCCCACATCCGGGAGAATCTCAAGAGCAGGGGGTGGAGCAAGCCAGGCCTCAAACCACGAGAAGCTCCAGCCCAAAAGGCAGCCAAAATGCAGCCCACCTCCGGGAGAATCTCAAGAGCAGGGGGTGGAGCAAGCCAGGCCTCAAACCACGAGAAGCTCCAGCCCAAGATTCAGCCAAAATGCAGCTCACATCTGGGAGAATCTCAAGAGCAGGGGGTGGAGCAAGCCAGGCCTCAAACCACGAGAAGCTCCAGCCCAAAATGCAGCCAAAATCCGGCCCACATCCGGGAGAATCTCAAGAGCAGGGGGTGGAGCAAGCCAGGCCTCAAACCACGAGAAGCTCCAGCCCAAAAGGCAGCCAAAATGCAGCCCACCTCCGGGAGAATCTCAAGAGCAGGGGGTGGAGCAAGCCAGGCCTCAAACCACGAGAAGCTCCAGCCCAAAAGGCAGCCAAAATCCAGCCCACATCCGGGAGAATCTCAAGAGCAGGGGGTGGAGCAAGCCAGGCCTCAAACCACGAGAAGCTCCAGCCCAAGAATCAGCCAAAATTCAGCCCACATCCGGGAGAAACTCAACAGCAGGGGGTGGAGCAAGCCAGGCCTCAAACCACGAGAAGCTCCAGCCCAAGATTCAGCCAAAATGCAGCTCACATCTGGGAGAATCTCAAGAGCAGGGGGTGGAGCAAGCCAGGCCTCAAACCACGAGAAGCTCCATCCCAAAAGGCAGCCAAAATTCAGCCCACCTCCGGGAGAATCTCAAGAGCAGGGGGTGGAGCAAGCCAGGCCTCAAACCACGAGAAGCTCCATCCCAAAAGGCAGCCAAAATTCAGCCCACATCCGGGAGAATCTCAAGAGCAGGGGGTGGAGCAAACCAGACCCCAAACCACAAGAAGCTCCAGCCCAAAATGCAGCCAAAATGCAGCCCACATGCAGGAGAATCTCAAGAGCAGGGGGTGGAGCAAGCCAGGCCTCAAACCACGAGAAGCTCCAGCCCAAAAGGCAGCCAAAATGCATCCCACATCCGGGAGAATCTCAAGAGCAGGGGGTGGAGCAAGCCAGGCCTCAAACCACGAGAAGCTCCAGCCCAAAAGGCAGCCAAAATCCTAACCACATCCGGGAGAATCTCAAGAGCAGGGGGTGGAGCAAGCCAGGCCTAAAACCACGAGAAGCTCCAGCCCAAAAGGCAGCCAAAATCCAGCCCACATCTGGGAGAATCTCAAGAGCAGGGGGTGGAGCAAGCCAGGCCTCAAACCACGAGAAGCTCCAGCCCAAAAGGCAGCCAAATCCAGCCCACGTCCGTCAGAATCTCAAGAGCAGGGGGTGGAGCAAGCCAGGCCTCAAACCACGAGAAGCTCCAGCCCAAAATGCAGCCAAAATGCAGCCCACATCCGGGAGAATCTCAAGAGCAGGGGGTGGAGCAAGCCAGGCCTCAATCCAAGAGAAGCTCCAGCCCAAAAGGCAGCCAAAATGCAGCCCACATCCAGGAGAATCTCAAGAGCAGGGGGTGGAGCAAGCCAGGCCTCAAACCACGAGAAGCTCCAGCCCAAAAGGCAGCCAAAATCCAGCCCACATCCGGGAGAATCTCAAGAGCAGGGGGTGGAGCAAGCCAGGCCTCAAACCACGAGAAGCTCCAGCCCAAAAGGCAGCCAAAATGCAGCCCACATCCAGGAGAATCTCAAGAGCAGGGGGTGGAGCAAGCCAGGCCTCAAACCACGAGAAACTCCAGCCCAAAATGCAGCCAAAATGCAGCCCACATCCGGGAGAATCTCAAGAGCAGGGGGTGGAGCAAGCCAGGCCTCAAACCACGAGAAGCTTCAGCCCAAAATGCAGCCAAAATGCAGCCCACATCCGGGAGAATCTCAAGAGCAGGAGGTGGAGCAAGGCAGGCCTCAAACCACGAGAAGCTCCAGCCCAAAAGGCAGCCAAAATGCAGCCCACATCCGGGAGAATATCAAGAGCAGGGGGTGGAGCAAGCCAGGCCTCAAACCTCGAGTAGCTCCAGCCCAAAACGCAGCCAAACTCCAGCTCACATCCGGGAGAATCTCAAGAGCAGGGGGTGGAGCAAGCCAGGCCTCAAACCACGAGAAGCTCCAGCCCAAAAGGCAGCCAAAATGCAGCCCACATGCAGTAGAATCTCAAGAGCAGTGTTTGGAGCAAGCCAGGCCTCAAACCACGAGAAGCTCCAGCCCAAAATGCAGCCAAAATGCAGCCCACATCCGGGAGAATCTCAAGAGCAGGGGGTGGAGCAAGCCAGGCCTCAAACCACGAGAAGCTCCAGCCCAAAATGCAGCCAAAATGCAGCCCACATCCGGGAGAATCTCAAGAGCAGGGGGTGGAGCAAGGCTGGGATCAAACCTCGAGAAGCTCCAGCCCAAAAGGCAGCCAAAATGCAGCCCACATCCGGGAGAATATCAAGAGCAGGGGGTGGAGCAAGCCAGGCCTCAAACCACGAGAAGCTCCAGCCCAAAATGCAGCCAAAATGCAGCCCACATCTGGGAGAATCTCAAGAGCAGGGGGTGGAGCAAGCCAGGCCTCAAGCCTCGAGTAGCTCCAGCCCAAAACGCAGCCAAACTCCAGCTCACATCCGGGAGAATCTCAAGAGCAGGGGGTCGAGAAAGGCAGGCCTCAAACCACAAGAAGCTCCAGCCCAAAAGGCAGCCAAAATGCAACCCACATCCAGGAGAATCTCAAGAGCAGTGTTTGGAGCAAGCCAGGCCTCAAACCACGAGAAGCTCCAGCCCAAAAGGCAGCCAAAATGCAGCCCACATCCGGGAGAATCTCAAGAGCAGGGGGTGGAGCAAGGCTGGGATCAAACCTCGAGAAGCTCCAGCCCAAAAGGCAGCCAAAATGCAGCCCACATCAGGGAGAATCTCAAGAGCAGGGGCTGGAGCAAGCCAGGCCTCAAACCACGAGAAGCTCCAGCCCAAAAGGCAGCCAAAATGCAGCCCACATCCGGGAGAATCTCAAGAGCAGGGGGTGGAGCAAGCCAGGCCTCAAACCACGAGAAGCTCCAGCCCAAGAATCAGTCAAAATGCAGCCCACATCCGGGAGAATCTCAAGAGCAGGGGGTGGAGCAAGGCAGGCCTCAAACCACGAGAAGCTCCAGCCCAAAATGCAGACAAAATCAAGCCCACATCCGGGAGAATCTCAAGAGCAGGGGGTGGAGCAAGCCAGGCCTCAAACCACGAGAAGCTCCAGCCCAAAATGCAGCCAAAATGCAGCCCACATCCAGGAGAATCTCAAGAGCAGGGGGTCCAGCAAGGCAGGCCTCAAACCACGAGAAGCTCCAGCCCAAAAGGCAGCCAAAATCCTGCCCACATCAGAAAGAATCTCAAGAGCAGGGGCTGGAGCAAGCCAGGCCTCAAACCACGAGAAGCTCCAGCCCAAAATGCAGCCAAAATGCAGCCCACATCCGGGAGAATCTCAAGAGCAGGGGGTGGAGCAAGGCAGGCCTCAAACCACAAGAAGCTCCAGCCCAAAAGGCAACCAAAATCCAGGCAACATCCGGGACAATATCAAGAGCAGGGGGTGGAGCAAGCCAGGCCTCAAACCACGAGAAGCCCCAGCACAACTATCAGCCAAAATGCAGCCCACATCCAGGAGAATATCAATAGCAGTTGGTGGAGCAAGCCAGGCCTCAAACCACGAGAAGCTCCAGCCCAAGTATCAGCCAAAATGCAGCCCACATCCGGGAGAATCTCAAGAGCAGGGGGTGGAGCAAGCCAGGCTTCAAACCACGAGAAGCTCCAGCCCAAAAGGCAGCCAAAATGCAGCCCACATCCGGGAGAATCTCAAGAGCAGGGGGTGGAGCAAGCCAGGCCTCAAACCACGGGAAGCTCCAGCCCAAGAATCAGCCAAAATCCAGCCCACATCCGGGAGAATCTCAAGAGCAGGGGGTGGAGCAAGCCAGGCCTCAAACCACGAGAAACTCCAGCATAAAAGGCAGCCAAAATGCAGCCCACATCCGGGAGAATATCAAGAGCAGGGGGTGGAGCAATCCAGGCCTCAAACCACGAGAAGCTCCAGCCCAAAATGCAGCCAAAATGCAGCCCACATCTGGGAGAATCTCAAGAGCAGGGGGTGGATCAAGCCAGGCCTCAAACCACGAGAAGCTCCAGCCCAAAAGACAGCCAAAATGCAGCCCACATCCGGGAGAATCTCAAGAGCAGGGGGTGGAGCAAGCCAGGCCGCAAACCACAAGAAACTCCAGCCCAACAGGCAGCCAAAATGCAGCCCACATCCGGGACAATCTCAAGAGCAGGGGGTGGAGCAAGGCAGGCCTCAAACCATGAGAAGATCCAGCCCAAAAGGCAGCCAAAATACAGCCTACATCCGGGACAATTTCAAGAGCAGGGGTTGGAGCAAGCCAGGCCTCAAACCACGAGAAGCTCCACCCCAAAATTCAGACAAAATGCAGCCCACATCCAGGAGAATCTCAAGAGCAGGGGGTGGAGCAAGCCAGGCCTCAAACCACGAGAAGCTCCAGCCCAAAAGGCAGCCAAAATGCAGCCCACATCCGGGGTAATCTCAAGAGCAGGGGGTGGAGCAAGCCAGGCCTCAAACCTCGAGAAGCTCCAGCCCAAAAGGCAGCCAAAATGCAGCCCACATCCGGGAGAATATCAAGAGCAGGGGGTGGAGCAAGCCAGGCCTCAAACCTCGAGAAGCTCCAGCCCAAAAGGCAACCGAAATCCAGGCAACATCCGGGAGAATATCAAGAGCAGGGGGTGGAGCAAGCCAGGCCTCAAACCACGAGAAGCCCCAGCACAAGTATCAGCCAAAATGCAGCCCACATCCAGGAGAATATCAATAGCAGTTGGTGGAGCAAGCCAGGCCTCAAACCATGGGAAGCTCCAGCCCAAAAGGCAGCCAAAATGCAGCCAATATCCGGGGTAATCTCAAGAGCAGGGGGTGGAGCAAGCCAGGCCTCAAACCACGAGAAGCTCCAGCCCAAGTATCAGCCAAAATGGAGCCCAGATCCGGGAGAATCTCAAGAGCAGGGGGTGGAGCAAGCCAGGCCTCAAACCACGAGAAGCTCCAGCACAAAAGGCAGCCAAAATGCAGCCCACATCCGGGAGAATATCAAGAGCAGGGGGTGGAGCAAGCCAGGCCTCAAACCACGAGAAGCTCCAGCCCAAAAGACAGCCAAAATGCAGCCCACCTCCGGGAGAATATCAAGAGCAGGGGGTGGAGCAAGCCAGGCCTCAAACCACAAGAAACTCCAGCCCAACAGGCAGCCAAAATGCAGCCCACATCCGGGAGAATCTCAAGAGCAGGGGGTGGAGCAAGCCAGGCCTCAAACCACGAGAAGCTCCAGCCCAAAAGGCAGCCAAAATGCAGCCCACATCCGGGAGAATCTCAGGAGCAGGGTGAGGAGCAAGCCAGGACTCAAACCACGAGAAGCTCCAGCCCAAAAGGCAGCCAAAATCCAGCCCACATCCGGGAGAATCTCAAGAGCAGGGGGTGGAGCAAGCCAGGCCTCAAACCACGAGAAGCTCCAGCCCAAAAGAAAGCCAAAATCCAGACCACATCCAGGAGAATCTCAAGAGCAGGGGGTGGAGCAAGCCAGGCCTCAAACCTCGAGAAGCTCCAGCCCAAAAGGGAGCCAAAATCCAGCCCACATTCGGGAGAATCTCAAGAGCAGGGGGTGGAGCAAGCCAGGCCTCAAACCACGAGAAGCTCCAGCCCAAAAGGCAGCCAAAATGCAGCCCACCTCAATGAGAAAATCAAGAGCAGGGGGTGGAGGAAGCCAGGCCTCAAACCACGAGAATCTCCAGCCAAAAAGGCAGCCAAAATGCAGCCCACCTCCGGGAGAATCTCAAGAGCAGGGGGTGGAGCAAGCCAGGCCTCAAACCATGAGAAGCTCCAGCCCAAAAGGCAGCCAAAATGCAGCCCACATCCGGGAGAATCTCAAGAGCAGGGGGTGGAGCAAGCCAGGCCCCAAACCACGAGAAGCTCCAGCCCAAAAGGCAGCCAAATTGCAGCCCACCTCCAGGAGAATATCAAGAGCAGGGTGTGGAGCAAGCCAGGCCTCAAACCATGAGAAGCTCCAGCCCAAAAGGCAGCCAAAATCCAGCCCACATCCAGGAGAAACTCAAGAGCAGGGGGTGGAGCAAGCCAGGCCTCAAACCACGAGAAGCTCCAGCCCAAAAGGCAGCCAAACTCCAGCCCACATCCGGGAGAATCTCAAGAGCAGGGGCTGGAGCAAGCCAGGCCTCAAATCTCGAAAACTTCCAGCCCCAAATGCAGCCAAAATGCAGCAAACATCCGGGAGAATATCAAGAGCAGGGGGTGGAGCAAGCCAGGCCTCAAACCATGAGAAGCTCCAGCCCAAAAGGCAGCCAAAATCGAGCCCACCTCCGGGAGAATCTCAAGAGCAGGGGGTGGAGCAAGCCAGGCCTCAAACCATGAGAAGCTCCAGCCCAAAAGGCAGCCAAAATCCAGCCCACCTCCGGGAGATTCTCAAGAGCAGGGGGTGGAGCAAGCCAGGCCTCAAACCACGAGAAGCTCCAGCCCAAAAAGCAGCCAAAATCCAGCCCACATCCGGGAGAATCTCAAGAGCAGGGGTTGGAGCAAGCCAGGCCTCAAACCACGAGAAGCTCCAGCCCAAAAGGCAGCCAAAATGCAGCCCACATCCGGGAGAATATCAAGAGCAGGGGGTGGAGCAAGCCAGGCCTCAAACCACGAGAAGCTCCAGCCCAAAAGGCAGCCAAAATCCAGCCCACATCCGGGAGAATATCAAGAGCAGAGGGTGGAGCAAGCCAGGCCTCAAACCACGAGAAGCTCCAGCCCAAAAGGCAGCCAAAATCCAGCCCACATCCGGGAGAATCTCAAGAGCAGGGGGTGGAGCAAGCCAGGCCTCAAACCACGAGAAGCTCCAGCCCAAAATGCAGCCAAAATCCAGCCCACATCCGGGAGAATCTCAAGAGCAGGGGGTGGAGCAAGCCAGGCCTCAAACCACGAGAAGCTCCAGCCCAAAATGCAGCCAAAATGCAGCCCACATCCGGGAGAATATCAAGAGCAGGGGGTGGAGCAAGCCAGGCCTCAAACCCCGAGAAGCTCCAGCCCAAAAGGCAGCCAAAATGCAGCCCACATCCGGGAGAATATCAAGAGCAGGGGGTGGAGCAAGCCAGGCCTCAAACCACGAGAAGCTCCAGCCCAACAGGCAGCCAAAATCCAGCCCACATCCGGGAGAATCTCAAGAGCAGGGGGTGGAGCAAGCCAGGCCTCAAACCACGAGAAGCTCCAGCTCAAAATGCAGCCAAAATGCAGCCCACATCCGGGAGAATCTCAAGAGCAGGGGGTGGAGCAAGCCAGGCCTCAAACCACGAGAAGCTCCAGCCCAAAATGCAGCCAAACTCCATCCCATATCCGGGAGAATCTCAAGAGCAGGGGGTGGAGCAAGCCAGGCCTCAAACCACAAGAAGCTCCAGCCCAAAAGGCAGCCAAATTGCAGTCCACCTCCGGGAGAATATCAAGAGCAGGGGGTGGAGCAAGCCAGGCCTCAAACCACGAGAAGCTCCAGCCCAAAATGCAGCCAAAATGCAGCCCACCTCCCTGAGAAAATCAAGAGCAGGGGGTGGAGCAAGCCAGGCCTCAAACCACGAGAAGCTCCAGCCCAAAATGCAGCCAAATTGCAGCCCACCTCCGGGAGAATCTCAAGAGCAGGGGGTGGAGGAAGCCAGGCCTCAAACCACGAGAAGCTCCAGCCCTAAAGGCAGCCAAAATGCAGCCGACATCCGGGACAATTTCAAGAGCAGGGGGTGGAGCAAGCCAGGCCTCAAACCTCGAGAAGCTCCAGCCCAAAAGGCAGCCAAAATGCAGCCCATATCCGGGAGAATCTCAAGAGCAGGGGGTGGAGCAAGCCAGGCCTCAAACCTCGATAAGCTCCAGCCCAAAAGGCAGCTAAAATGCAGCCCACCTCCCTGAGAAAATCAAGAGCAGGGGGTGGAGCAAGCCAGGCATTAAACCACGAGAAGCTCCAGCCCTAAAGGCAGCCAAAATGCAGCCCACATCCTGGAGAATCACAAGAGCAGGGGGTGGAGGAAGCCAGGCCTCAAACCTCGAGAAGCTCCAGCCCAAAATGCAGCCAAAATGCAGCCCACATCCGGGAGAATATCAAGAGCAGGGGGTGGAGCAGGGCAGGCCTCAAACCTCGAGATTCTCCAGCCCAAAAGGCAGCCAAAATGCAGCCCACATCCGGGACAATTTCAAGAGCAGGGGGTGGAGCAAGCAAGGCCTCAAACCACGAGAAGCTCCAGGCCTAAAGGCAGCCAAAATGCAGCCCACATCCGGGAGAATCTCAAGAGCAGGGGGTGGAGGAAGCCAGGCCTCAAACCACGAGAAGCTCCAGCCCAAAAGGCAGTCAAAATCCAGCCCACATCCGGGAGAATCTCAAGAGCAGAGGGTGGAGCAAGCCAGGCCTCAAACCATGAGAACCTCCAGCCCAAAAGGCAGCCAAAATGCAGCCCACATCCGGGAGAATCTCAAGAGCAGGGGGTGGAGCAAGCCAGGCCTCAAACCACGAGAAGCTCCAGCCAAAAAGGCAGCCAAAATGCAGCCCACATCCGGGAGAATATCAAGAGCAGGGGGTGGAGCAAGGCAGGCCTCAAACCTCGGGATTCTCCAGCCCAAAAGGCAGCCAAAATGCAGCCCACATCCGGGAGAATCTCAAGAGCAGGGGGTGGAGCAAGCCAGGCCTCAAACCTCGAGAAGCTCCAGCACTAAAAGCAGCCAAAATGCAGCCCACATCCGGGAGAATATCAAGAGAAGAGGGTGGAGCAAGCCAGGCCTCAAACCACGAGAAGCTCCAGCCCAAAAGGCAGCCAAAATGCAGCCCACATACAGGAGAATATCAAGAGAAGAGGGTGGAGCAAGCCAGGCCTCAAACCATGAGAAGCTCCAGCCCAAAATGCAGCCAAAATGCAGCCCACATCCGGGAGAATCTCAATGGCAGAGTTTGGAGCAAGCCAGGCCTCCAACCACAAGAAGCTCCAGCCCAAAAGGCAGCCAAAATGCAGCCCACATCCGGGAGAATCTCAAGAGCAGGGGGTGGAGCAAGCCAGGCCTCAAACCACGAGAAGCTCCAGCCCAAAAGGCAGCCAAAATGCAGCCCACATCCAGGAGAATATCAATAGCAGTTGGTGGAGCAAGCCAGGCCTCAAACCATGGGAAGCTCCAGCCCAAAAGGCAGCCAAAATGCAGCCCACATCCGGGAGAATCTCAAGAGCAGGGGGTGGAGCAAGCCAGGCCTCAAACCACGAGAAGCTCCAGCCCAAAAGGCAGCCAATATGCAGCCCACATATGGGAGAATCTCAAGAGCAGGGGGTGGAGCAAGCCAGGTCTCAAACCACGAGAAGCTCCAGCCCAAAAGGCAGCGAAAATGCAGCCCACATCCGGGAGAATCTCAAGAGCAGGGGTTGGAGCAAGCCAGGCCTCAAACCACGAGAAGCTCCAGCCCAAAATGCAGCCAAAATGCAGCCCACATCCGGGAGAATCTCAAGAGCAGGGGTTGGAGCAAGCCAGGCCTCAAACCACGAGAAGCTCCAGCCCAAAAGGCAGCCAAAATGCAGCCCACATCCGGGAGAATCTCAAGAGCAGGGGGGGGAGCAAGCCAGG
Organism: Rhynochetos jubatus; assembly: GCA_027574665.1. Classification (NCBI taxonomy): domain Eukaryota; kingdom Metazoa; phylum Chordata; class Aves; order Eurypygiformes; family Rhynochetidae; genus Rhynochetos; species Rhynochetos jubatus. Next base: position 2,191,962 of record CM050669.1, read on the forward strand.
CCTCAAACCACGAGAAGCTCCAGCCCAAAAGGCAGCCAAAATGCAGCGCACATCCGGAAGAATCTCAACAGCAGGGGGTGGAGCAAGCCAGGCCTCAAACCACGAGAAGCTCCAGCCCTAAAGGCAGCCAAAATGCAGCCCACATCTGGGAGAATCTCAAGAGCAGGGGGTGGAGCAAGCCAGGCCTCAAACCACGAGAAGCTCCAGCCCTAAAGGCAGCCAAAATGCAGCCCACATCTGGGAGAATCTCAAGAGCAGGGGGTGGAGCAAGCCAGGCCTCAAACCATGAGAAGATCCAGCCCAAAAGGCAGACAAAATCCAGCCCATATCCGGGAGAATATCAAGACCAGGGGGTGGAGTAAGCCAGGCCTCAAACCACGAGAAGCTCCAGCCCAAAAGGCAGCCAAAATGCAGCCCACATCCGGGAGAATCTCAAGAGCAGGGGGTGGAGCAAGCCAGGCCTCAAACCACGAGAAGCTCCAGCCCAAAAGGCAGCCAAAATGCAGCCCACATCCGGGAGAATCTCAAGAGCAGGGTGAGGAGCAAGCCAGGCCTCAAACCACGAGAAGCTCCAGCCCAAAATGCAGCCAAAATGCAGCCCACATCCGGGACAATTTCAAGAGCAGGGAGTGGAGCAATCCAGGCCTCAAACCACGAGAAACTCCAGCCCAAAAGTCAGCCAAAATGCAGCCCACATCCGGGAGAATCTCAAGAGCAGGGGGTGGAGCAAGCCAGGCCTCAAACCACGAGAAGCTCAAGCCCAAAAGGCAGCCAAAATGCAGCCCACATCTGGGAGAATCTCAAGAGCAGGGGGTGGAGCAATCCAGGCCTCAAACCATGAGAAGCTCCAGCCCAAAAGGCAGCCAAAATGCAGCCCACATGCAGGAGAATCTCAAGAGCAGGGGGTGGAGCAAGCCAGGCCTCAAACCACGAGAAGCTCCAGCCCAAAAGGCAGCCAAAATGCAGCCCACATGCAGGAGAATATGAAGAGCAGGGGGTCGAGCAAGGCAGGCCTCAAACCACGAGAAGCTCCAGCCCAAAAGGCAGCCAAAATCCAGCCCACCTCGTGGAGAATCTCAATGGCAGAGTTTGGAGTAAGCCAGGCCTCAAACCACGAGAAGCTCCAGCCCAAAATGCAGCCAAAATGCAGCCCACATCCGGGACAATTTCAAGAGCAGGGGGTGGAGCAAGCCAGGCCTCAAACCATGAGAAGCTCCAGCCAAAAAGGCAGCCAAAATGCAGCCCACATCCGGGAGAATATCAAGAGCAGGGGGTGGAGCAAGGCAGGCCTCAAACCACGAGAAGCTCCAGCCCAAAAGGCAGCCAAAATGCAGCCCACATCCAGGAGAATCTCAAGAGCAGGGGGTGGAGCAAGCCAGGCCTCAAACCACGAGAAGCTCCAGCCCAAAAGGCAGCAACAATGCAGCCCACATCTGGGAGAATCTCAAGAGCAGGGGGTGGAGCAAGCCAGGCCTCAAACCACGAGAAGCTCCAGCCCAAAAGGCAGCCAAAATGCAGGCCACATGAGGGAGAATCTCAAGAGCAGGGGGTGGAGCAAGCCAGGCCTCAAACCTCGAGAAGCTCCAGCCCAAAAGACAGCCAAAATGCAGCCCACATCCGGGAGAATCTCAAGAGCAGGGGGTGGAGCAAGCCAGGCCTCAAACCACGAGAAGCTCCAGCCCAAAAGGCAGCCAAAATGCAGCCCACATCCAGGAGAATCTCAAGAGCAGGGGGTGGAGCAAGCCAGGCCTCAAACCATGAGAAGATCCAGCCCAAAAGGCAGACAAAATCCAGCCCATATCCGGGAGAATATCAAGAGCAGGGGGTGGAGTAAGCCAGGCCTCAAACCACGAGAAGCTCCAGCCCAAAAGGCAGCCAAAATGCAGCCCACATCCGGGAGAATCTCAAGAGCAGGGGGTGGAGCAAGCCAGGCCTCAAACCACGAGAAGCTCCAGCCCAAAAGGCAGCCAAAATGCAGCCCACATCCGGGAGAATCTCAAGAGCAGGGTGAGGAGCAAGCCAGGCCTCAAACCACGAGAAGCTCCAGCCCAAAATGCAGCCAAAATGCAGCCCACATCCGGGACAATTTCAAGAGCAGGGAGTGGAGCAATCCAGGCCTCAAACCACGAGAAACTCCAGCCCAAAAGTCAGCCAAAATGCAGCCCACATCCGGGAGAATCTCAAGAGCAGGGGGTGGAGCAAGCCAGGCCTCAAACCACGAGAAGCTCAAGCCCAAAAGGCAGCCAAAATGCAGCCCACATCTGGGAGAATCTCAAGAGCAGGGGGTGGAGCAATCCAGGCCTCAAACCATGAGAAGCTCCAGCCCAAAAGGCAGCCAAAATGCAGCCCACATGCAGGAGAATCTCAAGAGCAGGGGGTGGAGCAAGCCAGGCCTCAAACCACGAGAAGCTCCAGCCCAAAAGGCAGCCAAAATGCAGCCCACATGCAGGAGAATATGAAGAGCAGGGGGTCGAGCAAGGCAGGCCTCAAACCACGAGAAGCTCCAGCCCAAAAGGCAGCCAAAATCCAGCCCACCTCGTGGAGAATCTCAATGGCAGAGTTTGGAGTAAGCCAGGCCTCAAACCACGAGAAGCTCCAGCCCAAAATGCAGCCAAAATGCAGCCCACATCCGGGACAATTTCAAGAGCAGGGGGTGGAGCAAGCCAGGCCTCAAACCATGAGAAGCTCCAGCCAAAAAGGCAGCCAAAATGCAGCCCACATCCGGGAGAATATCAAGAGCAGGGGGTGGAGCAAGGCAGGCCTCAAACCACGAGAAGCTCCAGCCCAAAAGGCAGCCAAAATGCAGCCCACATCCAGGAGAATCTCAAGAGCAGGGGGTGGAGCAAGCCAGGCCTCAAACCACGAGAAGCTCCAGCCCAAAAGGCAGCAACAATGCAGCCCACATCTGGGAGAATCTCAAGAGCAGGGGGTGGAGCAAGCCAGGCCTCAAACCACGAGAAGCTCCAGCCCAAAAGGCAGCCAAAATGCAGGCCACATGAGGGAGAATCTCAAGAGCAGGGGGTGGAGCAAGCCAGGCCTCAAACCTCGAGAAGCTCCAGCCCAAAAGACAGCCAAAATGCAGCCCACATCCGGGAGAATCTCAAGAGCAGGGGGTGGAGCAAGCCAGGCCTCAAACCACGAGAAGCTCCAGCCCAAAAGGCAGCCAAAATGCAGCCCACATCCAGGAGAATATCAATAGCAGTTGGTGGAGCAAGCCAGGCCTCAAACCATGGGAAGCTCCAGCGCAAAAGGCAGCCAAAATGCAGCCCACATCCGGGAGAATCTCAAGAGCAGGGGGTGGAGCAAGCCAGGCCTCAAACCACGAGAAGCTCCAGCCCAAAAGGCAGCCAATATGCAGCCCACATATGGGAGAATCTCAAGAGCAGGGGGTGGAGCAAGCCAGGTCTCAAACCACGAGAAGCTCCAGCCCAAAAGGCAGCGAAAATGCAGCCCACATCCGGGAGAATCTCAAGAGCAGGGGTTGGAGCAAGCCAGGCCTCAAACCACGAGAAGCTCCAGCCCAAAATGCAGCCAAAATGCAGCCCACATCCGGGAGAATCTCAAGAGCAGGGGTTGGAGCAAGCCAGGCCTCAAACCACGAGAACCTCCAGCCCAAAAGGCAGCCAAAATGCAGCCCACATCCGGGAGAATCTCAAGAGCAGGGGGTGGAGCAAGGCAGGCCTCAAACCACGAGAAGCTCCAGCCCAAAAGGCAGCCAAAATGCAGCGCACATCCGGAAGAATCTCAACAGCAGGGGGTGGAGCAAGCCAGGCCTCAAACCACGAGAAGCTCCAGCCCTAAAGGCAGCCAAAATGCAGCCCACATCTGGGAGAATCTCAAGAGCAGGGGGTGGAGCAAGCCAGGCCTCAAACCACGAGAAGCTCCAGCCCAAAAGGCAGCCAAAATGCAGCCCACATCCGGGAGAATCTCAAGAGCAGGGGGTGGAGCAAGCCAGGCCTCAAACCATGAGAAGATCCAGCCCAAAAGGCAGACAAAATGCAGCCCATATCCGGGAGAATCTCAAGAGCAGGGGGTGGAGTAAGCCAGGCCTCAAACCACGAGAAGCTCCAGCCCAAAAGGCAGCCAAAATGCAGCCCACATGCAGGAGAATATGAAGAGCAGGGGGTCGAGCAAGGCAGGCCTCAAACCACGAGAAGCTCCAGCCCAAAAGGCAGCCAAAATCCAGCCCACCTCGGGGAGAATCTCAATGGCAGAGTTTGGAGTAAGCCAGGCCTCAAACCACGAGAAGCTCCAGCCCAAAATGCAGCCAAAATGCAGCCCACATCCGGGACAATTTCAAGAGCAGGGGGTGGAGCAAGCCAGGCCTCAAACCATGAGAAGCTCCAGCCAAAAAGGCAGCCAAAATGCAGCCCACATCCGGGAGAATATCAAGAGCAGGGGGTGGAGCAAGGCAGGCCTCAAACCACGAGAAGCTCCAGCCCAAAAGGCAGCCAAAATGCAGCCCACATCCAGGAGAATCTCAAGAGCAGGGGGTGGAGCAAGCCAGGCCTCAAACCATGAGAAGCTCCAGCCCAAAAGTGAGCCAAAATCCAGCCCACCTCCGGGAGAATCTCAAGAGCAGGGGGTGGAGCAAGCCAGGCCTCAAACCACGAGAAGCTCCAGCCCAAAAGGCAGCAACAATGCAGCCCACATCTGGGAGAATCTCAAGAGCAGGGGGTGGAGCAAGCCAGGCCTCAAACCACGAGAAGCTCCAGCCCAAAAGGCAGCCAAAATGCAGGCCACATGAGGGAGAATCTCAAGAGCAGGGGGTGGAGCAAGCCAGGCCTCAAACCTCGAGAAGCTCCAGCCCAAAAGACAGCCAAAATTCAGGCCACATGCGGGAGAATCTCAAGAGCAGGGGGTAGAGCAAGGCAGGCCTCAAACCACGAGAAGCTCCAGCCCAAAAGGCAGCCAAAATGCAGCCCAAATCCGGGAGAATCTCAAGAGCAGGTGGTGGAGCAAGCCAGGCCTCAAACCACGAGAAGCTCCAGCCCAAAAGGCAGCCAAAATGCAGCCCACATCCGGGAGAATATCAAGAGAAGGGGGTGGAGCAAGGCAGGCCTCAAACCACGAGAAGCTCCAGCCCAAAAGGCAGCCAAAATCCAGCCCACATCCGGGAGAATCTCAAGAGCAGGGGGTGGAGCAAGCCAGGCCTCAAACCACGAGAAGCTCCAGCCCTAAATGCAGCCAAAATGCAGCCCACATCGAGGAGAATATCAAGAGCAGGGGGTGGAGCAAGGCAGGCCTCAAACCTCGAGAACGTCCAGCCCAAAAGACAGCCAAAATGCAGCCCACATCCGGGAGAACCTCAAGAGCAGGGGATGGAGCAAGCCAGGCCTCAAACCACGAGAAGCTCCAGCCCAAAATGCAGACAAAATCCAGCCCATATCCGGGAGAATATCAAGAGCAGGGGGTGGAGCAAGCCAGGCCTCAAACCACGAGAAGCTCCAGCCCAAAAGGCAGCCAAAATGCAGCCCACATCCGGGAGAATCTCAAGAGCGGGGGGTGGAGCAAGCCAGGCCTCAAACCACGAGAAGCTCCAGCCCAAAAGGCAGCCAAAATGCAGCCCACATCCGGGAGAATCTCAAGAGCAGGGTGAGGAGCAAGCCAGGACTCAAACCACGAGAAGCTCCAGCCCAAAAGGCAGCCAAAATCCAGCCCACATCTGGGAGAATCTCAAGAGCAGGGGGTGGAGCAAGCCAGGCCTCAAACCACGAGAAGCTCCAGCCCAAAAGAAAGCCAAAATCCAGACCACATCCGGGAGAATCTCAAGAGCAGGGGGTGGAGCAAGCCAGGCCTCAAACCAGGAGAAGGTCCAGCCCAAAAGGCAGCCAAAATGCAGCCCACATGCAGGAGAATCTCAAGAGCAGGGGGTGGAGCAAGCCAGGCCTCAAACCACGAGAAGCTCCAGCCCAAAAGGCAGTCAAAATCCAGCCCACCTCGGGGAGAATCTCAATGGCAGAGTTTGGAGTAAGCCAGGCCTCAAACCACGAGAAGCTCCAGCCCAAAATGCAGCCAAAATGCAGCCCACATCCGGGACAATTTCAAGAGCAGGGGGTGGAGCAAGCCAGGCCTCAAACCACGAGAAGCTCCAGCCCAAAAGGCAGCCAAAATGCAGGCCACATCCGGGAGAATCTCAAGAGCAGGGGATGGAGCAAGCCAGGCCTCAAACCACGAGTAGCTCCAGCCCAAGAATCAGCCAAAATGCAGCCCACCTCCGGGAGAATCTCAAGAGCAGGGGGTGGAGCAAGCCAGGCCTCAAACCACGAGAAGCTCCAGCCCAAAATGCAGCCAATATGCAGCCCACATCTGGTAGAATCTCAAGAGCAGGGGGTGGAGCAAGCCAGGTCTCAAACCACGAGAAGCTCCAGCCCAAAAGGCAGCGAAAATGCAGCCCACATCCGGGAGAATCTCAAGAGCAGGGGGTGGAGCAAGCCAGGCCTCAAACCACGAGAAGCTCCAGCCCAAAAGGCTACCAATATGCAGCCCACATCTGGTAGAATCTCAAGAGCAGGGGGTGGAGCAAGCCAGGCCTCAAACCACAAGAACCTCCAGCCCAAAAGGCAGCCAAAATGCAGGCCACATCCGGGAGAATCTCAAGAGCAGGGGGTGGAGCAAGCCAGGCCTCAAACCACGAGAAGCTCCAGCCCAAAAGGCTACCAAAATGCAGCCCACATTCGGGAGAATCTCAAGAGCAGGGGGTGGAGCAAGCCAGGCCTCAAACCTCGAGAAGCTCCAGCCCAAAATGCAGCCAAAATTCAGCCCACATCCGGGAGAATCTCAAGAGCAGGGGGTGGAGCAAGCCAGGCCTCAAACCAGGAGAAGCTCCAGCCCAAAAGGCAGCGAAAATCCAGCCCACATCCGGGAGAATCTCAAGAGCAGGGGGTGGAGCAAGCCAGGCCTCAAACCACGAGAAGCTCCAGCCTAAAACTCAGCCAAAATCCAGCCCACATTCAGGAGAATCTCAAGAGCAGGGGGTGGAGCAAGCCAGGCCTCAAACCACGAGAAGCTCCAGCCCAAAATGCAGCCAAAATCCAGCCCATATCCGGGAGAATCTCAAGAGCAGGGGGTGGAGCAAGCCAGGCCTCAAACCACGAGAAGCTCCAGCCCAAAATGCATCCAAAATCCAGCCCATATCCGGGACAATCTCAAGAGCAGGGGGTGGAGCAAGCCAGGCCTCAAACCACGAGAAGCTCCGGCCCAAAAGACAGCCAAAATCCAGCCCACATCCGGGAGAATCTCAAGAGCAGGGGGTGGAGCAAGCCAGGCCTCAAACCACGAGAAGCTCCAGCCCAAAAGGCAGCCAAACTAAAGCCCACCTCCGGGAGAATATCAAGAGCAGGGGGTGGAGCAAGCCAGGCCTCAAACCACGAGAAGCTCCAGCCCAAAATGTAGCCAAAATGCAGCCCACATCCGGGAGAATCTCAAGAGCAGGGGGTGGAGCAAGCCAGGCCTCAAACCACGAGAAGCTGCAGCCCAAAAGGCAGCCAAAATGCAGCCCACATCCGGGAGAATCTCAAGAGCAGGGGGTGGTGCAAGCCAGGCCTCAAACCACGAGAAGCTCCAGCCCAAAATGCAGCCAAAATGCAGCCCACATCCAGGAGAATCTCAAGAGCAGAGGGTGGAGCAAGCCAGGCCTCAAACCACGAGAAGCTCCAGCCCAAAAAGCAGCCAAAATGCAGGCCACATCCGGGAGAATCTCAAGAGCAGGGGGTGGAGCAAGCCAGGCCTCAAACCACGAGAAGCTCCAGCCCAAAATGCAGCCAAACTCCAGCCCACCTCCGGGAGAATATCAAGAGTAGGGGGTGGAGCAAGCCAGGCCTCAAACCACAAGAAGCTCCAGCCCAAAAGGCAGCCAAATTGCAGTCCACCTCCGGGAGAATATCAAGAGCAGGGGGTGGAGCAAGCCAGGCCTCAAACCACGAGAAGCTCCAGCCCAAAATGCAGCCAAAATCCAGCCCACATCCGGGAGAATCTCAAGAGCAGGGGGTGGAGCAAGCCAGGCCTCAAACCACGAGAACCTCCAGCCCAAAAGGCAGCCAAAATGCAGGCCACATGAGGGAGAATCTCAAGAGCAGGGGGTGGAGCAAGCCAGGCCTCAAACCTCGAGAAGCTCCAGCCCAAAAGGCAGCCAAAATGCAGCCCACATCCGGGAGAATCTCAAGAGCAGGGGGTAGAGCAAGGCAGGCCTCAAACCACGAGAAGCTCCAGCCCAAAAGGCAGCCAAAATGCAGCCCAAATCCGGGAGAATCTCAAGAGCAGGTGGTGGAGCAAGCCAGGCCTCAAACCACGAGAAGCTCCAGCCCAAAAGGCAGCCAAAATGCAGCCCACATCCGGGAGAATATCAAGAGAAGGGGGTGGAGCAAGGCAGGCCTCAAACCACGAGAAGCTCCAGCCCAAAAGGCAGCCAAAATCCAGCCCACATCCGGGAGAATCTGAAGAGCAGAGGGTCGAGCAAGCCAGGCCTAAAACCACGAGAACCTCCAGCCCAAAAGGCAGCCAAAATGCAGGCCACATCCGGGAGAATCTCAAGAGCAGGGGGTGGAGCAAGCCAGGCCTCAAACCACGAGAAGCTCCAGCCCTAAATGCAGCCAAAATGCAGCCCACATCGAGGAGAATATCAAGAGCAGGGGGTGGAGCAAGGCAGGCCTCAAACCTCGAGAAGCTCCAGCCCAAAAGACAGCCAAAATGCAGCCCACATCCGGGAGAATCTCAAGAGCAGGGGATGGAGCAAGCCAGGCCTCAAACCACGAGAAGCTCCAGCCCAAAAGGCAGCCAAAATGCAGCCCACATCCGGGAGAATCTCAAGAGCAGGGTGAGGAGCAAGCCAGGACTCAAACCACGAGAAGCTCCAGCCCAAAAGGCAGCCAAAATCCAGCCCACATCCGGGAGAATCTCAAGAGCAGGGGGTGGAGCAAGCCAGGCCTCAAACCACGAGAAGCTCCAGCCCAAAAGAAAGCCAAAATCCAGACCACATCCAGGAGAATCTCAAGAGCAGGGGGTGGAGCAAGCCAGGCCTCAAACCAGGAGAAGGTCCAGCCCTAAAGGCAGCCAAAATGCAGCCCACATGCAGGAGAATCTCAAGAGCAGGGGGTGGAGCAAGCCAGGCCTCAAACCACGAGAAGCTCCAGCCCAAAAGGCAGTCAAAATCCAGCCCACCTCGGGGAGAATCTCAATGGCAGAGTTTGGAGTAAGCCAGGCCTCAAACCACGAGAAGCTCCAGCCCAAAATGCAGCCAAAATGCAGCCCACATCCTGGACAATTTCAAGAGCAGGGGGTGGAGCAAGCCAGGCCTCAAACCACGAGAAGCTCCAGCCCAAAAGGCAGCCAAAATGCAGCCCACATCCGGGAGAATCTCAAGAGCAGGGGATGGAGCAAGCCAGGCCTCAAACCACGAGAAGCTCCAGCCCAAAATGCAGCCAATATGCAGCCCACATCTGGTAGAATCTCAAGAGCAGGGGGTGGAGCAAGCCAGGTCTCAAACCACGAGAAGCTCCAGCCCAAAAGGCAGCGAAAATGCAGCCCACATCCGGGAGAATCTCAAGAGCAGGGGGTGGAGCAAGCCAGGCCTCAAACCACAAGAACCTCCAGCCCAAAAGGCAGCCAAAATGCAGGCCACATCCGGGAGAATCTCAAGAGCAGGGGGTGGAGCAAGCCAGGCCTCAAACCACGAGAAGCTCCAGCCCAAAAGGCTACCAAAATGCAGCCCACATTCGGGAGAATCTCAAGAGCAGGGGGTGGAGCAAGCCAGGCCTCAAACCTCGAGAAGCTCCAGCCCAAAATGCAGCAAAAATTCAGCCCACATCCGGGAGAATCTCAAGAGCAGGGGGTGGAGCCAGCCAGGCCTCAAACCAGGAGAAGCTCCAGCCCAAAAGGCAGCGAAAATCCAGCCCACATCCGGGAGAATCTCAAGAGCAGGGGGTGGAGCAAGCCAGGCCTCAAACCACGAGAAGCTCCAGCCTAAAACTCAGCCAAAATCCAGCCCACATTCAGGAGAATTTCAAGAGCAGGGGGTGGAGCAAGCCAGGCCTCAAACCACGAGAAGCTCCAGCCCAAAAGGCAGCCAAAATGCAGCCCACATGCAGGAGAATCTCAAGAGCAGGGGGTGGAGCAAGCCAGGCCTCAAACCACGAGAAGCTCCAGCCCAAAATGCAGCCAAAATCCAGCCCATATCCGGGAGAATCTCAAGAGCAGGGGGTGGAGCAAGCCAGGCCTCAAACCACGAGAAGCTCCAGCCCAAAATGCATCCAAAATCCAGCCCATATCCGGGAGAATCTCAAGAGCAGGGGGTGGAGCAAGCCAGGCCTCAAACCACGAGAAGCTCCGGCCCAAAAGACAGCCAAAATCCAGCCCACATCCGGGAGAATCTCAAGAGCAGGGGGTGGAGCAAGCCAGGCCTCAAACCACGAGAAGCTCCAGCCCAAAATGCAGCCAAACTCCAGCCCACCTCCGGGAGAATATCAAGAGCAGGGGGTGGAGCAAGCCAGGCCTCAAACCACGAGAAGCTCCAGCCCAAAATGTAGCCAAAATGCAGCCCACATCCGGGAGAATCTCAAGAGCAGGGGGTGGAGCAAGCCAGGCCTCAAACCACGAGAAGCTGCAGCTCAAAAGGCAGCCAAAATGCAGCCCACATCCGGGACAATCTCAAGAGCAGGGGGTGGTGCAAGCCAGGCCTCAAACCACGAGAAGCTCCAGCCCAAAAGGCAGCCAAAATGCAGCCCACATCCAGGAGAATCTCAAGAGCAGGGGGTGGAGCAAGCCAGGCCTCAAACCACGAGAAGCTCCAGCCCAAAAAGCAGCCAAAATGCAGGCCACATCCGGGAGAATCTCAAGAGCAGGGGGTGGAGCAAGCCAGGCCTCAAACCACGAGAAGCTCCAGCCCAAAAGGCAGCCAAACTCCAGCCCACCTCCGGGAGAATCTCAAGAGCAGGGGGTGGAGCAAGCCAGGCCTCAAACCACGAGAACCTCCAGCCCAAAAGGCAGCCAAACTCCAGCCCACCTCCAGGAGAATATCAAGAGCAGGGGGTGGAGCAAGCCAGGCCTCGAACCACAAGAAGCTCCAGCCCAAAAGGCAGCCAAATTGCAGCCCACATCGAGGAGAATATCAAGCGCAGGGGGTGGAGCAAGCCAGGCCTCAAACCATGAGAAGCTCCAGCCCAAAAGGCAGCCAAAATGCAGCCCACATCCGGGAGAATCTCAAGAGCAGGGTGTGGAGCAAGCCAGGCCTCAAACCACGAGAAGCTCCAGCCCAAAAGGCAGCCAAAATGCAGCCCACATCCGGGAGAATCTCAAGAGCAGGGGGTGGAGCAAGCCAGGCCTCAAACCACGAGAAGCTCCAGCCCAAAAGGCAGCCAAAATGCAGCCCACATCCGGGAGAATCTCAAGAGCAGGGGGTGGAGCAAGCCAGGCCTCAAACCACGAGAAGCTCCAGCCCAAAAGGCAGCCGAAATGCAGCCGACATCCGGGACAATTTCAAGAGCAGGGGGTGGAGCAAGCCAGGCCTCAAACCTCGAGAAGCTCCAGCCCAAAAGGGAGCCAAAATGCAGCCCATATCCGGGAGAATCTCAAGAGCAGGGGGTGGAGCAAGCCAGGCCTCAAACCTCGAGAAGCTCCAGCCCAAAAGGCAGCCAAAATGCAGCCCACCTCCCTGAGAAAATCAAGAGCAGGGGGTGGAGCAAGCCAGGCCTTAAACCACGAGAAGCTCCTGCCCTAAAGGCAGCCAAAATCCAGCCCACATCCAGGAGAATCTCAAGAGCAGGGGGTGGAGCAAGCCAGGCCTCAAACCACGAGAAGCTCCAGCCCAAAAGGCAGCCAAAATCCAGCCCACATCCAGGAGAATCTCAAGAGCAGGGGGTGGAGCAAGCCAGGCCTCAAACCACGAGAAGCTCCAGCCCAAAATGCAGAAAAAATCCAGATCATATCCGGGAGAATATCAAGAGCAGGGGGTGGAGCAAGCCAGGCCTCAAACCAGGAGAAGCTCCAGCCCAAAAGGCAGCCAAAATGCAGCCCACATCCGGGAGAATCTCAAGAGCAGAGGGTGGAGCAAGCCAGGCCTCAAACCACGAGAAGCTCCAAACCCAAAATGGAGACAAAATGCAGCCCACATCCGGGAGAATCTCAAGAGCAGGGGGTGGAGCAAGCCAGGCCTCAAACCACGAGAAGCTCCAGCCCAAAAGGCAGACAAAATGCAGCCCACATCCGGGAGAATCTCAAGAGCAGGGGGTGGAGCAAGCCAGGCCTCAAACCTCGAGATTCTCCAGCCCAAAAGGCAGCCAAAATGCAGCCCACATCCGGGACAATTTCAAGAGCAGGGGGTGGAGCAAGCAAGGCCTCAAACCACGAGAAGCTCCAGCCCTAAAGGCAGCCAAAATGCAGCCCACATCCGGGAGAATCTCAAGAGCAGGGGGTGGAGGAAGCCAGGCCTCAAACCACGAGAAGCTCCAGCCCAAAAGGCAGCCAAAATGCAGCCCACATCCGGGAGAATCTCAAGAGCAGGGGGTGGAGCAAGGCAGGCCTCAAACCACGAGAAGCTCCAGCCAAAAACGCAGCCAAAATGCAGCCCACATATGGGAGAATATCAAGAGCAGGGGGTGGAGCAAGGCAGGCCTCAAACCTCGAGATTCTCCAGCCCAAAAGGCAGCCAAAATGCAGCCCACATCCGGGAGAATCTCAAGAGCAGGGGGTGGAGGAAGCCAGGCCTCAAACCACGAGAAGCTCCTGCCCAAAAGGCAGTCAAAATCCAGCCCACATCCGGGAGAATCTCAAGAGCAGAGGGTGGAGCAAGCCAGGCCTCAAACCAGGAGAACCTCCAGCCCAAAAGGCAGCCAAAATGCAGCCCACATCCGGGAGAATCTCAAGAGCAGGGGGTGGAGCAAGCCAGGCCTCAAACCTCGGGATTCTCCAGCCCAAAAGGCAGCCAAAATGCAGCCCACATACGGGAGAATCTCAAGAGCAGGGGGTGGAGCAAGCCAGGCCTCAAACCACGAGAAGCTCCAGCACTAAAAGCAGCCAAAATGCAGCCCACATCTGGGAGAATATCAAGAGAAGCGGGTGGAGCAAGCCAGGCCTCCAACCACAAGAAGCTCCAGCCCAAAAGGCAGCCAAAATGCAGCCCACCTCCCTGAGAAAATCAAGAGCAGGGGGTGGAGCAAGCCAGGCCTTAAACCACGAGAAGCTCCTGCCCTAAAGGCAGCTACAATGCAGCCCACCTCCCTGAGAATATCAAGAGCAGGGGGTGGAGCAAGCCAGGCCTCAAACCACGAGAAGCTCCAGCCCAAAAGGCAGCCAAAATGCAGCCCACATCCGGGAGAATCTCAAGAGCAGGGGGTGGAGCAAGGCAGGCCTCAAACCACGAGAAGCTCCAGCCCAAAAGGCAGCCAAAATGCAGCCCACATCCGGGAGAATATCAAGAGCAGGGGGTGGAGCAAGCCAGGCCTCAAACCTCGAGAAGCTCCGGCCCAAAAGGCAGACAAAATGCAGACCACCTCCCTGAGAATATCAAGAGCAGGGGGTGGAGCAAGCCAGGCCTCAAACCATGAGAAGCTCCAGCCCTAAAGGCAGCCAAAATGCAGCCCACATCTGGGAGAATCTCAAGAGCAGGGGCTGGAGCAAGCCAGGCCTCAAACCATGAGAAGCTCCAGCCCAAAAGGCAGCCAAAATCCAGCCCACATCCGGGAGAATCTCAAGAGCAGTGGGTGGAGCAAGCCAGGCCTCAAACCACGAGAAGCTCCAGCCCAAAAGGCAGCCAAAATCCAGCCCACATGCGGGAGAATCTCAAGAGCAGGGGGTGGAGCAAGCCAGGCCTCAAACCACGAGAAGCTCCAGCCCAAAAGGCAGCCAAAATCCAGCCCACATCCAGGAGAATCTCAAGAGCAGGGGGTGGAGCAAGCCAGGCCTCAAACCACGAGAAGCTCCAGCCCAAAAGGCAGCCAAAATGCAGCCCACATCCGGGAGAATCTCAAGAGCAGAGGGTGGAGCAAGCCAGGCCTCAAACCACGAGAAGCTCCAAACCCAAAATGGAGACAAAATGCAGCCCACATCCGGGAGAATCTCAAGAGCAGGGGGTGGAGCAAGCCAGGCCTCAAACCACGAGAAGCTCCAGCCCAAAAGGCAGACAAAATGCAGCCCAACTGCGGGAGAATCTCAAGAGCAGGGGGTGGAGCAAGCCAGGCCTCAAACCCCGAGAAGCTCCAGCCCAAAAGTCAGCCAAAATGCAGCCCACATCCGGGAGAATATCAAGAGCAGGGGGTGGAGCAAGCCAGGCCTCAAACCTCGAGATTCTCCAGCCCAAAAGGCAGCCAAAATGCAGCCCACATCCGGGACAATTTCAAGAGCAGGGGGTGGAGCAAGCAAGGCCTCAAACCACGAGAAGCTCCAGCCCTAAAGGCAGCCAAAATGCAGCCCACATCCGGGAGAATCTCAAGAGCAGGGGGTGGAGGAAGCCAGGCCTCAAACCACGAGAAGCTCCAGCCCAAAAGGCAGCCAAAATGCAGCCCACATCCGGGAGAATCTCAAGAGCAGGGGGTGGAGCAAGGCAGGCCTCAAACCACGAGAAGCTCCAGCCAAAAACACAGCCAAAATGCAGCCCACATCCGGGAGAATATCAAGAGCAGGGGGTGGAGCAAGGCAGGCCTCAAACCTCGAGATTCTCCAGCCCAAAAGGCAGCCAAAATGCAGCCCACATCCGGGAGAATCTCAAGAGCAGGGGGTGGAGGAAGCCAGGCCTCAAACCACGAGAAGCTCCTGCCCAAAAGGCAGTCAAAATCCAGCCCACATCCGGGAGAATCTCAAGAGCAGGGGGTGGAGCAAGCCAGGCCTCAAACCATGAGAACCTCCAGCCCAAAAGGCAGCCAAAATGCAGCCCACATCCGGGAGAATCTCAAGAGCAGGGGGTGGAGCAAGCCAGGCCTCAAACCACGAGAAGCTCCAGCCAAAAACGCAGCCAAAATGCAGCCCACATCCGGGAGAATATCAAGAGCAGGGGGTGGAGCAAGGCAGGCCTCAAACCTCGGGATTCTCCAGCCCAAAAGGCAGCCAAAATGCAGCCCACATACGGGAGAATCTCAAGAGCAGGGGGTGGAGCAAGCCAGGCCTCAAACCACGAGAAGCTCCAGCCCAAAAGGCAGCCAAAATGCAGCCCACATCTGGGAGAATATCAAGAGAGGAGGGTGGAGCAAGCCAGGCCTCAAACCATGAGAAGCTCCAGCCCAAAATGCAGCCAAAATGCTGCCCACATCCGGGAGAATCTCAATGGCAGAGTTTGGAGCAAGCCAGGCCTCCAACCACAAGAAGCTCCAGCCCAAAATGCAGCCAAAATGCAGCCCACATCCGGGAGAATATCAAGAGCAGGGGGTGGAGCAAGCCAGGCCTCAAACCATGAGAAGCTCCAGCGCAAAAGGCAGCTAAAATGCAGCCCACATCCGGGAGAACCTCAAGAGCAGGGGTTTGAGCAAGGCAGGCCTCAAACCACGAGAAGCTCCAGCCCAAAAGGCAGCCAAAATCCTACCCACATCCGGGAGAATCTCAAGAGCAGGGGTTGGAGCAAGCCAGGCCTCAAACCACGAGAAGCTCCAGCCCAAAAGGCAGCCAAAATGCAGCCCACATCCGGGACAATCTCAAGAGCAGGGGGTGGAGCAAGCCAGGCCTCAAACCACGAGAAACTCCAGCCCAAAAATGCAGCCAAAATGCAGCGCACATGCGGGAGAATCTCAACAGCAGGGGGTGGAGCAAGCCAGGCCTCAAACCACGAGAAGCTCCAGCCAAAAACGCAGCCAAAATGCAGCCCACATTCGGGGGAATATCAAGAGCAGGGGGTGGAGCAAGGCAGGCCTCAAACCTCGGGATTCTCCAGCCCAAAAGGCAGCCAAAATGCAGCCCACATACGGGAGAATCTCAGGAGCAGGGGGTGGAGCAAGCCAGGCCTCAAACCTCGAGAAGCTCCAGCACTAAAAGCAGCCAAAATGCAGCCCATATTCGGGAGAATATCAAGAGAAGAGGGTGAAGCAAGCCAGGCCTCAAACCACGAGAAGCTCCAGCCCAAAAGGCAGCCAAAATGCAGCCCACATACAGGAGAATATCAAGAGAAGAGGGTGGAGCAAGCCAGGCCTCAAACCATGAGAAGCTCCAGCCCAAAATGCAGCCAAAATGCTGCCCATATCCGGGAGAATCTCAATGGCAGAGTTTGGAGCAAGCCAGGCCTCCAACCACAAGAAGCTCCAGCCCAAAAGGCAGCCAAAATGCAGCCCACATCCGGGAGAATATCAAGAGCAGGGGGTGGAGCAAGCCAGGCCTCAAACCATGAGAAGCTCCAGCCCAAAAGGCAGCCAAAATGCAGCCC
Source organism: Rhynochetos jubatus (assembly GCA_027574665.1). Classification (NCBI taxonomy): domain Eukaryota; kingdom Metazoa; phylum Chordata; class Aves; order Eurypygiformes; family Rhynochetidae; genus Rhynochetos; species Rhynochetos jubatus. The sequence goes on from CM050669.1 coordinate 2,208,298, forward strand.
ACATCCGGGAGAACCTCAAGAGCAGGGGGTGGAGCAAGCCAGGCCTCAAACCACGAGAAGCTCCAGCCCAAAAGGCAGCCAAAATGCAGCCCACATCCGGGAGAATCTCAAGAGCAGGGGATGGAGCAAGCCAGGCCTCAAACCACGAGAAGCTCCAGCCCAAAAGGCAGCCAAAATGCAGCCCACATCCGGGACAATCTCAAGAGCAGGGGGTGGAGCAAGCCAGGCCTCAAACCACGAGAAGCTCCAGCCCAAAAATGCAGCCAAAATGCAGCGCACATAAGGGAGAATCTCAAGACCAGAGGGTGGAGCAAGCCAGGCCTCAAACCACGAGAAGCTCCAGCCCAAAAGGCAGACAAAATGCAGCCCACATCCGGGATAATCTCAAGAGCAGGGGGTGGAGCAAGCCAGGCCTCAAACCTCGAGAAGCTCCAGCCCAAAAGGCAGCCAAAATGCAGCCCACATCCGGGAGAATATCAAGAGCAGGGGGTGGAGCAAGGCAGGCCTCAAACCTCGAGATTCTCCAGCCCAAAAGGCAGCCAAAATGCAGCCCACATCCGGGACAATTTCAAGAGCAGGGGGTGGAGCAAGCAAGGCCTCAAACCACGAGAAGCTCCAGCCCAAAAGGCAGCCAAAATGCAGCCCACATCCGGGAGAATCTCAAGAGCAGGGGGTGGAGGAAGCCAGGCCTCAAACCACGAGAAGCTCCAGCCCAAAAGGCAGCCAAAATGCAGCCCACATCCGGGAGAATCTCAAGAGCAGGGGGTGGAGCAAGGCAGGCCTCAAACCACGAGAAGCTCCAGCCCAAAAGGCAGCCAAAATGCAGCCCACATCCGGGACAATTTCAAGAGCAGGGGGTGGAGCAAGCAAGGCCTCAAACCACGAGAAGCTCCAGCCCTAAAGGCAGCCAAAATGCAGCGCACATGCGGGAGAATCTCAACAGCAGGGGGTGGAGGAAGCCAGGCCTCAAACCATGAGAACCTCCAGCACAAAAGGCAGCCAAAATGCAGCCCACATCCGGGAGAATCTCAAGAGCAGGGGGTGGAGCAAGCCAGGCCTCAAACCACGAGAAGCTCCAGCCAAAAACGCAGCCAAAATGCAGCCCACATCCGGGAGAATATCAAGAGCAGGGGGTGGAGCAAGGCAGGCCTCAAACCTCGGGATTCTCCAGCCCAAAAGGCAGCCAAAATGCAGCCCACATACGGGAGAATCTCAAGAGCAGGGGGTGGAGCAAGCCAGGCCTCAAACCACGAGAAGCTCCAGCCCAAAAGGCAGCCAAAATGCAGCCCACATCTGGGAGAATATCAAGAGAGGAGGGTGGAGCAAGCCAGGCCTCAAACCATGAGAAGCTCCAGCCCAAAATGCAGCCAAAATGCTGCCCACATCCGGGAGAATCTCAATGGCAGAGTTTGGAGCAAGCCAGGCCTCCAACCACAAGAAGCTCCAGCCCAAAATGCAGCCAAAATGCAGCCCACATCCGGGAGAATATCAAGAGCAGGGGGTGGAGCAAGCCAGGCCTCAAACCATGAGAAGCTCCAGCGCAAAAGGCAGCTAAAATGCAGCCCACATCCGGGAGAACCTCAAGAGCAGGGGTTTGAGCAAGGCAGGCCTCAAACCACGAGAAGCTCCAGCCCAAAAGGCAGCCAAAATCCTACCCACATCCGGGAGAATCTCAAGAGCAGGGGTTGGAGCAAGCCAGGCCTCAAACCACGAGAAGCTCCAGCCCAAAAGGCAGCCAAAATGCAGCCCACATCCGGGACAATCTCAAGAGCAGGGGGTGGAGCAAGCCAGGCCTCAAACCACGAGAAACTCCAGCCCAAAAATGCAGCCAAAATGCAGCGCACATGCGGGAGAATCTCAACAGCAGGGGGTGGAGCAAGCCAGGCCCCAAACCACGAGAAGCTCCAGCCCAAAATGCAGCCAAAATGCAGCCCACATCCGGGAGAATCTCAAGAGCAGGGGGTGGAGCAAGCCAGGCCTCAAACCACGAGAAGCTCCAGCCAAAAACGCAGCCAAAATGCAGCCCACATTCGGGGGAATATCAAGAGCAGGGGGTGGAGCAAGGCAGGCCTCAAACCTCGGGATTCTCCAGCCCAAAAGGCAGCCAAAATGCAGCCCACATACGGGAGAATCTCAGGAGCAGGGGGTGGAGCAAGCCAGGCCTCAAACCTCGAGAAGCTCCAGCACTAAAAGCAGCCAAAATGCAGCCCATATTCGGGAGAATATCAAGAGAAGAGGGTGAAGCAAGCCAGGCCTCAAACCACGAGAAGCTCCAGCCCAAAAGGCAGCCAAAATGCAGCCCACATACAGGAGAATATCAAGAGAAGAGGGTGGAGCAAGCCAGGCCTCAAACCATGAGAAGCTCCAGCCCAAAATGCAGCCAAAATGCTGCCCATATCCGGGAGAATCTCAATGGCAGAGTTTGGAGCAAGCCAGGCCTCCAACCACAAGAAGCTCCAGCCCAAAAGGCAGCCAAAATGCAGCCCACATCCGGGAGAATATCAAGAGCAGGGGGTGGAGCAAGCCAGGCCTCAAACCATGAGAAGCTCCAGCCCAAAAGGCAGCCAAAATGCAGCCCACATCCGGGAGAACCTCAAGAGCAGGGGGTGGAGCAAGCCAGGCCTCAAACCACGAGAAGCTCCAGCCCAAAAGGCAGCCAAAATGCAGCCCACATCCAGGAGAATCTCAAGAGCAGGGGATGGAGCAAGCCAGGCCTCAAACCACGAGAAGCTCCAGCCCAAAAGGCAGCCAAAATGCAGCCCACATCCGGGACAATCTCAAGAGCAGGGGGTGGAGCAAGCCAGGCCTCAAACCACGAGAAGCTCCAGCCCAAAAATGCAGCCAAAATGCAGCGCACATAAGGGAGAATCTCAAGACCAGAGGGTGGAGCAAGCCAGGCCTCAAACCACGAGAAGCTCCAGCCCAAAAGGCAGACAAAATGCAGCCCACATCCGGGATAATCTCAAGAGCAGGGGGTGGAGCAAGCCAGGCCTCAAACCTCGAGAAGCTCCAGCCCAAAAGGCAGCCAAAATGCAGCCCACATCCGGGAGAATATCAAGAGCAGGGGGTGGAGCAAGGCAGGCCTCAAACCTCGAGATTCTCCAGCCCAAAAGGCAGCCAAAATGCAGCCCACATCCGGGACAATTTCAAGAGCAGGGGGTGGAGCAAGCAAGGCCTCAAACCACGAGAAGCTCCAGCCCAAAAGGCAGCCAAAATGCAGCCCACATCCGGGAGAATCTCAAGAGCAGGGGGTGGAGGAAGCCAGGCCTCAAACCACGAGAAGCTCCAGCCCAAAAGGCAGCCAAAATGCAGCCCACATCCGGGAGAATCTCAAGAGCAGGGGGTGGAGCAAGGCAGGCCTCAAACCACGAGAAGCTCCAGCCCAAAAGGCAGCCAAAATGCAGCCCACATCCGGGACAATTTCAAGAGCAGGGGGTGGAGCAAGCAAGGCCTCAAACCACGAGAAGCTCCAGCCCTAAAGGCAGCCAAAATGCAGCGCACATGCGGGAGAATCTCAACAGCAGGGGGTGGAGGAAGCCAGGCCTCAAACCATGAGAACCTCCAGCACAAAAGGCAGCCAAAATGCAGCCCACATCCGGGAGAATCTCAAGAGCAGGGGGTGGAGGAAGCCAGGCCTCAAACCACGAGAAGCTCCTGCCCAAAAGGCAGTCAAAATCCAGCCCACATCCGGGAGAATCTCAAGAGCAGAGGGTGGAGCAAGCCAGGCCTCAAACCATGAGAAGCTCCAGCCCAAAAGGCAGCCAAAATGCAGCCCACATCCGGGAGAATCTCAAGAGCAGGGGGTGGAGCAAGCCAGGCCTCAAACCACGAGAAGCTCCAGCCAAAAACGCAGCCAAAATGCAGCCCACATCCGGGAGAATATCAAGAGCAGGGGGTGGAGCAAGGCAGGCCTCAAACCTCGGGATTCTCCAGCCCAAAAGGCAGCCAAAATGCAGCCCACATCCGGGAGAATCTCAAGAGCAGGGGGTGGAGCAAGCCAGGCCTCAAACCACGAGAAGCTCCAGCACTAAAAGCAGCCAAAATGCAGCCCACATCTGGGAGAATATCAAGAGAAGCGGGTGGAGCAAGCCAGGCCTCAAACCACGAGAAGCTCCAGCCCAAAAGGCAGCCAAAATGCAGCCCACATACAGGAGAATATCAAGAGAAGAGGGTGGAGCAAGCCAGGCCTCAAACCATGAGAAGCTCCAGCCCAAAATGCAGCCAAAATGCTGCCCACATCCGGGAGAATCTCAATGGCAGAGTTTGGAGCAAGCCAGGCCTCCAACCACAAGAAGCTCCAGCCCAAAAGGCAGCCAAAATGCAGCCCACATCCGGGAGAATATCAAGAGCAGGGGGTGGAGCAAGCCAGGCCTCAAACCATGAGAAGCTCCAGCCCAAAAGGCAGCCAAAATGCAGCCCACATCCGGGAGAACCTCAAGAGCAGGGGTTTGAGCAAGGCAGGCCTCAAACCACGAGAAGCTCCAGCCCAAAAGGCAGCCAAAATCCTACCCACATCCGGGAGAATCTCAAGAGCAGGGGTTGGAGCAAGCCAGGCCTCAAACCACGAGAAGCTCCAGCCCAAAAGGCAGCCAAAATGCAGCCCACATCCGGGACAAACTCAAGAGCAGGGGGTGGAGCAAGCCAGGCCTCAAACCAGGAGAAGCTCCAGCCCAAAAATGCAGCCAAAATGCAGTGCACATGCAGGAGAATCTCAACAGCAGGGGGTGGAGCAAGGCAGGCCTCAAACCACGAGAAGCTCCAGCACTAAAAGCAGCCAAAATGCAGCCCATATTCGGGAGAATATCAAGAGAAGAGGGTGGAGCAAGCCAGGCCTCAAACCACGAGAAGCTCCAGCCCAAAAGGCAGCCAAAATGCAGCCCACATACAGGAGAATATCAAGAGAAGAGGGTGGAGTAAGCCAGGCCTCAAACCATGAGAAGCTCCAGCCCAAAATGCAGCCAAAATGCTGCCCACATCCGGGAGAATCTCAATGGCAGAGTTTGGAGCAAGCCAGGCCTCCAACCACAAGAAGCTCCAGCCCAAAAGGCAGCCAAAATGCAGCCCACATCCGGGAGAATATCAAGAGCAGGGGGTGGAGCAAGCCAGGCCTCAAACCATGAGAAGCTCCAGCCCAAAAGGCAGCCAAAATCCAGCCCACATCCGGGAGAACCTCAAGAGCAGGGGGTGGAGCAAGCCAGGCCTCAAACCACGAGAAGCTCCAGCCCAAAAGGCAGCCAAAATGCAGCCCACATCCGGGAGAATCTCAAGAGCAGGGGTTGGAGCAAGCCAGGCCTCAAACCACGAGAAGCTCCAGCCCAAAAGGCAGCCAAAATGCAGCCCACATCCGGGACAATCTCAAGAGCAGGGGGTGGAGCAAGCCAGGCCTCAAACCACGAGAAGCTCCAGCCCAAAAATGCAGCCAAAATGCAGCGCACATAAGGGAGAATCTCAACAGCAGGGGGTGGAGCAAGCCAGGCCTCAAACCACGAGAACCTCCAGCCCAAAAGGCAGCCAAAATGCAGCCCACATCCGGGAGAATCTCAAGAGCAGGGGGTGGAACAAGCCAGGCCTTAAACCTCGAGAAGCTCCATCCCAAAAGGCAGCCAAAATGCAGCCCACATCCGGGAGAATCTCAAGAGCAGGGGGTGGAGCAAGCCAGGCCTCAAACCACGAGAAGCTCCAGCCCAAAAGGCAGACAAAATCCAGCCCATATCCGGGAGAATATCAAGAGCAGGGGGTAGAGTAAGCCAGGCCTCAAACCACGAGAAGCTCCAGCCCAAAAGGCAGCCAAAATGCAGCCCACATCCGGGAGAATCTCAAGAGCAGGGGGTGGAGCAAGCCAGGCCTCAAACCACGAGAAGCTCCAGCCCAAAAGGCAGCCAAAATGCAGCCCACATCCGGGAGAATCTCAAGAGCAGGGTGAGGAGCAAGCCAGGCCTCAAACCACGAGAAGCTCCAGCCCAAAATGCAGCCAAAATGCAGCCCACATCCGGGAGAATCTCAAGAGCAGGGGGTGGAGCAAGCCAGGCCTCAAACCACGAGAAGCTCCAGCCCAAAAGGCAGCAACAATGCAGGCCACATCTGGGAGAATCTCAAGAGCAGGGGGTGGAGGAAGCCAGGCCTCAAACCACGAGAAGCTCCAGCCCAAAAGGCAGCCAAAATGCAGGCCACATCCGGGAGAATCTCAAGAGCAGGGGGTGGAGCAAGCCAGGCCTCAAACCTCGAGAAGCTCCAGCCCAAAATGCAGCCAAAATTCAGGCCACATCCGGGAGAATCTCAAGAGCAGGGGGTCGAGCAAGCCAGGCCTCAAACCACGAGAAGCTCCAGCCCAAAAGGCTGCCAAAATGCAGCCCACATCCGGGAGAATCTCAAGAGCAGGGGGTGGAGCAAGCCAGGCCTCAAACCTCGAGAAGCTCCAGCCCAAAATGCAGACAAAATCCAGCCCATATCCGGGAGAATCTCAAGAGCAGGGGGTGGAGCAAGCCAGGCCTCAAACCAGGAGAAGCTCCAGCCCAAAAGGCAGCCAAAATGCAGCCCACATCCGGGAGAATCTCAAGAGCAGGGGGTGGAGCAAGCCAGGCCTCAAACCACGAGAAGCTCCAGCCCAAAAGTCAGCCAAAATGCAGCCCACATCCGGGAGAATCTCAAGAGCAGGGTGAGGAGCAAGCCAGGCCTCAAACCTCGGGATTCTCCAGCCCAAAAGGCAGCCAAAATGCAGCCCACATACGGGAGAATCTCAAGAGCAGGGGGTGGAGCAAGCCAGGCCTCAAACCATGAGAACCTCCAGCACAAAAGGCAGCCAAAATGCAGCCCACATCCGGGAGAATCTCAAGAGCAGGGGGTGGAGGAAGCCAGGCCTCAAACCACGAGAAGCTCCTGCCCAAAAGGCAGTCAAAATCCAGCCCACATCCGGGAGAATCTCAAGAGCAGAGGGTGGAGCAAGCCAGGCCTCAAACCATGAGAACCTCCAGCCCAAAAGGCAGCCAAAATGCAGCCCACATCCGGGAGAATCTCAAGAGCAGGGGGTGGAGCAAGCCAGGCCTCAAACCACGAGAAGCTCCAGCCAAAAACGCAGCCAAAATGCAGCCCACATCCGGGAGAATATCAAGAGCAGGGGGTGGAGCAAGGCAGGCCTCAAACCTCGGGATTCTCCAGCCCAAAAGGCAGCCAAAATGCAGCCCACATCCGGGAGAATCTCAAGAGCAGGGGGTGGAGCAAGCCAGGCCTCAAACCACGAGAAGCTCCAGCACTAAAAGCAGCCAAAATGCAGCCCACATCTGGGAGAATATCAAGAGAAGCGGGTGGAGCAAGCCAGGCCTCAAACCACGAGAAGCTCCAGCCCAAAAGGCAGCCAAAATGCAGCCCACATACAGGAGAATATCAAGAGAAGAGGGTGGAGCAAGCCAGGCCTCAAACCATGAGAAGCTCCAGCCCAAAATGCAGCCAAAATGCTGCCCACATCCGGGAGAATCTCAATGGCAGAGTTTGGAGCAAGCCAGGCCTCCAACCACAAGAAGCTCCAGCCCAAAAGGCAGCCAAAATGCAGCCCACATCCGGGAGAATATCAAGAGCAGGGGGTGGAGCAAGCCAGGCCTCAAACCATGAGAAGCTCCAGCCCAAAAGGCAGCCAAAATGCAGCCCACATCCGGGAGAACCTCAAGAGCAGGGGTTTGAGCAAGGCAGGCCTCAAACCACGAGAAGCTCCAGCCCAAAAGGCAGCCAAAATCCTACCCACATCCGGGAGAATCTCAAGAGCAGGGGTTGGAGCAAGCCAGGCCTCAAACCACGAGAAGCTCCAGCCCAAAAGGCAGCCAAAATGCAGCCCACATCCGGGACAATCTCAAGAGCAGGGGGTGGAGCAAGCCAGGCCTCAAACCACGAGAAACTCCAGCCCAAAAATGCAGCCAAAATGCAGCGCACATGCGGGAGAATCTCAACAGCAGGGGGTGGAGCAAGGCAGGCCTCAAACCACGAGAAGCTCCAGCACTAAAAGCAGCCAAAATGCAGCCCATATTCGGGAGAATATCAAGAGAAGAGGGTGGAGCAAGCCAGGCCTCAAACCACGAGAAGCTCCAGCCCAAAAGGCAGCCAAAATGCAGCCCACATACAGGAGAATATCAAGAGAAGAGGGTGGAGCAAGCCAGGCCTCAAACCATGAGAAGCTCCAGCCCAAAATGCAGCCAAAATGCTGCCCACATCCGGGAGAATCTCAATGGCAGAGTTTGGAGCAAGCCAGGCCTCCAACCACAAGAAGCTCCAGCCCAAAAGGCAGCCAAAATGCAGCCCACATCCGGGAGAATATCAAGAGCAGGGGGTGGAGCAAGCCAGGCCTCAAACCATGAGAAGCTCCAGCCCAAAAGGCAGCCAAAATCCAGCCCACATCCGGGAGAACCTCAAGAGCAGGGGATGGAGCAAGCCAGGCCTCAAACCACGAGAAGCTCCAGCCCAAAAGGCAGCCAAAATGCAGCCCACATCCGGGAGAATCTCAAGAGCAGGGGTTGGAGCAAGCCAGGCCTCAAACCACGAGAAGCTCCAGCCCAAAAGGCAGCCAAAATGCAGCCCACATCCGGGACAATCTCAAGAGCAGGGGGTGGAGCAAGCCAGGCCTCAAACCACGAGAAGCTCCAGCCCAAAAATGCAGCCAAAATGCAGCGCACATAAGGGAGAATCTCAACAGCAGGGGGTGGAGCAAGCCAGGCCTCAAACCACGAGAAGCTCCAGCCCAAAAGGCAGCCAAAATGCAGCCCACATCCGGGAGAATCTCAAGAGCAGGGGGTGGAACAAGCCAGGCCTTAAACCTCGAGAAGCTCCATCCCAAAAGGCAGCCAAAATGCAGCCCACATCCGGGAGAATCTCAAGAGCAGGGGTTGGAGCAAGCCAGGCCTCAAACCACGAGAAGCTCCAGCCTAAAAATGCAGCCATAATGCAGCGCACATCCGGGAGAATCTCAAGAGCAGGGGGTGGAGCAAGCCAGGCCTCAAACCACGAGAAGCTCCAGCCCAAAAGGCAGACAAAATCCAGCCCATATCCGGGAGAATCTCAAGAGCAGGGGGTAGAGTAAGCCAGGCCTCAAACCACGAGAAGCTCCAGCCCAAAAGGCAGCCAAAATGCAGCCCACATCCGGGAGAATCTCAAGAGCAGGGGGTGGAGCAAGCCAGGCCTCAAACCACGAGAAGCTCCAGCCCAAAAGGCAGCCAAAATGCAGCCCACATCCGGGAGAATCTCAAGAGCAGGGTGAGGAGCAAGCCAGGCCTCAAACCACGAGAAGCTCCAGCCCAAAATGCAGCCAAAATGCAGCCCACATCCGGGAGAATCTCAAGAGCAGGGGGTGGAGCAAGCCAGGCCTCAAACCACGAGAAGCTCCAGCCCAAAAGGCAGCAACAATGCAGGCCACATCTCGGAGAATCTCAAGAGCAGGGGGTGGAGGAAGCCAGGCCTCAAACCACGAGAAGCTCCAGCCCAAAAGGCAGCCAAAATGCAGGCCACATCCGGGAGAATCTCAAGAGCAGGGGGTGGAGCAAGCCAGGCCTCAAACCTCGAGAAGCTCCAGCCCAAAATGCAGCCAAAATTCAGGCCACATCCGGGAGAATCTCAAGAGCAGGGGGTCGAGCAAGGCAGGCCTCAAACCACGAGAAGCTCCAGCCCAAAAGGCTGCCAAAATGCAGCCCACATCCGGGAGAATCTCAAGAGCAGGGGGTGGAGCAAGCCAGGCCTCAAACCACGAGAAGCTCCAGCCCAAAATGCAGACAAAATCCAGCCCATATCCGGGAGAATATCAAGAGCAGGGGGTGGAGCAAGCCAGGCCTCAAACCACGAGAAGCTCCAGCCCAAAAGGCAGCCAAAATGCAGCCCACATCCGGGAGAATCTCAAGAGCAGGGGTTGGAGCAAGCCAGGCCTCAAACCACGAGAAGCTCCAGCCCAAAAGGCAGCCAAAATGCAGCCCACATCCGGGAGATTCTCAAGAGCAGGGGGTGGAGCAAGCCAGGCCTCAAACCACGAGAAGCTCCAGCCCAAAAATGCAGCCAAAATGCAGCGCACATAAGGGAGAATCTCAACAGCAGGGGGTGGAGCAAGCCAGGCCTCAAACCACGAGAAGCTGCAGCCCAAAAGGCAGCCAAAATGCAGCCCATATCCGGGAGAATATCAAGAGCAGGGGGTGGAGTAAGCCAGGCCTCAAACCACGAGAAGCTCCAGCCCAAAAATGCAGCCAAAATGCAGCGCACATCCGGGAGAATCTCAACAGCAGGGGGTGGAGCAAGCCAGGCCTCAAACCACGAGAAGCTCCAGCCCAAAAGGCAGACAAAATCCAGCCCATATCCGGGAGAATATCAAGAGCAGGGGGTGGAGCAAGGCAGGCCTCAAACCTCGGGATTCTCCAGCCCAAAAGGCAGCCAAAATTCAGCCCACATACGGGAGAATCTCAAGAGCAGGGGGTGGAGCAAGCCAGGCCTCAAACCTCGAGAAGCTCCAGCACTAAAAGCAGCCAAAATGCAGCCCATATTTGGGAGAATATCAAGAGAAGAGGGTGGAGCAAGCCAGGCCTCAAACCACGAGAAGCTCCAGCCCAAAAGGCAGCCAAAATGCAGCCCACATACAGGAGAATATCAAGAGCAGGGGTTGGAGCAAGCCAGGCCTCAAACCATGAGAAGCTCCAGCCCAAAATTGAGCCAAAATGCAGCCCACCTCCGGGAGAATCTCAAGAGCAGGGGGTGGAGCAAGCCAGGCCTCAAACCACGAGAAGCTCCAGCCCAAAATGCAGCAACTATGCAGGCCACATCTGGGAGAATCTCAAGAGCAGGGGGTGGAGCAAGCCAGGCCTCAAACCACGAGAAGCTCCAGCCCTAAAGGCAGCCAAAATGCAGGCCACATCCGGGAGAATCTCAAGAGCAGGTGGTGGAGCAAGCCAGGCCTCAAACCTCGAGAAGCTCCAGCCCAAAATGCAGCCAAAATTCAGGCCACATCCGGGAGAATCTCAAGAGCAGGGGGTGGAGCAAGGCAGGCCTCAAACCACGAGAAGCTCCAGCCCAAAAGGCTGCCAAAATGCAGCCCACATCCGGGAGAATCTCAAGAGCAGGGGGTGGAGCAAGCCAGGCCTCAAACCACGAGAAGCTCCAGCCCAAAAGGCAGCCAAAATGCAGGCCACATCCGGGAGAATCTCAAGAGCAGGTGGTGGAGCAAGCCAGGCCTCAAACCTCGAGAAGCTCCAGCCCAAAATGCAGCCAAAATTCAGGCCACATCCGGGAGAATCTCAAGAGCAGGGGGTGGAGCAAGCCAGCCCTCAAACCACGAGAAGCTCCAGCCCAAAAGGTTGCCAAAATGCAGCCCACATCCGGGAGAATCTCAAGAGCAGGGGGTGGAGCAAGCCAGGCCTCAAACCACGAGAAGCTCCAGCCCAAAAGGAAGCCAAAATGCAGCCCACATCCGGGAGAATATCAAGAGAAGGGGGTGGAGCAAGGCAGGCCTCAAACCACGAGAAGCTCCAGCCCAAAAGGCAGCCAAAATCCAGCCCACATCCGGGAGAATCTGAAGAGCAGAGGGTCGAGCAAGCCAGGCCTAAAACCACGAGAACCTCCAGCCCAAAAGGCAGCCAAAATGCAGGCCACATCCGGGAGAATCTCAAGAGCAGGGGGTGGAGCAAGCCAGGCCTCAAACCACGAGAAGCTCCAGCCAAAAACACAGCCAAAATGCAGCCCACATCCGGGAGAATATCAAGAGCAGGGGGTGGAGCAAGGCAGGCCTCAAACCTCGGGATTCTCCAGCCCAAAAGGCAGCCAAAATGCAGCCCACATCCGGAAGAATCTCAAGAGCAGGGGGTGGAGCAAGCCAGGCCTCAAACCTCGAGAAGCTCCAGCACTAAAAGCAGCCAAAATGCAGCCCATATTCGGGAGAATATCAAGAGAAGAGGGTGGAGCAAGCCAGGCCTCAAACCACGAGAAGCTCCAGCCCAAAAGGCAGCCAAAATGCAGCCCACATGCAGGAGAACCTCAAGAGCAGGGGGTGGAGCAAGCCAGGCCTCAAACCACGAGAAGCTCCAGCCCAAAAGGCAGCCAAAATGCAGCCCACATGCAGGAGAACCTCAAGAGCAGGGGGTGGAGCAAGCCAGGCCTCAAACCACGAGAAGCTCCAGCCCAAAAGACAGCCAAAATGCAGCCCACATCCGGGAGAATCTCAAGAGCAGGGGTTGGAGCAAGCCAGGCCTCAAACCACGAGAAGCTCCAGCCCAAAAGACAGCCAAAATGCAGCCCACATCCGGGACAATCTCAAGAGCAGGGGGTGGAGCAAGCCAGGCCTCAAACCACGAGAAGCTCCAGCCCAAAAATGCAGCCAAAATGCAGCGCACATGCGGGAGAATCTCAAGAGCAGGGGGTGGAGCAAGCCAGGCCTCAAACCACGAGAAGCTGCAGCCCAAAAGGCAGCCAAAATGCAGCCCATATCCGGGAGAATATCAAGAGCAGGGGGTGGAGTAAGCCAGGCCTCAAACCACGAGAAGCTCCAGCCCAAAAATGCAGCCAAAATGCAGCGCACATCCGGGAGAATCTCAACAGCAGGGGGTGGAGCAAGCCAGGCCTCAAACCACGAGAAGCTCCAGCCCAAAAGGCAGACAAAATCCAGCCCATATCCGGGAGAATATCAAGAGCAGGGGGTGGAGCAAGGCAGGCCTCAAACCTCGGGATTCTCCAGCCCAAAAGGCAGCCAAAATTCAGCCCACATACGGGAGAATCTCAAGAGCAGGGGGTGGAGCAAGCCAGGCCTCAAACCTCGAGAAGCTCCAGCACTAAAAGCAGCCAAAATGCAGCCCATATTTGGGAGAATATCAAGAGAAGAGGGTGGAGCAAGCCAGGCCTCAAACCACGAGAAGCTCCAGCCCAAAAGGCAGCCAAAATGCAGCCCACATACAGGAGAATATCAAGAGAAGAGGGTGGAGCAAGCCAGGCCTCAAACCATGAGAAGCTCCAGCCCAAAATGCAGCCAAAATGCTGCCCACATCCGGGAGAATCTCAATGGCAGAGTTTGGAGCAAGCCAGGCCTCCAACCACAAGAAGCTCCAGCCCAAAAGGCAGCCAAAATGCAGCCCACATCCGGGAGAATCTCAAGAGCAGGGGGTGGAGCAAGCCAGGCCTCAAACCACGAGAAGCTCCAGCCCAAAAATGCAGCCAAAATGCAGCGCACATAAGGGAGAATCTCAACAGCAGGGGGTGGAGCAAGCCAGGCCTCAAACCACGAGAAGCTGCAGCCCAAAAGGCAGACAAAATCCAGCCCATATCCGGGAGAATATCAAGAGCAGGGGGTGGAGTAAGCCAGGCCTCAAACCACGAGAAGCTCCAGCCCAAAAGGCAGACAAAATCCAGCCCATATCCGGGAGAATATCAAGAGCAGGGGGTGGAGTAAGCCAGGCCTCAAACCACGAGAAGCTCCAGCCCAAATTGCAGCCAAAATGCAGCCCACATCCGGGAGAATCTCAAGAGCAGGGGGTGGAGCAAGCCAGGCCTCAAACCTCGAAAACATCCAGCCCAAAAGGCAGCCAAAATGCAGCCCACATCCGGGAGAATCTCAAGAGCAGGGTGAGGAGCAAGCCAGGCCTCAAACCACGAGAAGCTCCAGCCCAAAATGCAGCCAAAATGCAGCCAACATCCGGGACAATTTCAAGAGCAGGGAGTGGAGCAAGCCAGGCCTCAAACCACGAGAAACTCCAGCCCAAAATTCAGCCAAAATGCAGCCCACATCCGGGAGAATCTCAAGAGCAGGGGGTGGAGCAAGCCAGGCCTCAAACCTCGAGAAGCTCCAGCCCAAAAGGCAGCCAAAATGCAGCCCACATCCGGGAGAATCTCAAGAGCAGGGGGTGGAGCAAGGCAGGCCTCAAACCTCGGGATTCTCCAGCCCAAAAGGCAGCCAAAATGCAGCCCACATCCAGGAGAATATCAAGAGCAGGGGTTGGAGCAAGCCAGGCCTCAAACCATGAGAAGCTCCAGCCCAAAATTGAGCCAAAATGCAGCCCACCTCCGGGAGAATCTCAAGAGCAGGGGGTGGAGCAAGCCAGGCCTCAAACCACGAGAAGCTCCAGCCCAAAATGCAGCAACAATGCAGGCCACATCTGGGAGAATCTCAAGAGCAGGGGGTGGAGCAAGCCAGGCCTCAAACCACGAGAAGCTCCAGCCCTAAAGGCAGCCAAAATGCAGGCCACATCCGGGAGAATCTCAAGAGCAGGTGGTGGAGCAAGCCAGGCCTCAAACCTCGAGAAGCTCCAGCCCAAAATGCAGCCAAAATTCAGGCCACATCCGGGAGAATCTCAAGAGCAGGGGGTGGAGCAAGGCAGGCCTCAAACCACGAGAAGCTCCAGCCCAAAAGGCTGCCAAAATGCAGCCCACATCCGGGAGAATCTCAAGAGCAGGGGGTGGAGCAAGCCAGGCCTCAAACCACGAGAAGCTCCAGCCCAAAAGGCAGCCAAAATGCAGCCCACATCCGGGAGAATCTCAAGAGCAGGTGGTGGAGCAAGCCAGGCCTCAAACCTCGAGAAGCTCCAGCCCAAAATGCAGCCAAAATTCAGGCCACATCCGGGAGAATCTCAAGAGCAGGGGGTGGAGCAAGCCAGGCCTCAAACCACGAGAAGCTCCAGCCCAAAAGGTTGCCAAAATGCAGCCCACATCCGGGAGAATCTCAAGAGCAGGGGGTGGAGCAAGCCAGGCCTCAAACCACGAGAAGCTCCAGCCCAAAAGGAAGCCAAAATGCAGCCCACATCCGGGAGAATATCAAGAGAAGGGGGTGGAGCAAGGCAGGCCTCAAACCACGAGAAGCTCCAGCCCAAAAGGCAGCCAAAATCCAGCCCACATCCGGGAGAATCTGAAGAGCAGAGGGTCGAGCAAGCCAGGCCTAAAACCACGAGAACCTCCAGCCCAAAAGGCAGCCAAAATGCAGGCCACATCCGGGAGAATCTCAAGAGCAGGGGGTGGAGCAAGCCAGGCCTCAAACCACGAGAAGCTCCAGCCAAAAACACAGCCAAAATGCAGCCCACATCCGGGAGAATATCAAGAGCAGGGGGTGGAGCAAGCCAGGCCTCAAACCTCGGGATTCTCCAGCCCAAAAGGCAGCCAAAATGCAGCCCACATCCGGAAGAATCTCAAGAGCAGGGGGTGGAGCAAGCCAGGCCTCAAACCTCGAGAAGCTCCAGCACTAAAAGCAGCCAAAATGCAGCCCATATTCGGGAGAATATCAAGAGAAGAGGGTGGAGCAAGCCAGGCCTCAAACCACGAGAAGCTCCAGCCCAAAAGGCAGCCAAAATGCAGCCCACATCCGGGACAATCTCAAGAGCAGGGGGTGGAGCAAGCCAGGCCTCAAACCACGAGAAGCTCCAGCCCAAAAATGCAGCCAAAATGCAGCGCACATAAGGGAGAATCTCAACAGCAGGGGGTGGAGCAAGCCAGGCCTCAAACCACGAGAAGCTGCAGCCCAAAAGGCAGACAAAATCCAGCCCATATCCGGGAGAATATCAAGAGCAGGGGGTGGAGTAAGCCAGGCCTCAAACCACGAGAAGCTCCAGCCCAAAAGGCAGACAAAATCCAGCCCATATCCGGGAGAATATCAAGAGCAGGGGGTGGAGTAAGCCAGGCCTCAAACCACGAGAAGCTCCAGCCCAAATTGCAGCCAAAATGCAGCCCACATCCGGGAGAATCTCAAGAGCAGGGGGTGGAGCAAGCCAGGCCTCAAACCTCGAAAACATCCAGCCCAAAAGGCAGCCAAAATGCAGCCCACATCCGGGAGAATCTCAAGAGCAGGGTGAGGAGCAAGCCAGGCCTCAAACCACGAGAAGCTCCAGCCCAAAATGCAGCCAAAATGCAGCCAACATCCGGGACAATTTCAAGAGCAGGGAGTGGAGCAAGCCAGGCCTCAAACCACGAGAAACTCCAGCCCAAAATTCAGCCAAAATGCAGCCCACATCCGGGAGAATCTCAAGAGCAGGGGGTGGAGCAAGCCAGGCCTCAAACCTCGAGAAGCTCCAGCCCAAAAGGCAGCCAAAATGCAGCCCACATCCGGGAGAATATCAAGAGCAGGGGATGGAGCAAGCCAGGCCTCAAACCATGAGAAGCTCCAGCCCAAAATTGAGCCAAAATGCAGCCCACCTCCGGGAGAATCTCAAGAGCAGGGGGTGGAGCAAGCCAGGCCTCAAACCACGAGAAGCTCCAGCCCAAAATGCAGCAACAATGCAGGCCACATCTGGGAGAATCTCAAGAGCAGGGGGTGGAGCAAGCCAGGCCTCAAACCACGAGAAGCTCCAGCCCTAAAGGCAGCCAAAATGCAGGCCACATCCGGGAGAATCTCAAGAGCAGGTGGTGGAGCAAGCCAGGCCTCAAACCACGAGAAGCTCCAGCCCAAAATGCAGCCAAAATTCAGGCCACATCCGGGAGAATATCAAGAGCAGGGGGTGGAGCAAGCCAGGCCTCAAACCACGAGAAGCTCCAGCCCAAAAGGCTGCCAAAATGCAGCCCACATCCGGGAGAATCTCAAGAGCAGGGGGTGGAGCAAGCCAGGCCTCAAACCACGAGAAGCTCCAGCCCAAAAGGCAGCCAAAATGCAGCCCACATCCGGGAGAATATCAAGAGAAGGGGGTGGAGCAAGGCAGGCCTCAAACCACGAGAAGCTCCAGCCCAAAAGGCAGCCAAAATCCAGCCCACATCCGGGAGAATCTGAAGAGCAGAGGGTCGAGCAAGCCAGGCCTAAAACCACGAGAACCTCCAGCACAAAAGGCAGCCAAAATGCAGGCCACATCCTGGAGAATATCAAGAGCAGGGGGTGGAGCAAGCCAGGCCTCAAACCACGAGAAGCTCCAGCCCAAAAGGCAGCCAAAATGCAGCCCACATCCGGGACAATTTCAAGAGCAGGGGGTGGAGCAAGCCAGGCCTCAAACCACGAGAAGCTCCAGCCCAAAAGGCAGCCAAAATGCAGCCCACATCCGGGAGAATCTCAAGAGCAGGGGGTGGAGGAAGCCAGGCCTCAAACCACGAGAAGCTCCAGCCCAAAAGAAAGCCAAAATCCAGCCCACATCCGGGAGAATCTCAAGAGCAGGGGGTGGAGCAAGCCAGGCCTCAAACCAGGAGAAGCTCCAGCCCAAAAGGCAGCCAAAATGCAGCCCACATGCAGGAGAATCTCAAGAGCAGGGGGTGGAGCAAGCCAGGCCTCAAACCACGAGAAGCTCCAGCCCAAAAGGGAGCCAAAATCCAGCACACCTCGGGGAGAATCTCAATGGCAGAGTTTGGAGTAAACCAGGCCTCAAACCACGAGAAGCTCCAGCCCAAAATGCAGCCAAAATGCAGCCCACATCCGGGACAATTTCAAGAGCAGGGGGTGGAGCAAGACAGGCCTCAAACCACGAGAAGCTCCAGCCCAAAAGGCAGACAAAATGCAGCCCACATCCGGGAGAATCTCAAGAGCAGGGGATGGAGCAAGCCAGGCCTCAAACCACGAGAAGCTCCAGCCCAAAAGCCAGCCAAAATGCAGCCCACCTCCGGGAGAATATCAAGAGCAGGGGGTGGAGCAAGCCAGGCCTCAAACCACGAGAAGCTCCAGCCCAAAATGCAGCCAATATGCAGCCCACATCTGGTAGAATCTCAAGAGCAGGGGGTGGAGCAAGCCAGGTCTCAAACCACGAGAAGCTCCAGCCCAAAAGGCAGCCAAAATGCAGCCCACCTCCCTGATAATCTCAACAGCAGGGGGTGGAGCAAGCCAGGCCTCAAACCACGAGAAGCTGCAGCCCAAAAGGCAGACAAAATCCAGCCCATATCCGGGAGAATATCAAGAGCAGGGGGTGGAGTAAGCCAGGCCTCAAACCACGAGAAGCTCCAGCCCAAAAGGCAGACAAAATCCAGCCCATATCCGGGAGAATATCAAGAGCAGGGGGTGGAGTAAGCCAGGCCTCAAACCACGAGAAGCTCCAGCCCAAAAGTCAGCCAAAATGCAGCCCACATCCGGGAGAATCTCAAGAGCAGGGGGTGGAGCAAGCCAGGCCTCAAACCTCGAAAACATCCAGCCCAAAAGGCAGCCAAAATGCAGCCCACATCCGGGAGAATCTCAAGAGCAGGGTGAGGAGCAAGCCAGGCCTCAAACCACGAGAAGCTCCAGCCCAAAATGCAGCCAAAATGCAGCCAACATCCGGGACAATTTCAAGAGCAGGGAGTGGAGCAAGCCAGGCCTCAAACCACGAGAAACTCCAGCCCAAAATTCAGCCAAAATGCAGCCCACATCCGGGAGAATCTCAAGAGCAGGGGGTGGAGCAAGCCAGGCCTCAAACCTCGAGAAGCTCCAGCCCAAAAGGCAGCCAAAATGCAGCCCACATCCGGGAGAATATCAAGAGCAGGGGGTGGAGCAAGGCAGGCCTCAAACCACAAGAAGCTCCAGCCCAAAAGGCAGCCAAAATGCAGCCCACATCCAGGAGAATATCAAGAGCAGGGGGTGGAGCAAGCCAGGCCTCAAACCATGAGAAGCTCCAGCCCAAAATTGAGCCAAAATGCAGCCCACCTCCGGGAGAATCTCAAGAGCAGGGGGTGGAGCAAGCCAGGCCTCAAACCACGAGAAGCTCCAGCCCAAAATGCAGCAACAATGCAGGCCACATCTGGGAGAATCTCAAGAGCAGGGGGTGGAGCAAGCCAGGCCTCAAACCACGAGAAGCTCCAGCCCTAAAGGCAGCCAAAATGCAGGCCACATCCGGGAGAATCTCAAGAGCAGGTGGTGGAGCAAGCCAGGCCTCAAACCTCGAGAAGCTCCAGCCCAAAATGCAGCCAAAATTCAGGCCACATCCGGGAGAATCTCAAGAGCAGGGGGTGGAGCAAGGCAGGCCTCAAACCACGAGAAGCTCCAGCCCAAAAGGCTGCCAAAATGCAGCCCACATCCGGGAGAATCTCAAGAGCAGGGGGTGGATCAAGCCAGGCCTCAAACCACGAGAAGCTCCAGCCCAAAAGGCAGCCAAAATGCAGGCCACATCCGGGAGAATCTCAAGAGCAGGTGGTGGAGCAAGCCAGGCCTCAAACCTCGAGAAGCTCCAGCCCAAAATGCAGCCAAAATTCAGGCCACATCCGGGAGAATCTCAAGAGCAGGGGGTGGAGCAAGCCAGGCCTCAAACCACGAGAAGCTCCAGCCCAAAAGGCTGCCAAAATGCAGCCCACATCCGGGAGAATCTCAAGAGCAGGGGGTGGAGCAAGCCAGGCCTCAAACCACGAGAAGCTCCAGCCCAAAAGGCAGCCAAAATGCAGCCCACATCCGGGAGAATATCAAGAGAAGGGGGTGGAGCAAGGCAGGCCTCAAACCACGAGAAGCTCCAGCCCAAAAGGCAGCCAAAATCCAGCCCACATCCGGGAGAATCTGAAGAGCAGAGGGTCGAGCAAGCCAGGCCTAAAACCACGAGAACCTCCAGCCCAAAAGGCAGCCAAAATGCAGGCCACATCCGGGAGAATCTCAAGAGCAGGGGGTGGAGCAAGCCAGGCCTCAAACCACGAGAAGCTCCAGCCAAAAACGCAGCCAAAATGCAGCCCACATCCGGGAGAATCTCAAGAGCAGGGGGTGGAGCAAGGCAGGCCTCAAACCTCGGGATTCTCCAGCCCAAAAGGCAGCCAAAATGCAGCCCACATCCGGGAGAATCTCAAGAGCAGGGGGTGGAGCAAGCCAGGCCTCAAACCTCGAGAAGCTCCAGCACTAAAAGCAGCCAAAATGCAGCCCATATTCGGGAGAATATCAAGAGAAGAGGGTGGAGCAAGCCAGGCCTCAAACCACGAGAAGCTCCAGCCCAAAAGGCAGCCAAAATGCAGCCCACATACAGGAGAATATCAAGAGAAGAGGGTGGAGCAAGCCAGGCCTCAAACCATGAGAAGCTCCAGCCCAAAATGCAGCCAAAATGCTGCCCACATCCGGGAGAATCTCAATGGCAGAGTTTGGAGCAAGCCAGGCCTCCAACCACAAGAAGCTCCAGCCCAAAAGGCAGCCAAAATGCAGCCCACATCCGGGAGAATCTCAAGAGCAGGGGGTGGAGCAAGCCAGGCCTCAAACCACGAGAAGCTCCAGCCCAAAAGGCAGCCAAAATGCAGCCCACATCCGGGAGAACCTCAAGAGCAGGGGGTGGAGCAAGCCAGGCCTCAAACCACGAGAAGCTCCAGCCCAAAAGACAGCCAAAATGCAGCCCACATCCGGGAGAATCTCAAGAGCAGGGGTTGGAGCAAGCCAGGCCTCAAACCACGAGAAGCTCCAGCCCAAAAGGCAGCCAAAATCCAGCCCACATCCGGGACAATCTCAAGAGCAGGGGGTGGAGCAAGCCAGGCCTCAAACCACGAGAAGCTCCAGCCCAAAAATGCAGCCAAAATGCAGCGCACATAAGGGAGAATCTCAACAGCAGGGGGTGGAGCAAGCCAGGCCTCAAACCACGAGAAGCTGCAGCCCAAAAGGCAGACAAAATCCAGCCCATATCCGGGAGAATATCAAGAGCAGGGGGTGGAGTAAGCCAGGCCTCAAACCACGAGAAGCTCCAGCCCAAAAGGCAGACAAAATCCAGCCCATATCCGGGAGAATATCAAGAGCAGGGGGTGGAGTAAGCCAGGCCTCAAACCACGAGAAGCTCCAGCCCAAAAGGCAGCCAAAATGCAGCCCACATCCGGGACAATTTCAAGAGCAGGGGGTGGAGCAAGCCAGGCCTCAAACCACGAGAAGCTCCAGCCCAAAAGGCAGCCAAAATGCAGCCCACATCCGGGAGAATCTCAAGAGCAGGGGGTGGAGGAAGCCAGGCCTCAAACCACGAGAAGCTCCAGCCCAAAAGAAAGCCAAAATCCAGCCCACATCCGGGAGAATCTCAAGAGCAGGGGGTGGAGCAAGCCAGGCCTCAAACCAGGAGAAGCTCCAGCCCAAAAGGCAGCCAAAATGCAGCCCACATGCAGGAGAATCTCAAGAGCAGGGGGTGGAGCAAGCCAGGCCTCAAACCACGAGAAGCTCCAGCCCAAAAGGCAGCCAAAATCCAGCACACCTCGGGGAGAATCTCAATGGCAGAGTTTGGAGTAAACCAGGCCTCAAACCACGAGAAGCTCCAGCCCAAAATGCAGCCAAAATGCAGCCCACATCCGGGACAATTTCAAGAGCAGGGGGTGGAGCAAGACAGGCCTCAAACCACGAGAAGCTCCAGCCCAAAAGGCAGCCAAAATGCAGGCCACATCCGGGAGAATCTCAAGAGCAGGGGATGGAGCAAGCCAGGCCTCAAACCACGAGAAGCTCCAGCCCAAAAGCCAGCCAAAATGCAGCCCACCTCCGGGAGAATATCAAGAGCAGGGGGTGGAGCAAGCCAGGCCTCAAACCACGAGAAGCTCCAGCCCAAAATGCAGCCAATATGCAGCCCACATCTGGTAGAATCTCAAGAGCAGGGGGTGGAGCAAGCCAGGTCTCAAACCACGAGAAGCTCCAGCCCAAAAGGCAGCCAAAATGCAGCCCACATCCGGGAGAATCTCAAGAGCAGGGGGTGGAGCAAGCCAGGCCTCAAACCACGAGAACCTCCAGCCCAAAAGGCAGCCAAAATGCAGGCCACATCCGGGAGAATCTCAAGAGCAGGGGGTAGAGCAAGGCAGGCCTCAAACCACGAGAAGCTCCAGCCCAAAAGGCTGCCAAAATGCAGCCCACATCCGGGAGAATCTCAAGAGCAGGGGGTGGAGCAAGCCAGGCCTCAAACCACGAGAAGCTCCAGCCCAAAAGGCAGCCAAAATGCAGCCCACATCCGGGAGAATCTCAAGAGCAGGGGGTGGAGCAAGGCAGGCCTCAAACCACGAGAAGCTCCAGCCCAAAAGGCAGCCAAAATCCAGCCCACATCCGGGAGAATCTCAAGAGCAGAGGGTCGAGAAACCAGGCCTAAAACCACGAGAACCTCCAGCCCAAAAGGCAGCCAAAATGCAGGCCACATCCGGGAGAATCTCAAGAGCAGGGGGTGGAGCAAGCCAGGCCTGAAACCACGAGAAGCTCCAGCCCAAAAGGCAGCCAAAATGCAGCCCACATCCGGGAGAATCTCAAGAGCAGGGGGTGGAGCAAGCCAGGCCTCAAACCACGAGAAGCTCCAGCCCAAAACGCAGCCAAAATGCAGCCCACATCCGGGAGAATCTCAAGAGCAGGGGGTGGAGCAAGCCAGGCCTCAAACCACGAGAACCTCCAGCCCAAAATGCAGCCAAAATGCAGGCCACATCCGGGAGAATCTCAAGAGCAGGGGGTGGAGCAAGCCAGGCCTCAAACCACGAGAAGCTCCAGCACTAAAAGCAGCCAAAATGCAGCCCACATCTGGGAGAATATCAAGAGAAGCGGGTGGAGCAAACCAGGCCTCAAACCACGAGAAGCTCCAGCCCAAAATGTAGCCAAAATGCAGCCCACATCCGGGAGAATCTCAAGAGCAGGGGGTGGAGCAAGCCAGGCCTCAAACCATGAGAAGCTCCAGCCCAAAAGGCAGCCAAAATGCAGCCCACCTCCGGGAGAATCTCAAGAACAGGGGGTGGAGCAAGCCAGGCCTCAAACCATGAGAAGCTCCAGCCCAAAAGGCAGCCAAAATGCAGCCCACATCCGGGAGATTCTCAAGAGCAGGGGGTGGAGCAAGCCAGGCCTCAAACCACGAGAAGCTCCAGCCCAAAAAGCAGCCAAAATGCAGCCCACATCCGGGAGAATATCAAGAGCAGGGGTTGGAGCAAGCCAGGCCTCAAACCACGAGAAGCTCCAGCCCAAAAGGCAGCCAAAATGCAGCCCACCTCCGGGAGAATATCAAGAGCAGAGGGTGGAGCAAGCCAGGCCTCAAACCACGAGAAGCTCCAGCCCAAAATGCAGCCAAAATCCAGCCCACCTCCCGGAGAATATCAAGAGCAGGGGTTCGAGCAAGGCAGGCCTCAAACCATGAGAAGCTCCAGCCCAAAATGCAGCCAAAATCCAGCCCACCTCCGGGAGAATCTCAAGAGCAGGGGGTGGAGCAAGCCAGGCCTCAAACCACGAGAAGCTCCAGCCCAAAATGCAGCCAAAATCCAGCCCACCTCCAGGAGAATCTCAAGAGCAGGGGGTGGAGCAAGCCAGGCCTCAAACTACGAGAAGCTCCAGCCCAAAAGGCAGCCAAAATCCAGCCCACATCCGGGAGAATCTCAAGAGCAGGGGGTGGAGCAAGCCAGGCCTCAAACCACGAGAAGCTCCAGCCCAAAAGGCAGTCAAAATCCAGCCCACATCAGGGAGAATCTCAAGAGCAGGGGGTGGAGCAAGCCAGGCCTCAAACCATGAGAAGCTCCAGCCCAAAATGCAGCCAAAATCCAGCCCACATCCGGGAGAATCTCAAGAGCAGGGGGTGGAGCAAGCCAGGCCTCAAACCATGAGAAGCTCCAGCCCAAAATGCAGCCAAAATGCAGCCCACCTCCAGGAGAATATCAAGAGCAGGGGGTGGAGCAAGCCAGGCCCCAAACCACGAGAAGCTCCAGCCCAAATGGCATCCAAAATGCAGCCCACCTCCGGGAGAAACTCAAGAGCAGGGGGTGGAGCAAGCCAGGCCTCAAACCACGAGAAGCTCCAGCCCAAAAGGCAGCCAAACTCCAGCCCACCTCCGGGAGAAACTCAAGAGCAGGGGGTGGAGCAAGCCAGGCCTCAAACCACGAGAAGCTCCAGCCCAAAAGGCAGCCAAACTCCAGCCCACCTCCAGGAGAATATCAAGAGCAGGGGGTGGAGCAAGCCAGGCCCCAAACCACGAGAAGCTCCAGCCCAAATGGCATCCAAAATGCAGCCCACATCCGGGAGATTCTCAAGAGCAGGGGGTGGAGCAAGCCAGGCCTCAAACCATGAGAAGCTCCAGCCCAAAATGCAGCCAAAATCCAGCCCATCTCCGGGAGAATCTCAAGAGAAGGGGGTGGAGCAAGCCAGGCCTCAAACCATGAGAAGCTCCAGCCCAAAAGGCAGCCAAAATCCAGCACACATCAGCAAGAATCTCAAGAGCAGGGGGTGGAGCAAGCCAGGCCTCAAACCACGAGAACCTCCAGCCCAAAAGGCAGCCAAACTCCAGCCCACCTCCGGGAGAATCTCAAGAGCAGGGAGTGGAGCAAGCCAGGCCTCAAACCACGAGAAGCTCCAGCCCAAAAGGCAGACAAATTGCAGCCCACCTCCGGGAGAATCTCAAGAGCAGGGGGTGGAGCAAGCCAGGCCTCACACCTCGAGATTCTCCAGCCCAAAAGGCAGCCAAAATCCAGCCCACATCCGGGAGAATCTCAAGAGCAGGGGGTGGAGGAAGCCAGGCCTCAAACCACAAGAAGCTCCAGCCCAAAAGGCAGCCAAAATCCAGCCCACATCCAGGAGAAACTCAAGAGCAGGGGGTGGAGCAAGCCAGGCCTCAAACCTCGAGAAGCTCCAGCCCAAAAGGCAGCCAAAATGCAGCCCACCTCCGGGAGAATCTCAAGAGCAGGGGGTGGAGCAAGCCAGGCCTCAAACCACGAGAAGCTCCAGCCCAAAAGGCAGCCAAAATGCAGCCCACATCCGGGAGAATCTCAAGAGCAGGGGGTGGAGCAAGCCAGGCCTCAAACCATGAGAAGCTCCAGCCCAAAAGGCAGCCAAAATGCAGCCCACCTCCGGGAGAATCTCAAGAGCAGGGGGTGGAGCAAGCCAGGCCTCAAACCACGAGAAGCTCCAGCCCAAAAGGCAGCCAAAATGCAGCCCACATCCGGGAGAATCTCAAGAGCAGGGGTTGGAGCAAGCCAGGCCTCAAACCACGAGAAGCTCCAGCCCAAAAAGCTGCCAAAATGCAGACCACATCAGGGAGAATCTCAAGAGCAGGGGGTGGAGTAAGCCAGGCCTCAAACCACGAGAAGCTCCGGTCCAAAAGGCAGCCAAACTCAAGCCCACCTCAGGGAGAATATCAAGGGCAGGGAGGGGAGCAAGCCAGGCCTCAAACCACGAGAAGCTCCGGTCCAAAAGGCAGCCAAACTCAAGCCCACCTCAGGGAGAATATCAAGAGCAGGGGGTGGAGCAAGCCAGGCCTCAAACTGCGAGAAGCTCCAGCCCAAAAGGCAGCCAAAATACAGCCCACATCCGTTAGAATCTCAAGAGCAGGGGGTGGAGCAAGCCAGGCCTCAAACCACGAGAAGCTCCAGCCCAAAAGGCAGCCAAACTCCAGCCCATATCCGGGAGAATCTCAAGAGCAGGGGGTGGAGTAAGCCAGGCCTCAAACCACGAGAAGCTCCAGCCCAAAATGCAGCCAAACTCCAGCCCACCTCCGGGAGAATATCAAGAGCAGGGGGTGGAGGAAGCCAGGCCTCAAACCACAAGAAGCTCCAGCCCAAAAGGCAGCCAAATTGCAGTCCACCTCCGGGAGAATCTCAAGAGCAGGGGGTGGAGCAAGCCAGGCCTCAAACCACGAGAAGCTCCAGCCCAAAATGCAGCCAAAATCCAGCCCACATCCGGGAGAATCTCAAGAGCAGTGGGTGGAGCAAGCCAGGCCTGAAACCACTAGAAGCTCCAGCCCAAAAGGCAGCCAAAATGCAGCCGACATCCGGGACAATTTCAAGAGCAGGGGGTGGAGCAAGCCAGGCCTCAAACCTCGAGAAGCTCCAGCCCAAAAGGGAGCCAAAATGCAGCCCATATCCGGGAGAATCTCAAGAGCAGGGGGTGGAGCAAGCCAGGCCTCAAACCTCGAGAAGCTCCAGCCCAAGAGGCAGCCAAAATGCAGCAAACCTCAATGAGAAAATCAATAGCAGGGGGTGGAGCAAGCCAGGCCTCAAACCATGAGAAGCTCCAGCCCAAAAGGCAGCCAAAATGCAGCCCACATCCGGGAGAATCTCAAGAGCAGGGGGTGGAGCAAGCCAGGCCTCAAACCTCGAGAAGCTCCAGCCCAAAAGGCAGCCAAAATGCAGCCCACCTCAATGAGAAAATCAAGAGCAGGGGGTGGAGCAAGCCAGGCCTCAAACCACGAGAAGCTCCTGCCCTAAAGGCAGCTACAATGCAGCCCACCTCCCTGAGAATCTCAAGAGCAGGGGGTGGAGCAAGCCAGGCCTCAAACCACGAGAAGCTCCAGCCCAAAAGGCAGCCAAAATCCAGCCCACATCCGGGAGAATCTCAAGAGCAGGGGGTGGAGCAAGCCAGGCCTCAAACCACGAGAAGCTCCAGCCCAAAAGGCAGCCAAAATGCAGCCCACATGCGGGAGATTCTCAAGAGCAGGGGGTGGAGCAAGCCAGGCCTCAAACCTCGAGAAGCTCCAGCCCAAAAGGGAGCCAAAATCCAGACCACATCCAGGAGAATCTCAAGAGCAGGGGGTGGAGCAAGCCAGGCCTCAAACCACGAGAAGCTCCAGCCCAAAATTCAGAAAAAATCCAGCCCATATCCGGGAGAATATCAAGAGCAGGGGGTGGAGCAAGGCAGGCCTCAAACGACGAGAAGCTCCAGCCCAAAAGGCAGCCAAAATGCAGCCCACATCCGGGAGAATCTCAAGAGCAGAGGGTGGAGCAAGCCAGGACTCAAACCACAAGAAGCTCCAGCCCAAAAGGCAGCCAAAATGCAGCCCACATCCGGGAGAATCTCAAGAGCAGGGGGTGGAGCAAGCCAGGCCTCAAACCACGAGAAACTCCAAACCCAAATGGGAGACAAAATGCAGCCCACCTCCAGGAGAATCTCAAGAGCATGGGGTGGAGCAAGCCAGGCCTCAAACCATGAGAAGCTCCAGCCCTAAAGGCAGCCAAAATGCAGCCCACATCCTGGAGAATCACAACAGCAGGGGGTGGAGGAAGCCAGGCCTCAAACCTCGAGAAGCTCCAGCCCAAAAGGCAGCCAAAATCCAGCCCACATCCGGGAGAATATCAAGAGCAGGGGGTGGAGCAAGGCAGGCCTCAAACCTCGAGATTCTCCAGCCCAAAAGGCAGCCAAAATGCAGCCCACATCCGGGAGAATCTCAAGAGCAGGGGGTGGAGCAAGCCAGGCCTCAAACCACGAGAAGCTCCAGCCCAAAAGGCAGCCAAAATGCAGCCCACATCCGGGAGAATCTCAAGACCAGGGGGTGGAGTAAGCAAGGCCTCAAACCATGAGAAGCTCCAGCCCAAAAGGGAGCCAAAATCCAGCCCACATCAGGGAGAACCTCAAGAGCAGGGTGTGGAGCAAGCCAGGCCTCAAACCACGAGAAGCTCCAAACCCAAAAGGCAGCCAAAATGCAGCCCACATCCAGGAGAATATCAAGAGCAGGGGGTGGAGCAAGCCAGGCCTCAAACCACGAGAAGCTCCAGCCCAAAAGGCAGCCAAAATGCAGCCCACATCCGGGAGAATCTCAAGAGCAGGGGGTGGAGCAAGCCAGGCCTCAAACCACGAGAAGCTCCAGCCCTAAAGGCAGCCAAAATGCAGCCCACATCCGGGAGAATCTCAAGAGCAGGGGGTGGAGGAAGCCAGGCCTCAAACCACGAGAAGCTCCTGCCCAAAAGGCAGTCAAAATCCAGCCCACATCCGGGAGAATCTCAAGAGCAGAGGGTGGAGCAAGCCAGGCCTCAAACCATGAGAACCTCCAGCCCAAAAGGCAGCCAAAATGCAGCCCACATCCGGAAGAATCTCAAGAGCAGGGGGTGGAGCAAGCCAGGCCTCAAACCACGAGAAGCTCCAGCCCAAAAGGCAGCCAAAATGCAGCCCACATCCGGGAGAATCTCAAGAACAGGGGGTGGAGCAAGCCAGGCCTCAAACCTCGAGAAGCTCCAGCACTAAAAGCAGCCAAAATGCAGCCCACATCCGGGAGAATATCAAGAGAAGAGGGTGGAGCAAGCCAGGCCTCAAACCACGAGAAGCTCCAGCCCAAAAGGCAGCCAAAATGCAGCCCACATACAGGAGAATATCAAGAGAAGAGGGTGGAGCAAGACAGGCCTCAAACCATGAGAAGCTCCAGCCCAAAATGCAGCCAAAATGCAGCCCAAATCCGGGAGAATCTCAATGGCAGAGTTTGGAGCAAGCCAGGCCTCAAACCATGAGAAGCTCCAGCCCAAAAGGCAGCCAAAATCCAGCCCACATCCGGGAGAATCTCAAGAGCAGGGGGTGGAGCAAGCCAGGCCTCAAACCACGAGAAGCTCCAGCCCAAAAGGCAGCCAAAATGCAGCCCACATCCGGGAGAATCTCAAGAGCAGGGGGTGGAGCAAGCCAGGCCTCAAACCACGAGAAGCTCCAGCCCAAAAGGCAGCCAAAATGCAGCCCACATCCGGGACAATCTCAAGAGCAGGGGGTGGAGCAAGCCAGGCCTCAAACCACGAGAAGCTACAGCCCAAAAATGCAGCCAAAATGCAGCGCACATCCGGGAGAATCTCAACAGCAGGGGGTGGAGCAAGCCAGGCCTCAAACCACGAGAAGCTGCAGCCCAAAAGGCAGCCAAAATCCAGCCCACATCCGGGAGAATCTCAAGAGCAGGGGGTGGAGCAAGCCAGGCCTCAAACCATGAGAAGCTCCAGCCCAAAAGGCAGCCAAAATCCAGCCCACATCCGGGAGATTCTCAAGAGCAGGGGGTGGAGCAAGGCAGGCCTCAAACCACGAGAAGCTCCAGCCCAAAAAGCAGCCAAAATGCAGCCCACATCCGGGAGATTCTCAAGAGCAGGGGGTGGAGCAAGCCAGGCCTCAAACCACGAGAAGCTCCAGCCCAAAAAGCAGCCAAAATGCAGCCCACATCCGGGAGAATATCAAGAGCAGGGGTTGGAGCAAGCCAGGCCTCAAACCACGAGAAGCTCCAGCCCAAAAGGCAGCCAAAATGCAGCCCACCTCCGGGAGAATATCAAGAGCAGAGGGTGGAGCAAGCCAGGCCTCAAACCATGAGAAGCTCCAGCCCAAAATGCAGCCAAAATCCAGCCCACCTCCCGGAGAATATCAAGAGCAGGGGGTCGAGCAAGGCAGGCCTCAAACCATGAGAAGCTCCAGCCCAAAATGCAGCCAAAATCCAGCCCACCTCCGGGAGAATCTCAAGAGCAGGGGGTGGAGCAAGCCAGGCCTCAAACCACGAGAAGCTCCAGCCCAAAAGGCAGCCAAAATCCAGCCCACCTCCAGGAGAATCTCAAGAGCAGGGGGTGGAGCAAGCCAGGCCTCAAACTACGAGAAGCTCCAGCCCAAAAGGCAGCCAATATGAAGCCCACATCTGGTAGAATCTCAAGAGCAGGGGGTGGAGCAAGCCAGGTCTCAAACCACGAGAAGCTCCAGCCCAAAAGGCAGCGAAAATGCAGCCCACATCCGGGAGAATCTCAAGAGCAGGGGGTGGAGCAAGCCAGGCCTCAAACCACGAGAAGCTCCAGCCCAAAATGCAGCCAAAATCCAGCCCACATCCGGGAGAATCTCAAGAGCAGGGGGTGGAGCAAGCCAGGCCTCAAACCATGAGAAGCTCCAGCCCAAAATGCAGCCAAAATCCAGCCCACCTCCGGGAGAATCTCAAGAGCAGGGGGTGGAGCAAGCCAGGCCTCAAACCACGAGAAGCTTCAGCCCAAAAGGCAGCCAAAATGCAGCCCACCTCCAGGAGAATATCAAGAGTAGGGGGTGGAGCAAGCCAGGCCCCAAACCACGAGAAGCTCCAGCCCAAATGGCATCCAAAATGCAGCCCACCTCCGGGAGAAACTCAAGAGCAGGGGGTGGAGCAAGCCAGGCCTCAAACCACGAGAAGCTCCAGCCCAAAAGGCAGCCAAACTCCAGCCCACCTCCGGGAGAAACTCAAGAGCAGGGGGTGGAGCAAGCCAGGCCTCAAACCACGAGAAGCTCCAGCCCAAAAGGCAGCCAAACTCCAGCCCACCTCCAGGAGAATATCAAGAGCAGGGGGTGGAGCAAGCCAGGCCCCAAACCACGAGAAGCTCCAGCCCAAATGGCATCCAAAATGCAGCCCACATCCGGGAGATTCTCAAGAGCAGGGGGTGGAGCAAGCCAGGCCTCAAACCATGAGAAGCTCCAGCCCAAAATGCAGCCAAAATCCAGCCCATCTCCGGGAGAATCTCAAGAGAAGGGGGTGGAGCAAGCCAGGCCTCAAACCATGAGAAGCTCCAGCCCAAAAGGCAGCCAAAATCCAGCACACATCAGCAAGAATCTCAAGAGCAGGGGGTGGAGCAAGCCAGGCCTCAAACCACGAGAACCTCCAGCCCAAAAGGCAGCCAAACTCCAGCCCACCTCCGGGAGAATCTCAAGAGCAGGGAGTGGAGCAAGCCAGGCCTCAAACCACGAGAAGCTCCAGCCCAAAAGGCAGCCAAATTGCAGCCCACCTCCGGGAGAATCTCAAGAGCAGGGGGTGGAGCAAGCCAGGCCTCACACCTCGAGATTCTCCAGCCCAAAAGGCAGCCAAAATCCAGCCCACATCCGGGAGAATCTCAAGAGCAGGGGGTGGAGCAAGCCAGGCCTCAAACCACGAGAACCTCCAGCCCAAAATGCAGCCAAACTCCAGCCCACCTCCAGGAGAATATCAAGAGCAGGGAGTGGAGGAAGCCAGGCCTCAAACCACAAGAAGCTCCAGCCCAAAAGGCAGCCAAAATCCAGCCCACATCCAGGAGAATCTCAAGAGCAGGGGGTGGAGCAAGCCAGGCCTCAAACCACGAGAAGCTCCAGCCCAAAAGGCAGCCAAAATCCAGCCCACATGCGGGAGAATCTCAAGAGCAGGGGATGGAGCAAGCCAGGCCTCAAACCATGAGAAGCTCCAGCCCAAAAGGCAGCCAAAATGCAGCCCACCTCCGGGAGAATCTCAAGAGCAGGGGGTGGAGCAAGCCAGGCCTCAAACCATGAGAAGCTCCAGCCCAAAAGGCAGCCAAAATCCAGCCCACATCAGGGAGAATCTCAAGAGCAGGGGGTGGAGTAAGCCAGGCCTCAAACCACGAGAAGCTCCGGTCCAAAAGGCAGCCAAACTCAAGCCCACCTCAGGCAGAATATCAAGGGCAGGGAGGGGAGCAAGCCAGGCCTCAAACCACGAGAAGCTCCGGTCCAAAAGGCAGCCAAACTCAAGCCCACCTCAGGGAGAATATCAAGAGCAGGGGGTGGAGCAAGCCAGGCCTCAAACTGCGAGAAGCTCCAGCCCAAAGGCAGCCAAAATGCAGCCCACATCCGTTAGAATCTCAAGAGCAGGGGGTGGAGCAAGCCAGGCCTCAAACCACGAGAAGCTCCAGCCCAAAAGGCAGCCAAACTCCAGCCCATATCCGGGAGAATCTCAAGAGCAGGGGGTGGAGCAAGCCAGGCCTCAAACCACGAGAAGCTCCAGCCCAAAATGCAGCCAAACTCCAGCCCACCTCCGGGAGAATATCAAGAGCAGGGGGTGGAGGAAGCCAGGCCTCAAACCACAAGAAGATCCAGCCCAAAAGGCAGCCAAATTGCAGTCCACCTCCGGGAGAATCTCAAGAGCAGGGGGTGGAGCAAGCCAGGCCTGAAACCACGAGAAGCTCCAGCCCAAAAGGCAGCCAAAATGCAGCCGACATCCGGGAGAATCTCAAGAGCAGGGGGTGGAGCAAGCCAGGCCTCAAACCTCGAGAAGCTCCAGCCCAAAAGGGAGCCAAAATGCAGCCCATATCCGGGAGAATCTCAAGAGCAGGGGGTGGAGCAAGCCAGGCCTCAAACCTCGAGAAGCTCCAGCCCAAAAGGCAGCCAAAATGCAGCAAACCTCAATGAGAAAATCAAGAGCAGGGGGTGGAGCAAGCCAGGCCTCAAACCATGAGAAGCTCCAGCCCAAAAGGCAGCCAAAATGCAGCCCACATCCGGGAGAATCTCAAGAGCAGGGGGTGGAGCAAGCCAGGCCTCAAACCTCGAGAAGCTCCAGCCCAAAAGGGAGCCAAAATGCAGCCCATATCCGGGAGAATCTCAAGAGCAGGGGGTGGAGCAAGCCAGGCCTCAAACCTCGAGAAGCTCCAGCCCAAAAGGCAGCCAAAATGCAGCCCACCTCAATGAGAAAATCAAGAGCAGGGGGTGGAGCAAGCCAGGCCTCAAACCACGAGAAGCTCCTGCCCTAAAGGCAGCTACAATGCAGCCCACCTCCCTGAGAATCTCAAGAGCAGGGGGTGGAGCAAGCCAGGCCTCAAACCACGAGAAGCTCCAGCCCAAAAGGCAGCCAAAATCCAGCCCACATCCGGGAGAATCTCAAGAGCAGGGGGTGGAGCAAGCCAGGCCTCAAACCACGAGAAGCTCCAGCCCAAAAGGCAGCCAAAATGCAGCCCACATCCGGGAGAATCTCAAGAGCAGGGGGTGGAGCAAGCCAGGCCTCAAACCACGAGAAGCTCCAGCCCAAAAGGCAGCCAAAATCCAGACCACATCCAGGAGAATCTCAAGAGCAGGGGGTGGAGCAAGCCAGGCCTCAAACCACGAGAAGCTCCAGCCCAAAATTCAGAAAAAATCCAGCCCATATCCGGGAGAATATCAAGAGCAGGGGGTGGAGCAAGGCAGGCCTCAAACCACGAGAAGCTCCAGCCCAAAAGGCAGCCAAAATGCAGCCCACATCCGGGAGAATCTCAAGAGCAGAGGGTGGAGCAAGCCAGGACTCAAACCACAAGAAGCTCCAGCCCAAAAGGCAGCCAAAATGCAGCCCACATCCGGGAGAATCTCAAGAGCAGGGGGTGGAGCAAGCCAGGCCTCAAACCACGAGAAACTCCAAACCCAAATGGGAGACAAAATGCAGCCCACCTCCAGGAGAATCTCAAGAGCATGGGGTGGAGCAAGCCAGGCCTCAAACCATGAGAAGCTCCAGCCCTAAAGGCAGCCAAAATGCAGCCCACATCCTGGAGAATCACAACAGCAGGGGGTGGAGGAAGCCAGGCCTCAAACCTCGAGAAGCTCCAGCCCAAAAGGCAGCCAAAATGCAGCCCACATCCGGGAGAATATCAAGAGCAGGGGGTGGAGCAAGGCAGGCCTCAAACCTCGAGATTCTCCAGCCCAAAAGGCAGCCAAAATGCAGCCCACATCCGGGAGAATCTCAAGAGCAGGGGGTGGAGCAAGCCAGGCCTCAAACCACGAGAAGCTCCAGCCCAAAAGGCAGCCAAAATGCAGCCCACATCCGGGAGAATCTCAAGACCAGGGGGTGGAGTAAGCAAGGCCTCAAACCATGAGAAGCTCCAGCCCAAAAGGGAGCCAAAATCCAGCCCACATCCGGGAGAACCTCAAGAGCAGGGTGTGGAGCAAGCCAGGCCTCAAACCACGAGAAGCTCCAAACCCAAAAGGCAGCCAAAATGCAGCCCACATCCAGGAGAATATCAAGAGCAGGGGGTGGAGCAAGCCAGGCCTCAAACCACGAGAAGCTCCAGCCCAAAAGGCAGCCAAAATGCAGCCCACATCCTGGAGAATCGCAAGAGCAGGGGGTGGAGGAAGCCAGGCCTCAAACCTCGAGAAGCTCCAGCCCAAAAGGCAGCCAAAATGCAGCCCACATCCGGGAGAATATCAAAAGCAGGGGGTGGAGCAAGCCAGGCCTCAAACCACGAGAAGCTCCAGCCCAAAAAGCAGCCAAAATGCAGCCAACATCCGGGACAATTTCAAGAGCAGGGGGTGGAGCAAGCAAGGCCTCAAACCACGAGAAGCTCCAGCCCTAAAGGCAGCCAAAATGCAGCCCACATCCGGGAGAATCTCAAGAGCAGGGGGTGGAGGAAGCCAGGCCTCAAACCACGAGAAGCTCCTGCCCAAAAGGCAGTCAAAATCCAGCCCACATCCGGGAGAATCTCAAGAGCAGAGGGTGGAGCAAGCCAGGCCTCAAACCATGAGAACCTCCAGCCCAAAAGGCAGCCAAAATGCAGCCCACATCCGGAAGAATCTCAAGAGCAGGGGGTGGAGCAAGCCAGGCCTCAAAACTCGAGAAGCTCCAGCACTAAAAACAGCCAAAATGCAGCCCACATCCGGGAGAATATCAAGAGAAGAGGGTGGAGCAAGCCAGGCCTCAAACCACGAGAAGCTCCAGCCCAAAAGGCAGCCAAAATGCAGCCCACATACAGGAGAATATCAAGAGAAGAGGGTGGAGCAAGACAGGCCTCAAACCATGAGAAGCTCCAGCCCAAAATGCAGGCAAAATGCAGCCCAAATCCGGGAGAATCTCAATGGCAGAGTTTGGAGCAAGCCAGGCCTCAAACCATGAGAAGCTCCAGCCCAAAAGGCAGCCAAAATCCAGCCCACATCCGGGAGAATCTCAAGAGCAGTGGGTGGAGCAAGCCAGGCCTCAAACCACGAGAAGCTCCACCCCAAAAGGCAGCCAAAATGCAGCCCACATCCGGGAGAATCTCAAGAGCAGGGGGTGGAGCAAGCCAGGCCTCAAACCACGAGAAGCTCCAGCCCAAAAGGCAGCCAAAATGCAGCCCACATCCGGGACAATCTCAAGAGCAGGGGGTGGAGCAAGCCAGGCCTCAAACCACGAGAAGCTACAGCCCAAAAATGCAGCCAAAATGCAGCGCACATCCGGGAGAATCTCAAGAGCAGGGGGTGGAGCAAGCCAGGCCTCAAACCATGAGAAGCTCCAGCCCAAAAGGCAGCCAAAATCCAGCCCACATCCGGGAGAATCTCAAGAGCAGGGGGTGGAGCAAGCCAGGCCTCAAACCACGAGAACCTCCAGCCCAAAAGGCAGCCAAACTCCAGCCCACCTCCGGGAGAATCTCAAGAGCAGGGAGTGGAGCAAGCCAGGCCTCAAACCACGAGAAGCTCCAGCCCAAAAGGCAGCCAAATTGCAGCCCACCTCCGGGAGAATCTCAAGAGCAGGGGGTGGAGCAAGCCAGGCCTCACACCTCGAGATTCTCCAGCCCAAAAGGCAGCCAAAATCCAGCCCACATCCGGGAGAATCTCAAGAGCAGGGGGTGGAGCAAGCCAGGCCTCAAACCACGAGAACCTCCAGCCCAAAATGCAGCCAAACTCCAGCCCACCTCCAGGAGAATATCAAGAGCAGGGAGTGGAGGAAGCCAGGCCTCAAACCACAAGAAGCTCCAGCCCAAAAGGCAGCCAAAATCCAGCCCACATCCAGGAGAAACTCAAGAGCAGGGGGTGGAGCAAGCCAGGCCTCAAACCTCGAGAAGCTCCAGCCCAAAAGGCAGCCAAAATGCAGCCCACCTCCGGGAGAATCTCAAGAGCAGGGGGTGGAGCAAGCCAGGCCTCAAACCACGAGAAGCTCCAGCCCAAAAGGCAGCCAAAATGCAGCCCACATCCGGGAGAATCTCAAGAGCAGGGGGTGGAGCAAGCCAGGCCTCAAACCATGAGAAGCTCCAGCCCAAAAGGCAGCCAAAATGCAGCCCACCTCCGGGAGAATCTCAAGAGCAGGGGGTGGAGCAAGCCAGGCCTCAAACCATGAGAAGCTCCAGCCCAAAATGCAGCCAAAATCCAGCCCACATCCGGGAGAATCTCAAGAGCAGGGGGTGGAGCAAGCCAGGCCTCAAACCATGAGAAGCTCCAGCCCAAAATGCAGGCAAAATGCAGCCCAAATCCGGGAGAATCTCAGTGGCAGAGTTTGGAGCAAGCCAGGCCTCAAACCATGAGAAGCTCCAGCCCAAAAGGCAGCCAAAATCCAGCCCACATCCGGGAGAATCTCAAGAGCAGGGGGTGGAGCAAGCCAGGCCTCAAACCACGAGAAGCTCCAGCCCAAAAGGCAGCCAAAATGCAGCCCACATCCGGGAGAATCTCAAGAGCAGGGGGTGGAGCAAGCCAGGCCTCAAACCACGAGAACCTCCAGCCCAAAAGGCAGCCAAACTCCAGCCCACCTCCGGGAGAATCTCAAGAGCAGGGAGTGGAGCAAGCCAGGCCTCAAACCACGAGAAGCTCCAGCCCAAAAGGCAGCCAAATTGCAGCCCACCTCCGGGAGAATCTCAAGAGCAGGGGGTGGAGCAAGCCAGGCCTCACACCTCGAGATTCTCCAGCCCAAAAGGCAGCCAAAATCCAGCCCACATCCGGGAGAATCTCAAGAGCAGGGGGTGGAGCAAGCCAGGCCTCAAACCACGAGAACCTCCAGCCCAAAATGCAGCCAAACTCCAGCCCACCTCCAGGAGAATATCAAGAGCAGGGAGTGGAGGAAGCCAGGCCTCAAACCACAAGAAGCTCCAGCCCAAAAGGCAGCCAAAATCCAGCCCACATCCAGGAGAAACTCAAGAGCAGGGGGTGGAGCAAGCCAGGCCTCAAACCTCGAGAAGCTCCAGCCCAAAAGGCAGCCAAAATGCAGCCCACCTCCGGGAGAATCTCAAGAGCAGGGGGTGGAGCAAGCCAGGCCTCAAACCACGAGAAGCTCCAGCCCAAAAGGCAGCCAAAATGCAGCCCACATCCGGGAGAATCTCAAGAGCAGGGGGTGGAGCAAGCCAGGCCTCAAACCATGAGAAGCTCCAGCCCAAAAGGCAGCCAAAATGCAGCCCACCTCTGGGAGAATCTCAAGAGCAGGGGGTGGAGCAAGCCAGGCCTCAAACCACGAGAAGCTCCAGCCCAAAAGGCAGCCAAAATGCAGCCCACATCCGGGAGAATCTCAAGAGCAGGGGTTGGAGCAAGCCAGGCCTCAAACCACGAGAAGCTCCAGCCGAAAAAGCTGCCAAAATGCAGACCACATCAGGGAGAATCTCAAGAGCAGGGGGTGGAGCAAGCCAGGCCTCAAACCATGAGAAGCTCCAGCCCAAAAGGCAGCCAAAATCCAGCCCACATCAGGGAGAATCTCAAGAGCAGGGGGTGGAGTAAGCCAGGCCTCAAACCACGAGAAGCTCCGGTCCAAAAGGCAGCCAAACTCAAGCCCACCTCAGGCAGAATATCAAGGGCAGGGAGGGGAGCAAGCCAGGCCTCAAACCACGAGAAGCTCCGGTCCAAAAGGCAGCCAAACTCAAGCCCACCTCAGGGAGAATATCAAGAGCAGGGGGTGGAGCAAGCCAGGCCTCAAACTGCGAGAAGCTCCAGCCCAAAAGGCAGCCAAAATGCAGCCCACATCCGTTAGAATCTCAAGAGCAGGGGGTGGAGCAAGCCAGGCCTCAAACCACGAGAAGCTCCAGCCCAAAAGGCAGCCAAACTCCAGCCCATATCCGGGAGAATCTCAAGAGCAGGGGGTGGAGCAAGCCAGGCCTCAAACCACGAGAAGCTCCAGCCCAAAAGGCAGCCAAACTCCAGCCCATATCCGGGAGAATCTCAAGAGCAGGGGGTGGAGCAAGCCAGGCCTCAAACCACGAGAAGCTCCAGCCCAAAATGCAGCCAAACTCCAGCCCACCTCCGGGAGAATATCAAGAGCAGGGGGTGGAGGAAGCCAGGCCTCAATCCACAAGAAGATCCAGCCCAAAAGGCAGCCAAATTGCAGTCCACCTCCGGGAGAATCTCAAGAGCAGGGGGTGGAGCAAGCCAGGCCTCAAACCTCGAGAAGCTCCAGCCCAAAAGGGAGCCAAAATGCAGCCCATATCCGGGAGAATCTCAAGAGCAGGGGGTGGAGCAAGCCAGGCCTCAAACCTCGAGAAGCTCCAGCCCAAAAGGCAGCCAAAGTGCAGCAAACCTCAATGAGAAAATCAAGAGCAGGGGGTGGAGCAAGCCAGGCCTCAAACCATGAGAAGCTCCAGCCCAAAAGGCAGCCAAAATGCAGCCCACATCCGGGAGAATCTCAAGAGCAGGGGGTGGAGCAAGCCAGGCCTCAAACCACGAGAAGCTCCAGCCCAAAAGGCAGCCAAATTGCAGCCCACCTCCGGGAGAATCTCAAGAGCAGGGGGTGGAGCAAGCCAGGCCTCACACCTCGAGATTCTCCAGCCCAAAAGGCAGCCAAAATCCAGCCCACATCCGGGAGAATCTCAAGAGCAGGGGGTGGAGCAAGCCAGGCCTCAAACCACGAGAACCTCCAGCCCAAAATGCAGCCAAACTCCAGCCCACCTCCAGGAGAATATCAAGAGCAGGGAGTGGAGGAAGCCAGGCCTCAAACCACAAGAAGCTCCAGCCCAAAAGGCAGCCAAAATCCAGCCCACATCCAGGAGAAACTCAAGAGCAGGGGGTGGAGCAAGCCAGGCCTCAAACCTCGAGAAGCTCCAGCCCAAAAGGCAGCCAAAATGCAGCCCACCTCCGGGAGAATCTCAAGAGCAGGGGGTGGAGCAAGCCAGGCCTCAAACCACGAGAAGCTCCAGCCCAAAAGGCAGCCAAAATGCAGCCCACATCCGGGAGAATCTCAAGAGCAGGGGGTGGAGCAAGCCAGGCCTCAAACCATGAGAAGCTCCAGCCCAAAAGGCAGCCAAAATGCAGCCCACCTCCGGGAGAATCTCAAGAGCAGGGGGTGGAGCAAGCCAGGCCTCAAACCACGAGAAGCTCCAGCCCAAAAGGCAGCCAAAATGCAGCCCACATCCGGGAGAATCTCAAGAGTAGGGGTTGGAGCAAGCCAGGCCTCAAACCACGAGAAGCTCCAGCCGAAAAAGCTGCCAAAATGCAGACCACATCAGGGAGAATCTCAAGAGCAGGGGGTGGAGCAAGCCAGGCCTCAAACCATGAGAAGCTCCAGCCCAAAAGGCAGCCAAAATGCAGCCCACATCAGGGAGAATCTCAAGAGCAGGGGGTGGAGTAAGCCAGGCCTCAAACCACGAGAAGCTCCGGTCCAAAAGGCAGCCAAACACAAGCCCACCTCAGGCAGAATATCAAGGGCAGGGAGGGGAGCAAGCCAGGCCTCAAACCACGAGAAGCTCCGGTCCAAAAGGCAGCCAAACTCAAGCCCACCTCAGGGAGAATATCAAGAGCAGGGGGTGGAGCAAGCCAGGCCTCAAACTGCGAGTAGCTCCAGCCCAAAAGGCAGCCAAAATGCAGCCCACATCCGGGAGAATCTCAAGAGCAGGGGGTGGAGCAAGCCAGGCCTCAAACCATGAGAAGCTCCAGCCCAAAAGGCAGCCAAAATGCAGCCCACCTCCGGGAGAATCTCAAGAGCAGGGGGTGGAGCAAGCCAGGCCTCAAACCACGAGAAGCTCCAGCCCAAAAGGCAGCCAAAATGCAGCCCACATCCGGGAGAATCTCAAGAGTAGGGGTTGGAGCAAGCCAGGCCTCAAACCACGAGAAGCTCCAGCCGAAAAAGCTGCCAAAATGCAGACCACATCAGGGAGAATCTCAAGAGCAGGGGGTGGAGCAAGCCAGGCCTCAAACCATGAGAAGCTCCAGCCCAAAAGGCAGCCAAAATGCAGCCCACATCAGGGAGAATCTCAAGAGCAGGGGGTGGAGTAAGCCAGGCCTCAAACCACGAGAAGCTCCGGTCCAAAAGGCAGCCAAACTCAAGCCCACCTCAGGCAGAATATCAAGGGCAGGGAGGGGAGCAAGCCAGGCCTCAAACCACGAGAAGCTCCGGTCCAAAAGGCAGCCAAACTCAAGCCCACCTCAGGGAGAATATCAAGAGCAGGGGGTGGAGCAAGCCAGGCCTCAAACTGCGAGAAGCTCCAGCCCAAAAGGCAGCCAAAATGCAGCCCACATCCGTTAGAATCTCAAGAGCAGGGGGTGGAGCAAGCCAGGCCTCAAACCACGAGAAGCTCCAGCCCAAAAGGCAGCCAAACTCCAGCCCATATCCGGGAGAATCTCAAGAGCAGGGGGTGGAGCAAGCCAGGCCTCAAACCACGAGAAGCTCCAGCCCAAAATGCAGCCAAACTCCAGCCCACCTCCGGGAGAATATCAAGAGCAGGGGGTGGAGGAAGCCAGGCCTCAAACCACAAGAAGATCCAGCCCAAAAGGCAGCCAAATTGCAGTCCACCTCCGGGAGAATCTCAAGAGCAGGGGGTGGAGCAAGCCAGGCCTCAAACCACGAGAAGCTCCAGCCCAAAATGCAGCCAAAATCCAGCCCACATCCGGGAGAATCTCAAGAGCAGGGGGTGGAGCAAGCCAGGCCTGAAACCACGAGAAGCTCCAGCCCAAAAGGCAGCCAAAATGCAGCCGACATCCGGGACAATTTCAAGAGCAGGGGGTGGAGCAAGCCAGGCCTCAAACCTCGAGAAGCTCCAGCCCAAAAGGGAGCCAAAATGCAGCCCATATCCGGGAGAATCTCAAGAGCAGGGGGTGGAGCAAGCCAGGCCTCAAACCTCGAGAAGCTCCAGCCCAAAAGGCAGCCAAAATGCAGCAAACCTCAATGAGAAAATCAAGAGCAGGGGGTGGAGCAAGCCAGGCCTCAAACCATGAGAAGCTCCAGCCCAAAAGGCAGCCAAAATGCAGCCCACATCCGGGAGAATCTCAAGAGCAGGGGGTGGAGCAAGCCAGGCCTCAAACCTCGAGAAGCTCCAGCCCAAAAGGGAGCCAAAATGCAGCCCATATCCGGGAGAATCTCAAGAGCAGGGGGTGGAGCAAGCCAGGCCTCAAACCTCGAGAAGCTCCAGCCCAAAAGGCAGCCAAAATGCAGCCCACCTCAATGAGAAAATCAAGAGCAGGGGGTGGAGCAAGCCCGGCCTCAAACCACGAGAAGCTCCAGCCCAAAAGGCAGCCAAAATCCAGCCCACATCCGGGAGAATCTCAAGAGCAGGGGGTGGAGCAAGCCAGGCCTCAAACCACGAGAAGCTCCAGCCCAAAAGGCAGCCAAAATGCAGCCCACATGCGGGAGATTCTCAAGAGCAGGGGGTGGAGCAAGCCAGGCCTCAAACCACGAGAAGCTCCAGCCCAAAAGGCAGCCAAAATCCAGACCACATCCAGGAGAATCTCAAGAGCAGGGGGTGGAGCAAGCCAGGCCTCAAACCACGAGAAGCTCCAGCCCAAAATTCAGAAAAAATCCAGCCCATATCCGGGAGAATATCAAGAGCAGGGGGTGGAGCAAGGCAGGCCTCAAACCAGGAGAAGCTCCAGCCCAAAAGGCAGCCAAAATGCAGCCCACATCCGGGAGAATCTCAAGAGCAGAGGGTGGAGCAAGCCAGGACTCAAACCACAAGAAGCTCCAGCCCAAAAGGCAGCCAAAATGCAGCCCACATCCGGGAGAATCTCAAGAGCAGGGGGTGGAGCAAGCCAGGCCTCAAACCACGAGAAACTCCAAACCCAAATGGGAGACAAAATGCAGCCCACCTCCAGGAGAATCTCAAGAGCATGGGGTGGAGCAAGGCAGGCCTCAAACCATGAGAAGCTCCAGCCCTAAAGGCAGCCAAAATGCAGACCACATCCTGGAGAATCACAACAGCAGGGGGTGGAGGAAGCCAGGCCTCAAACCTCGAGAAGCTCCAGCCCAAAAGGCAGCCAAAATCCAGCCCACATCCGGGAGAATCTCAAGAGCAGGGGGTGGAGCAAGCCAGGCCTCAAACCACGAGAAGCTCCAGCCCAAAATGCAGCCAAACTCCAGCCCACCTCCGGGAGAATATCAAGAGCAGGGGGTGGAGGAAGCCAGGCCTCAAACCACAAGAAGATCCAGCCCAAAAGGCAGCCAAATTGCAGTCCACCTCCGGGAGAATCTCAAGAGCAGGGGGTGGAGCAAGCCAGGCCTCAAACCACGAGAAGCTCCAGCCCAAAATGCAGCCAAAATCCAGCCCACATCCGGGAGAATCTCAAGAGCAGGGGGTGGAGCAAGCCAGGCCTGAAACCACGAGAAGCTCCAGCCCAAAAGGCAGCCAAAATGCAGCCGACATCCGGGACAATTTCAAGAGCAGGGGGTGGAGCAAGCCAGGCCTCAAACCTCGAGAAGCTCCAGCCCAAAAGGGAGCCAAAATGCAGCCCATATCCGGGAGAATCTCAAGAGCAGGGGGTGGAGCAAGCCAGGCCTCAAACCTCGAGAAGCTCCAGCCCAAAAGGCAGCCAAAATGCAGCAAACCTCAATGAGAAAATCAAGAGCAGGGGGTGGAGCAAGCCAGGCCTCAAACCATGAGAAGCTCCAGCCCAAAAGGCAGCCAAAATGCAGCCCACATCCGGGAGAATCTCAAGAGCAGGGGGTGGAGCAAGCCAGGCCTCAAACCTCGAGAAGCTCCAGCCCAAAAGGGAGCCAAAATGCAGCCCATATCCGGGAGAATCTCAAGAGCAGGGGGTGGAGCAAGCCAGGCCTCAAACCTCGAGAAGCTCCAGCCCAAAAGGCAGCCAAAATGCAGCCCACCTCAATGAGAAAATCAAGAGCAGGGGGTGGAGCAAGCCAGGCCTCAAACCACGAGAAGCTCCTGCCCTAAAGGCAGCTACAATGCAGCCCACCTCCCTGAGAATCTCAAGAGCAGGGGGTGGAGCAAGCCAGGCCTCAAACCACGAGAAGCTCCAGCCCAAAATGCAGCCAAAATCCAGCCCACATCCGGGAGAAAATCAAGAGCAGGGGGTGGAGCAAGCCAGGCCTCAAACCACGAGAAGCTCCAGCCCAAAAGGCAGCCAAAATGCAGCCCACATGCGGGAGATTCTCAAGA
Organism: Rhynochetos jubatus; assembly: GCA_027574665.1. Taxonomy (NCBI): domain Eukaryota; kingdom Metazoa; phylum Chordata; class Aves; order Eurypygiformes; family Rhynochetidae; genus Rhynochetos; species Rhynochetos jubatus. The sequence goes on from CM050669.1 coordinate 2,250,475, forward strand.
GCAGGGGGTGGAGCAAGCCAGGCCTCAAACCACGAGAAGCTCCAGCCCAAAAGGCAGCCAAAATGCAGCCCACATCCGGGAGAATCTCAAGAGCAGAGGGTGGAGCAAGCCAGGACTCAAACCACAAGAAGCTCCAGCCCAAAAGGCAGCCAAAATGCAGCCCACATCCGGGAGAATCTCAAGAGCAGGGGGTGGAGCAAGCCAGGCCTCAAACCACGAGAAACTCCAAACCCAAATGGGAGACAAAATGCAGCCCACCTCCAGGAGAATCTCAAGAGCATGGGGTGGAGCAAGCCAGGCCTCAAACCATGAGAAGCTCCAGCCCTAAAGGCAGCCAAAATGCAGACCACATCCTGGAGAATCACAACAGCAGGGGGTGGAGGAAGCCAGGCCTCAAACCACGAGAAGCTCCAGCCCAAAAGGCAGCCAAAATCCAGCCCACATCCGGGAGAATATCAAGAGCAGGGGGTGGAGCAAGCCAGGCCTCAAACCGCGAGAAGCTCCAGCCCAAAAGGCAGCCAAAATGCAGCCCACATCCGGGAGAATCTCAAGACCAGGGGGTGGAGTAAGCAAGGCCTCAAACCATGAGAAGCTCCAGCCCAAAAGGGAGCCAAAATCCAGCCCACATCCGGGAGAACCTCAAGAGCAGGGTGTGGAGCAAGCCAGGCCTCAAACCACGAGAAGCTCCAAACCCAAAAGGCAGCCAAAATGCAGCCCACATCCAGGAGAATATCAAGAGCAGGGGGTGGAGCAAGCCAGGCCTCAAACCACGAGAAGCTCCAGCCCAAAAGGCAGCCAAAATGCAGCCCACATCCTGGAGAATCGCAAGAGCAGGGGGTGGAGGAAGCCAGGCCTCAAACCTCGAGAAGCTGAAGCCCAAAAGGCAGCCAAAATGCAGCCCACATCCGGGAGAATATCAAAAGCAGGGGGTGGAGCAAGCCAGGCCTCAAACCACGAGAAGCTCCAGCCCAAAAGGCAGCCAAAATGCAGCCCACATCCGGGACAATTTCAAGAGCAGGGGGTGGAGCAAGCAAGGCCTCAAACCACGAGAAGCTCCAGCCCTAAAGGCAGCCAAAATGCAGCCCACATATGGGAGAATCTCAAGAGCAGGGGGTGGAGGAAGCCAGGCCTCAAACCATGAGAACCTCCAGCCCAAAAGGCAGCCAAAATGCAGCCCACATCCGGGAGAATCTCAAGAGCAGAGGGTGGAGCAAGCCAGGCCTCAAACCTCGAGAAGCTCCAGCACTAAAAGCAGCCAAAATGCAGCCCACATCCGGGAGAATATCAAGAGAAGAGGGTGGAGCAAGCCAGGCCTCAAACCACGAGAAGCTCCAGCCCAAAAGGCAGCCAAAATGCAGCCCACATACAGGAGAATATCAAGAGAAGAGGGTGGAGCAAGACAGGCCTCAAACCATGAGAAGCTCCAGCCCAAAATGCAGCCAAAATGCAGCCCAAATCCGGGAGAATCTCAATGGCAGAGTTTGGAGCAAGCCAGGCCTCAAACCATGAGAAGCTCCAGCCCAAAAGGCAGCCAAAATCCAGCCCACATCCGGGAGAATCTCAAGAGCAGGGGGTGGAGCAAGCCAGGCCTCAAACCACGAGAAGCTCCAGCCCAAAAGGCAGCCAAAATGCAGCCCACATCCGGGAGAATCTCAAGAGCAGGGGGTGGAGCAAGCCAGGCCTCAAACCACGAGAAGCTCCAGCCCAAAAGGCAGCCAAAATTCAGCCCACATCCGGGAGAATCTCAAGAGCAGGGGGTGGAGCAAGCCAGGCCTCAAACCACGAGAAGCTACAGCCCAAAAATGCAGCCAAAATGCAGCGCACATCCGGGAGAATCTCAAGAGCAGGGGGTGGAGCAAGCCAGGCCTCAAACCACGAGAAGCTGCAGCCCAAAAGGCAGCCAAAATCCAGCCCACATCCGGGAGAATCTCAAGAGCAGGGGGTGGAGCAAGCCAGGCCTCAAACCACGAGAAGCTCCAGCCCAAAAGGCACCCAAAATGCAGCCCACATCCGGGAGAATATCAAGAGCAGGGGGTGGAGCAAGCCAGGCCTCAAACCACGAGAAGCTCCAGCCCAAAATGCAGCCAAATTGCAGCCCACCTCCGGGAGAATCTCAAGAGCAGGGGGTGGAGCAAGCCAGGCCTGAAACCACGAGAAGCTCCAGCCCAAAAGGCAGCCAAAATGCAGCCGACATCCGGGACAATTTCAAGAGCAGGGGGTGGAGCAAGCCAGGCCTCAAACCTCGAGAAGCTCCAGCCCAAAAGGGAGCCAAAATGCAGCCCATATCCGGGAGAATCTCAAGAGCAGGGGGTGGAGCAAGCCAGGCCTCAAACCATGAGAAGCTCCAGCCCAAAAGGCAGCCAAAATGCAGCAAACCTCAATGAGAATCTCAAGAGCAGGGGGTGGAGCAAGCCAGGCCTCAAACCATGAGAAGCTCCAGCCCAAAAGGCAGCCAAAATGCAGCCCATATCCGGGAGAATCTCAAGAGCAGGGGGTGGAGCAAGCCAGGCCTCAAACCTCGAGAAGCTCCAGCCCAAAAGGCAGCCAAAATGCAGCCCATATGCGGGAGAATCTCAAGAGCAGGGGGTGGAGCAAGCCAGGCCTCAAACCTCGAGAAGCTCCAGCCCAAAAGGCAGCCAAAATGCAGCCCACCTCAATGAGAAAATCAAGAGCAGGGGGTGGAGCAAGCCAGGCCTCAAACCACGAGAAGCTCCTGCCCTAAAGGCAGCTACAATGCAGCCCACCTCCCTGAGAATATCAAGAGGAGGGGGTGGAGCAAGCCAGGCCTCAAACCACGAGAAGCTCCAGCCCAAAAGGCAGCCAAAATGCAGCCCACATCCGGGAGAATCTCAAGAGCAGGGGGTGGAGCAAGCCAGGCCTCAAACCACGAGAAGCTCCAGCCCAAAAGGCAGCCAAAATCCAGCCCACATCCGGGAGAATCTCAAGAGCAGGGGGTGGAGCAAGCCAGGCCTCAAACCACGAGAACCTCCAGCCCAAAAGGCAACCAAAATCCAGCCCACATCCAGGAGAATCTCAAGAGCAGGGGGTGGAGCAAGCCAGGCCTCAAACCACGAGAAGCTCCAGCCCAAAATTCAGAAAAAATCCAGCCCATATCCGGGAGAATATCAAGAGCAGGGGGTGGAGCAAGGCAGGCCTCAAACCAGGAGAAGCTCCAGCCCAAAAGGCAGCCAAAATGCAGCCCACATCCGGGAGAATCTCAAGAGCAGAGGGTGGAGCAAGCCAGGACTCAAACCACAAGAAGCTCCAGCCCAAAAGGCAGCCAAAATGCAGCCCACATCCGGGAGAATCTCAAGAGCAGGGGGTGGAGCAAGCCAGGCCTCAAACCACGAGAAGCTCCAGCCCAAAAGACAGCCAAAATGCAGCCCACATCCGGGAGAATCTCAAGAGCAGGGGATGGAGCAAGCCAGGCCTCAAACCACGAGAAGCTCCAGCCCAAAATGCAGACAAAAACCAGCCCATATCCGGGAGAATATCAAGAGCAGGGGGTGGAGCAAGCCAGGCCTCAAACCACGAGAAGCTCCAGCCCAAAAGGCAGCCAAAATGCAGCCCACATCCTGGAGAATCACAAGAGCAGGGGGTGGAGGAAGCCAGGCCTCAAACCTCGAGAAGCTCCAGCCCAAAAGGCAGCCAAAATCCAGCCCACATCCGGGAGAATATCAAGAGCAGGGGGTGGAGCAAGCCAGGCCCCAAACCACGAGAAGCTCCAGCCCAAAAGGCAGCCAAAATGCAGCCCACATCCGGGAGAATCTCAAGAGCAGGGGGTGGAGTAAGCAAGGCCTCAAACCATGAGAAGCTCCAGCCCAAAAGGCAGCCAAAATCCAGCCCACATCCGGGAGAACCTCAAGAGCAGGGTGTGGAGCAAGCCAGGCCTCAAACCACGAGAAGCTCCAAACCCAAAAGGCAGCCAAAATGCAGCCCACATCCAGGAGAATATCAAGAGCAGGGGGTGGAGCAAGCCAGGCCTCAAACCACGAGAAGCTCCAAACCCAAAAGGCAGCCAAAATGCAGCCCACATCCAGGAGAATCTCAAGAGCAGGGGGTGGAGCAAGCCAGGCCTCAAACCACGAGAAGCTCCAGCACTAAAAGCAGCCAAAATGCAGCCCACATCCGGGAGAATCTCAAGAGCAGAGGGTGGAGCAAGCCAGGCCTCAAACCACGAGAAGCTCCAGCCCAAAAGGCAGCCAAAATGCAGCCCACATACAGGAGAATATCAAGAGAAGAGGTTGGAGCAAGCCAGGCCTCAAACCATGAGAAGCTCCAGCCCAAAATGCAGCCAAAATGCAGCCCAAATCCGGGAGAATCTCAATGGCAGAGTTTGGAGCAAGCCAGGCCTCCAACCACAAGAAGCTCCAGCCCAAAAGGCAGCCAAAATGCAGCCCACATCCGGGAGAATCTCAAGAGCAGGGGGTGGAGCAAGCCAGGCCTCAAACCACGAGAAGCTCCAGCCCAAAAGGCAGCCAAAATGCAGCCCACATCCAGGAGAATATCAAGAGCAGGGGGTGGAGCAAGCCAGGCCTCAAACCATGAGAAGCTCCAGCCCAAAAGGCAGCCAAAATGCAGCCCACATCCGGGAGAATCTCAAGAGCAGGGGGTGGAGCAAGCCAGGCCTCAAACCACGAGAAGCTCCAGCCCAAAAGGCAGCCAAAATGCAGCCCACATCCGGGAGAATCTCAAGAGCAGGGGGTGGAGCAAGCCAGGCCTCAAACCACGAGAAGCTCCAGCCCAAAAGGCAGCCAAAATGCAGCCCACATCCGGGACAATCTCAAGAGCAGGGGGTGGAGCAAGCCAGGCCTCAAACCACGAGAAGCTCCAGCCCAAAAATGCAGCCAAAATGCAGCGCACATCCGGGAGAATCTCAAGAGCAGGGGGTGGAGCAAGCCAGGCCTCAAACCACGAGAAGCTCCAGCCCTAAAGGCAGCCAAAATGCAGCCCACATCCGGGAGAATCTCAAGAGCAGGGGGTGGAACAAGCCAGGCCTCAAACCTCGAGAAGCTCCATCCCAAAATGCAGCCAATATGCAGCCCACATCCGGGAGAATCTCAAGAGCAGGGGGTGGAGCAAGCCAGGCCTCAAACCACGAGAAGCTCCAGCCTAAAAATGCAGCCAAAATGCAGCCCACATCCGGGAGAATCTCAAGAGCAGGGGGTGGAGCAAGCCAGGCCTCAAACCACGAGAAGCTCCAGCCCAAAAGGCAGACAATATCCAGCCCATATCCGGGAGAATATCAAGAGCAGGGGGTGGAGTAAGCCAGGCCTCAAACCACGAGAAGCTCCAGCCCAAAAGGCAGCCAAAATGCAGCCCACATCCGGGAGAATCTCAAGAGCAGGGGGTGGAGCAAGCCAGGCCTCAAACCACGAGAAGCTCCAGCCCAAAAGGCAGCCAAAATGCAGCCCACATCCGGGAGAATCTCAAGAGCAGGGGGTGGAGCAATCCAGGCCTCAAACCATGAGAAGCTCCAGCCCAAAAGGCAGCCAAAATGCAGCCCACATGCAGGAGAATCTCAAGAGCAGGGGGTGGAGCAAGCCAGGCCTCAAACCACGAGAAGCTCCAGCCCAAAAAGCAGCAACAATGCAGGCCACATCTGGGAGAATCTCAAGAGCAGGGGGTGGAGCAAGCCAGGCCCCAAACCACGAGAAGCTCCAGCCCAAAAGGCAGCCAAAATGCAGCCCACATCCGGGAGAATCTCAAGAGCAGTGGGTGGAGCAAGCCAGGCCTCAAACCACGAGAAGCTCCAGCCCAAAAGGCTGCCAAAATGCAGCCCACATCCGGGAGAATCTCAAGAGCAGGGTGTGGAGCAAGCCAGGCCTCAAACCACGAGAAGCTCTAGCCCAAAATGCAGCCAAAATCCAGCCCACATCCGGGAGAATATCAAGAGCAGGGGGTGGAGCAAGCCAGGCCTCAAACCACGAGAAGCTCCAGCCCAAAAGGCAGCCAAAATGCAGCCCACATCCGGGAGAATCTCAAGAGCAGGGGGTGGAGCAAGCCAGGCCTCAAACCACGAGAAGCTCCAGCCCAAAAGGCAGCCAAAATGCAGCCCACATCCGGGAGAATCTCAAGAGCAGGGGGTGGAGCAAGGCAGGCCTCAAACCACGAGAAGCTCCAGCCCAAAATTGCAGCCAAAATGCAGCGCACATCCGGGAGAATCTCAACAGCAGGGGGTGGAGCAAGCCAGGCCTCAAACCACGAGAAGCTCCAGCCCTAAAGGCAGCCAAAATGCAGCCCACATCCGGGAGAATCTCAAGAGCAGGGGGTGGAACAAGCCAGGTCTCAAACCTCGAGAAGCTCCATCCCAAAAGGCAGCCAAAATGCAGCCCACATCCGGGAGAATCTCAAGAGCAGGGGGTGGAGCAAGCCAGGCCTCAAACCACGAGAAGCTCCAGCCTAAAAATGCAGCCAAAATGCAGCCCACATCCGAGAGAATCTCAAGAGCATGGGGTGGAGCAAGCCAGGCCTCAAACCACGAGAAGCTCCAGCCCAAAAGGCAGACAATATCCAGCCCATATCCGGGAGAATATCAAGAGCAGGGGGTGGAGTAAGCCAGGCCTCAAACCACGAGAATCTCCAGCCCAAAAGGCAGCCAAAATGCAGCCCACATCCGGGAGAATCTCAAGAGCAGGGGGTGGAGCAAGCCAGGCCTCAAACCACGAGAAGCTCCAGCCCAAAATGCAGCCAAAATGCAGCCCACATCCGGGAGAATCTCAAGAGCAGGGTGAGGAGCAAGCCAGGCCTCAAACCACGAGAAGCTCCAGCCCAAAAGGCAGCCAAAATGCAGCCCACATCCGGGAGAATCTCAAGAGCAGGGTGTGGAGCAAGCAAGGCCTCAAACCTCGAGAAGCTCCAGCCCAAAATGCAGACAAAAACCAGCCCATATCCGGGAGAATCTCAAGAGCAGGGGGTGGAGCAAGCCAGGCCTCAAACCACGAGAAGCTCCAGCCCAAGAATCAGCCAAAATGCAGCCCACATGCAGGAGAATATGAAGAGCAGGGGGTGGAGCAAGCCAGGCCTCAAACCACGAGAAGCTCCAGCCCAAAAGGCAGCCAAAATGCAGCCCACATCCGGGACAATTTCAAGAGCAGGGGGTGGAGCAAGCCAGGCCTCAAACCACGAGAAGCTCCAGCCCAAAAGGCAGCCAAAATGCAGCGCACAACCGGGAGATTCTCAAGAGCAGGGGGTGGAGCAAGCCAGGCCTCAAACCACGAGAAGCTCCAGCCCAAAAGGCAGCCAAAATGCAGCCCACATCCGGGAGAATCTCAAGAGCAGGGGGTGGAGCAAGCCAGGCCTCAAACCTCGAGAAGCTCCAGCCCAAAAAGCAGCCAAAATGCAGCCCACATGCGGGAGAATCTCAAGAGCAGGGGGTCGAGCAAGGCAGGCCTCAAACCACGAGAAGCTCCAGCCCAAAAGGCAGCCAAAATGCAGGCCACATCCGGGAGAATCTCAAGAGCAGGGGATGGAGCAAGCCAGGCCTCAAACCACGAGAAGCTCCAGCCCAAGAATCAGCCAAAATGCAGCCCACCTCCGGGAGAATCTCAAGAGCAGGGGGTGGAGCAAGCCAGGCCTCAAACCACGAGAAGCTCCAGCCCAAAAAGCAGCCAATATGCAGCCCACATCTGGTAGAATCTCAAGAGCAGGGGGTGGAGCAAGCCAGGTCTCAAACCACGAGAAGCTCCAGCCCAAAAGGCAGCGAAAATGCAGCCCACATCCGGGAGAATCTCAAGAGCAGGGGTTGGAGCAAGCCAGGCCTCAAACCACGAGAACCTCCAGCCCAAAAGGCAGCCAAAATGCAGGCCACATCCGGGAGAATCTCAAGAGCAGGGGGTGGAGCAAGCCAGGCCTCAAACCATGAGAAGCTCCAGCCCAAAAGGCAGCCAAAATGCAGCCCACATCCGGGAGAATCTCAAGAGCAGGGGGTGGAGCAATCCAGGCCTCAAACCATGAGAAGCTCCAGCCCAAAATGCAGCCAAAATGCAGCCCACATGCAGGAGAATCTCAAGAGCAGGGGGTGGAGCAAGCCAGGCCTCAAACCACGAGAAGCTCCAGCCCAAAAAGCAGCAACAATGCAGGCCACATCTGGGAGAATCTCAAGAGCAGGGGGTGGAGCAAGCCAGGCCCCAAACCACGAGAAGCTCCAGCCCAAAAGGCAGCCAAAATGCAGCCCACATCTGGGAGAATCTCAAGAGGAGGTTGTGGAGCAAGCCAGGCCTCAAACCACGAGAAGCTCCAGCCCAAAAGGCAGCCAAAATGCAGCCCACATCCGGGAGAATCTCAAGAGCAGGGGGTGGAGCAAGCCAGGCCTCAAACCAGGAGAAGCTCCAGCCCAAAAGGCAGCCAAAATGCAGCCCACATCCGGGAGAATCTCAAGAGCAGGGGGTGGAGCAAGCCAGGCCTCAAACCACGAGAAGCTCCAGCCCAAAAGAAAGCCAAAATCCAGCCCACATCCGGGAGAATCTCAAGAGCAGGGGGTGGAGCAAGCCAGGCCTCAAACCATGAGAAGCTCCAGCCCAAAAGGCAGCCAAAATGCAGCCCACATGCAGGAGAATCTCAAGAGCAGGGAGTGGAGCAAGCCAGGCCTCAAACCACGAGAAGCTCCAGCCCAAGAATCAGCCAAAATGCAGCCCACATGCAGGAGAATATGAAGAGCAGGGGGTGGAGCACGCCAGGCCTCAAACCACGAGAAGCTCCAGCCCAAAAGGCAGCCAAAATCCAGCCTACCTCGGGGAGAATCTCAATGGCAGAGTTTGGAGTAAGCCAGGCCTCAAACCACGAGAAGCTCCAGCCCAAAATGCAGCCAAAATGCAGCCCACATCCGGGACAATTTCAAGAGCAGGGGGTGGAGCAAGCCAGGCCTCAAACCACGAGAAGCTCCAGCCCAAAAGGCAGCCAAAATGCAGCGCACATCCGGGAGATTCTCAAGAGCAGGGGGTGGAGCAAGCCAGGCCTCAAACCACGAGAAGCTCCAGCCCAAAAGGCAGCCAAAATGCAGGCCACATCCGGGAGAATCTCAAGAGCAGGGGGTGGAGCAAGCCAGGCCTCAAACCACGAGAAGCTCCAGCCCAAAAGGCAGCCAAAATGCAGCCCACATGCGGGAGAATCTCAAGAGCAGGGGGTCGAGCAAGGCAGGCCTCAAACCACGAGAAGCTCCAGCCCAAAAGGCAGCCAAAATGCAGGCCACATCCGGGAGAATCTCAAGAGCAGGGGATGGAGCAAGCCAGGCCTCAAACCACGAGAAGCTCCAGCCCAAGAATCAGCCAAAATGCAGCCCACCTCCGGGAGAATCTCAAGAGCAGGGGGTGGAGCCAGCCAGACCTCAAACCACGAGAAGCTCCAGCCCAAAAGGCAGCCAATATGCAGCCCACATATGGGAGAATCTCAAGAGCAGGGGGTGGAGCAAGCCAGGTCTCAAACCACGAGAAGCTCCAGCCCAAAAGGCAGCGAAAATGCAGCCCACATCCGGGAGAATCTCAAGAGCAGGGGTTGGAGCAAGCCAGGCCTCAAACCACGAGAACCTCCAGCCCAAAAGGCAGCCAAAATGCAGGCCACATCCGGGAGAATCTCAAGAGCAGGGGGTGGAGCAATCCAGGCCTCAAACCATGAGAAGCTCCAGCCCAAAAGGCAGCCAAAATGCAGCCCACATGCAGGAGAATCTCAAGAGCAGGGGGTGGAGCAAGCCAGGCCTCAAACCACGAGAAGCTCCAGCCCAAAAGGCAGCCAAAATGCAGCCCACATCCAGGAGAATATCAAGAGCAGGGGGTGGAGCAAGCCAGGCCTCAAACCACGAGAAGCTCCAGCCCAAAAGGCAGCCAAAATCCAGCCCACCTCCGGGAGAATCTCAATGGCAGAGTTTGGAGTAAGCCAGGCCTCAAACCACGAGAAGCTCCAGCCCAAAATGCAGCCAAAATGCAGCCCACATCCGGGACAATTTCAAGAGCAGGGGGTGGAGAAAGCCAGGCCTCAAACCATGAGAAGCTCCAGCCCAAAAGGCTGCCAAAATGCAGCCCACATCCAGGAGAATCTCAAGAGCAGGGGGTGGAGCAAGCCAGGCCTCAAACCACGAGAAGCTCCAGCCCAAAATTCAGCCAAAATGCAGCCCACATCCAGGAGAATATCAAGAGCAGGGGTTGGAGCAAGCCAGGCCTCAAACCATGAGAAGCTCCAGCCCAAATTGAGCCAAAATCCAGCCCACCTCCGGGAGAATCTCAAGAGCAGGGGGTGGAGCAAGCCAGGCCTCAAACCACGAGAAGCTCCAGCCCAAAAAGCAGCAACAATGCAGGCCACATCTGGGAGAATCTCAAGAGCAGGGGGTGGAGCAAGCCAGGCCCCAAACCACGAGAAGCTCCAGCCCAAAAGGCAGCCAAAATGCAGCCCACATCCGGGAGAATCTCAAGAGCAGTGGGTGGAGCAAGCCAGGCCTCAAACCACGAGAAGCTCCAGCCCAAAAGGGAGCCAAAATCCAGCCCACATCCGGGAGAATATCAAGAGCAGGGGGTGGAGCAAGCCAGGCCTCAAACCACGAGAAGCTCCAGCCCAAAAGGCAGCCAAAATGCAGCCCACATCTGGGAGAATCTCAAGAGCAGGGGGTGGAGCAAGCCAGGCCTCAAACCACGAGAAGCTCCAGCCCTAAAGGCAGCCAAAATGCAGCCCACATCGAGGAGAATATCAAGAGCAGGGGGTGGAGCAAGCAAGGCCTCAAACCTCGAGAAGCTCCAGCCCAAAAGGCAGCCAAAATGCAGCCCACATCCGGGAGAATCTCAAGAGCAGGGGATGGAGCAAGCCAGGCCTCAAACCACGAGAAGCTCCAGCCCAAAAGGCAGCCAAAATGCAGCCCACATCCGGGAGAATCTCAAGAGCAGGGGGTGCAGCAAGCCAGGCCTCAAACCATGAGAAGCTCCAGCCCAAAAGGCAGCCAAAATGCAGCCCACATGCAGGAGAATCTCAAGAGCAGGGAGTGGAGCAAGCCAGGCCTCAAACCACGAGAAGCTCCAGCCCAAGAATCAGCCAAAATGCAGCCCACATGCAGGAGAATATGAAGAGCAGGGGGTGGAGCAAGCCAGGCCTCAAACCACGAGAAGCTCCAGCCCAAAAGGCAGCCAAAATCCAGCCTACCTCGGGGAGAATCTCAATGGCAGAGTTTGGAGTAAGCCAGGCCTCAAACCACGAGAAGCTCCAGCCCAAAATGCAGCCAAAATGCAGCCCACATCCGGGACAATTTCAAGAGCAGGGGGTGGAGCAAGCCAGGCCTCAAACCACGAGAAGCTCCAGCCCAAAAGGCAGCCAAAATGCAGCGCACATCCGGGAGATTCTCAAGAGCAGGGGGTGGAGCAAGCCAGGCCTCAAACCACGAGAAGCTCCAGCCCAAAAGGCAGCCAAAATGCAGGCCACATCCGGGAGAATCTCAAGAGCAGGGGGTGGAGCAAGCCAGGCCTCAAACCTCGAGAAGCTCCAGCCCAAAAGGCAGCCAAAATGCAGCCCACATGCGGGAGAATCTCAAGAGCAGGGGGTCGAGCAAGGCAGGCCTCAAACCACGAGAAGCTCCAGCCCAAAAGGCAGCCAAAATGCAGGCCACATCCGGGAGAATCTCAAGAGCAGGGGATGGAGCAAGCCAGGCCTCAAACCACGAGAAGCTCCAGCCCAAGAATCAGCCAAAATGCAGCCCACCTCCGGGAGAATCTCAAGAGCAGGGGGTGGAGCCAGCCAGGCCTCAAACCACGAGAAGCTCCAGCCCAAAAGGCAGCCGATATGCAGCCCACATATGGGAGAATCTCAAGAGCAGGGGGTGGAGCAAGCCAGGCCTCAAACCACGAGAAGCTCCAGCCCAAAAGGCAGCGAAAATGCAGCCCACATCCGGGAGAATCTCAAGAGCAGGGGTTGGAGCAAGCCAGGCCTCAAACCACGAGAACCTCCAGCCCAAAAGGCAGCCAAAATGCAGCCCACATCCAGGAGAATCTCAAGAGCAGGGGGTGGAGCAAGCCAGGCCTCAAACCACGAGAAGCTCCAGCCCAAAAGGCAGCCAAAATCCAGCCCACCTCCGGGAGAATCTCAATGGCAGAGTTTGGAGTAAGCCAGGCCTCAAACCACGAGAAGCTCCAGCCCAAAATGCAGCCAAAATGCAGCCCACATCCGGGACAATTTCAAGAGCAGGGGGTGGAGCAAGCCAGGCCTCAAACCATGAGAAGCTCCAGCCCAAAAGGCAGCCAAAATGCAGCCCACATCCAGGAGAATCTCAAGAGCAGGGGGTGGAGCAAGCCAGGCCTCAAACCATGAGAAGCTCCAGCCCAAAAGTGAGCCAAAATCCAGCCCACCTCCGGGAGAATCTCAAGAGCAGGGGGTGGAGCAAGCCAGGCCTCAAACCACGAGAAGCTCCAGCCCAAAAAGCAGCAACAATGCAGGCCACATCTGGGAGAATCTCAAGAGCAGGGGGTGGAGCAAGCCAGGCCCCAAACCACGAGAAGCTCCAGCCCAAAAGGCAGCCAAAATGCAGCCCACATCCAGGAGAATCTCAAGAGCAGTGGGTGGAGCAAGCCAGGCCTCAAACCACGAGAAGCTCCAGCCCAAAAGGGAGCCAAAATCCAGCCCACATCCGGGAGAATATCAAGAGCAGGGGGTGGAGCAAGCCAGGCCTCAAACCACGAGAAGCTCCAGCCCAAAAGGCAGCCAAAATGCAGCCCACATCCGGGAGAATCTCAAGAGCAGGGGGTGGAGCAAGCCAGGCCTCAAACCACGAGAAGCTCCAGCCCTAAAGGCAGCCAAAATGCAGCCCACATCGAGGAGAATATCAAGAGCAGGGGGTGGAGCAAGCAAGGCCTCAAACCTCGAGAAGCTCCAGCCCAAAAGGCAGCCAAAATGCAGCCCACATCCGGGAGAATCTCAAGAGCAGGGGATGGAGCAAGCCAGGCCTCAAACCACGAGAAGCTCCAGCCCAAAATGCAGACAAAAACCAGCCCATATCCGGGAGAATCTCAAGAGCAGGGGGTGGAGCAAGCCAGGCCTCAAACCACGAGAAGCTCCAGCCCAAAAGGCAGCCAAAATGCAGCCCACATCCGGGAGAATCTCAAGAGCAGGGGGTGGAGCAAGCCAGGCCTCAAACCACGAGAAGCTCCAGCCCAAAAGGCAGCCAAAATGCAGCCCACATCCGGGAGAATCTCAAGAGCAGGGGGTGGAGCAAGCCAGGCCTCAAACCACGAGAAGCTCCAGCCCAAAAGGCAGCCAAAATCCAGCCCACCTCCGGGAGAATCTCAATGGCAGAGTTTGGAGTAAGCCAGGCCTCAAACCACGAGAAGCTCCAGCCCAAAATGCAGCCAAAATGCAGCCCACATCCGGGACAATTTCAAGAGCAGGGGGTGGAGCAAGCCAGGCCTCAAACCATGAGAAGCTCCAGCCCAAAAGGCAGCCAAAATGCAGCCCACATCCAGGAGAATCTCAAGAGCAGGGGGTGGAGCAAGCCAGGCCTCAAACCACGAGAAGCTCCAGCCCAAAATTCAGCCAAAATGCAGCCCACATCCAGGAGAATATCAAGAGCAGGGGTTGGAGCAAGCCAGGCCTCAAACCATGAGAAGCTCCAGCCCAAAAGTGAGCCAAAATCCAGCCCACCTCCGGGAGAATCTCAAGAGCAGGGGGTGGAGCAAGCCAGGCCTCAAACCACGAGAAGCTCCAGCCCAAAAAGCAGCAACAATGCAGGCCACATCTGGGAGAATCTCAAGAGCAGGGGGTGGAGCAAGCCAGGCCCCAAACCACGAGAAGCTCCAGCCCAAAAGGCAGCCAAAATGCAGCCCACATCCGGGAGAATCTCAAGAGCAGTGGGTGGAGCAAGCCAGGCCTCAAACCACGAGAAGCTCCAGCCCAAAAGGGAGCCAAAATCCAGCCCACATCCGGGAGAATATCAAGAGCAGGGGGTGGAGCAAGCCAGGCCTCAAACCACGAGAAGCTCCAGCCCAAAAGGCAGCCAAAATGCAGCCCACATCCGGGAGAATCTCAAGAGCAGGGGGTGGAGCAAGCCAGGCCTCAAACCACGAGAAGCTCCAGCCCTAAAGGCAGCCAAAATGCAGCCCACATCGAGGAGAATATCAAGAGCAGGGGGTGGAGCAAGCAAGGCCTCAAACCTCGAGAAGCTCCAGCCCAAAAGGCAGCCAAAATGCAGCCCACATCCGGGAGAATCTCAAGAGCAGGGGATGGAGCAAGCCAGGCCTCAAACCACGAGAAGCTCCAGCCCAAAATGCAGACAAAAACCAGCCCATATCCGGGAGAATATCAAGAGCAGGGGGTGGAGCAAGCCAGGCCTCAAACCACGAGAAGCTCCAGCCCAAAAGGCAGCCAAAATGCAGCCCACATCCGGGAGAATCTCAAGAGCAGGGGGTGGAGCAAGCCAGGCCTCAAACCACGAGAAGCTCCAGCCCAAAAGGCAGCCAAAATGCAGCCCACATCTGGGAGAATCTCAAGAGCAGGTTGTGGAGCAAGCCAGGCCTCAAACCACGAGAAGCTCCAGCCCAAAAGGCAGCCAAAATGCAGCCCACATCCGGGAGAATCTCAAGAGCAGGGGGTGGAGCAAGCCAGGCCTCAAACCAGGAGAAGCTCCAGCCCAAAAGGCAGCCAAAATGCAGCCAACATCCGGGAGAATATCAAGAGCAGGGGGTGGAGCAAGCCAGGCCTCAAACCATGAGAAGCTCCAGCCCAAAAGGCAGCCAAAATGCAGCCCACATGCAGGAGAATCTCAAGAGCAGGGAGTGGAGCAAGCCAGGCCTCAAACCACGAGAAGCTCCAGCCCAAGAATCAGCCAAAATGCAGCCCACATGCAGGAGAATATGAAGAGCAGGGGGTGGAGCAAGCCAGGCCTCAAACCACGAGAAGCTCCAGCCCAAAAGGCAGCCAAAATCCAGCCTACCTCGGGGAGAATCTCAATGGCAGAGTTTGGAGTAAGCCAGGCCTCAAACCACGAGAAGCTCCAGCCCAAAATGCAGCCAAAATGCAGCCCACATCCGGGACAATTTCAAGAGCAGGGGGTGGAGCAAGCCAGGCATCAAACCACGAGAAGCTCCAGCCCAAAAGGCAGCCAAAATGCAGCGCACATCCGGGAGATTCTCAAGAGCAGGGGATGGAGCAAGCCAGGCCTCAAACCACGAGAAGCTCCAGCCCAAAAGGCAGCCAAAATGCAGGCCACATCCGGGAGAATCTCAAGAGCAGGGGGTGGAGCAAGCCAGGCCTCAAACCTCGAGAAGCTCCAGCCCAAAAGGCTGCCAAAATGCAGCCCACATGCGGGAGAATCTCAAGAGCAGGGGGTCGAGCAAGGCAGGCCTCAAACCACGAGAAGCTCCAGCCCAAAAGGCAGCCAAAATACAGGCCACATCCGGGAGAATCTCAAGAGCAGGGGATGGAGCAAGCCAGGCCTCAAACCACGAGAAGCTCCAGCCCAAGAATCAGCCAAAATGCAGCCCACCTCCGGGAGAATCTCAAGAGCAGGGGGTGGAGCCAGCCAGGCCTCAAACCACGAGAAGCTCCAGCCCAAAAGGCAGCCAATATGCAGCCCACATATGGGAGAATCTCAAGAGCAGGGGGTGGAGCAAGCCATGTCTCAAACCACGAGAAGCTCCAGCCCAAAAGGCAGCGAAAATGCAGCCCACATCCGGGAGAATCTCAAGAGCAGGGGTTGGAGCAAGCCAGGCCTCAAACCACGAGAACCTCCAGCCCAAAAGGCAGCCAAAATGCAGGCCACATCCGGGAGAATCTCAAGAGCAGGGGGTGGAGCAATCCAGGCCTCAAACCTTGAGAAGCTCCAGCCCAAAAGGCAGCCAAAATGCAGCCCACATGCAGGAGAATCTCAAGAGCAGGGGGTGGAGCAAGCCAGGCCTCAAACCACGAGAAGCTCCAGCCCAAAAGGCAGCCAAAATGCAGCCCACATGCAGGAGAATATGAAGAGCAGGGGGTGGAGCAAGCCAGGCCTCAAACCACGAGAAGCTCCAGCCCAAAAGGCAGCCAAAATCCAGCCCACCTCCGGGAGAATCTCAATGGCAGAGTTTGGAGTAAGCCAGGCCTCAAACCACGAGAAGCTCCAGCCCAAAATGCAGCCAAAATGCAGCCCACATCCGGGACAATTTCAAGAGCAGGGGGTGGAGCAAGCCAGGCCTCAAACCATGAGAAGCTCCAGCCCAAAAGGCAGCCAAAATGCAGCCCACATCTGGGAGAATCTCAAGAGCAGGTTGTGGAGCAAGCCAGGCCTCAAACCACGAGAAGCTCCAGCCCAAAATTCAGCCAAAATGCAGCCCACATCCAGGAGAATATCAAGAGCAGGGGTTGGAGCAAGCCAGGCCTCAAACCATGAGAAGCTCCAGCCCAAAAGTGAGCCAAAATCCAGCCCACCTCCGGGAGAATCTCAAGAGCAGGGGGTGGAGCAAGCCAGGCCTCAAACCACGAGAAGCTCCAGCCCAAAAAGCAGCAACAATGCAGGCCACATCTGGGAGAATCTCAAGAGCAGTGGGTGGAGCAAGCCAGGCCCCAAACCACGAGAAGCTCCAGCCCAAAAGGCAGCCAAAATGCAGCCCACATCCGGGAGAATCTCAAGAGCAGGGGGTGGAGCAAGCCAGGCCTCAAACCACGAGAAGCTCCAGCCCAAAAGGGAGTCAAAATCCAGCCCACATCCGGGAGAATATCAAGAGCAGGGGGTGGAGCAAGCCAGGCCTCAAACCACGAGAAGCTCCAGCCCAAAAGGCAGCCAAAATGCAGCCCACATCTGGGAGAATCTCAAGAGCAGGGGGTGGAGCAAGCCAGGCCTCAAACCACGAGAAGCTCCAGCCCTAAAGGCAGCCAAAATGCAGCCCACATCGAGGAGAATATCAAGAGCAGGGGGTGGAGCAAGCAAGGCCTCAAACCTCGAGAAGCTCCAGCCCAAAAGGCAGCCAAAATGCAGCCCACATCCGGGAGAATCTCAAGAGCAGGGGATGGAGCAAGCCAGGCCTCAAACCACGAGAAGCTCCAGCCCAAAATGCAGACAAAAACCAGCCCATATCCGGGAGAATATCAAGAGCAGGGGGGGGAGCAAGCCAGGCCTCAAACCACGAGAAGCTCCAGCCCAAAAGGCAGCCAAAATGCAGCCCACATCCGGGAGAATCTCAAGAGCAGGGGGTGGAGCAAGCCAGGCCTCAAACCAGGAGAAGCTCCAGCCCAAAAGGCAGCCAAAATGCAGCCCACATCTGGGAGAATCTCAAGAGCAGGTTGTGGAGCAAGCCAGGCCTCAAACCACGAGAAGCTCCAGCCCAAAAGGCAGCCAAAATGCAGCCCACATCCGGGAGAATCTCAAGAGCAGGGGGTGGAGCAAGCCAGGCCTCAAACCTCGAGAAGCTCCAGCCCAAAAGGCAGCCAAAATGCAGCCCACATCCGGGAGAATCTCAAGAGCAGGGGGTGGAGCAAGCCAGGCCTCAAACCACGAGAAGCTCCAGCCCAAAAGAAAGCCAAAATCCAGCCCACATCCGGGAGAATCTCAAGAGCAGGGGGTGGAGCAAGCCAGGCCTCAAACCATGAGAAGCTCCAGCCCAAAAGGCAGCCAAAATGCAGCCCACATGCAGGAGAATCTCAAGAGCAGGGAGTGGAGCAAGCCAGGCCTCAAACCACGAGAAGCTCCAGCCCAAGAATCAGCCAAAATGCAGCCCACATCCGGGAGAATCTCAAGAGCAGGGGGTGGAGCAAGCCAGGCCTCAAACCAGGAGAAGCTCCAGCCCAAAAGGCAGCCAAAATGCAGCCCACATCTGGGAGAATCTCAAGAGCAGGTTGTTGAGCAAGCCAGGCCTCAAACCACGAGAAGCTCCAGCCCAAAAGGCAGCCAAAATGCAGCCCACATCCGGGAGAATCTCAAGAGCAGGGGATGGAGCAAGCCAGGCCTCAAACCACGAGAAGCTCCAGCCCAAAATGCAGACAAAAACCAGCCCATATCCGGGAGAATATCAAGAGCAGGGGGTGGAGCAAGCCAGGCCTCAAACCACGAGAAGCTCCAGCCCAAAAGGCAGCCAAAATGCAGCCCACATCCGGGAGAATCTC
Source organism: Rhynochetos jubatus (assembly GCA_027574665.1). Lineage (NCBI taxonomy): Eukaryota > Metazoa > Chordata > Aves > Eurypygiformes > Rhynochetidae > Rhynochetos > Rhynochetos jubatus. The sequence continues at coordinate 2,268,511 of CM050669.1, forward strand.
AAGAGCAGGGGGTGGAGCAAGCCAGGCCTCAAACCACGAGAAGCTCCAGCCCAAAAGGCAGCCAAAATGCAGCCCACATCTGGGAGAATCTCAAGAGCAGGTTGTGGAGCAAGCCAGGCCTCAAACCACGAGAAGCTCCAGCCCAAAAGGCAGCCAAAATGCAGCCCACATCCGGGAGAATCTCAAGAGCAGGGGGTGGAGCAAGCCAGGCCTCAAACCAGGAGAAGCTCCAGCCCAAAAGGCAGCCAAAATGCAGCCCACATCCGGGAGAATCTCAAGAGCAGGGGGTGGAGCAAGCCAGGCCTCAAACCACGAGAAGCTCCAGCCCAAAAGAAAGCCAAAATCCAGCCCACATCCGGGAGAATCTCAAGAGCAGGGGGTGGAGCAAGCCAGGCCTCAAACCATGAGAAGCTCCAGCCCAAAAGGCAGCCAAAATGCAGCCCACATGCAGGAGAATCTCAAGAGCAGGGAGTGGAGCAAGCCAGGCCTCAAACCACGAGAAGCTCCAGCCCAAGAATCAGCCAAAATGCAGCCCACATGCAGGAGAATATGAAGAGCAGGGGGTGGAGCAAGCCAGGCCTCAAACCACGAGAAGCTCCAGCCCAAAAGGCAGCCAAATCCAGCCTACCTCGGGGAGAATCTCAATGGCAGAGTTTGGAGTAAGCCAGGCCTCAAACCACGAGAAGCTCCAGCCCAAAATGCAGCCAAAATGCAGCCCACATCCGGGACAATTTCAAGAGCAGGGGGTGGAGCAAGCCAGGCCTCAAACCACGAGAAGCTCCAGCCCAAAAGGCAGCCAAAATGCAGCGCACATCCGGGAGATTCTCAAGAGCAGGGGGTGGAGCAAGCCAGGCCTCAAACCACGAGAAGCTCCAGCCCAAAAGGCAGCCAAAATGCAGGCCACATCCGGGAGAATCTCAAGAGCAGGGGGTGGAGCAAGCCAGGCCTCAAACCTCGAGAAGCTCCAGCCCAAAAGGCAGCCAAAATGCAGCCCACATGCGGGAGAATCTCAAGAGCAGGGGGTCGAGCAAGGCAGGCCTCAAACCACGAGAAGCTCCAGCCCAAAAGGCAGCCAAAATGCAGGCCACATCCGGGAGAATCTCAAGAGCAGGGGATGGAGCAAGCCAGGCCTCAAACCACGAGAAGCTCCAGCCCAAGAATCAGCCAAAATGCAGCCCACCTCCGGGAGAATCTCAAGAGCAGGGGGTGGAGCCAGCCAGGCCTCAAACCACGAGAAGCTCCAGCCCAAAAGGCAGCCAATAGGCAGCCCACATATGGGAGAATCTCAAGAGCAGGGGGTGGAGCAAGCCAGGCCTCAAACCACGAGAAGCTCCAGCCCAAAAGGCAGCGAAAATGCAGCCCACATCCGGGAGAATCTCAAGAGCAGGGGTTGGAGCAAGCCAGGCCTCAAACCACGAGAACCTCCAGCCCAAAAGGCAGCCAAAATGCAGGCCACATCCGGGAGAATCTCAAGAGCAGGGGGTGGAGCAATCCAGGCCTCAAACCATGAGAAGCTCCAGCCCAAAAGGCAGCCAAAATGCAGCCCACATGCAGGAGAATCTCAAGAGCAGGGGGTGGAGCAAGCCAGGCCTCAAACCACGAGAAGCTCCAGCCCAAAAGGCAGCCAAAATGCAGCCCACATGCAGGAGAATATGAAGAGCAGGGGGTGGAGCAAGCCAGGCCTCAAACCACGAGAAGCTCCAGCCCAAAAGGCAGCCAAAATCCAGCCCACCTCCGGGAGAATCTCAATGGCAGAGTTTGGAGTAAGCCAGGCCTCAAACCACGAGAAGCTCCAGCCCAAAATGCAGCCAAAATGCAGCCCACATCCGGGACAATTTCAAGAGCAGGGGGTGGAGCAAGCCAGGCCTCAAACCATGAGAAGCTCCAGCCCAAAAGGCAGCCAAAATGCAGCCCACATCCGGGAGAATCTCAAGAGCAGGGGGTGGAGCAAGCCAGGCCTCAAACCACGAGAAGCTCCAGCCCAAAATTCAGCCAAAATGCAGCCCACATCCAGGAGAATATCAAGAGCAGGGGTTGGAGCAAGCCAGGCCTCAAACCATGAGAAGCTCCAGCCCAAAAGTGAGCCAAAATCCAGCCCACCTCCGGGAGAATCTCAAGAGCAGGGGGTGGAGCAAGCCAGGCCTCAAACCACGAGAAGCTCCAGCCCAAAAAGCAGCAACAATGCAGGCCACATCTGGGAGAATCTCAAGAGCAGGGGGTGGAGCAAGCCAGGCCCAAAACCACGAGAAGCTCCAGCCCAAAAGGCAGCCAAAATGCAGCCCACATCCGGGAGAATCTCAAGAGCAGTGGGTGGAGCAAGCCAGGCCTCAAACCACGAGAAGCTCCAGCCCAAAAGGGAGCCAAAATCCAGCCCACATCCGGGAGAATATCAAGAGCAGGGGGTGGAGCAAGCCAGGCCTCAAACCACGAGAAGCTCCAGCCCAAAAGGCAGCCAAAATGCAGCCCACATCTGGGAGAATCTCAAGAGCAGGGGGTGGAGCAAGCCAGGCCTCAAACCACGAGAAGCTCCATCCCGAAAGGCAGCCAAAATGCAGCCCACATCGAGGAGAATATCAAGAGCAGGGGGTGGAGCAAGCAAGGCCTCAAACCTCGAGAAGCTCCAGCCCAATAGGCAGCCAAAATGCAGCCCACATCCGGGACAATTTCAAGAGCAGGGGGTGGAGCAAGCCAGGCCTCAAACCACGAGAAGCTCCAGCCCAAAAGGCAGCCAAAATGCAGCGCACATCCGGGAGATTCTCAAGAGCAGGGGGTGGAGCAAGCCAGGCCTCAAACCACGAGAAGCTCCAGCCCAAAAGGCAGCCAAAATGCAGCCCACATCCGGGAGAATCTCAAGAGCAGGGGGTGGAGCAAGCCAGGCCTCAAACCTCGAGAAGCTCCAGCCCAAAAGGCAGCCAAAATGCAGCCCACATGCGGGAGAATCTCAAGAGCAGGGGGTCGAGCAAGGCAGGCCTCAAACCACGAGAAGCTCCAGCCCAAAAGGCAGCCAAAATGCAGGCCACATCCGGGAGAATCTCAAGAGCAGGGGATGGAGCAAGCCAGGCCTCAAACCACGAGAAGCTCCAGCCCAAGAATCAGCCAAAATGCAGCCCACCTCCGGGAGAATCTCAAGAGCAGGGGGTGGAGCCAGCCAGGCCTCAAACCACTAGAAGCTCCAGCCCAAAAGGCAGCCAATATGCAGCCCACATATGGGAGAATCTCAAGAGCAGGGGGTGGAGCAAGCCAGGTCTCAAACCACGAGAAGCTCCAGCCCAAAAGGCAGCGAAAATGCAGCCCACATCCGGGAGAATCTCAAGAGCAGGGGTTGGAGCAAGCCAGGCCTCAAACCACGAGAAGCTCCAGCCCAAAATGCAGCCAAAATGCAGGCCACATCCGGGAGAATCTCAAGAGCAGGGGGTGGAGCAATCCATGCCTCAAACCATGAGAAGCTCCAGCCCAAAAGGCAGCCAAAATGCAGCCCACATGCAGGAGAATCTCAAGAGCAGGGGGTGGAGCAAGCCAGGCCTCAAACCACGAGAAGCTCCAGCCCAAAAGGCAGCCAAAATGCAGCCTACATGCAGGAGAATATGAAGAGCAGGGGGTGGAGCAAGCCAGGCCTCAAACCACGAGAAGCTCCAGCCCAAAAGGCAGCCAAAATCCAGCCCACCTCCGGGAGAATCTCAATGGCAGAGTTTGGAGTAAGCCAGGCCTCAAACCACGAGAAGCTCCAGCCCAAAATGCAGCCAAAATGCAGCCCACATCCGGGACAATTTCAAGAGCAGGGGGTGGAGCAAGCCAGGCCTCAAACCATGAGAAGCTCCAGCCCAAAAGGCAGCCAAAATGCAGCCCACATCCAGGAGAATCTCAAGAGCAGGGGGTGGAGCAAGCCAGGCCTCAAACCACGAGAAGCTCCAGCCCAAAATTCAGCCAAAATGCAGCCCACATCCAGGAGAATATCAAGAGCAGGGGTTGGAGCAAGCCAGGCCTCAAACCATGAGAAGCTCCAGCCCAAAAGGCAGCGAAAATGCAGCCCACATCCGGGAGAATCTCAAGAGCAGGGGTTGGAGCAAGCCAGGCCTCAAACCACGAGAAGCTCCAGCCCAAAATGCAGCCAAAATGCAGCCCACATCCGGGACAATTTCAAGAGCAGGGGGTGGAGCAAGCCAGGCCTCAAACCATGAGAAGCTCCAGCCCAAAAGGCAGCCAAAATGCAGCCCACATCCAGGAGAATCTCAAGAGCAGGGGGTGGAGCAAGCCAGGCCTCAAACCACGAGAAGCTCCAGCCCAAAATTCAGCCAAAATGCAGCCCACATCCAGGAGAATATCAAGAGCAGGGGTTGGAGCAAGCCAGGCCTCAAACCATGAGAAGCTCCAGCCCAAAAGTGAGCCAAAATCCAGCCAACAACCGGGAGAATCTCAAGAGCAGGGGGTGGAGCAAGCCAGGCCTCAAACCACGAGAAGCTCCAGCCCAAAAAGCAGCAACAATGCAGGCCACATCTGGGAGAATCTCAAGAGCAGGGGGTGGAGCAAGCCAGGCCCCAAACCACGAGAAGCTCCAGCCCAAAAGGCAGCCAAAATGCAGCCCACATCCGGGAGAATCTCAAGAGCAGTGGGTGGAGCAAGCCAGGCCTCAAACCACGAGAAGCTCCAGCCCAAAAGGGAGCCAAAATCCAGCCCACATCCGGGAGAATATCAAGAACAGGGGGTGGAGCAAGCCAGGCCTCAAACCACAAGAAGCTCCAGCCCAAAAGGCAGCCAAAATGCAGCCCACATCTGGGAGAATCTCAAGAGCAGGGGGTGGAGCAAGCCAGGCCTCAAACCACGAGAAGCTCCAGCCCAAAAAGCAGCAACAATGCAGGCCACATCTGGGAGAATCTCAAGAGCAGGGGGTGGAGCAAGCCAGGCCCAAAACCACGAGAAGCTCCAGCCCAAAAGGCAGCCAAAATGCAGCCCACATCCGGGAGAATCTCAAGAGCAGTGGGTGGAGCAAGCCAGGCCTCAAACCACGAGAAGCTCCAGCCCAAAAGGGAGCCAAAATCCAGCCCACATCCGGGAGAATATCAAGAGCAGGGGGTGGAGCAAGCCAGGCCTCAAACCACGAGAAGCTCCAGCCCAAAAGGCAGCCAAAATGCAGCCCACATCTGGGAGAATCTCAAGAGCAGGGGGTGGAGCAAGCCAGGCCTCAAACCACGAGAAGCTCCATCCCGAAAGGCAGCCAAAATGCAGCCCACATCGAGGAGAATATCAAGAGCAGGGGGTGGAGCAAGCAAGGCCTCAAACCTCGAGAAGCTCCAGCCCAATAGGCAGCCAAAATGCAGCCCACATCCGGGACAATTTCAAGAGCAGGGGGTGGAGCAAGCCAGGCCTCAAACCACGAGAAGCTCCAGCCCAAAAGGCAGCCAAAATGCAGCGCACATCCGGGAGATTCTCAAGAGCAGGGGGTGGAGCAAGCCAGGCCTCAAACCACGAGAAGCTCCAGCCCAAAAGGCAGCCAAAATGCAGCCCACATCCGGGAGAATCTCAAGAGCAGGGGGTGGAGCAAGCCAGGCCTCAAACCTCGAGAAGCTCCAGCCCAAAAGGCAGCCAAAATGCAGCCCACATGCGGGAGAATCTCAAGAGCAGGGGGTCGAGCAAGGCAGGCCTCAAACCACGAGAAGCTCCAGCCCAAAAGGCAGCCAAAATGCAGGCCACATCCGGGAGAATCTCAAGAGCAGGGGATGGAGCAAGCCAGGCCTCAAACCACGAGAAGCTCCAGCCCAAGAATCAGCCAAAATGCAGCCCACCTCCGGGAGAATCTCAAGAGCAGGGGGTGGAGCCAGCCAGGCCTCAAACCACTAGAAGCTCCAGCCCAAAAGGCAGCCAATATGCAGCCCACATATGGGAGAATCTCAAGAGCAGGGGGTGGAGCAAGCCAGGTCTCAAACCACGAGAAGCTCCAGCCCAAAAGGCAGCGAAAATGCAGCCCACATCCGGGAGAATCTCAAGAGCAGGGGTTGGAGCAAGCCAGGCCTCAAACCACGAGAAGCTCCAGCCCAAAATGCAGCCAAAATGCAGGCCACATCCGGGAGAATCTCAAGAGCAGGGGGTGGAGCAATCCATGCCTCAAACCATGAGAAGCTCCAGCCCAAAAGGCAGCCAAAATGCAGCCCACATGCAGGAGAATCTCAAGAGCAGGGGGTGGAGCAAGCCAGGCCTCAAACCACGAGAAGCTCCAGCCCAAAAGGCAGCCAAAATGCAGCCTACATGCAGGAGAATATGAAGAGCAGGGGGTGGAGCAAGCCAGGCCTCAAACCACGAGAAGCTCCAGCCCAAAAGGCAGCCAAAATCCAGCCCACCTCCGGGAGAATCTCAATGGCAGAGTTTGGAGTAAGCCAGGCCTCAAACCACGAGAAGCTCCAGCCCAAAATGCAGCCAAAATGCAGCCCACATCCGGGACAATTTCAAGAGCAGGGGGTGGAGCAAGCCAGGCCTCAAACCATGAGAAGCTCCAGCCCAAAAGGCAGCCAAAATGCAGCCCACATCCAGGAGAATCTCAAGAGCAGGGGGTGGAGCAAGCCAGGCCTCAAACCACGAGAAGCTCCAGCCCAAAATTCAGCCAAAATGCAGCCCACATCCAGGAGAATATCAAGAGCAGGGGTTGGAGCAAGCCAGGCCTCAAACCATGAGAAGCTCCAGCCCAAAAGGCAGCGAAAATGCAGCCCACATCCGGGAGAATCTCAAGAGCAGGGGTTGGAGCAAGCCAGGCCTCAAACCACGAGAAGCTCCAGCCCAAAATGCAGCCAAAATGCAGCCCACATCCGGGACAATTTCAAGAGCAGGGGGTGGAGCAAGCCAGGCCTCAAACCATGAGAAGCTCCAGCCCAAAAGGCAGCCAAAATGCAGCCCACATCCAGGAGAATCTCAAGAGCAGGGGGTGGAGCAAGCCAGGCCTCAAACCACGAGAAGCTCCAGCCCAAAATTCAGCCAAAATGCAGCCCACATCCAGGAGAATATCAAGAGCAGGGGTTGGAGCAAGCCAGGCCTCAAACCATGAGAAGCTCCAGCCCAAAAGTGAGCCAAAATCCAGCCAACAACCGGGAGAATCTCAAGAGCAGGGGGTGGAGCAAGCCAGGCCTCAAACCACGAGAAGCTCCAGCCCAAAAAGCAGCAACAATGCAGGCCACATCTGGGAGAATCTCAAGAGCAGGGGGTGGAGCAAGCCAGGCCCCAAACCACGAGAAGCTCCAGCCCAAAAGGCAGCCAAAATGCAGCCCACATCCGGGAGAATCTCAAGAGCAGTGGGTGGAGCAAGCCAGGCCTCAAACCACGAGAAGCTCCAGCCCAAAAGGGAGCCAAAATCCAGCCCACATCCGGGAGAATATCAAGAACAGGGGGTGGAGCAAGCCAGGCCTCAAACCACAAGAAGCTCCAGCCCAAAAGGCAGCCAAAATGCAGCCCACATCTGGGAGAATCTCAAGAGCAGGGGGTGGAGCAAGCCAGGCCTCAAACCACGAGAAGCTCCAGCCCTAAAGGCAGCCAAAATGCAGCCCACATCGAGGAGAATATCAAGAGCAGGGGGTGGAGCAAGCAAGGCCTCAAACCTCGAGAAGCTCCAGCCCAAAAGGCAGCCAAAATGCAGCCCACATCCGGGAGAATCTCAAGAGCAGGGGATGGAGCAAGGCAGGCCTCAAACCACGAGAAGCTCCAGCCCAAAATGCAGCCAAAATGCAGCCCACATCCGGGACAATTTCAAGAGCAGGGGGTGGAGCAAGCCAGGCCTCAAACCACGAGAAGCTCCAGCCCAAAAGGCAGCCAAAATGCAGCGCACATCCGGGAGATTCTCAAGAGCAGGGGGTGGAGCAAGCCAGGCCTCAAACCACGAGAAGCTCCAGCCCAAAAGGCAGCCAAAATGCAGGCCACATCCGGGAGAATCTCAAGAGCAGGGGGTGGAGCAAGCCAGGCCTCAAACCTCGAGAAGCTCCAGCCCAAAAGGCAGCCAAAATGCAGCCCACATCCGGGAGAATCTCAAGAGCAGGGGGTCGAGCAAGCCAGGCCTCAAACCACGAGAAGCTCCAGCCCAAAAGGCAGCCAAAATGCAGGCCACATCCGGGAGAATCTCAAGAGCAGGGGGTGGAGCAATCCAGGCCTCAAACCATGAGAAGCTCCAGCCCAAAAGGCAGCCAAAATGCAGCCCACATGCAGGAGAATCTCAAGAGCAGGGGGTGGAGCAAGCCAGGCCTCAAACCACGAGAAGCTCCAGCCCAAAAGGCAGCCAAAATGCAGCCCTCATGCAGGAGAATATGAAGAGCAGGGGGTGGAGCAAGCCAGGCCTCAAACCACGAGAAGCTCCAGCCCAAAAGGCAGCCAAAATCCAGCCCACCTCCGGGAGAATCTCAATGGCAGAGTTTGGAGTAAGCCAGGCCTCAAACCACGAGAAGCTCCAGCCCAAAATGCAGCCAAAATGCAGCCCACATCCGGGACAATTTCAAGAGCAGGGGGTGGAGCAAGCCAGGCCTCAAACCATGAGAAGCTCCAGCCCAAAAAGCAGCCAAAATGCAGCCCACATCCAGGAGAATCTCAAGAGCAGGGGGTGGAGCAAGCCAGGCCTCAAACCACGAGAAGCTCCAGCCCAAAATTCAGCCAAAATGCAGCCCACATCCAGGAGAATATCAAGAGCAGGGGTTGGAGCAAGCCAGGCCTCAAACCACGAGAAGCTCCAGCCCAAAAACAGCAACAATGCAGGCCACATCTGGGAGAATCTCAAGAGCAGGGGGTGGAGCAAGCCAGGCCCCAAACCACGAGAAGCTCCAGCCCAAAAGGCAGCCAAAATGCAGCCCACATCCGGGAGAATCTCAAGAGCAGTGGGTGGAGCAAGCCAGGCCTCAAACCACGAGAAGCTCCAGCCCAAAAGGGAGCCAAAATCCAGCCCACATCCGGGAGAATATCAAGAGCAGGGGGTGGAGCAAGCCAGGCATCAAACCACGAGAAGCTCCAGCCCAAAAGGCAGCCAAAATGCAGCCCACATCTGGGAGAATCTCAAGAGCAGGGGGTGGAGCAAGCCAGGCCTCAAACCACGAGAAGCTCCAGCCCTAAAGGCAGCCAAAATGCAGCCTACATCGAGGAGAATATCAAGAGCAGGGGGTGGAGCAAGCCAGGCCTCAAACCACGAGAAGCTCCAGCCCAAAAGGGAGCCAAAATCCAGCCCACATCAGCAAGAATCTCAAGAGCAGGGGGTGGAGCAAGCCAGGCCTCAAACCACGAGAAGCTCCAGCCCAAAAGGCAGCCAAAATGCAGCCCACATCTGGGAGAATCTCAAGAGCAGGGGGTGGAGCAAGCCAGGCCTCAAACCACGAGAAGCTCCAGCCCAAAAGGCAGCCAAAATGCAGCCCACATCCGGGAGAATCTCAAGAGCAGGTTGTGGAGCAAGCCAGGCCTCAAACCACGAGAAGCTCCAGCCCAAAAGGCAGCCAAAATGCAGCCCACATCCGGGAGAATCTCAAGAGCAGGGGGTGGAGCAAGCCAGGCCTCAAACCAGGAGAAGCTCCAGCCCAAAAGGCAGCCAAAATGCAGCCCACATCCGGGAGAATCTCAAGAGCAGGGGGTGGAGCAAGCCAGGCCTCAAACCACGAGAAGCTCCAGCCCAAAAGAAAGCCAAAATCCAGCCCACATCCGGGAGAATCTCAAGAGCAGGGGGTGGAGCAAGCCAGGCCTCAAACCATGAGAAGCTCCAGCCCAAAAGGCAGCCAAAATGCAGCCCACATGCAGGAGAATCTCAAGAGCAGGGAGTGGAGCAAGCCAGGCCTCAAACCACGAGAAGCTCCAGCCCAAGAATCAGCCAAAATGCAGCCCACATGCAGGAGAATATGAAGAGCAGGGGGTGGAGCAAGCCAGGCCTCAAACCACGAGAAGCTCCAGCCCAAAAGGCAGCCAAAATCCAGCCTACCTCGGGGAGAATCTCAATGGCAGAGTTTGGAGTAAGCCAGGCCTCAAACCACGAGAAGCTCCAGCCCAAAATGCAGCCAAAATGCAGCCCACATCCGGGACAATTTCAAGAGCAGGGGGTGGAGCAAGCCAGGCCTCAAACCACGAGAAGCTCCAGCCCAAAAGGCAGCCAAAATGCAGCGCACATCCGGGAGATTCTCAAGAGCAGGGGGTGGAGCAAGCCAGGCCTCAAACCACGAGAAGCTCCAGCCCAAAAGGCAGCCAAAATGCAGGCCACATCCGGGAGAATCTCAAGAGCAGGGGGTGGAGCAAGCCAGGCCTCAAACCTCGAGAAGCTCCAGCCCAAAAGGCAGCCAAAATGCAGCCCACATGCGGGAGAATCTCAAGAGCAGGGGGTCGAGAAAGGCAGGCCTCAAACCACGAGAAGCTCCAGCCCAAAAAGCAGCAACAATGCAGGCCACATCTGGGAGAATCTCAAGAGCAGGGGGTGGAGCAAGCCAGGCCCCAAACCACGAGAAGCTCCAGCCCAAAAGGCAGCCAAAATGCAGCCCACATCCGGGAGAATCTCAAGAGCAGTGGGTGGAGCAAGCCAGGCCTCAAACCACGAGAAGCTCCAGCCCAAAAGGGAGCCAAAATCCAGCCCACATCCGGGAGAATATCAAGAGCAGGGGGTGGAGCAAGCCAGGCCTCAAACCACGAGAAGCTCCAGCCCAAAAGGCAGCCAAAATGCAGCCCACATCCGGGAGAATCTCAAGAGCAGGGGGTGGAGCAAGCCAGGCCTCAAACCACGAGAAGCTCCAGCCCTAAAGGCAGCCAAAATGCAGCCCACATCGAGGAGAATATCAAGAGCAGGGGGTGGAGCAAGCAAGGCCTCAAACCTCGAGAAGCTCCAGCCCAAAAGGCAGCCAAAATGCAGCCCACATCCGGGAGAATCTCAAGAGCAGGGGATGGAGCAAGCCAGGCCTCAAACCACGAGAAGCTCCAGCCCAAAATGCAGACAAAAACCAGCCCATATCCGGGAGAATATCAAGAGCAGGGGGTGGAGCAAGCCAGGCCTCAAACCACGAGAAGCTCCAGCCCAAAAGGCAGCCAAAATGCAGCCCACATCCGGGAGAATCTCAAGAGCAGGGGGTGGAGCAAGCCAGGCCTCAAACCACGAGAAGCTCCAGCCCAAAAGGCAGCCAAAATGCAGCCCACATCTGGGAGAATCTCAAGAGCAGGTTGTGGAGCAAGCCAGGCCTCAAACCACGAGAAGCTCCAGCCCAAAAGGCAGCCAAAATGCAGCCCACATCCGGGAGAATCTCAAGAGCAGGGGGTGGAGCAAGCCAGGCCTCAAACCACGAGAAGCTCCAGCCCAAAAGGCAGCCAAAATGCAGCCAACATCCGGGAGAATATCAAGAGCAGGGGGTGGAGCAAGCCAGGCCTCAAACCACGAGAAGCTCCAGCCCAAAATAAAGCCAAAATCCAGCCCACATCCGGGAGAATCTCAAGAGCAGGGGGTGGAGCAAGCCAGGCCTCAAACCATGAGAAGCTCCAGCCCAAAAGGCAGCCAAAATGCAGCCCACATGCAGGAGAATCTCAAGAGCAGGGAGTGGAGCAAGCCAGGCCTCAAACCACGAGAAGCTCCAGCCCAAGAATCAGCCAAAATGCAGCCCACATGCAGGAGAATATGAAGAGCAGGGGGTGGAGCAAGCCAGGCCTCAAACCACGAGAAGCTCCAGCCCAAAAGGCAGCCAAAATCCAGCCTACCTCGGGGAGAATCTCAATGGCAGAGTTTGGAGTAAGCCAGGCCTCAAACCACGAGAAGCTCCAGCCCAAAATGCAGCCAAAATGCAGCCCACATCCGGGACAATTTCAAGAGCAGGGGGTGGAGCAAGCCAGGCCTCAAACCACGAGAAGCTCCAGCCCAAAAGGCAGCCAAAATGCAGCGCACATCCGGGAGATTCTCAAGAGCAGGGGATGGAGCAAGCCAGGCCTCAAACCACGAGAAGCTCCAGCCCAAAAGGCAGCCAAAATGCAGGCCACATCCGGGAGAATCTCAAGAGCAGGGGGTGGAGCAAGCCAGGCCTCAAACCTCGAGAAGCTCCAGCCCAAAAGGCAGCCAAAATGCAGCCCACATGCGGGAGAATCTCAAGAGCAGGGGGTCGAGCAAGGCAGGCCTCAAACCACGAGAAGCTCCAGCCCAAAAGGCAGCCAAAATACAGGCCACATCCGGGAGAATCTCAAGAGCAGGGGATGGAGCAAGCCAGGCCTCAAACCACGAGAAGCTCCAGCCCAAGAATCAGCCAAAATGCAGCCCACCTCCGGGAGAATCTCAAGAGCAGGGGGTGGAGCCAGCCAGGCCTCAAACCACGAGAAGCTCCAGCCCAAAAGGCAGCCAATATGCAGCCCACATATGGGAGAATCTCAAGAGCAGGGGGTGGAGCAAGCCATGTCTCAAACCACGAGAAGCTCCAGCCCAAAAGGCAGCGAAAATGCAGCCCACATCCGGGAGAATCTCAAGAGCAGGGGTTGGAGCAAGCCAGGCCTCAAACCACGAGAACCTCCAGCCCAAAAGGCAGCCAAAATGCAGGCCACATCCGGGAGAATCTCAAGAGCAGGGGGTGGAGCAATCCAGGCCTCAAACCATGAGAAGCTCCAGCCCAAAAGGCAGCCAAAATGCAGCCCACATGCAGGAGAATCTCAAGAGCAGGGGGTGGAGCAAGCCAGGCCTCAAACCACGAGAAGCTCCAGCCCAAAAGGCAGCCAAAATGCAGCCCACATGCAGGAGAATATGAAGAGCAGGGGGTGGAGCAAGCCAGGCCTCAAACCACGAGAAGCTCCAGCCCAAAAGGCAGCCAAAATCCAGCCCACCTCCGGGAGAATCTCAATGGCAGAGTTTGGAGTAAGCCAGGCCTCAAACCACGAGAAGCTCCAGCCCAAAATGCAGCCAAAATGCAGCCCACATCCGGGACAATTTCAAGAGCAGGGGGTGGAGCAAGCCAGGCCTCAAACCATGAGAAGCTCCAGCCCAAAAGGCAGCCAAAATGCAGCCCACATCTGGGAGAATCTCAAGAGCAGGTTGTGGAGCAAGCCAGGCCTCAAACCACGAGAAGCTCCAGCCCAAAATTCAGCCAAAATGCAGCCCACATCCAGGAGAATATCAAGAGCAGGGGTTGGAGCAAGCCAGGCCTCAAACCATGAGAAGCTCCAGCCCAAAAGTGAGCCAAAATCCAGCCCACCTCCGGGAGAATCTCAAGAGCAGGGGGTGGAGCAAGCCAGGCCTCAAACCACGAGAAGCTCCAGCCCTAAAGGCAGCCAAAATGCAGCCCACATCCGGGAGAATCTCAAGAGCAGGGGGTGGAGCAAGCCAGGCCTCAAACCACGAGAAGCTCCAGCCCAAAAGGGAGTCAAAATCCAGCCCACATCCGGGAGAATATCAAGAGCAGGGGGTGGAGCAAGCCAGGCCTCAAACCACGAGAAGCTCCAGCCCAAAAGGCAGCCAAAATGCAGCCCACATCTGGGAGAATCTCAAGAGCAGGGGGTGGAGCAAGCCAGGCCTCAAACCACGAGAAGCTCCAGCCCTAAAGGCAGCCAAAATGCAGCCCACATCGAGGAGAATATCAAGAGCAGGGGGTGGAGCAAGCAAGGCCTCAAACCTCGAGAAGCTCCAGCCCAAAAGGCAGCCAAAATGCAGCCCACATCCGGGAGAATCTCAAGAGCAGGGGATGGAGCAAGCCAGGCCTCAAACCACGAGAAGCTCCAGCCCAAAATGCAGACAAAAACCAGCCCATATCCGGGAGAATATCAAGAGCAGGGGGGGGAGCAAGCCAGGCCTCAAACCACGAGAAGCTCCAGCCCAAAAGGCAGCCAAAATGCAGCCCACATCCGGGAGAATCTCAAGAGCAGGGGGTGGAGCAAGCCAGGCCTCAAACCAGGAGAAGCTCCAGCCCAAAAGGCAGCCAAAATGCAGCCCACATCTGGGAGAATCTCAAGAGCAGGTTGTGGAGCAAGCCAGGCCTCAAACCACGAGAAGCTCCAGCCCAAAAGGCAGCCAAAATGCAGCCCACATCCGGGAGAATCTCAAGAGCAGGGGGTGGAGCAAGCCAGGCCTCAAACCTCGAGAAGCTCCAGCCCAAAAGGCAGCCAAAATGCAGCCCACATCCGGGAGAATCTCAAGAGCAGCGGGTGGAGCAAGCCAGGCCTCAAACCACGAGAAGCTCCAGCCCAAAAGAAAGCCAAAATCCAGCCCACATCCGGGAGAATCTCAAGAGCAGGGGGTGGAGCAAGCCAGGCCTCAAACCATGAGAAGCTCCAGCCCAAAAGGCAGCCAAAATGCAGCCCACATGCAGGAGAATCTCAAGAGCAGGGAGTGGAGCAAGCCAGGCCTCAAACCACGAGAAGCTCCAGCCCAAGAATCAGCCAAAATGCAGCCCACATCCGGGAGAATCTCAAGAGCAGGGGGTGGAGCAAGCCAGGCCTCAAACCAGGAGAAGCTCCAGCCCAAAAGGCAGCCAAAATGCAGCCCACATCTGGGAGAATCTCAAGAGCAGGTTGTGGAGCAAGCCAGGCCTCAAACCACGAGAAGCTCCAGCCCAAAAGGCAGCCAAAATGCAGCCCACATCCGGGAGAATCTCAAGAGCAGGGGATGGAGCAAGCCAGGCCTCAAACCACGAGAAGCTCCAGCCCAAAATGCAGACAAAAACCAGCCCATATCCGGGAGAATATCAAGAGCAGGGGGTGGAGCAAGCCAGGCCTCAAACCACGAGAAGCTCCAGCCCAAAAGGCAGCCAAAATGCAGCCCACATCCGGGAGAATCTCAAGAGCAGGGGGTGGAGCAAGCCAGGCCTCAAACCACGAGAAGCTCCAGCCCAAAAGGCAGCCAAAATGCAGCCCACATCTGGGAGAATCTCAAGAGCAGGTTGTGGAGCAAGCCAGGCCTCAAACCACGAGAAGCTCCAGCCCAAAAGGCAGCCAAAATGCAGCCCACATCCGGGAGAATCTCAAGAGCAGGGGGTGGAGCAAGCCAGGCCTCAAACCAGGAGAAGCTCCAGCCCAAAAGGCAGCCAAAATGCAGCCCACATCCGGGAGAATCTCAAGAGCAGGGGGTGGAGCAAGCCAGGCCTCAAACCACGAGAAGCTCCAGCCCAAAAGAAAGCCAAAATCCAGCCCACATCCGGGAGAATCTCAAGAGCAGGGGGTGGAGCAAGCCAGGCCTCAAACCATGAGAAGCTCCAGCCCAAAAGGCAGCCAAAATGCAGCCCACATGCAGGAGAATCTCAAGAGCAGGGAGTGGAGCAAGCCAGGCCTCAAACCACGAGAAGCTCCAGCCCAAGAATCAGCCAAAATGCAGCCCACATGCAGGAGAATATGAAGAGCAGGGGGTGGAGCAAGCCAGGCCTCAAACCACGAGAAGCTCCAGCCCAAAAGGCAGCCAAAATCCAGCCTACCTCGGGGAGAATCTCAATGGCAGAGTTTGGAGTAAGCCAGGCCTCAAACCACGAGAAGCTCCAGCCCAAAATGCAGCCAAAATGCAGCCCACATCCGGGACAATTTCAAGAGCAGGGGGTGGAGCAAGCCAGGCCTCAAACCACGAGAAGCTCCAGCCCAAAAGGCAGCCAAAATGCAGCGCACATCCGGGAGATTCTCAAGAGCAGGGGGTGGAGCAAGCCAGGCCTCAAACCACGAGAAGCTCCAGCCCAAAAGGCAGCCAAAATGCAGGCCACATCCGGGAGAATCTCAAGAGCAGGGGGTGGAGCAAGCCAGGCCTCAAACCTCGAGAAGCTCCAGCCCAAAAGGCAGCCAAAATGCAGCCCACATGCGGGAGAATCTCAAGAGCAGGGGGTCGAGCAAGGCAGGCCTCAAACCACGAGAAGCTCCAGCCCAAAAGGCAGCCAAAATGCAGGCCACATCCGGGAGAATCTCAAGAGCAGGGGATGGAGCAAGCCAGGCCTCAAACCACGAGAAGCTCCAGCCCAAGAATCAGCCAAAATGCAGCCCACCTCCGGGAGAATCTCAAGAGCAGGGGGTGGAGCCAGCCAGGCCTCAAACCACGAGAAGCTCCAGCCCAAAAGGCAGCCAATAGGCAGCCCACATATGGGAGAATCTCAAGAGCAGGGGGTGGAGCAAGCCAGGCCTCAAACCACGAGAAGCTCCAGCCCAAAAGGCAGCGAAAATGCAGCCCACATCCGGGAGAATCTCAAGAGCAGGGGTTGGAGCAAGCCAGGCCTCAAACCACGAGAAGCTCCAGCCCAAAAGGCAGCCAAAATGCAGGCCACATCCGGGAGAATCTCAAGAGCAGGGGGTGGAGCAATCCAGGCCTCAAACCATGAGAAGCTCCAGCCCAAAAGGCAGCCAAAATGCAGCCCACATGCAGGAGAATCTCAAGAGCAGGGGGTGGAGCAAGCCAGGCCTCAAACCACGAGAAGCTCCAGCCCAAAAGGCAGCCAAAATGCAGCCCACATGCAGGAGAATATGAAGAGCAGGGGGTGGAGCAAGCCAGGCCTCAAACCACGAGAAGCTCCAGCCCAAAAGGCAGCCAAAATCCAGCCCACCTCCGGGAGAATCTCAATGGCAGAGTTTGGAGTAAGCCAGGCCTCAAACCACGAGAAGCTCCAGCCCAAAATGCAGCCAAAATGCAGCCCACATCCGGGACAATTTCAAGAGCAGGGGGTGGAGCAAGCCAGGCCTCAAACCACGAGAAGCTCCAGCCCAAAATGCAGCCAAAATCCAGCCCATATCCGGGAGAATCTCAAGAGCAGGGGGTGGAGCAAGCCAGGCCTCAAACCACGAGAAGCTCCAGCCCAAAATTCAGCCAAAATGCAGCCCACATCCAGGAGAATATCAAGAGCAGGGGTTGGAGCAAGCCAGGCCTCAAACCATGAGAAGCTCCAGCCCAAAAGTGAGCCAAAATCCAGCCCACATCTGGGAGAATCTCAAGAGCAGGGGGTGGAGCAAGCCAGGCCTCAAACCACGAGAAGCTCCAGCCCAAAAAGCAGCAACAATGCAGGCCACATCTGGGAGAATCTCAAGAGCAGGGGGTGGAGCAAGCCAGGCCCAAAACCACGAGAAGCTCCAGCCCAAAAGGCAGCCAAAATGCAGCCCACATCCGGGAGAATCTCAAGAGCAGTGGGTGGAGCAAGCCAGGCCTCAAACCACGAGAAGCTCCAGCCCAAAAGGGAGCCAAAATCCAGCCCACATCCGGGAGAATATCAAGAGCAGGGGGTGGAGCAAGCCAGGCCTCAAACCACGAGAAGCTCCAGCCCAAAAGGCAGCCAAAATGCAGCCCACATCTGGGAGAATCTCAAGAGCAGGGGGTGGAGCAAGCCAGGCCTCAAACCACGAGAAGCTCCATCCCGAAAGGCAGCCAAAATGCAGCCCACATCGAGGAGATAATCAAGAGCAGGGGGTGGAGCAAGCAAGGCCTCAAACCTCGAGAAGCTCCAGCCCAAAAGGCAGCCAAAATGCAGCCCACATCCGGGAGAATCTCAAGAGCAGGGGATGGAGCAAGCCAGGCCTCAAACCACGAGAAGCTCCAGCCCAAAATGCAGACAAAAACCAGCCCATATCCGGGAGAATATCAAGAGCAGGGGGTGGAGCAAGCCAGGCCTCAAACCACGAGAAGCTCCAGCCCAAAAGGCAGCCAAAATGCAGCCCACATCCGGGAGAATCTCAAGAGCAGGGGGTGGAGCAAGCCAGGCCTCAAACCACGAGAAGCTCCAGCCCAAAAGTCAGCCAAAATGCAGCCCACATCTGGGAGAATCTCAAGAGCAGGTTGTGGAGCAAGCCAGGCCTCAAACCACGAGAAGCTCCAGCCCAAAAGGCAGCCAAAATGCAGCCCACATCCGGGAGAATCTCAAGAGCAGGGGGTGGAGCAAGCCAGGCCTCAAACCAGGAGAAGCTCCAGCCCAAAAGGCAGCCAAAATGCAGCCCACATCCGGGAGAATCTCAAGAGCAGGGGGTGGAGCAAGCCAGGCCTCAAACCACGAGAAGCTCCAGCCCAAAAGAAAGCCAAAATCCAGCCCACATCCGGGAGAATCTCAAGAGCAGGGGGTGGAGCAAGCCAGGCCTCAAACCATGAGAAGCTCCAGCCCAAAAGGCAGCCAAAATGCAGCCCACATGCAGGAGAATCTCAAGAGCAGGGAGTGGAGCAAGCCAGGCCTCAAACCACGAGAAGCTCCAGCCCAAGAATCAGCCAAAATGCAGCCCACATGCAGGAGAATATGAAGAGCAGGGGGTGGAGCAAGCCAGGCCTCAAACCACGAGAAGCTCCAGCCCAAAAGGCAGCCAAAATCCAGCCTACCTCGGGGAGAATCTCAATGGCAGAGTTTGGAGTAAGCCAGGCCTCAAACCACGAGAAGCTCCAGCCCAAAATGCAGCCAAAATGCAGCCTACATCCGGGACAATTTCAAGAGCAGGGGGTGGAGCAAGCCAGGCCTCAAACCACGAGAAGCTCCAGCCCAAAAGGCAGCCAAAATGCAGCGCACATCCGGGAGATTCTCAAGAGCAGGGGGTGGAGCAAGCCAGGCCTCAAACCACGAGAAGCTCCAGCCCAAAAGGCAGCCAAAATGCAGCCCACATCCGGGAGAATCTCAAGAGCAGGGGGTGGAGCAAGCCAGGCCTCAAACCTCGAGAAGCTCCAGCCCAAAAGGCAGCCAAAATGCAGCCCACATGCGGGAGAATCTCAAGAGCAGGGGGTCGAGCAAGGCAGGCCTCAAACCACGAGAAGCTCCAGCCCAAAAGGCAGCCAAAATGCAGGCCACATCCGGGAGAATCTCAAGAGCAGGGGATGGAGCAAGCCAGGCCTCAAACCACGAGAAGCTCCAGCCCAAGAATCAGACAAAATGCAGCCCACCTCCGGGAGAATCTCAAGAGCAGGGGGTGGAGCCAGCCAGGCCTCAAACCACTAGAAGCTCCAGCCCAAAAGGCAGCCAATATGCAGCCCACATATGGGAGAATCTCAAGAGCAGGGGGTGGAGCAAGCCAGGTCTCAAACCACGAGAAGCTCCAGCCCAAAAGGCAGCGAAAATGCAGCCCACATCCGGGAGAATCTCAAGAGCAGGGGTTGGAGCAAGCCAGGCCTCAAACCACGAGAAGCTCCAGCCCAAAATGCAGCCAAAATGCAGGCCACATCCGGGAGAATCTCAAGAGCAGGGGGTGGAGCAATCCATGCCTCAAACCATGAGAAGCTCCAGCCCAAAAGGCAGCCAAAATGCAGCCCACATGCAGGAGAATCTCAAGAGCAGGGGGTGGAGCAAGCCAGGCCTCAAACCACGAGAAGCTCCAGCCCAAAAGGCAGCCAAAATGCAGCCTACATGCAGGAGAATATGAAGAGCAGGGGGTGGAGCAAGCCAGGCCTCAAACCACGAGAAGCTCCAGCCCAAAAGGCAGCCAAAATCCAGCCCACCTCCGGGAGAATCTCAATGGCAGAGTTTGGAGTAAGCCAGGCCTCAAACCACGAGAAGCTCCAGCCCAAAATGCAGCCAAAATGCAGCCCACATCCGGGACAATTTCAAGAGCAGGGGGTGGAGCAAGCCAGGCCTCAAACCATGAGAAGCTCCAGCCCAAAAGGCAGCCAAAATGCAGCCCACATCCAGGAGAATCTCAAGAGCAGGGGGTGGAGCAAGCCAGGCCTCAAACCACGAGAAGCTCCAGCCCAAAATTCAGCCAAAATGCAGCCCACATCCAGGAGAATATCAAGAGCAGGGGTTGGAGCAAGCCAGGCCTCAAACCATGAGAAGCTCCAGCCCAAAAGGCAGCGAAAATGCAGCCCACATCCGGGAGAATCTCAAGAGCAGGGGTTGGAGCAAGCCAGGCCTCAAACCACGAGAAGCTCCAGCCCAAAATGCAGCCAAAATGCAGGCCACATCCGGGAGAATCTCAAGAGCAGGGGGTGGAGCAATCCATGCCTCAAACCATGAGAAGCTCCAGCCCAAAAGGCAGCCAAAATGCAGCCCACATGCAGGAGAATCTCAAGAGCAGGGGGTGGAGCAAGCCAGGCCTCAAACCACGAGAAGCTCCAGCCCAAAAGGCAGCCAAAATGCAGCCTACATGCAGGAGAATATGAAGAGCAGGGGGTGGAGCAAGCCAGGCCTCAAACCACGAGAAGCTCCAGCCCAAAAGGCAGCCAAAATCCAGCCCACCTCCGGGAGAATCTCAATGGCAGAGTTTGGAGTAAGCCAGGCCTCAAACCACGAGAAGCTCCAGCCCAAAATGCAGCCAAAATGCAGCCCACATCCGGGACAATTTCAAGAGCAGGGGGTGGAGCAAGCCAGGCCTCAAACCATGAGAAGCTCCAGCCCAAAAGGCAGCCAAAATGCAGCCCACATCCAGGAGAATCTCAAGAGCAGGGGGTGGAGCAAGCCAGGCCTCAAACCACGAGAAGCTCCAGCCCAAAATTCAGCCAAAATGCAGCCCACATCCAGGAGAATATCAAGAGCAGGGGTTGGAGCAAGCCAGGCCTCAAACCATGAGAAGCTCCAGCCCAAAAGTGAGCCAAAATCCAGCCAACAACCGGGAGAATCTCAAGAGCAGGGGGTGGAGCAAGCCAGGCCTCAAACCACGAGAAGCTCCAGCCCAAAAAGCAGCAACAATGCAGGCCACATCTGGGAGAATCTCAAGAGCAGGGGGTGGAGCAAGCCAGGCCCCAAACCACGAGAAGCTCCAGCCCAAAAGGCAGCCAAAATGCAGCCCACATCCGGGAGAATCTCAAGAGCAGTGGGTGGAGCAAGCCAGGCCTCAAACCACGAGAAGCTCCAGCCCAAAAGGGAGCCAAAATGCAGCCCACATCCGGGAGAATATCAAGAACAGGGGGTGGAGCAAGCAAGGCCTCAAACCTCGAGAAGCTCCAGCCCAAAAGGCAGCCAAAATGCAGCCCACATCCGGGAGAATCTCAAGAGCAGGGGATGGAGCAAGGCAGGCCTCAAACCACGAGAAGCTCCAGCCCAAAATGCAGCCAAAATGCAGCCCACATCCGGGACAATTTCAAGAGCAGGGGGTGGAGCAAGCCAGGCCTCAAACCACGAGAAGCTCCAGCCCAAAAGGCAGCCAAAATGCAGCGCACATCCGGGAGATTCTCAAGAGCAGGGGGTGGAGCAAGCCAGGCCTCAAACCACGAGAAGCTCCAGCCCAAAAGGCAGCCAAAATGCAGGCCACATCCGGGAGAATCTCAAGAGCAGGGGGTGGAGCAAGCCAGGCCTCAAACCTCGAGAAGCTCCAGCCCAAAAGGCAGCCAAAATGCAGCCCACATGCGGGAGAATCTCAAGAGCAGGGGGTCGAGCAAGGCAGGCCTCAAACCACGAGAAGCTCCAGCCCAAAAGGCAGCCAAAATGCAGGCCACATCCGGGAGAATCTCAAGAGCAGGGGGTGGAGCAATCCAGGCCTCAAACCATGAGAAGCTCCAGCCCAAAAGGCAGCCAAAATGCAGCCCACATGCAGGAGAATCTCAAGAGCAGGGGGTGGAGCAAGCCAGGCCTCAAACCACGAGAAGCTCCAGCCCAAAAGGCAGCCAAAATGCAGCCCTCATGCAGGAGAATATGAAGAGCAGGGGGTGGAGCAAGCCAGGCCTCAAACCACGAGAAGCTCCAGCCCAAAAGGCAGCCAAAATCCAGCCCACCTCCGGGAGAATCTCAATGGCAGAGTTTGGAGTAAGCCAGGCCTCAAACCACGAGAAGCTCCAGCCCAAAATGCAGCCAAAATGCAGCCCACATCCGGGACAATTTCAAGAGCAGGGGGTGGAGCAAGCCAGGCCTCAAACCATGAGAAGCTCCAGCCCAAAAAGCAGCCAAAATGCAGCCCACATCCAGGAGAATCTCAAGAGCAGGGGGTGGAGCAAGCCAGGCCTCAAACCACGAGAAGCTCCAGCCCAAAATTCAGCCAAAATGCAGCCCACATCCAGGAGAATATCAAGAGCAGGGGTTGGAGCAAGCCAGGCCTCAAACCATGAGAAGCTCCAGCCCAAAAGTGAGCCAAAATCCAGCCCACCTCCGGGAGAATCTCAAGAGCAGGGGGTGGAGCAAGCCAGGCCTCAAACCACGAGAAGCTCCAGCCCAAAAACAGCAACAATGCAGGCCACATCTGGGAGAATCTCAAGAGCAGGGGGTGGAGCAAGCCAGGCCCCAAACCACGAGAAGCTCCAGCCCAAAAGGCAGCCAAAATGCAGCCCACATCCGGGAGAATCTCAAGAGCAGTGGGTGGAGCAAGCCAGGCCTCAAACCACGAGAAGCTCCAGCCCAAAAGGGAGCCAAAATCCAGCCCACATCCGGGAGAATATCAAGAGCAGGGGGTGGAGCAAGCCAGGCCTCAAACCACGAGAAGCTCCAGCCCAAAAGGCAGCCAAAATGCAGCCCACATCTGGGAGAATCTCAAGAGCAGGGGGTGGAGCAAGCCAGGCCTCAAACCACGAGAAGCTCCAGCCCTAAAGGCAGCCAAAATGCAGCCTACATCGAGGAGAATATCAAGAGCAGGGGGTGGAGCAAGCCAGGCCTCAAACCACGAGAAGCTCCAGCCCAAAAGGGAGCCAAAATCCAGCCCACATCAGCAAGAATCTCAAGAGCAGGGGGTGGAGCAAGCCAGGCCTCAAACCACGAGAAGCTCCAGCCCAAAAGGCAGCCAAAATGCAGCCCACATCTGGGAGAATCTCAAGAGCAGGGGGTGGAGCAAGCCAGGCCTCAAACCACGAGAAGCTCCAGCCCAAAAGGCAGCCAAAATGCAGCCCACATCTGGGAGAATCTCAAGAGCAGGTTGTGGAGCAAGCCAGGCCTCAAACCACGAGAAGCTCCAGCCCAAAAGGCAGCCAAAATGCAGCCCACATCCGGGAGAATCTCAAGAGCAGGGGGTGGAGCAAGCCAGGCCTCAAACCAGGAGAAGCTCCAGCCCAAAAGGCAGCCAAAATGCAGCCCACATCCGGGAGAATCTCAAGAGCAGGGGGTGGAGCAAGCCAGGCCTCAAACCACGAGAAGCTCCAGCCCAAAAGAAAGCCAAAATCCAGCCCACATCCGGGAGAATCTCAAGAGCAGGGGGTGGAGCAAGCCAGGCCTCAAACCACGAGAAGCTCCAGCCCAAGAATCAGCCAAAATGCAGCCCACATGCAGGAGAATATGAAGAGCAGGGGGTGGAGCAAGCCAGGCCTCAAACCACGAGAAGCTCCAGCCCAAAAGGCAGCCAAAATCCAGCCTACCTCGGGGAGAATCTCAATGGCAGAGTTTGGAGTAAGCCAGGCCTCAAACCACGAGAAGCTCCAGCCCAAAATGCAGCCAAAATGCAGCCCACATCCGGGACAATTTCAAGAGCAGGGGGTGGAGCAAGCCAGGCCTCAAACCACGAGAAGCTCCAGCCCAAAAGGCAGCCAAAATGCAGCCCACATCCGGGAGATTCTCAAGAGCAGGGGGTGGAGCAAGCCAGGCCTCAAACCACGAGAAGCTCCAGCCCAAAAGGCAGCCAAAATGCAGGCCACATCCGGGAGAATCTCAAGAGCAGGGGGTGGAGCAAGCCAGGCCTCAAACCTCGAGAAGCTCCAGCCCAAAAGGCAGCCAAAATGCAGCCCACATGCGGGAGAATCTCAAGAGCAGGGGGTCGAGCAAGGCAGGCCTCAAACCACGAGAAGCTCCAGCCCAAAAGGCAGCCAAAATGCAGGCCACATCCGGGAGAATCTCAAGAGCAGGGGATGGAGCAAGCCAGGCCTCAAACCACGAGAAGCTCCAGCCCAAGAATCAGCCAAAATGCAGCCCACCTCCGGGAGAATCTCAAGAGCAGGGGGTGGAGCCAGCCAGGCCTCAAACCACGAGAAGCTCCAGCCCAAAAGGCAGCCAATATGCAGCCCACATATGGGAGAATCTCAAGAGCAGGGGGTGGAGCAAGCCAGGCCTGAAACCACGAGAAGCTCCAGCCCAAAAGGCAGCCAAAATGCAGCCCACATCTGGGAGAATCTCAAGAGCAGGGGGTGGAGCAAGCCAGGCCTCAAACCTCGAGAAGCTCCAGCCCAAAATGCTACCAAAATGCAGCCCACATCCGGGAGAATATCAAGAGCAGGGGCTGGTGCAAGCCAGGCCTCAAACCACGAGAAGCTCCAGCCCAAAAGGCAGCCAAAATGCAGCCCACATCCGGGAGAATCTCAAGAGCAGGGGGTGGAGCAAGCCAGGCCTCAAACCACGAGAAGCTCCAGCCCAAAAGGCAGCCAAAATGCAGCCCACATGCAGGAGAATGTGAAGAGCAGGGGGTGGAGCAAGCCAGGCCTCAAACCACGAGAAGCTCCAGCCCAAAAGGCAGCCAAAATCCAGCCTACCTCGGGGAGAATCTCAATGGCAGAGTTTGGAGTAAGCCAGGCCTCAAACCACGAGAATCTCCAGGCCAAAATGCAGCCAAAATGCAGCCCACATCCAGGACAATATCAAGAGCAGGGGGTGGAGCAAGCCAGGCCTCAAACCACGAGAAGCTCCAGCCCAAAAGGCAGCCAAAATGCAGCCCACATCCGGAAGAATCTCAAGAGCAGGGGGTGGAGCAAGCCAGGCCTCAAACCACGAGAAGCTCCAGCCCAAAAGGCAGCCAAAATGCAGCCCACATCCGGGAGAATCTCAAGAGCAGGGGGTGGAGCAAGCCAGGCCTCAAACCTCGAGAAGCTCCAGCCCAAAAGGCAGCCAAAATTCAGGCCACATGCGGGAGAATCTCAAGAGCAGGGGGTCGAGCAAGGCAGGCCTCAAACCACGAGAAGCTCCAGCCCAAAATGCAGCCAAAATTCAGGCCACATCCGGGAGAATCTCAAGAGCAGGGGATGGAGCAAGCCAGGCCTCAAACCACGAGAAGCTCCAGCCCAAGAATCAGCCAAAATGCAGCCCACCTCCGGGAGAATCTCAAGAGCAGGGGGTGGAGCAAGCCAGGCCTCAAACCACGAGAAGCTCCAACCTTAAAGGCAGCCAATATGCAGCCCACATCTGGTAGAATCTCAAGAGCAGGGGGTGGAGCAAGCCAGGCCTCAAACCACGAGAAGCTCCAGCCCAAAATGCAGCCAAAATCCAGCCCATATCCGGGAGAATCTCAAGAGCAGGGGGTGGAGCAAGCCAGGCCTCAAACCACGAGAAGCTCCGGCCCAAAAGACAGCCAAAATCCAGCCCACATCCGGGAGAATCTCAAGAGCAGGGGGTGGAGCAATGCAGGCCTCAAACCACGAGAAGCTCCAGCCCAAAAAGCTACCAAAATGCAGCCCACATCCGGGAGAATCTCAAGAGCAGGGGGTGGAGCAAGCCAGGCCTCAAACCATGAGATGCTCCAGCCCAAAAGGCAGCAACAATGCAGGCCACATCTGGGAGAATCTCAAGAGCAGGGGGTGGAGCAAGCCAGGCCCCAAACCACGAGAAGCTCCAGCCCAAAAGGCAGCCAAAATGCAGCCCACATCCGGGAGAATCTCAAGAGCAGGGGGTGGAGCAAGCCAGGCCTCAAACCACGAGAAGCTCCAGCCCAAAAATGCAGCCAAAATGCAGCCCACATCCTGGAGAATCTCAAGAGCAGGGGGTGGAGCAAGCCAGGCCTCAAACCACGAGAAGCTCCAGCCCTAAAGGCAGCCAAAATCCAGCCCACATCCGGGAGAATCTCAAGAGCAGGGGGTCGAGCAAGGCAGGCCTCAAACCACGAGAAGCTCCAGCCCAAAAATGCAGCCAAAATGCAGCCCACATTCGGGAGAATCTCAAGAGCAGGGGGTGGAGCAAGCCAGGCCTCAAACCACGAGAAGCTCCAGCCCAAAAGGCAGCCAAAATTCAGCCCACATCCGGGAGAATGTCAAGAGCAGGGGGTGGAGCAAGCCAGGCCTCAAACCACGAGAAGCTTTAGCCCTAAAGGCAGCCAAAATGCAGCCCACATCCGGGAGAATCTCAAGAGTAGGGGGTGGAACAAAAAAGGGGTCAAACCTCGAGAAGCTCCAGCCCAAAAGGCAGCCAAAATCCAGCCCACATTCAGGAGAATTTCAAGAGCAGGGGGTGGAGCAAGCCAGGCCTCAAACCACGAGAAGCTCCAGCCCAAAAGGCAGCCAAAATGCAGCCCACATCCAGGATCATATGAAGAGCAGTGTGTGGAGCAAGCCAGGCCTCAAACCTCGAGAAGCTCCAGCCCAAAATGCAGCCAAAATTCAACCCACATCCGGGAGAATCTTAAGAGCAGGGGGTGGAGCAAGCCGGGCCTCAAACCACGAGAAGCTCCAGCCCAAAAGGCAGCCAATATGCAGCCCACATCTGGGAGAATCTCAAGAGCAGGGGGTGGAGCAAGCCAGGCCTCAAACCTCGAGAAGCTCCAGCCCAAAAGGCAGCCAAAATGCAGCCCACATGCGGGAGAATCTCAAGAGCAGGGGGTGGAGCAAGCCAGGCTTCAAACCACGAGAAGCTGCAGCCCAAAAGGCAGCCAAAATGCAGCCCACATCCAGGAGAATCTCAAGAGCAGGGGGTGGAGCAAGCCAGGCCTCAAACCATGAGAAGCTCCAGCCCAAATGTCAGCCAAAATCCAGCCCACATCCAGGAGAATTTCAAGAGCAGGGGGTGGAGCAAGCCAGGCCTCAAACCTCGAGAAGCTCCAGCCCAAAAGGCTACCAAAATGCAGCCCACATCCGGGACAATCTCAAGAGCAGGGGGTGGAGCAAGCCAGGCCTCAAACCACGAGAAGCTCCAGCCCAAAAAGCAGCCAAAATCCAGCCCACATCCGGGAGAATCTCAAGAGCAGGGGGTGGAGCAAGCCAGGCCTCAAACCACGAGAAGCTCCAGCCCAAAAGGCAGCCAAAATCCAGCCTACCTCGGGGAGAATCTCAATGGCAGAGTTTGGAGTAAGCCAGGCCTCAAACCACGAGAAGCTCCAGCCCAAAATGCAGCCAAAATGCAGCCCACATCCGGGACAATTTCAAGAGCAGGGGGTGGAGCAAGCCAGGCCTCAAACCACGAGAAGCTCCAGCCCAAAAGGCAGCCAAAATGCAGCCCACATCCGGGAGATTCTCAAGAGCAGGGGGTGGAGCAAGCCAGGCCTCAAACCACGAGAAGCTCCAGCCCAAAAGGCAGCCAAAATGCAGGCCACATCCGGGAGAATCTCAAGAGCAGGGGGTGGAGCAAGCCAGGCCTCAAACCTCGAGAAGCTCCAGCCCAAAAGGCAGCCAAAATGCAGCCCACATGCGGGAGAATCTCAAGAGCAGGGGGTCGAGCAAGGCAGGCCTCAAACCACGAGAAGCTCCAGCCCAAAAGGCAGCCAAAATGCAGGCCACATCCGGGAGAATCTCAAGAGCAGGGGATGGAGCAAGCCAGGCCTCAAACCACGAGAAGCTCCAGCCCAAGAATCAGCCAAAATGCAGCCCACCTCCGGGAGAATCTCAAGAGCAGGGGGTGGAGCCAGCCAGGCCTCAAACCACGAGAAGCTCCAGCCCAAAAGGCAGCCAATATGCAGCCCACATATGGGAGAATCTCAAGAGCAGGGGGTGGAGCAAGCCAGGCCTGAAACCACGAGAAGCTCCAGCCCAAAAGGCAGCCAAAATGCAGCCCACATCTGGGAGAATCTCAAGAGCAGGGGGTGGAGCAAGCCAGGCCTCAAACCTCGAGAAGCTCCAGCCCAAAATGCTACCAAAATGCAGCCCACATCCGGGAGAATATCAAGAGCAGGGGCTGGTGCAAGCCAGGCCTCAAACCACGAGAAGGTCCAGCCCAAAAGGCAGCCAAAATGCAGCCCACATCCGGGAGAATCTCAAGAGCAGGGGGTGGAGCAAGCCAGGCCTCAAACCACGAGAAGCTCCAGCCCAAAAGGCAGCCAAAATGCAGCCCACATGCAGGAGAATGTGAAGAGCAGGGGGTGGAGCAAGCCAGGCCTCAAACCACGAGAAGCTCCAGCCCAAAAGGCAGCCAAAATCCAGCCTACCTCGGGGAGAATCTCAATGGCAGAGTTTGGAGTAAGCCAGGCCTCAAACCACGAGAATCTCCAGGCCAAAATGCAGCCAAAATGCAGCCCACATCCAGGACAATATCAAGAGCAGGGGGTGGAGCAAGCCAGGCCTCAAACCACGAGAAGCTCCAGCCCAAAAGGCAGCCAAAATGCAGCCCACATCCGGAAGAATCTCAAGAGCAGGGGGTGGAGCAAGCCAGGCCTCAAACCACGAGAAGCTCCAGCCCAAAAGGCAGCCAAAATGCAGCCCACATCCGGGAGAATCTCAAGAGCAGGGGGTGGAGCAAGCCAGGCCTCAAACCTCGAGAAGCTCCAGCCCAAAAGGCAGCCAAAATTCAGGCCACATGCGGGAGAATCTCAAGAGCAGGGGGTCGAGCAAGGCAGGCCTCAAACCACGAGAAGCTCCAGCCCAAAATGCAGCCAAAATTCAGGCCACATCCGGGAGAATCTCAAGAGCAGGGGATGGAGCAAGCCAGGCCTCAAACCACGAGAAGCTCCAGCCCAAGAATCAGCCAAAATGCAGCCCACCTCCGGGAGAATCTCAAGAGCAGGGGGTGGAGCAAGCCAGGCCTCAAACCACGAGAAGCTCCAACCTTAAAGGCAGCCAATATGCAGCCCACATCTGGTAGAATCTCAAGAGCAGGGGGTGGAGCAAGCCAGGCCTCAAACCACGAGAAGCTCCAGCCCAAAATGCAGCCAAAATCCAGCCCATATCCGGGAGAATCTCAAGAGCAGGGGGTGGAGCAAGCCAGGCCTCAAACCACGAGAAGCTCCGGCCCAAAAGACAGCCAAAATCCAGCCCACATCCGGGAGAATCTCAAGAGCAGGGGGTGGAGCAATGCAGGCCTCAAACCACGAGAAGCTCCAGCCCAAAAAGCTACCAAAATGCAGCCCACATCCGGGAGAATCTCAAGAGCAGGGGGTGGAGCAAGCCAGGCCTCAAACCATGAGATGCTCCAGCCCAAAAGGCAGCAACAATGCAGGCCACATCTGGGAGAATCTCAAGAGCAGGGGGTGGAGCAAGCCAGGCCTCAAACCACGAGAAGCTCCAGCCCAAAAGGCAGCCAAAATGCAGCCCACATCCGGGAGAATCTCAAGAGCAGGGGGTGGAGCAAGCCAGGCCTCAAACCACGAGAAGCTCCAGCCCTAAAGGCAGCCAAAATGCAGCCCACATCGAGGAGAATATCAAGAGCAGGGGGTGGAGCAAGCAAGGCCTCAAACCTCGAGAAGCTCCAGCCCAAAAGGCAGCCAAAATGCAGCCCACATCCGGGAGAATCTCAAGAGCAGGGGATGGAGCAAGCCAGGCCTCAAACCACGAGAAGCTCCAGCCCAAAATGCAGACAAAAACCAGCCCATATCCGGGAGAATATCAAGAGCAGGGGGTGGAGCAAGCCAGGCCTCAAACCACGAGAAGCTCCAGCCCAAAAGGCAGCCAAAATGCAGCCCACATCCGGGAGAATCTCAAGAGCAGGGGGTGGAGCAAGCCAGGCCTCAAACCACGAGAAGCTCCAGCCCAAAAGGCAGCCAAAATGCAGCCCACATCTGGGAGAATCTCAAGAGCAGGTTGTGGAGCAAGCCAGGCCTCAAACCACGAGAAGCTCCAGCCCAAAAGGCAGCCAAAATGCAGCCCACATCCGGGAGAATCTCAAGAGCAGGGGGTGGAGCAAGCCAGGCCTCAAACCACGAGAAGCTCCAGCCCAAAAATGCAGCCAAAATGCAGCCCACATCCTGGAGAATCTCAAGAGCAGGGGGTGGAGCAAGCCAGGCCTCAAACCACGAGAAGCTCCAGCCCTAAAGGCAGCCAAAATCCAGCCCACATCCGGGAGAATCTCAAGAGCAGGGGGTCGAGCAAGGCAGGCCTCAAACCACGAGAAGCTCCAGCCCAAAAATGCAGCCAAAATGCAGCCCACATTCGGGAGAATCTCAAGAGCAGGGGGTGGAGCAAGCCAGGCCTCAAACCACGAGAAGCTCCAGCCCAAAAGGCAGCCAAAATTCAGCCCACATCCGGGAGAATCTCAAGAGCAGGGGGTCGAGCAAGCCAGGCCTCAAACCACGAGAAGCTCCAGCCCAAAAATGCAGCCAAAATGCAGCGCACATCCGGGAGAATGTCAAGAGCAGGGGGTGGAGCAAGCCAGGCCTCAAACCACGAGAAGCTTTAGCCCTAAAGGCAGCCAAAATGCAGCCCACATCCGGGAGAATCTCAAGAGTAGGGGGTGGAACAAAAAAGGGGTCAAACCTCGAGAAGCTCCAGCCCAAAAGGCAGCCAAAATCCAGCCCACATTCAGGAGAATTTCAAGAGCAGGGGGTGGAGCAAGCCAGGCCTCAAACCACGAGAAGCTCCAGCCCAAAATTCAGCCAAAATGCAGCCCACATCCAGGATCATATGAAGAGCAGTGTGTGGAGCAAGCCAGGCCTCAAACCTCGAGAAGCTCCAGCCCAAAATGCAGCCAAAATTCAACCCACATCCGGGAGAATCTTAAGAGCAGGGGGTGGAGCAAGCCGGGCCTCAAACCACGAGAAGCTCCAGCCCAAAAGGCAGCCAATATGCAGCCCACATCTGGGAGAATCTCAAGAGCAGGGGGTGGAGCAAGCCAGGCCTCAAACCACGAGAAGCTCCAGCCCAAAACGCAGCGAAAATCCAGCACACATCCGGGAGAATCTCAAGAGCAGGGGGTGGAGCAAGCCAGGCTTCAAACCACGAGAAGCTGCAGCCCAAAAGGCAGCCAAAATGCAGCCCACATCCAGGAGAATCTCAAGAGCAGGGGGTGGAGCAAGCCAGGCCTCAAACCATGAGAAGCTCCAGCCCAAATGTCAGCCAAAATCCAGCCCACATCCAGGAGAATTTCAAGAGCAGGGGGTGGAGCAAGCCAGGCCTCAAACCTCGAGAAGCTCCAGCCCAAAAGGCTACCAAAATGCAGCCCACATCCGGGACAATCTCAAGAGCAGGGGGTGGAGCAAGCCAGGCCTCAAACCACGAGAAGCTCCAGCCCAAAAAGCAGCCAAAATCCAGCCCACATCCGGGAGAATCTCAAGAGCAGGGGGTGGAGCAAGCCAGGCCTCAAACCACGAGAAGCTCCAGCCCAAAATACAGCCAAAATGCAGCCCACATCCGGGACAATCTCAAGAGCAGGGGGTGGTGCAAGCCAGGCCTCAAACCACGAGAAGCTCCAGCCCAAAAGGCAGCCAAAATGCAGCCCACATCCGGGACAATTTCAAGAGCAGGGGGTGGAGCAAGCAAGGCCTCAAACCACGAGAAGCTCCAGCCCAAAAGGCAGCCAAAATGCAGCCCACATCCGGGAGAATCTCAAGAGCAGGGGGTGGAGGAAGCCAGGCCTCAAACCACGAGAAGCTCCTGCCCAAAAGGCAGTCAAAATCCAGCCCACATCCGGGAGAATCTCAAGATCAGAGGGTGGAGCAAGCCAGGCCTCAATCCATGAGAAGTTCCAGCCCAAAAGGCAGCCAAAATGCAGCCCACATCCGGGAGAATATCAAGAGCAGGGGGTGGAGCAAGCCAGGCCTCAAACCACGAGAAGCTCCAGCCCAAAAGGCAGCCAAAATGCAGCCCACATCCGGGAGAATATCAAGAGCAGGGGGTGGAGCAAGGCAGGCCTCAAACCTCGGGATTCTCCAGCCCAAAATGCAGCCAAAATGCAGCCCACATCCGGGAGAATCTCAATGGCAGAGTTTGGAGCAAGCCAGGCCTCCAACCACAAGAAGCTCCAGCCCAAAAGGCAGCCAAAATGCAGCCCACCTCCGGGAGAATCTCAAGAGCAGGGGGTGGAGCAAGCCAGGCCTCCAACCACAAGAAGCTCCAGCCCAAAAGGCAGCCAAAATCCAGCCCACATTCAGGAGAATTTCAAGAGCAGGGGGTGGAGCAAGCCAGGCCTCAAACCACGAGAAGCTCCAGCCCAAAAGGCAGCCAAAATGCAGCCCACATCCAGGATCATATGAAGAGCAGTGTGTGGAGCAAGCCAGGCCTCAAACCTCGAGAAGCTCCAGCCCAAAATGCAGCCAAAATTCAACCCACATCCGGGAGAATCTTAAGAGCAGGGGGTGGAGCAAGCCGGGCCTCAAACCACGAGAAGCTCCAGCCCAAAAGGCAGCCAATATGCAGCCCACATCTGGGAGAATCTCAAGAGCAGGGGGTGGAGCAAGCCAGGCCTCAAACCACGAGAAGCTCCAGCCCAAAACGCAGCGAAAATCCAGCACACATCCGGGAGAATCTCAAGAGCAGGGGGTGGAGCAAGCCAGGCTTCAAACCACGAGAAGCTGCAGCCCAAAAGGCAGCCAAAATGCAGCCCACATCCAGGAGAATCTCAAGAGCAGGGGGTGGAGCAAGCCAGGCCTCAAACCATGAGAAGCTCCAGCCCAAATGTCAGCCAAAATCCAGCCCACATCCAGGAGAATTTCAAGAGCAGGGGGTGGAGCAAGCCAGGCCTCAAACCTCGAGAAGCTCCAGCCCAAAAGGCTACCAAAATGCAGCCCACATCCGGGACAATCTCAAGAGCAGGGGGTGGAGCAAGCCAGGCCTCAAACCACGAGAAGCTCCAGCCCAAAAAGCAGCCAAAATCCAGCCCACATCCGGGAGAATCTCAAGAGCAGGGGGTGGAGCAAGCCAGGCCTCAAACCACGAGAAGCTCCAGCCCAAAATACAGCCAAAATGCAGCCCACATCCGGGACAATCTCAAGAGCAGGGGGTGGTGCAAGCCAGGCCTCAAACCACGAGAAGCTCCAGCCCAAAAGGCAGCCAAAATGCAGCCCACATCCGGGACAATTTCAAGAGCAGGGGGTGGAGCAAGCAAGGCCTCAAACCACGAGAAGCTCCAGCCCAAAAGGCAGCCAAAATGCAGCCCACATCCGGGAGAATCTCAAGAGCAGGGGGTGGAGGAAGCCAGGCCTCAAACCACGAGAAGCTCCTGCCCAAAAGGCAGTCAAAATCCAGCCCACATCCGGGAGAATCTCAAGATCAGAGGGTGGAGCAAGCCAGGCCTCAATCCATGAGAAGTTCCAGCCCAAAAGGCAGCCAAAATGCAGCCCACATCCGGGAGAATATCAAGAGCAGGGGGTGGAGCAAGCCAGGCCTCAAACCACGAGAAGCTCCAGCCCAAAAGGCAGCCAAAATGCAGCCCACATCCGGGAGAATATCAAGAGCAGGGGGTGGAGCAAGGCAGGCCTCAAACCTCGGGATTCTCCAGCCCAAAATGCAGCCAAAATGCAGCCCACATCCGGGAGAATCTCAATGGCAGAGTTTGGAGCAAGCCAGGCCTCCAACCACAAGAAGCTCCAGCCCAAAAGGCAGCCAAAATGCAGCCCACCTCCGGGAGAATCTCAAGAGCAGGGGGTGGAGCAAGCCAGGCCTCCAACCACAAGAAGCTCCAGCCCAAAAGGCAGCCAAAATGCAGCCCACATCCAGGAGAATATCAAGAGCAGGGGGTGGAGCAAGCCAGGCCTCAAACCATGAGAAGCTCCAGCCCAAATATCAGCCAAAATCCAGCCCACATCCAGGAGAATCTCAAGAGCAGGGGGTGGAGCAAGCCAGGCCTCAAACCTCGAGAAGCTCCAGCCCAAAAGGCAGCCAAAATCCAGCCCACATCCGGGAGAATCTCAAGAGCAGGGGGTGGAGCAAGCCAGGCCTCAAACCACGAGAAGCTCCAGCCCAAAAGACAGCCAAAATGCAGCCCACATCCGGGACAATCTCAAGAGCAGGGGGTGGTGCAAGCCAGGCCTCAAACCACGAGAAGCTCCAGCCCAAAAGGCAGCCAAAAAGCAGCCCACATCCGGGACAATTTCAAGAGCAGGGGGTGGAGCAAGCAAGGCCTCAAACCACGAGAAGCTCCTGCCCAAAATGCAGTCAAAATCCAGCCCACATCCGGGAGAATCTCAAGATCAGAGGGTGGAGCAAGCCAGGCCTCAATCCATGAGAAGTTCCAGCCCAAAAGGCAGCCAAAATGCAGCCCACATCCGGGAGAATATCAAGAGCAGGGGGTGGAGCAAGCCAGGCCTCAAACCACGAGAAGCTCCAGCCAAAAAGGCAGCCAAAATGCAGCCCACATCCGGGAGAATATCAAGAGCAGGGGGTGGAGCAAGGCAGGCCTCAAACCTCGGGATTCTCCAGCCCAAAATGCAGCCAAAATGCAGCCCACATCCGGGAGAATCTCAATGGCAGAGTTTGGAGCAAGCCAGGCCTCCAACCACAAGAAGCTCCAGCCCAAAAAGCAGCCAAAATGCAGCCCACCTCCGGGAGAATCTCAAGAGCAGGGGGTGGAGCAAGCCAGGCCTCCAACCACAAGAAGCTCCAGCCCAAAAGGCAGCCAAAATGCAGCCCACATCCAGGAGAATATCAAGAGCAGGGGGTGGAGCAAGCCAGGCCTCAAACCATGAGAAGCTCCAGCCCAAATATCAGCCAAAATCCAGTCCACATCCAGGAGAATCTCAAGAGCAGGGGGTGGAGCAAGCCAGGCCTCAAACCTCGAGAAGCTCCAGCCCAAAAGGCTACCAAAATCCAGCCCACATCCGGGAGAATCTCAAGAGCAGGGGGTGGAGCAAGCCAGGCCTCAAACCACGAGAAGCTCCAGCCCAAAAGACAGCCAAAATGCAGCCCACATCCGGGAGAATCTCAAGAGCAGGAGGTGGAGCAAGCCAGGCCTCAAACCACGAGAAGCTCCAGCCCAAAAGGCAGCCAAAATGCAGCCCACATCCGGGACAATTTCAAGAGCAGGGGGTGGAGCAAGCAAGGCCTCAAACCACGAGAAGCTCCAGCCCAAAAGGCAGCCAAAATGCAGCCCACATCCGGGAGAATCTCAAGAGCAGGGGGTGGAGGAAGCCAGGCCTCAAACCACGAGAAGCTCCAGCCAAAAAGGCAGCCAAAATGCAGCCCACATCCGGGAGAATCTCAAGAGCAGGGGGTGGAGCAAGGCAGGCCTCAAACCACGAGAAGCTCCAGCCAAAAAGGCAGCCAAAATGCAGCCCACATCCGGGAGAATATCAAGAGCAGGGGGTGGAGCAAGGCAGGCCTCAAACCACGAGAAGCTCCTGCCCAAAAGGCAGCCAAAATCCAGCCCACCTCGGGGAGAATCTCAATGGCAGAGTTTGGAGTAAGCCAGGCCTCAAACCACGAGAAGCCTCAGCCCAAAATGCAGCCAAAATGCAGCCCACATCCGGGACAATTTCAAGAGCAGGGGGTGGAGCAAGCCAGGTCTCAAACCACGAGAAGCTCCAGCCCAAAAGGCAGCCAAAATGCAGCCCACATCCGGGAGAATCTCAAGAGCAGGGGGTGGAGCAAGCCAGGCCTCAAACCACCAGAAGCTCCAGCCCAAAATTCAGCCAAAATGCAGCCCAAATCTGGGAGAATCTCAAGAGCAGGGTGAGGAGCAAGCCAGGCCTCAAACCACGAGAATCTCCAGCCCAAAAGGCAGCCAAAATGCAGCCCACATCCGGGAGAATCTCAAGAGCAGGGAGTGGAGCAAGCCAGGCCTCAAACCACGAGAAGCTCCAGCCCAAAAGGCAGCCAAAATGCAGCCCACATCCGGGAGAATCTCAAGAGCAGGGGGTGGAGCAAGCCAGGCCTCAAACCACGAGAAGCTCCAGCCCAAAAGACAGCCAAAATCCAGCCCACATCCGGGAGAATCTCAAGAGCAGGGGGTGGAGCAAGCCAGGCCTCAAACCATGAGAAGCTCCAGCCCAAAAGGCAGCCAAAATGCAGCCCACATGCAGGAGAATCTCAAGAGCAGGGGGTGGAGCAAGCCAGGCCTCAAACCACGAGAAGCTCCAGCCCAAAAGGCAGCCAAAATGCAGCCCACATGCAGGAGAATATGAAGAGCAGGGGGTGGAGCAAGCCAGGCCTCAAACCACGAGAAGCTCCAGCCCAAAAGGCAGCCAAAATCCAGCCCACCTCGGGGAGAATCTCAATGGCAGAGTTTGGAGTAAGCCAGGCCTCAAACCACGAGAAGCTCCAGCCCAAAATGTAGCCAAAATTCAGCCCACATCCGGGACAATTTCAAGAGCAGGGGGTGGAGCAAGCCAGGCCTCAAACCACGAGAAGCTCCAGCCCAAAAGGCAGCCAAAGTCCAGCCCACATCCGGGAGAATCTCAAGAGCAGGGGGTGGAGCAAGCCAGGCCTCAAACCACGAGAAGCTCCAGCCCAAAAGGCAGCCAAAATGCAGCCCACATCCGGGAGAATCTCAAGAGCAGGGGGTGGAGCAAGCCAGGCCTCAAACCTCGAGAAGCTCCAGCCCAAAAGGCAGCCAAAATTCAGGGCACATGCGGGAGAATCTCAAGAGCAGGGGGTCGAGCAAGGCAGGCCTCAAACCACGAGAAGCTCCAGCCCAAAAGGCAGCCAATATGCAGCCCACATCTGGGAGAATCTCAAGAGCAGGGGGTGGAGCAAGCCAGGCCTCAAACCACGAGAAGCTCCAGCCCAAAAGGCAGCCAAAATGCAGCCCACATCCGGGAGAATCTCAAGAGCAGGGTGTGGAGCAAGCCAGGCCTCAAACCACGAGAACCTCCAGCCCAAAAGGCAGCCAAAATGCAGGCCACATCCGAGAGAATCTCAAGAGCAGGGGGTCGAGCAAGCCAGGCCTCAAACCACGAGAAGCTCCAGCCCAAAAGGCAGCCAAAATGAAGCCCACATCCGGGAGAATCTCAAGAGCAGGGGGTGGAGCAAGCCAGGCCTCAAACCACGAGAAGCTCCAGCCCAAAATGCTACCAAAATGCAGCCCACATCCGGGACAATCTCAAGAGCAGGGGGTGGAGCAAGCCAGGCCTCAAACCACGAGAAGCTCCAGCCCAAAAGACAGCCAAAATGCAGCCTATATCCGGGACAATCTCAAGAGCAGGGGGTGGTGCAAGCCAGGCCTCAAACCACGAGAAGCTCCAGCCCAAAAATGCAGCCAAAATGCAGCCCACATCCGGGAGAATCTCAAGAGCAGGGGTTGGAGCAAGCCAGGCCTCAAACCACGAGAAGCTCCAGCCCAAAAGGCAGCCAAA
Organism: Rhynochetos jubatus; assembly: GCA_027574665.1. Classification (NCBI taxonomy): domain Eukaryota; kingdom Metazoa; phylum Chordata; class Aves; order Eurypygiformes; family Rhynochetidae; genus Rhynochetos; species Rhynochetos jubatus. The sequence continues at coordinate 2,305,288 of CM050669.1, forward strand.
ATGCAGGCCACATCCGAGAGAATCTCAAGAGCAGGGGGTGGAGCAAGCCAGGCCTCAAACCACGAGAAGCTCCAGCCCAAAATGCAGCCAAAATGCAGCCCACCTCCAGGAGAATCTCAAGAGCAGGGGGTGGAGCAAGCCAGGCCTCAAACCACGAGAAGCTCCAGCCCAAAATGCAGCCAAAATGCAGCCCACATCCGGGAGAATCTCAAGAGCAGGGGGTGGAGCAAGCCAGGCCTCAAACCACGAGAAGCTCCAGCCCAAAAGGCAGCAACAATCCAGCCCATATCCGGGAGAATCTCAAGAGCAGGGGGTGGAGCAAGCCAGGCCTCAAACCACGAGAAGCTCCAGCCCAAAATGCAGCCAAAATCCAGCCCATATCCGGGAGAATCTCAAGAGCAGGGGGTGGAGCAAGCCAGGCCTCAAACCACGAGAACCTCCAGCCCAAGTATCAGCCAAAATGCAGCCCACATCCGGGAGAATCTCAAGAGCAGGGGGTGGAGCAAGCCAGGCCTCAAACCACGAGAAGCTCCAGCCCAAAAAGCTACCAAAATGCAGCCCACATCCGGGACAATCTCAAGAGCAGGGGGTGGAGCAAGCCAGGCCTCAAACCACGAGAAGCTCCAGCCCAAAATGTAGCCAAAATGCAGCCCACATCCGGGAGAATCTCAAGAGCAGGGGGTGGAGCAAGCCAGGCCTCAAACCACGAGAAGCTCCGGCCCAAAAGGCAGCCAAAATGCAGCCCACATCCAGGAGAATCTCAAGAGCAGGGGGTGGAGCAAGCCAGGCCTCAAACCATGAGAAGCTCCAGCCCAAAAGGCAGCCAAAATCCAGCCCACATCCAGGAGAATCTCAAGAGCAGGGGGTGGTGCAAGCCAGGCCTCAAACCACGAGAAGCTCCAGCCCAAAAGGCAGCCAAAATGCAGCCCACATCCGGGAGAATCTCAAGAGCCGGGGGGTGGAGCAAGGCAGGCCTCAAACCACGAGAAGCTCCAGCCAAAAAGGCAGCCAAAATGCAGCCCACATCCGGGAGAATATCAAGAGCAGGGGGTGGAGCAAGGCAGGCCTCAAACCTCGGGATTCTCCAGCCCAAAATGCAGCCAAAATGCAGCCCACATCCGGGAGAATCTCAATGGCAGAGTTTGGAGCAAGCCAGGCCTCCAACCACAAGAAGCTCCAGCCCAAAAAGCAGCCAAAATGCAGCCCACCTCCGGGAGAATCTCAAGAGCAGGGGGTGGAGCAAGCCAGGCCTCCAACCACAAGAAGCTCCAGCCCAAAAGGCAGCCAAAATGCAGCCCACATCCAGGAGAATATCAAGAGCAGGGGGTGGAGCAAGCCAGGCCTCAAACCATGAGAAGCTCCAGCCCAAATATCAGCCAAAATCCAGTCCACATCCAGGAGAATCTCAAGAGCAGGGGGTGGAGCAAGCCAGGCCTCAAACCTCGAGAAGCTCCAGCCCAAAAGGCTACCAAAATCCAGCCCACATCCGGGAGAATCTCAAGAGCAGGGGGTGGAGCAAGCCAGGCCTCAAACCACGAGAAGCTCCAGCCCAAAAGACAGCCAAAATGCAGCCCACATCCGGGAGAATCTCAAGAGCAGGGGGTGGAGCAAGCCAGGCCTCAAACCACGAGAAGCTCCAGCCCAAAAGGCAGCCAAAATGCAGCCCACATCCGGGACAATTTCAAGAGCAGGGGGTGGAGCAAGCAAGGCCTCAAACCACGAGAAGCTCCAGCCCAAAAGGCAGCCAAAATGCAGCCCACATCCGGGAGAATCTCAAGAGCAGGGGGTGGAGGAAGCCAGGCCTCAAACCACGAGAAGCTCCAGCCAAAAAGGCAGCCAAAATGCAGCCCACATCCGGGAGAATCTCAAGAGCAGGGGGTGGAGCAAGGCAGGCCTCAAACCACGAGAAGCTCCAGCCAAAAAGGCAGCCAAAATGCAGCCCACATCCGGGAGAATATCAAGAGCAGGGGGTGGAGCAAGGCAGGCCTCAAACCACGAGAAGCTCCTGCCCAAAAGGCAGCCAAAATCCAGCCCACCTCGGGGAGAATCTCAATGGCAGAGTTTGGAGTAAGCCAGGCCTCAAACCACGAGAAGCCTCAGCCCAAAATGCAGCCAAAATGCAGCCCACATCCGGGACAATTTCAAGAGCAGGGGGTGGAGCAAGCCAGGTCTCAAACCACGAGAAGCTCCAGCCCAAAAGGCAGCCAAAATGCAGCCCACATCCGGGAGAATCTCAAGAGCAGGGGGTGGAGCAAGCCAGGCCTCAAACCACCAGAAGCTCCAGCCCAAAATTCAGCCAAAATGCAGCCCAAATCTGGGAGAATCTCAAGAGCAGGGTGAGGAGCAAGCCAGGCCTCAAACCACGAGAATCTCCAGCCCAAAAGGCAGCCAAAATGCAGCCCACATCCGGGAGAATCTCAAGAGCAGGGAGTGGAGCAAGCCAGGCCTCAAACCACGAGAAGCTCCAGCCCAAAAGGCAGCCAAAATGCAGCCCACATCCGGGAGAATCTCAAGAGCAGGGGGTGGAGCAAGCCAGGCCTCAAACCACGAGAAGCTCCAGCCCAAAAGACAGCCAAAATCCAGCCCACATCCGGGAGAATCTCAAGAGCAGGGGGTGGAGCAAGCCAGGCCTCAAACCATGAGAAGCTCCAGCCCAAAAGGCAGCCAAAATGCAGCCCACATGCAGGAGAATCTCAAGAGCAGGGGGTGGAGCAAGCCAGGCCTCAAACCACGAGAAGCTCCAGCCCAAAAGGCAGCCAAAATGCAGCCCACATGCAGGAGAATATGAAGAGCAGGGGGTGGAGCAAGCCAGGCCTCAAACCACGAGAAGCTCCAGCCCAAAAGGCAGCCAAAATCCAGCCCACCTCGGGGAGAATCTCAATGGCAGAGTTTGGAGTAAGCCAGGCCTCAAACCACGAGAAGCTCCAGCCCAAAATGCAGCCAAAATTCAGCCCACATCCGGGACAATTTCAAGAGCAGGGGGTGGAGCAAGCCAGGCCTCAAACCACGAGAAGCTCCAGCCCAAAAGGCAGCCAAAGTCCAGCCCACATCCGGGAGAATCTCAAGAGCAGGGGGTGGAGCAAGCCAGGCCTCAAACCACGAGAAGCTCCAGCCCAAAAGGCAGCCAAAATGCAGCCCACATCCGGGAGAATCTCAAGAGCAGGGGGTGGAGCAAGCCAGGCCTCAAACCTCGAGAAGCTCCAGCCCAAAAGGCAGCCAAAATTCAGGGCACATGCGGGAGAATCTCAAGAGCAGGGGGTCGAGCAAGGCAGGCCTCAAACCACGAGAAGCTCCAGCCCAAAAGGCAGCCAATATGCAGCCCACATCTGGGAGAATCTCAAGAGCAGGGGGTGGAGCAAGCCAGGCCTCAAACCACGAGAAGCTCCAGCCCAAAAGGCAGCCAAAATGCAGCCCACATCCGGGAGAATCTCAAGAGCAGGGTGTGGAGCAAGCCAGGCCTCAAACCACGAGAACCTCCAGCCCAAAAGGCAGCCAAAATGCAGGCCACATCCGAGAGAATCTCAAGAGCAGGGGGTCGAGCAAGCCAGGCCTCAAACCACGAGAAGCTCCAGCCCAAAAGGCAGCCAAAATGAAGCCCACATCCGGGAGAATCTCAAGAGCAGGGGGTGGAGCAAGCCAGGCCTCAAACCACGAGAAGCTCCAGCCCAAAATGCTACCAAAATGCAGCCCACATCCGGGACAATCTCAAGAGCAGGGGGTGGAGCAAGCCAGGCCTCAAACCACGAGAAGCTCCAGCCCAAAAGACAGCCAAAATGCAGCCTATATCCGGGACAATCTCAAGAGCAGGGGGTGGTGCAAGCCAGGCCTCAAACCACGAGAAGCTCCAGCCCAAAAATGCAGCCAAAATGCAGCCCACATCCGGGAGAATCTCAAGAGCAGGGGTTGGAGCAAGCCAGGCCTCAAACCACGAGAAGCTCCAGCCCAAAAGGCAGCCAAAATGCAGGCCACATCCGAGAGAATCTCAAGAGCAGGGGGTGGAGCAAGCCAGGCCTCAAACCACGAGAAGCTCCAGCCCAAAATGCAGCCAAAATGCAGCCCACCTCCAGGAGAATCTCAAGAGCAGGGGGTGGAGCAAGCCAGGCCTCAAACCACGAGAAGCTCCAGCCCAAAATGCAGCCAAAATGCAGCCCACATCCGGGAGAATCTCAAGAGCAGGGGGTGGAGCAAGCCAGGCCTCAAACCACGAGAAGCTCCAGCCCAAAAGGCAGCAACAATCCAGCCCATATCCGGGAGAATCTCAAGAGCAGGGGGTGGAGCAAGCCAGGCCTCAAACCACGAGAAGCTCCAGCCCAAAATGCAGCCAAAATCCAGCCCATATCCGGGAGAATCTCAAGAGCAGGGGGTGGAGCAAGCCAGGCCTCAAACCACGAGAACCTCCAGCCCAAGTATCAGCCAAAATGCAGCCCACATCCGGGAGAATCTCAAGAGCAGGGGGTGGAGCAAGCCAGGCCTCAAACCACGAGAAGCTCCAGCCCAAAAAGCTACCAAAATGCAGCCCACATCCGGGACAATCTCAAGAGCAGGGGGTGGAGCAAGCCAGGCCTCAAACCACGAGAAGCTCCAGCCCAAAATGTAGCCAAAATGCAGCCCACATCCGGGAGAATCTCAAGAGCAGGGGGTGGAGCAAGCCAGGCCTCAAACCACGAGAAGCTCCGGCCCAAAAGGCAGCCAAAATGCAGCCCACATCCAGGAGAATCTCAAGAGCAGGGGGTGGAGCAAGCCAGGCCTCAAACCATGAGAAGCTCCAGCCCAAAAGGCAGCCAAAATCCAGCCCACATCCAGGAGAATCTCAAGAGCAGGGGGTGGTGCAAGCCAGGCCTCAAACCACGAGAAGCTCCAGCCCAAAAGGCAGCCAAAATGCAGCCCACATCCGGGAGAATCTCAAGAGCCGGGGGGTGGAGCAAGGCAGGCCTCAAACCACGAGAAGCTCCAGCCAAAATGGCAGCCAAAATGCAGCCCACATCCGGGAGAATCTCAAGAGCAGGGGGTGGAGCAAGCCAGGCCTCAAACCTCGAGAAGCTCCAGCCCAAAAGGCAGCCAAAATTCAGGGCACATGCGGGAGAATCTCAAGAGCAGGGGGTCGAGCAAGGCAGGCCTCAAACCACGAGAAGCTCCAGCCCAAAAGGCAGCCAATATGCAGCCCACATCCGGGACAATCTCAAGAGCAGGGGGTGGAGCAAGCCAGGCCTCAAACCACGAGAAGCTCCAGCCCAAAAGGCAGCCAAAATGCAGCCCACATCCGGGAGAATCTCAAGAGCAGGGTGTGGAGCAAGCCAGGCCTCAAACCACGAGAACCTCCAGCCCAAAAGGCAGCCAAAATGCAGGCCACATCCGAGAGAATCTCAAGAGCAGGGGGTCGAGCAAGCCAGGCCTCAAACCACGAGAAGCTCCAGCCCAAAAGGCAGCCAAAATGAAGCCCACATCCGGGAGAATCTCAAGAGCAGGGGGTGGAGCAAGCCAGGCCTCAAACCACGAGAAGCTCCAGCCCAAAATGCTACCAAAATGCAGCCCACATCCGGGACAATCTCAAGAGCAGGGGGTGGAGCAAGCCAGGCCTCAAACCACGAGAAGCTCCAGCCCAAAAGACAGCCAAAATGCAGCCTATATCCGGGACAATCTCAAGAGCAGGGGGTGGTGCAAGCCAGGCCTCAAACCACGAGAAGCTCCAGCCCAAAAATGCAGCCAAAATGCAGCCCACATCCGGGAGAATCTCAAGAGCAGGGGTTGGAGCAAGCCAGGCCTCAAACCACGAGAAGCTCCAGCCCAAAAGGCAGCCAAAATGCAGGCCACATCCGAGAGAATCTCAAGAGCAGGGGGTGGAGCAAGCCAGGCCTCAAACCACGAGAAGCTCCAGCCCAAAAGGCAGCCAAAATGCAGCCCACCTCCAGGAGAATCTCAAGAGCAGGGGGTGGAGCAAGCCAGGCCTCAAACCACGAGAAGCTCCAGCCCAAAATGCAGCCAAAATGCAGCCCACATCCGGGAGAATCTCAAGAGCAGGGGGTGGAGCAAGCCAGGCCTCAAACCACGAGAAGCTCCAGCCCAAAAGGCAGCAACAATCCAGCCCATATCCGGGAGAATCTCAAGAGCAGGGGGTGGAGCAAGCCAGGCCTCAAACCACGAGAAGCTCCAGCCCAAAATGCAGCCAAAATCCAGCCCATATCCGGGAGAATCTCAAGAGCAGGGGGTGGAGCAAGCCAGGCCTCAAACCACGAGAACCTCCAGCCCAAGTATCAGCCAAAATGCAGCCCACATCCGGGAGAATCTCAAGAGCAGGGGGTGGAGCAAGCCAGGCCTCAAACCACGAGAAGCTCCAGCCCAAAAAGCTACCAAAATGCAGCCCACATCCGGGACAATCTCAAGAGCAGGGGGTGGAGCAAGCCAGGCCTCAAACCACGAGAAGCTCCAGCCCAAAATGTAGCCAAAATGCAGCCCACATCCAGGAGAATCTCAAGAGCAGGGGGTGGAGCAAGCCAGGCCTCAAACCATGAGAAGCTCCAGCCCAAAAGGCAGCCAAAATCCAGCCCACATCCAGGAGAATCTCAAGAGCAGGGGGTGGTGCAAGCCAGGCCTCAAACCACGAGAAGCTCCAGCCCAAAAGGCAGCCAAAATGCAGCCCACATCCGGGAGAATCTCAAGAGCCGGGGGGTGGAGCAAGGCAGGCCTCAAACCACGAGAAGCTCCAGCCAAAAAGGCAGCCAAAATGCAGCCCTCATCCGGGAGAATATCAAGAGCAGGGGGTGGAGCAAGGCAGGCCTCAAACCTCGGGATTCTCCAGCCCAAAAGGCAGCCAAAATGCAGCCCACATCCGGGAGAATATCAAGAGAAGAGGGTGGAGCAAGCCAGGCCTCAAACCACGAGAAGCTCCAGCCCAAAAGGCAGCCAAAATGCAGCCCACATCCAGGAGAATATCAAGAGAAGAGGGTGGAGCAAGCCAGGCCTCAAACCATGAGAAGCTCCAGCCCAAAATGCAGCCAAAATGCAGCCCACATCCGGGAGAATCTCAATGGCAGAATTTGGAGCAAGCCAGGCCTCCAACCACAAGAAGCTCCAGCCCAAAATGCAGCCAAAATGCAACCCACATCCGTGAGAATCTCAAGAGCAGTGGGTGGAGCAAGCCAGGCCTCAAACCACGAGAAGCTCCAGCCCAAAAGGCAGCCAATATGCAGCCCACATCCGGGAGAATCTCAAGAGCAGGGGGTGGAGCAAGCCAGGCCTCAAACCACGAGAAGCTCCAGCCTAAAAATGCAGCCAAAATAGAGCGCACATCCGGGAGAATCTCAACAGCAGGGGGTGGAGCAAGCCAGCCCTCAAACCACAAGAAGCTCCAGCCCAAAAGGCAGCCAAAATGCAGCCCACATCCGGGACAATTTCAAGAGCAGGGGGTGGAGCAAGCCAGGCCTCAAACCATGAGAAGCTCCAGCCCAAAAGGCAGCCAAAATGCAGCCCACATCCGGGAGAATCTCAAGAGCAGGGGGTGGAGCAAGCCAGGCCTCAAACCACGAGAAGCTCCAGCCCAAAATTCAGCCAAAATGCAGCCCACATCCAGGAGAATATCAAGAGCAGGGGGTGGAGCAAGCCAGGCCTCAAACCATGAGAAGCTCCAGCCCAAAAGTGAGCCAAAATCCAGCCCACATCCGGGAGAATCTCAAGAGCAGGGGGTGGAGCAAGCCAGGCCTCAAACCACGAGAACCTCCAGCCCAAAAGGCAGCAACAATGCAGGCCACATATGGGAGAAACTCAAGAGCAGGGGGTGGAGCAAGCCAGGCCCCAAACCACGAGAAGCTCCAGCCCAAAAGGCAGCCAAAATGCAGCCCACATCCGGGACAATCTCAAGAGCAGTGGGTGGAGCAAGCCAGGCCTCAAACCACGAGAAGCTCCAGCCCAAAAGGCAGCCAAAATGCAGCCCACATCCGGGAGAATCTCAAGAGCAGGGGGTGGAGCAAGCCAGGCCTCAAACCTCGAGAAGCTCCAGCCCAAAAGGCAGCCAAAATGCAGCCCACATCCGGGAGAATCTCAAGAGCAGGGGGTGGAGCAAGCCAGGCCTCAAACCATGAGAAGCTCCAGCCCAAAAGGGAGCCAAAATGCAGCCCACCTCCGGGAGAATCTCAAGAGCAGGGGGTGGAGCAAGCCAGGCCTCAAACCACGAGAAGCTCCAGCCCAAAAGGCAGCCAAAATGCAGCCCACATCCGGGAGAATCTCAAGAGAAGTGTGTGGAGCAAGGCAGGCCTCAAACCACGAGAAGCTCCAGCCCAAAAGGCAGCCAAAATGCAGCCCACATCCGGGAGAATCTCAAGAGCAGAGGGTCGAGCAAGCCAGGCCTCAAACCTCGAGAACCTCCAGCCCAAAAGGCAGCCAAAATGCAGGCCACATCCGGGAGAATCTCAAGAGCAGGGGGTGGAGCAAGCCAGGCCTCAAACCACGAGAAGCTCCAGCCCAAAAGGCAGCCAAAATGCAGCCCACATCCGGGAGAATCTCAAGAGCAGGGGGTGGAGCAAGCCAGGCCTCAAACCACGAGAAGCTCCAGCCCAAAAGGCAGCAACAATGCAGGCCACATCTGGGAGAAACTCAAGAGCAGGGGGTGGAGCAAGCCAGGCCCCAAACCACGAGAAGCTCCAGCCCAAAAGGCAGCCAAAATGCAGCCCACATCCGGGAGAATCTCAAGAGCAGGGGGTGGAGCAAGGCAGGCCTCAAACCACGAGAAGCTCCAGCCCAAAAGACTGCCAAAATGCAGCCCACATCCGGGAGAATCTCAAGAGCAGGGGGTGGAGCAAGCCAGGCCTCAAACCACGAGAAGCTCCAGCCCAAAATGCAGCCAAAATGCAGCCCACATCCGGGAGAATATCAAGAGAAGGGGGTGGAGCAAGCCAGGCCTCAAACCACGAGAAGCTCCAGCCCAAAAGGCAGCCAAAATGCAGCCCACATCCGGGAGAATCTCAAGAGAAGGGTGTGGAGCAAGGCAGGCCTCAAACCACAAGAAGCTCCAGCCCAAAAGGCAGCCAAAATGCAGCCCACATCCGGGAGAATCTCAAGAGCAGGGGGTCGAGCAAGCCAGGCCTAAAACCACGAGAAGCTCCAGCCCAAAAGGCAGCCAAAATGCAGGCCACATCCGGGAGAATCTCAAGAGCAGGGGGTGGAGCAAGCCAGGCCTCAAACCACGAGAAGCTCCAGCCCAAAAGGCAGCCAAAATGCAGCCCACATCCGGGAGAATCTCAAGAGCAGGGGGTGGAGCAAGCCAGGCCTCAAACCACGAGAAGCTCCAGCCCTAAAGGCAGCCAAAATGCCGCCCACATCCGGGAGAATCTCAAGAGCAGGGGTTGGAGCAAGGCAGGCCTCAAACCTCGAGAAGCTCCAGCCCAAAAGGCAGCCAAAATGCAGCCCACATCCGGGAGAATCTCAAGAGCAGGGGGTGGAGCAAGCCAGGCCTCAAACCACGAGAAGCTCCAGCCCAAAATGCAGACAAAATCCAGCCCATATCCGGGAGAATATCAAGAGCAGGGGGTGGAGCAAGCCAGGCCTCAAACCACGAGAAGCTCCAGCCCAAAAGGCAGCCAAAATGCAGCCCACATCCGGGAGAATCTCAAGAGCAGGGGGTGGAGCAAGCCAGGCCTCAAACCACGAGAAGCTCCAGCCCAAAATGCAGCCAAAATGCAGCCCACATCCGGGAGAATCTCAAGAGCAGGGTGAGGAGCAAGCCAGGCCTCAAACCACGAGAAGCTCCAGCCCAAAAGGCAGCCAAAATGCAGCCCACATCCGGGACAATTTGAAGAGCAGGGAGTGGAGCAAGCCAGGCCTCAAACCACGAGAAGCTCCAGCCCAAAAGGCAGCCAAAATCCAGCCCACATCCGGGAGAATCTCAAGAGCAGGGGGTGGAGCAATCCAGGCCTCAAACCACGAGAAGCTCCAGCCCAAAAGGCAGCCAAAATGCAGCCCACATCCGGGAGAATCTCAAGAGCAGGGGGTGGAGCAAGCCAGGCCTCAAACCACGAGAAGCTCCAGCCCAAAAGAAAGCCAAAATCCAGCCCACATCCGGGAGAATCTCAAGAGCAGGGGGTGGAGCAAGCCAGGCCTCAAACCATGAGAAGCTCCAGCCCAAAAGGCAGCCAAAATGCAGCCCACCTGGAGGAGAATCTCAAGAGCAGGGGGTGGAGCAAGCCAGGCCTCAAACCACGAGAAGCTCCAGCCCAAAAGGCAGCCAAAATGCAGCCCACATGCAGGAGAATATCAAGAGCAGGGGGTGGAGCAAGCCAGGCCTCAAACCACGAGAAGCTCCAGCCCAAAAGGCAGCCAAAATCCAGCCCACCTCGGGGAGAATCTCAATGGCAGAGTTTGGAGTAAGCCAGGCCTCAAACCACGAGAAGCTCCAGCCCAAAATGCAGCCAAAATGCAGCCCACATCCGGGACAATTTCAAGAGCAGGGGGTGGATCAAGCCAGGCCTCAAACCACGAGAAGCTCCAGCCCAAAAGGCAGCCAAAATGCAGCCCACATCCGGGAGAATCTCAAGAGCAGGGGGTGGAGCAAGGCAGGCCTCAAACCACGAGAAGGTCCAGCCCAAAAGGCAGCCAAAATGCAGCCCACATCCGGGAGAATCTCAAGAGCAGGGGGTGGAGCAAGCCAGGCCTCAAACCTCGATAATCTCCAGCCCAAAAGGCAGCCAAAATTCAGGCCACATGCGGGAGAATCTCAAGAGCAGGGGGTGGAGCAAGGCAGGCCTCAAACCACGAGAAGCTCCAGCCCAAAAGGCAGCCAAAATGCAGCCCACATCCGGGAGAATCTCAAGAGCAGGGGGTGGAGCAAGCCAGGCCTCAAACCACGAGAAGCTCCAGCCCAAGAATCAGCCAAAATGCAGCCCACATCTGGTAGAATCTCAAGAGCAGGGAGTGGAGCAAGCCAGGCCTCAAACCACGAGAAGCTCCAGCCCAAAAGGCAGCCAATATGCAGCCCACAACTGGTAGAATCTCAAGAGCAGGGGGTGGAGCAAGCCAGGTCTCAAACCACGAGAAGCTCCAGCCCAAAAGGCAGCGAAAATGCAGCCCACATCCGGGAGAATCTCAAGAGCAGGGGGTGGAGCAAGCCAGGCCTGAAACCACGAGAAGCTCCAGCCCCAAAGGCAGCCAAAATGCAGCCCACATCCGGGAGAATCTCAAGAGCAGGGGGTGGAGCAAGCCAGGCCTCAAACCTCGAGAAGCTCCAGCCCAAAATGCTACCAAAATGCAGCCCACATCCGGGACAATCTCAAGAGCAGGGGGTGGAGCAAGCCAGGCCTCAAACCACGAGAAGCTCCAGCCCAAAATGCAGACAAAATCCAGACCATATCCGGGAGAATATCAAGAGCAGGGGGTGGAGCAAGCCAGGCCTCAAACCACGAGAAGCTCCAGCCCAAAAGGCAGCCAAAATGCAGCCCACATCCGGGAGAATCTCAAGAGCAGGGGGTGGAGCAAGCCAGGCCTCAAACCACGAGAAGCTCCAGCCCAAAATGCAGCCAAAATGCAGCCCACATCCGGGAGAATCTCAAGAGCAGGGGGTGGAGCAAGCCAGGCCTCAAACCACGAGAAGCTCCAGCCCAAAAGGCAGCCAAAATGCAGCCCACATCCGGGACAATTTGAAGAGCAGGGAGTGGAGCAAGCCAGGCCTCAAACCACGAGAAGCTCCAGCCCAAAAGGCAGCCAAAATGCAGCCCACATCCGGGAGAATCTCAAGAGCAGGGGGTGGAGCAATCCAGGCCTCAAACCACGAGAAGCTCCAGCCCAAAAGGCAGCCAAAATGCAGCCCACATCCGGGAGAATCTCAAGAGCAGGGGGTGGAGCAAGCCAGGCCTCAAACCACGAGAAGCTCCAGCCCAAAAGAAAGCCAAAATCCAGCCCACATCCGGGAGAATCTCAAGAGCAGGGGGTGGAGCAAGCCAGGCCTCAAACCATGAGAAGCTCCAGCCCAAAAGGCAGCCAAAATGCAGCCCACCTGGAGGAGAATCTCAAGAGCAGGGGGTGGAGCAAGCCAGGCCTCAAACCACGAGAAGCTCCAGCCCAAAAGGCAGCCAAAATGCAGCCCACATGCAGGAGAATATCAAGAGCAGGGGGTGGAGCAAGCCAGGCCTCAAACCACGAGAAGCTCCAGCCCAAAAGGCAGCCAAAATCCAGCCCACCTCGGGGAGAATCTCAATGGCAGAATTTGGAGTAAGCCAGGCCTCAAACCACGAGAAGCTCCAGCCCAAAATGCAGCCAAAATGCAGCCCACATCCGGGACAATTTCAAGAGCAGGGGGTGGATCAAACCAGGCCTCAAACCACGAGAAGCTCCAGCCCAAAAGGCAGCCAAAATGCAGCCCACATCCGGGAGAATCTCAAGAGCAGGGGGTGGAGCAAGGCAGGCCTCAAACCACGAGAAGGTCCAGCCCAAAAGGCAGCCAAAATGCAGGCCACATCCGGGAGAATCTCAAGAGCAGGGGGTGGAGCAAGCCAGGCCTCAAACCTCGATAATCTCCAGCCCAAAAGGCAGCCAAAATTCAGGCCACATGCGGGAGAATCTCAAGAGCAGGGGGTGGAGCAAGGCAGGCCTCAAACCACGAGAAGCTCCAGCCCAAAAGGCAGCCAAAATGCAGGCCACATCCGGGAGAATCTCAAGAGCAGGGGGTGGAGCAAGCCAGGCCTCAAACCACGAGAAGCTCCAGCCCAAGAATCAGCCAAAATGCAGCCCACATCTGGTAGAATCTCAAGAGCAGGGGGTGGAGCAAGCCAGGCCTCAAACCACGAGAAGCTCCAGCCCAAAAGGCAGCCAATATGCAGCCCACAACTGGTAGAATCTCAAGAGCAGGGGGTGGAGCAAGCCAGGTCTCAAACCACGAGAAGCTCCAGCCCAAAAGGCAGCGAAAATGCAGCCCACATCCGGGAGAATCTCAAGAGCAGGGGGTGGAGCAAGCCAGGCCTGAAACCACGAGAAGCTCCAGCCCCAAAGGCAGCCAAAATGCAGCCCACATCCGGGAGAATCTCAAGAGCAGGGGGTGGAGCAAGCCAGGCCTCAAACCTCGAGAAGCTCCAGCCCAAAATGCTACCAAAATGCAGCCCACATCCGGGACAATCTCAAGAGCAGGGGGTGGAGCAAGCCAGGCCTCAAACCACGAGAAGCTCCAGCCCAAAATGCAGACAAAATCCAGACCATATCCGGGAGAATATCAAGAGCAGGGGGTGGAGCAAGCCAGGCCTCAAACCACGAGAAGCTCCAGCCCAAAAGGCAGCCAAAATGCAGCCCACATCCGGGAGAATCTCAAGAGCAGGGGGTGGAGCAAGCCAGGCCTCAAACCACGAGAAGCTCCAGCCCAAAATGCAGCCAAAATGCAGCCCACATCCGGGAGAATCTCAAGAGCAGGGTGAGGAGCAAGCCAGGCCTCAAACCACGAGAAGCTCCAGCCCAAAAGGCAGCCAAAATGCAGCCCACATCCGGGACAATTTGAAGAGCAGGGAGTGGAGCAAGCCAGGCCTCAAACCACGAGAAGCTCCAGCCCAAAAGGCAGCCAAAATCCAGCCCACATCCGGGAGAATCTCAAGAGCAGGGGGTAAAGCAATCCAGGCCTCAAACCACGAGAAGCTCCAGCCCAAAAGGCAGCCAAAATGCAGCCCACATCCGGGAGAATCTCAAGAGCAGGGGGTGGAGCAAGCCAGGCCTCAAACCACGAGAAGCTCCAGCCCAAAAGAAAGCCAAAATCCAGCCCACATCCGGGAGAATCTCAAGAGCAGGGGGTGGAGCAAGCCAGGCCTCAAACCATGAGAAGCTCCAGCCCAAAAGGCAGCCAAAATGCAGCCCACCTGGAGGAGAATCTCAAGAGCAGGGGATGGAGCAAGCCAGGCCTCAAACCACGAGAAGCTCCAGCCCAAAAGGCAGCCAAAATGCAGCCCACATGCAGGAGAATATCAAGAGCAGGGGGTGGAGCAAGCCAGGCCTCAAACCACGAGAAGCTCCAGCCCAAAAGGCAGCCAAAATCCAGCCCACCTCGGGGAGAATCTCAATGGCAGAGTTTGGAGTAAGCCAGGCCTCAAACCACGAGAAGCTCCAGCCCAAAATGCAGCCAAAATGCAGCCCACATCCGGGACAATTTCAAGAGCAGGGGGTGGAGCAAGCCAGGCCTCAAACCACGAGAAGCTCCAGCCCAAAAGGCAGCCAAAATGCAGCCCACATCCGGGAGAATCTCAAGAGCAGGGGGTGGAGCAAGCCAGGCCTCAAACCACGAGAAGGTCCAGCCCAAAAGGCAGCCAAAATGCAGCCCACATCCGGGAGAATCTCAAGAGCAGTGGGTGGAGCAAGCCAGGCCTCAAACCTCGATAATCTCCAGCCCAAAAGGCAGCCAAAATTCAGGCCACATGCGGGAGAATCTCAAGAGCAGGGGGTCGAGCAAGGCAGGCCTCAAACCACGAGAAGCTCCAGCCCAAAAGGCAGCCAAAATGCAGGCCACATCCGGGAGAATCTCAAGAGCAGGGGGTGGAGCAAGCCAGGCCTCAAACCACGAGAAGCTCCAGCCCAAGAATCAGCCAAAATGCAGCCCACATCTGGTAGAATCTCAAGAGCAGGGGGTGGAGCAAGCCAGGCCTCAAACCACGAGAAGCTCCAGCCCAAAAGGCAGCCAATATGCAGCCCACATCTGGTAGAATCTCAAGAGCAGGGGGTGGAGCAAGCCAGGTCTCAAACCACGAGAAGCTCCAGCCCAAAAGGCAGCGAAAATGCAGCCCACATCCGGGAGAATCTCAAGAGCAGGGGGTGGAGCAAGCCAGGCCTGAAACCACGAGAAGCTCCAGCCCCAAAGGCAGCCAAAATGCAGCCCACATCCGGGAGAATCTCAAGAGCAGGGGGTGGAGCAAGCCAGGCCTCAAACCTCGAGAAGCTCCAGCCCAAAATGCTACCAAAATGCAGCCCACATCCGGGACAATCTCAAGAGCAGGGGGTGGAGCAAGCCAGGCCTCAAACCACGAGAAGCTCCAGCCCAAAAGGCAGCCAAAATGCAGCCCACATCCGGGAGAATCTCAAGAGCAGGGGGTGGAGCAAGCCAGGCCTCAAACTACAAGAAGATCCAGCCTAAAATGCAGCCAAAATGCAGCCTATATCCGGGACAATCTCAAGAGCAGGGGGTGGTGCAAGCCAGGCCTCAAACCACGAGAAGCTCCAGCCCAAAAATGCAGCCAAAATGCAGCCCACATTCAGGAGAATTTCAAGAGCAGGGGGTGGAGCAAGCCAGGCCTCAAACCACGAGAACCTCCAGCCCAAAAGGCAGCTACAATGCAGCCCACATCCGGGAGAATCTCAAGAGCAGGGGGTGGAGCAAGCCAGGCCTCAAACCACGAGAAGCTCCAGCCCAAAATGCAGACAAAATCCAGCCCACATCCGGGAGAATCTCAAGAGCAGGGGGTGGAGCAAGCCAGGCCTCAAACCATGAGAAGCTCCAGCCCAAAAGGCAGCCAAAATGCAGCCCACATCTGGGAGAATCTCAAGAGGAGGGGTTGGAGCAAGCCAGGCCTCAAACCACGAGAAGCTCCAGCCCAAAAGGCAGCCAAAATCCAGCCCACCTCGGGGAGAATCTCAATGGCAGAGTTTGGAGTAAGCCAGGCCTCAAACCACGAGAAGCTCCAGCCCAAAATGCAGCCAAAATGCAGCCCACATCCGGGACAATTTCAAGAGAAGGGGGTGGAGCAAGCCAGGCCTCAAACCACGAGAAGCTCCAGCCCAAAAGGCAGCCAAAATGCAGCCCACATCCGGGAGAATCTCAAGAGCAGGGGGTGGAGCAAGCCAGGCCTCAAACCACGAGAAGCTCCAGCCCAAAAGGCAGACAAAATCCAGCCCACATGCGGGAGAATCTCAAGAGCAGGGGGTGGAGCAAGCCAGGCCTCAAACCATGAGAAGCTCCAGCCCAAAAGGCAGCCAAAATCCAGCCCACCTCGGGGAGAATCTCAATGGCAGAGTTTGGAGTAAGCCAGGCCTCAAACCACGAGAAGCTCCAGCCCAAAATGCAGCCAAAATGCAGCCCACATCCGGGAGAATCTTAAGAGCAGGGGGTGGAGCAAGCCAGGCCTCAAACCACGAGAAGCTCCAGCCCAAAAGGCAGCCAAAATGCAGCCCACATCCGGGAGAATCTCAAGAGCAGGGGGTGGAGCAAGCCAGGCCTCAAACCACGAGAAGCTCCAGCCCAAAGGGCAGCCAATATGCAGCCCACATCTGGTAGAATCTCAAGAGCAGGGGGTGGAGCAAGCCAGGTCTCAAACCACGAGAAGCTCCAGCCCAAAAGGCAGCCAAAATGCAGCCCACATCCGGGAGAATCTCAAGAGCAGGGGGTGGAGCAAGCCAGGCCTCAAACCACGAGAAGCTCCAGCCCAAAAGTCAGCCAAAATGCAGCCTATATCCGGGACAATCTCAAGAGCAGGGGGTGGTGCAAGCCAGGCCTCAAACCACGAGAAGCTCCAGCCCAAAAATGCAGCCAAAATGCAGCCCACATCCGGGAGAATCTCAAGAGCAGGGGGTGGAGCAAGCCAGGCCTCAAACCACGAGAAGATCCAGCCCAAAATGCAGCCAAAATCCAGCCCACATTCAGGAGAATCTCAAGAGCAGGGGGTGGAGCAAGCCAGGCCTCAAACCTCAAGAAGCTCCAGCCCAAAATGCAGCCAAAATTCAGCCCACATCCGGGAGAATCTTAAGAGCAGGGGGTGGAGCAAGCCAGGCCTCAAACCACGAGAACCTCCAGCCCAAAAGGCAGCCAAAATGCAGGCCACATCCGAGAGAATCTCAAGAGCAGGGGGTCGAGCAAGCCAGGCCTCAAACCACGAGAAGCTCCAGCCCAAAAGGCAGCCAAAATGCAGCCCACCTCCAGGAGAATCTCAAGAGCAGGGGGTGGAGCAAGCCAGGCCTCAAACCACGAGAAGCTCCAGCCCAAAAGGCAGCCAAAATGCAGCCCACATCCGGGAGAATCTCAAGAGCAGGGGGTGGAGCAAGCCAGGCCTCAAACCACAAGAAGCTCCAGCCCAAAATGCAGCCAAAATGCAGCCCATATCCGGGAGAATCTCAAGAGCAGGGGGTGGAGCAAGCCAGGCCTCAAACCACGAGAAGCTCCAGCCCAAAATGCAGCCAAAATCCAGCCCATATCCGGGAGAATCTCAAGAGCAGGGGGTGGAGCAAGCCAGGCCTCAAACCACGAGAAGCTCCGGCCCAAGAGACAGCCAAAATCCAGCCCACATCCGGGAGAATCTCAAGAGCAGGGGGTGGAGCAAGCCAGGCCTCAAACCACGAGAAGCTCCAGCCCAAAAAGCTACCAAAATGCAGCCCACATCCGGGAGAATCTCAAGAGCAGGGGGTGGAGCAAGCCAGGCCTCAAACCACGAGAAGCTCCAGACCAAAAGGCAGCCAAAATGCAGTCCACATCCGGGACAATCTCAAGAGCAGGGGGTGGTGCAAGCCAGGCCTCAAACCACGAGAAGCTCCAGCCCAAAACGCAGCCAAAATCCAGCCCACATCCTGGAGAATCTCAAGAGCAGGGGGTGGAGCAAGCCAGGCCTCAAACCATGAGAAGCTCCAGCCCAAAAGTGAGCCAAAATGCAGGCCACATCCGGGAGAATCTCAAGAGCAGGGGGTGGAGCAAGCCAGGCCTCAAACCACGAGAAGCTCCAGCCCAAAATTCAGCCAAAATGCAGCCCACATCCAGGAGAATCTCAAGAGCAGGGGGTGGAGCAAGCCAGGCCTCAAACCATGAGAAGCTCCAGCCCAAAAGTGAGCCAAAATCCAGCCCACATCCGGGAGAATCTCAAGAGCAGGGGGTGGAGCAAGCCAGGCCTCAAACCACGAGAAGCTCCAGCCCAAAAGGCAGCCAAAATGCAGCCCACATCCGGGAGAATCTCAAGAGCAGGGGGTGGAGCAAGCCAGGCCTCAAACCACGAGAAGCTCCAGCCCAAAAGGCAGCCAAAATCCAGCCCACATTCAGGAGAATTTCAAGAGCAGGGGGTGGAGCAAGCCAGGCCTCAAACCACGAGAACCTCCAGCCCAAAAGGCAGCCAAAATGCAGGCCACATCCGAGAGAATCTCAAGAGCAGGGGGTGGAGCAAGCCAGGCCTCAAACCACGAGAAGCTCCAGCCCAAAAGGCAGCCAAAATGCAGCCCACATTCGGGAGAATCTCAAGAGCAGGGGGTGGAGGAAGCCAGGCCTCAAACCACGAGAAGCTCCAGCCCAAAAGGCAGCCAATATGCAGCCCACATCTGGGAGAATCTCAAGAGCAGGGGGTGGAGCAAGCCAGGCCTCAAACCACGAGAAGCTCCAGCCCAAAAGGCAGCGAAAATCCAGCCCACATCCGGGAGAATCTCAAGAGCAGGGAGTGGAGGAAGCCAGGCCTCAAACCACGAGAAGCTCCAGCCCAAAATGCAGCCAAAATCCAGCCCATATCCGGGAGAATCTCAAGAGCAGGGGGTGGAGCAAGCCAGGCCTCAAACCACGAGAAGCTCCAGCCCAAAAGGCAGCCAAAATGCAGCCCACATCCGGGACAATCTCAAGAGCAGGGGGTGGTGCAAGCCAGGCCTCAAACCACGAGAAGCTCCAGCCCAAAAGGCAGCCAAAATGCAGCCCACATCCGGGAGAATCTCAAGAGCAGGGGATGGAGCAAGCCAGGCCTCAAACCACGAGAAGCTCCAGCCCAAAAGGCAGCCAAAATGCAGCCCACATCCAGGAGAATCTCAAGAGCAGGGGGTGGAGCAAGCCAGGCCTCAAACCATGAGAAGCTCCAGCCCAAAAGTGAGCCAAAATCCAGCCCACATCCGGGAGAATCTCAAGAGCAGGGGGTGGAGCAAGCCAGGCCTCAAACCACGAGAAGCTCCAGCCCAAAAGGCAGCCAAAATGCAGCCCACATCCGGGAGAATCTCAAGAGCAGGGGGTGGAGCAAGCCAGGCCTCAAACCACGAGAATCTCCAGCCCAAAAGGCAGCCAAAATCCAGCCCACATTCAGGAGAATTTCAAGAGCAGGGGGTGGAGCAAGCCAGGCCTCAAACCACTAGAACCTCCAGCCCAAAAGGCAGCCAAAATGCAGGCCACATCCGAGAGAATCTCAAGAGCAGGGGGTGGAGCAAGCCAGGCCTCAAACCACGAGAAGCTCCAGCCCAAAAGGCTACCAAAATGCAGCCCACATTCGGGAGAATCTCAAGAGCAGGGGATGGAGCAAGCCAGGCCTCAAACCACGAGAAGCTCCAGCCCAAAAGGCAGCCAAAATGCAGCCCACATCCAGGAGAATCTCAAGAGCAGGGGGTGGAGCAAGCCAGGCCTCAAACCATGAGAAGCTCCAGCCCAAAAGTGAGCCAAAATCCAGCCCACATCCGGGAGAATCTCAAGAGCAGGGGGTGGAGCAAGCCAGGCCTCAAACCACCAGAAGCTCCAGCCCAAAAGGCAGCCAAAATGCAGCCCACATCCGGGAGAATCTCAAGAGCAGGGGATGGAGCAAGCCAGGCCTCAAACCACGAGAAGCTCCAGCCCAAAAGGCAGCCAAAATGCAGCCCACATCCAGGAGAATCTCAAGAGCAGGGGGTGGAGCAAGCCAGGCCTCAAACCATGAGAAGCTCCAGCCCAAAAGTGAGCCAAAATCCAGCCCACATCCGGGAGAATCTCAAGAGCAGGGGGTGGAGCAAGCCAGGCCTCAAACCACGAGAAGCTCCAGCCCAAAATTCAGCCAAAATGCAGCCCACATCCAGGAGAATATCAAGAGCAGGGGGTGGAGCAAGCCAGGCCTCAAACCATGAGAAGCTCCAGCCCAAAAGTGAGCCAAAATGCAGCCCACATCCGGGAGAATCTCAAGAGCAGGGGGTGGAGCAAGCCAGGCCTCAAACCACGAGAAGCTCCAGCCCAAAAGGCAGCCAAAATGCAGCCCACATCCGGGAGAATCTCAAGAGCAGGGGGTGGAGCAAGCCAGGCCTCAAACCACGAGAATCTCCAGCCCAAAAGGCAGCCAAAATCCAGCCCACATTCAGGAGAATTTCAAGAGCAGGGGGTGGAGCAAGCCAGGCCTCAAACCACGAGAACCTCCAGCCCAAAAGGCAGCCAAAATGCAGGCCACATCCGAGAGAATCTCAAGAGCAGGGGGTGGAGCAAGCCAGGCCTCAAACCACGAGAAGCTCCAGCCCAAAAGGCTACCAAAATGCAGCCCACATTCGGGAGAATCTCAAGAGCAGGGGATGGAGCAAGCCAGGCCTCAAACCACGAGAAGCTCCAGCCCAAAAGGCAGCCAAAATGCAGCCCACATCCAGGAGAATCTCAAGAGCAGGGGGTGGAGCAAGCCAGGCCTCAAACCATGAGAAGTTCCAGCCCAAAAGGCAGCCAAAATCCAGCCCACATCCGGGAGAATCTCAAGAGCAGGGGGTGGAGCAAGCCAGGCCTCAAACCACGAGAAGCTCCAGCCCAAAATTCAGCCAAAATGCAGCCCACATCCAGGAGAATATCAAGAGCAGGGGGTGGAGCAAGCCAGGCCTCAAACCATGAGAAGCTCCAGCCCAAAAGTGAGCCAAAATCCAGCCCACATCCGGGAGAATCTCAAGAGCAGGGGGTGGAGCAAGCCAGGCCTCAAACCACGAGAAGCTCCAGCCCAAAAGGCAGCCAAATGCAGCCCACATCCGGGAGAATCTCAAGAGCAGGGGGTGGAGCAAGCCAGGCCTCAAACCACGAGAAGCTCCAGCCCAAAAGGCAGCCAAAATCCAGCCCACATTCAGGAGAATTTCAAGAGCAGGGGGTGGAGCAAGCCAGGCCTCAAACCACGAGAACCTCCAGCCCAAAAGGCAGCCAAAATGCAGGCCACATCCGAGAGAATCTCAAGAGCAGGGGGTGGAGCAAGCCAGGCCTCAAACCACGAGAAGCTCCAGCCCAAAAGGCTACCAAAATGCAGCCCACATTCGGGAGAATCTCAAGAGCAGGGGGTCGAGCAAGGTAGGCCTCAAACCACGAGAAGCTCCAGCCCAAAATGCAGCCAATATGCAGCCCACATCTGGGAGAATCTCAAGAGCAGGGGGTGGAGCAAGCCAGGTCTCAAACCACGAGAAGCTCCAGCCCAAAAGGCAGCGAAAATCCAGCCCACATCCGGGAGAATCTCAAGAGCAGGGGGTGGAGCAAGCCAGGCCTCAAACCACGAGAAGCTCCAGCCTAAAACGCAGCCAAAATCCAGCCCACATTCAGGAGAATTTTAAGATCAGGGGGTGGAGCAAGCCAGGCCTCAAACCACGAGAAGCTCCAGCCCAAAAGGCAGCCAAAATCCAGCCCATATCCGGGAGAATCTCAAGAGCAGGGGGTGGAGCAAGCCAGGCCTCAAACCACGAGAAGCTCCAGCCCAAAAGGCTACCAAAATGCAGCCCACATCCGGGAGAATCTCAAGAGCAGGGGGTGGAGGAAGCCAGGCCTCAAACCACGAGAAGCTCCAGCCCAAAAGGCAGCGAAAATCCAGCCCACATCCGGGAGAATCTCAAGAGCAGGGGGTGGAGCAAGCCAGGCCTCAAACCACGAGAAGCTCCAGCCCAAAATTCAGCCAAAATGCAGCCCACATCCAGGAGAATATCAAGAGCAGGGGGTGGAGCAAGCCAGGCCTCAAACCATGAGAAGCTCCAGCCCAAAAGTGAGCCAAAATGCAGCCCACATCCGGGACAATCTCAAGAGCAGGGGGTGGAGCAAGCCAGGCCTCAAACCACGAGAAGCTCCAGCCCAAAATGCAGCCAAAATGCAGCCCACATCCGGGAGAATCTCAAGAGCAGGGGGTGGAGCAAGCCAGGCCTCAAACCACGAGAATCTCCAGCCCAAAAGGCAGCCAAAATCCAGCCCACATTCAGGAGAATTTCAAGAGCAGGGGGTGGAGCAAGCCAGGCCTCAAACCACGAGAACCTCCAGCCCAAAAGGCAGCCAAAATGCAGGCCACATCCGAGAGAATCTCAAGAGCAGGGGGTGGAGCAAGCCAGGCCTCAAACCACGAGAAGCTCCAGCCCAAAAGGCTACCAAAATGCAGCCCACATTCGGGAGAATCTCAAGAGCAGGGGATGGAGCAAGCCAGGCCTCAAACCACGAGAAGCTCCAGCCCAAAAGGCAGCCAAAATGCAGCCCACATCCAGGAGAATCTCAAGAGCAGGGGGTG
This sequence comes from Rhynochetos jubatus, assembly GCA_027574665.1. Lineage (NCBI taxonomy): Eukaryota > Metazoa > Chordata > Aves > Eurypygiformes > Rhynochetidae > Rhynochetos > Rhynochetos jubatus. The sequence goes on from CM050669.1 coordinate 2,327,415, forward strand.
GAGCAAGCCAGGCCTCAAACCATGAGAAGCTCCAGCCCAAAATTGAGCCAAAATCCAGCCCACATCCGGGAGAATCTCAAGAGCAGGGGGTGGAGCAAGCCAGGCCTCAAACCACGAGAAGCTCCAGCCCAAAATTCAGCCAAAATGCAGCCCACATCCAGGAGAATATCAAGAGCAGGGGGTGGAGCAAGCCAGGCCTCAAACCATGAGAAGCTCCAGCCCAAAAGTGAGCCAAAATCCAGCCCACATCCGGGAGAATCTCAAGAGCAGGGGGTGGAGCAAGCCAGGCCTCAAACCACGAGAAGCTCCAGCCCAAAAGGCAGCCAAAATGCAGCCCACATCCGGGAGAATCTCAAGAGCAGGGGGTGGAGCAAGCCAGGCCTCAAACCACGAGAATCTCCAGCCCAAAAGGCAGCCAAAATCCAGCCCACATTCAGGAGAATTTCAAGAGCAGGGGGTGGAGCAAGCCAGGCCTCAAACCACGAGAACCTCCAGCCCAAAAGGCAGCCAAAATGCAGGCCACATCCGAGAGAATCTCAAGAGCAGGGGGTGGAGCAAGCCAGGCCTCAAACCACGAGAAGCTCCAGCCCAAAAGGCTACCAAAATGCAGCCCACATTCGGGAGAATCTCAAGAGCAGGGGGTCGAGCAAGGTAGGCCTCAAACCACGAGAAGCTCCAGCCCAAAAGGCAGCCAATATGCAGCCCACATCTGGGAGAATCTCAAGAGCAGGGGGTGGAGCAAGCCAGGTCTCAAACCACGAGAAGCTCCAGCCCAAAAGGCAGCGAAAATCCAGCCCACATCCGTGAGAATCTCAAGAGCAGGGGGTGGAGCAAGCCAGGCCTCAAACCACGAGAAGCTCCAGCCTAAAACGCAGCCAAAATCCAGCCCACATTCAGGAGAATTTTAAGATCAGGGGGTGGAGCAAGCCAGGCCTCAAACCACGAGAAGCTCCAGCCCAAAAGGCAGCCAAAATCCAGCCCATATTCGGGAGAATCTCAAGAGCAGGGGGTGGAGCAAGGCAGGCCTCAAACCACGAGAAGCTCCAGCCCAAAAGGCTACCAAAATGCAGCCCACATTCGGGAGAATCTCAAGAGCAGGGGGTGGAGGAAGCCAGGCCTCAAACCACGAGAAGCTCCAGCCCAAAAGGCAGCGAAAATCCAGCCCACATCCGGGAGAATCTCAAGAGCAGGGGGTGGAGCAAGCCAGGCCTCAAACCACGAGAAGCTCCAGCCTAAAACGCAGCCAAAATCCAGCCCACATTCAGGAGAATTTTAAGATCAGGGGGTGGAGCAAGCCAGGCCTCAAACCACGAGAACCTCTAGCCCAAAAGGCAGCCAAAATGCAGGCCACATCCGAGAGAATCTCAAGAGCAGGGGGTCGAGCAAGCCAGGCCTCAAACCTCGAGAAGCTCCAGCCCAAAAGGCAGCCAAAATGCAGCCCACCTCCAGGAGAATCTCAAGAGCAGGGGGTGGAGCAAGGCAGGCCTCAAACCACGAGAAGCTCCAGCCCAAAAGGCAGCCAAAATGCAGCCCACATCCGGGAGAATCTCAAGAGCAGGGGGTGGAGCAAGCCAGGCCTCAAACCACGAGAAGCTCCAGCCCAAAATGCAGCCAAAATCCAGCCCATATCCGGGAGAATCTCAAGAGCAGGGGGTGGTGCAAGCCAGGCCTCAAACCACGAGAAGCTCCGGCCCAAGAGACAGCCAAAATCCAGCCCACATCCGGGAGAATCTCAAGAGCAGGGGGTGGAGCAAGCCAGGCCTCAAACCACGAGAAGATCCAGCCCAAAAATCCACCAAAATGCAGCCCACATCCGGGACAATCTCAAGAGCAGGGGGTGGAGCAAGCCAGGCCTCAAACCACGAGAAGCTCCAGCCCAAAATTGAGCCAAAATGCAGCCCACATCCGGGAGAATCTCAAGAGCAGGGGGTGGAGCAAGCCAGGCCTCAAACCACGAGAAGCTCCAGCCCAAAAGGCAGCCAAAATGCAGCCCACATCCGGGAGAATCTCAAGAGCAGGGGGTGGAGCAAGCCAGGCCTCAAACCACGAGAATCTCCAGCCCAAAAGGCAGCCAAAATCCAGCCCACATTCAGGAGAATTTCAAGAGCAGGGGGTGGAGCAAGCCAGGCCTCAAACCACGAGAACCTCCAGCCCAAAAGGCAGCCAAAATGCAGGCCACATCCGAGAGAATCTCAAGAGCAGGGGGTGGAGCAAGCCAGGCCTCAAACCACGAGAAGCTCCAGCCCAAAAGGCTACCAAAATGCAGCCCACATTCGGGAGAATCTCAAGAGCAGGGGGTGGAGCAAGCCAGGCCTCAAACCACGAGAAGCTCCAGCCCAAAAGGCAGCCAATATGCAGCCCACATCTGGGAGAATCTCAAGAGCAGGGGGTGGAGCAAGCCAGGTCTCAAACCACGAGAAGCTCCAGCCCAAAATTCAGCCAAAATGCAGCCCATATCCAGGAGAATATCAAGAGCAGGGGGTGGAGCAAGCCAGGCCTCAAACCATGAGAAGCTCCAGCCCAAAAGTGAGCCAAAATCCAGCCCACATCCGGGAGAATCTCAAGAGCAGGGGGTGGAGCAAGCCAGGCCTCAAACCACGAGAAGCTCCAGCCCAAAAGGCAGCCAAAATGCAGCCCACATCCGGGAGAATCTCAAGAGCAGGGGGTGGAGCAAGCCAGGCCTCAAACCACGAGAATCTCCAGCCCAAAAGGCAGCCAAAATCCAGCCCACATTCAGGAGAATTTCAAGAGCAGGGGGTGGAGCAAGCCAGGCCTCAAACCACGAGAAGCTCCAGCCCAAAAGGCAGCCAAAATGCAGGCCACATCCGGGAGAATCTCAAGAGCAGGGGGTGGAGCAAGCCAGGCCTCAAACCACGAGAAGCTCCAGCCCAAAAGGCTACCAAAATGCAGCCCACATTCGGGAGAATCTCAAGAGCAGGGGGTGGAGCAAGCCAGGCCTCAAACCACGAGAAGCTCCAGCCCAAAAGGCAGCCAATATGCAGCCCACATCTGGGAGAATCTCAAGAGCAGGGGGTAGAGCAAGCCAGGTCTCAAACCACGAGAAGCTCCAGCCCAAAAGGCAGCGAAAATCCAGCCCACATCCGGGAGAATCTCAAGAGCAGGGGGTGGAGCAAGCCAGGCCTCAAACCACGAGAAGCTCCAGCCTAAAACGCAGCAAAAATCCAGCCCACATTCAGGAGAATTTTAAGATCAGGGGGTGGAGCAAGCCAGGCCTCAAACCACGAGAAGCTCCAGCCCAAAAGGCAGCCAAAATGCAGCCCATATCCATGAGAATCTCAAGAGCAGGGGGTGGAGCAAGCCAGGCCTCAAACCACGAGAAGCTCCAGCCCAAAAGGCTACCAAAATGCAGCCCACATTCGGGAGAATCTAAGAGCAGGGGGTGGAGGAAGCCAGGCCTCAAACCACGAGAAGCTCCAGCCCAAAAGGCAGCGAAAATCCAGCCCACATCCGGGAGAATCTCAAGAGCAGGGGGTGGAGCAAGCCAGGCCTCAAACCACGAGAAGCTCCAGCCTAAAACGCAGCCAAAATCCAGCCCACATCCGGGAGAATCTCAAGAGCAGGGGGTGGAGCAAGCCAGGCCTCAAACCATGAGAAGCTCCAGCCCAAAAGTGAGCCAAAATCCAGCCCACATCCGGGAGAATCTCAAGAGCAGGGGGTGGAGCAAGCCAGGTCTCAAACCACGAGAAGCTCCAGCCCAAAAGGCAGCGAAAATCCAGCCCACATCCGGGAGAATCTCAAGAGCAGGGGGTGGAGCAAGCCAGGCCTCAAACCACGAGAAGCTCCAGCCTAAAACGCAGCCAAAATCCAGCCCACATTCAGGAGAATTTTAAGATCAGGGGGTGGAGCAAGCCAGGCCTCAAACCACGAGAAGCTCCAGCCCAAAAGGCAGCCAAAATCCAGCCCATATCCGGGAGAATCTCAAGAGCAGGGGGTGGAGCAAGCCAGGCCTCAAACCACGAGAAGCTCCAGCCCAAAAGGCTACCAAAATGCAGCCCACATTCGGGAGAATCTCAAGAGCAGGGGGTGGAGGAAGCCAGGCCTCAAACCACGAGAAGCTCCAGCCCAAAAGGCAGCCAATATGCAGTCCACATCTGGGAGAATCTCAAGAGCAGGGGGTGGAGCAAGCCAGGTCTCAAACCACGAGAAGCTCCAGCCCAAAAGGCAGCGAAAATCCAGCCCACATCCGGGAGAATCTCAAGAGCAGGGGGTGGAGCAAGCCAGGCCTCAAACCACGAGAAGCTCCAGCCTAAAACGCAGCCAAAATCCAGCCCACATTCAGGAGAATTTTAAGATCAGGGGGTGGAGCAAGCCAGGCCTCAAACCACGAGAACCTCTAGCCCAAAAGGCAGCCAAAATTCAGGCCACATCCGAGAGAATCTCAAGAGCAGGGGGTCGAGCAAGCCAGGCCTCAAACCACGAGAAGCTCCAGCCCAAAAGGCAGCCAAAATGCAGCCCACCTCCAGGAGAATCTCAAGAGCAGGGGGTGGAGCAAGCCAGGCCTCAAACCACGAGAACCTCCAGCCCAAAAGGCAGCCAAAATGCAGCCCACATCCGGGAGAATCTCAAGAGCAGGGGGTGGAGCAAGCCAGGCCTCAAACCACGAGAAGCTCCAGCCCAAAATGCAGCCAAAATCCAGCCCATATCCGGGAGAATCTCAAGAGCAGGGGGTGGAGCAAGCCAGGCCTCAAACCACGAGAAGCTCCGGCCCAAGAGACAGCCAAAATCCAGCCCACATCCGGGAGAATCTCAAGAGCAGGGGGTGGAGCAAGCCAGGCCTCAAACCACGAGAAGATCCAGCCCAAAAATCTACCAAAATGCAGCCCACATCCGGGACAATCTCAAGAGCAGGGGGTGGAGCAAGCCAGGCCTCAAACCACGAGAAGCTCCAGCCCAAAATGTAGCCAAAATGCAGCCCACATCCGGGAGAATCTCAAGAGCAGGGGGTGGAGCAAGCCAGGCCTCAAACCACGAGAAGCTCCAGCCCAAAAGGCAGCCAAAATCCAGCCCACATCCAGGAGAATATCAAGAGCAGGGGGTGGAGCAAGCCAGGCCTCAAACCATGAGAAGCTCCAGCCCAAAAGTGAGCCAAAATCCAGCCCACATCCAGGAGAATCTCAAGAGCAGGGGGTGGAGCAAGCCAGGCCTCAAACCACGAGAAGCTCCAGCCCAAAATTCAGCCAAAATCCAGCCCACATCCGGGAGAATCTAAAGAGCAGGGGGTGGAGCAAGCCAGGCCTCAAACCATGAGAAGCTCCAGCCCAAAAGGCAGCCAAAATGCAGCCCACATCCGGGAGAATCTCAAGAGCAGGGGGTGGTGCAAGCCAGGCCTCAAACCACGAGAAGCTCCAGCCCAAAAGGCAGCCAAAATCCAGCCCACATCCAGGAGAATCTCAAGAGCAGGGGGTGGAGCAAGCCAGGACTCAAACCATGAGAAGCTCCAGCCCAAAAGTGAGCCAAAATCCAGCCCACATCCGGGAGAATCTCAAGAGCAGGGGGTGGAGCAAGCCAGGCCTCAAACCACGAGAATCTCCAGCCCAAAAGGCAGCCAAAATCCAGCCCACATTCAGGAGAATTTCAAGAGCAGGGGGTGGAGCAAGCCAGGCCTCAAACCACGAGAACCTCCAGCCCAAAAGGCAGCCAAAATGCAGGCCACATCCGAGAGAATCTCAAGAGCAGGGGGTGGAGCAAGCCAGGCCTCAAACCACGAGAAGCTCCAGCCCAAAAGGCTACCAAAATGCAGCCCACATTCGGGAGAATCTCAAGAGCAGGGGGTGGAGCAAGCCAGGCCTCAAACCACGAGAAGCTCCAGCCCAAAAGGCAGCCAATATGCAGCCCACATCTGGGAGAATCTCAAGAGCAGGGGGTGGAGCAAGCCAGGTCTCAAACCACGAGAAGCTCCAGCCCAAAAGGCAGCGAAAATCCAGCCCACATCCGGGAGAATCTCAAGAGCAGGGGGTGGAGCAAGCCAGGCCTCAAACCACGAGAAGCTCCAGCCTAAAACGCAGCCAAAATCCAGCCCACATTCAGGAGAATTTTAAGATCAGGGGGTGGAGCAAGCCAGGCCTCAAACCACGAGAAGCTCCAGCCCAAAATTCAGCCAAAATCCAGCCCATATCCGGGAGAATCTAAAGAGCAGGGGGTGGAGCAAGCCAGGCCTCAAACCATGAGAAGCTCCAGCCCAAAAGGCAGCCAAAATGCAGCCCACCTCCGGGAGAATCTCAAGAGCAGGGGGTGGTGCAAGCCAGGCCTCAAACCACGAGAAGCTCCAGCCCAAAAGGCAGCCAAAATCCAGCCCACATCCAGGAGAATCTCAAGAGCAGGGGGTGGAGCAAGCCAGGCCTCAAACCATGAGAAGCTCCAGCCCAAAAGTGAGCCAAAATCCAGCCCACATCCGGGAGAATCTCAAGAGCAGGGGGTGGAGCAAGCCAGGCCTCAAACCACGAGAATCTCCAGCCCAAAAGGCAGCCAAAATCCAGCCCACATTCAGGAGAATTTCAAGAGCAGGGGGTGGAGCAAGCCAGGCCTCAAACCACGAGAACCTCCAGCCCAAAAGGCAGCCAAAATGCAGGCCACATCCGAGAGAATCTCAAGAGCAGGGGGTGGAGCAAGCCAGGCCTCAAACCACGAGAAGCTCCAGCCCAAAAGGCTACCAAAATGCAGCCCACATTCGGGAGAATCTCAAGAGCAGGGGGTGGAGCAAGCCAGGCCTCAAACCACGAGAAGCTCCAGCCCAAAAGGCAGCCAATATGCAGCCCACATCTGGGAGAATCTCAAGAGCAGGGGGTGGAGCAAGCCAGGTCTCAAACCACGAGAAGCTCCAGCCCAAAAGGCAGCGAAAATCCAGCCCACATCCGGGAGAATCTCAAGAGCAGGGGGTGGAGCAAGCCAGGCCTCAAACCACGAGAAGCTCCAGCCTAAAACGCAGCCAAAATCCAGCCCACATTCAGGAGAATTTTAAGATCAGGGGGTGGAGCAAGCCAGGCCTCAAACCACGAGAAGCTCCAGCCCAAAAGGCAGCCAAAATCCAGCCCATATCCGGGAGAATCTCAAGAGCAGGGGGTGGAGCAAGCCAGGCCTCAAACCACGAGAAGCTCCAGCCCAAAAGGCTACCAAAATGCAGCCCACATTCGGGAGAATCTCAAGAGCAGGGGGTGGAGGAAGCCAGGCCTCAAACCACGAGAAGCTCCAGCCCAAAAGGCAGCCAATATGCAGTCCACATCTGGGAGAATCTCAAGAGCAGGGGGTGGAGCAAGCCAGGTCTCAAACCACGAGAAGCTCCAGCCCAAAAGGCAGCGAAAATCCAGCCCACATCCGGGAGAATCTCAAGAGCAGGGGGTGGAGCAAGCCAGGCCTCAAACCACGAGAAGCTCCAGCCCAAAAGGCAGCCAAAATCCAGCCCACATTCAGGAGAATTTTAAGATCAGGGGGTGGAGCAAGCCAGGCCTCAAACCACGAGAACCTCTAGCCCAAAAGGCAGCCAAAATGCAGGCCACATCCGAGAGAATCTCAAGAGCAGGGGGTCGAGCAAGCCAGGCCTCAAACCACGAGAAGCTCCAGCCCAAAAGGCAGCCAAAATGCAGCCCACCTCCAGGAGAATCTCAAGAGCAGGGGGTGGAGCAAGCCAGGCCTCAAACCACGAGAACTTCCAGCCCAAAAGGCAGCCAAAATGCAGCCCACATCCGGGAGAATCTCAAGAGCAGGGGGTGGAGCAAGCCAGGCCTCAAACCACGAGAAGCTCCAGCCCAAAATGCAGCCAAAATCCAGCCCATATCCGGGAGAATCTCAAGAGCAGGGGGTGGAGCAAGCCAGGCCTCAAACCACGAGAAGCTCCGGCCCAAGAGACAGCCAAAATCCAGCCCACATCCGGGAGAATCTCAAGAGCAGGGGGTGGAGCAAGCCAGGCCTCAAACCACGAGAAGATCCAGCCCAAAAATCTACCAAAATGCAGCCCACATCCGGGACAATCTCAAGAGCAGGGGGTGGAGCAAGCCAGGCCTCAAACCACGAGAAGCTCCAGCCCAAAATGTAGCCAAAATGCAGCCCACATCCGGGAGAATCTCAAGAGCAGGGGGTGGAGCAAGCCAGGCCTCAAACCACGAGAAGCTCCAGCCCAAAAGGCAGCCAAAATCCAGCCCACATCCAGGAGAATATCAAGAGCAGGGGGTGGAGCAAGCCAGGCCTCAAACCATGAGAAGCTCCAGCCCAAAAGTGAGCCAAAATCCAGCCCACATCCGGGAGAATCTCAAGAGCAGGGGGTGGAGCAAGCCAGGCCTCAAACCACGAGAAGCTCCAGCCCAAAATTCAGCCAAAATCCAGCCCACATCCGGGAGAATCTAAAGAGCAGGGGGTGGAGCAAGCCAGGCCTCAAACCATGAGAAGCTCCAGCCCAAAAGGCAGCCAAAATGCAGTCCACATCCGGGAGAATCTCAAGAGCAGGGGGTGGTGCAAGCCAGGCCTCAAACCACGAGAAGCTCCAGCCCAAAAGGCAGCCAAAATCCAGCCCACATCCAGGAGAATCTCAAGAGCAGGGGGTGGAGCAAGCCAGGCCTCAAACCATGAGAAGCTCCAGCCCAAAAGTGAGCCAAAATCCAGCCCACATCCAGGAGAATATCAAGAGCAGGGGGTGGAGCAAGCCAGGCCTCAAACCATGAGAAGCTCCAGCCCAAAAGTGAGCCAAAATCCAGCCCACATCCGGGAGAATCTCAAGAGCAGGGGGTGGAGCAAGCCAGGCCTCAAACCACGAGAAGCTCCAGCCCAAAAGGCAGCCAAAATGCAGCCCACATCCGGGAGAATCTCAAGAGCAGGGGGTGGAGCAAGCCAGGCCTCAAACCACGAGAAGCTCCAGCCCAAAAGGCAGCCAAAATCCAGCCCACATTCAGGAGAATTTCAAGAGCAGGGGGTGGAGCAAGCCAGGCCTCAAACCACGAGAACCTCCAGCCCAAAAGGCAGCCAAAATGCAGGCCACATCCGAGAGAATCTCAAGAGCAGGGGGTGGAGCAAGCCAGGCCTCAAACCACGAGAAGCTCCAGCCCAAAAGGCAGCCAAAATGCAGCCCACATTCGGGAGAATCACAAGAGCAGGGGGTGGAGGAAGCCAGGCCTCAAACCACGAGAAGCTCCAGCCCAAAAGGCAGCCAAATGCAGCCCATATCCGGGAGAATCTCAAGAGCAGGGGGTGGAGCAAGCCAGGCCTCAAACCACGAGAAGCTCCAGCCCAAAAGGCAGCGAAAATGCAGCCCACATCCGAGAGAATCTCAAGAGCAGGGGGTGGAGCAAGCCAGGCCTCAAACCACGAGAAGCTCCAGCCCAAAATGCAGCCAAAATCCAGCCCACCTCCAGGAGAATCTCAAGAGCAGGGGGTGGAGCAAGCCAGGCCTCAAACCACGAGAAGCTCCAGCCCAAAAGGCAGCCAAAATGCAGCCCACATCCGGGACAATCTCAAGAGCAGGGGGTGGTGCAAGCCAGGCCTCAAACCACGAGAAGCTCCAGCCCAAAAGGCAGCCAAAATCCAGCCCACATCCAGGAGAATCTCAAGAGCAGGGGGTGGAGCAAGCCAGGCCTCAAACCATGAGAAGCTCCAGCCCAAAAGTGAGCCAAAATCCAGCCCACATCCGGGAGAATCTCAAGAGCAGGGGGTGGAGCAAGCCAAGCCTCAAACCACGAGAAGCTCCAGCCCAAAATTCAGCCAAAATGCAGCCCACATCCAGGAGAATATCAAGAGCAGGGGGTGGAGCAAGCCAGGCCTCAAACCATGAGAAGCTCCAGCCCAAAAGTGAGCCAAAATCCAGCCCACATCCGGGAGAATCTCAAGAGCAGTGGGTGGAGCAAGCCAGGCCTCAAACCATGAGAAGCTCCAGCCCAAAAGGCAGCCAAAATGCAGCCCACATCCGGGAGAATCTCAAGAGCAGGGGGTGGAGCAAGCCAGGCCTCAAACCACGAGAAGCTCCAGCCCAAAAGGCAGCCAAAATCCAGCCCACATTCAGGAGAATTTCGAGAGCAGGGGGTGGAGCAAGCCAGGCCTCAAACCACGAGAACCTCCAGCCCAAAAGGCAGCCAAAATGCAGGCCACATCCGAGAGAATCTCAAGAGCAGGGGGTGGAGCAAGCCAGGCCTCAAACCACGAGAAGCTCCAGCCCAAAAGGCTACCAAAATGCAGCCCACATTCGGGAGAATCTCAAGAGCAGGGGGTGGAGGAAGCCAGGCCTCAAACCACGAGAAGCTGCAGCCCAAAACACAGCCAAAATGCAGCCCACATCCGGGACAATCTCAAGAGCAGGGGGTGGTGCAAGCCAGGCCTCAAACCACGAGAAGCTCCAGCCCAAAAGGCAGCCAAAATGCAGCCCACATCCGGGACAATCTCAAGAGCAGGGGGTGGAACAAAAAAGGGGTCAAACCTCGAGAAGCTCCAGCCCAAAAGGCAGCCAAAATCCAGCCCATATCCGGGAGAATCTCAAGAGCAGGGGGTGGAGCAAGCCAGGCCTCAAACCACGAGAAGCTCCAGCCAAAAAGGCAGCCAAAATGCAGCCCACATTCAGGAGAATTTCAAGAGCAGGGGGTGGAGCAAGCCAGGCCTCAAACCACGAGAAGCTCCAGCCCAAAAGGCAGCCAAAATTCAGCCCACATCCGGGAGAATCTCAAGAGCAGGGGGTGGAGCAAGCCAGGCCTCAAACCACGAGAAGCTCCAGCCCAAAAGGCAGCCAAAATGCAGCCCACATTCAGGAGAATTTCAAGAGCAGGGGGTGGAGCAAGCCAGGCCTCAAACCACGAGAAGCTCCAGCCCAAGTATCAGCCAAAATGCAGCCCACATCCAGGATCATATGAAGAGCAGTGTGTGGAGCAAGCCAGGCCTCAAACCTCGAGAAGCTCCAGCCCAAAATGCAGCCAAAATTCAACCCACATCCCGGAGAATCTTAAGAGCAGGGGGTGGAGCAAGCCAGGCCTCAAACCACGAGAAGCTCCAGCCCAAAAGACAGCCAAAATGCAGCCCACATCTGGGAGTATATCAAGAGCAGGGGGTGGAGCAAGCCAGGCCTCAAACCACGAGAACCTCCAGCCCAAAAGGCAGCCAAAATGCAGTCCACATCCGGGAGAATCTCAAGAGCAGGGGGTGGTGCAAGCCAGGCCTCAAACCACGAGAAGCTCCAGCCCAAAAGGCAGCCAAAATCCAGCCCACATCCAGGAGAATCTCAAGAGCAGGGGGTGGAGCAAGCCAGGCCTCAAACCATGAGAAGCTCCAGCCCAAAAGGCAGCCAAAATGCAGTCCACATCCGGGAGAATCTCAAGAGCAGGGGGTGGTGCAAGCCAGGCCTCAAACCACGAGAAGCTCCAGCCCAAAAGGCAGCCAAAATCCAGCCCACATCCAGGAGAATCTCAAGAGCAGGGGGTGGAGCAAGCCAGGCCTCAAACCACGAGAAGCTCCAGCCCAAAAGGCAGCCAAATGCAGCCCATATCCGGGAGAATCTCAAGAGCAGGGGGTGGAGCAAGCCAGGTCTCAAACCACGAGAAGCTCCAGCCCAAAAGGCAGCGAAAATGCAGCCCACATCCGGGAGAATCTCAAGAGCAGGGGGTGGAGCAAGCCAGGCCTCAAACCACGAGAAGCTCCAGCCCAAAATGCAGCCAAAATCCAGCCCACCTCCAGGAGAATCTCAAGAGCAGGGGGTGGAGCAAGCCAGGCCTCAAACCACGAGAAGCTCCAGCCCAAAAGGCAGCCAAAATGCAGGCCACATCCGAGAGAATCTCAAGAGCAGGTGGTGGAGCAAGCCAGGCCTCAAACCACGAGAAGCTCCAGCCCAAAAGGCTACCAAAATGCAGCCCACATTCGGGAGAATCTCAAGAGCAGGGGGTGGAGGAAGCCAGGCCTCAAACCACGAGAAGCTGCAGCCCAAAACACAGCCAAAATGCAGCCCACATCCGGGACAATCTCAAGAGCAGGGGGTGGTGCAAGCCAGGCCTCAAACCACGAGAAGCTCCAGCCCAAAAGGCAGCCAAAATGCAGCCCACATCCGGGACAATCTCAAGAGCAGGGGGTGGAACAAAAAAGGGGTCAAACCTCGAGAAGCTCCAGCCCAAAAGGCAGCCAAAATCCAGCCCATATCCGGGAGAATCTCAAGAGCAGGGGGTGGAGCAAGCCAGGCCTCAAACCACGAGAAGCTCCAGCCAAAAAGGCAGCCAAAATGCAGCCCACATTCAGGAGAATTTCAAGAGCAGGGGGTGGAGCAAGCCAGGCCTCAAACCACGAGAAGCTCCAGCCAAAAAGGCAGCCAAAATGCAGCCCACATCCGGGAGAATCTCAAGAGCAGGGGGTGGAGCAAGCCAGGCCTCAAACCACGAGAAGCTCCAGCCCAAAAGGCAGCCAAAATGCAGCCCACATTCAGGAGAATTTCAAGAGCAGGGGGTGGAGCAAGCCAGGCCTCAAACCACGAGAAGCTCCAGCCCAAGTATCAGCCAAAATGCAGCCCACATCCAGGATCATATGAAGAGCAGTGTGTGGAGCAAGCCAGGCCTTAAACCTCGAGAAGCTCCAGCCCAAAATGCAGCCAAAATTCAACCCACATCCGGGAGAATCTTAAGAGCAGGGGGTGGAGCAAGCCAGGCCTCAAACCACGAGAAGCTCCAGCCCAAAAGACAGCCAAAATGCAGCCCACATCTGGGAGTATATCAAGAGCAGGGGGTGGAGCAAGCCAGGCCTCAAACCACGAGAAGCTCCAGCCCAAAAGGCAGCCAAAATGCAGGCCACATCCGAGAGAATCTCAAGAGCAGGTGGTGGAGCAAGCCAGGCCTCAAACCACGAGAAGCTCCAGCCCAAAAGGCTACCAAAATGCAGCCCACATTCGGGAGAATCTCAAGAGCAGGGGGTGGAGGAAGCCAGGCCTCAAACCACGAGAAGCTGCAGCCCAAAACACAGCCAAAATGCAGCCCACATCCGGGACAATCTCAAGAGCAGGGGGTGGTGCAAGCCAGGCCTCAAACCACGAGAAGCTCCAGCCCAAAAGGCAGCCAAAATGCAGCCCACATCCGGGACAATCTCAAGAGCAGGGGGTGGAACAAAAAAGGGGTCAAACCTCGAGAAGCTCCAGCCCAAAAGGCAGCCAAAATCCAGCCCATATCCGGGAGAATCTCAAGAGCAGGGGGTGGAGCAAGCCAGGCCTCAAACCACGAGAAGCTCCAGCCAAAAAGGCAGCCAAAATGCAGCCCACATTCAGGAGAATTTCAAGAGCAGGGGGTGGAGCAAGCCAGGCCTCAAACCACGAGAAGCTCCAGCCAAAAAGGCAGCCAAAATGCAGCCCACATCCGGGAGAATCTCAAGAGCAGGGGGTGGAGCAAGCCAGGCCTCAAACCACGAGAAGCTCCAGCCCAAAAGGCAGCCAAAATGCAGCCCACATTCAGGAGAATTTCAAGAGCAGGGGGTGGAGCAAGCCAGGCCTCAAACCACGAGAAGCTCCAGCCCAAGTATCAGCCAAAATGCAGCCCACATCCAGGATCATATGAAGAGCAGTGTGTGGAGCAAGCCAGGCCTTAAACCTCGAGAAGCTCCAGCCCAAAATGCAGCCAAAATTCAACCCACATCCGGGAGAATCTTAAGAGCAGGGGGTGGAGCAAGCCAGGCCTCAAACCACGAGAAGCTCCAGCCCAAAAGGCAGCCAAAATCCAGCCCATATCCGGGAGAATCTCAAGAGCAGGGGGTGGAGCAAGCCAGGCCTCAAACCACGAGAAGCTCCAGCCAAAAAGGCAGCCAAAATGCAGCCCACATTCAGGAGAATTTCAAGAGCAGGGGGTGGAGCAAGCCAGGCCTCAAACCACGAGAAGCTCCAGCCAAAAAGGCAGCCAAAATGCAGCCCACATCCGGGAGAATCTCAAGAGCAGGGGGTGGAGCAAGCCAGGCCTCAAACCACGAGAAGCTCCAGCCCAAAAGGCAGCCAAAATGCAGCCCACATTCAGGAGAATTTCAAGAGCAGGGGGTGGAGCAAGCCAGGCCTCAAACCACGAGAAGCTCCAGCCCAAGTATCAGCCAAAATGCAGCCCACATCCAGGATCATATGAAGAGCAGTGTGTGGAGCAAGCCAGGCCTTAAACCTCGAGAAGCTCCAGCCCAAAATGCAGCCAAAATTCAACCCACATCCGGGAGAATCTTAAGAGCAGGGGGTGGAGCAAGCCAGGCCTCAAACCACGAGAAGCTCCAGCCCAAAAGACAGCCAAAATGCAGCCCACATCTGGGAGTATATCAAGAGCAGGGGGTGGAGCAAGCCAGGCCTCAAACCACGAGAAGCTCCAGCCCAAAAGGCAGCCAAAATGCAGGCCACATCCGAGAGAATCTCAAGAGCAGGTGGTGGAGCAAGCCAGGCCTCAAACCACGAGAAGCTCCAGCCCAAAAGGCTACCAAAATGCAGCCCACATTCGGGAGAATCTCAAGAGCAGGGGGTGGAGGAAGCCAGGCCTCAAACCACGAGAAGCTGCAGCCCAAAACACAGCCAAAATGCAGCCCACATCCGGGACAATCTCAAGAGCAGGGGGTGGTGCAAGCCAGGCCTCAAACCACGAGAAGCTCCAGCCCAAAAGGCAGCCAAAATGCAGCCCACATCCGGGACAATCTCAAGAGCAGGGGGTGGAACAAAAAAGGGGTCAAACCTCGAGAAGCTCCAGCCCAAAAGGCAGCCAAAATCCAGCCCATATCCGGGAGAATCTCAAGAGCAGGGGGTGGAGCAAGCCAGGCCTCAAACCACGAGAAGCTCCAGCCAAAAAGGCAGCCAAAATGCAGCCCACATTCAGGAGAATTTCAAGAGCAGGGGGTGGAGCAAGCCAGGCCTCAAACCACGAGAAGCTCCAGCCAAAAAGGCAGCCAAAATGCAGCCCACATCCGGGAGAATCTCAAGAGCAGGGGGTGGAGCAAGCCAGGCCTCAAACCACGAGAAGCTCCAGCCCAAAAGGCAGCCAAAATGCAGCCCACATTCAGGAGAATTTCAAGAGCAGGGGGTGGAGCAAGCCAGGCCTCAAACCACGAGAAGCTCCAGCCCAAGTATCAGCCAAAATGCAGCCCACATCCAGGATCATATGAAGAGCAGTGTGTGGAGCAAGCCAGGCCTTAAACCTCGAGAAGCTCCAGCCCAAAATGCAGCCAAAATTCAACCCACATCCGGGAGAATCTTAAGAGCAGGGGGTGGAGCAAGCCAGGCCTCAAACCACGAGAAGCTCCAGCCCAAAAGACAGCCAAAATGCAGCCCACATCTGGGAGTATATCAAGAGCAGGGGGTGGAGCAAGCCAGGCCTCAAACCACGAGAAGCTCCAGCCCAAAAGGCAGCCAAAGTCCAGCCCACATCCGGGAGAATCTCAAGAGCAGGGGGTGGAGCAAGCCAGGCCTCAAACCACGAGAACCTCCAGCCCAAAAGGCAGCCAAAATGCAGGCCACATCCGAGAGAATCTCAAGAGCAGGGGGTGGAGCAAGCCAGGCCTCAAACCACAAGAAGCTCCAGCCCAAAAGGCAGCCAAAATGCAGCCCACCTCCAGGAGAATCTCAAGAGCAGGGGGTGGAGCAAGCCAGGCCTCAAACCACGAGAAGCTCCAGCCCAAAATGCAGCCAAAATCCAGCCCACATCCGGGAGAATCTTAAGAGCAGGGGGTGGAGGAAGCCAGGCCTCAAACCACGAGAAGCTCCAGCCCAAAAGGCAGCCAATATGCAGCCCACATCTGGGAGAATCTCAAGAGCAGGGGGTGGAGCAAGCCAGGCCTCAAACCACGAGAAGCTCCAGCCCAAAAGGCAGCGAAAATCCAGCCCACATCCGGGAGAATCTCAAGAGCAGGGGGTGGAGCAAGCCAGGCCTCAAACCACGAGAAGCTCCAGCCTAAAACTCAGCCAAAATCCAGCCCACATTCAGGAGAATTTCAAGAGCAGGGGGTGGAGCAAGCCAGGCCTCAAACCACGAGAACCTCCAGCCCAAAAGGCAGCCAAAATGCAGGCCACATCCGAGAGAATCTCAAGAGCAGGGGGTCGAGGAAGCCAGGCCTCAAACCACGAGAAGCTCCAGCCCAAAAGGCAGCCAAAATGCAGCCCACCTCCAGGAGAATCTCAAGAGCAGGGGGTGGAGCAAGCCAGGCCTCAAACCACGAGAAGCTCCAGCCCAAAATGCAGCCAAAATCCAGCCCACATCCGGGAGAATTTCAAGAGCAGGGGGTGGAGCAAGCCAGGCCTCAAACCACGAGAAGCTCCAGCCCAAAATGCAGCCAAAATGCAGCCCATATCCGGGAGAATCTCAAGAGCAGGGGGTGGAGCAAGCCAGGCCTCAAACCACGAGAAGCTCCAGCCCAAAAGGCAGCCAAAATCCAGCCCACATCCGGGAGAATCTCAAGAGCAGGGGCTGGAGCAAGCCAGGCCTCAAACCACGAGAAGCTCCAGCCCAAAATGCTACCAAAATGCAGCCCACATCCGGGACAATCTCAAGAGCAGGGGGTGGAGCAAGCCAGGCCTCAAACCACGAGAAGCTCCAGCCCAAAAAGCTACCAAAATGCAGCCCACCTCCGGGAGAATCTCAAGAGCAGGGGGTGGAGCAAGCCAGGCCTCAAACCACGAGAAGCTGCAGCCCAAAACACAGCCAAAATGCAGCCCACATCCGGGACAATCTCAAGAGCAGGGGGTGGAGCAAGCCAGGCCTCAAACCACGAGAAGCTCCAGCCCAAAATTCAGCCAAAATGCAGCCCACATCCAGGAGAATATCAAGAGCAGGGGGTGGAGCAAGCCAGGCCTCAAACCACGAGAAGCTCCAGCCCAAAAGGCAGCCAAAATGCAGCCCACATGCGGGAGAATCTCAAGAGCAGGGGGTGGAGCAAGCCAGGCCTCAAACCACGAGAAGCTCCAGCCCATAAGGCAGCAACAATGCAGGCCATATCTGGGAGAATCTCAAGAGCAGGGGGTGGAGCAAGCCAGGCCCCAAACCACGAGAAGCTCCAGCCCAAAAGGCAGCCAAAATGCAGCCCACATCCGGGAGAATCTCAAGAGCAGTGGGTGGAGCAAGCCAGGCCTCAAACCACGAGAAGCTCCAGCCCAAAAGGCAGCCAAAATGCAGGCCACATCTGGGAGAATCTCAAGAGCAGGGGGTGGAGCAAGCCAGGCCTCAAACCACGAGAAGCTCCAGCCCAAAAGGCAGCCAAAATTCAGGCCACATGCGGGAGTATCTCAAGAGCAGGGGGTCGAGCAAGGTAGGCCTCAAACCACGAGAAGCTCCAGCCCAAAAATGCAGCCAAAATGCAGCCCACATTCGGGAGAATCTCAAGAGCAGGGGGTGGAGCAAGCCAGGCCTCAAACCACGAGAAGCTCCAGCCCAAGTATCAGCCAAAATGCACCCCACATCCAGGATCATATGAAGAGCAGTGTGTGGAGGAAGCCAGGCCTCAAACCTCGAGAAGCTCCAGCCCAAAATGCAGCCAAAATTCAACCCACATCCGGGAGAATCTTAAGAGCAGGGGGTGGAGCAAGCCAGGCCTCAAACCACGAGAAGCTCCAGCCCAAAAGGCAGCCAATATGCAGCCCACATCCAGGAGAATATCAAGAGCAGGGGGTGGAGCAAGCCAGGCCTCAAACCACGAGAAGCTCCAGCCCAAGTATCAGCGAAAATGCAGCCCACATCCAGGATCATATGAAGAGCAGTGTGTGGAGCAAGCCAGGCCTCAAACCTCGAGAAGCTCCAGCCCAAAAGTGAGCCAAAATCCAGCCCACATCCGGGAGAATCTCAAGAGCAGGGGTGGAGCAAGCCAGGCCTCAAACCACGAGAAGCTCCAGCCCAAAATTCAGCCAAAATGCAGCCCACATCCAGGAGAATATCAAGAGCAGGGGGTGGAGCAAGCCAGGCCTCAAACCACAAGAAGCTCCAGCCCAAAAGGCAGCCAAAATCCAGCCCACATTCAGGAGAATTTCGAGAGCAGGGGGTGGAGCAAGCCAGGCCTCAAACCACGAGAACCTCCAGCCCAAAAGGCAGCCAAAATGCAGGCCACATCCGAGAGAATCTCAAGAGCAGGGGGTGGAGCAAGCCAGGCCTCAAACCACGAGAAGCTCCAGCCCAAAAGGCTACCAAAATGCAGCCCACATTCGGGAGAATCTCAAGAGCAGGGGGTGGAGGAAGCCAGGCCTCAAACCACGAGAAGCTGCAGCCCAAAACACAGCCAAAATGCAGCCCACATCCGGGACAATCTCAAGAGCAGGGGGTGGTGCAAGCCAGGCCTCAAACCACGAGAAGCTCCAGCCCAAAAGGCAGCCAAAATGCAGCCCACATCCGGGACAATCTCAAGAGCAGGGGGTGGAACAAAAAAGGGGTCAAACCTCGAGAAGCTCCAGCCCAAAAGGCAGCCAAAATCCAGCCCACATCCGGGAGAATCTCAAGAGCAGGGTGTGGAGCAAGCCAGGCCTCAAACCACGAGAAGCTCCAGCCCAAAAGGCAGCCAAAATGCACGCCACATGCGGGACAATTTCAAGAGCAGGGGGTGGAGCAAGGCAGGCCTCAAACCACGAGAAGCTCCAGCCCAAAATGCAGCCAAAATGCAGCCCACATTCAGGAGAATTTCAAGAGCAGGGGGTGGAGCAAGCCAGGCCTCAAACCACGAGAAGCTCCAGCCCAAAATGCAGCCAAAATCCAGCCCACATCCGGGAGAATCTTAAGAGCAGGGGGTGGAGGAAGCCAGGCCTCAAACCACGAGAAGCTCCAGCCTAAAACTCAGCCAAAATCCAGCCCACATTCAGGAGAATTTCAAGAGCAGGGGGTGGAGCAAGCCAGGCCTCAAACCACGAGAAGCTCCAGCCCAAAACACAGCCAAAATGCAGCCCACATCCGGGACAATCTCAAGAGCAGGGGGTGGAGCAAGCCAGGCCTCAAACCACGAGAAGCTCCAGCCCAAAACACAGCCAAAATGCAGCCCACATCCGGGACAATCTCAAGAGCAGGGGGTGGAGCAAGCCAGGCCTCAAACCACGAGAAGCTCCAGCCCAAAATTCAGCCAAAATGCAGCCCACATCCGGGAGAATCTCAAGAGCAGGGGGTGGAGCAAGCCAGGCCTCAAACCACGAGAAGCTCCAGCCCAAAAGGCAGCAACAATGCAGCCCACATCTGGGAGAATCTCAAGAGCAGGGGGTGGAGCAAGCCAGGCCCCAAACCACGAGAAGCTCCAGCCCAAAAGGCAGCCAAAATGCAGCCCACATCCGGGAGAATCTCAAGAGCAGTGGGTGGAGCAAGCCAGGCCTCAAACCACGAGAAGCTCCAGCCCAAAAGGCAGCCAAAATGCAGGCCACATCTGGGAGAATCTCAAGAGCAGGGGGTGGAGCAAGCCAGGCCTCAAACCACGAGAAGCTCCAGCCCAAAATGCAGCCAAAATTCAGGTCACATGCGGGAGTATCTCAAGAGCAGGGGGTCGAGCAAGGTAGGCCTCAAACCACGAGAAGCTCCAGCCCAAAATGCAGCCAAAATGCAGCCCACATCCGGGAGAATCTCAAGAGCAGGGGGTGGAGCAAGCCAGGCCTCAAAACACGAGAAGCTCCAGCCCAAAAATGCAGCCAAAATGCAGCGCACATCCGGGAGAATGTCAAGAGCAGGGGGTGGAGCAAGCCAGGCCTCAAACCACGAGAAGCTCCAGCCCTAAAGGCAGCCAAAATGCAGCCCACATCCGGGAGAATCTCAAGAGCAGGGGGTGGAACAAAAAAGGGGTCAAACCACGAGAAGCTCCAGCCCAAAAAGCTGCCAAAATGCACGCCACATGCGGGAGAATTTCAAGAGCAGGGGGTGGAGCAAGGCAGGCCTCAAACCACGAGAAGCTCCAGCCTAAAACACAGCCAAAATCCAGCCCACATTCAGGAGAATTTCAAGAGCAGGGGGTGGAGCAAGCCAGGCCTCAAACCACGAGAAGCTCCAGCCCAAGTATCAGCCAAAATGCACCCCACATCCAGGATCATATGAAGAGCAGTGTGTGGAGCAAGCCAGGCCTCAAACCTCGAGAAGCTCCAGCCCAAAATGCAGCCAAAATTCAACCCACATCCGGGAGAATCTTAAGAGCAGGGGGTGGAGCAAGCCAGGCCTCAAACCACGAGAAGCTCCAGCCCAAAAGGCAGCCAAAATCCAGCCCACATCCGGGAGAATCTCAAGAGCAGGGTGTGGAGCAAGCCAGGCCTCAAACCACGAGAAGCTCCAGCCCAAAAGGCAGCCAAAATGCACGCCACATGCGGGACAATTTCAAGAGCAGGGGGTGGAGCAAGGCAGGCCTCAAACCACGAGAAGCTCCAGCCTAAAACACAGCCAAAATGCAGCCCATATTCAGGAGAATTTCAAGAGCAGGGGGTGGAGCAAGCCAGGCCTCAAACCACGAGAAGCTCCAGCCCAAGTATCAGCCAAAATGCAGCCCACATCCAGGATCATATGAAGAGCAGTGTGTGGAGCAAGCCAGGCCTCAAACCTCGAGAAGCTCCAGCCCAAAATGCAGCCAAAATTCAACCCACATCCGGGAGAATCTTAAGAGCAGGGGGTGGAGCAAGCCAGGCCTCAAACCACGAGAAGCTCCAGCCCAAAAGACAGCCAAAATGCAGCCCACATCTGGGAGTATATCAAGAGCAGGGGGTGGAGGAAGCCAGGCCTCAAACCACGAGAAGCTCCAGCCCAAAATGCAGCCAAAATCCAGCCCACATCCGGGAGAATCTTAAGAGCAGGGGTTGGAGGAAGCCAGGCCTCAAACCACGAGAAGCTCCAGCCTAAACCTCAGCCAAAATCCAGCCCACATCCGGGAGAATTTCAAGAGCAGGGGGTGGAGCAAGCCAGGCCTCAAACCACGAGAAGCTCCAGCCCAAAAGGCAGCCAAAATGCAGGAAACATCCGAGAGAATCTCAAGAGCAGGGGGTGGAGCAAGCCAGGCCTCAAACCACGAGAAGCTCCAGCCCAAAAGGCAGCCAAAATGCAGCCCACCTCCAGGAGAATCTCAAGAGCAGGGGGTGGAGCAAGCCAGGCCTCAAACCACGAGAAGCTCCAGCCCAAAATGCAGCCAAAATGCAGCCCACATCCGGGAGAATCTCAAGAGCAGGGGGTGGAGCAAGCCTGGCCTCAAACCACGAGAAGCTCCAGCCCAAAACACAGCCAAAATGCAGCCCACATCCGGGACAATCTCAAGAGCAGGGGGTGGAGCAAGCCAGGCCTCAAACCACGAGAAGCTCCAGCCCAAAAGGCAGCCAAAATGCAGGCCACATCTGGGAGAATCTCAAGAGCAGGGGGTGGAGCAAGCCAGGCCTCAAACCACGAGAAGCTCCAGCCCAAAAGGCAGCCAAAATGCAGCCCACATCCGGGAGTATCTCAAGAGCAGGGGGTCGAGCAAGGCAGGCCTCAAACCACGAGAAGCTCCAGCCCAAGTATCAGCCAAAATGCACCCCACATCCAGGATCATATGAAGAGCAGTGTGTGGAGCAAGCCAGGCCTCAAACCTCGAGAAGCTCCAGCCCAAAATGCAGCCAAAATTCAACCCACATCCGGGAGAATCTTAAGAGCAGGGGGTGGAGCAAGCCAGGCCTCAAACCACGAGAAGCTCCAGCCCAAAAGGCAGCCAATATGCAGCCCACATCTGGGAGAATCTCAAGAGCAGGGGGTGGAGCAAGCCAGGCCTCAAACCACGAGAAGCTCCAGCCCAAAACGCAGCGAAAATCCAGCCCACATCCGGGAGAATCTCAAGAGCAGGGGGTGGAGCAAGCCAGGCCTCAAACCACGAGAAGCTCCAGCCCAAGAATCACCCAGAATGCAGCCCACATCCGGGAGAATCTCAAGAGCAGGGGGTGGAGCAAGCCAGGCCTCAAAACACGAGAAGCTCCAGCCCAAAAGGCAGCCAAAATGCAGGCCACCTCCGGGAGAATCTCAAGAGCAGGGGGTGGAGCAAGCCAGGCCTCAAACCACGAGAATTTCCAGCCCAAATGTCACCCAGAATGCAGCCCACATCCGGGAGAATCTCAAGAGCAGGGGGTGGAGCAAGGCAGGCCTCAAACCACGAGAAGCTCCAGCCTAAAACGCAGCCAAAATCCAGCCCACATTCAGGAGAATTTCAAGAGCAGGTGGTGGAGCAAGCCAGGCCTCAAACCACGAGAAGCTCCAGCCCAAGTATCAGCGAAAATGCAGCCCACATCCAGGATCATATGAAGAGCAGTGTGTGGAGCAAGCCAGGCCTCAAACCTCGAGAAGCTCCAGCCCAAAAGGCAGCCAAAATCCAGCCCACATCCGGGAGAATCTTAAGAGCAGGGGGTGGAGCAAGCCAGGCCTCAAACCACGAGAAGCTCCAGCCCAAAATGCAGCAAAAATGCCGCCCACATCCGGGAGAATCTTAAGAGCAGGGGGTGGAGCAAGCCAGGCCTCAAACCACGAGAAGCTCCAGCCCAAAATCCAGCCAAAATCCAGCCCACATCCCGGAGAATCTCAAGAGCAGGGTGTGGAGCAAGCCAGGCCTCAAACCACGAGAAGCTCCAGCCCAAAAGGCAGCCAAAATGCAGCCCACATCCAAAAGAATATGAAGAGCAGGGGGTGGAGCAAGCCAGGCCTCAAACCACGAGAAGCTCCAGCCCAAAAGGCAGCCAAAATCTAGCCCACATCCGGGAGAATCTCAAGAGCAGGGGGTGGAGCAAGCCAGGCCTCAAACCACGAGAAGCTCCAGCCCAAAAGGCAGCCAAAATGCAGCCCACATCTGGGAGAATCTCAAGAGCAGGGGGTGGAGCAAGCCAGGCCTCAAACCACGAGAAGCTCCAGCCCAAAAGGCAGCCAAAACCAGCCCACATCCGGGAGAATGTCAAGAGCAGGGGGTGGAGCAAGCCAGGCCTCAAACCACGAGAAGCTCCAGCCCAAAAGGCAGCCAAAATGCAGCCCACATCCAGGAGAATCTCAAGAGCAGGGGGTGGAGCAAGCCAGGCCTCAAACCACGAGAAGCTCCAGCCCAAAAGGGAGCCAAAATCCAGCCCACATCCGGGAGAATCTCAAGAGCAGGGGGTGGAGCAAGCCAGGCCTCAAACCACGAGAAGCTCCAGCCCAAAAATGCAGCCAAAATGCAGCCCATATCCGGGAGAATCTCAAGAGCAGGGGGTGGAGCAAGCCAGGCCTCAAACCACGAGAAGCTCCAGCCCAAAAGGCAGCCAAAATGCAGCCCACATCCGGGAGAATCTCAAGAGCAGGGGGTGGAGCAAGCCAGGCCTCAAACCACGAGAAGCTCCAGCCCAAAAGGCAGCCAAAATGCAGGCCACATCCGAGAGAATCTCAAGAGCAGGGGGTGGAGCAAGCCAGGCCTCAAACCACGAGAAGCTCCAGCCCAAAAGGCAGCCAAAATGCAGGCCACATCCGAGAGAATCTCAAGAGCAGGGGGTGGAGCAAGCCAGGCCTCAAACCACGAGAAGCTGCAGCCCAAAAGGCAGCCAAAATCCAGCCCACATCCGGGAGAATCTCAAGAGCAGGGGGTGGAGCAAGCCAGGCCTCAAACCACGAGAAGCTCCAGCCCAAAAGGCAGCCAAAATCCAGCCCACATTCAGGAGAATTTCAAGAGCAGGGGGTGGAGCAAGCCAGGCCTCAAACCACGAGAAACTCCAGCCCAAGTATAAGCCAAAATGCAGCCCACATCCAGGATGATATGAAGAGCAGTGTGTGGAGCAAGCCAGGCCTCAAACCACGAGAAGCTCCAGCCCAAAATGCAGCCAAAATCCAGCACACATCCGTGAGAATCTCAAGAGCAGGGGGTGGAGAAAGCCAGGCCTCAAACCACGAGAAGCTCCACCCCAAAATCAACCAAAATGCAGCCCACATCCAGGACAATCTCAAGAGCAGGGGGTGGAGCAAGCCAGGCCTCAAACCACGAGAAGCTCCAGTCCAAAAGGCAGCCAAAATGCAGCCCACATCCGGGAGAATCTCAAGAGCAGGGGATGGAGCAAGCCAGGCCTCAAGCCACGAGAAGCTCCAGCCCAAAAGGCAGACAAAATCCAGCCCACATTCGAGAGAATCTCAAGAGCAGGGGTTGGAGCAAGCCAGGCCTCAAACCACGAGAAGCTCCAGCCCAAAAGGCAGCCAAAATCCAGCCCACCTCTGGGAGAATCTCAAGAGCAGGGGGTGGAGCAAGCCAGGCCTCAAACCACGAGAAGCTCCAGCCCTAAAGGCAGCCAAAATGCAGCCCACCTCTGGGAGAATATCAAGAGCAGGGGGTGGAGGAAGCCAGGCCTCAAACCACGAGAAACTCCAGCCCAAAAAGCAGCCAAAATGCAGCCCACCTCTGGGAGAATATCAAGAGCACGGAGGGGAGCAAGCCAGGCCTCAAACTACGAGAAGCTCCAGCCCAAAAGGCAGCCAAAACCCAGCCCACATCCGGGAGAATATTACGTGCAGGGGGTGGAGCAAGCCAGGCCTCAAACTACGAGAAGCTCCAGCCCAAAATGCAGCCAAAATGCAGCCCACATCCGGAGAATCTCAAGAGCAGGGGGTGGAGCAAGCCAGGACTTAAACCACGAGAAGCTCCAGCCCAAAAGGCAGCCAAAATCCAGCCCACATCCGGGAGAATCTCAAGAGCAGGGGGTGGAGCAAGCCAGGCCTCAAACCATGATAAGCTCCAGCCCAAAAGGCAGCCAAAATGCAGCCCACATCCAGGAAAATATCAAGAGCAGGGTTTGGAGCAAGCCAGGCCTCAAACCACGAGAAGCTCCAGCCCAAAAGGCAGCCAAAATGCAGCCCACCTCCGGGCGAATCTCAAGAGCAGGGGTTGGAGCAAGCCAGGCCTCAAACGACGAGAAGCTCCAGCCCAAAAGGCAGACAAAATCCAGCCCAACTCCGGGAGAATCTCAAGAGCAGGGGGTGGAGCAAGACAGGCCTCAAACCACGAGAAGCTCCAGCCCAAAAGGCAGCCAAAATCCAGCCCACATCCGGGAGAATATCAAGAGCAGGGGGTGGAGCAAGCCAGGCCTCAAACCACGAGAAGCTCCAGCCCAAAAGGCAGCCAAAATCCAGCCCATATCCGGGAGAATCTCAAGAGCAGGGGGTGGAGCAAGCCAGGCCTCAAACCACGAGAAGCTCCAGCCCAAAAAGCAGCCAAAATGCAGCCCACCTCTGGCAGAATATTAAGAGCAAGGAGGGGAGCAAGCCAGGCCTCAAACCACGAGAAGCTCCAGTCCAAAAGGCAGCCAAAATCCAGCCCAACTTGAGGACAATCTCAAGAGCAGGGGATGGAGCAAGCCAGGCCTCAAACCACGAGAAGCTCCAGCCCAAAAGGCAGCCAAAATCCAGCCCACCTCTGGGAGAATGACAAGAGCAGGGGGTGGAGCAAGCCAGGCCTCAAACCACGAGAATCTCCAGCCCAAAATGCAGCCAAAATCCAGCACACATCAGCAAGAATCTCAAGAGCAGGGGGTGGAGCAAGCCAGGCCTCAAACCACGTGAAGCTCCAGCCCAAAATGCAGCCAAAATCCAGCCCACATCCAGGAGAATCTCAAGAGCAGGGGGTGAAGCAAGCCAGGCCTCAAACCACGAGAAGCTCTAGCCCAAAAGGCAGCCAAACTCCAGCCCATATCCGGGAGAATCTCAAGAGCAGGGGGTGGAGCAAGCCAGGCCTCAAACCACGAAAACCTCCAGCCCAAAAGGCAGCCAAAATGCAGCCCACCTCTGGGAGAATATTAAGAGCACGGAGGGGAGCAATCCAGGCCTCAAACCACAAGAAGCTCCAGCCCAAAAGGCAGCCAAAATGCAGCCCACATCCGGGAGAATCTCAAGAGCAGGGGGTGGAGCAAGCCAGGCCTCAAACCACGAGAAGCTCCAGCCCAAAAGGGAGCCAAAATCCAGCCCACATCCGGGAGAATCTCAAGAGCAGGGGGTGGAGCAAGCCAGGCCTCAAACCACGAGAAGCTCCAGCCCAAAAATGCAGCCAAAATGCAGCCCATATCCGGGAGAATCTCAAGAGCAGGGGGTGGAGCAAGCCAGGCCTCAAACCACGAGAAGCTCCAGCCCAAAAGGCAGCCAAAATGCAGCCCACATCGGGGAGAATCTCAAGAGCAGGGGGTGGAGCAAGCCAGGCCTCAAACCACGAGAAGCTCCAGCCCAAAAGGCAGCCAAAATGCAGGCCACATCCGAGAGAATCTCAAGAGCAGGGGGTGGAGCAAGCCAGGCCTCAAACCACGAGAAGCTCCAGCCCAAAAGGCAGCCAAAATGCAGGCCACATCCGAGAGAATCTCAAGAGCAGGGGGTGGAGCAAGCCAGGCCTCAAACCACGAGAAGCTGCAGCCCAAAAGGCAGCCAAAATCCAGCCCACATCCGGGAGAATCTCAAGAGCAGGGGGTGGAGCAAGCCAGGCCTCAAACCACGAGAAGCTCCAGCCCAAAAGGCAGCCAAAATCCAGCCCACATTCAGGAGAATTTCAAGAGCAGGGGGTGGAGCAAGCCAGGCCTCAAACCACGAGAAACTCCAGCCCAAGTATAAGCCAAAATGCAGCCCACATCCAGGATGATATGAAGAGCAGTGTGTGGAGCAAGCCAGGCCTCAAACCACGAGAAGCTCCAGCCCAAAATGCAGCCAAAATCCAGCACACATCCGTGAGAATCTCAAGAGCAGGGGGTGGAGAAAGCCAGGCCTCAAACCACGAGAAGCTCCACCCCAAAATCAACCAAAATGCAGCCCACATCCAGGACAATCTCAAGAGCAGGGGGTGGAGCAAGCCAGGCCTCAAACCACGAGAAGCTCCAGTCCAAAAGGCAGCCAAAATGCAGCCCACATCCGGGAGAATCTCAAGAGCAGGGGATGGAGCAAGCCAGGCCTCAAGCCACGAGAAGCTCCAGCCCAAAAGGCAGACAAAATCCAGCCCACATTCGAGAGAATCTCAAGAGCAGGGGTTGGAGCAAGCCAGGCCTCAAACCACGAGAAGCTCCAGCCCAAAAGGCAGCCAAAATCCAGCCCACCTCTGGGAGAATCTCAAGAGCAGGGGGTGGAGCAAGCCAGGCCTCAAACCACGAGAAGCTCCAGCCCTAAAGGCAGCCAAAATGCAGCCCACCTCTGGGAGAATATCAAGAGCAGGGGGTGGAGGAAGCCAGGCCTCAAACCACGAGAAACTCCAGCCCAAAAAGCAGCCAAAATGCAGCCCACCTCTGGGAGAATATCAAGAGCACGGAGGGGAGCAAGCCAGGCCTCAAACTACGAGAAGCTCCAGCCCAAAAGGCAGCCAAAACCCAGCCCACATCCGGGAGAATATTACGTGCAGGGGGTGGAGCAAGCCAGGCCTCAAACTACGAGAAGCTCCAGCCCAAAATGCAGCCAAAATGCAGCCCACATCCGGGAGAATCTTAAGAGCAGGGGGTGGAGCAAGCCAGGCCTCAAACCACGAGAAGCTCCAGCCTAAATGCAGCCAAAATGCAGCCCACATCCGGAGAATCTCAAGAGCAGGGGGTGGAGCAAGCCAGGACTTAAACCACGAGAAGCTCCAGCCCAAAAGGCAGCCAAAATCCAGCCCACATCCGGGAGAATCTCAAGAGCAGGGGGTGGAGCAAGCCAGGCCTCAAACCATGATAAGCTCCAGCCCAAAAGGCAGCCAAAATGCAGCCCACATCCAGGAAAATATCAAGAGCAGGGTTTGGAGCAAGCCAGGCCTCAAACCACGAGAAGCTCCAGCCCAAAAGGCAGCCAAAATGCAGCCCACCTCCGGGCGAATCTCAAGAGCAGGGGTTGGAGCAAGCCAGGCCTCAAACGACGAGAAGCTCCAGCCTAAAAGGCAGACAAAATCCAGCCCAACTCCGGGAGAATCTCAAGAGCAGGGGGTGGAGCAAGCCAGGCCTCAAACCACGAGAAGCTCCAGCCCAAAAGTGAGCCAAAATGCAGCCCACATCCGGGAGAATATCAAGAGCAGGGGGTGGAGCAAGCCAGGCCTCAAACCACGAGAAGCTCCAGCCCAAAAGGCAGCCAAAATCCAGGCCATATCCGGGAGAATCTCAAGAGCAGGGGGTGGAGCAAGCCAGGCCTCAAACCACGAGAAGCTCCAGCCCAAAACGCAGCCAAAATGCAGCCCACCTCTGGCAGAATATTAAGAGCAAGGAGGGGAGCAAGCCAGGCCTCAAACCACGAGAAGCTCCAGCCCAAAAGGCAGCCAAAATCCAGCCCAACTTGAGGACAATCTCAAGAGCAGGGGATGGAGCAAGCCAGGCCTCAAACCACGAGAAGCTCCAGGCCAAAAGGCAGCCAAAATCCAGCCCACCTCTGGGAGAATGACAAGAGCAGGGGGTGGAGCAAGCCAGGCCTCAAACCACGAGAATCTCCAGCCCAAAATGCAGCCAAAATCCAGCACACATCAGCAAGAATCTCAAGAGCAGGGGGTGGAGCAAGCCAGGCCTCAAACCACGTGAAGCTCCAGCCCAAAAGGCAGCCAAAATCCAGCCCACATTCAGGAGAATTTCAAGAGCAGGGGGTGGAGCAAGCCAGGCCTCAAACCACGAGAAACTCCAGCCCAAGTATAAGCCAAAATGCAGCCCACATCCAGGATGATATGAAGAGCAGTGTGTGGAGCAAGCCAGGCCTCAAACCACGAGAAGCTCCAGCCCAAAATGCAGCCAAAATCCAGCACACATCCGTGAGAATCTCAAGAGCAGGGGGTGGAGAAAGCCAGGCCTCAAACCACGAGAAGCTCCACCCCAAAATCAACCAAAATGCAGCCCACATCCAGGACAATCTCAAGAGCAGGGGGTGGAGCAAGCCAGGCCTCAAACCACGAGAAGCTCCAGCCCAAAATGCAGCCAAAATGCAGCCCACATCCGGGAGAATCTCAAGAGCAGGGGATGGAGCAAGCCAGGCCTCAAGCCACGAGAAGCTCCAGCCCAAAAGGCAGACAAAATCCAGCCCACATTCGAGAGAATCTCAAGAGCAGGGGTTGGAGCAAGCCAGGCCTCAAACCACGAGAAGCTCCAGCCCTAAAGGCAGCCAAAATGCAGCCCACCTCTGGGAGAATCTCAAGAGCAGGGGGTGGAGCAAGCCAGGCCTCAAACCACGAGAAGCTCCAGCCCTAAAGGCAGCCAAAATGCAGCCCACCTCTGGGAGAATATCAAGAGCAGGGGGTGGAGGAAGCCAGGCCTCAAACCACGAGAAACTCCAGCCCAAAAAGCAGCCAAAATGCAGCCCACCTCTGGGAGAATATCAAGAGCACGGAGGGGAGCAAGCCAGGCCTCAAACTACGAGAAGCTCCAGCCCAAAAGGCAGCCAAAACCCAGCCCACATCCGGGAGAATATTACGTGCAGGGGGTGGAGCAAGCCAGGCCTCAAACTACGAGAAGCTCCAGCCCAAAATGCAGCCAAAATGCAGCCCACATCCGGGAGAATCTTAAGAGCAGGGGGTGGAGCAAGCCAGGCCTCAAACCACGAGAAGCTCCAGCCTAAATGCAGCCAAAATGCAGCCCACATCCGGAGAATCTCAAGAGCAGGGGGTGGAGCAAGCCAGGACTTAAACCACGAGAAGCTCCAGCCCAAAAGGCAGCCAAAATCCAGCCCACATCCGGGAGAATCTCAAGAGCAGGGGGTGGAGCAAGCCAGGCCTCAAACCATGATAAGCTCCAGCCCAAAAGGCAGCCAAAATGCAGCCCACATCCAGGAAAATATCAAGAGCAGGGTTTGGAGCAAGCCAGGCCTCAAACCACGAGAAGCTCCAGCCCAAAAGGCAGCCAAAATGCAGCCCACCTCCGGGCGAATCTCAAGAGCAGGGGTTGGAGCAAGCCAGGCCTCAAACGACGAGAAGCTCCAGCCTAAAAGGCAGACAAAATCCAGCCCAACTCCGGGAGATTCTCAAGAGCAGGGGGTGGAGCAAGCCAGGCCTCAAACCACGAGAAGCTCCAGCCCAAAGGTGAGCCAAAATGCAGCCCACATCCGGGAGAATATCAAGAGCAGGGGGTGGAGCAAGCCAGGCCTCAAACCACGAGAAGCTCCAGCCCAAAAGGCAGCCAAAATCCAGCCCATATCCGGGAGAATCTCAAGAGCAGGGGGTGGAGCAAGCCAGGCCTCAAACCACGAGAAGCTCCAGCCCAAAACGCAGCCAAAATGCAGCCCACCTCTGGCAGAATATTAAGAGCAAGGAGGGGAGCAAGCCAGGCCTCAAACCACGAGAAGCTCCAGCCCAAAAGGCAGCCAAAATCCAGCCCAACTTGAGGACAATCTCAAGAGCAGGGGATGGAGCAAGCCAGGCCTCAAACCACGAGAAGCTCCAGGCCAAAAGGCAGCCAAAATCCAGCCCACCTCTGGGAGAATGACAAGAGCAGGGGGTGGAGCAAGCCAGGCCTCAAACCACGAGAATCTCCAGCCCAAAATGCAGCCAAAATCCAGCACACATCAGCAAGAATCTCAAGAGCAGGGGGTGGAGCAAGCCAGGCCTCAAACCACGTGAAGCTCCAGCCCAAAATGCAGCCAAAATCCAGCCCACATCCAGGAGAATCTCAAGA
The DNA here is from genome assembly GCA_027574665.1 of Rhynochetos jubatus. NCBI lineage: Eukaryota > Metazoa > Chordata > Aves > Eurypygiformes > Rhynochetidae > Rhynochetos > Rhynochetos jubatus. The sequence goes on from CM050669.1 coordinate 2,357,848, forward strand.
GCAGGGGGTGAAGCAAGCCAGGCCTCAAACCACGAGAAGCTCTAGCCCAAAAGGCAGCCAAACTCCAGCCCATATCCGGGAGAATCTCAAGAGCAGGGGGTGGAGCAAGCCAGGCCTCAAACCACGAAAACCTCCAGCCCAAAACGCAGCCAAAATGCAGCCCACCTCTGGGAGAATATTAAGAGCACGGAGGGGAGCAATCCAGGCCTCAAACCACAAGAAGCTCCAGCCCAAAAGGCAGCCAAAATGCAGCCCACATCCGGGAGAATCTCAAGAGCAGGGGGTGGAGCAAGCCAGGCCTCAAACCACGAGAAGCTCCAGCCCAAAAGGCAGCCAAAATCCAGCCCAACTTGAGGACAATCTCAAGAGCAGGGGATGGAGCAAGCCAGGCCTCAAACCACGAGAAGCTCCAGCCCAAAAGGCAGCCAAAATCCAGCCCACCTCTGGGAGAATGACAAGAGCACGGGGTGGAGCAAGCCAGGCCTCAAACCACGAGAATCTCCAGCCCAAAAGGCAGCCAAAATCCAGCACACATCAGCAAGAATCTCAAGAGCAGGGGGTGGAGCAAGCCAGGCCTCAAACCACGAGAAGCTCCAGCCCAAAAGGCAGCCAAAATCCAGCCCACATCCAGGAGAATCTCAAGAGCAGGGGGTGAAGCAAGCCAGGCCTCAAACCACGAGAAGCTCTAGCCCAAAAGGCAGTCAAACTCCAGCCCATATCCGGGAGAATCTCAAGAGCAGGGGGTGGAGCAAGCCAGGCCTCAAACCACGAGAAGCTCCAGCCGAAAAGGCAGCCAAAATGCAGCCCACATCCGGGAGAATCTCAAGAGCAGGGGGTAGAGCAAGCCAGGCCTCAAACCACGAGAAGCTCCAGCCCAAAAGGCAGCCAAAATCCAGCCCACATCCGGGAGAATCTCAAGAGCAGGGGGTGGAGCAAGCCAGGCCTCAAACCACGAGAAGCTCCAGCCCAAAATGCAGCCAAAATCCAGCACACATCGGCAAGAATCTCAAGAGCAAGGGGTGGAGCAAGCCAGGCCTCAAACCACGAGAAGCTGCAGGCCAAAATGCAGCCAAAATGCAGCCCACATCCGGGAGAATCTCAAGAGCAGGGGGTGGAGCAAGCCAGGAATTAAACCACGAGAAGCTCCAGCCCAAAAGGCAGCCAAAATCCAGCCCATATTCGGGAGAATCTCAAGAGCAGGGGGTGGAGCAAGCCAGGCCTCAAACCACGAGAAGCTCCAGCCCAAAAGGCAGCCAAAATCCAGAACACCTTTGGGAGAATATCAAGAGCACGGAGGGGAGCAAGCGAGGCCTCAAACCACGAGAAGCTCCAGCCCAAAAGGCAGCCAAAATGCAGCCCACATCAGGGAGAAACTCAAGAGCAGGGTGTGGAGCAAGCCTGGCCACAAACCACGAGAAGCTCCAGCCCAAAAGGCAGCCAAAATCCAGCCCATATCCGGGAGAATCTCAAGAGCAGGGGGTGGAGCAAGCCAGGCCTCAAACCACGAGAAGCTCCAGCCCAAAATGCAGCCAAAATCCAGCACACATCCAGGAGAATCTCAAGAGCAGGGCGTGGAGCAAGCCAGGCCTCAAACCACGAGAAGCTCCAGCCCAAAAGGCAGCCAAAATCCAGCCCATATTCGGGAGAATCTCAAGAGCAGGGTGTGGAGCAAGCCAGGCCTTAAACCACGAGAAGCTCCAGCCCAAAAGGCAGCCAAAATCCAGCCCATATTCGGGAGAATCTCAAGAGCAGGGGGTGGAGCAAGCCAGGCCTCAAACCACGAGAAACTCCAGCCCAAAAGGCAGCCAAAATGCAGCCCACATCCGGGAGAAACTCAAGAGCAGAGGGTGGAGCAAGTCAGGCCTCAAACCACGAGAAGCTCCAGCCCAAAAGGCAGCCAAAATCCAGCCCACATGCGGAAGAATCTCAAGAGCAGGGGGTGGAGCAAGCCAGGCCTCAAGCCACGAGAAGCTCCAGCCCAAAAGGCAGCCAAAATCCAGAACACCTCTGGGAGAATATCAAGAGCACGGAGGGGAGCAAGCGAGGCCTCAAACCACGAGAAGCTCCAGGCCAAAATGCAGCCAAAATGCAGCCCACCTCTGGGAGAATTTCAAGAGCAGGTTGTGGAGCAAGCCTGGCCACAAACCACGAGAAGCTCCAGCCCAAAAGGCAGCCAAAATCCAGCCCAATTCTGGGGGAATATAAAGAGCATGGAGGGGAGCAAGCCAGGCCTCAAACCACGAGAAGCTCCAGCCCAAAATGCAGCCAAAATCCAGCCCACATCCAGGAGAAACTCAAGAGCAGGGGGTGGAGGAAGCCAGGCCTCAAACCACGAGAAGCTCCAGTCCAAAATGCAGCCAAAATGCAGCCCACATCCGGGAGAATCTCAAGAGCAGGGGGTGGAGCAAGCCAGGCCTCAAACCACGAGAAGCTCCAGCACAAAAGGCAGCCAAAATCCAGCCCACATCAGCAAGAATCTCAAGAGCAGGGGGTGGAGCAAGCCAGGCCTCAAACCACGAGAAGCTCCAGCCCAAAAGACAGCCAAAATGCAGCCCACATCCAGGAGAATCTCAAGAGCAGGGGGTGGAGCAAGCCAGGCCTCAAACCACGAGAAGCTCCAGCCCAAAAGGCAGCCAAAATCCAGCCCATATTCGGGAGAATCTCAAGAGCAGGGGGTGGAGCAAGCCAGGCCTCAAACCACGAGAAGCTCCAGCCCAAAAGGCAGCCAAAATCCAGTCCACATGCGGAAGAATCTCAAGAGCAGGGGGTGGAGCAAGCCAGGCCTCAAACCACGAGAAGCTCCAGCCCAAAAGGCAGCCAAAATCCAGCCCACCTCTGGGAGAATCTCAAGAGCACGGAGGGGAGCAAGCGAGGCCTCAAACCACGAGAAGCTCCAGCCCAAAAGGCAGCCAAAATGCAGCCCACATCAGGGAGAAACTCAAGAGCAGGGTGTGGAGCAAGCCTGGCCACAAACCACGAGAAGCTCCAGCCCAAAAGGCAGCCAAAATCCAGCCCATATCCGGGAGAATCTCAAGAGCAGGGGGTGGAGCAAGCCAGGCCTCAAACCACGAGAAGCTCCAGCCCAAAATGCAGCCAAAATCCAGCACACATCCAGGAGAATCTCAAGAGCAGGGCGTGGAGCAAGCCAGGCCTCAAACCACGAGAAGCTCCAGCCCAAAAGGCAGCCAAAATCCAGCCCATATTCGGGAGAATCTCAAGAGCAGGGTGTGGAGCAAGCCAGGCCTTAAACCACGAGAAGCTCCAGCCCAAAAGGCAGCCAAAATCCAGCCCATATTCGGGAGAATCTCAAGAGCAGGGGGTGGAGCAAGCCAGGCCTCAAACCACGAGAAACTCCAGCCCAAAAGGCAGCCAAAATGCAGCCCACATCCGGGAGAAACTCAAGAGCAGAGGGTGGAGCAAGTCAGGCCTCAAACCACGAGAAGCTCCAGCCCAAAAGGCAGCCAAAATCCAGCCCACATGCGGAAGAATCTCAAGAGCAGGGGGTGGAGCAAGCCAGGCCTCAAGCCACGAGAAGCTCCAGCCCAAAAGGCAGCCAAAATCCAGAACACCTCTGGGAGAATATCAAGAGCACGGAGGGGAGCAAGCGAGGCCTCAAACCACGAGAAGCTCCAGGCCAAAATGCAGCCAAAATGCAGCCCACCTCTGGGAGAATTTCAAGAGCAGGTTGTGGAGCAAGCCTGGCCACAAACCACGAGAAGCTCCACCCCAAAAGGCAGCCAAAATCCAGCCCAATTCTGGGGGAATATAAAGAGCATGGAGGGGAGCAAGCCAGGCCTCAAACCACGAGAAGCTCCAGCCCAAAATGCAGCCAAAATCCAGCCCACATCCAGGAGAAACTCAAGAGCAGGGGGTGGAGCAAGCCAGGCCTCAAACCACGAGAAGCTCCAGTCCAAAATGCAGCCAAAATGCAGCCCACATCCGGGAGAATCTCAAGAGCAGGGGGTGGAGCAAGCCAGGCCTCAAACCACGAGAAGCTCCAGCACAAAAGGCAGCCAAAATCCAGCCCACATCAGCAAGAATCTCAAGAGCAGGGGGTGGAGCAAGCCAGGCCTCAAACCACGAGAAGCTCCAGCCCAAAAGACAGCCAAAATGCAGCCCACATCCAGGAGAATCTCAAGAGCAGGGGGTGGAGCAAGCCAGGCCTCAAACCACGAGAAGCTCCAGCCCAAAAGGCAGCCAAAATCCAGCCCATATTCGGGAGAATCTCAAGAGCAGGGGGTGGAGCAAGCCAGGCCTCAAACCAGGAGAAGCTCCAGCCCAAAAGGCAGCCAAAATCCAGTCCACGTGCGGAAGAATCTCAAGAGCAGGGGGTGGAGCAAGCCAGGCCTCAAACCACGAGAAGCTCCAGCCCAAAAGGCAGCCAAAATCCAGCCCACATCCAGGAGAATCTCAAGAGCACGGAGGGGAGCAAGCGAGGCCTCAAACCACGAGAAGCTCCAGCCCAAAAGGCAGCCAAAATGCAGCCCACATCAGGGAGAATTTCAAGAGCACGTTGTGGAGCAAGCCTGGCCACAAACCACGAGAAGCTCCAGCCCAAAAGGCAGCCAAAATCGAGCCCAATTCTGAGGGAATATAAAGAGCATGGAGGGGAGCAAGCCAGGCCTCAAACCTCGAGAAGCTCCAGCCAAGAATCAGACAAAATGCAGCCCACATCCGAGAGAATATTAAGAGCAGGGGATGGAGCAAGCCAGGCCTCAAACCACGAGAAGCTCCAGCCCAAAAGGCAGCCAAAATCCATCCCAACTTGAGGACAATCTCAAGAGCAGGGGATGGAGCAAGCCAGGCCTCAAACCACGAGAAGCTCCAGCTCAAAAGGCAGCCAAAATCCAGCCCACATCGTGGAGAATATCAAGAGCAGGGGGTGGAGCAAGCCAGGCCTCAAACCAGAAGAATCTGCAGCCCAAAAGGCAGCCAAAATGCAGCACACATGCGGGAGAATCTCAAGAGCAGGGAGTGGAGCAATCCAGGCCTCAAACCACGAGAAGCTCCGGCCCAAAAGGCAGCCAAAATGCAGGCCACATCTGGGAGAATCTCAAGAGCAGGGGGTGGAGCAAGCCAGGCCTCAAACCACGAGAAGCTCTAGCCCAAAAGGCAGTCAAACTCCAGCCCATATCCGGGAGAATCTCAAGAGCAGGGGGTGGAGCAAGCCAGGCCTCAAACCACGAGAAGCTCCAGCCGAAAAGGCAGCCAAAATGCAGCCCACATCCGGGAGAATCTCAAGAGCAGGGGGTAGAGCAAGCCAGGCCTCAAACCACGAGAAGCTCCAGCCCAAAAGGCAGCCAAAATCCAGCCCACATCCGGGAGAATCTCAAGAGCAGGGGGTGGAGCAAGCAAGGCCTCAAACCACGAGAAGCTCCAGCCCAAAATGCAGCCAAAATCCAGCACACATCGGCAAGAATCTCAAGAGCAAGGGGTGGAGCAAGCCAGGCCTCAAACCACGAGAAGCTGCAGGCCAAAATGCAGCCAAAATGCAGCCCACATCCGGGAGAATCTCAAGAGCAGGGGGTGGAGCAAGCCAGGAATTAAACCACGAGAAGCTCCAGCCCAAAAGGCAGCCAAAATCCAGCCCATATTCGGGAGAATCTCAAGAGCAGGGGGTGGAGCAAGCCAGGCCTCAAACCACGAGAAGCTCCAGCCCAAAAGGCAGCCAAAATCCAGAACACCTTTGGGAGAATATCAAGAGCACGGAGGGGAGCAAGCGAGGCCTCAAACCACGAGAAGCTCCAGCCCAAAAGGCAGCCAAAATGCAGCCCACATCAGGGAGAATTTCAAGAGCAGGGTGTGGAGCAAGCCTGGCCACAAACCACGAGAAGCTCCAGCCCAAAAGGCAGCCAAAATCCAGCCCATATCCGGGAGAATCTCAAGAGCAGGGGGTGGAGCAAGCCAGGCCTCAAACCACGAGAAGCTCCAGCCCAAAAAGGCAGCCAAAATCCAGAACACCTCTGGGAGAATATCAAGAGCACGGAGGGGAGCAAGCGAGGCCTACAACCACGAGAAGCTCCAGCCCAAAAGGCAGCCAAAATGCAGCCCACATCAGGGAGAATTTCAAGAGCAGGGTGTGGAGCAAGCCTGGCCACAAACCACGAGAAGCTCCAGCCCAAAAGGCAGCCAAAATCCAGCCCATATCCGGGAGAATCTCAAGAGCAGGGGGTGGAGCAAGCCAGGCCTCAAACCACGAGAAGCTCCAGCCCAAAAAACAGCCAAAATCCAGCACACATCCGGGAGAATCTCAAGAGCAGGGCGTGGAGCAAGCCAGGCCTCAAACCACGAGAAGCTCCGGCCCAAAATGCAGCCAAAATCCAGCCCATATTCGGGAGAATCTCAAGAGCAGGGTGTGGAGCAAGCCAGGCCTTAAACCACGAGAAGCTCCAGCCCAAAAGGCAGCCAAAATCCAGCCCATATTCGGGAGAATCTCAAGAGCAGGGGGTGGAGCAAGCCAGGCCTCAAACCACGAGAAGCTCCAGCCCAAAAGGCAGCCAAAATGCAGCCCACATCCGGGAGAATCTCAAGAGCAGAGGGTGGAGCAAGCCAGGCCTCAAACCACGAGAAGCTCCAGCCCAAAAAGCAGCCAAAATCCAGCCCACATGCGGAAGAATCTCAAGAGCAGGGGGTGGAGCAAGCCAGGCCTCAAGCCACGAGAAGCTCCAGCCAAAAAGGCAGCCAAAATCCAGAACACCTCTGGGAGAATATCAAGAGCACGGAGGGGAGCAAGCGAGGCCTCAAACCACGAGAAGCTCCAGGCCAAAATGCAGCCAAAATGCAGCCCACCTCTGGGAGAATTTCAAGAGCAGGTTGTGGAGCAAGCCTGGCCACAAACCACGAGAAGCTCCAGCCCAAAAGGCAGCCAAAATCCAGCCCAATTCTGGGGGAATATAAAGAGCATGGAGGGGAGCAAGCCAGGCCTCAAACCACGAGAAGCTCCAGCCCAAAATGCAGCCAAAATCCAGCCCACATCCAGGAGAAACTCAAGAGCAGGGGGTGGAGCAAGCCAGGCCTCAAACCACGAGAAGCTCCGGTCCACAAAGCAGCCAAAATGCAGCCCACCTCCGGGAGAATCTCAAGAGCAGGGGTTGGAGCAAGCCAGGCCTCAAACCACGAGAAGCTCCAGTCCAAAATGCAGCCAAAATGCAGCCCACATCCGGGAGAATCTCAAGAGCAGGGGGTGGAGCAAGCCAGGCCTCAAACCACGAGAAGCTCCAGCACAAAAGGCAGCCAAAATCCAGCCCACATCAGCAAGAATCTCAAGAGCAGGGGGTGGAGCAAGCCAGGCCTCAAACCACGAGAAGCTCCAGCCCAAAAGACAGCCAAAATGCAGCCCACATCCAGGAGAATCTCAAGAGCAGGGGGTGGAGCAAGCCAGGCCTCAAACCACGAGAAGCTCCAGCCCAAAAGGCAGCCAAAATCCAGCCCATATTCGGGAGAATCTCAAGAGCAGGGGGTGGAGCAAGCCAGGCCTCAAACCACGAGAAGCTCCAGCCCAAAAGGCAGCCAAAATCCAGCCCACCTCTGGGAGAATCTCAAGAGCACGGAGGGGAGCAAGCGAGGCCTCAAACCACGAGAAGCTCCAGCCCAAAAGGCAGCCAAAATGCAGCCCACATCAGGGAGAATTTCAAGAGCACGTTGTGGAGCAAGCCTGGCCACAAACCACGAGAAGCTCCAGCCCAAAAGGCAGCCAAAATCGAGCCCAATTCTGAGGGAATATAAAGAGCATGGAGAGGAGCAAGCCAGGCCTCAAACCTCGAGAAGCTCCAGCCCAAGAATCAGACAAAATGCAGCCCACATCCGAGAGAATATTAAGAGCAGGGGATGGAGCAAGCCAGGCCTCAAACCACGAGAAGCTCCAGCCCAAAAGGCAGCCAAAATCCATCCCAACTTGAGGACAATCTCAAGAGCAGGGGATGGAGCAAGCCAGGCCTCAAACCACGAGAAGCTCCAGCTCAAAAGGCAGCCAAAATCCAGCCCACATCGTGGAGAATATCAAGAGCAGGGGGTGGAGCAAGCCAGGCCTCAAACCAGGAGAATCTGCAGCCCAAAAGGCAGCCAAAATGCAGCACACATGCGGGAGAATCTCAAGAGCAGGGAGTGGAGCAATCCAGGCCTCAAACCACGAGAAGCTCCGGCCCAAAAGGCAGCCAAAATGCAGGCCACATCTGGGAGAATCTCAAGAGCAGGGGGTGGAGCAAGCCAGGCATCAAACCACGAGAAGCTCCAGCCCAAAATTCAGCCAAAATCCAGCCCACATCCGGGAAAATATCAAGAGCAGGGGGTGGAGCAAGCCAGGCCTCAAACCACGAGAAGCTCCAGCTCAAAAGGCAGCCAAAAGACAGCCCACCTCTGGGAGAATATCAAGAGCACGGGGGTGGAGCAAGCCAGGCCTCAAATCACGAGAGCTCCGGCCCAAAAGGCAGTCAAAATGCAGCCCACATCCGGGAGAATCTCAAGAGCAGGGGGTGGAGCAAGCCAGGCCTCAAACCACGAGAAGCTCCAGCCCAAAAGGCAGCCAAAATCCAGCCCACATCCGGGAGAATCTCAAGAGCAGGGGATGGAGCAAGCCAGGCCTCAAACCACGAGAAGCTCCAGCCCAAAAGGCAGCCAAAATCCAGCCCACCTCTGGGAGAATATCAAGAGCACGGAGGGGAGCAAGCCAGGCCTCAAACCACGAGAAGCTCCAGCCCAAAAGGCAGCCAAAATCCAGCACACATCAGCAAGAATCTCAAGAGCAGGGGGTGGAGCAAGCCAGGCCTCAAACCACGAGAAGCTGCAGGCCAAAATGCAGCCAAAATGCAGCCCACATCCGGGAGAATCTCAAGAGAAGGGGGTGGAGCAAGCCAGGAATTAAACCACGAGAAGCTCCAGCCCAAAAGGCAGCCAAAATCCAGCCCATATCCGGGAGAATCTCAAGAGCAGGGGGTGGAGCAATCGAGGCCTCAAACCACGAGAAGCTCCAGCCCAAGTATCAGCCAATATGCAGCCCACATCCGGGACAATATCAAGAGAAGGGGGTGGAGCAAGCCTGGCCACAAACCACGAGAAGCTCCAGCCCAAAAGGCAGCCAAAATGCAGCCCATATCCGGGAGAATCTCAAGAGCAGGGGGTGGAGCAAGCCTGGCCACAAACCACGAGAAGCTCCAGCCCAAAAGGCAGCCAAAATCCAGCCCATATCCGGGAGAATCTCAAGAGCAGGGGGTGGAGCAAGCCAGGCCTCAAACCACGAGAAGCTCCAGCCCAAAAAGGCAGCCAAAATCCAGAACACCTCTGGGAGAATATCAAGAGCACGGAGGGGAGCAAGCGAGGCCTCAAACCACGAGAAGCTCCAGCCCAAAGGCAGCCAAAATGCAGCCCACATGAGGGAGAATTTCAAGAGCAGGGGGTGGAGCAAGCCAGGCCTCAAACCACGAGAAGCTCCAGGCCAAAATGCAGCCAAAATGCAGCCCACATCAGGGAGAATTTCAAGAGCAGGGGGTGGAGCAAGCCTGGCCACAAACCACGAGAAGCTCCAGCCCAAAAGGCAGCCAAAATCCAGCCCACATCCAGGAGAAACTCAAGAGCAGGGGGTGGAGCAAGCCAGGCCTCAAACCACGAGAAGCTCCGGTCCACAAAGCAGCCAAAATCCAGCCCACCTCCGGGAGAATCTCAAGAGCAGGGGGTGGAGCAAGACAGGCCTCAAACCACGAGAAGCTCCAGTCCAAAATGCAGCCAAAATGCAGCCCACATCCGGGAGAATCTCAAGAGCAGGGGGTGGAGCAAGCCAGGCCTCAAACCACGAGAAGCTCCAGCACAAAAGGCAGCCAAAATCCAGCCCACATCAGCAAGAATCTCAAGAGCAGGGGGTGGAGCAAGCCAGGCCTCAAACCACGAGAAGCTCCAGCCCAAAAGACAGCCAAAATGCAGCCCACATCCGGGAGAATCTCAAGAGCAGGGGGTGGAGCAAGCCAGGCCTCAAACCACGAGAAGCTCCAGCCCAAAAGGCAGCCAAAATGCAGCCCACATGCGGAAGAATCTCAAGAGCAGGGGGTGAAGCAAGCCAGGCCTCAAACCACGAGAAGCTCTAGCCCAAAAGGCAGTCAAACTCCAGCCCATATCCGGGAGAATCTCAAGAGCAGGGGGTGGAGCAAGCCAGGCCTCAAACCACGAGAAGCTCCAGCCCAAAAAGGCAGCCAAAATGCAGCCCACATCCGGGAGAATCTCAAGAGCAGGGGGTAGAGCAAGCCAGGCCTCAAACCACGAGAAGCTCCAGCCCAAAAGGCAGCCAAAATCCAGCCCACATCCGGGAGAATCTCAAGAGCAGGGGGTGGAGCAAGCCAGGCCTCAAACCACGAGAAGCTCCAGCCCAAAATGCAGCCAAAATCCAGCACACATCGGCAAGAATCTCAAGAGCAAGGGGTGGAGCAAGCCAGGCCTCAAACCACGAGAAGCTGCAGGCCAAAATGCAGCCAAAATGCAGCCCACATCCGGGAGAATCTCAAGAGCAGGGGGTGGAGCAAGCCAGGAATTAAACCACGAGAAGCTCCAGCCCAAAAGGCAGCCAAAATCCAGCCCATATTCGGGAGAATCTCAAGAGCAGGGGGTGGAGCAAGCCAGGCCTCAAACCACGAGAAGCTCCAGCCCAAAAGGCAGCCAAAATCCAGAACACCTTTGGGAGAATATCAAGAGCACGGAGGGGAGCAAGCGAGGCCTCAAACCACGAGAAGCTCCAGCCCAAAAGGCAGCCAAAATGCAGCCCACATCAGGGAGAAACTCAAGAGCAGGGTGTGGAGCAAGCCTGGCCACAAACCACGAGAAGCTCCAGCCCAAAAGGCAGCCAAAATCCAGCCCATATCCGGGAGAATCTCAAGAGCAGGGGGTGGAGCAAGCCAGGCCTCAAACCACGAGAAGCTCCAGCCCAAAAAGGCAGCCAAAATCCAGAACACCTCTGGGAGAATATCAAGAGCACGGAGGGGAGCAAGCGAGGCCTCCAACCACGAGAAGCTCCAGCCCAAAAGGCAGCCAAAATGCAGCCCACATCAGGGAGAATTTCAAGAGCAGGGTGTGGAGCAAGCCTGGCCACAAACCACGAGAAGCTCCAGCCCAAAAGGCAGCCAAAATCCAGCCCATATCCGGGAGAATCTCAAGAGCAGGGGGTGGAGCAAGCCAGGCCTCAAACCACGAGAAGCTCCAGCCCAAAATGCAGCCAAAATCCAGCACACATCCGGGAGAATCTCAAGAGCAGGGCGTGGAGCAAGCCAGGCCTCAAACCACGAGAAGCTCCAGCCCAAAAGGCAGCCAAAATCCAGCCCATATTCGGGAGAATCTCAAGAGCAGGGTGTGGAGCAAGCCAGGCCTTAAACCACGAGAAGCTCCAGCCCAAAAGGCAGCCAAAATCCAGCCCATATTCGGGAGAATCTCAAGAGCAGGGGGTGGAGCAAGCCAGGCCTCAAACCACGAGAAACTCCAGCCCAAAAGGCAGCCAAAATGCAGCCCACATCCGGGAGAAACTCAAGAGCAGAGGGTGGAGCAAGCCAGGCCTCAAACCACGAGAAGCTCCAGCCCAAAAGGCAGCCAAAATCCAGCCCACATGCGGAAGAATCTCAAGAGCAGGGGGTGGAGCAAGCCAGGCCTCAAGCCACGAGAAGCTCCAGCCCAAAAGGCAGCCAAAATCCAGAACACCTCTGGGAGAATATCAAGAGCACGGAGGGGAGCAAGCGAGGCCTCAAACCACGAGAAGCTCCAGGCCAAAATGCAGCCAAAATGCAGCCCACCTCTGGGAGAATTTCAAGAGCAGGTTGTGGAGCAAGCCTGGCCACAAACCACGAGAAGCTCCAGCCCAAAATGCAGCCAAAATCCAGCCCAATTCTGGGGGAATATAAAGAGCATGGAGGGGAGCAAGCCAGGCCTCAAACCACGAGAAGCTCCAGCCCAAAATGCAGCCAAAATCCAGCCCACATCCAGGAGAAACTCAAGAGCAGGGGGTGGAGCAAGCCAGGCCTCAAACCACGAGAAGCTCCAGTCCAAAATGCAGCCAAAATGCAGCCCACATCCGGGAGAATCTCAAGAGCAGGGGGTGGAGCAAGCCAGGCCTCAAACCACGAGAAGCTCCAGCACAAAAGGCAGCCAAAATCCAGCCCACATCAGCAAGAATCTCAAGAGCAGGGGGTGGAGCAAGCCAGGCCTCAAACCACGAGAAGCTCCAGCCCAAAAGACAGCCAAAATGCAGCCCACATCCAGGAGAATCTCAAGAGCAGGGGGTGGAGCAAGCCAGGCCTCAAACCACGAGAAGCTCCAGCCCAAAAGGCAGCCAAAATCCAGCCCATATTCGGGAGAATCTCAAGAGCAGGGGGTGGAGCAAGCCAGGCCTCAAACCACGAGAAGCTCCAGCCCAAAAGGCAGCCAAAATCCAGTCCACATGCGGAAGAATCTCAAGAGCAGGGGGTGGAGCAAGCCAGGCCTCAAACCACGAGAAGCTCCAGCCCAAAAGGCAGCCAAAATCCAGCCCACCTCTGGGAGAATCTCAAGAGCACGGAGGGGAGCAAGCGAGGCCTCAAACCACGAGAAGCTCCAGCCCAAAAGGCAGCCAAAATGCAGCCCACATCAGGGAGAATTTCAAGAGCACGTTGTGGAGCAAGCCTGGCCACAAACCACGAGAAGCTCCAGCCCAAAAGGCAGCCAAAATCGAGCCCAATTCTGAGGGAATATAAAGAGCATGGAGGGGAGCAAGCCAGGCCTCAAACCTCGAGAAGCTCCAGCCAAGAATCAGACAAAATGCAGCCCACATCCGAGAGAATATTAAGAGCAGGGGATGGAGCAAGCCAGGCCTCAAACCACGAGAAGCTCCAGCTCAAAAGGCAGCCAAAATCCAGCCCACATCGTGGAGAATATCAAGAGCAGGGGGTGGAGCAAGCCAGGCCTCAAACCAGGAGAATCTGCAGCCCAAAAGGCAGCCAAAATGCAGCACACATGCGGGAGAATCTCAAGAGCAGGGAGTGGAGCAATCCAGGCCTCAAACCACGAGAAGCTCCGGCCCAAAAGGCAGCCAAAATGCAGGCCACATCTGGGAGAATCTCAAGAGCAGGGGGTGGAGCAAGCCAGGCATCAAACCACGAGAAGCTCCAGCCCAAAATTCAGCCAAAATCCAGCCCACATCCGGGAAAATATCAAGAGCAGGGGGTGGAGCAAGCCAGGCCTCAAACCACGAGAAGCTCTAGCCCAAAAGGCAGTCAAACTCCAGCCCATATCAGGGAGAATCTCAAGAGCAGGGGGTGGAGCAAGCCAGGCCTCAAACCACGAGAAGCTCCAGCCGAAAAGGCAGCCAAAATGCAGCCCACATCCGGGAGAATCTCAAGAGCAGGGGGTAGAGCAAGCCAGGCCTCAAACCACGAGAAGCTCCAGCCCAAAAGGCAGCCAAAATCCAGCCCACATCCGGGAGAATCTCAAGAGCAGGGGGTGGAGCAAGCAAGGCCTCAAACCACGAGAAGCTCCAGCCCAAAATGCAGCCAAAATCCAGCACACATCGGCAAGAATCTCAAGAGCAAGGGGTGGAGCAAGCCAGGCCTCAAACCACGAGAAGCTGCAGGCCAAAATGCAGCCAAAATGCAGCCCACATCCGGGAGAATCTCAAGAGCAGGGGGTGGAGCAAGCCAGGAATTAAACCACGAGAAGCTCCAGCCCAAAAGGCAGCCAAAATCCAGCCCATATTCGGGAGAATCTCAAGAGCAGGGGGTGGAGCAAGCCAGGCCTCAAACCACGAGAAGCTCCAGCCCAAAAGGCAGCCAAAATCCAGAACACCTTTGGGAGAATATCAAGAGCACGGAGGGGAGCAAGCGAGGCCTCAAACCACGAGAAGCTCCAGCCCAAAAGGCAGCCAAAATGCAGCCCACATCAGGGAGAATTTCAAGAGCAGGGGGTGGAGCAAGCCTGGCCACAAACCACGAGAAGCTCCAGCCCAAAAGGCAGCCAAAATCCAGCCCATATCCGGGAGAATCTCAAGAGCAGGGGGTGGAGCAAGCCAGGCCTCAAACCACGAGAAGCTCCAGCCCAAAAAGGCAGCCAAAATCCAGAACACCTCTGGGAGAATATCAAGAGCACGGAGGGGAGCAAGCGAGGCCTCCAACCACGAGAAGCTCCAGCCCAAAAGGCAGCCAAAATGCAGCCCACATCAGGGAGAATTTCAAGAGCAGGGTGTGGAGCAAGCCTGGCCACAAACCACGAGAAGCTCCAGCCCAAAAGGCAGCCAAAATCCAGCCCATATCCGGGAGAATCTCAAGAGCAGGGGGTGGAGCAAGCCAGGCCTCAAACCACGAGAAGCTCCAGCCCAAAAAACAGCCAAAATCCAGCACACATCCGGGAGAATCTCAAGAGCAGGGCGTGGAGCAAGCCAGGCCTCAAACCACGAGAAGCTCCAGCCCAAAAGGCAGCCAAAATCCAGCACATATTCGGGAGAATCTCAAGAGCAGGGTGTGGAGCAAGCCAGGCCTTAAACCACGAGAAGCTCCAGCCCAAAAGGCAGCCAAAATCCAGCCCATATTCGGGAGAATCTCAAGAGCAGGGGGTGGAGCAAGCCAGGCCTCAAACCACGAGAAGCTCCAGCCCAAAAGGCAGCCAAAATGCAGCCCACATCCGGGAGAATCTCAAGAGCAGAGGGTGGAGCAAGCCAGGCCTCAAACCACGAGAAGCTCCAGCCCAAAAGGCAGCCAAAATCCAGCCCACATGCGGAAGAATCTCAAGAGCAGGGGGTGGAGCAAGCCAGGCCTCAAGCCACGAGAAGCTCCAGCCCAAAAGGCAGCCAAAATCCAGAACACCTCTGGGAGAATATCAAGAGCACGGAGGGGAGCAAGCGAGGCCTCAAACCACGAGAAGCTCCAGGCCAAAATGCAGCCAAAATGCAGCCCACCTCTGGGAGATTTTCAAGAGCAGGTTGTGGAGCAAGCCTGGCCACAAACCACGAGAAGCTCCAGCCCAAAAGGCAGCCAAAATCCAGCCCAATTCTGGGGGAATATAAAGAGCATGGAGGGGAGCAAGCCAGGCCTCAAACCACGAGAAGCTCCAGCCCAAAATGCAGCCAAAATCCAGCCCACATCCAGGAGAAACTCAAGAGCAGGGGGTGGAGCAAGCCAGGCCTCAAACCACGAGAAGCTCCGGTCCACAAAGCAGCCAAAATGCAGCCCACCTCCGGGAGAATCTCAAGAGCAGGGGTTGGAGCAAGCCAGGCCTCAAACCACGAGAAGCTCCAGTCCAAAATGCAGCCAAAATGCAGCCCACATCCGGGAGAATCTCAAGAGCAGGGGGTGGAGCAAGCCAGGCCTCAAACCACGAGAAGCTCCAGCACAAAAGGCAGCCAAAATCCAGCCCACATCAGCAAGAATCTCAAGAGCAGGGGGTGGAGCAAGCCAGGCCTCAAACCACGAGAAGCTCCAGCCCAAAAGACAGCCAAAATGCAGCCCACATCCAGGAGAATCTCAAGAGCAGGGGGTGGAGCAAGCCAGGCCTCAAACCACGAGAAGCTCCAGCCCAAAAGGCAGCCAAAATGCAGCCCACATCCGGGAGAATCTCAAGAGCAGGGGGTGGAGCAAGCCAGGAATTAAACCACGAGAAGCTCCAGCCCAAAAGGCAGCCAAAATCCAGCCCATATTCGGGAGAATCTCAAGAGCAGGGGGTGGAGCAAGCCAGGCCTCAAACCACGAGAAGCTCCAGCCCAAAAGGCAGCCAAAATCCAGAACACCTTTGGGAGAATATCAAGAGCACGGAGGGGAGCAAGCGAGGCCTCAAACCACGAGAAGCTCCAGCCCAAAAGGCAGCCAAAATGCAGCCCACATCAGGGAGAATTTCAAGAGCAGGGGGTGGAGCAAGCCTGGCCACAAACCACGAGAAGCTCCAGCCCAAAAGGCAGCCAAAATCCAGCCCATATCCGGGAGAATCTCAAGAGCAGGGGGTGGAGCAAGCCAGGCCTCAAACCACGAGAAGCTCCAGCCCAAAAAGGCAGCCAAAATCCAGAACACCTCTGGGAGAATATCAAGAGCACGGAGGGGAGCAAGCGAGGCCTCCAACCACGAGAAGCTCCAGCCCAAAAGGCAGCCAAAATGCAGCCCACATCAGGGAGAATTTCAAGAGCAGGGTGTGGAGCAAGCCTGGCCACAAACCACGAGAAGCTCCAGCCCAAAAGGCAGCCAAAATCCAGCCCATATCCGGGAGAATCTCAAGAGCAGGGGGTGGAGCAAGCCAGGCCTCAAACCACGAGAAGCTCCAGCCCAAAAAACAGCCAAAATCCAGCACACATCCGGGAGAATCTCAAGAGCAGGGCGTGGAGCAAGCCAGGCCTCAAACCACGAGAAGCTCCAGCCCAAAAGGCAGCCAAAATCCAGCACATATTCGGGAGAATCTCAAGAGCAGGGTGTGGAGCAAGCCAGGCCTTAAACCACGAGAAGCTCCAGCCCAAAAGGCAGCCAAAATCCAGCCCATATTCGGGAGAATCTCAAGAGCAGGGGGTGGAGCAAGCCAGGCCTCAAACCACGAGAAGCTCCAGCCCAAAAGGCAGCCAAAATGCAGCCCACATCCGGGAGAATCTCAAGAGCAGAGGGTGGAGCAAGCCAGGCCTCAAACCACGAGAAGCTCCAGCCCAAAAGGCAGCCAAAATCCAGCCCACATGCGGAAGAATCTCAAGAGCAGGGGGTGGAGCAAGCCAGGCCTCAAGCCACGAGAAGCTCCAGCCCAAAAGGCAGCCAAAATCCAGAACACCTCTGGGAGAATATCAAGAGCACGGAGGGGAGCAAGCGAGGCCTCAAACCACGAGAAGCTCCAGGCCAAAATGCAGCCAAAATGCAGCCCACCTCTGGGAGATTTTCAAGAGCAGGTTGTGGAGCAAGCCTGGCCACAAACCACGAGAAGCTCCAGCCCAAAAGGCAGCCAAAATCCAGCCCAATTCTGGGGGAATATAAAGAGCATGGAGGGGAGCAAGCCAGGCCTCAAACCACGAGAAGCTCCAGCCCAAAATGCAGCCAAAATCCAGCCCACATCCAGGAGAAACTCAAGAGCAGGGGGTGGAGCAAGCCAGGCCTCAAACCACGAGAAGCTCCGGTCCACAAAGCAGCCAAAATGCAGCCCACCTCCGGGAGAATCTCAAGAGCAGGGGTTGGAGCAAGCCAGGCCTCAAACCACGAGAAGCTCCAGTCCAAAATGCAGCCAAAATGCAGCCCACATCCGGGAGAATCTCAAGAGCAGGGGGTGGAGCAAGCCAGGCCTCAAACCACGAGAAGCTCCAGCACAAAAGGCAGCCAAAATCCAGCCCACATCAGCAAGAATCTCAAGAGCAGGGGGTGGAGCAAGCCAGGCCTCAAACCACGAGAAGCTCCAGCCCAAAAGACAGCCAAAATGCAGCCCACATCCAGGAGAATCTCAAGAGCAGGGGGTGGAGCAAGCCAGGCCTCAAACCACGAGAAGCTCCAGCCCAAAAGGCAGCCAAAATCCAGCCCATATTCGGGAGAATCTCAAGAGCAGGGGGTGGAGCAAGCCAGGCCTCAAACCACGAGAAGCTCCAGCCCAAAAGGCAGCCAAAATCCAGCCCACCTCTGGGAGAATCTCAAGAGCACGGAGGGGAGCAAGCGAGGCCTCAAACCACGAGAAGCTCCAGCCCAAAAGGCAGCCAAAATGCAGCCCACATCAGGGAGAATTTCAAGAGCACGTTGTGGAGCAAGCCTGGCCACAAACCACGAGAAGCTCCAGCCCAAAAGGCAGCCAAAATCGAGCCCAATTCTGAGGGAATATAAAGAGCATGGAGAGGAGCAAGCCAGGCCTCAAACCTCGAGAAGCTCCAGCCCAAGAATCAGACAAAATGCAGCCCACATCCGAGAGAATATTAAGAGCAGGGGATGGAGCAAGCCAGGCCTCAAACCACGAGAAGCTCCGGCCCAAAAGGCAGCCAAAATGCAGGCCACATCTGGGAGAATCTCAAGAGCAGGGGGTGGAGCAAGCCAGGCATCAAACCACGAGAAGCTCCAGCCCAAAATTCAGCCAAAATCCAGCCCACATCCGGGAAAATATCAAGAGCAGGGGGTGGAGCAAGCCAGGCCTCAAACCACGAGAAGCTCCAGCTCAAAAGGCAGCCAAAAGACAGCCCACCTCTGGGAGAATATCAAGAGCACGGGGGTGGAGCAAGCCAGGCCTCAAATCACGAGAGCTCCGGCCCAAAAGTCAGTCAAAATGCAGCCCACATCCGGGAGAATCTCAAGAGCAGGGGGTGGAGCAAGCCAGGCCTCAAACCACGAGAAGCTCCAGCCCAAAAGGCAGCCAAAATGCAGCCCACATCCGGGAGAATCTCAAGAGCAGGGGATGGAGCAAGCCAGGCCTCAAACCACGAGAAGCTCCAGCCCAAAAGGCAGCCAAAATCCAGCCCACCTCTGGGAGAATATCAAGAGCACGGAGGGGAGCAAGCCAGGCCTCAAACCACGAGAAGCTCCAGCCCAAAAGGCAGCCAAAATCCAGCACACATCAGCAAGAATCTCAAGAGCAGGGGGTGGAGCAAGCCAGGCCTCAAACCACGAGAAGCTGCAGGCCAAAATGCAGCCAAAATGCAGCCCACATCCGGGAGAATCTCAAGAGAAGGGGGTGGAGCAAGCCAGGAATTAAACCACGAGAAGCTCCAGCCCAAAAGGCAGCCAAAATCCAGCCCATATTCGGGAGAATCTCAAGAGCAGGGGGTGGAGCAATCCAGGCCTCAAACCACGAGAAGCTCCAGCCCAAGTATCAGCCAATATGCAGCCCACATCCGGGACAATATCAAGAGAAGGGGGTGGAGCAAGCCTGGCCACAAACCACGAGAAGCTCCAGCCCAAAAGGCAGCCAAAATCCAGCCCATATCCGGGAGAATCTCAAGAGCAGGGGGTGGAGCAAGCCAGGCCTCAAACCACGAGAAGCTCCAGCCCAAAAAGGCAGCCAAAATGCAGCCCACCTCTGGGAGAATATCAAGAGCACGGAGGGGAGCAAGCGAGGCCTCAAACCACGAGAAGCTCCAGCCCAAAGGCAGCCAAAATGCAGCCCACATGAGGGAGAATTTCAAGAGCAGGGTGTGGAGCAAGCCAGGACTCAAACCACGAGAAGCTCCAGCCCAAAATGCAGCCAAAATCCAGCCCACATCCGGGAGAATCTCAAGAGCAGGGCGTGGAGCAAGCCAGGCCTCAAACCACGAGAAGCTCCAGCCCAAAAGGCAGCCAAAATCCAGCCCATATTCGGGAGAATCTCAAGAGCAGGGGGTGGAGCAAGCCAGGCCTCAAACCACGAGAAGCTCCAGGCCAAAATGCAGCCAAAATGCAGCCCACATCAGGGAGAATTTCAAGAGCAGGGGGTGGAGCAAGCCTGGCCACAAACCACGAGAAGCTCCAGCCCAAAAGGCAGCCAAAATCCAGCCCACATCCAGGAGAAACTCAAGAGCAGGGGGTGGAGCAAGCCAGGCCTCAAACCACGAGAAGCTCCGGTCCACAAAGCAGCCAAAATCCAGCCCACCTCCGGGAGAGTCTCAAGAGCAGGGGGTGGAGCAAGACAGGCCTCAAACCACGAGAAGCTCCAGTCCAAAATGCAGCCAAAATGCAGCCCACATCCGGGAGAATCTCAAGAGCAGGGGGTGGAGCAAGCCAGGCCTCAAACCACGAGAAGCTCCAGCACAAAAGGCAGCCAAAATGCAGCCCACATCCGGGAGAATCTCAAGAGCAGGGGGTGGAGCAAGCCAGGCCTCAAACCACGAGAAGCTCCAGCCCAAAAGACAGCCAAAATGCAGCCCACATCCGGGAGAATCTCAAGAGCAGGGGGTGGAGCAAGCCAGGCCTCAAACCACGAGAAGCTCCAGCCCAAAAGGCAGCCAAAATGCAGCCCACATGCGGAAGAATCTCAAGAGCAGGGGGTGGAGCAAGCCAGACCTCAAACCACGAGAAGCTCCAGCCCAAAATGCAGCCAAAATCCAGTCCACATGCGGAAGAATCTCAAGAGCAGGGGGTGGAGCAAGCCAGGCCTCAAACCACGAGAAGCTCCAGCCCAAAAGACAGCCAAAATGCAGCCCACATCCGGGAGAATCTCAAGAGCAGGGGGTGGAGCAAGCCAGGCCTCAAACCACGAGAAGCTCCAGCCCAAAAGGCAGCCAAATTCCAGCCCACATCTGGGAGAATCTCAAGAGAAGGAGGTGGCGTAAGGCAGGCCTCAAACCACGAGAAGCTCCAGCCCAAAAGGCAGCCAAAATGCAGCCCACATCTGGGAGAATATCCTGAGCAGGGGGTGGAGCAAGCCAGGCCTCACACCACGAGAAGCTCCAGCCCAAAAGGCAGCCAAAATCGAGCCCAATTCTGAGGGAATATAAAGAGCATGGAGGGGAGCAAGCCAGGCCTCAAACCTCGAGAAGCTCCAGCCCAAGAATCAGACAAAATGCAGCCCACATCCGAGAGAATATTAAGAGCAGGGGATGGAGCAAGCCAGGCCTCAAACCACGAGAAGCTCCAGCCCAAAAGGCAGCCAAAATCCAGCCCAACTTGAGGACAATCTCAAGAGCAGGGGATGGAGCAAGCCAGGCCGCAAACCACGAGAAGCTCCAGCCCAAAAGGCAGCCAAAATCCAGCCCACCTCTGGGAGAATCTCAAGAGCAGGGGGTGGAGCAAGCCAGGCCTCAAACCAGGAGAATCTGCAGCCCAAAAGGCAGCCAAAATGCAGCACACATGCGGGAGAATCTCAAGAGCAGGGAGTGGAGCAATCCAGGCCTCAAACCACAAGAAGCTCCAGCCCAAAAGGCAGCCAAAATGCAGCCCACCTCCGGGAGAATCTCAAGAGCAGGGGGTGGAGCAAGCCAGGCCTCAAACCATGAGAAGGTCCAGCCCAAAATTCAGCCAAAACCAGCCCACATCCGGGAGAATCTCAAGAGCAGGGGGTGGAGCAAGCCAGGCCTCAAACCACGAGAAGCTCCAGCCCAAAATGCAGACAAAATGCAGCCCACATCTGAGAGAATATTAAGAGCACGGGATGGAGCAAGCCAGGCCTCAAACCACGAGAAGCTCCAGCCCAAAAGGCAGCCAAAATCCAGCCCACCTCTGGGAGAATATCAAGAGCAGGGGGTGGAGCAAGCCAGGCCTCAAACCACGAGAAGCTCCAGCTCAAAAGGCAGCCAAAAGACAGCCCACCTCTGGGAGAATATCAAGAGCATGGAGGGGAGCAACCCAGGCCTCAAATCACGAAAGCTCCGGCCCAAAAGTCAGTCAAAATGCAGCCCACATCCGGGAGAATATTAAGAGCAGGGGATGGAGCAAGCCAGGCCTCAAACCACGAGAAGCTCCAGCCCAAAAGGCAGCCAAAATGCAGCCCACATCCGGGAGAATCTCAAGAGCAGGGGGTGGAGCAAGCCAGGCCTCAAACCACGAGAAGCTCGAGCCCAAAAGGCAGCCAAAATCCAGCCCACATGCGAGAGAATATTAAGAGCAGGGGGTGGAGCAAGCCAGGCCTCAAACCACGAGAAGCTCCAGACCAAAATGCAGCCAAAATGCAGCCCACATCTGGGAGAATCTCAAGAGCAGGGGGTGGAGCAAGCCAGGCCTCAAACCATGAGAAGCTCCAGCCCAAAAGGCAGCCAAAATGCAGCCCATATGCGAGAGAATATTAAGAGCAGGGGATGGAGCAAGCCAGGCCTCAAACCACGAGAAGCTCCAGCCCAATAGGCAGCCAAAATGCAGCCCACCTCCGGGAGAATCTCAAGAGCAGGGGGTGGAGCAAGCGAGGCCTCAAACCAGGAGAAGCTCGAGCCAAAAATGCAGCCAAAATGCAGCCCACGTCCGGGAGAATCTCAAGAGCAGGGGGTGGAGCAAGCCAGGCCTCAAACCACGAAAAGCTCCAGCCCAAAAGGCAGCCAAAATGCAGCCCACATCCGGGAGAATCTCAAGAGCAGGGGGTGGAGCAAGCCAGGCCTCAAACCATGAGAAGCTCCAGCCTAAATGCAGCCAAACTCCAGCCCACATCCGGGAAAATATCAAGAGCAGGGTTTCGAGCAAGCCAGGCCTCAAACCACGAGAAGCTCCAGCCCAAAAGGCAGCCAAAATCCAGCCCACATGCGAGAGAATATTAAGAGCAGGGGATGGAGCAAGCCAGGCCTCAAACCACGAGAAGCTCCAGCCCAAAATGCAGCCAAAATGCAGCCCACCTCTGGGAGAATATCAAGAGCAGGGGGTGGAGGAAGCCAGGCCTCAAACCACGAGAAGCTCCAGCCCAAAAGGCAGCCAAAATGCAGCGCACCTCTGGGAGAATATCAAGAGCACGGAGGGGAGCAAGCCAGGCCTCAAACTACGAGAAGCTCCAGCCCAAAAGGCAGCCAAAACCCAGCCCACATCCGAGAGAATATTACGTGCAGGGGGTGGAGCAAGCCAGGCCTCAAACTACGAGAAGCTCCAGCCCAAAAGGCAGCCAAAACCCAGCCCACATCCGGGAGAACCACAAGAGCAGGGGGTGGAGCAAGCCAGGCCTCAAACCACGAGAAGCTCCAGCCCGAATATTAGCCAAAATCCAGCCCACATCCGGGAGAATATCAAGAGCAGGGGGTGGAGCAAGCCAGGCCTCAAACCACGAGAAGCTCCAGCCCAAAAGGCAGCCAAAGTCCAGCCCACATCCGGGAGAATCTCAAGAGCAGGGGCTGGAGCAAGCCAGGCCTCAAACCTCGACAAGCTCCAGCCCAAAAGGCAGCCAAAATGCAGCCCACATCCGGGAGAATCTCAAGAGCCGGGGGTGGAGCAAGCCAGGCCTCAAACCTCGAAAACCTCCAGTCCAAAAGGCAGCCAAAATGCAGCCCACATCTGGGAGAATCTCAAGAGCAGGGGGTGGAGCAAGGCAGGCCTCAAACCACGAGAATCTCCAGACCAAAAATAAGAAAAAATGCAGCCCACATCCGGGAGAATATCAAGAGCAGGGGGTGGAGCAAGCCAGGCCTCAAACCACGAGAATCTGCAGCCCAAAAGGCAGCCAAAATGCAGCCCACATCCGGGAGAATCTCAAGAGCAGGGGTTGGAGCAAGCCAGGCCTCAAACCACTAGAAGCTCCAGCCCAAAAGGCAGCCAAAATGCACCCACATCCGAGAGAATATTAAGAGCACGGGATGGAGCAAGCCAGGCCTCAAACCACGAGAAGCTCCAGCTCAAAAGGCAGCCAAAAGACAGCCCACCTCTGGGAGAATATCAAGAGCATGGAGGGGAGCAACCCAGGCCTCAAATCACGAAAGCTCCGGCCCAAAAGTCAGTCAAAATGCAGCCCATATCCGGGAGAATATTAAGAGCAGGGGATGGAGCAAGCCAGGCCTCAAACCACGAGAAGCTCCAGCCCAAAAGGCAGCCAAAATGCAGCCCACATCCGGGAGAATCTCAAGAGCAGGGGGTGGAGCAAGCCAGGCCTCAAACCACGAGAAGCTCGAGCCCAAAATGCAGCCAAAATCCAGCCCACATGCGAGAGAATATTAAGAGCAGGGGGTGGAGCAAGCCAGGCCTCAAACCACGAGAAGCTCCAGACCAAAATGCAGCCAAAATGCAGCCCACATCTGGGAGAATCTCAAGAGCAGGGGGTGGAGCAAGCCAGGCCTCAAACCATGAGAAGCTCCAGCCCAAAAGGCAGCCAAAATGCAGCCCATATGCGAGAGAATATTAAGAGCAGGGGATGGAGCAAGCCAGGCCTCAAACCACGAGAAGCTCCAGCCCAATAGGCAGCCAAAATGCAGCCCACCTCCGGGAGAATCTCAAGAGCAGGGGGTGGAGCAAGCGAGGCCTCAAACCAGGAGAAGCTCGAGCCAAAAATGCAGCCAAAATGCAGCCCACGTCCGGGAGAATCTCAAGAGCAGGGGGTGGAGCAAGCCAGGCCTCAAACCACGAAAAGCTCCAGCCCAAAAGGCAGCCAAAATGCAGCCCACATCCGGGAGAATCTCAAGAGCAGGGGGTGGAGCAAGCCAGGCCTCAAACCATGAGAAGCTCCAGCCTAAATGCAGCCAAACTCCAGCCCACATCCGGGAAAATATCAAGAGCAGGGTTTCGAGCAAGCCAGGCCTCAAACCACGAGAAGCTCCAGCCCAAAAGGCAGCCAAAATCCAGCCCACATGCGAGAGAATATTAAGAGCAGGGGATGGAGCAAGCCAGGCCTCAAGCCACGAGAAGCTCCAGCCCAAAATGCAGACAAAATCCAGCCCACATTCGAGAGAATCTCAAGAGCAGCGGGTGGAGCAAGCCAGGCCTCAAACCACGAGAAGCTCCAGCCCAAAAGGCAGCCAAAATGCAGCCCACCTCTGGGAGAATATCAAGAGCAGGGGGTGGAGGAAGCCAGGCCTCAAACCACGAGAAGCTCCAGCCCAAAAGGCAGCCAAAATGCAGCGCACCTCTGGGAGAATATCAAGAGCACGGAGGGGAGCAAGCCAGGCCTCAAACTACGAGAAGCTCCAGCCCAAAAGGCAGCCAAAACCCAGCCCACATCCGAGAGAATATTACGTGCAGGGGGTGGAGCAAGCCAGGCCTCAAACTACGAGAAGCTCCAGCCCAAAAGGCAGCCAAAACCCAGCCCACATCCGGGAGAACCACAAGAGCAGGGGGTGGAGCAAGCCAGGCCTCAAACCACGAGAAGCTCCAGCCCGAATATTAGCCAAAATCCAGCCCACATCCGGGAGAATATCAAGAGCAGGGGGTGGAGCAAGCCAGGCCTCAAACCACGAGAAGCTCCAGCCCAAAAGGCAGCCAAAGTCCAGCCCACATCCGGGAGAATCTCAAGAGCAGGGGCTGGAGCAAGCCAGGCCTCAAACCTCGACAAGCTCCAGCCCAAAAGGCAGCCAAAATGCAGCCCACATCCGGGAGAATCTCAAGAGCCGGGGGTGGAGCAAGCCAGGCCTCAAACCTCGAAAACATCCAGTCCAAAAGGCAGCTAAAATGCAGCCCACATCTGAGAGAATCTCAAGAGCAGGGGGTGGAGCAAGCCAGGCCTCAAACCTCGAAAACCTCCAGCCCAAAAGGCAGCCAAAATGCAGCCCACATCTGGGAGAATCTCAAGAGCAGGGGGTGGAGCAAGCCAGGCCTCAAACCACGAGAATCTCCAGACCAAAAATAAGAAAAAATGCAGCCCACATCCGGGAGAATATCAAGAGCAGGGGGTGGAGCAAGCCAGGCCTCAAACCACGAGAAGCTCCAGCCCAAAATGCAGCCAAAATCCAGCCCATATCCGGGAGAATCTCAAGAGCAGGGGGTGGAGCAAGCCAGGCCTCAAACCACGAGAAGCTCCAGCCCAAAATGCAGCCAAAATCCAGCCCACATCCAGGAGAATCTCAAGAGCAGGGGGTGGAGCAAGCCAGGCCTCAAACCACGAGAAGGTCCAGCCCAAAAGGCAGCCAAAATGCAGCCCACATCCGGGAGAATCTCAAGAGCAGGGGGTGGAGCAAGCCAGGCCTCAAACCACGAGAAGCTCCAGCCCAAAAGGCAGCCAAAATGCAGGCCACATCCAGGAGAATATCAAGAGCAGGGGGTGGAGCAAGCCAGGCCTCAAACCACGAGAAGCTCCAGCCCAAAAGGCAGCCAAAATGCAGCCCACATCCGGGAGAATCTCAAGAACAGGGGGTGGAGCAAGACAGGCCTCAAACCACGAGAAGCTCCAGCCCAAAAGGCAGCCAAAATGCAGCCCACATCTGGGAGAATATCAAGAGCAGGGGGTGGAGCAAGACAGGCCTCAAACCACGAGAAGCTCCAGACCAAAAAGCAGCCAAAATACAGCCCACATCCGGGAGAATATCAAGAGCAGGGGGTGGAGCAAGCCAGGCCTCAAACCACGAGAAGCTCCAGCCCAAAAGGCAGCCAAAATGCAGCCCACCTCTGGGAGAATATCAAGAGCAGGGGGTGGAGGAAGCCAGGCCTCAAACCACGAGAAGCTCCAGCCCAAAAAGGCAGCCAAAATGCAGCCCACATCAGGGAGAATTTCAAGAGCAGGGTGTGGAGCAAGCCTGGCCACAAACCACGAGAAGCTCCAGCCCAAAAGGCAGCCAAAATGCAGGCCACATCCGAGAGAATCTCAAGAGCAGGGGGTGGAGCAAGCCAGGCCTCAAACCACGAGAAGCTCCAGCCCAAAAGGCTACCAAAATGCAGCCCACATTCGGGAGAATCTCAAGAGCAGGGCGTGGAGCAAGCCAGGCCTCAAACCACGAGAAGCTCCAGCCCAAAAGGCAGCCAAAATGCAGCCCATATTCGGGAGAATCTCAAGAGCAGGGGGTGGAGCAAGCCAGGCCTCAAACCACGAGAAGCTCCAGGCCAAAATGCAGCCAAAATGCAGCCCATATCAGGGAGAATTTCAAGAGCAGGGTGTGGAGCAAGCCTGGCCACAAACCACGAGAAGCTCCAGCCCAAAAGGCAGCCAAAATCCAGCCCAATTCTGGGGGAATATAAAGAGCATGGATGGGAGCAAGCCAGGCCTCAAACCACGAGAAGCTCCAGCCCAAAATGCAGCCAAAATCCAGCCCACATCCAGGAGAAACTCAAGAGCAGGGGGTGGAGCAAGCCAGGCCTCAAACCACGAGAAGCTCCAGTCCAAAATGCAGCCAAAATGCAGCCCACATCCGGGAGAATCTCAAAAGCAGGGGGTGGAGCAAGCCAGGCCTCAAACCACGAGAAGCTCCAGCACAAAAGGCAGCCAAAATCCAGCCCACATCCGGGAGAATCTCAAGAGCAGGGGGTGGAGCAAGCCAGGCCTCAAACCACGAGAAGCTCCAGCCCAAAAGGCAGCCAAACTCCAGCCCATATTCGGGAGAATCTCAAGAGCAGGGGGTGGAGCAAGCCAGGCCTCAAACCTCGAAAACATCCAGTCCAAAAGGCAGCCAAAATGCAGCCCACATCTGGGAGAATCTCAAGAGCAGGGGGTGGAGCAAGCCAGGCCTCAAACCACGAGAAGCTCCAGCCTAAAACACAGCCAAAATGCAGCCCACATTCAGGAGAATTTCAAGAGCAGGGGGTGGAGCAAGCCAGGCCTCAAACCACGAGAATCTCCAGACCAAAAATAAGAAAAAATGCAGCCCACATCCGGGAGAATCTCAAGAGCAGGGGGTGGAGCAAGCCAGGCCTCAAACCACGAGAAGCTCCAGCCCAAAATGCAGCCAAAATCCAGCCCACATCCGGGAGAATCTCAAGAGCAGGGGGTGGAGCAAGCCAGGCCTCAAACCACGAGAAGCTCCAGCCCAAAAGGCAGCCAAAATCCAGCCCACATCCAGGAGAATCTCAAGAGCAGGGGGTGGAGCAAGCCAGGCCTCAAACCACGAGAAGCTCCAGCCCAAAAGGCAGCCAAAATGCAGCCCACATCCGGGAGAATCTCAAGAGCAGGGGATGGAGCAAGCCAGGCCTCAAACCACGAGAAGCTCCAGCCCAAAAGGCAGCCAAAATGCAGGCCACATCCAGGAGAATATCAAGAGCAGGGGGTGGAGCAAGCCAGGCCTCAAACCACGAGAAGCTCCAGCCCAAAAGGCAGCCAAAATGCAGCCCACATCCGGGAGAATCTCAAGAGCAGGGGGTGGAGCAAGACAGGCCTCAAACCACGAGAAGCTCCAGCCCAAAAGGCAGCCAAAATGCAGCCCACATCCGGGAGAATATCAAGAGCAGGGGGTGGAGCAAGACAGGCCTCAAACCACGAGAAGCTCCAGCCCAAAAAGCAGCCAAAATACAGCCCACATCCGGGAGAATCTCAAGAGCAGCGGGTGAAGCAAGCCAGGCCTCAAACCACGAGAAGCTCCAGCCCAAAAGGCAGCCAAAATGCAGCCCACCTCTGGGAGAATATCAAGAGCAGGGGGTGGAGGAAGCCAGGCCTCAAACCACGAGAAGCTCCAGCCCAAAAAGGCAGCCAAAATCCAGAACACCTCTGGGAGAATATCAAGAGCACGGAGGGGAGCAAGCGAGGCCTCAAACCACGAGAAGCTCCAGCCCAAAAGGCAGCCAAAATGCAGCCCACATCAGGGAGAATTTCAAGAGCAGGGTGTGGAGCAAGCCTGGCCACAAATCACGAGAAGCTCCAGCCCAAAAGGCAGCCAAAATGCAGGCCACATCCGAGAGAATCTCAAGAGCAGGGGGTGGAGCAAGCCAGGCCTCAAACCACGAGAAGCTCCAGCCCAAAAGGCTACCAAAATGCAGCCCACATTCGGGAGAATCTCAAGAGCAGGGCGTGGAGCAAGCCAGGCCTCAAACCACGAGAAGCTCCAGCCCAAAAGGCAGCCAAAATCCAGCCCATATTCGGGAGAATCTCAAGAGCAGGGGGTGGAGCAAGCCAGGCCTCAAACCACGAGAAGCTCCAGGCCAAAATGCAGCCAAAATGCAGCCCATATCAGGGAGAATTTCAAGAGCAGGGTGTGGAGCAAGCCTGGCCACAAACCACGAGAAGCTCCAGCCCAAAAGGCAGCCAAAATCCAGCCCAATTCTGGGGGAATATAAAGAGCATGGATGGGAGCAAGCCAGGCCTCAAACCACGAGAAGCTCCAGCCCAAAATGCAGCCAAAATCCAGCCCACATCCAGGAGAATCTCAAGAGCAGGGGGTGGAGCAAGCCAGGCCTCAAACCACGAGAAGCTCCGGTCCACAAAGCAGCCAAAATCCAGCCCACATCCGGGAGAATCTCAAGAGCAGGGGTTGGAGCAAGCCAGGCCTCAAACCACGAGAAGCTCCAGTCCAAAATGCAGCCAAAATGCAGCCCACATCCGGGAGAATCTCAAGAGCAGGGGGTGGAGCAAGCCAGGCCTCAAACCACGAGAAGCTCCAGCACAAAAGGCAGCCAAAATCCAGCCCACATCCGGGAGAATCTCAAGAGCAGGGGGTGGAGCAAGCCAGGCCTCAAACCACGAGAAGCTCCAGCCCAAAAGGCAGCCAAACTCCAGCCCATATTCGGGAGAATCTCAAGAGCAGGGGGTGGAGCAAGCCAGGCCTCAAACCACGAGAAGCTCCAGCCCAAAAGGCAGCCAAAATGCAGCCCACATGCGGGAGAATCTCAAGAGCAGGGGGTGGAGCAAGCCAGGCCTCAAACCACGAGAAGCTCCAGCCCAAAAGGCAGCCAAAATCCAGTCCACATGCGGAAGAATCTCAAGAGCAGGGGGTGGAGCAAGCCAGGCCTCAAACCACGAGAAGCTCCAGCCCAAAAGGCAGCCAAAATCCAGCCCACCTCTGGGAGAATATCAAGAGCACGGAGGGGAGCAAGCGAGGCCTCAAACCACGAGAAGCTCCAGCCCAAAAGGCAGCCAAAATCGAGCCCAATTCTGAGGGAATATAAAGAGCATGGAGGGGAGCAAGCCAGGCCTCAAACCTCGAGAAGCTCCAGCCCAAGAATCAGACAAAATGCAGCCCACATCCGAGAGAATATTAAGAGCAGGGGATGGAGCAAGCCAGGCCTCAAACCACGAGAAGCTCCAGCCTAAAAGGCAGCCAAAATCCAGCCCAACTTGAGGACAATCTCAAGAGCAGGGGATGGAGCAAGCCAGGCCTCAAACCACGAGAAGCTCCAGCCCAAAAGGCAGCCAAAATCCAGCCCACCTCTGGGAGAATATCAAGAGCAGGGGGTGGAGCAAGACAGGCCTCAAACCAGGAGAATCTGCAGCCCAAAAGGCAGCCAAAATGCAGCACACATGCGGGAGAATCTCAAGAGCAGGGAGTGGAGCAATCCAGGCCTCAAACCACAAGAAGCTCCAGCCCAAAAGGCAGCCAAAATGCAGCCCACCTCTGGGAGAATCTCAAGAGCAGGGGGTGGAGCAAGCCAGGCCTCAAACCATGAGAAGGTCCAGCCCAAAATTCAGCCAAAATCCAGCCCACATCCGGGAGAATCTCAAGAGCAGGGGGTGGAGCAAGCCAGGCCTCAAACCACGAGAAGCTCCAGCCCAAAATGCAGCCAAAATGCAGCCCACATCCGAGAGAATATTAAGAGCACGGGATGGAGCAAGGCAGGCCTCAAACCACGAGAAGCTCCAGCCCAAAAGGCAGCCAAAATCCAGCCCATATCCGGGAGAATCTCAAGAGCAGGGGATGGAGCAAGCCAGGCCTCAAACCACGAGAAGCTCCAGCCCAAAAGGCAGCCAAAATCCAGCCCACCTCTGGGAGAATATCAAGAGCAGGGGGTGGAGCAAGCCAGGCCTCAAACCAGGAGAATCTGCAGCCCAAAAGGCAGCCAAAATGCAGCCCACATCCGGGAGAATCTCAAGAGCAGGGAGTGGAGCAATCCAGGCCTCAAACCACAAGAAGCTCCATCCCAAAATGCAGCCAAAATGCAGCCCACCTCCGGGAGAATCTCAAGAGCAGGGGGTGGAGCAAGCCAGGCCTCAAACCATGAGAAGCTCCAGCCCAAAATTCAGCCAAAATCCAGCCCACATCCGGGAGAATCTCAAGAGCAGGGGGTGGAGCAAACCAGGCCTCAAACCACGAGAAGCTCCAGCCCAAAATGCAGACAAAATGCAGCCCACATCCGAGAGAATATTAAGAGCACGGGATGGAGCAAGCCAGGCCTCAAACCACGAGAAGCTCCAGCTCAAAAGGCAGCCAAAAGACAGCCCACCTCTGGGAGAATATCAAGAGCATGGAGGGGAGCAACCCAGGCCTCAAATCACGAAAGCTCCAGCCCAAAAGGCAGACAAAATCCAGCCCACATTCGAGAGAATCTCAAGAGCAGCGGGTGGAGCAAGCCAGGCCTCAAACCACGAGAAGCTCCAGCCCAAAAGGCAGCCAAAATGCCGCCCAACTCTGGGAGAATATCAAGAGCAGGGGGTGGAGGAAGCCAGGCCTCAAACCACGAGAAGCTCCAGCCCAAAAGGCAGCCAAAACCCAGCCCACATCCGAGAGAATATTACGTGCAGGGGGTGGAGCAAGCCAGGCCTCAAACCACGAGAAGCTCCAGCCCAAAAGGCAGCCAAAACCCAGCCCACATCCGGGAGAATCTCAAGAGCAGGGGGTGGAGCAAGCCAGGCCTCAAACCACGAGAAGCTCCAGGCCAAAAGGCAGCCAAAGTCCAGCCCACATCCGGGAGAATCTCAAGAGCAGGGGCTGGAGCAAGCCAGGCCTCAAACCTCGACAAGCTCCAGCCCAAAAGGCAGCCAAAATGCAGCCCACATCTGGGAGACTCTCAAGAGCAGGGGGTGGAGCAAGCCAGGCCTCAAACCACGAGAAGCTCCAGCCTAAAACGCAGCCAAAATGCAGCCCACATCCAGGAGAATTTCAAGAGCAGGGGGTGGAGCAAGCCAGGCCTCAAACCACGAGAATCTCCAGACCAAAAATAAGAAAAAATGGAGCCCACATCCGGGAGAATCTCAATAGCAGGGGGTGGAGCAAGGCAGGCCTCAAACCACGAGAAGCTCCAGCCCAAAATGCAGCCAAAATCCAGCCAACATCCGGGAGAATCTCAAGAGCAGGGGGTGGAGCAAGCCAGGCCTCAAACCACGAGAAGCTCCAGCCCAAAAGGCAGCCAAAATCCAGCCCACATCCAGGAGAATCTCAAGAGCAGGGGGTGGAGCAAGCCAGGCCTCAAACCACGAGAAGCTCCAGCCCAAAAGGCAGCCAAAATGCAGGCCACATCCAGGAGAATATCAAGAGCAGGGGGTGGAGCAAGCCAGGCCTCAAACCACGAGAAGCTCCAGCCCAAAAGGCAGCCAAAATACAGCCCACATCCGGGAGAATATCAAGAGCAGGGGGTGGAGCAAGCCAGGCCTCAAACCACAAAAAGCTCCAGCCCAAAAGGCAGCCAAAATCCAGCCCATATCCGGGAGAATCTCAAGAGCAGGGGGTGGAGCCAGCCAGGCCTCAAACCACGAGAAGCTCCAGCCCAAAAGGCAGCCAATATGCAGCCCACATATGGGAGAATATCAAGAGCAGGGGGTGGAGAAAGCCAGGCCTCAAACCACGAGAAGCTCCAGCCCAAAAGGCAGCCAAAATCCAGCCCACATCCAGGAGAATATAAAGAGCAGGGGGTGGAGCAAGCCAGGCCTCAAACCACGAGAAGCTCCAGCCCAATAGGCAGCCAAAATGCAGCCCACATCCAGGAGAATATGAAGAGCAGGGGCTGGAGCAAGCCAGGCCTCAAACCACGAGAAGCTCCAGCCCAAAAGGCAGCCAAAATGCAGGCCACATCCGGGAGAATCTCAAGAGCAGGGGGTGGAGCAAGCCAGGCCTCAAACCACGAGAAGCTCCAGCCCAAAAGGCAGCCAAAATGCAGCCCACATATGGGAGAATATCAAGAGCAGGGGGTGGAGAAAGCCATGCCTTAAACCACGAGAAGATCCAGCCCAAAATACAGCCAAAATGCAGCCCACATCCGGGAGAATCTCAAGAGCAGGGGGTGGAGCAAGCCAGGCCTCAAACCACGAGAAGCTCCAGCCCAAAAGGCAGCCAAAATCCAGCCCATATCCGGGAGAATCTCAAGAGCAGGGGGTGGAGCAAGCCAGGCCTCAAACCACGAGAAGCTCCAGCCCAAAAGGCAGCCGAAATGCAGCCCACATCCGGGAGAATCTCAAGAGCAGGGGGTGGAGCAAGCCAGGCCTCAAACCACGAGAAGCTCCAGCCCGAATATTAGCCAAAATCCAGCCCACATCCGGGAGAATCTCAAGAGCAGGGGGTGGAGCAAGCCAGGCCTCAAACCACGAGAAGCTCCAGCCCAAAAGGCAGCCAAAGTCCAGCCCACATCCGGGAGAATCTCAAGAGCAGGGGCTGGAGCAAGCCAGGCCTCAAACCTCGACAAGCTCCAGCCCAAAAGGCAGCCAAAATGCAGCCCACATCCGGGAGAATCTCAAGAGCAGGGGGTGGAGCAAGCCAGGCCTCAAACCCCGAAAACATCCAGTCCAAAAGGCAGCCAAAATGCAGCCCACATCTGGGAGACTCTCAAGAGCAGGGGGTGGAGCAAGCCAGGCCTCAAACCACGAGAAGCTCCAGCCTAAAACGCAGCCAAAATGCAGCCCACATTCAGGAGAATTTCAAGAGCAGGGGGTGGAGCAAGCCAGGCCTCAAACCACGAGAATCTCCAGACCAAAAATAAGAAAAAATGCAGCCCACATCCGGGAGAATCTCAATAGCAGGGGGTGGAGCAAGGCAGGCCTCAAACCACGAGAAGCTCCAGCCCAAAATGCAGCCAAAATCCAGCCCACATCCGGGAGAATCTCAAGAGCAGGGGGTGGAGCAAGCCAGGCCTCAAACCACGAGAAGCTCCAGCCCAAAAGGCAGCCAAAATCCAGCCCACATCCAGGAGAATCTCAAGAGCAGGGGGTGGAGCAAGCCAGGCCTCAAACCACGAGAAGCTCCAGCCCAAAAGGCAGCCAAAATGCAGGCCACATCCAGGAGAATATCAAGAGCAGGGGGTGGAGCAAGCCAGGCCTCAAACCACGAGAAGCTCCAGACCAAAAAGCAGCCAAAATACAGCCCACATCCGGGAGAATATCAAGAGCAGGGGGTGGAGCAAGCCAGGCCTCAAACCACAAGAAGCTCCAGACCAAAAGGCAGCCAAAATCCAGCCCATATCCGGGAGAATCTCAAGAGCAGGGGGTGGAGCCAGCCAGGCCTCAAACCACGAGAAGCTCCAGCCCAAAAGGCAGCCAATATGCAGCCCACATATGGGAGAATATCAAGAGCAGGGGGTGGAGAAAGCCAGGCCTCAAACCACGAGAAGCTCCAGCCCAAAAGGCAGCCAAAATCCAGCCCACATCCAGGAGAATATAAAGAGCAGGGGGTGGAGCAAGCCAGGCCTCAAACCACGAGAAGCTCCAGCCCAAAAGGCAGCCAAAATGCAGCCCACATCCAGGAGAATATGAAGAGCAGGGGCTGGAGCAAGCCAGGCCTCAAACCACGAGAAGCTCCAGCCCAAAATGCAGCCAAAATGCAGGCCACATCCGGGAGAATCTCAAGAGCAGGGGGTGGAGCAAGCCAGGCCTCAAACCACGAGAAGCTCCAGCCCAAAAGGCAGCCAAAATCCAGCCCATATTCGGGAGAATCTCAAGAGCAGGGGGTGGAGAAAGCCATGCCTTAAACCACGAGAAGATACAGCCCAAAATACAGCCAAAATGCAGCCCACATCCGGGAGAATCTCAAGAGCAGGGGGTGGAGCAAGCCAGGCCTCAAACCACGAGAAGCTCCAGCCCAAAATGGCAGCCAAAATCCAGCCCATATCCGGGAGAATCTCAAGAGCAGGGGGTGGAGCAAGCCAGGCCTCAAACCACGAGAAGCTCCAGCCCAAAAGGCAGCCGAAATGCAGCCCACATCCGGGAGAATCTCAAGAGCAGGGGGTGGAGCAAGCCAGGCCTCAAACCACGAGAAGCTCCAGCCCAAAAGGCAGCCGAAATGCAGCCCACATCCGGGAGAATATCAAGAGCAGGGGGTGGAGCAAGCCAGGCCTCAAACCTCGAGAAATTCCAGCCCAAACTGCAGACAAAATGCAGCCCACATCCGGGAGAATCTCAAGAGCAGGGGGTGGAGGAAGCCAGGCCTCAAACGACGAAAAGCTCCAGCCCAAAAGGCAGCCAAAATCCAGCCCACATCCCGGAGAATCTCAAGAGCAGGGGAGTGGAGCAAGCCAGGCCTCAAACCACGAGAAGCTCCAGCCGAAAAGGCAGCCAAAATGCAGCCCACATCCGGGAGAATATCTAGAGCAGGGGGTGGAGCAAGCCAGGCCTCAAACCTCGAAAACCTCCAGTCCAAAAGGCAGCCAAAATGCGGCCCACATCCGAGAGAATCTCAAGAGCACTGGGTGGAGCAAGCCAGGCCTCAAACCACGAGAAGCTCCAGCCCAAAATGCAGCCAAAATCCAGCCCACATATGGGAGAATATCAAGAGCAGGGGGTGGAGAAAGCCATGCCTTAAACCACGAGAAGCTCCAGCCCAAAATTCAGCCAAAATGCAGCCCACATCCGGGAGAATCTCAAGAGCAGGGGGTGGAGCAAGCGAGGCCTCAAACCACGAGAAGCTCCAGCCCAAAAGGCAGAAAATCCAGCCCACATCCGGGAGAATATCAAGAGCAGGGGCTGGAGCAAGCCAGGCCTCAAACCACGACAAGCTCCAGCCCAAAAGGCAGCCAAAATGCAGCCCACATCCGGGAGAATCTCAAGAGCAGGGGGTGGAGGAAGCCAGGCCTCAAACGAGGAGAAGCTCCAGCCCAAAATGCAGACAAAATCCAGCCCACATCCCGGAGAATATCAAAACCCGGGAGTGGAGCAAGCCAGGCTTCAAACCTCGAAAACCTCCATTCCAAAAGGCAGCCAATATGCAGCCCACATCTGAGAGAATCTCAAGAGCAGAGGGTGGAGCAAGCCAGATCTCAAACCACGAGAAGCTCCAGCCCAAAAGGCAGCCAAAATGCAGACCACATCCGGGAGAATCTCAAGAACAGGGGGTGGAGCAAGCCAGGCCTCAAACCACGAGAAGCTCCAGCCCAAAATGTAACCAAAATCCAGCCCACATCCGGGAGAAACTCAAGAGCAGGGGGTGGAGCAAGCCAGGCCTCAAACCACGAGAAGCTCCAGCCCAAAAGGCAGCCAAAATGCAGCCCACATCCGGGAGAATCTCAAGAGCAGGGGGTGGAGCAAGCCAGGCCTCAAACCACGAGAAGCTCCAGCCCAAAA
This sequence comes from Rhynochetos jubatus, assembly GCA_027574665.1. NCBI lineage: Eukaryota > Metazoa > Chordata > Aves > Eurypygiformes > Rhynochetidae > Rhynochetos > Rhynochetos jubatus. The sequence goes on from CM050669.1 coordinate 2,393,410, forward strand.
TGCAGCGAAAATGCAGCCCACATCCGGGAGAATATCAAGAGCAGGGGGTGGAGCAAGCCAGGCCTCAAACCTCGAGAATCTCCAGCCCAAAAGGCAGCCAAACTCCAGCCCACATCCGGGACAATATCAAGAGCAGGGGGTGGAGCAAGCCAGGCCTCAAACCACGAGAAGCTCCAGCCCAAGTATCAGCCAAAATGCAGCCCACATCCGGGAGAATCTCAAAAGCAGGGGGTGGAGCAAGCCAGGCCTCAAACCACGAGAAGCTCCAGCCCAAAAGGCAGCCAAAATGCAGCCCACATCCGGGAGAATCTCAAGAGCAGGGGATGGAGCAAGCCAGGCCTCAAACCACGAGAAGCTCCAGCCCAAAAGGCAGCCAAAATGCAGGCCACATCCAGGAGAATATCAAGAGCAGGGGGTGGAGCAAGCCAGGCCTCAAACCACGAGAAGCTCCAGACCAAAAAGCAGCCAAAATACAGCCCACATCCGGGAGAATATCAAGAGCAGGGGGTGGAGCAAGCCAGGCCTCAAACCACAAGAAGCTCCAGCCCAAAAGGCAGCCAAAATCCAGCCCATATCCGGGAGAATCTCAAGAGCAGGGGGTGGAGCAAGCCAGGCCTCAAACCACGAGAAGCTCCAGCCCAAAAGGCAGCCAATATGCAGCCCACATATGGGAGAATATCAAGAGCAGGGGGTGGAGAAAGCCAGGCCTCAAACCACGAGAAGCTCCAGCCCAAAAGGCAGCCAAAATCCAGCCCACATCCAGGAGAATATAAAGAGCAGGGGGTGGAGCAAGCCAGGCCTCAAACCACGAGAAGCTCCAGCCCAATAGGCAGCCAAAATGCAGCCCACATCCAGGAGAATATGAAGAGCAGGGGCTGGAGCAAGCCAGGCCTCAAACCACGAGAAGCTCCAGCCCAAAAGGCAGCCAAAATCCAGCCCACATCCGGGAGAATCTCAAGAGCAGGGGAGTGGAGCAAGCCAGGCCTCAAACCACGAGAAGCTCCAGCTGAAAAGGCAGCCAAAATGCAGCCCACATCTGGGAGAATATCTAGAGCAGGGGGTGGAGCAAGCCAGGCCTCAAACCTCGAAAACCTCCAGTCCAAAAGGCAGCCAAAATGCAGCCCACATCCGAGAGAATCTCAAGAGCAGTGGGTGGAGCAAGCCAGGCCTCAAACCACGAGAAGCTCCAGCCCAAAATGCAGCCAAAATCCAGCCCACATATGGGAGAATATCAAGAGCAGGGGGTGGAGAAAGCCATGCCTTAAACCACGAGAAGCTCCAGCCCAAAATTCAGCCAAAATGCAGCCCACATCCGGGAGAATCTCAAGAGCAGGGGGTGGAGCAAGCCAGGCCTCAAACCACGAGAAGCTCCAGCCCAAAAGGCAGAAAATCCAGCCCACATCCGGGAGAATATCAAGAGCAGGGGCTGGAGCAAGCCAGGCCTCAAACCTCGAGAAGCTCCAGCCCAAAAGGCAGCCAAACTGCAGCCCACATCCGGGAGAATCTCAAGAGCAGGGGGTGGAGGAAGCCAGGCCTCAAACGAGGAGAAGCTCCAGCCCAAAATGCAGACAAAATCCAGCCCACATCCCGGAGAATATCAGAACCCGGGAGTGGAGCAAGCCAGGCTTCAAACCTCGAAAACCTCCATTCCAAAATGCAGCCAATATGCAGCCCACATCTGAGAGAATCTCAAGAACAGGGGGTGGAGCAAGCCAGGCCTCAAACCACGAGAAGCTCCAGCCCAAAATGTAACCAAAATCCAGCCCACATCCGGGAGAAACTCAAGAGCATGGGGTGGAGCAAGCCAGGCCTCAAACCACGAGAAGCTCCAGCCCAAAAGGCAGCCAAAATGCAGCCCACATCCGGGTGAATATCAAGAGCAGGGGGTGGAGCAAGCCAGGCCTCAAACCACGAGAAGCTCCAGCCCAAAATGCAGCGAAAATGCAGCCCACATCCGGGAGAATATCAAGAGCAGGGGGTGGAGCAAGCCAGGCCTCAAACCTCGAGAATCTCCAGCCCAAAAGGCAGCCAAAATGCAGCCCACATCCTGGAGAATATAAAGAGCAGGGGGTGGAGCAAGCCAGGCCTCAAACCATGAGAAGCTCCAGCCCAAGTATCAGCCATAATGCAGCCCACATCCGGGAGAATCTCAAGAGCAGGGGGTGGAGCAAGCCAGGCCTCAAACCACGAGAAGCTCCAGCCCAAAAGGCAGCCAAAATGCAGCCCACATCTGGGAGAATCTCAAGAGCAGGTGGTGGAGCAAGCCAGGCCTCAAACCACGAGAAGCTCCAGCCCAAAAGGCAGCCAAAATGCAGCCCACATCTGGGAGAATCTCAAGAGCAGGTGGTGGAGCAAGCTAGGTCTCAAACCACGAGAAGCTCCAGCCCAAAAGGCAGCCAAAATGCAGCCCACATCCTGGAGAATATAAAGAGCAGGGGGTGGAGCAAGCCAGGCCTCAAACCATGAGAAGCTCCAGCCCAAAAGGCAGCCAAAATGCAGCCCACATCCGGGAGAATCTCAAGAGCAGGGGGTGGAGCAAGGCAGGCCTCAAACCACGAGAAGCTCCAGCCCAAAAGGCAGCCAAAATCCAGGCCACCTCCGGGAGAATCTCAAGAGCAGAGGGTGGAGCAAGGCAGGCCTCAAACCACGAGAAGCTCCAGCCCAAAAGGCAGCCAAAATCCAGGCCACCTCCGGGAGAATCTCAAGAGCAGAGGGTGGAGCAAGCCAGGCCTCAAACCACGAGAAGCTCCAGCCCAAAAGGCAGCCAAAATGCAGCCCACATCCGGGAGAATCTCAAGAGCAGGGGATGGAGCAAGGCAGGCCTCAAACCACGAGAAGCTCCAGCCCAAAAGGCAGCCAAAATGCAGCCCACATCCGGGAGAATCTCAAGAGCAGGGGATGGAGCAAGGCAGGCCTCAAACCACGAGAAGCTCCAGCCCAAAAGGCAGCCAAAATGCAGCCCACCTCTGGGAGAATCTCAAGAGCAGGGGGTGGAGCAAGCCAGGCCTCAAACCACGAGAAGCTCCAGCCCAAAAGGCAGCCAAAATGCAGCCCACATCCGGGAGAATCTCAAGAGCAGGGGGTGGAGCAAGCCAGGCCTCAAACCACGAGAAGCTCCAGCCCAAAAGGCAGCCAAAATGCAGCCCACATCCAGGAGAATATCAAGAGCAGGGGGTGGAACAAGCCAAGCCTCAAACCACGAGAAGCTCCAGCCCAAAAGGCAGCCAAAGGCAGCCCACCTCCGGGAGAATCTCAACAGCAGGGGGTGGAGCAAGCCAGGCCTCAAACCATGAGAAGCTCCAGCCCAAGTATCAGCCAAAATGTAGCCCACATCCAGGAGAATCTCAAGAACAGGGGGTGGAGCAAGCCAGGCCTCAAACCACGAGAAGCTCCAGCCCAAAAGGCAGCCAAAATGCAGGCCACATCCGGGAGAATCTCAAGAGCAGGGGGTGGAGCAAGCCAGGCCTCAAACCATGAGAAGCTCCATCCCAAAATGCAGCAAAAATGCAGCCCACATGCGGGAAAATCTCAAGAGCATGGGGTGGAGCAAACCAGGCCTGAAACCCCGAGAAGCTCCAGCCCAAAAGGCAGCCAAAATCCAGCCCACATCCGGGAGAATCTCAAGAGCAGGGGGTGGAGCAAGCCAGGCCTCAAACCATGAGAAGCTCCATCCCAAAATGCAGCAAAAATGCAGCCCACATGCGGGAAAATCTCAAGAGCATGGGGTGGAGCAAGCCAGGCCTCAAACCACGAGAAGCTCCAGCCCAAAAGGCAGCCAAAATCCTAACCATCTCCCTGAGAATATCAAGAGCAGGGGGTGGAGCAAGCCAGGCCTCAAACCACGAGAAGCTCCAGCCCAAAAGGCAGCCAAAATCCAGCCCACATCCAGGAGAATCTCAAGAGCAGGGGGTGGAGGAAGCCAGGCCTCAAACCACGAGAAGCTCCAGCCCAAAAAGCAGCAACAATGCAGGCCACCTCCGGGAGAATCTCAAGAGCAGGGGGGGGAGCAAGCCAGGCCTCAAACCATGAGAATCTCCAGCCCAAAAGGCAGCCAAAATGCAGCCCACATCCGGGAGAATATCAAGAGCAGAGGGTGGAGCAAGCCAGGCCTCAAACCATGAGAACCTCAAGCCCAAAAGGCAGCCAAAATCCAGCCCACATCCGGGATAATATCAAGAGAAGGGGGTGGAGCAAGCCAGGCCTCAAACCACGAGAAGCTCCAGCCCAAAAGGCAGCCAAAATGCAGCCCACGTCCGGAAGAATCGCAAGAGCAGGGGGTGGAGCAAGCCAGGCCTCAAACCACGAGAAGCTCCAGCCCAAAAGGCAGCCAAAATGCAGCCCACATCCAGGAGAATATCAAGAGCAGAGGGTGGAGCAAGCCTAGCCTCAAACCATGAGAAGCTCCAGCCCAAAAGGCAGCCAAAATCCAGCCCACATCCGGGAGAATCTCAATGCAGGGGGTGGAGCAAGCCAGGCCTCAAACCACGAGAAGCTCCAGCCCAAAAGGCAGCCAAAATGTAGCCCCCATCCAGGAGAATATCAAGAGCAGGGGGTGGAGCAAGCCAGGCCTCAAACCACGAGAAGCTCCAGCCCAAAAGGCAGCCAAAATGCCGCCCACATCCAGGAGAATATCAAGAGCAGGGGGTGGAGCAAGCCAGGACTCAAACCTCGAGAAGCTCCAGCCCAAAAGGCAGCCAAAATGCAGCCCACATCCGGGACAATTTCAAGAGCAGGGTGTGGAGCAAGCCAGGCCTCAAACCACGAGAAGCTCCAGCCGTAAAAGCAGCCAAAATGCAGCCCACATCCGGAAGAATCTCAAGAGCAGGGGGTGGAGCAAGCCAGGCCTCAAACCACGAGAAGCTGTAGCCCAAAAGGCAGCCAAAATGCAGCCCACATCCGGGACAATATCAAGAGCAGAGGGTGGAGCAAGCCAGGCCTCAAACCATGAGAAGCTCCAGCCCTAAAGGCAGCCAAAATGCAGCCCACATCCGGGAGAATATAAAGAGCAGGGGGTGGAGCAAGCCAGGCCTCAAACCACGAGAAGCTCCAGCCCAAAAGGCAGCCAAAATGCAGCCCACATCCGGGAGAATCTCAAGAGCAGAGGGTGGAGCAAACCAGGCCTCAAACCACAAGAAGCTCCAGCCCAAAAGGCAGCCAAAATGCAGCCCACCTCCGGGAGAATCTCAAGAGCAGGGGGTGGAGCAAGCCAGGCCTCAAACCATGAGAAGGTCCAGCCCTAAAGGCAGCCAAAATGCAGCCCACATCCGGGAGAATCTCAAGAGCAGGGGGTGGAGCAAGCCAGGCCTCAAACCACAAGAAGCTCCAAACCCAAAAGGCAGCCAAAATGCAGCCCACCTCTGGGAGAATATCAAGAGCAGGGGGTTGAGCAAGCCAGGCCTCAAACCACGAGAAGCTCCAGCCCTAAAAGCAGCCAAAATGCAGCCCACGTCGGGAAGAATCTCAAGAGCAGGGGGTGGAGCAAGCCAGGCCTCAAACCACGAGAAGCTCCAGCCCAAAAGGCAGCCAAAATGCAGCCCACGTCCAGGAGAATATCAAGAGCAGAGGGTGGAGCAAGCCTAGCCTCAAACCATGAGAAGCTCCAGCCCTAAAGGCAGCCAAAATCCAGCCCACATCCGGGAGAATCTCAAGAGCAGGGGGTGGAGCAAGCCAGGCCTCAAACCACGAGAAGCTCCAGCCCAAAAGGCAGCCAAAATGTAGCCCCCATCCAGGAGAATATCAAGAGCAGGGGGTGGAGCAAGCCAGGCCTCAAACCACGAGAAGCTCCAGCCCAAAAGGCAGCCAAAATGCCGCCCACATCCAGGAGAATATCAAGAGCAGGGGGTGGAGCAAGCCAGGACTTCAAACCTCGAGAAGCTGTAGCCCAAAAGGCAGCCAAAATGCAGCCCACATCCGGGACAATTTCAAGAGCAGGGGGTGGAGCAAGCCAGGCCTCAAACCACAAGAAGCTCCAGCCCAAAAAGCAGCCAAAATGCAGCCCACCTCCGGGAGAATCTCAAGAGCAGAGGGTGGAGCAAGCCAGGCCTCAAACCACAAGAAGCTCCAGCCCTAAAGGCAGCCAAAATGCAGCCCACATCCTGGAGAATCGCAAGAGCAGGGGGTGGAGCAAGCCAGGCCTCAAACCACGAGAAGCTCCAGCCCAAAATGCAGACAAAATCCAGCCCACATCCGGGAGAATCTCAAGAGCAGGGGGTGGAGCAAGCCAGGCCTCAAACCACGAGAAGCTCCAGCCCAAAAGGCAGCCAAAATGCAGCCCACATCTGGGAGAATCTCAAGAGCAGGGGCTGGAGCAAGCCAGGCCTCAAACCACGAGAAGCTCCAGCCCAAAATTCAGCCAAAATGCAGCCCACATCCGGGAGAATATCTAGAGCAGGGGGTGGAGCAAGCCAGGCCTCAAACCACGAGAAGCTCCAGCCCAAAATGCAGCCAAAATGCAGCCCACCTCCAGGAGACACTCAAGAGCAGGGGCAGGAGTAAGCCAGGCCTCAAACCATGAGAAGTTCCACCCCAAAAAGGCAGCCAAAATGCAGGCCACCTCCGGGAGAATCTCAAGAGCAGGGGGTGGAGCAAGCCAGGCCTCAAACCATGAGAAGGTCCAGCCCTAAAGGCAGCCAAAATGCAGCCCACATCCGGGAGAATCTCAAGAGCAGGGGGTGGAGCAAGCCAGGCCTCAAACCACGAGAAGCTCCAGCCGTAAAAGCAGCCAAAATGCAGCCCACATCCGGAAGAATCTCAAGAGCAGGGGGTGGAGCAAGCCAGGCCTCAAACCACGAGAAGCTGTAGCCCAAAAGGCAGCCAAAATGCAGCCCACATCCGGGACAATATCAAGAGCAGAGGGTGGAGCAAGCCAAGCCTCAAACCATGAGAAGCTCCAGCCCTAAAGGCAGCCAAAATGCAGCCCACATCCGGGAGAATCTCAAGAGCAGGGGGTGGAGCAAGCCAGGCCTCAAACCACGAGAAGCTCCAGCCCAAAAGGCAGCCAAAATGCAGCCCACATCCGGGAGAATCTCAAGAGCAGAGGGTGGAGCAAGCCAGGCCTCAAACCACAAGAAGCTCCAGCCCAAAAGGCAGCCAAAATGCAGCCCACCTCCGGGAGAATCTCAAGAGCAGGGGGTGGAGCAAGCCAGGCCTCAAACCATGAGAAGGTCCAGCCCTAAAGGCAGCCAAAATGCAGCCCATATCCGGGAGAATCTCAAGAGCAGGGGGTGGAGCAAGCCAGGCCTCAAACCACAAGAAGCTCCAAACCCAAAAGGCAGCCAAAATGCAGCCCACCTCAGGGAGAATATCAAGAGCAGGGGGTTGAGCAAGCCAGGCCTCAAACCACGAGAAGCTCCAGCCCTAAAAGCAGCCAAAATGCAGCCCACGTCGGGAAGAATCGCAAGAGCAGGGGGTGGAGCAAGCCAGGCCTCAAACCACGAGAAGCTCCAGCCCAAAAGGCAGCCAAAATGCAGCCCGCGTCCAGGAGAATATCAAGAGCAGAGGGTGGAGCAAGCCTAGCCTCAAACCATGAGAAGCTCCAGCCCTAAAGGCAGCCAAAATCCAGCCCACATCCGGGAGAATCTCAAGAGCAGGGGGTGGAGCAAGCCAGGCCTCAAACCACGAGAAGCTCCAGCCCAAAAGGCAGCCAAAATGTAGCCCCCATCCAGGAGAATATCAAGAGCAGGGGGTGGAGCAAGCCAGGCCTCAAACCACGAGAAGCTGTAGCCCAAAAGGCAGCCAAAATGCAGCCCACATCCGGGACAATTTCAAGAGCAGGGGGTGGAGCAAGCCAGGCCTCAAACCACAAGAAGCTCCAGCCCAAAAGGCAGCCAAAATGCAGCCCACCTCCGGGAGAATCTCAAGAGCAGAGGGTGGAGCAAGCCAGGCCTCAAACCACAAGAAGCTCCAGCCCAAAAGGCAGCCAAAATCCAGCCCACATCCGGGAGAATCTCAAGAGCAGGGGGTGGAGCAAGCCAGGCCTCAAACCATGAGAAGGTCCAGCCCTAAAGGCAGCCAAAATGCAGCCCACATCCGGGAGAATCTCAACAGCAGGGGGTGGAGCAAGCCAGGCCTCAAACCACAAGAAGCTCCAAACCCAAAAGGCAGCCAAAATGCAGCCCACATCCGGGACAATCTCAAGAGCAGGGGGTTGAGCAAGCCAGGCCTCAAACCACGAGAAGCTCGAGCCCTAAAGGCAGCCAAAATGCAGCCCACATCCTGGAGAATCGCAAGAGCAGGGGGTGGAGCAAGCCAGGCCTCAAACCACGAGAAGCTCCAGCCCAAAATGCAGACAAAATCCAGCCCACATCCGGGAAAATCTCAAGAGCAGGGGGTGGAGCAAGCCAGGCCTCAAACCACGAGAAGCTCCAGCCCAAATATTAGCCAAAATCCAGCCCACATCCGGGACAATCTCAAGAGCAGGGGGTGGAGCAAGCCAGGCCTCAAACCACGAGAAGCTCCAGCCCAAAAGGCAGCCAAAATGCAGCCCACATCTGGGAGAATCTCAAGAGCAGGGGCTGGAGCAAGCCAGGCCTCAAACCACGAGAAGCTCCAGCCCAAAAGGCAGCCAAAATGCAGCCCACATCCGGGAGAATATCTAGAGCAGGGGGTGGAGCAAGCCAGGCCTCAAACCACGAGAAGCTCCAGCCCAAAATGCAGCCAAAATGCAGCCCACCTCCAGGAGACACTCAAGAGCAGGGGCAGGAGTAAGCCAGGCCTCAAACCACGAGAAGCTCCACCCCAAAAAGGCGGCCAAAATGCAGGCCACATCCGGGAGAATATCAAGAGCAGGGGGTGGAGCAAGCCAGGCCTCAAACCACGAGAAGCTCCAGCCCAAAAGGCAGCCAAAATGCAGCCCACATCCGGGAGAATATAAAGAGCAGGGGGTGGAGCAAGCCAGGCCTCAAACCACGAGAAGCTCCAGCCCTAAAGGCAGCCAAAATGCCGCCCACATCCAGGAGAATCTCAAGAGCAGGGGGTGGAGCAAGCCAGGACTCAAACCTCGAGAAGCTGTAGCCCAAAAGGCAGCCAAAATGCAGCCCACATCCGGGACAATTTCAAGAGCAGGGGGTGGAGCAAGCCAGGCCTCAAACCACAAGAAGCTCCAGCCCAAAAGGCAGCCAAAATGCAGCCCACCTCCGGGAGAATCTCAAGAGCAGAGGGTGGAGCAAGCCAGGCCTCAAACCACAAGAAGCTCCAGCCCAAAAGGCAGCCAAAATGCAGCCCACCTCCGGGAGAATCTCAAGAGCAGGGGGTGGAGCAAGCCAGGCCTCAAACCATGAGAAGGTCCAGCCCTAAAGGCAGCCAAAATGCAGCCCACATCCGGGAGAATCTCAAGAGCAGGGGGTGGAGCAAGCCAGGCCTCAAACCACAAGAAGCTCCAAACCCAAAAGGCAGCCAAAATGCAGCCCACCTCCGGGAGAATCTCAAGAGCAGGGGGTTGAGCAAGCCAGGCCTCAAACCACGAGAAGCTCCAGCCCAAAATGCAGCCAAAATGCAGCCCACCTCCGGGAGAATCTCAAGAGCAGGGGGTGGAGCAAGCCAGGCCTCAAACCACGAGAAGCTCCAGCCCAAATATTAGCCAAAATCCAGCCCACCTCCGGGAGAATCTCAAGAGCAGGGGGTGGAGCAAGCCAGGCCTCAAACCACGAGAAGCTCCAGCCCAAAAGGCAGCCAAAATCCAGCCCACATCCGGGAGAATATCTAGAGCAGGGGGTGGAGCAAGCCAGGCCTCAAACCACGAGAAGCTCCAGCCCAAAAGGCAGCCAAAATGCAGCCCACCTCCAGGAGACACTCAAGAGCAGGGGCAGGAGTAAGCCAGGCCTCAAACCATGAGAAGGTCCAGCCCTAAAGGCAGCCAAAATGCAGCCCACATCCGGGAGAATCTCAAGAGCAGGGGGTGGAGCAAGCCAGGCCTCAAACCACAAGAAGCTCCAAACCCAAAAGGCAGCCAAAATGCAGCCCACCTCCGGGAGAATCTCAAGAGCAGGGGGTTGAGCAAGCCAGGCCTCAAACCACGAGAAGCTCCAGCCCAAAATGCAGCCAAAATGCAGCCCACCTCCGGGAGAATCTCAAGAGCAGGGGGTGGAGCAAGCCAGGCCTCAAACCACGAGAAGCTCCAGCCCAAATATTAGCCAAAATCCAGCCCACCTCCGGGAGAATCTCAAGAGCAGGGGGTGGAGCAAGCCAGGCCTCAAACCACGAGAAGCTCCAGCCCAAAAGGCAGCCAAAATCCAGCCCACATCCGGGAGAATATCTAGAGCAGGGGGTGGAGCAAGCCAGGCCTCAAACCACGAGAAGCTCCAGCCCAAAAGGCAGCCAAAATGCAGCCCACCTCCAGGAGACACTCAAGAGCAGGGGCAGGAGTAAGCCAGGCCTCAAACCATGAGAAGTTCCACCCCAAAAAGGCAGCCAAAATGCAGGCCACATCCGGGAGAATATCAAGAGCAGGGGGTGGAGCAAGCCAGGCCTCAAACCACGAGAAGCTCCAGCCCAAAAGGCAGCCAAAATCCAGCCCATATCCGGGAGAATCTCAAGAGCAGGGGGTGGAGCAAGCCAGGCCTCAAACCACGAGAAGCTCCAGCCCAAAAGGCAGCCAAAATGCAGCCCACATCTGGGAGAATCTCAAGAGCAGGAGTTGGAGCAAGCCAGGCCTCAAACCACGAGAAGCTCCAGCCCAAAATGCAGCCAAAATGCAGCCCACATCCAGGAGAATATCAAGAGCAGGGGGTGGAGCAAGCCAGGCCTCAAACCACGAGAAGCTCCAGCCCAAATATTAGCCAAAATGCAGCCCACATCCGGGAAAATCTCAAGAGCAGGGGGTGGAGCAAGGCAGGCCTCAAACCACGAGAAGTTCCAGCCCAAGAATCAGCCAAAATGCAGCCCACATCCGATAGAATCTCAAGAGCAGGGGGTGGAGCAAGCCAGGCCTCAAAACACGAGAAGTTCCACCCCAAAAGGGCAGCCAAAATCCAGCCCACTTCCCGGAGAATCTCAAGAGCAGGGTGTGGAGCAAGCCAGGCCTCAAACCACGAGAAGCTCCAGCCCAAAAGGCAGCCAAAATGCAGCCCACATCCGGGAGAATCTCAAGAGCAGGGGGTGGAGCAAGACAGGCCTCAAACCACGAGAAGCTCCAGCTCAAGATTCAGCCAAAATGCAGCCCACATCCGGGAGAATCTCAAGAGCAGGGGGTGGAGCAAGCCAGGCCTCAAACCACGAGAAGCTCCAGCCCAAAAGGCAGCCAAAATGCAGCCCACATCTAGGAGAATCTCAAGAGCAGGGGTTGGAGCAAGCCAGGCCTCAAACCACGAGAAGCTCCAGCCCAAAAGGCAGCCAAAATGCAGCCCACATCCGGGAGAATCTCAAGAGCAGGGGGTGGAGCAAGCCAGGCCTCAAACCACGAGAAGCTCCAGCCCAAAAGGCAGCCAAAATGCAGCCCACATCTGGGAGAATCTCAAGAGCAGGGGTTGGAGCAAGCCAGGCCTCAAACCACGAGAAGCTCCAGCCAAAAATCCAGCCAAAATCCTACCCACATCCGGGAGAATCTCAAGAGCAGGGGGTGGAGCAAGCCAGGCCTGAAACCTCGAAAAACTCCAGCCCAAAAGGCAGCCAAAATCCAGCCAACATGCGGGAGAATCTCAAGAGCAGGGGTTGGAGCAAGACAGGACACAAACCTCGAAAACCTCCAGGCCAAAAGGCAGCCTAAATGCAGCTCACCTCCGGGAGAATCTCAAGAGCAGGGGGTGGAGCAAGCCAGGCCTCAAACCACGAGAAGCTCCAGCCCAAAATGCAGCCAAAATGCAGCCCACATCCGGGAGAATATCAAGAGCAGGGGGTGGAGCAAGCCAGGCCTCAAAGCACGAGAAGCTCCAGCCCAAATATTAGACAAAATGCGGCCCACATCCGGGAGAATATCTAGAGCAGGGGGTGGAGCAAGCCAGGCCTCAAACCTCGAAAACCTCCAGTCCAAAAGGCAGCCAAAATGCAGCCCACATCTGGGAGAATCACAAGAGCAGGGGGTGGAGCAAGCCAGGCCTCAAACCACGAGAAGCTCCAGCCCAAATATTAGCCAAAATGCAGCCCACATCCGGGAAAATCTCAAGAGCAGGGGGTGGAGCAAGCCAGGCCTCAAACCACGAGAAGTTCCAGCCCAAGAATCAGCCAAAATGCAGCCCACATCCGATAGAATCTCAAGAGCAAGGGGTGGAGCAAGCCAGGCCTCAAAACACGAGAAGTTCCACCCCAAAATGGCAGCCTAAATGCAGCCCACGTCCGGGAGAAACTCAAGAGCAGCGGTTGGAGCAAGGCAGGCCTCAAACCACGAGAAGTTCCAGCCCAAGAATCAGCCAAAATGCAGCCCACATCCGGGAGAATCTCAAGAGCAGGGGGTGGAGCAAGCCAGGCCTCAAACCACGAGAAGCTCCAGCCCAAAAGGCAGCCATATTCCAGCCCACCTCTGGGAGAATTTCAAGAGCAGGGTGTGGAGCAAGCCAGGCCTCAAACCACGAGAAGCTCCAGCCCAAAAGGCAGCCAAAATGCAGCCCACATCCGGGAGAATCTCAAGAGCAGTGGTTGGAGCAATCCATGCCTTCAACCTCGAGAAGCTCCAGCCCAAAAAGGCAGCCAAAATGCAGCCCACATCCGGGAGAATCTCAAGAGCAGGGGGTGGAGCAAGCCAAGCCTCAAACCACGAGAAGCTCCAGCCCAAAAGGCAGCCAAAATGCAGCCCACATGCAGGAGAATCTCAAGAGCAGGGGGTGGAGCAAGCCAGGCCTCAAACCACGAGAAGCTCCAGCCAAAAATCCAGCCAAAATCCTACCCACATCCGGGAGAATCTCAAGAGCAGGGGGTGGAGCAAGCCAGGCCTCAAACCACGAGAAGCTCCAGCCCAAATTGCAGCCAAAAGGCAGCCCACATCCGGGAGAATCTCAAGAGCAGGGGGTGGAGCAATCCAGGCCTCAAACCACGAGAAGCTCCAGCCCAAAAGGCAGCCAAAATTCAGCCCACCTCCAGAAGACTCTCAAGAGCAGGGGGTGGAGCAAGCCAGGCCTCAAACCATGAGAAGTTCCACCCCAAAATGGCAGCCAAAATGCAGGCCACATCCGGGAGAATATCAAGAGCAGGGGGTGGAGCAAGCCAGGCCTCAAACCTCGAGAAGCTCCTGCCCAAAAGGCAGCCAAAATGCAGCCCACCTCCCTGAGAATCTCAAGAGCAGGGGGTGGAGCAAGCCAGGCCTCAAACCACGAGAAGCTCCAGCCCAAAAGGCAGCCAAAATGCAGCCCACCTCCGGGAGAATCTCAAGAGCAGGGGGTGGAGCAAGCCAGGCCTCAAACCACGAGAAGCTCCAGCCCAAAATTCAGCCAAAATGCAGCCCACATGCGGGAGAATATCAAGAGCAGGGGGTGGAGCAAGCCAGGCCTCAAACCACGAGAAGCTCCAGCCCAAAATGCAGCCATAATCCAGCCCACCTCTCGGAGAATTTCAAGAGCAGGGGGTGGAGCAAGCCAGGCCTCAAACCACGAGAAGCTCCAGCCCAAAAGGCAGCCAAAATGCAGCCCACATCCGGGAGAATCTCAAGAGCAGTGGTTGGAGCAATCCAGGCCTTAAAGCATGAGAAGTTCCACCCCAAAAAGGCAGCCAAAATGCAGCGCACATCCGGGAGAATCTCAAGAGCAGGGGGTGGAGAAAGCCAGGCCTCAAACCACGAGAAGCTCCAGCCCAAGAATCAGACAAAATGCAGGCCACATCCGGGAGAATCTCAAGAGCAGGGGCAGGAGCAAGCCAGGCCTCAAACCACGAGAAGCTCCAGTCCAAAATGCAGCCAAAATGCAGCCCACATCTGGGAGAATCTCAAGAGCAGGGGGTGGAGCAAGACAGGCCTCAAACCACGAGAAGCTCCAGCCAAAAATCCAGCCAAAAGCCTACCCACATCCGGGAGAATCTCAAGAGCAGGGGGTGGAGCAAGCCAGGCCTGAAACCTCGAAAACCTCCAGCCCAAAAGGCAGCCAAAATGCAGCCCACATCCGGGAGAATCTCAAGAGCAGGGGGTGGAGCAAGCCAGGCCTCAAACCACGAGAAGCTCCAGCCCGAGAAACAGATAAAATGCAGGCCACCTCGGGGAGAATCTCAAGAGCAGGGGCAGGAGCAAGCCAGGCCTCAAACCACGAGAAGTTCCATCCCAAAAGGGCAGCCTAAATGCAGCCCACCTCCGGGAGAATCTCAAGAGCAGGGGTTGGAGCAAGCCAGGCCTCAAATCACGAGAAGTTCCAGCCCAAGAATCAGCCAAAATGCAGTCCACCTCCAGGAGAATCTCAAGAGCAGGGGGTGGAGCAAGACAGGCCTCAAACCTGGAGAAGCTCCAGCCCGAGAATCAGCCAAAATGCAGCCCACATCCAGGAGAATATCAAGAGCACGGGGTGGAGCAAGCCAGGCCTCAAACCACGAGAAGTTCCACCCCAAAAAGGCAGCCAAAATGCAGCCCACATCGGGAGAATCTCAAGAGCAGGGGGTGGAGCAAGCCAGGCCTCAAACCACGAGAAGCTCCAGCCCAAAAGCAGCCAAAATCCAGCCCACATCCGGGAGAATCTCAAGAGCAGCGGGTGGAGCAAGCCAGGCCTCAAACCACGAGAAGCTCCAGCCCAAAAGGCAGCCAAAATGCAGCCCACATCCGGGAGAATCTCAAGAGCAGGGGCTGGAGCAAGCCAGGCCTCAAACCACGAGAAGCTCCAGCCCAAAAGGCAGCCAAAATGCAGCCCACATCCGGGAGAATCTCAAGAGCAGGGGGTGGAGCAAGCCAGGCCTCAAACCACGAAAACCTCCATTCCAAAAGGCAGCCAAAATGAAGCCCACATCCGGGAGAATCTCAAGAGCAGGGGTTGGAGCAAGCCAGGCCTCAAACCACGAGAAGCTCCAGCCCCAAATCAGCCAAAATGCAGCCCAAAACCGGGAGAATCTTAAGAGCAGGGGGTGGAGCAAGACAGGCCTCAAACCACGAGAAGCTCCAGCCCAAAAGGCAGCCAAAATGCAGCCCACATCCGGGAGAATCTCAAGAGCAGGGGATGGAGCAAGCCAGGCCTCAAACCACGAGAAGCTCCAGCCCAAATATTAGCCAAAATGCAGCCCACATCCGGGGGAATCTCAAGAGCAGGGGGTGGAGCAAGCCAGGCCTCAAACCACGAGAAGCTCCAGCCCAAAAGGCAGCCAAAATCCAGCCCACATCCGGGAGAATCTCAAGAGCAGGGGCTGGAGCAAGCCAGGCCTCAAACCTCGAGAAGCTCCAGCCCAAAATGCAGCCAAAATCCAGCCCATATCCGGGAGAATCTCAAGAGCAGGGGGTGGAGCAAGCCAGGCCTCAAACCACGAGAAGCTCCAGCCCAAAAGGCAGTCAATATGCAGCCCACATATGGGAGAATATCAAGAGCAGGGGGTGGAGAAAGCCATGCCTTAAACCACGAGAAGATCCAGCCCAAAATACAGCCAAAATGCAGCCCACATCCGGGAGAATCTCAAGAGCAGGGGGTGGAGCAAGCCAGGCCTCAAACCTCGAAAACCTCCAGCCCAAAAGGCAGCCAAAATGCGGCACACATCTGGGAGAATCTCAAGAGCAGGGGGTGGAGCAAGCCAGGCCTCAAACCACGAGAAGCTCCAGCCCAAAATGCAGCCAAAATGCAGCCCACATCCGGGAGAATCTCAAGAGCAGGGGGTGGAGCAAGCCAGGCCTCAAACCATGAGAAGCTCCAGCCCAAATATTAGCCAATATGCAGCCCATATCCGGGAGAATCTCAAGAGCAGGGGGTGGAGCAAGCCAGGCCTCAAACCACGAGAAGCTCCAGCCCAAAAGGCAGCCAAAATCCAGCCCACATCCGGGAGAATCTCAAGAGCAGGGGGTGGAGCAAGCCAGGCCTCAAACCTCGAGAAGCTCCAGCCCAAAAGGCAGCAAAAATGCAGCCCACATCCTGGAGAATATCTAGAGCAGGGCGTGGAGCAAGCCAGGCCTCAAACCTCGAAAACATCCAGTCCAAAAGGCAGCCAAAATGCAGCCCATATCTGAGAGAATCTCAAGAGCAGGGGGTGGAGCAAGCCAGGCCTCAAACTACGAGAATCTCCAGACCAAAATGCAGAAAAAATGCAGCCCACATCCGGGAGAATATCAAGAGCAGGGGGTGGAGCAAGCCAGGCCTCAAACCACGAGAAGCTCCAGCCCAAGTATCAGCCAAAATGCAGCACACATATGGGAGAATATCAAGAGCAGGGGGGTGGAGAAAGCCATGCCTTAAACCACGAGAAGATGCAGCCCAAAATGCAGCCAAAATGCAGCCCACATCCGAGAGAATCTCAAGAGCAGGGGCTGGAGCAAGCCAGGCCTCAAACCTCGAGAAGCTCCAGCCCAAAAGGCAGCCAAAATGCAGCCCACATCCTGGAGAATATCTAGAGCAGCGGGTGGAGCAAGCCAGGCCTCAAAGCTCGAAAACATCCAGTCCAAAAGGCAGCCAAAATGCAGCCCATATCTGAGAGAATCTCAAGAGCAGGGGGTGGAGCAAGCCAGGCCTCAAACCACGAGAAGCTCCAGCCCAAAATGCAGCCAAAATCCAGCCCATATCCGGGAGAATCTCAAGAGCAGGGGGTGGAGCAAGACAGGCCTCAAACCACGAGAATCTCCAGACCAAAATGCAGAAAAAATGCAGCCCACATCCGGGAGAATCTCAAGAGCAGGGGGGTGGAGAAAGCCATCCCTTAAACCACGAGAAGATGCAGCCCAAAATGCAGCCAAAATCCAGCCCACATCCGGGAGAATCTCAAGAGCAGGGGGTGGAGCAAGCCAGGCCTCAAACCACGAGAAGCTCCAGCCCAAAAGGCAGCCAAAATCCAGCCCATATCCGGGAGAATCTCAAGAGCAGGGGGTGGAGCAAGCCAGGCCTCAAACCACGAGAAGCTCCAGCCCAAAAAGCAGCCAAAATGCAGCCCACATCCGGGAGAATATCAAGAGCAGGGGGTGGAGCAAGCCAGGCCTCAAACCTCGAAAACCTCCAGCCCAAATATTAGCCAAAATCCAGCCCACATCCGGGAGAATCTCAAGAGCAGGGGCTGGAGCAAGCCAGGCCTCAAACCTCGAGAAGCTCCAGCCCAAAAGGCAGCCAAAATGCAGCCCACATCCTGGAGAATATCTAGAACAGGGGGTGGAGCAAGCCAGGCCTCAAACCTCGAAAACATCCAGTCCAAAAGGCAGCCAAAATGCAGCCCATATCTGAGAGAATCTCAAGAGCAGGGGGTGGAGCAAGCCAGGCCTCAAACCTCGAAAACCTCCAGTCCAAAAGGCAGCCAAACTCCAGCCCACCTCCGGGAGAATCTCAAGAGCAGGGGGTGGAGCAAGCCAGGCCTCAGACCACGAGAAGCTCCAGCCCAAAATGCAGCCAAAATGCAGCCCACATCCAGGAGAATCTCAAGAGCAGGGGGTGGAGCAAGCCAGGCCTCAAACCACGAGAATCTCCAGACCAAAATGCAGAAAATATGCAGCCCACATCCGGGAGAATATCAAGAGCAGGGGGTGGAGCAAGCCAGGCCTCAAACCACGAGAAGCTCCAGCCCAAATATTAGCCAAAATGCAGCCCACATCCGGGAGAATCTCAAGAGCAGGGGGTGGAGCAAGCCAGGCCTCAAACCACGAGAAGCTCCAGCCCAAAAGGCAGCCAAAATCCAGCCCACATCCGGGAGAATCTCAAGAGCAGGGGGTGGAGCAAGCCAGGCCTCAAACCACGAGAAGCTCCAGCCCAAAAGGCAGCCAAAATCCAGCCCACATCCGGGAGAATCTCAAGAGCAGGGGCTGGAGCAAGCCAGGCCTCAAACCTCGAGAAGCTCCAGCCCAAAAGGCAGCCAAAATGCAGGCCACATCCAGGAGAATATCAAGAGCAGGGGGTGGAGCAAGACAGGCCTCAAACCTCGAAAACCTCCAGTCCAAAAGGCAGCCAAACTCCAGCCCACCTCCGGGAGAATCTCAAGAGCAGGGGGTGGAGCAAGCCAGGCCTCAGACCACGAGAAGCTCCAGCCCAAAAGGCAGCCAAAATGCAGGCCACATCCAGGAGAATATCAAGAGCAGGGGGTGGAGCAAGACAGGCCTCAAACCACGAGAATCTCCAGACCAAAATGCAGAAAAAATGCAGCCCACATCCGGGAGAATATCAAGAGCAGGGGGTGGAGCAAGCCAGGCCTCAAACCACGAGAAGCTCCAGCCCAAGTGTCAGCCAAAATGCAGCCCACATATGGGAGAATATCAAGAGCAGGGGGGTGGAGAAAGCCATGCCTTAAACCACGAGAAGATGCAGCCCAAAATGCAGACAAAATCCAGCCCATATCCGGGAGAATCTCAAGAGCAGGGGGTGGAGCAAGCCAGGCCTCAAACCACGAGAAGCTCCAGCCCAAAAGGCAGCCAAAATGCAGCCCACATATGGGAGAATCTCAAGAGCAGGGGGTGGAGCAAGCCAGGCCTCAAACCACGAGAAGCTCCAGCCCAAAAGGCAGCCAAAATGCAGCCCACATCCGGGAGAATCTCAAGAGCAGGGGGTGGAGCAAGACAGGCCTCAAACCACGAGAAGCTCCAGCCCAAAATGGCAGCCAAAATCCAGCCCACCTCCGGGAGAATCTCAAGAGCAGGGGGTGGAGCAAGCCAGGCCTCAAACCACGAGAAGCTCCAGCCCAAAAGGCAGCCAAAATGCAGCCCACTTCCGGGAGAATATCAAGAGCAGGGGGTGGAGCAAGCCAGGCCTCAAACCACGAGAAGCTCCAGCAAAAAAGGCAGCCAAAATGCAGCCCTCATCCGGGAGAATCTCAAGAGCAGGGGGTGGAGCAAGCCAGGCCTCAAACCACGAGAAGCTCCGGCCGAAAAGGCAGCCAAAATGCAGCCCACATCCGGGAGAATATCTAGAGCAGGGGCTGGAGCAAGCCAGGCCTCAAACCTCGAAAACCTCCAGTCCAAAAGGCAGCCAAAATGCAGCCCACATCTGAGAGAATCTCAAGAGCAGGGGGTGGAGCAAGGCAGGCCTCAAACCTCGAAAACCTCCAGTCCAAAAGGCAGCCAAAATGCAGCCCACATCTGAGACAATCTCAAGAGCAGGGGGTGGAGCAAGTCAGGCCTCAAACCACGAGAAGCTCCAGCCCAAAATGCAGCCAAAATGCAGGTCACATCCAGGAGAATATCAAGAGCAGGGGGTGGAGCAAGACAGGCCTCAAACCACAAGAAGCTCCAGCCCAAAATGCAGCCAAAATGCAGCCCACATCCGGGAGAATATCAAGAGCAGGGGGTGGAGCAAGCCAAGCCTCAAACCACGAGAAGCTCCAGCCCAAAATCCAGCCCACATATGGGAGAATATCAAGAGCAGGGGGTGGAGCAAGCCAGATCTCAAACCACGAGAAGCTCCAGCCCAAACTGCAGCCAAAATGCAGCCAAAATTCGGGAGAATCTCAAGAGCAGGGGGTGGAGCAAGCCAGGCCTCAAACCTCGAGAAGCTCCAGCCCAAAAGGCAGCCAAAATGCAGCCCACATCCGGGAGAATCTCAAGAGCAGGGGGTGGAGCAAGCCAGGCCTCAAACCACGAGAAGCTCCAGCCCAAACTGCAGCCAAAATGCAGCTCGCATCCGGGAGAATATCAAGAGTAGGGGGTCGAGCTAGCCAGGCCTCAAACCACGAGAATCTCCAGACCAACATTCAGTCACACTCCAGCCCACATCCGGGAGAATATCAAGAGCAGGGGGTGGAGCAAGGCAGGACTCAACCACAAGAAGCTCCAGCCCAAAAGTCAGCCAAAATCCAGCCCACCTCCGGGAGAATCTCAAGAGCAGGGGGTGGAGCAAGCCAGGCCTCAAACCACGAGAAGCTCCAGCCCAAAAGGCAGCCAAAATGCAGCCCACTTCGGGGAGAATATCAAGAGCAGGGGGTGGAGCAAGCCAGGCCTCAAACCACGAGAAGTTCCAGCCCAAAGGGCAGCCAAAATCCAGCCCACCTCTGGGAGAATCTCAAGAGTAGGGGATGGAGCAAGCCAGGCCTCAAACCATGAGAAGCTCCAGCCCAAAAGGCAGCCAAAATCCAGTCCACATGCGGGAGAATCTCAAGAGCAGGGGGTGGAGCAAGCCAGGCCTCAAACCACGAGAAGCTCCAACCCAAAAGGCAGCAAAAATCCAGCCCACCTCGGGGAGAATCTCAAGAGCAGGGGTTCGAGCAAGCCAGGCCTCAAACCACGAGAAGCTCCAGCCCAAAAGGCAGCCAAAATGCAGCCCACCTCCGGGAGAATATCAAGAGCAGGGGGTGGAGTGAGCAACGCCTCAAACCACGAGAAGCTCCAGCCCAAAAGGCAGCCAAAATGCAGCCCACATCCGGGAGAATATCAAGAGCAGGGGGTGGACCAAGCGAGGCCTCAAACGACAAGAACCTCCAGCCCAAAAGGCAGCCAAAATGCAGCCCACCTCCGGGAGAATCTCAAGAGCAGGGGGTGGAGCAAGCCAGGCCTCAAACCACGAGAAGCTCCAGCCCAAAAGGCAGCCAAAATGCAGCCCACATCTGAGAGAATCTCAAGAGCAGGGGGTGGAGCAAGCCAGGCCTCAAACCATGAGAAGCTCCAGCCTTAAAGGCAGCCAAAATGCAGCCCACATCTGGGAGAATCTCAAGAGCAGGGGTTGGAGCAAGCCAGGCCTCAAACCACGAGAAGCTCCAGCCCAAAAGGCAGACTAAATGCAGACCACATCCGGGAGAATCTCAAGAACAGGGGGTGGAGCAAGCCAGGCCTCAAACCACGAGAAGCTCCAGCCCAAAATGTAACCAAAATCCAGCCCACATCCGGGACAAACTCAAGAGCAGGGGGTGGAGCAAGCCAGGCCTCAAACCACGAGAAGCTCCAGCCCAAGTATCAGCCAAAATGCAGCCCACATCCGGGAGAATCTCAAGAGCAGGGGGTGGAGCAAGCCAGGCCTCAAACCACGAGAAGCTCCAGCCCAAAAGGCAGCCAAAATGCAGCCCACATCTGGGAGAATATCAAGAGCAGGTGGTGGAGCAAGCCAGGCCTCAAACCACGAAAAGCTCCAGCCCAAAAGGCAGCCAAAATCCAGCCCACATCTGGGAGAATCTCAGGAGTAGGGGGTGGAGCAAGCCAGGCCTCAAACCTCGAGAATCTCCATCCCAAAATGCAGCCAAACTCCAGCCCACATCTGGGAGAATCTCAGGAGTAGGGGGTGGAGCAAGCCAGGCCTCAAACCTCGAGAAGCTCCAGCCCAAAAGGCAGCCAAACTCCAGCCCACATCTGGGAGAACCTCAAGAGCAGGGGGTGGAGCAAGCCAGGCCTCAAACCTCGAGAAGCTCCAGCCCAAAAGGCAGCCAAAATGCAGCCCAAATCCGGGAGAATCTCAAGAGCAGGGGGTGGAGCAAGCCAGGCCTCAAACCACGAGAAGCTCCAGCCCAAAATGCAGCCAAAATGCAGCCCACATCCGGGAGAATCTCAAGAGCAGGGGATGGAGCAAGGCAGGCCTCAAACCACGAGAAGCTCCAGCCCAAAAGGCAGCCAAAATGCAGCCCACATCCGGGAGAATCTCAAGAGCAGGGGGTGGAGCAAGCCAGGCCTCAAACCACGAGAAGCTCCAGACCAAGAATCAGACAAAATGCAGCCCACATCCGGGAGAATTTCAAGAGCAGGGGATGGAGCAAGCCAGGCCTCAAACCACGAGAAGCTCCAGCCCAAAAGGCAGCCAAAATGCAGCCCACATCCGGGAGAATCTCAACAGCAGGGGGTGGAGCAAGCCAGGCCTCAAACCATGAGAAGCTCCAGCCCAAAAGGCAGCCAAAATGCAGCCCACATCCGGGAGAATCTCAAGAGCAGGGGTTGGAGAAAGCCAGGCCTCAAACCACGAGAAGCTCCAGCCCAAACATGATCCAAAATCCAGCCCACATCTTGGAGAATCTCAAGAGCAGGGGGTGGAGCAAGCCAGGCCTCAAACCTCGAGAAGCTAAAGCCCAAAAGGCAGCCAAAATGCAGCCCACATCTGGGAGTATATCAAGAGCAGGGGGTGGAGCAAGCCAGGCCTCAAACCACGAGAAGCTCCAGCCCAAAAGGCAGCCATAATCCTAACCACCTCCCTGAGAATATCAAGAGCAGGGTGGGGAGCAAGCCAGGCCTCAAACCACGAGAAGCTCCAGCCCAAAAGGCAGCCAAAATGCAGACCACATCCGGGAGAATCTCAAGAACAGGGGGTGGAGCAAGCCAGGCCTCAAACCACGAGAAGCTCCAGCCCAAAATGTAACCAAAATCCAGCCCACATCCGGGACAAACTCAAGAGCAGGGGGTGGAGCAAGCCAGGCCTCAAACCACGAGAAGCTCCAGCCCAAGTATCAGCCAAAATGCAGCCCACATCCGGGAGAATCTCAAGAGCAGGGGGTGGAGCAAGCCAGGCCTCAAACCACGAGAAGCTCCAGCCCAAAATGCAGCCAAAATGCAACCCACATCCGGGAGAATCTCAAGAGCAGGGGGTGGAGCAAGCCAGGCCTCAAACCTCGAGAAGCTCCAGCCCAAAAGGCAGCCAAAATGCAGCCCAAATCCGGGAGAATCTCAAGAGCAGGGGGTGGAGCAAGCCAGGCCTCAAACCACGAGAAGCTCCAGCCCAAAATGCAGCCAAAATGCAGCCCACATCCGGGAGAATCTCAAGAGCAGGGGATGGAGCAAGCCAGGCCTCAAACCACGAGAAGCTCCAGCCCAAAAGGCAGCCAAAATGCAGCCCACATCCGGGAGAATCTCAAGAGCAGGGGGTGGAGCAAGCCAGGCCTCAAACCACGAGAAGCTCCAGAAAAAGAATCAGACAAAATGCAGCCCACATCCGGGAGAATTTCAAGAGCAGGGGATGGAGCAAGCCAGGCCTCAAACCACGAGAAGCTCCAGCCCAAAAGGCAGCCAAAATGCAGCCCACATCCGGGAGAATCTCAAGAGCAGGGGGTGGAGCAAGCCAGGCCTCAAACCACGAGAAGCTCCAGCCCAAAAGGCAGCCAAAATGCAGCCCACATCCGGGAGAATCTCAAGAGCAGGGGTTGGAGAAAGCCAGGCCTCAAACCACGAGAAGCTCCAGCCCAAGTATCAGCCAAAATCCAGCCCACATCTTGGAGAATCTCAAGAGCAGGTGGTGGAGCAAGCCAGGCCTCAAACCATGAGAAGCTCCAGCCCAAAAGGCAGCCAAAATCCAGCCCATATTCGGGAGAATCTCAAGAGCAGGGGGTGGAGCAAGCCAGGCCTCAAACCTCGAGAAGCTAAAGCCCAAAAGGCAGCCAAAATGCAGCCCACATCTGGGAGTATATCAAGAGCAGGGGGTGGAGCAAGCCAGGCCTCAAACCACGAGAAGCTCCAGCCCAAAAGGCAGCCAAAATGCAGCCCACATCCGGGAGAATCTCAAGAGCAGGGGGTGGAGCAAGCCAGGCCTCAAACCACGAGAAGCTCCAGCCCAAAATGCAGCCAAAATGCAGCCCACATCCGGGAGAATCTCAAGAGCAGGGGGTGGAGGAAGCCAGGCCTCAAACCACGAGAAGCTCCAGCCCAACTATCAGCCAAAATGCAGCCCACATCCGGGAGAATCTCAAGAGCAGGGGGTGGAGCAAGCCAGGCCTCAAACCACGGGAAGCTCCAGCCCAAAAGGCAGCCAAAATGCAGCCCACATCCGGGAGAATCTCAAGAGCAGGGGGTGGAGCAAGCCAGGCCTCAAACCACGGGAAGCTCCAGCCCAAGTATCAGCCAAAATGCAGCCCACATCCGGGAGAATCTCAAGAGCAGGGGGTGGAGCAAGCCAGGCCTCAAACCACGAGAAGCTCCAGCCCAAAAGGCAGCCAAAATGCAGCCCACATCCGGGAGAATCTCAAGAGCAGGGGGTGGAGCAAGCCAGGCCTCAAACCTCGAGAAGCTCCAGCCCAAAAGGCAGCCAAACTCCAGCCCACATCTGGGAGAATCTCAGGAGTAGGGGGTGGACCAATCCAGGCCTCAAACCACGAGAAGTTCCAGCCCAAAATGCAGCCAAAATGCAGCCCACATCCGGGAGAATCTCAAGAGCAGGGGGTGGAGCAAGCCAGGCCTCAAACCACGAGAAGCTCCAGCCCAACTATCAGCCAAAATGCAGCCCACATCCGGGAGAATCTCAAGAGCAGGGGGTGGAGCAAGCCAGGCCTCAAACCACGGGAAGCTCCAGCCCAAAAGGCAGCCAAAATGCAGCCCACATCCGGGAGAATCTCAAGAGCAGGGGGTGGAGCAAGCCAGGCCTCAAACCACGGGAAGCTCCAGCCCAAGTATCAGCCAAAATGCAGCCCACATCCGGGAGAATCTCAAGAGCAGGGGGTGGAGCAAGCCAGGCCTCAAACCAAGAGAAGCTCCAGCCAAAAAGGCAGTCAAAATGCAGCCCACATCCGGGAGAATCTCAAGAGCAGGGGGTGGAGCAAGCCAGGCCTCAAACCTCGAGAAGCTCCAGCCCAAAAGGCAGCCAAACTCCAGCCCACATCTGGGAGAATCTCAGGAGTAGGGGGTGGACCAAGCCAGGCCTCAAACCACGAGAAGTTCCAGCCCAAAATGCAGCCAAAATCCAGCCCACATCCGGGAGAATCTCAAGAGCAGGGGGTGGAGCAAGCCAGGCCTCAAACCACGAGAAGCTCCAGCCCAAAATGCAGCCAAAATGCAGCCCACATCCGGGAGAATCTCAAGAGCAGGGGATGGAGCAAGCCAGGCCTCAAACCACGAGAAGCTCCAGCCCAAAAGGCAGCCAAAATGCAGCCCACATCCTAGAGAATTTCAAGAGCAGGGGATGGAGCAAGCCAGGCCTCAAACCACGAGAAGCTCCAGCCCAAAATGCAGCCAAAATGCAGCCCACATCCGGGAGAATCTCAAGAGCAGGGGGTGGAGCAAGCCAGGCCTCAAACCACGAGAAGCTCCAGCCCAAACATGATCCAAAATCCAGCCCACATCTTGGAGAATCTCAAGAGCAGGTGGTGGAGCAAGCCAGGCCTCAAACCATGAGAAGCTCCAGCCCAAAAGGCAGCCAAAATCCAGCCCATATCCGGGAGAATCTCAAGAGCAGGGGGTGGAGCAAGCCAGGCCTCAAACCACGAGAAGCTCCAGCCCAAAATACAGCCAAAATGCAGCCCACATGCGGGAGAATCTCAAGAGCAGGGGGTGGAGCAAGCCAGGCCTCAAACCACGAGAAGCTCCAGCCCAAGTATCAGCCAAAATGCAGCCCACATCCGGGAGAATCTCAAGAGCAGGGGGTGGAGCAAGCCAGGCCACAAACCTCGAGAAGCTCCAGCCCAAAATGCAGCCAAAATGCAGCCCACATCCGGGAGCATCTCAAGAGCAGGGGGTGGAGCAAGCCAGGCCTCAAACCATGAGAAGCTCCTGCCCAAAAGGCAGCCAAAATGCAGCCCATATCCGGGAGATTCTCAAGAGCAGGGGGTGGAGCAAGCCAGACCTCAAACCACGAGAAGCTCCAGCCCAAAATGCAGCCAAAATGCAGCCCACATCCGGGACAATCTCAAGAGCAGGGGGTGGAGCAAGCCAGGCCTCAAACCACGAGAAGCTCCAGCCCAAAATGCAGCCAAAATGCAACCCACATCCGGGAGAATCTCAAGAGCAGGGGGTGGAGCAAGCCAGGCCTCAAACCTCGAGAAGCTCCAGCCCAACTATCAGCCAAAATGCAGCCCACATCCGGGAGAATCTCAAGAGCAGGGGGTGGAGCAAGCCAGGCCTCAAACCACGGGAAGCTCCAGACCTAAAGGCAGCCAAAATGCAGCCCACATCCGGGAGAATCTCAAGAGCAGGGGGTGGAGCAAGCCAGGCCTCAAACCTCGAGAAGCTAAATCCCAAAAGGCAGCCAAAATGCAGCCCACATCTGGGAGTATATCAAGAGCAGGGGGTGGAGCAAGCCAGGCCTCAAACCACGAGAAGCTCCAGCCCAAAAGGCAGCCAAAATCCTAACCACCTCCCTGAGAATATCAAGAGCAGGGGGTGGAGCAAGCCAGGCCTCAAACCACGAGAAGCTCCAGCCCAAAAGGCAGCCAAAATGCAGCCCACATCCGGGAGAATCTCAAGAGCAGGGGGTGGAGCAAGCCAGGCCTCAAACCACGAGAAGCTCCAGCCCAACTATCAGCCAAAATGCAGCCCACATCCGGGAGAATCTCAAGAGCAGGGGGTGGAGCAAGCCAGGCCTCAAACCACGAGAAGCTCCAGCCCAAATATCAGCCAAAATACAGCCCACATCCGGGAGAATCTCAAGAGCAGGGGGTGGAGCAAGCCAGGCCTCAAACCTCGAGAAGCTAAAGCCCAAAAGGCAGCCAAAATGCAGCCCACATCTGGGAGTATATCAAGAGCAGGGGGTGGAGCAAGCCAGGCCTCAAACCATGAGAAGCTCCAGCCCAAAAGGCAGCCAAAATGCAGCCCATATCCGGGAGAATCTCAAGAGCAGGGGGTGGAGCAAGCCAGGCCTCAAACCACGAGAAGCTCCAGCCCAAAATATAACCAAAATCCAGCCCACATCCGGGACAAACTCAAGAGCAGGGGGTGGAGCAAGCCAGGCCTCAAACCACGAGAAGCTCCAGCCCAAGTATCAGCCAAAATGCAGCCCACATCCGGGAGAATCTCAAGAGCAGGGGGTGGAGCAAGCCAGGCCTCAAACCACGAGAAGCTCCAGCCCAAAAGGCAGCCAAAATGCAGCCCACATCTGGGAGAATATCAAGAGCAGGTGGTGGAGCAAGCCAGGCCTCAAACCACGAAAAGCTCCAGCCCAAAAGGCAGCCAAAATCCAGCCCACATACGGGAGAATATCAAGAGCAGGGGGTGGAGCAAGCCAGGCCTCAAACCATGAGAATCTCCAGCCCAAAAGGCAGCCAAACTCCAGCCCACATCCGGGAGAATATCAAGAGCAGGGGGTGGAGCAAGCCAGGCCTCAAACCACGAGAAGCTCCAGCCCAAAAGGCAGCCAAAATGCAGCCCACATCCGGGAGAATCTCAAGAGCAGGGGTTGGAGAAAGACAGGCCTCAAACCACGAGAAGCTCCAGCCCAAGTAACAGCCAAAATCCAGCCCACATCTTGGAGAATCTCAAGAGCAGGTGGTGGAGCAAGCCAGGCCTCAAACCTCGAGAAGCTAAAGCCCAAAAGGCAGCCAAAATGCAGCCCACATCTGGGAGTATATCAAGAGCAGGGGGTGGAGCAAGCCAGGCCTCAAACCACGAGAAGCTCCAGCCCAAAAGGCAGCCATAATCCTAACCACCTCCCTGAGAATATCAAGAGCAGGGTGTGGAGCAAGCCAGGCCTCAAACCACGAGAAGCTCCAGCCCAAAAGGCAGCCAAAATGCAGCCCACATCCGGGAGAATCTCAAGAGCAGGGGGTGGAGCAAGCCAGGCCTCAAACCACGAGAAGCTCCAGCCCAAAATGCAGCCAAAATGCAGCCCACATCCGGGAGAATCTCAAGAGCAGGGGGTGGAGCAAGCCAGGCCTCAAACCACGAGAAGCTCCAGCCCAACTATCAGCCAAAATGCAGCCCACATCCGGGAGAATCTCAAGAGCAGGGGGTGGAGCAAGCCAGGCCTCAAACCACAAGAAGCTCCAGCCCAAAAGGCAGCCAAAATGCAGCCCACATCCGGGACAATCTCAAGAGCAGGGGGTGGAGCAAGCCAGGCCTCAAACCACGGGAAGCTCCAGCCCAAGTATCAGCCAAAATGCAGCCCACATCCGGGAGAATCTCAAGAGCAGGGGTGGAGCAAGCCAGGCCTCAAACCACGAGAAGCTCCAGCCCAAAATGCAGCCAAAATGCAGCCCACATCCGGGAGAATCTCAAGAGCAGGGGGTGGAGCAAGCCAGGCCTCAAACCTCGAGAAGCTCCAGCCCAAAAGGCAGCCAAACTCCAGCCCACATCTGGGAGAATCTCAGGAGTAGGGGGTGGACCAAGCCAGGCCTCAAACCACGAGAAGTTCCAGCCCAAAAGGCAGCCAAAATGCAGCCCAAATCCGGGAGAATCTCAAGAGCAGGGGGTGGAACAAGCCACGCCTCAAACCACGAGAAGCTCCAGCCCAAAAGGCAGCCAAAATGCAGCCCAAATCCGGGAGAATCTCAAGAGCAGGGGATGGAGCAAGGCAGGCCTCAAACCACGAGAAGCTCCAGCCCAAAAGGCAGCCAAAATGCAGCCCACATCCGGGAGAATCTCAAGAGCAGGGGGTGGAGCAAGCCAGGCCTCAAACCACGACAAGCTCCAGCCCAAAAGGCAGCCAAAATGCAGCCCACATCCGAGAGAATTTCAAGAGCAGGGGATGGAGCAAGGCAGGCCTCAAACCACGAGAAGCTCCAGCCCAAAAGGCAGCCAAAATGCAGCCCACATCTGGGAGAATCTCAAGAGCAGGGGGTGGAGCAAGCCAGGCCTCAAACCACGAGAAGCTCCAGCCCAAAAGGCAGCCAAAATTCAGCCCACATCCGAGAGAATTTCAAGAGCAGGGGATGGAGCAAGGCAGGCCTCAAACCACGAGAAGCTCCAGCCCAAAAGGCAGCCAAAATGCAGCCCACATCCAGGAGAATCTCAAGAGCAGGGGGTGGAGCAAGCCAGGCCTCAAACCACGAGAAGCTCCAGCCCAAAATGCAGCCAAAATGCAGCCCACATCCGGGAGAATCTCAAGAGCAGGGGTTGGAGAAAGCCAGGCCTCAAACCACGAGAAGCTCCAGCCCAAACATGATCCAAAATCCAGCCCACATCTTGGAGAATCTCAAGAGCAGGTAGTGGAGCAAGCCAGGCCTCAAACCATGAGAAGCTCCAGCCCAAAAGGCAGCCAAAATCCAGCCCATATCCGGGAGAATCTCAAGAGCAGGGGGTGGAGCAAGCCAGGCCTCAAACCACGAGAAGCTCCAGCCCAAAATACAGCCAAAAGGCAGCCCACATCCGGGAGAATCTCAAGAGCAGGGGGTGGAGCAAGCCAGGCCTCAAACCACGAGAAGCTCCAGCCCTAAAGGCAGCCAAAATGCAGCCCACCTCCGGGAGAATCTCAAGAGCAGGGGGTGGAGCAAGCCAGGCCTTAAACCATGAGAAGCTCCAGCCCAAAATGCAGCCAAAATCCAGCCCACATCCGTGAGAATCTCAAGAGCAGGGGGTGGAGCAAGCCAGACCTCAAACCACGAGAAGCTCCAGCCCAAAATGCAGCCAAAATGCAGCCCACATCCGGGAGAATCTCAAGAGCAGGGGGTGGAGCAAGCCAGGCCTCAAACCACGAGAAGCTCCAGCCCAAAATGCAGCCAAAATGCAACCCACATCCGGGAGAATCTCAAGAGCAGGGGCTGGAGCAAGCCAGGCCTCAAACCACGAGAAGCTCCAGCCCAACTATCAGCCAAAATGCAGCCCACATCCGGGAGAATCTCAAGAGCAGGGGGTGGAGCAAGCCAGGCCTCAAACCACGGGAAGCTCCAGCCCAAAAGGCAGCCAAAATGCAGCCCACCTCCGGGAGAATCTCAACAGCAGGGGGTGGAGCAAGCCAGGCCTCGAACCTCGAGAAGCTAAAGCCCAAAAGGCAGCCAAAATGCAGCCCACATCTGGGAGTATATCAAGAGCAGGGGGTGGAGCAAGCCAGGCCTCAAACCACGACAAGCTCCAGCCCAAAAGGCAGCCAAAATGCAGCCCACATCCGAGAGAATTTCAAGAGCAGGGGATGGAGCAAGGCAGGCCTCAAACCACGAGAAGCTCCAGCCCAAAAGGCAGCCAAAATGCAGCCCACATCTGGGAGAATCTCAAGAGCAGGGGGTGGAGCAAGCCAGGCCTCAAACCACGAGAAGCTCCAGCCCAAAAGGCAGCCAAAATTCAGCCCACATCCGAGAGAATTTCAAGAGCAGGGGATGGAGCAAGGCAGGCCTCAAACCACGAGAAGCTCCAGCCCAAAAGGCAGCCAAAATGCAGCCCACATCTGGGAGAATCTCAAGAGCAGGGGGTGGAGCAAGCCAGGCCTCAAACCACGAGAAGCTCCAGCCCAAAATGCAGCCAAAATGCAGCCCACATCCGGGAGAATCTCAAGAGCAGGGGTTGGAGAAAGCCAGGCCTCAAACCACGAGAAGCTCCAGCCCAAACATGATCCAAAATCCAGCCCACATCTTGGAGAATCTCAAGAGCAGGTAGTGGAGCAAGCCAGGCCTCAAACCATGAGAAGCTCCAGCCCAAAAGGCAGCCAAAATCCAGCCCATATCCGGGAGAATCTCAAGAGCAGGGGGTGGAGCAAGCCAGGCCTCAAACCACGAGAAGCTCCAGCCCAAAATACAGCCAAAAGGCAGCCCACATCCGGGAGAATCTCAAGAGCAGGGGGTGGAGCAAGCCAGGCCTCAAACCACGAGAAGCTCCAGCCCAAGTATCAGCCAAAATGCAGCCCACATCCGGGAGAATCTCAAGAGCAGGGGGTGGAGCAAGCCAGGCCTCAAACCACGAGAAGCTCCAGCCCTAAAGGCAGCCAAAATGCAGCCCACCTCCGGGAGAATCTCAAGAGCAGGGGGTGGAGCAAGCCAGGCCTTAAACCATGAGAAGCTCCTGCCCAAAAGGCAGCCAAAATCCAGCCCACATCCGTGAGAATCTCAAGAGCAGGGGGTGGAGCAAGCCAGACCTCAAACCACGAGAAGCTCCAGCCCAAAATGCAGCCAAAATGCAGCCCACATCCGGGAGAATCTCAAGAGCAGGGGGTGGAGCAAGCCAGGCCTCAAACCACGAGAAGCTCCAGCCCAAAATGCAGCCAAAATGCAACCCACATCCGGGAGAATCTCAAGAGCAGGGGCTGGAGCAAGCCAGGCCTCAAACCACGAGAAGCTCCAGCCCAACTATCAGCCAAAATGCAGCCCACATCCGGGAGAATCTCAAGAGCAGGGGGTGGAGCAAGCCAGGCCTCAAACCACGGGAAGCTCCAGCCCAAAAGGCAGCCAAAATGCAGCCCACCTCCGGGAGAATCTCAACAGCAGGGGGTGGAGCAAGCCAGGCCTCAAACCTCGAGAAGCTAAAGCCCAAAAGGCAGCCAAAATGCAGCCCACATCTGGGAGTATATCAAGAGCAGGGGGTGGAGCAAGCCAGGCCTCAAACCACGACAAGCTCCAGCCCAAAAGGCAGCCAAAATGCAGCCCACATCCGAGAGAATTTCAAGAGCAGGGGATGGAGCAAGGCAGGCCTCAAACCACGAGAAGCTCCAGCCCAAAAGGCAGCCAAAATGCAGCCCACATCTGGGAGAATCTCAAGAGCAGGGGGTGGAGCAAGCCAGGCCTCAAACCACGAGAAGCTCCAGCCCAAAAGGCAGCCAAAATTCAGCCCACATCCGAGAGAATTTCAAGAGCAGGGGATGGAGCAAGGCAGGCCTCAAACCACGAGAAGCTCCAGCCCAAAAGGCAGCCAAAATGCAGCCCACATCTGGGAGAATCTCAAGAGCAGGGGGTGGAGCAAGCCAGGCCTCAAACCACGAGAAGCTCCAGCCCAAAATGCAGCCAAAATGCAGCCCACATCCGGGAGAATCTCAAGAGCAGGGGTTGGAGAAAGCCAGGCCTCAAACCACGAGAAGCTCCAGCCCAAACATGATCCAAAATCCAGCCCACATCTTGGAGAATCTCAAGAGCAGGTAGTGGAGCAAGCCAGGCCTCAAACCATGAGAAGCTCCAGCCCAAAAGGCAGCCAAAATCCAGCCCATATCCGGGAGAATCTCAAGAGCAGGGGGTGGAGCAAGCCAGGCCTCAAACCACGAGAAGCTCCAGCCCAAAATACAGCCAAAAGGCAGCCCACATCCGGGAGAATCTCAAGAGCAGGGGGTGGAGCAAGCCAGGCCTCAAACCACGAGAAGCTCCAGCCCAAGTATCAGCCAAAATGCAGCCCACATCCGGGAGAATCTCAAGAGCAGGGGGTGGAGCAAGCCAGGCCTCAAACCACGAGAAGCTCCAGCCCTAAAGGCAGCCAAAATGCAGCCCACCTCCGGGAGAATCTCAAGAGCAGGGGGTGGAGCAAGCCAGGCCTTAAACCATGAGAAGCTCCTGCCCAAAAGGCAGCCAAAATCCAGCCCACATCCGTGAGAATCTCAAGAGCAGGGGGTGGAGCAAGCCAGACCTCAAACCACGAGAAGCTCCAGCCCAAAATGCAGCCAAAATGCAGCCCACATCCGGGAGAATCTCAAGAGCAGGGGGTGGAGCAAGCCAGGCCTCAAACCACGAGAAGCTCCAGCCCAAAATGCAGCCAAAATGCAACCCACATCCGGGAGAATCTCAAGAGCAGGGGCTGGAGCAAGCCAGGCCTCAAACCACGAGAAGCTCCAGCCCAACTATCAGCCAAAATGCAGCCCACATCCGGGAGAATCTCAAGAGCAGGGGGTGGAGCAAGCCAGGCCTCAAACCACGGGAAGCTCCAGCCCAAAAGGCAGCCAAAATGCAGCCCACCTCCGGGAGAATCTCAACAGCAGGGGGTGGAGCAAGCCAGGCCTCAAACCTCGAGAAGCTAAAGCCCAAAAGGCAGCCAAAATGCAGCCCACATCTGGGAGTATATCAAGAGCAGGGGGTGGAGCAAGCCAGGCCTCAAACCACGAGAAGCTCCAGCCCAAAATGCAGCCAAAATCCTAACCACCTCCCTGAGAATATCAAGAGCAGGGGGTGGAGCAAGCCAGGCCTCAAACCACGAGAAGCTCCAGCCCAAAAGGCAGCCAAAATGCAGCCCACATCCGGGAGAATCTCAAGAGCAGGGGGTGGAGCAAGCCAGGCCTCAAACCACGAGAAGCTCCAGCCCAAAATGCAGCCAAAATGCAGCCCACATCCGGGAGAATCTCAAGAGCAGGGGGTGGAGCAAGCCAGGCCTCAAACCACGAGAAGCTCCAGCCCAACTATCAGCCAAAATGCAGCCCACATCCGGGAGAATCTCAAGAGCAGGGGGTGGAGCAAGCCAGGCCTCAAACCACGAGAAGCTCCAGCCCAACTATCAGCCAAAATGCAGCCCACATCCGGGAGAATCTCAAGAGCAGGGGGTGGAGCAAGCCAGGCCTCAAACCTCGAGAAGCTAAAGCCCAAAAGGCAGCCAAAATGCAGCCCACTTCTGGGAGTATATCAAGAGCAGGGGGTGGAGCAAGCCAGGCCTCAAACCATGAGAAGCTCCAGCCCAAAAGGCAGCCAAAATGCAGCCCATATACGGGAGAATCTCAAGAGCAGGGGGTGGAGCAAGCCAGGCCTCAAACCACGAGAAGCTCCAGCCCAAAATGCAGCCAAAAGGCAGCCCACCTCCGGGAGAATCTCAAGAACAGGGGGTGGAGCAAGCCAGGCCTCAACCCACGAGAAGCTCCAGCCCAAAAGGCAGCCAAAATGCAGCCCACATCCGGGAGAATCTCAAGAGCAGGGGCTGGAGCAAGCCAGGCCTCAAACCACGAGAAGCTCCAGCCCCAAAGGCAGCCAAAATGCAGCCCACATCCGGGAGAATCTCAAGAGCAGGGGGTGGAGCAAGCCAGGCCTCAAACCACGAGAAGCTCCAGCCCAAAAGGCAGCCAAAATGCAGCCCACATCCGGGAGAATATCAAGAGCAGGGGGTGGAGCAAGCCAGGCCTCAAACCACGAGAAGCTCTAGCCCAAGAATCAGCCAAAATGCAGCCCACATCCGGGAGAATCTCAAGAGCAGGGGGTGGAGCAAGCCAGGCCTCAAACCTCGAGAAGCTCCAGCCCAAAAGGCAGCCAAAACGCAGCCCACATGCGGGACAATATCAAGAGCAGGGGGTGGAGCAAGCCAGGCCTCAAACCACGAGAAGCTCCTGCCCAAAAGGCAGCCAAAATGCAGCCCACATCTGGGAGAATCTCAAGAGCAGGGGGGTGGAGAAAGCCATGCCTTAAACCACGAGAAGCTCCAGCCCAAGTATCAGCCAAAATGCAGCCCACATATGGGAGAATATCAAGAGCAGGGGGGTGGAGAAAGCCATGCCTTAAACCACGAGAAGCTCCAGCCCAAAATGCAGCCAAAATCCAGCCCACATCCGGGAGAATCTCAAGAGCAGGGGGTGGAGCAAGCCAGGCCTCAAACCACGAGAAGCTCCAGCCCAAAAGGCAGCCAAAATGCAGGCCACATCCAGGAGAATATCAAGAGCAGGGGGTGGAGCAAGCCAGGCCTCAAACCACGAGAAGCTCCAGCCCAACTATCAGCCAAAATGCAGCCCACATCCGGGAGAATCTCAAGAGCAGGGGGTGGAACAAGCCAGGCCTCAAACCATGAGAAGCTCCAGCCCAAATATGCAGCCAAAATGCAGCCCACATCCGGGAGAATCTCAAGAGCAGGGGGTGGAGCAAGCCAGGCCTCAAACCTCGAGAATCTAAAGCCCAAAAGGCAGCCAAAATGCAGCCCACATCTGGGAGAATCTCAAGAGCAGGGGGTGGAGCAAGCCAGGCCTCAAACCACGAGAAGCTCCAGCCCAAAAGGCAGCCAAAATCCTAACCACCTCCCTGAGAATCTCAAGAGCAGGGGGTGGAGCAAGCCAGGCCTCAAACCACGAGAAGCTCCAGCCCAAAAGGCAGCCAAAATGCAGCCCACATCCAGGAGAATATCAAGAGCAGGGGGTGGAGCAAGCCAGGCCTCAAACCACGAAAAGCTCCAGCCCAAAATGCAGCCAAAATCCAGTCCACATGCGGGAGAATCTCAAGAGCAGGGGGTGGAGCAAGCCAGGCCTCAAACCACGAGAAGCTCCAGCCCAACTATCAGCCAAAATGCAGCCCACATCCGGGAGAATCTCAAGAGCAGGGGGTGGAGCAAGCCAGGCCTCAAACCATGAGAAGCTCCAGCCCAAAAGGCAGCCAAAATGCAGCCCACCTCCGGGAGAATCTCAAGAGCAGGGGGTGGAGCAAGCCAGGCCTCAAACCATGAGAAGCTCCTGCCCAAAAGGCAGCCAAAATGCAGCCCACATCTGGGAGAATCTCAAGAGCAGGGGGTGGAGCAAGCCAGGCCTCAAACCTCGACATGCTCCAGCCCAAAAGGCAGCCAAAAGGCAGCCCAGCTCCGGGAGAATCTCAAGAACAGGGGGTGGAGCAAGCCAGGCCTCAAACCTCGAGAATCTAAAGCCCAAAAGGCAGCCAAAATGCAGCCCACATCTGGGAGTATATCAAGAGCAGGGGGTGGAGCAAGCCAGGCCTCAAACCACGAGAAGCTCCAGCCCAAAAGGCAGCCAAAATCCTAACCACCTCCCTGAGAATATCAAGAGCAGGGGGTGGAGCAAGCCAGGCCTCAAACCTCGAAAACCTCCAGTCCAAAATGCAGCCAAACTCCAGCCCACCTCCGGGAGAATCTCAAGAGCAGGGGGTAGAGCAAGCCAGGCCTCAGACCACGCGAAGCTCCAGCCCAAAATGCAGCCAAAATACAGGCCACATCCAGGAGAATCTCAAGAGCAGGGGGTGGAGCAAGACAGGCCTCAAACCACGAGAAGCTCCAGACCAAAATGCAGAAAAAATGCAGCCCACATCCGGGAGAATATCAAGAGCAGGGGGTGGAGCAAGCCAGGCCTCAAACCACGAGAAGCTCCAGCCCAAGTATCAGCCAAAATGCAGCCCACATCCGGGAGAATCTCAAGAGCAGGGGGTGGAGCAAGCCAGGCCTCAAACCACGAGAAGCTCCAGCCCAAAAGGCAGCCAAAATGCAGCCTACATCCGGGAGAATATCAAGAGCAGGGGGTGGAGCAAGCCAGGCCTCAAACCACGAGAAGCTCCAGCCCAAATATGCAGCCAAAATGCAGCCCACATCTGGGAGAATCTCAAGAGCAGGGGGTGGAGCAAGACAGGCCTCAAACCACGAGAAGCTCCAGCCCAAAATGCAGCCAAAATCCAGCCCATATCCAGGAGAATCTCAAGAGCAGGGGGTGGAGCAAGCCAGGCCTCAAACCACGAGAAGCTCCAGCCCAAAAGGCAGCCAAAATGCAGCCCACATATGGGAGATTATCAAGAGCAGGGGGTGGAACAAGCCAGGCCTCAAACCTCGAAAACCTCCAGTCCAAAAGGCAGCCAAAATGCAGCCCACATCTGAGACAATCTCAAGAGCAGGGGGTGGAGCAAGCCAGGCCTCAAACCACGAGAAGCTCCAGCCCAAAATGCAGCCAAAATGCAGCCCACATCCAGGAGAATCTCAAGAGCAGGGGGTGGAGCAAGACAGGCCTCAAACCACAAGAAGCTCCAGACCAAAAAGCAGCCAAAATGCAGCCCACATCCGGGAGAATATCAAGAGCAGGGGGTGGAGCAAGCCAAGCCTCAAACCACGAGAAGCTCCAGCCCAAAATCCAGCCCACATATGGGAGAATATCAAGAGCAGGGGGTGGAGAAAGCCATGCCTTAAACCACGAGAAGCTCCAGCCCAAAATCCAGCCCACATATGGGAGAATCTCAAGAGCAGGGAGTGGAGCAAGCCAGGCCTCAAACCACGAGAAGCTCCAGCCCAATAGGCAGCCAAAATCCAGCCCACATCCGGGAGAATCTCAAGAGCAGGGGGTGGAGGAAGCCAGGCCTCAAAGGACGAGAATCTAGAGCCCAAAATGCAGACAAAATCCAGCCCACATCCCGGAGAATATCAAAACCCGGGAGTGGAGCAAGCCAGGCTTCAAACCTCGAAAACCTCCATTCCAAAAGGCAGCCAAAATGCAGCCCACATCTGAGAGAATATCAAGAGTAGGGGGTGGAGCAAGCCAGGCCTCAAACCATGAGAAGCTCCAGCCCAAAAGGCAGCCAAAATCCAGCCCACCTCGGGGAGAATCTCAAGAGCAGGGGGTGGAGCAAGCCGGGCCTCAAACCACGAGAAGCTCCAGCCCAAAAGGCAGCCAAAATCCAGCCCACCTCCAGGAGAATATCAAGAGCAGGGGGTGGAGTGAGCAACGCCTCAAACCTCGAGAAGCTCTAGCCCAAAATGCAGCCAAAATGCAGCCCACATACGGAGAATATCAAGAGCAAGGGGTGGAGCAAGCAAGGCCCCAAAAAACGGAAATTTCCAGCCCAAAAAGGCAGCCAAAATGCAGCCCACTTCGGGGAGAATATCAAGAGCAGGGGGTGGACCAAGCCAGGCCTCAAACCACAAGAAGCTCCAGCCCAAAAGGCAGCCAAAATCCAGTCCACATGCGGGAGAATCTCAAGAGCAGGGGGTGGAGCAAGCCAGGCCTCAAACCACGAGAAGCTCCAGCCCAAAAGGCAGCCAAAATCCAGTCCACATGCGGGAGAATCTCAAGAGCAGGGGGTGGAGCAAGCCAGGCCTCAAACCACGAGAAGCTCCAGCCCAAAAGGCAGCAAAAATCCAGCCCACCTCGGGGAGAATCTCAAGAGCAGGGGTTCGAGCAAGCCAGGCCTCAAACCACGAGAAGCTCCAGCCCAAAAGGCAGCCAAAATGCAGCCCACATACGGGAGAATATCAAGAGCAGGGGGTGGACCAAGCGAGGCCTCAAACCACGAGAACCTCCAGCCCAAAAGGCAGCCAAAATGCAGCCCACCTCCGGGAGAATCTCAAGAGCAGGGGGTGGAGCAAGCCAGGCCTTAAACCACGAGAAGCTCCAGCCCAAAAGGCAGCCAAAATGCAGCCCACATCTGAGAGAATCTCAAGAGCAGGGGGTGGAGCAAGCCAGGCCTCAAACCATGAGAAGCTCCAGCCTTAAAGGCAGCCAAAATGCAGCCCACATCTGGGAGAATCTCAAGAGCAGGGGTTGGAGCAAGCCAGGCCTCAAACCACGAGAAGCTCCAGCCCAAAAGGCAGCCAAAATGCAGACCACATCCGGGAGAATATCAAGAACAGGGGGTGGAGCAAGCCAGGCCTCAAACCACGAGAAGCTCCAGCCCAAAATGTAACCAAAATCCAGCCCACATCCGGGACAAACTCAAGAGCAGGGGGTGGAGCAAGCCAGGCCTCAAACCACGAGAAGCTCCAGCCCAAAAGGCAACCAAAATGCAGCGCACATCCGGGTGAATCCCTAGAACAGGGGGTGGAGCAAGCCAGGCCTCAAACCACGAGAAGCTCCAGCCCAAAATGCAGCGAAAATGCAGCCCACATCCGGGAGAATATCAAGAGCAGGGGGTGGAGCAAGCCAGGCCTCAAACCTCGAGAATCTCCAGCCCAAAAGGCAGCCAAAATCCAGCCCACCTCCGGGAGAATCTCAAGAGCAGGGGGTGGAGCAAGCCAGGCCTCAAACCACGAGAAGCTCCAGCCCAAGTATCAGCCAAAATGCAGCCCACATCCGGGAGAATCTCAAGAGCAGGGGGTGGAGCAATGCAGGACTCAACCACGAGAAGCTCCAGCCCAAAAGTCAGCCAAAATCCAGCCCACATCCGGGAGAATATCAAGAGCAGGGGCTGGAGCAAGCCAGGCCTCAAACCACGAGAAGCTCCAGCCCAAAAGGCAGCCAAAATGCAGCCCACATCCGGGAGAATCTCAAGAGCAGGGGGTGGAGCAAGCCAGGCCTCAAACCACGAGAAGCTCCAGCCCTAAAGGCAGCCAAAATCCAGTCCACATGCGGGAGAATCTCAAGAGCAGGGGGTGGAGCAAGCCAGGCCTCAAACCACGAGAAGCTCCAGCCCAACTATCAGCCAAAATGCAGCCCACATCCGGGAGAATCTCAAGAGCAGGGGGTGGAACAAGCCAGGCCTCAAACCATGAGAAGCTCCAGCCCAAATATGCAGCCAAAATGCAGCCCACATCCGGGAGAATCTCAAGAGCAGGGGGTGGAGCAAGCCAGGCCTCAAACCTCGAGAATCTAAAGCCCAAAAGGCAGCCAAAATGCAGCCCACATCTGGGAGAATCTCAAGAGCAGGGGGTGGAGCAAGCCAGGCCTCAAACCACGAGAAGCTCCAGCCCAAAAGGCAGCCAAAATCCTAACCACCTCCCTGAGAATCTCAAGAGCAGGGGGTGGAGCAAGCCAGGCCTCAAACCACGAGAAGCTCCAGCCCAAAAGGCAGCCAAAATGCAGCCCACATCCAGGAGAATATCAAGAGCAGGGGGTGGAGCAAGCCAGGCCTCAAACCACGAAAAGCTCCAGCCCAAAATGCAGCCAAAATCCAGTCCACATGCGGGAGAATCTCAAGAGCAGGGGGTGGAGCAAGCCAGGCCTCAAACCACGAGAAGCTCCAGCCCAACTATCAGCCAAAATGCAGCCCACATCCGGGAGAATCTCAAGAGCAGGGGGTGGAGCAAGCCAGGCCTCAAACCATGAGAAGCTCCAGCCCAAAAGGCAGCCAAAATGCAGCCCACCTCCGGGAGAATCTCAAGAGCAGGGGGTGGAGCAAGCCAGGCCTCAAACCATGAGAAGCTCCTGCCCAAAAGGCAGCCAAAATGCAGCCCACATCTGGGAGAATCTCAAGAGCAGGGGGTGGAGCAAGCCAGGCCTCAAACCTCGACATGCTCCAGCCCAAAAGGCAGCCAAAAGGCAGCCCAGCTCCGGGAGAATCTCAAGAACAGGGGGTGGAGCAAGCCAGGCCTCAAACCTCGAGAATCTAAAGCCCAAAAGGCAGCCAAAATGCAGCCCACATCTGGGAGTATATCAAGAGCAGGGGGTGGAGCAAGCCAGGCCTCAAACCACGAGAAGCTCCAGCCCAAAAGGCAGCCAAAATCCTAACCACCTCCCTGAGAATATCAAGAGCAGGGGGTGGAGCAAGCCAGGCCTCAAACCTCGAAAACCTCCAGTCCAAAATGCAGCCAAACTCCAGCCCACCTCCGGGAGAATCTCAAGAGCAGGGGGTAGAGCAAGCCAGGCCTCAGACCACGCGAAGCTCCAGCCCAAAATGCAGCCAAAATACAGGCCACATCCAGGAGAATCTCAAGAGCAGGGGGTGGAGCAAGACAGGCCTCAAACCACGAGAAGCTCCAGACCAAAATGCAGAAAAAATGCAGCCCACATCCGGGAGAATATCAAGAGCAGGGGGTGGAGCAAGCCAGGCCTCAAACCACGAGAAGCTCCAGCCCAAGTATCAGCCAAAATGCAGCCCACATCCGGGAGAATCTCAAGAGCAGGGGGTGGAGCAAGCCAGGCCTCAAACCACGAGAAGCTCCAGCCCAAAAGGCAGCCAAAATGCAGCCTACATCCGGGAGAATATCAAGAGCAGGGGGTGGAGCAAGCCAGGCCTCAAACCACGAGAAGCTCCAGCCCAAATATGCAGCCAAAATGCAGCCCACATCTGGGAGAATCTCAAGAGCAGGGGGTGGAGCAAGACAGGCCTCAAACCACGAGAAGCTCCAGCCCAAAATGCAGCCAAAATCCAGCCCATATCCAGGAGAATCTCAAGAGCAGGGGGTGGAGCAAGCCAGGCCTCAAACCACGAGAAGCTCCAGCCCAAAAGGCAGCCAAAATGCAGCCCACATATGGGAGATTATCAAGAGCAGGGGGTGGAACAAGCCAGGCCTCAAACCTCGAAAACCTCCAGTCCAAAAGGCAGCCAAAATGCAGCCCACATCTGAGACAATCTCAAGAGCAGGGGGTGGAGCAAGCCAGGCCTCAAACCACGAGAAGCTCCAGCCCAAAATGCAGCCAAAATGCAGCCCACATCCAGGAGAATCTCAAGAGCAGGGGGTGGAGCAAGACAGGCCTCAAACCACAAGAAGCTCCAGACCAAAAAGCAGCCAAAATGCAGCCCACATCCGGGAGAATATCAAGAGCAGGGGGTGGAGCAAGCCAAGCCTCAAACCACGAGAAGCTCCAGCCCAAAATCCAGCCCACATATGGGAGAATATCAAGAGCAGGGGGTGGAGAAAGCCATGCCTTAAACCACGAGAAGCTCCAGCCCAAAATCCAGCCCACATATGGGAGAATCTCAAGAGCAGGGAGTGGAGCAAGCCAGGCCTCAAACCACGAGAAGCTCCAGCCCAATAGGCAGCCAAAATCCAGCCCACATCCGGGAGAATCTCAAGAGCAGGGGGTGGAGGAAGCCAGGCCTCAAAGGACGAGAATCTAGAGCCCAAAATGCAGACAAAATCCAGCCCACATCCCGGAGAATATCAAAACCCGGGAGTGGAGCAAGCCAGGCTTCAAACCTCGAAAACCTCCATTCCAAAAGGCAGCCAAAATGCAGCCCACATCTGAGAGAATATCAAGAGTAGGGGGTGGAGCAAGCCAGGCCTCAAACCATGAGAAGCTCCAGCCCAAAAGGCAGCCAAAATCCAGCCCACCTCGGGGAGAATCTCAAGAGCAGGGGGTGGAGCAAGCCGGGCCTCAAACCACGAGAAGCTCCAGCCCAAAAGGCAGCCAAAATCCAGCCCACCTCCAGGAGAATATCAAGAGCAGGGGGTGGAGTGAGCAACGCCTCAAACCTCGAGAAGCTCTAGCCCAAAATGCAGCCAAAATGCAGCCCACATACGGAGAATATCAAGAGCAAGGGGTGGAGCAAGCAAGGCCCCAAAAAACGGAAATTTCCAGCCCAAAAAGGCAGCCAAAATGCAGCCCACTTCGGGGAGAATATCAAGAGCAGGGGGTGGACCAAGCCAGGCCTCAAACCACAAGAAGCTCCAGCCCAAAAGGCAGCCAAAATCCAGTCCACATGCGGGAGAATCTCAAGAGCAGGGGGTGGAGCAAGCCAGGCCTCAAACCACGAGAAGCTCCAGCCCAAAAGGCAGCCAAAATCCAGTCCACATGCGGGAGAATCTCAAGAGCAGGGGGTGGAGCAAGCCAGGCCTCAAACCACGAGAAGCTCCAGCCCAAAAGGCAGCAAAAATCCAGCCCACCTCGGGGAGAATCTCAAGAGCAGGGGTTCGAGCAAGCCAGGCCTCAAACCACGAGAAGCTCCAGCCCAAAAGGCAGCCAAAATGCAGCCCACATACGGGAGAATATCAAGAGCAGGGGGTGGACCAAGCGAGGCCTCAAACCACGAGAACCTCCAGCCCAAAAGGCAGCCAAAATGCAGCCCACCTCCGGGAGAATCTCAAGAGCAGGGGGTGGAGCAAGCCAGGCCTTAAACCACGAGAAGCTCCAGCCCAAAAGGCAGCCAAAATGCAGCCCACATCTGAGAGAATCTCAAGAGCAGGGGGTGGAGCAAGCCAGGCCTCAAACCATGAGAAGCTCCAGCCTTAAAGGCAGCCAAAATGCAGCCCACATCTGGGAGAATCTCAAGAGCAGGGGTTGGAGCAAGCCAGGCCTCAAACCACGAGAAGCTCCAGCCCAAAAGGCAGCCAAAATGCAGACCACATCCGGGAGAATATCAAGAACAGGGGGTGGAGCAAGCCAGGCCTCAAACCACGAGAAGCTCCAGCCCAAAATGTAACCAAAATCCAGCCCACATCCGGGACAAACTCAAGAGCAGGGGGTGGAGCAAGCCAGGCCTCAAACCACGAGAAGCTCCAGCCCAAAAGGCAACCAAAATGCAGCGCACATCCGGGTGAATCCCTAGAACAGGGGGTGGAGCAAGCCAGGCCTCAAACCACGAGAAGCTCCAGCCCAAAATGCAGCGAAAATGCAGCCCACATCCGGGAGAATATCAAGAGCAGGGGGTGGAGCAAGCCAGGCCTCAAACCTCGAGAATCTCCAGCCCAAAAGGCAGCCAAAATCCAGCCCACCTCCGGGAGAATCTCAAGAGCAGGGGGTGGAGCAAGCCAGGCCTCAAACCACGAGAAGCTCCAGCCCAAGTATCAGCCAAAATGCAGCCCACATCCGGGAGAATCTCAAGAGCAGGGGGTGGAGCAATGCAGGACTCAACCACGAGAAGCTCCAGCCCAAAAGTCAGCCAAAATCCAGCCCACATCCGGGAGAATATCAAGAGCAGGGGCTGGAGCAAGCCAGGCCTCAAACCACGAGAAGCTCCAGCCCAAAAGGCAGCCAAAATGCAGCCCACATCCGGGAGAATCTCAAGAGCAGGGGGTGGAGCAAGCCAGGCCTCAAACCACGAGAAGCTCCAGCCCTAAAGGCAGCCAAAATCCAGTCCACATGCGGGAGAATCTCAAGAGCAGGGGGTGGAGCAAGCCAGGCCTCAAACCACGAGAAGCTCCAGCCCAAAAGGCAGCCAAAATCCAGCCCACCTCCAGGAGAATATCAAGAGCAGGGGGTGGAGCAAGCCAGGCCTCAAACCACGAGAAGCTCCAGCCCAAAATGCAGCCAAAATGCAGTCCACATAAGGGAGAATATCAAGAGCAAGGGGTGGAGCAAGCAAGGCCTCAAAAATCGGAAATTTCCAGCCCAAAAAGGCAGCCAAAATGCAGCCCACTTCGGGGAGAATATCAAGAGCAGGGGGTGGACCAAGCCAGGCCTCAAACCACGACAAGCTCCAGCCCAAAAGGCAGCCAAAATGCAGCCCACCTCCGGGAGAATCTCAAGAGCAGGGGGTGGAGCAAGCCAGGCCTCAAACCACGAGAAGCTCCAGCCCAAAAGGCAGCCAAAATGCAGCCCACATCTGGGAGAATCTCAAGAGCAGGGGGTGGAGCAAGCCAGGCCTCAAACCACGAGAAGCTCCAGCCCAAAATGTAACGAAGATCCAGCCCACATCCGGGAGAATCTCAAGAGCAGGGGGTGGAGCAAGACAGGCCTCAAACCACGAGAAGCTCCAGCCCAAAAGGCAGCAAAAATGCAGCCCACATCCGGGAGAATCTCAAGAGCAGGGGGTGGAGCAAGCCAGGCCTCAAACCACGAGAAGCTCCAGCCCAAAAGGCAGCCAAAATCCAGCCCACCTCCGGGAGAATATCAAGAGCAGGGGGTGGAGCAAGCCAGGCCTCAAACCACGAGAAGCTCCAGCCTTAAAGGCAGCCAAAATGCAGCCCACATCCGGTAGAATCTCAAGAGCAGGGGGTGGAGCAAGCCAGGCCTCAAACCACGAGAAGCTCTAGACCAAAAAGCAGCCAAAATGCAGCCCACATCCGGGAGAATATCAAGAGCAGGGGGTGGAGCAAGCCAGGCCTCAAACCACAAGAAGCTCCAGCCCAAAATGCAGCCAAAATCCAGCCCACATCCAGGAGAATCTCAAGAGCAGGGGGTGGAGCAAGCCAGGCCTCAAACCA
The DNA here is from genome assembly GCA_027574665.1 of Rhynochetos jubatus. Classification (NCBI taxonomy): domain Eukaryota; kingdom Metazoa; phylum Chordata; class Aves; order Eurypygiformes; family Rhynochetidae; genus Rhynochetos; species Rhynochetos jubatus. The sequence continues at coordinate 2,437,328 of CM050669.1, forward strand.
CGAGAAGCTCCAGCCCAAGTATCAGCCAAAATGCAGCCCACATCCGGGAGAATCTCAAGAGCAGGGGGTGGAGCAATGCAGGACTCAACCACAAGAAGCTCCAGCCCAAAAGTCAGCCAAAATCCAGCCCACATCCGGGAGAATATCAAGAGCAGGGGCTGGAGCAAGCCAGGCCTCAAACCATGAGAAGCTCCAGCCCAAAAGGCAGCCAAAATGCATCCCACATCCGGGAGAATCTCAAGAGCAGGGGGTGGAGCAAGCCAGGCCTCAAACCACGAGAAGCTCCAGCCCAAAAGGCAGCCAAAATCCAGCCCACATCCGGGAGAATCTCAAGAGCAGGGGGTGGAGCAAGCCAGGCCTCAAACCACGAGAAGCTCCAGCCCTAAAGGCAGCCAAAATCCAGTCCACATGCGGGAGAATCTCAAGAGCAGGGGGTGGAGCAAGCCAGGCCTCAAACCTCGAGAAGCTCTAGCCCAAAATGCAGCCAAAATGCAGTCCACATAAGGGAGAATATCAAGAGCAAGGGGTGGAGCAAGCAAGGCCTCAAAAATCGGAAATTTCCAGCCCAAAAAGGCAGCCAAAATGCAGCCCACTTCGGGGAGAATATCAAGAGCAGGGGGTGGACCAAACCAGGCCTCAAACCACGAGAAGCTCCAGCCCAAAAGGCAGCCAAAATGCAGCCCACCTCCGGGAGAATCTCAAGAGCAGGGGGTGGAGCAAGCCAGGCCTCAAACCACGAGAAGCTCCAGCCCAAAAGGCAGCCAAAATGCAGCCCACATCTGGGAGAATCTCAAGAGCAGGGGGTGGAGCAAGCCAGGCCTCAAACCACGAGAAGCTCCAGCCCAAAATGTAACGAAGATCCAGCCCACATCCGGGAGAATCTCAAGAGCAGGGGGTGGAGCAAGACAGGCCTCAAACCACGAGAAGCTCCAGCCCAAAAGGCAGCAAAAATGCAGCCCACATCCGGGAGAATCTCAAGAGCAGGGGGTGGAGCAAGCCAGGCCTCAAACCACGAGAAGCTCCAGCCCAAAAGGCAGCCAAAATCCAGCCCACCTCCGGGAGAATATCAAGAGCAGGGGGTGGAGCAAGCCAGGCCTCAAACCACGAGAAGCTCCAGCCTTAAAGGCAGCCAAAATGCAGCCCACATCCGGTAGAATCTCAAGAGCAGGGGGTGGAGCAAGCCAGGCCTCAAACCACGAGAAGCTCTAGACCAAAAAGCAGCCAAAATGCAGCCCACATCCGGGAGAATATCAAGAGCAGGGGGTGGAGCAAGCCAGGCCTCAAACCACAAGAAGCTCCAGCCCAAAATGCAGCCAAAATCCAGTCCACATGCGGGAGAATCTCAAGAGCAGGGGGTGGAGCAAGCCAGGCCTCAAACCACGAGAAGCTCCAGCCCAAAAGGCAGCCAAAATCCAGTCCACATGCGGGAGAATCTCAAGAGCAGGGGGTGGAGCAAGCCAGGACTCAAACCACGAGAAGCTCCAACCCAAAAGGCAGCAAAAATCCAGCCCACCTCGGGGAGAATCTCAAGAGCAGGGGTTCGAGCAAGCCAGGCCTCAAACCACGAGAAGCTCCAGCCCAAAAGGCAGCCAAAATGCAGCCCACATCCGGGAGAATATCAAGAGCAGGGGGTGGACCAAGCGAGGCCTCAAACCACGAGAACCTCCAGCCCAAAAGGCAGCCAAAATGCAGCCCACATCCGGGAGAATCTCAAGAACAGGGGGTGGAGCAAGCCAGGCCTCAAACCACGAGAAGCTCCAGCCCAAAATGTAACCAAAATCCAGCCCACATCCGGGACAAACTCAAGAGCAGGGGGTGGAGCAAGCCAGGCCTCAAACCACGAGAAGCTCCAGCCCAAAAGGCAACCAAAATGCAGCCCACATCCGGGTGAATCCCTAGAACAGGGGGTGGAGCAAGCCAGGCCTCAAACCACGAGAAGCTCCAGCCCAAAATGCAGCGAAAATGCAGCCCACATCCGGGAGAATATCAAGAGCAGGGGGTGGAGCAAGCCAGGCCTCAAACCTCGAGAATCTCCAGCCCAAAAGGCAGCCAAAATCCAGCCCACATCCGGGAGAATCTCAAGAGCAGGGGGTGGAGCAAGCCAGGCCTCAAACCACGAGAAGCTCCAGCCCAAGTATCAGCCAAAATGCAGCCCACATCCGGGAGAATCTCAAGAGCAGGGGGTGGAGCAATGCAGGACTCAACCACAAGAAGCTCCAGCCCAAAAGTCAGCCAAAATCCAGCCCACATCCGGGAGAATATCAAGAGCAGGGGCTGGAGCAAGCCAGGCCTCAAACCATGAGAAGCTCCAGCCCAAAAGGCAGCCAAAATGCATCCCACATCCGGGAGAATCTCAAGAGCAGGGGGTGGAGCAAGCCAGGCCTCAAACCACGAGAAGCTCCAGCCCAAAATGCAGCCAAAATGCAGCCCACATCTGGGAGAATCTCAAGAGCAGGGGGTGGAGCAAGCCAGGCCTCAAACCACGAAAAGCTCCAGCCCAAAAGGCAGCCAAAATCCAGTCCACATGCGGGAGAATCTCAAGAGCAGGGGGTGGAGCAAGCCAGGCCTCAAAAAACGGAAATTTACAGCCCAAAAAGGCAGCCAAAATGCAGCCCACTTCGGGGAGAATATCAAGAGCAGGGGGTGGACCAAGCCAGGCCTCAAACCACGAGAAGCTCCAGCCCAAAATGCAGCCAAAATGCAGCCCACCTCCGGGAGAATATCAAGAGCAGGGGGTGGAGCAAGCCAGGCCTCAAACCACGAGAAGCTCCAGCCCAAAAGGCAGCCAAAATGCAGCCCACATCCGGGAGAATCTCAAGAGCAGGGGGTGGAGCAAGCCAGGCCTCAAACCACAAGAAGCTCCAGCCCAAAAGGCAGCCAAAATCCAGCCCACCTCCGGGAGAATCTCAAGAGCAGGGGGTGGAGCAAGCCAGGCCTCAAACCACGAGAAGCTCCAGTCTTAAATGCAGCCAAAATGCAGCCCACATCCGGTAGAATCTCAAGAGCAGGGGGTGGAGCAAGCCAGGCCTCAAACCACGAGAAGCTCCAGACCAAAAAGCAGCCAAAATGCAGCCCACATCCGGGAGAATATCAAGAGCAGGGGGTGGAGCAAGCCAGGCCTCAAACCACAAGAAGCTCCAGTCCAAAAGGCAGCCAAAATCCAGTCCACATGCGGGAGAATCTCAAGAGCAGGGGGTGGAGCAAGCCAGGCCTCAAACCACGAGAAGCTCCAGCCCAAAAGGCAGCCAAAATCCAGTCCACATGCGGGAGAATCTCAAGAGCAGGGGGTGGAGCAAGCCAGGCCTCAAACCACGAGAAGCTCCAACCCAAAAGGCAGCAAAAATCCAGCCCACCTCGGGGAGAATCTCAAGAGCAGGGGTTCGAGCAAGCCAGGCCTCAAACCACGAGAAGCTCCAGCCCAAAAGGCAGCCAAAATGCAGCCCACATCCGGGAGAATATCAAGAGCAGGGGGTGGACCAAGCGAGGCCTCAAACCACGAGAACCTCCAGCCCAAAAGGCAGCCAAAATGCAGCCCACCTCCGGGAGAATCTCAAGAGCAGGGGGTGGAGCAAGCCAGGCCTCAAACCACAAGAAGCTCCAGCCCAAAAGGCAGCCAAAATGCAGCCCACATCTGAGAGAATCTCAAGAGCAGGGGGTGGAGCAAGCCAGGCCTCAAACCATGAGAAGCTCCAGCCTTAAAGGCAGCCAAAATCCTACCCACATCCGGGAGAATATCAAGAGCAGGGGGTGGAGCAAGCCAGGCCTCAAACCACGAGAAGCTCCAGCCCAAGAATCAGCCAAAATGCAGCCCACTTCTGGGAGAATATCAAGAGCAGGGGTTGGAGCAAGCCAGGCCTCAAACCACGAGAAGCTCCAGCCCAAAAGGCAGCCAAAATGCAGCCCACTTCTGGGAGAATCTCAAGAGCAGGGGTTGGAGCAAGCCAGGCCTCAAACCACGAGAAGCTCCAGGCCAAAATGCAGCCAAATTCCAGCCCAAATCCGGGAGAATCTCAAGAGCAGGGGGTGGAGCAAGCCAGGCCTCAAAGCATGGGAAGCTCCAGCCCAAAATGCAGCCAAAATGCAGCCCACATCCGGGAGAATATCAAGAGCAGGGGGTGGAGCAAGCCAGGCCTCAAACCACGAGAAGCTCCAGCCCAAAAGGCAGCCAAAATCCAGCCCACTTCGGGGAGAATCTCAAGAGCAGGGGGTGGAGCAAGCCAGGCCTCAAACCACGAGAAGCTCCAGCCCAAAAGGCAGCCACAATCCAGCACATATCCCGGAGAATCTCAAGAGCAGGGGGTGGAGCAAGCCAGGCCTCAAACCACGAGAAGCTCCAGCCCAAAAGGCAGCCAAAATGCAGCCCACATCCGGGAGAATATCAAGAGAAGGAGGTGGAGCAAGCCAGGCCTCAAACCACGACAATCTCCAGCCCAAAGGCAGCCAAAATGGAGCCCACATCCGGGAGAATATCAAGAGCAGGAGGTGGAGCAAGCCAGGCCTCAAACCACGAGAAGCTCCAGCCCAAAAGGCAGCCAAAATCCAGACCACATCCCGGAGAATCTCAAGAGCAGGGGGTGGAGCAAGCCAGGCCTCAAACCACGAGAATTTCCAGCCCAAAAGGCAGCCACAATCAAGCCCACATCACGGAGAATAACAAGATCAGGGGGTGGAGCAAGCCAGGCCTCAAACCACGAGAAGCTCCAGCCCAAAAGGCAGCCAAAATCCAGCACACATCAGGGAGAATCTCAAGAGCAGGGGGTGGAGCAAGCCAGGCTCCAAACCATGAGAAGCTCCAGCCCAAAAAGCAGCCAAAATCCTAACCACATCCGGGAGAATCTCAAGAGCAGGGGGTGGAGCAAGCCAGGCCTCAAACAACGAAAAGCTCCAGCCCAAAAAGCAGCCAAAATCCTAACCACATCCGGGAGAATCTCAAGAGCAGGGGTTGGAGCAAGCCAGGCCTCAAACAACGAAAAGCTCCAGCCCAAAAGGCAGCCAAAATGCAGCCCACATCCGGGAGAATCTCAAGAGCAGGGGGTGGAGCAAGCCAGGCCTCAAACCACGAGAAGCTCAAGCCCAAAAGGCAGCCAAAATGCAGCCCACCTCCGGGAGACTATCAAGAGCAGGGGGTGTAGTAAGACAGGCCTCAAACCACGAGAAGCTCCTGCCCAAAAGGAAGCCAAATTTCAGCCCACATCCGGGAGAATCTCAAGAGCAGGGGGTGGAGCAAGACAGGCCTCAAACCACGAGAAGCTCCAGCCCAAGAATCAGACAAAATGCAGCCCACATCCGGGAGAATCTCAAGAGCAAGGGGTGGAGCAAACCAGGCCTCAAACCATGAGAAGCTCCAGCCCAAGAATCAGCCAAAATGCAGCCCACATTTGGAGAATATCAGCAACAGGGGGTGGAGCAAGCCAGGCCTCAAACCACGAGAAGCTCCAGCCCAAAAGGCAGCCAAAATCCAGCCCACCTCCGGGAGAATCTCAAGAGCAGGGGGTGGAGCAAGCCAGGCCTCAAAGCTTGGGAAGCTCCAGCCCAAAAGGCAGCCACAATCCAGCCCACATCCGGGAGAATCTCAAGAGCAGGGAGTGGAGCAAGCCAGGCCTCAAACCACGAGAAGCTCCAGCCCAAAATGCAGCCAAAATCCTAAACACCTCCAGGAGAATCTCAAGAGCAGGGGGTGGAGCAAGCCAGGCCTTAAACCACAAGAAGCTCCAGCCCAAAAGGCAGCCAAAACGCAGCCCACATCCGGGAGAATCTCAAGAGCAGGGGGTGGAGCAAGCCAGGCCTCAAACCACGAGAAGCTACAGCCCAAAATGCAGCCAAAATTCAGGCCACATCCAGGAGAATCTCAAGAGCAGGGGGTGGAGCAAGCCAGGCCTCAAACCACGAGAAGCTCCAGCCCAAAAGGCAGCCAAAATGCAGCCCACATCCGGGAGAATATCAAGAGCACAGAGTGGAGCAAGCCAGGCCTCAAACCACGAGAAGCTCCAGCCCAAAAAGCAGCCAAAATCCTAACCACATCCGGGAGAATCTCAAGAGCAGTGGGTGGAGCAAGCCAGGCCTCAAACCACGAGAAGCTCCAGCCCAAAAGGCAGCCAAAATGCAGCCCACCTCCGGGAGACTATCAAGAGCAGGGAGTGGAGCAAGCCAGGCCTCAAACCACGAGAAGCTCCAGCCCAAGAATCAGCCAAAATGCAGCCCACATCCGGAGAATCTCAAGAGCAGGGGGTGGAGCAAGCCAGGCCTCAAACCACGAGAAGCTCCAGCCCAAAAAGCAGCCAAATTCCAGCCCACATCTGGGAGAATCTCAAGAGAAGGAGGTGGCGTAAGGCAGGCCCCAAACCACGAGAAGCTCCAGCCCAAAAGGCAGCCAAAATGCAGCCCACATCTGGGAGAATATCCTGAGCAGGGGGTGGAGCAAGCCAGGCCTCAAACCACGAGAAGCTCCAGCCCAAGAATCAGCCAAAATGCAGCCCACATCCGGGAGAATCTCAAGAGCAGGGGGTGGAGCAAACCAGGCCTCAAACCATGAGAAGCTCCAGCCCAAGAATCAGCCAAAATGCAGCCCACATCCGGGAGAATATCAGCAACAGGGGGTGGAGCAAGCCAGGCCTCAAACCACGAGAAGCTCCAGCCCAAAAGGTAGCCAAAATCCAGCCCACCTCCGAGAGAATCTCAAGAGCAGGGGGTGGAGCAAGCCAGGCCTCAGACCACGAGAAGCTCCAGCCCAACAGGCAGCCAGAATCCAGCCCACCTCCTGGAGAATCTCAAGAGCAGGGGGTGGAGCAAGCCAGGCCTCAAAGCTTGGGAAGCTCCAGCCCAAAAGGCAGCCACAATCCAGCCCACATCAGGGAGAATATCAAGAGCAGGGAGTGGAGCAAGCCAGGCCTCAAACCACGAGAAGCTCCAGCCCAAAAGGCAGCCAAAATCCTACCCACATCCGGGAGAATATCAAGAACAGGTGTGGAGCAAGCCAGGCCTCAAACCACGAGAAGCTCCTGCCCAAAAGCAAGCCAAATTCCAGCCCACATCCGGGAGAATCTCAAGAGCAGGGGGTGGAGCAAGCCAGGCCTCAAACCACGAGAAGCTCCAGCCCAAAAGGCAGCCACAATCCAGCCCACATCAGGGAGAATATCAAGAGCAGGGAGTGGAGCAAGCCAGGCCTCAAACCACGAGAAGCTCCAGCCCAAAAGGCATCCAAAATCCTAACCACATCAGGGAGAATCTCAAGAGCAGGGGGTGGAGCAAACCAGGCCTCAAACCATGAGAAGCTCCAGCCCAAGAATCAGCCAAAATGCAGCCCACATCCGGAGAATATCAACAACAGGGGGTGGAGCAAGCCAGGCCTCAAACCACGAGAAGCTCCAGCCCAAAAGGCAGCCAAAATCCAGCCCACATCCGGGAGAATCTCAAGAGCAGGGGGTGGAGCAAGCCAGGCCTCAAACCACGAGAAGCTCCAGCCCAAAAGGAAGCCAAATTCCAGCCCACATCCGGGCGAATCTCAAGAGAAGGAGGTGGCGTAATGCAGGCCTCAAACCACGAGAAGCTCCAGCCCAAAAGGCAGCCAAAATGCAGCCCACATCCGGGAGAATATCCTGAGCAGGGGGTGGAGCAAGCCAGGCCTCAGACCACGAGATCCTCCAGCCCAACAGGCAGCCAGAATCCAGCCCACATCCGGGAGAATCTCAAGAGCAGGGGGTGGAGCAAGCCAGGCCTCAAACCAGGAGAAGCTCCAGCCCAAAAGGCAGCCACAATCCAGCCCACATCCGGGAGAATATCAAGAGCAGGGGCCGGAGCAAGCCAGGCCTCAAACCACGAGAAGCTCCAGCCTAAAAGGCAGCCAAAATGCAGCCCACATCCGGGAGAATCTCAAGAGCAGGGGGTGTAGCAAGCCAGGCCCCAAACCACGAGAAGCTCCAGCCAAAAAGGCAGCCAAAATGCAGCCCACATCCGGGAGAATCTCAAGAGCAGGGGGTGGAGGAAGCCAGGCCTCAAACCACGAGAAGCTCCAGCCCAAAATGCAGCCAAAATTCAGCCCACATCCGGGAGAATCTCAAGAGCAGGGGGTGGAGCAAGCCAGGCCTCAAACCACGAGAAGCTCCAGCCCAAAAGGCAGCCAAAATGCAGCCCACATCCGGGAGAATCTCAAGAGCAGGGGGTGGAGCAAGCCAGGCCTCAAACCACGAGAAGCTCCAGCCCAAATTGCAGCCAAAATTCAGCCCACATCCGGGAGAATCTCAAGAGCAGGGGGTGGAGGAAGCCAGGCCTCAAACCACGAGAAGCTCCAGCCCAAAAGGCAACCAAAATGCAGCCCACATCCCGGAGAATCTCAAGAGCAGGGGGTGGAGCAAGCCAGGCCCCAAGGCACGAGAAGCTCCAGCCCAAAAGGCAGCCAAAATCCAGCCCACGGCCGTGAGAATCTCAAGAGCAGGGGGTGGAGCAAGCCAGGACTCAAACCACGAGAAGCTCCAGCCCAAAATGCAGACAAAATCCTACCCACATCCGGGAGAATCTCAAGAGCAGGGTTTGGAGCAAGCCAGGCCTCAAACCACGAGAAGCTCCAGCCCAAAAGGCAGCCAAAATGCAGCCCACCTCCGGGAGAATCTCAAGAGCAGGGGGTGGAGCAAGCCAGGCCTCAAGCCACAAGAAGCTCCAGCCCAAAAGGCAGCCAAAATCCAGCCCACATCCGGGAGAATCTCAAGAGAAGGGGGTGGAGCAGGCCAGGCCTCAAACCATGAGAAGCTCTAGCCCTAAAAGCAGCCAAAATGCAGACCACATCTGGGAGAATCTCAAGAGCAGGGGGTGGAGCAAGGCAGGCCTCAAACCACGAGAAGCTCCAGCCCAAAAGGCAGCCAAAATGCAGCCCACATCCGGGAGAATCTCAAGAGCAGGGGGTGGAGCAAGCCAGGCCCCAAAGCACGAGAAGCTCCAGCCCAAAAGGCAGCCAAAATGCAGCCCACATCCCGAAAAATCTCAAGAGCAGGGGGTGGAGCAAGCCAGGCCCCAAGGCACGAGAAGCTCCAGCCCAAAAGGCAGCCAAAATCCAGCCCACTTCGGCGAGAATATCAAGAGCAGGGGGTGGAGAAAGCCAGGCCTCAAACCACGAGAAGCTCCAGCCCAAAAGGCAGCCAAAATGCAGCCCATATAGGGGAGAATATCAAGAGCAGGGGGTGGAGAAAGCCAGGCCCCAAACCACGAGAATCTCAAGCCCAAAACTCACCCAAAAATGCAGCCCACGTCAGGAAGAATCTCAATAGCAGGGGGTGGAGCAAGCCAGGCCTCAAACCACGAGAAGCTCCAGCCCAAAAGGCAGCCAAAATCCAGCCCACATCCAGGAAAATATCAAGAGCAGGGGGTGGAGCAAGCCAGGCCTCAAACCACGAGAAGCTCCAGCCCAAGAAACAGCCAAATTCCAGCCCACATCTGGGAGAATCTCAAGAGAAGGAGGTGGCGTAAGGCAGGCCCCAAACCACGAGAAGCTCCAGCCCAAAAGGCAGCCAAAATGCAGCCCACATCTGGGAGAATATCCTGAGCAGGGGGTGGAGCAAGCCAGGCCTCAAACCATGAGAAGCTCCAGCCCAAGAATCAGCCAAAATGCAGCCCACATCCGGGAGAATATCAGCAACAGGGGGTGGAGCAAGCCAGGCCTCAAACCACGAGAAGCTCCAGCCCAAAAGGCAGCCAAAATCCAGCCCACCTCCGAGAGAATCTCAAGAGCAGGGGGTGGAGCAAGCCAGGCCTCAGACCACGAGAAGCTCCAGCCCAACAGGCAGCCAGAATCCAGCCCACCTCCTGGAGAATCTCAAGAGCAGGGGGTGGAGCAAGCCAGGCCTCAAAGCTTGGGAAGCTCCAGCCCAAAAGGCAGCCACAATCCAGCCCACATCAGGGAGAATATCAAGAGCAGGGAGTGGAGCAAGCCAGGCCTCAAACCACGAGAAGCTCCAGTCCAAAAAGCAGCCAAAATCCTAAACACATCCAGGAGAATCTCAAGAGCAGGGGGTGGAGCAAGCCAGGCCTCAAACCACGAGAAGCTCCAGCCCAAAAGGCAGCCAAAATGCAGCCCACATCCGGGAGAATCTCAAGAGCAGGGGGTGGAGCAAGCCAGGCCTCAAACCACGAGAAGCTCCAGCCCAAAATTCAGCCAAAATGCAGCCCACATCCTGTAGAATATCAAGAGCAGGGGGTGGAGCAAGCCAGGCCTCAAACCACGAGAAGCTCCAGCCCAAAAGGCAGCCAAAATGCAGCCCACATCCGGGAGAATCTCAAGAGCAGGGGGTGGAGCAAGCCAGGCCTCAAACCACGAGAAGCTCCAGCCCAAAAGGCAGCCAAAATGCAGCCCACATCCGGGAGAATCTCAAGAGCAGGGGGTGGAGCAAGCCAGGCCTCAAACCTCGAGATTCTCCAGCCCAAAAGGCAGCCAAAATGCAGCCCACATCCGTGAGAATCTCAAGAGCAGGGGGTGGAGCAAGCCAGGCCTCAAACCACGAGAAGCTCCAGCCCAAAAGGCAGCCAAAATCCAGCCCACATCTACGAGAATCTCAAGAGCAGGGGTTGGAGCAAGCCAGGCCTCAAACCACGAGAAGCTCCAGCCCAAAAGGCAGCCAAAATGCAGCCCACATCCGTGAGAATATCAAGAACAGGAGTGGAGCAAGCCAGGCCTCAAACCACGAGAAGCTCCAGCCCAAAAGGCAGCCAAAATCCTACCCACATCCGGGAGAATATCAAGAACAGGTGTGGAGCAAGCCAGGCCTCAAACCACGAGAAGCTCCTGCCCAAAAGCAAGCCAAATTCCAGCCCACATCCGGGAGAATCTCAAGAGCAGGGGGTGGAGCAAGCCAGGCCTCAAACCACGAGAAGCTCCAGCCCAAGGATCAGCCAAAATGCAGCCCACATCCGGGAGAATCTCAAGAGCAGGGGTGGGAGCAAACCAGGCCTCAAACCATGAGAAGCTCCAGCCCAAGATTCAGCCAAAATGCAGCCCACATCCGGAGAATATCAACAACAGGGGGTGGAGCAAGCCAGGCCTCAAACCACGAGAAGCTCCAGCCCAAGAGGCAGCCAAATTCCAGCCCACATCCAGGAGAATCTCAAGAGCAGGGGGTGGAGCAAGCCAGGCCTCAGACCACGAGAAGCTCCAGCCCAACAGGCAGCCAAATTCCAGCCCACATCCGGGAGAATCTCAAGAGCAGGGGGTGGAGCAAGCCAGGCCTCAAAGCATGGGAAGCTCCAGCCCAAAAGGCAGCCACAATCCAGCCCACATCAGGGAGAATATCAAGAGCAGGGAGTGGAGCAAGCCAGGCCTCAAACCACGAGAAGCTCCAGCCCAAAAGGCATCCAAAATCCTAACCACATCAGGGAGAATCTCAAGAGCAGGGGGTGGAGCAAACCAGGCCTCAAACCATGAGAAGCTCCAGCCCAAGAATCAGCCAAAATGCAGCCCACATCCGGAGAATATCAACAACAGGGGGTGGAGCAAGCCAGGCCTCAAACCACGAGAAGCTCCAGCCCAAAAGGCAGCCAAAATCCAGCCCACATCCGGGAGAATCTCAAGAGCAGGGGGTGGAGCAAGCCAGGCCTCAAACCACGAGAAGCTCCAGCCCAAAAGGAAGCTAAATTCCAGCCCACATCCGGGCGAATCTCAAGAGAAGGAGGTGGCGTAATGCAGGCCTCAAACCACGAGAAGCTCCAGCCCAAAAGGCAGCCCAAATGCAGCCCACATCCGCGAGAATATCCTGAGCAGGGGGTGGAGCAAGCCAGGCCTCAAACCACAAGAAGCTCCAGCCCAAAAGGCAGCCAAAATCCAGCCCACATCCGGGAGAATCTCAAGAGCAGGGGGTGGAGGAAGCCAGGCCTCAAACCACGAGAAGCTCCAGCCCAAAATGCAGCCAAAATTCAGCCCACATCCGGGAGAATCTCAAGAGCAGGGGGTGGAGGAAGCCAGGCCTCAAACCACGAGAAGCTCCAGCCCAAAAGGCAGCCAAAATGCAACCCACATCCCGGAGAATCTCAAGAGCAGGGGGTGGAGCAAGCCAGGCCCCAAGGCACGAGAAGCTCCAGCCCAAAAGGCAGCCAAAATCCAGCCCACGGCCGTGAGAATCTCAAGAGCAGGGGGTGGAGCAAGCCAGGCCTCAAACCACGAGAAGCTCCAGCCCAAAATGCAGACAAAATCCTACCCACATCCGGGAGAATCTCAAGAGCAGGGTTTGGAGCAAGCCAGGCCTCAAACCACGAGAAGCTCCAGCCCAAAAGGCAGCCAAAATGCAGCCCACCTCCGGGAGAATCTCAAGAGCAGGGGGTGGAGCAAGCCAGGCCTCAAACCACAAGAAGCTCCAGCCCAAAAGGCAGCCAAAATCCAGCCCACATCCGGGAGAATCTCAAGAGAAGGGGGTGGAGCAGGCCAGGCCTCAAACCATGAGAAGCTCTAGCCCTAAAAGCAGCCAAAATGCAGACCACATCTGGGAGAATCTCAAGAGCAGGGTGTGGAGCAAGCCAGGCCTCAAACCACGAGAAGCTCCAGCCCAAAAGGCAGCCAAAATGCAGCCCACATCCGGGAGAATCTCAAGAGCAGGGGGTGGAGCAAGCCAGCCCCCAAACCACGAGAAGCTCCAGCCCAAAATGCAGCCAAAATGCAGCCCAAATCCGGGAGAATCTCAAGAGCAGGGGGTGGAGCAAGCCAGGCCCCAAAGCACGAGAAGCTCCAGCCCAAAAGGCAGCCAAAATGCAGCCCACATCCCGGAGAATCTCAAGAGCAGGGGGTGGAGCAAGCCAGGCCCCAAGGCACGAGAAGCTCCAGCCCAAAAGGCAGCCAAAATGCAGCCCATATAGGGGAGAATATCAAGAGCAGGGGGTGGAGAAAGCCAGGCCCCAAACCACGAGAATCTCAAGCCCAAAACTCACCCAAAAATGCAGCCCACGTCAGGAAGAATCTCAATAGCAGGGGGTGGAGCAAGCCAGGCCTCAAACCACGAGAAGCTCCAGCCCAAAAGGCAGCCAAAATCCAGCCCACATCCAGGAAAATATCAAGAGCAGGGGGTGGAGCAAGCCAGGCCTCAAACCACGAGAAGCTCCAGCCCAAGAAACAGCCAAATTCCAGGCCACATCCAGGAGAATATCAAGAGCAGGGGGTGGAACAAACCAGGCCTCAAACCATGAGAAGCTCTAGCCCTAAAAGCAGCCAAAATGCAGACCACATCTGGGAGAATCTCAAGAGCAGGGTGTGGAGCAAGCCAGGCCTCAAACCACGAGAAGCTCCAGCCCAAAAGGCAGCCAAAATGCAGCCCACATCCGGGAGAATCTCAAGAGCAGGGGGTGGAGCAAGCCAGCCCCCAAACCACGAGAAGCTCCAGCCCAAAATGCAGCCAAAATGCAGCCCAAATCCGGGAGAATCTCAAGAGCAGGGGGTGGAGCAAGCCAGGCCCCAAAGCACGAGAAGCTCCAGCCCAAAAGGCAGCCAAAATGCAGCCCACATCCCGGAGAATCTCAAGAGCAGGGGGTGGAGCAAGCCAGGCCCCAAGGCACGAGAAGCTCCAGCCCAAAAGGCAGCCAAAATGCAGCCCATATAGGGGAGAATATCAAGAGCAGGGGGTGGAGAAAGCCAGGCCCCAAACCACGAGAATCTCAAGCCCAAAACTCACCCAAAAATGCAGCCCACGTCAGGAAGAATCTCAATAGCAGGGGGTGGAGCAAGCCAGGCCTCAAACCACGAGAAGCTCCAGCCCAAAAGGCAGCCAAAATCCAGCCCACATCCAGGAAAATATCAAGAGCAGGGGGTGGAGCAAGCCAGGCCTCAAACCACGAGAAGCTCCAGCCCAAGAAACAGCCAAATTCCAGGCCACATCCAGGAGAATATCAAGAGCAGGGGGTGGAACAAACCAGGCCTCAAACCTCGAGAAGCTCCAGCCCAAAATGCAGCCAAAATCCAGCCCACATCCGGGAGAATATCAAGAGCAGTGGGTGGAGCAAGCCAGGCCCCAAACCACGAGAATCTCAAGCCCAAAACTCACCCAAAAATGCAGCCCACGTCAGGAAGAATCTCAAGAGCAGGGGGTGGAGCAAGCCAGGCCTCAAACCACGAGAAGCTCCAGCCCAAAAGGCAGCCAAAATCCAGCCCACATCCAGGACAATATCAAGAGCAGGGGGTGGAGCAAGCCAGGCCTCAAACCACGAGAAGCTCCAGCCCAAGAAGCAGCCAAATTCCAGGCCACATCTGGGAGAATCTCAAGAGCAGGGGGTGGAGCAAGCCAGGCCCCAAACCACGAGAAGCTCCAGCCCAAAAGGCAGCCAAAATGCAGCCCACATGCGGGAGAATCTCAAGAGCAGGGGGTGGAGCAAGCCAGGCCTCAAACCACGAGAAGCTCCAGCCCAAAAGGCAGCCAAAATGCAGCCCACATCCGGGAGAATCTCAAGAGCAGGGGGTGGAGCAAGCCAGGCCCCAAACCACGAGAAGCTCCAGCCCAAAAGGCAGCCAAAATGCAGCCCACATCCGGGAGAATCTCAAGAGCAGGGGCTGGAGCAAGCCAGGCCTCAAACCACGAGAAGCTCCAGCCCAAAAAGCAGCTAAAATCCAGCACACATCCGGGAGAATCTCAAGAGCAGGGGGTGGAGCAAGCCAGGCCCCAAACCACGAGAAGCTCCAGCCCAAAATGCAGCTAAAATCCAGCCCACATCCGGGAGAATCTCAAGAGCAGGGGGTGGAGTAAGCCAGGCCCCAAAGCACGAGAATCTCCAGCCCAAAAGGCAGCCAAAATGCAGCCCACATCCGGCAGAATCTCAAGAGCAGGAGGTGGAGCAAGCCAGGCCTCAAACCACGAGAAGCTCCAGCCCAAAAGGCAGCCAAAATGCAGCCCACATCCGGGAGAATCTCAAGAGCAGAGGCTGGAGCAAGCCAGGCCTCAAACCACGAGAAGCTCCAGCCTAAAAGGCAGCCAAAATCCAGCCCACTTCGGGGAGAATCTCAAGAGCAAGGGGTGGAGCAAGCCAGGCCCCAAACCACGAGAAGCTCCAGCCCAAAAGGCAGCCAAAATGCAGCCCACATCCGGTAGAATCTCAAGAGCAGGGGCTGGAGCAAGCCAGGCCTCAAACCATGAGAAGCTCCAGCCCAAAATGCAGCCAAAATGCAGCCCACATCCGGCAGAATCTCAAGAGCAGGAGGTGGAGCAAGCCAGGCCCCAAACCACGAGAATCTCAAGCCCAAAACTCACCCAAAAATGCAGCCCACGTCAGGAAGAATCTCTAGAGCAGGGGGTGGAGCAAGCCAGGCCTCAAACCACGAGAAGCTCCAGCCCAAAAGGCAGACAAATCCAGCCCACATCCAGGAAAATATCAAGAGCAGGGGGTGGAGCAAGCCAGGCCCCAAACCACGAGAAGCTCCAGCCCAAAAGGCAGCCAAAATGCAGCCCACATCCGGGAGAATCTCAAGAGCAGGGGGTGGAGCAAGCCAGGCCTCAAACCACGAGAAGCTCCAGCCCAAGAAGCAGCCAAATTCCAGGCCACATCCGGGAGAATATCAAGAGCAGGGGGTGGAACAAGCCAGGCCTCAAAGCACGAGAAGCTCCAGCCCAAAAGGCAGCCAAACGCAGCCCACATCCGGCAGAATCTCAAGAGCAGGAGGTGGAGCAAGCCAGGCCTCAAACCACGAGAAGCTCCAGCCCAAAAGGCAGCCAAAATCCAGCCCACTTCGGGGAGAATATCAAGAGCAGGGGGTGGAGAAATCCAGGCCCCAAACCACGAGAAGCTCCAGCCCAAAGTGCAGCCAAAATCCAGCCCACATCCGGGAGAATCTCAAGAGCAGGGGTTGGAGCAAGCCAGGCCTCAAACCACGAGAAGCTCCAGCCCAAAAGGCAGCCAAATTGCAGCCCACATCTGGGAGAATCTCAAGAGCAGGGGGTGGAGCAAGCCAGGCCCCAAACCATGAGAAGCTCCAGCCCAAAAGTCAGCCAAAAATGCATCCCACTTCGGGGAGAATCTCAAGAGCAGGGGTTGGAGCAAGCCAGGCCCCAAACCACGAGAAGCTCCAGCCCAAAAGGCAGCCAAAATCCAGCCCACGTCCGTGAGAATATCAAGAGCAGGGGGTGGAGCAAGCCAGGCCTCAAACCACGAGATGCTCCAGCCCAAGAAGCAGCCAAATTCCAGGCCACATCCGGGAGAATCTCAAGAGCAGGGGGTGGAGCAAGCCAGGCCCCAAAGCACGAGAAGCTCCAGCCCAAAAGGCAGCCAAAATGCAGCCCACATCCGGCAGAATCTCAAGAGCAGGAGGTGGAGCAAGCCAGGCCTCAAACCACGAGAATCTCTAGCCCAAAAGGCAGCCAAAATGCAGCCCACTTCGGGGAGAATCTCAAGAGCAGGGGGTGGAGCAAGCCAGGTCTCAAACCTCGAGAAGCTCCAGCCCAAAATGCAGCCAAAATCCAGCCCACATCCAGGAAAATATCAAGAGCAGGGGGTGGAGCAAGCCAGGCCTCAAACCACGAGAAGCTCCAGCCCACAAGGCAGCCAAAATGCAGCCCACATCCGGGAGAATATCAAGAGCAGGGCGTGGAACAAGCCAGGCCCCAAGCCACGAGAATCTTCAGCCCAAAAAGCAGCGAAATTCCAGCCCACCTCCGGGAGAATCTCAAGAGCAGGGTGTGGAGCAAGCCAGGCCTCAAACCACGAGAATCTCCTGCCCAAAAGGCAGCCAAAATGCAGCCCACATCCGGGAGAATCTCAAGAGCAGGGGGTGGAGCAAGCCAGGCCTCAAACCACGAGAAACTCCAGCCCAAAAGGCAGCCAAAATTCAGCCCACATCCAGGAGAATCTCAAGAGCAGGGGGTGGAGCAAGCCAGGCCCCAAACCACGAGAAGCTCCAGCCCAAAATGCAGCCAAAATGCAGGCCACCTCCGGGAGAATCTCAAGAGCAGGGGGTGGAGCAAGCCAGGCCTCAAACCACGAGAAGCTCCAGCCCAAAAGGCAGCCAAATGCCAGCCCACATCCGGGAGAATCTCAAGAGCAGGGGCTGGAGCAAGCCAGGCCTCAAACCACGAGAAGCTCCAGCCCAAAATGCAGCCCACATCCGGGAGAATCTCAAGAGCAGGGGGTGGAGTAAGCCAGGCCTCAAACCACGAGAAGCTCCAGCCCAAAACTCACCCAAAAACTCAGCCCACGTCGGGAAGAATCTCAAGAGCAGGGGGTGGAGCAAGCCAGCCCCCAAACCACGAGAAGCTCCAGCCCAAAAGGCAGCCAAAATGCAGCCCACATCCGGGAGTATCTCAAGAGCAGGGGGTGGAGCAAGCCAGGCCTCAAACCACGAGAAGCTCCAGCCCAAAATGCAGACAAAATGCAGCCCACCTGCGGGAGAATCTCAAGAGCAGGGGGTGGAGCAAGCCAGGCCTCAAACCACGAGAAGCTCCAGCCCAAAAGGCAGCCAAAATGGAGCCCACATCCGGGAGAATCTCAAGAGCAGGGGGTGGAGCAAGCCAGGCCTCAAACCACGAGAAGCTGGACCCCAAAAGGCAGCCAAAATCCAGCCCACATCCGGCAGAATCTCAAGAGCAGGGGGTGGAGCAAGCCAGGCCTCAAACCACGAGAAGCTCCAGCCCAAAAGGCAGCCAAAATGGAGCCCACATCCGGGAGAATCTCAAGAGCAGGGGGTGGAGCAAGCCAGGCCTCAAACCACGAGAAGCTAGACCCAAAATGCAGCCAAAATGCAGCCCACATCCAGGAGAATCTCAAGAGCAGGGGGTGGAGCAAGCCAGGCCTCAAACCACGAGAAGCTCCAGCCCAAAAGGCAGCCAAAAATACATCACACTTCGGGGAGAATCTCAAGAGCGGGGGTTGGAGCAGGCCAGGCCTGAAACCACGAGAAGATCCAGCCCAAAAGGCAGCCAAACTCCAGCCAACATCCGGGAGAATATCAAGAGCAGGGGGTGGAGCAAGCCAGGCCCCAAACCACGAGAAGCTCCAGTCCAATATGTATCCAAAATGCAGCCCACATCCGGGAGAATATCAAGAGCAGGGGGTGGAGCAAGCCAGGCCCCAAACCACGAGAAGCTCCAGCCCAAAGTCAGCCAAAACACAGCCCACCTGCGGGAGAATCTCAAGAGCAGGGGGTGGAGCAAGCCAGGCCTCAAACCACGAGAAGCTCCAGCCCAAAATGGAGCCAAAATCCAGCCCACATCCGGGAGAATCTCAAGAGCAGGGGGTGGAGAAAGCCAGGCCTCAAACCATGAGAATCTCCAGCCCAAAAGGGAGCCAAAATCCAGCCCACCTCCGGGACAATCTCAAGAGCAGGGGGTGGAGCAAGCCAGGCCCCAAACCACGAGAAGCTCCAGCCCAAAAGGCAGCCAAAATGCAGCCCACATCCGGGAGAATCTCAAGAGCAGGGGGTGGAGCATGCCAGGCCTCAAACCACGAGAAGCTCCAGCCCAAAATGCAGCCAAAATCCAGCCCACTTCCTGTAGAATATAAAGAGCAGGGGGTGGAGCAAGCCAGGCACCAAACCACGAGAAGCTCCAGCCCAAAATTCAGCCAAAAATGCCTCCCACATCCCGGAGAATCTCAAGAGCAGGGGGTGGAGCAAGCCATGTCTCAAACCACGAGAAGCTCCAGCCCAAAAGGCAGCCAAAATCCAGCCCATATCCGGGAGAATCTCAAGAGCAGGGGGTGGAGCAAGCCAGGCCCCAAACCACGAGAAGCTCCAGCCCAAAAGGCAGCCAAAATCCAACCCTATATCTGGGAGAATATCAATAGTCGTAGCTGGAGCAACCCAGGCCTCAAACCACGAGAAGCTCTAGCCCAAAAGGCAGCCAAAATCCAACCCTATATCTTGGACAATCTCAAGAGCAGAGGGTGGAGCAAGCCAGGCCTCAAACCACGAGAAGCTCCAGCCCACAAGGCAGCCAAAATCCAGACAACCTGCGGGAGAATATCAAGAGCAGGGGGAGGAGCAAGCCAGGCCTCAAACCACGAGAAGCTCCAGCCCAAAAGGCAGCCAAAATGCAGCCCACATCTGGGAGAATCTCAAGAGCAGGGGGTGGAGCAAGCCAGGCCTCAAACCACGAGAACCTCCCACCCAAAGACAGCCAAAATGCAGCCCACATCTGGGAGAATTTCAAGAGCAGGGGTTGGAGCAAGCCAGGCCCCAAACCACGAGAAGCTCCAGCCCAAAATTCAGCCAAAAATGCAGCCCACATGCGGGAGAATTTCAAGAGCAGGGGGTGGAGCAAGCCAGGCCCCAAACCACGAGAAGCTCCAGCCCAAAAGGCAGCCAAAATGCAGCCCACATCCGGGAGAATCTCAAGAGCAGGGGGTGGAGCAAGCCAGGCCTCAAACCACGAGAAGCTCCAGCCCAAGAAGCAGCCAAATTCCAGGCCACATCCGGGAGAATATCAAGAGCAGGGGGTGGAACAAGCCAGGCCTCAAAGCACGAGAAGCTCCAGCCCAAAAGGCAGCCAAATGCAGCCCACATCCGGCAGAATCTCAAGAGCAGGAGGTGGAGCAAGCCAGGCCTCAAACCACGAGAAGCTCCAGCCCAAAAGGCAGCCAAAATCCAGCCCACTTCGGGGAGAATATCAAGAGCAGGGGGTGGAGAAATCCAGGCCCCAAACCACGAGAAGCTCCAGCCCAAAGTGCAGCCAAAATCCAGCCCACATCCGGGAGAATCTCAAGAGCAGGGGTTGGAGCAAGCCAGGCCTCAAACCACGAGAAGCTCCAGCCCAAAAGGCAGCCAAATTGCAGCCCACATCTGGGAGAATCTCAAGAGCAGGGGGTGGAGCAAGCCAGGCCCCAAACCATGAGAAGCTCCAGCCCAAAAGTCAGCCAAAAATGCATCCCACTTCGGGGAGAATCTCAAGAGCAGGGGTTGGAGCAAGCCAGGCCCCAAAGCACGAGAAGCTCCAGCCCAAAAGGCAGCCAAAATGCAGCCCACATCCGGCAGAATCTCAAGAGCAGGAGGTGGAGCAAGCCAGGCCTCAAACCACGAGAATCTCCAGCCCAAAAGGCAGCCAAAATGCAGCCCACTTCGGGGAGAATCTCAAGAGCAGGGGGTGGAGCAAGCCAGGTCTCAAACCTCGAGAAGCTCCAGCCCAAAATGCAGCCAAAATCCAGCCCACATCCAGGAAAATATCAAGAGCAGGGGGTGGAGCAAGCCAGGCCTCAAACCACGAGAAGCTCCAGCCCACAAGGCAGCCAAAATGCAGCCCACATCCGGGAGAATATCAAGAGCAGGGCGTGGAACAAGCCAGGCCCCAAGCCACGAGAATCTTCAGCAGAAAAAGCAGCGAAATTCCAGACCACATCCGGGAGAATCTCAAGAGCAGGGTGTGGAGCAAGCCAGGCCTCAAACCACGAGAATCTCCTGCCCAAAAGGCAGCCAAAATGCAGCCCACATCCGGGAGAATCTCAAGAGCAGGGGGTGGAGCAAGCCAGGCCTCAAACCACGAGAAACTCCAGCCCAAAAGGCAGCCAAAATTCAGCCCACATCCAGGAGAATCTCAAGAGCAGGGGGTGGAGCAAGCCAGGCCCCAAACCACGAGAAGCTCCAGCCCAAAATGCAGCCAAAATGCAGGCCACCTCCGGGAGAATCTCAAGAGCAGGGGGTGGAGCAAGCCAGGCCTCAAACCACGAGAAGCTCCAGCCCAAAAGGCAGCCAAATGCCAGCCCACATCCGGGAGAATCTCAAGAGCAGGGTTTGGAGCAAGCCAGGCCTCAAACCACGAGAAGCTCCAGCCCAAAATGCAGCCCACATCCGGGAGAATCTCAAGAGCAGGGGGTGGAGTAAGCCAGGCCTCAAACCACGAGAAGCTCCAGCCCAAAACTCACCCAAAAACTCAGCCCACGTCGGGAAGAATCTCAAGAGCAGGGGGTGGAGCAAGCCAGCCCCCAAACCACGAGAAGCTCCAGCCCAAAAGGCAGCCAAAAGCCAGCCCACATCCGGGAGTATCTCAAGAGCAGGGGGTGGAGCAAGCCAGGCCTCAAACCACGAGAAGCTCCAGCCCAAAATGCAGACAAAATGCAGCCCACCTGCGGGAGAATCTCAAGAGCAGGGGGTGGAGCAAGCCAGGCCTCAAACCACGAGAAGCTCCAGCCCAAAAGGCAGCCAAAATGGAGCCCACATCCGGGAGAATCTCAAGAGCAGGGGGTGGAGCAAGCCAGGCCTCAAACCACGAGAAGCTGGACCCCAAAAGGCAGCCAAAATCCAGCCCACATCCGGCAGAATCTCAAGAGCAGGGGGTGGAGCAAGCCAGGCCTCAAACCACGAGAAGCTCCAGCCCAAAAGGCAGCCAAAATGGAGCCCACATCCGGGAGAATCTCAAGAGCAGGGGGTGGAGCAAGCCAGGCCTCAAACCACGAGAAGCTAGACCCAAAATGCAGCCAAAATGCAGCCCACATCCAGGAGAATCTCAAGAGCAGGGGGTGGAGCAAGCCAGGCCTCAAACCACGAGAAGCTCCAGCCCAAAAGGCAGCCAAAAATACATCACACTTCGGGGAGAATCTCAAGAGCGGGGGTTGGAGCAGGCCAGGCCTGAAACCACGAGAAGATCCAGCCCAAAAGGCAGCCAAACTCCAGCCAACATCCGGGAGAATCTCAAGAGCAGGGGGTGGAGCAAGCCAGGCCCCAAACCACGAGAAGCTCCAGTCCAATATGTATCCAAAATGCAGCCCACATCCGGGAGAATATCAAGAGCAGGGGGTGGAGCAAGCCAGGCCCCAAACCACGAGAAGCTCCAGCCCAAAGTCAGCCAAAACACAGCCCACCTGCGGGAGAATCTCAAGAGCAGGGGGTGGAGCAAGCCAGGCCTCAAACCACGAGAAGCTCCAGCCCAAAAGGGAGCCAAAATCCAGCCCACATCCGGGAGAATCTCAAGAGCAGGGGGTGGAGAAAGCCAGGCCTCAAACCATGAGAATCTCCAGCCCAAAAGGGAGCCAAAATCCAGCCCACCGCCGGGACAATCTCAAGAGCAGGGGGTGGAGCAAGCCAGGCCCCAAACCACGAGAAGCTCCAGCCCAAAAGGCAGCCAAAATGCAGCCCACATCCGGGAGAATCTCAAGAGCAGGGGGTGGAGCATGCCAGGCCTCAAACCACGAGAAGCTCCAGCCCAAAATGCAGCCAAAATCCAGCCCACTTCCTGTAGAATATAAAGAGCAGGGGGTGGAGCAAGCCAGGCACCAAACCACGAGAAGCTCCAGCCCAAAATTCAGCCAAAAATGCCTCCCACATCCCGGAGAATCTCAAGAGCAGGGGGTGGAGCAAGCCATGTCTCAAACCACGAGAAGCTCCAGCCCAAAAGGCAGCCAAAATCCAGCCCATATCCGGGAGAATCTCAAGAGCAGGGGGTGGAGCAAGCCAGGCCCCAAACCACGAGAAGCTCCAGCCCAAAAGGCAGCCAAAATCCAACCCTATATCTGGGAGAATATCAATAGTCGTAGCTGGAGCAACCCAGGCCTCAAACCACGAGAAGCTCTAGCCCAAAAGGCAGCCAAAATCCAACCCTATATCTTGGACAATCTCAAGAGCAGAGGGTGGAGCAAGCCAGGCCTCAAACCACGAGAAGCTCCAGCCCACAAGGCAGCCAAAATCCAGACAACCTGCGGGAGAATATCAAGAGCAGAGGGAGGAGCAAGCCAGGCCTCAAACCACGAGAAGCTCCAGCCCAAAAGGCAGCCAAAATGCAGCCCACATCTGGGAGAATCTCAAGAGCAGGGGGTGGAGCAAGCCAGGCCTCAAACCACGAGAACCTCCCACCCAAAGACAGCCAAAATGCAGCCCACATCTGGGAGAATTTCAAGAGCAGGGGTTGGAGCAAGCCAGGCCCCAAACCACGAGAAGCTCCAGCCCAAAATTCAGCCAAAAATGCAGCCCACATGCGGGAGAATTTCAAGAGCAGGGGGTGGAGCAAGCCAGGCCCCAAACCACGAGAAGCTCCAGCCCAAAATTCAGCCAAAAATGCAGCCCACGTCAGGAAGAATCTCAAGAGCAGGGGGTGGAGCAAGCCAGGCCTCAAACCACGAGAAGCTCCAGCCCAAAAGGCAGCCAAAATCCAGCCCACATCCAGGAAAATATCAAGAGCAGGGGGTGGAGCAAGCCAGGCCTCAAACCACGAGAAGCTCCAGCCCAAAAGCCAGGCAAAATCCACCCCACGGCCGTGAGAATATCAAGAGCAGGGGGTGGAGCAAGCCAGGCCTCAAACCTCGAGAAGCTCCAGCCCAAGAAGCAGCCAAATTCCAGGCCACATCTGGGAGAATCTCAAGAGCAGGGGGTGGAGCAAGCCAGGCCTCAAACCACGAGAAGCTCCAGCCCAAAAGGCAGCCAAAATGCAGCCCACATCCGGGAGAATCTCAAGAGCAGGGGGTGGAGCAAGCCAGGCCCCAAACCACGAGAAGCTCCAGCCCAAAAGGCAGCCAAAATGCAGCCCATATCCGGGAGAATCTCAAGAGCAGGGGGTGGAGCAAGCCAGGCCTCAAACCACGAGAAGCTCCAGCCCAAAAGGCAGCCAAGATGCAGCCCACATCCGGGAGAATCTCAAGAGCAGGGGCTGGAGCAAGCCAGGCCTCAAACCACGAGAAGCTCCAGCCCAAAAAGCAGCTAAAATCCAGCCCACATCCGGGAGAATCTCAAGAGCAGGGGGTGGAGCAAGCCAGGCCCCAAACCACGAGAAGCTCCAGCCCAAAATGCAGCTAAAATCCAGCCCACATCCGGGAGAATCTCAAGAGCAGGGGGTGGAGTAAGCCAGGCCCCAAAGCACGAGAAGCTCCAGCCCAAAAGGCAGCCAAAATGCAGCCCACATCCGGCAGAATCTCAAGAGCAGGAGGTGGAGCAAGCCAGGCCTCAAACCACGAGAAGCTCCAGCCCAAAAGGCAGCCAAAATGCAGCCCACATCCGGGAGAATCTCAAGAGCAGAGGCTGGAGCAATCCAGGCCTCAAACCACGAGAAGCTCCAGCCTAAAAGGCAGCCAAAATCCAGCCCACTTCGGGGAGAATCTCAAGAGCAAGGGGTGGAGCAAGCCAGGCCCCAAACCACGAGAAGCTCCAGCCCAAAAGGCAGCCAAAATGCAGCCCACCTCCGGGAGAATCTCAAGAGCAGGGGCTGGAGCAAGCCAGGCCTCAAACCATGAGAAGCTCCAGCCCAAAATGCAGCCAAAATGCAGCCCACATCCGGCAGAATCTCAAGAGCAGGAGGTGGAGCAAGCCAGGCCCCAAACCACGAGAATCTCAAGCCCAAAACTCACCCAAAAATGCAGCCCACGTCAGGAAGAATCTCTAGAGCAGGGGGTGGAGCAAGCCAGGCCTCAAACCACGAGAAGCTCCAGCCCAAAAGGCAGACAAATCCAGCCCACATCCAGGAAAATATCAAGAGCAGGGGGTGGAGCAAGCCAGGCCCCAAACCACGAGAAGCTCCAGCCCAAAAGGCAGCCAAAATGCAGCCCACATCCGGGAGAATCTCAAGAGCAGGGGGTGGAGCAAGCCAGGCCTCAAACCACGAGAAGCTCCAGCCCAAGAAGCAGCCAAATTCCAGGCCACATCCGGGAGAATATCAAGAGCAGGGGGTGGAACAAGCCAGGCCTCAAAGCACGAGAAGCTCCAGCCCAAAAGGCAGCCAAATGCAGCCCACATCCGGCAGAATCTCAAGAGCAGGAGGTGGAGCAAGCCAGGCCTCAAACCACGAGAAGCTCCAGCCCAAAAGGCAGCCAAAATCCAGCCCACTTCGGGGAGAATATCAAGAGCAGGGGGTGGAGCAAGCCAGCCCCCAAACCACGAGAAGCTCCAGCCCAAAATGCAGCCAAAATCCAGCCCACCTCGGGGAGAATCTCAAGAGCAGGGGGTGGAGCAAGCCAGGTCTCAAACCTCGAGAAGCTCCAGCCCAAAATGCAGCCAAAATCCAGCCCACATCCAGGAAAATATCAAGAGCAGGGGGTGGAGCAAGCCAGGCCTCAAACCACGAGAAGCTCCAGCCCACAAGGCAGCCAAAATGCAGCCCACATCCGGGAGAATATCAAGAGCAGGGCGTGGAACAAGCCAGGCCCCAAGCCACGAGAATCTTCAGCCCAAAAAGCAGCGAAATTCCAGACCACATCCGGGAGAATCTCAAGAGCAGGGTGTGGAGCAAGCCAGGCCTCAAACCACGAGAAACTCCAGCCCAAAAGGCAGCCAAAATGCAGCCCACATCCGGGAGAATCTCAAGAGCAGGGGGTGGAGCAAGCCAGGCCTCAAACCACGAGAAACTCCAGCCCAAAAGGCAGCCAAAATGCAGCCCACATCCGGGAGAATCTCAAGAGCAGGGGCTGGAGCAAGCCAGGCCTCAAACCACGAGAAGCTCCAGCCCAAAATGCAGCACACATCCGGGAGAATCTCAAGAGCAGGGGGTGGAGCAAGCCAGGCCTCAAACCACGAGAAGCTCCAGCCCAAAACTCACCCAAAAACTCAGCCCACGTCGGGAAGAATCTCAAGAGCAGGGGGTGGAGCAAGCCAGCCCCCAAACCACGAGAAGCTCCAGCCCAAAAGGCAGCCAAAAGCCAGCCCACATCCGGGAGTATCTCAAGAGCAGGGGGTGGAGCAAGCCAGGCCTCAAACCACGAGAAGCTCCAGCCCAAAATGCAGACAAAATGCAGCCCACCTGCGGGAGAATCTCAAGAGCAGGGGGTGGAGCAAGCCAGGCCTCAAACCACGAGAAGCTCCAGCCCAAAAGGCAGCCAAAATGGAGCCCACATCCGGGAGAATCTCAAGAACAGGGGGTGGAGCAAGCCAGGCCTCAAACCACGAGAAGCTGGACCCCAAAAGGCAGCCAAAATCTAGCCCACATCCGGCAGAATCTCAAGAGCAGGGGGTGGAGCAAGCCAGGCCTCAAACCACGAGAAGCTCCAGCCCAAAAAGCAGCCAAAATGGAGCCCACATCCGGGAGAATCTCAAGAGCAGGGGGTGGAGCAAGCCAGGCCTCAAACCACGAGAAGCTAGACCCAAAATGCAGCCAAAATGCAGCCCACATCCAGGAGAATCTCAAGAGCAGGGGGTGGAGCAGGCCAGGCCTGAAACCACGAGAAGATCCAGCCCAAAAGGCAGCCAAAATGCAGCCCACCTCCGGGACAATCTCAAGAGCAGGGGGTGGAGCAAGCCAGGCCCCAAACCACGAGAAGCTCCAGCCCAAAAGGCAGCCAAAATGCAGCCCACATCCGGGAGAATCTCAAGAGCAGGGGGTGGAGCAAGCCAGGCCTCAAACCACGAGAAGCTCCAGCCCAAAATGCAGCCAAAATCCAGCCCACTTCCGGTAGAATATAAAGAGCAGGGGGTGGAGCAAGCCAGGCACCAAACCATGAGAAGCTCCAGCCCAAAATTCAGCCAAAAATGCCTCCCACATCCCGGAGAATCTCAAGAGCAGGGGGTGGAGCAAGCCATGTCTCAAACCACGAGAAGCTCCAGCCCAAAAGGCAGCCAAAATCCAGCCCATATCCGGGAGAATCTCAAGAGCAGGGGGTGGAGCAAGCCAGGCCCCAAACCACGAGAAGCTCCAGCCCAAAAGGCAGCCAAAATCCAACCCTATATCTGGGAGAATATCAATAGTAGTAGCTGGAGCAACCCAGGCCTCAAACCACGAGAAGCTCTAGCCCAAAAGGCAGCCAAAATCCAACCCTATATCTTGGACAATCTCAAGAGCAGAGGGTGGAGCAAGACAGGCCTCAAACCACGAAAAGCTCCAGCCCAAAATGCAGCCAAAATGCAGCCCACCTCCGGGAGAATCTCAAGAGCAGGGGGTGGAGCAAGCCAGGTCCCAAACCACGAGTAGCTCCAGCCCAAAACTCAGCCAAAAATGCAGCCCACATCCGGGAGAATCTCAAGAGCAGGGGGTGGAGCAAGCCAGGCCCCGAACCACGAGAAGCTCCAGCCCAAAAGGCAGCCAAAATGCAGCCCACATCCGGGAGAATCTCAAGAGCAGGGGGTGGAGCAAGCCAGGCCTCAAACCACGAGAAGCTACAACCCAAAGGCAGCCAAAATGCAGCCCACATCCAGGAGAATCTCAAGAGCAGGGGGTGGAGCAAGCCAGGCCTCAAACCACGAGAAGCTCCAGCCCAGAGTCTGCCAAAACACAGCCCACCTGCGGGAGAATATCAAGAGCAGGGGGTGGAGCAAGCCAGACCCCAAACCACGAGAAGCTCCAGCCGAAAATTCAGACAAAAATGCAGCCCACTTCGCAGAGAATATCAAGAGCAGGGGGTGGAGCAAGCCAGGCCTCAAACCACGAGAAGCTCCAGCCCACAAGGCAGCCAAAATCCAGACAACCTGCGGGAGAATATCAAGAGCAGGGGGAGGAGCAAGCCAGGCCTCAAACCACGAGAAGCTCCAGCCCAAAAGGCAGCCAAAATGCAGCCCACATCTGGGAGAATCTCAAGAGCAGGGGGTGGAGCAAGCCAGGCCTCAAACCACGAGAACCTCCCACCCAAAGACAGCCAAAATGCAGCCCACATCTGGGAGAATTTCAAGAGCAGGGGTTGGAGCAAGCCAGGCCCCAAACCACGAGAAGCTCCAGCCCAAAATTCAGCCAAAAATGCAGCCCACATGCGGGAGAATTTCAAGAGCAGGGGGTGGAGCAAGCCAGGCCCCAAACCACGAGAAGCTCCAGCCCAAAATTCAGCCAAAAATGCATCCCACTTCGGGGAGAATCTCAAGAGCAGGGGTTGGAGGAAGCCAGGCCCCAAACCACGAGAAGCTCCAGCCCAAAATTCAGCCAAAATCCAGCCCACATCCGGAATAATCTCAAGAGCAGGGGGTGGAGCAAGCCAGGCCTCAAAAAACGAGAAGCTCCAGCCCAAAAGGCAGCCAAATTCCAACCCTATATCTTGCACAATCTCAAGAGCAGGGGGTGGAGCAAGCCAGGCCTCAAACCACGAGAAGCTCCAGCCCAAAAGTCAGCCAAAATCCAGCCCATTTCCAGGAGAATATCAAGAGCAGGGGGTGGAGCAAGCCAGGCCTCAAACCACGAGAAGCTCCAGCATAAAATACAGCCAAAATCCAACCCTATATCTGGGAGAATATCAAGAGCAGGAGCTGGAGCAAGCCAGGCCTCAAACCACGAGAAGCTCCAGCCCAACTATCAGCCAAAATGCAGCCCACATCCGGGAGAATATCAAAGTAGGAGCTGGAGCAAGCCAGGCCTCAAACCACGAGAAGTTCCAGCCCAAAACGTAGCCAAAATGCAGCCCAAATCCGGGAGATATCACGAGAAGGGGGTGGAGCAAGCCAGGCCTCAAACCACGAGAAGCTCCAGCCCAAAAGTCAGTCAAACTCCAGCCCACATCCGGAAGAATCTCAAGAGCAGGGGGTGGAGCAAGCCAGGCCTCAAACCACGAGAAGCTCCAGCCGAAAATGTAGCCAAAAATGCAGCCCATTTCGGGGAGAATCTCAAGAGCAGGGGGTGGAGCAAACCAGGCCCCAAACCACGAGAAGCTCCAGCCCAAAAGGCAGCCAAAATCTAGCCCACATCCGGGAGAATCTCAAGAGCAGGGGGTGGAGCAAGCCAGGCCCCAAACCACGAGAAGCTCCAGTCCAAAAAGCAGCCAAATTCAGCCCTCCTCCGGGAGAATATCAAGTGCAGGGGGTGGAGCAAGCCAGGCCCCAAATCACAAGAAGCTCCAGCCCAAAAGGCAGCCAAAATCCAGCCCACATCCAGGAAAATATCAAGAGCAGGGGTTGGAGCAAGCCAGGCCTCAAACCACGAGAAGCTCCAGCCCAAAAGGCAGCCAAAATGCAGCCCACATCCGGGCGAATATCAAGAGCAGGGGGTGGAGCAAGACAGGCCTCAAACCACGAGAAGCTCCAGCCCAAAATGCAGCCAAAAATGCAGCCCACTTCGGGGAGAATCTCAAGAGCAGGGGGTGGAGCAAGCCAGGCCCCAAACCACGAGAAGCTCCAGCCCAAAATGCAGCCAAAATCCAGCCCACATCCGGGAGAATCCCAAGAGCAGGGGGTGGAGCAAGCCAGGCCCCAAACCACGAGAAGCTCCAGCCCAAAATTCAGCCAAAATCCAGCCCACATCCGGAAGAATCTCAAGAGCAGGGGGTGGAGCCAGCCAGGCCTCAAACCACGAGAAGCTCCAGCATAAAAGGCAGCCAAAATTCAACCCTATATCTGGGAGAATATCAAGAGTAGGAGCTGGAGCAAGCCAGGCCTCAAACCACGAGAAGCTCCAGCCCAAAAGGCAGCCAAAATGCAGGCAACATCCGGGAGAATATCAAGAGTAGGAGCTGGAGCAAGCCAGGCCTCAAACCACGAGAAGTTCCAGCCCAAAACGTAGTCAAAATGCAGCCCAAATCCGGGAGATATCACGAGAAGGGGGTGGAACAAGCCAGGCCTCAAACCACGAGAAGCTCCAGCCCAAAAGTCAGCCAATATCCAGCCCACATCCGGGAGAATCTCAAGAGCAGGGGGTGGAGCAAGCCAGGCCCCAAACCACGAGAAGCTCCAGCCCAAAAGGCAGCCAAAATCCAGTCCTACATCCGGGAGAATCTCAAGAGCGGGGGATGAGCAAGCCAGGCCTCAAACCACGAGAAGCTCCAGCCCAAAGACAGCCAAAATGTTGCCCAAATCCGGGAGAATATCAAGAGCAGGGGTTAGATCAAGCCAGGCCCCAAACCACGAGAACCTCCCACCCAAAGGCAGCCAAAATGCAGCCCACATCTGGGAGAATTTCAAGAGCAGGGGGTGGAGCAAGACAGGCCTCAAACCATGAGAAGCTCCAGCCCAAAACGCAGCCAAAAATGCAGCCCACTTCGGGGAGAATCTCAAGAGCAGGGGGTGGAGCAAGCCAGGCCCCAAACCACGAGAAGCTCCAGTCCAAAAAGCAGCCAAAATTCAGCCCACCTCCGGGAGAATCTCAAGAGCAGGGGGTGGAGCAAGCCAGGCCTCAAACCATGAGAAGCTCCAGCCCAAAATGTAGCCAAAATCCAGCCCACATCCCGGAGAATATCAAGAGCAGGGGGTGGAGCAAGCCAGGCCTCAAACCACGAGAAGCTGCAGCCCACAAGGCAACCAAAATGCAGACCACATCCAGGAGAATATCAAGAGCAGGGGATGGAGCAAGCCAGGCCTCAAACCACGAGAAGCTCCAGCCCAAAAGGCAGCCAAAATGCAGGCCACATCCGGGAGAATATCAAGAGTAGGAGCTGGAGCAAGCCAGGCCTCAAACCACGAGAAGCTCCAGCCCAAAAGGCAGCCAAAATGCAGGCCACATCCGGGAGAATCTCAAGAGTAGGAGCTGGAGCAAGCCAGGCCTCAAACCACGAGAAGTTCCAGCCCAAAACGTAGCCAAAATGCAGCCCAAATCCGGGAGATATCACGAGAAGGGGGTGGAGCAAGCCAGGCCTCAAACCACGAGAAGCTCCAGCCCAAAAGTCAGTCAAAATCCAGTCCTACATCCGGGAGAATCTCAAGAGCAGGGGGTGGAGCAAGCCAGGCCTCAAACCACAAGAAGCTCCAGCCCAAAAGGCAGCCAAAATCCAGCCCACATCCAGGAAAATATCAGGAGAAGGGGGTGGAGCAAGCCAGGTCTCAAACCACGAGAAGCTCCAGACCTAAATGAGCCAAAATGCAGCCCACATCCAGGAAAATATCAGGAGAAGGGGGTGGAGCAAGCCTGGTCTCAAACCACGAGAAGCTCCAGCCCAAAATTCAGCCAAATTCCAGCCCATTTCCAGGAGAATATCAAGAGCAGGTGGTGGAGCAAGCCAGGCCTCAAACCACGAGAAGCTCCAGCATAAAAGGCAGCCAAAATTCAACCCTATATCTGGGAGAATATCAAGAGTAGGAGCTGGAGCAAGCCAGGCCTCAAACCACGAGAAGCTCCAGCCAAAAAGGCAGCCAAAATGCAGGCCACATCCGGGAGAATATCAAGAGTAGGAGCTGGAGCAAGCCAGGCCTCAAACCACGAGAAGTTCCAGCCCAAAACGTAGTCAAAATGCAGCCCAAATCCGGGAGATATCACGAGAAGGGGGTGGAACAAGCCAGGCCTCAAACCACGAGAAGCTCCAGCCCAAAGACAGCCAAAATGTTGCCCAAATGCGGGAGAATATCAAGAGCAGGGGTTGGATCAAGCCAGGCCCCAAACCACGGGAAGCTCCAGCCCAAAATGCAGCCAAAATCCAGCCCACATCCGGAAGAATCTCAAGAGCAGGGGGTGGAGCAAGCCAGGCCCCAAACCACGAGAACCTCCCACCCAAAGGCAGCCAAAATGCAGCCCACATCTGGGAGAATTTCAAGAGCAGGGGTTGGAGCAGGCCAGGCCCCAAACCACGAGAAGCTCCAGCCCAAAATTCAGGCAAAAATGCAGCCCACATCCGGGAGAATCTCAAGAGCAGGGGGTGGAGCAAGCCAGGCCCCAAACCACGAGAAGCTCCAGCCCAAAATTCAGCCAAAATCCAGCCCACATCCGGAAGAATCTCAAGAGCAGGGGGTGGAGCAAGCCAGGCCTCAAACCACGAGAAGCTCCAGCCCAAAAGGCAGCCAAAATGCAGCCCACATCCGGGAGAATATCAAGAGTAGGAGCTGGAGCAAGCCAGGCCTCAAACCACGAGAAGTTCCAGCCCAAAACGTAGTCAAAATGCAGCCCAAATCCGGGAGATATCACGAGAAGGGGGTGGAGCAAGCCAGGCCCCAAACCACGAGAAGCTCCAGCCCAAAAGGCAGCCAAAATCCAGTCCTACATCCGGGAGAATCTCAAGAGCGGGGGATGAGCAAGCCAGGCCTCAAGCCACGAGAAGCTAAAGCCCAAAGACAGCCAAAATGTTGCCCAAATCCGGGAGAATATCAAGAGCAGGGGTTAGATCAAGCCAGGCCCCAAACCACGAGAACCTCCCACCCAAAGGCAGCCAAAATGCAGCCCACATCTGGGAGAATTTCAAGAGCAGGAGGTGGAGCAAGACAGGCCTCAAACCACGAGAAGCTCCAGCCCAAAACGCAGCCAAAAATGCAGCCCACTTCGGGGAGAATCTCAAGAGCAGGGGGTGGAGCAAGCCAGGCCCCAAACCACGAGAAGCTCCAGTCCAAAAAGCAGCCAAAATTCAGCCCACCTCCGGGAGAATCTCAAGAGCAGGGGGTGGAGCAAGCCAGGCCTCAAACCATGAGAAGCTCCAGCCCAAAATGTAGCCAAAATCCAGCCCACATCCCGGAGAATATCAAGAGCAGGGGGTGGAGCAAGCCAGGCCTCAAACCACGAGAAGCTGCAGCCCACAAGGCAACCAAAATGCAGACCACATCCAGGAGAATATCAAGAGCAGGGGATGGAGCAAGCCAGGCCTCAAAGCACGAGAAGCTCCAGCCCAAAAGGCAGCCAAATTCCAACACTATATCTTGCACAATCTCAAGAGCAGAGGGTGGAGCAAGCCAGGCCTCAAACCACGAGAAGCTCCAGCCCAAAAGTCAGCCAAAATCCAGCCCATTTCCAGGAGAATATCAAGAGCAGGGGGTGGAGCAAGCCAGGCCTCAAACCACGAGAAACTCCAGCCCAAAAGGCAGCCAAAATGCAGGCCACATCCGGGAGAATCTCAAGAGTAGGAGCTGGAGGAAGCCAGGCCTCAAACCACGAGAAGTTCCAGCCCAAAACTTAGCCAAAATGCAGCCCAAATCCGGGAGGTATCACGAGAAGGGGGTGGAGCAAGCCAGGCCTCAAACCACGGGAAGCTCCAGCTCAAAAGTCAGTCAAAATCCAGTCCTACATCCGGGAGAATCTCAAGAGCAGGGGGTGGAGCAAGCCAGGCCTCAAACCACGAGAAGCTCCAGCCCAAAAGGCAGCCAAAATCCAGCCCACATCCAGGAAAATATCAGGAGAAGGGGGTGGAGCAAGCCAGGTCTCAAACCACGAGAAGCTCCAGCCCTAAATGAGCCAAAATGCAGCCCACATCCAGGAAAATATCAGGAGAAGGGGGTGGAGCAAGCCTGGTCTCAAACCACGAGAAGCTCCAGGCCTAAATGAGCCAAAATGCAGCCCACATCCGGGAGAATCTCAAGAGCAGGGGGTGGAGCAAGCCAGGCCTCAAACCACGAGAAGCTCCAGCCCAAAATGCAGCCAAAAATGCAGCCCACTTCGGGGAGAATATCAAGAGCAGGGTGTGGAGCAAGCCCGGCCTCAAACCACGAGAAGCTCCAGCCCAAAAGGCAGCCAAAAATGCAGCCCACTTCGGGGAGAATCTCAAGAGCAGGGGGTGGAGCAAGCCAGGCCTCAAACCACGAGAACCTCCAGCCCAAAAGGCAGCCAAAATCCAGCCCTCATCCGGGAGAATCTCAAGAGAAGGTGGTGGAGCAAGCCAGGCCCCAAACCACGAGAAGCTCCTGCCAAAAAGGAAGCGAAATTCCAGCCCACATCCTTGAGAATCTCAAGAGCAGGGGCTGGAGCAAGCCAGGCCTCAAACCACGAGAAGCTCCAGCCCAAAAGGCAGCCAAAATGTAGCCCAAATGCGGGAGAATATCAAGAGCAGGGGGTGGATCAAGCCAGGCCCCAAACCACGAGAAGCTCCAGCCCAAAATTCAGCCAAAATCCAGCCCACATCCGGAAGAATCTCAAGAGCAGGGGGTGGAGCAAGCCAGGCCTCAAACCACGAGAAGCTCCAGCCCAAAAGGCAGCCAAAATGCAGGCCACATCCGGGAGAATATCAAGAGTAGGAGCTGGAGCAAGCCAGGCCTCAAACCACGAGAAGTTCCAGCCCAAAACGTAGTCAAAATGTAGCCCAAATCCGGGAGATATCACGAGAAGGGGGTGGAAAAAGCCAGGCCTCAAACCACGAGAAGCTCCAGCCCAAAAGTCAGCCAATATCCAGCCGACATCCGGGAGAATCTCAAGAGCAGGGGGTGGAGCAAGCCAGGCCCCAAACCACGAGAAGCTCCAGCCCAAAAGGCAGCCAAAATCCAGTCCTACATCCGGGAGAATCTCAAGAGCGGGGGATGAGCAAGCCAGGCCTCAAACCACGAGAAGCTCCAGGACAAAGACAGCCAAAATGTAGCCCAAATGCGGGAGAATATCAAGAACAGGGGTTGGATCAAGCCAGGCCCCAAACCACGAGAAGCTCCAGCCCAAAATGCAGCCAAAATCCAGCCCACATCCGGAAGAATCTCAAGAGCAGGGGGTGGAGCAAGCCAGGCCCCAAACCACGAGAAGCTCCAGCCCAGAACGCAGCCAAAAATGCAGCCCACTTCGGGGAGAATCTCAAGAGCAGGGGGTGGAGCAAGCCAGGCCTCAAAGCACGAGAAGCTCCAGCCCAAAAGGCAGCCAAAAATGCAGCCCACTTCGGGGAGAATATCAAGAGCAGGGGGTGGAGCAAGCCCGGCCTCAAACCACGAGAAGCTCCAGCCCAAAAGGCAGCCAAAAATGCAGCCCACTTCGGGGAGAATCTCAAGAGCAGGGGGTGGAGCAAGCCAGGCCTCAAACCACGAGAAGCTCCAGCCCAAAAGGCAGCCAAAATCCAGCCCTCATCCGGGAGAATCTCAAGAGAAGGTGGTGGAGCAAGCCAGGCCCCAAACCACGAGAAGCTCCAGGCCAAAAAGCAGCCAAAATTCAGCCCACCTCCGGGAGAATATCAAGAGCAGGGGGTGGAGCAAGCCAGGCCACAAACCACGAGAAGCTCCTGCCAAAAAGGAAGCGAAATTCCAGCCCACATCCTTGAGAATCTCAAGAGCAGGGGGTGAGCAAGCCAGGCCTCAAACCACGAGAA
The DNA here is from genome assembly GCA_027574665.1 of Rhynochetos jubatus. Classification (NCBI taxonomy): domain Eukaryota; kingdom Metazoa; phylum Chordata; class Aves; order Eurypygiformes; family Rhynochetidae; genus Rhynochetos; species Rhynochetos jubatus. The sequence continues at coordinate 2,471,987 of CM050669.1, forward strand.
GCTCCAGCCCAAAAGGCAGCCAAAATATACCCCAAATGAGGGAGAATATCAAGAGCAGGGGTTGGATCAAGCCAGGCCCCAAACCACGAGAAGCTCCAGCCCAAAATGCAGATAAAATCCAGCCCATATCCGGGAGAATCTCAAGAGCAGGGGGTGGAGCAAGCCAGGCCCCAAACCACGAGAAGCTCCAGCCCAAAATTCAGCCAAAATCCAGCCCACATCCGGAAGAAACTCAAGAGCAGGGGGTGGAGCAAGACAGGCCCCAAACACGAGAAGCTCCAGTCCAAAAGGCAGCCAAAATCCAGCCCTATATCTGGGAGAATCTGAAGAGCAGGGGGTGGAGCAAGCCAGGCCTCAAACCACGAGAAGCTCCAGCCCAAAAGTCAGCCAAAATCCAGCCCATTTCCAGGAGAATATCAAGAGCAGGGGGTGGAGCAAGCCAGGCCTCAAACCACAAGAAGCTCCAGCCCACAAGGCAGCCAAAATCCAACCCTATATCTGGGAGAATATCAAGAGTAGGAGCTGGAGCAAGCAGGCCCCAAAGCACGAGAAGCTCCAGCCCAAAAGGCAGCCAAAATCCAGTCCTACATCCGGGAGAATATCAAGAGCAGGGGGTGGAGCAAACCAGGCCTCAAACCATGAGAAGCTCCAGCCCTAAAATCAGCCAATATCCAGCCGACATCCGGGAGAATCTGAAGAGCAGGGGGTGGAGGAAGCAGGCCCCAAAGCACGAGAACCTCCAGCCCAAAAGGCAGCCAAAATCCAGTCCTACATCCGGGAGAATATCAAGAGCAGGGGGTGGAGGAGGCCAGGCCTCAAACCATGAGAAGCTCCAGCCCAAAATGCAGCCAAAATCCAGCCCACATCCGGAAGAATCTCAAGAGCAGGGGGTGGAGCAAGCCAGGCCCCAAACCACGAGAACCTCCCACCCAAAGGCAGCCAAAATGCAGCCCACATCCGGGAGAATTTCAAGAGCAGGGGGTGGAGCAAGCCAGGCCTCAAACCACGAGAAGCTCCAGCCCAAAAGTCAGCCAAAATCCCGCCAAAATCGGGGAGAATATCAAGAGCAGGGGGTGGAGCAAGCCAGGCCTCAAACCACGAGAAGCTCCAGCCCAAAAGGCAGCCAAAATCCAGCCCCCATCCGGGAGAATCTCAAGAGCAGGGGGTGGAGCAAGCCAGGCCTCAAACCACGAGAAGCTCCAGCCCAAAAGGCAGCCAAAATGCAGCCCACATCCAGGAGAATATCAAGAGCAGGGGGTGGAGCAAGCCAGGCCTCAAACCACGAGAAGCTCCAGCCCAAAAGGCAGCCAAAATGCAGCCCACCTCCTGGAGAATCTCAAGAGCAGGGGGTGGAGCAAGCCAGGCCTCAAACCACGAGAAGCTCCAGCCCAAAAGGCAGCCAAAATGCAGCCCACATCTGGGAGAATATCAAGAGCAGGGGGTGGAGCAAGCCAGGTCTCAAACCACGAGAAGCTCCAGCCCAAAAGGCAGCCAAACTCCAGCCCACATCCGGGAGAATCTCAAGAGCAGGGGGTGGAGCAAGCCAGGCCTCAAACCACGAGAAGCTCCAGCCCAAAAGGCAGCCAAATTCCAACCCTATATCTGGGACAATATCAAGAGCAGGGAGTGGAGCAAGCCAGGCCTCAAACCACAAGAAGCTCCAGCCCAAAATGCAGCCAAAATGCAGGCCACAACCGGGAGAATCTCAAGAGCAGGGGGTGGAGCAAGCCAGGCCTCAAAACAGGACTAAATCTAGCCAAAAATATGGTCCTTGTCCAGGAGAAATTCCAGCCCAAGTGCCACAGGAATTCCAGTCCAAATCCCGGAGATAGTCCACCCGATCTCTAGGAGAAATTTGGGCCCAAGTCCAGGAGAATTTCCATTCTAAAATGCAGCCCACATCCAGGAGAAACTCAAGAAGAGGTCCGAGACCTGTCCCTCAGATCTCTCCAACGCTGGGACGTCAGATTCCCACGCCTTTCTACACTCCGCCGAAGAGAAATCCACCTGCGGCTGAGTCCACCGCAGGCCCCACTCCAGACTAACGCTTTATGCCTAAGGAACTGGGGACAGGAGCACAACCTGTGGAGTTTGGGCTTTGAACTGATGCTGCCCCCAAGTTTTGCACAAAGTCCCTTCACACTATTCCCATCTGGCCCACAGTCAGATCACACCATTCCCCAGCGGGTCCCGACTCTCCATCCATCAGCGCAGCAACTCCAGCAAAGGGTTAACACAGTTCCCAGCACGCAGCTGCACGCACACACTCCCCCCGCCAGAGACAGAAATGGCCGTGCAGATACGCATCTTGCTAGGAAGGTACCTGTTCAAACGCTTCTGGAGCCCGGTTCAAGCCTTCCCGTCTCATGTCAGCATGTCTCAACGGGAGCAGGGCTGAGCCTCCAGGAGGGTTTTCACCCCAGGCCGTGTCGACCGCTCTCTCCTTTCCCAGACTGGGGGGTGTGGAGCTCTGAGTGCCATCCCACTCCAAGGGACATGCTGGGTGCAGCCCCTGCAGACCAGGAGAAAGCAAGGGTCAGCCATGGAGCCTCCCTCTATTTAGAGAGTCATGAGATAATTGACTTCAGGCCTAAGCAATCTCCCAGCCTGGCCTTAATTGGGGCAGGCTCTTGTTGGCATTCCCAGCTGGTGCTGATCTCCCCAGACTGCCAGAAGGGTCAGGGCTGGCAGGGCATGTCTTAGTTCCCTCTCATCCTTAACTGTAATGAGGAAATGTCATGAGGCCCACTGAATTGGGCCTGAATTTCATAGGGACTTGGGTCTGAATTTCACCAGGATTTGGGTGAGAATTTCTCGTGCACTTGGGTCTGAATTTCCCCTGGATTCTGGCCCAAATTTCCCCTGTAGTAGAGCCCGAATTTCTCCTCAACGTGCCCTCTAATTTCTCTTGAACTCTGGCCAAAATTTCTCCTGCACTGCAACCTTCAATTTCTGCTGGACTCCCTGAAATTGCTCCTGCACGCCAGCTCCAATTTCTCCTGCGCCGAATCCCAGATTTGACCTGCGCTGGAGCCCAGGTTTCCCCTGGAAGTGACCTCGAATTTGGCCTGCATTGTGGCCTGGATCTCTCCTGCTTTAAGGCACGCCCCCTCGCAACTGAAAGCACGCCCCCTCACCCCTGAAGGCACACCTTCTCGCCCCTGTAGCCAGGAGAAATTGCAGCCCAAGTGCAGCAGAAATTCCAGTCCAAGTCCAGGAGATAGTCCACCTGAACTCCAAAAGATATTTAGGCCTAAGTCCAGGAGAAATTCCAGCATAAATCCAGACCATGTCCAGGAGAAATTCAGCCCCAAGCCCAACAGAAATTCCAGCCCGCGTGCAGAAGAAATTCAGGCCCAAGTCCAGGAGAAAATCCAGCCTAAAATGCAGCCCAAGTCCAGCAGAAATTTTAGCCTAAGAGCAGCCAAACTCCACTCCAGTTTCAGGAGATAGTCAACCCGAACTGCAGGAGAAAATTATGCCCAAGTCCAGGAGAAATTCCAGCATAAATCCAGCCCATATCCAGGAGAAATTCCAGCCTAAAATGTAGCCAAAGTCGAGGAGAAATTTTAGCACAAGAGCAGACAAAATCCAGTCCATAGCGAGGAGAATTTCAAGAACAGGTCCTAGAGAAATTCAGGCCTCAAACCAGGAGTAATTCCAGCCTAAAATGAGGCCCAAGTCCAGGAGAAATTCCAGCCCAAATCCTGCAGAAATTCCAGTCCAACTCCAGGAGATACTCCACCTGAACTCCAGGAGAAATTTGGACCCAAGTCCAGGAGAAATTGAAGTCCAAATCTAGGAAAAATTTGAACCAAAATGCAGGTGATATTGCGGCCAAGTCTAGGAGAAATTCTGGCCTAAAATTCAGCGCAAGTCCAGCAGAAGCTTTAGATCAAGGGCAGCCAAAATCCAGCCCACATCCAGGAGAAATTCAAGAACAAGGCCTAGAGAAATTCAGGCCTCAAACCAGGAGTAATTCCAGCCTAAATTGAGGCCCAAGTCCAGGAGAAATTCCAGCCCAAGTGCAGCAGTAATTCCAGTCCAAGTCCCGGAGATAGTCCACCCGAACTCTAGGAGAAATTTGAGCCCATGTCCAGGAGAAATTACAGCCTAAATGCAGTCCAAGTGGAGGAGAAATTTGGGCCCAGATCCAGGAGAAAATCCAGCCTAAAATGCAGCCCAAGTCCAGCAGAAATTTTAGCCCAAGAGCAGGCAAAATCCAGTCCAATTTCAGGAGATAGTCCAACCGAACTCCAGGAGAAAATTGGGCCTATGTCCAGGAGGCATTCCAGCCCAAATGTCGCAGAAATTCCAGTCCAAGTCATGGAGATAGTCCACCCAAACTCCAGGAGAAATTTGGGTCCAAGTCCAGGAGAAATTCCAGCCCAAGAGCAGCCAAAATCCAGCCCACATCCAGGAGAAATTCAAGAACAGGGCCTAGAGAAATTCAGGCCTCAAACCAAGAGTTATTCCAGCCTAAAATGAAGCCCAAGTCCAGGAGAAATTCCAGCCCAAATCCTGCAGAAATTCCAGTCCAAGTCCAGGAGATAGTCCATCTGAACTCCAGGAGAATTTTGGGCCCAAGTCCAGGAGAAATTGCAGCAAAAATCCAGTTCACGTGCAGGAGAAATTCAGGCCCAAGTCCAGAGGAAAATCCAGCCTAAAATGCAGCCCAAGTCCAGGAGACATTCAGGCCCAAGGGCAGCCAAAATCCAGCCCACATTCAGGAGAAATTCAAGAACAGGGCCTAGAGAAATTCAGGCCTGAAACCAGGAGTAATCCCAGCCTAAAATTAGGCCCAAGTCCAGGAGAAATTACAGCCTAAATCCAGACCAAGAAGAGGAGAAATTTGGGCCCTGCTCCAGGAGAAATTCCAGGCTAAAATGCAGCCCAAGTCCAGGAGAAATTCAGCCCTAAACCCAATAGAAATTCCAGCCCACGTGCAGGAGAAATTCAGGCCAAGTCCAGGAGAAAATCCAGCCTAAAATGCAGCCCAGGACCAGCAGAAATTTTAGCCCAAGAGCAGCCGAAATCCAGTCCAATTTCAGGACATAGTCCACCCGAACTCCAAAAGAAATTTAGACCTATGTGCAGGAGAAATTCAAGCCAAAAGTCAAGAGAAATTCAGCCCTGAGCCCAATAGAAATTCTAGCCCACGTGCAGGAGAAATTCGGGCCCAAGTCCAGGAGAAAATCCAGCCTAAAATACAGCCCAAGTCCAGCAGAAATTTTAGCCCAAGAGCAGCCAACATCCCGTCCAATTTCAGGAGATAGTCCCCCCGAAATCCAGAAGAAAATTAGGCCTAAGTCCAGGAGAAATTCCAGCCTAAAATGCAGGCCAGGTCCAGGAGAAATTCCAGCCCAAGAGCTGCCAAAATCAAGCCCACATCCAGGAGAAATTCAAGAACAGGGCCTAGAGAAATTCAGGCCTCAAACCAGGACTAATTCCAGCCTAAAATGAGGCCCAAGTCCAGGAGAAATTCCAGCCCAAGAGCAGCAGAAATTCCAGTCCAATTCCAGGAGAGAGTCCACCCGAACTCCAGGAGAAATTCCAGCCCAAATCCAGGAGAAATTCAAGTCAAATCTAGGAAAAATTTGAGCCAAAGTGCAGGTGATATTTTGACCAAGTCTAGGAGAAATTCCATCCAAACTGCAGCAGTAATTCCAGTCCGAGTCCCGGAGATAGTCCACCCGAACTCTAGGAGAAAATTGGGCCCAAGTCCAGGACAAATTACAGCCTAAATCCAGCCCAAGTGGAGGAGAAATTTGGGCCCAGATCCAGGAGAAATTACAGCAAAAATCCAGTCCAAGTGGAGGAGAAATTTGGGCCCAGATCCAGGAGAAAATCCAGCCTAAAATGCAGCCCAAGTCCAGCAGAAATTTTAGCCCAAGAGCAGGCAAAATCCAGTCCAATTTCAGGAGATAGTCCAACCAAACTCCAGGAGAAAATAAGGCCTATGTCCAGGAGAAATTCCAGCCTAAAATGCAGGCCAGGTCCAGGAGAAATTCCAGCCCAAGAACATCCAAAATCCAGCCCACATCCAGGAGAAATTAAAGATCAGAGCCTAGAGAAATTCAGGCCTCAAACCAGGACTAATTCCAGCCTAAAATGAGGCCCAAGTCCAGGAGAAATTCCAGCCCAAATGCCGCAGAAATTCCAGTCCAAGAGGCGGAGATAGTCCACCCAAACTCCAGGAAAAATTTGGGCTCACGTGCAGGAGAAATTAAAGCCTAAATCCAGTCCATGTGGAGGAGAAATTTCGTCCCAGCTCCAGCAGACATTCCAGCCTAAAATGCAGACTAAGTCCAGGAGAAATTCAAGTACAGGGCTAAGAGAAATTCAGGCCTCAAACCAGGTGTAATTCCAGCCAAAATAGAGGCACAAGCCCAGGAGAAATTCCAGCCCAAGTGCAGCAGAAATTCCAGTCCAAGTCCAGGAGAAATTCAAGCCAAAAGTCAAGAGAAATTCAGCCCCGAGCCCAATAGAAATTCCAGCCCACATGCAGGAGAAATTTCAGTCCAAATCCAGGAGATATTCCACCCAAACACCAGGAGAAATTTGGGCCCAAGTCCAGGAGAAATTACAGCCTAAATCCAGTCCAAGAAGAGGAGAAATTTGGCCCAAGCGCAGCAGAAATTCCAGCCTAAAATGCAGCCCAAGTCCAGGAGAAATTCAGCCCTAAACCCAATAGAAATTCAGGCCCAAGTCCAGGAGAAAATCCAGCCTAAAATGCAGCCCAAGTCCAGCAGAAATTTTAGCCCAAGAGCAGCCAACATCCCGTCCAATTTCAGGAGATAGTCCAACCGAACTCCAGGAGAAAATTAGGCCTAAGTCCAGGAGACATTCCAGCCTAAAATGCAGGCCAGGTCCAGGAGAAATTCCAGCCCAAGAGCAGCAGAAATTCCAGTCCAATTCCAGGAGAGAGTCCACCCGAACTCCAGGAGAAATTCAGCCCCAGGTCCAGGAGAAATTCAAGTCCAAATCTAGGAAAAATTTGAGCCAAAGTGCAGGTGATATTATGGGCAAGACTAGGAGAAATTCAAGCCTGCATTCAGGAGAAATTTGGGCCTGAATTCAGCCCATTTTCAAAGGAAACCCCCCTCGCCCCTGGAGCCCCGCCCCCTCGCCCCTGGAGCCCCGCCCCCTCGCCCCTGGAGCCCCGCCCCCTCGCCCCTGGAGCCCCGCCCCCTCGCCCCTGGAGCCCCGCCCCCTCGCCCCTGGAGCCCCGCCCCCTCGCCCCTGGAGCCCCGCCCCCTCGCCCCTGGAGCCCCGCCCCCTCGCCCCTTTAGCCCCGCCCCCTCGCCCCTGTAGCCCCGCCCCCTCGCCCCTGTAGCCCCGCCCCCTCGCCCCTGTAGCCCCGCCCCCTCGCCCCTGTAGCCCCGCCCCCTCGCCCCTGTAGCCCCGCCCCCTCGCCCCTGTAGCCCCGCCCCCTCGCCCCTGTAGCCCCGCCCCCTCGCCCCTGTAGCCCCGCCCCCTCGCCCCTGTAGCCCCGCCCCCTCGCCCCTGTAGCCCCGCCCCCTCGCCCCTGTAGCCCCGCCCCCTCGCCCCTGTAGCCCCGCCCCCTCGCCCCTGTAGCCCCGCCCCCTCGCCCCTTAAGCCCCGCCCCCTCGCCCCTTAAGCCCCGCCCCCTCGCCCCTTAAGCCCCGCCCCCTCGCCCCTTAAGCCCCGCCCCCTCGCCCCTTAAGCCCCGCCCCCTCGCCCCTTAAGCCCCGCCCCCTCGCCCCTTAAGCCCCGCCCCCTCGCCCCTTAAGCCCCGCCCCCTCGCCCCTTAAGCCCCGCCCCCTCGCCCCTTAAGCCCCGCCCCCTCGCCCCTTAAGCCCCGCCCCCTCGCCCCTTAAGCCCCGCCCCCTCGCCCCTTAAGCCCCGCCCCCTCGCCCCTTAAGCCCCGCCCCCTCGCCCCTTAAGCCCCGCCCCCTCGCCCCTTAAGCCCCGCCCCCTCGCCCCTTAAGCCCCGCCCCCTCGCCCCTTAAGCCCCGCCCCCTCGCCCCTTAAGCCCCGCCCCCTCGCCCCTTAAGCCCCGCCCCCTCGCCCCTTAAGCCCCGCCCCCTCGCCCCTTAAGCCCCGCCCCCTCGCCCCTTAAGCCCCGCCCCCTCGCCCCTTAAGCCCCGCCCCCTCGCCCCTTAAGCCCCGCCCCCTCGCCCCTTAAGCCCCGCCCCCTCGCCCCTTAAGCCCCGCCCCCTCGCCCCTTAAGCCCCGCCCCCTCGCCCCTTAAGCCCCGCCCCCTCGCCCCTTAAGCCCCGCCCCCTCGCCCCTTAAGCCCCGCCCCCTCGCCCCTTAAGCCCCGCCCCCTCGCCCCTTAAGCCCCGCCCCCTCGCCCCTTAAGCCCCGCCCCCTCGCCCCTTAAGCCCCGCCCCCTCGCCCCTTAAGCCCCGCCCCCTCGCCCCTTAAGCCCCGCCCCCTCGCCCCTTAAGCCCCGCCCCCTCGCCCCTTAAGCCCCGCCCCCTCGCCCCTTAAGCCCCGCCCCCTCGCCCCTTAAGCCCCGCCCCCTCGCCCCTTAAGCCCCGCCCCCTCGCCCCTTAAGCCCCGCCCCCTCGCCCCTTAAGCCCCGCCCCCTCGCCCCTTAAGCCCCGCCCCCTCGCCCCTTAAGCCCCGCCCCCTCGCCCCTTAAGCCCCGCCCCCTCGCCCCTTAAGCCCCGCCCCCTCGCCCCTTAAGCCCCGCCCCCTCGCCCCTTAAGCCCCGCCCCCTCGCCCCTTAAGCCCCGCCCCCTCGCCCCTTAAGCCCCGCCCCCTCGCCCCTTAAGCCCCGCCCCCTCGCCCCTTAAGCCCCGCCCCCTCGCCCCTTAAGCCCCGCCCCCTCGCCCCTTAAGCCCCGCCCCCTCGCCCCTTAAGCCCCGCCCCCTCGCCCCTTAAGCCCCGCCCCCTCGCCCCTTAAGCCCCGCCCCCTCGCCCCTTAAGCCCCGCCCCCTCGCCCCTTAAGCCCCGCCCCCTCGCCCCTTAAGCCCCGCCCCCTCGCCCCTTAAGCCCCGCCCCCTCGCCCCTTAAGCCCCGCCCCCTCGCCCCTTAAGCCCCGCCCCCTCGCCCCTTAAGCCCCGCCCCCTCGCCCCTTAAGCCCCGCCCCCTCGCCCCTTAAGCCCCGCCCCCTCGCCCCTTAAGCCCCGCCCCCTCGCCCCTTAAGCCCCGCCCCCTCGCCCCTTAAGCCCCGCCCCCTCGCCCCTTTAGCCCCGCCCCCTCGCCCCTTAAGCCCCGCCCCCTCGCCCCTTAAGCCCCGCCCCCTCGCCCCTTTAGCCCCGCCCCCTCGCCCCTTTAGCCCCGCCCCCTCGCCCCTTTAGCCCCGCCCCCTCGCCCCTTTAGCCCCGCCCCCTCGCCCCTTTAGCCCCGCCCCCTCGCCCCTTTAGCCCCGCCCCCTCGCCCCTTTAGCCCCGCCCCCTCGCCCCTTTAGCCCCGCCCCCTCGCCCCTTTAGCCCCGCCCCCTCGCCCCTTTAGCCCCGCCCCCTCGCCCCTTTAGCCCCGCCCCCTCGCCCCTTTAGCCCCGCCCCCTCGCCCCTTTAGCCCCGCCCCCTCGCCCCTTTAGCCCCGCCCCCTCGCCCCTTTAGCCCCGCCCCCTCGCCCCTTTAGCCCCGCCCCCTCGCCCCTTTAGCCCCGCCCCCTCGCCCCTTTAGCCCCGCCCCCTCGCCCCTTTAGCCCCGCCCCCTCGCCCCTTTAGCCCCGCCCCCTCGCCCCTTTAGCCCCGCCCCCTCGCCCCTTTAGCCCCGCCCCCTCGCCCCTTTAGCCCCGCCCCCTCGCCCCTTAAGCCCCGCCCCCTCGCCCCTTAAGCCCCGCCCCCTCGCCCCTTAAGCCCCGCCCCCTCGCCCCTTAAGCCCCGCCCCCTCGCCCCTTAAGCCCCGCCCCCTCGCCCCTTAAGCCCCGCCCCCTCGCCCCTTAAGCCCCGCCCCCTCGCCCCTTAAGCCCCGCCCCCTCGCCCCTTAAGCCCCGCCCCCTCGCCCCTTAAGCCCCGCCCCCTCGCCCCTTAAGCCCCGCCCCCTCGCCCCTTTAGCCCCGCCCCCTTTAGCCCTTGCATGTATATTGTAGGATCAATTTCAGCCCTAATCGAGGAGAAATTCAGACCCAGGTCCCAGCAGCATTCGACCCGAAGACCAAGAGACACCAAACCAGGGCCCCTCCTGACGCAGGCCAGCTGCGCTGCAAAGGAAGGCCTGCCTCTTACCTTCCCAGTCCCAGGTGAGGCTGAGGTGAGGCCGAGGTAGATGTGTGTCCGAGCCGAAGTCCTTGTCTGTAGCTGTGGGGCACCGGGCCGAGCTGGGGCCCCTTTCAAGGCTGGCCAGCGGCACTGCAAAGGAAATAGGCTCGGACTTCTGCTCGACTCGGCTCGGCCTCGCAAGTTAAGAGTCATTGAGTCCAAAGCATGGGGGCAGCACACTATGCCGGGGCCTCTTTCGCGGCAGGCTAGCAGCGCTGCCAAGGAAAGAATGCCTCTTACCTTGCGAGGCCAATGTGAATCGAAGTCCAAAGCGGTGGGGCCGTGTGTCAAGCTGGGGCCCCTTTCGAGGCAGGCCAGCGATGCTGCAATGGCAGGCATGCCTCTTACCTTCACAGTCAGAGGCAAGTCTGAGGCGGAGCAAATTGAAGTCTGAAGCAGCAGGGTGGCATGCCGAGCTGGGGCTGCTTGCGAGGCAGGCCCGCGTCCCACTAAAGGAAGAAATGCCTCTTACCTTAAGAGTGCAGGGACGCCCCAAATCCTAGGGGGCCAGGAGGCACCACGAGACCAAGAGGGGCAGCAAAGTGCAGCACCACACCAACGGCGGCGGCGAGACCCAAAACGGCACCGAGGCGCGCCGACTCCAAGGGCGGCGGCGAGACCCACAGCGGCGGCGCAACGCTAACAGCGGCGGCACGACCCCCAGAGCGGCACCGAGGTGCGGCGGCGAGACCCACAGCAGCGGCGCAATGCTAACAGCAGCGGCACGACCCCCAGAGCAGCACCGAGGCACGCCGACTCCAAGGGCGGCGGCGAGACCCCCAGCGGCGGCACGACCCACAGCGGCGGCACCGAGGCGCGCCGACTCCAAGGGCGGCGGCGAGACCCACAGCGGCGGCACGACCCCCAGAGCGGCACCGAGGTGCGCCGACTCCCAGGGCGGCGGCGACACCCACAGCGGCGGCGCAACGCTAACAGCGGCGGCACGACCCCCAGAGCGGCACCGAGGTGCGGCGGCGAGACCCACAGCGGTGGCGCAATCCTAACAGCAGCGGCACGACCCCCAGAGCAGCACCGAGGCGCGCCGACTCCAAGGGCGGCGGCGAGACCCACAGCGGCGGCGCAACGCTAACAGCGGCGGCACGACCCCCAGAGCGGCACCGAGGTGCGGCGGCGAGACCCACAGCGGCGGCGCAATGCTAACAGCAGCGGCACGACCCCCAGAGCAGCACCGAGGCGTGCTGACTCCAAGGGCGGCGGCGAGACCCACAGCGGCGGCGCAACGCTAACAGCGGCGGCACGACCCTCAGAGCGGCACCAAGGCGCGCCGACTCCAAGGGCGGCGGCGAGACCCACAGCGGCGGCACGACCCCCAGAGCGGCACCGAGGCGCGCCGACTCCAAGGGCGGCGGCGAGACCCACAGCGGCGGCGCAACGCTAACAGCGGCGGCACGACCCCCAGAGTGGCACCGAGGTGCGGCGGCGAGACCCACAGCGGCGGCGCAATGCTAACAGCAGCGGCACGACCCCCAGAGCAGCACCGAGGCACGCCGACTCCAAGGGCGGCGGCGAGACCCACAGCGGCGGCACGACCCCCAGAGCGGCGGCGAGACCCACAGCGGCGGCGCAACGCTAACAGCGGCGGCACGACCCCCAGAGCGGCACCGAGGCGCGCCGACTCCAAGGGCGGCGGCGCAACGCTAACAGCAGCGACACGACCCCCCAGAGCGGCACCAAGGTGCGGCGGCGAGACCCACAGCGGCGGCGCAATGCTAACAGCGGCGGCACAACCCCCCAGAGCGGCACCGAGAGCAACAAGAGACCCAGATAGCCGAGCCGGGGCCCCTTTCGAGGCAGGCCCGCGCCCCTGCGAAGGAAGGAACGCCTCTTACCTTGCGAGTCCGAGGCGGAGGCGAGTGCGAGTCCGACGCGGCGCGAGGCGTGCCGAGCCGGGGCCCCTTTCGAGGCAGGCCCGCGCCCCTGCGAAGGAAGGAACGCCTCTTACCTTGCGAGTCCGAGGCGGAGGCGAGTGCGAGTCCGACGCGGCGCGAGGCGTGCCGAGCCGGGGCCCCTTTCGAGGCAGGCCCGCGCCCCTGCGAAGGAAGGAACGCCTCTTACCTTGCGAGTCCGAGGCGGAGGCGAGTGCGAGTCCGACGCGGCGCGAGGCGTGCCGAGCCGGGGCCCCTTTCGAGGCAGGCCCGCGCCCCTGTGAAGGAAGAAACGCCTCTTACCTTGCGAGTCCGAGGCGGAGGCGAGTGCGAGTCCGAAGCGGCGCGAGGCGTGCCGAGCCGGGGCCCCTTTCGAGGCAGGCCCGCGCCCCTGCGAAGGAAGGAATGCCTCTTACCTTAAGAGTGCAGGGACGCCCCAAGTCTGAGGGGGCCAGGAGGCGCCACGACACCAAGAGTAGCACCCAGACCAAGAGTGGCAGTGAAGCGCACCACCACACCACGAGCGGCGCAACGCTAACAGCGGCGGCGAGGCCCCCAGAGCGGCAACGAGGCGCGCCGGCTCCAAGAGCGGCGCGAGACCCCCCAGAGCAGCGGCGCAACGCTAACAGCGACGGCGAGACCCCCCAGAGCGGCAACGAGGCGCGCCGGCTCCAAGAGCGGCGCGAGACCCCCCAGAGCGGCGGCGCAACGCTAACAGCGACGGCGAGACCCCCAGAGCGGCAACGAGGCACCCCGGCTCCATGAGCGGCGCGAGACCCCCGGAGTGGCAGCGAGACCCCCGGAGTGGCAGCGAGATGCGCCGGCTCCAAGAGCGGCGCGAGACCCCCAGAGCGGCGGCGCAACGGTAACAGCGACGGCAAGACCCCCAGAGCGTCAACGAGGCGCGCCAGCTCCAAGAGCGGCGCGCGGCGGCACAACGCTAACAGCGGCGGCGAGACTCCCAGAGCGGCAACGAGGCGCGCCGGCTCCAAGAGCGGCGCGAGACCCCCAGAGCGGCGGCGCAACGGTAACAGCGGCGGCGAGACCCCCAGAGCGGCAACGAGGCGCGCCGGCTCCAAGAGCGGCGCGAGACCCCCAGCAGCGACATAACACTAACAGCAGCGGCAAGACAGCAGCAGCACGACACCCAGAGCAGCAACGAGGCGTGCCGACTCCAAGAGTGGCGCGAGACCCACAATGGCGGCGCAACACCCAGAGCAGCAGCGAGGCACACCACAGCACCAAGAGCAACAAGAGACCCAGATTGCCAAGCCGTGGCCCCTTTCGAGGCAGGCCTGCATCCGTGGAAAGGAAGGAATGCCTCTTACCTTAAGAGTGCAGGGACACCCCAAGTCTGAGGGGGCCAAGGGGCTCCATGAGACCAAGAGCACTGCCACACCAAGAGTGGCGTGAGACTCACAATGGCGGCGCAACCACAAGAGCAGCACGACATCAAGGGCAGCGGCGAGGCACACCACCACACTAAGGAGCAGCGTGACAGCCAGAGTGGCAGCGAGCCATGCCACACCACCTATAGAGTTGCAAGTCCAAGTGCATTGCAACAAGAGCAGCACAAACCCCAGAGCAGCAGCGAGGTGTGCAGCGGCAGCGAGAGCGGCAGCGAGAGCCAGACCATCGAGCCGGGGCACCTTTCGAGGTGGACCAGCGTCCCTGCAAAGGAAGGAATGTGTCCTACCTTCAGAGTCCAGGGATGCCCAAAGTCCGAAGCAGCAAGTAGGTGCCGCGACACCAAGAGCAGCGGGCCAGAATGCCGAGCTGGGGCCCCTTTTGAGGTGGGCCAGCATCCCTGCAAACAAAGGAATACCTCTTACCTTCAGAGTCCAGTAACGCCCTGGGCCCCAGGCGGCAAGGAGGCGCGCCGAGACCAAGAGCAGCAGTGAGTCGCACCACCACACCAACAGCGGTGCAAGACCCAGAGCGGCAGCGAGGCGCGCAGACTCCAAGAGAGGCGTGAAACCCAAAGCACCGCAACAAGAGCGGCACGACACCCAGAGCGGTGGCGAGGCGCACCAACTCCAAGAGCAGCACGACGGCGAGACACAGAGCACCAAGCCAGTGAGCCTTTCGCGGCTGGCCAGCGTCCCTGCAAAGAAGGAAAGCCTCCTACCTTCAGAGTCCAGGGACACCCCAAGTCCCAGGCGGCAAGGAGGCGCCGTGACACCAAGAGCGACGGGGCAGCACGCCGAGCCAGGGTTCCTTTCGAGGTAGGTCAGCGTCCCTGCAAAAGAAGGAACGCCTCCTACCTTCAGAGTCCACGGATGCCCCAAGTCCGAGGTGGCGAGGAGGCGCCACGAGATCAAGAGCAGCACTGAGACCAAGAGCAGCGGCGAGGCACACTGCGACACCCAGAGCGGCAGCAACGCCCAGAGTGGTGAGCCAGGGGCCCCTTTCAAGGCACCCCAGTGTCTCTGCAAAGGAAGGAATGCCTCGTACCTTCAGAGTCCAGGGTTGCCCCAAGTCCCAGGCAGCACGAGACCAAGAGTGGTGCGAGTGTTAAAAATTCTTCCCCGGACAAAGCGGGTTGCTCGAGGTATGCTATTTATTTAATCAAAACTCAGAGTTGGGTCACCACCTCAGTGAGTGGCCAATGGCCCAAGATCTCACACATTTTTTACACCGTTCAATCAATACCCATTACAAAAGGTCCAAAGTCTTTGTATATTTCCACTTGGCCTTTCAGTCCCCAAACTTCACCATTTCCCAAAGACCACCACAATCCCCCGTCTCAGCTGCATTCTTCTGTTCTGGTTCCGAGCCTCGGTTCAGTTACAGGGTCTTCTTTGGGTCGCCGTCTCCGTAATCACTCTTCTGCCATTTCTGTCCTGCGCAATTCTGAGACAGGCTTTGAGATGTACTATTAAGGGTTTACCTTCATTAATTAATCGCTCTTTGTTCAAACCGTCTCTGCGTGATTAGCTTGACTGGGTTTGAAACCGGCCTTGGGTGGGTCTGTACAAGGAGCAGGCTGAGAGCAAACATTCTGGGCCTGTCGAGCGGTATTTCTGCACTTTACAACACCCCAAACCTCAGACCTAAACCTGCACTAGGGACTAGGAAAGATTCCTTTACAGAGATTCAGAAGCACTGTCCCACCCAGGTCACCAAAACAAGGGATAACCCTCTTCACACCAACACAACATTAAGAAACAGCATCCACTCGATTGCAGACAGTGCTGTTCAGGGGATCGCTCCACCTCTCGTGCCTGCCATACGTTGCATCAGCCAAGGCTTCTATCCTCCCCTCACATACATATGGTACGCGTGGCATTTCCCAGAATGTTTGTCCATCTTCACTCTAATTCCTGGAACTAATTATCATACTTACGTGGTCATGACAAATGCAGCCTGCGTCTCTCAGGGCCTTCGTGGGCGTTCTTCCATGGTCTCTGGCGGTGGCTTAAGAGGTGACTCTGTGTCCTTTCCATGAACGCCCAGTCTTCTTTCCATATATGGTTTTGCCACGTCACCGCCCTCTGCGTGCGGAATTCCTTAAGCACCTTGTCCTGCTTTCCACTGGCATCTGTTGATCCGCGCTCCCTGAGGATGTGCCCGTCACACTTGACAAAGCTACGTTGTCACAGTCTTCTTGATCTGTGGACCTTGCATTCTCGCCCGAGGCCCCTGATAACACACTCTTGGCCTTGGCCCTGTAGAGGAGAGTAAAAACTGGGGCACGTATTTATCTATAACGGTTTCTCTGAGGTGACAAGTTGAAAGGTTTGTGAGTAGTCTCCAGGAGATGGCACCCAAAGCACCCGGGTGATGACAATACCAGACGCACGTAGCAGATTGCTCCTACCACCTCTGTTAGGTCACCCAGCCAAGCAACACCCTTCAGCCAGGCTAATACAGTAACGATCGGCACATTAAGGAACTCGTAGGGCAGAACATCCCACCGTTCTGATCACAACTCTGAGAGCAAAGGGGTTGACATCCTGACCAGCCACCACCAAAATACTACAGTGAACACTTCCCATCAGTCCACTCTAACATGCAGGAATCGGATGATCTGTCACTATCTCAACCCCTCGGGCCCCACCTGGGGCACAAGACAGGACTGTCGTCATTTAACCCAGCCAGCAACAGAGCTCTGAACGGCCACTCGCTCACCTCCCCCTCCTATACAGGGGCAGGAGAGCCGGAGAAAAAGACGAGAAAGCTCACAAGGGAAGAGAGTAGCAACTTAAAAGTCAAAGAATAAAGTAACAATACTAATAATACTACTGATAACATGCAATAGAAAAGTCCACCACGACTACTCGTAGATTTTGAGAAAACTGTGTTAAACACCGGTGTAATCAGCACGAACCCAAAACACAACCTCTTACTGGCTGTCCTTAAGGAATTTAACACTTTAAAAATACCTTGAAAATGCCAATAGCAATAAGGCAGAAGAAATACAGAGAAGATGTAAGGAATGAAGACGTTGAAATAAATTCAAGAAAGGGCACTAAAGAGAGGGAGAAGTGGAAGGAATTTTAAAAAGAAACTGAGTACAAGAAACAGACCAGAATTACAACATCAAAACAGGGAAATGGATAAGGGACAACACACGACAAGAGTTTGAAAAGTGATTTGATACAAGAAACAGAGGATTACAGAACAGGGAGACAGCTAGAAAGGACCCTGATAATATGGAACAGGAAGCTAACTGCATGGAAACACAGATTAGAAATTTCTAAATCACCCAAGTACAGAACAGAGAGAGATGGAGGGAAACCAAAAATAATTAATGGATGAAGAGGCAGAGAGCAGAGTCAGCAGAAGAGAATCAAATGTCAGGGAGCCAGCCAGGCCAGTGAACACCACAGAAGGAGGCAGAAGCAGAGACCAAGGGCAGGAAAGCAGAGAGAGTGGGGTGTGCAGGAGACATGACAGGACTCACCACAGCTCTGAAGAGCAGGAACCCTTTACCACTCCTTCCATCTCTGAACTTCCCCTGCCCCCTCAACAGCACTGCTTCCCAGGCAGCCCCTTTGTAGCTGGAGCCCCACCCCGTGCAGGGCTGGCCCCATCCTCAGCCTCACGGGCCACACCTGGGGCTGCCCCAGCCCCAGCTGGAACCCATGAGGAACAGGGGCAATGGCCAAAGCCCCACAGCATATCAACCCTCACCTGAGGGCTGAGATGGTGGCTTTGCAGCAGGAACTCGAGGCTTAATGCAATAAAAGCTGCTGGCTCACAGCAATCCAGAAGGAGATAACGGTGACAGGCAATGTTGAGAAACACCCCAGCAATTTTTTGGGAGCTTCTGCCCTTCCTGCAAAGTGGCAGGACCAGGCTCTCCTGTCTTTGCTTACAGAACTCTACACCAACACCCAGGAGGGCACAGCTGAGCAGCTCTGTCCTTTGCCAGTGACACCCTGGATCCCTGGAGGACAGTTGAAGATGATCAGTGTAAGTTTAAGGGGAAAACTGTTGTCTGGGTGGGAATGGGCTTCTTCACTGTGGGCTCAGTGGGTGGGTGGGAAATGCTGCTGCTGCTGAACAACGGGGGATCAACCACGCTAATTCCCCAGGAATGCTGAGGAAGGAGCAATTTTGGTGCAGTGCCGTGCTCCTCTTAACAGGCCTTTGCAATCCCAATTGTCCCTGGAGCTGTGCTCTTTCTGCTTCTCCAGACACTAACCCTAGCCCTAACCCTAAGAATGGCAGGTCACGCTTTCCGGCCACGCCCCCCCTGCATTCCAGCTATGACAACTGCGGTAGGAGCAATGCCAGTGCAGTGTCATGCTGCTCTTGGCAGGCCTTTGCAATCCCAACTATCCCTGGACCTGGGGGCTTTCTCGTTCTCCAGAAGCTGTTTTTCTCCCTGGCTGTATGTGCTGCACCCTGTCACCATCTCTGTCCCTCCTTTGTCCTTCCTCTCCTTCCCCTTGCCGCCTCTCTCTCCTTCTGTCCTGCTCACTGACCCTACATGTTCTCGCTCCAGCTCTGCAGGGCCCCTCGGCCCCATTTTTCTTGGCTTCTCTCCCTCTCTGGCCATTTCTGACCTTTCTGTCTCTGCTCCTCGGTTTCCTCCCTTGGCTTCTTTTTCTCTCTCCTGTCCTCTGTCCTGCTCCCATCACAGCATTTTCTTCTTCCCTTTCTCTGCCCCACTCCCCATCCCTCTTTTTCTTTCTCCACACCGCTGCACTGCTCTCTGCCTTCCTTCCCCACCCTCCACCCCTCCATCATTATCCTTTTGTCCCTTGTCATCTCTCCACCCCTCTGTCCCACTCCCCATCCCTGATTTTCCTATTCCATTTCTCTGTGCGGCTTTCGGGCCCTGTTTTTCCTCTGGCTCCATCTCCCTGTCCTTGTTCCTGTTGCTCTCGCTTGCTCTCTATCCCAGTGTGCTGCTCCTCATCCCCCTGTGTTTCTCTGGATCCCATTTTCTTGCTCCCTGTCCCTCCCCTCTATCCCTCTCTTCTTCCTCCCACCTGGATTTTCCTCTCTCCATCCCTCTGCTCCCATTGCTCCTTTCTCCATCTCTCAGTCCTGCTCCCTGCCCCTTTCCTCCTCTCGCTGTCTTTCTGTCCCGCTCCCTCTCCCGTTATTCTGCCTTTGTCCCTCTGTCCTGGTGCCTATTTGCTGCTTTCTAGGAGTATCCCCCGGTCCGTCCAGCTGTCCCCATTCTCCTCCTTCTCTTCCCTGCTCCAGCCCTACTTTCTCCTGCTCCCTCTCTGTCCTGCAGCCCATCAGCATCTTTTTTCCTTCTCCATCTCTTTGTCTTCACCTGCATTTGGTCCCCCCAGCCCCACCCCCAGTCCCTCTGTCCTCTTCCTTTCCCTGCTCTTTGTCTCTGCACATCCCACACTCTGTTCCCGTCTCTCTCTCTGCCCTCGAGCCTTCCTTTTCCTTCCTTCTTTATCTCTGCGTTCCTCTCCTGCTGCTCCTCAGTGCTTTCCATCCGTTCCTTTGTCCCACTCCCTGGCCCTTACGGCCGTCAATCCCTCTGGCCTGTTGCCCATTGTTAGTTTTGCCAGCTGCATCCCACTGCCCTGCTTCCCATTCGTCTCCTCTGGCTCAGTCCTCCTGGCCTGCTCCCTGGTGGGATTTTCCCTTTCTCCAGCTCTGACCCGCTCCCCACCCCTCTCTGTTTCTCTCTGTCACCCTTCCCGGTTCCCTGTGCCCCTCTCTCTGCAGTCTCATGTCCCGGTCCCTGTCCCTCTCTGTGCCGCTCCATCCCTGTCCCTGGCCTCGTGCCTGGTTTTCCTTGCTCCATGTCTGTCCTGCTGCCCAGCGCTGGCCGGTTCCTTTTCCGGACTTGTTTGGGGTGTTTTCTCCTCTCTTGGTGGCTCTGCTGCTGTTCTTGCCCCTGATGTTTTCCCTCTCCCCGTGCCCTCCCCTGCTGGCTGTCCTCTCCCCCAGTGTCCTGCTGGCTCTTCCCCGTCCTCTCTGAGGACGTTTCCCCTCGCTCTATCCCTCTGGCTGCTCCCTGGCAGGATTTGGTTGTTGTCTGGAGTTCCGCTTAGCCCGGCTCTATTTTGTCATTCCCCGTCTCTCTCTGCTGCTCCCCGTCCTCCCCTTTATCTCTCCTTCTTTTCCTTTTCCTGTCCCTCTGCTTTCCCTACCCTGCTACCCACAGCCAGGATTCTGCTCCCAAAGGGCCCCACATGTCCAACACCAGGTGAGATTAAAGGCAGCTGTAATGTCTTCTCCTGTCCTCAGGGATCAGTTGATCCCCCGTTGTTCAGCAGCAGCAGCATTTCCCACCCACCCACTGAGCCCACAGTGAAGAAGCCCATTCCCACCCAGACAACAGTTTTCCCCTTAAACTTACACTGATCATCTTCAACTGTCCTCCAGGGACCCAGGGTGTCACTGGCAAAGGACAGAGCTGCTCAGCTGTGCCCTCCTGGGTGTTGGTGTAGAGTTCTGTAAGCAAAGACAGGAGAGCCTGGTCCTGCCACTTTGCAGGAAGGGCAGAAGCTCCCAAAAAATTGCTGGGGTGTTTCTCAACATTGCCTGTCACCGTTATCTCCTTCTGGATTGCTGTGAGCCAGCAGCTTTTATTGCATTAAGCCTCGAGTTCCTGCTGCAAAGCCACCATCTCAGCCCTCAGGTGAGGGTTGATATGCTGTGGGGCTTTGGCCATTGCCCCTGTTCCTCATGGGTTCCAGCTGGGGCTGGGGCAGCCCCAGGTGTGGCCCGTGAGGCTGAGGATGGGGCCAGCCCTGCACGGGGTGGGGCTCCAGCTACAAAGGGGCTGCCTGGGAAGCAGTGCTGTTGAGGGGGCAGGGGAAGTTCAGAGATGGAAGGAGTGGTAAAGGGTTCCTGCTCTTCAGAGCTGTGGTGAGTCCTGTCATGTCTCCTGCACACCCCACTCTCTCTGCTTTCCTGCCCTTGGTCTCTGCTTCTGCCTCCTTCTGTGGTGTTCACTGGCCTGGCTGGCTCCCTGACATTTGATTCTCTTCTGCTGACTCTGCTCTCTGCCTCTTCATCCATTAATTATTTTTGGTTTCCCTCCATCTCTCTCTGTTCTGTACTTGGGTGATTTAGAAATTTCTAATCTGTGTTTCCATGCAGTTAGCTTCCTGTTCCATATTATCAGGGTCCTTTCTAGCTGTCTCCCTGTTCTGTAATCCTCTGTTTCTTGTATCAAATCACTTTTCAAACTCTTGTCGTGTGTTGTCCCTTATCCATTTCCCTGTTTTGATGTTGTAATTCTGGTCTGTTTCTTGTACTCGGTTTCTTTTTAAAATTCCTTCCACTTCTCCCTCTCTTTAGTGCCCTTTCTTGAATTTATTTCAACGTCTTCATTCCTTACATCTTCTCTGTATTTCTTCTGCCTTATTGCTATTGGCATTTTCAAGGTATTTTTAAAGTGTTAAATTCCTTAAGGACAGCCAGTAAGAGGTTGTGTTTTGGGTTCGTGCTGATTACACCGGTGTTTAACACAGTTTTCTCAAAATCTACGAGTAGTCGTGGTGGACTTTTCTATTGCATGTTATCAGTAGTATTATTAGTATTGTTACTTTATTCTTTGACTTTTAAGTTGCTACTCTCTTCCCTTGTGAGCTTTCTCGTCTTTTTCTCCGGCTCTCCTGCCCCTGTATAGGAGGGGGAGGTGAGCGAGTGGCCGTTCAGAGCTCTGTTGCTGGCTGGGTTAAATGACGACAGTCCTGTCTTGTGCCCCAGGTGGGGCCCGAGGGGTTGAGATAGTGACAGATCATCCGATTCCTGCATGTTAGAGTGGACTGATGGGAAGTGTTCACTGTAGTATTTTGGTGGTGGCTGGTCAGGATGTCAACCCATTTGCTCTCAGAGTTGTGATCAGAACGGTGGGATGTTCTGCCCTACGAGTTCCTTAATGTGCCGATCGTTACTGTATTAGCCTGGCTGAAGGGTGTTGCTTGGCTGGGTGACCTAACAGAGGTGGTAGGAGCAATCTGCTACGTGCGTCTGGTATTGTCATCACCCGGGTGCTTTGGGTGCCATCTCCTGGAGACTACTCACAAACCTTTCAACTTGTCACCTCAGAGAAACCGTTATAGATAAATACGTGCCCCAGTTTTTACTCTCCTCTACAGGGCCAAGGCCAAGAGTGTGTTATCAGGGGCCTCGGGCGAGAATGCAAGGTCCACAGATCAAGAAGACTGTGACAACGTAGCTTTGTCAAGTGTGACGGGCACATCCTCAGGGAGCGCGGATCAACAGATGCCAGTGGAAAGCAGGACAAGGTGCTTAAGGAATTCCGCACGCAGAGGGCGGTGACGTGGCAAAACCATATATGGAAAGAAGACTGGGCGTTCATGGAAAGGACACAGAGTCACCTCTTAAGCCACCGCCAGAGACCATGGAAGAACGCCCACGAAGGCCCTGAGAGACGCAGGCTGCATTTGTCATGACCACGTAAGTATGATAATTAGTTCCAGGAATTAGAGTGAAGATGGACAAACATTCTGGGAAATGCCACGCGTACCATATGTATGTGAGGGGAGGATAGAAGCCTTGGCTGATGCAACGTATGGCAGGCACGAGAGGTGGAGCGATCCCCTGAACAGCACTGTCTGCAATCGAGTGGATGCTGTTTCTTAATGTTGTGTTGGTGTGAAGAGGGTTATCCCTTGTTTTGGTGACCTGGGTGGGACAGTGCTTCTGAATCTCTGTAAAGGAATCTTTCCTAGTCCCTAGTGCAGGTTTAGGTCTGAGGTTTGGGGTGTTGTAAAGTGCAGAAATACCGCTCGACAGGCCCAGAATGTTTGCTCTCAGCCTGCTCCTTGTACAGACCCACCCAAGGCCGGTTTCAAACCCAGTCAAGCTAATCACGCAGAGACGGTTTGAACAAAGAGCGATTAATTAATGAAGGTAAACCCTTAATAGTACATCTCAAAGCCTGTCTCAGAATTGCGCAGGACAGAAATGGCAGAAGAGTGATTACGGAGACGGCGACCCAAAGAAGACCCTGTAACTGAACCGAGGCTCGGAACCAGAACAGAAGAATGCAGCTGAGACGGGGGATTGTGGTGGTCTTTGGGAAATGGTGAAGTTTGGGGACTGAAAGGCCAAGTGGAAATATACAAAGACTTTGGACCTTTTGTAATGGGTATTGATTGAACGGTGTAAAAAATGTGTGAGATCTTGGGCCATTGGCCACTCACTGAGGTGGTGACCCAACTCTGAGTTTTGATTAAATAAATAGCATACCTCGAGCAACCCGCTTTGTCCGGGGAAGAATTTTTAACACTCGCACCACTCTTGGTCTCGTGCTGCCTGGGACTTGGGGCAACCCTGGACTCTGAAGGTACGAGGCATTCCTTCCTTTGCAGAGACACTGGGGTGCCTTGAAAGGGGCCCCTGGCTCACCACTCTGGGCGTTGCTGCCGCTCTGGGTGTCGCAGTGTGCCTCGCCGCTGCTCTTGGTCTCAGTGCTGCTCTTGATCTCGTGGCGCCTCCTCGCCACCTCGGACTTGGGGCATCCGTGGACTCTGAAGGTAGGAGGCGTTCCTTCTTTTGCAGGGACGCTGACCTACCTCGAAAGGAACCCTGGCTCGGCGTGCTGCCCCGTCGCTCTTGGTGTCACGGCGCCTCCTTGCCGCCTGGGACTTGGGGTGTCCCTGGACTCTGAAGGTAGGAGGCTTTCCTTCTTTGCAGGGACGCTGGCCAGCCGCGAAAGGCTCACTGGCTTGGTGCTCTGTGTCTCGCCGTCGTGCTGCTCTTGGAGTTGGTGCGCCTCGCCACCGCTCTGGGTGTCGTGCCGCTCTTGTTGCGGTGCTTTGGGTTTCACGCCTCTCTTGGAGTCTGCGCGCCTCGCTGCCGCTCTGGGTCTTGCACCGCTGTTGGTGTGGTGGTGCGACTCACTGCTGCTCTTGGTCTCGGCGCGCCTCCTTGCCGCCTGGGGCCCAGGGCGTTACTGGACTCTGAAGGTAAGAGGTATTCCTTTGTTTGCAGGGATGCTGGCCCACCTCAAAAGGGGCCCCAGCTCGGCATTCTGGCCCGCTGCTCTTGGTGTCGCGGCACCTACTTGCTGCTTCGGACTTTGGGCATCCCTGGACTCTGAAGGTAGGACACATTCCTTCCTTTGCAGGGACGCTGGTCCACCTCGAAAGGTGCCCCGGCTCGATGGTCTGGCTCTCGCTGCCGCTCTCGCTGTTGCTGCACACCTCGCTGCTGCTCTGGGGTTTGTGCTGCTCTTGTTGCAATGCACTTGGTCTTGCAACTCTATAGGTGGTGTGGCATGGCTCGCTGCCACTCTGGCTGTCACGCTGCTCCTTAGTGTGGTGGTGTGCCTCGCCGCTGCCCTTGATGTCGTGCTGCTCTTGTGGTTGCGCCGCCATTGTGAGTCTCACGCCACTCTTGGTGTGGCAGTGCTCTTGGTCTCATGGAGCCCCTTGGCCCCCTCAGACTTGGGGTGTCCCTGCACTCTTAAGGTAAGAGGCATTCCTTCCTTTCCACGGATGCAGGCCTGCCTCGAAAGGGGCCACGGCTTGGCAATCTGGGTCTCTTGTTGCTCTTGGTGCTGTGGTGTGCCTCGCTGCTGCTCTGGGTGTTGCGCCGCCATTGTGGGTCTCGCGCCACTCTTGGAGTCGGCACGCCTCGTTGCTGCTCTGGGTGTCGTGCTGCTGCTGTCTTGCCGCTGCTGTTAGCGTTATGTCGCTGCTGGGGGTCTCGCGCCGCTCTTGGAGCCGGCGCGCCTCATTGCCGCTCTGGGGGTCTCGCCGCCGCTGTTACTGTTGCGCCGCCGCTCTGGGGGTCTCGCGCCGCTCTTGGAGCCGGCGCGCCTCGTTGCCGCTCTGGGGGTCTCGCCGTCGCTGTTAACGTTGCGCTGCCGCGCGCCGCTCTTGGAGCCGGCGCGCCTCGTTGCCGCTCTGGGGGTCTTGCCGTCGCTGTTACCGTTGCGCCGCCGCTCTGGGGGTCTCGCGCCGCTCTTGGAGCCGGCGCGCCTCGTTGCCGCTCTGGGGGTCTCGCCGCCGCTGTTACCGTTGTGCCGCCGCGCGCCGCTCTTGGAGCCGGCGCGCCTCGTTGCCGCTCTGGGGGTCTTGCCGTCGCTGTTACCGTTGCGCCGCTGCTCTGGGGGTCTCGCGCCGCTCTTGGAGCCGGTGCGCCTCGTTGCCGCTCTGGGGGTCTCGCCGCCGCTGTTACCGTTGTGCCGCCGCGCGCCGCTCTTGGAGCTGGCGCGCCTCGTTGACGCTCTGGGGGCCTCGCTGCCGCTGTTAGCGTTGCGCCGCTCGTGGTGTGGTGGTGCGCTTCACTGCCACTCTTGGTCTGGGTGCTACTCTTGGTGTCGTGGCGCCTCCTGGCCCCCTCAGACTTGGGGCGTCCCTGCACTCTTAAGGTAAGAGGCATTCCTTCCTTCGCAGGGGCGCGGGCCTGCCTCGAAAGGGGCCCCGGCTCGGCACGCCTCGCGCCGCTTCGGACTCACAAGGTAAGAGGCGTTCCTTCCTTCGCAGGGGCGCGGGCCTGCCTCGAAAAGGGCCCCGGCTCGGCACGCCTCGCGCCGCTTCGGACTTGCACTCGCCTCCGCCTCGGACTCACAAGGTAAGAGGCGTTCCTTCCTTCGCAGGGGCGCGGGCCTGCCTCGAAAGGGGCCCCGGCTCGGCACGCCTCGCGCCGCTTCGGACTCACAAGGTAAGAGGCGTTCCTTCCTTCGCAGGGGCGCGGGCCTGCCTCGAAAAGGGCCCCGGCTCGGCACGCCTCGCGCCGCTTCGGACTCGCACTCGCCTCCGCCTCGGACTCGCAAGGTAAGAGGCGTTCCTTCCTTCGCAGGGGCGCGGGCCTGCCTCGAAAGGGGCCCCGGCTCGGCACGCCTCGCGCCGCGTCGGACTCGCACTCGCCTCCGCCTCGGACTCGCAAGGTAAGAGGCGTTCCTTCCTTCGCAGGGGCGCGGGCCTGCCTCGAAAGGGGCCCCGGCTCGGCACGTCTCGCGCCGCGTCGGACTCGCACTCGCCTCCGCCTCGGACTCGCAAGGTAAGAGGCGTTCCTTCCTTCGCAGGGGCGCGGGCCTGCCTCGAAAGGGGCCCCGGCTCGGCACGCCTCGCGCCGCGTCGGACTCGCACTCGCCTCCGCCTCGGACTCGCAAGGTAAGAGGCGTTTCTTCCTTCGCAGGGGCGCGGGCCTGCCTCGAAAGGGGCCCCGGCTCGGCACGCCTCGCGCCGCGTCGGACTCGCACTCGCCTCCGCCTCGGACTCGCAAGGTAAGAGGCGTTCCTTCCTTCGCAGGGGCGCGGGCCTGCCTCGAAAGGGGCCCCGGCTCGGCACGCCTCGCGCCGCGTCGGACTCGCACTCGCCTCCGCCTCGGACTCGCAAGGTAAGAGGCGTTCCTTCCTTCGCAGGGGCGCGGGCCTGCCTCGAAAGGGGCCCCGGCTCGGCACGCCTCGCGCCGCGTCGGACTCGCACTCGCCTCCGCCTCGGACTCGCAAGGTAAGAGGCGTTCCTTCCTTCGCAGGGGCGCGGGCCTGCCTCGAAAGGGGCCCCGGCTCGGCACGCCTCGCGCCGCGTCGGACTCGCACTCGCCTCCGCCTCGGACTCGCAAGGTAAGAGGCGTTCCTTCCTTCGCAGGGGCGCGGGCCTGCCTCGAAAGGGGCCCTGGCTCGGCACGCCTCGCGCCGCTTCGGACTCGCACTCGCCTCCGCCTCGGACTCGCAAGGTAAGAGGCGTTCCTTCCTTCGCAGGGGCGCGGGCCTGCCTCGAAAGGGGCCCCGGCTCGGCACGCCTCGCGCCGCTTCGGACTCGCACTCGCCTCCGCCTCGGACTCGCAAGGTAAGAGGCGTTCCTTCCTTCGCAGGGGCGCGGGCCTGCCTCGAAAGGGGCCCCGGCTCGGCACGCCTCGCGCCGCGTCGGACTCGCACTCGCCTCCGCCTCGGACTCGCAAGGTAAGAGGCGTTCCTTCCTTCGCAGGGGCGCGGGCCTGCCTCGAAAGGGGCCCCGGCTCGGCACGCCTCGCGCCGCGTCGGACTCGCACTCGCCTCCGCCTCGGACTCGCAAGGTAAGAGGCGTTCCTTCCTTCGCAGGGGCGCGGGCCTGCCTCGAAAGGGGCCCCGGCTCGGCACGCCTCGCGCCGCGTCGGACTCGCACTCGCCTCCGCCTCGGACTCGCAAGGTAAGAGGCGTTCCTTCCTTCGCAGGGGCGCGGGCCTGCCTCGAAAGGGGCCCCGGCTCGGCACGCCTCGCGCCGCGTCGGACTCGCACTCGCCTCCGCCTCGGACTCGCAAGGTAAGAGGCGTTCCTTCCTTCGCAGGGGCGCGGGCCTGCCTCGAAAGGGGCCCCGGCTCGGCTATCTGGGTCTCTTGTTGCTCTCGGTGCCGCTCTGGGGGGTTGTGCCGCCGCTGTTAGCATTGCGCCGCCGCTGTCGGTCTCGCCGCCGCACCTCGGTGCCGCTCTGGGGGGTCGTGTCGCTGCTGTTAGCGTTGCGCCGCCGCTGTGGGTCTCGCCGCCGCCCTTGGAGTCGGCGCGCCTCGGTGCCGCTCTGGGGGTCGTGCCGCCGCTGTTAGCGTTGCGCCGCCGCTGTGGGTCTCGCCACCGCTCTGGGGGTCGTGCCGCCGCTGTGGGTCTCGCTGCCGCCCTTGGAGTCGGCGTGCCTCGGTGCTGCTCTGGGGGTCGTGCCGCTGCTGTTAGCATTGCGCCGCCGCTGTGGGTCTCGCCGCCCCCCTTGGAGTTGGCGCGCCTCGGTGCCGCTCTGGGGGTCGTGCTGCCGCTGTGGGTCTCGCCGCCGCCCTTGGAGTCGGCGCGCCTCGGTGCTGCTCTTGGGGTCGTGCCGCCGCTGTGGGTCTCGCCGCCGCCCTTGGAGTCGGCGCACCTCGGTGCCGCTCTGAGGGTCGTGCCGCCGTTGTTAGCGTTGCGCCGCCGCTGTGGGTCTCGCCGCCGCCCTTGGAGTCAGCGCACCTCGGTGCCGCTCTGGGGGTCGTGCCGCCGCTGTGGGTCTCGCCGCTGCCCTTGGAGTCGGCGCGCCTCGGTGCCGCCGCTGTGGGTCGTGCCGCTGCTGTTAGCGTTGCGCCGCCGCTGTGGGTCTCGCCGCCGCCCTTGGAGTCGGCGCGCCTCGGTGCCGCTCTGGGGTCGTGCAGCCGCTGTTAGCGTTGCGTTGCCGCTGTGGGTCTCGCCGCCGCTCTGGGGGTCGTGCCGCCGCTGTGGGTCTCGCCGCCGCCCTTGGAGTCGGCGTGCCTCGGTGCTGCTCTGGGGGTCGTGCCGCTGCTGTTAGCATTGCGCCGCCGCTGTGGGTCTCGCCGCCGCACCTCGGTGCCGCTCTGGGGGTCGTGCCGCCGCTGTTAGCGTTGCGCCGCCGCTGTGGGTCTCGCCGCCGCCCTTGGAGTCGGCGCACCTCGGTGCCGCTCTGGGGGTCGTGCCGCCGCTGTGGGTCTCGCCGCCGCCCTTGGAGTCGGCGCACCTCGGTGCCGCTCTGGGGGTCGTGCCGCCGCTGTGGGTCTCGCCGCCGCCCTTGGAGTCGGCGCGCCTCGGTGCCGCTCTGAGGGTCGTGCCGCCGCTGTGGGTCTCGCCGCCGCCCTTGGAGTCGGCGCGCCTCGGTGCCGCTCTGGGGGTCGTGCCGCCGCTGTGGGTCTCGCCGCTGCCCTTGGAGTCGGCGCGCCTCGGTGCCGCCGCTGTGGGTCGTGCCGCTGCTGTTAGCGTTGCGCCGCCGCTGTGGGTCTCGCCGCTGCCCTTGGAGTCGGCGCGCCTCGGTGCCGCTCTGGGGGTCGTGCAGCCGCTGTTAGCGTTGCGTCGCCGCTGTGGGTCTCGCCGCCGCTCTGGGGGTCGTGCCGCCGCTGTGGGTGTCGCCGCCGCCCTTGGAGTCGGCGTGCCTCGGTGCTGCTCTGGGGGTCGTGCCGCTGCTGTTAGCATTGCGCCGCCGCTGTGGGTCTCGCCGCCGCACCTCGGTGCCGCTCTGGGGGTCGTGCCGCCGCTGTTAGCGTTGCGCCGCCGCTGTGGGTCTCGCCGCCGCCCTTGGAGTCGGCGTGCCTCGGTGCTGCTCTGGGGGTCGTGCTGCTGCTGTTAGCATTGCGCCACCGCTGTGGGTCTCGCCGCCGCACCTCGGTGCCGCTCTGCGAGTCGTGCCGCCGCTGTTAGCGTTGCGCCGCCGCTGTGGGTCTCGCCGCCGCCCTTGGAGTCGGCGTGCCTCGGTGCCGCTCTGGGGGTCGTGCCGCTGCTGTTAGCATTGCGCCACCGCTGTGGGTCTCGCCGCCGCACCTCGGTGCCGCTCTGGGGGTCGTGCCGCCGCTGTTAGCGTTGCGCCGCCGCTGTGGGTCTCGCCGCCGCCCTTGGAGTCGGCGCGCCTCGGTGCCGCTCTGGGGGTCGTGCCGCCGCTGTGGGTCTCGCCGCCGCCCTTGGAGTCGGCGCGCCTCGGTGCCGCTCTGGGGGTCGTGCCGCCGCTGTGGGTCTCGCCGCTGCCCTTGGAGTCGGCGCGCCTCGGTGCCGCCGCTGTGGGTCATGCCGCCGCTGGGGGTCTCGCCGCCGCCCTTGGAGTCGGCGTGCCTCGGTGCTGCTCTGGGGGTCGTGCCGCTGCTGTTAGCATTGCGCCGCTGCTGTGGGTCTCGCCGCCGCACCTCGGTGCCGCTCTGGGGGTCGTGCCGCCGCTGTTAGCGTTGCGCCGCCGCTGTGGGTCTCGCCGCCGCCCTTGGAGTCGGTGCGCCTCGGTGCCGTTGTGGGTCTCGCCGCCGCCGTTGGTGTGGTGCTGCACTTTGCTGCCCCTCTTGGTCTCGTGGTGCCTCCTGGCCCCCTAGGATTTGGGGCGTCCCTGCACTCTTAAGGTAAGAGGCATTTCTTCCTTTAGTGGGACGCGGGCCTGCCTCGCAAGCAGCCCCAGCTCGGCATGCCACCCTGCTGCTTCAGACTTCAATTTGCTCCGCCTCAGACTTGCCTCTGACTGTGAAGGTAAGAGGCATGCCTGCCATTGCAGCATCGCTGGCCTGCCTCGAAAGGGGCCCCAGCTTGACACACGGCCCCACCGCTTTGGACTTCGATTCACATTGGCCTCACAAGGTAAGAGGCATTCTTTCCTTGGCAGCGCTGCTAGCCTGCCGCGAAAGAGGCCCCGGCATAGTGTGCTGCCCCCATGCTTTGGACTCAATGCCTCTTAACTTGCGAGGCCGAGCCGAGTCGAGCAGAAGTCCGAGCCTATTTCCTTTGCAGTGCCGCTGGCCAGCCTTGAAAGGGGCCCCAGCTCGGCCCGGTGCCCCACAGCTACAGACAAGGACTTCGGCTCGGACACACATCTACCTCGGCCTCACCTCAGCCTCACCTGGGACTGGGAAGGTAAGAGGCAGGCCTTCCTTTGCAGCGCAGCTGGCCTGCGTCAGGAGGGGCCCTGGTTTGGTGTCTCTTGGTCTTCGGGTCGAATGCTGCTGGGACCTGGGTCTGAATTTCTCCTCGATTAGGGCTGAAATTGATACTACAATATACATGCAAGGGCTAAAGGGGGCGGGGCTGAAGGGGCGAGGGGGCGGGGCTGAAGGGGCGAGGGGGCGGGGCTGAAGGGGCGAGGGGGCGGGGCTGAAGGGGCGAGGGGGCGGGGCTGAAGGGGCGAGGGGGCGGGGCTGAAGGGGCGAGGGGGCGGGGCTGAAGGGGCGAGGGGGCGGGGCTACAGGGGCGAGGGGGCGGGGCTACAGGGGCGAGGGGGCGGGGCTACAGGGGCGAGGGGGCGGGGCTACAGGGGCGAGGGGGCGGGGCTACAGGGGCGAGGGGGCGGGGCTACAGGGGCGAGGGGGCGGGGCTACAGGGGCGAGGGGGCGGGGCTACAGGGGCGAGGGGGCGGGGCTACAGGGGCGAGGGGGCGGGGCTACAGGGGCGAGGGGGCGGGGCTACAGGGGCGAGGGGGCGGGGCTACAGGGGCGAGGGGGCGGGGCTACAGGGGCGAGGGGGCGGGGCTACAGGGGCGAGGGGGCGGGGCTACAGGGGCGAGGGGGCGGGGCTACAGGGGCGAGGGGGCGGGGCTACAGGGGCGAGGGGGCGGGGCTACAGGGGCGAGGGGGCGGGGCTACAGGGGCGAGGGGGCGGGGCTACAGGGGCGAGGGGGCGGGGCTACAGGGGCGAGGGGGCGGGGCTACAGGGGCGAGGGGGCGGGGCTACAGGGGCGAGGGGGCGGGGCTACAGGGGCGAGGGGGCGGGGCTACAGGGGCGAGGGGGCGGGGCTACAGGGGCGAGGGGGCGGGGCTACAGGGGCGAGGGGGCGGGGCTACAGGGGCGAGGGGGCGGGGCTACAGGGGCGAGGGGGCGGGGCTACAGGGGCGAGGGGGCGGGGCTACAGGGGCGAGGGGGCGGGGCTACAGGGGCGAGGGGGCGGGGCTACAGGGGCGAGGGGGCGGGGCTACAGGGGCGAGGGGGCGGGGCTACAGGGGCGAGGGGGCGGGGCTACAGGGGCGAGGGGGCGGGGCTACAGGGGCGAGGGGGCGGGGCTACAGGGGCGAGGGGGCGGGGCTACAGGGGCGAGGGGGCGGGGCTACAGGGGCGAGGGGGCGGGGCTACAGGGGCGAGGGGGCGGGGCTACAGGGGCGAGGGGGCGGGGCTACAGGGGCGAGGGGGGTTTCCTTTGAAAATGGGCTGAATTCAGGCCCAAATTTCTCCTGAATGCAGGCTTGAATTTCTCCTAGTCTTGCCCATAATATCACCTGCACTTTGGCTCAAATTTTTCCTAGATTTGGACTTGAATTTCTCCTGGACCTGGGGCTGAATTTCTCCTGGAGTTCGGGTGGACTCTCTCCTGGAATTGGACTGGAATTTCTGCTGCTCTTGGGCTGGAATTTCTCCTGGACCTGGCCTGCATTTTAGGCTGGAATGTCTCCTGGACTTAGGCCTAATTTTCTCCTGGAGTTCGGTTGGACTATCTCCTGAAATTGAACGGGATGTTGGCTGCTCTTGGGCTAAAATTTCTGCTGGACTTGGGCTGCATTTTAGGCTGGATTTTCTCCTGGACTTGGGCCTGAATTTCTCCTGCACTTGGGCCTGAATTTCTATTGGGTTTAGGGCTGAATTTCTCCTGGACTTGGGCTGCATTTTAGGCTGGAATTTCTGCTGCGCTTGGGCCAAATTTCTCCTCTTCTTGGACTGGATTTAGGCTGTAATTTCTCCTGGACTTGGGCCCAAATTTCTCCTGGTGTTTGGGTGGAATATCTCCTGGATTTGGACTGAAATTTCTCCTGCATGTGGGCTGGAATTTCTATTGGGCTCGGGGCTGAATTTCTCTTGACTTTTGGCTTGAATTTCTCCTGGACTTGGACTGGAATTTCTGCTGCACTTGGGCTGGAATTTCTCCTGGGCTTGTGCCTCTATTTTGGCTGGAATTACACCTGGTTTGAGGCCTGAATTTCTCTTAGCCCTGTACTTGAATTTCTCCTGGACTTAGTCTGCATTTTAGGCTGGAATGTCTGCTGGAGCTGGGACGAAATTTCTCCTCCACATGGACTGGATTTAGGCTTTAATTTCTCCTGCACGTGAGCCCAAATTTTTCCTGGAGTTTGGGTGGACTATCTCCGCCTCTTGGACTGGAATTTCTGCGGCATTTGGGCTGGAATTTCTCCTGGACTTGGGCCTCATTTTAGGCTGGAATTAGTCCTGGTTTGAGGCCTGAATTTCTCTAGGCTCTGATCTTTAATTTCTCCTGGATGTGGGCTGGATTTTGGATGTTCTTGGGCTGGAATTTCTCCTGGACCTGGCCTGCATTTTAGGCTGGAATTTCTCCTGGACATAGGCCTTATTTTCTCCTGGAGTTTGGTTGGACTATCTCCTGAAATTGGACTGGATTTTGCCTGCTCTTGGGCTAAAATTTCTGCTGGACTTGGGCTGCATTTTAGGCTGGATTTTCTCCTGGATCTGGGCCCAAATTTCTCCTCCACTTGGACTGGATTTTTGCTGTAATTTCTCCTGGATCTGGGCCCAAATTTCTCCTCCACTTGGGCTGGATTTAGGCTGTAATTTGTCCTGGACTTGGGCCCAATTTTCTCCTAGAGTTCGGGTGGACTATCTCCGGGACTCGGACTGGAATTACTGCTGCAGTTTGGATGGAATTTCTCCTAGACTTGGTCAAAATATCACCTGCACTTTGGCTCAAATTTTTCCTAGATTTGACTTGAATTTCTCCTGGATTTGGGCTGGAATTTCTCCTGGAGTTCGGGTGGACTCTCTCCTGGAATTGGACTGGAATTTCTGCTGCTCTTGGGCTGGAATTTCTCCTGGACTTGGGCCTCATTTTAGGCTGGAATTAGTCCTGGTTTGAGGCCTGAATTTCTCTAGGCCCTGTTCTTGAATTTCTCCTGGATGTGGGCTTGATTTTGGCAGCTCTTGGGCTGGAATTTCTCCTGGACCTGGCCTGCATTTTAGGCTGGAATGTCTCCTGGACTTAGGCCTAATTTTCTTCTGGATTTCGGGGGGACTATCTCCTGAAATTGAACAGGATGTTGGCTGCTCTTGGGCTAAAATTTCTGCTGGACTTGGGCTGCATTTTAGGCTGGATTTTCTCCTGGACTTGGGCCCGAATTTCTCCTGCACGTGGGCTAGAATTTCTATTGGGCTCAGGGCTGAATTTCTCTTGACTTTTGGCTTGAATTTCTCCTGCACATAGGTCTAAATTTCTTTTGGAGTTCGGGTGGACTATGTCCTGAAATTGGACTGGATTTCGGCTGCTCTTGGGCTAAAATTTCTGCTGGTCTTGGGCTGCATTTTAGGCTGGATTTTCTCCTGGACTTGGCCTGAATTTCTCCTGCACGTGGGCTGGAATTTTTGTTGGGTTTAGGGCTGAATTTCTCCTGGACTTGGGCTGCATTTTAGCCTGGAATTTCTCCTGGAGCAGGGCCCAAATTTCTCCTCTTCTTGGTCTGGATTTAGGCTGTAATTTCTCCTGGACTTGGGCCTAATTTTAGGCTGGGATTACTCCTGGTTTCAGGCCTGAATTTCTCTAGGCCCTGTTATTGAATTTCTCCTGAATGTGGGCTGGATTTTGGCTGCCCTTGGGCCTGAATGTCTCCTGGACTTGGGCTGCATTTTAGGCTGGATTTTCCTCTGGACTTGGGCCTGAATTTCTCCTGCACGTGAACTGGATTTTTGCTGCAATTTCTCCTGGACTTGGGCCCAAAATTCTCCTGGAGTTCAGATGGACTATCTCCTGGACTTGGACTGGAATTTCTGCAGGATTTGGGCTGGAATTTCTCCTGGACTTGGGCTTCATTTTAGGCTGGAATAACTCTTGGTTTGAGGCCTGAATTTCTCTAGGCCCTGTTCTTGAATTTCTCCTGGATGTGGGCTGGATTTTGGCTGCTCTTGGGCTGGAATTTCTCCTGGACTTGGACCCAAATTTCTCCTGGAGTTTGGGTGGACTATCTCCATGACTTGGACTGGAATTTCTGCGACATTTGGGCTGGAATGCCTCCTGGACATAGGCCTAATTTTCTCCTGGAGTTCGGTTGGACTATCTCCTGAAATTGGACTGGATTTTGCCTGCTCTTGGGCTAAAATTTCTGCTGGACTTGGGCTGCATTTTAGGCTGGATTTTCTCCTGGAGCTGGGCCCAAATTTCTCCTCCACTTGGACTGCATTTAGGCTGTAATTTCTCCTGGACTTGGGCTCAAATTTCTCCTAGAGTTCGGGTGGACTATCTCCGGGACTTGGACTGGAATTACTGCTGCACTTGGGCTGGAATTTCTCCTGGACTTGGGCCTCAATTTAGGCTGGAATTACTCCTGGTTTGAGGCCTGAATTTCTCTAGGCCTTGTTCTTGAATTTCTCCTGGATGTGGGCTGGATTTTGGCTGCCCTTGATCTAAAGCTTCTGCTGGACTTGCGCTGAATTTTAGGCCAGAATTTCTCCTAGACTTGGCCGCAATATCACCTGCATTTTGGTTCAAATTTTTCCTAGATTTGGACTTCAATTTCTCCTGGACTTGGGTCCAAATTTCTCCTGGAGTTCAGGTGGAGTATCTCCTGGAGTTGGACTGGAATTTCTGCAGGATTTGGGCTGGAATTTCTCCTGGACTTGGGCCTCATTTTAGGCTGGAATTACTCCTGGTTTGAGGCCTGAATTTCTCTAGGACCTGTTCTTGAAATTCTCCTCGCTATGGACTGGATTTTGTCTGCTCTTGTGCTAAAATTTCTCCTCGACTTTGGCTACATTTTAGGCTGGAATTTCTCCTGGATATGGGCTGGATTTATGCTGGAATTTCTCCTGGACTTGGGCATAATTTTCTCCTGCAGTTCGGGTTGACTATCTCCTGAAACTGGAGTGGAGTTTGGCTGCTCTTAGGCTAAAATTTCTGCTGGACTTGGGCTGCATTTTAGGCTGGATTTTCTCCTGGACTTGGGCCTGAATTTCTTCTGCACGCGGGCTGGAATTTCTGTTGGGCTTGGGGCTGAATTTCTCCTGGACATGGTCTGGATTTATGCTGGAATTTCTCCTGGACTTAGGCCTAAATATCTTTTGGAGTTCAGGTGGACTATCTCCTGGACTTGGACTGGAATTTCTGCTGCACTTGGGCTGCAATTTCTCCTGGCTACAGGGGCGAGAAGGTGTGCCTTCAGGGGTGAGGGGGCGTGCTTTCAGTTGCGAGGGGGCGTGCCTTAAAGCTGGAGAGATCCAGGCCACAATGCAGGCCAAATTCGAGGTCACTTCCAGGGGAAACCTGGGCTCCAGCGCAGGTCAAATCTGGGATTCGGCGCAGGAGAAATTGGAGCTGGCATGCAGGAGCAATTTCAGGGAGTCCAGCAGAAATTGAAGGTTGCAGTGCAGGAGAAATTTTGGCCAGAGTTCAAGAGAAATTAGAGGGCACGTTGAGGAGAAATTCGGGCTCTACTACAGGGGAAATTTGGGCCAGAATCCAGGGGAAATTCAGACCCAAGTGCACGAGAAATTCTCACCCAAATCCTGGTGAAATTCAGACCCAAGTCCCTATGAAATTCAGGCCCAATTCAGTGGGCCTCATGACATTTCCTCATTACAGTTAAGGATGAGAGGGAACTAAGACATGCCCTGCCAGCCCTGACCCTTCTGGCAGTCTGGGGAGATCAGCACCAGCTGGGAATGCCAACAAGAGCCTGCCCCAATTAAGGCCAGGCTGGGAGATTGCTTAGGCCTGAAGTCAATTATCTCATGACTCTCTAAATAGAGGGAGGCTCCATGGCTGACCCTTGCTTTCTCCTGGTCTGCAGGGGCTGCACCCAGCATGTCCCTCGGAGTGGGATGGCACTCAGAGCTCCACACCCCCCAGTTTGGGAAAGGAGAGAGCGGTCGACACGGCCTGGGCTGAAAAGCCTCCTGGAGGCTCAGCTCTGCTCCTGTTGAGACATGCTGACATGTGACGGGAAGGCTTGCACCAGGCTCCAGAAGCGTTTGAACAGGTACCTTCCTAGCAAGATGCGTATCTGCACGGCCATTTCTGTCTCTGGCGGGGGGAGCGTGTGCGTGCAGCTGCGTGCTGGGAACTGTGTTAACCCTTTGCTGGAGTTGCTGCGCTGATGGATGGAGAGTCGGGACCCGCTGGGGAATGGTGTGATCTGACTGTGGGCCAGATGGGAATAGTGTGAAGGGACTTTGTGCAAAACTTGGGGGCAGCACCAGTTCAAAGCCCAAACTCCACAGGTTGTGCTCCTGTCCCCAGTTCCTTAGGCATAAAGCGTTAGTCTGGAGTGGGGCCTGCGGTGGACCCAGCCGCAGGTGGATTTCTCTTCGGCGGAGTGTAGAAAGGCGTGGGAATCTGACGTCCCAGCGTTGGAGAGATCTGAGGGACAGGTCTCGGACCTCTTCTTGAGTTTCTCCTGGATGTGGGCTGCATTTTAGAATGGAAATTCTCCTGGACTTGGGCCCAAATTTCTCCTAGAGATCGGGTGCACTATCTCCGGGATTTGGACTGGAATTCCTGTGGCACTTGGGCTGGAATTTCTCCTGGACATGGACCATATTTTAGGATAGATTTAGTCCTGTTTTGAGGCCTGGCTTGCTCCACCCCCTGCTCTTGAGATTCTCCCGGAGGTGGCCTGCATTTTGGCTGCATTTTGGGCTGGAGCTTCTCGTGGTTTGAGGCCTGGCTTGCTCCACCCCCTGCTCTTGATATTCTCCCAGATATAGGGTTGGATTTTGGCTACTTTTTGTGCTGGAGCTTCTCGTGGTTTGAGGCCTGGCTTGCTCCAACCCCTGCTCTTGAGGTTCTCCCGGAGGTGGGCTGGATTTTGGCTGCCTTTTGGGCTGGAGCTTCTCGTGGTTTGAGGCCTGGCTTGCTCCCCCCCCTGCTCTTGAGGTTGTCCAAGATATAGGGTTGGATTTTGGCTCTCTTTTGGGCTGGAGCTTTTCGTGGTTTGAGGCCTGGCTTGCTCCACCCCGTGCTCTTGAGATTCTCCCGGATGTGGGCTGAATTTTGGCTGCTTTTTGGACTGGAGCTTCTCGTGGTGTGGGGCCTGGCTTACTCCACCCCCTGCTCTTGATATTCTCACGCAGGTGGGCTGTGATTTGGCTGCCTTTGGGCTGGAGCTTCTCGTGGTTTGAGGCCTGGCTTGCTCCACCCCCTGCTCTTGAGATTCTCCCGGATGTGGGCTGCATTTTGGCTGCCTTTTGGGCTGGAGCTTCTCGTGGTTTGAGGCCTGGCTTGCTCCAGCTCCTACTCTTAAGATTCTCCCGGATGTGGGCTGGATTTTGGATGCATTGTGGGCTGGAGCTTCTCGTGGTTTGAGGCCTGGCTTGCTCCACCCCCTGCTCTTGAAATTCTCCAGGATGTGGGCTGGATTTTGGCTACATTTTGGGCTGGAGCTTCTCGTGGTTTGAGGCCTGGCTTGCTCCACCCCCTGCTCTTGAGATTCTCCCGGATTTGGGCTGGATTTTGGCTCCATTTTGGGCTGGAGCTTCTCGTGGTTTGAGGCCTGGCTTGCTCCACCCCCTGCTCTTGATATTCTCCCGGATGTGGGCTGGAATTTGGCTGCCTATTGGGCTGGAGCTTTTCGTGGTTTGAGGCCTGGCTTGCTCCACCCCCTGCTCTTGATATTCTCCCAGATGTGGGCTGCATTTTGGCTGCCTTTTGGGCTGGAGCTTCTCGTGGTTTGAGGCCTGGCTTGCTCCACCCCCTGCTCTTGATATTCTCCTGGATGTGGGCTGCATTTTGGCTGCATTTTGGGCTGGAGATTCTCGTGGTTTGAGGCCTGGCTTGCTCCACCCCCTGCTCTTGATATTCTCCCAGATACAGGGTTGGATTTTGGCTGCCTTTTGGGCTGTAGCTTCTCGTGGTTTGAGGCCTGGCTTGCTCCACCCCCTGCTCTTGAGATTCTCCCGGATGTGGGCTGCATTTTGGCTGCCTTTTGGGCTGGAGCTTCTCGTGGTTTGGGGCCTGGCTTGCTCCACCCCCTGCTCTTGAGATTCTCCTGGATGTGGGCTGGGGTTTGGCTGCATTTTGGGCTGGATCTTCTCGTGGTTTCAGGCCTGGCTTGCTCCAACCCCTGCTCTTGAGATTCTCCCCGAAGTGGGAGGCATTTTTGGCAGAATTTTGGGCTGGAGCTTCTCGTGGTTTGGGGCCTCACTTGCTCCACCCCCTGCTCTTGAGATTCTCACGGAAGTGGGCTGGATTTTGGCTGCCTTTTGGGCTGGAGCTTCTCGTGGTTTGAGGCCTGGCTTGCTCCACCCCCTGCTCTTGATATTCTCCCGGATGTGGGCTGCATTTTGGCTGCCTTTTCTGCTGGAGCTTCTCGTGGTTTGAGGCCTGGCTTGCTCCATCCCCTGCTCTTGAGATTCTCCCGGATGTGGGCTGCATATTGGCTGCATTTTGGGCTGGAGATTATCGTGGTTTGAGGCCTGGCTTGCTCCACCCCCTGCTCTTGATATTCTCCCAGATATAGTGTTGGATTTTGGCTGCATTTTGCGCCGGAGCTTCTTGTGGTTTGAGGCCTGGCTTGCTCCACCCCCTGCTCTTGAGATTCTCCCAGATGTGGGCTGGATTTTGGCTACAGTTTGGGCTGGATCTTCTCGTGGTTTGAGGCCTGGCTTGCTCCACCCCCTGCTTTTGAGATTGTCCAAGATACAGGGTTGGATTTTGGCTGCATTTTGGGCTGGAGCTTCTCATGGTTTGGGGCCTGGCTTGCTCCACCCCCTGCTCTTGAGATTCTCCCGGAAGTGGGCTGGATTTTGGCTGCCTTTTGGGCTGGAGCTTCTCGTGGTTTGAGGCCTGGCTTGCTCCACCCCCTGCTCTTGACGTTCTCCCGGAGGTGGGCTGGATTTTGGCTGCCTTTTGGGCTGGAGCTTCACGTGGTTTGAGGCCTGGCTTCCTGCACCCCCTGCTCTTGAGGTTGTCCAAGATATAGGGTTGGATTTTGGCTCTCTTTTGTGGTGGAGCTTTTCGTGGTTTGAGGCCTGGCTTGCTCCACCCCCTGCTCTTGAGATTCTCCCAGATATAGGGTTGTATTTTGGCTGCCTTTTGGGCTGGAGCTTCTCGTGGTTTGAGGCCTGGCTTGCTCCACCCCCTGCTCTTGATATTCTCCCGCAGGTGGGCTGTGTTTTGGCTGCCTTTGGGCTGGAGCTTCTCGTGGTTTGGGGCCGGGCTTGCTCCACACCCTGCTCTTGATATTCTCCTGGATGTGGTCTGCATTTTGGGTGCCATTTGGGCTGGAGCTTCTCGGGGTTTGAGGCCTGGCTTGCTCCACCCCCTGCTCTTGAGATTCTCCCGGATGTGGGCTGCATTTTGGCTGCATTTTGGGCTGGAGGTTCTCGTGGTTTGAGGCCTGGCTTGCTCCAGCTCCTACTCTTGATATTCTCCCAGATATAGGGTTCGATTTTGGCTGCCTTTTGCGCTGGAGCTTCTCGTGGTTTGAGGCCTGGCTTGCTCCACCCCCTGCTCTTGAGATTGTCCAAGATATAGGGTTGGATTTTGGCTCTCTTTTGGGCTGGAGGTTTTCGTGGTTTGGGGCCTGGCTTTCTCCAACCCCTGCTCTTGATATTCTCCCGCAGTTGGGCTGCATTTTGGCTGTTTTTGGGCTGGAGCTTCTCGTGGTTTGAGGCCTGGCTTGCTCCACCCCCTGCTCTTGAGATTCTCCCGGATGTGGGCTGGATTTTGGCTGCATTTTGGGCTGGAGCTTCTCGTGGTTTGAGGCCTGGCTTGCTCCACCCCCTGCTCTTGAGATTCTCCCGGATGTGGGCTGGAATTTGGCTGCCTTTTGTGCTGGAGCTTCTCGTGGTTTGAGGCCTGGCTTGCTCCACCCCCTGCTCTTGAGATTCTCCCGGATGTGGGCTGGATTTTGGCTGCATTTTGGGCTGGAGCTTCTCGTGGTTTGAGGCCTGGCTTGCTCCACCCCCTGCTCTTGATATTCTTCTGGACGTGGGCTGGAGTTTGGCTGCATTTTGGGCTGGATCTTCTCGTGGTTTCAGGCCTGGCTTGCTCCAACCCCTGCTCTTGAGATTCTCCCCGAAGTGGGAGGCATTTTTGGCAGAATTTTGGGCTGGAGCTTCTCGTGGTTTGGGGCCTGGCTTGCTCCACCCCCTGCTCTTGAGATTCTCCCGGATGTGGGCTGCATTTTGGCTGCCTTTTGGGCTGGAGCTTCTCATGGTTTGAGGCCTGGCTTGCTCCACCCCCTGTTCTTGATATTCTGCTCCATGTGGGCTGCATTTTGGCTGCCTTTTGGGCTGGAGCTTCTCGTGGTTTGAGGCCTGGCTTGCTCCACCCCCTGCTCTTGAGATTCTCCCGGATGTAGGGCTGGATTTTGGCTGCATTTTGGGCAGGAGCCTCTCGTGGTTTGAGACCTGGCTTGCTCCTCCCCCTGCTCTTGATATTCTCCCGGATGTGGGCTGCATTTTGGGCTGGAGCTTCTCGTGGTTTGAGGCCTGGCTTACTCCAGCACCTACTCTTGATATTCTAACACATATAGGGTTGGATTTTGGCTGCCTTTTGTGCTGGAGCTTCTCGTGGTTTGAGGCCTGCCTTGCTCCACCCCCTTCTCTTGATATTCTCCCGGATGTGGGCTGGAATTTGGCTTCCTTTTGGGCAGGAGCTTCTCGTGGTTTGAGACCTGGCTTGCTCCTCCCCCTGCTCTTGAGATTCTCCCGGATGTGGGCTGCATTTTGGCTACATTTTGGGCTGGAGCTTCTCGTGGTTTGAGGCCTGGCTTGCTCCACCCCCTGCTCTTGAGATTCTCCCGGATGTGGGCTGGATTTTGGCTGCCTTTAGGGCTGGAGCGTCTCGTGGTTTGGGGCCTGGCTTGCTCCACCCCCTGCTCTTGATATTCTCCTGGATGTGGTCTGCATTTTGGGTGCCATTTGGGCTGCAGCTTCTCGTGGTTTGAGGCCTGGCTTGCTCCACCCCCTGCTCTTGATATTCGTCTGGACGTGGGCTGGAGTTTGGCTGCATTTTGGGCTGGATCTTCTCGTGGTTTCAGGCCTGGCTTGCTCCAACCCCTGCTCTTGAGATTCTCCCCGAAGTGGGAGGCATTTTTGTCCGAATTTTGGGCTGGAGCTTCTCGTGGTTTGGGGCCTGGCTTGCTCCACCCCCTGCTCTTGAGATTCTCCCGGAGGTGGGCTGCATTTTGGCTGCCTTTTGGGCTGGAGCTTCTCATGGTTTGAGGCCTGGCTTGCTCCACCCCCTGTTCTTGATATTCTCCTCCATGTGGGCTGCATTTTGGCTGCATTTTGGGCTGGAGCTTCTCGTGGTTTGAGGCCTGGCTTGCTCCACCCCCTGCTCTTGAGATTCTCCCGGATGTAGGGCTGGATTTTGGCTGCATTTTGGGCTGGAGCTTCTCGTGGTTTGAGACCTGGCTTGCTCCACCCTCTGCTCTTGAGATTCTCCCGGACGTGGGCTGCATTTTGGCTGCCTTTTGGGCTGGAGCTTCTCGTGGTTTGAGGCCTGGCTTGCTCCAGCCCCTGCTCTTGATATTCTCCCGGATGTGGGCTGCATTTTGGCTGCCTATTGGGCTGGAGCTTCTTGTGGTTTGGGGCCTGGCTTGCTCCACCCCCTGCTCTTGATATTCTCCCGGATGTGGGCTGCATTTTGGCTGCCTTGTGGGCTGGAGCTTCTCGTGGTTTGAGGCCTGGCTTGCTCCACCCCCTGCTCTTGAGATTCTCCCGGAGGTGGGCTGCATTTTGGCTGAATTTTGGGCTGGAGCTTCTCGTGGTTTGAGGCCTGGCTTGCTCCACCCCCTGCTCTTCAGATTCTCCCGGATGTGGGCTGGATTTTGGCTGCCTTTTTGGCTGGAGCTTCTCGTGGTTTGAGGCCTGGCTTGCTCCACCCCCTGCTCTTGATATTCTCCAAGATTTGGGTGCATTTTGGCTGCATTTTGGGCTGGAGCTTCTCGTGGTTTGAGGCCTGGCTTGCTCCACCCCCTGCTCTTGATATTCTCCTGGAGGTGGGCTGCACTTTGGCTGCATTTAGGGCTGGAGCTTCTCGTGGTTTGAGGCCTGGCTTGCTCCACCCCCTGCTCTTGATGTTCTCCCTGATGTGGGCTGAATTTTGGCTGCCTTTTGGGGTCTAGCTTCTCGTGGTTTGAGGCCTGGCTTGCTCCACCCCCTGCTCTTGATATTCTCCTGGATGTGGTCTGCATTTTGGGTGCCATTTGGGCTGCAGCTTCTCGTGGTTTGAGGCCTGCCTTGCTCCACCCCCTGCTCTTGATATTCGTCTGGACGTGGGCTGGAGTTTGGCTGCATTTTGGGCTGGATCTTCTCGTGGTTTGAGGCCTGGTTTGCTCCAACCCCTGCTCTTGAGATTCTCCCCGAAGTGGGAGGCATTTTGTCAGAATTTTGGGCTGGAGCTTCTCGTGGTTTGGGGCCTGGCTTGCTCCACCCCCTGCTCTTGAGATTCTCCCGGAGGTGGGCTGGATTTTGGCTGCCTTTTGGGCTGGAGCTTCTCGTGGTTTGAGGCCTGGCTTGCTCCACCCTCTGCTCTTGAGATTCTCCCGGACGTGGGCTGCATTTTGGCTGCCTTTTGGGCTGGAACTTCTCATGGTTTGAGGCCTGGCTTGCTCCACCCCCTGCTCTTGAGATTCTCCCGGATATGGGCTGGCTTTTGGCTGCCTTTTGGGCTGGAGCTTCTAGTGGTTTGGGGGCTCGCTTGTTCCACCCCCTGCTCTTGAGATTCTCCCGGAGGTGGGCTGCATTTTGGCTGAATTTTGGGCTGGAGCTTCTCGTGGTTTGAGGCCTGGCTTGCTCCACCCCCTGCTCTTCAGATTCTCCCGGATGTGGGCTGGATTTTGGCTGCCTTTTTGGCTGGAGCTTCTCGTGGTTTGAGGCCTGGCTTGCTCCACCCCCTGCTCTTGATATTCTCCAAGATGTGGGTGCATTTTGGCTGCATTTTGGGCTGGAGCTTCTCGTGGTTTGGGGCCTGGCTTGCTCCACCCCCTGCTCTTGATATTCTCCTGGAGGTGGGCTGCACTTTGG
The DNA here is from genome assembly GCA_027574665.1 of Rhynochetos jubatus. Classification (NCBI taxonomy): domain Eukaryota; kingdom Metazoa; phylum Chordata; class Aves; order Eurypygiformes; family Rhynochetidae; genus Rhynochetos; species Rhynochetos jubatus. Next base: position 2,514,795 of record CM050669.1, read on the forward strand.
CTGCATTTAGGGCTGGAGCTTCTCGTGGTTTGAGGCCTGGCTTGCTCCACCCCCTGCTCTTGATGTTCTCCCTGATGTGGGCTGAATTTTGGCTGCCTTTTGGGGTCTAGCTTCTCGTGGTTTGAGGCCTGGCTTGCTCCACCCCCTGCTCTTGATATTCTCCTGGATGTGGTCTGCATTTTGGGTGCCATTTGGGCTGCAGCTTCTCGTGGTTTGAGGCCTGCCTTGCTCCACCCCCTGCTCTTGATATTCGTCTGGACGTGGGCTGGAGTTTGGCTGCATTTTGGGCTGGATCTTCTCGTGGTTTGAGGCCTGGTTTGCTCCAACCCCTGCTCTTGAGATTCTCCCCGAAGTGGGAGGCATTTTGTCAGAATTTTGGGCTGGAGCTTCTCGTGGTTTGGGGCCTGGCTTGCTCCACCCCCTGCTCTTGAGATTCTCCCGGAGGTGGACTGCATTTTGGCTGCCTTTTGGGCTGGAGCTTCTCATGGTTTGAGGCCTGGCTTGCTCCACCCCCTGTTCTTGATATTCTCCTCCATGTGGGCTGCATTTTGGCTGCATTTTGGGCTGGAGCTTCTCGTGGTTTGAGGCCTGGCTTGCTCCACCCCCTGCTCTTGAGATTGTCCCCTAAGTGGGCTGGATTTTGGCTGCCTTTTGGGCTGGAGCTTCTCATGGTTTGAGGCCTGGCTTGCTCCACCCCCTGCTCTTGAGATTCTCCCGGATGTAGGGCTGGATTTTGGCTGCATTTTGGGCTGGAGCTTCTCGTGGTTTGAGGCCTGGCTTGCTCCAGCCCCTGCTCTTGATATTCTCCCGGATGTGGGCTGCATTTTGGCTGCCTATTGGGCTGGAGCTTCTTGTGGTTTGGGGCCTGGCTTGCTCCACCCCCTGCTCTTGAGATTCTCCCGGATATGGGCTGCATTTTGGTTGCATTTTGGGCTGGAGCTTCTCGTGGTTTGAGGCCTGGCTTGCTCCACCCCCTGCTCTTGAGATTCTCCCGGATGTGGGCTGCATTTTGGCTGCCTTTTGGGCTGGAGCTTCTCGTGTTTTGAGGCCTGGCTTGCTCCACCCCCTGCTCTTGAGATTCTCCCGGATGTGGGCTGGAATTTGGCTGCCTTTTGGGCTGGAGCTTCTCATGGTTTGAGGCCTGGCTTGCTCCACCCCCTGCTCTTGATATTCTCCCGGATGTGGGCTGGAATTTGGCTTCCTTTTGGGCAGGAGCTTCTCGTGGTTTGAGACCTGGCTTGCTCCTCCCCCTGCTCTTGATATTCTCCCGGATGTGGGCTGCATTTTGGCTGCCTTGTGGGCTGGAGCTTCTCGTGGTTTGAGGCCTGGCTTGCTCCACCCCCTGCTCTTGAGATTCTCTGCGAAGTGGGCTGCATTTTTGGCTGAATTTTGGGGTGGAGCTTCTCGTGGTTTGGGGCCTGGCTTGCTCCACTCCCTGCTCTTGAGATTCTCCCGGAGGTGGGCTGGATTTTGGCTGCCTTTTGGGCTGGAGCTTCTCGTGGTTTGAGGCCTGGCTTGCTCCACCCTCTGCTCTTGAGATTCTCCCGGATGGGGGCTGCATTTTGGCTGCCTTTTGGGCTGGAACTTCTCATGGTTTGAGGCCTGGCTTGCTCCACCCCCTGCTCTTGAGATTCTCCCGGATGTGGGCTGCATTTTGGCTGCCTTTTGGGCTGGAGCTTCTCGTGGTTTGGGGGCTCCCTTGTTCCACCCCCTGCTCTTGAGATTCTCCCGGATGTGGGCTGCATTTTGGCTGCCTTTTTGGCTGGAGCTTCTCGTGGTTTGAGGCCTGGCTTGCTCCACCCCCTGCTCTTGATATTCTCCTGGAGGTGGGTGCATTTTGGCTGCATTTTGGGCTGGAGCTTCTCGTGGTTTGAGGCCTGGCTTGCTCCACCTCCTGCTCTTGAGATTCTCCTGGATGTGGGCTGCATTTTGGCTGCCTTTTGGGCTGGAGCTTCTCGTGGTTTGAGGCCTGGCTTGCTCCACCCCCTGCTCTTGATATTCTCCCCGAAGTGGGCTGGATTTTGGCTGCCTTTTGGGCTGGAGCTTCTCGTGGTTTGGGGCCTGGCTTGCTCCACCCCCTGCTCTTGATATTCTCCCGGAGGTGGCCTGGAATTTGGCTGCCTTTAGGGCTGGAGCTTCTCATGGTTTGAGGCCTGGCTTGCTCCACCCCCTGCTCTTGAGATTCTCCTGGATGTGGGCTGCATTTTGACTATATTTTCGGCTTCAGCTTTTTGGGTTTTGAGGCCTGGCTTGCTCCACCCCCTGCTCTTGACGTTCTCCCGGAGGTGGGTTGGATTTTGTCTGCATTTTGGGCTGGACCTTCTCGTGGTTTGAGGCCTGGCTTGCTCCATCCCCTGCTCTTGAGATTCTCCCAGATGTGGGCTGCATTTTGGCTGCCATTTGGGCTGGAGCTTCTCGTGGTTTGAGGCCTGGCTTGCTCCACCTCCTGCTCTTGAGATTCTCCTGGATGTGGGCTGCATTTTGGCTGCCTTTTGGGCTGGAGCTTCTCGTGGTTTGAGGCCTGGCTTGCTCCACCCACTACTCTTGATATTCTCCCCGAAGTGGGCTGCATTTTGGCTGCCTTTTGGGCTGGAGCTTCTCGTGGTTTGAGGCCTGGCTTGCTCCACCCCCTGCTCTTGAGATTCTCCCGGATGTGGCCTGGAATTTGACTGCTTTTTGGGATGGAGCTTCTCGTGGTTTGGGGCCTGGCTTGCTCCAGCCCCTGCTCTTGATATTCTCCCGGATGTGGCCTGGAATTTGACTGCCTTTTGGGCTGGAGCTTCTCGTGGCTTGGGGCCTCGCTTGCTCCACCCCCTGTTCTTGAGATTCTCCCGGATGTGGGCTGCACTTTGGTTGCCTTTTGGGCTGGAGCTTCTCATGGTTTGAGGCCTGGCTTGCTCCACCCCCTGCTCTTGAGATTCTCCCAGATGTGGGCTGCATTTTGGCTGCCTTTTGGGCTGGAGCTTCTCGTGGTTTGGGGCCTGGCTTGCTCCACCCCCTGTTCTTGAGATTCTCCCAGATGCGGGCTGGCTTTTGGCTGCCTTTTGGGCTGGAGCTTCTCGTGGTTTGAGGCCTGGCTTGCTCCACCCCCTGCTCTTGAGTTTCTCCCGGAGGTGGGCTGCATTTTGGCTGCCTTTTGTGCTGGAGCTTCTCGTGGTTTGGGGCCTTCCTTGCTCCACCCCCTGCTCTTGAGATTCTCCCGGAGGTGGGCTGGATTTTGGCTGCCTTTTGGGCTGGAGCTTCTCGTGGTTTGAGGCCTGGCTTGCTCCACCCCCTGCTCTTGAGATTCTCCCGGATGTGGGCTGCATTTTGGCTGCCTTTTGGGCTGGAGATTGTCGTGGTTTGAGGCCTGGCTTGCTCCACCCCCTGCTCTTGAGATTCTCCAGGAGGTGGGCTGCATTTTGGCTGCTTTTTGGGGTCTAGCTTCTCGTGGTTTGAGGCCTGGCTTGCTCCAACCCCTGCTCTTGAGATTCTCCCGGATGTGGGCTGCATTTTGGCTGCCTTTTGGGCTGGAGCTTCTCGTGGTTTGAGGCCTGGCTTGCTCCACCTCCTGCTCTTGAGATTCTTCCCGACGTGGGCTGGATTTTTGGGTGAGTTTTGGGCTTCAGATTCTTGTGCTTTGGGGCCTGGCTTGCTCCACCCCCTGCTCCTGAAATTCTCCCGGATGTGGGCTGCATTTTGGCTGCCTTTTGGGCAGGAGCTTCTCGTGGTTTGAGGCCTGGCTTGCTCCACCTCCTGCTCTTGATTTTCTCCTGGATGTGGGCTGCATTTTGGCTGCCTTTTGGGCTGGAGCTTCTCGTGGTTTGGGGCCTGGCTTGCTCCACCCCCTGCTCTTGATATTCTCCTGGAGGTGGTCTGGAATTTGGCTGCTTTTTGGGCTGGAGCTTCTCGTGGTTTGGGGCCTGGCTTGCTCCACCCCCTGCTCTTGATATTCTCCCGGAAGTGGTCTGGAATTTGGCTGCTTTTTGGGCTGGACCTTCTCGTGGTTTGAGGCCTGGCTTGCTCCACCCCCTGCTCTTGAGATTCTCCCGGATGTGGGCTGCATTTTGGCTGCATTTTGGGCTGGAGCTTCTCGTGGTTTGAGGCCTGGCTTGCTCCACCCCCTGCTCTTGAGATTCTCCCGGAGGTGGGCTGCATTTTGGCTGCCTTTTGGGCTGGAGCTTCTCGTGGTTTGAGGCCTGGCTTGCTCCACCCCCTGCTCTTGAGATTCTCCCAGATATGGGCTGGCCTTTGGCTGCCTTTTGGGCTGGAGCTTCTCGTGGTTTGAGGCCTGGCTTGCTCCACCCCCTGCTCTTGATATCCTCCGGGAGTTGGGCTGGATTTTGGCTGCCGTATGGGCTGGATCTTCTCGTGGTTTGAGGCCTGGATTGCTCCACCCCCTGCCCTTGAGATTGTCCCCTAAGTGGGCTGGATTTTGGCTGCCTTTTGGGCTGGAGCTTCTCGTGGTTTGAGGCCTGGCTTGCTCCACCCCCTGCTCTTGATATTCTCCCGGACGTGGGCTGCATTTTGGCTGCATTTTGGGCTGGAGCTTCTCGTGGTTTGAGGCCTGGCTTGCTCCACCCCCTGCTCTTGAGATTCTCCCGGATGTGGGCTGCATTTTGGCTGCCTTTTGGGCTGGAGATTGTCGTGGTTTGAGGCCTCGCTTGCTCTACCCCCTGCTCTTGAGATTCTCCCGGAGGTGGGCTGCATTTTGGCTGAATTTTGGGCTGGAGCTTCTCGTGGTTTGGGGCCTGGCTTGCTCCACCCCCTGCTCTTGAGATTCTCCCGGATGTGGGCTGGATTTTGGCTGCCTTTTGGGCTGGAGCTTCTCGTGGTTTAGGGGCTGGCTTGTTCCACCCCCTGCTCTTGATATTCTCCCCGAAGTGGGCTGGATTTTGGCTGCCTTTTGGGCTGGAGCTTCTCGTGGTTTAGGGGCTGGCTTGTTCCACCCCCTGCTCTTGATATTTTCCCGGATGTGGGCTGCATTTTGGCTGCCTTTTGGGCTGGAGCTTCTTGTGGTTTGAGGCCTGGCCTGCTCCACCCCCTGCTCTTGAGATTCTCCTGGATGTGGGCTGCATTTTGGCTGCCTTTTGGGCTGGAGATTGTCGTGGTTTGGGGCCTGGCTTGCTCCACCCCCTGCTCTTGAGATTCTCCCGGAGGTGGTCTGCATTTTGGCTGCCTTTAGGGCTGGAGCTTCTCATGGTTTGAGGCCTGGCTTGCTCCACCCCCTGCTCTTGATATTCTGCCAGATGTGGGCTGGCTTTAGGCTGCCTTTTGGGGTGGAACTTCTCGTGGTTTGAGGCCTGGCTTGCTCCACCCCCTGCTCTTGAGATTCTCCCGGAGGTGGGCTGGATTTTGGCTGCCGTATGGGCTGGAGCTTCTCGTGGTTTGAGGCCTGGATTGCTCCAACCCCTGCTCTTGAGATTGTCCCCGAAGTGGGCTGGATTTTGGCTGCATTTTGGGCGGGAGCTTCTCGTGTTTGGGGGCTGGCTTGCTCCACCCCCTGTTCTTGAGATTCTCCCGGATGTGGGCTGGCTTTTGGCTGCCTTTTGGGCTGGAGATTCTCGTGGTTTGGGGGCTGGCTTTTTCCACCCCCTGCTCTTGAGATTCTCCCAGATGTGGGCTGCATTTTGGCTGCCTTTTGGGCTGGAGCTTCTCGTGGTTTGAGGCCTGGCTTGCCCCACCCCCTGCTCTTGAGATTCTCCCGGAGGTGGGCTGGATTTTGGCTGCCTTTTGGGCTGGAGCTTCTCGTGGTTTGAGGCCTGGCTTGCTCCACCCCCTGCTCTTGATATTCTCCCCGAAGTGGGCTGGATTTTGGCTGCCTTTTGGGCTGGAGCTTCTCGTGGTTTAGGGGCTGGCTTGTTCCACCCCCTGCTCTTGATATTCTCCCCGAAGTGGGCTGGATTTTGGCTGCCTTTTGGGCTGGAGCTTCTCGTGGTTTAGGGGCTGGCTTGTTCCACCCCCTGCTCTTGATATTTTCCCGGATGTGGGCTGCATTTTGGCTGCCTTTTGGGCTGGAGCTTCTTGTGGTTTGAGGCCTGGCCTGCTCCAACCCCTGCTCTTGAGATTCTCCTGGATGTGGGCTGCATTTTGGCTGCCTTTTGGGCTGGAGATTGTCGTGGTTTGGGGCCTGGCTTGCTCCACCCCCTGTTCTTGAGATTCTCCCACATGCGGGCTGGCTTTTCGCTGCCTTTTGGGCTGGAGCTTCTCGTGGTTTGGGGGCTGGCTTGTTCCACCCCCTGCTCTTGATATTCTCCCCGATGTGGGCTGCATTTTGGCTGCCTTTTGGGCTGGAGCTTCTCGTGGTTTGAGGCCTGGCTTGCTCCACCCCCTGCTCTTGAGATTCTCCCGGAGGTGGGCTGGATTTTGGCTCCATTTTGGGCTGGAGCTTCTCGTGGTTTGAGACCTGGCTTGCTCCACCCCCTGCTCTTGATATTCTCCCGGATGTGGGCTGCATTTTGGCTGTCTTTTGGGCTGGAGCTTCTCGTGGTTTAGGGGCTGGCTTGTTCCACCCCCTGCTCTTGAGATTCTCCCGGATGTGGGCTGCATTTTGGCTGCCTTTTGGGCTGGAGCTTCTCGTGGTTTGGGGCCTGCCTTGCTCCACCCCCTGCTCTTGATATCCTCCGGGATTTGGGCTGGATTTTGGCTGCCGTATGGGCTGGAGCTTCTCGTGGTTTAGGGGCTGGCTTGTTCCACCCCCTGCTCTTGAGATTCTCCCGGAGGTGGGCTGGATTTTGGCTGCATTTTGGGCTGGAGCTTCTCGTGGTTTGGGGCCTGCCTTGCTCCACCCCCTGCTCTTGAGTTTCTCCCGGAGGTGGGCTGGATTTTGGCTACATTTTGGGCTGGAGCTTCTCGTGGTTTGAGGCCTGGCTTGCTCCACCCCCTGCTCTTGAGATTCTCCCGGAGGTGGGCTGGATTTTGGCTGCCTTTTGGGCTGGAGCTTCTCGTGGTTTGAGGCCTGGCTTGCTCCACCCCCTGCTCTTGAGATTCTTCCCGACGTGGGCTGCATTTTTGCAGAGTTTTGGGCTGGAGATTCTCGTGCTTTGGGGCCTGGCTTGCTCCACCCCCTGCTCTTGAGATTCTCCCGGATGTGGGCTGGCATTTGGCTGCCTTTTGGGCTGGAGCTTCTCGTGGTTTGAGGCCTGGCTTGCTCCACCCCCTGCACTTGAGATTCTCCCGGATGTGGGCTGTATTTTGGCTGCCTTTTGGGCTGGAGCTTCTCGTGGTTTGGGGCCTGGCTTGCTCCACACCCTCCTCTTGAGATTCTCCTGGAGGTGGGCTGCATTTTGGCTGCCTTTAGGGCTGGAGCTTCTCATGGTTTGAGGCCTGGCTTGCTCCACCCCCTGTTCTTGAGATTCTCCCGGATGTGGGCTGCATTTTGGCTGCCTTTTGGGCTGGAGCTTCTCGTGGTTTGAGGCCTGGCTTGCTCCACCCCCTGCTCTTGAGATTCTCCCGGATGTGGGCTGCATTTTGGCTGCCTTTTGGGCTGGAGCTTCTCGTGGTATGGGGCCTGGCTTGCTCCACCCCGTTCTCTTGAGATTCTCCCAGATGTGGGCTGGCTTTTGACTGCCTTTTGGGCTGGAGCTTCTTGTGGTTTGGGGGCTGGCTTGTTCAACCCCCTTCTCTTGATATTCTCCCGGATGTGGGCTGCATTTTGGCTGCCTTTTGGGCTGGAGCTTCTCGTGGTTTGAGGCCTGGCTTGCTCCACCCCCTGCTCTTGAGATTCTCCCGGATGTGGGCTGGATTTTGGCTGCCTTTTGGGCTGGAGCTTCTCGTGGTTTGAGGCCTGGCTTGGTCCATCCCCTGCTCTTGATATTCTCCCGGAGGTGGACTGGCATTTGGCTGCCTTTTGGGCTTGAGCTTCTCGTGGTTTGAGGCCTGGCTTGCTCCAACCCCTGCTCTTGAGATTCTCCAGGAGGTGGGCTGCATTTTGGCTGCCTTTTGGGGTCTAGCTTCTCGTGGTTTGAGGCCTGGCTTGCTCCAACCCCTGCTCTTGAGATTCTCCCGGATGTGGGCTGCATTTTGGCTGCCTTTTGGGCTGGAGCTTCTCGTGGTTTGAGGCCTGGCTTGCTCCACTTCCTGCTCTTGAGATTCTTCCCGACGTGGGCTGGATTTTTGGGTGAGTTTTGGGCTTGAGATTCTCGTGCTTTGGGGCCTGGCTTGCTCCACCCCCTGCTCCTGAATTTCTCCCGGATGTGGGCTGCATTTTGGCTGCCTTTTGGGCTGGACATTCTCGTGCTTTGGGGCCTGGCTTGCTCCACCCCCTGCTCTTGATTTTCTCCCGGATGTGGCCTGCATTTTGGCTGCCTTTTGGGCTGGAGCTTCTCGTGGTTTGAGGCCTGGCTTGCCCCACCCCCTGCTCTTGAGATTCTCCCCGAAGTGGGCTGCATTTTGACTACATTTTCGGCTTCAGCTTTTTGGGGTTTGAGGCCTGGCTTGCTCCACCCCCTGCTCTTGATGTTCTCCCGGATGTGGGCTGAATTTTGTCTGCATTTTGGGCTGGAGCTTCTCGTGGTTTGAGGCCTGGCTTGCTCCACCCCCTGCTCTTGATTTTCTCCCGGATGTGGGCTGCATTTTGGCTGCTTTTTGGGCTGGAGCTTCTCGTGGTTTGGGGCCTGGCTTGCTCCACCACCTGCTTTTGAGATTCTCCTGGATGTGGGCTGCATTTTGGCTGCTTTTTGGGCTGGAGCTTCTCGTGGTTTGGGGCCTGGCTTGCTCCACCCCCTGCTCTTGATATCCTCCGGGAGTTGGGCTGGATTTTGGCTGCCGTATGGGCTGGAGCTTCTCGTGGTTTGAGGCCTGGCTTGCTCCACCCCCTGCTCTTGAGATTCTCCCGGAGGTGGGCTGGATTTTGGCTGCCTTTTGGGCTGGAGCTTCTCGTGGTTTGAGGCCTGGCTTGCTCCACCCCCTGCTCTTGAGATTCTTCCCGACGTGGGCTGCATTTTTGCAGAGTTTTGGGCTGGAGATTCTCGTGCTTTGGGGCCTGGCTTGCTCCACCCCCTGCTCTTGAGATTCTCCCGGATGTGGGCTGGCATTTGGCTGCCTTTTGGGCTGGAGCTTCTCGTGGTTTGAGGCCTGGCTTGCTCCACCCCCTGCACTTGAGATTCTCCCGGATGTGGGCTGTATTTTGGCTGCCTTTTGGGCTGGAGCTTCTCGTGGTTTGGGGCCTGGCTTGCTCCACCCCCTGCTCTTGAGATTCTCCTGGATGTGGGCTGCATTTTGGCTGCCTTTAGGGCTGGAGCTTCTCATGGTTTGAGGCCTGGCTTGCTCCACCCCCTGCTCTTGAGATTCTCCCGGATGTGGGCTGCATTTTGGCTGCCTTTTGGGCTGGAGCTTCTCGTGGTTTGAGGCCTGGCTTGCTCCACCCCCTGCTCTTGAGATTCTCCCGGATGTGGGCTGCATTTTGGCTGCATTTTGGCCTGCAGCTTCTCGTGGTATGGGGCCTGGCTTGCTCCACCCCGTTCTCTTGAGATTCTCCCAGATGTGGGCTGGCTTTTGACTGCCTTTTGGGCTGGAGCTTCTTGTGGTTTGGGGGCTGGCTTGTTCAACCCCCTTCTCTTGATATTCTCCCGGATGTGGGCTGCATTTTGGCTGCCTTTTGGGCTGGAGCTTCTCGTGGTTTGAGGCCTGGCTTGCTCCACCCCCTGCTCTTGAGATTCTCCCGGATGTGGGCTGGATTTTGGCTGCCTTTTGGGCTGGAGCTTCTCGTGGTTTGAGGCCTGGCTTGGTCCATCCCCTGCTCTTGATATTCTCCCGGAGGTGGACTGGCATTTGGCTGCCTTTTGGGCTTGAGCTTCTCGTGGTTTGAGGCCTGGCTTGCTCCAACCCCTGCTCTTGAGATTCTCCAGGAGGTGGGCTGCATTTTGGCTGCCTTTTGGGGTCTAGCTTCTCGTGGTTTGAGGCCTGGCTTGCTCCAACCCCTGCTCTTGAGATTCTCCCGGATGTGGGCTGCATTTTGGCTGCCTTTTGGGCTGGAGCTTCTCGTGGTTTGAGGCCTGGCTTGCTCCACTTCCTGCTCTTGAGATTCTTCCCGACGTGGGCTGGATTTTTGGGTGAGTTTTGGGCTTGAGATTCTCGTGCTTTGGGGCCTGGCTTGCTCCACCCCCTGCTCCTGAATTTCTCCCGGATGTGGGCTGCATTTTGGCTGCCTTTTGGGCTGGACATTCTCGTGCTTTGGGGCCTGGCTTGCTCCACCCCCTGCTCTTGATTTTCTCCCGGATGTGGGCTGCATTTTGGCTGCCTTTTGGGCTGGAGCTTCTCGTGGTTTGAGGCCTGGCTTGCCCCAGCCCCTGCTCTTGAGATTCTCCCCGAAGTGGGCTGCATTTTGACTACATTTTCGGCTTCAGCTTTTTGGGGTTTGAGGCCTGGCTTGCTCCACCCCCTGCTCTTGATGTTCTCCCGGATGTGGGCTGAATTTTGTCTGCATTTTGGGCTGGAGCTTCTCGTGGTTTGAGGCCTGGCTTGCTCCACCCCCTGCTCTTGATTTTCTCACGGATGTGGGCTGCATTTTGGCTGCTTTTTGGGCTGGAGCTTCTCGTGGTTTGGGGCCTGGCTTGCTCCACCACCTGCTCTTCAGATTCTCCTGGATGTGGGCTGCATTTTGGCTGCCTTTTGGGCTGGAGCTTCTCGTGCTTTGGGGCCTGGCTTGCTCCACCCCCTGCTCTTGAGATTCTCCCGGATGTGGGCTGCATTTTGCTGCCTTTTGGCTTCAGCTTCTCGTGGTTTGAGGCCTGGCTTGCTCCACCCCCTGCTCTTGATATCCTCCGGGAGTTGGGCTGGATTTTGGCTGCCGTATGGGCTGGAGCTTCTCGTGGTTTGAGGCCTGGCTTGCTCCACCCCCTGCTCTTGAGATTCTCCCGGATGTGGGCTGGATTTTGGCTGCCTTTTGGGCTGGAGCTTCTCGTGGTTTGAGGCCTGGCTTGCTCCAGCCCCTGCTCTTGAGATTCTCCCGGATGTGGGCTGGCATTTGGCTGCCTTTTGGGCTGGAGCTTCTCGTGGTTTGAGGCCTGGCTTGCTCCACCCCCTGCTCTTGAGATTCTCCCGGAAGTGGGCTGCATTTTGACTACATTTTCGGCTTCAGCTTTTTGGGGTTTGAGGCCTGGCTTGCTCCACCCCCTGCTCTTGATGTTCTCCCGGAGGTGGGCTGAATATTGTCTGCATTTTGGGCTGGAGCTTCTCGTGGTTTGAGGCCTGGCTTGCTCCACCCCCTGCTCTTGAGAATCTCCCGGATGTGGGCTGCATTTTGGCTGCTTTTTGGGCTGGAGCTTCTCGTGGTTTGAGGCCTGGCTTGCTCCACCCCCTGCTCTTGATATTCCCCTGGATGTGGGCTGCATTTTGGCTGCCTTTTGGGCTGGAGCTTCTCGTGGTTTGAGGCCTGGCTTGCTCCACCCCCTGCTCTTGAGATTCTCCCGGATGTGGGCTGCATTTTGGCTGCATTTTGGGCTGGAGCTTCTCGTGCTTTGGGGCCTGGCTTGCTCCACCCCCTGCTCTTGAGATTCTCCCGGATGTGGGCTGGAATTTGACTGCTTTTTGGGCTGGAGCTTCTCGTGGTTTGGGGCCTGGCTTGCTCCACCACCTGCTCTTGAGATTCTCCTGGATTTGGGCTGGATTTTGGCTGCCTTTTGGGCTGGAGCTTCTCGTGCTTTGGGGCCTGGCTTGCTCCACCCCCTGCTCTTGAGATTCTCCCAGATGTGGGCTGGCATTTGGCTGCTTTTTGGGCTGGAGCTTCTCGTGGTTTGGGGCCTGGCTTGCTCCACCACCTGCTCTTGAGATTCTCCTGGATATGGGCTGCATTCTGGCTGCCTTTTGGGCTGGAGCTTCTCGTGGTTTGAGGCCTGGCTTGCTCCAGCCCCTGCTCTTGAGATTCTCCCGGATATGGGCTGGCATTTGGCTGCCTTTTGGGCTGGAGCTTCTCCTGGTTTGAGGCCTGGCTTGCTCCACCCCCTGCTCTTGAGATTCTCCCGGAGGTGGGCTGCATTTTGGCTGCCTTTTGGGGTCTAGCTTCTCGTGGTTTGAGGCCTGGCTTGCTCCACCCCCTGCTCTTGAGATTCTCCCGGAGATGGGCTGGATTTTGTCTGCATTTTGGGCTGGAGCTTCTCGTGGTTTGAGGCCTGGCTTGCTCCACCTCCTGCTCTTGAGATTCTCCCGGATGTGGGCTGCATTTTGGCTGCCTTTTGGGCTGGAGCTTCTCGTGGTTTGAGGCCTGGCTTGCTCCACCCCCTGCTCTTGAGATTCTCCCGGAGTTGGGCTGCATTTTGGCTGCATTTTGGGCTGGAGCTTCTCGAGCTTTGAGGCCTGGCTTGCTCCAGCCCCTGCTCTTGATATTCTCCCGGATGTGGGCTGGCATTTGGCTGCCTTTTGGACTGGAGCTTCTCGTGGTTTGAGGCCTGGATTGCTCCACCTCCTGCTCTTGATTTTCTCCTGGATGTGGGCTGCATTTTGGCTGCCTTTTGGGCTGGAGATTCTCGTGCTTTGGGGCCTGGCTTGCTCCACCCCCTGCTCTTGAGATTCTCCCGGATGTGGGCTGCATTTTGGCTGCCTTTTCGGCTTCAGCTTTTCGGGGTTTGAGGCCTGGCTTGCTCCACCCCCTGCTCTTGAGATTCTCCCGGAGGTGGGCTGGATTTTGTCTGCATTTTGGGCTGGAGATTCTCGTGGTTTGAGGCCTGGCTTGCTCCAGCACCTGCTCTTGATATTCTCCCCGAAGTGGGTTGGATTTTGGCTGCCTTTTGGGCTGGAGCTTCTCGTGGTTTGGGGGCTGGCTTGCTCCACCCCCTGCTCTTGAGATTCTCCCCGAAGTGGGCTGCATTTTGGCTGCCTTTTGGGGTCTAGATTCTCGTGGTTTGAGGCCTGGCTTGCTCCACCTCCTGCTCTTGATATTCTCGTGGATGTGGGCTGCATTTTGGCTGCCTTTTGGGCTGGAGCTTCTCGTGGTTAGAGGCCTGGCTTGCTCCACCCACTGCTCTTGAGATTCTCCCGGATGTGGGCTGCATTTTGGGTGCCTTTTGGGCTGGAGGTTCTCGTGGTTTGAGGCCTGGCTTGCTCCACCCCCTGCTCTTGAGATTCTCCCTGATGTGGGCTGCATTTTGGCTGCCTTTTGGGATGGAGCTTCTCGTGGTTTGAGGCCTGGCTTGCTCCACCTCCTGCTCTTGATTTTCTCCTGGATGTGGGCTGCATTTTGTCTGCCTTTTGGGCTGGAGCTTCTCGTGGTTTGAGGCCTGGCTTGCTCCACCCCTTGCTCTTGAAATTCTCCTGGATGTGGGCTGCATTTTGGCTGCCTTTTCGGCTTCAGCTTTTCGGGGTTTGAGGCCTGGCTTGCTCCACCCCCTGCTCTTGAGATTCTCCCGGATGTGGGCTGCATTTTGTCTGCATTTTGGGCTGGAGCTTCTCGTGGTTTGGGGGCTGGCTTGCTCCACCCCCTGCTCTTGAGATTCTCCTGGATGTGGGCTGCATTTTGGCCGCCTTTTGGGCTGGAGCTTCTCGTGGTTAGAGGCCTGGCTTGCTCCACCTCCTGCTCTTGATATTCTTTTGGATGTGGGCTGCATTTTGGCTGCCTTTTGGGCTGGAGCTTCTCGTGGTTAGAGGCCTGGCTTGCTCCACCCCCTGCTCTTGAGATTCTCCTGGATGTGGGCTGGCTTTTGGCTGCATTTTGGGCTGGAGCTTCTCGTGGTTTGGGGGCTGGCTTGTTCCACCCCCTGCTCTTGAGATTCTCCAGGAGGTGGGCTGCATTTTGGCTGCCTTTTGGGTTGCAAATTCTCGTGGTTTGAGGCCTGGCTTGCTCCACCCCCTGCTCTTCATATTCTCCTGCATGTGGGCTGGATTTTGGCTGCCTTTTGGGCTGGAGCTTCTCGTGGTTTGAGGCCTGGCTTGCTCCACTCCCTGCTCTTGAGATTCTCCAGGAGGTGGGCTGGCATTTGGCTGCCTTTTGGGCTGGAGCTTCTCGTGGTTTGAGGCCTGGCTTGCTCCACCCCCTGCTCTTGAGATTCTCCCGGAGGTGGGCTGCATTTTGGCTGCTTTTTGGGCTGGAGCTTCTCGTGGTTTGGGGCCTGGCTTGCTCCACCCCCTGCTCTTGAGATTCTCCCGGAGGTGGGCTGCATTTTGGCTGCCTTTTGGGCTGGAGCTTCTCGTGGTTTGAGGCCTGGCTTGCTCCAGCCCCTGCTCTTGAGATTCTCCCGGAGGTGGGCTGCATTTTGGCTGCCTTTTGGGCTGGAGCTTCTCATGGTTTGAGGCCTGGCTTGCTCCACCCCCTGCTCTTGAGATTCTCCTGGATGTGGGCTGCATTTTGGCTCCCTTTTGGGCTGGAGCTTCTCATGGTTTGAGGCCTTGCTTCCTCCACCCCCTGCTCTTGAGATTCTCCCGGATGTGGGCTGGATTTTGGCTGCCTTTTGGGCTGGAGCTTCTCGTGGTTTGAGGCCTGGCTTGCTCCACCTTCTGCTCTTGAGATTCTCCCGGATGTGGGCTGCATTTTGGCTGCCTTTTGGGCTGGAGCTTCTCGTGGTTTGAGGCCTGGCTTGCTCTACCCACTGCTCTTGAGATTCTTCCCGACGTGGGCTGGATTTTTGGGTGAGTTTTGGGCTTGAGATTCTCGTGGTTTGGGGCCTGGCTTCCTCCACCCCCTGCTCTTGAGATTCTCCAGTAGGTGGGCTGGCATTTGGCTGCCTTTTGGGCTGGAGTTTCGTGGTTTGAGGCCTGGCTTGCTCCACCCCCTGCTCTTGAGATTCTCCAGGAGGTGGGCTGCATTTTGGCTGCCTTTTGGGGTCTAGCTTCTTGTGGTTTGAGGCCTGGCTTGCTCCACCCCCTGCTCCTGAAATTCTCCCGGATGTGGGCTGCATTTTGGCTGACTTTTGGGCAGGAGCTTCTCGTGGTTTGAGGCCTGGCTTGCTCCACCCCCTGCTCTTGATTTTCTCCTGGATGTGGGCTGCATTTTGGCTGCCTTTTTGGCTGGAGCTTCTCGTGCTTTAGGGCCTGGCTTCCTCCACCCCCTGCTCTTGAGATTCTCCCGGATGTGGGCTGCATTTTGGCTGCATTTTGGGCTGGAGCTTCTCGTGCTTTGAGGCCTGGCTTTCTCCACCCCCTGCTCTTGAGATTCTCCCGGATATGGGCTGGCATTTGGCTGCATTTTGGGCAGGAGCTTCTCGTGGTTTGAGGCCTGGCTTGCTCCACCCCCTGCTCTTGAGATTCTCCCCGAAGTGGGCTGCATTTTGACTACATTTTCGGCTTCAGCTTTTTGGGGTTTGAGGCCTGGCTTGCTCCACCCCCTGCTCTTGATGTTCTCCCGGATGTGGGCTGAATTTTGTCTGCATTTTGGGCTGGAGCTTCTCGTGGTTTGAGGCCTGGCTTGCTCCACCCCCTGCTCTTGATTTTCTCCCGGATGTGGGCTGCATTTTGGCTGC
This sequence comes from Rhynochetos jubatus, assembly GCA_027574665.1. Lineage (NCBI taxonomy): Eukaryota > Metazoa > Chordata > Aves > Eurypygiformes > Rhynochetidae > Rhynochetos > Rhynochetos jubatus. Next base: position 2,530,163 of record CM050669.1, read on the forward strand.
TTTTTGGGCTGGAGCTTCGCGTGGTTTGGGGCCTGGCTTGCTCCACCACCTGCTCTTGAGATTCTCCTGGATGTGGGCTGCATTTTGGCTGCCTTTTGGGCTGGAGCTTCTCGTGCTTTGGGGCCTGGCTTGCTCCACCCCCTGCTCTTGAGATTCTCCCGGATGTGGGCTGCATTTTGCTGCCTTTTGGCTTCAGCTTCTCGTGGTTTGAGGCCTGGCTTGCTCCACCCCCTGCTCTTGATATCCTCCGGGAGTTGGGCTGGATTTTGGCTGCCGTATGGGCTGGAGCTTCTCGTGGTTTGAGGCCTGGCTTGCTCCACCCCCTGCTCTTGAGATTCTCCCGGATGTGGGCTGGATTTTGGCTGCCTTTTGGGCTGGAGCTTCTCGTGGTTTGAGGCCTGGCTTGCTCCAGCCCCTGCTCTTGAGATTCTCCCGGATGTGGGCTGGCATTTGGCTGCCTTTTGGGCTGGAGCTTCTCGTGGTTTGAGGCCTGGCTTGCTCCACCCCCTGCTCTTGAGATTCTCCCGGAAGTGGGCTGCATTTTGACTACGTTTTCGGCTTCAGCTTTTTGGGGTTTGAGGCCTGGCTTGCTCCACCCCCTGCTCTTGATGTTCTCCCGGAGGTGGGCTGAATATTGTCTGCATTTTGGGCTGGAGCTTCTCGTGGTTTGAGGCCTGGCTTGCTCCACCCCCTGCTCTTGAGAATCTCCCGGATGTGGGCTGCATTTTGGCTGCTTTTTGGGCTGGAGCTTCTCGTGGTTTGAGGCCTGGCTTGCTCCACCCCCTGCTCTTGATATTCCCCTGGATGTGGGCTGCATTTTGGCTGCCTTTTGGGCTGGAGCTTCTCGTGGTTTGAGGCCTGGCTTGCTCCACCCCCTGCTCTTGAGATTCTCCCGGATGTGGGCTGCATTTTGGCTGCATTTTGGGCTGGAGCTTCTCGTGCTTTGGGGCCTGGCTTGCTCCACCCCCTGCTCTTGAGATTCTCCCGGATGTGGGCTGGAATTTGACTGCTTTTTGGGCTGGAGCTTCTCGTGGTTTGGGGCCTGGCTTGCTCCACCACCTGCTCTTGAGATTCTCCTGGATTTGGGCTGGATTTTGGCTGCCTTTTGGGCTGGAGCTTCTCGTGCTTTGGGGCCTGGCTTGCTCCACCCCCTGCTCTTGAGATTCTCCCAGATGTGGGCTGGCATTTGGCTGCTTTTTGGGCTGGAGCTTCTCGTGGTTTGGGGCCTGGCTTGCTCCACCACCTGCTCTTGAGATTCTCCTGGATATGGGCTGCATTCTGGCTGCCTTTTGGGCTGGAGCTTCTCGTGGTTTGAGGCCTGGCTTGCTCCAGCCCCTGCTCTTGAGATTCTCCCGGATATGGGCTGGCATTTGGCTGCCTTTTGGGCTGGAGCTTCTCGTGGTTTGAGGCCTGGCTTGCTCCACCCCCTGCTCTTGAGATTCTCCCGGAGGTGGGCTGCATTTTGGCTGCCTTTTGGGGTCTAGCTTCTCGTGGTTTGAGGCCTGGCTTGCTCCACCCCCTGCTCTTGAGATTCTCCCGGAGATGGGCTGGATTTTGTCTGCATTTTGGGCTGGAGCTTCTCGTGGTTTGAGGCCTGGCTTGCTCCACCTCCTGCTCTTGAGATTCTCCCGGATGTGGGCTGCATTTTGGCTGCCTTTTGGGCTGGAGCTTCTCGTGGTTTGAGGCCTGGCTTGCTCCACCCCCTGCTCTTGAGATTCTCCCTGATGTGGGCTGCATTTTGGCTGCCTTTTGGGATGGAGCTTCTCGTGGTTTGAGGCCTGGCTTGCTCCACCTCCTGCTCTTGATTTTCTCCTGGATGTGGGCTGCATTTTGGCTGCCTTTTCGGCTTCAGCTTTTCGGGGTTTGAGGCCTGGCTTGCTCCACCCCCTGCTCTTGAGATTCTCCCGGATGTGGGCTGCATTTTGTCTGCATTTTGGGCTGGAGCTTCTCGTGGTTTGGGGGCTGGCTTGCTCCACCCCCTGCTCTTGAGATTCTCCTGGATGTGGGCTGCATTTTGGCCGCCTTTTGGGCTGGAGCTTCTCGTGGTTAGAGGCCTGGCTTGCTCCACCTCCTGCTCTTGATATTCTTTTGGATGTGGGCTGCATTTTGGCTGCCTTTTGGGCTGGAGCTTCTCGTGGTTAGAGGCCTGGCTTGCTCCACCCCCTGCTCTTGAGATTCTCCTGGATGTGGGCTGGCTTTTGGCTGCATTTTGGGCTGGAGCTTCTCGTGGTTTGGGGGCTGGCTTGTTCCACCCCCTGCTCTTGAGATTCTCCCGGAGGTGGGCTGCATTTTGGCTGCCTTTTGGGCTGGAGCTTCTCGTGGTTTGAGGCCTGGCTTGCTCCACTCCCTGCTCTTGAGATTCTCCCGGAGGTGGGCTGCATTTTGGCTGCCTTTTGGGCTGGAGCTTCTCATGGTTTGAGGCCTGGCTTGCTCCACCCCCTGCTCTTGAGATTCTCCTGGATGTGGGCTGCATTTTGGCTCCCTTTTGGGCTGGAGCTTCTCATGGTTTGAGGCCTTGCTTCCTCCACCCCCTGCTCTTGAGATTCTCCCGGATGTGGGCTGGATTTTGGCTGCCTTTTGGGCTGGAGCTTCTCGTGGTTTGAGGCCTGGCTTGCTCCACCTTCTGCTCTTGAGATTCTCCCGGATGTGGGCTGCATTTTGGCTGCCTTTTGGGCTGGAGCTTCTCGTGGTTTGAGGCCTGGCTTGCTCTACCCACTGCTCTTGAGATTCTTCCCGACGTGGGCTGGATTTTTGGGTGAGTTTTGGGCTTGAGATTCTCGTGGTTTGGGGCCTGGCTTCCTCCACCCCCTGCTCTTGAGATTCTCCAGTAGGTGGGCTGGCATTTGGCTGCCTTTTGGGCTGGAGTTTCGTGGTTTGAGGCCTGGCTTGCTCCACCCCCTGCTCTTGAGATTCTCCAGGAGGTGGGCTGCATTTTGGCTGCCTTTTGGGGTCTAGCTTCTTGTGGTTTGAGGCCTGGCTTGCTCCACCCCCTGCTCCTGAAATTCTCCCGGATGTGGGCTGCATTTTGGCTGACTTTTGGGCAGGAGCTTCTCGTGGTTTGAGGCCTGGCTTGCTCCACCCCCTGCTCTTGATTTTCTCCTGGATGTGGGCTGCATTTTGGCTGCCTTTTTGGCTGGAGCTTCTCGTGCTTTAGGGCCTGGCTTCCTCCACACCCTGCTCTTGAGATTCTCCCGGATGTGGGCTGCATTTTGGCTGCATTTTGGGCTGGAGCTTCTCGTGCTTTGAGGCCTGGCTTTCTCCACCCCCTGCTCTTGAGATTCTCCCGGATATGGGCTGGCATTTGGCTGCATTTTGGGCAGGAGCTTCTCGTGGTTTGAGGCCTGGCTTGCTCCACCCCCTGCTCTTGAGATTCTCCAGGAGGTGGGCTGCATTTTGGCTGCCTTGTGGGGTCTAGCTTCTTGTGGTTTGAGGCCTGGCGTGCTCCACCCCCTGCTCTTGAGATTCTCCCGGATGTGGGCTGCATTTTGGCTGCCTTTTGGGCTAGAGCTTCTCGTGGTTTGAGGCCTGGCTTGCCCCACACCCTGCTCTTGATATTCTCCCCGAAGTGGGCTGGATTTGGCTGCATTTTGGGCTGGAGCTTCTCGTGGTTTGGGGGCTGGCTTGCTCCACCCCCTGCTCTTGAGATTCTCCTGGAGGTGGGCTGCATTTTGGCTGCCTTTTGGGCTGGAGCTTCTCGTGGTTTGAGGCCTGGCTTGCTCCACCCCCTGCTCTTGAGATTCTCCCGGATGTGGGCTGCATTTTGGCTGACTTTTGGGCTGGAGCTTCTCGTGGTTTGAGGCCTGGATTGCTCCACCCCCTGCTCTTGAGATTCTCCCGGATGTGGGCTGGCATTTGGCTGCATTTTGGGCTGGAGCTTCTCGTGGTTTGAGGCCTGGCTTGCTCCACCCCCTGCTCTTGATATTCTCCCGGATGTGGGCTGCATTTTGGCTGCCTTTTCGGCTTCAGCTTCTCGTGGTTTGAGGCCTGGCTTGCTCCACCCCCTGCTCTTGAGATTCTCCTGGATGTGGGCTGCATTTTGGCTGCCTTTTGGGCTGGAGATTCTCGTGGTTTGAGGCCTGGCTTGCTCCACCCCCTGCTCTTGATATTCTCCCGGATGTGGGCTGCATTTTGGCTGCCTTTTCGGCTTCAGCTTCTCGTGGTTTGAGGCCTGGCTTGCTCCACCCCCTGCTCTTGAGATTCTCCTGGAGGTGGGCTGCATTTTGGCTGCCTTTTGGGGTCTAGCTTCTCGTGGTTTGAGGCCTGGCTTGCTATAACCCCTGCTCTTGAGATTCTCCCGGAGGTGGGCTGCATTTTGGCTGCCTTTTGGGCTGGAGCTTCTCATGGTTTGAGGCCTGGCTTGCTCCACCTCCTGCTCTTGATAATCTCCTGGATGTGGGCTGCATTTTGGCTGCCTTTTGGGCTGGAGCTTCTCGTGGTTTGAGGCCTGGCTTGCTCCACCCCCTGCTCTTGATATTCTCCTGGATGTGGGCTGCATTTTGGCTGCCTTTAGGGCTGGAGCTTCTCGTGGTTTGAGGCCTGCCTTGCTCCACCCCCTGCTCTTGAGATTCTCCCGGATGTGGGCTGCATTTTGGCTGCCTTTTGGGGTCTAGCTTCTCGTGGTTTGAGGCCTGGCTTGCTCCACCCCCTGCTCTTGAGATTCTCCCGGATGTGGGCTGCATTTTGGCTGCATTTTGGGCTGGAGCTTCTCGTGGTTTCAGGCCTGGCTTGCTCCACCCCCTGCTCTTGAGATTCTCCTGGAGGTGGGCTGCATTTTGGCTGCTTTTTGGGCTGGAGCTTCTCGTGGTTTGAGGCCTGGCTTGCTCCACCTCCTGCTCTGGATATTCTCCTGGAGGTGGGCTGCATTTTGGCTGCCTTTTGGGCTGGAGCTTCTCGTGCTTTGGGGCCTGGCTTGCTCCACCCCCTGCTCTTGAGTTTCTCCCGGATGTGGTCTGGAATTTGGCTGCATTTTGGGCTGGAGCTTCTCGTGGTTTGGGGCCTGGCTTGCTCCACCCCCTGCTCTTGAAATTCTACCGGAGGTGGGCTGGATTTTGGCTGCCTTTTGGGCTGGAGCTTCTCGTGGTTTGAGGCCTGGCTTCCCCACCCCCTGCTCATGAGATTCTCCCTGAAGTGGGCTGCATTTTGACTACATTTTGGGCTGCAGCTTCTCGTGGTTTGAGGCCTGGCTTGCTCCACCCCCTGCTCTTGATATTCTCCCGGATGTGGGCTGGATTTTGGCTGCATTTTGGGCTGGAGGTTCTCGTGGTTTGAGGCCTGGCTTGCTCCACCCACTGCTCTTGAGATTCTCCCGGATGTGGGCTGGATTTTGGCTGCCTTTTGGGCTGGAGCTTCTTGTGGTTTGAGGCCTGGCTTGCCCCACTCCCTGCTCTTGAGATTCTCCCCGAAGTGGGCTGCATTTTGACTATATTTTCGGCTTCAGCTTTTTCGGGTTTGAGGCCTGGCTTGCTCCACCCCCTGCTCTTGAGATTCTCCCGGATGTGAGCTGCATTTTGGCTGCATTTTGGGCTGGAGCTTCTCGTGGTTTGAGGCCTGGCTTGCTCCACCCCCTGCTCTTGATATTCTCCCGGATGTGGGCTGGCATTTGGCTGCCTTTTGGGCTGGAGCTTCTCGTGGTTTGAGGCCTGGCTTGCTCCACCCCCTGCTCTTGAGATTCTCCAGGAGGTGGGCTGGCATTTGGCTGCCTTTTGGGCTGGAGCTTCTCGTGGTTTGAGGCCTGGCTTGCTCCACCCCCTGCTCTTGAGATTCTCTTTCATGTGGGCTGCATTTTGGCTGCATTTTGGGCTGGAGCTTCTCGTGGTTTGAGGCCTGGCTTGCTCCACCCCCTGCTCTTGAGATTCTCCCGGATGTGGGCGGCATTTTGGCTGCCTTTTGGGCTGGAGCTTCTCGTGGTTTGAGGCCTGGCTTGCTCCACCCCCTGCTCCTGAAATTCTCCCCGATGTGGGCTGGATTTGGCTGCCTTTTGGGCAGGAGCTTCTCGTGGTTTGAGGCCTGGCTTGCTCCACCTCCTGCTCTTGATTTTCTCCTGGATGTTGGCTGCATTTTGGCTGCATTTTGGGCTGGAGCTTCTCGTGCTTTGAGGCCTGGCTTGCTCCACCCCCTGTTCTTGAGATTCTCCCGGATGTGGACTGGATTTTGTCTGGTTTTGGGCTGGAGCTTCTCGTGGTTTGAGGCCTGCCTTGCTCCACCCCCTGCTCTTGAGATTCTCCCGGATGTGGTTAGGATTTTGGCTGCATTTTGGGCTGGAGCTTCTCGTGGTTTGAGGCCTGGCTTGCTCCACCCCCTGCTCTTGAGATTCTCCCGGATGTGGTTAGGATTTTGGCTGCCTTTTGGGCTGGAGCTTCTCGTGGTTTGAGGCCTGGCTTGCTCCACCCCCTGCTCTTGAGATTCTCCCGGATGTGGGCTGGATTTTGTCTGAAATTTGGGCTGGAGCTTCTCGTGGTTTGAGGCCTGGCTTGCTCCACCCCCTGCTCTTGAGATTCTCCCGGATGTGGGCTGGATTTTGTCTGCATTTTGGGCTGGAGCTTCTCGTGGTTTGAGGCCTGGCTTGCTCCACCCCCTGCTCTTGAGATTCTCCCGGATGTGGGCTGCATTTTGGCTGCCTTTTGGGCTGGAGCTTCTCGAGGTTTGAGGCCTGGCTTGCTCCACCCTCTGCTCTTGAGATTCTCACATATGTGGGCTGGATTTTGGCTGCCTTTTGGGCTGGAGCTTCTCGTGGTTTGAGGCCTGGCTTGCTCCACCCTCTGCTCTTGATATTCTCCCGGATGTGGGCTGCATTTTGGCTGCCTTTTGGGCTGGAGCTTCTCGTGGTTTGAGGCCTGGCTTGCTCCACCCCCTGCTCTTGCGATTCTCCCGGATGTGGGCTGCATTTTGGCTGCCTTTAGGCCTGGAGCTTCTCGTGGTTTGAGGCCTGGCTTGCTCCACCCCCTGCTCTTGAGATTCTCCTGGAGGTGGGCTGCATTTTGGCTGCCTTTTGGGGTCTAGCTTCTCGTGGTTTGAGGCCTGGCTTGCTATAACCCCTGCTCTTGAGATTCTCCCGGAGGTGGGCTGCATTTTGGCTGCCTTTTGGGCTGGAGCTTCTCGTGGTTTGAGGCCTGGCTTGCTCCACCTCCTGCTCTTGATATTCTCCTGGATGTGGGCTGCATTTTGGCTGCCTTTAGGGCTGGAGCTTCTCGTGGTTTGAGGCCTGCCTTGCTCCACCCCCTGCTCTTGAGATTCTCCCGGATGTGGGCTGCATTTTGGCTGCCTTTTGGGGTCTAGCTTCTCGTGGTTTGAGGCCTGGCTTGCTCCACCCCCTGCTCTTGAGATTCTCCCGGATGTGGGCTGCATTTTGGGCTGGAGCTTCTCGTGGTTTGAGGCCTGCCTTGCTCCACCCCCTGCTCTTGAGATTCTCCTGGAGGTGGGCTGCATTTTGGCTGCTTTTTGGGCTGGAGCTTCTCGTGGTTTGAGGCCTGGCTTGCTCCACCTCCTGCTCTGGATATTCTCCTGGAGGTGGGCTGCATTTTGGCTGCATTTTGGGCTGGAGCTTCTCGTGCTTTGAGGCCTGGCTTGCTCCACCCCCTGTTCTTGAGATTCTCCCAGATGTGGACTGGATTTTGTCTGGTTTTGGGCTGGAGCTTCTCGTGGTTTGAGGCCTGCCTTGCTCCACCCCCTGCTCTTGAGATTCTCCCGGATGTGGTTAGGATTTTGGCTGCATTTTGGGCTGGAGCTTCTCGTGGTTTGAGGCCTGGCTTGCTCCACCCCCTGCTCTTGAGATTCTCCCGGATGTGGTTAGGATTTTGGCTGCCTTTTGGGCTGGAGCTTCTCGTGGTTTGAGGCCTGGCTTGCTCCACCCCCTGCTCTTGAGATTCTCCCGGATGTGGGCTGGATTTTGGCTGCCTTTTGGGCTGGAGCTTCTCGTGGTTTGAGGCCTGGCTTGCTCCACCCCCTGCTCTTGATATTCTCCCGGATGTGGGCTGCATTTTGTCTGCATTTTGGGCTGGAGCTTCTCGTGGTTTGAGGCCTGGCTTCCTCCACCCCCTGCTCTTGAGATTCTCCCGGAGGTGGCCTGCATTTTGGCTGCCTTTTGGGCTGGAGCTTCTCATGGTTTGAGGCCTGGCTTGCTCCACCCCCTGCTCTTGAGATTCTCCCGGATGTGGGCTGCATTTTGGCTGCCTTTTGGGCTGGAGCTTCTCGAGGTTTGAGGCCTGGCTTGCTCCACCCTCTGCTCTTGAGATTCTCCCGGATGTGGGCTGCATTTTGGCTGCCTTTTGGGCTGGAGCTTCTCGTGGTTTGAGGCCTGGCTTGCTCCACCCCCTGCTCTTGAGATTCTCCCGGATGTGGGCTGCATTTTGGCTGCGTTTAGGCCTGGAGCTTCTCGTGGTTTGAGGCCTGGCTTGCTCCACCCCCTGCTCTTGAGATTCTCCTGGAGGTGGGCTGCATTTTGGCTGCCTTTTGGGGTCTAGCTTCTCGTGGTTTGAGGCCTGGCTTGCTATAACCCCTGCTCTGGATATTCTCCTGGAGGTGGGCTGCATTTTGGCTGCCTTTTGGGGTGGAGCTTCTCGTGGTTTGAGGCCTGGCTTGCTCCACCCCCTGCTCTTGATATTCTCCTGGATGTGGGCTGCATTTTGGCTGCCTTTTGGGCTGGAGCTTCTCGTGGTTTGAGGCCTGGCTTGCTCCACCCCCTGCTCTTGAGATTCTCCTGGATGTGGGCTGCATTTTGGCTGCCTTTAGGGCTGGAGCTTCTCGTGGTTTGAGGCCTGCCTTGCTCCACCCCCTGCTCTTGAGATTCTCCCAGATGTGGGCTGCATTTTGGCTGCCTTTTGGGCTGGAGCTTCTCGTGGTTTGAGGCCTGCCTTGCTCCACCTCCTGCTCTGGATATTCTCCTGGAGGTGGGCTGCATTTTGGCTGCCTTTTGGGCTGGAGCTTCTCGTGCTTTGGGGCCTGGCTTGCTCCACCCCCTGCTCTTGAGTTTCTCCCGGATGTGGTCTGGAATTTGGCTGCATTTTGGGCTGGAGCTTCTCGTGGTTTGGGGCCTGGCTTGCTCCACCCCCTGCTCTTGAGATTCTCCCGGATGTGGGCTGGATTTTGGCTGCATTTTGGGCTGGAGCTTCTCGTGGTTTGAGGCCTGGCTTCCCCACCCCCTGCTCATGAGATTCTCCCTGAAGTGGGCTGCATTTTGACTACATTTTGGGCTGCAGCTTCTCGTGGTTTGAGGCCTGGCTTGCTCCACCCCCTGCTCTTGATATTCTCCCGGATGTGGGCTGGATTTTGGCTGCATTTTGGGCTGGAGGTTCTCGTGGTTTGAGGCCTGGCTTGCTCCACCCACAGCTCTTGAGATTCTCCCGGATGTGGGCTGGATTTTGGCTGCCTTTTGGGCTGGAGCTTCTCGTGGTTTGAGGCCTGGCTTGCTCCACCTCCTGCTCTTGATTTTCTCCTGGATGTGGGCTGCATTTTTGCTGCATTTTGGGCTTTAGCTTCTCGTTCTTTGAGTCCTGGCTTGCTCCACCCCCTACTCTTGAGATTCTCCCGGATGTGGGCTGGATTTTGGCTGCATTTTGGGCTGGAGCTTCTCGTGGTTTGGGGCCTGGCTTGCTCCACCCTCTGCTCTTGAGATTCTCCCGGATGTGGGCTGCATTTTGGCTGCCTTTTGGGCTGGAGCTTCTTGTGGTTTGAGGCCTGGCTTGCCCCACTCCCTGCTCTTGAGATTCTCCCCGAAGTGGGCTGCTTTTTGACTATATTTTCGGCTTCAGCTTTTTCGGGTTTGAGGCCTGGCTTGCTCCACCCCCTGCTCTTGAGATTCTCCCGGATGTGAGCTGCATTTTGGCTGCATTTTGGGCTGGAGCTTCTCGTGGTTTGAGGCCTGGCTTGCTCCACCCCCTGCTCTTGATATTCTCCCGGATGTGGGCTGGCATTTGGCTGCCTTTTGGGCTGGAGCTTCTCGTGGTTTGAGGCCTGGCTTGCTCCACCCCCTGCTCTTGAGATTCTCCAGGAGGTGGGCTGGCATTTGGCTGCCTTTTGGGCTGGAGCTTCTCGTGGTTTGAGGCCTGGCTTGCTCCACCCCCTGCTCTTGAGATTCTCCCGGATGTGGGCTGCATTTTGGCTGCATTTTGGGTGGAGCTTCTCGTGGTTTGAGGCCTGGCTTGCTCCACCCCCTGCTCTTGAGATTCTCCCGGATGTGGGCTGCATTTTGGCTGCCTTTTGGGCTGGAGCTTCTCGTGGTTTGAGGCCTGGCTTGCTCCACCCCCTGCTCCTGAAATTCTCCCCGATGTGGGCTGGATTTGGCTGCCTTTTGGGCAGGAGCTTCTCGTGGTTTGAGGCCTGGCTTGCTCCACCTCCTGCTCTTGATTTTCTCCTGGATGTTGGCTGCATTTTGGCTCCATTTTGGGCTGGAGCTTCTCGTGCTTTGAGGCCTGGCTTGCTCCACCCCCTGTTCTTGAGATTCTCCCGGATGTGGACTGGATTTTGTCTGGTTTTGGGCTGGAGCTTCTCGTGGTTTGAGGCCTGGCTTGCTCCACCCCCTGCTCTTGAGATTCTCCCGGATGTGTTTAGGATTTTGGCTGCATTTTGGGCTGGAGCTTCTCGTGGTTTGAGGCCTGGCTTGCTCCACCCCCTGCTCTTGAGATTCTCCCGGATGTGGTTAGGATTTTGGCTGCCTTTTGGGCTGGAGCTTCTCGTGGTTTGAGGCCTGGCTTGCTCCACCCCCTGTTCTTGAGATTCTCCCGGATGTGGGCTGGATTTTGTCAGAAATTTGGGCTGGAGCTTCTCGTGGTTTGAGGCCTGGCTTGCTCCACCCCCTGCTCTTGAGATTCTCCCGGATGTGGGCTGGATTTTGGCTGCCTTTTGGGCTGGAGCTTCTCGTGGTTTGAGGCCTGGCTTGCTCCACCCCCTGCTCTTGATATTCTCCCGGATGTGGGCTGCATTTTGTCTGCCTTTTGGGCTGGAGCTTCTCGTGGTTTGAGGCCTGGCTTCCTCCAACCCCTGCTCTTGAGATTCTCCCGGAGGTGGCCTGCATTTTGGCTGCCTTTTGGGCTGGAGCTTCTCATGGTTTGAGGCCTGGCTTGCTCCACCCCCTGCTCTTGAGATTCTCCCGGATGTGGGCTGCATTTTGGCTGCCTTTTGGGCTGGAGCTTCTCGAGGTTTGAGGCCTGGCTTGCTCCACCCTCTGCTCTTGAGATTCTCCAGGATGTGGGCTGCATTTTGGCTGCATTTTGGGCTGGAGCTTCTCATGGTTTGAGGCCTGGCTTGCTCCACCCCCTGCTCTTGAGATTCTCCCGGATGTGGGCTGCATTTTGGCTGCATTTTGGGCTGGAGCTTCTCGTGGTTTGAGGCCTGGCTTGCTCCACCCCCTGCTCTTGAGATTCTCCCGGATGTGGGCTGCATTTTGGCTGCCTTTTGGGCTGGAGCTTCTCGTGGTTTGAGGCCTGGCTTGCTCCACCCCCTGCTCTTGAGGTTCTCCCGGATGTGGCCTGCATTTTGGCTGCCTTTTGGGCTGGAGCTTCTCGAGGTTTGAGGCCTGCCTTGCTCCACCCCCTGCTCTTGAGATTCTCCCGGATGTGGGCTGCATTTTGTCTGCATTTTGGGCTGGAGCTTCTCGTGGTTTGAGGCCTGGCTTCCTCCACCCCCTGCTCTTGAGATTCTCCCGGAGGTGGCATGAATTTTGGCTGCCTTTTGGGCTGGAGCTTCTCGTGGTTTGAGGCCTGGCTTGCTCCACCCTCTGCTCTTGAGATTCTCACATATGTGGGCTGGATTTTGGCTGCCTTTTGGGCTGGAGCTTCTCGTGGTTTGAGGCCTGGCTTGCTCCACCCTCTGCTCTTGATATTCTCCCGGATGTGGGCTGCATTTTGGCTGCCTTTTGGGCTGGAGCTTCTCGTGGTTTGAGGCCTGGCTTGCTCCACCCCCTGCTCTTGCGATTCTCCCGGATGTGGGCTGCATTTTGGCTGCGTTTAGGCCTGGAGCTTCTCGTGGTTTGAGGCCTTGCTTGCTCCACCCCCTGCTCTTGATATTCTCCAGGATGTGGGCTGCATTTTGGCTGCATTTTGGGCTGGAGCTTCTCATGGTTTGAGGCCTGGCTTGCTCCACCCCCTGCTCTTGACATTCTCCCGGATGTGGGCTGCATTTTGGCTGCATTTTGGGCTGGAGCTTCTCGTGGTTTGAGGCCTGGCTTGCTCCACCCCCTGCTCTTGAGATTCTCCCGGATGTGGGCTGCATTTTGGCTGCCTTTTGGGCTGGAGCTTCTCGTGGTTTGAGGCCTGGCTTGCTCCACCCCCTGCTCTTGATAATTTCCTGGATGTGGCCTGCATTTTGGCTGCCTTTTGGGCTGGAGCTTCTCGAGGTTTGAGGCCTGCCTGGCTCCACCCCCTGCTCTTGAGATTCTCCCGGATGTGGGCTGCATTTTGTCTGCATTTTGGGCTGGAGCTTCTCGTGGTTTGAGGCCTGGCTTCCTCCACCCCCTGCTCTTGAGATTCTCCCGGAGGTGGCATGAATTTTGGCTGCCTTTTGGGCTGGAGTTTCTCATGGTTTGAGGCCTGGTTTGCTCCACTCCCTGCTCTTGAGATTCTCCCAGATGTGGGCTGCATTTTGGCTGCCTTTAGGGCTGGAGCTTCTCGTGGTTTGAGGCCTGGCTTGCTCCACCCCCTGCTCTTGAGATTCTCCCGGATGTGGGCTGGATTTTGGCTGCCTTTTGGGCTGGAGCTTCTCGTGGTTTGAGGCCTGGCTTGCTCCACCCCCTGCTCTTGAGATTCTCCCGGAGGTGGGCTGCATTTTGGCTGCCTTTTGGGCTGGAGCTTTTCGTGGTTTGAGGCCTGCCTTGCTCCACCCCCTGCTCTTGAGATTCTCCCCTAAGTGGGCTGCATTTTGGCTGCCTTTTGGGCTGGAGAATCTCAAGGTTTGAGGCCTGGCTTGCTCCACCCCCTGCTCTTGAGATTCTCCCGGATGTGGGCTGCATTTTGGCTGCCTTTAGGGCTGGAGCTTCTCGTGGTTTGAGGCCTGGCTTGCTCCACCCCCTGCTCTTGAGATTCTCCCGGATGTGGGCTGGATTTTGGCTGCCTTTTGGGCTGGAGCTTCTCGTGGTTTGAGGCCTGGCTTGCTCCACTCCCTGCTCTTGAGATTCTCCCGGATGTGGGCTGCATTTTGGCTGCCTTTTGGGCTGGAGCTTCTCATGGTTTGAGGCCTGGCTTGCTCCACCCACTGCTCTTGAGATTCTCCCGGATGTGGGCTGCATTTTGGCTGCCTTTAGGGCTGGAGCTTCTCGTGGTTTGAGGCCTGGCTTGCTCCACCCCCTGCTCTTGAGATTCTCCCGGATGTGGGCTGCATTTTGGCTGCCTTTTGGCCTGGAGCTTCTCGTGGTTTGAGGCCTGGCTTGCTCCACCCCCTGCTCTTGAGATTCTCCCGGATGTGGGCTGCATTTTGGCTGACTTTTGGGCTGGAGCTTCTCGTGGTTTGAGGCCTGGCTTGCTCCACCTCCTGCTGTTGAGATTATCAGGGAGGTGGGCTGCATTTTGGCTGCCTTTTGGGCTGGAGCTTCTCGTGGTTTGAGGCCTGGCTTGCTCCACCCCCTGCTGTTGAGATTATCAGGGAGGTGGGCTGCATTTTGGCTGCCTTTTGGGCTGGAGCTTCTCGTGGTTTGAGGCCTGGCTTGCTCCACCCTCTGCTCTTGAGATTCTCCCGGATGTGGGCTGGATTTTGGCTGCCTTTTGGGCTGGAGCTTCTCGTGGTTTGAGGCCTGGCTTGCTCCACCCCCTGCTCTTGAGATTCTCCCGGATGTGGCCTGCATTTTGGCTGCCTTTTGGGCTGGAGCTTCTCGAGGTTTGAGGCCTGCCTTGCTCCACCCCCTGCTCTTGAGATTCTCCCGGATGTGGGCTGCATTTTGGCTGCCTTTAGGGCTGGAGCTTCTCGTGGTTTGAGGCCTGCCTTGCTCCACCCCCTTCTCTTGAGATTCTCCCGGATGTGGGCTGCATTTTGGCTGCCTTTTGGGCTGGAGCTTCTCGAGGTTTGAGGCCTGGCTTTCTCCACCCCCTGCTCTTGAGATTCTCCCGGAGGTGGGCTGCATTTTGGCTGCCTTTTGGGCTGGAGCTTCTCGAGGTTTGAGGCCTGGCTTTCTCCACACCCTGCTCTTGAGATTCTCCCGGATGTGGTTAGGATTTTGGCTGCATTTTGGCCTGGAGCTTCTCGTGGTTTGAGGCCTGGCTTGCTCCACCCCCTGCTCTTGAGATTCTCCCGGATGTGGTTAGGATTTTGGCTGCATTTTGGGCTGGAGCTTCTCGTGGTTTGAGGCCTGGCTTCCTCCACCTCCTGCTCTTGAGATTCTCCCATATGTGGGCTGCATTTTGGCTGCCTTTTGGGCTGGAGCTTCTCGTGGTTTGAGGCCTGGCTTGCTCCACCCCCTGCTCTTGAGATTCTCCCGGATGTGGCCTGCATTTTGGCTGCCTTTTGGGCTGGAGCTTCTCGAGGTTTGAGGCCTGCCTTGCTCCACCCCCTGCTCTTGAGATTCTCCCGGATGTGGGCTGCATTTTGGCTGCCTTTAGGGCTGGAGCTTCTCGTGGTTTGAGGCCTGCCTTGCTCCACCCCCTTCTCTTGAGATTCTCCCGGATGTGGGCTGCATTTTGGCTGCCTTTTGGGCTGGAGCTTCTCGAGGTTTGAGGCCTGGCTTTCTCCACCCCCTGCTCTTGAGATTCTCCCGGAGGTGGGCTGCATTTTGGCTGCCTTTTGGGCTGGAGCTTCTCGAGGTTTGAGGCCTGGCTTGCTCCACCCCCTGCTCTTGAGATTCTCCCGGATGTGGTTAGGATTTTGGCTGCATTTTGGGCTGGAGCTTCTCGTGGTTTGAGGCCTGGCTTCCTCCACCTCCTGCTCTTGAGATTCTCCCATATGTGGGCTGCATTTTGGCTGATTCTTGGGCTGGAGCTTCTCGTGGTTTGAGGCCTGGCTTCCTCCACCCCCTGCTCTTGAGATTCTCCCAGATGTGGGCTGCATTTTGGCTGATTCTTGGGCTGGAGCTTCCCGTGGTTTGAGGCCTGGCTTGCTCCACCCCCTGCTCTTGATATTCTCCCGCATTTGGGCTACATTTTGGCTGCATTTTGGGCTGGAGCTTCTCGTGGTTTGAGGCCTGGATTGCTGCACCCAATGCTCTTGATATTCTCCTCGATGCGGGCTGCATTTTGGCTGCCTTTTGTGCTGGAGCTTCTCGTGGTTTGCGGCCTGGCTTGCTGCACCCCCTGCTCTTGAGATTCTCCCGGATGTGGGCTGCATTTTGGCTGCCTTTAGGGCTGGAGCTTCTTGTGGTTTGAGGCCTGGCTTGCTCCACCCCCTTCTCTTGAGATTCTCCAGGATGTGGGCTGCATTTTGGCTGCCTTTTGGGCTGGAGCTTCTCGAGGTTTGAGGCCTGGCTTGCTCCACCCCCTTCTCTTGAGATTCTCCCGGAGGTGGGCTGCATTTTGTCTGGTTTTGGGCTGGAGCTTCTCGTGGTTTGAGGCCTGGCTTGCTCCACCCCCTGCTCTTGAGATTCTCCCGGATGTGGTTAGGATTTTGGCTGCATTTTGGGCTGGAGCTTCTCGTGGTTTGAGGCCTGGCTTGCTCCACCCCCTGCTCTTGAGATTCTCCCGGATGTGGTTAGGATTTTGGCTGCATTTTGGGCTGGAGCTTCTCGTGGTTTGAGGCCTGGCTTCCTCCACCCCCTGCTCTTGAGATTCTCCCGGATGTGGGCTGCATTTTGGCTGCCTTTTGGGCTGGAGCTTCTCATGGTTTGAGGCCTGCCTTGCTCCACCCCCTGCTCTTGAGATTCTCCTGGATGTGGGCTGGATTTTGGTTGCCTTTTGGGCTGGAGCTTCTCGTGGTTTGAGGCCTGGCTTGCTCCACCCCCTGCTCTTGATATTCTCCTGGATGTGGGCTGCGTTTTGGCTACATTTTGGGCTGGAGCTTCTCATGGATTGAGACCTGGCTTGCTCCACCCCCTGCTCTTGAGATTCTCCCGGATATGGGCTGGATTTTGGCTGCATTTTGGGCTGGAGCTTCTCGTGGTTTGAGGCCTGGCTTGCTCCACGCCCTGCTCTTGAGATTCTCCCGGATGTGGGCTGCATTTTGGCTGATACTTGGGCTGGAGCTTCTCGTGGTTTGAGGCCTGGCTTGCTCCATGCCCTGCTCTAGAAATTGTCCCGGATGTGAGCTGCATTTTGGCTGCCTTTAGGGCTGCAGCTTCTCGTGGTTTGAGGCCTGGCTTGCTCCAACCCTGCTCTTGAGATTCTCCCGGATGAGGGCTGCATTTTGGCTGCATTTTGGGTGGAGCTTCTCGTGGTTTGAGGCCTGGCTTGCTCCACCCCCTGCTCTTGAGATTCTACCGGATGTGGGCTGCATTTTGGCTGCCTTTTGGGCTGGAGCTTCTTGTGGTTTGAGGCCTGGCTTGCTCCACCCCCTGCTCTTCATATTCTCCCTGATGTGGGCTGCATTTTGGCTGCATTTTGGGCTGGAGCTTCTCGTGGTTTGAGGGCTGGATTGCTCCACCCAATGCTCTTGATATTCTCCCGGATGTGGGCTGCATTTTGGCTGCCTTTTGGGCTGGAGCTTCTCGTGGTTTGAGGCCTGCCTTGATCGACCCCCTGCTCTTAAGATTCTCCCGGATGTGGGCTGCATTTTGGCTCCCTTTTGGGCTGGAGCTTCTCGAGGTTTGAGACCTGGCTTGCTCCACGCCCTGCTCTTGATATTCTCCCGGATGTGGGCTGCGTTTTGGCTACATTTTGGGCTGCAGTTTCTCATGGATTGAGGCCTGGCTTGCTCCAGCCCCTGCTCTTGAGATTCTCCCGGATGTGGGCTGGATTTTGGCTGCCTTTTGGGCTGGAGCTTCCCGTGGTTTGAGGCCTGGCTTGCTCCACCCAATGCTCTTGATATTCTCCTCGATGTGGGCTGCATTTTGGCTGCCTTTTGTGCTGGAGCTTCTCGTGGTTTGCGGCCTGGCTTGCTGCACCCCCTGCTCTTGAGATTCTCCCGGATGTGGGCTGCATTTTGGCTGCATTTTGGGCTGGAGCTTCTCGTGGTTTGAAGCCTGGCTTGCTCCACCCCCTGCTCTTGAGATTCTCCCGGATGTGGGCTGCATTTTGGCTGCCTTTTGGGCTGGAGCTTCTCATGGTTTGAGGCCTGCCTTGCTCCACCCCCTGCTCTTGAGATTCTCCTGGATGTGGGCTGGATTTTGGTTGCCTTTTGGGCTAGAGCTTCTCGTGGTTTGAGGCCTGGCTTGCTCCACCCCCTGCTCTTGAGATTCTCCCGGATGTGGGCTGCATTTTGGCTGCCTTTTGGGCTGGAGCTTCTCATGGTTTGAGGCCTGCCTTGCTCCACCCCCTGCTCTTGAGATTCTCCTGGATGTGGGCTGGATTTTGGTTGCCTTTTGGGCTGGAGCTTCTCGTGGTTTGAGGCCTGGCTTGCTCCACCCCCTGCTCTTGAGATTCTCCCGGAGGTGGGCTGGATTTTGGCTCCCTTTTGGGCTGGAGCTTCTCGAGGTTTGAGGCCTGGCTTGCTCCACCCCCTGCTCTTGATATTCTCCTGGATGTGGGCTGCGTTTTGGCTACATTTTGGGCTGGAGCTTCTCATGGATTTAGACCTGGCTTGCTCCACCCCCTGCTCTTGAGATTCTCCCGGATGTGGGCTGGATTTTGGCTGCATTTTGGGCTGGAGCTTCTCGTGGTTTGAGGCCTGGCTTGCTCCACGCCCTGCTCTTGAGATTCTCCCGGATGTGGGCTGCATTTTGGCTGATACTTGGGCTGGAGATTCTCGTGGTTTGAGGCCTGGCTTGCTCCATGCCCTGCTCTAGAAATTGTCCCGGATGTGAGCTGCATTTTGGCTGACTTTAGGGCTGGAGCTTCTCGTGGTTTGAGGCCTGGCTTGCTCCAACCCTGCTCTTGAGATTCTCCCGGATGTGGGCTGCATTTTGGCTGCCTTTTGGGCTGGAGCTTCTCCTGGTTTGAGGCCTGGCTTGCTCCACCCCCTGCTCTTGATATTCTCCCGGATGTGGGCTGCATTTTGGCTGCCTTTTGGGCTGGAGCTTCTCGTGGTTTGAGGCCTGGCTTGCTCCACCCCCTGCTCTTGAGATTCTCCCGGATGTGGGCTGCATTTTGGCTGCCTTTTGGGCTGGAGCTTCTCGTGGTTTGAGGCCTGGCTTGCTCCACCCCCTGCTCTTGAGATTCTCCCGCAGTTGGGCTGCATTTTGGCTGCTTTTTGGGCTGGAGCTTCTCGAGGTTTGAGGCCTGCCTTGCTCCACCCCCTGCTCTTGAGATTCTCCCGGATGTGGGCTGCATTTTGGCTGCCTTTAGGGCTGGAGCTTCTCGTGGTTTGAGGCCTGCCTTGCTCCACCCCCTTCTCTTGAGATTCTCCCGGATGTGGGCTGCATTTTGGCTGCCTTTTGGGCTGGAGCTTCTCGAGGTTTGAGGCTTGGCTTTCTCCACCCCCTGCTCTTGAGATTCTCCCGGAGGTGGGCTGCATTTTGTCTGGTTTTGGGCTGGAGCTTCTCGTGGTTTGAGGCCTGCCTTGCTCCACCCCCTGCTCTTGAGATTCTCCCGGATGTGGTTAGGATTTTGGCTGCATTTTGGGCTGGAGCTTCTCGTGGTTTGAGGCCTGGCTTGCTCCACCCCCTGCTCTTGAGATTCTCCCGGATGTGGTTAGGATTTTGGCTGCCTTTTGGGCTGGAGCTTCTCGTGGTTTGAGGCCTGGCTTCCTCCACCCCCTGCTCTTGAGATTCTCCCGGATGTGGCCTGCATTTTGGCTGCATTTTGGGCTGGAGCTTCTCGAGGTTTGAGGCCTGGCTTGCTCCACGCCCTGCTCTTGATATTCTCCTGCATGTGGGCTGCGTTTTGGCTACATTTTGGGCTGGAGCTTCTCATGGATTGAGGCCTGGCTTGCTCCACCCCCTGCTCTTGAGATTCTCCCGGATGTGGGCTGCATTTTGGCTGCATTTTGGGCTGGAGCTTCTCGTGGTTTGAGGCCTGGCTTGCTCCACCCCCTGCTCTTGAGATTCTCCCGGATGTGGGCTGCATTTTGGCTGCCTTTTGGGCTGGAGCTTCTTGTGGTTTGAGGCCTGGCTTGCTCCACCCCCTGCTCTTGATATTCTCCCCGATGTGGGCTGCATTTTGGCTGCATTTTGGGCTGGAGCTTCTCGTGGTTTGAGGCCTGGATTGCTCCACCCAATGCTCTTGATATTCTCCCGTATGTGGGCTGGATTTTGGCTGCCTTTTGGGCTGGAGCTTCCCGTGGTTTGAGGCCTGGCTTGCTCCACCCAATGCTCTTGATATTCTCCTCGATGTGGGCTGCATTTTGGCTGCCTTTTGTGCTGGAGCTTCTCGTGGTTTGAGGCCTGGCTTGCTCCACCCCCTGCTCTTGAGATTCTCCCGGATGTGGGCTGAATTTTGGCTGCATTTTGGGCTGGATCTTCTCGTGGTTTGAGGCCTGGCTTGCTCCACCCAATGCTCTTGATATTCTCCTCGATGTGGGCTGCATTTTGGCTGCCTTTTGGGCTGGAGCTTCTCGTGGTTTGAGGCCTGGCTTGCTCCACCCCCTGCTCTTGAGATTCTCCCGGATGTGGGCTGCATTTTGGCTGCATTTTGGGTGGAGCTTCTCGTGGTTTGAGGCCTGGCTTGCTCCACCCCCTGCTCTTGAGATTCTACCGGATGTAGGCTGAATTTTGGCTGCCTTTTGGGCTGGAGCTTCTCCTGGTTTGAGGCCTGGCTTGCTCCACCCCCTGCTCTTGATATTCTCCCCGATGTGGGCTGCATTTTGGCTGCCTTTTGGGCTGGAGCTTCTCGTGGTTTGAGGGCTGGATTGCTCCACCCAATGCTCTTGATATTCTATCTTAGGTGGGCTGCATTTTGGCTGCCTTTTGGGCTGGAGCTTCTCGTGGTTTGAGGCCTGGCTTGCTCCACCCCCTGCTCTTGAGATTCTCCCGCAGTTGGGCTGCATTTTGGCTGCTTTTTGGGCTGGAGCTTCTCGAGGTTTGAGGCCTGCCTTGCTCCACCCCCTGCTCTTGATAATCTCCCAGATGTGGGCTGGATTTTGGCTGCCTTTTGGGCTGGAGCTTCTTGAGGTTTGAGGCCTGGCTTTCTCCACCCCCTGCTCTTGAGATTCTCCCCGAGGTGGGCTGCATTTTGTCTGGTTTTGGGCTGGAGCTTCTCGTGGTTTGAGGCCTGCCTTGCTCCACCCCCTGCTCTTGAGATTCTCCCGGATGTGGTTAGGATTTTGGCTGCCTTTTGGGCTGGAGCTTCTCGTGGTTTGAGGCCTGGCTTGCTCCACCCCCTGCTCTTGAGATTCTCCCAGATGTGGTTAGGATTTTGGCTGCATTTTGGGCTGGAGCTTCTCGTGGTTTGAGGCCTGGCTTCCTCCACCCCCTGCTCTTGAGATTCTCCCAGATGTGGGCTGCATTTTGGCTGATTCTTGGGCTGGAGCTTCCCGTGGTTTGAGGCCTGGCTTGCTCCACCCCCTGCTCTTGAGATTCTCCTGGATGTGGGCTGCATTTTGGCTGCCTTTTGGGCTGGAGCTTCTCGTGGTTTGAGGGCTGGAATTCTCCACCCAATGCTCTTGATATTCTCCCGGATGTGGGCTGCATTTTGGCTGCCTTTTGTGCTGGAGCTTCTCGTGGTTTGAGGCCTGCCTTGATCGACCCAGTGCTCTTGAGATTCTCCCGGATGTGGGCTGCATTTTGGCTGCCTTTTGGGCTGGAGCTTCTCGAGGTTTGAGACCTGGCTTGCTCCACCCCCTGCTCTTGATATTCTCCCGGATGTGGGCTGCGTTTTGGCTACATTTTGGGCTGGAGCTTCTCATGGATTGGGGCCTGGCTTGCTCCAGCCCCTGCTCTTGAGATTCTCCCGGATGTGCGCTGGATTTTGGCTGCCTTTTGGGCTGGAGCTTCCCGTGGTTTGAGGCCTGGCTTGCTCCACCCAATGCTCTTGATATTCTCCTCGATGTGGGCTGCATTTTGGCTGCCTTATGTGCTGGAGCTTCTCGTGGTTTGAGGCCTGGCTTGCTCCACCCCCTGCTCTTGAGATTCTCCTGGATGTGGGCTGCATTTTGGCTGCCTTTTGGGCTGGAGCTTCTCGTGGTTTGAGGCCTGGATTGCTCCACACCCTGCTCTTGAGATTCTCCCAGAGGTGGGCTGCATTTTGGCTGCCTTTAGGGCTGCAGCTTCTCGTCGTTTGAGGCCTGCCTTGCTCCACCCCCTGCTCTTGAGATTCTCCCGGATGTGGGCTGGATTTTGGTTGCCTTTTGGGCTAGAGCTTCTCGTGGTTTGAGGCCTGGCTTGCTCCACCCCCTGCTCTTGAGATTCTCCCGGATGTGGGCTGCATTTTGGCTGCCTTTTGGGCTGGAGCTTCTCGTGGTTTGAGGCCTGCCTTGCTCCACCCCCTGCTCTTGAGATTCTCCCGGATGTGGGCTGGATTTTGGCTCCCTTTTGGGCTGGAGCTTCTCGAGGTTTGAGGCCTGGCTTGCTCCACCCCCTGCTCTTGATATTCTCCTGGATGTGGGCTGCGTTTTCGCTACATTTTGGGCTGGAGCTTCTCATGGATTTAGACCTGGCTTGCTCCACCCCCTGCTCTTGAGATTCTCCCGGATGTGGGCTGGATTTTGGCTGCATTTTGGGCTGGAGCTTCTCGTGGTTTGAGGCCTGGCTTGCTCCACGCCCTGCTCTTGAGATTCTCCCGGATGTGGGCTGCATTTTGGCTGATACTTGGGCTGGAGATTCTCGTGGTTTGAGGCCTGGCTTGCTCCATGCCCTGCTCTAGAAATTGTCCCGGATGTGAGCTGCATTTTGGCTGCCTTTAGGGCTGCAGCTTCTCGTGGTTTGAGGCCTGGCTTGCTCCAACCCTGCTCTTGAGATTCTCCCGGATGTGGGCTGGATTTTGGCTGCCTTTTGGGCTGGAGCTTTTCCTGGTTTGAGGCCTGGCTTGCTCCACCCCCTGCTCTTGAGATTCTCCCGGATGTGGGCTGCATTTTGGCTGCCTTTTGGGCTGGAGCTTCTCGTGGTTTGAGGCCTGGCTTGCTCCACCCCCTGCTCTTGAGATTCTCCCGGATGTGGGCTGCATTTTGGCTGCATTTTGGGTGGAGCTTCTCGTGGTTTGCGGCCTGGCTTGCTCCACCCCCTGCTCTTGAGATTCTACCGGATGTGGGCTGCATTTTGACTGCCTTTTGGGCTGGAGCTTCTCGTGGTTTGAGGCCTGGCTTGCTCCAACCCTGCTCTTGAGATTCTCCCGGATGTGGGCTGCATTTTGGCTGCCTTTTGGGCTGGAGCTTCTCCTGGTTTGAGGCCTGGCTTGCTCCACCCCCTGCTCTTGATATTCTCCCGGATGTGGGCTGCATTTTGGCTGCCTTTTGGGCTGGAGCTTCTCGTGGTTTGAGGCCTGGCTTGCTCCACCCCCTGCTCTTGAGATTCTCCCGGATGTGGGCTGCATTTTGGCTGCCTTTTGGGCTGGAGCTTCTCGTGGTTTGAGGCCTGGCTTGCTCCACCCCCTGCTCTTGAGATTCTCCCGCAGTTGGGCTGCATTTTGGCTGCTTTTTGGGCTGGAGCTTCTCGAGGTTTGAGGCCTGCCTTGCTCCACCCCCTGCTCTTGAGATTCTCCCGGATGTGGGCTGCATTTTGGCTGCCTTTAGGGCTGGAGCTTCTCGTGGTTTGAGGCCTGCCTTGCTCCACCCCCTTCTCTTGAGATTCTCCCGGATGTGGGCTGCATTTTGGCTGCCTTTTGGGCTGGAGCTTCTCGAGGTTTGAGGCTTGGCTTTCTCCACCCCCTGCTCTTGAGATTCTCCCGGAGGTGGGCTGCATTTTGTCTGGTTTTGGGCTGGAGCTTCTCGTGGTTTGAGGCCTGCCTTGCTCCACCCCCTGCTCTTGAGATTCTCCCGGATGTGGTTAGGATTTTGGCTGCATTTTGGGCTGGAGCTTCTCGTGGTTTGAGGCCTGGCTTGCTCCACCCCCTGCTCTTGAGATTCTCCCGGATGTGGTTAGGATTTTGGCTGCCTTTTGGGCTGGAGCTTCTCGTGGTTTGAGGCCTGGCTTCCTCCACCCCCTGCTCTTGAGATTCTCCCGGATGTGGCCTGCATTTTGGCTGCATTTTGGGCTGGAGCTTCTCGAGGTTTGAGGCCTGGCTTGCTCCACGCCCTGCTCTTGATATTCTCCTGCATGTGGGCTGCGTTTTGGCTACATTTTGGGCTGGAGCTTCTCATGGATTGAGGCCTGGCTTGCTCCACCCCCTGCTCTTGAGATTCTCCCGGATGTGGGCTGCATTTTGGCTGCATTTTGGGCTGGAGCTTCTCGTGGTTTGAGGCCTGGCTTGCTCCACCCCCTGCTCTTGAGATTCTCCCGGATGTGGGCTGCATTTTGGCTGCCTTTTGGGCTGGAGCTTCTTGTGGTTTGAGGCCTGGCTTGCTCCACCCCCTGCTCTTGATATTCTCCCCGATGTGGGCTGCATTTTGGCTGCATTTTGGGCTGGAGCTTCTCGTGGTTTGAGGCCTGGATTGCTCCACCCAATGCTCTTGATATTCTCCCGTATGTGGGCTGGATTTTGGCTGCCTTTTGGGCTGGAGCTTCCCGTGGTTTGAGGCCTGGCTTGCTCCACCCAATGCTCTTGATATTCTCCTCGATGTGGGCTGCATTTTGGCTGCCTTTTGTGCTGGAGCTTCTCGTGGTTTGAGGCCTGGCTTGCTCCACCCCCTGCTCTTGAGATTCTCCCGGATGTGGGCTGAATTTTGGCTGCATTTTGGGCTGGATCTTCTCGTGGTTTGAGGCCTGGCTTGCTCCACCCAATGCTCTTGATATTCTCCTCGATGTGGGCTGCATTTTGGCTGCCTTTTGGGCTGGAGCTTCTCGTGGTTTGAGGCCTGGCTTGCTCCACCCCCTGCTCTTGAGATTCTCCCGGATGTGGGCTGCATTTTGGCTGCATTTTGGGTGGAGCTTCTCGTGGTTTGAGGCCTGGCTTGCTCCACCCCCTGCTCTTGAGATTCTACCGGATGTAGGCTGAATTTTGGCTGCCTTTTGGGCTGGAGCTTCTCCTGGTTTGAGGCCTGGCTTGCTCCACCCCCTGCTCTTGATATTCTCCCCGATGTGGGCTGCATTTTGGCTGCCTTTTGGGCTGGAGCTTCTCGTGGTTTGAGGGCTGGATTGCTCCACCCAATGCTCTTGATATTCTATCTTAGGTGGGCTGCATTTTGGCTGCCTTTTGGGCTGGAGCTTCTCGTGGTTTGAGGCCTGGCTTGCTCCACCCCCTGCTCTTGAGATTCTCCCGCAGTTGGGCTGCATTTTGGCTGCTTTTTGGGCTGGAGCTTCTCGAGGTTTGAGGCCTGCCTTGCTCCACCCCCTGCTCTTGATAATCTCCCAGATGTGGGCTGGATTTTGGCTGCCTTTTGGGCTGGAGCTTCTTGAGGTTTGAGGCCTGGCTTTCTCCACCCCCTGCTCTTGAGATTCTCCCCGAGGTGGGCTGCATTTTGTCTGGTTTTGGGCTGGAGCTTCTCGTGGTTTGAGGCCTGCCTTGCTCCACCCCCTGCTCTTGAGATTCTCCCGGATGTGGTTAGGATTTTGGCTGCCTTTTGGGCTGGAGCTTCTCGTGGTTTGAGGCCTGGCTTGCTCCACCCCCTGCTCTTGAGATTCTCCCAGATGTGGTTAGGATTTTGGCTGCATTTTGGGCTGGAGCTTCTCGTGGTTTGAGGCCTGGCTTCCTCCACCCCCTGCTCTTGAGATTCTCCCAGATGTGGGCTGCATTTTGGCTGATTCTTGGGCTGGAGCTTCCCGTGGTTTGAGGCCTGGCTTGCTCCACCCCCTGCTCTTGAGATTCTCCTGGATGTGGGCTGCATTTTGGCTGCCTTTTGGGCTGGAGCTTCTCGTGGTTTGAGGGCTGGAATTCTCCACCCAATGCTCTTGATATTCTCCCGGATGTGGGCTGCATTTTGGCTGCCTTTTGTGCTGGAGCTTCTCGTGGTTTGAGGCCTGCCTTGATCGACCCCCTGCTCTTGAGATTCTCCCGGATGTGGGCTGCATTTTGGCTGCCTTTTGGGCTGGAGCTTCTCGAGGTTTGAGACCTGGCTTGCTCCACCCCCTGCTCTTGATATTCTCCCGGATGTGGGCTGCGTTTTGGCTACATTTTGGGCTGGAGCTTCTCATGGATTGGGGCCTGGCTTGCTCCAGCCCCTGCTCTTGAGATTCTCCCGGATGTGCGCTGGATTTTGGCTGCCTTTTGGGCTGGAGCTTCCCGTGGTTTGAGGCCTGGCTTGCTCCACCCAATGCTCTTGATATTCTCCTCGATGTGGGCTGCATTTTGGCTGCCTTATGTGCTGGAGCTTCTCGTGGTTTGAGGCCTGGCTTGCTCCACCCCCTGCTCTTGAGATTCTCCCGGATGTGGGCTGCATTTTGGCTGCCTTTTGGGCTGGAGCTTCTCGTGGTTTGAGGCCTGGATTGCTCCACACCCTGCTCTTGAGATTCTCCCAGAGGTGGGCTGCATTTTGGCTGCCTTTAGGGCTGCAGCTTCTCGTCGTTTGAGGCCTGCCTTGCTCCACCCCCTGCTCTTGAGATTCTCCCGGATGTGGGCTGGATTTTGGTTGCCTTTTGGGCTAGAGCTTCTCGTGGTTTGAGGCCTGGCTTGCTCCACCCCCTGCTCTTGAGATTCTCCCGGATGTGGGCTGCATTTTGGCTGCCTTTTGGGCTGGAGCTTCTCGTGGTTTGAGGCCTGCCTTGCTCCACCCCCTGCTCTTGAGATTCTCCCGGATGTGGGCTGGATTTTGGCTCCCTTTTGGGCTGGAGCTTCTCGAGGTTTGAGGCCTGGCTTGCTCCACCCCCTGCTCTTGATATTCTCCTGGATGTGGGCTGCGTTTTCGCTACATTTTGGGCTGGAGCTTCTCATGGATTTAGACCTGGCTTGCTCCACCCCCTGCTCTTGAGATTCTCCCGGATGTGGGCTGGATTTTGGCTGCATTTTGGGCTGGAGCTTCTCGTGGTTTGAGGCCTGGCTTGCTCCACGCCCTGCTCTTGAGATTCTCCCGGATGTGGGCTGCATTTTGGCTGATACTTGGGCTGGAGATTCTCGTGGTTTGAGGCCTGGCTTGCTCCATGCCCTGCTCTAGAAATTGTCCCGGATGTGAGCTGCATTTTGGCTGCCTTTAGGGCTGCAGCTTCTCGTGGTTTGAGGCCTGGCTTGCTCCAACCCTGCTCTTGAGATTCTCCCGGATGTGGGCTGGATTTTGGCTGCCTTTTGGGCTGGAGCTTTTCCTGGTTTGAGGCCTGGCTTGCTCCACCCCCTGCTCTTGAGATTCTCCCGGATGTGGGCTGCATTTTGGCTGCCTTTTGGGCTGGAGCTTCTCGTGGTTTGAGGCCTGGCTTGCTCCACCCCCTGCTCTTGAGATTCTCCCGGATGTGGGCTGCATTTTGGCTGCATTTTGGGTGGAGCTTCTCGTGGTTTGCGGCCTGGCTTGCTCCACCCCCTGCTCTTGAGATTCTACCGGATGTGGGCTGCATTTTGACTGCCTTTTGGGCTGGAGCTTCTTGTGGTTTGAGGCCTGGCTTGCTCCACCCCCTGCTCCTGAGATTCTCCCGGATGTGGGCTGCATTTTGGCTGCCTTTTGGGCTGGAGCTTCTCATGGTTTGAGGCCTGCCTTGCTCCACCCCCTGCTCTTGAGATTCTCCTGGATGTGGGCTGGATTTTGGTTGCCTTTTGGGCTGGAGCTTCTCGTGGTTTGAGGCCTGGCTTGCTCCACCCCCTGCTCTTGAGATTCTCCCGGATGTGGGCTGGATTTTGGCTCCCTTTTGGGCTGGAGCTTCTCGAGGTTTGAGGCCTGGCTTGCTCCACCCCCTGCTCTTGAGATTCTCCCGGATGTGGGCTGCATTTTGGCTGCATTTTGGGTGGAGCTTCTCGTGGTTTGCGGCCTGGCTTGCTCCACGCCCTGCTCTTGAGATTCTCCCGGATGTGGGCTGCATTTTGGCTGATACTTGGGCTGGAGATTCTTGTGGTTTGAGGCCTGGCTTGCTCCACCCCCTGCTCTTGAGATTCTCCCGGATGTGGGCTGCATTTTGGCTGCCTTTTGGGCTGGAGCTTCTCGTGGTTTGAGCCCTGGCTTGCTCCACCGCCTGCTCTTGAGATTCTCCCGGAGGTGGGCTGGATTTTGGCTGCCTTTTGGGCTGGAGCTTCTCCTGGTTTGAGGCCTGGCTTGCTCCACCCCCTGCTCTTGAGATTCTCCCGGATGTGGGCTGCATTTTGGCTGAATTTTGGGCTGGAGCTTCTCGTGGTTTGAGGCCTGGCTTGCTCCACCCCCTGCTCTTGAGATTCTCCCGGATGTGGGCTGCATTTTGGCTGCATTTTGGGTGGAGCTTCTCGTGGTTTGAGGCCTGGCTTGCTCCACCCCCTGCTCTTGAGATTCTACCGGATGTGGGCTGCATTTTTGCTGCCTTTTGGGCTGGAGCTTCTTGTGGTTTGAGGCCTGGCTTGCTCCACCCCCTGCTCTTGATATTCTCCCCGATGTGGGCTGCATTTTGGCTGCATTTTGGGCTGGAGCTTCTCGTGGTTTGAGGGCTGGATTGCTCCACCCAATGCTCTTGATATTCTCCCGGATGTGGGCTGCATTTTGGCTGCCTTTTGGGCTGGAGCTTCTCGTGGTTTGAGGCCTGCCTTGATCGACCCCCTGCTCTTGAGATTCTCCCGGATGTGGGCTGCATTTTGGCTCCCTTTTGGGCTGGAGCTTCTCGAGGTTTGAGACCTGGCTTGCTCCACGCCCTGCTCTTGATATTCTCCCTTATGTGGGCTGCGTTTTGGCTACATTTTGGGCTGCATTTTCTCATGGATTGAGGCCTGGCTTGCTCCAGCCCCTGCTCTTGAGATTCTCCCGGATGTGGGCTGGATTTTGGCTGCCTTTTGGGCTGGAGCTTCCCGTGGTTTGAGGCCTGGCTTGCTCCACCCAATGCTCTTGATATTCTCCTCGATGTGGGCTGCATTTTGGCTGCCTTTTGGGCTGGAGCTTCTCGTGGTTTGCGGCCTGGCTTGCTGCACCCCCTGCTCTTGAGATTCTCCCGGATGTGGGCTGCATTTTGGCTGCATTTTGGGCTGGAGCTTCTCGTGGTTTGAAGCCTGGCTTGCTCCACCCCCTGCTCTTGAGATTCTCCCGGATGTGGGCTGCATTTTGGCTGCCTTTTGGGCTGGAGCTTCTCATGGTTTGAGGCCTGCCTTGCTCCACCCCCTGCTCTTGAGATTCTCCTGGATGTGGGCTGGATTTTGGTTGCCTTTTGGGCTAGAGCTTCTCGTGGTTTGAG
This sequence comes from Rhynochetos jubatus, assembly GCA_027574665.1. Taxonomy (NCBI): domain Eukaryota; kingdom Metazoa; phylum Chordata; class Aves; order Eurypygiformes; family Rhynochetidae; genus Rhynochetos; species Rhynochetos jubatus. Next base: position 2,558,397 of record CM050669.1, read on the forward strand.
GCCTGGCTTGCTCCACCCCCTGCTCTTGAGATTCTCCCGGATGTGGGCTGCATTTTGGCTGCCTTTTGGGCTGGAGCTTCTCATGGTTTGAGGCCTGCCTTGCTCCACCCCCTGCTCTTGAGATTCTCCTGGATGTGGGCTGGATTTTGGTTGCCTTTTGGGCTGGAGCTTCTCGTGGTTTGAGGCCTGGCTTGCTCCACCCCCTGCTCTTGAGATTCTCCCGGATGTGGGCTGGATTTTGGCTCCCTTTTGGGCTGGAGCTTCTCGAGGTTTGAGGCCTGGCTTGCTCCACCCCCTGCTCTTGATATTCTCCTGGATGTGGGCTGCGTTTTGGCTACATTTTGGGCTGGAGCTTCTCATGGATTTAGACCTGGCTTGCTCCACCCCCTGCTCTTGAGATTCTCCCGGATGTGGGCTGGATTTTGGCTGCATTTTGGGCTGGAGCTTCTCGTGGTTTGAGGCCTGGCTTGCTCCACGCCCTGCTCTTGAGATTCTCCCGGATGTGGGCTGCATTTTGGCTGATACTTGGGCTGGAGATTCTCGTGGTTTGAGGCCTGGCTTGCTCCATGCCCTGCTCTAGAAATTGTCCCGGATGTGAGCTGCATTTTGGCTGCCTTTAGGGCTGCAGCTTCTCGTGGTTTGAGGCCTGGCTTGCTCCAACCCTGCTCTTGAGATTCTCCCGGATGTGGGCTGGATTTTGGCTGCCTTTTGGGCTGGAGCTTCTCGTGGTTTGAGGCCTGGCTTGCTCCACCCCCTGCTATTGAGATTCTCCCGGATGTGGGCTGCATTTTGGCTGCCTTTTGGGCTGGAGCTTCTCGTGGTTTGAGGCCTGGCTTGCTCCACCCCCTGCTCTTGAGATTCTCCCGCAGTTGGGCTGCATTTTGGCTGCTTTTTGGGCTGGAGCTTCTCGAGGTTTGAGGCCTGGCTTGCTCCAGCCCCTGCTCTTGAGATTCTCCCGGATGTGGGCTGCATTTTGGCTGCCTTTAGGGCTGGAGCTTCTCGTGGTTTGAGGCCTGCCTTGCTCCACCCCCTTCTCTTGAGATTCTCCCGGATGTGGGTTGCATTTTGGCTGCCTTTTGGGCTGGAGCTTCTCGAGGTTTGAGGCCTGGCTTTCTCCACCCCCTGCTCTTGAGATTCTCCCGGAGGTGGGCTGCATTTTGTCTGGTTTTGGGCTGGAGCTTCTCGTGGTTTGAGGCCTGCCTTGCTCCACCCCCTGCTCTTGAGATTCTCCCGGATGTGGTTAGGATTTTGGCTGCATTTTGGGCTGGAGCTTCTCGTGGTTTGAGGCCTGGCTTGCTCCACCCCCTGCTCTTGAGATTCTCCCGGATGTGGTTAGGATTTTGGCTGCATTTTGGGCTGGAGCTTCTCGTGGTTTGAGGCCTGGCTTCCTCCACCCCCTGCTCTTGAGATTCTCCCGGATGTGGCCTGCATTTTGGCTGCATTTTGGGCTGGAGCTTCTCAAGGTTTGAGGCCTGGCTTGCTCCACCCCCTGCTCTTGATATTCTCCTGGATGTGGGCTGCGTTTTGGCTACATTTTGGGCTGGAGCTTCTCATGGATTGAGGCCTGGCTTGCTCCACCCCCTGCTCTTGAGATTCTCCCGGATGTGGGCTGCATTTTGGCTGCATTTTGGGCTGGAGCTTCTCGTGGTTTGAAGCCTGGCTTGCTCCACCCCCTGCTCTTGAGATTCTCCTGGATGTGGGCTGCATTTTGGCTGCCTTTTGGGCTGGAGCTTCTCGTGGTTTGAGGCCTGGCTTGCTCCATCCCCTGCTCTTGATATTCTCCCGGAGGTGGGCTGCATTTTGGCTGCATTTTGGGCTGGAGCTTCTCGTGGTTTGAGGCCTGGCTTGCTCCACCCCCTGCTCTTGAGATTCTCCCGGATGTGGGCTGCGTTTTGGCTACATTTTGGGCTGGAGCTTCTCATGGATTGAGGCCTGGCTTGCTCCACCCCCTGCTCTTGAGATTCTCCCGGATGTGGGCTGCATTTTGGCTGCATTTTGGGCTGGAGCTTCTCGTGGTTTGAGGCCTGGCTTGCTCCACCCCCTGCTCTTGAGATTCTCCCGGATGTGGCCTGCATTTTGGCTGCATTTTGGGCTGGAGCTTCTCGTGGTTTGAAGCCTGGCTTGCTCCACCCCCTGCTCTTGAGATTCTCCTGGATGTGGGCTGCATTTTGGCTGCCTTTTGGGCTGGAGCTTCTCGTGGTTTGAGGCCTGGCTTGCTCCATCCCCTGCTCTTGATATTCTCCCGGAGGTGGGCTGCATTTTGGCTGCATTTTGGGCTGGAGCTTCTCGTGGTTTGAGGCCTGGCTTGCTCCACCCCCTGCTCTTGAGATTCTCCCGGATGTGGGCTGCATTTTGGCTACATTTTGGGCTGGAGCTTCTCGTGGTTTGAGACCTGGCTTGCTCCACCCCCTGCTCTTGAGATTCTCCCGGATGTGGGCTGCATTTTGGCTGCCTTTTGGGCTGGAGCTTCTCGTGGTTTGAGGCCTGGCTTGCTCCACCATCTGCTCTTGAGATTCTCCCGGAGGTGGGCTGCATTTTGGCTGATACTTGGGCTGGAGTTTCTCGTGGTTTGAGGCCTGGCTTGCTCCACCCCCTGCTCTTGAGATTCTCCCGGATGTGGGCTGCATTTTGGCTGATACTTGGGCTGGAGTTTCTCGTGGTTTGAGGCCTGGCTTGCTCCACCCCCTGCTCTTGATATTGTCCCGGATGTGGGCTGGATTTTCGTTGGGTTTGGGCTGGAACTTCTCGTGGTTTGAGGCCTGGCTTGCTCCACCACCTGCTCTTGAGATTCTCCCGGATGTGGGCTGCATTTTGGCTGACTTTTGGGCTGGAGCTTCTCGAGGTTTGAGGCCTGGCTTGCTCCACCCCCTGCTCTTGAGATTCTCCCGGAGGTGGGCTGCATTTTGGCTGATTCTTGGGCTGGAGCTTCTCGTGGTTTGAGGCCTGGCTTGCTCCACCCCCTGCTCTTGATATTCTCCCGGAGGTGGGCTGCATTTTGGCTGACTTTAGGGCTGGAGCTTCTCGTGGTTTGAGGCCTGGCTTGCTCCACCCCCTGCTCTTGAGATTCTCCCGGATGTGGGCTGCATTTTGGCTACATTTTGGGCTGGAGCTTCTCGTGGTTTGAGACCTGGCTTGCTCCACCCCCTGCTCTTGAGATTCTCCCGGATGTGGGCTGCATTTTGGCTGCCTTTTGGGCTGGAGCTTCTCGTGGTTTGAGGCCTGGCTTGCTCCACCACCTGCTCTTGAGATTCTCCCGGAGGTGGGCTGTATTTTGGCTGATACTTGGACTGGAGCTTCTCGAGGTTTGAGGCCTGGCTTGCTCCACCCCCTGCTCTTGAGATTCTCCCGGATGTGGGCTGCATTTTGGCTGCATTTTGGGCTGGAGCTTCTCGAGGTTTGTGGCCTGGCTTGCTCCACCCCCTGCTCTTGAGATTCTCCCGGATGTGGGCTGCATTTTGGCTGCCTTTTGGGCTGGAGCTTCTCGAGGTTTGAGGCCTGGCTTGCTCCACCCCCTGCTCTTGAGATTCTCCCGGATGTGGGCTGCATTTTGACTGATTCTTGGGCTGGAGCTTCTCGTGGTTTGAGGCCTGGCTTGCTCCACCACCTGCTCTTGAGATTCTCCCGGATGTGGGCTGCATTTTGGCTGCCTTTTGGGCTGGAGCTTCTCGTGGTTTGAGGCCTGGCTTGCTCCACCCACTGCTCTTGAGATTCTCCCGGATGTGGGCTGCAATTTGGCTGCCTTTAGGGCTGGAGCTTCTCGTGGTTTGAGGCCTGGCTTGCTCCACCCCCTGCTCTTGAGATTCTCCCGGATGTGGGCTGCATTTTGGCTGATACTTGGGCTGGAGTTTCTCGTGGTTTGAGGCCTGGCTTGCTCCACCCCCTGCTCTTGATATTGTCCCGGATGTGGGCTGGATTTTCGCTGGTTTTGGGCTGGAACTTCTCGTGGTTTGAGGCCTGCCTTGCTCCACCCCCTGCTCTTGAAATTGTCCCGGATGTGGGCTGCATTTTGACTGATTCTTGGGCTGGAGCTTCTCGTGGTTTGAGGCCTGGCTTGCTCCACCCCCTGCTCTTGAGATTCTCCCGGATGTGGGCTGCATTTTGGCTGCTTTTTGGGCTGGAGCTTCTCGTGGTTTGAGGCATGGCTTGCTCCACCCCCTGCTCTTGAGATTCTCCCGGATGTGGGCTGCATTTTGGCTGCCTTTAGGCCTGGAGCTTCTCCTGGTTTGAGGCCTGGCTTGCTCCACCCCCTGCTCTTGAGATTCTCCTGGATGTGGTCTGGATTTTGGCTGCCTTTTGGGCTGGAGCTTCTCGTGGTTTGAGGCCTGCCTTGCTCCACCCCCTGCTCTTGAGATTCTCCCGGATGTGGGCTGCATTTTAGCTGCCATTTGGGCTGGAGCTTCTTGTGGTTTGAGGCCTGGCTTGCTCCACCACCTGCTCTTGAGATTCTCCCGCATGTGGTCTGGAATTTGGCTGCCATTTGGGCTGGAGCTTCTCGTGGTTTGAGGCCTGGTTTGCTCCACCACCAGCTCTTGAGATTCTCCCGGATGTGGGCTGCATTTTGGCTGCCTTTTGGGCTGGAGCTTCTCGTGGTTTGAGGCCTGGCTTGCTCCACCCACTGCTCTTGAGATTCTCCCGGATGTGGGCTGCAATTTGGCTGCCTTTAGGGCTGGAGCTTCTCGTGGTTTGAGGCCTGGCTTGCTCCAACCCCTGCTCTTGAGATTCTACCGGATGTGGGCTGCATTTTGGCTGATACTTGGGCTGGAGTTTTTCGTGGTTTGAGGCCTGGCTTGCTCCACCCCCTGCTCTTGATATTGTCCCGGATGTGGGCTGGATTTTCGCTGGTTTTGGGCTGGAACTTCTCGTGGTTTGAGGCCTGGCTTGCTCCACCACCTGCTCTTGAGATTCTCCCGGATGTGGGCTGGATTTTGGCTGCCTTTTGGGCTGGAGCTTCTCGTGGTTTGAGGCCTGCCTTGCTCCACCCCCTGCTCTTGAAATTGTCCCGGATGTGGGCTGCATTTTGACTGATTCTTGGGCTGGAGCTTCTCGTGGTTTGAGGCCTGGCTTGCTCCACCACCTGCTCTTGAGATTCTCCCGGATGTGGGCTGAATTTTGGCTGCCTTTTGGGCTGGAGCTTCTCGTGGTTTGAGGCCTGGCTTGCTCCACCCCCTGCTCTTGAGATTCTCCCGGATGTGGTCTGGATTTTGGCTGCCTTTTGGGCTGGAGCTTCTCGTGGTTTGAGGCCTGGCTTGCTCCACCCCCTGCTCTTGAGATTCACCCGGATGTGGGCTGCATTTTGACTGATTCTTGGGCTGGAGATTCTCGAGGTTTGAGGCCTGGCTTGCTCCACCCCCTGCTCTTGAGATTCTCCCGGATGTGGGCTGCATTTTGGCTGATTCTTGGGCTGGAGCTTCTCGTGGTTTGAGGCCTGGCTTGCTCCACCCCCTGCTCTTGAGATTCTCCCGGATGTGGGCTGCATTTTGGCTGCCTTTAGGGCTGGAGCTTCTCGTGGTTTGAGGCCTGGCTTGCTCCACCCCCTGCTCTTGAGATTCTCCCGGATGTGGTCTGGATTTTGGCTGCCTTTTGGGCTGGAGCTTCTCGTGGTTTGAGGCCTGGCTTGCTCCACCCCCTGCTCTTGAGATTCTCCCGGATGTGGGCTGCATTTTGGCTGCCTTTTGGGCTGGAGCTTCTCGTGGTTTGAGGCATGCCTTGCTCCACCCCCTGCTCTTGAGATTCTCCTGGATGTGGGCTGCATTTTGGCTGCATTTTGGGCTGGAGCTTCTCGTGGTTTGAGGCCTGGCTTGCTCCACCACCTGCTCTTGAGATTCTCCCGGATGTGGGCTGCATTTTGACTGATTCTTGGGCTGGAGCTTCTCGAGGTTTGAGGCCTGGCTTGCTCCACCCCCTGCTCTTGAGATTCTCCCGGATGTGGGCTGCATTTTGGCTGATTCTTGGGCTGGAGCTTCTCGTGGTTTGAGGCCTGGCTTGCTCCACCCCCTGCTCTTGAGATTCTCCCGGAGGTGGGCTGCATTTTGGCTGCATTTTGGGCTGGAGCTTCTCGTGGTTTGAGGCCTGGCTTGCTCCACCCCCTGCTCTTGAGATTCTCCCGGATGTGGGCTGCATTTTGGCTGCCTTTTGGGCTCGAGCTTCTCGTGGTTTGAGGCCTGGCTTACTCCACCACCTGCTCTTGAGATTCTCCCGGAGGTGGGCTGTATTTTGGCTGATACTTGGACTGGAGTTTCTCATGGTTTGAGGCCTGGTTTGCTCCACACCCTGCTCTTGAGATTCTCCCGGATGTGGGCTGCATTTTGGCTGCCTTTTGGGCTGGATCTTCTCGAGGTTTGAGGCCTGGCTTGCTCCACCACCTGCTCTTGATATTCTCCCGGATGTGGGCTGCATTTTGGCTGCCTTTTGGGCTGGAGCTTCTCGTGGTTTGAGGCCTGGCTTGCTCCACCCCCTGCTCTTGAGATTCTCCCGGATGTGGGCTGCATTTTGGCTGCCTTTTGGGCTGGAGCTTCTCGTGGTTTGAGGCCTGGCTTGCTCCACCCCCTGCTCTTGAGATTCTCCCGGATGTGGGCTGCATTTTGGCTGACTTTTGGGCTGGAGCTTCTCGAGGTTTGAGGCCTGGCTTGCTCCACCCCCTGCTCTTGAGATTCTCCCGGATGTGGGCTGCATTTTGGCTGATTCTTGGGCTGGAGCTTCTCGTGGTTTGAAACCTGGCTTGCTCCACCTCCTGCTCTTGATATTGTCCCGGATGTGGGCTGGATTTTCGCTGGTTTTGGGCTGGAACTTCTTGTGGATTGAGGCCTGGTTTGCTCCACCACCTGCTCTTGACATTCTCCCGGATGTGGGCTGCATTTTGGCTGCATTTTGGGCTGGAGCTTCTCGTGGTTTGAGGCCTGGCTTGCTCCACCCCCTGCTCTTGAGATTCACCCGGATGTGGGCTGCATTTTGACTGATTCTTGGGCTGGAGATTCTCGAGGTTTGAGGCCTGGCTTGCTCCACCCCCTGCTCTTGAGATTCTCCCAGAGGTGGGCTGGAGTTTGGCTGCATTTTGGGCTGGAGCTTCTCGTGGTTTGAGGCCTGGCTTGCTCCACCCCCTGCTCTTGAGATTCTCCCGGATATGGGCTGCATTTTGGCTGATACTTGGTCTGGAGTTTCTCGTGGTTTGAGGCCTGGCTTGCTCCACCCCCTGCTCTTGATATTGTCCCGGATGTGGGCTGGATTTTCACTCTTTTGGGCTGGAACTTCTCGTGGTTTGAGGCCTGGCTTGCTCCACCACCTGCTCTTGAGATTCTCCCGGAGGTGGGCTGGATTTTGGCTGCCTATTGGGCTGGAGCTTCTCGTGGTTTGAGGCCTGCCTTGCTCCACCCCCTGCTCTTGAAATTGTCCCGGATGTGGGCTGCATTTAGACTGATTCTTGGGCTGGAGCTTCTCGTGGTTTGAGGCCTGGCTTGCTCCAGCCCCTGCTCTTGAGATTCTCCCGGATGTGGGCTGCATTTTGGCTGCATTTTGGGCTGGAGCTTCTCGTGGTTTGAGGCCTGGCTTGCTCCACCCCCTGCTCTTGAGATTCTCCCGGATGTGGGCTGCATTTTGACTGATTCTTGGGCTGGAGCTTCTCGTGGTTTGAGGCCTGGCTTGCTCCACCCCCTGCTCTTGAGATTCTCCCGGATGTGGGCTGGATTTTGGCTGCCTTTTGGGCCGGAGCTTCTCGTGATTTGAGGCCTGGCTTGCTCCACTCCCTGCTCTTGAGATTCTCCCGGATGTGGTCTGTATTTCGTCTGCCTTTTGGGCTGGAGCTTCTCGAGGTTTGAGGCCTGGCTTGCTCCACCCCCTGCTCTTGAGATTCTCCTGGAGGTGGGCTGCATTTTGGCTGATTCTTGGGCTGGAGCTTCTCGTGGCTTGAGGCCTGGCTTGCTCGACCCCCTGCTCTTGAGATTCTCCCGGATGTGGGCTGCATTTTGGCTGCCTTTTGGGCTGGAGCTTCTCGTGGTTTGAGGCCTGGCTTGCTCCACTCCCTGCTCTTGAGATTCTCCCGGATGTGGGCTGCATTTTGGCTGCCTTTTGGGCTGGAGCTTCTGGTGGTTTGAGGCCTGGCTTGCTCCACCCCCTGCTCTTGAGATTCTCCCGGATGTGGGCTGCATTTTGGCTGCCTTTAGGCCTGGAGCTTCTCGTGGTTTGAGGCCTGGCTTGCTCCACCCCCTGCTCTTGAGATTCTCCCGGATGTGGGCTGCATTTTGGCTGCCTTTTGGGCTGGAGCTTCTCGAGGTTTGTGGCCTGGCTTGCTCCACCCCCTGCTCTTGATATTCTCCCGGATGTGGGCTGCATTTTGGCTGCCTCTTGGGCTGGAGCTTCTCGTGGTTTGAGGCCTGGCTTGCTCCACCCCCTGCTCTTGAGATTCTCCCGGATGTGGGGTGGATTTTGGCTGATTCTTGTGCTGGAACTTCTCAAGGTTTGAGGCCTGGCTTGCTCCACCCCCTGCTCTTGAGATTCTCCCGGATGTGGGCTGCATTTTGGCTGATACTTGGTCTGGAGTTTCTCGTGGTTTGAGGCCTGGCTTGCTCCACCCCCTGCTCTTGATATTGTCCCGGATGTGGGCTGGATTTTCGCTCTTTTGGGCTGGAACTTCTCGTGGTTTGAGGCCTGGCTTGCTCCACCACCTGCTCTTGAGATTCTCCCGGAGGTGGGCTGGATTTTGGCTGCCTTTTGGGCTGGAGCTTCTCGTGGTTTGAGGCCTGCCTTGCTCCACCCCCTGCTCTTGAAATTGTCCCGGATGTGGGCTGCATTTAGACTGATTCTTGGGCTGGAGCTTCTCGTGGTTTGAGGCCTGGCTTGCTCCACCCCCTGCTCTTGAGATTCTCCCGGATGTGGGCTGCATTTTGGCTGCATTTTGGGCTGGAGCTTCTCGTGGTTTGAGGCCTGGCTTGCTCCACCCCCTGCTCTTGAGATTCTCCCGGATGTGGGCTGCATTTTGACTGATTCTTGGGCTGGAGCTTCTCGTGGTTTGAGGCCTGGCTTGCTCCACCCCCTGCTCTTGAGATTCTCCCGGATGTGGGCTGGATTTTGGCTGCCTTTTGGGCCGGAGCTTCTCGTGATTTGAGGCCTGGCTTGCTCCACTCCCTGCTCTTGAGATTCTCCCGGATGTGGTCTGTATTTCGTCTGCCTTTTGGGCTGGAGCTTCTCGAGGTTTGAGGCCTGGCTTGCTCCACCCCCTGCTCTTGAGATTCTCCTGGAGGTGGGCTGCATTTTGGCTGATTCTTGGGCTGGAGCTTCTCGTGGCTTGAGGCCTGGCTTGCTCCACCCCCTGCTCTTGAGATTCTCCCGTATGTGGGCTGCATTTTGGCTGCCTTTAGGGCTGGAGCTTCTCGTGGTTTGAGGCCTGGCTTGCTCCACCCCCTGCTCTTGAGATTCTCCCGGATGTGGGCTGCATTTTGACTGATTCTTGGGCTGGAGCTTCTCGTGGTTTGAGGCCTGGCTTGCTCGACCCCCTGCTCTTGAGATTCTCCCGGATGTGGGCTGCATTTTGGCTGCCTTTTGGGCTGGAGCTTCTCGTGGTTTGAGGCCTGGCTTGCTCCACTCCCTGCTCTTGAGATTCTCCCGGATGTGGGCTGCATTTTGGCTGCCTTTTGGGCTGGAGCTTCTCGTGGTTTGAGGCCTGGCTTGCTCCACCCCCTGCTCTTGAGATTCTCCCGGATGTGGGCTGCATTTTGGCTGCCTTTAGGCCTGGACCTTCTCGTGGTTTGAGGCCTGGCTTGCTCCACCCCCTGCTCTTGAGATTCTCCCGGATGTGGGCTGCATTTTGGCTGCCTTTTGGGCTGGAGCTTCTCGAGGTTTGTGGCCTGGCTTGCTCCACCCCCTGCTCTTGATATTCTCCCGGATGTGGGCTGCATTTTGGCTGCCTCTTGGGCTGGAGCTTCTCGTGGTTTGAGGCCTGGCTTGCTCCACCCCCTGCTCTTGAGATTCTCCCGGATGTGGGGTGGATTTTGGCTGATTCTTGTGCTGGAACTTCTCAAGGTTTGAGGCCTGGCTTGCTCCACCCCCTACTCTTGAGATTCTCCCAGATCTGGGCTGCATTTTGGGTGATACTTGGGCTGGAGCTTCTCGTGGTTTGAGGCCTGGCTTGCTCCACCCCCTGCTCTTGAGATTCTCCCAGATGTGGGCTGCATTTTGGCTGCCTTTTTGACTGGAGCTTCTCGTGGTTTGAGGCCTGGCTTCCTCCAACCCCTGCTCTTGAGATTCTCCTGGATGTGGGCTGGATTTTGGCTGCATTTTGGGCTGGAGCTTCTCGTGGTTTGAGGCCTGGCTTGCTCCACCCCCTGCTCTTGGGATTCTCCCAGATGTGGGCTGGATTTTGGCTGACATTTGGGCTAGAGCTTCTCGTGGTTTGAGGCCTGGCTTGCTCCACCCCCTGCTCTTGAGATTCTCCCAGATCTGGGCTGCATTTTGGCTGCATTTTGGGCTGGAGCTTCTCGTGGTTTGAGGCCTGGCTTGCTCCACCCCCTGCTCTTGAGATTCTCCTGTTTTTGGGCTGCATTTTGGCTGCCTTTTGGGCAGGAGCTTCTCGTGGTTTGAGGCCTGGCTTGCTCCAACCCCTGCTCTTGAGATTCTCCCAGATATGGGATGCATTTTGGCTGCATTTTGGGCTGGAGCTTCTCGAGGTTTGAGGCCTGGCTTGCTCCACCCCCTGCTCTTTAGATTCTCCCGGATGTGGGCTGCATTTTGGCTGCTTTTTGGGTTGGAGCTTCTCGTGGTTTGAGACCTGGCTTGCTCCACCCCCTGCTCTTGAGATTCTCCCGGATGTCGGCTGGATTTTCTCTGCCTTTTGGGCTGGAGCTTCTCGTGGTTTGAGGCCTGGCTTTCTCCACCCCTGCTCTTGAGATTCTCCCGGATGTGGGCTGCATTTTGGTTGCCTTTTGGGCTGGAGCTTCTCGAGGTTTGAGGCCTGGCTTGCTCCAACCCCTGCTCTTGATATTCTCCCGGAGGTGGGCTGGATTTTGGCTGCCTTTTGGGCTGGAGCTTCTCGAGGTTTGAGGCCTGGCTTGCTCCACCCCCTGTTATTGAGATTCTCCCGGATGTGGGCTGCATTTTGGCTGACACTTGGGCTGGAGCTTCTCGTGGTTTGAGGCCTGCCTTGCTCCACCCCCTGCTCTTGAGATTCTCCCGGATGTGGCCTGCATTTTGGCTGACACTTGGGCTGGAGCTTCTCGTGGTTTGAGGCCTGGCTTGCTCCACCCCCTGCTCTTGAGATTCTCCCAGATGTGGGCTGGATTTTGGCTGCCTTTTGGGCTAGAGCTTCTCGTGGTTTGAGGCCTGGCTTGCTCCACCCCCTGCTCTTGAGATTCTCCCGGATGTGGGCTGCATTTTGGCTGCCTTTTGGGCTGGAGCTTCTCGTGGTTTGAGGCCTGGCTTGCTCCACCCCCTGCTCTTGATATTCTCCCGGATGTGGGCTGGATTTTGGCTGCCTTTTGGGCTGGAGCTTCTCGTGGTTTGAGGCCTGGCTTGCTCCACCCCCTGCTCTTGAGATTCTCCCAGGTATGGGATGCATTTTGGCTGCCTTTTGGGCTGGAGCTTCTCGAGGTTTGAGGCCTGGCTTGCTCCACCCCCTGCTCTTTAGATTCTCCCGGATGTGGGCTGCATTTTGGCTGCTTTTTGGGTTGGAGCTTCTCGTGGTTTGAGGCCTGGCTTGCTCCACCCCCTGCTCTTCATATTCTCCTGGATGTGGGCTGCATTTTGGTTGAATTTTGGGCTGGAGCTTCTCGAGGTTTGAGGCCTGCCTTGCTCCACCCCCTGCTCTTGAGATTCTCCCGGATGTGCGCTGCATTTTGGTTGAATTTTGGGCTGGAGCTTCTCGAGGTTTGAGGCCTGGCTTGCTCCAACCCCTGCTCTTGAGATTCTCCCGGAGGTGGGCTGCATTTTGGCTGCCTTTAGGGCTGGAGCTTCTCGTGTTTTGAGGCCTGGCTTGCTCCACCCCCTGCTCTTGAGATTCTCCTGGATGTGGGCTGGATTTTGGCTGCCTTTTGGGCTGGAGCTTCTCGTGGTTTGACGCCTGGCTTGATCCACCCACTACTCTTGAGATTCTCCCGGATGTGGGCTGCATTTTGGCTGATTCTTGGGCTGGAGTTTCTCGTGGTTTGAGGCCTGGCTTGCTCCACCCCCTGCTCTTGATATACTCCCGGATGTGGGCTGCATTTTGGCTGCCTTTTGGGCTGGAGCTTCTTGTGGTTTGAGGCCTGGCTTGCTTCACCCCCTGCTCTTGAGATTCTCCCGGATGTGGGCTGGATTTTGGCTGCCTTTTGGGCTAGAGCTTCTCGTGGTTTGAGGCCTGGCTTGCTCCACCCCCTGCTCTTGAGATTCTCCCGGATGTGGGCTGCATTTTGGCTGCCTTTTGGGCTGGAGCTTCTCGTGGTTTGAGGCCTGGCTTGCTCCACCCCCTGCTCTTGAGATTCTCCCGGATGTGGGCTGCATTTTGGCTGCCTTTTGGGCTGGAGCTTCTCATGGTTTGAGGCCTGGCTTGCTCCACCCCCTGCTCTTGAGATTCTCCCGCATGTGGGCTGCATTTTGGCTGCCTTTTGGGCTAGATCTTCTCGTGTTTGAGGCCTGGCTTGCTCCACCCCCTGCTCTTGAGATTCTCCCGGATGTGGGCTGCATTTTGGCTGCTGTTAGGGCTGGAGCTTCTCGAGGTTTGAGGCCTGGCTTGCTCCACCCCCTGCTCTTGAGATTCTCACGGATGTGGGCTGCATTTTGGCTGCCTTTTGGGCTGGAGCTTCTGGAGGTTTGAGGCCTGGCTTGCTCCACCCCCTGCTCTTGAGATTCTCCCCGATGTGGGCTGCATTTTGGCTGCCTTTTGGGCTGGAGCTTCTCGTGGTTTGAGGCCTGGCTTGCTCCACCCCCTGCTCTTGATATACTCCCGGATGTGGGATGCATTTTGGCTGCCTTCTGGGCTGGAGCTTCTCGTGGTTTGAGGCCTGGCTTGCTCCACCCCCTGCTCTTGAGATTCTCCCGGATGTGGGCTGCATTTTGGTTGCATTTTGGGCTGGAGCTTCTCGAGGTTTGAGGCCTGGCTTGCTCCACCCCCTGCTCTTGAGATTCTCCCGGATGTGGGCTGCATTTTGGCTGCCTTTAGGGCTGCAGCTTCTCGAGGTTTGAGGCCTGGCTTGCTCCACCCCCTGCTCTTGAGATTCTCCCGGATATGGGCTGCATTTTGGCTGACACTTGGGCTGGAGCTTCTCGTGGTTTGAGGCCTGGCTTGCTCAACCCCCTGCTCTTGAGATTCTCCCGGATGTGGGCTGCATTTTGGCTGACACTTGGGCTGGAGCTTCTCGTGGTTTGAGGCCTGGCTTGCTCCACCCCCTGCTCTTGAGATTCTCCCGGAGGCGGGCTGGATTTTGGCTGCCTTTTGGGCTGGAGCTTCTCGTGGTTTGAGGCCTGGCTTGCTCCACCACCTGCTCTTGAGATTCTCCCTGATGTGGGCTGCATTTTGGCTCCCTTTTGGGCTGGAGCTTCTCGTGGTTTGAGGCCTGGCTTGCTCCACCCCCTGCTCTTGATATTCTCCCGGATGTGGGCTGGATTTTGGCTGCCTTTTGGGCTGGAGCTTCTCGTGGTTTGAGGCCTGGCTTGCACCACCCCCTGCTCTTGAGATTCTCCCGGATATGGGATGCATTTTGGCTGCCTTTTTGGCTGGAGCTTCTCGAGGTTTGAGGCCTGGCTTGCTCCACACCCTGCTCTTTAGATTCTCCCGGATGTGGACTGCATTTTGGCTGCTTTTTGGGTTGGAGCTTCTCGTGGTTTGAGGCCTGGCTTGCTCCACCCCCTGCTCTTCATATTCTCCCGGATGTGGGCTGCATTTTGGTTGAATTTTGGGCTGGAGCTTCTCGAGGTTTGAGGCCTGGCTTGCTCCACCCCCTGCTCTTGAGATTCTCCCGGATGTGGGCTGCATTTTGGCTGCCTTTAGGGCTGGAGCTTCTCGAGGTTTGAGGCCTGGCTTGCTCCACCCCCTGCTCTTGAGATTCTCCCGGATGTGGGCTGCATTTTGGCTGCCTTTAGGGCTGAAGCTTCTCGAGGTTTGAGGCCTGGCTTGCTCCACCCCCTGCTCTTGAAATTCTCACGGATGTTGGCTGGATTTTGGCTGCCTTTTGGGCTGGAGCTTCTGGAGGTTTGAGGCCTGGCTTGCTCCACCCCCTGCTCTTGAGATTCTCCCGGATGTGGGCTGCATTTGGCTGCATTTTGGGCTGGAGCTTCTCGTGGTTTGAGGCCTGGCTTGCTCCACCCCCTGCTCTTGATATTCTCCCGGATGTGGGCTGCATTTTGGCTGCCTTCTGGGCTGGAGCTTCTCGTGGTTTGAGGCCTGGCTTGCTCCACCCCCTGCTCTTGTGATTCTCCCAGATGTGGCCTGCATTTTGGCTGCCTTTTGGGCTGGAGCTTCTCGTGGTTTGAGGCCTGGCTTGCTCCACCCCCTGCTCTTGAGATTCTCCCGGATGTGGGCTGCATATTGGCTGCATTTTGGGCTGGAGCTTCTCGTGGTTTGAGGCCTGGCTTGCTCCACCCCCTGCTCTTGAGATTCTCCCGGATGGGGGCTGCATTTTGGTTGACTTTTGGGCTGGAGCTTCTCGAGGTTTGAGTCCTGGCTTGCTCCACCCCCTGCTCTTGAGATTCTCCCGGATGTGGGCTGCATTTTGGCTGCCTTTTGGGCTGGAGATTCTCGTGGTTTGAGGCCTGGCTTTCTCCACCCCCTGCTCTTGAGATTCTCCTGGATGTGGGCTGCATTTTGGCTGCCTTTTGGGCTGGAGCTTCTCGTGGTTTGAGGCCTGGCTTGCTCCACCCCCTGCTCTTGAGATTCTCCCGGATGCGGGCTGCTTTTTGGCTGCCTTTTGGGCTGGAGCTTCTTGAGGTTTGAGGCCTGGCTTGCTCCACCCCCTGCTCTTGAGATTCTCCCGGATGTGGGCCGCAGTTTGCGTGATTCTTGGGCTGGAGCTTCTCGTGGTTTGAGGCCTGGCTTTCTCCACCCCCTGCTCTTGATATACTCCCGGATGTGTGCTGTATTATGGCTGCCTTTAGGGCTGGAGCTTCTCGAGGTTTGAGGCCTGGCTTGCTCCAGCCCCTGCTCTTGAGATTCTCACGGATGTGGGCCGCAGTTTGCGTGATTCTTGGGCTGGAGCTTCTCGTGGTTTGAGGCCTGGCTTTCTCCACCCCCTGCTCTTGATATACTCCCGGATGTGTGCTGTATTATGGCTGCCTTTAGGGCTGGAGCTTCTCGAGGTTTGAGGCCTGGCTTGCTCCAGCCCCTGCTCTTGAGATTCTCACGGATGTGGGCTGCTTTTTGGCTGCCTTTTGGGCTGGACCTTCTTGAGGTTTGAGGCCTGGCTTGCTCCACCCCCTGTTCTTGAGATTCTCCCGGATGTGGGCTGCATTTTGGCTGATAGGTGGGCTGGAGATTCTCGTGGTTTGAGGCCTGGCTTGCTTCACCCCCTGCTCTTGAGATTCTCCCGGATGTGGGCTGCATTTTGGCTGCCTTTTGGGCTGGAGCTTCTCGTGGTTTGAGGCCTGGCTTGCTCCACCCCCTGCTCTTGAGATTCTCCCGGATGTGGGCCGCAGTTTGCGTGATTCTTGGGCTGGAGCTTCTCGTGGTTTGAGGCCTGGCTTTCTCCACCCCCTGCTCTTGATATACTCCCGGATGTGTGCTGTATTATGGCTGCCTTTAGGGCTGGAGCTTCTCGAGGTTTGAGGCCTGGCTTGCTCCACCCCCTGCTCTTGAGATTCTCACGGATGTGGGCTGCATTTTGGCTGCCTTCTGGGCTGGAGCTTCTCGTGGTTTGAGGCCTGGCTTGCTCCACCCCCTGCTCTTGTGATTCTCCCAGATGTGGCCTGCATTTTGGCTGCCTTTTGGGCTGGAGCTTCTCGTGGTTTGAGGCCTGGCTTGCTCCACCCCCTGCTCTTGAGATTCTCCCGGAGGTGGGCTGCATATTGGCTGCCTTTTGGGCTGGAACTTCTCGTGGTTTGAGGCCTGGCTTGCTCCACCCCCTGCTCTTGAGATTCTCCCGGATGTGGGCTGCATTTTGGCTGCCTTTAGGGCTGGAGCTTCTCGAGGTTTGAGGCCTGGCTTGCTCCACCCCCTGCTCTTGAGATTCTCACGGATGTGGGCTGGATTTTGGCTGCCTTTAAGGCTGGAGCTTCTCGTGGTTTGAGGCCTGCATTCCTCGAGCCCCTGCTCTTGAGATTCTCCCGGATGTGGGCTGGATTTTGGCTGCCTTTAGGGCTGAAGATTCTCGAGGTTTGAGGCCTGGCTTGCTCCACCCCCTGCTCTTGAGATTCTCCCGGATGTGGGCTGCATTTTGGCTGCCTTTTGGGCTGGAGCTTCTCGTGGTTTGAGGCCTGGCTTGCTCCACCCCCTGCTCTTGAGATTCTCCTGGATGTGGGCTGCATTTTGGCTGCCTTTTGGGCTGGAGCTTCTCGTGGTTTGAGGCCTGGCTTGCTCCACCCCCTGCTCTTGAGATTCTCCCGGATGTGGGCTGCTTTTTGGCTGCCTTTTGGGCTGGAGCTTCTTGAGGTTTGAGGCCTGGCTTGCTCCACTCCCTGTTCTTGAGATTCTCCCGGATGTGGGCTGCATTTTGGCTGATACGTGGGCTGGAGATTCTCGTGGTTTGAGGCCTGGCTTGCTCCACCCCCTGCTCTTGAGATTCTCCCGGATGTGGGCCGCAGTTTGCGTGATTCTTGGGCTGGAGCTTCTCGTGGTTTGAGGCCTGGCTTTCTCCACCCCCTGCTCTTGATATACTCCCGGATGTGTGCTGTATTATGGCTGCCTTTAGGGCTGGAGCTTCTCGAGGTTTGAGGCCTGGCTTGCTCCACCCCCTGCTCTTGAGATTCTCACGGATGTGGGCTGCATTTTGGCTGCCTTCTGGGCTGGAGCTTCTCGTGGTTTGAGGCCTGCCTTGCTCCACCCCCTGCTCTTGAGATTCTCCTGGAGGTGGGCTGCATTTTGGCTGCCTTTTGGGCTGGAGCTTCTCGTGGTTTGAGGCCTGGCTTGCTCCACCCCCTGCTCTTGAGATTCTCCCGGATGTGGGCTGCATTTTGGCTGCCTTTTGGGCTGGAGCTTCTCGTGGTTTGAGGCCTGGCTTGCTCCCCCCCCTGTTCTTGAGATTCTCCCTGATGTGGGCTGCATTTTGGCTGATACGTGGGCTGGAGATTCTCGTGGTTTGAGGCCTGGCTTGCTCCACCCCCTGCTCTTGAGATTCTCCCGGATGTGGGCCGCAGTTTGCGTGATTCTTGGGCTGGAGCTTCTCGTGGTTTGAGGCCTGGCTTTCTCCACCCCCTGCTCTTGAGATTCTCACGGATGTGTGCTGTATTATGGCTGCCTTTTGGGCTGGAGCTTCTCGTGGTTTGAGGCCTGGCTTGCTCCACCCCCTGCTCTTGAGATTCTCCCAGAGGTGGGCTGCATTTTGGCTGCCTTTAGGGCTGGAGCTTCTCGTGGTTTGAGGCCTGGCTTGCTCCACCCCCTGCTCTTGAGATTCTCCCGGATGTGGGCTGGATTTTGGCTGCATTTTGGGATGGAGCTTCTCGTGGCTTGAGGCCTGGCTTGCTCCACCACCTGCTCTTGAGATTGTCCCGGATGTGGGCTGGATTTTGGCTGCCTTTTGGGCTCGAGCTTCTCGTGGTTTGAGGCCTGGCTTGCTCCACCCCCTGCTCTTGAGATTCTCCCGGATGTGGGCTGGATTTTGGCTGCCTTTTGGGCTCGAGCTTCTCGTGGTTTGAGGCCTGGCTTGTTCCACCCCCTGCTCTTGAGATTCTCCCGGATGTGGGCTGCATTTTGGCTGCCTTTTGGGCTCGAGCTTCTCGTGGTTTGAGGCCTGGCTTGCTCCACCCCCTGCTCTTGTGATTCTCCCAGATGTGGCCTGCATTTTGGCTGCTTTTTGGGCTGGAGCTTCTCGTGGTTTGAGGCCTGGCTTGCTCCACCCACTGCTCTTGAGATTCTCCCGGATGTCGGCTGGATTTTCGCTGCCTTTTGGGCTGGAGCTTCTCGTGGTTTGAGGCCTGGTTTGCTCCACCCCCTGCTCTTGTTATTCTCCCAGATGTGGCCTGCATTTTGGCTGCCTTTTGGGCTGGAGCTTCTCGTGGTTTGAGGCCTGGCTTGCTCCACCCACTGCTCTTGAGATTCTCCCGGATGTGGGCTGCATTTTGGCTGCATTTTGGGCTGGAGCTTCTCGAGGTTTGAGGCCTGGCTTGCTCCACCCCCTGCTCTTGAGATTCTCCCGGATGTGGGCTGCATTTTGGCTGCCTTTTGGGCTGGAGCTTCTCGAGGTTTGAGGCCTGCCTTGCTCCACCCCCTGCTCTTGAGATTCTCCCAGAGGTGGGCTGCATTTTGGCTGCATTTAGGGCTGGAGCTTCTCGTGGTTTGAGGCCTGGCTTGCTCCACCCCCTGCTCTTGAGATTCTCCCGGATGTGGGCTGCATTTTGGCTGCCTTTTGGGCTGGAGCTTCTCGTGGTTTGAGGCCTGGCTTGCTCCACCCCCTGCTCTTGAGATTCTACCGGATGTGGGCTGCATTTTGGCTGCATTTTGGGCTGGAGCTTCTCATGGTTCGAGGCCTGGCTTGCTCCACACCCTGCTCTTGAGATTCTCCCGGATGTGGGCTGGATTTTGGCTGCATTTTGGGATGGAGCTTCTCGTGGCTTGAGGCCTGGCTTGCTCCACCACCTGCTCTTGATATTGTCCCGGATATGGGCTGGATTTTGGCTGCATTTTGGGCTGGAGCTTCTCATGGTTTGAGGCCTGGCTTGCTCCACCCCCTGCTCTTGAGATTCTCCCGGATGTGGGCTGGATTTTGGCTGCCTTTTGGGCTGGAGCTTCTCGTGGTTTGAGGCCTGGCTTGCTCCACCCCCTGCTCTTGAGATTCTCCCGGAGGTGGGCTGCATTTTGGCTGCCTTTTGGGCTGGAGCTTCTCGTGGTTTGAGGCCTGGCTTGCTCCACCCCCTGCTCTTGATATTCTCCCGGATGTGGGCTGCATTTTGGCTGCATTTTGGGCTGGAGCTTCTCGTGGTTTGAGGCCTGGCTTGCTCCACCCCCTGCTCTTGAGATTCTCCCGGATGTGGGCTGGATTTTGGCTGCCTTTTGGGCTCGAGCTTCTCGTGGTTTGAGGCCTGGCTTGCTCCACCCCCTGCTCTTGAGATTCTCCCGGATGTGGGCTGGATTTTGGCTGCCTTTTGGGCTCGAGCTTCTCGTGGTTTGAGGCCTGGCTTGTTCCACCCCCTGCTCTTGAGATTCTCCCGGATGTGGGCTGCATTTTGGCTGCCTTTTGGGCTCGAGCTTCTCGTGGTTTGAGGCCTGGCTTGCTCCACCCCCTGCTCTTGTGATTCTCCCAGATGTGGCCTGCATTTTGGCTGCTTTTTGGGCTGGAGCTTCTCGTGGTTTGAGGCCTGGCTTGCTCCACCCACTGCTCTTGATATTCTCCCGGATGTCGGCTGGATTTTCGCTGCCTTTTGGGCTGGAGCTTCTCGTGGTTTGAGGCCTGGTTTGCTCCACCCCCTGCTCTTGTTATTCTCCCAGATGTGGCCTGCATTTTGGCTGCCTTTTGGGCTGGAGCTTCTCGTGGTTTGAGGCCTGGCTTGCTCCACCCACTGCTCTTGAGATTCTCCCGGATGTGGGCTGCATTTTGGCTGCTTTTTGGGCTGGAGCTTCTCGTGGTTTGAGGCCTGGCTTGCTCCACCCACTGCTCTTGAGATTCTCCCGGATGTCGGCTGGATTTTCGCTGCCTTTTGGGCTGGAGCTTCTCGTGGTTTGAGGCCTGGTTTGCTCCACCCCCTGCTCTTGTTATTCTCCCAGATGTGGCCTGCATTTTGGCTGCCTTTTGGGCTGGAGCTTCTCATGGTTTGAGGCCTGGCTTGCTCCACCCACTGCTCTTGAGATTCTCCCGGATGTGGGCTGCATTTTGGCTGCATTTTGGGCTGGAGCTTCTCGAGGTTTGAGGCCTGGCTTGCTCCACCCCCTGCTCTTGAGATTCTCCCGGATGTGGGCTGCATTTTGGCTGCCTTTTGGGCTGGAGCTTCTCGAGGTTTGAGGCCTGCCTTGCTCCACCCCCTGCTCTTGAGATTCTCCCAGAGGTGGGCTGCATTTTGGCTGCATTTAGGGCTGGAGCTTCTCGTGGTTTGAGGCCTGGCTTGCTCCACCCCCTGCTCTTGAGATTCTCCCGGATGTGGGCTGCATTTTGGCTGCCTTTTGGGCTGGAGCTTCTCGTGGTTTGAGGCCTGGCTTGCTCCACCCCCTGCTCTTGAGATTCTCCCGGATGTGGGCTGGATTTTGGCTGCATTTTGGGATGGAGCTTCTCGTGGTTTGAGGCCTGGCTTGCTCCACCACCTGCTCTTGAGATTGTCCCGGATATGGGCTGGATTTTGGCTGCATTTTGGGCTGGAGCTTCTCATGGTTCGAAGCCTGGCTAGCTCCACACCCTGCTCTTGAGATTCTCCCGGATGTGGGCTGGATTTTGGCTGCCTTTTGGGCTGGAGCTTCTCGTGGTTTGAGGCCTGGCTTGCTCCACCCCCTGCTCTTGAGATTCTCCCGGAGGTGGGCTGCATTTTGGCTGCCTTTTGGGCTGGAGCTTCTCGTGGTTTGAGGCCTGGCTTGCTCCACCCCCTGCTCTTGAGATTCTCCCGGATGTGGGCTGCATTTTGGCTGCCTTTTGGGCTGGAGCTTCTCGTGGTTTGAGGCCTGGCTTGCTCCACCCCCTGCTCTTGAGATTCTCCCGGATGTGGGCTGCATTTTGGCTGCCTTTTGGGCTGGAGCTTCTCGTGGTTTGAGGCCTGGCTTGCTCCACCCCCTGCTCTTGAGATTCTCCCGGATGTGGGCTGAATTTTGGCTGCCTTTTGGGCTGGAGCTTCTCGAGGTTTGAGGCCTGGCTTGCTGCACCCACTGCTCTTGATATTCTCCCGGATGTGGGCTGCATTTTGGCTGACACTTGGGCTGGAGCTTCTCGTGGTTTGAGGCCTGGCTTGCTCCACCCCCTGCTCTTGAGATTCTCCCGGATGTGGGCTGCATTTTGGCTGCCTTTTGGGCTGGAGCTTCTCGTGGTTTGAGGCCTGGCTTGCTCCAGCCCCTGCTCTTGAGATTGTCCCGGATGTGGGCTGCATTTTGGTTGCATTTTGGGCTGGAGCTTCTCGAGGTTTGAGGCCTGGCTTGCTCCACCCCCTGCTCTTCATATGCTCCTGGATGTGGGCTGGATTTTGGCTGCATTTTGGGCTGGAGCTTCTCGTGGTTTGAGGCCTGGCTTGCTCCACCACCTGCTCTTGAGATTGTCCCGGATATGGGCTGCATTTTGGCTGCATTTAGGGCTGGAGCTTCTCGTGGTTTGAGGCCTGGCTTGCTCCACCCCCTGCTCTTGAGATTCTCCCGGATGTGGGCTGCATTTTGGCTGCCTTTTGGGCTGGAGCTTCTCGTGGTTTGAGGCCTGGCTTGCTCCACCCCCTGCTCTTGAGATTCTCCCGGATGTGGGCTGCATTTTGGCTGCCTTTTGGGCTGGAGCTTCTCGTGGTTTGAGGCCTGGCTTGCTCCACCCCCTGCTCTTGAGATTCTCCCGGATGTGGGCTGCATTTTGGCTGCCTTTTGGGCTGGAGCTTCTCGTGGTTTGAGGCCTGGCTTGCTCCACCCCCTGCTCTTGAGATTCTCCCGGATGTGGGCTGAATTTTGGCTGCCTTTTGGGCTGGAGCTTCTCGAGGTTTGAGGCCTGGCTTGCTGCACCCACTGCTCTTGATATTCTCCCGGATGTGGGCTGCATTTTGGCTGACACTTGGGCTGGAGCTTCTCGTGGTTTGAGGCCTGGCTTGCTCCACCCCCTGCTCTTGAGATTCTCCCGGATGTGGGCTGCATTTTGGCTGCCTTTTGGGCTGGAGCTTCTCGTGGTTTGAGGCCTGGCTTGCTCCAGCCCCTGCTCTTGAGATTGTCCCGGATGTGGGCTGCATTTTGGTTGCCTTTTGGGCTGGAGCTTCTCGAGGTTTGAGGCCTGGCTTGCTCCACCCCCTGCTCTTCATATTCTCCTGGATGTGGGCTGGATTTTGGCTGCATTTTGGGATGGAGCTTCTCGTGGTTTGAGGCCTGGCTTGCTCCACCACCTGCTCTTGAGATTGTCCCGGATATGGGCTGGATTTTGGCTGCATTTTGGGCTGGAGCTTCTCATGGTTTGAGGCCTGGCTTGCTCCAACCCCTGCTCTTGAGATTCTCCCGGATGTGGGCTGTATTATGGCTACCTGTTGGGCTGGAGCTTCTCGTGGTTTGAGGCCTGGCTTGCTCCACCCCCTGCTCTTGATATTCTCCCGGATGTGGGCTGCATTTTGGCTGCCTTTTGGGCTGGAGCTTCTCGTGGTTTGAGGCCTGCCTTGCTCCACCCCCTGCTCTTGAGATTCTCCCGGATGTGGGCTGCATTTTGGCTGCCTTTTGGGCTGGAGCTTCTCGTGGTTTGAGGCCTGGCTTGCTCCACCCCCTGCTCTTGAGATTCTCCCGGAGGTGGGCTGCATTTTGGCTGCCTTTTGGGCTGGAGCTTCTCGAGGTTTGAGGCCTGGCTTGCTGCACCCCCTGCTCTTGAGATTCTCCCGGATGTGGGCTGCATTTTGGCTGCTTTTTGGGCTGGAGCTTCTCGTGGTTTGAGGCCTGGCTTGCTCCACCCCCTGCTCTTGAGATTCTCCCGGATGTGGGCTGCATTTTGGCTGATTCTTGGGCTGGAGCTTCTCGAGGTTTGAGGCCTGGCTTGCTCCACACACTGCTCTTCATATGATCCTGGATGTGGGCTGCATTTTGGCTGATACTTGGGCTGGAGCTTCTCGAGGTTTGAGGCCTGCCTTGCTCCACCCCCTGCTCTTGAGATTCTCCCAGAGGTGGGCTGCATTTTGGCTGCATTTAGGGCTGGAGCTTCTCGTGGTTTGAGGCCTGGTTTGCTCCACCCCCTGCTCTTGAGATTCTCCCGGATGTGGGCTGGATTTTGGCTGCCTTTTGGGCTGGAGCTTCTCGTGGTTTGAGGCCTGGCTTGCTCCACCCCCTGCTCTTGAGATTCTCCCGGATGTGGGCTGGATTTTGGCTGCATTTTGGGATGGAGCTTCTCGTGGTTTGAGGCCTGGCTTGCTCCACCACCTGCTCTTGAGATTGTCCCGGATATGGGCTGGATTTTGGCTGCATTTTGGGCTGGAGCTTCTCATGGTTCGAGGCCTGGCTTGCTCCACCCCCTGCTCTTGAGATTCTCCCGGATGTGGGCTGGATTTTGGCTGCCTTTTGGGCTGGAGCTTCTCGTGGTTTGAGGCCTGGCTTGCTCCACCCCCTGCTCTTGAGATTCTCCCGGAGGTGGGCTGCATTTTGGCTGCCTTTTGGGCTGGAGCTTCTCGTGGTTTGAGGCCTGGCTTGCTCCACCCCCTGCTCTTGAGATTCTCCCGGATGTGGGCTGCATTTTGGCTGCCTTTTGGGCTGGAGCTTCTCGTGGTTTGAGGCCTGGCTTGCTCCACCCCCTGCTCTTGAGATTCTCCCGGATGTGGGCTGCATTTTGGCTGCCTTTTGGGCTGGAGCTTCTCGTGGTTTGAGGCCTGGCTTGCTCCACCCCCTGCTCTTGAGATTCTCCCGGATGTGGGCTGAATTTTGGCTGCCTTTTGGGCTGGAGCTTCTCGTGGTTTGAGGCCTGGCTTGCTCCAGCCCCTGCTCTTGAGATTGTCCCGGATGTGGGCTGCATTTTGGTTGCCTTTTGGGCTGGAGCTTCTCGTGGTTTGAGGCCTGGCTTGCTCCACCCCCTGCTCTTCATATTCTCCTGGATGTGGGCTGGATTTTGGCTGCATTTTGGGATGGAGCTTCTCGTGGTTTGAGGCCTGGCTTGCTCCACCACCTGCTCTTGAGATTGTCCCGGATATGGGCTGGATTTTGGCTGCATTTTGGGCTGGAGCTTCTCATGGTTTGAGGCCTGGCTTGCTCCACCCCCTGCTCTTGATATACTCCCGGATGTGTGCTGTATTATGGCTACCTGTTGGGCTGGAGCTTCTCGTGGTTTGAGGCCTGGCTTGCTCCACCCCCTGCTCTTGAGATTCTCCCGGATGTGGGCTGCATTTTGGCTGCCTTTTGCGCTGGAGCTTCTCGTGGTTTGAGGCCTGCCTTGCTCCACCCCCTGCTCTTGAGATTCTCCCGGATGTGGGCTGCATTTTGGCTGCCTTTTGGGCTGGAGCTTCTCGTGGTTTGAGGCCTGGCTTGCTCCACCCCCTGCTCTTGAGATTCTCCCGGATGTGGGCTGGATTTTGGCTGCCTTTTGGGCTGGAGCTTCTCGAGGTTTGAGGCCTGGCTTGCTGCACCCCCTGCTCTTGAGATTCTCCCGGATGTGGGCTGCATTTTGGCTGCCTTTTGGGCTGGAGCTTCTCGTGGTTTGAGGCCTGGCTTGCTCCACCCCCTGCTCTTGAGATTCTCCCGCATGTGGGCTGCATTGTGGCTGATTCTTGGGCTGGAGCTTCTCGTGGTTTGAGGCCTGGCTTGCTCCACCCCCTGCTCTTGAGATTCTCCCGGATGTGGATAGCATTTTGGCTGCATTTTGGGCTGGAGCTTCTCGTGGTTTGAGGCCTGGCTTGCTCCACCCACTGCTCTTGAGATTCTCCCGGATGTGGGCTGCATTTTGGTTTCCTTTTGGGCTGAGGCTTCTCGAGGTTTGTGGCCTGACTTGCTCGACCCCCTGCTCTTCATATTCTCCTGGATGTGGGCTGGATTTTGGCTGATGCTTGGCTGGAGCTTCTCGTGATTTGAGGCCTGGCTTGCTCCACTCCCTGCTCTTGAGATTCTCCCGGATGTGGGCTGCATTTTGGGCTGGAGCTTCTCGTGGTTTGAGGCCTGGCTTGCTCCACCCCCTGCTCCTGAGATTCTACCGGATGTGGTCTGCATTTTGGCTGATACTTGGGCTGGAGCTTCTCATGGTTTGAGGCCTGGCTTGCTCCACCCCCTGCTCTTGAGATTCTCCCGGATGTGGGCTGCATTTTGGCTGCCTTTTGGGCTGGAGCTTCTCGTGGTTTGAAGCCTGGCTTGCTCCACCCCCTGCTCTTGAGATTCTCCCGCAGGTGGGCTGCATTTTGGCTGCCTTTTGGGCTGGAGCTTCTCGAGGTTTGAGGCCTGGCTTGCTCCACCCC
Organism: Rhynochetos jubatus; assembly: GCA_027574665.1. Taxonomy (NCBI): domain Eukaryota; kingdom Metazoa; phylum Chordata; class Aves; order Eurypygiformes; family Rhynochetidae; genus Rhynochetos; species Rhynochetos jubatus. The sequence continues at coordinate 2,583,507 of CM050669.1, forward strand.
CTGCTCTTGAGATTCTCCCGGATGTGGGCTGCATTTTGGCTGCCTTTTGGGCTGGAGCTTCTCGTGGTTTGAGGCCTGGCTTGCTCCACCCCCTGCTCTTGAGATTCTCCCGGATGTGGGCTGAATTTTGGCTGCCTTTTGGGCTGGAGCTTCTCGAGGTTTGAGGCCTGGCTTGCTGCACCCACTGCTCTTGATATTCTCCCGGATGTGGGCTGCATTTTGGCTGACACTTGGGCTGGAGCTTCTCGTGGTTTGAGGCCTGGCTTGCTCCACCCCCTGCTCTTGAGATTCTCCCGGATGTGGGCTGCATTTTGGCTGCCTTTTGGGCTGGAGCTTCTCGTGGTTTGAGGCCTGGCTTGCTCCAGCCCCTGCTCTTGAGATTCTCCCGGATGTGGGCTGCATTTTGGTTGCCTTTTGGGCTGGAGCTTCTCGAGGTTTGAGGCCTGGCTTGCTCCACCCCCTGCTCTTCATATTCTCCTGGATGTGGGCTGGATTTTGGCTGCATTTTGGGATGGAGCTTCTCGTGGTTTGAGGCCTGGCTTGCTCCACCACCTGCTCTTGAGATTGTCCCGGATATGGGCTGGATTTTGGCTACATTTTGGGCTGGAGCTTCTCATGGTTTGAGGCCTGGCTTGCTCCACCCCCTGCTCTTGAGATTCTCCCGGATGTGGGCTGCATTTTGGCTGCCTTTTGGGCTAGAGCTTCTCGTGGTTTGAGGCCTGCCTTGCTCCACCCCCTGGTCTTGAGATTCTCCCGGATGTGGGCTGCATTTTGGCTGCCTTTTGGGCTGGAGCTTCTCGAGGTTTGAGGCCTGGCTTGCTCCACCCCCTGCTCTTGAGATTCTCCCGGATGTGGGCTGCATTTTGGCTGCCTTTTGGGCTGGAGCTTCTCGTGGTTTGAGGCCTGGCTTGCTCCACCCCCTGCTCTTGAGATTCTCCCGCATGTGGGCTGCATTTTGGCTGATTCTTGGGCTGGAGCTTCTCGTGGTTTGAGGCCTGGCTTGCCGCACCCCCTGCTCTTGAGATTCTCCCGGATGTGGATAGCATTTTGGCTGCATTTTGGGCTGGAGCTTCTCGTGGTTTGAGGCCTGCCTTGCTCCACCCACTGCTCTTGAGATTCTCCCGGATGTGGGCTGCATTTTGGTTGCCTTTTGGGCTGAGGCTTCTCGAGGTTTGTGGCCTGGCTTGCTCCACCCCCTGCTCTTCATATTCTCCTGGATGTGGGCTGGATTTTGGCTGATGCTTGGCTCGAGCTTCTCGTGATTTGAGGCCTGGCTTGCTCCACTCCCTGCTCTTGAGATTCTCCCGGATGTGGGCTGCATTTTGGGCTGGAGCTTCTCGTGGTTTGAGGCCTGGCTTGCTCCACCCCCTGCTCCTGAGATTCTACCGGATGTGGTCTGCATTTTGGCTGACACTTGGGCTGGAGCTTCTCATGGTTTGAGGCCTGGCTTGCTCGACCCCCTGCTCTTGAGATTCTCCCGGATGTGGGCTGCATTTTGGCTGCCTTTTGGGCTGGAGCTTCTCGTGGTTTGAAGCCTGGCTTGCTCCACCCCCTGCTCTTGAGATTCTCCCGGATGTGGGCTGCATTTTGGCTGCCTTTTGGGCTGGAGCTTCTCGAGGTTTGAGGCCTGGCTTGCTCCACCCCCTGCTCTTGAGATTCTCCCGGATGTGGGCTGCATTTTGGCTGCCTTTTGGGCTGGAGCTTCTCGTGGTTTGAGGCCTGGCTTGCTCCACCCCCTGCTCTTGAGATTCTCCCGCATGTGGGCTGCATTGTGGCTGATTCTTGGGCTGGAGCTTCTCGTGGTTTGAGGCCTGGCTTGCTCCACCCCCTGCTCTTGAGATTCTCCCGGATGTGGATAGCATTTTGGCTGCATTTTGGGCTGGAGCTTCTCGTGGTTTGAGGCCTGCCTTGCTCCACCCACTGCTCTTGAGATTCTCCCGGATGTGGGCTGCATTTTGGTTTCCTTTTGGGCTGAGGCTTCTCGAGGTTTGTGGCCTGACTTGCTCGACCCCCTGCTCTTCATATTCTCCTGGATGTGGGCTGGATTTTGGCTGATGCTTGGCTGGAGCTTCTCGTGATTTGAGGCCTGGCTTGCTCCACTCCCTGCTCTTGAGATTCTCCCGGATGTGGGCTGCATTTTGGGCTGGAGCTTCTCGTGGTTTGAGGCCTGGCTTGCTCCACCCCCTGCTCCTGAGATTCTCCCGGATGTGGTCTGCATTTTGGCTGATACTTGGGCTGGAGCTTCTCATGGTTTGAGGCCTGGCTTGCTCCACCCCCTGCTCTTGAGATTCTCCCGGATGTGGGCTGCATTTTGGCTGCCTTTTGGGCTGGAGCTTCTCGTGGTTTGAAGCCTGGCTTGCTCCACCCCCTGCTCTTGAGATTGTCCCGCAGGTGGGCTGCATTTTGGCTGCCTTTTGGGCTGGAGCTTCTCGAGGTTTGAGGCCTGGCTTGCTCCACCCCCTGCTCTTGAGATTCTCCCGGATGTGGGCTGCATTTTGGCTGCCTTTTGGGCTGGAGCTTCTCGTGGTTTGAGGCCTGGCTTGCTCCACCCCCTGCTCTTGAGATTCTCCCGGATGTGGGCTGAATTTTGGCTGCCTTTTGTGCTGGAGCTTCTCGAGGTTTGAGGCCTGGCTTGCTGCACCCACTGCTCTTGATATTCTCCCGGATGTGGGCTGGATTTTGGCTGCATTTTGGGATGGAGCTTCCCGTGGTTTGAGGCCTGGCTTGCTCCACCACCTGCTCTTGAGATTCTCCCGGATATGGGCTGGATTTTGGCTGCATTTTGGGCTGGAGCTTCCAGTGGTTTGAGGCCTGGCTTGCTCCACCCCCTGCTCTTGATATACTCCCGGATGTGTGCTGTATTATGGCTACCTGTTGGGCTGGAGCTTCTCGTGGTTTGAGGCCTGGCTTGCTCCACCCCCTGCTCTTGAGATTCTCCCGGATGTGGGCTGCATTTTGGCTGCCTTTTGCGCTGGAGCTTCTCGTCGTTTGAGGCCTGCCTTGCTCCACCCCCTGCTCTTGAGATTCTCCCGGATGTGGGCTGCATTTTGGCTGCCTTTTGGGCTGGAGCTTCTCGTGGTTTGAGGCCTGGCTTGCTCCACCCCCTGCTCTTGAGATTCTCCCGGATGTGGGCTGAATTTTGGCTGCCTTTTGGGCTGGAGCTTCTCGAGGTTTGAGGCCTGGCTTGCTGCACCCACTGCTCTTGATATTCTCCCGGATGTGGGCTGCATTTTGGCTGACACTTGGGCTGGAGCTTCTCGTGGTTTGAGGCCTGGCTTGCTCCACCCCCTGCTCTTGAGATTCTCCCGGATGTGGGCTGCATTTTGGCTGCCTTTTGGGCTGGAGCTTCTCGTGGTTTGAGGCCTGGCTTGCTCCAGCCCCTGCTCTTGAGATTCTCCCGGATGTGGGCTGCATTTTGGTTGCCTTTTGGGCTGGAGCTTCTCGAGGTTTGAGGCCTGGCTTGCTCCACCCCCTGCTCTTCATATTCTCCTGGATGTGGGCTGGATTTTGGCTGCCTTTTGGGCTGGAGCTTCTCGTGGTTTGAGGCCTGGCTTGCTCCACCACCTGCTCTTGAGATTGTCCCGGATATGGGCTGGATTTTGGCTGCATTTTGGGCTGGAGCTTCTCATGGTTTGAGGCCTGGCTTACTCCACCCCCTGCTCTTGATATACTCCCGGATGTGTGCTGTATTATGGCTACCTGTTGGGCTGGAGCTTCTCGTGGTTTGAGGCCTGGCTTGCTCCACCCCCTGCTCTTGAGATTCTCCCGGATGTGGGCTGCATTTTGGCTGCCTTTTGCGCTGGAGCTTCTCGTGGTTTGAGGCCTGGCTTGCTCCACCCCCTGCTCTTGAGATTCTCCCGGATGTGGGCTGCATTTTGGCTGCCTTTTGGGCTAGAGCTTCTCGTGGTTTGAGGCCTGGCTTGCTCCACCCCCTGCTCTTGAGATTCTCCCAGATGTGGGCTGCATTTTGGCTGCCTTTTGGGCTGGAGCTTCTCGAGGTTTGAGGCCTGGCTTGCTGCACCCCCTGCTCTTGAGATTCTCCCGGATGTGGGCTGCATTTTGGCTGCCTTTTGGGCTGGAGCTTCTCGTGGTTTGAGGCCTGGCTTGCTCCACCCCCTGCTCTTGAGATTCTCCCGCATGTGGGCTGCATTTTGGCTGATTCTTGGGCTGGAGCTTCTCGTGGTTTGAGGCCTGGCTTGCCGCACCCCCTGCTCTTGAGATTCTCCCGGATGTGGATAGCATTTTGGCTGCATTTTGGGCTGGAGCTTCTCGTGGTTTGAGGCCTGCCTTGCTCCACCCACTGCTCTTGAGATTCTCCCGGATGTGGGCTGCATTTTGGTTGCCTTTTGGGCTGAGGCTTCTCGAGGTTTGTGGCCTGGCTTGCTCCACCCCCTGCTCTTCATATTCTCCTGGATGTGGGCTGGATTTTGGCTGATGCTTGGCTGGAGCTTCTCGTGATTTGAGGCCTGGCTTGCTCCACTCCCTGCTCTTGAGATTCTCCCGGATGTGGGCTGCATTTTGGGCTGGAGCTTCTCGTGGTTTGAGGCCTGGCTTGCTCCACCCCCTGCTCCTGAGATTCTACCGGATGTGGTCTGCATTTTGGCTGACACTTGGGCTGGAGCTTCTCATGGTTTGAGGCCTGGCTTGCTCCACCCCCTGCTCTTGAGATTCTCCCGGATGTGGGCTGCATTTTGGCTGCCTTTTGGGCTGGAGCTTCTCGTGGTTTGAGGCCTGGCTTGCTCCACCCCCTGCTCTTGAGATTCTCCCGGATGTGGGCTGCATTTTGGCTGCCTTTTGGGCTGGAGCTTCTCGTGGTTTGAGGCCTGGCTTGCTCCACCCCCTGCTCTTCATATTCTCCCGGATGTGGTTAGGATTTTGGCTACATTTTGGGATGGAGCTTCTCGTGGTTTGAGGCCTGGCTTGCTCCACCCCCTGCTCTTGAGATTCTCCCGGATGTGGGCTGCATTTTGGCTGATTCTTGGGCTGGAGCTTCTCGAGGTTTGAGGCCTGGCTTGCTCCACCCCCTGCTCTTCATATTCTCCTGGATGTGGGCTGCATTTTGGCTGATACTTGGGCTGGAGCTTCTCGTGGTTTGAGGCCTGGCTTGCTCCACCCCCTGCTCTTGAGTTTGTCCCGGATATGGGCTGGAGTTTGGCTGATTCTTGGGCTGGAGCTTCTCGAGGTTTGAGGCCTGGCTTGCTCCACCCCCTCCTCTTCATATTCTCCTGGATGTGGGCTGGATTGTGGCTGATGCTTGGCTGGAGCTTCTCGTGGTTTGAGGCCTGGCTTGCTCCACCCCCTGCTCTTGAGATTCTCCCGGATGTGGGCTGCATTTTGGCTGCCTTTTGGGCTGGAGCTTCTCGTGGTTTGAGGCCTGGCTTGCTCCACCCCCTGCTCTTGAGATTCTCCCGGATGTGGGCTGAATTTTGGCTGCCTTTTGGGCTGGAGCTTCTCGTGGTTTGAGGCCTGGCTTGCTCCAGCCCCTGCTCTTGAGATTGTCCCGGATGTGGGCTGCATTTTGGTTGCCTTTTGGGCTGGAGCTTCTCGAGGTTTGAGGCCTGGCTTGCTCCACCCCCTGCTCTTCATATTCTCCTGGATGTGGGCTGGATTTTGGCTGCCTTTTGGGCTGGAGCTTCTCGTGGTTTGAGGCCTGGCTTGCTCCACCACCTGCTCTTGAGATTGTCCCGGATATGGGCTGGATTTTGGCTGCATTTTGGGCTGGAGCTTCTCATGGTTTGAGGCCTGGCTTGCTCCACCCCCTGCTCTTGATATACTCCCGGATGTGTGCTGTATTATGGCTACCTGTTGGGCTGGAGCTTCTCGTGGTTTGAGGCCTGGCTTGCTCCACCCCCTGCTCTTGAGATTCTCCCGGATGTGGGCTGCATTTTGGCTGCCTTTTGCGCTGGAGCTTCTCGTGGTTTGAGGCCTGCCTTGCTCCACCCCCTGCTCTTGAGATTCTCCCGGATGTGGGCTGCATTTTGGCTGCCTTTTGGGCTGGAGCTTCTCGTGGTTTGAGGCCTGGCTTGCTCCACCCCCTGCTCTTGAGATTCTCCCGGATGTGGGCTGGATTTTGGCTGCCTTTTGGGCTGGAGCTTCTCGAGGTTTGAGGCCTGGCTTGCTGCACCCCCTGCTCTTGAGATTCTCCCGGATGTGGGCTGCATTTTGGCTGCCTTTTGGGCTGGAGCTTCTCGTGGTTTGAGGCCTGGCTTGCTCCACCCCCTGCTCTTGAGATTCTCCCGCATGTGGGCTGCATTTTGGCTGCATTTTGGGCTGGAGCTTCTCGTGGTTTGAGGCCTGCCTTGCTCCACCCACTGCTCTTGAGATTCTCCCGGATGTGGGCTGCATTTTGGTTTCCTTTTGGGCTGAGGCTTCTCGAGGTTTGTGGCCTGACTTGCTCGACCCCCTGCTCTTCATATTCTCCTGGATGTGGGCTGGATTTTGGCTGATGCTTGGCTGGAGCTTCTCGTGATTTGAGGCCTGGCTTGCTCCACTCCCTGCTCTTGAGATTCTCCCGGATGTGGGCTGCATTTTGGGCTGGAGCTTCTCGTGGTTTGAGGCCTGGCTTGCTCCACCCCCTGCTCCTGAGATTCTACCGGATGTGGTCTGCATTTTGGCTGATACTTGGGCTGGAGCTTCTCATGGTTTGAGGCCTGGCTTGCTCCACCCCCTGCTCTTGAGATTCTCCCGGATGTGGGCTGCATTTTGGCTGCCTTTTGGGCTGGAGCTTCTCGTGGTTTGAAGCCTGGCTTGCTCCACAACCTGCTCTTGAGATTCTCCCGGATGTGGGCTGCATTTTGGCTGCCTTTTGGGCTGGAGCTTCTCGTGGTTTGAGGCCTGGCTTGCTCCACCCCCTGCTCTTGAGATTCTCCCGGATGTGGGCTGCATTTTGGCTGCCTTTTGGGCTGGAGCTTCTCGTGGTTTGAGGCCTGGCTTGCTCCACCCCCTGCTCTTGAGATTCTCCCGGATGTGGGCTGCATTTTGGCTGCCTTTTGGGCTGGAGCTTCTCGTGGTTTGAGGCCTGGCTTGCTCCACCCCCTGCTCTTGAGATTCTCCCGGATGTGGGCTGTATTTTGGCTGCCTTTTGGGCTGCAGCTTCTCGAGGTTTGAGGCCTGGCTTGCTCCACCCCCTGCTCTTGAGATTCTCCCGGATGTGGGCTGCATTTTGGCTGCCTTTTGGGCTGGAGCTTCTCGTGGTTTGAGGCCTGGCTTGCTCCACCCCCTGCTCTTGAGATTCTCCCGGATGTGGGCTGCATTTTGGCTGCCTGTTGGGCTGGAGCTTCTCGAGGTTTGAGGCCTGGCTTGCTCCACCCCCTGCTCTTCATATTCTCCCGGATGTGGTTAGGATTTTGGCTACATTTTGGGATGGAGCTTCTCGTGGTTTGAGGCCTGGCTTGCTCCACCCCCTGCTCTTGAGATTCTCCTGGATGTGGGCTGCATTTTGGCTGATACTTGGGCTGGAGCTTCTCGTGGTTTGAGGCCTGGCTTGCTCCACCCCCTGCTCTTCATATTCTCCTGGATGTGGGCTGGATTTTGGCTGCATTTTGGGATGGAGCTTCTCGTGGTTTGAGGCCTGGCTTGCTCCACCCCCTGCTCTTGAGATTGTCCCGGATATGGGCTGCATTTTGGCTGCCTTTTGGGCTGGAGCTTCTTGTGGTTTGAGGCCTGGCTTGCTCCACTCCCTGCTCTTGAGATTCTCCCGGATGTGGGCTGCATTTTGGCTGATTCTTGGGCTGGAGCTTCTCGAGGTTTGAGGCCTGGCTTGCTCCACCCCCTGCTCTTCATATTCTCCCGGATGTGGGCTGGATTGTGGCTGATGCTTGGCTGGAGCTTCTCGTGATTTGAGGCCTGGCTTGCTCCACCCCCTGCTCTTGAGATTCTCCTGGATGTGGGCTGCATTTTGGCTGCATTTTGGGCTGGAGCTTCTCGTGGTTTGAGGCCTGGCTTGCTCCACCCCCTGCTCTTGAGATTCTCCCGGATGTGGGCTGCATTTTGGCTGCCTTTTGGGCTGGAGCTTCTCGTGGTTTGAGGCCTGGCTTTCTCCACCCCCTGCTCTTGAGATTCTCCCGGATGTGGGCTGCATTTTGGTTGCCTTTTGGGCTGGAGCTTCTCGAGGTTTGAGGTCTGGCTTGCTCCACCCCCTGTTCTTGAGATTCTCCCGGATGTGGGATGAATTTGGCTGCCTTTAGGGCTGGAGCTTCTCGAGGTTTGAGGCCTGGCTTGCTCCACCCCCTGCTCTTGATATTCTCCCGGATGTGGGCTGGATTTTGGCTGACTTTTGGGCTGGAGCTTCTCGAGGTTTGAGGCCTGGCTTGCTCCACCCCCTGCTCTTGAGATTCTCCCAGATGTGGGCTGCATTTTGGCTGCCTTTAGGGCTGGAGATTCTCATGGCTTGAGGCCTGGCTTGCTCCACCCCCTGCTCTTGAGATTCTCCCCGATGTGGGCTGCATTTTCGCTGAATATTGGGCTGGAGCTTCTCGTGGTTTGAGGCCTGGCTTGCTCCACCCCCTGCTCTTGAGATTCTCCGGGATGTGGGCTGCATATTGGCTGATTCTTGGGGTGGAGCTTCTTGTGGTTTGAGGCCTGGCTTCTTCCACCCCCTGCTCTTGAAATTCTCCCGGATGTGGGCTGCATTTTGGCTGCCTTTTGGGCTGGAGCTTCTCGTGGTTTGAGGCCTGGCTTGCTCCACCCCCTGCTCTTGAGATTCTTCCGGATGTGGGCTGCATTTTGGCTGCCTTTTGGGCTGGAGCTTCTCGTGGTTTGAGGCCTGGCTTGCTCCACCCCCTACTCTTGATATTGTCCTGGATGTGGGCTGGATTTTGGCTGCCTTTTGGGCTGGAGCTTCTCGTGGTTTGAGGCCTGGTTTGCTCCACCCCCTGCTCTTGAGATTCTCCCGGATGTGGGCTGTATTTTGGCTGCCTTTTTGGGCTGCAGCTTCTTGAGGTTTGAGGCCTGGCTTGCTCCACCCCCTGCTCTTGAGATTCTCCCGGATGTGGGCTGCATTTTGGCTGACACTTGGGCTGGAGCTTCTCGTGGTTTGAGGCCTGGCTTGCTCCACCCCCTGCTCTTGAGATTCTCACGGATGTGGGCTGCATTTTGGCTGCATTTTGGGCTGGAGCTTCTCGTGGTTTGAGGCCTGGCTTGCTCCACCCCCTGCTCCTGAGTTTCTCCCGGATGTGGGCTGGATTTTGGCTGCCTTTTGGGCTGGAGCTTCTCGTGGTTTGAGGCCTGGCTTGCTCCACCCCCTGCTCTTGAGATTCTCCTGGATGTGGGCTGGATTTTGGCTGCCTTTTGGGCTGGAGCTTCTCGAGGTTTGATGCCTGGCTTGCTCCACCCCCTGCTCCTGAGATTCTCCCGGATGTGGGCTGCATTTTGGCTGCCTTTTGGGCTGGAGCTTCTCGAGGTTTGAGGCCTGGCTTGCTCCACCCCCTGCTCTTGAGATTCTCCCGGATGTGGGCTGCATTTTCGCTGAATATTGGGCTGGAGCTTCTCGTGGTTTGAGGCCTGGCTTGCTCCACCCCCTGCTCTTGAGATTCTCCGGGATGTGGGCTGCATATTGGCTGATTCTTGGGGTGGAGCTTCTCGTGGTTTGAGGCCTGGCTTGCTCCACCCCCTGCTCTTGAGATTCTCCCAGATGTGGGCTGCATTTTGGCTGCCTTTTGGGCTGGAGCTTCTCGTGGTTTGAGGCCTGGCTTGCTCCACCCCCTGCTCTTGAGATTCTCCCGGAGGTGGGCTGCATTTTGGCTGCCTTTTGGGCTGGAGCTTCTCGTGGTTTGAGGCTTGGTTTGCTCCACCCCGTGCTCTTGAGATTCTCCCGGATGTGGGCTGTATTTTGGCTGATTCTTGGGCTGGAGCTTCTCGAGGTTTGAGGCCTGGCTTGCTCCACCCCCTCCTCTTCATATTCTCCTGGATGTGGGCTGGATTGTGGCTGATGCTTGGCTGGAGCTTCTCGTGATTTGAGGCCTGGCTTGCTCGACCCCCTGCTCTTGAGATTCTCCCGGATGTGGGCTGCATTTTGGCTGCATTTTGGGCTGGAGCTTCTCGTGGTTTGAGGCCTGGCTTGCTCCACCCCCTGCTCTTGAGATTCTCCCGGATGTGGGCTGCATTTTGGCTGCCTTTTGGGCTGGAGCTTCTCGTGGTTTGAGGCCTGGCTTTCTCCACCCCCTGCTCTTGAGATTCTCCCGGATGTGGGCTGCATTTTGGCTGCCTTTTGGGCTGGAGCTTCTCGTGGTTTGAGGCCTGGCTTGCTCCACCCCCTGCTCTTGAGATTCTCCCGGATGTGGGCTGCATTTTGGCTGCCTTTTGGGCTGGAGCTTCTCGTGGTTTGAGGCCTGGCTTGCTCCACCCCCTTCTCTTGATATTCTCCTGGATGTGGGCTGGATTTTGGCTGCCTTTTGGGCTGGAGCTTCTCGAGGTTTGAGGCCTGGCTTGCTCCACCCCCTGCTCCTGAGATTCTCCCGGATGTGGGCTGCATTTTGGCTGCCTTTTGGGCTGGAGCTTCTCGAGGTTTGAGGCCTGGCTTGCTCCACCCCCTGCTCTTGAGATTCTCCCGGATGTGGGCTGCATTTTGGCTGCCTTTAGGGCTGGAGATTCTCATGGCTTGAGGCCTGGCTTGCTCCACCCCCTGCTCTTGAGATTCTCCCCGATGTGGGCTGCATTTTCGCTGAATATTGGGCTGGAGCTTCTCGTGGTTTGAGGCCTGGCTTGCTCCACCCCCTGCTCTTGAGATTCTCCCGGATGTGGGCTGCATATTGGCTGATTCTTGGGGTGGAGCTTCTTGTGGTTTGAGGCCTGGCTTCCTCCACCCCCTGCTCTTGAAATTCTCCCGGATGTGGGCTGCATTTTGGCTGCCTTTTGGGCTGGAGCTTCTCGTGGTTTGAGGCCTGGCTTGCTCCACCCCCTGCTCTTGAGATTCTCCCGGATGTGGGCTGCATTTTGGCTGCCTTTTGGGCTGGAGCTTCTCGTGGTTTGAGGCCTGGCTTGCTCCACCCCCTACTCTTGATATTGTCCTGGATGTGGGCTGGATTTTGGCTGCCTTTTGGGCTGGAGCTTCTCGTGGTTTGAGGCCTGGTTTGCTCCACCCCCTGCTCTTGAGATTCTCCCGGATGTGGGCTGTATTTTGGCTGCCTTTTTGGGCTGCAGCTTCTTGAGGTTTGAGGCCTGGCTTGCTCCACCCCCTGCTCTTGAGATTCTCCCGGATGTGGGCTGCATTTTGGCTGACACTTGGGCTGGAGCTTCTCGTGGTTTGAGGCCTGGCTTGCTCCACCCCCTGCTCTTGAGATTCTCACGGATGTGGGCTGCATTTTGGCTGCATTTTGGGCTGGAGCTTCTTGTGGTTTGAGGCCTGGCTTGCTCCACCCCCTGCTCCTGAGTTTCTCCCGGATGTGGGCTGGATTTTGGCTGCCTTTTGGGCTGGAGCTTCTCGTGGTTTGAGGCCTGGCTTGCTCCACCCCCTGCTCTTGAGATTCTCCTGGATGTGGGCTGGATTTTGGCTGCCTTTTGGGCTGGAGCTTCTCGAGGTTTGATGCCTGGCTTGCTCCACCCCCTGCTCCTGAGATTCTCCCGGATGTGGGCTGCATTTTGGCTGCCTTTTGGGCTGGAGCTTCTCGAGGTTTGAGGCCTGGCTTGCTCCACCCCCTGCTCTTGAGATTCTCCCGGATGTGGGCTGCATTTTGGCTGCCTTTAGGGCTGGAGATTCTCATGGCTTGAGGCCTGGCTTGCTCCACCCCCTGCTCTTGAGATTCTCCCCGATGTGGGCTGCATTTTGGCTGCCTTTTGGGCTGGAGCTTCTCGTGGTTTGAGGCCTGGCTTGCTCCACCCCCTGCTCTTCAGATTCTCCCGGATGTGGGCTGCATATTGGCTGATTCTTGGGGTGGAGCTTCTTGTGGTTTGAGGCCTGGCTTCCTCCACCCCCTGCTCTTGAAATTCTCCCGGAGGTGGGCTGCATTTTGGCTGCCTTTTGGGCTGGAGCTTCTCGTGGTTTGAGGCCTGGCTTGCTCCACCCCCTGCTCTTGAGATTCTCCCGGATGTGGGCTGCATTTTGGCTGCCTTTTGGGCTGGAGCTTCTCGTGGTTTGAGGCCTGGCTTGCTCCACCCCCTGCTCTTGAGATTCTCCCGGAGGTGGGCTGCATTTTGGCTGCCTTTTGGGCTGGAGCTTCTCGTGGTTTGAGGCCTGGTTTGCTCCACCCCCTGCTCTTGATATTCTCCCGGATGTGGGCTGTATTTTGGCTGCCTTTTTGGGCTGCAGCTTCTCGAGGTTTGAGGCCTGGCTTGCTCCACCCCCTGCTCTTGAGATTCTCCCGGATGTGGGCTGCATTTTGGCTGACACTTGGGCTGGAGCTTCTCGTGGTTTGAGGCCTGGCTTGCTCCACCCCCTGCTCTTGAGAATCTCCCGGATGTGGGCTGCATTTTGGCTGCCTTTTGGGCTGGAGCTTCTTGTGGTTTGAGGCCTGGCTTGCTCCACCCCCTGCTCCTGAGATTCTCCCGGATGTGGGCTGCATTGTGGCTGCCTTTTGGGCTGGAGATTCTCGTGGTTTGAGGCCTGGCTTGCTCCACCCCCTGCTCTTGAGATTCTCCCGGATGTGGGCTGCATTTTGGCTGACACTTGGGCTGGAGCTTCTCGAGGTTTGAGGCCTGGCTTGCTCCACCCCCTGCTCTTCATATTCTCCCGAATGTGGTTAGGATTTTGGCTACATTTTGGGATGGAGCTTCTCGTGGTTTAAGGCCTGGCTTGCTCCACCACCTGCTCTTGAGATTGTCCCGGATATGGGCTGGATTTTGGCTGCATTTTGGGCTGGAGCTTCTCATGGTTTGAGACCTGGATTGGTCGACCCCCTGCTCTTGAGATTCTCCCGGATGTGGGCTGCATTTTGGCTGCCTGTTGGGCTGGAGATTCTCGTGGTTTGAGGCCTGGCTTGCTCCACCCCCTGCTCTTCATATTCTCCTGGATGTGGGCTGGATTTTGGCTGCCTTTTGGGATGGAGCTTCTCGTGGTTTGAGGCCTGGCTTGCTCCACCCCCTGCTCTTGAGATTCTCCCGGATGTGGGCTGCATTTTGGCTGCATTTTGGGCTGGAGCTTCTCGTGGTTTGAGGCCTGGCTTGCTCCACCCCCTGCTCTTGAGATTCTCCCGGAGGTGGGCTGCATTTTGGCTGCCTTTTGGGCTGGAGCTTCTCGTGGTTTGAGGCCTGGCTTTCTCCACCCCCTGCTCTTGAGATTCACCCGGATGTGGGCTGCATTTTGGTTGCCTTTTGGGCTGGAGCTTCTCGAGGTTTGAGGCCTGGCTTGCTCCACCCCCTGCTCTTGATATTCTCCTGGATGTGGGCTGCATTTTGGCTGCCTTTTGGGCTGGAGCTTCTCGAGGTTTGAGGCCTGGCTTGCTCCACACCCTGCTCCTGAGATTCTCCCGGATGTGGGCTGCATTTTGGCTGCCTTTTGGGCTGGAGCTTCTCGAGGTTTGAGGCCTGGCTTGTTCCACCCCCTGCTCTTGAGATTCTCCCGGATGTGGGCTGCATTTTGGCTGCCTTTAGGGCTGGAGATTCTCATGGTTTGAGGCCTGGCTTGCTCCACCCCCTGCTCTTGAGATTCTCCCCGATGTGGGCTGCATTTTCGCTGAATTTTGGGCTGGAGCTTCTCGTGGTTTGAGGCCTGGCTTGCTCCACCCCCTGCTCTTGAGATTCTCCCGGATGTGGGCTGCATATTGGCTGACACTTGGGCTGGAGCTTCTTGTGGTTTGAGGCCTGGCTTCCTCCACCCCCTGCTCTTGAGATTCTCCCGGATGTGGGCTGCATTTTGGCTGCCTTTTGGGCTGGAGCTTCTCATGGTTTGAGGCCTGGCTTGCTCCACCCCCTGCTCTTGAGATTCTCCCGGATGTGGGCTGCATTTTGGCTGCCTTTTGGGCTGGAGCTTCTCGTGGTTTGAGGCCTGGCTTGCTCCACCCCCTGCTCTTGAGATTCTCCCGGATGTGGGCTGCATTTTGTCTGATTCTTGGGCTGGAGCTTCTCGTGGTTTGAGGCCTGGCTTGCTCCACCCCCTGCTCTTGAGATTCTCCCGGATGTGGGCTGGATTTTGGCTGCCTTTTGGGCTGGAGCTTCTCGAGGTTTGAGGCCTGGCTTGCTCCACCCCCTGCTCTTGATATTCTCCCGGATGTGGGCTGCATTTTGGCTGACACTTGGGCTGGATCTTCTCGTGGTTTGAGGCCTGGCTTCCTCCACACCCTGCTCTTGAGATTCTCCCAGATGTGTGCTGGATTTTGGCTGCCTTTTGGGCTGGAGCTTCTCGTGGTTTGAGGCCTGGCTTGCTCCACCCCCTGCTCTTGAGATTCTCCCGGATGTGGGCTGCATTTTGGCTGCCTTTTGGGCTGGAGCTTCTCGTGGTTTGAGGCCTGGCTTGCTCCACCCCCTGCTCTTGAGATTCTCCCGGATGTGGGCTACATTTTGGCTGCCTTTTGGGCTGGAGCCCTCTCGTGGTTCCAGGCCTGGCTTGCTCCACCCCCTGCTCTTGAGATTCTCCCGGATGTGGGCTGCATTTTGGCTGATTCTTGGGCTGGAGCTTCTCGTGGTTTGAGGCCTGGCTTGCTCGACCCCCTGCTCTTGAGATTCTCCCGGATGTGGGCTGCATTTTGGCTGCCTTTTGGGCTGGAGCTTCTCGTGGTTTGAGGCCTGGCTTGCTCCACCCCCTGCTCTTGAGATTCTCCCAGATGTGGGCTGCATATTGGCTGCCTTTTGGGCTGGAGCTTCTCGAGGTTTGAGGCCTGGCTTGCTCCACCCCCTGCTCTTGAGATTCTCCCGCATGTGGGCTGCATTTTGGCTGCCTTTTGGGCTGGAGCTTCTCGTGGTTTGAGCCCTGGCTTGCTCCACACACTGCTCTTCATATGATCCTGGATGTTGGCTGTATTTTGGCTGATACTTGGGCTGGAGCTTCTCGTGGTTTGAGGCCTGGCTTGCTCCACCCCCTGCTCTTGAGATTCTCCCGGATGTGGGCTGCATTTTGGTTGCCTTTTGGGCTGGAGCTTCTCGAGGTTTGAGGCCTGGCTTGCTCCACCACCTGCTCTTCATATTCTCCCGGATGTGGTTAGGATTTTGGCTACATTTTGGGCTGGAGCTTCCCGTGGTTTGAGGCCTGGCTTGCTCCACCACCTGCTCTTGAGATTGTCCCGGATATGGGCTGGATTTTGGCTGCATTTTGGGCTAGAGCTTCTCATGGTTTGAGGCCTGGCTTGCTCCACCCCCTGCTCTTGAGATTCTCCCGGATGTGGGCTGCATTTTGGCTGCCTTTTGGGCTGGAGATTCTCGTGGTTTGAGGCCTGGCTTGCTCCACCCCCTGCTCTTGAGATTCTCCCGGATGTGGGCTGCATTTTGGCTGCATTTTGGGCTGGAGCTTGTCGTGGTTTGAGGCCTGGCTTGCTCCACCCCCTGCTCTTGATATTCTCCTGGATGTGGGCTGGATTTTGGCTGCCTTTTGGGCTGGAGCTTCTCGAGGTTTGAGGCCTGGCTTGCTCCACCCCCTGCTCCTGAGATTCTCCCGGATGTGGGCTGCATTTTGGCTGTGTTTAGGGCTGGAGATTCTCATGCTTTGAGGCCTGGCTTGCTCTACCCCCTGCTCTTGAGATTCTCCCCGATGTGGGCTGCATTTTCGCTGAATTTTGGGCTGGAGCTTCTCGTGGTTTGAGGCCTGGGTTGCTCCACCCCCTGCTCTTGAGATTCTCCCGGATGTGGGCTGCATATTGGCTGATTCTTGGGGTGGAGCTTCTTGAGGTTTGAGGCCTGGCTTGCTCCACCCCCTGCTCTTGAGATTCTCCCGGATGTGGGCTGCATTTTGGCTGCCTTTTGGGCTGGAGCTTCTCGTGGTTTGAGGCCTGGCTTGCTCCACCCCCTGCTCTTGAGATTCTCCCGGATGTGGGCTGGATTTTGGCTGCCTTTTGGGCTGGAGCTTCTCGTGGTTTGAGGCCTGCCTCGCTCCACCCCCTGCTCTTGAGATTCTCCCGGATGTGGGCTGCATTTTGGCTGCCTTTTGGGCTGGAGCTTCTCGTGGTTTGAGGCCTGGCTTGCTCCACCCCCTGCTCTTGAGATTCTCCCGCATGTGGGCTGCATTTTGGCTGCCTTTTGGGCTGGAGCTTCTCGTGGTTTGAGGCCTGGCTTGCTCCACCCCCTGCTCTTGAGATTCTCCCGCATGTGGGCTGCAAATTGGCTGCATTTTGGGCTGGAGCTTCTCGTGGTTTGAGGCCTGGTTTGCTCCACCCCCTGCTCTTGAGATTCTCCCGGATGTGGGCTGTATTTTGGCTGCCTTTTGGGCTGGAGCTTCTCGAGGTTTGAGGCCTGGCTTGCTCCACCCCCTGCTCTTGAGATTCTCCCGGATGTGGGCTGGATTTTGGCTGCCTTTTGGGCTGGAGCTTCTCGTGGTTTGAGGCCTGGCTTGCTCCACCCCCTGCTCTTGAGATTCTCCCGGATGTGGGCTGCATTTTGGCTGCCTTTTGGGCTGGAGCTTCTCGTGGTTTGAGGCCTGGCTTGCTCCACCCCCTGCTCTTGAGATTCTCCCGGATGTGGGCTACATTTTGGCTGCCTTTTGGGCTGGAGCCCTCTCGTGGTTCCAGGCCTGGCTTGCTCCACCCCCTGCTCTTGATATTCTCCCGGATGTGGGCTGCATTTTGGCTGACACTTGGGCTGGAGCTTCTCGAGGTTTGAGGCCTGGCTTGCTCCACCCCCTGCTCTTGATATTCTCCCGGATGTGGGCTGCATTTTGGCTGCCTTTTGGGCTGGAGCTTCTCGTGGTTTGAGCCCTGGCTTGCTCCACACACTGCTCTTCATATGATCCTGGATGTTGGCTGCATTTTGGCTGATACTTGGGCTGGAGCTTCTCGTGGTTTGAGGCCTGGCTTGCTCCACCCCCTGCTCTTGAGATTGTCCCGGATGTGGGCTGCATATTGGTTGCTTTTTGGGCTGGAGCTTCTCGAGGTTTGAGGCCTGGCTTGCTCCACCCCCTGCTCTTCATATTCTCCCGGATGTGGTTAGGATTTTGGCTACATTTTGGGATGGAGCTTCTCGTGGTTTGAGGCCTGGCTTGCTCCACCACCTGCTCTTGAGATTGTCCCGGATATGGGCTGGATTTTGGCTGCATTTTGGGCTGGATCTTCTCATGGTTTGAGGCCTGGCTTGCTCGACCCCCTGCTCTTGAGATTCTCCCGGATGTGGGCTGCATTTTGGCTGCCTGTTGGGCTGGAGATTCTCGTGGTTTGAGGCCTGGCTTGCTCCACCCCCTGCTCTTGAGATTCTCCCGGATGTGGGCTGCATTTTGGCTGATTCTTGGGCTGGAGCTTCTCGAGGTTTGAGGCCTGGCTTGCTCCACCCCCTGCTCTTCATATTCTCCTGGATGTGGGCTGCATTTTGGCTGATGCTTGGCTGGAGCTTCTCGTGATTTGAGGCCTGGCTTGCTCCACCCCCTGCTCTTGAGATTCTCCCGGATGTGGGCTGCATTTTGGCTGCCTTTAGGGCTGGAGCTTCTCGAGGTTTGAGGCCTGGCTTGCTCCACCCCCTGCTCTTGAGATTCTCCCGGATGTGGGCTGCATTTTGGCTGCCTTTAGGGCTGGAGCTTCTCGAGGTTTGAGGCCTGGCTTGCTCCACCCCCTGCTCTTGAGATTCTCCCGGATGTGGGCTGCATTTTGGCTGCATTTTGGGCTGGAGATTCTTGAGGTTTGAGGCCTGGCTTGCTCCACCCCCTGCTCTTGAGATTCTCCCGGAGGTGGGCTGGATTTTGGCTGCATTTTGGGCTGGAGCTTCTTGTGGTTTGAGGCCTGGCTTTCTCCACCCCCTGCTCTTGAGATTCTCCCGGATGTGGGCTGCATTTTGGCTGCATTTTGGCTGGAGCTTCTCGTGGTTTGAGGCCTGGCGTGCTCCACCCCCTGCTCTTGAGATTCTCCCGGATGTGGCCTGCATTTTGGCTGCCTTTTGGGCTGGAGCTTCTTGTGGTTTGAGGCCTGGCTTGCTCCACCCCCTGCTCTTGAGATTCTCCCGGATGTGGGCTGCATTTTGGCTGCCTTTTGGGCTGGAGCTTCTCGTGGTTTGAGGCCTGGCTTGCTCCACCCCCTGCTCTTCATAGTCTCCTGCATGTGGGCTGGATTTTGGCTGCCTTTTGGGCTGGACATTCTCATGGTTTGAGGCCTGGCTTGCTCCACCCCCTGCTCTTGAGATTCTCCCGGATGTGGCCTGCATTTTGGCTGCCTTTTGGGCTGGAGCTTCTTGTGGTTTGAGGCCTGGCTTTCTCCACCCCCTGCTCTTGAGATTCTCCCGGATGTGGGCTGCATTTTGGCTGCCTTTTGGGCTGGAGCTT
Organism: Rhynochetos jubatus; assembly: GCA_027574665.1. Taxonomy (NCBI): domain Eukaryota; kingdom Metazoa; phylum Chordata; class Aves; order Eurypygiformes; family Rhynochetidae; genus Rhynochetos; species Rhynochetos jubatus. Next base: position 2,601,826 of record CM050669.1, read on the forward strand.
CTCGTGGTTTGAGGCCTGGCTTGCTCCACCCCCTGCTCTTGAGATTCTCCCGGATGTGGGCTGCATTTTGGCTGCATTTTGGCTGGAGCTTCTCGTGGTTTGAGGCCTGGCGTGCTCCACCCCCTGCTCTTGATATTCTCCTGGATGTGGACTGCATTTTGGCTGTGTTTAGGGCTGGAGATTCTCGAGGTTTGAGGCCTGGCTTGCTCTACCCCCTGCTCTTGAGATTCTCCCCGATGTGGGCTGCATTTTGGCTGCCTTTTGGGCTGGAGCTTCTCGAGGTTTGAGGCCTGGCTTGTTCCACCCCCTGCTCTTGAGATTCTCCCGGATGTGGGCTGCATTTTGGCTGCCTTTAGGGCTGGAGCTTCTCGTGGTTTGAGGCCTGCCTTGCTCCACCCCCAGCTCTTGAGATTCTCCCGGATGTGGGCTGCATTTTGGCTGCCTTTTGGGCTGGAGCTTCTCGTGGTTTGAGGCCTGGCTTGCTCCACCCCCTGCTCTTGAGATTCTCCCGGATGTGGGCTGCATTTTGGCTGCCTTTTGGGCTGGAGCTTCTCATGGTTTGAGGCCTGGCTTGCTCCACCCCCTGCTCTTGAGATTCTCCCGGATGTGGGCTACATTTTGGCTGCCTTTTGGGCTGGAACCCTCTCGTGGTTCCAGGCCTGGCTTGCTCCACCCCCTGCTCTTGAGATTCTCCCGGATGTGGGCTGCATTTTGGCTGATTCTTGGGCTGGAGCTTCTCGTGGTTTGAGGCCTGGCTTGCTCCACCCCCTGCTCTTGAGATTCTCCCGGTTGTGGGCTGCATTTTGGCTGCCTTTTGGGCTGGAGCTTCTCGTGGTTTGAGGCCTGGCTTGCTCCACCCCCTGCTCTTGAGATTCTCCCGCATGTGGGCTGCATTTTGGCTGCCTTTTGGGCTGGAGCTTCTCGTGGTTTGAGGCCTGGCTTGCTCCACCCCCTGCTCTTGAGATTCTCCCGCATGTGGGCTGCAAATTGGCTGCATTTTGGGCTGGAGCTTCTCGTGGTTTGAGGCCTGGTTTGCTCCACCCCCTGCTCTTGAGATTCTCCCGGATGTGGGCTGTATTTTGGCTGCCTTTTGGGCTGGAGCTTCTCGAGGTTTGAGGCCTGGCTTGCTCCACCCCCTGCTCTTGAGATTCTCCCGGATGTGGGCTGGATTTTGGCTGCCTTTTGGGCTGGAGCTTCTCGTGGTTTGAGGCCTGGCTTGCTCCACCCCCTGCTCTTGAGATTCTCCCGGATGTGGGCTGCATTTTGGCTGCCTTTTGGGCTGGAGCTTCTCGTGGTTTGAGGCCTGGCTTGCTCCACCCCCTGCTCTTGAGATTCTCCCGGATGTGGGCTACATTTTGGCTGCCTTTTGGGCTGGAGCCCTCTCGTGGTTCCAGGCCTGGCTTGCTCCACCCCCTGCTCTTGATATTCTCCCGGATGTGGGCTGCATTTTGGCTGACACTTGGGCTGGAGCTTCTCGAGGTTTGAGGCCTGGCTTGCTCCACCCCCTGCTCTTGATATTCTCCCGGATGTGGGCTGCATTTTGGCTGCCTTTTGGGCTGGAGCTTCTCGTGGTTTGAGCCCTGGCTTGCTCCACACACTGCTCTTCATATGATCCTGGATGTTGGCTGCATTTTGGCTGATACTTGGGCTGGAGCTTCTCGTGGTTTGAGGCCTGGCTTGCTCCACCCCCTGCTCTTGAGATTGTCCCGGATGTGGGCTGCATATTGGTTGCTTTTTGGGCTGGAGCTTCTCGAGGTTTGAGGCCTGGCTTGCTCCACCCCCTGCTCTTCATATTCTCCCGGATGTGGTTAGGATTTTGGCTACATTTTGGGATGGAGCTTCTCGTGGTTTGAGGCCTGGCTTGCTCCACCACCTGCTCTTGAGATTGTCCCGGATATGGGCTGGATTTTGGCTGCATTTTGGGCTGGATCTTCTCATGGTTTGAGGCCTGGCTTGCTCGACCCCCTGCTCTTGAGATTCTCCCGGATGTGGGCTGCATTTTGGCTGCCTGTTGGGCTGGAGATTCTCGTGGTTTGAGGCCTGGCTTGCTCCACCCCCTGCTCTTGAGATTCTCCCGGATGTGGGCTGCATTTTGGCTGATTCTTGGGCTGGAGCTTCTCGAGGTTTGAGGCCTGGCTTGCTCCACCCCCTGCTCTTCATATTCTCCTGGATGTGGGCTGCATTTTGGCTGATGCTTGGCTGGAGATTCTCGTGATTTGAGGCCTGGCTTGCTCCACCCCCTGCTCTTGAGATTCTCCCGGATGTGGGCTGCATTTTGGCTGCCTTTAGGGCTGGAGCTTCTCGAGGTTTGAGGCCTGGCTTGCTCCACCCCCTGCTCTTGAGATTCTCCCGGATGTGGGCTGCATTTTGGCTGCCTTTAGGGCTGGAGCTTCTCGAGGTTTGAGGCCTGGCTTGCTCCACCCCCTGCTCTTGAGATTCTCCCGGATGTGGGCTGGATTTTGGCTGCATTTTGGGCTGGAGATTCTTGAGGTTTGAGGCCTGGCTTGCTCCACCCCCTGCTCTTGAGATTCTCCCGGAGGTGGGCTGGATTTTGGCTGCATTTTGGGCTGGAGCTTCTTGTGGTTTGAGGCCTGGCTTTCTCCACCCCCTGCTCTTGAGATTCTCCCGGATGTGGGCTGCATTTTGGCTGCATTTTGGCTGGAGCTTCTCGTGGTTTGAGGCCTGGCGTGCTCCACCCCCTGCTCTTGAGATTCTCCTGGATGTGGGCTGGAGTTTGGCTGCCTTTTGGGCTTTAGCTTTTCGAGGTTTGAGGCCTGGCTTGCTCCACCCCCTGCTCTTGAGATTCTCCCGGATGTGGGCTGCATTTTGGCTGCCTTTTGGGCTGGAGCTTCTCGAGGTTTGAGGCCTGGCTTGTTCCACCCCCTGCTCTTGAGATTCTCCCGGATGTGGGCTGCATTTTGGCTGCCTTTAGGGCTGGAGATTCTCATGGTTTGAGGCCTGGCTTGCTCCACCCCCTGCTCTTGAGATTCTCCCGGATGTGGCCTGCATTTTGGCTGCCTTTTGGGCTGGAGCTTCTTGTGGTTTGAGGCCTGGCTTGCTCCACCCCCTGCTCTTGAGATTCTCCCGGATGTGGGCTGCATTTTGGCTGCCTTTTGGGCTGGAGCTTCTCGTGGTTTGAGGCCTGGCTTGCTCCACCCCCTGCTCTTCATAGTCTCCTGCATGTGGGCTGGATTTTGGCTGCCTTTTGGGCTGGACATTCTCATGGTTTGAGGCCTGGCTTGCTCCACCCCCTGCTCTTGAGATTCTCCCGGATGTGGCCTGCATTTTGGCTGCCTTTTGGGCTGGAGCTTCTTGTGGTTTGAGGCCTGGCTTTCTCCACCCCCTGCTCTTGAGATTCTCCCGGATGTGGGCTGCATTTTGGCTGCCTTTTGGGCTGGAGCTTCTCGTGGTTTGAGGCCTGGCTTGCTCCACCCCCTGCTCTTGAGATTCTCCCGGATGTGGGCTGCATTTTGGCTGCATTTTGGCTGGAGCTTCTCGTGGTTTGAGGCCTGGCGTGCTCCACCCCCTGCTCTTGATATTCTCCTGGATGTGGACTGCATTTTGGCTGTGTTTAGGGCTGGAGATTCTCGAGGTTTGAGGCCTGGCTTGCTCTACCCCCTGCTCTTGAGATTCTCCCCGATGTGGGCTGCATTTTGGCTGCCTTTTGGGCTGGAGCTTCTCGAGGTTTGAGGCCTGGCTTGTTCCACCCCCTGCTCTTGAGATTCTCCCGGATGTGGGCTGCATTTTGGCTGCCTTTAGGGCTGGAGCTTCTCGTGGTTTGAGGCCTGCCTTGCTCCACCCCCAGCTCTTGAGATTCTCCCGGATGTGGGCTGCATTTTGGCTGCCTTTTGGGCTGGAGCTTCTCGTGGTTTGAGGCCTGGCTTGCTCCACCCCCTGCTCTTGAGATTCTCCCGGATGTGGGCTGCATTTTGGCTGCCTTTTGGGCTGGAGCTTCTCATGGTTTGAGGCCTGGCTTGCTCCACCCCCTGCTCTTGAGATTCTCCCGGATGTGGGCTACATTTTGGCTGCCTTTTGGGCTGGAACCCTCTCGTGGTTCCAGGCCTGGCTTGCTCCACCCCCTGCTCTTGAGATTCTCCCGGATGTGGGCTGCATTTTGGCTGATTCTTGGGCTGGAGCTTCTCGTGGTTTGAGGCCTGGCTTGCTCCACCCCCTGCTCTTGAGATTCTCCCGGTTGTGGGCTGCATTTTGGCTGCCTTTTGGGCTGGAGCTTCTCGTGGTTTGAGGCCTGGCTTGCTCCACACCCTGCTCTTGAGATTCTCCCGGATGTGGGCTGCATTTTGGCTGCCTTTTGGGCTGGAGCTTCTCGAGGTTTGAGGCCTGGCTTGCTCCACCCCCTGCTCTTGATATTCTCCCGGATGTGGGCTGCATTTTGGCTGCCTTTTGGGCTGGAGCTTCTCGTGGTTTGAGCCCTGGCTTGCTCCACACACTGCTCTTCATATGATCCTGGATGTTGGCTGCATTTTGGCTGATACTTGGGCTGGAGCTTCTCGTGGTTTGAGGCCTGGCTTGCTCCACCCCCTGCTCTTGAGATTGTCCCGGATGTGGGCTGCATATTGGTTGCCTTTTGGGCTGGAGCTTCTCGAGGTTTGAGGCCTGGCTTGCTCCACCCCCTGCTCTTCATATTCTCCCGGATGTGGTTAGGATTTTGGCTACATTTTGGGATGGAGCTTCTCGTGGTTTGAGGCCTGGCTTGCTCCACCACCTGCTCTTGAGATTGTCCCGGATATGGGCTGGATTTTGGCTGCATTTTGGGCTGGAGCTTCTCATGGTTTGAGGCCTGGCTTGCTCGACCCCCTGCTCTTGAGATTCTCCCGGATGTGGGCTGCATTTTGGCTGCGTGTTGGGCTGGAGATTCTCGTGGTTTGAGGCCTGGCTTGCTCCACCCCCTGCTCTTGAGATTCTCCCGGATGTGGGCTGCATTTTGGCTGATTCTTGGGCTGGAGCTTCTCGAGGTTTGAGGCCTGGCTTGCTCCACCCCCTGCTCTTCATATTCTCCTGGATGTGGGCTGCATTTTGGCTGATGCTTGGCTGGAGCTTCTCGTGATTTGAGGCCTGGCTTGCTCCACCCCCTGCTCTTGAGATTCTCCCGGATGTGGGCTGCATTTTGGCTGCCTTTTGGGCTGGAGCTTCTCGTGGTTTGAGGCCTGGCTTGCTCCACCCCCTGCTCTTGAGATTCTCCTGGATGTGGGCTGCATTTTGGCTGCCTTTTGGGCTGGAGCTTCTCGTGGTTTGAGGCCTGGCTTGCTCCACCCCCTGCTCTTGAGATTCTCCTGGATGTGGGCTGCATTTTGGCTGCCTTTTGGGCTGGAGCTTCTCGTGGTTTGAGGCCTGGCGTGCTCCACCCCCTGCTCTTGAGATTCTCCCGGATGTGGGCTGCATTTTGGCTGCCTTTTGGGCTGGAGATTCTCATGGTTTGAGGCCTGGCTTGCTCCACCCCCTGCTCTTGAGATTCTCCCGGATGTGGCCTGCATTTTGGCTGCCTTTTGGGCTGGAGCTTCTTGTGGTTTGAGGCCTGGCTTGCTCCACCCCCTGCTCTTGAGATTCTCCCGGATGTGGGCTGGATTTTGGCTGCCTTTTGGGCTGGAGCTTCTCGTGGTTTGAGGCCTGGCTTGCTCCACCCCCTGCTCTTGAGATTCTCCTGGATGTGGGCTGCATTGTGGCTGCCTTTTGGGCTGGAGCTTCTCGTGGTTTGAGGCCTGGTTTGCTCCACCCCCAGCTCTTGAGATTCTCCCGGATGTGGGCTGCATTTTGGCTGCCTTTTGGGCTGGAGCTTCTCGTGGTTTGAGGCCTGGCTTGCTCCACCCCCTGCTCTTGAGATTCTCCCGGATGTGGGCTGCATTTTGGCTGCATTTTGGCTGGAGCTTCTCGTGGTTTGAGTCCTGGCGTGCTCCACCCCCTGCTCTTGAGATTCTCCCGGATGTGGGCTGCATTTTGGCTGCCTTTTGGGCTGGAGCTTCTCGTGGTTTGAGGCCTGGCTTGCTCCACCCCCTGCTCTTGAGATTCTCCTGGATGTGGGCTGCATTGTGGCTGCCTTTTGGGCTGGAGCTTCTCGTGGTTTGAGGCCTGGGTTGCTCCACCCCCAGCTCTTGAGATTCTCCCGGATGTGGGCTGCATTTTGGCTGCCTTTTGGGCTGGAGCTTCTCGTGGTTTGAGTCCTGGCTTGCTCCACCCCCTGCTCTTGAGATTCTCCCGGATGTGGGCTGCATTTTGGCTGCCTTTAGGGCTGGAGATTCTCATGGTTTGAGGCCTGGCTTGCTCCACCCCCTGCTCTTGAGATTCTCCCCGATGTGGGCTGCATTTTGGCTGCCTTTTGGGCTGGAGCTTCTCGAGGTTTGAGGCCTGGCTTGTTCCACCCCCTGCTCTTGAGATTCTCCCGGATGTGAGCTGGATTTTGGCTGCATTTTGGCCTGGAGCTTCTTGTGGTTTGAGGCCTGGCTTGCTCCACCCCCTGCTCTTGAGATTCTCCCGTATGTGGGCTGGATTTTGGCTGCCTTTTGGGCTGGAGCTTCTCGTGGTTTGAGGCCTGTCTTGCTCCACCCCCTGCTCTTGATATTCTCCCGGATGTGGGCTGCATTTTGGCTGACACTTGGGCTGGAGCTTCTCGTGGTTTGAGGCCTGGCTTGCTCCACACCCTGCTCTTGAAATTGTCCCGGATGTGGGCTGGATTTTGGCTGCCTTTTGGGCTGGAGCTTCTCGTGGTTTGAGGCCTGGCTTGCTCCACCCCCTGCTCTTGAGATTCTCCCGGATGTGGGCTGCATTTTGGCTGCCTTTTGGGCTGGAGCTTCTCGTGGTTTGAGGCCTAGCTTGCTCCAACCCCTGCTCTTGAGATTCTCCCGGATGTGGGCTGCATTTTGGCTGCCGTTAGGGCTGGAGCTTCTCATGGTTTGAGGCCTGGCTTGCTCCACAACCTGCTCTTGAGATTCTCCCGGATGTGGGCTGCATTTTGGCTGCCTATTGGGCTGGAGCTTCTCGTGGTTTGAGGCCTGGCTTGCTCCACCCCCTGCTCTTGAGATTCTCCCGGATGTGGGCTGGATTTTGGCTGCCTTTTGGGCTGGAGCTTCTCATGGTTTGAGGCCTGGCTTCCTCCAGCCCCTGCTCTTGAGATTCTCCCGGATGTGGGCTGCATTTTGGCTGATTCTTGGGCTGGAGCTTCTCGTGGTTTGAGGCCTGGCTTGCTCCACCCCCTGCTCTTGAGATTCTCCCGGATGTGGGCTGGATTTTGGCTGCCTTTTGGGCTTTAGCTTCTCGAGGTTTGAGGCCTGGCTTGTTCCACCCCCTGCTCTTGAGATTCTCGCGGAGGTTGGCTGCATTTTGGCTGCCTTTAGGGCTGGAGCTTCTCGAGGTTTGAGGCCTGGCTTACTCCACCCCCTGCTCTTGAGATTCTCCCGGATGTGGGCTGGATTTTTTCTGCTGTTAGGGCTGGAGCTTCTCGTGGTTTGAGGCCTGTCTTGCTCCACCCCCTGCTCTTGATATTCTCCTGGATGTGGGCTGCATTTTGGCTGCCTTTTGGGCTGGAGCTTCTCGAGGTTTGAGCCCTGGCTTGCTCCACCCCCTGCTCTTGAGATTCTCCCGGATGTGGGCTGCATTTTGGCTGCCTTTTGGGCTGGAGCTTCTCGTGATTTGAAGCCTGGCTTGCTCCACCCCCTGCTCTTGAGATTCTCCTGGATGTGGCCTGCATTTTGGCTGCCTTTTGGGCTGGAGCTTCTTGTGGTTTGAGGCCTAGCTTGCTCCACCCCCTGCTCTTGAGATTCTCCCGGATGTGGGCTGCATTTTGGCTGCCTTTTGGGCTGGAGCTTCTCGTGGTTTGAGGCCTGGCTTGCTCCACCCCCTGCTCTTGAGATTCTCCTGGATGTGGGCTGCATTGTGGCTGCCTTTTGGGCTGGAGCTTCTCGTGGTTTGAGGCCTGGCTTGCTCCACCCCCTGCTCTTGAGATTCTCCCGTATGTGGGCTGGATTTTGGCTGCCTTTTGGGCTGGAGCTTCTCGTGGTTTGAGGCCTATCTTGCTCCACACCCTGCTCTTGAAATTGTCCCGGATGTGGGCTGGATTTTGGCTGCCTTTTGGGCTGGAGCTTCTCGTGGTTTGAGGCCTGGCTTGCTCCACCGCCTGCTCTTGAGATTCTCCCGGATGTGGGCTGCATTTTGGTTGCCTTTTGGGCTGGAGCTTCTCGTGGTTTGAGGCCTGGCTTGCTCCAACCCCTGCTCTTGAGATTCTCCCGGATGTGGGCTGCATTTTGGCTGCCTTTTGGGCTGGAGCTTCTCGTGGTTTGAGGCCTGGCTTGCTCCACCCCCTGCTCGTGAGATTCTCCCGGATGTGGGCTGGATTTTGGCTGCCTTTTGGGCTGGAGTTTCTAATGGTTTGAGGCCTGGCTTGTTCCACCCCTTGCTCTTGAGATTCTCCCGGAGGTTGGCTGCATTTTGGCTGCCTTTAGGGCTGGAGCTTCTCGAGGTTTGAGGCCTGGCTTGCTCCACCCCCTGCTCTTGAGATTCTCCCGTATGTGGGCTGGATTTTGGCTGCCTTTTGGGCTGGAGCTTCTCGTGGTTTGAGGCCTGTCTTGCTCCACACCCTGCTCTTGAAATTGTCCCGGATGTGGGCTGCATTTTGGCTGCCTTTTGGGCTGGAGCTTCTCGTGGTTTGAGGCCTGGCTTGCTCCAACCCCTGCTCTTGAGATTCTCCCGGATGTGGGCTGCATTTTGGCTGCCTTTTGGGCTGGAGCTTCTCGTGGTTTGAGGCCTGGCTTGCTCCACCCCCTGCTCGTGAGATTCTCCCGGATGTGGGCTGGATTTTGGCTGCCTTTTGGGCTGGAGTTTCTAATGGTTTGAGGCCTGGCTTGTTCCACCCCTTGCTCTTGAGATTCTCCCGGAGGTTGGCTGCATTTTGGCTGCCTTTAGGGCTGGAGCTTCTCGAGGTTTGAGGCCTGGCTTGCTCCACCCCCTGCTCTTGAGATTCTCCCGGATGTGGGCTGCATTTTGGCTGCTGTTAGGGCTGGAGCTTCTCGTGGTTTGAGGCCTGTCTTGCTCCACCCCCTGCTCTTGATATTCTCCTGGATGTGGGCTGCATTTTGGCTGCCTTTTGGGCTGGAGCTTCTCGAGGTTTGAGCCCTGGCTTGCTCCACCCCCTGCTCTTGAGATTCTCCCGGATGTGGGCTGCATTTTGGATGCATTTTGGGCTGGAGCTTCTCGTGATTTGAAGCCTGGCTTGCTCCACCCCCTGCTCTTGAGATTCTCCCGGATGTGGGCTGCATTTTGGCTGCCTTTTTGGCTGGAGCTTCTCGTGGTTTGAGGCCTGGCTTGCTCCACCCCCTGCTCTTGAGATTCTCCCGGATGTGGGCTGCATTTTCGCTGCATTTTGGGCTGGAGCTTCTCGTGGTTTGAGGCCTGGCTTGCTCCACCCCCTGCTCTTGAAATTTTCCCGGATGTGGGCTGGATTTTGGCTGCCTTTTGGGCTGGAGCTTCTCGTGGTTTGAGGCCTGGCTTGCTCCACCCCCTGCTCTTGAGATTCTCCTGGATGTGGGCTGCATTTTGGCTGCCTTTTGGGCTGGAGCTTCTCGTGGTTTGAGGCCTGGCTTGCTCCACCCCCTGCTCTTGAGATTCTCCTGGATGTGGGCTGCATTTTGGCTGCCTTTTGGGCTGGAGCTTCTCGTGGTTTGAGGCCTGGCTTGCTCCAACCCCTGCTCTTGAGATTCTCCCGGATGTGGGCTGCATTTTGGCTGCCTTTAGGGCTGGAGCTTCTCATGGTTTGAGGCCTGGCTTGCTCCACAACCTGCTCTTGAGATTCTCCCGGATGTGGGCTGCATTTTGGCTCCCTTTTGGGCTGGAGCTTCTCGTGGTTTGAGGCCTGGCTTGCTCCACCCCCTGCTCGTGAGATTCTCCCGGATGTGGGCTGGATTTTGGCTGCCTTTTGGGCTGGAGCTTCTCATGGTTTGAGGCCTGGCTTGCTCCAGCCCCTGCTCTTGAGATTCTCCCGGATGTGGGCTGCATTTTGGCTGCCTTTTGGGCTGGAGCTTCTCGTGGTTTGAGGCCTGGCTTGCTCCACCCCCTGCTCTTGAGATTCTCCCGGATGTGGGCTGCATTTTGGCTGCCTTTTGGGCTGAAGCCCTCTCGTGGTTCCAGGCCTGGCTTGCTCCACCCCCTGCTCTTGAGATTCTCCCGGATGTGGGCTGCATTTTGGCTGATTCTTGGGCTGGAGCTTCTCGAGGTTTGAGGCCTGGCTTGCTCGACCCCCTGCTCTTGAGATTCTCCCGGATGTGGGCTGCATTTTGGCTGCCTTTTGGGCTGGAGCTTCTCGTGGTTTGAGGCCTGGCTTGCTCCAACCCCTGCTCTTGAGATTCTCCCAGATGTGGGCTGCATATTGGCTGCCTTTTGGGCTGGAGCTTCTCGTGGTTTGAGCCCTGGCTTGCTCCACACACTGCTCTTCATATGATCCTGGATGTGGGCTGCATTTTGGCTGATACTTGGGCTGGAGCTTCTCGTGGTTTGAGGCCTGGCTTGCTCCACCCCCTGCTCTTGAGATTCTCGCGGATGTGGGCTGCATTTTGGCTGCCTTTTGGGCTGGAGCTTCTTGTGGTTTGAGGCCTGGCTTGCTCCACCCCCTGCTCTTGAGATTCTCCCGGATGTGGGCTGCATTTTGGCTGCTGTTAGGGCTGGAGCTTCTCGTGGTTTGAGGCCTGTCTTGCTCCACCCCCTGCTCTTGATATTCTCCTGGATGTGGGCTGGATTTTGGCTGCCTTTTGGGCTGGAGCTTCTCGAGGTTTGAGGCCTGGCTTGCTCCACCCCCTGCTCTTGAGATTCTCCCGGATGTGGGCTGCATTTTGGCTGCCTTTTGGGCTCGAGCTTCTCGTGGTTTGAAGCCTGGCTTGCTCCACCCCCTGCTCTTGAGATTCTCCCGGATGTGGGCTGCATTTTGGCTGCCTTTTGGGCTGGAGCTTCTCGGGGTTTGAGGCCTGGCTTGCTCCACCCCCTGCTCTTGAGATTCTCCCGGATGTGGGCTGCATTTTCGCTGCCTTTTGGGCTGGAGCTTCTCGTGGTTTGAGGCCTGGCTTGCTCCACCCCCTCCTCTTGAGATTCTCCCGGATGTGGGCTGCATTTTGGCTGCCTTTTGGGCTGGAGCTTCTCGTGGTTTGAGGCCTGGCTTGCTCCACCCCCTGCACGTGAGATTCTCCCGGATGTGGGCTGTATTTTGGCTGCCTTTTGGGCTGGAGCTTCTCGAGGTTTGAGGCCTGGCTTGCTCCACCCCCTGCTCTTGAGATTCTCCCGGATGTGGGCTGCATTTTGGCTGAAACTTGGGCTGGAGCTTCTCGTGGTTTGAGGCCTGGCTTGCTCCACCCCCTGCTCTTGAAATTGTACCGGATGTGGGCTGGATTTTGGCTGCCTTTTGGGCTGGAGCTTCTCCTGGTTTGAGGCCTGGCTTGCTCCACCCCCTGCTCTTGAGATTCTCCCGGATGTGGGCTGTATTTTGGCTGCGTTTTGGTCTGGAGCTTCTCGTGGTTTGAGGCCTGGCTTGCTCCACGCGCTGCTCTTGAGATTCTCCCGAATATGGGCTGGATTTTGGCTGCCTTTTGGGCTGGAGCCCTCTCGTGGTTCCAGGCCTGGCTTGCTCCACCCCCTGCTCTTGAGATTCTCCCGGATGTGGGCTGCATTTTGGCTGATTCTTGGGCTGGAGCTTCTCGTGGTTTGAGGCCTGGCTTGCTCGACCCCCTGCTCTTGAGATTCTCCCGGATGTGGGCTGCATTTTGGCTGCCTTTTGGGCTGGAGCTTCTCGTGGTTTGAGGCCTGGCTTGCTCCACCCCCTGCTCTTGAGATTCTCTCAGATGTGGGCTGCATATTGGCTGCCTTTTGGGCTGGAGCTTCTCGTGGTTTGAGCCCTGGCTTGCTCCACACACTGCTCATCATATGATCCTGGATGTGGGCTGCATTTTGGCTGATACTTGGGCTGGAGCTTCTCGTGGTTTGAGGCCTGGCTTGCTCCACCCCCTGCTCTTGATATTCTCCTGGATGTGGGCTGCATTTTGGCTGCCTTTTGGGCTGGAGCTTCTCGTGGTTTGAGGCCTGGCTTGCTCCACCCCCTGCTCTTGATATTCTCCCGGATGTGGGCTGCATTTTGGCTGCATTTTGGGCTGGAGCTTCTTGTGGTTTGAGGCCTGCCTTGCTCCACCCCCTGCTCTTGAGATTCTCCCGGATGTGGGCTGCATTTTGGCTGATTCTTGGGCTGGAGCTTCTCGAGGTTTGAGGCCTGGCTTGCTCCACCCCCTGCTCTTCATATTCTCCTGGATGTGGGCTGGATTGTGGCTGATGCTTGGCTGGAGCTTCTCGTGATTTGAGGCCTGGCTTGCTCCACCCCCTGCTCTTGAGATTCTCCCGGATGTGGGCTGCATTTTGGCTGCAGTTTGGGCTGGAGCTTCTCGTGGTTTGAGGCCTGGCTTGCTCCACCCCCTGCTCTTGAGATTCTCCCGGATGTGGGCTGCATTTTGGCTGCCTTTTGGGCTGGAGCTTCTCGTGGTTTGAGGCCTGGCTTTCTCCACCCCCTGCTCTTGAGATTCTCCCGGATGTGGGCTGCATTTTGGTTGCATTTTGGGCTGGAGCTTCTCGAGGTTTGAGGCCTGGCTTGCTCCACCCCCTGCTCTTGACATTCTCCCGGATGTGGGCTGGATTTTGGCTGCCTTTTGGGCTGGAGCTTCTCGTGGTTTGAGGCCTGGTTTGCTCCACCCCCTCTTCTTGAGATTCTCCCGGATGTGGGCTGTATTTTGGCTACCTTTTGGGCTGGAGCTTCTCGAGGTTTGAGGCCTGGCTTGCTCCACCCCCTGCTCTTGAGATTCTCCCGGATGTGGGCTGCATTTTGGCTGAAACTTGGGCTGGAGCTTCTCGTGGTTTGAGGCCTGGCTTGCTCCACCCCCTGCTCTTGAAATTGTACCGGATGTGGGCTGGATTTTGGCTGCGTTTTGGTCTGGAGCTTCTCGTGGTTTGAGGCCTGGCTTGCTCCACGCGCTGCTCTTGAGATTCTCCCGAATATGGGCTGGATTTTGGCTGCCTTTTGGGCTGGAGCCCTCTCGTGGTTCCAGGCCTGGCTTGCTCCACCCCCTGCTCTTGAGATTCTCCCGGATGTGGGCTGCATTTTGGCTGATTCTTGGGCTGGAGCTTCTCGTGGTTTGAGGCCTGGCTTGCTCGACCCCCTGCTCTTGAGATTCTCCCGGATGTGGGCTGCATTTTGGCTGCCTTTTGGGCTGGAGCTTCTCGTGGTTTGAGGCCTGGCTTGCTCCACCCCCTGCTCTTGAGATTCTCTCAGATGTGGGCTGCATATTGGCTGCCTTTTGGGCTGGAGCTTCTCGTGGTTTGAGCCCTGGCTTGCTCCACACACTGCTCATCATATGATCCTGGATGTGGGCTGCATTTTGGCTGATACTTGGGCTGGAGCTTCTCGTGGTTTGAGGCCTGGCTTGCTCCACCCCCTTCTCTTGAGATTCTCCCGGATGTGGGCTGCATTTTCCCTGCCTTTTGGGCTGGAGCTTCTCGTGGTTTGAGGCCTGGCTTGCTCCACCCCCTGCTCTTGATATTCTCCCGGATGTGGGCTGCATTTTGGCTGCATTTTGGGCTGGAGCTTCTTGTGGTTTGAGGCCTGCCTTGCTCCACCCCCTGCTCTTGAGATTCTCCCGGATGTGGGCTGCATTTTGGCTGATTCTTCTGCTGGAGCTTCTCGAGGTTTGAGGCCTGGCTTGCTCCACCCCCTGCTCTTCATATTCTCCTGGATGTGGGCTGGATTGTGGCTGATGCTTGGCTGGAGCTTCTCGTGATTTGAGGCCTGGCTTGCTCCACCCCCTGCTCTTGAGATTCTCCCGGATGTGGGCTGCATTTTGGCTGCAGTTTGGGCTGGAGCTTCTCGTGGTTTGAGGCCTGGCTTGCTCCACCCCCTGCTCTTGAGATTCTCCCGGATGTGGGCTGCATTTTGGCTGCCTTTTGGGCTGGAGCTTCTCGTGGTTTGAGGCCTGGCTTTCTCCACCCCCTGCTCTTGAGATTCTCCCGGATGTGGGCTGCATTTTGGTTGCATTTTGGGCTGGAGCTTCTCGAGGTTTGAGGCCTGGCTTGCTCCACCCCCTGCTCTTGACATTCTCCCGGATGTGGGCTGGATTTTGGCTGCCTTTTGGGCTGGAGCTTCTCGTGGTTTGAGGCCTGGTTTGCTCCACCCCCTCTTCTTGAGATTCTCCCGGATGTGGGCTGTATTTTGGCTACCTTTTGGGCTGGAGCTTCTCGAGGTTTGAGGCCTGGCTTGCTCCACCCCCTGCTCTTGATATTCTCCCGGATGTGGGCTGCATTTTGGCTGACACTTGGGCTGGAGCTTCTCGTGGTTTGAGGCCTGGCTTCCTCCACACCCTGCTCTTGAGATTCTCCCGGATGTGGGCTGCATTTTGGCTGCCTTTTGGACTGGAGCTTCTCGTGGTTTGAGGCCTGGCTTGCTCCACCACCTGCTCTTGAGATTCTCCCGGATGTGGGCTGCATTTTGGCTGCCTTTTGGGCTGGAGCTTCTCGTGGTTTGAGGCCTGGCTTGCTCCACCCCCTGCTCTTGAGATTCTCCCGGATGTGGGCTGCATTTTCGCTGCCTTTTGGGCTGGAGCTTCTCGAGGTTTGAGGCCTGGCTTGCTCCACCCCCTCCTCTTGAGATTCTCCCGGATGTGGGCTGTATTTTGGCTGCCTTTTGGGCTGGAGCTTCTCGTGGTTTGAGGCCTGGCTTGCTCCACCCCCTGCTCTTGAGATTCTCCCGGATGTGGGCTGCATTTTGGCTGAAACTTGGGCTGGAGCTTCTCGTGGTTTGAGGCCTGGCTTGCTCCACACCCTGCTCTTGAAATTGTACCGGATGTGGGCTGGATTTTGGCTGCCTTTTGGGCTGGAGCTTCTCGTGGTTTGAGGCCTGGCTTGCTCCACCCCCTGCTCTTGAGATTCTCCCGGATGTGGGCTGTATTTTGGCTGCGTTTTGGTCTGGAGCTTCTCGTGGTTTGAGGCCTGGCTTGCTCCACGCGCTGCTCTTGAGATTCTCCCGAATATGGGCTGGATTTTGGCTGCCTTTTGGGCTGGAGCCCTCTCGTGGTTCCAGGCCTGGCTTGCTCCACCCCCTGCTCTTGAGATTCTCCCGGATGTGGGCTGCATTTTGGCTGATTCTTGGGCTGGAGCTTCTCGTGGTTTGAGGCCTGGCTTGCTCGACCCCCTGCTCTTGAGATTCTCCCGGATGTGGGCTGCATTTTGGCTGCCTTTTGGGCTGGAGCTTCTCGTGGTTTGAGGCCTGGCTTGCTCCACCCCCTGCTCTTGAGATTCTCTCAGATGTGGGCTGCATATTGGCTGCCTTTTGGGCTGGAGCTTCTCGTGGTTTGAGCCCTGGCTTGCTCCACACACTGCTCATCATATGATCCTGGATGTGGGCTGCATTTTGGCTGATACTTGGGCTGGAGCTTCTCGTGGTTTGAGGCCTGGCTTGCTCCACCCCCTTCTCTTGAGATTCTCCCGGATGTGGGCTGCATTTTCCCTGCCTTTTGGGCTGGAGCTTCTCGTGGTTTGAGGCCTGGCTTGCTCCACCCCCTGCTCTTGAGATTCTCCCGGATGTGGGCTGCATTTTGGCTGCATTTTGGGCTGGAGCTTCTTGTGGTTTGAGGCCTGCCTTGCTCCACCCCCTGCTCTTGAGATTCTCCCGGATGTGGGCTGCATTTTGGCTGATTCTTGTGCTGGAGCTTCTCGAGGTTTGAGGCCTGGCTTGCTCCACCCCCTGCTCTTCATATTCTCCTGGATGTGGGCTGGATTGTGGCTGATGCTTGGCTGGAGCTTCTCGTGATTTGAGGCCTGGCTTGCTCCACCCCCTGCTCTTGAGATTCTCCCGGATGTGGGCTGCATTTTGGCTGCCTTTTGGGCTGGAGCTTCTCGTGATTTGAGGCCTGGCTTGCTCCACCCCCTGCTCTTGAGATTCTCCCGGATGTGGGCTGCATTTTGGTTGCATTTTGGGCTGGAGCTTCTCGAGGTTTGAGGCCTGGCTTGCTCCACCCCCTGCTCTTGAGATTCTCCCGGATGTGGGCTGGATTTTGGCTGCCTTTTGGGCTGGAGCTTCTCGTGGTTTGAGGCCTGGTTTGCTCCACCCCCTCTTCTTGAGATTCTCCCGGATGTGGGCTGTATTTTGGCTACCTTTTGGGCTGGAGCTTCTCGAGGTTTGAGGCCTGGCTTGCTCCACCCCCTGCTCTTGATATTCTCCCGGATGTGGGCTGCATTTTGGCTGACACTTGGTCTGGAGCTTCTCGTGGTTTGAGGCCTGGCTTCCTCCACACCCTGCTCTTGAGATTCTCCCGGATGTGGGCTGCATTTTGGCTGCCTTTTGGACTGGAGCTTCTCGTGGTTTGAGGCCTGGCTTGCTCCACCCCCTGCTCTTGAGATTCTCCCGGATGTGGGCTGTATTTTGGCTACCTTTTGGGCTGGAGCTTCTCGAGGTTTGAGGCCTGGCTTGCTCCACCCCCTGCTCTTGATATTCTCCCGGATGTGGGCTGCATTTTGGCTGACACTTGGTCTGGAGCTTCTCGTGGTTTGAGGCCTGGCTTCCTCCACACCCTGCTCTTGAGATTCTCCCGGATGTGGGCTGCATTTTGGCTGCCTTTTGGACTGGAGCTTCTCGTGGTTTGAGGCCTGGCTTGCTCCACCCCCTGCTCTTGAGATTCTCCCGGATGTGGGCTGCATTTTGGCTGCCTTTTGGGCTGGAGCTTCTCGTGGTTTGAGGCCTGGCTTGCTCCACCCCCTGCTCTTGAGATTCTCCCGGATGTGGGCTGCATTTTGGCTGCCTTTTGGGCTGGAGCTTCTCGAGGTTTGAGGCCTGGCTTGCTCCACCCCCTCCTCTTGAGATTCTCCCGGATGTGGGCTGCATTTTGGCTGCCTTTTGGGCTGGAGCTTCTCGTGGTTTGAGGCCTGGCTTGCTCCACCCCCTGCTCTTGAGATTCTCCCAGATGTGGGCTGCATTTTGGCTGCCTTTTGGGCTGGAGCCCTCTCGTGGTTCCAGGCCTGGCTTGCTCCAACCCCTGCTCTTGAGATTCTCCCGGATGTGGGCTGCATTTTGGCTCATTCTTGGGCTGGAGCTTCTCGTGGTTTGAGGCCTGGCTTGCTCGACCCCCTGCTCTTGAGATTCTCCCGGATGTGGGCTGCATTTTGGCTGCCTTTTGGGCTGGAGCTTCTCGTGGTTTGAGGCCTGGCTTGCTCCACCCCCTGCTCTTGAGATTCTCCCAGATGTGGGCTGCATATTGGCTGCCTTTTGGGCTGGAGCTTCTCGTGGTTTGAGCCCTGGCTTGCTCCACACACTGCTCATCATATGATCCTGGATGTGGGCTGCATTTTGGCTGATACTTGGGCTGGAGCTTCTCGTGGTTTGAGGCCTGGCTTGCTCCACCCCCTGCTCTTGAGATTCTCCCGGATGTGGGCTGCATTTTCCCTGCCTTTTGGGCTGGAGCTTCTCGTGGTTTGAGGCCTGGCTTGCTCCACCCCCTGCTCTTGATATTCTCCCGGATGTGGGCTGCATTTTGGCTGCATTTTGGGCTGGAGCTTCTTGTGGTTTGAGGCCTGCCTTGCTCCACCCCCTGCTCTTGAGATTCTCCCGGATGTGGGCTGCATTTTGGCTGATTCTTGGGCTGGAGCTTCTCGAGGTTTGAGGCCTGGCTTGCTCCACCCCCTGCTCTTCATATTCTCCTGGATGTGGCCTGGATTGTGGCTGATGCTTGGCTGGAGCTTCTCGTGATTTGAGGCCTGGCTTGCTCCACCCCCTGCTCTTGAGATTCTCCCGGATGTGGGCTGCATTTTGGCTGCAGTTTGGGCTGGAGCTTCTCGTGGTTTGAGGCCTGGCTTGCTCCACCCCCTGCTCTTGAGATTCTCCCGGATGTGGGCTGCATTTTGGCTGCCTTTTGGGCTGGAGCTTCTCGTGGTTTGAGGCCTGGCTTTCTCCACCCCCTGCTCTTGAGATTCTCCCGGATGTGGGCTGCATTTTGGTTGCATTTTGGGCTGGAGCTTCTCGAGGTTTGAGGTCTGGCTTGCTCCACCCCCTGCTCTTGAGATTCTCCCACATGTGGGCTGCATTTTGGCTGCCTTTAGGGCTGGAGCTTCTCGAGGTTTGAGGCCTGGCTTGCTCCACCCCCTGCTCTTGATATTCTCCCGGATGTGGGCTGGATTTTGGCTGCCTTTTGGGCTGGAGCTTCTCATGGTTTGAGGCCTGGCTTGCTCCACCCCCTGCTCTTGAGATTCTCACGGATGTGGGCTGGATTTTGGCTGCCTTTAGGGCTGGAGCTTCTCGTGGTTTGAGGCCTGCCTTGCTCCACCCCCTGCTCTTGAGATTCTCCTGGATGTGGGCTGGATTTTGGCTGCCTTTTGGGCTGGAGCTTCTCGAGGTTTGAGGCCTGGCTTGCTCCACCCCCTGCTCCTGAGATTCTCCTCCATGTGGGCTGCATTTTGGCTGCCTTTTGGGCTGGAGCTTCTCGAGGTTTGAGGCCTGGCTTGTTCCACCCCCTGCTCTTGAGATTCTCCCGGATGTGGGCTGCATTTTGGCTGCCTTTAGGGCTGGAGATTCTCATGGTTTGAAGCCTGGCTTGCTCCACCCCCTGCTCTTGAGATTCTCCCAGATGTGGGCTGCATTTTCGCTGAATTTTGGGCTGGAGCTTCTCGTGGTTTGAGGCCTGGCTTGCTCCACCCCCTGCTCTTGAGATTCTCCCGGATGTGGGCTGCATTTTGGCTGCCTTTTGGGCTGGAGCTTCTCGTGGTTTGAGGCCTGGCTTGCTCCACCCCCTGCTCTTGAGATTCTCCCGGATGTGGGCTGCATTTTGGCTGAAACTTGGGCTGGAGCTTCTCGTGGTTTGAGGCCTGGCTTGCTCCACCCCCTGCTCTTGAGATTCTCCCGGAGGTGGGCTGCATTTTGGCTGCCTTTTGGGCTGGAGCTTCTCGTGGTTTGAGGCCTGGCTTGCTCCACCCCCTGCTCTTGAGATTCTCCCGCATGTGGGCTGCATTTTGGCTGACTTTTGGGCTGGAGCTTCTCGAGGTTTGAGGCCTGGCTTGCTCCACCCCCTGCTCTTGATATTCTCCCGGATGTGGGCTGGATTTTGGCTGCCTTTTGGGCTGGAGCTTCTCGTGGTTTGAGGCCTGGCTTTCTCCACCCCCTGCTCTTGAGATTCTCTCGGATGTGGGCTGCATTTTGGTTGCATTTTGGGCTGGAGCTTCTCGAGGTTTGAGGCCTGGCTTGCTCCACCCCCTGCTCTTGAGATTCTCCCGGATGTGGGCTGGATTTTGGCTACCTTTTGGGCTGGAGCTTCTCGAGGTTTGAGGCCTGGCTTGCTCCACCCCCTGCTCTTGATATTCTCCCGGATGTGGGCTGCATTTTGGCTGACACTTGGGCTGGAGCTTCTCGTGGTTTGAGGCCTGGCTTCCTCCACACCCTGCTCTTGAGATTCTCCCGGATGTGGGCTGCATTTTGGCTGCCTTTTGGACTGGAGCTTCTCGTGGTTTGAGGCCTGGCTTGCTCCACCACCTGCTCTTGAGATTCTCCCGGATGTGGGCTGCATTTTGGCTGCCTTTTGGGCTGGAGCTTCTCGTGGTTTGAGGCCTGGCTTGCTCCACCCCCTGCTCTTGAGATTCTCCCGGATGTGGGCTGCATTTTCGCTGCCTTTTGGGCTGGAGCTTCTCGAGGTTTGAGGCCTGGCTTGCTCCACCCCCTCCTCTTGAGATTCTCCCGGATGTGGTCTGCATTTTGGCTGCCTTTTGGGCTGGAGCTTCTCGTGGTTTGAGGCCTGGCTTGCTCCACCCCCTGCTCTAGATATTTTCCCGGATGTGGGCTGTATTTTGGCTGCCTTTTGGGCTGGAGCTTCTCGAGGTTTGAGGCCTGGCTTGCTCCACCCCCTGCTCTTGAGATTCTCCCGGATGTGGGCTGCATTTTGGCTGAAACTTGGGCTGGAGCTTCTCGTGGTTTGAGGCCTGGCTTGCTCCACACCCTGCTCTTGAAATTGTCCCGGATGTGGGCTGGATTTTGGCTGCCTTTTGGGCTGGAGCTTCTCGTGGTTTGAGGCCTGGCTTGCTCCACACCCTGCTCTTGAGATTCTCACGGATGTGGGCTGCATTTTGGCTGCCTTTTGGGCTGGAGCTTCTCGTGGTTTGAGGCCTGGCTTGCTCCACCCCCTGCTCTTGAGATTCTCCCAGATGTGGGCTGCATTTTGGCTGCCTTTTGGGCTGGAGCCCTCTCGTGGTTCCAGGCCTGGCTTGCTCCACCCCCTGCTCTTGAGATTCTCCCGGATGTGGGCTGCATTTTGGCTGATTCTTGGGCTGGAGCTTCTCGTGGTTTGAGGCCTGGCTTGCTCGACCCCCTGCTCTTGAGATTCTCCCGGATGTGGGCTGCATTTTGGCTGCCTTTTGGGCTGGAGCTTCTCGTGGTTTGAGGCCTGGCTTGCTCCACCCCCTGCTCTTGAGATTCTCCCAGATGTGGGCTGCATATTGGCTGCCTTTTGGGCTGGAGCTTCTCGTGGTTTGAGCCCTGGCTTGCTCCACACACTGCTCATCATATGATCCTGGATGTGGGCTGCATTTTGGCTGATACTTGGGCTGGAGCTTCTCGTGGTTTGAGGCCTGGCTTGCTCCACCCCCTGCTCTTGAGATTCTCCCGGATGTGGGCTGCATTTTCCCTGCCTTTTGGGCTGGAGCTTCTCGTGGTTTGAGGCCTGGCTTGCTCCACCCCCTGCTCTTGATATTCTCCTGGATGTGGGCTGGATTGTGGCTGATGCTTGGCTGGAGCTTCTCGTGATTTGAGGCCTGGCTTGCTCCACCCCCTGCTCTTGAGATTCTCCCGGATGTGGGCTGCATTTTGGCTGCAGTTTGGGCTGGAGCTTCTCGTGGTTTGAGGCCTGGCTTGCTCCACCCCCTGCTCTTGAGATTCTCCCGGATGTGGGCTGCATTTTGGCTGCCTTTTGGGCTGGAGCTTCTCGTGGTTTGAGGCCTGGCTTTCTCCACCCCCTGCTCTTGAGATTCTCCCGGATGTGGGCTGCATTTTGGTTGCATTTTGGGCTGGAGCTTCTCGAGGTTTGAGGTCTGGCTTGCTCCACCCCCTGCTCTTGAGATTCTCCCACATGTGGGCTGCATTTTGGCTGCCTTTAGGGCTGGAGCTTCTCGAGGTTTGAGGCCTGGCTTGCTCCACCCCCTGCTCTTGATATTCTCCCGGATGTGGGCTGGATTTTGGCTGCCTTTTGGGCTGGAGCTTCTCATGGTTTGAGGCCTGGCTTGCTCCACCCCCTGCTCTTGAGATTCTCACGGATGTGGGCTGGATTTTGGCTGCCTTTAGGGCTGGAGCTTCTCGTGGTTTGAGGCCTGCCTTGCTCCACCCCCTGCTCTTGAGATTCTCCTGGATGTGGGCTGGATTTTGGCTGCCTTTTGGGCTGGAGCTTCTCGAGGTTTGAGGCCTGGCTTGCTCCACCCCCTGCTCCTGAGATTCTCCTCCATGTGGGCTGCATTTTGGCTGCCTTTTGGGCTGGAGCTTCTCGAGGTTTGAGGCCTGGCTTGTTCCACCCCCTGCTCTTGAGATTCTCCCGGATGTGGGCTGCATTTTGGCTGCCTTTAGGGCTGGAGATTCTCATGGTTTGAGGCCTGGCTTGCTCCACCCCCTGCTCTTGAGATTCTCCCAGATGTGGGCTGCATTTTCGCTGAATTTTGGGCTGGAGCTTCTCGTGGTTTGAGGCCTGGCTTGCTCCACCCCCTGCTCTTGAGATTCTCCCGGATGTGGGCTGCATTTTGGCTGCCTTTTGGGCTGGAGCTTCTCGTGGTTTGAGGCCTGGCTTGCTCCACCCCCTGCTCTTGAGATTCTCCCGGATGTGGGCTGCATTTTGGCTGAAACTTGGGCTGGAGCTTCTCGTGGTTTGAGGCCTGGCTTGCTCCACCCCCTGCTCTTGAGATTCTCCCGGAGGTGGGCTGCATTTTGGCTGCCTTTTGGGCTGGAGCTTCTCGTGGTTTGAGGCCTGGCTTGCTCCACCCCCTGCTCTTGAGATTCTCCCGGATGTGGGCTGCATTTTGGCTGACTTTTGGGCTGGAGCTTCTCGAGGTTTGAGGCCTGGCTTGCTCCACCCCCTGCTCTTGATATTCTCCCGGATGTGGGCTGGATTTTGGCTGCCTTTTGGGCTGGAGCTTCTCGTGGTTTGAGGCCTGGTTTGCTCCACCCCCTCTTCTTGAGATTCTCCCGGATGTGGGCTGTATTTTGGCTGCCTTTTGGGCTGGAGCTTCTCGAGGTTTGAGGCCTGGCTTGCTCCACCCCCTGCTCTTCATATTCTCCTGGATGTGGGCTGGATTGTGGCTGATGCTTGGCTGGAGCTTCTCGTGATTTGAGGCCTGGCTTGCTCCACCCCCTGCTCTTGAGATTCTCCCGGATGTGGGCTGCATTTTGGCTGCAGTTTGGGCTGGAGCTTCTCGTGGTTTGAGGCCTGGCTTGCTCCACCCCCTGCTCTTGAGATTCTCCCGGATGTGGGCTGCATTTTGGCTGCCTTTTGGGCTGGAGCTTCTCGTGGTTTGAGGCCTGGCTTTCTCCACCCCCTGCTCTTGAGATTCTCCCGGATGTGGGCTGCATTTTGGTTGCATTTTGGGCTGGAGCTTCTCGAGGTTTGAGGTCTGGCTTGCTCCACCCCCTGCTCTTGAGATTCTCCCACATGTGGGCTGCATTTTGGCTGCCTTTAGGGCTGGAGCTTCTCGAGGTTTGAGGCCTGGCTTGCTCCACCCCCTGCTCTTGATATTCTCCCGGATGTGGGCTGGATTTTGGCTGCCTTTTGGGCTGGAGCTTCTCATGGTTTGAGGCCTGGCTTGCTCCACCCCCTGCTCTTGAGATTCTCACGGATGTGGGCTGGATTTTGGCTGCCTTTAGGGCTGGAGCTTCTCGTGGTTTGAGGCCTGCCTTGCTCCACCCCCTGCTCTTGAGATTCTCCTGGATGTGGGCTGGATTTTGGCTGCCTTTTGGGCTGGAGCTTCTCGAGGTTTGAGGCCTGGCTTGCTCCACCCCCTGCTCCTGAGATTCTCCTCCATGTGGGCTGCATTTTGGCTGCCTTTTGGGCTGGAGCTTCTCGTGGTTTGAGGCCTGGCTTGTTCCACCCCCTGCTCTTGAGATTCTCCCAGATGTGGGCTGCATTTTGGCTGCATTTTGGGCTGGAGCTTCTCGTGGTTTGAGGCCTGGCTTGCTCCACCCCCTGCTCTTGAGATTCTCCCGGATGTGGGCTGCATTTTGGCTGCCTTTTGGGCTGGAGCTTCTCGTGGTTTGAGGCCTGGCTTGCTCCACCCCCTGCTCTTGAGATTCTCCCGGATGTGGGCTGCATTTTGGCTGAAACTTGGGCTGGAGCTTCTCGTGGTTTGAGGCCTGGCTTGCTCCACCCCCTGCTCTTGAGATTCTCCCGGAGGTGGGCTGCATTTTGGCTGCCTTTGGGGCTGGAGCTTCTCGTGGTTTGAGGCCTGGCTTGCTCCACGCGCTGCTCTTGAGATTCTCCCGGATGTGGGCTGCATTTTGGCTGCCTTTTGGGCTGGAGCTTCTCGAGGTTTGAGGCCTGGCTTGCTCCACCCCCTGCTCTTGATATTCTCCCGATGGTGGGCTGCATTTTGGCTGCCTTTTGGGCTGGAGCTTCTCGTGGTTTGAGGCCTGGTTTGCTCCACCCCCTCTTCTTGAGATTCTCCCGGATGTGGGCTGTATTTTGGCTGCCTTTTGGGCTGGAGCTTCTCGAGGTTTGAGGCCTGGCTTGCTCCACCCCCTGCTCTTGATATTCTCCCGGATGTGGGCTGCATTTTGGCTGCCTTTTGGGCTGGAGCTTCTCGTGGTTTGAGGCCTGGCTTCCTCCACACCCTGCTCTTGAGATTCTCCCGGATGTGGGCTGGATTTTGGCTGCCTTTTGGACTGGAGCTTCTCGTGGTTTGAGGCCTGGCTTGCTCCACCCCCTGCTCTTCAGATTCTCCCGGATGTGGGCTGCATTTTGGCTGCCTTTAGGGCTGGAGCTTCTCGTGGTTTGAGGCCTGGCTTGCTCCACCCCCTGCTCTTGATATTCTCCTGGATGTGGGCTGGATTTTGGCTGCCTTTTGGGCTGGAGCTTCTCGAGGTTTGAGGCCTGGCTTGTTCCACCCCCTGCTCTTGAGATTCTCCCGGATGTGGGCTGCATTTTGGCTGCCTTTAGGGCTGGAGATTCTCATGGTTTGAGGCCTGGCTTGCTCCACCCCCTGCTCTTGAGATTCTCCCGGATGTGGGCTGCATTTTCGCTGAATTTTGGGCTGGAGCTTCTCGTGGTTTGAGGCCTGGCTTGCTCCACCCCCTGCTCTTGAGATTCTCCCGGATGTGGGCTGGATTTTGGCTGATACTTGGGCTGGAGCTTCTCGTGGTTTGAGGCCTGGCTTGCTCCACCCCCTGCTCTTGATATTCTCCTGGATGTGGGCTGGATTTTGGCTGCCTTTTGGGCTGGAGCTTCTCGAGGTTTGAGGCCTGGCTTGTTCCACCCCCTGCTCTTGAGATTCTCCCGGATGTGGGCTGCATTTTGGCTGCCTTTAGGGCTGGAGATTCTCATGGTTTGAGGCCTGGCTTGCTCCACCCCCTTCTCTTGAGATTCTCCCGGATGTGGGCTGCATTTTCGCTGAATTTTGGGCTGGAGCTTCTCGTGGTTTGAGGCCTGGCTTGCTCCACCCCCTGCTCTTGGGATTCTCCTGGATGTGGGCTGCATATTGGCTGATTCTTGGGGTGGAGCTTCTTGTGGTTTGAGGCCTGGCTTCCTCCACCCCCTGCTCTTGAGATTCTCCCGGATGTGGGCTGCATTTTGGCTGCCTTTTGGGCTGGAGCTTCTCGTGGTTTGAGGCCTGGTTTGCTCCACCCCCTGCTCTTGAGATTCTCCCGGATGTGGGCTGTATTTTGGCTGCCTTTTGGGCTGGAGCTTCTCGAGGTTTGAGGCCTGGCTTGCTCCAGCCCCTGCTCTTGATATTCTCCCGGATGTGGGCTGCATTTTGGCTGACTTTTGGGCTGGAGCTTCTCGTGGTTTGAGGCCTGGCTTCCTCCACACCCTGCTCTTGAGATTCTCCCGGATGTGGGCTGGATTTTGGCTGCCTTTTGGGCTGGAGGTTCTCGTGGTTTGAGGCCTGGCTTGCTCCACCCCCTGCTCTTGAGATTCTCCCGGATGTGGGCTGCATTTTGGCTGCCTTTTGGGCTGGAGCTTCTCATGGTTTGAGGCCTGGCTTGCTCCACCCCCTGCTCTTGAGATTCTCCCGGATGTGGGCTACATTTTGGCTGCCTTTTGGGCTGGAGCCCTCTCGTGGTTCCAGGCCTGGCTTGCTCCACCCCCTGCTCTTGAGATTCTCCCGGAGGTGGGCTGCATTTTGGCTGATTCTTGGGCTGGAGCTTCTCGTGGTTTGAGGCCTGGCTTGCTCCACCCCCTGCTCTTGAGATTCTCCCGGATGTGGGCTGCATTTTGGCTGCCTTTTGGGCTGGAGCTTCTCGTGGTTTGAGGCCTGGCTTGCTCCACGCCCTGCTCTTGAGATTCTCCCAGATGTGGGCTGCATATTGGCTGCCTTTTGGGCTGGAGCTTCTCGAGGTTTGAGGCCTGGCTTGCTCCACCCCCTGCTCTTGATATTCTCCCGGATGTGGGCTGCATTTTGGCTGCCTTTTGGGCTGGAGCTTCTCGTGGTTTGAGCCCTGGCTTGCTTCACACACTGCTCTTCATATGATCCTGGATGTTGGCTGCATTTTGGCTGATACTTGGGCTGGAGCTTCTCGTGGTTTGAGGCCTGGCTTGCTCCACCCCCTGCTCTTGAGATTGTCCCGGATGTGGGCTGCATTTTGGTTGCCTTTTGGGCTGGAGCTTCTCGAGGTTTGAGGCCTGGCTTGCTCCACCCCCTGCTCTTCATATTCTCCCGGATGTGGTTAAGATTTTGGCTACATTTTGGGATGGAGCTTCTCGTGGTTTGAGGCCTGGCTTGCTCCACCACCTGCTCTTGAGATTGTCCCGGATATGGGCTGGATTTTGGCTGCATTTTGGGCTGGAGCTTCTCATGGTTTGAGGCCTGGCTTGCTCGACCCCCTGCTCTTGAGATTCTCCCGGATGTGGGCTGCATTTTGGCTGCCTGTTGGACTGGAGATTCTCGTGGTTTGAGGCCTGGCTTACTCCACCCCCTGCTCTTGAGATTCTCCCGGATGTGGGCTGCATTTTGGCTGATTCTTGGGCTGGAGCTTCTCGAGGTTTGAGGCCTGGCTTCCTCCACCCCCTGCTCTTCATATTCTCCTGGATGTGGGCTGGATTGTGGCTGATGCTTGGCTGGAGCTTCTCGTGATTTGAGGCCTGGCTTGCTCCACCCCCTGCTCTTGAGATTCTCCCGGATGTGGGCTGCATTTTGGCTGCATTTTGGGCTGGAGCTTCTCGTGGTTTGAGGCCTGGCTTGCTCCACCCCCTGCTCTTGAGATTCTCCCAGATGTGGGCTGCATTTTGGCTGCCTTTTGGGCTGCAGCTTCTCGTGGTTTGAGGCCTGGCTTGCTCCACCCCCTGCTCTTGAGATTCTCCCGGATGTGGGCTGCATTTTGGTTGCCTTTTGGGCTGGAGCTTCTCGAGGTTTGAGGCCTGGCTTGCTCCACCCCCTGCTCTTGAGATTCTCCCGGATGTGGGCTGCAATTTGGCTGCTTTAGGGCTGGAGCTTCTCGAGGTTTGAGGCCTGGCTTGCTCCACCCCCTGCTCTTGAGATTCTCCCGGATGTGGGCTGCATTTTGGCTGCCTGTTGGACTGGAGATTCTCGTGGTTTGCGGCCTGGCTTGCTCCACCCCCTGCTCTTGAGATTCTCCCGGATGTGGGCTGCATTTTGGCTGATTCTTGGGCTGGAGCTTCTCGAGGTTTGAGGCCTGGCTTGCTCCACCCCCTGCTCTTCATATTCTCCTGGATGTGGGCTGGATTGTGGCTGATGCTTGGCTGGAGCTTCTCGTGATTTGAGGCCTGGCTTGCTCCACCCCCTGCTCTTGAGATTCTCCCGGATGTGGGCTGCATTTTGGCTGCATTTTGGGCTGGAGCTTCTCGTGGTTTGAGGCCTGGCTTGCTCCACCCCCTGCTCTTGATATTCTCCCAGATGTGGGCTGCATTTTGGCTGCCTTTTGGGCTGGAGCTTCTCGTGGTTTGAGGCCTGGCTTTCTCCACCCCCTGCTCTTGAGATTCTCCCGGATGTGGGCTGCATTTTGGTTGCCTTTTGGGCTGGAGCTTCTCGAGGTTTGAGGCCTGGCTTGCTCCACCCCCTGCTCTTGAGATTCTCCCGGATGTGGGCTGCAATTTGGCTGCTTTAGGGCTGGAGCTTCTCGAGGTTTGAGTCGTGGCTTGCTCCACCCCCTGCTCTTGAGATTCTCCCGGATGTGGGCTGGATTTTGGCTGCCTTTTGGGCTGGAGCTTCTCATGGTTTGAGGCCTGGCTTGCTCCACCCCCTGCTCTTGATATTCTCCCGGATGTGGGCTGGATTTTGGCTGCCTTTTGGGCTGGAGCTTCTTGTGGTTTGAGGCCTGGCTTGCTCCACCCCCTGCTCTTGAGATTCTCCCGGATGTGGGCTGCATTTTGGCTGCCTTTAGGGCTGGAGCTTCTCGTGGTTTGAGGCCTGGCTTGCTCCACCCCCTGCTCTTCATATTCTCCTGGATGTGGGCTGCATTTTGGCTGCCTTTTGGGCTGGAGCTTCTCGAGGTTTGAGGCCTGGCTTGCTCCACCCCCTGCTCTTGAGATTCTCCCGGATGTGGGCTGCATTTTGGCTGCCTTTTGGGCTGGAGCTTCTCGAGGTTTGAGGCCTGGCTTGCTCCACCCCCTGCTCTTGAGATTCTCCCGGATGTGGGCTGCATTTTGGCTGCCTTTTGGGCTGGAGCTTCTCGTGGTTTGAGGACTGGCTTGCTCCACCCCCTGCTCTTGAGATTCTCCCGGATGTGGGCTGCATTTTGGCTGCCTTTAGGGCTGGAGCTTCTCGTGGTTTGAGGCCTGGCTTGCTCCACCCCCTGCTCTTGATATTCTCCTGGATGTGGGCTGCATTTTGGCTGCCTTTTGGGCTGGAGCTTCTCGAGGTTTGAGGCCTGGCTTGCTCCACCCCCTGCTCTTGAGATTCTCCCGGATGTGGGCTGCATTTTGGCTGCCTTTTGGGCTGGAGCTTCTCGAGGTTTGAGGCCTGGCTTGTTCCACCCCCTGCTCTTGAGATTCTCCCGGATGTGGGCTGGATTTTGGCTGCATTTTGGGCTGGAGCTTCTCGTGGTTTGAGGACTGGCTTGCTCCACCCCCTGCTCTTGAGATTCTCCCGGATGTGGGCTGCATTTTGGCTGCCTTTTGGGCTGGAGCTTCTCGTGGTTTGAGGCCTGGCTTGCTCCACCCCCTGCTCTTGAGATTCTCCCCGATGTGGGCTGCATTTTGGCTGAATTTTGGGCTGGAGCTTCTCGTGGTTTGAGGCCTGGCTTGCTCCACCCCCTGCTCTTGAGATTCTCCCGGATGTGGGCTGCATATTGGCTGATTCTTGGGGTGGAAACTCTTGTGGTTTGAGGCCTGGCTTCCTCCACCCCCTGCTCTTGAGATTCTCCCGGATGTGGGCTGCATTTTGGCTGCCTTTTGGGCAGGAGCTTCTCGTGGTTTGAGGCCTGGCTTGCTCCACCCCCTGCTCTTGAGATTCTCCCGGATGTGGGCTGCATTTTGGCTGATACTTGGGCTGGAGCTTCTCGTGGTTTGAGGCCTGGCTTGCTCCACCCCCTGCTCTTGAGATTCTCCCGGATGTGGGCTGCATTTTGGCTGCCTTTTGGGCTGGAGCTTCTCGTGATTTGAGGCCTGGCTTGCTCCAACCCCTGCTCTTGAGATTCTCCCGGATGTGGGCTGCATTTTGGCTGCCTTTTGGGCTGGAGCTTCTCGTGGTTTGAGGCCTGGCTTGCTCCACCCCCTGCTCTTGAGATTCTCCTGGATGTGGGCTGGATTTTGGCTGCCTTTTGGCCTGGAGCTTCTCATGGTTTGAGGCCTGGCTTGCTCCAGCCCCTGCTCTTGAGATTCTCCCGGATGTGGGCTGCATTTTGGCTGATTCTTGGGCTGGAGCTTCTCGTGGTTTGAGGCCTGGCTTGCTCCACCCCCTGCTCTTGAGATTCTCCTGGATGTGGTCTGCATTTTGGCTGCCTTTTGGGCTGGAGCTTCTCGTGGTTTGAGGCCTGGCTTGCTCCACCCCCTGCTCTTGAGATTCTCCCGGATGTGGGCTGCATTTTGGCTGCCTTTTGGGCTGGAGCTTCTCGTGGTTTGAGGCCTGGCTTGCTCCACCCCCTGCTCTTGCGATTCTCCCGGAGGTGGGCTGCATTTTGGCTGCCTTTAGGGCTGGAGGTTCTCGTGGTTTGAGGCCTGGCTTGCTCCACCCCCTGCTCTTGATATTCTCCCGGTGGTGGGCTGCATTTTGGCTGCCTTTTGGGCTGGAGCTTCTCGTGGTTTGAGGCCTGGCTTGCTCCACCCCCTGCTCTTGAGATTCTCCCGGATGTGGGCTGCATTTTGGCTGCCTTTTGGGCTGGAGCTTCTCATGGTTTGAGGCCTGGCTTGCTCCACCCCCTGTTCTTGAGATTCTCCCAGATGTGGGCTGCATTTTGGCTGCTTTTTGGGCTGGATCTTCACAAGGTTTGAGGCCTGGCTTGCTCCAAAATCTGCCATTGAGATTCTCGCGGAGGTGGGCTGCATTTTGGCTGCCTTTTGGGCTGGAGCTTCTCGTGGTTTGAGGCCGCGCTTGCTCCACCACCTGCTCTTGAGGTTCTCCCGGATGTGGGCTGCATTTTGGCTACATTTTGGGCTGGAGCTTCTCGTGGTTTGAGGCCTGGCTTGCTCCACCCCCTGCTCTTGAGATTCTCCCGGATGTGGCCTGCATTTTGGCTGCCTTTTGGGCTGGAGCTTCTCGTGGTTTGTGGCCTGGCTTGCTCCACCCCCTGCTCTTGAGATTCTCCCGGAAGTGGGCTGCGTATTGGCTGCTTTTCGGCAGGAGATTTTTGTGGTTTGAGGCCTGGCTTGCTCCACCCCCTGCTCTTGAGATTCTCCCGGATGTGGGCTGTATATTGGCTGCATTTTGGGCTGGAGCTTCTCGTGGTTTGAGGCCTGGCTTGCTCCACACCCTCCTCTTGAGGTTCTCCCGGATGTGGGCTGGATTTTGGCTACATTTTGGGCTGGAGCTTCTCGTGGTTTGAGGCCTGGCTTGCTCCACCCCCTGCTCTTGAGATTCTCCCAGATGTGGGCTGCATTTTGGCTGCTTTTTGGGCTGGATCTTCACAAGGTTTGAGGCCTGGCTTGCTCCAAAATCTGCCATTGATATTCTCGCGGAGGTGGGCTGCATTTTGGCTGCCTTTTGGGCTGGAGCTTCTCGTGGTTTGAGGCCGCGCTTGCTCCACCACCTGCTCTTGAGGTTCTCCCGGATGTGGGCTGCATTTTGGCTACATTTTGGGCTGGAGCTTCTCGTGGTTTGAGGCCTGGCTTGCTCCACCCCCTGCTCTTGAGATTCTCCCGGATGTGGGCTGCATTTTGGCTGCCTTTTGGGCTGGAGCTTCTCGTGGTTTGTGGCCTGGCTTGCTCCACCCCCTGCTCTTGAGATTCTCCCGGAAGTGGGCTGCGTATTGGCTGCTTTTCGGCAGGAGATTTTTGTTGTTTGAGGCCTGGCTTGCTCCACCCCCTGCTCTTGAGATTCTCCCGGATGTGGGCTGTATATTGGCTGCATTTTGGGCTGGAGCTTCTCGTGGTTTGAGGCCTGGCTTGCTCCACACCCTCCTCTTGAGGTTCTCCCGGATGTGGGCTGGATTTTGGCTACATTTTGGGCTGGAGCTTCTCGTGGTTTGAGGCCTGGCTTGCTCCACCCCCTGCTCTTGAGATTCTCCCGGAGGTGGGCTGCATTTTGGCTGCCTTTTGGGCTGGAGAATCTCTAGGTTTGAGGCCTGCCTTGCTCCACCCCCTGCTCTTGAGATTCTCCTGGATGTGGGCTGCATTTGGCTGCCTTTTGGGCTGGAGCTTCTCGTGATTTGAGGCCTGGCTTGCTCCACCCCCTGCTCTTGAGATTCTCCCGGATGTGGGCTGAATTTTGGCTGAATTTTGGGCTGGAGCTTCTCGTGGTTTGAGGCCTGGCTTGCTCCACCCCCTGCTCTTGAGATTCTCCCGGATGTGGGCTGCATTTTGGCTGCCTTTTGGGCTGGAGCTTCTCGAGGTTTGAGGCCTGGCTTGCTCCACCCCCTGCTCTTGATATTCTCCCGGATGTGGGCTGCATTTTGGCTGACACTTGGGCTGGACCTTCTCGTGATTTGAGGCCTGCCTTGCTCCACACCCTGCTCTTGAAATTGTCCCGGATGTGGGCTGAATTTTGGCTGCCTTTTGGGCTGGAGCTTCTCGTGGTTTGAGGCCTGGCTTGCTCCACCCCCTGCTCTTGAGATTCTCCCGGATGTGGGCTGCATTTTGGCTGCATTTTGGGCTGGAGCTTCTCGTGGTTTGAGGCCTGGCTTGCTCCACCCCCTGCTCTTGACATTCTGCCGGATGTGGGCTGCATTTTGGCTGCCTTTTGGGCTGGAGCCCTCTCGTGGTTTGAGGCCTGGCTTGCTCCACCCCCTCCTCTTGAGATTCTCCCGCATGTGGGCTGCATTTTGGCTGCCTTTAGGGCTGGAGATTCTCATGGTTTGAGGCCTGGCTTGCTCCACGCCCTGCTCTTGAGATTCTCCCGGAGGTGGGCTGCATTTTGGCTGCCTTTTGGGCTGGAGCTTCTTGTGGTTTGAGGCCTGGCTTGCTCCACCCCCTGCTCTTGAGATTCTCCCGGATGTGGGCTGCATTTTGGTTGCCTTTTGGGCTGGAGCTTCTCGAGGTTTGAGGCCTGGCTTGCTCCACCCCCTGCTCTTCATATTCTCCTGGATGTGGGCTGGATTTTGGCTGCATTTTGGGCTGGAGCTTCTCGTGGTTTGAGGCCTGGCTTGCTCCACCACATGCTCTTGAGATTGTCCCGGATATGGGCTGGATTTTGGCTGCATTTTGGGCTGGAGCTTCTTGTGGTTTGAGGCCTGGCTTGCTCCACCCCCTGCTCTAGAGATTCTCCTGGATGTGGGCTGCATTTGGCTGCCTCTTGGGCTGGAGCTTCTCGAGGTTTGAGGCCTGGCTTGCTCCACACACTGCTCTTCATATGATCCTGGATGTGGGCTGCATTTTGGCTGATACTTGGGCTGGAGCTTCTCGTGGTTTGAGGCCTGGCTTGCTCCACTCCCTGCTCTTGAGATTCTCCCGCATGTGGGCTGCATTTTGGTTGCCTTTTGGGCTGGAGCTTCTCGAGGTTTGAGGCCTGGCTTGCTCCACCCCCTGCTCTTGATTTTATCCCGGATGTGTGCTGGATTTTGGCTGCATTTTGGGCTGGAGCTTCTCGTGGTTTGAGGCCTGGCTTGCTCCACCCCCTGCTCTTGAGATTCTCCCGGATGTGGGCTGCATTTTGGCTGCCTTTTGGGCTGGAGCTTCTCGTGGTTTGAGGACTGGCTTGCTCCACCCCCTGCTCTTGAGATTCTCCCGGATGTGGGCTGCATTTTGGCTGCATTTTGGGCTGGAGCTTCTCGAGGTTTGAGGCCTGGCTTGCTCCACCCCCTGCTCTTGAGATTCTCACGGATGTGGGCTGGATTTTGGCTGCCTTTTGGGCTGGAGCTTCTGGAGGTTTGAGGCCTGGATTGCTGCAACCCCCGCTCTTGAGATTCTCCCGGATGTGGGCTGGAGTTTGGCTGCATTTTGGGCTGGAGCTTCTCGTGGTTTGAGGCCTGGCTTGCTCCACCCCCTGCTCTTGATATTCTCAGGGAGGTGGGCTGCATTTTGGCTGCCTTTTGGGCTGGAGCTTCTCGTGGTTTGAGGCCTGGCTTGCTCCACCCCCTGCTCTTGAGATTCTCCCGGATGTGGGCTGCATTTTGGCTGCCTTTAGGGCTGGAGCTTCTCGAGGTTTGAGGCCTGGCTTGCTCCACCCCCTGCTCTTGAGATTCTCACGGATGTGGGCTGGATTTTGGCTGCCTTTTGGGCTGGAGCTTCTCGAGGTTTGAGGCCTGGATTGCTGAATCCCCCGCTCTTGAGATTCTCACGGATGTGGGCTGGATTTTGGCTGCATTTTGGGCTGGAGCTTCTCGTGGTTTGAGGCCTGGCTTGCTCCACCCCCTGCTCTTGAGATTCTCCCAGATGTGGGCTGCATTTTGGCTGCCTTTAAGGCTGGAGCTTCTCGTGGTTTGAGGCCTGTCTTGCTCCACCCCCTGCTCTTGAGATTCTCCTGGAGGTGGGCTGCATTTTGGCTGCATTTTGGGCTGGAGCTTCTCGAGGTTTGAGGCCTGGCTTGTTCCACCCCCTGCTCTTGAGATTCTCCCGGATGTGGGCTGCATTTTGGCTGCCTTTAGGGCTGGAGCTTCTCGTGGTTTGAGGCCTGGCTTGCTCCACCCCCTGCTCTTGAGATTCTCCTGGATGTGGGCTGCATTTGGCTGCCTTTTGGGCTGGAGCTTCTCGTGATTTGAGGCCTGGCTTGCTCCACCCCCTGCTCTTGAGATTCTCCCGGATGTGGGCTGCATTTTGGCTGCCTTTAGGGCTGGAGATTCTCATGGTTTGAGGCCTGGATTGCTTCACCCCCTGCTCTTGAAATTCTCCCCGATGTGGGCTACATTTTGGCTGAATTTTGGGCTGGAGCTTCTCATGGTTTGAGGCCTGGCTTCCTCCAACCCCTGCTCTTGAGATTCTCCCGTATGTGGGCTGCATTTTGGCTGCCTTTTGGGCTGGAGCTTCTCGTGGTTTGAGGCCTGGCTTGCTCCACCCCCTGCTCTTGAGATTCTCCTGGATGTGGGCTGCATTTGGCTGCCTTTTGGGCTGGAGCTTCTCGTGATTTGAGGCCTGGCTTGCTCCACCCCCTGCTCTTGAGATTCTCCCGGATGTGGGCTGCATTTTGGCTGACTTTAGGGCTGGAGATTCTTGTGGTTTGAGGCCTGGCTTGCTCCAACCTCTGCTCTTGAGATTCTCCCGGATGTGGGCTGCATATTGGCTGATTCTTGGGCTGGAGCTTCTTGTGGTTTGAGGCCTGGCTTCCTCCACCCCCTGCTCTTGAGATTCTCCCGTATGTGGGCTGGATTTTGGATGCCTTTTGGGCTGGAGCTTCTCGTGGTTTGAGGCCTGGCTTGCTCCACCCCCTGCTCTTGAGATTCTCCCGGAGGTGGGCTGCATTTTGGCTGCATTTTGGGCTGGAGGTTCTCGTGTTTTGAGGCCTGGCTTGCTCCACCCCCTGCTCTTGAGATTCTCCCGGATGTGGGCTGAATTTTGGCTGATTATTGGGCTGGAGCTTCTCGTGGTTTGAGGCCTGGCTTGCTCCACCCACTGCTCTTGAGATTCTCCCGGATGTGGGCTGGATTTTGGCTGCCTTTTGGGCTGGAGCTTCTCGTGGTTTGAGGCCTGCCTTGCTCCACCCCCTGCTCTTGAAATTGTCCCGGATGTGGGCTGCATTTTGGCTGCCTTTTGGGCTGGAGCTTCTCATGGTTTGAGTCCTGGCTTGCTCCACCCCCTGCTCTTGAGATTCTCCCGCATGTGGCCTGCATTTTGGCTGCCTTTAGGGCTGGAGCTTCTCATGGTTCGAGGCCTGGCTTGCTCCACAACCTGCTCTTGAGATTCTCCCGGATGTGGGCTGCATTTTGGCTGCCTTTTGGCCTGGAGCTTCTCATGGTTTGAGGCCTGGCTTGCTCCACCACATGCTCTTGAGATTGTCCCGGATATGGGCTGGATTTTGGCTGCCTTTTGGGCTGGAGCTTCTCGTGGTTTGAGGCCTGGCTTGCTCCACCCCCTGCTCTTGAGATTCTCCCGGATGTGGGCTGCATTTTGGCTGCATTTAGGGCTGGAGCTTCTCGTGGTTCGAGGCCTGGCTTGCTCCACAACCTGCTCTTGAGATTCTCCCGGATGTGGGCTGCATTTTGGCTGCCTTTTGGGCTGGAGCTTCTCGTGGTTTGAGGCCTGGCTTGCTCCACCCCATGCTCTTGATATTCTCCTGGATGTGGGCTGCATTTTGGCTGCCTTTTGGGTTGGAGCTTCTCGTGGTTTGAGGCCTGGCTTGCTCCACCCCCTGCTCTTGAGATTCTCCCGGATGTGGGCTGCATTTTGGTTGCATTTTGGGCTGGAGCTTCTCAAGGTTTGAGGCCTGGCTTGCTCCAAACTCTGCCATTGAGATTCTCCCGGAGGTGGGCTGCATTTTGGCTGATTCTTGGGCTGGAGCTTCTCGTGGTTTGAGGCCTGCCTTGCTCCACCCCCTGCTCTTGAGATTCTCCCGGATGTGGGCTGGATTTTGGCTGCCTTTTGGGCTAGAGCTTCTCGTGGTTTGAGGCCTGGCTTGCTCCAAAATCTGCCATTGAGATTCTCCCGGAGGTGGGCTGCATTTTGGCTGATTCTTGTGCTGGAGCTTCTCAAGGTCTGAGGCCTGGCTTGCTCCAACCCCTGCTCTTGAAATTCTCCCGGATGTGGGCTGCATTTTGGCTGCATTTTGGGCTGGAGCTTCTCGTGGTTTGAGGCCTGGCTTGCTCCACCCCCTGCTCTTGAGGTTCTCCCGGATGTGGGCTGCATTTTGGCTACATTTTGGGCTGGAGCTTCTCGTGGTTTGAGGCCTGGCTTGCTCCACCCCCTCCTCTTGAGATTCTCCCGGATGTGGGCTGCATTTTGGCTGCATTTTGGGCTGGAGCTTCTCGTGGTTTGAGGCCTAGCTTGCTCCACCACCTGCTCTTGAGGTTCTCCCGGAGGTGGGCTGCATTTTGGCTGCCTTTTGGGCTGGAGCTTCTCGTGGTTTGAGGCCTGGCTTGCTCCACCCCCTGCTCTTGAGATTGTCCCGGATGTGGGCTGCATTTTGGCTGCCTTTTGGGCTGGAGCTTCTCGTGGTTTGAGGCCTGGCTTGCTCCACCCCCTGCTCTTGAGATTCTCCCGGATGTGGGCTGCATTTTGGCTGCCTTTTGGGCTGGAGCTTCTCATGGTTTGAGGCCTGGCTTGCTCCACCCCCTGCTCTTGAGATTCTCCCGGAGGTGGGCTGCATTTTGGCTGCCTTTTGGGCTGGAGCTTCTCGTGGTTTGAGGCCTGGCTTTCTCCACCCCCTGCTCTTGAGATTCTCCCGTATGTGGGCTGGATTTTGGCTGCCTTTTGGGCTGGAGCTTCTCATGGTTTGAGGCCTGGCTTGCTCCACCTCCTGCTCGTGAGATTCTCCCGGATGTGGGCTGGATTTTGGCTGCATTTTGGGCTGGAGCTTCTCGTGGTTTGAGGCCTGGCTTGCTCCACCCCCTGCTCTTCATATTCTCCAGAATGTGGGCTGGATTTTGGCTGCCTTTTGGGCTGGAGCTTCTCGTGGTTTGAGGCCTGGCTTGCTCCACCCCCTGCTCTTGAGATTCTCCCGGATGTGGGCTGCATTTTGGCTGCCTTTAGGGCTGGAGCTTCTCATGGTTCGAGGCCTGGCTTGCTCCACAACCTGCTCTTGAGATTCTCCCGGAGGTGGGCTGCATTTTGGCTGCCTTTTGGGCTGGAGCTTCTCGTGGTTTGAGGCCTGACTTGCTCCACCCCCTGCTCTTG
The DNA here is from genome assembly GCA_027574665.1 of Rhynochetos jubatus. Classification (NCBI taxonomy): domain Eukaryota; kingdom Metazoa; phylum Chordata; class Aves; order Eurypygiformes; family Rhynochetidae; genus Rhynochetos; species Rhynochetos jubatus. The sequence goes on from CM050669.1 coordinate 2,638,380, forward strand.
AGATTCTCCCGGATGTGGGCTGCATTTTGGTTGCATTTTGGGCTGGAGCTTCTCAAGGTTTGAGGCCTGGCTTGCTCCAAACTCTGCCATTGAGATTCTCCCGGAGGTGGGCTGCATTTTGGCTGCCTTTAGGGCTGGAGCTTCTCGTGGTTTGAGGCCTGGCTTGCTCCACCCCCTGCTCTTGAGATTCTCCCGGATGTGGGCTGCATTTTGGCTGCATTTTGGGCTGGAGATTCTCATGGTTTGAGGCCTGGCTTGCTCCACCCCCTGCTCTTGAGATTCTCCCGGATGTGGGCTGTATTTTGGCTGCCATTTGGGCTGGAGCTTCTCGTGGTTTGAGGCCTGGCTTGCTCCACCCCCTGCTCTTGAGATTCTCCCGGATGTGGGCTGCATTTTGGCTGCCTTTTGGGCTGGAGCTTCTCATGGTTTGAGGCCTGGCTTGCTCCACCCCCTGCTCTTGAGATTCTCCCGGATGTGGGCTAGATTTTGGCTGCCTTTTGGGCTGGAGCTTGTCATGGTTTGAGGCCTGGCTTGCTCCACCTCCTGCTCTTGAGATTCTCCCGGATGTGGGCTGCATTTTGGCTGCCTTTTGGGCTGGAGCTTCTCGTGGTTTGAGGCCTGGCTTGCTCCACCCCCTGCTCTTGAGATTCTCCCGGATGTGGGCTGCATTTTGGTTGCATTTTGGGCTGGAGCTTCTCGTGGTTTGAGGCCTGGCTTGCTCCACCCCCTGCTCTTGAGATTCTCCCGGATGTGGGCTGCATTTTGGCTGCCTTTTGGGCTGGAGCTTCTCGTGGTTTGAGGCCTGGCTTTCTCCAAGCCCTGCTCTTGAGATTCTCCCGGATGTGGGCTGGATTTTGGCTGCCTTTTGGCCTGGAGCTTCTCATGGTTTGAGGCCTGGCTTGCTCCACCTCCTGCTCTTGAGATTCTCCCGGATGTGGGCTGGATTTTGGCTGCATTTTGGGCTGGAGCTTCTCGTGGTTTGAGGCCTGGATTGCTCCACCCCCTGCTCTTCATATTCTCCTGCATGTGGGCTGGATTTTGGCTGCCTTTTGGGCTGGAGCTTCTCGTGGTTTGAGGCCTGGCTTGCTCCACCCCCTGCTCTTGAGATTCTCCTGCATGTGGGCTGGATTTTGGCTGCCTTTTGGGCTGGAGCTTCTCGTGGTTTGAGGCCTGGCTTGCTCCACCCCCTGCTCTTGAGATTCTCCCGGATGTGGGCTGCATTTTGGCTGCCTTTTGGGCTGGAGCTTCTCGTGGTTTGAGGCCTGGCTTGCTCCACCCCCTGCTCTTGAGATTCTCCCGGATGTGGGCTGCATTTTGGCTGCCTTTTGGGCTGGAGCTTCTCATGGTTCGAGGCCTGGCTTGCTCCACAACCTGCTCTTGAGATTCTCCCGGAGGTGGGCTGCATTTTGGCTGATTCTTGGTCTGGAGCTTCTCGAGGTTTGAGGCCTGGCTTGCTCCACCCCCTGCTCTTGCGATTCTTTGGGATGTGGGCTGCATTTTGGCTGCCTTTAGGGCTGGAGCTTCTCATGGTTCAAGGCCTGGCTTGCTCCACAACCTGCTCTTGAGATTCTCCCGGATGTGGGCTGCATTTTGGCTGCCTTTTGGGCTGGAGCTTCTCGTGGTTTGAGGCCTGCCTTGCTCCAGCCCCTGCTCTTGAGATTCTCCCGGATGTGGGCTGCATTTTGGTTGCATTTTGGGCTGGAGCTTCTCGTGGTTTGAGGCCTGGCTTGCTCCACCCCCTGCTCTTGAGATTCTCCCGGAGGTGGGCTGCATTTTGGCTGATTCTTGGTCTGGAGCTTCTCGAGGTTTGAGGCCTGGCTTGCTCCACCCCCTGCTCTTGAGATTCTCCCGGAGGTGGGCTGCATTTTGGCTGCATTTTGGGCTGGAGCTTCTCGTGGTTTGAGGCCTGGCTTGCTCCACCCCATGCTCTTGATATTCTCCTGGATGTGGGCTGCATTTTGGCTGCCTTTTGGGCTGGAGCTTCTTGTGGTTTGAGGCCTGCCTTGCTCCAGCCCCTGCTCTTGAGATTCTCCCGGATGTGGGCTGGATTTTGGTTGTATTTTGGGCTGGAGCTTCTCAAGGTTTGAGGCCTGGCTTGCTCCAAACTCTGCCATTGAGATTCTCCCGGAGGTGGGCTGCATTTTGGCTGATTCTTGGGCTGGAGCTTCTCGTGGTTTGAGGCCTGGCTTGCTCCACCCCCTGCTCTTGAGATTCTCCCGGAGGTGGGCTGCATTTTGGCTGATTCTTGGTCTGGAGCTTCTCGAGGTTTGAGGCCTGGCTTGCTCCACCCCCTGCTCTTGAGATTCTCCCGGAGGTGGGCTGCATTTTGGCTGCATTTTGGGCTGGAGCTTCTCGTGGTTTGAGGCCTGGCTTGCTCCACCCCATGCTCTTGATATTCTCCTGGATGTGGGCTGCATTTTGGCTGCCTTTTGGGCTGGAGCTTCTCGTGGTTTGAGGCCTGCCTTGCTCCAGCCCCTGCTCTTGAGATTCTCCCAGATGTGGGCTGCATTTTGGCTGCATTTTGGGCTGGAGCTTCTCAAGGTTTGAGGCCTGGCTTGCTCCAAACTCTGCCATTGAGATTCTCCCGGAGGTGGGCTGCATTTTGGCTGATTCTTGGGCTGGAGCTTCTCGTGGTTTGAGGCCTGGCTTGCTCCACCCCCTGCTCTTGAGATTCTCCCGGAGGTGGGCTGCATTTTGGCTGCCTATTGGGCTGGAGCTTCTCGTGGTTTGAGGCCTGGCTTGCTCCACCCCCTGCTCTTGAGATTCTGCCGCATGTGGGCTGCATTTTGGCTGCCTTTTGGGCTGGAGCTTCTCGTGGTTTGAGGCCTGGCTTGCTCCACCCCCTGCTCTTGAGATTCTCCCGGATGTGGGCTGGATTTTGGCTGCCTTTTGGGCTGGAGCTTCTCATGGTTTGAGGCCTGCCTTGCTCCAAAATCTGCCATTGAGATTCTCCCGGAGGTGGGCTGCATTTTGGCTGCGTTTTGGGCTGGAGCTTCTCGTGGTTTGAGGCCTGGCTTGCTCCACCCCCTGCTCTTGAGATTCTCCCGGATGTGGGCTGGATTTTGGCTACATTTTGGGCTGGAGCTTCTCGAGGTTTGAGGCCTGGCTTGCTCCACCCCCTGCTCTTGAGATTCTCCCGGATGTGGGCTGCATTTTGGCTGCCTTTTGGGCTGGAGCTTCTCATGGTTTGAGGCCTGGATTGCTCCACGCGCTGCTCTTGAGATTCTCCCGGAGGTGGGCTGCATTTTGGCTGCCTTTTGGGCTGGAGCTTCTCGTGGTTTGAGGCCTGGCTTGCTCCACCCCCTGCTCTTGAGATTCTCCAGCATGTGGGCTGGATTTTGGCTGCCTTTTGGGCTGGAGCTTCTCGTGGTTTGAGGCCTGGCTTGCTCCACCCCCTGCTCTTGAGATTCTCCCGGATGTGGGCTGGATTTTGGCTGCATTTTGGGCTGGAGCTTCTCGTGGTTTGAGGCCTGGCTTGCTCCACCCCCTGCTCTTCATATTCTCCTGCATGTGGGCTGGATTTTGGCTGCCTTTTGGGCTGGAGCTTCTCGTGGTTTGAGGCCTGGCTTGCTCCACCCCCTGCTCTTGAGATTCTCCCGGAGGTGGGCTGCATTTTGGCTGCCTTTTGGGCTGGAGCTTCTCGTGGTTTGAGGCCTGGCTTGCTCCACCCCCTGCTCTTGAGATTCTCCCGGAGGTGGGCTGCATTTTGGCTGCATTTTGGGCTGGAGCTTCTCGTGGTTTGAGGCCTGGCTTGCTCCACCCCCTGCTCTTCATATTCTCCTGCATGTGGGCTGGATTTTGGCTGCCTTTTGGGCTCGAGCTTCTCGTGGTTTGAGGCCTGGCTTGCTCCACCCCCTGCTCTTGAGATTCTCCCGGAGGTGGGCTGCATTTTGGCTGCCTTTTGGGCTGGAGCTTCTCGTGGTTTGAGGCCTGGCTTGCTCCACCCCCTGCTCTTGAGATTCTCCCGGATGTGGGCTGCAATTTGGCTGATTCTTGGTCTGGAGCTTCTCGAGGTTTGAGGCCTGGCTTGCTCCACCCCCTGCTCTTGAGATTCTCCCGCATGTGGGCTGCATTTTGGCTGCCATTTGGGCTGGAGCTTCTCGTGGTTTGAGGCCTGGCTTCCTCCACCCCCTGCTCTTGCGATTCTCCCGGATGTGGGCTGCATTTTGGCTGCCTTTAGGGCTGGAGCTTCTCGTGGTTTGAGGCCTGGCTTGCTCCACCCCCTGCTCTTGAGATTCTCCCGGAGGTGGGCTGCATTTTGGCTGCCTTTTGGGCTGGAGCTTCTCGTGGTTTGAGGCCTGGCTTGCTCCACCCCCTGCTCTTGAGATTCTCCCGGAGGTGGGCTGCATTTTGGCTGCCTTTTGGGCTGGAGCTTCTCGTGGTTTGAGGCCTGGCTTTCTCCACCCCCTGCTCTTGAGATTCTCCCGGATGTGGGCTGGATTTTGGCTGCCTTTTGGGCTGGAGCTTCTCATGGTTTGAGGCCTGCCTTGCTCCACCTCCTGCTCTTGAGATTCTCCCGGATGTGGGCTGCATTTTGGCTGCCTTTTGGGCTGGAGCTTCTCGTGGTTTGAGGCCTGGCTTGCTCCACCCCCTGCTCTTCAGATTCTCCCGGATGTGGGCTGCATTTTGGCTGCCTTTTGGGCTGGATCTTCTCGTGGTTTGAGGCCTGCCTTGCTCCAAAATCTGCCATTGAGATTCTCCCGGAGGTGGGCTGCATTTTGGCTGCCTTTTGGGCTGGAGCTTCTCGTGGTTTGAGGCCTGGCTTGCTCCACCCCCTGCTCTTGAGATTCTCCCGGATGTGGGCTGCATTTTGGCTCCATTTTGGGCTGGAGCTTCTCGAGGTTTGAGGCCTGGCTTGCTCCAACCCCTGCTCTTGAGATTCTCCCGGATGTGGGCTGCATTTTGGCTGCCTTTAGGGCTGGAGCTTCTCGTGGTTTGAGGCCTGGCTTGCTCCACCCCCTGCTCTTGAGATTCTCCCGGATGTGGGCTGGATTTTGGCTCAATTTTGGGCTGGAGCTTCTCGTGGTTTGAGGCCTGGCTTGCTCCAGCCCCTGCTCTTGAGATTCTCCCGGAGGTGGGCTGCATTTTGGCTGCATTTTGGGCTGGAGCTTCTCGTGGTTTGAGGCCTGGCTTGCTCCACCCCCTGCTCTTGAGATTCTCCCGGAGGTGGGCTGCATTTTGGCTGATTCTTGGTCTGGAGCTTCTCGAGTTTTGAGGCCTGGCTTGCTCCACCCCCTGCTCTTGAGATTCTCCCGGATGTGGGCTGCATTTTGGCTGCATTTTGGGCTGGAGCTTCTCATGGTTTGAGGCCTGGCTTGCTCCACCCCCTGCTCTTGAGATTCTCCCGGAGGTGGGCTGGATTTTGGCTGCCATTTGGGCTGGAGCTTCTCGTGGTTTGAGGCCTGGCTTCCTCCACCCCCTGCTCTTGCGATTCTCCCGGATGTGGGCTGCATTTTGGCTGCCTTTTGCGCTGGAGCTTCTCGTGGTTTGAGGCCTGGCTTGCTCCACCCCCTGCTCTTGATATTCTCCCGGAGGTGGGCTGCATTTTGGCTGCCTTTTGGGCTGGAGCTTCTCGTGGTTTGAGGCCTGGCTTGCTCCACCCCCTGCTCTTGAGATTCTCCCGGAGGTGGGCTGCATTTTGGCTGCCTTTTGGGCTGGAGCTTCTCGTGGTTTGAGGCCTGGCTTGCTCCACCCCCTGCTCTTGAGATTCTCCCGGAGGTGGGCTGCATTTTGGCTGCCTTTTGGGCTGGAGCTTCTCGTGGTTTGAGGCCTGGCTTTCTCCACCCCCTGCTCTTGAGATTCTCCCGGATGTGGGCTGCATTTTGGCTGCCTTTTGGGCTGGAGCTTCTCGTGGTTTGAGGCCTGGCTTGCTCCACCCCCTGCTCTTGAGATTCTCCCGGATGTGGGCTGGATTTTGGCTGCCTTTTGGGCTGGAGCTTCTCATGGTTTGAGGCCTGGCTTGCTCCACCTCCTGCTCTTGAGATTCTCCCGGATGTTGCCCGGATTTTGGCTGCATTTTGGGCTGGAGCTTCTCGTGGTTTGAGGCCTGGCTTGCTCCACCTCCTGCTCTTGAGATTCTCCCGGATGTTGCCTGGATTTTGGCTGCCTTTTGGGCTGGAGCTTCTCGTGGTTTGAGGCCTGGCTTGCTCCACCCCCTGCTCTTGAGATTCTCCCGGATGTGGGCTGCATTTTGGCTGATTCTTGGTCTGGAGCTTCTCGAGGTTCGAGGCCTGCCTTGCTCCACCCCCTGCTCTTGAGATTCTCCCGCATGTGGGCTGCATTTTGGCTGCCATTTGGGCTGGAGCTTCTCGTGGTTTGAGGCCTGGCTTCCTCCACCCCCTGCTCTTGCGATTCTCCCGGATGTGGGCTGCATTTTGGCTGCCTTTAGGGCTGGAGCTTCTCGTGGTTTGAGGCCTGGCTTGCTCCACCCCCTGCTCTTGAGATTCTCCCGGAGGTGGGCTGCATTTTGGCTGCCTTTTGGGCTGGAGCTTCTCGTGGTTTGAGGCCTGGCTTGCTCCACCCCCTGCTCTTGAGATTCTCCCGGAGGTGGGCTGCATTTTGGCTGCCTTTTGGGCTGGAGCTTCTCGTGGTTTGAGGCCTGGCTTTCTCCACCCCCTGCTCTTGAGATTCTCCCGGATGTGGGCTGGATTTTGGCTGCCTTTTGGGCTGGAGCTTCTCATGGTTTGAGGCCTGCCTTGCTCCACCTCCTGCTCTTGAGATTCTCCCGGATGTGGGCTGCATTTTGGCTGCCTTTTGGGCTGGAGCTTCTCGTGGTTTGAGGCCTGGCTTGCTCCACCCCCTGCTCTTCAGATTCTCCCGGATGTGGGCTGCATTTTGGCTGCCTTTTGGGCTGGATCTTCTCGTGGTTTGAGGCCTGGCTTGCTCCAAAATCTGCCATTGAGATTCTCCCGGAGGTGGGCTGCATTTTGGCTGCCTTTTGGGCTGGAGCTTCTCGTGGTTTGAGGCCTGGCTTGCTCCACCCCGTGCTCTTGAGATTCTCCCGGATGTGGGCTGGATTTTGGCTACATTTTGGGCTGGAGCTTCTCGAGGTTTGAGGCCTGGCTTGCTCCACCCCCTCCTCTTGAGATTCTCCCGGATGTGGGCTGCATTTTGGCTGCCTTTTGGGCTGGAGCTTCTCATGGTTTGAGGCCTGGCTTGCTCCACCCCCTGCTCTTGAGATTCTCCCGGAGGTGGGCTGCATTTTGGCTGCCTTTTGGGCTGGAGCTTCTCGTGGTTTGAGGCCTGGCTTGCTCCACCCCCTGCTCTTGAGTTTCTCCCGGATGTGGGCTGGATTTTGGCTGCCTTTTGGGCTGGAGCTTCTCATGGTTTGAGGCCTGGCTTGCTCCACCTCCTGCTCTTGAGATTCTCCCGGATGTGGGCTGGATTTTGGCTGCATTTTGGGCTGGAGCTTCTCGTGGTTTGAGGCCTGGCTTGCTCCACCCCCTGCTCTTCATATTCTCCTGCATGTGGGCTGGATTTTGGCTTCCTTTTGGGCTGGAGCTTCTCGTGGTTTGAGGCCTGGCTTGCTCCACCCCCTGCTCTTGAGATTCTCCCGGATGTGGGCTGGATTTTGGCTGCCTTTTGGGCTGGAGCTTCTCGTGGTTTGAGGCCTGGCTTGCTCCAACCCCTGCTCTTGAGATTCTCCCGGATGTGGGCTGGATTTTGGCTGCCTTTAGGGCTGGAGCTTCTCGTGGTTTGAGGCCTGGCTTGCTCCACCCCCTGCTCTTGATATTCTCCCGGAGGTGGGCTGGATTTTGGCTGACTTTTGGGCTGGAGCTTCTCGTGGTTTGAGGCCTGGCTTGCTCCAGCCCCTGCTCTTGAGATTCTCCCGGAGGTGGGCTGCATTTTGGCTGCATTTTGGGCTGGAGCTTCTCGTGGTTTGAGGCCTGGCTTGCTCCACCCCCTGCTCTTGAGATTCTCCCGGAGGTGGGCTGCATTTTGGCTGATTCTTGGTCTGGAGCTTCTCGAGGTTTGAGGCCTGGCTTGCTCCACCCCCTGCTCTTGAGATTCTCCCGGATGTGGGCTGCATTTTGGCTGCATTTTGGGCTGGAGCTTCTCATGGTTTGAGGCCTGGCTTGCTCCACCCCCTGCTCTTGAGATTCTCCCGGAGGTGGGCTGGATTTTGGCTGCCATTTGGGCTGGAGCTTCTCGTGGTTTGAGGCCTGGCTTCCTCCACCCCCTGCTCTTGCGATTCTCCCGGATGTGGGCTGCATTTTGGCTGCCTTTTGCGCTGGAGCTTCTCGTGGTTTGAGGCCTGGCTTGCTCCACCCCCTGCTCTTGATATTCTCCCGGAGGTGGGCTGCATTTTGGCTGCCTTTTGGGCTGGAGCTTCTCGTGGTTTGAGGCCTGGCTTGCTCCACCCCCTGCTCTTGAGATTCTCCTGGAGGTGGGCTGCATTTTGGCTGCCTTTTGGGCTGGAGCTTCTCGTGGTTTGAGGCCTGGCTTGCTCCACCCCCTGCTCTTGAGATTCTCCCGGAGGTGGGCTGCATTTTGGCTGCCTTTTGGGCTGGAGCTTCTCGTGGTTTGAGGCCTGGCTTTCTCCACCCCCTGCTCTTGATATTCTCCCGGATGTGGGCTGGATTTTGGCTGCGTTTTGGGCTGGAGCTTCTCGTGGTTTGAGGCCTGGCTTGCTCCACCCCCTGCTCTTGAGATTCTCCCGGATGTGGGCTGGATTTTGGCTGCCTTTTGGGCTGGAGCTTCTCATGGTTTGAGGCCTGGCTTGCTCCACCTCCTGCTCTTGAGATTCTCCCGGATGTTGCCCGGATTTTGGCTGCATTTTGGGCTGGAGCTTCTCGTGGTTTGAGGCCTGGCTTGCTCCACCTCCTGCTCTTGAGATTCTCCCGGATGTTGCCTGGATTTTGGCTGCCTTTTGGGCTGGAGCTTCTCGTGGTTTGAGGCCTGGCTTGCTCCACCCCCTGCTCTTGAGATTCTCCCGGAGGTGGGCTGCATTTTGGCTGCCTTTTGGGCTGGAGCTTCTCGTGGTTTGAGGCCTGGCTTGCTCCACCCCCTGCTCTTGAGATTCTCCCGGATGTGGGCTGCATTTTGGCTGATTCTTGGTCTGGAGCTTCTCGAGGTTCGAGGCCTGCCTTGCTCCACCCCCTGCTCTTGAGATTCTCCCGCATGTGGGCTGCATTTTGGCTGCCATTTCGGCTGGAGCTTCTCGTGGTTTGAGGCCTGGCTTCCTCCACCCCCTGCTCTTGCGATTCTCCCGGATGTGGGCTGCATTTTGGCTGCCTTTAGGGCTGGAGCTTCTCGTGGTTTGAGGCCTGGCTTGCTCCACCCCCTGCTCTTGAGATTCTCCCGTATGTGGGCTGCATTTTGGCTGCCTTTTGGGCTGGAGCTTCTCGTGGTTTGAGGCCTGGCTTGCTCCACCCCCTGCTCTTGAGATTCTCCCGGAGGTGGGCTGCATTTTGGCTGCCTTTTGGGCTGGAGCTTCTCATGGTTTGAGGCCTGCCTTGCTCCACCTCCTACTCTTGAGATTCTCCCGGATGTGGGCTGCATTTTGGCTGCCTTTTGGGCTGGAGCTTCTCGTGGTTTGAGGCCTGGCTTGCTCCACCCCCTGCTCTTCAGATTCTCCCGGATGTGGGCTGCATTTTGGCTGCCTTTTGGGCTGGAGCTTCTCGTGGTTTGAGGCCTGGCTTGCTCCAAAATCTGCCATTGAGATTCTCCCGGAGGTGGGCTGCATTTTGGCTGCCTTTTGGGCTGGAGCTTCTCGTGGTTTGAGGCCTGGCTTGCTCCACCCCGTGCTCTTGAGATTCTCCCGGATGTGGGCTGGATTTTGGCTGCCTTTTGGGCTGGAGCTTCTCATGGTTTGAGGCCTGGCTTGCTCCACCCCCTGCTCTTGAGATTCTCCCGGAGGTGGGCTGCATTTTGGCTGCCTTTTGGGCTGGAGCTTCTCGTGGTTTGAGGCCTGGCTTGCTCCACCCCCTGCTCTTGAGTTTCTCCCGGATGTGGGCTGGATTTTGGCTGCCTTTTGGGCTGGAGCTTCTCATGGTTTGAGGCCTGGCTTGCTCCACCTCCTGCTCTTGAGATTCTCCCGGATGTGGGCTGGATTTTGGCTGCATTTTGGGCTGGAGCTTCTCGTGGTTTGAGGCCTGGCTTGCTCCACCCCCTGCTCTTCATATTCTCCTGCATGTGGGCTGGATTTTGGCTTCCTTTTGGGCTGGAGCTTCTCGTGGTTTGAGGCCTGGCTTGCTCCACCCCCTGCTCTTGAGATTCTCCCGGATGTGGGCTGGATTTTGGCTGCCTTTTGGGCTGGAGCTTCTCGTGGTTTGAGGCCTGGCTTGCTCCAACCCCTGCTCTTGAGATTCTCCCGGATGTGGGCTGCATTTTGGCTGCCTTTAGGGCTGGAGCTTCTCGTGGTTTGAGGCCTGGCTTGCTCCACCCCCTGCTCTTGAGATTCTCCCGGATGTGGGCTGGATTTTGGCTCAATTTTGGGCTGGAGCTTCTCGTGGTTTGAGGCCTGGCTTGCTCCAGCCCCTGCTCTTGAGATTCTCCCGGAGGTGGGCTGCATTTTGGGCTGGAGCTTCTCGTGGTTTGAGGCCTGGCTTGCTCCACCCCCTGCTCTTGAGATTCTCCCGGAGGTGGGCTGCATTTTGGCTGATTCTTGGTCTGGAGCTTCTCGAGGTTTGAGGCCTGGCTTGCTCCACCCCCTGCTCTTGAGATTGTCCCGGATGTGGGCTGCATTTTGGCTGCCTTTTGGGCTGGAGCTTCTCGAGGTTTGTGGCCTGGCTTGCTCCACCCCCTGCTCTTGAGATTCTCCCGGATGTGGGCTGCATTTTGGCTGCCATTTGGGCTGGAGCTTCTCGTGGTTTGAGGCCTGGCTTCCTCCACCCCCTGCTCTTGCGATTCTCCCGGATGTGGGCTGCATTTTGGCTGCCTTTAGGGCTGGAGCTTCTCGTGGTTTGAGGCCTGGCTTGCTCCACCCCCTGCTCTTGATATTCTCCCGGAGGTGGGCTGCATTTTGGCTGCCTTTTGGGCTGGAGCTTCTCGTGGTTTGAGGCCTGGCTTGCTCCACCCCCTGCTCTTGAGATTCTCCCTGATGTGGGCTGCATTTTGGCTGCCTTTTGGGCTGGAGCTTCTCGTGGTTTGAGGCCTGGCTTGCTCCACCTCCTGCTCTTGAGATTCTCCCGGATGTGGGCTGGATTTTGGCTGCATTTTGGGCTGGAGCTTCTCGTGGTTTGAGGCCTGGCTTGCTCCACCCCCTGCTCTTCATATTCTCCTGCATGTGGGCTGGATTTTGGCTGCCTTTTGGGCTGGAGCTTCTCGTGGTTTGAGGCCTGGCTTGCTCCAACCCCTGCTCTTGAGATTCTCCCGGAGGTGGGCTGCATTTTGGCTGCCTTTTGGGCTGGAGCTTCTCGTGGTTTGAGGCCTGGCTTGCTCCAACCCCTGCTCTTGAGATTCTCCCGGATGTGGGCTGCATTTTGGCTGCTTTTAGGGCTGGAGCTTCTCATGGTTCGAGGCCTGGCTTGCTCCACAACCTGCTCTTGAGATTCTCCCGGATGTGGGCTGCATTTTGGCTGCCTTTTGGGCTCGAGCTTCTCGTGGTTTGAGGCCTGGCTTGCTCCACCCCATGCTCTTGATATTCTCCTGGATGTGGGCTGCATTTTGGCTACCTTTTGGGCTGGAGCTTCTCGTGGTTTGAGGCCTGGCTTGCTCCAGCCCCTGCTCTTGAGATTCTCCCGGATGTGGGCAGCATTTTGGTTGCATTTTGGGCTGGAGCTTCTCAAGGTTTGAGGCCTGGCTTGCTCCAAACTCTGCCATTGAGATTCTCCCGGAGGTGGGCTGCATTTTGGCTGATTCTTGGGCTGGAGCTTCTCGTGGTTTGAGGCCTGGCTTGCTCCACCCCCTGCTCTTGAGATTCTCACGGAGGTGGGCTGCATTTTGGCTGATTCTTGGTCTGGAGCTTCTCGAGGTTTGAGGCCTGGCTTGCTCCACCCCCTGCTCTTGAGATTCTCCCAGATGTGGGCTGGATTTTGGCTGCCTTTTGGGCTGGAGCTTCTCATGGTTTGAGGCCTGGCTTGCTCCACCTCCTGCTCTTGAGATTCTCCCGGATGTGGGCTGCATTTTGGCTGCCTTTTGGGCTGGAGCTTCTCGTGGTTTGAGGCCTGGCTTGCTCCACCCCCTGCTCTTGAGATTCTCCCGGATGTGGGCTGCATTTTGGCTGCCTTTTGGGCTGGAGCTTCTCGTGGTTTGAGGCCTGGCTTGCTCCAACCCCTGCTCTTGAGATTCTCCCGGATGTGGGCTGCATTTTGGCTGCCTTTTGGGCTGGAGCTTCTCGTGGTTTGAGGCCTGGCTTGCTCCACCCCATGCTCTTGATATTCTCCTGGATGTGGGCTGCATTTTGGCTGCCTTTTGGGCTGGAGCTTCTCGTGGTTTGAGGCCTGGCTTGCTCCAGCCCCTGCTCTTGAGATTCTCTCGGATGTGGGCAGCATTTTGGTTGCATTTTGGGCTGGAGCTTCTCAAGGTTTGAGGCCTGGCTTGCTCCACCCCCTGCTCTTGAGATTCTCCCGGAGGTGGTCTGCATTTTGGCTGCATTTTGGGCTGGAGTTTCTCGTGGTTTGAGGCCTGGCTTGCTCCACCCCCTGCTCTTGAGATTCTCCCGGATGTGGGCTGCATTTTGGCTGCTTTTTGGGCTGGAGCTTCTCGTGGTTTGAGGCCTGGCTTGCTCCACCCCCTGCTCTTGAGATTCTCCCGGATGTGGGCTGGATTTTGGCTACATTTTGGGCTGGAGCTTCTCGAGGTTTGAGGCCTGGCTTGCTCCACCCCCTGCTCTTGAGATTCTCCCGGATGTGGGCTGCATTTTGGCTGCCTTTTGGGCTGGAGCTTCTCATGGTTTGAGGCCTGGATTGCTCCACCCCCTGCTCTTGAGATTCTCCCGGAGGTGGGCTGCATTTTGGCTGCCTTTTGGGCTGGAGCTTCTCGTGGTTTGAGGCCTGGCTTGCTCCACCCACTGCTCTTGAGATTCTCCCGGATGTGGGGTGGATTTTGGCTGCCTTTTGGGCTGGAGCTTCTCATGGTTTGAGGCCTGGCTTGCTCCACCTCCTGCTCTTGAGATTCTCCCGGATGTGGGCTGGATTTTGGCTGCATTTTGGGCTGGAGCTTCTCGTGGTTTGAGGCCTGGCTTGCTCCACCCCCTGCTCTTCATATTCTCCTGCATGTGGGCTGGATTTTGGCTGCCTTTTGGGCTGGAGCTTCTCGTGGTTTGAGGCCTGGCTTGCTCCACCCCCTGCTCTTGAGATTCTCCCGGATGTGGGCTGGATTTTGGCTGCCTTTTGGGCTGGAGCTTCTCGTGGTTTGAGGCCTGGCTTGCTCCAACCCCTGCTCTTGAGATTCTCCCGGATGTGGGCTGCATTTTGGCTGCCTTTAGGGCTGGAGCTTCTCGTGGTTTGAGGCCTGGCTTGCTCCACCCCATGTTCTTGATATTCTCCTGGATGTGGGCTGCATTTTGGCTGCCTTTTGGGCTGGAGCTTCTCGTGGTTTGAGGCCTGGCTTGCTCCACCCCCTGCTCTTGAGATTCTCCCGGATGTGGGCTGCATTTTGGCTGCCTTTTGGGCTGGAGCTTCTCGTGGTTTGAGGCCTGGCTTGCTCCACCCCCTGCTCTTGATATTCTCCCGGAGGTGGGCTGCATTTTGGCTGATTCTTGGTCTGGAGCTTCTCGAGGTTTGAGGCCTGGCTTGCTCCACCCCCTGCTCTTGAGATTCTCCCGGATGTGGGCTGCATTTTGGCTGCCTTTTGGGCTGGAGCTTCTCATGGTTTGAGGCCTGGCTTGCTCCACCCCCTGCTCTTGAGATTCTCCCGGATGTGGGCTGGATTTTGGCTGCGTTTTGCGCTGGAGCTTCTCGTGCTTTGAGGCCTGGCTTCCTCCACCCCCTGCTCTTGCGATTCTCCCGGATGTGGGCTGCATTTTGGCTGCCTTTAGGGCTGGAGCTTCTCGTGGTTTGAGGCCTGGCTTGCTCCACCCCCTGCTCTTGATATTCTCCCGGAGGTGGGCTGCATTTTGGCTGCATTTTGGGCTGGAGCTTCTCGTGGTTTGAGGCCTGGCTTGCTCCACCCCCTGCTCTTGAGATTCTCCCGGAGGTGGGCTGCATTTTGGCTGCCTTTTGGGCTGGAGCTTCTCGTGGTTTGAGGCCTGGCTTTCTCCACCCCCTGCTCTTGAGATTCTCCCGGATGTGGGCTGGATTTTGGCTGCCTTTTGGGCTGGAGCTTCTCGTGGTTTGAGGCCTGGCTTGCTCCACCCCCTGCTCTTGAGATTCTCCCGGATGTGGGCTGGATTTTGGCTGCCTTTTGGGCTGGAGCTTCTCATGGTTTGAGGCCTGGCTTGCTCCACCTCCTGCTCTTGAGATTCTCCCGGATGTTGCCTGGATTTTGGCTGCATTTTGGGCTGGAGCTTCTCGTGGTTTGAGGCCTGGCTTGCTCCACCCCCTGCTCTTGAGATTCTCCTGCATGTGGGCTGGATTTTGGCTGCCTTTTGGGCTGGAGCTTCTCGTGGTTTGAGGCCTGGCTTGCTCCACCCCCTGCTCTTGAGATTCTCCCAGAGGTGGGCTGCATTTTGGCTGCCTTTTGGGCTGGAGCTTCTCGTGGTTTGAGGCCTGGCTTGCTCCACCCCCTGCTCTTGAGATTCTCCCGGATGTGGGCTGCATTTTGGCTGATTCTTGGTCTGGAGCTTCTCGAGGTTTGAGGCCTGGCTTGCTCCACCCCCTGCTCTTGAGATTCTCCCGCATGTGGGCTGCATTTTGGCTGCCATTTGGGCTGGAGCTTCTCGTGGTTTGAGGCCTGGCTTCCTCCACCCCCTGCTCTTGCGATTCTCCCGGATGTGGGCTGCATTTTGGCTGCCTTTAGGGCTGGAGCTTCTCGTGGTTTGAGGCCTGGCTTGCTCCACCCCCTGCTCTTGAGATTCTCCCGGAGGTGGGCTGCATTTTGGCTGCCTTTTGGGCTGGAGCTTCTCGTGGTTTGAGGCCTGGCTTGCTCCACCCCCTGCTCTTGAGATTCTCCCGGAGGTGGGCTGCATTTTGGCTGCCTTTTGGGCTGGAGCTTCTCGTGGTTTGAGGCCTGGCTTTCTCCACCCCCTGCTCTTGAGATTCTCCCGGATGTGGGCTGGATTTTGGCTGCCTTTTGGGCTGGAGCTTCTCATGGTTTGAGGCCTGCCTTGCTCCACCTCCTGCTCTTGAGATTCTCCCGGAGGTGGGCTGCATTTTGGCTGCCTTTTGGGCTGGAGCTTCTCGTGGTTTGAGGCCTGGCTTGCTCCACCCCCTGCTCTTGAGATTCTCCCGGATGTGGGCTGCATTTTGGCTGCCTTTTGGGCTGGATCTTCTCGTGGTTTGAATCCTGGCTTGCTCCAAAATCTGCCATTGAGATTCTCCCGGAGGTGGGCTGCATTTTGGCTGCCTTTTGGGCTGGAGCTTCTCGTGGTTTGAGGCCTGGCTTGCTCCACCCCCTGCTCTTGAGATTCTCCCGGATGTGGGCTGGATTTTGGCTACATTTTGGGCTGGAGCTTCTCGAGGTTTGAGGCCTGGCTTGCTCCACCCCCTCCTCTTGAGATTCTCCCGGATGTGGGTTGCATTTTGGCTGCCTTTTGGGCTGGAGCTTCTCATGGTTTGAGGCCTGGCTTGCTCCACCCCCTGCTCTTGAGATTCTCCCGGAGGTGGGCTGCATTTTGGCTGCCTTTTGGGCTGGAGCTTCTCGTGGTTTGAGGCCTGGCTTGCTCCAACCCCTGCTCTTGAGATTCTCCCGGATGTGGGCTGCATTTTGGCTGCCTTTAGGGCTGGAGCTTCTCGTGGTTTGAGGCCTGGCTTGCTCCACCCCCTGCTCTTGAGATTCTCCCGGATGTGGGCTGGATTTTGGCTGCCTTTTGGGCTGGAGCTTCTCGTGGTTTGAGGCCTGCCTTGCTCCAGCCCCTGCTCTTGAGATTCTCCCGGAGGTGGGCTGCATTTTGGCTGCATTTTGGGCTGGAGCTTCTCGTGGTTTGAGGCCTGGCTTGCTCCACCCCCTGCTCTTGAGATTCTCCCGTATGTGGGCTGCATTTTGGCTGATTCTTGGTCTGGAGCTTCTCGAGGTTTGAGGCCTGGCTTGCTCCACCCCCTGCTCTTGAGATTCTCCCGGATGTGGGCTGCATTTTGGCTGCCTTTTGGGCTGGAGCTTCTCATGGTTTGAGGCCTGGCTTGCTCCACCCCCTGCTCTTGAGATTCTCCCGGAGGTGGGCTGCATTTTGGCTGCCTTTTGGGCTGGAGCTTCTCGTGGTTTGAGGCCTGGCTTCCTCCACCCACTGCTCTTGCGATTCTCCCGGATGTGGGCTGCATATTGGCTGCCTTTAGGGCTGGAGCTTCTCGTGGTTTGAGGCCTGGCTTGCTCCACCCCCTGCTCTTGAGATTCTCCCGGAGGTGGGCTGCATTTTGGCTGCCTTTTGGGCTGGAGCTTCTCGTGGTTTGAGGCCTGGCTTGCTCCACCCCCTGCTCTTGAGTTTCTCCCGGATGTGGGCTGGATTTTGGCTGCCTTTTGGGCTCGAGCTTCTCGAGGTTTGAGGCCTGGCTTGCTCCACCTCCTGCACTTGAGATTCTCCCGGATGTGGGCTGGATTTTGGCTGCATTTTGGGCTGGAGCTTCTCGTGGTTTGAGGCCTGGCTTGCTCCACCCCCTGCTCTTCATATTCTCCTGCATGTGGACTGGATTTTGGCTGCCTTTTGGGCTGGAGCTTCTCGTGGTTTGAGGCCTGGCTTGCTCC
Source organism: Rhynochetos jubatus (assembly GCA_027574665.1). Classification (NCBI taxonomy): domain Eukaryota; kingdom Metazoa; phylum Chordata; class Aves; order Eurypygiformes; family Rhynochetidae; genus Rhynochetos; species Rhynochetos jubatus. The sequence goes on from CM050669.1 coordinate 2,655,099, forward strand.
AACCCCTGCTCTTGAGATTCTCCCGGATGTGGGCTGCATTTTGGCTGCCTTTAGGGCTGGAGCTTCTCGTGGTTTGAGGCCTGGCTTGCTCCACCCCCTGCTCTTGAGATTCTCCCGGATGTGGGCTGGATTTTGGCTGCCTTTTGGGCTGGAGCTTCTCGTGGTTTGAGGCCTGCCTTGCTCCAGCCCCTGCTCTTGAGATTCTCCCGGAGGTGGGCTGCATTTTGGCTGCATTTTGGGCTGGAGCTTCTCGTGGTTTGAGGCCTGGCTTGCTCCACCCCCTGCTCTTGAGATTCTCCCGGAGGTGGGCTGCATTTTGGCTGAATCTTGGTCTGGAGCTTCTCGAGGTTTGAGGCCTGGCTTGCTCCACCCCCTGCTCTTGAGATTCTCCCGGATGTGGGCTGCATTTTGGCTGCCTTTTGGGCTGGAGCTTCTCATGGTTTGAGGCCTGGCTTGCTCCACCCCCTGCTCTTGAGATTCTCCCGGAGGTGGGCTGCATTTTGGCTGCCTTTTGGGCTGGAGCTTCTCGTGGTTTGAGGCCTGGCTTCCTCCACCCCCTGCTCTTGAGATTCTCCCGGATGTGGGCTGCATTTTGGCTGCCTTTTGGGCTGGAGCTTCTCGTGGTTTGAGGCCTGGCTTGCTCCACCCCCTGCTCTTGAGATTCTCCCGGATGTGGGCTGCATTTTGGCTATATTTTGGGCTGGAGCTTCTCGTGGTTTGAGGCCTGGCTTGCTCCACCCCCTGCTCTTGAGATTCTCCCGGATGTGGGCTGCATTTTGGCTGCCTTTTGGGCTGGAGCTTCTCATGGTTTGAGGCCTGGCTTGCTCCACCCCCTGCTCTTGAGATTCTCCCGGAGGTGGGCTGCATTTTGGCTGCCTTTAGGGCTGGAGCTTCTCGTGGTTTGAGGCCTGGCTTGCTCCACCCCCTGCTCTTGAGATTCTCCCGGAGGTGGGCTGCATTTTGGCTGCTTTTAGGGCTGGAGCTTCTCATGGTTTGAGGCCTGGCTTGCTCCACCCCCTGCTCTTGAGATTCTCCCTGATGTGGGCTGCATTTTGGCTGCCTTTTGGGCTGGAGCTTCTCGTGGTTTGAGGCCTGGCTTGCTCCACCCCCTGCTCTTGAGATTCTCCCGGATGTGGGCTGGATTTTGGCTGCATTTTGGGCTGGAGCTTCTCGTGGTTTGAGGCCTGGCTTGCTCCACCCCCTGCTCTTCATATTCTCCTGCATGTGGGCTGGATTTTGGCTGCCTTTTGGGCTGGAGCTTCTCGTGGTTTGAGGCCTGGCTTGCTCCACCCCCTGCTCTTGAGATTCTCCCGGAGGTGGGCTGCATTTTGGCTGCCTTTTGGGCTGGAGCTTCTCGTGGTTCGAGGCCTGGCTTGCTCCACAACCTGCTCTTGAGATTCTCCCGGATGTGGGCTGCATTTTGGCTGCCTTTTGGGCTCGAGCTTCTCGTGGTTTGAGGCCTGGCTTGCTCCACCCCATGCTCTTGATATTCTCCTGGATGTGGGCTGCATTTTGGCTGCCTTTTGGGCTGGAGCTTCTCGTGGTTTGAGGCCTGGCTTGCTCCACCCCCTGCTCTTGAGATTCTCCCGGATGTGGGCAGCATTTTGGTTGCATTTTGGGCTGGAGCTTCTCAAGGTTTGAGGCCTGGCTTGCTCCAAACTCTGCCATTGAGATTCTCCCGGAGGTGGGCTGCATTTTGGCTGATTCTTGGGCTGGAGCTTCTCGTGGTTTGAGGCCTGGCTTGCTCCACCCCCTGCTCTTGAGATTCTCACGGAGGTGGGCTGCATTTTGGCTGATTCTTGGTCTGGAGCTTCTCGAGGTTTGAGGCCTGGCTTGCTCCACCCCCTGCTCTTGAGATTCTCCCGGAGGTGGTCTGAATTTTGGCTGCCTTTTGGGCTGGAGCTTCTCGTGGTTTGAGGCCTGGCTTGCTCCACCCCCTGCTCTTGACATTCTCCCGGAGGTGGGCTGCATTTTGGCTGAATCTTGGTCTGGAGCTTCTCGAGGTTTGAGGCCTGGCTTGCTCCACCCCCTGCTCTTGAGATTCTCCCGGATGTGGGCTGGATTTTGGCTGCCTTTTGGGCTGGAGCTTCTCGTGGTTTGAGGCCTGGCTTGCTCCACCCCATGCTCTTGAGATTCTCCCGGATGTGGGCAGCATTTTGGTTGCATTTTGGGCTGGAGCTTCTCAAGGTTTGAGGCCTGGCTTGCTCCAAACTCTGCCATTGAGATTCTCCCGGAGGTGGGCTGCATTTTGGCTGATTCTTGGGCTGGAGCTTCTCGTGGTTTGAGGCCTGGCTTGCTCCACCCCCTGCTCTTGAGATTCTCACGGAGGTGGGCTGCATTTTGGCTGATTCTTGGTCTGGAGCTTCTCGAGGTTTGAGGCCTGGCTTGCTCCACCCCCTGCTCTTGAGATTCTCCCGGAGGTGGTCTGATTTTGGCTGCATTTTGGGCTGGAGCTTCTCGTGGTTTGAGGCCTGGCTTGCTCCACCCCCTGCTCTTGAGATTCTCCCGGATGTGGGCTGCATTTTGGCTGCCTTTAGGGCAGGAGCTTCTCGTGGTTTGAGGCCTGGCTTGCTCCACCCCCTGCTCTTGATATTCTCCCGCATGTGGGATGCATTTTGGCTGCCTTTTGGGCTGGAGCTTCTCGTGGTTTGAGGCCTGGCTTGCTCCAAACTCTGCCATTGATATTCTCCCGGAGGTGGGCTGCATTTTGGCTGCCTTTTGGGCTGGAGCTTCTCGTGGTTTGAGGCCTGGCTTGCTCCACCCCCTGCTCTTGAGATTCTCCCGGAGGTGGGCTGCATTTTGGCTGATTCTTGGTCTGGAGCTTCTCGAGGTTTGAGGCCTGGCTTGCTCCACCCCCTGCTCCTGAGATTCTCCTCCATGTGGGCTGCATTTTGGCTGCCTTTTGGGCTGGAGCTTCTCGAGGTTTGAGGCCTGGCTTGCTCCACCCCCTGCTCTTGAGATTCTCCCGGATGTGGGCTGCATTTTGGCTGATTCTTGGTCTGGAGCTTCTCGAGGTTTGAGGCCTGGCTTGCTCCACCCCCTGCTCTTGAAATTCTCCCGGATGTGGGCTGCATTTTGGCTGCCTTTTGGGCTGGAGCTTCTCGTGGTTTGAGGCCTGACTTGCTCCACCCCCTGCTCTTGAGATTCTCCCGCATGTGGGCTGCATTTTGGCTGCCATTTGGGCTGGAGCTTCTCGTGGTTTGAGGCCTGGCTTCCTCCACCCCCTGCTCTTGCGATTCTCCCGGATGTGGGCTGCATTTTGGCTGCCTTTAGGGCTGGAGCTTCTCGTGGTTTGAGGCCTGGCTTGCTCCACCCCCTGCTCTTGAGATTCTTTGGGATGTGGGCTGCATTTTGGCTGCCTTTTGGGCTGGAGCTTCTCGTGGTTTGAGCCCTGGCTTGCTCCACCCCCTGCTCTTGAGATTCTTTGGGATGTGGGCTGCATTTTGGCTGCCTTTTGGGCTGGAGCTTCTCGTGGTTTGAGGCCTGGCTTGCTCCACCTCCTGCTCTTGAGATTCTCCCGGATGTGGGCTACATTTTGGCTGCATTTTGGGCTGGAGCTTCTCGTGGATTGAGGCCTCGCTTGCTCCACCCCCTGCTCTTGAGGTTCTCCCGGATGTGGGCTGGATTTTGGCTACATTTTGGGCTGGAGCTTCTCGTGGTTTGAGGCCTGGCTTGCTCCACCCCCTGCTCTTGAGATTCTCCCGGAGGTGGGCTGCATTTTGGCTGCCTTTTGTGCTGGAGCTTCTCGTGGTTTGAGGCCTGGCTTGCTCCACCCCCTGCTCTTGAGATTCTCCCGGATGTGGGCTGCATTTTGGCTGCCTTTTGGGCTGGAGCTTCTCATGGTTTGAGGCCTGGCTTGCTCCACCCCCTGCTCTTGAGATTCTCCCGGATATGGGCTGCATTTTGGCTGCCATTTGGGCTGGAGCTTCTCGTGGTTTGAGGCCTGGCTTCCTCCACCCCCTGCTCGTGCGATTCTCCCGGAGGTGGGCTGCATTTTGGCTGCCTTTAGGGCTGGAGCTTCTCGTGGTTTGAGGCCTGGCTTGCTCCACCCCCTGCTCTTGATATTCTCCCGGAGGTGGGCTGAATTTTGGATGCCTTTTGGGCTGGAGCTTCTCGTGGTTTGAGGCCTGGCTTGCTCCACCCCCTGCTCTTGAGATTCTCCCGGATGTGGGCTGCATTTTGGCTGCCTTTTGGGCTGGAGCTTCTCGTGGTTTGAGGCCTGGCTTTCTCCACCCCCTGCTCTTGATATTCTCCCGGATGTGGGCTGCATTTTGGCTGCCTTTTGGGCTGGAGCTTCTCGTGGTTTGAGGCCTGGCTTGCTCCAAAATCTGCCATTGAGATTCTCCCGGAGGTGGGCTGCATTTTGGCTGATTCTTGGGCTGGAGCTTCTCAAGGTCTGAGGCCTGGCTTGCTCCACCCCCTGCTCTTGAGATTCTCCCGGATGTGGGCTGCATTTTGGCTGCATTTTGGGCTGGAGCTTCTCGTGGTTTGAGGCCTCGCTTGCTCCACCACCTGCTCTTGAGTTTCTCCCGGATGTGGGCTGGATTTTGGCTACATTTTGGGCTGGAGCTTCTCGTGGTTTGAGGCCTGGCTTGCTCCACCCCCTGCTCTTGAGTTTCTCCCGGATGTGGGCTGGATTTTGGCTGCCTTTTGGGCTCGAGCTTCTCGAGGTTTGAGGCCTGGCTTGCTCCACCTCCTGCACTTGAGATTCTCCCGGATGTGGGCTGGATTTTGGCTGCATTTTGGGCTGGAGCTTCTCGTGGTTTGAGGCCTGGCTTGCTCCACCCCCTGCTCTTCATATTCTCCTGCATGTGGACTGGATTTTGGCTGATTCTTGGTCTGGAGCTTCTCGAGGTTTGAGGCCTGGCTTGCTCCACCCCCTGCTCTTGAGATTCTCCCGGATGTGGGCTGCATTTTGGCTGCCTTTTGGGCTGGAGCTTCTCATGGTTTGAGGCCTGGCTTGCTCCACCCCCTGCTCTTGAGATTCTCCCGCATGTGGGCTGCATTTTGGCTGCCTTTTGGGCTGGAGCTTCTCGTGGTTTGAGGCCTGGCTTCCTCCACCCCCTGCTCTTGCGATTCTCCCGGATGTGGGCTGCATATTGGCTGCCTTTAGGGCTGGAGCTTCTCGTGGTTTGAGGCCTGGCTTGCTCCACCCCCTGCTCTTGAGATTCTCCCGGAGGTGGGCTGCATTTTGGCTGCTTTTAGGGCTGGAGCTTCTCATGGTTTGAGGCCTGGCTTGCTCCACCCCCTGCTCTTGAGATTCTCCCTGATGTGGGCTGCAGTTTGGCTGCCTTTTGGGCTGGAGCTTCTCGTGGTTTGAGGCCTGGCTTGCTCCACCCCCTGCTCTTGAGATTCTCCCGGATGTGGGCTGGATTTTGGCTGCATTTTGGGCTGGAGCTTCTCGTGGTTTGAGGCCTGGCTTGCTCCACCCCCTGCTCTTCATATTCTCCTGCATGTGGGCTGGATTTTGGCTGCCTTTTGGGCTGGAGCTTCTCGTGGTTTGAGGCCTGGCTTGCTCCACCCCCTGCTCTTGAGATTCTCCCGGATGTGGGCTGCATTTTGGCTGCCTTTTGGGCTGGAGCTTCTCGTGGTTCGAGGCCTGGCTTGCTCCACAACCTGCTCTTGAGATTCTCCCGGATGTGGGCTGCATTTTGGCTGCCTTTTGGGCTCGAGCTTCTCGTGGTTTGAGGCCTGGCTTGCTCCACCCCATGCTCTTGATATTCTCCTGGATGTGGGCTGCATTTTGGCTGCCTTTTGGGCTGGAGCTTCTCGTGGTTTGAGGCCTGGCTTGCTCCACCCCCTGCTCTTGAGATTCTCCCGGATGTGGGCAGCATTTTGGTTGCATTTTGGGCTGGAGCTTCTCAAGGTTTGAGGCCTGGCTTGCTCCAAACTCTGCCATTGAGATTCTCCCGGAGGTGGGCTGCATTTTGGCTGATTCTTGGGCTGGAGCTTCTCGTGGTTTGAGGCCTGGCTTGCTCCACCCCCTGCTCTTGAGATTCTCACGGAGGTGGGCTGCATTTTGGCTGATTCTTGGTCTGGAGCTTCTCGAGGTTTGAGGCCTGGCTTGCTCCACCCCCTGCTCTTGAGATTCTCCCGGAGGTGGTCTGAATTTTGGCTGCATTTTGGGCTGGAGCTTCTCGTGGTTTGAGGCCTGGCTTGCTCCACCCCCTGCTCTTGACATTCTCCCGGAGGTGGGCTGCATTTTGGCTGAATCTTGGTCTGGAGCTTCTCGAGGTTTGAGGCCTGGCTTGCTCCACCCCCTGCTCTTGAGATTCTCCCGGATGTGGGCTGGATTTTGGCTGCCTTTTGGGCTGGAGCTTCTCATGGTTTGAGGCCTGGCTTGCTCCACCTCCTGCTCTTGAGATTCTCCCGGATGTGGGCTGGATTTTGGCTGCATTTTGGGCTGGAGCTTCTCGTGGTTTGAGGCCTGGCTTGCTCCACCCCCTGCTCTTCATATTCTCCTGCATGTGGGCTGGATTTTGGCTGCCTTTTGGGCTGGAGCTTCTCGTGGTTTGAGGCCTGGCTTGCTCCAACCCCTGCTCTTGAGATTCTCCCGGATGTGGGCTGCATTTTGGCTGCCTTTAGGGCTGGAGCTTCTCATGGTTCGAGGCCTGGCTTGCTCCACAACCTGCTCTTGAGATTCTCCCGGATGTGGGCTGCATTTTGGCTGCCTTTTGGGCTGGAGCTTCTCGTGGTTTGAGGCCTGGCTTGCTCCACCCCATGCTCTTGATATTCTCCTGGATGTGGGCTGCATTTTGGCTGCCTTTTGGGCTGGAGCTTCTCGTGGTTTGAGGCCTGGCTTGCTCCAGCCCCTGCTCTTGAGATTCTCCCGGATGTGGGCAGCATTTTGGTTGCATTTTGGGCTGGAGCTTCTCAAGGTTTGAGGCCTGGCTTGCTCCAAACTCTGCCATTGAGATTCTCCCGGAGGTGGGCTGCATTTTGGCTGATTCTTGGGCTGGAGCTTCTCGTGGTTTGAGGCCTGGCTTGCTCCACCCCCTGCTCTTGAGATTCTCACGGAGGTGGGCTGCATTTTGGCTGATTCTTGGTCTGGAGCTTCTCGAGGTTTGAGGCCTGGCTTGCTCCACCCCCTGCTCTTGAGATTCTCCCGGAGGTGGTCTGATTTTGGCTGCATTTTGGGCTGGAGCTTCTCGTGGTTTGAGGCCTGGCTTGCTCCACCCCCTGCTCTTGAGATTCTCCCGGATGTGGGCTGCATTTTGGCTGCCTTTAGGGCAGGAGCTTCTCGTGGTTTGAGGCCTGGCTTGCTCCACCCCCTGCTCTTGATATTCTCCCGCATGTGGGATGCATTTTGGCTGCCTTTTGGGCTGGAGCTTCTCGTGGTTTGAGGCCTGGCTTGCTCCAAACTCTGCCATTGATATTCTCCCGGAGGTGGGCTGCATTTTGGCTGCCTTTTGGGCTGGAGCTTCTCGTGGTTTGAGGCCTGGCTTGCTCCACCCCCTGCTCTTGAGATTCTCCCGGAGGTGGGCTGCATTTTGGCTGATTCTTGGTCTGGAGCTTCTCGAGGTTTGAGGCCTGGCTTGCTCCACCCCCTGCTCCTGAGATTCTCCTCCATGTGGGCTGCATTTTGGCTGCCTTTTGGGCTGGAGCTTCTCGAGGTTTGAGGCCTGGCTTGCTCCACCCCCTGCTCTTGAGATTCTCCCGGATGTGGGCTGCATTTTGGCTGATTCTTGGTCTGGAGCTTCTCGAGGTTTGAGGCCTGGCTTGCTCCACCCCCTGCTCTTGAAATTCTCCCGGATGTGGGCTGCATTTTGGCTGCCTTTTGGGCTGGAGCTTCTCGTGGTTTGAGGCCTGACTTGCTCCACCCCCTGCTCTTGAGATTCTCCCGCATGTGGGCTGCATTTTGGCTGCCATTTGGGCTGGAGCTTCTCGTGGTTTGAGGCCTGGCTTCCTCCACCCCCTGCTCTTGCGATTCTCCCGGATGTGGGCTGCATTTTGGCTGCCTTTAGGGCTGGAGCTTCTCGTGGTTTGAGGCCTGGCTTGCTCCACCCCCTGCTCTTGAGATTCTTTGGGATGTGGGCTGCATTTTGGCTGCCTTTTGGGCTGGAGCTTCTCGTGGTTTGAGGCCTGGCTTGCTCCACCCCCTGCTCTTGAGATTCTCCCGGATGTGGGCTGCATTTTGGCTGCCTTTTGGGCTGGAGCTTCTCGTGGTTTGAGGCCTGGCTTGCTCCACCCCCTGCTCTTGAGATTCTCCCGGATGTGGGCTGGATTTTGGCTGCCTTTTGGGCTGGAGCTTCTCATAGTTTGAGGCCTGCCTTGCTCCCCCCCCTGCTCTTGAGATTCTCCCGGATGTGGGCTGCATTTTGGCTGCATTTTGGGCTGGAGCTTCTCATGGTTTGAGGCCTCGCTTGCTCCACCACCTGCTCTTGAGATTCTCCCGGATGTGGGCTGCATTTTGGCTACATTTTGGGCTGGAGCTTCTCGTGGTTTGAGGCCTGGCTTGCTCCACCTCCTGCTCTTGAGATTCTCCCGGATGTGGGCTACATTTTGGCTGCCTTTTGGGCTGGAGCTTCTCGTGGATTGAGGCCTCGCTTGCTCCACCCCCTGCTCTTGAGGTTCTCCCGGATGTGGGCTGGATTTTGGCTACATTTTGGGCTGGAGCTTCTCGTGGTTTGAGGCCTGGCTTGCTCCACCCCCTGCTCTTGAGATTCTCCCGGAGGTGGGCTGCATTTTGGCTGCCTTTTGTGCTGGAGCTTCTCGTGGTTTGAGGCCTGGCTTGCTCCACCCCCTGCTCTTGAGATTCTCCCGGATGTGGGCTGCATTTTGGCTGCCTTTTGGGCTGGAGCTTCTCATGGTTTGAGGCCTGCCTCGCTCCACCCCCTGCTCTTGAGATTCTCCCGGATATGGGCTGCATTTTGGCTGCCATTTGGGCTGGAGCTTCTCGTGGTTTGAGGCCTGGCTTCCTCCACCCCCTGCTCGTGCGATTCTCCCGGATGTGGGCTGCATTTTGGCTGCCTTTAGGGCTGGAGCTTCTCGTGGTTTGAGGCCTGGCTTGCTCCACCCCCTGCTCTTGATATTCTCCCGGAGGTGGGCTGAATTTTGGATGCCTTTTGGGCTGGAGCTTCTCGTGGTTTGAGGCCTGGCTTGCTCCACCCCCTGCTCTTGAGATTCTCCCGGATGTGGGCTGCATTTTGGCTGCCTTTTGGGCTGGAGCTTCTCGTGGTTTGAGGCCTGGCTTTCTCCACCCCCTGCTCTTGATATTCTCCCGGATGTGGGCTGCATTTTGGCTGCCTTTTGGGCTGGAGCTTCTCGTGGTTTGAGGCCTGGCTTGCTCCAAAATCTGCCATTGAGATTCTCCCGGAGGTGGGCTGCATTTTGGCTGATTCTTGGGCTGGAGCTTCTCAAGGTCTGAGGCCTGGCTTGCTCCACCCCCTGCTCTTGAGATTCTCCCGGATGTGGGCTGCATTTTGGCTGCATTTTGGGCTGGAGCTTCTCGTGGTTTGAGGCCTCGCTTGCTCCACCACCTGCTCTTGAGTTTCTCCCGGATGTGGGCTGGATTTTGGCTACATTTTGGGCTGGAGCTTCTCGTGGTTTGAGGCCTGGCTTGCTCCACCCCCTGCTCTTGAGTTTCTCCCGGATGTGGGCTGGATTTTGGCTACATTTTGGGCTGGAGCTTCTCGTGGTTTGAGGCTTGGCTTGCTCCACCCCCTGCTCTTGAAATTGTCCCGGATGTGGGCTGCATTTTGGCTGCCTTTTGGGCTGGAGCTTCTCGTGGTTTGAGGCCTGGCTTGCTCCACCCCCTGCTCTTGAGATTCTCCCGGATGTGGGCTGCATTTTGGCTGCCTTTTGGGCTGGAGCTTCTCGTGGTTTGAGGCCTGGCTTGCTCCACCCCCTGCTCTTGAGATTCTCCCGTATGTGGGCTGCATTTTGGCTACATTTTGGGCTGGAGCTTCTCGTGGTTTGAGGCCTGGCTTGCTCCACCCCCTGCTCTTGAGATTCTCCCGGAGGTGGGCTGCATTTTGGCTGCATTTTGGGCTGGAGCTTCTTGTGGTTTGAGGCCAGGCTTGCTCCCCCCCCTGCTCTTGAGATTCTCCCGGATGTGGGCTGGATATTGGCTGCCTTTTGGGCTGGAGCTTCTCGTGGTTTGAGGCCTGGCTTGCTCCACCCCCTGCTCTTGAGATTCTCCCGGATGTCGGCTGCATTTTGGCTGCCTTTTGGGCTGGATCTTCACAAGGTTTGAGGCCTGGCTTGCTCCAAACTCTGCCATTGAGATTCTCCCGGATGTGGGCTGCATTTTGGCTGCCTTTTGGGCTGGAGCTTCTCGAGGTTTGAGGCCTGGCTTGCTCCACCCCCTGCTCTTGAGATTCTCCCGGATGTGGGCTGCATTTTGGCTGCCTTTTGGGCTGGAGAATCTCGAGGTTTGAGGCCTGCCTTGCTCCACCCCCTGCTCTTGATATTCTCCCGGATATGGGCTGGATTTTGTCTGTATTTTGGGCTGGAGCTTCTCGTGCTTTGAGGCCTGGCTTGCTCCACCCCCTGCTCTTGAGATTCTCCCGCATGTGGGCTGCATTTTGGCTGCCTTTTGGGCTGGAGCTTCTCGTGGTTTGAGGCCTGGCTTGCTCCACCCTCTGCTCTTGAGATTCTCCCGGATGTGGGCTGCATTTTGGCTGCATTTTGGGCTGGAGCTTCTCGTGGTTTGAGGCCTGGCTTGCTCCACCCCCTGCTCTTGATATTCTCCCGGAGGTGGGCTGCATTTTGGCTGCCTTTTGGGCTGGAGCTTCTTGTGGTTTGAGGCCTGGCTTGCTCCACCCCCTGCTCTTGAGATTCTCCCGGAGGTGGGCTGCATTTTGGCTGCCTTTTGGGCTGGAGCTTCTCGAGGTTTGAGGCCTGGCTTGCTCCACCCCCTGCTCTTGAGATTCTCCCGGATGTGGGCTGCATTTTGGCTGCCTTTTGGGCTGGAGCTTCTCGTGGTTTGAGGCCTGACTTGCTCCACCCCCTGCTCTTGAGATTCTCCCGGATGTGGGCTGCATTTTGGCTGCCTTTTGGCCTGGATCTTCACAAGGTTTGAGGCCTGGCTTGCTCCAAACTCTGCCATTGAGATTCTCCCGGAGGTGGGCTGCATTTTGGCTGCATTTTGGGCTGGAGCTTCTCGAGGTTTGAGGCCTGGCTTGCTCCACCCCCTGTTCTTGAGATTCTCCCGGATGTGGGCTGCATTTTGGCTGCCTTTTGGGCTAGAGCTTCTCATGGTTTGAGGCCTGGCTTGCTCCACCCCCTGCTCTTGAGATTCTCAGGGAGGTGGGCTGCATTTTGGCTGCATTTTGGGCTGGAGCTTCTCGTGGTTTGAGGCCTGGCTTGCTCCAGCCCCTGCTCTTGAGATTCTCCCGCATGTGGGTTGCATTTTGGCTGCCTTTTGGGCTGGAGCTTCTCGAGGTTTGAGCCCTGGCTTGCTCCACCCCCTGCTCTTGAAATTGTCCCGGATGTGGTCTGGATTTTGGCTGCGTTTTGGGCTGGAGCTTCTCGTGGTTTGAGGCCTACCTTGCTCCACCCCCTGCTCTTGATATTCTCCCGGATATGGGCTGGATTTTGGCTGCCTTTAGGGCTGGAGCTTCTCATGGTTTGAGGCCTGGCTTGCTCCACCCCCTGCTCTTGAGATTCTCCCGGATGTGGGCTGCATTTTGGCTGCCTTTTGGGCTGGAGCTTCTCGTGGTTTGAGGCCTGCCTTGCTCCACCCCCTGCTCTTGAGATTCTCCCGGATGTGGGCTGCATTTTGGCTGCCTTTTGGGCTGGAGCTTCTCGTGGTTTGAGGCCTGGCTTGCTCCACCCCCTGCTCTTGAGATTCTCCCGCATGTGGGCTGCATTTTGGCTGCCTTTTGGGCTGGAGCTTCTCGTGGTTTGAGGCCTGGCTTGCTCCACCCCCTGCTCTTGAGATTCTCCCAGATGTGGGCTGCATTTTGGGTGCATTTTGGGCTGGAGCTTCTCGTGGTTTGAGGCCTGGCTTGCTCCAACCCCTGCTCTTGAGATTCTCCCGGATGTGGACTGCATTTTGGCTGCATTTTGGCCTGGATCTTCACAAGGTTTGAGGCCTGGCTTGCTACAAACTCTGCCATTGAGATTCTCCCGGAGGTGGGCTGCATTTTGGCTGCCTTTTGGGCTGGAGCTTCTCGTGGTTTGAGGCCTGGCTTGCTCCACCCCCTGCTCTTGAGATTCTCCCGGATGTGGGCTGCATTTTGGCTGCCTTTTGGGCTGGAGCTTCTCGAGGTTTGAGGCCTGCCTTGCTCCACCCCCTGCTCTTGAGATTCTCCCGGATGTGGGCTGCATTTTGGCTGCCTTTTGGGCTGGAGCTTCTCATGGTTTGAGGCCTGGCTTGCTCCACCCCATGCTCTTGATATTCTCCCAGATGTGGGCTGCATTTTGGCTGCCTTTTGGGCTGGAGCTTCTCGAGGTTTGAGGCCTGGCTTGCTCCACCCCCTGCTCTTGAGATTCTCCCGGATGTGGGCTGCATTTTGGCTGCCTTTTGGGCTGGAGCTTTTCGAGGTTTGAGGCCTGGCTTGCTCCACCCACTGCTCTTGAGATTCTCCCGGATGTGGGCTGCATTTTGGCTGCTTTTTGGGCTGGAGCTTCTCGTGGTTTGAGGCCTGCCTTGCTCCACCCCCTGCTCTTGAGATTCTCCCAGATTTGGTCTGCATTTTGGCTGCCTTTTTGGCTGGAGCTTCTCGTGGTTTGAGGCCTGGCTTGCTCCACCCCCTGCTCTTGATATTCTCCTGGATGTGGGCTGCATTTTGGCTGCCTTTTGGGCTGGAGCTTCTCGTGGTTTGAGGCCTGGCTTCCTCCACCCCCTGCTCTCGCGATTCTCCTGGATGTGGGCTGCATTTTGGCTGCCTTTTGGGCTGGAGCTTCTCGTGGTTTGAGGCCTGGCTTGCTCCACCCCCTTCTCTTGAGATTCTCACCGATGTGGGCTGCATTTTGGCTGCCTTTTGGGCTGGAGATTCTCGTGGTTTGAGGCCTGGCTTGCTCCACACCCTGCTCTTGAGATTCTCCCGCATGTGGGCTGCATTTTGGCTGCGTTTAGGGGAGAAGCTTCTCGTGGTTTGAGGCCTGGCTTGCTCCACCCCCTGCTCTTGATATTCTCAGGGAGGTGGGCTGCATTTTGGCTGCCTTTTGGGCTGGAGCTTCTCGTGGTTTGAGGCCTGGCTTGCTCCACCCCCTGCTCTTGAGATTCTCCCGGATGTGGGCTGCATTTTGGCTGCCTTTTGGGCTGGAGCTTCTCATGGTTTGAGGCCTGGCTTGCTCCACCCCCTGCTCTTGAGATTCTCCCGGATGTGGGCTGCATTTTGGCTGCCTTTTGGGCTGGAGCTTCTCGTGGTTTGAGGCCTGGCTTGCTCCACCCCCTGCTCTTGAGATTCTCCCGGATGTGGGCTGCATTTTGGCTGCCTTTTGGGCTGGAACTTCTCATGGTTTGAGGCCTGGCTTGCTCCACCCCCTGCTCTTGATATTCTCCCGGATGTGGGCTGCATTTTGGCTGCCTTTTGGGCTGGAGCTTCTCGTGGTTTGAGGCCTGGCTTACTCCACCCCCTGCTCTTGATATTCTCCTGGATGTGGGCTGCATTTTGGCTGCCTTTTGGGCTGGAGCTTCTCATGGTTTGAGGCCTGGCTTGCTCCACCCTCTGCTCTTGATATTCTCCTGGATGTGGGCTGCATTTTGGCTGCTTATTGGGCTGGAGCTTCTCATGGTTTGAGGCCTGGCTTGCTCCACCCCCTGCTCTTGAGATTCTCCCGGATGTGGGCTGCATTTTTGCTGCCTTTAGGGCTGGAGCTTCTCGTGGCTTGAGGCCTGGCTTGCTCCACCCCCTGCTCTTGATATTCTTCCGGAGGTGGGCTGCATTTTGGCTGCCTTTTGGGCTGCAGCTTCTCGTGGTTTGAGGCCTGGTTTGCTCCACCCCCTGCTCTTGAGATTCTCCCGGATGTGGGCTGCATTTTGGCTGAATTTTGGGCTGGAGCTTCTCGAGGTTTGAGGCCTGGCTTGCTCCAACCCCTCCTCTTGATATTCTCCCGGATTTGGGCTGCATTTTGTCTGCATTTTGGGCTGGAGCTTCTCGTGGTTTGAGGCCTGGCTTGCTCCACCCCCTGCTCTTGAGATTCTCCCGGATGTGGGCTGCATTTTGGCTGCCTATTGGGCTGGAGCTTCTCGTGGTTTGAGGCCTGGCTTGCTCCACCCCCTGCTCTTGAGATTCTCCCGGATATGGGCTGGATTTTGTCTGCATTTTGGGCTGGAGCTTCTCATGGTTTGAGGCCTGGCTTGCTCCAACCCCTGCTCTTGAGATTCTCCCGGATGTGGGCTGCATTTTGGCTGCCTTTTGGGCTGGAGCTTCTCGAGGTTTGAGGCCTGCCTTGCTCCACCCCCTGCTCTTGAGATTCTCCCGGATGTGGGCTGCATTTTGGCTGCCTTTTGGGCTGGAGCTTCTCATGGTTTGAGGCCTGGCTTGCTCCACCCCATGCTCTTGATATTCTCCCAGATGTGGGCTGCATTTTGGCTGCCTTTTGGGCTGGAGCTTCTCGAGGTTTGAGGCCTGGCTTGCTCCACCCCCTGCTCTTGAGATTCTCCCGGATGTGGGCTGCATTTTGGCTGCCTTTTGGGCTGGAGCTTTTCGAGGTTTGAGGCCTGGCTTGCTCCACCCACTGCTCTTGAGATTCTCCCGGATGTGGGCTGCATTTTGGCTGCTTTTTGGGCTGGAGCTTCTCGTGGTTTGAGGCCTGCCTTGCTCCACCCCCTGCTCTTGAGATTCTCCCAGATTTGGTCTGCATTTTGGCTGCCTTTTTGGCTGGAGCTTCTCGTGGTTTGAGGCCTGGCTTGCTCCACCCCCTGCTCTTGATATTCTCCTGGATGTGGGCTGCATTTTGGCTGCCTTTTGGGCTGGAGCTTCTCGTGGTTTGAGGCCTGGCTTCCTCCACCCCCTGCTCTCGCGATTCTCCTGGATGTGGGCTGCATTTTGGCTGCCTTTTGGGCTGGAGCTTCTCGTGGTTTGAGGCCTGGCTTGCTCCACCCCCTTCTCTTGAGATTCTCCCGGATGTGGGCTGCATTTTGGCTGCCTTTTGGGCTGGAGCTTCTCGTGGTTTGAGGCCTGGCTTGCTCCACCCCCTGCTCTTGAGATTCTCCCGGATGTGGGCTGCATTTTGGCTGCCTTTTGGGCTGGAGCTTCTCATGGTTTGAGGCCTGGCTTGCTCCACCCCCTGCTCTTGAAATTGTCCCGGATGTGGGCTGCATTTTGGCTGTATTTTTGGGCTGGAGCTTCTCGTGGTTTGAGGCCTGGCTTGCTCCACCCCCTGCTCTTGAGATTCTCCCGGATGTGGGCTGCATTTTGGCTGCCTTTTGGGCTGGAGCTTCTCGTGGTTTGAGGCCTGACTTGCTCCACCCCCTGCTCTTGAGATTCTCCCGGATGTGGGCTGCATTTTGGCTGCCTTTTGGCCTGGATCTTCACAAGGTTTGAGGCCTGGCTTGCTCCAAACTCTGCCATTGAGATTCTCCCGGAGGTGGGCTGCATTTTGGCTGCATTTTGGGCTGGAGCTTCTCGAGGTTTGAGGCCTGGCTTGCTCCACCCCCTGTTCTTGAGATTCTCCCGGATGTGGGCTGCATTTTGGCTGCCTTTTGGGCTAGAGCTTCTCATGGTTTGAGGCCTGGCTTGCTCCACCCCCTGCTCTTGAGATTCTCAGGGAGGTGGGCTGCATTTTGGCTGCATTTTGGGCTGGAGCTTCTCGTGGTTTGAGGCCTGGCTTGCTCCAGCCCCTGCTCTTGAGATTCTCCCGCATGTGGGTTGCATTTTGGCTGCCTTTTGGGCTGGAGCTTCTCGAGGTTTGAGCCCTGGCTTGCTCCACCCCCTGCTCTTGAAATTGTCCCGGATGTGGTCTGGATTTTGGCTGCGTTTTGGGCTGGAGCTTCTCGTGGTTTGAGGCCTACCTTGCTCCACCCCCTGCTCTTGATATTCTCCCGGATATGGGCTGGATTTTGGCTGCCTTTAGGGCTGGAGCTTCTCATGGTTTGAGGCCTGGCTTGCTCCACCCCCTGCTCTTGAGATTCTCCCGGATGTGGGCTGCATTTTGGCTGCCTTTTGGGCTGGAGCTTCTCGTGGTTTGAGGCCTGCCTTGCTCCACCCCCTGCTCTTGAGATTCTCCCGGATGTGGGCTGCATTTTGGCTGCCTTTTGGGCTGGAGCTTCTCGTGGTTTGAGGCCTGGCTTGCTCCACCCCCTGCTCTTGAGATTCTCCCGCATGTGGGCTGCATTTTGGCTGCCTTTTGGGCTGGAGCTTCTCGTGGTTTGAGGCCTGGCTTGCTCCACCCCCTGCTCTTGAGATTCTCCCAGATGTGGGCTGCATTTTGGGTGCATTTTGGGCTGGAGCTTCTCGTGGTTTGAGGCCTGGCTTGCTCCAACCCCTGCTCTTGAGATTCTCCCGGATGTGGACTGCATTTTGGCTGCATTTTGGCCTGGATCTTCACAAGGTTTGAGGCCTGGCTTGCTACAAACTCTGCCATTGAGATTCTCCCGGAGGTGGGCTGCATTTTGGCTGCCTTTTGGGCTGGAGCTTCTCGTGGTTTGAGGCCTGGCTTGCTCCACCCCCTGCTCTTGAGATTCTCCCGGATGTGGGCTGCATTTTGGCTGCCTTTTGGGCTGGAGCTTCTCGAGGTTTGAGGCCTGCCTTGCTCCACCCCCTGCTCTTGAGATTCTCCCGGATGTGGGCTGCATTTTGGCTGCCTTTTGGGCTGGAGCTTCTCATGGTTTGAGGCCTGGCTTGCTCCACCCCATGCTCTTGATATTCTCCCAGATGTGGGCTGCATTTTGGCTGCCTTTTGGGCTGGAGCTTCTCGAGGTTTGAGGCCTGGCTTGCTCCACCCCCTGCTCTTGAGATTCTCCCGGATGTGGGCTGCATTTTGGCTGCCTTTTGGGCTGGAGCTTTTCGAGGTTTGAGGCCTGGCTTGCTCCACCCACTGCTCTTGAGATTCTCCCGGATGTGGGCTGCATTTTGGCTGCTTTTTGGGCTGGAGCTTCTCGTGGTTTGAGGCCTGCCTTGCTCCACCCCCTGCTCTTGAGATTCTCCCAGATTTGGTCTGCATTTTGGCTGCCTTTTTGGCTGGAGCTTCTCGTGGTTTGAGGCCTGGCTTGCTCCACCCCCTGCTCTTGATATTCTCCTGGATGTGGGCTGCATTTTGGCTGCCTTTTGGGCTGGAGCTTCTCGTGGTTTGAGGCCTGGCTTCCTCCACCCCCTGCTCTCGCGATTCTCCTGGATGTGGGCTGCATTTTGGCTGCCTTTTGGGCTGGAGCTTCTCGTGGTTTGAGGCCTGGCTTGCTCCACCCCCTTCTCTTGAGATTCTCACCGATGTGGGCTGCATTTTGGCTGCCTTTTGGGCTGGAGATTCTCGTGGTTTGAGGCCTGGCTTGCTCCACACCCTGCTCTTGAGATTCTCCCGCATGTGGGCTGCATTTTGGCTGCGTTTAGGGGAGAAGCTTCTCGTGGTTTGAGGCCTGGCTTGCTCCACCCCCTGCTCTTGATATTCTCAGGGAGGTGGGCTGCATTTTGGCTGCCTTTTGGGCTGGAGCTTCTCGTGGTTTGAGGCCTGGCTTGCTCCACCCCCTGCTCTTGAGATTCTCCCGGATGTGGGCTGCATTTTGGCTGCCTTTTGGGCTGGAGCTTCTCATGGTTTGAGGCCTGGCTTGCTCCACCCCCTGCTCTTGAGATTCTCCCGGATGTGGGCTGCATTTTGGCTGCCTTTTGGGCTGGAGCTTCTCGTGGTTTGAGGCCTGGCTTGCTCCACCCCCTGCTCTTGAGATTCTCCCGGATGTGGGCTGCATTTTGGCTGCCTTTTGGGCTGGAACTTCTCATGGTTTGAGGCCTGGCTTGCTCCACCCCCTGCTCTTGATATTCTCCCGGATGTGGGCTGCATTTTGGCTGCCTTTTGGGCTGGAGCTTCTCGTGGTTTGAGGCCTGGCTTACTCCACCCCCTGCTCTTGATATTCTCCTGGATGTGGGCTGCATTTTGGCTGCCTTTTGGGCTGGAGCTTCTCATGGTTTGAGGCCTGGCTTGCTCCACCCTCTGCTCTTGATATTCTCCTGGATGTGGGCTGCATTTTGGCTGCTTATTGGGCTGGAGCTTCTCATGGTTTGAGGCCTGGCTTGCTCCACCCCCTGCTCTTGAGATTCTCCCGGATGTGGGCTGCATTTTTGCTGCCTTTAGGGCTGGAGCTTCTCGTGGCTTGAGGCCTGGCTTGCTCCACCCCCTGCTCTTGATATTCTTCCGGAGGTGGGCTGCATTTTGGCTGCCTTTTGGGCTGCAGCTTCTCGTGGTTTGAGGCCTGGTTTGCTCCACCCCCTGCTCTTGAGATTCTCCCGGATGTGGGCTGCATTTTGGCTGAATTTTGGGCTGGAGCTTCTCGAGGTTTGAGGCCTGGCTTGCTCCAACCCCTCCTCTTGATATTCTCCCGGATTTGGGCTGCATTTTGTCTGCATTTTGGGCTGGAGCTTCTCGTGGTTTGAGGCCTGGCTTGCTCCACCCCCTGCTCTTGAGATTCTCCCGGATGTGGGCTGCATTTTGGCTGCCTATTGGGCTGGAGCTTCTCGTGGTTTGAGGCCTGGCTTGCTCCACCCCCTGCTCTTGAGATTCTCCCGGATATGGGCTGGATTTTGTCTGCATTTTGGGCTGGAGCTTCTCATGGTTTGAGGCCTGGCTTGCTCCAACCCCTGCTCTTGAGATTCTCCCGGATGTGGGCTGCATTTTGGCTGCCTTTTGGGCTGGAGCTTCTCGAGGTTTGAGGCCTGCCTTGCTCCACCCCCTGCTCTTGAGATTCTCCCGGATGTGGGCTGCATTTTGGCTGCCTTTTGGGCTGGAGCTTCTCATGGTTTGAGGCCTGGCTTGCTCCACCCCATGCTCTTGATATTCTCCCAGATGTGGGCTGCATTTTGGCTGCCTTTTGGGCTGGAGCTTCTCGAGGTTTGAGGCCTGGCTTGCTCCACCCCCTGCTCTTGAGATTCTCCCGGATGTGGGCTGCATTTTGGCTGCCTTTTGGGCTGGAGCTTTTCGAGGTTTGAGGCCTGGCTTGCTCCACCCACTGCTCTTGAGATTCTCCCGGATGTGGGCTGCATTTTGGCTGCTTTTTGGGCTGGAGCTTCTCGTGGTTTGAGGCCTGCCTTGCTCCACCCCCTGCTCTTGAGATTCTCCCAGATTTGGTCTGCATTTTGGCTGCCTTTTTGGCTGGAGCTTCTCGTGGTTTGAGGCCTGGCTTGCTCCACCCCCTGCTCTTCATATTCTCCTGCATGTGGGCTGCATTTTGGCTGCCTTTTGGGCTGGAGCTTCTCGTGGTTTGAGGCCTGGCTTCCTCCACCCCCTGCTCTCGCGATTCTCCTGGATGTGGGCTGCATTTTGGCTGCCTTTTGGGCTGGAGCTTCTCGTGGTTTGAGGCCTGGCTTGCTCCACCCCCTTCTCTTGAGATTCTCCCGGATGTGGGCTGCATTTTGGCTGCCTTTTGGGCTGGAGCTTCTCGTGGTTTGAGGCCTGGCTTGCTCCACCCCCTGCTCTTGAGATTCTCCCGGATGTGGGCTGCATTTTGGCTGCCTTTAGGGGAGAAGCTTCTCGTGGTTTGAGGCCTGGCTTGCTCCACCCCCTGCTCTTGATATTCTCAGGGAGGTGGGCTGCATTTTGGCTGCCTTTTGGGCTGGAGCTTCTCGTGGTTTGAGGCCTGGCTTGCTCCACCCCCTGCTCTTGAGATTCTCCCGGATGTGGGCTGCATTTTGGCTGCCTTTTGGGCTGGAGCTTCTCATGGTTTGAGGCCTGGCTTGCTCCACCCCCTGCTCTTGAGATTCTCCCGGATGTGGGCTGCATTTTGGCTGCCTTTTGGGCTGGAGCTTCTCGTGGTTTGAGGCCTGGCTTGCTCCACCCCCTGCTCTTGAGATTCTCCCGGATGTGGGCTGCATTTTGGCTGCCTTTTGGGCTGGAACTTCTCATGGTTTGAGGCCTGGCTTGCTCCACCCCCTGCTCTTGATATTCTCCCGGATGTGGGCTGCATTTTGGCTGCCTTTTGGGCTGGAGCTTCTCGTGGTTTGAGGCCTGGCTTACTCCACCCCCTGCTCTTGATATTCTCCTGGATGTGGGCTGCATTTTGGCTGCCTTTTGGGCTGGAGCTTCTCATGGTTTGAGGCCTGGCTTGCTCCACCCTCTGCTCTTGATATTCTCCTGGATGTGGGCTGCATTTTGGCTGCTTATTGGGCTGGAGCTTCTCATGGTTTGAGGCCTGGCTTGCTCCACCCCCTGCTCTTGAGATTCTCCCGGATGTGGGCTGCATTTTTGCTGCCTTTTGGGCTGGAGCTTCTCGTGGTTTGAGGCCTGGCTTGCTCCACCCCCTGCTCTTGATATTCTTCCGGAGGTGGGCTGCATTTTGGCTGCCTTTTGGGCTGCAGCTTCTCGTGGTTTGAGGCCTGGTTTGCTCCACCCCCTGCTCTTGAGATTCTCCCGGATGTGGGCTGCATTTTGGCTGAATTTTGGGCTGGAGCTTCTCGAGGTTTGAGGCCTGGCTTGCTCCAACCCCTCCTCTTGATATTCTCCCGGATTTGGGCTGCATTTTGTCTGCATTTTGGGCTGGAGCTTCTCGTGGTTTGAGGCCTGGCTTGCTCCACCCCCTGCTCTTGAGATTCTCCCGGATGTGGGCTGCATTTTGGCTGCCTATTGGGCTGGAGCTTCTCGTGGTTTGAGGCCTGGCTTGCTCCACCCCCTGCTCTTGAGATTCTCCCGGATATGGGCTGGATTTTGTCTGCATTTTGGGCTGGAGCTTCTCATGGTTTGAGGCCTGGCTTGCTCCAACCCCTGCTCTTGAGATTCTCCCGGATGTGGGCTGCATTTTGGCTGACTTTTGGGCTGGAGCTTCTCGTTGTTTGAGGCCTGGCTTCCTCCACCCCCTGCTCTCGCGATTCTCCTGGATGTGGGCTGCATTTTGGCTGATTCTTGGGCTGGAGCTTCTCGTGGTTTGAGGCCTGGCTTGCTCCACCCCCTGCTCTTGATATTCTTCCGGAGGTGGGCTGCATTTTGGCTGCCTTTTGGGCTGGAGCTTCTCGTGGTTTGAGGCCTGGCTTGCTCCAACCCCTCCTCTTGAGATTCTCCCGGATTTGGGCTGCATTTTGTCTGCATTTTGGGCTGGAGCTTCTCGTGGTTTGAGGCCTGGCTTGCTCCACCCCCTGCTCTTGATATTCTCCTGGATGTGGGCTGCATTTTGGCTGCCTATTGGGCTGGAGCTTCTCGAGGTTTGAGGCCTGGCTTGCTCCACCCCCTGCTCTTGAGATTCTCCCGGATGTGGGCAGCATTTTGGCTGACTTTTGGGCTGGAGCTTCTCGTGGTTTGAAGCCTGGCTTCCTCCACCCCCTGCTCTCGCGATTCTCCTGGATGTGGGCTGCATTTTGGCTGCCTTTAGGGCTGGAGCTTCTCGTGGTTTGAGGCCTGGCTTGCTCCACCCTCTGCTCTTGATATTCTCCTGGATGTGGGCTGCATTTTGGCTGCTTATTGGGCTGGAGCTTCTCATGGTTTGAGGCCTGGCTTGCTCCACCCCCTGCTCTTGAGATTCTCCCGGATGTGGGCTGCATTTTTGCTGCCTTTTGGGCTGGAGCTTCTCGTGGTTTGAGGCCTATCTTGCTCCACCCCCTGCTCTCGCGATTCTCCTGGATGTGTGCTGCATTTTGGCTGCCTTTAGGGCTGGAGCTTCTCGTGGTTTGAGGCCTGGCTTGCTCCACCCCCTGCTCTTGAGATTCTTCCGGAGGTGGGCTGCATTTTGGCTGCCTTTTGGGCTGGAGCTTCTCGTGGTTTGAGGCCTGGTTTGCTCCACACTCTGCTCTTGAGTTTCTCCCGGATGTGGGCTGGATTTTGGCTCAATTTTGGGCTGGAGCTTCTCGAGGTTTGAGGCCTGGCTTGCTCCAACCCCCTGCTCTTGAGATTCTCCCGGATTTGGGCTGCATTTTGTCTGCATTTTGGGCTGGAGCTTCTCGTGGTTTGAGGCCTGGCTTGCTCCACCCCCTGCTCTTGAGATTCTCCCGGATGTGGGCTGCATTTTGGCTGATTCTTGGGCTGGAGCTTCTCGTGGTTTGAGGCCTGGCTTCCTCCACCCCCTGCTCTCGCGATTCTCCTGGATGTGGGCTGCATTTTGGCTGATTCTTGGGCTGGAGCTTCTCGTGGTTTGAGGCCTGGCTTGCTCCACCCCCTGCTCTTGATATTCTTCCGGAGGTGGGCTGCATTTTGGCTGCCTTTTGGGCTGGAGCTTCTCGTGGTTTGAGGCCTGCCTTGCTCCACCCTCTGCTCTTGATATTCTCCCGGATGTGGGCTGCATTGTGGCTGCCTTTTAGGTTGGAGCTTCTCGTGATTTGAGGCCTGGCTTGCTCCAACCCCTCCTCTTGAGATTCTCCCGGATTTGGGCTGCATTTTGTCTGCATTTTGGGCTGGAGCTTCTCGTGGTTTGAGGCCTGGCTTTCTCCACCCCCTGCTCTTGAGATTCTCCCGGATGTGGGATGGATTTTGGCCGCCTTTTGGGCTGGAGCTTCTCGTGGTTTGAGGCCTGGCTTGCTCCACCCCCTGCTCTTGAGATTCTCCGGGAGGTGGGCTGCATTTTGGATGCCTTTAGGGGAGAAGCTTCTCATGGTTTGAGGCCTGCCTTTCTCCACCCCCTGCTCTTGAGATTCTCCCGGATGTGGGCTGCATTTTGGCTGCCTTTTGGGCTGGAGCTTCTCGTGGTTTGAGGCCTGCCTTGCTCCACCCCCTGCTCTTGAGATTCTCCCGGACGTGGGCTGCATTTTGGCTGCCTTTTGGGCAGGAGCTTCTCGTGGTTTGAGGCCTGGCTTGCTCCACCCCCTGCTCTTGAGATTCTCCCGGATGTGGGCTGAATTTTGGCTGCCTTTTGGGCTGGAGCTTCTCGTGGTTTGAGGCCTGCCTTGCTCCACCCCCTGCTCTTGAGATTCTCCCGGACGTGGGCTGCATTTTGGCTGCCTTTTGGGCAGGAGCTTCTCGTGGTTTGAGGCCTGGCTTGCTCCACCCCCTGCTCTTGAGATTCTCCCGGATGTGGGCTGGATTTTGGCTTTCTTTTGGGCTGGAGCTTCTCATGGTTTGAGGCCTGGCTTGCTCCACGCCCTGCTCTTGATATTCTCCCGGATGTGGGCTGGATTTTGGCTGAGTTTTGGGCTGGAGCTTCTCGTGGTTTGAGGCCTGGCTTGCTCCACCCCCTGCTCTTGATTTTCTCAAGGATGTGGGCTGTATTTTGGCTGCCTTTTGGGTTGGAGCTTCTCGTGGTTTGAGGCCTGGCTTGCTCCACCCCCTGCTCTTGAGATTCTCGCGGAAGTGGGCTGCATTTTGGCTGCCTTTTGGGCTGGAGCTTCTCGTGGTTTGAGGCCTGGCTTGCTCCACCCCCTGCTCTTGATATTCTCCTGGACGTGGGCTGCATTTTGGCTGCTTTTTGGGCTGGAGCTTGTTGTGGTTTGAGGCCTGGCTTGCTCCACAACCTGCTCTTGAGATTCTCCCGGATGTGGGCTGGATTTTGGCTGCCTTTTGGGCTGGAGCTTCTCGTGGTTTGAGGCCTGGCTTGCTCCACCCCCTGCTCTTGAGATTCTCCTAGATGTGGGCTGCATTTTGGCTGCCTTTAGGGCTGGAGCTTCTCGTGGTTTGAGGCCTGGCTTGCTCCACCCCCTGCTCTTGAGATTCTCCCGGATGTGGGCTGCATTTTGGCTGTCTTTCGGGCTGGAGCTTCTCGTGATTTGAGGCCTGGCTTGCTCCACCCCCTGCTCTTGAGATTCTCCCGGATGTGGGCTGCATTTTGGCTGCCTTTTGGGCTGGAGCTTCTCGTGGTTTGAGGCCTGGCTTGCTCCACCCCCTGCTCTTGAGATTCTCCCGGATGTGGACTGGATTTTGGCTGCCTTTTGGGCTGGAGCTTCTCGTGATTTGAGGCCTGGCTTGCTCCACCCCCTGCTTTTGATTTTCTCCCGGATGTGGGCTGGATTTTGGCTGCCTTTTGGGCTGGAGCTTCTCGTGGTTTGAGGCCTGGCTTGCTCCACCCCCTGCTCTTGATATTCTCCCGCATGTGGGCTGGATTTTGGCTGCCTTTTGGGCTGGAGCTTCTCGTGGTTTGAGCCTTGGTTTGCTTAAACCCCTGCTCTTCAGATTCTCCCGGATGTGGGCTGCATTTTGGCTGAATTTTGGGCTGGGGCTTCTCGTGGTTTGAGGCCTGACTTGCTCCACCCCCTGCTCTTGAGATTCTCCTGGATGTGGGCTGCATTTTGGCTGATTTTTGGGCTGGAGCTTCTCGTGGTTTGAGGCCTGGCTTGCTCCACCCCCTGCTCTTGATATTCTCCCGGACTTGGGCTGCATTTTGGCTGCTTTTTGCGCTGGAGCTTGTTGTGGTTTGAGGCCTGGCTTGCTCCACGACCTGCTCTTGAGATTCTCCCGGATGTGGGCTGGATTTTGGCTGCCTTTTGGGCTGGAGCTTCTCGTGATTTGAGGCCTGGCTTGCTCCACCCCCTGCTTTTGATTTTCTCCCGGATGTGGGCTGGATTTTGGCTGCCTTTTGGGCTGGAGCTTCTCGTGGTTTGAGGCCTGGCTTGCTCCACCCCCTGCTCTTGATATTCTCCCGCATGTGGGCTGAATTTTGGCTGCCTTTTGGGCTGGAGCTTCTCGTGGTTTGAGCCTTGGTTTGCTTAAACCCCTGCTCTTCAGATTCTCCCGGATGTGGGCTGCATTTTGGCTGAATTTTGGGCTGGGGCTTCTCGTGGTTTGAGGCCTGACTTGCTCCACCCCCTGCTCTTGAGATTCTCCTGGATGTGGGCTGCATTTTGGCTGATTTTTGGGCTGGAGCTTCTCGTGGTTTGAGGCCTGGCTTGCTCCACCCCCTGCTCTTGATATTCTCCCGGACTTGGGCTGCATTTTGGCTGCTTTTTGCGCTGGAGCTTGTTGTGGTTTGAGGCCTGGCTTGCTCCACGACCTGCTCTTGAGATTCTCCCGGATGTGGGCTGGATTTTGGCTGCCTTTTGGGCTGGAGCTTCTCGTGGTTTGAGCCCTGGCTTGCTCCACCCCCTGCTCTTGATACTCTCCTGGATGTGGACTGGATTTTGGCTGCCTTTTGGGCCGGTTGCTTCTCGTGGTTTGAGGCCTGGCTTGCTCCACCCCCTGCTCTTGAGATTCTCCCGGATGTGGGCTGCATTTTGGCTGCCTTTTGGGCTGGAGCTTCTCGTGGTTTGAGGCCTGGCTTGCTCCACCCCCTGCTCTTGAGATTCTCCTAGATGTGGGCTGCATTTTGGCTGCCTTTAGGGCTGGAGCTTCTCGTGGTTTGAGGCCTGGCTTGCTCCACCCCCTGCTCTTGAGATTCTCCCTGATGTGGGCTGCATTTTGGCTGCCTTTTGGGCTGGAGAATCTCTAGGTTTGAGGCCTGCCTTGCTCCACCCCCTGCTCTTGAGATTCTCCTGGATGTGGGCTGCATTTGGCTGCCTTTTGGGCTGGAGCTTCTCGTGATTTGAGGCCTGGCTTGCTCCACCCCCTGCTCTTGAGATTCTCCTGGATGTGGGCTGCATTTTGGCTGCCTTTTGGGCTGGAGCTTCTCGTGATTTGAGGCCTGGCTTGCTCCACCCCCTGCTCTTGAGATTCTCCCTGATGTGGGCTGCATTTTCGCTGCATTTTGGGCTGGAGCTTCTTGTGGTTTGAGGCCTGGCTTGCTCCACCCCCTGCTCTTGAGATTCTCCCGGATGTGGGCTGCATTTTGGCTGACTTTTGGGCTGGAGCTTCTCGTGGTTTGAGGCCTGGCTTGCTCCACCCCCTGCTCTTGAGATTCTCCCTGATGTGGGCTGCATTTTGGCTGCCTTTTGGGCTGGAGCTTCTCGTGGTTTGAGGCCTGGCTTGCTCCACCCCCTGCTCTTGAGATTCTCCCGGATGTGGGCTGCATTTTGGCTGACTTTTGGGCTGGAGCTTCTCGTGGTTTGAGGCCTGGCTTGCTCCACCCCCTGCTCTTGAGATTCTCCCGGACGTGGGCTGCATTTTGGCTGCTTTTTGGGCTGGAGCTTGTTGTGGTTTGAACCCTGGCTTGCTCCATCCCCTGCTCTTGAGTTTCTCCCGGATGTGCGCTGGATTTTGGCTGCCTTTTGGGCTGGAGCTTCTCGTGGTTTGAGCCCTGGCTTGCTCCAACCCCTGCTCTTGATACTCTCCCGGATGTGGACTGGATTTTGGCTGCCTTTTGGGCCGGTTGCTTCTCGTGGTTTGAGGCCTGGCTTGCTCCACCCCCTGCTCTTGAGATTCTCCCGGATGTGGGCTACATTTTGGCTGCCTTTTGGGCTGGAGCTTCTCGTGGTTTGAGGCCTGGCTTGCTCCACCCCCTGCTCTTGAGATTCTCCCGGATGTGGGCTGCATTTTGGCTGCATTTTGGGCTGGAGCTTCTCGTGGTTTGAGGCCTGGCTTGCTCCACCCCCTGCTCTTGAGATTCTCCCGGATGTGGTCTGCATTTTGGCTGCCTTTTGGGTTGGAGTTTCTCGTGGTTTGAGGCCTGGCTTGCTCCACGCGCTGCTCTTGAGATTCTCCCGGATGTGGGCTGCATTTTGGCTGCCTTTTGGGCTGGAGCTTCTCGTGGTTTGAGCCCTGGCTTGCTCCAACCCCTGCTCTTGATATTCTCCCGGATGTGGACTGGATTTTGGCTGCCTTTTGCGCTGGACCTTCTCGTGATTTGAGGCCTGGCTTGCTCCACCCCCTGCTTTTGATTTTCTCAAGGATGTGGGCTGGATTTTGGCTGCATTTTGGGCTGGAGCTTCTCGTGGTTTGAAGCCTGGCTTGCTCCACCCCCTGCTATTGAGATTCTCCCGCATGTGGGCTGGATTTTGGCTGCCTTTTGGGCTGGAGCTTCTCGTGGTTTGAGCCTTGGTTTGCTTAAACCCCTGCTCTTCAGATTCTCCCGGATGTGGGCTGCATTTTGGCTGACTTTTGGGCTGGGGCTTCTCGTGGTTTGAGGCCTGGCTTGCTCCACCCCCTGCTCTTGATTTTCTCCTCGATGTGGGCTGGAATTTGGCTGCGTTTTGGGCTGGAGCTTCTCGTGGTTTGAGCCCTGGCTTGCTCCACCCCCTGATCTTGAGATTCACCCAGATGTGGGCTGGATTTTGGCTGCCTTTTGGGCTGGAGCTTCTCGTGGTTTGAGGCCTGGCTTGCTCCACCCCCTGCTCTTGAGATTCTCCCGGATGTGGGCTGCATTTTGGCTGCCTTTTGGGCTGGAGCTTCTCGTGGTTTGAGACCTGGCTTGCCCCACACCCTACTCTTGAGATTCTCCCGGATTTGGGCTGGAATTTGGCTTTCTTTTGGGCTGGAGCTTCTCGTGGTTTGAGGCCTGGCTTGCTCCAACCCCTGCTCTTGATATTCTCCCGGATGTGGGCTGCATTTTGGCTGCCTTTTGGGCTGGAGCTTCTCGTGGTTTGAGGCCTGCCTTGCTCCACCCCCTGCTCTTGAGATTCTCCCAGATGTGGGCTGCATTTTGGCTGCCTTTTGGGCTGGAGCTTCTCGTGGTTTGAGGCCTGGCTTGCTCCACCCCCTGCTCTTGAGATTCTCCCGGATGTGGGCTGCATTTTGGCTGCCTTTATGGCTGGAGCTTCTCGTGGTTTGAGGCCTGGCTTGCTCCACCCCCTGCTCTTGAGTTTCTCCCGGATGTGGGCTGCATTTTGGCTGCCTTTAGGGCTGGAGCTTCTCGTGGTTTGAGGCCTGGCTTGCTCCACCCCCTGCTCTTGAGATTCTCCCGGATGTGGTCTGCATGTTGGCTGCCTTTTGGGCTGGAGTTTCTCGTGGTTTGAGGCCTGGCTTGCTCCACCCCCTTCTCTTGAGATTCTCCCGGATGTGGGCTGGAATTTCGCTTTCTTTTTGGCTGGAGCTTCTCGTGGTTTGAGGCCTGGCTTGCTCCAGCCCCTGCTCTTGAGATTCTCCCGGAGGTGGGCTGCATTTTGGCTGCCTTTTGAACTGGAGCTTCCCGTGGTTTGAGGCCTGGCTTGCTCCACCCCCTACTCTGGAGATTCTCCCAGATGTCGGCTGGATTATGGCTGACTTTTGGGCTGGAGCTTCTCGTGGTTTGAGGCCTGCCTTGCTCCACCCCCTGCTCTTGAGATTCTCCCGGATGTGGTCTGCATTTTGGCTGCCTTTTGGGCTGGAGTTTCTCGTGGTTTGAGGCCTGGCTTGCTCCACCCCCTGCTCTTGAGATTCTCGTGGAGGTGGGCTGGAGTTTGCCTGCCTTTTGGGCTGGAGCTTTTCGTGGTTTGAGGCCTGGCTTGCTCCACCCCCTGCTCTTGATATTCTCCCGGACGTGGGCTGCATTTTCGCTGCCTTTTGGGCTGGAGCTTCTCGTGGTTTGAGGCCTGGCTTGCTCCAACCCCTGCTCTTGATATTCTCCCGTATGTGGGGTGGATTTTGGCTGCATTTTGGGCTGGAGCTTCTCGTGGTTTGAGGCCTGGCTTGCTCCACCCCCTGCTCTTGAGATTCTCCCGGAGGTGGGCTGGATTTTGGCTGCCTTTTGGGCTGGAGCTTCTCGTGGTTTGAGGCCTGGCTTGCTCCAACCCCTGCTCTTGAGATTCTCCCGGAGGTGGGCTGGATTTTGGCTGCCTTTTGGGCTGGAGCTTCTCGTGGTTTGAGGCCTGCCTTGCTCCACCCCCTGCTCTTGAGATTCTCCGGGATGTGGGCTGCATTTTGGCTGCCTTTTGGGCTGGAGCTTCTCGTGGTTTGAGACCTGGCTTGCTCCACCCCCTGCTCTTGAGATTCTCCCGGATGTGGGCTGGAATTTGACTTTCTTTTTGGCTGGAGCTTCTCGTGGTTTGAGGCCTGGCTTGCTCCAACCCCTGCTCTTGATATTCTCTTAGAGGTGGGCTGCATTTTGGCTGCCTTTTGGGCTGGAGCTTCTCGTGGTTTGAGGCCTGGCTTGCTCCACCCCCTGCTCTTGAGATTCTCCCGGATGTGGGCTGCATTTTGGCTGCCTTTTGGGCTGGAGCTTCTCGTGGTTTGAGGCCTGGCTTGCTCCACCCCCTGCTCTTGAGATTCTCCCGCATGTGGGCTGCATTTTGGCTGCCTTTTTGGCTGGAGCTTCTCGTGGTTTGAGGCCTGGCTTAATCCACCCCCTGCTCTTGAGATTCTCAAGGAGGTGGGCTGGATTTTGGCTGCCTTTTGGGCTGGAGCTTCTCGTGGTTTGAGGCCTGGCTTGCTCCAACCCCTGCTCTTGAGATTCTCCCGGAGGTGGGCTGGATTTTGGCTGCCTTTTGGGCTGGAGCTTCTCGTGGTTTGAGGCCTGCCTTGCTCCACCCCCTGCTCTTGAGATTCTCCGGGATGTGGGCTGCATTTTGGCTGCCTTTTGGGCTGGAGCTTCTCGTGGTTTGAGACCTGGCTTGCTCCACCCCCTGCTCTTGAGATTCTCCCGGATGTGGGCTGGAATTTGACTTTCTTTTTGGCTGGAGCTTCTCGTGGTTTCAGGCCTGGCTTGCTCCACCCCCTTCTCTTGAGATTCTCCCGGATGTGGGCTGGATTTTGGCTTTCTTTTGGGCTGGAGCTTCTCGTGGTTTGAGGCCTGGCTTGCTCCAACCCCTGCTCTTGAGATTCTCCCGGACGTGGGCTGGAGTTTGCCTGCCTTTTGGGCTGGAGCTTCTCGTGGTTTGAGGCCTGGCTTGCTCCACACCCTGCTCTTGAGATTCTCCCGGACGTGGGCTGCATTTTGGCTGCCTTTTGGGCTGGAGCTTCTCGTGGTTTGAGCCCTGGCTTGCTCCACCCCCTGCTCTTGAGATTCTCCCAGATGTGGGCTGCATTTTGGCTGCCTTTTGGGCTGGAGCTTCTCGTGGTTTGAGGCCTGGCTTTCTCCAACCCCTGCTCTTGAGATTCTTCCAGAGGTGGGCTGCATTTTGGCTGCCTTTTGGGCTGGAGCTTCTCGTGGTTTGAGGCCTGGCTTGCTCCAACCCCCTGCTCTTGAGATTCTCCCGGATGTGGGCTGGATTTTGGCTGCATTTTGGGCTGGAGCTTCTCGTGGTTTGAGGCCTGGCTTGCTCCACCCCCTGCTCTTGAGATTCTCCCGGATGTGGGCTGCATTTTGGCTGCATTTTGGGCTGGAGCTTCTCGTGGTTTGAGGCCTGGCTTGCTCCACCCCCTGCTCTTGATATTCTTCCGGAGGTGGGCTGCATTTTGGCTGCCTTTTGGGCTGGAGCTTCTCGTGGTTTGAGGCTTGGCTTGCTCCACCCCCTTCTCTTGAGATTCTCCCGGATGTGGGCTGCATTTTGGCTGCATTTTGGGCTGGAGCTTCTCGTGGTTTGAGGCCTGCCTTGCTCCACCCCCTGCTCTTGAGATTCTCCCGGATGTGGGCTGCATTTTGGCTGCCTTTAGGGCTGGAGCTTCTCGTGGTTTGAGGCCTGGCTTGCTCCACCCCCTGCTCTTGAGATTCTCCCGGATGTGGTCTGCATTTTGGCTGCCTATTGGGCTGGAGTTTCTCGTGGTTTGAGGCCTGGCTTGCTCCACCCCCTGCTCTTGAGATTCTCGTGGAGGTGGGCTGGAGTTTGCCTGCCTTTTGGGCTGGAGCTTTTCGTGGTTTGAGGCCTGGCTTGCTCCACCCCCTGCTCTTGATATTCTCCCGGACGTGGGCTGCATTTTGGCTGCCTTTTGGGCTGGAGCTTCTCGTGGTTTGAGGCCTGGCTTGCTCCAACCCCTGCTCTTGATATTCTCCCGTATGTGGGGTGGATTTTGGCTGCATTTTGGGCTGGAGCTTCTCGTGGTTTGAGGCCTGGCTTGCTCCACCCCCTGCTCTTGATATTCTCCCGGATGTGGGCTGGATTTTGGCTGCCTTTTGGGCTGGAGCTTCTCGTGGTTTGAGGCCTGGCTTGCTCCACCCCCTGCTCTTGAGATTCTCCCAGATGTGGGCTGGAATTTGACTTTCTTTTTGGCTGGAGCTTCTCGTGGTTTGAGGCCTGGCTTGCTCCAACCCCTGCTCTTGATATACTCTTAGAGGTGGGCTGCATTTTGGCTGCTTTTTTGGCTGGAGCTTCTCGTGGTTTGAGACCTGGCTTGCTCCACCCCCTACTCTTGAGATTCTCCCGGATGTGGGCTGGAATTTGGCTTTCTTTTGGGCTGGAGCTTCTCATGGTTTGAGGCCTGGCTTGCTCCAACCCCTGCTCTTGAGATTCTCCCGGATGTGGGCTGGATTTTGGCTGCCTTTTGGGCTGGAGCTTCTCGTGGTTTGAGGCCTGGCTTGCTCAACCCCTGCTCTTGAGATTCTCCCGCATATGGGCTGGATTTTGGCTGCATTTTGGGCTGGAGATTCTCGTGGTTTGAGGCCTGGCTTGCTCCACCCCCTGCTCTTGAGATTCTCCCGGATGTGGGCTGGATTTTGGCTGCCTTTTGGGCTGGAGCTTCTCGTGGTTTGAGGCCTGGCTTGCTCCACCCCCTGCACTTGAGATTCTCCCGGATGTGGGCTGGAGTTTGGCTGCCTTTTGGGCTGGAGCTTCTCGTGGTTTGAGCCCTGGCTTGCTCCACCCCCTGCTCTTGAGATTCTCGTGGAGGTGGGCTGGAGTTTGCCTGCCTTTTGGGCTGGAGCTTTTCGTGGTTTGAGGCCTGGCTTGCTCCACCCCCTCTCTTGATATTCTCCCGGACGTGAGCTGCATTTTCGCTGCCTTTTGGGCTGGAGCTTCTCGTGGTTTGAGGCCTGGCTTGCTCCAACCCCTGCTCTTGAAATTCTCCCGGAGGTGGGCTGCATTTTGGCTGCATTTTGGGCTGGAGCTTCTCGTGGTTTGAGGCCTGGCTTGCTCCACCCCCTGCTCTTGAGATTCTCCCGGAGGTGGGCTGGATTTTGGCTGCCTTTTGGGCTGGAGCTTCTCGTGGTTTGAGGCCTGGCTTGCTCCAACCCCTGCTCTTGAGATTCTCCCGGAGGTGGGCTGGATTTTGGCTGCCTTTTGGGCTGGAGCTTCTCATGGTTTGAGGCCTGGCTTGCTCCAACCCCTGCTCTTGAGATTCTCCCGGAGGTGGGCTGGATTTTGGCTGCCTTTTGGGCTGGAGCTTCTCGTGGTTTGAGGCCTGGCTTGCTCCACCCCCTGCTCTTGAGATTCTCCCGGATGTGGTCTGCATTTTGGCTGCCTTTAGGGCTGGAGCTTCTCGTGGTTTGAGGCCTGGCTTGCTCCACCCCCTGCTCTTGAGATTCTCCCGGACGTGGGCTGCATTTTGGCTGCCTTTTGGGCTGGAGCTTCTCGTGGTTTGAGGCCTGGCTTGCTCCACCCCCTGCTCTTGAGATTCTCACGGATGTGGGCTGGAATTTGGCTGAATTTTGGGCTGGAGCTTCTCGTGGTTTGAGGCCTGGCTTGCTCCACCCCCTGCTCTTGAGATTCTCCCGGACGTGGGCTGCATTTTGGCTGCATTTTGGGCTGGAGCTTCTCGTGGTTTCAGGCCTGGCTTGCTCCACCCCCTGCTCTTGAGATTCTCACGGATGTGGGCTGGAATTTGGCTTTCTTTTGGGCTGGAGCTTCTCGTGGTTTGAGCCCTGGCTTGCTCCAACCCCATGCTCTTGATATTCTCCCGCATGTGGGCTGGATTTTGGCTGCCTTTTCGGCTGGAGCTTCTCGTGGTTTGAGGCCTGGCTTGCTCCACCCCCTGCTCTTGAGATTCTCCCGGATGTGGGCTGGAATTTGGCTTTCTTTTGGGCTGGAGCTTCTCGTGGTTTGAGGCCTGGCTTGCTCCAACCCCTACTCTTGAGATTCTCCCGCATGTGGGCTGGATTTTGGCTGCCTTTTGGGCTGGAGCTTCTCGTGGTTTGAGGCCTGCCTTGCTCCACCCCCTGCTCTTGAGATTCTCCCGGATGTGGGCTGCATTTTGGCTGCATTTTATGCTGGGGCTTCTCGTGGTTTGAGGCCTGGCTTGCTCCACCCCCTGCTCTTGAGATTCTCGTGGAGGTGGGCTGGAGTTTGGCTGCCTTTTGGGCTGGAGCTTCTCGAGGTTTGAGGCCTGCCTTGCTCCACCCCCTGCTCTTGAGATTCTCCCGGATGTGGTCTGCATTTTGGCTGCCATTTGGGCTGGAGCTTCTTGTGGTTTGAGGCCTGGCTTGCTCCACCCCCTGCTCTTGAGATTCTCCAGGAAGTGGTCTTAAGTTTGCCAGCCTTTTGGGCTGGAGCTTCTCGTGGTTTGAGGCCTGGCTTCTTCCACACCCTGCTCTTGAGATTCTCCCGGAGGTGGGCTGGAGTTTGGCTGCCTTTTGGGCTGGAGCTTCTCGTGGTTTGAGGCCTGGCTTGCTCCACCCCCTGCTCTTGAGATTCTCCCGGATATGGTCTGGATTTTGGCTTTCTTTTGGGCTGGAGTTTCTCGTGGTTTGAGGTCTGGCTTGCTCCACCCCCTGCTCTTGAGATTCTCCCGGATGTGGGCTGCATTTTGACTGCCTTTTGGGCTGGAGCTTCTCGAGGTTTGAGGCCTGGCTTGCTCCACCCCCTGCTCTTGAGATTCTCCCAGATGTGGGCTGGAGTTTGGCTGCCTTTTGGGCTGGAGCTTCTCGTGGTTTGAGGCCTGGCTTCCTCCACCACCTGCTCTTGAGATTCTTCCAGAGGGGGGCTGCATTTTGGCTGCCTTTTGGGCTGGAGCTTCTCGTGGTTTGAGGCCTGGCTTGCTCCAACCCCTGCTCTTGATATTCTCTTAGAGGTGGGCTGCATTTTGGCTGCCTTTTTGGCTGGAGCTTCTCGTGGTTTGAGACCTGGCTTGCTCCACCCCCTACTCTTGAGATTCTCCCGGATGTGGGCTGGAATTTGGCTTTCTTTTGGGCTGGAGCTTCTCGTGGTTTGAGGCCTGGCTTGCTCCAACCCCTGCTCTTGATATTCTCCCGTATGTGGGCTGGATTTTGGCTGCCTTGTGGGCTGGAGCTTCTCGTGGTTTGAGGCCTGGCTTGCTCCACCCCCTGCTCTTGAGTTTCTCCCGGATGTGGGCTGCATTTTGGCTGCCTTTTTGGCTGGAGCTTCTCGTGGTTTGAGGCCTGGCTTGCTCCACCCCCTGCTCTTGAGATTCTCCCGGATGTGTGGTGCATTTTGGCTGCCTTTTGGGCTGGAGCTTCTCGTGGTTTGAGGCCTGGCTTGCTCAACCCCTGCTCTTGAGATTCTCCCGCATATGGGCTGGATTTTGGCTGCCTTTTGGGCTGCAGCTTCTCGTGGTTTGAGGCCTGGCTTGCTCCACCCCCTGCTCTTGAGATTCTCGTGGAGGTGGGCTGGAGTTTGCCTGCCTTTTGGGCTGGAGCTTCTCGTGGTTTGAGGCCTGCCTTGCTCCACCCCCTGCTCTTGAGATTCTCCCGGACGTGGGCTGCATTTTCGCTGCCTTTTGGGCTGGAGCTTCTCGTGGTTTGAGGCCTGGCTTGCTCCACCCCCTGCTCTTGAAATTCTCCCGGAGGTGGGCTGCATTTTGGCTGCATTTTGGGCTGGAGCTTCTCGTGGTTTGAGGCCTGGCTTGCTCCACCCCCTGCTCTTGAGATTCTCCCGGAGGTGGGCTGGATTTTGGCTGCCTTTTGGGCTGGAGCTTCTCGTGGTTTGAGGCCTGGCTTGCTCCAACCCCTGCTCTTGAGATTCTGCCCGATGTGGGCTGCATTTTGGCTGCATTTTGGGCTGGAGCTTGTCGTGGTTTGAGGCCTGGCTTGCTCCACCCCCTGCTCTTGAGATTCTCCCGGATGTGGGCTGCATTTTGGCTGCATTTTATGCTGGGGCTTCTCGTGGTTTGAGGCCTGTCTTGCTCCACCCACTGCTCTTCATATTCTCCCGGATGTGGGCTGGAGTTTGGCTGCCTTTTGGGCTGCAGCTTCTCGAGGTTTGAGGCCTGCCTTGCTCCACCCCCTGCTCCTGAGATTCTCCCGCATGTAGTCTGCATTTTGGCTGCCATTTGGGCTGGAGCTTCTTGTGGTTTGAGGCCTGCCTTGCTCCACCCCCTGCTCTTGAGATTCTCCCGGATGTGGGCTGCATTTTGGCTGCCTTTTGACCTGGAGCTTCTCGTGGTTTGAGGCCTGGCTTGCTCCACCCCCTGCTCTTGAGATTCTCCCGGATGTGGGCTGCATTTTGGCTGCCTTTTGGGCTGGAGCTTCTGGAGGTTTGAGGCCTGGCTTGCTCCACCCCCTGCTCTTGAGATTCTCCCAGATGTGGGCTGGAGTTTGGCTGCCTTTTGGGCTGGAGCTTCTCGTGGTTTGAGGCCTGGCTTGCTCCACCCCCTGCACTTGAGATTCTCCCGGATGTGGGCTGCATTTTGGCTGCCTTTTGGGCTGGAGCTTCTCGTGGTTTGAGGCCTGGCTTGCTCCACCCCCTGCTCTTGAGATTCTCCCGGATGTGGGCTGCATTTTCGCTGCCTTTTGGGCTGGAGCTTCTCGAGGTTTGAGGCCTGGCTTGCTCCACCCCCTGCTCTTGAGATTCTTTGGGATGTGGGCTGCATTTTGGCTGCATTTTGGGCTGAAGCTTCTCGTGGTTTGAGGCCTGGCTTCCTCCACCACCTGCTCTTGAGATTCTTCCAGAGGGGGGCTGCATTTTGGCTGCCTTTTGGGCTGGAGCTTCTCGTGGTTTGAGGCCTGGCTTGCTCCAACCCCTGCTCTTGATATTCTCTTAGAGGTGGGCTGCATTTTGGCTGCCTTTTTGGCTGGAGCTTCTCGTGGTTTGAGACCTGGCTTGCTCCACCCCCTACTCTTGAGATTCTCCCGGATGTGGGCTGGAATTTGGCTTTCTTTTGGGCTGGAGCTTCTCGTGGTTTGAGGCCTGGCTTGCTCCAACCCCTGCTCTTGATATTCTCCCGTATGTGGGCTGGATTTTGGCTGCCTTGTGGGCTGGAGCTTCTCGTGGTTTGAGGCCTGGCTTGCTCCACCCCCTGCTCTTGAGTTTCTCCCGGATGTGGGCTGCATTTTGGCTGCCTTTTTGGCTGGAGCTTCTCGTGGTTTGAGGCCTGGCTTGCTCCAACCCCCTGCTCTTGAGATTCTCCCAGATGTGTGGTGCATTTTGGCTGCCTTTTGGGCTGGAGCTTCTCGTGGTTTGAGGCCTGGCTTGCTCAACCCCTGCTCTTGAGATTCTCCCGCATATGGGCTGGATTTTGGCTGCCTTTTGGGCTGCAGCTTCTCGTGGTTTGAGGCCTGGCTTGCTCCACCCCCTGCTCTTGAGATTCTCGTGGAGGTGGGCTGGAGTTTGCCTGCCTTTTGGGCTGGAGCTTTTCGTGGTTTGAGGCCTGGCTTGCTCCACCCCCTGCTCTTGAGATTCTCCCGGACGTGGGCTGCATTTTCGCTGCCTTTTGGGCTGGAGCTTCTCGTGGTTTGAGGCCTGGCTTGCTCCACCCCCTGCTCTTGAAATTCTCCCGGAGGTGGGCTGCATTTTGGCTGCATTTTGGGCTGGAGCTTCTCGTGGTTTGAGGCCTGGCTTGCTCCACCCCCTGCTCTTGAGATTCTCCCGGAGGTGGGCTGGATTTTGGCTGCCTTTTGGGCTGGAGCTTCTCGTGGTTTGAGGCCTGGCTTGCTCCAACCCCTGCTCTTGAGATTCTGCCCGATGTGGGCTGCATTTTGGCTGCATTTTGGGCTGGAGCTTGTCGTGGTTTGAGGCCTGGCTTGCTCCACCCCCTGCTCTTGAGATTCTCCCGGATGTGGGCTGCATTTTGGCTGCATTTTATGCTGGGGCTTCTCGTGGTTTGAGGCCTGTCTTGCTCCACCCACTGCTCTTCATATTCTCCCGGATGTGGGCTGGAGTTTGGCTGCCTTTTGGGCTGCAGCTTCTCGAGGTTTGAGGCCTGCCTTGCTCCACCCCCTGCTCCTGAGATTCTCCCGCATGTAGTCTGCATTTTGGCTGCCATTTGGGCTGGAGCTTCTCGTGGTTTGAGGCCTGGCTTGCTCCACACCCTGCTCTTGAGATTCTCCAGGAAGTGGGCTGGATTTTGGCTGCCTTTTGGGCTGGAGCTTCTCGTGGTTTGAGGCCTGGCTTGCTCCACCCCGTGCTCTTGAGATTCTCCCGGATGTGGGCTGCATTTTCGCTGCCTTTTGGGCTGGAGCTTCTTGTGGTTTGAGGCCTGCCTTGCTCCACCCCCTGCTCTTGAGATTCTCCCGGATGTGGGCTGCATTTTGGCTGCCTTTTGAGCTGGAGCTTCTCGTGGTTTGAGGCCTGGCTTGCTCCACCCCCTGCTCTTGAGATTCTCCCGGATGTGGGCTGCATTTTGGCTGCCTTTTGGGCTGGAGCTTCTCGTGGTTTGAGGCCTGGCTTGCTCCACACCCTGCTCTTGAGATTCTTCCAGAGGTGGGCTGCATTTTGGCTGCCTTTTGGGCTGGAGCTTCTCGTGGTTTGAGGCCTGGCTTGCTCCACCCCCTGCTCTTGATATTCTCCCGGATGTGGGCTGCATTTTGGCTGCCTTTAGGGCTGGAGCTTCTCGAGGTTTGAGGCCTGGCTTGCTCCACCCCCTGCTCTTGAGATTCTCCCAGAGGTGGGCTGGAGTTTGGCTGCCTTTTGGGCTGGAGCTTCTCGTGGTTTGAGGCCTGGCTTGCTCCACCCCCTGCTCTTGAGATTCTCCCGGATGTGGGCTGGAGTTTGGCTGCCTTTTGGGCTGGAGCTTCTCGTGGTTTGAGGCCTGGCTTGCTCCACCCCCTGCTCTTGAGATTCTGCCCGATGTGGGCTGCATTTTGGCTGCATTTTGGGCTGGAGCTTCTCGTGGTTTGAGGCCTGCCTTGCTCCACCCCCTGCTCTTGAGATTCTCCCGGATGTGGGCTGCATTTTGGCTGCATTTTGGGCTGGAGTTTCTCGAGGTTTGAGACCTGGCTTGCTCCACCCCCTGCTCTTGAGATTCTCCCGGAGGTGGGCTGGAGTTTGGCTGCCTTTTGGGCTGGAGCTTCTCGAGGTTTGAGGCCTGCCTTGCTCCACACCCTGCTCTTGAGATTCTCCCGGATGTGGTCTGCATTTTGGCTGCCATTTGGGCTGGAGATTCTTGTGGTTTGAGGCCTGGCTTGCTCCAACCCCTGCTCTTGAGATTCTCCAGGAAGTGGTCTTAAGTTTGCCTGCCTTTTGGGCTGGAGCTTCTCGTGGTTTGAGGCCTGGCTTGCTCCACCCCCTGCTCTTGAGTTTCTCCCGGATGTGGGCTGCATTTTGGCTGCCTTTTTGGCTGGAGCTTCTCGTGGTTTGAGGCCTGGCTTGCTCCAACCCCCTGCTCTTGAGATTCTCCCAGATGTGTGGTGCATTTTGGCTGCCTTTTGGGCTGGAGCTTCTCGTGGTTTGAGGCCTGGCTTGCTCAACCCCTGCTCTTGAGATTCTCCCGCATATGGGCTGGATTTTGGCTGCCTTTTGGGCTGCAGCTTCTCGTGGTTTGAGGCCTGGCTTGCTCCACCCCCTGCTCTTGAGATTCTCGTGGAGGTGGGCTGGAGTTTGCCTGCCTTTTGGGCTGGAGCTTTTCGTGGTTTGAGGCCTGGCTTGCTCCACCCCCTGCTCTTGAGATTCTCCCGGACGTGGGCTGCATTTTCGCTGCCTTTTGGGCTGGAGCTTCTCGTGGTTTGAGGCCTGGCTTGCTCCACCCCCTGCTCTTGAAATTCTCCCGGAGGTGGGCTGCATTTTGGCTGCATTTTGGGCTGGAGCTTCTCGTGGTTTGAGGCCTGGCTTGCTCCACCCCCTGCTCTTGAGATTCTCCCGGAGGTGGGCTGGATTTTGGCTGCCTTTTGGGCTGGAGCTTCTCGTGGTTTGAGGCCTGGCTTGCTCCAACCCCTGCTCTTGAGATTCTGCCCGATGTGGGCTGCATTTTGGCTGCATTTTGGGCTGGAGCTTGTCGTGGTTTGAGGCCTGGCTTGCTCCACCCCCTGCTCTTGAGATTCTCCCGGATGTGGGCTGCATTTTGGCTGCATTTTATGCTGGGGCTTCTCGTGGTTTGAGGCCTGTCTTGCTCCACCCACTGCTCTTCATATTCTCCCGGATGTGGGCTGGAGTTTGGCTGCCTTTTGGGCTGCAGCTTCTCGAGGTTTGAGGCCTGCCTTGCTCCACCCCCTGCTCCTGAGATTCTCCCGCATGTAGTCTGCATTTTGGCTGCCATTTGGGCTGGAGCTTCTCGTGGTTTGAGGCCTGGCTTGCTCCACACCCTGCTCTTGAGATTCTCCAGGAAGTGGGCTGGATTTTGGCTGCCTTTTGGGCTGGAGCTTCTCGTGGTTTGAGGCCTGGCTTGCTCCACCCCGTGCTCTTGAGATTCTCCCGGATGTGGGCTGCATTTTCGCTGCCTTTTGGGCTGGAGCTTCTTGTGGTTTGAGGCCTGCCTTGCTCCACCCCCTGCTCTTGAGATTCTCCCGGATGTGGGCTGCATTTTGGCTGCCTTTTGAGCTGGAGCTTCTCGTGGTTTGAGGCCTGGCTTGCTCCACCCCCTGCTCTTGAGATTCTCCCGGATGTGGGCTGCATTTTGGCTGCCTTTTGGGCTGGAGCTTCTCGTGGTTTGAGGCCTGGCTTGCTCCACACCCTGCTCTTGAGATTCTTCCAGAGGTGGGCTGCATTTTGGCTGCCTTTTGGGCTGGAGCTTCTCGTGGTTTGAGGCCTGGCTTGCTCCACCCCCTGCTCTTGATATTCTCCCGGATGTGGGCTGCATTTTGGCTGCCTTTAGGGCTGGAGCTTCTCGAGGTTTGAGGCCTGGCTTGCTCCACCCCCTGCTCTTGAGATTCTCCCAGAGGTGGGCTGGAGTTTGGCTGCCTTTTGGGCTGGAGCTTCTCGTGGTTTGAGGCCTGGCTTGCTCCACCCCCTGCTCTTGAGATTCTCCCGGATGTGGGCTGGAGTTTGGCTGCCTTTTGGGCTGGAGCTTCTCGTGGTTTGAGGCCTGGCTTGCTCCACCCCCTGCTCTTGAGATTCTGCCCGATGTGGGCTGCATTTTGGCTGCATTTTGGGCTGGAGCTTCTCGTGGTTTGAGGCCTGCCTTGCTCCACCCCCTGCTCTTGAGATTCTCCCGGATGTGGGCTGCATTTTGGCTGCATTTTGGGCTGGAGTTTCTCGAGGTTTGAGACCTGGCTTGCTCCACCCCCTGCTCTTGAGATTCTCCCGGAGGTGGGCTGGAGTTTGGCTGCCTTTTGGGCTGGAGCTTCTCGAGGTTTGAGGCCTGCCTTGCTCCACACCCTGCTCTTGAGATTCTCCCGGATGTGGTCTGCATTTTGGCTGCCATTTGGGCTGGAGATTCTTGTGGTTTGAGGCCTGGCTTGCTCCAACCCCTGCTCTTGAGATTCTCCAGGAAGTGGTCTTAAGTTTGCCT
The DNA here is from genome assembly GCA_027574665.1 of Rhynochetos jubatus. NCBI lineage: Eukaryota > Metazoa > Chordata > Aves > Eurypygiformes > Rhynochetidae > Rhynochetos > Rhynochetos jubatus. The sequence continues at coordinate 2,695,257 of CM050669.1, forward strand.
GCCTTTTGGGCTGGAGCTTCTCGTGGTTTGAGGCCTGGCTTGCTCCACCCCCTGCTCTTGAGATTCTCCCGGACGTGGGCTGCATTGTGGCTGCCTTTTGGGCTGGAGCTTCTCGTGATTTGAGGCCTGGCTTGCTCCACCCCCTGCTCTTGAGTTTCTCCCGGATGTGGGCTGCATTTTGGCTGCCTTTTGGGCTGGAGCTTCTCGTGGTTTGAGGCCTGGCTTGCTCCACCCCCTGCTGTTCAGATTCTTCCAGAGGTGGGCTGCATTTTGGCTGCCTTTTTGGCTGGAGCTTCTCGTGGTTTGAGGCCTGGCTTGCTCCACCCCCTGCTCTTGAGATTCTCCCGGATGTGGGCTGCATTTTGGCTGCTTTTTGGGCTGGAGCTTCTCGAGGTTTGAGGCCTGGCTTGCTCCACCCCCTGCTCTTGAGATTCTCCCAGAGGTGGGCTGCATTTTGGCTGCATTTTATGCTGGGGCTTCTCGTGGTTTGAGGCCTGGCTTGCTCCACACCCTGCTCTTGAGATTCTCCAGGAAGTGGGCTGGAGTTTGTCTGCGTTTTAGGCTGGAGCTTCTCGTGGTTTGAGGCCTGGTTTGCTCCACACCCTGCCCTTGAGATTCTCCCGGAGGTGGGCTGGATTTTGTTTGCCTTTTGGGCTGGAGCTTCTCGTGGTTTGAGGCCTGGCTTGCTCCACCCCCTGCTCTTGAGATTCTCCCAGAGGTGGGCTGCATTTTCGCTGCATTTTGAGCTGGAGCTTCTCGAGGTTTGAGGCCTGGTTTGCTCCACCCCCTGCTCTTGATATTCTCCCGGATATGGTCTGGATTTTGGCTTTCTTTTGGGCTGGAGCTTCTCGTGGTTTGAGGTCTGGCTTGCTCCACCCCCTGCTCTTGAGATTCTTTGGGATGTGGGCTGCATTTTGGCTGCATTTTGGGCTGAAGCTTCTCGTGGTTTGAGGCCTGGCTTCCTCCACCACCTGCTCTTTAGATTCTTCCAGAGGGGGGCTGCATTTTGGCTGCCTTTTGGGCTGCAGCTTCTCGTGGTTTGAGGCCTGGCTTGCTCCAACCCCTGCTCTTGAGATTCTCCCGGATGTGGGCTGCATTTTGGCTGCCTTTTGGGCTGGAGCTTTTCGAGGTTTGAGGCCTGGATTGCTCCACCCCCTGCTCTTGAGTTTCTCCCGGATGTGGGCTGCATTTTGGCTGTGTTTTGGGCTGGAGCTTCTCGTGGTTTGAGGCCTGGCTTGCTCCACCCCCTGCTCTTGAGATTCTCCAGGAAGTGGTCTTAAGTTTGCCAGCCTTTTGGGCTGGAGCTTCTCGTGGTTTGAGGCCTGGCTTGCTCCACACCCTGCTCTTGAGATTCTCCAGGAAGTGGGCTGGAGTTTGTCTGCGTTTTGGGCTGGAGCTTCTCGTGGTTTGAGGCCTGGTTTGCTCCACACCCTGCCCTTGAGATTCTCCCGGAGGTGGGCTGGAGTTTGGCTGCCTTTTGGGCTGGAGCTTCTCGTGGTTTGAGGCCTGGCTTGCTCCACCCCCTGCTCTTGAGATTCTTCCAGAGGGGGGCTGCATTTTCGCTGCCTTTTGGGCTGGAGCTTCTCGTGGTTTGAGGCCTGGCTTGCTCCACCCCTTGCTCTTGAGATTCTCCCGCATGTGGGCTGGAGTTTGGCTGCCTTTTGGGCTGCAGCTTCTCGTGGTTTGAGGCCTGGCTTGCTCCACCCCCTGCTCTTGAGATTCTTTGGGATGTGGGCTGCATTTGGCTGCATTTTGGGCTGAAGCTTCTCGTGGTTTGAGGCCTGGCTTCCTCCACCACCTGCTCTTGAGATTCTTCCAGAGGTGGGCTGCATTTTGGCTGCATTTTGGGCTGGAGCTTCTCGTGGTTTGAGCCCTGGCTTGCTCCAACCCCTGCTCTTGAGATTCTCCCGGATGTGGGCTGCATTTTGGCTGCCTTTTGGGCTGGAGCTTCTCGAGGTTTGAGGCCTGGCTTGCTCCACCCCCTGCTCTTGAGATTCTCCCGGATGTGGGCTGGAGTTTGGCTTTCTTTTGGGCTGGAGCTTCTCGTGGTTTGAGCCCTGGCTTGCTCCAACACCTGCTGTTGATATTCTCCCGGATGTGGGCTGCATTTTCGCTGCCTTTTGGGCTGGAGCTTCTCGAGGTTTGAGGCCTGCCTTGCTCCACCCCCTGCTCTTGAGATTCTCCCGCATGTGGTCTGCATTTTAGCTGCTATTTGGGCTGGAGCTTCTTGTGGTTTGAGGCCTGGCTTGCTCCACCACCTGCTCTTGAGATTCTCCCGCATGTGGTCTGGAATTTGGCTGCTATTTGGGCTGGAGCTTCTCGTGGTTTGAGGCCTGGTTTGCTCCACACCCTGCTCTTGAGATTCTCCAGGAAGTGGGCTGGAGTTTGTCTGCGTTTTGGGCTGGAGCTTCTCGTGGTTTGGGGCCTGGTTTGCTCCACACCCTGCTCTTGAGATTCTCCCGGATATGGGCTGGAGTTTGGCTGCCTTTTGGGCTGGAGCTTCTCGAGATTTGGGTACTGGCTTGCTCCACCCCCTGCTCTTGAGATTCTCCCGGATGTGGGCTGCAAATTGGCTGCAGTTTGGGCTGGAGCTTCTCGTGGTTTGAGGCCTGGTTTGCTCCACCCCCTGCTCTTGAGATTCTCCCAGAGGTGGGCTGCATTTTCGCTGCATTTTGAGCTGGAGCTTCTCGAGGTTTGAGGCCTGGCTTGCTCCACCCCCTGCTCTTGATATTCTCCCGCATGTGGGCTGCATTTTGGCTGCCTTTTGGGCTGGAGCTTCTCGAGGTTTGAGGCCTGGCTTGCTCCACCCCCTGCTCTTGAGATTCTCCCAGAGGTGGGCTGGAGTTTGGCTGCCTTTTGGGCTGGAGCTTCTCGTGGTTTGAGGCCTGCCTTGCTCCACCCCCTGCTCTTGAGATTCTCCCGCATGTGGGCTGGATTTTGGCTGCCTTTTGGGCTGGAGCTTCTCGAGGTTTGAGCCCTGGCTTGCTCCACCCCCTGCTCTTGAGATTCTCCCGGATGTGGGCTGGATTTTGGCTGATTTTTGGGCTGGAGCTTCTCGTGGTTTGAGGCCTGGCTTGCTCCACCCCCTGCTCTTGAGATTCTCCCGGATGTGGGCTGGAGTTTGGCTGCCTTTTGGGCTGGAGCTTCTCGTGGTTTGAGGCCTGGCTTGCTCCACCCCCTGCTCTTGAGATTCTCCCGGATGTGGGCTGCATTTTGGCTGCATTTTATGCTGGGGCTTCTCGTGGTTTGAGGCCTGGCTTGCTCCACCCACTGCTCTTCATATTCTCCCGGAGGTGGGCTGGAGTTTGGCTGCCTTTTGGGCTGGAGCTTCTCGAGGTTTGAGGCCTGCCTTGCTCCACCCCCTGCTCTTGAGATTCTCCAGGAAGTGGTCTTAATTTTGCCTGCCTTTTGGGCTGGAGCTTCTCGTGGTTTGAGGCCTGGTTTGCTCCACAACCTGCTCTTGAGATTCTCCAGGAAGTGGTCTTAATTTTGGCTGCCTTTTGGGCTGGAGCTTCTCGTGGTTTGAGGCCTGGCTTGCTCCACCCCCTGCTCTTGAGATTCTCCTGGAGGTGGGCTGGAGTTTGGCTGACTTTTGGGCTGGAGCTTCTCGAGGTTTGGGGCCTGGCTTGCTCCACCCCCTGCTCTTGAGATTCTCCCGGATGTGGGCTGGATTTTGGATGCATTTTGGGCTGCAGCTTCTCGTGGTTTGAGGCCTGGCTTGCTCCACCCCCTGCTCTTGAGATTCTGCCCGATGTGGGCTGCATTTTGGCTGCCTTTTGGGCTGGAGCTTCTCGTGGTTTGAGGCCTGGCTTGCTCCACCCACTGCTCTTCATATTCTCCCGGAGGTGGGCTGGAGTTTGGCTGTCTTTTGGGCTGGAGCTTCTCGTGGTTTGAGGCCTGGCTTGCTCCACCCCCTGCTCTTGAGATTCTCCCGGATGTGTGCTGCATTTTGGCTGCCTTTTGGGCTGGAGCTTCTCCTGGTTTGAGGCCTGGCTTGCTCCACCCCCTGCTCTTGAGATTCTCCCGGATGTGGGCTGGAGTTTGGCTGCCTTTTGGGCTGGAGCTTCTCGTGGTTTGGGGCCTGGTTTGCTCCACAACCTGCTCTGAGATTCTCCCGGAGGTGGGCTGCATTTTGGCTGCATTTTATGCTGGGGCTTCTCGTGGTTTGAGGCCTGTCTTGCTCCACCCACTGCTCTTGAGATTCTCCAGGAAGTGGTCTTAAGTTTGCCTGCCTTTTGGGCTGGAGCTTCTCGTGGTTTGAGGCCTGGTTTACTCCACACCCTGCTCTTGAGATTCTCCAGGAAGTGAGCTGGATTTTGGCTGCCTTTTGGGCTGGAGCTTCTCGTGGTTTGAGGCCTGGCTTGCTCCACCCCCTGCTCTTGAGATTCTCCCGGATGTGGGCTGCATTTTGGCTGCATTTTGGGCTGGAGCTTCTCGTGGTTTGAGGCCTGGCTTGCTCCACCCCCTGCTGTTCAGATTCTTCCAGAGGTGGGCTGCATTTTGGCTGCCTTTTTGGCTGGAGCTTCTCGTGGTTTGAGGCCTGGCTTGCTCCACCCCCTGCTCTTGAGATTCTCCCGGATGTGTGCTGCATTTTGGCTGCCTTTTGGGCTGGAGCTTCTCGAGGTTTGAGGCCTGGCTTGCTCCACCCCCTGCTCTTGAGATTCTCCCAGAGGTGGGCTGGAGTTTGGCTGCCTTTTGGGCTGGAGCTTCTCGTGGTTTGAGGCCTGGCTTGCTCCACCCCCTGCTCTTGAGATTCTCCCGGATGTGGGCTGGAGTTTGGCTGCCTTTTGGGCTGGAGCTTCTCGTGGTTTGAGGCCTGGCTTGCTCCACCCCCTGCTCTTGAGATTCTGCCTGATGTGGGCTGCATTTTGGCTGCATTTTGGGCTGGAGCTTCTCGTGGTTTGAGGCCTGCCTTGCTCCACCCCCTGCTCTTGAGATTCTCCCGGATGTGGGCTGCATTTTGGCTGCATTTTATGCTGGGGCTTCTCGTGGTTTGAGGCCTGGCTTGCTCCACACCCTGCTCTTGAGATTCTCCAGGAAGTGGGCTGGAGTTTGTCTGCGTTTTAGGCTGGAGCTTCTCGTGGTTTGAGGCCTGGTTTGCTCCACACCCTGCCCTTGAGATTCTCCCGGAGGTGGGCTGGATTTTGTTTGCCTTTTGGGCTGGAGCTTCTCGTGGTTTGAGGCCTGGCTTGCTCCACCCCCTGCTCTTGAGATTCTCAGAGAGGTGGGCTGCATTTTGGCTGCATTTTGAGTTGGAGCTTCTCGAGGTTTGAGGCCTGGTTTGCTCCACCCCCTGCTCTTGATATTCTCCCGGATATGGTCTGGATTTTGGCTTTCTTTTGGGCTGGAGTTTCTCGTGGTTTGAGGTCTGGCTTGCTCCACCCCCTGCTCTTGAGATTCTCCCGGATGTGGGCTGCATTTTGGCTGCCTTTTGGGCTGGAGCTTCTCGAGGTTTGAGGCCTGGCTTGCTCCACCCCCTGCTCTTGAGATTCCCCCGGATGTGGGCTGCATTTTGGCTGCCTTTTGGGCTGGAGCTTCTCGTGGTTTGAGGCCTGGCTTGCTCCACCCCCTGCTCTTGAGATTCTCCCGGATGTGGGCTGCATTTTGGCTGCCTTTTGGGCTGGAGCTTCTCGTGGTTTGAGGCCTGGCTTGCTCCACCCCCTGCTCTTGAGATTCTCCCGGATGTGGGCTGCATTTTCGCTGCCTTTTGGGCTGGAGCTTCTCGTGGTTTGAGGCCTGCCTTGCTCCACCCCCTGCTCTTGAGATTCTCCCGCATGTGGGCTGGAGTTTGGCTGCCTTTTGGGCTGCAGCTTCTCGAGGTTTGAGGCCTGGCTTGCTCCACCCCCTGCTCTTGAGATTCTTTGGGATGTGGGCTGCATTTTGGCTGCATTTTGGGCTGAAGCTTCTCGTGGTTTGAGGCCTGGCTTCCTCCACCACCTGCTCTTGAGATTCTTCCAGAGGGGGGCTGCATTTTGGCTGCCTTTTGGGCTGCAGCTTCTCGTGGTTTGAGGCCTGGCTTGCTCCAACCCCTGCTCTTGAGATTCTCCCGGATGTGGGCTGCATTTTGGCTGCCTTTTGGGCTGGAGATTTTCGAGGTTTGAGGCCTGGCTTGCTCCACCCCCTGCTCTTGAGTTTCTCCCGGATGTGGGCTGGAGTTTGGCTGCCTTTTGGGCTGGAGCTTCTCGTGGTTTGAGGCCTGGCTTGCTCCACCCCCTGCTCTTGAGATTCTCCAGGAAGTGGTCTTAAGTTTGCCAGCCTTTTGGGCTGGAGCTTCTCGTGGTTTGAGGCCTGGCTTGCTCCACACCCTGCTCTTGAGATTCTCCAGGAAGTGGGCTGGAGTTTGTCTGCGTTTTGGGCTGGAGCTTCTCGTGGTTTGAGGCCTGGTTTGCTCCACACCCTGCCCTTGAGATTCTCCCGGAGGTGGGCTGGAGTTTGGCTGCCTTTTGGGCTGGAGCTTCTCGTGGTTTGAGGCCTGGCTTGCTCCACCCCCTGCTCTTGAGATTCTCCCAGAGGTGGGCTGCATTTTCGATGCATTTTGAGCTGGAGCTTCTCGAGGTTTGAGGCCTGGCTTGCTCCACCCCCTGCTCTTGAGATTCTCCCGGATATGGTCTGGATTTTGGCTTTCTTTTGGACTGGAGTTTCTCGTAGTTTGAGGTCTGGCTTGCTCCACCCCCTGCTCTTGAGATTCTCCCGGATGTGGGCTGGATTTTGGCTGCCTTTTGGGCTGGAGCTTCTCGAGGTTTGAGGCCTGGCTTGCTCCACCCCCTGCTCTTGAGATTCTCCCAGAGGTGGGCTGGAGTTTGGCTGCCTTTTGGGCTGGAGCTTCTCGTGGTTTGAGGCCTGGCTTGCTCCACCCCCTTCTCTTGATATTCTCCCGGATGTGGGCTGGATTTTGGCTGCCTTTTGGGCTGGAGCTTCTCGTGGTTTGAGGCCTGGCTTGCTCCACCCCCTGCTCTTGAGATTCTCCCGGATGTGGGCTGCATTTTCGCTGCCTTTTGGGCTGGAGCTTCTCGTGGTTTGAGGCCTGGCTTGCTCCACCCCTTGCTCTTGAGATTCTCCCGCATGTGGGCTGGAGTTTGGCTGCCTTTTGGGCTGCAGCTTCTCGTGGTTTGAGGCCTGGCTTGCTCCACCCCCTGCTCTTGAGATTCTTTGGGATGTGGGCTGCATTTGGCTGCATTTTGGGCTGAAGCTTCTCGTGGTTTGAGGCCTGGCTTCCTCCACCACCTGCTCTTGAGATTCTTCCAGAGGTGGGCTGCATTTTGGCTGCATTTTGGGCTGGAGCTTCTCGTGGTTTGAGCCCTGGCTTGCTCCAACCCCTGCTCTTGAGATTCTCCCGGATGTGGGCTGTATTTTGACTGCCTTTTGGGCTGGAGCTTCTCGAGGTTTGAGGCCTGGCTTGCTCCACCCCCTGCTCTTGATATTCTCCCGGATGTGGGCTGGAGTTTGGCTTTCTTTTGGGCTGGAGCTTCTCGTGGTTTGAGCCCTGGCTTGCTCCAACACCTGCTGTTGATATTCTCCCGGATGTGGGCTGCATTTTCGCTGCCTTTTGGGCTGGAGCTTCTCGAGGTTTGAGGCCTGCCTTGCTCCACCCCCTGCTCTTGAGATTCTCCCGCATGTGGTCTGCATTTTAGCTGCTATTTGGGCTGGAGCTTCTTGTGGTTTGAGGCCTGGCTTGCTCCACCACCTGCTCTTGAGATTCTCCCGCATGTGGTCTGGAATTTGGCTGCTATTTGGGCTGGAGCTTCTCGTGGTTTGAGGCCTGGTTTGCTCCACACCCTGCTCTTGAGATTCTCCCGGAGGTGGGCTGGAGTTTGGCTGCCTTTTGGGCTGGAGCTTCTCGAGGTTTGAGGCCTGGCTTGCTCCACCCCCTGCTCTTGAGATTCTCCCAGAGGTGGGCTGGAGTTTGGCTGCCTTTTGGGCTGGAGCTTCTCGAGGTTTGAGGCCTGGCTTGCTCCACCCCCTGCTCTTGAGATTCTCCCAGAGGTGGGCTGGAGTTTGGCTGCCTTTTGGGCTGGAGCTTCTCGTGGTTTGAGGCCTGCCTTGCTCCACCCCCTGCTCTTGAGATTCTCCCGCATGTGGGCTGGATTTTGGCTGCCTTTTGGGCTGGAGCTTCTCGAGGTTTGAGCCCTGGCTTGCTCCACCCCCTGCTCTTGAGATTCTCCCGGATGTGGGCTGGAATTTGGCTGCATTTTGGGCTGGAGCTTCTCGTGGTTTGAGGCCTGGCTTGCTCCACCCCCTGCTCTTGAGATTCTCCCGGATGTGGGCTGGAGTTTGGCTGCCTTTTGGGCTGGAGCTTCTCGTGGTTTGAGGCCTGGCTTGCTCCACCACCTGCTCTTGAGATTCTCCTGGATGTGGGCTGCATTTTGGCTGCATTTTGGGCTGGAGCTTCTCGTGGTTTGAGGCCTGGCTTGCTCCACCCCCTGCTCTTGAGATTCTCCCGTATGTGGGCTGCATTTTGGCTGCATTTTATGCTGGGGCTTCTCGTGGTTTGAGGCCTGGCTTGCTCCACCCACTGCTCTTCATATTCTCCAGGAGGTGGGCTGGAGTTTGGCTGCCTTTTGAGCTGGAGCTTCTCGAGGTTTGAGGCCTGCCTTGCTCCACCCCCTGCTCTTGAGATTCTCCAGGAAGTGGTCTTAATTTTGCCTGCCTTTTGGGCTGGAGCTTCTCGTGGTTTGAGGCCTGGTTTGCTCCACAACCTGCTCTTGAGATTCTCCAGGAAGTGGTCTTAATTTTGCCTGCCTTTTGGGCTGGAGCTTCTCGTGGTTTGAGGCCTGGCTTGCTCCACCCCCTGCTCTTGAGATTCTCCTGGAGGTGGGCTGGAGTTTGTCTGCCTTTTGGGCTGGAGCTTCTCGAGGTTTGGGGCCTGGCTTGCTCCACCCCCTGCTCTTGAGATTCTCCCGGATGTGGGCTGGATTTTGGCTTTCTTTTGGGCTGGAGCTTCTCGTGGTTTGAGGCCTGGCTTGCTCCACCCCCTGCTCTTGAGATTCTGCCCGATGTGGGCTGCATTTTGGCTGCCTTTTGGGCTGGAGCTTCTCGTGGTTTGAGGCCTGGCTTGCTCCACCCACTGCTCTTCATATTCTCCCGGAGGTGGGCTGGAGTTTGGCTGTCTTTTGGGCTGGAGCTTCTCGAGGTATGAGGCCTGCCTTGCTCCACCCCCTGCTCTTGAGATTCTCGCGCATGTGGTCTGCATTTTAGCTGCCATTTGGGCTGGAGCTTCTTGTGGTTTGAGGCCTGGCTTGCTCCACCCCCTGCTCTTGAGATTCTCCCGGAGGTGGGCTGCATTTTGGCTGCATTTTATGCTGGGGCTTCTCGTGGTTTGAGGCCTGGCTTGCTCCACCCCCTGCTCTTCATATTCTCCCGGAGGTGGGCTGGAGTTTGGCTGTCTTTTGGGCTGGAGCTTCTCGAGGTTTGAGGCCTGCCTTGCTCCACCCCCTGCTCTTGAGATTCTCCCGCATGTGGTCTGCATTTTAGCTGCCATTTGGGCTGGAGCTTCTTGTGGTTTGAGGCCTGGCTTGCTCCACCCCCTGCTCTTGAGATTCTCCCGGATGTGGGCTGGATTTTGGCTTTCTTTTGGGCTGGAGCTTCTCGTGGTTTGAGGCCTGCCTCGCTCCAACCCCTGCTCTTGAGATTCTCCCGGATGTGAGCTGGATTTTGGCTGCCTTTTGGGCTGGATTTTCTTGTGGTTTGAGGCCTGGCTTGCTCCACCCCCTGCTCTTGAGATTCTCCCGGATGTGGGCTGCATTTTGGCTGCCTTTTGGGCTGGAGCTTCTCGTGGTTTGAGGCCTGGCTTGCTCCACAACCTGCTCTTGAGATTCTCCAGGAAGTGGGCTGGAGTTTGGCTGCCTTTTGGGCTGGAGCTTCTCGAGGTTTGGGGCCTGGCTTGCTCCACCCCCTGCTCTTGAGATTCTCCCGGATGTGGGCTGGATTTTGGCTTTCTTTTGGGCTGGAGCTTCTCGTGGTTTGAGGCCTGGCTTGCTCCACCCCCTGCTCTTGAGATTCTGCCCGATGTGGGCTGCATTTTGGCTGCCTTTTGGGCTGGAGCTTCTCGTGGTTTGAGGCCTGGCTTGCTCCACCCACTGCTCTTCATATTCTCCCGGAGGTGGGCTGGAGTTTGGCTGTCTTTTGGGCTGGAGCTTCTCGAGGTTTGAGGCCTGCCTTGCTCCACCCCCTGCTCTTGAGATTCTCCCGCATGTGGTCTGCATTTTAGCTGCCATTTGGGCTGGAGCTTCTTGTGGTTTGAGGCCTGGCTTGCTCCACCACCTGCTCTTGAGATTCTCCCGCATGTGGTCTGGAATTTGGCTGCCATTTGGGCTGGAGCTTCTCGTGGTTTGGGGCCTGGTTTGCTCCACACCCTGCTCTTGAGATTCTCCCGGATGTGGTCTGGATTTTGGCTGCCTTTTGGGCTGGAGCTTCTCGTGGTTTGAGGCCTGGCTTGCTCCACCCCCTGCTCTTGAGATTCTCCTAGATGTGGGCTGCATTTTGGCTGCATTTAAGGCTGGAGCTTCTCGTGGTTTGAGGCCTGGTTTGCTCCACAACCTGCTCTTGAGATTCTCCAGGAAGTGGTCTTAATTTTGCCTGCCTTTTGGGCTGGAGCTTCTCGAGGTTTGAGGCCTGGTTTGCTCCACAACCTGCTCTTGAGATTCTCCAGGAAGTGGTCTTAATTTTGCCTGCCTTTTGGGCTGGAGATTCTCGTGGTTTGAGGCCTTGTTTGCTCCACACCCTGCTCTTGAGATTCTCCTGGAGGTGGGCTGGAGTTTGGCTGCCTTTTGGGCTGGAGCTTCTCGAGGTTTGGGGCCTGGCTTGCTCCACCCCCTGCTCTTGAGATTCTCCCGGATGTGGGCTGCATTTTGGCTTTCTTTTGGGCTGGAGCTTCTCGTGGTTTGAGGCCTGGCTTGCTCCACCCCCTGCTCTTGAGATTCTGCCCGATGTGGGCTGCATTTTGGCTGCCTTTTGGGCTGGAGCTTCTCGTGGTTTGAGGCCTGGCTTGCTCCACCCCCTGCTCTTGAGATTCTCCCGGAGGTGGGCTGCATTTTGGCTGCATTTTGGGCTGGGGCTTCTCGTGGTTTGAGGCCTGGCTTGCTCCACCCCCTGCTCTTGAGATTCTCCCTGATGTGGGCTGGATTTTGGCTTTCTTTTGGGCTGGAGCTTCTCGTGGTTTGAGCCCTGGCTTGCTCCAACCCCTGCTCTTGAGATTCTCCCGGATGTGAGCTGGATTTTGGCTGCCTTTTGGGCTGGATTTTCTTGTGGTTTGAGGCCTGGCTTGCTCCACCCCCTGCTCTTGAGATTCTCCCGGATGTGGGCTGCATTGTGGCTACGTTTTGGGCTGGAGATTCTCGTGGTTTGAGGCCTGGCTTGCTCCAACCCCTGCTCTTGAGATTCTCCCAGATGTGGGCTGCATTTTGGCTGCCTTTTGGGCTGGAGCTTCTCGTGGTTTGAGGCCTGGCTTTCTCCACCCCCTGCTCTTGAGATTCTCCCAGACTTGGTCTGCATTTTGGCTGCCTTTTGGGCTGGAGCTTCTCCTGGTTTGAGGCCTGGCTTGCTCCACCCCCTGCTCTTGAGATTCTCCCAGACGTGGGCTGGATTTTGGCTGCCTTTTGAGCTGGAGCTTCTCGTGGTTTGAGGCCTGGCTTTCTCCACCCCCTGCTCTTGAGATTCTCCCGGAGGTGGGCTGGAGTTTGGCTGCCTTTTGGGCTGGAGCTTCTCGTGGTTTGAGGCCTGGCTTGCTCCACCCCCTGCTCTTGAGATTCTCCCGGATATGGGCTGCATTTTGGATGCATTTTGGGCTGGAGCTTCTTGTGGTTTGAGGCCTGGCTTGCTCCACCCCCTGCTCTTGAGATTCTCCCGGATATGGGCTGCATTTTGGCTGCCTTTTGGGCTGGAGCTTCTCGTGGTTTGAGGCCTGGCTTGCTCCACCCCCTGCTCTTGAGATTCTCCCGGATGTGGGCTGCATTTTGGCTGCCTTTTGGGCTGGAGCTTCTCGTGGTTTGAGGCCTGGCTTGCTCCACCCCTTGCTCTTGAGATTCTCCCGCATGTGGGCTGCATTTTGGCTGCCTTTTGGGCTGGAGCTTCTCGTGGTTTGAGGCCTGGCTTGCTCCACCCCCTGTTCTTGAGTTTCTCCCGGATGTGGGCTGGAGTTTGGCTGCCTTTTGGGCTGGAGGTCCTCGTAGTTTGAGGCCTGGCTTGCTCCACCCCCTGCTCTTGAGATTCTCCCGGAAGTGGTCTGGATTTTGGCTGCCTTTTGGGCTGGAGCTTCTCGTGGTCTGAGGCCTGGCTTGCTCCACCCCCTGCTCTTGAGATTCTCCCAGAGGTGGGCTGCATTTTCGCTGCGTTTTGGGCTGGAGCTTCTCGTGGTTTGAATCCTGCCTTGCTCCACCCCCTGCTCTTGAGATTCCCCCAGATGTGGGCTGCATGTTGGCTGCCTTTTGGGCTGGAGCTTCTCCTGGTTTGAGGCCTGGCTTGCTCCACCCCCTGCTCTTGAGATTCTCCCGGATGTGGGCTGCATTTTGGCTGCATTTTGGGCTGGAGCTTCTCGTGGTTTGAGGCCTGGCTTGCTCCACCCCCTGCTCTTGAGATTCTCCCGGATGTGGGCTGCATTTTGGCTGCATTTTGGGCTGGAGCTTCTCGTGGTTTGAGGCCTGGCTTGCTCCACCCCCTGTTCTTGAGTTTCTCCCGGATGTGGGCTGGAGTTTGGCTGCCTTTTGGGCTGGAGCTTCTCGTGGTTTGAGGCCTGGCTTGCTCCACCCCCTGCTCTTGAGATTCTCCCGGATGTGGGCTGCATTTTGGCTGCATTTTGGGCTGGAGCTTCTTGTGGTTTGAGGCCTGGCTTGCTCCACCCCCTGCTCTTGAGATTCTCCCGGATGTGGGCTGCATTTTGGCTGCCTTTTGGGCTGGAGCTTCTTGTGGTTTGAGGCCTGGCTTGCTCCACCCCCTGTTCTTGAGTTTCTCCCGGATGTGGGCTGGAGTTTGGCTGCCTTTTGGGCTGGAGGTTCTCGTGGTTTGAGGCCTGGCTTGCTCCACCCCCTGCTCTTGAGATTCTCCCGGATGTGGGCTGCATTGTGGCTGCCTTTTGGGCTGGAGCTTCTCGTGGTTTGAGGCCTGCCTTGCTGCACCCCCTGCTCTTGAGATTCTCCCGGATGTGGGCTGCATTGTGGCTGCCTTTTGGACTGGAGCTTCTCGTGGTTTGAGGCCTGGCTTGCTCCACCCCCTGCTCTTGAGATTCTCCCAGATGTGGGCTGTATTTTCGCTGCGTTTTGAGCTGGAGCTTCTCGTGGTTTGAATCCTGCCTTGCTCCACCCCCTGCTCTTGAGATTCTCCCGGACGTGGGCTGGATTTTGGCTGCCTTTTGAGCTGGAGCTTCTCGTGGTTTGAGGCCTGGCTTTCTCCACCCCCTGCTCTTGAGATTCTCCCGGAGGTGGGCTGGAGTTTGGCTGCATTTTGGGCTGGAGCTTCTCGTGGTTTGAGGCCTGGCTTGCTCCACCCCCTGCTCTTGAGATTCTCCCGGATGTGGGCTGCATTTTGGATGCATTTTGGGCTGGAGCTTCTCGTGGTTTGAGGCCTGGCTTGCTCCACCCCCTGCTCTTGAGATTCTCCCGGATGTGGGCTGCATTTTGGCTGCCTTTTGGGCTGGAGCTTCTCGTGGTTTGAGGCCTGGCTTGCTCCACCCCCTGCTCTTGAGATTCTCCCGGATGTGGGCTGCATTTTGGCTGCCTTTTGGGCTGGAGCTTCTCGTGGTTTGAGGCCTGGCTTGCTCCACACCCTGCTCTTGAGATTCTCCCGGATGTGGGCTGCATTTTGGCTGCATTTTGGGCTGGAGCTTCTCGTGGTTTGAGGCCTGGCTTGCTCCACCCCCTGCTCTTGAGATTCTCCCGGAGGTGGGCTGCATTTTGGCTGCCTTTTGGGCTGGAGCTTCTCGTGGTTTGAGGCCTGGCTTGCTCCACCCCCTGTTCTTGAGTTTCTCCCGGATGTGGGCTGCATTTTGGCTGCCTTTTGGGCTGGAGGTCCTCGTGGTTTGAGGCCTGGCTTGCTCCACCCCCTGCTCTTGAGATTCTCCCGGAAGTGGTCTGGATTTTGGCTGCCTTTTGGGCTGGAGCTTCTCGTGGTTTGAGGCCTTGCTTGCTCCACCCCCTGCTCTTGAGATTCTCCCAGAGGTGGGCTGCATTTTCGCTGCGTTTTGGGCTGGAGCTTCTCGTGGTTTGAATCCTGCCTTGCTCCACCCCCTGCTCTTGAGATTCCCCTAGATGTGGGCTGCATGTTGGCTGCCTTTTGGGCTGGAGCTTCTCGTGGTTTGAATCCTGCCTTGCTCCACCCCCTGCTCTTGAGATTCCCCCAGATGTGGGCTGCAAGTTGGCTGCCTTTTGGGCTGGAGCTTCTCGTGTTTTGAGGCCTGGCTTGCTCCACACCCTGCTCTTGAGATTCTCCCGGAGGTGGGCTGCATTTTGGATGCATTTTGGGCTGGAGCTTCTCGTGGTTTGAATCCTGCCTTGCTCCACCCCCTGCTCTTGAGATTCCCCCAGATGTGGGCTGCATGTTGGCTGCCTTTTGGGCTGGAGCTTCTCCTGGTTTGAGGCCTGGCTTGCTCCACCCCCTGCTCTTGAGATTCTCCCGGATGTGGGCTGCATTTTGGCTTTCTTTTGGGCTGGAGCTTCTCGTGGTTTGAGCCCTGGCTTGCTCCAACCCCTGCTCTTGAGATTCTCCCGGACATGGGCTGGATTTTGGCTGCCTTTTGGGCTGGAGCTTCTCGTGGTTTGAGGCCTGGCTTGCTCCACCCCCTGCTCTTGAGATTCTCCCGGATGTGGGCTGCATTTTGGCTGCATTTTGGGCTGGAGCTTCTTGTGGTTTGAGGCCTGGCTTGCTCCACCCCCTGCTCTTGAGATTCTCCCGGATGTGGGCTTCATTTTGGCTGCCTTTTGGGCTGGAGCTTCTCGTGGTTTGAGGCCTGGCTTGCTCCACCCCCTGTTCTTGAGATTCTCCCGGATGTGGGCTGGAGTTTGGCTGCCTTTTGGGCTGGAGCTTCTCGTGGTTTGAGGCCTGGCTTGCTCCACCCTCTGCTCTTGAGATTCTCCCGGATGTGGGCTGCATTTTGGCTGCATTTTGGGCTGGAGCTTCTCGTGGTTTGAATCCTGCCTTGCTCCACCCCCTGCTCTTGAGATTCCCCCAGATGTGGGCTGCAAGTTGGCTGCCTTTTGGGCTGGAGCTTCTCGTGTTTTGAGGCCTGGCTTGCTCCACACCCTGCTCTTGAGATTCTCCCGGAGGTGGGCTGCATTTTGGATGCATTTTGGGCTGGAGCTTCTCGTGGTTTGAATCCTGCCTTGCTCCACCCCCTGCTCTTGAGATTCCCCCAGATGTGGGCTGCATGTTGGCTGCCTTTTGGGCTGGAGCTTCTCCTGGTTTGAGGCCTGGCTTGCTCCACCCCCTGCTCTTGAGATTCTCCCGGATGTGGGCTGCATTTTGGCTTTCTTTTGGGCTGGAGCTTCTCGTGGTTTGAGCCCTGGCTTGCTCCAACCCCTGCTCTTGAGATTCTCCCGGACATGGGCTGGATTTTGGCTGCCTTTTGGGCTGGAGCTTCTCGTGGTTTGAGGCCTGGCTTGCTCCACCCCCTGCTCTTGAGATTCTCCCGGATGTGGGCTGCATTTTGGCTGCATTTTGGGCTGGAGCTTCTTGTGGTTTGAGGCCTGGCTTGCTCCACCCCCTGCTCTTGAGATTCTCCCGGATGTGGGCTTCATTTTGGCTGCCTTTTGGGCTGGAGCTTCTCGTGGTTTGAGGCCTGGCTTGCTCCACCCCCTGTTCTTGAGATTCTCCCGGATGTGGGCTGGAGTTTGGCTGCCTTTTGGGCTGGAGCTTCTCGTGGTTTGAGGCCTGGCTTGCTCCACCCTCTGCTCTTGAGATTCTCCCGGATGTGGGCTGCATTTTGGCTGCATTTTGGGCTGGAGCTTTTCGTGGTTTGAGGCCTGGCTTGCTCCACCCCCTGCTCTTGAGATTCTCCCGGATGTGGGCTGCATTTTGGCTGCCTTTTGGGCTGGAGCTTCTCGTGGTTTGAGGCCTGGCTTGCTCCACCCCCTGCTCTTGAGATTCTCCCGGATGTGGGCTGCATTGTGGCTGCCTTTTGGGCTGGAGCTTCTCGTGGTTTGAGGCCTGGCTTGCTCCACCCCCTGCTCTTGAGATTCTCCCGGATGTGGGCTGCATTTTGGCTGCCTTTTGGGCTGGAGCTTCTCGTGGTTTGAGGCCTGGCTTGCTCCACCCCCTGCTCTTGAGATTCTCCCGGATGTGGGCTGCATTTTGGATGCATTTTGGGCTGGAGCTTCTTGTGGTTTGAGGCCTGGCTTGCTCCACCCCCTGCTCTTGAGATTCTCCCGGATGTGGGCTGTATTTTGGCTGCCTTTTGGGCTGGAGCTTCTCGTGGTTTGAGGCCTGGCTTGCTCCACCCCCTGCTCTTGAGATTCTCCCGGATGTGGGCTGCATTTTGGCTGCCTTTTGGGCTGGAGCTTCTCGTGGTTTGAGGCCTGGCTTGCTCCACCCCCTGCTCTTGAGATTCTCCCGGATGTGGGCTGCATTTTGGCTGCCTTTTGGGCTGGAGCTTCTCGTGGTTTGAGGCCTGGCTTGCTCCACCCCCTGCTCTTGAGATTCTCCCAGAGGTGGGCTGCATTTTCGCTGCGTTTTGGGCTGGAGCTTCTCGTGGTTTGAATCCTGCCTTGCTCCACCCCCTGCTCTTGAGATTCCCCCAGATGTGGGCTGCATGTTGCCTGCCTTTTGGGCTGGAGCTTCTCCTGGTTTGAGGCCTGGCTTGCTCCACCCCCTGCTCTTGAGATTCTCCCGGATGTGGGCTGCATTTTGGCTTTCTTTTGGACTGGAGCTTCTCGTGGTTTGAGCCCTGGCTTGCTCCAACCCCTGCTCTTGAGATTCTCCCGGATGTGAGCTGGATTTTGGCTGCCTTTTGGGCTAGATTTTCTTGTGGTTTGAGGCCTGGCTTGCTCCACCCCCTGCTCTTGAGATTCTCCCGGACATGGGCTGGATTTTGGCTGCCTTTTGGGCTGGAGCTTCTCGTGGTTTGAGGCCTGGCTTGCTCCACCCCCTGCTCTTGAGATTCTCCCGGATGTGGGCTGCATTTTGGCTGCATTTTGGGCTGGAGCTTCTTGTGGTTTGAGGCCTGGCTTGCTCCACCCCCTGCTCTTGAGATTCTCCTGGATGTGGGCTGCATTTTGGCTGCCTTTTGGGCTGGAGCTTCTCGTGGTTTGAGGCCTGGCTTGCTCCACCCCCTGTTCTTGAGTTTCTCCCGGATGTGGGCTGGAGTTTGGCTGCCTTTTGGGCTGGAGCTTCTCGTGGTTTGAGGCCTGGCTTCCTCCACCCCCTGCTCTTGAGATTCTCCCTGATGTGGGCTGCATTTTGGATGCATTTTGGGCTGGAGCTTCTTGTGGTTTGAGGCCTGGCCTGCTCCACCCCCTGCTCTTGAGATTCTCCCGGATGTGGGCTGCATTTTGGCTGCCTTTTGGGCTGGAGCTTCTCGTGGTTTGAGGCCTGGCTTGCTCCACCCCCTGCTCTTGAGATTCTCCCGGATGTGGGCTGCATTGTGGCTGCCTTTTGGGCTGGAGCTTCTCGTGGTTTGAGGCCTGGCTTGCTCCACCCCCTGCTCTTGAGATTCTCCCAGAGGTGGGCTGCATTTTGGCTGCCTTTTGAGCTGGAGCTTCTCGTGGTTTGAGGCCTGGCTTGCTCCACACCCTGCTCTTGAGATTCTCCCGGATGTGGGCTGCATTTTGGCTGCCTTTTGGGCTGGAGCTTCTCGTGGTTTGAGGCCTGGCTTGCTCCACCCCCTGCTCTTGAGATTCTCCCGGATGTGGGCTGCATTTTGGCTGCCTTTTGGGCTGGAGCTTCTCGTGGTTTGAGGCCTGGCTTGCTCCACCCCCTGTTCTTGAGTTTCTCCCGGATGTGGGCTGGAGTTTGGCTGCATTTTGGGCTGGAGGTCCTCGTGGTTTGAGGCCTGGCTTGCTCCACCCCCTGCTCTTGAGATTCTCCCGGAAGTGGTCTGGATTTTGGCTGCCTTTTGGGCTGGAGCTTCTCGTGGTTTGAGGCCTGGCTTGCTCCACCCCCTGCTCTTGAGATTCTCACGGAGGTGGGCTGGAGTTTGGCTGCATTTTGGGCTGGAGCTTCTCGAGGTTTGAGGCCTGGCTTGCTCCACCCCCTGCTCTTGAGATTCCCCCAGATGTGGGCTGCATTTTGGCTGCCTTTTGGGCTGGAGCTTCTCCTGGTTTGAGGCCTGGCTTGCTCAACCCCCTGCTCTTGAGATTCTCCCGGATGTGGGCTGCATTTTGGCTTTCTTTTGGGCTGGAGCTTCTCGTGGTTTGAGGCCTGGCTTGCTCCAACCCCTGCTCTTGAGATTCTCCCGGATGTGAGCTGGATTTTGGCTGCCTTTTGGGCTGGATTTTCTTGTGGTTTGAGGCCTGGCTTGCTCCACCCCCTGCTCTTGAGATTCTCCCGGATGTGGGCTGCATTGTGGCTACATTTTGGGCTGGAGATTCTCGTGGTTTGAGGCCTGGCTTGCTCCACCCCCTGCTCTTGAGATTCTCCCGGATGTGGGCTGCATTTTGGCTGCCTTTTGGGCTGGAGCTTCTCGTGGTTTGAGGCCTGGCTTGCTCCACCCCCTGCTCTTGAGATTCTCCCGGATGTGGGCTGCATTTTGGCTGCATTTTGGGCTGGAGCTTCTTGTGGTTTGAGGCCTGGCTTGCTCCACCCCCTGCTCTTGAGATTCTCCCGGATGTGGGCTGCATTTTGGCTGCCTTTTGGGCTGGAGCTTCTCGTGGTTTGAGGCCTGGCTTGCTCCACCCCCTGCTCTTGAGATTCTCCCAGAGGTGGGCTGTATTTTCGCTGCGTTTTGAGCTGGAGCTTCTTGTGGTTTGAATCCTGCCTTGCTCCACCCCCTGCTCTTGAGATTCTCCCAGATGTGGGCTGGATTATGGCTGCCTTTTGGGCTGGAGCTTCTCGAGGTTTGAGGCCCGGCTTGCTCAACCCCCTGCTCTTGCGATTCTCACGGAGGTGGGCTGGAGTTTGGCTGCATTTTGGGCTGGAGCTTCTCGAGGTTTGAGGCCTGGCTTGCTCCACCCCCTGCTCTTGAGATTCTCCCGGATGTGGGCTGGATTTTGGCTTTGTTTTGGGCTGGAGCTTCTCGTGGTTTGAGCCCTGGCTTGCTCCAACATCTGCTCTTGATATTCTCCCGGATGTGAGCTGGATTTTGGCTGCCTTTTGGGCTGGAGCTTCTCGTGGTTTGAGGCCTGGCTTGCTCCACCCCCTGCTCTTGATATTCTCCCGGATGTGAGCTGGATTTTGGCTGCCTTTTGGGCTGGAGCTTCTCGTGGTTTGAGCCCTGGCTTGCTCCAACATCTGCTCTTGATATTCTCCCGGATGTGAGCTGCATTTTGGCTGCCTTTTGGGCTGGAGCTTCTCGTGGTTTGAGGCCTGGCTTGCTCCACCCCCTGCTCTTGATATTCTCCCGGATGTGAGCTGGATTTTGGCTGCCTTTTGGGCTGGAGCTTCTCGTGGTTTGAGCCCTGGCTTGCTCCAACATCTGCTCTTGATATTCTCCCGGATGTGAGCTGCATTTTGGCTGCCTTTTGGGCTGGAGCTTCTCGTGGTTTGAGGCCTCGCTTGCTCCACCCCCTGCTCTTGAGATTCTCCCGGATGTGGGCTGCATTTTGGCTGCCTTTTGGGCTGGAGCTTCTCGTGGTTTGAGGCCTGGCTTGCTCCACCCCCTGCTCTTGAGATTCTCCCGGATGTGGGCTGGATTTTGGCTTTGTTTTGGGCTGGAGCTTCTCGTGGTTTGAGCCCTGGCTTGCTCCAACATCTGCTCTTGATATTCTCCCGGATGTGAGCTGGATTTTGGCTGCCTTTTGGGCTGGAGCTTCTCGTGGTTTGAGGCCTGGCTTGCTCCACCCCCTGCTCTTGATATTCTCCCGGATGTGAGCTGGATTTTGGCTGCCTTTTGGGCTGGAGCTTCTCGTGGTTTGAGCCCTGGCTTGCTCCAACATCTGCTCTTGATATTCTCCCGGATGTGAGCTGGATTTTGGCTGCCTTTTGGGCTGGAGCTTCTCGTGGTTTGAGGCCTGGCTTGCTCCACCCCCTGCTCTTGATATTCTCCCGGATGTGAGCTGGATTTTGGCTGCCTTTTGGGCTGGAGCTTCTCGTGGTTTGAGCCCTGGCTTGCTCCAACATCTGCTCTTGATATTCTCCCGGATGTGAGCTGCATTTTGGCTGCCTTTTGGGCTGGAGCTTCTCGTGGTTTGAGGCCTCGCTTGCTCCACCCCCTGCTCTTGAGATTCTCCCGGATGTGGGCTGCATTTTGGCTGCCTTTTGGGCTGGAGCTTCTCGTGGTTTGAGGCCTGGCTTGCTCCACCCCCTGCTCTTGAGATTCTCCCAGAGGTGGGCTGTATTTTCGCTGCGTTTTGAGCTGGAGCTTCTTGTGGTTTGAATCCTGCCTTGCTCCACCCCCTGCTCTTGAGATTCTCCCAGATGTGGGCTGGATTATGGCTGCCTTTTGGGCTGGAGCTTCTCGAGGTTTGAGGCCCGGCTTGCTCAACCCCCTGCTCTTGAGATTCTCACGGAGGTGGGCTGGAGTTTGGCTGCATTTTGTGCTGGAGCTTCTCGAGGTTTGAGGCCTGGCTTGCTCCACCCCCTGCTCTTGAGATTCTCCCGGATGTGGGCTGGATTTTGGCTTTGTTTTGGGCTGGAGCTTCTCGTGGTTTGAGGCCTGGCTTGCTCCACCCCCTGCTCTTGAGATTCTCCCGGATGTGAGCTGGATTTTGGCTGCCTTTTGGGCTGGAGCTTCTCGTGGTTTGAGGCCTGGCTTGCTCCACCCCCTGCTCTTGAGCTTCTCCCGGACGTGGGCTGCATTTTGGCTGCCTTTTGGGCTGGAGCTTCTCGTGGTTTGAGGCCTGGATTGCTCCACCCCCTGCTCTTGAGATTCTCCCGGATGTGGGCTGCATTTTGGCTGCCTTTTGAGCTGGAGCTTCTCGTGGTTTGAGGCCTGGCTTGCTCCACCCCCTGCTCTTGAGATTCTCCCGGAGGTGGGCTGGAGTTTGGCTGCCTTTTGGGCTGGAGCTTCTCGTGGTTTGAGGCCTGGCTTGCTCCACCCCCTGCTCTTGAGATTCTCCTGGATGTGGGCTGCATTTTGGCTGCATTTTG
Source organism: Rhynochetos jubatus (assembly GCA_027574665.1). Taxonomy (NCBI): domain Eukaryota; kingdom Metazoa; phylum Chordata; class Aves; order Eurypygiformes; family Rhynochetidae; genus Rhynochetos; species Rhynochetos jubatus. The sequence continues at coordinate 2,716,422 of CM050669.1, forward strand.
GGCTGGAGCTTCTCGTGGTTTGAGGCCTGGCTTGCTCCACCCCCTGCTCTTGAGATTCTCCCGCATATGGTCTGGATTTTGGCTGCTTTTTGGGCTGGAGCTTCTCGTGGTTTGAGGCCTGGCTTGCTCCACCCCCTGCTCTTGAGATTCTCCCGGATGTGGGCTGCATATTGGCTGCCTTTTGGGCTGGAGTTTCTCGTGGTTTGAGGCCTGGCTTGCTCCACCCCCTGCTCTTGAGATTCTCCCGGATGTGGGCTGGATTTTGGCTGCCTTTTGGGCTGGAGCTTCTCCTGGTTTGAGGCCTGCCTTCCTCCTCACCCTGCTCTTGATATTCTCCCGGAGGTGGGCTGGATTTTGGCTTTATTTTGGGCTGGAGCTTCTCGTGGTTTGAGGCCTGCCTTCCTCCTCACCCTGCTCTTGATATTCTCCCGGAGGTGGGCTGCATTTTGGCTGCCTTTTGGGCTGGAGCTTCTCGTGGTTTGAGGCCTGGCTTGCTCCACCCCCTCCTCTTGAGATTCTCCCGGATGTGGGCTGGATTTTAGCTGCCTTTTGGGCTGGAGCTTCTCGTGGTTTGAGGCCTGGCTTGCTCCACCCCCTGCTCTTGAGATTCTCCCGCATATGGTCAGGATTTTGGCTGCCATTTGGGCTGGAGCTTGTCGTGGTTTGAGGCCTGGCTTGCTCCACCCCCTGCTCTTGAGATTCTCCCGGAGGTGGGCTGCATTTTGGCTTTCTTTTGTGCTGGAGCTTCTCGTGGTTTGAGGCCTGGCTTGCTCCAACCCCTGCTCTTGAGATTCTCCCGGATGTGGTCTGCATTTTGGCTGCCTTTTGGGCTGGAGCTTCTCGTGGTTTGAGCCCTGGCTTGCTCCAACCCCTGCTCTTGAGATTCTCCCGGATGTGAGCTGGATTTTGGCTGCCTTTTGGGCTGGATTTTCTTGTGGTTTGAGGCCTGGCTTGCTCCACCCCCTGCTCTTGAGATTCTCCCGGATGTGGGCTGCATTGTGGCTACCTTTTGGGCTGGAGATTCTCGTGGTTTGAGGCCTGGCTTGCTCCACCCCCTGCTCTTGAGATTCTCCCGGACGTGGGCTGGATTTTGGCTGCCTTTTGGGCTGGAGCTTCTCGTGGTTTGAGGCCTGGCTTGCTCCACCCCCTGCTCTTGAGATTCTCCCGGATGTGGGCTGCATTTTGGATGTATTTTGGGCTGGAGCTTCTTGTGGTTTGTGGCCTGGCTTGCTCCACCCCCTGCTCTTGAGATTCTCCTGGATGTGGGCTGCATTTTGGCTGCCTTTTGGGCTGGAGCTTCTCGTGGTTTGAGGCCTGGCTTGCTCCACCCCCTGCTTTTGAGATTCTCCCGGATGTGGGCTGGATTTTGGCTGCATTTTGGGCTGGAGCTTCTCGTGGTTTGAGGCCTGGCTTGCTCCACCCCCTGCTCTTGAGATTCTCCCGGATGTGGGCTGGATTATGGCTGAATTTTGGGCTGGAGCTTCTCGTGGTTTGAGGCCTGGCTTGCTCCAACCCCTGCTCTTGAGATTCTTCCAGAGGTGGGCTGGATTTTGGCTGCCTTTTGGGCTGGAGCTTCTCGTGGTTTGAGGCCTGCCTTCCTCCTCACCCTGCTCTTGATATTCTCCCGGAGGTGGGCTGCATTTTGGCTGCCTTTTGGGCTGGAGCTTCTCGAGGTTTGAGGCCTGGCTTGCTCCACCCCCTGCTCTTGAGATTCTCCTGGATGTGGGCTGGATTTTGGCTTTCTTTTGGGCTGGAGCTTCTCGTAGTTTGAGCCCTGACTTGCTCCAACCCCTGCTCTTGAGATTCTCCCGGAGGTGGGCTGCATTTTGGCTGCCTTTTGGGCTGGAGCTTCTCGTGGTTTGAGGCCTGGCTTGCTCCACCCCCTGCTCTTGATATTCTCCCGGATGTGGGCTGCATTGTGGCTGCCTTTTGGGCTGGAGCTTCTCGTGGTTTGAGGCCTGGCTTGCTCCACCCCCTGCTCTTGAGATTCACCCACATGTGGTCTGGAATTTGTCTGCAATTTGGGCTGGAGCTTCTCGTGGTTTAAGGCCTGTCTTCCTCCACCTCCTTCTCTTGAGATTCTCCCAGAGGTGGGCTGGATTTTGGCTTTCTTTTGGGCTGGAGCTTCTTGTGGTTTGAGGCCTGGCTTGCTCCAACCCCTGCTCTTGAGATTCTCCCGGATGTGAGCTGGATTTTGGCTGCCTTTTGGGCTGGATCATCTTGTGGTTTGAGGCCTGGCTTGCTCCACCCCCTGCTCTTGAGATTCTCCCAGATGTGGGCTGCATTGTGGCTGCCTTTTGGGCTGGAGATTCTCGTGGTTTGAGGCCTGGCTTGCTCCAACCCCTGCTCTTGAGATTCTCCTGGATGTGGGCTGGATTTTGGCTGCCTTTTGGGCTGGAGCTTCTCCTGGTTTGAGGCCTGGCTTGCTCCACTCCCTGCTCTTGAGATTCTCCCGGATGTGGGCTGCATTTTGGCTGCCTTTTGGGCTGGAGCTTCTCCTGGTTTGAGGCCTGCCTTCCTCCTCACCCTGCTCTTGATATTCTCCCGGAGGTGGGCTGGATTTTGGCTGCCTTTTGGGCTGGAGCTTCTCCTGGTTTGAGGCCTGCCTTCCTCCTCACCCTGCTCTTGAGTTTCTCCCGGATGTGGGCTGCATTTTGGCTGCTTTTTGGGCTGGAGCTTCTCGTGGTTTGAGGCCTGGCTTGCTCCAGCCCCTGCTCTTGAGATTCTCACGGATGTGGGCTGGAGTTTGGCTGCCTTTTGGGCTGGAGCTTCTCGTGGTTTGAGGCCTGGCTTGCTCCACCCCCTGCTCTTGAGATTCTCCCGGATGTGGGCTGCATTTTGGCTGCCTTTTGAGCTGGAGCTTCTCCTCGTTTGAGGCCTGCATTCCTCCTCACCCTGCTCTTGATATTCTCCCGGAGGTGGGCTGGATTTTGGCTGCCTTTTGGGCTGGAGCTTCTCGTGGTTTGAGGCCTGCCTTCCTCCTCACCCTGCTCTTGAGTTTCTCCCGGATGTGGGCTGCATTTTGGCTGCCTTTTGGGCTGGAGCTTCTCGTGGTTTGAGGCCTGGCTTGCTCCACCCCCTGCTCTTGAGATTCTCCCGCATATGGGCTGGAGTTTGGCTGCCTTTTGGGCTGGAGCTTCTCGAGGTTTGAGGCCTGGCTTGCTCCACCCCCTGCTTTTGAGATTCTCCTGGATGTGGGCTGCATTTTGGCTGCATTTTGGGCTGGAGCTTCTCATGGTTTGAGGCCTGGCTTGCTCCACCCCCTGCTCTTGAGATTCTCCCGGATGTGGGCTGCATTTTGGCTGCTTTTTGGGCTGGAGCTTCTCGTGGTTTGATGCCTGGCTTGCTCCAGCCCCTGCTCTTGAGATTCTCACGGATGTGGGCTGCATTTTGGCTGCCTTTTGGGCTGGAGTTTCTCGTGGTTTGAGGCCTGGCTTGCTCCACCCCCTGCTCTTGAGATTCTGCCGGATGTGGGCTGGATTTTGGCTGCCTTTTGGGCTGGAGCTTCTCATGGTTTGAGGCCTGCCTTCCTCCTCACCCTGCTCTTGATATTCTCCCGGATGTGGGCTGGATTTTGGCTGCATTTTGGGCTGGAGCTTCTCGTGGTTTGAGGCCTGGCTTGCTCGAACCCCCTGCTCTTGATATTCTCCCAGATGTGGGCTGCATTTTGGCTGCCTTTTGGGCTGGAGCTTCTCATGGTTTGAGGCCTGGCTTGCTCCACCCCCTCCTCTTGAGATTCTTCCGCATGTGGGCTGGATTTTGGCTTTATTTTGGGCTGGAGCTTCTCGTAGTTTGAGCCCTGACTTGCTCCAACCCCTCCTCTTGAGTTTCTCCCGGATGTGGGCTGGATTTTGGCTGCCTTTTGGGCTGGAGGTTCTCGTGGTTTGAGGCCTGGCTTGCTCCACCCCCTGCTCTTGAGATTCTCCCGCATGTGGTCTGGAATTTGGCTGCCATTTGGGCTGGAGCTTCTCGTGGTTTGAGGCCTGTCTTGCTCCACCCCCTTCTCTTGAGATTCTCCCAGAGGTGGGCTGGATTTTGGCTTTCTTTTGGGCTGGAGCTTCTCGTGGTTTGAGCCCTGGCTTGCTCCACCCCCTGCTCTTGAGATTCTCCCGGATGTGGGCTGCATTGTGGCTGCCTTTTGGGCTGGAGATTCTCGTGGTTTGAGGCCTGGCTTGCTCCAACCCCTGCTCTTGAGATTCTCCCGGATGTGGGCTGGATTTTGGCTGCCTTTTGGGCTGGAGCTTCTCGTGGTTTGATGCCTGGCTTGCTCCACCCCCTGCTCTTGAGATTCTCCCGGATGTGGGCTGCATTGTGGCTGCCTTTTGGGCTGGAGCTTCTCGTGGTTTGAGGCCTGGCTTGCTCCCCCCCCTGCTCTTGCGATTCTCCCGGATGTGGGCTGGATTTTGGCTGCCTTTTGGGCTGGAGCTTCTCGTGGTTTGAGGCCTGGCTTGCTCCACCCACTGCTCTTGAGATTCTCCCGGATGTGGGCTGGAGTTTGGGTGCCGTTTGGGCTGGAGCTTCTCGTGGTTTGAGGCCTGGCTTGCTCCACCCCCTGCTCTTGAGATTCTCCAGCATGTGGTCTGGATTTTGGCTGCCTTTTGGGCTGGAGATTCTTGTGGTTTGAGGCCTGGCTTTCTCCACCCCCTGCTCTTGAGATTCTCCCGGAGGTGGGCTGGAGTTTGGCTGCTTTTGGGCTGGAGCTTCTCGAGGTTTGAGGCCTTGCTTGCTCCACCCCCTGCTTTTGAGATTCTCCTGGATGTGGGCTGGATTTTGCCTGCCTTTTGGGCTGGAGCTTCTCCTGGTTTGAGGCCTGCCTTCCTCCTCACCCTGCTCTTGATATTCTCCCGGATGTGGGCTGGATTTTGGCTGCCTTTTGGGCTGGAGCTTCTCGTGGTTTGAGGCCTGGCTTGCTCGAACCCCCTGCTCTTGATATTCTCCCGGAGGTGGGCTGCATTTTGGCTGCCTTTTGGGCTGGAGCTTCTCGTGGTTTGAGGCCTGGCTTGCTCCACCCCCTGCTGTTGAGATTCTTCCGGATGTGGGCTGGATTATGGATGAATTTTGGGCTGGAGCTTCTCGTGGTTTGAGGCCTGGCTTGCTCCACCCCCTGCTCCTGAGATTCTCCCGGAGGTGGTCTGGAGTTTGCCTGCATTTTGGGCTGGAGCTTCTCGTGGATTGAGGCCTGGCTTGCTCCACCTCCTGCTCTTGAGATTCTCCTGGATGTGGGCTGGATTTTGGCTTTCTTTTGGGCTGGAGCTTCTCGTAGTTTGAGCCCTGACTTGCTCCAACCCCTCCTCTTGAGTTTCTCCCGGATGTGGGCTGGATTTTAGCTGCCTTTTGGGCTGGAGCTTCTCATGGTTTGAGGCCTGGCTTGCTCCACCCCCTGCTCTTGAGATTCTCCCGCATGTGGTCTGGATTTTGGCTGCCATTTGGGCTGGAGCTTCTCGTGGTTTGAGTCCTGGCTTGCTCCACCCCCTGCTCTTGAGATTCTCCCGGATGTGGGCTGCATTTTGGCTGCCTTTTGGGCTGGAGCTTCTCGTGGATTGAGGCCTGGCTTGCTCCACCCCCTGCTCTTGAGATTCTCCTGGATGTGGGCTGGATTTTGGCTGCCTTTTGGGCTGGAGCTTCTCGTGGATTGAGGCCTGGCTTGCTCCACCCCCTGCTCTTGAGATTCTCCCGGATGTGGGCTGAATTTTGGCTGCCTTTTGGGCTGGAGCTTCTCGTGGTTTGAGGCCTGTCTTGCTCCACCCCCTGCTCTTGATATTCTCCCGGATGTGGGCTGCATTTTGGCTGCCTTTTGGGCTGGAGCTTCTCGTGGTTTGAGGCCTGGCTTGCTCCACCCCCTGCTCTTGAGATTCTCCCGGAAGTGGGCTGGATTTTGGCTGCCTTTTGGGCTGGAGCTTCTCGAGGTTTGAGGCCTGGCTTGCTCTACCCCCTACTCTTGATATTCTCCCGGATGTGGGCTGCATTTTGGCTGCCTTTTGGGCTGGAGCTTCTCGTGGTTTGAGGCCTGGCTTGCTCCACCCCCTGCTCTTGAGATTCTCCCGGATGTGTCCTGGATTTTGGCTGCCTTTTGGGCTGGAGCTTCTCGTGGTTTGAGGCCTGGCTTGCTCCACCCCCTGCTCTTGAGATTCTCCCGGAAGTGGGCTGGATTTTGGCTGAATTTTGGGCTGGAGCTTCTCGTGGTTTGAGGCCTGGCTTGCTCTACCCCCTGCTCTTGAGATTCTCCTGGATGTGGGCTGCATTTTGGCTGAATTTTGGCTGGAGCTTCTCGTGGTTTGAGGCCTGCCTTGCTCTACCCCCTGCTCTTGATATTCTCCCGGATGTGGGCTGCAAATTGGCTGACTTTTGGGCTGGAGCTTCTCGAGGTTTGAGGCCTGGCTTGCTCCACCCCCTGCTCTTGAGATTCTCCCGGATGTGGTCTGCATTTTGGCTGCATTTTGGGCTGGAGCTTCTCGTGGTTTGAGGCCTGGCTTGCTCCACCCCCTGCTCTTGAGATTCTCCCGGATGTGGGCTGCATTTTGTCTGCATATGGGCTGGAGCTTCTCGTGGTTTGAGGCCTGCCTCGCTCCACTCCCTGCTCTTGAGATTCTCCCGGATGTGGGCTGCATTTTGGCTGCCTTTTGGGCTGGAGCTTCTCGTGGTTTGAGGCCTGGCTTGCTCCACCCCCTGCTCTTGAGATTCTCCCGGATGTGTCCTGGATTTTGGCTGCCTTTTGGGCTGGAGCTTCTCGTGGTTTGAGGCCTGGCTTGCTCCACCCCCTGCTCTTGATATTCTCCCGGATGTGGGCTGCATTTTGGCTGCATTTTGGGCTGGAGCTTCTCGTGGTTTGAGGCCTGGCTTGCTCCACCCCCTGCTCTTGAGATTCTCCCGGATGTGGGCTGCATTTTGGCTGCATATGGGCTGGAGCTTCTCATGGTTTGAGGCCTCGCTTGCTCCACCACCTGCTCTTGAGATTCTCCCGGATGTGGGCTGCATTTTGGCTACATTTTGGGCTGGAGCTTCTCGTGGTTTGAGGCCTGGTTTGCTCCAACCCCTGCCCTTGATATTCTCCCGGAAGTGGGCTGCATTTTGGCTGCCTTTTGGGCTGGAACTTCTCGTGGTTTGAGGCCTGGCTTGCTCCACCCCCTGCTCTTGCGATTCTCCCAGATGTGGGCTGGATTTTGGCTGCCTTTTGGGCTGGAGCTTCTCGTGGTTTGAGGCATGCCTTGGTGCACCCCCTGCTCTAGATATTCTCCCGGATGTGGGCTGCATTTTGACTGCCTTTTGGGCTGGAGCTTCTCGTGGTTTGAGGCCTGGCTTGCTCCACCCCCTGCTCTTGAGATTCTCCCGGATGTGTCCTGGATTTTGGCTGCCTTTTGGGCTGGAGCTTCTCGTGGTTTGAGGCCTGGCTTGCTCCACCCCCTGCTCTTGAGATTCTCCCGGATGTGGGCTGGATTTTGGCTGCCTTTTGGGCTGGAGCTTCTCGTGGTTTGAGGCCTGGCTTGCTCTACCCCCTGCTCTTGATATTCTCCCGGAAGTGGGCTGCATTTTGGCTGCTTTTTGGGCTGGAGCTTCTCGTGGTTTGAGGCCTGGCTTGCTCTACCCCCTGCTCTTGATATTCTCCCGCATGTGGGCTGAATTTTGGCTGCATTTTGGGCTGGAGCTTCTCGTGGTTTGAGGCCTGGCTTGCTCCACCCCCTGCTCTTGAGATTCTCCCGGATGTGGGCTGCATTTTGGCTGCCTTTTGGGCTGGAGCTTCTCGTGGTTTGAGGCCTGCCTCGCTCCACTCCCTGCTCTTGAGATTCTCCTGGATGTGGGCTGCAATTTGGCTGCCTTTTGGGCTGGAGCTTCTCGTGGTTTGAGGCCTGGCTTGCTCCACCCCCTGCTCTTGAGATTCTCCCGGATGTGGGCTGCATTTTGGCTGCCTTTTGGGCTGGAGCTTCTCGTGGTTTGAGGCCTGGCTTGCTCCACCCCCTGCTCTTGAGATTCTCCCGGATGTGGGCTGCATTTTGGCTGCCTTTTGGGCTGGAGCTTCTCGTGGTTTGAGGCCTGGCTTGCTCCACCCCCTGCTCTTGAGATTCTCCCGGATGTGGGCTGCATTTTGGCTGCCTTTTGGGCTGGAGCTTCTCGTGGTTTGAGGCCTGCCTCGCTCCACTCCCTGCTCTTGAGATACTCCTGGATGTGGGCTGCAATTTGGCTGCCTTTTGGGCTGGAGCTTCTCGTGGTTTGAGCCCTGGCTTGCTCCACCCCCTGCTCTTGAGATTCTCCCGGATGTGGGCTGCATTTTGGCTGCCTTTTGGGCTGGAGATTCTCGTGGTTTGAGGCCTGGCTTGCTCCACCCCCTGCTCTTGAGATTCTCCCGGATGTGGGCTGCATTTTGGCTGCCTTTTGGGCTGGAGCTTCTCGTGGTTTGAGGCCTGCCTCGCTCCACTCCCTGCTCTTGAGATTCTCCTGGATGTGGGCTGCAATTTGGCTGCCTTTTGGGCTGGAGCTTCTCGTGGTTTGAGGCCTGGCTTGCTCCACCCCCTGCTCTTGAGATTCTCCCGGATGTGGGCTGCATTTTGGCTGCCTTTTGGGCTGGAGCTTCTCGTGGTTTGAGGCCTGGCTTGCTCTACCCCCTGCTCTTGAGATTCTCCCGGATGTGGGCTGCATTTTGGCTTCATATGGGCTGGAGCTTCTCGTGGTTTGAGGCCTGGCTTGCTCCACCCCCTGCTCTTGATATTCTCCCGGATGTGGGCTGAATTTTGGCTGCATTTTGGGCTGGAGCTTCTCGTGGTTTGAGGCCTGGCTTGCTCCACCCCCTGCTCTTGAGATTCTCCCGGATGAGGGCTGCAAATTTGGTGCCTTTTGGGCTGGAGCTTCTCGTGGTTTGAGGCCTGGCTTGCTCCACCCCCTACTCTTGATATTGTCCTGGATGTGGGCTGCATTTTGGCTGCCTTTTGGGCTGGAGCTTCTCGTGGTTTGAGGCCTGTCTTGCTCCAACCCCCTGCTCTTGATATTCTCCCGGATGTGGGCTGCATTTTGCCTGCCTGTTGGGCTGGAGCTTCTCGTGGTTTGAGGCCTGGCTTCCTCCACCCCCTGCTCTTCATATTCTCCCAGATATGGCCTGAATTTTGGCTGCATTTTGGGCTGGAGCTTCTCGTGGTTTGAGGCCTGGCTTGCTCCACCCCCTGCTCTTGAGATTCTCCCGGATGTGGGCTGCATTTTGGCTGCCTTTTGGGCTGGAGCTTCTCGTGGTTTGAGGCCTGGCTTGCTCCACCCCCTGCTCTTGAGATTCTCCCGGATGTGGGCTGCATTTTGGCTGCCTTTTGGGCTGGAGCTTCTCGTGGTTTGAGGCCTGCCTCGCTCCACTCCCTGCTCTTGAGATTCTCCTGGATGTGGGCTGCAATTTGGCTGCCTCTTGGGCTGGAGCTTCTCGTGGTTTGAGGCCTGGCTTGCTCCACCCCCTGCTCTTGAGATTCTCCCGGATGTGGGCTGCATTTTGGCTGCCTTTTGGGCTGGAGCTTCTCGTGGTTTGAGGCCTGGCTTGCTCCACCCCCTGCTCTTGAGATTCTCCCGGATGTGGGCTGCATTTTGGCTGCCTTTTGGGCTGGAGCTTCTCGTGGTTTGAGGCCTGCCTCGCTCCACTCCCTGCTCTTGAGATTCTCCTGGATGTGGGCTGCAATTTGGCTGCCTTTTGGGCTGGAGCTTCTCGTGGTTTGAGGCCTGGCTTGCTCCACCCCCTGCTCTTGAGATTCTCCCGGATGTGGGCTGCATTTTGGCTGCCTTTTGGGCTGGAGCTTCTCGTGGTTTGAGGCCTGGCTTGCTCTACCCCCTGCTCTTGAGATTCTCCCGGATGTGGGCTGCATTTTGGCTGCATATGGGCTGGAGCTTCTCGTGGTTTGAGGCCTGGCTTGCTCCACCCCCTGCTCTTGATATTCTCCCGGATGTGGGCTGAATTTTGGCTGCATTTTGGGCTGGAGCTTCTCGTGGTTTGAGGCCTGGCTTGCTCCACCCCCTGCTCTTGAGATTCTCCCGGATGAGGGCTGCAAATTTGGTGCCTTTTGGGCTGGAGCTTCTCGTGGTTTGAGGCCTGGCTTGCTCCACCCCCTACTCTTGATATTGTCCTGGATGTGGGCTGCATTTTGGCTGCCTTTTGGGCTGGAGCTTCTCGTGGTTTGAGGCCTGGCTTGCTCCAACCCCCTGCTCTTGATATTCTCCCGGATATGGCCTGAATTTTGGCTGCATTTTGGGCTGGAGCTTCTCGTGGTTTGAGGCCTGGCTTGCTCCACCCCCTGCTCTTGAGATTCTCCCAGATATGGCCTGAATTTTGGCTGCATTTTGGGCTGGAGCTTCTCGTGGTTTCAGGCCTGGCTTGCTCCAGCCCCTGCTCTTGAGATTCTCCCGGATGTGGGCTGCATTTTGGCTGCCTTTTTGGGGTGGAACTTCTCGTGGTTTGAGGCCTGGCTTGCTCCACCCCCTGCTCTTGATATTGTCCTGCATGTGGGCTGCATTTTGGCTCTCTTTTGGGCTGGAGCTTCTCGAGGTTTGAGGCCTGGCTTGCTCCAGCCCCTGCTCTTGAGATTCTCCCGGAGGTGGTCTGCATTTTGGCTGCCTTTTTGGGCTGGAACTTCTCGTGGTTTGAGGCCTGGCTTGCTCCACCTCCTGCTCTTGCGATTCTCCCAGATGTGGGCTGGATTTTGGCTGCCTTTTGGGCTGGAGCTTCTCGTGGTTTGAGGCATGCCTTGGTGCACCCCCTGCTCTAGATATTCTCCCGGATGTGGGCTGCATTTTGGCTGCCTTTTGGGCTGGAGCTTCTCGTGGTTTGAGGCCTGGCTTGCTCCACCCCCTGCTCTTGAGATTCTCCTGGATGTGGGCTGCATTTTGGCTGCCTTTTGGGCTGGAGCTTCTCGTGGTTTGAGGCCTGCCTCGCTCCACCCCCTGCTCTTGAGATTCTCCTGGATGTGGGCTGCATTTTGGCTGCCTTTTGGGCTGGAGCTTCTCGTGGTTTGAGGCCTGCCTCGCTCCACCCCCTGCTCTTGAGATTCTCCTGGATGTGGGCTGCATTTTGGCTGCCTTTTGGGCTGGAGCTTCTCGTGGTTTGAGGCCTGCCTTGCTCCACCCCCTGCTCTTGAGATTCTCCCGGATGTGGGCTGCATTTTGGCTGCCTTTTGGGCTGGAGCTTCTCGTGGTTTGAGGCCTGGCTTGCTCCACCCCCTGCTCTTGAGATTCTCCCGGATGTGGGCTGCATTTTGGCTGATTCTTGGGCTGGAGCTTCACCTGGTTTGAGGCCTGGCTTGCTCCACCCCCTGCTCTTGACATTCTCCCGGAAGTGGGCTGCATTTTGGCTGCATTTTGGGCTGGAGCTTCTCGTGGTTTGAGGCCTGCCTTGCTCTACCCCCTCCTCTTGATATTCTCCCGCATGTGGGCTGCATTTTGGCTGCCTTTTGGGCTGGAGCTTCTCGTGGTTTGAGGCCTGGCTTGCTCTACCCCCTGCTCTTGATATTCTCCCGGATGTGGGCTGCATTTTGGCTGCATTTTGGGCTGGAGCTTCTCGTGATTTGAGGCCTGGCTTGCTCCACCCCCTGCTCTTGAGATTCTCCCGGATGTGGGCTGCATTTTGGCTGCCTTTTGGGCTGGAGCTTCTTGTGGTTTGGGTCCTGGCTTGCTCCACCCCCTGCTCTTGAGATTCTCCCGTATGTGGGCTGCATTTTGGCTGCATATGGGCTGGAGCTTCTCGTGGTTTGAGGCCTGGCTTGCTCCACCCCCTGCTCTTGAGATTCTCCTGGATGTGGTCTGCATTTTGGCTGCCTTTTGGGCTGGAGCTTCTCGTGGTTTGAGGCCTGACTTGCTCCACCCCCTGCTCTTGAGATTCTCCCGGAAGTGGTCTGGATTTTGGCTGCCTTTTGGGCTGGAGCTTCTCGTGGTTTGAGGCCTGGCTTGCTCTACCCCCTGCTCTTGATATTCTCCCGCATGTGGGCTGCATTTTGGCTGCCTTTTGGGCTGGAGCTTCTCGTGGTTTGAGGCCTGGCTTGCTCTACCCCCTGCTCTTGATATTCTCCCGGATGTGGGCTGCATTTTGGCTGCATTTTGGGCTGGAGCTTCTCGTGGTTTGAGGCCTGCCTTGCTCTACCCCCTGCTCTTGATATTCTCCCGGAGGTGGGCTGCATTTTGACTGCCTTTTGTGCTGGAGCTTCTCGTGGTTTGAGGCCTGGCTTGCTCCACCCCCTGCTCTTGAGATTCTCCCGTATGTGGGCTGCATTTTGGCTGCCTTTTGGGCTGGAGCTTCTCGTGATTTGAGGCCTGGCTTGCTCCACCCCCTGCTCTTGAGATTCTCCCGGATGTGGGCTGCATTTTGGCTGCATATGGGCTGGAGCTTCTCGTGGTTTGAGGCCTGGCTTGCTCCACCCCCTGCTCTTGAGATTCTCAGGGAGGTGGGCTGCATTTTGGCTGCCTTTTTGGGGTGGAACTTCTCGTGGTTTGAGGCCTGGCTTGCTCCACCCCCTGCTCTTGATATTGTCCTGCATGTGGGCTGCATTTTGGCTCTCTTTTGGGCTGGAGCTTCTCGAGGTTTGAGGCCTGGCTTGCTCCACCCCCTGCTCTTGAGATTCTCCCGGAGGTGGGCTGCATTTTGGCTGCCTTTTTGGGCTGGAACTTCTCGTGGTTTGAGGCCTGGCTTGCTCCACCTCCTGCTCTTGCGATTCTCCCAGATGTGGGCTGGATTTTGGCTGCCTTTTGGGCTGGAGCTTCTCGTGGTTTGAGGCATGCCTTGGTGCACCCCCTGCTCTAGATATTCTCCCGGATGTGGGCTGCATTTTGGCTGCCTTTTGGGCTGGAGCTTCTCGTGGTTTGAGGCCTGGCTTGCTCCACCCCCTGCTCTTGAGATTCTCCTGGATGTGGGCTGCATTTTGGCTGCCTTTTGGGCTGGAGCTTCTCGTGGTTTGAGGCCTGCCTCGCTCCACCCCCTGCTCTTGAGATTCTCCTGGATGTGGGCTGCATTTTGGCTGCCTTTTGGGCTGGAGCTTCTCGTGGTTTGAGGCCTGCCTCGCTCCACCCCCTGCTCTTGAGATTCTCCTGGATGTGGGCTGCATTTTGGCTGCCTTTTGGGCTGGAGCTTCTCGTGGTTTGAGGCCTGCCTTGCTCCACCCCCTGCTCTTGAGATTCTCCCGGATGTGGGCTGCATTTTGGCTGCCTTTTGGGCTGGAGCTTCTCGTGGTTTGAGGCCTGGCTTGCTCCACCCCCTGCTCTTGAGATTCTCCCGGATGTGGGCTGCATTTTGGCTGATTCTTGGGCTGGAGCTTCACCTGGTTTGAGGCCTGGCTTGCTCCACCCCCTGCTCTTGACATTCTCCCGGAAGTGGGCTGCATTTTGGCTGCATTTTGGGCTGGAGCTTCTCGTGGTTTGAGGCCTGCCTTGCTCTACCCCCTCCTCTTGATATTCTCCCGCATGTGGGCTGCATTTTGGCTGCCTTTTGTGCTGGAGCTTCTCGTGGTTTGAGGCCTGGCTTGCTCTACCCCCTGCTCTTGATATTCTCCCGGATGTGGGCTGCATTTTGGCTGCATTTTGGGCTGGAGCTTCTCGTGATTTGAGGCCTGGCTTGCTCCACCCCCTGCTCTTGAGATTCTCCCGGATGTGGGCTGCATTTTGGCTGCCTTTTGGGCTGGAGCTTCTTGTGGTTTGGGTCCTGGCTTGCTCCACCCCCTGCTCTTGAGATTCTCCCGTATGTGGGCTGCATTTTGGCTGCATATGGGCTGGAGCTTCTCGTGGTTTGAGGCCTGGCTTGCTCCACCCCCTGCTCTTGAGATTCTCCTGGATGTGGTCTGCATTTTGGCTGCCTTTTGGGCTGGAGCTTCTCGTGGTTTGAGGCCTGACTTGCTCCACCCCCTGCTCTTGAGATTCTCCCGGAAGTGGTCTGGATTTTGGCTGCCTTTTGGGCTGGAGCTTCTCGTGGTTTGAGGCCTGGCTTGCTCTACCCCCTGCTCTTGATATTCTCCCGCATGTGGGCTGCATTTTGGCTGCCTTTTGGGCTGGAGCTTCTCGTGGTTTGAGGCCTGGCTTGCTCTACCCCCTGCTCTTGATATTCTCCCGGATGTGGGCTGCATTTTGGCTGCATTTTGGGCTGGAGCTTCTCGTGGTTTGAGGCCTGCCTTGCTCTACCCCCTGCTCTTGATATTCTCCCGGAGGTGGGCTGCATTTTGACTGCCTTTTGGGCTGGAGCTTCTCGTGGTTTGAGGCCTGGCTTGCTCCACCCCCTGCTCTTGAGATTCTCCCGTATGTGGGCTGCATTTTGGCTGCCTTTTGGGCTGGAGCTTCTCGTGATTTGAGGCCTGGCTTGCTCCACCCCCTGCTCTTGAGATTCTCCCGGATGTGGGCTGCATTTTGGCTGCATATGGGCTGGAGCTTCTCGTGGTTTGAGGCCTGGCTTGCTCCACCCCCTGCTCTTGAGATTCTCAGGGAGGTGGGCTGCATTTTGGCTGCCTTTTGGGCTGGAGCTTCTCGTGGTTTGAGGCCTGGCTTGCTCCACCCCCTGCTCTTGATATTCTCCCGGATGTGGGCTGCATTTTGGCTGCCTTTTGGGCTGGAGCTTCTCGTGGTTTGAGGCCTGGCTTGCTCCACCCCCTGCTCTTGAGATTCTCCCGGATGTGGGCTGCATTTTGGCTGCATATGGGCTGGAGCTTCTCGTGGTTTGAGGCCTGCCTCGCTCCACCCCCTGCTCTTGAGATTCTCCCGGATGTGGGCTGCATTTTGGCTGCCTTTTGGGCTGGAGCTTCTCGTGGTTTGAGGCCTGGCTTCCTCCACCCCCTGCTCTTCATATTCTCCCAGATATGGCCTGAATTTTGGCTACATTTTGGGCTGGAGCTTCTCGTGGTTTGAGGCCTGGCTTGCTCTACCCCCTGCTCTTGATATTCTCCCGCATGTGGGCTGAATTTTGGCTGCCTTTTGGGCTGGAGCTTCTCTTGGTTTGAGGCCTAGCTTGCTCCACCCCCTGCTCTTGATATTCTCCCGGATGTGGGCTGCATTTTGGCTGCCTTTTGGGCTGGAGCTTCTCGTGGTTTGAGGCCTGGCTTGCTCCACCCCCTGCTCTTGAGATTCTCCCGGATGTGGCCTGCATTTTGGCTGCCTTTTGGGCTGGAGCTTCTCGTGGTTTGAGGCCTGCCTTGCTCTACCCCCTGCTCTTGATATTCTCCCGCATGTGGGCTGCATTTTGGCTGCCTTTTGGGCTGGAGCTTCTCGTGGTTTGAGGCCTGGCTTGCTCCACCCCCTGCTCTTGAGATTGTCCCGGATGTGGGCTGCATTTTGGCTGCATATGGGCTGGAGCTTCTCGTGGTTTGAGGCCTGCCTCGCTCCACCCCCTGCTCTTGAGATTCTCCTGGATGTGGGCTGCATTTTGGCTGCCTTTTGGGCTGGAGCTTCTCGTGGTTTGAGGCCTGGCTTGCTCCACCCCCTGCTCTTGAGATTCTCCCGGATGTGGGCTGCATTTTGGCTGCATATGGGCTGGAGCTTCTCGTGGTTTGAGGCCTGGCTTGCTCCACCCCCTGCTCTTGAGATTCTATTGGATGTGGGCTGCATTTTGGCTGCGTTGTGGGCTGGAGCTTCTCTTGGTTTGAGGCCTGGCTTGCTCCACCCCCTGCTCTTGAGATTCTCCCGGATGTGGGCTGGATTTTGGCTGCCTTTTGGGCTGGAGCTTCTCGTGGTTTGAGGCCTGGCTTCCTCCACCCCCTGCTCTTCATATTCTCCCAGATATGGCCTGAATTTTGGCTACATTTTGGGCTGGAGCTTCTCGTGGTTTGAGGCCTGGCTTCCTCCACCCCCTGCTCTTGATATTCTCCCAGATATGGCCTGAATTTTGGCTGCATTTTGGGCTGGAGCTTCTCGTGGTTTGAGGCCTGGCTTGCTCCACCCCCTGCTCTTGAGATTCTCCCGGATGTGGGCTGCATTTTGGCTGCATTTTGGGCTGGAGCTTCTCGTGGTTTGAGGCCTGCCTTGCTCTACCCCCTGCTCTTGATATTCTCCCGGATGTGGGCTGCATTTTGGCTGCATTTTGGGCTGGAGCTTCTCGTGGTTTGAGGCCTTTCTTGCTCTACCCCCTGCTCTTGATATTCTCCCGCATGTGGGCTGCATTTTGGCTGCCTTTTGGGCTGGAGCTTCTCGTGATTTGAGGCCTGGCTTGCTCCACCCCCTGCTCTTGAGATTCTCCCGGATGTGGGCTGCATTTTGGCTGCCTTTTGGGCTGGAGCTTCTTGTGGTTTGGGGCCTGGCTTGCTCCACCCCCTGCTCTTGAGATTCTCCCGGATGTGGGCTGCATTTTGGCTGCATATGGGCTGGAGCTTCTCGTGGTTTGAGGCCTGGCTTGCTCCACCCCCTGCTCTTGAGATTCTCCTGGATGTGGTCTGCATTTTGGCTGCCTTTTGGGCTGGAGCTTCTCGTGGTTTGAGGCCTGACTTGCTCCACCCCCTGCTCTTGAGATTCTCCCGGAAGTGGTCTGGATTTTGGCTGCCTTTTGGGCTGGAGCTTCTCGTGGTTTGAGGCCTGGCTTGCTCTACCCCCTGCTCTTGAGATTCTCCCGGATGTGGGCTGCATTTTGGCTGCCTTTTGGGCTGGAGCTTCTCGTGGTTTGAGGCCTGGCTTGCTCTACCCCCTGCTCTTGATATTCTCCCGGATGTGGGCTGAATTTTGGCTGCATTTTGGGCTGGAGCTTCTCGTGGTTTGAGGCCTGCCTTGCTCTACCCCCTGCTCTTGATATTCTCCCGGAGGTGGGCTGCATTTTGACTGCCTTTTGGGCTGGAGCTTCTCGTGGTTTGAGGCCTGGCTTGCTCCACCCCCTGCTCTTGAGATTCTCCCGTATGTGGGCTGCATTTTGGCTGCCTTTTGGGCTGGAGCTTCTCGTGATTTGAGGCCTGGCTTGCTCCACCCCCTGCTCTTGAGATTCTCCTGGATGTGGGCTGCATTTTGGCTGCCTTTTGGGCTGGAGCTTCTCGTGGTTTGAGGCCTGGCTTGCTCCACCCCCTGCTCTTGAGATTCTCCCGGATGTGGTCTGCATTTTGGCTGCCTTTTGGGCTGGAGCTTCTCGTGGTTTCAGGCCTGGCTTGCTCCACCCCCTGCTCTTGATATTCTCCCGGAAGTGGGCTGGATTTTGGCTGCCTTTTGGGCTGGAGCTTCTCGTGGTTTGAGGCCTGGCTTGCTCTACCCCCTGCTCTTGATATTCTCCCGTATGTGGGCTGCATTTTGACTGCATTTTGGGCTGGAGCTTCTCTTGGTTTGAGGCCTGGCTTGCTCCACCACCTGCTCTGGATATTCTCCCGGATGTGGGCTGCATTTTGGCTGCCTTTTGGGCTGGAGCTTCTCGTGGTTTGAGGCCTGGCTTGCTCCACCCCCTGCTCTTGATATTCTCCCGGATGTGGGCTGCATTTTGGCTGCCTTTGGGGCTGGAGCTTCTCGTGGTTTGAGGCCTGGCTTGCTCCACCCCCTGCTCTTGAGATTCTCCCGGATGTGGGCTGGATTTTGGCTGCATTTTGGGCTGGAGCTTCTCGTGGTTTGAGGCCTGGCTTGCTCCACCCCCTGCTCTTGAGATTCTCCCGGATGTGGGCTGCAAATTGGCTGCATTTTGGGCTGGAGCTTCTCGTGGTTTGAGGCCTGGCTTGCTCCACCCCCTGCTCTTGAGATTCTCCTGGATGTGGGCTGCATTTTGGCTGCCTTTTGGGCTGGAGCTTCTCGTGGTTTGAGGCCTGGCTTGCTCCACCCCCTGCTCTTGAGATTCTCCCGCATGTGGGCTGCATTTTGGCTGCCTTTTGGGCTGGAGCTTCTCGTGGTTTGAGGCCTGGCTTGCTCCACCCCCTGCTCTTGAGATTCTCCCGGATGTGGGCTGCATTTTGGCTGCCTTTTGGGCTGGAGCTTCTCGTGGTTTGAGGCCTGGCTTGCTCCACCCCCTGCTCTTGAGATTCTCCCGGATGTGGGCTGCATTTTGGCTGCATATGGGCTGGAGCTTCTCGTGGTTTGAGGCCTGGCTTGCTCCACCCCCTGCTCTTGAGATTCTCCCGCATGTGGGCTGCATTTTGGCTGCCTTTTGGGCTGGAGCTTCTCGTGGTTTGAGGCCTGGCTTGCTCCACCCCTTGCTCTTGATATTGTCCCGGAGGTGTGCTGCATTTTGGCTGCCTTTTGGGCTGGAGCTTCTCGTGGTTTGAGGCCTGGCTTGCTCCACCCCCTGCTCTTGAGATTCTCCCGGATGTGGGCTGCATTTTGGCTGCCTTTTGGGCTGGAGATTCTCGTGGTTTGAGGCCTGGCTTGCTCCACCCCCTGCTCTTGAGATTCTCCCGGAAGTGGGCTGCATTTTGGCTGCATTTTGGGCTGGAGCTTCTCGTGGTTTGAGGCCTGGCTTGCTCCACCCCCTGCTCTTGAGATTCTCCCGGATGTGGGCTGCATTTTGGCTGCATATGGGCTGGAGCTTCTCGTGGTTTCAGGCCTGGCTTGCTCCACCCCCTGCTCTTGAGATTCTCCCAGAAGTGGGCTGCATTTTGGCTGCCTTTTGGGCTGGAGCTTTTCGTGGTTTGAGGCCTGGCTTGCTCCAACCCCTGCCCTTGATATTCTCCCGGATGTGGGCTGGATTTTGGCTGCCTTTTGGGCTGGAGCTTCTCGTGGTTTGAGGCCTGGCTTGCTCCACCCCCTGCTCTTGAGATTCTCCCGGATGTGGGCTGAATTTTGGCTGCCTTTTGGGCTGGAGCTTCTCGTGGTTTGAGGCCTGGCTTGCTCCACCCCCTGCTCTTGAGATTCTCCCGGAAGTGGGCTGGAGTTTGGCTGCATTTTGGGCTGGAGATTCTCGTGGTTTGAGGCCTGCCTTGCTCTACCCCCTGCTCTTGATATTCTCCCGGATGTGGGCTGCATTTTGGCTGCCTTTTGGGCTGGAGCTTCTCGTGGTTTGAGGCCTGGCTTGCTCTACCCCCTGCTCTTGATATTCTCCCGGATGTGGGCTGCATTTTGGCTGCCTTTTGTGCTGGAGCTTCTCGTGGTTTGAGGCCTGGCTTGCTCTACCCCCTGCTCTTGATATTCTCCCGCATGTGGGCTGCATTTTGGCTGCCTTTTGGGCTGGAGCTTCTCGTGGTTTGAGGCCTGGCTTGCTCCACCCCCTGCTCTTGAGATTCTCCCGGATGTGGGCTGCATTTTGGCTGCATTTTGGGCTGGAGCTTCTCTTGGTTTGAGGCCTGCCTTGCTCTACCCCCTGCTCTTGATATTCTCCCGCATGTGGGCTGCATTTTGGCTGCCTTTTGGGCTGGAGCTTCTCGTGGTTTGAGGCCTGGCTTGCTCCACCCCCTGCTCTTGAGATTCTCCCGGATGTGGGCTGCATTTTGGCTGCATATGGGCTGGAGCTTCTCGTGGTTTGAGGCCTGCCTCGCTCCACCCCCTGCTCTTGAGATTCTCCTCCATGTGGGCTGCATTTTGGCTGCCTTTTGGGCTGGAGCTTCTCGTGGTTTGAGGCCTGGCTTCCTCCACCCCCTGCTCTTCATATTCTCCCAGATATGGCCTGAATTTTGGCTACATTTTGGGCTGGAGCTTCTCGTGGTTTGAGGCCTGGCTTGCTCTACCCCCTGCTCTTGATATTCTCCCGCATGTGGGCTGAATTTTGGCTGCCTTTTGGGCTGGAGCTTCTCTTGGTTTGAGGCCTGGCTTGCTCCACCCCCTGCTCTTGATATTCTCCCGGATGTGGGCTGCATTTTGGCTGCCTTTTGGGCTGGAGCTTCTCGTGGTTTGAGGCCTGGCTTGCTCCACCCCCTGCTCTTGAGATTCTCCCGGATGTGGGCTGCATTTTGGCTGCCTTTTGGGCTGGAGCTTCTCGTGGTTTGAGGCCTGCCTTGCACTACCCCCTGCTCTTGATATTCTCCCGCATGTGGGCTGCATTTTGGCTGCCTTTTGGGCTGGAGCTTCTCGTGGTTTGAGGCCTGGCTTGCTCCACCCCCTGCTCTTGAGATTCTCCCGGATGTGGGCTGCATTTTGGCTGCCTTTTGGGCTGGAGCTTCTCGTGGTTTGAGGCCTGCCTCGCTCCACCCCCTGCTCTTGAGATTCTCCTGGATGTGGGCTGCATTTTGGCTGCCTTTTGGGCTGGAGCTTCTCGTGGTTTGAGGCCTGGCTTGCTCCACCCCCTGCTCTTGAGATTCTCCCGGATGTGGGCTGCATTTTGGCTGCATATGGGCAGGAGCTTCTCGTGGTTTGAGGCCTGCCTCGCTCCACCCCCTGCTCTTGAGATTCTCCTGGATGTGGGCTGCATTTTGGCTGCGTTTTGGGCTGGAGCTTCTCGTGGTTTGAGGCCTGGCTTGCTCCACCCCCTGCTCTTGAGATTCTCCCGGATGTGGGCTGGATATTGGCTGCCTTTTGGGCTGGAGCTTCTCGTGGTTTGAGGCCTGGCTTCCTCCACCCCCTGCTCTTCATATTCTCCCAGATATGGCCTGAATTTTGGCTGCATTTTGGGCTGGAGCTTCTCGTGGTTTGAGGCCTGGCTTGCTCCACCCCCTGCTCTTGAGATTCTCCCGGATGTGGGCTGCATTTTGGCTGCCTTTTGGGCTGGAGCTTCTTGAGGTTTGAGGCCTGGCTTGCTCCAGCCCCTGCTCTTGAGATACTCACAGATGTGGGCTGCATTTTGGCTGCCTTTTTGGGGTGGAACTTCTCGTGGTTTGAGGCCTGGCTTGCTCCACCCCCTGCTCTTGATATTGTCCTGCATGTGGGCTGCATTTTGGCTGCCTTTTGGGCTGGAGCTTCTCGTGGTTTGAGGCCTGGCTTGCTCCACCCCCTGCTCTTGATATTCTCCCGGATGTGGGCTGCATTTTGCCTGCCTGTTGGGCTGGAGCTTCTCGTGGTTTGAGGCCTGTCTTGCTCCACCCCCTGCTCTTGATATTCTCCCGGATGTGGGCTGCATTTTGGCTGCCTTTTGGGCTGGAGCTTCTCGTGGATTGAGGCCTGGCTTCCTCCACCCCCTGCTCTTGATATTCTCCTGGATGTGGTCTGAATTTTGGCTGCATTTTGGGCTGGAGTTTCTCGTGGTTTGAGGCCTGGCTTGCTCCACCCCCTGCTCTTGAGATTCTCCCGGATGTGGGCTGCATTTTGGCTGCCTTTTGGGCTGGAGCTTCTCGTGGTTTGAGGCCTGGCTTGCTCCACCCCCTGCTCTTGAGATTGTCCCGGAGGTGGGCTGCATTTTGGCTGCCTTTTGGGCTGGAGCTTCTCGTGGTTTGAGGCCTGGCTTGCTCCACCCCTTGCTCTTGATATTCTCGCGGATGTGGGCTGCATTTTGTCTGTCTTTTGGGCTGGAGGTACTCGAGGTTTGAGGCCTGGATTGCTCCACCCCCTGCTCTTGAGATTCTCCCGGAGGTGGGCTGGATTTTGGCTGCCTTTTGGGCTGGAGCTTCTCGTGGTTTGAGGCCTGGCTTGTTCCACCCCCTGCTCTTGAGATTCTCCCGGAGGTGGGCTGCATTTTGACTGCCTGTTGGGCTGGAGCTTCTCGTGGTTTGAGGCCTGGCTTGCTCCACCCCCTGCTCTTGATATTCTCCCGGATGTGGGCTGCATTTTGGCTGCCTTTTGGGCTGGAGCTTCTCGTGGTTTGAGGCCTGGCTTGCTCCACCCCCTGCTCTTGAGATTCTCCCGCATGTGGGCTGCATTTTGGCTGCCTTTTGGGCTGGAGCTTCTCGTGGTTTGAGGCCTGGCTTGCTCCACCCCTTGCTCTTGAGATTCTCCTGGATGTGTGCTGCATTTTGGCTGCCTTTTGGGCTGGAGCTTCTCGTGGTTTGAGGCCTGGCTTGCTCCACCCCCTGCTCTTGAGATTCTCCCGGATGTGGGCTGCATTTTGGCTGCATATGGGCTGGAGCTTCTCGTGGTTTGAGGCCTGCCTCGCTCCACCCCCTGCTCTTGAGATTCTCCTGGATGTGGGCTGCATTTTGGCTGCGTTTTGGGCTGGAGCTTCTCGTGGTTTGAGGCCTGGCTTGCTCCACCCCCTGCTCTTGAGATTCTCCCGCATGTGGGCTGCATTTTGGCTGCATATGGGCTGGAGCTTCTCGTGGTTTGAGGCCTGCCTCGCTCCACCCCCTGCTCTTGAGATTCTCCCGGATGTGGGCTGGATTTTGGCTGCCTTTTGGGCTGGAGCTTCTCGTGGTTTGAGGCCTGGCTTGCTCCACCCCCTGCTCTTGATATTCTCCCAGATATGTCCTGAATTTTGGCTGCATTTTGGGCTGGAGCTTCTCGTGGTTTGAGGCCTGGCTTGCTCCACCCCCTGCTCTTGAGATTCTCCCGCATGTGGGCTGCATTTTGGCTGCCTTTTGGGCTGGAGCTTCTCGTGGTTTGAGGCCTGGCTTGCTCCACCCCCTGCTCTTGAGATTCTCCCGGATGTGGGCTGCATTTTGGCTGCCTTTTGGGCTGGAGCTTCTCGTGGTTTGAGGCCTGGCTTGCTCCACCCCCTGCTCTTGATATTCTCCCAGATGTGGGCTGCATTTTGGCTGCATATGGGCTGGAGCTTCTCGTGGTTTCAGGCCTGGCTTGCTCCACCCCCTGCTCTTGAGATTCTCCCGGAAGTGGGCTGCATTTTGGCTGCCTTTTGGGCTGGAGCTTTTCGTGGTTTGAGGCCTGGCTTGCTCCACCCCCTGCTCTTGAGATTCTCCCGCATGTGGGCTGCATTTTGGCTGCCTTTTGGGCTGGAGCTTCTCGTGGTTTGAGGCCTGGCTTGCTCCACCCCCTGCTCTTGAGATTCTCCCGGATGTGGGCTGCATTTTGGCTGCCTTTTGGGCTGGAGCTTCTCGTGGTTTGAGGCCTGGCTTGCTCCACCCCCTGCTCTTGAGATTCTCCCGGAAGTGGGCTGGAGTTTGGCTGCATTTTGGGCTGGAGCTTCTCGTGGTTTGAGGCCTGCCTTGCTCTACCCCCTGCTCTTGATATTCTCCCGGATGTGGGCTGCATTTTGGCTGCCTTTTGGGCTGGAGCTTCTCGTGGTTTGAGGCCTGGCTTGCTCTACCCCCTGCTCTTGATATTCTCCCGGATGTGGGCTGCATTTTGGCTGCCTTTTGGGCTGGAGCTTCTCGTGGTTTGAGGCCTGGCTTGCTCTACCCCCTGCTCTTGATATTCTCCCGCATGTGGGCTGCATTTTGGCTGCCTTTTGGGCTGGAGCTTCTCGTGGTTTGAGGCCTGGCTTGCTCCACCCCCTGCTCTTGATATTCTCCCGGATGTGGGCTGCATTTTGGCTGCCTTTTGGGCTGGAGCTTCTCGTGGTTTGAGGCCTGGCTTGCTCCACCCCCTGCTCTTGAGATTCTCCCGGATGTGGGCTGCATTTTGGCTGCCTTTTGGGCTGGAGCTTCTCGTGGTTTGAGGCCTGGCTTGCTCCACCCCCTGCTCTTGAGATTCTCCCGCATGTGGGCTGCATTTTGGCTGATTCTTGGGCTGGAGCTTCTCGTGGTTTGAGGCCTGCCTCGCTCCACCCCCTGCTCTTGAGATTCTCCAGGATGTGGGCTGCATTTTGGCTGCCTTTTGGGCTGGAGCTTCTCGTGGTTTGAGGCCTGGCTTGCTCCACCCCCTGCTCTTGAGATTCTCCCGCATGTGGGCTGCATTTTGGCTGCATATGGGCTGGAGCTTCTCGTGGTTTGAGGCCTGCCTCGCTCCACCCCCTGCTCTTGAGATTCTCCTCCATGTGGGCTGCATTTTGGCTGCCTTTTGGGCTGGAGCTTCTCGTGGTTTGAGGCCTGGCTTCCTCCACCCCCTGCTCTTCATATTCTCCCAGATATGGCCTGAATTTTGGCTACATTTTGGGCTGGAGCTTCTCGTGGTTTGAGGCCTGGCTTGCTCTACCCCCTGCTCTTGATATTCTCCCGCATGTGGGCTGAATTTTGGCTGCCTTTTGGGCTGGAGCTTCTCTTGGTTTGAGGCCTGGCTTGCTCCACCCCCTGCTCTTGATATTCTCCCGGATGTGGGCTGCATTTTGGCTGCCTTTTGGGCTGGAGCTTCTCGTGGTTTGAGGCCTGGCTTGCTCCACCCCCTGCTCTTGAGATTCTCCCGGATGTGGCCTGCATTTTGGCTGCCTTTTGGGCTGGAGCTTCTCGTGGTTTGAGGCCTGCCTCGCTCCACCCCCTGCTCTTGATATTCTCCCGCATGTGGGCTGCATTTTGGCTGCCTTTTGGGCTGGAGCTTCTCCTGGTTTGAGGCCTGGCTTTCTCCACCCCCTGCTCTTGAGATTGTCCCGGATGTGGGCTGCATTTTGGCTGCATATGGGCTGGAGCTTCTCGTGGTTTGAGGCCTGCCTCGCTCCACCCCCTGCTCTTGAGATTCTCCTGGATGTGGGCTGCATTTTGGCTGCCTTTTGGGCTGGAGCTTCTCGTGGTTTGAGGCCTGGCTTGCTCCACCCCCTGCTCTTGAGATTCTCCCGGATGTGGGCTGCATTTTGGATGCATATGGGCTGGAGCTTCTCGTGGTTTGAGGCCTGCCTCGCTCCACCCCCTGCTCTTGAGATTCTCCTGGATGTGGGCTGCATTTTGGCTGCGTTTTGGGCTGGAGCTTCTCGTGGTTTGAGGCCTGGCTTGCTCCACCCCCTGCTCTTGAGATTCTCCCGGATGTGGGCTGGATTTTGGCTGCCTTTTGGGCTGGAGCTTCTCGTGGTTTGAGGCCTGGCTTGCTCCACCCCCTGCTCTTGATATTCTCCCAGATATGGCCTGAATTTTGGCTGCATTTTGGGCTGGAGCTTCTCGTGGTTTGAGGCCTGGCTTGCTCCACCCCCTGCTCTTGAGATTCTCCCGGATGTGGGCTGCATTTTGGCTGCCTTTTGGGCTGGAGCTTCTTGAGGTTTGAGGCCTGGCTTGCTCCACCCCCTGCTCTTGAGATACTCACAGATGTGGGCTGCATTTTGGCTGCCTTTTTGGGGTGGAACTTCTCGTGGTTTGAGGCCTGGCTTGCTCCACCCCCTGCTCTTGATATTGTCCTGCATGTGGGCTGCATTTTGGCTGCCTTTTGGGCTGGAGCTTCTCGTGGTTTGAGGCATGCCTTGGTGCACCCCCTGCTCTAGATATTCTCCCGGATGTGCGCTGCATTTTGGCTGCGTTTTGGGCTGGAGCTTCTCGTGGTTTGAGGCCTGGCTTGCTCCACCCCCTGCTCTTGAGATTCTCCCGGATGTGTCCTGGATTTTGGCTGCCTTTTGGGCTGGAGCTTCTCGTGGTTTGAGGCCTGCCTCGCTCCACCCCCTGCTCTTGAGATTCTCCTGGATGTGGGCTGCATTTTGGCTGCCTTTTGGGCTGGAGCTTCTCGTGGTTTGAGGCCTGGCTTCCTCCACCCCCTGCTCTTCATATTCTCCCAGATATGGCCTGAATTTTGGCTACATTTTGGGCTGGAGCTTCTCGTGGTTTGAGGCCTGGCTTGCTCTACCCCCTGCTCTTGATATTCTCCCGGATGTGGGCTGAATTTTGGCTGCCTTTTGGGCTGGAGCTTCTCGAGGTTTGAGGCCTGGCTTGCTCCACCCCCTGCTCTTGAGATTCTCCCGGATGTGGGCTGCATTTTGGCTGCCTTTTGGGCTGGAGCTTCTCGTGGTTTGAGGCCTGCCTTGCTCTACCCCCTGCTCTTGATATTCTCCCGCATGTGGGCTGCATTTTGGCTGCCTTTTGGGCTGGAGTTTCTCGTGGTTTGAGGCCTGGCTTGCTCCACCCCCTGCTCTTGAGATTCTCCCGGATGTGGGCTGCATTTTGGCTGCATATGGGCTGGAGCTTCTCGTGGTTTGAGGCCTGCCTCGCTCCACCCCCTGCTCTTGAGATTCTCCTCCATGTGGGCTGGATTTTGGCTGCCTTTTGGGCTGGAGCTTCTCCTGGTTTGAGGCCTGGCTTCCTCCACCCCCTGCTCTTGAGATTCTCCCACATATGGCCTGAATTTTGGCTACATTTTGGGCTGGAGCTTCTCGTGGTTTGAGGCCTGGCTTCCTCCACCCCCTGCTCTTGATATTCTCCCAGATATGGCCTGAATTTTGGCTGCATTTTGGGCTGGAGCTTCTCGAGGTTTGAGGCCTGGCTTGCTCCAGCCCCTGCTCTTGAGATTCTCACATATGTGGGCTGCATTTTGGCTGCCTTTTTGGGCTGGAACTTCTCGTGGTTTGAGGCCTGGCTTGCTCCACCCCGTGCTCTTGAGATTCTCCCGGATGTGGGCTGGATTTTGGCTGCATTTTGGGCTGGAGCTTCTCGTGGTTTGAGGCATGCCTTGGTGCACCCCCTGCTCTAGATATTCTCCCGGATGTGGGCTGCATTTTGGCTGCCTTTTGGGCTGGAGCTTCTCGTGGTTTGAGGCCTGACTTGCTCCACCCCCTGCTCTTGAGATTCTCCCGGATGTGTCCTGGATTTTGGCTGCCTTTTGGGCTGGAGCTTCTCGTGGTTTGAGGCCTGGCTTGCTCCACACCCTGCTCTTGAGATTCTCCCGGATGTGGGCTGCATTTTGGCTGCCTTTTGGGCTGGAGCTTCTCGTGGTTTGAGGCCTGTCTTGCTCCACCCCCTGCTCTTGAGATTCTCCCGGATGTGAGCTGCATTTTGGCTGCATTTTGGGCTGGAGCTTCTCGTGGATTGAGGCCTGGCTTGCTCCACCCCCTGCTCTTGATATTCTCCTGGATGTGGTCTGAATTTTGGCTGCATTTTGGGCTGGAGCTTCTCGTGGTTTGAGGCCTGGCTTGCTCCACCCCCTGCTCTTGAGATTGTCCCGGATGTGGGCTGCATTTTGGCTGCCTTTTGGGCTGGAGCTTCTCGTGGTTTGAGGCCTGGCTTGCTCCACCCCCTGCTCTTGAGATTGTCCCGGAGGTGGGCTGCATTTTGGCTGCCTTTTGGGCTGGAGCTTCTCGTGGTTTGAGGCCTGGCTTGCTCCACCCCCTGCTCTTGATATTCTCGCGGATGTGGGCTGCATTTTGTCTGTCTTTTGGGCTGGAGGTACTCGAGGTTTGAGGCCTGGATTGCTCCACCCCCTGCTCTTGAGATTCTCCCGGAGGTGGGCTGGATTTTGGCTGCCTTTTGGGCTGGAGCTTCTCGTGGTTTGAGGCCTGGCTTGCTGCACCCCCTGCTCTTGAGATTCTCCCGCATGTGGGCTGCATTTTGGCTGCATTTTGGGCTGGAGCTTCTCCTGGTTTGAGGCCTGGCTTGCTCCACCCCCTGCTCTTGAGATTCTCCCGGATGTGGGCTGCATTTTGGCTGCATATGGGCTGGAGCTTCTCGTGGTTTGAGGCCTGCCTCGCTCCACCCCCTGCTCTGGAGATTCTCCTGGATGTGGGCTGCATTTTGGCTGCCTTTTGGACTGGAGCTTCTCGTGGTTTGAGGCCTGGCTTGCTCCACCCCCTGCTCTTGAGATTCTCCCGGATGTGGGCTGCATTTTGGCTGCCTTTTGGGCTTGAGCTTCTCGTGGTTTGAGGCCTGGCTTGCTCCACCCCCTGCTCTTGATATTCTCCCGGATGTGGGCTGCATTTTGGCTGCCTTTTGGGCTGGAGCTTCTCGTGGTTTGAGGCCTGGCTTGCTCCACCCCCTGCTCTTGATATTCTCCCGGATGTGGGCTGCAAATTGTCTGCATTTTGGGCTGGAGCTTCTCGTGGTTTGAGGCCTGGCTTGCTCCACCCCCTGCTCTTGAGATTCTCCCGGATGTGGGCTGCATTTTGGCTGCCTTTTGGGCTGGAGCTTCTCGTGGTTTGAGGCCTGGCTTGCTCCACCCCCTGCTCTTGAGATTCTCCCGGATGTGGGCTGCATTTTGGCTGCCTTTTGGGCTGGAGCTTCTCATGGTTTGAGGCCTGGCTTGCTCCACCCCCTGCTCTTGAGATTCTCCCGGATGTGGGCTGCATTTTGGCTGCATATGGGCTGGAGCTTCTCGTGGTTTGAGGCCTGCCTCGCTCCACCCCCTGCTCTTGAGATTCTCCTGGATGTGGGCTGCATTTTGGCTGCGTTTTGGGCTGGAGCTTCTCTTGGTTTGAGGCCTGGCTTGCTCCACCCCCTGCTCTTGAGATTCTCCCGGATGTGGGCTGGATTTTGGCTGCCTTTTGGGCTGGAGCTTCTCGTGGTTTGAGGCCTGGCTTCCTCCACCCCCTGCTCTTCATATTCTCCCAGATATGGCCTGAATTTTGGCTACATTTTGGGCTGGAGCTTCTCGTGGTTTGAGGCCTGGCTTCCTCCACCCCCTGCTCTTGATATTCTCCCAGATATGGCCTGAATTCTGGCTGCATTTTGGGCTGGAGCTTCTCGTGGTTTGAGGCCTGTCTTGCTCCACCCCCTGCTCTTGATATTCTCCCGGATGTGGGCTGCATTTTGGCTGCCTTTTGGGCTGGAGCTTCTTGAGGTTTGAGGCCTGGCTTGCTCCAGCCCCTGCTCTTGAGATACTCACAGATGTGGGCTGCATTTTGGCTGCCTTTTTGGGGTGGAACTTCTCGTGGTTTGAGGCCTGGCTTGCTCCACCCCCTGCTCTTGATATTGTCCTGCATGTGGGCTGCATTTTGGCTGCCTTTTGGGCTGGAGCTTCTCGAGGTTTGAGGCCTGGCTTGCTCCAGCCCCTGCTCTTGAGATACTCACAGATGTGGGCTGCATTTTGGCTGCCTTTTTGGGGTGGAACTTCTCGTGGTTTGAGGCCTGGCTTGCTCCACCCCCTGCTCTTGATATTGTGCTGCATGTGGGCTGCATTTTGGCTGCCTTTTGGGCTGGAGCTTCTCGAGGTTTGAGGCCTGGCTTGCTCCAGCCCCTGCTCTTGAGATTCTCACAGATGTGGGCTGCATTTTGGCTGCCTTTTTGGGCTGGAACTTCTCGTGGATTGAGGCCTGGCTTGCTCCACCCCGTGCTCTTGAGATTCTCCCGGATGTGGGCTGGATTTTGGCTGCCTTTTGGGCTGGAGCTTCTCGTGGTTTGAGGCATGCCTTGGTGCACCCCCTGCTCTAGATATTCTCCCGGATGTGGGCTGCATTTTGGCTGCCTTTTGGGCTGGAGCTTCTCGTGGTTTGAGGCCTGGCTTGCTCCACCCCCTGCTCTTGAGATTCTCCCGGATGTGTCCTGGATTTTGGCTGCCTTTTGGGCTGGAGCTTCTCGTGGTTTGAGGCCTGGCTTGCTCCACCCCCTGCTCTTGAGATTCTCCCGGATGTGGGCTGCATTTTGGCTGCCTTTTGGGCTGGAGCTTCTCGTGGTTTGAGGCCTGGCTTGCTCCACCCCCTGCTCTTGATATTCTCCCGGATGTGGGCTGGATTTTGGCTGCCTTTTGGGCTGGAGCTTCTCGTGGATTGAGGCCTGGCTTGCTCCACCCCCTGCTCTTGATATTCTCCTGGATGTGGTCTGAATTTTGGCTGCCTTTTGGGCTGGAGCTTCTCGTGGTTTGAGGCCTGGCTTGCTCCACCCCCTGCTCTTGAGATTCTCGCGGATGTGGGCTGCATTTTGTCTGTCTTTTGGGCTGGAGGTACTCGAGGTTTGAGGCCTGGCTTGCTCCACCCCCTGCTCTTGAGATTCTCCCGGAGGTGGGCTGGATTTTGGCTGCCTTTTGGGCTGGAGCTTCTCGTGGTTTGAGGCCTGGCTTGCTCCACCCCCTGCTCTTGAGATTCTCCCGGATGTGGGCTGCATTTTGGCTGCATTTTGGGCTGGAGCTTCTCCTGGTTTGAGGCCTGGCTTGCTCCACCCCCTGCTCTTGAGATTCTCCCGGATGTGGGCTGCATTTTGGCTGCATATGGGCTGGAGCTTCTCGTGGTTTGAGGCCTGCCTCGCTCCACCCCCTGCTCTTGAGATTCTCCTGGATGTGGGCTGCATTTTGGCTGCCTTTTGGACTGGAGCTTCTCGTGGTTTGAGGCCTGGCTTGCTCCACCCCCTGCTCTTGAGATTCTCCCGCATGTGGGCTGGATTTTGGCTGCCTTTTGGGCTTGAGCTTCTCGTGGTTTGAGGCCTGGCTTGCTCCACCCCCTGCTCTTGATATTCTCCCGGATGTGGGCTGCATTTTGGCTGCCTTTTGGGCTGGAGCTTCTCGTGGTTTGAGGCCTGGCTTGCTCCACCCCCTGCTCTTGATATTCTCCCGGATGTGGGCTGCAAATTGTCTGCATTTTGGGCTGGAGCTTCTCGTGGTTTGAGGCCTGGCTTGCTCCACCCCCTGCTCTTGAGATTCTCCCGGATGTGGGCTGCATTTTGGCTGCATTTTGGGCTGGAGCTTCTCGTGGTTTGAGGCCTGGCTTGCTCCACCCCCTGCTCTTGAGATTCTCCCGGATGTGGGCTGCATTTTGGCTGCCTTTTGGGCTGGAGCTTCTCGTGGTTTGAGGCCTGGCTTGCTCCACCCCCTGCTCTTGAGATTCTCCCGGATGTGGGCTGCATTTTGGCTGCGTTTTGGGCTGGAGCTTCTCATGGTTTGAGGCCTGGCTTGCTCTACCCCCTGCTCTTGAGATTCTCCCGGATGTGGGCTGCATTTTGGCTGCCTTTTGGGCTGGAGCTTCTCGTGGTTTGAGGCCTGCCTTGCTCTACCCCCTGCTCTTGAGATTCTCCCGCATGTGGGCTGCATTTTGGCTGCCTTTTGGGCTGGAGCTTCTCGTGGTTTGAGGCCTGGCTTGCTCCACCCCCTGCTCTTGAGATTCTCCCGGATGTGGGCTGCATTTTGGCTGCCTTTTGGGCTGTAGCTTCTCGTGGTTTGAGGCCTGCCTTGCTCTATCCCCTGCTCTTGATATTCTCCCGCATGTGGGCTGCATTTTGGCTGATTCTTGGGCTGGAGCTTCTCGTGGTTTGAGGCCTGGCTTCCTCCAGCCCCTGCTCTTTATATTCTCCCACATATGGCCTGAATTTTGGCTGCGTTTTGGGCTGGAGCTTCTCGTGGTTTGAGGCCTGGCTTGCTCCACCCCCTGCTCTTGAGATTGTCCCGGATGTGGGCTGCATTTTGGCTGCATTTTGGGCTGGAGCTTCTCGTGGTTTGAGGCCTGCCTCGCTCCACCCCCTGCTCTTGAGATTCTCCTGGATGTGGGCTGCATTTTGGCTGCCTTTTGGGCTGGAGCTTCTCGTGGTTTGAGGCCTGGCTTGCTCCACCCCCTGCTCTTGAGATTCTCCCAGATGTGGGCTGCATTTTGGCTGCATATGGGCTGGAGCTTCTCGTGGTTTGAGGCCTGCCTCGCTCCACCCCCTGCTCTTGAGATTCTCCTGGATGTGGGCTGCATTTTGGCTGCGTTTTGGGCTGGAGCTTCTCGTGGTTTGAGGCCTGGCTTGCTCCTCCCCCTGCTCTTGAGATTCTCCCGGATGTGGGCTGGATTTTGGCTGCCTTTTGGGCTGGAGCTTCTCGTGGTTTGAGGCCTGGCTTCCTCCACCCCCTTCTCTTCATATTCTCCCAGATATGGCCTGAATTTTGGCTGCATTTTGGGCTGGAGCTTCTCGTGGTTTGAGGCCTGGCTTGCTCCACCCCCTGCTCTTGAGATTGTCCCGGATGTGGGCTGCATTTTGGCTGCATTTTGTGCTGGAGCTTATCGTGGTTTGAGGCCTGCCTCGCTCCACCCCCTGCTCTTGAGATTCTCCTGGATGTGGGCTGCATTTTGGCTGCCTTTTGGGCTGGAGCTTCTCGTGGTTTGAGGCCTGGCTTGCTCCACCCCCTGCTCTTGAGATTCTCCCGGATGTGGGCTGCATTTTGGCTGCATATGGGCTGGAGCTTCTCGTGGTTTGAGGCCTGCCTCGCTCCACCCCCTGCTCTTGAGATTCTCCTGGATGTGGGCTGCATTTTGGCTGCGTTTTGGGCTGGAGCTTCTCGTGGTTTGAGGCCTGGCTTGCTCCACCCCCTGCTCTTGAGATTCTCCCGGATGTGGGCTGGATTTTGGCTGCCTTTTGGGCTGGAGCTTCTCGTGGTTTGAGGCCTGGCTTCCTCCACTCCCTTCTCTTCATATTCTCCCAGATATGGCCAGAATTTTGGCTGCATTTTGGGCTGGAGCTTCTCGTGGTTTGAGGCCTGGCTTCCTCCACCCCCTGCTCTTGAGATTCTCCCAGATATGGCCTGAATTTTGGCTGCATTTTGGGCTGGAGCTTCTCGTGGTTTGAGGCCTGGCTTGCTCCACCCCCTGCTCTTGAGATTCTCCCGGATGTGGGCTGCATTTTGGCTGCCTTTTGGGCTGGAGCTTCTTGAGGTTTGAGGCCTGGCTTGCTCCAGCCCCTGCTCTTGAGATACTCACAGATGTGGGCTGCATTTTGGCTGCCTTTTTGGGGTGGAACTTCTCGTGGTTTGAGGCCTGGCTTGCTCCACCCCCTGCTCTTGATATTGTCCTGCATGTGGGCTGCATTTTGGCTGCCTTTTGGGCTGGAGCTTCTCGAGGTTTGAGGCCTGGCTTGCTCCAGCCCCTGCTCTTGAGATTCTCACAGATGTGGGCTGCATTTTGGCTGCCTTTTTGGGCTGGAACTTCTCGTGGTTTGAGGCCTGGCTTGCTCCACCCCCTGCTCTTGAGATTCTCCCGGATGTGTCCTGGATTTTGGCTGCATTTTGGGCTGGAGCTTCTCGTGGTTTGAGGCCTGGTTTGCTCCACCCCCTGCTCTTGAGATTCTCCCGGATGTGGGCTGCATTTTGGCTGCCTTTTGGGCTGGAGCTTCTCATGGTTTGAGGCCTGTCTTGCTCCACCCCCTGCTCTTGAGATTCTCCCGGATGTGGGCTGCATTTTGGCTGCCTTTTGGGCTGGAGCTTCTCGTGGTTTGAGGCCTGGCTTGCTCCACCCCCTGCTCTTGATATTCTCCTGGATGTGGTCTGAATTTTGGCTACATTTTGGGCTGGAGCTTCTCGTGGTTTGAGGCCTGCCTCGCTCCACCCCCTGCTCTTGAGATTCTCCCGGATGTGGGCTGCATTTTGGCTGCCTTTTGGGCTGGAGCTTCTCGTGGTTTGAGGCCTGGCTTGCTCCACCCCCTGCTCTTGAGATTGTCCCGGAGGTGGGCTGCATTTTGGCTGCCTTTTGGGCTGGAGATTCTCGTGGTTTGAGGCCTGGCTTGCTCCACCCCCTGCTCTTGATATTCTCGCGGATGTGGGCTGCATTTTGTCTGTCTTTTGGGCTGGAGGTACTCGAGGTTTGAGGCCTGGATTGCTCCACCCCCTGCTCTTGAGATTCTCCCGGATGTGGGCTGCATTTTGGCTGCATTTTGGGCTGGAGCTTCTCGTGGTTTGAGGCCTGGCTTGCTCCACCCCCTGCTCTTGAGATTGTCCCGCATGTGGGCTGCATTTTGGCTGCATTTTGGGCTGGAGCTTCTCGTGGTTTGAGGCCTGGCTTGCTCCACCCCCTGCTCTTGAGATTGTCCCGCATGTGGGCTGCATTTTGGCTGCCTTTTGGG
This sequence comes from Rhynochetos jubatus, assembly GCA_027574665.1. Taxonomy (NCBI): domain Eukaryota; kingdom Metazoa; phylum Chordata; class Aves; order Eurypygiformes; family Rhynochetidae; genus Rhynochetos; species Rhynochetos jubatus. The sequence continues at coordinate 2,749,622 of CM050669.1, forward strand.
CTGGAGCTTCTCGTGGTTTGAGGCCTGGCTTGCTCCACCCCCTGCTCTTGAGATTGTCCCGGAGGTGGGCTGCATTTTGGCTGCCTTTTGGGCTGGAGCTTCTCGTGGTTTGAGGCCTGGCTTGCTCCACCCCCTGCTCTTGATATTCTCGCGGATGTGGGCTGCATTTTGTCTGTCTTTTGGGCTGGAGGTACTCGAGGTTTGAGGCCTGGATTGCTCCACCCCCTGCTCTTGAGATTCTCCCGGAGGTGGGCTGGATTTTGGCTGCCTTTTGGGCTGGAGCTTCTCATGGTTTGAGGCCTGGCTTGCTCCACCCCCTGCTCTTGAGATTCTCCCGGATGTGGGCTGCATTTTGGCTGCCTTTTGGGCTGGAGCTTCTCGTGGTTTGAGGCCTGGCTTGCTCCACCCCCTGCTCTTGAGATTGTCCCGGAGGTGGGCTGCATTTTGGCTGCCTTTTGGGCTGGAGCTTCTCGTGGTTTGAGGCCTGGCTTGCTCCACCCCCTGCTCTTGATATTCTCGCGGATGTGGGCTGCATTTTGTCTGTCTTTTGGGCTGGAGGTACTCGAGGTTTGTAGCCTGGATTGCTCCACCCCCTGCTCTTGAGATTCTCCCGGAGGTGGGCTGGATTTTGGCTGCCTTTTGGGCTGGAGCTTCTCGTGGTTTGAGGCCTGGCTTGCTCCACCCCCTGCTCTTGAGATTCTCCCGGAAGTGGGCTGCATTTTGGCTGCATTTTGGGCTGGAGCTTCTCCTGGTTTGAGGCCTGGCTTGCTCCACCCCCTGCTCTTGAGATTCTCCCGGAAGTGGGCTGCATTTTGGCTGCCTTTTGGGCTGGAGCTTCTCGTGGTTTGAGGCCTGGCTTGCTCCACCCCCTGCTCTTGAGATTCTCCCGGATGTGGGCTGCATTTTGGCTGCCTTTTGGGCTGGAGCTTCTCGTGGTTTGAGGCCTGGCTTGCTCCACCCCCTGCTCTTGAGATTCTCCCGCATGTGGGCTGCATTTTGGCTGCCTTTTGGGCTGGAGCTTCTCGTGGTTTGAGGCCTGGCTTGCTCCACCCCTTGCTCTTGATATTGTCCCGGAGGTGTGCTGCATTTTGGCTGCCTTTTGGGCTGGAGCTTCTCGTGGTTTGAGGCCTGGCTTGCTCCACCCCCTGCTCTTGAGATTCTCCCGGATGTGGGCTGCATTTTGGCTGCCTTTTGGGCTGGAGCTTCTCGTGGTTTGAGGCCTGGCTTGCTCCACCCCCTGCTCTTGAGATTCTCCCGGATGTGGGCTGCATTTTGGCTGCATATGGGCTGGAGCTTCTCGTGGTTTCAGGCCTGGCTTGCTCCACCCCCTGCTCTTGAGATTCTCCCGGAAGTGGGCTGCATTTTGGCTGCCTTTTGGGCTGGGGCTTCTCGTGGTTTGAGGCCTGGCTTGCTCCAACCCCTGCCCTTGAGATTCTCCCGGATGTGGGCTGGATTTTGGCTGCCTTTTGGGCTGGAGCTTCTCGTGGTTTGAGGCCTGGCTTGCTCCACCCCCTGCTCTTGAGATTCTCCCGGATGTGGGCTGAATTTTGGCTGCCTTTTGGGCTGGAGCTTCTCGTGGTTTGAGGCCTGGCTTGCTCCACCCCCTGCTCTTGAGATTCTCCCGGAAGTGGGCTGGAGTTTGGCTGCCTTTTGGGCTGGAGCTTCTCGTGGTTTGAGGCCTGCCTTGCTCTACCCCCTGCTCTTGATATTCTCCCGGATGTGGGCTGCATTTTGGCTGCATTTTGGGCTGGAGCTTCTCGTGGTTTGAGGCCTGGCTTGCTCTACCCCCTGCTCTTGATATTCTCCCGGATGTGGGCTGCATTTTGGCTGCCTTTTGGGCTGGAGCTTCTCGTGGTTTGAGGCCTGGCTTGCTCTACCCCCTGCTCTTGAGATTCTCCCGCATGTGGGCTGCATTTTGGCTGCCTTTTGGGCTGGAGCTTCTCGTGGTTTGAGGCCTGGCTTGCTCCACCCCCTGCTCTTGAGATTCTCCCGGATGTGGGCTGCATTTTGGCTGCATTTTGGGCTGGAGCTTCTCGTGGTTTGAGGCCTGCCTTGCTCTACCCCCTGCTCTTGATATTCTCCCGCATGTGGGCTGCATTTTGGCTGCCTTTTGGGCTGGAGCTTCTCGTGGTTTGAGGCCTGGCTTGCTCCACCCCCTGCTCTTGAGATTCTCCCGCATGTGGGCTGCATTTTGGCTGATTCTTGGGCTGGAGCTTCTCGTGGTTTGAGGCCTGCCTCGCTCCACCCCCTGCTCTTGAGATTCTCCCGGATGTGGGCTGCATTTTGGCTGCCTTTTGGGCTGGAGCTTCTCGTGGTTTGAGGCCTGGCTTGCTCCACCCCCTGCTCTTGAGATTCTCCCGGATGTGGGCTGCATTTTGGCTGCATATGGGCTGGAGCTTCTCGTGGTTTGAGGCCTGCCTCGCTCCACCCCCTGCTCTTGAGATTCTCCTCCATGTGGGCTGCATTTTGGCTGCCTTTTGGGCTGGAGCTTCTCGTGGTTTGAGGCCTGGCTTCCTCCACCCCCTGCTCTTCATATTCTCCCAGATATGGCCTGAATTTTGGCTACATTTTGGGCTGGAGCTTCTCGTGGTTTGAGGCCTGGCTTGCTCTACCCCCTGCTCTTGATATTCTCCCGCATGTGGGCTGAATTTTGGCTGCCTTTTGGGCTGGAGCTTCTCTTGGTTTGAGGCCTGGCTTGCTCCACCCCCTGCTCTTGATATTCTCCCGGATGTGGGCTGCATTTTGGCTGCCTTTTGGGCTGGAGCTTCTCGTGGTTTGAGGCCTGGCTTGCTCCACCCCCTGCTCTTGATATTCTCCCGGATGTGGCCTGCATTTTGGCTGCCTTTTGGGCTGGAGCTTCTCGTGGTTTGAGGCCTGCCTTGCTCTACCCCCTGCTCTTGATATTCTCCCGAATGTGCGCTGCATTTTGGCTGCCTTTTGGGCTGGAGCTTCTCGTGGTTTGAGGCCTGGCTTTCTCCACCCCCTGCTCTTGAGATTGTCCCGGATGTGGGCTGCATTTTGGCTGCCTTTTGGGCTGGAGCTTCTCGTGGTTTGAGGCCTGGCTTGCTCCACCCCCTGCTCTTGAGATTCTCCCGGATGTGGGCTGCATTTTGGCTGCATATGGGCTGGAGCTTCTCGTGGTTTGAGGCCTGCCTCGCTCCACCCCCTGCTCTTGAGATTCTCCTGGATGTGGGCTGAATTTTGGCTGCATTTTGGGCTGGAGCTTCTCGTGGTTTGAGGCCTGGCTTGCTCCACCCCCTGCTCTTGAGATTCTCCCGGATGTGGGCTGGATTTTGGCTGCCTTTTGGGCTGGAGCTTCTCGTGGTTTGAGGCCTGGCTTCCTCCACCCCCTGCTCTTCATATTCTCCCAGATATGGCCTGAATTTTGGCTACATTTTGGGCTGGAGCTTCTCGTGGTTTGAGGCCTGGCTTGCTCCACCCCCTGCTCTTGATATTCTCCCAGATATGGCCTGAATTTTGGCTGCATTTTGGGCTGGAGCTTCTCGTGGTTTGAGGCCTGGCTTGCTCCACCCCCTGCTCTTGAGATTCTCCCGGATGTGGGCTGCATTTTGGCTGCCTTTTGGGCTGGAGCTTCTTGAGGTTTGAGGCCTGGCTTGCTCCAGCCCCTGCTCTTGAGATACTCACAGATGTGGGCTGCATTTTGGCTGCCTTTTTGGGGTGGAACTTCTCGTGGTTTGAGGCCTGGCTTCCTCCACCCCCTGCTCTTCATATTCTCCCAGATATGGCCTGAATTTTGGCTACATTTTGGGCTGGAGCTTCTCGTGGTTTGAGGCCTGGCTTGCTCCACCCCCTGCTCTTGAGATTCTCCCGGATGTGGGCTGCATTTTGGCTGCCTTTTGGGCTGGAGCTTCTTGAGGTTTGAGGCCTGGCTTGCTCCAGCCCCTGCTCTTGAGATTCTCACAGATGTGGGCTGCATTTTGGCTGCCTTTTTGGGCTGGAACTTCTCGTGGTTTGAGGCCTGGCTTGCTCTACCCCCTGCTCTTGAGATTCTCCCGGATGTGGGCTGCATTTTGGCTGCCTTTTGGGCTGGAGCTTCTCGTGGTTTGAGGCATGCCTTGGTGCACCCCCTGCTCTAGATATTCTCCCGGATGTGGGCTGCATTTTGGCTGCCTTTTGGGCTGGAGCTTCTCGTGGTTTGAGGCCTGGCTTGCTCCACCCCCTGCTCTTGATATTCTCCCGGATGTGTCCTGGATTTTGGCTGCCTTTTGGGCTGGAGCTTCTCGTGGTTTGAGGCCTGGCTTGCTCCACCCCTTGCTCTTGATATTCTCGCGGATGTGGGCTGCATTTTGTCTGTCTTTTGTGCTGGAGGTACTCGAGGTTTGAGGCCTGGATTGCTACACCCCCTGCTCTTGAGATTCTCCCGGAGGTGGGCTGGATTTTGGCTGCCTTTTGGGCTGGAGCTTCTCGTGGTTTGAGGCCTGGCTTTTTCCACCCCCTGCTCTTGAGATTCTCCCGGAAGTGGGCTGCATTTTGGCTGCCTTTTGGGCTGGAGCTTCTCGTGGTTTGAGGCCTGGCTTGTTCCACCCCCTGCTCTTGAGATTCTCCTGGAAGTGGGCTGCATTTTGGCTGCCTTTTGGGCTGGAGCTTCTCGTGGTTTGAGGCCTGGCTTGCTCCACCCCCTGCTCTTGAGATTCTCCCGTATGTGGGCTGCATTTTGACTGCCTGTTGGGCTGGAGCTTCTCGTGGTTTGAGGCCTGCCTTGCTCCACCCCCTGCTCTTGAGATTCTCCCGGATGTGGGCTGCAAATTTGGTGCATTTTGGGCTGGAGCTTCTCGTGGTTTGAGGCCTGGCTTGCTCCACCCACTGCTCTTGAGATTCTCCCAGAAGTGGGCTGCATTTTGGCTGCCCTTTGGGCTGGATCTTCTCGTGGTTTGAGGCCTGCCTTGGTGCACCCCCTGCTCTAGATATTCTCCCGGATGTGGGCTGCATTTTGGCTGCCTTTTGGGCTGGAGCTTCTCGTGGTTTGAGGCCTGACTTGCTCCACCCCCTGCTCTTGAGATTCTCCCGGATGTGGGCTGCATTTGGACTGCCTGTTGGGCTGGAGCTTCTCGTGGTTTGAGGCCTGGCTTGCTCCACCCCCTGCTCTTGAGATTCTCCCGGATGTGGGCTGCATTTTGGCTGCCTTTTGGGCTGGAGCTTCTCGTGGTTTGAGGCCTGGCTTGCTCCACCCCCTGCTCTTGAGATTCTCCCGCATGTGGGCTGCATTTTGGCTGCCTTTTGGGCTGGAGCTTCTCGTGGTTTGAGGCCTGGCTTGCTCCACCCCCTGCTCTTGATATTCTCAAGGATGTGGGCTGCATTTTGTCTGCCTTTTGGGCTGGAGGTTCTCGAGGTTTGAGGCCTGGCTTGCTCCACCCCCTGCTCTTGAGATTCTCCCGGAAGTGGGCTGCATTTTCGCTGCATTTTGGGCTGGAGCTTCTCGTGGTTTGAGGCCTGGCTTGCTCAACCCCCTGCTCTTGAGATTCTCCCGGATGTGGGCTGCATTTTGGCTGCATATGGGCTGGAGCTTCTCGGGGTTTCAGGCCTGGCTTGCTCCACCCCCTGCTCTTGATATTCTCCCGGATGTGGGCTGCATTTTGGCTGCCTTTTGGGCTGGAGCTTCTCGTGGTTTGAGGCCTGGCTTGCTCCACCCCCTGCCCTTGATATTCTCCCGGATGTGGGCTGGATTTTGGCTGCCTTTTGGGCTGGAGCTTCTCGTGGTTTGAGGCCTGGCTTGCTCCACCCCCTGCTCTTGAGATTCTCCCGGATGTGGGCTGCATTTTGGCTGCCTTTTGGGCTGGAGCTTCTCGTGGTTTGAGGCCTGGCTTGCTCCACTCCCTGCTCTTGAGATTCTCCCGGAAGTGGGCTGGATTTTGGCTGCCTTTTGGGCTGGAGCTTCTCGTGGTTTGAGGCCTGCCTTGCTCTACCCCCTGCTCTTGATATTCTCCCGCATGTGGGCTGCATTTTGGCTGCCTTTTGGGCTGGAGCTTCTCGTGGTTTGAGGCCTGGCTTGCTCCACCCCCTGCTCTTGAGATTCTCCCGGATGTGGGCTGCATTTTGGCTGCATATGGGCTGGAGCTTCTCGTGGTTTGAGGCCTGCCTCGCTCCACCCCCTGCTCTTGAGATTCTCCTCCATGTGGGCTGCATTTTGGCTGCCTTTTGGGCTGGAGCTTCTCGTGGTTTGAGGCCTGGCTTCCTCCACCCCCTGCTCTTCATATTCTCCCAGATATGGCCTGAATTTTGGCTACATTTTGGGCTGGAGCTTCTCGTGGTTTGAGGCCTGGCTTGCTCCACCCCCTGCTCTTGATATTCTCCCGCATGTGGGCTGAATTTTGGCTGCCTTTTGGGCTGGAGCTTCTCGTGGTTTGAGGCCTGGCTTGCTCCACCCCCTGCTCTTGAGATTCTCCCGGATGTGGGCTGCATTTTGGCTGCATATGGGCTGGAGCTTCTCGTGGTTTGAGGCCTGCCTCGCTCCACCCCCTGCCCTTGAGATTCTCCTCCATGTGGGCTGGATTTTGGCTGCCTTTTGGGCTGGAGCTTCTCGTGGTTTGAGGCCTGGCTTCCTCCACCCCCTGCTCTTGAGATTCTCCCACATATGGCCTGAATTTTGGCTACATTTTGGGCTGGAGCTTCTCGTGGTTTGAGGCCTGGCTTCCTCCACCCCCTGCTCTTGTTATTCTCCCAGATATGGCCTGAATTTTGGCTGCATTTTGGGCTGGAGCTTCTCGAGGTTTGAGGCCTGGCTTGCTCCAGCCCCTGCTCTTGAGATTCTCACAGATGTGGGCTGCATTTTGGCTGCCTTTTTGGGCTGGAACTTCTCGTGGTTTGAGGCCTGGCTTGCTCCACCCCCTGCTCTTGAGATTCTCCCGGATGTGGGCTGGATTTTGGCTGCCTTTTGGGCTGGAGCTTCTCGTGGTTTGAGGCCTGACTTGCTCCACCCCCTGCTCTTGAGATTCTCCCGTATGTGGGCTGCATTTGGACTGCCTGTTGGGCTGGAGCTTCTCGTGGTTTGAGGCCTGGCTTGCTCCACCCCCTGCTCTTGAGATTCTCCCGGATGTGGGCTGCATTTTGGCTGCCTTTTGGGCTGGAGCTTCTCGTGGTTTGAGGCCTGGCTTGCTCCACCCCCTGCTCTTGAGATTCTCCCGCATGTGGGCTGCATTTTGGCTGCCTTTTGGGCTGGAGCTTCTCGTGGTTTGAGGCCTGCCTTGCTCCACCCCCTGCTCTTGAGATTCTCCCGGAGGTGTGCTGCATTTTGGCTGCCTTTTGGGCTGGAGCTTCTCGTGGTTTGAGGCCTGGCTTGCTCCACCCACTGCTCATGATATTCTCAAGGATGTATGCTGCATTTTGTCTGCCATTTGGGCTGGAGGTTCTCGAGGTTTGAGGCCTGGCTTGCTCCACCCCCTGCTCTTGAGATTCTCCCGGAAGTGGGCTGCATTTTCGCTGCATTTTGGGCTGGAGCTTCTCGTGGTTTGAGGCCTGGCTTGCTCCACCCCCTGCTCTTGAGATTCTCCCGGATGTGGGCTGCATTTTGGCTGCATATGGGCTGGAGCTTCTCGTGGTTTCAGGCCTGGCTTGCTCCACCCCCTGCTCTTGAGATTCTCCCGGATGTGGGCTGCATTTTGGCTGCCTTTTGGGCTGGAGCTTCTCGTGGTTTGAGGCCTGGCTTGCTCCACCCCCTGCTCTTGAGATTCTCCCGGATGTGGGCTGGATTTTGGCTGCCTTTTGGGCTGGAGCTTCTCGTGGTTTGAGGCCTGGCTTGCTCCACCCCCTGCTCTTGAGATTCTCCCGGATGTGGGCTGCATTTTGGCTGCCTTTTGGGCTGGAGCTTCTCGTGGTTTGAGGCCTGGCTTGCTCCACCCCCTGCTCTTGAGATTCTCCCGGAAGTGGGCTGGATTTTGGCTGCCTTTTGGGCTGGAGCTTCTCGTGGTTTGAGGCCTGCCTTGCTCTACCCCCTGCTCTTGATATTCTCCCGCATGTGGGCTGCATTTTGGCTGCCTTTTGGGCTGGAGCTTCTCGTGGTTTGAGGCCTGGCTTGCTCCACCCCCTGCTCTTGAGATTGTCCCGGATGTGGGCTGCATTTTGGCTGCATATGGGCTGGAGCTTCTCGTGGTTTGAGGCCTGCCTCGCTCCACCCCCTGCTCTTGAGATTCTCCTCCATGTGGGCTGGATTTTGGCTGCCTTTTGGGCTGGAGCTTCTCGTGGTTTGAGGCCTGGCTTCCTCCACCCCCTGCTCTTGAGATTCTCCCACATATGGCCTGAATTTTGGCTACATTTTGGGCTGGAGCTTCTCGTGGTTTGAGGCCTGGCTTCCTCCACCCCCTGCTCTTGTTATTCTCCCAGATATGGCCTGAATTTTGGCTGCATTTTGGGCTGGAGCTTCTCGAGGTTTGAGACCTGGCTTGCTCCAGCCCCTGCTCTTGAGATTCTCACAGATGTGGGCTGCATTTTGGCTGCCTTTTTGGGCTGGAACTTCTCGTGGTTTGAGGCCTGGCTTGCTCCACCCCGTGCTCTTGAGATTCTCCTGGATGTGGGCTGCATTTTGGCTGCCTTTTGGGCTGGAGCTTCTCGTGGTTTGAGGCCTGGCTTGCTCCACCCCCTGCTCTTGAGATTCTCCCGGATGTGGGCTGCATTTTGGATGCATATGGGCTGGAGCTTCTCGTGGTTTGAGGCCTGCCTCGCTCCACCCCCTGCTCTTGAGATTCTCCTGGATGTGGGCTGCATTTTGGCTGCGTTTTGGGCTGGAGCTTCTCGTGGTTTGAGGCCTGGCTTGCTCCACCCCCTGCTCTTGAGATTCTCCCGGATGTGGGCTGGATTTTGGCTGCCTTTTGGGCTGGAGCTTCTCGTGGTTTGAGGCCTGGCTTGCTCCACCCCCTGCTCTTGATATTCTCCCAGATATGGCCTGAATTTTGGCTGCATTTTGGGCTGGAGCTTCTCGTGGTTTGAGGCCTGGCTTGCTCCACCCCCTGCTCTTGAGATTCTCCCGGATGTGGGCTGCATTTTGGCTGCCTTTTGGGCTGGAGCTTCTTGAGGTTTGAGGCCTGGCTTGCTCCACCCCCTGCTCTTGAGATACTCACAGATGTGGGCTGCATTTTGGCTGCCTTTTTGGGGTGGAACTTCTCGTGGTTTGAGGCCTGGCTTGCTCCACCCCCTGCTCTTGATATTGTCCTGCATGTGGGCTGCATTTTGGCTGCCTTTTGGGCTGGAGCTTCTCGTGGTTTGAGGCATGCCTTGGTGCACCCCCTGCTCTAGATATTCTCCCGGATGTGCGCTGCATTTTGGCTGCGTTTTGGGCTGGAGCTTCTCGTGGTTTGAGGCCTGGCTTGCTCCACCCCCTGCTCTTGAGATTCTCCCGGATGTGTCCTGGATTTTGGCTGCCTTTTGGGCTGGAGCTTCTCGTGGTTTGAGGCCTGCCTCGCTCCACCCCCTGCTCTTGAGATTCTCCTGGATGTGGGCTGCATTTTGGCTGCCTTTTGGGCTGGAGCTTCTCGTGGTTTGAGGCCTGGCTTCCTCCACCCCCTGCTCTTCATATTCTCCCAGATATGGCCTGAATTTTGGCTACATTTTGGGCTGGAGCTTCTCGTGGTTTGAGGCCTGGCTTGCTCTACCCCCTGCTCTTGATATTCTCCCGGATGTGGGCTGAATTTTGGCTGCCTTTTGGGCTGGAGCTTCTCGAGGTTTGAGGCCTGGCTTGCTCCACCCCCTGCTCTTGAGATTCTCCCGGATGTGGGCTGCATTTTGGCTGCCTTTTGGGCTGGAGCTTCTCGTGGTTTGAGGCCTGCCTTGCTCTACCCCCTGCTCTTGATATTCTCCCGCATGTGGGCTGCATTTTGGCTGCCTTTTGGGCTGGAGTTTCTCGTGGTTTGAGGCCTGGCTTGCTCCACCCCCTGCTCTTGAGATTCTCCCGGATGTGGGCTGCATTTTGGCTGCATATGGGCTGGAGCTTCTCGTGGTTTGAGGCCTGCCTCGCTCCACCCCCTGCTCTTGAGATTCTCCTCCATGTGGGCTGGATTTTGGCTGCCTTTTGGGCTGGAGCTTCTCCTGGTTTGAGGCCTGGCTTCCTCCACCCCCTGCTCTTGAGATTCTCCCACATATGGCCTGAATTTTGGCTACATTTTGGGCTGGAGCTTCTCGTGGTTTGAGGCCTGGCTTCCTCCACCCCCTGCTCTTGATATTCTCCCAGATATGGCCTGAATTTTGGCTGCATTTTGGGCTGGAGCTTCTCGAGGTTTGAGGCCTGGCTTGCTCCAGCCCCTGCTCTTGAGATTCTCACATATGTGGGCTGCATTTTGGCTGCCTTTTTGGGCTGGAACTTCTCGTGGTTTGAGGCCTGGCTTGCTCCACCCCGTGCTCTTGAGATTCTCCCGGATGTGGGCTGGATTTTGGCTGCATTTTGGGCTGGAGCTTCTCGTGGTTTGAGGCATGCCTTGGTGCACCCCCTGCTCTAGATATTCTCCCGGATGTGGGCTGCATTTTGGCTGCCTTTTGGGCTGGAGCTTCTCGTGGTTTGAGGCCTGACTTGCTCCACCCCCTGCTCTTGAGATTCTCCCGGATGTGTCCTGGATTTTGGCTGCCTTTTGGGCTGGAGCTTCTCGTGGTTTGAGGCCTGGCTTGCTCCACACCCTGCTCTTGAGATTCTCCCGGATGTGGGCTGCATTTTGGCTGCCTTTTGGGCTGGAGCTTCTCGTGGTTTGAGGCCTGTCTTGCTCCACCCCCTGCTCTTGAGATTCTCCCGGATGTGAGCTGCATTTTGGCTGCATTTTGGGCTGGAGCTTCTCGTGGATTGAGGCCTGGCTTGCTCCACCCCCTGCTCTTGATATTCTCCTGGATGTGGTCTGAATTTTGGCTGCATTTTGGGCTGGAGCTTCTCGTGGTTTGAGGCCTGGCTTGCTCCACCCCCTGCTCTTGAGATTGTCCCGGATGTGGGCTGCATTTTGGCTGCCTTTTGGGCTGGAGCTTCTCGTGGTTTGAGGCCTGGCTTGCTCCACCCCCTGCTCTTGAGATTGTCCCGGAGGTGGGCTGCATTTTGGCTGCCTTTTGGGCTGGAGCTTCTCGTGGTTTGAGGCCTGGCTTGCTCCACCCCCTGCTCTTGATATTCTCGCGGATGTGGGCTGCATTTTGTCTGTCTTTTGGGCTGGAGGTACTCGAGGTTTGAGGCCTGGATTGCTCCACCCCCTGCTCTTGAGATTCTCCCGGAGGTGGGCTGGATTTTGGCTGCCTTTTGGGCTGGAGCTTCTCGTGGTTTGAGGCCTGGCTTGCTGCACCCCCTGCTCTTGAGATTCTCCCGCATGTGGGCTGCATTTTGGCTGCATTTTGGGCTGGAGCTTCTCCTGGTTTGAGGCCTGGCTTGCTCCACCCCCTGCTCTTGAGATTCTCCCGGATGTGGGCTGCATTTTGGCTGCATATGGGCTGGAGCTTCTCGTGGTTTGAGGCCTGTCTCGCTCCACCCCCTGCTCTGGAGATTCTCCTGGATGTGGGCTGCATTTTGGCTGCCTTTTGGACTGGAGCTTCTCGTGGTTTGAGGCCTGGCTTGCTCCACCCCCTGCTCTTGAGATTCTCCCGGATGTGGGCTGCATTTTGGCTGCCTTTTGGGCTTGAGCTTCTCGTGGTTTGAGGCCTGGCTTGCTCCACCCCCTGCTCTTGATATTCTCCCGGATGTGGGCTGCATTTTGGCTGCCTTTTGGGCTGGAGCTTCTCGTGGTTTGAGGCCTGGCTTGCTCCACCCCCTGCTCTTGATATTCTCCCGGATGTGGGCTGCAAATTGTCTGCATTTTGGGCTGGAGCTTCTCGTGGTTTGAGGCCTGGCTTGCTCCACCCCCTGCTCTTGAGATTCTCCCGGATGTGGGCTGGATTTTGGCTGCCTTTTGGGCTGGAGCTTCTCGTGGTTTGAGGCCTGGCTTGCTCCACCCCCTGCTCTTGAGATTCTCCCGGATGTGGGCTGCATTTTGGCTGCCTTTTGGGCTGGAGCTTCTCATGGTTTGAGGCCTGGCTTGCTCCACCCCCTGCTCTTGAGATTCTCCCGGATGTGGGCTGCATTTTGGCTGCATATGGGCTGGAGCTTCTCGTGGTTTGAGGCCTGCCTCGCTCCACCCCCTGCTCTTGAGATTCTCCTGGATGTGGGCTGCATTTTGGCTGCGTTTTGGGCTGGAGCTTCTCTTGGTTTGAGGCCTGGCTTGCTCCACCCCCTGCTCTTGAGATTCTCCCGGATGTGGGCTGGATTTTGGCTGCCTTTTGGGCTGGAGCTTCTCGTGGTTTGAGGCCTGGCTTCCTCCACCCCCTGCTCTTCATATTCTCCCAGATATGGCCTGAATTTTGGCTACATTTTGGGCTGGAGCTTCTCGTGGTTTGAGGCCTGGCTTCCTCCACCCCCTGCTCTTGATATTCTCCCAGATATGGCCTGAATTCTGGCTGCATTTTGGGCTGGAGCTTCTCGTGGTTTGAGGCCTGTCTTGCTCCACCCCCTGCTCTTGATATTCTCCCGGATGTGGGCTGCATTTTGGCTGCCTTTTGGGCTGGAGCTTCTTGAGGTTTGAGGCCTGGCTTGCTCCAGCCCCTGCTCTTGAGATACTCACAGATGTGGGCTGCATTTTGGCTGCCTTTTTGGGGTGGAACTTCTCGTGGTTTGAGGCCTGGCTTGCTCCACCCCCTGCTCTTGATATTGTCCTGCATGTGGGCTGCATTTTGGCTGCCTTTTGGGCTGGAGCTTCTCGAGGTTTGAGGCCTGGCTTGCTCCAGCCCCTGCTCTTGAGATACTCACAGATGTGGGCTGCATTTTGGCTGCCTTTTTGGGGTGGAACTTCTCGTGGTTTGAGGCCTGGCTTGCTCCACCCCCTGCTCTTGATATTGTGCTGCATGTGGGCTGCATTTTGGCTGCCTTTTGGGCTGGAGCTTCTCGAGGTTTGAGGCCTGGCTTGCTCCAGCCCCTGCTCTTGAGATTCTCACAGATGTGGGCTGCATTTTGGCTGCCTTTTTGGGCTGGAACTTCTCGTGGATTGAGGCCTGGCTTGCTCCACCCCGTGCTCTTGAGATTCTCCCGGATGTGGGCTGGATTTTGGCTGCCTTTTGGGCTGGAGCTTCTCGTGGTTTGAGGCATGCCTTGGTGCACCCCCTGCTCTAGATATTCTCCCGGATGTGGGCTGCATTTTGGCTGCCTTTTGGGCTGGAGCTTCTCGTGGTTTGAGGCCTGGCTTGCTCCACCCCCTGCTCTTGAGATTCTCCCGGATGTGTCCTGGATTTTGGCTGCCTTTTGGGCTGGAGCTTCTCGTGGTTTGAGGCCTGGCTTGCTCCACCCCCTGCTCTTGAGATTCTCCCGGATGTGGGCTGCATTTTGGCTGCCTTTTGGGCTGGAGCTTCTCGTGGTTTGAGGCCTGGCTTGCTCCACCCCCTGCTCTTGATATTCTCCCGGATGTGGGCTGGATTTTGGCTGCCTTTTGGGCTGGAGCTTCTCGTGGATTGAGGCCTGGCTTGCTCCACCCCCTGCTCTTGATATTCTCCTGGATGTGGTCTGAATTTTGGCTGCCTTTTGGGCTGGAGCTTCTCGTGGTTTGAGGCCTGGCTTGCTCCACCCCCTGCTCTTGAGATTCTCGCGGATGTGGGCTGCATTTTGTCTGTCTTTTGGGCTGGAGGTACTCGAGGTTTGAGGCCTGGCTTGCTCCACCCCCTGCTCTTGAGATTCTCCCGGAGGTGGGCTGGATTTTGGCTGCCTTTTGGGCTGGAGCTTCTCGTGGTTTGAGGCCTGGCTTGCTCCACCCCCTGCTCTTGAGATTCTCCCGGATGTGGGCTGCATTTTGGCTGCATTTTGGGCTGGAGCTTCTCCTGGTTTGAGGCCTGGCTTGCTCCACCCCCTGCTCTTGAGATTCTCCCGGATGTGGGCTGCATTTTGGCTGCATATGGGCTGGAGCTTCTCGTGGTTTGAGGCCTGCCTCGCTCCACCCCCTGCTCTTGAGATTCTCCTGGATGTGGGCTGCATTTTGGCTGCCTTTTGGACTGGAGCTTCTCGTGGTTTGAGGCCTGGCTTGCTCCACCCCCTGCTCTTGAGATTCTCCCGCATGTGGGCTGGATTTTGGCTGCCTTTTGGGCTTGAGCTTCTCGTGGTTTGAGGCCTGGCTTGCTCCACCCCCTGCTCTTGATATTCTCCCGGATGTGGGCTGCATTTTGGCTGCCTTTTGGGCTGGAGCTTCTCGTGGTTTGAGGCCTGGCTTGCTCCACCCCCTGCTCTTGATATTCTCCCGGATGTGGGCTGCAAATTGTCTGCATTTTGGGCTGGAGCTTCTCGTGGTTTGAGGCCTGGCTTGCTCCACCCCCTGCTCTTGAGATTCTCCCGGATGTGGGCTGCATTTTGGCTGCATTTTGGGCTGGAGCTTCTCGTGGTTTGAGGCCTGGCTTGCTCCACCCCCTGCTCTTGAGATTCTCCCGGATGTGGGCTGCATTTTGGCTGCCTTTTGGGCTGGAGCTTCTCGTGGTTTGAGGCCTGGCTTGCTCCACCCCCTGCTCTTGAGATTCTCCCGGATGTGGGCTGCATTTTGGCTGCGTTTTGGGCTGGAGCTTCTCATGGTTTGAGGCCTGGCTTGCTCTACCCCCTGCTCTTGAGATTCTCCCGGATGTGGGCTGCATTTTGGCTGCCTTTTGGGCTGGAGCTTCTCGTGGTTTGAGGCCTGCCTTGCTCTACCCCCTGCTCTTGAGATTCTCCTGCATGTGGGCTGCATTTTGGCTGCCTTTTGGGCTGGAGCTTCTCGTGGTTTGAGGCCTGGCTTGCTCCACCCCCTGCTCTTGAGATTCTCCCGGATGTGGGCTGCATTTTGGCTGCCTTTTGGGCTGTAGCTTCTCGTGGTTTGAGGCCTGCCTTGCTCTATCCCCTGCTCTTGATATTCTCCCGCATGTGGGCTGCATTTTGGCTGATTCTTGGGCTGGAGCTTCTCGTGGTTTGAGGCCTGGCTTCCTCCAGCCCCTGCTCTTTATATTCTCCCACATATGGCCTGAATTTTGGCTGCGTTTTGGGCTGGAGCTTCTCGTGGTTTGAGGCCTGGCTTGCTCCACCCCCTGCTCTTGAGATTGTCCCGGCTGTGGGCTGCATTTTGGCTGCATTTTGGGCTGGAGCTTCTCGTGGTTTGAGGCCTGCCTCGCTCCACCCCCTGCTCTTGAGATTCTCCTGGATGTGGGCTGCATTTTGGCTGCCTTTTGGGCTGGAGCTTCTCGTGGTTTGAGGCCTGGCTTGCTCCACCCCCTGCTCTTGAGATTCTCCCAGATGTGGGCTGCATTTTGGCTGCATATGGGCTGGAGCTTCTCGTGGTTTGAGGCCTGCCTCGCTCCACCCCCTGCTCTTGAGATTCTCCTGGATGTGGGCTGCATTTTGGCTGCGTTTTGGGCTGGAGCTTCTCGTGGTTTGAGGCCTGGCTTGCTCCTCCCCCTGCTCTTGAGATTCTCCCGGATGTGGGCTGGATTTTGGCTGCCTTTTGGGCTGGAGCTTCTCGTGGTTTGAGGCCTGGCTTCCTCCACCCCCTTCTCTTCATATTCTCCCAGATATGGCCTGAATTTTGGCTGCATTTTGGGCTGGAGCTTCTCGTGGTTTGAGGCCTGGCTTGCTCCACCCCCTGCTCTTGAGATTGTCCCGGATGTGGGCTGCATTTTGGCTGCATTTTGGGCTGGAGCTTATCGTGGTTTGAGGCCTGCCTCGCTCCACCCCCTGCTCTTGAGATTCTCCTGGATGTGGGCTGCATTTTGGCTGCCTTTTGGGCTGGAGCTTCTCGTGGTTTGAGGCCTGGCTTGCTCCACCCCCTGCTCTTGAGATTCTCCCGGATGTGGGCTGCATTTTGGCTGCATATGGGCTGGAGCTTCTCGTGGTTTGAGGCCTGCCTCGCTCCACCCCCTGCTCTTGAGATTCTCCTGGATGTGGGCTGCATTTTGGCTGCGTTTTGGGCTGGAGCTTCTCGTGGTTTGAGGCCTGGCTTGCTCCACCCCCTGCTCTTGAGATTCTCCCGGATGTGGGCTGGATTTTGGCTGCCTTTTGGGCTGGAGCTTCTCGTGGTTTGAGGCCTGGCTTCCTCCACTCCCTTCTCTTCATATTCTCCCAGATATGGCCAGAATTTTGGCTGCATTTTGGGCTGGAGCTTCTCGTGGTTTGAGGCCTGGCTTCCTCCACCCCCTGCTCTTGAGATTCTCCCAGATATGGCCTGAATTTTGGCTGCATTTTGGGCTGGAGCTTCTCGTGGTTTGAGGCCTGGCTTGCTCCACCCCCTGCTCTTGAGATTCTCCCGGATGTGGGCTGCATTTTGGCTGCCTTTTGGGCTGGAGCTTCTTGAGGTTTGAGGCCTGGCTTGCTCCAGCCCCTGCTCTTGAGATACTCACAGATGTGGGCTGCATTTTGGCTGCCTTTTTGGGGTGGAACTTCTCGTGGTTTGAGGCCTGGCTTGCTCCACCCCCTGCTCTTGATATTGTCCTGCATGTGGGCTGCATTTTGGCTGCCTTTTGGGCTGGAGCTTCTCGAGGTTTGAGGCCTGGCTTGCTCCACCCCCTGCTCTTGAGATTCTCACAGATGTGGGCTGCATTTTGGCTGCCTTTTTGGGCTGGAACTTCTCGTGGTTTGAGGCCTGGCTTGCTCCACCCCCTGCTCTTGAGATTCTCCCGGATGTGTCCTGGATTTTGGCTGCATTTTGGGCTGGAGCTTCTCGTGGTTTGAGGCCTGGTTTGCTCCACCCCCTGCTCTTGAGATTCTCCCGGATGTGGGCTGCATTTTGGCTGCCTTTTGGGCTGGAGCTTCTCATGGTTTGAGGCCTGTCTTGCTCCACCCCCTGCTCTTGAGATTCTCCCGGATGTGGGCTGCATTTTGGCTGCCTTTTGGGCTGGAGCTTCTCGTGGTTTGAGGCCTGGCTTGCTCCACCCCCTGCTCTTGATATTCTCCTGGATGTGGTCTGAATTTTGGCTACATTTTGGGCTGGAGCTTCTCGTGGTTTGAGGCCTGCCTCGCTCCACCCCCTGCTCTTGAGATTCTCCCGGATGTGGGCTGCATTTTGGCTGCCTTTTGGGCTGGAGCTTCTCGTGGTTTGAGGCCTGGCTTGCTCCACCCCCTGCTCTTGAGATTGTCCCGGAGGTGGGCTGCATTTTGGCTGCCTTTTGGGCTGGAGATTCTCGTGGTTTGAGGCCTGGCTTGCTCCACCCCCTGCTCTTGATATTCTCGCGGATGTGGGCTGCATTTTGTCTGTCTTTTGGGCTGGAGGTACTCGAGGTTTGAGGCCTGGATTGCTCCACCCCCTGCTCTTGAGATTCTCCCGGAGGTGGGCTGGATTTTGGCTGCCTTTTGGGCTGGAGCTTCTCGTGGTTTGAGGCCTGGCTTGCTCCACCCCCTGCTCTTGAGATTCTCCCGGAAGTGGGCTGCATTTTGGCTGCATTTTGGGCTGGAGCTTCTCGTGGTTTGAGGCCTGGCTTGCTCCACCCCCTGCTCTTGAGATTCTCCCGGATGTGGGCTGCATTTTGGCTGCATTTTGGGCTGGAGCTTCTCGTGGTTTGAGGCCTGGCTTGCTCCACCCCCTGCTCTTGAGATTGTCCCGCATGTGGGCTGCATTTTGGCTGCCTTTTGGGCTGGAGCTTCTCGTGGTTTGAGGCCTGGCTTGCTCCACCCCCTGCTCTTGAGATTGTCCCGGAGGTGGGCTGCATTTTGGCTGCCTTTTGGGCTGGAGCTTCTCGTGGTTTGAGGCCTGGCTTGCTCCACCCCCTGCTCTTGATATTCTCGCGGATGTGGGCTGCATTTTGTCTGTCTTTTGGGCTGGAGGTACTCGAGGTTTGAGGCCTGGATTGCTCCACCCCCTGCTCTTGAGATTCTCCCGGAGGTGGGCTGGATTTTGGCTGCCTTTTGGGCTGGAGCTTCTCATGGTTTGAGGCCTGGCTTGCTCCACCCCCTGCTCTTGAGATTCTCCCGGATGTGGGCTGCATTTTGGCTGCCTTTTGGGCTGGAGCTTCTCGTGGTTTGAGGCCTGGCTTGCTCCACCCCCTGCTCTTGAGATTGTCCCGGAGGTGGGCTGCATTTTGGCTGCCTTTTGGGCTGGAGCTTCTCGTGGTTTGAGGCCTGGCTTGCTCCACCCCCTGCTCTTGATATTCTCGCGGATGTGGGCTGCATTTTGTCTGTCTTTTGGGCTGGAGGTACTCGAGGTTTGTAGCCTGGATTGCTCCA
Source organism: Rhynochetos jubatus (assembly GCA_027574665.1). Taxonomy (NCBI): domain Eukaryota; kingdom Metazoa; phylum Chordata; class Aves; order Eurypygiformes; family Rhynochetidae; genus Rhynochetos; species Rhynochetos jubatus. Next base: position 2,767,779 of record CM050669.1, read on the forward strand.
CCCCCTGCTCTTGAGATTCTCCCGGAGGTGGGCTGGATTTTGGCTGCCTTTTGGGCTGGAGCTTCTCGTGGTTTGAGGCCTGGCTTGCTCCACCCCCTGCTCTTGAGATTCTCCCGGAAGTGGGCTGCATTTTGGCTGCATTTTGGGCTGGAGCTTCTCCTGGTTTGAGGCCTGGCTTGCTCCACCCCCTGCTCTTGAGATTCTCCCGGAAGTGGGCTGCATTTTGGCTGCCTTTTGGGCTGGAGCTTCTCGTGGTTTGAGGCCTGGCTTGCTCCACCCCCTGCTCTTGAGATTCTCCCGGATGTGGGCTGCATTTTGGCTGCCTTTTGGGCTGGAGCTTCTCGTGGTTTGAGGCCTGGCTTGCTCCACCCCCTGCTCTTGAGATTCTCCCGCATGTGGGCTGCATTTTGGCTGCCTTTTGGGCTGGAGCTTCTCGTGGTTTGAGGCCTGGCTTGCTCCACCCCTTGCTCTTGATATTGTCCCGGAGGTGTGCTGCATTTTGGCTGCCTTTTGGGCTGGAGCTTCTCGTGGTTTGAGGCCTGGCTTGCTCCACCCCCTGCTCTTGAGATTCTCCCGGATGTGGGCTGCATTTTGGCTGCCTTTTGGGCTGGAGATTCTCGTGGTTTGAGGCCTGGCTTGCTCCACCCCCTGCTCTTGAGATTCTCCCGGATGTGGGCTGCATTTTGGCTGCATATGGGCTGGAGCTTCTCGTGGTTTCAGGCCTGGCTTGCTCCACCCCCTGCTCTTGAGATTCTCCCGGAAGTGGGCTGCATTTTGGCTGCCTTTTGGGCTGGGGCTTCTCGTGGTTTGAGGCCTGGCTTGCTCCAACCCCTGCCCTTGATATTCTCCCGGATGTGGGCTGGATTTTGGCTGCCTTTTGGGCTGGAGCTTCTCGTGGTTTGAGGCCTGGCTTGCTCCACCCCCTGCTCTTGAGATTCTCCCGGATGTGGGCTGAATTTTGGCTGCCTTTTGGGCTGGAGCTTCTCGTGGTTTGAGGCCTGGCTTGCTCCACCCCCTGCTCTTGAGATTCTCCCGGAAGTGGGCTGGAGTTTGGCTGCCTTTTGGGCTGGAGCTTCTCGTGGTTTGAGGCCTGCCTTGCTCTACCCCCTGCTCTTGATATTCTCCCGGATGTGGGCTGCATTTTGGCTGCATTTTGGGCTGGAGCTTCTCGTGGTTTGAGGCCTGGCTTGCTCTACCCCCTGCTCTTGATATTCTCCCGGATGTGGGCTGCATTTTGGCTGCCTTTTGGGCTGGAGCTTCTCGTGGTTTGAGGCCTGGCTTGCTCTACCCCCTGCTCTTGAGATTCTCCCGCATGTGGGCTGCATTTTGGCTGCCTTTTGGGCTGGAGCTTCTCGTGGTTTGAGGCCTGGCTTGCTCCACCCCCTGCTCTTGAGATTCTCCCGGATGTGGGCTGCATTTTGGCTGCATTTTGGGCTGGAGCTTCTCGTGGTTTGAGGCCTGCCTTGCTCTACCCCCTGCTCTTGATATTCTCCCGCATGTGGGCTGCATTTTGGCTGCCTTTTGGGCTGGAGCTTCTCGTGGTTTGAGGCCTGGCTTGCTCCACCCCCTGCTCTTGAGATTCTCCCGCATGTGGGCTGCATTTTGGCTGATTCTTGGGCTGGAGCTTCTCGTGGTTTGAGGCCTGCCTCGCTCCACCCCCTGCTCTTGAGATTCTCCCGGATGTGGGCTGCATTTTGGCTGCCTTTTGGGCTGGAGCTTCTCGTGGTTTGAGGCCTGGCTTGCTCCACCCCCTGCTCTTGAGATTCTCCCGGATGTGGGCTGCATTTTGGCTGCATATGGGCTGGAGCTTCTCGTGGTTTGAGGCCTGCCTCGCTCCACCCCCTGCTCTTGAGATTCTCCTCCATGTGGGCTGCATTTTGGCTGCCTTTTGGGCTGGAGCTTCTCGTGGTTTGAGGCCTGGCTTCCTCCACCCCCTGCTCTTCATATTCTCCCAGATATGGCCTGAATTTTGGCTACATTTTGGGCTGGAGCTTCTCGTGGTTTGAGGCCTGGCTTGCTCTACCCCCTGCTCTTGATATTCTCCCGCATGTGGGCTGAATTTTGGCTGCCTTTTGGGCTGGAGCTTCTCTTGGTTTGAGGCCTGGCTTGCTCCACCCCCTGCTCTTGATATTCTCCCGGATGTGGGCTGCATTTTGGCTGCCTTTTGGGCTGGAGCTTCTCGTGGTTTGAGGCCTGGCTTGCTCCACCCCCTGCTCTTGATATTCTCCCGGATGTGGCCTGCATTTTGGCTGCCTTTTGGGCTGGAGCTTCTCGTGGTTTGAGGCCTGCCTTGCTCTACCCCCTGCTCTTGATATTCTCCCGAATGTGCGCTGCATTTTGGCTGCCTTTTGGGCTGGAGCTTCTCGTGGTTTGAGGCCTGGCTTTCTCCACCCCCTGCTCTTGAGATTGTCCCGGATGTGGGCTGCATTTTGGCTGCCTTTTGGGCTGGAGCTTCTCGTGGTTTGAGGCCTGGCTTGCTCCACCCCCTGCTCTTGAGATTCTCCCGGATGTGGGCTGCATTTTGGCTGCATATGGGCTGGAGCTTCTCGTGGTTTGAGGCCTGCCTCGCTCCACCCCCTGCTCTTGAGATTCTCCTGGATGTGGGCTGAATTTTGGCTGCATTTTGGGCTGGAGCTTCTCGTGGTTTGAGGCCTGGCTTGCTCCACCCCCTGCTCTTGAGATTCTCCCGGATGTGGGCTGGATTTTGGCTGCCTTTTGGGCTGGAGCTTCTCGTGGTTTGAGGCCTGGCTTCCTCCACCCCCTGCTCTTCATATTCTCCCAGATATGGCCTGAAATTTGGCTACATTTTGGGCTGGAGCTTCTCGTGGTTTGAGGCCTGGCTTGCTCCACCCCCTGCTCTTGATATTCTCCCAGATATGGCCTGAATTTTGGCTGCATTTTGGGCTGGAGCTTCTCGTGGTTTGAGGCCTGGCTTGCTCCACCCCCTGCTCTTGAGATTCTCCCGGATGTGGGCTGCATTTTGGCTGCCTTTTGGGCTGGAGCTTCTTGAGGTTTGAGGCCTGGCTTGCTCCAGCCCCTGCTCTTGAGATACTCACAGATGTGGGCTGCATTTTGGCTGCCTTTTTGGGGTGGAACTTCTCGTGGTTTGAGGCCTGGCTTCCTCCACCCCCTGCTCTTCATATTCTCCCAGATATGGCCTGAATTTTGGCTACATTTTGGGCTGGAGCTTCTCGTGGTTTGAGGCCTGGCTTGCTCCACCCCCTGCTCTTGAGATTCTCCCGGATGTGGGCTGCATTTTGGCTGCCTTTTGGGCTGGAGCTTCTTGAGGTTTGAGGCCTGGCTTGCTCCAGCCCCTGCTCTTGAGATACTCACAGATGTGGGCTGCATTTTGGCTGCCTTTTTGGGGTGGAACTTCTCGTGGTTTGAGGCCTGGCTTGCTCCACCCCCTGCTCTTGATATTGTCCTGCATGTGGGCTGCATTTTGGCTGCCTTTTGGGCTGGAGCTTCTCGAGGTTTGAGGCCTGGCTTGCTCCACCCCCTGCTCTTGAGATTCTCACAGATGTGGGCTGCATTTTGGCTGCCTTTTTGGGCTGGAACTTCTCGTGGTTTGAGGCCTGGCTTGCTCTACCCCCTGCTCTTGAGATTCTCCCGGATGTGGGCTGCATTTTGGCTGCCTTTTGGGCTGGAGCTTCTCGTGGTTTGAGGCATGCCTTGGTGCACCCCCTGCTCTAGATATTCTCCCGGATGTGGGCTGCATTTTGGCTGCCTTTTGGGCTGGAGCTTCTCGTGGTTTGAGGCCTGGCTTGCTCCACCCCCTGCTCTTGATATTCTCCCGGATGTGTCCTGGATTTTGGCTGCCTTTTGGGCTGGAGCTTCTCGTGGTTTGAGGCCTGGCTTGCTCCACCCCTTGCTCTTGATATTCTCGCGGATGTGGGCTGCATTTTGTCTGTCTTTTGTGCTGGAGGTACTCGAGGTTTGAGGCCTGGATTGCTACACCCCCTGCTCTTGAGATTCTCCCGCATGTGGGCTGCATTTTGGCTGCCTTTTGGGCTGGAGCTTCTCGTGGTTTGAGGCCTGACTTGCTCCACCCCCTGCTCTTGAGATTCTCCCGGATGTGGGCTGCATTTGGACTGCCTGTTGGGCTGGAGCTTCTCGTGGTTTGAGGCCTGGCTTGCTCCACCCCCTGCTCTTGAGATTCTCCCGGATGTGGGCTGCATTTTGGCTGCCTTTTGGGCTGGAGCTTCTCGTGGTTTGAGGCCTGGCTTGCTCCACCCCCTGCTCTTGAGATTCTCCCGCATGTGGGCTGCATTTTGGCTGCCTTTTGGGCTGGAGCTTCTCGTGGTTTGAGGCCTGGCTTGCTCCACCCCCTGCTCTTGATATTCTCAAGGATGTGGGCTGCATTTTGTCTGCCTTTTGGGCTGGAGGTTCTCGAGGTTTGAGGCCTGGCTTGCTCCACCCCCTGCTCTTGAGATTCTCCCGGAAGTGGGCTGCATTTTCGCTGCATTTTGGGCTGGAGCTTCTCGTGGTTTGAGGCCTGGCTTGCTCCACCCCCTGCTCTTGAGATTCTCCCGGATGTGGGCTGCATTTTGGCTGCATATGGGCTGGAGCTTCTCGGGGTTTCAGGCCTGGCTTGCTCCACCCCCTGCTCTTGATATTCTCCCGGATGTGGGCTGCATTTTGGCTGCCTTTTGGGCTGGAGCTTCTCGTGGTTTGAGGCCTGGCTTGCTCCACCCCCTGCCCTTGATATTCTCCCGGATGTGGGCTGGATTTTGGCTGCATATGGGCTGGAGCTTCTCGTGGTTTGAGGCCTGCCTCGCTCCACCCCCTGCTCTTGAGATTCTCCTGGATGTGGGCTGAATTTTGGCTGCATTTTGGGCTGGAGCTTCTCGTGGTTTGAGGCCTGGCTTGCTCCACCCCCTGCTCTTGAGATTCTCCCGGATGTGGGCTGGATTTTGGCTGCCTTTTGGGCTGGAGCTTCTCGTGGTTTGAGGCCTGGCTTCCTCCACCCCCTGCTCTTCATATTCTCCCAGATATGGCCTGAATTTTGGCTACATTTTGGGCTGGAGCTTCTCGTGGTTTGAGGCCTGGCTTGCTCCACCCCCTGCTCTTGATATTCTCCCAGATATGGCCTGAATTTTGGCTGCATTTTGGGCTGGAGCTTCTCGTGGTTTGAGGCCTGGCTTGCTCCACCCCCTGCTCTTGAGATTCTCCCGGATGTGGGCTGCATTTTGGCTGCCTTTTGGGCTGGAGCTTCTTGAGGTTTGAGGCCTGGCTTGCTCCAGCCCCTGCTCTTGAGATACTCACAGATGTGGGCTGCATTTTGGCTGCCTTTTTGGGGTGGAACTTCTCGTGGTTTGAGGCCTGGCTTCCTCCACCCCCTGCTCTTCATATTCTCCCAGATATGGCCTGAATTTTGGCTACATTTTGGGCTGGAGCTTCTCGTGGTTTGAGGCCTGGCTTGCTCCACCCCCTGCTCTTGAGATTCTCCCGGATGTGGGCTGCATTTTGGCTGCCTTTTGGGCTGGAGCTTCTTGAGGTTTGAGGCCTGGCTTGCTCCAGCCCCTGCTCTTGAGATACTCACAGATGTGGGCTGCATTTTGGCTGCCTTTTTGGGGTGGAACTTCTCGTGGTTTGAGGCCTGGCTTGCTCCACCCCCTGCTCTTGATATTGTCCTGCATGTGGGCTGCATTTTGGCTGCCTTTTGGGCTGGAGCTTCTCGAGGTTTGAGGCCTGGCTTGCTCCACCCCCTGCTCTTGAGATTCTCACAGATGTGGGCTGCATTTTGGCTGCCTTTTTGGGCTGGAACTTCTCGTGGTTTGAGGCCTGGCTTGCTCTACCCCCTGCTCTTGAGATTCTCCCGGATGTGGGCTGCATTTTGGCTGCCTTTTGGGCTGGAGCTTCTCGTGGTTTGAGGCATGCCTTGGTGCACCCCCTGCTCTAGATATTCTCCCGGATGTGGGCTGCATTTTGGCTGCCTTTTGGGCTGGAGCTTCTCGTGGTTTGAGGCCTGGCTTGCTCCACCCCCTGCTCTTGATATTCTCCCGGATGTGTCCTGGATTTTGGCTGCCTTTTGGGCTGGAGCTTCTCGTGGTTTGAGGCCTGGCTTGCTCCACCCCTTGCTCTTGATATTCTCGCGGATGTGGGCTGCATTTTGTCTGTCTTTTGTGCTGGAGGTACTCGAGGTTTGAGGCCTGGATTGCTACACCCCCTGCTCTTGAGATTCTCCCGGATGTGGGCTGCATTTTGGCTGCCTTTTGGGCTGGAGCTTCTCGTGGTTTGAGGCCTGACTTGCTCCACCCCCTGCTCTTGAGATTCTCCCGGATGTGGGCTGCATTTGGACTGCCTGTTGGGCTGGAGCTTCTCGTGGTTTGAGGCCTGGCTTGCTCCACCCCCTGCTCTTGAGATTCTCCCGGATGTGGGCTGCATTTTGGCTGCCTTTTGGGCTGGAGCTTCTCGTGGTTTGAGGCCTGGCTTGCTCCACCCCCTGCTCTTGAGATTCTCCCGCATGTGGGCTGCATTTTGGCTGCCTTTTGGGCTGGAGCTTCTCGTGGTTTGAGGCCTGGCTTGCTCCACCCCCTGCTCTTGATATTCTCAAGGATGTGGGCTGCATTTTGTCTGCCTTTTGGGCTGGAGGTTCTCGAGGTTTGAGGCCTGGCTTGCTCCACCCCCTGCTCTTGAGATTCTCCCGGAAGTGGGCTGCATTTTCGCTGCATTTTGGGCTGGAGCTTCTCGTGGTTTGAGGCCTGGCTTGCTCCACCCCCTGCTCTTGAGATTCTCCCGGATGTGGGCTGCATTTTGGCTGCATATGGGCTGGAGCTTCTCGGGGTTTCAGGCCTGGCTTGCTCCACCCCCTGCTCTTGATATTCTCCCGGATGTGGGCTGCATTTTGGCTGCCTTTTGGGCTGGAGCTTCTCGTGGTTTGAGGCCTGGCTTGCTCCACCCCCTGCCCTTGATATTCTCCCGGATGTGGGCTGGATTTTGGCTGCCTTTTGGGCTGGAGCTTCTCGTGGTTTGAGGCCTGGCTTGCTCCACCCCCTGCTCTTGAGATTCTCCCGGATGTGGGCTGCATTTTGGCTGCCTTTTGGGCTGGAGCTTCTCGTGGTTTGAGGCCTGGCTTGCTCCACTCCCTGCTCTTGAGATTCTCCCGGAAGTGGGCTGGATTTTGGCTGCCTTTTGGGCTGGAGCTTCTCGTGGTTTGAGGCCTGCCTTGCTCTACCCCCTGCTCTTGATATTCTCCCGCATGTGGGCTGCATTTTGGCTGCCTTTTGGGCTGGAGCTTCTCGTGGTTTGAGGCCTGGCTTGCTCCACCCCCTGCTCTTGAGATTCTCCCGGATGTGGGCTGCATTTTGGCTGCATATGGGCTGGAGCTTCTCGTGGTTTGAGGCCTGCCTCGCTCCACCCCCTGCTCTTGAGATTCTCCTCCATGTGGGCTGCATTTTGGCTGCCTTTTGGGCTGGAGCTTCTCGTGGTTTGAGGCCTGGCTTCCTCCACCCCCTGCTCTTCATATTCTCCCAGATATGGCCTGAATTTTGGCTACATTTTGGGCTGGAGCTTCTCGTGGTTTGAGGCCTGGCTTGCTCCACCCCCTGCTCTTGATATTCTCCCGCATGTGGGCTGAATTTTGGCTGCCTTTTGGGCTGGAGCTTCTCGTGGTTTGAGGCCTGGCTTGCTCCACCCCCTGCTCTTGAGATTCTCCCGGATGTGGGCTGCATTTTGGCTGCATATGGGCTGGAGCTTCTCGTGGTTTGAGGCCTGCCTCGCTCCACCCCCTGCCCTTGAGATTCTCCTCCATGTGGGCTGGATTTTGGCTGCCTTTTGGGCTGGAGCTTCTCGTGGTTTGAGGCCTGGCTTCCTCCACCCCCTGCTCTTGAGATTCTCCCACATATGGCCTGAATTTTGGCTACATTTTGGGCTGGAGCTTCTCGTGGTTTGAGGCCTGGCTTCCTCCACCCCCTGCTCTTGTTATTCTCCCAGATATGGCCTGAATTTTGGCTGCATTTTGGGCTGGAGCTTCTCGAGGTTTGAGGCCTGGCTTGCTCCAGCCCCTGCTCTTGAGATTCTCACAGATGTGGGCTGCATTTTGGCTGCCTTTTTGGGCTGGAACTTCTCGTGGTTTGAGGCCTGGCTTGCTCCACCCCCTGCTCTTGAGATTCTCCCGGATGTGGGCTGGATTTTGGCTGCCTTTTGGGCTGGAGCTTCTCGTGGTTTGAGGCCTGACTTGCTCCACCCCCTGCTCTTGAGATTCTCCCGTATGTGGGCTGCATTTGGACTGCCTGTTGGGCTGGAGCTTCTCGTGGTTTGAGGCCTGGCTTGCTCCACCCCCTGCTCTTGAGATTCTCCCGGATGTGGGCTGCATTTTGGCTGCCTTTTGGGCTGGAGCTTCTCGTGGTTTGAGGCCTGGCTTGCTCCACCCCCTGCTCTTGAGATTCTCCCGCATGTGGGCTGCATTTTGGCTGCCTTTTGGGCTGGAGCTTCTCGTGGTTTGAGGCCTGCCTTGCTCCACCCCCTGCTCTTGAGATTCTCCCGGAGGTGTGCTGCATTTTGGCTGCCTTTTGGGCTGGAGCTTCTCGTGGTTTGAGGCCTGGCTTGCTCCACCCACTGCTCATGATATTCTCAAGGATGTATGCTGCATTTTGTCTGCCATTTGGGCTGGAGGTTCTCGAGGTTTGAGGCCTGGCTTGCTCCACCCCCTGCTCTTGAGATTCTCCCGGAAGTGGGCTGCATTTTCGCTGCATTTTGGGCTGGAGCTTCTCGTGGTTTGAGGCCTGGCTTGCTCCACCCCCTGCTCTTGAGATTCTCCCGGATGTGGGCTGCATTTTGGCTGCATATGGGCTGGAGCTTCTCGTGGTTTCAGGCCTGGCTTGCTCCACCCCCTGCTCTTGAGATTCTCCCGGATGTGGGCTGCATTTTGGCTGCCTTTTGGGCTGGAGCTTCTCGTGGTTTGAGGCCTGGCTTGCTCCACCCCCTGCTCTTGAGATTCTCCCGGATGTGGGCTGGATTTTGGCTGCCTTTTGGGCTGGAGCTTCTCGTGGTTTGAGGCCTGGCTTGCTCCACCCCCTGCTCTTGAGATTCTCCCGGATGTGGGCTGCATTTTGGCTGCCTTTTGGGCTGGAGCTTCTCGTGGTTTGAGGCCTGGCTTGCTCCACCCCCTGCTCTTGAGATTCTCCCGGAAGTGGGCTGGATTTTGGCTGCCTTTTGGGCTGGAGCTTCTCGTGGTTTGAGGCCTGGCTTGCTCCACCCCCTGCTCTTGAGATTGTCCCGGATGTGGGCTGCATTTTGGCTGCATATGGGCTGGAGCTTCTCGTGGTTTGAGGCCTGCCTCGCTCCACCCCCTGCTCTTGAGATTCTCCTCCATGTGGGCTGGATTTTGGCTGCCTTTTGGGCTGGAGCTTCTCGTGGTTTGATGCCTGGCTTCCTCCACCCCCTGCTCTTGAGATTCTCCCACATATGGCCTGAATTTTGGCTACATTTTGGGCTGGAGCTTCTCGTGGTTTGAGGCCTGGCTTCCTCCACCCCCTGCTCTTGTTATTCTCCCAGATATGGCCTGAATTTTGGCTGCATTTTGGGCTGGAGCTTCTCGAGGTTTGAGGCCTGGCTTGCTCCAGCCCCTGCTCTTGAGATTCTCACAGATGTGGGCTGCATTTTGGCTGCCTTTTTGGGCTGGAACTTCTCGTGGTTTGAGGCCTGGCTTGCTCCACCCCGTGCTCTTGAGATTCTCCCGGATGTGGGCTGGATTTTGGCTGCATTTTGGGCTGGAGCTTCTCGTGGTTTGAGGCATGCCTTGGTGCACCCCCTGCTCTAGATATTCTCCCGGATGTGGGCTGCATTTTGGCTGCCTTTTGGGCTGGAGCTTCTCGTGGTTTGAGGCCTGGCTTGCTCCACCCCCTGCTCTTGAGATTCTCCCGGATGTGGGCTGCATTTTGGCTGCCTTTTGGGCTGGAGCTTCTCGTGGTTTGAGGCCTGCCTTGCTCCACCCCCTGCCCTTGATATTCTCCCGGATGTGGGCTGGATTTTGGCTGCATTTTGGGCTGGAGCTTCTCGTGGTTTGAGGCCTGGCTTCCTCCACCCCCTGCTCTTCATATTCTCCCAGATATGGCCTGAATTTTGGCTACATTTTGGGCTGGAGCTTCTCGTGGTTTGAGGCCTGGCTTGCTCCACCCCCTGCTCTTGATATTCTCCCGCATGTGGGCTGAATTTTGGCTGCCTTTTGGGCTGGAGCTTCTCGAGGTTTGAGGCCTGGCTTGCTCCACCCCCTGCTCTTGAGATTCTCACGGATGTGGGCTGCATTTTGGCTGCCTTTTGGGCTGGAGCTTCTCGTGGTTTGAGGCCTGCCTCGCTCCACGCCCTGCTCTTGAGATTCTCCTCCATGTGGGCTGGATTTTGGCTGCCTTTTGGGCTGGAGCTTCTCGTGGTTTGAGGCCTGGCTTCCTCCACCCCCTGCTCTTGAGATTCTCCCACATATGGCCTGAATTTTGGCTACATTTTGGGCTGGAGCTTCTCGTGGTTTGAGGCCTGGCTTCCTCCACCCCCTGCTCTTGTTATTCTCCCAGATATGGCCTGAATTTTGGCTGCATTTTGGGCTGGAGCTTCTCGAGGTTTGAGGCCTGGCTTGCTCCACCCCCTGCTCTTGAGATTCTCCCGGATGTGGGCTGCATTTTGGCTGCCTTTTTGGGCTGGAACTTCTCGTGGTTTGAGGCCTGGCTTGCTCCACCCCCTGCTCTTGAGATTCTCCCGGATGTGGGCTGGATTTTGGCTGCATTTTGGGCTGGAGCTTCTCGTGGTTTGAGGCCTGCCTTGGTGCACCCCCTGCTCTAGATATTCTCCCGGATGTGGGCTGAATTTTGGCTGCCTTTTGGGCTGGAGCTTCTCGTGGTTTGAGGCCTGACTTGCTCCACCCCCTGCTCTTGAGATTCTCCCGTATGTGGGCTGCATTTGGACTGCCTGTTGGGCTGGAGCTTCTCGTGGTTTGAGGCCTGGCTTGCTCCACCCCCTGCTCTTGAGATTCTCCCGGATGTGGGCTGCATTTTGGCTGCCTTTTGGGCTGGAGCTTCTCGTGGTTTGAGGCCTGGCTTGCTCCACCCCCTGCTCTTGAGATTCTCCCGCATGTGGGCTGCATTTTGGCTGCCTTTTGGGCTGGAGCTTCTCGTGGTTTGAGGCCTGGCTTGCTCCACCCCTTGTTCTTGATATTGTCCCGGAGGTGTGCTGCATTTTGGCTGCCTTTTGGGCTGGAGCTTCTCGTGGTTTGAGGCCTGGCTTGCTCCACCCCCTGCTCTTGAGATTCTCCCGGAAGTGGGCTGCATTTTCGCTGCATTTTGGGCTGGAGCTTCTCGTGGTTTGAGGCCTGGCTTGCTCCACCCCCTGCTCTTGAGATTCTCCCGGATGTGGGCTGCATTTTGGCTGCATATGGGCTGGAGCTTCTCGTGGTTTCAGGCCTGGCTTGCTCCACCCCCTGCTCTTGAGATTCTCCCGGATGTGGGCTGCATTTTGGCTGCCTTTTGGGCTGGAGCTTCTCGTGGTTTGAGGCCTGGCTTGCTCCACCCCCTGCCCTTGATATTCTCCCGGATGTGGGCTGGATTTTGGCTGCCTTTTGGGCTGGAGCTTCTCGTGGTTTGAGGCCTGGCTTGCTCCACCCCCTGCTCTTGAGATTCTCCCGGATGTGGGCTGCATTTTGGCTGCCTTTTGGGCTGGAGCTTCTCGTGGTTTGAGGCCTGGCTTGCTCCACCCCCTGCTCTTGAGATTCTCCCGGAAGTGGGCTGGATTTTGGCTGCCTTTTGGGCTGGAGCTTCTCGTGGTTTGAGGCCTGGATTGCTCTACCCCCTGCTCTTGATATTCTCCCGCATGTGGGCTGCATTTTGGCTGCCTTTTGGGCTGGAGCTTCTCGTGGTTTGAGGCCTGGCTTGCTCCACCCCCTGCTCTTGAGATTCTCCCGGATGTGGGCTGCATTTTGGCTGCATATGGGCTGGAGCTTCTCGTGGTTTGAGGCCTGCCTCGCTCCACCCCCTGCTCTTGAGATTCTCCTCCATGTGGGCTGCATTTTGGCTGCCTTTTGGGCTGGAGCTTCTCGTGGTTTGAGGCCTGGCTTCCTCCACCCCCTGCTCTTCATATTCTCCCAGATATGGCCTGAATTTTGGCTACATTTTGGGCTGGAGCTTCTCGTGGTTTGAGGCCTGGCTTGCTCTACCCCCTGCTCTTGATATTCTCCCGCATGTGGGCTGAATTTTGGCTGCCTTTTGGGCTGGAGCTTCTCGAGGTTTGAGGCCTGGCTTGCTCCACCCCCTGCTCTTGAGATTCTCCCGGATGTGGGCTGCATTTTGGCTGCCTTTTGGGCTGGAGCTTCTCGTGGTTTGAGGCCTGCCTTGCTCTACCCCCTGCTCTTGATATTCTCCCGCATGTGGGCTGCATTTTGGCTGCCTTTTGGGCTGGAGTTTCTCGTGGTTTGAGGCCTGGCTTGCTCCACCCCCTGCTCTTGAGATTGTCCCGGATGTGGGCTGCATTTTGGCTGCATATGGGCTGGAGCTTCTCGTGGTTTGAGGCCTGCCTCGCTCCACCCCCTGCTCTTGAGATTCTCCTCCATGTGGGCTGGATTTTGGCTGCCTTTTGGGCTGGAGCTTCTCGTGGTTTGAGGCCTGGCTTCCTCCACCCCCTGCTCTTGAGATTCTCCCACATATGGCCTGAATTTTGGCTACATTTTGGGCTGGAGCTTCTCGTGGTTTGAGGCCTGGCTTCCTCCACCCCCTGCTCTTGTTATTCTCCCAGATATGGCCTGAATTTTGGCTGCATTTTGGGCTGGAGCTTCTCGAGGTTTGAGGCCTGGCTTGCTCCAGCCCCTGCTCTTGAGATTCTCACAGATGTGGGCTGCATTTTGGCTGCCTTTTTGGGCTGGAACTTCTCGTGGTTTGAGGCCTGGCTTGCTCCACCCCGTGCTCTTGAGATTCTCCCGGATGTGGGCTGCATTTTGGCTGCATTTTGGGCTGGAGCTTCTCGTGGTTTGAGGCATGCCTTGGTGCACCCCCTGCTCTAGATATTCTCCCGGATGTGGGCTGCATTTTGGCTGCCTTTTGGGCTGGAGCTTCTCGTGGTTTGAGGCCTGCCTTGCTCCACCCCCTGCTCTTGAGATTCTCCCGGATGTGTCCTGGATTTTGGCTGCCTTTTGGGCTGGAGCTTCTCGTGGTTTGAGGCCTGGCTTGCTCCACACCCTGCTCTTGATATTCTCCCGGATGTGGGCTGCATTTTGGCTGTCTTTTGGGCTGGAGCTTCTCGTGGTTTGAGGCCTGTCTTGCTCCACCCCCTGCTCTTGATATTCTCCCGGATGTGGGCTGCATTTTGGCTGCATTTTGGGCTGGAGCTTCTCGTGGTTTGAGGCCTGGCTTGCTCCACCCCCTGCTCTTGATATTCTCCTGGATGTGGTCTGAATTTTGGCTGCATTTTGGGCTGGAGCTTCTCGTGGTTTGAGGCCTGGCTTGCTCCACCCCCTGCTCTTGAGATTCTCCCGGATGTGGGCTGCATTTTGGCTGCCTTTTGGGCTGGAGCTTCTCGTGGTTTGAGGCCTGGCTTGCTCCACCCCCTGCTCTTGAGATTGTCCCGGAGGTGGGCTGCATTTTGGCTGCCTTTTGGGCTGGAGCTTCTCGTGGTTTGAGGCCTGGCTTGCTCCACCCCCTGCTCTTGACATTCTCGCGGATGTGGGCTGCATTTTGTCTGTCTTTTGGGCTGGAGGTACTCGAGGTTTGAGGCCTGGATTGCTCCACCCCCTGCTCTTGATATTCTCCCGGAGGTGGGCTGGATTTTGGCTGCCTTTTGGGCTGGAGCTTCTCGTGGTTTGAGGCCTGGCTTGCTGCACCCCCTGCTCTTGAGATTCTCCCGCATGTGGGCTGCATTTTGGCTGCATTTTGGGCTGGAGCTTCTCCTGGTTTGAGGCCTGGCTTGCTCCACCCCCTGCTCTTGAGATTCTCCCGGATGTGGGCTGCATTTTGGCTGCATATGGGCTGGAGCTTCTCGTGGTTTGAGGCCTGCCTCGCTCCACCCCCTGCTCTTGAGATTCTCCTGGATGTGGGCTGCATTTTGGCTGCCTTTTGGACTGGAGCTTCTCGTGGTTTGAGGCCTGGCTTGCTCCACCCCCTGCTCTTGAGATTCTCCCGGATGTGGGCTGCATTTTGGCTGCCTTTTGGGCTTGAGCTTCTCGTGGTTTGAGGCCTGGCTTGCTCCACCCCCTGCTCTTGATATTCTCCCGGATGTGGGCTGCATTTTGGCTGCCTTTTGGGCTGGAGCTTCTCGTGGTTTGAGGCCTGGCTTGCTCCACCCCCTGCTCTTGATATTCTCCCGGATGTGGGCTGCAAATTGTCTGCATTTTGGGCTGGAGCTTCTCGTGGTTTGAGGCCTGGCTTGCTCCACCCCCTGCTCTTGAGATTCTCCCGGATGTGGGCTGGATTTTGGCTGCCTTTTGGGCTGGAGCTTCTCGTGGTTTGAGGCCTGGCTTGCTCCACCCCCTGCTCTTGAGATTCTCCCAGATATGGCCTGAATTTTGGCTGCATTTTGGGCTGGAGCTTCTCGAGGTTTGAGGCCTGGCTTGCTCCAGCCCCTGCTCTTGAGATTCTCACAGATGTGGGCTGCATTTTGGCTGCCTTTTTGGGCTGGAACTTCTCGTGGTTTGAGGCCTGGCTTGCTCCACCCCGTGCTCTTGAGATTCTCCCGGATGTGGGCTGCATTTTGTCTGTCTTTTGGGCTGGAGGTACTCGAGGTTTGAGGCCTGGATTGCTCCACCCCCTGCTCTTGATATTCTCCCGGAGGTGGGCTGGATTTTGGCTGCCTTTTGGGCTGGAGCTTCTCGTGGTTTGAGGCCTGGCTTGCTGCACCCCCTGCTCTTGAGATTCTCCCGCATGTGGGCTGCATTTTGGCTGCATTTTGGGCTGGAGCTTCTCCTGGTTTGAGGCCTGGCTTGCTCCACCCCCTGCTCTTGAGATTCTCCCGGATGTGGGCTGCATTTTGGCTGCATATGGGCTGGAGCTTCTCGTGGTTTGAGGCCTGCCTCGCTCCACCCCCTGCTCTTGAGATTCTCCTGGATGTGGGCTGCATTTTGGCTGCCTTTTGGACTGGAGCTTCTCGTGGTTTGAGGCCTGGCTTGCTCCACCCCCTGCTCTTGAGATTCTCCCGGATGTGGGCTGCATTTTGGCTGCCTTTTGGGCTTGAGCTTCTCGTGGTTTGAGGCCTGGCTTGCTCCACCCCCTGCTCTTGATATTCTCCCGGATGTGGGCTGCATTTTGGCTGCCTTTTGGGCTGGAGCTTCTCGTGGTTTGAGGCCTGGCTTGCTCCACCCCCTGCTCTTGATATTCTCCCGGATGTGGGCTGCAAATTGTCTGCATTTTGGGCTGGAGCTTCTCGTGGTTTGAGGCCTGGCTTGCTCCACCCCCTGCTCTTGAGATTCTCCCGGATGTGGGCTGGATTTTGGCTGCCTTTTGGGCTGGAGCTTCTCGTGGTTTGAGGCCTGGCTTGCTCCACCCCCTGCTCTTGAGATTCTCCCGGATGTGGGCTGCATTTTGGCTGCCTTTTGGGCTGGAGCTTCTCATGGTTTGAGGCCTGGCTTGCTCCACCCCCTGCTCTTGAGATTCTCCCGGATGTGGGCTGCATTTTGGCTGCATATGGGCTGGAGCTTCTCGTGGTTTGAGGCCTGCCTCGCTCCACCCCCTGCTCTTGAGATTCTCCTGGATATGGGCTGCATTTTGGCTGCGTTTTGGGCTGGAGCTTCTCTTGGTTTGAGGCCTGGCTTGCTCCACCCCCTGCTCTTGAGATTCTCCCGGATGTGGGCTGGATTTTGGCTGCCTTTTGGGCTGGAGCTTCTCGTGGTTTGAGGCCTGGCTTGCTCCAACCCCTGCTCTTCATATTCTCCCAGATATGGCCTGAATTTTGGCTGCATTTTGGGCTGGAGATTCTCGTGGTTTGAGGCCTGGCTTGCTCCACCCCCTGCTCTTGAGATTCTCCCGGATGTGGGCTGCATTTTGGCTGCCTTTTGGGCTGGAGCTTCTTGAGGTTTGAGGCCTGGCTTGCTCCAGCCCCTGCCCTTGAGATACTCACAGATGTGGGCTGCATTTTGGCTGCCTTTTTGGGGTGGAACTTCTCGTGGTTTGAGGCCTGGCTTGCTCCACCCCCTGCTCTTGATATTGTCCTGCATGTGGGCTGCATTTTGGCTGCCTTTTGGGCTGGAGCTTCTCGAGGTTTGAGGCCTGGCTTGCTCCAGCCCCTGCTCTTGAGATTCTCACAGATGTGGGCTGCATTTTGGCTGCCTTTTTGGGCTGGAACTTCTCGTGGTTTGAGGCCTGGCTTGCTCCACCCCCTGCTCTTGAGATTCTCCCGGATGTGGGCTGGATTTTGGCTGCCTTTTGGGCTGGAGCTTCTCGTGGTTTGAGGCATGCCTTGGTGCACCCCCTGCTCTAGATATTCTCCCGGATGTGGGCTGCATTTTGGCTGCATTTTGGGCTGGAGCTTCTCGTGGTTTGAGGCCTGGCTTGCTCCACCCCCTGCTCTTGAGATTCTCCCGGATGTGTCCTGGATTTTGGCTGCCTTTTGTGCTGGAGCTTCTCGTGGTTTGAGGCCTGGCTTGCTCCACACCCTGCTCTTGATATTCTCCCGGATGTGGGCTGCATTTTGGCTGCCTTTTGGGCTGGAGCTTCTCGTGGTTTGAGGCCTGTCTTGCTCCACCCCCTGCTCTTGATATTCTCCCGGATGTGGGCTGCATTTTGGCTGCATTTTGGGCTGGAGCTTCTCGTGGATTGAGGCCTGGCTTGCTCCACCCCCTGCTCTTGATATTCTCCTGGATGTGGTCTGAATTTTGGCTGCATTTTGGGCTGGAGCTTCTCGTGGTTTGAGGCCTGGCTTGCTCCACCCCCTGCTCTTGAGATTCTCCCGGATGTGGGCTGCATTTTGGCTGCCTTTTGGGCTGGAGCTTCTCGTGGTTTGAGGCCTGGCTTGCTCCACCCCCTGCTCTTGAGATTGTCCCGGAGGTGGGCTGCATTTTGGCTGCCTTTTGGGCTGGAGCTTCTCGTGGTTTGAGGCCTGGCTTGCTCCACCCCCTGCTCTTGAGATTCTCCCGGATGTGGGCTGCATTTTGTCTGTCTTTTGGGCTGGAGGTACTCGAGGTTTGAGGCCTGGATTGCTCCACCCCCTGCTCTTGATATTCTCCCGGAGGTGGGCTGGATTTTGGCTGCCTTTTGGGCTGGAGCTTCTCGTGGTTTGAGGCCTGGCTTGCTGCACCCCCTGCTCTTGAGATTCTCCCGCATGTGGGCTGCATTTTGGCTGCATTTTGGGCTGGAGCTTCTCCTGGTTTGAGGCCTGGCTTGCTCCACCCCCTGCTCTTGAGATTCTCCCGGATGTGGGCTGCATTTTGGCTGCATATGGGCTGGAGCTTCTCGTGGTTTGAGGCCTGCCTCGCTCCACCCCCTGCTCTTGAGATTCTCCTGGATGTGGGCTGCATTTTGGCTGCCTTTTGGACTGGAGCTTCTCGTGGTTTGAGGCCTGGCTTGCTCCACCCCCTGCTCTTGAGAT
The DNA here is from genome assembly GCA_027574665.1 of Rhynochetos jubatus. Lineage (NCBI taxonomy): Eukaryota > Metazoa > Chordata > Aves > Eurypygiformes > Rhynochetidae > Rhynochetos > Rhynochetos jubatus. Next base: position 2,785,272 of record CM050669.1, read on the forward strand.
TCTCCCGGATGTGGGCTGCATTTTGGCTGCCTTTTGGGCTGGAGCTTCTCGTGGTTTGAGGCCTGGCTTGCTCCAACCCCTGCTCTTGATATTCTCCCGGATGTGGGCTGCATTTTGGCTGCCTTTTGGGCTGGAGCTTCTCGTGGTTTGAGGCCTGGCTTGCTCCAACCCCTGCTCTTGATATTCTCCCGGATGTGGGCTGCAAATTGTCTGCATTTTGGGCTGGAGCTTCTCGTGGTTTGAGGCCTGGCTTGCTCCACCCCCTGCTCTTGAGATTCTCCCGGATGTGGGCTGGATTTTGGCTGCCTTTTGGGCTGGAGCTTCTCGTGGTTTGAGGCCTGGCTTGCTCCACCCCCTGCTCTTGAGATTCTCCCGGATGTGGGCTGCATTTTGGCTGCCTTTTGGGCTGGAGCTTCTCATGGTTTGAGGCCTGGCTTGCTCCACCCCCTGCTCTTGAGATTCTCCCGGATGTGGGCTGCATTTTGGCTGCATATGGGCTGGAGCTTCTCGTGGTTTGAGGCATGCCTTGGTGCACCCCCTGCTCTAGATATTCTCCCGGATGTGGGCTGCATTTTGGCTGCATTTTGGGCTGGAGCTTCTCGTGGTTTGAGGCCTGGCTTGCTCCACCCCCTGCTCTTGAGATTCTCCCGGATGTGTCCTGGATTTTGGCTGCCTTTTGTGCTGGAGCTTCTCGTGGTTTGAGGCCTGGCTTGCTCCACACCCTGCTCTTGATATTCTCCCGGATGTGGGCTGCATTTTGGCTGCCTTTTGGGCTGGAGCTTCTCGTGGTTTGAGGCCTGTCTTGCTCCACCCCCTGCTCTTGATATTCTCCCGGATGTGGGCTGCATTTTGGCTGCATTTTGGGCTGGAGCTTCTCGTGGATTGAGGCCTGGCTTGCTCCACCCCCTGCTCTTGATATTCTCCTGGATGTGGTCTGAATTTTGGCTGCATTTTGGGCTGGAGCTTCTCGTGGTTTGAGGCCTGGCTTGCTCCACCCCCTGCTCTTGAGATTCTCCCGGAGGTGGGCTGCATTTTGGCTGCCTTTTGGGCTGGAGCTTCTCGTGGTTTGAGGCCTGGCTTGCTCCACCCCCTGCTCTTGAGATTGTCCCGGAGGTGGGCTGCATTTTGGCTGCCTTTTGGGCTGGAGCTTCTCGTGGTTTGAGGCCTGGCTTGCTCCACCCCCTGCTCTTGAGATTCTCCCGGATGTGGGCTGCATTTTGTCTGTCTTTTGGGCTGGAGGTACTCGAGGTTTGAGGCCTGGATTGCTCCACCCCCTGCTCTTGATATTCTCCCGGAGGTGGGCTGGATTTTGGCTGCCTTTTGGGCTGGAGCTTCTCGTGGTTTGAGGCCTGGCTTGCTGCACCCCCTGCTCTTGAGATTCTCCCGCATGTGGGCTGCATTTTGGCTGCATTTTGGGCTGGAGCTTCTCCTGGTTTGAGGCCTGGCTTGCTCCACCCCCTGCTCTTGAGATTCTCCCGGATGTGGGCTGCATTTTGGCTGCATATGGGCTGGAGCTTCTCGTGGTTTGAGGCCTGCCTCGCTCCACCCCCTGCTCTTGAGATTCTCCTGGATGTGGGCTGCATTTTGGCTGCCTTTTGGACTGGAGCTTCTCGTGGTTTGAGGCCTGGCTTGCTCCACCCCCTGCTCTTGAGATTCTCCCGGATGTGGGCTGCATTTTGGCTGCCTTTTGGGCTGGAGCTTCTCGTGGTTTGAGGCCTGGCTTGCTCCAACCCCTGCTCTTGATATTCTCCCGGATGTGGGCTGCATTTTGGCTGCCTTTTGGGCTGGAGCTTCTCGTGGTTTGAGGCCTGGCTTGCTCCAACCCCTGCTCTTGATATTCTCCCGGATGTGGGCTGCAAATTGTCTGCATTTTGGGCTGGAGCTTCTCGTGGTTTGAGGCCTGGCTTGCTCCACCCCCTGCTCTTGAGATTCTCCCGGATGTGGGCTGGATTTTGGCTGCCTTTTGGGCTGGAGCTTCTCGTGGTTTGAGGCCTGGCTTGCTCCACCCCCTGCTCTTGAGATTCTCCCGGATGTGGGCTGCATTTTGGCTGCCTTTTGGGCTGGAGCTTCTCATGGTTTGAGGCCTGGCTTGCTCCACCCCCTGCTCTTGAGATTCTCCCGGATGTGGGCTGCATTTTGGCTGCATATGGGCTGGAGCTTCTCGTGGTTTGAGGCCTGCCTCGCTCCACCCCCTGCTCTTGAGATTCTCCTGGATATGGGCTGCATTTGGCTGCGTTTTGGGCTGGAGCTTCTCTTGGTTTGAGGCCTGGCTTGCTCCACCCCCTGCTCTTGAGATTCTCCCGGATGTGGGCTGGATTTTGGCTGCCTTTTGGGCTGGAGCTTCTCGTGGTTTGAGGCCTGGCTTCCTCCACCCCCTGCTCTTCATATTCTCCCAGATATGGCCTGAATTTTGGCTGCCTTTTGGGCTGGAGCTTCTCGTGGTTTGAGGCCTGGCTTGCTCCACCCCCTTCTCTTGAGATTCTCCCGGATGTGGGCTGCATTTTGGCTGCCTTTTGGGCTGGAGCTTCTTGAGGTTTGAGGCCTGGCTTGCTCCAGCCCCTGCTCTTGAGATACTCACAGATGTGGGCTGCATTTTGGCTGCCTTTTTGGGGTGGAACTTCTCGTGGTTTGAGGCCTGGCTTGCTCCACCCCCTGCTCTTGATATTGTCCTGCATGTGGGCTGCATTTTGGCTGCCTTTTGGGCTGGAGCTTCTCGAGGTTTGAGGCCTGGCTTGCTCCAGCCCCTGCTCTTGAGATTCTCACAGATGTGGGCTGCATTTTGGCTGCCTTTTTGGGCTGGAGCTTCTCGTGGTTTGAGGCCTGGCTTGCTCCACCCCCTGCTCTTGAGATTCTCCCGGATGTGGGCTGGATTTTGGCTGCCTTTTGGGCTGGAGCTTCTCGTGGTTTGAGGCATGCCTTGGTGCACCCCCTGCTCTAGATATTCTCCCGGATGTGGGCTGCATTTTGGCTGCCTTTTGGGCTGGAGCTTCTCGTGGTTTGAGGCCTGGCTTGCTCCACCCCCTGCTCTTGAGATTCTCCCGGATGTGTCCTGGATTTTGGCTGCCTTTTGGGCTGGAGCTTCTCGTGGTTTGAGGCCTGCCTTGCTCCACCCCCTGCTCTTGAGATTCTCCCGGATGTGGGCTGCATTTTGGCTGCCTTTTGGGCTGGAGCTTCTCGTGGTTTGAGGCCTGTCTTGCTCCACCCCCTGCTCTTGATATTCTCCCGGATGTGGGCTGCATTTTGGCTGCCTTTTGGGCTGGAGCTTCTCGTGGATTGAGGCCTGGCTTGCTCCACCCCCTGCTCTTGATATTCTCCTGGATGTGGTCTGAATTTTGGCTGCCTTTTGGGCTGGAGCTTCTCGTGGTTTGAGGCCTGGCTTGCTCCACCCCCTGCTCTTGAGATTCTCGCGGATGTGGGCTGCATTTTGTCTGTCTTTTGGGCTGGAGGTACTCGAGGTTTGAGGCCTGGCTTGCTCCACCCCCTGCTCTTGAGATTCTCCCGGAGGTGGGCTGGATTTTGGCTGCCTTTTGGGCTGGAGCTTCTCGTGGTTTGAGGCCTGGCTTGCTCCACCCCCTGCTCTTGAGATTCTCCCGGATGTGGGCTGCATTTTGGCTGCATTTTGGGCTGGAGCTTCTCCTGGTTTGAGGCCTGGCTTGCTCCACCCCCTGCTCTTGAGATTCTCCCGGACGTGGGCTGCATTTTGGCTGCATATGGGCTGGAGCTTCTCGTGGTTTGAGGCCTGCCTCGCTCCACCCCCTGCTCTTGAGATTCTCCTGGATGTGGGCTGCATTTTGGCTGCCTTTTGGACTGGAGCTTCTCGTGGTTTGAGGCCTGGCTTGCTCCACCCCCTGCTCTTGAGATTCTCCCGGATGTGGGCTGGATTTTGGCTGCCTTTTGGGCTTGAGCTTCTCGTGGTTTGAGGCCTGGCTTGCTCCACCCCCTGCTCTTGATATTCTCCCGGATGTGGGCTGCATTTTGGCTGCCTTTTGGGCTGGAGCTTCTCGTGGTTTGAGGCCTGGCTTGCTCCACCCCCTGCTCTTGATATTCTCCCGGATGTGGGCTGCAAATTGTCTGCCTTTTGGGCTGGAGCTTCTCGTGGTTTGAGGCCTGGCTTGCTCCACCCCCTGCTCTTGAGATTCTCCCGGATGTGGGCTGCATTTTGGCTGCATTTTGGGCTGGAGCTTCTCGTGGTTTGAGGCCTGGCTTGCTCCACCCCCTGCTCTTGAGATTCTCCCGGATGTGGGCTGCATTTTGGCTGCGTTTTGGGCTGGAGCTTCTCATGGTTTGAGGCCTGGCTTGCTCCACCCCCTGCTCTTGAGATTCTCCCGGATGTGGGCTGCATTTTGGCTGCATTTTGGGCTGGAGGTTCTTGTGGTTTGAGGCCTGGCTTGCTCTACCCCCTGCTCTTGATATTCTCCCGCATGTGGGCTGCATTTTGGCTGCCTTTTGGGCTGGAGCTTCTCGTGGTTTGAGGCCTGGCTTGCTCTACCCCCTGCTCTTGAGATTCTCCCGGATGTGGGCTGCATTTTGGCTGCCTTTTGGGCTGGAGCTTCTCGTGGTTTGAGGCCTGCCTTGCTCTACACCCTGCTCTTGATATTCTCCCGGATGTGGGCTGCATTTTGGCTGCGTTTTGGGCTGGAGCTTCTCGTGGTTTGAGGCCTGGCTTGCTCCACCCCCTGCTCTTGAGATTCTCCCGGATGTGGGCTGCATTTTGGCTGCCTTTTGGGCTGTAGCTTCTCGTGGTTTGAGGCCTGCCTTGCTCTATCCCCTGCTCTTGATATTCTCCCGCATGTGGGCTGCATTTTGGCTGCCTTTTGGGCTGGAGCTTCTCGTGGTTTGAGGCCTGGCTTCCTCCACCCCCTGCTCTTTATATTCTCCCAGATATGGCCTGAATTTTGGCTGCGTTTTGGGCTGGAGCTTCTCGTGGTTTGAGGCCTGGCTTGCTCCACCCCCTGCTCTTGAGATTGTCCCGGATGTGGGCTGCATTTTGGCTGCATTTTGGGCTGGAGCTTCTCGTGGATTGAGGCCTGGCTTGCTCCACCCCCTGCTCTTGATATTCTCCTGGATGTGGTCTGAATTTTGGCTGCATTTTGGGCTGGAGCTTCTCGTGGTTTGAGGCCTGGCTTGCTCCACCCCCTGCTCTTGAGATTCTCCCGGAGGTGGGCTGCATTTTGGCTGCCTTTTGGGCTGGAGCTTCTCGTGGTTTGAGGCCTGGCTTGCTCCACCCCCTGCTCTTGAGATTGTCCCGGAGGTGGGCTGCATTTTGGCTGCCTTTTGGGCTGGAGCTTCTCGTGGTTTGAGGCCTGGCTTGCTCCACCCCCTGCTCTTGATATTCTCGCGGATGTGGGCTGCATTTTGTCTGTCTTTTGGGCTGGAGGTACTCGAGGTTTGAGGCCTGGATTGCTCCACCCCCTGCTCTTGAGATTCTCCCGGAGGTGGGCTGGATTTTGGCTGCCTTTTGGGCTGGAGCTTCTCGTGGTTTGAGGCCTGGCTTGCTGCACCCCCTGCTCTTGAGATTCTCCCGCATGTGGGCTGCATTTTGGCTGCCTTTTGGGCTGGAGCTTCTCGTGGTTTGAGGCCTGCCTCGCTCCACCCCCTGCTCTTTAGATTCTCCTGGATGTGGGCTGCATTTTGGCTGCCTTTTGGACTGGAGCTTCTCGTGGTTTGAGGCCTGGCTTGCTCCACCCCCTGCTCTTGAGATTCTCCCGGATGTGGGCTGCATTTTGGCTGCCTTTTGGGCTGGAGCTTCTCGTGGTTTGAGGCCTGGCTTGCTCCACCCCCTGCTCTTGATATTCTCCCGGATGTGGGCTGCATTTTGGCTGCCTTTTGGGCTGGAGCTTCTCGTGGTTTGAGGCCTGGCTTGCTCCACCCCCTGCTCTTGATATTCTCCCGGATGTGGGCTGCAAATTGTCTGCATTTTGGGCTGGAGCTTCTCGTGGTTTGAGGCCTGGCTTGCTCCACCCCCTGCTCTTGAGATTCTCCCGGATGTGGGCTGGATTTTGGCTGCCTTTTGGGCTGGAGCTTCTCGTGGTTTGAGGCCTGGCTTGCTCCACCCCCTGCTCTTGAGATTCTCCCGGATGTGGGCTGGATTTTGGCTGCCTTTTGGGCTGGAGCTTCTCATGGTTTGAGGCCTGGCTTGCTCCACCCCCTGCTCTTGAGATTCTCCCGGATGTGGGCTGCATTTTGGCTGCATATGGGCTGGAGCTTCTCGTGGTTTGAGGCCTGCCTCGCTCCACCCCCTGCTCTTGAGATTCTCCTGCATGTGGGCTGCATTTTGGCTGCGTTTTGGGCTGGAGCTTCTCTTGGTTTGAGGCCTGGCTTGCTCCACCCCCTGCTCTTGAGATTCTCCCGGATGTGGGCTGGATTTTGGCTGCCTTTTGGGCTGGAGCTTCTCGTGGTTTGAGGCCTGGCTTCCTCCACCCCCTGCTCTTCATATTCTCCCAGATATGGCCTGAATTTTGGCTACATTTTGGGCTGGAGCTTCTCGTGGTTTGAGGCCTGGCTTCCTCCACCACCTGCTCTTGATATTCTCCCAGATATGGCCTGAATTTTGGCTGCATTTTGGGCTGGAGCTTCTCGTGGTTTGAGGCCTGGCTTGCTCCACCCCCTGCTCTTGAGATTCTCCCGGATGTGGGCTGCATTTTGGCTGCCTTTTGGGCTGGAGCTTCTTGAGGTTTGAGGCCTGGCTTGCTCCAGCCCCTGCTCTTGAGATACTCACAGATGTGGGCTGCATTTTGGTTGCCTTTTTGGGGTGGAACTTCTCGTGGTTTGAGGCCTGGCTTGCTCCACCCCCTGCTCTTGATATTGTCCTGCATGTGGGCTGCATTTTGGCTGCCTTTTGGGCTGGAGCTTCTCGAGGTTTGAGGCCTGGCTTGCTCCAGCCCCTGCTCTTGAGATTCTCACAGATGTGGGCTGCATTTTGGCTGCCTTTTTGGGCTGGAACTTCTCGTGGTTTGAGGCCTGGCTTGCTCCACCCCGTGCTCTTGAGATTCTCCCGGATGTGGGCTGGATTTTGGCTGCCTTTTGGGCTGGAGCTTCTCGTGGTTTGAGGCATGCCTTGGTGCACCCCCTGCTCTAGATATTCTCCCGGATGTGGGCTGCATTTTGGCTGCCTTTTGGGCTGGAGCTTCTCGTGGTTTGAGGCCTGGCTTGCTCCACCCCCTGCTCTTGAGATTCTCCCGGATGTGTCCTGGATTTTGGCTGCCTTTTGGGCTGGAGCTTCTCGTGGTTTGAGGCCTGGCTTGCTCCACCCCCTGCTCTTGAGATTCTCCCGGATGTGGGCTGCATTTTGGCTGCATTTTGGGCTGGAGCTTCTCGTGGTTTGAGGCCTGTCTTGCTCCACCCCCTGCTCTTGAGATTCTCCCGGATGTGGGCTGCATTTTGGCTGCCTTTTGGGCTGGAGCTTCTCGTGGATTGAGGCCTGGCTTGCTCCACCCCCTGCTCTTGATATTCTCCTGGATGTGGTCTGAATTTTGGCTGCCTTTTGGGCTGGAGCTTCTCGTGGTTTGAGGCCTGGCTTGCTCCACCCCCTGCTCTTGAGATTCTCGCGGATGTGGGCTGCATTTTGTCTGTCTTTTGGGCTGGAGGTACTCGAGGTTTGAGGCCTGGCTTGCTCCACCCCCTGCTCTTGAGATTCTCCCGGAGGTGGGCTGGATTTTGGCTGCCTTTTGGGCTGGAGCTTCTCGTGGTTTGAGGCCTGGCTTGCTCCACCCCCTGCTCTTGAGATTCTCCCGGAAGTGGGCTGCATTTTGGCTGCATTTTGGGCTGGAGCTTCTCCTGGTTTGAGGCCTGGCTTGCTCCACCCCCTGCTCTTGAGATTCTCCCAGATGTGGGCTGCATTTTGGCTGCATATGGGCTGGAGCTTCTCGTGGTTTGAGGCCTGCCTCGCTCCACCCCCTGCTCTTGAGATTCTCCTGGACGTGGGCTGCATTTTGGCTGCCTTTTGGACTGGAGCTTCTCGTGGTTTGAGGCCTGGCTTGCTCCACCCCCTGCTCTTGAGATTCTCCCGGATGTGGGCTGCATTTTGGCTGCCTTTTGGGCTTGAGCTTCTCGTGGTTTGAGGCCTGGCTTGCTCCACCCCCTGCTCTTGATATTCTCCCGGATGTGGGCTGCATTTTGGCTGCCTTTTGGGCTGGAGCTTCTCGTGGTTTGAGGCCTGGCTTGCTCCACCCCCTGCTCTTGATATTCTCCCGGATGTGGGCTGCAAATTGTCTGCATTTTGGGCTGGAGCTTCTCGTGGTTTGAGGCCTGGCTTGCTCCACCCCCTGCTCTTGAGATTCTCCCGGATGTGGGCTGCATTTTGGCTGCATTTTGGGCTGGAGCTTCTCGTGGTTTGAGGCCTGGCTTGCTCCACCCCCTGCTCTTGAGATTCTCCCGGATGTGGGCTGCATTTTGGCTGCGTTTTGGGCTGGAGCTTCTCATGGTTTGAGGCCTGGCTTGCTCCACCCCCTGCTCTTGATATTCTGCCCGATGTGGGCTGAATTTTGGCTGCCTTTTGGGCTGTAGCTTCTCGTGGTTTGAGGCCTGCCTTGCTCTATCCCCTGCTCTTGATATTCTCCCGCATGTGGGCTGCATTTTGGCTGATTCTTGGGCTGGAGCTTCTCGTGGTTTGAGGCCTGGCTTCCTCCACCCTCTGCTCTTTATATTCTCCCACATATGGCCTGAATTTTGGCTGCGTTTTGGGCTGGAGCTTCTCGTGGTTTGAGGCCTGGCTTGCTCCACCCCCTGCTCTTGAGATTGTCCCGGATGTGGGCTGCATTTTGGCTGCATTTTGGGCTGGAGCTTCTCGTGGTTTGAGGCCTGCCTCGCTCCACCCCCTGCTCTTGAGATTCTCCTGGATGTGGGCTGCATTTTGGCTGCCTTTTGGGCTGGAGCTTCTCGTGGTTTGAGGCCTGGCTTGCTCCACCCCCTGCTCTTGAGATTCTCCCAGATGTGGGCTGCATTTTGGCTGCATATGGGCTGGAGCTTCTCGTGGTTTGAGGCCTGCCTCGCTCCACCCCCTGCTCTTGAGATTCTCCTGGATGTGGGCTGCATTTTGGCTGCGTTTTGGGCTGGAGCTTCTCGTGGTTTGAGGCCTGGCTTGCTCCACCCCCTGCTCTTGAGATTCTCCCGGATGTGGGCTGGATTTTGGCTGCCTTTTGGGCTGGAGCTTCTCGTGGTTTGAGGCCTGGCTTCCTCCACCCCCTTCTCTTCATATTCTCCCAGATATGGCCTGAATTTTGGCTGCATTTTGGGCTGGAGCTTCTCGTGGTTTGAGGCCTGGCTTGCTCCACCCCCTGCTCTTGAGATTCTCCCGGATGTGGGCTGCATTTTGGCTGCATATGGGCTGGAGCTTCTCGTGGTTTGAGGCCTGCCTCGCTCCACCCCCTGCTCTTGAGATTCTCCTGGATGTGGGCTGCATTTTGGCTGCGTTTTGGGCTGGAGCTTCTCGTGGTTTGAGGCCTGGCTTGCTCCACCCCCTGCTCTTGAGATTCTCCCGGAGGTGGGCTGCATTTTGGCTGCCTTTTGGGCTGGAGCTTCTCGTGGTTTGAGGCCTGGCTTCCTCCACCCCCTTCTCTTCATATTCTCCCAGATATGGCCTGAATTTTGGCTGCATTTTGGGCAGGAGCTTCTCGTGGTTTGAGGCCTGGCTTCCTCCACCCCCTGCTCTTGATATTCTCCCAGATATGGCCTGAATTTTGGCTGCATTTTGGGCTGGAGCTTCTCGTGGTTTGAGGCCTGGCTTGCTCCACCCCCTGCTCTTGAGATTCTCCCGGATGTGGGCTGCATTTTGGCTGCCTTTTGGGCTGGAGCTTCTTGAGGTTTGAGGCCTGGCTTGCTCCAGCCCCTGCTCTTGAGATACTCACAGATGTGGGCTGCATTTTGGCTGCCTTTTTGGGGTGGAACTTCTCGTGGTTTGAGGCCTGGCTTGCTCCACCCCCTGCTCTTGATATTGTCCTGCATGTGGGCTGCATTTTGGCTGCCTTTTGGGCTGGAGCTTCTCGAGGTTTGAGGCCTGGCTTGCTCCAGCCCCTGCTCTTGAGATTCTCACAGATGTGGGCTGCATTTTGGCTGCCTTTTTGGGCTGGAACTTCTCGTGGTTTGAGGCCTGGCTTGCTCCACCCCCTGCTCTTGAGATTCTCCCGGATGTGTCCTGGATTTTGGCTGCCTTTTGGGCTGGAGCTTCTCGTGGTTTGAGGCCTGGTTTGCTCCACCCCCTGCTCTTGAGATTCTCCCGGATGTGGGCTGCATTTTGGCTGCCTTTTGGGCTGGAGCTTCTCGTGGTTTGAGGCCTGTCTTGCTCCACCCCCTGCTCTTGAGATTCTCCCGGATGTGGGCTGCATTTTGGCTGCCTTTTGGGCTGGAGCTTCTCGTGGTTTGAGGCCTGGCTTGCTCCACCCCCTGCTCTTGATATTCTCCTGGATGTGGTCTGAATTTTGGCTACATTTTGGGCTGGAGCTTCTCGTGGTTTGAGGCCTGCCTCGCTCCACCCCCTGCTCTTGAGATTCTCCCGAATGTGGGCTGCATTTTGGCTGCCTTTTGGGCTGGAGCTTCTCGTGGTTTGAGGCCTGGCTTGCTCCACCCCCTGCTCTTGAGATTGTCCCGGAGGTGGGCTGCATTTTGGCTGCCTTTTGGGCTGGAGATTCTCGTGGTTTGAGGCCTGGCTTGCTCCACCCCCTGCTCTTGATATTCTCGCGGATGTGGGCTGCATTTTGTCTGTCTTTTGGGCTGGAGGTACTCGAGGTTTGAGGCCTGGATTGCTCCACCCCCTGCTCTTGAGATTCTCCCGGAGGTGGGCTGGATTTTGGTTGCCTTTTGGGCTGGAGCTTCTCGTGGTTTGAGGCCTGGCTTGCTCCACCCCCTGCTCTTGAGATTCTCCCGGAAGTGGGCTGCATTTTGGCTGCATTTTGGGCTGGAGCTTCTCGTGGTTTGAGGCCTGGCTTGCTCCACCCCCTGCTCTTGAGATTCTCCCGGATGTGGGCTGCATTTTGGCTGCCTTTTGGGCTGGAGCTTCTCGTGGTTTGAGGCCTGGCTTGCTCCACCCCCTGCTCTTGATATTCTCCTGGATGTGGGCTGCATTTTGGCTGCCTTTTGGGCTGGATCTTCTCGTGGTTTGAGGCCTGGCTTGCTCCACCCCCTGCTCTTGAGATTGTCCCGGATGTGGGCTGCATTTTGGCTGCCTTTTGGGCTGGAGCTTCTCGTGGTTTGAGGCCTGGCTTGCTCCACCCCCTGCTCTTGATATTCTCGCGGATGTGGGCTGCATTTTGGCTGTCTTTTGGGCTGGAGGTACTCGAGGTTTGAGGCCTGGATTGCTCCACCCCCTGCTCTTGAGATTCTCCCGGAGGTGGGCTGGATTTTGGCTGCCTTTTGGGCTGTAGCTTCTCGTGGTTTGAGGCCTGGCTTGCTCCACCCCCTGCTCTTGAGATTCTCCCGGATGTGGGCTGCATTTTGGCTGCCTTTTGGGCTGGAGCTTCTCGTGGTTTGAGGCCTGGCTTGCTCCACCCCCTGCTCTTGAGATTGTCCCGGAGGTGGGCTGAATTTTGGCTGCCTTTTGGGCTGGAGCTTCTCGTGGTTTGAGGCCTGGCTTGCTCCACCCCCTGCTCTTGATATTCTCGCGGATGTGGGCTGCATTTTGTCTGTCTTTTGGGCTGGAGGTACTCGAGGTTTGTAGCCTGGATTGCTCCACCCCCTGCTATTGAGATTCTCCCGGAGGTGGGCTGGATTTTGGCTGACTTTTGGGCTGGAGCTTCTCGTGGTTTGAGGCCTGGCTTGCTCCACCCCCTGCTCTTGAGATTCTCCCGGAAGTGGGCTGCATTTTGGCTGCATTTTGGGCTGGAGCTTCTCCTGGTTTGAGGCCTGGCTTGCTCCACCCCCTGCTCTTGAGATTCTCCCGGATGTGGGCTGCATTTTGGCTGCATATGGGCTGGAGCTTCTCGTGGTTTGAGGCCTGCCTCGCTCCACCCCCTGCTCTTGAGATTCTCCTGGATGTGGGCTGCATTTTGGCTGCCTTTTGGGCTGGAGCTTCTCGTGGTTTGAGGCCTGGCTTGCTCCACCCCCTGCTCTTGAGATTCTCCCGGATGTGGTCTGGATTTTGGCTGCCTTTTGGGCTTGAGCTTCTCGTGGTTTGAGGCCTGGCTTGCTCCACGCCCTGCTCTTGAGATTCTCCCGGATGTGGGCTGCATTTTGGCTGCCTTTTGGGCTGGAGCTTCTCGTGGTTTGAGGCCTGGCTTGCTCCACCCCCTGCTCTTGATATTCTCCCGGATGTGGGCTGCAAATTGTCTGCATTTTGGGCTGGAGCTTCTCGTGGTTTGAGGCCTGGCTTGCTCCACCCCCTGCTCTTGAGATTCTCCCGGATGTGGGCTGCATTTTGGCTGCCTTTTGGGCTGGAGCTTCTCGTGGTTTGAGGCCTGGCTTGCTCCACCCCCTGCTCTTGATATTCTCCCGGATGTGGGCTGCATTTTGGCTGCATTTTGGGCTGGAGCTTCTCGTGGTTTGAGGCCTGCCTTGCTCCACCCCCTGCTCTTGAGATTCTCCTCCATGTGGGCTGCATTTTGGCTGCCTTTTGGGCTGGAGCTTCTCGTGGTTTGAGGCCTGGCTTGCTCCACCCCCTGCTCTTGAGATTCTCCCGGAAGTTGGCTGGATTTTGGCTGCCTTTTGGGCTGGAGCTTCTCGTGGTTTGAGGCCTGGCTTGCTCCACCCCCTGCTCTTGAGATTCTCCCGGACGTGGGCTGCAAATTGGCTGCATTTTGGGCTGGAGCTTTTCGTGGTTTGAGGCCTGGCTTGCTCTAACCCCTGCTCTTGATATTCTCCCGGATGTGGGCTGCATTTTGGCTGCCTTTTGGGCTGGAGCTTCTCGTGGTTTGAGGCCTGGCTTGCTCCACCCCCTGCTCTTAAGATTCTCCCGGAGGTGGGCTGCATTTTGGCTGCCTTTTGGGCTGGAGCTTCTCGTGGTTTGAGGCCTGGCTTGCTCCACCCTCTGCTCTTGATATTCTCGCGCATGTGGGCTGCATTTTGTCTGCCTTTTGGGCTGGAGGTACTCGAGGTTTGAGGCCTGGATTGCTCCACCCCCTGCTCTTGAGATTCTCCCGGAGGTGGGCTGCATTTTGGCTGCCTTTTGGGCTGGAGCTTCTCGTGGTTTGAGGCCTGGCTTGCTCCACCCCCTGCTCTTGAGATTCTCCCGGAAGTGGGCTGCATTTTGGCTGCATTTTGGGCTGGAGCTTCTCCTGGTTTGAGGCCTGGCTTGCTCCACCCCCTGCTCTTGAGATTCTCCCAGATGTGGGCTGCATTTTGGCTGCATATGGGCTGGAGCTTCTCGTGGTTTGAGGCCTGCCTCGCTCCACCCCCTGCTCTTGAGATTCTCCTGGATGTGGGCTGCATTTTGGCTGCCTTTTGGGCTGGAGCTTCTCGTGGTTTGAGGCCTGGCTTGCTCCACCCCCTGCTCTTGAGATTCTCCCGGATGTGGGCTGGATTTTGGCTGCATTTTGGGCTGGAGCTTCTCGTGGTTTGAGGCCTGGCTTGCTCCACCCCCTGCTCTTGAGATTCTCCCGGATGTGGGCTGCATTTTGGCTGCCTTTTGGGCTGGAGCTTCTCGTGGTTTGAGGCCTGGCTTGCTCCACCCCCTGCTCTTGAGATTCTCCCGGATGTGGGCTGCATTTTGGCTGCATATGGGCTGGAGCTTCTCGTGGTTTGAGGCCTGCCTCGCTCCACCCCCTGCTCTTGAGATTCTCCTGGATGTGGGCTGCATTTTGGCTGCCTTTTGGGCTGGAGCTTCTCGTGGTTTGAGGCCTGGCTTGCTCCACCCCCTGCTCTTGAAATTCTCCCGGATGTGGTCTGGATTTTGGCTGCCTTTTGGGCTGGAGCTTCTCCTGGTTTGAGGCCTGGCTTGCTCCAACCCCTGCTCTTGATATTCTCCCGGATGTGGGCTGCATTTTGGCTGCCTTTTGGGCTGGAGCTTCTCGTGGTTTGAGGCCTGGCTTGCTCCACCCCCTGCTCTTGAGATTCTCCCGGATGTGGGCTGCAAATTGTCTGCATTTTGGGCTGGAGCTTCTCGTGGTTTGAGGCCTGGCTTGCTCCACCCCCTGCTCTTGAGATTCTCCCGGATGTGGGCTGCATTTTGGCTGCCTTTTGGGCTGGAGCTTCTCGTGGTTTGAGGCCTGGCTTGCTCCACCCCCTGCTCTTGAGATTCTCCTGGATGTGGGCTGCATTTTGGCTGCCTTTTGGGCTGGAGCTTCTCGTGGTTTGAGGCCTGGCTTGCTCCACCCCCTGCTCTTGAGATTCTCCCGGATGTGGGCTGCAAATTGTCTGCATTTTGGGCTGGAGCTTCTCGTGGTTTGAGGCCTTGGTTGCTCTACCCCCTGCTCTTGATATTCTCCCGGATGTGGGCTGCATTTTGGCTGCCTTTTGGGCTGGAGCTTCTCGTGGTTTGAGGCCTGGCTTGCTCCACCCCCTGCTCTTGAGATTGTCCCGGAGGTGGGCTGCATTTTGGCTGCCTTTTGGGCTGGAGCTTCTCGTGGTTTGAGGCCTGGCTTGCTCCACCCTCTGCTCTTGATATTCTCGCGCATGTGGGCTGCATTTTGTCTGCCTTTTGGGCTGGAGGTACTCGAGGTTTGAGGCCTGGATTGCTCCACCCCCTGCTCTTGAGATTCTCCCAGAGGTGGGCTGCATTTTGACTGCCTTTTGGGCTGGAGCTTCTCGTGGTTTGAGGCCTGGCTTGCTCCACCCCCTGCTCTTGAGATTCTCCCGGAAGTGGGCTGCATTTTGGCTGCATTTTGGGCTGGAGCTTCTCCTGGTTTGAGGCCTGGCTTGCTCCACCCCCTGCTCTTGAGATTCTCCTGGATGTGGGCTGCATTTAGGCTGCCTTTTGGGCTGGAGCTTCTCGTGGTTTGAGGCCTGGCTTGCTCCACCCCCTGCTCTTGAGATTCTCCCGGATGTGGGCTGGATTTTGGCTGCATTTTGGGCTGGAGCTTCTCGTGGTTTGAGGCCTGGTTTGCTCCAACCACTGCCCTTGATATTCTCCCGGATGTGGGCTGGATTTTGGCTGACTTTTGGGCTGGAGCTTCTCGTGGTTTGAGGCCTGGCTTGCTCCACCCCCTGCTCTTGATATTCTCCCGGATGTGGGCTGCATTTTGGCTGCCTTTTGGGCTGGAGCTTCTCGTGGTTTGAGGCCTGGCTTGCTCCACCCCCTGCTCTTGATATTCTCCCGGATGTGGGCTGCAAATTGTCTGCATTTTGGGCTGGAGCTTCTCGTGGTTTGAGGCCTGGCTTGCTCCACCCCCTGCTCTTGAGATTCTCCCGGATGTGGGCTGCATTTTGGCTGCCTTTAGGGCTGGAGCTTCTCGTGGTTTGAGGCCTGGCTTGCTCCACCCCCTGCTCTTGAGATTCTCCCGGATGTGGGCTGCATTTTGGCTGCCTTTTGGGCTGGAGCTTCTCGTGGTTTGAGGCCTGGCTTGCTCCACCCCCTGCTCTTGAGATTCTCCCGGATGTGGGCTGGATTTTGGCTGCCTTTTGGGCTGGAGCTTCTCGTGGTTTGAGGCCTGGTTTGCTCCAACCACTGCCCTTGATATTCTCCCGGATGTGGGCTGGATTTTGGCTGCATTTTGGGCTTGAGCTTCTCGTGGTTTGAGGCCTGGCTTGCTCCACCCCCTGCTCTTGATATTCTCCCGGATGTGGGCTGCATTTTGGCTGCCTTTTGGGCTGGAGCTTCTCGTGGATTGAGGCCTGGCTTGCTCCACCCCCTGCTCTTGATATTCTCCCGGATGTGGGCTGCAAATTGTCTGCATTTTGGGCTGGAGCTTCTCGTGGTTTGAGGCCTGGCTTGCTCCACCCCCTGCTCTTGAGATTCTCCCGGATGTGGGCTGCATTTTGGCTGCCTTTTGGGCTGGAGCTTCTCGTGGTTTGAGGCCTGGCTTGCTCCACCCCCTGCTCTTGAGATTCTCCCGGATGTGGGCTGCATTTTGGCTGCATATGGGCTGGAGGTTCTCGTGGTTTGAGGCCTGGCTTGCTCCACCCCCTGCTCTTGAGATTCTCCCGGATGTGGGCTGCATTTTGGCTGCATATGGGCTGGAGCTTCTCGTGGTTTGAGGCCTGCCTTGCTCCACCCCCTGCTCTTGAGATTCTCCTCCATGTGGGCTGCATTTTGGCTGCCTTTTGGGCTGGAGCTTCTCGTGGTTTGAGGCCTGGCTTGCTCCACCCCCTGCTCTTGAGATTCTCCCAGAAGTGGGCTGGATTTTGGCTGCCATTTGGGCTGGAGCTTCTCGTGGTTTGAGGCCTGGCTTGCTCCACCCCCTGCTCTTGAGATTCTCCCGGATGTGGGCTGCATTTTGGCTGCCTTTTGGGCTGGAGCTTCTCGTGGTTTGAGGCCTGGCTTGCTCCACCCCCTGCTCTTGAGATTCTCCTGGATGTGGGCTGCATTTTGGCTGCTTTTTGGGCTGGAGCTTCTCGTGGTTTGAGGCCTGGCTTGCTCCACCCCCTGCTCTTGAGATTCTCCCGGATGTGGGCTGCATTTTGGCTGCATTTTGGGCTGGAGCTTCTCGTGGTTTGAGGCCTTGTTTGCTCTACCCCCTGCTCTTGATATTCTCCTGGATGTGGGCTGCATTTTGGCTGCCTTTTGGGCTGGAGCTTCTCGTGGTTTGAGGCCTGGCTTGCTCCACCCCCTGCTCTTGAGATTCTCCCGGATGTGGGCTGCATTTTGGCTGCCTTTTGGGCTGGAGCTTCTCGTGGTTTGAGGCCTGGCTTGCTCCACCCCCTGCTCTTGAGATTCTCCCGGATGTGGGCTGCATTTTGGCTGCCTTTTGGGCTGGAGCTTCTCGTGGTTTGAGGCCTGCCTTGCTCTACCCCCTGCTCTTGATATTCTCCCACATGTGGGCTGCATTTTGGCTGCCTTTTGGGCTGGAGCTTCTCGTGGTTTGAGGCCTGGCTTGCTCCACCCCCTGCTCTTGAGATTCTCCCGGATGTGGGCTGCATTTTGGCTATATTTTGGGCTGGAGCTTCTCGTGGTTTGAGGCCTGGCTTGCTCCACCCCCTGCTCTTGAGATTCTCCCGGATGTGGGCTGCATTTTGGCTGCCTTTTGGGCTGGAGCTTCTCGTGGTTTGAGGCCTGGCTTGCTCCAGCCCCTGCTCTTGAGATTCTCCCGGATGTGGGCTGCATTTTGGCTGCCTTTTGGGCTGGAGCTTCTCATGGTTTGAGGCCTGCCTCGCTCCACCCCCTGCTCTTGAGATTCTCCCGGATGTGGGCTGCATTTTGGCTGCCTTTTGGGCTGGAGCTTCTCGTGGTTTGAGGCCTGGCTTGCTCCACCCCCCGCTCTTGAGATTCTCCCGGATGTGGGCTGCATTTTGGCTGCCTTTTGGGCTGGAGCTTCTCGTGGTTTGAGGCCTGGTTTGCTCCAACCCCTGCCCTTGATATTCTCCCGGATGTGGGCTGGATTTTGGCTGCCTTTTGGGCTTGATCTTCTCGTGGTTTGAGGCCTGGCTTGCTCCACCCCCTGCTCTTGATATTCTCCCGGATGTGGGCTGCATTTTGGCTGCCTTTTGGGCTGGAGCTTCTCGTGGTTTGAGGCCTGGCTTGCTCCACCCCCTGCTCTTGAGATTCTCCTCCATGTGGGCTGCATTTTGGCTGCCTTTTGGGCTGGAGCTTCTCGTGGTTTGAGGCCTGGCTTGCTCCACCCCCTGCTCTTGAGATTCTCCCGGATGTGGGCTGCATTTTGGCTGCCTTTTGGGCTGGAGCTTCTCGTGGTTTGAGGCCTGGCTTGCTCCACCCCCTGCTCTTGAGATTCTCCCGGATGTGGGCTGCATTTTGGCTGCCTTTTGGGCTGGAGCTTCTCGTGGTTTGAGGCCTGCCTTGCTCTACCCCCTGCTCTTGATATTCTCCCGCATGTGGGCTGCATTTTGGCTGCCTTTTGGGCTGGAGCTTCTCGTGGTTTGAGGCCTGGCTTGCTCCACCCCCTGCTCTTGAGATTCTCCCGGATGTGGGCTGCATTTTGGCTACATTTTGGGCTGGAGCTTCTCGTGGTTTGAGGCCTGGCTTGCTCCACCCCCTGCTCTTGAGATTCTCCCGGATGTGGGCTGCATTTTGGCTGCCTTTTGGGCTGGAGCTTCTCGTGGTTTGAGGCCTGGCTTGTTCCAGCCCCTGCTCTTGAGATTCTCCCGGATGTGGGCTGCATTTTGGCTGCCTTTTGGGCTGGAGCTTCTCATGGTTTGAGGCCTGCCTCGCTCCACCCCCTGCTCTTGAGATTCTCCCGGATGTGGGCTGCATTTTGGCTGCCTTTTGGGCTGGAGCTTCTCGTGGTTTGAGGCCTGGCTTGCTCCACCCCCTGCTCTTGAGATTCTCCCAGATGTGGGCTGCATTTTGGCTGCCTTTTGGGCTGGAGCTTCTCGTGGTTTGAGGCCTGGTTTGCTCCAACCCCTGCCCTTGATATTCTCCCGGATGTGGGCTGGATTTTGGCTGCCTTTTGGGCTTGATCTTCTCGTGGTTTGAGGCCTGGCTTGCTCCACCCCCTGCTCTTGATATTCTCCCGGATGTGGGCTGCATTTTGGCTGCCTTTTGGGCTGGAGCTTCTCGTGGTTTGAGGCCTGGCTTGCTCCACCCCCTGCTCTTGAGATTCTCCTCCATGTGAGCTGCATTTTGGCTGCCTTTTGGGCTGGAGCTTCTCGTGGTTTGAGGCCTGGCTTGCTCCACCCCCTGCTCTTGAGATTCTCCCGGATGTGGGCTGCAAATTGGCTGCATTTTGGGCTGGAGCTTCTCGTGGTTTGAGGCCTGGCTTGCTCTACCCCCTGCTCTTGATATTCTCCCGGATGTGGGCTGCATTTTGGCTGCATTTTGGGCTGGAGCTTCTCGTGGTTTGAGGCCTGGCTTGCTCCACCCCCTGCTCTTGAGATTCTCCCGGATGTGGGCTGCATTTTGGCTGCCTTTTGGGCTGGAGCTTCTCTTGGTTTGAGGCCTGGCTTGCTCCACCCCCTGCTCTTGATATTCTCCCGGATGTGGGCTGCATTTTGGCTGCCTTTTGGGCTGGAGCTTCTCGTGGTTTGAGGCCTGGCTTGCTCCACCCCCTGCTCTTGAGATTCTCCCGGATGTGGGCTGCATTTTGGCTGCCTTTTGGGCTGGAGCTTCTCGTGGTTTGAGGCCTGGCTTGCTCCACCCCCTGCCCTTGAGATTCTCCCGGATGTGGGCTGCATTTTGGCTACATTTTGGGCTGGAGCTTCTCGTGGTTTGAGGCCTGGCTTGCTCCACCCCCTGCTCTTGAGATTCTCCCGGATGTGGGCTGCATTTTGGTTGCTCTTTGGGCTGGAGCTTCTTGTGGTTTGAGGCCTGGCTTGCTCCACCCCCTGCTCTTGAGATTCTCCCGGATGTGGGCTGCATTTTGGCTGCCTTTTGGGCTGGAGCTTCTCGTGGTTTGAGGCCTGCCTCCCTCCACCCCCTGCTCTTGAGATTCTCCTGGATGTGGGCTGCATTTTGGCTGCCTTTTGGGCTGGAGCTTCTCGTGGTTTGAGGCCTGGCTTGCTCCAACCCCTGCCCTTGATATTCTCCCGGATGTGGGCTGGATTTTGGCTGCCTTTTGGGCTGGAGCTTCTCGTGGTTTGAGGCCTGGCTTGCTCCACCCCCTGCTCTTGAGATTCTCCCGGATGTGGGCTGGATTTTGGCTGCCTTTTGGGCTGGAGCTTCTCGTGGTTTGAGGCCTGGCTTGCTCCACCCCCTGCTCTTGAGATTCTCCCGGAAGTGGGCTGCATTTTGGCTGCCTTTTGGGCTGGAGCTTCTCGTGGTTTGAGGCCTGGCTTGCTCTACCCCCTGCTCTTGATATTCTCCCGGATGTGGGCTGCATTTTGGCTGCCTTTTGGGCTGGAGCTTCTCGTGGTTTGAGGCCTGGCTTGCTCTAACCCCTGCTCTTGAGATTCTCCCGGATGTGGGCTGCATTTTGGCTGCATTTTGGGCTGGAGCTTCTCGTGGTTTGAGGCCTGGCTTTCTCCACCCCCTGCTCTTGAGATTCTCCCGGATGTGGGCTGCATTTTGGCTGCCTTTTGGGCTGGAGCTTCTCGTGGTTTGAGGCCTGGCTTGCTCCACCCCCTGCTCTTGAGATTCTCCTGGATGTGGGCTGCATTTTGGCTGCCTTTTGGGCTGGAGCTTCTCGTGGTTTGAGGCCTGGCTTGCTCCACCCCCTGCTCTTGACATTCTCCCGGATGTGGGCTGGATTTTGGCTGCCTTTTGGGCTGGAGCTTCTCGTGGTTTGAGGCCTGGCTTGCTCCACCCCCTGCTCTTGAGATTCTCCCGGATGTGGGCTGCAAATTGGCTGCATTTTGGGCTGGAGCTTCTCGTGGTTTGAGGCCTGGCTTGCTCCACCCCCTGCTCTTGAGATTCTCCCGGATGTGGGCTGCATTTTGGCTGCCTTTTGGGCTGGAGCTTCTCGTGGTTTGAGGCCTGGCTTGCTCCACCCCCTGCTCTTGAGATTCTCCCGGATGTGGGCTGCATTTTGGCTGCATATGGGCTGGAGGTTCTCGTGGTTTGAGGCCTGGCTTGCTCCACCCCCTGCTCTTGAGATTCTCCTCCATGTGGGCTGCATTTTGGCTGCCTTTTGGGCTGGAGCTTCTCGTGGTTTGAGGCCTGGCTTGCTCCACCCCCTGCTCTTGAGATTCTCCCGGAAGTGGGCTGGATTTTGGCTGCATTTTGGGCTGGAGCTTCTCGTGGTTTGAGGCCTGGCTTGCTCCACCCCCTGCTCTTGATATTCTCCCGGATGTGGGCTGCAAATTGGCTGCATTTTGGGCTGGAGCTTCTCGTGGTTTGAGGCCTGGCTTGGTCTAACCCCTGCTCTTGATATTCTCCCGGATGTGGGCTGCATTTTGGCTGCCTTTTGGGCTGGAGCTTCTCGTGGTTTGAGGCCTGGCTTGCTCCACCCCCTGCTCTTGAGATTCTCCCGGATGTGGGCTGCAAATTGTCTGCATTTTGGGCTGGAGCTTCTCGTGGTTTGAGGCCTTGGTTGCTCTACCCCCTGCTCTTGATATTCTCCCGGATGTGGGCTGCATTTTGGCTGCATTTTGGGCTGCAGCTTCTCGTGGTTTGAAGCCTGCCTTGCTCTACCCCCTGCTCTTGATAATCTCCCGCATGTGGGCTGCATTTTGGCTGCATTTTGGGCTGGAGCTTCTCTTGGTTTGAGACCTGCCTTGCTCCACCCCTTGCTCTTGATATTCTCCCGGATGTGGGCTGCATTTTGGCTGCCTTTTGGGCTGGAGCTTCTCGTGGTTTGAGGCCTGGCTTGCTCCACCCCCTGCTCTTGAGATTCTCCCGGATGTGGGCTGGATTTTGGCTGCCTTTTGGGCTGGAGCTTCTCGTGGTTTGAGGCCTGGCTTGCTCCACCCCCTGCTCTTGAGATTCTCCCGGATGTGGGCTGGATTTTGGCTGCCTTTTGGGCTGGAGCTTCTCCTGGTTTGAGGCCTGGCTTGCTCCAGCCCCTGCTCTTGAGATTCTCCCGGATGTGGGCTGCATTTTGACTGCCTTTTGGGCTGGAGCTTCTCGTGGTTTGAGGCCTGGCTTGCTCCAACCCCTGCTCTTGAGATTCTCCCGGATGTGGGCTGCATTTTGGCTGCATATGGGCTGGAGGTTCTCGTGGTTTGAGGCCTGGCTTGCTCCACCCCCTGCTCTTGAGATTCTCCCGGATGTGGGCTGCATTTTGGCTGCCTTTTGGGCTGGAGCTTCTCGTGGTTTGAGGCCTGGCTTGCTCCACCCCCTGCTCTTGAGATTCTCCCGGAAGTGGGCTGGATTTTGGCTGCATTTTGGGCTGGAGCTTCTTGTGGTTTGAGGCCTGGCTTGCTCTACCCCCTGCTCTTGATATTCTCCCGGATGTGGGCTGCATTTTGGCTGCCTTTTGGGCTGGAGCTTCTCCTGGTTTGAGGCCTGGCTTGCTCCACCCCCTGCTCTTGAGATTCTCCCGGAAGTGGGCTGGATTTTGGCTGCCTTTTGGGCTGGAGCTTCTCGTGGTTTGAGGCCTGGCTTGCTCCACCCCCTGCTCTTGATATTCTCCCGGATGTGGGCTGGATTTTGGCTGCCTTTTGGGCTGGAGCTTCTCGTGGTTTGAGGCCTGGCTTGCTCCAACCCCTGCTCATGAGATTCTCCCGGATGTGGGCTGCATTTTGGCTGCATTTTGGGCTGGAGCTTCTCGTGGTTTGAAGCCTGCCTTGCTCTACCCCCTGCTCTTGATATTCTCCCGCATGTGGGCTGCATTTTGGCTGCATTTTGGGCTGGAGCTTCTCGTGGTTTGAGGCCTGCCTTGCTCCACCCCCTGCTCTTGATATTCTCCCTTATGTGGGCTGCATTTAGGCTGCCTTTTGGGCTGGAGCTTCTCGTGGTTTGAGGCCTGGCTTGCTCCACCCCCTGCTCTTGAGATTCTCCCGGATATGGGCTGCATTTTGGCTGCATTTTGGGCTGGAGCTTCTCGTGGTTTGAGGGCTGCCTTGCTCCACCCCCTGCTCTTGAGATTCTCCTCCATGTGGGCTGCATTTTGGCTGCCTTTTGGGCTGGAGCTTCTCCTGGTTTGAGGCCTGGCTTGCTCCACCCCCTGCTCTTGAGATTCTCCCGGAAGTGGGCTGGATTTTGGCTGCCTTTTGGGCTGGAGCTTCTCGTGGTTTGAGGCCTGGCTTGCTCCACCCCCTGCTCTTGAAATTCTCCCGGAGGTGGGCTGGATTTTGGCTGCCTTTTGGACTGGAGCTTCTCCTGGTTTGAGGCCTGGCTTGCTCCAACCCCTGCTCTTGATATTCTCCCGGATGTGGGCTGCATTTTGGCTGCATTTTGGGCTGGAGCTTCTCGTGGTTTGAAGCCTGCCTTGCTCTACCCCCTGCTCTTGATATTCTCCCGCATGTGGGCTGCATTTTGGCTGCCTTTTGGGCTGGAGCTTCTCTTTGTTTGAGGCCTGCCTTGCTCCACCCCCTGCTCTTGATATTCTCCCGGATGTGGGCTGCATTTTGGCTGCCTTTTGGGCTGGAGCTTCTCGTGGTTTGAGGCCTGGCTTGCTCCACCCCCTGCTCTTGAGATTCTCCCGGATGTGGGCTGGATTTTGGCTGCCTTTTGGGCTGGAGCTTCTCGTGGTTTCAGGACTGGCTTGCTCCACCCCCTGCTCTTGAGATTCTCCTCCATGTGGGCTGCATTTTGGCTGCCTTTTGGGCTGGAGCTTCTCGTGGTTTGAGGCCTGGCTTGCTCCACCCCCTGCTTTTGAGATTCTCCCGGAAGTGGGCTGGATTTTGGCTGCATTTTGGGCTGGAGCTTCTCGTGGTTTGAGGCCTGGCTTGCTCCACCCCCTGCTCTTGAGATTCTCCCGGATGTGGGCTGCAAATTGGCTGCATTTTGGGCTGGAGCTTCTCGTGGTTTGAGGCCTGGCTTGCTCTACCCCCTGCTCTTGATATTCTCCCGGATGTGGGCTGCATTTTGGCTGCAATTTGGGCTGGAGCTTCTCGTGGTTTGAGGCCTGGCTTGCTCCACCCCCTGCTCTTGAGATTCTCCTGCATGTGGGCTGCATTTTGGCTGCCTTTTGGGCTGGAGCTTCTCGTGGTTTGAGGCCTGGCTTGCTCCACCCCCTGCTCTTGAGATTCTCCCGGATGTGGGCTGCATTTTGGCTGGATATGGGCTGGAGGTTCTCGTGGTTTGAGGCCTGGCTTGCTCCACCCCCTGCTCTTGAGATTCTCCTCCATGTGGGCTGCATTTTGGCTGCCTTTTGGGCTGGAGCTTCTCGTGGTTTGAGGCCTGGCTTGCTCCACCCCCTGCTCTTGAGATTCTCCCGGATGTGGGCTGGAGTTTGGCTGCCTTTTGGGCTGGAGCTTCTCGTGGTTTGAGGCCTGCCTTGCTCCACCCCCTGCTCTTGAGATTCACACAGAGGAGGGCTGGATTTTGGCTGCCTTTTGGGCTGGAGCTTCTCGTGGTTTGAGGCCTGCCTTGCTCCACCCCCTGCTCTTGAGATTCTCCCGGATGTGGGCTGGAGTTTGGCTGCCTTTTGGGCTGGAGCTTCTCGTGGTTTGAGGCCTGGCTTGCTCCACCCCCTGCTCTTGATATTCTCCCGCATGTGGGCTGCATTTTGGCTGCCTTTTGGGCTGGAGCTTCTCGTGGTTTGAGGCCTGGCTTGCTCCACCCCCTGCTCTTGAGATTCTCCCGGATGTGGGCTGCATTTTGGCTACATTTTGGGCTGGAGCTTCTCGTGGTTTGAGGCCTGGCTTGCTCCACCCCCTGCTCTTGAGATTCTCCCGGATGTGTCCTGGATTTTGGCTGCCTTTTGGGCTGGAGCTTCTCGTGGTTTGAGGCCTGGCTTGCTCCACCCCCTGCTCTTGAGATTCTCCTGGATGTGGGCTGCATTTTGGCTGCATTTTGGGCTGGAGCTTCTCGTGGTTTGAGGCCTGGCTTGCTCCACCCCCTGCTCTTGAGATTCTCCCGGATGTGGGCTGCATTTTGGCTGCCTTTTGGGCTGGAGCTTCTCGTGGTTTGAGGCCTGGCTTGCTCCACCCCCTGCTCTTGAGATTCTCCCGGAAGTGGGCTGGATTTTGGCTGCCTTTTGGGCTGGAGCTTCTCGTGGTTTGAGGCCTGGCTTGCTCTACCCTCTGCTCTTGATATTCTCCCGCATGTGGGCTGAATTTTGGCTGCCTTTTGGGCTGGAGCTTCTCGTGGTTTGAGGCCTGGCTTGCTCTACCCCCTGCTCTTGAGATTCTCCCGGATGTGGGCTGCATTTTGGCTACATTTTGGGCTGGAGCTTCTCGTGGTTTGAGGCCTTCCTTTCTCTACCCCCTGCTCTTGAGATTGTCCCGGATGTGGGCTGCATTTTGGCTGCCTTTTGGGCTGGAGCTTCTCGTGGTTTGAGGCCTGGCTTGCTCCACCCCCTACTCTTGAGATTCTCCTGGATGTGGGCTGCATTTTGGCTGCCTTTTGGGCTGGAGCTTCTCGTGGTTTGAGGCCTGGCTTGCTCCACCCCCTGCTCTTGACATTCTCCCGGAGGTGGGCTGGATTTTGGCTGCCTTTTGGGCTGGAGCTTCTCATGGTTTGAGGCCTGGCTTGCTCCACCCCCTGCTCTTGAGATTCTCCCGGATGTGGGCTGCAAATTGGCTGCATTTTGGGCTGGAGCTTCTCGTGGTTTGAGGCCTGGCTTGCTCTACCCCCTGCTCTTGATATTCTCCCGGATGTGGGCTGCATTTTGGCTGCATTTTGGGCTGGAGCTTCTCGTGGTTTTAGGCCTGCCTTGCTCTACCCCCTGCTCTTGATATTCTCCCGCATGTGGGCTGCATTTTGGCTGCCTTTTGGGCTGGAGCTTCTCTTGGTTTGAGGCCTGGCTTGCTCCACCCCCTGCTCTTGAGATTCTCCCGGAAGTGGGCTGGATTTTGGCTGAATTTTGGGCTGGAGCTTCTCGTGGTTTGAGGCCTGGCTTGCTCCACCCCCTGCTCTTGAGATTCTCCCGGATGTGGGCTGCAAATTGGTGCATTTTGGGCTGGAGCTTCTCGTGGTTTGAGGCCTGCCTTGCTCTACCCCCTGCTCTTGATATTCTCCCGGATGTGGGCTGCATTTTGGCTGCCTTTTGGGCTGGAGCTTCTCGTGGTTTGAGGCCTGGCTTGCTCCACCCCCTGCTCTTGAGATTCTCCCGGATGTGGGCTGCATTTTGGCTATATTTTGGGCTGGAGCTTCTCGTGGTTTGAGGCCTGGCTTGCTCCACCCCCTGCTCTTGAGATTCTCCCGGATGTGGGCTGCATTTTGGCTGCCTTTTGGGCTGGAGCTTCTCGTGGTTTGAGGCCTGCCTTGCTCTACCCCCTGCTCTTGATATTCTCCCGGATGTGGGCTGCATTTTGGCTGCCTTTTGGGCTGGAGCTTCTCGTGGTTTGAGGCCTGCCTTGCTCCACCCCCTGCTCTTGAGATTCTCCCGGAGGTGGGCTGCAAATTGGCTATATTTTGGGCTGGAGCTTCTCGTGGTTTGAGGCCTGGCTTGCTCCACCCCCTGCTCTTGAGATTCTCCCGGATGTGGGCTGCATTTTGGCTGCCTTTTGGGCTGGAGCTTCTCGTGGTTTGAGGCCTGGCTTGCTCCACCCCTTGCTCTTGAGATTCTCCCGGATGTGGGCTGCATTTTGACTGCCTTTTGGGCTGGAGCTTCTCGTGGTTTGAGGCCTGACTTGCTCCACACCCCCTGCTCTTGATATTCTCCCGGATGTGGGCTGCATTTTGGCTGCCTTTTGGGCTGGAGCTTCTCGTGGTTTGAGGCCTGGCTTGCTCCACCCCCTGCTCTTGAGATTCTCCCGGAAGTGGCCTGGATTTTGGCTGCCTTTTGGGCTGGAGCTTCTCGTGGTTTGAGGCCTGGCTTGCTCCACCCCCTGCTCTTGATATTCTCCCGGAGGTGGGCTGCAAATTGGATGCCTTTTGGGCTGGAGCTTCTTGTGGTTTGAGGCCTGGCTTGCTCTACCCCCTGCTCTTGATATTCTCCCGGATGTGGGCTGCATTTTGGCTGCCTTTTGGGCTGGAGCTTCTCGTGGTTTGAGGCCTGCCTTGCTCTACCCCCTGCTCTTGATATTCTCCCGGATGTGGGCTGCATTTTGGCTGCATTTTGGGCTGGAGCTTCTCGTGGTTTGAGGCCTGGCTTGCTCCAACCCCTGCTCTTGATATTGTCCTGGATGTGAGCTGTATTTTGGCTGCCTTTTGGGTTGGAGTTTCTCGTGGTTTGAGGCCTGGCTTGCTCCACCCCCTGCTCTTGAGATTCTCCCGGAGGTAGGCTGCATTTTGGCTGCCTTTTGGGCTGGAGCTTCTCGTGGTTTGAGGCCTGGCTTGCTCCACCCCCTGCTCTTGAGATTCTCCTGGATGTGGGCTGCATTTTGGCTGCCTTTTGGGCTGGAGCTTCTCGTGGTTTGAGGCCTGGTTTGCTCCACCCCCTGCCCTTGATATTCTCCCGCATGTGGGCTGGATTTTGGCTGCCTTTTGGGCTGGAGCTTCTCGTGGTTTGAGGCCTGCCTTGCTCTACCCCCTGCTCTTGATATTCTCCCGGATGTGGGCTGCATTTTGGCTGCCTTTTGGGCTGGAGCTTCTCGTGGTTTGAGGCCTGGCTTGCTCCACCCCCTGCTCTTGAGATTCTCCCGGATGTGGGCTGCATTTTGGCTATATTTTGGGCTGGAGCTTCTCGTGGTTTGAGGCCTGGCTTGCTCCACCCCCTGCTCTTGAGATTCTCCCGGATGTGGGCTGCATTTTGGCTGCCTTTTGGGCTGGAGCTTCTCGTGGTTTGAGGCCTGGCTTGCTCCACCCCCTGCTCTTGAGATTCTCCCGGATGTGGGTGCATTTTGGCTGCCTTTTTGGCTGGAGCTTCTCGTGGTTTGAGGCCTGGCTTGCTCCACACCCTGCCCTTCATATTCTCCCGGATGTGGGCTGGATTTTGGCTGTCTTCTGGGCTGGAGCTTCTCGTGGTTTGAGGCCTGGCTTGCTCCACCCCCTGCTCTTGAGATTCTCCCGGAAGTGGCCTGGATTTTGGCTGCCTTGTGGTCTGGAGCTTCTCGTGGTTTGAGGCCTGGCTTGCTCCACCCCCTGCTCTTGATATTCTCCCGGAGGTGGGCTGCAAATTGGATGCCTTTTGGGCTGGAGCTTCTTGTGGTTTGAGGCCTGGCTTGCTCTACCCCCTGCTCTTGATATTCTCCCGGATGTGGGCTGCATTTTGGCTGCATTTTGGGCTGGAGCTTCTCGTGGTTTGAGGCCTGCCTTGCTCTACCCCCTGCTCTTGATATTCTCCCGGATGTGGGCTGCATTTTGGCTGCTTTTTGGGCTGGAGCTTCTCGTGGTTTGAGGCCTGGCTTGCTCTACCCCCTGCTCTTGATATTCTCCCGGATGTGGGCTGCATTTTGGCTACATTTTGGGCTGGAGCTTCTCGTGGTTTGAGGCCTGCCTTGCTCTACCCCCTGCTCTTGATATTCTCCCGGATGTGGGCTGCATTTTGGCTGCCTTTTGGGCTGGAGCTTCTCGTGGTGTGAGGCCTGCCTTGCTCCACCCCCTGCTCTTGATATTGTCCTGGATGTGAGCTGTATTTTGGCTGCCTTTTGGGTTGGAGTTTCTCGTGGTTTGAGGCCTGGCTTGCTCCACCCCCTGCTCTTGAGATTCTCCCAGATTTGGTCTGCATTTTGGCTGCATTTTGGGCTGGAGCTTCTCGTGGTTTGAGGCCTGGCTTGCTCCACCCCCTGCTCTTGATATTCTCCCGGATGTGGGCTGCATTTTGGCTTCATTTTGGGCTGGAGCTTCTCGTGGTTTGAGGCCTGGCTTGCTCCACCCCCTGCTCTTGAGATTCTCCCGGATGTGTCCTGGATTTTGGCTGCCTTTTGGGCTGGAGCTTCTCGTGGTTTGAGGCCTGGCTTGCTCCACCCCCTGCTCTTGAGATTCTCCTGGATGTGGGCTGCATTTTGGCTGCATTTTGGGCTGGAGCTTCTCGTGGTTTGAGGCCTGGCTTGCTCCACCCCCTGCTCTTGAGATTCTCCCGGATGTGGGCTGCATTTTGGCTGCCTTTTGGGCTGGAGCTTCTCGAGGTTTGAGGCCTGGCTTGCTCCACACCCTGCTCTTCATATTCTCCCGGATGTGGGCTGCATTTTGGCTGCCTTTTGGGATGGAGCTTCTCTTGGTTTGAGGCCTGGCTTGCTCCACCCCCTGCTCTTGAGATTCTCCCGGATGTGGGCTGCATTTTGGCTGCCTTTTGGGATGGAGCTTCTCTTGGTTTGAGGCCTGGCTTGCTCCACCCCCTGCTCTTGAGATTCTCCCGGATGTGGGCTGCATTTTGGCTGCCTTTTGGGCTGGAGCTTCTCGTGGTTTGAGGCCTGGCTTGCTCCACCCCCTGCTCTTGAGATTCTCCTGGATGTGGGCTGCATTTTGGCTGCATTTTGGGCTGGAGCTTCTCGTGGTTTGAGGCCTGGCTTGCTCCACCCCCTGCTCTTGAGATTCTCCCGGATGTGGGCTGCATTTTGGCTGCATTTTGGACTGGAGCTTCTCGTGGTTTGAGGCCTGGCTTGCTCCACCCCCTGCTCTTGAGATTCTCCCGGATGTGGGCTGCATTTTGGCTGCCTTTTGGGCTGGAGCTTCTCGTGGTTTGAGGCCTGGCTTGCTCTACCCCCTGCTCTTGATATTCTCCCGCATGTGGGCTGAATTTTGGCTGCATTTTGGGCTGGAGCTTCTCGTGGTTTGAGGCCTGGCTTGCTCTACCCCCTGCTCTTGAGATTCTCCCGGATGTGGGCTGCATTTTGGCTACATTTTGGGCTGGAGCTTCTCGTGGTTTGAGGCCTTCCTTTCTCTACCCCCTGCTCTTGAGATTCTCCCGGATGTGGGCTGCATTTTGGCTGCCTTTTGGGCTGGAGCTTCTCGTGGTTTGAGGCCTGGCTTGCTCCACCCCCTGCTCTTGAGATTCTCCTGGATGTGGGCTGCATTTTGGCTGCCTTTTGGGCTGGAGCTTCTCGTGGTTTGAGGCCTGGCTTGCTCCACCCCCTCCTCTTGAGATTCTCCCGGAGGTGGGCTGGATTTTGGCTGCCTTTTGGGCTGGAGCTTCTCATGGTTTGAGGCCTGGCTTGCTCCACCCCCTGCTCTTGAGATTCTCCCGGATGTGGGCTGCAAATTGGCTGCATTTTGGGCTGGAGCTTCTCGTGGTTTGAGGCCTGGCTTGCTCCACCCCCTGCTCTTGAGATTCTCCCGGATGTGGGCTGCATTTTGGCTGCCTTTTGGGCTGGAGCTTCTCGTGGTTTGAGGCCTGGCTTGCTCCACCCCTTCCTCTTGAGATTCTCCCGGATGTGGGCTGCATTTTGACTGCCTTTTGGGCTGGAGCTTCTCGTGGTTTGAGGCCTGGCTTGCTCCACACCCCCTGCTCTTGATATTCTCCCGGAGGTGGGCTGCATTTTGGCTGCCTTTTGGGCTGGAGCTTCTCGTGGTTTGAGGCCTGGCTTGCTCCACCCCCTGCTCTTGAGATTCTCCCGGAAGTGGCCTGGATTTTGGCTGCCTTTTGGGCTGGAGCTTCTCGTGGTTTGAGGCCTGGCTTGCTCCACCCCCTGCTCTTGATATTCTCCCGGAGGTGGGCTGCAAATTGGATGCCTTTTGGGCTGGAGCTTCTTGTGGTTTGAGGCCTGGCTTGCTCTACCCCCTGCTCTTGATATTCTCCCGGATGTGGGCTGCATTTTGGCTGCCTTTTGGGCTGGAGCTTCTCGTGGTTTGAGGCCTGCCTTGCTCCACACCCTGCTCTTGATATTCTCCCGGATGTGGGCTGCATTTTGGCTGCATTTTGGGCTGGAGCTTCTCGTGGTTTGAGGCCTGGCTTGCTCCACCCCCTGCTCTTGATATTGTCCTGGATGTGAGCTGTATTTTGGCTGCCTTTTGGGTTGGAGTTTCTCGTGGTTTGAGGCCTGGCTTGCTCCACCCCCTGCTCTTGAGATTCTCCCGGAGGTAGGCTGCATTTTGGCTGCCTTTTGGGCTGGAGCTTCTCGTGGTTTGAGGCCTGGCTTGCTCCACCCCCTGCTCTTGAGATTCTCCTGGATGTGGGCTGCATTTTGGCTGCCTTTTGGGCTGGAGCTTCTCGTGGTTTGAGGCCTGGTTTGCTCCACCCCCTGCCCTTGATATTCTCCCGCATGTGGGCTGAATTTTGGCTGCATTTTGGGCTGGAGCTTCTCGTGGTTTGAGGCCTGCCTTGCTCTACCCCCTGCTCTTGATATTCTCCCGGATGTGGGCTGCATTTTGGCTGCCTTTTGGGCTGGAGCTTCTCGTGGTTTGAGGCCTGGCTTGCTCCACCCCCTGCTCTTGAGATTCTCCCGGATGTGGGCTGCATTTTGGCTATATTTTGGGCTGGAGCTTCTCGTGGTTTGAGGCCTGGCTTGCTCCACCCCCTGCTCTTGAGATTCTCCCGGATGTGGGCTGCATTTTGGCTGCCTTTGGGGCTGGAGCTTCTCGTGGTTTGAGGCCTGCCTTGCTCCACCCCCTGCTCTTGAGATTCTCCCGGATGTGGGTGCATTTTGGCTGCCTTTTGGGCTGGAGCTTCTCGTGGTTTGAGGCCTGGCTTGCTCCACACCCTGCCCTTCATATTCTCCCGGATGTGGGCTGGATTTTGGCTGTCTTCTGGGCTGGAGCTTCTCGTGGTTTGAGGCCTGGCTTGCTCCACCCCCTGCTCTTGAGATTCTCCCGGAAGTGGGCTGCATTTTGGCTGCCTTGTGGTCTGGAGCTTCTCGTGGTTTGAGGCCTGGCTTGCTCCACCCCCTGCTCTTGATATTCTCCCGGAGGTGGGCTGCAAATTGGATGCCTTTTGGGCTGGAGCTTCTTGTGGTTTGAGGCCTGGCTTGCTCTACCCCCTGCTCTTGATATTCTCCCGGATGTGGGCTGCATTTTGGCTGCATTTTGGGCTGGAGCTTCTCGTGGTTTGAGGCCTGCCTTGCTCTACCCCCTGCTCTTGATATTCTCCCGGATGTGGGCTGCATTTTGGCTGCTTTTTGGGCTGGAGCTTCTCGTGGTTTGAGGCCTGGCTTGCTCTACCCCCTGCTCTTGATATTCTCCCGGATGTGGGCTGCATTTTGGCTGCATTTTGGGCTGGAGCTTCTCGTGGTTTGAGGCCTGCCTTGCTCCACCCCCTGCTCTTGAGATTCTCCCGGATGTGGGCTGCATTTTGGCTGCCTTTTGGGCTGGAGCTTCTCGTGGTGTGAGGCCTGCCTTGCTCCACCCCCTGCTCTTGATATTGTCCTGGATGTGAGCTGTATTTTGGCTGCCTTTTGGGTTGGAGTTTCTCGTGGTTTGAGGCCTCGCTTGCTCCACCCCCTGCTCTTGAGATTCTCCCAGATTTGGTCTGCATTTTGGCTGCATTTTGGGCTGGAGCTTCTCGAGGTTTGAGGCCTGGCTTGCTCCACACCCTGCTCTTCATATTCTCCCGGATGTGGGCTGCATTTTGGCTGCCTTTTGGGATGGAGCTTCTCTTGGTTTGAGGCCTGGCTTGCTCCACCCCCTGCTCTTGAGATTCTCCCGGATGTGGGCTGCATTTTGGCTGCCTTTTGGGCTGGAGCTTCTCGTGGTGTGAGGCCTGGCTTGCTCCACCCCCTGCTCTTGATATTGTCCTGGATGTGAGCTGCATTTTGGCTGCCTTTTGGGTTGGAGTTTCTCGTGGTTTGAGGCCTCGCTTGCTCCACCCCCTGCTCTTGAGATTCTCCCGGAGGTGGGCTGCATTTTGGCTGCCTTTTGGGCTGGAGCTTCTCGTGGTTTGAGGCCTGGCTTGCTCCACCCCCTGCTCTTGAGATTCTCCCAGATTTGGTCTGCATTTTGGCTGCATTTTGGGCTGGAGCTTCTCGAGGTTTGAGGCCTGGCTTGCTCCACACCCTGCTCTTCATATTCTCCCGGATGTGGGCTGCATTTTGGCTGCCTTTTGGGCTGGAGCTTCTCTTGGTTTGAGGCCTGGCTTGCTCCACCCCCTGCTCTTGAGATTCTCCCGGATGTGGGCTGCATTTTGGCTGCCTTTTGGGCTGGAGCTTCTCGTGGTTTGAGGCCTGGCTTGCTCCACCCCCTGATCTTGAGATTCTCCCGGATGTGGGCTGCATTTTGGCTGCCTTTTGGGCTGGAGCTTCTCGTGGTGTGAGGCCTGGCTTGCTCCACCCCCTGCTCTTGATATTGTCCTGGATGTAGCTGCATTTTGGCTGCCTTTTGGGTTGGAGTTTCTCGTGGTTTGAGGCCTCGCTTGCTCCACCCCCTGCTCTTGAGATTCTCCCGGAGGTGGGCTGCATTTTGGCTGCCTTTTGGGCTGGAGCTTCTCGTGGTTTGAGGCCTGGCTTGCTCCACCCCCTGCTCTTGAGATTCTCCCAGATTTGGTCTGCATTTTGGCTGCATTTTGGGCTGGAGCTTCTCGAGGTTTGAGGCCTGGCTTGCTCCACACCCTGCTCTTCATATTCTCCCGGATGTGGGCTGCATTTTGGCTGCCTTTTGGGCTGGAGCTTCTCTTGGTTTGAGGCCTGGCTTGCTCCACCCCCTGCTCTTGAGATTCTCCCGGATGTGGGCTGCATTTTGGCTGCCTTTTGGGCTGGAGCTTCTCGTGGTTTGAGGCCTGGCTTGCTCCACCCCCTGCTCTTGATATTCTCCCGGATGTGGGCTGGATTTTGGCTGCCTTTTGGGCTGGAGCTTCTCGTGGTTTGAGGCCTGCCTTGCTCTACCCCCTGCTCTTGATATTCTCCCGGATGTGGGCTGCATTTTGGCTATATTTTGGGCTGGAGCTTCTCGTGGTTTGAGGCCTGCCTTGCTCCACCCCCTGCTCTTGAGATTCTCCCGGATGTGGGCTGCATTTTGGCTGCCTTTTGGGCTGGAGCTCCTCGTAGTTTGAGGCCTGGCTTGCTCCACCCCCTGCTCTTGAGATTCTCCTGGATTTGGTCTGCATTTTGGCTGCATTTTGGGCTGGAGCTTCTCGTGGTTTGAGGCCTGGCTTGCTCCACCCCCTGCTCTTCATATTCTCCTGGATGTGGGCTGCATTTTGGCTTCATTTTGGGCTGGAGCTTCCCGTGGTTTGAGGCCTGGCTTGCTCCAACCCCTGCTCTTGATATTCTCCCGGAGTTTGGCTGCATTTTGGCTGATTCTTGGGCTGGAGCTTCTCGTGGTTTGAGGCCTGGCTTGCTCCACCCCCTGCTCTTGAGATTCTCCCGGATGTGGGCTGCATTTTGGCTGCCTTTTGGACTGGAGCTTCTTGTGGTTTGAGGCCTGGCTTGCTCCACCCCCTGCCCTTGATATTCTCCCGGATGTGGGCTGCATATTGGCTGCCTTTTGGGCTGGAGCTTCTCGTGGTTTGAGGCCTGGCTTGCTCCACCCCCTGCTCTTGAGATTCTCCCGGATGTGGGCTGCATTTTGGCTGCCTTTTGGGCTGGAGCTTCTTGTGGTTTGAGGCCTGGCGTGCTCCACCCCCTGCCCTTGATATTCTCCCGGATGTGGGCTGCATTTTGGCTGCCTTTTGGGCTGGAGCTTCTCGTGGTTTGAGGCCTGGCTTGCTCCACCCCCTGCTCTTGATATTCTCCCGGATGTGGGCTGCATTTTGGCTGCCTTTTGGGCTGGAGCTTCTCGTGGTTTGAGGCCTGCCTTGCTCCACCCCCTGCTCTTGAGATTCTCCCGGATGTGGGCTGCATTTTGGCTGCCTTTTGGGCTGGAGCTTCTCGTGGTTTGAGGCCTCGTTTGCTCCAACCCCTGCCCTTGATATTCTCCCGGATGTGGGCTGCATTTTGGCTGCATTTTGGGCTGGAGCTTCTCGTGGTTTGAGGCCTGGCTTGCTCCACCCCCTGCTCTTGAGATTCTCCTGGATGTGGGCTGCATTTTGGCTGCCTTTTGGGCTGGAGCTTCTCTTGGTTTGAGGCCTGGCTTGCTCCACACCCTGCTCTTGACATTCTCCTGGATGTGGGCTGCATTTTGGCTGCCTTTTGGGCTGGAGCTTCTCGTGGTTTGAGGCCTGGCTTGCTCCACCCCCTGCTCTTGACATTCTCCTCCAGGTGGGCTGCATTTTGGCGGTTTCTTCTGCTGGAGCTTCTCGTGGTTTGAGGCCTGCCTTGCTCCACACCCTGCTCTAGATATTCTCCCGGATATGGGCTGCATTTTGGCTGCCTTTTGGGCTGGAGCTTCTCGTGGTTTGAGGCCTGGCTTGCTCCACCCCCTGCTCTTGAGATTCTCCCGGATGTGGGCTGCATTTTGGCTGCGTTTTGGGCTGGAGCTTCTCGTGGTTTGAGGCCTGGCTTGCTCCATCCCCTGCTCTTGAGATTCTCCCGGATGTGGGCTGCATTTTGGCTGCCTTTTGGGCTGGAGCTTCTCGTGGTTTGAGGCCTGGCTTGCTCCACCCCCTGCTCTTGATATTCTCCTGGATGTGGGCTGCATTTTGACTGCATTTTGGACTGGAGCTTCTCGTGGTTTGAGGCCTGGCTTGCTCCACCCCCTGCTCTTGAGATTCTCCCGGATGTGGGCTGAATTTGGACTGCCTTTTGGGCTGGAGCTTCTCGTGGTTTGAGGCCTGGCTTGCTCCACCCCCTGTTCTTGAGATTCTCCCTTATGTGGGCTGTATTTTGGCTGCCTTTTGGGCTGGAGCTTCTCGTGGTTTGAGGCCTGCCTTCCTCTACCCCCTGCTCTTGAGATTCTCCCGCATGTGGGCTGCATTTTGGCTGCGTTTTGGGCTGGAGCTTCTCGTGGTTTGAGGCCTGGCTTGCTCCACCCCCTGCTCTTGAGATTCTCCCGGATGTGGGCTGGATTTTGGCTGCCTTTTGGGCTGGAGCTTCTCGTGGTTTGAGGCCTGGCTTCCTCCACCCCCTGCTCTTGAGATTCTCCTGGATTTGGGCTGCATTTTGGCTGCAATTGGGGCTGGAGCTTCTCGAGGTTTGAGGCCTGGCTTGCTCCACACCCTGCTCATGATATTCTCCTGGATGTGGGCTGCATTTTGGCTGCCTTTTGGGCTGGAGCTTCTCGTGGTTTGAGGCCTGGCTTGCTCCACCCCCTGCTCTTGAGATTCTCCCGGATGTGGGCTGCATTTTGGCTGCCTTTTGGGCTGGAGCTTCTCGTGGTTTGAGGCCTGGCTTGCTCCACCCCCTGCTCTTGAGATTCTCCCGCATGTGGGCTGCATTTTGGCTGCCTTTTGGGCTGGAGCTTCTCGTGGTTTGAGGCCTGGCTTGCTCCACCCCCTGCTCTTGAGATTCTCCCGCATGTGGGCTGCAAATTGGCTGCATTTTGGGCTGGAGCTTCTCGTGGTTTGAGGCCTGGCTTGCTCTAACCCCTGCTCTTGAGATTCTCCCGGATGTGGGCTGCATTTTGGCTGCCTTTTGGGCTGGAGCTTCTCGTGGTTTGAGGCCTGGCTTGCTCCACCCCCTGCTCTTGAGATTCTCCTGGATGTGGGCTGCATTTTGGCTGCCTTTTGGGCTGGAGCTTCTCGTGGTTTGAGGCCTGGTTTGCTCCAACCCCTGCCCTTGATATTCTCCCGCATGTGGGCTGCATTTTGGCTGCCTTTTGGGCTGGAGCTTCTCGTGGTTTGAGGCCTGGCTTGCTCCACCCCCTGCTCTTGAGATTCTCCCGGATGTGGGCTGCATTTTGGCTACATTTTGGGCTGGAGCTTCTCGTGGTTTGAGGCCTGGCTTGCTCCACCCCCTGCTCTTGAGATTCTCCCGGATGTGGGCTGCATTTTGGCTGCCTTTTGGGCTGGAGCTTCTCGTGGTTTGAGGCCTGGCTTGCTCCACCCCCTGCTCTTGATATTCTCCCGGATGTGGGCTGCATTTTGGCTGCCTTTTGGGCTGGAGCTTCTCGTGGTTTGAGGCCTGCCTTGCTCCACCCCCTGCTCTTGAGATTCTCCCGGATGTGGGCTGCATTTTGGCTGCCTTTTGGGCTGGAGCTTCTCATGATTTGAGGCCTGCCTTGCTCCACCCCCTGCTCTTGAGATTCTCCCGGAGGTGGGCTGCATTTTGGCTGCCTTTTGGGCTGGAGCTTCTCGTGGTTTGAGGCCTGGCTTGCTCCACCCCCTGCTCTTGAGATTCTCCCAGATTTGGTCTGCATTTTGGCTGCATTTTGGGCTGGAGCTTCTCGTGGTTTGAGGCCTGGCTTGCTCCACCCCCTGCTCTTGAGATTCTCCCGGATTTGGGCTGCATTTTGGCTGCCTTTTGGGCTGGAGCTTCTCGTGGTTTGAGGCCTGGCTTGCTCCACCCCCTGCTCTTGAGATTCTCCTGGATGTGGGCTGCATTTTGGCTGAATTTTGGGCTGGATCTTCTCGAGGTTTGAGGCCTGGCTTGCTCCACCTCCTGCTCTTCATATTCTCCTGGATGTGGGCTGCATTTTGGCTGCCTTTTGGGCTGGAGCTTCTCGAGGTTTGAGGCCTGGCTTGCTCCACACCCTGCTCTTCATATTCTCCCGGATGTGGGCTGCATTTTGGCTGCCTTTTGGGCTGGAGCTTCTCGAGGTTTGAGGCCTGGCTTGCTCCACACCCTGCTCTTCATATTCTCCCGGATGTGGGCTGCATTTTGGCTTCATTTTGGGCTGGAGCTTCCCGTGGTTTGAGGCCTGGCTTGCTCCACCCCCTGCTCTTGAGATTCTCCCGGATGTGGGCTGCATTTTGGCTGATTCTTGGGCTGGAGCTTCTCGAGGTTTGAGGCCTGGCTTGCTCCACCCCCTGCTCTTGAGATTCTCCCGGATGTGGGCTGGATTTTGGCTGCCTTTTGGGCTGGAGCTTCTCGTGGTTTGAGGCCTGGCTTGCTCCACCCCCTGCTCTTGAGATTCTCCTGGATGTGGGCTGCATTTTGGCTGAATTTTGGGCTGGAGCTTCTCGAGGTTTGAGGCCTGGCTTGCTCCACCCCCTGCTCTTGATATTCTCCCGGATGTGGGCTGCATTTTGGCTGCCTTTTGGGCTGGAGCTTCTCGAGGTTTGAGGCCTGGCTTGGCCACACCCTGCTCTTCATATTCTCCCGGATGTGGGCTGCATTTTGGCTGCCTTTTGGGCTGGAGCTTCTCGAGGTTTGAGGCCTGGCTTGCTCCACACCGTGCTCTTCATATTCTCCCGGATGTGGGCTGCATTTTGGCTTCATTTTGGGCTGGAGCTTCCCGTGGTTTGAGGCCTGGCTTGCTCCACCCCCTGCTCTTGAGATTCTCCCGGATGTGGGCTGCATTTTGGCTGATTCTTGGGCTGGAGTTTCTCGTGGTTTGAGGCCTCGTTTGCTCCAACCCCTGCCCTTGATATTCTCCCGGATGTGGGCTGCATTTTGGCTGCATTTTGGGCTGGAGCTTCTCGTGGTTTGAGGCCTGGCTTGCTCCACCCCCTGCTCTTGAGATTCTCACAGATGTGGGCTGCATTTTGGCTGCCTTTTGGGCTGGAGCTTCCCGTGGTTTGAGGCCTGGCTTGCTCCACCCCCTGCTCTTGATATTCTCCCGGATGTGGGCTGCATTTTGGCTGTCTTTTGGACTGGAGCTTCTCGTGGTTTGAGGCCTGGCTTGCTCCACCCCCTGCTCTTGAGATTCTCCTGGATGTGGGCTGCATTTGGACTGCCTTTTGGGCTGGAGCTTCTCGTGGTTTGAGGCCTGGCTTGCTCCACCCCCTGCCCTTGATATTCTCCCAGATGTGGGCTGCATTTTGGCTGCCTTTTGGGCTGGAGCTTCTCGTGGTTTGAGGCCTGGCTTGCTCCACCCCCTGCTCTTGATATTCTCCCGGATGTGGGCTGCATTTTGGCTGCCTTTTGGGCTGGAGCTTCTCGTGGTTTGAGGCCTGGCTTGCTCCACCCCCTGCTCTTGATATTCTCCCATATGTGGGCTGCATTTTGGCTGCCTTTTGGGCTGGAGCTTCTCGTGGTTTGAGGCCTCGTTTGCTCCAACCCCTGCCCTTGATATTCTCCCGGATGTGGGCTGCATTTTGGCTGCATTTTGGGCTGGAGCTTCTCGTGGTTTGAGGCCTGGCTTGCTCCACCCCCTGCTCTTGAGATTCTCCTGGATGTGGGCTGCATTTTGGCTGCCTTTTGGGCTGGAGCTTCTCTTGGTTTGAGGCCTGGCTTGCTCCACAATCTGCTCTTCATATTCTCCTGGATGTGGGCTGCATTTTGGCTGCCTTTTGGGCTGGAGCTTCCCGTGGTTTGAGGCCTGGCTTGCTCCACCCCCTGCTCTTGACATTCTCCTGGAGGTGGGCTGCATTTTGGCGGTTTCTTCTGCTGGAGCTTCTCGTGGTTTGAGGCCTGCCTTGCTCCACACCCTGCTCTTGAGATTCTCCCGGATGTGGGCTGCATTTTGGCTGCCTTTTGGGCTGGAGCTTCTCGTGGTTTGAGGCCTGGCTTGCTCCACCCCCTGCTCTTGAGATTCTCCCGGATGTGGGCTGCATTTTGGCTGCCTTTTGGGCTGGAGCTTCTCGTGGTTTGAGGCCTGCCTTGCTCCATCCCCTGCTCTTGAGATTCTCCCGGATGTGGGCTGCATTTTGGCTGCCTTTTGGGCTGGAGCTTCTCGTGGTTTGAGGCCTGGCTTGCTCCACGCGCTGCTCTTGAGATTCTCCCGGATGTGGGCTGCATTTTGGCTGCCTTTTGGGCTGGAGCTTCTCGTGGTTTGAGGCCTGGCTTGCTCCACCCCCTGCTCTTGATATTGTCCTGGATGTGGGCTGCATTTTGTCTGCATTTTGGGGTGGAGCTTCTCGTGGTTTGAGGCCTGGCTTGCTCCACCCCCTGCTCTTGAAATTGTCCCGGATGTAGGTTGCATTTTGGCTGCCTTTTGGGCTGGAGCTTCTCGTGGTTTGAGGCCTGCCTTGCTCCACCCCCTGCTCTTGAGATTCTCCCGGATGTGGGCTGCATTTTGGCTGCCTTTTGGGCTGGAGCTTCTCGTGGTTTGAGGCCTGGCTTGCTCCACCCCCTGCTCTTGAGATTCTCCCGGATGTGGGCTGCATTTTGGCTGCCTTTTGGGCTGGAGCTTCTCGTGGTTTGAGGCCTGCCTTGCTCCACCCCCTGCTCTTGAGATTCCCCCGGAAGTGGGCTGCATTTTGGCTTCCTTTTGGGCTGGAGCTTCTCGTGGTTTGTGGCCTGGCTTTCTCCACCCCCTGCTCTTGATATTGTCCTGGATATGGGCTTCATTTTGGCTGCATTTTGGGCTGGAGCTTCTCGTGGTTTGAGGCCTGGCTTGCTCCACCCCCTGCTCTTGAGATTCTCCCGGATGTGGGCTGCATTTTGGCTGCCTTTTGGGCTGGAGCTTCTCGTGGTTTGAGGCCTGGCTTGCTCCACCCCCTGCTCTTGAGATTCTCCCGGATGTGGGCTGCATTTTGGCTGCCTTTTGGGCTGGAGCTTCTCGTGGTTTGAGGCCTGGCTTGCTCCACCCCCTGCTCTTGATATTGTCCTGGATGTGAGCTGTATTTTGGCTGCCTTTTGGGACGAAGTTTCTCGTGGTTTGAGGCCTGGCTTGCTCCACCCCCTGCTCTTGATATTCTCCCGGAGGTGGGCTGCATTTTGGCTGCCTTTTGGGCTGGAGCTTCTCGTGGTTTGAGGCCTGGCTTGCTCCACCCCCTGCTCTTGAGATTCTCCTGGATTTGGACTGCATTTTGGCTGCAATTGGGGCTGGAGCTTCTCGAGGTTTGAGGCCTGGCTTGCTCCACCCCCTGCTCTTGATATTCTCCTGGATGTGGGCTGCATTTTGGCTGCCTTTTGGGCTGGAGCTTCTCGTGGTTTGAGGCCTGGCTTGCTCCACCCCCTGCTCTTGAGATTCTCCCGGATGTGGGCTGCATTTTGGCTGCATTTTGGGCTGGAGCTTCTCGTGGTTTGAGGCCTGGCTTGCTCCACCCTCTGCTCTTGAGATTCTCCCGGATGTGGGCTGCATTTTGGCTGCCTTTTGGGCTGGAGCTTCTCGTGGTTTGATGCCCGGCTTGCTCCACCCCCTGCTCTTGATATTCTCCCGGATGTGGGCTGCATTTTGGCTTCCTTTTGGGCTGGAGCTTCTCGTGGTTTGAGGCCTGGCTTTCTCCACCCCCTGCTCTTGATATTGTCCTGGATGTGGGCTTCATTTTGGCTGCATTTTGGGCTGGAGCTTCTCGTGGTTTGAGGCCTGGCTTGCTCCACCCCCTGCTCTTGAGATTCTGCCGGATGTGGGCTGCAATTTGGCTGCCTTTTGGGCTGGAGCTTCTCGTGGTTTGAGGCCTGGCTTGCTCCACCCCCTGCTCTTGAGATTCTCCCGGATGTGGGCTGCATTTTGGCTGCCTTTTGGGCTGGAGCTTCTCGTGGTTTGAGGCCTGGCTTGCTCCACCCCCTGCTCTTGATATTGTCCTGGATGTGAGCTGTATTTTGGCTGACTTTTGGGCTGGAGTTTCTCGTGGTTTGAGGCCTGGCTTGCTCCACCCCCTGCTCTTGAGATTCTCCCGGAGGTGGGCTGCATTTTGGCTGCCTTTTGGGCTGGAGCTTCTCGTGGTTTGAGGCCTGGCTTGCTCCACCCCCTGCTCTTGAGATTCTCCCAGATTTGGTCTGCATTTTGGCTGCATTTTGGGCTGGAGCTTCTCGTGGTTTGAGGCCTGGCTTGCTCCACCCCCTGCTCTTGAGATTCTCCCGCATGTGGGCTGCATTTTGGCTGCCTTTTGGGCTGGAGCTTCTCGTGGTTTGAGGCCTGGCTTGCTCCACCCCCTGCTCTTGAGATTCTCCTGGATGTGGGCTGGATTTTGGCTGAATTTTGGGCTGGAGCTTCTCTTGGTTTGAGGCCTGGCTTGCTCCACACCCTGCTCTTGATATTCTCCCGGAGGTGGGCTGCATTTTGGCTGCCTTTTGGGCTGGAGCTTCTCGTGGTTTGAGGCCTGGCTTGCTCCACCCCCTGCTCTTGAGATTCTCCCAGACTTGGTCTGCATTTTGGCTGCATTTTGGGCTGGAGCTTCTCGTGGTTTGAGGCCTGGCTTGCTCCACCCCCCGCTCTTGAGATTCTCCCGGAGGTGGGCTGCATTTTGGCTGCCTTTTGGGCTGGAGCTTCTCGTGGTTTGAGGCCTGGCTTGCTCCACCCCCTGCTCTTGAGATTCTCCCGGATGTGGGCTGCATTTTGGCTGCCTTTTGGGCTGGAGCTTCTCGAAGTTTGAGGCCTGGCTTGCTCCACACCCTGCTCTTCATATTCTCCCGGAAGTGGGCTGCATTTTGGCTGCCTTTTGGGCTGGATCTTCTCGTGGTTTTAGGCCTGGCTTGCTCCACCCCCTGCTCTTGATATTCTCCCGGATGTGGGCTGCATTTTGGCTGTCTTTTGGGCTGGAGCTTCTCATGGTTTGAGGCCTGGCTTGCTCCACCCCCTGCTCTTCATATTCTCCTGGATGTGGGCTGCATTTTGGCTGCCTTTTGGGCTGGAGCTTCTCATGGTTTGAGGCCTCGTTTGCTCCAACCCCTGCCCTTGATATTCTCCCGGATGTGGGCTGCATTTTGGCTGCCTTTTGGGCTGGAGCTTCTCGTGGTTTGAGGCCTGGCTTGCTCCACCCCCTGCTCTTGACATTCTCCCGCATGTGGGCTGCATTTTGGCTGCCTTTTGGGCTGGAGCTTCTTGTGGTTTGAGGCATGGCTTGCTCCACACCCTGCCCTTGATATTCTCCCAGATGTGGGCTGCATTTTGGCTGCCATTTGTGCTGGAGCTTCTCGAGGTTTGAGGCCTGGCTTGCTCCACCCCCTGCCCTTGATATTCTCCCGGATGTGGGCTGCATTTTGGCTGCGTTTTGGGCTGGAGCTTCTCGTGGTTTGAGGCATGCCTTGCTCCACCCCCTGCTCTTGAGATTCTCCCGGATGTGGGCTGCATTTTGGCTGCCATTTGTGCTGGAGCTTCTCGAGGTTTGAGGCCTGGCTTGCTCCACCCCCTGCCCTTGATATTCTCCCAGATGTGGGCTGCATTTTGGCTGCATTTTGGGCTGGAGCTTCTTGTGGTTTGAGGCCTGGCTTGCTCTACCCCCTGCTCTAGATATTCTCCCGGAGGTGGGCTGCATTTTGGCTGCCTTTTGGGCTGGAGCTTCTCGTGGTTTGAGGCCTGGCTTGCTCCACCCCCTGCTCTTGAGATTCTCCCGCATGTGGGCTGCATTTTGGCTGCCTTTTGGGCTGGAGCTTCTCGTGGTTTGAGGCCTGGCTTGCTCCACCCCCTGCTCTTGACATTCTCCCGCATGTGGGCTGCATTTTGGCTGATTCTTGGGCTGGAGCTTCTTGTGGTTTGAGGCCTGGCTTGCTCCACCCCCTGCTCTTGAGATTCTCCCGGATGTGGGCTGCATTTTGGCAGCTTTTTGGGCTGGAGCTTCTTGTGGTTTGAGGCCTGGCTTGCTCCACCCCCTGCCCTTGATATTCTCCCAGATGTGGGCTGCATTT
Organism: Rhynochetos jubatus; assembly: GCA_027574665.1. Lineage (NCBI taxonomy): Eukaryota > Metazoa > Chordata > Aves > Eurypygiformes > Rhynochetidae > Rhynochetos > Rhynochetos jubatus. The sequence continues at coordinate 2,827,971 of CM050669.1, forward strand.
TGGCTGCCTTTTGGGCTGGAGCTTCTCGTGGTTTGAGGCCTGGCTTGCTCCACACCCTGCTCTTCATATTCTCCCGGATGTGGGCTGCATTTTGGCTGCGTTTTGGGCTGGAGCTTCCCGTGGTTTGAGGCCTGGCTTGCTCCACACCCTGCTCTTGAGATTCTCCCGGATGTGGACTGCATTTTGGCTGCCTTTTGGGCTGGAGCTTCTCGAGGTTTGAGGCCTGGCTTGCTCCACCCCCTGCCCTTGATATTCTCCCGGATGTGGGCTGCATTTTGGCTGCGTTTTGGGCTGGAGCTTCTCGTGGTTTGAGGCATGCCTTGCTCCACCCCCTGCTCTTGAGATTCTCCCGGATGTGGGCTGCATTTTGGCTGACATTTGTGCTGGAGCTTCTCGAGGTTTGAGGCCTGGCTTGCTCCACCCCCTGCCCTTGATATTCTCCCGGAGGTGGGCTGCATTTTGGCTGCGTTTTGGGCTGGAGCTTCTCGTGATTTGAGGCCTGGCTTGCTCCACACCCTGCTGTAGATATTCTCCCGGATGTGGGCTGCATTTTGGCTGCCTTTTGGGCTGGAGCTTCTCGTGGTTTGAGGCCTGGCTTGCTCCACGCCCTGCTCTTGATATTCTCCCGGATGTGGGCTGCATTTTGGCTGCCTTTTGGGCTGGAGCTTCTCGTGGTTTGAGGCCTGGCTTGCTCCACCCCCTGCTCTTGAGATTCTCCCGGATGTGGGCTGCATTTTGGCTGCCTTTTGGGCTGGAGCTTCTCGTGGTTTGATGCCTGGCTTGCTCCACCCCCTGCTCTTGAGATTCCCCCGGAAGTGGGCTGCATTTTGGCTTCCTTTTGGGCTGGAGCTTCTCGTGGTTTGTGGCCTGGCTTTCTCCACCCCCTGCTCTTGATATTGTCCTGGATATGGGCTTCATTTTGGCTGCATTTTGGGCTGGAGCTTCTCGTGGTTTGAGGCCTGGCTTGCTCCACCCCCTGCTCTTGAGATTCTCCCGGATGTGGGCTGCATTTTGGCTGCCTTTTGGGCTGGAGCTTCTCGTGGTTTGAGGCCTGGCTTGCTCCACCCCCTGCTCTTGAGATTCTCCCGGATGTGGGCTGCATTTTGGCTGCCTTTTGGGCTGGAGCTTCTCGTGGTTTGAGGCCTGGCTTGCTCCACCCCCTGCTCTTGATATTGTCCTGGATGTGAGCTGTATTTTGGCTGCCTTTTGGGACGAAGTTTCTCGTGGTTTGAGGCCTGGCTTGCTCCACCCCCTGCTCTTGAGATTCTCCCGGATGTGGGCTGCATTTTGGCTGCATTTTGGGCTGGAGCTTCTCGTGGTTTGAGGCCTGGCTTGCTCCACCCTCTGCTCTTGAGATTCTCCCGGATGTGGGCTGCATTTTGGCTGCCTTTTGGGCTGGAGCTTCTCGTGGTTTGATGCCTGGCTTGCTCCACCCCCTGCTCTTGAGATTCCCCCGGATGTGGGCTGCATTTTGGCTTCCTTTTGGGCTGGAGCTTCTCGTGGTTTGAGGCCTGGCTTGCTCCACCCTCTGCTCTTGAGATTCTCCCGGATGTGGGCTGCATTTTGGCTGCCTTTTGGGCTGGAGCTTCTCGTGGTTTGATGCCCGGCTTGCTCCACCCCCTGCTCTTGAGATTCTCCCGGATGTGGGCTGCATTTTGGCTTCCTTTTGGGCTGGAGCTTCTCGTGGTTTGAGGCCTGGCTTTCTCCACCCCCTGCTCTTGATATTGTCCTGGATGTGGGCTTCATTTTGGCTGCATTTTGGGCTGGAGCTTCTCGTGGTTTGAGGCCTGGCTTGCTCCACCCCCTGCTCTTGAGATTCTCCCGGATGTGGGCTGCAATTTGGCTGCCTTTTGGGCTGGAGCTTCTCGTGGTTTGAGGCCTGGCTTGCTCCACCCCCTGCTCTTGAGATTCTCCCGGATGTGGGCTGCATTTTGGCTGCCTTTTGGGCTGGAGCTTCTCGTGGTTTGAGGCCTGGCTTGCTCCACCCCCTGCTCTTGATATTGTCCTGGATGTGAGCTGTATTTTGGCTGCCTTTTGGGCTGGAGTTTCTCGTGGTTTGAGGCCTGGCTTGCTCCACCCCCTGCTCTTGAGATTCTCCCGGAGGTGGGCTGCATTTTGGCTGCCTTTTGGGCTGGAGCTTCTCGTGGTTTGAGGCCTGGCTTGCTCCACCCCCTGCTCTTGAGATTCTCCCAGATTTGGTCTGCATTTTGGCTGCATTTTGGGCTGGAGCTTCTCGTGGTTTGAGGCCTGGCTTGCTCCACCCCCTGCTCTTGAGATTCTCCCGCATGTGGGCTGCATTTTGGCTGCCTTTTGGGCTGGAGCTTCTCGTGGTTTGAGGCCTGGCTTGCTCCACCCCCTGCTCTTGAGATTCTCCTGGATGTGGGCTGGATTTTGGCTGCCTTTTGGGCTGGAGCTTCTCTTGGTTTGAGGCCTGGCTTGCTCCACACCCTGCTCTTGATATTCTCCCGGAGGTGGGCTGCATTTTGGCTGCCTTTTGGGCTGGAGCTTCTCGTGGTTTGAGGCCTGGCTTCCTCCACCCCCTGCTCTTGACATTCTCCCGGATGTGGGCTGCATTTTGGCTGATTCTTGGGCTGGAGCTTCTCGTGGTTTGAGGCCTGGCTTGCTCCACCCCCTGCCCTTGATATTCTCCCAGATGTGGGCTGCATTTTGGCTGCCATTTGTGCTGGAGCTTCTCGAGGTTTGAGGCCTGGCTTGCTCCACCCCCTGCCCTTGATATTCTCCCGGATGTGGGCTGCATTTTGGCTGCGTTTTGGGCTGGAGCTTCTCGTGGTTTGAGGCATGCCTTGCTCCACCCCCTGCTCTTGAGATTCTCCCGGATGTGGGCTGCATTTTGGCTGCCATTTGTGCTGGAGCTTCTCGAGGTTTGAGGCCTGGCTTGCTCCACCCCCTGCCCTTGATATTCTCCCAGATGTGGGCTGCATTTTGGCTGCATTTTGGGCTGGAGCTTCTTGTGGTTTGAGGCCTGGCTTGCTCTACCCCCTGCTCTAGATATTCTCCCGGAGGTGGGCTGCATTTTGGCTGCCTTTTGGGCTGGAGCTTCTCGTGGTTTGAGGCCTGGCTTGCTCCACCCCCTGCTCTTGAGATTCTCCCGCATGTGGGCTGCATTTTGGCTGCCTTTTGGGCTGGATCTTCTCGTGGTTTGAGGCCTGGCTTGCTCCACCCCCTGCTCTTGACATTCTCCCGCATGTGGGCTGCATTTTGGCTGATTCTTGGGCTGGAGCTTCTTGTGGTTTGAGGCCTGGCTTGCTCCACCCCCTGCTCTTGAGATTCTCCCGGATGTGGGCTGCATTTTGGCAGCTTTTTGGGCTGGAGCTTCTTGTGGTTTGAGGCCTGGCTTGCTCCACCCCCTGCCCTTGATATTCTCCCAGATGTGGGCTGCATTTTGGCTGCCTTTTGGGCTGGAGCTTCTCGTGGTTTGAGGCCTGGCTTGCTCCACACCCTGCTCTTCATATTCTCCCGGATGTGGGCTGCATTTTGGCTGCGTTTTGGGCTGGAGCTTCCCGTGGTTTGAGGCCTGGCTTGCTCCACACCCTGCTCTTGAGATTCTCCCGGATGTGGACTGCATTTTGGCTGCCTTTTGGGCTGGAGCTTCTCGAGGTTTGAGGCCTGGCTTGCTCCACCCCCTGCCCTTGATATTCTCCCGGATGTGGGCTGCATTTTGGCTGCGTTTTGGGCTGGAGCTTCTCGTGGTTTGAGGCATGCCTTGCTCCACCCCCTGCTCTTGAGATTCTCCCGGATGTGGGCTGCATTTTGGCTGACATTTGTGCTGGAGCTTCTCGAGGTTTGAGGCCTGGCTTGCTCCACCCCCTGCCCTTGATATTCTCCCGGAGGTGGGCTGCATTTTGGCTGCGTTTTGGGCTGGAGCTTCTCGTGATTTGAGGCCTGGCTTGCTCCACACCCTGCTGTAGATATTCTCCCGGATGTGGGCTGCATTTTGGCTGCCTTTTGGGCTGGAGCTTCTCGTGGTTTGAGGCCTGGCTTGCTCCACCCCCTGCTCTTGAGATTCTCCCGGATGTGGGCTGCATTTTGGCTGCCTTTTGGGCTGGAGCTTCTCGTGGTTTGAGGCCTGGCTTGCTCCACCCCCTGCTCTTGAGATTCTCCCGGATGTGGGCTGCATTTTGGATGCATTTTGGGCTGGAGCTTCTTGTGGTTTGAGGCCTGGCTTGTTCCACCCCCTGCTCTTGATATTCTCCCGGATGTGGGCTGCATTTTGGCTGCCTTTTGGGCTGGAGCTTCTCGTGGTTTGAGGCCTGGCTTGCTCCAACCCCTGCCCTTGATATTCTCCCGGATGTGGGCTGCATTTTGGCTGCCTTTTGGGCTGGAGCTTCTCGTGGTTTGAGGCCTGGCTTGCTCCACCCCCTGCTCTTGAGATTCTCCCGGATGTGGGCTGCATTTTGGCTGCCTTTTGGGCTGGAGCTTCTCGTGGTTTGATGCCTGGCTTGCTCCACCCCCTGCTCTTGAGATTCCCCCGGAAGTGGGCTGCATTTTGGCTTCCTTTTGGGCTGGAGCTTCTCGTGGTTTGTGGCCTGGCTTTCTCCACCCCCTGCTCTTGATATTGTCCTGGATATGGGCTTCATTTTGGCTGCATTTTGGGCTGGAGCTTCTCGTGGTTTGAGGCCTGGCTTGCTCCACCCCCTGCTCTTGAGATTCTCCCGGATGTGGGCTGCATTTTGGCTGCCTTTTGGGCTGTAGCTTCTCGTGGTTTGAGGCCTGGCTTGCTCCACCCCCTGCTCTTGAGATTCTCCCGCATGTGGGCTGCATTTTGGCTGCCTTTTGGGCTGGAGCTTCTCGTGGTTTGAGGCCTGGCTTGCTCCACCCCCTGCTCTTGATATTGTCCTGGATGTGAGCTGTATTTTGGCTGCCTTTTGGGACGAAGTTTCTCGTGGTTTGAGGCCTGGCTTGCTCCACCCCCTGCTCTTGAGATTCTCCCGGATGTGGGCTGCATTTTGGCTGCATTTTGGGCTGGAGCTTCTCGTGGTTTGAGGCCTGGCTTGCTCCACCCTCTGCTCTTGAGATTCTCCCGGATGTGGGCTGCATTTTGGCTGCCTTTTGGGCTGGAGCTTCTCGTGGTTTGATGCCCGGCTTGCTCCACCCCCTGCTCTTGATATTCTCCCGGATGTGGGCTGCATTTTGGCTTCCTTTTGGGCTGGAGCTTCTCGTGGTTGGAGGCCTGGCTTGCTCCACCCCCTGCTCTTGAGATTCTCCCGGATGTGGGCTGCATTTTGGCTGCCTTTTGGGCTGGAGCTTCTCGTGGTTTGATGCCCGGCTTGCTCCACCCCCTGCTCTTGATATTCTCCCGGATGTGGGCTGCATTTTGGCTGCCTTTTGGGCTGGAGCTTCTCGTGGTTTGAGGCCTGGCTTTCTCCACCCCCTGCTCTTGATATTGTCCTGGATGTGGGCTTCATTTTGGCTGCATTTTGGGCTGGAGCTTCTCGTGGTTTGAGGCCTGGCTTGCTCCACCCCCTGCTCTTGAGATTCTCCCGGATGTGGGCTGCAATTTGGCTGCCTTTTGGGCTGGAGCTTCTCGTGGTTTGAGGCCTGGCTTCCTCCACCCCCTGCTCTTGAGATTCTCCCGGATGTGGGCTGCATTTTGGCTGCCTTTTGGGCTGGAGCTTCTCGTGGTTTGAGGCCTGGCTTGCTCCACCCCCTGCTCTTGATATTGTCCTGGATGTGAGCTGTATTTTGGCTGCCTTTTGGGCTGGAGTTTCTCGTGGTTTGAGGCCTGGCTTGCTCCACCCCCTGCTCTTGAGATTCTCCCGGAGGTGGGCTGCATTTTGGCTGCCTTTTGGGCTGGAGCTTCTCGTGGTTTGAGGCCTGGCTTGCTCCACCCCCTGCTCTTGAGATTCTCCCAGATTTGGTTTGCATTTTGGCTGCATTTTGGGCTGGAGCTTCTCGTGGTTTGAGGCCTGGCTTGCTCCACCCCCTGCTCTTGAGATTCTCCCGCATGTGGGCTGCATTTTGGCTGCCTTTTGGGCTGGAGCTTCTCGTGGTTTGAGGCCTGGCTTGCTCCACCCCCTGCTCTTGAGATTCTCCTGGATGTGGGCTGGATTTTGGCTGCCTTTTGGGCTGGAGCTTCTCTTGGTTTGAGGCCTGGCTTGCTCCACACCCTGCTCTTGATATTCTCCCGGAGGTGGGCTGCATTTTGGCTTCCTTTTGGGCTGGAGCTTCTCGTGGTTTGAGGCCTGGCTTCCTCCACCCCCTGCTCTTGACATTCTCCCGGATGTGGGCTGCATTTTGGCTGATTCTTGGGCTGGAGCTTCTCGTGGTTTGAGGCCTGGCTTGCTCCACCCCCTGCTCTTGACATTCTCCCGCATGTGGGCTGCATTTTGGCTGCCTTTTGGGCTGGAGCTTCTTGTGGTTTGAGGCATGGCTTGCTCCACACCCTGCCCTTGATATTCTCCCAGATGTGGGCTGCATTTTGGCTGCCATTTGTGCTGGAGCTTCTCGAGGTTTGAGGCCTGGCTTGCTCCACCCCCTGCCCTTGATATTCTCCCGGATGTGGGCTGCATTTTGGCTGCGTTTTGGGCTGGAGCTTCTCGTGGTTTGAGGCATGCCTTGCTCCACCCCCTGCTCTTGAGATTCTCCCGGATGTGGGCTGCATTTTGGCTGCCATTTGTGCTGGAGCTTCTCGAGGTTTGAGGCCTGGCTTGCTCCACCCCCTGCCCTTGATATTCTCCCGGATGTGGCCTGCATTTTGGCTGCATTTTGGGCTGGAGCTTCTTGTGGTTTGAGGCCTGGCTTGCTCTACCCCCTGCTCTAGATATTCTCCCGGAGGTGGGCTGCATTTTGGCTGCCTTTTGGGCTGGAGCTTCTCGTGGTTTGAGGCCTGGCTTGCTCCACCCCCTGCTCTTGAGATTCTCCCGCATGTGGGCTGCATTTTGGCTGCCTTTTGGGCTGGATCTTCTCGTGGTTTGAGGCCTGGCTTGCTCCACCCCCTGCTCTTGACATTCTCCCGCATGTGGGCTGCATTTTGGCTGATTCTTGGGCTGGAGCTTCTTGTGGTTTGAGGCCTGGCTTGCTCCACCCCCTGCTCTTGAGATTCTCCCGGATGTGGGCTGCATTTTGGCTGCGTTTTGGGCTGGAGCTTCTTGTGGTTTGAGGCCTGGCTTGCTCCACCCCCTGCCCTTGATATTCTCCCAGATGTGGGCTGCATTTTGGCTGCCTTTTGGGCTGGAGCTTCTCGTGGTTTGAGGCCTGGCTTGCTCCACACCCTGCTCTTCATATTCTCCCGGATGTGGGCTGCATTTTGGCTGCGTTTTGGGCTGGAGCTTCCCGTGGTTTGAGGCCTGGCTTGCTCCACACCCTGCTCTTGAGATTCTCCCGGATGTGGACTGCATTTTGGCTGCCTTTTGGGCTGGAGCTTCTCGAGGTTTGAGGCCTGGCTTGCTCCACCCCCTGCCCTTGATATTCTCCCGGATGTGGGCTGCATTTTGGCTGCGTTTTGGGCTGGAGCTTCTCGTGGTTTGAGGCATGCCTTGCTCCACCCCCTGCTCTTGAGATTCTCCCGGATGTGGGCTGCATTTTGGCTGACATTTGTGCTGGAGCTTCTCGAGGTTTGAGGCCTGGCTTGCTCCACCCCCTGCCCTTGATATTCTCCCGGAGGTGGGCTGCATTTTGGCTGCGTTTTGGGCTGGAGCTTCTCGTGATTTGAGGCCTGGCTTGCTCCACACCCTGCTGTAGATATTCTCCCGGATGTGGGCTGCATTTTGGCTGCCTTTTGGGCTGGAGCTTCTCGTGGTTTGAGGCCTGGCTTGCTCCACCCCCTGCTCTTGAGATTCTCCCGGATGTGGGCTGCATTTTGGCTGCCTTTTGGGCTGGAGCTTCTCGTGGTTTGAGGCCTGGCTTGCTCCACCCCCTGCTCTTGAGATTCTCCCGGATGTGGGCTGCATTTTGGATGCATTTTGGGCTGGAGCTTCTTGTGGTTTGAGGCCTGGCTTGCTCCACCCCCTGCTCTTGATATTCTCCCGGATGTGGGCTGCATTTTGGCTGCCTTTTGGGCTGGAGCTTCTCGTGGTTTGAGGCCTGGCTTGCTCCAACCCCTGCCCTTGATATTCTCCCGGATGTGGGCTGCATTTTGGCTGCCTTTTGGGCTGGAGCTTCTCGTGGTTTGAGGCCTGGCTTGCTCCACACCGTGCTCTTCATATTCTCCTGGATGTGGGCTGCATTTTGGCTGCCTTTTGGGCTGCAGGTTTTCGAGGTATGAGGCCTGGCTTGCTCCACCCCCTGCTCTTGATATTCTCCCGGATGTGGGCTGCATTTTGGCTGCCTTTTGGGCTGGAGCTTCTCGTGGTTTGAGGCCTGCCTTGCTCTACCCCCTGCTCTTGATATTCTCCCGCATGTGGGCTGCATTTTGGCTGCATTTTGGGCTGGAGCTTCTCGTGGTTTGAGGCCTGGCTTGCTCCACCCCCTGCTCTTGAGATTCTCCCGGATGTGGGCTGCATTTTGGCTGCCTTTTGGGCTGGAGCTTCTCTTGGTTTGAGGCCTCGTTTGCTCCAACCCCTGCCCTAGATATTCTCCCGGATGTGGGCTGCATTTTGGCTGCCTTTTGGGCTGGAGCTTCTTGTGGTTTGAGGCCTGGCTTGCTCCACCCCCTGCCCTTGATATTCTCCCAGATGTGGGCTGCATTTTGGCTGCCTTTTGGGCTGGAGCTTCTCGTGGTTTGAGGCCTGGCTTGCTCCACCCCCTGCTCTTCATATTCTCCCAGATGTGGGCTGCATTTTGGCTGCCTTTTGGGCTGGAGCTTCTCGTGGTTTGAGGCCTGGCTTGCTCCACCCCCTGCTCTTGATATTCTCCTGGATGTGGGCTGCATTTTGGCTGCCTTTTGGGCTGGAGCTTCCCGTGGTTTGAGGCCTGGCTTGCTCCACCCCCTGCTCTTGAGATTCTCCCGGAGGTGGGCTGCATTTTGGCTTCCTTTTGGGCTGGAGCTTCTCGTGGTTTGAGGCCTGGCTTTCTCCACCCCCTGCTCTTGAGATTCTCCCGGATGTGGGCTGCATTTTGGCTGCCTTTTGGGCTGGAGCTTCTCTTGGTTTGAGGCCTCGTTTGCTCCAACCCCTGCCCTAGATATTCTCCCGGATGTGGGCTGCATTTTGGCTGCCTTTTGGGCTGGAGCTTCTCGTGGTTTGAGGCCTGGCTTGCTCCACCCTCTGCTCTTTATATTCTCCCGGATGTGGGCTGCATTTTGGCTGCCTTTTGGGCTGGAGCTTCTCGTGGTTTGAGGCCTGGCTTGCTCCACACCCTGCTCTTCATATTCTCCTGGATGTGGGCTGCATTTTGGCTGCCTTTTGGGCTGGAGCTTCCCGTGGTTTGAGGCCTGGCTTGCTCCACCCCCTGCTCTTGACATTCTCCTGGAGGTGGGCTGCATTTTGGCGGTTTCATGTGCTGGAGCTTCTCGTGGTTTGAGGCCTGGCTTGCTCCACCCCCTGCTCTTGAGATTCTCCCGGATGTGGGCTGCATTTTGGCTGCCATTTGTGCTGGAGCTTCTCGAGTTTTGAGGCCTGGCTTGCTCCACCCCCTGCCCTTGATATTCTCCTCCATGTGGGCTGCATTTTGGCTGCGTTTTGGGCTGGAGCTTCTCGTGGTTTGAGGCATGCCTTGCTCCACACCCTGCTCTAGATATTCTCCCGGATGTGGGTTGCATTTTGGCTGCATTTTGGGCTGGAGCTTCTCGTGGTTTGTGGCCTGGCTTGCTCCACCCCCTGCTCTTGAGATTCTCCCGGATGTGGGCTGCATTTTGACTGCATTTTGGGCTGGAGCTTCTCGTGGTTTGAGGCCTGGCTTGCTCCACCCCCTGCTCTTGAGATTCTCCTGGAGGTGGGCTGCATTTTGACTGCCTTTTGGGCTGGAGCTTCTCGTGGTTTGAGGCCTGGCTTGCTCCACCCCCTGCTCTTGAGATTCTCCCGGATGTGGGCTGCATTTTGGCTGCCTTTTGGGCTGGAGTTTCTCGTGGTTTGAGGCCTGGCTTGCTCCACCCCCTGCTCTTGAGATTCTCCTGGATTTGGGCTGCATTTTGGCTGCCTTTTGGGCTGGAGCTTCCCGTGGTTTGAGGCCTGGCTTGCTCCACCCCCTGCTCTTGACATTCTCCTCCAGGTGGGCTGCATTTTGGCGGTTTCTTGTGCTGGAGCTTCTCGTGGTTTGAGGCCTGGCTTGCTCCACCCCCTGCTCTTGAGACTCTCCCGCATGTGGGCTGCATTTTGGCTGCCTTTTGGGCTGGAGCTTCTCGTGGTTTGAGGCCTGGCTTGCTCCACCCCCTGCCCTTGATATTCTCCCGGATGTGGGCTGGATTTTGGCTGCCTTTTGGGCTGGAGCTTCTCGTGGTTTGAGGCCTGGCTTGCTCCACCCCCTGCTCTTGATATTCTCCCGGATGTGGGCTGGATTTTGGCTGCCTTTTGGGCTGGAGCTTCTCGTGGTTTGAGGCCTCGTTTGCTCCAACCCCTGCCCTTGATATTCTCCCGGATGTGGGCTGCATTTTGGCTGCCTTTTGGGCTGGAGCTTCTCGTGGTTTGAGGCCTGGCTTGCTCCACCCCCTGCTCTTTATATTCTCCCGGATGTGGGCTGCATTTTGGCTGCCTTTTGGGCTGGAGCTTCTCGTGGTTTGAGGCCTGGCTTGCTCCACCCCCTGCTCTTCATATTCTCCTGGATGTGGGCTGCATTTTGGCTGCCTTTTGGGCTGGAGCTTCCCGTGGTTTGAGGCCTGGCTTGCTCCACCCCCTGCTCTTGACATTCTCCTGGAGGTGGGCTGCATTTTGGCGGTTTCTTGTGCTGGAGCTTCTCGTGGTTTGAGGCCTGGCTTGCTCCACCCCCTGCTCTTGATATTCTCCCGGATGTGGGCTGCATTTTGGCTGCCATTGGTGCTGGAGCTTCTCGAGGTTTGAGGCCTGGCTTGCTCCACCCCCTGCCCTTGATATTCTCCCAGATGTGGGCTGGATTTTGGCTGCGTTTTGGGCTGGAGCTTCTCGTGGTTTGAGGCCTGGCTTGCTCCACACCCTGCTCTAGATATTCTCCCGGATGTGGGCTGCATTTTGGCTGCCTTTTGGGCTGGAGCTTCTCGTGGTTTGAGGCCTGGCTTGCTCCACCCCCTGCTCTTGAGATTCTCCCGGATGTGGGCTGCATTTTGGCTGCCTTTTGGGCTGGAGGTTCTCGTGGTTTGAGGCCTGGCTTGCTCCACCCCCTGCTCTTGAGATTCTCCTGGATGTGGGCTTCATTTTGACTGTATTTTGGACTGGAGCTTCTCGTGGTTTGAGGCCTGGCTTGCTCCACCCCCTGCTCTTGAGATTCTCCCGGATGTGGGCTGCATTTGGACTGCCTTTTGGGCTGGAGCTTCTCGTGGTTTGAGGCCTGGCTTGCTCCACCCCCTGCTCTTGAGATTCTCCCGGATGTGGGCTGCATTTTGGCTGCCTTTTGGGCTGGAGCTTCTCGTGGTTTGAGGCCTGGCTTGCTCCACCCCCTGCTCTTGAGATTCTCCTGGATTTGGGCTGCATTTTGGCTGCAATTGGGGCTGGAGCTTCTCGTGGTTTGAGGCCTGGCTTGCTCCACCCCCTGCTCTTGAGATTGTCCCGGATGTGGGCTGCATTTTGGCTGCCTTTTGGGCTGGAGCTTCCCGTGGTTTGAGGCCTGGCTTGCTCCACCCCCTGCTCTTGACATTCTCCTCCAGGTGGGCTGCATTTTGGCGGTTTCTTGTGCTGGAGCTTCTCGTGGTTTGAGGCCTGCCTTGCTCCACCCCCTGCTCTTGAGATTCTCCCGGATGTGGGCTGCATTTTGGCTGCCATTTGTGCTGGAGCTTCTCGAGGTTTGAGGCCTGGCTTGCTCCACCCCCTGCCCTTGATATTCTCCCAGATGTGGGCTGCATTTTGGCTGCGTTTTGGGCTGGAGCTTCTCGTGGTTTGAGGCATGCCTTGCTCCACACCCTGCTCTAGATATTCTCCCGGATGTGGGTTGCATTTTGGCTGCATTTTGGGCTGGAGCTTCTCGTGGTTTGAGGCCTGGCTTGCTCCACCCCCTGCTCTTGATATTCTCCCGGATGTGGGCTGCATTTTGACTGCATTTTGGGCTGGAGCTTCTCGTGGTTTGAGGCCTGGCTTGCTCCACCCCCTGCTCTTGATATTCTCCCGGATGTGGGCTGCATTTTGGCTGCCTTTTGGGCTGGAGCTTCTCGTGGTTTGAGGCCTGGCTTGCTCCACCCCCTGCTCTTGAGATTCTCCCGGATGTGGGCTGCATTTTGGCTGTATTTTGGACTGGAGCTTCTCGTGGTTTGAGGCCTGGCTTGCTCCACCCCCTGCTCTTGAGATTCTCCTGGAGGTGGGCTGCATTTTGACTGCCTTTTGGGCTGGAGCTTCTCGTGGTTTGAGGCCTGGCTTGCTCCACCCCCTGCTCTTGAGATTCTCCCGGATGTGGGCTGCATTTTGGCTGCCTTTTGGGCTGGAGTTCCTCGTGGTTTGAGGCCTGGCTTGCTCCACCCCCTGCTCTAGAGATTCTCCTGGATTTGGGCTGCATTTTGGCTGCAATTGTGGCTGGAGCTTCTTGTGGTTTGAGGCCTGGCTTGCTCCACACCCTGCTCTTCATATTCTCCTGGATGTGGGCTGCATTTTGGCTGCCTTTTGGGCTGGAGCTTCTCTTGGTTTGAGGCCTGGCTTGCTCCACCCCCTGCTCTTGACATTCTCCTGGAGGTGGGCTGCATTTTGGCGGTTTCTTGTGCTGGAGCTTCTCGTGGTTTGAGGCCTGGCTTGCTCCACCCCCTGCTCTTGAGATTCTCCCGGATGTGGGCTGCATTTTGGCTGCCATTGGTGCTGGAGCTTCTCGAGGTTTGAGGCCTGGCTTGCTCCACCCCCTGCCCTTGATATTCTCCCAGATGTGGGCTGGATTTTGGCTGCATTTTGGGCTGGTGCTGCTCGTGGTTTGAGGCCTGGCTTGCTCCACCCCTTGCTCTTGATATTCTCCTGGATGTGGGCTGCATTTTGGCTGATTCTTCGGCTGTAGCTTCTCGTGGTTTGAGGCCTGGCTTGCTCCACCCCCTGCTCTTGATATTGTTCTGCATGTGAGCTGCATTTTGGCTGCCTTTTGGGCTGGAGCTTCTCGTGGTTTGGGGCCTGGCTTGCTCCACCACCTGCTCTTGAGATTCTCCCGGATGTGGGCTGCATTTTGGCTGCCTTTTGGGCTGGAGCTTCTCGTGGTTTGAGGCCTGGCTTGCTCCACCCCCTGCTCTTGAGATTCTCCCGGAGGTGGGCTGCATTTTAGCTGATTCTTGGGCTGGAGCTTCTTGTGGTTTGAGGCCTGCCTTGTTCCACCCCCTGCTCTTGAAATTCTCCCGGATATGGGCTGTATATTGGCTGACTTTGGGATGGAGCTTCTCATAGTTTGAGGCCTGGCTTGCTCGACCCCCTGCTCTTCATATTCTCCTGGATGTGGGCTGCATTTTGGCTGCCTTTTGGGCTGGAGTTTCTCGTGGTTTGAGGCCTGGCTTTCTCCACACCCTGCTCTTCATATTCTCCCGGATGTGGGCTGAATTTTGGCTGCCTTTTGGGCTGGAGCTTCTCGTGGTTTGAGGCCTGCCTTGCTCCATACCCTGCTCTAGATATTCTCCCGGATGTGGGCTGCATTTTGGCTGCCTTTTGGGCTGGAGCTTCTCGTGGTTTGAGGCCTGGCTTGCTCCACCCCCTGCTCTTGAGATTCTCCTGGATGTGGGCTGCATTTTGGCTGCCTTTTGGGCTGGAGCTTCTCGTGGTTTGAGGCCTGGCTTGCTCCACCCCCTGCTCTTGACATTCTCCCGGATGTGGGCTACATTTTGGCTGCCTTTTGGGCTGGAGCTTCTCGTGGTTTGAGGCCTGCCTTGCTCCACCCCCTGCTCTTGAGATTCTCCCGGATGTGGGCTGCATTTTGGCTGCCTTTTGGGCTGGACGTTCTCGAGGTTTGAGGCCTGGATTGCTCCACCCACTGCTCTTGAGATTCTCCCGGAGGTGGGCTGCAAATTGGGTGCCTTTTGGGCTGGAGCTTCTCGTGGTTTGAGGCCTGGCTTGCTCCACCCCCTACTCTTGAGATTCTCCCGGATGTGGGCTGCATTTTGGCTGCCTTTTGGGCTGGAGCTTCTCGTGGTTTGAGGCCTGGCTTGCTCCACCCCCTGCCCTTGATATTCTCCCGGATGTGGGCTGCATTTTGGCTGCCTTTTGGGCTGGAGCTTCTCGTGGTTTGAGGCCTGTCTTTCTCCACCCTCTGCTCTTGAAATTCTGCTGGATGTGGGCTGGATTTTGGCTGCATTTTGGGCTGCAGGTTTTCGAGATATGAGGCCTGGCTTGCTCCACCCCCTGCTCTTCATATTCTCCTGGATGTGGGCTGCATTTTGGCTGCATTTTGGGCTGGAGCTTCTCGTGGTTTGAGGCCTGGCTTGCTCCACCCCCTGCTCTTGAGATTCTCCCGGATGTGGGCTGCATTTTGGCTGCCTTTTGGGCTGGAGCTTCTCATGGTTTGAGGCCTGGCTTGCTCCACCCCCTGCTCTTGATATTCTCCCGGATGTGGGCTGCATTTTGGGTGCCTTTTGGGCTGCAGGTTTTCGAGGTATGAGGCCTGGCTTGCTCCACCCCCTGCTCTTCATATTCTCCTGGATGTGGGCTGCATTTTGGCTGCCTTTTGGGCTGGAGCTTCTCGTGGTTTGAGGCCTGGCTTGCTCCACCCCCTGCTCTTGAGATTCTCCCGGATGTGGGCTGCATTTTGGCTGCCTTTTGGGCTGGAGCTTCTCGTGGTTTGAGGCCTGGCTTGCTCCACCCTCTCTTCTTGATATTGTCTCGTATGTGGGCTGCATTTTGGCTGATTCTTGGGCTGGAGCTTCTCGTGGTTTGAGGCCTGGCTTGCTCCACCCCCTGCTCTTGAGATTCTCCCGGATGTGGGCTGCATTTTGGCTGCATTTTGGGCTGGAGCTTCTCGTGGTTTGAGGCATGCCTTGCTCCACACCCTGCTCTAGATATTCTCCCGGATGTGGGCTGCATTTTGGCTGCATTTTGGGCTGGAGCTTCTCGTGGTTTGAGGCCTGGCTTGCTCCACCCCCTGCTCTTGAGATTCTCCCGGATGTGGGCTGCATTTTGGCTGCCTTTTGGGCTGGAGCTTCTCGTGGTTTGAGGCCTGGCTTGCTCCACCCCCTGCTCTTGATATTCTCCCGGAGGTGGGCTGTATTTGGCTGCCTTTTGGGCTGGACGTTCTCGAGGTTTGAGGCCTGCCTTGCTCCACCCCCTGCTCTTGAGATTCTCCCGGAGGTGGGCTGCAAATTGGGTGCCTTTTGGGCTGGAGCTTCTCATGGTTTGAGGCCTGGCTTGCTCCACCCCCTGCTCTTGAGATTCTCCCAGATTTGGGCTGCATTTTGGCTGATTCTTGGGCTGGAGCTTCTCGTGGTTTGAGGCCTGGCTTGCTCCACCACCTGCTCTTGAGATTCTCCCGGATGTGGGCTGCATTTTGGCTGATTCTTGGGCTGGAGCTTCTCGTGGTTTGAGGCCTGGCTTGCTCCACCCCCTCCTCTTGATATTCTCCTGCATTTGGGCTGCATTTTGGCTGCCTTTTGGGCTGGAGCTTCTCGAGGTTTGAGTCCTGGCTTGCCCCACACCCTGCTCTTCATATTCTCCTGGATGTGGGCTGCATTTTGGCTGCCTTTTGGGCTGGAGCTTCTCGTGGTTTGAGGCCTGCCTTGCTCCACCCCCTGCTCTTGAGATTCTCCCGGATGTGGGCTGCATTTTGGCTGCCTTTTGGGCTGGAGCTTCTCGTGGTTTGAGGCCTGGCTTGCTGCACCCCCTGCTCTTGAGATTCTCCCGGATGTGGGCTGCATTTTGGCTGCCTTTTGGGCTGGAGCTTCTCGTGGTTTGAGGCCTGGCTTGTTCAACCCCCTGCTCTTGAAATTTTCCCAGATGTGGGCTGAATTTTGGCTGCCTTTTGGGCTGGAGCTTCTCGTGGTTTGAGGCCTGGATTCCTCCACCCCCTGCTCTTGAGATTCTCCCGGAAGTGGGCTGCATTTTGGCTGCCTTTTGGGCTGGAGCTTCTCGTGGTTTGAGGCCTGGCTTGCTCTACCCCCTCCTCTTGATATTCTCCCGCATGTGGGCTGCATTTTGGCTGCCTTTTGGGCTGGAGCTTCTCGTGGTTTGAGGCCTGGCTTGCTCCACCCCCTGCTCTTGAGATTCTCCCGGATGTGGGCTGCATTTTGGCTGCCTTTTGGGCTGGAGCTTCTCGTGGTTTGAGGCCTGGCTTGCTCCACCCCCTGCTCTTGAGATTCTCCCGGATGTGGGCTGCATTTTGGCTGCCTTTTGGGCTGGAGCTTCTCGTGGTTTGAGGCCTGCCTTGCTCCACCCCCTGCTCTTGATATTCTCCCGGAGGTGGGCTGGATTTTGGCTGCATTTTGGGCTGGAGCTTCTCGTGGTTTGAGGCCTGCCTTGCTCCACCCCCTGCCCTTGATATTCTCCCGGATGTGGGCTGCAGTTTGGCTGCCTTTTGGGCTGGAGCTTCTCGTGGTTTGAGGCCTGGCTTGCTCCACCCCCTGCTCTTGAGATTCTGCTGGATGTGGGCTGGATTTTGGCTGCATTTTGGGCTGCAGGTTTTCGAGGTATGAGGCCTGGCTTGCTCCACCCCCTACTCTTGAGATTCTCCCGGATGTGGGCTGCATTTTGGCTGCATTTTGGGCTGGAACTTCTCGTGGTTTGAGGCCTGGCTTTCTCCACACCCTGCTCTTCATATTCTCCTGTATGTGGGCTGAATTTTGGCTGCCTTTTGGGCTGGAGCTTCTCGTGGTTTGAGGCCTGCCTTGCTCCACCCCCTGCTCTTGAGATTGTCCCGGATGTGGGCTGCATTTTGGCTGCCTTTTGGGCTGGAGTTTCTCCTGGTTTGAGGCCTGGCTTGCTCCACCCCCTGCTCTTGAGATTCTCCCGGATGTGGGCTGCATTTTGGCTGCCTTTTGGGCTGGAGCTTCTCGTGGTTTGAGGCCTGGCTTGCTCCACCCCCTGCTCTTGAGATTCTCCCGGATGTGGGCTGCATTTTGGCTGCCTTTTAGGCTGGAGCTTCTCGTGGTTTGAGGCCTGGCTTGCTCCACCCCCTGCTCTTGAGATTCTCCCGGATGTGGGCTGCATTTTGGCTGATTCTTGGGCTGGAGCTTCTCGTGGTTTGAGTCCTGGCTTTCTCCACACCCTGCTCTTCATATTCTCCTGGTTGTGGGCTGCATTTTGGCTGCTTTTTGGGCTGGAGCTTCTCGTGGTTTGAGGCCTGGCTTGCTCCACCCCCTGCTCTTGAGATTCTCCCGGATGTGGGCTGCATTTTGGCTGCCTTTTGGGCTGGAGCTTCTCCTGGTTTGAGGCCTGGCTTGCTCCACCCCCTGCTCTTGAGATTCTCCAAGATTTGGTCTGCATTTTGGCTGCCTTTTGGGATGGAGCTTCTCGTGGTTTGAGGCCTGGCTTGCTCCACACCCTGCTCTTGAGATTCTCCTGGATGTGGGCTGAATTTTGGCTGCCTTTTGGGCTGGAGCTTCTCGTGGTTTGAGGCCTGGCTTGCTCCACCCCCTGCTCTTGAGATTCTCCCGGATGTGGGCTGCATTTTGGCTGCCTTTTGGGCTGGAGCTTCTCGTGGTTTGAGGCCTGGCTTGCTCCACCCCCTGCTCTTGATATTCTCCTGGATGTGGGCTGCATTTTGGCAGCCTTTTGGGCTGGACGTTCTCGAGGTTTGAGGCCTGCCTTGCTCCACCCCCTGCTCTTGAGATTCTCCCGGAGGTGGGCTGCAAATTGGGTGCATTTTGGGCTGGAGCTTCTCGTGGTTTGAGGCCTGGCTTGCTCCACCCCCTGCTCTTGATATTCTCCCGGATGTGGGCTGCATTTTGGCTGCCTTTTGGGCTGGAGCTTCTCGTGGTTTCAGGCATGGCTTGCTCCACCCCCTGCTCTTGATATTGTCCTGGATGTGAGCTGCATTTTGGCTGCCTTTGGGGCTGGAGTTTCTCGTGGTTTGAGGCCTGCCTTGCTCCACCCCCTGCTCTTGATATTCTCCCGGATGTGGGCTGCATTTTTGCTGCCTTTTGGGCTGGAGCTTCTCGTGGTTTGAGGCCTGGCTTTCTCCACACCCTGCTCTTCATATTCTCCTGGTTGTGGGCTGAATTTTGGCTGCATTTTGGGCTGGAGCTTCTCGTGGTTTGAGGCCTGGCTTGCTGCACCCCCTGCTCTTGAGATTCTCCCGGATGTGGGCTGCATTTTGGCTGCCTTTTGGGCTGGAGCTTCTCGTGGTTTGAGGCCTGCCTTGCTCTACCCCCTCCTCTTGATATTCTCCCGCATGTGGGCTGCATTTTGGCTGCCTTTTGGGCTGGAGCTTCTCGTGGTTTGAGGCCTGGCTTGCTCCACCCCCTGCTCTGGATATTCTCCCGGATGTGGGCTGCATTTTGGCTGCCTTTTGGGCTGGAGCTTCTCGTGGTTTGAGGCCTGTCTTTCTCCACCCCCTGCTCTTGATATTGTCCTGGATGTGAGCTGCATTTTGGCTGCCTTTTGGGCTGGAGCTTCTCGTGGTTTGAGGCCTGGCTTGCTCCACCCCCTGCTCTTGAGATTCTCCCGGATGTGGGCTGCATTTTCGCTGCCTTTTGGGCTGGAGCTTCTCGTGGTTTGAGGCCTGCCTTGCTCCACCCCCTGCTCTTGATATTCTCCCGGAGGTGGGCTGGATTTTGGCTGCATTTTGGGCTGGAGCTTCTCGTGGTTTGAGGCCTGCCTTGCTCCACCCCCTGCCCTTGATATTCTCCCGGATGTGGGCTGCAGTTTGGCTGCATTTTGGGCTGGAGCTTCTCGTGGTTTGAGGCCTGGCTTGCTGCACCCCCTGCTCTTGAGATTCTGCTGGATGTGGGCTGGATTTTGGCTGCATTTTGGGCTGCAGGTTTTCGAGGTATGAGGCCTGGCTTGCTCCACCCCCTGCTCTTGAGATTCTCCCGGATGTGGGCTGCATTTTGGCTGCATTTTGGGCTGGAGCTTCTCGTGGTTTGAGGCCTGGCTTTCTCCACACCCTGCTCTTCATATTCTCCTGGATGTGGGCTGAATTTTGGCTGCCTTTTGGGCTGGAGCTTCTCGTGGTTTGAGGCCTGCCTTGCTCCACCCCCTGCTCTTGAGATTCTCCCGGATGTGGGCTGCATTTTGGCTGCCTTTTGGGCTGGAGCTTCTCGTGGTTTGAGGCCTGGCTTGCTCCACCCCCTGCTCTTGAGATTCTCCTGGATGTGAGCTGCATTTTGGCTGCCTTTTGGGCTGGAGTTTCTCCTGGTTTGAGGCCTGGCTTGCTCCACCCCCTGCTCTTGAGATTCTCCCGGATGTGGGCTGTATTTTGGCTGCCTTTTGGGCTGGAGCTTCTCGTGGTTTGAGGCCTGGCTTGCTCCACCCCCTGCTCTTGAGATTCTCCCGGATGTGGGCTGCATTTTGGCTGCCTTTTGGGCTGGGGCTTCTCGTGGTTTGAGGCCTGGCTTGCTCCACCCCCTGCTCTTGACATTCTCCCGGATGTGGGCTGCATTTTGGCTGCCTTTTGGGCTGGAGTTTCTCGTGGTTTGAGGCCTGCCTTGCTCCACCCCCTGCTCTTGAGATTCTCCCGCATGTGGGCTGCATTTTGGCTGATTCTTGGGCTGGAGCTTCTCGTGGTTTGAGTCCTGGCTTTCTCCACACCCTGCTCTTCATATTCTCCTGGTTGTGGGCTGCATTTTGGCTGCCTTTTGGGCTGGAGCTTCTCGTGGTTTGAGGCCTGGCTTGCTCCACCCCCTGCTCTTGAGATTCTCCCAGATTTGGTCTGCATTTTGGCTGCCTTTTGGGCTGGAGCTTCTCGTGGTTTGAGGCCTGCCTTGCTCCACCCCCTGCTCTTGAGATTCTCCCGGATGTGGGCTGCATTTTGGCTGCCTTTTGGGCTGGAGCTTCTCCTGGTTTGAGGCCTGGCTTGCTCCACCCCCTGCTCTTGAGATTCTCCCAGATTTGGTCTGCATTTTGGCTGCCTTTTGGGCTGGAGCTTCTCGTGGTTTGAGGCCTGGCTTGCTCCACCCCCTGCTCTTGAGATTCTCCCGGATGTGGGCTGCATTTTGGCTGCCTTTTGGGCTGGAGCTTCTCCTGGTTTGAGGCCTGGCTTGCTCCACCCCCTGCTCTTGAGATTCTCCCAGATTTGGTCTGCATTTTGGCTGCCTTTTGGGCTGGAGCTTCTCGTGGTTTGAGGCCTGGCTTGCTCCACCCCCTGCTCTTGAGATTCTCCCGGATGTGGGCTGCATTTTGGCTGCCTTTTGGGCTGGAGCTTCTCGTGGTTTGAGGCCTGGCTTGCTCCACCCCCTGCTCTGGATATTCTCCCGGATGTGGGCTGCATTTTGGCTGCCTTTTGGGCTGGAGCTTCTCGTGGTTTGAGGCCTGGCTTTCTCCACACCCTGCTCTTCATATTCTCCTGGTTGTGGGCTGCATTTTGGCTGCCTTTTGGGCTGGAGCTTCTCGTGGTTTGAGGCCTGCCTTGCTCCACCCCCTGCTCTTGAGATTCTCCCGGATGTGGGCTGCATTTTGGCTGCCTTTTGGGCTGGAGCTTCTCCTGGTTTGAGGCCTGGCTTGCTCCACCCCCTGCTCTTGAGATTCTCCCAGATTTGGTCTGCATTTTGGCTGCCTTTTGGGCTGGAGCTTCTCGTGGTTTGAGGCCTGGCTTGCTCCACCCCCTGCTCTTGAGATTCTCCCGGATGTGGGCTGCATTTTGGCTGCCTTTTGGGCTGGAGCTTCTCCTGGTTTGAGGCCTGGCTTGCTCCACCCCCTGCTCTTGAGATTCTCCCAGATTTGGTCTGCATTTTGGCTGCCTTTTGGGCTGGAGCTTCTCGTGGTTTGAGGCCTGGCTTGCTCCACCCCCTGCTCTTGAGATTCTCCCGGATGTGGGCTGCATTTTGGCTGCCTTTTGGGCTGGAGCTTCTCGTGGTTTGAGGCCTGGCTTGCTCCACCCCCTGCTCTGGATATTCTCCCGGATGTGGGCTGCATTTTGGCTGCCTTTTGGGCTGGAGCTTCTCGTGGTTTGAGGCCTGTCTTTCTCCACCCCCTGCTCTTGATATTGTCCTGGATGTGAGCTGCATTTTGGCTGCCTTTTGGGCTGGAGCTTCTCGTGGTTTGAGGCCTGGCTTGCTCCACCCCCTGCTCTTGAGATTCTCCCGGATGTGGGCTGCATTTTCGCTGCATTTTGGGCTGGAGGTTCTCGTGGTTTGAGGCCTGCCTTGCTCCACCCCCTGCTCTTGATTTTCTCCCGGATGTGGGCTGGATTTTGGCTGCATTTTGGGCTGGAGCTTCTCGTGGTTTGAGGCCTGCCTTGCTCCACCCCCTGCCCTTGATATTCTCCCGGATGTGGGCTGCAGTTTGGCTGCATTTTGGGCTGGAGCTTCTCGTGGTTTGAGGCCTGGCTTGCTGCACCCCCTGCTCTTGAGATTCTGCTGGATGTGGGCTGGATTTTGGCTGCATTTTGGGCTGCAGGTTTTCGAGGTATGAGGCCTGGCTTGCTCCACCCCCTGCTCTTGAGATTCTCCCGGATGTGGGCTGCATTTTGGCTGCATTTTGGGCTGGAGCTTCTCGTGGTTTGAGGCCTGGCTTTCTCCACACCCTGCTCTTCATATTCTCCTGGATGTGGGCTGAATTTTGGCTGCCTTTTGGGCTGGAGCTTCTCGTGGTTTGAGGCCTGCCTTGCTCCACCCCCTGCTCTTGAGATTCTCCCGGATGTGGGCTGCATTTTGGCTGCCTTTTGGGCTGGAGCTTCTCGTGGTTTGAGGCCTGGCTTGCTCCACCCCCTGCTCTTGATATTCTCCTGGATGTGAGCTGCATTTTGGCTGCCTTTTGGGCTGGAGTTTCTCCTGGTTTGAGGCCTGGCTTGCTCCACCCCCTGCTCTTGAGATTCTCCCGGATGTGGGCTGCATTTTGGCTGCCTTTTGGGCTGGAGCTTCTCGTGGTTTGAGGCCTGGCTTGCTCCACCCCCTGCTCTTGAGATTCTCCCGGATGTGGGCTGCATTTTGGCTGCCTTTTGGGCTGGGGCTTCTCGTGGTTTGAGGCCTGGCTTGCTCCACCCCCTGCTCTTGAGATTCTCCCGGATGTGGGCTGCATTTTGGCTGCCTTTTGGGCTGGAGTTTCTCGTGGTTTGAGGCCTGCCTTGCTCCACCCCCTGCTCTTGAGATTCTCCCGCATGTGGGCTGCATTTTGGCTGATTCTTGGGCTGGAGCTTCTCGTGGTTTGAGTCCTGGCTTTCTCCACACCCTGCTCTTCATATTCTCATGGTTGTGGGCTGCATTTTGGCTGCCTTTTGGGCTGGAGCTTCTCGTGGTTTGAGGCCTGCCTTGCTCCACCCCCTGCTCTTGAGATTCTCCCGGATGTGGGCTGCATTTTGGCTGCCTTATGGGCTGGAGCTTCTCCTGGTTTGAGGCCTGGCTTGCTCCACCCCCTGCTCTTGAGATTCTCCCAGATTTGGTCTGCATTTTGGCTGCCTTTTGGGCTGGAGCTTCTCGTGGTTTGAGGCCTGGCTTGCTCCACACCCTGCTCTTGAGATTCTCCTGGATGTGGGCTGCATTTGGCTGCCTTTTGGGCTGGAGCTTCTCGTGGTTTGAGGCCTGGCTTGCTCCACCCCCTGCTCTTGAGATTCTCCCGGATGTGGGCTGCATTTTGGCTGCCTTTTGGGCTGGAGCTTCTCGTGGTTTGAGGCCTGGCTTGCTCCACCCCCTGCTCTTGATATTCTCCCGGAGGTGGGCTGCATTTTGGCAGCCTTTTGGGCTGGACGTTCTCGAGGTTTGAGGCCTGCCTTGCTCCACCCCCTGCTCTTGAGATTCTCCCGGAGGTGGGCTGCAAATTGGGTGCATTTTGGGCTGGAGCTTCTCGTGGTTTGAGGCCTGGCTTGCTCCACCCCCTGCTCTTGAGATTCTCCCGGATGTGGGCTGCATTTTGGCTGCCTTTTGGGCTGGAGCTTCTCGTGGTTTGAGGCCTGGCTTTCTCCACACCCTGCTCTTCATATTCTCCTGGTTGTGGGCTGAATTTTGGCTGCCTTTTGGGCTGGAGCTTCTCGTGGTTTGAGGCCTGCCTTGCTCCACCCCCTGCTCTTGAGATTCTCCCGGATGTGGGCTGCATATTGGCTGCCTTTTGGGCTGGAGCTTCTCCTGGTTTGAGGCCTGGCTTGCTCCACCCCCTGCTCTTGAGATTCTCCCAGATTTGGTCTGCATTTTGGCTGCCTTTTGGGCTGGAGCTTCTCGAGGTTTGAGGCCTGGCTTGCTCCACCCCCTGCTCTTGATATTGTCCTGGATGTGGGCTGAATTTTGGCTGCCTTTTGGGCTGGAGCTTCTCGTGGTTTGAGGCCTGGCTTGCTCCACCCCCTGCTCTTGATATTGTCCTGCATGTGGGCTGCATTTTGGGCTGGACGTTCTCGAGGTTTGAGGCCTGGCTTGCTCCACCCCCTGCTCTTGAGATTCTCACAGATGTGGTCTGCATTTTGGCTGCTTTTTGGGCTGGAGCTTCTCGTGGTTTGAGGCCTGGCTTGCTCCACCCCCTGCTCTTGAGATTCTCCCGGAGGTGGGCTGCATTTTGGCTGCCTTTTGGGCTGGAGCTTCTCGTGGTTTGAGGCCTGGCTTGCTGCACCCCCTGCTCTTGAGATTCTCCCGGATGTGGGCTGCATTTTGGCTGCCTTTTGGGCTGGAGCTTCTCGTGGTTTGAGGCCTGGCTTGTTCAACCCCCTGCTCTCGAAATTGTCCCAGATGTGGGCTGGATTTTGGCTGCCTTTTGGGCTGGAGCTTCTCGTGGTTTGAGGCCTGTCTTTCTCCACCCCCTGCTCTTGATATTGTCCTGGATGTGAGCT
Source organism: Rhynochetos jubatus (assembly GCA_027574665.1). NCBI lineage: Eukaryota > Metazoa > Chordata > Aves > Eurypygiformes > Rhynochetidae > Rhynochetos > Rhynochetos jubatus. Next base: position 2,851,779 of record CM050669.1, read on the forward strand.
GCATTTTGGCTGCCTTTTGGGCTGGAGCTTCTCGTGGTTTGAGGCCTGGCTTGCTCCACCCCCTGCTCTTGAGATTCTCCCGGATGTGGGCTGCATTTTGGCTGCGTTTTGGGCTGGAGCTTCTCGTGGTTTGAGGCCTGGCTTGCTCCACCCCCTGCTCTTGATATTCTCCCGGAGGTGGGCTGGATTTTGGCTGCATTTTGGGCTGGAGCTTCTCGTGGTTTGAGTCCTGGCTTGCTCTAACCCCCTGCCCTTGATATTCTCCCGGATGTGGGCTGCAGTTTGGATGCCTTTTGGGCTGGAGCTTCTCGTGGTTTGAGGCCTGGCTTGCTCCACCCCCTGCTCTTGAGATTCTGCTGGATGTGGGCTGGATTTTGGCTGCATTTTGGGCTGGAGCTTCTCGTGGTTTGAGGCCTGGCTTGCTCCACCCCCTGCTCGTGATATTCTCCCGGAGGTGGGCTGGATTTTGGCTGCCTTTTGGGCTGGAGCTTCTCGTGGTTTGAGGCCTGGCTTGCTCCATCCCCTGCCCTTGAGATTCTCCCGGATGTGGGCTGCATTTTGGCTGCCTTTTGGGCTGGAGCTTCTCCTGGTTTGAGGCCTGGCTTGCTCCACCCCCTGCTCTTGAGATTCTCCCAGATTTGGTCTGCATTTTGGCTGCCTTTTGGGCTGGAGCTTCTCGAGGTTTGAGGCCTGGCTTGCTCCACCCCCTGCTCTTGAGATTCTCCTGGATGTGGGCTGCATTTTGGCTGCCTTTTGGGCTGGATCTTCTCGTGGTTTGAGGCCTGCCTTGCTCCACCCCCTGCTCTTGAGATTCTCCCGGATGTGGGCTGCATTTTGGCTGCCTTTTGGGCTGGAGCTTCTCGTGGTTTGAGGCCTGGCTTGCTGCACCCCCTGCTCTTGAGATTCTCCCGGATGTGGGCTGCATTTTGGCTGCCTTTTGGGCTGGAGCTTCTCGTGGTTTGAGGCCTGGCTTGCTCCACCCCCTGCTCTTGAGATTCTCCCAGATTTGGTCTGCATTTTGGCTGCCTTTTGGGTTGGAGCTTCTCCTGGTTTGAGTCCTGGCTTGCTCCACCCCCTGCTCTTGAGATTCTCCCAGATTTGGTCTGCATTTTGGCTGCCTTTTGGGCTGGAGCTTCTCGAGGTTTGAGGCCTGGCTTGCTCCACCCCCTGCTCTTGAAATTGTCCCAGATGTGGGCTGGATTTTGGCTGCCTTTTGGGCTGGAGCTTCTCGTGGTTTGAGGCCTGGATTCCTCCACCCCCTGCTCTTGAGATTCTCCCAGAAGTGGGCTGCATTTTGGCTGCCTTTTGGGCTGGAGCTTCTCGTGGTTTGAGGCCTGCCTTGCTCTACCCCCTCCTCTTGATATTCTCCCGCATGTGGACTGCATTTTGGCTGCCTTTTGGGCTGGAGCTTCTCGTGGTTTGAGGCCTGGCTTGCTCCACCCCCTGCTCTGGATATTCTCCCGGATGTGGGCTGCATTTTGGCTGCCTTTTGGGCTGGAGCTTCTCGTGGTTTGAGGCCTGTCTTTCTCCACCCCCTGCTCTTGATATTGTCCTGGATGTGAGCTGCATTTTGGCTGCCTTTTGGGCTGGAGCTTCTCGTGGTTTGAGGCCTGGCTTGCTCCACCCCCTGCTCTTGAGATTCTCCCGGATGTGGGCTGCATTTTGGCTGCCTTTTGGGCTGGAGCTTCTCCTGGTTTGAGGCCTGGCTTGCTCCACCCCCTGCTCTTGATATTCTCAGGGAGGTGGGCTGGATTTTGGCTGCATTTTGGGCTGGAGCTTCTCGTGGTTTGAGGCCTGGCTTGCTCCACCCCCTGCCCTTGATATTCTCCCGGATGTGGGCTGCAGTTTGGCTGCCTTTTGGGCTGGAGCTTCTCATGGTTTGAGTCCTGGATTACTCCAAATCCTCCTCTTGAGATTCTGCTGGATGTGGGCTGCATTTTGGCTGCATTTTGGGCTGCAGGTTTTCGAGGTATGAGGCCTGGCTTGCTCCACCCCCTGCTCTTGAGATTCTCCCGGATGTGGGCTGCATTTTGGCTGCATTTTGGGCTGGAACTTCTCGTGGTTTGAGGCCTGGCTTTCTCCACACCCTGCTCTTCATATTCTCCTGGATGTGGGCTGAATTTTGGCTGCCTTTTGGGCTGGAGCTTCTCGTGGTTTGAGGCCTGCCTTGCTCCACCCCCTGCTCTTGAGATTCTCCCGGATGTGGGCTGCATTTTGGCTGCCTTTTGGGCTGGAGCTTCTCGAGGTTTGAGGCCTGGCTTGCTCCACCCCCTGCTCTTCATATTCTCCTGGATGTGGGCTGAATTTTGGCTGCCTTTTGGGCTGGAGCTTCTCGTGGTTTGAGGCCTGGCTTGCTCCACCCCCTGCTCTTGATATTCTCCCGGATGTGGGCTGGATTTTGGCTGCCTTTTGGGCTGGAGCTTCTCGTGGTTTGAGGCCTGGCTTGCTCCACCCCCTGCTCTTGATATTCTCCCAGATGTGGGCTGGATTTTGGCTCCATTTTGGGCTGGAGCTTCTCGTGGTTTGAGTCCTGGCTTGCTCCACCCCCTGCTCTTGAGATTCTCCCGGATGTGGGCTGCATTTTGGCTGCCTTTTGGGCTGGAGCTTCTCGTGGTTTGAGGCCTGGCTTGCTCCACCCCCTGCTCTTGATATTGTCCTGGATGTGAGCTGCATTTTGGCTGCCTTTTGGGCTGTAGTTTCTCCTGGTTTGAGGCCTCCCTTGCTCCACCCCCTGCTCTTGAGATTCTCCCGGATGTGGGCTGCATTTTGGCTGCCTTTTGGGCTGGAGCTTCTCGTGGTTTGAGGCCTGGCTTGCTCCACCCCCTGCTCTTGAGATTCTCCTGGATGTGGCCTGCATTTTGGCTGCCTTTTAGGCTGGAGCTTCTCGTGGTTTGAGGCCTGGCTTGCTCCACCCCCTGCTCTTGAGATTCTCCCGGATGTGGGCTGCATTTTGGCTGCCTTTTGGGCTGGAGTTTCTCGTGGTTTGATGCCTGGCTTGCTCCACCCCCTGCTCTTGAGATTCTCCCAGATTTGGTCTGCATTTTGGCTGCCTTTTGGGCTGGAGCTTCTCGTGGTTTGAGGCCTGGCTTGCTCCACACCCTGCTCTTGAGATTCTCCCGGATGTGGGCTGCATTTTGGCTGCCTTTTGGGCTGGAGCTTCTCCTGGTTTGAGGCCTGGCTTGCTCCACCCCCTGCTCTTGAGATTCTCCCAGATTTGGTCTGCATTTTGGCTGCCTTTTGGGCTGGAGCTTCTCGTGGTTTGAGCCCTGGCTTGCTCCACACCCTGCTCTTGAGATTCTCCCGCATGTGGGCTGCATTTTGGCTCCCTTTTGGGCTGAAGCTTCTCGTGGTTTGAGGCCTGGCTTGCTCCACCCCCTGCTCTTGACATTCTCCCGGAGGTGGGCTGCATTTTGGCTGATTCTTGGGCTGGAGCTTCTCGTGGTTTGAGGCCTGGCTTGCTCCACCCCCTGCTCTTGAGATTCTCCCGGATGTGGGCTGCATTTTGGCTGCCTTTTGGGCTGGAGGTTCTCGTGGTTTGAGGCCTGGCTTGCTCCACCCCCTGCTCATGATATTCTCCCGGAGGTGGGCTGCATTTTGGCAGCCTTTTGGGCTGGACGTTCTCGAGGTTTGAGGCCTGCCTTGCTCCACCCCCTGCTCTTGAGATTCTCCTGGAGGTGGGCTGCAAATTGGGTGCATTTTGGGCTGGAGCTTCTCGTGGTTTGAGGCCTGGCTTGCTGCACCCCCTGCTCTTGAGATTCTCCCGGAAGTGGGCTGCATTTTGGCTGCGTTTTGGGCTGGAGCTTCTCGTGGTTTGAGGCCTGCCTTGCTCCACCCCCTGCTCTTGATATTCTCCCGGATGTGGGCTGGATTTTGGCTGCCTTTTGGGCTGGAGCTTCTCGTGGTTTGAGGCCTGGCTTGCTCCACCCCCTGCTCTGGATATTCTCCCGGATGTGGGCTGAATTTTGGCTGCCTTTTGGGCTGGAGCTTCTCGTGGTTTGAGGCCTGTCTTTCTCCACCCCCTGCTCTTGATATTGTCCTGGATGTGAGCTGCATTTTGGCTGCATTTTGGGCTGGAGCTTCTCGTGGTTTGAGGCCTGGCTTGCTCCACCCCCTGCTCTTGAGATTCTCCCGGATGTGGGCTGGATTTTGGCTTTCTTTTGGGCTGGAGCTTCTCGAGGTTTGAGGCCTGGCTTGCTCCACCCCTGCTCCTCATATTCTCCTGAATGTGGGCTGAATTTTGGCTGCCTTTTGGGCTGGAGCTTCTCGTGGTTTGAGGCCTGGCTTGCTCCACCCCCTGCTCTTGATATTCTCCCGGATGTGGGCTGCATTTTGGCTGCCTTTTGGGCTGGAGCTTCTCGTGGTTTGAGGCCTGGCTTGCTCCACCCCCTGCTCTTGATATTCTCCCGGATGTGGGCTGGATTTTGGCTCCATTTTGGGCTGGAGCTTCTCGTGGTTTGAGGCCTGGCTTGCTCCACCCCCTGCTCTTGAGATTCTCCCGGATGTGGGCTGCATTTTGGCTGCCTTTTGGGCTGGAGCTTCTCGAGGTTTGAGGCCTGGCTTGCTCCACCCCCTGCTCTTGATATTGTCCTGGATGTGAGCTGCATTTTGGCTGCCTTTTGGGCTGGAGCTTTTCGAGGTTTGAGGCCTGGCTTGCTCCACCCCCTGCTCTTGAGATTCGCCCGGATGTGGGCTGCATTTTGGCTGCCTTTTGGGCTGGAGCTTCTCGTGGTTTGAGGCCTGGCTTGCTCCACCCCCTGCTCTTGAGATTCTCCTGGATGTGGGCTGCATTTTGGCTGCCTTTTAGGCTGGAGCTTCTCGTGGTTTGAGGCCTGCCTTGCTCCACCCCCTGCTCTTGAGATTCTCCCGGATGTGGCCTGCTTTTTGGCTGCCTTTTGGGCTGGAGCTTCTCGTGGTTTGAGGCCTGGCTTGCTCCACCCCCTGCTCTTAAGATTCTCCCAGATTTGGTCTGCATTTTGGCTGCCTTTTGGGCTGGAGCTTCTCGTGGTTTGAGGCCTGGCTTGCTCGAACCCCCTGCCCTTGATATTCTCCCAGATGTGGGCTGCATTTTGGCTGCCTTTTGGGCTGGAGCTTCTCGTGGTTTGAGGCCTGGCTTGCTCCACCCCCTGCTCTTGAGATTCTCCCGGATGTGGGCTGCATTTTGGCTGCCTTTTGGGCTGGAGCTTCTCGTGGTTTGAGGCCTGGCTTGCTCCACCCCCTGCTCTTGATATTCTCCCGGAGGTGGGCTGCATTTTGGCTGCCTTTTGGGCTGGAAGTTCTCGAGGTTTGAGGCCTGGCTTGCTCCACCCCCTGCTCTTGAGATTCTCCCGGAGGTGGGCTGCAAATTGGCTGCCTTTTGGGCTGGAGCTTCTCGTGGTTTGAGGCCTGGCTTGCTCCACCCCCTGCTCTTGATATTCTCCCGGATGTGGGCTGCATTTTGGCTGCCTTTTGGGCTGGAGCTTCTCGTGGTTTGAGTCCTGCCTTGCTCCACCCCCTGCTCTTGAGATTCTCCCGGATGTGGGCTGCATTTTGGCTGCCTTTTGGGCTGGAGCTTCTCGTGGTTTGAGGCCTGGCTTGCTCCACCCCCTGCTCTTGATATTCTCCCGCATGTGGGCTGGATTTTGGCTGTCTTTTGGGCTGGAGCTTCTCGTGGTTTGAGGCCTGGCTTGCTCCACCCCCTGCCCTTGATATTCTCCCGGATGTGGGCTGCATTTTGGCTGCCTTTTGGGCTGGAGCTTCTCATGGTTTGAGGCCTGGCTTGCCCCACCCCCTGTTCTTGAGATTCTCCTGGATGTGGGCTGCATTTTGGCTGCCTTTTGGTCTGGAGCTTCTCGTGGTTTGAGGCCTGGCTTGCTCCATCCCCTGCCCTTGATATTCTCCCGGATGTGGGCTGCATTTTGGCTGCCTTTTGGGCTGGAGCTTCTCGAGGTTTGAGGCCTGGCTTGCTCCATCCCCTGCCCTTGATATTCTCCCGGATGTGGGCTGCATTTTGGCTGCCTTTTGGGCTGGAGCTTCTCGAGGTTTGAGGCCTGCCTTGCTCTACCCCCTGCTCTTCATATTCTCCTGGATGTGGGCTGCATTTTGGCTGCCTTTTGGGCTGGAGCTTCTCGTGGTTTGAGGCCTGGCTTGCTCCACCCCCTGCTCTTGAGATTCTCCCGGATGTGGGCTGCATTTTGGCTGAAACTTGGGCTGGAGCTTCTCGTGGTTTGAGGCCTGGCTTGCTCCACCCCCTGCTCTTGATATTGTCCTGGATGTGAGCTGCATTTTGGCTGCCTTTTGGGCTGGAGCTTCTCGTGGTTTGAGGCCTGGCTTGCTCCACCCCCTGCTCTTGATATTCTCCCGGAGGTGGGCTGCATTTTGGCTGCATTTTGGGCTGGAGCTTCTCGTGGTTTGAGGCCTGGCTTGCTCCACCCCCTGCCCTTGATATTCTTCCGGATGTGGGCTGCATTTTGGCTGCCTTTTGGGCTGGACCTTCTCGTGGTTTGAGGCCTGGCTTGCTCCACCCCCTGCTCTTGAGATTCTCCCGGATGTGGGCTGCATTTTGGCTGCCTTTTGGGCTGGAGCTTCTCGTGGTTTGAGGCCTGGCTTGCTCCACCCCCTGCTCTTGAGATTCTCCCGGATGTGGGCTGCATTTTGGCTGCCTTTTGGGCTGGAGCTTCTCGTGGTTTGAGGCCTGGATTGCTCCACCCCCTGCTCTTGAGATTCTGCTGAATGTGGGCTGGATTTTGGCTGCATTTTGGGCTGCAGGTTTTCGAGGTATGAGGCCTGGCTTGCTCCACGCCCTGCTCTTGAGATTCTCCTGGATGTGGGCTGCATTTTGGCTGCCTTTTGGTCTGGAGCTTCTCGTGGTTTGAGGCCTGGCTTGCTCCATCCCCTGCCCTTGATATTCTCCCGGATGTGGGCTGCATTTTGGCTGCATTTTGGGCTGGAGCTTCTCGAGGTTTGAGGCCTGGCTTGCTCCACACCCTGCTCTTCATATTCTCCTGGATGTGGGCTGAATTTTGGCTGCCTTTTGGGCTGGAGCTTCTCGTGGTTTGAGGCCTGGCTTGCTCCACGCCCTGCTCTTGATATTCTCCCGCATGTGGGCTGGATTTTGGCTCCATTTTGGGCTGGAGCTTCTCGTGGTTTGAGGCCTGGCTTGCTCCACCCCCTGCTCTTGAGATTCTCCCGGATGTGGGCTGCATTTTGGCTGCCTTTTGGGCTGGAGCTTCTCGTGGTTTGAGGCCTGGCTTGCTCCACCCCCTGCTCTCGAGATTCTCTCGGAGGTGGGCTGGAGTTTGGCTGCCTTTTGGGCTGGAGCTTCACCTGGTTTGAGGCCTGCCTTGCTCCACACCCTGCTCTTGAGATTCTCCTCCAGGTGGGCTGAATTTTGGCTGCCTTTTGGGCTGGAGCTTCTCGTGGTTTAAGGCCTGGCTTTCTCCACTTCCTGCTCTTGAGATTCTGCTGGATGTGGGCTGAATTTTGGCTGCCTTTTGGGCTGGAGCTTCTCGAGGTTTGAGGCCTGGCTTGCTCCACACCCTGCTCTTGAGATTCTCCCGGATGTGGGCTGCATTTTGGCTGCCTTTTGGGCTGGAGCTTCTCGTGGTTTGAGGCCTGGCTTGCTCCACCCCCTGCTCTTGAGATTCTCCTGGATTTGGGCTGCATTTTGGCTGCCTTTTGGGCTGTAGCTTCTCGAGGTTTGATGCCTGCCTTGCTCTACCCCCTGCTCTTCATATTCTCCTGGATGTGGGCTGCATTTTGGCAGCCTTTTGGGCTGGAGCTTCTCGTGGTTTGAGGCCTGCCTTGCTCCACCCCCTACTCTTGAGATTCTCCCGCATGTGGGCTGCATTTTGGCTGCCTTTTGGGCTGGAGCTTCTCGTGGTTTGAGGCCTGTCTTTCTCCACCCCCTGCTCTTGATATTGTCCTGGATGTGAGCTGCATTTTGGCTGCCTTTTGGGCTGGAGCTTCTCGTGGTTTGAGGCCTGGCTTGCTCCACCCCCTGCTCTTGAGATTCTCCCGGATGTGGGCTGCATTTTGGCTGCCTTTTGGGCTGGAGCTTCTCGTGGTTTGAGGCCTGGCTTGCTCCACCCCCTGCTCTTGAGATTCTCCCGGAGGTGGGCTGGATTTTGGCTGCCTTTTGGGCTGGACCTTCTCGTGGTTTGAGGCCTGGCTTGCTCCACCCCCTGCTCTTGATATTCTCCCGGATGTGGGCTGCATTTTGGCTGCCTTTTGGGCTGGAGCTTCTCGTGGTTTGAGGCCTGGCTTGCCCCACCCCCTGTTCTTGAGATTCTCCTGGATGTGGGCTGCATTTTGGCTGCCTTTTGGGCTGGAGCTTCTCGTGGTTTGAGGCCTGGATTGCTCCACCCCCTGCTCTTGAGATTCTGCTGGATGTGGGCTGGATTTTGGCTGCATTTTGGGCTGCAGGTTTTCGAGGTATGAGGCCTGGCTTGCTCCACCCCCTGCTCTTGAGATTCTCCTGGATGTGGGCTGCATTTTGGCTGCCTTTTGGTCTGGAGCTTCTCGTGGTTTGAGGCCTGGCTTGCTCCATCCCCTGCCCTTGATATTCTCCCGGATGTGGGCTGCATTTTGGCTGCCTTTTGGGCTGGAGCTTCTCGAGGTTTGAGGCCTGCCTTGCTCTACCCCCTGCTCTTCATATTCTCCTGGATGTGGGCTGCATTTTGGCTGCCTTTTGGGCTGGAGCTTCTCGTGGTTTGAGGCCTGGCTTGCTCCACCCCCTGCTCTTGAGATTCTCCCGGATGTGGGCTGCATTTTGGCTGCCTTTTGGGCTGGAGCTTCTCGAGGTTTGAGGCCTGTCTTTCTCCACCCCCTGCTCTTGATATTGTCCTGGATGTGAGCTGCATTTTGGCTGCGTTTTGGGCTGGAGCTTCTCGTGGTTTGAGGCCTGGCTTGCTCCACACCCTGCTCTTGACATTCTCCCGGATGTGGGCTGCATTTTGGCTGCCTTTTGGGTTGGAGCTTCTCGTGGTTTGAGGCCTGGCTTGCTCCACCCCCTGCTCTTGATATTCTCCCGGAGGTGGGCTGGATTTTGGCTGCATTTTGGGCTGGAGCTTCTCGTGGTTTGAGGCCTGGCTTGCTCCACCCCCTGCCCTTGATATTCTCCCGGATGTGGGCTGCATTTTGGCTGCCTTTTGGGCTGGAGCTTCTCATGGTTTGAGGCCTGGCTTGCCCCACCCCCTGTTCTTGAGATTCTCCTGGATGTGGGCTGCATTTTGGCTGCCTTTTGGGCTGGAGATTCTCGTGGTTTGAGGCCTGGATTGCTCCACCCCCTGCTCTTGAGATTCTGCTGGATGTGGGCTGGATTTTGGCTGCATTTTGGGCTGCAGGTTTTCGAGGTATGAGGCCTGGCTTGCTCCACCCCCTGCTCTTGAGATTCTCCCGGATGTGGGCTGCATTTTGGCTGCCTTTTGGTCTGGAGCTTCTCGTGGTTTGAGGCCTGGCTTGCTCCATCCCCTGCCCTTGATATTCTCCCGGATGTGGGCTGCATTTTGGCTGCCTTTTGGGCTGGAGCTTCTCGAGGTTTGAGGCCTGGCTTGCTCCACACCCTGCTCTTCATATTCTCCTGGATGTGGGCTGAATTTTGGCTGCCTTTTGGGCTGGAGCTTCTCGTGGTTTGAGGCCTGTCTTGCTCCACGCCCTGCTCTTGATATTCTCCCGCATGTGGGCTGGATTTTGGCTGCCTTTTGGGCTGGAGCTTCTCTTGGTTTGAGGCCTGGCTTGCTCCACCCCCTGCTCTTGATATTCTCCCGGATGTGGGCTGGATTTTGGCTGCCTTTTGGGCTGGAGCTTCTCGTGGTTTGAGGCCTGGCTTGCTCCACCCCCTGCTCTTGATATTCTCCCGGATGTGGGCTGCATTTTGGCAGCATTTTGGGCTGGAGCTTCTCGTGGTTTGAGGCCTGGCTTGCTCCACCCCCTGCTCTTGATATTGTCCTGGATATGAGCTGCATTTTGGCTGCCTTTTGGGCTGGAGTTTCTCGTGGTTTGAGGCCTGCCTTGCTCCACCCCCTGCTCTTGAGATTCTCCCGCATGTGGGCTGCATTTTGGCTGCCTTTTGGGCTGGAGCTTCTCCTGGTTTGAGGCCTGGCTTGCTCCACCCCCTGCTCTTGAGATTCTCCCAGATTTGGTCTGCATTTTGGCTGCCTTTTGGGCTGGAGCTTCTCGAGGTTTGAGGCCTGGCTTGCTCCACACACTGCTCTTGAGATTCTCCTGGATGTGGGCTGAATTTTGGCTGCCTTTTGGGCTGGAGCTTCTCGTGGTTTGAGGCCTGGCTTGCTCCACCCCCTGCTCTTGAGATTCTCCCGGAGGTGGGCTGCATTTTGGCTGCCTTTTGGGCTGGAGCTTTTCGTGGTTTGAGGCCTGGCTTGCTCCACTCCCTGCTCTTGATATTCTCCCGGAGGTGGGCTGCATTTTGGCTGCCTTTACGCTGGACGTTCTCGAGGTTTGAGGCCTGCATTGCTCCACCCCCTGCTCTTGAGATTCTCCCGGATGTGGGCTGCATTTTGGCTGCCTTTTGGGCTGGAGCTTCTCGTGGTTTGAGGCCTGGCTTTCTCCACCCCTTGCTCTTGATATTTTCCTGGATGTGAGCTGCATTTTGGCTGCCTTTTGGGCTGGAGTTTCTCGTGGTTTGAGGCCTGCCTTGCTCCACCCCCTGCTCTTGAGATTCTCCCGGATGTGGGCTGCATTTTTGCTGCCTTTTGGGCTGGAGCTTCTCGTGGTTTGAGGCCTGGCTTTCTCCACACCCTGCTCTTCATATTCTCCTGGTTGTGGGCTGAATTTTGGCTGCCTTTTGGGCTGGAGCTTCTCGTGGTTTGAGGCCTGCCTTGCTCCACCCCCTGCTCTTGAGATTCTCCCGGATGTGGGCTGCATTTTGGCTGCCTTTTGGGCTGGAGCTTCTCGTGGTTTGAGGCCTGGCTTGCTCCACCCCCTGCTCTTGAGATTCTCCTGGATTTGGGCTGCATTTTGGCTGCCTTTTGGGCTGGAGCTTCTCGAGGTTTGAGGCCTGCCTTGCTCTACCCCCTGCTCTTCATATTCTCCTGGATGTGGGCTGCATTTTGGCTGCCTTTTGGGCTGGAGCTTCTCGTGGTTTGAGGCCTGGCTTGCTCCACCCCCTGCTCTTGAGATTCTCCCGGATGTGGGCTGCATTTTGGCTGCCTTTTGGGCTGGAGCTTCTCGTGGTTTGAGGCCTGGCTTGCTCCACCCCCTGCCCTTGATATTCTCCCGGAGGTGGGCTGCATTTTGGCTGCCTTTTGGGCTGGAGCTTCTCATGGTTTGAGGCCTGCCTTGCTCCACCCCCTGTTCTTGAGATTCTCCTGGATGTGGGCTGCATTTTGGCTGCCTTTTGGGCTGGAGCTTCTCGTGGTTTGAGGCCTGGATTGCTCCACCCCCTGCTCTTGAGATTCTGCTGGATGTGGGCTGGATTTTGGCTGCATTTTGGGCTGCAGGTTTTCGAGGTATGAGGCCTGGCTTGCTCCACCCCCTGCTCTTGAGATTCTCCCGCATGTGGGCTGCATTTTGGCTGCATTTTGGGCTGGAGCTTCTCGTGGTTTGAGGCCTGGCTTGCTCCACCCCCTGCTCTTGAGATTCTCCTGGATGTGGGCTGCATTTTGGCTGCCTTTTGGTCTGGAGCTTCTCGTGGTTTGAGGCCTGGCTTGCTCCATCCCCTGCCCTTGATATTCTCCCGGATGTGGGCTGCATTTTGGCTGCCTTTTGGGCTGGAGCTTCTCCTGGTTTGAGGCCTGGCTTTCTCCACCCCCTGCTCTTGAAATTCTGCTGGATGTGGGCTGGATTTTGGCTGCCTTTTGGGCTGGAGCTTCTCGAGGTTTGAGGCCTGGATTGCTCCACCCCCTGCTCTTGAGATTCTGCTGGATGTGGGCTGGATTTTGGCTGCATTTTGGGCTGCAGGTTTTCGAGGTATGAGGCCTGGCTTGCTCCACCCCCTGCTCTTGAGATTCTCCCGGATGTGGGTGCATTTTGGCTGCCTTTTGGGCTGGAGCTTCTCGTGGTTTGAGGCCTGGCTTGCTCCACACCCTGCCCTTCATATTCTCCCGGATGTGGGCTGGATTTTGGCTGTCTTCTGGGCTGGAGCTTCTCGTGGTTTGAGGCCTGGCTTGCTCCACCCCCTGCTCTTGAGATTCTCCCGGAAGTGGGCTGCATTTTGGCTGCCTTGTGGTCTGGAGCTTCTCGTGGTTTGAGGCCTGGCTTGCTCCACCCCCTGCTCTTGATATTCTCCCGGAGGTGGGCTGCAAATTGGATGCCTTTTGGGCTGGAGCTTCTTGTGGTTTGAGGCCTGGCTTGCTCTACCCCCTGCTCTTGATATTCTCCCGGATGTGGGCTGCATTTTGGCTGCATTTTGGGCTGGAGCTTCTCGTGGTTTGAGGCCTGCCTTGCTCTACCCCCTGCTCTTGATATTCTCCCGGAGGTGGGCTGCATTTTGGCTGCCTTTTGGGCTGGAGCTTCTCGTGGTTTGAGGCCTGGCTTGCTCCACCCCCTGCTCTTGAGATTCTCCTGGATGTGGGCTGCATTTTGGCTGCCTTTTGGGCTGGAGCTTCTCGTGGTTTGAGGCCTGGCTTGCTCCACCCCCTGCCCTTGATATTCTCCCGGAGGTGGGCTGCATTTTGGCTGCCTTTTGGGCTGGAGCTTCTCATGGTTTGAGGCCTGCCTTGCTCCACCCCCTGTTCTTGAGATTCTCCTGGATGTGGGCTGCATTTTGGCTGCCTTTTGGGCTGGAGCTTCTCGTGGTTTGAGGCCTGGATTGCTCCACCCCCTGCTCTTGAGATTCTGCTGGATGTGGGCTGGATTTTGGCTGCATTTTGGGCTGCAGGTTTTCGAGGTATGAGGCCTGGCTTGCTCCACACCCTGCTCTTGAGATTCTCCCGCATGTGGGCTGCATTTTGGCTGCATTTTGGGCTGGAGCTTCTCGTGGTTTGAGGCCTGGCTTGCTCCACCCCCTGCTCTTGAGATTCTCCCGGATGTGGGCTGCATTTTGGCTGCCTTTTGGGCTGGAGCTTCTCGTGGTTTGAGGCCTGGCTTGCTCCATCCCCTGCCCTTGATATTCTCCAGGATGTGGGCTGCATTTTGGCTGCCTTTTGGGCTGGAGCTTCTCCTGGTTTGAGGCCTGGCTTTCTCCACCCCCTGCTCTTGAAATTCTGCTGGATGTGGGCTGGATTTTGGCTGCCTTTTGGGCTGGAGATTCTCGTGGTTTGAGGCCTGCCTTGCTCCACCCCCTGCTCTTGAGATTCTTCCGGATGTGGGCTGCATTTTGGCTGCCTTTTGGGCTGGAGCTTCTCGAGGTTTGAGGCCTGGCTTGCTCCACACCCTGCTCTTCATATTCTCCTGGATGTGGGCTGAATTTTGGCTGCCTTTTGGGCTGGAGCTTCTCGTGGTTTGAGGCCTGCCTTGCTCTACCCCCTGCTCTTCATATTCTCCTGGATGTGGGCTGCATTTTGGCTGCCTTTTGGGCTCGAGCTTCTCGTGGTTTGAGGCCTGGCTTGCTCCACCCCCTGCTCTTGAGATTCTCCCGGATGTGGGCTGCATTTTGGCTGCCTTTTGGGCTGGAGCTTCTCGTGGTTTGAGGCCTGGCTTGCTCCACCCCCTGCCCTTGATATTCTCCCGGAGGTGGGCTGCATTTTGGCTGCCTTTTGGGCTGGAGCTTCTCATGGTTTGAGGCCTGCCTTGCTCCACCCCCTGTTCTTGAGATTCTCCTGGATGTGGGCTGCATTTTGGCTGCCTTTTGGGCTGGAGCTTCTCGTGGTTTGAGGCCTGGATTGCTCCACCCCCTGCTCTTGAGATTCTGCTGGATGTGGGCTGGATTTTGGCTGCATTTTGGGCTGCAGGTTTTCGAGGTATGAGGCCTGGCTTGCTCCACCCCCTGCTCTTGAGATTCTCCCGCATGTGGGCTGCATTTTGGCTGCATTTTGGGCTGGAGCTTCTCGTGGTTTGAGGCCTGGCTTGCTCCACCCCCTGCTCTTGAGATTCTCCTGGATGTGGGCTGCATTTTGGCTGCCTTTTGGTCTGGAGCTTCTCGTGGTTTGAGGCCTGGCTTGCTCCATCCCCTGCCCTTGATATTCTCCCGGATGTGGGCTGCATTTTGGCTGCCTTTTGGGCTGGAGCTTCTCCTGGTTTGAGGCCTGGCTTTCTCCACCCCCTGCTCTTGAAATTCTGCTGGATGTGGGCTGGATTTTGGCTGCCTTTTGGGCTGGAGCTTCTCGAGGTTTGAGGCCTGGATTGCTCCACCCCCTGCTCTTGAGATTCTGCTGGATGTGGGCTGGATTTTGGCTGCATTTTGGGCTGCAGGTTTTCGAGGTATGAGGCCTGGCTTGCTCCACCCCCTGCTCTTGAGATTCTCCCGGATGTGGGTGCATTTTGGCTGCCTTTTGGGCTGGAGCTTCTCGTGGTTTGAGGCCTGGCTTGCTCCACACCCTGCCCTTCATATTCTCCCGGATGTGGGCTGGATTTTGGCTGTCTTCTGGGCTGGAGCTTCTCGTGGTTTGAGGCCTGGCTTGCTCCACCCCCTGCTCTTGAGATTCTCCCGGAAGTGGGCTGCATTTTGGCTGCCTTGTGGTCTGGAGCTTCTCGTGGTTTGAGGCCTGGCTTGCTCCACCCCCTGCTCTTGATATTCTCCCGGAGGTGGGCTGCAAATTGGATGCCTTTTGGGCTGGAGCTTCTTGTGGTTTGAGGCCTGGCTTGCTCTACCCCCTGCTCTTGATATTCTCCCGGATGTGGGCTGCATTTTGGCTGCATTTTGGGCTGGAGCTTCTCGTGGTTTGAGGCCTGCCTTGCTCTACCCCCTGCTCTTGATATTCTCCCGGAGGTGGGCTGCATTTTGGCTGCCTTTTGGGCTGGAGCTTCTCGTGGTTTGAGGCCTGGCTTGCTCCACCCCCTGCTCTTGAGATTCTCCCGGATGTGGGCTGCATTTTGGCTGCCTTTTGGGCTGGAGCTTCTCGTGGTTTGAGGCCTGGCTTGCTCCACCCCCTGCCCTTGATATTCTCCCGGAGGTGGGCTGCATTTTGGCTGCCTTTTGGGCTGGAGCTTCTCATGGTTTGAGGCCTGCCTTGCTCCACCCCCTGTTCTTGAGATTCTCCTGGATGTGGGCTGCATTTTGGCTGCCTTTTGGGCTGGAGCTTCTCGTGGTTTGAGGCCTGGATTGCTCCACCCCCTGCTCTTGAGATTCTGCTGGATGTGGGCTGGATTTTGGCTGCATTTTGGGCTGCAGGTTTTCGAGGTATGAGGCCTGGCTTGCTCCACACCCTGCTCTTGAGATTCTCCCGCATGTGGGCTGCATTTTGGCTGCATTTTGGGCTGGAGCTTCTCGTGGTTTGAGGCCTGGCTTGCTCCACCCCCTGCTCTTGAGATTCTCCCGGATGTGGGCTGCATTTTGGCTGCCTTTTGGGCTGGAGCTTCTCGTGGTTTGAGGCCTGGCTTGCTCCATCCCCTGCCCTTGATATTCTCCAGGATGTGGGCTGCATTTTGGCTGCCTTTTGGGCTGGAGCTTCTCCTGGTTTGAGGCCTGGCTTTCTCCACCCCCTGCTCTTGAAATTCTGCTGGATGTGGGCTGGATTTTGGCTGCCTTTTGGGCTGGAGATTCTCGTGGTTTGAGGCCTGCCTTGCTCCACCCCCTGCTCTTGAGATTCTTCCGGATGTGGGCTGCATTTTGGCTGCCTTTTGGGCTGGAGCTTCTCGAGGTTTGAGGCCTGGCTTGCTCCACACCCTGCTCTTCATATTCTCCTGGATGTGGGCTGAATTTTGGCTGCCTTTTGGGCTGGAGCTTCTCCTGGTTTGAGGCCTGTCTTGCTCCACGCCCTGCTCTTGATATTCTCCCGCATGTGGGCTGGATTTTGGCTGCCTTTTGGGCTGGAGCTTCTCTTGGTTTGAGGCCTGGCTTGCTGCACCCCCTGCTCTTGATATTCTCCCGGATGTGGCCTGGATTTTGGCTCCATTTTGGGCTGGAGCTTCTCGTGGTTTGAGGCCTGGCTTGCTCCACCCCCTGCTCTTGAGATTCTCCCGGATGTGGGCTGCATTTTGGCTGCCTTTTGGGCAGGAGCTTCTCGTGGTTTGAGGCCTGGCTTGCTCCACACCCTGCTCTTGAGATTCTCCTGCATGTGGGCTGCATTTTGGCTGCCTTTTGGGCTGGAGTTTCTCCTGGTTTGAGGCCTGCCTTGCTCCACCCCCTGCTCTTGAGATTCTCCCGGATGTGGGCTGCATTTTGGCTGCCTTTTGGGCTGGAGCTTCTCGTGGTTTGAGGCCTGGCTTGCTCCACCCCCTGCTCTTGAGATTCTCCTGGATGTGGGCTGCATTTTGGCTGCCTTTTAGGCTGGAGCTTCTCGTGGTTTGAGGCCTGGCTTGCTCCACCCCCTGCTCTTGATATTTTCCTGGATGTGAGCTGCATTTTGGCTGCGTTTTGGGCTGGAGTTTCTCGTGGTTTGAGGCCTGCCTTGCTCCACCCCCTGCTCTTGAGATTCTCCCGGATGTGGGCTGCATTTTTGCTGCCTTTTGGGCTGGAGCTTCTCGTGGTTTGAGGCCTGGCTTTCTCCACACCCTGCTCTTCATATTCTCCTGGTTGTGGGCTGAATTTTGTCGGCCTTTTGGGCTGGAGCTTCTCGTGGTTTGAGGCCTGCCTTGCTCCACCCCCTGCTCTTGAGATTCTCCCGGATGTGGGCTGCATTTTGGCTGCCTTTTGGGCTGGAGCTTCTCGTGGTTTGAGGCCTGGCTTGCTCCACCCCCTGCTCTTGATATTCTCCCGGAGGTGGGCTGCATTTTGGCTGCCTTTTGGGCTGGACGTTCTCGAGGTTTGAGGCCTGCCTTGCTCCACCCCCTGCTCTTGAGATTCTCCCGGAGGTGGGCTGTAAATTGGGTGCCTTTTGGGCTGGAGCTTCTCGTGGTTTGAGGCCTGGCTTTCTCCACCCCCTGCTCTTGATATTTTCCTGGATGTGAGCTGCATTTTGGCTGCCTTTTGGGCTGGAGTTTCTCGTGGTTTGAGGCCTGCCTTGCTCCACCCCCTGCTCTTGAGATTCTCCCGGATGTGGGCTTCATTTTTGCTGCCTTTTGGGCTGGAGCTTCTCGTGGTTTGAGGCCTGGCTTTCTCCACACCCTGCTCTTCATATTCTCCTGGTTGTGGGCTGAATTTTGGCTGCATTTTGGGCTGGAGCTTCTCGTGGTTTGAGGCCTGCCTTGCTCCACCCCCTGCTCTTGAGATTCTCCCGGATGTGGGCTGCATTTTGGCTGCCTTTTGGGCTGGAGCTTCTCGTGGTTTGAGGCCTGGCTTGCTCCACCCCCTGCTCTTGAGATTCTCCCAGATTTGGTCTGCATTTTGGCTGCCTTTTGGGCTGGAGCTTCTCGAGGTTTGAGGCCTGGCTTGCTCCACACCCTGCTCTTGAGATTCTCCCGGATGTGGGCTGGATTTTGGCTGCCTTTTGGGCTGGAGCTTCTCGTGGTTTGAGGCCTGGCTTGCTCCACCCCCTGCTCTTGATATTCTCCCGGAGGTGGGCTGCATTTTGGCTGCCTTTTGGGCTGGACGTTCTCGAGGTTTGAGGCCTGCCTTGCTCCACCCCCTGCTCTTGAGATTCTCCCGGAGGTGGGCTGCAAATTGGGTGCATTTTGGGCTGGAGCTTCTCGTGGTTTGAGGCCTGGCTTCCTCCACCCCCTGCTCTTGAGATTCTCCCAGATTTGGGCTGCATTTTGGCTGCCTTTTGGGCTGGAGCTTCTCGTGGTTTGAGGCCTGGCTTGCTCCACCCCCTGCTCTTGAGATTCTCCCGCATGTGGGCTGCATTTTGGCTGATTCTTGGGCTGGAGCTTCTCGTGGTTTGAGGCCTGGCTTGCTCTACCCCCTGCTCTTGAGATTCTCCCGGATGTGGGCTGCATTTTGGCTGCGTTTTGGGCTGGAGCTTCTCGTGGTTTGAGGCCTGGCTTGCTCCACCCCCTGCTCTTGAGATTCTCCTGGATGTGGGCTGCATTTTGGCTGATTCTTGGGCTGGAGCTTCTCGTGGTTTGAGGCCTGGCTTGCTCCACCCCCTGCTCTTGAGATTCTCCTGGATGTGGGCTGCATTTTGGCTGATTCTTGGGCTGGAGCTTCTCGAGGTTTGAGGCCTGCCTTTCTCCACCCCCTGCTCTTGAGATTCTCCCGGATGTGGGCTGCATTTTGGCTGCCTTTTGGGCTGGAGCTTCTCGTGGTTTGAGGCCTGGCTTGCTCCACCCCCTGCTCTTGATATTTTCCTGGATGTGAGCTGCATTTTGGCTGCGTTTTGGGCTGGAGTTTCTCGTGGTTTGAGGCCTGCCTTGCTCCACCCCCTGCTCTTGAGATTCTCCCGGATGTGGGCTGCATTTTTGCTGCCTTTTGGGCTGGAGCTTCTCGTGGTTTGAGGCCTGGCTTTCTCCACACCCTGCTCTTCATATTCTCCTGGTTGTGGGCTGAATTTTGTCTGCCTTTTGGGCTGGAGCTTCTCGTGGTTTGAGGCCTGCCTTGCTCCACCCCCTGCTCTTGAGATTCTCCCGGATGTGGGCTGCATTTTGGCTGCCTTTTGGGCTGGAGCTTCTCGTGGTTTGAGGCCTGGCTTGCTCCACCCCCTGCTCTTGAGATTCTCCCGGAGGTGGGCTGCATTTTGGCTGCCTTTTGGGCTGGACGTTCTCGAGGTTTGAGGCCTGCCTTGCTCCACCCCCTGCTCTTGAGATTCTCCCGGAGGTGGGCTGTAAATTGGGTGCCTTTTGGGCTGGAGCTTCTCGTGGTTTGAGGCCTGGCTTTCTCCATCCCCTGCTCTTGATATTTTCCTGGATGTGAGCTGCATTTTGGCTGCCTTTTGGGCTGGAGTTTCTCGTGGTTTGAGGCCTGCCTTGCTCCACCCCCTGCTCTTGAGATTCTCCCGGATGTGGGCTTCATTTTTGCTGCCTTTTGGGCTGGAGCTTCTCGTGGTTTGAGGCCTGGCTTTCTCCACACCCTGCTCTTCATATTCTCCTGGTTGTGGGCTGAATTTTGGCTGCATTTTGGGCTGGAGCTTCTCGTGGTTTGAGGCCTGCCTTGCTCCACCCCCTGCTCTTGAGATTCTCCCGGATGTGGGCTGCATTTTGGCTGCCTTTTGGGCTGGAGCTTCTCGTGGTTTGAGGCCTGGCTTGCTCCACCCCCTGCTCTTGAGATTCTCCCAGATTTGGTCTGCATTTTGGCTGCCTTTTGGGCTGGAGCTTCTCGAGGTTTGAGGCCTGGCTTGCTCCACACCCTGCTCTTGAGATTCTCCCGGATGTGGGCTGAATTTTGGCTGCCTTTTGGGCTGGAGCTTCTCGTGGTTTGAGGCCTGGCTTGCTCCACCCCCTGCTCTTGAGATTCTCCCGGAGGTGGGCTGCATTTTGGCTGCCTTTTGGGCTGGACGTTCTCGAGGTTTGAGGCCTGCCTTGCTCCACCCCCTGCTCTTGAGATTCTCCCGGAGGTGGGCTGCAAATTGGGTGCCTTTTGGGCTGGAGCTTCTCGTGGTTTGAGGCCTGGCTTCCTCCACCCCCTGCTCTTGAGATTCTCCCAGATTTGGGCTGCATTTTGGCTGCCTTTTGGGCTGGAGCTTCTCGTGGTTTGAGGCCTGGCTTGCTCCACCCCCTGCTCTTGAGATTCTCCCGCATGTGGGCTGCATTTTGGCTGATTCTTGGGCTGGAGCTTCTCGTGGTTTGAGGCCTGGCTTGCTCTACCCCCTGCTCTTGAGATTCTCCCGGATGTGGGCTGCATTTTGGCTGCGTTTTGGGCTGGAGCTTCTCGTGGTTTGAGGCCTGGCTTGCTCCACCCCCTGCTCTTGAGATTCTCCTGGATGTGGGCTGCATTTTGGCTGATTCTTGGGCTGGAGCTTCTCGTGGTTTGAGGCCTGGCTTGCTCCACCCCCTGCTCTTGAGATTCTCCTGGATGTGGGCTGCATTTTGGCTGATTCTTGGGCTGGAGCTTCTCGAGGTTTGAGGCCTGCCTTTCTCCACCCCCTGCTCTTGAGATTCTCCCGGATTTCGGCTGGATTTTGGCTGCGTTTTGGGCTGGAGCTTCTCGTGGTTTGAGGCCTGGCTTGCTCCACACCCTGCTCTTGAGATTCTCCTGGATGTGGGCTGCATTTTGGCTGATTCTTGGGCTGGAGCTTCTCGTGGTTTGAGGCCTGGCTTGCTCCACACCCTGCTCTTGACATTCTCCCGGATGTGGGCTGCATTTTGGCTGCCTTTTGGGCTGGAGCTTCTCGAGGTTTGAGGCCTGCCTTTCTCTACCCCCTGCTCTTCATATTCTCCTGGATGTGGGCTGCATTTTGGCTGCCTTTTGGGCTGGAGCTTCTCGTGGTTTGAGGCCTGGCTTGCTCCACCCCCTGCTCTTGAGATTCTCCCGGATGTGGGCTGCATTTTGGCTGCCTTTTGGGCTGGAGCTTCTCGTGGTTTGAGGCCTGTCTTTCTCCACCCCCTGCTCTTGATATTGTCCTGGATGTGAGCTGCATTTTGGCTGCCTTTTGGGCTGGAGCTTTTCGAGGTATGAGGCCTGGCTTGCTCCACCCCCTGCTCTTGAGATTCTCCCGGATGTGGGCTGCATTTTGGCTGCCTTTTGGGCTGGAGCTTCTCGTGGTTTGAGGCCTGGCTTGCTCCACCCCCTGCTCTTGATATTCTCCCGGAGGTGGGCTGGATTTTGGCTGCATTTTGGGCTGGAGCTTCTCGAGGTTTGAGGCCTGGCTTGCTCCACCCCCTGCTCTTGAGATTCTCCCGGATGTGGGCTGCATTTTGGCTGCCTTTTGGGCTGGAGCTTCTCGTGGTTTGAGGCCTGGCTTGCTCCACTCCCTGCTCTTGATATTCTCCTCGATGTGGGCTGCATTTTGGCTGACTTTTGGGCTGGAGCTTCTCTTGCTTTGAGGCCTGGCTTGCTCCACACGCTGCTCTTGATATTCTCCCAGATGTGGGCTGCATTTTGGCTGCTTCTTCGGCTGGAGGTTCTCTTGGTTTGAGGCCTGGCTTGCTCAAGGCCCTGCTCTTGAGATTCTCCCGGATGTGGGCTGCATTTTGGCTGCCTTTTGGGCTGGAGCTTCTTGTGGTTTGAGGCCTGGCTTGCTCCACCCCCTGCCCTTGATATTCTCCCAGATGTGGGCTGTATTTTGGCTGCCTTTTGGGCTGGAGCTTCTTGTGGTTTGAGGCCTGGCTTGCTCCACCCCCTGCTCTTGAGATTCTCCCGGAGGTGGGCTGGATTTTGGCTGCCTTTTGGGCTGGAGCTTCTCGTGGTTTGAGCCCTGGCTTGCTCCACCCCCTGCTCTTGATATTCTCCCGGAGGTGGGCTGTATTTTGGCTGCCTTTTGGGCTGGACGTTCTCGAGGTTTGAGGCCTGCCTTGCTCCACCCCCTCCTCTTGAGATTCTCTCGGATGTGGGCTGCAAATTGGGTGCCTTTTGGGCTGGAGCTTCTCGTGGTTTGAGGCCTGGCTTGCTCCACCCCCTGCTCTTGAGATTCTCCCAGATTTGGGCTGCATTTTGGCTGCCTTTTGGGCTGGAGCTTCTCGTGGTTTGAGGCCTGGCTTGCTCCACCCCCTGCTCTTGAGATTCTCCCGGATGTGGGCTGCATTTTGGCTGATTCTTGGGCTGGAGCTTCTCGTGGTTTGAGGCCTGCCTTGCTCCACCCCCTGCTCTTGAGATTCTCCCGGATGTGGGCTGCATTTTGGCTGATTCTTGGGCTGGAGCTTCTCGTGGTTTGAGGCCTGTCTTTCTCCATCCCCTGCTCTTGAGATTCTCCCAGATTTGGGCTGCATTTTGGCTGCCTTTTGGGCTGGAGCTTCTCGTGGTTTGAGGCCTGCCTTGCTCTACCCCCTGCTCTTGATATTCTCCCGGAGGTGCGCTGGATTTTGGCTGCATTTTGGGCTGGAGCTTCTCATGGTTTGAGGCCTGGCTTGCTCCACCCCCTGCCCTTGATATTCTCCCGGATGTGGGCTGCATTTTGGCTGCCTTTTGGGCTGGAGCTTCTCATGGTTTGAGGCCTGGCTTGCTCCACCCCCTGTTCTTGAGATTCTCCTGGATGTGGGCTGCATTTTGGCTGCCTTTTGGGCTGGAGCTTCTCGTGGTTTGAGGCCTGGATTGCTCCACCCCCTGCTCTTGATATTCTGCTGGATGTGGGCTGCATTTTGGCTGCATTTTGGGCTGCAGGTTTTCGAGGTATGAGGCCTGGCTTGCTCCACCCCCTGCTCTTGAGATTCTCCCGCATGTGGGCTGCATTTTGGCTGCATTTTGGGCTGGAGCTTCTCGTGGTTTGAGGCCTGGCTTGCTCCACCCCCTGCTCTTGAGATTCTCCTGGATGTGGGCTGCGTTTTGGCTGCCTTTTGGTCTGGAGCTTCTCGTGGTTTGAGGCCTGGCTTGCTCCACCCCCCGCTCTTGAGATTCTCCCGGATGTGGGCTGCATTTTGGCTGCCTTTTGGTCTGGAACTTCTCGTGGTTTGAGGCCTGGCTTGCTCCACCCCCTGCTCTTGAGATTCTCCTGCATGTGGGCTGCATTTTGGCTGCCTTTTGGGCTGGAGCTTCTCGAAGTTTGAGGCCTGGCTTGCTCCACACCCTGCTCTTCATATTCTCCCGGATGTGGTCTGCATTTTGGCTGCCTTTTGGGCTGGAGCTTCTCGAGGTTTGAGGCCTGGCTTGCTCCATACCCTGCTCTTCATATTCTCCTGGATGTGGGCTGAATTTTGGCTGACTTTTGGGCTGGAGCTTCTCGTGGTTTGAGGCCTGTCTTGCTCCACCCCCTGCTCTTGATATTCTCCCGGATGTGGGCTGGATTTTGGCTGCCTTTTGGGCTGGAGCTTCTCGTGGTTTGAGGCCTGGCTTGCTCCACCCTCTGCTCTTGATATTCTCCCGTATGTGGGCTGGATTTTGGCTGCCTTTTGGGCTGGAGCTTCTCGTGGTTTGAGGCCTGGCTTGCTCCACCCCCTGCTCTTGAGATTCTCCCGGATGTGGGCTGCATTTTGGCTGCCTTTTGGGCTGGAGCTTCTCGTGGTTTGAGGCCTGGCTTGCTCCACCCCCTGCTCTTGAGATTCTCCCGGAAGTGGGCTGCATTTTGGCTGCCTTTTGGGCTGGACGTTCTCGAGGTTTGAGGCCTGCCTTGCTCCACCCCCTGCTCTTGAGATTCTCCCGGAGGTGGGCTGCAAATTGGGTGCCTTTTGGGCTGGAGCTTCTCATGGTTTGAGGCCTGGCTTGCTCCACCCCCTGCTCTTGAGATTCTCCCGGATGTGGGCTGGATTTTGGCTGCCTTTTGGGCTGGAGCTTCTCGTGGTTTGAGGCCTGGCTTGCTCCACCCCCTGCTCTTGAGATTCTCCCGGATGTGGGCTGCATTTTGGCTGCCTTTTGGGCTGGAGCTTCTCGTGGTTTGAGGCCTGCCTTGCTCCACCCCCTGCTCTTGAGATTCTCCCGGATGTGGGCTGCATTTTGGCTGCCTTTGGGGCTGGAGCTTCTCGTGGTTTGAGGCCTGGCTTGCTCCACCCCCTGCTCTTGAGATTCTCCCGGATGTGGGCTGCATTTTGGCTGCCTTTTGGGCTGGAGCTTCTCGTGGTTTGAGGCCTGGCTTGCTCCACCCCCTGCTCTTGATATTCTCCCGGATGTGGGCTGCATTTTGGCTGCCTTTTGGGCTGGACGTTCTCGAGGTTTGAGGCCTGCCTTGCTCCACCCCCTGCTCTTGAGATTCTCCCGGAGGTGGGCTGCAAATTGGGTGCCTTTTGGGCTGGAGCTTCTCATGGTTTGAGGCCTGGCTTGCTCCACCCCCTGCTCTTGAGATTCTCCCGGATGTGGGCTGGATTTTGGCTGCCTTTTGGGCTGGAGCTTCTCGTGGTTTGAGGCCTGGCTTGCTCCACCCCCTGCTCTTGATATTCTCCCGGATGTGGGCTGGATTTTGGCTGCCTTTTGGGCTGGAGCTTCTCGTGGTTTGAGGCCTGCCTTGCTCCACCCCCTGCTCTTGAGATTCTCCCGGATGTGGGCTGCATTTTGGCTGCCTTTGGGGCTGGAGCTTCTCGTGGTTTGAGGCCTGGCTTGCTCCACCCCCTGCTCTTGAGATTCTCCCGGATGTGGGCTGGATTTTGGCTGCCTTTTGGGCTGGAGCTTCTCGTGGTTTGAGGCCTGGCTTGCTCCACCCCCTGCTCTTGATATTCTCCCGGATGTGGGCTGGATTTTGGCTGCCTTTGGGGCTGGAGCTTCTCGTGGTTTGAGGCCTGGCTTGCTCCACCCCCTGCTCTTGAGATTCTCCCGGATGTGGGCTGCATTTTGGCTGCCTTTTGGGCTGGAGCTTCTCGTGGTTTGAGGCCTGGCTTGCTCCACCCCCTGCTCTTGAGATTCTCCCGGATGTGGGCTGCATTTTGGCTGCCTTTTGGGCTGGAGCTTCTCGTGGTTTGAGGCCTGGCTTGCTCCACCCCCTGCTCTTGATATTCTCCCGGAGGTGGGCTGCATTTTGGCTGCCTTTTGGGCTGGACGTTCTCGAGGTTTGAGGCCTGCCTTACTCCACCCCCTGCTCTTGAGATTCTCCCGGATGTGGGCTGCAAATTGGGTGCCTTTTGGGCTGGAGCTTCTCATGGTTTGAGGCCTGGCTTGCTCCACCCCCTGCTCTTGAGATTCTCCCAGATTTGGGCTGCATTTTGGCTGCCTTTTGGGCTGGAGCTTCTCGTGGTTTGAGGCCTGGCTTGCTCCACCCCCTGCTCTTGAGATTCTCCCGGATGTGGGCTGCATTTTGGCTGATTCTTGGGCTGGAGCTTCTCGTGGTTTGAGGCCTGGCTTGCTCCACCCCCTGCTCTTGAGATTCTCCCGGATGTGGGCTGCATTTTGGCTGCCTTTTGGGCTGGAGCTTCTCGTGGTTTGAGGCCTGGCTTGCTCCACCCCCTGCTCTTGAGATTCTCCTGGATTTGGGCTGCATTTTGGCTGCCTTTTGGGCTGGAGCTTCTCGAGGTTTGAGGCCTGCCTTGCTCTACCCCCTGCTCTTCATATTCTCCTGGATGTGGGCTGCATTTTGTCTGCCTTTTGGGCTGGAGCTTCTCGTGGTTTGAGGCCTGGCTTGCTCCACCCCCTGCTCTTGAGATTCTCCCGGATGTGGGCTGCATTTTGGCTGCCTTTTGGGCTGGAGCTTCTCGTGGTTTGAGGCCTGGCTTGCTCTACCCCCTGCTCCTGATATTCTCCCGCATGTGGGCTGCATTTTGGCTGCCTTTTGGGCTGGAGCTTCTCGTGGTTTGAGGCCTGGCTTGCTCCACCCCCTGCTCTGGATATTCTCCCGGATGTGGGCTGCATTTTGGCTGCCTTTTGGGCTGGAGCTTCTCGTGGTTTGAGGCCTGTCTTTATCCACCCCCTGCTCTTGATATTGTCCTGGATGTGAGCTGCATTTTGGCTGCTTTTTGGGCTGGAGCTTCTCGTGGTTTGAGGCCTGGCTTGCTCCACCCCCTGCTCTTGAGATTCTCCCGGATGTGGGCTGCATTTTGGCTGCCTTTTGGGCTGGAGCTTCTCGTGGTTTGAGGCCTGGCTTGCTCCACCCCCTGCTCTTGATATTCTCCCGGAGGTGGGCTGCATTTTGGCTGCCTTTTGGGCTGGACGTTCTCGAGGATTGAGGCCTGCCTTGCTCCACCTCCTCCTCTTGAGATTCTCCCGGAGGTGGGCTGCAAATTGGGTGCCTTTTGGGCTGGAGCTTCTCGTGGTTTGAGGCCTGGCTTGCTCCACCCCCTGCTCTTGAGATTCTCCCAGATTTGGGCTGCATTTTGGCTGCCTTTTGGGCTGGAGCTTCTCGTGGTTTGAGGCCTGGCTTGCTCCACCCCCTGCTCTTGAGATTCTCCCGGATGTGGGCTGCATTTTGGCTGATTCTTGGGCTGGAGCTTCTCGTGGTTTGAGGCCTGCCTTGCTCCACCCCCTGCTCTTGAGATTCTCCCGGATGTGGGCTGCATTTTGGCTGCCTTTTGGGCTGGAGCTTCTCGTGGTTTGAGGCCTGGCTTGCTCCACCCCCTGCTCTTGAGATTCTCCTGGATTTGGGCTGCATTTTGGCTGCCTTTTGGGCTGGAGCTTCTCGAGGTTTGAGGCCTGGCTTGCTCCACACCCTGCTCTTCATATTCTCCTGGATGTGGGCTGCATTTTGTCTGCCTTTTGGGCTGGAGCTTCTCGTGGTTTGAGGCCTGGCTTGCTCCACCCCCTGCTCTTGAGATTCTCCCGGATGTGGGCTGCATTTTGGCTGCCTTTTGGGCTGGAGCTTCTCGTGGTTTGAGGCCTGGCTTGCTCTACCCCCTGCTCTTGATATTCTCCCGCATGTGGGCTGCATTTTGGCTGCCTTTTGGGCTGGAGCTTCTCGTGGTTTGAGGCCTGGCTTGCTCCACCCCCTGCTCTGGATATTCTCCCGGATGTGGGCTGCATTTTGGCTGCCTTTTGGGCTGGAGCTTCTCGTGGTTTGAGGCCTGTCTTTATCCACCCCCTGCTCTTGATATTGTCCTGGATGTGAGCTGCATTTTGGCTGCTTTTTGGGCTGGAGCTTCTCGTGGTTTGAGGCCTGGCTTGCTCCACCCCCTGCTCTTGAGATTCTCCCGGATGTGGGCTGCATTTTGGCTGCCTTTTGGGCTGGAGCTTCTCGTGGTTTGAGGCCTGGCTTGCTCCACCCCCTGCTCTTGATATTCTCCCGGAGGTGGGCTGCATTTTGGCTGCCTTTTGGGCTGGACGTTCTCGAGGATTGAGGCCTGCCTTGCTCCACCTCCTCCTCTTGAGATTCTCCCGGAGGTGGGCTGCAAATTGGGTGCCTTTTGGGCTGGAGCTTCTCGTGGTTTGAGGCCTGGCTTGCTCCACCCCCTGCTCTTGAGATTCTCCCAGATTTGGGCTGCATTTTGGCTGCCTTTTGGGCTGGAGCTTCTCGTGGTTTGAGGCCTGGCTTGCTCCACCCCCTGCTCTTGAGATTCTCCCGGATGTGGGCTGCATTTTGGCTGATTCTTGGGCTGGAGCTTCTCGTGGTTTGAGGCCTGGCTTGCTCCACCCCCTGCTCTTGAGATTCTCCCGTATGTGGGCTGCATTTTGGCTGCCTTTTGGGCTGGAGCTTCTCGTGGTTTGAGGCCTGGCTTGCTCCACCCATTGCTCTTGAGATTCTCCTGGATTTGGGCTGCATTTTGTCTGCTTTTTGGGCTGGAGCTTCTCGAGGTTTGAGGCCTGGCTTGCTCCACACCCTGCTCTTCATATTCTCCTGGATGTGGGCTGCATTTTGGCTGCCTTTTGGGCTGGAGCTTCTCGTGGTTTGAGGCCTGGCTTGCTCCACCCCCTGCTCTTGAGATTCTCCTGGATTTGGGCTGCATTTTGGCTGCCTTTTGGGCTGGAGCTTCTCGAGGTTTGAGGCCTGGCTTGCTCCACACCCTGCTCTTCATATTCTCCTGGATGTGGGCTGCATTTTGGCTGCCTTTTGGGCTGGACGTTCTCGAGGTTTGAGGCCTGCCTTGCTCCACCTCCTCCTCTTGAAATTCTCCCGGAGGTGGGCTGCAAATTGGGTGCCTTTTGGGCTGGAGCTTCTCGTGGTTTGAGGCCTGGCTTGCTCCACCCCCTGCTCTTGAGATTCTCCCAGATTTGGGCTGCATTTTGGCTGCCTTTTGGGCTGGAGCTTCTCGTGGTTTGAGGCCTGGCTTGCTCCACACCCTGCTCTTGAGATTCTCCCGGATGTGGGCTGCATTTTGGCTGATTCTTGGGCTGGAGCTTCTCGTGGTTTGAGGCCTGGCTTGCTCCACCCCCTGCTCTTGAGATTCTCCCGTATGTGGGCTGCATTTTGGCTGCCTTTTGGGCTGGAGCTTCTCGTGGTTTGAGGCCTGGCTTGCTCCACCCATTGCTCTTGAGATTCTCCTGGATTTGGGCTGCATTTTGTCTGCTTTTTGGGCTGGAGCTTCTCGAGGTTTGAGGCCTGGCTTGCTCCACACCCTGCTCTTCATATTCTCCTGGATGTGGGCTGCATTTTGGCTGCCTTTTGGGCTGGAGCTTCTCGTGGTTTGAGGCCTGGCTTGCTCCACCCCCTGCTCTTGAGATTCTCCTGGATTTGGGCTGCATTTTGGCTGCCTTTTGGGCTGGAGCTTCTCGAGGTTTGAGGCCTGGCTTGCTCCACACCCTGCTCTTCATATTCTCCTGGATGTGGGCTGCATTTTGGCTGCCTTTTGGGCTGGAGCTTCTCGTGGTTTGAGGCCTGGCTTGCTCCACCCCCTGCCCTTGATATTCTCCCGGAGGTGGGCTGCATTTTGGCTGCCTTTTGGGCTGGACGTTCTCGAGGTTTGAGGCCTGCCTTGCTCCACCTCCTCCTCTTGAAATTCTCCCGGAGGTGGGCTGCAAATTGGGTGCCTTTTGGGCTGGAGCTTCTCGTGGTTTGAGGCCTGGCTTGCTCCACCCCCTGCTCTTGAGATTCTCCCAGATTTGGGCTGCATTTTGGCTGCCTTTTGGGCTGGAGCTTCTCGTGGTTTGAGGCCTGGCTTGCTCCACACCCTGCTCTTGAGATTCTCCCGGATGTGGGCTGCATTTTGGCTGATTCTTGGGCTGGAGCTTCTCGTGGTTTGAGGCCTGGCTTGCTCCACCCCCTGCTCTTGAGATTCTCCCGTATGTGGGCTGCATTTTGGCTGCCTTTTGGGCTGGAGCTTCTCGTGGTTTGAGGCCTGGCTTGCTCCACCCATTGCTCTTGAGATTCTCCTGGATTTGGGCTGCATTTTGTCTGCTTTTTGGGCTGGAGCTTCTCGAGGTTTGAGGCCTGGCTTGCTCCACACCCTGCTCTTCATATTCTCCTGGATGTGGGCTGCATTTTGGCTGCCTTTTGGGCTGGAGCTTCTCGTGGTTTGAGGCCTGGCTTGCTCCACCCCCTGCTCTTGAGATTCTCCTGGATTTGGGCTGCATTTTGGCTGCCTTTTGGGCTGGAGCTTCTCGAGGTTTGAGGCCTGGCTTGCTCCACACCCTGCTCTTCATATTCTCCTGGATGTGGGCTGCATTTTGGCTGCCTTTTGGGCTGGAGCTTCTCGAGGTTTGAGGCCTGGCTTGCTCCACACCCTGCTCTTCATATTCTCCTGGATGTGGGCTGCATTTTGGCTGCCTTTTGGGCTGGAGCTTCTCGTGGTTTGAGGCCTGGCTTGCGGCACCCCCTGCTCTTGAGATTCTGCTGGATGTGGGCTGCATTTTGGCTGCCTTTTGGGCTGGAGCTTCTCGTGGTTTGAGGCCTGGCTTGTTCAACCCCCTGCTCTTGAGATTCTCCCGGATGTGGGCTGCATTTTGGCTGCCTTTTGGGCTGGAGCTTCTCATGGTTTGAGGCCTGGCTTGCTCCACCCCCTGCTCTTGACATTCTCCTGGAGGTGGGCTGCATTTTGGCTGATTCTTGGGCTGGAGCTTCTCGTGGTTTGAGGCCTGGCTTGCTCTACCCCCTGCTCCTGATATTCTCCCGCATGTGGGCTGCATTTTGGCTGCCTTTTGGGCTGGAGCTTCTCGTGGTTTGAGGCCTGGCTTGCTCCACCCCCTGCTCTTGAGATTCTCCTGGATTTGGGCTGCATTTTGGCTGCCTTTTGGGCTGGAGCTTCTCGAGGTTTGAGGCCTGCCTTGCTCTACCCCCTGCTCTTCATATTCTCCTGGATGTGGGCTGCATTTTGTCTGCCTTTTGGGCTGGAGCTTCTCGTGGTTTGAGGCCTGGCTTGCTCCACCCCCTGCTCTTGAGATTCTCCCGGATGTGGGCTGCATTTTGGCTGCCTTTTGGGCTGGAGCTTCTCGTGGTTTGAGGCCTGGCTTGCTCTACCCCCTGCTCTTGATATTCTCCCGCATGTGGGCTGCATTTTGGCTGCCTTTTGGGCTGGAGCTTCTCGTGGTTTGAGGCCTGGCTTGCTCCACCCCCTGCTCTGGATATTCTCCCGGATGTGGGCTGCATTTTGGCTGCCTTTTGGGCTGGAGCTTCTCGTGGTTTGAGGCCTGTCTTTATCCACCCCCTGCTCTTGATATTGTCCTGGATGTGAGCTGCATTTTGGCTGCTTTTTGGGCTGGAGCTTCTCGTGGTTTGAGGCCTGGCTTGCTCCACCCCCTGCTCTTGAGATTCTCCCGGATGTGGGCTGCATTTTGGCTGCCTTTTGGGCTGGAGCTTCTCGTGGTTTGAGGCCTGGCTTGCTCCACCCCCTGCTCTTGATATTCTCCCGGAGGTGGGCTGCATTTTGGCTGCCTTTTGGGCTGGACGTTCTCGAGGATTGAGGCCTGCCTTGCTCCACCTCCTCCTCTTGAGATTCTCCCGGAGGTGGGCTGCAAATTGGGTGCCTTTTGGGCTGGAGCTTCTCGTGGTTTGAGGCCTGGCTTGCTCCACCCCCTGCTCTTGAGATTCTCCCAGATTTGGGCTGCATTTTGGCTGCCTTTTGGGCTGGAGCTTCTCGTGGTTTGAGGCCTGGCTTGCTCCACCCCCTGCTCTTGAGATTCTCCCGGATGTGGGCTGCATTTTGGCTGATTCTTGGGCTGGAGCTTCTCGTGGTTTGAGGCCTGCCTTGCTCCACCCCCTGCTCTTGAGATTCTCCCGGATGTGGGCTGCATTTTGGCTGCCTTTTGGGCTGGAGCTTCTCGTGGTTTGAGGCCTGGCTTGCTCCACCCCCTGCTCTTGAGATTCTCCTGGATTTGGGCTGCATTTTGGCTGCCTTTTGGGCTGGAGCTTCTCGAGGTTTGAGGCCTGGCTTGCTCCACACCCTGCTCTTCATATTCTCCTGGATGTGGGCTGCATTTTGGCTGCCTTTTGGGCTGGAGCTTCTCGTGGTTTGAGGCCTGGCTTGCTCCACCCCCTGCCCTTGATATTCTCCCGGAGGTGGGCTGCATTTTGGCTGCCTTTTGGGCTGGACGTTCTCGAGGTTTGAGGCCTGCCTTGCTCCACCTCCTCCTCTTGAAATTCTCCCGGAGGTGGGCTGCAAATTGGGTGCCTTTTGGGCTGGAGCTTCTCGTGGTTTGAGGCCTGGCTTGCTCCACCCCCTGCTCTTGAGATTCTCCCAGATTTGGGCTGCATTTTGGCTGCCTTTTGGGCTGGAGCTTCTCGTGGTTTGAGGCCTGGCTTGCTCCACACCCTGCTCTTGAGATTCTCCCGGATGTGGGCTGCATTTTGGCTGATTCTTGGGCTGGAGCTTCTCGTGGTTTGAGGCCTGGCTTGCTCCACCCCCTGCTCTTGAGATTCTCCCGTATGTGGGCTGCATTTTGGCTGCCTTTTGGGCTGGAGCTTCTCGTGGTTTGAGGCCTGGCTTGCTCCACCCATTGCTCTTGAGATTCTCCTGGATTTGGGCTGCATTTTGTCTGCCTTTTGGGCTGGAGCTTCTCGAGGTTTGAGGCCTGGCTTGCTCCACACCCTGCTCTTCATATTCTCCTGGATGTGGGCTGCATTTTGGCTGCCTTTTGGGCTGGAGCTTCTCGTGGTTTGAGGCCTGGCTTGCTCCACCCCCTGCTCTTGAGATTCTCCCGGATGTGGGCTGCATTTTGGCTGCCTTTTGGGCTGGAGCTTCTCGTGGTTTGAGGCCTGGCTTGCTGCACCCCCTGCTCTTGAGATTCTCCCAGATGTGGGCTGCATTTTGGCTGCCTTTTGGGCTGGAGCTTCTCGTGGTTTGAGGCCTGGCTTGTTCAACCCCCTGCTCTTGAGATTCTCCCGGATGTGGGCTGCATTTTGGCTGCCTTTTGGGCTGGAGCTTCTCATGGTTTGAGGCCTGGCTTGCTCCACCCCCTGCTCTTGACATTCTCCTGGAGGTGGGCTGCATTTTGGCTGATTCTTGGGCTGGAGCTTCTCGTGGTTTGAGGCCTGGCTTGCTCTACCCCCTGCTCCTGATATTCTCCCGCATGTGGGCTGCATTTTGGCTGCCTTTTGGGCTGGAGCTTCTCGTGGTTTGAGGCCTGGCTTGCTCCACCCCCTGCTCTGGATATTCTCCCGGATGTGGGCTGCATTTTGGCTGCCTTTTGGGCTGGAGCTTCTCGTGGTTTGAGGCCTGTCTTTCTCCACCCTCTGCTCTTGATATTGTCCTGGATGTGAGCTGCATTTTGGCTGCCTTTTGGGCTGGAGCTTCTCATGGTTTGAGGCCTGGCTTGCTCCACCCCCTGCTCTTGAGATTCTCCTGGATGTGGGCTGAATTTTGGCTGCCTTTTGGGCTGGAGCTTCTCGAGGATGGAGGCCTGGCTTGCTCCACAACCTGCTCTTCCTATTCTCCTGGATGTGGGCTGGAGTTTGGGTGCGTTTTGGGCTGGAGCTTCTCGTGGTTTGAGGCCTGGATTCCTCCACCCCCTGCTCTTGAGATTCTCCCGGATGTGGGCTGCATTTTGGCTGCCTTTTGGGCTGGAGCTTCTCGTGGTTTGAGGCCTGGCTTGCTCCACCCCCTGCTCTTGAGATTCTCCCGCATGTGGGCTGGATTTTGGCTGCCTTTTGGGCTGGAGCTTCTCGTGGTTTGAGGCCTGGCTTGCTCCACCCCCTGCCCTTGATATTCTCCCGGATGTGGGCTGCATTTTGGCTGCCTTTTGGGCTGGAGCTTCTCATGGTTTGAGGCCTGGCTTGCTCCACCCCCTGCTCTTGAGATTGTCCCAGATGTGGGCTGCATTTTGGCTGCCTTTTGGGCTGGAGCTTCTCGAGGATGGAGGCCTGGCTTGCTCCACAACCTGCTCTTCCTATTCTCCTGGATGTGGGCTGGAGTTTGGGTGCCTTTTGGGCTGGAGCTTCTCGTGGTTTGAGGCCTGGCTTGCTCCACCCCCTGCTCTTGAGATTCTCCTGGATGTGGGCTGCATTTTGGCTGCCTTTTGAGCTGGAGCTTCTCGAGGTTTGAGGCCTGGCTTGCTCCACAACCTGCTCTTCATATTCTCCTGGATGTGGGCTGCATTATGACTGAATTTTGGGCTGGAGCTTCCCATGGTTTAAGGCCTGACTTGCTCCAACCCCTGCTCTTGAGATTCTCCTGCATGTGGGCTGCATTTTTGCTGATTCTTGGGCTGGAGCTTCTCGTGGTTTGAGGCCTGGCTTGCTCCACCCCCTGCTCTTGAGATTCTCCCGGATGTGGGCTGGATTTTGGCTGCATTTTGGGCAGGAGCTTCTCGTGGTTTGAGGCCTGGCTTGCTCCACCCCCTGCTCTTGAGATTCTCCCGGATGTGGGCTGCATTTTGGCTGCCTTTTGGGCTGGAGCTTCTCGTGGTTTGAGGCCTGGCTTGCTTCACACCCTGCTCTTCATATTCTCCTGGATGTGGGCTGCATTTTGGCTTCATTTTGGGCTGGAGCTTCCCATGGTTTAAGGCCTGGCTTGCTCCACCCCCTGCTCTTGACATTCTCCTGGAGGTTAGCTGCATTTTGGCTGATTCTTGGGCGGGAGCTTCTCGTGGTTTGAGGCCTGGCTTGCTCCACTCCCTGCTCTTGATATTGTCCCGGATGTGGGCTGCATTTTGGCTGCCTTTTGGGCTGGAGCTTCTCGTGGTTTGAGGCCTGGCTTGCTCCACCCCCTGCTCTTGATATTCTCCC
This sequence comes from Rhynochetos jubatus, assembly GCA_027574665.1. NCBI lineage: Eukaryota > Metazoa > Chordata > Aves > Eurypygiformes > Rhynochetidae > Rhynochetos > Rhynochetos jubatus. The sequence goes on from CM050669.1 coordinate 2,885,162, forward strand.
GGATGTGGGCTGCATTTTGGCTGCCTTTTGGGCTGGAGCTTCTCGTGGTTTGAGGCCTGGATTGCTCCACCCCCTGCTCTTGAGATTCTGCTGGATGTGGGCTGGATTTTGGCTGCCTTTTGGGCTGCAGGTTTTCGAGGTATGAGGCCTGGCTTGCTCCACCCCCTGCTCTTGAGATTCTCCCGCATGTGGGCTGCATTTTGGCTGCATTTTGGGCTGGAGCTTCTCGTGGTTTGAGGCCTGGCTTGCTCCACCCCCTGCTCTTGAGATTCTCCCGGATGTGGGCTGCTTTTTGGCTGCCTTTTGAGCTGGAGCTTCTCGTGGTTTGAGGCCTGGCTTGCTCCACCACCTGCTCTTGAGATTCTCCCGGATGTGGGCTGCATTTTGGCTGCCTTTTGGGCTGGAGCTTCTCGTGGTTTGAGGCCTGGCTTTCTCCACCCTCTGCTCTTGAAATTCTGCTGGATGTGGGTAGGATTTTGGCTGTATTTTGGGCTGCAGGTTTTCGAGATATGAGGCCTGGCTTGCTCCACCCCCTGCTCTTCATATTCTCCCGGATGTGGGCTGCATTTTGGCTGCATTTTGGACTGGAGCTTCTCGTGGTTTGAGGCCTGGCTTGCTCCATCCCCTGCTCTTGAGATTCTCCCGGATGTGGGCTGCATTTTGGCTGCCTTTTGGGCTGGAGCTTCTCATGGTTTGAGGCCTGGCTTGCTCCACCCCCTGCTCTTGATATTCTCCCGGATGTGGGCTGGATTTTGGCTGCCTTTTGGGCAGCAGGTTTTCGAGGTATGAGGCCTGGCTTGCTCCACCCCCTGCTCTTCATATTCTCCCGGATGTGGGCTGCAGTTTGGCTGCATTTTGGGCTGGAGCTTCTCGTGGTTTGAGGCCTGGCTTGCTCCACCCCCTGCTCTTGAGATTCTCCTGGATGTGGGCTGCATTTTGGCTGCCTTTTGGGCTGGAGCTTCTCGTGGTTTGAGGCCTCACTGGCTCCAACCCCTGCCCTTGATAGTCTCCCGGATGTGGGCTGGATTTTGGCTGCATTTTGGGCTGGAGCTTCTCGTGGTTTGAGGCCTGGCTTGCTCCACCCCCTGCTCTTGAGATTCTCCCGGATGTGGGCTGCATTTTGGCTGATTCTTGGGCTGGAGCTTCTCGTGGTTTGAGGCCTGCCTTGCTCCACCCCCTGCTCTTGAGTTTCTCCCGGAGGTGGGCTGCATTTTGGCTGCATTTTGGGCTGGAGCTTCTCGTGGTTTGAGGCCTGGCTTGCTCCACACCCTGCTCTTCATATTCTCCTGGATGTGGGCTGCATTTTGGCTGCCTTTTTGGGCTGGAGCTTCTCGTGGTTTGAGGCCTGGCTTGCTCCACATCCTGCCCTTGATAGTCTCCCGGATGTGGGCTGCATTTTCGCTGCCTTTTGGGCTGCAGGTTTTCGAGGTATGAGGCCTGCCTTGTTACATCCCCTGCTCTTGAGATTCTCCTCCATTTGGGCTGCATTTTGGCTGCCTTTTAGGCTGGAGCTTCTCGTGTTTTGAGGCCTGGCTTGCTCCACCCCCTGCTCTTGAGATTCTGCTGGATGTGGGCTGCATTTTGGCTGCCTTTTGGGCTGCAGGTTTTCGAGGTATGAGGCCTGGCTTGCTCCACCCCCTGCTCTTCATATTCTCCCGGATGTGGGCTGTATTTTGGCTGCATTTTGGGCTGGAGCTTCTCGTGGTTTGAGGCCTGGCTTGCTCCACCCCCTGCTCTTGAGATTCTCCTGGATGTGGGCTGCATTTTGGCTGCCTTTTGGGCTGGAGCTTCTCGTGGTTTGAGGCCTGGCTTGCTCCACCCCCTGCTCTTGAGATTCTCCCAAATGTGGGCTGCATTTTGGCTGCATTTTGGGCTGGAGCTTCTCATGGTTTGAGTCCTGGATTACTCCAAATCCTCCTCTTGAGATTCTGCTGGATGTGGGCTGCATTTTGGCTGCCTTTTGGGCTTGAGCTTCTCGTGGTTTGGGGCCTGGCTTCCTCCAAATCCTGCTCTTGAGATTCTCCTTCATTTCGGCTGGAATTTGGCTGAATCGTGGGCTGGAGCTTCTCGTGGTTTGAGGCCTAGATTGCTCCACACCCTGCTCTTGACATTCTCCCGGATGTGGCCTGCATTTTGGCTGCCTTTTGGGCTGGAGCTTCTCGTGGTTTGAGGCCTGGCTTGCTCCACCCCCTGCTCTTGAGATTCTCCCGGATGTGGGCTGCATTTTGGCTGCGTTTTTGGCTGCAGGTTTTCGAGATATGAGGCCTGGCTTTCTCCACCCCCTGCTCTTGAGATTCTCCTGGAGGTGGGCTGCATTTTGGCTGCATTTTGGGCTGGAGCTTCTCGTGGTTTGAGGCCTGGCTTGCTCCACCCCCTGCTCTTGAGATTCTCCCGGATGTGGGCTGCATTTTGGCTGCCTTTTGGGCTGGAGCTTCTCGTGGTTTGAGGCCTGGCTTGCTCCACCCCCTGCCCTTGATATTCTCCCGGATGTGGGCTGCATTTTGGCTGCCTTTTGGGCTGGAGCTTCTCATGGTTTGAGGCCTGGCTTGCTCCACCCCCTGCTCTTGACATTCTCCTGGAGGTGGGCTGCATTTTGGTTGATTCTTGGGCTGGAGCTTCTCATGGTTTGAGTCCTGGATTACTCCAAATCCTCCTCTTGAGATTCTGCTGGATGTGGGCTGCATTTTGGCTGCCTTTTGGCCTGGAGCTTCTCGTGGTTTGAGGCATGCCTTGCTCCACACCCTCTGCTCTAGATATTCTCCTGGATGTGGGCTGCATTTTGGCTGCCTTTTGGGCTGGAGCTTCTCCTGGTTTGAGGCCTGGCTTGCTCCACCCCCTGCTCTTGAGATTCTCCCGGATGTGGGCTGCATTTTGGCTGCCTTTTGGGCTGAAGCTTCTCGTGGTTTGAGGCCTGCCTTGCTCCACACCCTGCTCTAGATATTCTCCTGGATGTGGGCTGCATTTTGGCTGCCTTTTGGGCTGGAGCTTCTCGTGGTTTGAGGCCTGGCTTGCTCCACACCCTGCTCTTGACATTCTCCCGGATTTGGCCTGCATTTTGGCTGCCTTTTGGGCTGGATCTTCTCGTGGTTTGAGGCCTGCCTTGCTCCACCCCCTGCTCTTGAGATTCTCCCGGATGTGGGCTGGATTTTGGCTGCCTTTTGGGCTGCAGGTTTTCGAGGTATGAGGCCTGGCTTGCTCCACCCCCTGCTCTTGAGATTCTCCTGGAGTTGGGCTGCATTTTGGCTGCATTTTGGGCTGGAGCTTCTCGTGGTTTGAGGCCTGGCTTGCTCCACCCCCTGCTCTTGAGATTCTCCCGGATGTGGGCTGAATTTTGGCTGCCTTTGGGGCTGGAGCTTCTCGTGGTTTGAGGCCTGGCTTGCTCCACCCCCTGCCCTTGATATTCTCCCGGATGTGGGCTGGATTTTGGCTGCCTTTTGGGCTGGAGCTTCTCATGGTTTGAGGCCTGGCTTGCTCCACCCCCTGCTCTTGAGATTCTCCTGGATTTGGGCTGCATTTTGGCTGATTCTTGGGCTGGAGCTTCTCGTGGTTTGAGGCCTGGCTTGCTCCACCCCCTGCTCTTGAGATTCTCCTGGATGTGGGCTGCATTTTGGCTGATTCTTGGGCTGGAGCTTCTCGTGGTTTGAGGCCTGGCTTGCTCCACCCCCTGCTCTTGAGATTCTCCCGGATGTGGGCTGCATTTTGGCTGCCTTTTGGGCTGGAGCTTCTCATGGTTTGACTCCTGGATTACTCCAAATCCTCCTCTTGAGATTCTGCTGGATGTGGGCTGCATTTTGGCTGCATTTTGGGCTTGAGCTTCTCGTGGTTTGGGGCCTGGCTTCCTCCAAATCCTGCTCTTGAGATTCTCCTTCATTTCGGCTGGAATTTGGCTGAATCGTGGGCTGGAGCTTCTCGTGGTTTGAGGCCTAGATTGCTCCACCCCCTGCTCTTGAGATTCTCCCAGATATGGCCTGCATTTTGGCTGCCTTTTGGGCTGGAGCTTCTAGTGGTTTGAGTCCTGGATTACTCCAAACCCTGGTCTTGAGATTCTCCCGGATGTGGGCTGCATTTTGGCTGCCTTTTGGGCTGGAGCTTCTCGTGGTTTGAGGCCTGGCTTGCTCCACCCCCTGCTCTTGAGATTCTGCTGGATGTGGGCTGGATTTTGGCTGCGTTTTGGGCTGCAGGTTTTCGAGGTATGAGGCCTGGCTTTCTCCACCCCCTGCTCTTGAGATTCTCCTGGAGGTGGGCTGCATTTTGGCTGCATTTTGGGCTGGAGCTTCTCGTGGTTTGAGGCCTGGCTTGCTCCAACCCTGCTCTTGAGATTCTCCCGGATGTGGGCTGCATTTTGGCTGCCTTTGGGGCTGGAGCTTCTCGTGGTTTGAGGCCTGGCTTGCCCCACCCCCTGCCCTTGATATTCTCCCGGATGTGGGCTGGATTTTGGCTGCCTTTTGGGCTGGAGCTTCTCATGGTTTGAGGCCTGGCTTGCTCCACCCCCTGCTCTTGAGATTCTCCTGGATGTGGGCTGCATTTTGGCTGATTCTTGGGCTGGAGCTTCTCGTGGTTTGAGGCCTGGATTGCTCCACCCCCTGCTCTTGAAATTCTCCCGGAGGTGGGCTGCATTTTGGCTGATTCTTGGGCTGGAGCTTCTCGTGGTTTGAGGCCTGGCTTGCTCCACCCCCTGCTCTTGAGATTCTCCCGGATGTGGGCTGCATTTTGGCTGCCTTTTGGGCTGGACCTTCTCATGGTTTGACTCCTGGATTACTCCAAATACTCCTCTTGAGATTCTGCTGGATGTGGGCTGCATTTTGGCTGCCTTTTGGCCTTGAGCTTCTCGTGGTTTGGGGCCTGGCTTCCTCCAAATCCTGCTCTTGAGATTCTCCTTCATTTCGGCTGGAATTTGGCTGAATCGTGGGCTGGAGCTTCTCGTGGTTTGAGGCCTAGATTGCTCCACCCCCTGCTCTTGAGATTCTCCCAAATGTGGGCTGTATTTTGGCTGCCTTTTGGGCTGGAGCTTCTAGTGGTTTGAGTCCTGGATTACTCCAAACCCTGGTCTTGAGATTCTCCCGGAGGTGGGCTGCATTTTGGCTGCATTTCGGGCTGGAGCTTCTCGTGGTTTGAGGCCTGGCTTTCTCCACCCCCTGCTCTTGATATTCTCCTGGATGTGGGCTGGAGTTGTCTGCATTTTGGGCTGGAGCTTCTCATGGTTTGAGGCCTGGCTTGCTCCACCCCCTCCTCTTGAGATTCTCCCGGATGTGGGCTGAATTTTGGCTGCCTTTTGGGCTGGAGCTTCTCGTGGTTTGAGGCCTGGCTTGCTCCACACCCTGCTCTTCATATTCTCCTGGATGTGGGCTGCATTTTGGCTGCATTTTGGGCTGGAGCTTCCCATGGTTTAAGGCCTGGCTTGCTCCATCCCCTGCTCTTGATTTTCTCCCTCATGTGGGCTGCATTTTGGCTGATTCTTGAGCTGGAGCTTCTCGTGGTTTGAGGCCTGCCTTGCTCCACCCCCTGCTCTTGAGATTCTCCCGGATGTGGGCTGCATTTTGGCCGCCTTTTGGGCTGGAGCTTCTCGTGGTTTGAGGCATGCCTTGCTCCACACCCTGCTCTAGATATTCTCCTGGATGTGGGCTGCATTTTGGCTGCCTTTTGGGCTGGAGCTTCTCGTGGTTTGAGGCCTGGCTTGCTCCACCCTCTGCTCTTGATATTCTCCCGGATGTGGGCTGCATTTTGGCTGCCTTTTGGGCTGGAGCTTCTCGTGGTTTGAGGCCTGGCTTGCTCCACACCCTGCTCTTGAGATTCTGCTGGATGTGGGCTGGATTTTGGCTGCGTTTTGGGCTGCAGGTTTTCAAGGTATGAGGCCTGGCTTGCTCCACCCCCTGCTCTTGAGATTCTCCTGGAGGTGGGCTGCATTTTGGCTGCATTTTGGGCTGGAGCTTCTCGTGGTTTGAGGCCTGGCTTGCTCCACCCCCTTCCCTTGATATTCTCCCGGATGTGGGCTGGATTTTGGCTGCCTTTTGGGCTGGAGCTTCTCGTGGTTTGAGGCCTGCCTTGCTCCACCCCCTGCTCTTGAGATTCTCCTGGATTTGGGCTGCATTTTGGCTGATTCTTGGTCTGGAGCTTCTCGTGGTTTGAGGCCTGGCTTGCTCCACCCCCTGCTCTTGAGATTCTCCTGGATGTGGGCTGCATTTTGGCTGCATTTTGGGCTGGAGCTTCTCGTGGTTTGAGGCCTGGCTTGCTCCACTCCCTGCTCTTGAGATTCTCCCGGAAGTGGGCTGCATTTTGGCTGATTCTTGGCCTGGAGCTTCTCGTGGTTTGAGGCCTGCCTTGCTCCACCCCCTGCTCTTGAGATTCTCCCGGATGTGGGCTGCATTTTGGCTGCCTTTTGGGCTGGAGCTTCTCGTGGTTTGAGGCCTGGATTGCTCCACACCCTGCTCTAGATATTCTCCTGGATGTGGGCTGCATTTTGGCTGCCTTTTGGGCTGGAGCTTCTCGTGGTTTGAGGCCTGGCTTGCTCCACACCCTGCTCTTGACATTCTCCCGGATTTGGCCTGCATTTTGGCTGCCTTTTGGGCTGGAGCTTCTCGTGGTTTGAGGCCTGCCTTGCTCCACCCCCTGCTCTTGAGATTCTCCCGGATGTGGGCTGGATTTTGGCTGCCTTTTGGGCTGCAGGTTTTCGAGGTATGAGGCCTGGCTTGCTCCACCCCCTGCTCTTGAGATTCTCCTGGAGTTGGGCTGCATTTTGGCTGCATTTTGGGCTGGAGCTTCTCGTGGTTTGAGGCCTGGCTTGCTCCACCCCCTGCTCTTGAGATTCTCCCGGATGTGGGCTGAATTTTGGCTGCCTTTGGGGCTGGAGCTTCTCGTGGTTTGAGGCCTGGCTTGCTCCACCCCCTGCCCTTGATATTCTCCCGGATGTGGGCTGGATTTTGGCTGCCTTTTGGGCTGGAGCTTCTCATGGTTTGAGGCCTGGCTTGCTCCACCCCCTGCTCTTGAGATTCTCCTGGATTTGGGCTGCATTTTGGCTGATTCTTGGGCTGGAGCTTCTCGTGGTTTGAGGCCTGGCTTGCTCCACCCCCTGCTCTTGAGATTCTCCTGGATGTGGGCTGCATTTTGGCTGATTCTTGGGCTGGAGCTTCTCGTGGTTTGAGGCCTGGCTTGCTCCACCCCCTGCTCTTGAGATTCTCCCGGATGTGGGCTGCATTTTGGCTGCCTTTTGGGCTGGAGCTTCTCATGGTTTGACTCCTGGATTACTCCAAATCCTCCTCTTGAGATTCTGCTGGATGTGGGCTGCATTTTGGCTGCATTTTGGGCTTGAGCTTCTCGTGGTTTGGGGCCTGGCTTCCTCCAAATCCTGCTCTTGAGATTCTCCTTCATTTCGGCTGGAATTTGGCTGAATCGTGGGCTGGAGCTTCTCGTGGTTTGAGGCCTAGATTGCTCCACCCCCTGCTCTTGAGATTCTCCCAGATATGGCCTGCATTTTGGCTGCCTTTTGGGCTGGAGCTTCTAGTGGTTTGAGTCCTGGATTACTCCAAACCCTGGTCTTGAGATTCTCCCGGATGTGGGCTGCATTTTGGCTGCCTTTTGGGCTGGAGCTTCTCGTGGTTTGAGGCCTGGCTTGCTCCACCCCCTGCTCTTGAGATTCTGCTGGATGTGGGCTGGATTTTGGCTGCGTTTTGGGCTGCAGGTTTTCGAGGTATGAGGCCTGGCTTTCTCCACCCCCTGCTCTTGAGATTCTCCTGGAGGTGGGCTGCATTTTGGCTGATTCTTGGGCTGGAGCTTCTCGTGGTTTGAGGCCTGGATTGCTCCACCCCCTGCTCTTGAGATTCTCCTGGATGTGGGCTGCATTTTGGCTAATTCTTGGGCTGGAGCTTCTCGTGGTTTGAGGCCTGGCTTGCTCCACCCCCTGCTCTTGAGATTCTCCCGGATGTGGGCTGCATTTTGGCTGCCTTTTGGGCTGGACCTTCTCATGGTTTGACTCCTGGATTACTCCAAATACTCCTCTTGAGATTCTGCTGGATGTGGGCTGCATTTTGGCTGCCTTTTGGCCTTGAGCTTCTCGTGGTTTGGGGCCTGGCTTCCTCCAAATCCTGCTCTTGAGATTCTCCTTCATTTCGGCTGGAATTTGGCTGAATCGTGGGCTGGAGCTTCTCGTGGTTTGAGGCCTAGATTGCTCCACCCCCTGCTCTTGAGATTCTCCCAAATGTGGGCTGTATTTTGGCTGCCTTTTGGGCTGGAGCTTCTAGTGGTTTGAGTCCTGGATTACTCCAAACCCTGGTCTTGAGATTCTCCCGGAGGTGGGCTGCATTTTGGCTGCATTTCGGGCTGGAGCTTCTCGTGGTTTGAGGCCTGGCTTTCTCCACCCCCTGCTCTTGATATTCTCCCGGAGGTGGGCTGCATTTTGGCTGCCTTTTGGGCTGGAGCTTCTCATGGTTTGAGGCCTGGCTTGCTCCACCCCCTCCTCTTGAGATTCTCCCGGATGTGGGCTGAATTTTGGCTGCCTTTTGGGCTGGAGCTTCTCGTGGTTTGAGGCCTGGCTTGCTCCACACCCTGCTCTTCATATTCTCCTGGATGTGGGCTGCATTTTGGCTGCATTTTGGGCTGGAGCTTCCCATGGTTTAAGGCCTGGCTTGCTCCATCCCCTGCTCTTGATTTTCTCCCTCATGTGGGCTGCATTTTGGCTGATTCTTGAGCTGGAGCTTCTCGTGGTTTGAGGCCTGCCTTGCTCCACCCCCTGCTCTTGAGATTCTCCCGGATGTGGGCTGCATTTTGGCCGCCTTTTGGGCTGGAGCTTCTCGTGGTTTGAGGCATGCCTTGCTCCACACCCTGCTCTAGATATTCTCCTGGATGTGGGCTGCATTTTGGCTGCCTTTTGGGCTGGAGCTTCTCGTGGTTTGAGGCCTGGCTTGCTCCACCCTCTGCTCTTGATATTCTCCCGGATGTGGGCTGCATTTTGGCTGCCTTTTGGGCTGGAGCTTCTCGTGGTTTGAGGCCTGGCTTGCTCCACACCCTGCTCTTGAGATTCTGCTGGATGTGGGCTGGATTTTGGCTGCGTTTTGGGCTGCAGGTTTTCAAGGTATGAGGCCTGGCTTGCTCCACCCCCTGCTCTTGAGTTTCTCCTGGAGGTGGGCTGCATTTTGGCTGCATTTTGGGCTGGAGCTTCTCGTGGTTTGAGGCCTGGCTTGCTCCACCCCCTTCCCTTGATATTCTCCCGGATGTGGGCTGGATTTTGGCTGCCTTTTGGGCTGGAGCTTCTCGTGGTTTGAGGCCTGCCTTGCTCCACCCCCTGCTCTTGAGATTCTCCTGGATTTGGGCTGCATTTTGGCTGATTCTTGGTCTGGAGCTTCTCGTGGTTTGAGGCCTGGCTTGCTCCACCCCCTGCTCTTGAGATTCTCCTGGATGTGGGCTGCATTTTGGCTGCATTTTGGGCTGGAGCTTCTCGTGGTTTGAGGCCTGGCTTGCTCCACTCCCTGCTCTTGAGATTCTCCCGGAAGTGGGCTGCATTTTGGCTGATTCTTGGCCTGGAGCTTCTCGTGGTTTGAGGCCTGCCTTGCTCCACCCCCTGCTCTTGAGATTCTCCCGGATGTGGGCTGCATTTTGGCTGCCTTTTGGGCTGGAGCTTCTCGTGGTTTGAGGCATGCCTTCCTCCACACCCTGCTCTAGATATTCTCCTGGATGTGGGCTGCGTTTTGGCTGCCTTTTGGGCTGGAGCTTCTCGTGGTTTGAGGCCTGGCTTGCTCCACCCCCTGCTCTTGACATTCTCCCGCATGTGGGCTGCATTTTGGCTGATTCTTGGGCTGGAGCTTCTCGTGGTTTGAGGCCTGCCTTGCTCCACCCCCTGCTCTTGAGATTCTCCCGGAGGTGGGCTGCATTTTGGCTGCCTTTTGGGCTGGAGCTTCTCGTGGTTTGAGGCCTGGCTTGCTCCACCCCCTGCTCTTGACATTCTCCCGGATGTGGGCTGCATTTTGGCTGCCTTTTGGGCTGGAGCTTCTCGTGGTTTGAGGCCTGGCTTGCTCCACCCCCTGCCCTTGATATTCTCCCGGATGTGGGCTGCATTTTGGCTACCTTTTGGGCTGGAGCTTCTCATGGTTTGACTCCTGGATTACTCCAAATCCTCCTCTTGAGATTCTGCTGGATGTGGGCTGCATTTTGGCTGATTCTTGGGCTGGAGCTTCTCGTGGTTTGGGGCCTGGCTTCCTCCAAATCCTGCTCTTGAGATTCTCCTTCATTTCGGCTGGAATTTGGCTGAATTGTGGGCTGGAGCTTCTCGTGGTTTGAGGCCTAGATTGCTCCACCCCCTGCTCTTGAGATTCTCCCAAATGTGGGCTGCATTTTGGCTGCCTTTTGGGCTGGAGCTTCTCGTGGTTTGAGGCCTGGCTTGCTCCACCCTCTGCTCTTGATATTCTCCCGGATGTGGGCTGCATTTTGGCTGCCTTTTGGGCTGGAGCTTCTCGTGGTTTGAGGCCTGGCTTGCTCCACACCCTGCTCTTGACATTCTCCCGGATGTGGGCTGCATTTTGGCTGCCTTTTGGGCTGGAGCTTCTCGTGGTTTGAGGCCTGGCTTGCTCCACCCCCTGCTCTTGAGATTCTGCTGGATGTGGGCTGGATTTTGGCTGCGTTTTGGGCTGCAGGTTTTCGAGGTATGAGGCCTGGCTTGCTCCACCCCCTGCTCTTGAGATTCTCCTGGAGGTGGGCTGCATTTTGGCTGCATTTTGGGCTGGAGCTTCTCGTGGTTTGAGGCCTGGCTTGCTCCACCCCCTGCCCTTGATATTCTCCCGGATGTGGGCTGCATTTTGGCTGCCTTTTGGGCTGGAGCTTCTCATGGTTTGAGGCCTGGCTTGCTCCACCCCCTGCTCTTGAGATTCTCCTGGAGGTGGGCTGCATTTTGGTTGATTCTTGGGCTGGAGCTTCTCGTGGTTTGAGGCCTGGCTTGCTCCACCCCCTGCTCTTGAGATTCTCCCGGATGTGGGCTGCATTTTGGCTGCCTTTTGGGCTTGAGCTTCTCATGGTTTGAGTCCTGGATTACTATAAATCCTCCTCTTGAGATTCTGCTGGATGTGGGCTGCATTTTGGCTGCATTTTGGGCTTGAGCTTCTCGTGGTTTGGGGAATGGCTTCCTCCAAATCCTGCTCTTGAGATTCTCCTTCATTTCGGCTGGAATTTGGCTGAATCGTGGGCTGGAGCTTCTCGTGGTTTGAGGCCTGGCTTGCTCCACCCCCTGCTCTTGAGATTCTGCTGGATGTGGGCTGGATTTTGGCTGCGTTTTGGGCTGCAGGTTTTCGAGGTATGAGGCCTGGCTTGCTCCACCCCCTGCTCTTGAGATTCTCCTGGAGGTGGGCTGCATTTTGGCTGCATTTTGGGCTGGAGCTTCTCGTGGTTTGAGGCCTGGCTTGCTCCACCCCCTGCCCTTGATATTCTCCCGGATGTGGGCTGAATTTTGGCTGCCTTTTGGGCTGGAGCTTCTCATGGTTTGAGGCCTGGCTTGCTCCACCCCCTGCTCTTGAGATTCTCCTGGATTTGGGCTGCATTTTGGCTGATTCTTGGGCTGGAGCTTCTCGTGGTTTGAGGCCTGGCTTGCTCCACCCCCTGCTCTTGAGATTCTCCTGGATGTGGGCTGCATTTTGGCTGCATTTTGGGCTGGAGCTTCTCGTGGTTTGAGGCCTGGCTTGCTCCACCCCCTGCTCTTCAGATTCTCCCGGAGGTGGGCTGCATTTTGGCTGCCTTTTGGGCTGGAGCTTCTCGTGGTTTGTGGCCTGGATTGCTCCACTCCCTGCTCTTGAGATTCTCCCGGAGGTGGGCTGCATTTTGGCTGCCTTATGGGCTGAAGGTTTTCGAGGTATGAGGCCTGGCTTGCTCCACCCCCTGCTCTTGAGATTCTCCCGGAAGTGGGCTGGATTTTGGCTGCCTTTTGGGCTGGAGCTTCTCGTGGTTTGAGGCATGCCTTGCTCCACACCCTGCTCTAGATATTCTCCTGGATGTGGGCTGCGTTTTGGCTGCCTTTTGGGCTGGAGCTTCTCGTGGTTTGAGGCCTGGCTTGCTCCACCCCCTGCTCTTGACATTCTCCCGCATGTGGGCTGCATTTTGGCTGATTCTTGGGCTGGAGCTTCTCGTGGTTTGAGGCCTGCCTTGCTCCACCCCCTGCTCTTGAGATTCTCCCGGACGTGGGCTGCATTTTGGCTGCCTTTTGGGCTGGAGCTTCTCGTGGTTTGAGGCATGCCTTGCTCCACACCCTGCTCTAGATATTCTCCTGGATGTGGGCTGCATTTTGGCTGCCTTTTGGGCTGGAGCTTCTCGTGGTTTGAGGCCTGACTTGCTCCACCCCCTGCTCTTGAGATTCTCCCGGATGTGGGCTGCATTTTGGCTGCCTTTTGGGCTGGAGCTTCTCCTGGTTTGAGGCCTGGCTTGCTCCACCCCCTGCTCTTGAGATTCTCCCGGAGGTGGGCTGCATTTTGGCTGCCTTTTGGGCTGGAGCTTCTCGTGGTTTGAGGCCTGGATTACTCCAAATCCTCCTCTTGAGATTCTGCTGGATGTGGGCTGCATTTTGGCTGCATTTTGGGCTTGAGCTTCTCGTGGTTTGGGGCCTGGCTTCCTCCAAATACTGCTCTTGAGATTCTCCTTCATTTCGGCTGGAATTTGGCTGAATCGTGGGCTGGAGCTTCTCGTGGTTTGAGGCCTAGATTGCTCCACCCCCTGCTCTTGAGATTCTCCCAAATGTGGGCTGCATTTTGGCTGCCTTTTGGGCTGGAGCTTCTAGTGGTTTGAGTCCTGGATTACTCCAAACCCTTGTCTTGAGATTCTCCCGGAGGTGGGCTGCATTTTGGCTGCATTTCTGGCTGGAGCTTCTCGTGGTTTGAGGCCTGGCTTTCTCCACCCCCTGCTCTTGAGATTCTCCCGGATGTGGGCTGCATTTTGGCTGCCTTTTGGGCTGGAGCTTCTCGTGGTTTGAGGCCTGGATTGCTTCACTCCCTGCTCTTGAGATTCTGCTGGATGTGGGCTGGATTTTGGCTGCCTTTTATGCTGAAGGTTTTCGAGGTATGAGGCCTGGCTTGCTCCACCCCCTGCTCTTGAGATTCTCCCGGATGTGGGCTGCATTTTGGCTGATTCTTGGGCTGGAGCTTCTCGTGGTTTGAGGCCTGGCTTGCTCCACCCCCTGCTCTTGAGATTCTCCCGGATGTGGGCTGCATTTTGGCTGCCTTTTGGGCTGGAGCTTCTCGTGGTTTGAGGCATGCCTTGCTCCACACCCTGCTCTAGATATTCTCCTGGATGTGGGCTGCATTTTGGCTGCCTTTTGGGCTGGAGCTTCTCGTGGTTTGAGGCCTGGCTTGCTCCACCCCCTGCTCTTGAGATTCTGCTGGATGTGGGCTGGATTTTGGCTGCGTTTTGGGCTGCAGGTTTTCGAGGTATGAGGCCTGGCTTGCTCCACCCCCTGCTCTTGAGATTCTGCTGGATGTGGGCTGGATTTTGGCTGCGTTTTGGGCTGCAGGTTTTCGAGGTATGAGGCCTGGCTTTCTCCACCCCCTGCTCTTGAGATTCTCCTGGAGGTGGGCTGCATTTTGACTGCATTTTGGGCTGGAGCTTCTCGTGGTTTGAGGCCTGGCTTGCTACACCCCCTGCTCTTGAGATTCTCCCGGATGTGGGCTGGAGTTTGGCTGCCTTTGGGGCTGGAGCTTCTCGTGGTTTGAGGCCTGGCTTGCTCCACCCCCTGCTCTTGAGATTCTCCCTTATGTGGGCTGCATTTTGGCTGCCTTTTGGGCTGGAGCTTCTCGTGGTTTGAGGCCTGGCTTGCTCCACCCCCTGCTCTTGACAGTCTCCTGGAGGTGGGCTGCATTTTGGCTGATTCTTGGGTTGGAGCTTCTCGTGGTTTGAGGCCTGCCTTGCTGCACCCCCCTGCTCTTGAGATTCTCCCGGATGTGGGCTGGATTTTGGCTGCGTTTTGGGCTGCAGGTTTTCGAGGTATGAGGCCTGGCTTTCTCCACCCCCTGCCCTTGATATTCTCCCGGATGTGGGCTGCATTTTGGCTGCCTTTTGGGCTGGAGCTTCTCATGGTTTGAGGCCTTTCTTGCTCCACCCCCTGCTCTTGACATTCTCCTGGAGGTGGGCTGCATTTTGGCTGATTCTTGGGCTGGAGCTTCTCGTGGTTTGAGGCCTGGCTTGCTCCACCCCCTGCTCTTGAGATTCTCCCGGATGTGGGCTGCATTTTGGCTGCCTTTTGGGCTGGAGCTTCTCGTGGTTTGAGGCCTGCCTTGCTCCACCCCCTGCTCTTGAGATTCTCCCGGATGTGGGCTGCATTTTGGCTGCCTTTTGGGCTGGAGCTTCTCGTGGTTTGAGGCCTGGCTTGCTCCACCCCCTGCTCTTGAGATTCTGCTGGATGTGGGCTGGATTTTGGCTGCGTGTTGGGCTGCAGGTTTTCGAGGTATGAGGCCTGGCTTTCTCCACCCCCTGCTCTTGATATTCTCCCGGAGGTGGGCTGCATTTTGGCTGCATTTTGGGCTGGAGCTTCTCGTGGTTTGAGGCCTGGCTTGCTCCACCCCCTGCTCTTGAGATTCTCCCGGATGTGGGCTGCATTTTGGCTGCCTTTGGGGCTGGAGCTTCTCGTGGTTTGAGGCCTGGCTTGCTCCACCCCCTGCTCTTGAGATTCTCCCGGATGTGGGCTGCATTTTGGCTGCCTTTTGGGCTGGAGCTTCTCGTGGTTTGAGGCCTGGATTGCTCCACATCCTGCTCTTGAGATTCTGCTGGATGTGGGCTGGATTTTGGCTGCCTTTTGGGCTGAAGGTTTTCGAGGTTTGAGGCCTGGCGTGCTCCACCCCCTGCTCTTGAGATTCTCCCGGAGGTGGGCTGCATTTTGGCTGCATTTTGGGCTGGAGCTTCTCGTGGTTTGAGGCCTGGCTTGCTCCACCCCCTGCTCTTGAGATTCTCCCGGATGTGGGCTGCATTTTGGCTGCCTTTTGGGCTGGAGCTTCTCGTGGTTTGAGGCCTGGCTTGCTCCACCCCCTGCTCTTGAGATTCTGCTGGATGTGGGCTGGATTTTGGCTGCCTTTTGGGCTGAAGGTTTTCGAGGTATGAGGCCTGGCTTGCTCCACCCCCTGCTCTTGACATTCTCCCGGAGGTGGGCTGCATTTTGGCTGATTCTTGGGCTGGAGTTTCTCGTGGTTTGAGGCCTGGCTTGCTCCACCCCCTGCTCTTGAGATTCTCCCGGATGTGGGCTGCATTTTGGCTGCCTTTTGGGCTGGAGCTTCTCGTGGTTTGAGGCATGCCTTGCTCCACACCCTGCTCTAGATATTCTCCTGGATGTGGGCTGCATTTTGGCTGCCTTTTGGGCTGGAGCTTCTCGTGGTTTGAGGCCTGGCTTGCTCCACCCCCTGCTCTTGAGATTCTGCTGGATGTGGGCTGGATTTTGGCTGTGTTTTGGGCTGCAGGTTTTCGAGGTATGAGGCCTGGCTTTCTCCACCCCCTGCTCTTGAGATTCTCCTGGATGTGGGCTGCATTTTGACTGCATTTTGGGCTGGAGCTTCTCGTGGTTTGAGGCCTGGCTGCTCCACGCCCTGCTCTTGAGATTCTCCCGGATGTGGGCTGCATTTTGGCTGCCTTTGGGGCTGGAGCTTCTCGTGGTTTGAGGCCTGGCTGCCTCCACCCCCTGCTCTTGAGATTCTCCCTTATGTGGGCTGCATTTTGGCTGCCTTTTGGGCTGGAGCTTCTCGTGGTTTGAGGCCTGGCTTGCTCCACCCCCTGCTCTTGACATTCTCCTGGAGGTGGGCTGCATTTTGGCTGATTCTTGGGCTGGAGCTTCTCGTGGTTTGAGGCCTGGCTTGCTCCACCCCCTGCTCTTGAGATTCTCCCGGATGTGGGCTGCATTTTGGCTGCCTTTTGGGCTGGAGCTTCTCGTGGTTTGAGGCCTGCCTTGCTCCACCCCCTGCTCTTGAGATTCTCCCGGATGTGGGCTGCATTTTGGCTGCCTTTTGGGCTGGAGCTTCTCGTGGTTTGAGGCCTGCCTTGCTCCACCCCCTGCTCTTGAGATTCTGCTGGATGTGGGCTGGATTTTGGCTGCGTGTTGGGCTACAGGTTTTCGAGGTATGAGGCCTGGCTTTCTCCACCCCCTGCTCTTGAGATTCTCCTGGACGTGGGCTGCATTTTGGCTGCATTTTGGGCTGGAGCTTCTCGTGGTTTGAGGCCTGGCTTGCTCCACCCCCTGCTCTTGAGATTCTCCCGGATGTGGGCTGCATTTTGGCTGCCTTTTGGGCTGGAGCTTCTCGTGGTTTGAGGCCTGGATTGCTCCACATCCTGCTCTTGAGATTCTGCTGGATGTGGGCTGGATTTTGGCTGCCTTTTGGGCTGAAGGTTTTCGAGGTATGAGGCCTGGCTTGCTCCACCCCCTGCTCTTGACATTCTCCCGGAGGTGGGCTGCATTTTGGCTGATTCTTGGGCTGGAGTTTCTCGTGGTTTGAGGCCTGGCTTGCTCCACCCCCTGCTCTTGAGATTCTCCCGGATGTGGGCTGCATTTTGGCTGCCTTTTGGGCTGGAGCTTCTCGTGGTTTGAGGCATGCCTTGCTCCACACCCTGCTCTAGATATTCTCCTGGATGTGGGCTGCATTTTGGCTGCCTTTTGGGCTGGAGCTTCTCGTGGTTTGAGGCCTGGCTTGCTCCACCCCCTGCTCTTGAGATTCTGCTGGATGTGGGCTGGATTTTGGCTGTGTTTTGGGCTGCAGGTTTTCGAGGTATGAGGCCTGGCTTTCTCCACCCCCTGCTCTTGAGATTCTCCTGGATGTGGGCTGCATTTGGACTGCATTTTGGGCTGGAGCTTCTCGTGGTTTGAGGCCTGGCTGCTCCACGCCCTGCTCTTGAGATTCTCCCGGATGTGGGCTGCATTTTGGCTGCCTTTTGGGCTGGAGCTTCTCGTGGTTTGAGGCCTGGCTGCCTCCACCCCCTGCTCTTGAGATTCTCCCTTATGTGGGCTGCATTTTGGCTGCCTTTTGGGCTGGAGCTTCTCGTGGTTTGAGGCCTGGCTTGCTCCACCCCCTGCTCTTGACATTCTCCTGGAGGTGGGCTGCATTTTGGCTGATTCTTGGGCTGGAGCTTCTCGTGGTTTGAGGCCTGGCTTGCTCCACCCCCTGCTCTTGAGATTCTCCCGGATGTGGGCTGCATTTTGGCTGCCTTTTGGGCTGGAGCTTCTCGTGGTTTGAGGCCTGCCTTGCTCCACCCCCTGCTCTTGAGATTCTCCCGGATGTGGGCTGCATTTTGGCTGCCTTTTGGGCTGGAGCTTCTCGTGGTTTGAGGCCTGCCTTGCTCCACCCCCTGCTCTTGAGATTCTGCTGGATGTGGGCTGGATTTTGGCTGCGTGTTGGGCTACAGGTTTTCGAGGTATGAGGCCTGGCTTTCTCCACCCCCTGCTCTTGAGATTCTCCTGGACGTGGGCTGCATTTTGGCTGCATTTTGGGCTGGAACTTCTCGTGGTTTGAGGCCTGGCTTGCTCCACCCCCTGCTCTTGAGATTCTCCCGGATGTGGGCTGCATTTTGGCTGCCTTTTGGGCTGGAGCTTCTCGTGGTTTGAGGCCTGGATTGCTCCACATCCTGCTCTTGAGATTCTGCTGGATGTGGGCTGGATTTTGGCTGCCTTTTGGGCTGAAGGTTTTCGAGGTTTGAGGCCTGGCGTGCTCCACCCCCTGCTCTTGAGATTCTCCCGGAGGTGGGCTGCATTTTGGCTGCCTTTGGGGCTGGAGCTTCTCGTGGTTTGAGGCATGCCTTGCTCCACACCCTGCTCTAGATATTCTCCTGGATGTGGGCTGCATTTTGGCTGCCTTTTGGGCTGGAGCTTCTCGTGGTTTGAGGCCTGGCTTGCTCCACCCCCTGCTCTTGATATTCTCCCGGATGTGGGCTGCATTTTGGCTGCATTTGGGCTGGAGCTTCTTGTGGTTTGAGGCCTGGCTTGCTCCACCCCCTGCTCTTGAGATTCTGCTGGATGTGGGCTGGATTTTGGCTGCGTTTTGGGCTACAGGTTTTCGAGGTATGAGGCCTGGCTTTCTCCACCCCCTGCTCTTGAGATTCTCCTGGAGGTGGGCTGCATTTTGGCTGCATTTTGGGCTGGAGCTTCTCGTGGTTTGAGGCCTGGCTTGCTCCACCCCCTGCTCTTGAGATTCTCCCGGATGTGGGCTGCATTTTGGCTGCCTTTTGGGCTGGAGCTTCTCGTGGTTTGAGGCCTGGCTTGCTCCACCCCCTGCTCTTGAGATTCTCCCGCATGTGGGCTGCATTTTGGCTGCCTTTTGGGCTGGAGTTTCTCGTGGTTTGAGGCCTGGATTCCTCCACCCCCTGCTCTTGAGATTCTGCTGGATGTGGGCTGGATTTTGGCTGTCTTTTGGGCTGAAGGTTTTCGAGGTTTGAGGCCTGGCTTGCTCCACCCCCTGCTCTTGAGATTGTCCCGGAGGTGGGCTGCATTTTGGCTGCCTTTGGGGCTGGAGCTTCTCGTGGTTTGAGGCCTGGCTTGCTCCACCCCCTGCCCTTGAGATTCTCCCGAAAGTGGGCTGCATTTTGGCTGATTCTTGGGCTGGAGCTTCTCGTGGTTTGAGGCCTGGCTTGCTCCACCCCCTGCTCTTGAGATTCTCCCGGATGTGGGCTGCATTTTGGCTGCCTTTTGGGCTGCAGCTTCTCGTGGTTTGAGGCATGCCTTGCTCCACACCCTGCTCTAGATATTCTCCTGGATGTGGGCTGCATTTTGGCTGCCTTTTGGGCTGGAGCTTCTCGTGGTTTGAGGCCTGGCTTGCTCCACAACCTGCTCTTGACATTCTCCCGGATGTGGGCTGCATTTTGGCTGCCTTTTGGGCTGGAGGTTCTCGTGGTTTGAGGCCTGGCTTGCTCCACCCCCTGCTCTTGAGATTCTGCTGGATGTGGGCTGCATTTTGGCTGCGTTTTGGGCTGCAGGTTTTCGAGGTATGAGGCCTGGCTTTCTCCACCCCCTGCTCTTGAGATTCCCCTGGAGGTGGGCTGCATTTTGGCTGCATTTTGGGCTGGAGCTTCTCATGGTTTGAGGCCTGGCTTGCTCCACCCCCTGCTCTTGAGATTCTGCTGGATGTGGGCTGCATTTTGGCTGATTCTTGGGCTGGAGCTTCTCGTGGTTTGAGGCCTGGCTTGCTCCACCCCCTGCTCTTGAGATTCTCCTGGATGTGGGCTGCATTTTGGCTGATTCTTGGGCTGGAGCTTCTCGTGGTTTGAGGCCTGGCTTGCTCCACCCCCTGCTCTTGATATTGTCCTGGATGTGGGCTGCATTTTGGCTGATTCTTGGGCTGGAGCTTCTCGTGGTTTGAGGCCTGCCTTGCTGCACCCCCCTGCTCTTGAGATTCTCCCGGATGTGGGCTGCATTTTGGCTGCGTTTTGGGCTGCAGGTTTTCGAGGTATGAGGCCTGGCTTTCTCCACCCCCTGCCCTTGATATTCTCCCGGATGTGGGCTGCATTTTGGCTGCCTTTTGGGCTGGAGCTTCTCATGGTTTGAGGCCTTTCTTGCTCCACCCCCTGCTCTTGACATTCTCCTGGAGGTGGGCTGCATTTTGGCTGATTCTTGGGCTGGAGCTTCTCGTGGTTTGAGGCCTGGCTTGCTCCACCCCCTGCTCTTGAGATTCTCCCGGATGTGGGCTGCATTTTGGCTGCGAGTTGGGCTGCAGGTTTTCGAGGTATGAGGCCTGGCTTTCTCCACCCCCTGCTCTTGAGATTCTCCTGGAGGTGGGCTGCATTTTGGCTGCCTTTTGGGCTGGAGCTTCTCGTGGTTTGAGGCCTGGCTTGCTCCACACCCTGCTCTTGACATTCTCCCGGATGTGGGCTGCATTTTGGCTGCATTTTGGGCTGGAGCTTCTCGTGGTTTGAGGCCTGGCTTGCTCCACCCCCTGCCCTTGATATTCTCCCGGATGTGGGCTGCATTTTGGCTGCCTTTTGGGCTGGAGCTTCTCGTGGTTTGAGGCCTGGCTTGCTCCACCCCCTGCTCTTGAGATTCTCCTGGAGGTGGGCTGCATTTTGTTTGATTCTTGGGCTGGAGCTTCTCGTGGTTTGAGGCCTGGCTTGCTCCAGCCCCTGCTCTTGAGATTCTCCCGGATGTGGGCTGCATTTTGGCTGCCTTTTGGGCTGGAGCTTCTCATGGTTTGAGTCCTGGATTACTCCAAATCCTCCTCTTGAGATTCTGCTGGATGTGGGCTGCATTTTGGCTGCCTTTTGGGCTTGAGCTTCTCGTGGTTTGGGGCCTGGCTTCCTCCAAATCCTGCTCTTGAGATTCTCCTTCATTTCGGCTGGAATTTGGCTGAATCGTGGGCTGCAGCTTCTCGTGGTTTGAGGCCTAGATTGCTCCACCCCCTGCTCTTGAGATTCTCCCGGATGTGGGCTGCATTTTGGCTGCCTTTTGGGCTGGAGCTTCTAGTGGTTTGAGTCCTGGATTACTCCAAACCCTGGTCTTGAGATTCTCCCGGAGGTGGGCTGCATTTTGGCTGCATTTCGGGCTGGAGCTTCTCGTGGTTTGAGGCCTGGGTTTCTCCACCCCCTGCTCTTGAGATTCTCCCGGATGTGGGCTGCATTTTGGCTGCCTTTTGGGCTGGAGCTTCTCGTGGTTTGAGGCCTGGATTGCTTCACTCCCTGCTCTTGAGATTCTGCTGGATGTGGGCTGGATTTTGGCTGCCTTTTGGGCTGAAGGTTTTCGAGGTATGAGGCCTGGCTTGCTCCACCCCCTGCTCTTGAGATTCTCCCGGATGTGGGCTGCATTTTGGCTGCATTTTGGGCTGGAGCTTCTCGTGGTTTGAGGCCTGGCTTGCTCCACCCCCTGCTCTTGACATTCTCCCGGAGGTGGGCTGCATTTTGGCTGATTCTTGGGCTGGAGCTTCTCGTGGTTTGAGGCCTGGCTTGCTCCACCCCCTGCTCTTGAGATTCTCCTCCATGTGGGCTGCATTTTGGCTGCCTTTTGGGCTGGAGCTTCTCGTGGTTTGAGGCCTGGCTTGCTCCACCCCCTGCTCTTGAGATTCTCCCGGATGTGGGCTGCATTTTGGCTGCCTTTTGGGCTGGAGCTTCTCGTGGTTTGAGGCCTGGCTTGCTCCACCCCCTGCTCTTGAGATTCTCCTGGATGTGGGCTGCATTTTGGCTGCCTTTTGGGCTGGAGCTTCTCGTGGTTTGAGGCCTGGCTTGCTCCACCCCCTGCTCTTGATATTCTCCCGGATGTAGGCTGCATTTTGGCTGCCTTTTGGTCTGTAGCTTCTCGTGGTTTGAGGCCTGGCTTGCTCCACCCCCTGCTCTTGAGATTCTCCCGGATGTGGGCTGCATTTTGGCTGCCTTTTGGGCTGCAGGTTTTCGAGGTATGAGGCCTGGCTTTCTCCACCCCCTGCTCTTGAGATTCTCCTGGAGGTGGGCTGCATTTTGGCTGCATTTTGGGCTGGAGCTTCTCATGGTTTGAGGCCTGGCTTGCTCCACCCCCTGCTCTTGACATTCTCCGGGAGGTGGGCTGTATTTTGGCTGCGTTTTCCGCTGCAGTTTTTCGAGGTATGAGGCCTGGCTTGCTCCACCCCCTGCTCTTGAGATTCTCCCGGATGTGGGCTGCATTTTGGCTGCCTTTGGGGCTGGAACTTCTCCTGGTTTGAGGCCTGGCTTGCTCCACCCCCTGCTCTTGACATTCTCCTGGAGGTGGGCTGCATTTTGGCTGATTCTTGGGCTGGAGCTTCTCGTGGTTTGAGGCCTGCCTTGCTCCACCCCCTGCTCTTGAGATTCTCCCGGATGTGGGCTGCATTTTGGCTGATTCTTGGGCTGGAGCTTCTCGTGGTTTGAGGCCTGGCTTGCTCCACCCCCTGCTCTTGAGATTCTCCCGGATGTGGGCTGCATTTTGGCTGCCTTTTGGGCTGGAGCTTCTCATGGTTTGAGGCCTGGCTTGCTCCACCCCCTGCTCTTGACATTCTCCTGGAGGTGGGCTGCATTTTGGCTGATTCTTGGGCTGGAGCTTCTCGTGGTTTGAGGCCTGGCTTGCTCCACCCCCTGCTCTTGAGATTCTCCCGGATGTGGGCTGCATTTTGGCTGCCTTTTGGTCTGGAGCTTCTCGTGGTTTGAGGCATGCCTTGCTCCACACCCTGCTCTAGATATTCTCCCGGATGTGGTCTGCATTTTGGCTGCATTTAAGGCTGGAGATTCTTGTGGTTTGAGGCCTGGCTTGCTCCACCCCCTGCTCTTGAGATTCTCTCGGATGTGGGCTGCATTTTGGCTGCCTTTTGGGCTGGAGCTTCTCGTGGTTTGAGGCCTGTCTTTCTCCACCCCCTGCTCTTGAGATTCTACTGGATGTGGGCTGCATTTTGGCTGCCTTTTGGGCTGGAGCTTCTCGTGGTTTGAGGCCTGGCTTGCTCCACCCCCTGCTCTTGAGATTCTCCCGGATGTGGGCTGCATTTTGGCTGCCTTTTGGGCTGGAGCTTCTCGTGGTTTGAGGCCTGGCTTGCTCCACCCCCTGCTCTTGAGATTCTCCCGGATGTGGGCTGCATTTTGGCTGCCTTTTGGGCTTGAGCTTCTCGTGGTTTGAGGCCTGGCTTGCTCCACCCCCTGCCCTTGATATTCTCCCGGATGTGGGCTGCATTTTCGCTGCATTTTGGACTGGAGCTTCTCGTGGTTTGAGGCCTGGCTTGCTCCACCCCCTGCTCTTGAGATTCTCCCGGATGTGGGCTGCATTTTGGCTGCCTTTTGGGCTGGAGCTTCTCGTGGTTTGAGGCCTGGCTTGCTCCACCCCCTGCTCTTGAGATTCTCCCGGATGTGGGCTGCATTTTGGCTGCATTTTGGGCTGGAGCTTCTCGTGGTTTGAGGCCTGGCTTGCTCCACCCCCTGCTCTTGAGATTCTCCCGGATGTGGGCTGCATTTTGGCTGCCTTTTGGGCTTGAGCTTCTCGTGGTTTGAGGCCTGGCTTGCTCCACCCCCTGCCCTTGATATTCTCCCGGATGTGGGCTGCATTTTGGCTGCATTTTGGACTGGAGCTTCTCGTGGTTTGAGGCCTGGCTTGCTCCACCCCCTGCTCTTGACATTGTCCCGGAGGTGGGCTGCATTTTGGGTGCCTTTTGGTCTGGAGCTTCTCGTGGTTTGAGGCATGCCTTGCTCCACACCCTGCTCTAGATATTCTCCCGGATGTGGGCTGCATTTTGGCTGCATTTAAGGCTGGAGCTTCTCGTGGTTTGAGGCCTGGCTTCCTCCAAGCCCTGCCCTTGATATTCTCCCGGATGTGGGCTGGATTTTGGCTGCCTTTTGGGCTGGAGCTTCTCGTGGTTTGAGGCCTGGCTTGCTCCACCCCCTGTTCTTGAGATTCTCCTCCATGTGGGCTGCATTTTGGCTGCATTTTGGGCTGCACGTTTTCGAGGTATGAGGCCTGGCTTGCTCCACCCCCTGCTCCTGATATTCTCTAGGATGTGGGCTGCATTTTGGCTGCCTTTTGGGCTGTAGCTTCTCGTGGTTTGAGGCCTGGATTTCTCCACACCGTGCTCTTGAGATTCTCCCCGATGTGGGCTGCATTTTGGCTGATTCTTGGGCTGGAGCTTCTCGTGGTTAGAGGCCTGCCTTGCTCCACTCCCTGCTCTTGAGATCCTTTCGGATGTGGGCTGCATTTTGGCTGCCTTTTGCGTTGGAGCTTCTCGTGGTTTGGGACCTGGCTTGCTCCACCCCCTGCTCTTGAGATTCTCCCGGATGGGGGCTGCATTTTGGCTGCCTTTTGGTCTGGAGCTTCTCGTGGTTTGAGGCCTGGCTTGCTCCACCCCCTGCTCTTGATATTCTCCCGGATGTGGGCTGCATTTTGGCTGCCTTTTGGGCTGCAGCTTCTCGTGGTTTGAGGCCTGGCTTGCTCCACCCCCTGCTCTTGATATTCTCCCGGATGTGGGCTGCATTTTGGCTGCCTTTTGGGCTGGAGCTTCTCGTGGTTTGAGGCCTGGCTTGCTCCACCCCCTGCTCTTGAGATTCTGCTGGATGTCGGCTGCATTTTGGCTGCCTTTTGGGCTGCAGGTTTTCGAGGTATGAGGCCTGGCTTGCTCCACACCCTGCTCTTGAGATTCTCCCGGAGGTGGGCTGCATTTTGGCTGCCTTTTGGGCTGGAGCTTCTCGTGGTTTGAGGCCTGGCTTCCTCCACCCGTGCTCTTGATATTCTCCGAGAGGTGGGCTGCATTTTGACTGCCTTTTGGGCTGGAGCTTCTCGTGGTTTGAGGCCTGTCTTGCTCCACCCCCTGCTCTTGAGATTCTCCTGGATGTGGGCTGCAAATTCGGTGCCTTTTGGGCTGGAGCTTCTCGTGGTTTGAGGCCTGGCTTGCTCCACCCCCTGCTCTTGAGATTCTCCCGGATGTGGGCTGCATTTTGGCTGCATTTTGGGCTGGAGCTTCTCTTGGTTTGAGGCCTGGCTTGCTCCAACCCCTGCTCTTGATATTCTCCCGGATGTGGGCTGCATTTTGGCTGATTCTTGGGCTGGAGCTTCTCGTGGTTTGAGGCCTGGCTTGCTCCACCCCCTGCCCTTGATATTCTCCCGGATATGGGCTGCATTTTGGCTGCCTTTTGGGCTGGAGCTTCTTGTGGTTTGAGGCCTGGCTTGCTCCACCCCCTGCTCTTGAGTTTCTCCCCGATGTGGTCTGCAAATTGGGTGCCTTTTGGGCTGGAGCTTCTCGAGGTTTGAGGCCTGGCTTGCTCCACCCCCTGCTCTTGAGATTCTCCCGGATGTGGGCTGCATTTTGGCTTCATTTTGGGCTGGAGCTTCCCATGGTTTAAGGCCTGGCTTGCTCCACCCCCTGCTCTTGAGATTCTCCCGGATGTGGGCTGGATTTTGGCTGCCTTTTGGGCTGGAGCTTCTCGTGGTTTGAGGCCTGGCTTGCTCCACCCCCTGCTCTTGAGATTCTCCCAGATTTGGGCTGCATTTTGGCTGCCTTTTGGGCTGGAGCTTCTCGTGGTTTGAGGCCTGGCTTGCTCCACCCCCTGCTCTTGAGATTCTCCCGGAGTTGGGCTGCATTTTGGCTGCATTTTGGGCTGGAGCTTCTCGTGGTTTGAGGCCTCGCCTGCTCCAACCCCTGCCCTTGATATTCTCCCGGATGTGGGCTGCATTTTGGCTGCCTTTTGGGCTGGAGCTTCTCGTGGTTTGAGGCCTGGCTTGCTCCACCCCCTGCTCTTGATATTCTCCCGGATGTGGGCTGCATTTTGGCTGCCTTTTGGGCTGGAGCTTCTCGTGGTTTGAGGCCTGGATTGCTCCACCCCCTGCTCTTGAGATTCTGCTGGATGTGGGCTGGATTTTGGCTGCCTTTTGGGCTGCAGGTTTTTGAGGTATGAGGCCTGGCTTGCTCCACCCCCTGCTCTTGAGATTCTCCCGGATGTGGGCTGCATTTTGGATGCATTTTGGGCTGGAGCTTCTCGTGGTTTGAGGCCTGGCTTTCTCCACCCCCTGCCCTTGATATTCTCCCGGATGTGAACTGCATTTTGGCTGCCTTTTGGGCTGGAGCTTCTCGTGGTTTGAGGCCTGGCTTGCTCCACCCCCTGCTCTTGAGATTCTCCCGGATGTGGGCTGCATTTTGGCTGCCTTTTGGGCTGGAGCTTCTCGTGGTTTAAGGCCTGGCTTGCTCCACCCCCTGCTCTTGAGA
This sequence comes from Rhynochetos jubatus, assembly GCA_027574665.1. NCBI lineage: Eukaryota > Metazoa > Chordata > Aves > Eurypygiformes > Rhynochetidae > Rhynochetos > Rhynochetos jubatus. The sequence continues at coordinate 2,910,730 of CM050669.1, forward strand.
TTCTCCCGGATGTGGGCAGCATTTAGGCTGCCTTTTGGGCTGGAGATTCTCTTGGTTTGAGGCCTGGCTTGCTCCACCCCCTGCTCTTGATATTCTCCTCCATGTGGGCTGGATTTTGGCTGCCTTTTGGGCTGGAGCTTCTCGTGGTTTGAGGCCTGGCTTGCTCCACCCCCTGCTCTTGAGATTCTCCCGGATGTGGGCTGCATTTTGGCTGCCTTTTGGGCTGGAGCTTCTCTTGGTTTGAGGCCTGTCTTTCTCCACCCCCTGCTCTTGAAATTCTCCCGGATGTGGGCTGCATTTTGGCTGCTTTTTGGGCTGGAGCTTCTCGTGGTTTGAGGCCTGGCTTGCTCCACCCCCTGCTCCCGATATTCTCCCAGATGTGGGCTGCATTTTGGCTGCCTTTTGGGCTGGAGCTTCTCGTGGTTTGAGGCCTGGCTTGCTCCACACCCTGCTCTTGAGATTCTCCCGGATGTGGGCTGCATTTTGGCTGCCTTTTGGGCTGGAGCTTCTCGTGGTTTGAGGCCTGACTTGCTCCACCCCCTGCTCCCGATATTCTCCCGGATTTGGGCTGCATTCTGGCTGCCTTTTGGGCTGGAGCTTCTCGTGGTTTGAGGCCTGGCTTGCTCCACCCCCTTCTCTTGAGATTCTCCCGGATGTGGGCTGCATTTTGGCTGCCTTTTGGGCTGGAGATTCTCGTGGTTTGAGGCCTGGCTTGTTCCAACCCCGGCCCTTGATATTCTCCCGGATGTGGGCTGCATTTTGGCTGCCTTTTGGGCTGGAGCTTCTCGTGGTTTGAGGCCTGGCTTGCTCCACCCCCTGCTCTTGAGATTTTCCTGGATGTGGGCTGCATTTTGGCTGCATTTTGGGCTGGAGCTTCTCTTGGTTTGAGGCCTGGCTTGCTCCACCCCCTGCTCTTGAGATTCTCCCGGATGTGGGCTGCATTTTGGCTGCCTTTTGGGCTGGAGCTTCACCTGGTTTGAGGCCTGGCTTGCTCCACCCCCTGCTCTTGACATTCTCCCGGATGTGGGCTGCATTTTGGCTGCCTTTTGGGCTGGAGCTTCTCGTGGTTTGAGGCCTGGCTTGCTCCACCCCCTGCTCTTGAGATTCTCCCGGATGTGGGCTGCATTTTGGCTGCCTTTTGGGCTGGAGCTTCTCGTGGTTTGAGGCCTGGCTTGCTCCACCCCTGCTCTTGAGATTCTCCCGGATGTGGGCTGCATTTTGGCTGCATTTTGGGCTGGAGCTTCTCGTGGTTTAAGGCCTGGCTTGCTCCAACCCCTGCCCTTGATATTCTCCCGGAGGTGGGCTGCATTTTGGCTGCCTTTTGGGATGGAGCTTCTCGTGGTTTGAGGCCTGGCTTGCTCCACGCCCTGCTCTTGAGATTCTCCCGGATGTGGGCTGCATTTTGGCTGCGTTTTGGGCTTGTGCTTCTCGTGGTTTGAGGCCTGGCTTGCTCCACCCCCTGCTCTTCATATTCTCCCGGATGTGGGCTGCATTTTGGCTGCCTTTTGGTCTGTAGCTTCTCGTGGTTTGAGGCCTGGCTTGCTCCACCCCCTGCTCTTGAGATTCTCCTGGATGTGGGCTGGATTTTGGCTGCCTTTTGGGCTGGAGCTTCTCGTGGTTTGAGGCCTGGCTTGCTCCACCCCCTGCTCTTGATATTCTCCTCCATGTGGGCTGCATTTTGGCTGCATTTTGGGCTGGAGCTTCTCCTGGTTTGAGGCCTGGCTTGCTCCACCCCCTGCTCTTGACATTCTCCCGGAGGTGGGCTGCATTTTGGCTGATTCTTGGGCTGGAGCTTCTCGAGGTTTGAGGCCTGCCTTGCTCCACCCCCTGCTCTTGAGATCCTCCCGGATGTGGGCTGCATTTTGGCTGCTTTTTGGGCTGGAGCTTCTCGTGGTTTGAGGCCTGGCTTGCTCCACCCCCTGCTCTTGAGATTCTCCCGGATATGGGCTGCATTTTGGCTGCCTTTTGGGCTGGAGCTTCTCGTGGTTTGAGGCCTGGCTTGCTCCACCCCCTGCTCTTGAGATTCTCCCGGATGTGGGCTGCATTTTGGCTGCCTTTTGGGCTGGAGCTTCTCGTGGTTTGAGGCCTGGCTTGCTCCACCCTCTGTTCTTGATATTGTCTCGTATGTGGGCTGCATTTTGGCTGCCTTTTGGGCTGGAACTTCTCGTGGTTTGAGGCCTGGCTTGCTCCACCCCCTGCTCTTGAGATTCTCCTCCATGTGGGCTGCATTTTGGCTGCCTTTTGGGCTATAGCTTCTCTTGGTTTGAGGCCTGGCTTGCTCCACCCCCTGCTCTTGAGATTCTCCTCCATGTGGGCTGCATTTTGGCTGCATTTTGGGCTGGAGCTTCTCGAGGTTTGAGGCCTGGCTTGCTCCACCCCCTGCTCTTGACATTCTCCCGGAAGTGGGCTGCATTTTGGCTGATTCTTGGGCTGCAGCTTCTCGAGGTTTGAGGCCTGGCTTGCTCCACCCCCTGCTCTTGAGATTCTCCCGGATGTGGGCTGCATTTTGGCTGCCTTTTGGGCTGGAGGTTCTCGTGGTTTGAGGCCTGGCTTGCTCCACCCCCTGCTCTTGAGATTCTCCCGGATGTGGGCTGCATTTTGGCTGCCTTTTGGGCTGGAGCTTCTCGTGGTTTGAGGCCTGGCTTGCTCCACCCTCTCTTCTTCATATTGTCTCGTATGTGGGCTGCATTTTGGCTGCCTTTTGGGCTGGAGCTTCTCGTGGTTTGAGGCCTGGCTTGCTCCACCCCCTGCTCTTGAGATTCTCCTCCATGTGGGCTGCATTTTGGCTGCCTTTTGGGCTGGAGCTTCTCTTGGTTTGAGGCCTGGCTTGCTCCACCCCCTGCTCTTGATATTCTCCTCCATGTGGGCTGCATTTTGGCTGCCTTTTGGGCTGGAGCTTCTCGTGGTTTAAGGCCTGGCTTGCTCCACCTCCTGCTCTTGAGATTCTCCTGGATGTGGGCTGCATTTTGGCTGCCTTTTGGGCTGGAGCTTCTCGAGGTTTGAGGCCTGGCTTGCTCCACCCCCTGCTCTTGACATTCTCCCGGAGGTGGGCTGCATCTTGGCTGATTCTTGGGCTGCAGCTTCTCGAGGTTTGAGGCCTGGCTTGCTCCACCCCCTGCTCTTGAGATTCTCCCGGATGTGGGCTGCATTTTGGCTGCATTTTGGGCTGGAGCTTCTCGTGGTTTGAGGCCTGGCTTGCTCCACCCCCTGCTCTTGAGATTCTCCCGGATGTGGGCTGCATTTTGGCTGCCTTTTGGGCTGGAGCTTCTCGTGGTTTGAGGCCTGCCTTGCTCCACCCCCTGCTCTTGAGATTCTCCCGGATGTGGGCTGGATTTTGGCTGCCTTTTGGTCTGTAGCTTCTCGGGGTTTGAGTCCTGCCTTGCTCCACCCCCTGCTCTTGAGATTCTCCCGGATGTGGGCTGCAATTTGGCTGCCTTTTGGGCTGGAGCTTCTCGTGGTTTGAGGCCTGGCTTGCTCCACCCCCTGCTCTTGAGATTCTCCCGGATGTGGGCTGCATTTTCGCTGCCTTTTGGGCTGGAGCTTCTCGTGGTTTGAGGCCTGCCTTGCTCCACCCCCTGCTCTTGAGATTCTCCCGGATGTGGGCTGCATTTTGGCTGCCTTTTGGGCTGGAGCTTCTCGTGGTTTGAGGCCTGGCTTGCTCCACCCCCTGCTCTTGAGATTCTCCCGGATGTGGGCTGCATTTTGGCTGCCTTTTGGGCTGCAGCTTTTCGAGGTTTGAGGCCTGGCTTGCTCCACACCCTGCTCTTGAGATTCTCCCGGATGTGGGCTGTATTTTGGCTGCTTTTTGGGCTGGAGCTTCTCGTGGTTTGAGGCCTGCCTTGCTCCACCCCCTGCTCTTGAGATTCTCCCGGATGTGGGCTGCATTTTGGCTGCTTTTTGGGCTGGAGCTTCTCGTGGTTTGAGGCCTGCCTTGCTCCACCCCCTGCTCTTGAGATTCTCCCAGATTTGGTCTGCATTTTGGCTGCATTTTTCGCTGGAGCTTCTCGTGGTTTGAGGCCTGGCTTGCTCCACCCCCTGCTCTTGAGATTCTCCCGGATGTGGGCTGGAGTTTGGCTGCCTTTTGGGCTGGAGCTTCTCGTGGTTTGAGGCCTGGCTTGCTCCACCTCCTGCTCTTGAGATTCTCCTGGATGTGGGCTGCATTTTGGCTGCCTTTTGGGCTGGAGCTTCTCGTGGTTTAAGGCCTGGCTTGCTCCACCTCCTGCTCTTGAGATTCTCCTGGATGTGGGCTGCATTTTGGCTGCCTTTTGGGCTGGAGCTTCTCGAGGTTTGAGGCCTGGCTTGCTCCACCCCCTGCTCTTGACATTCTCCCGGATGTGGGCTGCATCTTGGCTGATTCTTGGGCTGCAGCTTCTCGAAGTTTGAGGCCTGGCTTGCTCCACCCCCTGCTCTTGAGATTCTCCCGGATGTGGGCTGCATTTTGGCTGCATTTTGGGCTGGAGCTTCCCATGGTTTAAGGCCTGGCTTGCTCCACCCCCTGCTCTTGAGATTCTCCCGGATGTGGGCTGGATTTTGGCTGCCTTTTGGGCTGGAGCTTCTCGAGGTTTGAGGCCTGGCTTGCTCCACCCCCTGCTCTTGACATTCTCCCAGATTTGGGCTGCATTTTGGCTGCCTTTTGGGCTGGAGCTTCTCGTGCTTTGAGGCCTGGCTTGCTCCACCCCCTGCTCTTGATATTCTCCCGGATGTGGGCTGCATTTTGGCTGCCTTTTGGGCTGGAGCTTTTCGAGGTTTGAGGCCTGGCTTGCTCCACACCCTGCTCTTGAGATTCTCCCGGATGTGGGCTGTATTTTGGCTGCTTTTTGGGCTGGAGCTTCTCGTGGTTTGAGGCCTGCCTTGCTCCACACCCTGCTCTTGAGATCCTCCCGGATGTGGGCTGCATTTTGGCTGCTTTTTGGGCTGGAGCTTCTCGTGGTTTGAGGCCTGCCTTGCTCCACCCCCTGCTCTTGAGATTCTCCCAGATTTGGTCTGCATTTTGGCTGCCTTTTTGGCTGGAGCTTCTCGTGGTTTGAGGCCTGGCTTGCTCCACACCCTGCTCTTGAGATTCTCCCGGATGTGGGCTGGAGTTTGGCTGCCTTTTGGGCTGGAGCTTCTCGTGGTTTGAGGCCTGGCTTGCTCCACCTCCTGCTCTTGAGATTCTCGTGGATGTGGGCTGCATTTTGGCTGCCTTTTGGGCTGGAGCTTCTCGTGGTTTGAGGCCTGGCTTGCTCCACCCCCTGCTCTTGAGTTTCTCCCCGATGTGGTCTGCAAATTGGGTGCCTTTTGGGCTGGAGCTTCTCGTGGTTTGAGGCCTGGCTTGCTCCACCCCCTGCTCTTGAGATTCTCCCGGATGTGGGCTGCATTTTGGCTGCCTTTTGGGCTGGAGCTTCTCGTGGTTTGAGGCCTGGCTTGATCCATCCCCTGCTCTTGATATTCTCCTGGATGTGGGCTGCATTTTGGCTGCCTTTTGGGCTGGAGATTCTCGAGGTTTGAGGCCTGGCTTGCTCCACCCCCTGCTCTTGAGATTCTCCTGGATGTGGGCTGCATTTTGGCTGCCTTTTGGGCTGGAGCTTCTCGTGGTTTGAGGCCTGGCTTGCTCCACCCCCTGCTCTTGAGATTCTCCCGGATGTGGGCTGCATTTTGGCTGCATTTTGGGCTGGAGCTTCTCGTGGTTTGAGGCCTCGCCTGCTCCAACCACTGCCCTTGATATTCTCCCGGATGTGGGCTGCATTTTGGCTGCCTTTTGGGCTGGAGCTTCTCGTGGTTTGAGGCCTGGCTTGCTCCACACACTTCTCTTCATACTCTCCCGGAGGTGGGCTGCATTTTGGCTACATTTTGGGCTGGAGCTTCCCATGGTTTAAGGCCTGGCTTGCTCCACCCCCTGCTCTTGAGATTCTCCCGGATGTGGGCTGGATTTTGGCTGCCTTTTGGGCTGGAGCTTCTCGAGGTTTGAGGCCTGGCTTGCTCCACCCCCTGCTCTTGACATTCTCCCAGATTTGGGCTGCATTTTGGCTGCCTTTTGGGCTGGAGCTTCTCGTGGTTTGAGGCCTGGCTTGCTCCACCCCCTGCTCTTGAGATTCTCCTGGATGTGGGCTGCATTTTGGCTGCATTTTGGGCTGGAGCTTCTCGTGGTTTGAGGCCTCGCCTGCTCCAACCCCTGCCCTTGATATTCTCCCGGATGTGGGCTGCATTTTGGCTGCCTTTTGGGCTGGAGCTTCTCGTGGTTTGAGGCCTGGCTTGCTCCACCCCCTGCTCTTGATATTCTCCCGGATGTGGGCTGCATTTTGGCTGCCTTTTGGGCTGGAGCTTCTCGTGGTTTGAGGCCTGGATTGCTCCACCCCCTGCTCTTGAGATTCTGCTGGATGTGGGCTGGATTTTGGCTGCCTTTTGGGCTGCAGGTTTTCGAGGTATGAGGTCTGGCTTGCTCCACCCCCTGCTCTTGAGATTCTCCCGGATGTGGGCTGCATTTTGGCTGCCTTTTGGGCTTGAGCTTCTCGTGGTTTGAGGCCTGGCTTTCTCCACCCCCTGCCCTTGATATTCTCCCTGATGTGAACTGCATTTTGGCTGCCTTTTGGGCTGGAGCTTCTCGTGGTTTGAGGCCTGGCTTTCTCCACCCCCTGCTCTTGAGATTCTCCCGGATGTGGGCTGCATTTTGGCTGCCTTTTGGGCTGGAGCTTCTCTTGGTTTGAGGCCTGGCTTGCTCCACCCCCTGCTCTTGATATTCTCCTCCATGTGGGCTGGATTTTGGCTGCTTTTTGGGCTGGAGCTTCTCGTGGTTTGAGGCCTGGCTTGCTCCACCCCCTGCTCTTGAGATTCTCCCGGATGTGGGCTGCATTTTGGCTGCCTTTTGGGCTGGAGCTTCTCTTGGTTTGAGGCCTGGCTTTCTCCACCCCCTGCTCTTGAGATCCTCCCGGATGTGGGCTGCATTTTGGCTGCTTTTTGGGCTGGAGCTTCTCGTGGTTTAAGGCCTGGCTTGCTCCACCCCCTGCTCTTGAGATTCTCCCGGATGTGGGCTGCATTTTGGCTGCCTTTTGGGCTGGAGCTTCTCGTGGTTTGAGGCCTGGCTTGCTCCACACCCTGCTCTTGAGATTCTCCCGGATGTGGGCTGCATTTTGGCTGCCTTTTTGGCTGGAGATTCTCGTGGTTTGAGGCCTGGCTTGTTCCAACCCCTGCCCTTGATATTCTCCCGGATGTGGGCTGCATTTTGGCTGCATTTTGGGCTGGAGATTCTCGTGGTTTGAGGCCTGGCTTGTTCCAACCCCTGCCCTTGATATTCTCCCGGATGTGGGCTGCATTTTGGCTGCCTTTTGGGCTGGAGCTTCTCGTGGTTTGAGGCCTGGCTTGCTCCACCCCCTGCTCCCGATATTCTCCCGGATGTGGGCTGCATTTTGGCTGCCTTTTGGGCTGGAGCTTCTCGTGGTTTGAGGCCTGGCTTGCTCCACCCCCTGCTCTTGAGATTCTCCCGGATGGGGGCTGCATTTTGGCTGCATTTGGGCTGGAGCTTCTCGTGGTTTGAGGCCTGGCTTGTTCCAACCCCTGCCCTTGATATTCTCCCGGATGTGGGCTGCATTTTGGCTGCCTTTTGGGCTGGAGCTTCTCGTGGTTTGAGGCCTGGCTTGCTCCACCCCCTGCTCTTGAGATTTTCCTGGATGTGGGCTGCATTTTGGCTGCATTTTGGGCTGGAGCTTCTCTTGGTTTGAGGCCTGGCTTGCTCCACCCCCTGCTCTTGAGATTCTCCCGGATGTGGGCTGCATTTTGGCTGCCTTTTGGGCTGGAGCTTCACCTGGTTTGAGGCCTGGCTTGCTCCACCCCCTGCTCTTGAGATTCTCCCGGATGTGGGCTGCATTTTGGCTGCCTTTTGGGCTGGAGCTTCTCGTGGTTTGAGGCCTGGCTTGCTCCACCCCCTGCTATTGATATTCTCCCGGAGGTGGGCTGCATTTTGGCTGCCTTTTGGGCTGGAGCTTCTCGTGGTTTGAGGCCTGGCTTGCTCCACCCCCTGCTCTTGAGATTCTCCCGGATGTGGGCTGCATTTTGGCTGCCTTTTGGGCTGGAGATTTTCTAGGTTTGAGGCCTGGATTGCTCCACCCCTGCTCTTGAGATTCTCCCAGATGTGGGCTGCATTTTGGCTGCCTTTTGGGCTGGAGTTTCTCGTGGTTTAAGGCCTGGCTTGCTCCAACCCCTGCCCTTGATATTCTCCCGGATGTGGGCTGCATTTTGGATGCATTTTGGGATGGAGCTTCTCGTGGTTTGAGGCCTGGCTTGCTCCACCCCCTGCTCTTGAGATTCTCCCGGATGTGGGCTGCATTTTGGCTGCCTTTTGGGCTTGTGCTTCTCGTGGTTTGAGGCCTGGCTTGCTCCACCCCCTGCCCTTGATATTCTCCCGGATGTGGGCTGCATTTTGGCTGCCTTTTGGGCTGGAGCTTCTCGTGGTTTGAGGCCTGGCTTGCTCCACCCCCTGCTCTTGATATTGTCTCGTATGTGGGCTGCATTTTGGCTGCCTTTTGGGCTGGAGCTTCTCGTGGTTTGAGGCCTGGCTGCTCCAACCCCTGCCCTTGATATTCTCCCGGATGTGGGCTGCATTTTGGCTGCCTTTTGGGCTGGAGCTTCTCGTGGTTTGAGGCCTGGCTTGCTCCACCCCCTGCTCTTGAGATTCTCCTCCATGTGGGCTGCATTTTGGCTGCTTTTTGGGCTGGAGCTTCTCTTGGTTTAAGGCCTGGCTTGCTCCACCCCCTGCTCTTGATATTCTCCTCCATGTGGGCTGCATTTTGGCTGCATTTTGGGCTGGAGCTTCTCGAGGTTTGAGGCCTGGCTTGCTCCATCCCCTGCTCTTGACATTCTCCCGGAGGTGGGCTGCATTTTGGCTGATTCTTGGGCTGCAGCTTCTCGAGGTTTGAGGCCTGGCTTGCTCCACCCCCTGCTCTTGAGATTCTCCCGGATGTGGGCTGCATTTTGGCTGCCTTTTGGGCTGGAGCTTCTCGTGGTTTGAGGCCTGTCTTGCTCCACCCCCTGCTCTTGAGATTCTCCCGGATGTGGGCTGCATTTTGGCTGCCTTTTGGGCTGGAGCTTCTCGTGGTTTGAGGCCTGGCTTGCTCCACCCTCTGTTCTTGATATTGTCTTGTATGTGGGCTGCATTTTGGCTGCCTTTTGGGCTGGAGCTTCTCGTGGTTTGAGGCCTGGCTTGCTCCACCCCCTGCTCTTGAGATTCTCCTCCATGTGGGCTGCATTTTGGCTGCCTTTTGGGCTGGAGCTTCTCGTGGTTTGAGGCCTGGCTTGCTCCACCCCCTGCTCTTGACATTCTCCCGGAGGTGGGCTGCATTTTGGCTGATACTTGGGCTGCATCTTCTCGGGGTTTGAGTCCTGGCTTGCTCCACACCCTGCTCTTGACATTCTCCCGGAGGTGGGCTGCATTTTGGCTGCATTTTGGGCTGGAGCTTCTCGTGGTTTGAGGCCTGGCTTGCTCCACCCCCTGCTCTTGAGATTCTCCTCCATGTGGGCTGCATATTGGCTGCCTTTTGGGCTGGAGCTTCTCTTGGTTTGAGGCCTGGCTTGCTCCACCCCCTGCTCTTGATATTCTCCTCCATGTGGGCTGCATTTTGGCTGCCTTTTGGGCTGGAGCTTCTCGTGGTTTGAGGCCTGCCTTTCTCCACCCCCTGCTCTTGAGATTCTCCCGGATGTGGGCTGGATTTTGGCTGCGTTTTGCGCTGGAGCTTCTCGTGGTTTGAGGCCTGGCTTGCTCCAACCCCTGCTCTTGAGATTCTCCCGGATGTGGGCTGCATTTTGGCTGCCTTTTGGGCTGGAGCTTCTCGTGGTTTGAGGCCTGGCTTGCTCCAACCCCTGCTCTTGAGATTCTCCCGGATGTGGGCTGCATTTTGGCTGCCTTTTGGGCTGGAGCTTCTCGTGGTTTGAGGCCTGGCTTGCTCCACCCCCTGCTCTTGATATTCTCCCGGATGTGGGCTGCATTTTGGCTGCCTTTTGGGCTGGAGCTTCTCGTGGTTTGAGGCCTGGCTTGCTCCACCCCCTGCTCTTGAGATTCTCCCGGATGGGGGCTGCATTTTGGCTGCATTTGGGCTGGAGCTTCTCGTGGTTTGAGGCCTGGCTTGTTCCAACCCCTGCCCTTGATATTCTCCCGGATGTGGGCTGCATTTTGGCTGCCTTTTGGGCTGGAGCTTCTCGTGGTTTGAGGCCTGGCTTGCTCCACCCCCTGCTCTTGAGATTTTCCTGGATGTGGGCTGCATTTTGGCTGCATTTTGGGCTGGAGCTTCTCTTGGTTTGAGGCCTGGCTTGCTCCACCCCCTGCTCTTGAGATTCTCCCGGATGTGGGCTGCATTTTGGCTGCCTTTTGGGCTGGAGCTTCACCTGGTTTGAGGCCTGGCTTGCTCCACCCCCTGCTCTTGAGATTCTCCCGGATGTGGGCTGCATTTTGGCTGCCTTTTGGGCTGGAGCTTCTCGTGGTTTGAGGCCTGGCTTGCTCCACCCCCTGCTATTGATATTCTCCCGGAGGTGGGCTGCATTTTGGCTGCCTTTTGGGCTGGAGCTTCTCGTGGTTTGAGGCCTGGCTTGCTCCAACCCCTGCTCTTGAGATTCTCCCGGATGTGGGCTGCATTTTGGCTGCCTTTTGGGCTGGAGATTTTCTAGGTTTGAGGCCTGGATTGCTCCACCCCTGCTCTTGAGATTCTCCCAGATGTGGGCTGCATTTTGGCTGCCTTTTGGGCTGGAGCTTCTCGTGGTTTAAGGCCTGGCTTGCTCCAACCCCTGCCCTTGATATTCTCCCGGATGTGGGCTGCATTTTGGATGCATTTTGGGATGGAGCTTCTCGTGGTTTGAGGCCTGGCTTGCTCCACCCCCTGCTCTTGAGATTCTCCCGGATGTGGGCTGCATTTTGGCTGCCTTTTGGGCTTGTGCTTCTCGTGGTTTGAGGCCTGGCTTGCTCCACCCCCTGCCCTTGATATTCTCCCGGATGTGGGCTGCATTTTGGCTGCCTTTTGGGCTGGAGCTTCTCGTGGTTTGAGGCCTGGCTTGCTCCACCCCCTGCTCTTGATATTCTCCCGGATGTGGGCTGCATTTTGGCTGCCTTTTGGGCTGGAGCTTCTCGTGGTTTGAGGCCTGGCTGCTCCAACCCCTGCCCTTGATATTCTCCCGGATGTGGGCTGCATTTTGGCTGCCTTTTGGGCTGGAGCTTCTCGTGGTTTGAGGCCTGGCTTGCTCCACCCCCTGCTCTTGAGATTCTCCTCCATGTGGGCTGCATTTTGGCTGCTTTTTGGGCTGGAGCTTCTCTTGGTTTAAGGCCTGGCTTGCTCCACCCCCTGCTCTTGATATTCTCCTCCATGTGGGCTGCATTTTGGCTGCATTTTGGGCTGGAGCTTCTCGAGGTTTGAGGCCTGGCTTGCTCCATCCCCTGCTCTTGACATTCTCCCGGAGGTGGGCTGCATTTTGGCTGATTCTTGGGCTGCAGCTTCTCGAGGTTTGAGGCCTGGCTTGCTCCACCCCCTGCTCTTGAGATTCTCCCGGATGTGGGCTGCATTTTGGCTGCCTTTTGGGCTGGAGCTTCTCGTGGTTTGAGGCCTGGCTTGCTCCACCCCCTGCTCTTGAGATTCTCCCGGATGTGGGCTGCATTTTGGCTGCCTTTTGGGCTGGAGCTTCTCGTGGTTTGAGGCCTGGCTTGCTCCACCCTCTGTTCTTGATATTGTCTTGTATGTGGGCTGCATTTTGGCTGCCTTTTGGGCTGGAGCTTCTCGTGGTTTGAGGCCTGGCTTGCTCCACCCCCTGCTCTTGAGATTCTCCTCCATGTGGGCTGCATTTTGGCTGCCTTTTGGGCTGGAGCTTCTCGTGGTTTGAGGCCTGGCTTGCTCCACCCCCTGCTCTTGACATTCTCCCGGAGGTGGGCTGCATTTTGGCTGATACTTGGGCTGCATCTTCTCGGGGTTTGAGTCCTGGCTTGCTCCACACCCTGCTCTTGACATTCTCCCGGAGGTGGGCTGCATTTTGGCTGCCTTTTGGGCTGGAGCTTCTCGTGGTTTGAGGCCTGGCTTGCTCCACCCCCTGCTCTTGAGATTCTCCTCCATGTGGGCTGCATATTGGCTGCCTTTTGGGCTGGAGCTTCTCTTGGTTTGAGGCCTGGCTTGCTCCACCCCCTGCTCTTGATATTCTCCTCCATGTGGGCTGCATTTTGGCTGCCTTTTGGGCTGGAGCTTCTCGTGGTTTGAGGCCTGCCTTTCTCCACCCCCTGCTCTTGAGATTCTCCCGGATGTGGGCTGGATTTTGGCTGCGTTTTGCGCTGGAGCTTCTCGTGGTTTGAGGCCTGGCTTGCTCCAACCCCTGCTCTTGAGATTCTCCCGGATGTGGGCTGCATTTTGGCTGCCTTTTGGGCTGGAGCTTCTCGTGGTTTGAGGCCTGGCTTGCTCCAACCCCTGCTCTTGAGATTCTCCCGGATGTGGGCTGCATTTTGGCTGCCTTTTGGGCTGGAGCTTCTCGTGGTTTGAGGCCTGGCTTGCTCCACCCCCTGCTCTTGATATTCTCCCGGATGTGGGCTGCATTTTGGCTGCCTTTTGGGCTGGAGCTTTTCGAGGTTTGAGGCCTGGCTTGCTCCACACCCTGCTCTTGAGATTCTCCCGGATGTGGGCTGTATTTTGGCTGCTTTTTGGGCTGGAGCTTCTCGTGGTTTGAGGCCTGGCTTGCTCCACCCCCTGCTCTTGAGATTCTCCCGGATGTGGGCTGCATTTTGGCTGCTTTTTGGGCTGGAGCTTCTCGTAGTTTGAGGCCTGCCTTGCTCCACCCCCTGCTCTTGAGATTCTCCCAGATTTGGTCTGCATTTTGGCTGCATTTTTGTCTGGAGCTTCTCGTGGTTTGAGGCCTGGCTTGCTCCACCCCCTGCTCTTGAGATTCTCCCGGATGTGGGCTGCATTTTGGCTGCCTTTTGGGCTGGAGCTTCTCGTGGTTTGAGGCCTGGCTTGCTCCACCCCCTGCTCTTGAGATTCTCCCGGATGTGGGCTGCATTTTGGCTGCCTTTTGGGCTGGAGCTTCTCGTGGTTTGAGGCCTGGCTTGCTCCACCCCCTGCTCTTGAGATTCTCCCGGATGTGGGCTGGATTTTGGCTGCCTTTTGGGCTGGAGCTTCTCGTGGTTTGAGGCCTGGCTTGCTCCACCCCCTGCTCTTGATATTCTCCCGGATGTGGGCTGCATTTTGGCTGCTTTTTGGGCTGGAGCTTCTCGTGGTTTGAGGCCTGCCTTGCTCCACCCCCTGCTCTTGAGATTCTCCCAGATTTGGTCTGCATTTTGGCTGCCTTTTGGGCTGGAGCTTCTCGTGGTTTGAGGCCTGGCTTGCTCCACCCCCTGCTCTTGAGATTCTCCCGGATGTGGGCTGCATTTTGGCTGCATTTTGGGCTGGAGCTTCTCGTGGTTTGAGGCCTGGCTTGCTCCATCCCCTGCTCTTGAGATTCTCCGGGATGTGGGCTGCATTTTGGCTGCCTTTTGGGCTGGAGCTTCTCGTGGTTTGAGGCCTGGCTTGCTCCACCTCCTGCTCTTGAGATTCTCCTGGATGTGGGCTGCATTTTGGCTGCCTTTTGGGCTGGAGCTTCTCGAGGTTTGAGGCCTGGCTTGCTCCACCCCCTGCTCTTGACATTCTCCTGGAGGTGGGCTGCATTTTGGCTGATTCTTGGGCTGCAGCTTCTCGAGGTTTGAGGCCTGGCTTGCTCCACCCCCTGCTCTTGAGATTCTCCCGGATGTGGGCTGCATTTTGGCTGCCTTTTGGGCTGGAGCTTCTCGTGGTTTGAGGCCTGTCTTGCTCCACCCCCTGCTCTTGAGATTCTCCCGGATGTGGGCTGCATTTTGGCTGCCTTTTGGGCTGGAGCTTCTCGTGGTTTGAGGCCTGCCTTGCTCCACCCCCTGCTCTTGAGATTCTCCCAGATTTGGTCTGCATTTTGGCTGCCTTTTGGGCTGGAGCTTCTCGTGGTTTGAGGCCTGGCTTGCTCCAACCCCTGCTCTTGAGATTCTCCCGGATGTGGGCTGGATTTTGGCTGCCTTTTGGGCTGGAGCTTCTCGTGGTTTGAGGCCTGGCTTGCTACACCCCCTGCTCTTGAGATTCTCCCGGATTTGGGCTGCATTTTGGCTGCCTTTTGGGCTGGAGCTTCTCGTGGTTTAAGGCCTGGCTTGCTCCACCCCCTGCTCTTGAGATTCTCCTGGAGGTGGGCTGCATTTTGGCTGCCTTTTGGGCTGGAGCTTCTCGTGGTTTAAGGCCTGGCTTGCTCCACCCCCTGCTCTTGAGATTCTCCCGGATGTGGGCTGTATTTTGGCTGCTTTTTGGGCTGGAGCTTCTCGTGGTTTGAGGCCTGCCTTGCTCCACCCGCTGCTCTTGAGATTCTCCCAGATTTGGTCTGCATTTTGGCTGCCTTTTTGGCTGGAGCTTCTCGTGGTTTGAGGCCTGGCTTGCTCCACCCCCTGCTCTTGATATTCTCCCGGATGTGGGCTGCATTTTGGCTGCCTTTTGGGCTGGAGCTTCTCGTGGTTTGAGGCCTGGCTTGCTCCACCCCCTGCTCTTGAGATTCTCCTCGATGTGGGCTGCATTTTGGCTGACTTTTGGGCTGGAGCTTCTCGTGGTTTGAGGCCTGGCTTGCTCCACACCCTGCTCTTGAGATTCTCCCGGATGTGGGCTGCATTTTGGCTGCATTTTGGGCTGGAGCTTCTCGTGGTTTGAGGCCTGGCTTGCTCCATCCCCTGCTCTTGAGATTCTCCCGGATGTGGGCTGAATTTTGGCTGCATTTTGGCTGCATTTTGGGCTGGAGGTTCTCGTGGTTTGAGGCCTGGCTTGCTCCACCCCCTGCTCTTGAGATTCTCCCGGATGTGGGCTGCATTTTGGCTGGCTTTTGGGCTGGAGCTTCTCGGGGTTTGAGTCCTGGCTTGCTCCACCCCCTGCTCTTGAGATTCTCCCGGATGTGGGCTGCAATTTGGCTGCCTTTTGGGCTGGAGCTTCTCGTGGTTTGAGGCCTGCCTTGCTCCACCCCCTGCTATTGAGATTCTCCCGGATGTGGGCTGCATTTTGGCTGCCTTTTGGGCTGGAGCTTCTCGTGGTTTGAGGCCTGCCTTGCTCCACCCCCTGCTATTGAGATTCTCCCGGATGTGGGCTGCATTTTGGCTGCCTTTTGGGCTGGAGCTTCTCGTGGTTTGAGGCCTGGCTTGCTCCACCCCCTGCTCTTGAGATTCTCCCGGATGTGGGCTGCATTTTGGCTGCTTTTTGGGCTGGAGCTTCTCGTGGTTTGAGGCCTGCCTTGCTCCACCCCCTGCTCTTGAGATTCTCCCAGATTTGGTCTGCATTTTGGCTGCCTTTTTGGCTGGAGCTTCTCGTGGTTTGAGGCCTGGCTTGCTCCACCCCCTGCTCTTGATATTCTCCCGGATGTGGGCTGCATTTTGGCTGCCTTTTGGGCTGGAACTTCTCCTGGTTTGAGGCCTGGCTTGCTCCACCCCCTGCTCTTGACATTCTCCTCGATGTGGGCTGCATTTTGGCTGCCTTTTGGGCTGGAGCTTCTCCTGGTTTGAGGCCTGGCTTGCTCCATCCCCTGCTCTTGAGATTCTCCCGGATGTGGGCTGCATTTTGGCTGCATTTTGGGCTGGAGGTTCTCGTGGTTTGAGGCCTGGCTTGCTCCACCCCCTGCTCTTGAGATTCTCCCGGATGTGGGCTGCATTTTGGCTGCCTTTTGGGCTGGAGCTTCTCAGGGTTTGAGTCCTGGCTTGCTCCACCCCCTGCTCTTGAGATTCTCCCGGATGTGGGCTGCAATTTGGCTGCCTTTTGGGCTGGAGCTTCTCGTGGTTTGAGGCCTGGCTTGCTCCACCCCCTGCTCTTGAGATTCTCCCGGATGTGGGCTGCATTTTGGCTGCCTTTTGGGCTGGAGCTTCTCGTGGTTTGAGGCCTGGCTTGCTCCACCCCCTGCTCTTGAGATTCTCCCGGATGTGGGCTGCATTTTGGCTGCCTTTTGGGCTGGAGCTTTTCGAGGTTTGAGGCCTGGCTTGCTCCACCCACTGCTCTTGAGATTCTCCCGGATGTGGGCTGCATTTTGGCTGCTTTTTGGGCTGGAGCTTCTCGTGGTTTGAGGCCTGCCTTGCTCCACCCCCTGCTCTTGAGATTCTCCCAGATTTGGTCTGCATTTTGGCTGCCTTTTTGGCTGGAGCTTCTCGTGGTTTGAGGCCTGGCTTGCTCCACCCCCTGCTCTTGAGATTCTCCTGGATGTGGGCTGCAATTTGGCTGCCTTTTGGGCTGGAGCTTCTCGTGGTTTGAGGCCTGGCTTGCTCCACCCCCTGCTCTTGAGATTCTCCCGGATGTGGGCTGCAATTTGGCTGCCTTTTGGGCTGGAGCTTCTCGTGGTTTGAGGCCTGGCTTGCTCCACCCCCTGCTCTTGAGATTCTCCCGGATGTGGGCTGCAATTTTGCTGCCTTTTGGGCTGGAGCTTCTCGTGGTTTGAGGCCTGGCTTGCTCCACCCCCTGCTCTTGAGATTCTCCCGGATGTGGGCTGCATTTTGGCTGCCTTTTTGGCTGGAGCTTCTCGTGGTTTGAGGCCTGGCTTGCTCCACCCCCTGCTCTTGATATTCTCCCGGATGTGGGCTGCATTTTGGCTGCCTTTTGGGCTGGAGCTTCTCGTGGTTTGAGGCCTGGCTTGCTCCACCCCCTGCTCTTGAGATTCTCCTCGATGTGGGCTGCATTTTGGCTGACTTTTGGGCTGGAGCTTCTCGTGGTTTGAGGCCTGGCTTGCTCCACACCCTGCTCTTGAGATTCTCCCGGATGTGGGCTGCATTTTGGCTGCATTTTGGGCTGGAGCTTCTCGTGGTTTGAGGCCTGGCTTGCTCCATCCCCTGCTCTTGAGATTCTCCCGGATGTGGGCTGCATTTTGGCTGCATTTTGGGCTGGAGCTTCTCGTGGTTTGAGGCCTGGCTTGCTCCATCCCCTGCTCTTGAGATTCTCCCGGATGTGGGCTGCATTTTGGCTGCCTTTTGGGCTGGAGCTTCTCGTGGTTTGAGGCCTGGCTTGCTCCACCCCCTGCTCTTGAGATTCTCCTCGATGTGGGCTGCATTTTGGCTGACTTTTGGGCTGGAGCTTCTCGTGGTTTGAGGCCTGGCTTGCTCCACACCCTGCTCTTGAGATTCTCCCGGATGTGGGCTGCATTTTGGCTGCATTTTGGGCTGGAGCTTCTCGTGGTTTGAGGCCTGGCTTGCTCCATCCCCTGCTCTTGAGATTCTCCCGGATGTGGGCTGAATTTTGGCTGCATTTTGGCTGCATTTTGGGCTGGAGGTTCTCGTGGTTTGAGGCCTGGCTTGCTCCACCCCCTGCTCTTGAGATTCTCCCGGATGTGGGCTGCATTTTGGCTGCCTTTTGGGCTGGAGCTTCTCGGGGTTTGAGTCCTGGCTTGCTCCACCCCCTGCTCTTGAGATTCTCCCGGATGTGGGCTGCAATTTGGCTGCATTTTGGGCTGGAGCTTCTCGTGGTTTGAGGCCTGGCTTGCTCCACCCCCTGCTCTTGAGATTCTCCCGGATGTGGGCTGCATTTTGGCTGCCTTTTGGGCTGGAGCTTCTCGTGGTTTGAGGCCTGGCTTGCTCCACCCCCTGCTCTTGAGATTCTCCCGGATGTGGGCTGCATTTTGGCTGCCTTTTGGGCTGGAGCTTTTCGAGGTTTGAGGCCTGGCTTGCTCCACCCACTGCTCTTGAGATTCTCCCGGATGTGGGCTGCATTTTGGCTGCTTTTTGGGCTGGAGCTTCTCGTGGTTTGAGGCCTGCCTTGCTCCACCCCCTGCTCTTGAGATTCTCCCAGATTTGGTCTGCATTTTGGCTGCCTTTTTGGCTGGAGCTTCTCGTGGTTTGAGGCCTGGCTTGCTCCACCCCCTGCTCTTGATATTCTCCTGGATGTGGGCTGCATTTTGGCTGCCTTTTGGGCTGGAGCTTCTCGTGGTTTGAGGCCTGGCTTGCTCCACCCCCTGCTCTTGAGATTCTCCTCGATGTGGGCTGCATTTTGGCTGACTTTTGGGCTGGTGCTTCTCGTGGTTTGAGGCCTGGCTTGCTCCACACCCTGCTCTTGAGATTCTCCCGGATGTGGGCTGCATTTTGGCTGCATTTTGGGCTGGAGGTTCTCGTTGTTTGAGGCCTGGCTTGCTCCACCCCCTGCTCTTGAGATTCTCCCGGATGTGGGCTGCATTTTGGCTGCATTTTGGGCTGGAGTTTCTCGTGGTTTGAGGCCTGGCTTGCTCCACCCCCTGCTCTTGAGATTGTCCCGGATGTGGGCTGCATTTTGGCTGCCTTTTGGGCTGGAGCTTCTCGTGGTTTGAGTCCTGGCTTGCTCCACCCCCTGCTCTTGAGATTCTCCCGGATGTGGGCTGCAATTTGGCTGCCTTTTGGGCTGGAGCTTCTCGTGGTTTGAGGCCTGGCTTGCTCCACCCCCTGCTCTTGAGATTCTCCCGGATGTGGGCTGCAATTTTGCTGCCTTTTGGGCTGGAGCTTCTCGTGGTTTGAGGCCTGGCTTGCTCCACCCCCTGCTCTTGAGATTCTCCCGGATGTGGGCTGCATTTTGGCTGCCTTTTTGGCTGGAGCTTCTCGTGGTTTGAGGCCTGGCTTGCTCCACCCCCTGCTCTTGATATTCTCCCGGATGTGGGCTGCATTTTGGCTGCCTTTTGGGCTGGAGCTTCTCGTGGTTTGAGGCCTGGCTTGCTCCACCCCCTGCTCTTGAGATTCTCCTCGATGTGGGCTGCATTTTGGCTGACTTTTGGGCTGGAGCTTCTCGTGGTTTGAGGCCTGGCTTGCTCCACCCCCTGCTCTTGAGATTCTCCCGGATGTGGGCTGCATTTTGGCTGCATTTTGGGCTGGAGCTTCTCGTGGTTTGAGGCCTGGCTTGCTCCATCCCCTACTCTTGAGATTCTCCCGGATGTGGGCTGCATTTTGGCTGCATTTTGGGCTGGAGCTTCTCGGGGTTTGAGGCCTGGCTTGCTCCACCCCCTGCTCTTGAGATTCTCCCGGATGTGGGCTGCAATTTGGCTGCCATTTGGGCTGGAGCTTCTCGTGGTTTGAGGCCTGGCTTGCTCCACCCCCTGCTCTTGAGATTCTCCCGGATGTGGGCTGCATTTTGGCTGCCTTTTGGGCTGGAGCTTCTCGTGGTTTGAGGCCTGGCTTGCTCCACCCCCTGCTCTTGAGATTCTCCCGGATGTGGGCTGTATTTTGGCTACTTTTTGGGCTGGAGCTTCTCGTGGTTTGAGGCCTGGCTTGCTCCACCCCCTGCTCTTGAGATTCTCCCGGATGTGGGCTGCATTTTGACTGAATTTTGGGCTGGAGCTTCTCGTGGTTTGAGGCCTGCCTTGCTCCAACCCCTGCTCTTGAGATTCTCCTCGATGTGGGCTGCATTTTGGCTGACTTTTGGGCTGGAGCTTCCCGTGGTTTGAGGCCTGGCTTGCTCCACCCCCTGCTCTTGACATTGTCCCGGATGTGGGCTGCATTTTGGCTGCCTTTTGGGCTGGAGCTTCTCGTGGTTTGAGGCCTGGCTTGCTCCACCCCCTGCTCTTGAGATTCTCCCGGATGTGGGCTGCATTTTGGCTGCCTTTTGGGATGGAGCTTCTCGTGGTTTGAGGCCTGGATTCCTCCACCCCCTGCTCTTGAGATTCTCCCGGATGTGGGCTGCATTTTGGCTGCCTTTTGGGCTGGAGCTTCTCGTGGTTTGAGGCCTGGCTTGCTCCACCCCCTGCTCTTGAGATTCTCCCGGATGTGGGCTGCATTTTGGCTGCCTTTTTGGCTGGAGCTTCTCGTGGTTTGAGGCCTGGCTTGCTCCACCCCCTGCTCTTGAGATTCTCCACGATGTGGGCTGCATTTTGGCTGCCTTTTGGGCTGGAGCTTCTCGTGGTTTGAGGCCTGGCTTGCTCCACCCCCTGCTCTTGAGATTCTCCCGGATGTGGGCTGCATTTTGGCTGCATTTTGGGCTGGAGCTTCTCGTGGTTTGAGGCCTGGCTTGCTCCATCCCCTGCTCTTGAGATTCTCCCGGATGTGGGCTGCATTTTGGCTGCATTTTGGGCTGGAGGTTCTCGTGGTTTGAGGCCTGGCTTGCTCCACCCCCTGCTCTTGAGATTCTCCCGGATGTGGGCTGCATTTTGGCTGCTTTTTGGGCTGGAGCTTCTCGTGGTTTGAGGCCTGCCTTGCTCCACCCGCTGCTCTTGAGATTCTCCCAGATTTGGTCTGCATTTTGGCTGCCTTTTGGGCTGGAGCTTCTCGTGGTTTGAGGCCTGGCTTGCTCCACCCCCTGCTCTTGAGATTCTCCTCGATGTGGGCTGCATTTTGGCTGACTTTTGGGCTGGAGCTTCTCGTGGTTTGAGGCCTGGCTTGCTCCACACCCTGCTCTTGAGATTCTCCCGGATGTGGGCTGCATTTTGGCTGCATTTTGGGCTGGAGCTTCTCCTGGTTTGAGGCCTGGCTTGCTCCATCCCCTGCTCTTGAGATTCTCCCGGATGTGGGCTGAATTTTGGCTGCATTTTGGCTGCATTTTGGGCTGGAGGTTCTCGTGGTTTGAGGCCTGGCTTGCTCCACCCCCTGCTCTTGAGATTCTCCCGGATGTGGGCTGCATTTTGGCTGCCTTTTGGGCTGGAGCTTCTCGGGGTTTGAGTCCTGGCTTGCTCCACCCCCTGCTCTTGAGATTCTCCCGGATGTGGGCTGCAATTTGGCTGCCTTTTGGGCTGGAGCTTCTCGTGGTTTGAGGCCTGCCTTGCTCCACCCCCTGCTATTGAGATTCTCCCGGATGTGGGCTGCATTTTGGCTGCCTTTTGGGCTGGAGCTTCTCGTGGTTTGAGGCCTGCCTTGCTCCACCCCCTGCTCTTGAGATTCTCCCGGATGTGGGCTGCATTTTGGCTGCCTTTTGGGCTGGAGCTTCTCGTGGTTTGAGGCCTGCCTTGCTCCACCCCCTGCTCTTGAGAGTCTCCCGGATGTGGGCTGCATTTTGGCTGCATTTTGGGCTGGAGGTTCTCGTGGTTTGAGGCCTGGCTTGCTCCACCCCCTGCTCTTGAGATTCTCCCGGATGTGGGCTGCATTTTGGCTGCCTTTTGGGCTGGAGCTTCTCGGGGTTTGAGTCCTGGCTTGCTCCACCCCCTGCTCTTGAGATTCTCCCGGATGTGGGCTGCATTTTGGCTGCTTTTTGGGCTGGAGCTTCTCGTGGTTTGAGGCCTGCCTTGCTCCACCCCCTGCTCTTGATATTCTCCCTGATTTGGTCTGCATTTTGGCTGCCTTTTTGGCTGGAGCTTCTCGTGGTTTGAGGCCTGGCTTGCTCCACCCCCTGCTCTTGAGATTCTCCCGGATGTGGGCTGCATTTTGGCTGCCTTTTGGGCTGGAGCTTCTCGTGGTTTGAGGCCTGGCTTGCTCCACCCCCTGCTCTTGAGATTCTCCCGTATGTGGGCTGCATTTTGGCTGACTTTTGGGCTGGAGCTTCTCGTGGTTTGAGGCCTGGCTTGCTCCACACCCTGCTCTTGAGATTCTCCCGGATGTGGGCTGCATTTTGGCTGCATTTTGGGCTGGAGCTTCTCGTGGTTTGAGGCCTGGCTTGCTCCATCCCCTGCTCTTGAGATTCTCCCGGATGTGGGCTGAATTTTGGCTGCATTTTGGCTGCATTTTGGGCTGGAGGTTCTCGTGGTTTGAGGCCTGGCTTGCTCCACCCCCTGCTCTTGAGATTCTCCCGGATGTGGGCTGCATTTTGGCTGCCTTTTGGGCTGGAGTTTCTCGGGGTTTGAGTCCTGGCTTGCTCCACCCCCTGCTCTTGAGATTCTCCCGGATGTGGGCTGCAATTTGGCTGCCTTTTGGGCTGGAGCTTCTCGTGGTTTGAGGCCTGGCTTGCTCCACCCCCTGCTCTTGAGATTCTAACGGATGTGGGCTGCATTTTGGCTGCCTTTTGGGCTGGAGCTTCTCGTGGTTTGAGGCCTGGCTTGCTCCACCCCCTGCTCTTGAGATTCTCCCGGATGTGGGCTGCATTTTGGCTGCCTTTTGGGCTGGAGCTTTTCGAGGTTTGAGGCCTGGCTTGCTCCACCCACTGCTCTTGAGATTCTCCCGGATGTGGGCTGCATTTTGGCTGCTTTTTGGGCTGGAGCTTCTCGTGGTTTGAGGCCTGCCTTGCTCCACCCCCTGCTCTTGAGATTCTCCCAGATTTGGTCTGCATTTTGGCTGCCTTTTTGGCTGGAGCTTCTCGTGGTTTGAGGCCTGGCTTGCTCCACCCCCTGCTCTTGATATTCTCCTGGATGTGGGCTGCATTTTGGCTGCCTTTTGGGCTGGAGCTTCTCGTGGTTTGAGGCCTGGCTTGCTCCACCCCCTGCTCTTGAGATTCTCCCGGATGTGGGCTGCATTTTGGCTGCATTTTGGGCTGGAGGTTCTCGTGGTTTGAGGCCTGGCTTGCTCCATCCCCTGCTCTTGAGATTCTCCCGGATGTGGGCTGCATTTTGGCTGCATTTTGGGCTGGAGTTTCTCGTGGTTTGAGGCCTGGCTTGCTCCACCCCCTGCTCTTGAGATTCTCCCGGATGTGGGCTGCATTTTGGCTGCCTTTTGGGCTGGAGCTTCTCGTGGTTTGAGTCCTGGCTTGCTCCACCCCCTGCTCTTGAGATTCTCCCGGATGTGGGCTGCAATTTGGCTGCCTTTTGGGCTGGAGCTTCTCGTGGTTTGAGGCCTGGCTTGCTCCACCCCCTGCTCTTGAGATTCTCCCGGATGTGGGCTGCAATTTGGCTGCCTTTTGGGCTGGAGCTTCTCGTGGTTTGAGGCCTGGCTTGCTCCACCCCCTGCTCTTGAGATTCTCCCGGATGTGGGCTGCATTTTGGCTGCCTTTTTGGCTGGAGCTTCTCGTGGTTTGAGGCCTGGCTTGCTCCACCCCCTGCTCTTGATATTCTCCCGGATGTGGGCTGCATTTTGGCTGCCTTTTGGGCTGGAGCTTCTCGTGGTTTGAGGCCTGGCTTGCTCCACCCCCTGCTCTTGAGATTCTCCTCGATGTGGGCTGCATTTTGGCTGACTTTTGGGCTGGAGCTTCTCGTGGTTTGAGGCCTGGCTTGCTCCACACCCTGCTCTTGAGATTCTCCCGGATGTGGGCTGCATTTTGGCTGCATTTTGGGCTGGAGCTTCTCGTGGTTTGAGGCCTGGCTTGCTCCATCCCCTGCTCTTGAGATTCTCCCAGATGTGGGCTGCATTTTGGCTGCATTTTGGGCTGGAGCTTCTCGGGGTTTGAGGCCTGGCTTGCTCCACCCCCTGCTCTTGAGATTCTCCTGGATGTGGGCTGGATTTTGGCTGCCTTTTGGGCTGGAGCTTCTCGGGGTTTGAGTCCTGGCTTGCTCCACCCCCTGCTCTTGAGATTCTCCCGGATGTGGGCTGCAATTTGGCTGCCTTTTGGGCTGGAGCTTCTCGTGGTTTGAGGCCTGGCTTGCTCCACCCCCTGCGCTTGAGATTCTCCCGGATGTGGGCTGCATTTTGGCTGCCTTTTGGGCTGGAGCTTTTCGAGGTTTGAGGCCTGGCTTGCTCCACACCCTGCTCTTGAGATTCTCCCGGATGTGGGCTGTATTTTGGCTACTTTTTGGGCTGGAGCTTCTCGTGGTTTGAGGCCTGGCTTGCTCCACCCCCTGCTCTTGAGATTCTCCCGGATGTGGGCTGCATTTTGACTGAATTTTGGGCTGGAGCTTCTCGTGGTTTGAGGCCTGCCTTGCTCCAACCCCTGCTCTTGAGATTCTCCTCGATGTGGGCTGCATTTTGGCTGACTATTGGGCTGGAGCTTCCCGTGGTTTGAGGCCTGGCTTGCTCCACCCCCTGCTCTTGACATTGTCCCGGATGTGGGCTGCATTTTGGCTGCCTTTTGGGCTGGAGCTTCTCGTGGTTTGAGGCCTGGCTTGCTCCATCCCCTGCTCTTGAGATTCTCCCGGATGTGGGCTGCATTTTGGCTGCATTTTGGGCTGGAGCTTCTCGTGGTTTGAGGCCTGGCTTGCTCCACCCCCTGCTCTTGAGATTCTCCCGCATGTGGGCTGCATTTTGGCTGCCTTTTGGGCTGGAGCTTCTCGTGGTTTGAGGCCTGGCTTGCTCCACCCCCTGCTCTTGAGATTCTCCCGGATGTGGGCTGCATTTTGGCTGCCTTTTGGTCTGTAGATTCTCGGGGTTTGAGTCCTGGCTTGCTCCACCCCCTGCTCTTGAGATTCTCCCGGATGTGGGCTGCAATTTGGCTGCCTTTTGGTGTGGAGCTTCTCGTGGTTTGAGGCCTGGCTTGCTCCACCCCCTGCTCTTGAGATTCTCCCGGATGTGGGCTGCATTTTGGCTGCCTTTTGGGCTGGAGCTTCTCGTGGTTTGAGGCCTGGCTTGCTCCACTCCCTGCTCTTGAGATTCTCCCGGATGTGGGCTGCATTTTGGCTGCCTTTTGGGCTGGAGCTTCTCGTGGTTTGAGGCCTGGCTTGCTCCACCCCCTGCTCTTGATATTCTCCCGGATGTGGGCTGCATTTTGTCTGCCTTTTGGGCTGGAGCTTTTCGAGGTTTGAGGGCTGTCTTTCTCCACCCCCTGCTCTTGAGATTCTCCCGCATGTGGGCTGCATTTTGGCTGCCTTTTGGGCTGGAGGTTCTCGTGGTTTGAGGCCTGGCTTGCTCCACCCCCTGCTCTTGAGATTCTCCCGGATATGGGCTGCAATTTGGCTGCCTTTTGGGCTGGAGCTTCTCGTGGTTTGAGGCCTGGCATGCTCCACCCCCTCCTCTTGAGATTCTCCCGGATGTGGGCTGCATTTTGGCTGCCTTTTGGGCTGGAGCTTCTCGGGGTTTGAGTCCTGGCTTGCTCCACCCCCTGCTCTTGAGATTCTCCCGGATGTGGGCTGCAATTTGGCTGACTTTGGGCTGGAGCTTCTCGTGGTTTGAGGCCTGGCTTGCTCCACCCCCTGCTCTTGAGATTCTCCCGGATGTGGGCTGCATTTTGGCTGCCTTTTGGGCTTGTGCTTCTCGTGGTTTGAGGCCTGGCTTGCTCCACCCCCTGCTCTTGATATTCTCCCGGATGTAGGCTGCATTTTGGCTGACTTTTGGGCTGGAGCTTCTCGTGGTTTGAGGCCTGGCTTGCTCCACCCCCTGCTCTTGATATTCTCCCGGATGTGGGCTGCATTTTGGCTGCCTTTTGGGCTGGAGCTTTTCGAGGTTTGAGGCCTGGCTTGCTCCACACCCTGCTCTTGAGATTCTCCCGCATGTGGGCTGTATTTTGGCTGCTTTTTGGGCTGGAGCTTCTCGTGGTTTGAGGCCTGGCTTGCTCCACCCCCTGCTCTTGAGATTCTCCCGGATGTGGGCTGCATTTTGGCTGCATTTTGGGCTGGAGCTTTTCGAGGTTTGAGGCCTGGCTTGCTCCAACCCCTGCTCTTGAGATTCTCCCGCATGTGGGCTGTATTTTGGCTGCTTTTTGGGCTGGAGCTTCTCGTGGTTTGAGGCCTGGCTTGCTCCACCCCCTGCTCTTGAGATTCTCCCGGATGTGGGCTGCATTTTGGCTGCTTTTTGGGCTGGAGCTTCTCGTGGTTTGAGGCCTGCCTTGCTCCACCCCCTGCTCTTGAGATTCTCCCAGATTTGGTCTGCATTTTGGCTGCATTTTGGGCTGGAGCTTCTCGTGGTTTGAGGCCTGGCTTGCTCCACCCCCTGCTCTTGATATTCTCCCGTATGTGGGCTGCATTTTGGCTGACTTTTGGGCTGGAGCTTCTCGTGGTTTGAGGCCTGCCTTGCTCCAACCCCTGCTCTTGAGATTCTCCTCGATGTGGGCTGCATTTTGGCTGACTTTTGGGCTGGAGCTTCCCGTGGTTTGAGGTCTGGCTTGCTCCACCCCCTGCTCTTGATATTGTCCCGGATGTGGGCTGCATTTTGGCTGAATTTTGGTCTGGAGCTTCTCGTGGTTTGAGGCCTGGCTTGCTCCACCTCCTGCTCTTGAGATTCTCCTGGATGTGGGCTGCATTTTGGCTGCCTTTTGGGCTGGAGCTTTTTGAGGTTTGAGGCCTGGCTTGCTCCATCCCCTGCTCTTGAGATTCTCCCGGATGTGGGCTGCATTTTGGCTGCCTTTTGGGCTGGAGCTTCTCGTGGTTTGAGGCCTGGCTTGCTCCACCCCCTGCTCTTGAGATTCTCCCGGATGTGGGCTGCATTTTGGCTGCATTTTGGGCTGGAGCTTCTCGTGGTTTGAGGCCTGGCTTGCTCCACCCCCTGCTCTTGAGATTCTCCTCGATGTGGGCTGCATTTTGGCTGCCTTTTGGGCTGGAGCTTCTCGTGGTTTGAGGCCTGGCTTGCTCCACCCCCTGCTCTTGAGATTCTCCCGGATGTGGGCTGCATTTTGGCTGCCTTTTGGTGTGTAGATTCTCGGGGTTTGAGTCCTGGCTTGCTCCACCCCCTGCTCTTGAGATTCTCCCGGATGTGGGCTGCAATTTGGCTGCCTTTTGGTGTGGAGCTTCTCGTGGTTTGAGGCCTGGCTTGCTCCACCCCCTGCTCTTGAGATTCTCCCGGATGTGGGCTGCATTTTGGCTGCCTTTTGGGCTGGAGCTTCTCGTGGTTTGAGGCCTGGCTTGCTCCACCCCCTGCTCTTGAGATTCTCCCGGATGTGGGCTGCATTTTGGCTGCCTTTTGGGCTGGAGCTTCTCGTGGTTTGAGGCCTGGCTTGCTCCACCCCCTGCTCTTGATATTCTCCCGGATGTGGGCTGCATTTTGTCTGCCTTTTGGGCTGGAGCTTTTCGAGGTTTGAGGGCTGTCTTTCTCCACCCCCTGCTCTTGAGATTCTCCCGGATGTGGGCTGCATTTTGGCTGCTTTTTGGGCTGGAGCTTCTCGTGGTTTGAGGCCTGGCTTGCTCCACCCCCTGCTCTTGAGATTCTCCCGGATGTGGGCTGCATTTTGGCTGCCTTTTGGGCTGGAGCTTCTCGTGGTTTGAGGCCTGGCTTGCTCCACCCCCTGCTCTTGAGATTCTAACGGATGTGGGCTGCATTTTGGCTGCCTTTTGGGCTGGAGCTTCTCGTGGTTTGAGGCCTGGCTTGCTCCACCCCCTGCTCTTGAGATTCTCCCGGATGTGGGCTGCATTTTGGCTGCCTTTTGGGCTGGAGCTTCTCGTGGTTTGAGGCCTGGCTTGCTCCACCCCCTGCTCTTGAGATTCTCCCAGATTTGGTCTGCATTTTGGCTGCCTTTTGGCTGGAGCTTCTCGTGGTTTGAGGCCTGGCTTGCTCCACCCCCTGCTCTTGAGATTCTCCCGCATGTGGGCTGCATTTTGGCTGCCTTTTGGGCTGGAGGTTCTCGTGGTTTGAGGCCTGGCTTGCTCCACCCCCTGCTCTTGAGATTCTCCCGGATGTGGGCTGCATTTTCGCTGCCTTTTGGGCTGGAGCTTCTCGGGGTTTGAGTCCCGGCTTGCTCCACCCCCTGCTCTTGAGATTCTCCCGGATGTGGGCTGCAATTTGGCTGCCTTTTGGGCTGGAGCTTCTCGTGGTTTGAGGCCTGGCATGCTCCACCCCCTGCTCTTGAGATTCTCCCGGATGTGGGCTGAATTTTGGCTGCCTTTTGGGCTGGAGCTTCTCGGGGTTTGAGTCCTGGCTTGCTCCACCCCCTGCTCTTGAGATTCTCCCGGATGTGGGCTGCAATTTGGCTGCCTTTGGGCTGGAGCTTCTCGTGGTTTGAGGCCTGGCTTGCTCCACCCCCTGCTCTTGAGATTCTCCCGGATGTGGGCTGCATTTTGGCTGCATTTTGGGCTGGAGCTTCTCGTGGTTTGAGGCCTGGCTTGCTCCACCCCCTGCTCTTGATATTCTCCCGGATGTAGGCTGCATTTTCGCTGACTTTTGGGCTGGAGCTTCTCGTGGTTTGAGGCCTGGCTTGCTCCACCCCCTGCTCTTGATATTCTCCCGGATGTGGGCTGCATTTTGGCTGCCTTTTGGGCTGGAGCTTTTCGAGGTTTGAGGCCTGGCTTGCTCCACACCCTGCTCTTGAGATTCTCCCGCATGTGGGCTGTATTTTGGCTGCTTTTTGGGCTGGAGCTTCTCGTGGTTTGAGGCCTGGCTTGCTCCACCCCCTGCTCTTGAGATTCTCCCGGATGTGGGCTGCATTTTGGCTGCTTTTTGGGCTGGAGCTTCTCGTGGTTTGAGGCCTGCCTTGCTCCACCCCCTGCTCTTGAGATTCTCCCAGATTTGGTCTGCATTTTGGCTGCCTTTTGGGCTGGAGCTTCTCGTGGTTTGAGGCCTGGCTTGCTCCACCCCCTGCTCTTGATATTCTCCCGTATGTGGGCTGCATTTTGGCTGACTTTTGGGCTGGAGCTTCTCGTGGTTTGAGGCCTGCCTTGCTCCACCCCCTGCTCTTGAGATTCTCCCGGATGTGGGCTGGATTTTGGCTGCCTTTTGGTCTGTAGCTTCTCGGGGTTTGAGTCCTGGCTTGCTCCACCCCCTGCTCTTGAGATTCTCCCGGATGTGGGCTGCAATTTGGCTGCCTTTTGGGCTGGAGCTTCTCGTGGTTTGAGGCCTGGCTTGCTCCACCCCCTGCTCTTGAGATTCTCCCGGATGTGGGCTGCATTTTGGCTGCCTTTTGGGCTGGAGCTTCTCGTGGTTTGAGGCCTGGCTTGCTCCACCCCCTGCTCTTGAGATTCTCCCGGATGTGGGCTGCATTTTGGCTGCCTTTTGGGCTGGAGCTTCTCGTGGTTTGAGGCCTGGCTTGCTCCACCCCCTGCTCTTGATATTCTCCCGGATGTGGGCTGCATTTTGGCTGCCTTTTGGGCTGGAGCTTCTCGTGGTTTGAGGCCTGGCTTGCTCCACCCCCTGCTCTTGAGATTCTCCCGGATGTGGGCTGCATTTTGGCTGCCTTTTGGGCTGGAGCTTTTCGTGGTTTGAGGCCTGGCTTGCTCCACCCCCTGCTCTTGATATTCTCCCGGATGTGGGCTGCATTTTCGCTGCCTTTTGGGCTGGAGCTTCTCGTGGTTTGAGGCCTGGCTTGCTCCACCCCCTGCTCTTGAGATTCTCCCGCATGTGGGCTGCATTTTGGCTGCATTTTGGGCTTGAGCTTCTCGTGGTTTGAGGCCTGCCTTGCTCCACCCCCTGCTCTTGAGATTCTCCTGGATGTGGGCTGCAATTTGGCTGCCTTTTGGTCTGGAGCTTCTCGTGGTTTGAGGACTGCCTTGCTCCACCCCCTGCTCTTGATATTCTCCTCCATGTGGGCTGCATTTTGGCTGCCTTTTGGGCTGGAGCTTCTCGAGGTTTGAGGCCTGGCTTGCTCCACCCCCTGCTCTTGAGATTCTCCCGGATGTGGGCTGCAATTTGGCTGCCTTTTGGTCTGGAGCTTCTCGTGGTTTGAGGCCTGGCTTGCTCCACCCCCTGCTCTTGATATTCTCCCGGATGTGGGCTGCATTTTGGCTGCCTTTTGGGCTGGAGCTTCTCGTGGTTTGAGGCCTGCCTTGCTCCACCCTCTGCTCTTGATATTGTCTCGTATGTGGGCTGCATTTTGGCTGCCTTTTGGGCTGGAGCTTCTCGTGGTTTGAGGCCTGGCTTGCTCCACCCCCTGCTCTTGAGATTCTCCCGGATTTGGTCTGCATTTTGGCTGCATTTTTGGCTGGAGCTTCTCGTGGTTTGAGGCCTGGCTTGCTCCACCCCCTGCTCTTGAGATTCTCCCGGATTTGGTCTGCATTTTGGCTGCATTTTTGGCTGGAGCTTCTCGTGGTTTGAGGCCTGGCTTGCTCCACCCCCTGCTCTTGAGATTCTCCCGGATGTGGGCTGCATTTTGGTTGATACTTGGGCTGGAGCTTCTCGTGGTTTGAGGCCTGCCTTGCTCCACCCCCTGCTCTTGAGATTTTCCCGGATGTGGGCTGCAATTTGGCTGCCTTTTGGGCTGGAGCTTCTCGTGGTTTGAGGCCTGGCTTTCTCCACCCCCTGCTCTTGAGATTCTCCCGGATGTGGGCTGCATTTTGGCTGCATTTTGGGCTGGAGCTTCTCGTGGTTTGAGGCCTGGCTTGCTCCACCCCCTGCTCTTGAGATTCTCCCGGATGTGGGCTGCATTTTGGCTGATACTTGGGCTGGAGCTTCTCGTGGTTTGAGGCCTGGCTTGCTCCACCCCCTGCTCTTGAGATTCTCCTGCATGTGGGCTGCATTTTGGCTGCCTTTTGGGCTGGAGCTTCTCGTGGTTTGAGGCCTGCCTTGCTCCACCCCCTGCTCTTGATATTCTCCTCCATGTGGGCTGCATTTTGGCTGCATTTTGGGCTGGAGCTTCTCGAGGTTTGAGGCCTGGCTTGCTCCACCCCCTGCTCTTGAGATTCTCCCGGATGTGGGCTGCATTTTGGCTGCCTTTTGGGCTGGAGCTTCTCTTGGTTTGAGGCCTGGCTTGCTCCACCCCCTGCTCTTGAGATTCTCCCGGATGTGGGCTGCATTTTGGCTGCCTTTTGGGCTGGAGCTTTTCGAGGTTTGAGGCCTGGCTTGCTCCACACCCTGCTCTTGAGATTCTCCCGGATGTGGGCTGTATTTTGGCTGATTTTTGGGCTGGAGCTTCTCGTGGTTTGAGGCCTGGCTTGCTCCACACCCTGCTCTTGAGTTTCTCCCGGATATGGGCTGCATTTTGGCTGCCTTTTGGGCTGGAGCTTCTCCTGGTTTGAGGCCTGGCTTGCTCCACCCCCTGCTCTTGAGATTCTCCCCGATGTGGGCTGCATTTTGGCTGCCTTTTGTACTGGAACTTCTCATGGTTTGAGGCCTGGCTTGCTCCACCCCCTGCTCTTGAGATTCTCCCCGATGTGGGCTGCATTTTGGCTGCCTTTTGGGCTGGAGCTTCTCGTGGTTTGAGGCCTGGCTTGCTCCATACCCTGCTCTTGAGATTCTCCCGGATGTGGGCTGCATTTTGGCTGCCTTTTGAGCTGGAGCTTCTCGTGGTTTGAGGCCTGGCTTGCTCCACCCCCTGCTCTTGATATTCTCCCGGATGTGGGCTGCATTTTGGCTGCCTTTTGGGCTGGAGCTTTTCGAGGTTTGAGGCCTGCCTTGCTCCACACCCTGCTCTTGAGATTCTCCCGGATGTGGGCTGTATTTTGGCTGCTTTTTGGGCTGGAGCTTCTCGTGGTTTGAGGCCTGGCTTGCTCCACCCCCTGCTCTTGAGATTCTCCCGGATGTGGGCTGCATTTTGGCTGCCTTTTGGGCTGGAGCTTCTCGTGGTTTGAGGCCTGCCTTGCTCCACCCCCTGCTCTTGAGATTCTCCCAGATTTGGTCTGCATTTTGGCTGCATTTTTGGCTGGAGCTTCTCGTGGTTTGAGGCCTGGCTTGCTCCACCCCCTGCTCTTGATATTCTCCCGGATGTGGGCTGCATTTTGGCTGACTTTTGGGCTGGAGCTTCTCGTGGTTTGAGGCCTGCCTTGCTGTAACCCCTGCTCTTGAGATTCTCCTCGATGTGGGCTGCATTTTGGCTGAATTTTGGGCTGGAGCTTCCCGTGGTTTGAGGTCTGGCTTGCTCCACCCCCTGCTCTTGACATTGTCCCAGATGTGGGCTGCATTTTAGCTGCATTTTGGGCTGGAGCTTCTCGTGGTTTGAGGCCTGGCTTGCTCCATCCCCTGCTCTTGAGATTCTCCCGGAGGTGGGCTGCATTTTGGCTGCATTTTGGGCTGGAGCTTCTCGTGGTTTGAGGCCTGCCTTGCTCCACCCCCTGCTCTTGAGATTCTCCTGGATGTGGGCTGCATTTTGGCTGCATTTTGGGCTGGAGCTTCTCGTGGTTTGAGGCCTGCCTTGCTCCACCCCCTGCTCTTGAGATTCTCCCGGATGTGGGCTGCATTTTGGCTGCCTTTTGGGCTGGAGCTTCTCGTGGTTTGAGGCCTGGCTTGCTCCACCCCCTGCTCTTGAGATTCTCCCGGATGTGGGCTGCAATTTGGCTGCCTTTTGGGCTGGAGCTTCTCGTGGTTTGAGGCCTGGCTTGCTCCACCCCCTGCTCTTGAGATTCTCCTGCATGTGGGCTGCATTTTGGCTGCCTTTTGGGCTGGAGCTTCTCGTGGTTTGAGGCCTGGCTTGCTCCACCCCCTGCTCTTGAGATTCTCCCGGATGTGGGCTGCATTTTGGCTGCCTTTTGGGCTGGAGCTTCTCGTGGTTTGAGGCCTGGCTTGCTCCACCCTCTGCTCTTGATATTGTCTCGTATGTGGGCTGCATTTTGGCTGCATTTTGGGCTGGAGCTTCTCGTGGTTTGAGGCCTGGCTTGCTCCACCCCCTGCTCTTGAGATTCTCCCGGATGTGGGCTGCATTTTGGCTGCCTTTTGGGCTGGAGCTTCTCGTGGTTTGAGGCCTGGCTTGCTCCACCCCCTGCTCTTGAGATTCTCCCGGATGTGGGCTGCATTTTGGCTGCCTTTTGGGCTGGAGCTTCTCGTGGTTTGAGGCCTGCCTTGCTCCACCCCCTGCTCTTGAGATTCTCCCGGATGTGGGCTGCATTTTGGCTGCCTTTTGGGCTGGAGCTTCTCGTGGTTTGAGGCCTGGCTTGCTCCACCCTCTGCTCTTGAGATTCTCCTGCATGTGGGCTGCATTTTGGCTGCCTTTTGGGCTGGAGCTTCTCGTGGTTTGAGGCCTGCCTTGCTCCACCCCCTGCTCTTGAGATTCTCCCGGATGTGGGCTGCATTTTGGCTGCCTTTTGGGCTGGAGCTTCTCGTGGTTTGAGGCCTGGCTTGCTCCACCCCCTGCTCTTGAGATTCTCCCGGATGTGGGCTGCATTTTGGCTGCCTTTTTGGCTGGAGCTTCTCGTGGTTTGAGGCCTGGCTTGCTCCACCCCCTGCTCTTGAGATTCTCCCGGATGTGGGCTGCATTTTCGCTGCCTTTTGGGCTGGAGCTTCTCGTGGTTTGAGGCCTGCCTTGCTCCACCCCCTGCTATTGAGATTCTCCCGGATGTGGGCTGCATTTTGGCTTTATTTTGGGCTGGAGCTTCTCGTGGTTTGAGGCCTGCCTTGCTCCACCCCCTGCTCTTGAGATTCTCCCGGATGTGGGCTGCAATTTGGCTGCCTTTTGGGCTGGAGCTTCTCGTGGTTTGAGGCCTGGCTTGCTCCACCCCCTGCTCTTGAGATTCTCCTGCATGTGGGCTGCATTTTGGCTGCCTTTTGGGCTGGAGCTTCTCGTGGTTTGAGGCCTGGCTTGCTCCACCCCCTGCTCTTGAGATTCTCCCGGATGTGGGCTGCATTTTGGCTGCCTTTTGGGCTGGAGCTTCTCGTGGTTTGAGGCCTGGCTTGCTCCACCCTCTGCTCTTGATATTGTCTCGTATGTGGGCTGCATTTTGGCTGCCTTTTGGGCTGGAGCTTCTCGTGGTTTGAGGCCTGGCTTGCTCCACCCCCTGCTCTTGAGATTCTCCCGGATGTGGGCTGCATTTTGGCTGCCTTTTGGGCTGGAGCTTCTCGTGGTTTGAGGCCTGGCTTGCTCCACCCTCTGCTCTTGAGATTCTCCTGCATGTGGGCTGCATTTTGGCTGCCTTTTGGGCTGGAGCTTCTCGTGGTTTGAGGCCTGGCTTGCTCCACCCCCTGCTCTTGAGATTCTCCCGGATGTGGGCTGCAATTTGGCTGCCTTTTGGTCTGGAGCTTCTCGTGGTTTGAGGCCTGGCTTGCTCCACACCCTGCTCTTGATATTCTCCTCCATGTGGGCTGCATTTTGGCTGCCTTTTGGGCTGGAGCTTCTCGAGGTTTGAGGCCTGGCTTGCTCCACCCCCTGCTCTTGAGGTTCTCCCGGATGTGGGCTGCATTTTGGCTGCCTTTTGGGCTGGAGCTTCTCGTGGTTTGAGGCCTGGCTTGCTCCACCCCCTGCTCTTGAGATTCTCCCGGATGTGGGCTGCATTTTGGCTGCCTTTTGGGCTGGAGCTTCTCGTGGTTTGAGGCCTGCCTTGCTCCACCCCCTGCTCTTGAGATTCTCCCGGATGTGGGCTGCATTTTGGCTGCCTTTTGGGCTGGAGCTTCTCGTGGTTTGAGGCCTGGCTTGCTCCACCCTCTGCTCTTGAGATTCTCCTGCATGTGGGCTGCATTTTGGCTGCCTTTTGGGCTGGAGCTTCTCGTGGTTTGAGGCCTGCCTTGCTCCACCCCCTGCTCTTGAGATTCTCCCGGATGTGGGCTGCATTTTGGCTGCCTTTTGGGCTGGAGCTTCTCGTGGTTTGAGGCCTGGCTTGCTCCACCCCCTGCTCTTGAGATTCTCCCGGATGTGGGCTGCATTTTGGCTGCCTTTTTGGCTGGAGCTTCTCGTGGTTTGAGGCCTGGCTTGCTCCACCCCCTGCTCTTGAGATTCTCCCGGATGTGGGCTGCATTTTCGCTGCCTTTTGGGCTGGAGCTTCTCGTGGTTTGAGGCCTGCCTTGCTCCACCCCCTGCTATTGAGATTCTCCCGGATGTGGGCTGCATTTTGGCTTTATTTTGGGCTGGAGCTTCTCGTGGTTTGAGGCCTGCCTTGCTCCACCCCCTGCTCTTGAGATTCTCCCGGATGTGGGCTGCAATTTGGCTGCCTTTTGGGCTGGAGCTTCTCGTGGTTTGAGGCCTGGCTTGCTCCACCCCCTGCTCTTGAGATTCTCCTGCATGTGGGCTGCATTTTGGCTGCCTTTTGGGCTGGAGCTTCTCGTGGTTTGAGGCCTGGCTTGCTCCACCCCCTGCTCTTGAGATTCTCCCGGATGTGGGCTGCATTTTGGCTGCCTTTTGGGCTGGAGCTTCTCGTGGTTTGAGGCCTGGCTTGCTCCACCCTCTGCTCTTGATATTGTCTCGTATGTGGGCTGCATTTTGGCTGCCTTTTGGGCTGGAGCTTCTCGTGGTTTGAGGCCTGGCTTGCTCCACCCCCTGCTCTTGAGATTCTCCCGGATGTGGGCTGCATTTTGGCTGCCTTTTGGGCTGGAGCTTCTCGTGGTTTGAGGCCTGGCTTGCTCCACCCTCTGCTCTTGAGATTCTCCTGCATGTGGGCTGCATTTTGGCTGCCTTTTGGGCTGGAGCTTCTCGTGGTTTGAGGCCTGGCTTGCTCCACCCCCTGCTCTTGAGATTCTCCCGGATGTGGGCTGCAATTTGGCTGCCTTTTGGTCTGGAGCTTCTCGTGGTTTGAGGCCTGGCTTGCTCCACACCCTGCTCTTGATATTCTCCTCCATGTGGGCTGCATTTTGGCTGCCTTTTGGGCTGGAGCTTCTCGAGGTTTGAGGCCTGGCTTGCTCCACCCCCTGCTCTTGAGGTTCTCCCGGATGTGGGCTGCATTTTGGCTGCCTTTTGGGCTGGAGCTTCTCGTGGTTTGAGGCCTGGCTTGCTCCACCCCCTGCTCTTGAGATTCTCCTGGATGTGGGCTGGATTTTGGCTGCCTTTTGGGCTGGAGCTTCTCGTGGTTTGAGGCCTGGCTTGCTCCACCCTCTGCTCTTGATATTGTCTCGTATGTGGGCTGCATTTTGGCTGCCTTTTGGGCTGGAGCTTCTCGTGGTTTGAGGCCTGGCTTGCTCCACCCCCTGCTCTTGAGATTCTCCCGTATGTGGGCTGCATTTTGGCTGCCTTTTGGGCTGGAGCTTCTCTTGGTTTGAGGCCTGGCTTGCTCCACCCCCTGCTCTTGATATTCTCCTCCATGTGGGCTGCATTTTGGCTGCCTTTTGGGCTCGAGCTTCTCGAGGTTTGAGGCCTGGCTTGCTCCACACCCTGCTCTTGAGATTCTCCCGGATGTGGGCTGGATTTTGGCTGCCTTTTGGGCTGGAGCTTCTCGTGGTTTGAGGCCTGGCTTGCTCCACCCCCTGCTCTTGAGATTCTCCCGCATGTGGGCTGCATTTTGGCTGCCTTTTGGGCTGGAGCTTCTCATGGTTTGAGGCCTGGCTTGCTCCACCCCCTGCTCTTGAGATTCTCCCGGATGTGGGCTGCATTTTGGCTGCATTTTGGGCTGGAGCTTCTCGTGGTTTGAGGCCTGGCTTGCTCCACCCCCTGCTCTTGAGATTCTCCCGGATGTGGGCTGCATTTTGGCTGCCTTTTGGGCTGCAGCTTCTCGTGGTTTGAGGCATGCCTTGCTCCACACCCTGCTCTTGAGATTCTCCCGGATGTGGGCTGCATTTTGGCTGCCTTTTGGGCTGGAGCTTCTCGTGGTTTGAGGCCTGGCTTGCTCCACCCCCTGCTCTTGAGAATCTCCCGGATGTTTGCTGCATTTTGGCTGCCTTTTGGGCTGGAGCTTCTCGTGGTTTGAGGCCTGGCTTGCTCCACCCCCTGCTCTTGATATTCTCCTCCATGTGGGCTGCATTTTGGCTGCCTTTTGGGCTGGAGCCTTTCGAGGTTTGAGGCCTGGCTTGCTCCACCCCCTGCTCTTGAGATTCTCCCGGATGTGGGCTGGATTTTGGCTGCCTTTTGGACTGGAGCTTCTCGTGGTTTGAGGCCTGGCTTGCTCCACCCCCTGCTCTTGAGATTCTCCCGCATGTGGGCTGCAATTTGGCTGCCTTTTGGGCTGGAGCTTCTCGTGGTTTGAGGCCTGGCTTTCTCCACCCCCTGCTCTTGAGATTCTCCCGGATGTGGGCGGCATTTTGGCTGAATTTTGGGCTGGAGCTTCTCGTGGTTTGAGGCCTGGCTTGCTCCACCCCCTGCTCTTGAGATTCTCCCAGATTTGGTCTGCATTTTGGCTGCCTTTTTGGCTGGAGCTTCTCGTGGTTTGAGGCTTGGCTTGCTCCAACCCCTGCTCTTGACATTGTCCCGGATGTGGGCTGCATTTTGGCTGATTCTTGGGCTGGAGCTTCTCGTGGTTTGAGGCCTGGCTTGCTCCATCCCCTGCTCTTGAGATTCTCCCGGATGTGGGCTGCATTTTGGCTGCCTTTAGGGCTGGAGCTTCTCGTGGTTTGAGGCCTGGCTTGCTCCACCCCCTGCTCTTGAGATTCTCCCGCATGTGGGCTGCATTTTGGCTGCTTTTTGGGCTGGAGCTTCTCGTGGTTTGAGGCCTGACTTGCTGCACCCCCTCCTCTTGAAATTCTCCTGGATGTGGGCTGCATTTTGGCTGCCTTTTGGGCTGGAGCTTCTCGTGGTTTGAGGCTTGGCTTGCTCCAACCCCTGCTCTTGACATTGTCCCGGATGTGGGCTGCATTTTGGCTGATTCTTGGGCTGGAGCTTCTCGTGGTTTGAGGCCTGGCTTGCTCCATCCCCTGCTCTTGAGATTCTCCCGGATGTGGGCTGCATTTTGGCTGCCTTTTGGGCTGGAGCTTCTCGTGGTTTGAGGCCTGGCTTGCTCCACCCCCTGCTCTTGAGATTCTCCCGCATGTGGGCTGCATTTTGGCTGCCTTTTGGGCTGGAGGTTCTCGTGGTTTGAGGCCTGGCTTGCTCCACCCCCTGCTCTTGAGATTCTCCCGGATGTGGGCTGCATTTTGGCTGCCTTTTGGGCTGGAGCTTCTCGTGGTTTGAGGCCTGGCTTGCTCCACCCCCTGCTCTTGAGAATCTCCCGGATGTTTGCTGCATTTTGGCTGCCTTTTGGGCTGGAGCTTCTCGTGGTTTGAGGCCTGGCTTGCTCCACCCCCTGCTCTTGATATTCTCCTCCATGTGGGCTGCATTTTGGCTGCCTTTTGGGCTGGAGCCTTTCGAGGTTTGAGGCCTGGCTTGCTCCACACCCTGGTCTTGAGATTCTCCCGGATGTGGGCTGGATTTTGGCTGATTCTTGGGCTGGAGCTTCTCGTGGTTTGAGGCCTGGCTTTCTCCACCCCCTGCTCTTGAGATTCTCCCGGATGTGGGCTGCATTTTGGCTGATTCTTGGGCTGGAGCTTCTCGTGGTTTGAGGCCTGGCTTGCTCCATCCCCTGCTCTTGAGATTCTCCCGGATGTGGGCTGCATTTTGGCTGCCTTTTGGGCTGGAGCTTCTCGTGGTTTGAGGCCTGGCTTGCTCCACCCCCTGCTCTTGAGATTCTCCCGCATGCGGGCTGCATTTTGGCTGCCTTTTGGGCTGGAGGTTCTCGTGGTTTGAGGCCTGGCTTGCTCCACCCCCTGCTCTTGAGATTCTCCCAGATGTGGGCTGCATTTTGGCTGCCTTTTGGGCTGGAGCTTCTCGTGGTTTGAGGCCTGCCTTGCTCCACCCCCTGCTCTTGAGATTCTCCCAGATTTGGTCTGCATTTTGGCTGTCTTTTTGGATGGAGCTTCTCGAGGTTTGAGGCCTGGCTTGCTCCACCCCCTGCTCTTGAGATTCTCCCGGAGGTGGGCTGCATTTTGGCTGCCTTTTGGGCTGGAGCTTCTCGTGGTTTGAGGCCTGGCTTGCTCCACCCCCTGCTCTTGATATTCTCCCGGATGTGGGCTGCATTTTGGCTGCCTTTTGGGCTGGAGCTTCTCGTGGTTTAAGGCCTGGCTTGCTCCACCTCCTGCTCTTGAGATTCCCCTGGATGTGGGCTGCATTTTGGCTGCATTTTGGGCTGGAGCTTCTCGTGGTTTGAGGCCTGGCTTGCTCCACCCCCTGCTCTTGAGATTCTCCCGGATGTGGGCTGCATTTTGGCTGCCTTTTGGGCTGGAGCTTCTCGTGGTTTGAGGCCTGGCTTGCTCCACCCCCTGCTCTTGATATTCTCCTCCATGTGGGCTGCATTTTGGCTGCCTTTTGGGCTGGAGCCTTTCGAGGTTTGAGGCCTGGCTTGCGCCACACCCTGCTCTTGAGATTCTCCCGGATGTGGGCTGTATTTTGGCTGCTTTTTGGGCTGGAGCTTCTCGTGGTTTGAGGCCTGGCTTGCTCCACCCCCTGCTCTTGATATTCTCCCGGATGTGGGCTGCATTTTCGCTGCCTTTTGGGCTGGAGCTTCTCGTGGTTTGAGGCCTGGCTTGCTCCACCCCCTGCTCTTGAGATTCTCCCGGATGTGGGCTGCATTTTGGCTGCCTTTTGGGCTGGAGCTTCTCGTGGTTTGAGGCCTGGCTTGCTCCACCCCCTGCTCTTGAGATTCTCCTGGAGGTGGGCTGCATTTTGGCTGCCTTTTGGGCTGGAGCTTCTCGTGGTTTGAGGCCTGGCTTGCTCCACCCCCTGCTGTTGAGATTCTCCTCGATGTGGGCTGCATTTTGGCTGCCTTTTGGGCTGGAGCTTCTCGTGGTTTGAGGCCTGGCTTGCTCCACACCCTGCTCTTGAGATTCTCCCGGATATGGGCTGCATTTTGGATTTGGAGAATTTCAAGAGCAGGGGGTGGAGCAAGCCAGGCCTCAAACCACGAGAAGCTCCAGCCCAAAATAAGCCACAATCCAGCGCACATCCGGGAGAATCTCAAGAGCAGGGAGTGGAGCAAGCCAGGCCTCAAACCACAAGAAGCTCCAGTCGAAAAGGTAGCCAAAATCCAGCCCACATGGAGGAGAGTATCGAGAGCAGGGGGTGGAGGAAGCCAGGCCTCAAACCACGAGAAGCTCCATCCCAAATGGCAGCCAAAATCCAGACCACATCCGGGAGAATCTCAAGAGCAGGGGGTGGAGCAAGCCAGGCCTCAAACCACAGAAGCTCCAGCCCAAAAACCAGCCATAATCCAGCCCACATGCGGGAGAATCTCAAGAGCAGGGGGTGGAGCAAGCCAGGCCTCAAACCACGAGAAGCTCCAGCCCTAAAGGCAGCCAAAATCCAGCCCACATCCGGCTGAATCTCAAGAGCAGGGGGTGGAGCAAGCCAGGCCTCAAACCAGGAGAAGCTCCAGCCCAAAAGGCAGCCAAAATCCAGCCCACATCCGGGAGAATCTCAAGAGCAGGGGGTAGAGCAAGCCAGGCCTCAAACCACGAGAAGCTCCAGCCCAAAATGCAGCCAAAATTCAGCCCACATCCGGGAGAAAATCAAGAGCAGGGGGTGGAGCAAGCCAGACCTCAAACCACGAGAAGCTCCAGCCCAAAAGGCAGCCAAAATGCAGCCCACGTCCGGGAGAATCTCAAGAGCAGGGGGTGGAGCAAGGCAGGCCTCAAACCACGAGAAGCTCCAGCCCAAAAGGCAGCCAAAATGCAGCCCACATCCAGGAGAATATCAAGAGCAGGGCGTGGAGCAAGCCAGGCCTCAAACCACGAGAAGCTCCAGCCCTAAATGCAGCCAAAATCCAGCCCACATCCGGGAGAATCTCAAGAGCAGGGCGTGGAGCAAGCCAGGCCTCAAACCAGGAGAAGCTCCAGCCCAAAAGGCAGCCAAAATGCAGCCCACATCCGGGAGAATCTCAAGAGCAGGGGGTGTAGCAAGACAGGCCTCAAACCACGAGAAGCTCCAGCCCAAAAGGCAGCCAAAATGCAGCCCACATCCGGGAGAAAATCAAGACCAGGGCGTGGAGCAAGCCAGGCCTCAAACCACGAGAAGCTCCAGCCCAAAATGCAGCCAAAATGCAGCCCACGTCCGGGAGAATATCAAGAGAAGGGGTTGGAGCAAGCCAGGCCTCAAACCACGAGAAGCTCCAGCCCAAAAAGCAGCCAAAATGCAGCCCACATCCGGGAGAATCTCAAGAGCAGGGGGTGGAGCAAGCCAGGCCTCAAACCATGAGAAGCTCCAGCCCAAAAGGCAGCCAAAATGCAGCCCACGTCCGGGAGAATCTCAAGAGCAGGGGGTGGAGCAAGGCAGGCCTCAAACCAGGAGAAGCTCCAGCCCAAAAGGCAGCCAAAATGCAGCCCACATCCGGGAGAATATCAAGAGCAGGGCGTGGAGCAAGCCAGGCCTCAAACCACGAGAAGCTCCAGCCCTAAATGCAGCCAAAATCCAGCCCACATCCGGGAGAATCTCAAGAGCAGGGCGTGGAGCAAGCCAGGCCTCAAACCACGAGAAGCTCCAGCCCAAAAGGCAGCCAAACTCCAGCCCACATCCGGGAGAATCTCAAGAGCAGGGGGTGTAGCAAGCCAGGCCTCAAACCACGAGAAGCTCCAGCCCAAAATGCAGCCAAAATTCAGCCCATATCTGGGAGAATCTCAAGAGCAGGGGGTGGAGCAAGCCAGGCCTCAAACCACGAGAAGCTCCAGCTCAAAAGGCAGCCAAAATGCAGCCCACGTCCGGGAGAATCTCAAGAGCAGGGGGTGGAGCAAGGCAGGCCTCAAACCACGAGAAGCTCCAGCCCAAAAGGCAGCCAAAATGCAGCCCACCTCCGGGAGAATATCAAGAGCAGGGCGTGGAGCAAGCCAGGCCTCAAACCACGAGAAGCTCCAGCCCTAAATGCAGCCAAAATCCAGCCCACATCCGGGAGAATCTCAAGAGCAGGGCGTGGAGCAAGCCAGGCCTCAAACCACGAGAAGCTCCAGCCCAAAAGGCAGCCAAAATGCAGCCCACATCCGGGAGAAAATCAAGAGCAGGGGGTGGAGCAAGCCAGGCCTCAAACCACGAGAAGCTCCAGCCCAAAAGAAAGCCAAAATGCAGCCCACATCCGGGAGAATCTCAAGAGCAGGGGGTGGAGCAAGCCAGGCCTCAAACCACGAGAAGCTCCAGCCCAAAAGGCAGCCAAAATCCAGCCCACGTCCGTGAGAATATCAAGAGCTGGGGTTGGAGCAAGGCAGGCCTCAAACCACGAGAAGCTCCAGCCCAAAATGCAGAGAACATCCAGCCCACGTCCGGGAGAATCTCAAGAGCAGGGGGTGGAGCAAGACAGGCCTCAAACCACGAGAAGCTCCAGCCCAAAAGGCAGCCAAACTCCAGCCCACATCTGGGAGAATCTCAAGAGCAGGGGGTGGAGCAAGCCAGGCCTCAAACCACGAGAAGCTCCAGCCCAAAAGGCATCCAATATGCAGCCCACATCCAGGAGAATCTCAAGAGCAGGGGGTGGAGCAAGCCAGGCCTCAAACCACGAGAAGCTCCAACCCAAAAGAAAGCCAAATTCCAGCCCACATCCGGAAGAATCTCAAGAGTAGGGGGTGGAGCAAGCCAGGCCTCAAACCACGAGAAGCTCCAGCCCAAAAGGCAGCCAAAATGCAGCCCACCTCCGGGAGAATCTCAAGAGCAGGGTGTGGAGCAAGCCAGGCCTCAAACCTCGAGAAGCTCCAGCCCAAAAGGCAGCCAAAATCCAGCCCACCTCCGGGAGAATCTCAAGAGCAGGGGGTGGAGCAAGGCAGGCCTCAAACCAGGTGAAGCTCCAGCCCAAAAGGCAGCCAAAATGCAGCCCACATCCGGGACAATATCAAGAGCAGGGGGTGGAGCAAGCCAGGCCTCAAACCACGAGAAGCTCCAGCCCAAAAGGCAGCCACAATGCAGCCCACATCCGGGAGAATCTCAAGAGCAGGGTGTGGAGCAAGGCAGGCCTCAAACCAGGTGAAGCTCCAGCCCAAAATGCAGCCAAACTCCAGCCCACCTCCGGGAGAATCTCAAGAGCAGGGGGTGGAGCAAGCCAGGCCTGAAACCACGGGAAGCTCCAGCCCAAAAGGCAGCCAAAATGCAGCCCACTTCCGGGAGAATCTCAAGAGCAGGGGGTGGAGCAAGCCAGGCCTC
Organism: Rhynochetos jubatus; assembly: GCA_027574665.1. Taxonomy (NCBI): domain Eukaryota; kingdom Metazoa; phylum Chordata; class Aves; order Eurypygiformes; family Rhynochetidae; genus Rhynochetos; species Rhynochetos jubatus. Next base: position 2,952,969 of record CM050669.1, read on the forward strand.
AAACCACGAGAAGCTCCAGCCCAAAAGGCAGCCAAAATCCAGCCCACATCCGGGAGAATCTCAAGAGCAGGGCGTGGAGCAAGCCAGGCCTCAAACCAGGAGAAGCTCCAGCCCAAAAGGCAGCCAAAATGCAGCCCACATGCGGGAGAAAATCTAGAGCAGGGGGTGGAGCAAGCCAGGCATCAAACCACGAGAAGCTCCAGCCCAAAAGGCAGCCAAAATCCAGCCCACCTCCGAGAGAATATCAAGAGCAGGCGTTGGAGCAAGCCAGGGCTAAAACCACCAGAAGCTCCAGCCCAAAAGAAAGCCAAAATCCAGCCCACATTCGGGAGAATCTCAATAGCAGGGGGTGGAGCAAGCCAGGCCTCAAACCAGGAGAAGCTCCAGCCCAAAAGGCAGCCAAAATGCAGCCCACATCCGGGAGAATCTCAAGAGCAGGGGGTGGAGCAAGACAGGCCTCAAACCACGAGAAGCTCCAGCCCAAAATGCAGCCAAGATGCAGCCCACCTCCGGGAGAATCTCAAGAGCAGGGGGTGGAGCAAGGCAGGCCTCAAACCACGAGAAGCTCCAGCCCAAAAGAAAGCCAAAATCCAGCCCACCTCCGGGAGAATCTCAAGAGCAGGGGGTGGAGCAAGCCAGGCCTCAAACCACGAGAAGCTCCAGCCCAAAATGCAGCCAAAATGCAGCCCACATCCGGGAGAATCTCAAGAGCAGGCGTTGGAGCAAGCCAGGGCTAAAACCACGAGAAGCTCCAGCCCAAAAGGCAGCCAAAATGCAGCCCACATCCGGGAGAATATCAAGAGCAGGGGTTGGAGCAAGCTAGGGCTAAAACCACGAGAAGCTCCAGCCCAAAAAGCAGCCAAACTCCAGCCCACCTCCGTGAGAATCTCAAGAGCAGGGGGTGGAGCAAGCCAGGCCTCAAACCACGAGAAGCTAAAGCCCAAAAGGCAGCCAAATTGCAGCCCACGTCCGGGAGAATCTCAAGAGCAGGGGGTGGAGCAAGGCAGGCCTCAAACCACGAGAAGCTCCAGCCCAAAAGGCAGCCAAAATTCAGCCCACATCCGGGAGAATATCAAGAGCAGGGCGTGGAGCAAGCCAGGCCTCAAACCACGAGAAGCTCCAGCCCAAAATGCAGACAAAATCCAGCCCACATCCGGGAGAATATCAAGAGAAGGGGGTGGAGCAAGCCAGGCCTCAAACCACGAGAAGCTCCAGCCAAAAAGGCAGCCAAACTCCAGGACACATCTGGGAAAATCTCAAGAGCAGGGGGTGGAGCAAGGCAGGCCTCAAACCACGAGAACCACCAGCCCAAAAGAAAGCCAAAATCCAGCCCACCTCCGGGAGAATCTCAAGAGCAGGGGGTGGAGCAAGCCAGGCCTCAAACCACGAGAAGCTCCAGCCCAAAATGCAGCCAAAATGCAGCCCACATCCGGGAGAATCTCAAGAGCAGGGGGTGGAGCGAGGCAGGCCTCAAACCACGAGAAGCTCCAGCCCAAAAGGCATCCAAAATGCAGCCCACATCCAGGAGAATCTCAAGAGCAGGTGGTGGAGCAAGCCAGGGCTCAAACCACGAGAAGCTCCAGTCCAAAAGGCAGCCAAAATGCAGCTCACATCCGGGAGAATCTCAAGAGCAGGGGGTGGAGCAAGCCAGGCCTCAAACCACGAGAAGCTCCAGCCCAAAAGGCAGCCAAAATGCAGCCCACCTCCGGGAGAATCTCAAGAGCAGGGGGTGGAGCAAGCCAGGCCTTAAAAACCTCGAGAAGCTCCAGCCCAAAAGGCAGCCAAACTCCAGCCCACATCCGGGAGAATCTCAAGAGCAGGGGGTGGAGCAAGCCAGGACTCAAACCACGAGAAGCTCCAGCCCAAAATGCAGCCAAAATGCAGCCCACCTGGAGGAGAATCTCAAGACCAGGGGGTGGAGCAAGGCAGGTCTGAAACCACGAGAAGCTCCAGCCCAAAAGGCAGCCAAAATGCAGCCCACATCCGGGAGAATCTCAAGAGAAGGGGGTGGAGCAAGCCAGGCCTCAAACCACGAGAAGCTCCAGCCCAAAAGGCAGCCAAAATGCAGCCCACATTAGGGAGAAACTCAAGAGCAGGGTGTGGAGCAAGCCAGGCCTCAAACCACGAGAATCTCCAGTCCAAAAGGCAGCCAAAATGCAGCCCACATCCAGGACAATATCAAGAGCAGGGGGTGGAGCAAGCCAGGCCTCAAACCACGAGAAGCTCCAGCCCAAAAGGCAGCCAAAATGCAGCCCACCTCCGGGAGAATCTCAAGAGCAGGGGGTGGAGCAAGCCAGGCCTCAAACCACGAGAAGCTCCAGCCCAAAATGCAGCCAAAATGCAGCCCACATCCAGGACAATATCAAGAGCAGGGGTTGGAGCAAGCCAGGCCTCAAACCACGACAAGCTCCAGCCCAAAATGCAGCCAAAATCCAGCCCACGTCCGGGAGAATATCAAGAGAAGGGGTTGGAGCAAGCCAGGCCTCAAACCACGAGAAGCTCCAGCCCAAAATGCAGCCAAAATGCAGCCCACATCCGGGAGAATCTCAAGAGCAGGGGGTGGAGCAAGGCAGGCCTCAAACCATGAGAAGCTCCAGCCCAAAAGGCAGCCAAACTCCAGCCCACATCCGGGAGAATCTCAAGAGCAGGGGGTGGAGCAAGGCAGGCCTCAAACCACGAGAAGCTCCAGCCCAAAAGGCAGCCAAAATGCAGCCCACATCCGGGAGAATATCAAGAGCAGGGCGTGGAGCAAGGCAGGCCTCAAACCACGAGAAGCTCCAGCCCTAAATGCAGCCAAAATGCAGCCCACATCCGGGAGAATCTCAAGAGCAGGGCGTGGAGCAAGCCAGGCCTCAAACCACGAGAAGCTCCAGCCCAAAAGGCAGCCAAAATGCAGCCCACATCCGGGAGAATCTCAAGAGCAGGGGATGGAGCAAGCCAGGCCTCAAACCACGAGAAGCTCAAGCCCAAATGGCAGCCAAAATGCAGCCCACATCCGGGAGAATCTCAAGAGCAGGGGGTGGAGCAAGACAGGCCTCAAACCACGAGAAGCTCCAGCCCAAAATGCAGCCAAGATGCAGCCCACCTCCGGGAGAATCTCAAGAGCAGGGGGTGGAGCAAGCCAGGCCTCAAACCACGAGAAGCTCCAGCCAAAAATGCAGCCAAAATGCAGCCCACGTCCGGGAGAATCTCAAGAGCAGGGGGTGGAGCAAGGCAGGCCTCAAACCAGGAGAAGCTCCAGCCCAAAAGGCAGCCAAAATGCAGCCCACATCCGGGAGAATATCAAGAGCAGGGCGTGGAGCAAACCAGGACTCAAACCACGAGAAGCTCCAGCCCTAAATGCAGCCAAAATCCAGCCCACATCCGGGAGAATCTCAAGAGCAGGGCGTGGAGCAAGCCAGGCCTCAAACCACGAGAAGCTCCAGCCCAAAAGGCAGCCAAAATGCAGCCCACATCCGGGAGAAAATCAAGAGCAGGGGGTGGAGCAAGCCAGGCCTCAAACCACGAGAAGCTCCAGCCCAAAATGCAGCCAAAATGCAGCCCACATCCGGGAGAATCTCAAGAGCAGGGGGTGGAGCAAGCCAGGCCTCAAACCACGAGAAGCTCCAGCCCAAAAGGCAGCCAAAATCCAGCCCACGTCCGTGAGAATATCAAGAGCTGGGGTTGGAGCAAGGCAGGCCTCAAACCACGAGAAGCTCCAGCCCAAAATGCAGAGAACATCCAGCCCACGTCCGGGAGAATCTCAAGAGCAGGGGGTGGAGCAAGCCAGGCCTCAAACCACGAGAAGCTCCAGCCCAAAAGGCAGCCAAACTCCAGCCCACGTCCGGGAGAATCTCAAGAGCAGGGGGTGGAGCAAGCCAGGCCTAAAACCACGAGAAGCTCCAGCCCAAAAGGCAGCCAAACTCCAGCCCACGTCCGGGAGAATCTCAAGAGCAGGGGGTGGAGCAAGCCAGGCCTAAAACCACGAGAAGCTCCAGCCCAAAATGCAGAGAACATCCAGCCCACATCTGGGAGAATCTCAAGAGCAGGGGGTGGAGCAAGCCAGGCCTCAAACCACGAGAAGCTCCAGCCCAAAAGGCATCCAATATGCAGCCCACATCCAGGAGAATCTCAAGAGCAGGGTTTGGAGCAAGCCAGGGCTCAAACCACGAGAAGCTCCAGCCCAAAAGAAAGCCAAAATACAGCCCACATCCAGCAGAATCTCAAGAGTAGGGGGTGGAGCAAGCCAGGCCTGAAACCACGAGAAGCTCCAGCCCAAAAGGCAGCCAAAATGCAGCCCACCTCCGGGAGAATCTCAAGAGCAGGGGGTGGAGCAAGCCAGGCCTCAAACCTCGAGAAGCTCCAGCCCAAAAGGCAGCCAAAATCCAGCCCACCTCCGGGAGAATCTCAAGAGCAGGGGGTGGAGCAAGCCAGGCCTCAAACCTCGAGAAGCTCCAGCCCAAAATGCAGAGAACATCCAGCCCACATCTGGGAGAATCTCAAGAGCAGGGGGTGGAGCAAGCCAGGCCTCAAACAACGAGAAGCTCCAGCCCAAAAGGCATCCAATATGCAGCCCATATCCAGGAGAATCTCAAGAGCAGGGGGTGGAGCAAGCCAGGGCTCAAACCACGAGAAGCTCCAGCCCAAAAGAAAGCCAAAATCCAGCCCACATCCGGAAGACTCTCAAGAGTATTTGGTGGAGCAAGCCAGGCCTCAAACCACGAGAAGCTCCAGCCCAAAAGGCAGCCAAAATGCAGCCCACCTCCGGGAGAATCTCAAGAGCAGGGGGTGGAGCAAGCCAGGCCTCAAACCTCGAGAAGCTCCAGCCCAAAAGGCAGCCAAAATCCAGCCCACCTCCGGGAGAATCTCAAGAGCAGGGGGTGGAGCAAGCCAGGCCTCAAACCTCGAGAAGCTCCAGCCCAAAAGTCAGCCAAAATGCAGCCCACATCCGGGAGAATCTCAAGAGCAGGGTGTGGAGCAAGGCAGGCCTCAAACCAGGTGAAGCTCCAGCCCAAAATGCAGCCAAAATGCAGCCCACATCCGGGACAATATCAAGAGCAGGGCGTGGAGCAAGCCAGGCCTCAAACCACGAGAAGCTCCAGCCCAAAAGGCAGCCAAAATGCAGCCCACTTCCCGGAGAATCTCAAGAGCAGGGGGTGGAGCAAGCCAGGCCTCAAACCACGAGAAGCTCCAGCCCAAAAAGCAGCCAAAATGCAGCCCACATGCGGGAGAATCTCAAGAGCAGGGGGTGGAGCAAGCCAGGCCTCAAACCACGAGAAGCTCCAGCCCAAAAGGCATCCAAAATGCAGCCCACATCCGGGAGAATCTCAAGAGCAGGGGTTGGAGCAAGCTAGGGCTAAAACCACGAGAAGCTCCAGCCCAAAAGGCAGCCAAACTGCAGCCCACATCCGGGAGAATCTCAAGAGCAGGGGGTGGAGCAAGCCAGGCCTCAAACCACGAGAAGCTAAAGTCCAAAAGGCAGCCAAAATGCAGCCCACGTCCGGGAGAATCTCAAGAGCAGGGGGTGGAGCAAGCCAGGCCTCAAACCACGAGAAGCTCCAGCCCAAAAGGCAGCCAAAATGCAGCCCACCTCTGGGAGAATATCAAGAGCAGGGCGTGGAGCAAGCCAGGCCTCAAACCACGAGAAGCTCCAGCCCAAAAGGCAGCCAAAATGCAGCCCACATCCAGGAGAATCTCAAGAGCAGGGGGTGGAGCAAGCCAGGCCTCAAACCACGAGAAGCTCCAGCCCAAAAGGCAGCCAAAATGCAGCCCACATCCGGGAGAATATCAAGAGAAGGGGGTGGAGCAAGCCAGGCCTCAAACCACGAGAAGCTCCAGCCAAAAAGGCAGCCAAACTCCAGGACACATCTGGGAAAATCTCAAGAGCAGGGGGTGGAGCAAGGCAGGCCTCAAACCACGAGAAGCTCCAGCCCAAAAGGCAGCCAAAATGCAGCCCACATTTGGGAGAATCTCAATAGCATGGGGTGGAGCAAGCCAGGCCTCAAACCACGAGAAGCTCCAGCCCAAAATGCAGCCAAAATGCAGCCCACATCCGGGAGAATCTCAAGAGCAGGGGGTGGATCAAGCCAGGCCTCAAACCACGAGAAGCTCCAGCCCAAAAGGCATCCAAAATGCAGCCCACATCCAGGAGAATCTCAAGAGCAGGTGGTGGAGCAAGCCAGGCCTCAAACCACGAGAAGCTCCAGCCCAAAATGCAGCCAAAATGCAGCCCACATCCGGGAGAATCTCAAGAGCAGGGGGTGGAGCAAGCCAGGCCTCAAACCACGAGAAGCTCCAGCCCAAAAGGCAGCCAAAATCCAGCCCACCTCCGGGAGAATCTCAAGAGCAGGGGGTGGAGCAAGCCAGGCCTCAAACCACGAGAAGCTCCAGCCCAAAAGGCAGCCAAAATGCAGCCCACCTCCGGGAGAATATCAAGAGCAGGGGGTTCGAGCAAGCCAGGCCTCAAACCACGAGAAGCTCCAGCCCAAAATGCAGCCAAACTCCAGCCCACATCTGGGAAAATCTCAAGAGCAGGGGGTGGAGCAAGGCTGGCCTCAAACCACGAGAAGCTCCAGCCCAAAAGAAAGCCAAAATCCAGCCCACCTCCGGGAGAATCTCAAGAGCAGGGGGTGGAGCAAGCCAGGCCTCAAACCACGAGAAGCTCCAGCCCAAAATGCAGCCAAAATGCAGCCCACATCCGGGAGAATCTCAAGAGCAGGCGTTGGAGCAAGCCAGGGCTAAAACCACGAGAAGCTCCAGCCCAAAAGGCAGCCAAAATGCAGCCCACATCCGGGAGAATATCAAGAGCAGGGGTTGGAGCAAGCTAGGGCTAAAACCACGAGAAGCTCCAGCCCAAAAGGCAGCCAAACTCCAGCCCACCTCCGTGAGAATCTCAAGAGCAGGGGGTGGAGCAAGCCAGGCCTCAAACCACGAGAAGCTAAAGCCCAAAAGGCAGCCAAATTGCAGCCCACGTCCGGGAGAATCTCAAGAGCAGGGGGTGGAGCAAGGCAGGCCTCAAACCACGAGAAGCTCCAGCCCAAAAGGCAGCCAAAATTCAGCCCACATCCGGGAGAATATCAAGAGCAGGGCGTGGAGCAAGCCAGGCCTCAAACCACGAGAAGCTCCAGCCCTAAATGCAGCCAAAATCCAGCCCACATCCGGGAGAATCTCAAGAGCAGGGCGTGGAGCAAGCCAGGCCTCAAACCACGAGAAGCTCCAGCCCAAAATGCAGACAAAATCCAGCCCACATCCGGGAGAATATCAAGAGAAGGGGGTGGAGCAAGCCAGGCCTCAAACCACGAGAAGCTCCAGCCAAAAAGGCAGCCAAACTCCAGGACACATCTGGGAAAATCTCAAGAGCAGGGGGTGGAGCAAGGCAGGCCTCAAACCACGAGAACCACCAGCCCAAAAGAAAGCCAAAATCCAGCCCACCTCCGGGAGAATCTCAAGAGCAGGGGGTGGAGCAAGCCAGGCCTCAAACCACGAGAAGCTCCAGCCCAAAATGCAGCCAAAATGCAGCCCACATCCGGGAGAATCTCAAGAGCAGGGGGTGGAGCGAGGCAGGCCTCAAACCACGAGAAGCTCCAGCCCAAAATGCATCCAAAATGCAGCCCACATCCAGGAGAATCTCAAGAGCAGGTGGTGGAGCAAGCCAGGGCTCAAACCACGAGAAGCTCCAGTCCAAAAGGCAGCCAAAATGCAGCTCACATCCGGGAGAATCTCAAGAGCAGGGGGTGGAGCAAGCCAGGCCTCAAACCACGAGAAGCTCCAGCCCAAAAGGCAGCCAAAATGCAGCCCACCTCCGGGAGAATCTCAAGAGCAGGGGGTGGAGCAAGCCAGGCCTTAAAAACCTCGAGAAGCTCCAGCCCAAAAGGCAGCCAAACTCCAGCCCACATCCGGGAGAATCTCAAGAGCAGGGGGTGGAGCAAGCCAGGACTCAAACCACGAGAAGCTCCAGCCCAAAATGCAGCCAAAATGCAGCCCACCTGGAGGAGAATCTCAAGACCAGGGGGTGGAGCAAGGCAGGTCTGAAACCACGAGAAGCTCCAGCCCAAAAGGCAGCCAAAATGCAGCCCACATCCGGGAGAATCTCAAGAGAAGGGGGTGGAGCAAGCCAGGCCTCAAACCACGAGAAGCTCCAGCCCAAAAGGCAGCCAAAATGCAGCCCACATTAGGGAGAAACTCAAGAGCAGGGTGTGGAGCAAGCCAGGCCTCAAACCACGAGAATCTCCAGTCCAAAAGGCAGCCAAAATGCAGCCCACATCCAGGACAATATCAAGAGCAGGGGGTGGAGCAAGCCAGGCCTCAAACCACGAGAAGCTCCAGCCCAAAAGGCAGCCAAAATGCAGCCCACCTCCGGGAGAATCTCAAGAGCAGGGGGTGGAGCAAGCCAGGCCTCAAACCACGAGAAGCTCCAGCCCAAAATGCAGCCAAAATGCAGCCCACATCCAGGACAATATCAAGAGCAGGGGTTGGAGCAAGCCAGGCCTCAAACCACGACAAGCTCCAGCCCAAAATGCAGCCAAAATCCAGCCCACGTCCGGGAGAATATCAAGAGAAGGGGTTGGAGCAAGCCAGGCCTCAAACCACGAGAAGCTCCAGCCCAAAAGGCAGCCAAAATGCAGCCCACATCCGGGAGAATCTCAAGAGCAGGGGGTGGAGCAAGGCAGGCCTCAAACCATGAGAAGCTCCAGCCCAAAAGGCAGCCAAACTCCAGCCCACATCCGGGAGAATCTCAAGAGCAGGGGGTGGAGCAAGGCAGGCCTCAAACCACGAGAAGCTCCAGCCCAAAAGGCAGCCAAAATGCAGCCCACATCCGGGAGAATATCAAGAGCAGGGCGTGGAGCAAGGCAGGCCTCAAACCACGAGAAGCTCCAGCCCTAAATGCAGCCAAAATGCAGCCCACATCCGGGAGAATCTCAAGAGCAGGGCGTGGAGCAAGCCAGGCCTCAAACCACGAGAAGCTCCAGCCCAAAAGGCAGCCAAAATGCAGCCCACATCCGGGAGAATCTCAAGAGCAGGGGATGGAGCAAGCCAGGCCTCAAACCACGAGAAGCTCAAGCCCAAATGGCAGCCAAAATGCAGCCCACATCCGGGAGAATCTCAAGAGCAGGGGGTGGAGCAAGACAGGCCTCAAACCACGAGAAGCTCCAGCCCAAAATGCAGCCAAGATGCAGCCCACCTCCGGGAGAATCTCAAGAGCAGGGGGTGGAGCAAGCCAGGCCTCAAACCACGAGAAGCTCCAGCCAAAAATGCAGCCAAAATGCAGCCCACGTCCGGGAGAATCTCAAGAGCAGGGGGTGGAGCAAGGCAGGCCTCAAACCAGGAGAAGCTCCAGCCCAAAAGGCAGCCAAAATGCAGCCCACATCCGGGAGAATATCAAGAGCAGGGCGTGGAGCAAACCAGGACTCAAACCACGAGAAGCTCCAGCCCTAAATGCAGCCAAAATCCAGCCCACATCCGGGAGAATCTCAAGAGCAGGGCGTGGAGCAAGCCAGGCCTCAAACCACGAGAAGCTCCAGCCCAAAAGGCAGCCAAAATGCAGCCCACATCCGGGAGAAAATCAAGAGCAGGGGGTGGAGCAAGCCAGGCCTCAAACCACGAGAAGCTCCAGCCCAAAATGCAGCCAAAATGCAGCCCACATCCGGGAGAATCTCAAGAGCAGGGGGTGGAGCAAGCCAGGCCTCAAACCACGAGAAGCTCCAGCCCAAAAGGCAGCCAAAATCCAGCCCACGTCCGTGAGAATATCAAGAGCTGGGGTTGGAGCAAGGCAGGCCTCAAACCACGAGAAGCTCCAGCCCAAAATGCAGAGAACATCCAGCCCACGTCCGGGAGAATCTCAAGAGCAGGGGGTGGAGCAAGCCAGGCCTCAAACCACGAGAAGCTCCAGCCCAAAAGGCAGCCAAACTCCAGCCCACGTCCGGGAGAATCTCAAGAGCAGGGGGTGGAGCAAGCCAGGCCTAAAACCACGAGAAGCTCCAGCCCAAAAGGCAGCCAAACTCCAGCCCACGTCCGGGAGAATCTCAAGAGCAGGGGGTGGAGCAAGCCAGGCCTAAAACCACGAGAAGCTCCAGCCCAAAATGCAGAGAACATCCAGCCCACATCTGGGAGAATCTCAAGAGCAGGGGGTGGAGCAAGCCAGGCCTCAAACCACGAGAAGCTCCAGCCCAAAAGGCATCCAATATGCAGCCCACATCCAGGAGAATCTCAAGAGCAGGGTTTGGAGCAAGCCAGGGCTCAAACCACGAGAAGCTCCAGCCCAAAAGAAAGCCAAAATACAGCCCACATCCAGCAGAATCTCAAGAGTAGGGGGTGGAGCAAGCCAGGCCTGAAACCACGAGAAGCTCCAGCCCAAAAGGCAGCCAAAATGCAGCCCACCTCCGGGAGAATCTCAAGAGCAGGGGGTGGAGCAAGCCAGGCCTCAAACAACGAGAAGCTCCAGCCCAAAAGGCATCCAATATGCAGCCCATATCCAGGAGAATCTCAAGAGCAGGGGGTGGAGCAAGCCAGGGCTCAAACCACGAGAAGCTCCAGCCCAAAAGAAAGCCAAAATCCAGCCCACATCCGGAAGACTCTCAAGAGTATTTGGTGGAGCAAGCCAGGCCTCAAACCACGAGAAGCTCCAGCCCAAAAGGCAGCCAAAATGCAGCCCACCTCCGGGAGAATCTCAAGAGCAGGGGGTGGAGCAAGCCAGGCCTCAAACCTCGAGAAGCTCCAGCCCAAAAGGCAGCCAAAATCCAGCCCACCTCCGGGAGAATCTCAAGAGCAGGGGGTGGAGCAAGCCAGGCCTCAAACCTCGAGAAGCTCCAGCCCAAAAGTCAGCCAAAATGCAGCCCACATCCGGGAGAATCTCAAGAGCAGGGTGTGGAGCAAGGCAGGCCTCAAACCAGGTGAAGCTCCAGCCCAAAATGCAGCCAAAATGCAGCCCACATCCGGGACAATATCAAGAGCAGGGCGTGGAGCAAGCCAGGCCTCAAACCACGAGAAGCTCCAGCCCAAAAGGCAGCCAAAATGCAGCCCACTTCCCGGAGAATCTCAAGAGCAGGGGGTGGAGCAAGCCAGGCCTCAAACCACGAGAAGCTCCAGCCCAAAAAGCAGCCAAAATGCAGCCCACATGCGGGAGAATCTCAAGAGCAGGGGGTGGAGCAAGCCAGGCCTCAAACCACGAGAAGCTCCAGCCCAAAAGGCATCCAAAATGCAGCCCACATCCGGGAGAATCTCAAGAGCAGGGGTTGGAGCAAGCTAGGGCTAAAACCACGAGAAGCTCCAGCCCAAAAGGCAGCCAAACTGCAGCCCACATCCGGGAGAATCTCAAGAGCAGGGGGTGGAGCAAGCCAGGCCTCAAACCACGAGAAGCTAAAGTCCAAAAGGCAGCCAAAATGCAGCCCACGTCCGGGAGAATCTCAAGAGCAGGGGGTGGAGCAAGCCAGGCCTCAAACCACGAGAAGCTCCAGCCCAAAAGGCAGCCAAAATGCAGCCCACCTCTGGGAGAATATCAAGAGCAGGGCGTGGAGCAAGCCAGGCCTCAAACCACGAGAAGCTCCAGCCCAAAAGGCAGCCAAAATGCAGCCCACATCCAGGAGAATCTCAAGAGCAGGGGGTGGAGCAAGCCAGGCCTCAAACCACGAGAAGCTCCAGCCCAAAAGGCAGCCAAAATGCAGCCCACATCCGGGAGAATATCAAGAGAAGGGGGTGGAGCAAGCCAGGCCTCAAACCACGAGAAGCTCCAGCCAAAAAGGCAGCCAAACTCCAGGACACATCTGGGAAAATCTCAAGAGCAGGGGGTGGAGCAAGGCAGGCCTCAAACCACGAGAAGCTCCAGCCCAAAAGGCAGCCAAAATGCAGCCCACATTTGGGAGAATCTCAATAGCATGGGGTGGAGCAAGCCAGGCCTCAAACCACGAGAAGCTCCAGCCCAAAATGCAGCCAAAATGCAGCCCACATCCGGGAGAATCTCAAGAGCAGGGGGTGGATCAAGCCAGGCCTCAAACCACGAGAAGCTCCAGCCCAAAAGGCATCCAAAATGCAGCCCACATCCAGGAGAATCTCAAGAGCAGGTGGTGGAGCAAGCCAGGCCTCAAACCACGAGAAGCTCCAGCCCAAAATGCAGCCAAAATGCAGCCCACATCCGGGAGAATCTCAAGAGCAGGGGGTGGAGCAAGCCAGGCCTCAAACCACGAGAAGCTCCAGCCCAAAAGTCATCCAAAATGCAGCCCACATCCAGGAGAATCTCAAGAGCAGGTGGTGGAGCAAGCCAGGCCTCAAACCACGAGAAGCTCCAGCCCAAAATGCAGCCAAAATGCAGCCCACATCCGGGAGAATCTCAAGAGCAGGGGGTGGAGCAAGCCAGGCCTCAAACCACGAGAAGCTCCAGCCCAAAAGGCAGCCAAAATCCAGCCCACCTCCGGGAGAATCTCAAGAGCAGGGGGTGGAGCAAGCCAGGCCTCAAACCACGAGAAGCTCCAGCCCAAAAGGCAGCCAAAATGCAGCCCACCTCCGGGAGAATATCAAGAGCAGGGGGTTCGAGCAAGCCAGGCCTCAAACCACGAGAAGCTCCAGCCCAAAATGCAGCCAAACTCCAGCCCACATCTGGGAAAATCTCAAGAGCAGGGGGTGGAGCAAGGCAGGCCTCAAACCACGAGAAGCTCCAGCCCAAAAGAAAGCCAAAATCCAGCCCACCTCCGGGAGAATCTCAAGAGCAGGGGGTGGAGCAAGCCAGGCCTCAAACCACGAGAAGCTCCAGCCCAAAAGGCATCCAAAATGCAGCCCACATCCGGGAGAATCTCAAGAGCAGGGGGTGGAGCAAGCCAGGGCTCAAACCACAAGAAGCTCCAACCCAAAATGCATCCAAAATGCAGCCCACATCCGGGAGAATCTCAAGAGCAGGGGGTGGAGCAAGCCAGGCCTCAAACCACAAGAAGCTCCAGCCCAAAAGGCAGCCAAAATGCAGCCCACATCTGGGAGAATATCAAGAGCAGGGGGTGGAGCAAACCAGGCCTCAAACCACGAGAAGCTCCAGCCCAAAAGGCAGCCAAACTCCAGCCCACCTCCGGGAGAATCTCAAGAGCAGGGGGTGGAGCAAGCCAGGCCTTAAAAACCTCGAGAAGCTCCAGCCCAAAAGGCAGCCAAAATGCAGCCCACCTCCGGGAGAATCTCAAGAGCAGGGGGTGGAGCAAGCCAGGCCTTAAAAACCTCGAGAAGCTCCAGCCCAAAAGGCAGCCAAACTCCAGCCCACCTCTGGGAGAATCTCAAGAGCAGGGGGTGGAGCAAGCCAGGCCTCAAACCTCGAGAAGCTCCAGCCCAAAAGTCAGCCAAAATGCAGCCCACCTGGAGGAGAATCTCAAGACCAGGGGGTGGAGCAAGGCAGGTCTGAAACCACGAGAAGCTCCAGCCCAAAATGCAGCCAAAATGCAGCCCACATCCGGGAGAATCTCAAGAGAAGGGGGTGGAGCAAGCCAGGCCTCAAACCACGAGAAGCTCCAGCCCAAAAGGCAGCCAAAATGCAGCCCACATCCAGGACAATATCAAGAGCAGGGGGTGGAGCAAGCCAGGCCTCAAACCACGAGAAGCTCCAGCCCAAAAGGCAGCCAAAATGCAGCCCACCTCCGGGAGAATATCAAGAGCAGCGGTTGGAGCAAGCCAGGCCTCAAACCACGAGAAGCTCCAGCCCAAAAGGCAGCCAAATTGCAGCCCACATCCGGGAGAAAATCAAGAGCAGGGTGTGGAGCAAGCCAGGCCTCAAACCACGACAAGCTACAGCCCAAAAGGCAGCCAAAATGCAGCCCACGTCCGGGAGAATCTCAAGAGCAGGGGGTGGAGCAAGGCAGGCCTCAAACCACGAGAAGCTCCAGCCCAAAAGGCAGCCAAAATGCAGCCCACATCCGGGAGAATATCAAGAGCAGGGGGTAGAGCAAGCCAGGCCTCAAACCACGAGAAGCTCCAGCCCTAAATGCAGCCAAAATCCAGCCCAAATCCGGGAGAATCTCAAGAGCAGGGGCTGGAGCAAGCCAGGCCTCAAACCATGAGAAGATCCAGCTCAAAATGCAGCGAAAATGCAGCCCACCTCTGGGAGAATATCAAGAGCAGGGGGTTCGAGCAAGCCAGGCCTCAAAGCACGAGAAGCTCCAACCCAAAAGGCAGCCAAAATCCAGCCCACCTCCGGGAGAATCTCAATAGCAGGGGGTGGAGCAAACCAGGCCTCAAAGCACGAGAAGCTCCAGCCCAAAAGGCAGCCAAAATGCAGCCCACATCTGGGAGAATCTCAAGAGCAGGGGGTGGAGCAAGGCAGGCCTCAAACCACGAGAAGCTCCAGCCCAAAAGGCAGCCAAACTCCAGCCCACCTCCGGGAGAATCTCAAGAGCAGGGGGTGGAGCAAGCCAGGCCTCAAACCACGAGAAGCTCCAGCCCAAAACGCAGCCAAAATGCAGCCCACCTCCGGGAGAATCTCAAGAGCAGGGGGTGGAGCAAGCCAGGCCTTAAAAACCTCGAGAAGCTCCAGCCCAAAAGGCAGCCAAACTCCAGCCCACCTCTGGGAGAATCTCAAGAGCAGGGGGTGGAGCAAGCCAGGCCTCAAACCACGAGAAGCTCCAGCCCAAAAGGCAGCCAAAATGCAGCCCACCTGGAGGAGAATCTCAAGAGCAGGGGGTGGAGCAAGCCAGGCCTCAAACCACGAGAAGCTCCAGCCCTAAATGCAGCCAAAATGCAGCCCACATCCGGGAGAATCTCAAGAGCAGGGGGTGGAGCAAGCCAGGCCTCAAACCACGAGAAGCTCCAGCCCAAAATGCAGACAAAATCCAGCCCACATCCGGGAGAATATCAAGAGCAGTGGGTGGAGCAAGCCAGGCCTCAAACCTCGAAAAGCTCCAGCCCAAAAGGCAGCCAAACTCCAGGACACATCTGGGAAAATGTCAAGAGCAGCGGGTGGAGCAAGGGAGGCCTCAAACCACGAGAAGCTCCAGCCCAAAAGGCAGCCAAAATGCAGCCCACCTCCGGGAGAATCTCAAGAGCAGGGGGTGGAGCAAGCCAGGCCTCAAACCACGAGAAGCTCCAGCCCAAAAGGCAGCCAAACTCCAGCCCACCTCCGGGAGAATCTCAAGAGCAGGGGGTGGAGCAAGCCAGGCCTTAAAAACCTCGAGAAGCTCCAGCCCAAAAGGCAGCCAAAATGCAGCCCACCTCCGGGAGAATCTCAAGAGCAGGGGGTGGAGCAAGCCAGGCCTTAAAAACCTCGAGAAGCTCCAGCCCAAAAGGCAGCCAAAATGCAGCCCACCTGGAGGAGAATCTCAAGACCAGGGGGTGGAGCAAGGCAGGTCTGAAACCACGAGAAGTTCCAGCCCAAAAGGCAGCCAAAATGCAGCCCACATCCGGGAGAATCTCAAGAGAAGGGGGTGGAGCAAGCCAGGCCTCAAACCACGAGAAGCTCCAGCCCAAAAGGCAGCCAAAATGCAGCCCACATCCAGGACAATATCAAGAGCAGGGGGTGGAGCAAGCCAGGCCTCAAACCACGAGAAGCTCCAGCCCAAAATGCAGCCAAAATGCAGCCCACCTCCGGGAGAATATCAAGAGCAGCGGTTGGAGCAAGCCAGGCCTCAAACCACGAGAAGCTCCAGCCCAAAAGGCAGCCAAACTCCAGCCCACCTCCGGGAGAATCTCAAGAGCAGGGGGTGGAGCAAGCCAGGCCTCAAACCACGAGAAGCTCCAACCCAAAAGGCAGCCAAAATCCAGCCCATATCCGGGAGAAAATCAAGAGCAGGGGGTGGAGCAAGGCAGGCCTCAAACCACGAGAAGCTCCAGCCCAAAAGGCAGCCAAAATGCAGCCCACATCTGGGAGAATATCAAGAGGAGGGGGTGGAGCAAGCCAGGCCTCAAACCAGGAGAAGCTCCAGCCCAAAAGGCAGCCAAACTCCAGCCCACCTCCGGGAGAATCTCAAGAGCAGGGGGTGGAGCAAGCCAGGCCTCAAACCACGAGAAGCTCCAGCCCAAAACGCAGCCAAAATGCAGCCCACCTCCGGGAGAATCTCAAGAGCAGGGGGTGGAGCAAGCCAGGCCTTAAAAACCTCGAGAAGCTCCAGCCCAAAAGGCAGCCAAAATGCAGCCCACATCCGGGAGAATCTCAAGAGAAGGGGGTGGAGCAAGCCAGGCCTCAAACCACGAGAAGCTCCAGCCCAAAAGGCAGCCAAAATGCAGCCCACGTCCGGGAGAATCTCAAGAGCAGGGGGTGGAGCAAGGCAGGCCTCAAACCACGAGAAGCTCCAGCCCAAAAGGCAGCCAAAATGCAGCCCACGTCCGGGAGAATCTCAAGAGCAGGGGGTGGAGCAAGGCAGGCCTCAAACCACGAGAAGCTCCAGCCCAAAAGGCAGCCAAAATGCAGCCCACATCCGGGAGAATATCAAGAGCAGGGCGTGGAGCAAGCCAGGCCTCAAACCACGAGAAGCTCCAGCCCTAAATGCAGCCAAAATCCAGCCCACATCCGGGAGAATCTCAAGAGCAGGGGGTGGAGCAAGCCAGGCCTCAAACCACGAGAAGCTCCAGCCCAAAATGCAGACAAAATGCAGCCCACATCCGGGAGAATATCAAGAGAAGGGGGTGGAGCAAGCCAGGCCTCAAACCACGAGAAGCTCCAGCCAAAAATGCAGCCAAACTCCAGGACACATCTGGGAAAATGTCAAGAGCAGCGGGTGGAGCAAGGGAGGCCTCAAACCACGAGAAGCTCCAGCCCAAAAGAAAGCCAAAATCCAGCCCACCTCCGGGAGAATCTCAAGAGCAGGGGGTGGAGCAAGCCAGGCCTCAAACCACGAGAAGCTCCAGCCCAAAAGGCATCCAAAATGCAGCCCACATCCAGGAGAATCTCAAGAGCAGGTGGTGGAGCAAGCCAGGGCTCAAACCACGAGAAGCTCCAGCCCAAGAATCATCCAAAATGCAGCCCACATCCAGGAGAATATCAAGAGCAGGTGGTGGAGCAAGCCAGGGCTCAAACCACGAGAAGCTCCAGCCCAAAATGTAGCCAAAATCCAGCCCTCATCCGGGAGAATCTCAAGAGCAGGGGGTGAAGCAAGCCAGGGCTCAAACCACGAGAAGCTCCAGCCCAAAAGGCAGCCAAAATGCAGCCCACCTCCGGGAGAATCTCAAGAGCAGGGGGTGGAGCAAGCCAGGCCTTAAAAACCACGAGAAGCTCCAGCCCAAAAGGCAGCCAAACTCCAGCCCACATCCGGGAGAATGTCAAGAGCAGGGGGTGGAGCAAGCCAGGCCTCAAACCACGAGAAGCTCCAGCCCAAAATGCAGCCAAAATGCAGCCCACCTGGAGGAGAATCTCAAGACCAGGGGGTGGAGCAAGGCAGGTCTGAAACCACGAGAAGCTCCAGCCCAAAATGCAGCCAAAATGCAGCCCACATCCGGGAGAATCTCAAGAGAAGGGGGTGGAGCAAGGCAGGCCTCAAACCACGAGAAGCTCCAGCCCAAAAGGCAGCCAAAATGCAGCCCACCTCCGGGAGAATCTCAAGAGCAGGGGGTGGAGCAAGCCAGGCCTCAAACCACGAGAAGCTCCAGCCCAAAATGCAGCCAAAATCCAGCCCACCTCCGGGAGAATATCAAGAGCAGGGGTTGGAGCAAGCCAGGCCTCAAACCACGACAAGCTCCAGCCCAAAATGCAGCCAAAATGCAGCCCACCTCCGGGAGAATCTCAAGAGCAGGGGGTGGAGCAAGCCAGGCCTCAAACCACGACAAGCTCCAGCCCAAATGGCAGCCAAAATCCAGACCATATGCGGGAGAATCTCAAGAGCAGGTGGTGGAGCAGGACAGGCCTCAAACCACGAGAATCTCCAGCCCAAAATGCAGCCAAAATCCAGCCCACGTCCGGGAGAATCTCAAGAGCAGGGGGTGGAGCAAGCCAGGCCTCAAACCAGGAGAAGCTCCAGCCCAAAATGCAGCCAAAATGCAGCCCACCTCCGGGAGAATATCAAGAGCAGGGGGTTCGAGCAAGCCAGGCCTCAAACCACGAGAAGCTCCAGCCCAAAATGCAGCCAAACTCCAGCCCACATCTGGGAAAATCTCAAGAGCAGGGGGTGGAGCAAGGCAGGCCTCAAACCACGAGAAGCTCCAGCCCAAAAGAAAGCCAAAATCCAGCCCACCTCCGGGAGAATCTCAATAGCAGGGGGTGGAGCAAGCCAGGCCTCAAACCACGAGAAGCTGCAGCCCAAAATGCAGCCAAAATGCAGCCCACATCCGGGAGAATCTCAAGAGCAGGGGGTGGAGCAAGCCAGGCCTCAAACCACGAGAAGCTCCAGCCCAAAAGGCATCCAAAATGCAGCCCACATCCGGGAGAATCTCAAGAGCAGGGGGTGGAGCAAGCCAGGCCTCAAACCACAAGAAGCTCCAGCCCAAAAGGCATCCAAAATGCAGCCCACATCCGGGAGAATCTCAAGAGCAGGGGGTGGAGCAAGCCAGGCCTCAAACCACGAGAAGCTCCAGCCCAAAATGCAGCCAAATTCCAGCCCACATCCGGGAGAATATCAAGAGCAGGGGGTGGAGCAAGCCAGGCCTCAAACCACAACAAGCTCCAGCCCAAAAGGCAGCCAAAATGCAGCCCACCTCCGGGAGAATATCAAGAGCAGCGGTTGGAGCAAGCCAGGCCTCAAACCACGAGAAGCTCCAGCCCAAAAGGCAGCCAAAATGCAGCCCACATCCAGGACAATATCAAGAGCAGGGGGTGGAGCAAGCCAGGCCTCAAACCACAACAAGCTCCAGCCCAAAAGGCAGCCAAAATGCAGCCCACCTCCGGGAGAATATCAAGAGCAGCGGTTGGAGCAAGCCAGGCCTCAAACCACGAGAAGCTCCAGCCCAAAAGGCAGCCAAACTTCAGCCCACATCCAGGAGAATCTCAAGAGCAGGGGCTGGAGCAAGCCAGGCCTCAAACCATGAGAAGATCCAGCTCAAAATGCAGCGAAAATGCAGCCCACCTCTGGGAGAATATCAAGAGCAGGGGGTTCGAGCAAGCCAGGCCTCAAAGCACGAGAAGCTGCAGCCCAAAAGGCAGCCAAAATCCAGCCCACCTCCGGGAGAATCTCAATAGCAGGGGGTGGAGCAAACCAGGCCTCAAAGCACGAGAAGCTCCAACCCAAAAGGCAGCCAAAATCCAGCCCATATCCGGCAGAAAATCAAGAGCAGGGGGTGGAGCAAGCCAGGCCTCAAACCACGAGAAGCTCCAGCCCAAAAGGCAGCCAAACTCCAGCCCACCTCTGGGAGAATCTCAAGAGCAGGGGGTGGAGCAAGCCAGGCCTCAAACCACGAGAAGCTCCAGCCCAAAAGGCAGCCAAAATGCAGCCCACCTGGAGGAGAATCTCAAGACCAGGGGGTGGAGCAAGGCAGGTCTGAAACCACGAGAAGCTCCAGCCCAAAATGCAGCCAAAATCCAGCCCACATCCGGGAGAATCTCAAGAGAAGGGGGTGGAGCAAGCCAGGCCTCAAACCACGAGAAGCTCCAGCCCAAAAGGCAGCCAAAATGCAGCCCACATCCGGGAGAATCTCAAGAGCAGGGGGTGGAGCAAGCCAGGCCTCAAACCACGAGAAGCTCAAGCCCAAATGGCAGCCAAAATGCAGCCCACCTCCGGGAGAATCTCTAGAGCAGGGGGTGGAGCAAGCCAGGCCTCAAACCACGACAAGCTCCAGCCCAAAATGCAGCCAAAATGCAGCCCACCTCCGGGAGAATATCAAGAGCAGGGGTTGGAGCAAGCCAGGCCTCAAACCACGAGAAGCTCCAGCCCAGAAGGCAGCCAAAATCCAGCCCACATCCGGGACAATCTCAAGAGCAGGGGGTGGAGCAAGCCAGGCCTCAAACCATGAGAAGATCCAGCTCAAAATGCAGCGAAAATGCAGCCCACCTCTGGGAGAATATCAAGAGCAGGGGGTTCGAGCAAGCCAGGCCTCAAACCACGAGAAGCTCCAGCCCAAAATGCAGCCAAACTCCAGCCCACATCTGGGAAAATCTCAAGAGCAGGGGGTGGAGCAAGCCAGGCCTCAAACCACGAGAAGCTCCAGCCCAAAAGAAAGCCAAAATCCAGCCCACCTCCGGGAGAATCTCAATAGCAGGGTGTGGAGCAAGCCAGGCCTCAAACCACGAGAAGCTCCAGCCCAAAATGCAGCCAAAATGCAGCCCACATCCGGGAGAATCTCAATAGCAGGGGGTGGAGCAAGCCAGGCCTCAAACCACGAGAAGCTCCAGCCCAAAAGGCAGCCAAAATGCAGCCCACATCCGGGAGAATCTCAAGAGCAGGGGGTGGAGCAAGCCAGGCCTCAAACCACGAGAAGCTCCAGCCCAAAAGGCATCCAAAATGCAGCCCACATCCGGGAGAATCTCAAGAGCAGGGGGTGGAGCAAGCCAGGCCTCAAACCACGAGAAGCTCCAACCCAAAAGGCAGCCAAAATGCAGCCCACATCTGGGAGAATATCAAGAGCAGGGGGTGGAGCAAGCCAGGCCTCAAACCACAAGAAGCTCCAGCCCAAAAGGCAGCCAAAACGCAGCCCACATCCGGGAGAATCTCAAGGGTAGGGGGTGGAGCAAACCAGGCCTCAAACCACGAGAAGCTCCAACCCAAAAGGCAGCCAAAATGCAGCCCACATCCGGGAGAAAATCAAGAGTAGGGGGTGGAGCAAACCAGGCCTCAAACCACGAGAAGCTCCAACCCAAAAGGCAGCCAAAATGCAGCCCACATCCGGGAGAAAATCAAGAGCAGGGGGTGGAGCAAGCCAGGCCTCAAACCACGAGAAGCTCCAGCCCAAAAGGCAGCCAAAATGCAGCCCACCTCCGGGAGAATCTCAAGAGCAGGGGGTGGAGCAAGCCAGGCCTCAAACCACGAGAAGCTCCAGCTCAAAATGCAGCCAAAATCCAGTCCACCTCCGGGAGAATCTCAAGAGCAGGGGGTGGAGCAAGCCAGGCCTCAAACCAGGAGAAGCTCCAGCTCAAAAGGCAGCCAAAATCCAGCCCACATCCAGGAGAAAATCAAGAGCAGGGGGTGTAGCAAGCCAGGCCTCAAACCAGGAGAAGCTCCAGCCCAAAATGCAGTCAAAATGCAGCCCACATCCGGGAGAATCTCAAGAGCAGGGGGTGGAGCAAGCCAGGCCTCAAACCACGAGAAGCTCCAGCCCAAAAGGCAGCCAAAAGGCAGCCCACATCTGGGAGAATCTCAAGAGCAGGGGGTGGAGCAAGCCAGGCCTCAAACCACAAGAAGCTCCAGCCCAAAAGGCAGCCAAAATGCAGCTCACATCCGGGAGAATCTCAAAAGCAGGGGGTGGAGCAAGCCAGGCCTCAAACCACGAGAAGATCCAGCCCAAAAGAAATCTAAACTCCAGCCCACATCTGGGAGAATCTCAAGAGCAGGGGGTGGAGCAAGCCAGGCCTCAAACCACGAGAAGCTCCAGCCCAAAAGGCAGCCAAAATGCAGCCCACGTCCGGGAGAATCTCAAGAGCAGGTGGTGGAGCAAGGCAGGCCTCCAACCACAAGAAGATCCAGCCCAAAATAAAGCCAAAATGCAGCCCACATCCGGGAGAATCTCAAGAGCAGGGGGTGGAGCAAGCCAGGCCTCAAACCACGAGAAGCTCCAGCTCAAAATGCAGCCACAATCCAGTCCACCTCCGGGAGAATCTCAAGAGCAGGGGGTGGAGCAAGCCAGGCCTCAAACCACGAGAAGCTCCAGCTCAAAAGGCAGCCAAAATCCAGCCCACATCCAGGAGAAAATCAAGAGCAGGTGGTGTAGCAAGCCAGGCCTCAAACCAGGAGAAGCTCCAGCCCAAAATGCAGCCAAAATGCAGCCCACATCCGGGAGAATCTCAAGAGCAGGGGATGGAGCAAGCCAGGCCTCAAACCACGAGAAGCTCCAGCCCAAAAGGCAGCCAAAAGGCAGCCCACATCTGGGAGAATCTCAAGAGCAGGGGGTGGAGCAAGCCAGGCCTCAAACCACAAGAACCTCCAGCCCAAAAGGCAGCCAAAATGCAGCTCACATCCGGGAGAATCTCAAAAGCAGGGGGTGGAGCAAGCCAGGCCTCAAACCACGAGAAGATCCAGCCCAAAAGAAATCTAAACTCCAGCCCACATCTGGGAGAATCTCAAGAGCAGGGGGTGGAGCAAGCCAGGCCTCAAACCACGAGAAGCTCCAGCCCAAAAGGCAGCCAAAATGCAGCCCACGTCCGGGAGAATCTCAAGAGCAGGTGGTGGAGCAAGGCAGGCCTCCAACCACAAGAAGATCCAGCCCAAAATAAAGCCAAAATGCAGCCCACATCCGGGACAATATCAAGAGCAGGGGATGGAGCAAGGCAGGCCTCAAACCACGAGAAGCTCAAGCCCAAAAGGCAGCGAAAATCCAGCACACATCCGGGATAAAATCAAGAGCAGGGGGTGGAGCAAGCCAGGCCTCAAACCACGAGAAGCTCCAGCCCAAAAGGCAGCCAAAATGCAGACCACATCCGGGAGAATCTCAAGAGCAGGGGGTGGAGCAAGCCAGGCCTCAAACCACGAGAAGCTCCACCCCAAAATGCAGCCAAAATCCAGCTCACATCAGGGAGAATATCAAGAGCAGGGGGTGGAGCAAGCCAGGGCTCAAACCTCGAGAAGCTCCAGCCCAAAAGGCAGCCAACCTCCAGCCCACCTCCCGGAGAATCTCAAGAGCAGGGGGTGGAGCAAGGCAGGACTCAAACCACGAGAAGCTCCAGCCCAAAATGCAGCCAAACTCCAGCCCACCTCCGGGAGAATCTCAAGAGCAGGGGGTGGAGCAAGCCAGGCCTCAAACCACGAGAAGCTCCAGCCCAAAAGGCAGCCAAAATGCAGCCCACATCCAGGAGAATCTCAAGAGCAGGGGGTGGAGCAAGCCAGGCCTCAAACCACGAGAAGCTCCAGCCCAAAAGGCAGCCAAAATGCAGCCCACCTCCGGGAGAATCTCAAGAGCAGGGGGTAGAGCAAGCCAGGCCTCAAACCAGGAGAAGCTCCAGCCCAAAATTCAGCCAAAATGCAGCCCAACTGGAGGAGAATCTCAAGAGCAGGGTGTGGAGCAAGGCAGGCCTCAAACCAGGTGAAGCTCCAGCCCAAAAGGCAGCCAAAATGCAGTCCACATCCGGGACAATATCAAGAGCAGGGGGTGGAGCAAGCCAGGCCTCAAACCACGAGAAGCTCCAGCCCAAAAGGCAGCCAAAATGCAGCCCAAGTCCGGGAGAATCTCAAGAGGAGGGTGTGGAGCAAGGCAGGCCTCAAACCAGGTGAAGCTCCAGCCCAAAAGGCAGCCAAACTCCAGCCCACCTCCGGGAGAATCTCAAGAGCAGGGCGTGGAGCAAGCCAGGCCTCAAGCCACGAGAAGCTCCAGCCCAAAAGGCAGCCAAAATCCAGACCACATCCGGGAGAATCTCAAGAGCAGGGGGTGGAGCAAGCCAGGCCTCAAATCACGAGAAGCTCCAGACTAAAATGCATCCAAAATCCAGTCCACATCCGGGAGAATCTCAAGAGAAGGAGGTGGAGCAAGCCAGGCCTCAAACCACGAGAAGCTCCAGCCCAAAAGGCATCCAAAATGCAGCCCACATCCAGGAGAATCTCAAGAGCAGGTGGTGGAGCAAGCCAGGGCTCAAACCACGAGAAGCTCCAGCCCAAAAGGCAGCCAAAATGCAGCTCACATCCGGGAGAATCTCAAGAGCAGGGGGTGGAGCAAGCCAGGCCTTAAAAACCTCGAGAAGCTCCAGCCCAAAAGGCAGCCAAACTCCAGCCCACCTCCGGGAGAATCTCAAGAGCAGGGGGTGGAGCAAGCCAGGCCTCAAACCACGAGAAGCTCCAGCCCAAAAGGCATCCAAAATGCAGCCCACATCCAGGAGAATCTCAAGAGCAGGTGGTGGAGCAAGCCAGGGCTCAAACCACGAGAAGCTCCAGCCCAAAAGGCAGCCAAAATGCAGCTCACATCCGGGAGAATCTCAAGAGCAGGGGGTGGAGCAAGCCAGGCCTTAAAAACCTCGAGAAGCTCCAGCCCAAAAGGCAGCCAAACTCCAGCCCACCTCCGGGAGAATCTCAAGAGCAGGGGGTGGAGCAAGCCAGGCCTCAAACCACGAGAAGCTCCAGCCCAAACGTCAGCCAAAATGCAGCCCAGCTGGAGGAGAATCTCAAGAGCAGGGTGTGGAGCAAGGCAGGCCTCAAACCAGGTGAAGCTCCAGCCCAAAAGGCAGCCAAACTCCAGCCCACCTCCACGAGAATCTCAATAGCAGGGGGTGGAGCAAGCCAGGCCTCAAACCACGAGAAGCTCCAGCCCAAAAGGCAGCCAAAATGCTCCCCACATCGGGGAGAATCTCAAGAGCAGGGGGTGGAGCAAGGCAGGCCTCAAACCACGAGAAGCTCCAGCCCAAAAGGCAGCCAAAATCCAGCCCACATCGGGGAGAAACTCAAGAGCAGGGGGTGGAGCAAGCCAGGCCTCAAACCACGAGAAGCTCCAGCCCAAAAGGCAGCCAAAATGCAGCCCACATCCGGGAGAAACTCAAGAGCAGGGTGTGGAGCAAGCCAGGCCTCAAACCACGAGAATCTCCAGCCCAAAAGGCAGCCAAAATGCAGCCCACATCCGGGAGAATCTCAAGAGCAGGGGGTGGAGCAAGCCAGGCCTCAAACCACGAGAAGCTCCAGCCCAAAAGGCAGCCAAAATGCAGCCCACATCTGGGAGAATCTCAAGAGCAGGGGGTGGAGCAAGCCAGGCCTCAAACCACGAGAAGCTCCAGCCCAAAAGGCAGCCAAAATGCAGCCCACATCCGGGAGAAACTCAAGAGCAGGGTGTGGAGCAAGCCAGGCCTCAAACCACGAGAATCTCCAGCCCAAAAGGCAGCCAAAATCCAGCCCACCTCCGGGAGAATATCAAGAGCAGGGGGTGGAGCAAGCCAGGCCTCAAACCAGGAGAAGCTCCAGCCCAAAAGGCAGCCAAAATCCAGCCCACACCCGGGAGAATATCAAGAGCAGGGGGTTCGAGCAAGCCAGGCCTCAAACCACGAGAAGCTCCAGCCCAAAAGGCAGGCAAACTCCAGCCCACTTCCGGGAGAATCTCAAGAGCAGGGGGTGGAGCAAGCCAGGCCTCAAACCACGAGAAGCTCCAGCCCAAAAGGCAGCCAAAATGCAGCCCACATCCGGGAGAATCTCAAGAGCAGGGGGTGGAGCAAGCCAGGCCTCAAACCACGAGAAGCTCCAGCCCAAAAGTCAGCCAAAATGCAGCCCACCTGGAGGAGAATCTCAAGAGCAGGGGGTGGAGCAAGGCAGGCCTCAAACCAGGTGAAGCTCCAGCCCAAAAGGCAGCCAAAATCCAGCCCACATCCGGGAGAAAATCAAGAGCAGGGGGTGGAGCAAGCCAGGCCTCAAACCACGAGAAGCTCCAGCCCAAAAGTCAGCCAAAATGCAGCCCACGTCCGGGAGAATCTCAAGAGCAGGGTGTGGAGCAAGGCAGGCCTCAAACCAGGTGAAGCTCCAGCCCAAAATGCAGCCAAACACCAGCCCACCTCCGGGAGAATCTCAAGAGCAGGGGGTGGAGCAAGCCAGGCCTCAAACCACGAGAAGCTCCAGCCCAAAAGGCAGCCAAAATCCAGTCCACATCCGGGAGAATATCAAGAGCAGGGGTTGGAGCAAGCCAGGCCTCAAACCACGAGAAGCTCCAGCCCAAAAGTCAGCCAAAATGCAGCCCACGTCCGGGAGAATCTCAAGAGCAGGGGGTGGAGCAAGCCAGGCCTCAAACCACGAGAAGCTCCAGCCCAAAAGGCAGCCAAAATGCAGCCCACCTCCGGGACAATATCAAGAGCAGGGGGTGGAGCAAGCCAGGCCTCAAACCACGAGAAGCTCCAGCCCAAAAGGCAGCCAAACTCCAGCCCACATCCAGGAGAATAACAAGAGCAAGGGGGTGCAGCAAGCCAGGCCTCAAACCACGAGAAGCTCCAGCCCAAAAGGCAGCCAAAATGCAGCCCACATGCGGGAGAATCTCAAGAGCAGGGGGTGGAGCAAGCCAGGCCTCAAACCACGAGAAGCTCCAGCCCAAAATGCAGCCAAAATGCAGCCCACATCCGGGAGAATCTCAAGAGCAGGGGGTGGAGCAAGCCAGGCCTCAAACCAGGAGAAGCTCCAGCCCAAAAGGCAGCCAAAATGCAGCCCACATCCAGGAGAATCTCAAGAGCAGGTGGTGGAGCAAGCCAGGCCTCAAACCACGAGAAGCTCCAGCCCAAAAGGCAGCCAAAATGCAGCCCACATCCGGGAGAATCTCAAGAGCAGGGGGTGGAGCAAGGCAGGCCTCAAACCAGGTGAAGCTCCAGCCCAAAAGGCAGCCAAAATGCAGCCCACATCCGGGAGAAAATCAAGAGCAGGGGGTGGAGCAAGCCAGGCCTCAAACCACGAGAAGCTCCAGCCCAAAAGTCAGCCAAAATGCAGCCCACGTCCGGGAGAATCTCAAGAGCAGGGTGTGGAGCAAGGCAGGCCTCAAACCAGGTGAAGCTCCAGCCCAAAATGCAGCCAAACACCAGCCCACCTCCGGGAGAATCTCAAGAGCAGGGGGTGGAGCAAGCCAGGCCTCAAATCAGGAGAAGCTCCAGCCCAAAAGGCAGCCAAAATCCAGTCCACATCCGGGAGAATATCAAGAGCAGGGGTTGGAGCAAGCCAGGCCTCAAACCACGAGAAGCTCCAGCCCAAAAGTCAGCCAAAATGCAGCCCACGTCCGGGAGAATCTCAAGAGCAGGGGGTGGAGCAAGCCAGGCCTCAAACCACGAGAAGCTCCAGCCCAAAAGGCAGCCAAATTCCAGCCCACCTCCGGGACAATATCAAGAGCAGGGGGTGGAGCAAGCCAGGCCTCAAACCACGAGAAGCTACAGCCCAAAAGGCAGCCAAAATGCAGCCCACATCCGGGAGAATCTCAAGAGCAGGGGGTGGAGCAAGCCAGGCCTCAAACCACGAGAAGCTCCAGCCCAAAAGGCAGCCAAAATGCAGCCCACATCCAGGAGAATCTCAAGAGCAGGTGGTGGAGCAAGCCAGGGCTCAAACCACGAGAAGCTCCAGTCCAAAAGGCAGCCAAAATGCAGCTCACATCCGGGAGAATCTCAAGAGCAGGGGGTGGAGCAAGCCAGGCCTCAAACCACGAGAAGCTCCAGCCCAAAAGGCAGCCAAAATGCAGCCCACCTCCGGGAGAATCTCAAGAGCAGGGGGTGGAGCAAGCCAGGCCTCAAACCACGAGAAGCTCCAGCCCAAAAGTCAGCCAAAATGCAGCCCACCTGGAGGAGAATCTCAAGAGCAGGGGGTGGAGCAAGGCAGGACTCAAACCAGGTGAAGCTCCAGCCCAAAATGCAGCCAAAATGCAGCCCACATCCTGGACAATATCAAGAGCAGGGGTTGGAGCAAGCCAGGCCTCAAACCACGAGAAGCTCCAGCCCAAAAGTCAGCCAAAATGCAGCCCACGTCCGGGAGAATCTCAAGAGCAGGGTGTGGAGCAAGGCAGGCCTCAAACCAGGTGAAGCTCCAGCCCAAAAGGCAGCCAAAATTCAGGCCATATCTGGGAGAATATCAAGAGCAGGGGGTGGAGGAAGCCAGGCCTCAAACCACGAGAAGCTCCAGCCCAAAATAAAGCCAAAATCCAGCCCACCTCCGGGAGAATCTCAATAGCAGGGTGTGGAGCAAGGCAGGCCTCAAACCACGAGAAGCTCCAGCCCAAAAGGCAGCCAAAATGCAGCCCACATCCAGGAGAATCTCAAGAGCAGGGGGTGGAGCAAGCCAGGCCTCAAACCACGAGAAGCTCCAGCCCAAAAGGCAGCCAAAATGCAGCCCACATCCGGGAGAAACTCAAGAGCAGGGTGTGGAGCAATCCAGGCCTCAAACCACGAGAATCTCCAGCCCAAAAGGCAGCCAAAATGCAGCCCACATCCAGGACAATATCAAGAGCAGGGGGTGGAGCAAGCCAGGCCTCAAACCACGAGAAGCTCCAGCCCAAAAGGCAGCCAAAATGCAGCCCACATCCAGGAGAATCTCAAGAGCAGGGGGTGGAGCAAGCCAGGGCTCAAACCACGAGAAGCTCCAGTCCAAAATGCAGCCAAAATGCAGCTCACATCCGGGAGAATCTCAAGAGCAGGGGGTGGAGCAAGCCAGGCCTCAAACCACGAGAAGCTCCAGCCCAAAATTCAGCCAAAATCCAGCCCACCTCCGGGAGAATCTCAAGAGCAGGGGGTGGAGCAAGGCAGGCCTCAAACCAGGTGAAGCTCCAGCCCAAAAGGCAGCCAAACTCCAGCCCACATCCGGGAGAATATCAAGACAAGGGGGTGGAGCAAGCCATGCCTGAAACCACGAGAAGCTCCAGCTCAAAAGGCAGCCAAAATGCAGCCCACATCCGGGAGAATCTCAAGAGCAGGGGGTGGAGCAAGCCAGGCCTCAAACCACGAGAAGCTCCAGCCCAAAACGCAGGAAAATGCAGCCCACATCTGGGAGAATCTCAAGAGCAGGGAGTGGAGCAAGCCAGGCCTCAAACCACGAGAAGCTCCAGCCCAAAAGGCAGCCAAAATGCAGCCCACATCCGGGAGAAACTCAAGAGCAGGATGTGGAGCAATCCAGGCCTCAAACCACGAGAATCTCCAGCCCAAAAGGCATCCAAAATGCAGCCCACATCCAGGACAATATCAAGAGCAGGGGGTGGAGCAAGCCAGGCCTCAAACCACGAGAAGCTCCAGCCCAAAAGGCAGCCAAAATTCAGGCCATATCTGGGAGAATATCACGAGCAGGGGGTGGAGGAAGCCAGGCCGCAAACCACGAGAAGCTCCAGCCCAAAATAAAGCCAAAATCCAGCCCACCTCCGGGAGAATCTCAATAGCAGGGTGTGGAGCAAGGCAGGCCTCAAACCACGAGAAGTTCCAGCCCAAAAGGCAGCCAAAATGCAGCCCACGTCGGGGAGAATATCAAGAGCAGGGGGTGGAGCAAGCCAGGCCTCAAACCACGAGAAGCTCCAGCCCAAAAGGCAGGCAAACTCCAGCCCACATCCGGGAGAATATCAAGAGCAGGGGGTGGAGCAAGCCAAGCCTCAAACCACGAGAAGCTTCAGCTCAAAAAGCAGCCAAACTCCAGCTCACCTCCAGGAGAATCTCAAGAGCACGGGGTGGAGCAAGCCAGGCCTCAAACCACGAGAAGCTCCAGCCCAAAATGCAGCCAAAATCCAGCCCACATCCGGGAGAATCTCAAGATCAGGGCGTGGAGCAAGCCAGGCCTCAAACCACGAGAAGCTCCAACCCAAAAGGCAGCCAAACTCCAGCCCACCTCCACGAGAATCTCAAGAGCAGGGGGTGGAGCAAGCCAGGCCTCAAACCACGAGAAGCTCCAGCCCAAAAGGCAGCCAAACTCCAGCCCACATCCAGGAGAATAACAAGAGCAAGGGGGTGCAGCAAGCCAGGCCTCAAACCACGAGAAGCTCCAGCCCAAAAGGCAGCCAAAATCCAGCCCACATCTGGGAGAAACTCAAGAGCAGGGGGTGGAGCAAGCCAGGCCTCAAACCACGAGAATCTCCAGCCCAAAAAGCAGCCACAATGCAGCCCACATCCGGGAGAATCTCAAGAGCAGGGGGTGGAGCAAGCCAGGCCTCAAACCACGAGAAGCTCCAGCCCAAAAGGCAGCCAAAATCCAGCACACCTCCGGGAGAATCTCAAGAGCAGGGGCTGGAGGAAGCCAGGGCTAAAACCACGAGAAGCTCCAGCCCAAAAGGCAGCCAAAATGCAGCCCACATCCGGGAGAATCTCAAGAGCAGGGGGTGGAGCAAGCCAGGCCTCAAACCAGGAGAAGCTCCAGCCCAAAAGGCATCCAAAATGCAGCCCACATGCTGGAGAATCTCAAGAGCAGGTGGTGGAGCAAGCCAGGGCTCCAACCACGAGAAGCTCCAGCCCAAAAGTCAGCCAAAATGCAGCCCACCTGGAGGAGAATTTCAAGAGCAGGGGGTGGAGCAAGGCAGGCCTCAAACCAGGTGAAGCTCCAGCCCAAAAGGCAGCCAAAATGCAGCCCACATCCTGGACAATATCAAGAGCAGGGGGTGGAGCAAGCCAGGCCTCAAACCACGAGAAGCTCCAGTCCAAAAGGCAGCCAAAATGCAGCCCACCTCCGGGAGAATATCAAGAGCAGGGGGTGGAGCAAGCCAGGCCTCAAACCACGAGAAGCTCCAGCCCAAAAGGCAGCCAAACTCCAGCCCACCTCCGGGAGAATCTCAAGAGCAGGGGGTGGAGCAAGCCAGGCCTCAAACCACGAGAAGCTCCAGCCCAAAAGGCAGCCAAATTGCAGCCCACGTCCGGGAGAATCTCAAGAGCAGGGGGTGGAGCAAGGCAGGCCTCAAACCAGGTGAAGCTCCAGCCCAAAATGCAGCCAAAATGCAGCCCACATCCTGGACAATATCAAGAGCAGGGGGTGGAGCAAGCCAGGCCTCAAACCACGAGAAGCTCCAGCCCAAAAGGCAGCCAAAATGCAGCCCACATCGGGGAGAATCTCAAGAGCAGGGGGTGGAGCAAGCCAGGCCTCAAACCCCGAGAAGCTCCAGCCCAAAAGTCAGCCAAAATGCAGCCCACATCCGGGAGAAACTCAAGAGCAGGGTGTGGAGCAATCCAGGCCTCAAACCACGAGAATCTCCAGCCCAAAAGGCAGCCAAAATGCAGCCCACATCCAGGACAATCTCAAGAGCAGGGGGTGGAGCAAGCCAGGCCTCAAACCACGAGAAGCTCCAGCCCAAAAGGCAGCCAAAATCCAGCACACCTCCGGGAGAATCTCAAGAGCAGGTGGTGGAGCAAGCCAGGCCTCAAACCACGAGAAGCTCCAGTCCAAAAGGCAGCCAAAATGAAGCTCACATCCGGGAGAATCTCAAGAGCAGGGGGTGGAGCAAGCCAGGCCTCAAACCACGAGAAGCTCCAGCCCAAAAGGCAGCCAAAATGCAGCCCACCTCCGGGAGAATCTCAAGAGCAGGGGGTGGAGCAAGCCAGGCCTTAAAAACCTCGAGAAGCTCCAGCCCAAAAGGCAGCCAAACTCCAGCCCACCTCCGGGAGAATCTCAAGAGCAGGGGGTGGAGCAAGCCAGGCCTCAAACCACGAGAAGCTCCAGCCCAAAAGTCAGCCAAAATGCAGCCCACATCCAGGAGAATCTCAAGAGCAGGGGGTGGAGCAAGGCAGGCCTCAAACCAGGTGAAGCTCCAGCCCAAAATGCAGACAAACTCCAGCCCACCTCCGGGAGAATCTCAAGAGCAGGGGGTGGAGCAAGCCAGGCCTCAAACCACGAGAAGCTTCAGCCCAAAAGGCAGCCAAAATGCAGCCCACATCGGGGAGAATCTCAAGAGCAGCGGGTGGAGCAAGCCAGGCCTCAAACCATGAGAAGTTACAGTCCAAAAGGCAGCCAAAATGCAGCCCACATCCGGGAGAATATGAAGAGCAGGGGGTGGAGCAAGCCAGGCCTCAAACCAGGAGAAGCTCCAGCCCAAAAGGCAGCCAAAATGCAGCCCACATCCGGGAGAAACTCAAGAGCAGGGTGTGGAGCAAGCCAGGCCTCAAACCAGGAGAAGCTCCAGCCCAAAAGGCAGCCAAAATGCAGCCCACATCCAGGAGAATCTCAAGAGCAGGGGGTGGAGCAAGCCAGGCCTCAAACCACGAGAAGCTCCAGCCCAAAAGGCAGCCAAAATCCAGCCCACCTCCGGGAGAATCTCAAGAGCAGGGGGTGGAGCAAGCCAGGCCTCAAACCACGAGAAGCTTCAGCTCAAAAGGCAGCCAAACTCCAGCTCACCTCCGGGAGAATCTCAAGAGCAGGGGGTGGAGCAAGCCAGGCCTCAAACCACGAGAAGCTCCAGCCCAAAAGGCAGCCAAAATCCAGCCCACCTCCGGGAGAATCTCAAGAGAAGGGGGTGGAGCAAGCCAGGCCTCAAACCACGAGAAGCTCCAACCCAAAAGGCAGCCAAACTCCAGCCCACCTCCACGAGAATCTCAATAGCAGGGGGTGGAGCAAGCCAGGCCTCAAACCACGAGAAGCTCCAGCCCAAAAAGCAGCCACAATGCAGCCCACATCCGGGAGAATCTCAAGAGCAGGAGGTGGAGCAAGCCAGGCCTCAAACCACGAGAAGCTCCAGCCCAAAAGGCAGCCAAAATGCAGCCCACATCTGGGAGAATCTCAAGAGCAGGGGGTGGAGCAAGCCAGGCCTCAAACCACGAGAAGCTCCAGTCCAAAATGCAGCCAAAATGCAGCTCACATCCGGGAGAATCTCAAGAGCAGGAGGTGGAGCAAGCCAGGCCTCAAACCACGAGAAGCTCCAGCCCAAAAGGCAGCCAAAATGCAGCCCACATCCAGGAGAATCTCAAGAGCAGGTGGTGGAGCAAGCCAGGGCTCAAACCACGAGAAGCTCCAGTCCAAAAGGCAGCCAAAATGCAGCTCACATCCGGGAGAATCTCAAGAGCAGGGGGTGGAGCAAGCCAGGCCTCAAACCACGAGAAGCTCCAGCCCGAAAGGCAGCCAAAATGCAGCCCACCTCCGGGAGAATCTCAAGAGCAGGGGGTGGAGCAAGCCAGGCCTTAAAAACCTCGAGAAGCTCCAGCCCAAAAGGCAGCCAATCTCCAGCCCACCTCCGGGAGAATCTCAAGAGCAGGGGGTGGAGCAAGCCAGGCCTCAAACCACGAGAAGCTCCAGCCCAAAAGTCAGCCAAAATGCAGCCCACCTGGAGGAGAATTTCAAGAGAAGGGGGTGGAGCAAGCCAGGCCTCAAACCAGGTGAAGCTCCAGCCCAAAAGGCAGCCAAAATGCAGCCCACCTCCGGGAGAATCTCAAGAGCAGGGGGTGGAGCAAGCCAGGCCTCAAACCACGAGAAGCTCCAGTCCAAAAGGCAGCCAAAATGCAGCCCACATCCGGGAGAATCTCAAGAGCAGGGGGTGGAGCAAGCCAGGCCTCAAACCAGGAGAAGCTCCAGCCCAAAATGCAGCCAAAATGCAGCCCACGTCCGGGAGAATCTCAAGAGCAGGGTGTGGAGCAAGGCAGGCCTCAAACCAGGTGAAGCTCCAGCCCAAAAGGCATCCAAACTCCAGCCCACCTCCGAGAGAATCTCAAGAGCAGGGCGTGGAGCAAGCCATGCCTGAAACCACGAGAAGCTCCAGCTCAAAAGGCAGCCAAAATGCAGCCCACATCCGGGAGAATCTCAAGAGCAGGGGGTGGAGCAAGCCAGGCCTCAAACCACGAGAAGCTCCAGCACAAAAGGCAGCCAAAATGCAGCCCACATCCGGGAGAATCTCAAGAGCAGGGGGTGGAGCAAGCCAGGCCTCAAACCCCGAGAAGCTCCAGCCCAAAAGGCAGCCAAAATGCAGCCCACATCCGGGAGAAACTCAAGAGCAGGGTGTGGAGCAAGCCAGGCCTCAAACCACGAGAATCTCCAGCCCAAAAGGCAGCCAAAATGCAGCCCACATCCAGGACAATATCAAGAGCAGGGGGTGGAGCAAGCCAGGCCTCAAACCACGAGAAGCTCCAGCCCAAAATAAAGCCAAAATGCAGCCCACGTCCGGGAGAATCTCAAGAGCAGGGGGTGGAGCAAGCCAGGCCTCAAACCACGAGAAGCTCCAGTCCAAAAATCTGCCAAAATTCAGCCCACATGCGGGAGAATATCAAGAGCAGGGTGTGGAGCAAGCCAGGCCTCAAACCACGAGAATCTCCAGCCCAAAAGGCAGCCAAAATGCAGCCCACATCCAGGACAATCTCAAGAGCAGGGGGTGGAGCAAGCCAGGCCTCAAACCACGAGAAGCTCCAGCCCAAAAGTCAGCCAAAATGCAGCCCACGTCCGGGAGAATCTCAAGAGCAGGGGGTGGAGCAAGGCAGGCCTCAAACCACGAGAAGCTCCAGCCCAAAAGGCAGCCAAAATGCAGCCCACATCCAGGAGAATCTCAAGAGCAGGTGGTGGAGCAAGCCAGGCCTCAAACCACGAGAAGCTCCAGTCCAAAAGGCAGCCAAAATGCAGCCCACATCCGGGAGAATCTCAAGAGCAGGGGGTGGAGAAAGCCAGGCCTCAAACCACGAGAAGCTCCAGCCCAAAAGGCAGCCAAAATGCAGCCCACCTCTGGGAGAATCTCAAGAGCAGGGGGTGGAGCAAGCCAGGCCTTAAAAACCTCGAGAAGCTCCAGCCCAAAAGGCAGCCAAACTCCAGCCCACCTCCGGGAGAATCTCAAGAGCAGGGGGTGGAGCAAGGCAGGTCTGAAACCACGAGAAGCTCCAGCCCAAAACTCAGCCAAAATGCAGCCCACATCCAGGAGAATCTCAAGAGCAGGGGGTGGAGCAAGCCAGGCCTCAAACCACGAGAAGCTCCAGCCCAAAAGTCAGCCAAAATGCAGCCCACATCCAGGACAATCTCAAGAGCAGGGGGTGGAGCAAGCCAGGCCTCAAACCACGAGAAGCTCCAGCCCAAAAGTCAGCCAAAATGCAGCCCACGTCCGGGAGAATCTCAAGAGCAGGGGGTGGAGCAAGGCAGGCCTCAAACCACGAGAAGCTCCAGCCCAAAAGGCAGCCAAAATGCAGCCCACATCCAGGAGAATCTCAAGAGCAGGTGGTGGAGCAAGCCAGGCCTCAAACCACGAGAAGCTCCAGTCCAAAAGGCAGCCAAAATGCAGCCCACATCCGGGAGAATCTCAAGAGCAGGGGGTGGAGCAAGCCAGGCCTCAAACCACGAGAAGCTCCAGCCCAAAAGGCAGCCAAAATGCAGCCCACTTCTGGGAGAATCTCAAGAGCAGGGGGTGGAGCAAGCCAGGCCTTAAAAACCTCGAGAAGCTCCAGCCCAAAAGGCAGCCAAACTCCAGCCCACCTCCGGGAGAATCTCAAGAGCAGGGGGTGGAGCAAGGCAGGTCTGAAACCACGAGAAGCTCCAGCCCAAAACTCAGCCAAAATGCAGCCCACATCCAGGAGAATCTCAAGAGCAGGGGGTGGAGCAAGCCAGGCCTCAAACCACGAGAAGCTCCAGCCCAAAAGGCAGCCAAAATCCAGCCCACCTCCGGGAGAATCTCAAGAGCAGGGGGTGGAGCAAGCCA
This sequence comes from Rhynochetos jubatus, assembly GCA_027574665.1. Lineage (NCBI taxonomy): Eukaryota > Metazoa > Chordata > Aves > Eurypygiformes > Rhynochetidae > Rhynochetos > Rhynochetos jubatus. The sequence goes on from CM050669.1 coordinate 2,987,961, forward strand.
GGCCTCAAACCACGAGAAGCTTCAGCTCAAAAGGCAGCCAAACTCCAGCTCACCTCCGGGAGAATCTCAAGAGCAGGGGGTGGAGCAAGCCAGGCCTCAAACCACGAGAAGCTCCAGCCCAAAAGGCAGCCAAAATCCAGCCCACATCCGGGAGAATCTCAAGAGCAGGGGGTGGAGCAAGCCAGGCCTCAAACCACGAGAAGCTCCAACCCAAAAGGCAGCCAAACTCCAGCCCACCTCCACGAGAATCTCAAGAGCAGGGGGTGGAGCAAGCCAGGCCTCAAACCACGAGAATCTCCAGCCCAAAAAGCAGCCACAATGCAGCCCACATCCGGGAGAATCTCAAGAGCAGGGGGTGGAGCAAGCCAGGCCTCAAACCTCGAGAAGCTCCAGCCCAAAAGGCATCCAAAATGCAGCCCACATCCAGGAGAATCTCAAGAGCAGGTGGTGGAGCAAGCCAGGCCTCAAACCACGAGAAGCTCCAGCCCAAAATGCAGCCAAAATTCAGCTCACATCCGGGAGAATCTCAAGAGCAGGGGGTGGAGCAAGCCAGGCCTCAAACCACGAGAAGCTCCAGCCCAAAAGGCAGCCAAAATGCAGCCCACATCCAGGAGAATCTCAAGAGCAGGTGGTGGAGCAAGCCAGGGCTCAAACCACGAGAAGCTCCAGTCCAAAAGGCAGCCAAAATGCAGCTCACATCCGGGAGAATCTCAAGAGCAGGGGGTGGAGCAAGCCAGGCCTCAAACCACGAGAAGCTCCAGCCCAAAAGGCAGCCAAAATGCAGCCCACCTCCGGGAGAATCTCAAGAGCAGGGGGTGGAGCAAGCCAGGCCTCAAACCACGAGAAGCTCCAGCCCAAAAGTCAGCCAAAATGCAGCCCACCTGGAGGAGAATTTCAAGAGCAGGGGGTGGAGCAAGCCAGGCCTCAAACCACGAGAAGCTCCAGCCCAAAAGGCAGCCAAAATGCAGCCCACATCGGGGAGAATCTCAAGAGCAGGGGGTGGAGCAAGCCAGGCCTCAAACCCCGAGAAGCTCCAGCCCAAAAGGCAGCCAAAATGCAGCCGACATCCGGGAGAAACTCAAGAGCAGGGTGTGGAGCAAGCCAGGCCTCAAACCACGAGAATCTCCAGCCCAAAAGGCAGCCAAAATGCAGCCCACATCCAGGACAATATCAAGAGCAGGGGGTGGAGCAAGCCAGGCCTCAAACCAGGAGAAGCTCCAGCCCAAAAGGCAGCCAAAATGCAGACACATCGGGGAGAATCTCAAGAGCAGGGGGTGGAGCAAGCCAGGCCTCAAACCACGAGAAGCTCCAGCCCAAAAGGCAGCCAAAATGCAGCCCACATCCGGGAGAATATCAAGAGCAGGGGGTAGAGCAAGGCAGGCCTCAAACCACGAGAAGCTCCAGCCCAAAAGGCAGCCAAAATGCAGCCCACATCCAGGAGAATCTCAAGAGCAGGTGGTGGAGCAAGCCAGGGCTCAAACCACGAGAAGCTCCAGTCCAAAAGGCAGCCAAAATGCAGCCCACCTCCGGGAGAATCTCAAGAGCAGGGGGTGGAGCAAGCCAGGCCTTAAAAACCTCGAGAAGCTCCAGCCCAAAAGGCAGCCAAACTCCAGCCCACCTCCGGGAGAATCTCAAAAGCAGGGGGTGGAGCAAGCCAGGCCTCAAACCACGAGAAGCTCCAGCCCAAAACTCAGCCAAAATGCAGCCCACATCCAGGAGAATCTGAAGAACAGGTTGTGGAGCAAGGCAGGCCTCAAACCAGGTGAAGCTCCAGCCCAAAATGCAGACAAACTCCAACCCACCTCCGGGAGAATCTCAAGAGCAGGGGGTGGAGCAAGCCAGGCCTCAAACCACGAGAAGCTCCAGCCCAAAAGGCAGCCAAAATGCAGCCCACATCGGGGAGAATCTCAAGAGCAGGGGGTGGAGCAAGCCAGGCCTCAAACCATGAGAAGTTCCAGTACAAAAGGCAGCCAAAATGCAGCCCACATCGGGGAGAATCTCAAGAGCAGGGGGTGGAGCAAGCCAGGCCTCAAACCAGGAGAAGCTCCAGCCCAAAAGGCAGCCAAAATGCAGCCCATATCCGGGAGAAACTCAAGAGCAGGGTGTGGAGCAAGCCAGGCCTCAAACCACGAGAATCTCCAGTCCAAAAGGCAGCCAAAATGCAGCCCACATCCAGGACAATATCAAGAGCAGGGGGTGGAGCAAGCCAGGCCTCAAACCACGAGAAGCTCCAGCCCAAAAGGCAGCCAAAATCCAGCCCACCTCCGGGAGAATATCAAGAGCAGGGGGTGGAGCAAGCCAGGCCTTAAAAACCTCGAGAAGCTCCAGCCCAAAAGGCAGCCAAACTCCAGCCCACCTGGAGGAGAATTTCAAGAGCAGGGGGTGGAGCAAGCCAGGCCTCAAACCACGAGAAGCTCCAGCCCAAAATGCAGCCAAAATGCAGCCCACATCCGGGAGAATCTCAAGAGCAGGGGGTGGAGCAAGCCAGGCCTCAAACCACGAGAAGCTCCAGCCCAAAAGGCAGCCAAAATGCAGCCCACATCGGGGAGAATCTCAAGAGCAGGGGGTGGAGCAAGCCAGGCCTCAAACCACGAGAAGCTCCAGCCCAAAAGGCAGAGAAAATGAGCCCACATCCAGGACAATATCAAGAGCAGGGGGTGGAGCAAGCCAGGCCTCAAACCACGAGAAGCTCCAGCCCAAAAGGCAGCCAAAATGCAGCCCACGTCCGGGAGAATCTCAAGAGCAGGGGGTGGAGCAAGGCAGGCCTCAAACCATGAGAAGCTCCAGCCCAAAATAAAGCCAAAATCCAGCCCACCTCCGGGAGAATCTCAATAGCAGGGTGTGGAGCAAGGCAGGCCTCAAACCACGAGAAGCTCCAGCCCAAAAGGCAGCCAAAATGCAGCCCACATCCAGGAGAATCTCAAGAGCAGGTGGTGGAGCAAGCCAGGGCTCAAACCACGAGAAGCTCCAGTCCAAAAGGCAGCCAAAATGCAGCTCACATCCGGGAGAATCTCAAGAGCAGGGGGTGGAGCAAGCCAGGCCTCAAACCTCAAAAAGCTCCAGCCCAAAAGGCAGCCAAAATGCAGCCCACATCCGGGAGAATCTCAAGAGCAGGGGGTGGAGCAAGCCAGGCCTTAAAAACCTCGAGAAGCTCCAGCCCAAAAGGCAGCCAAACTCCAGCCCACCTCCGGGAGAATCTCAAGAGCAGGGGGTGGAGCAAGCCAGGCCTCAAACCACGAGAAGCTCCAGCCCAAAATTCAGCCAAAATGCAGCCCACATCCAGGAGAATCTCAAGAACAGGTTGTGGAGCAATCCAGGCCTCAAACCACGAGAAGCTCCAGCCCAAAATGCAGACAAACTCCAGCCCACCTCCGGGAGAATCTCAAGAGCAGGGGGTGGAGCAAGCCAGGCCTCAAACCACGAGAATCTCCAGCCCAAAAGGCAGCCAAAATGCAGCCCACATCCGGGAGAATCTCAAGAGCAGGGGGTGGAGCAAGCCAGGCCTCAAACCATGAGAAGTTCCAGTCCAAAAGGCAGCCAAAATGCAGCCCACATCGGGGAGAATATCAAGAGCAGGGGGTGGAGCAAGCCAGGCCTCAAACCAGGAGAAGCTCCAGCCCAAAAGGCAGCCAAAATGCAGCCCACATCCGGGAGAAACTCAAGAGCAGGGTGTGGAGCAAGCCAGGCCTCAAACCACGAGAAGCTCCAGCCCAAAAGGCAGCGAAAATGCAGCCCACATCCGGGAGAATATCAAGAGCAGGGGGTTCGAGCAAGCCAGGCCTCAAACCACGAGAAGCTCCAGCCCAAAAGGCAGGCAAACTCCAGCCCACCTCCGGGAGAATCTCAAGAGCAGGGGGTGGAGCAAGCCAGGCCTCAAACCACGAGAAGCTCCAGCCCAAAAGGCAGGCAAACTCCAGCCCACCTCCGGGAGAATCTCAAGAGCATGGGGTGGAGCAAGCCAGGCCTCAAACCACGAGAAGCTCCAGCCCAAAAGGCAGCCAAACTCCAGCCCACATGCAGGAGAATAACAAGAGCAAGGGGGTGGAGCAAGCCAGGCCTCAAACCACGAGAAGCTCCAGCCCAAAAGGCAGCCAAACTCCAGCCCACCTCCGGGAGAATCTCAAGAGCAGGGGGTGGAGCAAGCCAGGCCTCAAACCACGAGAAGCTCCAGCCCAAAAGGCAGCCAAAATCCAGCCCACATCCGGGAGAATCTCAAGAGCAGGGGGTGGAGCAAGCCAGGCCTCAAACCACGAGAAGCTCCAGCCCAAAATTCAGCCAAAATGCAGCCCACGTCCGGGAGAATCTCAAGAGCAGGGTGTGGAGCAAGGCAGGCCTCAAACCAGGTGAAGCTCCAGCCCAAAAGGCAGCCAAACTCCAGCCCACCTCCGAGAGAATCTCAAGAGCAGGGGGTGGAGCAAGCCATGCCTCAAACCACGAGAAGCTCCAGCTCAAAAGGCAGCCAAAATGCAGCCCACATCCGGGAGAATCTCAAGAGCAGGGGGTGGAGCAAGCCAGGCCTCAAACCAGGAGAAGCTCCAGCCCAAAAGGCAGCCAAAATCCAGCCCACATCCGGGAGAAACTCAAGAGCAGGGGGTGGAGCAAGCCAGGCCTCAAACCACGAGAATCTCCAGCCCAAAAAGCAGCCACAATGCAGCCCACATCCGGGAGAATCTCAAGAGCAGGGGGTGGAGCAAGCCAGGCCTCAAACCACGAGAAGCTCCAGCCCAAAAGGCAGCCAAAATCCAGCACACCTCCGGGAGAATCTCAAGAGCAGGGGCTGGAGGAAGCCAGGGCTAAAACCACGAGAAGCTCCAGCCCAAAAGGCAGCCAAAATGCAGCCCACATCCGGGAGAATCTCAAGAGCAGGGGGTGGAGCAAGCCAGGCCTCAAACCACGAGAAGCTCCAGCCAAAAAGGCATCCAAAATGCAGCCCACATCCAGGAGAATCTCAAGAGCAGGTGGTGGAGCAAGCCAGGCCTTAAAAACCTCGAGAAGCTCCAGCCCAAAAGGCAGCCAAACTCCAGCCCACCTCCGGGAGAATCTCAAGAGCAGGGGGTGGAGCAAGCCAGGCCTCAAACCACGAGAAGCTCCAGCCCAAAATTCAGCCAAAATGCAGCCCACGTCCGGGAGAATCTCAAGAGCAGGGGGTGGAGCAAGGCAGGCCTCAAACCAGGTGAAGCTCCAGCCCAAAAGGCAGCCAAACTCCAGCCCACATCGGGGAGAATATCAAGAGCAGGGGGTGGAGCAAGCCAGGCCTCAAACCACGAGAAGCTCCAGCCCAAAAGGCAGCCAAAATGCAGCCCACATCCAGGACAATATCAAGAGCAGGGGGTGGAGCAAGCCAGGCCTCAAACCACGAGAATCTCCAGCCCAAAAGGCAGCCAAAATGCAGCCCACATCCAGGACAATATCAAGAGCAGGGGGTGGAGCAAGCCAGGCCTCAAACCACGAGAAGCTCCAGCCCAAAAGAAAGCCAAAATCCAGCCCACCTCCGGGAGAATCTCAAGAGCGGGGGTGGAGCAAGCCAGGCCTCAAACCACGAGAAGCTCCAGCCCAAAAGGCAGCCAAAATCCAGCCCACCTCCGGGAGAATATCAAGAGCAGGGGTTGGAGCAAGCCAGGCCTCAAACCACGAGAAGCTCCAGCCCAAAAGGCAGCCAAAATGCAGCCCACATCCGGGAGAATCTCAAGAGCAAGGGGTGGAGCAAGCCAGGCCTCAAACCATGAGAAGATCCAGCTCAAAATGCAGCGAAAATGCAGCCCACCTCTGGGAGAATATCAAGAGCAGGGGGTTCGAGCAAGCCAGGCCTCAAACCACGAGAAGCTCCAGCCCAAAAGACAGCCAAACTCCAGACCACATCCGGGAGAATCTCAAGAGCAGGGGGTGGAGCAAGCCAGGCCTCAAACCACGAGAAGCTCCAGCCCAAAAGGCAGCCAAAATCCAGGTCACATCCAGGAGAATATCAAGAGCAGGGGTTGGAGCAAGCCAGGCCTCAAACCTCGAGAACCTCCAGCCCAAAATGCAGCCAAAATGCAGCCCACATCCGGGAGAATCTCAAGAGCAGGGGGTGGAGCAAGCCAGGCCTCAAACCACGAGAAGCTCCAGCCCAAAATTCAGCCAAAATGCAGCCCACGTCCGGGAGAATCTCAAGAGCAGGGTGTGGAGCAAGGCAGGCCTCAAACCAGGTGAAGCTCCAGCCCAAAAGGCAGCCAAACTCCAGCCCACCTCCGAGAGAATCTCAAGAGCAGGGGGTGGAGCAAGCCATGCCTCAAACCACGAGAAGCTCCAGCTCAAAAGGCAGCCAAAATGCAGCCCACATCCGGGAGAATCTCAAGAGCAGGGGGTGGAGCAAGCCAGGCCTCAAACCACGAGAAGCTCCAGCCCAAAAGGCAGCCAAAATCCAGCCCACATCCGGGAGAAACTCAAGAGCAGGGGGTGGAGCAAGCCAGGCCTCAAACCACGAGAATCTCCAGCCCAAAAAGCAGCCACAATGCAGCCCACATCCGGGAGAATCTCAAGAGCAGGGGGTGGAGCAAGCCAGGCCTCAAACCACGAGAAGCTCCAGCCCAAAAGGCAGCCAAAATCCAGCACACCTCCGGGAGAATCTCAAGAGCAGGGGCTGGAGGAAGCCAGGGCTAAAACCACGAGAAGCTCCAGCCCAAAAGGCAGCCAAAATGCAGCCCACATCCGGGAGAATCTCAAGAGCAGGGGGTGGAGCAAGCCAGGCCTCAAACCAGGAGAAGCTCCAGCCAAAAAGGCATCCAAAATGCAGCCCACATCCAGGAGAATCTCAAGAGCAGGTGGTGGAGCAAGCCAGGCCTTAAAAACCTCGAGAAGCTCCAGCCCAAAAGGCAGCCAAACTCCAGCCCACCTCCGGGAGAATCTCAAGAGCAGGGGGTGGAGCAAGCCAGGCCTCAAACCACGAGAAGCTCCAGCCCAAAATTCAGCCAAAATGCAGCCCACGTCCGGGAGAATCTCAAGAGCAGGGGGTGGAGCAAGGCAGGCCTCAAACCAGGTGAAGCTCCAGCCCAAAAGGCAGCCAAACTCCAGCCCACATCGGGGAGAATATCAAGAGCAGGGGGTGGAGCAAGCCAGGCCTCAAACCACGAGAAGCTCCAGCCCAAAAGGCAGCCAAAATGCAGCCCACATCCAGGACAATATCAAGAGCAGGGGGTGGAGCAAGCCAGGCCTCAAACCACGAGAATCTCCAGCCCAAAAGGCAGCCAAAATGCAGCCCACATCCAGGACAATATCAAGAGCAGGGGGTGGAGCAAGCCAGGCCTCAAACCACGAGAAGCTCCAGCCCAAAAGAAAGCCAAAATCCAGCCCACCTCCGGGAGAATCTCAAGAGCGGGGGTGGAGCAAGCCAGGCCTCAAACCACGAGAAGCTCCAGCCCAAAAGGCAGCCAAAATGCAGCCCACATCCGGGAGAATCTCAAGAGCAAGGGGTGGAGCAAGCCAGGCCTCAAACCATGAGAAGATCCAGCTCAAAATGCAGCGAAAATGCAGCCCACCTCTGGGAGAATATCAAGAGCAGGGGGTTCGAGCAAGCCAGGCCTCAAACCACGAGAAGCTCCAGCCCAAAAGACAGCCAAACTCCAGACCACATCCGGGAGAATCTCAAGAGCAGGGGGTGGAGCAAGCCAGGCCTCAAACCACGAGAAGCTCCAGCCCAAAAGGCAGCCAAAATCCAGGTCACATCCAGGAGAATATCAAGAGCAGGGGTTGGAGCAAGCCAGGCCTCAAACCTCGAGAACCTCCAGCCCAAAATGCAGCCAAAATGCAGCCCACATCCGGGAGAATCTCAAGAGCAGGGGGTGGAGCAAGCCAGGCCTCAAACCACGAGAAGCTCCAGCCCAAACATCAGCCAAAATGCAGCCCACGTCCGGGAGAATCTCAAGAGCAGGGTGTGGAGCAAGGCAGGCCTCAAACCAGGTGAAGCTCCAGCCCAAAAGGCAGCCAAAATGCAGCCCACATCCGGGAGAATCTCAAGAGAAGGGGGTGGAGCAAGCCAGGCCTCAAACCACGAGAAGCTCCAGCCCAAAAGGCAGCCAAAATGCAGCCCACATCCAGGACAATATCAAGAGGAGGGGTTGGAGCAAGCCAGGCCTCAAACCACGAGAAGCTCCAGCCCAAAAGGCAGCAAAAATCCAGCCCACATCCGGGAGAATCTCAAGAGCAGGGGATGGAGCAAGCCAGACCTCAAACCATGAGAAGATCCAGCTCAAAATGCAGCGAAAATGCAGCCCAACTCTGGGAGAATATCAAGAGCAGGGGGTTCAAGCAAGCCAGGCCTCAAACCACGAGAAGCTCCAGCCCAAAAGGCAGCCAAAATGCAGCCCACGTCCGGGAGAATCTCAAGAGCAGGGGGTGGAGCAAGCCAGGCCTCAAACCACGAGAAGCTCCAGCCCAAAGTGCAGCCAAAATCCAGCCCACCTCCGGGAGAATATCAAGAGCAGTGGTTGGAGGAAGCCAGGCCTCAAACCACGAGAAGCTCCAGCCCAAAAGGCAGCCAAAATCCAGCCCACATCCGGGAGAATCTCAAGAGCAGGGGCTGAAGCAAGCCAGGCCTCAAACCATGAGAAAATCCAGCTCAAAATGCAGCGAAAATGCAGCCCAACTCTGGGAGAATATCAAGAGCAGTGGGTTCGAGCAAGCCAGGCCTCAAACCACGAGAAGCTCCAGCCCAAAAGGCAGCCAAAATGCAGCCCACGTCCGGGAGAATCTCAAGAGCAGGGGGTGGAGCAAGCCAGGCCTCAAACCACGAGAAGCTCCAGCCCAAAAGTCAGCCAAAATGCAGCCCACATCCGGGAGAATCTCAAGAGCAGGGGGTGGAGCAAGCCAGGCCTCAAACCACGAGAAGCTCCAGCCCAAAAGGCAGCCAAAATCCAGCCCACATCCGGGAGAATCTCAATAGCAGGGCGTGGAGCAAGCCAGGCCTCAAACCACGAGAAGCTCCAACCCAAAAAGGAGCCAAAATGCAGCCCACATCCAGGAGAATAACAAGAGCAAGGGGGTGGAGCAAGCCAGGCCTCAAACCACGAGAAGCTCCAGCCCAAAAGGCAGCCAAAATCCAGCCCACATCCGGGAGAAACTCAAGAGCAGGGGGTGGAGCAAGCCAGGCCTCAAACCACGAGAAGCTCCAGCCCAAAAAGCAGCCACAATGCAGCCCACCTCCGGGAGAATCTCAAGAGGTGGTGGTGGAGCAAGCCAGGCCTCAAACCACGAGAAGCTCCAGCCCAAAAGGCAGCCAAATCCAGCACACGTCCGGGAGAATCTCAAGAGCAGGGGGTGGAGCAAGCCAGGCCTCAAACCACGAGAAGCTCCAGCCCAAAATGCAGCCAAAATGCAGCCAACATCCGGGAGAATATCAAGAGCAGGGGTTGGAGCAAGGAGGCCTCAAACCACGAGAAGCTCCAGCCCAAAAGTAAGCCAAAATGCAGCCCACATCCGGGAGAATCTCAAGAGCAGGGGGTGGAGCAAGGCAGGCCTCAAACCACAAGAAGATCCAGCCCAAATGGCAGCCAAAATGCAGCCCACATCCGGGAGAATCTCAAGAGCAGGGGATGGAGCAAGCCAGGCCTCAAACCACGAGAAGCTCCAGCCCAAAAGGCAGACAAAATCCAGCACACATCAGGGATAAAATCAAGAGCAGGGGGTGGAGCAAGCCAGGCCTCAAACCACGAGAAGCTCCAGCCCAAAAGGCAGCCACAATGCAGCCCACATCCAGGAGAATCTCAAGAGCAGGGGGTGGAGCAAGCCAGGCCTCAAACCACGAGAAGCCCCAGCCCAAAATGCAGCGAAAATGCAGCCCACATGTGGGAGAATCTCAAGAGCAGGTGGTGGAGCAAGCCAGACCTCAAACCACGAGAAGCTCCAGCCCAAAAGGCAGCCAAACTCCAGCCCACCTCCGGGAGAATCTCAAGAGCAGGGGGTGGAGCAAGCCAGGCCTCAAACCACGAGAAGCTCCAGCCCAAAAGGCAGCCAAAATGCAGCCCACCTCCGGGAGAATATCAAGAGCAGGCGTTGGAGCAAGCCAGGGCTAAAACCACCAGAAGCTCCAGCCCAAAAGAAAGCCAAAATCCAGCCCACATCCGGGAGAATATCAAGAGCAGGGGTTGGAGCAAGCCAGGGCTAAAACCACGGGAAGCTCCAGCCCAAAAGGCAGCCAAACTCCAGCCCACCTCCGGGAGAATCTCAAGAGCAGGGGGTGGAGCAAGCCAGGCCTCAAACCACGAGAAGCTCCAGCCCAAAAGACAGCCAAAATGCAGCCCACGTCCGGGAGAATCTCAAGAGCAGGGGGTGGAGCAAGCCAGGCCTCAAACCACGAGAAGCTCCAGCCCAAAAGGCAGCCAAAATGCAGCCCACGTCCGGGAGAATCTCAAGAGCAGGGGGTGGAGCAAGCCAGGCCTCAAACCACGAGAAGCTCCAGCCCAAAAGGCAGCCAAACTCCAGCTCACCTCCGGGAGAATCTCAAGAGCAGGGGGTGGAGCAAGCCAGGCCTCAAACCACGAGAAGCTCCAGCCCAAAAGGCAGCCAAAATGCAGCCCACGTCCGGGAGAATCTCAAGAGCAGGGGGTGGAGCAAGCCAGGCCTCAAACCACGAGAAGCTCCAGCCCAAAAGGCAGCCAAACTCCAGCTCACCTCCGGGAGAATCTCAAGAGCAGGGGGTGGAGCAAGCCAGGCCTCAAACCACGAGAAGCTCCAGCCCAAAAGGCAGCCAAAATCCAGCCCACATCCGGGAGAATCTCAAGAGCAGGGGGTGGAGCAAGCCAGGCCTCAAACCACGAGAAGCTCCAACCCAAAAGGCAGCCAAAATCCAGCTCACATCCAGGAGAATATCAAGAGCAGGGGTTGGAGCAAGCCAGGCCTCAAACCTCGAGAACCTCCAGCCCAAAATGCAGCCATAATCCAGCCCACATCAGGGAGAATCTCAAGAGCAGGGGCTGGAGCAAGCCAGGCCTCAAACCACGAGAAGCTCCAGCCCAAAAGTCCGCCAAACTCCAGCCCACCTCCACGAGAATCTCAAGAGCAGGGGGTGGAGCAAGCCAGGCCTCAAACCACGAGAAGCTCCAGCCCAAAAGGCAGCCAAACTCCAGAACACATCCGGGAGAATCTCAATAGCAGGGCGTGGAGCAAGCCAGGCCTCAAACCACGAGAAGCTCCAACCCAAAAAGGAGCCAAAATGCAGCCCACATCCAGGAGAATAACAAGAGCAAGGGGGTGGAGCAAGCCAGGCCTCAAACCACGAGAAGCTCCAGCCCAAAAGGCAGCCAAAATCCAGCCCACATCCGGGAGAAACTCAAGAGCAGGGGGTGGAGCAAGCCAGGCCTCAAACCACGAGAAGCTCCAGCCCAAAAAGCAGCTACAATGCAGCCCACCTCCGGGAGAATCTCAAGAGCAGGTGGTGGAGCAAGCCAGGCCTCAAACCACGAGAAGCTCCAGCCCAAAAGGCAGCCAAATCCAGCACACGTCCGGGAGAATCTCAAGAGCAGGGGCTGGAGGAAGCCAGGCCTCAAACCACGAGAAGCTCCAGCCCAAAAGGCAGCCAAAATGCAGCCCACATCCGGGAGAATCTCAAGAGCAGGGGGTGGAGCAAGCCAGGCCTCAAACCACGAGAAGCTCCAACCCAAAAGGCAGCCAAAATCCAGCTCACATCCAGGAGAATATCAAGAGCAGGGGTTGGAGCAAGCCAGGCCTCAAACCTCGAGAACCTCCAGCCCAAAATGCAGCCATAATCCAGCCCACATCAGGGAGAATCTCAAGAGCAGGGGCTGGAGCAAGCCAGGCCTCAAACCACGAGAAGCTCCAGCCCAAAAGTCCGCCAAACTCCAGCCCACCTCCACGAGAATCTCAAGAGCAGGGGGTGGAGCAAGCCAGGCCTCAAACCACGAGAAGCTCCAGCCCAAAAGGCAGCCAAACTCCAGCCCACATGCAGGAGAATAACAAGAGCAAGGGGGTGGAGCAAGCCAGGCCTCAAACCACGAGAAGCTCCAGCCCAAACGGCAGCCAAAATCCAGCCCACATCCGGGAGAAACTCAAGAGCAGGGGGTGGAGCAAGCCAGGCCTCAAACCACGAGAATCTCCAGCCCAAAAAGCAGCCACAATGCAGCCCACCTCCGGGAGAATCTCAAGAGCAGGGGGTGGAGCAAGCCAGGCCTCAAACCACGAGAAGCTCCAGCCCAAAAGGCAGCCAAACTCCAGCCCACCTCCGGGAGAATCTCAAGTGCAGGGGGTGGAGCAAGCCACGCCTCAAACCACGAGAAGCTCCAGCCCAAAAGGCAGCCAAACTCCAGCCCACATCCGGGAGAATATCAAGAGCAGGGGGTGGAGCAAGCCAGGCCTGAAACCACGAGAAGCTCCAGCCCAAAAGGCAGCCAAAATGCAGCCCACTTCTGGGAGAATCTCAAGAGCAGGGGGTGGAGCAAGCCAGGCCTCAAACCACGAGAAGCTCCAGCCCAAAAGGCAGCCAAAATGCAGCCCACCTCCGGGAGAATATCAAGAGCAGGCGTTGGAGAAAGCCAGGGCTAAAACCACCAGAAGCTCCAGCCCAAAAGAAAGCCAAAATCCAGCCCACATCCGGGAGAATATCAAGAGCAGGGGATGGAGCAAGCCAGGGCTAAAACCACGAGAAGCTCCAGCCCAAAAGGCAGCCAAACTCCAGCCCACATCCGGGAGAATCTCAAGAGCAGGGGGTGGAGCAAGCCAGGCCTCAAACCACGAGAAGCTCCAGCCCAAAAGGCAGTCAAAATGCAGGCCACGTCCGGGAGAATCTCAAGAGCAGGGGGTGGAGCAAGGCAGGCCTCAAACCACGAGAAGCTCCAGCCCAAAATAAAGCCAAAATCCAGCCCACATCCGGGAGAATCTCAATAGCAGGGGGTGGAGCAAGCCAGGCCTCAAACCACGAGAAGCTCCAGCCCAAAATGCATCCAAAATGCAGCCCACATCCAGGAGAATCTCAAGAGCAGGTGGTGGAGCAAGCCAGGGCTCAAACCACGAGAAGCTCCAGTCCAAAAGGCAGCCAAAATGCAGCTCACATCCGGGAGAATCTCAAGAGCAGGGGGTGGAGCAAGCCAGGCCTCAAACCACGAGAAGCTCCAGCCCAAAAGGCAGCCAAAATGCAGCCCACATCCGGGAGAATCTCAAGAGCAGGGGGTGGAGCAAGCCAGGCCTCAAACCACGAGAAGCTCCAGCCCAAAATGCAGCCAAAATGCAGCCCACATCGGGGAGAATATCAAGAGCAGGGGGTGGAGCAAGCCAGGCCTCAAACCACGAGAAGCTCCAGCCCAAAAGGCAGCCAAAATCCAGACCACATGTGGGAGAATCTCAAGAGCAGGGGGTGGAGCAAGCCAGGCCTCAAACCACGAGAAGCTACAGACCAAAAGGCAGCCAAAATCCAGCCCACCTCCGGCAGAATCTCAAGAGCAGGGGTTGGAGCAAGCCAGGCCTCAAACCCCGAGAAGCTACAGACCAAAAGGCAGCCAAAATCCAGCCCACATCCGGGAGAATATCAAGAGCAGGGGGTTCGAGAAAGCCAGGCCTCAAACCACGAGAAGCTCCAGCCCAAAAGGCAGCCGAAATGCAGGCCACCTCCGGGAGAATCTCAATAGCAGGGGGTGGAGCAAGCCAGGCCTCAAACCACGAGAAGCTCCAGCCCAAAAGGCATCCAAAATGCAGCCCACATCCAGGAGAATCTCAATAGCAGGGGGTGGAGCAAGCCAGGCCTCAAACCACGAGAAGCTCCAGCCCAAAATGCAGCCAAAATGCAGCCAACATCCGGGAGAATATCAAGAGCAGGGGTTGGAGCAAGCCAGGCCTCAAACCACGAGAAGCTCCAGCCCAAAATTAAGCCAAAATCCAGCCCACATCCGGGAGAATCTCAAGAGCAGGGGGTGGAGCAAGGCAGGCCTCAAACCACAAGAAGATCCAGCCCAAAAGGCAGCCAAAATACAGCCCACATCCGGGAGAATCTCAAGAGCAGGGGATGGAGCAAGCCAGGCCTCAAACCACGAGAAGCTCCAGCCCAAAAGGCAGCCAAACTCCAGCCCACGTCCGGGAGAATCTCAAGAGCAGGGGGTGGAGCAAGCCAGGCCTCAAACCACGAGAAGCTCCAGCCCAAAATAAAGCCAAAATCCAGCCCACGTCCGGGAGAATGTCAATAGCAGGGGGTGGAGCAAGGCAGGCCTCAAACCACGAGAAGCTCCAGCCCAAAATAAAGCCAAAATCCAGCCCACCTCCGGGAGAATCTCAATAGCAGGGGGTGGAGCAAGCCAGGCCTCAAACCACGAGAAGCTCCAGCCCAAAAGGCAGCCAAACTCCAGCCCACATCCAGGAGAATAACAAGAGCAAGGGGGTGGAGCAAGCCAGGCCTCAAACCACGAGAAGCTCCAGCCCAAACGGCAGCCAAAATCCAGCCCACATCCGGGAGAAACTCAAGAGCAGGGGGTGGAGCAAGCCAGGCCTCAAACCACGAGAATCTCCAGCCCAAAAAGCAGCCACAATGCAGCCCACCTCCGGGAGAATCTCAAGAGCAGGGGGTGGAGCAAGCCAGGCCTCAAACCACGAGAAGCTCCAGCCCAAAAGGCAGCCAAACTCCAGCCCACCTCCGGGAGAATCTCAAGTGCAGGGGGTGGAGCAAGCCACGCCTCAAACCACGAGAAGCTCCAGCCCAAAAGGCAGCCAAACTCCAGCCCACATCCGGGAGAATATCAAGAGCAGGGGGTGGAGCAAGCCAGGCCTGAAACCACGAGAAGCTCCAGCCCAAAAGGCAGCCAAAATGCAGCCCACTTCTGGGAGAATCTCAAGAGCAGGGGGTGGAGCAAGCCAGGCCTCAAACCACGAGAAGCTCCAGCCCAAAAGGCAGCCAAAATGCAGCCCACCTCCGGGAGAATATCAAGAGCAGGCGTTGGAGAAAGCCAGGGCTAAAACCACCAGAAGCTCCAGCCCAAAAGAAAGCCAAAATCCAGCCCACATCCGGGAGAATATCAAGAGCAGGGGATGGAGCAAGCCAGGGCTAAAACCACGAGAAGCTCCAGCCCAAAAGGCAGCCAAACTCCAGCCCACATCCGGGAGAATCTCAAGAGCAGGGGGTGGAGCAAGCCAGGCCTCAAACCACGAGAAGCTCCAGCCCAAAAGGCAGTCAAAATGCAGGCCACGTCCGGGAGAATCTCAAGAGCAGGGGGTGGAGCAAGGCAGGCCTCAAACCACGAGAAGCTCCAGCCCAAAATAAAGCCAAAATCCAGCCCACCTCCGGGAGAATCTCAATAGCAGGGGGTGGAGCAAGCCAGGCCTCAAACCACGAGAAGCTCCAGCCCAAAATGCATCCAAAATGCAGCCCACATCCGGGAGAATCTCAAGAGCAGGTGGTGGAGCAAGCCAGGGCTCAAACCACGAGAAGCTCCAGTCCAAAAGGCAGCCAAAATGCAGCTCACATCCGGGAGAATCTCAAGAGCAGGGGGTGGAGCAAGCCAGGCCTCAAACCACGAGAAGCTCCAGCCCAAAAGGCAGCCAAAATGCAGCCCACATCCGGGAGAATATCAAGAGCAGGGGGTGGAGCAAGCCAGGCCTCAAACCACGAGAAGCTCCAGCCCAAAATGCAGCCAAAATGCAGCCAACATCGGGGAGAATATCAAGAGCAGGGGGTGGAGCAAGCCAGGCCTCAAACCACGAGAAGCTCCAGCCCAAAAGGCAGCCAAAATCCAGCCCACATGTGGGAGAATCTCAAGAGCAGGGGGTGGAGCAAGCCAGGCCTCAAACCACGAGAAGCTACAGACCAAAAGGCAGCCAAAATCCAGCCCACCTCCGGCAGAATATCAAGAGCAGGGGTTGGAGCAAGCCAGGCCTCAAACCCCGAGAAGCTACAGACCAAAAGGCAGCCAAAATCCAGCCCACATCCGGGAGAATATCAAGAGCAGGGGGTTCGAGAAAGCCAGGCCTCAAACCACGAGAAGCTCCAGCCCAAAAGGCAGCCGAAATGCAGGCCACCTCCGGGAGAATCTCAATAGCAGGGGGTGGAGCAAGCCAGGCCTCAAACCACGAGAAGCTCCAGCCCAAAAGGCATCCAAAATGCAGCCCACATCCAGGAGAATCTCAATAGCAGGGGGTGGAGCAAGCCAGGCCTCAAACCACGAGAAGCTCCAGCCCAAAATGCAGCCAAAATGCAGCCAACATCCGGGAGAATATCAAGAGCAGGGGTTGGAGCAAGCCAGGCCTCAAACCACGAGAAGCTCCAGCCCAAAATTAAGCCAAAATCCAGCCCACATCCGGGAGAATCTCAAGAGCAGGGGGTGGAGCAAGGCAGGCCTCAAACCACAAGAAGATCCAGCCCAAAAGGCAGCCAAAATACAGCCCACATCCGGGAGAATCTCAAGAGCAGGGGATGGAGCAAGCCAGGCCTCAAACCACGAGAAGCTCCAGCCCAAAAGGCAGCCAAACTCCAGCCCACATCCGGGAGAATATCAAGAGCAGGGGGTGGAGCAAGCCAGGCCTGAAACCACGAGAAGCTCCAGCCCAAAAGGCAGCCAAAATGCAGCCCACTTCCGGGAGAATCTCAAGAGCAGGGGGTGGAGCAAGCCAGGCCTCAAACCACGAGAAGCTCCAGCCCAAAAGGCAGCCAAAATGCAGCCCACCTCCGGGAGAATATCAAGAGCAGGCGTTGGAGCAAGCCAGGGCTAAAACCACCAGAAGCTCCAGCCCAAAAGGCAGCCAAACTCCAGCCCACCTCCGGGAGAATCTCAAGAGCAGGGGGTGGAGCAAGCCAGGCCTCAAACCACGAGAAGCTCCAGCCCAAAATGCAGCCAAAATGCAGCCCACGTCCGGGAGAATCTCAAGAGCAGGGGGTGGAGCAAGCCAGGCCTCAAACCACGAGAAGCTCCAGCCCAAAATAAAGCCAAAATCCAGCCCACGTCCGGGAGAATGTCAATAGCAGGGGGTGGAGCAAGGCAGGCCTCAAACCACGAGAAGCTCCAGCCCAAAATAAAGCCAAAATCCAGCCCACCTCCGGGAGAATCTCAATAGCAGGGGGTGGAGCAAGCCAGGCCTCAAACCACGAGAAGCTCCAGCCCAAAAGGCAGCCAAAATCCAGCCCACATCCAGGAGAATCTCAAGAGCAGGTGGTGGAGCAAGCCAGGGCTCAAACCACGAGAAGCTCCAGTCCAAAAGGCAGCCAAAATGCAGCTCACATCCGGGAGAATCTCAAGAGCAGGGGGTGGAGCAAGCCAGGCCTCAAACCACGAGAAGCTCCAGCCCAAAAGGCAGCCAAAATCCAGCCCACATCCGGGAGAATCTCAAGAGCAGGGGGTGGAGCAAGCCAGGCCTCAAACCACGAGAAGCTCCAGCCCAAAATGCAGCCAAAATGCAGCCCACATCCGGGAGAATATCAAGAGCAGGGGTTGGAGCAAGGAGGCCTCAAACCACGAGAACCTCCAGCCCAAAAGTAAGCCAAAATCCAGCCCACATCCGGGAGAATCTCAAGAGCAGGGGGTGGAGCAAGGCAGGCCTCAAACCACAAGAATATCCAGCCCAAATGGCAGCCAAAATGCAGCCCACATCCGGGAGAATCTCAAGAGCAGGGGATGGAGCAAGCCAGGCCTCAAACCACGAGAAGCTCCAGCCCAAAAGGCAGCCAAAATGCAGCTCACCTCCGGGAGAATCTCAAGAGCAGGGGGTGGAGCAAGCCAGGCCTCAAACCACGAGAATCTCCAGCCCAAAAGGCAGCCACAATGCAGCCCACATCCGGGAGAATCTCAAGAGCAGGGGGTGGAGCAAACCAGACCTCAAACCACGAGAAGCTCCAGCCCAAAAGGCAGCCAAACTCCAGCCCACCTCCGGGAGAATCTCAAGTGCAGGGGGTGGAGCAAGCCACGCCTCAAACCACGAGAAGCTCCAGCCCAAAAGGCAGCCAAACTCCAGCCCACCTCCGGGAGAATATCAAGAGCATGGGGTGGAGCAAGCCAGGCCTGAAACCACGAGAAGCTCCAGCCCAAAAGGCAGCCAAAATGCAGCCCACTTCCGGGAGAATCTCAAGAGCAGGGGGTGGAGCAAGCCAGGCCTCAAACCACGAGAAGCTCCAGCCCAAAAGGCAGCCAAAATGCAGCCCACCTGCGGGAGAATATCAAGAGCAGGCGTTGGAGCAAGCCAGGGCTAAAACCACCAGGAGCTCCAGCCCAAAAGGCAGCCAAACTCCAGCCCACCTCCGGGAGAATCTCAAGAGCAGGGGGTGGAGCAAGCCAGGCCTCAAACCACGAGAAGCTCCAGCCCAAAAGGCAGCCAAAATGCAGCCCACGTCCGGGAGAATCTCAAGAGCAGGGGGTGGAGCAAGCCAGGCCTCAAACCACGAGAAGCTCCAGCCCAAAATAAAGCCAAAATCCAGCCCACGTCCGGGAGAATCTCAATAGCAGGGGGTGGAGCAAGCCAGGCCTCAAACCACGAGAAGCTCCAGCCCAAAAGGCATCCAAAATGCAGCCCACATCCAGGAGAATCTCAAGAGCAGGTGGTGGAGCAAGCCAGGGCTCAAACAACGAGAAGCTCCAGTCCAAAAGGCAGCCAAAATGCAGCTCACATCCGGGAGAATCTCAAGAGCAGGGGGTGGAGCAAGCCAGGCCTCAAACCACGAGAAGCTCCAGCCCAAAAGGCAGCCAAAATCCAGCCCACCTCCGGGAGAATCTCAAGAGCAGGGGGTGGAGCAAGACTGGCCTTAAAAACCACGAGAAGCTCCAGCCCAAAAGGCAGCCAAACTCCAGCCCACCTCCGGGAGAATCTCAAGAGCAGGGTGTGGAGAAAGCCAGGCCTCAAACCACGAGAAGCTCCAGCCCAAAATTCAGCCAAAATGCAGCCCACCTGGAGGAGATTCTCAAGAGCAGGGTGTGGAGCAAGGTAGGCCTCAAACCAGGTGAAGCTCCAGCCGAAAATGCAGCCAAACTCCAGCCCACCTCCGAGAGAATCTCAAGAGCAGGGGGTGGAGCAAGCCAGGCCTCAAACCACGAGAAGCTCCAGCCCAAAAGGCAGCCAAAATGCAGCCCACATCCGGGAGAATATCAAGAGCAGGGGGTGGAGCAAGCCAGGCCTCAAACCACGAGAAGTTCCAGCCCAAAATGCAGCCAAAATGCAGCCCACATCGGGGAGAATATCAAGAGCAGGGGGTGGAGCAAGCCAGGCCTCAAACCACGAGAAGCTCCAGCCCAAAAGGCAGCCAAAATGCAGCCCACATCCGGGAGAAATTCAAGAGCAGGGTGTGGAGCAAGCCAGGCCTCAAACCACGAGAAGCTCCAGCCCAAAAGGCAGCCAAAATGCAGCCCACATCCAGGACAATATCAAGAGCAGGGGGTGGAGCAAGCCAGGCCTCAAACCACGAGAAGCTCCAGCCCAAAAGGCAGCCAAAATCCAGCCCACCTCCGGCAGAATATCAAGAGCAGGGGGTGGAGCAAGCCAGGCCTCAAACCACGAAAAGTTGCAGCCCAAAAGGCAGCCAAAATCCAGCCCACCTCAGGGAGAATCTCAAGAGCAGGGGTTGGAGCAAGCCAGGCCTCAAACCACGAGAAGCTCCAGCCCAAAAGGCAGCCAAAATCCAGCCCACCTCCGGCAGAATATCAAGAGCAGGGGTTGGAGCAAGCCAGGCCTCAAACCACGAGAAGCTCCAGCCCAAAAGGCAGCCAAAATGCAGCCCACGTCCGGGAGAATCTCAAGAGCAGGGGGTGGAGCAAGCCAGGCCTCAAACCACGAGAAGCTCCAGCCCAAAATAAAGCCAAAATCCAGCCCACGTCCGGGAGAATCTCAATAGCAGGGGGTGGAGCAAGCCTGGCCTCAAACCACGAGAAGCTCCAGCCCAAAAGGCATCCAAAATGCAGCCCACATCCAGGAGAATCTCAAGAGCAGGTGGTGGAGCAAGCCAGGGCTCAAACCACGAGAAGCTCCAGTCCAAAAGGCAGCCAAAATGCAGCTCACATCCGGGAGAATCTCAAGAGCAGGGGGTGGAGCAAGCCAGGCCTCAAACCACGAGAAGCTCCAGCCCAAAAGGCAGCCAAAATCCAGCCCACCTCCGGGAGAATCTCAAGAGCAGGGGGTGGAGCAAGCCAGGCCTTAAAAACCACGAGAAGCTCCAGCCCAAAAGGCAGCCAAACTCCAGCCCACCTCCGGGAGAATCTCAAGAGCAGGGTGTGGAGCAAGGCAGGCCTCAAACCAGGTGAAGCTCCAGCCGAAAAGGCAGCCAAACTCCAGCCCACCTCCGAGAGAATCTCGAGAGCAGGGGGTGGAGCAAGCCAGGCCTCAAACCACGAGAAGCTCCAGCCCAAAAGGCAGCCAAAATGCAGCCCACATCCGGGAGAATATCAAGAGCAGGGGGTGGAGCAAGCCAGGCCTCAAACCACGAGAAGTTCCAGCCCAAAAGGCATCCAAAATGCAGCCCACATCAGGGAGAATATCAAGAGCAGGGGGTGGAGCAAGCCAGGCCTCAAACCAGGAGAAGCTCCAGCCCAAAAGGCAGCCAAAATCCAGCCCACATCCGGGAGAATATCAAGAGCAGGGGGTGGAGCAAGCCAGGCCTCAAACCACGAGAAGTTCCAGCCCAAAATGCAGCCAAAATGCAGCCCACATGCGGGAGAATATCAAGAGCAGGGGGTGGAGCAAGCCAGGCCTCAAACCACGAGAAGCTCCAGCCCAAAATGCAGCCAAAATCCAGCCCACATATGGGAGAATCTCAAGAGCAGGGGGTGGAGCAAGCCAGGCCTCAAACCACGAGAAGCTACAGACCAAAAGGCAGCCAAAATCCAGCCCACCTCCGGCAGAATATCAAGAGCAGGGGTTGGAGCAAGCCAGGCCTCAAACCCCGAGAAGCTACAGACCAAAAGGCAGCCAAAATGCAGCCCACATGCGGGAGAATATCAAGAGCAGGGGGTTCGAGCAAGCCAGGCCTCAAACCACGAGAAGCTCCAGCCCAAAAGGCAGCCAAAATGCAGGCCACCTCCGGGAGAATCTCAATAGCAGGGGGTGGAGCAAGCCAGGCCTCAAACCACGAGAAGCTCCAGCCCAAAAGGCAGCCAAAATGCAGCCCACATCCAGGAGAATCTCAATAGCAGGGGGTGGAGCAAGCCAGGCCTCAAACCACGAGAAGCTCCAGCCCAAAAGGCAGCCAAAATGCAGCCAACATCCGGGAGAATATCAAGAGCAGAGGGTGGAGCAAGCCAGGCCTCAAACCACGAGAAGCTCCAGCCCAAAATGCAGCCAAAATCCAGCCCACATCCGGGAGAATCTCAATAGCAGGGGGTGGAGCAAGGCAGGCCTCAAACCACAAGAAGATCCAGCCCAAATGGCAGCCAAATTACAGCCCACATCCGGGAGAATCTCAAGAGCAGGGGATGGAGCAAGCCAGGCCTCAAACCACGAGAAGCTCCAGCCCAAAAGGCAGCCAAACTCCAGCCCACATCCGGGAGAATATCAAGAGCAGGGGGTGGAGCAAGCCAGGCCTGAAACCACGAGAAGCTCCAGCCCAAAAGGCAGCCAAAATGCAGCCCACTTCCGGGAGAATCTCAAGAGCAGGGGGTGGAGCAAGCCAGGCCTCAAACCACGAGAAGCTCCAGCCCAAAAGGCAGCCAAAATGCAGCCCACCTCCGGGAGAATATCAAGAGCAGGCGTTGGAGCAAGCCAGGGCTAAAACCACCAGAAGCTCCAGCCCAAAAGGCAGCCAAACTCCAGCCCACCTCCGGGAGAATCTCAAAAGCAGGGGGTGGAGCAAGCCAGGCCTCAAACCACGAGAAGCTCCAGCCCAAAATAAAGCCAAAATCCAGCCCACGTCCGGGAGAATGTCAATAGCAGGGGGTGGAGCAAGGCAGGCCTCAAACCACGAGAAGCTCCAGCCCAAAATAAAGCCAAAATCCAGCCCACCTCCGGGAGAATCTCAATAGCAGTGGGTGGAGCAAGCCAGGCCTCAAACCACGAGAAGCTCCAGTCCAAAAAGCAGCCAAAATGCAGCTCACATCCGGGAGAATCTCAAGAGCAGGGGGTGGAGCAAGCCAGGCCTCAAACCACGAGAAGCTCCAGCCCAAAAGGCAGCCAAAATCCAGCCCACATCCGGGAGAATCTCAAGAGCAGGGGGTGGAGCAAGCCAGGCCTCAAACCACGAGAAGCTCCAGCCCAAAATGCAGCCAAAATGCAGCCAACATCCGGGAAAATATCAAGAGCAGGGGTTGGAGCAAGGAGGCCTCAAACCACGAGAACCTCCAGCCCAAAAGTAAGCCAAAATCCAGCCCACATCCGGGAGAATCTCAAGAGCAGGGGGTGGAGCAAGGCAGGCCTCAAACCACAAGAAAATCCAGACCAAATGGCAGCCAAAATGCAGCCCACATCCGGGAGAATCTCAAGAGCAGGGGATGGAGCAAGCCAGGCCTCAAACCACGAGAAGCTCCTGCCCAAAAGGCAGCCAAACTCCAGCTCACCTCCGGGAGAATCTCAAGAGCAGGGGGTGGAGCAAGCCAGGCCTCAAACCACGAGAATCTCCAGCCCAAAAGGCAGCCACAATGCAGCCCACATCCGGGAGAATCTCAAGAGCAGGGGGTGGAGCAACCAGACCTCAAACCACGAGAAGCTCCAGCCAAAAGGCAGCCAAACTCCAGCCCACCTCCGGGAGAATCTCAAGTGCAGGGGGTGGAGCAAGCCACGCCTCAAACCACGAGAAGCTCCAGCCCAAAAGGCAGCCAAACTCCAGCCCACATCCGGGAGAATCTCAAGAGCAGGGGGTGGAGCAAGCCAGGCCTGAAACCACGAGAAGCTCCAGCCCAAAAGGCAGCCAAAATGCAGCCCACTTCCGGGAGAATCTCAAGAGAAGGGGGTGGAGCAAGCCAGGCCTCAAACCACGAGAAGCTCCAGCCCAAAAGGCAGCCAAAATGCAGCCCACCTCCGGGAGAATATCAAGAGCAGGCGTTGGAGCAAGCCAGGGCTAAAACCACGAGAAGCTCCAGCCCAAAAGGCAGCCAAACTCCAGCCCACCTCCGGGAGAATCTCAAGAGCAGGGGGTGGAGCAAGCCAGGCCTCAAACCACGAGAAGCTCCAGCCCAAAAGGCAGCCAAAATGCAGCCCACTTCCGGGAGAATCTCAAGAGAAGGGGGTGGAGCAAGCCAGGCCTCAAACCACGAGAAGCTCCAGCCCAAAAGGCAGCCAAAATGCAGCCCACCTCCGGGAGAATATCAAGAGCAGGCGTTGGAGCAAGCCAGGGCTAAAACCACGAGAAGCTCCAGCCCAAAAGGCAGCCAAACTCCAGCCCACCTCCGGGAGAATCTCAAGAGCAGGGGGTGGAGCAAGCCAGGCCTCAAACCACGAGAAGCTCCAGCCCAAAATAAAGCCAAAATCCAGCCCACGTCCGGGAGAATCTCAAGAGCAGGGGGTGGAGCAAGCCAGGCCTCAAACCACGAGAAGCTCCAGCCCAAAATGCATCCAAAATGCAGCCCACATCCAGGAGAATCTCAAGAGCAGGTGGTGGAGCAAGCCAGGCCTTAAAAACCACGAGAAGCTCCAGCCCAAAAGGCAGCCAAACTCCAGCCCACCTCCGGGAGAATCTCAAGAGCAGGGGGTGGAGCAAGCCAGGCCTCAAACCACGAGAAGCACAAGCCCAAAATTCAGCCAAAATGCAGCCCACCTGGAGGAGAATCTCAAGAGCAGGGTGTGGAGCAAGGTAGGCCTCAAACCAGGTGAAGCTCCAGCCGAAAAGGCAGCCAAACTCCAGCCCACCTCCGAGAGAATCTCAAGAGCAGGGGGTGGAGCAAGCCAGGCCTCAAACCACGAGAAGCTCCAGCCCAAAATGCAGCCAAAATGCAGCCCACATCCGGGAGAATATCAAGACCAGGGGGTGGAGCAAGCCAGGCCTCAAACCACGAGAAGTTCCAGCCCAAAATGCAGCCAAAATGCAGCCCACATCGGGGAGAATATCAAGAGCAGGGGGTGGAGCAAGCCAGGCCTCAAACCACGAGAAGCTCCAGCCCAAAAGGCAGCCAAAATGCAGCCCACATCCGGGAGAAATTCAAGAGCAGGGTGTGGAGCAAGCCAGGCCTCAAACCACGAGAATCTCCAGCCCAAAAGGCAGCCAAAATGCAGCCCACATCCAGGACAATATCAAGAGCAGGGGGTGGAGCAAGCCAGGCCTCAAACCACGAGAAGCTCCAGCCCAAAAGGCAGCCAAAATCCAGCCCACCTCCGGGAGAATCTCAAGAGCAGGGGGTGGAGCAAGCCAGGCCTCAAACCACGAGAAGCTCCAGCCCAAAAGTCAGCCAAAATGCAGCCCACATCGGGGAGAATATCAAGAGCAGGGGGTGGAGCAAGCCAGGCCTCAAACCA
The DNA here is from genome assembly GCA_027574665.1 of Rhynochetos jubatus. Taxonomy (NCBI): domain Eukaryota; kingdom Metazoa; phylum Chordata; class Aves; order Eurypygiformes; family Rhynochetidae; genus Rhynochetos; species Rhynochetos jubatus. The sequence goes on from CM050669.1 coordinate 3,012,279, forward strand.
CGAGAAGTTCCAGCCCAAAAGGCAGCCAAAATCCAGCCCACCTCAGGGAGAATCTCAAGAGCAGGGGTTGGAGCAAGCCAGGCCTCAAACCACGAGAAGCTCCAGCCCAAAAGGCAGCCAAACTCCAGCTCACCTCCGGGAGAATCTCAAGAGCAGGGGGTGGAGCAAGCCAGGCCTCAAACCACGAGGAGCTCCAGCCCAAAAGGCAGCCAAAATCCAGCCCACCTCCGGGAGAATCTCAAGAGCAGGGGGTGGAGCAAGCCAGGCCTCAAACCACGAGAAGCTCCAGCCCAAAAGTCAGCCAAAATGCAGCCCACATCGGGGAGAATATCAAGAGCAGGGGGTGGAGCAAGCCAGGCCTCAAACCACGAGAAGTTCCAGCCCAAAATAAAGCCAAAATCCAGCCCACGTCCGGGAGAATCTCAATAGCAGGGGGTGGAGCAAGCCTGGCCTCAAACCACGAGAAGCTCCAGCCCAAAAGGCATCCAAAATGCAGCCCACATCCAGGAGAATCTCAAGAGCAGGTGGTGGAGCAAGCCAGGGCTCAAACCACGAGAAGCTCCAGTCCAAAAGGCAGCCAAAATGCAGCTCACATCCGGGAGAATCTCAAGAGCAGGGGGTGGAGCAAGCCAGGCCTTAAAAACCACGAGAAGCTCCAGCCCAAAAGGCAGCCAAACTCCAGCCCACCTCCGGCAGAATATCAAGAGCAGGGGGTGGAGCAAGCCAGGCCTCAAACCCCGAGAAGCTACAGACCAAAAGGCAGCCAAAATTCAGCCCACCTGGAGGAGAATCTCAAGAGCAGGGTGTGGAGCAAGCCAGGCCTCAAACCACGAGAAGCTCCAGCCCAAAAGGCAGCCAAAATGCAGCCCACATCCGGGAGAATCTCAAGAGCAGGGGGTGGAGCAAGCCAGGCCTCAAACCACGAGAAGCTCCAGCCCAAAATGCAGCCAAAATGCAGCCCACATCCGGGAGAATATCAAGACCAGGGGGTGGAGCAAGCCAGGCCTCAAACCACGAGAAGTTCCAGCCCAAAATGCAGCCAAAATGCAGCCCACATCGGGGAGAATATCAAGAGCAGGGGGTGGAGCAAGCCAGGCCTCAAACCACGAGAAGCTCCAGCCCAAAAGGCAGCCAAAATGCAGCCCACATCCGGGAGAAATTCAAGAGCAGGGTGTGGAGCAAGCCAGGCCTCAAACCACGAGAATCTCCAGCCCAAAAGGCAGCCAAAATGCAGCCCACATCCAGGACAATATCAAGAGCAGGGGGTGGAGCAAGCCAGGCCTCAAACCACGAGAAGCTCCAGCCCAAAAGGCAGCCAAAATCCAGCCCACCTCCGGGAGAATCTCAAGAGCAGGGGGTGGAGCAAGCCAGGCCTCAAACCACGAGAAGCTCCAGCCCAAAAGTCAGCCAAAATGCAGCCCACATCGGGGAGAATATCAAGAGCAGGGGGTGGAGCAAGCCAGGCCTCAAACCACGAGAAGTTCCAGCCCAAAAGGCAGCCAAAATCCAGCCCACCTCAGGGAGAATCTCAAGAGCAGGGGTTGGAGCAAGCCAGGCCTCAAACCACGAGAAGCTCCAGCCCAAAAGGCAGCCAAACTCCAGCTCACCTCCGGGAGAATCTCAAGAGCAGGGGGTGGAGCAAGCCAGGCCTCAAACCACGAGGAGCTCCAGCCCAAAAGGCAGCCAAAATCCAGCCCACCTCCGGGAGAATCTCAAGAGCAGGGGGTGGAGCAAGCCAGGCCTCAAACCACGAGAAGCTCCAGCCCAAAAGTCAGCCAAAATGCAGCCCACATCGGGGAGAATATCAAGAGCAGGGGGTGGAGCAAGCCAGGCCTCAAACCACGAGAAGTTCCAGCCCAAAATAAAGCCAAAATCCAGCCCACGTCCGGGAGAATCTCAATAGCAGGGGGTGGAGCAAGCCTGGCCTCAAACCACGAGAAGCTCCAGCCCAAAAGGCATCCAAAATGCAGCCCACATCCAGGAGAATCTCAAGAGCAGGTGGTGGAGCAAGCCAGGGCTCAAACCACGAGAAGCTCCAGTCCAAAAGGCAGCCAAAATGCAGCTCACATCCGGGAGAATCTCAAGAGCAGGGGGTGGAGCAAGCCAGGCCTCAAGCCACGAGAAGCTCCAGCCCAAAAGGCAGCCAAAATCCAGCCCACATCCGGGAGAATATCAAGAGCAGGGGGTGGAGCAAGCCAGGCCTTAAAAACCACGAGAAGCTCCAGCCCAAAAGGCAGCCAAAATGCAGCCCACCTCCGGGAGAATCTCAAGAGCAGGGGGTGGAGCAAGCCAGGCCTCAAACCACGAGAAGCTCCAGCCCAAATTTCAGCCAAAATGCAGCCCACCTGGAGGAGAATCTCAAGAGCAGGGTGTGGAGCAAGCCAGGCCTCAAACCAGGTGAAGCTCCAGCCGAAAAGGCAGCCAAACTCCAGCCCACTTCCGGGAGAATCTCAAGAGCAGGGGGTGGAGCAAGCCAGGCCTCAAACCACGAGAAGCTCCAGCCCAAAAGGCAGCCAAAATCCAGCCCACATCCGGGAGAATCTCAAGAGCAGGGGGTGGAGCAAGCCAGGCCTTAAAAACCACGAGAAGCTCCAGCCCAAAAGGCAGCCAAACTCCAGCCCACGTCCGGGAGAATCTCAAGAGCAGGGGGTGGAGCAATCCATGCCTCAAACCATGAGAAGCTCCAGCCCAAAAGGCAGCCAAAATCCAGCCCACCTCAGGGAGAATCTCAAGAGCAGGGGTTGGAGCAAGCCAGGCCTCAAACCCCGAGAAGCTACAGACCAAAAGGCAGCCAAAATTCAGCCCACCTGGAGGAGAATCTCAAGAGCAGGGTGTGGAGCAAGCCAGGCCTCAAACCACGAGAAGCTCCAGCCCAAAAGGCAGCCAAAATGCAGCCCACATCCGGGAGAATATCAAGAGCAGGGGGTGGAGCAAGCCAGGCCTCAAACCACGAGAAGTTCCAGCCCAAAAGGCATCCAAAATGCAGCCCACATCAGGGAGAATCTCAAGAGCAGGGGGTGGAGCAAGCCAGGCCTCAAACCAGGAGAAGCTCCAGCCCAAAAGGCAGCCAAAATGCAGCCCACATCCGGGAGAATCTCAAGAGCAGGGGGTGGAGCAAGCCAGGCCTCAAACCACGAGAAGCTCCAGCCCAAAATAAAGCCAAAATCCAGCCCACCTCCGGGAGAAACTCAAGAGCAGGGTGAGGAGGAAGGCAGGCCTCAAACCAGGAGAAGCTCCAGCCCAAAAGGCATCCAAAATTCAGCCCACATCCAGGAGAATCTCAAGAGCAGGTGGTGGAGCAAGCCAGGGCTCAAACCACAAGAAGCTCCAGTCCAAAAGGCAGCCAAAATGCAGCTCACATCCGGGAGAATATCAAGAGCAGGGGGTGGAGCAAGCCAGGCCTCAAGCCACGAGAAGCTCCAGCCCAAAAGGCAGCCAAAATCCAGCCCACATCCGGGAGAATATCAAGAGCAGGGGGTGGAGCAAGCCAGGCCTTAAAAACCACGAGAAGCTCCAGCCCAAAAGGCAGCCAAACTCCAGCCCACCTCCGGGAGAATCTCAAGAGCAGGGGGTGGAGCAAGCCAGGCCTCAAACCACGAGAAGCTCCAGCCCAAATTTCAGCCAAAATGCAGCCCACCTGGAGGAGAATCTCAAGAGCAGGGTGTGGAGCAAGCCAGGCCTCAAACCAGGTGAAGCTCCAGCCGAAAAGGCAACCAAACTTCAGCCCACCTCCGAGAGAATCTCAAGAGCAGGGGGTGGAGCAAGCCAGGCCTCAAACCACGAGAAGCTCCAGCCCAAAAGGCAGCCAAAATCCAGCCCACCTCAGGGAGAATCTCAAGAGCAGGGGTTGGAGCAAGCCAGGCCTCAAACCACGAGAAGCTCCAGCCCAAAAGGCAGCCAAACTCCAGCTCACCTCCGGGAGAATCTCAAGAGCAGGGGGTGGAGCAAGCCAGGCCTCAAACCACGAGAAGCTCCAGCCCAAAAGGCAGCCAAAATGCAGCCCACGTCCGGGAGAATCTCAAGAGCAGGGGGTGGAGCAAGCCAGGCCTCAAACCACGAGAAGCTCCAGCCCAAAAGGCAGCCAAAATGCAGCCCACGTCCGGGAGAATCTCAAGAGCAGGGGGTGGAGCAAGCCAGGCCTCAAACCACGAGAAGCTCCAGCCCAAAATAAAGCCAAAATCCAGCCCACGTCCGGGAGAATCTCAATAGCAGGGGGTGGAGCAAGCCTGGCCTCAAACCACGAGAAGCTCCAGCCCAAAAGGCATCCAAAATGCAGCCCACATCCAGGAGAATCTCAAGAGCAGGTGGTGGAGCAAGCCAGGGCTCAAACCACGAGAAGCTCCAGTCCAAAAGGCAGCCAAACTCCAGCCCACCTCCGGGAGAATCTCAAGAGCAGGGGGTGGAGCAAGCCAGGCCTCAAACCACGAGAAGCTCCAGCCCAAAAGGCAGCCAAAATTCAGCCCACCTGGAGGAGAATCTCAAGAGCAGGGTGTGGAGCAAGCCAGGCCTCAAACCACGAGAAGCTCCAGCCCAAAAGGCAGCCAAAATTCAGCCCACCTGGAGGAGAATCTCAAGAGCAGGGTGTGGAGCAAGCCAGGCCTCAAACCACGAGAAGCTCCAGCCCAAAAGGCAGCCAAAATGCAGCCCACATCCGGGAGAATATCAAGAGCAGGGGGTGGAGCAAGCCAGGCCTCAAACCACGAGAAGTTCCAGCCCAAAATGCATCCAAAATGCAGCCCACATCAGGGAGAATATCAAGAGCAGGGGGTGGAGCAAGCCAGGCCTCAAACCAGGAGAAGCTCCAGCCCAAAAGGCAGCCAAAATGCAGCCCACCTCCGGGAGAATCTCAAGAGCAGGGGGTGGAGCAAGCCAGGCCTCAAACCACGAGAAGCTCCAGCCCAAAATAAAGCCAAAATCCAGCCCACCTCCGGGAGAATCTCAATAGCAGGGGGTGGAGCAAGCCAGGCCTCAAACCACGAGAAGCTCCAGCCCAAAAGGCATCCAAAATTCAGCCCACATCCAGGAGAATCTCAAGAGCAGGTGGTGGAGCAAGCCAGGGCTCAAACCACGAGAAGCTCCAGTCCAAAAGGCAGCCAAAATGCAGCTCACATCCGGGAGAATCTCAAGAGCAGGGGGTGGAGCAAGCCAGGCCTCAAACCACGAGAAGCTCCAGCCCAAAAGGCAGCCAAAATCCAGCCCACCTCCGGGAGAATATCAAGAGCAGGGGGTGGAGCAAGCCAGGCCTTAAAAACCACGAGAAGCTCCAGCCCAAAAGGCAGCCAAACTCCAGCCCACCTCCGGGAGAATCTCAAGAGCAGGGGGTGGAGCAAGCCAGGCCTCAAACCACGAGAAGCTCCAGCCCAAATTTCAGCCAAAATGCAGCCCACCTGGAGGAGAATCTCAAGAGCAGGGTGTGGAGCAAGCCAGGCCTCAAACCAGGTGAAGCTCCAGCCGAAAAGGCAGCCAAACTCCAGCCCACCTCCGAGAGAATCTCAAGAGCAGGGGGTGGAGCAAGCCAGGCCTCAAACCACGAGAAGCTCCAGCCCAAAAGGCAGCCAAAATGCAGCCCACATCCGGGAGAATATCAAGAGCAGGGGTTGGAGCAAGCCAGGCCTCAAACCACGAGAAGCTCCAGCCCAAAAGGCAGCCAAAATCCAGCCCACCTCCGGCAGAATATCAAGAGCAGGGGTTGGAGCAAGCCAGGCCTCAAACCCCGAGAAGCTACAGACCAAAAGGCAGCCAAAATCCAGCCCACATCTGGGAGAATATCAAGAGCAGGGGGTTCGAGCAAGCCAGGCCTCAAACCACGAGAAGCTCCAGCCCAAAAGGCAGCCAAAATGCAGGCCACCTCCGGGAGAATCTCAAGAGCAGGGGGTGGAGCAAGCCAGGCCTCAAACCACGAGAAGCTTCAGCCCAAAAGGCAGCCAAAATGCAGCCCACATCCGGGAGAATCTCAAGAGCAGGGGGTGGAGCAAGGCAGGCCTCAAACCACGAGAAGCTCCAGCCCAAAATAAAGCCAAAATCCAGCCCACCTCCGGGAGAATCTCAATAGCAGGGGGTGGAGCAAGCCAGGCCTCAAACCACGAGAAGCTCCAGCCCAAAAGGCATCCAAAATGCAGCCCACATCCAGGAGAATCTCAAGAGCAGGTGGTGGAGCAAGCCAGGGCTCAAACCACGAGAAGCTCCAGTCCAAAAGGCAGCCAAAATGCAGCTCACATCCGGGAGAATCTCAAGAGCAGGGGGTGGAGCAAGCCAGGCCTTAAACACCACGAGAAGCTCCAGCCCAAAAGGCAGCCAAAATGCAGCCCACCTCCGGGAGAATCTCAAGAGCAGGGGGTGGAGCAAGCCAGGCCTCAAACCACGAGAAGTTCCAGCCCAAAAGGCAGCCAAAATGCAGCCCACATTGGGGAGAATATCAAGAGCAGGGGGTGGAGCAAGCCAGGCCTCAAACCAAGAGAAGCTCCAGCCCAAAAGGCAGCCAAAATGCAGCCCACATCCGGGAGAAACTCAAGAGCAGGGTGTGGAGCAAGCCAGGCCTCAAACCACGAGAAGCTCCAGCCCAAAATGCAGCCAAAATGCAGCCCACATCCAGGAGAATCTCAAGAGCAGGGGGTGGAGCAAGCCAGGCCTCAAACCACGAGAAGCTCCAGCCCAAAAGGCAGCCAAAATCCAGCCCACATGTGGGAGAATCTCAAGAGCAGGGGGTGGAGCAAGCCAGGCCTCAAACCACGAGAAGCTCCAGCCCAAAAGGCAGCCAAAATGCAGCCCACATCGGGGAGAATATCAAGAGCAGGGGGTGGAGCAAGCCAGGCCTCAAACCAGGAGAAGCTCCAGCCCAAAAGGCAGCCAAAATCCAGCCCACATCCGGGAGAATCTCAAGAGCAGGGGTTGGAGCAAGCCAGGCCTCAAACCCCGAGAAGCTACAGACCAAAAGGCAGCCAAAATCCAGCCCACATCCGGGAGCATATCAAGAGCGGGGGGTTCGAGCAAGCCAGGCCTCAAACCACGAGAAGCTCCAGCCCAAAAGGCAGCCAAAATGCAGCCCACATCCGGGAGAATCTCAAGAGCAGGGGGTGGAGCAAGGCAGGCCTCAAACCACGAGAAGCTCCAGCCCAAAATAAAGCCAAAATCCAGCCCACCTCCGGGAGAATCTCAATAGCAGGGGGTGGAGCAAGCCAGGCCTCAAACCACGAGAAGCTCCAGCCCAAAAGGCATCCAAAATGCAGCCCACATCCAGGAGAATCTCAAGAGCAGGTGGTGGAGCAAGCCAGGGCTCAAACCACGAGAAGCTCCAGTCCAAAATGCAGCCAAAATGCAGCTCACATCCGGGAGAATCTCAAGAGCAGGGGTTGGAGCAAGCCAGTCCTTAAAAACCACGAGAAGCTCCAGCCCAAAAGGCAGCCAAACTCCAGCCCACCTCCGGGAGAATCTCAAGAGCAGGGGGTGGAGCAAGCCAGGCCTCAAACCACGAGAAGCTCCAGCCCAAAATTCAGCCAAAATGCAGCCCACCTGGAGGAGAATCTCAAGAGCAGGGGGTGGAGCAAGGCAGGCCTCAAACCACGAGAAGCTCCAGCCCAAAAGGCAGCCAAACTCCAGCCCACCTCCGAGAGAATCTCAAGAGCAGGGGGTGGAGCAAGCCAGGCCTCAAACCACAAGAAGCTCCAGCCCAAAAGGCAGCCAAAATGCAGCCCACATCCGGGAGAATATCAAGAGCAGGGGGTGGAGCAAGCCAGGCCTCAAACCACGAGAAGCTCCAGCCCAAAAGGCAGCCAAAATCCAGCCCACCTCCGGCAGAATATCAAGAGCAGGGGATGGAGCAAGCCAGGCCTCAAACCCCGAGAAGCTACAGACCAAAAGGCAGCCAAAATCCAGCCCACATCCGGGAGAATATCAAGAGCAGGGGGTTCGAGCAAGCCAGGCCTCAAACCACGAGAAGCTCCAGCCCAAAAGGTAGCCAAAATGCAGCCCACATCCGGGAGAATCTCAAGAGCAGGGGGTGGAGCAAGCCAGGCCTCAAACCACGAGAAGCTTCAGCCCAAAAGGCAGCCAAACTCCAGCTCACCTCCGGGAGAATCTCAAGAGCAGGGTGTGGAGCAAGCCAGGCCTCAAACCACGAGAAGCTCCAGCCCAAAAGGCAGCCAAACTCCAGCCCACATCCGGGAGAATCTCAAGAGCAGGGCGTGGAGCAAGCCAGGCCTCAAACCACGAGAAGCTCCAACCCAAAAGGCAGCCAAAATCCAGCTCACATCCAGGAGAATCTCAAGAGCAGGGGTTGGAGCAAGCCAGGCCTCAAACCTCGAGAACCTCCAGCCCAAAATGCAGCCATAATCCAGCCCACATCCGGGAGAATCTCAAGAGCAGGGGGTGGAGCAAGCCAGGCCTCAAACCACGAGAAGCTCCAGCCCAAAATGCCGCCAAAATCCAGCCCACCTCCACGAGAATCTCAAGAGCAGGGGGTGGAGCAAGCCAGGCCTCAAACCACGAGAAGCTCCAGCCCAAAAGGCAGCCAAACTCCAGCCCACATCCAGGAGAATAACAAGAGCAGGGGGTGGAGCAAGCCAGGCCTCAAACCACGAGAAGCTCCAGCCCAAAAGGCAGCCAAAATCCAGCCCACATCCGGGAGGAACTCAAGAGCAGGGGGTGGAGCAAGCCAGGCCTCAAACCACGAGAATCTCCAGCCCAAAATGCAGCCAAAATCCAGCCCACCTCCGGGAGAATCTCAAGAGCAGGGGCTGGAGGAAGCCAGGGCTAAACCACGAGAAGCTCCAGCCCAAGTATCAGCCAAAATGCAGCCCACATACGGGAGAATCTCAAGAGCAGGGGGTGGAGCAAGCCAGGCCTCAAACCACGAGAAGCTCCAGCCCAAAAGGCAGCCAAAATGCAGCCCACATCCGGGAGAATCTCAAGAGCAGGGGGTGGAGCAAGCCAGGCCTCAAACCAGGAGAAGCTCCAGCCCAAAAGGCATCCAAAATGCAGCCCACATCCAGGAGAATCTCAAGAGCAGGTGGTGGAGCAAGCCAGGGCTCAAACCACGAGAAGCTCCAGTCCAAAAGGCAGCCAAAATGCAGCCCACATGCGGGAGAATCTCAAGAGCAGGGGGTGGAGCAAGCCAGGCCTCAAACCACGAGAAGCTCCAGCCCAAAAGGCAGCCAAAATGCAGCCCACATCCCGGACAATATCAAGAGCAGGGGGTGGAGCAAGGCAGGCCTCAAACCAGGTGAAGCTCCAGCCCAAAAGGCAGCTAAAATGCAGCCCACATCGAGGAGAATCTCAAGAGCAGGGGGTGGAGCAAGCCAGGCCTCAAACCACGAGAAGCTCCAGCCCAAAAGGCAGCCAAACTCCAGCCCACATCCGGGAGAATCTCAAGAGCAGGGGTTGGAGCAAGCCAGGCCTCAAACCACGAGAAGCTCCAGCCCAAAATGCAGCCAAAATCCAGCCCACATCCGGGAGAATCTCAAGAGCAGGGGCTGGAGCAAGCCAGGCCTCAAACCATGAGAAGATCCAGCTCAAAATGCAGCGAAAATGCAGCCCACCTCCGGGAGAATATCAAGAGCACGGGGTTCGAGCAAGCCAGGCCTCAAACGTCGAGAACCTCCAGCCCAAAATGCAGCCATAATCCAGCCCACATCCGGGAGAATCTCAAGAGCAGGGGGTGGAGCAAGCCAGGCCTCAAACCACGAGAAGCTCCAGCCCAAAAGGCAGCCAAAATGCAGCCCACGTCCGGGAGAATATCAAGAGCAGGGGATGGAGCAAGGCAGGCCTCAAACCAGGTGAAGCTCCAGCCCAAAAGGCAGCCAAACTCCAGCCCACCTCCGAGAGAATCTCAAGAGCAGGGTGTGGAGCAAGCCATGCCTGAAACCACGAGAAGCTCCAGCTCAAAAGGCAGCCAAAATGCAGCCCACATCCGAGAGAATCTCAAGAGAAGGGGGTGGAGCAAGCCAGGCCTCAAACCACGAGAAGCTCCAGCCCAAAAGGCAGCCAAAATCCAGCCCACATCCGGGAGAATCTCAAGAGCAGGGTGTGGACCAAGCCAGGCCTCAAACCACGAGAATCTCCAGCCCAAAAGACAGCCAAAATGCAGCCCACATCCAGGACAATATCAAGAGCAGGGGGTGGAGCAAGCCAGGCCTCAAACCACGAGAAGCTCCAGCCCAAAAGGCAGCCAAACTCCAGCCCACCTCCGGGAGAATCTCAAGAGCAGGGGTTGGAGCAAGCCAGGCCTCAAACCACGAGAAGCTCCAGCCCAAAAGGCAGCCAAAATGCAGCCCACATCCGGGAGAATCTCAAGAGCAGGGGCTGGAGCAAGCCAGGCCTCAAACAATGAGAAGATCCAGCTCAAAATGCAGCGAAAATGCAGCCCACCTCTGGGAGAATATCAAGAGCAGGGGGTTCGAGCAAGCCAGGCCTCAAACCACGAGAAGCTCCAGCCCAAAAGGCAGGCAAACTCCAGCCCACCTCCGGGAGAATCTCAAGAGCAGGGGGTGGAGCAAGCCAGGCCTCAAACCACGAGAAGCTCCAGCCCAAAATGCAGCCAAAATCCAGCCCACCTCCGGGAGAATATCAAGAGCAGGGGGTGGAGCAAGCCAGGCCTCAAACCACGAGAAGCTCCAGCCCAAAAGGCAGCCAAAATCCAGCCCACATCCGGGAGAATCTCAAGAGCAGGGGCTGGAGCAAGCCAGGCCTCAAACCATGAGAAGATCCAGCTCAAAATGCAGCGAAAATGCAGCCCACCTCTGGGAGAATATCAAGAGCAGGGGGTTCGAGCAAGCCAGGCCTCAAACCACGAGAAGCTCCAGCCCAAAATGCAGGCAAACTCCAGCCCACCTCCGGGAGAATCTCAAGAGCAGGGGGTGGAGCAAGCCAGGCCTCAAACCACGAGAACCTCCAGCCCAAAAGGCAGCCAAAATCCAGCTCACATCCAGGAGAATCTCAAGAGAAGGGGGTGGAGCAAGCCAGGCCTCAAACCAGGAGAAGCTCCAGCCCAAAAGGCAGCCAAAATGCAGCCCACATGCGGGAGAATCTCAAGAGCACGGGGTGGAGCAAGCCATGCCTGAAACCACGAGAAGCTCCAGCCCAAAAGGCAGCCAAAATGCAGCCCACCTCCGGGAGAATCTCAAGAGCAGGGGGTGGAGCAAGCCAGGCCTCAAACAATGAGACGATCCAGCTCAAAATGCAGCGAAAATGCAGCCCACCTCTGGGAGAATATCAAGAGCAGGGGGTTCGAGCAAGCCAGGCCTCAAACCACGAGAAGCTCCAGCCCAAAAGGCAGCCAAAATCCAGCCCACCTCCGGGAGAATCTCAAGAGCAGGGTGTGGACCAAGCCAGGCCTCAAACCACGAGAGTCTCCAGCCCAAAAGACAGCCAAAATGCAGCCCACATCCAGGACAATATCAAGAGCAGGGGGTGGAGCAAGCCAGGCCTCAAACCACGAGAAGCTCCAGCCCAAAAGGCAGCCAAACTCCAGCCCACCTCCGGGAGAATCTCAAGAGCAGGGGGTGGAGCAAGCCAGGCCTCAAACCACGAGAAGCTCCAGCCCAAAAGGCAGCCAAAATGCAGCCCACATCCGGGAGAATCTCAAGAGCAGGGGCTGGAGCAAGCCAGGCCTCAAACAATGAGAAGATCCAGCTCAAAATGCAGCGAAAATGCAGCCCACCTCTGGGAGAATATCAAGAGCAGGGGGTTCGAGCAAGCCAGGCCTCAAACCACGAAAAGCTCCAGCCCAAAAGGCAGCCAAACTCCAGCCCACCTCCGGGAGAATCTCAAGAGCAGGGGTTGGAGCAAGCCAGGCCTCAAACCACGAGAAGCTCCAGCCCAAAAGGCAGCCAAAATGCAGCCCACATCCGGGAGAATCTCAAGAGCAGGGGCTGGAGCAAGCCAGGCCTCAAACAATGAGAAGATCCAGCTCAAAATGCAGCGAAAATGCAGCCCACCTCTGGGAGAATATCAAGAGCAGGGGGTTCGAGCAAGCCAGGCCTCAAACCAGGAGAAGCTCCAGCCCAAAAGGCAGGTAAACTCCAGCCCACCTCCGGGAGAATCTCAAGAGCAGGGGGTGGAGCAAGCCAGGCCTCAAACCACGAGAAGCTCCAGCCCAAAATGCAGGCAAACTCCAGCCCACCTCCGGGAGAATCTCAAGAGCAGGGGGTGGAGCAAGCCAGGCCTCAAACCACGAGAAGCTCCAGCCCAAAAGGCAGCCAAAATCCAGCCCACATCCGGGAGAATCTCAAGAGCAGGGGCTGGAGCAAGCCAGGCCTCAAACCATGAGAAGATCCAGCTCAAAATGCAGCGAAAATGCAGCCCACCTCTGGGAGAATATCAAGAGCAGGGGGTTCGAGCAAGCCAGGCCTCAAACCACGAGAAGCTCCAGCCCAAAATGCAGGCAAACTCCAGCCCACCTCCGGGAGAATCTCAAGAGCAGGGGGTGGAGCAAGCCAGGCCTCAAACCACGAGAAGCTCCAGCCCAAAAGGCAGCCAAAATCCAGCTCACATCCAGGAGAATCTCAAGAGAAGGGGGTGGAGCAAGCCAGGCCTCAAACCAGGAGAAGCTCCAGCCCAAAAGGCAGCCAAAATTCAGCCCACATGCGGGAGAATCTCAAGAGCAGGGTGTGGAGCAAGCCATGCCTGAAACCACGAGAAGCTCCAGCTCAAAAGGCAGCCAAAATGCAGCCCACATCCGGGAGAATCTCAAGAGAAGGGGGTGGAGCAAGCCAGGCCTCAAACCACGAGAAGCTCCAGCCCAAAAGGCAGCCAAAATGCAGCCCTCATGCGGGAGAATCTCAAGAGCAGGGGGTGGAGCAAGCCAGGCCTCAAGCCACGAGAAGCTCCAGCCCAAAAGGCAGCCAAAATGCAGCCCACATCCGGGAGAAACTCAAGAGCAGGGTGTGGACCAAGCCAGGCCTCAAACCACGAGAATCTCCAGCCCAAAAGGCAGCCAAAATGCAGCCCACATCCAGGACAATATCAAGAGCAGGGGGTGGAGCAAGCCAGGCCTCAAACCACGAGAAGCTCCAGCCCAAAAGGCAGCCAAAATGCAGCCCACATCCGGGAGAATCTCAAGAGCAGGGGCTGGAGCAAGCCAGGCCTCAAACAATGAGAAGCTCCAGCTCAAAATGCAGCGAAAATGCAGCCCACCTCTGGGAGAATATCAAGACCAGGGGGTTCGAGCAAGCCAGGCCTCAAACCACGAGAAGCTCCAGCCCAAAAGGCAGGCAAACTCCAGCCCACCTCCGGGAGAATCTCAAGAGCAGGGGGTGGAGCAAGCCAGGCCTCAAACCACGAGAAGCTCCAGCCCAAAATGCAGCCAAAATCCAGCCCACATCCGGGAGAATCTCAAGAGCAGGGGCTGGCGCAAGCCAGGCCTCAAACCATGAGAAGATCCAGCTCAAAATGCAGCGAAAATGCAGCCCACCTCTGGGAGAATATGAAGAGCAGGGGGTTCGAGCAAGCCAGGCCTCAAACCACGAGAAGCTCCAGCCCAAAAAGCAGGCAAAATCCAGCCCACATCCGGGAGAATCTCAAGAGCAGGGGGTGGAGCAAGCCAGGCCTCAAACCACGAGAAGCTTCAGCCCAAAAGGCAGCCAAACTCCAGCTCACCTACGGGAGAATTTCAAGAGCAGGGGGTGGAGCAAGCCAGGCCTCAAACCACGAGAAGCTCCAGCCCAAAAGGCAGCCAAAATGCAGCCCACATCCGGGAGAATCTCAAGAGCAGGGGGTGGAGCAAGCCAGGCCTCAAACCAGGAGAAGCTCCAGCCCAAAATGCAGCCAAAATGCAGCCCACATCCGGGAGAATATCAAGAGCAGGGGTTGGAGCAAGGAGGCCTCAAACCACGAGAAGCTCCAGCCCAAGTATCAGCCAAAATGCAGCCCACATCCGGGAGAATCTCAAGAGCAGGGGGTGGAGCAAGCCAGGCCTCAAACCACGAGAAGCTCCAGCCCAAAAGGCAGCCAAACTCCAGCCCACCTCCGGGAGAATCTCAAGAGCAGGGGGTGGAGCAAGCCAGGCCTCAAACCACAAGAAGATCCAGCCCAAATGGCAGCCAAAATGCAGCGCACATCCGGGACAATATCAATAGCAGGGGATGGAGCAAGCCAGGCCTCAAACCACGAGAAGCTCCAGCCCAAAAGGCAGCCAAAATGCAGCACACATCCGGGATAAAATCAAGAGCAGGGGGTGGAGCAAGCCAGGCCTCAAACCACGAGAATCTCCAGCCCAAAAGGCAGCCACAATGCAGCCCACATCCGGGAGAATGTCAAGAGCAGGGGGTGGAGCAAGGCAGGCCTCAAACCACAAGAAGCCCCAGCCCAAAATGCAGCGAAAATGCAGCCCACATCTGGGAGAATCTCAAGAGCAGGTGGTGGAGCAAGCCAGGCCTCAAACCACGAGAAGCTCCAGCCCAAAAGGCAGCCAAACTCCAGCCCACATCCGGGACAATCTCAAGAGCAGGGGGTGGAGCAAGCCAGGCCTCAAACCAGGAGAAGCTCCAGCCCAAAAGGCAGCCAAAATGCAGCCCACATTCGGGAGAATCTCAAGAGCAGGGGGTGGAGCAAGCCAGGCCTCAAACCACGAGAAGCTCCAACACAAAATGCAGCCAAAATCCAGCCCACATCCGGGAGAAAATCAAGAGCAGGGGGTGGAGCAAGCCAGGCCTCAAACCACGAGAAGCTCCAGCCCAAAATGCAGCCAAAATGCAGCCCACATCCGGGAGAATATCAAGAGCAGGGGGTGGAGCAAGCCAGGGCTAAAACCACGAGAAGCTCCAGCCCAAAAGAAAGCCAAAATCCAGCCCACATCCGGGAGAATCTCAAGAGCAGGGGGTGGAGCAAGCCAGGCCTCAAACCACGAGAAGCTCCAGCCCAAAATGCAGCCAAAATCCAGCACACATCCGGGATAAAATCAAGAGCAGGGGGTGGAGCAAGCCAGGCCTCAAACCACGAGAAGCTCCAGCCCAAAAGGCAGCCAAAATGCAGCCCACATCCGGGAGAATATCAAGAGCAGGGGGTGGAGCAAGCCAGGACTCAAACCACGAGAAGCTCCAGCCCAAAAGGCAGCCATAATCCAGCCCACATCCCTGGAGAATCTCAATAGCAGGGTGTGGAGCAAGGCAGGCCTCAAACCACGAGAATCTCCAGCCCAAAATGCAGCCAAAATCCAGCCCACGTCCGGGAGAATCTCAATAGCAGGGGGTGGAGCAAGCCAGGCCTCAAACCACGAGAAGCTCCAGCCCAAAATGTAGCCAAAATCCAGGCCACATCCGGGAGAATCTCAAGAGCAGGGGGTGAAGCAAGCCAGGCCTCAAACCACGAGAAGCTCCAGCCCAAAAGGCAGCCAAAATCCAGATCACATCCGGGAGAATATCAAGAGCAGGTGTTGGAGCAAGCCAGGCCTCAAACCACGAGAAGCTCCAGCCCAAAATGCAGCCAAAATCCAGCACACATCCGGGAGAATCTCAAGAGCAGGGGTTGGAGCAAGCCAGGCCTCAAACCACGAGAAGCTCCAGCCCAAAAGAAAGCCAAAATCCAGCCCACATCCGGGAGAATCTCAAGAGCAGGGGGTGGAGCAAGCCAGGCCTCAAACCACGAGAAGCTCCAGCCCAAAATGCAGCCAAAATCCAGCACACATCCGGGATAAAATCAAGAGCAGGGGGTGGAGCAAGCCAGGCCTCAAACCACGAGAAGCTCCAGCCCAAAAGGCAGCCAAAATGCAGCCCACATCAGGGAGAATCTCAAGAGCAGGGGGTGGAGCAAGCCAGGCCTCAAACCACGAGAAGCCCCAGCCCAAAATGCAGTGAAAATGCAGCCCACATCTGGGAGAATCTCAAGAGCAGGGGGTGGAGCAAGCCAGGGCTCAAACCACGAGAAGCTCCAGCCCGAAAGGCAGCTAAAATCCAGCCCACATCCGGGAGAATCTCAAGAGCAGGGGGTGGAGCAAGCCAGGCCTCAAACCACGAGAAGCTCCAGCCCAAAATGCAGCCAAAATCCAGCCCACATCCGGGAGAAAATCAAGAGCAGGGGGTGGAGCAAGCCAGGCCTCAAACCACGAGAAGCTCCAGCCCAAAAAGCAGCCAAAATGCAGCCCACATCCGGGAGAATCTCAAGAGCAGGGGGTGGAGCAAGCCAGGCCTCAAACCATGAGAAGCTCCAGCCCAAAAGGCAGCCAAAATGCAGCCCACATCCAGGAGAATCTCAAGAGCAGGTGGTGGAGCAAGCCAGGCCTCAAACCACGAGAAGCTCCAGCCCAAAAGACAGCCAAACTCCAGCCCACCTCCGGGAGAATCTCAAGAGCAGGGGGTGGAGCAAGCCAGGCCTCAAACCACGAGAAGCTCCAGCTCAAAAGGCAGCCAAAATGCAGCCCACATCCAGGAGAATTTCAAGAGCAGGGGGTGGAGCAGGACAGGCCTCAAACCACGAGAAGCTCCAGCCCAAAATGCAGCCAAAATCCAGCCCACGTCTGGGAGAATCTCAAGAGCAGGGGGTGGAGCAAGTCAGGCCTCAAACCACGAGAAGCTCCAGCCCAAAATGTAGCCAAAATCCAGGCCACATCCGGGAGAATCTCAAGAGCAGGGGGTGAAGCAAGCCAGGCCTCAAACCACGAGAAGCTCCAGCCCAAAAGGCAGCCAAAATGCAGCCCTCATGCGGGAGAATCTCAAGAGCAGGGGGTGGAGCAAGCCAGGCCTCAAACCACGAGAAGCTCCAGCCCAAAATGCAGCCAAAATCCAGCCCACATCCGGGAGAAAATCAAGAGCAGGGGGTGGAGCAAGCCAGGCCTCAAACCAGGAGAAGCTCCAGCCCAAAATGCAGCCAAAATACAGCCCACATCCGGGAGAATATCAAGAGCAGGGGTTGGAGCAAGCCAGGCCTCAAACCACGAGAAGCTCCAGCCCAAAATAAAGCCAAAATCCAGCCCACATCCGGGATAAAATCATGAGCAGGGTGAGGAGGAAGGCAGGCCTCAAACCAGGAGAAGCTCCAGCCCAAAAGGCAGCCAAAATCCAGCCCACATCCGGGAGAATCTCAAGAGCAGGGGGTGGAGCAAGCCAGGCCTCAAACCACGAGAAGCTCCAGCCCAAAAGGCAGCCAAACTCCAGCCCACATCCGGGAGAATCTCAAGAGCAGGGGGTGGAGCAAGCCAGGCCTCAAACCACGAGAAGCTCCAGCCCAAAATGCAGCCAAAATCCAGCCCACATCCAGGAGAATCTCAAGAGCAGGGGGTGGAGCAAGCCAGGCCTCAAACCACGAGAAGCTCCAGCCCAAAAGGCAGCCAAACTCCAGCCCACCTCCAGGAGAATCTCAAGAGCAGGGGGTGGAGCAAGCCAGGCCTCAAACCACGAGAAGCTCCAGCTCAAAAGGCAGCCAAAATGCAGCCCACATCCAGGAGAATTTCAAGAGCAGGGGGTGGAGCAGGACAGGCCTCAAACCACGAGAATCTCCAGCCCAAAATGCAGCCAAAATCCAGCCCACGTCCGGGAGAATCTCAAGAGCAGGGGGTGAAGCAAGCCAGGCCTCAAACCACGAGAAGCTCCAGCCCAAAAGGCAGCCAAAATGCAGCCCACGTCCGGGAGAATCTCAAGAGCAGGGGGTGAAGCAAGCCAGGCCTCAAACCACGAGAAGCTCCAGCCCAAAATGTAGCCAAAATCCAGGCCACATCCGGGAGAATCTCAAGAGCAGGGGGTGAAGCAAGCCAGGCCTCAAACCACGAGAAGCTCCAGCCCAAAAGGCAGCCAAAATCCAGATCACATCCGGGAGAATATCAAGAGCAGGTGTTGGAGCAAGCCAGGCCTCAAACCACGAGAAGCTCCAACACAAAATGCAGCCAAAATCCAGCCCACATCCGGGAGAAAATCAAGAGCAGGGGGTGGAGCAAGCCAGGCCTCAAACCACGAGAAGCTACAGCCCAAAATGCAGCCAAAATGCAGCCCACATCCGGGAGAATATCAAGAGCAGGGGTTGGAGCAAGCCAGGCCTCAAACCACGAGAAGCTCCAGCCCAAAATAAAGCCAAAATGCAGCCCACATCCGGGAGAATCTCAAGAGCAGGGGGTGGAGCAAGCCAGGCCTCAAACCACGAGAAGCTCCAGCCCAAAAGGCAGCCAAAATCCAGCACACATCCGGGATAAAATCAAGAGCAGGGGGTGGAGCAAGCCAGGCCTCAAACCACGAGAAGCTCCAGCCCAAAAGGCAGCCAAAATGCAGCCCACATCAGGGAGAATCTCAAGAGCAGGGGGTGGAGCAAGCCAGGCCTCAAACCACGAGAAGCCCCAGCCCAAAATGCAGTGAAAATGCAGCCCACATCTGGGAGAATCTCAAGAGCAGGGGGTGGAGCAAGCCAGGCCTCAAACCACGAGAAGCTCCAGCCCAAAAGGCAGCCATAATCCAGCCCACATCCGGGAGAATATCAAGAGTAGGGGGTGGAGCAAGCCAGGGCTCAAACCACGAGAAGCTCCAGCCCAAAAGGCAGCCAAACTCCAGCCCGCATCCGGGAGAATCTCAAGAGCAGGGGGTGGAGCAAGCCAGGCCTCAAACCACGACAAGCTCCAGCCCAAATGGCAGCCAAAATCCAGACCATATGCGGGAGAATCTCAAGAGCAGGGGGTGGAGCAAGCCAGGCCTCAAACCACGAGAAGCTCCAGCCCGAAAGGCAGCTAAAATCCAGCCCACATCCGGGAGAATATCAAGAGCAGGGGGTGGAGCAAGCCAGGCCTCAAACCACGAGAAGCTCCAGCCCAAAAGGCAGCCAAAATGCACCCCACCTCCGGGAGAAAATCAAGAGCAGGGTGAGGAGGAAGGCAGGCCTCAAACCACGAGAAGCTCCAGCCCAAAATGCAGCCAAACTCCAGCCCACATCCGGGAGAATATCAAGAGCAGGGTGAGGAGGAAGGCAGGCCTCAAACCACGAGAAGCTCCAGCCCAAAAGGCAGCCAAAATGCAGCCCACATCCGGGAGAATCTCAAGAGCAGGGGGTGGAGCAAGCCAGGCCTCAAACCACGAGAAGCTCCAGCCCAAAAAGCAGCCAAAATGCAGCCCACATCCGGGAGAATCTCAAGAGCAGGGGGTGGAGCAAGCCAGGCCTCAAACCACGAGAAGCTCCAGCCCAAAAGGCAGCCAAAATGCAGCCCACATCCAGGAAAATCTCAAGAGCAGGTGGTGTAGCAAGCCAGGCCTCAAACCACGAGAAGCTCCAGCCCAAAAGACAGCCAAACTCCAGCCAACCTCCGGGAGAATTTCAAGAGCAGGGGCTGGAGCAGGACAGGCCTCAAACCACGAGAATCTCCAGCCCAAAATGCAGCCAAAATCCAGCCCACGTCTGGGAGAATCTCAACAGCAGGGGGTGGAGCAAGTCAGGCCTCAAACCACGAGAAGCTCCAGCCCAAAATGTAGCCAAAATCCAGGCCACATGCGGGAGAATCTCAAGAGCAGGGGGTGAAGCAAGCCAGGCCTCAAACCACGAGAAGCTCCAGCCCAAAAGGCAGCCAAAATCCAGCTCACATCCGGGAGAATATCAAGAGCAGGTGTTGGAGCAAGCCAGGCCTCAAACCACGAGAAGCTCCAGCCCAAAATGCAGCCAAAATCCAGCCCACATCCGGGAGAAAATCAAGAGCAGGGGGTGGAGCAAGCCAGGCCTCAAACCAGGAGAAGCTCCAGCCCAAAATGCAGCCAAAATGCAGCCCACATCCGGGAGAATATCAAGAGCAGGGGTTGGAGCAAGCCAGGCCTCAAACCACGAGAAGCTCCAGCCCAAAATAAAGCCAAAATCCAGCCCACATCCGGGATAAAATCAAGAGCAGGGTGAGGAGGAAGGCAGGCCTCAAACCAGGAGAAGCTCCAGCCCAAAAGGCAGCCAAAATCCAGCCCACATCCGGGAGAATATCAAGAGCAGGGGGTGGAGCAAGCCAGGCCTCAAACCACGAGAAGCTCCAGCCCAAAAGGCAGCCAAACTCCAGCCCACATCCGTGAGAATCTCAAGAGCAGGGGGTGGAGCAAGCCAGGCCTCAAACCACGAGAAGCTCCAGCCCAAAACGCAACCAAAATGCAGCCCACATCCGGGAGAATCTCAAGAGCAGGGGGTGGAGCAAGCCAGGCCTCAAACCACGAGAATCTCCAGCCCAAAATGTAGCCAAAATCCAGGCCACATCCGTGAGAATCTCAAGAGCAGGGGGTGGAGCAAGCCAGGCCTCAAACCACGAGAAGCTCCAGCCCAAAACGCAACCAAAATCCAGCCCACGTCTGGGAGAATCTCAAGAGCAGGGGGTGGAGCAAGTCAGGCCTCAAACCACGAGAAGCTCCAGCCCAAAATGTAGCCAAAATCCAGGCCACATCCGGGAGAATCTCAAGAGCAGGGGGTGAAGCAAGCCAGGCCTCAAACCACGAGAAGCTCCAGCCGAAAAGGCAGCCAAAATCCAGCTCACATCCGGGAGAATCTCAAGAGCAGGTGTTGGAGCAAGCCAGGCCTCAAACCACGAGAAGCTCCAGCCCAAAATGCAGCCAAAATCCAGCCCACATCCGGGAGAAAATCAAGAGCAGGGGGTGGAGCAAGCCAGGCCTCAAACCAGGAGAAGCTCCAGCCCAAAATGCAGCCAAAATGCAGCCCACATCCGGGAGAATATCAAGAGCAGGGGTTGGAGCAAGCCAGGCCTCAAACCACGAGAAGCTCCAGCCCAAAATAAAGCCAAAATCCAGCCCACATCCGGGATAAAATCAACAGCAGGGTGAGGAGGAAGGCAGGCCTCAAACCAGGAGAAGCTCCAGCCCAAAAGGCAGCCAAAATCCAGCCCACATCCGGGAGAATCTCAAGAGCAGGGGGTGGAGCAAGCCAGGCCTCAAACCACGAGAAGCTCCAGCCCAAAAGGCAGCCAAACTCCAGCCCACATCCGGGAGAATCTCAAGAGCAGGGGGTGGAGCAAGCCAGGCCTCAAACCACGAGAAGCTCCAGCCCAAAACGCAACCAAAATGCAGCCCACATCCGGGAGAATCTCAAGAGCAGGGGGTGGAGCAAGCCAGGCCTCAAACCACGAGAATCTCCAGCCCAAAATGCAGCCAAAATCCAGCCCACGTCCGGGAGAATCTCAAGAGCAGGGGTTGGAGCAAGCCAGGCCTCAAACCAGGAGAAGCTCCAGCCCAAAATGTAGCCAAAATCCAGCCCACATCCGGGAGAATCTCAAGAGCAGGGGGTGAAGCAAGCCAGGCCTCAAACCACGAGAAGCTCCAGCCCAAAAGGCAGCCAAAATGCAGCCCACGTCCGGGAGAATCTCAAGAGCAGGGGGTGGAGCAAGCCAGGGCTCAAACCACGAGAAGCTCCAGCCCAAAATAAAGCCAAAATCCAGCACACATCCGGGAGAATCTCAAGAGCAGGGGGTGGAGCAAGCCAGGCCTCAAACCACGAGAAGCTCCAGCCCAAAATGCAGCCAAAATCCAGCCCACATCCGGGAGAAAATCAAGAGCAGGGGGTGGAGCAAGCCAGGCCTCAAACCAGGAGAAGCTCCAGCCCAAAATGCAGCCAAAATGCAGCCCACATCCGGGAGAATATCAAGAGCAGGGGTTGGAGCAAGCCAGGCCTCAAACCACGAGAAGATCCAGCCAAAAATAAAGCCAAAATCCAGCCCACATCCGGGATAAAATCAAGAGCAGGGTGAGGAGGAAGGCAGGCCTCAAACCAGGAGAAGCTCCAGCCCAAAAGGCAGCCAAAATCCAGCCCACATCCGGGAGAATCTCAAGAGCAGGGGGTGGAGCAAGCCAGGCCTCAAACCACGAGAAGCTCCAGCCCAAAAGGCAGCCAAACTCCAGCCCACCTCCGGGAGAATCTCAAGAGCAGGGGGTGGAGCAAGCCAGGCCTCAAACCACGAGAAGCTCCAGCCCAAAAAGCAGCCAAAATGCAGCCCACATCCGGGAGAATCTCAAGAGCAGGGGGTGGAGCAAGCCAGGCCTCAAACCACGAGAAGCTCCAGCCCAAAATGTAGCCAAAATCCAGGCCACATCCGTGAGAATCTCAAGAGCAGGGGGTGGAGCAAGCCAGGCCTCAAACCACGAGAAGCTCCAGCCCAAAACGCAACCAAAATCCAGCCCACGTCTGGGAGAATCTCAAGAGCAGGGGGTGGAGCAAGTCAGGCCTCAAACCACGAGAAGCTCCAGCCCAAAATGTAGCCAAAATCCAGGCCACATCCGGGAGAATCTCAAGAGCAGGGGGTGAAGCAAGCCAGGCCTCAAACCACGAGAAGCTCCAGCCGAAAAGGCAGCCAAAATCCAGCTCACATCCGGGAGAATCTCAAGAGCAGGTGTTGGAGCAAGCCAGGCCTCAAACCACGAGAAGCTCCAGCCCAAAATGCAGCCAAAATCCAGCCCACATCCGGGAGAAAATCAAGAGCAGGGGGTGGAGCAAGCCAGGCCTCAAACCAGGAGAAGCTCCAGCCCAAAATGCAGCCAAAATGCAGCCCACATCCGGGAGAATATCAAGAGCAGGGGTTGGAGCAAGCCAGGCCTCAAACCACGAGAAGCTCCAGCCCAAAATAAAGCCAAAATCCAGCCCACATCCGGGATAAAATCAACAGCAGGGTGAGGAGGAAGGCAGGCCTCAAACCAGGAGAAGCTCCAGCCCAAAAGGCAGCCAAAATCCAGCCCACCTCCGGGAGAATCTCAAGAGCAGGGGGTGGAGCAAGCCAGGCCTCAAACCACGAGAAGCTCCAGCCCAAAAGGCAGCCAAACTCCAGCCCACATCCGTGAGAATCTCAAGAGCAGGGGGTGGAGCAAGCCAGGCCTCAAACCACGAGAAGCTCCAGCCCAAAACGCAACCAAAATGCAGCCCACATCCGGGAGAATCTCAAGAGCAGGGGGTGGAGCAAGCCAGGCCTCAAACCACGAGAATCTCCAGCCCAAAATGCAGCCAAAATCCAGCCCACGTCCGGGAGAATCTCAAGAGCAGGGGTTGGAGCAAGCCAGGCCTCAAACCAGGAGAAGCTCCAGCCCAAAATGTAGCCAAAATCCAGCCCACATCCGGGAGAATCTCAAGAGCAGGGGGTGAAGCAAGCCAGGCCTCAAACCACGAGAAGCTCCAGCCCAAAAGGCAGCCAAAATGCAGCCCACGTCCGGGAGAATCTCAAGAGCAGGGGGTGGAGCAAGCCAGGGCTCAAACCACGAGAAGCTCCAGCCCAAAAGAAAGCCAAAATCCAGCCCACATCCGGGAGAATCTCAAGAGCAGGGGGTGGAGCAAGCCAGGCCTCAAACCTCGAGAAGCTCCAGCCCAAAATGCAGCCAAACTCCAGCCCACCTCCGTGAGAATCTCAAGAGCAGGGGGTGGAGCAAGCCAGGCCTCAAACCACGAGAAGCTCCAGCCCAAAAGGCAGCCATAATCCAGCCGACATCTGGGAGAATCTCAAGAGTAGGGGGTGGAGCAAGCCAGGCCTCAAACCACGGGAAGCTCCAGTTCAAAAGGCAGCCAAAATGCAGCCCACCTCCGGGAGAATCTCAAGAGCAGGGGCTGGAGCAAGCCAGGCCTCAAACCACGAGAAGCTCCAGCCCAAACGGCAGCCAAACTCCAGCCCACATCCGGGAGAATCTCAAGAGCAGGGGCTGGAGCAAGCCAGGCCTCAAACCACGAGAAGCTCCAGCCCAAAATGCAGCCAAACTCCAGCCCACCTCCGTGAGAATCTCAAGAGCAGGGGGTGGAGCAAGCCAGTCCTCAAACCTCGAGAAGCTCCAGCCCAAAATGCAGCCAAACTCCAGCCCACCTCCGTGAGAATCTCAAGAGCAGGGGGTGGAGCAAGCCAGGCCTCAAACCACGAGAAGCTCCAGCCCAAAAGGCAGCCATAATCCAGCCGACATCTGGGAGAATCTCAAGAGTAGGGGGTGGAGCAAGCCAGGCCTCAAACCACGGGAAGCTCCAGTTCAAAAGGCAGCCAAAATGCAGCCCACCTCCGGGAGAATCTCAAGAGCAGGGGCTGGAGCAAGCCAGGCCTCAAACCACGAGAAGCTCCAGCCCAAAATGCAGTGAAAATGCAGCCCACATCAGGGAGAATCTCAAGAGCAGGGGGTGGAGCAAGCCAGGCCTCAAACCACGAGAAGCTCCAGCCCAAAAGAAAGCCAAAATCCAGCCCACATCCGGGAGAATCTCAAGAGCAGGGGGTGGAGCAAGCCAGGCCTCAAACCACGAGAAGCTCCAGCCCAAAAGGCAGCCAAAATCCAGACCACATGCTGGAGAATCTCAAGAGCAGGGGTTGGAGCAAGCCAGGCCTCAAACCACGAGAATCTCCAGCCCAAAATGCAGCCACAATGCAGCCCACATCCGGGAGAATCTCAAGAGCAGGGGGTGGAGCAAGCCAGGCCTCAAACCACGAGAAGCTCCACCCCAAAATGCAGCCAAAATCCAGCCCACATCCAGGAGAATCTCAAGAGCAGGGGGTGGAGCAAGCCAGGCCTCAAACCACGAGAAGCTCCAGCCCAAAAGGCAGCCAAACTCCAGCCCACCTCCGGGAGAATCTCAAGAGCAGGGGGTGGAGCAAGCCAGGCCTCAAACCACGAGAAGCTCCAGCTCAAAAGGCAGCCAAAATGCAGCCCACATCCGGGAGAATTTCAAGAGCAGGGGGTGGAGCAGGACAGGCCTCAAACCACGAGAATCTCCAGCCCAAAATGCAGCCAAAATCCAGCCCACGTCCGGGAGAATCTCAAGAGCAGGGGGTGGAGCAAGCCAGGCCTCAAACCACGAGAAGCTCCAGCCCAAAATAAAGCCAAAATCCAGCCCACGTCCGGGAGAATCTCAAGAGCAGGGGGTGGAGCAAGCCAGGCCTCAAACCACGAGAAGCTCCAGCCCAAAAGGCAGCCAAAATCCAGCCCACATCCGGGAGAATCTCAAGAGCAGGGGGTGAAGCAAGCCAGGCCTCAAACCATGAGAAGCTCCAGCCCAAAAGGCAGCCAAAATGCAGCCCACATCCAGGAGAATCTCAAGAGCAGGTGGTGGAGGAAGCCAGGCCTCAAACCACGAGAAGCTCCAGCCCAAAAGACAGCCAAACTCCAGCCCACCTCCGGGAGAATCTCGAGAGCAGGGGGTGGAGCAAGCCAGGCCTCAAACCACGAGAAGCTCCAGCTCAAAAGGCAGCCAAAATGCAGCCCACATCCAGGAGAATTTCAAGAGCAGGGGGTGGAGCAGGACAGGCCTCAAACCACGACAATCTCCAGCCCAAAATGCAGCCAAAATCCAGCCCACGTCCGGGAGAATCTCAAGAGCAGGGGGTGGAGCAAGCCAGGCCTCAAACCACGAGAAGCTCCAGCCCAAAAGGCAGCCAAAATGCAGCCCACATCCGGGAGAATCTCAAGAGCAGGGGGTGAAGCAAGCCAGGCCTCAAACCACGAGAAGCTCCAGCCCAAAATGCAGCCAAAATGCAGCCCACATCCAGGAGAATCTCAAGAGCAGGTGGTGGAGGAAGCCAGGCCTCAAACCACGAGAAGCTCCAGCCCAAAAGACAGCCAAACTCCAGCCCACCTCCGGGAGAATCTCAAGAGCAGGGGGTGGAGCAAGCCAGGCCTCAAACCACGAGAAGCTCCAGCTCAAAAGGCAGCCAAAATGCAGCCCACATCCAGGAGAATTTCAAGAGCAGGGGGTGGAGCAGGACAGGCCTCAAACCACGAGAATCTCCAGCCCAAAATGCAGCCAAAATCCAGCCCACGTCCGGGAGAATCTCAAGAGCAGGGGGTGGAGCAAGCCAGGCCTCAAACCACGAGAAGCTCCAGCCCAAAATGTAGCCAAAATCCAGCCCACATCCGGGAGAATCTCAAGAGCAGGGGGTGAAGCAAGCCAGGCCTCAAACCACGAGAAGCTCCAGCCCAAAAGGCAGCCAAAATGCAGCCCACGTCCGGGAGAATCTCAAGAGCAGGGGGTGGAGCAAGCCAGGGCTCAAACCACGAGAAGCTCCAGCCCAAAAGAAAGCCAAAATCCAGCCCACATCCGGGAGAATCTCAAGAGCAGGGGGTGGAGCAAGCCAGTCCTCAAACCTCGAGAAGCTCCAGCCCAAAATGCAGCCAAACTCCAGCCCACCTCCGGGAGAATCTCAAGAGCAGGGGGTGGAGCAAGCCAGGCCTCAAACCACGAGAAGCTCCAGCCCAAAAGTCAGCCATAATCCAGCCGACATCTGGGAGAATCTCAAGAGTAGGGGGTGGAGCAAGCCAGGCCTCAAACCACGGGAAGCTCCAGTTCAAAAGGCAGCCAAAATGCAGCCCACCTCCGGGAGAATCTCAAGAGCAGGGGCTGGAGCAAGCCAGGCCTCAAACCACGAGAAGCTCCAGCCCAAACGGCAGCCAAACTCCAGCCCACATGCTGGAGAATCTCAAGAGCAGGGGCTGGAGCAAGCCAGGCCTCAAACCACGAGAAGCTCCAGCCCAAAATGCAGTGAAAATGCAGCCCACATCAGGGAGAATCTCAAGAGCAGGGGTGGAGCAAGCCAGGCCTCAAACCACGAGAAGCTCCAGCCCAAACGGCAGCCAAACTCCAGCCCACATCCGGGAGAATCTCAAGAGCAGGGGCTGGAGCAAGCCAGGCCTCAAACCACGAGAAGCTCCAGCCCAAAATGCAGCCAAAATCCAGCCCACGTCCGGGAGAATCTCAAGAGCAGGGGGTGGAGCAAGCCAGGCCTCAAACCACGAGAAGCTCCAGCCCAAAATAAAGCCAAAATCCAGCCCACGTCCGGGAGAATCTCAAGAGCAGGGGGTGGAGCAAGCCAGGCCTCAAACCACGAGAAGCTCCAGCCCAAAAGGCAGCCAAAATCCAGCCCACATCCGGGAGAATCTCAAGAGCAGGGGGTGAAGCAAGCCAGGCCTCAAACCATGAGAAGCTCCAGCCCAAAAGGCAGCCAAAATGCAGCCCACATCCAGGAGAATCTCAAGAGCAGGTGGTGGAGGAAGCCAGGCCTCAAACCACGAGAAGCTCCAGCCCAAAAGACAGCCAAACTCCAGCCCACCTCCGGGAGAATCTCGAGAGCAGGGGGTGGAGCAAGCCAGGCCTCAAACCACGAGAAGCTCCAGCTCAAAAGGCAGCCAAAATGCAGCCCACATCCAGGAGAATTTCAAGAGCAGGGGGTGGAGCAGGACAGGCCTCAAACCACGACAATCTCCAGCCCAAAATGCAGCCAAAATCCAGCCCACGTCCGGGAGAATCTCAAGAGCAGGGGGTGGAGCAAGCCAGGCCTCAAACCACGAGAAGCTCCAGCCCAAAAGGCAGCCAAAATGCAGCCCACATCCGGGAGAATCTCAAGAGCAGGGGGTGAAGCAAGCCAGGCCTCAAACCACGAGAAGCTCCAGCCCAAAATGCAGCCAAAATGCAGCCCACATCCAGGAGAATCTCAAGAGCAGGTGGTGGAGGAAGCCAGGCCTCAAACCACGAGAAGCTCCAGCCCAAAAGACAGCCAAACTCCAGCCCACCTCCGGGAGAATCTCAAGAGCAGGGGGTGGAGCAAGCCAGGCCTCAAACCACGAGAAGCTCCAGCTCAAAAGGCAGCCAAAATGCAGCCCACATCCAGGAGAATTTCAAGAGCAGGGGGTGGAGCAAGCCAGGCCTCAAACCACGAGAAGCTCCAGCCCAAAATGTAGCCAAAATCCAGCCCACATCCGGGAGAATCTCAAGAGCAGGGGGTGAAGCAAGCCAGGCCTCAAACCACGAGAAGCTCCAGCCCAAAAGGCAGCCAAAATGCAGCCCACGTCCGGGAGAATCTCAAGAGCAGGGGGTGGAGCAAGCCAGGGCTCAAACCACGAGAAGCTCCAGCCCAAAAGAAAGCCAAAATCCAGCCCACATCCGGGAGAATCTCAAGAGCAGGGGGTGGAGCAAGCCAGTCCTCAAACCTCGAGAAGCTCCAGCCCAAAATGCAGCCAAACTCCAGCCCACCTCCGGGAGAATCTCAAGAGCAGGGGGTGGAGCAAGCCAGGCCTCAAACCACGAGAAGCTCCAGCCCAAAAGTCAGCCATAATCCAGCCGACATCTGGGAGAATCTCAAGAGTAGGGGGTGGAGCAAGCCAGGCCTCAAACCACGGGAAGCTCCAGTTCAAAAGGCAGCCAAAATGCAGCCCACCTCCGGGAGAATCTCAAGAGCAGGGGCTGGAGCAAGCCAGGCCTCAAACCACGAGAAGCTCCAGCCCAAACGGCAGCCAAACTCCAGCCCACATGCTGGAGAATCTCAAGAGCAGGGGCTGGAGCAAGCCAGGCCTCAAACCACGAGAAGCTCCAGCCCAAAATGCAGTGAAAATGCAGCCCACATCAGGGAGAATCTCAAGAGCAGGGGGTGGAGCAAGCCAGGCCTCAAACCACGAGAAGCTCCAGCCCAAACGGCAGCCAAACTCCAGCCCACATCCGGGAGAATCTCAAGAGCAGGGGCTGGAGCAAGCCAGGCCTCAAACCACGAGAAGCTCCAGCCCAAACGGCAGCCAAACTCCAGCCCACATCCGGGAGAATCTCAAGAGCAGGGGGTGGAGCAAGCCAGGCCTCAAACCACGAGAAGCTCCAGCCCAAAATAAAGCCAAAATCCAGCCCACGTCCGGGAGAATCTCAAGAGCAGGGGGTGGAGGAAGCCAGGCCTCAAACCACGAGAAGCTCCAGCCCAAAAGACAGCCAAACTCCAGCCCACCTCCGGGAGAATCTCGAGAGCAGGGGGTGGAGCAAGCCAGGCCTCAAACCACGAGAAGCTCCAGCTCAAAAGGCAGCCAAAATGCAGCCCACATCCAGGAGAATTTCAAGAGCAGGGGGTGGAGCAGGACAGGCCTCAAACCACGAGAATCTCCAGCCCAAAATGCAGCCAAAATCCAGCCCACGTCCGGGAGAATCTCAAGAGCAGGGGGTGGAGCAAGCCAGGCCTCAAACCACGAGAAGCTCCAGCCCAAAATGTAGCCAAAATCCAGCCCACATCCGGGAGAATCTCAAGAGCAGGGGGTGAAGCAAGCCAGGCCTCAAACCACGAGAAGCTCCAGCCCAAAAGGCAGCCAAAATGCAGCCCACGTCCGGGAGAATCTCAAGAGCAGGGGGTGGAGCAAGCCAGGGCTCAAACCACGAGAAGCTCCAGCCCAAAAGAAAGCCAAAATCCAGCCCACATCCGGGAGAATCTCAAGAGCAGGGGGTGGAGCAAGCCAGTCCTCAAACCTCGAGAAGCTCCAGCCCAAAATGCAGCCAAACTCCAGCCCACCTCCGGGAGAATCTCAAGAGCAGGGGGTGGAGCAAGCCAGGCCTCAAACCACGAGAAGCTCCAGCCCAAAAGTCAGCCATAATCCAGCCGACATCTGGGAGAATCTCAAGAGTAGGGGGTGGAGCAAGCCAGGCCTCAAACCACGGGAAGCTCCAGTTCAAAAGGCAGCCAAAATGCAGCCCACCTCCGGGAGAATCTCAAGAGCAGGGGCTGGAGCAAGCCAGGCCTCAAACCACGAGAAGCTCCAGCCCAAACGGCAGCCAAACTCCAGCCCACATGCTGGAGAATCTCAAGAGCAGGGGCTGGAGCAAGCCAGGCCTCAAACCACGAGAAGCTCCAGCCCAAAATGCAGTGAAAATGCAGCCCACATCAGGGAGAATCTCAAGAGCAGGGGGTGGAGCAAGCCAGGCCTCAAACCACGAGAAGCTCCAGCCCAAACGGCAGCCAAACTCCAGCCCACATCCGGGAGAATCTCAAGAGCAGGGGCTGGAGCAAGCCAGGCCTCAAACCACGAGAAGCTCCAGCCCAAAATGCAGCCAAAATCCAGCCCACGTCCGGGAGAATCTCAAGAGCAGGGGGTGGAGCAAGCCAGGCCTCAAACCACGAGAAGCTCCAGCCCAAAATAAAGCCAAAATCCAGCCCACGTCCGGGAGAATCTCAAGAGCAGGGGGTGGAGCAAGCCAGGCCTCAAACCACGAGAAGCTCCAGCCCAAAAGGCAGCCAAAATGCAGCCCACATCCGGGAGAATCTCAAGAGCAGGGGGTGAAGCAAGCCAGGCCTCAAACCACGAGAAGCTCCAGCCCAAAAGGCAGCCAAAATGCAGCCCACATCCGGGAGAAACTCAAGAGCAGGGTGAGGAGGAAGGCAGGCCTCAAACCAGGAGAAGCTCCAGCCCAAAAGGCAGCCAAACTCCAGCCCACATCCGGGAGAATATCAAGAGCAGGGTGAGGAGGAAGGCAGGCCTCAAATCACGAGAAGCTCCAGCCCAAAAAGCAGCCAAAATGCAGCCCACATCCGGGAGAATCTCAAGAGCAGTGGGTGGAGCAAGCCAGGCCTCAAACCACGAGAAGCTCCAGCCCAAACGGCAGCCAAACTCCAGCCCACATCCGGGAGAATCTCAAGAGCAGGGGGTGGAGCAAGCCAGGCCTCAAACCACGAGAAGCTCCAGCCCAAAATGCAGCCAAAATCCAGCCCACCTCCGTGAGAATCTCAAGAGCAGGGGGTGGAGCAAGCCAGTCCTCAAACCTCGAGAAGCTCCAGCCCAAAATGCAGCCAAACTCCAGCCCACCTCCGTGAGAATCTCAAGAGCAGGGGGTGGAGCAAGCCAGGCCTCAAACCACGAGAAGCTCCAGCCCAAAAGGCAGCCATAATCCAGCCGACATCTGGGAGAATCTCAAGAGTAGGGGGTGGAGCAAGCCAGGCCTCAAACCACGGGAAGCTCCAGTTCAAAAGGCAGCCAAAATGCAGCCCACCTCCGGGAGAATCTCAAGAGCAGGGGCTGGAGCAAGCCAGGCCTCAAACCACGAGAAGCTCCAGCCCAAAATGCAGTGAAAATGCAGCCCACATCAGGGAGAATCTCAAGAGCAGGGGGTGGAGCAAGCCAGGCCTCAAACCACGAGAAGCTCCAGCTCAAAAGGCAGCCAAAATCCAGCCCACATCCGGGAGAATCTCAAGAGCAGGGGGTGGAGCAAGCCAGGCCTCAAACCACGAGAAGCTCCAGCCCAAAAGGCAGCCAAAATCCAGACCACATGCTGGAGAATCTCAAGAGCAGGGGTTGGAGCAAGCCAGGCCTCAAACCACGAGAAGCTCCAGCTCAAAAGGCAGCCAAAATGCAGCCCACATCCAGGAGAATTTCAAGAGCAGGGGGTGGAGCAGGACAGGCCTCAAACCACGAGAATCTCCAGCCCAAAATGCAGCCAAAATCCAGCCCACGTCCGGGAGAATCTCAAGAGCAGGGGGTGGAGCAAGCCAGGCCTCAAACCACGAGAAGCTCCAGCTCAAAAGGCAGCCAAAATGCAGCCCACATCCAGGAGAATTTCAAGAGCAGGGGGTGGAGCAGGACAGGCCTCAAACCACGAGAAGCTCCAGCCCAAAATGCAGTGAAAATGCAGCCCACATCAGGGAGAATCTCAAGAGCAGGGGGTGGAGCAAGCCAGGCCTCAAACCACGAGAAGCTCCAGCCCAAACGGCAGCCAAACTCCAGCCCACATCCGGGAGAATCTCAAGAGCAGGGGCTGGAGCAAGCCAGGCCTCAAACCACGAGAAGCTCCAGCCCAAAATGCAGAAAATCCAGCCCACGTCCGTGAGAATCTCAAGAGCAGGGGCTGGAGCAAGCCAGGCCTCAAACCACGAGAAGCTCCAGCCCAAAATGCAGCCAAAATCCAGCCCACGTCCGGGAGAATCTCAAGAGCAGGGGGTGGAGCAAGCCAGGCCTCAAACCACGAGAAGCTCCAGCCCAAAATAAAGCCAAAATCCAGCCCACGTCCGGGAGAATCTCAAGAGCAGGGGGTGGAGCAAGCCAGGCCTCAAACCACGAGAAGCTCCAGCCCAAAAGGCAGCCAAAATGCAGCCCACATCCGGGAGAATCTCAAGAGCAGGGGGTGAAGCAAGCCAGGCCTCAAACCACGAGAAGCTCCAGCCCAAAAGGCAGCCAAAATGCAGCCCACATCCGGGAGAAACTCAAGAGCAGGGTGAGGAGGAAGGCAGGCCTCAAACCAGGAGAAGCTCCAGCCCAAAAGGCAGCCAAACTCCAGCCCACATCCGGGAGAATATCAAGAGCAGGGTGAGGAGGAAGGCAGGCCTCAAATCACGAGAAGCTCCAGCCCAAAAAGCAGCCAAAATGCAGCCCACATCCGGGAGAATCTCAAGAGCAGTGGGTGGAGCAAGCCAGGCCTCAAACCACGAGAAGCTCCAGCCCAAACGGCAGCCAAACTCCAGCCCACATCCGGGAGAATCTCAAGAGCAGGGGGTGGAGCAAGCCAGGCCTCAAACCACGAGAAGCTCCAGCCCAAAATGCAGCCAAAATCCAGCCCACATCCGGGAGAATCTCAAGAGCAGGGGGTGGAGCAAGCCAGTCCTCAAACCTCGAGAAGCTCCAGCCCAAAATGCAGCCAAACTCCAGCCCACCTCCGTGAGAATCTCAAGAGCAGGGGGTGGAGCAAGCCAGGCCTCAAACCACGAGAAGCTCCAGCCCAAAAGGCAGCCATAATCCAGCCGACATCTGGGAGAATCTCAAGAGTAGGGGGTGGAGCAAGCCAGGCCTCAAACCACGGGAAGCTCCAGTTCAAAAGGCAGCCAAAATGCAGCCCACCTCCGGGAGAATCTCAAGAGCAGGGGCTGGAGCAAGCCAGGCCTCAAACCACGAGAAGCTCCAGCCCAAAATGCAGTGAAAATGCAGCCCACATCAGGGAGAATCTCAAGAGCAGGGGGTGGAGCAAGCCAGGCCTCAAACCACGAGAAGCTCCAGCTCAAAAGGCAGCCAAAATCCAGCCCACATCCGGGAGAATCTCAAGAGCAGGGGGTGGAGCAAGCCAGGCCTCAAACCACGAGAAGCTCCAGCCCAAAAGGCAGCCAAAATCCAGACCACATGCTGGAGAATCTCAAGAGCAGGGGTTGGAGCAAGCCAGGCCTCAAACCACGAGAAGCTCCAGCTCAAAAGGCAGCCAAAATGCAGCCCACATCCAGGAGAATTTCAAGAGCAGGGGGTGGAGCAGGACAGGCCTCAAACCACGAGAATCTCCAGCCCAAAATGCAGCCAAAATCCAGCCCACGTCCGGGAGAATCTCAAGAGCAGGGGGTGGAGCAAGCCAGGCCTCAAACCACGAGAAGCTCCAGCTCAAAAGGCAGCCAAAATGCAGCCCACATCCAGGAGAATTTCAAGAGCAGGGGGTGGAGCAGGACAGGCCTCAAACCACGAGAAGCTCCAGCCCAAAATGCAGTGAAAATGCAGCCCACATCCGGGAGAATCTCAAGAGCAGGGGGTGGAGCAAGCCAGGCCTCAAACCACGAGAAGCTCCAGCCCAAACGGCAGCCAAACTCCAGCCCACATCCGGGAGAATCTCAAGAGCAGGGGCTGGAGCAAGCCAGGCCTCAAACCACGAGAAGCTCCAGCCCAAAATGCAGCCAAAATCCAGCCCACGTCCGTGAGAATCTCAAGAGCAGGGGGTGGAGCAAGCCAGGCCTCAAACCACGAGAAGCTCCAGCCCAAAATAAAGCCAAAATCCAGCCCACGTCCGGGAGAATCTCAAGAGCAGGGGGTGGAGCAAGCCAGGCCTCAAACCACGAGAAGCTCCAGCCCAAAAGGCAGCCAAAATGCAGCCCACATCCGGGAGAATCTCAAGAGCAGGGGGTGAAGCAAGCCAGGCCTCAAACCACGAGAAGCTCCAGCCCAAAAGGCAGCCAAAATGCAGCCCACATCCGGGAGAAACTCAAGAGCAGGGTGAGGAGGAAGGCAGGCCTCAAACCAGGAGAAGCTCCAGCCCAAAAGGCAGCCAAACTCCAGCCCACATCCGGGAGAATATCAAGAGCAGGGTGAGGAGGAAGGCAGGCCTCAAATCACGAGAAGCTCCAGCCCAAAATGCAGCCAAAATGCAGCCCACATCCGGGAGAATCTCAAGAGCAGTGGGTGGAGCAAGCCAGGCCTCAAACCACGAGAAGCTCCAGCCCAAACGGCAGCCAAACTCCAGCCCACATCCGGGAGAATCTCAAGAGCAGGGGGTGGAGCAAGCCAGGCCTCAAACCACGAGAAGCTCCAGCCCAAAATGCAGCCAAAATCCAGCCCACCTCCGTGAGAATCTCAAGAGCAGGGGGTGGAGCAAGCCAGTCCTCAAACCTCGAGAAGCTCCAGCCCAAAATGCAGCCAAACTCCAGCCCACCTCCGTGAGAATCTCAAGAGCAGGGGGTGGAGCAAGCCAGGCCTCAAACCACGAGAAGCTCCAGCCCAAAATGCAGCCATAATCCAGCCGACATCTGGGAGAATCTCAAGAGTAGGGGGTGGAGCAAGCCAGGCCTCAAACCACGGGAAGCTCCAGTTCAAAAGGCAGCCAAAATGCAGCCCACCTCCGGGAGAATCTCAAGAGCAGGGGCTGGAGCAAGCCAGGCCTCAAACCACGAGAAGCTCCAGCCCAAAATGCAGTGAAAATGCAGCCCACATCAGGGAGAATCTCAAGAGCAGGGGGTGGAGCAAGCCAGGCCTCAAACCACGAGAAGCTCCAGCTCAAAAGGCAGCCAAAATCCAGCCCACATCCGGGAGAATCTCAAGAGCAGGGGGTGGAGCAAGCCAGGCCTCAAACCACGAGAAGCTCCAGCTCAAAAGGCAGCCAAAATGCAGCCCACATCCAGGAGAATTTCAAGAGCAGGGGGTGGAGCAGGACAGGCCTCAAACCACGAGAAGCTCCAGCCCAAAATGCAGCCAAAATGCAGCCCACATCCGGGAGAATCTCAAGAGCAGGGGGTGAAGCAAGCCAGGCCTCAAACCACGAGAAGCTCCAGCCCAAAAGGCAGCCAAAATGCAGCCCACATCCGGGAGAAACTCAAGAGCAGGGTGAGGAGGAAGGCAGGCCTCAAACCAGGAGAAGCTCCAGCCCAAAAGGCAGCCAAACTCCAGCCCACATCCGGGAGAATATCAAGAGCAGGGTGAGGAGGAAGGCAGGCCTCAAATCACGAGAAGCTCCAGCCCAAAATGCAGCCAAAATGCAGCCCACATCCGGGAGAATCTCAAGAGCAGTGGGTGGAGCAAGCCAGGCCTCAAACCACGAGAAGCTCCAGCCCAAACGGCAGCCAAACTCCAGCCCACATCCGGGAGAATCTCAAGAGCAGGGGGTGGAGCAAGCCAGGCCTCAAACCACGAGAAGCTCCAGCCCAAAATGCAGCCAAAATCCAGCCCACCTCCGTGAGAATCTCAAGAGCAGGGGGTGGAGCAAGCCAGTCCTCAAACCTCGAGAAGCTCCAGCCCAAAATGCAGCCAAACTCCAGCCCACCTCCGTGAGAATCTCAAGAGCAGGGGGTGGAGCAAGCCAGGCCTCAAACCACGAGAAGCTCCAGCCCAAAAGGCAGCCATAATCCAGCCGACATCTGGGAGAATCTCAAGAGTAGGGGGTGGAGCAAGCCAGGCCTCAAACCACGGGAAGCTCCAGTTCAAAAGGCAGCCAAAATGCAGCCCACCTCCGGGAGAATCTCAAGAGCAGGGGCTGGAGCAAGCCAGGCCTCAAACCACGAGAAGCTCCAGCCCAAAATGCAGTGAAAATGCAGCCCACATCAGGGAGAATCTCAAGAGCAGGGGGTGGAGCAAGCCAGGCCTCAAACCACGAGAAGCTCCAGCTCAAAAGGCAGCCAAAATCCAGCCCACATCCGGGAGAATCTCAAGAGCAGGGGGTGGAGCAAGCCAGGCCTCAAACCACGAGAAGCTCCAGCTCAAAAGGCAGCCAAAATGCAGCCCACATCCAGGAGAATTTCAAGAGCAGGGGGTGGAGCAGGACAGGCCTCAAACCACGAGAATCTCCAGCCCAAAATGCAGCCAAAATCCAGCCCACGTCCGGGAGAATCTCAAGAGCAGGGGGTGGAGCAAGCCAGGCCTCAAACCACGAGAAGCTCCAGCTCAAAAGGCAGCCAAAATGCAGCCCACATCCAGGAGAATTTCAAGAGCAGGGGGTGGAGCAGGACAGGCCTCAAACCACGAGAATCTCCAGCCCAAAATGCAGCCAAAATCCAGCCCACGTCCGGGAGAATCTCAAGAGCAGGGGGTGGAGCAAGCCAGGCCTCAAACCACGAGAAGCTCCAGCTCAAAAGGCAGCCAAAATGCAGCCCACATCCAGGAGAATTTCAAGAGCAGGGGGTGGAGCAGGACAGGCCTCAAACCACGAGAAGCTCCAGCCCAAAATGCAGTGAAAATGCAGCCCACATCAGGGAGAATCTCAAGAGCAGGGGGTGGAGCAAGCCAGGCCTCAAACCACGAGAAGCTCCAGCCCAAACGGCAGCCAAACTCCAGCCCACATCCGGGAGAATCTCAAGAGCAGGGGCTGGAGCAAGCCAGGCCTCAAACCACGAGAAGCTCCAGCCCAAAATGCAGCCAAAATCCAGCCCACGTCCGTGAGAATCTCAAGAGCAGGGGGTGGAGCAAGCCAGGCCTCAAACCACGAGAAGCTCCAGCCCAAAATAAAGCCAAAATCCAGCCCACGTCCGGGAGAATCTCAAGAGCAGGGGGTGGAGCAAGCCAGGCCTCAAACCACGAGAAGCTCCAGCCCAAAAGGCAGCCAAAATGCAGCCCACATCCGGGAGAATCTCAAGAGCAGGGGGTGAAGCAAGCCAGGCCTCAAACCACGAGAAGCTCCAGCCCAAAAGGCAGCCAAAATGCAGCCCACATCCGGGAGAAACTCAAGAGCAGGGTGAGGAGGAAGGCAGGCCTCAAACCAGGAGAAGCTCCAGCCCAAAAGGCAGCCAAACTCCAGCCCACATCCGGGAGAATATCAAGAGCAGGGTGAGGAGGAAGGCAGGCCTCAAATCACGAGAAGCTCCAGCCCAAAATGCAGCCAAAATGCAGCCCACATCCGGGAGAATCTCAAGAGCAGTGGGTGGAGCAAGCCAGGCCTCAAACCACGAGAAGCTCCAGCCCAAACGGCAGCCAAACTCCAGCCCACATCCGGGAGAATCTCAAGAGCAGGGGGTGGAGCAAGCCAGGCCTCAAACCACGAGAAGCTCCAGCCCAAAATGCAGCCAAAATCCAGCCCACCTCCGTGAGAATCTCAAGAGCAGGGGGTGGAGCAAGCCAGTCCTCAAACCTCGAGAAGCTCCAGCCCAAAATGCAGCCAAACTCCAGCCCACCTCCGTGAGAATCTCAAGAGCAGGGGGTGGAGCAAGCCAGGCCTCAAACCACGAGAAGCTCCAGCCCAAAAGGCAGCCATAATCCAGCCGACATCTGGGAGAATCTCAAGAGTAGGGGGTGGAGCAAGCCAGGCCTCAAACCACGGGAAGCTCCAGTTCAAAAGGCAGCCAAAATGCAGCCCACCTCCGGGAGAATCTCAAGAGCAGGGGCTGGAGCAAGCCAGGCCTCAAACCACGAGAAGCTCCAGCCCAAAATGCAGTGAAAATGCAGCCCACATCAGGGAGAATCTCAAGAGCAGGGGGTGGAGCAAGCCAGGCCTCAAACCACGAGAAGCTCCAGCTCAAAAGGCAGCCAAAATCCAGCCCACATCCGGGAGAATCTCAAGAGCAGGGGGTGGAGCAAGCCAGGCCTCAAACCACGAGAAGCTCCAGCCCAAAATGCAGCCAAAATCCAGCCCACGTCCGTGAGAATCTCAAGAGCAGGGGGTGGAGCAAGCCAGGCCTCAAACCACGAGAAGCTCCAGCCCAAAATAAAGCCAAAATCCAGCCCACGTCCGGGAGAATCTCAAGAGCAGGGGGTGGAGCAAGCCAGGCCTCAAACCACGAGAAGCTCCAGCCCAAAAGGCAGCCAAAATGCAGCCCACATCCGGGAGAATCTCAAGAGCAGGGGGTGAAGCAAGCCAGGCCTCAAACCACGAGAAGCTCCAGCCCAAAAGGCAGCCAAAATGCAGCCCACATCCGGGAGAAACTCAAGAGCAGGGTGAGGAGGAAGGCAGGCCTCAAACCAGGAGAAGCTCCAGCCCAAAAGGCAGCCAAACTCCAGCCCACATCCGGGAGAATATCAAGAGCAGGGTGAGGAGGAAGGCAGGCCTCAAATCACGAGAAGCTCCAGCCCAAAATGCAGCCAAAATGCAGCCCACATCCGGGAGAATCTCAAGAGCAGTGGGTGGAGCAAGCCAGGCCTCAAACCACGAGAAGCTCCAGCCCAAACGGCAGCCAAACTCCAGCCCACATCCGGGAGAATCTCAAGAGCAGGGGGTGGAGCAAGCCAGGCCTCAAACCACGAGAAGCTCCAGCCCAAAATGCAGCCAAAATCCAGCCCACCTCCGTGAGAATCTCAAGAGCAGGGGGTGGAGCAAGCCAGTCCTCAAACCTCGAGAAGCTCCAGCCCAAAATGCAGCCAAACTCCAGCCCACCTCCGTGAGAATCTCAAGAGCAGGGGGTGGAGCAAGCCAGGCCTCAAACCACGAGAAGCTCCAGCCCAAAAGGCAGCCATAATCCAGCCGACATCTGGGAGAATCTCAAGAGTAGGGGGTGGAGCAAGCCAGGCCTCAAACCACGGGAAGCTCCAGTTCAAAAGGCAGCCAAAATGCAGCCCACCTCCGGGAGAATCTCAAGAGCAGGGGCTGGA
The DNA here is from genome assembly GCA_027574665.1 of Rhynochetos jubatus. NCBI lineage: Eukaryota > Metazoa > Chordata > Aves > Eurypygiformes > Rhynochetidae > Rhynochetos > Rhynochetos jubatus. The sequence goes on from CM050669.1 coordinate 3,050,645, forward strand.
GCAAGCCAGGCCTCAAACCACGAGAAGCTCCAGCCCAAAATGCAGTGAAAATGCAGCCCACATCAGGGAGAATCTCAAGAGCAGGGGGTGGAGCAAGCCAGGCCTCAAACCACGAGAAGCTCCAGCTCAAAAGGCAGCCAAAATCCAGCCCACATCCGGGAGAATCTCAAGAGCAGGGGGTGGAGCAAGCCAGGCCTCAAACCACGAGAAGCTCCAGCCCAAAAGGCAGCCAAAATCCAGACCACATGCTGGAGAATCTCAAGAGCAGGGGTTGGAGCAAGCCAGGCCTCAAACCACGAGAAGCTCCAGCTCAAAAGGCAGCCAAAATGCAGCCCACATCCAGGAGAATTTCAAGAGCAGGGGGTGGAGCAGGACAGGCCTCAAACCACGAGAATCTCCAGCCCAAAATGCAGCCAAAATCCAGCCCACGTCCGGGAGAATCTCAAGAGCAGGGGGTGGAGCAAGCCAGGCCTCAAACCACGAGAAGCTCCAGCTCAAAAGGCAGCCAAAATGCAGCCCACATCCAGGAGAATTTCAAGAGCAGGGGGTGGAGCAGGACAGGCCTCAAACCACGAGAATCTCCAGCCCAAAATGCAGCCAAAATCCAGCCCACGTCCGGGAGAATCTCAAGAGCAGGGGGTGGAGCAAGCCAGGCATCAAACCACGAGAAGCTCCAGCCCAAAATAAAGCCAAAATCCAGCCCACGTCCGGGAGAATCTCAAGAGCAGGGGGTGGAGCAAGCCAGGCCTCAAACCACGAGAAGCTCCAGCCCAAAAGGCAGCCAAAATGCAGCCCACATCCGGGAGAATCTCAAGAGCAGGGGGTGAAGCAAGCCAGGCCTCAAACCACGAGAAGCTCCAGACCAAAAGGCAGCCAAAATGCAGCCCACATCCAGGAGAATCTCAAGAGCAGGTGGTGGAGGAAGCCAGGCCTCAAACCACGAGAAGCTCCAGCCCAAAAGACAGCCAACCTCCAGCCCACCTCCGGGAGAATCTCAAGAGCAGGGGGTGGAGCAAGCCAGGCCTCAAACCACGAGAAGCTCCAGCTCAAAAGGCAGCCAAAATGCAGCCCACATCCAGGAGAATTTCAAGAGCAGGGGGTGGAGCAGGACAGGCCTCAAACCACGAGAATCTCCAGCCCAAAATGCAGCCAAAATGCAGCCCACATCCGGGAGAATCTCAAGAGCAGGGGGTGGAGCAAGCCAGGCCTCAAACCACGAGAAGCTCCAGCCCAAAAGGCAGCCAAACTCCAGCCCACCTCCGGGAGAATCTCAAGAGCAGGGGGTGGAGCAAGCCAGGCCTCAAACCACGAGAAGCTCCAGCCCAAAATAAAGCCAAAATCCAGCCCACGTCCGGGAGAATCTCAAGAGCAGGGGGTGGAGCAAGCCAGGCCTCAAACCACGAGAAGCTCCAGCCCAAAAGGCAGCCAAAATGCAGCCCACATCCGGGAGAATCTCAAGAGCAGGGGGTGAAGCAAGCCAGGCCTCAAACCATGAGAAGCTCCAGCCCAAAAGGCAGCCAAAATGCAGCCCACATCCAGGAGAATCTCAAGAGCAGGTGGTGGAGGAAGCCAGGCCTCAAACCACGAGAAGCTCCAGCCCAAAAGACAGCCAAACTCCAGCCCACCTCCGGGAGAATCTCGAGAGCAGGGGGTGGAGCAAGCCAGGCCTCAAACCACGAGAAGCTCCAGCTCAAAAGGCAGCCAAAATGCAGCCCAAATCCAGGAGAATTTCAAGAGCAGGGGGTGGAGCAGGACAGGCCTCAAACCACGAGAATCTCCAGCCCAAAATGCAGCCAAAATCCAGCCCACGTCCGGGAGAATCTCAAGAGCAGGGGGTGGAGCAAGCCAGGCCTCAAACCACGAGAAGCTCCAGCCCAAAAGGCAGCCAAAATGCAGCCCACGTCCGGGAGAATCTCAAGAGCAGGGTGTGGAGCAAGGCAGGCCTCAAACCACGAGAAGCTCCAGCCCAAAAGGCAGCCAAAATGCAGCCCACATCCAGGAGAATCTCAAGAGCAGGTGGTGGAGGAAGCCAGGCCTCAAACCACGAGAAGCTCCAGCCCAAAAGACAGCCAAACTCCAGCCCACCTCCGGGAGAATCTCAAGAGCAGGGGGTGGAGCAAGCCAGGCCTCAAACCACGAGAAGCTCCAGCTCAAAAGGCAGCCAAAATGCAGCCCACATCCAGGAGAATTTCAAGAGCAGGGGGTGGAGCAGGACAGGCCTCAAACCACGAGAATCTCCAGCCCAAAATGCAGCCAAAATCCAGCCCACATCCGGGAGAATCTCAAGAGCAGGGGGTGGAGCAAGCCAGGCCTCAAACCACGAGAAGCTCCAGCCCAAAATGTAGCCAAAATCCAGCCCACATCCGGGAGAATCTCAAGAGCAGGGGGTGAAGCAAGCCAGGCCTCAAACCACGAGAAGCTCCAGCCCAAAAGGCAGCCAAAATGCAGCCCACGTCCGGGAGAATCTCAAGAGCAGGGGGTGGAGCAAGCCAGGGCTCAAACCACGAGAAGCTCCAGCCCAAAAGAAAGCCAAAATCCAGCCCACATCCGGGAGAATCTCAAGAGCAGGGGGTGGAGCAAGCCAGTCCTCAAACCTCGAGAAGCTCCAGCCCAAAATGCAGCCAAACTCCAGCCCACCTCCGGGAGAATCTCAAGAGCAGGGGGTGGAGCAAGCCAGGCCTCAAACCACGAGAAGCTCCAGCCCAAAATTCAGCCATAATCCAGCCGACATCTGGGAGAATCTCAAGAGTAGGGGGTGGAGCAAGCCAGGCCTCAAACCACGGGAAGCTCCAGTTCAAAAGGCAGCCAAAATGCAGCCCACCTCCGGGAGAATCTCAAGAGCAGGGGCTGGAGCAAGCCAGGCCTCAAACCACGAGAAGCTCCAGCCCAAACGGCAGCCAAACTCCAGCCCACATCCGGGAGAATCTCAAGAGCAGGGGGTGGAGCAAGCCAGGCCTCAAACCACGAGAAGCTCCAGCTCAAAAGGCAGCCAAAATGCAGCCCACATCAGGGAGAATCTCAAGAGCAGGGGGTGGAGCAAGCCAGGCCTCAAACCACGAGAAGCTCCAGCCCAAACGGCAGCCAAACTCCAGCCCACATCCGGGAGAATCTCAAGAGCAGGGGCTGGAGCAAGCCAGGCCTCAAACCACGAGAAGCTCCAGCCCAAAATGCAGCCAAAATCCAGCCCACGTCCGGGAGAATCTCAAGAGCAGGGGGTGGAGCAAGCCAGGCCTCAAACCACGAGAAGCTCCAGCCCAAAATAAAGCCAAAATCCAGCCCACGTCCGGGAGAATCTCAAGAGCAGGGGGTGGAGCAAGCCAGGCCTCAAACCACGAGAAGCTCCAGCCCAAAAGGCAGCCAAAATGCAGCCCACATCCGGGAGAATCTCAAGAGCAGGGGGTGAAGCAAGCCAGGCCTCAAACCACGAGAAGCTCCAGCCCAAAAGGCAGCCAAAATGCAGCCCACATCCGGGAGAAACTCAAGAGCAGGGTGAGGAGGAAGGCAGGCCTCAAACCAGGAGAAGCTCCAGCCCAAAAGGCAGCCAAACTCCAGCCCACATCCGGGAGAATATCAAGAGCAGGGTGAGGAGGAAGGCAGGCCTCAAATCACGAGAAGCTCCAGCCCAAAAAGCAGCCAAAATGCAGCCCACATCCGGGAGAATCTCAAGAGCAGTGGGTGGAGCAAGCCAGGCCTCAAACCACGAGAAGCTCCAGCCCAAAAGGCAGCCAAAATGCAGCCCACATCCAGGAGAATCTCAAGAGCAGGTGGTGGAGGAAGCCAGGCCTCAAACCACGAGAAGCTCCAGCCCAAAAGGCAGCCAAAATGCAGCCCACATCCGGGAGAATCTCAAGAGCAGGGGGTGAAGCAAGCCAGGCCTCAAACCACGAGAAGCTCCAGCCCAAAAGGCAGCCAAAATGCAGCCCACATCCGGGAGAAACTCAAGAGCAGGGTGAGGAGGAAGGCAGGCCTCAAACCAGGAGAAGCTCCAGCCCAAAATGCAGCCAAACTCCAGCCCACATCCGGGAGAATATCAAGAGCAGGGTGAGGAGGAAGGCAGGCCTCAAATCACGAGAAGCTCCAGCCCAAAAAGCAGCCAAAATGCAGCCCACATCCGGGAGAATCTCAAGAGCAGTGGGTGGAGCAAGCCAGGCCTCAAACCACGAGAAGCTCCAGCCCAAAAGGCAGCCAAAATGCAGCCCACATCCAGGAGAATCTCAAGAGCAGGTGGTGGAGGAAGCCAGGCCTCAAACCACGAGAAGCTCCAGCCCAAAAGACAGCCAAACTCCAGCCCACCTCCGGGAGAATCTCAAGAGCAGGGGGTGGAGCAAGCCAGGGCTCAAACCACGAGAAGCTCCAGCCCACATCCAGGAGAATCTCAAGAGCAGGGGGTGGAGCAAGCCAGGCCTCAAACCACGAGAAGCTCCAGCTCAAAAGGCAGCCAAAATGCAGCCCACATCCAGGAGAATTTCAAGAGCAGGGGATGGAGCAGGACAGGCCTCAAACCATGAGAAGCTCCAGCCCAAAATGCAGCCAAAATCCAGCCCACGTCCGGGAGAATCTCAAGAGCAGGGGGTGGAGCAAGCCAGGCCTCAAACCACGAGAAGCTCCAGCCTAAAATAAAGCCAAAATCCAGCCCACGTCCGGGAGAATCTCAAGAGCAGGGGGTGGAGCAAGCCAGGCCTCAAACCACGAGAAGCTCCAGCCCAAAAGGCAGCCAAAATGCAGCCCACATCCGGGAGAATCTCAAGAGCAGGGGGTGGAGCAAGCCAGGACTCAAACCACGAGAAGCTCCAGCCCAAAAGGCAGCCATAATCCAGCCCACATCCGGGAGAATATCAACAGCAGGGGTTGGAGCAAGCCAGGGCTCAAACTACGAGAAGCTCCAGCCCAAAAGAAAGCCAAAATGCAGCCCACCTCCGGGAGAATTTCAAGAGCAGTGGGTGGAGCAAGCCAGGCCTCAAACCACGACAAGCTCCAGCCCAAATTGCAGCCAAAATCCAGACCATATGCGGGAGAATCTCAAGAGCAGGGGGTGGAGCAAGCCAGGCCTCAAAAAACGAGAAGCTCCAGCTCAAAAGGCAGCTAAAATCCAGCCCACATCCGGGAGAATCTCAAGAGCAGGGGGTGGAGCAAGCCAGGCCTCAAACCACGAGAAGCTCCAGCCCAAAAGGCAGCCAAACTCCAGCCCACATCCAGGAGAATTTCAAGAGCAGGGGGTGGAGCAGGACAGGCCTCAAACCACGAGAATCTCCAGCCCAAAATGCAGCCAAAATCCAGCCCACATCCAGGAGAATCTCAAGAGCAGGGGGTGAAGCAAGCCAGGCCTCAAACCACGAGAAGCTCCAGCCCAAAAGGCAGCCAAAATGCAGCCCACGTCCGGGAGAATCTCAAGAGCAGGGGGTGGAGCAAGCCAGGGCTCAAACCACGAGAAGCTCCAGCCCAAAATAAAGCCAAAATCCAGCCCACATCCGGGAGAATCTCAAGAGCAGGGGGTGGAGCAAGCCAGTCCTCAAACCTCGAGAAGCTCCAGCCCAAAATGCAGCCAAACTCCTGCCCACCTCCGTGAGAATCTCAAGAGCAGGGGGTGGAGCAAGCCAGGCCTCAAACCACGAGAAGCTCCAGCCCAAAAGGCAGCCATAATCCAGCCGACATCTGGGAGAATCTCAAGAGTAGGGGGTGGAGCAAGCCAGGCCTCAAACCACGGGAAGCTCCAGTTCAAAAGGCAGCCAAAATGCAGCCCACATCAGGGAGAATCTCAAGAGCAGGGTATGGAGCAAGCCAGGCCTCAAACCACGAGAATCTCCAGCCCAAAAGGCAACCAAAATCCAGACCACATGCTGGAGAATCTCAAGAGCAGGGGGTGGAGCAAGCCAGGCCTCAAACCACGAGAAGCTCCAGCCCAAACGGCAGCCAAACTCCAGCCCACCTCCGGGAGAATCTCAAGAGCAGGGGGTGGAGCAAGCCAGGCCTCAAACCACGAGAATCTCCAGCCCAAAAGGCAGCCAAAATCCAGACCACATGCTGGAGAATCTCAAGAGCAGGGGCTGGAGCAAGCCAGGCCTCAAACCACGAGAAGCTCCAGCCCAAAATGCAGTGAAAATGCAGCCCACATCAGGGAGAATCTCAAGAGCAGGGGGTGGAGCAAGCCAGGCCTCAAACCACGAGAATCTCCAGCCCAAAAGGCAGCCACAATGCAGCCCACATCCGGGAGAATCTCAAGAGCAGGGGGTGGAGCAAGCCAGGCCTCAAACCACGAGAAGCTCCAGCCCAAATGGCAGCCAAAATCCAGCCCACATCCGGGAGAATCTCAAGAGCAGGGGGTGGAGCAAGCCAGGCCTCAAACCACGAGAAGCTCCAGCCCAAAAGGCAGCCACAATGCAGCCCACATCCGGGAGAATCTCAAGAGCAGGGGGTGGAGCAAGCCAGGCCTCAAACCACGAGAAGCTCCAGCCCAAAATGCAGCCAAAATCCAGCCCACATCCAGGAGAATCTCAAGAGCAGGGGGTGGAGCAAGCCAGGCCTCAAACCACGAGAAGCTCCAGCCCAAAAGGCAGCCAAACTCCAGCCCACCTCCTGGAGAATCTCAAGAGCAGGGGGTGGAGCAAGCCAGGCCTCAAACCACGAGAAGCTCCAGCTCAAAAGGCAGCCAAAATGCAGCCCACATCCAGGAGAATTTCAAGAGCAGGGTGAGGAGAAAGGCAGGCCTCATACCAGGAGAAGCTCCAGCCCAAAAGGCAGCCAAAATCCAGCCCACCTCCGGGAGAATCTCAAGAGCAGGGGTTGGAGCAAGCCAGGGCTCAAACCACGAGAAGCTCCAGCCCAAAAGAAAGCCAAAATGCAGCCCACCTCCGGGAGAATTTCAAGAGCAGGGGGTGGAGCAAGCCAGGCCTCAAACCACGAGAAGCTCCAGCCCAAAAGGCAGCTAAAATCCAGCCCACATGCGGGAGAATCTCAAGAGCAGGGGGTGGAGCAAGCCAGGCCTCAAACCACGAGAAGCTCCAGCCCAAAAGGCAGCCAAAATGCAGCCCACATCCGGGAGAAACTCAAGAGCAGGGTGAGGAGGAAGGCAGGCCTCAAACCAGGAGAAGCTCCAGCACAAAATGCAGCCAAAATCCAGCCCACCTCCGGGAGAATATCAAGAGCAGGGTGAGGAGGAAGGCAGGCCTCAAACCAGGAGAAGCTCCAGCCCAAAAGGCAGCCAAAATCCAGCCCACATCCGGGAGAATCTCAAGAGCAGGGGGTGGAGCAAGCCAGGCATCAAACCACGAGAAGCTCCAGCCAAAAAGGCAGCCAAACTCCAGCCCACATCCGTGAGAATCTCAAGAGCAGGGGGTGGAGCAAGCCAGGCCTCAAACCACGAGAAGCTCCAGCCCAAAAGGCAGCCAAAATGCAGCCCACATCCGGGAGAATCTCAAGAGCAGGGGGTGGAGCAAGCCAGGCCTCAAACCACGAGAAGCTCCAGCCCAAAAGGCAGCCAAAATGCAGCCCACATCCGGGAGAAACTCAAGAGCAGGGTGAGGAGGAAGGCAGGCCTCATACCAGGAGAAGCTCCAGCCCAAAAGGCAGCCAAACTCCAGCCCACCTCCGGGAGAATCTCAAGAGCAGGGGGTGGAGCAAGCCAGGCCTCAAACCACGAGAAGCTCCAGCTCAAAAGGCAGCCAAAATGCAGCCCACATCCAGGAGAATTTCAAGAGCAGGGGCTGGAGCAGGACAGGCCTCAAACCACGAGAATCTCCAGCCCAAAATGCAGCCAAAATCCAGCCCACGTCCGGGAGAATCTCAAGAGCAGGGGGTGGAGCAAGCCAGGCCTCAAACCACGAGAAGCTCCAGCCCAAAAGGCAGCCAAAATGCAGCCCACATCCGGGAGAATCTCAAGAGCAGGGGGTAGAGCAAGCCAGGCCTCAAACCACGAGATGCCCCAGCCCAAAATGCAGTGAAAATGCAGCCCACATCTGGGAGAATCTCAAGAGCAGGGGGTGGAGCAAGCCAGGACTCAAACCACGAGAAGCTCCAGCCCAAAAGGCAGCCATAATCCAGCCCACATCCGGGAGAATATCAACAGCAGGTGTTGGAGCAAGCCAGGGCTCAAACTACGAGAAGCTCCAGCCCAAAAGAAAGCCAAAATGCAGCCCACCTCCGGGAGAATTTCAAGAGCAGGGGGTGGAGCAAGCCAGGCCTCAAACCACGACAAGCTCCAGCCCAAATGGCAGCCAAAATCCAGACCATATCCGGGAGAATCTCAAGAGCAGGGGGTGGAGCAAGCCAGGCCTCAAACCACGAGAAGCTCCAGCCCAAAACGCAGCTAAAATCCAGCCCACATGCGGGAGAATCTCAAGAGCAGGGGGTGAAGCAAGCCAGGCCTCAAACCACGAGAAGCTCCAGCCCAAAAGGCAGCCAAAATGCAGCCCACATCCGGGAGAAACTCAAGAGCAGGGGGTGGAGGAAGGCAGGCCTCAAACCAGGAGAAGCTCCAGCGCAAAAGGCAGCCAAAATCCAGCCCACCTCCGGGAGAATATCAAGAGCAGGGTGAGGAGGAAGGCAGGCCTCAAACCAGGAGAAGCTCCAGCCCAAAAGGCAGCCAAAATCCAGCCCACATCCGGGAGAATCTCAAGAGCAGGGGGTGGAGCAAGCCAGGCCTCAAACCACGAGAAGCTCCAGCCAAAAAGGCAGCCAAACTCCAGCCCACATCCGTGAGAATCTCAAGAGCAGGGGGTGGAGCAAGCCAGGCCTCAAACCACGAGAAGCTCCAGCCCAAAAGGCAGCCAAAATCCAGCCCACATCCGGGAGAATCTCAAGAGCAGGGGGTGGAGCAAGCCAGGCCTCAAACCACGAGAAGCTCCAGCCCAAAATGCAGCCAAAATCCAGCCCACATCTGGGAGAATCTCAAGAGCAGGGGGTGGAGCAAGCCAGGCCTCAAACCACGAGAAGCTCCAGCCCAAAAGGCAGCCAAACTCCAGCCCACCTCCGGGAGAATCTCAAGAGCAGGGGGTGGAGCAAGCCAGGCCTCAAACCACGAGAAGCTCCAGCTCAAAAGGCAGCCAAAATGCAGCCCACATGCAGGAGAATTTCAAGAGCAGGGGGTGGAGCAGGCCAGGCCTCAAACCACGAGAAGCTCCAGCCCAAAATGTAGCCAAAATCCAGCCCACATCCAGGAGAATCTCAAGAGCAGGGGGTGAAGCAAGCCAGGCCTCAAACCACGAGAAGCTCCAGCCCAAAAGGCAGCCAAAATGCAGCCCACATCCGGGATAAAATCAAGAGCAGGGGGAGGAGGAAGGCAGGCCTCAAACCAGGAGAAGCTCCAGCCCAAAAGGCAGCCAAAATGCAGCCCACATCCGGGAGAATCTCAAGAGCAGGGGGTGGAGCAAGCCAGGCCTCAAACCACGAGAAGCTCCAGCCCAAAATGCAGCCAAAATCCAGCCCACATCCAGGAGAATCTCAAGAGCAGGGGGTGGAGCAAGCCAGGCCTCAAACCACGAGAAGCTCCAGCCCAAAAGAAAGCCAAAATCCAGCCCACATCCGGGAGAATCTCAAGAGCAGGGGGTGGAGCAAGCCAGTCCTCAAACCTCAAGAAGCTCCAGCCCAAAATGCAGCCAAACTCCAGCCCACCTCCGTGAGAATCTCAAGAGCAGGGGGTGGAGCAAGCCAGGCCTCAAACCACGAGAAGCTCCAGCCCAAAAGGCAGCCATAATCCAGCCGACATCTGGGAGAATCTCAAGAGTAGGGGGTGGAGCAAGCCAGGCCTCAAACCACGGGAAGCTCCAGTTCAAAAGGCAGCCAAAATGCAGCCCACCTCCGGGAGAATCTCAAGAGCAGGGGGTGGAGCAAGCCAGGCCTCAAACCACGAGAAGCTCCAGCCCAAAAGGCAGCCATAATCCAGCCGACATCTGGGAGAATCTCAAGAGCAGGGGGTGGAGCAAGCCAGGCCTCAAACCACGGCAAGCTCCAGTTCAAAAGGCAGCCAAAATGCAGCCCACCTCCGGGAGAATCTCAAGAGCAGGGGGTGGAGCAAGCCAGGCCTCAAACCACGAGAATCTCCAGCCCAAAAGGCAGCCAAAATCCAGACCACATGCTGGAGAATCTCAAGAGCAGGGGGTGGAGCAAGCCAGGCCTCAAACCACGAGAAGCTCCAGCCCAAAAGGCAGCCAAACTCCAGCCCACATCCGGGAGAATCTCAAGAGCAGGGGTTAGAGCAAGCCAGGCCTCAAACCACGAGAAGCTCCAGCCCAAAATGCAGTGAAAATGCAGCCCACATCAGGGAGAATCTCAAGAGCAGGGGGTGGAGCAAGCCAGGCCTCAAACCACGAGAAGCTCCAGCCCAAAAGGCAGCCACAATGCAGCCCACATCCGGGAGAATCTCAAGAGCAGGGGGTGGAGCAAGCCAGGCCTCAAACCACGAGAAGCTCCAGCCCAAAAGGCAGCCAAAATCCAGCCCACATCCGGGAGAATCTCAAGAGCAGGGGGTGGAGCAAGCCAGGCCTCAAACCACGAGAATCTCCAGCCCAAAAGGCAGCCAAAATCCAGACCACATGCTGGAGAATCTCAAGAGCAGGGGGTGGAGCAAGCCAGGCCTCAAACCACGAGAAGCTCCAGCCCAAACGGCAGCCAAACTCCAGCCCACATCCGGGAGAATCTCAAGAGCAGGGGCTGGAGCAAGCCAGGCCTCAAACCACGAGAAGCTCCAGCCCAAAATGCAGCCAAAATCCAGCCCACGTCCGGGAGAATCTCAAGAGCAGGGGGTGGAGCAAGCCAGGCCTCAAACCACGAGAAGCTCCAGCCCAAAATAAAGCCAAAATCCAGCCCACGTCCGGGAGAATCTCAAGAGCAGGGGGTGGAGCAAGCCAGGCCTCAAACCACGAGAAGCTCCAGCCCAAAAGGCAGCCAAAATGCAGCCCACATCCGGGAGAATCTCAAGAGCAGGGGGTGGAGCAAGCCAGGACTCAAACCACGAGAAGCTCCAGCCCAAAAGGCAGCCATAATCCAGCCCACATCCGGGAGAATATCAACAGCAGGGGTTGGAGCAAGCCAGGGCTCAAACTACGAGAAGCTCCAGCCCAAAAGAAAGCCAAAATGCAGCCCACCTCCGGGAGAATTTCAAGAGCAGGGGGTGGAGCAAGCCAGGCCTCAAACCACGAGAAGCTCCAGCCCAAATGGCAGCCAAAATGCAGACCATATGCGGGAGAATCTCAAGAGCAGGGGGTGGAGCAAGCCAGGCCTCAAACCACGAGAAGCTCCAGCTCAAAAGGCAGCCAAAATCCAGCCCACATCTGGGAGAATCTCAAGAGCAGGGGGTGGAGCAAGCCAGGCCTCAAACCACGAGAAGCTCCAGCCCAAAATGCAGCCAAAATGCAGCCCACATCCGGGAGAAACTCAAGAGCAGGGTGAGGAGGAAGGCAGGCCTCATACCAGGAGAAGCTCCAGCCCAAAATGCAGCCAAACTCCAGCCCACATCCAGGAGAAATTCAAGAGCAGGGGGTGGAGCAGGACAGGCCTCAAACCACGAGAATCTCCAGCCCAAAATGCAGCCAAAATCCAGCCCACGTCCGGGAGAATCTCAAGAGCAGGGGGTGGAGCAAGCCAGGCCTCAAACCACGAGAAGCTCCAGCCCAAATGGCAGCCAAAATCCAGACCATATGCGGGAGAATCTCAAGAGCAGGGGGTGGAGCAAGCCAGGCCTCAAACCACGAGAAGCTCCAGCTCAAAAGGCAGCTAAAATCCAGGACACATCCGGGAGAATCTCAAGAGCAGGGGGTGGAGCAAGCCAGGCCTCAAACCACGAGAAGCTCCAGCCCAAAAGGCAGCCAAAATGCAGCCCACATCCGGGAGAAACTCAAGAGCAGGGTGAGGAGGAAGGCAGGCCTCATACCAGGAGAAGCTCCAGCCCAAAAGGCAGCCAAACTCCAGCCCACATCTGGGAGAATTTCAAGAGCAGGGGGTGGAGCAGGACAGGCCTCAAACCACGAGAATCTCCAGCCCAAAATGCAGCCAAAATCCAGCCCACGTCCGGGAGAATCTCAAGAGCAGGGGGTGGAGCAAGCCAGGCCTCAAACCACGAGAAGCTCCAGCCCAAAATAAAGCCAAAATCCAGCCCACATCCGGGAGAATCTCAAGAGCAGGGGGTAGAGCAAGCCAGGCCTCAAACCACGAGATGCCCCAGCCCAAAATGCAGTGAAAATGCAGCCCACATCTGGGAGAAACTCAAGAGCAGGGTGAGGAGGAAGGCAGGCCTCAAACCAGGAGAAGCTCCAGCACAAAAGGCAGCCAAAATCCAGCCCACCTCCGGGAGAATATCAAGAGCAGGGGTTGGAGCAAGCCACGGCTCAAACCACGAGAAGCTCCAGCCCAAAAGAAAGCCAAAATGCAGCCCACCTCCGGGAGAATTTCAAGAGCAGGGGGTGGAGCAGGACAGGACTCAAACCACGAGAAGCTCCAGCCCAAAAGGCAGCCATAATCCAGCCCACATCCGGGAGAATCTCAAGAGCAGGGGTTGGAGCAAGCCAGGGCTCAAACCACGAGAAGCTCCAGCCCAAAAGAAAGCCAAAATGCAGCCCACCTCCGGGAGAATTTCAAGAGCAGGGGGTGGAGCAAGCCAGGCCTCAAACCACGACAAGCTCCAGCCCAAATGGCAGCCAAAATCCAGACCATATGCGGGAGAATCTCAAGAGCAGGGGGTGGAGCAAGCCAGGCCTCAAACCACGAGAAGCTCCAGCCCAAAAGACAGCTAAAATCCAGCCCACATCCGGGAGAATCTCAAGAGCAGGGGGTGGAGCAAGCCAGGCCTCAAACCACGAGAAGCTCCAGCCCAAAAGGCAGCCAAAATGCAGCCCACATCCGGGAGAAACTCAAGAGCAGGGTGAGGAGGAAGGCAGGCCTCAAACCAGGAGAAGCTCCAGCCCAAAATAAAGCCAAAATCCAGCCCACCTCCGGGAGAATATCAAGAGCAGGGTGAGGAGGAAGGCAGGCCTCAAACCAGGAGAAGCTCCAGCCCAAAAGGCAGCCAAAATCCAGCCCACATCCGGGAGAATCTCAAGAGCAGGGGGTGGAGCAAGCCAGGCCTCAAACCACGAGAAGCTCCAGCCCAAAAGGCAGCCAAACTCCAGCCCACATCCGTGAGAATCTCAAGAGCAGGGGGTGGAGCAAGCCAGGCCTCAAACCACGAGAAGCTCCAGCCCAAAAGTCAGCCAAAATCCAGCCCACATCCGGGAGAATCTCAAGAGCAGGGGGTGGAGCAAGCCAGGCCTCAAACCACGAGAAGCTCCAGCCCAAAATGCAGCCAAAATTCAGCCCACATCCAGGAGAATCTCAAGAGCAGGGGGTGGAGCAAGCCAGGCCTCAAACCACGAGAAGCTCCAGCCCAAAAGGCAGCCAAACTCCAGCCCACCTCCGGGAGAATCTCAAGAGCAGGGGGTGGAGCAAGCCAGGCCTCAAACCACGAGAAGCTCCAGCTCAAAAGGCAGCCAAAATGCAGCCCACATCCAGGAGAATTTCAAGAGCAGGGGGTGGAGCAGGACAGGCCTCAAACCAGGAGAAGCTCCAGCCCAAAATGCAGCCAAAATCCAGCCCACATCCAGGAGAATCTCAAGAGCAGGGGGTGGAGCAAGCCAGGCCTCAAACCACGAGAAGCTCCAGCCCAAAAGGCAGCCAAACTCCAGCCCACCTCCGGGAGAATCTCAAGAGCAGGGGGTGGAGCAAGCCAGGCCTCAAACCACGAGAAGCTCCAGCCCAAATGGCAGCCAAAATGCAGACCATATGCGGGAGAATCTCAAGAGCAGGGGGTGGAGCAAGCCAGGCCTCAAACCACGAGAAGCTCCAGCTCAAAAGGCAGCCAAAATCCAGCCCACATCTGGGAGAATCTCAAGAGCAGGGGGTGGAGCAAGCCAGGCCTCAAACCACGAGAAGCTCCAGCCCAAAATGCAGCCAAAATGCAGCCCACATCCGGGAGAAACTCAAGAGCAGGGTGAGGAGGAAGGCAGGCCTCATACCAGGAGAAGCTCCAGCCCAAAATGCAGCCAAACTCCAGCCCACATCCAGGAGAAATTCAAGAGCAGGGGGTGGAGCAGGACAGGCCTCAAACCACGAGAATCTCCAGCCCAAAATGCAGCCAAAATCCAGCCCACGTCCGGGAGAATCTCAAGAGCAGGGGGTGGAGCAAGCCAGGCCTCAAACCACGAGAAGCTCCAGCCCAAATGGCAGCCAAAATCCAGACCATATGCGGGAGAATTTCAAGAGCAGGGGGTGGAGCAAGCCAGGCCTCAAACCACGAGAAGCTCCAGCTCAAAAGGCAGCTAAAATCCAGGACACATCCGGGAGAATCTCAAGAGCAGGGTGTGGAGCAAGCCAGGCCTCAAACCACGAGAAGCTCCAGCCCAAAAGGCAGCCAAAATGCAGCCCACATCCGGGAGAAACTCAAGAGCAGGGTGAGGAGGAAGGCAGGCCTCATACCAGGAGAAGCTCCAGCCCAAAAGGCAGCCAAACTCCAGCCCACATCTGGGAGAATTTCAAGAGCAGGGGGTGGAGCAGGACAGGCCTCAAACCACGAGAATCTCCAGCCCAAAATGCAGCCAAAATCCAGCCCACGTCCGGGAGAATCTCAAGAGCAGGGGGTGGAGCAAGCCAGGCCTCAAACCACGAGAAGCTCCAGCCCAAAATAAAGCCAAAATCCAGCCCACATCCGGGAGAATCTCAAGAGCAGGGGGTAGAGCAAGCCAGGCCTCAAACCACGAGATGCCCCAGCCCAAAATGCAGTGAAAATGCAGCCCACATCTGGGAGAAACTCAAGAGCAGGGTGAGGAGGAAGGCAGGCCTCAAACCAGGAGAAGCTCCAGCACAAAAGGCAGCCAAAATCCAGCCCACCTCCGGGAGAATATCAAGAGCAGGGGTTGGAGCAAGCCACGGCTCAAACCACGAGAAGCTCCAGCCCAAAAGAAAGCCAAAATGCAGCCCACCTCCGGGAGAATTTCAAGAGCAGGGGGTGGAGCAGGACATTACTCAAACCACGAGAAGCTCCAGCCCAAAAGGCAGCCATAATCCAGCCCACATCCGGGAGAATCTCAAGAGCAGGGGTTGGAGCAAGCCAGGGCTCAAACCACGAGAAGCTCCAGCCCAAAAGAAAGCCAAAATGCAGCCCACCTCCGGGAGAATTTCAAGAGCAGGGGGTGGAGCAAGCCAGGCCTCAAACCACGACAAGCTCCAGCCCAAATGGCAGCCAAAATCCAGACCATATGCGGGAGAATCTCAAGAGCAGGGGGTGGAGCAAGCCAGGCCTCAAACCACGAGAAGCTCCAGCCCAAAAGACAGCTAAAATCCAGCCCACATCCGGGAGAATCTCAAGAGCAGGGGGTGGAGCAAGCCAGGCCTCAAACCACGAGAAGCTCCAGCCCAAAAGGCAGCCAAAATGCAGCCCACATCCGGGAGAAACTCAAGAGCAGGGTGAGGAGGAAGGCAGGCCTCAAACCAGGAGAAGCTCCAGCACAAAAGGCAGCCAAAATCCAGCCCACCTCCGGGAGAATATCAAGAGCAGGGTGAGGAGGAAGGCAGGCCTCAAACCAGGAGAAGCTCCAGCCCAAAAGGCAGCCAAAATCCAGCCCACATCCGGGAGAATCTCAAGAGCAGGGGGTGGAGCAAGCCAGGCCTCAAACCACGAGAAGCTCCAGCCCAAAAGGCAGCCAAACTCCAGCCCACATCCGTGAGAATCTCAAGAGCAGGGGGTGGAGCAAGCCAGGCCTCAAACCACGAGAAGCTCCAGCCCAAAAGGCAGCCAAAATCCAGCCCACATCCGGGAGAATCTCAAGAGCAGGGGGTGGAGCAAGCCAGGCCTCAAACCACGAGAAGCTCCAGCCCAAAATGCAGCCAAAATTCAGCCCACATCCAGGAGAATCTCAAGAGCAGGGGGTGGAGCAAGCCAGGCCTCAAACCACGAGAAGCTCCAGCCCAAAAGGCAGCCAAACTCCAGCCCACCTCCGGGAGAATCTCAAGAGCAGGGGGTGGAGCAAGCCAGGCCTCAAACCACGAGAAGCTCCAGCTCAAAAGGCAGCCAAAATGCAGCCCACATCCAGGAGAATTTCAAGAGCAGGGGGTGGAGCAGGACAGGCCTCAAACCAGGAGAAGCTCCAGCCCAAAATGCAGCCAAAATCCAGCCCACATCCAGGAGAATCTCAAGAGCAGGGGGTGGAGCAAGCCAGGCCTCAAACCACGAGAAGCTCCAGCCCAAAAGGCAGCCAAACTCCAGCCCACCTCCGGGAGAATCTCAAGAGCAGGGGGTGGAGCAAGCCAGGCCTCAAACCACGAGAAGCTCCAGCTCAAAAGGCAGCCAAAATGCAGCCCACATCCAGGAGAATTTCAAGAGCAGGGGGTGGAGCAGGACAGGCCTCAAACCACGAGAAGCTCCAGCCCAAAAGGCAGCCAAAATCCAGCCCACATCCGGGAGAATCTCAAGAGCAGGGGGTGAAGCAAGCCAGGCCTCAAACCACGAGAAGCTCCAGCCCAAAAGGCAGCCAAAATGCAGCCCACGTCCGGGAGAATCTCAAGAGCAGGGGGTGGAGCAAGCCAGGGCTCAAACCACGAGAAGCTCCAGCCCAAAAGAAAGCCAAAATTCAGCCCACATCCGGGAGAATCTCAAGAGCAGGGGGTGGAGCAAGCCAGTCCTCAAACCTCGAGAAGCTCCAGCCCAAAATGCAGCCAAACTCCAGCCCACCTCCGTGAGAATCTCAAGAGCAGGGGGTGGAGCAAGCCAGGCCTCAAACCACGAGAAGCTCCAGCCCAAAAGGCAGCCATAATCCAGCCGACATCTGGGAGAATCTCAAGAGTAGGGGGTGGAGCAAGCCAGGCCTCAAACCACGAGAATCTCCAGCCCAAAAGGCAGCCAAAATCCAGACCACATGCTGGAGAATCTCAAGAGCAGGGGGTGGAGCAAGCCAGGCCTCAAACCCCGAGAAGCTACAGCCCAAAAGAAAGCCAAAATGCAGCCCACCTCCGGGAGAATCTCAAGAGCAGGGGGTGAAGCAAGCCAGGCCTCAAACCACGAGAAGCTCCAGCCCAAAAGGCAGCTAAAATCCAGCCCACATCCGGGAGAATCTCAAGAGCAGGGGGTGGAGCAAGCCAGGCCTCAAACCACGAGAAGCTCCAGCCCAAAAGGCAGCCAAAATGCAGCCCACATCCGGGAGAAACTCAAGAGCAGGGTGAGGAGGAAGGCAGGCCTCAAAACAGGAGAAGCTCCAGCACAAAAGGCAGCCAAAATCCAGCCCACCTCCGTGAGAATATCAAGAGCAGGGTGAGGAGGAAGGCAGGCCTCAAACCAGGAGAAGCTCCAGCCCAAAAGGCAGCCAAAATCCAGCCCACATCCGGGAGAATCTCAAGAGCAGGGGGTGGAGCAAGCCAGGCCTCAAACCACGAGAAGCTCCAGCCCAAAAGGCAGCCAAACTCCAGCCCACATCCGTGAGAATCTCAAGAGCAGGGGGTGGAGCAAGCCAGGCCTCAAACCACGAGAAGCTCCAGCCCAAAAGGCAGCCAAAATCCAGCCCACATCCGGGAGAATCTCAAGAGCAGGGGGTGGAGCAAGCCAGGCCTCAAACCACGAGAAGCTCCAGCCCAAAAGGCAGCCAAAATGCAGCCCATATAAGCGAGAATCTCAAGAGCAGGGGGTGGAGCAAGCCAGGCCTCAAACCACGAGAAGCTCCAGCCCAAAAGGCAGCCAAACTCCAGCCCACCTCCGGGAGAATCTCAAGAGCAGGGGGTGGAGCAAGCCAGGCCTCAAACCACGAGAAGCTCCAGCTCAAAAGGCAGCCAAAATGCAGCCCACATCCAGGAGAATTTCAAGAGCAGGGGGTGGAGCAGGACAGGCCTCAAACCAGGAGAAGCTCCAGCCCAAAATGTAGCCAAAATCCAGCCCACATCCGGGAGAATCTCAAGAGCAGGGGGTGAAGCAAGCCAGGCCTCAAACCACGAGAAGCTCCAGCCCAAAATGCAGCCAAAATCCAGCCCACATCCGGGATAAAATCAAGAGCAGGGTGAGGAGGAAGGCAGGCCTCAAACCAGGAGAAGCTCCAGCCCAAAAGGCAGCCAAAATCCAGCCCACATCCGTGAGAATCTCAAGAGCAGGGGGTGGAGCAAGCCAGGCCTCAAACCACGAGAAGCTCCAGCCCAAAAGGCAACCAAAATGCAGCCCACATCCGGGAGAATCTCAAGAGCAGGGGGTGGAGCAAGCCAGGCCTCAAACCACCAGAAGCTCCAGCCCAAAATGCAGCCAAAATCCAGCCCACATCCAGGAGAATCTCAAGAGCAGGGGGTGGAGCAAGCCAGGCCTCAAACCACGAGAAGCTCCAGCCCAAAAGGCAGCCAAAATGCAGCCCACATCCGGGAGAATCTCAAGAGCAGGGGGTGGAGCAAGCCAGGCCTCAAACCACGAGAAGCTCCAGCTCAAAAGGCAGCCAAAATGCAGCCCACATCCAGGAGAATTTCAAGAGCAGGGGGTGGAGCAGGACAGGCCTCAAACCACGAGAAGCTCCAGCCCAAAAGGCAGCCAAAATCCAGCCCACCTCCGGGAGAATCTCAAGAGCAGGGGGTGGAGCAAGCCAGGGCTCAAACCACGAGAAGCTCCAGCCCAAAAGAAAGCCAAAATCCAGCCCACATGCGGGAGAATCTCAAGAGCAGGGGGTGGAGCAAGCCAGTCCTCAAACCTCGAGAAGCTCCAGCCCAAAATGCAGTGAAAATGCAGCCCACCTCTGGGAGAATCTCAAGAGCAGGGGGTGGAGCAAGCCAGGCCTCAAACCACGAGAAGCTCCAGCCCAAAATGCAGCCACAATGCAGCCCACATCCAGGAGAATTTCAAGAGCAGGGGGTGGAGCAGGACAGGCCTCAAACCACGAGAATCTCCAGCCCAAAAGGCAGCCAAAATGCAGCCCACATCCGGGAGAATCTCAAGAGCAGGGGGTGGAGCAAGCCAGGACTCAAACCACGAGAAGCTCCAGCCCAAAAGGCAGCCATAATCCAGCCCACATCCGGGAGAATATCAACAGCAGGGGTTGGAGCAAGCCAGGCCTCAAACCACGAGAAGCTCCAGCCCAAAAGGCAGCTAAAATCCAGCCCACATCCGTGAGAATCTCAAGAGCAGGGGGTGGAGCAGGACAGGCCTCAAACCACGAGAAGCTCCAGCCCAAAATAAAGCCAAAATCCAGCCCACCTCCGGGAGAATCTCAAGAGCAGGGGGTGGAGCAAGCCAGGCCTCAAACCACGAGAAGCTCCAGCTCAAAAGGCAGCCAAAATGCAGCCCACATCCAGGAGAATTTCAAGAGCAGGGGGTGGAGCAGGACAGGCCTCAAACCACGAGAATCTCCAGCCCAAAATGCAGCCAAAATCCAGCCCACGTCCGGGAGAATCTCAAGAGCAGGGGGTGGAGCAAGCCAGGCCTCAAACCACGAGAAGCTCCAGCCCAAAATAAAGCCAAAATCCAGCCCACATCCGTGAGAATCTCAAGAGCAGGGGGTGGAGCAAGCCAGGCCTCAAACCACGAGAAGCTCCAGCCCAAAAGGCAACCAAAATGCAGCCCACATCCGGGAGAATCTCAAGAGCAGGGGGTGGAGCAAGCCAGGCCTCAAACCACGAGAAGCTCCAGCCCAAAATGCAGCCAAAATCCAGCCCACATCCAGGAGAATCTCAAGAGCAGGGGGTGGAGCAAGCCAGGCCTCAAACCACGAGAAGCTCCAGCCCAAAAGGCAGCCAAAATGCAGCCCACATCCGGGAGAATCTCAAGAGCAGGGGGTGGAGCAAGCCAGGCCTCAAACCACGAGAAGCTCCAGCTCAAAAGGCAGCCAAAATGCAGCCCACGTCCGGGAGAATCTCAAGAGCAGGGGGTGGAGCAAGCCAGGGCTCAAACCACGAGAAGCTCCAGCCCAAAAGAAAGCCAAAATCCAGCCCACATGCGGGAGAATCTCAAGAGCAGGGGGTGGAGCAAGCCAGTCCTCAAACCACGAGAAGCTCCAGCCCAAAATGCAGTGAAAATGCAGCCCACCTCTGGGAGAATCTCAAGAGCAGGGGGTGGAGCAAGCCAGGCCTCAAACCACGAGAAGCTCCAGCCCAAAAGGCAGCCACAATGCAGCCCACATCCAGGAGAATTTCAAGAGCAGGGGGTGGAGGAAGGCAGGCCTCAAACCAGGAGAAGCTCCAGCCCAAAAGGCAGCCAAAATCCAGCCCACATCCGGGAGAATCTCAAGAGCAGGGGGTGGAGCAAGCCAGGCCTCAAACCACGAGAAGCTCCAGCCCAAAATGCAGCCAAAATCCAGCCCACATCCGGGAGAATCTCAAGAGCAGGGGGTGGAGCAAGCCAGGCCTCAAACCACGAGAAGCTCCTACCCAAAAAGGCAGCCAAACTCCAGCCCACCTCCGGGAGAATCTCAAGAGCAGGGGGTGGAGCTAGCCAGGCCTCAAACCACGAGAAGCTCCAGCTCAAAAGGCAGCCAAAATCCAGCCCACATCCGGGAGAATTTCAAGAGCAGGGGGTGAAGCAAGCCAGGCCTCAAACCACGAGAAGCTCCAGCCCAAAAGGCAGCCAAAATCCAGCTCACATCCGGGAGAATATCAAGAGCAGGTGTTGGAGCAAGCCAGGGCTCAAACCACGAGAAGCTCCAGCCCAAAAGAAAGCCAAAATCCATCCCACATCCGGGAGAATCTCAAGAGCAGGGGGTGGAGCAAGCCAGTCCTCAAACCTCGAGAAGCTCCAGCCCAAAATGCAGCCAAACTCCAGCCCACCTCCGTTAGAATCTCAAGAGCAGGGGGTGGAGCAAGCCAGGCCTCAAACCACGAGAAGCTCCAGCCCAAAAGGCAGCCATAATCCAGCCGACATCTGGGAGAATCTCAAGAGTAGGGGGTGGAGCAAGCCAGGCCTCAAACCACGGGAAGCTCCAGTTCAAAAGGCAGCCAAAATGCAGCCCACCTCCGGGAGAATCTCAAGAGCAGGGGGTGGAGCAAGCCAGGCCTCAAACCACGAGAATCTCCGGCCCAAAAGGCAGCCAAAATCCAGACCACATGCTGGAGAATCTCAAGAGCAGGGGGTGGAGCAAGCCAGGCCTCAAACCACGAGAACCTCCAGCCCAAACGGCAGCCAAACTCCAGCCCACATCCGGGAGAATCTCAAGAGCAGGGGCTGGAGCAAGCCAGGCCACAAACCACGAGAAGCTCCAGCCCAAAATGCAGTGAAAATGCAGCCCACATCTGGGAGAATCTCAAGAGCAGGGGGTGGAGCAAGCCAGGCCTCAAACCACGAGAAGCTCCAGCCCAAAAGGCAGCCACAATGCAGCCCACATCCGGGAGAATCTCAAGAGCAGGGGGTGGAGCAAGCCAGGCCTCAAACCAGGAGAAGCTCCAGCCCAAAATGCAGCCAAAATGCAGCCCACATCCGGGAGAATATCAAGAGCAGGGGTTGGAGCAAGCCAGGCCTCAAACCACGAGAATCTCCAGCCCAAAAGGCAGCCACAATGCAGCCCACATCCGGGAGAATCTCAAGAGCAGGGGGTGGAGCAAGCCAGGCCTCAAACCACGAGAAGCTCCAGCCCAAAATGCAGCCAAAATCCAGCCCATATCCAGGAGAATCTCAAGAGCAGGGGGTGGAGCAAGCCAGGCCTCAAACCACGAGAAGCTCCAGCCCAAAATGCAGCCAAACTCCAGCCCACCTCCGGGAGAATCTCAAGAGCAGGGGGTGGAGCAAGCCAGGCCTCAAACCACGAGAAGCTCCAGCCCAAAAGGCAGCCAAAATGCAGCCCACATCCAGGAGAATTTCAAGAGCAGGGGGTGGAGCAGGACAGGCCTCAAACCACGAGAATCTCCAGCCCAAAATGCAGCCAAAATCCAGCCCACGTCCGGGAGAATCTCAAGAGCAGGGGGTGGAGCAAGCCAGGCCTCAAACCACGAGAAGCTCCAGCCCAAAATAAAGCCAAAATCCAGCCCACATCCGGGAGAATCTCAAGAGCAGGGGGTGGAGCAAGCCAGGCCTCAAACCACGAGAAGCCCCAGCCCAAAATGCAGTGAAAATGCAGCCCACATCTGGGAGAATCTCAAGAGCAGGGGGTGGAGCAAGCCAGGCCTCAAACCACGAGAAGCTCCAGCCCAAAAGGCAGCCACAATGCAGCCCACATCCGGGAGAATATCAACAGCAGGGGTTGGAGCAAGCCAGGGCTCAAACCACGAGAAGCTCCAGCCCAAAAGAAAGCCAAAATCCAGCCCACCTCTGGGAGAATCTCAAGAGAAGGGGGTGGAGCAAGACAGGCCTCAAACCACGACAAGCTCCAGCCCAAATGGCAGCCAAAATCCAGACCATATGCGGGAGAATCTCAAGAGCAGGGGGTGGAGCAAGCCAGGCCTCAAACCACGAGAAGCTCCAGCCCAAAATGCAGCCAAAATCCAGCCCACGTCCGGGAGAATCTCAAGAGCAGGGGGTGGAGCAAGCCAGGCCTCAAACCACGAGAAGCTCCAGCCCAAAAGGCAGCCAAAATCCAGCCCACATCCGGGAGAATCTCAAGAGCAGGGGGTAGAGCAAGCCAGGCCTCAAACCACGAGAAGCCCCAGCCCAAAATGCAGTGAAAATGCAGCCCACATCTGGGAGAATCTCAAGAGCAGGGGGTGGAGCAAGCCAGGACTCAAACCACGAGAAGCTCCAGCCCAAATGGCAGCCAAAATCCAGACCATATGCGGGAGAATTTCAAGAGCAGGGGGTGGAGCAAGCAAGGCCTCAAACCACGACAAGCTCCAGCCCAAATGGCAGCCAAAATCCAGACCATATGCGGGAGAATCTCAAGAGCAGGGGGTGGAGCAAGCCAGGCCTCAAACCACGAGAAGCTCCAGCCCAAAATGCAGCCAAACTCCAGCCCACCTACGGGAGAATCTCAAGAGCAGGGGGTGGAGCAAGCCAGGCCTCAAACCACGAGAAGCTCTAGCCCAAAAATGCAGCCAAAATGCAGCCCACATCCGGGAGAAACTCAAGAGCAGGGTGAGGAGGAAGGCAGGCCTCAAACCAGGAGAAGCTCCAGCCCAAAAGGCAGCCAAAATCCAGCCCACCTCCGGGAGAATATCAAGAGCAGGGTGAGGAGGAAGGCAGGCCTCAAACCAGGAGAAGCTCCAGCCCAAAAGGCAGCCAAAATCCAGCCCACATCCGTGAGAATCTCAAGAGCAGGGGGTGGAGCAAGCCAGGCCTCAAACCACGAGAATCTCCAGCCCAAAAGGCAGCCAAAATGCAGCCCACCTCCGGGAGAATCTCAAGAGCAGGGGGTGGAGCAAGCCAGGCCTCAAACCACGAGAAGTTCCAGCCCAAAAGGCAGCCAAAATGCAGCCCACATTGGGGAGAATATCAAGAGCAGGGGGTGGAGCAAGCCAGGCCTCAAACCAAGAGAAGCTCCAGCCCAAAAGGCAGCCAAAATGCAGCCCACATCCGGGAGAAACTCAAGAGCAGGGTGTGGAGCAAGCCAGGCCTCAAACCACGAGAAGCTCCAGCCCAAAATGCAGCCAAAATGCAGCCCACATCCAGGAGAATCTCAAGAGCAGGGGGTGGAGCAAGCCAGGCCTCAAACCACGAGAAGCTCCAGCCCAAAAGGCAGCCAAAATCCAGCCCACATGTGGGAGAATCTCAAGAGCAGGGGGTGGAGCAAGCCAGGCCTCAAACCACGAGAAGCTCCAGCCCAAAAGGCAGCCAAAATGCAGCCCACATCGGGGAGAATATCAAGAGCAGGGGGTGGAGCAAGCCAGGCCTCAAACCAGGAGAAGCTCCAGCCCAAAAGGCAGCCAAAATCCAGCCCACCTCCGGGAGAATCTCAAGAGCAGGGGTTGGAGCAAGCCAGGCCTCAAACCCCGAGAAGCTACAGACCAAAAGGCAGCCAAAATCCAGCCCACATCCGGGAGCATATCAAGAGCAGGGGGTTCGAGCAAGCCAGGCCTCAAACCACGAGAAGCTCCAGCCCAAAAGGCAGCCAAAATGCAGCCCACATCCGGGAGAATCTCAAGAGCAGGGGGTGGAGCAAGGCAGGCCTCAAACCACGAGAAGCTCCAGCCCAAAATAAAGCCAAAATCCAGCCCACCTCCGGGAGAATCTCAATAGCAGGGGGTGGAGCAAGCCAGGCCTCAAACCACGAGAAGCTCCAGCCCAAAAGGCATCCAAAATGCAGCCCACATCCAGGAGAATCTCAAGAGCAGGTGGTGGAGCAAGCCAGGGCTCAAACCACGAGAAGCTCCAGTCCAAAAGGCAGCCAAAATGCAGCTCACATCCGGGAGAATCTCAAGAGCAGGGGTTGGAGCAAGCCAGTCCTTAAAAACCACGAGAAGCTCCAGCCCAAAAGGCAGCCAAACTCCAGCCCACCTCCGGGAGAATCTCAAGAGCAGGGGGTGGAGCAAGCCAGGCCTCAAACCACGAGAAGCTCCAGCCCAAAATTCAGCCAAAATGCAGCCCACCTGGAGGAGAATCTCAAGAGCAGGGGGTGGAGCAAGGCAGGCCTCAAACCACGAGAAGCTCCAGCCCAAAAGGCAGCCAAACTCCAGCCCACCTCCGAGAGAATCTCAAGAGCAGGGGGTGGAGCAAGCCAGGCCTCAAACCACAAGAAGCTCCAGCCCAAAAGGCAGCCAAAATGCAGCCCACATCCGGGAGAATATCAAGAGCAGGGGGTGGAGCAAGCCAGGCCTCAAACCACGAGAAGCTCCAGCCCAAAAGGCAGCCAAAATCCAGCCCACCTCCGGCAGAATATCAAGAGCAGGGGATGGAGCAAGCCAGGCCTCAAACCCCGAGAAGCTACAGACCAAAAGGCAGCCAAAATCCAGCCCACATCCGGGAGAATATCAAGAGCAGGGGGTTCGAGCAAGCCAGGCCTCAAACCACGAGAAGCTCCAGCCCAAAAGGTAGCCAAAATGCAGCCCACATCCGGGAGAATCTCAAGAGCAGGGGGTGGAGCAAGCCAGGCCTCAAACCACGAGAAGCTTCAGCCCAAAAGGCAGCCAAACTCCAGCTCACCTCCGGGAGAATCTCAAGAGCAGGGTGTGGAGCAAGCCAGGCCTCAAACCACGAGAAGCTCCAGCCCAAAAGGCAGCCAAACTCCAGCCCACATCCGGGAGAATCTCAAGAGCAGGGCGTGGAGCAAGCCAGGCCTCAAACCACGAGAAGCTCCAACCCAAAAGGCAGCCAAAATCCAGCTCACATCCAGGAGAATCTCAAGAGCAGGGGTTGGAGCAAGCCAGGCCTCAAACCTCGAGAACCTCCAGCCCAAAATGCAGCCATAATCCAGCCCACATCCGGGAGAATCTCAAGAGCAGGGGGTGGAGCAAGCCAGGCCTCAAACCACGAGAAGCTCCAGCCCAAAATGCCGCCAAAATCCAGCCCACCTCCACGAGAATCTCAAGAGCAGGGGGTGGAGCAAGCCAGGCCTCAAACCACGAGAAGCTCCAGCCCAAAAGGCAGCCAAACTCCAGCCCACATCCAGGAGAATAACAAGAGCAGGGGGTGGAGCAAGCCAGGCCTCAAACCACGAGAAGCTCCAGCCCAAAAGGCAGCCAAAATCCAGCCCACATCCGGGAGGAACTCAAGAGCAGGGGGTGGAGCAAGCCAGGCCTCAAACCACGAGAATCTCCAGCCCAAAATGCAGCCAAAATCCAGCCCACCTCCGGGAGAATCTCAAGAGCAGGGGCTGGAGGAAGCCAGTGCTAAACCACGAGAAGCTCCAGCCCAAGTATCAGCCAAAATGCAGCCCACATACGGGAGAATCTCAAGAGCAGGGGGTGGAGCAAGCCAGGCCTCAAACCACGAGAAGCTCCAGCCCAAAAGGCAGCCAAAATGCAGCCCACATCCGGGAGAATCTCAAGAGCAGGGGGTGGAGCAAGCCAGGCCTCAAACCAGGAGAAGCTCCAGCCCAAAAGGCATCCAAAATGCAGCCCACATCCAGGAGAATCTCAAGAGCAGGTGGTGGAGCAAGCCAGGGCTCAAACCACGAGAAGCTCCAGTCCAAAAGGCAGCCAAAATGCAGCCCACATGCGGGAGAATCTCAAGAGCAGGGGGTGGAGCAAGCCAGGCCTCAAACCACGAGAAGCTCCAGCCCAAAAGGCAGCCAAAATGCAGCCCACATCCCGGACAATATCAAGAGCAGGGGGTGGAGCAAGGCAGGCCTCAAACCAGGTGAAGCTCCAGCCCAAAAGGCAGCTAAAATGCAGCCCACATCGAGGAGAATCTCAAGAGCAGGGGGTGGAGCAAGCCAGGCCTCAAACCACGAGAAGCTCCAGCCCAAAAGGCAGCCAAACTCCAGCCCACATCCGGGAGAATCTCAAGAGCAGGGGTTGGAGCAAGCCAGGCCTCAAACCACGAGAAGCTCCAGCCCAAAATGCAGCCAAAATCCAGCCCACATCCGGGAGAATCTCAAGAGCAGGGGCTGGAGCAAGCCAGGCCTCAAACCATGAGAAGATCCAGCTCAAAATGCAGCGAAAATGCAGCCCACCTCCGGGAGAATATCAAGAGCACGGGGTTCGAGCAAGCCAGGCCTCAAACGTCGAGAACCTCCAGCCCAAAATGCAGCCATAATCCAGCCCACATCCGGGAGAATCTCAAGAGCAGGGGGTGGAGCAAGCCAGGCCTCAAACCACGAGAAGCTCCAGCCCAAAAGGCAGCCAAAATGCAGCCCACGTCCGGGAGAATATCAAGAGCAGGGGATGGAGCAAGGCAGGCCTCAAACCAGGTGAAGCTCCAGCCCAAAAGGCAGCCAAACTCCAGCCCACCTCCGGGAGAATCTCAAGAGCAGGGTGTGGAGCAAGCCATGCCTGAAACCACGAGAAGCTCCAGCTCAAAAGGCAGCCAAAATGCAGCCCACATCCGAGAGAATCTCAAGAGAAGGGGGTGGAGCAAGCCAGGCCTCAAACCACGAGAAGCTCCAGCCCAAAAGGCAGCCAAAATCCAGCCCACATCCGGGAGAATCTCAAGAGCAGGGTGTGGACCAAGCCAGGCCTCAAACCACGAGAATCTCCAGCCCAAAAGACAGCCAAAATGCAGCCCACATCCAGGACAATATCAAGAGCAGGGGGTGGAGCAAGCCAGGCCTCAAACCACGAGAAGCTCCAGCCCAAAAGGCAGCCAAACTCCAGCCCACCTCCGGGAGAATCTCAAGAGCAGGGGTTGGAGCAAGCCAGGCCTCAAACCACGAGAAGCTCCAGCCCAAAAGGCAGCCAAAATGCAGCCCACATCCGGGAGAATCTCAAGAGCAGGGGCTGGAGCAAGCCAGGCCTCAAACAATGAGAAGATCCAGCTCAAAATGCAGCGAAAATGCAGCCCACCTCTGGGAGAATATCAAGAGCAGGGGGTTCGAGCAAGCCAGGCCTCAAACCACGAGAAGCTCCAGCCCAAAAGGCAGGCAAACTCCAGCCCACCTCCGGGAGAATCTCAAGAGCAGGGGGTGGAGCAAGCCAGGCCTCAAACCACGAGAAGCTCCAGCCCAAAATGCAGCCAAAATCCAGCCCACCTCCGGGAGAATATCAAGAGCAGGGGGTGGAGCAAGCCAGGCCTCAAACCACGAGAAGCTCCAGCCCAAAAGGCAGCCAAAATCCAGCCCACATCCGGGAGAATCTCAAGAGCAGGGGCTGGAGCAAGCCAGGCCTCAAACCATGAGAAGATCCAGCTCAAAATGCAGCGAAAATGCAGCCCACCTCTGGGAGAATATCAAGAGCAGGGGGTTCGAGCAAGCCAGGCCTCAAACCACGAGAAGCTCCAGCCCAAAATGCAGGCAAACTCCAGCCCACCTCCGGGAGAATCTCAAGAGCAGGGGGTGGAGCAAGCCAGGCCTCAAACCACGAGAACCTCCAGCCCAAAAGGCAGCCAAAATCCAGCTCACATCCAGGAGAATCTCAAGAGAAGGGGGTGGAGCAAGCCAGGCCTCAAACCAGGAGAAGCTCCAGCCCAAAAGGCAGCCAAAATGCAGCCCACATGCGGGAGAATCTCAAGAGCACGGGGTGGAGCAAGCCATGCCTGAAACCACGAGAAGCTCCAGCCCAAAATGCAGCCAAAATGCAGCCCACATCCGGGAGAATCTCAAGAGAAGGGGGTGGAGCAAGCCAGGCCTCAAACCAGGAGAAGCTCCAGC
This sequence comes from Rhynochetos jubatus, assembly GCA_027574665.1. Classification (NCBI taxonomy): domain Eukaryota; kingdom Metazoa; phylum Chordata; class Aves; order Eurypygiformes; family Rhynochetidae; genus Rhynochetos; species Rhynochetos jubatus. Next base: position 3,078,724 of record CM050669.1, read on the forward strand.
CCAAAAGGCAGCCAAAATGCAGCCCACCTCCGGGAGAATCTCAAGAGCAGGGGGTGGAGCAAGCCAGGCCTCAAACAATGAGACGATCCAGCTCAAAATGCAGCGAAAATGCAGCCCACCTCTGGGAGAATATCAAGAGCAGGGGGTTCGAGCAAGCCAGGCCTCAAACCACGAGAAGCTCCAGCCCAAAAGGCAGCCAAAATCCAGCCCACCTCCGGGAGAATCTCAAGAGCAGGGTGTGGACCAAGCCAGGCCTCAAACCACGAGAGTCTCCAGCCCAAAAGACAGCCAAAATGCAGCCCACATCCAGGACAATATCAAGAGCAGGGGGTGGAGCAAGCCAGGCCTCAAACCACGAGAAGCTCCAGCCCAAAAGGCAGCCAAACTCCAGCCCACCTCCGGGAGAATCTCAAGAGCAGGGGGTGGAGCAAGCCAGGCCTCAAACCACGAGAAGCTCCAGCCCAAAAGGCAGCCAAAATGCAGCCCACATCCGGGAGAATCTCAAGAGCAGGGGCTGGAGCAAGCCAGGCCTCAAACAATGAGAAGATCCAGCTCAAAATGCAGCGAAAATGCAGCCCACCTCTGGGAGAATATCAAGAGCAGGGGGTTCGAGCAAGCCAGGCCTCAAACCACGAAAAGCTCCAGCCCAAAAGGCAGCCAAACTCCAGCCCACCTCCGGGAGAATCTCAAGAGCAGGGGTTGGAGCAAGCCAGGCCTCAAACCACGAGAAGCTCCAGCCCAAAAGGCAGCCAAAATGCAGCCCACATCCGGGAGAATCTCAAGAGCAGGGGCTGGAGCAAGCCAGGCCTCAAACAATGAGAAGATCCAGCTCAAAATGCAGCGAAAATGCAGCCCACCTCTGGGAGAATATCAAGAGCAGGGGGTTCGAGCAAGCCAGGCCTCAAACCAGGAGAAGCTCCAGCCCAAAAGGCAGGTAAACTCCAGCCCACCTCCGGGAGAATCTCAAGAGCAGGGGGTGGAGCAAGCCAGGCCTCAAACCACGAGAAGCTCCAGCCCAAAATGCAGGCAAACTCCAGCCCACCTCCGGGAGAATCTCAAGAGCAGGGGGTGGAGCAAGCCAGGCCTCAAACCACGAGAAGCTCCAGCCCAAAAGGCAGCCAAAATCCAGCCCACATCCGGGAGAATCTCAAGAGCAGGGGCTGGAGCAAGCCAGGCCTCAAACCATGAGAAGATCCAGCTCAAAATGCAGCGAAAATGCAGCCCACCTCTGGGAGAATATCAAGAGCAGGGGGTTCGAGCAAGCCAGGCCTCAAACCACGAGAAGCTCCAGCCCAAAATGCAGGCAAACTCCAGCCCACCTCCGGGAGAATCTCAAGAGCAGGGGGTGGAGCAAGCCAGGCCTCAAACCACGAGAAGCTCCAGCCCAAAAGGCAGCCAAAATCCAGCTCACATCCAGGAGAATCTCAAGAGAAGGGGGTGGAGCAAGCCAGGCCTCAAACCAGGAGAAGCTCCAGCCCAAAAGGCAGCCAAAATTCAGCCCACATCCGGGAGAATCTCAAGAGCAGGGTGTGGAGCAAGCCATGCCTGAAACCACGAGAAGCTCCAGCTCAAAAGGCAGCCAAAATGCAGCCCACATCCGGGAGAATCTCAAGAGAAGGGGGTGGAGCAAGCCAGGCCTCAAACCACGAGAAGCTCCAGCCCAAAAGGCAGCCAAAATGCAGCCCTCATGCGGGAGAATCTCAAGAGCAGGGGGTGGAGCAAGCCAGGCCTCAAGCCACGAGAAGCTCCAGCCCAAAAGGCAGCCAAAATGCAGCCCACATCCGGGAGAAACTCAAGAGCAGGGTGTGGACCAAGCCAGGCCTCAAACCACGAGAATCTCCAGCCCAAAAGGCAGCCAAAATGCAGCCCACATCCAGGACAATATCAAGAGCAGGGGGTGGAGCAAGCCAGGCCTCAAACCACGAGAAGCTCCAGCCCAAAAGGCAGCCAAAATGCAGCCCACATCCGGGAGAATCTCAAGAGCAGGGGCTGGAGCAAGCCAGGCCTCAAACAATGAGAAGCTCCAGCTCAAAATGCAGCGAAAATGCAGCCCACCTCTGGGAGAATATCAAGACCAGGGGGTTCGAGCAAGCCAGGCCTCAAACCACGAGAAGCTCCAGCCCAAAAGGCAGGCAAACTCCAGCCCACCTCCGGGAGAATCTCAAGAGCAGGGGGTGGAGCAAGCCAGGCCTCAAACCACGAGAAGCTCCAGCCCAAAATGCAGCCAAAATCCAGCCCACATCCGGGAGAATCTCAAGAGCAGGGGCTGGCGCAAGCCAGGCCTCAAACCATGAGAAGATCCAGCTCAAAATGCAGCGAAAATGCAGCCCACCTCTGGGAGAATATGAAGAGCAGGGGGTTCGAGCAAGCCAGGCCTCAAACCACGAGAAGCTCCAGCCCAAAAAGCAGGCAAACTCCAGCCCACATCCGGGAGAATCTCAAGAGCAGGGGGTGGAGCAAGCCAGGCCTCAAACCACGAGAAGCTTCAGCCCAAAAGGCAGCCAAACTCCAGCTCACCTACGGGAGAATTTCAAGAGCAGGGGGTGGAGCAAGCCAGGCCTCAAACCACGAGAAGCTCCAGCCCAAAAGGCAGCCAAAATGCAGCCCACATCCGGGAGAATCTCAAGAGCAGGGGGTGGAGCAAGCCAGGCCTCAAACCAGGAGAAGCTCCAGCCCAAAATGCAGCCAAAATGCAGCCCACATCCGGGAGAATATCAAGAGCAGGGGTTGGAGCAAGGAGGCCTCAAACCACGAGAAGCTCCAGCCCAAGTATCAGCCAAAATGCAGCCCACATCCGGGAGAATCTCAAGAGCAGGGGGTGGAGCAAGCCAGGCCTCAAACCACAAGAAGATCCAGCCCAAATGGCAGCCAAAATGCAGCGCACATCCGGGACAATATCAATAGCAGGGGATGGAGCAAGCCAGGCCTCAAACCACGAGAAGCTCCAGCCCAAAAGGCAGCCAAAATGCAGCACACATCCGGGATAAAATCAAGAGCAGGGGGTGGAGCAAGCCAGGCCTCAAACCACGAGAATCTCCAGCCCAAAAGGCAGCCACAATGCAGCCCACATCCGGGAGAATGTCAAGAGCAGGGGGTGGAGCAAGGCAGGCCTCAAACCACAAGAAGCCCCAGCCCAAAATGCAGCGAAAATGCAGCCCACATCTGGGAGAATCTCAAGAGCAGGTGGTGGAGCAAGCCAGGCCTCAAACCACGAGAAGCTCCAGCCCAAAAGGCAGCCAAACTCCAGCCCACATCCGGGACAATCTCAAGAGCAGGGGGTGGAGCAAGCCAGGCCTCAAACCACGAGAAGCTCCAGCCCAAAAGGCAGCCAAAATGCAGCCCACATTCGGGAGAATCTCAAGAGCAGGGGGTGGAGCAAGCCAGGCCTCAAACCACGAGAAGCTCCAACACAAAATGCAGCCAAAATCCAGCCCACATCCGGGAGAAAATCAAGAGCAGGGGGTGGAGCAAGCCAGGCCTCAAACCACGAGAAGCTCCAGCCCAAAATGCAGCCAAAATGCAGCCCACATCCGGGAGAATATCAAGAGCAGGGGGTGGAGCAAGCCAGGGCTAAAACCACGAGAAGCTCCAGCCCAAAAGAAAGCCAAAATCCAGCCCACATCCGGGAGAATCTCAAGAGCAAGGGGTGGAGCAAGCCAGGCCTCAAACCACGAGAAGCTCCAGCCCAAAATGCAGCCAAAATCCAGCACACATCCGGGATAAAATCAAGAGCAGGGGGTGGAGCAAGCCAGGCCTCAAACCACGAGAAGCTCCAGCCCAAAAGGCAGCCAAAATGCAGCCCACATCCGGGAGAATATCAAGAGCAGGGGGTGGAGCAAGCCAGGACTCAAACCACGAGAAGCTCCAGCCCAAAAGGCAGCCATAATCCAGCCCACATCCCTGGAGAATCTCAATAGCAGGGTGTGGAGCAAGGCAGGCCTCAAACCACGAGAATCTCCAGCCCAAAATGCAGCCAAAATCCAGCCCACGTCCGGGAGAATCTCAATAGCAGGGGGTGGAGCAAGCCAGGCCTCAAACCACGAGAAGCTCCAGCCCAAAATGTAGCCAAAATCCAGGCCACATCCGGGAGAATCTCAAGAGCAGGGGGTGAAGCAAGCCAGGCCTCAAACCACGAGAAGCTCCAGCCCAAAAGGCAGCCAAAATCCAGATCACATCCGGGAGAATATCAAGAGCAGGTGTTGGAGCAAGCCAGGCCTCAAACCACGAGAAGCTCCAGCCCAAAATGCAGCCAAAATGCAGCCCACATCCGGGAGAATATCAAGAGCAGGGGTTGGAGCAAGCCAGGCCTCAAACCACGAGAAGCTCCAGCCCAAAAGAAAGCCAAAATCCAGCCCACATCCGGGAGAATCTCAAGAGCAGGGGGTGGAGCAAGCCAGGCCTCAAACCACGAGAAGCTCCAGCCCAAAATGCAGCCAAAATCCAGCACACATCCGGGATAAAATCAAGAGCAGGGGGTGGAGCAAGCCAGGCCTCAAACCACGAGAAGCTCCAGCCCAAAAGGCAGCCAAAATGCAGCCCACATCAGGGAGAATCTCAAGAGCAGGGGGTGGAGCAAGCCAGGCCTCAAACCACGAGAAGCCCCAGCCCAAAATGCAGTGAAAATGCAGCCCACATCTGGGAGAATCTCAAGAGCAGGGGGTGGAGCAAGCCAGGGCTCAAACCACGAGAAGCTCCAGCCCGAAAGGCAGCTAAAATCCAGCCCACATCCGGGAGAATCTCAAGAGCAGGGGGTGGAGCAAGCCAGGCCTCAAACCACGAGAAGCTCCAGCCCAAAATGCAGCCAAAATCCAGCCCACATCCGGGAGAAAATCAAGAGCAGGGGGTGGAGCAAGCCAGGCCTCAAACCACGAGAAGCTCCAGCCCAAAAAGCAGCCAAAATGCAGCCCACATCCGGGAGAATCTCAAGAGCAGGGGGTGGAGCAAGCCAGGCCTCAAACCACGAGAAGCTCCAGCCCAAAAGGCAGCCAAAATGCAGCCCACATCCAGGAGAATCTCAAGAGCAGGTGGTGGAGCAAGCCAGGCCTCAAACCACGAGAAGCTCCAGCCCAAAAGACAGCCAAACTCCAGCCCACCTCCGGGAGAATCTCAAGAGCAGGGGGTGGAGCAAGCCAGGCCTCAAACCACGAGAAGCTCCAGCTCAAAAGGCAGCCAAAATGCAGCCCACATCCAGGAGAATTTCAAGAGCAGGGGGTGGAGCAGGACAGGCCTCAAACCACGAGAAGCTCCAGCCCAAAATGCAGCCAAAATCCAGCCCACGTCTGGGAGAATCTCAAGAGCAGGGGGTGGAGCAAGTCAGGCCTCAAACCACGAGAAGCTCCAGCCCAAAATGTAGCCAAAATCCAGGCCACATCCGGGAGAATCTCAAGAGCAGGGGGTGAAGCAAGCCAGGCCTCAAACCACGAGAAGCTCCAGCCCAAAAGGCAGCCAAAATGCAGCCCTCATGCGGGAGAATCTCAAGAGCAGGGGGTGGAGCAAGCCAGGCCTCAAACCACGAGAAGCTCCAGCCCAAAATGCAGCCAAAATCCAGCCCACATCCGGGAGAAAATCAAGAGCAGGGGGTGGAGCAAGCCAGGCCTCAAACCAGGAGAAGCTCCAGCCCAAAATGCAGCCAAAATGCAGCCCACATCCGGGAGAATATCAAGAGCAGGGGTTGGAGCAAGCCAGGCCTCAAACCACGAGAAGCTCCAGCCCAAAATAAAGCCAAAATCCAGCCCACATCCGGGATAAAATCATGAGCAGGGTGAGGAGGAAGGCAGGCCTCAAACCAGGAGAAGCTCCAGCCCAAAAGGCAGCCAAAATCCAGCCCACATCCGGGAGAATCTCAAGAGCAGGGGGTGGAGCAAGCCAGGCCTCAAACCACGAGAAGCTCCAGCCCAAAAGGCAGCCAAACTCCAGCCCACATCCGGGAGAATCTCAAGAGCAGGGGGTGGAGCAAGCCAGGCCTCAAACCACGAGAAGCTCCAGCCCAAAATGCAGCCAAAATCCAGCCCACATCCAGGAGAATCTCAAGAGCAGGGGGTGGAGCAAGCCAGGCCTCAAACCACGAGAAGCTCCAGCCCAAAAGGCAGCCAAACTCCAGCCCACCTCCAGGAGAATCTCAAGAGCAGGGGGTGGAGCAAGCCAGGCCTCAAACCACGAGAAGCTCCAGCTCAAAAGGCAGCCAAAATGCAGCCCACATCCAGGAGAATTTCAAGAGCAGGGGGTGGAGCAGGACAGGCCTCAAACCACGAGAATCTCCAGCCCAAAATGCAGCCAAAATCCAGCCCACGTCCGGGAGAATCTCAAGAGCAGGGGGTGAAGCAAGCCAGGCCTCAAACCACGAGAAGCTCCAGCCCAAAAGGCAGCCAAAATGCAGCCCACGTCCGGGAGAATCTCAAGAGCAGGGGGTGAAGCAAGCCAGGCCTCAAACCACGAGAAGCTCCAGCCCAAAATGTAGCCAAAATCCAGGCCACATCCGGGAGAATCTCAAGAGCAGGGGGTGAAGCAAGCCAGGCCTCAAACCACGAGAAGCTCCAGCCCAAAAGGCAGCCAAAATCCAGATCACATCCGGGAGAATATCAAGAGCAGGTGTTGGAGCAAGCCAGGCCTCAAACCACGAGAAGCTCCAACACAAAATGCAGCCAAAATCCAGCCCACATCCGGGAGAAAATCAAGAGCAGGGGGTGGAGCAAGCCAGGCCTCAAACCACGAGAAGCTACAGCCCAAAATGCAGCCAAAATGCAGCCCACATCCGGGAGAATATCAAGAGCAGGGGTTGGAGCAAGCCAGGCCTCAAACCACGAGAAGCTCCAGCCCAAAATAAAGCCAAAATGCAGCCCACATCCGGGAGAATCTCAAGAGCAGGGGGTGGAGCAAGCCAGGCCTCAAACCACGAGAAGCTCCAGCCCAAAAGGCAGCCAAAATCCAGCACACATCCGGGATAAAATCAAGAGCAGGGGGTGGAGCAAGCCAGGCCTCAAACCACGAGAAGCTCCAGCCCAAAAGGCAGCCAAAATGCAGCCCACATCAGGGAGAATCTCAAGAGCAGGGGGTGGAGCAAGCCAGGCCTCAAACCACGAGAAGCCCCAGCCCAAAATGCAGTGAAAATGCAGCCCACATCTGGGAGAATCTCAAGAGCAGGGGGTGGAGCAAGCCAGGCCTCAAACCACGAGAAGCTCCAGCCCAAAAGGCAGCCATAATCCAGCCCACATCCGGGAGAATATCAAGAGTAGGGGGTGGAGCAAGCCAGGGCTCAAACCACGAGAAGCTCCAGCCCAAAAGGCAGCCAAACTCCAGCCCACATCCGGGAGAATCTCAAGAGCAGGGGGTGGAGCAAGCCAGGCCTCAAACCACGACAAGCTCCAGCCCAAATGGCAGCCAAAATCCAGACCATATGCGGGAGAATCTCAAGAGCAGGGGGTGGAGCAAGCCAGGCCTCAAACCACGAGAAGCTCCAGCCCGAAAGGCAGCTAAAATCCAGCCCACATCCGGGAGAATATCAAGAGCAGGGGGTGGAGCAAGCCAGGCCTCAAACCACGAGAAGCTCCAGCCCAAAAGGCAGCCAAAATGCAGCCCACCTCCGGGAGAAAATCAAGAGCAGGGTGAGGAGGAAGGCAGGCCTCAAACCACGAGAAGCTCCAGCCCAAAATGCAGCCAAACTCCAGCCCACATCCGGGAGAATATCAAGAGCAGGGTGAGGAGGAAGGCAGGCCTCAAACCACGAGAAGCTCCAGCCCAAAAGGCAGCCAAAATGCAGCCCACATCCGGGAGAATCTCAAGAGCAGGGGGTGGAGCAAGCCAGGCCTCAAACCACGAGAAGCTCCAGCCCAAAAAGCAGCCAAAATGCAGCCCACATCCGGGAGAATCTCAAGAGCAGGGGGTGGAGCAAGCCAGGCCTCAAACCACGAGAAGCTCCAGCCCAAAAGGCAGCCAAAATGCAGCCCACATCCAGGAAAATCTCAAGAGCAGGTGGTGTAGCAAGCCAGGCCTCAAACCACGAGAAGCTCCAGCCCAAAAGACAGCCAAACTCCAGCCAACCTCCGGGAGAATTTCAAGAGCAGGGGCTGGAGCAGGACAGGCCTCAAACCACGAGAATCTCCAGCCCAAAATGCAGCCAAAATCCAGCCCACGTCTGGGAGAAAATCAAGAGCAGGGGGTGGAGCAAGCCAGGCCTCAAACCAGGAGAAGCTCCAGCCCAAAATGCAGCCAAAATGCAGCCCACATCCGGGAGAATATCAAGAGCAGGGGTTGGAGCAAGCCAGGCCTCAAACCACGAGAAGCTCCAGCCCAAAATAAAGCCAAAATCCAGCCCACATCCGGGATAAAATCAAGAGCAGGGTGAGGAGGAAGGCAGGCCTCAAACCAGGAGAAGCTCCAGCCCAAAAGGCAGCCAAAATCCAGCCCACATCCGGGAGAATATCAAGAGCAGGGGGTGGAGCAAGCCAGGCCTCAAACCACGAGAAGCTCCAGCCCAAAAGGCAGCCAAACTCCAGCCCACATCCGTGAGAATCTCAAGAGCAGGGGGTGGAGCAAGCCAGGCCTCAAACCACGAGAAGCTCCAGCCCAAAACGCAACCAAAATGCAGCCCACATCCGGGAGAATCTCAAGAGCAGGGGGTGGAGCAAGCCAGGCCTCAAACCACGAGAATCTCCAGCCCAAAATGTAGCCAAAATCCAGGCCACATCCGTGAGAATCTCAAGAGCAGGGGGTGGAGCAAGCCAGGCCTCAAACCACGAGAAGCTCCAGCCCAAAACGCAACCAAAATCCAGCCCACGTCTGGGAGAATCTCAAGAGCAGGGGGTGGAGCAAGTCAGGCCTCAAACCACGAGAAGCTCCAGCCCAAAATGTAGCCAAAATCCAGGCCACATCCGGGAGAATCTCAAGAGCAGGGGGTGAAGCAAGCCAGGCCTCAAACCACGAGAAGCTCCAGCCGAAAAGGCAGCCAAAATCCAGCTCACATCCGGGAGAATCTCAAGAGCAGGTGTTGGAGCAAGCCAGGCCTCAAACCACGAGAAGCTCCAGCCCAAAATGCAGCCAAAATCCAGCCCACATCCGGGAGAAAATCAAGAGCAGGGGGTGGAGCAAGCCAGGCCTCAAACCAGGAGAAGCTCCAGCCCAAAATGCAGCCAAAATGCAGCCCACATCCGGGAGAATATCAAGAGCAGGGGTTGGAGCAAGCCAGGCCTCAAACCACGAGAAGCTCCAGCCCAAAATAAAGCCAAAATCCAGCCCACATCCGGGATAAAATCAACAGCAGGGTGAGGAGGAAGGCAGGCCTCAAACCAGGAGAAGCTCCAGCCCAAAAGGCAGCCAAAATCCAGCCCACATCCGGGAGAATCTCAAGAGCAGGGGGTGGAGCAAGCCAGGCCTCAAACCACGAGAAGCTCCAGCCCAAAAGGCAGCCAAACTCCAGCCCACATCCGGGAGAATCTCAAGAGCAGGGGGTGGAGCAAGCCAGGCCTCAAACCACGAGAAGCTCCAGCCCAAAACGCAACCAAAATGCAGCCCACATCCGGGAGAATCTCAAGAGCAGGGGGTGGAGCAAGCCAGGCCTCAAACCACGAGAATCTCCAGCCCAAAATGCAGCCAAAATCCAGCCCACGTCCGGGAGAATCTCAAGAGCAGGGGTTGGAGCAAGCCAGGCCTCAAACCAGGAGAAGCTCCAGCCCAAAATGTAGCCAAAATCCAGCCCACATCCGGGAGAATCTCAAGAGCAGGGGGTGAAGCAAGCCAGGCCTCAAACCACGAGAAGCTCCAGCCCAAAAGGCAGCCAAAATGCAGCCCACGTCCGGGAGAATCTCAAGAGCAGGGGGTGGAGCAAGCCAGGGCTCAAACCACGAGAAGCTCCAGCCCAAAATAAAGCCAAAATCCAGCACACATCCGGGAGAATCTCAAGAGCAGGGGGTGGAGCAAGCCAGGCCTCAAACCACGAGAAGCTCCAGCCCAAAATGCAGCCAAAATCCAGCCCACATCCGGGAGAAAATCAAGAGCAGGGGGTGGAGCAAGCCAGGCCTCAAACCAGGAGAAGCTCCAGCCCAAAATGCAGCCAAAATGCAGCCCACATCCGGGAGAATATCAAGAGCAGGGGTTGGAGCAAGCCAGGCCTCAAACCACGAGAAGATCCAGCCAAAAATAAAGCCAAAATCCAGCCCACATCCGGGATAAAATCAAGAGCAGGGTGAGGAGGAAGGCAGGCCTCAAACCAGGAGAAGCTCCAGCCCAAAAGGCAGCCAAAATCCAGCCCACATCCGGGAGAATCTCAAGAGCAGGGGGTGGAGCAAGCCAGGCCTCAAACCACGAGAAGCTCCAGCCCAAAAGGCAGCCAAACTCCAGCCCACCTCCGGGAGAATCTCAAGAGCAGGGGGTGGAGCAAGCCAGGCCTCAAACCACGAGAAGCTCCAGCCCAAAAAGCAGCCAAAATGCAGCCCACATCCGGGAGAATCTCAAGAGCAGGGGGTGGAGCAAGCCAGGCCTCAAACCACGAGAAGCTCCAGCCCAAAATGTAGCCAAAATCCAGGCCACATCCGTGAGAATCTCAAGAGCAGGGGGTGGAGCAAGCCAGGCCTCAAACCACGAGAAGCTCCAGCCCAAAACGCAACCAAAATCCAGCCCACGTCTGGGAGAATCTCAAGAGCAGGGGGTGGAGCAAGTCAGGCCTCAAACCACGAGAAGCTCCAGCCCAAAATGTAGCCAAAATCCAGGCCACATCCGGGAGAATCTCAAGAGCAGGGGGTGAAGCAAGCCAGGCCTCAAACCACGAGAAGCTCCAGCCGAAAAGGCAGCCAAAATCCAGCTCACATCCGGGAGAATCTCAAGAGCAGGTGTTGGAGCAAGCCAGGCCTCAAACCACGAGAAGCTCCAGCCCAAAATGCAGCCAAAATCCAGCCCACATCCGGGAGAAAATCAAGAGCAGGGGGTGGAGCAAGCCAGGCCTCAAACCAGGAGAAGCTCCAGCCCAAAATGCAGCCAAAATGCAGCCCACATCCGGGAGAATATCAAGAGCAGGGGTTGGAGCAAGCCAGGCCTCAAACCACGAGAAGCTCCAGCCCAAAATAAAGCCAAAATCCAGCCCACATCCGGGATAAAATCAACAGCAGGGTGAGGAGGAAGGCAGGCCTCAAACCAGGAGAAGCTCCAGCCCAAAAGGCAGCCAAAATCCAGCCCACCTCCGGGAGAATCTCAAGAGCAGGGGGTGGAGCAAGCCAGGCCTCAAACCACGAGAAGCTCCAGCCCAAAAGGCAGCCAAACTCCAGCCCACATCCGTGAGAATCTCAAGAGCAGGGGGTGGAGCAAGCCAGGCCTCAAACCACGAGAAGCTCCAGCCCAAAACGCAACCAAAATGCAGCCCACATCCGGGAGAATCTCAAGAGCAGGGGGTGGAGCAAGCCAGGCCTCAAACCACGAGAATCTCCAGCCCAAAATGCAGCCAAAATCCAGCCCACGTCCGGGAGAATCTCAAGAGCAGGGGTTGGAGCAAGCCAGGCCTCAAACCAGGAGAAGCTCCAGCCCAAAATGTAGCCAAAATCCAGCCCACATCCGGGAGAATCTCAAGAGCAGGGGGTGAAGCAAGCCAGGCCTCAAACCACGAGAAGCTCCAGCCCAAAAGGCAGCCAAAATGCAGCCCACGTCCGGGAGAATCTCAAGAGCAGGGGGTGGAGCAAGCCAGGGCTCAAACCACGAGAAGCTCCAGCCCAAAAGAAAGCCAAAATCCAGCCCACATCCGGGAGAATCTCAAGAGCAGGGGGTGGAGCAAGCCAGGCCTCAAACCTCGAGAAGCTCCAGCCCAAAATGCAGCCAAACTCCAGCCCACCTCCGTGAGAATCTCAAGAGCAGGGGGTGGAGCAAGCCAGGCCTCAAACCACGAGAAGCTCCAGCCCAAAAGGCAGCCATAATCCAGCCGACATCTGGGAGAATCTCAAGAGTAGGGGGTGGAGCAAGCCAGGCCTCAAACCACGGGAAGCTCCAGTTCAAAAGGCAGCCAAAATGCAGCCCACCTCCGGGAGAATCTCAAGAGCAGGGGCTGGAGCAAGCCAGGCCTCAAACCACGAGAAGCTCCAGCCCAAACGGCAGCCAAACTCCAGCCCACATCCGGGAGAATCTCAAGAGCAGGGGCTGGAGCAAGCCAGGCCTCAAACCACGAGAAGCTCCAGCCCAAAATGCAGCCAAACTCCAGCCCACCTCCGTGAGAATCTCAAGAGCAGGGGGTGGAGCAAGCCAGTCCTCAAACCTCGAGAAGCTCCAGCCCAAAATGCAGCCAAACTCCAGCCCACCTCCGTGAGAATCTCAAGAGCAGGGGGTGGAGCAAGCCAGGCCTCAAACCACGAGAAGCTCCAGCCCAAAAGGCAGCCATAATCCAGCCGACATCTGGGAGAATCTCAAGAGTAGGGGGTGGAGCAAGCCAGGCCTCAAACCACGGGAAGCTCCAGTTCAAAAGGCAGCCAAAATGCAGCCCACCTCCGGGAGAATCTCAAGAGCAGGGGCTGGAGCAAGCCAGGCCTCAAACCACGAGAAGCTCCAGCCCAAAATGCAGTGAAAATGCAGCCCACATCAGGGAGAATCTCAAGAGCAGGGGGTGGAGCAAGCCAGGCCTCAAACCACGAGAAGCTCCAGCCCAAAAGAAAGCCAAAATCCAGCCCACATCCGGGAGAATCTCAAGAGCAGGGGGTGGAGCAAGCCAGGCCTCAAACCACGAGAAGCTCCAGCCCAAAAGGCAGCCAAAATCCAGACCACATGCTGGAGAATCTCAAGAGCAGGGGTTGGAGCAAGCCAGGCCTCAAACCACGAGAATCTCCAGCCCAAAATGCAGCCACAATGCAGCCCACATCCGGGAGAATCTCAAGAGCAGGGGGTGGAGCAAGCCAGGCCTCAAACCACGAGAAGCTCCACCCCAAAATGCAGCCAAAATCCAGCCCACATCCAGGAGAATCTCAAGAGCAGGGGGTGGAGCAAGCCAGGCCTCAAACCACGAGAAGCTCCAGCCCAAAAGGCAGCCAAACTCCAGCCCACCTCCGGGAGAATCTCAAGAGCAGGGGGTGGAGCAAGCCAGGCCTCAAACCACGAGAAGCTCCAGCTCAAAAGGCAGCCAAAATGCAGCCCACATCCGGGAGAATTTCAAGAGCAGGGGGTGGAGCAGGACAGGCCTCAAACCACGAGAATCTCCAGCCCAAAATGCAGCCAAAATCCAGCCCACGTCCGGGAGAATCTCAAGAGCAGGGGGTGGAGCAAGCCAGGCCTCAAACCACGAGAAGCTCCAGCCCAAAATAAAGCCAAAATCCAGCCCACGTCCGGGAGAATCTCAAGAGCAGGGGGTGGAGCAAGCCAGGCCTCAAACCACGAGAAGCTCCAGCCCAAAAGGCAGCCAAAATCCAGCCCACATCCGGGAGAATCTCAAGAGCAGGGGGTGAAGCAAGCCAGGCCTCAAACCATGAGAAGCTCCAGCCCAAAAGGCAGCCAAAATGCAGCCCACATCCAGGAGAATCTCAAGAGCAGGTGGTGGAGGAAGCCAGGCCTCAAACCACGAGAAGCTCCAGCCCAAAAGACAGCCAAACTCCAGCCCACCTCCGGGAGAATCTCGAGAGCAGGGGGTGGAGCAAGCCAGGCCTCAAACCACGAGAAGCTCCAGCTCAAAAGGCAGCCAAAATGCAGCCCACATCCAGGAGAATTTCAAGAGCAGGGGGTGGAGCAGGACAGGCCTCAAACCACGACAATCTCCAGCCCAAAATGCAGCCAAAATCCAGCCCACGTCCGGGAGAATCTCAAGAGCAGGGGGTGGAGCAAGCCAGGCCTCAAACCACGAGAAGCTCCAGCCCAAAAGGCAGCCAAAATGCAGCCCACATCCGGGAGAATCTCAAGAGCAGGGGGTGAAGCAAGCCAGGCCTCAAACCAGGAGAAGCTCCAGCCCAAAATGCAGCCAAAATGCAGCCCACATCCAGGAGAATCTCAAGAGCAGGTGGTGGAGGAAGCCAGGCCTCAAACCACGAGAAGCTCCAGCCCAAAAGACAGCCAAACTCCAGCCCACCTCCGGGAGAATCTCAAGAGCAGGGGGTGGAGCAAGCCAGGCCTCAAACCACGAGAAGCTCCAGCTCAAAAGGCAGCCAAAATGCAGCCCACATCCAGGAGAATTTCAAGAGCAGGGGGTGGAGCAGGACAGGCCTCAAACCACGAGAATCTCCAGCCCAAAATGCAGCCAAAATCCAGCCCACGTCCGGGAGAATCTCAAGAGCAGGGGGTGGAGCAAGCCAGGCCTCAAACCACGAGAAGCTCCAGCCCAAAATGTAGCCAAAATCCAGCCCACATCCGGGAGAATCTCAAGAGCAGGGGGTGAAGCAAGCCAGGCCTCAAACCACGAGAAGCTCCAGCCCAAAAGGCAGCCAAAATGCAGCCCACGTCCGGGAGAATCTCAAGAGCAGGGGGTGGAGCAAGCCAGGGCTCAAACCACGAGAAGCTCCAGCCCAAAAGAAAGCCAAAATCCAGCCCACATCCGGGAGAATCTCAAGAGCAGGGGGTGGAGCAAGCCAGTCCTCAAACCTCGAGAAGCTCCAGCCCAAAATGCAGCCAAACTCCAGCCCACCTCCGGGAGAATCTCAAGAGCAGGGGGTGGAGCAAGCCAGGCCTCAAACCACGAGAAGCTCCAGCCCAAAAGTCAGCCATAATCCAGCCGACATCTGGGAGAATCTCAAGAGTAGGGGGTGGAGCAAGCCAGGCCTCAAACCACGGGAAGCTCCAGTTCAAAAGGCAGCCAAAATGCAGCCCACCTCCGGGAGAATCTCAAGAGCAGGGGCTGGAGCAAGCCAGGCCTCAAACCACGAGAAGCTCCAGCCCAAACGGCAGCCAAACTCCAGCCCACATGCTGGAGAATCTCAAGAGCAGGGGCTGGAGCAAGCCAGGCCTCAAACCACGAGAAGCTCCAGCCCAAAATGCAGTGAAAATGCAGCCCACATCAGGGAGAATCTCAAGAGCAGGGGTGGAGCAAGCCAGGCCTCAAACCACGAGAAGCTCCAGCCCAAACGGCAGCCAAACTCCAGCCCACATCCGGGAGAATCTCAAGAGCAGGGGCTGGAGCAAGCCAGGCCTCAAACCACGAGAAGCTCCAGCCCAAAATGCAGCCAAAATCCAGCCCACGTCCGGGAGAATCTCAAGAGCAGGGGGTGGAGCAAGCCAGGCCTCAAACCACGAGAAGCTCCAGCCCAAAATAAAGCCAAAATCCAGCCCACGTCCGGGAGAATCTCAAGAGCAGGGGGTGGAGCAAGCCAGGCCTCAAACCACGAGAAGCTCCAGCCCAAAAGGCAGCCAAAATCCAGCCCACATCCGGGAGAATCTCAAGAGCAGGGGGTGAAGCAAGCCAGGCCTCAAACCATGAGAAGCTCCAGCCCAAAAGGCAGCCAAAATGCAGCCCACATCCAGGAGAATCTCAAGAGCAGGTGGTGGAGGAAGCCAGGCCTCAAACCACGAGAAGCTCCAGCCCAAAAGACAGCCAAACTCCAGCCCACCTCCGGGAGAATCTCGAGAGCAGGGGGTGGAGCAAGCCAGGCCTCAAACCACGAGAAGCTCCAGCTCAAAAGGCAGCCAAAATGCAGCCCACATCCAGGAGAATTTCAAGAGCAGGGGGTGGAGCAGGACAGGCCTCAAACCACGACAATCTCCAGCCCAAAATGCAGCCAAAATCCAGCCCACGTCCGGGAGAATCTCAAGAGCAGGGGGTGGAGCAAGCCAGGCCTCAAACCACGAGAAGCTCCAGCCCAAAAGGCAGCCAAAATGCAGCCCACATCCGGGAGAATCTCAAGAGCAGGGGGTGAAGCAAGCCAGGCCTCAAACCACGAGAAGCTCCAGCCCAAAATGCAGCCAAAATGCAGCCCACATCCAGGAGAATCTCAAGAGCAGGTGGTGGAGGAAGCCAGGCCTCAAACCACGAGAAGCTCCAGCCCAAAAGACAGCCAAACTCCAGCCCACCTCCGGGAGAATCTCAAGAGCAGGGGGTGGAGCAAGCCAGGCCTCAAACCACGAGAAGCTCCAGCTCAAAAGGCAGCCAAAATGCAGCCCACATCCAGGAGAATTTCAAGAGCAGGGGGTGGAGCAGGACAGGCCTCAAACCACGAGAATCTCCAGCCCAAAATGCAGCCAAAATCCAGCCCACGTCCGGGAGAATCTCAAGAGCAGGGGGTGGAGCAAGCCAGGCCTCAAACCACGAGAAGCTCCAGCCCAAAATGTAGCCAAAATCCAGCCCACATCCGGGAGAATCTCAAGAGCAGGGGGTGAAGCAAGCCAGGCCTCAAACCACGAGAAGCTCCAGCCCAAAAGGCAGCCAAAATGCAGCCCACGTCCGGGAGAATCTCAAGAGCAGGGGGTGGAGCAAGCCAGGGCTCAAACCACGAGAAGCTCCAGCCCAAAAGAAAGCCAAAATCCAGCCCACATCCGGGAGAATCTCAAGAGCAGGGGGTGGAGCAAGCCAGTCCTCAAACCTCGAGAAGCTCCAGCCCAAAATGCAGCCAAACTCCAGCCCACCTCCGGGAGAATCTCAAGAGCAGGGGGTGGAGCAAGCCAGGCCTCAAACCACGAGAAGCTCCAGCCCAAAAGTCAGCCATAATCCAGCCGACATCTGGGAGAATCTCAAGAGTAGGGGGTGGAGCAAGCCAGGCCTCAAACCACGGGAAGCTCCAGTTCAAAAGGCAGCCAAAATGCAGCCCACCTCCGGGAGAATCTCAAGAGCAGGGGCTGGAGCAAGCCAGGCCTCAAACCACGAGAAGCTCCAGCCCAAACGGCAGCCAAACTCCAGCCCACATGCTGGAGAATCTCAAGAGCAGGGGCTGGAGCAAGCCAGGCCTCAAACCACGAGAAGCTCCAGCCCAAAATGCAGTGAAAATGCAGCCCACATCAGGGAGAATCTCAAGAGCAGGGGGTGGAGCAAGCCAGGCCTCAAACCACGAGAAGCTCCAGCCCAAACGGCAGCCAAACTCCAGCCCACATCCGGGAGAATCTCAAGAGCAGGGGCTGGAGCAAGCCAGGCCTCAAACCACGAGAAGCTCCAGCTCAAAAGGCAGCCAAAATGCAGCCCACATCCAGGAGAATTTCAAGAGCAGGGGGTGGAGCAGGACAGGCCTCAAACCACGAGAATCTCCAGCCCAAAATGCAGCCAAAATCCAGCCCACGTCCGGGAGAATCTCAAGAGCAGGGGGTGGAGCAAGCCAGGCCTCAAACCACGAGAAGCTCCAGCCCAAAATGTAGCCAAAATCCAGCCCACATCCGGGAGAATCTCAAGAGCAGGGGGTGAAGCAAGCCAGGCCTCAAACCACGAGAAGCTCCAGCCCAAAAGGCAGCCAAAATGCAGCCCACGTCCGGGAGAATCTCAAGAGCAGGGGGTGGAGCAAGCCAGGGCTCAAACCACGAGAAGCTCCAGCCCAAAAGAAAGCCAAAATCCAGCCCACATCCGGGAGAATCTCAAGAGCAGGGGGTGGAGCAAGCCAGTCCTCAAACCTCGAGAAGCTCCAGCCCAAAATGCAGCCAAACTCCAGCCCACCTCCGGGAGAATCTCAAGAGCAGGGGGTGGAGCAAGCCAGGCCTCAAACCACGAGAAGCTCCAGCCCAAAAGTCAGCCATAATCCAGCCGACATCTGGGAGAATCTCAAGAGTAGGGGGTGGAGCAAGCCAGGCCTCAAACCACGGGAAGCTCCAGTTCAAAAGGCAGCCAAAATGCAGCCCACCTCCGGGAGAATCTCAAGAGCAGGGGCTGGAGCAAGCCAGGCCTCAAACCACGAGAAGCTCCAGCCCAAACGGCAGCCAAACTCCAGCCCACATGCTGGAGAATCTCAAGAGCAGGGGCTGGAGCAAGCCAGGCCTCAAACCACGAGAAGCTCCAGCCCAAAATGCAGTGAAAATGCAGCCCACATCAGGGAGAATCTCAAGAGCAGGGGGTGGAGCAAGCCAGGCCTCAAACCACGAGAAGCTCCAGCCCAAACGGCAGCCAAACTCCAGCCCACATCCGGGAGAATCTCAAGAGCAGGGGCTGGAGCAAGCCAGGCCTCAAACCACGAGAAGCTCCAGCCCAAAATGCAGCCAAAATCCAGCCCACGTCCGGGAGAATCTCAAGAGCAGGGGGT
This sequence comes from Rhynochetos jubatus, assembly GCA_027574665.1. Taxonomy (NCBI): domain Eukaryota; kingdom Metazoa; phylum Chordata; class Aves; order Eurypygiformes; family Rhynochetidae; genus Rhynochetos; species Rhynochetos jubatus. The sequence continues at coordinate 3,096,816 of CM050669.1, forward strand.
GGAGCAAGCCAGGCCTCAAACCACGAGAAGCTCCAGCCCAAAATAAAGCCAAAATCCAGCCCACGTCCGGGAGAATCTCAAGAGCAGGGGGTGGAGCAAGCCAGGCCTCAAACCACGAGAAGCTCCAGCCCAAAAGGCAGCCAAAATGCAGCCCACATCCGGGAGAATCTCAAGAGCAGGGGGTGAAGCAAGCCAGGCCTCAAACCACGAGAAGCTCCAGCCCAAAAGGCAGCCAAAATGCAGCCCACATCCGGGAGAAACTCAAGAGCAGGGTGAGGAGGAAGGCAGGCCTCAAACCAGGAGAAGCTCCAGCCCAAAAGGCAGCCAAACTCCAGCCCACATCCGGGAGAATATCAAGAGCAGGGTGAGGAGGAAGGCAGGCCTCAAATCACGAGAAGCTCCAGCCCAAAAAGCAGCCAAAATGCAGCCCACATCCGGGAGAATCTCAAGAGCAGTGGGTGGAGCAAGCCAGGCCTCAAACCACGAGAAGCTCCAGCCCAAACGGCAGCCAAACTCCAGCCCACATCCGGGAGAATCTCAAGAGCAGGGGGTGGAGCAAGCCAGGCCTCAAACCACGAGAAGCTCCAGCCCAAAATGCAGCCAAAATCCAGCCCACCTCCGTGAGAATCTCAAGAGCAGGGGGTGGAGCAAGCCAGTCCTCAAACCTCGAGAAGCTCCAGCCCAAAATGCAGCCAAACTCCAGCCCACCTCCGTGAGAATCTCAAGAGCAGGGGGTGGAGCAAGCCAGGCCTCAAACCACGAGAAGCTCCAGCCCAAAAGGCAGCCATAATCCAGCCGACATCTGGGAGAATCTCAAGAGTAGGGGGTGGAGCAAGCCAGGCCTCAAACCACGGGAAGCTCCAGTTCAAAAGGCAGCCAAAATGCAGCCCACCTCCGGGAGAATCTCAAGAGCAGGGGCTGGAGCAAGCCAGGCCTCAAACCACGAGAAGCTCCAGCCCAAAATGCAGTGAAAATGCAGCCCACATCAGGGAGAATCTCAAGAGCAGGGGGTGGAGCAAGCCAGGCCTCAAACCACGAGAAGCTCCAGCTCAAAAGGCAGCCAAAATCCAGCCCACATCCGGGAGAATCTCAAGAGCAGGGGGTGGAGCAAGCCAGGCCTCAAACCACGAGAAGCTCCAGCCCAAAAGGCAGCCAAAATCCAGACCACATGCTGGAGAATCTCAAGAGCAGGGGTTGGAGCAAGCCAGGCCTCAAACCACGAGAAGCTCCAGCTCAAAAGGCAGCCAAAATGCAGCCCACATCCAGGAGAATTTCAAGAGCAGGGGGTGGAGCAGGACAGGCCTCAAACCACGAGAATCTCCAGCCCAAAATGCAGCCAAAATCCAGCCCACGTCCGGGAGAATCTCAAGAGCAGGGGGTGGAGCAAGCCAGGCCTCAAACCACGAGAAGCTCCAGCTCAAAAGGCAGCCAAAATGCAGCCCACATCCAGGAGAATTTCAAGAGCAGGGGGTGGAGCAGGACAGGCCTCAAACCACGAGAAGCTCCAGCCCAAAATGCAGTGAAAATGCAGCCCACATCAGGGAGAATCTCAAGAGCAGGGGGTGGAGCAAGCCAGGCCTCAAACCACGAGAAGCTCCAGCCCAAACGGCAGCCAAACTCCAGCCCACATCCGGGAGAATCTCAAGAGCAGGGGCTGGAGCAAGCCAGGCCTCAAACCACGAGAAGCTCCAGCCCAAAATGCAGCCAAAGTCCAGCCCACGTCCGTGAGAATCTCAAGAGCAGGGGCTGGAGCAAGCCAGGCCTCAAACCACGAGAAGCTCCAGCCCAAAATGCAGCCAAAATCCAGCCCACGTCCGGGAGAATCTCAAGAGCAGGGGGTGGAGCAAGCCAGGCCTCAAACCACGAGAAGCTCCAGCCCAAAATAAAGCCAAAATCCAGCCCACGTCCGGGAGAATCTCAAGAGCAGGGGGTGGAGCAAGCCAGGCCTCAAACCACGAGAAGCTCCAGCCCAAAAGGCAGCCAAAATGCAGCCCACATCCGGGAGAATCTCAAGAGCAGGGGGTGAAGCAAGCCAGGCCTCAAACCACGAGAAGCTCCAGCCCAAAAGGCAGCCAAAATGCAGCCCACATCCGGGAGAAACTCAAGAGCAGGGTGAGGAGGAAGGCAGGCCTCAAACCAGGAGAAGCTCCAGCCCAAAAGGCAGCCAAACTCCAGCCCACATCCGGGAGAATATCAAGAGCAGGGTGAGGAGGAAGGCAGGCCTCAAATCACGAGAAGCTCCAGCCCAAAAAGCAGCCAAAATGCAGCCCACATCCGGGAGAATCTCAAGAGCAGTGGGTGGAGCAAGCCAGGCCTCAAACCACGAGAAGCTCCAGCCCAAACGGCAGCCAAACTCCAGCCCACATCCGGGAGAATCTCAAGAGCAGGGGGTGGAGCAAGCCAGGCCTCAAACCACGAGAAGCTCCAGCCCAAAATGCAGCCAAAATCCAGCCCACATCCGGGAGAATCTCAAGAGCAGGGGGTGGAGCAAGCCAGTCCTCAAACCTCGAGAAGCTCCAGCCCAAAATGCAGCCAAACTCCAGCCCACCTCCGTGAGAATCTCAAGAGCAGGGGGTGGAGCAAGCCAGGCCTCAAACCACGAGAAGCTCCAGCCCAAAAGGCAGCCATAATCCAGCCGACATCTGGGAGAATCTCAAGAGTAGGGGGTGGAGCAAGCCAGGCCTCAAACCACGGGAAGCTCCAGTTCAAAAGGCAGCCAAAATGCAGCCCACCTCCGGGAGAATCTCAAGAGCAGGGGCTGGAGCAAGCCAGGCCTCAAACCACGAGAAGCTCCAGCCCAAAATGCAGTGAAAATGCAGCCCACATCAGGGAGAATCTCAAGAGCAGGGGGTGGAGCAAGCCAGGCCTCAAACCACGAGAAGCTCCAGCTCAAAAGGCAGCCAAAATCCAGCCCACATCCGGGAGAATCTCAAGAGCAGGGGGTGGAGCAAGCCAGGCCTCAAACCACGAGAAGCTCCAGCCCAAAAGGCAGCCAAAATCCAGACCACATGCTGGAGAATCTCAAGAGCAGGGGTTGGAGCAAGCCAGGCCTCAAACCACGAGAAGCTCCAGCTCAAAAGGCAGCCAAAATGCAGCCCACATCCAGGAGAATTTCAAGAGCAGGGGGTGGAGCAGGACAGGCCTCAAACCACGAGAATCTCCAGCCCAAAATGCAGCCAAAATCCAGCCCACGTCCGGGAGAATCTCAAGAGCAGGGGGTGGAGCAAGCCAGGCCTCAAACCACGAGAAGCTCCAGCTCAAAAGGCAGCCAAAATGCAGCCCACATCCAGGAGAATTTCAAGAGCAGGGGGTGGAGCAGGACAGGCCTCAAACCACGAGAAGCTCCAGCCCAAAATGCAGTGAAAATGCAGCCCACATCAGGGAGAATCTCAAGAGCAGGGGGTGGAGCAAGCCAGGCCTCAAACCACGAGAAGCTCCAGCCCAAACGGCAGCCAAACTCCAGCCCACATCCGGGAGAATCTCAAGAGCAGGGGCTGGAGCAAGCCAGGCCTCAAACCACGAGAAGCTCCAGCCCAAAATGCAGCCAAAATCCAGCCCACGTCCGTGAGAATCTCAAGAGCAGGGGGTGGAGCAAGCCAGGCCTCAAACCACGAGAAGCTCCAGCCCAAAATAAAGCCAAAATCCAGCCCACGTCCGGGAGAATCTCAAGAGCAGGGGGTGGAGCAAGCCAGGCCTCAAACCACGAGAAGCTCCAGCCCAAAAGGCAGCCAAAATGCAGCCCACATCCGGGAGAATCTCAAGAGCAGGGGGTGAAGCAAGCCAGGCCTCAAACCACGAGAAGCTCCAGCCCAAAAGGCAGCCAAAATGCAGCCCACATCCGGGAGAAACTCAAGAGCAGGGTGAGGAGGAAGGCAGGCCTCAAACCAGGAGAAGCTCCAGCCCAAAAGGCAGCCAAACTCCAGCCCACATCCGGGAGAATATCAAGAGCAGGGTGAGGAGGAAGGCAGGCCTCAAATCACGAGAAGCTCCAGCCCAAAATGCAGCCAAAATGCAGCCCACATCCGGGAGAATCTCAAGAGCAGTGGGTGGAGCAAGCCAGGCCTCAAACCACGAGAAGCTCCAGCCCAAACGGCAGCCAAACTCCAGCCCACATCCGGGAGAATCTCAAGAGCAGGGGGTGGAGCAAGCCAGGCCTCAAACCACGAGAAGCTCCAGCCCAAAATGCAGCCAAAATCCAGCCCACCTCCGTGAGAATCTCAAGAGCAGGGGGTGGAGCAAGCCAGTCCTCAAACCTCGAGAAGCTCCAGCCCAAAATGCAGCCAAACTCCAGCCCACCTCCGTGAGAATCTCAAGAGCAGGGGGTGGAGCAAGCCAGGCCTCAAACCACGAGAAGCTCCAGCCCAAAAGGCAGCCATAATCCAGCCGACATCTGGGAGAATCTCAAGAGTAGGGGGTGGAGCAAGCCAGGCCTCAAACCACGGGAAGCTCCAGTTCAAAAGGCAGCCAAAATGCAGCCCACCTCCGGGAGAATCTCAAGAGCAGGGGCTGGAGCAAGCCAGGCCTCAAACCACGAGAAGCTCCAGCCCAAAATGCAGTGAAAATGCAGCCCACATCAGGGAGAATCTCAAGAGCAGGGGGTGGAGCAAGCCAGGCCTCAAACCACGAGAAGCTCCAGCTCAAAAGGCAGCCAAAATCCAGCCCACATCCGGGAGAATCTCAATAGCAGGGGGTGGAGCAAGCCAGGCCTCAAACCACGAGAAGCTCCAGCTCAAAAGGCAGCCAAAATGCAGCCCACATCCAGGAGAATTTCAAGAGCAGGGGGTGGAGCAGGACAGGCCTCAAACCACGAGAAGCTCCAGCCCAAAATGCAGCCAAAATGCAGCCCACATCCGGGAGAATCTCAAGAGCAGGGGGTGAAGCAAGCCAGGCCTCAAACCACGAGAAGCTCCAGCCCAAAAGGCAGCCAAAATGCAGCCCACATCCGGGAGAAACTCAAGAGCAGGGTGAGGAGGAAGGCAGGCCTCAAACCAGGAGAAGCTCCAGCCCAAAAGGCAGCCAAACTCCAGCCCACATCCGGGAGAATATCAAGAGCAGGGTGAGGAGGAAGGCAGGCCTCAAATCACGAGAAGCTCCAGCCCAAAATGCAGCCAAAATGCAGCCCACATCCGGGAGAATCTCAAGAGCAGTGGGTGGAGCAAGCCAGGCCTCAAACCACGAGAAGCTCCAGCCCAAACGGCAGCCAAACTCCAGCCCACATCCGGGAGAATCTCAAGAGCAGGGGGTGGAGCAAGCCAGGCCTCAAACCACGAGAAGCTCCAGCCCAAAATGCAGCCAAAATCCAGCCCACCTCCGTGAGAATCTCAAGAGCAGGGGGTGGAGCAAGCCAGTCCTCAAACCTCGAGAAGCTCCAGCCCAAAATGCAGCCAAACTCCAGCCCACCTCCGTGAGAATCTCAAGAGCAGGGGGTGGAGCAAGCCAGGCCTCAAACCACGAGAAGCTCCAGCCCAAAAGGCAGCCATAATCCAGCCGACATCTGGGAGAATCTCAAGAGTAGGGGGTGGAGCAAGCCAGGCCTCAAACCACGGGAAGCTCCAGTTCAAAAGGCAGCCAAAATGCAGCCCACCTCCGGGAGAATCTCAAGAGCAGGGGCTGGAGCAAGCCAGGCCTCAAACCACGAGAAGCTCCAGCCCAAAATGCAGTGAAAATGCAGCCCACATCAGGGAGAATCTCAAGAGCAGGGGGTGGAGCAAGCCAGGCCTCAAACCACGAGAAGCTCCAGCTCAAAAGGCAGCCAAAATCCAGCCCACATCCGGGAGAATCTCAAGAGCAGGGGGTGGAGCAAGCCAGGCCTCAAACCACGAGAAGCTCCAGCTCAAAAGGCAGCCAAAATGCAGCCCACATCCAGGAGAATTTCAAGAGCAGGGGGTGGAGCAGGACAGGCCTCAAACCACGAGAATCTCCAGCCCAAAATGCAGCCAAAATCCAGCCCACGTCCGGGAGAATCTCAAGAGCAGGGGGTGGAGCAAGCCAGGCCTCAAACCACGAGAAGCTCCAGCTCAAAAGGCAGCCAAAATGCAGCCCACATCCAGGAGAATTTCAAGAGCAGGGGGTGGAGCAGGACAGGCCTCAAACCACGAGAATCTCCAGCCCAAAATGCAGCCAAAATCCAGCCCACGTCCGGGAGAATCTCAAGAGCAGGGGGTGGAGCAAGCCAGGCCTCAAACCACGAGAAGCTCCAGCTCAAAAGGCAGCCAAAATGCAGCCCACATCCAGGAGAATTTCAAGAGCAGGGGGTGGAGCAGGACAGGCCTCAAACCACGAGAAGCTCCAGCCCAAAATGCAGTGAAAATGCAGCCCACATCAGGGAGAATCTCAAGAGCAGGGGGTGGAGCAAGCCAGGCCTCAAACCACGAGAAGCTCCAGCCCAAACGGCAGCCAAACTCCAGCCCACATCCGGGAGAATCTCAAGAGCAGGGGCTGGAGCAAGCCAGGCCTCAAACCACGAGAAGCTCCAGCCCAAAATGCAGCCACAATCCAGCCCACGTCCGTGAGAATCTCAAGAGCAGGGGGTGGAGCAAGCCAGGCCTCAAACCACGAGAAGCTCCAGCCCAAAATAAAGCCAAAATCCAGCCCACGTCCGGGAGAATCTCAAGAGCAGGGGGTGGAGCAAGCCAGGCCTCAAACCACGAGAAGCTCCAGCCCAAAAGGCAGCCAAAATGCAGCCCACATCCGGGAGAATCTCAAGAGCAGGGGGTGAAGCAAGCCAGGCCTCAAACCACGAGAAGCTCCAGCCCAAAAGGCAGCCAAAATGCAGCCCACATCCGGGAGAAACTCAAGAGCAGGGTGAGGAGGAAGGCAGGCCTCAAACCAGGAGAAGCTCCAGCCCAAAAGGCAGCCAAACTCCAGCCCACATCCGGGAGAATATCAAGAGCAGGGTGAGGAGGAAGGCAGGCCTCAAATCACGAGAAGCTCCAGCCCAAAATGCAGCCAAAATGCAGCCCACATCCGGGAGAATCTCAAGAGCAGTGGGTGGAGCAAGCCAGGCCTCAAACCACGAGAAGCTCCAGCCCAAACGGCAGCCAAACTCCAGCCCACATCCGGGAGAATCTCAAGAGCAGGGGGTGGAGCAAGCCAGGCCTCAAACCACGAGAAGCTCCAGCCCAAAATGCAGCCAAAATCCAGCCCACCTCCGTGAGAATCTCAAGAGCAGGGGGTGGAGCAAGCCAGTCCTCAAACCTCGAGAAGCTCCAGCCCAAAATGCAGCCAAACTCCAGCCCACCTCCGTGAGAATCTCAAGAGCAGGGGGTGGAGCAAGCCAGGCCTCAAACCACGAGAAGCTCCAGCCCAAAAGGCAGCCATAATCCAGCCGACATCTGGGAGAATCTCAAGAGTAGGGGGTGGAGCAAGCCAGGCCTCAAACCACGGGAAGCTCCAGTTCAAAAGGCAGCCAAAATGCAGCCCACCTCCGGGAGAATCTCAAGAGCAGGGGCTGGAGCAAGCCAGGCCTCAAACCACGAGAAGCTCCAGCCCAAAATGCAGTGAAAATGCAGCCCACATCAGGGAGAATCTCAAGAGCAGGGGGTGGAGCAAGCCAGGCCTCAAACCACGAGAAGCTCCAGCTCAAAAGGCAGCCAAAATCCAGCCCACATCCGGGAGAATCTCAAGAGCAGGGGGTGGAGCAAGCCAGGCCTCAAACCACGAGAAGCTCCAGCCCAAAAGGCAGCCAAAATCCAGACCACATGCTGGAGAATCTCAAGAGCAGGGGTTGGAGCAAGCCAGGCCTCAAACCACGAGAAGCTCCAGCTCAAAAGGCAGCCAAAATGCAGCCCACATCCAGGAGAATTTCAAGAGCAGGGGGTGGAGCAGGACAGGCCTCAAACCACGAGAATCTCCAGCCCAAAATGCAGCCAAAATCCAGCCCACGTCCGGGAGAATCTCAAGAGCAGGGGGTGGAGCAAGCCAGGCCTCAAACCACGAGAAGCTCCAGCTCAAAAGGCAGCCAAAATGCAGCCCACATCCAGGAGAATTTCAAGAGCAGGGGGTGGAGCAGGACAGGCCTCAAACCACGAGAATCTCCAGCCCAAAATGCAGCCAAAATCCAGCCCACGTCCGGGAGAATCTCAAGAGCAGGGGGTGGAGCAAGCCAGGCCTCAAACCACGAGAAGCTCCAGCCCAAAATAAAGCCAAAATCCAGCCCACGTCCGGGAGAATCTCAAGAGCAGGGGGTGGAGCAAGCCAGGCCTCAAACCACGAGAAGCTCCAGCCCAAAAGGCAGCCAAAATGCAGCCCACATCCGGGAGAATCTCAAGAGCAGGGGGTGAAGCAAGCCAGGCCTCAAACCACGAGAAGCTCCAGACCAAAAGGCAGCCAAAATGCAGCCCACATCCAGGAGAATCTCAAGAGCAGGTGGTGGAGGAAGCCAGGCCTCAAACCACGAGAAGCTCCAGCCCAAAAGACAGCCAACCTCCAGCCCACCTCCGGGAGAATCTCAAGAGCAGGGGGTGGAGCAAGCCAGGCCTCAAACCACGAGAAGCTCCAGCTCAAAAGGCAGCCAAAATGCAGCCCACATCCAGGAGAATTTCAAGAGCAGGGGGTGGAGCAGGACAGGCCTCAAACCACGAGAATCTCCAGCCCAAAATGCAGCCAAAATGCAGCCCACATCCGGGAGAATCTCAAGAGCAGGGGGTGGAGCAAGCCAGGCCTCAAACCACGAGAAGCTCCAGCCCAAAAGGCAGCCAAACTCCAGCCCACCTCCGGGAGAATCTCAAGAGCAGGGGGTGGAGCAAGCCAGGCCTCAAACCACGAGAAGCTCCAGCCCAAAATAAAGCCAAAATCCAGCCCACGTCCGGGAGAATCTCAAGAGCAGGGGGTGGAGCAAGCCAGGCCTCAAACCACGAGAAGCTCCAGCCCAAAAGGCAGCCAAAATGCAGCCCACATAAGGGAGAATCTCAAGAGCAGGGGGTGGAGCAAGCCAGGCCTCAAACCACGAGAATCTCCAGCCCAAAATGCAGCCAAAATCCAGCCCACATCCGGGAGAATCTCAAGAGCAGGGGGTGGAGCAAGCCAGGCCTCAAACCACGAGAAGCTCCAGCCCAAAATGTAGCCAAAATCCAGCCCACATCCGGGAGAATCTCAAGAGCAGGGGGTGAAGCAAGCCAGGCCTCAAACCACGAGAAGCTCCAGCCCAAAAGGCAGCCAAAATGCAGCCCACGTCCGGGAGAATCTCAAGAGCAGGGGGTGGAGCAAGCCAGGGCTCAAACCACGAGAAGCTCCAGCCCAAAAGAAAGCCAAAATCCAGCCCACATCCGGGAGAATCTCAAGAGCAGGGGGTGGAGCAAGCCAGTCCTCAAACCTCGAGAAGCTCCAGCCCAAAATGCAGCCAAACTCCAGCCCACCTCCGGGAGAATCTCAAGAGCAGGGGGTGGAGCAAGCCAGGCCTCAAACCACGAGAAGCTCCAGCCCAAAATTCAGCCATAATCCAGCCGACATCTGGGAGAATCTCAAGAGTAGGGGGTGGAGCAAGCCAGGCCTCAAACCACGGGAAGCTCCAGTTCAAAAGGCAGCCAAAATGCAGCCCACCTCCGGGAGAATCTCAAGAGCAGGGGCTGGAGCAAGCCAGGCCTCAAACCACGAGAAGCTCCAGCCCAAACGGCAGCCAAACTCCAGCCCACATCCGGGAGAATCTCAAGAGCAGGGGGTGGAGCAAGCCAGGCCTCAAACCACGAGAAGCTCCAGCTCAAAAGGCAGCCAAAATGCAGCCCACATCAGGGAGAATCTCAAGAGCAGGGGGTGGAGCAAGCCAGGCCTCAAACCACGAGAAGCTCCAGCCCAAACGGCAGCCAAACTCCAGCCCACATCCGGGAGAATCTCAAGAGCAGGGGCTGGAGCAAGCCAGGCCTCAAACCACGAGAAGCTCCAGCCCAAAATGCAGCCAAAATCCAGCCCACGTCCGGGAGAATCTCAAGAGCAGGGGGTGGAGCAAGCCAGGCCTCAAACCACGAGAAGCTCCAGCCCAAAATAAAGCCAAAATCCAGCCCACGTCCGGGAGAATCTCAAGAGCAGGGGGTGGAGCAAGCCAGGCCTCAAACCACGAGAAGCTCCAGCCCAAAAGGCAGCCAAAATGCAGCCCACATCCGGGAGAATCTCAAGAGCAGGGGGTGAAGCAAGCCAGGCCTCAAACCACGAGAAGCTCCAGCCCAAAAGGCAGCCAAAATGCAGCCCACATCCGGGAGAAACTCAAGAGCAGGGTGAGGAGGAAGGCAGGCCTCAAACCAGGAGAAGCTCCAGCCCAAAAGGCAGCCAAACTCCAGCCCACATCCGGGAGAATATCAAGAGCAGGGTGAGGAGGAAGGCAGGCCTCAAATCACGAGAAGCTCCAGCCCAAAAAGCAGCCAAAATGCAGCCCACATCCGGGAGAATCTCAAGAGCAGTGGGTGGAGCAAGCCAGGCCTCAAACCACGAGAAGCTCCAGCCCAAAAGGCAGCCAAAATGCAGCCCACATCCAGGAGAATCTCAAGAGCAGGTGGTGGAGGAAGCCAGGCCTCAAACCACGAGAAGCTCCAGCCCAAAAGGCAGCCAAAATGCAGCCCACATCCGGGAGAATCTCAAGAGCAGGGGGTGAAGCAAGCCAGGCCTCAAACCACGAGAAGCTCCAGCCCAAAAGGCAGCCAAAATGCAGCCCACATCCGGGAGAAACTCAAGAGCAGGGTGAGGAGGAAGGCAGGCCTCAAACCAGGAGAAGCTCCAGCCCAAAATGCAGCCAAACTCCAGCCCACATCCGGGAGAATATCAAGAGCAGGGTGAGGAGGAAGGCAGGCCTCAAATCACGAGAAGCTCCAGCCCAAAAAGCAGCCAAAATGCAGCCCACATCCGGGAGAATCTCAAGAGCAGTGGGTGGAGCAAGCCAGGCCTCAAACCACGAGAAGCTCCAGCCCAAAAGGCAGCCAAAATGCAGCCCACATCCAGGAGAATCTCAAGAGCAGGTGGTGGAGGAAGCCAGGCCTCAAACCACGAGAAGCTCCAGCCCAAAAGACAGCCAAACTCCAGCCCACCTCCGGGAGAATCTCAAGAGCAGGGGGTGGAGCAAGCCAGGGCTCAAACCACGAGAAGCTCCAGCCCAAAAGAAAGCCAAAATCCAGCCCACCTCCGGGAGAATCTCAAGAGCAGGGGGTGGAGCAAGCCAGTCCTCAAACCTCGAGAAGCTCCAGCCCAAAATGCAGCCAAACTCCAGCCCACCTCCGGGAGAATCTCAAGAGCAGGGGGTGGAGCAAGCCAGGCCTCAAACCACGAGAAGCTCCAGCCCAAAAGTCAGCCATAATCCAGCCGACATCTGGGAGAATCTCAAGAGTAGGGGGTGGAGCAATCCAGGCCTCAAACCACGGGAAGCTCCAGTTCAAAAGGCAGCCAAAATGCAGCCCACCTCCGGGAGAATCTCAAGAGCAGGGGCTGGAGCAAGCCAGGCCTCAAACCACGAGAAGCTCCAGCCCAAACGGCAGCCAAACTCCAGCCCACATCCGGGAGAATCTCAAGAGCAGGGGCTGGAGCAAGCCAGGCCTCAAACCACGAGAAGCTCCAGCCCAAAATGCAGTGAAAATGCAGCCCACATCAGGGAGAATCTCAAGAGCAGGGGGTGGAGCAAGCCAGGCCTCAAACCACGAGAAGCTCCAGCCCAAACGGCAGCCAAACTCCAGCCCACATCCGGGAGAATCTCAAGAGCAGGGGCTGGAGCAAGCCAGGCCTCAAACCACGAGAAGCTCCAGCCCAAAAGGCAGCCAAAATCCAGACCACATGCTGGAGAATCACAAGAGCAGGGGCTGGAGCAAGCCAGGCCTCAAACCACGAGAAGCTCCAGCCCAAAATGCAGTGAAAATGCAGCCCACATCAGGGAGAATCTCAAGAGCAGGGGGTGGAGCAAGCCAGGCCTCAAACCACGAGAATCTCCAGCCCAAAAGGCAGCCACAATGCAGCCCACATCCGGGAGAATCTCAAGAGCAGGGGGTGGAGCAAGCCAGGCCTCAAACCACGAGAAGCTCCAGCCCAAATGGCAGCCAAAATCCAGCCCACATCCGGGAGAATCTCAAGAGCAGGGGTTGGAGCAAGCCAGGCCTCAAACCACGAGAATCTCCAGCCCAAAAGGCAGCCACAATGCAGCCCACATCCGGGAGAATCTCAAGAGCAGGGGGTGGAGCAAGCCAGGCCTCAAACCACGAGAAGCTCCAGCCCACATCCAGGAGAATCTCAAGAGCAGGGGGTGGAGCAAGCCAGGCCTCAAACCACGAGAAGCTCCAGCTCAAAAGGCAGCCAAAATGCAGCCCACATCCAGGAGAATTTCAAGAGCAGGGGATGGAGCAGGACAGGCCTCAAACCACGAGAATCTCCAGCCCAAAATGCAGCCAAAATCCAGCCCACGTCCGGGAGAATCTCAAGAGCAGGGGGTGGAGCAAGCCAGGCCTCAAACCACGAGAAGCTCCAGCCCAAAATGCAGCCAAAATCCAGCCCACGTCCGGGAGAATCTCAAGAGCAGGGGGTGGAGCAAGCCAGGCCTCAAACCACGAGAAGCTCCAGCCCAAAAGGCAGCCAAAATGCAGCCCACATCCGGGAGAATCTCAAGAGCAGGGGGTGGAGCAAGCCAGGACTCAAACCACGAGAAGCTCCAGCCCAAAAGGCAGCCATAATCCAGCCCACATCCGGGAGAATATCAACAGCAGGGGTTGGAGCAAGCCAGGGCTCAAACTACGAGAAGCTCCAGCCCAAAAGAAAGCCAAAATGCAGCCCACCTCCGGGAGAATTTCAAGAGCAGTGGGTGGAGCAAGCCAGGCCTCAAACCACGACAAGCTCCAGCCCAAATTGCAGCCAAAATCCAGACCATATGCGGGAGAATCTCAAGAGCAGGGGGTGGAGCAAGCCAGGCCTCAAAAAACGAGAAGCTCCAGCTCAAAAGGCAGCTAAAATCCAGCCCACATCCGGGAGAATCTCAAGAGCAGGGGGTGGAGCAAGCCAGGCCTCAAACCACGAGAAGCTCCAGCCCAAAAGGCAGCCAAACTCCAGCCCACATCCAGGAGAATTTCAAGAGCAGGGGGTGGAGCAGGACAGGCCTCAAACCACGAGAATCTCCAGCCCAAAATGCAGCCAAAATCCAGCCCACATCCAGGAGAATCTCAAGAGCAGGGGGTGAAGCAAGCCAGGCCTCAAACCACGAGAAGCTCCAGCCCAAAAGGCAGCCAAAATGCAGCCCACGTCCGGGAGAATCTCAAGAGCAGGGGGTGGAGCAAGCCAGGCCTCAAACCACGAGAAGCTCCAGCCCAAAATAAAGCCAAAATCCAGCCCACATCCGGGAGAATCTCAAGAGCAGGGGGTGGAGCAAGCCAGTCCTCAAACCTCGAGAAGCTCCAGCCCAAAATGCAGCCAAACTCCTGCCCACCTCCGTGAGAATCTCAAGAGCAGGGGGTGGAGCAAGCCAGGCCTCAAACCACGAGAAGCTCCAGCCCAAAAGGCAGCCATAATCCAGCCGACATCTGGGAGAATCTCAAGAGTAGGGGGTGGAGCAAGCCAGGCCTCAAACCACGGGAAGCTCCAGTTCAAAAGGCAGCCAAAATGCAGCCCACATCAGGGAGAATCTCAAGAGCAGGGTATGGAGCAAGCCAGGCCTCAAACCACGAGAATCTCCAGCCCAAAAGGCAACCAAAATCCAGACCACATGCTGGAGAATCTCAAGAGCAGGGGGTGGAGCAAGCCAGGCCTCAAACCACGAGAAGCTCCAGCCCAAACGGCAGCCAAACTCCAGCCCACCTCCGGGAGAATCTCAAGAGCAGGGGGTGGAGCAAGCCAGGCCTCAAACCACGAGAATCTCCAGCCCAAAAGGCAGCCAAAATCCAGACCACATGCTGGAGAATCTCAAGAGCAGGGGCTGGAGCAAGCCAGGCCTCAAACCACGAGAAGCTCCAGCCCAAAATGCAGTGAAAATGCAGCCCACATCAGGGAGAATCTCAAGAGCAGGGGGTGGAGCAAGCCAGGCCTCAAACCACGAGAATCTCCAGCCCAAAAGGCAGCCACAATGCAGCCCACATCCGGGAGAATCTCAAGAGCAGGGGGTGGAGCAAGCCAGGCCTCAAACCACGAGAAGCTCCAGCCCAAATGGCAGCCAAAATCCAGCCCACATCCGGGAGAATCTCAAGAGCAGGGGGTGGAGCAAGCCAGGCCTCAAACCACGAGAAGCTCCAGCCCAAAAGGCAGCCACAATGCAGCCCACATCCGGGAGAATCTCAAGAGCAGGGGGTGGAGCAAGCCAGGCCTCAAACCACGAGAAGCTCCAGCCCAAAAGGCAGCCACAATGCAGCCCACATCGGGGAGAATCTCAAGAGCAGGGGGTGGAGCAAGCCAGGCCTCAAACCACGAGAAGCTCCAGCCCAAAAGGCAGCCAAACTCCAGCCCACCTCCTGGAGAATCTCAAGAGCAGGGGGTGGAGCAAGCCAGGCCTCAAACCACGAGAAGCTCCAGCTCAAAAGGCAGCCAAAATGCAGCCCACATCCAGGAGAATTTCAAGAGCAGGGTGAGGAGAAAGGCAGGCCTCATACCAGGAGAAGCTCCAGCCCAAAAGGCAGCCAAAATCCAGCCCACCTCCGGGAGAATCTCAAGAGCAGGGGTTGGAGCAAGCCAGGCCTCAAACCACGAGAAGCTCCAGCCCAAAAGAAAGCCAAAATGCAGCCCACCTCCGGGAGAATTTCAAGAGCAGGGGGTGGAGCAAGCCAGGCCTCAAACCACGAGAAGCTCCAGCCCAAAAGGCAGCTAAAATCCAGCCCACATGCGGGAGAATCTCAAGAGCAGGGGGTGGAGCAAGCCAGGCCTCAAACCACGAGAAGCTCCAGCCCAAAAGGCAGCCAAAATGCAGCCCACATCCGGGAGAAACTCAAGAGCAGGGTGAGGAGGAAGGCAGGCCTCAAACCAGGAGAAGCTCCAGCACAAAATGCAGCCAAAATCCAGCCCACCTCCGGGAGAATATCAAGAGCAGGGTGAGGAGGAAGGCAGGCCTCAAACCAGGAGAAGCTCCAGCCCAAAAGGCAGCCAAAATCCAGCCCACATCCGGGAGAATCTCAAGAGCAGGGGGTGGAGCAAGCCAGGCATCAAACCACGAGAAGCTCCAGCCAAAAAGGCAGCCAAACTCCAGCCCACATCCGTGAGAATCTCAAGAGCAGGGGGTGGAGCAAGCCAGGCCTCAAACCACGAGAAGCTCCAGCCCAAAAGGCAGCCAAAATGCAGCCCACATCCGGGAGAATCTCAAGAGCAGGGGGTGGAGCAAGCCAGGCCTCAAACCACGAGAAGCTCCAGCCCAAAAGGCAGCCAAAATGCAGCCCACATCCGGGAGAAACTCAAGAGCAGGGTGAGGAGGAAGGCAGGCCTCATACCAGGAGAAGCTCCAGCCCAAAAGGCAGCCAAACTCCAGCCCACCTCCGGGAGAATCTCAAGAGCAGGGGGTGGAGCAAGCCAGGCCTCAAACCACGAGAAGCTCCAGCTCAAAAGGCAGCCAAAATGCAGCCCACATCCAGGAGAATTTCAAGAGCAGGGGCTGGAGCAGGACAGGCCTCAAACCACGAGAATCTCCAGCCCAAAATGCAGCCAAAATCCAGCCCACGTCCGGGAGAATCTCAAGAGCAGGGGGTGGAGCAAGCCAGGCCTCAAACCACGAGAAGCTCCAGCCCAAAAGGCAGCCAAAATGCAGCCCACATCCGGGAGAATCTCAAGAGCAGGGGGTAGAGCAAGCCAGGCCTCAAACCACGAGATGCCCCAGCCCAAAATGCAGTGAAAATGCAGCCCACATCTGGGAGAATCTCAAGAGCAGGGGGTGGAGCAAGCCAGGACTCAAACCACGAGAAGCTCCAGCCCAAAAGGCAGCCATAATCCAGCCCACATCCGGGAGAATATCAACAGCAGGTGTTGGAGCAAGCCAGGGCTCAAACTACGAGAAGCTCCAGCCCAAAAGAAAGCCAAAATGCAGCCCACCTCCGGGAGAATTTCAAGAGCAGGGGGTGGAGCAAGCCAGGCCTCAAACCACGACAAGCTCCAGCCCAAATGGCAGCCAAAATCCAGACCATATCCGGGAGAATCTCAAGAGCAGGGGGTGGAGCAAGCCAGGCCTCAAACCACGAGAAGCTCCAGCCCAAAACGCAGCTAAAATCCAGCCCACATGCGGGAGAATCTCAAGAGCAGGGGGTGAAGCAAGCCAGGCCTCAAACCACGAGAAGCTCCAGCCCAAAAGGCAGCCAAAATGCAGCCCACATCCGGGAGAAACTCAAGAGCAGGGGGTGGAGGAAGGCAGGCCTCAAACCAGGAGAAGCTCCAGCGCAAAAGGCAGCCAAAATCCAGCCCACCTCCGGGAGAATATCAAGAGCAGGGTGAGGAGGAAGGCAGGCCTCAAACCAGGAGAAGCTCCAGCCCAAAAGGCAGCCAAAATCCAGCCCACATCCGGGAGAATCTCAAGAGCAGGGGGTGGAGCAAGCCAGGCCTCAAACCACGAGAAGCTCCAGCCAAAAAGGCAGCCAAACTCCAGCCCACATCCGTGAGAATCTCAAGAGCAGGGGGTGGAGCAAGCCAGGCCTCAAACCACGAGAAGCTCCAGCCCAAAAGGCAGCCAAAATCCAGCCCACATCCGGGAGAATCTCAAGAGCAGGGGGTGGAGCAAGCCAGGCCTCAAACCACGAGAAGCTCCAGCCCAAAATGCAGCCAAAATCCAGCCCACATCTGGGAGAATCTCAAGAGCAGGGGGTGGAGCAAGCCAGGCCTCAAACCACGAGAAGCTCCAGCCCAAAAGGCAGCCAAACTCCAGCCCACCTCCGGGAGAATCTCAAGAGCAGGGGGTGGAGCAAGCCAGGCCTCAAACCACGAGAAGCTCCAGCTCAAAAGGCAGCCAAAATGCAGCCCACATGCAGGAGAATTTCAAGAGCAGGGGGTGGAGCAGGCCAGGCCTCAAACCACGAGAAGCTCCAGCCCAAAATGTAGCCAAAATCCAGCCCACATCCAGGAGAATCTCAAGAGCAGGGGGTGAAGCAAGCCAGGCCTCAAACCACGAGAAGCTCCAGCCCAAAAGGCAGCCAAAATCCAGCCCACATCCGGGATAAAATCAAGAGCAGGGGGAGGAGGAAGGCAGGCCTCAAACCAGGAGAAGCTCCAGCCCAAAAGGCAGCCAAAATGCAGCCCACATCCGGGAGAATCTCAAGAGCAGGGGGTGGAGCAAGCCAGGCCTCAAACCACGAGAAGCTCCAGCCCAAAATGCAGCCAAAATCCAGCCCACATCCAGGAGAATCTCAAGAGCAGGGGGTGGAGCAAGCCAGGCCTCAAACCACGAGAAGCTCCAGCCCAAAAGAAAGCCAAAATCCAGCCCACATCCGGGAGAATCTCAAGAGCAGGGGGTGGAGCAAGCCAGTCCTCAAACCTCAAGAAGCTCCAGCCCAAAATGCAGCCAAACTCCAGCCCACCTCCGTGAGAATCTCAAGAGCAGGGGGTGGAGCAAGCCAGGCCTCAAACCACGAGAAGCTCCAGCCCAAAAGGCAGCCATAATCCAGCCGACATCTGGGAGAATCTCAAGAGTAGGGGGTGGAGCAAGCCAGGCCTCAAACCACGGGAAGCTCCAGTTCAAAAGGCAGCCAAAATGCAGCCCACCTCCGGGAGAATCTCAAGAGCAGGGGGTGGAGCAAGCCAGGCCTCAAACCACGAGAAGCTCCAGCCCAAAAGGCAGCCATAATCCAGCCGACATCTGGGAGAATCTCAAGAGTAGGGGGTGGAGCAAGCCAGGCCTCAAACCACGGCAAGCTCCAGTTCAAAAGGCAGCCAAAATGCAGCCCACCTCCGGGAGAATCTCAAGAGCAGGGGGTGGAGCAAGCCAGGCCTCAAACCACGAGAATCTCCAGCCCAAAAGGCAGCCAAAATCCAGACCACATGCTGGAGAATCTCAAGAGCAGGGGGTGGAGCAAGCCAGGCCTCAAACCACGAGAAGCTCCAGCCCAAAAGGCAGCCAAACTCCAGCCCACATCCGGGAGAATCTCAAGAGCAGGGGTTAGAGCAAGCCAGGCCTCAAACCACGAGAAGCTCCAGCCCAAAATGCAGTGAAAATGCAGCCCACATCAGGGAGAATCTCAAGAGCAGGGGGTGGAGCAAGCCAGGCCTCAAACCACGAGAAGCTCCAGCCCAAAAGGCAGCCACAATGCAGCCCACATCCGGGAGAATCTCAAGAGCAGGGGGTGGAGCAAGCCAGGCCTCAAACCACGAGAAGCTCCAGCCCAAAAGGCAGCCAAAATCCAGCCCACATCCGGGAGAATCTCAAGAGCAGGGGGTGGAGCAAGCCAGGCCTCAAACCACGAGAATCTCCAGCCCAAAAGGCAGCCAAAATCCAGACCACATGCTGGAGAATCTCAAGAGCAGGGGGTGGAGCAAGCCAGGCCTCAAACCACGAGAAGCTCCAGCCCAAACGGCAGCCAAACTCCAGCCCACATCCGGGAGAATCTCAAGAGCAGGGGCTGGAGCAAGCCAGGCCTCAAACCACGAGAAGCTCCAGCCCAAAATGCAGCCAAAATCCAGCCCACGTCCGGGAGAATCTCAAGAGCAGGGGGTGGAGCAAGCCAGGCCTCAAACCACGAGAAGCTCCAGCCCAAAATAAAGCCAAAATCCAGCCCACGTCCGGGAGAATCTCAAGAGCAGGGGGTGGAGCAAGCCAGGCCTCAAACCACGAGAAGCTCCAGCCCAAAAGGCAGCCAAAATGCAGCCCACATCCGGGAGAATCTCAAGAGCAGGGGGTGGAGCAAGCCAGGACTCAAACCACGAGAAGCTCCAGCCCAAAAGGCAGCCATAATCCAGCCCACATCCGGGAGAATATCAACAGCAGGGGTTGGAGCAAGCCAGGGCTCAAACTACGAGAAGCTCCAGCCCAAAAGAAAGCCAAAATGCAGCCCACCTCCGGGAGAATTTCAAGAGCAGGGGGTGGAGCAAGCCAGGCCTCAAACCACGAGAAGCTCCAGCCCAAATGGCAGCCAAAATGCAGACCATATGCGGGAGAATCTCAAGAGCAGGGGGTGGAGCAAGCCAGGCCTCAAACCACGAGAAGCTCCAGCTCAAAAGGCAGCCAAAATCCAGCCCACATCTGGGAGAATCTCAAGAGCAGGGGGTGGAGCAAGCCAGGCCTCAAACCACGAGAAGCTCCAGCCCAAAATGCAGCCAAAATGCAGCCCACATCCGGGAGAAACTCAAGAGCAGGGTGAGGAGGAAGGCAGGCCTCATACCAGGAGAAGCTCCAGCCCAAAATGCAGCCAAACTCCAGCCCACATCCAGGAGAAATTCAAGAGCAGGGGGTGGAGCAGGACAGGCCTCAAACCACGAGAATCTCCAGCCCAAAATGCAGCCAAAATCCAGCCCACGTCCGGGAGAATCTCAAGAGCAGGGGGTGGAGCAAGCCAGGCCTCAAACCACGACAAGCTCCAGCCCAAATGGCAGCCAAAATCCAGACCATATGCGGGAGAATCTCAAGAGCAGGGGGTGGAGCAAGCCAGGCCTCAAACCACGAGAAGCTCCAGCTCAAAAGGCAGCTAAAATCCAGGACACATCCGGGAGAATCTCAAGAGCAGGGGGTGGAGCAAGCCAGGCCTCAAACCACGAGAAGCTCCAGCCCAAAAGGCAGCCAAAATGCAGCCCACATCCGGGAGAAACTCAAGAGCAGGGTGAGGAGGAAGGCAGGCCTCATACCAGGAGAAGCTCCAGCCCAAAAGGCAGCCAAACTCCAGCCCACATCTGGGAGAATTTCAAGAGCAGGGGGTGGAGCAGGACAGGCCTCAAACCACGAGAATCTCCAGCCCAAAATGCAGCCAAAATCCAGCCCACGTCCGGGAGAATCTCAAGAGCAGGGGGTGGAGCAAGCCAGGCCTCAAACCACGAGAAGCTCCAGCCCAAAATAAAGCCAAAATCCAGCCCACATCCGGGAGAATCTCAAGAGCAGGGGGTAGAGCAAGCCAGGCCTCAAACCACGAGATGCCCCAGCCCAAAATGCAGTGAAAATGCAGCCCACATCTGGGAGAAACTCAAGAGCAGGGTGAGGAGGAAGGCAGGCCTCAAACCAGGAGAAGCTCCAGCACAAAAGGCAGCCAAAATCCAGCCCACCTCCGGGAGAATATCAAGAGCAGGGGTTGGAGCAAGCCACGGCTCAAACCACGAGAAGCTCCAGCCCAAAAGAAAGCCAAAATGCAGCCCACCTCCGGGAGAATTTCAAGAGCAGGGGGTGGAGCAGGACAGGACTCAAACCACGAGAAGCTCCAGCCCAAAAGGCAGCCATAATCCAGCCCACATCCGGGAGAATCTCAAGAGCAGGGGTTGGAGCAAGCCAGGGCTCAAACCACGAGAAGCTCCAGCCCAAAAGAAAGCCAAAATGCAGCCCACCTCCGGGAGAATTTCAAGAGCAGGGGGTGGAGCAAGCCAGGCCTCAAACCACGACAAGCTCCAGCCCAAATGGCAGCCAAAATCCAGACCATATGCGGGAGAATCTCAAGAGCAGGGGGTGGAGCAAGCCAGGCCTCAAACCACGAGAAGCTCCAGCCCAAAAGACAGCTAAAATCCAGCCCACATCCGGGAGAATCTCAAGAGCAGGGGGTGGAGCAAGCCAGGCCTCAAACCACGAGAAGCTCCAGCCCAAAAGGCAGCCAAAATGCAGCCCACATCCGGGAGAAACTCAAGAGCAGGGTGAGGAGGAAGGCAGGCCTCAAACCAGGAGAAGCTCCAGCCCAAAATAAAGCCAAAATCCAGCCCACCTCCGGGAGAATATCAAGAGCAGGGTGAGGAGGAAGGCAGGCCTCAAACCAGGAGAAGCTCCAGCCCAAAAGGCAGCCAAAATCCAGCCCACATCCGGGAGAATCTCAAGAGCAGGGGGTGGAGCAAGCCAGGCCTCAAACCACGAGAAGCTCCAGCCCAAAAGGCAGCCAAACTCCAGCCCACATCCGTGAGAATCTCAAGAGCAGGGGGTGGAGCAAGCCAGGCCTCAAACCACGAGAAGCTCCAGCCCAAAAGTCAGCCAAAATCCAGCCCACATCCGGGAGAATCTCAAGAGCAGGGGGTGGAGCAAGCCAGGCCTCAAACCACGAGAAGCTCCAGCCCAAAATGCAGCCAAAATTCAGCCCACATCCAGGAGAATCTCAAGAGCAGGGGGTGGAGCAAGCCAGGCCTCAAACCACGAGAAGCTCCAGCCCAAAAGGCAGCCAAACTCCAGCCCACCTCCGGGAGAATCTCAAGAGCAGGGGGTGGAGCAAGCCAGGCCTCAAACCACGAGAAGCTCCAGCTCAAAAGGCAGCCAAAATGCAGCCCACATCCAGGAGAATTTCAAGAGCAGGGGGTGGAGCAGGACAGGCCTCAAACCAGGAGAAGCTCCAGCCCAAAATGCAGCCAAAATCCAGCCCACATCCAGGAGAATCTCAAGAGCAGGGGGTGGAGCAAGCCAGGCCTCAAACCACGAGAAGCTCCAGCCCAAAAGGCAGCCAAACTCCAGCCCACCTCCGGGAGAATCTCAAGAGCAGGGGGTGGAGCAAGCCAGGCCTCAAACCACGAGAAGCTCCAGCCCAAATGGCAGCCAAAATGCAGACCATATGCGGGAGAATCTCAAGAGCAGGGGGTGGAGCAAGCCAGGCCTCAAACCACGAGAAGCTCCAGCTCAAAAGGCAGCCAAAATCCAGCCCACATCTGGGAGAATCTCAAGAGCAGGGGGTGGAGCAAGCCAGGCCTCAAACCACGAGAAGCTCCAGCCCAAAATGCAGCCAAAATGCAGCCCACATCCGGGAGAAACTCAAGAGCAGGGTGAGGAGGAAGGCAGGCCTCATACCAGGAGAAGCTCCAGCCCAAAATGCAGCCAAACTCCAGCCCACATCCAGGAGAAATTCAAGAGCAGGGGGTGGAGCAAGCCAGGCCTCAAACCACGAGAAGCTCCAGCCCAAAATAAAGCCAAAATCCAGCCCACATCCGGGAGAATCTCAAGAGCAGGGGGTGGAGCAAGCCAGGCCTCAAACCACGAGAAGCTCCAGCCCAAATGGCAGCCAAAATCCAGACCATATGCGGGAGAATCTCAAGAGCAGGGGGTGGAGCAAGCCAGGCCTCAAACCACGAGAAGCTCCAGCTCAAAAGGCAGCTAAAATCCAGGACACATCCGGGAGAATCTCAAGAGCAGGGGGTGGAGCAAGCCAGGCCTCAAACCACGAGAAGCTCCAGCCCAAAAGGCAGCCAAAATGCAGCCCACATCCGGGAGAATCTCAAGAGCAGGGGGTAGAGCAAGCCAGGCCTCAAACCACGAGATGCCCCAGCCCAAAATGCAGTGAAAATGCAGCCCACATCTGGGAGAAACTCAAGAGCAGGGTGAGGAGGAAGGCAGGCCTCAAACCAGGAGAAGCTCCAGCACAAAAGGCAGCCAAAATCCAGCCCACCTCCGGGAGAATATCAAGAGCAGGGGTTGGAGCAAGCCACGGCTCAAACCACGAGAAGCTCCAGCCCAAAAGAAAGCCAAAATGCAGCCCACCTCCGGGAGAATTTCAAGAGCAGGGGGTGGAGCAGGACATTACTCAAACCACGAGAAGCTCCAGCCCAAAAGGCAGCCATAATCCAGCCCACATCCGGGAGAATCTCAAGAGCAGGGGTTGGAGCAAGCCAGGGCTCAAACCACGAGAAGCTCCAGCCCAAAAGAAAGCCAAAATGCAGCCCACCTCCGGGAGAATTTCAAGAGCAGGGGGTGGAGCAAGCCAGGCCTCAAACCACGACAAGCTCCAGCCCAAATGGCAGCCAAAATCCAGACCATATGCGGGAGAATCTCAAGAGCAGGGGGTGGAGCAAGCCAGGCCTCAAACCACGAGAAGCTCCAGCCCAAAAGACAGCTAAAATCCAGCCCACATCCGGGAGAATCTCAAGAGCAGGGGGTGGAGCAAGCCAGGCCTCAAACCACGAGAAGCTCCAGCCCAAAAGGCAGCCAAAATGCAGCCCACATCCGGGAGAAACTCAAGAGCAGGGTGAGGAGGAAGGCAGGCCTCAAACCAGGAGAAGCTCCAGCACAAAAGGCAGCCAAAATCCAGCCCACCTCCGGGAGAATATCAAGAGCAGGGTGAGGAGGAAGGCAGGCCTCAAACCAGGAGAAGCTCCAGCCCAAAAGGCAGCCAAAATCCAGCCCACATCCGGGAGAATCTCAAGAGCAGGGGGTGGAGCAAGCCAGGCCTCAAACCACGAGAAGCTCCAGCCCAAAAGGCAGCCAAACTCCAGCCCACATCCGTGAGAATCTCAAGAGCAGGGGGTGGAGCAAGCCAGGCCTCAAACCACGAGAAGCTCCAGCCCAAAAGGCAGCCAAAATCCAGCCCACATCCGGGAGAATCTCAAGAGCAGGGGGTGGAGCAAGCCAGGCCTCAAACCACGAGAAGCTCCAGCCCAAAATGCAGCCAAAATTCAGCCCACATCCAGGAGAATCTCAAGAGCAGGGGGTGGAGCAAGCCAGGCCTCAAACCACGAGAAGCTCCAGCCCAAAAGGCAGCCAAACTCCAGCCCACCTCCGGGAGAATCTCAAGAGCAGGGGGTGGAGCAAGCCAGGCCTCAAACCACGAGAAGCTCCAGCTCAAAAGGCAGCCAAAATGCAGCCCACATCCAGGAGAATTTCAAGAGCAGGGGGTGGAGCAGGACAGGCCTCAAACCAGGAGAAGCTCCAGCCCAAAATGCAGCCAAAATCCAGCCCACATCCAGGAGAATCTCAAGAGCAGGGGGTGGAGCAAGCCAGGCCTCAAACCACGAGAAGCTCCAGCCCAAAAGGCAGCCAAACTCCAGCCCACCTCCGGGAGAATCTCAAGAGCAGGGGGTGGAGCAAGCCAGGCCTCAAACCACGAGAAGCTCCAGCTCAAAAGGCAGCCAAAATGCAGCCCACATCCAGGAGAATTTCAAGAGCAGGGGGTGGAGCAGGACAGGCCTCAAACCACGAGAAGCTCCAGCCCAAAAGGCAGCCAAAATCCAGCCCACATCCGGGAGAATCTCAAGAGCAGGGGGTGAAGCAAGCCAGGCCTCAAACCACGAGAAGCTCCAGCCCAAAAGGCAGCCAAAATGCAGCCCACGTCCGGGAGAATCTCAAGAGCAGGGGGTGGAGCAAGCCAGGGCTCAAACCACGAGAAGCTCCAGCCCAAAAGAAAGCCAAAATTCAGCCCACATCCGGGAGAATCTCAAGAGCAGGGGGTGGAGCAAGCCAGTCCTCAAACCTCGAGAAGCTCCAGCCCAAAATGCAGCCAAACTCCAGCCCACCTCCGTGAGAATCTCAAGAGCAGGGGGTGGAGCAAGCCAGGCCTCAAACCACGAGAAGCTCCAGCCCAAAAGGCAGCCATAATCCAGCCGACATCTGGGAGAATCTCAAGAGTAGGGGGTGGAGCAAGCCAGGCCTCAAACCACGAGAATCTCCAGCCCAAAAGGCAGCCAAAATCCAGACCACATGCTGGAGAATCTCAAGAGCAGGGGGTGGAGCAAGCCAGGCCTCAAACCCCGAGAAGCTACAGCCCAAAAGAAAGCCAAAATGCAGCCCACCTCCGGGAGAATCTCAAGAGCAGGGGGTGAAGCAAGCCAGGCCTCAAACCACGAGAAGCTCCAGCCCAAAAGGCAGCTAAAATCCAGCCCACATCCGGGAGAATCTCAAGAGCAGGGGGTGGAGCAAGCCAGGCCTCAAACCACGAGAAGCTCCAGCCCAAAAGGCAGCCAAAATGCAGCCCACATCCGGGAGAAACTCAAGAGCAGGGTGAGGAGGAAGGCAGGCCTCAAAACAGGAGAAGCTCCAGCACAAAAGGCAGCCAAAATCCAGCCCACCTCCGTGAGAATATCAAGAGCAGAGTGAGGAGGAAGGCAGGCCTCAAACCAGGAGAAGCTCCAGCCCAAAAGG
Source organism: Rhynochetos jubatus (assembly GCA_027574665.1). Lineage (NCBI taxonomy): Eukaryota > Metazoa > Chordata > Aves > Eurypygiformes > Rhynochetidae > Rhynochetos > Rhynochetos jubatus. The sequence continues at coordinate 3,121,678 of CM050669.1, forward strand.
CAGCCAAAATCCAGCCCACATCCGGGAGAATCTCAAGAGCAGGGGGTGGAGCAAGCCAGGCCTCAAACCACGAGAAGCTCCAGCCCAAAAGGCAGCCAAACTCCAGCCCACATCCGTGAGAATCTCAAGAGCAGGGGGTGGAGCAAGCCAGGCCTCAAACCACGAGAAGCTCCAGCCCAAAAGGCAGCCAAAATCCAGCCCACATCCGGGAGAATCTCAAGAGCAGGGGGTGGAGCAAGCCAGGCCTCAAACCACGAGAAGCTCCAGCCCAAAAGGCAGCCAAAATGCAGCCCATATAAGCGAGAATCTCAAGAGCAGGGGGTGGAGCAAGCCAGGCCTCAAACCACGAGAAGCTCCAGCCCAAAAGGCAGCCAAACTCCAGCCCACCTCCGGGAGAATCTCAAGAGCAGGGGGTGGAGCAAGCCAGGCCTCAAACCACGAGAAGCTCCAGCTCAAAAGGCAGCCAAAATGCAGCCCACATCCAGGAGAATTTCAAGAGCAGGGGGTGGAGCAGGACAGGCCTCAAACCAGGAGAAGCTCCAGCCCAAAATGTAGCCAAAATCCAGCCCACATCCGGGAGAATCTCAAGAGCAGGGGGTGAAGCAAGCCAGGCCTCAAACCACGAGAAGCTCCAGCCCAAAATGCAGCCAAAATCCAGCCCACATCCGGGATAAAATCAAGAGCAGGGTGAGGAGGAAGGCAGGCCTCAAACCAGGAGAAGCTCCAGCCCAAAAGGCAGCCAAAATCCAGCCCACATCCGTGAGAATCTCAAGAGCAGGGGGTGGAGCAAGCCAGGCCTCAAACCACGAGAAGCTCCAGCCCAAAAGGCAACCAAAATGCAGCCCACATCCGGGAGAATCTCAAGAGCAGGGGGTGGAGCAAGCCAGGCCTCAAACCACCAGAAGCTCCAGCCCAAAATGCAGCCAAAATCCAGCCCACATCCAGGAGAATCTCAAGAGCAGGGGGTGGAGCAAGCCAGGCCTCAAACCACGAGAAGCTCCAGCCCAAAAGGCAGCCAAAATGCAGCCCACATCCGGGAGAATCTCAAGAGCAGGGGGTGGAGCAAGCCAGGCCTCAAACCACGAGAAGCTCCAGCTCAAAAGGCAGCCAAAATGCAGCCCACATCCAGGAGAATTTCAAGAGCAGGGGGTGGAGCAGGACAGGCCTCAAACCACGAGAAGCTCCAGCCCAAAAGGCAGCCAAAATCCAGCCCACCTCCGGGAGAATCTCAAGAGCAGGGGGTGGAGCAAGCCAGGGCTCAAACCACGAGAAGCTCCAGCCCAAAAGAAAGCCAAAATCCAGCCCACATGCGGGAGAATCTCAAGAGCAGGGGGTGGAGCAAGCCAGTCCTCAAACCTCGAGAAGCTCCAGCCCAAAATGCAGTGAAAATGCAGCCCACCTCTGGGAGAATCTCAAGAGCAGGGGGTGGAGCAAGCCAGGCCTCAAACCACGAGAAGCTCCAGCCCAAAATGCAGCCACAATGCAGCCCACATCCAGGAGAATTTCAAGAGCAGGGGGTGGAGCAGGACAGGCCTCAAACCACGAGAATCTCCAGCCCAAAAGGCAGCCAAAATGCAGCCCACATCCGGGAGAATCTCAAGAGCAGGGGGTGGAGCAAGCCAGGACTCAAACCACGAGAAGCTCCAGCCCAAATGGCAGCCATAATCCAGCCCACATCCGGGAGAATATCAACAGCAGGGGTTGGAGCAAGCCAGGCCTCAAACCACGAGAAGCTCCAGCCCAAAAGGCAGCTAAAATCCAGCCCACATCCGTGAGAATCTCAAGAGCAGGGGGTGGAGCAGGACAGGCCTCAAACCACGAGAAGCTCCAGCCCAAAATAAAGCCAAAATCCAGCCCACCTCCGGGAGAATCTCAAGAGCAGGGGGTGGAGCAAGCCAGGCCTCAAACCACGAGAAGCTCCAGCTCAAAAGGCAGCCAAAATGCAGCCCACATCCAGGAGAATTTCAAGAGCAGGGGGTGGAGCAGGACAGGCCTCAAACCACGAGAATCTCCAGCCCAAAATAAAGCCAAAATCCAGCCCACATCCGTGAGAATCTCAAGAGCAGGGGGTGGAGCAAGCCAGGCCTCAAACCACGAGAAGCTCCAGCCCAAAAGGCAACCAAAATGCAGCCCACATCCGGGAGAATCTCAAGAGCAGGGGGTGGAGCAAGCCAGGCCTCAAACCACGAGAAGCTCCAGCCCAAAATGCAGCCAAAATCCAGCCCACATCCAGGAGAATCTCAAGAGCAGGGGGTGGAGCAAGCCAGGCCTCAAACCACGAGAAGCTCCAGCCCAAAAGGCAGCCAAAATGCAGCCCACATCCGGGAGAATCTCAAGAGCAGGGGGTGGAGCAAGCCAGGCCTCAAACCACGAGAAGCTCCAGCTCAAAAGGCAGCCAAAATGCAGCCCACATCCAGGAGAATTTCAAGAGCAGGGGGTGGAGCAGGACAGGCCTCAAACCACGAGAAGCTCCAGCCCAAAAGGCAGCCAAAATGCAGCCCACGTCCGGGAGAATCTCAAGAGCAGGGGGTGGAGCAAGCCAGGGCTCAAACCACGAGAAGCTCCAGCCCAAAAGAAAGCCAAAATCCAGCCCACATGCGGGAGAATCTCAAGAGCAGGGGGTGGAGCAAGCCAGTCCTCAAACCACGAGAAGCTCCAGCCCAAAATGCAGTGAAAATGCAGCCCACCTCTGGGAGAATCTCAAGAGCAGGGGGTGGAGCAAGCCAGGCCTCAAACCACGAGAAGCTCCAGCCCAAAAGGCAGCCACAATGCAGCCCACATCCGGGAGAATCTCAAGAGCAGGGGGTGGAGCAAGCCAGGCCTCAAACCACGAGAAGCTCCAGCCCAAAATGCAGCCAAAATCCAGCCCACATCCAGGAGAATCTCAAGAGCAGGGGGTGGAGCAAGCCAGGCCTCAAACCACGAGAAGCTCCTACCCAAAAAGGCAGCCAAACTCCAGCCCACCTCCGGGAGAATCTCAAGAGCAGGGGGTGGAGCTAGCCAGGCCTCAAACCACGAGAAGCTCCAGCTCAAAAGGCAGCCAAAATCCAGCCCACATCCGGGAGAATTTCAAGAGCAGGGGGTGAAGCAAGCCAGGCCTCAAACCACGAGAAGCTCCAGCCCAAAAGGCAGCCAAAATCCAGCTCACATCCGGGAGAATATCAAGAGCAGGTGTTGGAGCAAGCCAGGGCTCAAACCACGAGAAGCTCCAGCCCAAAAGAAAGCCAAAATCCATCCCACATCCGGGAGAATCTCAAGAGCAGGGGGTGGAGCAAGCCAGTCCTCAAACCTCGAGAAGCTCCAGCCCAAAATGCAGCCAAACTCCAGCCCACCTCCGTTAGAATCTCAAGAGCAGTGGGTGGAGCAAGCCAGGCCTCAAACCACGAGAAGCTCCAGCCCAAAAGGCAGCCATAATCCAGCCGACATCTGGGAGAATCTCAAGAGTAGGGGGTGGAGCAAGCCAGGCCTCAAACCACGGGAAGCTCCAGTTCAAAAGGCAGCCAAAATGCAGCCCACCTCCGGGAGAATCTCAAGAGCAGGGGGTGGAGCAAGCCAGGCCTCAAACCACGAGAATCTCCGGCCCAAAAGGCAGCCAAAATCCAGACCACATGCTGGAGAATCTCAAGAGCAGGGGGTGGAGCAAGCCAGGCCTCAAACCACGAGAACCTCCAGCCCAAACGGCAGCCAAACTCCAGCCCACATCCGGGAGAATCTCAAGAGCAGGGGCTGGAGCAAGCCAGGCCTCAAACCACGAGAAGCTCCAGCCCAAAATGCAGTGAAAATGCAGCCCACATCTGGGAGAATCTCAAGAGCAGGGGGTGGAGCAAGCCAGGCCTCAAACCACGAGAAGCTCCAGCCCAAAAGGCAGCCACAATGCAGCCCACATCCGGGAGAATCTCAAGAGCAGGGGGTGGAGCAAGCCAGGCCTCAAACCAGGAGAAGCTCCAGCCCAAAATGCAGCCAAAATGCAGCCCACATCCGGGAGAATATCAAGAGCAGGGGTTGGAGCAAGCCAGGCCTCAAACCACGAGAATCTCCAGCCCAAAAGGCAGCCACAATGCAGCCCACATCCGGGAGAATCTCAAGAGCAGGGGGTGGAGCAAGCCAGGCCTCAAACCACGAGAAGCTCCAGCCCAAAATGCAGCCAAAATCCAGCCCATATCCAGGAGAATCTCAAGAGCAGGGGGTGGAGCAAGCCAGGCCTCAAACCACGAGAAGCTCCAGCCCAAAATGCAGCCAAACTCCAGCCCACCTCCGGGAGAATCTCAAGAGCAGGGGGTGGAGCAAGCCAGGCCTCAAACCACGAGAAGCTCCAGCCCAAAAGGCAGCCAAAATGCAGCCCACATCCAGGAGAATTTCAAGAGCAGGGGGTGGAGCAGGACAGGCCTCAAACCACGAGAATCTCCAGCCCAAAATGCAGCCAAAATCCAGCCCACGTCCGGGAGAATCTCAAGAGCAGGGGGTGGAGCAAGCCAGGCCTCAAACCACGAGAAGCTCCAGCCCAAAATAAAGCCAAAATCCAGCCCACATCCGGGAGAATCTCAAGAGCAGGGGGTGGAGCAAGCCAGGCCTCAAACCACGAGAAGCCCCAGCCCAAAATGCAGTGAAAATGCAGCCCACATCTGGGAGAATCTCAAGAGCAGGGGGTGGAGCAAGCCAGGCCTCAAACCACGAGAAGCTCCAGCCCAAAAGGCAGCCACAATGCAGCCCACATCCGGGAGAATATCAACAGCAGGGGTTGGAGCAAGCCAGGGCTCAAACCACGAGAAGCTCCAGCCCAAAAGAAAGCCAAAATCCAGCCCACCTCTGGGAGAATCTCAAGAGAAGGGGGTGGAGCAAGACAGGCCTCAAACCACGACAAGCTCCAGCCCAAATGGCAGCCAAAATCCAGACCATATGCGGGAGAATCTCAAGAGCAGGGGGTGGAGCAAGCCAGGCCTCAAACCACGAGAAGCTCCAGCCCAAAATGCAGCCAAAATCCAGCCCACGTCCGGGAGAATCTCAAGAGCAGGGGGTGGAGCAAGCCAGGCCTCAAACCACGAGAAGCTCCAGCCCAAAAGGCAGCCAAAATCCAGCCCACATCCGGGAGAATCTCAAGAGCAGGGGGTAGAGCAAGCCAGGCCTCAAACCACGAGAAGCCCCAGCCCAAAATGCAGTGAAAATGCAGCCCACATCTGGGAGAATCTCAAGAGCAGGGGGTGGAGCAAGCCAGGACTCAAACCACGAGAAGCTCCAGCCCAAATGGCAGCCAAAATCCAGACCATATGCGGGAGAATTTCAAGAGCAGGGGGTGGAGCAAGCAAGGCCTCAAACCACGACAAGCTCCAGCCCAAATGGCAGCCAAAATCCAGACCATATGCGGGAGAATCTCAAGAGCAGGGGGTGGAGCAAGCCAGGCCTCAAACCACGAGAAGCTCCAGCCCAAAATGCAGCCAAACTCCAGCCCACCTACGGGAGAATCTCAAGAGCAGGGGGTGGAGCAAGCCAGGCCTCAAACCACGAGAAGCTCTAGCCCAAAAATGCAGCCAAAATGCAGCCCACATCCGGGAGAAACTCAAGAGCAGGGTGAGGAGGAAGGCAGGCCTCAAACCAGGAGAAGCTCCAGCCCAAAAGGCAGCCAAAATCCAGCCCACCTCCGGGAGAATATCAAGAGCAGGGTGAGGAGGAAGGCAGGCCTCAAACCAGGAGAAGCTCCAGCCCAAAAGGCAGCCAAAATCCAGCCCACATCCGGGAGAATATCAAGAGCAGGGGGTGGAGCAAGCCAGGCCTCAAACCACGAGAAGCTCCAGCCCAAAAGGCAGCCAAACTCCAGCCCACATCCGTGAGAATCTCAAGAGCAGGGGGTGGAGCAAGCCAGGCCTCAAACCACGAGAAGCTCCAGCCCAAAACGCAGCCAAAATGCAGCCCACATCCGGGAGAATCTCAAGAGCAGGGGGTGGAGCAAGCCAGGCCTCAAACCACGAGAAGCTCCAGCCCAAAATGCAGCCAAAATCCAGCCCACATCCAGGAGAATCTCAAGAGCAGGGGGTGGAGCAAGCCAGGCCTCAAACCACGAGAAGCTCCAGCCCAAAAGGCAGCCAAACTCCAGCCCACCTCCGGGAGAATCTCAAGAGCAGAGGGTGGAGCAAGCCAGGCCTCAAACCAGGAGAAGCTCCAGCTCAAAAGGCAGCCAAAATCCGGCTCACATCCGGGAGAATATCAAGAGCAGGTGTTGGAGCAAGCCAGGGCTCAAACCACGAGAAGCTCCAGCCCAAAAGTAAGCCAAAATCCAGCCCACATCCGGGAGAATCTCAAGAGCAGGGGGTGGAGCAAGCCAGGCCTCAAACCACCAGAAGCTCCAGCCCAAAATGCAGCCAAAATCCAGCCCACATCCAGGAGAATCTCAAGAGCAGGGGGTGGAGCAAGCCAGGCCTCAAACCACGAGAAGCTCCAGCCCAAAAGGCAGCCAAAATGCAGCCCACATCCGGGAGAATCTCAAGAGCAGGGGGTGGAGCAAGCCAGGCCTCAAACCACGAGAAGCTCCAGCTCAAAAGGCAGCCAAAATGCAGCCCACATCCAGGAGAATTTCAAGAGCAGGGGGTGGAGCAGGACAGGCCTCAAACCACGAGAAGCTCCAGCCCAAAAGGCAGCCAAAATCCAGCCCACCTCCGGGAGAATCTCAAGAGCAGGGGGTGGAGCAAGCCAGGGCTCAAACCACGAGAAGCTCCAGCCCAAAAGAAAGCCAAAATCCAGCCCACATGCGGGAGAATCTCAAGAGCAGGGGGTGGAGCAAGCCAGTCCTCAAACCTCGAGAAGCTCCAGCCCAAAATGCAGTGAAAATGCAGCCCACCTCTGGGAGAATCTCAAGAGCAGGGGGTGGAGCAAGCCAGGCCTCAAACCACGAGAAGCTCCAGCCCAAAAGGCAGCCACAATGCAGCCCACATCCAGGAGAATTTCAAGAGCAGGGGGTGGAGCAGGACAGGCCTCAAACCACGAGAATCTCCAGCCCAAAAGGCAGCCAAAATGCAGCCCACATCCGGGAGAATCTCAAGAGCAGGGGGTGGAGCAAGCCAGGACTCAAACCACGAGAAGCTCCAGCCCAAAAGGCAGCCATAATCCAGCCCACATCCGGGAGAATATCAACAGCAGGGGTTGGAGCAAGCCAGGCCTCAAACCACGAGAAGCTCCAGCCCAAAAGGCAGCTAAAATCCAGCCCACATCCGTGAGAATCTCAAGAGCAGGGGGTGGAGCAGGACAGGCCTCAAACCACGAGAAGCTCCAGCCCAAAATAAAGCCAAAATCCAGCCCACCTCCGGGAGAATCTCAAGAGCAGGGGGTGGAGCAAGCCAGGCCTCAAACCACGAGAAGCTCCAGCTCAAAAGGCAGCCAAAATGCAGCCCACATCCAGGAGAATTTCAAGAGCAGGGGGTGGAGCAGGACAGGCCTCAAACCACGAGAATCTCCAGCCCAAAATGCAGCCAAAATCCAGCCCACGTCCGGGAGAATCTCAAGAGTAGGGGGTGGAGCAAGCCAGGCCTCAAACCACGAGAAGCTCCAGCCCAAAATAAAGCCAAAATCCAGCCCACATCCGGGAGAATCTCAAGAGCAGGGGGTGGAGCAAGCCAGGCCTCAAACCACGAGAAGCTCCAGCCCAAAAGGCAACCAAAATGCAGCCCACATCCGGGAGAATCTCAAGAGCAGGGGGTGGAGCAAGCCAGGCCTCAAACCACGAGAAGCTCCAGCCCAAAATGCAGCCAAAATCCAGCCCACATCCAGGAGAATCTCAAGAGCAGGGGGTGGAGCAAGCCAGGCCTCAAACCACGAGAAGCTCCAGCCCAAAAGGCAGCCAAAATGCAGCCCACATCCGGGAGAATCTCAAGAGCAGGGGGTGGAGCAAGCCAGGCCTCAAACCACGAGAAGCTCCAGCTCAAAAGGCAGCCAAAATGCAGCCCACATCCAGGAGAATTTCAAGAGCAGGGGGTGGAGCAGGACAGGCCTCAAACCACGAGAAGCTCCAGCCCAAAAGGCAGCCAAAATGCAGCCCACGTCCGGGAGAATCTCAAGAGCAGGGGGTGGAGCAAGCCAGGGCTCAAACCACGAGAAGCTCCAGCCCAAAAGAAAGCCAAAATCCAGCCCACATGCGGGAGAATCTCAAGAGCAGGGGGTGGAGCAAGCCAGTCCTCAAACCACGAGAAGCTCCAGCCCAAAATGCAGTGAAAATGCAGCCCACCTCTGGGAGAATCTCAAGAGCAGGGGGTGGAGCAAGCCAGGCCTCAAACCACGAGAAGCTCCAGCCCAAAAGGCAGCCACAATGCAGCCCACATCCAGGAGAATTTCAAGAGCAGGGGGTGGAGGAAGGCAGGCCTCAAACCAGGAGAAGCTCCAGCCCAAAAGGCAGCCAAAATCCAGCCCACATCCGGGAGAATCTCAAGAGCAGGGGGTGGAGCAAGCCAGGCCTCAAACCACGAGAAGCTCCAGCCCAAAATGCAGCCAAAATCCAGCCCACATCCAGGAGAATCTCAAGAGCAGGGGGTGGAGCAAGCCAGGCCTCAAACCACGAGAAGCTCCAGCCAAAAAGGCAGCCAAACTCCAGCCCACCTCCGGGAGAATCTCAAGAGCAGGGGGTGGAGCTAGCCAGGCCTCAAACCACGAGAAGCTCCAGCTCAAAAGGCAGCCAAAATCCAGCCCACATCCGGGAGAATTTCAAGAGCAGGGGGTGAAGCAAGCCAGGCCTCAAACCACGAGAAGCTCCAGCCCAAAAGGCAGCCAAAATCCAGCTCACATCCGGGAGAATATCAAGAGCAGGTGTTGGAGCAAGCCAGGGCTCAAACCACGAGAAGCTCCAGCCCAAAAGAAAGCCAAAATCCATCCCACATCCGGGAGAATCTCAAGAGCAGGGGGTGGAGCAAGCCAGTCCTCAAACCTCGAGAAGCTCCAGCCCAAAATGCAGCCAAACTCCAGCCCACCTCCGTTAGAATCTCAAGAGCAGGGGGTGGAGCAAGCCAGGCCTCAAACCACGAGAAGCTCCAGCCCAAAAGGCAGCCATAATCCAGCCGACATCTGGGAGAATCTCAAGAGTAGGGGGTGGAGCAAGCCAGGCCTCAAACCACGGGAAGCTCCAGTTCAAAAGGCAGCCAAAATGCAGCCCACCTCCGGGAGAATCTCAAGAGCAGGGGGTGGAGCAAGCCAGGCCTCAAACCACGAGAATCTCCGGCCCAAAAGGCAGCCAAAATCCAGACCACATGCTGGAGAATCTCAAGAGCAGGGGGTGGAGCAAGCCAGGCCTCAAACCACGAGAACCTCCAGCCCAAACGGCAGCCAAACTCCAGCCCACATCCGGGAGAATCTCAAGAGCAGGGGCTGGAGCAAGCCAGGCCTCAAACCACGAGAAGCTCCAGCCCAAAATGCAGTGAAAATGCAGCCCACATCTGGGAGAATCTCAAGAGCAGGGGGTGGAGCAAGCCAGGCCTCAAACCACGAGAAGCTCCAGCCCAAAAGGCAGCCACAATGCAGCCCACATCCGGGAGAATCTCAAGAGCAGGGGGTGGAGCAAGCCAGGCCTCAAACCAGGAGAAGCTCCAGCCCAAAATGCAGCCAAAATGCAGCCCACATCCGGGAGAATATCAAGAGCAGGGGTTGGAGCAAGCCAGGCCTCAAACCACGAGAATCTCCAGCCCAAAAGGCAGCCACAATGCAGCCCACATCCGGGAGAATCTCAAGAGCAGGGGGTGGAGCAAGCCAGGCCTCAAACCACGAGAAGCTCCAGCCCAAAATGCAGCCAAAATCCAGCCCATATCCAGGAGAATCTCAAGAGCAGGGGGTGGAGCAAGCCAGGCCTCAAACCACGAGAAGCTCCAGCCCAAAATGCAGCCAAACTCCAGCCCACCTCCGGGAGAATCTCAAGAGCAGGGGGTGGAGCAAGCCAGGCCTCAAACCACGAGAAGCTCCAGCCCAAAAGGCAGCCAAAATGCAGCCCACATCCAGGAGAATTTCAAGAGCAGGGGGTGGAGCAGGACAGGCCTCAAACCACGAGAATCTCCAGCCCAAAATGCAGCCAAAATCCAGCCCACGTCCGGGAGAATCTCAAGAGCAGGGGGTGGAGCAAGCCAGGCCTCAAACCACGAGAAGCTCCAGCCCAAAATAAAGCCAAAATCCAGCCCACATCCGGGAGAATCTCAAGAGCAGGGGGTGGAGCAAGCCAGGCCTCAAACCACGAGAAGCCCCAGCCCAAAATGCAGTGAAAATGCAGCCCACATCTGGGAGAATCTCAAGAGCAGGGGGTGGAGCAAGCCAGGCCTCAAACCACGAGAAGCTCCAGCCCAAAAGGCAGCCACAATGCAGCCCACATCCGGGAGAATATCAACAGCAGGGGTTGGAGCAAGCCAGGGCTCAAACCACGAGAAGCTCCAGCCCAAAAGAAAGCCAAAATCCAGCCCACCTCTGGGAGAATCTCAAGAGAAGGGGGTGGAGCAAGACAGGCCTCAAACCACGACAAGCTCCAGCCCAAATGGCAGCCAAAATCCAGACCATATGCGGGAGAATCTCAAGAGCAGGGGGTGGAGCAAGCCAGGCCTCAAACCACGAGAAGCTCCAGCCCAAAATGCAGCCAAAATCCAGCCCACGTCCGGGAGAATCTCAAGAGCAGGGGGTGGAGCAAGCCAGGCCTCAAACCACGAGAAGCTCCAGCCCAAAAGGCAGCCAAAATCCAGCCCACATCCGGGAGAATCTCAAGAGCAGGGGGTAGAGCAAGCCAGGCCTCAAACCACGAGAAGCCCCAGCCCAAAATGCAGTGAAAATGCAGCCCACATCTGGGAGAATCTCAAGAGCAGGGGGTGGAGCAAGCCAGGACTCAAACCACGAGAAGCTCCAGCCCAAATGGCAGCCAAAATCCAGACCATATCCGGGAGAATTTCAAGAGCAGGGGGTGGAGCAAGCAAGGCCTCAAACCACGACAAGCTCCAGCCCAAATGGCAGCCAAAATCCAGACCATATGCGGGAGAATCTCAAGAGCAGGGGGTGGAGCAAGCCAGGCCTCAAACCACGAGAAGCTCCAGCCCAAAATGCAGCCAAACTCCAGCCCACCTACGGGAGAATCTCAAGAGCAGGGGGTGGAGCAAGCCAGGCCTCAAACCACGAGAAGCTCTAGCCCAAAAATGCAGCCAAAATGCAGCCCACATCCGGGAGAAACTCAAGAGCAGGGTGAGGAGGAAGGCAGGCCTCAAACCAGGAGAAGCTCCAGCCCAAAAGGCAGCCAAAATCCAGCCCACCTCCGGGAGAATATCAAGAGCAGGGTGAGGAGGAAGGCAGGCCTCAAACCAGGAGAAGCTCCAGCCCAAAAGGCAGCCAAAATCCAGCCCACATCCGGGAGAATATCAAGAGCAGGGGGTGGAGCAAGCCAGGCCTCAAACCACGAGAAGCTCCAGCCCAAAAGGCAGCCAAACTCCAGCCCACATCCGTGAGAATCTCAAGAGCAGGGGGTGGAGCAAGCCAGGCCTCAAACCACGAGAATCTCCAGCCCAAAAGGCAGCCAAAATGCAGCCCACATCCGGGAGAATCTCAAGAGCAGGGGGTGGAGCAAGCCAGGCCTCAAACCACGAGAAGCTCCAGCCCAAAATGCAGCCAAAATCCAGCCCACATCCAGGAGAATCTCAAGAGCAGGGGGTGGAGCAAGCCAGGCCTCAAACCACGAGAAGCTCCAGCCCAAAAGGCAGCCAAACTCCAGCCCACCTCCGGGAGAATCTCAAGAGCAGAGGGTGGAGCAAGCCAGGCCTCAAACCAGGAGAAGCTCCAGCTCAAAAGGCAGCCAAAATCCGGCTCACATCCGGGAGAATATCAAGAGCAGGTGTTGGAGCAAGCCAGGGCTCAAACCACGAGAAGCTCCAGCCCAAAAGAAAGCCAAAATCCAGCCCACATCCGGGAGAATCTCAAGAGCAGGGGGTGCAGCAAGCCAGTCCTCAAACCTCGAGAAGCTCCAGCCCAAAATGCAGCCAAACTCCAGCCCACCTCCGTGAGAATCTCAAGAGCAGGGGGTGGAGCAAGCCAGGCCTCAAACCACGAGAAGCTCCAGCCCAAAAGGCAGCCATAATCCAGCCGACATATGGGAGAATCTCAAGAGTAGGGGGTGGAGCAAGCCAAGCCTCAAACCACCGGAAGCTCCAGTTCAAAAGGCAGCCAAAATGCAGCCCACCTCCGGGAGAATCTCAAGAGCAGGGGTTGGAGCAAGCCAGGCCTCAAACCACGAGAAGCTCCAGCCCAAAAGGCAGCCACAATGCAGGAAACATCCGGGAGAATCTCAAGAGCAGGGGGTGGAGCAAGCCAGGCCTCAAACCACAAGAAGCTCCAGCCCAAAATGCAGCCAAAATCCAGCCCACATCCGGGAGAATCTCAAGAGCAGGGAGTGGAGCAAGCCAGGCCTCAAACCACGAGAAGCTCCAGCCCAAAAGGCAGCCAAAATCCAGCACACATCCGGGATAAAATCAAGAGCAGGGGGTGGAGCAAGCCAGGCCTCAAACCACGAGAAGCCCCAGCCCAAAAGGCAGCCAAAATCCAGCCCACATGCGGGAGAATCTCAAGAGCAGGGGGTGGAGCAAGCCAGGCCTCAAACCAAGAGAAGCTCCAGCCCAAAAGGCAGCCACAATGCAGCCCACATCCGGGAGAATCTCAAGAGCAGGGGGTGGAGCAAGCCAGGCCTCAAACCACAAGATGATCCAGCCCAAAAGGCAGCCAAAATCCAGCTCACATCCGGGAGAATCTCAAGAGCAGGGGTTGGAGCAAGCCAGGCCTCAAACCAGGAGAAGCTCCAGCCCAAAATGCAGCCAAAATGCAGCCCACATCCGGGAGAATATCAAGAGCAGGGGTTGGAGCAAGCCAGGCCTCAAACCACGAGAAGCTCCAGCCCAAAATGCAGCCAAAATCCAGCACACATCCGGGATAAAATCAAGAGCAGGGGGTGGAGCAAGCCAGGCCTCAAACCACGAGAAGCTCCAGCCCAAAAGGCAGCCAAACTCCAGCCCACCTCCGGGAGAATCTCAAGAGCAGAGGGTGGAGCAAGCCAGGCCTCAAACCAGGAGAAGCTCCAGCTCAAAAGGCAGCCAAAATCCGGCTCACATCCGGGAGAATATCAAGAGCAGGTGTTGGAGCAAGCCAGGGCTCAAACCACGAGAAGCTCCAGCCCAAAAGGCAGCCAAAATCCAGCCCACATCCGGGAGAATCTCAAGAGCAGGGGGTGCAGCAAGCCAGTCCTCAAACCTCGAGAAGCTCCAGCCCAAAATGCAGCCAAACTCCAGCCCACCTCCGTGAGAATCTCAAGAGCAGGGGGTGGAGCAAGCCAGGCCTCAAACCACGAGAAGCTCCAGCCCAAAAGGCAGCCATAATCCAGCCGACATATGGGAGAATCTCAAGAGTAGGGGGTGGAGCAAGCCAAGCCTCAAACCACCGGAAGCTCCAGTTCAAAAGGCAGCCAAAATGCAGCCCACCTCCGGGAGAATCTCAAGAGCAGGGGTTGGAGCAAGCCAGGCCTCAAACCACGAGAAGCTCCAGCCCAAAATGCAGCCACAATGCAGGAAACATCCGGGAGAATCTCAAGAGCAGGGGGTGGAGCAAGCCAGGCCTCAAACCACAAGAAGCTCCAGCCCAAAATGCAGCCAAAATCCAGCCCACATCCGGGAGAATCTCAAGAGCAGGGGGTGGAGCAAGCCAGGCCTCAAACCACGAGAAGCTCCAGCCCAAAAGGCAGCCAAAATCCAGCACACATCCGGGATAAAATCAAGAGCAGGGGGTGGAGCAAGCCAGGCCTCAAACCACGAGAAGCCCCAGCCCAAAAGGCAGCCAAAATCCAGCCCACATGCGGGAGAATCTCAAGAGCAGGGGGTGGAGCAAGCCAGGCCTCAAACCAAGAGAAGCTCCAGCCCAAAAGGCAGCCACAATGCAGCCCACATCCGGGAGAATCTCAAGAGCAGGGGGTGGAGCAAGCCAGGCCTCAAACCACGAGAATCTCCAGCCCAAAAGGCAGCCACAATGCAGCCCACATCCGGGAGAATCTCAAGAGCAGGGGGTGGAGCAAGCCAGGCCTCAAACCACAAGATGATCCAGCCCAAAAGGCAGCCAAAATCCAGCTCACATCCGGGAGAATCTCAAGAGCAGGGGTTGGAGCAAGCCAGGCCTCAAACCAGGAGAAGCTCCAGCCCAAAATGCAGCCAAAATGCAGCCCACATCCGGGAGAATATCAAGAGCAGGGGTTGGAGCAAGCCAGGCCTCAAACCACGAGAAGCTCCAGCCCAAAATGCAGCCAAAATCCAGCACACATCCGGGATAAAATCAAGAGCAGGGGGTGGAGCAAGCCAGGCCTCAAACCACGAGAAGCTCCAGCCCAAAAGGCAGCCATAATCCAGCCCACATCCGGGAGAATATCAACAGCAGGGGTTGGAGCAAGCCAGGCCTCAAACCACGAGAAGCTCCAGCCCAAAAGAAAGCCAAAATGCAGCCCACCTCCGGGAGAATCTCAAGAGCAGGGGGTGGAGCAAGCCAGGCCTCAAACCACGACAAGCTCCAGCCCAAATTGCAGCCAAATTCCAGACCATATGCGGGAGAATCTCAAGAGCAGGGGGTGGAGCAAGCCAGGCCTCAAACCACGAGAAGCTCCAGCCCAAAAGGCAGCCAAAATGCAGCCCACATCCAGGAGAATTTCAAGAGCAGGGGGTGGAGCAGGACAGGCCTCAAACCACGAGAATCTCCAGCCCAAAATGCAGCCAAAATCCAGCCCACGTCCGGGAGAATCTCAAGAGCAGGGGGTGGAGCAAGCCAGGCCTCAAACCACGAGAAGCTCCAGCCCAAAATGTAGCCAAAATCCAGCCCACATCCGGGAGAATCTCAAGAGCAGGTGTTGGAGCAAGCCAGGCCTCAAACCACGAGAAGCTCCAACTCAAAATGCAGCCAAAATCCAGCCCACATCCGGGAGAAAATCAAGAGCAGGGGGTGGAGCAAGCCAGGCCTCAAACCAGGAGAAGCTCCAGCCCAAAATGCAGCCAAAATGCAGCCCACATCCGGGAGAATATCAAGAGCAGGGGTTGGAGCAAGCCAGGCCTCAAACCACGAGAAGCTCCAGCCCAAAAGGCAGCCATAATCCAGCCGACATATGGGAGAATCTCAAGAGTAGGGGGTGGAGCAAGCCAAGCCTCAAACCACCGGAAGCTCCAGTTCAAAAGGCAGCCAAAATGCAGCCCACCTCCGGGAGAATCTCAAGAGCAGGGGTTGGAGCAAGCCAGGCCTCAAACCACGAGAAGCTCCAGCCCAAAAGGCAGCCACAATGCAGGAAACATCCGGGAGAATCTCAAGAGCAGGGGGTGGAGCAAGCCAGGCCTCAAACCACAAGAAGCTCCAGCCCAAAATGCAGCCAAAATCCAGCCCACATCCGGGAGAATCTCAAGAGCAGGGGGTGGAGCAAGCCAGGCCTCAAACCACGAGAAGCTCCAGCCCAAAAGGCAGCCAAAATCCAGCACACATCCGGGATAAAATCAAGAGCAGGGGGTGGAGCAAGCCAGGCCTCAAACCACAAGAAGCCCCAGCCCAAAAGGCAGCCAAAATCCAGCCCACATGCGGGAGAATCTCAAGAGCAGGGGGTGGAGCAAGCCAGGCCTCAAACCAAGAGAAGCTCCAGCCCAAAAGGCAGCCACAATGCAGCCCACATCCGGGAGAATCTCAAGAGCAGGGGGTGGAGCAAGCCAGGCCTCAAACCACGAGAATCTCCAGCCCAAAAGGCAGCCACAATGCAGCCCACATCCGGGAGAATCTCAAGAGCAGGGGGTGGAGCAAGCCAGGCCTCAAACCACAAGATGATCCAGCCCAAAAGGCAGCCAAAATCCAGCTCACATCCGGGAGAATCTCAAGAGCAGGGGTTGGAGCAAGCCAGGCCTCAAACCAGGAGAAGCTCCAGCCCAAAATGCAGCCAAAATGCAGCCCACATCCGGGAGAATATCAAGAGCAGGGGTTGGAGCAAGCCAGGCCTCAAACCACGAGAAGCTCCAGCCCAAAATGCAGCCAAAATCCAGCACACATCCGGGATAAAATCAAGAGCAGGGGGTGGAGCAAGCCAGGCCTCAAACCACGAGAAGCTCCAGCCCAAAAGGCAGCCATAATCCAGCCCACATCCGGGAGAATATCAACACCAGGGGTTGGAGCAAGCCAGGCCTCAAACCACGAGAAGCTCCAGCCCAAAAGAAAGCCAAAATGCAGCCCACCTCCGGGAGAATCTCAAGAGCAGGGGGTGGAGCAAGCCAGGCCTCAAACCACGACAAGCTCCAGCCCAAATTGCAGCCAAATTCCAGACCATATGCGGGAGAATCTCAAGAGCAGGGGGTGGAGCAAGCCAGGCCTCAAACCACGAGAAGCTCCAGCTCAAAAGGCAGCCAAAATGCAGCCCACATCCAGGAGAATTTCAAGAGCAGGGGGTGGAGCAGGACAGGCCTCAAACCACGAGAATCTCCAGCCCAAAATGCAGCCAAAATCCAGCCCACGTCCGGGAGAATCTCAAGAGCAGGGGGTGGAGCAAGCCAGGCCTCAAACCACGAGAAGCTCCAGCCCAAAATGTAGCCAAAATCCAGCCCACATCCGGGAGAATCTCAAGAGCAGGTGTTGGAGCAAGCCAGGCCTCAAACCACGAGAAGCTCCAACTCAAAATGCAGCCAAAATCCAGCCCACATCCGGGAGAAAATCAAGAGCAGGGGGTGGAGCAAGCCAGGCCTCAAACCAGGAGAAGCTCCAGCCCAAAATGCAGCCAAAATGCAGCCCACATCCGGGAGAATATCAAGAGCAGGGGTTGGAGCAAGCCAGGCCTCAAACCACGAGAAGCTCCAGCCCAAAAGAAAGCCAAAATCCAGCCCACATCCGGGAGAATCTCAAGAGCAGGGGGTGGAGCAAGCCAGGCCTCAAACCACGAGAAACTCCAGCCCAAAAGGCAGCCAAAATCCAGCACACATCCGGGATAAAATCAAGAGCAGGGGGTGGAGCAAGCCAGGCCTCAAACCACGAGAAGCTCCAGCCCAAAAGAAAGCCAAAATCCAGCCCACATCCGGGAGAATCTCAAGAGCAGGGGGTGGAGCAAGCCAGGCCTCAAACCACGAGAAACTCCAGCCCAAAAGGCAGCCAAAATCCAGCACACATCCGGGATAAAATCAAGAGCAGGGGGTGGAGCAAGCCAGGCCTCAAACCATGAGAAGCTCCAGCCCAAAAGGCAGCCAAAATCCAGCCCACATCCGGGAGAATCTCAAGAGCAGGGGGTGGAGCAAGGCAGGCCTCAAACCACGAGAAGCCCCAGCCCAAAATGCAGTGAAAATGCAGCCCACCTCCGGGAGAATCTCAAGAGCAGGGGGTGGAGCAAGCCAGGCCTCAAACCACGAGAAGCTCCAGCCCAAAAGGCAGCCAAAATCCAGACCATATGCGGGAGAATCTCAAGAGCAGGGGGTGGAGCAAGCCAGGCCTCAAACCACGAGAATCTCCAGCTCAAAAGGCAGCCAAAATGCAGCCCACATCCAGGAGAATTTCAAGAGCAGGGGGTGGAGCAAGCCAGGCCTCAAACCACGAGAAGCTCCAGCCCAAAATGCAGCCATAATCCAGCCGACATCCGGGAGAATCTCAAGAGTAGGGGGTGGAGCAAGCCAGGCCTCAAACCACGGGAAGCTCCAGTTCAAAATGCAGCCAAAATGCAGACCACCTCCGGGAGAATCTCAAGAGCAGGGGGTGGAGCAAGCCAGGCCTCAAACCACGAGAATCTCCAGCCCAAAAGGCAGCCAAAATCCAGCTCACATCCGGGAGAATCTCAAGAGCAGGGGTTGGAGCAAGCCAGGGCTCAAACCACGAGAAGCTCCAGCCCAAAAGAAAGCCAAAATGCAGCCCACCTCTGGGAGAATCTCAAGAGCAGGGGGTGGAGCAAGCCAGGCCTCAAACCACGAGAAACTCCAGCCCAAAAGGCAGCCAAAATCCAGCACACATCCGGGATAAAATCAAGAGCAGGGGGTGGAGCAAGCCAGGCCTCAAACCACGAGAAGCTCCAGCCCAAAAGAAAGCCAAAATCCAGCCCACATCCGGGAGAATCTCAAGAGCAGGGGGTGGAGCAAGCCAGGCCTCAAACCACGAGAAACTCCAGCCCAAAAGGCAGCCAAAATCCAGCACACATCCGGGATAAAATCAAGAGCAGGGGGTGGAGCAAGCCAGGCCTCAAACCACGAGAAGCTCCAGCCCAAAAGGCAGCCAAAATGCAGCCCACATCCGGGAGAATCTCAAGAGCAGGGGGTGGAGCAAGCCAGGCCTCAAACCACGAGAAGCCCCAGCCCAAAATGCAGTGAAAATGCAGCCCACCTCCGGGAGAATCTCAAGAGCAGGGGGTGGAGCAAGCCAGGCCTCAAACCACGAGAAGCTCCAGCCCAAAATTAAGCCAAAATCCAGACCATATGCGGGAGAATCTCAAGAGCAGGGGGTGGAGCAAGCCAGGCCTCAAACCACGAGAATCTCCAGCTCAAAAGGCAGCCAAAATGCAGCCCACATCCAGGAGAATTTCAAGAGCAGGGGGTGGAGCAGGACAGGCCTCAAACCACGAGAATCTCCAGCCCAAAATGCAGCCAAAATCCAGCCCACATCCGGGAGAATCTCAAGAGCAGGGGGTGGAGCAAGCCAGTCCTCAAACCTCGAGAAGCTCCAGCCCAAAATGCAGCCAAACTCCAGCCCACCTCCGTGAGAATCTCAAGAGCAGGGGGTGGAGCAAGCCAGGCCTCAAACCACGAGAAGCTCCAGCCCAAAATGCAGCCATAATCCAGCCGACATCCGGGAGAATCTCAAGAGTAGGGGGTGGAGCAAGCCAGGCCTCAAACCACGGGAAGCTCCAGTTCAAAAGGCAGCCAAAATGCAGCCCACCTCCGGGAGAATCTCAAGAGCAGGGGGTGGAGCAAGCCAGGCCTCAAACCACGAGAAGCTCCAGCCCAAAAGGCAGCCAAAATGCAGCCCACATCCGGGAGAATCTCAAGAGCAGGGGGTGGAGCAAGCCAGGCCTCAAACCACGAGAAGCTCCAGCCCAAACGGCAGCCAAAATGCAGCCCACATCCGGGAGAATCTCAAGAGCAGGGGGTGGAGCAAGCCAGGCCTCAAACCACGAGAATCTCCAGCCCAAAAGGCAGCCACAATGCAGCCCACATCGGGGAGAATCTCAAGAGCAGGGGGTGGAGCAAGCCAGGCCTCAAACCACAAGATGATCCAGCCCAAAAGAAAGCCAAAATCCAGCCCACATCCGGGAGAATCTCAAGAGCAGGGGGTGGAGCAAGCCAGGCCTCAAACCACGAGAAACTCCAGCCCAAAAGGCAGCCAAAATCCAGCACACATCCGGGATAAAATCAAGAGCAGGGGGTGGAGCAAGCCAGGCCTCAAACCATGAGAAGCTCCAGCCCAAAAGGCAGCCAAAATCCAGCCCACATCCGGGAGAATCTCAAGAGCAGGGGGTGGAGCAAGGCAGGCCTCAAACCACGAGAAGCCCCAGCCCAAAATGCAGTGAAAATGCAGCCCACCTCCGGGAGAATCTCAAGAGCAGGGGGTGGAGCAAGCCAGGCCTCAAACCACGAGAAGCTCCAGCCCAAAAGGCAGCCAAAATCCAGACCATATGCGGGAGAATCTCAAGAGCAGGGGGTGGAGCAAGCCAGGCCTCAAACCACGAGAATCTCCAGCTCAAAAGGCAGCCAAAATGCAGCCCACATCCAGGAGAATTTCAAGAGCAGGGGGTGGAGCAAGCCAGGCCTCAAACCACGAGAAGCTCCAGCCCAAAATGCAGCCATAATCCAGCCGACATCCGGGAGAATCTCAAGAGTAGGGGGTGGAGCAAGCCAGGCCTCAAACCACGGGAAGCTCCAGTTCAAAATGCAGCCAAAATGCAGACCACCTCCGGGAGAATCTCAAGAGCAGGGGGTGGAGCAAGCCAGGCCTCAAACCACGAGAAGCTCCAGCCCAAAAGGCAGCCAAAATGCAGCCCACATCCGGGAGAATCTCAAGAGCAGGGGGTGGAGCAAGCCAGGCCTCAAACCACGAGAAGCTCCAGCCCAAAAGGCAGCCACAATGCAGCCCACATCCGGGAGAATCTCAAGAGCAGGGGGTGGAGCAAGCCAGGCCTCAAACCACGAGAAGCTCCAGCCCAAAAGGCAGCCAAAATCCAGCTCACATCCGGGAGAATCTCAAGAGCAGGGGTTGGAGCAAGCCAGGGCTCAAACCACGAGAAGCTCCAGCCCAAAAGAAAGCCAAAATGCAGCCCACCTCTGGGAGAATCTCAAGAGCAGGGGGTGGAGCAAGCCAGGCCTCAAACCACGAGAAACTCCAGCCCAAAAGGCAGCCAAAATCCAGCACACATCCGGGATAAAATCAAGAGCAGGGGGTGGAGCAAGCCAGGCCTCAAACCACGAGAAGCTCCAGCCCAAAAGAAAGCCAAAATCCAGCCCACATCCGGGAGAATCTCAAGAGCAGGGGGTGGAGCAAGCCAGGCCTCAAACCACGAGAAACTCCAGCCCAAAAGGCAGCCAAAATCCAGCACACATCCGGGATAAAATCAAGAGCAGGGGGTGGAGCAAGCCAGGCCTCAAACCACGAGAAGCTCCAGCCCAAAAGGCAGCCAAAATGCAGCCCACATCCGGGAGAATCTCAAGAGCAGGGGGTGGAGCAAGCCAGGCCTCAAACCACGAGAAGCCCCAGCCCAAAATGCAGTGAAAATGCAGCCCACCTCCGGGAGAATCTCAAGAGCAGGGGGTGGAGCAAGCCAGGCCTCAAACCACGAGAAGCTCCAGCCCAAAATTAAGCCAAAATCCAGACCATATGCGGGAGAATCTCAAGAGCAGGGGGTGGAGCAAGCCAGGCCTCAAACCACGAGAATCTCCAGCTCAAAAGGCAGCCAAAATGCAGCCCACATCCAGGAGAATTTCAAGAGCAGGGGGTGGAGCAGGACAGGCCTCAAACCACGAGAATCTCCAGCCCAAAATGCAGCCAAAATCCAGCCCACATCCGGGAGAATCTCAAGAGCAGGGGGTGGAGCAAGCCAGTCCTCAAACCTCGAGAAGCTCCAGCCCAAAATGCAGCCAAACTCCAGCCCACCTCCGTGAGAATCTCAAGAGCAGGGGGTGGAGCAAGCCAGGCCTCAAACCACGAGAAGCTCCAGCCCAAAATGCAGCCATAATCCAGCCGACATCCGGGAGAATCTCAAGAGTAGGGGGTGGAGCAAGCCAGGCCTCAAACCACGGGAAGCTCCAGTTCAAAAGGCAGCCAAAATGCAGCCCACCTCCGGGAGAATCTCAAGAGCAGGGGGTGGAGCAAGCCAGGCCTCAAACCACGAGAAGCTCCAGCCCAAAAGGCAGCCAAAATGCAGCCCACATCCGGGAGAATCTCAAGAGCAGGGGGTGGAGCAAGCCAGGCCTCAAACCACGAGAAGCTCCAGCCCAAACGGCAGCCAAAATGCAGCCCACATCCGGGAGAATCTCAAGAGCAGGGGGTGGAGCAAGCCAGGCCTCAAACCACGAGAATCTCCAGCCCAAAAGGCAGCCACAATGCAGCCCACATCGGGGAGAATCTCAAGAGCAGGGGGTGGAGCAAGCCAGGCCTCAAACCACAAGATGATCCAGCCCAAAAGGCAGCCAAAATCCAGCTCACATCCGGGAGAATCTCAAGAGCAGGGGTTGGAGCAAGCCAGGGCTCAAACCACGAGAAGCTCCAGCCCAAAAGAAAGCCAAAATCCAGCCCACCTCTGGGAGAATCTCAAGAGCAGGGGGTGAAGCAAGCCAGGCCTCAAACCACGAGAAGCTCCAGCCCAAAATGCAGCCAAAATCCAGCTCACATCCGGGAGAATATCAAGAGCAGGGGGTGGAGCAAGCCAGGCCTCAAACCACTAGAAGTTCCAACACAAAATGCAGCCAAAATCCAGCCCACATCCGGGAGAATATCAAGAGCAGGGGGTGGAGCAATCCAGGCCTTAAACCAGGAGAAGCTCCAGCCCAAAATGCAGCCAAAATGCAGCCCACATCCGGGAGAATATCAAGAGCAGGGGTTGGAGCAAGCCAGGCCTCAAACCATGAGAAGCTCCAGCCCAAAAGAAAGCCAAAATCCAGCCCACATCCGGGAGAATCTCAAGAGCAGGGGGTGGAGCAAGCCAGGCCTCAAACCACGAGAAGCTCCAGCCCAAAATGCAGCCAAAATCCAGCACACATCCGGGATAAAATCAAGAGCAGGGGGTGGAGCAAGCCAGGCCTCAAACCACGACAAGCTCCAGCCCAAATGGCAGCCAAAATCCAGACCATATGCGGGAGAATCTCAAGAGCAGGTGGTGGAGCAAGCCAGGCCTCAAACCACGAGAATCTCCAGCCCAAAAGGCAGCCAAAATGCAGCCCACATCCAGGAGAATTTCAAGAGCAGGGGGTGGAGCAGGACAGGCCTCAAACCACGAGAATCTCCAGCCCAAAATGCAGCCAAAATCCAGCCCACGTCCGGGAGAATCTCAAGAGCAGGTGGTGGAGCAAGCCAGGCCTCAAACCAGGAGAAGCTCCAGCCCAAAATGTAGCCAAAATCCAGCCCACATCCGGGAGAATCTCAAGAGCAGGGGGTGAAGCAAGCCAGGCCTCAAACCACGAGAAGCTCCAGCCCAAAAGGCAGCCAAAATCCAGCTCACATCCGGGAGAATATCAAGAGCAGGTGTTGGAGCAAGCCAGGCCTCAAACCACGAGAAGCTCCAACTCAAAATGCAGCCAAAATCCAGCCCACATCCGGGAGAAAACCAAGAGCAGGGGGTAGAGCAAGCCAGGCCTCAAACCAGGAGAAGCTCCAGCCCAAAATGCAGCCAAAATGCAGCCCACATCCGGGAGAATATCAAGAGCAGGGGTTGGAGCAAGCCAGGCCTCAAACCACGAGAAGCTCCAGCCCAAAAGAAAGCCAAAATCCAGCCCAAATCCGGGAGAATCTCAAGAGCAGGGGGTGGAGCAAGCCAGGCCTCAAACCACGAGAAGCTCCAGCCCAAAAGGCAGCCAAAATCCAGCACACATCCGGGATAAAATCAAGAGCAGGGGGTGGAGCAAGCCAGGCCTTAAACCACGAGAAGCCCCAGCCCAAAATGCAGTGAAAATGCAGCCCACCTCTGGGAGAATCTCAAGAGCAGGGGGTGGAGCAAGCCAGGCCTCAAACCACGACAAGCTCCAGCCCAAATGGCAGCCAAAATCCAGACCATATGCGGGAGAATCTCAAGAGCAGGGGGTGGAGCAAGCCAGGCCTCAAACCACGAGAAGCTCCAGCCCAAAAGGCAGCTAAAATCCAGCCCACATCCGGGAGAATATCAAGAGCAGGGGGTGGAGCAAGCCAGGCCTCAAACCACGAGAAGCTCCAGCCCAAAAGGAAGCCAAAATGCAGCCCACATCCGGGAGAAACTCAAGAGCAGGGTGAGGAGGAAGGCAGGCCTCAAACCAGGAGAAGCTCCAGCCCAAAAGTCAGCCAAAATCCAGCCCACCTCCGGGAGAATATCAAGAGCAGGGTGAGGAGGAAGGCAGGCCTCAAACCAGGAGAAGCTCCAGCCCAAAAGGCAGCCAAACTCCAGCCCACATCCGTGAGAATCTCAAGAGCAGGGGCTGGAGCAAGCCAGGCCTCAAACCACGAGAAGCTCCAGCCCAAAAAGCAGCCAAAATGCAGCCCACATCCGGGAGAATCTCAAGAGCAGGGGGTGGAGCAAGCCAGGCCTCAAACCACGAGAAGCTCCAGCTCAAAAGGCAGCCAAAATGCAGACCACATCCAGGAGAATTTCAAGAGCAGGGGGTGGAGCAGGACAGGCCTCAAACCACGAGAATCTCCAGCCCAAAATGCACCCAAAATCCAGCCCACCTCCGGGAGAATCTCAATAGCAGGGGGTGGAGCAAGCCAGGCCTCAAACCACGAGAACCTCCAGCCCAAAATAAAGCCAAAATCCAGCCCACATCCGGGAGAATCTCAAGAGCAGGGGGTGAAGCAAGCCAGGGCTCAAACCACGAGAAGCTCCAGCCCAAAAGGCAGCCAAAATCCAGCTCACATCCAGGAGAATATCAAGAGCAGGTGTTGGAGCAAGCCAGGCCTCAAACCACGAGAAGCTCCAGCCCAAAAGAAAGCCAAAATCCAGCCCACATCCAGGAGAATCTCAAGAGCAGGGGGTGGAGCAAGCCAGGCCTCAAACCTCGAGAAGCTCCAGCCCAAAAGGCAGCCAAAATCCAGACCACATGCTGGAGAATCTCAAGAGCAGGGGGTGGAGCAAGCCAGGCCTCAAACCTCGAGAAGCTCCAGCCCAAACGGAAGCCAAACTCCAGCCCACATCCGGGAGAATCTCAAGAGCAGGGGGTGGAGCAAGCCAGGCCTCAAACCACGAGAAGCTCCAGCCCAAAAGGCAGCTAAAATCCAGCCCACATCCAGGAGAATCTCAAGAGCAGGGGGTGGAGCAAGACAGGCCTCAAACCACGAGAAGCTCCAGCCCAAAAGGCAGCCAAAATCCAGCCCACCTCCGGGAGAATCTCAAGAGCAGGGGTTGGAGCAAGCCAGGCCTCAAACCACGAGAATCTCCAGCCCAAAAGGCAGCCACAATGCAGCCCACATCCGGGAGAATCTCAAGAGCAGGGGGTGGAGCAAGCCAGGGCTCAAACCACAAGAAGCTCCAGCCCAAAAGAAAGCCAAAATCCAGCCCACCTCTGGGAGAATCTCAAGAGAAGGGGGTGGAGCAAGACAGGCCTCAAACCACGAGAAGCTCCAGCCCAAATGGCAGCCAAATTCCAGACCACATGCGGGAGAATCTCAAGAGCAGGGGGTGGAGCAAGCCAGGCCTCAAACCACGAGAAGCTCCAGCCCAAAATGCAGCCAAAATCCAGCCCACATCCGGGAGAAACTCAAGAGGAGTGGTTGGAGCAAGTCAGGGCTCAAACTACGAGAAGCTCCAGCCCAAAAGAAAGCCAAAATCCAGCCCACATCCAGGAGAATCTCAAGAGCGGGGGGTGGAGCAAGCCAGGCCTCAAACCTCGAGAAGCTCCAGCCCAAAATGCAGGCAAACTCCAGACCACCTCCGGGAGAATCTCAAGAGCAGGGGGTGGAGCAAGCCAGGCCTCAAACCACGAGAAGCTCCAGCCCAAAATTCATCCATAATCCAGCCCACATCCGGGAGAATATCAACAGCAGGGGGTGGAGCAAGCCAGGCCTCAAACCACGAGAAGCTCCAGCCCAAAAGTCAGCCAAACTCCAGCCCACCTCCGTGAGAATCTCAAGAGCAGGGGGTGGAGCAAGACAGGCCTCAAACCACGAGAAGCTCCAGCCCAAAAGGCAGCCAAAATGCAGCCCACATCCGGGAGAATCTCAAGAGCAGGGGGTGGAGCAAGCCAGGCCTCAAACCACGAGAAGCTCCAGCCCAAAAGAAAGCCAAAATGCAGCCCACCTCCGGGAGAATCTCAAGAGCAGGGGGTGGAGCAAGGCAGGCCTCAAACCACGAGAAGCTCCAGCCCAAAAGGCAGCCAAAATGCAGCCCACATCCGGGAGAATCTCAAGAGCAGGGGGTGGAGCAAGCCAGGCCTCAAACCACGAGAAGCTCCAGCCAAAAAGTCAGACAAAATCCAGCCCATATCCGGGATAATATAAAGAGCAGGGGGTGGAGCAAGGCAGGCCTCAAACCACGAGATTCTCCAGCCCAAAAGGCAGCCAAAATGCAGCCCACATCCGGGAGAATCTCAAGAGCAGGGGGTGGAGCAAGCCAGGCCTCAAACCATGAGAAGCTCCAGCCCAAAAGGCAGCCAAAATGCAGCCCACATCCGGGAGAATCTCAAGAGCAGGGGGTGGAGCAAGCCAGGCCTCAAACCACGAGAAGCTCCAGCCCAAAAGGCAGCCAAAATGCAGCCCACATCCGGGAGAATCTCAACAGCAGGGGGTGGAGCAAGCCAGGCCTCAAACCACGAGAAGCTCCAGCCCAAAAGCAAGCCAAAATCCAGCCCACATCCGGGAGAATCTCAAGAGCAGGGGTTGGAGCAAGCCAGGCCTCAAACCACGAGAAGCTCCAGCCCAAAAGGCAGCCAAAATGCAGCCCACATCCAGGAGAATCTCAAGAGCAGGGGGTGGAGCAAGCCAGGCCTCAAACCACGAGAAGCTCCAGCCCTAAAGGCAGCCAAAATGCAGCCCACCTCCCTGAGAATCTCAAGAG
The DNA here is from genome assembly GCA_027574665.1 of Rhynochetos jubatus. Classification (NCBI taxonomy): domain Eukaryota; kingdom Metazoa; phylum Chordata; class Aves; order Eurypygiformes; family Rhynochetidae; genus Rhynochetos; species Rhynochetos jubatus. Next base: position 3,147,848 of record CM050669.1, read on the forward strand.
CAGGGGGTGGAGCAAGCCAGGCCTCAAACCATGAGAAGCTCCAGCCCAAAAGGCAGCCAAAATGCAGCTCACATCCAGGACAATTTCAAGAGCAGGGGGTGGAGCAAGCCAGGTCTCAAACCACGAGAAGCTCCAGCCCAAAAGGCAGCCAAAATGCAGCCCACATCCGGGAGAATCTCAAGAGCAGGGGGTGGAGCAAGCCAGGCCTCAAACCACAAGAATCTCCAGGCCAAAAGGCAGCCAAAATGCAGCCCACATCCAGGAGAATCTCAAGAGCAGGGGGTGGAGCAAGCCAGGCCTCAAACCACGAGACGCTCCAGCCCAAAAGGCAGCCAAAATCCAGCCCACATCCGGGAGAATCTCTAGAGCAGGGGGTGGAGCAAGCCAGTCCTCAAACCACGAGAAGCTCCAGCCCAAAAGGCAGCCAAAATGCAGCCCACATGCGGGAGAATCTTAAGAGCAGGGCCTGGAGCAAGCTAGGCCTCAAACCACGAGAAGCTCCAGCCCAAAAAGCAGCCAAAATGCAGCCCACATCCGGGAGAATCTCAAGAGCAGGGGGGGGAGCAAGCCAGGCCTCAAAACTCGAGAAGTTCCTGCCCAAAAGGCAGCCAAAATGCAGCCCACATCCGGGAGAATCTCAAGAGCAGGGGGTGGAGCAAGCCAGGCCTCAAACCACGAGAAGCTCCAGCCCAAAAAGCAGCCAAAATGCAGCCCACATCCGGGAGAATCTCAAGAGCAGGTGGTGGAGCAAGCCAGGCCTCAAACCACGAGAAGCTCCAGCCCAAAAGGCAGCAAAAATCCAGCCCACATCCGGGAGAATCTCAAGAGCAGGGGGTGGAGCAAGCCAGGCCTCAAACCACGAGAAGCCCCAGCCCAAAATGCAGTGAAAATGCAGCCCACATCTGGGAGAATCTCAAGAGCAGGGGGTGGAGCAAGCCAGGCCTCAAACCACGAGAAGCTCCAGCTCAAAATGCAGACAAAATCCAGGCCATATGTGTGAGAATATCAAGAGCAGGGGTTGGAGCAAGCCAGGCCTCAAACCACGAGAAGCTCCAGCCCAAAAGGCAGCCAAAATCCAGCCCACATCTGGGAGAATCTCAAGAGCAGGGGGTGGAGCAAGTCAGGCCTCAAACCACGAGAAGCTCCAGCCCAAATGGCAGACAAAATCCAGCCCATATCCGGGAGAATCTCAAGAGCAGGGGGTGGAGCAAGCCAGGCCTCAAACCACGAGAAGCTCCAGCCCAAAAGGGAGCCAAAATGCAGCCCACATAGGGGAGAATCTCAAGAGCAGGGGGTGGAGCAAGCCAGGCCTCAAACCATGAGAAGCTCCAGCCCAAAATGCAGCAAAAATCCAGCCCACATCCGGGAGAATCTCAAGAGCAGGGGGTGGAGGAAGCCAGGCCTCAAACCTCGAGATTCTCCAGCCCAAAAGGCAGCCAAAATGCAGCCCACCTCCCTGAGAATCTCAAGAGCAGGGGGTGGAGCAAGCCAGGCCTCAAACCACGAGAAGCTCCAGCCCAAAAGGCACCCAAAATGCAGCCCACATCCGGGAGAATCTCAAGAGCAGGGGGTGGAGCAAGCCAGGCCTCAAACCTCGAGAACTCCAGCCCAAAAGGCAGCCAAAATGCAGCCCACATCCGGGAGAATCTTAAGAGCAGGGGCTGGAGCAAGGCAGGCCTCAAACCACGAGAAGCTCCAGCCCAAAAAGCAGCCAAAATGCAGCCCACATCCGGGAGAATCTCAAGAGCAGGGGGTGGAGCAAGCCAGGCCTCAAAACTCGAGAAGTTCCAGCCCAAAAGGTAGCCAAAATGCAGCCCACATCCGGGAGAATCTCAAGAGCAGGGGGTGGAGCAAGCCAGGCCTCAAACCACGAGAAGCTCCAGCCCAAAAGGCAGCCAAAATGCAGCCCACATCCGGGAGAATCTCAAGAGCAGGGGGTGGAGCAAGCCAGGCCTCAAACCTCGAGATTCTCCAGCCCTAAAGGCAGCCAAAATGCAGCCCACATCCGGGAGAATCTCAAGAGCAGAGGGTGGAGCAAGCCAGGCCTCAAACCACGAGAAGCTCCAGCCCAAAAGGCAGCCAAAATGCAGCCCACATCCGGGACAATTTCAAGAGCAGGGGGTGGAGCAAGCAAGGCCTCAAACCACGAGAAGCTCCAGCCCAAAAGGGAGCCAACATCCAGCCCACATCCGGGAGAATCTCAAGAGCAGGGGGTGGAGCAATCCAGGCCTCAAACCACGAGAAGCTACAACCCAAAGGCAGCCAAAATGCAGCCCACATCCGGGAGAACATCAAGAGCAGGGGGTGGAGCAAGGCAGGCCTCAAACCTCGAGATTCTCCAGCCCAAAAGGCAGCCAAAATGCAGCCCACATCCGGGAGAATCTCAAGAGCAGGGGGTGGAGCAAGCCAGGCCTCAAACCACGAGAAGCTCCAGCCCAAAAGGCAGCCAAAATGCAGCCCACATCCGGGAGAATCTCAAGAGCAGGGGGTGGAGCAAGCCAGGCCTCAAACCACGAGAAGCTCCAGCCCAAAAGGCAGCCAAAATGCAGCCCACATGCTGGAGAATCTCAAGAGCAGGGGGTGGAGCAAGCCAGGCCTCAAACCACGAGAATCTCCTGCCCAAAAGGCAGCCACAATGCAGCCCACATCCGGGAGAATCTCAAGAGCAGGGGGTGGAGCAAGCCAGGCCTCAAACCTCGAGAAGCTCCAGCCCAAAATGCAGCCAAACTCCAGCCCACCTCCGTGAGAATCTCAAGAGCAGGGGGTGGAGCAAGCCAGGCCTCAAACCACGAGAAGCTCCAGCCCAAAAGGCAGCCATAATCCAGCCGACATCTGGGAGAATCTCAAGAGTAGGGGGTGGAGCAAGCCAGGCCTCAAACCACGGGAAGCTCCAGTTCAAAAGGCAGCCAAAATGCAGCCCACCTCCGGGAGAATCTCAAGAGCAGGGGGTGGAGCAAGCCAGGCCTCAAACCACGAGAATCTCCAGCCCAAAAGGCAGCCAAAATCCAGACCACATGCTGGAGAATCTCAAGAGCAGGGGGTGGAGCAAGCCAGGCCTCAAACCACGAGAAGCTCCAGCCCAAACGGAAGCCAAACTCGAGCCCACATCCGGGAGAATCTCAAGAGCAGGGGGTGGAGCAAGCCAGGCCTCAAACCACGAGAAGCTCCAGCCCAAAAGGCAGCCAAAATCCAGCCCACATGCGGGAGAATCTCAAGAGCAGGGGGTGGAGCAAGCCAGGCCTCAAACCACGAGAAGCTCCAGCCCAAAAGGCAACCACAATGCAGCCCACATCCGGGAGAATCTCAAGAGCAGGGGGTGGAGCAAGCCAGGCCTCAAACCAGGAGAAGCTCCAGCCCAAAATCCAGCCAAAATCCAGCCCACATCCGGGAGAATCTCAAGAGCAGGGGTTGGAGCAAGCCAGGCCTCAAACCACGAGAAGCTCCAGCCCAAAATTCAGCGAAAATGCAGCCCACATCCGGGAGAATCTCAAGAGCAGGGGGTGGAGCAAGCCAGGGCTCAAACCACGAGAAGCTCCAGCCCAAAAGGCAGCCAAAATGCAGCCCACCTCCGGGAGAATCTCAAGAGCAGGGGGTGGAGCAAGCCAGGCCTCAAACCACGAGAATCTCCAGCCCAAAAGGCAGCCAAAATCCAGACCACATGCTGGAGAATCTCAAGAGCAGGTGTTGGAGCAAGCCAGGCCTCAAACCACGAGAAGCTCCAGCCCAAAAGAAAGCCAAAATCCAGCCCACATCCAGGAGAATCTCAAGAGCAGGGGGTGGAGCAAGCCAGGCCTCAAACCTCGAGAAGCTCCAGCCCAAAAGGCAGCCAAAATCCAGACCACATGCTGGAGAATCTCAAGAGCAGGGGGTGGAGCAAGCCAGGCCTCAAACCTCGAGAAGCTCCAGCCCAAACGGAAGCCAAACTCCAGCCCACATCCGGGAGAATCTCAAGAGCAGGGGGTGGAGCAAGCCAGGCCTCAAACCACGAGAAGCTCCAGCCCAAAAGGCAGCTAAAATCCAGCCCACATCCAGGAGAATCTCAAGAGCAGGGGGTGGAGCAAGCCAGGCCTCAAACCACGAGAAGCTCCAGCCCAAAAGGCAGCCAAAATCCAGCCCACCTCCGGGAGAATCTCAAGAGCAGGGGTTGGAGCAAGCCAGGCCTCAAACCACGAGAATCTCCAGCCCAAAAGGCAGCCACAATGCAGCCCACATCCGGGAGAATCTCAAGAGCAGGGGGTGGAGCAAGCCAGGGCTCAAACCACGAGAAGCTCCAGCCCAAAAGAAAGCCAAAATCCAGCCCACCTCTGGGAGAATCTCAAGAGAAGGGGGTGGAGCAAGACAGGCCTCAAACCACGAGAAGCTCCAGCCCAAATGGCAGCCAAATTCCAGACCACATGCGGGAGAATCTCAAGAGCAGGGGGTGGAGCAAGCCAGGCCTCAAACCACGAGAAGCTCCAGCCCAAAAGGCAGCCAAAATCCAGCCCACATCCGGGAGAAACTCAAGAGGAGTGGTTGGAGCAAGTCAGGGCTCAAACTACGAGAAGCTCCAGCCCAAAAGAAAGCCAAAATCCAGCCCACATCCAGGAGAATCTCAAGAGCAGGGGGTGGAGCAAGCCAGGCCTCAAACCTCGAGAAGCTCCAGCCCAAAATGCAGGCAAACTCCAGACCACCTCCGGGAGAATCTCAAGAGCAGGGGGTGGAGCAAGCCAGGCCTCAAACCACGAGAAGCTCCAGCCCAAAATTCATCCATAATCCAGCCCACATCCGGGAGAATATCAAGAGCAGGGGGTGGAGCAAGCCAGGCCTCAAACCACGAGAAGCTCCAGCCCAAAAGTCAGCCAAACTCCAGCCCACCTCCGTGAGAATCTCAAGAGCAGGGGGTGGAGCAAGCCAGGCCTCAAACCACGAGAAGCTCCAGCCCAAAAGGCAGCCAAAATGCAGCCCACATCCGGGAGAATATCAAGAGCAGGGGGTTCGAGCAAGCCAGGCCTCAAACCACGAGAAGCTCCAGCCCAAAAGGCAGCCAAAATGCAGCCCACCTCCGGGAGAATCTCAAGAGCAGGGGGTGGAGCAAGCCAGGCCTCAAACCACGAGAATCTCCAGCCCAAAAGGCAGCCAAAATCCAGACCACATGCTGGAGAATCTCAAGAGCAGGGGGTGGAGCAAGCCAGGCCTCAAACCACGAGAATCTCCTGCCCAAAAGGCAGCCACAATGCAGCCCACATCCGGGAGAATCTCAAGAGCAGGGGGTGGAGCAAGCCAGGCCTCAAACCACGGGAAGCTCCAGTTCAAAAGGCAGCCAAAATGCAGCCCACCTCCGGGAGAATCTCAAGAGCAGTGGTTGGAGCAAGCCAGGCCTCAAACCACGAGAATCTCCAGCCCAAAAGGCAGCCAAAATCCAGACCACATGCTGGAGAATCTCAAGAGCAGGGAGTGGAGCAAGCCAGGCCTCAAACCACGAGAAGCTCCAGCCCAAAATGTAGCCAAAATCCAGCCCTCATCCGGGAGAATCTCAAGAGCAGGGGGTGAAGCAAGCCAGGGCTCAAACCACGAGAAGCTCCAGCCCAAAAGGCAGCCAAAATCCAGCTCACATCCGGGAGAATATCAAGAGCAGGTGTTGGAGCAAGCCAGGGCTCAAACCACGAGAAGCTCCAGCCCAAAAGAAAGCCAAAATCCAGCCCACATCCGGGAGAATCTCAAGAGCAGGGGGTGGAGCAAGCCAGGCCTCAAACCACGAGAAGCTCCAGCCCAAAATGCAGCCAAACTCCAGCCCACCTCCGTGAGAATCTCAAGAGCAGTGGGTGGAGCAAGCCAGGCCTCAAACCACGAGAAGCTCCAGCCCAAAAGGCAGCCATAATCCAGCCGACATCTGGGAGAATCTCAAGAGTAGGGGGTGGAGCAAGCCAGGCCTCAAACCACGGGAAGCTCCAGCCCAAAAGGCAGCCAAAATCCAGACCACATGCTGGAGAATCTCAAGAGCAGGGGGTGGAGCAAGCCAGGCCTCAAACCACGAGAAGCTCCAGCCCAAACGGAAGCCAAACTCGAGCCCACATCCGGGAGAATCTCAAGAGCAGGGGGTGGAGCAAGCCAGGCCTCAAACCACGAGAAGCTCCAGCCCAAAAGGCAGCCAAAATGCAGCCCACATGCGGGAGAATCTCAAGAGCAGGGGGTGGAGCAAGCCAGGCCTCAAACCACGAGAAGCTCCAGCCCAAAAGGCAACCACAATGCAGCCCACATCCGGGAGAATCTCAAGAGCAGGGGGTGGAGCAAGCCAGGCCTCAAACCAGGAGAAGCTCCAGCCCAAAATCCAGCCAAAATCCAGCCCACATCCGGGAGAATCTCAAGAGCAGGGGTTGGAGCAAGCCAGGCCTCAAACCACGAGAAGCTCCAGCCCAAAATTCAGCGAAAATGCAGCCCACATCCGGGAGAATCTCAAGAGCAGGGGGTGGAGCAAGCCAGGGCTCAAACCACGAGAAGCTCCAGCCCAAAAGAAAGCCAAAATCCAGCCCACCTCTGGGAGAATCTCAAGAGAAGGGGGTGGAGCAAGACAGGCCTCAAACCACGAGAAGCTCCAGCCCAAATGGCAGCCAAATTCCAGACCACCTCCGGAAGAATCTCAAGAGCAGGGGGTGGAGCAAGCCAGGCCTCAAACCACGAGAAGCTCCAGCCCAAAAGGCAGCCAAAATGCAGCCCACCTCCGGGAGAATATCAAGAGCAGGGGGTTCGAGCAAGCCAGGCCTCAAACCACGAGAAGCTCCAGCCCAAAAGGCAGCCAAAATGCAGCCCACCTCCGGGAGAATCTCAAGAGCAGGGGGTGGAGCAAGCCAGGCCTCAAACCACGAGAATCTCCAGCCCAAAAGGCAGCCAAAATCCAGACCACATGCTGGAGAATCTCAAGAGCAGGGGGTGGAGCAAGCCAGGCCTCAAACCACGAGAAGCTCCAGCCCAAACGGCAGCCAAACTCCAGCCCACATCCGGGAGAATCTCAAGAGTAGGGGGTGGAGCAAGCCAGGCCTCAAACCACGGGAAGCTCCAGTTCAAAAGGCAGCCAAAATGCAGCCCACCTCCGGGAGAATCTCAAGAGCAGTGGTTGGAGCAAACCAGGCCTCAAACCACGAGAATCTCCAGCCCAAAAGGCAGCCAAAATCCAGACCACATGCTGGAGAATCTCAAGAGCAGGGGGTGGAGCAAGACAGGCCTCAAACCACAAGAAGCTCCAGCCCAAACGGCAGCCAAACTCCAGCCCACATCCGGGAGAATCTCAAGAGCAGGGGGTGGAGCAAGCCAGGCCTCAAACCACGAGAAGCTCCAGCCCAAAAGGCAGCCAAAATCCAGCCCACATGCGGGAGAATATCAAGAGCAGGGGGTGGAGCAAGCCAGGCCTCAAACCACGAGAAGCTCCAGCCCAAAAGGCAACCACAATGCAGCCCACATCCGGGAGAATATCAAGAGCAGGGGGTGGAGCAAGCCAGGCATCAAACCACGAGAAGCTCCAGCCCAAAAGGCAGCCAAAATCCAGCCCACCTCCGGGAGAATCTCAAGAGCAGGGGTTGGAGCAAGCCAGGCCTCAAACCACGAGAATCTCCAGCCCAAAAGGCAGCCACAATGCAGGCCACATCCGGGAGAATCTCAAGAGCAGGGGTTGGAGCAAGCCAGGGCTCAAACCACGAGAAGCTCCAGCCCAAAAGAAAGCCAAAATCCAGCCCACCTCTGGGAGAATCTCAAGAGAAGGGGGTGGAGCAAGACAGGCCTCAAACCACGAGAAGCTCCAGCCCAAATGGCAGCCAAATTCCAGACCACATGCGGGAGAATCTCAAGAGCAGGGGGTGGAGCAAGCCAGGCCTCAAACCACGAGAAGCTCCAGCCCAAAAGGCAGCCAAAATCCAGCCCACATCCCGGAGAAACTCAAGAGGAGGGGTTGGAGCAAGTCAGGGCTCAAACTACGAGAAGCTCCAGCCCAAAAGAAAGCCAAAATCCAGCCCACATCCAGGAGAATCTCAAGAGCAGGGGGTGGAGCAAGCCAGGCCTCAAACCTCGAGAAGCTCCAGCCCAAAATGCAGGCAAACTCCAGACCACCTCCGGGAGAATCTCAAGAGCAGGGGGTGGAGCAAGCCAGGCCTCAAACCACGAGAAGCTCCAGCTCAAAAGGCAGCCAAAATGCAGCCCACATCCAGGAGAATTTCAAGAGCAGGGGGTGGAGCAAGCCAGGCCTCAAACCACGAGAATCTCCAGCCCAAAATGCAGCCAAAATCCAGCCCACATGCTGGAGAATCTCAAGAGCAGGGGGTGGAGCAAGCCAGGCCTCAAACCAGGAGAAGCTCCAGCCCAAAATGTAGGCAAAATGCAGCCCACCTCCGGGAGAATCTCAAGAGCAGGGGGTGAAGCAAGCCAGGCCTCAAACCACGAGAAGCTCCAGCCCAAAAGGCAGCCAAAATCCAGCTCACATCCGGGAGAATATCAAGAGCAGGTGTTGGAGCAAGCCAGGGCTCAAACCACGAGAATCTCCAGCCCAAAATGCAGCCAAACTCCAGCCCACCTCCGTGAGAATCTCAAGAGCAGGGGGTGGAGCAAGCCAGGCCTCAAACCACGAGAAGCTCCAGCCCAAAAGGCAGCCATAATCCAGCCGACATCTGGGAGAATCTCAAGAGTAGGGGGTGGAGCAAGCCAGGCCTCAAACCACGGGAAGCTCCAGCCCAAAATGCAGCCAAAATGCAGCCCACCTCCGGGAGAATCTCAAGAGCAGGGGGTGGAGCAAGCCAGGCCTCAAACCACGAGAATCTCCACCCCAAAAGGCAGCCAAAATCCAGACCACATGCTGGAGAATCTCAAGAGCAGGGGGTGGAGCAAGCCAGGCCTCAAACCACGAGAAGCTCCAGCCCAAACGGCAGCCAAACTCCAGCCCACATCCGGGAGAATCTCAAGAGCAGGGGGTGGAGCAAGCCAGGCCTCAAACCACGAGAAGCTCCAGCCCAAAATGCAGTGAAAATGCAGCCCACATCTGGGAGAATCTCAAGAGCAGGGGGTGGAGCAAGCCAGGCCTCAAACCACGAGAAGCTCCAGCCCAAAAGGCAGCCACAATGCAGCCCACATCTGGGAGAATCTCAAGAGCAGGGGGTGGAGCAAGCCAGGCCTCAAACCACGAGAAGCTCCAGCCCAAAAGGCAGCCAAAATCCAGCCCACATCCGGGAGAATCTCAAGAGCAGGGGTTGGAGCAAGCCAGGCCTCAAACCACGAGAATCTCCAGCCCAAAAGGCAGCCACAATGCAGCCCACATCCGGGAGAATCTCAAGAGCAGGGGGTGGAGCAAGCCAGGCCTCAAACCACGAGAAGCTCCAGCCCAAAATGCAGCCAAAATCCAGCCCACATACAGGAGAATCTCAAGAGAAGGGTGTGGAGCAAGCCAGGCCTCAAACCACGAGAAGCTCCAGCCCAAAACGCAGCCAAACTCCAGCCCACCTCCGGGAGAATCTCAAGAGCAGGGGGTGGAGCAAGCCAGGCCTCAAACCACGAGAAGCTCCAGCTCAAAAGGCAGCCAAAATGCAGCCCACATCCAGGAGAATTTCAAGAGCAGGGGGTGGAGCAGGACAGGCCTCAAACCACGAGAATCTCCAGCCCAAAATGCAGCCAAAATCCAGCCCACGTCCGGGAGAATCTCAAGAGCAGGGGGTGGAGCAAGCCAGGCCTCAAACCACGAGAATCTCCAGCCCAAAATAAAGCCAAAATGCAGCCCACATCCGGGAGAATCTCAAGAGCAGGGGGTGGAGCAAGCCAGGCCTCAAACCACGAGAAGCTCCAGCCCAAAAGGCAGCCAAAATGCAGCCCACATCCGGGAGAATCTCAAGAGCAGGGGGTGGAGCAAGCCAGGCCTCAAACCACGAGAAGCCCCAGCCCAAAAGGCAGCCAAAATGCAGCCCACATCTGGGAGAATCTCAAGAGCAGGGGGTGGAGCAAGCCAGGACTCAAACCACGAGAAGCTCCAGCCCAAAAGAAAGCCAAAATCCAGCCCATATCCGGGAGAATTTCAAGAGCAGGGGGTGGAGCAAGCCAGGCCTCAAACCACGACAAGCTCCAGCCCAAATGGCAGCCAAAATCCAGACCATATGCGGGAGAATCTCAAGAGCAGGGGGTGGAGCAAGCCAGGCCTCAAACCACGAGAAGCTCCAGCCCAAAATGCAGCCAAACTCCAGCCCACCTCCGGGAGAATCTCAAGAGCAGGGGGTGGAGCAAGCCAGGCCTCAAACCACGAGAAGCTCCAGCCCAAAAGGCAGCCAAAATGCAGCCCACATCCGGGAGAAACTCAAGAGCAGGGTGAGGAGGAAGGCAGGCCTCAAACCACGAGAAGCTCCAGCCCAAAAGGCAGCCAAAATCCAGCCCACCTCAGGGAGAATATCAAGAGCAGGGTGAGGAGGAAGGCAGGCCTCAAACCAGGAGAAGCTCCAGCCCAAAATGCAGCCAAAATCCAGCCCACATCCGGGAGAATCTCAAGAGCAGGGGGTGGAGCAAGCCAGGCCTCAAACCACGAGAAGCTCCAGCCCAAAAGGCAGCCAAACTCCAGCCCACATCCGTGAGAATCTCAAGAGCAGGGGGTGGAGCAAGCCAGGCCTCAAACCACGAGAAGCTCCAGCCCAAAAGGCAGCCATAATCCAGCCCACATCCGGGAGAATCTCAAGAGCAGGGGGTGGAGCAAGCCAGGCCTCAAACCACGAGAAGCTCCAGCCCAAAAGGCAGCCAAAATCCAGCCCACATCCGGGAGAATCTCAAGAGCAGGGGGTGGAGCAAGCCAGGCCTCAAACCACGAGAAGCTCCAGCCCAAAATGCAGCCAAAATCCAGCCCACATACAGGAGAATCTCAAGAGCAGGGGGTGGAGCAAGCCAGGCCTCAAACCACGAGAAGCTCCAGCCCAAACGGAAGCCAAACTCGAGCCCACATCCGGGAGAATCTCAAGAGCAGGGGGTGGAGCAAGCCAGGCCTCAAACCACGAGAAGCTCCAGCCCAAAAGGCAGCCAAAATCCAGCCCACATGCGGGAGAATCTCAAGAGCAGGGGGTGGAGCAAGCCAGGGCTCAAACCACGAGAAGCTCCAGCCCAAAAGGCAACCACAATGCAGCCCACATCCGGGAGAATCTCAAGAGCAGGGGGTGGAGCAAGCCAGGCCTCAAACCAGGAGAAGCTCCAGCCCAAAATGCAGCCAAAATCCAGCCCACATCCGGGAGAATCTCAAGAGCAGGGGTTGGAGCAAGCCAGGCCTCAAACCACGAGAAGCTCCAGCCCAAAATTCAGCGAAAATGCAGCCCACATCCGGGAGAATCTCAAGAGCAGGGGGTGGAGCAAGCCAGGGCTCAAACCACGAGAAGCTCCAGCCCAAAAGAAAGCCAAAATCCAGCCCACCTCTGGGAGAATCTCAAGAGAAGGGGGTGGAGCAAGACAGGCCTCAAACCACGAGAAGCTCCAGCCCAAATGGCAGCCAAATTCCAGACCACCTCCGGAAGAATCTCAAGAGCAGGGGGTGGAGCAAGCCAGGCCTCAAACCACGAGAAGCTCCAGCCCAAAAGGCAGCCAAAATCCAGCCCGCATCCGGGAGAAACTCAAGAGGAGGGGTTGGAGCAAGTCAGGGCTCAAACTACGAGAAGCTCCAGCCCAAAAGAAAGCCAAAATCCAGCCCACATCCAGGAGAATCTCAAGAGCAGGGGGTGGAGCAAGCCAGGCCTCAAACCACGAGAAGCTCCAGCCCAAAAGGCAGCCAAAATGCAGCCCACCTCCGGGAGAATATCAAGAGCAGGGGGTTCGAGCAAGCCAGGCCTCAAACCACGAGAAGCTCCAGCCCAAAAGGCAGCCAAAATGCAGCCCACCTCCGGGAGAATCTCAAGAGCAGGGGGTGGAGCAAGCCAGGCCTCAAACCACGAGAATCTCCAGCCCAAAAGGCAGCCAAAATCCAGACCACATGCTGGAGAATCTCAAGAGCAGGGGGTGGAGCAAGCCAGGCCTCAAACCACGAGAAGCTCCAGCCCAAACGGCAGCCAAACTCCAGCCCACATCCGGGAGAATCTCAAGAGTAGGGGGTGGAGCAAGCCAGGCCTCAAACCACGGGAAGCTCCAGTTCAAAAGGCAGCCAAAATGCAGCCCACCTTCGGGAGAATCTCAAGAGCAGTGGTTGGAGCAAGCCAGGCCTCAAACCACGAGAATCTCCAGCCCAAAAGGCAGCCAAAATCCAGACCACATGCTGGAGAATCTCAAGAGCAGGGGGTGGAGCAAGACAGGCCTCAAACCACGAGAAGCTCCAGCCCAAACGGCAGCCAAACTCCAGCCCACATCCGGGAGAATCTCAAGAGCAGGGGGTGGAGCAAGCCAGGCCTCAAACCACGAGAAGCTCCAGCCCAAAAGGCAGCCAAAATCCAGCCCACATGCGGGAAAATATCAAGAGCAGGGGGTGGAGCAAGCCAGGCCTCAAACCACGAGAAGCTCCAGCCCAAAAGGCAACCACAATGCAGCCCACATCCGGGAGAATATCAAGAGCAGGGGGTGGAGCAAGCCAGGCCTCAAACCACGAGAAGCTCCAGCCCAAAAGGCAGCCAAAATCCAGCCCACATCCGGGAGAAACTCAAGAGGAGGGGTTGGAGCAAGTCAGGGCTCAAACTACGAGAAGCTCCAGCCCAAAAGAAAGCCAAAATCCAGCCCACATCCAGGAGAATCTCAAGAGCAGGGGGTGGAGCAAGCCAGGCCTCAAACCACGAGAAGCTCCAGCCCAAAAGGCAGCCAAAATGCAGCCCACCTCCGGGAGAATATCAAGAGCAGGGGGTTCGAGCAAGCCAGGCCTCAAACCACGAGAAGCTCCAGCCCAAAAGGCAGCCAAAATCCAGCCCACCTCCGGGAGAATCTCAAGAGCAGGGGGTGGAGCAAGCCAGGCCTCAAACCACGAGAATCTCCAGCCCAAAAGGCAGCCAAAATCCAGACCACATGCTGGAGAATCGCAAGAGCAGGGGGTGGAGCAAGCCAGGCCTCAAACCACGAGAAGCTCCAGCCCAAACGGCAGCCAAACTCCAGCCCACATCCGGGAGAATCTCAAGAGTAGGGGGTGGAGCAAGCCAGGCCTCAAACCACGGGAAGCTCCAGTTCAAAAGGCAGCCAAAATGCAGCCCACCTTCGGGAGAATCTCAAGAGCAGTGGTTGGAGCAAGCCAGGCCTCAAACCACGAGAATCTCCAGCCCAAAAGGCAGCCAAAATCCAGACCACATGCTGGAGAATCTCAAGAGCAGGGGGTGGAGCAAGACAGGCCTCAAACCACGAGAAGCTCCAGCCCAAAAGGCAGCCAAACTCCAGCCCACATGCGGGAAAATATCAAGAGCAGGGGGTGGAGCAAGCCAGGCCTCAAACCACGAGAAGCTCCAGCCCAAAAGGCAACCACAATGCAGCCCACATCCGGGAGAATCTCAAGAGCAGGGGGTGGAGCAAGCCAGGCCTCAAACCACGAGAAGCTCCAGCCCAAAATGCAGCCAAAATCCAGCCCACATACAGGAGAATCTCAAGAGCAGGGGGTGGAGCAAGCCAGGCCTCAAACCACGAGAAGCTCCAGCCCAAAACGCAGCCAAACTCCAGCCCACCTCCGGGAGAATCTCAAGAGCAGGGGGTGGAGCAAGCCAGGCCTCAAACCACGAGAAGCTCCAGCTCAAAAGGCAGCCAAAATGCAGCCCACATCCAGGAGAATTTCAAGAGCAGGGGGTGGAGCAGGACAGGCCTCAAACCACGAGAATCTCCAGCCCAAAATGCAGCCAAAATCCAGCCCACGTCCGGGAGAATCTCAAGAGCAGGGGGTGGAGCAAGCCAGGCCTCAAACCACGAGAATCTCCAGCCCAAAATAAAGCCAAAATGCAGCCCACATCCGGGAGAATCTCAAGAGCAGGGGGTGGAGCAAGCCAGGCCTCAAACCACGAGAAGCTCCAGCCCAAAAGGCAGCCAAAATGCAGCCCACATCCGGGAGAATCTCAAGAGCAGGGGGTGGAGCAAGCCAGGCCTCAAACCACGAGAAGCCCCAGCCCAAAATGCAGTGAAAATGCAGCCCACATCTGGGAGAATCTCAAGAGCAGGGGGTGGAGCAAGCCAGGACTCAAACCACGAGAAGCTCCAGCCCAAAAGAAAGCCAAAATCCAGCCCATATCCGGGAGAATTTCAAGAGCAGGGGGTGGAGCAAGCCAGGCCTCAAACCACGACAAGCTCCAGCCCAAATGGCAGCCAAAATCCAGACCATATGCGGGAGAATCTCAAGAGCAGGGGGTGGAGCAAGCCAGGCCTCAAACCACGAGAAGCTCCAGCCCAAAATGCAGCCAAACTCCAGCCCACCTCCGGGAGAATCTCAAGAGCAGGGGGTGGAGCAAGCCAGGCCTCAAACCACGAGAAGCTCCAGCCCAAAAGGCAGCCAAAATGCAGCCCACATCCGGGAGAAACTCAAGAGCAGGGTGAGGAGGAAGGCAGGCCTCAAACCACGAGAAGCTCCAGCCCAAAAGGCAGCCAAAATCCAGCCCACCTCAGGGAGAATATCAAGAGCAGGGTGAGGAGGAAGGCAGGCCTCAAACCAGGAGAAGCTCCAGCCCAAAAGGCAGCCAAAATCCAGCCCACATCCGGGAGAATCTCAAGAGCAGGGGGTGGAGCAAGCCAGGCCTCAAACCACGAGAAGCTCCAGCCCAAAAGGCAGCCAAACTCCAGCCCACATCCGTGAGAATCTCAAGAGCAGGGGGTGGAGCAAGCCAGGCCTCAAACCACGAGAAGCTCCAGCCCAAAAGGCAGCCATAATCCAGCCCACATCCGGGAGAATCTCAAGAGCAGGGGGTGGAGCAAGCCAGGCCTCAAACCACGAGAAGCTCCAGCCCAAAAGGCAGCCAAAATCCAGCCCACATCCGGGAGAATCTCAAGAGCAGGGGGTGGAGCAAGCCAGGCCTCAAACCACGAGAAGCTCCAGCCCAAAATGCAGCCAAAATCCAGCCCACATACAGGAGAATCTCAAGAGCAGGGGGTGGAGCAAGCCAGGCCTCAAACCACGAGAAGCTCCAGCCCAAACGGAAGCCAAACTCGAGCCCACATCCGGGAGAATCTCAAGAGCAGGGGGTGGAGCAAGCCAGGCCTCAAACCACGAGAAGCTCCAGCCCAAAAGGCAGCCACAATCCAGCCCACATGCGGGAGAATCTCAAGAGCAGGGGGTGGAGCAAGCCAGGCCTCAAACCACGAGAAGCTCCAGCCCAAAAGGCAACCACAATGCAGCCCACATCCGGGAGAATCTCAAGAGCAGGGGGTGGAGCAAGCCAGGCCTCAAACCAGGAGAAGCTCCAGCCCAAAATGCAGCCAAAATCCAGCCCACATCCGGGAGAATCTCAAGAGCAGGGGTTGGAGCAAGCCAGGCCTCAAACCACGAGAAGCTCCAGCCCAAAATTCAGCGAAAATGCAGCCCACATCCGGGAGAATCTCAAGAGCAGGGGGTGGAGCAAGCCAGGGCTCAAACCACGAGAAGCTCCAGCCCAAAATTAAGCCAAAATCCAGCCCACCTCTGGGAGAATCTCAAGAGAAGGGGGTGGAGCAAGACAGGCCTCAAACCACGAGAAGCTCCAGCCCAAATGGCAGCCAAATTCCAGACCACCTCCGGAAGAATCTCAAGAGCAGGGGGTGGAGCAAGCCAGGCCTCAAACCACGAGAAGCTCCAGCCCAAAAGGCAGCCAAAATCCAGCCCACATCCGGGAGAAACTCAAGAGGAGGGGTTGGAGCAAGTCAGGGCTCAAACTACGAGAAGCTCCAGCCCAAAAGAAAGCCAAAATCCAGCCCACATCCAGGAGAATCTCAAGAGCAGGGGTTGGAGCAAGCCAGGCCTCAAACCACGAGAATCTCCAGCCCAAAAGGCAGCCACAATGCAGGCCACATCCGGGAGAATCTCAAGAGCAGGGGTTGGAGCAAGCCAGGGCTCAAACCACGAGAAGCTCCAGCCCAAAAGAAAGCCAAAATCCAGCCCACCTCTGGGAGAATCTCAAGAGAAGGGGGTGGAGCAAGACAGGCCTCAAACCACGAGAAGCTCCAGCCCAAATGGCAGCCAAATTCCAGACCACATGCGGGAGAATCTCAAGAGCAGGGGGTGGAGCAAGCCAGGCCTCAAACCACGAGAAGCTCCAGCCCAAAAGGCAGCCAAAATCCAGCCCACATCCCGGAGAAACTCAAGAGGAGGGGTTGGAGCAAGTCAGGGCTCAAACTACGAGAAGCTCCAGCCCAAAAGAAAGCCAAAATCCAGCCCACATCCAGGAGAATCTCAAGAGCAGGGGGTGGAGCAAGCCAGGCCTCAAACCTCGAGAAGCTCCAGCCCAAAATGCAGGCAAACTCCAGACCACCTCCGGGAGAATCTCAAGAGCAGGGGGTGGAGCAAGCCAGGCCTCAAACCACGAGAAGCTCCAGCTCAAAAGGCAGCCAAAATGCAGCCCACATCCAGGAGAATTTCAAGAGCAGGGGGTGGAGCAAGCCAGGCCTCAAACCACGAGAATCTTCAGCCCAAAATGCAGCCAAAATCCAGCCCACATCCGGGAGAATCTCAAGAGCAGGGGGTGGAGCAAGCCAGGCCTCAAACCAGGAGAAGCTCCAGCCCAAAATGTAGGCAAAATGCAGCCCACCTCCGGGAGAATCTCAAGAGCAGGGGGTGAAGCAAGCCAGGCCTCAAACCACGAGAAGCTCCAGCCCAAAAGGCAGCCAAAATCCAGCTCACATCCGGGAGAATATCAAGAGCAGGTGTTGGAGCAAGCCAGGGCTCAAACCACGAGAATCTCCAGCCCAAAATGCAGCCAAACTCCAGCCCACCTCCGTGAGAATCTCAAGAGCAGGGGGTGGAGCAAGCCAGGCCTCAAACCACGAGAAGCTCCAGCCCAAAAGGCAGCCATAATCCAGCCGACATCTGGGAGAATCTCAAGAGTAGGGGGTGGAGCAAGCCAGGCCTCAAACCACGAGAAGCTCCAGCCCAAAATGCAGCCAAAATGCAGCCCACCTCCGGGAGAATCTCAAGAGCAGGGGGTGGAGCAAGCCAGGCCTCAAACCACGAGAATCTCCACCCCAAAAGGCAGCCAAAATCCAGACCACATGCTGGAGAATCTCAAGAGCAGGGGGTGGAGCAAGCCAGGCCTCAAACCACGAGAAGCTCCAGCCCAAACGGCAGCCAAACTCCAGCCCACATCCGGGAGAATCTCAAGAGCAGGGGGTGGAGCAAGCCAGGCCTCAAACCACGAGAAGCTCCAGCCCAAAATGCAGTGAAAATGCAGCCCACATCTGGGAGAATCTCAAGAGCAGGGGGTGGAGCAAGCCAGGCCTCAAACCACGAGAAGCTCCAGCCCAAAAGGCAGAAACAATGCAGCCCACATCTGGGAGAATCTCAAGAGCAGGGGGTGGAGCAAGCCAGGCCTCAAACCACGAGAAGCTCCAGCCCAAAAGGCAGCCAAAATCCAGCCCACATCCGGGAGAATCTCAAGAGCAGGGGTTGGAGCAAGCCAGGCCTCAAACCACGAGAATCTCCAGCCCAAAAGGCAGCCACAATGCAGCCCACATCCGGGAGAATCTCAAGAGCAGGGGGTGGAGCAAGCCAGGCCTCAAACCACGAGAAGCTCCAGCCCAAAATGCAGCCAAAATCCAGCCCACATACAGGAGAATCTCAAGAGCAGGGGGTGGAGCAAGCCAGGCCTCAAACCACGAGAAGCTCCAGCCCAAAACGCAGCCAAACTCCAGCCCACCTCCGGGAGAATCTCAAGAGCAGGGGGTGGAGCAAGCCAGGCCTCAAACCACGAGAAGCTCCAGCTCAAAAGGCAGCCAAAATGCAGCCCACATCCAGGAGAATTTCAAGAGCAGGGGGTGGAGCAGGACAGGCCTCAAACCACGAGAATCTCCAGCCCAAAATGCAGCCAAAATCCAGCCCACGTCCGGGAGAATCTCAAGAGCAGGGGGTGGAGCAAGCCAGGCCTCAAACCACGAGAATCTCCAGCCCAAAATAAAGCCAAAATGCAGCCCACATCCGGGAGAATCTCAAGAGCAGGGGGTGGAGCAAGCCAGGCCTCAAACCACGAGAAGCTCCAGCCCAAAAGGCAGCCAAAATGCAGCCCACATCCGGGAGAATCTCAAGAGCAGGGGGTGGAGCAAGCCAGGCCTCAAACCACGAGAAGCCCCAGCCCAAAATGCAGTGAAAATGCAGCCCACATCTGGGAGAATCTCAAGAGCAGGGGGTGGAGCAAGCCAGGACTCAAACCACGAGAAGCTCCAGCCCAAAAGAAAGCCAAAATCCAGCCCATATCCGGGAGAATTTCAAGAGCAGGGGGTGGAGCAAGCCAGGCCTCAAACCACGACAAGCTCCAGCCCAAATGGCAGCCAAAATCCAGACCATATGCGGGAGAATCTCAAGAGCAGGGGGTGGAGCAAGCCAGGCCTCAAACCACGAGAAGCTCCAGCCCAAAAGGCAGCCAAACTCCAGCCCACATCCGTGAGAATCTCAAGAGCAGGGGGTGGAGCAAGCCAGGCCTCAAACCACGAGAAGCTCCAGCCCAAAAGGCAGCCAAAATGCAGCCCACATCCGGGAGAATCTCAAGAGCAGGGGGTGGAGCAAGCCAGGCCTCAAACCACGAGAAGCTCCAGCCCAAAAGGCAGCCAAAATCCAGCCCACATCCGGGAGAATCTCAAGAGCAGGGGGTGGAGCAAGCCAGGCCTCAAACCACGAGAAGCTCCAGCCCAAAATGCAGCCAAAATCCAGCCCACATACAGGAGAATCTCAAGAGCAGGGGGTGGAGCAAGCCAGGCCTCAAACCACGAGAAGCTCCAGCCCAAAACGCAGCCAAACTCCAGCCCACCTCCGGGAGAATCTCAAGAGCAGGGGGTGGAGCAAGCCAGGCCTCAAACCACGAGAAGCTCCAGCTCAAAAGGCAGCCAAAATGCAGCCCACATCCAGGAGAATTTCAAGAGCAGGGGGTGGAGCAGGACAGGCCTCAAACCACGAGAATCTCCAGCCCAAAATGCAGCCAAAATCCAGCCCACGTCCGGGAGAATCTCAAGAGCAGGGGGTGGAGCAAGCCAGGCCTCAAACCACGAGAATCTCCAGCCCAAAATAAAGCCAAAATGCAGCCCACATCCGGGAGAATCTCAAGAGCAGGGGGTGGAGCAAGCCAGGCCTCAAACCACGAGAAGCTCCAGCCCAAAAGGCAGCCAAAATGCAGCCCACATCCGGGAGAATCTCAAGAGCAGGGGGTGGAGCAAGCCAGGCCTCAAACCACGAGAAGCCCCAGCCCAAAATGCAGTGAAAATGCAGCCCACATCTGGGAGAATCTCAAGAGCAGGGGGTGGAGCAAGCCAGGACTCAAACCACGAGAAGCTCCAGCCCAAAAGAAAGCCAAAATCCAGCCCATATCCGGGAGAATTTCAAGAGCAGGGGGTGGAGCAAGCCAGGCCTCAAACCACGAGAAGCTCCAGCCCAAATGGCAGCCAAAATCCAGACCATATGCGGGAGAATCTCAAGAGCAGGGGGTGGAGCAAGCCAGGCCTCAAACCACGAGAAGCTCCAGCCCAAAATGCAGCCAAACTCCAGCCCACCTCCGGGAGAATCTCAAGAGCAGGGGGTGGAGCAAGCCAGGCCTCAAACCACGAGAAGCTCCAGCCCAAAAGGCAGCCAAAATGCAGCCCACATCCGGGAGAAACTCAAGAGCAGGGTGAGGAGGAAGGCAGGCCTCAAACCACGAGAAGCTCCAGCCCAAAAGGCAGCCAAAATCCAGCCCACCTCAGGGAGAATATCAAGAGCAGGGTGAGGAGGAAGGCCGGCCTCAAACCAGGAGAAGCTCCAGCCCAAAAGGCAGCCAAAATCCAGCCCACATCCGGGAGAATCTCAAGAGCAGGGGGTGGAGCAAGCCAGGCCTCAAACCACGAGAAGCTCCAGCCCAAAAGGCAGCCAAACTCCAGCCCACATCCGTGAGAATCTCAAGAGCAGGGGGTGGAGCAAGCCAGGCCTCAAACCACGAGAAGCTCCAGCCCAAAAGGCAGCCAAAATGCAGCCCACATCCGGGAGAATCTCAAGAGCAGGGGGTGGAGCAAGCCAGGCCTCAAACCACGAGAAGCTCCAGCCCAAAATGCAGCCAAAATCCAGCCCACATCCAGGAGAATCTCAAGAGCAGGGGGTGGAGCAAGCCAGGCCTCAAACCACGAGAAGCTCCAGCCCAAAAGGCAGCCAAACTCCAGCCCACCTCCGGGAGAATCTCAAGAGCAGAGGGTGGAGCAAGCCAGACCTCAAACCACGAGAAGCTCCAGCTCAAAACGCAGCCAAAATCCGGCTCACATCCGGGAGAATATCAAGAGCAGGTGTTGGAGCAAGCCAGGGCTCAAACCACGAGAAGCTCCAGCCCAAAAGAAAGCCAAAATCCAGCCCACATCCGGGAGAATCTCAAGAGCAGGGGGTGGAGCAAGCCAGTCATCAAACCTCGAGAAGCTCCAGCCCAAAATGCAGCCAAACTCTAGCCCACCTCCGTGAGAATCTCAAGAGCAGGGGGTGGAGCAAGCCAGGCCTCAAACCACGAGAAGCTCCAGCCCAAAATAAAGCCAAAATCCAGCCCACATCCGGGAGAATCTCAAGAGCAGGGGGTGGAGCAAGCCAGGCCTCAAACCACGAGAAGCTCCAGCCCAAAAGGCAGCCAAAATGCAGCCCACATCCGGGAGAATCTCAAGAGCAGGGGGTGGAGCAAGCCAGGCCTCAAACCACGAGAAGCCCCAGCCCAAAATGCAGTGAAAATGCAGCCCACATCTGGGAGAATCTCAAGAGCAGGGGGTGGAGCAAGCCAGGACTCAAACCACGAGAAGCTCCAGCCCAAAAGGCAGCCACAATGCAGCCCACATCCGGGAGAATATCAACAGCAGGTGTTGGAGCAAGCCAGGGCTCAAACCACGAGAAGCTCCAGCCCAAAAGAAAGCCAAAATGCAGCCCACCTCCGGGAGAATTTCAAGAGCAGGGGGTGGAGCAAGCCAGGCCTCAAACCACGACAAGCTCCAGCCCAAATGGCAGCCAAAATCCAGACCATATGCGGGAGAATCTCAAGAGCAGGGGGTGGAGCAAGCCAGGCCTCAAACCACGAGAAGCTCCAGCCCAAAATGCAGCCAAAATCCAGCCCACGTCCGGGAGAATCTCAAGAGCAGGGGGTGGAGCAAGCCAGGCCTCAAACCACGAGAAGCTCCAGCCCAAAATAAAGCCAAAATCCAGCCCACATCCGGGAGAATCTCAAGAGCAGGGGGTAGAGCAAGCCAGGCCTCAAACCACGAGAAGCCCCAGCCCCAAATGCAGTGAAAATGCAGCCCACATCTGGGAGAATCTCAAGAGCAGGGGGTGGAGCAAGCCAGGACTCAAACCACGAGAAGCTCCAGCCCAAAAGAAAGCCAAAATCCAGCCCATATCCGGGAGAATTTCAAGAGCAGGGGGTGGAGCAAGCCAGGCCTCAAACCACGACAAGCTCCAGCCCAAATGGCAGCCAAAATCCAGACCATATGCGGGAGAATCTCAAGAGCAGGGGGTGGAGCAAGCCAGGCCTCAAACCACGAGAAGCTCCAGCCCAAAATGCAGCCAAACTCCAGCCCACCTCCGGGAGAATCTCAAGAGCAGGGGGTGGAGCAAGCCAGGCCTCAAACCACGAGAAGCTCCAGCCCAAAAGGCAGCCAAAATGCAGCCCACATCCGGGAGAAACTCAAGAGCAGGGTGAGGAGGAAGGCAGGCCTCAAACCACGAGAAGCTCCAGCCCAAAAGGCAGCCAAAATCCAGCCCACCTCAGGGAGAATATCAAGAGCAGGGTGAGGAGGAAGGCCGGCCTCAAACCAGGAGAAGCTCCAGCCCAAAAGGCAGCCAAAATCCAGCCCACATCCGGGAGAATCTCAAGAGCAGGGGGTGGAGCAAGCCAGGCCTCAAACCACGAGAAGCTCCAGCCCAAAAGGCAGCCAAACTCCAGCCCACATCCGTGAGAATCTCAAGAGCAGGGGGTGGAGCAAGCCAGGCCTCAAACCACGAGAAGCTCCAGCCCAAAAGGCAGCCAAAATGCAGCCCACATCCGGGAGAATCTCAAGAGCA
The DNA here is from genome assembly GCA_027574665.1 of Rhynochetos jubatus. Classification (NCBI taxonomy): domain Eukaryota; kingdom Metazoa; phylum Chordata; class Aves; order Eurypygiformes; family Rhynochetidae; genus Rhynochetos; species Rhynochetos jubatus. The sequence goes on from CM050669.1 coordinate 3,169,932, forward strand.
GGGGGTGGAGCAAGCCAGGCCTCAAACCACGAGAAGCCCCAGCCCAAAATGCAGTGAAAATGCAGCCCACATCTGGGAGAATCTCAAGAGCAGGGGGTGGAGCAAGCCAGGACTCAAACCACGAGAAGCTCCAGCCCAAAAGGCAGCCACAATGCAGCCCACATCCGGGAGAATATCAACAGCAGGGGTTGGAGCAAGCCAGGGCTCAAACCACGAGAAGCTCCAGCCCAAAAGAAAGCCAAAATGCAGCCCACCTCCGGGAGAATTTCAAGAGCAGGGGGTGGAGCAAGCCAGGCCTCAAACCACGACAAGCTCCAGCCCAAATGGCAGCCAAAATCCAGACCATATGCGGGAGAATCTCAAGAGCAGGGGGTGGAGCAAGCCAGGCCTCAAACCACGAGAAGCTCCAGCCCAAAATGCAGCCAAAATCCAGCCCACGTCCGGGAGAATCTCAAGAGCAGGGGGTGGAGCAAGCCAGGCCTCAAACCACGAGAAGCTCCAGCCCAAAATAAAGCCAAAATCCAGCCCACATCCGGGAGAATCTCAAGAGCAGGGGGTAGAGCAAGCCAGGCCTCAAACCACGAGAAGCCCCAGCCCAAAATGCAGTGAAAATGCAGCCCACATCTGGGAGAATCTCAAGAGCAGGGGGTGGAGCAAGCCAGGACTCAAACCACGAGAAGCTCCAGCCCAAAAGAAAGCCAAAATCCAGCCCATATCCGGGAGAATTTCAAGAGCAGGGGGTGGAGCAAGCCAGGCCTCAAACCACGACAAGCTCCAGACCAAATGGCAGCCAAAATCCAGACCATATCTGGGAGAATCTCAAGAGCAGGGGGTGGAGCAAGCCAGGCCTCAAACCACGAGAAGCTCCAGCCCAAAATGCAGCCAAACTCCAGCCCACCTCCGGGAGAATCTCAAGAGCAGGGGGTGGAGCAAGCCAGGCCTCAAACCACGAGAAGCTCCAGCCCAAAAGGCAGCCAAAATGCAGCCCACATCCGGGAGAAACTCAAGAGCAGGGTGAGGAGGAAGGCAGGCCTCAAACCAGGAGAAGCTCCAGCCCAAAAGGCAGCCAAAATCCAGCCCACCTCCGGGAGAATATCAAGAGCAGGGTGAGGAGGAAGGCAGGCCTCAAACCAGGAGAAGCTCCAGCCCAAAAGGCAGCCAAAATCCAGCCCACATCCGGGAGAATCTCAAGAGCAGGGGGTGGAGCAAGCCAGGCCTCAAACCACGAGAAGCTCCAGCCCAAAAGGCAGCCAAACTCCAGCCCACATCCGTGAGAATCTCAAGAGCAGGGGGTGGAGCAAGCCAGGCCTCAAACCACGAGAAGCTCCAGCCCAAAATGCAGCCAAAATCCAGCCCACATCCAGGAGAATCTCAAGAGCAGGGGGTGGAGCAGGACAGGCCTCAAACCACGAGAAGCTCCAGCCCAAAAGGCAGCCAAACTCCAGCCCACCTACGGGAGAATCTCAAGAGCAGAGGGTGGAGCAAGCCAGGCCTCAAACCACGAGAAGCTCCAGCTCAAAAGGCAGCCAAAATCCGGCTCACATCCGGGAGAATATCAAGAGCAGGTGTTGGAGCAAGCCAGGGCTCAAACCACGAGAAGCTCCAGCCCAAAAGAAAGCCAAAATCCAGCCCACATCCGGGAGAATCTCAAGAGCAGGGGGTGGAGCAAGCCAGGCCTCAAACCTCGAGAAGCTACAGACCAAAATGCAGCCAAACTCCAGCCCACCTCCGTGAGAATCTCAAGAGCAGGGGGTGGAGCAAGCCAGGCCTCAAACCACGAGAAGCTCCAGCCCAAAAGGCAGCCATAATCCATCCGACATCTGGGAGAATCTCAAGAGTAGGGGGTGGAGCAAGTCAAGCCTCAAACCACGAGAAGCTCCAGTTCAAAAGGCAGCCAAAATGCAGCCCACCTCCGGGAGAATATCAAGAGCAGGGGGTGGAGCAAGCCAGGCCTCAAACCACGAGAAGCTCCAGCCCAAAAGGCAGCCAAAATGCAGCCCACATCCGGGAGAATCTCAAGAGCAGGGGGTGGAGCAAGCCAGGCCTCAAACCACGAGAAGCTCCAGCCCAAAATGCAGCCAAAATCCAGCCCACATCCAGGAGAATCTCAAGAGCAGGGGGTGGAGCAAGCCAGGCCTCAAACCACGAGAAGCTCCAGCCCAAAAGAAAGCCAAAATCCAGCCCACATCCGGGAGAATCTCAAGAGCAGGGGGTGGAGCAAGCCAGGCCTCAAACCTCGAGAAGCTCCAGCCCAAAATGCAGCCAAACTCCAGCCCACCTCCGTGAGAATCTCAAGAGCAGGGGGTGGAGCAAGCCAGGGCTCAAACCACGAGAAGCTCCAGCCCAAAAGGCAGCCATAATCCAGCCGACATCTGGGAGAATCTCAAGAGTAGGGGGTGGAGCAAGCCAAGCCTCAAACCACGAGAAGCTCCAGTTCAAAAGGCAGCCAAAATGCAGCCCACCTCTGGGAGAATCTCAAGAGCAGGGGTTGGAGCAAGCCGGGCCTCAAACCACGAGAATCTCCAGCCCAAAAGGCAGCCACAATGCAGCAAACATCCGGGAGAATCTCAAGAGCAGGGGTTGGAGCAAGCCAGGCCTCAAACCACGAGAAGCTCCAGCCCAAAATGCAGCCAAAATCCAGCCCACATCCGGGAGAATCTCAAGAGCAGGGGGTGGAGCAAGCCAGGCCTCAAACCACAAGAAGCTCCAGCCCAAAATGCAGCCAAACTCCAGCCCACCTCCGGGAGAATCTCAAGAGCAGGGGGTGGAGCAAGCCAGGCCTCAAACCACGAGAAGCTCCAGTTCAAAAGGCAGCCAAAATGCAGCCCACATCCAGGAGAATTTCAAGAGCAGGGGGTGGAGCAGGACAGGCCTCAAACCACGAGAATCTCCAGCCCAAAATGCAGCCAAAATCCAGCCCACGTCCGGGAGAATCTCAAGAGCAGGGGGTGGAGCAAGCCAGGCCTCAAACCAGGAGAAGCTCCAGCCCAAAATGTAGCCAAAATCCAGCCCACATCCGGGAGAATCTCAAGAGCAGGGGGTGGAGCAAGCCAGTCCTCAAACCTCGAGAAACTCCAGCCCAAAATGCAGCCAAACTCCAGCCCACCTCCGTGAGAATCTCAAGAGCAGGGGGTGGAGCAAGCCAGGCCTCAAACCACGAGAAGCTCCAGCCCAAAATGCAGCCATAATCCAGCCGACATCTGGGAGAATCTCAAGAGTAGGGGGTGGAGCAAGCCAGGCCTCAAACCACGGGAAGCTCCAGTTCAAAAGGCAGCCAAAATACAGCCCACCTCCAGAAGAATCTCAAGAGCAGGGGGTGGAGCAAGCCAGGCCTCAAACCACGAGAATCTCCAGCCCAAAAGGCAGCCACAATGCAGCCCACATCCGGGAGAATCTCAAGAGCAGGGGGTGGAGCAAGCCAGGCCTCAAACCACAAGATGATCCAGCCCAAAAGGCAGCCAAAATCCAGCTCACATCCGGGAGAATCTCAAGAGCAGGGGTTGGAGCAAGCCAGGGCTCAAACCACGAGAAGCTCCAGCCCAAAAGAAAGCCAAAATCCAGCCCACCTCTGGGAGAATCTCAAGAGCAGGGGGTGAAGCAAGCCAGGCCTCAAACCACGAGAAGCTCCAGCCCAAAAGGCAGCCAAAATCCAGCTCACATCCGGGAGAATATCAAGAGCAGGTGTTGGAGCAAGCCAGGCCTCAAACCACGAGAAGTTCCAACACAAAATGCAGCCAAAATCCAGCCCACATCCGGGAGAATATCAAGAGCAGGGGGTGGAGCAAGCCAGGCCTCAAACCAGGAGAAGCTCCAGCCCAAAATGCAGCCAAAATGCAGCCCACATCCGGGAGAATATCAAGAGCAGGGGTTGGAGCAAGCCAGGCCTCAAACCACGAGAAGCTCCAGCCCAAAAGAAAGCCAAAATCCAGCCCACATCCGGGAGAATCTCAAGAGCAGGGGGTGGAGCAAGCCAGGCCTCAAACCACGAGAAGCTCCAGCCCAAAATGCAGCCAAAATCCAGCACACATCCGGGATAAAATCAAGAGCAGGGGGTGGAGCAAGCCAGGCCTCAAACCACGAGAAGCTCCAGCCCAAAAGGCAGCCATAATCCAGCCCACATCCGGGAGAATATCAACAGCAGGGGTTGGAGCAAGCCAGGCCTCAAACCACGAGAAGCTCCAGCCCAAAATGTAGCCAAAATCCAGCCCACATCCGGGAGAATCTCAAGAGCAGGGGGTGAAGCAAGCCAGGCCTCAAACCACGAGAAGCTCCAGCCCAAAAGGCAGCCAAAATCCAGCTCACATCCGGGAGAATATCAAGAGCAGGTGTTGGAGCAAGCCAGGCCTCAAACCACGAGAAGCTCCAACTCAAAATGCAGCCAAAATCCAGCTCACATCCGGGAGAAAATCAAGAGTAGGGGGTGGAGCAAGCCAGGCCTCAAACCAGGAGAAGTTCCAGCCCAAAATGCAGCCAAAATGCAGCCCACATCCGGGAGAATATCAAGAGCAGGGGTTGGAGCAAGCCAGGCCTCAAACCACGAGAAGCTCCAGCCCAAAAGAAAGCCAAAATCCAGCCCACATCCGGGAGAATCTCAAGAGCAGGGGGTGGAGCAAGCCAGGCCTCAAACCACGGGAAGCTCCAGCCCAAAATGCAGCCAAAATCCAGCACACATCCGGGATAAAATCAAGAGCAGGGGGTGGAGCAAGCCAGGCCTCAAACCACGAGAAGCTCCAGCCCAAAAGGCAGCCAAAATGCAGCCCACATCCGGGAGAATCTCAAGAGCAGGGGGTGGAGCAAGCCAGGCCTCAAACCACGAGAAGCTCCAGCTCAAAAGGCAGCCAAAATGCAGCCCACATCCAGGAGAATTTCAAGAGCAGGGGGTGGAGCAGGACAGGCCTCAAACCACGAGAATCTCCAGCCCAAAATGCAGCCAAAATCCAGCCCACGTCCGGGAGAATCTCAAGAGCAGGGGGTGAAGCAAGCCAGGCCTCAAACCACGAGAAGCTCCAGCCCAAAAGGCAGCCAAAATCCAGCTCACATCCGGGAGAATATCAAGAGCAGGTGTTGGAGCAAGCCAGGGCTCAAACCACGAGAAGCTCCAGCCCAAAAGAAAGCCAAAATCCAGCCCACATCCGGGAGAATCTCAAGAGCAGGGGGTGGAGCAAGCCAGTCCTCAAACCTCGAGAAGCTCCAGCCCAAAATGCAGCCAAACTCCAGCCCACCTCCGTGAGAATCTCAAGAGCAGGGGGTGGAGCAAGCCAGGCCTCAAACCACGAGAAGCTCCAGCCCAAAATGCAGCCATAATCCAGCCGACATCTGGGAGAATCTCAAGAGTAGGGGGTGGAGCAAGCCAGGCCTCAAACCACGGGAAGCTCCAGTTCAAAAGGCAGCCAAAATGCAGCCCACCTCCGGGAGAATCTCAAGAGCAGGGGGTGGAGCAAGCCAGGCCTCAAACCACGAGAAGCTCCAGCCCAAAAGGCAGCCAAAATCCAGACCACATGCGGGAGAATCTCAAGAGCAGGGGGTGGAGCAAGCCAGGCCTCAAACCACGAGAAGCTCCAGCCCAAAAGGCAGCCACAATGCAGCCCACATCCGGGAGAATCTCAAGAGCAGGGGGTGGAGCAAGCCAGGCCTCAAATCACGAGAATCTCCAGCCCAAAAGGCAGCCACAATGCAGCCCACATCCGGGAGAATCTCAAGAGCAGGGGGTGGAGCAAGCCAGGCCTCAAACCACAAGATGATCCAGCCCAAAAGGCAGCCAAAATCCAGCTCACATCCGGGAGAATCTCAAGAGCAGGGGTTGGAGCAAGCCAGGGCTCAAACCACGAGAAGCTCCAGCCCAAAAGAAAGCCAAAATCCAGCCCACCTCTGGGAGAATCTCAAGAGCAGGGGGTGAAGCTAGCCAGGCCTCAAACCACGAGAAGCTCCAGCCCAAAAGGCAGCCAAAATCCAGCTCACATCCGGGAGAATATCAAGAGCAGGTGTTGGAGCAAGCCAGGCCTCAAACCACTAGAAGTTCCAACACAAAATGCAGCCAAAATCCAGCCCACATCCGGGAGAAAATCAAGAGCAGGGGGTGGAGCAAGCCAGGCCTCAAACCATGAGAAGCTCCAGCCCAAAAGAAAGCCAAAATCCAGCCCACATCCGGGAGAATCTCAAGAGCAGGGGGTGGAGCAAGCCAGGCCTCAAACCACGAGAAGCTCCAGCCCAAAATGCAGCCAAAATCCAGCACACATCCGGGATAAAATCAAGAGCAGGGGGTGGAGCAAGCCAGGCCTCAAACCACGACAAGCTCCAGCCCAAATGGCAGCCAAAATCCAGACCATATGCGGGAGAATCTCAAGAGCAGGTGGTGGAGCAAGCCAGGCCTCAAACCACGAGGAGCTCCAGCCCAAAATGCAGCCAAAATGCAGCCCACATCCAGGAGAATTTCAAGAGCAGGGGGTGGAGCAGGACAGGCCTCAAACCACGAGAATCTCCAGCCCAAAATGCAGCCAAAATCCAGCCCACATCCGGGAGAATCTCAAGAGCAGGGAGTGGAGCAAGCCAGGCCTCAAACCAGGAGAAGCTCCAGCCCAAAATGTAGCCAAAATGCAGCCCACATCCGGGAGAATCTCAAGAGCAGGGGGTGAAGCAAGCCGGCCTCAAACCACGAGAAGCTCCAGCCCAAAAGGCAGCCACAATGCAGCCCACATCCGGGAGAATCTCAAGAGCAGGGGGTGGAGCAAGCCAGGCCTCAAACCACGAGAAGCTCCAGCCCAAAAGGCAGCCAAAATCCAGCCCACATCCGGGAGAATCTCAAGAGCAGGGGTTGGAGCAAGCCAGGCCTCAAACCACGAGAATCTCCAGCCCAAAAGGCAGCCACAATGCAGCCCACATCCGGGAGAATCTCAAGAGCAGGGGGTGGAGCAAGCCAGGCTTCAAACCACGAGAAGCTCCAGCCCAAAAGGCAGCCAAACTCCAGCCCACCTCCGGGAGAATCTCAAGAGCAGAGGGTGGAGCAAGCCAGGCCTCAAACCACGAGAAGCTCCAGCTCAAAAGGCAGCCAAAATCCGGCTCACATCCAGGAGAATATCAAGAGCAGGTGTTGGAGCAAGCCAGGGCTCAAACCACGAGAAGCTCCAGCCCAAAAGAAAGCCAAAACCCAGCCCACATCCGGGAGAATATCAAGAGCAGGGGGTGGAGCAAGCCAGTCCTCAAACCTCGAGAAGCTCCAGCCCAAAATGCAGCCAAAATGCAGCAAACATCCGGGAGAATCTCAAGAGCAGGGGGTGGAGCAAGCCAGGCCTCAAACCACGAGAAGCTCCAGCCCAAAATGCAGCCATAATCCAGCCGACATCTGGGAGAATCTCAAGAGTAGGGGGTGGAGCAAGCCAAGCCTCAAACCACCGGAAGCTCCAGTTCAAAAGGCAGCCAAAATGCAGCCCACCTCCGGGAGAATCTCAAGAGCAGGGGTTGGAGCAAGCCAGGCCTCAAACCACGAGAATCTCCAGCCCAAAAGGCAGCCAAAATGCAGCAAACATCCGGGAGAATCTCAAGAGCAGGGGGTGGAGCAAGCCAGGCCTCAAACCACAAGAAGCTCCAGCCCAAAATGTAGCCAAAATCCAGCCCACATCCAGGAGAATCTCAAGAGCAGGGGGTGGAGCAAGCCAGGCCTCAAACCACGAGAAGCTCCAGCCCAAAAGGCAGCCAAAATCCAGCTCACATCCGGGAGAATATCAAGAGCAGGTGTTGGAGCAAGCCGGGGCTCAAACCACGAGAAGCTCCAGCCCAAAAGAAAGCCAAAATCCAGCCCACATGTGGGAGAATCTCAAGAGCAGGGGGTGGAGCAAGCCAGTCCTCAAACCTCGAGAAGCTCCAGCCCAAAATGCAGCCAAACTCCAGCCCAACTCCGTGAGAATCTCAAGAGCAGGGGGTGGAGCAAGCCAGGCCTCAAACCACGAGAAGCTCCAGCCCAAAATGCAGCCATAATCCAGCCGACATCTGGGAGAATCTCAAGAGTAGGGGGTGGAGCAAGCCAGGCCTCAAACCACGGGAAGCTCCAGTTCAAAAGGCAGCCAAAATACAGCCCACCTCCGGGAGAATCTCAAGAGCAGGGGGTGAAGCAAGCCAGGCCTCAAACCAGGAGAAGCTCCAGCCCAAAATGTAGCCAAAATCCAGCCCACATCCAGGAGAATCTCAAGAGCAGGGGGTGAAGCAAGCCAGGCCTCAAACCACGAGAAGCTCCAGCCCAAAAGGCAGCCAAAATCCAGCTCACATCCGGGAGAATATCAAGAGCAGGTGTTGGAGCAAGCCGGGGCTCAAACCACGAGAAGCTCCAGCCCAAAAGAAAGCCAAAATCCAGCCCACATCCGGGAGAATCTCAAGAGCAGGGGGTGGAGCAAGCCAGTCCTCAAACCTCGAGAAGCTCCAGCCCAAAATGCAGCCAAACTCCAGCCCACCTCCGTGAGAATCTCAAGAGCACGGGGTGAAGCAAGCCAGGCCTCAAACCACGAGAAGCTCCAGCCCAAAAGGCAGCCAACATCCAGCTCACATCCGGGAGAATATCAAGAGCAGGTGTTGGAGCAAGCCAGGCCTCAAACCACGAGAAGTTCCAACACAAAATGCAGCCAAAATCCAGCCCACATCCGGGAGAAAATCAAGAGCAGGGGGTGGAGCAAGCCAGGCCTCAAACCAGGAGAAGCTCCAGCCCAAAATGCAGCCAAAATGCAGCCCACATCCGGGAGAATATCAAGAGCAGGGGGTGGAGCAAGCCAGGCCTCAAACCACGAGAAGCTCCAGCCCAAAAGAAAGCCAAAATCCAGCCCACATCCGGGAGAATCTCAAGAGCAGGGGGTGGAGCAAGCCAGGCCTCAAACCACGAGAAGCTCCAGCCCAAAATGCAGCCCAAAATGCAGCACACATCCGGGATAAAATCAAGAGCAGGGGGTGGAGCAAGCCAGGCCTCAAACCACGAGAAGCTCCAGCCCAAAAGGCAGCCATAATCCAGCCCACATCCGGGAGAATATCAACAGCAGGGGTTGGAGCAAGCCAGGCCTCAAACCACGAGAAGCTCCAGCCCAAATGGCAGCCAAAATCCAGACCATATGCGGGAGAATCTCAAGAGCAGGGGGTGGAGCAAGCCAGGCCTCAAACCACGAGAAGCCCCAGCCCAAAATGCAGTGAAAATGCAGCCCACCTCCGGGAGAATCTCAAGAGCAGGGGGTGGAGCAAGCCAGGCCTCAAACCACGAGAAGCTCCAGCCCAAATGGCAGCCAAAATCCAGACCATATGCGGGAGAATCTCAAGAGCAGGGGGTGGAGCAAGCCAGGCCTCAAACCACGAGAAGCCCCAGCCCAAAATGCAGTGAAAATACAGCCCACCTCCGGGAGAATCTCAAGAGCAGGGGGTGGAGCAAGCCAGGCCTCAAACCACGAGAAGCTCCAGCCCAATAGGCAGCCAAAATCCAGACCATATGCGGGAGAATCTCAAGAGCAGGGGGTGGAGCAAGCCAGGCCTCAAACCACGAGAAGCTCCAGCTCAAAAGGCAGCCAAAATGCAGCCCACATCCAGGAGAATTTCAAGAGCAGGGGGTGGAGCAGGACAGGCCTCAAACCACGAGAATCTCCAGCCCAAAATGCAGCCAAAATCCAGCCCACGTCCGGGAGAATCTCAAGAGCAGGGGGTGGAGCAAGCCAGGCCTCAAACCAGGAGAAGCTCCAGCCCAAAAGGCAGCCAAAATCCAGCCCACATCCGGGAGAATCTCAAGAGCAGGGGGTGAAGCAAGCCAGGCCTCAAACCACGAGAAGCTCCAGCCCAAAAGGCAGCCAAAATCCAGCTCACATCCGGGAGAATATCAAGAGCAGGTGTTGGAGCAAGCCAGGGCTCAAACCACGAGAAGCTCCAGCCCAAAAGAAAGCCAAAATCCAGCCCACATCCGGGAGAATCTCAAGAGCAGGGGGTGGAGCAAGCCAGGCCTGAAACCACGAGAAGCTCCAGCCCAAAATGCAGCCAAAATCCAGCACACATCCGGGATAAAATCAAGAGCAGGGGGTGGAGCAAGCCAGGCCTCAAACCACGAGAAGCTCCAGCCCAAAAGGCAGCCATAATCCAGCCCACATCCGGGAGAATATCAACAGCAGGGGTTGGAGCAAGCCAGGCCTCAAACCATGAGAAGCTCCAGCCCAAAAGAAAGCCAAAATGCAGCCCACCTCCGGGAGAATCTCAAGAGCAGGGGGTGGAGCAAGCCAGGCCTCAAACCACGAGAAGCCCCAGCCCAAAATGCAGTGAAAATGCAGCCCACCTCCGGGAGAATCTCAAGAGCAGGGGGTGGAGCAAGCCAGGCCTCAAACCACGAGAAGCTCCAGCTCAAAAGGCAGCCAAAATGCAGCCTACATCCAGGAGAATTTCAAGAGCAGGGGGTGGAGCAGGACAGGCCTCAAACCACGAGAATCTCCAGCCCAAAATGCAACCAAAATCCAGCCCACGTCCGGGAGAATCTCAACAGCAGGGGGTGGAGCAAGCCAGGCCTCAAACCAGGAGAAGCTCCAGCCCAAAATGTAGCCAAAATCCAGCCCACATCCGGGAGAATCTCAAGAGCAGGGGGTGAAGCAAGCCAGGCCTCAAACCACGAGAAGCTCCAGCCCAAAAGGCAGCCAAAATCCAGCTCACATCCGGGAGAATATCAAGAGCAGGGGGTGAAGCAAGCCAGGGCTCAAACCACGAGAAGATCCAGCCCAAAAGAAAGCCAAAATCCAGCCCACATCCGGGAGAATCTCAAGAGCAGGGGGTGGAGCAAGCCAGGCCTCAAACCACGAGAAGCTCCAGCCCAAAATGCAGCCATAATCCAGCCGACATCTGGGAGAATCTCAAGAGTAGGGGGTGGAGCAAGCCAGGCCTCAAACCACGGGAAGCTCCAGTTCAAAAGGCAGCCAAAATGCAGCCCACCTCCGGGAGAATCTCAAGAGCAGGGGGTGGAGCAAGCCAGGCCTCAAACCACGAGAAGCTCCAGCCCAAAAGGCAGCCACAATGCAGCCCACATCCGGGAGAATCTCAAGAGCAGGGGGTGGAGCAAGCCAGGCCTCAAACCACGAGAATCTCCAGCCCAAAAGGCAGCCAAAATCCAGCTCACATCCGGGAGAATCTCAAGAGCAGGGGTTGGAGCAAGCCAGGGCTCAAACCACGAGAATCTCCAGCCCAAAAGAAAGCCAAAATCCAGCCCACCTCTGGGAGAATCTCAAGAGCAGGGGGTGAAGCAAGCCAGGCCTCAAACCACGAGAAGCTCCAGCCCAAAAGGCAGCCAAAATCCAGCTCACATCCGGGAGAATATCAAGAGCAGGTGTTGGAGCAAGCCAGGCCTCAAACCACTAGAAGTTCCAACACAAAATGCAGCCAAAATCCAGCCCACATCCGGGAGAATCTCAAGAGCAGGGGGTGGAGCAAGCCAGGCCTGAAACCACGAGAAGCTCCAGCCCAAAATGCAGCCAAAATCCAGCACACATCCGGGATAAAATCAAGAGCAGGGGGTGGAGCAAGCCAGGCCTCAAACCACGAGAAGCTCCAGCCCAAAAGGCAGCCATAATCCAGCCCACATCCGGGAGAATATCAACAGCAGGGGTTGGAGCAAGCCAGGCCTCAAACCATGAGAAGCTCCAGCCCAAAAGAAAGCCAAAATGCAGCCCACCTCCGGGAGAATCTCAAGAGCAGGGGGTGGAGCAAGCCAGGCCTCAAACCACGAGAAGCCCCAGCCCAAAATGCAGTGAAAATGCAGCCCACCTCCGGGAGAATCTCAAGAGCAGGGGGTGGAGCAAGCCAGGCCTCAAACCACGAGAAGCTCCAGCCCAAATGGCAGCCAAAATCCAGACCATATGCGGGAGAATCTCAAGAGCAGGGGGTGGAGCAAGCCAGGCCTCAAACCACGAGAAGCTCCAGCTCAAAAGGCAGCCAAAATGCAGCCTACATCCAGGAGAATTTCAAGAGCAGGGGGTGGAGCAGGACAGGCCTCAAACCACGAGAATCTCCAGCCCAAAATGCAGCCAAAATCCAGCCCACGTCCGGGAGAATCTCAAGAGCAGGGGGTGGAGCAAGCCAGGCCTCAAACCAGGAGAAGCTCCAGCCCAAAATGTAGCCAAAATCCAGCCCACATCCGGGAGAATCTCAAGAGCAGGGGGTGAAGCAAGCCAGGCCTCAAACCACGAGAAGCTCCAGCCCAAAAGGCAGCCAAAATCCAGCTCACATCCGGGAGAATATCAAGAGCAGGGGGTGAAGCAAGCCAGGCCTCAAACCACGGGAAGCTCCAGTTCAAAAGGCAGCCAAAATGCAGCCCACCTCCGGGGAGAATCTCAAGAGCAGGGGGTGGAGCAAGCCAGGCCTCAAACCACGAGAAGCTCCAGCCCAAAAGGCAGCCACAATGCAGCCCACATCCGGGAGAATCTCAAGAGCAGGGGGTGGAGCAAGCCAGGCCTCAAACCACGAGAATCTCCAGCCCAAAAGGCAGCCAAAATCCAGCTCACATCCGGGAGAATCTCAAGAGCAGGGGTTGGAGCAAGCCAGGGCTCAAACCACGAGAATCTCCAGCCCAAAAGAAAGCCAAAATCCAGCCCACCTCTGGGAGAATCTCAAGAGCAGGGGGTGAAGCAAGCCAGGCCTCAAACCACGAGAAGCTCCAGCCCAAAACGCAGCCAAAATCCAGCTCACATCCGGGAGAATATCAAGAGCAGGTGTTGGAGCAAGCCAGGCCTCAAACCACTAGAAGTTCCAACACAAAATGCAGCCAAAATCCAGCCCACATCCGGGAGAATCTCAAGAGCAGGGGGTGGAGCAAGCCAGGCCTGAAACCACGAGAAGCTCCAGCCCAAAATGCAGCCAAAATCCAGCACACATCCGGGATAAAATCAAGAGCAGGGGGTGGAGCAAGCCAGGCCTCAAACCACGAGAAGCTCCAGCCCAAAAGGCAGCCATAATCCAGCCCACATCCGGGAGAATATCAACAGCAGGGGTTGGAGCAAGCCAGGCCTCAAACCATGAGAAGCTCCAGCCCAAAAGAAAGCCAAAATGCAGCCCACCTCCGGGAGAATCTCAAGAGCAGGGGGTGGAGCAAGCCAGGCCTCAAACCACGAGAAGCCCCAGCCCAAAATGCAGTGAAAATGCAGCCCACCTCCGGGAGAATCTCAAGAGCAGGGGGTGGAGCAAGCCAGGCCTCAAACCACGAGAATCTCCAGCCCAAAAGGCAGCCAAAATCCAGCTCACATCCGGGAGAATCTCAAGAGCAGGGGGTGGAGCAAGCCAGGGCTCAAACCACGAGAATCTCCAGCCCAAAAGAAAGCCAAAATCCAGCCCACCTCTGGGAGAATCTCAAGAGCAGGGGGTGAAGCAAGCCAGGCCTCAAACCACGAGAAGCTCCAGCCCAAAAGGCAGCCAAAATCCAGCCCACGTCCGGGAGAATCTCAAGAGCAGGGGGTGGAGCAAGCCAGGCCTCAAACCACGAGAATCTCCAGCCCAAAAGGCAGCCACAATGCAGCAAACATCCGGGAGAATCTCAAGAGCAGGGGGTGGAGCAAGCCAGGCCTCAAACCACAAGAAGCTCCAGCCCAAAATGCAGCCAAAATCCAGCCCACATCCGGGAGAATCTCAAGAGCAGGGGGTGGAGCAAGCCAGTCCTCAAACCTCGAGAAGCTCCAGCCCAAAATGCAGCCAAACTCCAGCCCACCTCCGTGAGAATCTCAAGAGCAGGGGGTGGAGCAAGCCAGGCCTCAAACCACGAGAAGCTCCAGCCCAAAATGCAGCCATAATCCAGCCGACATCTGGGAGAATCTCAAGAGTAGGGGGTGGAGCAAGCCAGGCCTCAAACCACGGGAAGCTCCAGTTCAAAAGGCAGCCAAAATACAGCCCACGTCCGGGAGAATCTCAAGAGCAGGGGGTGGAGCAAGCCAGGCCTCAAACCACGAGAAGCTCCAGCCCAAAAGGCAGCCACAATGCAGCCCACATGCGGGAGAATCTCAAGAGCAGGGGGTGGAGCAAGCCAGGCCTCAAACCACGAGAATCTCCAGCCCAAAAGGCAGCCACAATGCAGCCCACATGCGGGAGAATCTCAAGAGCAGGGGGTGGAGCAAGCCAGGCCTCAAACCACGAGAATCTCCAGCCCAAAAGGCAGCCACAATGCAGCCCACATCCGGGAGAATCTCAAGAGCAGGGGGTGGAGCAAGCCAGGCCTCAAACCACAAGATGATCCAGCCCAAAAGGCAGCCAAAATCCAGCTCACATCCGGGAGAATCTCAAGAGCAGGGGTTGGAGCAAGCCAGGGCTCAAACCACGAGAAGCTCCAGCCCAAAAGAAAGCCAAAATCCAGTCCACCTCTGGGAGAATCTCAAGAGCAGGGGGTGAAGCAAGCCAGGCCTCAAACCACGAGAATCTCCAGCCCAAAAGGCAGCCAAAATCCAGCTCACATCCGGGAGAATCTCAAGAGCAGGTGTTGGAGCAAGCCAGGCCTCAAACCACGAGAAGTTCCAACACAAAATGCAGCCAAAATCCAGCCCACATCCGGGAGAAAATCAAGAGCAGGGGGTGGAGCAAGCCAGGCCTCAAACCACGAGAAGCTCCAGCCCAAAATGCAGCCAAAATGCAGCCCACATCCGGGAGAATATCAAGAGCAGGGGTTGGAGCAAGCCAGGCCTCAAACCACGAGAAGCTCCAGCCCAAAAGAAAGCCAAAATCCAGCCCACATCCGGGAGAATCTCAAGAGCAGGGGGTGGAGCAAGCCAGGCCTCAAACCACGGGAAGCTCCAGCCCAAAAGAAAGCCAAAATGCAGCCCACCTCCGGGAGAATCTCAAGAGCAGGGGGTGGAGCAAGCCAGGCCTCAAACCACGACAAGCTCCAGCCAAAATGGCAGCCAAAATGCAGCCCACATCCGGGAGAATCTCAAGAGCAGGTGGTGGAGCAAGCCAGGCCTCAAACCACGAGAAGCTCCAGCCCAAAAGGCAGCCAAAATGCAGCCCACATCCAGGAGAATTTCAAGAGCAGGGGGTGGAGCAGGACAGGCCTCAAACCACGAGAATCTCCAGCCCAAAATGCAGCCAAAATCCAGCCCACGTCGGGGAGAATCTCAAGAGCAGGGGGTGGAGCAAGCCAGGCCTCAAACCACGAGAAGCTCCAGCCCAAAATGTAGCCAAAATCCAGCCCACATCCGGGAGAATCTCAAGAGCAGGGGGTGAAGCAAGCCAGGCCTCAAACCACGAGAAGCTCCAGCCCAAAAGGCAGCCAAAATCCAGCTCACATCCGGGAGAATATCAAGAGCAGGTGTTGGAGCAAGCCAGGGCTCAAACCACGAGAAGCTCCAGCCCAAAAGAAAGCCAAAATGCAGCCCACATCCAGGAGAATCTCAAGAGCAGGGGGTGGAGCAAGCCAGTCCTCAAACCTCGAGAAGCTCCAGCCCAAAATGCAGCCAAACTCCAGCCCACCTCCGTGAGAATCTCAAGAGCAGGGGGTGGAGCAAGCCAGGCCTCAAACCACGAGAAGCTCCAGCCCAAAATGCAGCCATAATCCAGCCGACATCTGGGAGAATCTCAAGAGTAGGGGGTGGAGCAAGCCAGGCCTCAAACCACGGGAAGCTCCAGTTCAAAAGGCAGCCAAAATGCAGCCCACCTCCGGGAGAATCTCAAGAGCAGGGGGTGGAGCAAGCCAGGCCTCAAACCACGAGAAGCTCCAGCCCAAAAGGCAGCCAAAATCCAGCCCACATGCGGGAGAATCTCAAGAGCAGGGGGTGGAGCAAGCCAGGCCTCAAACCACGAGAATCTCCAGCCCAAAAGGCAGCCACAATGCAGCCCACATCCGGGAGAATCTCAAGAGCAGGGGGTGGAGCAAGCCAGGCCTCAAACCACAAGATGATCCAGCCCAAAAGGCAGCCAAAATCCAGCTCACATCCGGGAGAATCTCAAGAGCAGGGGTTGGAGCAAGCCAGGGCTCAAACCACGAGAAGCTCCAGCCCAAAAGAAAGCCAAAATCCAGTCCACCTCTGGGAGAATCTCAAGAGCAGGGGTTGAAGCAAGCCAGGCCTCAAACCACGAGAATCTCCAGCCCAAAAGGCAGCCAAAATCCAGCTCACATCCGGGAGAATCTCAAGAGCAGGTGTTGGAGCAAGCCAGGCCTCAAACCACGAGAAGTTCCAACACAAAATGCAGCCAAAATCCAGCCCACATCCGGGAGAAAATCAAGAGCAGGGGGTGGAGCAAGCCAGGCCTCAAACCACGAGAAGCTCCAGCCCAAAATGCAGCCAAAATGCAGCCCACATCCGGGAGAATATCAAGAGCAGGGGTTGGAGCAAGCCAGGCCTCAAACCACGAGAAGCTCCAGCCCAAAAGAAAGCCAAAATCCAGCCCACATCCGGGAGAATCTCAAGAGCAGGGGGTGGAGCAAGCCAGGCCTCAAACCACGGGAAGCTCCAGCCCAAAAGAAAGCCAAAATGCAGCCCACCTCCGGGAGAATCTCAAGAGCAGGGGGTGGAGCAAGCCAGGCCTCAAACCACGACAAGCTCCAGCCAAAATGGCAGCCAAAAAGCAGCCCACATCCGGGAGAATCTCAAGAGCAGGTGGTGGAGCAAGCCAGGCCTCAAACCACGAGAAGCTCCAGCCCAAAAGGCAGCCAAAATGCAGCCCACATCCAGGAGAATTTCAAGAGCAGGGGGTGGAGCAGGACAGGCCTCAAACCACGAGAATCTCCAGCCCAAAATGCAGCCAAAATCCAGCCCACGTCGGGGAGAATCTCAAGAGCAGGGGGTGGAGCAAGCCAGGCCTCAAACCACGAGAAGCTCCAGCCCAAAATGTAGCCAAAATCCAGCCCACATCCGGGAGAATCTCAAGAGCAGGGGGTGAAGCAAGCCAGGCCTCAAACCACGAGAAGCCCCAGCCCAAAAGGCAGCCAAAATCCAGCTCACATCCGGGAGAATATCAAGAGCAGGTGTTGGAGCAAGCCAGGGCTCAAACCACGAGAAGCTCCAGCCCAAAAGAAAGCCAAAATGCAGCCCACATCCAGGAGAATCTCAAGAGCAGGGGGTGGAGCAAGCCAGTCCTCAAACCTCGAGAAGCTCCAGCCCAAAATGCAGCCAAACTCCAGCCCACCTCCGTGAGAATCTCAAGAGCAGGGGGTGGAGCAAGCCAGGCCTCAAACCACGAGAAGCTCCAGCCCAAAATGCAGCCATAATCCAGCCGACATCTGGGAGAATCTCAAGAGTAGGGGGTGGAGCAAGCCAGGCCTCAAACCACGGGAAGCTCCAGTTCAAAAGGCAGCCAAAATGCAGCCCACCTCCGGGAGAATCTCAAGAGCAGGGGGTGGAGCAAGCCAGGCCTCAAACCACGAGAAGCTCCAGCCCAAAAGGCAGCCAAAATCCAGCCCACATGCGGGAGAATCTCAAGAGCAGGGGGTGGAGCAAGCCAGGCCTCAAACCACGAGAAGCTCCAGCCCAAAATGCAGCCAAAATCCAGCCCACATCCGGGAGAAAATCAAGAGCAGGGGGTGGAGCAAGCCAGGCCTCAAACCAGGAGAAGCTCCAGCCCAAAATGGAGCCAAAATGCAGCCCACATCCGGGAGAATCTCAAGAGCAGGGGGTGGAGCAAGCCAGGCCTCAAACCACAAGATGATCCAGCCCAAAAGGCAGCCAAAATCAAGCTCACATCCGGGAGAATCTCAAGAGCAGGGGTTGGAGCAAGCCAGGGCTCAAACCACGAGAAGCTCCAGCCCAAAATGCAGCCAAAATCCAGACCATATGCGGGAGAATCTCAAGAGCAGGTGGTGGAGCAAGCCAGGCCTCAAACCAGGAGAAGCTCCAGCCCAAAATGTAGCCAAAATCCAGCCCACATCCGGGAGAATCTCAAGAGCAGGGGGTGAAGCAAGCCAGGCCTCAAACCACGAGAAGCTCCAGCCCAAAAGGCAGCCAAAATCCAGCTCACATCCGGGAGAATATCAAGAGTAGGTGTTGGAGCAAGCCAGGCCTCAAACCACGAGAAGCTCCAACTCAAAATGCAGCCAAAATCCAGCCCACATCGGGGAGAAAATCAAGAGCAGGGGGTGGAGCAAGCCAGGCCTCAAACCACGACAAGCTCCAGCCCAAATGGCAGCCAAAATCCAGACCATATGCGGGAGAATCTCAAGAGCAGGTGGTGGAGCAAGCCAGGCCTCAAACCACGAGAAGCTCCAGCCCAAAAGGCAGCCAAAATGCAGCCCACATCCAGGAGAATTTCAAGAGCAGGGGGTGGAGCAGGACAGGCCTCAAACCACGAGAATCTCCAGCCCAAAATGCAGCCAAAATCCAGCCCACGTCCGGGAGAAACTCAAGAGGAGGGGTTGGAGCAAGCCAGGCCTCAAACCACGAGAATGTCCAGCCCAAAAGGCAGCCACAATGCAGCCCACATCCGGGAGAATCTCAAGAGCAGGGGGTGGAGCAAGCCAGGCCTCAAACCACGAGAAGCTCCAGCCCAAAATTCATCCATAATCCAGCCCACATCCGGGAGAATATCAACAGCAGGGGGTGGAGCAAGCCAGGCCTCAAACCACGAGAAGCTCCAGCCCAAAATTCATCCATAATCCAGCCCACATCCGGGAGAATCTCAAGAGCAGGGGGTGGAGCAAGCCAGGCCTCAAACCACGAGAAGCTCCAGCCCAAAAGGCAGCCAAAATGCAGCCCACCTCCGGGAGAATATCAAGAGCAGGGGGTTCGAGCAAGCCAGGCCTCAAACCACGAGAAGCTCCAGCCCAAAAGGCAGCCAAAATCCAGCCCACCTCCGTGAGAATCTCAAGAGCAGGGTGAGGAGCAAGCCAGGCCTCAAACCACGAGAATGTCCAGCCCAGAAGGCAGCCACAATGCAGCCCACATCCGGGAGAATCTCAAGAGCAGGGGGTGGAGCAAGCCAGGCCTCAAACCTCGAGAAGCTCGAGCCCAAAATGCAGGCAAACTCCAGCCCACCTCCGGGAGAATCTCAAGAGCAGGGGGTGGAGCAAGCCAGGCCTCAAACCAGGAGAAGCTCCAGCCCAAAATTCATCCATAATCCAGCCCACATCCGGGAGAATATCAACAGCAGGGGGTGGAGCAAGCCAGGCCTCAAACCACGAGAAGCTCCAGCCCAAAATTCATCCATAATCCAGCCCACATCGGGGAGAATCTCAAGAGCAGGGGGTGGAGCAAGCCAGGCCTCAAACCAGGAGAAGCTCCAGCCCAAAAGGCAGCCAAAATGCAGCCCACCTCCGGGAGAATATCAAGAGCAGGGGGTTCGAGCAAGCCAGGCCTCAAACCACGAGAAGCTCCAGCCCAAAAGGCAGCCAAAATCCAGCCCACATCCGGGAGAATATCAAGAGCAGGGTGAGGAGGAAGGCAGGCCTCAAACCAGGAGAAGCTCCAGCCCAAAAGGCAGCCAAAACCCAGCCCACATCCGGGAGAATCTCAAGAGCAGGGGGTGGAGCAAGCCAGGCCTCAAACCACGAGAAACTCCAGCCCAAAAGGCAGCCAAAATGCAGCCCACATCCGTGAGAATCTCAAGAGCAGGGGCTGGAGCAAGCCAGGCCTCAAACCACGAGAAGCTCCAGCCCAAAAAGCAGCCAAACTCCAGCCCACCTCCGGGAGAATCTCAAGAGCAGGGGGTGGAGCAAGCCAGGCCTCAAACCACGAGAAGCTCCAGCCCAAAAGGCAGCCAAAATCCAGCACACATCCGGGATAAAATCAAGAGCAGGGGGTGGAGCAAGCCAGGCCTCAAACCACGAGAAGCTCCAGCCCAAAAGGCAGCCAAAATGCAGCCCACATCCGGGAGAATCTCAAGAGCAGGGGGTGGAGCAAGCCAGGCCTCAAACCACGAGAAGCCCCAGCCCAAAATGCAGTGAAAATGCAGCCCACATCTGGGAGAATCTCAAGAGCAGGGGGT
Organism: Rhynochetos jubatus; assembly: GCA_027574665.1. Taxonomy (NCBI): domain Eukaryota; kingdom Metazoa; phylum Chordata; class Aves; order Eurypygiformes; family Rhynochetidae; genus Rhynochetos; species Rhynochetos jubatus. Next base: position 3,189,813 of record CM050669.1, read on the forward strand.
GGAGCAAGCCAGGACTCAAACCACGAGAAGCTCCATCCCAAAAGGCAGCCATAATCCAGCCCACATCCGGGAGAATATCAACAGCAGGGGTTGGAGCAAGCCAGGGCTCAAACCACGAGAAGCTCCAGCCCAAAAGAAAGCCAAAATGCAGCCCACATCTGGGAGAATCTCAAGAGCAGGGGGTGGAGCAAGCCAGGCCTCAAACCACGAGAAGCTCCAGCCGAAATCGCAGCCAAAATCCAGACCATATGCGGGAGAATCTCAAGAGCAGGGGGTGGAGCAAGCCAGGCCTCAAACCAGGAGAAGCTCCAGCCCAAAAGGCAGCCAAAATGCAGCTCACATCCGGGAGAATATCAAGAGAAGGGGGTGGAGCAAACCAGGCCTCAAACCACGAGAAGCTCCAGCCCAAAAGGCAGCCAAAATCCAGCCCACATCCAGGAGAATCTCAAGAGCAGGGGGTGGAGCAAGCCAGGCCTCAAACCACGAGAAGCTCCAGCCCAAAAAGCAGCCAAAATGCAGCCCACATCCGGGAGAAACTCAAGAGCAGGGTGAGGAGGAAGGCATGCCTCAAACCACGAGAAGCTCCAGCCCAAAAGGCAGCCAAAATCCAGCCCACCTCCGGGAGAATATCAAGAGCAGGGTGAGGAGGAAGGCAGGCCTCAAACCAGGAGAAGCTCCAGCCCAAAAGGCAGCCAAAATCCAGCCCACATCCGGGAGAATCTCAAGAGCAGGGGGTGGAGCAAGCCAGGCCTCAAACCACGAGAAGCTCCAGCCCAAAAGGCAGCCAAACTCCAGCCCACATCCGTGAGAATCTCAAGAGCAGGGGGTGGAGCAAGCCAGGCCTCAAACCACGAGAAGCTCCAGCCCAAAAAGCAGCCAAAATGCAGCCCACATCCGGGAGAATCTCAAGAGCATGGGGTGGAGCAAGCCAGGCCTCAAACCACGACAAGCTCCAGCCCAAAATGCAGCCAAAATGCAGCCCACCTCCGGGAGAATATGAAGAGCAGTGGGTGGAGCAAGCCAGGCCTCAAACCACGAGAAGCTCCAGCCCAAAAGGCAGCCAAACTCCAGCCCACATCCAGTAGAATCTCAAGAGCAGGGGGTGGAGCAAGCCAGGCCTCAAACCACGAGAAGCTCCAGCTCAAAAGGCAGCCAAAATGCAGCCCACATCCAGGAGAATTTCAAGAGCAGGGGGTGGAGCAGGACAGGCCTCAAACCACGAGAATCTCCAGCCCAAAACGCAGCCAAAATCCAGCCCACGTCCGTGAGAATCTCAAGAGCAGGGGGTGGAGCAAGCCAGGCCTCAAACCAGGAGAAGCTCCAGCCCAAAATGTAGCCAAAATCCAGCCCACATCCGGGAGAATCTCAAGAGCAGGGGGTGAAGCAAGCCAGGGCTCAAACCACGAGAAGCTCCAGCCCAAAATGCAGCCAAAATCCAGCTCACATCCGGGAGAATATCAAGAGCAGGTGTTGGAGCAAGCCAGGCCTCAAACCACGAGAAGCTCCAGCCCAAAAGAAAGCCAAAATCCAGCCCACCTCCGTGAGAATCTCAAGAGCAGGGGGTGGAGCAAGCCAGGCCTCAAACCACGACAAGCTCCAGCCCAAAAGGCAGCCAAAATCCAGACCACATGCTGGAGAATCTCAAGAGCAGGGGGTGGAGCAAGCCAGGCCTCAAACCACGAGAAGCTCCAGCCCAAACGGCAGCCAAACTCCAGCCCACATCCGTGAGAATCTCAAGAGCAGGGGGTGGAGCAAGCCAGGCCTCAAACCACGAGAAGCTCCAGCCCAAAAAGCAGCCAAAATGCAGCCCACATCCGGGAGAATCTCAAGAGCATGGGGTGGAGCAAGCCAGGCCTCAAACCACGAGAATCTCCAGCCCAAAATGCAGCCAAAATGCAGCCCACATCCGGGAGAATATGAAGAGCAGTGGGTGGAGCAAGCCAGGCCTCAAACCACGAGAAGCTCCAGCCAAAATTCAGCCAAACTCCAGCCCACATCCAGCAGAATCTCAAGAGCAGGGGGTGGAGCAAGCCAGGCCTCAAACCACGAGAAGCTCCAGCTCAAAAGGCAGCCAAAATGCAGCCCACATCCAGGAGAATTTCAAGAGCAGGGGGTGGAGCAGGACAGGCCTCAAACCACGAGAATCTCCAGCCCAAAACGCAGCCAAAATCCAGCCCACGTCCGTGAGAATCTCAAGAGCAGGGGGTGGAGCAAGCCAGGCCTCAAACCAGGAGAAGCTCCAGCCCAAAATGTAGCCAAAATCCAGCCCACATCCGGGAGAATCTCAAGAGCAGGGGGTGAAGCAAGCCAGGGCTCAAACCACGAGAAGCTCCAGCCCAAAATGCAGCCAAAATCCAGCTCACATCCGGGAGAATATCAAGAGCAGGGGGTGGAGCAAGCCAGGCCTCAAACCACGAGAATCTCCAGCCCAAAAGGTAGCCAAAATCCAGACCACATGCTGGAGAATCTCAAGAGCAGGGGGTGGAGCAAGCCAGGCCTCAAACCACGAGAAGCTCCAGCCCAAACGGCAGCCAAACTCCAGCCCACATCCGGGAGAATCTCAAGAGCAGGGGGTGGAGCAAGCCAGGCCTCAAACCACGAGAAGCTCCAGCCCAAAAGGCAGCCAAAATCCAGCCCACATGCGGGAGAATCTCAAGAGGAGGGGTTGGAGCAAGGCAGGCCTCAAACCACGAGAATCTCCAGCCCAAAAGGCAGCCACAATGCAGCCCACATCCGGGAGAATCTCAAGAGCAGGGGTTGGAGCAAGCCAGGCCTCAAACCACAAGATGATCCAGCCCAAAAGGCAGCCAAAATCCAGCTCACATCCGGGAGAATCTCAAGAGCAGGGGTTGGAGCAAGCCAGGGCTCAAAACACGAGAATCTCCAGCCCAAAATAAAGCCAAAATCCAGCCCACCTCTGGGAGAATCTCAGGAGAAGGAGGTGGAGCAAGACAGGCCTCAAACCACGAGAAGCTCCAGCCCAAATGGCAGCCAAATTCCAGACCACATGCGGGAGAATCTCAAGAGCAGGGGGTGGAGCAAGCCAGCCCTCAAACCACGAGAAGCTCCAGCCCAAAAGGCAGCCACAATGCAGCCCACATCCGGGAGAATATCAAGAGCAGGGGGTGGAGCAAGCCAGGCCTCAAACCACGAGAAGCTCCAGCCCAAAAGGCAGCCAAAATGCAGCCCACCTCCGGGAGAATCTCAAGAGCAGGGGTTGGAGCAAGTCAGGGCTCAAACTACGAGAAGCTCCAGCCCAAAAGAAAGCCAAAATCCTGCCCACATCCAGGAGAATCTCAAGAGCAGGGGGTGGAGCAAGCCAGGCCTCAAACCTCGAGAAGCTCCAGCCCAAAATTCAGCCATAATCCAGCCCACATCCGGGAGAATATCAACAGCAGGGGTTGGAACAAGCCAGGGCTCAAACCACGAGAAGCTCCAGCCCAAAAGGCAGCCAAAATGCAGCCCACATAAGGGAGAATCTCAAGAGCAGGGGGTGGAGCAAGCCAGGCCTCAAACCACGACAAGCTCCAGCCCAAATGGCAGCCAAAATCCAGACCATATGCGGGAGAATCTCAAGAGCAGGGGGTGGAGCAAGCCAGGCCTCAAACCACGAGAAGCTCCAGCCCAAAAGGCAGCCAAAATCCAGCTCACATCCGGGAGAATATCAAGAGCAGGTGTTGGAGCAAGCCAGGGCTCAAACCATGAGAAGCTCCAGCCCAAAAGAAAGCCAAAATCCAGCCCACATCCGGGAGAATCTCAAGAGCAGGGGGTGGAGCAAGCCAGTCCTCAAACCTCGAGAAGCTCCAGCCCAAAATGCAGCCAAACTCCAGCCCACCTCCGTGAGAATCTCAAGAGCAGGGGGTGGAGCAAGCCAGGCCTCAAACCACGAGAAGCTCCAGCCCAAAAGGCAGCCATAATCCAGCCGACATCTGGGAGAATCTCAAGAGTAGGGGGTGGAGCAAGCCAGGCCTCAAACCACGAGAATCTCCAGCCCAAAAGGCAGCCAAAATCCAGACCACATGCTGGAGAATCTCAAGAGCAGGGGGTGGAGCAAGCCAGGCCTCAAACCACGAGAAGCTCCAGCCGAAACGGCAGCCAAACTCCAGCCCACATCCGGGAGAATCTCAAGAGCAGGGGGTGGAGCAAGCCAGGCCTCAAACCACGAGAAGCTCCAGCCCAAAACGCATCCACAATGCAGCCCACATCCGGGAGAATATCAAGAGCAGGGGGTGGAGCAAGCCAGGCATCAAACCACGAGAAGCTCCAGCCCAAAAGGCAGCCAAAATCCAGACCATATGCGGGAGAATCTCAAGAGCAGGGGGTGGAGCAAGCCAGGCCTCAAACCACGAGAAGCTCCAGCCCAAAAGGCAGCTAAAATCCAGCCCACATCCGGGAGAATCTCAAGAGCAGGGGGTGGAGCAAGCCAGGCCTCAAACCACGAGAAGCTCCAGCCCAAAAGGCAGCCAAAATGCAGCCCACGTCCGGGAGAATCTCAAGAGCAGGGGGTGGAGCAAGCCAGGCCTCAAACCACGAGAAGCTCCAGCCCAAAAGGCAGCCAAAATGCAGCCCACATCCGGGAGAATCTCAAGAGCAGGGGGTGGAGCAAGCCAGGCCTCAAACCACGAGAAGCCCCAGCCCAAAATGCAGTGAAAATGCAGCCCACATCTGGGAGAATCTCAAGAGCAGGGGGTGGAGCAAGCCAGGACTCAAACCACGAGAAGCTCCAGCCCAAAAGGCAGCCATAATCCAGCCCACATCCGGGACAATATCAACAGCAGGGGTTGGAGCAAGCCAGGCCTCAAACCACGAGAAGCTCCAGCCCAAAAGGCAGCCAAAATGCAGCCCACCTCCGGGAGAATCTCAAGAGCAGGGGGTGGAGCAAGCCAGGCCTCAAACCACGACAAGCTCCAGCCCAAATGGCAGCCAAAATCCAGACCATATGCGGGAGAATCTCAAGAGCAGGGGGTGGAGCAAGCCAGGCCTCAAACCACGAGAAGCTCCAGCCCAAAAGGCAGCTAAAATGCAGCCCACATCCGGGAGAATCTCAAGAGCAGGGGGTGGAGCAAGCCAGGCCTCAAACCACGAGAAGCTCCAGCCCAAAAGGCAGCCAAAATGCAGCCCACATCCGGGAGAAACTCAAGAGCAGGGTGAGGAGGAAGGCAGGCCTCAAACCAGGAGAAGCTCCAGCCCAAAAGGCAGCCAAAATCCAGCCCACCTCCGGGAGAATATCAAGAGCAGGGTGAGGAGGAAGGCAGGCCTCAAACCACGAGAAGCTCCAGCCCAATAGGCAGCCAAAATGCAGCCCACATCCGGGAGAATCTCAAGAGCAGGGGGTGGAGCAAGCCAGGCCTCAAACCACGAGAAGCTCCAGCCCAAAAGGCAGCCAAACTCCAGCCCACATCCGTGAGAATCTCAAGAGCAGGGGCTGGAGCAAGCCAGGCCTCAAACCACGAGAAGCTCCAGCCCAAAAATCAGCCAAAATGCAGCCCACATCCGTGAGAATCTCAAGAGCAGGGGGTGGAGCAAGCCAGGCCTCAAACCACGAGAAGCTCCAGCCCAAAATGCAGCCAAAATCCAGCCCACATCCAGGAGAATCTCAAGAGCAGGGGGTGGAGCAAGCCAGGCCTCAAACCACGAGAAGCTCCAGCCCAAAATGTAGCCAAAATCCAGTCCACATCCGGGAGAATCTCAAGAGCAGGGGGTGAAGCAAGCCAGGCCTCAAACCACGAGAAGCTCCAGCCCAAAAGGCAGCCAAAATCCAGCTCACATCCGGGAGAATATCAAGAGCAGGTGTTGGAGCAAGCCAGGGCTCAAACCATGAGTAGCTCCAGCCCAAAAGAAAGCCAAAATCCAGCCCACATCCGGGAGAATCTCAAGAGCAGGGGGTGGAGCAAGCCAGTCCTCAAACCTCGAGAAGCTCCAGCCCAAAATGCAGCCAAACTCCAGCCCACCTCCGTAAGAATCTCAAGAGCAGGGGGTGGAGCAAGCCAGGCCTCAAACCACGAGAAGCTCCAGCCCAAAAGGCAGCCATAATCCAGCCGACATCTGGGAGAATCTCAAGAGTAGGGGGTGGAGCAAGCCAGGCCTCAAACCACGAGAATCTCCAGCCCAAAAGGCAGCCAAAATCCAGACCACATGCTGGAGAATCTCAAGAGCAGGGGGTGGAGCAAGCCAGGCCTCAAACCACGAGAAGCTCCAGCCGAAACGGCAGCCAAACTCCAGCCCACATCCGGGAGAATCTCAAGAGCAGGGGGTGGAGCAAGCCAGGCCTCAAACCACGAGAAGCTCCAGCCCAAAAGGCAGCCAAAATCCAGACCACTTCCGGGAGAATCTCAAGAGCAGGGGGTGGAGCAAGTCAGGCCTCAAACCACGAGAAGCTCCAGCCCAAAACGCAGCCACAATGCAGCCCACATCCGGGAGAATATCAAGAGCAGGGGGTGGAGCAAGCCAGGCATCAAACCACGAGAAGCTCCAGCCCAAAAGGCAGCCAAAATCCAGCCCACATCCGGGAGAATCTCAAGAGCAGGGGTTGGAGCAAGCCAGGCCTCAAACCACGAGAAGCTCCAGCCCAAAAGGCAGCCACAATGCAGCCCACATCCGGGAGAATCTCAAGAGCAGGGGGTGGAGCAAGCCAGGGCTCAAACCACGAGAAGCTCCAGCCCAAAAGAAAGCCAAAATCCAGCCCACCTCTGGGAGAATTTCAAGAGAAGGGGTTGGAGCAAGACAGGCCTCAAACCACGAGAAGCTCCAGCCCAAATGGCAGCCAAAATCCAGACCACATGCGGGAGAATCTCAAGAGCAGGGGGTGGAGCAAGCCAGGCCTCAAACCACGAGAAGCTCCAGCCCAAAAGGCAGCCAAAATCCAGCCCACATCCGGGAGAAACTCAAGAGGAGGGGTTGGAGCAAGTCAGGGCTCAAACTACGAGAAGCTCCAGCCCAAAAGAAAGCCAAAATCCAGCCCACATCCAGGAGAATCTCAAGAGCAGGGGGTGGAGCAAGCCAGGCCTCAAACCTCGAGAAGCTCCAGCCCAAAATGCAGGCAAACTCCAGACCACCTCCGGGAGAATCTCAAGAGCAGGGGGTGGAGCAAGCCAGGCCTCAAACCACGAGAAGCTCCAGCCCAAAATTCATCCATAATCCAGCCCACATCCGGGAGAATCTCAACAGCAGGGGGTGGAGCAAGCCAGGCCTCAAACCACGAGAAGCTCCAGCCCAAAAGGCAGCCAAAATGCAGCCCACCTCCGGGAGAATATCAAGAGCAGGGGGTTCGAGCAAGCCAGGCCTCAAACCACGAGAAGCTCCAGCCCAAAAGGCAGCCAAAATCCAGCCCACATCCGGGAGAATATCAAGAGCAGGGTGAGGAGGAAGGCAGGCCTCAAACCAGGAGAAGCTCCAGCCCAAAAGGCAGCCGAAATCCAGCCCACATCCAGGAGAATCTCAAAAGCAGGGGGTGGAGCAAGCAAGGCCTCAAACCACGAGAAGATCCATCCCAATAGGTAGGCAAAATGCAGCCCACATCTGGGAGAATCTCAAGAGCAGGGGTTGGAGCAAGCCAGGCCTGAAACCACGAAAACCTAAAGCCTAAAAGGCAGCCAAAATGCAGCCCACATCCGGGAGAATATCAAGAGCAGGGGGTGGAGCAAGCCAGGCCTCAAACCACGAGAATCTCCAGCCCAAAATGCAGCTAAAATCCAGCCCACATCCAGGAGAATCTCAAGAGCAGGGGGTGGAGCAAGCCAGGCCTCAAACCATGAGAAGCTCCAGCCCAAAAGGCAGCCAAAATGCAGCCCACATCCGGGAGAATCTCAAGAGCAGGGGTTGGAGCAAGCCAGGCCTCAAACCACGAGAAGCTCCAGCCAAAATTCAGCCAATATCCAGCCCACCTCCGGGAGAATCTCAAGAGCAGGGGGTGGAGCAAGCCAGGCCTCAAACCATGAGAAGCTCCAGCCCAAAAGGCAGCCAAAATGCAGCCCACATCCGGGAGAATCTCAAGAGCAGGGGGTGGAGCAAGCCAGGCCTCAAACCACGAGAACTCCAGCCCAAAAGGCAGCCAAAATGCAGCCCACATCTGGGAGAATATCAAGAGCAGGGGGTGGAGCAAGCCAGGCCTCAAACCACGAGAAGTTCCAGCCCAAAATTAAGCCAACAGCCAGCCCACATCCGGGAGAAACTCAAGAACAGGGGGTGGAGCAAGCCAGGCCTCAAACCACGAGAAGCTCCAGCCAAAAGGCAGCCAAAATCCAGGCCACATCCGGGAGAATCTCAAGAGCAGGGGGTGGAGCAAGCCAGGCCTCAAACCACGAGAAGCTCCAGCCCAAAAGGCCGCCAAGCTCCAGCCCACATCCGGGAGAATCTCAAGAGCAGGGGGTGGAGCAAGCCAGGCCTCAAACCCCAAGAACCTCCAGCCCAAAAGGCAGCCAAAATGCAGCCCACATCCAGGAGAATATTAAGAGCAGGGCGTGGAGCAAGCCAGGCCTCAAACCACGAGAAGCTCCAGCCCAAAAGGCAGCCAAAATCCAGCCCACATCCGGGAGAATATCAAGAGCAGGGGGTGGAGCAAGCCAGGCCTCAAACCACGAGAAGCTCCAGCCCAAAAGGCAGCCAAAATGCAGCCCACATGCGGGAGAATATCAAGAGCAGGGGGTGGAGCAAGCCAGGCCTCAAACCACGAGAACCTCCAGCCCAAAAGGCAGCCAAAATGCAGCCCACATCCGGGAGAATCTCAAGAGCAGGGGGTGGAGCAAGCCAGGCCTCAAACCACGAGAAGCTCCAGCCCAAAATGCAGCCAAAATCCAGCCCAACTCCCGGAGAATCTCAAGAGCAGGGGGTGGAGCAAGCCAGGCCTCAAACCACGAGAAGCTCCATCCCAATAGGTAGGCAAAATGCAGCCCACATCTGGGAGAATCTCAAGAGCAGGGGTTGGAGCAAGCCAGGCCTGAAACCACGAAAACCTAAAGCCCAAAATGCAGCCAAAATGCAGCCCACATCCGGGAGAATATCAAGAGCAGGGGGTGGAGCAAGCCAGGCCTCAAACCACGAGAAGCTCCAGCCCAAAATGCAGCCAAAATCCAGCCCACATCCAGGAGAATCTCAAGAGCAGGGGGTGGAGCAAGCCAGGCCTCAAACCACGAGAAGCTCCAGTCCAAAAGGCAGCCAAAATGCAGCCCATATCCGGGAGAATCTCAAGAGCAGGGGGTGGAGAAAGCCAGGCCTCAAACCCCGAAAAGCTGAAGCCCAAAATGCAGCCAAAATGCAGCCCACATCCGGGAGAATATCAAGATCAGGGGTTGGAGCAAACCAAGCCTCAAACCATGAGAAGCTCCAGCCCAAAAGGCAGCCAAAATCCAGACCCTATCCGGGAGAATTTCAAGAGCAGGGGGTGGAGCAAGCCAGGCCTCAAACCACGAGAAGTTCCAGCCCAAAATTAAGCCAACAGCCAGCCCACATCCGGGAGAAACTCAAGAACAGGGGGTGGAGCAAGCCAGGCCTCAAACCACGAGAAGTTCCAGCCCAAAATTAAGCCAACAGCCAGCCCACATCCGGGAGAAACTCAAGAGCAGGGGGTGGAGCAAGCCAGGCCTCAAACCCCAAGAACCTCCAGCCCAAAAGGCAGCCAAAATGCAGCCCACATCCAGGAGAATATTAAGAGCAGGGCGTGGAGCAAGCCAGGCCTCAAACCACGAGAAGCTCCAGCCCAAAAGGCAGCCAAAATCCAGCCCACATCCGGGAGAATCTCAAGAGCAGGGGGTGGAGCAAGCCAGGCCTCAAACCACGAGAAGTTCCAGCCCAAAATGCAGCCAAAATGCAGCCCACATGCGGGAGAATATCAAGAGCAGGGGGTGGAGCAAGCCAGGCCTCAAACCACGAGAACCTCCAGCCCAAAAGGCAGCCAAAATGCAGCCCACATCCGGGAGAATCTCAAGAGCAGGGGGTGGAGCAAGCCAGGCCTCAAACCACGAGAAGCTCCAGCCCAAAATGCAGCCAAAATGCAGCCCACATCCGGGAGAATCTCAAGAGCAGGGGGTGGAGCAAGCCAGGCCTCAAACCACGAGAAGCTCCAGCCCAAAAGGCAGCCAAAATCCAGCCCAACTCCCGGAGAATCTCAAGAGCAGGGGGTGGAGCAAGCCAGGCCTCAAACCACGAGAAGCTCCATCCCAATAGGTAGGCAAAATGCAGCCCACATCTGGGAGAATCTCAAGAGCAGGGGTTGGAGCAAGCCAGGCCTGAAACCACGAAAACCTAAAGCCCAAAATGCAGCCAAAATGCAGCCCACATCCGGGAGAATATCAAGAGCAGGGGGTGGAGCAAGCCAGGCCTCAAACCACGAGAAGCTCCAGCCCAAAATGCAGCCAAAATCCAGCCCACATCCAGGAGAATCTCAAGAGCAGGGGGTGGAGCAAGCCAGGCCTCAAACCACGAGAAGCTCCAGTCCAAAAGGCAGCCAAAATGCAGCCCATATCCGGGAGAATCTCAAGAGCAGGGGGTGGAGAAAGCCAGGCCTCAAACCCCGAAAAGCTGAAGCCCAAAATGCAGCCAAAATGCAGCCCACATCCGGGAGAATATCAAGATCAGGGGTTGGAGCAAACCAAGCCTCAAACCATGAGAAGCTCCAGCCCAAAAGGCAGCCAAAATCCAGACCCTATCCGGGAGAATTTCAAGAGCAGGGGGTGGAGCAAGCCAGGCCTCAAACCACGAGAAGTTCCAGCCCAAAAGGCAGCCAAAATCCAGCCCACCTCCGGGAGAATATCAAAAGCAGGTGGTGGAGCAAGCCAGGCCTCAAACCACGAGAAGCTCCAGCCCAAAAGGCAGCCAAAATCCAGCCCATATCCGGGAGAATATCAAGAGCAGGGGGTGGAGCAAACCAGGTCCCAAACCACGAGGAGCTCCAGCCAAAAAGGCAGCCAAAATGCAGCCCACATCCGGGAGAATCTCAAGAGCAGGGGGTGGAGCAAGCCAGGCCTCAAACCTCAATAAGCTCCAGCCCAAAAGGCAGCCAAAATCCAGCCCACATCCAGGAGAATCTCAAGAGCAGGGGGTGGAGCAAGCCAGGCCACAAACCACGAGAAGCTGAAGCCGAAAAAGCAGCCAAAATGCAGCCCACATCCGGGAGAATATTAAGAGCAGGGGGTGGAGCAAGCCAGGCCTCAAACCACGAGAAGCTAGACCCCAAAAGGCAGCCAAAATCCAGCCCACCTCCGGGAGAATATAAAGAGCAGGGGGTGGAGGAAGCCAGGCCTCAAAACCCGAGAACTCTAACCCAAAAGGCAGCCAAAAGCCAGCCCACATCCGGGAGAATCTCAAGAACAGGGGGTGGAGCAATCCATGCCTCAAACCTCGAAAAGCTCCAGCCCAAAAGGCAGCCAAAATGCAGCCCACATCCGGGAGAATCTCAAGAGCAGGGGGTGGAGCAAGCCAGGCCCCAAACCACAAGAAGCTCCAGCCCAAAAGGCAGCCAAAATGCAGCCCACATCCGGGAGAATCTCAAGAGCAGGGGGTGGAGGAAGCCAGGCCTCAAACCACGAGAAGCTCCAGCCCAAAAAGCTGCCAAAATTCAGCCCACATCCAGGAGAATCTCAAGAGCAGGGGGTGGAGCAAGCCTGGCCTCAAACCACGAGAAGCTCCAGCCCTAAAGGCAGCCAAAATGCAGCCCACATCCAGGAGAATCTCAAGAGCAGGGGGTGGAGCAAGCCAGGCCTCAAACCACGAGAAGCTCCAGCCCAAAAGGCAGCCAAAATGCAGCCCACATCCGGGAGAATCTCAAGAGCAGGGGTTGGAGCAAGCCAGGCCTCAAACCACGAGAAGCTCCAGCCCTAAAGGCAGTAAAAATGCAGCCCTACATCTGGGAGAATCTCAAGAGCAGGGAGTGGAGCAAGCCAGGCCTGAAACCACGAGGAGCTCCAGCCCAAAATGCAGCCAAAAGCCAGCAAACATCCGGGAGAGTCTCAAAAGCAGGGGCTGGAGGAAGCCAGGCCTCAAACCACCAGAAGCTCCAGCCCAAAAGGCAGCCAAAATCCAGCCCAACTGCGGGAGAATATGAAGAGCAGGGGGTGGAGCAAACCAGGCCTGAAACCACGAGATGCTCCAGCCCAAAGGGCAGCCAAAATGCAGCCCACATCCAGGAGAATCTCAAGAACAGGGGGTGGATCAAGCCAGGCCTCAAACCACGAGAAGCACCAGATAAAAAGTCAGACAAAAATGCAGCCCACTTCGGGGAGAATCTCAAGAGCAGGGGGTGGAGGAAGCCAGGCCTCAAACCACGAGAATATCCAGCCCAAAATGCAGCCAAAATCCAGCCCACATCCGGGAGAATTAAAAGAACAGGGGGTGGACGAAGCCAGGCCTCTAACCACGAGCAGCACCAGCCCAAAATGCAGCCAAAATGCAACCCACATCCGGGAGAATCTCAAGAGCAGGGGGTGGAGCAAGGCAGGCCTCAAACCACGAAAACCTAAAACCCCAAAAAGGCAGCCAAACTGCAGCCCACCTCCCGGAGAATATCAAGAGCAGGGGGTGGAGCAAGCCAGGCCTCAAACCACGAGAAGCTCCAGCCCAAAATGCAGCCAAAATGCAGCCCACATCCAGGAGAATCTCAAGAGCAGGGTATGAAGCAAGCCAGGCCACAAACCACGAGAAGTTCCAGCCCAAAAGGCAGCCAAAATGCAGCCCACATGCAGGACAATCTCAAGAGCAGGGGGTGGAGCAAGCCAGGCCTCAAACCACTAGAAGCTCCAGTCCAAGAATTAGCCAAAATGCAGCCCACATCCGGGAGAATCTCAAGAGCAGGTGGTGGAGCAAACGAGGCCTCAAACCACGAGAACCTCCAGCCCAAAAGGCAGCCAAAATGCAGCCCACATCCGGGAGAATATCAAGAGCAGGGGTTGGAGCAAGCCAGGCCTCAAACCACGAGAAGCTCCAGCCCAAAAGGCAGCCAAAATGCAGCCCACATCCGGGAGAATATCAAGAGCAGGGGGTGGAGCAAGCCAGGCCTCAAACCACGAGAAGCTCCAGCCCAAAAGGCAGCCAAAATGCAGCCCACATCCGGGAGAATATCAAGAGCAGGGGGTGCAGAAAGCCAGGCCTCAAACCACGAGAAGCTCCAGCCCAAAATGCAGCCAAAATGCAGACCACATCTGGGAGAATCTCAAGAGCAGGGGGTGGAGCAAGCCAGGCCTCAAACCACAAGAAGGTCCAGCCCAAAAAGGCAGCCAAAATGCAGCCCACATGCGGGAGAATCTCAAGAGCAGGGGGTGGAGCAAGCCAGGCCTCAAACCCCGAGAACCTCCAGCCCAAAATGCAGCCAAAATGCAGCCCACATCCAGGAAAATCTCAAGAGCAGGGGGTGGAACAAGGCAGGCCTCAAACCACAAGAAGCTCCAGCCCAAAAGGCAGCCAAAATCCAGCCCACATCCGAGAGAATCTCAAGAGCAGGGGGTGGAGCAAGCCAGGCTTCGAGCCTCAGAAACCTCCAGGCCAAAAGGCAGCCAAAATGCAGCCCACATCTGGGAGAATCTCAAGAGCAGGGGGTGGAGCAAGCCAGGACTCAAACCACGAGAAGCTCCAGCCCAAAAGGCAGCCATAATCCAGCCCACATCCGGGACAATATCAACAGCAGGGGTTGGAGCAAGCCAGGCCTCAAACCACGAGAAGCTCCAGCCCAAAAGGCAGTCAAAATGCAGCCCACATCCGGGAGAATCTCAAGAGCAGGGGGTGGAGCAAGCCAGGCTTCGAGCCTGAGAAACCTCCAGCCCAAAAGGCAGCCGAAATGCAGCCCACATCCGGGAGAATCTCAAGAGCAGGGCGTGGAGCAAGCCAGGCCTCAAACCAGGAGAAGCTCCAGCCCAAGAATCAGCCAAAATGCAGCCCACATCCAAGAGAATTTCAAGAGCAGGGGGTGGAGCAAGCCAGGCCTCAAACCACAAAAATCTCCTGCCGAAAAGCAGCCAAAACGCAGCCCATATCCGGGAGAATCTCAAGAGCAGGGGGTGGAGCAAGCCAGGCCTCAAACCACGAAAAGCTGCAGCCCAAAAGGCAGCCAAAATGCAGCCCACATCCGGGAGAATATCAAGAGCAGGGGGTGGGGCAAGCCAGGCCTTAAACCACGAGAAGCTGAAGCCCAAAAGGCAGCCAAAATGCAGCCCACATCCAGGAAAATATCAAGAGCAGGGGTTGGAGCAAGCCAGGCCTCAAACCACGAGAAGCTCCAGCCAAAATTCAGCCAATATCCAGCCCACCTCCGGGAGAATCTCAAGAGCAGGGGGTGGAGCAAGCCAGGCCTCAAACCACGAGAAGCTCCAGCTCAAAAGGCAGCCAAAATGCAGCCCACATCCAGGAGAATTTCAAGAGCAGGGGGAGGAGCAGGACAGGCCTCAAACCACGAGAATCTCCAGCCCAAAATGCAGCCAAAATGCAGCCCACATCCGGGAGAATCTCAAGAGCAGGGGGTGGAGCAAGCCAGGCCTCAAACCACGAGAAGCTCCAGCCCAAAAGGCAGCCAAAATGCAGCCCACATCCGGGAGAATCTCAGGAGCAGGGGGTGGAGCAAGCCAGGCCTCAAACCACGAGAAGCTCCAGCCCAAAATGCAGCCAAAATGCAGCCCACATCCAAGAGAATTTCAAGAGCAGGGGGTGGAGCAAGCCAGGCTTCAAACCACAAAAAATCTCCTGCCGAAAAGGCAGCCAAAATCCAGGCCACTTCGGGGAGAATCTCAAGAGCAGGGGGTGGAGCAAGCCAGGCCTCAAACCACGAGAAGCTCCAGCCCAAAAGGCAGCCAAAATGCAGCCCACCTCCAGGAGAATCTCAAGAGCAGAAGGTGGAGCAAGCCAGGCCTCAAACCACGAGAAGCTCCAGCCCAAAAGGCAGCCAAAATCCAGCCCACATCCGGGAGAATATCAAGAGCAGGGGTTGGAGCAAGCCAGGCCTCAAACCACAAGAAGCTCCAGCCCAAAAGGCAGCCAAAATGCAGTCCAAATCTGGGAGAATATCAAGAGCAGGGGGTGGAGCAAGCCAGGCCTCAAACCACGAGAAGCTCCAGCCAAAATTCAGCCAATATCCAGCCCACCTCCGGGAGAATCTCAAGAGCAGGGGGTGGAGCAAGCCAGGCCTCAAACCATGAGAAGCTCCAGCCCAAAAGGCAGCCAAAATGCAGCCCACATCCGGGAGAATCTCAAGAGCAGGGGGTGGAGCAAGCCAGGCCTCAAACCATGAGAAGCTCCAGCCCAAAAGGCAGCCAAAATGCAGCCCACATCCGGGAGAATCTCAAGAGCAGGGGGTGGAGCAAGCCAGGCCTCAAACCACGAGAAGCTCCAGCCCAAAAGGCAGCCAAAATGCAGCCCACATCTGGGAGAATATCAAGAGCAGGGGGTGGAGCAAGCCAGGCCTCAAACCACGAGAAGATCCATCCCAATAGGTAGGCAAAATGCAGCCCACATCTGGGAGAATCTCAAGAGCAGGGGGTGGAGCAAGCCAGGCCTCAAACCACGAGAATCTCCAGCCCAAAATGCAGCTAAAATCCAGCCCACATCCAGGAGAATCTCAAGAGCAGGGGGTGGAGCAAGCCAGGCCTCAAACCATGAGAAGCTCCAGCCCAAAAGGCAGCCAAAATGCAGCCCACATCCGGGAGAATCTCAAGAGCAGGGGGTGGAGAAAGCCAGGCCTCAAACCCCGAAAAGCTGAAGCCCAAAATGCAGCCAAAATGCAGCCCACATCCGGGAGAATATCAAGATCAGGGGTTGGAGCAAGCCAAGCCTCAAACCACGAGAAGCTCCAGCCCAAAAGGCAGCCAAAATCCAGACAATATCCGGGAGAATTTCAAGAGCAGGGGGTGGAGCAAGCCAGGCCTCAAACCACGAGAAGTTCCAGCCCAAAATTAAGCCAACAGCCAGCCCACATCCGGGAGAAACTCAAGAACAGGGGGTGGAGCAAGCCAGGCCTCAAACCACGAGAAGCTCCAGCCAAAAGGCAGCCAAAATCCAGGCCACATCCGGGAGAATCTCAAGAGCAGGGGGTGGAGCAAGCCAGGCCTCAAACCACGAGAAGCTCCAGCCCAAAAGGCCGCCAAGCTCCAGCCCACATCCGGGAGAATCTCAAGAGCAGGGGGTGGAGCAAGCCAGGCCTCAAACCCCAAGAACCTCCAGCCCAAAAGGCAGCCAAAATGCAGCCCACATCCAGGAGAATATTAAGAGCAGGGCGTGGAGCAAGCCAGGCCTCAAACCACGAGAAGCTCCAGCCCAAAAGGCAGCCAAAATCCAGCCCACATCCGGGAGAATATCAAGAGCAGGGGGTGGAGCAAGCCAGGCCTCAAACCACGAGAACCTCCAGCCCAAAAGGCAGCCAAAATGCAGCCCACATGCGGGAGAATATCAAGAGCAGGGGGTGGAGCAAGCCAGGCCTCAAACCACGAGAACCTCCAGCCCAAAAGGCAGCCAAAATGCAGCCCACATCCGGGAGAATCTCAAGAGCAGGGGGTGGAGCAAGCCAGGCCTCAAACCACGAGAAGCTCCAGCCCAAAATGCAGCCAAAATGCAGCCCACATCCGGGAGAATCTCAAGAGCAGGGGGTGGAGCAAGCCAGGCCTCAAAACACGAGAAGCTCCAGCCCAAAAGGCAGCCAAAATCCAGCCCAACTCCCGGAGAATCTCAAGAGCAGGGGGTGGAGCAAGCCAGGCCTCAAACCACGAGAAGCTCCATCCCAATAGGTAGGCAAAATGCAGCCCACATCTGGGAGAATCTCAAGAGCAGGGGTTGGAGCAAGCCAGGCCTGAAACCACGAAAACCTAAAGCCCAAAATGCAGCCAAAATGCAGCCCACATCCGGGAGAATCTCAAGAGCAGGGGGTGGAGCAAGCCAGGCCTCAAACCACGAGAAGCTCCAGCCCAAAATGCAGCCAAAATGCAGCCCACATCCAGGAGAATCTCAAGAGCAGGGGGTGGAGCAAGCCAGGCCTCAAACCACGAGAAGCTCCAGTCCAAAAGGCAGCCAAAATGCAGCCCATATCCGGGAGAATCTCAAGAGCAGGGGGTGGAGAAAGCCAGGCCTCAAACCCCGAAAAGCTGAAGCCCAAAATGCAGCCAAAATGCAGCCCACATCCGGGAGAATATCAAGATCAGGGGTTGGAGCAAACCAAGCCTCAAACCATGAGAAGCTCCAGCCCAAAAGGCAGCCAAAATCCAGACCCTATCCGGGAGAATTTCAAGAGCAGGGGGTGGAGCAAGCCAGGCCTCAAACCACGAGAAGTTCCAGCCCAAAATTAAGCCAACAGCCAGCCCACATCCGGGAGAAACTCAAGAACAGGGGGTGGAGCAAGCCAGGCCTCAAACCACGAGAAGTTCCAGCCCAAAATTAAGCCAACAGCCAGCCCACATCCGGGAGAAACTCAAGAACAGGGGGTGGAGCAAGCCAGGCCTCAAACCACGAGAAGCTCCAGCCCAAAAGGCAGCCAAAATCCAGCCCACCTCCGGGAGAATATCAAAAGCAGGTGGTGGAGCAAGCCAGGCCTCAAACCACGAGAAGCTCCAGCCCAAAAGGCAGCCAAAATCCAGCCCATATCCGGGAGAATATCAAGAGCAGGGGGTGGAGCAAACCAGGTCCCAAACCACGAGAAGCTCCAGCCAAAAAGGCAGCCAAAATGCAGCCCACATCCGGGAGAATCTCAAGAGCAGGGGGTGGAGCAAGCCAGGCCTCAAACCTCAATAAGCTCCAGCCCAAAAGGCAGCCAAAATCCAGCCCACATCCAGGAGAATCTCAAGAGCAGGGGGTGGAGCAAGCCAGGCCACAAACCACGAGAAGCTGAAGCCGAAAAAGCAGCCAAAATGCAGCCCACATCCGGGAGAATATTAAGAGCAGGGGGTGGAGCAAGCCAGGCCTCAAACCACGAGAAGCTAGACCCCAAAAGGCAGCCAAAATCCAGCCCACCTCCGGGAGAATATAAAGAGCAGGGGGTGGAGGAAGCCAGGCCTCAAAACCCGAGAACTCTAACCCAAAAGGCAGCCAAAAGCCAGCCCACATCCGGGAGAATCTCAAGAACAGGGGGTGGAGCAATCCATGCCTCAAACCTCGAAAAGCTCCAGCCCAAAAGGCAGCCAAAATGCAGCCCACATCCGGGAGAATCTCAAGAGCAGGGGGTGGAGCAAGCCAGGCCCCAAACCACAAGAAGCTCCAGCCCAAAAGGCAGCCAAAATGCAGCCCACATCCGGGAGAATCTCAAGAGCAGGGGGTGGAGGAAGCCAGGCCTCAAACCACGAGAAGCTCCAGCCCAAAAAGCTGCCAAAATTCAGCCCACATCCAGGAGAATCTCAAGAGCAGGGGGTGGAGCAAGCCTGGCCTCAAACCACGAGAAGCTCCAGCCCTAAAGGCAGCCTAAAATGCAGCCCACATCCAGGAGAATCTCAAGAGCAGGGGGTGGAGCAAGCCAGGCCTCAAACCACGAGAAGCTCCAGCCCAAAAGGCAGCCAAAATGCAGCCCACATCCGGGAGAATCTCAAGAGCAGGTGTTGGAGCAAGCCAGGCCTCAAACCACGAGAAGCTCCAGCCCTAAAGGCAGTAAAAATGCAGCCCTACATCTGGGAGAATCTCAAGAGCAGGGAGTGGAGCAAGCCAGGCCTGAAACCACGAGGAGCTCCAGCCCAAAATGCAGCCAAAAGCCAGCAAACATCCGGGAGAGTCTCAAAAGCAGGGGCTGGAGGAAGCCAGGCCTCAAACCACCAGAAGCTCCAGCCCAAAAGGCAGCCAAAATCCAGCCCAACTGCGGGAGAATATGAAGAGCAGGGGGTGGAGCAAACCAGGCCTGAAACCACGAGATGCTCCAGCCCAAAGGGCAGCCAAAATGCAGCCCACATCCAGGAGAATCTCAAGAACAGGGGGTGGATCAAGCCAGGCCTCAAACCACGAGAAGCACCAGATAAAAAGTCAGACAAAAATGCAGCCCACTTCGGGGAGAATCTCAAGAGCAGGGGGTGGAGGAAGCCAGGCCTCAAACCAGGAGAAGCTCCAGCCCAAAATGCAGCCAAAATCCAGCCCACATCCGGGAGAATTAAAAGAACAGGGGGTGGACGAAGCCAGGCCTCTAACCACGAGCAGCACCAGCCCAAAATGCAGCCAAAATGCAACCCACATCCGGGAGAATCTCAAGAGCAGGGGGTGGAGCAAGGCAGGCCTCAAACCACGAAAACCTAAAACCCCAAAAAGGCAGCCAAACTGCAGCCCACCTCCCGGAGAATATCAAGAGCAGGGGGTGGAGCAAGCCAGGCCTCAAACCACGAGAAGCTCCAGCCCAAAATGCAGCCAAAATGCAGCCCACATCCAGGAGAATCTCAAGAGCAGGGTATGAAGCAAGCCAGGCCACAAACCACGAGAAGTTCCAGCCCAAAAGGCAGCCAAAATGCAGCCCACATGCAGGACAATCTCAAGAGCAGGGGGTGGAGCAAGCCAGGCCTCAAACCACTAGAAGCTCCAGTCCAAGAATTAGCCAAAATGCAGCCCACATCCGGGAGAATCTCAAGAGCAGGTGGTGGAGCAAACGAGGCCTCAAACCACGAGAACCTCCAGCCCAAAAGGCAGCCAAAATGCAGCCCACCTCCGGGAGAATCTCAAGAGCAGGGGGTGGAGCAAGCCAGGCTTCGAGCCTCAGAAACCTCCAGGCCAAAAGGCAGCCAAAATGCAGCCCACATCCGGGAGAATCTCAAGAGCAGGGCGTGGAGCAAACCAGGCCTCAAACCACGAGAAGGTCCACCCCAAAAAGACAGCCAAAATGCAGCCCACATCCGGGAGAATCTCAAGAGCAGGGGGTGGAGCAAGCCAGGCCACAAACCACGAGAACCTCCAGCCCAAAAGGCAGCCAAAATGCAGCCCACCTCCGGGAGAATCTCAAGAGCAGGGGGTGGAGCAAGCCAGGCCTCAAACCACGAGAAGCTCCAGCCCAAAAGGCAGCCAAAATGCAGCCCACATCCGGGACAATATCAAGAGCAGGGGGTGGAGCAAGCCAGGCCTCAAACCTCGAGAAGCTCCAGCCCAAAAGGCAGCCAAAATGCAGCCCACATCCAGGAGAATATCAAGAGCAGGGGTTGGAGCAAGCCAGGCCTCAAACCACAAGAAGCTCCAGCCCAAAAGGCAGCCAAAATGCAGTCCAAATCTGGGAGAATATCAAGAGCAGGGGGTGGAGCAAGCCAGGCCTCAAACCACTAGAAGCTCCAGCCCAAAATGCAGCCAAAATGCAGCCCACTTCCGGGAGAATCTCAAGAGCAGGGGGTGGAGCAAGCCAGGCCTCAAACCACGAGAAGCTCCAGCCCAAAATGCAGCCAAAATGCAGCCCACATCCGGGAGAATATCCAGAGCAGGAGGTGGAGCAAGCCAGGCCTCAAACCATGAGAAGCTCCAGCCCAAAAGGCAGCCAAAATCCAGCCCATATCCGGGAGAATCTCAAGAGCAGGGGGTGGAGAAAGCCAGGCCTCAAACCACTAGAAGCTCCAGCCCAAAATGCAGCCAAAATGCAGCCCACATCCGGGAGAATCTCAAGAGCAGGGGGTGGAGCAAGCCAGGCCCCAAACCACGAGAAGCTCCAGCCCAAAAGGCAGTCAAAATGCAGCCCACATCCGGGAGAATATCAAGAGCAGGGGGTGGAGAAAGACAGGCCTCAAACCACGAGAAGCTCCAGCCCAAAATGCAGCCAAACTCCAGCGCACATCCGGGAGAATATCAAGAGCAGGGCGTGGAGCAAGCCAGGCCTCAAACCACGAGAAGCTCCAGCCCAAAAGGAAGACAAAATCCAGCACACCTCCGGGAGAATCTCAAGAGCAGGGGGTGGAGCAAGCCAGGCCTCAAACCACGAGAAGCTCCAGCCCAAAATGCAGCCAAAATGCAGCCCAAGTCCGGGAGAATCTCAAGAGCAGGGGGTGGAGCAAGCCAGGCCCCAAACCACGAGAAGCTCCATCCCAAAATGCAGTCAAATTCCAGCCCACGTCCGGGAGAATCTCAAGAGCAGGTGGTGGAGTAAGCCAGGCCTCAAACCACGAAAAGCTGCAGCCCAA
Organism: Rhynochetos jubatus; assembly: GCA_027574665.1. Taxonomy (NCBI): domain Eukaryota; kingdom Metazoa; phylum Chordata; class Aves; order Eurypygiformes; family Rhynochetidae; genus Rhynochetos; species Rhynochetos jubatus. The sequence continues at coordinate 3,210,833 of CM050669.1, forward strand.
AAGGCAGCCAAAATCCAGCCCACATCCGGGAGAATCTCAAGAGCAGGGGGTGGAGCAAGCCAGGCCTCAAACCACGAGAAGCTCCAGCCCAAAAGGCAGCCAAAATCCAGGCCACATCCAGGAAAATATCAAGAGCAGGGGGTGGAGCAAGCCAGGCCTCAAACCACGAGAAGCTCCAGCCCAAAAGGGAGCCAAAATCCAGCCCACATCCGGGAGAATCTCAAGAGCAGGGGGTGGAGCAAGCCAGGCCTCAAACCCCAAGAACCTCCAGCCCAAAAGGCAGCCAAAACACAGCCCACATCCGGGAGAATCTCAAGAGCAGGGGTTGGAGCAAGCCAGGCCTCAAACCACAAGAAGCTCCAGCCCAAAAGGCAGCCAAAATGCAGTCCAAATCTGGGAGAATATCAAGAGCAGGGGGTGGAGCAAGCCAGGCCTCAAACCACGAGAAGCTCCTGCCCGAAAGGCAGCCAAAATCCAGCCCACATCTGGGAGAATCTCAGGAGCAGGGGGTGGAGCAAGCCAGGCCTCAAACCACGAGAAGCTCCAGCCCAAAAGGCAGCCAAAATGCAGCCCACATCCAAGAGAATCTCAAGAGCAGGGGGTGGAGCAAGCCAGGCCTCAAACCACAAAAATCTCCTGCCGAAAAGCAGCCAAAACGCAGCCCATATCCGGGAGAATCTCAAGAGCAGGGTGAGGAGCAAGCCAGGCCCCAAACCTCGAGAAGCTCCAGCCCAAAATGCAGTCAAATTCCAGCCCACCTCTGGGAGAATCTAAAGAGCAGGGGGTGGAGCAAGCCAGGCCTCAAACCACGAAAAGCTGCAGCCCAAAAGGCAGCCAAAATGCAGCCCACATCCGGGAGAATATCAAGAGCAGGGGGTGGGGCAAGCCAGGCCTCAAACCACGAGAAGCTGAAGCCCAAAAGGCAGCCAAAATGCAGCCCACATCCAGGAAAATATCAAGAGCAAGGTGTGGAGCAAGCCAGGCCTCAAACCACGAGAAGCTCCAGCCAAAATTCAGCCAAAATGCAGCCCACATCCAGGAGAATCTCAAGAGCAGAAGGTGGAGCAAGCCAGGCCTCAAACCACGAGAAGCTCCAGCCCAAAAGGCAGCCAAAATCCAGCCCACATCCGGGAGAATATCAAGAGCAGGGGGTGGAGCAAGCCAGGCCTCAAACCACAAAAATCTCCTGCCGAAAAGCAGCCAAAACGCAGCCCACATCCGGGAGAATCTCAAGAGCAGGGGGTGGAGCAAGCCAGGCCTCAAACCACGAGAAGCTCCATCCCAAAATGCAGTCAAATTCCAGCCCACGTCCGGGAGAATCTCAAGAGCAGGTGGTGGAGTAAGCCAGGCCTCCAACCACGAGAAGCTCCAGCCCAAAAGGCAGCCAAAATGCAGCCCACATCCAGGAAAATCTCAAGAGCAGGGGGTGGAGCAAGCCAGGCCTCAAACAGCGAAAAACTCCAGCCCAAAATGCAGTCAAAATGCAGCCCACATCCGGGAGAATATCAAGAGCAGGGGGTGGAGAAAGACAGGCCTCAAACCACGAGAAGCTCCAGCCCAAAAGGCAGCCAAAATCCAGCCCACATCCGGGAGAATCTCAAGAGCAGGGGGTGGAGCAAGCCAGGCCTCAAACCACGAGAAGCTCCAGCCCAAAAGGCAGCCAAAATGCAGCCCACATCTGGGAGAATATCAAGAGCAGGGGGTGGAGCAAGCCAGGCCTCAAACCACGAGAAGCTCCATCCCAATAGGTAGGCAAAATGCAGCCCACATCTGGGAGAATCTCAAGAGCAGGGGTTGGAGCAAGCCAGGCCTGAAACCACGAAAACCTAAAGCCCAAAAGGCAGCCAAAATGCAGCCCACATCCAGGAGAATATCAAGAGCAGGGGGTGGAGCAAGCCAGGCCTCAAACCACGAGAAGCTCCAGCCCAAAATGCAGCCAAAATCCAGCCCACATCCAGGAGAATCTCAAGAGCAGGGGGTGGAGCAAGCCAGGCCTCAAACCACGAGAAGCTCCAGCCCAAAATGCAGCCAAAATGCAGCCCATATTAGCGAGAATCTCAAGAGCAGGGGGTGGAGAAAGCCAGGCCTCAAACCCCGAAAAGCTGAAGCCCAAAATGCAGCCAAAATGCAGCCCACATCCGGGAGAATATCAAGATCAGGGGTTGGAGCAAGCCAAGCCTCAAACCATGAGAAGCCCCAGCCCAAAAGGGAGCCAAAATCCAGCCCACATGCGGGAGAATCTCAAGAGCAGGGGTTGGAGCAAGCCAGGCCTCAAACCACAAGAAGCTCCAGCCCAAAAGGCAGCCAAAATGCAGTCCAAATCTGGGAGAATATCAAGAGCAGGGGGTGGAGCAAGCCAGGCCTCAAACCACGAGAAGCTCCTGCCCGAAAGGCAGCCAAAATCCAGCCCACATCTGGGAGAATCTCAGGAGCAGGGGGTGGAGCAAGCCAGGCCTCAAACCACGAGAAGCTCCAGCCCAAAAGGCAGCCAAAATGCAGCCCACATCCAAGAGAATCTCAAGAGCAGGGGGTGGAGCAAGCCAGGCCTCAAACCACAAAAATCTCCTGCCGAAAAGCAGCCAAAACGCAGCCCATATCCGGGAGAATCTCAAGAGAAGGGGGTGGAGCAAGCCAGGCCCCAAACCTCGAGAAGCTCCAGCCCAAAATGCAGTCAAATTCCAGCCCACCTCCGGGAGAATCTAAAGAGCAGGGGGTGGAGCAAGCCAGGCCTCAAACCACGAAAAGCTGCAGCCCAAAAGGCAGCCAAAATGCAGCCCACATCCGGGAGAATATCAAGAGCAGGGGGTGGGGCAAGCCAGGCCTCAAACCACGAGAAGCTGAAGCCCAAAAGGCAGCCAAAATGCAGCCCACATCCAGGAAAATATCAAGAGCAGGGTGTGGAGCAAGCCAGGCCTCAAACCACGAGAAGCTCCAGCCAAAATTCAGCCAAAATGCAGCCCACATCCAGGAGAATCTCAAGAGCAGGGGGTGGAGCAAGCCAGGCCTCAAACCACGAGAAGCTCCAGCCCAAAAGGCAGCCAAAATGCAGCCCACATCCAAGAGAATTTCAAGAGCAGGGGGTGGAGCAAGCCAGGCCTCAAACCACAAAAATCTCCTGCCGAAAAGCAGCCAAAACGCAGCCCACATCCGGGAGAATCTCAAGAGCAGGGGGTGGAGCAAGCCAGGCTCCAAACCACGAGAAGCTCCATCCCAAAATGCAGTCAAATTCCAGCCCACGTCCGGGAGAATCTCAAGAGCAGGTGGTGGAGTAAGCCAGGCCTCCAACCACGAGAAGCTCCAGCCCAAAAGGCAGCCAAAATGCAGCCCACATCCAGGAAAATCTCAAGAGCAGGGGGTGGAGCAAGCCAGGCCTCAAACAGCGAAAAACTCCAGCCCAAAATGCAGTCAAAATGCAGCCCACATCCGGGAGAATATCAAGAGCAGGGGGTGGAGAAAGACAGGCCTCAAACCACGAGAAGCTCCAGCCCAAAAGGCAGCCAAAATCCAGCCCACATCCGGGAGAATCTCAAGAGCAGGGGGTGGAGCAAGCCAGGCCTCAAACCACGAGAAGCTCCAGCCCAAAAGGCAGCCAAAATGCAGCCCACATAAGCGAGAATCTCAAGAGCAGGGGGTGGAGAAAGCCAGGCCTCAAACCCCGAAAAGCTGAAGCCCAAAATGCAGCCAAAATGCAGCCCACATCGGGGAGAATATCAAGAGCAGGGGGTGGAGCAAGCCAGGCCTCAAACCACGAGAAGCTCCAGCCCAAAATGCAGCCAAAATGCAGCCCATATAAGCGAGAATCTCAAGAGCAGGGGGTGGAGAAAGCCAGGCCTCAAACCCCGAAAAGCTGAAGCCCAAAATGCAGCCAAAATGCAGCCCACATCGGGGAGAATATCAAGATCAGGGGTTGGAGCAAGCCAGGCCTCAAACCACGAGAAGCTACAGACCAAAAGGCAGCCAAAATCCAGCCCCTATCCGGGAGAATTTCAAGAGCAGGGGGTGGAGCAAGCCAGGCCTCAAACCACGAGAAGTTCCAGCCCAAAATTAAGCCAACAGCCAGCCCACATCCGGGAGAAACTCAAGAGCAGGGGGTGGAGCAAGCCAGGCCTCAAACCACGAGAAGCTCCAGCCCAAAAGACAGCCAAACTCCAGCCCACATCCGGGAGAATCTCAAGAGCAGGGGGTGGAGCAAGCCAGGCCTCAAACCACGAGAAGCTCCAGCCCAAAACGCAGCCAAAATGCAGCCCACCTCCGGGAGAATCTCAAGAGCAGGGGGTGGAGCAAGCCAGGCCTCAAACCACGAGAAGCTCCAGCCCAAAACGCAGCCAAAATGCAGCCCACATCCGGGAGAATCTCAAGAGCAGGGGGTGGAGCAAGCCAGGCCTCAAACCACGAGAAGCTCCAGCCCAAAAGGCAGCCAAAATGCAGCCCACATCCAGGAGAATATTAAGAGCAGGGGGTGGAGCAAGCCAGGCCTCAAACCACGAGAAGCTCCAGCCCAAAAGGCAGCCAAAATCCAGCCCACATCCGGGAGAATATCAAGAGCAGGGGGTGGAGCAAGCCAAGCCTCAAACCATGAGAAGCTCCAGCCCAAAAGGGAGCCAAAATCCAGCCCACATCCGGGAGAATCTCAAGAGCAGGGGTTGGAGCAAGCCAGGCCTCAAACCACAAGAAGCTCCAGCCCAAAAGGCAGCCAAAATGCAGTCCAAATCTGGGAGAATATCAAGAGCAGGGGGTGGAGCAAGCCAGGCCTCAAACCACGAGAAGCTCCTGCCCGAAAGGCAGCCAAAATCCAGCCCACATCTGGGAGAATCTCAGGAGCAGGGGGTGGAGCAAGCCAGGCCTCAAACCACGAGAAGCTCCAGCCCAAAAGGCAGCCAAAATCCAGCCCACATCCGGGAGAATCTCAAGAGCAGGGGGTGGAGCAAGCCAGGCCTCAAACCACGAGAAGCTCCAGCCCAAAAGGCAGCCAAAATCCAGGCCACATCCAGGAAAATATCAAGAGCAGGGGGTGGAGCAAGCCAGGCCTCAAACCACGAGAAGCTCCAGCCCAAAAGGGAGCCAAAATCCAGCCCACATCCGGGAGAATCTCAAGAGCAGGGGGTGGAGCAAGCCAGGCCTCAAACCCCAAGAACCTCCAGCCCAAAAGGCAGCCAAAACACAGCCCACATCCGGGAGAATCTCAAGAGCAGGGGTTGGAGCAAGCCAGGCCTCAAACCACAAGAAGCTCCAGCCCAAAAGGCAGCCAAAATGCAGTCCAAATCTGGGAGAATATCAAGAGCAGGGGGTGGAGCAAGCCAGGCCTCAAACCACGAGAAGCTCCTGCCCGAAAGGCAGCCAAAATCCAGCCCACATCTGGGAGAATCTCAGGAGCAGGGGGTGGAGCAAGCCAGGCCTCAAACCACGAGAAGCTCCAGCCCAAAAGGCAGCCAAAATGCAGCCCACATCCAAGAGAATCTCAAGAGCAGGGGGTGGAGCAAGCCAGGCCTCAAACCACAAAAATCTCCTGCCGAAAAGCAGCCAAAACGCAGCCCATATCCGGGAGAATCTCAAGAGCAGGGGGTGGAGCAAGCCAGGCCCCAAACCTCGAGAAGCTCCAGCCCAAAATGCAGTCAAATTCCAGCCCACCTCTGGGAGAATCTAAAGAGCAGGGGGTGGAGCAAGCCAGGCCTCAAACCACGAAAAGCTGCAGCCCAAAAGGCAGCCAAAATGCAGCCCACATCCGGGAGAATATCAAGAGCAGGGGGTGGGGCAAGCCAGGCCTCAAACCACGAGAAGCTGAAGCCCAAAAGGCAGCCAAAATGCAGCCCACATCCAGGAAAATATCAAGAGCAAGGTGTGGAGCAAGCCAGGCCTCAAACCACGAGAAGCTCCAGCCAAAATTCAGCCAAAATGCAGCCCACATCCAGGAGAATCTCAAGAGCAGAAGGTGGAGCAAGCCAGGCCTCAAACCACGAGAAGCTCCAGCCCAAAAGGCAGCCAAAATCCAGCCCACATCCGGGAGAATATCAAGAGCAGGGGGTGGAGCAAGCCAGGCCTCAAACCACAAAAATCTCCTGCCGAAAAGCAGCCAAAACGCAGCCCACATCCGGGAGAATCTCAAGAGCAGGGGGTGGAGCAAGCCAGGCCTCAAACCACGAGAAGCTCCATCCCAAAATGCAGTCAAATTCCAGCCCACGTCCGGGAGAATCTCAAGAGCAGGTGGTGGAGTAAGCCAGGCCTCCAACCACGAGAAGCTCCAGCCCAAAAGGCAGCCAAAATGCAGCCCACATCCAGGAAAATCTCAAGAGCAGGGGGTGGAGCAAGCCAGGCCTCAAACAGCGAAAAACTCCAGCCCAAAATGCAGTCAAAATGCAGCCCACATCCGGGAGAATATCAAGAGCAGGGGGTGGAGAAAGACAGGCCTCAAACCACGAGAAGCTCCAGCCCAAAAGGCAGCCAAAATCCAGCCCACATCCGGGAGAATCTCAAGAGCAGGGGGTGGAGCAAGCCAGGCCTCAAACCACGAGAAGCTCCAGCCCAAAAGGCAGCCAAAATGCAGCCCACATCTGGGAGAATATCAAGAGCAGGGGGTGGAGCAAGCCAGGCCTCAAACCACGAGAAGCTCCATCCCAATAGGTAGGCAAAATGCAGCCCACATCTGGGAGAATCTCAAGAGCAGGGGTTGGAGCAAGCCAGGCCTGAAACCACGAAAACCTAAAGCCCAAAAGGCAGCCAAAATGCAGCCCACATCCAGGAGAATATCAAGAGCAGGGGGTGGAGCAAGCCAGGCCTCAAACCACGAGAAGCTCCAGCCCAAAATGCAGCCAAAATCCAGCCCACATCCAGGAGAATCTCAAGAGCAGGGGGTGGAGCAAGCCAGGCCTCAAACCACGAGAAGCTCCAGCCCAAAATGCAGCCAAAATGCAGCCCATATTAGCGAGAATCTCAAGAGCAGGGGGTGGAGAAAGCCAGGCCTCAAACCCCGAAAAGCTGAAGCCCAAAATGCAGCCAAAATGCAGCCCACATCCGGGAGAATATCAAGATCAGGGGTTGGAGCAAGCCAAGCCTCAAACCATGAGAAGCTCCAGCCCAAAAGGGAGCCAAAATCCAGCCCACATGCGGGAGAATCTCAAGAGCAGGGGTTGGAGCAAGCCAGGCCTCAAACCACAAGAAGCTCCAGCCCAAAAGGCAGCCAAAATGCAGTCCAAATCTGGGAGAATATCAAGAGCAGGGGGTGGAGCAAGCCAGGCCTCAAACCACGAGAAGCTCCTGCCCGAAAGGCAGCCAAAATCCAGCCCACATCTGGGAGAATCTCAGGAGCAGGGGGTGGAGCAAGCCAGGCCTCAAACCACGAGAAGCTCCAGCCCAAAAGGCAGCCAAAATGCAGCCCACATCCAAGAGAATCTCAAGAGCAGGGGGTGGAGCAAGCCAGGCCTCAAACCACAAAAATCTCCTGCCGAAAAGCAGCCAAAACGCAGCCCATATCCGGGAGAATCTCAAGAGAAGGGGGTGGAGCAAGCCAGGCCCCAAACCTCGAGAAGCTCCAGCCCAAAATGCAGTCAAATTCCAGCCCACCTCCGGGAGAATCTAAAGAGCAGGGGGTGGAGCAAGCCAGGCCTCAAACCACGAAAAGCTGCAGCCCAAAAGGCAGCCAAAATGCAGCCCACATCCGGGAGAATATCAAGAGCAGGGGGTGGGGCAAGCCAGGCCTCAAACCACGAGAAGCTGAAGCCCAAAAGGCAGCCAAAATGCAGCCCACATCCAGGAAAATATCAAGAGCAGGGTGTGGAGCAAGCCAGGCCTCAAACCACGAGAAGCTCCAGCCAAAATTCAGCCAAAATGCAGCCCACATCCAGGAGAATCTCAAGAGCAGGGGGTGGAGCAAGCCAGGCCTCAAACCACGAGAAGCTCCAGCCCAAAAGGCAGCCAAAATGCAGCCCACATCCAAGAGAATTTCAAGAGCAGGGGGTGGAGCAAGCCAGGCCTCAAACCACAAAAATCTCCTGCCGAAAAGCAGCCAAAACGCAGCCCACATCCGGGAGAATCTCAAGAGCAGGGGGTGGAGCAAGCCAGGCTCCAAACCACGAGAAGCTCCATCCCAAAATGCAGTCAAATTCCAGCCCACGTCCGGGAGAATCTCAAGAGCAGGTGGTGGAGTAAGCCAGGCCTCCAACCACGAGAAGCTCCAGCCCAAAAGGCAGCCAAAATGCAGCCCACATCCAGGAAAATCTCAAGAGCAGGGGGTGGAGCAAGCCAGGCCTCAAACAGCGAAAAACTCCAGCCCAAAATGCAGTCAAAATGCAGCCCACATCCGGGAGAATATCAAGAGCAGGGGGTGGAGAAAGACAGGCCTCAAACCACGAGAAGCTCCAGCCCAAAAGGCAGCCAAAATCCAGCCCACATCCGGGAGAATCTCAAGAGCAGGGGGTGGAGCAAGCCAGGCCTCAAACCACGAGAAGCTCCAGCCCAAAAGGCAGCCAAAATGCAGCCCACATAAGCGAGAATCTCAAGAGCAGGGGGTGGAGAAAGCCAGGCCTCAAACCCCGAAAAGCTGAAGCCCAAAATGCAGCCAAAATGCAGCCCACATCGGGGAGAATATCAAGAGCAGGGGGTGGAGCAAGCCAGGCCTCAAACCACGAGAAGCTCCAGCCCAAAATGCAGCCAAAATGCAGCCCATATAAGCGAGAATCTCAAGAGCAGGGGGTGGAGAAAGCCAGGCCTCAAACCCCGAAAAGCTGAAGCCCAAAATGCAGCCAAAATGCAGCCCACATCGGGGAGAATATCAAGATCAGGGGTTGGAGCAAGCCAGGCCTCAAACCACGAGAAGCTACAGACCAAAAGGCAGCCAAAATCCAGCCCCTATCCGGGAGAATTTCAAGAGCAGGGGGTGGAGCAAGCCAGGCCTCAAACCACGAGAAGTTCCAGCCCAAAATTAAGCCAACAGCCAGCCCACATCCGGGAGAAACTCAAGAGCAGGGGGTGGAGCAAGCCAGGCCTCAAACCACGAGAAGCTCCAGCCCAAAAGACAGCCAAACTCCAGCCCACATCCGGGAGAATCTCAAGAGCAGGGGGTGGAGCAAGCCAGGCCTCAAACCACGAGAAGCTCCAGCCCAAAACGCAGCCAAAATGCAGCCCACCTCCGGGAGAATCTCAAGAGCAGGGGGTGGAGCAAGCCAGGCCTCAAACCACGAGAAGCTCCAGCCCAAAACGCAGCCAAAATGCAGCCCACATCCGGGAGAATCTCAAGAGCAGGGGGTGGAGCAAGCCAGGCCTCAAACCACGAGAAGCTCCAGCCCAAAAGGCAGCCAAAATGCAGCCCACATCCAGGAGAATATTAAGAGCAGGGGGTGGAGCAAGCCAGGCCTCAAACCACGAGAAGCTCCAGCCCAAAAGGCAGCCAAAATCCAGCCCACATCCGGGAGAATATCAAGAGCAGGGGGTGGAGCAAGCCAAGCCTCAAACCATGAGAAGCTCCAGCCCAAAAGGGAGCCAAAATCCAGCCCACATCCGGGAGAATCTCAAGAGCAGGGGTTGGAGCAAGCCAGGCCTCAAACCACAAGAAGCTCCAGCCCAAAAGGCAGCCAAAATGCAGTCCAAATCTGGGAGAATATCAAGAGCAGGGGGTGGAGCAAGCCAGGCCTCAAACCACGAGAAGCTCCTGCCCGAAAGGCAGCCAAAATCCAGCCCACATCTGGGAGAATCTCAGGAGCAGGGGGTGGAGCAAGCCAGGCCTCAAACCACGAGAAGCTCCAGCCCAAAAGGCAGCCAAAATGAAGCCCACATCCAAGAGAATCTCAAGAGCAGGGGGTGGAGCAAGCCAGGCCTCAAACCACAAAAATCTCCTGCCGAAAAGCAGCCAAAACGCAGCCCATATCCGGGAGAATCTCAAGAGCAGGGGGTGGAGCAAGCCAGGCCCCAAACCTCGAGAAGCTCCAGCCCAAAATGCAGTCAAATTCCAGCCCACCTCCGGGAGAATCTAAAGAGCAGGGGGTGGAGCAAGCCAGGCCTCAAACCACGAAAAGCTGCAGCCCAAAAGGCAGCCAAAATGCAGCCCACATCCGGGAGAATCTCAAGAGCAGGGGGTGGGGCAAGCCAGGCCTCAAACCACGAGAAGCTGAAGCCCAAAAGGCAGCCAAAATGCAGCCCACATCCAGGAAAATATCAAGAGCAGGGTGTGGAGCAAGCCAGGCCTCAAACCACGAGAAGCTCCAGCCAAAATTCAGCCAAAATGCAGCCCACATCCAGGAGAATCTCAAGAGCAGGGGGTGGAGCAAGCCAGGCCTCAAACCACGAGAAGCTCCAGCCCAAAAGGCAGCCAAAATGCAGCCCACATCCAAGAGAATTTCAAGAGCAGGGGGTGGAGCAAGCCAGGCCTCAAACCACAAAAATCTCCTGCCGAAAAGCAGCCAAAACGCAGCCCACATCCGGGAGAATCTCAAGAGCAGGGGGTGGAGCAAGCCAGGCTCCAAACCACGAGAAGCTCCATCCCAAAATGCAGTCAAATTCCAGCCCACGTCCGGGAGAATCTCAAGAGCAGGTGGTGGAGTAAGCCAGGCCTCCAACCACGAGAAGCTCCAGCCCAAAAGGCAGCCAAAATGCAGCCCACATCCAGGAAAATCTCAAGAGCAGGGGGTGGAGCAAGCCAGGCCTCAAACAGCGAAAAACTCCAGCCCAAAATGCAGTCAAAATGCAGCCCACATCCGGGAGAATATCAAGAGCAGGGGGTGGAGAAAGACAGGCCTCAAACCACGAGAAGCTCCAGCCCAAAAGGCAGCCAAAATGCAGCCCACATCCGGGAGAATCTCAAGAGCAGGGGGTGGAGCAAGCCAGGCCTCAAACCACGAGAAGCTCCAGCCCAAAAGGCAGCCAAAATGCAGCCCACATCTGGGAGAATATCAAGAGCAGGGGGTGGAGCAAGCCAGGCCTCAAACCACGAGAAGCTCCATCCCAATAGGTAGGCAAAATGCAGCCCACATCTGGGAGAATCTCAAGAGCAGGGGTTGGAGCAAGCCAGGCCTGAAACCACGAGAAGCTCCAGCCCAAAACGCAGCCAAAATGCAGCCCACATCCGGGAGAATCTCAAGAGCAGGGGGTGGAGCAAGCCAGGCCTCAAACCACGAGAAGCTCCAGCCCAAAAGGCAGCCAAAATGCAGCCCACATCCAGGAGAATATTAAGAGCAGGGGGTGGAGCAAGCCAGGCCTCAAACCACGAGAAGCTCCAGCCCAAAAGGCAGCCAAAATCCAGCCCACATCCGGGAGAATATCAAGAGCAGGGGGTGGAGCAAGCCAAGCCTCAAACCATGAGAAGCTCCAGCCCAAAAGGGAGCCAAAATCCAGCCCACATCCGGGAGAATCTCAAGAGCAGGGGTTGGAGCAAGCCAGGCCTCAAACCACAAGAAGCTCCAGCCCAAAAGGCAGCCAAAATGCAGTCCAAATCTGGGAGAATATCAAGAGCAGGGGGTGGAGCAAGCCAGGCCTCAAACCACGAGAAGCTCCTGCCCGAAAGGCAGCCAAAATCCAGCCCACATCTGGGAGAATCTCAGGAGCAGGGGGTGGAGCAAGCCAGGCCTCAAACCACGAGAAGCTCCAGCCCAAAAGGCAGCCAAAATGCAGCCCACATCCAAGAGAATCTCAAGAGCAGGGGGTGGAGCAAGCCAGGCCTCAAACCACAAAAATCTCCTGCCGAAAAGCAGCCAAAACGCAGCCCATATCCGGGAGAATCTCAAGAGCAGGGGGTGGAGCAAGCCAGGCCCCAAACCTCGAGAAGCTCCAGCCCAAAATGCAGTCAAATTCCAGCCCACCTCCGGGAGAATCTAAAGAGCAGGGGGTGGAGCAAGCCAGGCCTCAAACCACGAAAAGCTGCAGCCCAAAAGGCAGCCAAAATGCAGCCCACATCCGGGAGAATCTCAAGAGCAGGGGGTGGGGCAAGCCAGGCCTCAAACCACGAGAAGCTGAAGCCCAAAAGGCAGCCAAAATGCAGCCCACATCCAGGAAAATAGCAAGAGCAGGGTGTGGAGCAAGCCAGGCCTCAAACCACGAGAAGCTCCAGCCAAAATTCAGCCAAAATGCAGCCCACATCCAGGAGAATCTCAAGAGCAGGGGGTGGAGCAAGCCAGGCCTCAAACCACGAGAAGCTCCAGCCCAAAAGGCAGCCAAAATGCAGCCCACATCCAAGAGAATTTCATGAGCAGGGGGTGGAGCAAGCCAGGCCTCAAACCACAAAAATCTCCTGCCGAAAAGCAGCCAAAACGCAGCCCACATCCGGGAGAATCTCAAGAGCAGGGGGTGGAGCAAGCCAGGCTCCAAACCACGAGAAGCTCCATCCCAAAATGCAGTCAAATTCCAGCCCACGTCCGGGAGAATCTCAAGAGCAGGTGGTGGAGTAAGCCAGGCCTCCAACCACGAGAAGCTCCAGCCCAAAAGGCAGCCAAAATGCAGCCCACATCCAGGAAAATCTCAAGAGCAGGGGGTGGAGCAAGCCAGGCCTCAAACAGCGAAAAACTCCAGCCCAAAATGCAGTCAAAATGCAGCCCACATCCGGGAGAATATCAAGAGCAGGGGGTGGAGAAAGACAGGCCTCAAACCACGAGAAGCTCCAGCCCAAAAGTCAGCCAAAATCCAGCCCACATCCGGGAGAATCTCAAGAGCAGGGGGTGGAGCAAGCCAGGCCTCAAACCACGAGAAGCTCCAGCCCAAAAGGCAGCCAAAATGCAGCCCACATCTGGGAGAATATCAAGAGCAGGGGGTGGAGCAAGCCAGGCCTCAAACCACGAGAAGCTCCATCCCAATAGGTAGGCAAAATGCAGCCCACATCTGGGAGAATCTCAAGAGCAGGGGTTGGAGCAAGCCAGGCCTGAAACCACGAAAACCTAAAGCCCAAAAGGCAGCCAAAATGCAGCCCACATCCAGGAGAATATCAAGAGCAGGGGGTGGAGCAAGCCAGGCCTCAAACCACGAGAAGCTCCAGCCCAAAATGCAGCCAAAATCCAGCCCACATCCAGGAGAATCTCAAGAGCAGGGGGTGGAGCAAGCCAGGCCTCAAACCACGAGAAGCTCCAGCCCAAAATGCAGCCAAAATGCAGCCCATATAAGCGAGAATCTCAAGAGCAGGGGGTGGAGAAAGCCAGGCCTCAAACCCCGAAAAGCTGAAGCCCAAAATGCAGTCAAAATGCAGCCCACATCGGGGAGAATATCAAGATCAGGGGTTGGAGCAAGCCAAGCCTCAAACCATGAGAAGCTCCAGCCCAAAAGGCAGCCAAAATCCAGCCCCTATCCGGGAGAATTTCAAGAGCAGGGGGTGGAGCAAGCCAGGCCTCAAACCACGAGAAGTTCCAGCCCAAAATTAAGCCAACAGCCAGCCCACATCCAGGAGAAACTCAAGAGCAGGGGGTGGAGCAAGCCAGGCCTCAAACCACGAGAAGCTCCAGCCCAAAAGACAGCCAAACTCCAGCCCACATCCGGGAGAATCTCAAGAGCAGGGGGTGGAGCAAGCCAGGCCTCAAACCACGAGAAGCTCCAGCCCAAAACGCAGCCAAAATGCAGCCCACCTCCGGGAGAATCTCAAGAGCAGGGGGTGGAGCAAGCCAGGCCTCAAACCACGAGAAGCTCCAGCCCAAAACGCAGCCAAAATGCAGCCCACATCCGGGAGAATCTCAAGAGCAGGGGGTGGAGCAAGCCAGGCCTCAAACCACGAGAAGCTCCAGCCCAAAAGGCAGCCAAAATGCAGCCCACATCCAGGAGAATATTAAGAGCAGGGGGTGGAGCAAGCCAGGCCTCAAACCACGAGAAGCTCCAGCCCAAAAGGCAGCCAAAATCCAGCCCACATCCGGGAGAATATCAAGAGCAGGGGGTGGAGCAAGCCAGGCCTCAAACCACGAGAAGCTAGACCCCAAAAGGCAGCCAAAATCCAGCCCACATCGGGGAGAATATCAAGAGCAGGGGGTGGAGCAAGCCAGGCCTCAAACCACGAGAAGCTCCAGCCCAAAATGCAGCCAAAATGCAGCCCACATCCGGGAGAATCTCAAGAGCAGGGGGTGGAGCAAGCCAGGCCTCAAACCACGAGAAGCTCCAGCCCAAAAGGCAGCCAAAATGCAGCCCACATCCGGGAGAATATTAAGAGCAGGGGGTGGAGCAAGCCAGGCCTCAAACCACGAGAAGCTAGACCCCAAAATTCAGCCAAAATCCAGCCCACCTCCGGGAGAATATAAAGAGCAGGGGGTGGAGGAAGCCAGGCCTCAAAACCCGAGAATTCTAACCCAAAAGGCAGCCAAAATCCAGCCCACATCCGGGAGAATCTCACGAGCAGGGGGTGGAGCAAGCCAGGCCTCAAACCTCGAAAAGTTCCAACCCATACGGCAGCCAAAATCCAGCCCAACTCCCGGAGAATATAAAAAGCAGGTGGTGGAGCAAGCCAGGCCTCAAACCACGAGAAGCTCCAGCCCAAAATGAACCCAAATTCCAGCCCACATCCAGGAGAATATCAAGAGCAGGGGGTGGAGCAAGCCAGGCCCCAAACCACGAGAAGCTCCAGCCCAAAAGGCAGCCAAAATGCAGCCCACATCCGGGAGAATTTCAAGAGCAGGGGGTGGAGCAAGCCAGGCCTCAAACCACGAGAAGCTCCATCCCAAAAAGCTGCCAAAATTCAGCCCACATGCGGGAGAATCTCAAGAGCAGGGGGTGGAGCAAGCCTGGCCTCAAACCACGAGAAGCTCCAGCCCAAAAGGCAGCCAAAATGCAGCCCACATCCGGGAGAATCTCAAGAGCAGGGGGTGGAGGAAGCCAGGCCTGAAACCACGAGAAGCTCCAGCCCAAAAGGCAGCCAAAATCCAGCCCACATCCGGGAGAATTTCACGAGCAGGGGGTGGAGAAAGGCAGGCCTCAAACCACGAAAAGCTAAAGCCCAAAAGGCAGCCAAACTCCAGCCCACATCCGGGAGAATCTCAAGAGCAGGAGGTGGAGCAAGCCAGGCCTCAAACCACGAGAAGCTCCAGCCCAAAGGCAGCCAAAATGCAGCCCAACTGATGAGAAAATGAAGAGCAGGGGGTGGAGCAAGCCAGGCCTCAAACCACGAGAAGCTCCAGTCCAAAAATCTGCCAAAATTCAGCCCACATCCAGGAGAATCTCAAGAGCAGGAGGTGGAGCAAGCCTGGCCTCAAACCACGAGAAGTTCCAGCCCTAAATGCAGGCAAAATCCAGCCCACATCCGGGAGAATCTCAAGAACAGGGGGTGGAGGAATCCAGGCCTCAAACCACGAGAAGCTCCAGCCCTAAAGGCAGCCAAAATCCAGCCCACATCCATGAGAATCTCAAGAGCAGGGGGTGGAGCAAGCCAGGCCTCAAACCACGAGAAGCTCCAGCCCAAAAGGCAGCCAAAATCCAGCCCACATCCGGGAGAATCTCAAGAGCAGGGGGTGGAGAAAGACAGGCCTCAAACCACGAGAAGCTCCAGCCCAAAAGGCAGCCAAAATCCAGCCCACATCCGGGAGAATCTCAAGAGCAGGGGGTGGAGGAAGCCAGGCCTCAAACCACGAGAAGCTCCAGCCCAAAAAGCTGCCAAAATTCAGCCCACATCCAGGAGAATCTCAAGAGCAGGGGGAGGAGCAAGCCTGGCCTCAAACCACGAGAAGCTCCAGCCCAATAGGCAGCCAAAATGCAGCGCACGTTCGGGAGAATCTCAAGAGCAGGGGGTGGATCAAGCCAGGCCTCAAACCACGAGAAGCTCCAGCCCAAAAGGCAGCCAAAAATGCAGCCCACTTCGGGGAGAATCTCAAGAGCAGGGGGTGGAGCAAGCCAGGCCTCAAACCACGAGAAGCTCCAGCCCAAAAGGCAGCCAAAATACAGCCCTACATCTGGGAGAATCTCAAGAGCAGGGAGTGGAGCAAGCCAGGCCTGAAACCACGAGGAGCTCCAGCCCAAAATGCAGCCAAAAGCCAGCAAACAACCGGGAGAGTCTCAAAAGCAGGAGCTGGAGGAAGCCAGGCCTCAAACCACCAGAAGCTCCAACCCAAAAGGCAGCCAAAATGCAGCCCACATCCGGGAGAATCTCAAGAGCGGGGTGTGGAGGAAGCCAGGCCTCAAACCACGAGAAGCTCCAGCCCAAACGCAGCCAAAATGCAGCCCACATCCGGGAGAATCTCAAGAGCAGGGGGTGGAGCAAGCCAGGCCTCAAACCACGAGAATCTCCAGCCCAAAAGGCAGGAAAAATGCAGCCCACATCCGGGAGAATCTCAAGAGCAGGTGGTGGAACAAGGCAGGCCTCAAACCACGAGAAGCTCCAGCCCACCAGGCAGCCAAAATCCAGGCCACATCCGGGAGAATCTCAAGAGCAGGGGGTGGAGCAAGCCAGGCCTCAAACCACGAGGAGCTCCAGCCCAAAATGCAGCCAAAAGCCAGCAAACAACCGGGAGAGTCTCAAAAGCAGGAGCTGGAGGAAGCCAGGCCTCAAACCACCAGAAGCTCCAGCCCAAAAGGCAGCCAAAATGCAGCCCACATCCGGGAGAATCTCAAGAGCGGGGTGTGGAGGAAGCCAGGCCTCAAACCACGAGAAGCTCCAGCCAAAACGCAGCCAAAATGCAGCCCACATCCGGGAGAATCTCAAGAGCAGGGGGTGGAGCAAGCCAGGCCTCAAACCACGAGAAGTTCCAGCCCAAAAGGCAGGAAAAATGCAGCCCACATCCGGGAGAATCTCAAGAGCAGGTGGTGGAACAAGGCAGGCCTCAAACCACGAGAAGCTCCAGCCCACCAGGCAGCCAAAATCCAGGCCACATCCGGGAGAATCTCAAGAGCAGGGGGTGGAGCAAGCCAGGCCTCAAACCACGAGAAGCTCCAGCCCAAAAGGCAGCCAAAATCCAGCCCACATCCAGGAGAATATAAAGAGCAGGGGGTGGAGCAAGCCAGGCCTCAAACAACGAAAATTTCCAGCCCAAAAGGCAGCCAAAATCCAGCCCACACCCAGGAGAATATCATGCAGAGGGGGTGGAGCAAGCCAGGTCCCAAACCACGAGAACCTCCAGCCCAAAAGGCAGCCGTAACGCAGTCCACATCCAGGAGAATATCAAGAGCAGGGGTTGGAGCAAGCCAGGCTTCAAAGCACGAGAATCTCCAGCCCAAAAGGCAGCCAAAATCCAACCGACCCAGGGGAGAATCTCAAGAGCAGGGGGTGGAGCAAGCCAGGCCTCAAACCTCGAGAAGCTCCAGCCCAAAAGGCAGCCAAAATGCAGCCCACATCCAGGAGAATATCAAGAGCAGGGGTTGGAGCAAGCCAGGCCTCAAACCACAAGAAGCTCCAGCCCAAAAGGCAGCCAAAATGCAGTCCAAATCTGGGAGAATATCAAGAGCAGGGGGTGGAGCAAGCCAGGCCTCAAACCACTAGAAGCTCCAGCCCAAAATGCAGCCAAAATGCAGCCCACTTCCGGGAGAATCTCAATAGCAGGGGGTGGAGCAAGCCAGGCCTCAAACCACGAGAAGCTCCAGCCCAAAAGGCAGCCAAAATGCAGCCCACATCCGGGAGAATATCCAGAGCAGGAGGTGGAGCAAGCCAGGCCTCAAACCATGAGAAGCTCCAGCCCAAAAGGCAGCCAAAATCCAGCCCATATCCGGGAGAATCTCAAGAGCAGGGGGTGGAGAAAGCCAGGCCTCAAACCACTAGAAGCTCCAGCCCAAAATGCAGCCAAAATGCAGCCCACATCCGGGAGAATCTCAAGAGCAGGGGGTGGAGCAAGCCAGGCCCCAAACCACGAGAAGCTCCAGCCCAAAAGGCAGTCAAAATGCAGCCCACATCCGGGAGAATATCAAGAGCAGGGGGTGGAGCAAGACAGGCCTCAAACCACGAGAAGCTCCAGCCCAAAATGCAGCCAAACTCCAGCGCACATCCGGGAGAATATCAAGAGCAGGGCGTGGAGCAAGCCAGGCCTCAAACCACGAGAAGCTCCAGCCCAAAAGGAAGACAAAATCCAGCACACCTCCGGGAGAATCTCAAGAGCAGGGGGTGGAGCAAGCCAGGCCTCAAACCACGAGAAGCTCCATCCCAAAATGCAGCCAAAATGCAGCCCACCTCCGGGAGAATCTCAAGAGCAGGGGGTGGAGCAAGCCAGGCCCCAAACCACGAGAAGCTCCATCCCAAAATGCAGTCAAATTCCAGCCCACGTCCGGGAGAATCTCAAGAGCAGGTGGTGGAGTAAGCCAGGCCTCAAACCACGAAAAGCTGCAGCCCAAAAGGCAGCCGAAATCCAGCCCACATCCGGGAGAATCTCAAGAGCAGGGGGTGGAGCAAGCCAGGCCTCAAACCACGAGAAGCTCCAGCCCAAAAGGCAGCCAAAATGCAGCCCACATCCAGGAAAATATCAAGAGCAGGGGGTGGAGCAAGCCAGGCCTCAAACCACGAGAAGCTCCAGCCCAAAAGGGAGCCAAAATGCAGCCCACATCCGGGAGAATATTAAGAGCAGGGGGTGGAGCAAGCCAGGCCTCAAACCACGAGAAGCTAGACCCCAAAATTCAGCCAAAATCCAGCCCACCTCCGGGAGAATATAAAGAGCAGGGGGTGGAGGAAGCCAGGCCTCAAAACCCGAGAATTCTAACCCAAAAGGCAGCCAAAAGCCAGCCCACATCCGGGAGAATCTCACGAGCAGGGGGTGGAGCAATCCAGGCCTCAAACCTCGAAAAGTTCCAACCCATACGGCAGCCAAAATCCAGCCCAACTCCCGGAGAATATAAAAAGCAGGTGGTGGAGCAAGCCAGGCCTCAAACCACGAGAAGCTCCAGCCCAAAATGAACCCAAATTCCAGCCCACATCCAGGAGAATATCAAGAGCAGGGGGTGGAGCAAGCCAGGCCCCAAACCACGAGAAGCTCCAGCCCAAAAGGCAGCCAAAATGCAGCCCACATCCGGGAGAATTTCAAGAGCAGGGGGTGGAGCAAGCCAGGCCTCAAACCACGAGAAGCTCCATCCCAAAAAGCTGCCAAAATTCAGCCCACATGCGGGAGAATCTCAAGAGCAGGGGGTGGAGCAAGCCTGGCCTCAAACCACGAGAAGCTCCAGCCCAAAAGGCAGCCAAAATGCAGCCCACATCCGGGAGAATCTCAAGAGCAGGGGGTGGAGGAAGCCAGGCCTGAAACCACGAGAAGCTCCAGCCCAAAAGGCAGCCAAAATCCAGCCCACATCCGGGAGAATCTCACGAGCAGGGGGTGGAGAAAGGCAGGCCTCAAACCACGAAAAGCTAAAGCCCAAAAGGCAGCCAAACTCCAGCCCACATCCGGGAGAATCTCAAGAGCAGGGGGTGGAGCAAGCCAGGCCTCAAACCACGAGAAGCTCCAGCCCAAAGGCAGCCAAAATGCAGCCCAACTGATGAGAAAATGAAGAGCAGGGGGTGGAGCAAGCCAGGCCTCAAACCACGAGAAGCTCCAGTCCAAAAATCTGCCAAAATTCAGCCCACATCCAGGAGAATCTCAAGAGCAGGAGGTGGAGCAAGCCTGGCCTCAAACCACGAGAAGTTCCAGCCCTAAATGCAGGCAAAATCCAGCCCACATCCAGGAGAATCTCAAGAACAGGGGGTGGAGGAATCCAGGCCTCAAACCACGAGAAGCTCCAGCCCTAAAGGCAGCCAAAATCCAGCCCACCTCCGGGAGAATCTCAAGAGCAGGGGGTGGAGCAAGCCAGGCCTCAAACCACGAGAAGCTCCAGCCCAAAAGGCAGCCAAAATCCAGCCCACATCCGGGAGAATCTCAAGAGCAGGGGGTGGAGAAAGACAGGCCTCAAACCACGAGAAGCTCCAGCCCAAAAGGCAGCCAAAATCCAGCCCACCTCCGGGAGAATCTCAAGAGCAGGGGGTGGAGCAAGCCAGGCCTCAAACCACAAGAAGCTCCAGCCCAAAATGCAGCCAAAATGCAGTCCAAATCTGGGAGAATATCAAGAGCAGGGGGTGGAGCAAGCCAGGCCTCAAACCACGAGAAGCTCCAGCCCAAAAGGCAGCCAAAATGCAGCCCACATCCAGGAAAATATCAAGAGCAGGGGGTGGAGCAAGCCAGGCCTCAAACCACGAGAAGCTCCAGCCCAAAAGGGAGCCAAAATGCAGCCCACATCCGGGAGAAACTCAAGAGCAGGGGTTGGAGCAAGCCAGGCCTCAAACCACAAGAAGCTCCAGCCCAAAAGGCAGCCAAAATGCAGCCCACATCCGGGAGAAACTCAAGAGCAGGGGTTGGAGCAAGCCAGGCCTCAAACCACGAGAAGCTCCAGCCCAAAAGGCAGCCAAAATCCAGCCCACATTCGGGAGAATCTCAAGAGCAGGGGGTGGAGCAAGCCAGGCCTCAAACCACGAGAAGCTCCAGCCCAAAAGGCAGCCAAAATGCAGCCCACATCCAGGAAAATATCAAGAGCAGGGGGTGGAGCAAGCCAGGCCTCAAACCACGAGAAGCTCCAGCCCAAAAGGGAGCCAAAATGCAGCCCACATCCGGGAGAAACTCAAGAGCAGGGGTTGGAGCAAGCCAGGCCTCAAACCACAAGAAGCTCCAGCCCAAAAGGCAGCCAAAATGCAGTCCAAATCTGGGAGAATATCAAGAGCAGGGGGTGGAGCAAGCCAGGCCTCAAACCATGAGAAGCTCCTGCCCGAAAGGCTGCCAAAATCCAGCCCACATCTGGGAGAATCTCAGGAGCAGGGGGTGGAGCAAGCCAGGCCTCAAACCACGAGAAGCTCCAGCCCAAAAGGCAGCCAAAATGCAGCCCACATCCAAGAGAATCTCAAGAGCAGGGGGTGGAGCAAGCCAGGCCTCAAACCACAAAAATCTCCTGCCGAAAAGCAGCCAAAACGCAGCCCATATCCGGGAGAATCTCAAGAGCAGGGGGTGGAGCAAGCCAGGCCCCAAACCTCGAGAAGCTCCAGCCCAAAATGCAGTCAAATTCCAGCCCACCTCCGGGAGAATCTAAAGAGCAGGGGGTGGAGCAAGCCAGGCCTCAAACCACGAAAAGCTCCAGCCCAAAATTCATCCATAATCCAGCCCACATCCGGGAGAATCTCAACAGCAGGGGGTGGAGCAAGCCAGGCCTCAAACCACGAGAAGCTCCAGCCCAAAAGGCAGCCAAAATGCAGCCCACCTCCGGGAGAATATCAAGAGCAGGGGGTTCGAGCAAGCCAGGCCTCAAACCACGAGAAGCTCCAGCCCAAAAGGCAGCCAAAATCCAGCCCACATCCGGGAGAATCTCAAGAGCAGGGGGTGGAGCAAGCCAGGCCTCAAACCACGAGAAGCTCCATCCCAAAATGCAGCCAAAATGCAGCCCACCTCCGGGAGAATCTCAAGAGCAGGGGGTGGAGCAAGCCAGGCCCCAAACCACGAGAAGCTCCATCCCAAAATGCAGTCAAATTCCAGCCCACGTCCGGGAGAATCTCAAGAGCAGGTGGTGGAGTAAGCCAGGCCTCAAACCACGATAAGCTGCAGCCCAAAAGGCAGCCAAAATCCAGCCCACATCCGGGAGAATCTCAAGAGCAGGGGGTGGAGCAAGCCAGGCCTCAAACCACGAGAAGCTCCAGCCCAAAAGGCAGCCAAAATGCAGCCCACATCCAGGAAAATATCAAGAGCAGGGGGTGGAGCAAGCCAGGCCTCAAACCACGAGAAGCTCCAGCCCAAAAGGGAGCCAAAATGCAGCCCACATCCGGGAGAAACTCAAGAGCAGGGGTTGGAGCAAGCCAGGCCTCAAACCACAAGAAGCTCCAGCCCAAAAGGCAGCCAAAATGCAGCCCACATCCGGGAGAAACTCAAGAGCAGGGGTTGGAGCAAGCCAGGCCTCAAACCACAAGAAGCTCCAGCCCAAAAGGCAGCCAAAATACAGCCCACATCCGGGAGAATCTCAAGAGCAGGGGGTGGAGCAAGCCAGGCCTCAAACCACGAGAAGCTCCAGCCCAAAAGGCAGCCAAAATGCAGCCCACATCCAGGAAAATATCAAGAGCAGGGGGTGGAGCAAGCCAGGCCTCAAACCACGAGAAGCTCCAGCCCAAAAGGGAGCCAAAATGCAGCCCACATCCGGGAGAAACTCAAGAGCAGGGGTTGGAGCAAGCCAGGCCTCAAACCACAAGAAGCTCCAGCCCAAAAGGCAGCCAAAATGCAGTCCAAATCTGGGAGAATATCAAGAGCAGGGGGTGGAGCAAGCCAGGCCTCAAACCATGAGAAGCTCCTGCCCGAAAGGCAGCCAAAATGCAGCCCACATCTGGGAGAATCTCAGGAGCAGGGGGTGGAGCAAGCCAGGCCTCAAACCACAAAAATCTCCTGCCGAAAAGCAGCCAAAACGCAGCCCATATCCGGGAGAATCTCAAGAGCAGGGGGTGGAGCAAGCCAGGCCCCAAACCTCGAGAAGCTCCAGCCCAAAATGCAGTCAAATTCCAGCCCACCTCCGGGAGAATCTAAAGAGCAGGGGGTGGAGCAAGCCAGGCCTCAAACCACGAGAAGCTGCAGCCCAAAAGGCAGCCAAAATGCAGCCCACATCCAGGAAAATATCAAGAGCAGGGGGTGGAGAAAGCCAGGCCTCAAACCACGAGAAGCTCCAGCCAAAATTCAGCCAAAATGCAGCCCACATCCGGGAGAATCTCAAGAGCAGGGGGTGGAGCAAGCCAGGCCTCAAACCACGAGAAGCTCCAGCCCAAAAGGCAGCCAAAATGCAGCCCACATCCAAGAGAATTTCAAGAGCAGGGGGTGGAGCAAGCCAGGCCTCAAACCACAAAAATCTCCTGCCGAAAAGCAGCCAAAATGCAGCCCACATCCAGGAAAATATCAAGAGCAGGGGGTGGAGCAAGCCAGGCCTCAAACAGCGAAAAAGTCCAGCCCAAAATGCAGTCAAAATGCAGCCCACATCCGGGAGAATATCAAGAGCAGGGGGTGGAGAAAGACAGGCCTCAAACCACGAGAAGCTCCAGCCCAAAAGGCAGCCAAAATGCAGCCCACATCCGGGAGAAACTCAAGAGCAGGGGTTGGAGCAAGCCAGGCCTCAAACCACAAGAAGCTCCAGCCCAAAAGGCAGCCAAAATGCAGTCCAAATCTGGGAGAATATCAAGAGCAGGGGGTGGAGCAAGCCAGGCCTCAAACCATGAGAAGCTCCTGCCCGAAAGGCAGCCAAAATCCAGCCCACATCTGGGAGAATCTCAGGAGCAGGGGGTGGAGCAAGCCAGGCCTCAAACCACAAGAAGCTCCAGCCCAAAAGGCAGCCAAAATGCAGTCCAAATCTGGGAGAATATCAAGAGCAGGGGGTGGAGCAAGCCAGGCCTCAAACCACGAGAAGCTCCAGCCCAAAAGGCAGCCAAAATGCAGCCCACATCCAGGAAAATATCAAGAGCAGGGGGTGGAGCAAGCCAGGCCTCAAACCACGAGAAGCTCCAGCCCAAAACGCAGCCAAAATGCAGCCCACATCCGGGAGAAACTCAAGAGCAGGGGTTGGAGCAAGCCAGGCCTCAAACCACAAGAAGCTCCAGCCCAAAAGGCAGCCAAAATGCAGCCCACATCCGGGAGAAACTCAAGAGCAGGGGTTGGAGCAAGCCAGGCCTCAAACCACGAGAAGCTCCAGCCCAAAAGGCAGCCAAAATCCAGCCCACATCCGGGAGAATCTCAAGAGCAGGGGGTGGAGCAAGCCAGGCCTCAAACCACGAGAAGCTCCAGCCCAAAAGGCAGCCAAAATGCAGCCCACATCCAGGAAAATATCAAGAGCAGGGGGTGGAGCAAGCCAGGCCTCAAACCACGAGAAGCTCCAGCCCAAAAGGGAGCCAAAATGCAGCCCACATCCGGGAGAAACTCAAGAGCAGGGGTTGGAGCAAGCCAGGCCTCAAACCACAAGAAGCTCCAGCCCAAAAGGCAGCCAAAATGCAGTCCAAATCTGGGAGAATATCAAGAGCAGGGGGTGGAGCAAGCCAGGCCTCAAACCATGAGAAGCTCCTGCCCGAAAGGCAGCCAAAATCCAGCCCACATCTGGGAGAATCTCAAGAGCAGGGGGTGGAGCAAGCCAGGCCTCAAACCACGAGAAGCTCCAGCCCAAAAGGGAGCCAAAATGCAGCCCACATCCGGGAGAAACTCAAGAGCAGGGGTTGGAGCAAGCCAGGCCTCAAACCACAAGAAGCTCCAGCCCAAAAGGCAGCCAAAATGCAGCCCACATCCGGGAGAAACTCAAGAGCAGGGGTTGGAGCAAGCCAGGCCTCAAACCACAAGAATCTCCAGCCCAAAAGGCAGCCAAAATCCAGCCCACATCCGGGAGAATCTCAAGAGCAGGGGGTGGAGCAAGCCAGGCCTCAAACCACGAGAAGCTCCAGCCCAAAAGGCAGCCAAAATGCAGCCCACATCCAGGAAAATATCAAGAGCAGGGGGTGGAGCAAGCCAGGCCTCAAACCACGAGAAGCTCCAGCCCAAAAGGGAGCCAAAATGCAGCCCACATCCAGGAGAAACTCAAGAGCAGGGGTTGGAGCAAGCCAGGCCTCAAACCACAAGAAGCTCCAGCCCAAAAGGCAGCCAAAATGCAGTCCAAATCTGGGAGAATATCAAGAGCAGGGGGTGGAGCAAGCCAGGCCTCAAACCATGAGAAGCTCCTGCCCGAAAGGCAGCCAAAATCCAGCCCACATCTGGGAGAATCTCAGGAGCAGGGGGTGGAGCAAGCCAGGCCTCAAACCACAAAAATCTCCTGCCGAAAAGCAGCCAAAACGCAGCCCATATCCGGGAGAATCTCAAGAGCAGGGGGTGGAGCAAGCCAGGCCCCAAACCTCGAGAAGCTCCAGCCCAAAATGCAGTCAAATTCCAGCCCACCTCCGGGAGAATCTAAAGAGCAGGGGGTGGAGCAAGCCAGGCCTCAAACCACGAGAAGCTGCAGCCCAAAAGGCAGCCAAAATGCAGCCCACATCCAGGAAAATATCAAGAGCAGGGGGTGGAGCAAGCCAGGCCTCAAACCACGAGAAGCTCCAGCCAAAATTCAGCCAAAATGCAGCCCACATCCGGGAGAATCTCAAGAGCAGGGGGTGGAGCAAGCCAGGCCTCAAACCACGAGAAGCTCCAGCCCAAAAGGCAGCCAAAATGCAGCCCACATCCAAGAGAATTTCAAGAGCAGGGGGTGGAGCAAGCCAGGCCTCAAACCACAAAAATCTCCTGCCGAAAAGCAGCCAAAATGCAGCCCACATCCAGGAAAATATCAAGAGCAGGGGGTGGAGCAAGCCAGGCCTCAATCAGCGAAAAAGTCCAGCCCAAAATGCAGTCAAAATGCAGCCCACATCCGGGAGAATATCAAGAGCAGGGGGTGGAGAAAGACAGGCCTCAAACCACGAGAAGCTCCAGCCCAAAAGGCAGCCAAAATCCAGCCCACATCCGGGAGAATCTCAAGAGCAGGGGGTGGAGCAAGCCAGGCCTCAAACCACGAGAAGCTCCAGCCCAAAAGGCAGCCAAAATGCAGCCCACATCTGGGAGAATATCAAGAGCAGGGGGTGGAGCAAGCCAGGCCTCAAACCACGAGAAGCTCCATCCCAATAGGTAGGCAAAATGCAGCCCACATCTGGGAGAATCTCAAGAGCAGGGGTTGGAGCAAGCCAGGCCTGAAACCACGAAAACCTAAAGCCCAAAAGGCAGCCAAAATGCAGCCCACATCCAGGAGAATATCAAGAGCAGGGGGTGGAGCAAGCCAGGCCTCAAACCACGAGAAGCTCCAGCCCAAAATGCAGCCAAAATCCAGCCCACATCCAGGAGAATCTCAAGAGCAGGGGGTGGAGCAAGCCAGGCCTCAAACCACGAGAAGCTCCAGCCCAAAATGCAGCCACAATGCAGCCCATATAAGCGAGAATCTCAAGAGCAGGGGGTGGAGAAAGCCAGGCCTCAAACCCCGAAAAGCTGAAGCCCAAAATGCAGCCAAAATGCAGCCCACATCCGGGAGAATATCAAGATCAGGGTTTGGAGCAAGCCAAGCCTCAAACCATGAGAAGCTCCAGCCCAAAAGGCAGCCAAAATCCAGCCCCTATCCGGGAGAATTTCAAGAGCAGGGGGTGGAGCACGCCAGGCCTCAAACCACGAGAAGTTCCAGCCCAAAATTAAGCCAACAGCCAGCCCACATCCGGGAGAAACTCAAGAACAGGGGGTGGAGCAAGCCAGGCCTCAAACCACGAGAAGCTCCAGCCCAAAAGGCCGCCAAGCTCCAGCCCACATCCGGGAGAATCTCAAGAGCAGGGGTTGGAGCAAGCCAGGCCTCAAACCACGAGAAGCTCCAGCCCAAAACGCAGCCAAAATGCAGCCCACCTCCGGGAGAATCTCAAGAGCAGGGGGTGGAGCAAGCCAGGCCTCAAACCACGAGAAGCTCCAGCCCAAAACGCAGCCAAAATGCAGCCCACCTCCGGGAGAATCTCAAGAGCAGGGGGTGGAGCAAGCCAGGCCTCAAACCACGAGAAGCTCCAGCCCAAAAGGCAGCCAAAATGCAGCCCACATCCAGGAGAATATTAAGAGCAGGGGGTGGAGCAAGCCAGGCCTCAAACCACGAGAAGCTCCAGCCCAAAAGGCAGCCAAAATCCAGCCCACATCCGGGAGAATATCAAGAGCAGGGGGTGGAGCAAGCCAGGCCTCAAACCACGAGAAGCTCCAGCCCAAAAGGCAGCCAAAATGCAGCCCACATCCGGGAGAATCTCAAGAGCAGGGGGTGGAGCAAGCCAGGCCTCAAACCACGAGAAGCTCCAGCCCAAAATGCAGCCAAAATGCAGCCCACATCCGGGAGAATCTCAAGAGCAGGGGGTGGAGGAAGCCAGGCCTCAAAACCCGAGAATTCTAACCCAAAAGGCAGCCAAAAGCCAGCCCACATCCGGGAGAATCTCAAGAGCAGGGGGTGGAGGAAGCCAGGCCTCAAAACCCGAGAATTCTAACCCAAAAGGCAGCCAAAAGCCAGCCCACATCCGGGAGAATCTCACGAGCAGGGGGTGGAGAAAGGCAGGCCTCAAACCACGAAAAGCTAAAGCCCAAAAGGCAGCCAAACTCCAGCCCACATCCGGGAGAATCTCAAGATCAGGGGGTGGAGCAAGCCAGGCCTCAAACCACGAGAAGCTCCAGCCCAAAGGCAGCCAAAATGCAGCCCAACTGATGAGAAAACGAAGAGCAGGGGGTGGAGCAAGCCAGGCCTCAAACCACGAGAAGCTCCAGCCCAAAAATCTGCCAAAATTCAGCCCACATCCAGGAGAATCTCAAGAGCAGGAGGTGGAGCAAGCCTGGCCTCAAACCACGAGAAGTTCCAGCCCTAAATGCAGGCAAAATCCAGCCCACATCCGGGAGAATCTCAAGAACAGGGGGTGGAGGAATCCAGGCCTCAAACCACGAGAAGCTCCAGCCCAAAAGGCAGCCAAAATCCAGCCCACCTCCGGGAGAATCTCAAGAGCAGGGGGTGGAGCAAGCCAGGCCTCAAACCACGAGAAGCTCCAGCCCAAAAAGCTGCCAAATTCCAGCCCCTATCCGGGAGAATTTCAAGAGCAGGGGGTGGAGCACGGCAGGCCTCAAACCACGAGAAGTTCCAGCCCAAAATTAAGCCAACAGCCAGCCCACATCCGGGAGAAACTCAAGAACAGGGGGTGGAGCAAGCCAGGCCTCAAACCACGAGAAGCTCCAGCCCAAAAATCTGCCAAAATTCAGCCCACATCCAGGAGAATCTCAAGAGCAGGAGGTGGAGCAAGCCTGGCCTCAAACCACGAGAAGTTCCAGCCCTAAATGCAGGCAAAATCCAGCCCACATCCGGGAGAATCTCAAGAACAGGGGGTGGAGGAATCCAGGCCTCAAACCACGAGAAGCTCCAGCCCTAAAGGCAGCCAAAATCCAGCCCACATCCATGAGAATCTCAAGAGCAGGGGGTGGAGCAAGCCAGGCCTCAAACCACGAGAAGCTCCAGCCCAAAAGGCAGCCAAAATCCATCCCACATCCGGGAGAATCTCAAGAGCAGGGGGTGGAGAAAGACAGGCCTCAAACCACGAGAAGCTCCAGCCCAAAAGGCAGCCAAACTCCAGCCCACATCCGGGAGAATCTCAAGAGCAGGGGGTGGAGGAAGCCAGGCCTCAAACCACGAGAAGCTCCAGCCCAAAAAGCTGCCAAAATCCAGCCCCTATCCGGGAGAATTTCAAGAGCGGGGGTGGAGCACGCCAGGCCTCAAACCACGAGAAGTTCCAGCCCAAAATTAAGCCAACAGCCAGCCCACATCCGGGAGAAACTCAAGAACAGGGGGTGGAGCAAGCCAGGCCTCAAACCACGAGAAGCTCCAGCCCAAAAGGCCGCCAAGCTCCAGCCCACATCCGGGAGAATCTCAAGAGCAGGGGGTGGAGCAAGCCAGGCCTCAAACCACGAGAAGCTCCAGCCCAAAACGCAGCCAAAATGCAGCCCACCTCCGGGAGAATCTCAAGAGCAGGGGGTGGAGCAAGCCAGGCCTCAAACCACGAGAAGCTCCAGCCCAAAAGGCAGCCAAAATCCAGCCCACATCCGGGAGAATATCAAGAGCAGGGGGTGGAGCAAGCCAGGCCTCAAACCACGAGAAGCTAGACCCCAAAAGGCAGCCAAAATCCAGGACACATCGGGGAGAATCTCAAGAGCAGGGGGTGGAGCAAGCCAGGCCTCAAACCACGAGAAGCTCCAGCCCAAAAGGCAGCCAAAATGCAGCCCACATCCGGGAGAATCTCAAGAGCAGGGGGTGGAGCAAGCCAGGCCTCAAACCACGAGAAGCTCCAGCCCAAAATGCAGCCAAAATGCAGCCCACATCCGGGAGAATCTCAAGAGCAGGGGGTGGAGCAAGCCAGGCCTCAAACCACGAGAAGCTCCAGCCCAAAAGGCAGCCAAAATGCAGCCCACATCCAGGAGAATCTCAAGAGCAGGGGGTGGAGCAAGCCAGGCCTCAAACCACGAGAAGCTGCAGCCGAAAAAGCAGCCAAAATGCAGCCCACATCCGGGAGAATATTAAGAGCAGGGGGTGGAGCAAGCCAGGCCTCAAACCACGAGAAGCTAGACCCCAAAATTCAGCCAAAATCCAGCCCACCTCCGGGAGAATATAAAGAGCAGGGGGTGGAGGAAGCCAGGCCTCAAAACCCGAGAATTCTAACCCAAAAGGCAGCCATAATCCAGCCCACATCCGGGAGAATCTCACGAGCAGGGGGTGGAGCAATCCAGGCCTCAAACCTCGAAAAGTTCCAACCCATACGGCAGCCAAAATCCAGCCCAACTCCCGGAGAATATAAAGAGCAGGGGGTGGAGGAAGCCAGGCCTCAAACCACGAGAAGCTCCAGCCCAAAAGGCAGCCAAAATCCAGCCCACATCCGGGAGAATCTCACGAGCAGGGGGTGGAGAAAGGCAGGCCTCAAACCACGAAAAGCTAAAGCCCAAAAGGCAGCCAAACTCCAGCCCACATCCGGGAGAATCTCAAGAGCAGGGGGTGGAGCAAGCCAGGCCTCAAACCACGAGAAGCTCCAGCCCAAAGGCAGCCAAAATGCAGCCCAACTGATGAGAAAATGAAGAGCAGGGGGTGGAGCAAGCCAGGCCTCAAACCACGAGAAGTTCCAGTCCAAAAATCTGCCAAAATTCAGCCCACATCCAGGAGAATCTCAAGAGCAGGAGGTGGAGCAAGCCTGGCCTCAAACCACGAGAAGTTCCAGCCCTAAATGCAGGCAAAATCCAGCCCACATCCGGGAGAATCTCAAGAACAGGGGGTGGAGGAATCCAGGCCTCAAACCACGAGAAGCTCCAGCCCTAAAGGCAGCCAAAATCCAGCCCACATCCATGAGAATCTCAAGAGCAGGGGGTGGAGCAAGCCAGGCCTCAAACCACGAGAAGCTCCAGCTCAAAAGGCAGCCAAAATCCAGCCCACATCCGGGAGAATCTCAAGAGCAGGGGGTGGAGAAAGACAGGCCTCAAACCACGAGAAGCTCCAGCCCAAAAGGCAGCCAAAATCCAGCCCACATCCGGGAGAATCTCAAGAGCAGGGGGTGGAGGAAGCCAGGCCTCAAACCACGAGAAGCTCCAGCCCAAAAAGCTGCCAAAATTCAGCCCACATCCAGGAGAATCTCAAGAGCAGGGGGAGGAGCAAGCCTGGCCTCAAACCACGAGAAGCTCCAGCCCAATAGGCAGCCAAAATGCAGCGCACGTTCGGGAGAATCTCAAGAGCAGGGGGTGGATCAAGCCAGGCCTCAAACCACGAGAAGCTCCAGCCCAAAAGGCAGCCAAAAATGCAGCCCACTTCGGGGAGAATCTCAAGAGCAGGGGGTGGAGGAAGCCAGGCCTCAAACCACGAGAAGCTCCAGCCCAAAAGGCAGCCAAAATGCAGCCCAACTGCAGGAGAATATGAAGAGCAGGGGGTGGAGCAAACCAGGCCTGAAACCACGAGACGCTCCAGCCCAAAGGGCAGCCAAAATCCAGCCCACATCCGGGAGAATCTCAAGAGCAGGGCGAGGAGCAAGCCTGGCCTCAAACCACGAGAAGCTCCAGCCCAATAGGCAGCCAAAATGCAGCGCACGTTCGGGAGAATCTCAAGAGCAGGGGGTGGATCAAGCCAGGCCTCAAACAACGAAAATTTCCAGCCCAAAATGCAACAAAAATGCAGCCCACATCCGGGAGAATATCAAGAGCAGGGGGTGGAGCAAGGCAGGCCTCAAACCACAAGAAGCTCCAGCCCAAAAGGCAGCCAAAATCCAGCCCACATCCATGAGAATCTCAAGAGCAGGGGGTGGAGCAAACCAGGCCTCAAACCACGAGAAGCTCCAGCCCAAAAGGCAGCCAAAATCCAGCCCACATCCATGAGAATCTCAAGAGCAGGGGGTGGAGCAAGCCAGGCCTCAAACCACGAGAAGCTCCAGCCCAAAAAGCAGCCAAAATGCAGCCCACATCCGGGAGAATCTCAAGAACAGGGGTGGAGCAAGCCAGGCCTCAAGCCACGAGAATCTCCAGCCCAAAAGGCAGCCAAAATCCAGCCCACACCCAGGAGAATATCATGCAGAGGGGGTGGAGCAAGCCAGGCCTCAAACCATGAGAAGCTCCAGCCCAAAACGCAGCCGTAACGCAGTCCACATCCAGGAGAATATCAAGAGCAGGGGTTGGAGCAAGCCAGTCTTCAAAGCACGAGAATCTCCAGCCCAAAAGGCAGCCAAAATCCAACCAACCCACGGGAGAATCTCAAGAGCAGGGGGTGGAGCAAGCCAGGCCTGAAACCACGAGAAGCTCCAGCCCAAAATGCAGTCAAAATCCAGCCCACAAAAGGGAGAATCTCAAGAGCAGGGGGTGGAGCAAGCCAGGCCTCAAACCACGAGAAGCTCCAGCCCAAAAGGCAGCCAAAATGCAGCCCACATCCGGGAGAATCTCAAGAGCAGGGGGTAGAGCAAGCCAGGCCTCAAACCATGAGAAGCTCCAGCCCAAAAGGCAGCCAAAATGCAGCCCACATCCGGGAGAATCTCAAGAGCAGGGGGTGGAGCAAGCCAGGCCTCAAACCACGAGAAGCTCCAGCCCAAAAGGCAGCAATAACGCAGTAAACATCCAGGAGAATATCAAGAGCAGGGGATGGAGCAAGCCAGGCCCCAATCCACGAGAAGCTCCAGTCCAAAAGGCAGCCAAAATGCAGCCCACATCCGGGAGAATCTCAAGAGCAGGGGGTGGAGCAAGCCAGGCCTCAAACCACGAGAAGCTCCAGCCCAAAAGGCAGCCAAAATCCAGGCCACATCCGGGAGAATCTCAAGAGCAGGGGGTGGAGCAAGCCAGGCCCCAATTCACGAGAAGCTCCAGTCCAAAAGGCAGCCAAAATGCAGCCCACATCCGGGAGAATATCAAGAGCAGGTGGTGGAACAAGGCAGGCCTCAAACCACGAGAAGCTCCAGCCCAAAAGGCAGCCAAAATCCAGCCCACATCCGGGAGAATATAAAGAGCAGGGGTTGGAGCAAGCCAGGTTTCAAAGCACGAGAATCTCCAGCCCAAAAGGCAGCCAAAATCCAACCAACCCACGGGAGAATCTCAAGAGCAGGGGGTGGAGCAAGCCAGGCCTCAAACCACGAGAAGCTCCAGCCCAATAGGCAGGGAAAATGCAGCGCACATTCGGGAGAATCTCAAGAGCAGGGGGTGGAGCAAGCCAGGCCTCAAACCACGAGAAGCTCCAGCCCAAAAGGCAGCCAAAATCCAGCCCACATTCGGGAGAATCTCAAGAGCAGGGGGTGGAGCAAGGCAGGCCCCAATCCACGAGAAGCTCCAGCCCAAAAGGCAGCCAAAATCCAGCCCACATCCGGGAGAATATGAAGAGCACGGGGTGGAGCAAGCCAGGCCTCAAACCACGAGAAGCTCCAACCCAAAATGCAGCCAAACTCCAGCCCACACCCAGGAGAATATCATGCAGAGGGGGTGGAGCAAGCCAGGCCTCAAACCACGAGAAGCTCCAGCCCAAAAGGCAGCCGTAACGCAGTCCACATCCAGGAGAATATCAAGAGCAGGGGGTGGAGCAAGCCAGGTTTCAAAGCACGAGAATCTCCAGCCCAAAAGAAAGCCAAAATCCAACCAACCCACAGGAGAATCTCAAGAGCAGGGGGTGGAGCAAGCCAGGCCTCAAACCACGAGAAGCTCCAGCCCAATAGGCAGCCAAAATGCAGCGCACATTCGGGAGAATCTCAAGAGCAGGGGGTGGAGCAAGCCAGGCCTCAAACCACGAGAAGCTCCAGCCCAAAAGGCAGCCAAAATGCAGCCCACATGCGGGAGAATATCAAGAGCAGCGGCTAGAGCAAGCCAGGCGTCAAACCACGAGAAGCTCCCGTCCAAAAGGCAGCCAAAATGCAGCCCACATCCGGGAGAATATCATGGGCAGGGGGTGGAGCAAGCCAGGCCTCAAACCACGAGAAGCTCCAGCCCAAAAGGCAGCCACAAATGCAGCCCACATCGGGGAGAATATCAAGAGCAGGGGGTGGAGCAAGCCAGGCCTCAAACCACGAGAAGCTCCAGCCCAAAAGGCAGCCAAAATGCAGCCCACATCTGGGAGAATATCTAGAGCAGGGGGTGGAGCAAGCCAGGCCTCAAACCACGAGAAGCTCCAGCCCAAAAGGCAGCCAAAATGCAGCCCACCTCCGGGAGAATCTCAAGAGCAGGGGGTGGAGCAAGCCAGGCCTCAAACCACGAGAAGCTCCAGCCCAAAAAGCAGCCAAAATGAAGCCCACATCCGGGAGAATATCAAGAACAGGGGGTGGAGCC
The DNA here is from genome assembly GCA_027574665.1 of Rhynochetos jubatus. Taxonomy (NCBI): domain Eukaryota; kingdom Metazoa; phylum Chordata; class Aves; order Eurypygiformes; family Rhynochetidae; genus Rhynochetos; species Rhynochetos jubatus. The sequence goes on from CM050669.1 coordinate 3,243,973, forward strand.
AGCCAGGCCTCAAACCACGAGAACCTCCAGCCCAAAATGCAGCCAAATTCCAGCCCACATCCGGGAGAATATGAAGAGCAGGGGGTGGAGCAAGCCAGGCCTCAAACAACGAAAATTTCCAGCCCAAAATGCAACAACAAATGCAGCCCACATCCGGGAGAATCTCAAGAGCAGGGGGTGGAGCAAGCCAGGCCTCAAACCACGAGAAGCTCCAGCCCAAAAGGCAGCCAAAATCCAGGCCACATCCGGGAGAATCTCAAGAGCAGGGGGTGGAGCAAGCCAGGCCTCAAACCACGAGAAGCTCCAGCCCAAAATGCAGCCAAAATGCAGCCCACATCCGGGAGAATCTCAAGAACAGGGGGTGGAGCAAGCCAGGCCTCAAGCCACGAGAAGCTCCAGCCCAAAAGGCAGCCAAAATGCAGCCCACATCCGGGAGAATCTCAAGAGCAGGGGGTGGAGCAAGCCAGGCCTCAAACCACGAGAAGCTCCTACCCAAAATGCAGCCAAACTCCAGCCCACACCCAGGAGAATATCATGCAGAGGGGGTGGAGCAAGCCAGGCCTCAAACCACGAGAAGCTCCAGCCCAAAATGCAGCCGTAACGCAGTCCACATCCAGGAGAATATCAAGAGCAGGGGTTGGAGCAAGCCAGGCTTCAAAGCACGAGAATCTCCAGCCCAAAAGGCAGCCAAAATGCAGCCCACATGCGGGAGAATCTCAAGAGCAGGGGGTGGAGCAAGGCAGGCCCCAGTCCACGAGAAGCTCCAGCCCAAAAGGCAACCAAAATGCAGCCCACATCCGGGAGAATATCAAGAGCAGCGGCTAGAGCAAGCCAGGCCTCAAACCACGAGAAGCTCCCGTCCAAAAAGCAGCCAAAATCCAGCCCACATCCAGGAGAATATAAAGAGCAGGGGTTGGAGCAAGCCAGGTTTCAAAGCACGAGAATCTCCAGCCCAAAAGGCAGCCAAAATCCAGGCCACAACTGGGAGAATCTCAAGAGCAGGGGGTGGAGCAAGCCAGGCCTCAAACCACGAGAAGCTCCAGCCCAAAAGGCAGCCAAAATCCAGCCCACATCCGGGACAATATCAAGAGCAGGGGGTGGAGCAAGCCAGGCCTCAAACAACGAAAATTTCCAGCCCAAAATACAACAACATATGCAGCCCACATCTGGGAGAATCTCAAGAGCAGGGGGTGGAGCAAGCCAGGCCTCAAACCACGAGAAGCTCCAGCCCAAAAGGCAGCCAAAATCCAGGCCACATCCGGGAGAATCTCAAGAGCAGGCGGTGGAGCAAGCCAGGCCTCAAACCACGAGAAGCTCCAGCCCAAAATGCAGCCAAAATGCAGCCCACATCCGGGAGAATCTCAAGAACAGGGGGTGGAGCAAGCCAGGCCTCAAGCCACGAGAAGCTCCAGCCCAAAAGGCAGCCAAAATGCAGCCCACATCCGGGAGAATCTCAAGAGCAGGGGGTGGAGCAAGCCAGGCCTCAAACCACGAGAAGCTCCTACCCAAAATGCAGCCAAACTCCAGCCCACACCCAGGAGAATATCATGCAGAGGGGGTGGAGCAAGCCAGGCCTCAAACCACGAGAAGCTCCAGCCCAAAATGCAGCCGTAACGCAGTCCACATCCAGGAGAATATCAAGAGCAGGGGGTGGAGCAAGCCAGGCCTCAAACCACGAGAAGCTCCAGCCCAAAAGACAGCCAAAATGCAGCCCACATGCGGGAGAATCTCAAGAGCAGGGGGTGGAGCAAGGCAGGCCCCAGTCCACGAGAAGCTCCAGCCCAAAAGGCAACCAAAATGCAGCCCACATCCGGGAGAATATCAAGAGCAGCGGCTAGAGCAAGCCAGGCCTCAAACCACGAGAAGCTCCCGTCCAAAAAGCAGCCAAAATCCAGCCCACATCCAGGAGAATATAAAGAGCAGGGGTTGGAGCAAGCCAGGTTTCAAAGCACGAGAATCTCCAGCCCAAAAGGCAGCCAAAATCCAGGCCACAACTGGGAGAATCTCAAGAGCAGGGGGTGGAGCAAGCCAGGCCTCAAACCACGAGAAGCTCCAGCCCAAAAGGCAGCCAAAATCCAGCCCACATCCGGGAGAATATAAAGAGCAGGGGGTGGAGCAAGCCAGGCCTCAAACAACGAAAATTTCCAGCCCAAAATGCAACCACAAATGCAGCCCACATCCGGGAGAATATCAAGAGCAGGGGGTGGAGCAAGGCAGGCCTCAAACCACGAGAAGCTCCAGCCCAAAAGGCAGCCAAAATGCAGCCCACATCCGGGAGAATATCTAGAGCAGGGGGTGGAGCAAGCCAGGCCTCAAACCACGAGAAGCTCCAGCCCAAAAAGCAGCCAAAATGCAGCCCACATCCGGGAGAATCTCAAGAGCAGGGGGTGGAGCAAGCCAGGCCTCAAACCACGAGAAGCTCCAGCCCAATGGGCAGCCAAAATCCAGCCCACATCCATGAGAATCTCAAGAGCAGGGGGTGGAGCAAGCCAGGCCTCAAACCACGAGAAGCTCCAGCCCAAAAGGCAGCCAAAATGCAGCCCACATCCGGGAGAATCTCAAGAGCAGGGGGTGGAGCAAGCCAGGCCTCAAACCACGAGAAGCTGCAGCCCAAAAATCAGCCAAAATGCAGCCCACATCCGGGAGAATCTCAATAACAGGGGGTGGAGCAAGCCAGGCCTCAAACCACGAGAAGCTCCTACCCAAAATGCAGCCAAACTCCAGCCCACACCCAGGAGAATATCATGCAGAGGGGGTGGAGCAAGCCAGGCCTCAAACCACGAGAATCTCCAGCCCAAAAGGCAGCCGTAACGCAGTCCACATCCAGGAGAATATCAAGAGCAGGAGTTGGAGCAAGCCAGGCTTCAAAGCACGAGAATCTCCAGCCCAAAATGCAGCCAAAATCCAACCAACCCACGGGAGAATCTCAAGAGCAGGGGGTGGAGCAAGCCAGGCCTCAAACCACGAGAAGCTCCAGCCCAATAGGCAGCCAAAATCCAGGCCACATCCGGGAGAATCTCAAGAGCAGGGGGTGGAGCAAGCCAGGCCTCAAACCACGAGAAGCTCCAGCCCAAAAAGCAGCCAAAATGCAGCCCACCTCCGGGAGAATCTCAAGAGCAGGGGGTGGAGCAAGCCAGGCCTCAAACCACGAGAAGCTCCAGCCCAAAAGGCAGCCAAATTCCAGCCCACATCCGGGAGAATATGAAGAGCACGGGGTGGAGGAAGCCAGGCCTCAAACAACGAAAATTTCCAGCCCAAAATGCAACCACAAATGCAGCCCACATCCGGGAGAATATCAAGAGCAGGGGGTGGAGCAAGCCAGGCCTCAAACCACGAGAAGCTCCAACCCAAAATGCAGCCAAACTCCAGCCCACACCCAGGAGAATATCATGCAGAGGGGGTGGAGCAAGCCAGGCCTCAAACCACTAGAAGCTCCAGCCCAAAATGCAGCCGTAACGCAGTCCACATCCAGGAGAATCTCAAGAGCAGGGGGTGGAGCAAGGCAGGCCCCAGTCCACGAGAAGCTCCAGCCCAAAAGGCAACCAAAATGCAGCCCACATCCGGGAGAATATCAAGAGCAGCGGCTAGAGCAAGCCAGGCCTCAAACCACGAGAAGCTCCCGTCCAAAAAGCAGCCAAAATCCAGCCCACATCCAGGAGAATATAAAGAGCAGGGGTTGGAGCAAGCCAGGTTTCAAAGCACGAGAATCTCCAGCCCAAAAGGCAGCCAAAATCCAGGCCACAACTGGGAGAATCTCAAGAGCAGGGGGTGGAGCAAGCCAGGCCTCAAACCACGAGAAGCTCCAGCCCAAAAGGCAGCCAAAATCCAGCCCACATCCGGGAGAATATAAAGAGCAGGGGGTGGAGCAAGCCAGGCCTCAAACAACGAAAATTTCCAGCCCAAAATGCAACCACAAATGCAGCCCACATCCGGGAGAATATCAAGAGCAGGGGGTGGAGCAAGGCAGGCCTCAAACCACGAGAAGCTCCAGCCCAAAAGGCAGCCAAAATGCAGCCCACATCCGGGAGAATATCTAGAGCAGGGGGTGGAGCAAGCCAGGCCTCAAACCACGAGAAGCTCCAGCCCAAAAAGCAGCCAAAATGCAGCCCACATCCGGGAGAATCTCAAGAGCAGGGGGTGGAGCAAGCCAGGCCTCAAACCACGAGAAGCTCCAGCCCAATGGGCAGCCAAAATCCAGCCCACATCCATGAGAATCTCAAGAGCAGGGGGTGGAGCAAGCCAGGCCTCAAACCACGAGAAGCTCCAGCCCAAAAGGCAGCCAAAATGCAGCCCACATCCGGGAGAATCTCAAGAGCAGGGGGTGGAGCAAGCCAGGCCTCAAACCACGAGAAGCTGCAGCCCAAAAATCAGCCAAAATGCAGCCCACATCCGGGAGAATCTCAATAACAGGGGGTGGAGCAAGCCAGGCCTCAAACCACGAGAAGCTCCTACCCAAAATGCAGCCAAACTCCAGCCCACACCCAGGAGAATATCATGCAGAGGGGGTGGAGCAAGCCAGGCCTCAAACCACGAGAATCTCCAGCCCAAAAGGCAGCCGTAACGCAGTCCACATCCAGGAGAATATCAAGAGCAGGAGTTGGAGCAAGCCAGGCTTCAAAGCACGAGAATCTCCAGCCCAAAATGCAGCCAAAATCCAACCAACCCACGGGAGAATCTCAAGAGCAGGGGGTGGAGCAAGCCAGGCCTCAAACCACGAGAAGCTCCAGCCCAATAGGCAGCCAAAATCCAGGCCACATCCGGGAGAATCTCAAGAGCAGGGGGTGGAGCAAGCCAGGCCTCAAACCACGAGAAGCTCCAGCCCAAAAAGCAGCCAAAATGCAGCCCACCTCCGGGAGAATCTCAAGAGCAGGGGGTGGAGCAAGCCAGGCCTCAAACCACGAGAAGCTCCAGCCCAAAAGGCAGCCAAATTCCAGCCCACATCCGGGAGAATATGAAGAGCACGGGGTGGAGGAAGCCAGGCCTCAAACAACGAAAATTTCCAGCCCAAAATGCAACCACAAATGCAGCCCACATCCGGGAGAATATCAAGAGCAGGGGGTGGAGCAAGCCAGGCCTCAAACCACGAGAAGCTCCAACCCAAAATGCAGCCAAACTCCAGCCCACACCCAGGAGAATATCATGCAGAGGGGGTGGAGCAAGCCAGGCCTCAAACCACTAGAAGCTCCAGCCCAAAATGCAGCCGTAACGCAGTCCACATCCAGGAGAATCTCAAGAGCAGGGGGTGGAGCAAGCCAGGCCTCAAACCACGAGAAGCTCCAGCCCAAAATGCAGCCAAAATCCAGCCCACATCCGGGAGAATCTCAAGAGCAGGGGGTGGAGCAAGCCAGGCCTCAAACCACGAGAAGCTCCAGCCCAAAAGGCAGCCAAAATCCAGCCCACCTCCGGGAGAATATGAAGAGCAGGGGGTGGAGCAAGCCAGGCCTCAAACAACGAAAATTTCCAGCCCAAAATGCAACCACAAATGCAGCCCACATCCAGGAGAATATCAAGAGCAGGGGGTGGAGCAAGTCAGGCCTCAAAGCTCGAGAAGCTCCAGCCCAAAAGGCAGCCAAAATCCAGCCCACATCCAAGAGAATCTCAGGAGCAGGGGGTGGAGCAAGCCAGGCCTCAAACCACGAGAAGCTCGAGGCCAAAAATCATAAAAAATGCAGCCCACATCCGGGAGAATATCAAGAGCAGGGGGTGGAGAAACTCAGGCCTCAAACCAGGAGTAATTCCAACCTAAAATTAGGCCCAATTCCAGGAGAAATTACTGCCTAAACCCAGTCCAGGTGGAGGAGAATTTTGGGCCCAGCTCCAGGAAAAGTTCCAGCCTAAAATGCAGCCCACATCCAGGAGAAACTCAAGAAGAGGGCCAAGACCTGTCCCTCAGATCTCTCCTGCCCTGGGACGTCAGATTCCCACGCGTTTCTGCACTTTGCCAAAGAGAAATCCACCTGCGGCTGGGTCTACCGCAGGCCCCACACCAGACTAACGCTTTATGCCTAAGGAATTGGGGACAGGAGCACAACCTGTGGAGTTTGGGCTTTGAACTTATGCTGCCCCCAAGTTTTGCACAAAGTCCCTTCACACTATTCCCATCTGGCCCACAGTCAGATCACACCATTCCCCAGCAGGACCCGACTCCATCCATCAGCACAGCAACTCCAGCAAAGGGTTAACACAGTGCCCGGCACGCAGCTGCACGCACATGCCCCCCCTGCCAGAGACAGAAATGGCTGTGGAGATACGCATCTTGCTAGGAAGGTACCTGTTCAAAAGCCCCCGGAGCCCGGTGCAAGCCTTCCCGTCGCATGTCAGCATGTCTCAATGGGAGCAGAGCTGAGCCTCCAAGAGGGTTTTCACCCCAGGCCGTGTCGACCGCTCTCTCCTTTCCCAGACTGGGGGGTGTGGAGCTCTGAGTGCCATCCCACTCCGAGGGAGATGCTGGGTGCAGCCCCTGCAGACCAGGAGAAAGCAAGGGTCAGCCATGGAGCCTCCCTCTATTTAGAGAGTCATGAGATAATTGACTTCAGGCCTAAGCAATCTCCCAGCCTGGCCTTAATTGGGGCAGGCTCTTGTTGGCATATCCCAGCTGGTGCTGATCTCCCCAGACTGCCAGAAGGGTCAGGGCTGGCAGGGCATGTCTTAGTTCCCTCTCATCCCTAACTGTAATGAGGAAATATCATGAGGCCCACTGAATTGGGCCTGAATTTCATAGGGACTTGGGTCTGAATTTCACCAGGATTTGGGTGAGAATTTCTCGTGCACTTGGGTCTGAATTTCCCCTGGATTCTGGCCCAAATTTCCCCTGTAGTAGAGCCCGAATTTCTCCTCAACGTGCCCTCTAATTTCTCTTGAACTCTGGCCAAAATTTCTCCTGCACTGCAACCTTCAATTTCTGCTGGACTCCCTGAAATTGCTCCTGCACGCCAGCTCCAACTTCTCCTGCACCGAATCCCAGATTTGACCTGCGCTGGAGCCCAGGTTTCCCCTGGAAGTGACCTAGAATTTGGCCTGCATTGTGGCCTGGATCTCTCCAGCTTTAAGGCACGCCCCCTCGCAACTGAAAGCACGCCCCCTCACCCCTGAAGGCACACCTTCTCGCCCCTGTAGCCAGGAGAAATTGCAGCCCAAGTGCAGCAGAAATTCCAGTCCAAGTCCAGGAGATAGTCCACCTGAACTCCAAAAGATATTTAGGCCTAAGTCCAGGAGAAATTCCAGCATAAATCCAGACCATGTCCAGGAGAAATTCAGCCCCAAGCCCAACAGAAATTCCAGCCCGCGTGCAGAAGAAATTCAGGCCCAAGTCCAGGAGAAAATCCAGCCTAAAATGCAGCCCAAGACCAGCAGAAATTTTAGCCTAAGAGCAGCCAAACTCCACTCCAGTTTCAGGAGATAGTCCACCCGAACTGCAGGAGAAAATTATGCCCAAGTCCAGGAGAAATTCCAGCATAAATCCAGCCCATATCCAGGAGAAATTCCAGCCTAAAATGTAGCCAAAGTCGAGGAGAAATTTCAGCACAAGAGCAGACAAAATCCAGTCCATAGCGAGGAGAATTTCAAGAACAGGTCCTAGAGAAATTCAGGCCTCAAACCAGGAGTAATTCCAGCCTAAAATGAGGCCCAAGTCCAGGAGAAATTCCAGCCCAAGTGCAGCAGTAATGCCAGTCCAAGTCCCGGAAATAGTCCACCCGAACTCCAGGAGAAATTTGGGCCCAGATCCAGGAGAAATTCCAGCCTAAAATGCAGCCCAAGTCCAGGAGAAATTCCAGCCCAAGCGCAGCAAAAATTCAAGTCCAAATCTAGGAAAAATTTGAGCCAAAGTGCAGGTGATATTGTGGCCAAGTCTAGCAGAAATTCAATCCTGAATTCAGCAGAAATTTGGGCCCGAATACAGCTTCTAAGTAGGAAAAATATTGGCCCAATTTCAATAGAAATGCCCCCTCGCCCCTCAAGCCCCGCCCCCTCGCCCCTCAAGCCCCGCCCCCTCGCCCCTCAAGCCCCGCCCCCTCGCCCCTCAAGCCCCGCCCCCTCGCCCCTCAAGCCCCGCCCCCTCGCCCCTCAAGCCCCGCCCCCTCGCCCCTCAAGCCCCGCCCCCTCGCCCCTCAAGCCCCGCCCCCTCGCCCCTCAAGCCCCGCCCCCTCGCCCCTCAAGCCCCGCCCCCTCGCCCCTCAAGCCCCGCCCCCTCGCCCCTCAAGCCCCGCCCCCTCGCCCCTCAAGCCCCGCCCCCTCGCCCCTCAAGCCCCGCCCCCTCGCCCCTCAAGCCCCGCCCCCTCGCCCCTCAAGCCCCGCCCCCTCGCCCCTCAAGCCCCGCCCCCTCGCCCCTCAAGCCCCGCCCCCTCGCCCCTCAAGCCCCGCCCCCTCGCCCCTCAAGCCCCGCCCCCTCGCCCCTCAAGCCCCGCCCCCTCGCCCCTCAAGCCCCGCCCCCTCGCCCCTCAAGCCCCGCCCCCTCGCCCCTCAAGCCCCGCCCCCTCGCCCCTCTAGCCCCGCCCCCTCGCCCCTCTAGCCCCGCCCCCTCGCCCCTCTAGCCCCGCCCCCTCGCCCCTCTAGCCCCGCCCCCTCGCCCCTCTAGCCCCGCCCCCTCGCCCCTCAAGCCCCGCCCCCTCGCCCCTCAAGCCCCGCCCCCTCGCCCCTCAAGCCCCGCCCCCTCGCCCCTCTAGCCCCGCCCCCTCGCCCCTCTAGCCCCGCCCCCTCGCCCCTCTAGCCCCGCCCCCTCGCCCCTCTAGCCCCGCCCCCTCGCCCCTCTAGCCCCGCCCCCTCGCCCCTCTAGCCCCGCCCCCTCGCCCCTCTAGCCCCGCCCCCTCGCCCCTCTAGCCCCGCCCCCTCGCCCCTCTAGCCCCGCCCCCTCGCCCCTCTAGCCCCGCCCCCTCGCCCCTCTAGCCCCGCCCCCTCGCCCCTCTAGCCCCGCCCCCTCGCCCCTCTAGCCCCGCCCCCTCGCCCCTCTAGCCCCGCCCCCTCGCCCCTCTAGCCCCGCCCCCTCGCCCCTCTAGCCCCGCCCCCTCGCCCCTCTAGCCCCGCCCCCTCGCCCCTCTAGCCCCGCCCCCTCGCCCCTCTAGCCCCGCCCCCTCGCCCCTCTAGCCCCGCCCCCTCGCCCCTCTAGCCCCGCCCCCTCGCCCCTCTAGCCCCGCCCCCTCGCCCCTCTAGCCCCGCCCCCTCGCCCCTCTAGCCCCGCCCCCTCGCCCCTCTAGCCCCGCCCCCTCGCCCCTCTAGCCCCGCCCCCTCGCCCCTCTAGCCCCGCCCCCTCGCCCCTCTAGCCCCGCCCCCTCGCCCCTCTAGCCCCGCCCCCTCGCCCCTCTAGCCCCGCCCCCTCGCCCCTCTAGCCCCGCCCCCTCGCCCCTCTAGCCCCGCCCCCTCGCCCCTCTAGCCCCGCCCCCTCGCCCCTCTAGCCCCGCCCCCTCGCCCCTCTAGCCCCGCCCCCTCGCCCCTCTAGCCCCGCCCCCTCGCCCCTCTAGCCCCGCCCCCTCGCCCCTCTAGCCCCGCCCCCTCGCCCCTCTAGCCCCGCCCCCTCGCCCCTCTAGCCCCGCCCCCTCGCCCCTCTAGCCCCGCCCCCTCGCCCCTCTAGCCCCGCCCCCTCGCCCCTCTAGCCCCGCCCCCTCGCCCCTCTAGCCCCGCCCCCTCGCCCCTCTAGCCCCGCCCCCTCGCCCCTCTAGCCCCGCCCCCTCGCCCCTCTAGCCCCGCCCCCTCGCCCCTCTAGCCCCGCCCCCTCGCCCCTCTAGCCCCGCCCCCTCGCCCCTCTAGCCCCGCCCCCTCGCCCCTTTAGCCCCGCCCCCTCGCCCCTTTAGCCCCGCCCCCTCGCCCCTTTAGCCCCGCCCCCTCGCCCCTTTAGCCCCGCCCCCTCGCCCCTTTAGCCCCGCCCCCTCGCCCCTTTAGCCCCGCCCCCTCGCCCCTTTAGCCCCGCCCCCTCGCCCCTTTAGCCCCGCCCCCTCGCCCCTTTAGCCCCGCCCCCTCGCCCCTTTAGCCCCGCCCCCTCGCCCCTTTAGCCCCGCCCCCTCGCCCCTTTAGCCCCGCCCCCTCGCCCCTTTAGCCCCGCCCCCTCGCCCCTTTAGCCCCGCCCCCTCGCCCCTTTAGCCCCGCCCCCTCGCCCCTTTAGCCCCGCCCCCTCGCCCCTTTAGCCCCGCCCCCTCGCCCCTTTAGCCCCGCCCCCTCGCCCCTTTAGCCCCGCCCCCTCGCCCCTTTAGCCCCGCCCCCTCGCCCCTTTAGCCCCGCCCCCTCGCCCCTTTAGCCCCGCCCCCTCGCCCCTTTAGCCCCGCCCCCTCGCCCCTTTAGCCCCGCCCCCTCGCCCCTTTAGCCCCGCCCCCTCGCCCCTTTAGCCCCGCCCCCTCGCCCCTTTAGCCCCGCCCCCTCGCCCCTGAATTCTAGAATCAGTTTCAGCCCTAATCAACGAGGAACTCACACCCTCACCCTGCTCAAATTCGGGCCCAAGACCAAGAGAAACAAAACCAGGGCCCCTTGCAGCTCGGCTGGCCTGCTTCAAAAGGAAGGCCTGCCTCTTACCTTCCCAATCCCAGGTGAGGCTGGGGTGAGTCCGCGGTGGGTGTGAGTCCGACTCGAAGTCCCAGTCTGTAGCTGTAGGGCAGTGGGCCGACCGGCGGCCCTTTCAAGGCTGGTCAGCGGTGCTGCAAAGGGAAGAGGCTTGGTCTTCAGCTGGACTCGCCTCGGCCTCGCAAGGTAAGAGGTATTGTGTCCAAAGCATGGGGGCAGCATGCGCCGCCGGGGCCTCTTTTGCGGAAGGCGACCAGCGCTGCCAAGGAAAGAATGCCTCTTACCTTGCGAGGTCAATGTGAATCGAAGTCCAAAGCGGTGGGGCGGTGGGGCAAGCTGGGGCCCCTTTCGAGGCAGGCCAGTGATGCTGCAATGGCAGGCATGCCTCTTACCTTCAGAGTCAGAGGCAATGTGAGGCGGAGCAAATTGAAATCTGAAGCAGGAGGGGGGCATGCCGAGCTGGGGCTGCTTGCGAGGCAGGCCCATGTCCCTGCAAAGGAAGAAATGCCTCTTACCTTAAGAGTGCAGGGACGCCCTGAAGCCTAGGGGGGCCAGGAGGCGCAACAAGACCAAGAGCAGCAGCGAAGCTCAGCACCACACCAAGAGCAGCGCGAGACCCCCAGCGGCAGCGCAACGCTAACAGCGGTGGTGAGACACACAACGACGCAACAACAGTAGCAGCACAACGCCCAGAGCAGCAACGAGGCACACCACAGCACCAAGAGCAACAAGAGACCCAGATGGCCGAGCCGTGGCCCCTTCCGAGGCAGGCCCGCGCCCCTGCGAAGGAAGGAATGCGTCTTACCTTGCGAGTCCAAGGCGGAGGCGAGTCCGACTTGAAGTGCGAGTCTGAAGCGGCAGGACAGTGAACCAGGCCCGGGCCCCTTTAGAGGCAGGCCAGTGTCCCTCCAAAGGAAGAAATGCCTCTTACCTTAAGAGTGCAGGGACACCCCAAATCTGAGAGGGCCAGGAGACGCCACGACACCAAGAGCGGCACTCTGATTCTGAGGCGGCCAGGAGGCACCCCAAGACCCTCAGCGAGGCGTCCCGATACCCTCAGCAGCAGCGCAAACCTAACAGCAGTGGCGAGACACACAGCAGCGCAGCAACAGCAGAAGCACGACACCCAGAGCAGCAACGAGGCGCTCCGACTCCAAGAGCAGCGCGAGACAAACAGAGCGGCGGTGACACACACAGAGCGGCAACGAGGCGCGCCGGCTCCAAGAGCGGCAAGAGAACCCCAGCGGCGGCGACACACACAGAGCGGCGCGAGACCCCCAGCGGCGGCGACACACACAGAGCAGCAACGAGGCGCGCCGGCTCCAAGAGCGGCGCGAGACCCCCAGCGGCGGCGACACACACAGAGCAGCAACGAGGCGCGCCGGCTCCAAGAGCGGCAAGAGAACCCCAGCGGCGGCGAGACCCACAGAGCGGCAACGAGGCGCGCCGGCTCCAAGAGCGGCATACCACACCCAGAGCAGCACCACAAGCAACAACAGACCCAGATGGCCGAGCCGGGGCCCCTTTCGAGGCAGGCCCGCGCCCCTGCGAAGGAAGGAATGCCGCTTACCTTGCGAGGCCGAGGCGGAGGCGAGGGCGCCTCGAAGGGCGAGTGCGAAGCGGCGCGAGGCGTGCCGAGCCGGGGCCCCTTTCGAGGCAGGCCCGCGCCCCTGCGAAGGAAGGAATGCCGCTTACCTTGCGAGGCCGAGGCGGAGGCGAGGAGCAACTCGAAGGGCGAGTGCGAAGCGGCGCGAGGCGTGCCGAGCCGGGGCCCCTTTCGAGGCAGGCCCGCGCCCCTGCGAAGGAAGGAATGCCGCTTACCTTGCGAGGCCGAGGCGGAGGCGAGGAGCGACTCGAAGGGCGAGTGCGAAGCGGCGCGAGGCGTGCCGAGCCGGGGCCCCTTTCGAGGCAGGCCCGCGCCCCTGCGAAGGAAGGAATGCCGCTTACCTTGCGAGGCCGAGGCCGAGGCGAGGGCGACTCGAAGGGCGAGTGCGAAGCGGCGCGAGGCGTGCCGAGCCGGGGCCCCTTTCGAGGCAGGCCCGCGCCCCTGCGAAGGAAGGAATGCCGCTTACCTTAAGAGTGCAGGGATGCCCCAAGTCTGAGGGGGCCAGGAGGCGCCACGACACCAAGAGTAGCGCCCAGACCAAGAGCGGCAGCGAAGCGCACCACCACACCAAGAGCGGCGCGAGACCCCCAGAGCAGCGGCGCAACGCTAGCAGTGACGCGAGACCCCAGAGCGGTGGCGCAACGCTAACAGCAGCGGCGAGACCCCCAGAGCGGCGGCCAGGCGCGCCGGCTCTAAGAGCAGCGCGAGACCCCCAGCGGCGGCACAATGCTAACAGCGGTGGCGAGACCCCCAGCGGCGGCAACGAGGCGCACCGGCTCCAAGAGCGGCGCGAGACCCCCAGCGGCAGCGCAACACCCAGAGCGGCAACGAGGCACACCACAGCACCAAGAGCAACAAGAGACCCAGATCGCCAAGCCGTGGCCCCTTTCAAGGCAGGCCTGCATCCGTGGAAAGGAAGGAATGCCTCTTACCTTAAGAGTGCAGAAACGCCCCGATTCTGAGGGGACCAAGAGGCTCCATGAGACAAAGAGCACTGCCACACCAAGAGTGGCGTGAGACTCACAATGGCAGCACAACCACAAGAGCAGCACGACATCAAGGGCAGTGGCAAGGCACACCACCACACTAAGGAGCAGCGTGACAGCCAGAGTGGCAGCGAGCCATGCCACACCACCTATAGAGTTGCAAGACCAAGTGCATTGCAACAAGAGCAGCACAAAACCCAGAGCAGCAGCAAGGTGTGCAGCAACAGCGAGAACGGCAGCGAGAGCCAGACCATCGAGCCGGGGCACCTTTCGAGGTGGACCAGTGTCCCTGCAAAGGAAGGAATGTGTCCTACCTTCAGAGTCCAGGGATGCCCCAAGTCTGAAGCAGCAAGTAGGTGCCGTGACACCAAGAGCAGCAGGCCAGAACACCGAGCTGGGGCCCCTTTTGAGGTGGGCCAGCATCCCTGCAAACAAAGGAATACCTCTTACCTTCAGAGTCCAGTAACGCCCTGGGCCCCAGGCGGCAAGGAGGCGCGCCGAGACCAAGAGCAGCAGTGAGTCGCGCCACCACACCAACAGCGGTGCAAGACCCAGAGCGGCAGCGAGGCGCGCAGACTCCAAGAGAGGCGTGAAACCCAAAGCACCGCAACAAGAGCGGCACGACACCCAGAGCGGTGGCGAGGCGCACCAATTCCAAGAGCAGCACGACGGCAAGACACAGAGCACCAAGCCAGTGCGCCTTTCGTGGCTGGCCAGCGTCCCTGCAAAGAAGGAAAGCCTCCTACCTTCAGAGTCCAGGGACACCCCAAGTCCCAGGCGGCAAGGAGCGCTGTGACACCAAGAGCGACGGGGCAGCACGCCGAGCCAGGGTTTCTTTTGAGGTAGGTCAGCGTCCCTGCAAAGGAAGGAATGACCTTAACCTTAAGAGTGCAGGGATGCCCCAAGTCCGAGGTGGCGAGGAGGCGCCACGAGATCAAGAGCAGCACTGAGACCAAGAGCAGTGGCGAGGCACACTGCGACACCCAGAGCGGCAGCAAAGCTCAGAGTGGTGAGCCGGGGGCCCCTTTCAAGGCACCCCAGTGTCTCTGCAAAGGAAGGAATGCCTCGTACCTTCAGAGTGCAGGGACACCCCAAGTCCCAGGCGGTGAGGAGGCGCCGTGACACCAAGAGCGGCGGGCCAGCGTGCCGAGCCAGCGTCCCTTTCAAGGCACCCCAGCATTCCTGCAAAAGAGGGAATGGCTCTTACCTTCAGAGTCCAGGGATGCCCCGAGTCCCAAGCGGCACGAGACCAAGAGTGGTGTGTGTTAAAAATTCTTCCCCAGACAAAGCGGGTTGCTCGAGGTATGCTATTTATTTAACCAAAACTCAGAGTTGGGTCACCACCTCAGTGAGTGGCCAATGGTCCAAGATATCACACAGTTTTTACACCGTTCAATCAATACCCATTACAAAAGGTCCGAAGTCTTTGTATATTTCCACTTGGCCTTTCAGTCCCCAGAGTTCATCATTTCCCAAAGACCACCACAATCCCCCGTCTCAGCTGCATTCTTCTGTTCTGGTTCCGAGCCTCGGTTCAGTTACAGGGTCTTCTTTGGGTCGCCGTCTCCGTAATCACTCTTCTGCCATTTCTGTCCTGCACAATTCTGAGACAGACTTTGAGATGTACTATTAAGGGCTTACCTTCATTAATTAATCACTCTTTGTTCAAACTGTCTCTGCATGATTAGCTTGACTGGGTTTGAAACCGGCCTTGGGTGGGTCCGTACAAGGAGCAGGCTGAGAGCAAACATTCTGGGCCTGTCGAGCGGTATTTCTGCACTTTACAACACCCCAAACCTCAGACCTAAACCTGCACTAGGGACTAGGAAAGATTCCTTTACAGAGATTCAGAAGCACTGTCCCACCCAGGTCACCAAAACAAGGGATAACCCTCTTCGCACCAACACGACATTAAGAAACAGCATCCACTCGATTGCAGACAGTGCTGTTCAGGGGATCGCTCCACCCGTCGTGCCTGCCGTACATTGCATCAGCCAAGGCTTCTATCCTCCCCTCACATACATATGGTACGCGTGGCATTTCCCAGAATGTTTGTCCATCTTCACTCTAATTCCTGGAACTAATTATCATACTTACGTGGTCATGACAAATGCAGCCTGCGTCTCTCAGGGCCTTCGTGGGCGTTCTTCCGTGGTCTCTGGCAGTCGCTTAAGAGGTGACTCTCTGTGTCCTTTCCATGAACGCCCAGTCTTCTTTCCATATATGGTTTTGCCACGTCACCGCCCTCTGCGTGCGGAATTCCTTAAGCACCTTGTCCTGCTTTCCACTGGCATCTGTTGACCCGCACTCCCTGAGAACGTGCCCGTCACACTTGACAAAGCTACGTTGTCACAGTCTTCTTGATCTGTGGACCTTGCATTCTCGCCCGAGGCCCCTGATAACACAGTCTTGGCATTGGCCCTGTAGAGGAGAGTAAATACTGGGGCACGTATTTATCTATAACGGTTTCTCTGAGGTGACAAGTTGAAAGGTTTGTGAGTAGTCTCCAGGAGATGGCACCCAAAGCACCCGGGTGATGACAATACCAGACGCACGTAGCAGATTGCTCCTACCACCTCTGTTAGGTCACCCA
The DNA here is from genome assembly GCA_027574665.1 of Rhynochetos jubatus. Classification (NCBI taxonomy): domain Eukaryota; kingdom Metazoa; phylum Chordata; class Aves; order Eurypygiformes; family Rhynochetidae; genus Rhynochetos; species Rhynochetos jubatus. Next base: position 3,259,643 of record CM050669.1, read on the forward strand.
GCCAAGCAACACCCTTCAGCCAGGCTAATACAGTAATGATCGACACATTAAGGAACTCGTAGGGCAGAACATCCCACCGTTCTGATCACAACTCTGAGAGCAAAGGGGTTGACATCCTGACCAGCCACCACCAAAATACTACAGTGAACACTTCCCATCAGTCCATTCTAACATGCAGGAATCGGATGATCTGTCACTATCTCAACCCCTCGGGCCCCGCCTGGGGCACAAGACAGGACTGTCGTCATTTAACCCAGCCAGCAACAGAGCTCTGAACGGCCACTCGCTCACCTCCCCCTCCTATACAGGGGCAGGAGAGCCAGAGAAAGAGATGAGAAAGCTCACAAGGTAAGAGAGTAGCAACTTAAAAGTCAAAGAATAGAGTAACAATACTAATAATACTACTGATAACATGCAATAGAAAAGTCCACCACGACTACTCGTAGATTTTGAGAAAACTGTGTTAAACACCGGTGTAATCAGCACGAACCCAAAACACAACCTCTTACTGGCTGTCCTTAAGGAATTTAACACTTTAAAAATACCTTGAAAATGCCAATAGTAATAAGGCAGAAGAAATACAGAGAAGATGTAAGGAATGAAGACGTTAAAATAAATTCAAGAAAGGGCGCTAAAGAGAGGGAGAAGTGGAAGGATTTTTAAAAAGAAACCGAGTACAAGAAACAGACCAGAATCACAACATCGAAACAGGGAAATGGATAAGGGACAACACACAACAAGAGTTTGAAAAGTGATTTGATGCAAGAAACAGAGGATTACAGAACAGGGAGACAGCTAGAAAGGACCCTGATAATATGGAACAGGAAGCTAACGGCATGGAAACACAGACTAAAAATTTCTAAATCACCCAAGTACAGGACAGAGAGAGATGGAGGAAAACCAAAAATAATTAATGGGTGAAGAGACATAGAGCAGAGTCAGCAGAAAAGAATCAAATGTCAGGGAGCCAGCCAGGCCAGTGACCACCACAGAAGGAGACAGAAATAAAGACTGAGGGCAGGAAAGCAGAGAGAGTGGGGTGTACAGAAGACCAGGAACCCTTTACCACTCCTTCCATCTCTGAACTTCCCCTGCCCCCTCAACAGCACTGCTTCCCAGGCAGCCCCTTTGTAGCTGGAGCCCCACCCCGTGCAGGGCTGGCCCCATCCTCAGCCTCACGGGCCACACCTGGGGCTGCCCCAGCCCCAGCTGGAACCCATGAGGAACAGGGGCAATGGCCAGAAACCCCACAGCATATCAACCCTCACCTGAGGGCTGAGATGGTGGCTTTGCAGCAGGAACTTGAGGCTTAATGCAATAAAAGCTGCTGGCTCACAGCAATCCAGAAGGAGATAACGGTGACAGGCAATGTTGAGAAACACCTCAGCAATTTTTTGGGAGCTTCTGCCCGTCCTGCAAAGTGGCAGGACCAGACTCTCCTGTCTTTGCTTACAGAACTCTACACCAACACCCAGGAGGGCACAGCTGAGCAACTCTGTCCTTTGCCAGTGACACCCTGGATCCCTGGAGGACAGTTGAAGATGATCAGCGTAAGTTTAAGGGGAAAACTGTTGTCTGGGTGGGAATGGGCTTCTTCACTGTGGGCTCAGTGGGTGGGTGGGAAATGCTGCTGCTGCTGAACAACGGGGGATCAACCACACTAATTCCCCAGGAAAGCTGAGGAAGGAGCAATTTCGGTGCAGTGCCGTGCTTCTCTTAGCAGGCCTTTGCAATCCCGATTATCCCTGGAGCTGTGCACTTTCTGCTTCTCCAGACGCTAACCCTAGCCCTAACCCTATTAATGGCAGGTCACGCTTTCCCGCCACGCCCCCCCCCCCCCCCCCCCCCCCCGCGTTCTGCCTATGACAGCTGCGGTAGGAGCAATGTCAGTGCAGTGTCGTGCTGTTCCTGGCAGAGCTTTGCAATCCCAACTATCCCTAGACCTGAGGGCTTTCTCGTTCTCCAGATGCTAACCCTAGCCCTAACCCTAATAATGGCAGGTCGCGGTTTCTGGCCATGCCCCCCTGCGTTCTGGCAATGACATTGCCCCTGTTCCTCATGGGTTCCAGCTGGGGCTGGGGCAGCCCCAGGTGTGGCCCGTGAGGCTGAGGATGGGGCCAGCCCTGCACGGGGTGGGGCTCCAGCTACAAAGGGGCTGCCTGGGAAGCAGTGCTGTTGAGGGGGCAGGGGAAGTTCAGAGATGGAAGGAGTGGTAAAGGGTTCCTGCTCTTCAGAGCTGTGGTGAGTCCTGTCAGGTCTTCTGTACACCCCACTCTCTCTGCTTTCCTGCCCTCAGTCTTTATTTCTGTCTCCTTCTGTGGTGGTCACTGGCCTGGCTGGCTCCCTGACATTTGATTCTTTTCTGCTGACTCTGCTCTATGTCTCTTCACCCATTAATTATTTTTGGTTTTCCTCCATCTCTCTCTGTCCTGTACTTGGGTGATTTAGAAATTTTTAGTCTGTGTTTCCATGCCGTTAGCTTCCTGTTCCATATTATCAGGGTCCTTTCTAGCTGTCTCCCTGTTCTGTAATCCTCTGTTTCTTGCATCAAATCACTTTTCAAACTCTTGTTGTGTGTTGTCCCTTATCCATTTCCCTGTTTCGATGTTGTGATTCTGGTCTGTTTCTTGTACTCGGTTTCTTTTTAAAAATCCTTCCACTTCTCCCTCTCTTTAGCGCCCTTTCTTGAATTTATTTTAACGTCTTCATTCCTTACATCTTCTCTGTATTTCTTCTGCCTTATTACTATTGGCATTTTCAAGGTATTTTTAAAGTGTTAAATTCCTTAAGGACAGCCAGTAAGAGGTTGTGTTTTGGGTTCGTGCTGATTACACCGGTGTTTAACACAGTTTTCTCAAAATCTACGAGTAGTCGTGGTGGACTTTTCTATTGCATGTTATCAGTAGTATTATTAGTATTGTTACTCTATTCTTTGACTTTTAAGTTGCTACTCTCTTACCTTGTGAGCTTTCTCATCTCTTTCTCTGGCTCTCCTGCCCCTGTATAGGAGGGGGAGGTGAGCGAGTGGCCGTTCAGAGCTCTGTTGCTGGCTGGGTTAAATGACGACAGTCCTGTCTTGTGCCCCAGGCGGGGCCCGAGGGGTTGAGATAGTGACAGATCATCCGATTCCTGCATGTTAGAATGGACTGATGGGAAGTGTTCACTGTAGTATTTTGGTGGTGGCTGGTCAGGATGTCAACCCCTTTGCTCTCAGAGTTGTGATCAGAACGGTGGGATGTTCTGCCCTACGAGTTCCTTAATGTGTCGATCATTACTGTATTAGCCTGGCTGAAGGGTGTTGCTTGGCTGGGTGACCTAACAGAGGTGGTAGGAGCAATCTGCTACGTGCGTCTGGTATTGTCATCACCCGGGTGCTTTGGGTGCCATCTCCTGGAGACTACTCACAAACCTTTCAACTTGTCACCTCAGAGAAACCGTTATAGATAAATACGTGCCCCAGTATTTACTCTCCTCTACAGGGCCAATGCCAAGACTGTGTTATCAGGGGCCTCGGGCGAGAATGCAAGGTCCACAGATCAAGAAGACTGTGACAACGTAGCTTTGTCAAGTGTGACGGGCACGTTCTCAGGGAGTGCGGGTCAACAGATGCCAGTGGAAAGCAGGACAAGGTGCTTAAGGAATTCCGCACGCAGAGGGCGGTGACGTGGCAAAACCATATATGGAAAGAAGACTGGGCGTTCATGGAAAGGACACAGAGAGTCACCTCTTAAGCGACTGCCAGAGACCACGGAAGAACGCCCACGAAGGCCCTGAGAGACGCAGGCTGCATTTGTCATGACCACGTAAGTATGATAATTAGTTCCAGGAATTAGAGTGAAGATGGACAAACATTCTGGGAAATGCCACGCGTACCATATGTATGTGAGGGGAGGATAGAAGCCTTGGCTGATGCAATGTACGGCAGGCACGACGGGTGGAGCGATCCCCTGAACAGCACTGTCTGCAATCGAGTGGATGCTGTTTCTTAATGTCGTGTTGGTGCGAAGAGGGTTATCCCTTGTTTTGGTGACCTGGGTGGGACAGTGCTTCTGAATCTCTGTAAAGGAATCTTTCCTAGTCCCTAGTGCAGGTTTAGGTCTGAGGTTTGGGGTGTTGTAAAGTGCAGAAATACCGCTCGACAGGCCCAGAATGTTTGCTCTCAGCCTGCTCCTTGTACGGACCCACCCAAGGCCGGTTTCAAACCCAGTCAAGCTAATCATGCAGAGACAGTTTGAACAAAGAGTGATTAATTAATGAAGGTAAGCCCTTAATAGTACATCTCAAAGTCTGTCTCAGAATTGTGCAGGACAGAAATGGCAGAAGAGTGATTACGGAGACGGCGACCCAAAGAAGACCCTGTAACTGAACCGAGGCTCGGAACCAGAACAGAAGAATGCAGCTGAGACGGGGGATTGTGGTGGTCTTTGGGAAACGATGAACTCTGGGGACTGAAAGGCCAAGTGGAAATATACAAAGACTTCGGACCTTTTGTAATGGGTATTGATTGAACGGTGTAAAAACTGTGTGAGATCTTGGACCATTGGCCACTCACTGAGGTGGTGACCCAACTCTGAGTTTTGGTTAAATAAATAGCATACCTCGAGCAACCCGCTTTGTCTGGGGAAGAATTTTTAACACACACCACTCTTGGTCTCGTGCCGCTTGGGACTCGGGGCATCCCTGGACTCTGAAGGTAAGAGCCATTCCCTCTTTTGCAGGAATGCTGGGGTGCCTTGAAAGGGACGCTGGCTCGGCACGCTGGCCCGCCGCTCTTGGTGTCACGGCGCCTCCTCACCGCCTGGGACTTGGGGTGTCCCTGCACTCTGAAGGTACGAGGCATTCCTTCCTTTGCAGAGACACTGGGGTGCCTTGAAAGGGGCCCCCGGCTCACCACTCTGAGCTTTGCTGCCGCTCTGGGTGTCGCAGTGTGCCTCGCCACTGCTCTTGGTCTCAGTGCTGCTCTTGATCTCGTGGCGCCTCCTCGCCACCTCGGACTTGGGGCATCCCTGCACTCTTAAGGTTAAGGTCATTCCTTCCTTTGCAGGGACGCTGACCTACCTCAAAAGAAACCCTGGCTCGGCGTGCTGCCCCGTCGCTCTTGGTGTCACAGCGCTCCTTGCCGCCTGGGACTTGGGGTGTCCCTGGACTCTGAAGGTAGGAGGCTTTCCTTCTTTGCAGGGACGCTGGCCAGCCACGAAAGGCGCACTGGCTTGGTGCTCTGTGTCTTGCCGTCGTGCTGCTCTTGGAATTGGTGCGCCTCGCCACCGCTCTGGGTGTCGTGCCGCTCTTGTTGCGGTGCTTTGGGTTTCACGCCTCTCTTGGAGTCTGCGCGCCTCGCTGCCGCTCTGGGTCTTGCACCGCTGTTGGTGTGGTGGCGCGACTCACTGCTGCTCTTGGTCTCGGCGCGCCTCCTTGCCGCCTGGGGCCCAGGGCGTTACTGGACTCTGAAGGTAAGAGGTATTCCTTTGTTTGCAGGGATGCTGGCCCACCTCAAAAGGGGCCCCAGCTCGGTGTTCTGGCCTGCTGCTCTTGGTGTCACGGCACCTACTTGCTGCTTCAGACTTGGGGCATCCCTGGACTCTGAAGGTAGGACACATTCCTTCCTTTGCAGGGACACTGGTCCACCTCGAAAGGTGCCCTGGCTCGATGGTCTGGCTCTCGCTGCCGTTCTCGCTGTTGCTGCACACCTTGCTGCTGCTCTGGGTTTTGTGCTGCTCTTGTTGCAATGCACTTGGTCTTGCAACTCTATAGGTGGTGTGGCATGGCTCGCTGCCACTCTGGCTGTCACGCTGCTCCTTAGTGTGGTGGTGTGCCTTGCCACTGCCCTTGATGTCGTGCTGCTCCTGTGGTTGTGCTGCCATTGTGAGTCTCACGCCACTCTTGGTGTGGCAGTGCTCTTTGTCTCATGGAGCCTCTTGGTCCCCTCAGAATCGGGGCGTTTCTGCACTCTTAAGGTAAGAGGCATTCCTTCCTTTCCACGGATGCAGGCCTGCCTTGAAAGGGGCCACGGCTTGGCGATCTGGGTCTCTTGTTGCTCTTGGTGCTGTGGTGTGCCTCGTTGCCGCTCTGGGTGTTGCGCTGCCGCTGGGGGTCTCGCGCCGCTCTTGGAGCCGGTGCGCCTCGTTGCCGCCGCTGGGGGTCTCGCCACCGCTGTTAGCATTGTGCCGCCGCTGGGGGTCTCGCGCTGCTCTTAGAGCCGGCGCGCCTGGCCGCCGCTCTGGGGGTCTCGCCGCTGCTGTTAGCGTTGCGCCACCGCTCTGGGGTCTCGCGTCACTGCTAGCGTTGCGCCGCTGCTCTGGGGGTCTCGCGCCGCTCTTGGTGTGGTGGTGCGCTTCGCTGCCGCTCTTGGTCTGGGCGCTACTCTTGGTGTCGTGGCGCCTCCTGGCCCCCTCAGACTTGGGGCATCCCTGCACTCTTAAGGTAAGCGGCATTCCTTCCTTCGCAGGGGCGCGGGCCTGCCTCGAAAGGGGCCCCGGCTCGGCACGCCTCGCGCCGCTTCGCACTCGCCCTTCGAGTTGCTCCTCGCCTCGGCCTCGGCCTCGCAAGGTAAGCGGCATTCCTTCCTTCGCAGGGGCGCGGGCCTGCCTCGAAAGGGGCCCCGGCTCGGCACGCCTCGCGCCGCTTCGCACTCGCCCTTCGAGGCGCCCTCGCCTCCGCCTCGGCCTCGCAAGGTAAGCGGCATTCCTTCCTTCGCAGGGGCGCGGGCCTGCCTCGAAAGGGGCCCCGGCTCGGCCATCTGGGTCTGTTGTTGCTTGTGGTGCTGCTCTGGGTGTGGTATGCCGCTCTTGGAGCCGGCGCGCCTCGTTGCTGCTCTGTGTGTGTCGCCGCCGCTGGGGGTCTCGCGCCGCTCTTGGAGCCGGCGCGCCTCGTTGCTGCTCTGTGTGTGTCGCCGCCGCTGGGGTTCTCTTGCCGCTCTTGGAGCCGGCGCGCCTCGTTGCCGCTCTGTGTGTGTCACTGCCGCTCTGTTTGTCTCGCGCTGCTCTTGGAGTCGGAGCGCCTCGTTGCTGCTCTGGGTGTCGTGCTTCTGCTGTTGCTGCGCTGCTGTGTGTCTCGCCACTGCTGTTAGGTTTGCGCTGCTGCTGAGGGTATCGGGACGCCTCGCTGAGGGTCTTGGGGTGCCTCCTGGCCGCCTCAGAATCAGAGTGCCGCTCTTGGTGTCGTGGCGTCTCCTGGCCCTCTCAGATTTGGGGTGTCCCTGCACTCTTAAGGTAAGAGGCATTTCTTCCTTTGGAGGGACACTGGCCTGCCTCTAAAGGGGCCCGGGCCTGGTTCACTGTCCTGCCGCTTCAGACTCGCACTTCAAGTCGGACTCGCCTCCGCCTTGGACTCGCAAGGTAAGACGCATTCCTTCCTTCGCAGGGGCGCGGGCCTGCCTCGGAAGGGGCCACGGCTCGGCCATCTGGGTCTCTTGTTGCTCTTGGTGCTGTGGTGTGCCTCGTTGCTGCTCTGGGCGTTGTGCTGCTACTGTTGTTGCGTCGTTGTGTGTCTCACCACCGCTGTTAGCGTTGCGCTGCCGCTGGGGGTCTCGCGCTGCTCTTGGTGTGGTGCTGAGCTTCGCTGCTGCTCTTGGTCTTGTTGCGCCTCCTGGCCCCCCTAGGCTTCAGGGCGTCCCTGCACTCTTAAGGTAAGAGGCATTTCTTCCTTTGCAGGGACATGGGCCTGCCTCGCAAGCAGCCCCAGCTCGGCATGCCCCCCTCCTGCTTCAGATTTCAATTTGCTCCGCCTCACATTGCCTCTGACTCTGAAGGTAAGAGGCATGCCTGCCATTGCAGCATCACTGGCCTGCCTCGAAAGGGGCCCCAGCTTGCCCCACCGCCCCACCGCTTTGGACTTCGATTCACATTGACCTCGCAAGGTAAGAGGCATTCTTTCCTTGGCAGCGCTGGTCGCCTTCCGCAAAAGAGGCCCCGGCGGCGCGTGCTGCCCCCATGCTTTGCACACAATACCTCTTACCTTGCGAGGCCGAGGCGAGTCCAGCTGAAGACCAAGCCTCTTCCCTTTGCAGCACCGCTGACCAGCCTTGAAAGGGCCGCCGGTCGGCCCACTGCCCTACAGCTACAGACTGGGACTTCGAGTCGGACTCACACCCACCGCGGACTCACCCCAGCCTCACCTGGGATTGGGAAGGTAAGAGGCAGGCCTTCCTTTTGAAGCAGGCCAGCCGAGCTGCAAGGGGCCCTGGCTTTGTTTCTCTTGGTCTTGGGCCCGAATTTGAGCAGGGTGAGGGTGTGAGTTCCTCGTTGATTAGGGCTGAAACTGATTCTAGAATTCAGGGGCGAGGGGGCGGGGCTTGAGGGGCGAGGGGGCGGGGCTTGAGGGGCGAGGGGGCGGGGCTTGAGGGGCGAGGGGGCGGGGCTTGAGGGGCGAGGGGGCGGGGCTTGAGGGGCGAGGGGGCGGGGCTTGAGGGGCGAGGGGGCGGGGCTTGAGGGGCTGAGGGGCTTGAGGGGCTTGAGGGGCTGAGGGGCTTGAGGGGCTGAGGGGCTTGAGGGGCTTGAGGGGCTTGAGGGGCTTGAGGGGCTTGAGGGGCTTGAGGGGCTTGAGGGGCGGGGGGGGCGGGGCTTGAGGGGCTTGAGGGGCGGGGGGGGGCGGGGCTTGAGGGGCGGGGGGGGGCGGGGCTTGAGGGGCGGGGGGGGCGGGGCTTGAGGGGCTTGAGGGGCGGGGGGGGCGGGGCTTGAGGGGCTTGAGGGGCTTGGGGGGCGGGGCTTGAGGGGCTTGAGGGGCTTGAGGGGCTTGAGGGGCTTGAGGGGCTTGAGGGGCGCGAGGGGCGCGAGGGGGCGGGGCTTGAGGGGCTTGAGGGGCGGGGGGGCGGGGCTTGAGGGGCTTGAGGGGCTTGAGGGGCGCGAGGGGGCGGGGCTTGAGGGGCTTGAGGGGCGCGAGGGGGCGGGGCTTGAGGGGCTTGAGGGGCGCGAGGGGGCGGGGCTTGAGGGGCGGGGGGGCATTTCTATTGAAATTGGGCCAATATTTTTCCTACTTAGAAGCTGTATTCGGGCCCAAATTTCTGCTGAATTCAGGATTGAATTTCTGCTAGACTTGGCCACAATATCACCTGCACTTTGGCTCAAATTTTTCCTAGATTTGGACTTGAATTTTTGCTGCGCTTGGGCTGGAATTTCTCCTGGACTTGGGCTGCATTTTAGGCTGGAATTTCTCCTGGATCTGGGCCCAAATTTCTCCTGGAGTTCGGGTGGACTATTTCCGGGACTTGGACTGGCATTACTGCTGCACTTGGGCTGGAATTTCTCCTGGACTTGGGCCTCATTTTAGGCTGGAATTACTCCTGGTTTGAGGCCTGAATTTCTCTAGGACCTGTTCTTGAAATTCTCCTCGCTATGGACTGGATTTTGTCTGCTCTTGTGCTGAAATTTCTCCTCGACTTTGGCTACATTTTAGGCTGGAATTTCTCCTGGATATGGGCTGGATTTATGCTGGAATTTCTCCTGGACTTGGGCATAATTTTCTCCTGCAGTTCGGGTGGACTATCTCCTGAAACTGGAGTGGAGTTTGGCTGCTCTTAGGCTAAAATTTCTGCTGGACGTGGGCTGCATTTTAGGCTGGATTTTCTCCTGGACTTGGGCCTGAATTTCTTCTGCACGCGGGCTGGAATTTCTGTTGGGCTTGGGGCTGAATTTCTCCTGGACATGGTCTGGATTTATGCTGGAATTTCTCCTGGACTTAGGCCTAAATATCTTTTGGAGTTCAGGTGGACTATCTCCTGGACTTGGACTGGAATTTCTGCTGCACTTGGGCTGCAATTTCTCCTGGCTACAGGGGCGAGAAGGTGTGCCTTCAGGGGTGAGGGGGCGTGCTTTCAGTTGCGAGGGGGCGTGCCTTAAAGCTGGAGAGATCCAGGCCACAATGCAGGCCAAATTCAAGGTCACTTCCAGGGGAAACCTGGGCTCCAGCGCAGGTCAAATCTGGGATTCGGCGCAGGAGAAATTGGAGGTCACGTGCAGGAGCAATTTCAGGGAGTCCAGCAGAAATTGAAGGTTGCAGTGCAGGAGAAATTTTGGCCAGAGTTCAAGAGAAATTAGAGGGCACGTTGAGGAGAAATTCGGGCTCTACTACAGGGGAAATTCAGGCCAGAATCCAGGTGAAATTCAGACCCAAGTGCACGAGAAATTCTCACCCAAATCCTGGTGAAATTCAGGCCCAAGTCCCTATGAAATTCAGGCCCAATTCAGTGGGCCTCATGACATTTCCTCATTACAGTTAGGGATGAGAGGGAACTAAGACATGCCCTGCCAGCCCTGACCCTTCTGGCAGTCTGGGGAGATCAGCACCAGCTGGGAATGCCAACAAGAGCCTGTCCCAATTAAGGCCAGGCTGGGAGATTGCTTAGGCCTGAAGTCAATTATCTCATGACTCTCTAAATAGAGGGAGGCTCCATGGCTGACCCTTGCTTTCTCCTGGTCTGCAGGGGCTGCACCCAGCATGTCCCTCGGAGTGGGATGGCACTCAGAGCTCCACACCCCCCAGTTTGGGAAAGGAGAGAGCGGTCGACACGGCCTGGGCTGAAAACCCTCCTGGAGGCTCAGCCCTGCTCCCGTTGAGACATGCTGACATGTGACGGGAAGGCTTGCACCGGGCTCCGGGGGCATTTGAACAGGTACCTTCCTAGCAAGATGCGTATCTCCACAGCCATTTCTGTCTCTGGCAGGGGGAGCGTGTGCGTGCAGCTGTGTGCCGGGAACTGTGTTAACCCTTTGCTGGAGTTGCTGTGCTGATGGATGGAGAGTCAGGACCTGATGGGGGATGGTGTGATCTGACTGTGGGCCAGATGGGAATAGTGTGAAGGGACTTTGTGCAAAACTTGGGGGCAGCACCAATTCAAAGCCCAAACTCCACAGGCTGTGATCCTGTCCCCAATGCCTTAGGCATAAAGCATTAGTCTGGTGTGGGGCCTGCGGTGGATCTAGCCGCAGGTGGGTTTCTCTTTGGCGGAGTGTAGAAAGGCGTGGGAATCTGACGTCACAGCGCTGGAGAGATCTGAGGGATAGATCTTGGACCCCTTCTTGAATTTCTCCTGAATGTAGGCTGCATTTTAGGCTGGAATTTCTCCTGGACCTGGGCCAAAATTTCTCCTCTAGCTGGACTGGATTTAGGCAGTAATTTTTTCTGGACTTGCGCCCAAATTTCTCCTAGAGTTCGGGTGGAATATCTCCGGGACTTGGATTGGAATTTCTGCGTAATTTGCGCTGGAATTTCTAATGTAATTCGGCCACATTTCAGGCTGGATTTACTCCTTGTTTGAGGCCTGAATTTCTCCACCCCCTGTTCTTGATATTCTCCCGGATGTAGGCTGGATTTTGGCTATGGGAGTTCGCGGTTTCCGGCCACGCCCACCCCGCATTCTGGCTATGACAGCTGCGGTAGGAGCAATGTCAGTGCAGTGTCGTGCTGCTCTTGGCAGGCCTTTGCAATCCCAACTATCACTGGACCTGGGCGCTTTCTCGTTCTCCAGATGCTAACCCTAGCCCTAACCCTAAGAATGGTAGGTCGCGGTTTCCGGCCACGCCCCCCCTGCGTTCTGGCCATGACAGCTGCGTTAGGAGCAATGTCAGTGCAGTGTCTTGTACCTCTAGGTAGGCCTTTGCAATCCCAACTATCCCTGGACCTGGGCGCTTTCTCGTTCTCCAGACGCTAACCCTAACCCTAATAATGGCAGGTCGCAGTTTAATGCCACGCTCCTCCTGCGTTCTGGCTATGACAGCTGCGGTAGGAGCAATGTCAGTGCAGTGTCGTGCTGCTCTTGGCAGGCCTTTGCAATCCCAACTATCCCTGCACCTGGTGGCTTTCTCGTTCTCCAGAAGCTAACCCTAGCCCTAACCCTAAGAATGGCAGGTCGCGGATTCCGGCCACGCCCCCCCTGCGTTCAGGCTATGACATCTGAGGTAGGAGCAATGTCAGTGCAGTGTCGTGCTGCTCTTGGCAGCCCTTTGCAATCCCAATTATCACTGGACCTGGGGGCATTCTCGTTCTCCAGACGCTAACACTAGCCCTAACCCTAAGAATGGCAGGACGCGGTTTCCGGCCACGCCCCCCCTGCGTTCTGGCCATGACAGCTGCGGTAGGAGCAATGTCAGTGCAGTGTCGTGCTGCTCTTGGCAGGCCTTTGCAATCCCAACTAACACTGGACCTGGGCGCTTTCTCATTCTCCAGACGCTAACCCTAGCCCTAACCCTAAGAATGGCAGGTCGCGGATTCCGGCCACGCCCCCCCTGCGTTCTGGGTATGACAGCTGCGGTAGGAGCAATGTCAGTGCAGTGTCGTGCTGCTCTTGGCAGGCCTTTGCAATCCCAATTATTCCTGGACCTGGGCGCTTTCTCGTTCTCCAGATGCTAACCCTAGCCCTAACCCTAATAATGGCAGCTCGCGGATTCCGGCCATGCCCCCACTGCGTTCTGGCCATGACAGCTGCGGTAGGAGCAATGTCAGTGCAGTGTCGTGCTGCTCTTGGCAGGCCTTTGCAATCCCAATTAACCCTGGACCTGGGCGCTTTCTCGTTCTCCAGACGCTAACCCTAGCCCTAACCCTAACAACGGCAGGTCGCGGTTTCCAGCCACACCACCCACTGCGTTCTGGCCATGACAGATGCGGTAGGAGCAATGTCAGTGCAGTGTCGTGCTGCTCTTGGCAGGCCTTTGCAATCCCAATTAACCCTGGACCTGGGCGCTTTCTCGTTCTCCAGACGCTAACCCTAGCCCTAACCCTAAGAATGGCAGGACGCGGATTCCGGCCACGCCCCCCCTGCGTTCTGGCCATGACAGCTGCGGTAGGAGCAATGTCAGTGCAGTGTCGTGCTGCTCTTGGCAGGCCTTTGCAATCCCAATTAACCCTGGACCTGGGCGCTTTCTCGTTCTCCAGACGCTAACCCTAGCCCTAACCCTAACAATGGCAGGTCGCGGTTTCCATCCACACCACCCACTGCCTTCTGGGCATGACAGATGCGGTAGGAGCAATGTCAGTGCAGTGTCGTGCTGCTCTTGGCAGGCCTTTGCAATCCCAACTATCCCTGGATCTGGGCGCTTTCTCATATCTCCGGACGCTAACCCTAGCCCTAACCCTAAGAATGGCAGGTCGCGGATTCCGGCCACGCCCCCCCTGCGTTCAGGCTATGACAGCTGTGGTAGGAGCAATGTCAGTGCAGTGTCGTGCTGCTCTTGGCAGGCCTTTCCAATCCCAATTATCACTGGACCTGGTGGCTTTCTCGTTCTCCAGATGCTAACCCTAGCCCTAACACTAAGAATGGCAGGTCGCGTTTTCCGGCCACGCCCATCCCACATTCTGGCCAGGACAGCTGCGGTAGGAGCAATGTCAGTGCAGTGTCGTGCTGCTCTTGGCAGGCCTTTGCAATCCCAGCTATCCCTGGACCTGGGCGCTTTCTCGTTCTCCAGACGCTAACCCTAGCCCTAACCCTAAGAATGGCAGGTCGCGGTTTCTGGCCACGCCCCCCCTGCGTTCTGGCCATGACAGCTGCGGTAGGAGCAATGTCAGTACAGTGTCGTGCTGCTCTTGGCAGGCCTTTGCGATCCCAACTATCCCAGGACCTGGGCGCTTTCTCGTTCTCCAGACGCTAACCCTAGCCCTAACCCTAAGAATGGCAGGTCGCGGTTTGTGGCCACGCCCCCCCTGCGTTCTGGCCATGACAGCTGCGGTAGGAGCAATGTCAGTGCAATGTCGTGCTGCTCTTGGCAGGCCTTTGCAATCCCAACTATCCCTGGACCTGGGGGCTTTCTCGTTCTCCAGAGGCTAATCCTAGCCCTAACCCTAAGAATGGCAGGTCGCGTTTTCCGGCCACGCCCATCCCACATTCTGCTATGACATCTGAGGTAGGAGCAATGTAAGTGCAGTGTCGTGCTGCTCTTGGCAGGCCTTTGCAATCCCAACTATCCCTGGACCTGGGGGCTTTCTCGTTCTCCAGACACTAACCCTAGCCCTAACCCTAAGAATGGCAGGTCGCGGTTTACGGCCACGCCCATCCCACATTCTGCTATGACATCTGAGGTAGGAGCAATGTAAGTGCAGTGTTGTGCTGCTCTTGGCAGGCCTTTGCAATCCCAACTATCCCTGGACCTGGGGGCTTTCTCATTCTCCAGACGCTAACCCTAGCCCTAACCCTAAGAATGGCAGGTCGCGGTTTCCGGCCACGCCCCCCCTGCGTTCTGGCCATGACAGCTGCGGTAGGAGCAATGTCAGTGCAGTGTCGTGCTGCTCTTGGCAGGCCTTTGCAATCCCAACTATCCCTGGACCTGGGGGCTTTCTCGTTCTCCAGACGCTAACCCTAGCCCTAACCCTAAGAATGGCAGGTCGCAGATTCCGGCTACGCCCCCCCTGCGTTCAGGTTATGACAGCTGTGGTAGTAGCAATGTCAGTGCAGTGTCGTCCTGCTCTTGGCAGGCCTTTCCAATCCCAATTGTCACTGGACCTGGGGGCTTTCTTGTTCTCCAGATGCTAACCCTAGCCCTAACCCTAAGAATGGCAGGTCGCGTTTTCCGGCCACGCCCATCCCACATTCTGGCCATGACAGCTGCGGTAGGAGCAATGTCAGTGCAGTGTCGTGCTGCTCTTGGCAGGCCTTTGCAATCCCAATTATTCTTGGACCTGGGCGCTTTCTCGTTCTCCAGACGCTAACCCTAGCCCTAACCCTAAGAATGGCAGGTCGCGGTTTCTGGCCACGCCCCCCCTGCGTTCTGGCCATGACAGCTGCGGTAGGAGCAATGTCAGTGCAGTGTCGTGCTGCTCTTGGCAGACCTTTGCGATCCCAACTATCCCAGGACATGGGCGCTTTCTCGTTCTCCAGACGCTAACCCTAGCCCTAACCCTAAGAATGGCAGGTCGCGGTTTCCGGCCATGCCCCCACTGCTTTCTGGCCATGAGTGCTGCGTTAGGAGCAATGGCAGTGCAGTGTCGTGCTGCTCTTGGCAGGCCTTTGCAATCCCAACTATCCCTGGACCTGGGTGCTTTCTCGTTCTCCAGACACTAACCCTAGCCCTAACCCTAAGAATGGCAGGTCGCGGTTTCCGGCCACGCCCCCCCTGCGTTCTGGCCATGACAGCTGCGGTAGGAGCAATGTCAGTGCAGTGTCGTGCTGCTCTTGGCAGGCCTTTGCAATCCCAACTATCCCTGGACCTGGGGGCTTTCTCGTTCTCCAGACGCTAACCCTAGCCCTAACCCTAAGAATGGCAGGTCGCGGTTTCTGGCCACGCCCCCCCTGCGTTCTGGCCATGACAGCTGCGGTAGGAGCAATGTCAGTGCAATGTCGTGCTGCTCTTGGCAGGCCTTTGCAATCCCAACTATCCCTGGACCTGGGGGCTTTCTCGTTCTCCAGACGCTAACCCTAGCCCTAACCCTAAGAATGGCAGGTCGCGTTTTCCGGCCACGCCCATCCCACATTCTGCTATGACAGCTGCGGTAGGAGCAATGTCAGTGCAGTGTCGTGCTGCTCTTGGCAGGCCTTTGCAATCCCAACTATCCCTGGACCTGGGCGCTTTCTCGTTCTCCAGACGCTAACCCTAGCCCTAACCCTAAGAATGGCAGGTCGCGGTTTCCGGCCACGCCCCCCCTGCGTTCTGGCTATGACAGCTGCGGTAGGAGCAATGGCAGTGCAGTGTCGTGCTGCTCTTGGCAGGCCTTTGCAATCCCAACTGTCCCTGGACCTGGGCGCTTTCTCGTTCTCCAGACGCTAACCCTAGCCCTAACCCTACGAATGGCAGGTCACGGTTTCCGGCCACGCCACCCCGCGTTCTGGGCATGACAGATACGGTATGAGCAATGTCAGTGCAGTGTCGTGCTGCTCTTGGCAGACCTTTGCGATCCCAACTATCCCAGGACATGGGCGCTTTCTCGTTCTCCAGACGCTAACTCTAGCCCTAACCCTAACAATGGCAGGTCGCGGTTTCCGGCCACACCCATCCCGCATTCTGGCCATGACAGCTGAGGTAGGAGCAATGTCATTGCAGTGTCGTGCAGCTCTTGCAGGCCTTTGCAATCCCAACTATCCCTGGACCTGGGGGCTTTCTCGTTCTCCAGATGCTAACCCTAGCCCTAACCCTAAGAATGGCAGGTCGCGGTTTCCGGCCACGCCACCCCGCGTTCTGGGCATGACAGATACGGTAGGAGCAATGTCAGTGCAGTGTCGTGCTGCTCTTGGCAGGCCTTTGCAATCCCAACTATCCCTGGACCTGGGCGCTTTCTCGTTCTCCAGACGCTAACCCTAGCCCTAAACCTAAGAATGGCAGGTCGCTGTGTCTGGCCACGCCCCCCCTGCGTTCTGGCCATGACAGCTGAGGTAGGAGCAATGTCAGTGCAGTGTCGTGCTGCTCTTGGCAGGCCTTTGCGATCCCAACTATCCCTGGACCTGGGCGCTTTCTCGTTCTCCAGACGCTAACCCTAGCCCTAACCCTAAGAATGGCAGGTCGCGGTTTCCGGCCACGCCCCCCCTGCGTTCTGGCCATGACAGCTGAGGTAGGAGCAATGTCAGTGCAATGTCGTGCTGCTCTTGGCAGGCCTTTGCAATCCCAACTATCCCTGGACCTGGGGGCTTTCTCGTTCTCCAGAAGCTAACCCTAGCCCTAACCCTAAGAATGGCAGGTCGCGTTTTCCGGCCACGCCCATCCCACATTCTGGCTATGACAGCTGAGGTAGGAGCAATGTCAGTGCAGTGTCGTGCTGCTCTTGGCAGGCCTTTGCAATCCCAAATATCCCTGCACCTGGGGGCTTTCTCATTCTCCAGACGCTAACCCTAGCCCTAACCCTAAGAATGGCAGGTCGCGGTTTACGGCCACGCCCCCCCTGCGTTCTGGCCATGACAGCTGCGGTAGGAGTAATGTCAGTGCAGTGTCGTGCTGCTCTTGGCAGGCCTTTGCAATCCCAACTATCCCTGGACCTGGGCTATTACTCGTTCTCCAGATGCTAACCCTAGCCCTAACACTAACCCTAACAATGGCAGGTCGCGGTTTCCAGCCACACCACCCCGCGTTCTGGGTATGACAGCTTCGTTAGGAGCAATGTCAGTGCAGTGTCGTGCTGCTCTTGGCAGGCCTTTGCAATCCCAACTATCCCTGGACCTGGGCGCTTTCTCGTTCTCCAGACGCTAACCCTAGCCCTAACCCTAAGAATGGCAGGTCGCGGTTTACGGTCACGCCCCCCCTGCGCTCTGGCCATGACAGCTGCGGTAGGAGCAATGTCAGTGCAGTGTCGTGCTGCTCTTGGCAGGCCTTTGCAATCCCAACTATCCCTGGACCTGGGCGCTTTCTCGTTCTCCAGACACTAACCCTAGCCCTAACCCTAAGAATGGCAGGTCGCGGTTTCCGGTCACGCCCCCCCTGCGTTCTGGCCATGACAGCTGAGTTAGGAGCAATGTCAGTGCAGTGTGGTGCTGCTCTTGGCAGGCCTTTGCAATCCCAACTATCCCTGGACCTGGGCGCTTTCTCGTTCTCCAGACGCTAACCCTAGCCCTAACCCTAAGAATGGCAGGTCGCGGTTTATGGCCACGCCCCCCCTGCGTTCTGTCCATGACAGCTGAGGTAGGAGCAATGTCAGTGCAATGTCGTGCTGCTCTTGGCAGGCCTTTGCAATCCCAACTATCCCTGGACCTGGGGGCTTTCTCGTTCTCCAGACGCTAACCCTAGCCCTAACCCTAAGAATGGCAGGTCGCGGTTTACGACCACGCCCCCCCTGCGTTCTGGCCATGACAGCTGCGGTAGGAGTAATATCAGTGCAGTGTCGTGCTGCTCTTGGCAGGCCTTTGCATTCCCAACTATCCCTGGACCTGGGCGCTTTCTCGTTCTCCAGAAGCTAACCCTAGCCCTAAACCTAAGAATGGCAGGTCGCGGTTTCTGGCCACGCCCCCCCTGCGTTCTGGCCATGACAGCTGCGGTAGGAGCAATGTCAGTGCAGTGTCGTGCTGCTCTTGGCAGGCCTTTGCAATCCCAACTAACCCTGGACCTGGGCGCTTTCTCGTTCTCCAGACGCTAACCCTAGCCCTAACCCTAAGAATGGCAGGTCGCGGTTTCCGGCCACGCCCCCCCTGCGTTCTGGCCATGACAGCTGCGGTAGGAGCAATGTCAGTGCAGTGTCGTGCTGCTCTTGGCAGACCTTTGCGATCCCAACTATCCCAGGACATGGGCGCTTTCTCGTTCTCCAGACGCTAACCCTAGCCCTAACCCTAAAAATGGCAGGTCGCGGTTTCCAGCCACACCACCCCGCGTTCTGGGCATGACAGCTGAGGTAGGAGCAATGTCAGTGCAGTGTCGTGCTGCTCTTGGCAGGCCTTTGCAATCCCAAATATCCCTGGACCTGGGCGCTTTCTCGTTCTCCAGACGCTAACCCTAGCCCTAACCCTAACAATGGCAGGTCGCGGTTTCCGACAACACCCCCCCTGCGTTCTAGCCATGACAGCTGCGGTAGGAGCAATGTCAGTGCAGTGTGGTGCTGCTCTTGGCAGGCCTTTGCAATCCCAACTATCCCTGGACCTGGGCGCTTTCTCGTTCTCCAGACACTAACCCTAGCCCTAACCCTAAGAATGGCAGGTCGCGGTTTCCGGTCACGCCCCCCCTGCGTTCTGGCCATGACAGCTGAGGTAGGAGCAATGTCAGTGCAGTGTCGTGCTGCTCTTGGCTGGCCTTTGCAATCCCAACTATCCCAGGACATGGGCGCTTTCTCGTTCTCCAGACGCTAACCCTAGCCCTAACCCTAAGAATGGCAGATCGCGGTTTCCGGCCACACCCATCCCGCATTCTGGCCATGACAGCTGCGGTAGGAGCAATGTCATTGCAGTGTCGTGCAGCTCTTGCAGGCCTTTGCAATCCCAACTATCCCTGGACCTGGGGGCTTTCTCGTTCTCCAGACGCTAACCCTAGCCCTAACCCTAAGAATGGCAGGTCGCGGTTTCCGGCCACGCCACCCCGCGTTCTGGGCATGACAGATACGGTAGGAGCAATGTCAGTGCAGTGTCGTGCTGCTCTTGGCAGGCCTTTGCAATCCCAACTATCCCTGGACCTGGGTGCTTTCTCGTTCTCCAGACGCTAACCCTAGCCCTAAACCTAAGAATGGCAGGTCGCTGTGTCTGGCCACGCCCCCCCTGCGTTCTGGCCATGACAGCTGAGGTAGGAGCAATGTCAGTGCAGTGTCGTGCTGCTCTTGGCAGGCCTTTGCGATCCCAACTATCCCTGGACCTGGCCGCTTTCTCGTTCTCCAGACGCTAACCCTAGCCCTAACCCTAAGAATGGCAGGTCGCGGTTTCCGGCCACGCCCCCCCTGCGTTCTGGCCATGACAGCTGAGGTAGGAGCAATGTCAGTGCAATGTCGTGCTGCTCTTGGCAGGCCTTTGCAATCCCAACTATCCCTGGACCTGGGCGCTTTCTCGTTCTCCAGAAGCTAACCCTAGCCCTAACCCTAAGAATGGCAGGTCGCGTTTTCCGGCCAGGCCCATCCCACATTCTGGCTATGACAGCTGAGGTAGGAGCAATGTCAGTGCAGTGTCGTGCTGCTCTTGGCAGGCCTTTGCAATCCCAAATATCCCTGGACCTGGGGGCTTTCTCATTCTCCAGACGCTAACCCTAGCCCTAACCCTAAGAATGGCAGGTCGCGGTTTACGGCCACGCCCCCCCTGCGTTCTGGCCATGACAGCTGCGGTAGGAGTAATGTCAGTGCAGTGTCGTGCTGCTCTTGGCAGGCCTTTGCAATCCCAACTATCCCTGGACCTGGGCTATTACTCGTTCTCCAGATGCTAACCCTAGCCCTAACCCTAACAATGGCAGGTCGCGGTTTCCAGCCACACCACCCCGCGTTCTGGGTATGACAGCTTCGTTAGGAGCAATGTCAGTGCAGTGTCGTGCTGCTCTTGGCAGGCCTTTGCAATCCCAACTATCCCTGGACCTGGGCGCTTTCTCGTTCTCCAGATGCTAACCCTAGCCCTAACCCTAACAATGGCAGGTCGCGGTTTCCTACAACACCCCCCCTGCGCTCTGGCCATGAGAGCTGCGGTAGGAGCAATGTCAGTGCAGTGTCGTGCTGCTCTTGGCAGGCCTTTGCAATCCCAACTATCCCTGGACCTGGGCGCTTTCTCGTTCTCCAGACACTAACCCTAGCCCTAACCCTAAGAATGGCAGGTCGCGGTTTCCGGTCACGCCCCCCCTGCATTCTGGCCATGACAGCTGAGGTAGGAGCAATGTCAGTGCAGTGTCGTGCTGCTCTTGGCAGGCCTTTGCAATCCCAACTATCCCTGGACCTGGGGGCTTTCTCGTTCTCCAGACGCTAACCCTAGCCCTAACCCTAAGAATGGCAGGTCGCGGTTTCCGGCCACGCCCATCCCGCATTCTGGCCATGACAGCTGAGGTAGGAGCAATGTCATTGCAGTGTCGTGCAGCTCTTGCAGGCCTTTGCAATCCCAACTATCCCTGGACCTGGGCGCTTTCTCGTTCTCCAGACGCTAACCCTAGCCCTAACCCTAAGAATGGCAGGTCGCGGTTTCCGGCCACGCCACCCCGCGTTCTGGGCATGACAGCTGCGGTAGGAGCAATGTCAGTGCAGTGTCGTGCTGCTCTTGGCAGGCCTTTGCAATCCCAACTATCCCTGGACCTGGGCGCTTTCTCGTTCTCCAGACGCTAACCCTAGCCCTAACCCTAAGAATGGCAGGTCGCGGTGTCTGGCCACGCCCCCCCTGCGTTCTGGCCATGACAGCAGGGGTAGGAGCAATGTCAGTGCAGTGTGGTGCTGCTCTTGGCAGCCCTTTGCGATCCCAACTATCCCTGGACCTGGGGGCTTTCTCATTCTCCAGACGCTAACCCTAGCCCTAACCCTAAGAATGGCAGGTCGTGGTTTACGGCCACGCCCCCCCTGCGTTCTGGCCATGACAGCTGTGGTAGGAGCAATGGCAGTGCAGTGTCGTGCTGCTCTTGGCAGGCCTTTGCAATCCCAACTGTCCCTGGACCTGGGCGCTTTCTCGTTCTCCAGACGCTAACCGTAGCCCTAACCCTAAGAATGGCAGGTCGCGGTTTCCCGTCACGCCCCCCCTGCATTCTGGCCATGACAGCTGTGGTAGGAGCAATGTCAGTGCAATGTCGTGCTGCTCTTGGCAGGCCTTTGCAATCCCAACTATCCTTGGACCTGGGGGCTTTCTCGTTCTCCAGACGCTAACCCTAGCCCTAACCCTAAGAATGGCCGGTCGCGTTTTCCGGCCACGCCCATCCCACATTCTGCTATGACATCTGAGGTAGGAGCAATGGCAGTGCAGTGTCGTGCTGCTCTTGGCAGGCCTTTGCAATCCCAAGTATCCCTGGACCTGGGCGCTTTCTCGTTCTCCAGATGCTAACCCTAGCCCTAACCCTAAGAATGGCAGGTCACGGTTTCCGGCCACGCCCCCCCTGCGTTCTGGCTATGAGAGCTGAGGTAGGAGCAATGTCAGTGCAGTGTCGTGCTGCTCTTGGCAGGCCTTTGCAATCCCAACTATCCCTGGACCTGGGCGCTTTCTCGTTCTCCAGACGCTAACCCTAGCCCTAACCCTAAGAATGGCAGGTCGCGGTTTCCGACAACACCCCCCCTGCGCTCTGGCCATGAGAGCTGCGGTAGGAGCAATGTCAGTGCAGTGTGGTGCTGCTCTTGGCAGGCCTTTGCAATCCCAACTCTCCCTGGACCTGGGCGCTTTCTCGTTCTCCAGACGCTAACCCTAGCCCTAACCCTAAGAATGGCAGTTCGCGGTTTCCGGTCACGCCCCCCCTGCATTCTGGCCATGACAGCTGAGGTAGGAGCAATGTCAGTGCAGTGTCGTGCTGCTCTTGGCAGGCCTTTGCAATCCCAACTATCCCTGGACCTGGGGGCTTTCTCGTTCTCCAGACGCTAACTGTAGCCCTAACCCTAAGAATGGCAGGTCGCGGTTTCCAGCCACGCCACCCCGCGTTCTGGGCATGACAGATACGGTAGGAGCAATGTCAGTGCAGTGTCGTGCAGCTCTAGGAAGGCCTTTGCAATCCCAACTATCCCTGGACCTTGGTGCTTTCTCGTTCTCCAGACGCTAACCCTAGCCCTAACCCTAAGAATGGCAGGTCGCGGTTTCCGGCCATGCCCATCCCGCATTCTGGCTATGACAGCTGAGGTAGGAGCAATGTCAGTGCATTGTCGTGCTGCCCTTGGCAGGCCTTTGCAATCCCAACTATCCCTGGACCTGCGCGCTTTCTCGTTCTCCAGACGCTAACCCTAGCCCTAACCCTAACAATGTCAGGTCGCGGTTTCCAGCCACAGCACCCCGCGTTCTGGGCATGACAGCTGAGGTAGGAGCAATGTCAGTGCAGTGTCGTGCTGCTCTTGGCAGGCCTTTGCAATCCCAACTATCCCTGGACCTGGGCGCTTTCTCGTTCTCCAGACGCTAACCCTAGCCCTAACCCTAAGAATGGCAGGTCGCGGTTTCCGACAACACCCCCCCTGCGTTCTGGCCATGAGAGCTGCGGTAGGAGCAATGTCAGTGCAGTGTGGTGCTGCTCTTGGCAGGCCTTTGCAATCCCAACTATCCCTGGACCTGGGCGCTTTCTCGTTCTCCAGACGCTAACCCTAGCCCTAACCCTAAGAATGGCAGGTCGCGGTTTAATGCCACGCCCCCCCTGCGTTCTGTCCATGACAGCTGAGGTAGGAGCAATGTCAGTGCAATATCGTGCTGCTCTTGGCAGGCCTTTGCAATCCCAACTATCCTTGGACCTGGGGGCTTTCTCGTTCTCCAGACGCTAACCCTAGCCCTAACCCTAAGAATGGCAGGTGGAAGTTTCCGGCCACGCCCCCCCTACATTCTGGCCATGACAGCTGTGGTTGGAGCAATGTCAGTGCAGTGTGGTGCTGCTCTTGGCAGGCCTTTGCAATCCCAACTATCCCTGGACCTGGGCGCTTTCTCGTTCTCCAGACGCTAACCCTAGCCCTAACCCTAAGAATGGCAGGTCGCGGTTTAATGCCACGCCCCCCCTGCGTTCTGGCTATGACAGCAGCGGTAGGAGCAATGTCAGTGCAGTGTCGTGCAGCTCTTGGCAGGCCTTTGCAATCCCAAATATCCCTGGACCTGGGCGCTTTCTCATTCTCCAGACGCTAACCCTAGCCCTAACCCTAAGAATGGCAGGTGGAAGTTTCCGGCCACGCCCCCCCTACATTCTGGCCATGACAGCTGTGGTTGGAGCAATGTCAGTGCAGTGTCGTGCTGCTCTTGGCAGGCCTTTGCAATCCCAACTAACCCTGGATCTGGGGGCTTTCTCGTTCTCCAGACGCTAACCCTAGCCCTAACCCTAAGAATGGCAGGTGGAAGTTTCCGGCCACGCCCCCCCTACATTCTGGCCATGACAGCTGTGGTTGGAGCAATGTCAGTGCAGTGTCGTGCAGCTCTTTGCAGGCCTTTGCAATCCCAACTATCCCTGGACCTGCGTGCTTTCTCGTTCTCCAGACTCTAACCCTAGCCCTAACCCTAAGAATGGCAGGTCGCGGTTTCCGGCCACGCCCCCCTGCGTTCTGGCCATGACAGCTGCAGTAGGAGCAATGTCAGTGCAGTGTCGTGCAGCTCTTGGCAGGCCTTTGCAATCCCAACTATCCCTGGACCTGGGGGCTTTCTCATTCTCCAGACGCTAACCCTAGCCCTAACCCTAAGAATGGCAGGTCACGGTTTCCGGCCACACCCCACCTGTGTTCTGGCCATGACAGCTGTGGTAGGAGCAATGTCAGTGCAGTGTCGTGCTGCTCTTGGCAGGCCTTTGCAATCCCAACTATCCCTGGACCTTGGCGCTTTCTCGTTCTCCAGACGCTAACCCTAGCCCTAACCCTAAGAATGGCAGGTCGCGGTTTCTGGCCACGCCCCACCTGCGTTCTGGCCATGACAGCTGCGGTAGGAGCAATGTCAGTGCAGTGTCGTGCTGCTCTTGGCAGGCCTTTGCAATCCCAACTATCCCTGGACCTGGGCGCTTTCTCGTTCTCCAGACGCTAACCCTAGCCCTAACCCTAAGAATGGCAGGTCACGGTTTCCGGCCACGCCCCCCCTGTGTTCTGGCCATGACAGCTGCGGTAGGAGCAATGTCAGTGCAGTGTCGTGCTGCTCTTGGCAGGCCTTTGCAATCCCAACTATCCCTGGACCTTGGCGCTTTCTCGTTCTCCAGACGCTAACCCTAGCCCTAACCCTAAGAATGGCAGGTCGCGGTTTCCGGCCATGCCCCCCCTGCGTTCTGGCCATGACAGCTGCGGTAGGAGCAATGTCAGTGCAGTGTCGTGCTGCTCTTGGCAGGCCTTTGCAATCCCAACTATCCCTGGACCTGCGCGCTTTCTCGTTCTCCATACGCTAACCCTAGCCCTAACCCTAAGAATGGCAGTTTGCGGTTTCCGGCCACGCCCCCCTGCGTTCTGGCCATGATAGCTGCAGTAGGAGCAATGTCAGTGCAGTGTCGTGCTGCTCTTGTCAGGCCTTTGCAATCCCAACTATCCCTGGACCTGGGGGCTTTCTCATTCTCCAGACGCTAACCCTAGCCCTAACCCTAAGAATGGCAGGTCGCGGTTTCCGGCCACACCCCACCTGTGTTCTGGCCATGACAGCTGCGGTAGGAGCAATGTCAGTGCAGTGTCGTGCTGCTCTTGGCAGGCCTTTGCAATCCCAACTATCCCTGGACCTTGGCGCTTTCTCGTTCTCCAGACGCTAACCCTAGCCCTAACCCTAAGAATGGCAGGTCGCGGTTTCTGGCCACGCCCCACCTGCGTTCTGGCCATGACAGCTGCGGTAGGAGCAATGTCAGTGCAGTGTCGTGCTGCTCTTGGCAGGCCTTTGCAATGCCAACTATCCCTGGACCTGGGCGCTTTCTCGTTCTCCAGACACTAACCCTAGCCCTAACCCTAATAATGTCAGGTCGCGGTTTCCGGCCACGCCCCCTGCGTTCTGGCCATGACAGCTGCGGTAGGAGCAATGTCAGTGCAGTGTCGTGCAGCTCTTGGCAGGCCTTTGCAATCCCAACTATCCCTGGACCTGGGCGCTTTCTCGTTCTCCAGACGCTAACCCTAGCCCTAACCCTAAGAATGGCAGGTCGCGGTTTCCGGCCACGCCCCCCCTGCGTTCTGGCCATGACAGCTGCGGTAGGAGCAATGTCAGTGCAGTGTCGTGCAGCTCTAGGAAGGCCTTTGCAATCCCAACTATCCCTGGACCTCTGCGCTTTCTCGTTCTCCAGACGCTAACCCTAGCCCTAACCCTAAGAATGGCAGGTCGCGGTTTCCGGCCACGCCCCCCCTGCGTTCTGGCCATGACAGCTGCGGTAGGAGCAATGTCAGTGCAGTGTCGTGCAGCTCTAGGAAGGCCTTTGCAATCCCAACTATCACTGGACCTGGGCGCTTTCTCGTTCTCCAGACGCTAACCCTAGCCCTAACCCTAATAATGGCAGGTCGCGGTTTCCGGCCACACCCCCCCTGCGTTCTGGCTATGACAGCAGCGGTAGGAGCAATGTCAGTGCAGTGTCGTGCAGCTCTTGGCAGGCCTTTGCAATCCCAAATATCCCTGGACCTGGGCGCTTTCTCATTCTCCAGACGCTAACCCTAGCCCTAACCCTAAGAATGGCAGGTGGAAGTTTCCGGCCACGCCCCCCCTACATTCTGGCCATGACAGCTGTGGTTGGAGCAATGTCAGTGCAGTGTCGTGCTGCTCTTGGCAGGCCTTTGCAATCCCAACTAACCCTGGATCTGGGGGCTTTCTCGTTCTCCAGACGCTAACCCTAGCCCTAACCCTAAGAATGGCAGGTGGAAGTTTCCGGCCACGCCCCCCCTACATTCTGGCCATGACAGCTGTGGTTGGAGCAATGTCAGTGCAGTGTCGTGCAGCTCTTTGCAGGCCTTTGCAATCCCAACTATCCCTGGACCTGCGTGCTTTCTCGTTCTCCAGACTCTAACCCTAGCCCTAACCCTAAGAATGGCAGGTCGCGGTTTCCGGCCACGCCCCCCTGCGTTCTGGCCATGACAGCTGCAGTAGGAGCAATGTCAGTGCAGTGTCGTGCAGCTCTTGGCAGGCCTTTGCAATCCCAACTATCCCTGGACCTGGGGGCTTTCTCATTCTCCAGACGCTAACCCTAGCCCTAACCCTAAGAATGGCAGGTCACGGTTTCCGGCCACACCCCACCTGTGTTCTGGCCATGACAGCTGTGGTAGGAGCAATGTCAGTGCAGTGTCGTGCTGCTCTTGGCAGGCCTTTGCAATCCCAACTATCCCTGGACCTTGGCGCTTTCTCGTTCTCCAGACGCTAACCCTAGCCCTAACCCTAAGAATGGCAGGTCGCGGTTTCTGGCCACGCCCCACCTGCGTTCTGGCCATGACAGCTGCGGTAGGAGCAATGTCAGTGCAGTGTCGTGCTGCTCTTGGCAGGCCTTTGCAATCCCAACTATCCCTGGACCTGGGCGCTTTCTCGTTCTCCAGACGCTAACCCTAGCCCTAACCCTAAGAATGGCAGGTCACGGTTTCCGGCCACGCCCCCCCTGTGTTCTGGCCATGACAGCTGCGGTAGGAGCAATGTCAGTGCAGTGTCGTGCTGCTCTTGGCAGGCCTTTGCAATCCCAACTATCCCTGGACCTTGGCGCTTTCTCGTTCTCCAGACGCTAACCCTAGCCCTAACCCTAAGAATGGCAGGTCGCGGTTTCCGGCCATGCCCCCCCTGCGTTCTGGCCATGACAGCTGCGGTAGGAGCAATGTCAGTGCAGTGTCGTGCTGCTCTTGGCAGGCCTTTGCAATCCCAACTATCCCTGGACCTGCGCGCTTTCTCGTTCTCCATACGCTAACCCTAGCCCTAACCCTAAGAATGGCAGTTTGCGGTTTCCGGCCACGCCCCCCTGCGTTCTGGCCATGACAGCTGCAGTAGGAGCAATGTCAGTGCAGTGTCGTGCTGCTCTTGTCAGGCCTTTGCAATCCCAACTATCCCTGGACCTGGGGGCTTTCTCATTCTCCAGACGCTAACCCTAGCCCTAACCCTAAGAATGGCAGGTCGCGGTTTCCGGCCACACCCCACCTGTGTTCTGGCCATGACAGCTGCGGTAGGAGCAATGTCAGTGCAGTGTCGTGCTGCTCTTGGCAGGCCTTTGCAATCCCAACTATCCCTGGACCTTGGCGCTTTCTCGTTCTCCAGACGCTAACCCTAGCCCTAACCCTAAGAATGGCAGGTCGCGGTTTCTGGCCACGCCCCACCTGCGTTCTGGCCATGACAGCTGCGGTAGGAGCAATGTCAGTGCAGTGTCGTGCTGCTCTTGGCAGGCCTTTGCAATGCCAACTATCCCTGGACCTGGGCGCTTTCTCGTTCTCCAGACACTAACCCTAGCCCTAACCCTAATAATGTCAGGTCGCGGTTTCCGGCCACGCCCCCTGCGTTCTGGCCATGACAGCTGCGGTAGGAGCAATGTCAGTGCAGTGTCGTGCAGCTCTTGGCAGGCCTTTGCAATCCCAACTATCCCTGGACCTGGGCGCTTTCTCGTTCTCCAGACGCTAACCCTAGCCCTAACCCTAAGAATGGCAGGTCGCGGTTTCCGGCCACGCCCCCCCTGCGTTCTGGCCATGACAGCTGCGGTAGGAGCAATGTCAGTGCAGTGTCGTGCAGCTCTAGGAAGGCCTTTGCAATCCCAACTATCCCTGGACCTCTGCGCTTTCTCGTTCTCCAGACGCTAACCCTAGCCCTAACCCTAAGAATGGCAGGTCGCGGTTTCCGGCCACGCCCCCCCTGCGTTCTGGCCATGACAGCTGCGGTAGGAGCAATGTCAGTGCAGTGTCGTGCAGCTCTAGGAAGGCCTTTGCAATCCCAACTATCACTGGACCTGGGCGCTTTCTCGTTCTCCAGACGCTAACCCTAGCCCTAACCCTAAGAATGGCAGGTCACGGTTTCCGGCCACGCCCCCCCTGCGTTCTGGCCATGACAGCTGCGGTAGGAGCAATGTCAGTGCAGTGTCGTGCTGCTCTTGGCAGGCCTTTGCAATCCCAACTATCCCTGGACCTGGGCGCTTTCTCGTTCTCCAGACGCTAACCCTAGCCCTAACCCTAAGAATGGCAGGTTGCGGTTTCCGGCCACACCCCACCTGTGTTCTGGCCATGACAGCTGCGGTAGGAGCAATGTCAGTGCAGTGTCGTGCAAATCTTGGCAGGCCTTTGCAATCCTAACTATCCCTGGACCTTGGTGCTTTCTCGTTCTCCAGATGCTAACCCTAGCCCTAACCCTAAGAATGGCAGGTCGCGGTTTCCGGCCACGCCCCCCCTGCGTTCTGGCCATGACAGCTGCGGTAGGAGCAATGTCAGTGCAGTGTCGTGCTGCTCTTGGCAGGCCTTTGCAATCCCAACTATCCCTGGACCTGGGCGCTTTCTCGTTCTCCAGACGCTAACCCTAGCCCTAACCCTAAGAATGGCAGGTCGCGGTTTCCGGCCACGCCCTTCCTGCGTTCTGGCCATGACAGCTGCGGTAGGAGCAATGTCAGTGCAGTGTCGTGCAGCTCTAGGAAGGCCTTTGCAATCCCAACTATCCCTGGACCTGGGCGCTTTCTCGTTCTCCAGACGCTAACCCTAGCCCTAACCCTAAGAATGGCAGGTCGCGGTTTCCGGCCACGCCCCCCCTGCGTTCTGGCCATGACAGCTGCGGTAGGAGCAATGTCAGTGCAGTGTCGTGCAGCTCTAGGAAGGCCTTTGCAATCCCAACTATCACTGGACCTGGGCGCTTTCTCGTTCTCCAGACGCTAACCCTAGCCCTAACCCTAAGAATGGCAGGTCGCGGTTTCCGGCCACGCCCCCCCTGCGTTCTGGCCATGACAGCTGCGGTAGGAGCAATGTCAGTGCAGTGTCGTGCTGCTCTTGGCAGGCCTTTGCAATCCCAACTATCCCTGGACCTGGGCGCTTTCTCGTTCTCCAGACGCTAACCCTAGCCCTAACCCTAAGAATGGCAGGTCACGGTTTCCGGCCACACCCCACCTGTGTTCTGGCCATGACAGCTGCGGTAGGAGCAATGTCAGTGCAGTGTCGTGTAAATCTTGGCAAGCCTTTGCAATCCCAACTATCCCTGGACCTTGGTGCTTTCTCGTTCTCCAGACGCTAACCCTAGCCCTAACCCTAAGAATGGCAGGTCGCGGTTTCCGGCCACGCCCCCCCTGCGTTCTGGCCATGACAGCTGCGGTAGGAGCAATGTCAGTGCAGTGTCGTGCTGCTCTTGGCAGGCCTTTGCAATGCCAACTATCCCTGGACCTGGGCGCTTTCTCGTTCTCCAGACGCTAACCCTAGCCCTAACCCTAAGAATGGCAGGTCACGATTTCCGGCCACGCCCCCCCTGTGTTCTGGCCATGACAGCTGCGGTAGGAGCAATGTCAGTGCAGTGTCGTGCTGCTCTTGGCAGGCCTTTGCAATCCCAACTATCCCTGGACCTTGGCGCTTTCTCGTTCTCCAGACGCTAACCCTAGCCCTAACCCTAAGAATGGCAGGTCGCGGTTTCCGGCCATGCCCCCCCATGCGTTCTGGCCATGACAGCTGCGGTAGGAGCAATGTCAGTGCAGTGTCGTGCTGCTCTTGGCAGGCCTTTGCAATCCCAACTATCCCTGGACCTGGGCGCTTTCTCGTTCTCCATACGCTAACCCTAGCCCTAACCCTAAGAATGGCAGTTTGCGGTTTCCGGCCACGCCCCCCCTGCGTTCTGGCTATGACAGCTGCGGTAGGAGCAATGTCAGTGCAGTGTCGTGCTGCTCTTGGCAGGCCTTTGCAATCCCAACTATCCCTGGACCTGGGGGCTTTCTCGTTCTCCAGACGCTAACCCTAGCCCTAACCCTAAGAATGGCAGGTCGCGGTTTCCGGCCACGCCCCCCCTGCGTTCTGGCCATGACAGCTGCGTTAGGAGCAATGTCAGTGAAGTGTCGTGCTGCTCATGGCAGGCCTTTGCAATCCCAACTATCCCTGGACCTGGGCGCTTTCTCGTTCTCCAGACGCTAACCCTAGCCCTAACCCTAAGAATGGCAGATCGCGGTTTCCGGCCACGCCCCCCCTGCGTTCTGGCCATGACAGCTGCGGTAGGAGCAATGTCAGTGCAGTGTCGTGCTGCTCTTGGCAGGCCTTTGCAATCCCAACTATCCCTGGACCTTGGCGCTTTCTCGTTCTCCAGACGCTAACCCTAGCCCTAACCCTAAGAATGGCAGGTCGCGGTTTCCGGCCACGCCCCCCCTGCGTTCTGGCCATGACAGCTGCGGTAGGAGCAATGTCAGTGCAGTGTCGTGCTGCTCTTGGCAGGCCTTTGCAATCCCAACTATCCCTGGACCTTGGCGCTTTCTCGTTCTCCAGACGCTAACCCTAGCCCTAACCCTAAGAATGGCAGGTCGCGGTTTCCGGTCACGCCCCCCCTGCGTTCTGGCCATGACAGCTGCGGTAGGAGCAATGTCAGTGCAGTGTCGTGCAGCTCTTGGCAGGCCTTTGCAATCCCAACTATCCCTGGACGTGGGCGCTTTCTCGTTCTCCAGACGCTAACCCTAGCCCTAACCCTAAGAATGGCAGATCGCGGTTTCCGGCCACGCCCCCCCGCGTTCTGGCCATGACAGCTGCGGTAGGAGCAATGTCAGTGCAGTGTCGTGCAGCTCTAGGAAGGCCTTTGCAATCCCAACTATCCCTGGACCTGGGCGCTTTCTCGTTCTCCAGACGCTAACCCTAGCCCTAACCCTAAGAATGGCAGGTCGCGGTTTCCGGCCACGCCCCCCCTGCGTTCTGGCTATGACAGCTGCGGTAGGAGCAATGTCAGTGCAGTTTCGTGCAGCTCTTGACAGGCCTTTGCAATCCCAACTATCCCTGGACCTGGGTGCTTTCTCGTTCTCCAGACACTAACCCTAGCCCTAACCCTAAGAATGGCAGGTCGCGGTTTCCGGCCACGCCCCCCCTGCGTTCTGGCCATGACAGCTGCGGTAGGAGCAATGTCAGTGCAGTGTCGTGCAGCTCTTGGCAGGCCTTTGCAATCCCAACTATCCCTGGACCTGGGCGCTTTCTCGTTCTCCAGACGCTAACCCTAGCCCTAACCCTAAGAATGGCAGGTCGCGGTTTCCGGCCACACCCCCCCTGCGTTCTGGCCATGACAGCTGCGGTAGGAGCAATGTCAGTGCAGTGTCGTGCAGCTCTAGGAAGGCCTTTGCAATCCCAACTATCACTGGACCTGGGCGCTTTCTCGTTCTCCAGACGCTAACCCTAGCCCTAACCCTAAGAATGGCAGGTCGCGGTTTCCGGCCACGCCCATCCCACATTCTGGCCATGACAGCTGCGGTAGGAGCAATGTCAGTGCAGTGTCGTGCTGCTCTTGGCAGGCCTTTGCAATGCCAACTATCCCTGGACCTTGGCGCTTTCTCGTTCTCCAGACGCTAACCCTAGCCCTAACCCTAAGAATGGCAGGTCGCGGTTTCCGGCCACGCCCCCCCTGCGTTCTGGCCATGACAGCTGCGGTAGGAGCAATGTCAGTGCAGTGTCGTGCTGCTCTTGGCAGGCCTTTGCAATCCCAACTATCCCTGGACCTTGGCGCTTTCTCGTTCTCCAGACGCTAACCCTAGCCCTAACCCTAAGAATGGCAGGTCGCGGTTTCCGGTCACGCCCCCCCTGCGTTCTGGCCATGACAGCTGCGGTAGGAGCAATGTCAGTGCAGTGTCGTGCAGCTCTTGGCAGGCCTTTGCAATCCCAACTATCCCTGGACGTGGGCGCTTTCTCGTTCTCCAGACGCTAACCCTAGCCCTAACCCTAAGAATGGCAGATCGCGGTTTCCGGCCACGCCCCCCCTGCGTTCTGGCCATGACAGCTGCGGTAGGAGCAATGTCAGTGCAGTGTCGTGCAGCTCTAGGAAGGCCTTTGCAATCCCAACTATCCCTGGACCTGGGCGCTTTCTCGTTCTCCAGACGCTAACCCTAGCCCTAACCCTAAGAATGGCAGGTCGCGGTTTCCGGCCACGCCCCCCCTGCGTTCTGGCCATGACAGCTGCGGTAGGAGCAATGTCAGGGCAGTGTCGTGCTGCTCTTGGCAGGCCTTTGCAATCCCAACTATCCCTGGACCTGGGCGCTTTCTCGTTCTCCAGACGCTAACCCTAGCCCTAACCCTAAGAATGGCAGGTCGCGGTTTCCCGCCACGCCCCCCCTGCGTTCTGGCCATGACAGCTGCGGTAGGAGCAATGTCAGTGCAGTGTCGTGCAGCTCTTGGCAGGCCTTTGCAATCCCAACTATCCCTGGACCTGGGCGCTTTCTCGTTCTCCAGACGCTAACCCTAGCCCTAACCCTAAGAATGGCAGGTCGCGGTTTCCGGCCACACCCCCCCTGCGTTCTGGCCATGACAGCTGCGGTAGGAGCAATGTCAGTGCAGTGTCGTGCAGCTCTAGGAAGGCCTTTGCAATCCCAACTATCCCTGGACCTGGGCGCTTTCTCGTTCTCCAGACGCTAACCCTAGCCCTAACCCTAAGAATGGCAGGTCGCGGTTTCCGGCCACGCCCCCCCTGCGTTCTGGCCATGACAGCTGCGGTAGGAGCAATGTCAGTGCAGTGTCGTGCAGCTCTAGGAAGGCC
Source organism: Rhynochetos jubatus (assembly GCA_027574665.1). Classification (NCBI taxonomy): domain Eukaryota; kingdom Metazoa; phylum Chordata; class Aves; order Eurypygiformes; family Rhynochetidae; genus Rhynochetos; species Rhynochetos jubatus. The sequence continues at coordinate 3,292,155 of CM050669.1, forward strand.
TTTGCAATCCCAACTATCACTGGACCTGGGCGCTTTCTCGTTCTCCAGACGCTAACCCTAGCCCTAACCCTAAGAATGGCAGGTCGCGGTTTCCGGCCACGCCCCCCCTGCGTTCTGGCCATGACAGCTGCGGTAGGAGCAATGTCAGTGCAGTGTCGTGCAGCTCTAGGAAGGCCTTTGCAATCCCAACTATCACTGGACCTGGGCGCTTTCTCGTTCTCCAGACGCTAACCCTAGCCCTAACCCTAAGAATGGCAGGTCACGGTTTCCGGCCACGCCCCCCCTGCGTTCTGGCCATGACAGCTGCGGTAGGAGCAATGTCAGTGCAGTGTCGTGCTGCTCTTGGCAGGCCTTTGCAATCCCAATTAACCCTGGACCTGGGCGCTTTCTCGTTCTCCAGACGCTAACCCTAGCCCTAACCCTAAGAATGGCAGGTTGCGGTTTCCGGCCACACCCCACCTGTGTTCTGGCCATGACAGCTGCGGTAGGAGCAATGTCAGTGCAGTGTCGTGCAAATCTTGGCAGGCCTTTGCAATCCTAACTATCCCTGGACCTTGGTGCTTTCTCGTTCTCCAGACGCTAACCCTAGCCCTAACCCTAAGAATGGCAGGTCGCGGTTTCCGGCCACGCCCCCCCTGCGTTCTGGCCATGACAGCTGCGGTAGGAGCAATGTCAGTGCAGTGTCGTCCTGCTCTTGGCAGGCCTTTGCAATCCCAACTATCCCTGGACCTGGGCGCTTTCTCGTTCTCCAGACGCTAACCCTAGCCCTAACCCTAAGAATGGCAGGTCGCGGTTTCCGGCCACGCCCTTCCTGCGTTCTGGCCATGACAGCTGCGGTAGGAGCAATGTCAGTGCAGTGTCGTGCAGCTCTAGGAAGGCCTTTGCAATCCCAACTATCCCTGGACCTGGGCGCTTTCTCGTTCTCCAGACGCTAACCCTAGCCCTAACCCTAAGAATGGCAGGTCGCGGTTTCCGGCCACGCCCCCCCTGCGTTCTGGCCATGACAGCTGCGGTAGGAGCAATGTCAGTGCAGTGTCGTGCTGCTCTTGGCAGACCTTTGCGATCCCAACTATCACTGGACCTGGGCGCTTTCTCGTTCTCCAGACGCTAACCCTAGCCCTAACCCTAAGAATGGCAGGTCGCGGGTTCCGGCCACGCCCCCCCTGCGTTCTGGCCGTGACAGCTGCGGTAGGAGCAATGTCAGTGCAGTGTCGTGCTGCTCTTGGCAGGCCTTTGCAATCCCAACTATCCCTGGACCTGGGCGCTTTCTCGTTCTCCAGACGCTAACCCTAGCCCTAACCCTAAGAATGGCAGGTCACGGTTTCCGGCCACACCCCACCTGTGTTCTGGCCATGACAGCTGCGGTAGGAGCAATGTCAGTGCAGTGTCGTGCAAATCTTGGCAAGCCTTTGCAATCCCAACTATCCCTGGACCTTGGTGCTTTCTCGTTCTCCAGACGCTAACCCTAGCCCTAACCCTAAGAATGGCAGGTCGCGGTTTCCGGCCACGCCCCCCCTGCGTTCTGGCCATGACAGCTGCGGTAGGAGCAATGTCAGTGCAGTGTCGTGCTGCTCTTGGCAGGCCTTTGCAATGCCAACTATCCCTGGACCTGGGCGCTTTCTCGTTCTCCAGACGCTAACCCTAGCCCTAACCCTAAGAATGGCAGGTCACGATTTCCGGCCACGCCCCCCCTGTGTTCTGGCCATGACAGCTGCGGTAGGAGCAATGTCAGTGCAGTGTCGTGCTGCTCTTGGCAGGCCTTTGCAATCCCAACTATCCCTGGACCTTGGCGCTTTCTCGTTCTCCAGACGCTAACCCTAGCCCTAACCCTAAGAATGGCAGGTCGCGGTTTCCGGCCATGCCCCCCCATGCGTTCTGGCCATGACAGCTGCGGTAGGAGCAATGTCAGTGCAGTGTCGTGCTGCTCTTGGCAGGCCTTTGCAATCCCAACTATCCCTGGACCTGGGCGCTTTCTCGTTCTCCATACGCTAACCCTAGCCCTAACCCTAAGAATGGCAGGTCGCGGTTTCCGGCCACGCCCCCCCTGCGTTCTGGCTATGACAGCTGCGGTAGGAGCAATGTCAGTGCAGTGTCGTGCTGCTCTTGGCAGGCCTTTGCAATCCCAACTATCCCTGGACCTGGGGGCTTTCTCGTTCTCCAGACGCTAACCCTAGCCCTAACCCTAAGAATGGCAGGTCGCGGTTTCCGGCCACGCCCCCCCTGCGTTCTGGCCATGACAGCTGCGTTAGGAGCAATGTCAGTGAAGTGTCGTGCTGCTCATGGCAGGCCTTTGCAATCCCAACTATCCCTGGACCTGGGCGCTTTCTCGTTCTCCAGACGCTAACCCTAGCCCTAACCCTAAGAATGGCAGATCGCGGTTTCCGGCCACGCCCCCCCTGCGTTCTGGCCATGACAGCTGCGGTAGGAGCAATGTCAGTGCAGTGTCGTGCTGCTCTTGGCAGGCCTTTGCAATCCCAACTATCCCTGGACCTTGGCGCTTTCTCGTTCTCCAGACGCTAACCCTAGCCCTAACCCTAAGAATGGCAGGTCGCGGTTTCCGGCCACGCCCCCCCTGCGTTCTGGCCATGACAGCTGCGGTAGGAGCAATGTCAGTGCAGTGTCGTGCTGCTCTTGGCAGGCCTTTGCAATCCCAACTATCCCTGGACGTGGGCGCTTTCTCGTTCTCCAGACGCTAACCCTAGCCCTAACCCTAAGAATGGCAGATCGCGGTTTCCGGCCACGCCCCCCCGCGTTCTGGCCATGACAGCTGCGGTAGGAGCAATGTCAGTGCAGTGTCGTGCAGCTCTAGGAAGGCCTTTGCAATCCCAACTATCCCTGGACCTGGGCGCTTTCTCGTTCTCCAGACGCTAACCCTAGCCCTAACCCTAAGAATGGCAGGTCGCGGTTTCCGGCCACGCCCCCCCTGCGTTCTGGCCATGACAGCTGCGGTAGGAGCAATGTCAGTGCAGTTTCGTGCAGCTCTTGACAGGCCTTTGCAATCCCAACTATCCCTGGACCTGGGTGCTTTCTCGTTCTCCAGACACTAACCCTAGCCCTAACCCTAAGAATGGCAGGTCGCGGTTTCCGGCCACGCCCCCCCTGCGTTCTGGCCATGACAGCTGCAGTAGGAGCAATGTCAGTGCAGTGTCGTGCAGCTCTTGGCAGGCCTTTGCAATCCCAACTATCCCTGGACCTGGGCGCTTTCTCGTTCTCCAGACGCTAACCCTAGCCCTAACCCTAAGAATGGCAGGTCGCGGTTTCCGGCCACACCCCCCCTGCGTTCTGGCCATGACAGCTGCGGTAGGAGCAATGTCAGTGCAGTGTCGTGCAGCTCTAGGAAGGCCTTTGCAATCCCAACTATCACTGGACCTGGGCGCTTTCTCGTTCTCCAGACGCTAACCCTAGCCCTAACCCTAAGAATGGCAGGTCGCGGTTTCCGGCCACGCCTCCCCTGCATTCTGGCCATGACAGCTGCGGTAGGAGCAATGTCAGTGCAGTGTCGTGCTGCTCTTGGCAGGCCTTTGCAATGCCAACTATCCCTGGACCTTGGCGCTTTCTCGTTCTCCAGACGCTAACCCTAGCCCTAACCCTAAGAATGGCAGGTCGCGGTTTCCGGCCACGCCCCCCCTGCGTTCTGGCCATGACAGCTGCGGTAGGAGCAATGTCAGTGCAGTGTCGTGCTGCTCTTGGCAGGCCTTTGCAATCCCAACTATCCCTGGACCTTGGCGCTTTCTCGTTCTCCAGACGCTAACCCTAGCCCTAACCCTAAGAATGGCAGGTCGCGGTTTCCGGTCACGCCCCCCCTGCGTTCTGGCCATGACAGCTGCGGTAGGAGCAATGTCAGTGCAGTGTGGTGCTGCTCTTGGCAGGCCTTTGCAATCCCAACTATCCCTGGACGTGGGCGCTTTCTCGTTCTCCAGACGCTAACCCTAGCCCTAACCCTAAGAATGGCAGATCGCGGTTTCCGGCCACGCCCCCCCTGCGTTCTGGCCATGACAGCTGCGGTAGGAGCAATGTCAGTGCAGTGTCGTGCAGCTCTAGGAAGGCCTTTGCAATCCCAACTATCCCTGGACCTGGGCGCTTTCTCGTTCTCCAGACGCTAACCCTAGCCCTAACCCTAAGAATGGCAGGTCGCGGTTTCCGGCCACGCCCCCCCTGCGTTCTGGCTATGACAGCTGCGGTAGGAGCAATGTCAGTGCAGTGTCGTGCAGCTCTTGACAGGCCTTTGCAATCCCAACTATCACTGGACCTGGGCGCTTTCTCGTTCTCCAGACGCTAACCCTAGCCCTAACCCTAAGAATGGCAGGTCGCGGTTTCCGGCCACGCCCCCCCTGCGTTCTGGCCATGACAGCTGCGTTAGGAGCAATGTCAGTGCAGTGTCGTGCTGCTCTTGGCAGGCCTTTGCAATCCCAACTATCCCTGGACCTGGGCGCTTTCTCGTTCTCCAGACGCTAACCCTAGCCCTAACCCTAAGAATGGCAGGTCGCGGTTTCCCGCCACGCCCCCCCTGCGTTCTGGCCATGACAGCTGCGGTAGGAGCAATGTCAGTGCAGTGTCGTGCAGCTCTTGGCAGGCCTTTGCAATCCCAACTATCCCTGGACCTGGGCGCTTTCTCGTTCTCCAGACGCTAACCCTAGCCCTAACCCTAAGAATGGCAGGTCGCGGTTTCCGGCCACACCCCCCCTGCGTTCTGGCCATGACAGCTGCGGTAGGAGCAATGTCAGTGCAGTGTCGTGCAGCTCTAGGAAGGCCTTTGCAATCCCAACTATCACTGGACCTGGGCGCTTTCTCGTTCTCCAGACGCTAACCCTAGCCCTAACCCTAAGAATGGCAGGTCGCGGTTTCCGGCCACGCCCCCCCGCGTTCTGGCCATGACAGCTGCGGTAGGAGCAATGTCAGTGCAGTGTCGTGCTGCTCTTGGCAGGCCTTTGCAATGCCAACTATCCCTGGACCTGGGCGCTTTCTCGTTCTCCAGACGCTAACCCTAGCCCTAACCCTAAGAATGGCAGGTCGCGGTTTCCGGCCACGCCTCCTCTGCGTTCTGGCCATGACAGCTGCGGTAGGAGCAATGTCAGTGCAGTGTCGTGCAAATCTTGGCAGGCCTTTGCAATCCCAAGTATCCCTGGACCTTGGCGCTTTCTCGTTCTCCAGACGCTAACTCTAGCCCTACCCCTAGGAATGGCAGGTCGCGGTTTCTGGCCACGCCCCCCCTGCGTTCTGGCCATGACAGCTGCGGTAGGAGCAATGTCAGTGCAGTGTCGTGCTGCTCTTGGCAGGCCTTTGCAATCCCAACTATCCCTGGACCTTGGCGTTTTCTCGTTCTCCAGACGCTAACCCTAGCCCTAACCCTAAGAATGGCAGGTCGCGGTTTCCGGCCACGCCCCCCCTGCGTTCTGGCCATGACAGCTGCGGTAGGAGCCATGTCGGTGCAGTGTCGTGCTCCTCTTGGCAGGCCTTTGCAATCCCAATTATCCCTGGAGCTGTGGGCTTTCTGGTTCTCCGGACCCTAACCCTAACCCTAGAAGTTGCCGACCGCGGTTTCCGGCCACGGCCCCCCCTGGGTTCTGGCTAGGAAAGCAGGGGAAGGAGCCATGTCGGTGCAGTGTCGTGCTCCTCTTGGCAGGCCTTTGCAATCCCAATTATCCCTGGAGCTGTGGGCCTTCTGGTTCTCCGGACCCTAACCCTAACCCTAACCCTAGAAGTTGCCGACCGCGGTTTCCGGCCACGGCCCCCCCCGGGTTCTGGCTAGGAAAGCAGGGGAAGGAGCCATGTCTGTGCAGTGTCGTGCTCCTCTTGGCAGGCCTTTGCAATCCCAATTATCCCTGGAGCTGTGGGCTTTCTGGTTCTCCGGACCCTAACCCTAACCCTAACCCTAGAAGTTGCCGACCGCGGTTTCCGGCCACGGCCCCCCCTGGGTTCTGGCTAGGAAAGCAGGGGAAGGAGCCATGTCTGTGCAGTGTCGTGCTCCTCTTGGCAGGCCTTTGCAATCCCAATTATCCCTGGAGCTGTGGGCTATCTGGTTCTCCGGACCCTAACCCTAACCCTAACCCTAGAAGTTGCCGACCGCGGTTTCCGGCCACGGCCCCCCCCGGGTTCTGGCTAGGAAAGCAGGGGAAGGAGCCATGTCTGTGCAGTGTCGTGCTCCTCTTGGCAGGCCTTTGCAATCCCAATTATCCCTGGAGCTGTGGGCTTTCTGGTTCTCCGGACCCTAACCCTAACCCTAACCCTAGAAGTTGCCGACCGCGGTTTCCGGCCACGGCCCCCCCTGGGTTCTGGCTAGGAAAGCAGGGGAAGGAGCCATGTCTGTGCAGTGTCGTGCTCCTCTTGGCAGGCCTTTGCAATCCCAATTATCCCTGGAGCTGTGGGCTTTCTGGTTCTCCGGACCCTAACCCTAACCCTAACCCTAGAAGTTGCCGACCGCGGTTTCCGGCCATGGCCCCCCCTGGGTTCTGGCTAGGAAAGCAGGGGAAGGAGCCATGTCGGTGCAGTGTCGTGCTCCTCTTGGCAGGCCTTTGCAATCCCAATTATCCCTGGAGCTGTGGGCTTTCTGGTTCTCCGGACCCTAAACCCAACCCTAACCCTAGAAGTTGCCGACCGCGGTTTCCGGCCACGGCCCCCCCTGGGTTCTGGCTAGGAAAGCAGGGGAAGGAGCCATGTCTGTGCAGTGTCGTGCTCCTCTTGGCAGGCCTTTGCAATCCCAATTATCCCTGGAGCTGTGGGCTTTCTGGTTCTCCGGACCCTAACCCTAACCCTAACCCTAGAAGTTGCCGACCGCGGTTTCCGGCCACGGCCCCCCCGGGGTTCTGGCTAGGAAAGCAGGGGAAGGAGCCATGTCTGTACAGTGTCGTGCTCCTCTTGGCAGGCCTTTGCAATCCCAATTATCCCTGGAGCTGTGGGCTTTCTGGTTCTCCGGACCCTAACCCTAACCCTAACCCTAGAAGTTGCCGACCGCGGTTTCTGGGCACGGCCCCCCCTGGGTTCTGGCTAGGAAAGCTGGGGAAGGAGCCATGTCTGTGCAGTGTCGTGCTCCTCTTGGCAGGCCTTTGCAATCCCAATTATCCCTGGAGCTGTGGGCTTTCTGGTTCTCCGGACCCTAAACCCAACCCTAACCCTAGAAGTTGCCGACCGCGGTTTCCGGCCACGGCCCCCCCTGGGTTCTGGCTAGGAAAGCAGGGGAAGGAGCCATGTCTGTGCAGTGTCGTGCTCCTCTTGGCAGGCCTTTGCAATCCCAATTATCCCTGGAGCTGTGGGCTTTCTGGTTCTCCGGACCCTAACCCTAACCCTAACCCTAGAAGTTGCCGACCGCGGTTTCCGGCCACGGCCCCCCCGGGGTTCTGGCTAGGAAAGCAGGGGAAGGAGCCATGTCTGTACAGTGTCGTGCTCCTCTTGGCAGGCCTTTGCAATCCCAATTATCCCTGGAGCTGTGGGCTTTCTGGTTCTCCGGACCCTAACCCTAACCCTAACCCTAGAAGTTGCCGACCGCGGTTTCTGGGCACGGCCCCCCCTGGGTTCTGGCTAGGAAAGCTGGGGAAGGAGCCATGTCTGTGCAGTGTCGTGCTCCTCTTGGCAGGCCTTTGCAATCCCAATTATCCCTGGAGCTGTGGGCTTTCTGGTTCTCCGGACCCTAAACCCAACCCTAACCCTAGAAGTTGCCGACCGCGGTTTCCGGCCACGGCCCCCCCTGGGTTCTGGCTAGGAAAGCAGGGGAAGGAGCCATGTCTGTGCAGTGTCGTGCTCCTCTTGGCAGGCCTTTGCAATCCCAATTATCCCTGGAGCTGTGGGCTTTCTGGTTCTCCGGACCCTAACCCTAACCCTAACCCTAGAAGTTGCCGACCGCGGTTTCCGGCCACGGCCCCCCCGGGGTTCTGGCTAGGAAAGCAGGGGAAGGAGCCATGTCTGTACAGTGTCGTGCTCCTCTTGGCAGGCCTTTGCAATCCCAATTATCCCTGGAGCTGTGGGCTTTCTGGTTCTCCGGACCCTAACCCTAACCCTAACCCTAGAAGTTGCCGACCGCGGTTTCTGGGCACGGCCCCCCCTGGGTTCTGGCTAGGAAAGCTGGGGAAGGAGCCATGTCTGTGCAGTGTCGTGCTCCTCTTGGCAGGCGTTTGCAATCCCAATTATCCCTGGAGCTGTGGGCTTTCTGGTTCTCCGGACCCTAACCCTAACCCTAACCCTAGAAGTTGCCGACCGCGGTTTCCGGCCACGGCCCCCCCCGGGTTCTGGCTAGGAAAGCTGGGGAAGGAGCCATGTCTGTGCAGTGTCGTGCTCCTCTTGGCAGGCCTTTGCAATCCCAATTATCCCTGGAGCTGTGGGCTTTCTGGTTCTCCGGACCCTAACCCTAACCCTAACCCTAGAAGTTGCCGACCGCGGTTTCCGGCCACGGCCCCCCCTGGGTTCTGGCTAGGAAAGCAGGGGAAGGAGCCATGTCGGTGCAGTGTCGTGCTCCTCTTGGCAGGCCTTTGCAATCCCAATTATCCCTGGAGCTGTGGGCTTTCTGGTTCTCCGGACCCTAACCCTAACCCTAACCCTAGAAGTTGCCGACCGCGGTTTCTGGGCATGGCGTACCCTGAGTTCTGGCTAGGAAAGCTGGGGAAGGAGCCATGTCTGTGCAGTGTCGTGCTCCTCTTGGCAGACCTTTGCAATCCCAATTATCCCTGGAGCTGTGGGCTTTCTGGTTCTCCGGACCCTAAACCCAACCCCAACCCTAGAAGTTGCCGACCGCGGTTTCCGGCCACGGCCCCCCCTGGGTTCTGGCTAGGAAAGCAGGGGAAGGAGCCATGTCTGTGCAGTGTCGTGCTCCTCTTGGCAGGCCTTTGCAAACCCAATTATCCCTGGAGCTGTGGGCTTTCTGGTTCTCCGGACCCTAACCCTAACCCTAACCCTAGAAGTTGCCGACCGCGGTTTCCGGCCACGGCCCCCCCTGGTTCCTGGCTAGGAAAGCAGGGGAAGGAGCCATGTCTGTACAGTGTCGTGCTCCTCTTGGCAGGCCTTTGCAATCCCAATTATCCCTGGAGCTGTGGGCTTTCTGGTTCTCCGGACCCTAACCCTAACCCTAACCCTAGAAGTTGCCGACCGCGGTTTCTGGGCACGGCCCCCCCTGGGTTCTGGCTAGGAAAGCTGGGGAAGGAGCCATGTCTGTGCAGTGTCGTGCTCCTCTTGGCAGGCGTTTGCAATCCCAATTATCCCTGGAGCTGTGGGCTTTCTGGTTCTCCGGACCCTAACCCTAACCCTAACCCTAGAAGTTGCCGACCGCGGTTTCCGGCCACGGCCCCCCCCGCGTTCTGGCTAGGAAAGCTGGGGAAGGAGCCATGTCTGTGCAGTGTCGTGCTCCTCTTGGCAGGCCTTTGCAATCCCAATTATCCCTGGAGCTGTGGGCTTTCTGGTTCTCCGGACCCTAACCCTAACCCTAACCCTAGAAGTTGCCGACCGCGGTTTCCGGCCACGGCCCCCCCCGGGATCTGGCTAGGAAAGCTGGGGAAGGAGCCATGTCTGTGCAGTGTCGTGCTCCTCTTGGCAGGCCTTTGCAATCCCAATTATCCCTGGAGCTGTGGGCTTTCTGGTTCTCCGGACCCTAACCCTAACCCTAACCCTAGAAGTTGCCGACCGCGGTTTCCGGCCACGGCCCCCCCTGGGTTCTGGCTAGGAAATCAGGGGAAGGAGCCATGTCTGTGCAGTGTCGTGCTCCTCTTGGCAGGCCTTTGCAATCCCAATTATCCCTGGAGCTGTGGGCTTTCTGGTTCTCCGGACCCTAACCCTAACCCTAACCCTAGAAGTTGCCGACCGCGGTTTCCGGCCACGGCCCCCCCTGGGTTCTGGCTAGGAAAGCTGGGGAAGGAGCCATGTCTGTGCAGTGTCGTGCTCCTCTTGGCAGGCCTTTGCAATCCCAATTATCCCTGGAGCTGTGGGCTTTCTGGTTCTCCGGACCCTAACCCTAACCCTAGAAGTTGCCGACCGCGGTTTCCGGCCATGGCCCCCCCTGGGTTCTGGCTAGGAAAGCAGGGGAAGGAGCCATGTCGGTGCAGTGTCGTGCTCCTCTTGGCAGGCCTTTGCAATCCCAATTATCCCTGGAGCTGTGGGCTTTCTGGTTCTCCGGACCCTAACCCTAACCCTAACCCTAGAAGTTGCCGACCGCGGTTTCTGGGCATGGCGTCCCCTGAGTTCTGGCTAGGAAAGCTGGGGAAGGAGCCATGTCTGTGCAGTGTCGTGCTCCTCTTGGCAGGCCTTTGCAATCCCAATTATCCCTGGAGCTGTGGGCTTTCTGGTTCTCCGGACCCTAAACCCAACCCCAACCCTAGAAGTTGCCGACCGCGGTTTCCGGCCACGGCCCCCCCTGGGTTCTGGCTAGGAAAGCAGGGGAAGGAGCCATGTCTGTGCAGTGTCGTGCTCCTCTTGGCAGGCCTTTGCAATCCCAATTATCCCTGGAGCTGTGGGCTTTCTGGTTCTCCGGACCCTAACCCTAACCCTAACCCTAGAAGTTGCCGACCGCGGTTTCCGGCCACGGCCCCCCCGGGGTTCTGGCTAGGAAAGCAGGGGAAGGAGCCATGTCTGTACAGTGTCGTGCTCCTCTTGGCAGGCCTTTGCAATCCCAATTATCCCTGGAGCTGTGGGCTTTCTGGTTCTCCGGACCCTAACCCTAACCCTAACCCTAGAAGTTGCCGACCGCGGTTTCTGGGCACGGCCCCCCCTGGGTTCTGGCTAGGAAAGCAGGGGAAGGAGCCATGTCTGTGCAGTGTCGTGCTCCTCTTGGCAGGCGTTTGCAATCCCAATTATCCCTGGAGCTGTGGGCTTTCTGGTTCTCCGGACCCTAACCCTAACCCTAACCCTAGAAGTTGCCGACCGCGGTTTCCGGCCACGGCCCCCCCTGGGTTCTGGCTAGGAAAGCTGGGGAAGGAGCCATGTCTGTGCAGTGTCGTGCTCCTCTTGGCAGGCCTTTGCAATCCCAATTATCCCTGGAGCTGTGGGCTTTCTGGTTCTCCGGACCCTAACCCTAACCCTAACCCTAGAAGTTGCCGACCGCGGTTTCCGGCCACGGCCCCCGCAGGGATCTGGCTAGGAAAGCTGGGGAAGGAGCCATGTCTGTGCAGTGTCGTGCTCCTCTTGGCAGGCCTTTGCAATCCCAATTATCCCTGGAGCTGTGGGCTTTCTGGTTCTCCGGACCCTAACCCTAACCCTAACCCTAGAAGTTGCCGACCGCGGTTTCCGGCCACGGCCCCCCCTGGGTTCTGGCTAGGAAAGCAGGGGAAGGAGCCATGTCTGTGCAGTGTCGTGCTCCTCTTGGCAGGCCTTTGCAATCCCAATTATCCCTGGAGCTGTGGGCTTTCTGGTTCTCCGGACCCTAACCCTAACCCTAACCCTAGAAGTTGCCGACCGCGGTTTCCGGCCACGGCCCCCCCTGGGTTCTAGCTAGGAAAGCTGGGGAAGGAGCCATGTCGGTGCAGTGTCGGGCTCCTTTTGGCAGGCCTTTGCAATCCCAATTATCCCTGGAGCTGTGGGCTTTCTGGTTCTCCGGACCCTAACCCTAACCCTAGAAGTTGCCGACCGCGGTTTCCGGCCACGGCCCCCCCGGGTTCTGGCTAGGAAAGCTGGGGAAGGAGCCATGTCGGTGCAGTGTCGTGCTCCTCTTGGCAGGCGTTTGCAATCCCAATTATCCCTGGAGCTGTGGGCTTTCTGGTTCTCCGGACCCTAACCCTAACCCTAACCCTAGAAGTTGCCGACCGCGGTTTCCGGCCACGGCCCCCCCTGGGTTCTGGCTAGGAAAGCAGGGGAAGGAGCCATGTCTGTGCAGTGTCGTGCTCCTCTTGGCAGGCGTTTGCAATCCCAATTATCCCTGGAGCTGTGGGCTTTCTGGTTCTCCGGACCCTAACCCTAACCCTAACCCTAGAAGTGGCCGACCGCGGTTTCCGGCCACGGCCCCCCCCGGGATCTGGCTAGGAAAGCTGGGGAAGGAGCCATGTCTGTGCAGTGTCGTGCTCCTCTTGGCAGGCCTTTGCAATCCCAATTATCCCTGGAGCTGTGGGCTTTCTGGTTCTCCGGACCCTAACCCTAACCCTAACCCTAGAAGTTGCCGACCGCGGTTTCCGGCCACGGCCCCCCCTGGGTTCTGGCTAGGAAAGCAGGGGAAGGAGCCATGTCTGTGCAGTGTCGTGCTCCTCTTGGCAGGCCTTTGCAATCCCAATTATCCCTGGAGCTGTGGGCTTTCTGGTTCTCCGGACCCTAACCCTAACCCTAACCCTAGAAGTTGCCGACCGCGGTTTCCGACCACGGCCCCCCCTGGGTTCTGGCTAGGAAAGCTGGGGAAGGACCCATGTCGGTGCAGTGTCGTGCTCCTCTTGGCAGGCCTTTGCAATCCCAATTATCCCTGGAGCTGTGGGCTTTCTGGTTCTCCGGACCCTAACCCTAACCCTAGAAGTTGCCGACCGCGGTTTCCGGCCACGGCCCCCCCGGGTTCTGGCTAGGAAAGCTGGGGAAGGAGCCATGTCGGTGCAGTGTCGTGCTCCTCTTGGCAGGCGTTTGCAATCCCAATTATCCCTGGAGCTGTGGGCTTTCTGGTTCTCCGGACCCTAACCCTAACCCTAACCCTAGAAGTTGCCGACCGCGGTTTCCGGCCACGGCCCCCCCTGGGTTCTGGCTAGGAAAGCAGGGGAAGGAGCCATGTCTGTGCAGTGTCGTGCTCCTCTTGGCAGGCCTTTGCAATCCCAATTATCCCTGGAGCTGTGGGCCTTCTGGTTCTCCGGACCCTAACCCTAACCCTAACCCTAGAAGTTGCCGACCGCGGTTTCCGGCCACGGCCCCCCCCGGGTTCTGGCTAGGAAAGCAGGGGAAGGAGCCATGTCTGTGCAGTGTCGTGCTCCTCTTGGCAGGCCTTTGCAATCCCAATTATCCCTGGAGCTGTGGGCTTTCTGGTTCTCCGGACCCTAACCCTAAGCCTAACCCTAGAAGTTGCCGACCGCGGTTTCCGGCCACGGCCCCCCCCCGGGTTCTGGCTAGGAAAGCTGGGGAAGGAGCCATGTCGGTGCAGTGTCGTGCTCCTCTTGGCAGGCCTTTGCAATCCCAATTATCCCTGGAGCTGTGGGCTTTCTGGTTCTCCGGACCCTAACCCTAACCCTAGAAGTTGCCGACCGCGGTTTCCGGCCACGGCCCCCCCGGGTTCTGGCTAGGAAAGCTGGGGAAGGAGCCATGTCGGTGCAGTGTCGTGCTCCTCTTGGCAGGCGTTTGCAATCCCAATTATCCCTGGAGCTGTGGGCTTTCTGGTTCTCCGGACCCTAACCCTAACCCTAACCCTAGAAGTTGCCGACCGCGGTTTCCGGCCACGGCCCCCCCTGGGTTCTGGCTAGGAAAGCAGGGGAAGGAGCCATGTCTGTGCAGTGTCGTGCTCCTCTTGGCAGGCCTTTGCAATCCCAATTATCCCTGGAGCTGTGGGCCTTCTGGTTCTCCGGACCCTAACCCTAACCCTAACCCTAGAAGTTGCCGACCGCGGTTTCCGGCCACGGCCCCCCCCCGGGTTCTGGCTAGGAAAGCTGGGGAAGGAGCCATGTCGGTGCAGTGTCGTGCTCCTCTTGGCAGGCCTTTGCAATCCCAAGTATCCCTGGAGCTGTGGGCTTTCTGGTTCTCCGGACCCTAACCCTAACCCTAACCCTAGAAGTTGCCGACCGCGGTTTCCGGCCACGGCCCCCCCCGGGATCTGGCTAGGAAAGCTGGGGAAGGAGCCATGTCTGTGCAGTGTCGTGCTCCTCTTGGCAGGCCTTTGCAATCCCAATTATCCCTGGAGCTGTGGGCTTTCTGGTTCTCCGGACCCTAACCCCAACCCTAACCCTAGAAGTTGCCGACCGCGGTTTCCGGCCACGGCCCCCCCTGGGTTCTGGCTAGGAAAGCAGGGGAAGGAGCCATGTCTGTGCAGTGTCGTGCTCCTCTTGGCAGGCCTTTGCAATCCCAATTATCCCTGGAGCTGTGGGCTTTCTGGTTCTCCGGACCCTAACCCTAACCCTAACCCTAGAAGTTGCCGACCGCGGTTTCCGGCCATGGCCCCCCCTGGGTTCTGGCTAGGAAAGCAGGGGAAGGAGCCATGTCTGTGCAGTGTCGTGCTCCTCTTGGCAGGCCTTTGCAATCCCAATTATCCCTGGAGCTGTGGGCTTTCTGGTTCTCCGGACCCTAACCCTAACCCTAACCCTAGAAGTTGCCGACCGCGGTTTCTGGGCATGGCGTCCCCTCAGTTCTGGCTAGGAAAGCTGGGGAAGGAGCCATGTCTGTGCAGTGTCGTGCTCCTCTTGGCAGGCCTTTGCAATCCCAATTATCCCTGGAGCTGTGGGCTTTCTGGTTCTCCGGACCCTAAACCCAACCCTAACCCTAGAAGTTGCCGACCGCGGTTTCCGGCCACGGCCCCCCCTGGGTTCTGGCTAGGAAAGCAGGGGAAGGAGCCATGTCTGTGCAGTGTCGTGCTCCTCTTGGCAGGCCTTTGCAATCCCAATTATCCCTGGAGCTGTGGGCTTTCTGGTTCTCCGGACCCTAACCCTAACCCTAACCCTAGAAGTTGCCGACCGCGGTTTCCGGCCACGGCCCCCCCGGGGTTCTGGCTAGGAAAGCAGGGGAAGGAGCCATGTCTGTACAGTGTCGTGCTCCTCTTGGCAGGCCTTTGCAATCCCAATTATCCCTGGAGCTGTGGGCTTTCTGGTTCTCCGGACCCTAACCCTAACCCTAACCCTAGAAGTTGCCGACCGCGGTTTCTGGGCACGGCCCCCCCTGGGTTCTGGCTAGGAAAGCTGGGGAAGGAGCCATGTCTGTGCAGTGTCGTGCTCCTCTTGGCAGGCGTTTGCAATCCCAATTATCCCTGGAGCTGTGGGCTTTCTGGTTCTCCGGACCCTAACCCTAACCCTAACCCTAGAAGTTGCCGACCGCGGTTTCCGGCCACGGCCCCCCCCGGGTTCTGGCTAGGAAAGCAGGGGAAGGAGCCATGTCTGTGCAGTGTCGTGCTCCTCTTGGCAGGCCTTTGCAATCCCAATTATCCCTGGAGCTGTGGGCTTTCTGGTTCTCCGGACCCTAACCCTAACCCTAACCCTAGAAGTTGCCGACCGCGGTTTCCGGCCACGGCCCCCCCCAGGATCTGGCTAGGAAAGCTGGGGAAGGAGCCATGTCTGTGCAGTGTCGTGCTCCTCTTGGCAGGCCTTTGCAATCCCAATTATCCCTGGAGCTGTGGGCTTTCTGGTTCTCCGGACCCTAACCCTAACCCTAACCCTAGAAGTTGCCGACCGCGGTTTCCGGCCACGGCCCCCCCTGGGTTCTGGCTAGGAAAGCAGGGGAAGGGGCCAGGTCTGTGCAGTGTCGTGCTCCTCTTGGCAGGCCTTTGCAATCCCAATTATCCCTGGAGCTGTGGGCTTTCTGGTTCTCCGGACCCTAACCCTAACCCTAACCCTAGAAGTTGCCGACCGCGGTTTCCGGCCACGGCCCCCCCTGGGTTCTGGCTAGGAAAGCTGGGGAAGGACCCATGTCGGTGCAGTGTCGTGCTCCTCTTGGCAGGCCTTTGCAATCCCAATTATCCCTGGAGCTGTGGGCTTTCTGGTTCTCCGGACCCTAACCCTAACCCTAGAAGTTGCCGACCGCGGTTTCCGGCCACGGCCCCCCCGGGTTCTGGCTAGGAAAGCTGGGGAAGGAGCCATGTCGGTGCAGTGTCGTGCTCCTCTTGGCAGGCCTTTGCAATCCCAATTATCCCTGGAGCTGTGGGCCTTCTGGTTCTCCGGACCCTAACCCTAACCCTAACCCTAGAAGTTGCCGACCGCGGTTTCCGGCCACGGCCCCCCCCGGGTTCTGGCTAGGAAAGCAGGGGAAGGAGCCATGTCTGTGCAGTGTCGTGCTCCTCTTGGCAGGCCTTTGCAATCCCAATTATCCCTGGAGCTGTGGGCTTTCTGGTTCTCCGGACCCTAACCCTAACCCTAACCCTAGAAGTTGCCGACCGCGGTTTCCGGCCACGGCCCCCCCCCGGGTTCTGCCTAGGAAAGCTGGGGAAGGAGCCATGTCGGTGCAGTGTCGTGCTCCTCTTGGCAGGCCTTTGCAATCCCAAGTATCCCTGGAGCTGTGGGCTTTCTGGTTCTCCGGACCCTAACCCTAACCCTAACCCTACCCCTAGAAGTTGCCGACCGCGGTTTCCACCCACGGCCCCCCCCGGGATCTGGCTAGGAAAGCTGGGGAAGGAGCCATGTCTGTGCAGTGTCGTGCTCCTCTTGGCAGGCCTTTGCAATCCCAATTATCCCTGGAGCTGTGGGCTTTCTGGTTCTCCGGACCCTAACCCCAACCCTAACCCTAGAAGTTGCCGACCGCGGTTTCCGGCCACGGCCCCCCCTGGGTTCTGGCTAGGAAAGCAGGGGAAGGAGCCATGTCTGTGCAGTGTCGTGCTCCTCTTGGCAGGCCTTTGCAACCCCAATTATCCCTGGAGCTGTGGGCTTTCTGGTTCTCCGGACCCTAACCCTAACCCTAAACCTAGAAGTTGCCGACCGCGGTTTCCGGCCACGGCCCCCCCTGGGTTCTGGCTAGGAAAGCAGGGGAAGGAGCCATGTCGGTGCAGTGTCGTGCTCCTCTTGGCAGGCCTTTGCAATCCCAATTATCCCTGGAGCTGTGGGCTTTCTGGTTCTCCGGACCCTAACCCTAACCCTAACCCTAGAAGTTGCCGACCGCGGTTTCCGGCCACGGCCTCCCCTGGGTTCTGGCTAGGAAATCAGGGGAAGGAGCCATGTCGGTGCAGTGTCGTGCTCCTCTTGGCAGGCCTTTGCAATCCCAATTATCCATGGAGCTGTGGGCCTTCTGGTTCTCCGGACCCTAACCCTAACCCTAACCCTAGAAGTTGCCGACCGTGGATTCCGGCCACGGCCCCCCCTGGGTTCTGGCTAGGAAAGCAGGGGAAGGAGCCATGTCTGTGCAGTGTCGTGCTCCTCTTGGCAGGCCTTTGCAATCCCAATTATCCCTGGAGCTGTGGGCTTTCTGGTTCTCCGGACCCTAACCCTAACCCTAACCCTAACCCTAGAAGTTGCCGACCGCGGTTTCCGGCCACAGCCCCCCCTGGGTTCTGGCTAGGAAAGCAGGGGAAGGAGCCATGTCTGTGCAGTGTCGTGCTCCTCTTGGCAGGCCTTTGCAACCCCAATTATCCCTGGAGCTGTGGGCTTTCTGGTTCTCCGGACCCTAACCCCAACCCTAACCCTAGAAGTTGCCGAGCGCGGTTTCCGGTTACGGCCCCCCCTGGGTTCTGGCTAGGAAAGCAGGGGAAGGAGCCATGTCTGTGCAGTGTCGTGCTCCTCTTGGCAGGCCTTTGCAATCCCAATTATCCCTGGAGCTGTGGGCTTTCTGGTTCTCCGGACCCTAACCCTAACCCTAACCCTAACCCTAGAAGTTGCCGACCGCGGTTTCCGGCCACGGCCCCCCCTGGGTTCTGGCTAGGAAAGCTGGGGAAGGAGCCATGTCGGTGCAGTGTCGTGCTCCTCTTGGCAGGCCTTTGCAATCCCAATTATCCCTGGAGCTGTGGGCTTTCTGGTTCTCCGGACCCTAACCCTAACCCTAACCCTAGAAGTTGCCTACCGCGGTTTCCGGCCACGGCCCCCCCCGGGTTCTGGCTAGGAAAGCAGGGGAAGGAGCCATGTCTGTGCAGTGTCGTGCTCCTCTTGGCAGGCCTTTGCAATCCCAATTATCCCTGGAGCTGTGGGCTTTCTGGTTCTCCGGACCCTAACCCTAACCCTAGAAGTTGCCGACCGCGGTTTCCGGCCACGGCCCCCCCTGGGTTCTGGCTAGGAAAGCTGGGGAAGGAGCCATGTCGGTGCAGTGTCGTGCTACTCTTGGCAGGCCTTTGCAATCCCAATTATCCCTGGAGCTGTGGGCTTTCTGGTTCTCCGGACCCTAACCCTAACCCTAACCCTAGAAGTTGCCGACCGCGGTTTCCGGCCATGGCCCCCCCTGGGTTCTGGCTAGGAAAGCAGGGGAAGGAGCCATGTCGGTGCAGTGTCGTGCTCCTCTTGGCAGGCCTTTGCAATCCCAATTATCCCTGGAGCTGTGGGCTTTCTGGTTCTCCGGACCCTAACCCTAACCCTAACCCTAGAAGTTGCCGACCGCGGTTTCTGGGCATGGCGCCCCCCGGGGTTCTGGCTAGGAAAGCTGGGGAAGGAGCCATGTCTGTGCAGTGTCATGCTCCTCTTGGCAGGCCTTTGCAATCCCATTTATCCCTGGAGCTGTGGGCTTTCTGGTTCTCCGGACCCTAAACCTAACCCTAACCCTAGAAGTTGCCGACCGCGGTTTCCGACCACGGCCCCCCCTGGGTTCTGGCTAGGAAAGCAGGGGAAGGAGCCATGTCTGTGCAGTGTCGTGCTCCTCTTGGCAGGCCTTTGCAATCCCAATTATCCCTGGAGCTGTGGGCTTTCTGGTTCTCCGGACCCTAACCCTAACCCTAACCCTAGAAGTTGCCGACCGCGGTTTCCGGCCACGGCCCCCCCGGGGTTCTGGCTAGGAAAGCAGGGGAAGGAGCCATGTCGGTGCAGTGTCGTGCTCCTCTTGGCAGGTCTTTGCAATCCCAATTATCCCTGGAGCTGTGGGCTTTCTGGTTCTCCGGACCCTAACCCTAACCCTAACCCTAGAAGTTGCCGACCGCGGTTTCTGGGCACGGCCCCCCCTGGGTTCTGGCTAGGAAAGCTGGGGAAGGAGCCATGTCTGTGCAGTGTCGTGCTCCTCTTGGCAGGCGTTTGCAATCCCAATTATCCCTGGAGCTGTGGGCTTTCTGGTTCTCCGGACCCTAACCCTAACCCTAACCCTAGAAGTTGCCGAGCGCGGTTTCCGGCCACGGCCCCCCCAGGGTTCTGGCTAGGAAAGCTGGGGAAGGAGCCATGTCTGTGCAGTGTCGTGCTCCTCTTGGCAGGCCTTTGCAATCCCAATTATCCCTGGAGCTGTGGGCTTTCTGGTTCTCCGGACCCTAACCCTAACCCTAACCCTAGAAGTTGCCGACCGCGGTTTCCGGCCACGGCCCCCCCTGGGTTCTGGCTAGGAAAGCAGGGGAAGGAGCCATGTCTGTGCAGTGTCGTGCTCCTCTTGGCAGGCCTTTGCAATCCCAATTATCCCTGGAGCTGTGGGCTTTCTGGTTCTCCGGACCCTAACCCTAACCCTAACCCTAGAAGTTGCCGACCGTGGATTCCGGCCACGGCCCCCCCCGGGTTCTGGCTAGGAGAGCTGGGGAAGGAGCCATGTCTGTGCAGTGTCGTGCTCCTCTTGGCAGGCCTTTGCAATCCCAATTATCCCTGGAGCTGTGGGCTTTCTGGTTCTCCGGACCCTAACCCTAACCCTAACCCTAGAAGTTGCCGACCGCGGTTTCCGGCCACGGCCCCCCCTGGGTTCTGGCTAGGAAAGCAGGGGAAGGAGCCATGTCTGTGCAGTGTCGTGCTCCTCTTGGCAGGCCTTTGCAATCCCAATTATCCCTGGAGCTGTGGGCTTTCTGGTTCTCCGGACCCTAACCCTAACCCTAACCCTAGAAGTTGCCGACCGCGGTTTCCGGCCACGGCCCCCCCTGGGTTCTGGCTAGGAAAGCTGGGGAAGGAGCCATGTCTGTGCAGTGTCGTGCTCCTCTTGGCAGGCCTTTGCAATCCCAATTATCCCTGGAGCTGTGGGCTTTCTGGTTCTCCGGACCCTAACCCTAACCCTAACCCTAACCCTAGAAGTTGCCGACCGCGGTTTCCGGCCACGGCCCCCCCCGGGATCTGGCTAGGAAAGCTGGGGAAGGAGCCATGTCTGTGCAGTGTCGTGCTCCTCTTGGCAGGCCTTTGCAATCCCAATTATCCCTGGAGCTGTGGGCTTTCTGGTTCTCCGGACCCTAACCCCAACCCTAACCCTAGAAGTTGCCGACCGCGGTTTCCGGCCACGGCCCCCCCTGGGTTCTGGCTAGGAAAGCAGGGGAAGGAGCCATGTCTGTGCAGTGTCGTGCTCCTCTTGGCAGGCCTTTGCAACCCCAATTATCCCTGGAGCTGTGGGCTTTCTGGTTCTCCGGACCCTAACCCTAACCCTAACCCTAGAAGTTGCCGACCGCGGTTTCCGGCCACGGCCCCCCCGGGGTTCTGGCTAGGAAAGCAGGGGAAGGAGCCATGTCGGTGCAGTGTCGTGCTCCTCTTGGCAGGCCTTTGCAATCCCAATTATCCCTGGAGCTCTGGGCTTTCTGGTTCTCCGGACCCTAACCCTAACCCTAACCCTAGAAGTTGCCGACCGCGGTTTCCGGCCACGGCCTCCCCTGGGTTCTGGCTAGGAAAGCAGGGGAAGGAGCCATGTCGATGCAGTGTCGTGCTCCTCTTGGCAGGCCTTTGCAATCCCAATTATCCCTGGAGCTGTGGGCTTTCTGGTTCTCCGGACCCTAACCCTAACCCTAACCCTAGAAGTTGCCGACCGCGGTTTCTGGCCACGGCCCCCCCTGGGTTCTGGCTAGGAAAGCAGGGGAAGGAGCCATGTCGGTGCAGTGTCGTGCTCCTCTTGGCAGGCCTTTGCAATCCCAATTATCCATGGAGCTGTGGGCCTTCGGGTTCTCCAGACCCTAACCCTAACCCTAACCGTAGAAGTTGCCGACCACGGTTTCCGGCCACGGCCCCCCCCGGGTTCTGGCTAGGAAAGCTGGGGAAGGAGCCATGTCGGTGCAGTGTCGTGCTCCTCTTGGCAGGCCTTTGCAATCCCAATTATCCCTGGAGCTGTGGGCTTTCTGGTTCTCCGGACCCTAACCCTAACCCTAACCCTAACCCTAGAAGTTGCCGACCGCGGTTTCCGGCCACGGCCCACCCCGGCATCTGGCTAGGAAAGCTGGGGAAGGAGCCATGTCTGTGCAGTGTCGTGCTCCTCTTGGCAGGCCTTTGCAATCCCAATTATCCCTGGAGCTGTGGGCTTTCTGGTTCTCCGGACCCTAACCCCAACCCTAACCCTAGAAGTTGCCGACCGCGGTTTCCGGCCATGGCCCCCCCTGGGTTCTGGCTAGGAAAGCAGGGGAAGGAGCCATGTCTGTGCAGTGTCGTGCTCCTCTTGGCAGGCCTTTGCAATCCCAATTATCCCTGGAGCTGTGGGCTTTCTGGTTCTCCGGACCCTAACCCTAACCCTAACCCTAGAAGTTGCCGACCGCGGTTTCCGGCCACGGCCCCCACTGGGTTCTGGCTAGGAAAGCAGGGGAAGGAGCCATGTCTGTGCAGTGTCGTGCTCCTCTTGGCAGGCCTTTGCAATCCCAATTATCCCTGGAGCTGTGGGCTTTCTGGTTCTCCGGACCCTAACCCTAACCCTAACCCTAACCCTAGAAGTTGCCGACCGCGGTTTCCGGCCACGGCCCCCCCTGGGTTCTGGCTAGGAAAGCAGGGGAAGGAGCCATGTCGGTGCAGTGTCGTGCTCCTCTTGGCAGGCCTTTGCAATCCCAATTATCCCTGGAGCTGTGGGCTTTCTGGTTCTCCGGACCCTAACCCTAACCCTAACCCTAGAAGTTGCCGACCGCGGTTTCCGGCCACGGCCCCCCCTGGGTTCTGGCTAGGAAAGCAGGGGAAGGAGCCATGTCTGTGCAGTGTCGTGCTCCTCTTGGCAGGCCTTTGCAATCCCAATTATCCCTGGAGCTGTGGGCTTTCTGGTTCTCCGGACCCTAACCCTAACCCTAACCCTAGAAGTTGCCGACCGCGGTTTCCGGCCACGGCCCCCCCTGGGTTCGGGCTAGGAAAGCTGGGGAAGGAGCCATGTCGGTGCAGTGTCGTGCTCCTCTTGGCAGGCCTTTGCAATCCCAATTATCCCTGGAGCTGTGGGCTTTCTGGTTCTCCGGACCCTAACCCTAACCCTAACCCTAACCCTAGAAGTTGCCGACCGCGGTTTCCGGCCACGACCCCCCCTGGGTTCTGGCTAGGAAAGCTGGGGAAGGAGCCATGTCTGTGCAGTGTCGTGCTCCTCTTGGCAGGCCTTTGCAATCCCAATTATCCCTGGAGCTGTGGGCTTTCTGGTTCTCCGGACCCTAACCCCAACCCTAACCCTAGAAGTTGCCGACCGCGGTTTCCGGCCACGGCCCCCCCTGGGTTCTGGCTAGGAAAGCAGGGGAAGGAGCCATGTCTGTGCAGTGTCGTGCTCCTCTTGGCAGGCCTTTGCAATCCCAATTATCCCTGGAGCTGTGGGCTTTCTGGTTCTCCGGACCCTAACCCTAACCCTAACCCTAGAAGTTGCCGACCGCGGTTTCCGGCCACGGCCCCCCCTGGGTTCTGGCTAGGAAAGCAGGGGAAGGAGCCATGTCTGTGCAGTGTCGTGCTCCTCTTGGCAGGCCTTTGCAATCCCAATTATCCCTGGAGCTGTGGGCTTTCGGGTTCTCCGGACCCTAACCCTAACCCTAACCCTAGAAGGTGCCGACCGCGGTTTCCGGCAACGGCCCCCCCTGGGTTCTGGCTAGGAAAGCAGGGGAAGGTGCCATGTAGGTGCAGTGTCGTGCTCCTCTTGGCAGGCCTTTGCAATCCCAATTATCCCTGGAGCTGTGGGCTTTCTGGTTCTCCGGACCCTAACCCTAACCCTAGAAGTTGCCGACCGCGGTTTCCGGCCACGGCCCCCCCCTGGGTTCTGGCTAGGAAAGCAGGGGAAGGAGCCATGTCTGTGCAGTGTCGTGCTCCTCTTGGCAGGCCTTTGCAATCCCAATTATCCCTGGAGCTGTGGGCTTTCTGGTTCTCCGGACCCTAACCCTAACCCTAACCCTAACCCTAGAAGTTGCCGACCGCGGTTTCCGGCCACGGCCCCCCCCGGGTTCTGGCTAGGAAAGCAGGGGAAGGAGCCATGTCGGTGCAGTGTCGTGCTCCTCTTGGCAGGCCTTTGCAATCCCAATTATCCCTGGAGCTGTGGGCTTTCTGGTTCTCCGGACCCTAACCCTAACCCTAACCCTAGAAGTTGCCGACCGCGGTTTCCGGCCACGGCCCCCCCTGGGTTCTGGCTAGGAAAGCAGGGGAAGGAGCCATGTCGGTGCAGTGTCGTGCTCCTCTTGGCAGGCCTTTGCAATCCCAATTATCCCTGGAGCTGTGGGCTTTCTGGTTCTCCGGACCCTAACCCTAACCCTAACCCTAACCCTAGAAGTTGCCGACCGCGGTTTCCGGCCACGACCCCCACCGGGATCTGGCTAGGAAAGCTGGGGAAGGAGCCATGTCTGTGCAGTGTCGTGCTCCTCTTGGCAGGCCTTTGCAATCCCAATTATCCCTGGAGCTGTGGGCTTTCTGGTTCTCCGGACCCTAACCCTAACCCTAACCCTAACCCTAGAAGTTGCCGAGCGCGGTTTCCGGCCACGGACCCCCTGGGTTCTGGCTAGGAAAGCAGGGGAAGGAGCCATGTCTGTGCAGTGTCGTGCTCCTCTTGGCAGGCCTTTGCAATCCCAATTATCCCTGGAGCTGTGGGCTTTCTGGTTCTCCGGACCCTAACCCTAACCCTAACCCTAACCCTAGAAGTTGCCGACCGCGGTTTCCGGCCACGGCCCCCCCCGGGTTCTGGCTAGGAAAGCAGGGGAAGGAGCCATGTCGGTGCAGTGTCGTGCTCCTCTTGGCAGGCCTTTGCAATCCCAATTATCCCTGGAGCTGTGGGCTTTCTGGTTCTCCGGACCCTAACCCTAACCCTAACCCTAGAAGTTGCCGACCGCGGTTTCCGGCCACGGCCCCCCCTGGGTTCTGGCTAGGAAAGCAGGGGAAGGAGCCATGTCGGTGCAGTGTCGTGCTCCTCTTGGCAGGCCTTTGCAATCCCAATTATCCCTGGAGCTGTGGGCTTTCTGGTTCTCCGGACCCTAACCCTAACCCTAACCCTAACCCTAGAAGTTGCCGACCGCGGTTTCCGGCCACGACCCCCACCGGGATCTGGCTAGGAAAGCTGGGGAAGGAGCCATGTCGGTGCAGTGTCGTGCTCCTCTTGGCAGGCCTTTGCAATCCCAATTATCCCTGGAGCTGTGGGCTTTCTGGTTCTCCGGACCCTAACCCTAACCCTAACCCTAACCCTAGAAGTGTCCGACCGCGGTTTCCGGCCACGGCCCCCCCCCGGGTTCTGGCTAGGAAAGCTGGGGAAGGAGCCATGTCTGTGCAGTGTCGTGCTCCTCTTGGCAGGCCTTTGCAATCCCAATTATCCCTGGAGCTGTGGGCTTTCTGGTTCTCCGGACCCTAACCCTAACCCTAACCCTAGAAGTTGCCGACCGCGGTTTCCGGCCACGGCCCCCCCTGGGTTCTGGCTAGGAAAGCTGGGGAAGGAGCCATGTCTGTGCAGTGTCGTGCTCCTCTTGGCAGGCGTTTGCAATCCCAATTATCCCTGGAGCTGTGGGCTTTCTGGTTCTCCGGACCCTAACCCTAACCCTAACCCTAGAAGTTGCCGACCGCGTTTTCCGGCCACGGCCTCCCCTGGGTTCTGGCTAGGAAAGCTGGGGAAGGAGCCATGTCGGTGCAGTGTCGTGCTCCTCTTGGCAGGCCTTTGCAATCCCAATTATCCCTGGAGCTGTGGGCTTTCTGGTTCTCCAGACCCTAAGCCTAACCCTACAAGTTGCCGACCGTGGTTTCCGGCCACGGCCCCCCCCCGGGTTCTGGCTAGGAACGCTGGGGAAGGAGCCATGTCGGTGCAGTGTCGTGCTCCTCTTGGCAGGCCTTTGCAATCCCAATTATCCCTGGAGCTGTGGGCTTTCTGGTTCTCCGGACCCTAACCCTAACCCTAACCCTAGAAGTTGCCGACCGCGGTTTCCGGCAACGGCCCCCCCTGGGTTCTGGCTAGGAAAGCAGGGGAAGGAGCCATGTCGGTGCAGTGTCGTGCTCCTCTTGGCAGGCCTTTGCAATCCCAATTATCCCTGGAGCTGTGGGCTTTCTGGTTCTCCGGACCCTAACCCTAACCCTAACCCTAGAAGTTGCCGACCGCGGTTTCCGGCCACGGCCCCCCCTGGGTTCTGGCTAGGAAAGCTGGGGAAGGAGCCATGTCGGTGCAGTGTCGTGCTCCTCTTGGCAGGCCTTTGCAATCCCAATTATCCCTGGAGCTGTGGGCTTTCTGGTTCTCCAGACCCTAAGCCTAACCCTACAAGTTGCCGACCGTGGTTTCCGGCCACGGCCCCCCCCCGGGTTCTGGCTAGGAACGCTGGGGAAGGAGCCATGTCGGTGCAGTGTCGTGCTCCTCTTGGCAGGCCTTTGCAATCCCAAGTATCCCTGGAGCTGTGGGCTTTCTGGTTCTCCGGACCCTAACCCCAACCCTAACCCTAGAAGTTGCCGACCGCGGTTTTCGGCCACGGCCCCCCCCCGGGTTCTGGCTAGGAAAGCTGGGGAAGGAGCCATGTCGGTGCAGTGTCGTGCTCCTCTTGGCAGGCCTTTGCAATCCCAATTATCCCTGGAGCTGTGGGCTTTCTGGTTCTCCGGACCCTAACCCTAACCCTAACCCTAGAAGTTGCCAACCGCGGTTTCCGGCCACGGCCCCCCCTGGGTTCTGGCTAGGAAAGCAGGGGAAGGAGCCATGTCTGTGCAGTGTCGTGCTCCTCTTGGCAGGCCTTTGCAATCCCAATTATCCCTGGAGCTGTGGGCTTTCTGGTTCTCCGGACCCTAACCCCAACCCTAACCCTAGAAGTTGCCGACCGCGGTTTCCGGCCACGGCCCCCCCTGGGTTCTGGCTAGGAAAGCAGGGGAAGGAGCCATGTCTGTGCAGTGTCGTGCTCCTCTTGGCAGGCCTTTGCAATCCCAATTATCCCTGGAGCTGTGGGCTTTCTGGTTCTCCGGACCCTAACCCTAACCCTAACCCTAACCCTAGAAGTTGCCGACCGCGGTTTCCGGCCACGGCCCCACCGGGATCTGGCTAGGAAAGCTGGGGAAGGAGCCATGTCTGTGCAGTGTCGTGCTCCTCTTGGCAGGCCTTTGCAATCCCAATTATCCCTGGAGCTGTGGGCTTTCTGGTTCTCCGGACCCTAACCCCAACCGTAACCCTAGAAGTTGCCAACCGCGGTTTCCGGCCACGGCCCCCCCTGGGTTCTGGCTAGGAAAGCAGGGGAAGGAGCCATGTCTGTGCAGTGTCGTGCTCCTCTTGGCAGGCCTTTGCAATCCCAATTATCCCTGGAGCTGTGGGCTTTCTGGTTCTCCGGACCCTAACCCTAACCCTAACCCTAGAAGTTGCCGACCGCGGTTTCCGGCCACGGCCCCCCCTGGGTTCTGGCTAGGAAAGCAGGGGAAGGAGCCATGTCTGTGCAGTGTCGTGCTCCTCTTGGCAGGCCTTTGCAATCCCAATTATCCCTGGAGCTGTGGGCTTTCTGGTTCTCCGGACCCTAACCCTAACCCTAACCCTAGAAGTTGCCGACCGCGGTTTCCGGCCACGGCCCCCCCGGGGTTCTGGCTAGGAAAGCAGGGGAAGGAGCCATGTCTGTGCAGTGTCGTGCTCCTCTTGGCAGGCCTTTGCAATCCCAATTATCCCTGGAGCTGTGGGCTTTCTGGTTCTCCGGACCCTAACCCTAACCCTAACCCTAGAAGTTGCCGACCGCGTTTTCCGGCCACGGCCTCCCCCGGGTTCTGGCTAGGAAAGCTGGGGAAGGAGCCATGTCGGTGCAGTGTCGTGCTCCTCTTGGCAGGCCTTTGCAATCCCAATTATCCCTGGAGCTGTGGGCTTTCTGGTTCTCCGGACCCTAACCCTAACCCTACAAGTTGCCGACCGCGGTTTCCGGCCACGGCCCCCCCCCCGGTTCTGGCTAGGAACGCTGGGGAAGGAGCCATGTCGGTGCAGTGTCGTGCTCCTCTTGGCAGGCCTTTGCAATCCCAAGTATCCCTGGAGCTGTGGGCTTTCTGGTTCTCCGGACCCTAACCCCAACCCTAACCCTAGAAGTTGCCGACCGCGGTTTTCGGCCACGGCCCCCCCCCGGGTTCTGGCTAGGAAAGCTGGGGAAGGAGCCATGTCGGTGCAGTGTCGTGCTCCTCTTGGCAGGCCTTTGCAATCCCAATTATCCCTGGAGCTGTGGGCTTTCTGGTTCTCCGGACCCTAACCCCAACCCTAACCCTAGAAGTTGCCAACCGCGGTTTCCGGCCACGGCCCCCCCTGGGTTCTGGCTAGGAAAGCAGGGGAAGGAGCCATGTCTGTGCAGTGTCGTGCTCCTCTTGGCAGGCCTTTGCAATCCCAATTATCCCTGGAGCTGTGGGCTTTCTGGTTCTCCGGACCCTAACCCTAACCCTAACCCTAGAAGTTGCCGACCGCGGTTTCCGGCCACGGCCCCCCCTGGGTTCTGGCTAGGAAAGCAGGGGAAGGAGCCATGTCGGTGCAGTGTCGTGCTCCTCTTGGCAGGCCTTTGCAATCCCAATTATCCCTGGAGCTGTGGGCTTTCTGGTTCTCCGGGCCCTAACCCTAACCCTAACCCTAGGAGTGGCCGACCGCGGTTTCCGGCCACGGCCCCCCCTGCGTTCTGGCTAGGAAAGCAGGGGAAGGAGCCATGTCGGTGCAGTGTCGTGCTCCTCTTGGCAGGCCTTTGCAATCCCAATTATCCCTGGAGCTGTGGGCTTTCTGGTTCTCCGGACCCTAACCCTAACCCTAACCCTAGAAGTTGCCGACCGCGGTTTCCGGCCACGGCCCCCCCCCGGGTTCTGGCTAGGAAAGCTGGGGAAGGAGCCATGTCGGTGCAGTGTCGTGCTCCTCTTGGCAGGCCTTTGCAATCCCAATTATCCCTGGAGCTGTGGGCTTTCTGGTTCTCCGGACCCTAACCCTAACCCTAACTCTAGAAGTTGCCGACCGCGTTTTCCGGCCACGGCCTCCCCTGGGTTCTGGCTAGGAAAGCTGGGGAAGGAGCCATGTCGGTGCAGTGTCGTGCTCCTCTTGGCAGGCCTTTGCAATCCCAATTATCCCTGGAGCTGTGGGCTTTCTGGTTCTCCAGACCCTAAGCCTAACCCTACAAGTTGCCGACCGTGGTTTCCGGCCACGGCCCCCCCCCGGGTTCTGGCTAGGAACGCTGGGGAAGGAGCCATGTCGGTGCAGTGTCGTGCTCCTCTTGGCAGGCCTTTGCAATCCCAAGTATCCCTGGAGCTGTGGGCTTTCTGGTTCTCCGGACCCTAACCCCAACCCTAACCCTAGAAGTTGCCGACCGCGGTTTTCGGCCACGGCCCCCCCCCGGGTTCTGGCTAGGAAAGCTGGGGAAGGAGCCATGTCGGTGCAGTGTCGTGCTCCTCTTGGCAGGCCTTTGCAATCCCAATTATCCCTGGAGCTGTGGGCTTTCTGGTTCTCCGGACCCTAACCCTAACCCTAACCCTAGAAGTTGCCAACCGCGGTTTCCGGCCACGGCCCCCCCTGGGTTCTGGCTAGGAAAGCAGGGGAAGGAGCCATGTCGGTGCAGTGTCGTGCTCCTCTTGGCAGGCCTTTGCAATCCCAATTATCCCTGGAGCTGTGGGCTTTCTGGTTCTCCGGACCCTAACCCTAACCCTAACCCTAGAAGTTGCCGACCGCGGTTTCCGGCCACGGCCCCCCCCGGGATCTGGCTAGGAAAGCTGGGGAAGGAGCCATGTCTGTGCAGTGTCGTGCTCCTCTTGGCAGGCCTTTGCAATCCCAATTATCCCTGGAGCTGTGGGCTTTCTGGTTCTCCGGACCCTAACCCCAACCCTAACCCTAGAAGTTGCCGACCGCGGTTTCCGGCCACGGCCCCCCCTGGGTTCTGGCTAGGAAAGCAGGGGAAGGAGCCATGTCTGTGCAGTGTCGTGCTCCTCTTGGCAGGCCTTTGCAATCCCAATTATCCCTGGAGCTGTGGGCTTTCTGGTTCTCCGGACCCTAACCCTAACCCTAACCCTAACCCTAGAAGTTGCCGACCGCGGTTTCCGGCCACGGCCCCACCGGGATCTGGCTAGGAAAGCTGGGGAAGGAGCCATGTCTGTGCAGTGTCGTGCTCCTCTTGGCAGGCCTTTGCAATCCCAATTATCCCTGGAGCTGTGGGCTTTCTGGTTCTCCGGACCCTAACCCCAACCGTAACCCTAGAAGTTGCCAAACGCGGTTTCCGGCCACGGCCCCCCCTGGGTTCTGGCTAGGAAAGCAGGGGAAGGAGCCATGTCTGTGCAGTGTCGTGCTCCTCTTGGCAGGCCTTTGCAATCCCAATTATCCCTGGAGCTGTGGGCTTTCTGGTTCTCCGGACCCTAACCCTAACCCTAGAAGTTGCCGACCGCGGTTTCCGGCCACGGCCCCCCCTGGGTTCTGGCTAGGAAAGCAGGGGAAGGAGCCATGTCTGTGCAGTGTCGTGCTCCTCTTGGCAGGCCTTTGCAATCCCAATTATCCCTGGAGCTGTGGGCTTTCTGGTTCTCCGGACCCTAACCCTAACCCTAACCCTAGAAGTTGCCGACCGCGGTTTCCGGCCACGGCCTCCACTGGGTTCTGGCTAGGAAAGCAGGGGAAGGAGCCATGTCGATGCAGTGTCGTGCTCCTCTTGGCAGGCCTTTGCAATCCCAATTATCCCTGGAGCTGTGGGCTTTCTGGTTCTCCGGACCCTAACCCTAACCCTAACCCTAACCCTAGAAGTGGCCGACCGCGGTTTCCGGCCACGGCCCCCCCTGGGTTCTGGCTAGGAAAGCTGGGGAAGGAGCCATGTCTGTGCAGTGTCGTGCTCCTCTTGGCAGGCCTTTGCAATCCCAATTATCCCTGGAGCTGTGGGCTTTCTGGTTCTCCGGACCCTAACCCTAACCCTAACCCTAGAAGTTGCCGAGCGCGGTTTCCGGCCACGGCCCCCCTGGGTTCTGGCTAGGAAAGCAGGGGAAGGAGCCATGTCTGTGCAGTGTCGTGCTCCTCTTGGCAGGCGTTTGCAATCCCAATTATCCCTGGAGCTGTGGGCTTTCTGGTTCTCCGGACCCTAACCCTAACCCTAACCCTAGAAGTTGCCGACCGCGTTTTCCGGCCACGGCCTCCCCTGGGTTCTGGCTAGGAAAGCTGGGGAAGGAGCCATGTCTGTGCAGTGTCGTGCTCCTCTTGGCAGGCCTTTGCAATCCCAATTATCCCTGGAGCTGTGGGCTTTCTGGTTCTCCGGACCCTAACCCCAACCGTAACCCTAGAAGTTGCCAAACGCGGTTTCCGGCCACGGCCCCCCCTGCGTTCTGGCTAGGAAAGCAGGGGAAGGAGCCATGTCGGTGCAGTGTCGTGCTCCTCTTGGCAGGCCTTTGCAATCCCAATTATCCCTGGAGCTGTGGGCTTTCTGGTTCTCCGGACCCTAACCCTAACCCTAGAAGTTGCCGACCGCGGTTTCCGGCCACGGCCCCCCCTGGGTTCTGGCTAGGAAAGCAGGGGAAGGAGCCATGTCTGTGCAGTGTCGTGCTCCTCTTGGCAGGCCTTTGCAATCCCAATTATCCCTGGAGCTGTGGGCTTTCTGGTTCTCCGGACCCTAACCCTAACCCTAACCCTAGAAGTTGCCGACCGCGGTTTCCGGCCACGGCCTCCACTGGGTTCTGGCTAGGAAAGCAGGGGAAGGAGCCATGTCGATGCAGTGTCGTGCTCCTCTTGGCAGGCCTTTGCAATCCCAATTATCCCTGGAGCTGTGGGCTTTCTGGTTCTCCGGACCCTAACCCTAACCCTAACCCTAACCCTAGAAGTGGCCGACCGCGGTTTCCGGCCACGGCCCCCCCTGGGTTCTGGCTAGGAAAGCTGGGGAAGGAGCCATGTCTGTGCAGTGTCGTGCTCCTCTTGGCAGGCCTTTGCAATCCCAATTATCCCTGGAGCTGTGGGCTTTCTGGTTCTCCGGACCCTAACCCTAACCCTAACCCTAGAAGTTGCCGAGCGCGGTTTCCGGCCACGGCCCCCCTGGGTTCTGGCTAGGAAAGCAGGGGAAGGAGCCATGTCTGTGCAGTGTCGTGCTCCTCTTGGCAGGCGTTTGCAATCCCAATTATCCCTGGAGCTGTGGGCTTTCTGGTTCTCCGGACCCTAACCCTAACCCTAACCCTAGAAGTTGCCGACCGCGTTTTCCGGCCACGGCCTCCCCTGGGTTCTGGCTAGGAAAGCTGGGGAAGGAGCCATGTCGGTGCAGTGTCGTGCTCCTCTTGGCAGGCCTTTGCAATCCCAATTATCCCTGGAGCTGTGGGCTTTCTGGTTCTCCAGACCCTAAGCCTAACCCTACAAGTTGCCGACCGCGGTTTCCGGCCACGGCCCCCCCCCCGGTTCTGGCTAGGAACGGTGGGGAAGGAGCCATGTCGGTGCAGTGTCGTGCTCCTCTTGGCAGGCCTTTGCAATCCCAAGTATCCCTGGAGCTGTGGGCTTTCTGGTTCTCCGGACCCTAACCCCAACCCTAACCCTAGAAGTTGCCGACCGCGGTTTTCGGCCACGGCCCCCCCCCGGGTTCTGGCTAGGAAAGCTGGGGAAGGAGCCATGTCGGTGCAGTGTCGTGCTCCTCTTGGCAGGCCTTTGCAATCCCAATTATCCCTGGAGCTGTGGGCTTTCTGGTTCTCCGGACCCTAACCCTAACCCTAACCCTAGAAGTTGCCAACCGCGGTTTCCGGCCACGGCCCCCCCTGGGTTCTGGCTAGGAAAGCAGGGGAAGGAGCCATGTCGGTGCAGTGTCGTGCTCCTCTTGGCAGGCCTTTGCAATCCCAATTATCCCTGGAGCTGTGGGCTTTCTGGTTCTCCGGACCCTAACCCTAACCCTAACCCTAGGAGTGGCCGACCGCGGTTTCCGGCCACGGCCCCCCCTGCGTTCTGGCTAGGAAAGCAGGGGAAGGAGCCATGTCGGTGCAGTGTCGTGCTCCTCTTGGCAGGCCTTTGCAATCCCAATTATCCCTGGAGCTGTGGGCTTTCTGGTTCTCCGGACCCTAACCCTAACCCTAGAAGTTGCCGACCGCGGTTTCCGGCCACGGCCCCCCCTGGGTTCTGGCTAGGAAAGCAGGGGAAGGAGCCATGTCTGTGCAGTGTCGTGCTCCTCTTGGCAGGCCTTTGCAATCCCAATTATCCCTGGAGCTGTGGGCTTTCTGGTTCTCCGGACCCTAACCCTAACCCTAACCCTAGAAGTTGCCGACCGCGGTTTCCGGCCACGGCCTCCACTGGGTTCTGGCTAGGAAAGCAGGGGAAGGAGCCATGTCGATGCAGTGTCGTGCTCCTCTTGGCAGGCCTTTGCAATCCCAATTATCCCTGGAGCTGTGGGCTTTCTGGTTCTCCGGACCCTAACCCTAACCCTAACCCTAACCCTAGAAGTGGCCGACCGCGGTTTCCGGCCACGGCCCCCCCTGGGTTCTGGCTAGGAAAGCTGGGGAAGGAGCCATGTCTGTGCAGTGTCGTGCTCCTCTTGGCAGGCCTTTGCAATCCCAATTATCCCTGGAGCTGTGGGCTTTCTGGTTCTCCGGACCCTAACCCTAACCCTAACCCTAGAAGTTGCCGAGCGCGGTTTCCGGCCACGGCCCCCCTGGGTTCTGGCTAGGAAAGCAGGGGAAGGAGCCATGTCTGTGCAGTGTCGTGCTCCTCTTGGCAGGCGTTTGCAATCCCAATTATCCCTGGAGCTGTGGGCTTTCTGGTTCTCCGGACCCTAACCCTAACCCTAACCCTAGAAGTTGCCGACCGCGTTTTCCGGCCACGGCCTCCCCTGGGTTCTGGCTAGGAAAGCTGGGGAAGGAGCCATGTCTGTGCAGTGTCGTGCTCCTCTTGGCAGGCCTTTGCAATCCCAATTATCCCTGGAGCTGTGGGCTTTCTGGTTCTCCAGACCCTAAGCCTAACCCTACAAGTTGCCGACCGCGGTTTCCGGCCACGGCCCCCCCCCCGGTTCTGGCTAGGAACGGTGGGGAAGGAGCCATGTCGGTGCAGTGTCGTGCTCCTCTTGGCAGGCCTTTGCAATCCCAAGTATCCCTGGAGCTGTGGGCTTTCTGGTTCTCCGGACCCTAACCCCAACCCTAACCCTAGAAGTTGCCGACCGCGGTTTTCGGCCACGGCCCCCCCCCGGGTTCTGGCTAGGAAAGCTGGGGAAGGAGCCATGTCGGTGCAGTGTCGTGCTCCTCTTGGCAGGCCTTTGCAATCCCAATTATCCCTGGAGCTGTGGGCTTTCTGGTTCTCCGGACCCTAACCCTAACCCTAACCCTAGAAGTTGCCAACCGCGGTTTCCGGCCACGGCCCCCCCTGGGTTCTGGCTAGGAAAGCAGGGGAAGGAGCCATGTCGGTGCAGTGTCGTGCTCCTCTTGGCAGGCCTTTGCAATCCCAATTATCCCTGGAGCTGTGGGCTTTCTGGTTCTCCGGACCCTAACCCTAACCCTAACCCTAGGAGTGGCCGACCGCGGTTTCCGGCCACGGCCCCCCCTGCGTTCTGGCTAGGAAAGCAGGGGAAGGAGCCATGTCGGTGCAGTGTCGTGCTCCTCTTGGCAGGCCTTTGCAATCCCAATTATCCCTGGAGCTGTGGGCTTTCTGGTTCTCCGGACCCTAACCCTAACCCTAACCCTAGAAGTTGCCGACCGCGGTTTCCGGCCACGGCCCCCCCCCGGGTTCTGGCTAGGAAAGCTGGGGAAGGAGCCATGTCGGTGCAGTGTCGTGCTCCTCTTGGCAGGCCTTTGCAATCCCAATTATCCCTGGAGCTGTGGGCTTTCTGGTTCTCCGGACCCTAACCCTAACCCTAACCCTAACCCTAGAAGTTGATGACCGCGGTTTCCGGCCACGGCCCCCCCTGGGTTCTGGCTAGGAAAGCAGGGGAAGGAGCCATGTCTGTGCAGTGTCGTGCTCCTCTTGGCAGGCCTTTGCAATCCCAATTATCCCTGGAGCTGTGGGCTTTCTGGTTCTCCGGACCCTAACCCTAACCCTAACCCTAGGAGTGGCCGACCGCGGTTTCCGGCCACGGCCCCCCCTGCGTTCTGGCTAGGAAAGCAGGGGAAGGAGCCATGTCGGTGCAGTGTCGTGCTCCTCTTGGCAGGCCTTTGCAATCCCAATTATCCCTGGAGCTGTGGGCTTTCTGGTTCTCCGGACCCTAACCCTAACCCTAACCCTAGAAGTTGCCGACCGCGGTTTCCGGCCACGGCCCCCCCCCGGGTTCTGGCTAGGAAAGCTGGGGAAGGAGCCATGTCGGTGCAGTGTCGTGCTCCTCTTGGCAGGCCTTTGCAATCCCAATTATCCCTGGAGCTGTGGGCTTTCTGGTTCTCCGGACCCTAACCCTAACCCTAACCCTAGAAGTTGCCAACCGCGGTTTCCGGCCACGGCCCCCCCTGGGTTCTGGCTAGGAAAGCAGGGGAAGGAGCCATGTCGGTGCAGTGTCGTGCTCCTCTTGGCAGGCCTTTGCAATCCCAATTATCCCTGGAGCTGTGGGCTTTCTGGTTCTCCGGACCCTAACCCTAACCCTAACCCTAGAAGTTGCCGACCGCGGTTTCCGGCCACGGCCCCCCCCCGGGTTCTGGCTAGGAAAGCTGGGGAAGGAGCCATGTCTGTGCAGTGTCGTGCTCCTCTTGGCAGGCCTTTGCAATCCCAATTATCCCTGGAGCTGTGGGCTTTCTGGTTCTCCGGACCCTAACCCCAACCCTAACCCTAGAAGTTGCCGACCGCGGTTTCCGGCCATGGCCCCCCCTGGGTTCTGGCTAGGAAAGCAGGGGAAGGAGCCATGTCTGTGCAGTGTCGTGCTCCTCTTGGCAGGCCTTTGCAATCCCAATTATCCCTGGAGCTGTGGGCTTTCTGGTTCTCCGGACCCTAACCCTAACCCTAACCCTAGAAGTTGCCGAGCGCGGTTTCCGGCCACGGCCCCCCCTGGGTTCTGGCTAGGAAAGCAGGGGAAGGAGCCATGTCGGAGCAGTGTCGTGCTCCTCTTGGCAGGCCTTTGCAATCCCAATTATCCCTGGAGCTGTGGGCTTTCTGGTTCTCCGGACCCTAACCCTAACCCTAACCCTAACCCTAGAAGTTGCCGACCGCGGTTTCCGGCCACGGCCCCCCCTGGGTTCTGGCTAGGAAAGCAGGGGAAGGAGCCATGTCGGTGCAGTGTCGTGCTCCTCTTGGCAGGCCTTTGCAATCCCAATTATCCCTGGAGCTGTGGGCTTTCTGGTTCTCCGGACCCTAACCCTAACCCTAACCCTAGAAGTTGCCGACCGCGGTTTCCGGCCACGGCCCCCCCTGGGTTCTGGCTAGGAAAGCTGGGGAAGGAGCCATGTCTGTGCAGTGTCGTGCTCCTCTTGGCAGGCCTTTGCAATCCCAATTATCCCTGGAGCTGTGGGCTTTCTGGTTCTCCGGACCCTAACCCTAACCCTAACCCTAGAAGTTGCCGACCGCGGTTTCCGGCCACGGCCCCCCCTGGGTTCGGGCTAGGAAAGCTGGGGAAGGAGCCATGTCGGTGCAGTGTCGTGCTCCTCTTGGCAGGCCTTTGCAATCCCAATTATCCCTGGAGCTGTGGGCTTTCTGGTTCTCCGGACCCTAACCCTAACCCTAACCCTAGAAGTTGCCGACCGCGGTTTCTGGGCATGGCGCCCCCTGAGTTCTGGCTAGGAAAGCTGGGGAAGGAGCCATGTCTGTGCAGTGTCGTGCTCCTCTTGGCAGGCCTTTGCAATCC
Organism: Rhynochetos jubatus; assembly: GCA_027574665.1. NCBI lineage: Eukaryota > Metazoa > Chordata > Aves > Eurypygiformes > Rhynochetidae > Rhynochetos > Rhynochetos jubatus. The sequence continues at coordinate 3,327,562 of CM050669.1, forward strand.
CAATTATCCCTGGAGCTGTGGGCTTTCTGGTTCTCCGGACCCTAACCCCAACCCTAACCCTAGAAGTTGCCGACCGCGGTTTCCGGCCACGGCCCCCCCTGGGTTCTGGCTAGGAAAGCAGGGGAAGGAGCCATGTCTGTGCAGTGTCGTGCTCCTCTTGGCAGGCCTTTGCAATCCCAATTATCCCTGGAGCTGTGGGCTTTCTGGTTCTCCGGACCCTAACCCTAACCCTAACCCTAGAAGTTGCCGACCGCGGTTTCTGGGCACGGCCCCCCCTGGGTTCTGGCTAGGAAAGCTGGGGAAGGAGCCATGTCTGTGCAGTGTTGTGCTCCTCTTGGCAGGCGTTTGCAATCCCAATTATCCCTGGAGCTGTGGGCTTTCTGGTTCTCCGGACCCTAACCCTAACCCTAACCCTAGAAGTTGCCGACCGCGGTTTCCGGCCACGGCCCCCCCCGGGTTCTGGCTAGGAAAGCTGGGGAAGGAGCCATGTCTGTGCAGTGTCGTGCTCCTCTTGGCAGGCCTTTGCAATCCCAATTATCCCTGGAGCTGTGGGCTTTCTGGTTCTCCGGACCCTAACCCTAACCCTAACCCTAGAAGTTGCCGACCGCGGTTTCCGGCCACGGCCCCCCCCCGTGTTCTGGCTAGGAAAGCTGGGGAAGGAGCCATGTCGGTGCAGTGTCGTGCTCCTCTTGGCAGGCCTTTGCAATCCCAATTATCCCTGGAGCTGTGGGCTTTCTGGTTCTCCGGACCCTAACCCTAACCCTAACCCTAACCCTAGAAGTTGCCGACCGCGGTTTCCGGCCACGGCCCCCCCCGGGATCTGGCTAGGAAAGCTGGGGAAGGAGCCATGTCTGTGCAGTGTCGTGCTCCTCTTGGCAGGCCTTTGCAATCCCAATTATCCCTGGAGCTGTGGGCTTTCTGGTTCTCCGGACCCTAACCCCAACCCTAACCCTAGAAGTTGCCGACCGCGGTTTCCGGCCATGGCCCCCCCTGGGTTCTGGCTAGGAAAGCAGGGGAAGGAGCCATGTCTGTGCAGTGTCGTGCTCCTCTTGGCAGGCCTTTGCAATCCCAATTATCCCTGGAGCTGTGGGCTTTCTGGTTCTCCGGACCCTAACCCTAACCCTAACCCTAGAAGTTGCCGAGCGCGGTTTCCGGCCACGGCCCCCCCTGGGTTCTGGCTAGGAAAGCAGGGGAAGGAGCCATGTCGGAGCAGTGTCGTGCTCCTCTTGGCAGGCCTTTGCAATCCCAATTATCCCTGGAGCTGTGGGCTTTCTGGTTCTCCGGACCCTAACCCTAACCCTAACCCTAACCCTAGAAGTTGCCGACCGCGGTTTCCGGCCACGGCCCCCCCTGGGTTCTGGCTAGGAAAGCAGGGGAAGGAGCCATGTCGGTGCAGTGTCGTGCTCCTCTTGGCAGGCCTTTGCAATCCCAATTATCCCTGGAGCTGTGGGCTTTCTGGTTCTCCGGACCCTAACCCTAACCCTAACCCTAGAAGTTGCCGACCGCGGTTTCCGGCCACGGCCCCCCCTGGGTTCTGGCTAGGAAAGCTGGGGAAGGAGCCATGTCTGTGCAGTGTCGTGCTCCTCTTGGCAGGCCTTTGCAATCCCAATTATCCCTGGAGCTGTGGGCTTTCTGGTTCTCCGGACCCTAACCCTAACCCTAACCCTAGAAGTTGCCGACCGCGGTTTCCGGCCACGGCCCCCCCCGGGTTCTGGCTAGGAAAGCTGGGGAAGGAGCCATGTCGGTGCAGTGTCGTGCTCCTCTTGGCAGGCCTTTGCAATCCCAATTATCCCTGGAGCTGTGGGCTTTCTGGTTCTCCGGACCCTAACCCTAACCCTAACCCTAGAAGTTGCCGACCGCGGTTTCTGGGCATGGCGCCCCCTGAGTTCTGGCTAGGAAAGCTGGGGAAGGAGCCATGTCTGTGCAGTGTCGTGCTCCTCTTGGCAGGCCTTTGCAATCCCAATTATCCCTGGAGCTGTGGGCTTTCTGGTTCTCCGGACCCTAACCCCAACCCTAACCCTAGAAGTTGCCGACCGCGGTTTCCGGCCACGGCCCCCCCTGGGTTCTGGCTAGGAAAGCAGGGGAAGGAGCCATGTCTGTGCAGTGTCGTGCTCCTCTTGGCAGGCCTTTGCAATCCCAATTATCCCTGGAGCTGTGGGCTTTCTGGTTCTCCGGACCCTAACCCTAACCCTAACCCTAGAAGTTGCCGACCGCGGTTTCTGGGCACGGCCCCCCCTGGGTTCTGGCTAGGAAAGCTGGGGAAGGAGCCATGTCTGTGCAGTGTTGTGCTCCTCTTGGCAGGCGTTTGCAATCCCAATTATCCCTGGAGCTGTGGGCTTTCTGGTTCTCCGGACCCTAACCCTAACCCTAACCCTAGAAGTTGCCGACCGCGGTTTCCGGCCACGGCCCCCCCCGGGTTCTGGCTAGGAAAGCTGGGGAAGGAGCCATGTCTGTGCAGTGTCGTGCTCCTCTTGGCAGGCCTTTGCAATCCCAATTATCCCTGGAGCTGTGGGCTTTCTGGTTCTCCGGACCCTAACCCTAACCCTAACCCTAGAAGTTGCCGACCGCGGTTTCCGGCCACGGCCCCCCCTGGGTTCTGGCTAGGAAAGCAGGGGAAGGAGCCATGTCTGTGCAGTGTCGTGCTCCTCTTGGCAGGCCTTTGCAATCCCAATTATCCCTGGAGCTGTGGGCTTTCTGGTTCTCCGGACCCTAACCCTAACCCTAACCCTAGAAGTTGCCGACCGCGGTTTCCGGCCACGGCCCCCCCTGGGTTCGGGCTAGGAAAGCTGGGGAAGGACCCATGTCGGTGCAGTGTCGTGCTCCTCTTGGCAGGCCTTTGCAATCCCAATTATCCCTGGAGCTGTGGGCTTTCTGGTTCTCCGGACCCTAACCCTAACCCTAACCCTAGAAGTTGCCGACCGCGGTTTCCGGCCACGGCCCCCCCGGGTTCTGGCTAGGAAAGCTGGGGAAGGAGCCATGTCGGTGCAGTGTCGTGCTCCTCTTGGCAGGCGTTTGCAATCCCAATTATCCCTGGAGCTGTGGGCTTTCTGGTTCTCCGGACCCTAACCCTAACCCTAACCCTAGAAGTTGCCGACCGCGGTTTCCGGCCACGGCCCCCCCTGGGTTCTGGCTAGGAAAGCAGGGGAAGGAGCCATGTCTGTGCAGTGTCGTGCTCCTCTTGGCAGGCCTTTGCAATCCCAATTATCCCTGGAGCTGTGGGCCTTCTGGTTCTCCGGACCCTAACCCTAACCCTAACCCTAGAAGTTGCCGACCGCGGTTTCCGGCCACGGCCCCCCCTGGGTTCTGGCTAGGAAAGCAGGGGAAGGAGCCATGTCTGTGCAGTGTCGTGCTCCTCTTGGCAGGCCTTTGCAATCCCAATTATCCCTGGAGCTGTGGGCTTTCTGGTTCTCCGGACCCTAACCCCAACCCTAACCCTAGAAGTTGCCGACCGCGGTTTCCGGCCACGGCCCCCCCTGGGTTCTGGCTAGGAAAGCTGGGGAAGGAGCCATGTCGGTGCAGTGTCGTGCTCCTCTTGGCAGGCCTTTGCAATCCCAATTATCCCTGGAGCTGTGGGCTTTCTGGTTCTCCGGACCCTAACCCTAACCCTAACCCTAACCCTAGAAGTTGCCGACCGCGGTTTCCGGCCACGGCCCCCCCCGGGATCTGGCTAGGAAAGCTGGGGAAGGAGCCATGTCTGTGCAGTGTCGTGCTCCTCTTGGCAGGCCTTTGCAATCCCAATTATCCCTGGAGCTGTGGGCTTTCTGGTTCTCCGGACCCTAACCCTAACCCTAACCCTAGAAGTTGCCAACCGCGGTTTCCGGCCACGGCCCCCCCGGGGTTCTGGCTAGGAAAGCAGGGGAAGGAGCCATGTCGGTGCAGTGTCGTGCTCCTCGTGGCAGGCCTTTGCAATCCCAATTATCCCTGGAGCTGTGGGCTTTCTGGTTCTCCGGACCCTAACCCTAACCCTAACCCTAGAAGTTGCCGACCGCGGTTTCCGGCCACGCCCTCCCCTGGGTTCTGGCTAGGAAAGCAGGGGAAGGAGCCATGTCGATGCAGTGTCGTGCTCCTCTTGGCAGGCCTTTGCAATCCCAATTATCCCTGGAGCTGTGGGCTTTCTGGTTCTCCGGACCCTAACCCTAACCCTAACCCTAGAAGTTGCCGACCGCGGTTTCTGGCCACGGCCCCCCCTGGGTTCTGGCTAGGAAAGCAGGGGAAGGAGCCATGTCTGTGCAGTGTCGTGCTCCTCTTGGCAGGCCTTTGCAATCCCAATTATCCCTGGAGCTGTGGGCTTTCTGGTTCTCCGGACCCTAACCCTAACCCTAACCCTAGAAGTTGCCGACCGCGGTTTCCGGCCACGGCCCCCCCTGGGTTCTGGCTAGGAAAGCAGGGGAAGGAGCCATGTCTGTGCAGTGTCGTGCTCCTCTTGGCAGGCCTTTGCAATCCCAATTATCCCTGGAGCTGTGGGCTTTCTGGTTCTCCGGACCCTAACCCTAACCCTAACCCTAGAAGTTGCCGACCGCGGTTTCCGGCCACGGCCCCCCCTGGGTTCTGGCTAGGAAAGCAGGGGAAGGAGCCATGTCTGTGCAGTGTCGTGCTCCTCTTGGCAGGCCTTTGCAATCCCAATTATCCCTGGAGCTGTGGGCTTTCTGGTTCTCCGGACCCTAACCCTAACCCTAACCCTAGAAGTTGCCGACCGCGGTTTCCGGCCACGGCCCCCCCTGGGTTCTGGCTAGGAAAGCTGGGGAAGGAGCCATGTCGGTGCAGTGTCATGCTCCTCTTGGCAGGCCTTTGCAATCCCAATTATCCCTGGAGCTGTGGGCTTTCTGGTTCTCCGGACCCTAACCCTAACCCTAACCCTACCCCTAGAAGTTGCCGACCGCGGTTTCCGGCCACGACCCCCACCGGGATCTGGCTAGGAAAGCTGGGGAAGGAGCCATGTCTGTGCAGTGTCGTGCTCCTCTTGGCAGGCCTTTGCAATCCCAATTATCCCTGGAGCTGTGGGCTTTCTGGTTCTCCGGACCCTAACCCCAACCCTAACCCTAGAAGTTGCCGACCGCGGTTTCCGGCCACGGCCCCCCCTGGGTTCTGGCTAGGAAAGCAGGGGAAGGAGCCATGTCGGTGCAGTGTCGTGCTCCTCTTGGCAGGCCTTTGCAATCCCAATTATCCCTGGAGCTGTGGGCTTTCTGGTTCTCCGGACCCTAACCCTAACCCTAACCCTAGAAGTTGCCGACCGCGGTTTCCGGCCACGGCCCCCCCTGGGTTCTGGCTAGGAAAGCAGGGGAAGGAGCCATGTCTGTGCAGTGTCGTGCTCCTCTTGGCAGGCCTTTGCAATCCCAATTATCCCTGGAGCTGTGGGCTTTCGGGTTCTCCGGACCCTAACCCTAACCCTAACCCTAGAAGGTGCCGACCGCGGTTTCCGGCAACGGCCCCCCCTGGGTTCTGGCTAGGAAAGCAGGGGAAGGTGCCATGTCAGTGCAGTGTCGTGCTCCTCTTGGCAGGCCTTTGCAATCCCAATTATCCCTGGAGCTGTGGGCTTTCTGGTTCTCCGGACCCTAACCCTAACCCTAACCCTAACCCTAGAAGTTGCCGAGCGCAGTTTCCGGCCACGGCCCCCCCTGGGTTCTGGCTAGGAAAGCAGGGGAAGGAGCCATGTCGGTGCAGTGTCGTGCTCCTCTTGGCAGGCCTTTGCAATCCCAATTATCCCTGGAGCTGTGGGCTTTCTGGTTCTCCGGACCCTAACCCTAACCCTAACCCTAACCCTAGAAGTTGCCGACCGCGGTTTACGGCCACGGCCCCCCCTGGGTTCTGGCTAGGAAAGCTGGGGAAGGAGCCATGTCTGTGCAGTGTCGTGCTCCTCTTGGCAGGCCTTTGCAATCCCAATTATCCCTGGAGCTGTGGGCTTTCTGGTTCTCCGGACCCTAACCCTAACCCTAACCCTAGAAGTTGCCGACCGCAGTTTCCGGCCACGGCCCCCCCTGGGTTCTGGCTAGGAAAGCAGGGGAAGGAGCCATGTCTGTGCAGTGTCGTGCTCCTCTTGGCAGGCCTTTGCAATCCCAATTATCCCTGGAGCTGTGGGCTTTCTGGTTCTCCGGACCCTAACCCTAACCCTAACCCTAGAAGTTGCCGACCGCGGTTTCCGGCCACGGCCCCCCCTGGGTTCTGGCTAGGAAAGCTGGGGAAGGAGCCATGTCGGTGCAGTGTCGTGCTCCTCTTGGCAGGCCCTTGCAATCCCAATTATCCCTGGAGCTGTGGGCTTTCTGGTTCTCCGGACCCTAACCCTAACCCTAACCCTAACCCTAGAAGTTGCCGACCGCGGTTTCCGGCCACGACCCCCACCGGGATCTGGCTAGGAAAGCTGGGGAAGGAGCCATGTCTGTGCAGTGTCGTGCTCCTCTTGGCAGGCCTTTGCAATCCCAATTATCCCTGGAGCTGTGGGCTTTCTGGTTCTCCGGACACTAACCCCAACCCTAACCCTAGAAGTTGCCGACCGCGGTTTCCGGCCACGGCCCCCCCTGGGTTCTGGCTAGGAAAGCAGGGGAAGGAGCCATGTCTGTGCAGTGTCGTGCTCCTCTTGGCAGGCCTTTGCAATCCCAATTATCCCTGGAGCTGTGGGCTTTCTGGTTCTCCGGACCCTAACCCTAACCCTAACCCTAGAAGTTGCCGACCGCGGTTTCCGGCCACGGCCCCCCCTGGGTTCTGGCTAGGAAAGCAGGGGAAGGAGCCATGTCTGTGCAGTGTCGTGCTCCTCTTGGCAGGCCTTTGCAATCCCAATTATCCCTGGAGCTGTGGGCTTTCGGGTTCTCCGGACCCTAACCCTAACCCTAACCCTAGAAGGTGCCGACCGCGGTTTCCGGCAACGGCCCCCCCTGGGTTCTGGCTAGGAAAGCAGGGAAAGGAGCCATGTCGGTGCAGTGTCGTGCTCCTCTTGGCAGGCCTTTGCAATCCCAATTATCCCTGGAGCTGTGGGCTTTCTGGTTCTCCGGACCCTAACCCTAACCCTAACCCTAGAAGGTGCCAACCGCGGTTTCCGGCCACGGCCCCCCCTGAGTTCTGGCTAGGAAAGCAGGGGAAGGAGCCATGTCTGTGCAGTGTCGTGCTCCTCTTGGCAGGCCTTTGCAATCCCAATTATCCCTGGAGCTGTGGGCTTTCTGGTTCTCCAGACCCTAACCCTAACCCTACAAGTTGCCGACCGCGGTTTCTGGCCACGGCCCCCCCCCGGGTTCTGGCTAGGAAAGCTGGGGAAGGAGCCATGTCGGTGCAGTGTCGTGCTCCTCTTGGCAGGCCTTTGCAATCCCAATTATCCCTGGAGCTGTGGGCTTTCTGGTTCTCCGGACCCTAACCCTAACCCTAACCCTAACCCTAGAAGTTGCCGACCGCGGTTTCCGGCCACGGCCCCACCGGGATCTGGCTAGGAAAGCTGGGGAAGGAGCCATGTCTGTGCAGTGTCGTGCTCCTCTTGGCAGGCCTTTGCAATCCCAATTATCCCTGGAGCTGTGGGCTTTCTGGTTCTCCGGACCCTAACCCCAACCGTAACCCTAGAAGTTGCCAACCGCGGTTTCCGGCCACGGCCCCCCCTGGGTTCTGGCTAGGAAAGCAGGGGAAGGAGCCATGTCTGTGCAGTGTCGTGCTCCTCTTGGCAGGCCTTTGCAATCCCAATTATCCCTGGAGCTGTGGGCTTTCTGGTTCTCCGGACCCTAACCCTAACCCTAACCCTAGAAGTTGCCGACCGCGGTTTCCGGCCACGGCCCCCCCTGGGTTCTGGCTAGGAAAGCAGGGGAAGGAGCCATGTCTGTGCAGTGTCGTGCTCCTCTTGGCAGGCCTTTGCAATCCCAATTATCCCTGGAGCTGTGGGCTTTCTGGTTCTCCGGACCCTAACCCTAACCCTAACCCTAGAAGTTGCCGACCGCGGTTTCCGGCAACGGCCCCCCCTGGGTTCTGGCTAGGAAAGCAGGGGAAGGAGCCATGTCGGTGCAGTGTCGTGCTCCTCTTGGCAGGCCTTTGCAATCCCAATTATCCCTGGAGCTGTGGGCTTTCTGGTTCTCCGGACCCTAACCCTAACCCTAACCCTAGAAGTTGCCGACCGCGGTTTCCGGCCACGGCCCCCCCTGGGTTCTGGCTAGGAAAGCAGGGGAAGGAGCCATGTCGGTGCAGTGTCGTGCTCCTCTTGGCAGGCCTTTGCAATCCCAATCATCCCTGGAGCTGTGGGCTTTCTGGTTCTCCGGACCCTAACCCTAACCCTAACCCTAACCCTAGAAGTGGCCGACCGCGGTTTCCGGCCACGGCCCCCCCTGGGTTCTGGCTAGGAAAGCTGGGGAAGGAGCCATGTCTGTGCAGTGTCGTGCTCCTCTTGGCAGGCCTTTGCAATCCCAATTATCCCTGGAGCTGTGGGCTTTCTGGTTCTCCGGACCCTAACCCTAACACTAACCCTAGAAGTTGCCGACCGCGGTTTCCGGCCACGGCCCCCCCTGGGTTCTGGCTAGGAAAGCTGGGGAAGGAGCCATGTCGGTGCAGTGTCGTGCTCCTCTTGGCAGGCCTTTGCAATCCCAAATATCCCTGGAGCTGTGGGTTTTCTGGTTCTCCGGACCCTAACCCTAACCCTAACCCTAACCCTAGAAGTTGCCGACCGCGGTTTCCGGCCACCGCCCCACAGGGATCTGGCTAGGAAAGCTGGGGAAGGAGCCATGTCTGTGCAGTGTCGTGCTCCTCTTGGCAGGCCTTTGCAATCCCAATTATCCCTGGAGCTGTGGGCTTTCTGGTTCTCCGGACCCTAACCCCAACCGTAACCCTAGAAGTTGCCAACCGCGGTTTCCGGCCACGGCCCCCCCTGGGTTCTGGCTAGGAAAGCAGGGGAAGGAGCCATGTCTGTGCAGTGTCGTGCTCCTCTTGGCAGGCCTTTGCAATCCCAATTATCCCTGGAGCTGTGGGCTTTCTGGTTCTCCGGACCCTAACCCTAACCCTAACCCTAGAAGTTGCCGACCGCGGTTTCCGGCCACGGCCCCCCCTGGGTTCTGGCTAGGAAAGCAGGGGAAGGAGCCATGTCTGTGCAGTGTCGTGCTCCTCTTGGCAGGCCTTTGCAATCCCAATTATCCCTGGAGCTGTGGGCTTTCTGGTTCTCCGGACCCTAACCCTAACCCTAACCCTAGAAGTTGCCGACCGCGGTTTCCGGCAACGGCCCCCCCTGGGTTCTGGCTAGGAAAGCAGGGGAAGGAGCCATGTCGGTGCAGTGTCGTGCTCCTCTTGGCAGGCCTTTGCAATCCCAATTATCCCTGGAGCTGTGGGCTTTCTGGTTCTCCGGACCCTAACCCTAACCCTAACCCTAGAAGTTGCCGACCGCGGTTTCCGGCCACGGCCCCCCCTGGGTTCTGGCTAGGAAAGCAGGGGAAGGAGCCATGTCGGTGCAGTGTCGTGCTCCTCTTGGCAGGCCTTTGCAATCCCAATCATCCCTGGAGCTGTGGGCTTTCTGGTTCTCCGGACCCTAACCCTAACCCTAACCCTAACCCTAGAAGTGGCCGACCGCGGTTTCCGGCCACGGCCCCCCCTGGGTTCTGGCTAGGAAAGCAGGGGAAGGAGCCATGTCTGTGCAGTGTCGTGCTCCTCTTGGCAGGCCTTTGCAATCCCAATTATCCCTGGAGCTGTGGGCTTTCTGGTTCTCCGGACCCTAACCCTAACCCTAACCCTAGAAGTTGCCGACCGCGGTTTCCGGCCACGGCCCCCCCTGGGTTCTGGCTAGGAAAGCAGGGGAAGGAGCCATGTCTGTGCAGTGTCGTGCTCCTCTTGGCAGGCCTTTGCAATCCCAATTATCCCTGGAGCTGTGGGCTTTCTGGTTCTCCGGACCCTAACCCTAACCCTAACCCTAACCCTAGAAGTTGCCGACCGCGGTTTCCGGCCACGACCCCCACCGGGATCTGGCTAGGAAAGCTGGGGAAGGAGCCATGTCTGTGCAGTGTCGTGCTCCTCTTGGCAGGCCTTTGCAATCCCAATTATCCCTGGAGCTGTGGGCTTTCTGGTTCTCCGGACCCTAACCCCAACCCTAACCCTAGAAGTTGCCGACCGCGGTTTCCGGCCACGGCCCCCCCTGGGTTCTGGCTAGGAAAGCAGGGGAAGGAGCCATGTCTGTGCAGTGTCGTGCTCCTCTTGGCAGGCCTTTGCAATCCCAATTATCCCTGGAGCTGTGGGCTTTCTGGTTCTCCGGACCCTAACCCTAACCCTAACCCTAGAAGTTGCCGACCGCGGTTTCCGGCCACGGCCCCCCCTGGGTTCTGGCTAGGAAAGCAGGGGAAGGAGCCATGTCGGTGCAGTGTCGTGCTCCTCTTGGCAGGCCTTTGCAATCCCAATTATCCCTGGAGCTGTGGGCTTTCGGGTTCTCCGGACCCTAACCCTAACCCTAACCCTAGAAGTTGCCGACCGCGGTTTCCGGCAACGGCCCCCCCTGGGTTCTGGCTAGGAAAGCAGGGAAAGGAGCCATGTCGGTGCAGTGTCGTGCTCCTCTTGGCAGGCCTTTGCAATCCCAATTATCCCTGGAGCTGTGGGCTTTCTGGTTCTCCGGACCCTAACCCTAACCCTAACCCTAGAATGTGCCAACCGCGGTTTCCGGCCACGGCCCCCCCTGAGTTCTGGCTAGGAAAGCAGGGGAAGGAGCCATGTCTGTGCAGTGTCGTGCTCCTCTTGGCAGGCCTTTGCAATCCAAATTATCCCTGGAGCTGTGGGCTTTCTGGTTCTCCAGACCCTAACCCTAACCCTACAAGTTGCCGACCACGGTTTCTGGCCACGGCCCCCCCCCGGGTTCTGGCTAGGAAAGCTGGGGAAGGAGCCATGTCGGTGCAGTGTCGTGCTCCTCTTGGCAGGCCTTTGCAATCCCAAGTATCCCTGGAGCTGTGGGCTTTCTGGTTCTCCGGACCCTAACCCTAACCCTAACCCTAGAAGTTGCCGACCGCGGTTTCCGGCCACGGCCCCCCCTGGGTTCTGGCTAGGAAAGCAGGGGAAGGAGCCATGTCGGTGCAGTGTCGTGCTCCTCTTGGCAGGCCTTTGCAATCCCAATTATCCCTGGAGCTGTGGGCTTTCGGGTTCTCCGGACCCTAACCCTAACCCTAACCCTAGAAGTTGCCGACCGCGTTTTCCAGCAACGGCCCCCCCTGGGTTCTGGCTAGGAAAGCAGGGAAAGGAGCCATGTCGGTGCAGTGTCGTGCTCCTCTTGGCAGGCCTTTGCAATCCCAATTATCCCTGGAGCTGTGGGCTTTCTGGTTCTCCGGACCCTAACCCTAACCCTAACCCTAGAAGGTGCCAACCGCGGTTTCCGGCCACGGCCCCCCCTGAGTTCTGGCTAGGAAAGCAGGGGAAGGAGCCATGTCTGTGCAGTGTCGTGCTCCTCCTTGCAGGCCTTTGCAATCCAAATTATCCCTGGAGCTGTGGGCTTTCTGGTTCTCCAGACCCTAACCCTAACCCTACAAGTTGCCGACCGCGGTTTCTGGCCACGGCCCCCCCCCGGGTTCTGGCTAGGAAAGCTGGGGAAGGAGCCATGTCGGTGCAGTGTCGTGCTCCTCTTGGCAGGCCTTTGCAATCCCAAGTATCCCTGGAGCTGTGGGCTTTCTGGTTCTCCGGACCCTAACCCTAACCCTAACCCTAGAAGTTGCCGACCGCGGTTTCCGGCCACGGCCCCCCCTGGGTTCTGGCTAGGAAAGCAGGGGAAGGAGCCATGTCGGTGCAGTGTCGTGCTCCTCTTGGCAGGCCTTTGCAATCCCAATTATCCCTGGAGCTGTGGGCTTTCTGGTTCTCCGGACCCTAACCCTAACCCTAACCCTAACCCTAGAAGTTGCCGACCGCGGTTTCCGGCCACGGCCCCACCGGGATCTGGCTAGGAAAGCTGGGGAAGGAGCCATGTCTGTGCAGTGTCGTGCTCCTCTTGGCAGGCCTTTGCAATCCCAATTATCCCTGGAGCTGTGGGCTTTCTGGTTCTCCGGACCCTAACCCCAACCGTAACCCTAGAAGTTGCCAACCGCGGTTTCCGGCCACGGCCCCCCCTGGGTTCTGGCTAGGAAAGCAGGGGAAGGAGCCATGTCTGTGCAGTGTCGTGCTCCTCTTGGCAGGCCTTTGCAATCCCAATTATCCCTGGAGCTGTGGGCTTTCTGGTTCTCCGGACCCTAACCCTAACCCTAACCCTAGAAGTTGCCGACCGCGGTTTCCGGCCACGGCCCCCCCTGGGTTCTGGCTAGGAAAGCTGGGGAAGGAGCCATGTCTGTACAGTGTCGTGCTCCTCTTGGCAGGCCTTTGCAATCCCAATTATCCCTGGAGCTGTGGGCTTTCTGGTTCTCCGGACCCTAACCCTAACCCTAACCCTAGAAGTTGCCGACCGCGGTTTCCGGCAACGGCCCCCCCTGGGTTCTGGCTAGGAAAGCAGGGGAAGGAGCCATGTCGGTGCAGTGTCGTGCTCCTCTTGGCAGGCCTTTGCAATCCCAAGTATCCCTGGAGCTGTGGGCTTTCTGGTTCTCCGGACCCTAACCCTAACCCTAACCCTAGAAGTTGCCGACCGCGGTTTCCGGCCACGGCCCCCCCTGGGTTCTGGCTAGGAAAGCAGGGGAAGGAGCCATGTCGGTGCAGTGTCGTGCTCCTCTTGGCAGGCCTTTGCAATCCCAATCATCCCTGGAGCTGTGGGCTTTCTGGTTCTCCGGACCCTAACCCTAACCCTAACCCTAACCCTAGAAGTGGCCGACCGCGGTTTCCGGCCACGGCCCCCCCTGGGTTCTGGCTAGGAAAGCTGGGGAAGGAGCCATGTCTGTGCAGTGTCGTGCTCCTCTTGGCAGGCCTTTGCAATCCCAATTATCCCTGGAGCTGTGGGCTTTCTGGTTCTCCGGACCCTAACCCTAACCCTAACCCTAGAAGTTGCCGACCGCGGTTTCCGGCCACGGCCCCCCCTGGGTTCTGGCTAGGAAAGCAGGGGAAGGAGCCATGTCTGTGCAGTGTCGTGCTCCTCTTGGCAGGCGTTTGCAATCCCAATTATCCCTGGAGCTGTGGGCTTTCTGGTTCTCCGGACCCTAACCCTAACCCTAACCCTAGAAGTTGCCGACCGCGTTTTCCGGCCACGGCCTCCCCTGGGTTCTGGCTAGGAAAGCTGGGGAAGGAGCCATGTCGGTGCAGTGTCGTGCTCCTCTTGGCAGGCCTTTGCAATCCCAATTATCCCTGGAGCTGTGGGCTTTCTGGTTCTCCAGACCCTAAGCCTAACCCTACAAGTTGCCGACCGCGGTTTCCGGCCACGGCCCCCCCCCGGGTTCTGGCTAGGAACGCTGGGGAAGGAGCCATGTCGGTGCAGTGTCGTGCTCCTCTTGGCAGGCCTTTGCAATCCCAAGTATCCCTGGAGCTGTGGGCTTTCTGGTTCTCCGGACCCTAACCCCAACCCTAACCCTAGAAGTTGCCGACCGCGGTTTCCGGCCACGGCCCCCCCCGGGATCTGGCTAGGAAAGCTGGGGAAGGAGCCATGTCTGTGCAGTGTCGTGCTCCTCTTGGCAGGCCTTTGCAATCCCAATTATCCCTGGAGCTGTGGGCTTTCTGGTTCTCCGGACCCTAACCCCAACCCTAACCCTAGAAGTTGCCGACCGCGGTTTCCGGCCACGGCCTCCCCTGGGTTCTGGCTAGGAAAGCAGGGGAAGGAGCCATGTCGATGCAGTGTCCTGCTCCTCTTGGCAGGCCTTTGCAATCCCAATTATCCCTGGAGCTGTGGGCTTTCTGGTTCTCCGGACCCTAACCCTAACCCTAACCCTAACCCTAGAAGTGGCCGACCGCGGTTTCCGGCCACGGCCCCCCCTGGGTTCTGGCTAGGAAAGCTGGGGAAGGAGCCATGTCTGTGCAGTGTCGTGCTCCTCTTGGCAGGCCTTTGCAATCCCAATTATCCCTGGAGCTGTGGGCTTTCTGGTTCTCCGGACCCTAACCCTAACCCTAACCCTAGAAGTTGCCGACCGCGGTTTCCGGCCACGGCCCCCCCTGGGTTCTGGCTAGGAAAGCAGGGGAAGGAGCCATGTCTGTGCAGTGTCGTGCTCCTCTTGGCAGGCCTTTGCAATCCCAATTATCCCTGGAGCTGTGGGCTTTCTGGTTCTCCGGACCCTAACCCTAACCCTAACCCTAGAAGTTGCCGACCGCGTTTTCCGGCCACGGCCTCCCCTGGGTTCTGGCTAGGAAAGCTGGGGAAGGAGCCATGTCGGTGCAGTGTCGTGCTCCTCTTGGCAGGCCTTTGCAATCCCAATTATCCCTGGAGCTGTGGGCTTTCTGGTTCTCCAGACCCTAAGCCTAACCCTACAAGTTGCCGACCGCGGTTTCCGGCCACGGCCCCCCCCTGGGTTCTGGCTAGGAACGCTGGGGAAGGAGCCATGTCGGTGCAGTGTCGTGCTCCTCTTGGCAGGCCTTTGCAATCCCAATTATCCCTGGAGCTGTGGGCTTTCTGGTTCTCCGGACCCTAACCCCAACCCTAACCCTAGAAGTTGCCAACCGCGGTTTCCGGCCACGGCCCCCCCTGGGTTCTGGCTAGGAAAGCAGGGGAAGGAGCCATGTCTGTGCAGTGTCGTGCTCCTCTTGGCAGGCCTTTGCAATCCCAATTATCCCTGGAGCTGTGGGCTTTCTGGTTCTCCGGACCCTAACCCTAACCCTAACCCTAGAAGTTGCCAACCGCGGTTTCCGGCCACGCCCCCCCCTGGGTTCTGGCTAGGAAAGCAGGGGAAGGAGCCATGTCGGTGCAGTGTCGTGCTCCTCTTGGCAGGCCTTTGCAATCCCAATTATCCCTGGAGCTGTGGGCTTTCTGGTTCTCCGGACCCTAACCCTAACCCTAACCCTAGGAGTGGCCGACCGCGGTTTCCGGCCACGGCCCCCCCCCGGGTTCTGGCTAGGAAAGCTGGGGAAGGAGCCATGTCGGTGCAGTGTCGTGCTCCTCTTGGCAGGCCTTTGCAATCCCAATTATCCCTGGAGCTGTGGGCTTTCTGGTTCTCCGGACCCTAACCCTAACCCTAACCCTAACCCTAGAAGTTGCCGACCGCGGTTTCCGGCCACGGCCCCCCCCGGGATCTGGCTAGGAAAGCTGGGGAAGGAGCCATGTCTGTGCAGTGTCGTGCTCCTCTTGGCAGGCCTTTGCAATCCCAATTATCCCTGGAGCTGTGGGCTTTCTGGTTCTCCGGACCCTAACCCCAACCCTAACCCTAGAAGTTGCCGACCGCGGTTTCCGGCCACGGCCCCCCCTGGGTTCTGGCTAGGAAAGCAGGGGAAGGAGCCATGTCTGTGCAGTGTCGTGCTCCTCTTGGCAGGCCTTTGCAATCCCAATTATCCCTGGAGCTGTGGGCTTTCTGGTTCTCCGGACCCTAACCCTAACCCTAACCCTAGAAGTTGCCGACCGCGGTTTCCGGCCACGGCCCCCCCTGGGTTCTGGCTAGGAAAGCAGGGGAAGGAGCCATGTCTGTGCAGTGTCGTGCTCCTCTTGGCAGGCCTTTGCAATCCCAATTATCCCTGGAGCTGTGGGCTTTCTGGTTCTCCGGACCCTAACCCTAACCCTAACCCTAGAAGTTGCCGACCGCGGTTTCCGGCAACGGCCCCCCCTGGGTTCTGGCTAGGAAAGCAGGGGAAGGAGCCATGTCTGTGCAGTGTCGTGCTCCTCTTGGCAGGCCTTTGCAATCCCAATTATCCCTGGAGCTGTGGGCTTTCTGGTTCTCCGGACCCTAACCCTAACCCTAACCCTAGAAGTTGCCGACCGCGGTTTCTGGGCATGGCCCCCCCTGGGTTCTGGCTAGGAAAGCTGGGGAAGGAGCCATGTCTGTGCAGTGTCGTGCTCCTCTTGGCAGGCCTTTGCAATCCCAATTATCCCTGGAGCTGTGGGCTTTCTGGTTCTCCGGACCCTAACCCTAACCCTAACCCTAGAAGTTGCCGACTGCGGTTTCCGGCCACGGCCCCCCCCTGGGTTCTGGCTAGGAAAGCTGGGGAAGGAGCCATGTCGGTGCAGTGTCGTGCTCCTCTTGGCAGGCCTTTGCAATCCCAATTATCCCTGGAGCTGTGGGCTTTCTGGTTCTCCGGACCCTAACCCTAACCCTAACCCTAGAAGTTGCCGACCGCAGCTTCCGGCCACGGCCCCCCCTGGGTTCTGGCTAGGAAAGCAGGGTAAGGAGCCATGTCTGTGCAGTGTCGTGCTCCTCTTGGCAGGCCTTTGCAATCCCAATTATCCCTGGAGCTGTGGGCTTTCTGGTTCTCCGGACCCTAACCCTAACCCTAACCCTAAGCCTAGAAGTTGCCGACCGCGGTTTCCGGCCACGGCCCCCCCAGGGATCTGGCTAGGAAAGCTGGGGAAGGAGCCATGTCTGTGCAGTGTCGTGCTCCTCTTGGCAGGCCTTTGCAATCCCAATTATCCCTGGAGCTGTGGGCTTTCTGGTTCTCCGGACCCTAACCCTAACCCTAACCCTAGAAGTTGCCGACCGCAGTTTCCGGCCACGGCCCCCCCTGGGTTCTGGCTAGGAAAGCAGGGGAAGGAGCCATGTCTGTGCAGTGTCGTGCTCCTCTTGGCAGGCCTTTGCAATCCCAATTATCCCTGGAGCTGTGGGCTTTCTGGTTCTCTGGACCCTAACCCTAACCCTAACCCTAGAAGTTGCCGACCGCGGTTTCCGGCCACGACCCCCCCTGGGTTCTGGCTAGGAAAGCTGGGGAAGGAGCCATGTCGGTGCAGTGTCGTGCTCCTCTTGGCAGGCCTTTGCAATCCCAATTATCCCTGGAGCTGTGGGCTTTCTGGTTCTCCGGACCCTAACCCTAACCCTAACCCTAGAAGTTGCCGACCGCGGTTTCCGGCCACGGCCCCCCCTGGGTTCTGGCTAGGAAAGCAGGGGAAGGAGCCATGTCTGTGCAGTGTCGTGCTCCTCTTGGCAGGCCTTTGCAATCCCAATTATCCCTGGAGCTGTGGGCTTTCTGGTTCTCCGGACCCTAACCCTAACCATAACCCTAAGCCTAGAAGTTGCCGACCGCGGTTTCCGGCCACGGCCCCCCCCCGGGATCTGGCTAGGAAAGCAGGGGAAGGAGCCATGTCTGTGCAGTGTCGTGCTCCTCTTGGCAGGCCTTTGCAATCCCAATTATCCCTGGAGCTGTGGGCTTTCTGGTTCTCCGGACCCTAACCCTAACCATAACCCTAAGCCTAGAAGTTGCCGACCGCGGTTTCCGGCCACGGCCCCCCCCCGGGATCTGGCTAGGAAAGCAGGGGAAGGAGCCATGTCTGTGCAGTGTCGTGCTCCTCTTGGCAGGCCTTTGCAATCCCAATTATCCCTGGAGCTGTGGGCTTTCTGGTTCTCCGGACCCTAACCCTAACCCTAACCCTAGAAGTTGCCGACCGCGGTTTCCGGCCACGCCCCCCCCTGGGTTCTGGCTAGGAAAGCAGGGGAAGGAGCCATGTCTGTGCAGTGTCGTGCTCCTCTTGGCAGGCGTTTGCAATCCCAATTATCCCTGGAGCTGTGGGCTTTCTGGTTCTCCGGACCCTAACCCTAACCCTAACCCTAGAAGGTGCCAACCGCGGTTTCCGGCCACGGCCCCCCCTGGGTTCTGGCTAGGAAAGCAGGGGAAGGAGCCATGTCTGTGCAGTGTCGTGCTCCTCTTGGCAGGCCTTTGCAATCCCAATTATCCCTGGAGCTGTGGGCTTTCTGGTTCTCCGGACCCTAACCCTAACCCTAACCCTAGAAGTTGCCGACCGCGGTTTCCAGCCACGGCCCTCCCTGGGTTCTGGCTAGGAAAGCAGGGGAAGGAGCCATGTCTGTGCAGTGTCGTGCTCCTCTTGGCAGGCCTTTGCAATCCCAATTATCCCTGGAGCTGTGGGCTTTCTGGTTCTCCGGACCCTAACCCTAACCCTAACCCTAGAAGTGGCCGACCGCGGTTTCCGGCCACGGCCCCCCCTGGGTTCTGGCTAGGAAAGCAGGGGAAGGAGCCATGTCTGTGCAGTGTCGTGCTCCTCTTGGCAGGCCTTTGCAATCCCAATTATCCCTGGAGCTGTGGGCTTTCTGGTTCTCCGGACCCTAACCCTAACCCTAACCCTAGAAGTTGCCGACCGCGGTTTCCGGCCACGGCCCCCCCTGGGTTCTGGCTAGGAAAGCAGGGGAAGGAGCCATGTCGGTGCAGTGTCGTGCTCCTCTTGGCAGGCCTTTGCAATCCCAATTATCCCTGGAGCTGTGGGCTTTCTGGTTCTCCGGACCCTAACCCTAACCCTAACCCTAACCCTAGAAGTTGCCGACCGCGGTTTCCGGCCACGGCCCCCCCTGGGTTCTGGCTAGGAAAGCAGGGGAAGGAGCCATGTCGGTGCAGTGTCGTGCTCCTCTTGGCAGGCCTTTGCAATCCCAATTATCCCTGGAGCTGTGGGCTTTCTGGTTCTCCGGACCCTAACCCTAACCCTAACCCTAGAAGTTGCCGACCGCGGTTTCTGGGCATGGCCCCCCCTGGGTTCTGGCTAGGAAAGCTGGGGAAGGAGCCATGTCGGTGCAGTGTCGTGCTCCTCTTGGCAGGCCTTTGCAATCCCAATTATCCCTGGAGCTGTGGGCTTTCTGGTTCTCCGGACCCTAACCCTAACCCTAACCCTAACCCTAGAAGTTGCCGACCGCGGTTTCCGGCCACGACCCCCACCGGGATCTGGCTAGGAAAGCTGGGGAAGGAGCCATGTCTGTGCAGTGTCGTGCTCCTCTTGGCAGGCCTTTGCAATCCCAATTATCCCTGGAGCTGTGGGCTTTCTGGTTCTCCGGACCCTAACCCTAACCCTAACCCTAACCCTAGAAGTTGCCGACCGCGGTTTCCGGCCACGACCCCCCCTGGGTTCTGGCTAGGAAAGCTGGGGAAGGAGCCATGTCTGTGCAGTGTCGTGCTCCTCTTGGCAGGCCTTTGCAATCCCAATTATCCCTGGAGCTGTGGGCTTTGTGGTTCTCCGGACCCTAACCCTAACCCTAACCCTAGAAGTTGCCGACCGCGGTTTCCGGCCACGGCCCCCCCTGGGTTCTGGCTAGGAAAGCAGGGGAAGGAGCCATGTCTGTGCAGTGTCGTGCTCCTCTTGGCAGGCCTTTGCAATCCCAATTATCCCTGGAGCTGTGGGCTTTCGGGTTCTCCGGACCCTAACCCTAACCCTAACCCTAGAAGGTGCCGACCGCGGTTTCCGGCCACGGCCCCCCCTGGGTTCTGGCTAGGAAAGCTGGGGAAGGTGCCATGTCTGTGCAGTGTCGTGCTCCTCTTGGCAGGCCTTTGCAATCCCAATTATCCCTGGAGCTGTGGGCTTTCTGGTTCTCCGGACCCTAACCCTAACCCTAACCCTAACCCTAGAAGTTGCCGAGCGCGGTTTCCGGCCACGGCCCCCCCTGGGTTCTGGCTAGGAAAGCAGGGGAAGGAGCCATGTCTGTGCAGTGTCGTGCTCCTCTTGGCAGGCCTTTGCAATCCCAATTATCCCTGGAGCTGTGGGCTTTCTGGTTCTCCGGACCCTAATCCTAACCCTAACCCTAACCCTAGAAGTTGCCGACCGCGGTTTCCGGCCACGGCCCCCCCTGGGTTCTGGCTAGGAAAGCAGGGGAAGGAGCCATGTCGGTGCAGTGTCGTGCTCCTCTTGGCAGGCCTTTGCAATCCCAATTATCCCTGGAGCTGTGGGCTTTCTGGTTCTCCGGACCCTAACCCTAACCCTAACCCTAGAAGTTGCCGACCGCGGTTTCCGGCAACGGCCCCCCCTGGGTTCTGGCTAGGAAAGCAGGGGAAGGAGCCATGTCGGTGCAGTGTCGTGCTCCTCTTGGCAGGCCTTTGCAATCCCAATTATCCCTGGAGCTGTGGGCTTTCTGGTTCTCCGGACCCTAACCCTAACCCTAACCCTAGAAGTTGCCGAGCGCGGTTTCCGGCTACGGCCCCCCCTGGGTTCTGGCTAGGAAAGCTGGGGAAGGAGCCATGTCGGTGCAGTGTCGTGCTCCTCTTGGCAGGCCTTTGCAATCCCAATTATCCCTGGAGCTGTGGGCTTTCTGGTTCTCCGGACCCTAACCCTAACCCTAACCCTAACCCTAGAAGTTGCCGACCGCGGTTTCCGGCCACGACCCCCACCGGGATCTGGCTAGGAAAGCTGGGGAAGGAGCCATGTCTGTGCAGTGTCGTGCTCCTCTTGGCAGGCCTTTGCAATCCCAATTATCCCTGGAGCTGTGGGCTTTCTGGTTCTCCGGACCCTAACCCCAACCCTAACCCTAGAAGTTGCCGACCGCGGTTTCCGGCCACGGCCCCCCCTGGGTTCTGGCTAGGAAAGCAGGGGAAGGAGCCATGTCTGTGCAGTGTCGTGCTCCTCTTGGCAGGCCTTTGCAATCCCAATTATCCCTGGAGCTGTGGGCTTTCTGGTTCTCCGGACCCTAACCCTAACCCTAACCCTAGAAGTTGCCGACCGCGGTTTCCGGCCACGGCCCCCCCTGGGTTCTGGCTAGGAAAGCAGGGGAAGGAGCCATGTCTGTGCAGTGTCGTGCTCCTCTTGGCAGGCCTTTGCAATCCCAATTATCCCTGGAGCTGTGGGCTTTCGGGTTCTCCGGACCCTAACCCTAACCCTAACCCTAGAAGGTGCCGACCGCGGTTTCCGGCAACGGCCCCCCCTGGGTTCTGGCTAGGAAAGCAGGGAAAGGAGCCATGTCGGTGCAGTGTCGTGCTCCTCTTGGCAGGCCTTTGCAATCCCAATTATCCCTGGAGCTGTGGGCTTTCTGGTTCTCCGGACCCTAACCCTAACCCTAACCCTAGAAGGTGCCAACCGCGGTTTCCGGCCACGGCCCCCCCTGAGTTCTGGCTAGGAAAGCAGGGGAAGGAGCCATGTCTGTGCAGTGTCGTGCTCCTCTTGGCAGGCCTTTGCAATCCCAATTATCCCTGGAGCTGTGGGCTTTCTGGTTCTCCAGACCCTAACCCTAACCCTAGAAGTTGCCGACCGCGGTTTCTGGCCACGGCCCCCCCCCGGGTTCTGGCTAGGAAAGCTGGGGAAGGAGCGATGTCGGTGCAGTGTCGTGCTCCTCTTGGCAGGCCTTTGCAATCCCAAGTATCCCTGGAGCTGTGGGCTTTCTGGTTCTCCGGACCCTAACCCTAACCCTAACCCTAGAAGTTGCCGACCGCGGTTTCCGGCCACGGCCCCCCCTGGGTTCTGGCTAGGAAAGCAGGGGAAGGAGCCATGTCGGTGCAGTGTCGTGCTCCTCTTGGCAGGCCTTTGCAATCCCAATTATCCCTGGAGCTGTGGGCTTTCTGGTTCTCCGGACCCTAACCCTAACCCTAACCCTAGAAGTTGCCGACCGCGGTTTCCGGCCACGGCCTCCCCTGGGTTCTGGCTAGGAAAGCAGGGGAAGGAACCATGTCTGTGCAGTGTCGTGCTCCTCTTGGCAGGCCTTTGCAATCCCAATTATCCCTGGAGCTGTGGGCTTTCTGGTTCTCCGGACCCTAACCCTAACCCTAACCCTAACCCTAGAAGTTGCCGACCGCGGTTTCCGGCCACGGCCCCACCGGGATCTGGCTAGGAAAGCTGGGGAAGGAGCCATGTCTGTGCAGTGTCGTGCTCCTCTTGGCAGGCCTTTGCAATCCCAATTATCCCTGGAGCTGTGGGCTTTCTGGTTCTCCGGACCCTAACCCCAACCGTAACCCTAGAAGTTGCCAACCGCGGTTTCCGGCCACGGCCCCCCCGGGGTTCTGGCTAGGAAAGCCGGGGAAGGAGCCATGTCTGTGCAATGTCGTGCTCCTCTTGGCAGGCCTTTGCAATCCCAATTATCCCTGGAGCTGTGGGCTTTCTGGTTCTCCGGACCCTAACCCTAACCCTAACCCTAGAAGTTGCCGACCGCGGTTTCCGGCCACGGCCCCCCCTGGGTTCTGGCTAGGAAAGCAGGGGAAGGAGCCATGTCTGTGCAGTGTCGTGCTCCTCTTGGCAGGCCTTTGCAATCCCAATTATCCCTGGAGCTGTGGGCTTTCTGGTTCTCCGGACCCTAACCCTAACCCTAACCCTAGAAGGTGCCAACCGCGGTTTCCGGCAACGGCCCCCCCTGGGTTCTGGCTAGGAAAGCAGGGGAAGGAGCCATGTCGGTGCAGTGTCGTGCTCCTCTTGGCAGGCCTTTGCAATCCCAATTATCCCTGGAGCTGTGGGCTTTCTGGTTCTCCGGACCCTAACCCTAACCCTAACCCTAGAAGTTGCCGACCGCGGTTTCCGGCCACGGCCCCCCCTGGGTTCTGGCTAGGAAAGCTGGGGAAGGAGCCATGTCGGTGCAGTGTCGTGCTCCTCTTGGCAGGCCTTTGCAATCCCAATCATCCCTGGAGCTGTGGGCTTTCTGGTTCTCCGGACCCTAACCCAAACCCTAACCCTAACCCTAGAAGTGGCCGACCGCGGTTTCCGGCCACGGCCCCCCCTGGGTTCTGGCTAGGAAAGCTGGGGAAGGAGCCATGTCTGTGCAGTGTCGTGCTCCTCTTGGCAGGCCTTTGCAATCCCAATTATCCCTGGAGCTGTGGGCTTTCTGGTTCTCCGGACCTTAACCCTAACCCTAACCCTAGAAGTTGCCGACCGCGGTTTCCGGCCACGGCCCCCCCTGGGTTCTGGCTAGGAAAGCAGGGGAAGGAGCCATGTCGGTGCAGTGTCGTGCTCCTCTTGGCAGGCCTTTGCAATCCCAATTATCCCTGGAGCTGTGGGCTTTCTGGTTCTCCGGACCCTAACCCTAACCCTAACCCTAGAAGTTGCCGACCGCGGTTTCCGGCCACGGCCCCCCCTGGGTTCTGGCTAGGAAAGCTGGGGAAGGAGCCATGTCGGTGCAGTGTCGTGCTCCTCTTGGCAGGCCTTTGCAATCCCAATTATCCCTGGAGCTGTGGGCTTTCTGGTTCTCCAGACCCTAACCCCAACCCTAACCCTAGAAGTTGCCGACCGCGGTTTCCGGCCACGGCCCCCCCCCGGGATCTGGCTAGGAAAGCTGGGGAAGGAGCCATGTCTGTGCAGTGTCGTGCTCCTCTTGGCAGGCCTTTGCAATCCCAATTATCCCTGGAGCTGTGGGCTTTCTGGTTCTCCGGACCCTAACCCTAACCCTAACCCTAGAAGTTGCCGAGCGCGGTTTCTGGCCACGGCCTCCCCTGGGTTCTGGCTAGGAAAGCAGGGGAAGGAGCCATGTCGATGCAGTGTCGTGCTCCTCTTGGCAGGCCTTTGCAATCCCAATTATCCCTGGAGCTGTGGGCTTTCTGGTTCTCCGGACCCTAACCCTAACCCTAACCCTAACCCTAGAAGTGGCCGACCGCGGTTTCCGGCCACGGCCCCCCCTGGGTTCTGGCTAGGAAAGCTGGGGAAGGAGCCATGTCTGTGCAGTGTCGTGCTCCTCTTGGCAGGCCTTTGCAATCCCAATTATCCCTGGAGCTGTGGGCTTTCTGGTTCTCCGGACCCTAACCCTAACCCTAACCCTAGAAGTTGCCGACCGCGGTTTCCGGCCACGGCCCCCCCTGGGTTCTGGCTAGGAAAGCAGGGGAAGGAGCCATGTCTGTGCAGTGTCGTGCTCCTCTTGGCAGGCCTTTGCAATCCCAATTATCCCTGGAGCTGTGGGCTTTCTGGTTCTCCGGACCCTAACCCTAACCCTAACCCTAGAAGTTGCCGACCGCGTTTTCCGGCCACGGCCTCCCCTGGGTTCTGGCTAGGAAAGCTGGGGAAGGAGCCATGTCGGTGCAGTGTCGTGCTCCTCTTGGCAGGCCTTTGCAATCCCAATTATCCCTGGAGCTGTGGGCTTTCTGGTTCTCCGGACCCTAACCCCAACCCTAACCCTAGAAGTTGCCGACCGCGGTTTCCGGCCACGGCCC
Source organism: Rhynochetos jubatus (assembly GCA_027574665.1). Taxonomy (NCBI): domain Eukaryota; kingdom Metazoa; phylum Chordata; class Aves; order Eurypygiformes; family Rhynochetidae; genus Rhynochetos; species Rhynochetos jubatus. The sequence continues at coordinate 3,351,337 of CM050669.1, forward strand.
CCCCTATGTTCTGGCTAGGAAAGCAGGGGAAGGAGCCATGTCTGTGCAGTGTCGTGCTCCTCTTGGCAGGCCTTTGCAATCCCAATTATCCCTGGAGCTGTGGGCTTTCTGGTTCTCCGGACCCTAACCCTAACCCTAACCCTAGAAGTTGCCGACCGCGGTTTCCGGCCACGGCCCCCCCTGGGTTCTGGCTAGGAAAGCAGGGGAAGGAGCCATGTCTGTGCAGTGTCGTGCTCCTCTTGGCAGGCCTTTGCAATCCCAATTATCCCTGGAGCTGTGGGCTTTCTGGTTCTCCGGACCCTAACCCTAACCCTAACCCTAGAAGTTGCCGACCACGGTTTCCGGCCACGGCCCCCCCTGGGTTCTGGCTAGGAAAGCAGGGGAAGGAGCCATGTCTGTACAGTGTCGTGCTCCTCTTGGCAGGCTTTTGCAATCCCAATTATCCCTGGAGCTGTGGGCTTTCTGGTTCTCCGGACCCTAACCCTAACCCTAACCCTAGAAGTTGCCGACCGCGGTTTCTGGGCATGGCCCCCCCTGGGTTCTGGCTAGGAAAGCTGGGGAAGGAGCCATGTCGGTGCAGTGTCGTGCTCCTCTTGGCAGGCCTTTGCAATCCCAATTATCCCTGGAGCTGTGGGCTTTCTGGTTCTCCGGACCCTAACCCTAACCCTAACCCTAGAAGTTGCCGACCGCAGTTTCCGGCCACGGCCCCCCCTGGGTTCTGGCTAGGAAAGCAGGGGAAGGAGCCATGTCTGTGCAGTGTCGTGCTCCTCTTGGCAGGCCTTTGCAATCCCAATTATCCCTGGAGCTGTGGGCTTTCTGGTTCTCCGGACCCTAACCCTAACCCTAACCCTAGAAGTGGCCGACCGCGGTTTCCGGCCACGGCCCCCCCCGGGTTCTGGTTAGGAAAGCTGGGGAAGGAGCCATGTCTGTGCAGTGTCGTGCTCCTCTTGGCAGGCCTTTGCAATCCCAATTATCCCTGGAGCTGTGGGCTTTCTGGTTCTCCAGACCCTAAGCCTAACCCTACAAGTTGCCGACCGCGGTTTCCGGCCACGGCCCCCCCCCGGGTTCTGGCTAGGAAAGCTGGGGAAGGAGCCATGTCGGTGCAGTGTCGTGCTCCTCTTGGCAGGCCTTTGCAATCCCAAGTATCCCTGGAGCTGTGGGCTTTCTGGTTCTCCGGACCCTAACCCCAACCCTAACCCTAGAAGTTGCCGACCGCGGTTTCCGGCCACGGCCTCCCCTGGGTTCTGGCTAGGAAAGCAGGGGAAGGAGCCATGTCTGTGCAGTGTCGTGCTCCTCTTGGCAGGCCTTTGCAATCCCAATTATCCCTGGAGCTGTGGGCTTTCTGGTTCTCCGGACCCTAACCCTAACCCCAACCCTAACCCTAGAAGTGGCCGACCGCGGTTTCCGGCCACGGCCCCCCCTGGGTTCTGGCTAGGAAAGCTGGGGAAGGAGCCATGTCTGTGCAGTGTCGTGCTCCTCTTGGCAGGCCTTTGCAATCCCAATTATCCCTGGAGCTGTGGGCTTTCTGGTTCTCCGGACCCTAACCCTAACCCTAACCCTAGAAGTTGCCGACCGCGGTTTCCGGCCACGGCCCCCCCTGGGTTCTGGCTAGGAAAGCAGGGGAAGGAGCCATGTCTGTGCAGTGTCGTGCTCCTCTTGGCAGGCCTTTGCAATCCCAATTATCCCTGGAGCTGTGGGCTTTCTGGTTCTCCGGACCCTAACCCTAACCCTAACCCTAGAAGTTGCCGACCGCGGTTTCCGGCCACGGCCTCCCCTGGGTTCTGGCTAGGAAAGCTGGGGAAGGAGCCATGTCGGTGCAGTGTCGTGCTCCTCTTGGCAGGCCTTTGCAATCCCAATTATCCCTGGAGCTGTGGGCTTTCTGGTTCTCCAGACCCTAAGCCTAACCCTACAAGTTACCGACCGCGGTTTCCGGCCACGGCCCCCCCCCGGGTTCTGGCTAGGAACGCTGGGGAAGGAGCCATGTCGGTGCAGTGTCGTGCTCCTCTTGGCAGGCCTTTGCAATCCCAATTATCCCTGGAGCTGTGGGCTTTCTGGTTCTCCAGACCCTAAGCCTAACCCTACAAGTTGCCGACCGCGGTTTCCGGCCACGGCCCCCCCCCGGGTTCTGGCTAGGAAAGCTGGGGAAGGAGCCATGTCGGTGCAGTGTCGTGCTCCTCTTGGCAGGCCTTTGCAATCCCAAGTATCCCTGGAGCTGTGGGCTTTCTGGTTCTCCGGACCCTAACCCCAACCCTAACCCTAGAAGTTGCCGACCGCGGTTTCCGGCCACGGCCTCCCCTGGGTTCTGGCTAGGAAAGCAGGGGAAGGAGCCATGTCTGTGCAGTGTCGTGCTCCTCTTGGCAGGCCTTTGCAATCCCAATTATCCCTGGAGCTGTGGGCTTTCTGGTTCTCCGGACCCTAACCCTAACCCCAACCCTAACCCTAGAAGTGGCCGACCGCGGTTTCCGGCCACGGCCCCCCCTGGGTTCTGGCTAGGAAAGCTGGGGAAGGAGCCATGTCTGTGCAGTGTCGTGCTCCTCTTGGCAGGCCTTTGCAATCCCAATTATCCCTGGAGCTGTGGGCTTTCTGGTTCTCCGGACCCTAACCCTAACCCTAACCCTAGAAGTTGCCGACCGCGGTTTCCGGCCACGGCCCCCCCTGGGTTCTGGCTAGGAAAGCAGGGGAAGGAGCCATGTCTGTGCAGTGTCGTGCTCCTCTTGGCAGGCCTTTGCAATCCCAATTATCCCTGGAGCTGTGGGCTTTCTGGTTCTCCGGACCCTAACCCTAACCCTAACCCTAGAAGTTGCCGACCGCGGTTTCCGGCCACGGCCTCCCCTGGGTTCTGGCTAGGAAAGCTGGGGAAGGAGCCATGTCGGTGCAGTGTCGTGCTCCTCTTGGCAGGCCTTTGCAATCCCAATTATCCCTGGAGCTGTGGGCTTTCTGGTTCTCCAGACCCTAAGCCTAACCCTACAAGTTACCGACCGCGGTTTCCGGCCACGGCCCCCCCCCGGGTTCTGGCTAGGAACGCTGGGGAAGGAGCCATGTCGGTGCAGTGTCGTGCTCCTCTTGGCAGGCCTTTGCAATCCCAATTATCCCTGGAGCTGTGGGCTTTCTGGTTCTCCGGACCCTAACCCCAACCCTAACCCTAGAAGTTGCCAACCGCGGTTTCCGGCCACGGCCCCCCCTGGGTTCTGGCTAGGAAAGCAGGGGAAGGAGCCATGTCTGTGCAGTGTCGTGCTCCTCTTGGCAGGCCTTTGCAATCCCAATTATCCCTGGAGCTGTGGGCTTTCTGGTTCTCCGGACCCTAACCCTAACCCTAACCCTAGAAGTTGCCAACCGCGGTTTCCGGCCACGGCCCCCCCTGGGTTCTGGCTAGGAAAGCAGGGGAAGGAGCCATGTCGGTGCAGTGTCGTGCTCCTCTTGGCAGGCCTTTGCAATCCCAATTATCCCTGGAGCTGTGGGCTTTCTGGTTCTCCGGACCCTAACCCTAACCCTAACCCTAGGAGTGGCCGACCGCGGTTTCCGGCCACGGCCCCCCCTGCGTTCTGGCTAGGAAAGCAGGGGAAGGAGCCATGTCGGTGCAGTGTCGTGCTCCTCTTGGCAGGCCTTTGCAATCCCAATTATCCCTGGAGCTGTGGGCTTTCTGGTTCTCCGGACCCTAACCCTAACCCTAACCCTAGAAGTTGCCGACCGCGGTTTCCGGCCACGGCCCCCCCCCGGGTTCTGGATAGGAAAGCTGGGGAAGGAGCCATGTCGGTGCAGTGTCGTGCTCCTCTTGGCAGGCCTTTGCAATCCCAATTATCCCTGGAGCTGTGGGCTTTCTGGTTCTCCGGACCCTAACCCTAACCCTAACCCTAACCCTAGAAGTTGCCGACCGCGGTTTCCGGCCACGGCCCCCCCCGGGATCTGGCTAGGAAAGCTGGGGAAGGAGCCATGTCTGTGCAGTATCGTGCTCCTCTTGGCAGGCCTTTGCAATCCCAATTATCCCTGGAGCTGTGGGCTTTCTGGTTCTCCGGACCCTAACCCCAACCCTAACCCTAGAAGTTGCCGACCGCGGTTTCCGGCCACGGCCCCCCCTGGGTTCTGGCTAGGAAATCTGGGGAAGGAGCCATGTCTGTGCAGTGTCGTGCTCCTCTTGGCAGGCCTTTGCAATCCCAATTATCCCTGGAGCTGTGGGCTTTCTGGTTCTCCGGACCCTAACCCTAACCCTAACCCTAGAAGTTGCCGACCGCGGTTTCCGGCCACGGCCCCCCCTGGGTTCTGGCTAGGAAGGCAGGGGAAGGAGCCATGTCTGTACAGTGTCGTGCTCCTCTTGGCAGGCCTTTGCAATCCCAATTATCCCTGGAGCTGTGGGCTTTCTGGTTCTCCGGACCCTAACCCTAACCCTAACCCTAGAAGTTGCCGACCGCGGTTTCTGGGCATGGCCCCCCCTGGGTTCTGGCTAGGAAAGCTGGGGAAGGAGCCATGTCTGTGCAGTGTCGTGCTCCTCTTGGCAGGCCTTTGCAATCCCAATTATCCCTGGAGCTGTGGGCTTTCTGGTTCTCCGGACCCTAACCCTAACCCTAACCCTAGAAGTTGCCGACCGCGGTTTCCGGCCACGGCCCCCCCCTGGGTTCTGGCTAGGAAAGCTGGGGAAGGAGCCATGTCGGTGCAGTGTCGTGCTCCTCTTGGCAGGCCTTTGCAATCCCAATTATCCCTGGAGCTGTGGGCTTTCTGGTTCTCCGGACCCTAACCCTAACCCTAACCCTAGAAGTTGCCGACCGCAGTTTCCGGCCACGGCCCCCCCTGGGTTCTGGCTAGGAAAGCAGGGGAAGGAGCCATGTCTGTGCAGTGTCGTGCTCCTCTTGGCAGGCCTTTGCAATCCCAATTATCCCTGGAGCTGTGGGCTTTCTGGTTCTCCGGACCCTAACCCTAACCCTAACCCTAGAAGTGGCCGACCGCGGTTTCCGGCCACGGCCCCCCCCGGGTTCTGGTTAGGAAAGCAGGGGAAGGAGCCATGTCGGTGCAGTGTCGTGCTCCTCTTGGCAGGCCTTTGCAATCCCAATTATCCCTGGAGCTGTGGGCTTTCTGGTTCTCCGGACCCTAACCCTAACCCTAACCCTAGAATTTGCCGACCGCGGTTTCCGGCCACGGCCCCCCCTATGTTCTGGCTAGGAAAGCAGGGGAAGGAGCCATGTCTGTGCAGTGTCGTGCTCCTCTTGGCAGGCCTTTGCAATCCCAATTATCCCTGGAGCTGTGGGCTTTCTGGTTCTCCGGACCCTAACCCTAACCATAACCCTAACCCTAGAAGTTGCCGACCGCGGTTTCCGGCCACGGCCCCCCCCCGGGATCTGGCTAGGAAAGCAGGGGAAGGAGCCATGTCTGTGCAGTGTCGTGCTCCTCTTGGCAGGCCTTTGCAATCCCAATTATCCCTGGAGCTGTGGGCTTTCTGGTTCTCCGGACCCTAAACCCAACCCTAACCCTAGAAGTTGCCGACCGCGGTTTCCGGCCACGGCCCCCCCCGGGTTCTGGCTAGGAAAGCAGGGGAAGGAGCCATGTCTGTGCAGTGTCGTGCTCCTCTTGGCAGGCCTTTGCAATCCCAATTATCCCTGGAGCTGTGGGCTTTCTGGTTCTCCGGACCCTAACCCTAACCCTAACCCTAGAAGGTGCCAACCGCGGTTTCCGGCCACGGCCCCCCCTGGGTTCTGGCTAGGAAAGCTGGGGAAGGAGCCATGTCTGTGCAGTGTCGTGCTCCTCTTGGCAGGCCTTTGCAATCCCAATTATCCCTGGAGCTGTGGGCTTTCTGGTTCTCCGGACCCTAACCCTAACCCTAACCCTAGAAGTTGCCGACCGCGGTTTCCGGCCACGGCCCCCCCTGGGTTCTGGCTAGGAAAGCAGGGGAAGGAGCCATGTCTGTGCAGTGTCGTGCTCCTCTTGGCAGGCCTTTGCAATCCCAATTATCCCTGGAGCTGTGGGCTTTCTGGTTCTCCGGACCCTAACCCTAACCCTAACCCTAGAAGTGGCCGACCGCGGTTTCCGGCCACGGCCCCCCCTGGGTTCTGGATAGGAAAGCAGGGGAAGGAGCCATGTCTGTGCAGTGTCGTGCTCCTCTTGGCAGGCCTTTGCAATCCCAATTATCCCTGGAGCTGTGGGCTTTCTGGTTCTCCGGACCCTAACCCTAACCCTAACCCTAGAAGTTGCCGACCGCGGTTTCCGGCCACGGCCCCCCTGGGGTTCTGGCTAGGAAAGCTGGGGAAGGAGCCATGTCTGTGCAGTGTCGTGCTCCTCTTGGCAGGCCTTTGCAATCCCAATTATCCCTGGAGCTGTGGGCTTTCTGGTTCTCCGGACCCTAACCCTAACCCTAACCCTAGAAGTTGCCGACCGCGGTTTCCGGCCACGGCCCCCCCTGGGTTCTGGCTAGGAAAGCTGGGGAAGGAGCCATGTCTGTGCAGTGTCATGCTCCTCTTGGCAGGCCTTTGCAATCCCAATTATCCCTGGAGCTGTGGGCTTTCTGGTTCTCCGGACCCTAACCCTAACCCTAACCCTAGAAGTTGCCGACCGCGGTTTTCGGCCACGGCCCCCCCTGGGTTCTGGCTAGGAAAGCAGGGTAAGGAGCCATGTCTGTGCAGTGTCGTGCTCCTCTTGGCAGGCTTTGCAATCCCAATCATCCCTGGAGCTGTGGTCTTTCTGGTTCTCCGGACCCTAACCCTAACCCTAACCCTAACCCTAGAAGTTGCCGACCGCGGTTTCAGGCCACGGCCCCCCCTGGGTTCTGGCTAGGAAAGCTGGGGAAGGAGCCATGTCTGTGCAGTGTCGTACTCCTCTTGGCAGGCCTTTGCAATCCCAATTATCCCTGGAGCTGTGGGCTTTCTGGTTCTCCGGACCCTAAACCTAACCCTAACCCTAGAAGTTGCCGACCGCGGTTTCCGGCCATGGCCCCCCCTGGGTTCTGGCTAGGAAAGCAGGGGAAGGAGCCATGTCTGTGCAGTGTCGTGCTCCTTTTGGCAGGCCTTTGCAATCCCAATTATCCCTGGAGCTGTGGGCTTTCTGGTTCTCCGGACCCTAACCCTAACCCTAACCCTAGAAGTTGCCGACCGCAGTTTTCGGCCACGGCCCCCCCTGCGTTCTGGCTAGGAAAGCTGGGGAAGGAGCCATGTCGGTGCAGTGTCGTGCTCCTCTTGGCAGGCCTTTGCAATCCCAATTATCCCTGGAGCTGTGGGCTTTCTGGTTCTCCGGACCCTAACCCTAACCCTAACCCTAGAAGTTGCCGACCGCGGTTTCCGGCCACGGCCCCCCCTGGGTTCTGGCTAGGAAAGCAGGGGAAGGAGCCATGTCGGTGCAGTGTCGTGCTCCTCTTGGCAGGCCTTTGCAATCCCAATTATCCCTGGAGCTGTGGGCTTTCTGGTTCTCCGGACCCTAACCCTAACCCTAACCCTAGAAGTTGCCGACCGTGGTTTCCGGCCACGGCCGCCCCCTGGGTTCTGGCTAGGAAAGCAGGGGAAGGAGCCATGTCGGTGCAGTGTCGTGCTCCTCTTGGCAGGCCTTTGCAATCCCAATTATCCCTGGAGCTGTGGGCTTTCTGGTTCTCCGGACCCTAACCCTAACCCTAACCCTAGAAGTTGCCGACCGCGGTTTCCGGCCACGGCCCCCCCTGGGTTCTGGCTAGGAAAGCTGGGGAAGGAGCCATGTCTGTGCAGTGTCGTGCTCCTCTTGGCAGGCCTTTGCAATCCCAATTATCCCTGGAGCTGTGGGCTTTCTGGTTCTCCGGACCCTAACCCTAACCCTAACACTAACCCTAGAAGTTGCCGACCGCGGTTTCCGGCCACGGCCCCCCCGGGGTTCTGGCTAGGAAAGCAGGGGAAGGAGCCATGTCGGTGCAGTGTCGTGCTCCTCTTGGCAGGCCTTTGCAATCCCAATTATCCCTGGAGCTGTGGGCTTTCTGGTTCTTCGGACCCTAACCCTAACCCTAACCCTAGAAGTTGCCGACCGCGGTTTTCGGCCACGGCCCCCCCTGGGTTCTGGCTAGGAAAGCTGGGGAAGGAGCCATGTCTGTGCAGTGTCGTGCTCCTCTTGGCAGGCCTTTGCAATCCCAATTATCCCTGGAGCTGTGGGCTTTCTGGTTCTCCGGACCCTAACCCTAACCCTAACCCTAACCCTAGAAGTTGCCGACCGCGGTTTCTGGGCATGGCCCCCCCTGGGTTCTGGCTAGGAAAGCTGGGGAAGGAGCCATGTCTGTGCAGTGTCGTGCTCCTCTTGGCAGGCCTTTGCAATCCCAATTATCCCTGGAGCTGTGGGCTTTCTGGTTCTCCGGACCCTAACCCTAACCCTAACCCTAGAAGTGGCCGACCGCGGTTTCCGGCCACGGCCCCCCCTGGGTTCTGGATAGGAAAGCAGGGGAAGGAGCCATGTCTGTGCAGTGTCGTGCTCCTCTTGGCAGGCCTTTGCAATCCCAATTATCCCTGGAGCTGTGGGCTTTCTGGTTCTCCGGACCCTAACCCTAACCCTAACCCTAGAAGTTGCCGACCGCGGTTTCCGGCCACGGCCCCCCTGGGGTTCTGGCTAGGAAAGCTGGGGAAGGAGCCATGTCTGTGCAGTGTCGTGCTCCTCTTGGCAGGCCTTTGCAATCCCAATTATCCCTGGAGCTGTGGGCTTTCTGGTTCTCCGGACCCTAACCCTAACCCTAACCCTAGAAGTTGCCGACCGCGGTTTCCGGCCACGGCCCCCCCTGGGTTCTGGCTAGGAAAGCTGGGGAAGGAGCCATGTCTGTGCAGTGTCATGCTCCTCTTGGCAGGCCTTTGCAATCCCAATTATCCCTGGAGCTGTGGGCTTTCTGGTTCTCCGGACCCTAACCCTAACCCTAACCCTAGAAGTTGCCGACCGCGGTTTTCGGCCACGGCCCCCCCTGGGTTCTGGCTAGGAAAGCAGGGTAAGGAGCCATGTCTGTGCAGTGTCGTGCTCCTCTTGGCAGGCTTTGCAATCCCAATCATCCCTGGAGCTGTGGTCTTTCTGGTTCTCCGGACCCTAACCCTAACCCTAACCCTAACCCTAGAAGTTGCCGACCGCGGTTTCAGGCCACGGCCCCCCCTGGGTTCTGGCTAGGAAAGCTGGGGAAGGAGCCATGTCTGTGCAGTGTCGTACTCCTCTTGGCAGGCCTTTGCAATCCCAATTATCCCTGGAGCTGTGGGCTTTCTGGTTCTCCGGACCCTAAACCTAACCCTAACCCTAGAAGTTGCCGACCGCGGTTTCCGGCCATGGCCCCCCCTGGGTTCTGGCTAGGAAAGCAGGGGAAGGAGCCATGTCTGTGCAGTGTCGTGCTCCTTTTGGCAGGCCTTTGCAATCCCAATTATCCCTGGAGCTGTGGGCTTTCTGGTTCTCCGGACCCTAACCCTAACCCTAACCCTAGAAGTTGCCGACCGCAGTTTTCGGCCACGGCCCCCCCTGCGTTCTGGCTAGGAAAGCTGGGGAAGGAGCCATGTCGGTGCAGTGTCGTGCTCCTCTTGGCAGGCCTTTGCAATCCCAATTATCCCTGGAGCTGTGGGCTTTCTGGTTCTCCGGACCCTAACCCTAACCCTAACCCTAGAAGTTGCCGACCGCGGTTTCCGGCCACGGCCCCCCCTGGGTTCTGGCTAGGAAAGCAGGGGAAGGAGCCATGTCGGTGCAGTGTCGTGCTCCTCTTGGCAGGCCTTTGCAATCCCAATTATCCCTGGAGCTGTGGGCTTTCTGGTTCTCCGGACCCTAACCCTAACCCTAACCCTAGAAGTTGCCGACCGTGGTTTCCGGCCACGGCCGCCCCCTGGGTTCTGGCTAGGAAAGCAGGGGAAGGAGCCATGTCGGTGCAGTGTCGTGCTCCTCTTGGCAGGCCTTTGCAATCCCAATTATCCCTGGAGCTGTGGGCTTTCTGGTTCTCCGGACCCTAACCCTAACCCTAACCCTAGAAGTTGCCGACCGCGGTTTCCGGCCACGGCCCCCCCTGGGTTCTGGCTAGGAAAGCTGGGGAAGGAGCCATGTCTGTGCAGTGTCGTGCTCCTCTTGGCAGGCCTTTGCAATCCCAATTATCCCTGGAGCTGTGGGCTTTCTGGTTCTCCGGACCCTAACCCTAACCCTAACACTAACCCTAGAAGTTGCCGACCGCGGTTTCCGGCCACGGCCCCCCCGGGGTTCTGGCTAGGAAAGCAGGGGAAGGAGCCATGTCGGTGCAGTGTCGTGCTCCTCTTGGCAGGCCTTTGCAATCCCAATTATCCCTGGAGCTGTGGGCTTTCTGGTTCTTCGGACCCTAACCCTAACCCTAACCCTAGAAGTTGCCGACCGCGGTTTTCGGCCACGGCCCCCCCTGGGTTCTGGCTAGGAAAGCTGGGGAAGGAGCCATGTCTGTGCAGTGTCGTGCTCCTCTTGGCAGGCCTTTGCAATCCCAATTATCCCTGGAGCTGTGGGCTTTCTGGTTCTCCGGACCCTAACCCTAACCCTAACCCTAACCCTAGAAGTTGCCGACCGCGGTTTCTGGGCATGGCCCCCCCTGGGTTCTGGCTAGGAAAGCTGGGGAAGGAGCCATGTCTGTGCAGTGTCGTGCTCCTCTTGGCAGGCCTTTGCAATCCCAATTATCCCTGGAGCTGTGGGCTTTCTGGTTCTCCGGACCCTAACCCTAACCCTAACCCTAGAAGTTGCCGACCGCGGTTTCCGGCCACGGCCCCCCCCTGGGTTCTGGCTAGGAAAGCTGGGGAAGGAGCCATGTCGGTGCAGTGTCGTGCTCCTCTTGGCAGGCCTTTGCAATCCCAATTATCCCTGGAGCTGTGGGCTTTCTGGTTCTCCGGACCCTAACCCTAACCCTAACCCTAGAAGTTGCCGACCGCAGTTTCCGGCCACGGCCCCCCCTGGGTTCTGGCTAGGAAAGCAGGGGAAGGAGCCATGTCTGTGCAGTGTCGTGCTCCTCTTGGCAGGCCTTTGCAATCCCAATTATCCCTGGAGCTGTGGGCTTTCTGGTTCTCCGGACCCTAACCCTAACCCTAACCCTAGAAGTGGCCGACCGCGGTTTCCGGCCACGGCCCCCCCCGGGTTCTGGTTAGGAAAGCAGGGGAAGGAGCCATGTCGGTGCAGTGTCGTGCTCCTCTTGGCAGGCCTTTGCAATCCCAATTATCCCTGGAGCTGTGGGCTTTCTGGTTCTCCGGACCCTAACCCTAACCCTAACCCTAGAATTTGCCGACCGCGGTTTCCGGCCACGGCCCCCCCTATGTTCTGGCTAGGAAAGCAGGGGAAGGAGCCATGTCTGTGCAGTGTCGTGCTCCTCTTGGCAGGCCTTTGCAATCCCAATTATCCCTGGAACTGTGGGCTTTCTGGTTCTCCGGACCCTAACCCTAACCATAACCCTAACCCTAGAAGGTGCCAACCGCGGTTTCCGGCCACGGCCCCCCCTGGGTTCTGGCTAGGAAAGCAGGGGAAGGAGCCATGTCTGTGCAGTGTCGTGCTCCTCTTGGCAGGCCTTTGCAATCCCAATTATCCCTGGAGCTGTGGGCTTTCTGGTTCTCCGGACCCTAACCCTAACCCTAACCCTAGAAGTTGCCGACCGCGGTTTCCGGCCACGGCCCCCCCTGGGTTCTGGCTAGGAAAGCAGGGGAAGGAGCCATGTCTGTGCAGTGTCGTGCTCCTCTTGGCAGGCCTTTGCAATCCCAATTATCCCTGGAGCTGTGGGCTTTCTGGTTCTCCGGACCCTAACCCTAACCCTAACCCTAGAAGTGGCCGACCGCGGTTTCCGGCCACGGCCCCCCCTGGGTTCTGGCTAGGAAAGCAGGGGAAGGAGCCATGTCTGTGCAGTGTCGTGCTCCTCTTGGCAGGCCTTTGCAATCCCAATTATCCCTGGAGCTGTGGGCTTTCTGGTTCTCCGGACCCTAACCCTAACCCTAACCCTAGAAGTTGCCGACCGCGGTTTCCGGCCACGGCCCCCCTGGGGTTCTGGCTAGGAAAGCTGGGGAAGGAGCCATGTCTGTGCAGTGTCGTGCTCCTCTTGGCAGGCCTTTGCAATCCCAATTATCCCTGGAGCTGTGGGCTTTCTGGTTCTCCGGACCCTAACCCTAACCCTAACCCTAGAAGTTGCCGACCGCGGTTTCCGGCCACGGCCCCCCCTGGGTTCTGGCTAGGAAAGCTGGGGAAGGAGCCATGTCTGTGCAGTGTCATGCTCCTCTTGGCAGGCCTTTGCAATCCCAATTATCCCTGGAGCTGTGGGCTTTCTGGTTCTCCGGACCCTAACCCTAACCCTAACCCTAGAAGTTTCCGACCGCGGTTTTCGGCCACGGCCCCCCCTGGGTTCTGGCTAGGAAAGTAGGGTAAGGAGCCATGTCTGTGCAGTGTCGTGCTCCTCTTGGCAGGCTTTGCAATCCCAATCATCCCTGGAGCTGTGGGCTTTCTGGTTCTCCGGACCCTAACCCTAACCCTAACCCTAACCCTAGAAGTTGCCGACCGCGGTTTCAGGCCACGGCCCCCCCTGGGTTCTGGCTAGGAAAGCTGGGGAAGGAGCCATGTCTGTGCAGTGTCGTGCTCCTCTTGGCAGGCCTTTGCAATCCCAATTATCCCTGGAGCTGTGGGCTTTCTGGCTCTCCGGACCCTAACTCTAACCCTAACCCTAGAAGTTGCTGACCGTGGTTTCCGGCCACGGCCCCCCCCGGGTTCTGGCTAGGAAAGCAGGGGAAGGAGCCATGTCTGTGCAGTGTCGTGCTCCTCTTGGCAGGCCTTTGCAATCCCAATTATCCCTGGAGCTGTGGGCTTTCTGGTTCTCCGGACCCTAACCCTAACCCTAACCCTAGAAGTTGCCGACCGCGGTTTCCGGCCACGGCCCCCCCTGGGTTCTGGCTAGGAAAGCTGGGGAAGGAGCCATGTCTGTGCAGTGTCATGCTCCTCTTGGCAGGCCTTTGCAATCCCAATTATCCCTGGAGCTGTGGGCTTTCTGGTTCTCCGGACCCTAACCCTAACCCTAACCCTAGAAGTTGCCGACCGTGGTTTCCGGCCACGGCCGCCCCCTGGGTTCTGGCTAGGAAATCAGGGGAAGGAGCCATGTCGGTGCAGTGTCGTGCTCCTCTTGGCAGGCCTTTGCAATCCCAATTATCCCTGGAGCTGTGGGCTTTCTGGTTCTCCGGACCCTAACCCTAACCCTAACCCTAGAAGTTGCCGACCGCGGTTTCCGGCCACGGCCCCCCCTGGGTTCTGGCTAGGAAAGCTGGGGAAGGAGCCATGTCTGTGCAGTGTCGTGCTCCTCTTGGCAGGCCTTTGCAATCCCAATTATCCCTGGAGCTGTGGGCTTTCTGGTTCTCCGGACCCTAACCCTAACCCTAACACTAACCCTAGAAGTTGCCGACCGCGGTTTCCGGCCACGGCCCCCCCGGGGTTCTGGCTAGGAAAGCAGGGGAAGGAGCCATGTCGGTGCAGTGTCGTGCTCCTCTTGGCAGGCCTTTGCAATCCCAATTATCCCTGGAGCTGTGGGCTTTCTGGTTCTCCGGACCTTAACCCTAACCCTAACCCTAGAAGTTGCCGACCGCGGTTTTCGGCCACGGCCCCCCCTGGGTTCTGGCTAGGAAAGCTGGAGAAGGAGCCATGTCTGTGCAGTGTCGTGCTCCTCTTGGCAGGCCTTTGCAATCCCAATTATCCCTGGAGCTGTGGGCTTTCTGGTTCTCCGGACCCTAACCCTAACCCTAACACTAACCCTAGAAGTTGCCGACCGCGGTTTCCGGCCACGGCCCCCCCGGGGTTCTGGCTAGGAAAGCAGGGGAAGGAGCCATGTCGGTGCAGTGTCGTGCTCCTCTTGGCAGGCCTTTGCAATCCCAATTATCCCTGGAGCTGTGGGCTTTCTGGTTCTTCGGACCCTAACCCTAACCCTAACCCTAGAAGTTGCCGACCGCTGTTTTCGGCCACGGCCCCCCCTGGGTTCTGGCTAGGAAAGCTGGGGAAGGAGCCATGTCTGTGCAGTGTCGTGCTCCTCTTGGCAGGCCTTTGCAATCCCAATTATCCCTGGAGCTGTGGGCTTTCTGGTTCTCCGGACCCTAACCCTAACCCTAACCCTAGAAGTTGCCGACCGCGGTTTCCGGCCACGGCCCCCCCTGGGTTCTGGCTAGGAAAGCTGGGGAAGGAGCCATGTCTGTGCAGTGTCGTGCTCCTCTTGGCAGGCCTTTGCAATCCCAATTATCCCTGGAGCTGTGGGCTTTCTGGCTCTCCGGACCCTAACTCTAACCCTAACCCTAGAAGTTGCTGACCGTGGTTTCCGGCCACGGCCCCCCCCGGGTTCTGGCTAGGAAAGCAGGGGAAGGAGCCATGTCTGTGCAGTGTCGTGCTCCTCTTGGCAGGCCTTTGCAATCCCAATTATCCCTGGAGCTGTGGGCTTTCTGGTTCTCCGGACCCTAACCCTAACCCTAACCCTAGAAGTTGCCGACCGCGGTTTCCGGCCACGGCCCCCCCTGGGTTCTGGCTAGGAAAGCAGGGGAAGGAGCCATGTCTGTGCAGTGTCATGCTCCTCTTGGCAGGCCTTTGCAATCCCAATTATCCCTGGAGCTGTGGGCTTTCTGGTTCTCCGGACCCTAACCCTAACCCTAACCCTAGAAGTTGCCGACCGCGGTTTTCGGCCACGGCCCCCCCTGGGTTCTGGCTAGGAAAGTAGGGTAAGGAGCCATGTCTGTGCAGTGTCGTGCTCCTCTTGGCAGGCTTTGCAATCCCAATCATCCCTGGAGCTGTGGGCTTTCTGGTTCTCCGGACCCTAACCCCAACCCTAACCCTAACCCTAGAAGTTGCCGACCGCGGTTTCCGGCCACGGCCCCCCCTGGGTTCTGGCTAGGAAAGCTGGGGAAGGAGCCATGTCTGTGCAGTGTCGTGCTCCTCTTGGCAGGCCTTTGCAATCCCAATTATCCCTGGAGCTGTGGGCTTTCTGGTTCTCCGGACCCTAAACCTAACCCTAACCCTAGAAGTTGCCGACCGCGGTTTCCGGCCATGGCCCCCCCTGGGTTCTGGCTAGGAAAGCAGGGGAAGGAGCCATGTCTGTGCAGTGTCGTGCTCCTTTTGGCAGGCCTTTGCAATCCCAATTATCCCTGGAGCTGTGGGCTTTCTGGTTCTCCGGACCCTAACCCTAACCCTAACCCTAGAAGTTGCCGACCGCGGTTTTCGGCCACGGCCCCCCCTGGGTTCTGGCTAGGAAAGCTGGGGAAGGAGCCATGTCGGTGCAGTGTCGTGCTCCTCTTGGCAGGCCTTTGCAATCCCAATTATCCCTGGAGCTGTGGGCTTTCTGGTTCTCCGGACCCTAACCCTAACCCTAACCCTAGAAGTTGCCGACCGCGGTTTCCGGCCACGGCCCCCCCGGGGTTCTGGCTAGGAAAGCAGGGGAAGGAGCCATGTCTGTGCAGTGTCGTGCTCCTCTTGGCAGGCCTTTGCAATCCCAATTATCCCTGGAGCTGTGGGCTTTCTGGTTCTCCGGACCCTAACCCTAACCCTAACCCTAGAAGTTGCCGACCGTGGTTTCCGGCCACGGCCGCCCCCTGGGTTCTGGCTAGGAAATCAGGGGAAGGAGCCATGTCGGTGCAGTGTCGTGCTCCTCTTGGCAGGCCTTTGCAATCCCAATTATCCCTGGAGCTGTGGGCTTTCTGGTTCTCCGGACCCTAACCCTAACCCTAACCCTAGAAGTTGCCGACCGCGGTTTCCGGCCACGGCCCCCCCTGGGTTCTGGCTAGGAAAGCTGGGGAAGGAGCCATGTCTGTGCAGTGTCGTGCTCCTCTTGGCAGGCCTTTGCAATCCCAATTATCCCTGGAGCTGTGGGCTTTCTGGTTCTCCGGACCCTAACCCTAACCCTAACCCTAGAAGTTGCCGACCGCGGTTTTCGGCCACGGCCCCCCCTGGGTTCTGGCTAGGAAAGCTGGGGAAGGAGCCATGTCGGTGCAGTGTCGTGCTCCTCTTGGCAGGCCTTTGCAATCCCAATTATCCCTGGAGCTGTGGGCTTTCTGGTTCTCCGGACCCTAACCCTAACCCTAACCCTAGAAGTTGCCGACCGCGGTTTCCGGCCACGGCCCCCCCGGGGTTCTGGCTAGGAAAGCAGGGGAAGGAGCCATGTCTGTGCAGTGTCGTGCTCCTCTTGGCAGGCCTTTGCAATCCCAATTATCCCTGGAGCTGTGGGCTTTCTGGTTCTCCGGACCCTAACCCTAACCCTAACCCTAGAAGTTGCCGACCGTGGTTTCCGGCCACGGCCGCCCCCTGGGTTCTGGCTAGGAAATCAGGGGAAGGAGCCATGTCGGTGCAGTGTCGTGCTCCTCTTGGCAGGCCTTTGCAATCCCAATTATCCCTGGAGCTGTGGGCTTTCTGGTTCTCCGGACCCTAACCCTAACCCTAACCCTAGAAGTTGCCGACCGCGGTTTCCGGCCACGGCCCCCCCTGGGTTCTGGCTAGGAAAGCTGGGGAAGGAGCCATGTCTGTGCAGTGTCGTGCTCCTCTTGGCAGGCCTTTGCAATCCCAATTATCCCTGGAGCTGTGGGCTTTCTGGTTCTCCGGACCTTAACCCTAACCCTAACCCTAGAAGTTGCCGACCGCGGTTTTCGGCCACGGCCCCCCCGGGGTTCTGGCTAGGAAAGCTGGGGAAGGAGCCATGTCTGTGCAGTGTCGTGCTCCTCTTGGCAGGCCTTTGCAATCCCAATTATCCCTGGAGCTGTGGGCTTTCTGGTTCTCCGGACCCTAACCCTAACCCTAACCCTAACCCTAGAAGTTGCCGACCGCGGTTTCCGGCCACGGCCCCCCCCGGGTTCTGGCTAGGAAAGCTGGGGAAGGAGCCATGTCTGTGCAGTGTCGTGCTCCTCTTGGCAGGCCTTTGCAATCCCAATTATCCCTGGAGCTGTGGGCTTTCTGGCTCTCCGGACCCTAACTCTAACCCTAACCCTAGAAGTTGCTGACCGTGGTTTCCGGCCACGGCCCCCCCCGGGTTCTGGCTAGGAAAGCAGGGGAAGGAGCCATGTCTGTGCAGTGTCGTGCTCCTCTTGGCAGGCCTTTGCAATCCCAATTATCCCTGGAGCTGTGGGCTTTCTGGTTCTCCGGACCCTAACCCTAACCCTAACCCTAGAAGTTGCCGACCGCGGTTTCCGGCCACGGCCCCCCCTGGGTTCTGGCTAGGAAAGCTGGGGAAGGAGCCATGTCTGTGCAGTGTCGTGCTCCTCTTGGCAGGCCTTTGCAATCCCAATTATCCC
The DNA here is from genome assembly GCA_027574665.1 of Rhynochetos jubatus. Lineage (NCBI taxonomy): Eukaryota > Metazoa > Chordata > Aves > Eurypygiformes > Rhynochetidae > Rhynochetos > Rhynochetos jubatus. The sequence continues at coordinate 3,368,502 of CM050669.1, forward strand.
TGGAGCTGTGGGCTTTCTGGTTCTCCGGACCCTAACCCTAACCCTAACCCTAACCCTAGAAGTTGCCGACCGCGGTTTCCGGCCACGGCCCCCCCGGGGTTCTGGCTAGGAAAGCAGGGGAAGGAGCCATGTCGGTGCAGTGTCGTGCTCCTCTTGGCAGGCCTTTGCAATCCCAATTATCCCTGGAGCTGTGGGCTTTCTGGTTCTCCGGACCCTAACCCTAACCCTAACCCTAGAAGTTGCCGACCGCGGTTTTCGGCCACGGCCCCCCCTGGGTTCTGGCTAGGAAAGCTGGGGAAGGAGCCATGTCTGTGCAGTGTCGTGCTCCTCTTGGCAGGCCTTTGCAATCCCAATTATCCCTGGAGCTGTGGGCTTTCTGGTTCTCCGGACCCTAACCCTAACCCTAACCCTAACCCTAGAAGTTGCCGACCGCGGTTTCCGGCCACGGCCCCCCCTGGGTTCTGGCTAGGAAAGCAGGGGAAGGAGCCATGTCGGTGCAGTGTCGTGCTCCTCTTGGCAGGCCATTGCAATCCCAATTATCCCTGGAGCTGTGGGCTTTCTGGTTCTCCGGACCCTAACCCTAACCCTAACCCTAGAAGTTGCCGACCGCGGTTTCCGGCCACGGCCCCCCCCGGGTTCTGGCTAGGAAAGCTGGGGAAGGAGCCATGTCTGTGCAGTGTCGTGCTCCTCTTGGCAGGCCTTTGCAATCCCAATTATCCCTGGAGCTGTGGGCTTTCTGGTTCTCCGGACCCTAACCCTAACCCTAACCCTAGAAGTTGCCGACCGCGGTTTCCGGCCACGGCCCCCCCTGGGTTCTGGCTAGGAAAGCAGGGGAAGGAGCCATGTCTGTGCAGTGTCGTGCTCCTTTTGGCAGGCCTTTGCAATCCCAATTATCCCTGGAGCTGTGGGCTTTCTGGTTCTCCGGACCCTAACCCTAACCCTAAACCTAGAAGTTGCCGACCGCGGTTTCCGGCCACGGCCCCCCCGGGGTTCTGGCTAGGAAAGCAGGGGAAGGAGCCATGTCTGTGCAGTGTCGTGCTCCTCTTGGCAGGCCTTTGCAATCCCAATTATCCCTGGAGCTGTGGGCTTTCTGGTTCTCCGGACCCTAACCCTAACCCTAGAAGTTGCCGACCGTGGTTTCCGGCCACGGCCGCCCCCTTGGTTCTGGCTAGGAAATCAGGGGAAGGAGCCATGTCGGTGCAGTGTCGTGCTCCTCTTGGCAGGCCTTTGCAATCCCAATTATCCCTGGAGCTGTGGGCTTTCTGGTTCTCCGGACCCTAACCCTAACCCTAACCCTAGAAGTTGCCGACCGCGGTTTCCGGCCACGGCCCCCCCTGGGTTCTGGCTAGGAAAGCAGGGGAAGGAGCCATGTCGGTGCAGTGTCGTGCTCCTCTTGGCAGGCCTTTGCAATCCCAATTATCCCTGGAGCTGTGGGCTTTCTGGTTCTCCGGACCCTAACCCTAACCCTAACCCTAGAAGTTGCCGACCGCGGTTTTCGGCCACGGCCCCCCCTGGGTTCTGGCTAGGAAAGCTGGGGAAGGAGCCATGTCTGTGCAGTGTCGTGCTCCTCTTGGCAGGCCTTTGCAATCCCAATTATCCCTGGAGCTGTGGGCTTTCTGGTTCTCCGGACCCTAACCCTAACCCTAACCCTAACCCTAGAAGTTGCCGACCGCGGTTTCCGGCCACGGCCCCCCCCGGGTTCTGGCTAGGAAAGCTGGGGAAGGAGCCATGTCTGTGCAGTGTCGTGCTCCTCTTGGCAGGCCTTTGCAATCCCAATTATCCCTGGAGCTGTGGGCTTTCTGGTTCTCCGGACCCTAACCCTAACCCTAACCCTAGAAGTTGCCGACCGCGGTTTCCGGCCACGGCCCCCACTGGGTTCTGGCTAGGAAAGCAGGGGAAGGAGCCATGTCTGTGCAGTGTCGTGCTCCTCTTGGCAGGCCTTTGCAATCCCAATTATCCCTGGAGCTGTGGGCCTTCTGGTTCTCCGGACCCTAACCCTAACCCTAACCCTAGAAGTTGCCGACCGCGGTTTCCGGCCACGGCCCCCCCTGGGTTCTGGCTAGGAAAGCTGGGGAAGGAGCCATGTCGGTGCAGTGTCGTGCTCCTCTTGGCAGGCCTTTGCAATCCCAATTATCCCTGGAGCTGTGGGCTTTCTGGTTCTCCGGACCCTAACCCTAACCCTAACCCTAGAAGTTGCCGACCGCGGTTTCCGGCCACGGCCCCCCCTGGGTTCTGGCTAGGAAAGCTGGGGAAGGAGCCATGTCTGTGCAGTGTCGTGCTCCTCTTGGCAGGCCTTTGCAATCCCAATTATCCCTGGAGCTGTGGGCTTTCTGGTTCTCCGGACCCTAACCCTAACCCTAACCCTAGAAGTTGCCGACCGCGGTTTCCGGCCACGGCCCCCCCTGCGTTCTGGCTAGGAAGGCAGGGGAAGGAGCCATGTCTGTGCAGTGTCGTGCTCCTCTTGGCAGGCCTTTGCAATCCCAATTATCCCTGGAGCTGTGGGCTATCTGGTTCTCCGGACCCTAACCCTAACCCTAACCCTAGAAGTTGCCGACCGCGGTTTCCGGCCACGGCCCCCCCTGGGTTCTGGCTAGGAAAGCAGGGGAAGGAGCCATGTCGGTGCAGTGTCGTGCTCCTCTTGGCAGGCCTTTGCAATCCCAATTATCCCTGGAGCTGTGGGCTTTCTGGTTCTCCGGACCCTAACCCTAACCCTAACCCTAGAAGTTGCCGACCGCGGTTTCCGGCCACGGCCCCCCCTGGGTTCTGGCTAGGAAAGCTGGGGAAGGAGCCATGTCTGTGCAGTGTCGTGCTCCTCTTGGCAGGCCTTTGCAATCCCAATTATCCCTGGAGCTGTGGGCTTTCTGGTTCTCCGGACCCTAACCCTAACCCTAACCCTAGAAGTTGCCGACCGTGGATTCCGGCCACGGCCCCCCCCGGGTTCTGGCTAGGAAAGCTGGGGAAGGAGCCATGTCTGTGCAGTGTCATGCTCCTCTTGGCAGGCCTTTGCAATCCCAATTATCCCTGGAGCTGTGGGCTTTCTGGTTCTCCGGACCCTAACCCTAACCCTAACCCTAGAAGTTGCCGACCGCGGTTTTCGGCCACGGCCCCCCCTGGGTTCTGGCTAGGAAAGCAGGGGAAGGAGCCATGTCTGTGCAGTGTCGTGCTCCTCTTGGCAGGCCTTTGCAATCCCAATCATCCCTGGAGCTGTGGGCTATCTGGTTCTCCGGACCCCAACCCTAACCCTAACCCTAACCCTAGAAGTTGCCAACCGCGGTTTCCGGCCACGGCCCCCCCTGGGTTCTGGCTAGGAAAGCAGGGGAAGGAGCCATGTCGGTGCAGTGTCGTGCTCCTCTTGGCAGGCCTTTGCAATCCCAATTATCCCTGGAGCTGTGGGCTTTCTGGTTCTCCGGACCCTAACCCTAACCCTAACCCTAGAAGTTGCCGACCGCGGTTTCTGGCCACGGCCCCCCCTGGGTTCTGGCTAGGAAAGCTGGGGAAAGAGCCATGTCTGTGCAGTGTCGTGCTCCTCTTGGCAGGCCTTTGCAATCCCAATTATCCCTGGAGCTGTGGGCTTTCTGGTTCTCCGGACCCTAACCCTAACCCTAACCCTAACCCTAGAAGTTGCCGACCGCGGTTTCCGGCCACGGCCCCCCCTGGGTTCTGGCTAGGAAAGCTGGGGAAGGAGCCATGTCTCTGCAGTGTCGTGCTCCTCTTGGCAGGCCTTTGCAATCCCAATTATCCCTGGAGCTGTGGGCTTTCTGGTTCTCCGGACCCTAACCCTAACCCTAACCCTAGAAGTTGCCGACCGCGGTTTCCGGCCACGGCCCCCCCTGGGTTCTGGCTAGGAAAGCAGGGGAAGGAGCCATGTCTGTGCAGTGTCGTGCTCCTTTTGGCAGGCCTTTGCAATCCCAATTATCCCTGGAGCTGTGGGCTTTCTGGTTCTCCGGACCCTAACCCTAACCCTAACCCTAGAAGTTGCCGACCGCGGTTTCCGGCCACGGCCCCCCCTGGGTTCTGGCTAGGAAAGCTGGGGAAGGAGCCATGTCTGTGCAGTGTCGTGCTCCTCTTGGCAGGCCTTTGCAATCCAAATTATCCCTGGAGCTGTGGGCTTTCGGGTTCTCCGGACCCTAACCCTAACCCTAACCCTAGAAGTTGCCGACCGCGGTTTCCGGCCACGGCCCCCCCTGCGTTCTGGCTAGGAAGGCAGGGGAAGGAGCCATGTCTGTGCAGTGTCGTGCTCCTCTTGGCAGGCCTTTGCAATCCCAATTATCCCTGGAGCTGTGGGCTATCTGGTTCTCCGGACCCTAACCCTAACCCTAACCCTAGAAGTTGCCGACCGCGGTTTCCGGCCACGGCCCCCCCTGGGTTCTGGCTAGGAAAGCAGGGGAAGGAGCCATGTCGGTGCAGTGTCGTGCTCCTCTTGGCAGGCCTTTGCAATCCCAATTATCCCTGGAGCTGTGGGCTTTCTGGTTCTCCGGACCCTAACCCTAACCCTAACCCTAGAAGTTGCCGACCGCGGTTTCCGGCCACGGCCCCCCCTGGGTTCTGGCTAGGAAAGCTGGGGAAGGAGCCATGTCTGTGCAGTGTCGTGCTCCTCTTGGCAGGCCTTTGCAATCCCAATTATCCCTGGAGCTGTGGGCTTTCTGGTTCTCCGGACCCTAACCCTAACCCTAACCCTAGAAGTTGCCGACCGTGGATTCCGGCCACGGCCCCCCCCGGGTTCTGGCTAGGAAAGCAGGGGAAGGACCCATGTCTGTGCAGTGTCATGCTCCTCTTGGCAGGCCTTTGCAATCCCAATTATCCCTGGAGCTGTGGGCTTTCTGGTTCTCCGGACCCTAACCCTAACCCTAACCCTAGAAGTTGCCGACCGCGGTTTTCGGCCACGGCCCCCCCTGGGTTCTGGCTAGGAAAGCAGGGGAAGGAGCCATGTCTGTGCAGTGTCGTGCTCCTCTTGGCAGGCCTTTGCAATCCCAATCATCCCTGGAGCTGTGGGCTATCTGGTTCTCCGGACCCCAACCCTAACCCTAACCCTAACCCTAGAAGTTGCCGACCGCGGTTTCCGGCCACGGCCCCCCCTGGGTTCTGGCTAGGAAAGCAGGGGAAGGAGCCATGTCGGTGCAGTGTCGTGCTCCTCTTGGCAGGCCTTTGCAATCCCAATTATCCCTGGAGCTGTGGGCTTTCTGGTTCTCCGGACCCTAACCCTAACCCTAACCCTAGAAGTTGCCGACCGCGGTTTCTGGCCACGGCCCCCCCTGGGTTCTGGCTAGGAAAGCTGGGGAAGGAGCCATGTCTGTGCAGTGTCGTGCTCCTCTTGGCAGGCCTTTGCAATCCCAATTATCCCTGGAGCTGTGGGCTTTCTGGTTCTCCGGACCCTAACCCTAACCCTAACCCTAACCCTAGAAGTTGCCGACCGCGGTTTCCGGCCACGGCCCCCCCTGGGTTCTGGCTAGGAAAGCTGGGGAAGGAGCCATGTCTCTGCAGTGTCGTGCTCCTCTTGGCAGGCCTTTGCAATCCCAATTATCCCTGGAGCTGTGGGCTTTCTGGTTCTCCGGACCCTAACCCTAACCCTAACCCTAGAAGTTGCCGACCGCGGTTTCCGGCCACGGCCCCCCCTGGGTTCTGGCTAGGAAAGCAGGGGAAGGAGCCATGTCTGTGCAGTGTCGTGCTCCTTTTGGCAGGCCTTTGCAATCCCAATTATCCCTGGAGCTGTGGGCTTTCTGGTTCTCCGGACCCTAACCCTAACCCTAACCCTAGAAGTTGCCGACCGCGGTTTCCGGCCACGGCCCCCCCTGGGTTCTGGCTAGGAAAGCTGGGGAAGGAGCCATGTCTGTGCAGTGTCATGCTCCTCTTGGCAGGCCTTTGCAATCCCAATTATCCCTGGAGCTGTGGGCTTTCTGGTTCTCCGGACCCTAACCCTAACCCTAACCCTAGAAGTTGCCGACCGCGGTTTTCGGCCACGGCCCCCCCTGGGTTCTGGCTAGGAAAGTAGGGTAAGGAGCCATGTCTGTGCAGTGTCGTGCTCCTCTTGGCAGGCCTTTGCAATCCCAATCATCCCTGGAGCTGTGGGCTATCTGGTTCTCCGGACCCTAACCCTAACCCTAACCCTAACCCTAGAAGTTGCCGACCGCGGTTTCCGGCCACGGCCCCCCCTGGGTTCTGGCTAGGAAAGCTGGGGAAGGAGCCATGTCTGTGCAGTGTCGTGCTCCTCTTGGCAGGCCTTTGCAATCCCAATTATCCCTGGAGCTGTGGGCTTTCTGGTTCTCCGGACCCTAACCCTAACCCTAACCCTAGAAGTTGCCGACCGCGGTTTCCGGCCATGGCCCCCCCTGGGTTCTGGCTAGGAAAGCAGGGGAAGGAGCCATGTCTGTGCAGTGTCGTGCTCCTCTTGGCAGGCCTTTGCAATCCCAATTATCCCTGGAGCTGTGGGCTTTCTGGTTCTCCGGACCCTAACCCTAACCCTAACCCTAGAAGTTGCCGACCGCGGTTTTCGGCCACGGCCCCCCCTGGGTTCTGGCTAGGAAAGCTGGGGAAGGAGCCATGTCGGTGCAGTGTCGGGCTCCTCTTGGCAGGCCTTTGCAATCCCAATTATCCCTGGAGCTGTGGGCTTTCTGGTTCTCCGGACCCTAACCCTAACCCTAACCCTAGAAGTTGCCGACCGCGGTTTCCGGCCACGGCCCCCCCGGGGTTCTGGCTAGGAAAGCAGGGGAAGGAGCCATGTCTGTGCAGTGTCGTGCTCCTCTTGGCAGGCCTTTGCAATCCCAATTATCCCTGGAGCTGTGGGCTTTCTGGTTCTCCGGACCCTAACCCTAACCCTAACCCTAGAAGTTGCCGACCGTGGATTCCGGCCACGGCCGCCCCCTGGGTTCTGGCTAGGAAAGCAGGGGAAGGAGCCATGTCGGTGCAGTGTCGTGCTCCTCTTGGCAGGCCTTTGCAATCCCAATTATCCCTGGAGCTGTGGGCTTTCTGGTTCTCCGGACCCTAACCCTAACCCTAACCCTAGAAGTTGCCGACCGCGGTTTCCGGCCACGGCCCCCCCGGGGTTCTGGCTAGGAAAGCTGGGGAAGGAGCCATGTCTGTGCAGTGTCGTGCTCCTCTTGGCAGGCCTTTGCAATCCCAATTATCCCTGGAGCTGTGGGCTTTCTGGTTCTCCGGACCCTAACCCTAACCCTAACACTAACCCTAGAAGTTGCCGACCGCGGTTTCCGGCCACGGCCCCCCCGGGGTTCTGGCTAGGAAAGCTGGGGAAGGAGCCATGTCTGTGCAGTGTCGTGCTCCTCTTGGCAGGCCTTTGCAATCCCAATTATCCCTGGAGCTGTGGGCTTTCTGGTTCTCCGGACCCTAACCCTAACCCTAACACTAACCCTAGAAGTTGCCGACCGCGGTTTCCGGCCACGGCCCCCCCGGGGTTCTGGCTAGGAAAGCAAGGGAAGGAGCCATGTCGGTGCAGTGTCGTGCTCCTCTTGGCAGGCCTTTGCAATCCCAATTATCCCTGGAGCTGTGGGCTTTCTGGTTCTCCGGACCCTAACCCTAACCCTAACCCTAGAAGTTGCCGACCGCGGTTTTCGGCCACGGCCCCCCCTGGGTTCTGGCTAGGAAAGCTGGGGAAGGAGCCATGTCTGTGCAGTGTCGTGCTCCTCTTGGCAGGCCTTTGCAATCCCAATTATCCCTGGAGCTGTGGGCTTTCTGGTTCTCCGGACCCTAACCCTAACCCTAACCCTAACCCTAGAATTTGCCGACCGCGGTTTCCGGCCACGGCCCCCCCTGGGTTCTGGCTAGGAAAGCTGGGGAAGGAGCCATGTCTGTGCAGTGTCGTGCTCCTCTTGGCAGGCCTTTGCAATCCCAATTATCCCTGGAGCTGTGGGCTTTCTGGTTCTCCGGACCCTAACCCTAACCCTAACCCTAGAAGTTGCCGACCGCGGTTTCCGGCCACGGCCCCCCCTGGGTTCTGGCTAGGAAAGCTGGGGAAGGAGCCATGTCTGTGCAGTGTCGTGCTCCTCTTGGCAGGCCTTTGCAATCCCAATTATCCCTGGAGCTGTGGGCTTTCTGGCTCTCCGGACCCTAACCCTAACCCTAACCCTAGAAGTTGCTGACCGTGGTTTCCGGCCACGGCCCCCCCCGGGTTCTGGCTAGGAAAGCAGGGGAAGGAGCCATGTCTGTGCAGTGTCGTGCTCCTCTTGGCAGGCCTTTGCAATCCCAATTATCCCTGGAGCTGTGGGCTTTCTGGTTCTCCGGACCCTAACCCTAACCCTAACCCTAGAAGTTGCCGACCGCGGTTTCCGGCCACGGCCCCCCCTGGGTTCTGGCTAGGAAAGCAGGGGAAGGAGCCATGTCTGTGCAGTGTCGTGCTCCTCTTGGCAGGCCTTTGCAATCCCAATTATCCCTGGAGCTGTGGGCTTTCTGGTTCTCCGGACCCTAACCCTAACCCTAACCCTAGAAGTTGCCGACCGTGGTTTCCGGCCACGGCCCCCCCTGGGTTCTGGCTAGGAAAGCTGGGGAAGGAGCCATGTCTGTGCAGTGTCGTGCTCCTCTTGGCAGGCCTTTGCAATCCCAATTATCCCTGGAGCTGTGGGCTTTCTGGTTCTCCGGACCCTAACCCTAACCCTAACCCTAGAATTTGCCGACCGCGGTTTCCGGCCACGGCCCCCCCTGGGTTCTGGCTAGGAAAGCAGGGGAAGGAGCCATGTCTGTGCAGTGTCGTGCTCCTCTTGGCAGGCCTTTGCAATCCCAATTATCCCTGGAGCTGTGGGCTTTCTGGTTCTCCGGACCCTAACCCTAACCCTAACCCTAGAAGTTGCCGACCGTGGTTTCCGGACACGGCCGCCCCCTGGGTTCTGGCTAGGAAAGCAGGGGAAGGAGCCATGTCGGTGCAGTGTCGTGCTCCTCTTGGCAGGCCTTTGCAATCCCAATTATCCCTGGAGCTGTGGGCTTTCTGGTTCTCCGGACCCTAACCCTAACCCTAACCCTAGAAGTTGCCGACCGCGGTTTCCGGCCACGGCCCCCCCTGGGTTCTGGCTAGGAAAGCTGGGGAAGGAGCCATGTCTGTGCAGTGTCGTGCTCCTCTTGGCAGGCCTTTGCAATCCCAATTATCCCTGGAGCTGTGGGCTTTCTGGTTCTCCGGACCCTAACCCTAACCCTAACACTAACCCTAGAAGTTGCCGACCGCGGTTTCCGGCCACGGCCCCCCCGGGGTTCTGGCTAGGAAAGCAGGGGAAGGAGCCATGTCGGTGCAGTGTCGTGCTCCTCTTGGCAGGCCTTTGCAATCCCAATTATCCCTGGAGCTGTGGGCTTTCTGGTTCTCCGGACCCTAACCCTAACCCTAACCCTAGAAGTTGCCGACCGCGGTTTTCGGCCACGGCCCCCCCTGGGTTCTGGCTAGGAAAGCTGGGGAAGGAGCCATGTCTGTGCAGTGTCGTGCTCCTCTTGGCAGGCCTTTGCAATCCCAATTATCCCTGGAGCTGTGGGCTTTCTGGTTCTCCGGACCCTAACCCTAACCCTAACCCTAGAAGTTGCCGACCGTGGTTTCCGGACACGGCCGCCCCCTGGGTTCTGGCTAGGAAAGCAGGGGAAGGAGCCATGTCGGTGCAGTGTCGTGCTCCTCTTGGCAGGCCTTTGCAATCCCAATTATCCCTGGAGCTGTGGGCTTTCTGGTTCTCCGGACCCTAACCCTAACCCTAACCCTAGAAGTTGCCGACCGCGGTTTCCGGCCACGGCCCCCCCGGGGTTCTGGCTAGGAAAGCAGGGGAAGGAGCCATGTCGGTGCAGTGTCGTGCTCCTCTTGGCAGGCCTTTGCAATCCCAATTATCCCTGGAGCTGTGGGCTTTCTGGTTCTCCGGACCCTAACCCTAACCCTAACCCTAGAAGTTGCTGACCGTGGTTTCCGGCCACGGCCCCCCCCGGGTTCTGGCTAGGAAAGCAGGGGAAGGAGCCATGTCTGTGCAGTGTCGTGCTCCTCTTGGCAGGCCTTTGCAATCCCAATTATCCCTGGAGCTGTGGGCTTTCTGGTTCTCCGGACCCTAACCCTAACCCTAACCCTAGAAGTTGCCGACCGCAGTTTCCGGCCACGGCCCCCCCTGGGTTCTGGCTAGGAAAGCTGGGGAAGGAGCCATGTCTGTGCAGTGTCGTGCTCCTCTTGGCAGGCCTTTGCAATCCCAATTATCCCTGGAGCTGTGGGCTTTCTGGTTCTCCAGACCCTAACCCTAACCCTAACCCTAGAAGTTGCCGACCGCGGTTTCCGGCCACGGCCCCCCCTGGGTTCTGGCTAGGAAGGCAGGGGAAGGAGCCATGTCTGTGCAGTGTCGTGCTCCTCTTGGCAGGCCTTTGCAATCCCAATTATCCCTGGAGCTGTGGGCTATCTGGTTCTCCGGACCCTAACCCTAACCCTAACCCTAGAAGTTGCCGACCGCAGTTTCCGGCCACGGCCCCCCCTGGGTTCTGGCTAGGAAAGCAGGGGAAGGAGCCATGTCGGTGCAGTGTCGTGCTCCTCTTGGCAGGCCTTTGCAATCCCAATTATCCCTGGAGCTGTGGGCTTTCTGGTTCTCCGGACCCTAACCCTAACCCTAACCCTAGAAGTTGCCGACCGCGGTTTCCGGCCACGGCCCCCCCTGGGTTCTGGCTAGGAAAGCTGGGGAAGGAGCCATGTCTGTGCAGTGTCGTGCTCCTCTTGGCAGGCCTTTGCAATCCCAATTATCCCTGGAGCTGTTGGCTTTCTGGTTCTCCGGACCCTAACCCTAACCCTAACCCTAGAAGTTGCCGACCGTGGATTCCGGCCACGGCCCCCCCCGGGTTCTGGCTAGGAAAGCTGGGGAAGGACCCATGTCTGTGCAGTGTCATGCTCCTCTTGGCAGGCCTTTGCAATCCCAATTATCCCTGGAGCTGTGGGCTTTCTGGTTCTCCGGACCCTAACCCTAACCCTAACCCTAGAAGTTGCCGACCGCGGTTTTCGGCCACGGCCCCCCCTGGGTTCTGGCTAGGAAAGCAGGGGAAGGAGCCATGTCTGTGCAGTGTCGTGCTCCTCTTGGCAGGCCTTTGCAATCCCAATCATCCCTGGAGCTGTGGGCTATCTGGTTCTCCGGACCCCAACCCTAACCCTAACCCTAACCCTAGAAGTTGCCGACCGCGGTTTCCGGCCACGGCCCCCCCGGGGTTCTGGCTAGGAAAGCAGGGGAAGGAGCCATGTCTGTGCAGTGTCGTGCTCCTCTTGGCAGGCCTTTGCAATCCCAATTATCCCTGGAGCTGTGGGCTTTCTGGTTCTCCGGACCCTAACCCTAACCCTAACCCTAGAAGTTGCCGACCGCGGTTTCTGGCCACGGCCCCCCCTGGGTTCTGGCTAGGAAAGCTGGGGAAGGAGCCATGTCTGTGCAGTGTCGTGCTCCTCTTGGCAGGCCTTTGCAATCCCAATTATCCCTGGAGCTGTGGGCTTTCTGGTTCTCCGGACCCTAACCCTAACCCTAACCCTAACCCTAGAAGTTGCCGACCGCGGTTTCCGGCCACGGCCCCCCCTGGGTTCTGGCTAGGAAAGCTGGGGAAGGAGCCATGTCTCTGCAGTGTCGTGCTCCTCTTGGCAGGCCTTTGCAATCCCAATTATCCCTGGAGCTGTGGGCTTTCTGGTTCTCCGGACCCTAACCCTAACCCTAACCCTAGAAGTTGCCGACCGCGGTTTCCGGCCACGGCCCCCCCTGGGTTCTGGCTAGGAAAGCAGGGGAAGGAGCCATGTCTGTGCAGTGTCGTGCTCCTTTTGGCAGGCCTTTGCAATCCCAATTATCCCTGGAGCTGTGGGCTATCTGGTTCTCCGGACCCTAACCCTAACCCTAACCCTAGAAGTTGCCGACCGCGGTTTTCGGCCACGGCCCCCCCTGGGTTCTGGCTAGGAAAGCTGGGGAAGGAGCCATGTCTGTGCAGTGTCGTGCTCCTCTTGGCAGGCCTTTGCAATCCCAATTATCCCTGGAGCTGTGGGCTTTCTGGTTCTCCGGACCCTAACCCTAACCCTAACCCTAGAAGTTGCCGACCGCGGTTTCCGGCCACGGCCCCCCCTGGGTTCTGGCTAGGAAAGCAGGGGAAGGAGCCATGTCGGTGCAGTGTCGTGCTCCTCTTGGCAGGCCTTTGCAATCCCAATTATCCCTGGAGCTGTGGGCTTTCTGGTTCTCCGGACCCTAACCCTAACCCTAACCCTAGAAGTTGCCGACCGCGGTTTCCGGCCACGGCCCCCCCTGGGTTCTGGCTAGGAAAGCTGGGGAAGGAGCCATGTCTGTGCAGTGTCGTGCTCCTCTTGGCAGGCCTTTGCAATCCCAATTATCCCTGGAGCTGTGGGCTTTCTGGTTCTCCGGACCCTAACCCTAACCCTAACCCTAGAAGTTGCCGACCGCGGTTTCCGGCCACGGCCCCCCCTGGGTTCTGGCTAGGAAAGCAGGGGAAGGAGCCATGTCGGTGCAGTGTCGTGCTCCTCTTGGCAGGCCTTTGCAATCCCAATTATCCCTGGAGCTGTGGGCTTTCTGGTTCTCCGGACCCTAACCCTAACCCTAACCCTAACCCTAGAAGTTGCCGACCGCGGTTTCCGGCCACGCCCCCCCCCGGGTTCTGGCTAGGAAAGCTGGGGAAGGAGCCATGTCTGTGCAGTGTCGTGCTCCTCTTGGCAGGCCTTTGCAATCCCAATTATCCCTGGAGCTGTGGGCTTTCTGGTTCTCCGGACCCTAACCCTAACCCTAACCCTAGAAGTTGCCGACCGCGGTTTCCGGCCACGGCCCCCCCTGGGTTCTGGCTAGGAAAGCTGGGGAAGGAGCCATGTCTGTGCAGTGTCGTGCTCCTCTTGGCAGGCCTTTGCAATCCCAATTATCCCTGGAGCTGTGGGCTTTCTGGTTCTCCGGACCCTAACCCTAACCCTAACCCTAGAAGTTGCCGACCGCGGTTTCCGGCCACGGCCCCCCCTGGGTTCTGGCTAGGAAAGCAGGGGAAGGAGCCATGTCTGTGCAGTGTCGTGCTCCTCTTGGCAGGCCTTTGCAATCCCAATTATCCCTGGAGCTGTGGGCTATCTGGTTCTCCGGACCCTAACCCTAACCCTAACCCTAGAAGTTGCCAACCGCGGTTTCCGGCCACGGCCCCCCCGGGGTTCTGGCTAGGAAAGCAGGGGAAGGAGCCATGTCGGTGCAGTGTCGTGCTCCTCTTGGCAGGCCTTTGCAATCCCAATTATCCCTGGAGCTGTGGGCTTTCTGGTTCTCCGGACCCTAACCCTAACCCTAACCCTAGAAGTTGCCGACCGCGGTTTCCGGCCACGGCCCCCCCCTGGGTTCTGGCTAGGAAAGCTGGGGAAGGAGCCATGTCTGTGCAGTGTCGTGCTCCTCTTGGCAGGCCTTTGCAATCCCAATTATCCCTGGAGCTGTGGGCTTTCTGGCTCTCCGGACCCTAACCCTAACCCTAACCCTAGAAGTTGCTGACCATGGTTTCCGACCACGGCCCCCCCCGGGTTCTGGCTAGGAAAGCAGGGGAAGGAGCCATGTCTGTGCAGTGTCGTGCTCCTCTTGGCAGGCCTTTGCAATCCCAATTATCCCTGGAGCTGTGGGCTTTCTGGTTCTCCGGACCCTAACCCTAACCCTAACCCTAGAAGTTGCCGACCGCGGTTTCCGGCCACGGCCCCCCCTGGGTTCTGGCTAGGAAAGCTGGGGAAGGAGCCATGTCTGTGCAGTGTCGTGCTCCTCTTGGCAGGCCTTTGCAATCCCAATTATCCCTGGAGCTGTGGGCTTTCTGGTTCTCCGGACCCTAACCCTAACCCTAACCCTAGAAGTTGCCGACCACGGTTTCCGGCCACGGCCCCCCCTGGGTTCTGGCTAGGAAAGCAGGGGAAGGAGCCATGTCTGTGCAGTGTCGTGCTCCTCTTGGCAGGCCTTTGCAATCCCAATTATCCCTGGAGCTGTGGGCTATCTGGTTCTCCGGACCCTAACCCTAACCCTAACCCTAGAAGTTGCCGACCGCGGTTTCCGGCCACGGCCCCCCCTGGGTTCTGGCTAGGAAAGCAGGGGAAGGAGCCATATCTGTGCAGTGTCGTGCTCCTCTTGGCAGGCCTTTGCAATCCCAATTATCCCTGGAGCTGTGGGCTTTCTGGTTCTCCGGACCCTAACCCTAACCCTAACCCTAGAAGTTGCCGAGCGCGGTTTCCGGCCACGGCCCCCCCTGGGTTCTGGCTAGGAAAGCAGGGGAAGGAGCCATGTCTGTGCAGTGTCGTGCTCCTCTTGGCAGGCCTTTGCAATCCCAATCATCCCTGGAGCTGTGGGCTATCTGGTTCTCCGGACCCCAACCCTAACCCTAACCCTAACCCTCGAAGTTGCCGACCGCGGTTTCCGGCCACGGCCCCCCCTGGGTTCTGGCTAGGAAAGCAGGGGAAGGAGCCATGTCTGTGCAGTGTCGTGCTCCTCTTGGCAGGCCTTTGCAATCCCAATTATCCCTGGAGCTGTGGGCTTTCTGGTTCTCCGGACCCTAACCCTAACCCTAACCCTAGAAGTTGCCGACCGCGGTTTCTGGCCACGGCCCCCCCTGGGTTCTGGCTAGGAAAGCTGGGGAAGGAGCCATGTCTGTGCAGTGTCGTGCTCCTCTTGGCAGGCCTTTGCAATCCCAATTATCCCTGGAGCTGTGGGCTTTCTGGTTCTCCGGACCCTAACCCTAACCCTAACCCTAACCCTAGAAGTTGCCGACCGCGGTTTCCGGCCACGGCCCCCCCTGGGTTCTGGCTAGGAAAGCTGGGGAAGGAGCCATGTCTCTGCAGTGTCGTGCTCCTCTTGGCAGGCCTTTGCAATCCCAATTATCCCTGGAGCTGTGGGCTTTCTGGTTCTCCGGACCCTAACCCTAACCCTAACCCTAGAAGTTGCCGACCGCGGTTTCCGGCCACGGCCCCCCCTGGTTTCTGGCTAGGAAAGCTGGGGAAGGAGCCATGTCTGTGCAGTGTCGTGCTCCTCTTGGCAGGCCTTTGCAATCCCAATTATCCCTGGAGCTGTGGGCTTTCTGGTTCTCCGGACCCTAACCCTAACCCTAACCCTAGAAGTTGCCGACCGCGGTTTTCGGCCACGGCCCCCCCTGGGTTCTGGCTAGGAAAGCAGGGGAAGGAGCCATGTCTGTGCAGTGTCGTGCTCCTCTTGGCAGGCCTTTGCAATCCCAATCATCCCTGGAGCTGTGGGCTATCTGGTTCTCCGGACCCTAACCCTAACCCTAACCCTAACCCTAGAAGTTGCCGACCGCGGTTTCCGGCCACGGCCCCCCCTGGGTTCTGGCTAGGAAAGCTGGGGAAGGAGCCATGTCTGTGCAGTGTCGTGCTCCTCTTGGCAGGCCTTTGCAATCCCAATTATCCCTGGAGCTGTGGGCTTTCTGGTTCTCCGGACCCTAACCCTAACCCTAACCCTAGAAGTTGCCGACCGCGGTTTCCGGCCACGGCCCCCCCT
Organism: Rhynochetos jubatus; assembly: GCA_027574665.1. NCBI lineage: Eukaryota > Metazoa > Chordata > Aves > Eurypygiformes > Rhynochetidae > Rhynochetos > Rhynochetos jubatus. The sequence continues at coordinate 3,383,921 of CM050669.1, forward strand.
GGGTTCTGGCTAGGAAAGCAGGGGAAGGAGCCATGTCTGTGCAGTGTCGTGCTCCTTTTGGCAGGCCTTTGCAATCCCAATTATCCCTGGAGCTGTGGGCTTTCTGGTTCTCCGGACCCTAACCCTAACCCTAACCCTAGAAGTTGCCGACCGCGGTTTTCGGCCACGGCCCCCCCGGGTTCTGGCTAGGAAAGCAGGGGAAGGAGCCATGTCGGTGCAGTGTCGTGCTCCTCTTGGCAGGCCTTTGCAATCCCAATCATCCCTGGAGCTGTGGGCTTTCTGGTTCTCCGGACCCTAACCCTAACCCTAACCCTAGAAGTTGCCGACCGCGGTTTCCGGCCACGGCCCCCCCTGGGTTTTGGCTAGGAAAGCTGGGGAAGGAGCCATGTCTGTGCAGTGTCGTGCTCCTCTTGGCAGGCCTTTGCAATCCCAATTATCCCTGGAGCTGTGGGCTTTCTGGTTCTCCGGACCCTAAACCTAACCCTAACCCTAGAAGTTGCCGACCGCGGTTTCCGGCCATGGCCCCCCCTGGGTTCTGGCTAGGAAAGCTGGGGAAGGAGCCATGTCTGTGCAGTGTCGTGCTCCACTTGGCAGGCCTTTGCAATCCCAATTATCCCTGGAGCTGTGGGCTTTCTGGTTCTCCGGACCCTAACCCTAACCCTAACCCTAGAAGTTGCCGACCGTGGTTTTCGGCCACGGCCCCCCCTGGGTTCTGGCTAGGAAAGCTGGGGAAGGAGCCATGTCTGTGCAGTGTCGTGCTCCTCTTGGCAGGCCTTTGCAATCCCAATTATCCCTGGAGCTGTGGGCTTTCTGGTTCTCCGGACCCTAACCCTAACCCTAACCCTAGAAGTTGCCGACCGCGGTTTCCGGCCATGGCCCCCCCTGGGTTCTGGCTAGGAAAGCAGGGGAAGGAGCCATGTCTGTGCAGTGTCGTGCTCCTCTTGGCAGGCCTTTGCAATCCCAATTATCCCTGGAGCTGTGGGCTTTCTGGTTCTCCGGACCCTAACCCTAACCCTAACCCTAGAAATTGCCGACCGCGGTTTCCGGCCACGGCCCCCACGGGGTTCTGGCTAGGAAAGTAGGGGAAGGAGCCATGTCTGTGCAGTGTCGTGCTCCTCTTGGCAGGCCTTTGCAATCCCAATTATCCCTGGAGCTGTGGGCTTTCTGGTTCTCCGGACCCTAACCCTAACCCTAACCCTAGAAGTTGCCGACCGTGGTTTCCGGCCACGGCCGCCCCCGGGTTCTGGCTAGGAAAGCAGGGGAAGGAACCATGTCTGTGCAGTGTCGTGCTCCTCTTGGCAGGCCTTTGCAATCCCAATTATCCCTGGAGCTGTGGGCTTTCTGGTTCTCCGGACCCTAACCCTAACCCTAACCCTAGAAGTTGCTGACCGCGGTTTCCGGCCACGGCCCCCCCGGGGTTCTGGCTAGGAAAGCTGGGGAAGGAGCCATGTCTGTGCAGTGTCGTGCTCCTCTTGGCAGGCCTTTGCAATCCCAATTATCCCTGGAGCTGTGGGCTTTCTGGTTCTCCGGACCCTAACCCTAACCCTAACCCTAACCCTAGAAGTTGCCGACCACGGTTTCCGGCCACGGCCCCCCCGGGGTTCTGGCTAGGAAAGCAGGGGAAGGAGCCATGTCTGTGCAGTGTCGTGCTCCTCTTGGCAGGCCTTTGCAATCCCAATTATCCCTGGAGCTGTGGGCTTTCTGGTTCTCCGGACCCTAACCCTAACCCTAACCCTAGAAGTTGCCGACCGCGGTTTCCGGCCACGGCCCCCCCTGGGTTCTGGCTAGGAAAGCTGGGGAAGGAGCCATGTCTGTGCAGTGTCGTGCTACTCTTGGCAGGCCTTTGCAATCCCAATTATCCCTGGAGCTGTGGGCTTTCTGGTTCTCCGGACCCTAACCCTAACCCTAACCCTAGAAGTTGCCGACCGCGGTTTCCGGCCACGGCCCCCCCTGGGTTCTGGCTAGGAAAGCAGGGGAAGGAGCCATGTCGGTGCAGTGTCGTGCTCCTTTTGGCAGGCCTTTGCAATCCCAATTATCCCTGGAGCTGTGGGCTTTCTGGTTCTCCGGACCCTAACCCTAACCCTAGAAGTTGCCGACCGCGGTTTCCGGCCACGGCCCCCCCCGGGATCTGGCTAGGAAAGCAGGGGAAGGAGCCATGTCGGTGCAGTGTCGTGCTCCTCTTGGCAGGCCTTTGCAATCCCAATTATCCCTGGAGCTGTGGGCTTTCTGGTTCTCCGGACCCTAACCCTAACCCTAACCCTAGAAGTTGCCGACCGCGGTTTCCGGCCACGACCCCCCCTGGGTTCTGGCTAGGAAAGCTGGGGAAGGAGCCATGTCTGTGCAGTGTCGTGCTCCTCTTGGCAGGCCTTTGCAATCCCAATTATCCCTGGAGCTGTGGGCTTTCTGGTTCTCCGGACCCTAACCCTAACCCTAACCCTAGAAGTTGCCGACCGTGGTTTCCGGCCACGGCCCCCCCCGGGTTCTGGCTAGGAAAGCTGGGGAAGGAGCCATGTCTCTGCAGTGTCGTGCTCCTCTTGGCAGGCCTTTGCAATCCCAATTATCCCTGGAGCTGTGGGCTTTCTGGTTCTCCGGACCCTAACCCTAACCCTAACCCTAGAAGTTGCCGACCGCGGTTTCTGGGCATGGCGCCCCCTGGGTTCTGGCTAGGAAAGCTGGGGAAGGAGCCATGTCGGTGCAGTGTCGTGCTCCTCTTGGCAGGCCTTTGCAATCCCAATTATCCCTGGAGCTGTTGGCTTTCTGGTTCTCCGGACCCTAACCCTAACCCTAACCCTAGAAGTTGCCGACCGCAGTTTCCGGCCATGGCCCCCCCTGGGTTCTGGCTAGGAAAGCTGGGGAAGGAGCCATGTCTGTGCAGTGTCGTGCTCCTCTTGGCAGGCCTTTGCAATCCCAATTATCCCTGGAGCTGTGGGCTTTCTGGTTCTCCGGACCCTAAACCTAACCCTAACCCTAGAAGTTGCCGACCGCGGTTTCCGGCCATGGCCCCCCCTGGGTTCTGGCTAGGAAAGCAGGGGAAGGAGCCATGTCTGTGCAGTGTCGTGCTCCTTTTGGCAGGCCTTTGCAATCCCAATTATCCCTGGAGCTGTGGGCTTTCTGGTTCTCCGGACCCTAACCCTAACCCTAACCCTAGAAGTTGCCGACCGCGGTTTCCGGCCACGGCCCCCCCTGGGTTCTGGCTAGGAAAGCTGGGGAAGGAGCCATGTCTGTGCAGTGTCGTGCTCCTCTTGGCAGGCCTTTGCAATCCCAATTATCCCTGGAGCTGTGGGCTTCCTGGTTCTCCGGACCCTAACCCTAACCCTAACCCTAGAAGTTGCCGACCGTGGTTTCCGGCCACGGCCGCCCCCGGGTTCTGGCTAGGAAAGCAGGGGAAGGAACCATGTCTGTGCAGTGTCGTGCTCCTCTTGGCAGGCCTTTGCAATCCCAATTATCCCTGGAGCTGTGGGCTTTCTGGTTCTCCGGACCCTAACCCTAACCCTAACCCTAGAAGTTGCTGACCGCGGTTTCCGGCCACGGCCCCCCCTGGGTTCTGGCTAGGAAAGCTGGGGAAGGAGCCATGTCTGTGCAGTGTCGTGCTCCTCTTGGCAGGCCTTTGCAATCCCAATTATCCCTGGAGCTGTGGGCTTTCTGGTTCTCCGGACCCTAACCCTAACCCTAACCCTAACCCTAGAAGTTGCCGACCGCGGTTTCCGGCCACGGCCCCCCCTGGGTTCTGGCTAGGAAAGCTGGGAAAGGAGCCATGTCTGTGCAGTATCGTGCTCCTCTTGGCAGGCCTTTGCAATCCCAATTATCCCTGGAGCTGTGGGCTTTCTGGTTCTCCGGACCCTAACCCTAACCCTAACCCTAGAAGTTGCCGACCGCGGTTTCCGGCCACGGCCCCCCCTGGGTTCTGGCTAGGAAAGCTGGGGAAGGAGCCATGTCTGTGCAGTGTCGTGCTCCTCTTGGCAGGCCTTTGCAATCCCAATTATCCCTGGAGCTGTGGGCTTTCTGGTTCTCCGGACCCTAACCCTAACCCTAACCCTAGAAGTTGCCGACCGCAGTTTCCGGCCACGGCCCCCCCTGGGTTCTGGCTAGGAAAGCAGGGGAAGGAGCCATGTCTGTGCAGTGTCGTGCTCCTTTTGGCAGGCCTTTCAATCCCAATTATCCGTGGAGCTGTGGGCTTTCTGGTTCTCCGGACCCTAACCCTAACCCTAACCCTAGAAGTTGCCGACCGCGGTTTCCGGCCACGGCCCCCCCTGGGTTCTGGCTAGGAAAGCTGGGGAAGGAGCCATGTCTGTGCAGTGTCGTGCTCCTCTTGGCAGGCCTTTGCAATCCCAATTATCCCTGGAGCTGTGGGCTTTCTGGTTCTCCGGACCCTAACCCTAACCCTAACCCTAGAAGTTGCCGACCGCGGTTTCCGGCCACGGCCCCCCCTGGGTTCTGGCTAGGAAAGCAGGGGAAGGAGCCATGTCTGTGCAGTGTCGTGCTCCTCTTGGCAGGCCTTTGCAATCCCAATTATCCCTGGAGCTGTGGGCTTTCTGGTTCTCCCGACCCTAACCCTAACCCTAACCCTAGAAGTTGCCGACCGCGGTTTCCGGCCACGGCCCCCCCTGGGTTCTGGCTAGGAAAGCTGGGGAAGGAGCCATGTTGGTGCAGTGTCGTGCTCCTCTTGGCAGGCCTTTGCAATCCCAATTATCCCTGGAGCTGTGGGCTTTCTGGTTCTCCGGACCCTAACCCTAACCCTAACCCTAGAAGTTGCCGACCACGGTTTCCGGCCACGGCCCCCCCTGGGTTCTGGCTAGGAAAGCAGGGGAAGGAGCCATGTCGGTGCAGTGTCGTGCTCCTCTTGGCAGGCCTTTGCAATCCCAATTATCCCTGGAGCTGTGGGCTTTCTGGTTCTCCCGACCCTAACCCTAACCCTAACCCTAGAAGTTGCCGACCGCGGTTTCCGGCCACGGCCCCCCCTGGGTTCTGGCTAGGAAAGCTGGGGAAGGAGCCATGTTGGTGCAGTGTCGTGCTCCTCTTGGCAGGCCTTTGCAATCCCAATTATCCCTGGAGCTGTGGGCTTTCTGGTTCTCCGGACCCTAACCCTAACCCTAACCCTAGAAGTTGCCGACCACGGTTTCCGGCCACGGCCCCCCCTGGGTTCTGGCTAGGAAAGCAGGGGAAGGAGCCATGTCGGTGCAGTGTCGTGCTCCTCTTGGCAGGCCTTTGCAATCCCAAATATCCCTGGAGCTGTGGGCTTTCTGGTTCTCCGGACCCTAACCCTAACCCTAACCCTAGAAGTTGCCGACCGCGGTTTCCGGCCACGGCCCCCCCTGGGTTCTGGCTAGGAAAGCAGGGGAAGGAGCCATGTCGGTGCAGTGTCGTGCTCCTTTTGGCAGGCCTTTGCAATCCCAATTATCCCTGGAGCTGTGGGCTTTCTGGTTCTCCGGACCCTAACCCTAACCCTAGAAGTTGCCGACCGCGGTTTCCGGCCACGGCCCCCCCCGGGATCTGGCTAGGAAAGCAGGGGAAGGAGCCATGTCGGTGCAGTGTCGTGCTCCTCTTGGCAGGCCTTTGCAATCCCAATTATCCCTGGAGCTGTGGGCTTTCTGGTTCTCCGGACCCTAACCCTAACCCTAACCCTAGAAGTTGCCGACCGCGGTTTCCGGCCACGACCCCCCCTGGGTTCTGGCTAGGAAAGCAGGGGAAGGAGCCATGTCTGTGCAGTGTCGTGCTCCTCTTGGCAGGCCTTTGCAATCCCAATTATCCCTGGAGCTGTGGGCTTTCTGGTTCTCCGGACCCTAACCCTAACCCTAACCCTAGAAGTTGCCGACCGTGGTTTCCGGCCACGGCCCCCCCCGGGTTCTGGCTAGGAAAGCTGGGGAAGGAGCCATGTCTCTGCAGTGTCGTGCTCCTCTTGGCAGGCCTTTGCAATCCCAATTATCCCTGGAGCTGTGGGCTTTCTGGTTCTCCGGACCCTAACCCTAACCCTAACCCTAGAAGTTGCCGACCGCGGTTTCTGGGCATGGCGCCCCCTGGGTTCTGGCTAGGAAAGCTGGGGAAGGAGCCATGTCGGTGCAGTGTCGTGCTCCTCTTGGCAGGCCTTTGCAATCCCAATTATCCCTGGAGCTGTTGGCTTTCTGGTTCTCCGGACCCTAACCCTAACCCTAACCCTAGAAGTTGCCGACCGCAGTTTCCGGCCATGGCCCCCCCTGGGTTCTGGCTAGGAAAGCTGGGGAAGGAGCCATGTCTGTGCAGTGTCGTGCTCCTCTTGGCAGGCCTTTGCAATCCCAATTATCCCTGGAGCTGTGGGCTTTCTGGTTCTCCGGACCCTAAACCTAACCCTAACCCTAGAAGTTGCCGACCGCGGTTTCCGGCCATGGCCCCCCCTGGGTTCTGGCTAGGAAAGCAGGGGAAGGAGCCATGTCTGTGCAGTGTCGTGCTCCTTTTGGCAGGCCTTTGCAATCCCAATTATCCCTGGAGCTGTGGGCTTTCTGGTTCTCCGGACCCTAACCCTAACCCTAACCCTAGAAGTTGCCGACCGCGGTTTCCGGCCACGGCCCCCCCTGGGTTCTGGCTAGGAAAGCTGGGGAAGGAGCCATGTCTGTGCAGTGTCGTGCTCCTCTTGGCAGGCCTTTGCAATCCCAATTATCCCTGGAGCTGTGGGCTTCCTGGTTCTCCGGACCCTAACCCTAACCCTAACCCTAGAAGTTGCCGACCGTGGTTTCCGGCCACGGCCGCCCCCGGGTTCTGGCTAGGAAAGCAGGGGAAGGAACCATGTCTGTGCAGTGTCGTGCTCCTCTTGGCAGGCCTTTGCAATCCCAATTATCCCTGGAGCTGTGGGCTTTCTGGTTCTCCGGACCCTAACCCTAACCCTAACCCTAGAAGTTGCTGACCGCGGTTTCCGGCCACGGCCCCCCCTGGGTTCTGGCTAGGAAAGCTGGGGAAGGAGCCATGTCTGTGCAGTGTCGTGCTCCTCTTGGCAGGCCTTTGCAATCCCAATTATCCCTGGAGCTGTGGGCTTTCTGGTTCTCCGGACCCTAACCCTAACCCTAACCCTAACCCTAGAAGTTGCCGACCGCGGTTTCCGGCCACGGCCCCCCCTGGGTTCTGGCTAGGAAAGCTGGGAAAGGAGCCATGTCTGTGCAGTATCGTGCTCCTCTTGGCAGGCCTTTGCAATCCCAATTATCCCTGGAGCTGTGGGCTTTCTGGTTCTCCGGACCCTAACCCTAACCCTAACCCTAGAAGTTGCCGACCGCGGTTTCCGGCCACGGCCCCCCCTGGGTTCTGGCTAGGAAAGCTGGGGAAGGAGCCATGTCTGTGCAGTGTCGTGCTCCTCTTGGCAGGCCTTTGCAATCCCAATTATCCCTGGAGCTGTGGGCTTTCTGGTTCTCCGGACCCTAACCCTAACCCTAACCCTAGAAGTTGCCGACCGCAGTTTCCGGCCACGGCCCCCCCTGGGTTCTGGCTAGGAAAGCAGGGGAAGGAGCCATGTCTGTGCAGTGTCGTGCTCCTTTTGGCAGGCCTTTCAATCCCAATTATCCGTGGAGCTGTGGGCTTTCTGGTTCTCCGGACCCTAACCCTAACCCTAACCCTAGAAGTTGCCGACCGCGGTTTCCGGCCACGGCCCCCCCTGGGTTCTGGCTAGGAAAGCTGGGGAAGGAGCCATGTCTGTGCAGTGTCGTGCTCCTCTTGGCAGGCCTTTGCAATCCCAATTATCCCTGGAGCTGTGGGCTTTCTGGTTCTCCGGACCCTAACCCTAACCCTAACCCTAGAAGTTGCCGACCGCGGTTTCCGGCCACGGCCCCCCCTGGGTTCTGGCTAGGAAAGCAGGGGAAGGAGCCATGTCTGTGCAGTGTCGTGCTCCTCTTGGCAGGCCTTTGCAATCCCAATTATCCCTGGAGCTGTGGGCTTTCTGGTTCTCCCGACCCTAACCCTAACCCTAACCCTAGAAGTTGCCGACCGCGGTTTCCGGCCACGGCCCCCCCTGGGTTCTGGCTAGGAAAGCTGGGGAAGGAGCCATGTTGGTGCAGTGTCGTGCTCCTCTTGGCAGGCCTTTGCAATCCCAATTATCCCTGGAGCTGTGGGCTTTCTGGTTCTCCGGACCCTAACCCTAACCCTAACCCTAGAAGTTGCCGACCACGGTTTCCGGCCACGGCCCCCCCTGGGTTCTGGCTAGGAAAGCAGGGGAAGGAGCCATGTCGGTGCAGTGTCGTGCTCCTCTTGGCAGGCCTTTGCAATCCCAATTATCCCTGGAGCTGTGGGCTTTCTGGTTCTCCCGACCCTAACCCTAACCCTAACCCTAGAAGTTGCCGACCGCGGTTTCCGGCCACGGCCCCCCCTGGGTTCTGGCTAGGAAAGCTGGGGAAGGAGCCATGTCTGTGCAGTGTCGTGCTCCTCTTGGCAGGCCTTTGCAATCCCAATTATCCCTGGAGCTGTGGGCTTTCTGGTTCTCCGGACCCTAACCCTAACCCTAACCCTAGAAGTTGCCGACCACGGTTTCCGGCCACGGCCCCCCCTGGGTTCTGGCTAGGAAAGCAGGGGAAGGAGCCATGTCGGTGCAGTGTCGTGCTCCTCTTGGCAGGCCTTTGCAATCCCAAATATCCCTGGAGCTGTGGGCTTTCTGGTTCTCCGGACCCTAACCCTAACCCTAACCCTAGAAGTTGCCGACCGCGGTTTCCGGCCACGGCCCCCCCCGGGGTTCTGGCTAGGAAAGCTGGAGAAGGAGCCATGTCTGTGCAGTGTCGTGCTCCTCTTGGCAGGCCTTTGCAATCCCAATTATCCCTGGAGCTGTGGGCTTTCTGGTTCTCCGGACCCTAACCCTAACCCTAACCCTAGAAGTTGCCGACCGCAGTTTCCGGCCACGGCCCCCCCTGGGTTCTGGCTAGGAAAGCAGGGGAAGGAGCCATGTCTGTGCAGTGTCGTGCTCCTTTTGGCAGGCCTTTCAATCCCAATTATCCGTGGAGCTGTGGGCTTTCTGGTTCTCCGGACCCTAACCCTAACCCTAACCCTAGAAGTTGCCGACCGTGGTTTTCGGCCACGGCCCCCCCTGGGTTCTGGCTAGGAAAGCTGGGGAAGGAGCCATGTCTGTGCAGTGTCGTGCTCCTCTTGGCAGGCCTTTGCAATCCCAATTATCCCTGGAGCTGTGGGCTTTCTGGTTCTCCGGACCCTAACCCTAACCCTAACCCTAGAAGTTGCCGACCGCGGTTTCTGGGCATGGCCCCCCCTGGGTTCTGGCTAGGAAAGCTGGGGAAGGAGCCATGTCTGTGCAGTGTCGTGCTCCTCTTGGCAGGCCTTTGCAATCCCAATTATCCCTGGAGCTGTGGGCTTTCTGGTTCTCCGGACCCTAACCCTAACCCTAACCCTAGAAGTTGCCGACCGCGGTTTCCGGCCACGGCCCCCCCTGGGTTCTGGCTAGGAAAGCTGGGGAAGGAGCCATGTTGGTGCAGTGTCGTGCTCCTCTTGGCAGGCCTTTGCAATCCCAATTATCCCTGGAGCTGTGGGCTTTCTGGTTCTCCGGACCCTAACCCTAACCCTAACCCTAGAAGTTGCCGACCGCGGTTTCCGGCCACGGCCCCCCCAGGGTTCTGGCTAGGAAAGCAGGGGAAGGAGCCATGTCGGTGCAGTGTCGTGCTCCTCTTGGCAGGCCTTTGCAATCCCAATTATCCCTGGAGCTGTGGGCTTTCTGGTTCTCCGGACCCTAACCCTAACCCTAACCCTAGAAGTTGCCGACCGCGGTTTCCGGCCACGGCCCCCCCTGGGTTCTGGCTAGGAAAGCTGGGGAAGGAGCCATGTTGGTGCAGTGTCGTGCTCCTCTTGGCAGGCCTTTGCAATCCCAATTATCCCTGGAGCTGTGGGCTTTCTGGTTCTCCGGACCCTAACCCTAACCCTAGAAGTTGCCGACCGCGGTTTCCGGCCACGGCCCCCCCTGGGTTCTGGCTAGGAAAGCTGGGGAAGGAGCCATGTTGGTGCAGTGTCGTGCTCCTCTTGGCAGGCCTTTGCAATCCCAATTATCCCTGGAGCTGTGGGCTTTCTGGTTCTCCGGACCCTAACCCTAACCCTAACCCTAGAAGTTGCCGACCGCGGTTTCCGGCCACGGCCCCCCCTGGGTTCTGGCTAGGAAAGCTGGGGAAGGAGCCATGTCTGTGCAGTGTCGTGCTCCTCTTGGCAGGCCTTTGCAATCCCAATTATCCCTGGAGCTGTGGGCTTTCTGGTTCTCCGGACCCTAACCCTAACCCTAACCCTAGAAGTTGCCGACCGCGGTTTCTGGGCATGGCCCCCCCGGGTTCTGGCTAGGAAAGCTGGGGAAGGAGCCATGTCTGTGCAGTGTCGTGCTCCACTTGGCAGGCCTTTGCAATCCCAATTATCCCTGGAGCTGTGGGCTTTCTGGTTCTCCGGACCCTAACCCTAACCCTAACCCTAGAAGTTGCCGAGCGCGGTTTCCGGCCACGGCCCCCGCTGGGTTCTGGCTAGGAAAGCAGGGGAAGGAGCCATGTCTGTGCAGTGTCGTGCTCCTCTTGGCAGGCCTTTGCAATCCCAATTATCCCTGGAGCTGTGGGCTTTCTGGTTCTCCGGACCCTAACCCTAACCCTAGAAGTTGCCGACCGCGGTTTCCGGCCACGGCCCCCCCTGGGTTCTGGCTAGGAAAGCTGGGGAAGGAGCCATGTTGGTGCAGTGTCGTGCTCCTCTTGGCAGGCCTTTGCAATCCCAATTATCCCTGGAGCTGTGGGCTTTCTGGTTCTCCGGACCCTAACCCTAACCCTAACCCTAGAAGTTGCCGACCGCGGTTTCCGGCCACGGCCCCCCCTGGGTTCTGGCTAGGAAAGCAGGGGAAGGAGCCATGTCTGTGCAGTGTCGTGCTCCTCTTGGCAGGCCTTTGCAATCCCAATTATCCCTGGAGCTGTGGGCTTTCTGGTTCTCCGGACCCTAACCCTAACCCTAACCCTAGAAGTTGCCGACCGCGGTTTCCGGCCACGGCCCCCCCTGGGTTCTGGCTAGGAAAGCTGGGGAAGGAGCCATGTCTGTGCAGTGTCGTGCTCCTCTTGGCAGGCCTTTGCAATCCCAATTATCCCTGGAGCTGTGGGCTTTCTGGTTCTCCGGACCCTAACCCTAACCCTAACCCTAGAAGTTGCCGACCGCGGTTTCTGGGCATGGCCCCCCCGGGTTCTGGCTAGGAAAGCTGGGGAAGGAGCCATGTCTGTGCAGTGTCGTGCTCCACTTGGCAGGCCTTTGCAATCCCAATTATCCCTGGAGCTGTGGGCTTTCTGGTTCTCCGGACCCTAACCCTAACCCTAACCCTAGAAGTTGCCGAGCGCGGTTTCCGGCCACGGCCCCCCCTGGGTTCTGGCTAGGAAAGCAGGGGAAGGAGCCATGTCTGTGCAGTGTCGTGCTCCTCTTGGCAGGCCTTTGCAATCCCAATTATCCCTGGAGCTGTGGGCTTTCTGGTTCTCCGGACCCTAACCCTAACCCTAACCCTAGAAGTTGCCGACCGCGGTTTCTGGCCACGGCCCCCCCTGGGTTCTGGCTAGGAAAGCAGGGGAAGGAGCCATGTCTGTGCAGTGTCGTGCTCCTCTTGGCAGGCCTTTGCAATCCCAATTATCCCTGGAGCTGTGGGCTTTCTGGTTCTCCGGACCCTAACCCTAACCCTAACCCTAGAAGTTGCCAACCGTGGATTCCGGCCACGGCCCCCCCTGGGTTCTGGCTAGGAAAGCTGGGGAAGGAGCCATGTCGGTGCAGTGTCGTGCTCCTCTTGGCAGGCCTTTGCAATCCCAATTATCCCTGGAGCTGTGGGCTTTCTGGTTCTCCGGACCCTAACCCTAACCCTAACCCTAGAAGTTGCCGACCGCGGTTTCTGGGCATGGCCCCCCCTGGGTTCTGGCTAGGAAAGCTGGGGAAGGAGCCATGTCGGTGCAGTGTTGTGCTCCTCTTGGCAGGCCTTTGCAATCCCAATTATCCCTGGAGCTGTGGGCTTTCTGGTTCTCCGGACCCTAACCCTAACCCTAACCCTAGAAGTTGCCGACCACGGTTTCCGGCCACGGCCCCCCCTGGGTTCTGGCTAGGAAAGCAGGGGAAGGAGCCATGTCGGTGCAGTGTCGTGCTCCTCTTGGCAGGCCTTTGCAATCCCAATTATCCCTGGAGCTGTGGGCTTTCTGGTTCTCCGGACACTAACCCTAACCCTAACCCTAGAAGTTGCCGACCGTGGATTCCGGCCACGGCCCCCCCTGGGTTCTGGCTAGGAAAGCTGGGGAAGGAGCCATGTCTGTGCAGTGTCGTGCTCCTCTTGGCAGGCCTTTGCAATCCCAATTATCCCTGGAGCTGTGGGCTTTCTGGTTCTCCGGACCCTAACCCTAACCCTAACCCTAGAAGTTGCCGACCGCGGTTTCCGGCCACGGCCCCCCCTGGGTTCTGGCTAGGAAAGCTGGGGAAGGAGCCATGTCTGTGCAGTGTCGTGCTCCTCTTGGCAGGCCTTTGCAATCCCAATTATCCCTGGAGCTGTGGGCTTTCTGGTTCTCCGGACCCTAACCCTAACCCTAACCCTAGAAGTTGCCGACCGCGGTTTCCGGCCACGGCCCCCCCTGGGTTCTGGCTAGGAAAGCTGGGGAAGGAGCCATGTTGGTGCAGTGTCGTGCTCCTCTTGGCAGGCCTTTGCAATCCCAATTATCCCTGGAGCTGTGGGCTTTCTGGTTCTCCGGACCCTAACCCTAACCCTAACCCTAGAAGTTGCCGACCGCGGTTTCCGGCCACGGCCCCCCCCGGGGTTCTGGCTAGGAAAGCTGGAGAAGGAGCCATGTCTGTGCAGTGTCGTGCTCCTCTTGGCAGGCCTTTGCAATCCCAATTATCCCTGGAGCTGTGGGCTTTCTGGTTCTCCGGACCCTAACCCTAACCCTAACCCTAGAAGTTGCCGACCGCAGTTTCCGGCCACGGCCCCCCCTGGGTTCTGGCTAGGAAAGCAGGGGAAGGAGCCATGTCTGTGCAGTGTCGTGCTCCTTTTGGCAGGCCTTTCAATCCCAATTATCCGTGGAGCTGTGGGCTTTCTGGTTCTCCGGACCCTAACCCTAACCCTAACCCTAGAAGTTGCCGACCGTGGATTCCGGCCACGGCCCCCCCTGGGTTCTGGCTAGGAAAGCAGGGGAAGGAGCCATGTCTGTGCAGTGTCGTGCTCCTCTTGGCAGGCCTTTGCAATCCCAATTATCCCTGGAGCTGTGGGCTTTCTGGTTCTCCGGACCCTAACCCTAACCCTAACCCTAGAAGTTGCCGACCGCGGTTTCTGGGCATGGCCCCCCCTGGGTTCTGGCTAGGAAAGCTGGGGAAGGAGCCATGTCTGTGCAGTGTCGTGCTCCTCTTGGCAGGCCTTTGCAATCCCAATTATCCCTGGAGCTGTGGGCTTTCTGGTTCTCCGGACCCTAACCCTAACCCTAACCCTAGAAGTTGCCGACCGCGGTTTCCGGCCACGGCCCCCCCTGGGTTCTGGCTAGGAAAGCTGGGGAAGGAGCCATGTTGGTGCAGTGTCGTGCTCCTCTTGGCAGGCCTTTGCAATCCCAATTATCCCTGGAGCTGTGGGCTTTCTGGTTCTCCGGACCCTAACCCTAACCCTAACCCTAGAAGTTGCCGACCGCGGTTTCCGGCCACGGCCCCCCCAGGGTTCTGGCTAGGAAAGCAGGGGAAGGAGCCATGTCGGTGCAGTGTCGTGCTCCTCTTGGCAGGCCTTTGCAATCCCAATTATCCCTGGAGCTGTGGGCTTTCTGGTTCTCCGGACCCTAACCCTAACCCTAACCCTAGAAGTTGCCGACCGCGGTTTCCGGCCACGGCCCCCCCTGGGTTCTGGCTAGGAAAGCTGGGGAAGGAGCCATGTTGGTGCAGTGTCGTGCTCCTCTTGGCAGGCCTTTGCAATCCCAATTATCCCTGGAGCTGTGGGCTTTCTGGTTCTCCGGACCCTAACCCTAACCCTAACCCTAGAAGTTGCCGACCGCGGTTTCCGGCCACGGCCCCCCCTGGGTTCTGGCTAGGAAAGCAGGGGAAGGAGCCATGTCGGTGCAGTGTCGTGCTCCTCTTGGCAGGCCTTTGCAATCCCAATTATCCCTGGAGCTGTGGGCTTTCTGGTTCTCCGGACCCTAACCCTAACCCTAACCCTAGAAGTTGCCGACCGCGGTTTCCGGCCACGGCCCCCCCTGGGTTCTGGCTAGGAAAGCAGGGGAAGGAGCCATGTCTGTGCAGTGTCGTGCTCCTCTTGGCAGGCCTTTGCAATCCCAATTATCCCTGGAGCTGTGGGCTTTCTGGTTCTCCGGACCCTAACCCTAACCCTAACCCTAGAAGTTGCCGACCGCGGTTTCCGGCCACGGCCCCCCCTGGGTTCTGGCTAGGAAAGCTGGGGAAGGAGCCATGTCTGTGCAGTGTCGTGCTCCTCTTGGCAGGCCTTTGCAATCCCAATTATCCCTGGAGCTGTGGGCTTTCTGGTTCTCCGGACCCTAACCCTAACCCTAACCCTAGAAGTTGCCGACCGCGGTTTCTGGGCATGGCCCCCCCGGGTTCTGGCTAGGAAAGCTGGGGAAGGAGCCATGTCTGTGCAGTGTCGTGCTCCACTTGGCAGGCCTTTGCAATCCCAATTATCCCTGGAGCTGTGGGCTTTCTGGTTCTCCGGACCCTAACCCTAACCCTAACCCTAGAAGTTGCCGAGCGCGGTTTCCGGCCACGGCCCCCCCTGGGTTCTGGCTAGGAAAGCAGGGGAAGGAGCCATGTCTGTGCAGTGTCGTGCTCCTCTTGGCAGGCCTTTGCAATCCCAATTATCCCTGGAGCTGTGGGCTTTCTGGTTCTCCGGACCCTAACCCTAACCCTAACCCTAGAAGTTGCCAACCGTGGATTCCGGCCACGGCCCCCCCTGGGTTCTGGCTAGGAAAGCTGGGGAAGGAGCCATGTCGGTGCAGTGTCGTGCTCCTCTTGGCAGGCCTTTGCAATCCAAATTATCCCTGGAGCTGTGGGCTTTCTGGTTCTCCGGACCCTAACCCTAACCCTAACCCTAGAAGTTGCCGACCGCGGTTTCTGGGCATGGCCCCCCCTGGGTTCTGGCTAGGAAAGCTGGGGAAGGAGCCATGTCGGTGCAGTGTCGTGCTCCTCTTGGCAGGCCTTTGCAATCCCAATTATCCCTGGAGCTGTGGGCTTTCTGGTTCTCCGGACCCTAACCCTAACCCTAACCCTAGAAGTTGCCGACCGCGGTTTCCGGCCACGGCCCCCCCTGGGTTCTGGCTAGGAAAGCTGGGGAAGGAGCCATGTCGGTGCAGTGTCGTGCTCCTCTTGGCAGGCCTTTGCAATCCCAATTATCCCTGGAGCTGTGGGCTTTCTGGTTCTCCGGACACTAACCCTAACCCTAACCCTAGAAGTTGCCGACCGTGGATTCCGGCCACGGCCCCCCCTGGGTTCTGGCTAGGAAAGCTGGGGAAGGAGCCATGTCTGTGCAGTGTCGTGCTCCTCTTGGCAGGCCTTTGCAATCCCAATTATCCCTGGAGCTGTGGGCTTTCTGGTTCTCCGGACCCTAACCCTAACCCTAACCCTAGAAGTTGCCGACCGCGGTTTCCGGCCACGGCCCCCCCTGGGTTCTGGCTAGGAAAGCTGGGGAAGGAGCCATGTTGGTGCAGTGTCGTGCTCCTCTTGGCAGGCCTTTGCAATCCCAATTATCCCTGGAGCTGTGGGCTTTCTGGTTCTCCGGACCCTAACCCTAACCCTAACCCTAGAAGTTGCCGACCGCGGTTTCTGGCCACGGCCCCCCCAGGGTTCTGGCTAGGAAAGCTGGAGAAGGAGCCATGTCTGTGCAGTGTCGTGCTCCTCTTGGCAGGCCTTTGCAATCCCAATTATCCCTGGAGCTGTGGGCTTTCTGGTTCTCCGGACCCTAACCCTAACCCTAACCCTAGAAGTTGCCGACCGCAGTTTCCGGCCACGGCCCCCCCTGGGTTCTGGCTAGGAAAGCAGGGGAAGGAGCCATGTCGGTGCAGTGTCGTGCTCCTCTTGGCAGGCCTTTGCAATCCCAATTATCCCTGGAGCTGTGGGCTTTCTGGTTCTCCGGACCCTAACCCTAACCCTAACCCTAGAAGTTGCCGACCGCGGTTTCTGGGCATGGCCCCCCCGGGTTCTGGCTAGGAAAGCTGGGGAAGGAGCCATGTCTGTGCAGTGTCGTGCTCCACTTGGCAGGCCTTTGCAATCCCAATTATCCCTGGAGCTGTGGGCTTTCTGGTTCTCCGGACCCTAACCCTAACCCTAACCCTAGAAGTTGCCGACCGTGGTTTCCGGCCACGGCCCCCCCCGGGTTCTGGCTAGGAAAGCTGGGGAAGGAGCCATGTCTGTGCAGTGTCGTGCTCCTCTTGGCAGGCCTTTGCAATCCCAATTATCCCTGGAGCTGTGGGCTTTCTGGTTCTCCGGACCCTAACCCTAACCCTAACCCTAGAAGTTGCCGACCGCGGTTTCCGGCCACGGCCCCCCCTGGGTTCTGGCTAGGAAAGCTGGGGAAGGAGCCATGTCGGTGCAGTGTCGTGCTCCTCTTGGCAGGCCTTTGCAATCCCAATTATCCCTGGAGCTGTGGGCTTTCTGGTTCTCCGGACCCTAACCCTAACCCTAACCCTAGAAGTTGCC
The DNA here is from genome assembly GCA_027574665.1 of Rhynochetos jubatus. NCBI lineage: Eukaryota > Metazoa > Chordata > Aves > Eurypygiformes > Rhynochetidae > Rhynochetos > Rhynochetos jubatus. The sequence goes on from CM050669.1 coordinate 3,400,517, forward strand.
GACCGCAGTTTCCGGCCACGGCCCCCCCTGGGTTCTGGCTAGGAAAGCTGGGGAAGGAGCCATGTCTGTGCAGTGTCGTGCTCCTCTTGGCAGGCCTTTGCAATCCCAATTATCCCTGGAGCTGTGGGCTTTCTGGTTCTCCGGACCCTAACCCTAACCCTAACCCTAGAAGTTGCCGACCGCGGTTTCCGGCCACGGCCCCCCCTGGGTTCTGGCTAGGAAAGCTGGGGAAGGAGCCATGTCTGTGCAGTGTCGTGCTCCTCTTGGCAGGCCTTTGCAATCCCAATTATCCCTGGAGCTGTGGGCTTTCTGGTTCTCCGGACCCTAACCCTAACCCTAACCCTAGAAGTTGCCGACCGCGGTTTCTGGGCATGGCCCCCCCGGGTTCTGGCTAGGAAAGCTGGGGAAGGAGCCATGTCTGTGCAGTGTCGTGCTCCACTTGGCAGGCCTTTGCAATCCCAATTATCCCTGGAGCTGTGGGCTTTCTGGTTCTCCGGACCCTAACCCTAACCCTAACCCTAGAAGTTGCCGAGCGCGGTTTCCGGCCACGGCCCCCCCTGGGTTCTGGCTAGGAAAGCAGGGGAAGGAGCCATGTCTGTGCAGTGTCGTGCTCCTCTTGGCAGGCCTTTGCAATCCCAATTATCCCTGGAGCTGTGGGCTTTCTGGTTCTCCGGACCCTAACCCTAACCCTAACCCTAGAAGTTGCCGACCGCGGTTTCTGGCCACGGCCCCCCCTGGGTTCTGGCTAGGAAAGCAGGGGAAGGAGCCATGTCTGTGCAGTGTCGTGCTCCTTTTGGCAGGCCTTTCAATCCCAATTATCCGTGGAGCTGTGGGCTTTCTGGTTCTCCGGACCCTAACCCTAACCCTAACCCTAGAAGTTGCCGACCGTGGATTCCGGCCACGGCCCCCCCTGGGTTCTGGCTAGGAAAGCAGGGGAAGGAGCCATGTCGGTGCAGTGTCGTGCTCCTCTTGGCAGGCCTTTGCAATCCCAATTATCCCTGGAGCTGTGGGCTTTCTGGTTCTCCGGACCCTAACCCTAACCCTAACCCTAGAAGTTGCCGACCGCGGTTTCTGGGCATGGCCCCCCCTGGGTTCTGGCTAGGAAAGCAGGGGAAGGAGCCATGTCGGTGCAGTGTCGTGCTCCTCTTGGCAGGCCTTTGCAATCCCAATTATCCCTGGAGCTGTGGGCTTTCTGGTTCTCCGGACCCTAACCCTAACCCTAACCCTAGAAGTTGCCGACCGCAGTTTCCGGCCACGGCCCCCCCTGGGTTCTGGCTAGGAAAGCAGGGGAAGGAGCCATGTCTGTGCAGTGTCGTGCTCCTTTTGGCAGGCCTTTCAATCCCAATTATCCGTGGAGCTGTGGGCTTTCTGGTTCTCCGGACCCTAACCCTAACCCTAACCCTAGAAGTTGCCGACCGCGGTTTCCGGCCACGGCCCCCCCTGGGTTCTGGCTAGGAAAGCTGGGGAAGGAGCCATGTCTGTGCAGTGTCGTGCTCCTCTTGGCAGGCCTTTGCAATCCCAATTATCCCTGGAGCTGTGGGCTTTCTGGTTCTCCGGACCCTAACCCTAACCCTAACCCTAGAAGTTGCCGACCGCGGTTTCCGGCCACGGCCCCCCCTGGGTTCTGGCTAGGAAAGCAGGGGAAGGAGCCATGTCTGTGCAGTGTCGTGCTCCTCTTGGCAGGCCTTTGCAATCCCAATTATCCCTGGAGCTGTGGGCTTTCTGGTTCTCCGGACCCTAACCCTAACCCTAACCCTAGAAGTTGCCGACCGCGGTTTCCGGCCACGGCCCCCCCTGGGTTCTGGCTAGGAAAGCTGGGGAAGGAGCCATGTTGGTGCAGTGTCGTGCTCCTCTTGGCAGGCCTTTGCAATCCCAATTATCCCTGGAGCTGTGGGCTTTCTGGTTCTCCGGACCCTAACCCTAACCCTAACCCTAGAAGTTGCCGACCACGGTTTCCGGCCACGGCCCCCCCTGGGTTCTGGCTAGGAAAGCAGGGGAAGGAGCCATGTCGGTGCAGTGTCGTGCTCCTCTTGGCAGGCCTTTGCAATCCCAATTATCCCTGGAGCTGTGGGCTTTCTGGTTCTCCGGACCCTAACCCTAACCCTAACCCTAGAAGTTGCCGACCGTGGATTCCGGCCACGGCCCCCCCTGGGTTCTGGCTAGGAAAGCAGGGGAAGGAGCCATGTCTGTGCAGTGTCGTGCTCCTCTTGGCAGGCCTTTGCAATCCCAATTATCCCTGGAGCTGTGGGCTTTCTGGTTCTCCAGACCCTAACCCTAACCCTAACCCTAGAAGTTGCCGACCGCGGTTTCTGGGCATGGCCCCCCCTGGGTTCTGCCTAGGAAAGCTGGGGAAGGAGCCATGTCTGTGCAGTGTCGTGCTCCTCTTGGCAGGCCTTTGCAATCCCAATTATCCCTGGAGCTGTGGGCTTTCTGGTTCTCCGGACCCTAACCCTAACCCTAACCCTAGAAGTTGCCGACCGCGGTTTCCGGCCACGGCCCCCCCTGGGTTCTGGCTAGGAAAGCAGGGGAAGGAGCCATGTCTGTGCAGTGTCGTGCTCCTCTTGGCAGGCCTTTGCAATCCCAATTATCCCTGGAGCTGTGGGCTTTCTGGTTCTCCGGACCCTAACCCTAACCCTAACCCTAGAAGTTGCCGACCGCGGTTTCCAGCCACGGCCCCCCCTGGGTTCTGGCTAGGAAAGCAGGGGAAGGAGCCATGTCTGTGCAGTGTCGTGCTCCTCTTGGCAGGCCTTTGCAATCCCAATTATCCCTGGAGCTGTGGGCTTTCTGGTTCTCCGGACCCTAACCCTAACCCTAACCCTAGAAGTTGCCGACCGCGGTTTCCGGCCACGGCCCCCCCTGGGTTCTGGCTAGGAAAGCTGGGGAAGGAGCCATGTCTGTGCAGTGTCGTGCTCCTCTTGGCAGGCCTTTGCAATCCCAATTATCCCTGGAGCTGTGGGCTTTCTGGTTCTCCGGACCCTAACCCTAACCCTAACCCTAGAAGTTGCCGACCGCGGTTTCTGGGCATGGCCCCCCCGGGTTCTGGCTAGGAAAGCTGGGGAAGGAGCCATGTCTGTGCAGTGTCGTGCTCCACTTGGCAGGCCTTTGCAATCCCAATTATCCCTGGAGCTGTGGGCTTTCTGGTTCTCCGGACCCTAACCCTAACCCTAACCCTAGAAGTTGCCGAGCGCGGTTTCCGGCCACGGCCCCCCCTGGGTTCTGGCTAGGAAAGCAGGGGAAGGAGCCATGTCTGTGCAGTGTCGTGCTCCTCTTGGCAGGCCTTTGCAATCCCAATTATCCCTGGAGCTGTGGGCTTTCTGGTTCTCCGGACCCTAACCCTAACCCTAACCCTAGAAGTTGCCGACCGCGGTTTCCGGCCACGGCCCCCCCTGGGTTATGGCTGGGAAAGCAGGGGAAGGAGCCATGTCTGTGCAGTGTCGTGCTCCTCTTGGCAGGCCTTTGCAATCCCAATTATCCCTGGAGCTGTGGGCTTTCTGGTTCTCCGGACCCTAACCCTAACCCTAACCCTAGAAGTTGCCGACCGCGGTTTCTGGCCACGGCCCCCCCTGGGTTCTGGCTAGGAAAGCAGGGGAAGGAACCATGTCTGTGCAGTGTCGTGCTCCTCTTGGCAGGCCTTTGCAATCCCAATTATCCCTGGAGCTGTGGGCTTTCTGGTTCTCCGGACCCTAACCCTAACCCTAACCCTAGAAGTTGCCGACCGTGGATTCCGGCCACGGCCCCCCCTGGGTTCTGGCTAGGAAAGCAGGGGAAGGAGCCATGTCTGTGCAGTGTCGTGCTCCTCTTGGCAGGCCTTTGCAATCCCAATTATCCCTGGAGCTGTGGGCTTTCTGGTTCTCCGGACCCTAACCCTAACCCTAACCCTAGAAGTTGCCGACCACGGTTTCCGGCCACGGCCCCCCCTGGGTTCTGGCTAGGAAAGCAGGGGAAGGAGCCATGTCGGTGCAGTGTCGTGCTCCTCTTGGCAGGCCTTTGCAATCCCAATTATCCCTGGAGCTGTGGGCTTTCTGGTTCTCCGGACCCTAACCCTAACCCTAACCCTAGAAGTTGCCGACCGTGGATTCCGGCCACGGCCCCCCCTGGGTTCTGGCTAGGAAAGCTGGGGAAGGAGCCATGTTGGTGCAGTGTCGTGCTCCTCTTGGCAGGCCTTTGCAATCCCAATTATCCCTGGAGCTGTGGGCTTTCTGGTTCTCCGGACCCTAACCCTAACCCTAACCCTAGAAGTTGCCGACCGCGGTTTCTGGGCATGGCCCCCCCGGGTTCTGGCTAGGAAAGCTGGGGAAGGAGCCATGTCTGTGCAGTGTCGTGCTCCACTTGGCAGGCCTTTGCAATCCCAATTATCCCTGGAGCTGTGGGCTTTCTGGTTCTCCGGACCCTAACCCTAACCCTAACCCTAGAAGTTGCCGACCGCGGTTTCCGGCCACGGCCCCCCCTGGGTTCTGGCTAGGAAAGCAGGGGAAGGAGCCATGTCAGTGCAGTGTCGTGCTCCTCTTGGCAGGCCTTTGCAATCCCAATTATCCCTGGAGCTGTGGGCTTTCTGGTTCTCCGGACCCTAACCCTAACCCTAACCCTAGAAGTTGCCGACCGCGGTTTCCGGCCACGGCCCCCCCTGGGTTATGGCTAGGAAAGCAGGGGAAGGAGCCATGTCTGTGCAGTGTCGTGCTCCTCTTGGCAGGCCTTTGCAATCCCAATTATCCCTGGAGCTGTGGGCTTTCTGGTTCTCCGGACCCTAACCCTAACCCTAACCCTAGAAGTTGCCGACCGCGGTTTCTGGCCACGGCCCCCCCTGGGTTCTGGCTAGGAAAGCAGGGGAATGAGCCATGTCTGTGCAGTGTCGTGCTCCTCTTGGCAGGCCTTTGCAATCCCAATTATCCCTGGAGCTGTGGGCTTTCTGGTTCTCCGGACCCTAACCCTAACCCTAACCCTAGAAGTTGCCGACCGTGGATTCCGGCCACGGCCCCCCCTGGGTTCTGGCTAGGAAAGCTGGGGAAGGAGCCATGTCGGTGCAGTGTTGTGCTCCTCTTGGCAGGCCTTTGCAATCCCAATTATCCCTGGAGCTGTGGGCTTTCTGGTTCTCCGGACCCTAACCCTAACCCTAACCCTAGAAGTTGCCGACCACGGTTTCCGGCCACGGCCCCCCCCTGGGTTCTGGCTAGGAAAGCAGGGGAAGGAGCCATGTCGGTGCAGTGTCGTGCTCCTCTTGGCAGGCCTTTGCAATCCCAATTATCCCTGGAGCTGTGGGCTTTCTGGTTCTCCGGACCCTAACCCTAACCCTAACCCTAGAAGTTGCCGACCGCGGTTTCCGGCCACGGCCCCCCCCGGGTTCTGGCTAGGAAAGCTGGAGAAGGAGCCATGTCTGTGCAGTGTCGTGCTCCTCTTGGCAGGCCTTTGCAATCCCAATTATCCCTGGAGCTGTGGGCTTTCTGGTTCTCCGGACCCTAACCCTAACCCTAACCCTAGAAGTTGCCGACCGCAGTTTCCGGCCACGGCCCCCCCTGGGTTCTGGCTAGGAAAGCAGGGGAAGGAGCCATGTCTGTGCAGTGTCGTGCTCCTCTTGGCAGGCCTTTGCAATCCCAATTATCCCTGGAGCTGTGGGCTTTCTGGTTCTCCGGACCCTAACCCTAACCCTAACCCTAGAAGTTGCCGACCGCGGTTTCTGGGCATGGCCCCCCCGGGTTCTGGCTAGGAAAGCTGGGGAAGGAGCCATGTCTGTGCAGTGTCGTGCTCCACTTGGCAGGCCTTTGCAATCCCAATTATCCCTGGAGCTGTGGGCTTTCTGGTTCTCCGGACCCTAACCCTAACCCTAACCCTAGAAGTTGCCGACCGCGGTTTCCGGCCACGGCCCCCCCTGGGTTCTGGCTAGGAAAGCAGGGGAAGGAGCCATGTCTGTGCAGTGTCGTGCTCCTCTTGGCAGGCCTTTGCAATCCCAATTATCCCTGGAGCTGTGGGCTTTCTGGTTCTCCGGACCCTAACCCTAACCCTAACCCTAGAAGTTGCCGACCGCGGTTTCCGGCCACGGCCCCCCCTGGGTTATGGCTAGGAAAGCAGGGGAAGGAGCCATGTCTGTGCAGTGTCGTGCTCCTCTTGGCAGGCCTTTGCAATCCCAATTATCCCTGGAGCTGTGGGCTTTCTGGTTCTCCGGACCCTAACCCTAACCCTAACCCTAGAAGTTGCCGACCGCGGTTTCTGGCCACGGCCCCCCCTGGGTTCTGGCTAGGAAAGCAGGGGAAGGAGCCATGTCTGTGCAGTGTCGTGCTCCTCTTGGCAGGCCTTTGCAATCCCAATTATCCCTGGAGCTGTGGGCTTTCTGGTTCTCCGGACCCTAACCCTAACCCTAACCCTAGAAGTTGCCGACCGTGGATTCCGGCCACGGCCCCCCCTGGGTTCTGGCTAGGAAAGCTGGGGAAGGAGCCATGTCTGTGCAGTGTCGTGCTCCTCTTGGCAGGCCTTTGCAATCCCAATTATCCCTGGAGCTGTGGGCTTTCTGGTTCTCCGGACCCTAACCCTAACCCTAACCCTAGAAGTTGCCGACCGCGGTTTCTGGGCATGGCCCCCCCTGGGTTCTGGCTAGGAAAGCTGGGGAAGGAGCCATGTCGGTGCAGTGTTGTGCTCCTCTTGGCAGGCCTTTGCAATCCCAATTATCCCTGGAGCTGTGGGCTTTCTGGTTCTCCGGACCCTAACCCTAACCCTAACCCTAGAAGTTGCCGACCACGGTTTCCGGCCACGGCCCCCCCTGGGTTCTGGCTAGGAAGGCAGGGGAAGGAGCCATGTCTGTGCAGTGTCTTGCTCCTCTTGGCAGGCCTTTGCAATCCCAATTATCCCTGGAGCTGTGGGCTTTCTGGTTCTCCGGACCCTAACCCTAACCCTAACCCTAGAAGTTGCCGACCGTGGATTCCGGCCACGGCCCCCCCTGGGTTCTGGCTAGGAAAGCTGGGGAAGGAGCCATGTCTGTGCAGTGTCGTGCTCCTCTTGGCAGGCCTTTGCAATCCCAATTATCCCTGGAGCTGTGGGCTTTCTGGTTCTCCGGACCCTAACCCTAACCCTAACCCTAGAAGTTGCCGACCGCGGTTTCCGGCCACGGCCCCCCCTGGGTTCTGGCTAGGAAAGCAGGGGAAGGAGCCATGTCTGTGCAGTGTCGTGCTCCTCTTGGCAGGCCTTTGCAATCCCAATTATCCCTGGAGCTGTGGGCTTTCTGGTTCTCCGGACCCTAACCCTAACCCTAACCCTAGAAGTTGCCGACCGCGGTTTCCGGCCACGGCCCCCCCTGGGTTCTGGCTAGGAAAGCTGGGGAAGGAGCCATGTTGGTGCAGTGTCGTGCTCCTCTTGGCAGGCCTTTGCAATCCCAATTATCCCTGGAGCTGTGGGCTTTCTGGTTCTCCGGACCCTAACCCTAACCCTAACCCTAGAAGTTGCCGACCACGGTTTCCGGCCACGGCCCCCCCTGGGTTCTGGCTAGGAAAGCAGGGGAAGGAGCCATGTCGGTGCAGTGTCGTGCTCCTCTTGGCAGGCCTTTGCAATCCCAATTATCCCTGGAGCTGTGGGCTTTCTGGTTCTCCGGACCCTAACCCTAACCCTAACCCTAGAAGTTGCCGACCGTGGATTCCGGCCACGGCCCCCCCTGGGTTCTGGCTAGGAAAGCAGGGGAAGGAGCCATGTCTGTGCAGTGTCGTGCTCCTCTTGGCAGGCCTTTGCAATCCCAATTATCCCTGGAGCTGTGGGCTTTCTGGTTCTCCAGACCCTAACCCTAACCCTAACCCTAGAAGTTGCCGACCGCGGTTTCTGGGCATGGCCCCCCCTGGGTTCTGCCTAGGAAAGCTGGGGAAGGAGCCATGTCTGTGCAGTGTCGTGCTCCTCTTGGCAGGCCTTTGCAATCCCAATTATCCCTGGAGCTGTGGGCTTTCTGGTTCTCCGGACCCTAACCCTAACCCTAACCCTAGAAGTTGCCGACCGCGGTTTCCGGCCACGGCCCCCCCTGGGTTCTGGCTAGGAAAGCAGGGGAAGGAGCCATGTCTGTGCAGTGTCGTGCTCCTCTTGGCAGGCCTTTGCAATCCCAATTATCCCTGGAGCTGTGGGCTTTCTGGTTCTCCGGACCCTAACCCTAACCCTAACCCTAGAAGTTGCCGACCGCGGTTTCCAGCCACGGCCCCCCCTGGGTTCTGGCTAGGAAAGCAGGGGAAGGAGCCATGTCTGTGCAGTGTCGTGCTCCTCTTGGCAGGCCTTTGCAATCCCAATTATCCCTGGAGCTGTGGGCTTTCTGGTTCTCCGGACCCTAACCCTAACCCTAACCCTAGAAGTTGCCGACCGCGGTTTCCGGCCACGGCCCCCCCTGGGTTCTGGCTAGGAAAGCTGGGGAAGGAGCCATGTCTGTGCAGTGTCGTGCTCCTCTTGGCAGGCCTTTGCAATCCCAATTATCCCTGGAGCTGTGGGCTTTCTGGTTCTCCGGACCCTAACCCTAACCCTAACCCTAGAAGTTGCCGACCGCGGTTTCTGGGCATGGCCCCCCCGGATTCTGGCTAGGAAAGCTGGGGAAGGAGCCATGTCTGTGCAGTGTCGTGCTCCACTTGGCAGGCCTTTGCAATCCCAATTATCCCTGGAGCTGTGGGCTTTCTGGTTCTCCGGACCCTAACCCTAACCCTAACCCTAGAAGTTGCCGACCGCAGTTTCCGGCCACGGCCCCCCCTGGGTTCTGGCTAGGAAAGCAGGGGAAGGAGCCATGTCTGTGCAGTGTCGTGCTCCTCTTGGCAGGCCTTTGCAATCCCAATTATCCCTGGAGCTGTGGGCTTTCTGGTTCTCCGGACCCTAACCCTAACCCTAACCCTAGAAGTTGCCGACCGCGGTTTCCGGCCACGGCCCCCCCTGGGTTATGGCTGGGAAAGCAGGGGAAGGAGCCATGTCTGTGCAGTGTCGTGCTCCTCTTGGCAGGCCTTTGCAATCCCAATTATCCCTGGAGCTGTGGGCTTTCTGGTTCTCCGGACCCTAACCCTAACCCTAACCCTAGAAGTTGCCGACCGCGGTTTCTGGCCACGGCCCCCCCTGGGTTCTGGCTAGGAAAGCAGGGGAAGGAGCCATGTCTGTGCAGTGTCGTGCTCCTCTTGGCAGGCCTTTGCAATCCCAATTATCCCTGGAGCTGTGGGCTTTCTGGTTCTCCGGACCCTAACCCTAACCCTAACCCTAGAAGTTGCCGACCGTGGATTCCGGCCACGGCCCCCCCTGGGTTCTGGCTAGGAAAGCTGGGGAAGGAGCCATGTCGGTGCAGTGTCGTGCTCCTCTTGGCAGGCCTTTGCAATCCCAATTATCCCTGGAGCTGTGGGCTTTCTGGTTCTCCGGACCCTAACCCTAACCCTAACCCTAGAAGTTGCCGACCACGGTTTCCGGCCACGGCCCCCCCTGGGTTCTGGCTAGGAAAGCAGGGGAAGGAGCCATGTCGGTGCAGTGTCGTGCTCCTCTTGGCAGGCCTTTGCAATCCCAATTATCCCTGGAGCTGTGGGCTTTCTGGTTCTCCGGACCCTAACCCTAACCCTAACCCTAGAAGTTGCCGACCGTGGATTCCGGCCACGGCCCCCCCTGGGTTCTGGCTAGGAAAGCTGGGGAAGGAGCCATGTTGGTGCAGTGTCGTGCTCCTCTTGGCAGGCCTTTGCAATCCCAATTATCCCTGGAGCTGTGGGCTTTCTGGTTCTCCGGACCCTAACCCTAACCCTAACCCTAGAAGTTGCCGACCGCGGTTTCTGGGCATGGCCCCCCCGGGTTCTGGCTAGGAAAGCTGGGGAAGGAGCCATGTCTGTGCAGTGTCGTGCTCCACTTGGCAGGCCTTTGCAATCCCAATTATCCCTGGAGCTGTGGGCTTTCTGGTTCTCCGGACCCTAACCCTAACCCTAACCCTAGAAGTTGCCGACCGCGGTTTCCGGCCACGGCCCCCCCTGGGTTCTGGCTAGGAAAGCAGGGGAAGGAGCCATGTCAGTGCAGTGTCGTGCTCCTCTTGGCAGGCCTTTGCAATCCCAATTATCCCTGGAGCTGTGGGCTTTCTGGTTCTCCGGACCCTAACCCTAACCCTAACCCTAGAAGTTGCCGACCGCGGTTTCCGGCCACGGCCCCCCCTGGGTTATGGCTAGGAAAGCAGGGGAAGGAGCCATGTCTGTGCAGTGTCGTGCTCCTCTTGGCAGGCCTTTGCAATCCCAATTATCCCTGGAGCTGTGGGCTTTCTGGTTCTCCGGACCCTAACCCTAACCCTAACCCTAGAAGTTGCCGACCGCGGTTTCTGGCCACGGCCCCCCCTGGGTTCTGGCTAGGAAAGCAGGGGAAGGAGCCATGTCTGTGCAGTGTCGTGCTCCTCTTGGCAGGCCTTTGCAATCCCAATTATCCCTGGAGCTGTGGGCTTTCTGGTTCTCCGGACCCTAACCCTAACCCTAACCCTAGAAGTTGCCGACCGTGGATTCCGGCCACGGCCCCCCCTGGGTTCTGGCTAGGAAAGCTGGGGAAGGAGCCATGTCGGTGCAGTGTTGTGCTCCTCTTGGCAGGCCTTTGCAATCCCAATTATCCCTGGAGCTGTGGGCTTTCTGGTTCTCCGGACCCTAACCCTAACCCTAACCCTAGAAGTTGCCGACCACGGTTTCCGGCCACGGCCCCCCCCTGGGTTCTGGCTAGGAAAGCAGGGGAAGGAGCCATGTCGGTGCAGTGTCGTGCTCCTCTTGGCAGGCCTTTGCAATCCCAATTATCCCTGGAGCTGTGGGCTTTCTGGTTCTCCGGACCCTAACCCTAACCCTAACCCTAGAAGTTGCCGACCGCGGTTTCCGGCCACGGCCCCCCCCGGGTTCTGGCTAGGAAAGCTGGAGAAGGAGCCATGTCTGTGCAGTGTCGTGCTCCTCTTGGCAGGCCTTTGCAATCCCAATTATCCCTGGAGCTGTGGGCTTTCTGGTTCTCCGGACCCTAACCCTAACCCTAACCCTAGAAGTTGCCGACCGCAGTTTCCGGCCACGGCCCCCCCTGGGTTCTGGCTAGGAAAGCAGGGGAAGGAGCCATGTCTGTGCAGTGTCGTGCTCCTCTTGGCAGGCCTTTGCAATCCCAATTATCCCTGGAGCTGTGGGCTTTCTGGTTCTCCGGACCCTAACCCTAACCCTAACCCTAGAAGTTGCCGACCGCGGTTTCTGGGCATGGCCCCCCCGGGTTCTGGCTAGGAAAGCTGGGGAAGGAGCCATGTCTGTGCAGTGTCGTGCTCCACTTGGCAGGCCTTTGCAATCCCAATTATCCCTGGAGCTGTGGGCTTTCTGGTTCTCCGGACCCTAACCCTAACCCTAACCCTAGAAGTTGCCGACCGCGGTTTCCGGCCACGGCCCCCCCTGGGTTCTGGCTAGGAAAGCAGGGGAAGGAGCCATGTCTGTGCAGTGTCGTGCTCCTCTTGGCAGGCCTTTGCAATCCCAATTATCCCTGGAGCTGTGGGCTTTCTGGTTCTCCGGACCCTAACCCTAACCCTAACCCTAGAAGTTGCCGACCGCGGTTTCCGGCCACGGCCCCCCCTGGGTTATGGCTAGGAAAGCAGGGGAAGGAGCCATGTCTGTGCAGTGTCGTGCTCCTCTTGGCAGGCCTTTGCAATCCCAATTATCCCTGGAGCTGTGGGCTTTCTGGTTCTCCGGACCCTAACCCTAACCCTAACCCTAGAAGTTGCCGACCGCGGTTTCTGGCCACGGCCCCCCCTGGGTTCTGGCTAGGAAAGCAGGGGAAGGAGCCATGTCTGTGCAGTGTCGTGCTCCTCTTGGCAGGCCTTTGCAATCCCAATTATCCCTGGAGCTGTGGGCTTTCTGGTTCTCCGGACCCTAACCCTAACCCTAACCCTAGAAGTTGCCGACCGTGGATTCCGGCCACGGCCCCCCCTGGGTTCTGGCTAGGAAAGCTGGGGAAGGAGCCATGTCTGTGCAGTGTCGTGCTCCTCTTGGCAGGCCTTTGCAATCCCAATTATCCCTGGAGCTGTGGGCTTTCTGGTTCTCCGGACCCTAACCCTAACCCTAACCCTAGAAGTTGCCGACCGCGGTTTCTGGGCATGGCCCCCCCTGGGTTCTGGCTAGGAAAGCTGGGGAAGGAGCCATGTCGGTGCAGTGTTGTGCTCCTCTTGGCAGGCCTTTGCAATCCCAATTATCCCTGGAGCTGTGGGCTTTCTGGTTCTCCGGACCCTAACCCTAACCCTAACCCTAGAAGTTGCCGACCACGGTTTCCGGCCACGGCCCCCCCTGGGTTCTGGCTAGGAAGGCAGGGGAAGGAGCCATGTCTGTGCAGTGTCTTGCTCCTCTTGGCAGGCCTTTGCAATCCCAATTATCCCTGGAGCTGTGGGCTTTCTGGTTCTCCGGACCCTAACCCTAACCCTAACCCTAGAAGTTGCCGACCGTGGATTCCGGCCACGGCCCCCCCTGGGTTCTGGCTAGGAAAGCTGGGGAAGGAGCCATGTCTGTGCAGTGTCGTGCTCCTCTTGGCAGGCCTTTGCAATCCCAATTATCCCTGGAGCTGTGGGCTTTCTGGTTCTCCGGACCCTAACCCTAACCCTAACCCTAGAAGTTGCCGACCGCGGTTTCCGGCCACGGCCCCCCCCGGGTTCTGGCTAGGAAAGCTGGGGAAGGAGCCATATCTGTGCAGTGTCGTGCTCCTCTTGGCAGGCCTTTGCAATCCCAATTATCCCTGGAGCTGTGGGCTTTCTGGTTCTCCGGACCCTAACCCTAACCCTAACCCTAGAAGTTGCCGACCGTGGATTCCGGCCACGGCCCCCCCTGGGTTCTGGCTAGGAAAGCAGGGGAAGGAGCCATGTCTGTGCAGTGTCGTGCTCCTCTTGGCAGGCCTTTGCAATCCCAATTATCCCTGGAGCTGTGGGCTTTCTGGTTCTCCGGACCCTAACCCTAACCCTAACCCTAGAAATTGCCGACCGCGGTTTCTGGCCACGGCCCCCCCTGGGTTCTGGCTAGGAAAGCTGGGGAAGGAGCCATGTCGGTGCAGTGTCGTGCTCCTCTTGGCAGGCCTTTGCAATCCCAATTATCCCTGGAGCTGTGGGCTTTCTGGTTCTCCGGACCCTAACCCTAACCCTAACCCTAGAAGTTGCCGACCACGGTTTCCGGCCACGGCCCCCCCTGGGTTCTGGCTAGGAAAGCAGGGGAAGGAGCCATGTCGGTGCAGTGTCGTGCTCCTCTTGGCAGGCCTTTGCAATCCCAATTATCCCTGGAGCTGTGGGCTTTCTGGTTCTCAGGACCCTAACCCTAACCCTAACCCTAGAAGTTGCCGACCGCGGTTTCCGGCCACGGCCCCCCCTGGGTTCTGGCTAGGAAAGCAGGGGAAGGAGCCATGTCGGTGCAGTGTCGTGCTCCTCTTGGCAGGCCTTTGCAATCCCAATTATCCCTGGAGCTGTGGGCTTTCTGGTTCTCCGGACCCTAACCCTAACCCTAACCCTAGAAGTTGCCGACCGTGGATTCCGGCCACGGCCCCCCCTGGGTTCTGGCTAGGAAAGCAGGGGAAGGAGCCATGTCTGTGCAGTGTCGTGCTCCTCTTGGCAGACCTTTGCAATCCCAATTATCCCTGGAGCTGTGGGCTTTCTGGTTCTCCGGACCCTAACCCTAAACCTAACCCTAGAAGTTGCCGACCGCGGTTTCCGGGCATGGCCCCCCCTGGGTTCTGGCTAGGAAAGCTGGGGAAGGAGCCATGTCGGTGCAGTGTCGTGTTCCTCTTGGCAGGCCTTTGCAATCCCAATTATCCCTGGAGCTGTGGGCTTTCTGGTTCTCCGGACCCTAACCCTAACTCTAAACCTAGAAGTTGCCGACCGCGGTTTCCGGCCACGGCCCCCCCTGGGTTCTGGCTAGGAAAGCTGGAGAAGGAGCCATGTCGGTGCAGTGTCATGCTCCTCTTGGCAGGCCTTTGCAATCCCAATTATCCCTGGAGCTGTGGGCTTTCTGGTTCTCCGGACCCTAACCCTAACCCTAACCCTAGAAGTTGCCGACCGCGGTTTCCGGCCACGGCCCCCCCTGGGTTCTGGCTAGGAAAGCAGGGGAAGGAGCCATGTCGGTGCAGTGTCGTGCTCCTCTTGGCAGGCCTTTGCAATCCCAATTATCCCTGGAGCTGTGGGCTTTCTGGTTCTCCGGACCCTAACCCTAACCCTAACCCTAGAAGTTGCCGACCGTGGATTCCGGACACGGCCCCCCCGGGGTTCTGGCTAGGAAAGCTGGGGAAGGAGCCATGTCTGTGCAGTGTCGTGCTCCTCTTGGCAGGCCTTTGCAATCCCAATTATCCCTGGAGCTGTGGGCTTTCTGGTTCTCCGGACCCTAACCCTAACCCTAACCCTAGAAGTTGCCGACCGCGGTTTCCGGCCACGGCCCCCCCCGGGTTCTGGCTAGGAAAGCTGGGGAAGGAGCCATATCTGTGCAGTGTCGTGCTCCTCTTGGCAGGCCTTTGCAATCCCAATTATCCCTGGAGCTGTGGGCTTTCTGGTTCTCCGGACCCTAACCCTAACCCTAACCCTAGAAGTTGCCGACCGTAGATTCCGGCCACGGCCCCCCCTGGGTTCTGGCTAGGAAAGCAGGGGAAGGAGCCATGACTGTGCAGTGTCGTGCTCCTCTTGGCAGGCCTTTGCAATCCCAATTATCCCTGGAGCTGTGGGCTTTCTGGTTCTCCGGACCCTAACCCTAACCCTAACCCTAGAAGTTGCCGACCGCGGTTTCTGGCCACGGCCCCCCCTGGGTTCTGGCTAGGAAAGCTGGGGAAGGAGCCATGTCGGTGCAGTGTCGTGCTCCTCTTGGCAGGCCTTTGCAATCCCAATTATCCCTGGAGCTGTGGGCTTTCTGGTTCTCCGGACCCTAACCCTAACCCTAACCCTAGAAGTTGCCGACCGCGGTTTCCGGCCATGGCCCCCCCTGGGTTCTGGCTAGGAAAGCAGGGGAAGGAGCCATGTCGGTGCAGTGTCGTGCTCCTCTTGGCAGGCCTTTGCAACCCCAATTATCCCTGGAGCTGTGGGCTTTCTGGTTCTCCGGACCCTAACCCTAAACCTAACCCTAACCCTAGAAGTTGCCGACCGCGGTTTCCGGCCACGGCCCCCCCTGGGTTCTGGCTAGGAAAGCTGGGGAAGGAGCCATGTCTGTGCAGTGTCGTGCTCCTCTTGGCAGGCCTTTGCAATCCCAATTATCCCTGGAGCTGTGTGCTTTCTGGCTCTCCGGACCCTAACCCTAACCCTAACCCTAGAAGTTGCCGACCGCAGTTTCCGGCCACGGCCCCCCCTGGGTTCTGGCTAGGAAAGCAGGGGAAGGAGCCATGTCGGTGCAGTGTCGTGCTCCTTTTGGCAGGCCTTTCAATCCCAATTATCCGTGGAGCTGTGGGCTTTCTGGTTCTCCGGACCCTAACCCTAACCCTAACCCTAGAAGTTGCCGACCGCGGTTTCCGGCCACGGCCCCCCTTGGGTTCTGGCTAGGAAAGCTGGGGAAGGAGCCATGTCTGTGCAGTGTCGTGCTCCTCTTGGCAGGCCTTTGCAGTCCCAATTATCCCTGGAGCTGTGGGCTTTCTGGTTCTCCGGACCCTAACCCTAACCCTAACCCTAGAAGTTGCCGACCGCGGTTTCCGGCCACGGCCCCCCCGGGGTTCTGGCTAGGAAAGCAGGGGAAGGAGCCATGTCTGTGCAGTGTCGTGCTCCTTTGGGCAGGCCTTTGCAATCCCAATTATCCCTGGAGCTGTGGGCTTTCTGGTTCTCCGGACCCTAACCCTAACCCTAACCCTAGAAGTTGCCGACCGCGGTTTTCGACCACGGCCCCCCCTGGGTTCTGGCTAGGAAAGCTGGGGAAGGAGCCATGTCTGTGCAGTGTCCTGCTCCTTTTGGCAGGCCTTTGCAATCCCAATTATCCCTGGAGCTGTGGGCTTTCTGGTTCTCCGGACCCTAACCCTAACTCTAACCCTAGAAGTTGCCGACCGTGGTTTCCGGCCACGGCCCCCCCTGGGTTCTGGCTAGGAAAGCTGGGGAAGGAGCCATGTCGGTGCAGTGTCATGCTCCTCTTGGCAGGCCTTTGCAATCCCAATTATCCCTGGAGCTGTGGGCTTTCTGGTTCTCCGGACCCTAACCCTAACCCTAACCCTAGAAGTTGCCGACCGCGGTTTCCGGACACGGCCCCCCCTGGGTTCTGGCTAGGAAAGCTGGGGAAGGAGCCATGTCTGTGCAGTGTCGTGCTCCTCTTGGCAGGCCTTTGCAATCCCAATTATCCCTGGAACTGTGGGCTATCTGGTTCTCCGGACCCTAACCCTAACCCTAACCCTAACCCTAGAAGTTGCCGACCGCGGTTTCCGGCCACGGCCCCCCCTGGGTTCTGGCTAGGAAAGCAGGGGAAGGAGCCATGTCGGTGCAGTGTCGTGCTCCTCTTGGCAGGCCTTTGCAATCCCAATTATCCCTGGAGCTGTGGGCTTTCTGGTTCTCCGGACCCTAACCCTAACCCTAACCCTAGAAGTTGCCGACCGCGGTTTCCGGCCACGGCCCCCCCTGGGTTCTGGCTAGGAAAGCAGGGGAAGGAGCCATGTCTGTGCAGTGTCGTGCTCCTCTTGGCAGGCCTTTGCAATCCCAATTATCCCTGGAGCTGTGGGCTTTCTGGTTCTCCGGACCCTAACCCTAACCCTAACCCTAGAAGTTGCCGACCGCGGTTTCCGGCCACGGCCCCCCCTGGGTTCTGGCTAGGAAAGCAGGGGAAGGAGCCATGTCGGTGCAGTGTCGTGCTCCTCTTGGCAGGCCTTTGCAATCCCAATTATCCCTGGAGCTGTGGGCTTTCTGGTTCTCCGGACCCTAACCCTAACCCTAACCCTAGAAGTTGCCGACCGTGGATTCCGGCCACGGCCCCCCCTGGGTTCTGGCTAGGAAAGCAGGGGAAGGAGCCATGTCTGTGCAGTGTCGTGCTCCTCTTGGCAGGCCTTTGCAATCCCAATTATCCCTGGAGCTGTGGGCTTTCTGGTTCTCCGGACCCTAACCCTAACCCTAACCCTAGAAGTTGCCGACCGCGGTTTCCGGCCACGGCCCTCCCTGGGTTCTGGCTAGGAAAGCAGGGGAAGGAGCCATGTCGGTGCAGTGTCGTGCTCCTCTTGGCAGGCCTTTGCAATCCCAATTATCCCTGGAGCTGTGGGCTTTCTGGTTCTCCGGACCCTAACCCTAACTCTAACCCTAGAAGTTGCCAACCGCGGTTTCCGGCCACGGCCCCCCCTGGGTTCTGGCTAGGAAAGCAGGGGAAGGAGCCATGTCGGTGCAGTGTCGTGCTCCTTTTGGCAGGCCTTTCAATCCCAATTATCCGTGGAGCTGTGGGCTTTCTGGTTCTCCGGACCCTAACCCTAACCCTAACCCTAGAAGTTGCCGACCGCTGTTTACGGACACGGCCCCCCCTGGGTTCTGGCTAGGAAAGCTGGGGAAGGAGCCATGTCTGTGCAGTGTCGTGCTCCTCTTGGCAGGCCTTTGCAATCCCAATTATCCCTGGAACTGTGGGCTATCTGGTTCTCCGGACCCTAACCCTAACCCTAACCCTAACCCTAGAAATTGCCGACCGCGGTTTCCGGCCACGGCCCTCCCTGGGTTCTGGCTAGGAAAGCAGGGGAAGGAGCCATGTCGGTGCAGTGTCGTGCTCCTCTTGGCAGGCCTTTGCAATCCCAATTATCCCTGGAGCTGTGGGCTTTCTGGTTCTCCGGACCCTAACCCTAACCCTAACCCTAGAAGTTGCCGACCGCGGTTTCCGGCCACGGCCCCCCCCGGGTTCTGGCTAGGAAAGCAGGGGAAGGAGCCATATCTGTGCAGTGTCGTGCTCCTCTTGGCAGGCCTTTGCAATCCCAATTATCCCTGGAGCTGTGGGCTTTCTGGTTCTCCGGACCCTAACCCTAACCCTAACCCTAGAAGTTACCGACCACGGTTTCTGGCCACGGCCCCCCCTGGGTTCTGGCTAGGAAAGCAGGGGAAGGAGCCATGTCTGTGCAGTGTCGTGCTCCTCTTGGCAGGCCTTTGCAATCCCAATTATCCCTGGAGCTGTGGGCTTTCTGGTTCTCCGGACCCTAACCCTAACCCTAACCCTAGAAGTTGCCGACCGTGGTTTCCGGCCACGGCCCCCCCTGGGTTCTGGCTAGGAAAGCAGGGGAAGGAGCCATGTCGGTGCAGTGTCGTGCTCCTCTTGGCAGGCCTTTGCAATCCCAATTATCCCTGGAGCTGTGGGCTTTCTGGTTCTCCGGACCCTAACCCTAACCCTAACCCTAGAAGTTGCCGACCGCAGTTTCCGGCCACGGCCCCCCCTGGGTTCTGGCTAGGAAAGCAGGGGAAGGAGCCATGTCGGTGCAGTGTCGTGCTCCTCTTGGCAGGCCTTTCAATCCCAATTATCCGTGGAGCTGTGGGCTTTCTGGTTCTCCGGACCCTAACCCTAACCCTAACCCTAGAAGTTGCCGACCGTGGATTCCGGCCACGGCCCCCCCTGGGTTCTGGCTAGGAAAGCTGGGGAAGGAGCCATGTCGGTGCAGTGTCGTGCTCCTCTTGGCAGGCCTTTGCAATCCCAATTATCCCTGGAGCTGTGTGCTTTCTGGCTCTCCGGACCCTAACCCTAACCCTAACCCTAGAAGTTGCCGACCGCAGTTTCCGGCCACGGCCCCCCCTGGGTTCTGGCTAGGAAAGCAGGGGAAGGAGCCATGTCGGTGCAGTGTCGTGCTCCTTTTGGCAGGCCTTTCAATCCCAATTATCCGTGGAGCTGTGGGCTTTCTGGTTCTCCGGACCCTAACCCTAACCCTAACCCTAGAAGTTGCCGACCGCGGTTTCCGGCCACGGCCCCCCTTGGGTTCTGGCTAGGAAAGCTGGGGAAGGAGCCATGTCTGTGCAGTGTCGTGCTCCTCTTGGCAGGCCTTTGCAGTCCCAATTATCCCTGGAGCTGTGGGCTTTCTGGTTCTCCGGACCCTAACCCTAACCCTAACCCTAGAAGTTGCCGACCGCGGTTTCCGGCCACGGCCCCCCCGGGGTTCTGGCTAGGAAAGCAGGGGAAGGAGCCATGTCTGTGCAGTGTCGTGCTCCTTTGGGCAGGCCTTTGCAATCCCAATTATCCCTGGAGCTGTGGGCTTTCTGGTTCTCCGGACCCTAACCCTAACCCTAACCCTAGAAGTTGCCGACCGCGGTTTTCGACCACGGCCCCCCCTGGGTTCTGGCTAGGAAAGCTGGGGAAGGAGCCATGTCTGTGCAGTGTCCTGCTCCTTTTGGCAGGCCTTTGCAATCCCAATTATCCCTGGAGCTGTGGGCTTTCTGGTTCTCCGGACCCTAACCCTAACTCTAACCCTAGAAGTTGCCGACCGTGGTTTCCGGCCACGGCCCCCCCTGGGTTCTGGCTAGGAAAGCTGGGGAAGGAGCCATGTCGGTGCAGTGTCATGCTCCTCTTGGCAGGCCTTTGCAATCCCAATTATCCCTGGAGCTGTGGGCTTTCTGGTTCTCCGGACCCTAACCCTAACCCTAACCCTAGAAGTTGCCGACCGCGGTTTCCGGACACGGCCCCCCCTGGGTTCTGGCTAGGAAAGCTGGGGAAGGAGCCATGTCTGTGCAGTGTCGTGCTCCTCTTGGCAGGCCTTTGCAATCCCAATTATCCCTGGAACTGTGGGCTATCTGGTTCTCCGGACCCTAACCCTAACCCTAACCCTAACCCTAGAAGTTGCCGACCGCGGTTTCCGGCCACGGCCCCCCCTGGGTTCTGGCTAGGAAAGCAGGGGAAGGAGCCATGTCGGTGCAGTGTCGTGCTCCTCTTGGCAGGCCTTTGCAATCCCAATTATCCCTGGAGCTGTGGGCTTTCT
Source organism: Rhynochetos jubatus (assembly GCA_027574665.1). Classification (NCBI taxonomy): domain Eukaryota; kingdom Metazoa; phylum Chordata; class Aves; order Eurypygiformes; family Rhynochetidae; genus Rhynochetos; species Rhynochetos jubatus. The sequence continues at coordinate 3,420,311 of CM050669.1, forward strand.
GGTTCTCCGGACCCTAACCCTAACCCTAACCCTAGAAGTTGCCGACCGCGGTTTCCGGCCACGGCCCCCCCTGGGTTCTGGCTAGGAAAGCAGGGGAAGGAGCCATGTCTGTGCAGTGTCGTGCTCCTCTTGGCAGGCCTTTGCAATCCCAATTATCCCTGGAGCTGTGGGCTTTCTGGTTCTCCGGACCCTAACCCTAACCCTAACCCTAGAAGTTGCCGACCGCGGTTTCCGGCCACGGCCCCCCCTGGGTTCTGGCTAGGAAAGCAGGGGAAGGAGCCATGTCGGTGCAGTGTCGTGCTCCTCTTGGCAGGCCTTTGCAATCCCAATTATCCCTGGAGCTGTGGGCTTTCTGGTTCTCCGGACCCTAACCCTAACCCTAACCCTAGAAGTTGCCGACCGTGGATTCCGGCCACGGCCCCCCCTGGGTTCTGGCTAGGAAAGCAGGGGAAGGAGCCATGTCTGTGCAGTGTCGTGCTCCTCTTGGCAGGCCTTTGCAATCCCAATTATCCCTGGAGCTGTGGGCTTTCTGGTTCTCCGGACCCTAACCCTAACCCTAACCCTAGAAGTTGCCGACCGCGGTTTCCGGCCACGGCCCTCCCTGGGTTCTGGCTAGGAAAGCAGGGGAAGGAGCCATGTCGGTGCAGTGTCGTGCTCCTCTTGGCAGGCCTTTGCAATCCCAATTATCCCTGGAGCTGTGGGCTTTCTGGTTCTCCGGACCCTAACCCTAACCCTAACCCTAGAAGTTGCCGACCGCGGTTTCCGGCCACGGCCCCCCCTGGGTTCTGGCTAGGAAAGCAGGGGAAGGAGCCATGTCGGTGCAGTGTCGTGCTCCTTTTGGCAGGCCTTTCAATCCCAATTATCCGTGGAGCTGTGGGCTTTCTGGTTCTCCGGACCCTAACCCTAACCCTAACCCTAGAAGTTGCCGACCGCTGTTTACGGACACGGCCCCCCCTGGGTTCTGGCTAGGAAAGCTGGGGAAGGAGCCATGTCTGTGCAGTGTCGTGCTCCTCTTGGCAGGCCTTTGCAATCCCAATTATCCCTGGAACTGTGGGCTATCTGGTTCTCCGGACCCTAACCCTAACCCTAACCCTAACCCTAGAAATTGCCGACCGCGGTTTCCGGCCACGGCCCTCCCTGGGTTCTGGCTAGGAAAGCAGGGGAAGGAGCCATGTCGGTGCAGTGTCGTGCTCCTCTTGGCAGGCCTTTGCAATCCCAATTATCCCTGGAGCTGTGGGCTTTCTGGTTCTCCGGACCCTAACCCTAACCCTAACCCTAGAAGTTGCCGACCGCGGTTTCCGGCCACGGCCCCCCCCGGGTTCTGGCTAGGAAAGCAGGGGAAGGAGCCATATCTGTGCAGTGTCGTGCTCCTCTTGGCAGGCCTTTGCAATCCCAATTATCCCTGGAGCTGTGGGCTTTCTGGTTCTCCGGACCCTAACCCTAACCCTAACCCTAGAAGTTACCGACCACGGTTTCTGGCCACGGCCCCCCCTGGGTTCTGGCTAGGAAAGCAGGGGAAGGAGCCATGTCTGTGCAGTGTCGTGCTCCTCTTGGCAGGCCTTTGCAATCCCAATTATCCCTGGAGCTGTGGGCTTTCTGGTTCTCCGGACCCTAACCCTAACCCTAACCCTAGAAGTTGCCGACCGTGGTTTCCGGCCACGGCCCCCCCTGGGTTCTGGCTAGGAAAGCAGGGGAAGGAGCCATGTCGGTGCAGTGTCGTGCTCCTCTTGGCAGGCCTTTGCAATCCCAATTATCCCTGGAGCTGTGGGCTTTCTGGTTCTCCGGACCCTAACCCTAACCCTAACCCTAGAAGTTGCCGACCGCAGTTTCCGGCCACGGCCCCCCCTGGGTTCTGGCTAGGAAAGCAGGGGAAGGAGCCATGTCGGTGCAGTGTCGTGCTCCTCTTGGCAGGCCTTTCAATCCCAATTATCCGTGGAGCTGTGGGCTTTCTGGTTCTCCGGACCCTAACCCTAACCCTAACCCTAGAAGTTGCCGACCGTGGATTCCGGCCACGGCCCCCCCTGGGTTCTGGCTAGGAAAGCTGGGGAAGGAGCCATGTCGGTGCAGTGTCGTGCTCCTCTTGGCAGGCCTTTGCAATCCCAATTATCCCTGGAGCTGTGGGCTTTCTGGTTCTCCGGACCCTAACCCTAACCCTAACCCTAGAAGTTGCCGACCGCAGTTTCCGGCCACGGCCCCCCCTGGGTTCTGGCTAGGAAAGCAGGGGAAGGAGCCATGTCGGTGCAGTGTCGTGCTCCTTTTGGCAGGCCTTTGCAATCCCAATTATCCCTGGAGCTGTGGGCTTTCTGGTTCTCCGGACCCTAACCCTAACCCTAACCCTAGAAGTTGCCGAGCGCGGTTTCCAGCCACGGCCCCCCCTGGGTTCTGGCTAGGAAAGCTGGGGAAGGAGCCATGTCGGTGCAGTGTCGTGCTCCTCTTGGCAGGCCTTTGCAATCCCAATTATCCCTGGAGCTGTGGGCTTTCTGGTTCTCCGGACCCTAACCCTAACTCTAACCCTAGAAGTTGCCGACCGCGGTTTCTGGCCACGGCCCCCCCTGGTTTCTGGCTAGGAAAGCTGGGGAAGGAGCCATGTCGGTGCAGTGTCGTGCTCCTCTTGGCAGGCCTTTGCAATCCCAATTATCCCTGGAGCTGTGGGCTTTCTGGTTCTCCGGACCCTAACCCTAACCCTAACCCTAGAAGTTGCCGACCGTGGTTTCCGGCCAAGGCCCCCCCTGGGTTCTGGCTAGGAAAGCAGGGGAAGGAGCCATGTCGATGCAGTGTCGTGCTCCTCTTGGCAGGCCTTTGCAATCCCAATTATCCCTGGAGCTGTGGGCTTTCTGGTTCTCCGGACCCTAACCCTAACCCTAACCCTAGAAGTTGCCGACCGCGGTTTCCGGCCACGGCCCCCCCTGGGTTCTGGCTAGGAAAGCAGGGGAAGGAGCCATGTCGGTGCAGTGTCGTGCTCCTCTTGGCAGGCCTTTGCAATCCCAATTATCCCTGGAGCTGTGGGCTTTCTGGTTCTCCGGACCCTAACCCTAACCCTAACCCTAGAAGTTGCCGACCGCGGTTTCCGGCCACGGCCCCCCCTGGGTTCTGGCTAGGAAAGCAGGGGAAGGAGCCATGTCGGTGCAGTGTCGTGCTCCTTTTGGCAGGCCTTTCAATCCCAATTATCCGTGGAGCTGTGGGCTTTCTGGTTCTCCGGACCCTAACCCTAACCCTAACCCTAGAAGTTGCCGACCGTGGATTCCGGCCACGGCCCCCCCTGGGTTCTGGCTAGGAAAGCTGGGGAAGGAGCCATGTCGGTGCAGTGTCGTGCTCCTCTTGGCAGGCCTTTGCAATCCCAATTATCCCTGGAGCTGTGGGCTTTCTGGTTCTCCGGACCCTAACCCTAACCCTAACCCTAGAAGTTACCGACCACGGTTTCTGGCCACGGCCCCCCCTGGGTTCTGGCTAGGAAAGCTGGGGAAGGAGCCATGTCTGTGCAGTGTCGTGCTCCTCTTGGCAGGCCTTTGCAATCCCAATTATCCCTGGAGCTGTGGGCTTTCTGGTTCTCCGGACCCTAACCCTAACCCTAACCCTAGAAGTTGCCGACCGCGGTTTCCGGCCACGGCCCCCCCTGGGTTCTGGCTAGGAAAGCAGGGGAAGGAGCCATGTCGGTGCAGTGTCGTGCTCCTCTTGGCAGGCCTTTGCAATCCCAATTATCCCTGGAGCTGTGGGCTTTCTGGTTCTCCGGACCCTAACCCTAACCCTAACCCTAGAAGTTGCCGACCGCGGTTTCCGGCCACGGCCCCCCCTGGGTTCTGGCTAGGAAAGCAGGGGAAGGAGCCATGTCGGTGCAGTGTCGTGCTCCTTTTGGCAGGCCTTTCAATCCCAATTATCCGTGGAGCTGTGGGCTTTCTGGTTCTCCGGACCCTAACCCTAACCCTAACCCTAGAAGTTGCCGACCGTGGATTCCGGCCACGGCCCCCCCTGGGTTCTGGCTAGGAAAGCTGGGGAAGGAGCCATGTCGGTGCAGTGTCGTGCTCCTCTTGGCAGGCCTTTGCAATCCCAATTATCCCTGGAGCTGTGGGCTTTCTGGTTCTCCGGACCCTAACCCTAACCCTAACCCTAGAAGTTACCGACCACGGTTTCTGGCCACGGCCCCCCCTGGGTTCTGGCTAGGAAAGCTGGGGAAGGAGCCATGTCTGTGCAGTGTCGTGCTCCTCTTGGCAGGCCTTTGCAATCCCAATTATCCCTGGAGCTGTGGGCTTTCTGGTTCTCCGGACCCTAACCCTAACCCTAACCCTAGAAGTTGCCGACCGCGGTTTCCGGCCACGGCCCCCCCTGGGTTCTGGCTAGGAAAGCAGGGGAAGGAGCCATGTCGGTGCAGTGTCGTGCTCCTCTTGGCAGGCCTTTGCAATCCCAATTATCCCTGGAGCTGTGGGCTTTCTGGTTCTCCGGACCCTAACCCTAACCCTAACCCTAGAAGTTGCCGACCGCGGTTTCCGGCCACGGCCCCCCCTGGGTTCTGGCTAGGAAAGCAGGGGAAGGAGCCATGTCGGTGCAGTGTCGTGCTCCTCTTGGCAGGCCTTTGCAATCCCAATTATCCCTGGAGCTGTGGGCTTTCTGGTTCTCCGGACCCTAACCCTAACCCTAACCCTAGGAGTGGCCGACCGCGGTTTCCGGCCACGGCCCCCCCTGCGTTCTGGCTAGGAAAGCAGGGGAAGGAGCCATGTCGGTGCAGTGTCGTGCTCCTTTTGGCAGGCCTTTCAATCCCAATTATCCCTGGAGCTGTGGGCTTTCTGGTTCTCCGGACCCTAACCCTAACCCTAACCCTAGAAGTTGCCGACCGCGGTTTCCGGCCACGGCCCCCCCTGGGTTCTGGCTAGGAAAGCTGGGGAAGGAGCCATGTCGGTGCAGTGTCGTGCTCCTCTTGGCAGGCCTTTGCAATCCCAATTATCCCTGGAGCTGTGGGCTTTCTGGTTCTCCGGACCCTAACCCTAACCCTAACCCTAGAAGTTGCCGACCGCGGTTTCCGGCCACGGCCCCCCCTGGGTTCTGGCTAGGAAAGCAGGGGAAGGAGCCATGTCTGTGCAGTGTCGTGCTCCTCTTGGCAGGCCTTTGCAATCCCAATTATCCCTGGAGCTGTGGGCTTTCTGGTTCTCCGGACCCTAACCCTAACCCTAACCCTAGAAGTTGCCGACCGTGGATTCCGGCCACGGCCCCCCCTGGGTTCTGGCTAGGAAAGCAGGGGAAGGAGCCATGTCTGTGCAGTGTCGTGCTCCTCTTGGCAGGCCTTTGCAATCCCAATTATCCCTGGAGCTGTGGGCTTTCTGGTTCTCCGGACCCTAACCCTAACCCTAACCCTAGAAGTTGCCGACCGCGGTTTCCGGCGACGGCCCCCCCTGGTTTCTGGCTAGGAAAGCAGGGGAAGGAGCCATGTCGGTACAGTGTCGTGCTCCTCTTGGCAGGCCTTTGCAATCCCAATTATCCCTGGAGCTGTGGGCTTTCTGGTTCTCCGGACCCTAACCCTAACCCTAGAAGTTGCCGACCGCGGTTTCCGGCCACGGCCCCCCCTGGGTTCTGGCTAGGAAAGCAGGGGAAGGAGCCATGTCGGTGCAGTGTCGTGCTCCTCTTGGCAGGCCTTTGCAATCCCAATTATCCCTGGAGCTGTGGGCTTTCTGGTTCTCCGGACCCTAACCCTAACCCTAACCCTAGAAGTTGCCGACCGCGGTTTCGTGCCACGGCCCCCCCCGGGTTCTGGCTAGGAAAGCAGGGGAAGGAGCCATATCTGTGCAGTGTCGTGCTCCTCTTGGCAGGCCTTTGCAATCCCAATTATCCCTGGAGCTGTGGGCTTTCTGGTTCTCCGGACCCTAACCCTAACCCTAACCCTAGAGTTGCCGACCGCGGTTTCCGGCCACGGCCCCCCCTGGGTTCTGGCTAGGAAAGCTGGGGAAGGAGCCATGTCGGTGCAGTGTCGTGCTCCTCTTGGCAGGCCTTTGCAATCCCAATTATCCCTGGAGCTGTGGGCTTTCTGGTTCTCCGGACCCTAACCCTAACCCTAACCCTAGAAGGTGCCGACCGCGGTTTCCGGCCACGGCCCCCCCTGGGTTCTGGCTAGGAAAGCAGGGGAAGGAGCCATGTCGGTGCAGTGTCGTGCTCCTCTTGGCAGGCCTTTGCAATCCCAATTATCCCTGGAGCTGTGGGCTTTCTGGTTCTCCGGACCCTAACCCTAACCCTAACCCTAGAAGTTGCCAACCACGGTTTCTGGCCACGGTCCCCCCTGGGTTCTGGCTAGGAAAGCTGGGGAAGGAGCCATGTCTGTGCAGTGTCGTGCTCCTCTTGGCAGGCCTTTGCAATCCCAATTATCCCTGGAGCTGTGGGCTTTCTGGTTCTCCGGACCCTAATCCTAACCCTAACCCTAGAAGTTGCCGACCGCGGTTTCCGGCCACGGCCCCCGCTGGGTTCTGGCTAGGAAAGCAGGGGAAGGAGCCATGTCTGTGCAGTGTCGTGCTCCTCTTGGCAGGCCTTTGCAATCCCAATTATCCCTGGAGCTGAGGGCTTTCTGGTTCTCCAGACCCTAACCCTAACCCTAACCCTAACCCTAGAAGTTGCCGACCGCGGTTTCCGGCCACGGCCCCCCAGGGTTCTGGCTAGGAAAGCTGGGGAAGGAGCCATGTCTGTGCAGTGTCGTGCTCCTCTTGGCAGGCCTTTGCAATCCCAATTATCCCTGGAGCTGAGGGCTTTCTGCTTCTCCAGACCCTAACCCTAACCCTAACCCTAACCCTAGAAGGTGCCGACCGCGTTTTCCGGCCACGGCCCCCCCTGGGTTCTGGCTAGGAAAGCAGGGGAAGGAGCCATGTCTGTGCAGTGTCGTGCTCCTCTTGGCAGGCCTTTGCAATCCCAATTATCCCTGGAGCTGTGGGCTTTCTGGTTCTCCGGACCCTAACCCTAACTCTAACCCTAGAAGTTGCCGACCGTGGTTTCCGGCCACGGCCCCCCCTGGGTTCTGGCTAGGAAAGCTGGGGAAGGAGCCATGTCGGTGCAGTGTCGTGCTCCTCTTGGCAGGCCTTTGCAATCCCAATTATCCCTGGAGCTGTGGGCTTTCTGGTTCTCCGGACCCTAACCCTAACCCTAACCCTAGAAGTTGCCGACCGCGGTTTCCGGCCACGGCCCCCCCTGGGTTCTGGCTAGGAAAGCAGGGGAAGGAGCCATGTCGGTGCAGTGTCGTGCTCCTCTTGGCAGGCCTTTGCAATCCCAATTATCCCTGGAGCTGTGGGCTTTCTGGTTCTCCGGACCCTAACCCTAACCCTAACCCTAGAAGTTGCCGACCGCGGTTTCCGGCCACGGCCCCCCCTGGGTTCTGGCTAGGAAAGCAGGGGAAGGAGCCATGTCTGTGCAGTGTCGTGCTCCTCTTGGCAGGCCTTTGCAATCCCAATTATCCCTGGAGCTGTGGGCTTTCTGGTTCTCCGGACCCTAACCCTAACCCTAACCCTAGAAGTTGCCGACCGCGGTTTCCGGCCACAGCCCCCGCTGGGTTCTGGCTAGGAAAGCTGGGGAAGGAGCCATGTCGGTGCAGTGTCGTGCTCCTCTTGGCAGGCCTTTGCAATCCCAATTATCCCTGGAGCTGTGGGCTTTCTGGTTCTCCGGACCCTAACCCTAACCCTAACCCTAGAAGTTGCCAACCACGGTTTCCGGCCACGGCCCCCCCTGGGTTCTGGCTAGGAAAGCAGGGGAAGGAGCCATGTCGGTGCAGTGTCGTGCTCCTTTTGGCAGGCCTTTGCAATCCCAATTATCCCTGGAGCTGTGGGCTTTCTGGTTCTCCGGACCCTAACCCTAACCCTAACCCTAGAAGTTGCCGAGCGCGGTTTCCAGCCACGGCCCCCCCTGGGTTCTGGCTAGGAAAGCTGGGGAAGGAGCCATGTCGGTGCAGTGTCGTGCTCCTCTTGGCAGGCCTTTGCAATCCCAATTATCCCTGGAGCTGTGGGCTTTCTGGTTCTCCGGACCCTAACCCTAACTCTAACCCTAGAAGTTGCCGACCGCGGTTTCTGGCCACGGCCCCCCCTGGTTTCTGGCTAGGAAAGCTGGGGAAGGAGCCATGTCGGTGCAGTGTCGTGCTCCTCTTGGCAGGCCTTTGCAATCCCAATTATCCCTGGAGCTGTGGGCTTTCTGGTTCTCCGGACCCTAACCCTAACCCTAACCCTAGAAGTTGCCGACCGTGGTTTCCGGCCAAGGCCCCCCCTGGGTTCTGGCTAGGAAAGCAGGGGAAGGAGCCATGTCGATGCAGTGTCGTGCTCCTCTTGGCAGGCCTTTGCAATCCCAATTATCCCTGGAGCTGTGGGCTTTCTGGTTCTCCGGACCCTAACCCTAACCCTAACCCTAGAAGTTGCCGACCGCAGTTTCCGGCCACGGCCCCCCCTGGGTTCTGGCTAGGAAAGCAGGGGAAGGAGCCATGTCGGTGCAGTGTCGTGCTCCTTTTGTCAGGCCTTTCAATCCCAATTATCCGTGGAGCTGTGGGCTTTCTGGTTCTCCGGACCCTAACCCTAACCCTAACCCTAGAAGTTGCCGAGCGCGGTTTCCAGCCACGGCCCCCCCTGGGTTCTGGCTAGGAAAGCTGGGGAAGGAGCCATGTCGGTGCAGTGTCGTGCTCCTCTTGGCAGGCCTTTGCAATCCCAATTATCCCTGGAGCTGTGGGCTTTCTGGTTCTCCGGACCCTAACCCTAACTCTAACCCTAGAAGTTGCCGACCGCGGTTTCTGGCCACGGCCCCCCCTGGGTTCTGGCTAGGAAAGCTGGGGAAGGAGCCTTGTCGGTGCAGTGTCGTGCTCCTCTTGGCAGGCCTTTGCAATCCCAATTATCCCTGGAGCTGTGGGCTTTCTGGTTCTCCGGACCCTAACCCTAACCCTAACCCTAGAAGTTACCGACCACGGTTTCTGGCCACGGCCCCCCCTGGGTTCTGGCTAGGAAAGCTGGGGAAGGAGCCATGTCTGTGCAGTGTCGTGCTCCTCTTGGCAGGCCTTTGCAATCCCAATTATCCCTGGAGCTGTGGGCTTTCTGGTTCTCCGGACCCTAACCCTAACCCTAACCCTAGAAGTTGCCGACCGCGGTTTCCGGCCACGGCCCCCCCTGGGTTCTGGCTAGGAAAGCAGGGGAAGGAGCCATGTCGGTGCAGTGTCGTGCTCCTCTTGGCAGGCCTTTGCAATCCCAATTATCCCTGGAGCTGTGGGCTTTCTGGTTCTCCGGACCCTAACCCTAACCCTAACCCTAGAAGTTGCCGACCGCGGTTTCCGGCCACGGCCCCCCCTGGGTTCTGGCTAGGAAAGCAGGGGAAGGAGCCATGTCGGTGCAGTGTCGTGCTCCTTTTGGCAGGCCTTTCAATCCCAATTATCCGTGGAGCTGTGGGCTTTCTGGTTCTCCGGACCCTAACCCTAACCCTAACCCTAGAAGTTGCCGACCGTGGATTCCGGCCACGGCCCCCCCTGGGTTCTGGCTAGGAAAGCTGGGGAAGGAGCCATGTCGGTGCAGTGTCGTGCTCCTCTTGGCAGGCCTTTGCAATCCCAATTATCCCTGGAGCTGTGGGCTTTCTGGTTCTCCGGACCCTAACCCTAACCCTAACCCTAGAAGTTACCGACCACGGTTTCTGGCCACGGCCCCCCCTGGGTTCTGGCTAGGAAAGCTGGGGAAGGAGCCATGTCTGTGCAGTGTCGTGCTCCTCTTGGCAGGCCTTTGCAATCCCAATTATCCCTGGAGCTGTGGGCTTTCTGGTTCTCCGGACCCTAACCCTAACCCTAACCCTAGAAGTTGCCGACCGCGGTTTCCGGCCACGGCCCCCCCTGGGTTCTGGCTAGGAAAGCAGGGGAAGGAGCCATGTCGGTGCAGTGTCGTGCTCCTCTTGGCAGGCCTTTGCAATCCCAATTATCCCTGGAGCTGTGGGCTTTCTGGTTCTCCGGACCCTAACCCTAACCCTAACCCTAGAAGTTGCCGACCGCGGTTTCCGGCCACGGCCCCCCCTGGGTTCTGGCTAGGAAAGCAGGGGAAGGAGCCATGTCGGTGCAGTGTCGTGCTCCTCTTGGCAGGCCTTTGCAATCCCAATTATCCCTGGAGCTGTGGGCTTTCTGGTTCTCCGGACCCTAACCCTAACCCTAACCCTAGGAGTGGCCGACCGCGGTTTCCGGCCACGGCCCCCCCTGCGTTCTGGCTAGGAAAGCAGGGGAAGGAGCCATGTCGGTGCAGTGTCGTGCTCCTTTTGGCAGGCCTTTCAATCCCAATTATCCCTGGAGCTGTGGGCTTTCTGGTTCTCCGGACCCTAACCCTAACCCTAACCCTAGAAGTTGCCGACCGCGGTTTCCGGCCACGGCCCCCCCTGGGTTCTGGCTAGGAAAGCTGGGGAAGGAGCCATGTCGGTGCAGTGTCGTGCTCCTCTTGGCAGGCCTTTGCAATCCCAATTATCCCTGGAGCTGTGGGCTTTCTGGTTCTCCGGACCCTAACCCTAACCCTAACCCTAGAAGTTGCCGACCGCGGTTTCCGGCCACGGCCCCCCCTGGGTTCTGGCTAGGAAAGCAGGGGAAGGAGCCATGTCTGTGCAGTGTCGTGCTCCTCTTGGCAGGCCTTTGCAATCCCAATTATCCCTGGAGCTGTGGGCTTTCTGGTTCTCCGGACCCTAACCCTAACCCTAACCCTAGAAGTTGCCGACCGTGGATTCCGGCCACGGCCCCCCCTGGGTTCTGGCTAGGAAAGCAGGGGAAGGAGCCATGTCTGTGCAGTGTCGTGCTCCTCTTGGCAGGCCTTTGCAATCCCAATTATCCCTGGAGCTGTGGGCTTTCTGGTTCTCCGGACCCTAACCCTAACCCTAACCCTAGAAGTTGCCGACCGCGGTTTCCGGCGACGGCCCCCCCTGGTTTCTGGCTAGGAAAGCAGGGGAAGGAGCCATGTCGGTACAGTGTCGTGCTCCTCTTGGCAGGCCTTTGCAATCCCAATTATCCCTGGAGCTGTGGGCTTTCTGGTTCTCCGGACCCTAACCCTAACCCTAGAAGTTGCCGACCGCGGTTTCCGGCCACGGCCCCCCCTGGGTTCTGGCTAGGAAAGCAGGGGAAGGAGCCATGTCGGTGCAGTGTCGTGCTCCTCTTGGCAGGCCTTTGCAATCCCAATTATCCCTGGAGCTGTGGGCTTTCTGGTTCTCCGGACCCTAACCCTAACCCTAACCCTAGAAGTTGCCGACCGCGGTTTCGTGCCACGGCCCCCCCCGGGTTCTGGCTAGGAAAGCAGGGGAAGGAGCCATATCTGTGCAGTGTCGTGCTCCTCTTGGCAGGCCTTTGCAATCCCAATTATCCCTGGAGCTGTGGGCTTTCTGGTTCTCCGGACCCTAACCCTAACCCTAACCCTAGAGTTGCCGACCGCGGTTTCCGGCCACGGCCCCCCCTGGGTTCTGGCTAGGAAAGCTGGGGAAGGAGCCATGTCGGTGCAGTGTCGTGCTCCTCTTGGCAGGCCTTTGCAATCCCAATTATCCCTGGAGCTGTGGGCTTTCTGGTTCTCCGGACCCTAACCCTAACCCTAACCCTAGAAGGTGCCGACCGCGGTTTCCGGCCACGGCCCCCCCTGGGTTCTGGCTAGGAAAGCAGGGGAAGGAGCCATGTCGGTGCAGTGTCGTGCTCCTCTTGGCAGGCCTTTGCAATCCCAATTATCCCTGGAGCTGTGGGCTTTCTGGTTCTCCGGACCCTAACCCTAACCCTAACCCTAGAAGTTGCCAACCACGGTTTCTGGCCACGGTCCCCCCTGGGTTCTGGCTAGGAAAGCTGGGGAAGGAGCCATGTCTGTGCAGTGTCGTGCTCCTCTTGGCAGGCCTTTGCAATCCCAATTATCCCTGGAGCTGTGGGCTTTCTGGTTCTCCGGACCCTAATCCTAACCCTAACCCTAGAAGTTGCCGACCGCGGTTTCCGGCCACGGCCCCCGCTGGGTTCTGGCTAGGAAAGCAGGGGAAGGAGCCATGTCTGTGCAGTGTCGTGCTCCTCTTGGCAGGCCTTTGCAATCCCAATTATCCCTGGAGCTGAGGGCTTTCTGGTTCTCCAGACCCTAACCCTAACCCTAACCCTAACCCTAGAAGTTGCCGACCGCGGTTTCCGGCCACGGCCCCCCAGGGTTCTGGCTAGGAAAGCTGGGGAAGGAGCCATGTCTGTGCAGTGTCGTGCTCCTCTTGGCAGGCCTTTGCAATCCCAATTATCCCTGGAGCTGAGGGCTTTCTGCTTCTCCAGACCCTAACCCTAACCCTAACCCTAACCCTAGAAGGTGCCGACCGCGTTTTCCGGCCACGGCCCCCCCTGGGTTCTGGCTAGGAAAGCAGGGGAAGGAGCCATGTCTGTGCAGTGTCGTGCTCCTCTTGGCAGGCCTTTGCAATCCCAATTATCCCTGGAGCTGTGGGCTTTCTGGTTCTCCGGACCCTAACCCTAACTCTAACCCTAGAAGTTGCCGACCGTGGTTTCCGGCCACGGCCCCCCCTGGGTTCTGGCTAGGAAAGCTGGGGAAGGAGCCATGTCGGTGCAGTGTCGTGCTCCTCTTGGCAGGCCTTTGCAATCCCAATTATCCCTGGAGCTGTGGGCTTTCTGGTTCTCCGGACCCTAACCCTAACCCTAACCCTAGAAGTTGCCGACCGCGGTTTCCGGCCACGGCCCCCCCTGGGTTCTGGCTAGGAAAGCAGGGGAAGGAGCCATGTCGGTGCAGTGTCGTGCTCCTCTTGGCAGGCCTTTGCAATCCCAATTATCCCTGGAGCTGTGGGCTTTCTGGTTCTCCGGACCCTAACCCTAACCCTAACCCTAGAAGTTGCCGACCGCGGTTTCCGGCCACGGCCCCCCCTGGGTTCTGGCTAGGAAAGCAGGGGAAGGAGCCATGTCTGTGCAGTGTCGTGCTCCTCTTGGCAGGCCTTTGCAATCCCAATTATCCCTGGAGCTGTGGGCTTTCTGGTTCTCCGGACCCTAACCCTAACCCTAACCCTAGAAGTTGCCGACCGCGGTTTCCGGCCACAGCCCCCGCTGGGTTCTGGCTAGGAAAGCTGGGGAAGGAGCCATGTCGGTGCAGTGTCGTGCTCCTCTTGGCAGGCCTTTGCAATCCCAATTATCCCTGGAGCTGTGGGCTTTCTGGTTCTCCGGACCCTAACCCTAACCCTAACCCTAGAAGTTGCCAACCACGGTTTCTGGCCACGGTCCCCCCTGGGTTCTGGCTAGGAAAGCTGGGGAAGGAGCCATGTCTGTGCAGTGTCGTGCTCCTCTTGGCAGGCCTTTGCAATCCCAATTATCCCTGGAGCTGTGGGCTTTCTGGTTCTCCGGACCCTAATCCTAACCCTAACCCTAGAAGTTGCCGACCGCGGTTTCCGGCCACGGCCCCCGCTGAGTTCTGGCTAGGAAAGCAGGGGAAGGAGCCATGTCTGTGCAGTGTCGTGCTCCTCTTGGCAGGCCTTTGCAATCCCAATTATCCCTGGAGCTGAGGGCTTTCTGGTTCTCCAGACCCTAACCCTAACCCTAACCCTAACCCTAGAAGTTGCCGACCGCGGTTTCCGGCCACGGCCCCCCAGGGTTCTGGCTAGGAAAGCTGGGGAAGGAGCCATGTCTGTGCAGTGTCGTGCTCCTCTTGGCAGGCCTTTGCAACCCCAATTATCCCTGGAGCTGTGGGCTTTCTGGTTCTCCGGACCCTAACCCTAACCCTAACCCTAGAAGTTGCCGACCGCGGTTTCCGGCCACGGCCCCCGCTGGGTTCTGGCTAGGAAAGCAGGGGAAGGAGCCATGTCTGTGCAGTGTCGTGCTCCTCTTGGCAGGCCTTTGCAATCCCAATTATCCCTGGAGCTGTGGGCTTTCTGGTTCTCCGGACCCTAACCCTAACCCTAACCCTAACCCTAGAAGTTGCCGACCGCGGTTTCCGGCCACGGCCCCCCCGGGGTTCTGGCTAGGAAAGCAGGGGAAGGAGCCATGTCTGTGCAGTGTCGTGCTCCTCTTGGCAGGCCTTTGCAATCCCAATTATCCCTGGAGCTGTGGGCTTTCTGGTTCTCCGGACACTAACCCTAACCCTAACCCTAGAAGTTGCCGACCGCGGTTTCCGGCCACGGTCCCCCCTGGTTTCTGGCTAGGAAAGCTGGGGAAGGAGCCATGTCTGTGCAGTGTCGTGCTCCTCTTGGCAGGCCTTTGCAATCCCAATTATCCCTGGAGCTGTGGGCTTTCTGGTTCTCCGGACCCTAACCCTAACCCTAACCCTAGAAGTTGCCGACCGCGGTTTCCGGCCACGGCCCCCCCTGGGTTCTGGCTAGGAAAGCTGGGGAAGGAGCCATGTCTGTGCAGTGTCGTGCTCCTCTTGGCAGGCCTTTGCAACCCCAATTATCCCTGGAGCTGTGGGCTTTCTGGTTCTCCGGACCCTAACCCTAACCCTAACCCTAGAAGTTGCCGACCGCGGTTTCCGGCCACGGCCCCCCCTGGGTTCTGGCTAGGAAAGCAGGGGAAGGAGCCATGTCTGTGCAGTGTCGTGCTCCTCTTGGCAGGCCTTTGCAATCCCAATTATCCCTGGAGCTGTGGGCTTTCTGGTTCTCCGGACCCTAACCCTAACCCTAACCCTAACCCTAGAAGTTGCCGACCGCGGTTTCCGGCCACGGCCCCCCCTGGGTTCTGGCTAGGAAAGCAGGGGAAGGAGCCATGTCTGTGCAGTGTCGTGCTCCTCTTGGCAGACCTTTGCAATCCCAATTATCCCTGGAGCTGTGGGCTTTCTGGTTCTCCGGACCCTAACCCTAACTCTAACCCTAGAAGTTGCCGACCGTGGTTTCCGGCCACGGCCCCCCCTGGGTTCTGGCTAGGAAAGCTGGGGAAGGAGCCATGTCGGTGCAGTGTCGTGCTCCTCTTGGCAGGCCTTTGCAATCCCAATTATCCCTGGAGCTGTGGGCTTTCTGGTTCTCCGGACCCTAACCCTAACCCTAACCCTAGAAGTTGCCGACCGCGGTTTCCGGCCACGGCCCCCCCTGGGTTCTGGCTAGGAAAGCAGGGGAAGGAGCCATGTCTGTGCAGTGTCGTGCTCCACTTGGCAGGCCTTTGCAATCCCAATTATCCCTGGAGCTGTGGGCTTTCTGGTTCTCCGGACCCTAACCCTAACCCTAACCCTAACCCTAGAAGTTGCCGACCGCGGTTTCCGGCCACGGCCCCCCCCGGGTTCTGGCTAGGAAAGCTGGGGAAGGAGCCATGTCTGTGCAGTGTCGTGCTCCTCTTGGCAGGCCTTTGCAACCCCAATTATCCCTGGAGCTGTGGGCTTTCTGGTTCTCCGGACCCTAACCCTAACCCTAACCCTAGAAGTTGCCGACCGCGGTTTCCGGCCACGGCCCCCGCTGGGTTCTGGCTAGGAAAGCAGGGGAAGGAGCCATGTCTGTGCAGTGTCGTGCTCCTCTTGGCAGGCCTTTGCAATCCCAATTATCCCTGGAGCTGTGGGCTTTCTGGTTCTCCGGACCCTAACCCTAACCCTAACCCTAACCCTAGAAGTTGCCGACCGCGGTTTCCGGCCACGGCCCCCCCGGGGTTCTGGCTAGGAAAGCAGGGGAAGGAGCCATGTCTGTGCAGTGTCGTGCTCCTCTTGGCAGGCCTTTGCAACCCCAATTATCCCTGGAGCTGTGGGCTTTCTGGTTCTCCGGACACTAACCCTAACCCTAACCCTAGAAGTTGCCGACCGCGGTTTCCGGCCACGGTCCCCCCTGGTTTCTGGCTAGGAAAGCTGGGGAAGGAGCCATGTCTGTGCAGTGTCGTGCTCCTCTTGGCAGGCCTTTGCAATCCCAATTATCCCTGGAGCTGTGGGCTTTCTGGTTCTCCGGACCCTAACCCTAACCCTAACCCTAGAAGTTGCCGACCGCAGTTTCCGGCCACGGCCCCCCCTGGGTTCTGGCTAGGAAAGCAGGGGAAGGAGCCATGTCTGTGCAGTGTCGTGCTCCTCTTGGCAGGCCTTTGCAATCCCAATTATCCCTGGAGCTGTGGGCTTTCTGGTTCTCCGGACCCTAACCCTAACCCTAACCCTAGAAGTTGCCGACCGCGGTTTCCAGCCACGGCCCTCCCTGGGTTCTGGCTAGGAAAGCAGGGGAAGGAGCCATGTCGGTGCAGTGTCGTGCTCCTCTTGGCAGGCCTTTGCAACCCCAATTATCCCTGGAGCTGTGGGCTTTCTGGTTCTCCGGACCCTAACCCTAACCCTAACCCTAGAAGTTGCCGACCGCGGTTTCCGGCCACGGCCCCCGCTGGGTTCTGGCTAGGAAAGCAGGGGAAGGAGCCATGTCTGTGCAGTGTCGTGCTCCTCTTGGCAGGCCTTTGCAATCCCAATTATCCCTGGAGCTGTGGGCTTTCTGGTTCTCCGGACCCTAACCCTAACCCTAACCCTAACCCTAGAAGTTGCCGACCGCGGTTTCCGGCCACGGTCCCCCCTGGTTTCTGGCTAGGAAAGCAGGGGAAGGAGCCATGTCGGTGCAGTGTCGTGCTCCTCTTGGCAGGCCTTTGCAATCCCAATTATCCCTGGAGCTGTGGGCTTTCTGGTTCTCCGGACCCTAACCCTAACCCTAACCCTAGAAGTTGCCGACCGCGGTTTCCGGCCACGGCCCCCCCTGGGTTCTGGCTAGGAAAGCAGGGGAAGGAGCCATGTCGGTGCAGTGTCGTGCTCCTTTTGGCAGGCCTTTCAATCCCAATTATCCGTGGAGCTGTGGGCTTTCTGGTTCTCCGGACCCTAACCCTAACCCTAACCCTAGAAGTTGCCGACCGTGGATTCCGGCCACGGCCCCCCCTGGGTTCTGGCTAGGAAAGCTGGGGAAGGAGCCATGTCTGTGCAGTGTCGTGCTCCTCTTGGCAGGCCTTTGCAATCCCAATTATCCCTGGAGCTGTGGGCTTTCTGGTTCTCCGGACCCTAACCCTAACCCTAACCCTAGAAGTTGCCGACCGCGGTTTCCGGCCACGGCCCCCCCTGGGTTCTGGCTAGGAAAGCAGGGGAAGGAGCCATGTCGGTGCAGTGTCGTGCTCCTCTTGGCAGGCCTTTGCAATCCCAATTATCCCTGGAGCTGTGGGCTTTCTGGTTCTCCGGACCCTAACCCTAACCCTAACCCTAGAAGTTACCGACCACGGTTTCTGGCCATGGCCCCCCCTGGGTTCTGGCTAGGAAAGCTGGGGAAGGAGCCATGTCTGTGCAGTGTCGTGCTCCTCTTGGCAGGCCTTTGCAATCCCAATTATCCCTGGAGCTGTGGGCTTTCTGGTTCTCCGGACCCTAACCCTAACCCTAACCCTAGAAGTTGCCGACCGTGGTTTCCGGCCACGGCCCCCCCTGGGTTCTGGCTAGGAAAGCAGGGGAAGGAGCCATGTCGGTGCAGTGTCGTGCTCCTCTTGGCAGGCCTTTGCAATCCCAATTATCCCTGGAGCTGTGGGCTTTCTGGTTCTCCGGACCCTAACCCTAACCCTAACCCTAGAAGTTGCCGACCGCAGTTTCCGGCCACGGCCCCCCCTGGGTTCTGGCTAGGAAAGCAGGGGAAGGAGCCATGTCTGTGCAGTGTCGTGCTCCTTTTGGCAGGCCTTTCAATCCCAATTATCCGTGGAGCTGTGGGCTTTCTGGTTCTCCGGACCCTAACCCTAACCCTAACCCTAGAAGTTGCCGACCGTGGATTCCGGCCACGGCCCCCCCTGGGTTCTGGCTAGGAAAGCTGGGGAAGGAGCCATGTCGGTGCAGTGTCGTGCTCCTCTTGGCAGGCCTTTGCAATCCCAATTATCCCTGGAGCTGTGGGCTTTCTGGTTCTCCGGACCCTAACCCTAACCCTAACCCTAGAAGTTGCCGACCGCGGTTTCCGGCCACGGCCCCCCCTGGGTTCTGGCTAGGAAAGCAGGGGAAGGAGCCATGTCGGTGCAGTGTCGTGCTCCTCTTGGCAGGCCTTTGCAATCCCAATTATCCCTGGAGCTGTGGGCTTTCTGGTTCTCCGGACCCTAACCCTAACCCTAACCCTAGAAGTTGCCGACCGTGGTTTCCGGCCACGGCCCCCCCTGGGTTCTGGCTAGGAAAGCAGGGGAAGGAGCCATGTCGGTGCAGTGTCGTGCTCCTCTTGGCAGGCCTTTGCAATCCCAATTATCCCTGGAGCTGTGGGCTTTCTGGTTCTCCGGACCCTAACCCTAACCCTAACCCTAGAAGTTGCCGACCACAGTTTCCGGCCACGGCCCCCCCTGGGTTCTGGCTAGGAAAGCAGGGGAAGGAGCCATGTTGGTGCAGTGTCGTGCTCCTTTTGGCAGGCCTTTCAATCCCAATTATCCGTGGAGCTGTGGGCTTTCTGGTTCTCCGGACCCTAACCCTAACCCTAACCCTAGAAGTTGCCGACCGTGGATTCCGGCCACGGCCCCCCCTGGGTTCTGGCTAGGAAAGCTGGGGAAGGAGCCATGTTGGTGCAGTGTCGTGCTCCTCTTGGCAGGCCTTTGCAATCCCAATTATCCCTGGAGCTGTGGGCTTTCTGGTTCTCCGGACCCTAACCCTAACCCTAACCCTAGAAGTTGCCGACCGCGGTTTCCGACCACGGCCCCCCCTGGGTTCTGGCTAGGAAAGCAGGGGAAGGAGCCATGTCGGTGCAGTGTCGTGCTCCTCTTGGCAGGCCTTTGCAATCCCAATTATCCCTGGAGCTGTGGGCTTTCTGGTTCTCCGGACCCTAACCCTAACCCTAACCCTAGAAGTTGCCGACCGCGGTTTCCGGCCACGGCCCCCCCTGGGTTCTGGCTAGGAAAGCAGGGGAAGGAGCCATGTCTGTGCAGTGTCGTGCTCCTCTTGGCAGGCCTTTGCAATCCCAATTATCCCTGGAGCTGTGGGCTTTCTGGTTCTCCGGACCCTAACCCTAACCCTAACCCTAGAAGTTGCCGACCGCGGTTTCCGGCCACGGCCCCCCCTGGGTTCTGGCTAGGAAAGCAGGGGAAGGAGCCATGTCTGTGCAGTGTCGTGCTCCTCTTGGCAGGCCTTTGCAATCCCAATTATCCCTGGAGCTGTGGGCTTTCTGGTTCTCCGGACCCTAACCCTAACCCTAACCCTAGAAGTTGCCGACCGCGGTTTCCGGCGACGGCCCTCCCTGGGTTCTGGCTAGGAAAGCAGGGGAAGGAGCCATGTCGGTACAGTGTCGTGCTCCTCTTGGCAGGCCTTTGCAATCCCAATTATCCCTGGAGCTGTGGGCTTTCTGGTTCTCCGGACCCTAACCCTAACCCTAACCCTAGAAGTTGCCGACCGCGGTTTCCGGCCACGGCCCCCCCTGGGTTCTGGCTAGGAAAGCAGGGGAAGGAGCCATGTCTGTGCAGTGTCGTGCTCCTCTTGGCAGGCCTTTGCAATCCCAATTATCCCTGGAGCTGTGGGCTTTCTGGTTCTCCGGACCCTAACCCTAACCCTAACCCTAGAAGTTGCCGACCGCGGTTTCCGGCCACGGCCCCCCCCGGGTTCTGGCTAGGAAAGCAGGGGAAGGAGCCATATCTGTGCAGTGTCGTGCTCCTCTTGGCAGGCCTTTGCAATCCCAATTATCCCTGGAGCTGTGGGCTTTCTGGTTCTCCGGACCCTAACCCTAACCCTAACCCTAGAAGTTGCCGACCGCGGTTTCCGGCCACGGCCCCCCCTGGGTTCTGGCTAGGAAAGCAGGGGAAGGAGCCATGTCGGTGCAGTGTCGTGCTCCTCTTGGCAGGCCTTTGCAATCCCAATTATCCCTGGAGCTGTGGGCTTTCTGGTTCTCCGGACCCTAACCCTAACCCTAACCCTAGAAGTGGCCGACCGCGGTTTCTGGGCATGGCCCCCCCTGGGTTCTGGCTAGGAAAGCTGGGGAAGGAGCCATGTCGGTGCAGTGTCGTGCTCCTCTTGGCAGGCCTTTGCAATCCCAATTATCCCTGGAGCTGTGGGCTTTCTGGTTCTCCGGACCCTAACCCTAACCATAACCCTAGAAGTTGCCGACCGCGGTTTCCGGCCACGGCCCCCCCTGGTTTCTGGCTAGGAAAGCAGGGGAAGGAGCCATGTCTGTGCAGTGTCGTGCTCCTCTTGGCAGACCTTTGCAATCCCAATTATCCCTGGAGCTGTGGGCTTTCTGGTTCTCCGGACCCTAACCCTAACTCTAACCCTAGAAGTTGCCGACCGTGGTTTCTGGCCACGGCCCCCCCTGGGTTCTGGCTAGGAAAGCTGGGGAAGGAGCCATGTCGGTGCAGTGTCGTGCTCCTCTTGGCAGGCCTTTGCAATCCCAATTATCCCTGGAGCTGTGGGCTTTCTGGTTCTCCGGACCCTAACCCTAACCCTAACCCTAGAAGTTGCCGACCGCGGTTTCCGGCCACGGCCCCCCCTGGGTTCTGGCTAGGAAAGCAGGGGAAGGAGCCATGTCGGTGCAGTGTCGTGCTCCTCTTGGCAGGCCTTTGCAATCCCAATTATCCCTGGAGCTGTGGGCTTTCTGGTTCTCCGGACCCTAACCCTAACCCTAACCCTAGAAGTTGCCGACCGCGGTTTCCGGCCACGGCCCCCCCTGGGTTCTGGCTAGGAAAGCAGGGGAAGGACCCATGTCTGTGCAGTGTCGTGCTCCTCTTGGCAGACCTTTGCAATCCCAATTATCCCTGGAGCTGTGGGCTTTCTGGTTCTCCGGACCCTAACCCTAACTCTAACCCTAGAAGTTGCCGACCGTGGTTTCCGGCCACGGCCCCCCCTGGGTTCTGGCTAGGAAAGCAGGGGAAGGAGCCATGTCGGTGCAGTGTCGTGCTCCTCTTGGCAGGCCTTTGCAATCCCAATTATCCCTGGAGCTGTGGGCTTTCTGGTTCTCCGGACCCTAACCCTAACCCTAACCCTAGAAGTTGCCGACCGCGGTTTCCGGCCACGGCCCCCCCTGGGTTCTGGCTAGGAAAGCAGGGGAAGGAGCCATGTCTGTGCAGTGTCGTGCTCCTCTTGGCAGGCCTTTGCAATCCCAATTATCCCTGGAGCTGTGGGCTTTCTGGTTCTCCGGACCCTAACCCTAACCCTAACCCTAGAAGTTGCCGACCGCGGTTTCCGGCCACGGCCCCCCCTGGGTTCTGGCTAGGAAAGCAGGGGAAGGAGCCATGTCGGTGCAGTGTCGTGCTCCTCTTGGCAGGCCTTTGCAATCCCAATTATCCCTGGAGCTGTGGGCTTTCTGGTTCTCCGGACCCTAACCCTAACCCTAACCCTAGAAGTTGCCGACCGCGGTTTCCGGCCACGGCCCCCCCTGGGTTCTGGCTAGGAAAGCAGGGGAAGGAGCCATGTCTGTGCAGTGTCGTGCTCCTCTTGGCAGGCCTTTGCAATCCCAATTATCCCTGGAGCTGTGGGCTTTCTGGTTCTCCGGACCCTAACCCTAACCCTAACCCTAGAATTTGCCGACCGCGGTTTCCGGCCACGGCCCCCCCCGGGTTCTGGCTAGGAAAGCAGGGGAAGGAGCCATATCTGTGCAGTGTCGTGCTCCTCTTGGCAGGCCTTTGCAATCCCAATTATCCCTGGAGCTGTGGGCTTTCTGGTTCTCCGGACCCTAACCCTAACCCTAACCCTAGAAGTTGCCGACCGCGGTTTCCGGCCACGGCCCCCCCTGGGTTCTGGCTAGGAAAGCTGGGGAAGGAGCCATGTCTGTGCAGTGTCGTGCTCCTCTTGGCAGGCCTTTGCAATCCCAATTATCCCTGGAGCTGTGGGCTTTCTGGTTCTCCGGACCCTAACCCTAACCCTAACCCTAGAAGTTGCCGACCGTGGTTTCCGGCCACGGCCCCCCCTGGGTTCTGGCTAGGAAAGCTGGGGAAGGAGCCATGTCGGTGCAGTGTCGTGCTCCTCTTGGCAGGCCTTTGCAATCCCAATTATCCCTGGAGCTGTGGGCTTTCTGGTTCTCCGGACCCTAACCCTAACCATAACCCTAGAAGTTGCCGACCGTGGATTCCGGCCACGGCCCCCCCTGGTTTCTGGCTAGGAAAGCAGGGGAAGGAGCCATGTCTGTGCAGTGTCGTGCTCCTCTTGGCAGACCTTTGCAATCCCAATTATCCCTGGAGCTGTGGGCTTTCTGGTTCTCCGGACCCTAACCCTAACTCTAACCCTAGAAGTTGCCGACCGTGGTTTCCGGCCACGGCCCCCCCTGGGTTCTGGCTAGGAAAGCTGGGGAAGGAGCCATGTCGGTGCAGTGTCGTGCTCCTCTTGGCAGGCCTTTGCAATCCCAATTATCCCTGGAGCTGTGGGCTTTCTGGTTCTCCGGACCCTAACCCTAACCCTAACCCTAGAAGTTGCCGACCGCGGTTTCCGGCCACGGCCCCCCCCGGGTTCTGGCTAGGAAAGCAGGGGAAGGAGCCATGTCGGTGCAGTGTCGTGCTCCTCTTGGCAGGCCTTTGCAATCCCAATTATCCCTGGAGCTGTGGGCTTTCTGGTTCTCCGGACCCTAACCCTAACCCTAACCCTAGAAGTTGCCGACCGCGGTTTCCGGCCACGGCCCCCCCTGGGTTCTGGCTAGGAAAGCAGGGGAAGGAGCCATGTCGGTACAGTGTCGTGCTCCTCTTGGCAGGCCTTTGCAATCCCAATTATCCCTGGAGCTGTGGGCTTTCTGGTTCTCCGGACCCTAACCCTAACCCTAACCCTAGAAGTTGCCGACCGCGGTTTCCGGCCACGGCCCCCCCTGGGTTCTGGCTAGGAAAGCTGGGGAAGGAGCCATGTCTGTGCAGTGTCGTGCTCCTCTTGGCAGGCCTTTGCAATCCCAATTATCCCTGGAGCTGTGGGCTTTCTGGTTCTCCGGACCCTAACCCTAACCCTAACCCTAGAAGTTGCCGACCGCGGTTTCCGGCCACGGCCCCCCCTGGGTTCTGGCTAGGAAAGCAGGGGAAGGAGCCATGTCTGTGCAGTGTCGTGCTCCTCTTGGCAGGCCTTTGCAATCCCAATTATCCCTGGAGCTGTGGGCTTTCTGGTTCTCCGGACCCTAACCCTAACCCTAACCCTAGAAGTTGCCGACCGCGGTTTCCGGCCACGGCCCTCCCTGGGTTCTGGCTAGGAAAGCAGGGGAAGGAGCCATGTCGGTGCAGTGTCGTGCTCCTCTTGGCAGGCCTTTGCAATCCCAATTATCCCTGGAGCTGTGGGCTTTCTGGTTCTCCGGACCCTAACCCTAACCCTAACCCTAGAAGTTGCCGACCGTGGATTCCGGCCACGGCCCCCCCTGGGTTCTGGCTAGGAAAGCTGGGGAAGGAGCCATGTCTGTGCAGTGTCGTGCTCCTCTTGGCAGGCCTTTGCAACCCCAATTATCCCTGGAGCTGTGGGCTTTCTGGTTCTCCGGACCCTAACCCTAACCCTAACCCTAGAAGTTGCCGACCGCGGTTTCCGGCCACGGCCCCCGCTGGGTTCTGGCTAGGAAAGCAGGGGAAGGAGCCATGTCTGTGCAGTGTCATGCTCCTCTTGGCAGGCCTTTGCAATCCCAATTATCCCTGGAGCTGTGGGCTTTCTGGTTCTCCGGACCCTAACCCTAACTCTAACCCTAGAATTTGCCGACCGTGGTTTCCGGCCACGGCCCCCCCTGGGTTCTGGCTAGGAAAGCAGGGGAAGGAGCCATGTCGGTGCAGTGTCGTGCTCCTCTTGGCAGGCCTTTGCAATCCCAATTATCCCTGGAGCTGTGGGCTTTCTGGTTCTCCGGACCCTAACCCTAACCCTAACCCTAGAAGTTGCCGACCGCGGTTTCCGGCCACGGCCCCCCCTGGGTTCTGGCTAGGAAAGCAGGGGAAGGAGCCATGTCGGTGCAGTGTCGTGCTCCTCTTGGCAGGCCTTTGCAACCCCAATTATCCCTGGAGCTGTGGGCTTTCTGGTTCTCCGGACCCTAACCCTAACCCTAACCCTAGAAGTTGCCGACCGTGGTTTCCGGCCACGGCCCCCGCTGGGTTCTGGCTAGGAAAGCAGGGGAAGGAGCCATGTCTGTGCAGTGTCGTGCTCCTCTTGGCAGGCCTTTGCAATCCCAATTATCCCTGGAGCTGTGGGCTTTCTGGTTCTCCGGACCCTAACCCTAACCCTAACCCTAGAAGTTGCCGACCGTGGATTCCGGCCACGGCCCCCCCTGGGTTCTGGCTAGGAAAGCAGGGGAAGGAGCCATGTCTGTGCAGTGTCGTGCTCCTCTTGGCAGGCCTTTGCAATCCCAATTATCCCTGGAGCTGTGGGCTTTCTGGTTCTCCGGACCCTAACCCTAACCCTAACCCTAGAAGTTGCCGACCGCGGTTTCCGGCCACGGCCCTCCCTGGGTTCTGGCTAGGAAAGCAGGGGAAGGAGCCATGTCTGTGCAGTGTCGTGCTCCTCTTGGCAGGCCTTTGCAATCCCAATTATCCCTGGAGCTGTGGGCTTTCTGGTTC
This sequence comes from Rhynochetos jubatus, assembly GCA_027574665.1. Lineage (NCBI taxonomy): Eukaryota > Metazoa > Chordata > Aves > Eurypygiformes > Rhynochetidae > Rhynochetos > Rhynochetos jubatus. The sequence continues at coordinate 3,444,603 of CM050669.1, forward strand.
TCCGGACCCTAACCCTAACCCTAACCCTAACCCTAGAAGTTGCCGACCGCGGTTTCCGGCCACGGCCCCCCAGGGTTCTGGCTAGGAAAGCTGGGGAAGGAGCCATGTCGGTGCAGTGTCGTGCTCCTCTTGGCAGGCCTTTGCAACCCCAATTATCCCTGGAGCTGTGGGCTTTCTGGTTCTCCGGACCCTAACCCTAACCCTAACCCTAGAAGTTGCCGACCGCGGTTTCCGGCCACGGCCCCCGCTGGGTTCTGGCTAGGAAAGCAGGGGAAGGAGCCATGTCTGTGCAGTGTCGTGCTCCTCTTGGCAGGCCTTTGCAATCCCAATTATCCCTGGAGCTGTGGGCTTTCTGGTTCTCCGGACCCTAACCCTAACCCTAACCCTAACCCTAGAAGTTGCCGACCGCGGTTTCCGGCCACGGCCCCCCCTGGTTTCTGGCTAGGAAAGCAGGGGAAGGAGCCATGTCTGTGCAGTGTCGTGCTCCTCTTGGCAGACCTTTGCAATCCCAATTATCCCTGGAGCTGTGGGCTTTCTGGTTCTCCGGACCCTAACCCTAACTCTAACCCTAGAATTTGCCGACCGTGGTTTCCGGCCACGGCCCCCCCTGGGTTCTGGCTAGGAAAGCAGGGGAAGGAGCCATGTCGGTGCAGTGTCGTGCTCCTCTTGGCAGGCCTTTGCAATCCCAATTATCCCTGGAGCTGTGGGCTTTCTGGTTCTCCGGACCCTAACCCTAACCCTAACCCTAGAAGTTGCCGACCGCGGTTTCCGGCCACGGCCCCCCCTGGGTTCTGGCTAGGAAAGCAGGGGAAGGAGCCATGTCGGTGCAGTGTCGTGCTCCTCTTGGCAGGCCTTTGCAATCCCAATTATCCCTGGAGCTGTGGGCTTTCTGGTTCTCCGGACCCTAACCCTAACCCTAACCCTAGAAGTTGCCGACCGCGGATTCCGGCCACGGCCCCCCCTGGGTTCTGGCTAGGAAAGCAGGGGAAGGAGCCATGTCGGTGCAGTGTCGTGCTCCTCTTGGCAGGCCTTTGCAATCCCAATTATCCCTGGAGCTGTGGGCTTTCTGGTTCTCCGGACCCTAACCCTAACCCTAACCCTAGAATTTGCCGACCGCGGTTTCCGGCCACGGCCCCCCCCGGGTTCTGGCTAGGAAAGCAGGGGAAGGAGCCATATCTGTGCAGTGTCGTGCTCCTCTTGGCAGGCCTTTGCAATCCCAATTATCCCTGGAGCTGTGGGCTTTCTGGTTCTCCGGACCCTAACCCTAACCCTAACCCTAGAAGTTGCCGACCGCGGTTTCCGGCCACGGCCCCCCCTGGGTTCTGGCTAGGAAAGCTGGGGAAGGAGCCATGTCGGTGCAGTGTCGTGCTCCTCTTGGCAGGCCTTTGCAATCCCAATTATCCCTGGAGCTGTGGGCTTTCTGGTTCTCCGGACCCTAACCCTAACCCTAACCCTAGAAGTTGCCGACCGTGGTTTCCGGCCACGGCCCCCCCTGGGTTCTGGCTAGGAAAGCTGGGGAAGGAGCCATGTCGGTGCAGTGTCGTGCTCCTCTTGGCAGGCCTTTGCAATCCCAATTATCCCTGGAGCTGTGGGCTTTCTGGTTCTCCGGACCCTAACCCTAACCCTAACCCTAGAAGTTGCCGACCGCGGTTTCCGGCCACGGCCCCCCCTGGGTTCTGGCTAGGAAAGCAGGGGAAGGAGCCATGTCTGTGCAGTGTCGTGCTCCTCTTGGCAGGCCTTTGCAATCCCAATTATCCCTGGAGCTGTGGGCTTTCTGGTTCTCCGGACCCTAACCCTAACCCTAACCCTAGAAGTTGCCGACCGCGGTTTCCGGCCACGGCCCCCCCTGGGTTCTGGCTAGGAAAGCTGGGGAAGGAGCCATGTCGGTGCAGTGTCGTGCTCCTCTTGGCAGGCCTTTGCAATCCCAATTATCCCTGGAGCTGTGGGCTTTCTGGTTCTCCGGACCCTAACCCTAACCCTAACCCTAGAAGTTGCCAACCACGGTTTCTGGCCACGGTCCCCACTGGGTTCTGGCTAGGAAAGCTGGGGAAGGAGCCATGTCGGTGCAGTGTCGTGCTCCTCTTGGCAGGCCTTTGCAATCCCAATTATCCCTGGAGCTGTGGGCTTTCTGGTTCTCCGGACCCTAACCCTAACCCTAACCCTAGAAGTTGCCGACCGCGGTTTCCGGCCACGGCCCCCCCTGGGTTCTGGCTAGGAAAGCAGGGGAAGGAGCCATGTCTGTGCAGTGTCGTGCTCCTCTTGGCAGGCCTTTGCAATCCCAATTATCCCTGGAGCTGTGGGCTTTCTGGTTCTCCGGACCCTAACCCTAACCCTAACCCTAACCCTAGAAGTTGCCGACCGCGGTTTCCGGCCACGGCCCCCCAGGGTTCTGGCTAGGAAAGCAGGGGAAGGAGCCATGTCTGTGCAGTGTCGTGCTCCTCTTGGCAGGCCTTTGCAACCCCAATTATCCCTGGAGCTGTGGGCTTTCTGGTTCTCCGGACACTAACCCTAACCCTAACCCTAGAAGTTGCCGACCGTGGTTTCCGGCCACGGTCCCCCCTGGTTTCTGGCTAGGAAAGCTGGGGAAGGAGCCATGTCGGTGCAGTGTCGTGCTCCTCTTGGCAGGCCTTTGCAATCCCAATTATCCCTGGAGCTGTGGGCTTTCTGGTTCTCCGGACCCTAACCCTAACCCTAACCCTAGAAGTTGCCGACCGTGGATTCCGGCCACGGCCCCCCCTGGGTTCTGGCTAGGAAAGCAGGGGAAGGAGCCATGTCTGTGCAGTGTCGTGCTCCTCTTGGCAGGCCTTTGCAATCCCAATTATCCCTGGAGCTGTGGGCTTTCTGGTTCTCCGGACCCTAACCCTAACCCTAACCCTAGAAGTTGCCGACCGCGGTTTCCGGCCACGGCCCTCCCTGGGTTCTGGCTAGGAAAGCAGGGGAAGGAGCCATGTCTGTGCAGTGTCGTGCTCCTCTTGGCAGGCCTTTGCAATCCCAATTATCCCTGGAGCTGTGGGCTTTCTGGTTCTCCGGACCCTAACCCTAACCCTAACCCTAACCCTAGAAGTTGCCGACCGCGGTTTCCGGCCACGGCCCCCCAGGGTTCTGGCTAGGAAAGCTGGGGAAGGAGCCATGTCGGTGCAGTGTCGTGCTCCTCTTGGCAGGCCTTTGCAACCCCAATTATCCCTGGAGCTGTGGGCTTTCTGGTTCTCCGGACCCTAACCCTAACCCTAACCCTAGAAGTTGCCGACCGCGGTTTCCGGCCACGGCCCCCGCTGGGTTCTGGCTAGGAAAGCAGGGGAAGGAGCCATGTCTGTGCAGTGTCGTGCTCCTCTTGGCAGGCCTTTGCAATCCCAATTATCCCTGGAGCTGTGGGCTTTCTGGTTCTCCGGACCCTAACCCTAACCCTAACCCTAACCCTAGAAGTTGCCGACCGCGGTTTCCGGCCATGGCCCCCCCGGGGTTCTGGCTAGGAAAGCAGGGGAAGGAGCCATGTCTGTGCAGTGTCGTGCTCCTCTTGGCAGGCCTTTGCAACCCCAATTATCCCTGGAGCTGTGGGCTTTCTGGTTCTCCGGACACTAACCCTAACCCTAACCCTAGAAGTTGCCGACCGCGGTTTCCGGCCACGGCCCCCCCTGGGTTCTGGCTAGGAAAGCTGGGGAAGGAGCCATGTCTGTGCAGTGTCGTGCTCCTCTTGGCAGGCCTTTGCAATCCCAATTATCCCTGGAGCTGTGGGCTTTCTGGTTCTCCGGACCCTAACCCTAACCCTAACCCTAGAAGTTGCCGACCGTGGATTCCGGCCACGGCCCCCCCTGGGTTCTGGCTAGGAAAGCAGGGGAAGGAGCCATGTCTGTGCAGTGTCGTGCTCCTCTTGGCAGGCCTTTGCAATCCCAATTATCCCTGGAGCTGTGGGCTTTCTGGTTCTCCGGACCCTAACCCTAACCCTAACCCTAGAAGTTGCCGACCGCGGTTTCCGGCCACGGCCCTCCCTGGGTTCTGGCTAGGAAAGCAGGGGAAGGAGCCATGTCGGTGCAGTGTCGTGCTCCTCTTGGCAGGCCTTTGCAATCCCAATTATCCCTGGAGCTGTGGGCTTTCTGGTTCTCCGGACCCTAACCCTAACCCTAGAAGTTGCCGACCGTGGATTCCGGCCACGGCCCCCCCTGGGTTCTGGCTAGGAAAGCTGGGGAAGGAGCCATGTCTGTGCAGTGTCGTGCTCCTCTTGGCAGGCCTTTGCAACCCCAATTATCCCTGGAGCTGTGGGCTTTCTGGTTCTCCGGACCCTAACCCTAACCCTAACCCTAGAAGTTGCCGACCGCGGTTTCCGGCCACGGCCCCCCCTGGGTTCTGGCTAGGAAAGCAGGGGAAGGAGCCATGTCTGTGCAGTGTCGTGCTCCTCTTGGCAGGCCTTTGCAATCCCAATTATCCCTGGAGCTGTGGGCTTTCTGGTTCTCCGGACCCTAACCCTAACCCTAACCCTAACCCTAGAAGTTGCCGACCGCGGTTTCCGGCCACGGCCCCCCCTGGGTTCTGGCTAGGAAAGCAGGGGAAGGAGCCATGTCTGTGCAGTGTCGTGCTCCTCTTGGCAGGCCTTTGCAATCCCAATTATCCCTGGAGCTGTGGGCTTTCTGGTTCTCCGGACCCTAACCCTAACCCTAACCCTAGAAGTTGCCGACCGCGGTTTCCGGCCACGGCCCCCCCCGCGTTCTGGCTAGGAAAGCAGGGGAAGGAGCCATATCTGTGCAGTGTCGTGCTCCTCTTGGCAGGCCTTTGCAATCCCAATTATCCCTGGAGCTGTGGGCTTTCTGGTTCTCCGGACCCTAACCCTAACCCTAACCCTAGAAGTTGCCGACCGCGGTTTCTGGCCACGGCCTCCCCTGGGTTCTGGCTAGGAAAGCAGGGGAAGGAGCCATGTCTGTGCAGTGTCGTGCTCCTCTTGGCAGGCCTTTGCAATCCCAATTATCCCTGGAGCTGTGGGCTTTCTGGTTCTCCGGACCCTAACCCTAACCCTAACCCTAGAAGTTGCCGACCGCGGTTTCCGGCCACGCCCCTCCCTGGGTTCTGGCTAGGAAAGCAGGGGAAGGAGCCATGTCGGTGCAGTGTCGTGCTCCTCTTGGCAGGCCTTTGCAATCCCAATTATCCCTGGAGCTGTGGGCTTTCTGGTTCTCCGGACCCTAACCCTAACCCTAACCCTAGAAGTTGCCGACCGTGGATTCCGGCCACGGCCCCCCCTGGGTTCTGGCTAGGAAAGCTGGGGAAGGAGCCATGTCTGTGCAGTGTCGTGCTCCTCTTGGCAGGCCTTTGCAATCCCAATTATCCCTGGAGCTGTGGGCTTTCTGGTTCTCCGGACCCTAACCCTAACCCTAACCCTAGAAGTTGCCGACCGCGGTTTTCGGCCACGGCCCCCCCTGGGTTCTGGCTAGGAAAGCAGGGGAAGGAGCCATGTCTGTGCAGTGTCGTGCTCCTCTTGGCAGGCCTTTGCAATCCCAATTATCCCTGGAGCTGTGGGCTTTCTGGTTCTCCGGACCCTAACCCTAACCCTAACCCTAGAAGTTGCCGACCGCGGTTTCCGGCCACGGCCCCCCCTGGGTTCTGGCTAGGAAAGCAGGGGAAGGAGCCATGTCTGTGCAGTGTCTTGCTCCTCTTGGCAGGCCTTTGGAATCCCAATTATCCCTGGAGCTGTGGGCTTTCTGGTTCTCCGGACCATAACCCTAACCCTAACCCTAGAAGTTGCCGACCGCGGTTTCCGGCCACGGTCCCCCCTGGTTTCTGGCTAGGAAAGCTGGGGAAGGAGCCATGTCTGTGCAGTGTTGTGCTCCTCTTGGCAGGCCTTTGCAATCCCAATTATCCCTGGAGCTGTGGGCTTTCTGGTTCTCCGGACCCTAACCCTAACCCTAACCCTAGAAGTTGCCGACCGCGGTTTCCGGCCACGGCCCCCCCTGGGTTCTGGCTAGGAAAGCAGGGGAAGGAGCCATGTCTGTGCAGTGTCGTGCTCCTCTTGGCAGGCCTTTGCAATCCCAATTATCCCTGGAGCTGTGGGCTTTCTGGTTCTCCGGACCCTAACCCTAACCCTAACCCTAGAAGTTGCCGACCGCGGTTTCCGGCCACGGCCCCCCCTGCGTTCTGGCTAGGAAAGCAGGGGAAGGAGCCATGTCTGTGCAGTGTCGTGCTCCTCTTGGCAGGCCTTTGCAATCCCAATTATCCCTGGAGCTGTGGGCTTTCTGGTTCTCCGGACCCTAACCCTAACCCTAACCCTAGAAGTTGCCGACCGCGGTTTCCGGCCACGGCCCCCCCTGGGTTCTGGCTAGGAAAGCTGGGGAAGGAGCCATGTCGGTGCAGTGTCGTGCTCCTCTTGGCAGGCCTTTGCAATCCCAATTATCCCTGGAGCTGTGGGCTTTCTGGTTCTCCGGACCCTAACCCTAACCCTAACCCTAGAAGTTGCCAACCACGGTTTCTGGCCACGGTCCCCCCTGGGTTCTGGCTAGGAAAGCAGGGGAAGGAGCCATGTCTGTGCAGTGTCGTGCTCCTCTTGGCAGGCCTTTGCAATCCCAATTATCCCTGGAGCTGTGGGCTTTCTGGTTCTCCGGACCCTAACCCTAACCCTAACCCTAGAAGTTGCCGACCGCGGTTTCCGGCCACGGCCCCCGCTGGGTTCTGGCTAGGAAAGCAGGGGAAGGAGCCATGTCTGTGCAGTGTCGTGCTCCTCTTGGCAGGCCTTTGCAATCCCAATTATCCCTGGAGCTGTGGGCTTTCTGGTTCTCCGGACCCTAACCCTAACCCTAACCCTAGAAGTTGCCGACCGTGGATTCCGGCCACGGCCCCCCCTGGGTTCTGGCTAGGAAAGCAGGGGAAGGAGCCATGTCTGTGCAGTGTCGTGCTCCTCTTGGCAGGCCTTTGCAATCCCAATTATCCCTGGAGCTGTGGGCTTTCTGGTTCTCCGGACCCTAACCCTAACCCTAACCCTAGAAGTTGCCGACCGCGGTTTCCGGCCACGGCCCTCCCTAGGTTCTGGCTAGGAAAGCAGGGGAAGGAGCCATGTCGGTGCAGTGTCGTGCTCCTCTTGGCAGGCCTTTGCAATCCCAATTATCCCTGGAGCTGTGGGCTTTCTGGTTCTCCGGACCCTAACCCTAACCCTAACCCTAGAAGTTGCCGACCGCGGTTTCCGGCCACGGCCCCCCCTGGGTTCTGGCTAGGAAAGCAGGGGAAGGAGCCATGTCTGTGCAGTGTCGTGCTCCTCTTGGCAGGCCTTTGCAATCCCAATTATCCCTGGAGCTGTGGGCTTTCTGGTTCTCCGGACCCTAACCCTAACCCTAACCCTAGAAGTTGCCGACCGCGGTTTCCGGCCACGGCCCCCCCTGGGTTCTGGCTAGGAAAGCAGGGGAAGGAGCCATGTCTGTGCAGTGTCGTGCTCCTCTTGGCAGGCCTTTGCAATCCCAATTATCCCTGGAGCTGTGGGCTTTCTGGTTCTCCGGACCCTAACCCTAACCCTAACCCTAGAAGTTGCCGACCGCGGTTTCCGGCCACGGCCCCCCCTGGGTTCTGGCTAGGAAAGCTGGGGAAGGAGCCATGTCGGTGCAGTGTCGTGCTCCTCTTGGCAGGCCTTTGCAATCCCAATTATCCCTGGAGCTGTGGGCTTTCTGGTTCTCCGGACCCTAACCCTAACCCTAACCCTAGAAGTTGCCAACCACGGTTTCTGGCCACGGCCCCCCCTGGGTTCTGGCTAGGAAAGCTGGGGAAGGAGCCATGTCTGTGCAGTGTCGTGCTCCTCTTGGCAGGCCTTTGCAATCCCAATTATCCCTGGAGCTGTGGGCTTTCTGGTTCTCCGGACCCTAACCCTAACCCTAACCCTAGAAGTTGCCGACCGCGGTTTCCGGCCACGGCCCCCCCTGGGTTCTGGCTAGGAAAGCAGGGGAAGGAGCCATGTCTGTGCAGTGTCGTGCTCCTCTTGGCAGGCCTTTGCAATCCCAATTATCCCTGGAGCTGTGGGCTTTCTGGTTCTCCGGACCCTAACCCTAACCCTAACCCTAGAAGTTGCCGACCGTGGATTCCGGCCACGGCCCCCCCTGGGTTCTGGCTAGGAAAGCAGGGGAAGGAGCCATGTCTGTGCAGTGTCGTGCTCCTCTTGGCAGGCCTTTGCAATCCCAATTATCCCTGGAGCTGTGGGCTTTCTGGTTCTCCGGACCCTAACCCTAACCCTAACCCTAGAAGTTGCCGACCGCGGTTTCCGGCCACGGCCCTCCCTAGGTTCTGGCTAGGAAAGCAGGGGAAGGAGCCATGTCGGTGCAGTGTCGTGCTCCTCTTGGCAGGCCTTTGCAATCCCAATTATCCCTGGAGCTGTGGGCTTTCTGGTTCTCCGGACCCTAACCCTAACCCTAACCCTAGAAGTTGCCGACCGCGGTTTCCGGCCACGGCCCTCCCTGGGTTCTGGCTAGGAAAGCAGGGGAAGGAGCCATGTCGGTGCAGTGTCGTGCTCCTCTTGGCAGGCCTTTGCAATCCCAATTATCCCTGGAGCTGTGGGCTTTCTGGTTCTCCGGACCCTAACCCTAACCCTAACCCTAGAAGTTGCCGACCGTGGATTCCGTCCACGGCCCCCCCTGGGTTCTGGCTAGGAAAGCAGGGGAAGGAGCCATGTCTGTGCAGTGTCGTGCTCCTCTTGGCAGGCCTTTGCAATCCCAATTATCCCTGGAGCTGTGGGCTTTCTGGTTCTCCGGACTCTAACCCTAACCCTAACCCTAGAAGTTGCCGACCGCGGTTTCCGGCCACGGTCCCCCCTGGGTTCTGGCTAGGAAAGCAGGGGAAGGAGCCATGTCGGTGCAGTGTCGTGCTCCTCTTGGCAGGCCTTTGCAATCCCAATTATCCCTGGAGCTGTGGGCTTTCTGGTTCTCCGGACCCTAACCCTAACCCTAACCCTAGAAGTTGCCGACCGTGGATTCCGGCCACGGCCCCCCCTGGGTTCTGGCTAGGAAAGCTGGGGAAGGAGCCATGTCTGTGCAGTGTCGTGCTCCTCTTGGCAGGCCTTTGCAACCCCAATTATCCCTGGAGCTGTGGGCTTTCTGGTTCTCCGGACCCTAACCCTAACCCTAACCCTAGAAGTTGCCGACCGCGGTTTCCGGCCACGGCCCCCGCTGGGTTCTGGCTAGGAAAGCAGGGGAAGGAGCCATGTCTGTGCAGTGTCGTGCTCCTCTTGGCAGGCCTTTGCAATCCCAATTATCCCTGGAGCTGTGGGCTTTCTGGTTCTCCGGACCCTAACCCTAACCCTAACCCTAACCCTAGAAGTTGCCGACCGCGGTTTCCGGCCACGGCCCCCCCTGGTTTCTGGCTAGGAAAGCAGGGGAAGGAGCCATGTCTGTGCAGTGTCGTGCTCCTCTTGGCAGACCTTTGCAATCCCAATTGTCCCTGGAGCTGTGGGCTTTCTGGTTCTCCGGACCCTAACCCTAACCCTAACCCTAGAAGTTGCCGACCGCGGTTTCCGGCCACGGCCCCCCAGGGTTCTGGCTAGGAAAGCTGGGGAAGGAGCCATGTCGGTGCAGTGTCGTGCTCCTCTTGGCAGGCCTTTGCAACCCCAATTATCCCTGGAGCTGTGGGCTTTCTGGTTCTCCGGACCCTAACCCTAACCCTAACCCTAGAAGTTGCCGACCGCGGTTTCCGGCCACGGCCCTCCCTGGGTTCTGGCTAGGAAAGCAGGGGAAGGAGCCATGTCGGTGCAGTGTCGTGCTCCTCTTGGCAGGCCTTTGCAATCCCAATTATCCCTGGAGCTGTGGGCTTTCTGGTTCTCCGGACCCTAACCCTAACCCTAACCCTAGAAGTTGCCGACCGTGGATTCCGGCCACGGCCCCCCCTGGGTTCTGGCTAGGAAAGCTGGGGAAGGAGCCATGTCTGTGCAGTGTCGTGCTCCTCTTGGCAGGCCTTTGCAATCCCAATTATCCCTGGAGCTGTGGGCTTTCTGGTTCTCCGGACCCTAACCCTAACCCTAACCCTAGAAGTTGCCGACCGCGGTTTTCGGCCACGGCCCCCACTGGGTTCTGGCTAGGAAAGCAGGGGAAGGAGCCATGTCTGTGCAGTGTCGTGCTCCTCTTGGCAGGCCTTTGCAATCCCAATTATCCCTGGAGCTGTGGGCTTTCTGGTTCTCCGGACCCTAACCCTAACCCTAACCCTAGAAGTTGCCGACCGCGGTTTCCGGCCACGGCCCCCCCTGGGTTCTGGCTAGGAAGGCAGGGGAAGGAGCCATGTCTGTGCAGTGTCTTGCTCCTCTTGGCAGGCCTTTGCAATCCCAATTATCCCTGGAGCTGTGGGCTTTCTGGTTCTCCGGACCATAACCCTAACCCTAACCCTAGAAGTTGCCGACCGCGGTTTCCGGCCACGGTCCCCCCTGGTTTCTGGCTAGGAAAGCTGGGGAAGGAGCCATGTCTGTGCAGTGTTGTGCTCCTCTTGGCAGGCCTTTGCAATCCCAATTATCCCTGGAGCTGTGGGCTTTCTGGTTCTCCGGACCCTAACCCTAACCCTAACCCTAGAAGTTGCCGACCGTGGATTCCGGCCACGGCCCCCCCTGGGTTCTGGCTAGGAAAGCAGGGGAAGGAGCCATGTCTGTGCAGTGTCGTGCTCCTCTTGGCAGGCCTTTGCAATCCCAATTATCCCTGGAGCTGTGGGCTTTCTGGTTCTCCGGACCCTAACCCTAACCCTAACCCTAGAAGTTGCCGACCGCGGTTTCCGGCCACGGCCCTCCCTGGGTTCTGGCTAGGAAAGCAGGGGAAGGAGCCATGTCGGTGCAGTGTCGTGCTCCTCTTGGCAGGCCTTTGCAATCCCAATTATCCCTGGAGCTGTGGGCTTTCTGGTTCTCCGGACCCTAACCCTAACCCTAACCCTAGAAGTTGCCGACCGTGGATTCCGGCCACGGCCCCCCCTGGGTTCTGGCTAGGAAAGCAGGGGAAGGAGCCATGTCTGTGCAGTGTCGTGCTCCTCTTGACAGGCCTTTGCAATCCCAATTATCCCTGGAGCTGTGGGCTTTCTGGTTCTCCGGACCCTAACCCTAACCCTAACCCTAGAAGTTGCCGACCGCGGTTTTCGGCCACGGCCCCCCCTGGGTTCTGGCTAGGAAAGCAGGGGAAGGAGCCATGTCTGTGCAGTGTCGTGCTCCTCTTGGCAGGCCTTTGCAATCCCAATTATCCCTGGAGCTGTGGGCTTTCTGGTTCTCCGGACACTAACCCTAACCCTAACCCTAGAAGTTGCCGACCGCGGTTTCCAGCCACGGTCCCCCCTGGTTTCTGGCTAGGAAAGCTGGGGAAGGAGCCATGTCTGTGCAGTGTCGTGCTCCTCTTGGCAGGCCTTTGCAATCCCAATTATCCCTGGAGCTGTGGGCTTTCTGGTTCTCCGGACCCTAACCCTAACCCTAACCCTAGAGTTGCCGACCGTGGATTCCGGCCACGGCCCCCCCTGGGTTCTGGCTAGGAAAGCTGGGGAAGGAGCCATGTCTGTGCAGTGTCGTGCTCCTCTTGGCAGGCCTTTGCAATCCCAATTATCCCTGGAGCTGTGGGCTTTCTGGTTCTCCGGACCCTAACCCTAACCCTAACCCTAGAAGTTGCCGACCGCGGTTTCCGGCCACGGCCCTCCCTAGGTTCTGGCTAGGAAAGCAGGGGAAGGAGCCATGTCGGTGCAGTGTCGTGCTCCTCTTGGCAGGCCTTTGCAATCCCAATTATCCCTGGAGCTGTGGGCTTTCTGGTTCTCCGGACCCTAACCCTAACCCTAACCCTAGAAGTTGCCGACCGTGGATTCCGGCCACGGCCCCCCCTGGGTTCTGGCTAGGAAAGCAGGGGAAGGAGCCATGTCTGTGCAGTGTCGTGCTCCTCTTGGCAGGCCTTTGCAATCCCAATTATCCCTGGAGCTGTGGGCTTTCTGGTTCTCCGGACCCTAACCCTAACCCTAACCCTAGAAGTTGCCGACCGCGGTTTTCGGCCACGGCCCCCCCTGGGTTCTGGCTAGGAAAGCAGGGGAAGGAGCCATGTCTGTGCAGTGTCGTGCTCCTCTTGGCAGGCCTTTGCAATCCCAATTATCCCTGGAGCTGTGGGCTTTCTGGTTCTCCGGACCCTAACCCTAACCCTAACCCTAGAAGTTGCCGACCGCGGTTTTCGGCCACGGCCCCCCCTGGGTTCTGGCTAGGAAAGCAGGGGAAGGAGCCATGTCGGTGCAGTGTCGTGCTCCTCTTGGCAGGCCTTTGCAATCCCAATTATCCCTGGAGCTGTGGGCTTTCTGGTTCTCCGGACCCTAACCCTAACCCTAACCCTAGAAGTTGCCGACCGCGGTTTCCGGCCACGGCCCCCCCTGGGTTCTGGCTAGGAAGGCAGGGGAAGGAGCCATGTCTGTGCAGTGTCTTGCTCCTCTTGGCAGGCCTTTGCAATCCCAATTATCCCTGGAGCTGTGGGCTTTCTGGTTCTCCGGACCATAACCCTAACCCTAACCCTAGAAGTTGCCGACCGCGGTTTCCGGCCACGGTCCCCCCTGGGTTCTGGCTAGGAAAGCAGGGGAAGGAGCCATGTCTGTGCAGTGTCGTGCTCCTCTTGGCAGGCCTTTGCAATCCCAATTATCCCTGGAGCTGTGGGCTTTCTGGTTCTCCGGACCCTAACCCTAACCCTAACCCTAGAAGTTGCCGACCGCGGTTTTCGGCCACGGCCCCCCCTGGGTTCTGGCTAGGAAAGCAGGGGAAGGAGCCATGTCTGTGCAGTGTCGTGCTCCTCTTGGCAGGCCTTTGCAATCCCAATTATCCCTGGAGCTGTGGGCTTTCTGGTTCTCCAGACCATAACCCTAACCCTAACCCTAGAAGTTGCCGACCGCGGTTTCCGGCCACGGCCCCCCCGGGGTTCTGGCTAGGAAAGCTGGGGAAGGAGCCATGTCTGTGCAGTGTCGTGCTCCTCTTGGCAGGCCTTTGCAATCCCAATTATCCCTGGAGCTGTGGGCTTTCTGGTTCTCCGGACCCTAACCCTAACCCTAACCCTAGAAGTTGCTGACAGCGGTTTCCGGCCATGGCCCCCCCTGGTTTCTGGCTAGGAAAGCTGGGGAAGGAGCCATGTCGGTGCAGTGTCGTGCTCCTCTTGGCAGGCCTTTGCAATCCCAAGTATCCCTGGAGCTGTGGGCTTTCTGGTTCCCCGGACCCTAACCCTAACCCTAACCCTAACCCTAGAAGTTGCCGACCGCGGTTTCCAGCCACGGCCCCCCCCGGGTTATGGCTAGGAAAGCAGGGGAAGGAGCCATGTCGGTGCAGTGTCGTGCTCCTCTTGGCAGGCCTTTGCAATCCGAATTATCCCTGGAGCTGTGGGCTTTCTGGTTCTCCGGACACTAACCCTAACCCTAACCCTAGAAGTTGCCGACCGCGGTTTCCGGCCACGGTCCCCCCTGGTTTCTGGCTAGGAAAGCTGGGGAAGGAGCCATGTCTGTGCAGTGTCGTGCTCCTCTTGGCAGGCCTTTGCAATCCCAATTATCCCTGGAGCTGTGGGCTTTCTGGTTCTCCGGACCCTAACCCTAACCCTAACCCTAGAAGTTGCCGACCGTGGATTCCGGCCACGGCCCCCCCTATGTTCTGGCTAGGAAAGCAGGGGAAGGAGCCATGTCTGTGCAGTGTCGTGCTCCTCTTGGCAGGCCTTTGCAATCCCAATTATCCCTGGAGCTGTGGGCTTTCTGGTTCTCCGGACCATAACCCTAACCCTAACCCTAGAAGTTGCTGACCGCGGTTTCCGGCCACGGCCCCCCCGGGGTTCTGGCTAGGAAAGCTGGGGAAGGAGCCATGTCTGTGCAGTGTCGTGCTCCTCTTGGCAGGCCTTTGCAATCCCAATTATCCCTGGAGCTGTGGGCTTTCTGGTTCTCCGGACCCTAAACCTAACCCTAACCCTAGAAGTTGCTGACAGCGGTTTCCGGCCATGGCCCCCCCTGGTTTCTGGCTAGGAAAGCTGGGGAAGGAGCCATGTCGGTGCAGTGTCGTGCTCCTCTTGACAGGCCTTTGCAATCCCAATTATCCCTGGAGCTGTGGGCTTTCTGGTTCTCCGGACCCTAACCCTAACCCTAACCCTAGAAGTTGCCGACCGCGGTTTCCGGCCACGGCCCCCCCTGGGTTCTGGCTAGGAAAGCAGGGGAAGGAGCCATGTCGGTGCAGTGTCGTGCTCCTCTTGGCAGGCCTTTGCAATCCCAATTATCCCTGGAGCTGTGGGCTTTCTGGTTCTCCGGACCCTAACCCTAACCCTAACCCTAGAAGTTGCCGACCGCGGTTTCCGGCCACGGCCCCCGCTGGTTTCTGGCTAGGAAAGCAGGGGAAGGAGCCATGTCTGTGCAGTGTCGTGCTCCTCTTGGCAGGCCTTTGCAATCCCAATTATCCCTGGAGCTGTGGGCTTTCTGGTTCTCCGGACCCTAACCCTAACCCTAACCCTAACCCTAGAAGTTGCCGACCGCGGTTTCCGGCCACGGCCCCCCCCGGGTTCTGGCTAGGAAAGCTGGGGAAGGAGCCATGTCTGTGCAGTGTCGTGCTCCTCTTGGCAGGCCTTTGCAATCCCAATTATCCCTGGAGCTGTGGGCTTTCTGGTTCTCCGGACCCTAACCCTAACCCTAACCCTAGAAGTTGCCGACCGCGGTTTCCGGCCACGGCCCCCCCTGGGTTCTGGCTAGGAAAGCAGGGGAAGGAGCCATGTCTGTGCAGTGTCGTGCTCCTCTTGGCAGGCCTTTGCAATCCCAAGTATCCCTGGAGCTGTGGGCTTTCTGGTTCTCCGGACCCTAACCCTAACCCTAACCCTAGAAGTTGCCGACCGCGGTTTCCAGCCACGGCCCCCCCCGGGTTATGGCTAGGAAAGCAGGGGAAGGAGCCATGTCGGTGCAGTGTCGTGCTCCTCTTGGCAGGCCTTTGCAATCCGAATTATCCCTGGAGCTGTGGGCTTTCTGGTTCTCCGGACACTAACCCTAACCCTAACCCTAGAAGTTGCCGACCGCGGTTTCCGGCCACGGTCCCCCCTGGTTTCTGGCTAGGAAAGCTGGGGAAGGAGCCATGTCTGTGCAGTGTCGTGCTCCTCTTGGCAGGCCTTTGCAATCCCAATTATCCCTGGAGCTGTGGGCTTTCTGGTTCTCCGGACCCTAACCCTAACCCTAACCCTAGAAGTTGCCGACCGTGGATTCCGGCCACGGCCCCCCCTGGGTTCTGGCTAGGAAAGCAGGGGAAGGAGCCATGTCTGTGCAGTGTCGTGCTCCTCTTGGCAGGCCTTTGCAATCCCAATTATCCCTGGAGCTGTGGGCTTTCTGGTTCTCCGGACCCTAACCCTAACCCTAACCCTAGAAGTTGCCGACCGCGGTTTCCGGCCACGGCCCTCCCTGGGTTCTGGCTAGGAAAGCAGGGGAAGGAGCCATGTCTGTGCAGTGTCGTGCTCCTCTTGGCAGGCCTTTGCAATCCCAATTATCCCTGGAGCTGTGGGCTTTCTGGTTCTCCGGACCCTAACCCTAACCCTAACCCTAGAAGTTGCCGACCGTGGATTCCGGCCACGGCCCCCCCTGGGTTCTGGCTAGGAAAGCAGGGGAAGGAGCCATGTCTGTGCAGTGTCGTGCTCCTCTTGGCAGGCCTTTGCAATCCCAATTATCCCTGGAGCTGTGGGCTTTCTGGTTCTCCGGACCCTAACCCTAACCCTAACCCTAGAAGTTGCCGACCGCGGTTTTCGGCCACGGCCCCCCCTGGGTTCTGGCTAGGAAAGCAGGGGAAGGAGCCATGTCTGTGCAGTGTCGTGCTCCTCTTGGCAGGCCTTTGCAATCCCAATTATCCCTGGAGCTGTGGGCTTTCTGGTTCTCCGGACCCTAACCCTAACCCTAACCCTAGAAGTTGCCGACCGCGGTTTTCGGCCACGGCCCCCCCTGGGTTCTGGCTAGGAAAGCAGGGGAAGGAGCCATGTCTGTGCAGTGTCGTGCTCCTCTTGGCAGGCCTTTGCAATCCCAATTATCCCTGGAGCTGTGGGCTTTCTGGTTCTCCGGACCCTAACCCTAACCCTAACCCTAGAAGTTGCCGACCGCGGTTTCCGGCCACGGCCCCCCCTGGGTTCTGGCTAGGAAGGCAGGGGAAGGAGCCATGTCTGTGCAGTGTCTTGCTCCTCTTGGCAGGCCTTTGCAATCCCAATTATCCCTGGAGCTGTGGGCTTTCTGGTTCTCCGGACCATAACCCTAACCCTAACCCTAGAAGTTGCCGACCGCGGTTTCCGGCCACGGTCCCCCCTGGGTTCTGGCTAGGAAAGCAGGGGAAGGAGCCATGTCTGTGCAGTGTCGTGCTCCTCTTGGCAGGACTTTGCAATCCCAATTATCCCTGGAGCTGTGGGCTTTCTGGTTCTCCGGACCCTAACCCTAACCCTAACCCTAGAAGTTGCCGACCGCGGTTTCCGGCCACGGCCCCCCCTGGGTTCTGGCTAGGAAAGCAGGGGAAGGAGCCATGTCTGTGCAGTGTCGTGCTCCTCTTGGCAGGCCTTTGCAATCCCAATTATCCCTGGAGCTGTGGGCTTTCTGGTTCTCCGGACCCTAACCCTAACCCTAACCCTAGAAGTTGCCGACCGCGGTTTTCGGCCACGGCCCCCCCTGGGTTCTGGCTAGGAAAGCTGGGGAAGGAGCCATGTCTGTGCAGTGTCGTGCTCCTCTTGGCAGGCCTTTGCAATCCCAATTATCCCTGGAGCTGTGGGCTTTCTGGTTCTCCGGACCCTAACCCTAACCCTAACCCTAGAAGTTGCCGACCGCGGTTTCCGGCCACGGCCCCCCCTGGGTTCTGGCTAGGAAGGCAGGGGAAGGAGCCATGTCTGTGCAGTGTCTTGCTCCTCTTGGCAGGCCTTTGCAATCCCAATTATCCCTGGAGCTGTGGGCTTTCTGGTTCTCCGGACCATAACCCTAACCCTAACCCTAGAAGTTGCTGACCGCGGTTTCCGGCCACGGCCCCCCCGGGGTTCTGGCTAGGAAAGCTGGGGAAGGAGCCATGTCTGTGCAGTGTCGTGCTCCTCTTGGCAGGCCTTTGCAATCCCAATTATCCCTGGAGCTGTGGGCTTTCTGGTTCTCCGGACCCTAACCCTAACCCTAACCCTAGAAGTTGCTGACAGCGGTTTCCGGCCACGGCCCCCCCTGGGTTCTGGCTAGGAAAGCTGGGGAAGGAGCCATGTCGGTGCAGTGTCGTGCTCCTCTTGACAGGCCTTTGCAATCCCAATTATCCCTGGAGCTGTGGGCTTTCTGGTTCTCCGGACCCTAACCCTAACCCTAACCCTAGAAGTTGCCGACCGCGGTTTCCGGCCACGGCCCCCCCTGGGTTCTGGCTAGGAAAGCTGGGGAAGGAGCCATGTCGGTGCAGTGTCGTGCTCCTCTTGGCAGGCCTTTGCAATCCCAATTATCCCTGGAGCTGTGGGCTTTCTGGTTCTCCGGACCCTAACCCTAACCCTAACCCTAGAAGTTGCCAACCACGGTTTCCGGCCACGGTCCCCCCTGGGTTCTGGCTAGGAAAGCTGGGGAAGGAGCCATGTCGGTGCAGTGTCGTGCTCCTCTTGGCAGGCCTTTGCAATCCCAATTATCCCTGGAGCTGTGGGCTTTCTGGTTCTCCGGACCCTAACCCTAACCC
The DNA here is from genome assembly GCA_027574665.1 of Rhynochetos jubatus. Lineage (NCBI taxonomy): Eukaryota > Metazoa > Chordata > Aves > Eurypygiformes > Rhynochetidae > Rhynochetos > Rhynochetos jubatus. Next base: position 3,462,190 of record CM050669.1, read on the forward strand.
TAACCCTAGATGTTGCCGACCGCGGTTTCCGGCCACGGCCCCCGCTGGGTTCTGGCTAGGAAAGCAGGGGAAGGAGCCATGTCTGTGCAGTGTCGTGCTCCTCTTGGCAGGCCTTTGCAATCCCAATTATCCCTGGAGCTGTGGGCTTTCTGGTTCTCCGGACCCTAACACTAACCCTAACCCTAACCCTAGAAGTTGCCGACCGCGGTTTCCGGCCACGTCCCCCCCGGGGTTCTGGCTAGGAAAGCTGGGGAAGGAGCCATGTCTGTGCAGTGTCGTGCTCCTCTTGGCAGGCCTTTGCAACCCCAATTATCCCTGGAGCTGTGGGCTTTCTGGTTCTCCGGACCCTAACCCTAACCCTAACCCTAGAAGTTGCCGACCGCGGTTTCCGGCCACGGCCCCCGCTGGGTTCTGGCTAGGAAAGCAGGGGAAGGAGCCATGTCTGTGCAGTGTCGTGCTCCTCTTGGCAGGCCTTTGCAATCCCAATTATCCCTGGAGCTGTGGGCTTTCTGGTTCTCCGGACCCTAACCCTAACCCTAACCCTAACCCTAGAAGTTGCCGACCGCGGTTTCCGGCCACGGCCCCCCCGGGGTTCTGGCTAGGAAAGCAGGGGAAGGAGCCATGTCTGTGCAGTGTCGTGCTCCTCTTGGCAGGCCTTTGCAATCCCAATTATCCCTGCAGCTGTGGGCTTTCTTGTTCTCCGGACCCTAACCCTAACCCTAACCCTAGAAGTTGCCGACCACGGTTTCCGGCCACGGTACCCCCTGGGTTCTGGCTAGGAAATCTGGGGAAGGAGCCATGTCGGTGCAGTGTCGTGCTCCTCTTGGCAGGCCTTTGCAATCCCAATTATCCCTGGAGCTGTGGGCTTTCTGGTTCTCCGGACCCTAACCCTAACCCTAGAAGTTGCCGACCGCGGTTTCCGGCCACGGCCCCCCCTGGGTTCTGGCTAGGAAAGCAGGGGAAGGAGCCATGTCTGTGCAGTGTCGTGCTCCTTTTGGCAGGCCTTTGCAATCCCAATTATCCCTGGAGCTGTGGGCTTTCTGGTTCTCCCGACCCTAACCCTAACCCTAACCCTAGAAGTTGCCGACCGTGGATTCCGTCCACGGCCCCCCCTGGGTTCTGGCTAGGAAAGCAGGGGAAGGAGCCATGTCTGTGCAGTGTCGTGCTCCTCTTGGCAGGCCTTTGCAATCCCAATTATCCCTGGAGCTGTGGGCTTTCTGGTTCTCCGGACCCTAACCCTAACCCTAACCCTAACCCTAGAAGTTGCCGACCGCGTTTTTCGGCCACAGCCCCCCCTGGGTTCTGGCTAGGAAAGCAGGGGAAGGAGCCATGTCTGTGCAGTGTCGTGCTCCTCTTGGCAGGCCTTTGCAATCCCAATTATCCCTGGAGCTGTGGGCTTTCTGGTTCTCCGGACCCTAACCCTAACCCTAACCCTAGAAGTTGCCGACCGCGGTTTCCGGCCACGGCCCCCCCTGGGTTCTGGCTAGGAAGGCAGGGGAAGGAGCCATGTCTGTGCAGTGTCGTGCTCCTCTTGGCAGGCCTTTGCAATCCCAATTATCCCTGGAGCTGTGGGCTTTCTGGTTCTCCGGACCATAACCCTAACCCTAACCCTAGAAGTTGCTGACCGCGGTTTCCGGCCACGGCCCCCCCGGGGTTCTGGCTAGGAAAGCTGGGAAAGGAGCCATGTCTGTGCAGTGTCGTGCTCCTCTTGGCAGGCCTTTGCAATCCCAATTATCCCTGGAGCTGTGGGCTTTCTGGTTCTCCGGACCCTAACCCTAACCCTAACCCTAGAAGTTGCCGACCGCGGTTTCCGGCCACGGCCCCCCCTGGGTTCTGGCTAGGAAAGCAGGGGAAGGAGCCATGTCTGTGCAGTGTCGTGCTCCTCTTGGCAGGCCTTTGCAATCCCAATTATCCCTGGAGCTGTGGGCTATCTGGTTCTCCGGACCCTAACCCTAACCCTAACCCTAGAAGTTGCCGACCGCGGTTTCCGGCCACGGACCCCCCTGGGTTCTGGCTAGGAAAGCAGGGGAAGGAGCCATGTCTGTGCAGTGTCGTGCTCCTCTTGGCAGGCCTTTGCAATCCCAAGTATCCCTGGAGCTGTGGGCTTTCTGGTTCTCCGGACCCTAACCCTAACCCTAACCCTAGAAGTTGCCGACCGTGGTTTCCGGCCACGGCCCCCCCTGGGTTCTGGCTAGGAAAGCAGGGGAAGGAGCCATGTCTGTGCAGTGTCGTGCTCCTCTTGGCAGGCCTTTGCAATCCCAATTATCCCTGGAGCTGTGGGCTTTCTGGTTCTCCGGACCCTAACCCTAACCCTAGGAGTTGCCGACCGCGGTTTCCGGCCACGGCCCCCCCTGGTTTCTGGCTAGGAAAGCTGGGGAAGGAGCCATGTCGGTGCAGTGTCGTGCTCCTCTTGACAGGCCTTTGCAATCCCAATTATCCCTGGAGCTGTGGGCTTTCTGGTTCTCCGGACCCTAACCCTAACCCTAACCCTAGAAGTTGCCGACCGCGGTTTCCGGCCACGGCCCCCCCTGGGTTCTGGCTAGGAGCTGGGGAAGGAGCCATGTCGGTGCAGTGTCGTGCTCCTCTTGACAGGCCTTTGCAATCCCAATTATCCCTGGAGCTGTGGGCTTTCTGGTTCTCCGGACCCTAACCCTAACCCTAACCCTAGAAGTTGCCGACCGCGGTTTCCGGCCACGGCCTCCCCTGGGTTCTGGCTAGGAAAGCAGGGGAAGGAGCCATGTCTGTGCAGTGTCGTGCTCCTCTTGGCAGGCCTTTGCAATCCCAATTATCCCTGGAGCTGTGGGCTTTCTGGTTCTCCGGACCCTAACCCTAACCCTAACCCTAACCCTAGAAGTTGCCGACCGCGGTTTCCGGCCACGGCCCCCCCTGGGTTCTGGCTAGGAAAGCAGGGGAAGGAGCCATGTCAGTGCAGTGTCGTGCTCCTCTTGGCAGGCCTTTGCAATCCCAATTATCCCTGGAGCTGTGGGCTTTCTGGTTCTCCGGACCCTAACCCTAACCCTAACCCTAGAAGTTGCCGACCGCGGTTTCCGGCCACGGCCCCCCCTGGGTTCTGGCTAGGAAAGCAGGGGAAGGAGCCATGTCTGTGCAGTGTCGTGCTCCTCTTGGCAGGCCTTTGCAATCCCAATTATCCCTGGAGCTGTGGGCTTTCTGGTTCTCCGGACCCTAACCCTAACCCTAACCCTAGAAGTTGCCGACCGCGGTTTCTGGCCACGGCCCCCCCTGGGTTCTGGCTAGGAAAGCAGGGGAAGGAGCCATGTCTGTGCAGTGTCGTGCTCCTCTTGGCAGGCCTTTGCAATCCCAATTATCCCTGGAGCTGTGGGCTTTCTGGTTCTCCGGACCCTAACCCTAACCCTAACCCTAGAAGTTGCCGACCGCGGTTTCCGGCCACGGCCCCCCCGGGGTTCTGGCTAGGAAAGCTGGGGAAGGAGCCATGTCTGTGCAGTGTCGTGCTCCTCTTGGCAGGCCTTTGCAATCCCAATTATCCCTGGAGCTGTGGGCTTTCTGGTTCTCCGGACCCTAACCCTAACCCTAACCCTAGAAGTTGCCGACCGCGGTTTCCGGCCACGGTCCCCCCTGGGTTCTGGCTAGGAAAGCTGGGGAAGGAGCCATGTCTGTGCAGTGTCGTGCTCCTCTTGGCAGGCCTTCGCAATCCCAATTATCCCTGGAGCTGTGGGCTTTCTGGTTCTCCGGACCCTAACCCTAACCCTAACCCTAGAAGTTGCCGACCGCGGTTTCCGGCCACGGCCCCCCCTGGTTTCTGGCTAGGAAAGCAGGGGAAGGAGCCATGTCTGTGCAGTGTCGTGCTCCTCTTGGCAGGCCTTTGCAATCCCAATTATCCCTGGAGCTGTGGGCTTTCTGGTTCTCCGGACCCTAACCCTAACCCTAACCCTAGAAGTTGCCGACCGTGGATTCCGGCCACGGCCCCCCCCTGGGTTCTGGCTAGGAAAGCTGGGGAAGGAGCCATGTCTGTGCAGTGTCGTGCTCCTCTTGGCAGGCCTTTGCAATCCCAATTATCCCTGGAGCTGTGGGCTTTCTGGTTCTCCGGACCCTAACCCTAACCCTAAACCTAGAAGTTGCCGACCGCGGTTTCCGGCCACGGCCCCCCCTGGGTTCTGGCTAGGAAAGCAGGGGAAGGAGCCATGTCTGTGCAGTGTCGTGCTCCTCTTGGCAGGCCTTTGCAATCCCAATTATCCCTGGAGCTGTGGGCTTTCTGGTTCTCCGGACCCTAACCCTAACCCTAACCCTAGAAGTTGCCGACCGCGGTTTCCGGCCACGGCCTCCCCTGGGTTCTGGCTAGGAAAGCAGGGGAAGGAGCCATGTCTGTGCAGTGTCGTGCTCCTCTTGGCAGGCCTTTGCAATCCCAATTATCCCTGGAGCTGTGGGCTATCTGGTTCTCCGGACCCTAACCCTAACCCTAACCCTAACCCTAGAAGTTGCCGACCGCGGTTTCCGGCCACGGCCCCCCCTGGGTTCTGGCTAGGAAAGCAGGGGAAGGAGCCATGTCAGTGCAGTGTCGTGCTCCTCTTGGCAGGCCTTTGCAATCCCAATTATCCCTGGAGCTGTGGGCTTTCTGGTTCTCCGGACCCTAACCATAACCCTAACCCTAGAAGTTGCCGACCGCGGTTTCCGGCCACGGCCCCCCCCGGGTTTTGGCTAGGAAAGCAGGGGAAGTAGCCATATCTGTGCAGTGTCGTGCTCCTCTTGGCAGGCCTTTGCAATCCCAATTATCCCTGGAGCTGTGGGCTATCTGGTTCTCCGGACCCTAACCCTAACCCTAACCCTAACCCTAGAAGTTGCCGACCGCGGTTTCCGGCCACGGCCCCCCCGGGGTTCTGGCTAGGAAAGCAGGGGAAGGAGCCATGTCTGTGCAGTGTCGTGCTCCTCTTGGCAGGCCTTTGCAATCCCAAGTATCCCTGGAGCTGTGGGCTTTCTGGTTCTCCGGACCCTAACCCTAACCCTAACCCTAGAAGTTGCCGACCGCGGTTTCCGGCCACGGCCCCCCCCGGGTTCTGGCTAGGAAAGCAGGGGAAGGAGCCATGTCTGTGCAGTGTCGTGCTCCTCTTGGCAGGCCTTTGCAATCCCAATTATCCCTGGAGCTGTGGGCTTTCTGGTTCTCCGGACACTAACCCCAACCCTAACCCTAGAAGTTGCCGACCGTGGTTTCCGGCCACGGCCCCCCCTGGGTTCTGGCTAGGAAAGCAGGGGAAGGAGCCATGTTGGTGCAGTGTCGTGCTCCTCTTGGCAGGCCTTTGCAATCCCAATTATCCCAGGAGCTGTGGGCTATCTGGTTCTCCGGACCCTAACCCTAACCCTAACCCTAACCCTAGAAGTTGCCGACCGCGGTTTCCGGCCACGGCCCCCCCGGGGTTCTGGCTAGGAAAGCTGGGGAAGGAGCCATGTCTGTGCAGTGTCGTGCTCCTCTTGGCAGGCCTTTGCAATCCCAAGTATCCCTGGAGCTGTGGGCTTTCTGGTTCTCCGGACCCTAACCCTAACCCTAACCCTAGAAGTTGCCGACCGCGGTTTCCGGCCACGGCCCCCCCCGGGTTCTGGCTAGGAAAGCAGGGGAAGGAGCCATGTTGGTGCAGTGTCGTGCTCCTCTTGGCAGGCCTTTGCAATCCCAATTATCCCTGGAGCTGTGGGCTTTCTGGTTCTCCGGACACTAACCCCAACCCTAACCCTAGAAGTTGCCGACCGTGGTTTCCGGCCACGGCCCCCCCTGGGTTCTGGCTAGGAAAGCAGGGGAAGGAGCCATGTCTGTGCAGTGTCGTGCTCCTCTTGGCAGGCCTTTGCAATCCCAATTATCCCTGGAGCTGTGGGCTTTCTGGTTCTCCGGACCCTAACCCTAACCCTAGAAGTTGCCGACCGCGGTTTCCGGCCACGGCCCCCCCTGGTTTCTGGCTAGGAAAGCTGGGGAAGGAGCCATGTCGGTGCAGTGTCGTGCTCCTCTTGACAGGCCTTTGCAATCCCAATTATCCCTGGAGCTGTGGGCTTTCTGGTTCTCCGGACCCTAACCCTAACCCTAACCCTAGAAGTTGCCGACCGTGGTTTCCGGCCACGGCCCCCCCCGGGTTCTGGCTAGGAAAGCAGGGGAAGGAGCCATGTCTGTGCAGTGTCGTGCTCCTCTTGGCAGGCCTTTGCAATCCCAATTATCCCTGGAGCTGTGGGCTTTCTGGTTCTCCGGACCCTAACCCTAACCCTAACCCTAGAAGTTGCCGACCGCGGTTTCCGGCCACGGCCCCCCCTGGGTTCTGGCTAGGAAAGCAGGGGAAGGAGCCATGTCAGTGCAGTGTCGTGCTCCTCTTGGCAGGCCTTTGCAATCCCAATTATCCCTGGAGCTGTGGGCTTTCTGGTTCTCCGGACCCTAACCCTAACCCTAACCCTAGAAGTTGCCGACCGCGGTTTCCGGCCACGGCCCCCCCGGGGTTCTGGCTAGGAAAGCTGGGGAAGGAGCCATGTCTGTGCAGTGTCGTGCTCCTCTTGGCAGGCCTTTGCAATCCCAATTATCCCTGGAGCTGTGGGCTTTCTGGTTCTCCGGACCCTAACCCTAACCCTAACCCTAGAAGTTGCCGACCGCGGTTTCCGGCCACGGTCCCCCCTGGGTTCTGGCTAGGAAATGCTGGGGAAGGAGCCATGTCTGTGCAGTGTCGTGCTCCTCTTGGCAGGCCTTTGCAATCCCAATTATCCCTGGAGCTGTGGGCTTTCTGGTTCTCCGGACCCTAACCCTAACCCTAACCCTAGAAGTTGCCGACCGCGGTTTCCGGCCACGGCCCCCCCTGGTTTCTGGCTAGGAAAGCAGGGGAAGGAGCCATGTCTGTGCAGTGTCGTGCTCCTCTTGGCAGGCCTTTGCAATCCCAATTATCCCTGGAGCTGTGGGCTTTCTGGTTCTCCGGACCCTAACCCTAACCCTAACCCTAGAAGTTGCCGACCGTGGATTCCGGCCACGGCCCCCCCCTGGGTTCTGGCTAGGAAAGCTGGGGAAGGAGCCATGTCTGTGCAGTGTCGTGCTCCTCTTGGCAGGCCTTTGCAATCCCAATTATCCCTGGAGCTGTGGGCTTTCTGGTTCTCCGGACCCTAACCCTAACCCTAACCCTAGAAGTTGCCGACCGCGGTTTCTGGGCATGGCCCTCCCTGGGTTCTGGCTAGGAAAGCTGGGGAAGGAGCCATGTCGGTGCAGTGTCGTGCTCCTCTTGGCAGGCCTTTGCAATCCCAATTATCCCTGGAGCTGTGGGCTTTCTGGTTCTCCGGACCCTAACCCTAACCCTAACCCTAGAAGTTGCCGACCGCGGTTTCCGGCCACGGCCCCCCCTGGGTTCTGGCTAGGAAAGCTGGGGAAGGAGCCATGTCTGTGCAGTGTCGTGCTCCTCTTGGCAGGCCTTTGCAATCCCAATTATCCCTGGAGCTGTGGGCTTTCTGGTTCTCCGGACCCTAACCCTAACCCTAACCCTAGAAGTTGCCGACCGTGGATTCCGGCAACGGCCCCCCCCTGGGTTCTGGCTAGGAAAGCAGGGGAAGGAGCCATGTCTGTGCAGTGTTGTGCTCCTCTTGGCAGGCCTTTGCAATCCCAATTATCCCTGGAGCTGTGGGCTTTCTGGTTCTCCGGACCCTAACCCTAACCCTAACCCTAGAAGTTGCCGACCGTGGATTCCGGCCACGGCCCCCCCCTGGGTTCTGGCTAGGAAAGCTGGGGAAGGAGCCATGTCTGTGCAGTGTCGTGCTCCTCTTGGCAGGCCTTTGCAATCCCAATTATCCCTGGAGCTGTGGGCTTTCTGGTTCTCCGGACCCTAACCCTAACCCTAACCCTAGAAGTTGCCGACCGCGGTTTCTGGGCATGGCCCTCCCTGGGTTCTGGCTAGGAAAGCTGGGGAAGGAGCCATGTCGGTGCAGTGTCGTGCTCCTCTTGGCAGGCCTTTGCAATCCCAATTATCCCTGGAGCTGTGGGCTTTCTGGTTCTCCGGACCCTAACCCTAACCCTAACCCTAGAAGTTGCCGACCGCGGTTTCCGGCCACGGCCCCCCCTGGGTTCTGGCTAGGAAAGCTGGGGAAGGAGCCATGTCTGTGCAGTGTCGTGCTCCTCTTGGCAGGCCTTTGCAATCCCAATTATCCCTGGAGCTGTGGGCTTTCTGGTTCTCCGGACCCTAACCCTAACCCTAACCCTAGAAGTTGCCGACCGTGGATTCCGGCAACGGCCCCCCCCTGGGTTCTGGCTAGGAAAGCAGGGGAAGGAGCCATGTCTGTGCAGTGTTGTGCTCCTCTTGGCAGGCCTTTGCAATCCCAATTATCCCTGGAGCTGTGGGCTTTCTGGTTCTCCGGACCCTAACCCTAACCCTAACCCTAACCCTAGAAGTTGCCGACCGCGGTTTCCGGCCACGGCCCCCCCGGGGTTCTGGCTAGGAAAGCAGGGGAAGGAGCCATGTCTGTGCAGTGTCGTGCTCCTCTTGGCAGGCCTTTGCAATCCCAAGTATCCCTGGAGCTGTGGGCTTTCTGGTTCTCCGGACCCTAACCCTAACCCTAACCCTAGAAGTTGCCGACCGCGGTTTCCGGCCACGGCCCCCCCCGGGTTCTGGCTAGGAAAGCAGGGGAAGGAGCCATGTCTGTGCAGTGTCGTGCTCCTCTTGGCAGGCCTTTGCAATCCCAATTATCCCTGGAGCTGTGGGCTTTCTGGTTCTCCGGACACTAACCCCAACCCTAACCCTAGAAGTTGCCGACCGTGGTTTCCGGCCACGGCCCCCCCTGGGTTCTGGCTAGGAAAGCAGGGGAAGGAGCCATGTTGGTGCAGTGTCGTGCTCCTCTTGGCAGGCCTTTGCAATCCCAATTATCCCTGGAGCTGTGGGCTATCTGGTTCTCCGGACCCTAACCCTAACCCTAACCCTAACCCTAGAAGTTGCCGACCGCGGTTTCCGGCCACGGCCCCCCCGGGGTTCTGGCTAGGAAAGCTGGGGAAGGAGCCATGTCTGTGCAGTGTCGTGCTCCTCTTGGCAGGCCTTTGCAATCCCAAGTATCCCTGGAGCTGTGGGCTTTCTGGTTCTCCGGACCCTAACCCTAACCCTAACCCTAGAAGTTGCCGACCGCGGTTTCCGGCCACGGCCCCCCCCGGGTTCTGGCTAGGAAAGCAGGGGAAGGAGCCATGTTGGTGCAGTGTCGTGCTCCTCTTGGCAGGCCTTTGCAATCCCAATTATCCCTGGAGCTGTGGGCTTTCTGGTTCTCCGGACACTAACCCCAACCCTAACCCTAGAAGTTGCCGACCGTGGTTTCCGGCCACGGCCCCCCCTGGGTTCTGGCTAGGAAAGCAGGGGAAGGAGCCATGTCTGTGCAGTGTCGTGCTCCTCTTGGCAGGCCTTTGCAATCCCAATTATCCCTGGAGCTGTGGGCTTTCTGGTTCTCCGGACCCTAACCCTAACCCTAGAAGTTGCCGACCGCGGTTTCCGGCCACGGCCCCCCCTGGTTTCTGGCTAGGAAAGCTGGGGAAGGAGCCATGTCGGTGCAGTGTCGTGCTCCTCTTGACAGGCCTTTGCAATCCCAATTATCCCTGGAGCTGTGGGCTTTCTGGTTCTCCGGACCCTAACCCTAACCCTAACCCTAGAAGTTGCCGACCGTGGTTTCCGGCCACGGCCCCCCCCGGGTTCTGGCTAGGAAAGCAGGGGAAGGAGCCATGTCTGTGCAGTGTCGTGCTCCTCTTGGCAGGCCTTTGCAATCCCAATTATCCCTGGAGCTGTGGGCTTTCTGGTTCTCCGGACCCTAACCCTAACCCTAACCCTAGAAGTTGCCGACCGCGGTTTCCGGCCACGGCCCCCCCTGGGTTCTGGCTAGGAAAGCAGGGGAAGGAGCCATGTCAGTGCAGTGTCGTGCTCCTCTTGGCAGGCCTTTGCAATCCCAATTATCCCTGGAGCTGTGGGCTTTCTGGTTCTCCGGACCCTAACCCTAACCCTAACCCTAGAAGTTGCCGACCGCGGTTTCCGGCCACGGCCCCCCCGGGGTTCTGGCTAGGAAAGCTGGGGAAGGAGCCATGTCTGTGCAGTGTCGTGCTCCTCTTGGCAGGCCTTTGCAATCCCAATTATCCCTGGAGCTGTGGGCTTTCTGGTTCTCCGGACCCTAACCCTAACCCTAACCCTAGAAGTTGCCGACCGCGGTTTCCGGCCACGGTCCCCCCTGGGTTCTGGCTAGGAAATGCTGGGGAAGGAGCCATGTCTGTGCAGTGTCGTGCTCCTCTTGGCAGGCCTTTGCAATCCCAATTATCCCTGGAGCTGTGGGCTTTCTGGTTCTCCGGACCCTAACCCTAACCCTAACCCTAGAAGTTGCCGACCGCGGTTTCCGGCCACGGCCCCCCCTGGTTTCTGGCTAGGAAAGCAGGGGAAGGAGCCATGTCTGTGCAGTGTCGTGCTCCTCTTGGCAGGCCTTTGCAATCCCAATTATCCCTGGAGCTGTGGGCTTTCTGGTTCTCCGGACCCTAACCCTAACCCTAACCCTAGAAGTTGCCGACCGTGGATTCCGGCCACGGCCCCCCCCTGGGTTCTGGCTAGGAAAGCTGGGGAAGGAGCCATGTCTGTGCAGTGTCGTGCTCCTCTTGGCAGGCCTTTGCAATCCCAATTATCCCTGGAGCTGTGGGCTTTCTGGTTCTCCGGACCCTAACCCTAACCCTAACCCTAGAAGTTGCCGACCGCGGTTTCTGGGCATGGCCCTCCCTGGGTTCTGGCTAGGAAAGCTGGGGAAGGAGCCATGTCGGTGCAGTGTCGTGCTCCTCTTGGCAGGCCTTTGCAATCCCAATTATCCCTGGAGCTGTGGGCTTTCTGGTTCTCCGGACCCTAACCCTAACCCTAACCCTAGAAGTTGCCGACCGCGGTTTCCGGCCACGGCCCCCCCTGGGTTCTGGCTAGGAAAGCTGGGGAAGGAGCCATGTCTGTGCAGTGTCGTGCTCCTCTTGGCAGGCCTTTGCAATCCCAATTATCCCTGGAGCTGTGGGCTTTCTGGTTCTCCGGACCCTAACCCTAACCCTAACCCTAGAAGTTGCCGACCGTGGATTCCGGCAACGGCCCCCCCCTGGGTTCTGGCTAGGAAAGCAGGGGAAGGAGCCATGTCTGTGCAGTGTTGTGCTCCTCTTGGCAGGCCTTTGCAATCCCAATTATCCCTGGAGCTGTGGGCTTTCTGGTTCTCCGGACCCTAACCCTAACCCTAACCCTAGAAGTTGCCGACCGTGGATTCCGGCCACGGCCCCCCCCTGGGTTCTGGCTAGGAAAGCTGGGGAAGGAGCCATGTCGGTGCAGTGTCGTGCTCCTCTTGGCAGGCCTTTGCAATCCCAATTATCCCTGGAGCTGTGGGCTTTCTGGTTCTCCGGACCCTAACCCTAACCCTAACCCTAGAAGTTGCCGACCGCGGTTTCCGGTCACGGCCCCCCCTGGGTTCTGGCTAGGAAAGCAGGGGAAGGAGCCATGTCGGTGCAGTGTCGTGCTCCTCTTGGCAGGCCTTTGCAATCCCAATTATCCCTGGAGCTGTGGGCTTTCTGGTTCTCCGGACCCTAACCCTAACCCTAACCCTAGAAGTTGCCGACCGTGGATTCCGGCCACGGCCCCCCCCTGGGTTCTGGCTAGGAAAGCAGGGGAAGGAGCCATGTCTGTGCAGTGTTGTGCTCCTCTTGGCAGGCCTTTGCAATCCCAATTATCCCTGGAGCTGTGGGCTTTCTGGTTCTCCGGACCCTAACCCCAACCCTAACCCTAGAAGTTGCCGACCGCGGTTTCCGGCCACGGCCCCCCCTGGGTTCTGGCTAGGAAAGCTGGGGAAGGAGCCATGTCGGTGCAGTGTCGTGCTCCTCTTGGCAGGCCTTTGCAATCCCAATTATCCCTGGAGCTGTGGGCTTTCTGGTTCTCCGGACCCTAACCCTAACCCTAACCCTAGAAGTTACCGAGCGCGGTTTCTGGCCACGGCCCCCCCTGGGTTCTGGCTAGGAAAGCAGGGGAAGGAGCCATGTCTGTGCAGTGTCGTGCTCCTCTTGGCAGGCCTTTGCAATCCCAATTATCCCTGGAGCTGAGGGCTTTCTGGTTCTCCGGACCCTAACCCTAACCCTAACCCTAGAAGTTGCCGACCGCGGTTTCCGGCCACGGCCCCACCTGGGTTCTGGCTAGGAAAGCAGGGGAAGGAGCCATGTCGGTGCAGTGTCGTGCTCCTCTTGGCAGGCCTTTGCAATCCCAATTATCCCTGGAGCTGTGGGCTTTCTGGTTCTCCGGAACCTAACCCTAACCCTAACCATAACCCTAGAAGTTGCCGACCGCGGTTTCCGGCCACGGCCCCCCCTGGGTTCTGGCTAGGAAAGCTGGGGAAGGAGCCATGTCGGTGCAGTGTCGTGCTCCTCTTGGCAGGCCTTTGCAATCCCAATTATCCCTGGAGCTGTGGGCTTTCTGGTTCTCCGGACCCTAACCCTAACCCTAGAAGTTGCCGACCGCGGTTTCCGGCCACGGCCCCCCCTGGGTTCTGGCTAGGAAAGCAGGGGAAGGAGCCATGTCTGTGCAGTGTCGTGCTCCTCTTGGCAGGCCTTTGCAATCCCAATTATCCCTGGAGCTGTGGGCTTTCTGGTTCTCCGGACCCTAACCCTAACCCTAACCCTAGAAGTTGCCGACCGCGGTTTCCGGCCACGGCCCCCCCTGGGTTCTGGCTAGGAAAGCAGGGGAAGGAGCCATGTCTGTGCAGTGTCGTGCTCCTCTTGGCAGGCCTTTGCAATCCCAATTATCCCTGGAGCTGTGGGCTTTCTGGTTCTCCGGACCCTAACCCTAACCCTAACCCTAGAAGTTGCCGACCGCGGTTTCCGGCCACGGCCCCCCCTGGGTTCTGGCTAGGAAAGCAGGGGAAGGAGCCATGTCTGTGCAGTGTCGTGCTCCTTTTAGCAGGCCTTTTCAATCCCAATTATCCCTGGAGCTGTGGGCTTTCTGGTTCTCCGGACCCTAACCCTAACCCTAACCCTAACCCTAGAAGTTGCCGACCGCGGTTTCCGGCCACGGCCCCCCCTGGGTTCTGGCTAGGAAAGCAGGGGAAGGAGCCATGTCTGTGCAGTGTCGTGCTCCTCTTGGCAGGCCTTTGCAATCCCAATTATCCCTGGAGCTGTGGGCTTTCTGGTTCTCCGGACCCTAACCCTAACCCTAACCCTAGAAGTTGCCGACCGCGGTTTCCGGTCACGGCCCCCCCTGGGTTCTGGCTAGGAAAGCAGGGGAAGGAGCCATGTCGGTGCAGTGTCGTGCTCCTCTTGGCAGGCCTTTGCAATCCCAATTATCCCTGGAGCTGTGGGCTTTCTGGTTCTCCGGACCCTAACCCTAACCCTAACCCTAGAAGTTGCCGACCGTGGATTCCGGCCACGGCCCCCCCCTGGGTTCTGGCTAGGAAAGCAGGGGAAGGAGCCATGTCTGTGCAGTGTCGTGCTCCTCTTGGCAGGCCTTTGCAATCCCAATTATCCCTGGAGCTGTGGGCTTTCTGGTTCTCCGGACCCTAACCCCAACCCTAACCCTAGAAGTTGCCGACCGCGGTTTCCGGCCACGGCCCCCCCTGGGTTCTGGCTAGGAAAGCAGGGGAAGGAGCCATGTCGGTGCAGTGTCGTGCTCCTCTTGGCAGGCCTTTGCAATCCCAATTATCCCTGGAGCTGTGGGCTTTCTGGTTCTCCGGACCCTAACCCTAACCCTAACCCTAGAAGTTGCCGAGCGCGGTTTCTGGCCACGGCCCCCCCTGGGTTCTGGCTAGGAAAGCAGGGGAAGGAGCCATGTCTGTGCAGTGTCGTGCTCCTCTTGGCAGGCCTTTGCAATCCCAATTATCCCTGGAGCTGAGGGCTTTCTGGTTCTCCGGACCCTAACCCTAACCCTAACCCTAGAAGTTGCCGACCGCGGTTTCCGGCCACGGCCCCCCCTGGGTTCTGGCTAGGAAAGCAGGGGAAGGAGCCATGTCGGTGCAGTGTCGTGCTCCTCTTGGCAGGCCTTTGCAATCCCAATTATCCCTGGAGCTGTGGGCTTTCTGGTTCTCCGGAACCTAACCCTAACCCTAACCATAACCCTAGAAGTTGCCGACCGCGGTTTCCGGCCACGGCCCCCCCTGGGTTCTGGCTAGGAAAGCAGGGGAAGGAGCCATGTCGGTGCAGTGTCGTGCTCCTCTTGGCAGGCCTTTGCAATCCCAATTATCCCTGGAGCTGTGGGCTTTCTGGTTCTCCGGACCCTAACCCTAACCCTAGAAGTTGCCGACCGCGGTTTCCGGCCACGGCCCCCCCTGGGTTCTGGCTAGGAAAGCAGGGGAAGGAGCCATGTCTGTGCAGTGTCGTGCTCCTCTTGGCAGGCCTTTGCAATCCCAATTATCCCTGGAGCTGTGGGCTTTCTGGTTCTCCGGACCCTAACCCTAACCCTAACCCTAGAAGTTGCCGACCGCGGTTTCCGGCCACGGCCCCCCCTGGGTTCTGGCTAGGAAAGCAGGGGAAGGAGCCATGTCTGTGCAGTGTCGTGCTCCTCTTGGCAGGCCTTTGCAATCCCAATTATCCCTGGAGCTGTGGGCTTTCTGGTTCTCCGGACCCTAACCCTAACCCTAACCCTAGAAGTTGCCGACCGCGGTTTCCGGCCACGGCCCCCCCTGGGTTCTGGCTAGGAAAGCAGGGGAAGGAGCCATGTCTGTGCAGTGTCGTGCTCCTCTTGGCAGGCCTTTGCAATCCCAATTATCCCTGGAGCTGTGGGCTTTCTGGTTCTCCGGACCCTAACCCTAACCCTAACCCTAGAAGTTGCCGACCGTGGATTCCGGCCACGGCCCCCCCCCGGGTTCTGGCTAGGAAAGCTGGGGAAGGAGCCATGTCTGTGCAGTGTCGTGCTCCTCTTGGCAGGCCTTTGCAATCCCAATTATCCCTGGAGCTGTGGGCTTTCTGGTTCTCCGGACCCTAACCCTAACCCTAACCCTAGAAGTTGCCGACCGCGGTTTCTGGGCATGGCCCCCCCTGGGTTCTGGCTAGGAAAGCTGGGGAAGGAGCCATGTCGGTGCAGTGTCGTGCTCCTCTTGGCAGGCCTTTGCAATCCCAATTATCCCTGGAGCTGTGGGCTTTCTGGTTCTCCGGACCCTAACCCTAACCCTAACCCTAGAAGTTGCCGAGCGCGGTTTCTGGCCACGGCCCCCCCTGGGTTCTGGCTAGGAAAGCAGGGGAAGGAGCCATGTCTGTGCAGTGTCGTGCTCCTCTTGGCAGGCCTTTGCAATCCCAATTATCCCTGGAGCTGAGGGCTTTCTGGTTCTCCGGACCCTAAACCTAACCCTAACCCTAGAAGTTGCCGACCGCGGTTTCCGGCCACGGCCCCCCCTGGGTTCTGGCTAGGAAAGCTGGGGAAGGAGCCATGTCGGTGCAGTGTCGTGCTCCTCTTGGCAGGCCTTTGCAATCCCAATTATCCCTGGAGCTGTGGGCTTTCTGGTTCTCCGGACCCTAACCCTAACCCTAACCCTAGAAGTTGCCGACCGCGGTTTCCGGCCACGGCCCCCCCCTGGGTTCTGGCTAGGAAAGCTGGGGAAGGAGCCATGTCTGTGCAGTGTCGTGCTCCTCTTGGCAGGCCTTTGCAATCCCAATTATCCCTGGAGCTGTGGGCTTTCTGGTTCTCCGGACCCTAACCCTAACCCTAACCCTAGAAGTTGCCGACCGCGGTTTCTGGGCATGGCCCCCCCTGGGTTCTGGCTAGGAAAGCTGGGGAAGGAGCCATGTCGGTGCAGTGTCGTGCTCCTCTTGGCAGGCCTTTGCAATCCCAATTATCCCTGGAGCTGTGGGCTTTCTGGTTCTCCGGACCCTAACCCTAACCCTAACCCTAGAAGTTGCCGACCGCGGTTTCCGGCCACGGCCCCCCCTGGGTTCTGGCTAGGAAAGCTGGGGAAGGAGCCATGTCGGTGCAGTGTCGTGCTCCTCTTGGCAGGCCTTTGCAATCCCAATTATCCCTGGAGCTGTGGGCTTTCTGGTTCTCCGGACCCTAACCCTAACCCTAACCCTAGAAGTTGCCGACCGTGGATTCCGGCCACGGCCCCGCCCTGGGTTCTGGCTAGGAAAGCAGGGGAAGGAGCCATGTCTGTGCAGTGTTGTGCTCCTCTTGGCAGGCCTTTGCAATCCCAATTATCCCTGGAGCTGTGGGCTTTCTGGTTCTCCGGACCCTAACCCCAACCCTAACCCTAGAAGTTGCCGACCGCGGTTTCCGGCCACGGCCCCCCCTGGGTTCTGGCTAGGAAAGCAGGGGAAGGAGCCATGTCGGTGCAGTGTCGTGCTCCTCTTGGCAGGCCTTTGCAATCCCAATTATCCCTGGAGCTGTGGGCTTTCTGGTTCTCCGGACCCTAACCCTAACCCTAACCCTAGAAGTTGCCGAGCGCGGTTTCTGGCCACGGCCCCCCCTGGGTTCTGGCTAGGAAAGCTGGGGAAGGAGCCATGTCTGTGCAGTGTCGTGCTCCTCTTGGCAGGCCTTTGCAATCCCAATTATCCCTGGAGCTGAGGGCTTTCTGGTTCTCCGGACCCTAACCCTAACCCTAACCCTAGAAGTTGCCGACCGCGGTTTCCGGCCACGGCCCCCCCCGGGTTCTGGCTAGGAAAGCAGGGGAAGGAGCCATGTCGGTGCAGTGTCGTGCTCCTCTTGGCAGGCCTTTGCAATCCCAATTATCCCTGGAGCTGTGGGCTTTCTGGTTCTCCGGAACCTAACCCTAACCCTAACCCTAACACTAGAAGTTGCCGACCGCGGTTTCCGGCCACGGCCCCCCCTGGGTTCTGGCTAGGAAAGCAGGGGAAGGAGCCATGTCGGTGCAGTGTCGTGCTCCTCTTGGCAGGCCTTTGCAATCCCAATTATCCCTGGAGCTGTGGGCTTTCTGGTTCTCCGGACCCTAACCCTAACCCTAGAAGTTGCCGACCGCGGTTTCCGGCCACGGCCCCCCCTGGGTTCTGGCTAGGAAAGCAGGGGAAGGAGCCATGTCTGTGCAGTGTCGTGCTCCTCTTGGCAGGCCTTTGCAATCCCAATTATCCCTGGAGCTGTGGGCTTTCTGGTTCTCCGGACCCTAACCCTAACCCTAACCCTAGAAGTTGCCGACCGCGGTTTCCGGCCACGGCCCCCCCTGGGTTCTGGCTAGGAAAGCAGGGGAAGGAGCCATGTCTGTGCAGTGTCGTGCTCCTCTTGGCAGGCCTTTGCAATCCCAATTATCCCTGGAGCTGTGGGCTTTCTGGTTCTCCGGACCCTAACCCTAACCCTAACCCTAGAAGTTGCCGACCGCGGTTTCCGGCCACGGCCCCCCCCGGGTTCGGGCTAGGAAAGCAGGGGAAGGAGCCATGTCTGTGCAGTGTCGTGCTTCTCTTGGCAGGCCTTTGCAATCCCAATTATCCCTGGAGCTGTGGGCTTTCTGGTTCTCCGGACCCTAACCCTAACCCTAACCCTAACCCTAGAAGTTGCCGACCGCGGTTTCCGGCCACGGCCCCCCCTGGGTTCTGGCTAGGAAAGCAGGGGAAGGAGCCATGTCTGTGCAGTGTCGTGCTCCTCTTGGCAGGCCTTTGCAATCCCAATTATCCCTGGAGCTGTGGGCTTTCTGGTTCTCCGGACCCTAACCCTAACCCTAGAAGTTGCCGACCGCGGTTTCCGGCCACGGCCCCCCCTGGGTTCTGGCTAGGAAAGCAGGGGAAGGAGCCATGTCTGTGCAGTGTCGTGCTCCTCTTGGCAGGCCTTTGCAATCCCAATTATCCCTGGAGCTGTGGGCTTTCTGGTTCTCCGGACCCTAACCCTAACCCTAACCCTAGAAGTTGCCAACCGCGGTTTCCGGCCACGGCCCCCCCTGGGTTCTGGCTAGGAAAGCAGGGGAAGGAGCCATGTCTGTGCAGTGTTGTGCTCCTCTTGGCAGGCCTTTGCAATCCCAATTATCCCTGGAGCTGTGGGCTTTCTGGTTCTCCGGACCCTAACCCTAACCCTAACCCTAGAAGTTGCCGACCGCGGTTTCCGGCCACGGCCCCCCCTGGGTTCTGGCTAGGAAAGCAGGGGAAGGAGCCATGTCTGTGCAGTGTCGTGCTCCTCTTGGCAGGCCTTTGCAATCCCAATTATCCCTGGAGCTGTGGGCTTTCTGGTTCTCCGGACCCTAACCCTAACCCTAACCCTAGAAGTTGCCGACCGTGGATTCCGGCCACGGCCCCCCCCTGGTTTCTGGCTAGGAAAGCTGGGGAAGGAGCCATGTCTGTGCAGTGTCGTGCTCCTCTTGGCAGGCCTTTGCAATCCCAATTATCCCTGGAGCTGTGGGCTTTCTGGTTCTCCGGACCCTAACCCTAACCCTAACCCTAGAAGTTGCCGACCGCGGTTTCCGGCCACGGCCCCCCCTGGGTTCTGGCTAGGAAAGCAGGGGAAGGAGCCATGTCTGTGCAGTGTTGTGCTCCTCTTGGCAGGCCTTTGCAATCCCAATTATCCCTGGAGCTGTGGGCTTTCTGGTTCTCCGGACCCTAACCCTAACCCTAACCCTAGAAGTTGCCGACCGCGGTTTCCGGCCACGGCCCCCCCTGGGTTCTGGCTAGGAAAGCAGGGGAAGGAGCCATGTCTGTGCAGTGTCGTGCTCCTCTTGGCAGGCCTTTGCAATCCCAATTATCCCTGGAGCTGTGGGCTTTCTGGTTCTCCGGACCCTAACCCTAACCCTAACCCTAGAAGTTGCCGACCGAGGTTTCCGGCCACGGCCCCCCCTGGGTTCTGGCTAGGAAAGCAGGGGAAGGAGCCATGTCGGTGCAGTGTCGTGCTCCTCTTGGCAGGCCTTTGCAATCCCAGTTATCCCTGGAGCTGTGGCCTTTCTGGTTCTCCGGAACCTAACCCTAACCCTAACCCTAACCCTAGAAGTTGCCGACCGCGGTTTCCGGCCACGGCCCCCCCTGGGTTCTGGCTAGGAAAGCTGGGGAAGGAGCCATGTCGGTGCAGTGTCGTGCTCCTCTTGGCAGGCCTTTGCAATCCCAATTATCCCTGGAGCTGTGGGCTTTCTGGTTCTCCGGACCCTAACCCTAACCCTAACCCTAGAAGTTGCCGACCGCGGTTTCCGGCCACGGCCCCCCCTGGGTTCTGGCTAGGAAAGCAGGGGAAGGAGCCATGTCTGTGCAGTGTCGTGCTCCTCTTGGCAGGCCTTTGCAATCCCAATTATCCCTGGAGCTGTGGGCTTTCTGGTTCTCCGGACCCTAACCCTAACCCTAACCCTAGAAGTTGCCGACCGCGGTTTCCGGCCACGGCCCCCCCTGGGTTCTTGCTAGGAAAGCTGGGGAAGGAGCCATGTCTGTGCAGTGTCGTGCTCCTCTTGGCAGGCCTTTGCAATCCCAAATATCCCTGGAGCTGTGGGCTTTCTGGTTCTCCGGACCCTAACCCTAACCCTAACCCTAGAAGTTGCCGACCGCGGTTTCCGGCCACGGCCCCCCCCGGGTTCTGGCTAGGAAAGCAGGGGAAGGAGCCATGTCTGTGCAGTGTCGTGCTCCTCTTGGCAGGCCTTTGCAATCCCAATTATCCCTGGAGCTGTGGGCTTTCTGGTTCTCCGGACCCTAACCCTAACCCTAACCCTAGAAGTTGCCGACCGCGGTTTCCGGCCACGGCCCCCCCCGGGTTCGGGCTAGGAAAGCAGGGGAAGGAGCCATGTCTGTGCAGTGTCGTGCTTCTCTTGGCAGGCCTTTGCAATCCCAATTATCCCTGGAGCTGTGGGCTTTCTGGTTCTCCGGACCCTAACCCTAACCCTAACCCTAACCCTAGAAGTTGCCGACCGCGGTTTCCGGCCACGGCCCCACCTGGGTTCTGGCTAGGAAAGCAGGGGAAGGAGCCATGTCGGTGCAGTGTCGTGCTCCTCTTGGCAGGCCTTTGCAATCCCAATTATCCCTGGAGCTGTGGGCTTTCTGGTTCTCCGGAACCTAACCCTAACCCTAACCATAACCCTAGAAGTTGCCGACCGCGGTTTCCGGCCACGGCCCCCCCTGGGTTCTGGCTAGGAAAGCTGGGGAAGGAGCCATGTCGGTGCAGTGTCGTGCTCCTCTTGGCAGGCCTTTGCAATCCCAATTATCCCTGGAGCTGTGGGCTTTCTGGTTCTCCGGACCCTAACCCTAACCCTAGAAGTTGCCGACCGCGGTTTCCGGCCACGGCCCCCCCTGGGTTCTGGCTAGGAAAGCAGGGGAAGGAGCCATGTCTGTGCAGTGTCGTGCTCCTCTTGGCAGGCCTTTGCAATCCCAATTATCCCTGGAGCTGTGGGCTTTCTGGTTCTCCGGACCCTAACCCTAACCCTAACCCTAGAAGTTGCCGACCGCGGTTTCCGGCCACGGCCCCCCCTGGGTTCTGGCTAGGAAAGCAGGGGAAGGAGCCATGTCTGTGCAGTGTCGTGCTCCTCTTGGCAGGCCTTTGCAATCCCAATTATCCCTGGAGCTGTGGGCTTTCTGGTTCTCCGGACCCTAACCCTAACCCTAACCCTAGAAGTTGCCGACCGCGGTTTCCGGCCACGGCCCCCCCTGGGTTCTGGCTAGGAAAGCAGGGGAAGGAGCCATGTCTGTGCAGTGTCGTGCTCCTTTTAGCAGGCCTTTTCAATCCCAATTATCCCTGGAGCTGTGGGCTTTCTGGTTCTCCGGACCCTAACCCTAACCCTAACCCTAACCCTAGAAGTTGCCGACCGCGGTTTCCGGCCACGGCCCCCCCTGGGTTCTGGCTAGGAAAGCAGGGGAAGGAGCCATGTCTGTGCAGTGTCGTGCTCCTCTTGGCAGGCCTTTGCAATCCCAATTATCCCTGGAGCTGTGGGCTTTCTGGTTCTCCGGACCCTAACCCTAACCCTAACCCTAGAAGTTGCCGACCGCGGTTTCCGGTCACGGCCCCCCCTGGGTTCTGGCTAGGAAAGCAGGGGAAGGAGCCATGTCGGTGCAGTGTCGTGCTCCTCTTGGCAGGCCTTTGCAATCCCAATTATCCCTGGAGCTGTGGGCTTTCTGGTTCTCCGGACCCTAACCCTAACCCTAACCCTAGAAGTTGCCGACCGTGGATTCCGTCCACGGCCCCCCCCTGGGTTCTGGCTAGGAAAGCAGGGGAAGGAGCCATGTCTGTGCAGTGTCGTGCTCCTCTTGGCAGGCCTTTGCAATCCCAATTATCCCTGGAGCTGTGGGCTTTCTGGTTCTCCGGACCCTAACCCCAACCCTAACCCTAGAAGTTGCCGACCGTGGTTTCCGGCCACGGCCCCCCCTGGGTTCTGGCTAGGAAAGCAGGGGAAGGAGCCATGTCGGTGCAGTGTCGTGCTCCTCTTGGCAGGCCTTTGCAATCCCAATTATCCCTGGAGCTGTGGGCTTTCTGGTTCTCCGGACCCTAACCCTAACCCTAACCCTAGAAGTTGCCGAGCGCGGTTTCTGGCCACGGCCCCCCCTGGGTTCTGGCTAGGAAAGCAGGGGAAGGAGCCATGTCTGTGCAGTGTCGTGCTCCTCTTGGCAGGCCTTTGCAATCCCAATTATCCCTGGAGCTGAGGGCTTTCTGGTTCTCCGGACCCTAACCCTAACCCTAACCCTAGAAGTTGCCGACCGCGGTTTCCGGCCACGGCCCCCCCTGGGTTCTGGCTAGGAAAGCAGGGGAAGGAGCCATGTCGGTGCAGTGTCGTGCTCCTCTTGGCAGGCCTTTGCAATCCCAATTATCCCTGGAGCTGTGGGCTTTCTGGTTCTCCGGAACCTAACCCTAACCCTAACCATAACCCTAGAAGTTGCCGACCGCGGTTTCCGGCCACGGCCCCCCCTGGGTTCTGGCTAGGAAAGCAGGGGAAGGAGCCATGTCGGTGCAGTGTCGTGCTCCTCTTGGCAGGCCTTTGCAATCCCAATTATCCCTGGAGCTGTGGGCTTTCTGGTTCTCCGGACCCTAACCCTAACCCTAGAAGTTGCCGACCGCGGTTTCCGGCCACGGCCCCCCCTGGGTTCTGGCTAGGAAAGCAGGGGAAGGAGCCATGTCTGTGCAGTGTCGTGCTCCTCTTGGCAGGCCTTTGCAATCCCAATTATCCCTGGAGCTGTGGGCTTTCTGGTTCTCCGGACCCTAACCCTAACCCTAACCCTAGAAGTTGCCGACCGCGGTTTCCGGCCACGGCCCCCCCTGGGTTCTGGCTAGGAAAGCAGGGGAAGGAGCCATGTCTGTGCAGTGTCGTGCTCCTCTTGGCAGGCCTTTGCAATCCCAATTATCCCTGGAGCTGTGGGCTTTCTGGTTCTCCGGACCCTAACCCTAACCCTAACCCTAGAAGTTGCCGACCGCGGTTTCCGGCCACGGCCCCCCCTGGGTTCTGGCTAGGAAAGCAGGGGAAGGAGCCATGTCTGTGCAGTGTCGTGCTCCTCTTGGCAGGCCTTTGCAATCCCAATTATCCCTGGAGCTGTGGGCTTTCTGGTTCTCCGGACCCTAACCCTAACCCTAACCCTAGAAGTTGCCGACCGTGGATTCCGGCCACGGCCCCCCCCCGGGTTCTGGCTAGGAAAGCTGGGGAAGGAGCCATGTCTGTGCAGTGTCGTGCTCCTCTTGGCAGGCCTTTGCAATCCCAATTATCCCTGGAGCTGTGGGCTTTCTGGTTCTCCGGACCCTAACCCTAACCCTAACCCTAGAAGTTGCCGACCGCGGTTTCTGGGCATGGCCCCCCCTGGGTTCTGGCTAGGAAAGCTGGGGAAGGAGCCATGTCGGTGCAGTGTCGTGCTCCTCTTGGCAGGCCTTTGCAATCCCAATTATCCCTGGAGCTGTGGGCTTTCTGGTTCTCCGGACCCTAACCCTAACCCTAACCCTAGAAGTTGCCGAGCGCGGTTTCTGGCCACGGCCCCCCCTGGGTTCTGGCTAGGAAAGCAGGGGAAGGAGCCATGTCTGTGCAGTGTCGTGCTCCTCTTGGCAGGCCTTTGCAATCCCAATTATCCCTGGAGCTGAGGGCTTTCTGGTTCTCCGGACCCTAAACCTAACCCTAACCCTAGAAGTTGCCGACCGCGGTTTCCGGCCACGGCCCCCCCTGGGTTCTGGCTAGGAAAGCTGGGGAAGGAGCCATGTCGGTGCAGTGTCGTGCTCCTCTTGGCAGGCCTTTGCAATCCCAATTATCCCTGGAGCTGTGGGCTTTCTGGTTCTCCGGACCCTAACCCTAACCCTAACCCTAGAAGTTGCCGACCGTGGATTCCGGCCACGGCCCCCCCCTGGGTTCTGGCTAGGAAAGCTGGGGAAGGAGCCATGTCTGTGCAGTGTCGTGCTCCTCTTGGCAGGCCTTTGCAATCCCAATTATCCCTGGAGCTGTGGGCTTTCTGGTTCTCCGGACCCTAACCCTAACCCTAACCCTAGAAGTTGCCGACCGCGGTTTCTGGGCATGGCCCCCCCTGGGTTCTGGCTAGGAAAGCTGGGGAAGGAGCCATGTCGGTGCAGTGTCGTGCTCCTCTTGGCAGGCCTTTGCAATCCCAATTATCCCTGGAGCTGTGGGCTTTCTGGTTCTCCGGACCCTAACCCTAACCCTAACCCTAGAAGTTGCCGACCGCGGTTTCCGGCCACGGCCCCCCCTGGGTTCTGGCTAGGAAAGCTGGGGAAGGAGCCATGTCGGTGCAGTGTCGTGCTCCTCTTGGCAGGCCTTTGCAATCCCAATTATCCCTGGAGCTGTGGGCTTTCTGGTTCTCCGGACCCTAACCCTAACCCTAACCCTAGAAGTTGCCGACCGTGGATTCCGGCCACGGCCCCGCCCTGGGTTCTGGCTAGGAAAGCAGGGGAAGGAGCCATGTCTGTGCAGTGTTGTGCTCCTCTTGGCAGGCCTTTGCAATCCCAATTATCCCTGGAGCTGTGGGCTTTCTGGTTCTCCGGACCCTAACCCCAACCCTAACCCTAGAAGTTGCCGACCGCGGTTTCCGGCCACGGCCCCCCCTGGGTTCTGGCTAGGAAAGCAGGGGAAGGAGCCATGTCGGTGCAGTGTCGTGCTCCTCTTGGCAGGCCTTTGCAATCCCAATTATCCCTGGAGCTGTGGGCTTTCTGGTTCTCCGGACCCTAACCCTAACCCTAACCCTAGAAGTTGCCGAGCGCGGTTTCTGGCCACGGCCCCCCCTGGGTTCTGGCTAGGAAAGCTGGGGAAGGAGCCATGTCTGTGCAGTGTCGTGCTCCTCTTGGCAGGCCTTTGCAATCCCAATTATCCCTGGAGCTGAGGGCTTTCTGGTTCTCCGGACCCTAACCCTAACCCTAACCCTAGAAGTTGCCGACCGCGGTTTCCGGCCACGGCCCCCCCCGGGTTCTGGCTAGGAAAGCAGGGGAAGGAGCCATGTCGGTGCAGTGTCGTGCTCCTCTTGGCAGGCCTTTGCAATCCCAATTATCCCTGGAGCTGTGGGCTTTCTGGTTCTCCGGAACCTAACCCTAACCCTAACCCTAACACTAGAAGTTGCCGACCGCGGTTTCCGGCCACGGCCCCCCCTGGGTTCTGGCTAGGAAAGCAGGGGAAGGAGCCATGTCGGTGCAGTGTCGTGCTCCTCTTGGCAGGCCTTTGCAATCCCAATTATCCCTGGAGCTGTGGGCTTTCTGGTTCTCCGGACCCTAACCCTAACCCTAGAAGTTGCCGACCGCGGTTTCCGGCCACGGCCCCCCCTGGGTTCTGGCTAGGAAAGCAGGGGAAGGAGCCATGTCTGTGCAGTGTCGTGCTCCTCTTGGCAGGCCTTTGCAATCCCAATTATCCCTGGAGCTGTGGGCTTTCTGGTTCTCCGGACCCTAACCCTAACCCTAACCCTAGAAGTTGCCGACCGCGGTTTCCGGCCACGGCCCCCCCTGGGTTCTGGCTAGGAAAGCAGGGGAAGGAGCCATGTCTGTGCAGTGTCGTGCTCCTCTTGGCAGGCCTTTGCAATCCCAATTATCCCTGGAGCTGTGGGCTTTCTGGTTCTCCGGACCCTAACCCTAACCCTAACCCTAGAAGTTGCCGACCGCGGTTTCCGGCCACGGCCCCCCCCGGGTTCGGGCTAGGAAAGCAGGGGAAGGAGCCATGTCTGTGCAGTGTCGTGCTTCTCTTGGCAGGCCTTTGCAATCCCAATTATCCCTGGAGCTGTGGGCTTTCTGGTTCTCCGGACCCTAACCCTAACCCTAACCCTAACCCTAGAAGTTGCCGACCGCGGTTTCCGGCCACGGCCCCCCCTGGGTTCTGGCTAGGAAAGCAGGGGAAGGAGCCATGTCTGTGCAGTGTCGTGCTCCTCTTGGCAGGCCTTTGCAATCCCAATTATCCCTGGAGCTGTGGGCTTTCTGGTTCTCCGGACCCTAACCCTAACCCTAGAAGTTGCCGACCGCGGTTTCCGGCCACGGCCCCCCCTGGGTTCTGGCTAGGAAAGCAGGGGAAGGAGCCATGTCTGTGCAGTGTCGTGCTCCTCTTGGCAGGCCTTTGCAATCCCAATTATCCCTGGAGCTGTGGGCTTTCTGGTTCTCCGGACCCTAACCCTAACCCTAACCCTAGAAGTTGCCAACCGCGGTTTCCGGCCACGGCCCCCCCTGGGTTCTGGCTAGGAAAGCAGGGGAAGGAGCCATGTCTGTGCAGTGTTGTGCTCCTCTTGGCAGGCCTTTGCAATCCCAATTATCCCTGGAGCTGTGGGCTTTCTGGTTCTCCGGACCCTAACCCTAACCCTAACCCTAGAAGTTGCCGACCGCGGTTTCCGGCCACGGCCCCCCCTGGGTTCTGGCTAGGAAAGCAGGGGAAGGAGCCATGTCTGTGCAGTGTCGTGCTCCTCTTGGCAGGCCTTTGCAATCCCAATTATCCCTGGAGCTGAGGGCTTTCTGGTTCTCCGGACCCTAACCCTAACCCTAACCCTAGAAGTTGCCGACCGCGGTTTCCGGCCACGGCCCCCCCCGGGTTCTGGCTAGGAAAGCAGGGGAAGGAGCCATGTCTGTGCAGTGTCGTGCTCCTCTTGGCAGGCCTTTGCAATCCCAATTATCCCTGGAGCTGTGGGCTTTCTGGTTCTCCGGACCCTAACCCTAACCCTAACCCTAGAAGTTGCCGACCGTGGATTCCGGCCACGGCCCCCCCCTGGTTTCTGGCTAGGAAAGCTGGGGAAGGAGCCATGTCTGTGCAGTGTCGTGCTCCTCTTGGCAGGCCTTTGCAATCCCAATTATCCCTGGAGCTGTGGGCTTTCTGGTTCTCCGGACCCTAACCCTAACCCTAACCCTAGAAGTTGCCGACCGCGGTTTCCGGCCACGGCCCCCCCTGGGTTCTGGCTAGGAAAGCAGGGGAAGGAGCCATGTCTGTGCAGTGTTGTGCTCCTCTTGGCAGGCCTTTGCAATCCCAATTATCCCTGGAGCTGTGGGCTTTCTGGTTCTCCGGACCCTAACCCTAACCCTAACCCTAGAAGTTGCCGACCGCGGTTTCCGGCCACGGCCCCCCCTGGGTTCTGGCTAGGAAAGCAGGGGAAGGAGCCATGTCTGTGCAGTGTCGTGCTCCTCTTGGCAGGCCTTTGCAATCCCAATTATCCCTGGAGCTGTGGGCTTTCTGGTTCTCCGGACCCTAACCCTAACCCTAACCCTAGAAGTTGCCGACCGAGGTTTCCGGCCACGGCCCCCCCTGGGTTCTGGCTAGGAAAGCAGGGGAAGGAGCCATGTCGGTGCAGTGTCGTGCTCCTCTTGGCAGGCCTTTGCAATCCCAGTTATCCCTGGAGCTGTGGCCTTTCTGGTTCTCCGGAACCTAACCCTAACCCTAACCCTAACCCTAGAAGTTGCCGACCGCGGTTTCCGGCCACGGCCCCCCCTGGGTTCTGGCTAGGAAAGCTGGGGAAGGAGCCATGTCGGTGCAGTGTCGTGCTCCTCTTGGCAGGCCTTTGCAATCCCAATTATCCCTGGAGCTGTGGGCTTTCTGGTTCTCCGGACCCTAACCCTAACCCTAACCCTAGAAGTTGCCGACCGCGGTTTCCGGCCACGGCCCCCCCTGGGTTCTGGCTAGGAAAGCAGGGGAAGGAGCCATGTCTGTGCAGTGTCGTGCTCCTCTTGGCAGGCCTTTGCAATCCCAATTATCCCTGGAGCTGTGGGCTTTCTGGTTCTCCGGACCCTAACCCTAACCCTAACCCTAGAAGTTGCCGACCGCGGTTTCCGGCCACGGCCCCCCCTGGGTTCTGGCTAGGAAAGCTGGGGAAGGAGCCATGTCTGTGCAGTGTCGTGCTCCTCTTGGCAGGCCTTTGCAATCCCAAATATCCCTGGAGCTGTGGGCTTTCTGGTTCTCCGGACCCTAACCCTAACCCTAACCCTAGAAGTTGCCGACCGCGGTTTCCGGCCACGGCCCCCCCCGGGTTCTGGCTAGGAAAGCAGGGGAAGGAGCCATGTCTGTGCAGTGTCGTGCTCCTCTTGGCAGGCCTTTGCAATCCCAATTATCCCTGGAGCTGTGGGCTTTCTGGTTCTCCGGACCCTAACCCTAACCCTAACCCTAGAAGTTGCCGACCGCGGTTTCCGGCCACGGCCCCCCCCGGGTTCGGGCTAGGAAAGCAGGGGAAGGAGCCATGTCTGTGCAGTGTCGTGCTTCTCTTGGCAGGCCTTTGCAATCCCAATTATCCCTGGAGCTGTGGGCTTTCTGGTTCTCCGGACCCTAACCCTAACCCTAACCCTAACCCTAGAAGTTGCCGACCGCGGTTTCCGGCCACGGCCCCCCCTGGGTTCTGGCTAGGAAAGCAGGGGAAGGAGCCATGTCTGTGCAGTGTCGTGCTCCTCTTGGCAGGCCTTTGCAATCCCAATTATCCCTGGAGCTGTGGGCTTTCTGGTTCTCCGGACCCTAACCCTAACCCTAGAAGTTGCCGACCGCGGTTTCCGGCCACGGCCCCCCCTGGGTTCTGGCTAGGAAAGCAGGGGAAGGAGCCATGTCTGTGCAGTGTTGTGCTCCTCTTGGCAGGCCTTTGCAATCCCAATTATCCCTGGAGCTGTGGGCTTTCTGGTTCTCCGGACCCTAACCCTAACCCTAACCCTAGAAGTTGCCGACCGCGGTTTCCGGCCACGGCCCCCCCTGGGTTCTGGCTAGGAAAGCAGGGGAAGGAGCCATGTCTGTGCAGTGTCGTGCTCCTCTTGGCAGGCCTTTGCAATCCCAATTATCCCTGGAGCTGAGGGCTTTCTGGTTCTCCGGACCCTAACCCTAACCCTAACCCTAGAAGTTGCCGACCGCGGTTTCCGGCCACGGCCCCCCCCGGGTTCTGGCTAGGAAAGCAGGGGAAGGAGCCATGTCTGTGCAGTGTCGTGCTCCTCTTGGCAGGCCTTTGCAATCCCAATTATCCCTGGAGCTGTGGGCTTTCTGGTTCTCCGGACCCTAACCCTAACCCTAACCCTAGAAGTTGCCGACCGCGGTTTCCGGCCACGGCCCCCCCCGGGTTCGGGCTAGGAAAGCAGGGGAAGGAGCCATGTCTGTGCAGTGTCGTGCTTCTCTTGGCAGGCCTTTGCAATCCCAATTATCCCTGGAGCTGTGGGCTTTCTGGTTCTCCGGACCCTAACCCTAACCCTAACCCTAGAAGTTGCCGACCGCGGTTTCCGGCCACGGCCCCCCCTGGGTTCTGGCTAGGAAAGCAGGGGAAGGAGCCATGTCTGTGCAGTGTCGTGCTCCTCTTGGCAGGCCTTTGCAATCCCAATTATCCCTGGAGCTGTGGGCTTTCTGGTTCTCCGGACCCTAACCCTAACCCTAACCCTAGAAGTTGCCGACCGCGGTTTCCGGCCACGGCCCCCCCTGGGTTCTGGCTAGGAAAGCAGGGGAAGGAGCCATGTCGGTGCAGTGTCGTGCTCCTCTTGGCAGGCCTTTGCAATCCCAATTATCCCTGGAGCTGTGGGCTTTCTGGTTCTCCGGACCCTAACCCTAACCCTAACCCTAGAAGTTGCCGACCGCGGTTTCCGGCCACGGCCCCCCCTGGGTTCTGGCTAGGAAAGCAGGGGAAGGAGCCATGTCTGTGCAGTGTCGTGCTCCTCTTGGCAGGCCTTTGCAATCCCAATTATCCCTGGAGCTGAGGGCTTTCTGGTTCTCCGGACCCTAACCCTAACCCTAACCCTAGAAGTTGCCGACCGCGGTTTCCGGCCACGGCCCCCCCTGGGTTCTGGCTAGGAAAGCAGGGGAAGGAGCCATGTCGGTGCAGTGTCGTGCTCCTCTTGGCAGGCCTTTGCAATCCCAATTATCCCTGGAGCTGTGGCCTTTCTGGTTCTCCGGACCCTAACCCTAACCCTAACCCTAGAAGTTGCCGACCGCGGTTTCCGGCCACGGCCCCCCCTGGGTTCTGGCTAGGAAAGCAGGGGAAGGAGCCATGTCGGTGCAGTGTCGTGCTCCTCTTGGCAGGCCTTTGCAATCCCAATTATCCCTGGAGCTGTGGGCTTTCTGGTTCTCCGGACCCTAACCCTAACCCTAACCCTAGAAGTTGCCGACCGCGGTTTCCGGCCACGGCCCCCCCTGGGTTCTGGCTAGGAAAGCAGGGGAAGGAGCCATGTCTGTGCAGTGTCGTGCTCCTCTTGGCAGGCCTTTGCAATCCCAATTATCCCTGGAGCTGTGGGCTTTCTGGTTCTCCGGACCCTAACCCTAACCCTAACCCTAGAAGTTGCCGACCGCGGTTTCCGGCCACGGCCCCCCCTGGGTTCTGGCTAGGAAAGCTGGGGAAGGAGCCATGTCTGTGCAGTGTCGTGCTCCTCTTGGCAGGCCTTTGCAATCCCAATTATCCCTGGAGCTGTGGGCTTTCTGGTTCTCCGGACCCTAACCCTAACCCTAACCCTAGAAGTTGCCGACCGCGGTTTCCGGCCACGGCCCCCCCCGGGTTCTGGCTAGGAAAGCAGGGGAAGGAGCCATGTCTGTGCAGTGTCGTGCTCCTCTTGGCAGGCCTTTGCAATCCCAATTATCCCTGGAGCTGTGGGCTTTCTGGTTCTCCGGACCCTAACCCTAACCCTAACCCTAGAAGTTGCTGACCTCGGTTTCCGGCCACGGCCCCCGCTGGGTTCTGGCTAGGAAAGCAGGGGAAGGAGCCATGTCTGTGCAGTGTCGTGCTCCTCTTGGCAGGCCTTTGCAATCCCAATTATCCCTGGAGCTGTGGGCTTTCTGGTTCTCCAGACCCTAACCCTAACCCTAACCCTAACCCTAGAAGTTGCCGACCGCGGTTTCCGGCCACGGCCCCCCCCGGGTTCTGGCTAGGAAAGCAGGGGAAGGAGCCATGTCTGTGCAGTGTCGTGCTCCTCTTGGCAGGCCTTTGCAATCCCAATTATCCCTGGAGCTGTGGGCTTTCTGGTTCTCCGGACCCTAACCCTAACCCTAACCCTAGAAGTTGCCGACCGCGGTTTCCGGCCACGGCCCCCCCCGGGTTCGGGCTAGGAAAGCAGGGGAAGGAGCCATGTCTGTGCAGTGTCGTGCTTCTCTTGGCAGGCCTTTGCAATCCCAATTATCCCTGGAGCTGTGGGCTTTCTGGTTCTCCGGACCCTAACCCTAACCCTAACCCTAACCCTAGAAGTTGCCGACCGCGGTTTCCGGCCACGGCCCCCCCTGGGTTCTGGCTAGGAAAGCAGGGGAAGGAGCCATGTCTGTGCAGTGTCGTGCTCCTCTTGGCAGGCCTTTGCAATCCCAATTATCCCTGGAGCTGTGGGCTTTCTGGTTCTCCGGACCCTAACCCTAACCCTAACCCTAGAAGTTGCCGACCGCGGTTTCCGGCCACGGCCCCCCCTGGGTTCTGGCTAGGAAAGCAGGGGAAGGAGCCATGTCTGTGCAGTGTCGTGCTCCTCTTGGCAGGCCTTTGCAATCCCAATTATCCCTGGAGCTGTGGGCTTTCTGGTTCTCCGGACCCTAACCCTAACCCTAACCCTAGAAGTTGCCGACCGCGGTTTCCGGCCACGGCCCCCCCCGGGTTCGGGCTAGGAAAGCAGGGGAAGGAGCCATGTCTGTGCAGTGTCGTGCTTCTCTTGGCAGGCCTTTGCAATCCCAATTATCCCTGGAGCTGTGGGCTTTCTGGTTCTCCGGACCCTAACCCTAACCCTAACCCTAACCCTAGAAGTTGCCGACCGCGGTTTCCGGCCACGGCCCCCCCTGGGTTCTGGCTAGGAAAGCAGGGGAAGGAGCCATGTCTGTGCAGTGTCGTGCTCCTCTTGGCAGGCCTTTGCAATCCCAATTATCCCTGGAGCTGTGGGCTTTCTGGTTCTCCGGACCCTAACCCTAACCCTAACCCTAGAAGTTGCCGACCGCGGTTTCCGGCCACGGCCCCCCCTGGGTTCTGGCTAGGAAAGCAGGGGAAGGAGCCATGTCTGTGCAGTGTCGTGCTCCTCTTGGCAGGCCTTTGCAATCCCAATTATCCCTGGAGCTGAGGGCTTTCTGGTTCTCCGGACCCTAACCCTAACCCTAACCCTAGAAGTTGCCGACCGCGGTTTCCGGCCACGGCCCCCCCTGGGTTCTGGCTAGGAAAGCAGGGGAAGGAGCCATGTCGGTGCAGTGTCGTGCTCCTCTTGGCAGGCCTTTGCAATCCCAATTATCCCTGGAGCTGTGGCCTTTCTGGTTCTCCGGACCCTAACCCTAACCCTAACCCTAGAAGTTGCCGACCGCGGTTTCCGGCCACGGCCCCCCCTGGGTTCTGGCTAGGAAAGCAGGGGAAGGAGCCATGTCGGTGCAGTGTCGTGCTCCTCTTGGCAGGCCTTTGCAATCCCAATTATCCCTGGAGCTGTGGGCTTTCTGGTTCTCCGGACCCTAACCCTAACCCTAACCCTAGAAGTTGCCGACCGCGGTTTCCGGCCACGGCCCCCCCTGGGTTCTGGCTAGGAAAGCAGGGGAAGGAGCCATGTCTGTGCAGTGTCGTGCTCCTCTTGGCAGGCCTTTGCAATCCCAATTATCCCTGGAGCTGTGGGCTTTCTGGTTCTCCGGACCCTAACCCTAACCCTAACCCTAGAAGTTGCCGACCGCGGTTTCCGGCCACGGCCCCCCCTGGGTTCTGGCTAGGAAAGCTGGGGAAGGAGCCATGTCTGTGCAGTGTCGTGCTCCTCTTGGCAGGCCTTTGCAATCCCAATTATCCCTGGAGCTGTGGGCTTTCTGGTTCTCCGGACCCTAACCCTAACCCTAACC
Source organism: Rhynochetos jubatus (assembly GCA_027574665.1). Lineage (NCBI taxonomy): Eukaryota > Metazoa > Chordata > Aves > Eurypygiformes > Rhynochetidae > Rhynochetos > Rhynochetos jubatus. The sequence goes on from CM050669.1 coordinate 3,494,152, forward strand.
CTAGAAGTTGCCGACCGCGGTTTCCGGCCACGGCCCCCCCCGGGTTCTGGCTAGGAAAGCAGGGGAAGGAGCCATGTCTGTGCAGTGTCGTGCTCCTCTTGGCAGGCCTTTGCAATCCCAATTATCCCTGGAGCTGTGGGCTTTCTGGTTCTCCGGACCCTAACCCTAACCCTAACCCTAGAAGTTGCTGACCTCGGTTTCCGGCCACGGCCCCCGCTGGGTTCTGGCTAGGAAAGCAGGGGAAGGAGCCATGTCTGTGCAGTGTCGTGCTCCTCTTGGCAGGCCTTTGCAATCCCAATTATCCCTGGAGCTGTGGGCTTTCTGGTTCTCCAGACCCTAACCCTAACCCTAACCCTAACCCTAGAAGTTGCCGACCGCGGTTTCCGGCCACGGCCCCCCCCGGGTTCTGGCTAGGAAAGCAGGGGAAGGAGCCATGTCTGTGCAGTGTCGTGCTCCTCTTGGCAGGCCTTTGCAATCCCAATTATCCCTGGAGCTGTGGGCTTTCTGGTTCTCCGGACCCTAACCCTAACCCTAACCCTAGAAGTTGCCGACCGCGGTTTCCGGCCACGGCCCCCCCCGGGTTCGGGCTAGGAAAGCAGGGGAAGGAGCCATGTCTGTGCAGTGTCGTGCTTCTCTTGGCAGGCCTTTGCAATCCCAATTATCCCTGGAGCTGTGGGCTTTCTGGTTCTCCGGACCCTAACCCTAACCCTAACCCTAACCCTAGAAGTTGCCGACCGCGGTTTCCGGCCACGGCCCCCCCTGGGTTCTGGCTAGGAAAGCAGGGGAAGGAGCCATGTCTGTGCAGTGTCGTGCTCCTCTTGGCAGGCCTTTGCAATCCCAATTATCCCTGGAGCTGTGGGCTTTCTGGTTCTCCGGACCCTAACCCTAACCCTAACCCTAGAAGTTGCCGACCGCGGTTTCCGGCCACGGCCCCCCCTGGGTTCTGGCTAGGAAAGCAGGGGAAGGAGCCATGTCTGTGCAGTGTCGTGCTCCTCTTGGCAGGCCTTTGCAATCCCAATTATCCCTGGAGCTGTGGGCTTTCTGGTTCTCCGGACCCTAACCCTAACCCTAACCCTAGAAGTTGCCGACCGCGGTTTCCGGCCACGGCCCCCCCCGGGTTCGGGCTAGGAAAGCAGGGGAAGGAGCCATGTCTGTGCAGTGTCGTGCTTCTCTTGGCAGGCCTTTGCAATCCCAATTATCCCTGGAGCTGTGGGCTTTCTGGTTCTCCGGACCCTAACCCTAACCCTAACCCTAACCCTAGAAGTTGCCGACCGCGGTTTCCGGCCACGGCCCCCCCTGGGTTCTGGCTAGGAAAGCAGGGGAAGGAGCCATGTCTGTGCAGTGTCGTGCTCCTCTTGGCAGGCCTTTGCAATCCCAATTATCCCTGGAGCTGTGGGCTTTCTGGTTCTCCGGACCCTAACCCTAACCCTAACCCTAGAAGTTGCCGACCGCGGTTTCCGGCCACGGCCCCCCCTGGGTTCTGGCTAGGAAAGCAGGGGAAGGAGCCATGTCTGTGCAGTGTCGTGCTCCTCTTGGCAGGCCTTTGCAATCCCAATTATCCCTGGAGCTGTGGGCTTTCTGGTTCTCCGGACCCTAACCCTAACCCTAACCCTAGAAGTTGCCGACCGCGGTTTCCGGCCACGGCCCCCCCTGGGTTCTGGCTAGGAAAGCAGGGGAAGGAGCCATGTCTGTGCAGTGTTGTGCTCCTCTTGGCAGGCCTTTGCAATCCCAATTATCCCTGGAGCTGTGGGCTTTCTGGTTCTCCGGACCCTAACCCTAACCCTAACCCTAGAAGTTGCCGACCGCGGTTTCCGGCCACGGCCCCCCCTGGGTTCTGGCTAGGAAAGCAGGGGAAGGAGCCATGTCTGTGCAGTGTCGTGCTCCTCTTGGCAGGCCTTTGCAATCCCAATTATCCCTGGAGCTGAGGGCTTTCTGGTTCTCCGGACCCTAACCCTAACCCTAACCGTAGAAGTTGCCGACCGCGGTTTCTGGGCATGGCCCCCCCTGGGTTCTGGCTAGGAAAGCAGGGGAAGGAGCCATGTCGGTGCAGTGTCGTGCTCCTCTTGGCAGGCCTTTGCAATCCCAATTATCCCTGGAGCTGTGGCCTTTCTGGTTCTCCGGACCCTAACCCTAACCCTAACCCTAACCCTAGAAGTTGCCGACCGCGGTTTCCGGCCACGGCCCCCCCTGGGTTCTGGCTAGGAAAGCTGGGGAAGGAGCCATGTCGGTGCAGTGTCGTGCTCCTCTTGGCAGGCCTTTGCAATCCCAATTATCCCTGGAGCTGTGGGCTTTCTGGTTCTCCGGACCCTAACCCTAACCCTAACCCTAGAAGTTGCCGACCGCGGTTTCCGGCCACGGCCCCCCCTGGGTTCTGGCTAGGAAAGCAGGGGAAGGAGCCATGTCTGTGCAGTGTCGTGCTCCTCTTGGCAGGCCTTTGCAATCCCAATTATCCCTGGAGCTGTGGGCTTTCTGGTTCTCCGGACCCTAACCCTAACCCTAACCCTAGAAGTTGCCGACCGCGGTTTCCGGCCACGGCCCCCCCCGGGTTCTGGCTAGGAAAGCAGGGGAAGGAGCCATGTCTGTGCAGTGTCGTGCTCCTCTTGGCAGGCCTTTGCAATCCCAATTATCCCTGGAGCTGTGGGCTTTCTGGTTCTCCGGACCCTAACCCTAACCCTAACCCTAGAAGTTGCTGACCTCGGTTTCCGGCCACGGCCCCCGCTGGGTTCTGGCTAGGAAAGCAGGGGAAGGAGCCATGTCTGTGCAGTGTCGTGCTCCTCTTGGCAGGCCTTTGCAATCCCAATTATCCCTGGAGCTGTGGGCTTTCTGGTTCTCCAGACCCTAACCCTAACCCTAACCCTAACCCTAGAAGTTGCCGACCGCGGTTTCCGGCCACGGCCCCCCCTGGGTTCTGGCTAGGAAAGCAGGGGAAGGAGCCATGTCTGTGCAGTGTCGTGCTCCTCTTGGCAGGCCTTTGCAATCCCAATTATCCCTGGAGCTGTGGGCTTTCTGGTTCTCCGGACCCTAACCCTAACCCTAACCCTAGAAGTTGCCGACCGCGGTTTCCGGCCACGGCCCCCCCTGGGTTCTGGCTAGGAAAGCTGGGGAAGGAGCCATGTCGGTGCAGTGTCGTGCTCCTCTTGGCAGGACTTTGCAATCCCAATTATCCCTGGAGCTGTGGGCTTTCTGGTTCTCCGGACCCTAACCCTAACCCTAACCCTAGAAGTTGCCGACCGCGGTTTCCGGCCACGGCCCCCCCTGGGTTCTGGCTAGGAAAGCAGGGGAAGGAGCCATGTCTGTGCAGTGTCGTGCTCCTCTTGGCAGGCCTTTGCAATCCCAATTATCCCTGGAGCTGTGGGCTTTCTGGTTCTCCGGACCCTAACCCTAACCCTAACCCTAGAAGTTGCCGACCGCGGTTTCCGGCCACGGCCCCCCCTGGGTTCTGGCTAGGAAAGCAGGGGAAGGAGCCATGTCGGTGCAGTGTCGTGCTCCTCTTGGCAGGCCTTTGCAATCCCAATTATCCCTGGAGCTGTGGGCTTTCTGGTTCTCCGGACCCTAACCCTAACCCTAACCCTAGAAGTTGCCGACCGCGGTTTCCGGCCACGGCCCCCCCTGGGTTCTGGCTAGGAAAGCAGGGGAAGGAGCCATGTTGGTGCAGTGTCGTGCTCCTCTTGGCAGGCCTTTGCAATCCCAATTATCCCTGGAGCTGTGGGCTTTCTGGTTCTCCGGACCCTAACCCTAACCCTAACCCTAACCCTAGAAGTTGCCGACCGCGGTTTCCGGCCACGGCCCCCCCTGGGTTCTGGCTAGGAAAGCAGGGGAAGGAGCCATGTCGGTGCAGTGTCGTGCTCCTCTTGGCAGGCCTTTGCAATCCCAATTATCCCTGGAGCTGTGGGCTTTCTGGTTCTCCGGACCCTAACCCTAACCCTAACCCTAGAAGTTGCCGACCGCGGTTTCCGGCCACGGCCCCCCCTGGGTTCTGGCTAGGAAAGCTGGGGAAGGAGCCATGTCGGTGCAGTGTCGTGCTCCTCTTGGCAGGCCTTTGCAATCCCAATTATCCCTGGAGCTGTGGGCTTTCTGGTTCTCCGGACCCTAACCCTAACCCTAACCCTAGAAGTTGCCGACCGCGGTTTCCGGCCACGGCCCCCCCCGGGTTCTGGCTAGGAAAGCTGGGGAAGGAGCCATGTCTGTGCAGTGTCGTGCTCCTCTTGGCAGGCCTTTGCAATCCCAATTATCCCTGGAGCTGTGGGCTTTCTGGTTCTCCGGACCCTAACCCTAACCCTAACCCTAGAAGTTGCCGACCGCGGTTTCCGGCCACGGCCCCCCACGGGTTCTGGCTAGGAAAGCAGGGGAAGGAGCCATGTCTGTGCAGTGTCGTGCTCCTCTTGGCAGGCCTTTGCAATCCCAATTATCCCTGGAGCTGTGGGCTTTCTGGTTCTCCAGACCCTAACCCTAACCCTAACCCTAGAAGTTGCCGACCGTGGTTTCCGGCCACGGTCCCCCCCCGGGTTCTGGCTCGGAAAGCAGGGGAAGGAGCCATGTCGGTGCAGTGTCGTGCTCCTCTTGGCAGGCCTTTGCAATCCCAATTATCCCTGGAGCTGTGGGCTTTCTGGTTCTCCGGACCCTAACCCTAACCCTAACCCTAGAAGTTGCCGACCGCGGTTTCCGGCCACGGCCCCCCCTGGGTTCTGGCTAGGAAAGCAGGGGAAGGAGCCATGTTGGTGCAGTGTCGTGCTCCTCTTGGCAGGCCTTTGCAATCCCAATTATCCCTGGAGCTGTGGGCTTTCTGGTTCTCCGGACCCTAACCCTAACCCTAACCCTAACCCTAGAAGTTGCCGACCGCGGTTTCCGGCCACGGCCCCCCCTGGGTTCTGGCTAGGAAAGCAGGGGAAGGAGCCATGTCGGTGCAGTGTCGTGCTCCTCTTGGCAGGCCTTTGCAATCCCAATTATCCCTGGAGCTGTGGGCTTTCTGGTTCTCCGGACCCTAACCCTAACCCTAACCCTAGAAGTTGCCGACCGCGGTTTCCGGCCACGGCCCCCCCTGGGTTCTGGCTAGGAAAGCTGGGGAAGGAGCCATGTCGGTGCAGTGTCGTGCTCCTCTTGGCAGGCCTTTGCAATCCCAATTATCCCTGGAGCTGTGGGCTTTCTGGTTCTCCGGACCCTAACCCTAACCCTAACCCTAGAAGTTGCCGACCGCGGTTTCCGGCCACGGCCCCCCCCGGGTTCTGGCTAGGAAAGCTGGGGAAGGAGCCATGTCTGTGCAGTGTCGTGCTCCTCTTGGCAGGCCTTTGCAATCCCAATTATCCCTGGAGCTGTGGGCTTTCTGGTTCTCCGGACCCTAACCCTAACCCTAACCCTAGAAGTTGCCGACCGCGGTTTCCGGCCACGGCCCCCCACGGGTTCTGGCTAGGAAAGCAGGGGAAGGAGCCATGTCTGTGCAGTGTCGTGCTCCTCTTGGCAGGCCTTTGCAATCCCAATTATCCCTGGAGCTGTGGGCTTTCTGGTTCTCCAGACCCTAACCCTAACCCTAACCCTAGAAGTTGCCGACCGTGGTTTCCGGCCACGGCCCCCCCTGGGTTCTGGCTAGGAAAGCTGGGGAAGGAGCCATGTCTGTGCAGTGTCGTGCTCCTCTTGGCAGGCCTTTGCAATCCCAATTATCCCTGGAGCTGTGGGCTTTCTGGTTCTCCGGACCCTAACCCTAACCCTAACCCTAGAAGTTGCAGACCGCGGTTTCCGGCCACGGCCCCCCCTGGGTTCTGGCTAGGAAAGCAGGGGAAGGAGCCATGTCGGTGCAGTATCGTGCTCCTCTTGGCAGGCCTTTGCAATCCCAATTATCCCTGGAGCTGTGGGCTTTCTGGTTCTCCGGACCCTAACCCTAACCCTAACCCTAGAAGTTGCCGACCGTGGATTCCGGCCACGGCCCCCCCTGGTTTCTGGCTAGGAAAGCAGGGGAAGGAGCCATGTCTGTGCAGTGTCGTGCTCCTCTTGGCAGGCCTTTGCAATCCCAATTATCCCTGGAGCTGTGGGCTTTCTGGTTCTCCAGACCCTAACCCTAACCCTAACCCTAGAAGTTGCAGACCGCGGTTTCTGGGCATGGCCCCCCCTGGGTTCTGGCTAGGAAAGCTGGGGAAGGAGCCATGTCGGTGCAGTGTCGTGCTCCTCTTGGCAGGCCTTTGCAATCCCAATTATCCCTGGAGCTGTGGGCTTTCTGGTTCTCCGGACCCTAACCCTAACCCTAACCCTAGAAGTTGCCGACCGCGGTTTCCGGCCACGGCCCCCCCTGGGTTCTGGCTAGGAAAGCTGGGGAAGGAGCCATGTCGGTGCAGTGTCGTGCTCCTCTTGGCAGGCCTTTGCAATCCCAATTATCCCTGGAGCTGTGGGCTTTCTGGTTCTCCGGACCCTAACCCTAACCCTAACCCTAGAAGTTGCCGACCGCGGTTTCCGGCCACGGCCCCCCCCGGGTTCTGGCTAGGAAAGCTGGGGAAGGAGCCATGTCTGTGGAGTGTCGTGCTCCTCTTGGCAGGCCTTTGCAATCCCAATTATCCCTGGAGCTGTGGGCTTTCTGGTTCTCCGGACCCTAACCCTAACCCTAACCCTAGAAGTTGCCGACCGCGGTTTCCGGCCACGGCCCCCCCTGGGTTCTGGCTAGGAAAGCAGGGGAAGGAGCCATGTCTGTGCAGTGTCGTGCTCCTCTTGGCAGGCCTTTGCAATCCCAATTATCCCTGGAGCTGTGGGCTTTCTGGTTCTCCGGACCCTAACCCTAACCCTAACCCTAGAAGTTGCCGACCGCGGTTTCTGGGCATGGCCTCCCCTGGGTTCTGGCTAGGAAAGCTGGGGAAGGAGCCATGTCGGTGCAGTGTCGTGCTCCTCTTGGCAGGCCTTTGCAATCCCAATTATCCCTGGAGCTGTGGGCTTTCTGGTTCTCCGGACCCTAACCCTAACCCTAACCCTAGAAGTTGCCGACCGCGGTTTCCGGCCACGGCCCCCCCTGGGTTCTGGCTAGGAAAGCAGGGGAAGGAGCCATGTCGGTGCAGTGTCGTGCTCCTCTTGGCAGGCCTTTGCAATCCCAATTATCCCTGGAGCTGTGGGCTTTCTGGTTCTCCGGACCCTAACCCTAACCCTAACCCTAGAAGTTGCCGACCGTGGTTTCCGGCCACGGCCCCCCCTGGGTTCTGGCTAGGAAAGCTGGGGAAGGAGCCATGTCTGTGCAGTGTCGTGCTCCTCTTGGCAGGCCTTTGCAATCCCAATTATCCCTGGAGCTGTGGGCTTTCTGGTTCTCCGGACCCTAACCCTAACCCTAACCCTAGAAGTTGCCGACCGCGGTTTCCGGCCACGGCCCCCCTGGGTTCTGGCTAGGAAAGCAGGGGAAGGAGCCATTTCTGTGCAGTGTCGTGCTCCTTTTAGCAGGCCTTTGCAATCCCAATTATCCCTGGAGCTGTGGGCTTTCTGGTTCTCCGGACCCTAACCCTAACCCTAACCCTAGAAGTTGCCGACCGCGGTTTCCGGCCACGGCCCCCCCTGGGTTCTGCTAGGAAAGCTGGGGAAGGAGCCATGTCTGTGCAGTGTCGTGCTCCTCTTGGCAGGCCTTTGCAATCCCAATTATCCCTGGAGCTGTGGGCTTTCTGGTTCTCCGGACCCTAACCCTAACCCTAACCCTAGAAGTTGCCGACCGTGGTTTCCGGCCACGGCCCCCCCTGGGTTCTGGCTAGGAAAGCTGGGGAAGGAGCCATGTCTGTGCAGTGTCGTGCTCCTCTTGGCAGGCCTTTGCAATCCCAATTATCCCTGGAGCTGTGGGCTTTCTGGTTCTCCGGACCCTAACCCTAACCCTAACCCTAGAAGTTGCCGACCGCGGTTTCCGGCCACGGCCCCCCCTGGGTTCTGGCTAGGAAAGCAGGGGAAGGAGCCATGTCTGTGCAGTGTCGTGCTCCTCTTGGCAGGCCTTTGCAATCCCAATTATCCCTGGAGCTGTGGGCTATCTGGTTCTCCAGACCCTAACCCTAACCCTAACCCTAACCCTAGAAGTTGCCGACCGCGGTTTCCGGCCACGGCCCCCCCTGGGTTCTGGCTAGGAAAGCAGGGGAAGGAGCCATGTCTGTGCAGTGTCGTGCTCCTTTTAGCAGGCCTTTGCAATCCCAATTATCCCTGGAGCTGTGGGCTTTCTGGTTCTCCGGACCCTAACCCTAACCCTAACCCTAGAAGTTGCCGACCGCGTTTTTCGACCACGGACCCCCTGGGTTCTGGCTAGGAAAGCTGGGGAAGGAGCCATGTCTGTGCAGTGTCGTGCTCCTCTTGGCAGGCCTTTGCAATCCCAATTATCCCTGGAGCTGTGGGCTTTGTGGTTCTCCGGACCCTAACCCTAACCCTAACCCTAGAAGTTGCCGACCGCGGTTTCCGGCCACGGCCCCCCCTGGGTTCTGGCTAGGAAAGCTGGGGAAGGGCCCCCCCTGGGTTCTGGCTAGGAAAGCTGGGGAAGGAGCCATGTCGGTGCAGTGTCGTGCTCCTCTTGGCAGGCCTTTGCAATCCCAATTATCCCTGGAGCTGTGGGCTTTCTGGTTCTCCGGACCCTAACCCTAACCCTAACCCTAGAAGTTGCCGACCGCGGTTTCCGGCCACGGCCCCCCCTGGATTCTGGCTAGGAAAGCAGGGGAAGGAGCCATGTCTGTGCAGTGTCGTGCTCCTCTTGGCAGGCCTTTGCAATCCCAATTATCCCTGGAGCTGTGGGCTTTCTGGTTCTCCAGACCCTAACCCTAACCCTAACCCTAGAAGTTGCCGACCGCGGTTTCCGGCCACGGCCCCCCCTGGGTTCTGGCTAGGAAAGCAGGGGAAGGAGCCATGTCTGTGCAGTGTCGTGCTCCTCTTGGCAGGCCTTTGCAATCCCAATTATCCCTGGAGCTGTGGGCTTTCTGGTTCTCCGGACCCTAACCCTAACCCTAACCCTAGAAGTTGCTGACCGCGGTTTCCGGCCACGGCCCCCCCTGGGTTCTGGCTAGGAAAGCAGGGGAAGGAGCCATGTCTGTGCAGTGTCGTGCTCCTTTTGGCAGGCCTTTGCAATCCCAATTATCCCTGGAGCTGTGGGCTTTCTGGTTCTCCGGACCCTAACCCTAACCCTAACCCTAGAAGTTGTCGACCGCGGTTTTCGGCCACGGCCCCCCCTGGGTTCTGGCTAGGAAAGCAGGGGAAGGAGCCATGTCTGTGCAGTGTCGTGCTCCTCTTGGCAGGCCTTTGCAATCCCAATTATCCCTGGAGCTGTGGGCTTTCTGGTTCTCCGGACCCTAACCCTAACCCTAACCCTAGAAGTTGCCGACCGTTGATTCTGGGCATGGCCCCCCCTGGGTTCTGGCTAGGAAAGCTGGGGAAGGAGCCATGTCGGTGCAGTGTCGTGCTCCTCTTGGCAGGCCTTTGCAATCCCAATTATCCCTGGAGCTGTGGGCTTTCTGGTTCTCCGGACCCTAACCCTAACCCTAACCCTAGAAGTTGCCGACCGCAGTTTCCGGCCACGGCCCCCCCTGGGTTCTGGCTAGGAAAGCAGGGGAAGGAGCCATGTCTGTGCAGTGTCGTGCTCCTCTTGGCAGGCCTTTGCAATCCCAATTATCCCTGGAGCTGTGGGCTTTCTGGTTCTCCAGACCCTAACCCTAACCCTAACCCTAGAAGTTGCCGACCGCGGTTTCCGGCCACGGCCCCCCCTGGGTTCTGGCTAGGAAAGCAGGGGAAGGAGCCATGTCTGTGCAGTGTCGTGCTCCTCTTGGCAGGCCTTTGCAATCCCAATTATCCCTGGAGCTGTGGGCTTTCTGGTTCTCCGGACCCTAACCCTAACCCTAAACCTAGAAGTTGCCGACCGTGGTTTCCGGCCACGGCCCCCCCCGGGTTCTGGCTAGGAAAGCAGGGGAAGGAGCCATGTCTGTGCAGTGTCGTGCTCCTCTTGGCAGGCCTTTGCAATCCCAATTATCCCTGGAGCTGTGGGCTTTCTGGTTCTCCGGACCCTAACCCTAACCCTAACCCTAGAAGTTGCCGACCGCGGTTTCCGGCCACGGCCCGCCCTGGGTTCTGGCTAGGAAAGCAGGGGAAGGAGCCATGTCGGTGCAGTGTCGTGCTCCTCTTGGCAGGCCTTTGCAATCCCAATTATCCCTGGAGCTGTGGGCTATCTGCTTCTCCGGACCCTAACCCTAACCCTAACCCTAACCCTAGAAGTTGCCGACCGCGGTTTCCGGCCACGGCCCCCCCTGGGTTCTGGCTAGGAAAGCAGGGGAAGGAGCCATGTCTGTGCAGTGTCGTGCTCCTCTTGGCAGGCCTTTGCAATCCCAATTATCCCTGGAGCTGTGGGCTTTCTGGTTCTCCGGACCCTAACCCTAACCCTAACCCTAGAAGTTGCCGACCGCGGTTTCCGGCCACGGCCCCCCCTGGATTCTGGCTAGGAAAGCAGGGGAAGGAGCCATGTCTGTGCAGTGTCGTGCTCCTCTTGGCAGGCCTTTGCAATCCCAATTATCCCTGGAGCTGTGGGCTTTCTGGTTCTCCAGACCCTAACCCTAACCCTAACCCTAGAAGTTGCCGACCGCGGTTTCCGGCCACGGCCCCCCCTGGGTTCTGGCTAGGAAAGCAGGGGAAGGAGCCATGTCTGTGCAGTGTCGTGCTCCTCTTGGCAGGCCTTTGCAATCCCAATTATCCCTGGAGCTGTGGGCTTTCTGGTTCTCCGGACCCTAACCCTAACCCTAACCCTAGAAGTTGCTGACCGCGGTTTCCGGCCACGGCCCCCCCTGGGTTCTGGCTAGGAAAGCAGGGGAAGGAGCCATGTCTGTGCAGTGTCGTGCTCCTTTTGGCAGGCCTTTGCAATCCCAATTATCCCTGGAGCTGTGGGCTTTCTGGTTCTCCGGACCCTAACCCTAACCCTAACCCTAGAAGTTGTCGACCGCGGTTTTCGGCCACGGCCCCCCCTGGGTTCTGGCTAGGAAAGCAGGGGAAGGAGCCATGTCTGTGCAGTGTCGTGCTCCTCTTGGCAGGCCTTTGCAATCCCAATTATCCCTGGAGCTGTGGGCTTTCTGGTTCTCCGGACCCTAACCCTAACCCTAACCCTAGAAGTTGCCGACCGTTGATTCTGGGCATGGCCCCCCCTGGGTTCTGGCTAGGAAAGCTGGGGAAGGAGCCATGTCGGTGCAGTGTCGTGCTCCTCTTGGCAGGCCTTTGCAATCCCAATTATCCCTGGAGCTGTGGGCTTTCTGGTTCTCCGGACCCTAACCCTAACCCTAACCCTAGAAGTTGCCGACCGCAGTTTCCGGCCACGGCCCCCCCTGGGTTCTGGCTAGGAAAGCAGGGGAAGGAGCCATGTCTGTGCAGTGTCGTGCTCCTCTTGGCAGGCCTTTGCAATCCCAATTATCCCTGGAGCTGTGGGCTTTCTGGTTCTCCAGACCCTAACCCTAACCCTAACCCTAGAAGTTGCCGACCGCGGTTTCCGGCCACGGCCCCCCCTGGGTTCTGGCTAGGAAAGCAGGGGAAGGAGCCATGTCTGTGCAGTGTCGTGCTCCTCTTGGCAGGCCTTTGCAATCCCAATTATCCCTGGAGCTGTGGGCTTTCTGGTTCTCCGGACCCTAACCCTAACCCTAAACCTAGAAGTTGCCGACCGTGGTTTCCGGCCACGGCCCCCCCCGGGTTCTGGCTAGGAAAGCAGGGGAAGGAGCCATGTCTGTGCAGTGTCGTGCTCCTCTTGGCAGGCCTTTGCAATCCCAATTATCCCTGGAGCTGTGGGCTTTCTGGTTCTCCGGACCCTAACCCTAACCCTAACCCTAGAAGTTGCCGACCGCGGTTTCCGGCCACGGCCCGCCCTGGGTTCTGGCTAGGAAAGCAGGGGAAGGAGCCATGTCGGTGCAGTGTCGTGCTCCTCTTGGCAGGCCTTTGCAATCCCAATTATCCCTGGAGCTGTGGGCTATCTGCTTCTCCGGACCCTAACCCTAACCCTAACCCTAACCCTAGAAGTTGCCGACCGCGGTTTTCGGCCACGGCCCCCCCTGGGTTCTGGCTAGGAAAGCAGGGGAAGGAGCCATGTCTGTGCAGTGTCGTGCTCCTCTTGGCAGGCCTTTGCAATCCCAATTATCCCTGGAGCTGTGGGCTTTCTGGTTCTCCGGACCCTAACCCTAACCCTAGAAGTTGCCGACCGCGGTTTCCGGCCACGGCCCCCCCTGGGTTCTGGCTAGGAAAGCAGGGGAAGGAGCCATGTCTGTGCAGTGTCGTGCTCCTCTTGGCAGGCCTTTGCAATCCCAATTATCCCTGGAGCTGTGGGCTTTCTGGTTCTCCGGACCCTAACCCTAACCCTAACCCTAGAAGTTGCCGACTGCGGTTTCCGGCCACGGCCCCCCCTGGGTTCTGGCTAGGAAAGCAGGGGAAGGAGCCATGTCTGTGCAGTGTCGTGCTCCTCTTGGCAGGCCTTTGCAATCCCAATTATCCCTGGAGCTGTGGGCTTTCTGGTTCTCCGGACCCTAACCCTAACCCTAACCCTAGAAGTTGCCGACCGTGGTTTCCGGCCACGGCCCCCCCTGGGTTCTGGCTAGGAAAGCTGGGGAAGGAGCCATGTCTGTGCAGTGTCGTGCTCCTCTTGGCAGGCCTTTGCAATCCCAATTATCCCTGGAGCTGTGTGCTTTCTGGATCTCCGGACCCTAACCCTAACCCTAACCCTAGAAGTTGCCGACCGCGGTTTCCGGCCACGGCCCCCCCTGGGTTCTGGCTAGGAAAGCAGGGGAAGGAGCCATGTCTGTGCAGTGTCGTGCTCCTCTTGGCAGGCCTTTGCAATCCCAATTATCCCTGGAGCTGTGGGCTATCTGGTTCTCCGGACCCTAACCCTAACCCTAACCCTAACCCTAGAAGTTGCCGACCGCGGTTTCCGGCCACGGCCCCCCCTGAGTTCTGGCTAGGAAAGCAGGGGAAGGAGCCATGTCGGTGCAGTGTCGTGCTCCTCTTGGCAGGCCTTTGCAATCCCAATTATCCCTGGAGCTGTGGGCTTTCTGGTTCTCCGGACCCTAACCCTAACCCTAACCCTAGAAGTTGCCGACCGCGGTTTCCGGCCACGGCCCCCCCTGGGTTCTGGCTAGGAAAGCTGGGGAAGGAGCCATGTCTGTGCAGTGTCGTGCTCCTCTTGGCAGGCCTTTGCAATCCCAATTATCCCTGGAGCTGTGGGCTTTCTGGTTCTCCGGACCCTAACCCTAACCCTAACCCTAGAAGTTGCCGACCGTGGTTTCCGGCCACGGCCCCCCCCGGATTCTGGCTAGGAAAGCTGGGGAAGGAGCCATGTCGGTGCAGTGTCGTGCTCCTCTTGGCAGGCCTTTGCAATCCCAATTATCCCTGGAGCTGTGGGCTTTCTGGTTCTCCGGACCCTAACCCTAACCCTAACCCTAGAAGTTGCCGACCGTGGATTCCGGCCACGGCCCCCCCTGGGTTCTGGCTAGGAAAGCAGGGGAAGGAGCCATGTCTGTGCAGTGTCGTGCTCCTCTTGGCAGGCCTTTGCAATCCCAATTATCCCTGGAGCTGTGGGCTTTCTGGTTCTCCGGACCCTAACCCTAACCCTAACCCTAGAAGTTGCCGACCGCGGTTTTCGGCCACGGCCCCCCCGGGGTTCTGGCTAGGAAAGCAGGGGAAGGAGCCATGTCTGTGCAGTGTCGTGCTCCTCTTGGCAGGCCTTTGCAATCCCAATTATCCCTGGAGCTGTGGGCTTTCTGGTTCTCCGGACCCTAACCCTAACCCTAACCCTAGAAGTTGCCGACCGTGGTTTCCGGCCACGGCCCCCCCTGGGTTCTGGCTAGGAAAGCTGGGGAAGGAGCCATGTCGGTGCAGTGTCGTGCTCCTCTTGGCAGACCTTTGCAATCCCAATTATCCCTGGAGCTGTGGGCTTTCTGGTTCTCCGGACCCTAACCCTAACCCTAACCCTAGAAGTTGCCGACCGCGGTTTCCGGCCACGGCCCCCCCCGGGTTCTGGCTAGGAAAGCAGGGGAAGGAGCCATGTCTGTGCAGTGTCGTGCTCCTCTTGGCAGGCCTTTGCAATCCCAATTATCCCTGGAGCTGTGGGCTTTCTGGTTCTCCAGACCCTAACCCTAACCCTAACCCTATAAGTTGCCGACCGTGGTTTCCGGCCACGGCCCCCCCTGGGTTCTGGCTAGGAAAGCAGGGGAAGGAGCCATGTCTGTGCAGTGTCGTGCTCCTCTTGGCAGGCCTTTGCAATCCCAATTATCCCTGGAGCTGTGGGCTATCTGGTTCTCCGGACCCTAACCCTAACCCTAACCCTAACCCTAGAAGTTGCCGACTGCGGTTTCCGGCCACGGCCCCCCCTGGGTTCTGGCTAGGAAAGCAGGGGAAGGAGCCATGTCGGTGCAGTGTCGTGCTCCTCTTGGCAGGCCTTTGCAATCCCAATTATCCCTGGAGCTGTGGGCTTTCTGGTTCTCCGGACCCTAACCCTAACCCTAACCCTAGAAGTTGCCGACCGCGGTTTTCGGCCACGGCCCCCCCGGGTTCTGGCTAGGAAAGCAGGGGAAGGAGCCATGTCTGTGCAGTGTCGTGCTCCTCTTGGCAGGCCTTTGCAATCCCAATTATCCCTGGAGCTGTGGGCTTTCTGGTTCTCCGGACCCTAACCCTAACCCTAACCCTAGAAGTTGCCGACCGTGGTTTCCGGCCACGGCCCCCCCCGGATTCTGGCTAGGAAAGCTGGGGAAGGAGCCATGTCTGTGCAGTGTCGTGCTCCTCTTGGCAGGCCTTTGCAATCCCAATTATCCCTGGAGCTGTGGGCTTTCTGGTTCTCCGGACCCTAACCCTAACCCTAACCCTAGAAGTTGCCGACCGCGGTTTCCGGCCACGGCCCCCCCTGGGTTCTGGCTAGGAAAGCTGGGGAAGGAGCCATGTCTGTGCAGTGTCGTGCTCCTTTTAGCAGGCCTTTGCAATCCCAATTATCCCTGGAGCTGTGGGCTTTCTGGTTCTCCGGACCCTAACCCTAACCCTAACCCTAGAAGTTGCCGACCGCGTTTTTCGGCCACGGACCCCCTGGGTTCTGGCTAGGAAAGCTGGGGAAGGAGCCATGTCTGTGCAGTGTCGTGCTCCTCTTGGCAGGCCTTTGCAATCCCAATTATCCCTGGAGCTGTGGGCTTTCTGGTTCTCCGGACCCTAACCCTAACCCTAACCCTAGAAGTTGCCGACCGCAGTTTCCGGCCACGGCCCCCCCTGGGTTCTGGCTAGGAAAGCTGGGGAAGGAGCCATGTCTGTGCAGTGTCGTGCTCCTCTTGGCAGGCCTTTGCAATCCCAATTATCCCTGGAGCTGTGGGCTTTGTGGTTCTCCGGACCCTAACCCTAACCCTAACCCTAGAAGTTGCCGACCGCGGTTTCCGGCCACGGCCCCCCCTGGGTTCTGGCTAGGAAAGCTGGGGAAGGGCCCCCCCTGGGTTCTGGCTAGGAAAGCTGGGGAAGGAGCCATGTCGGTGCAGTGTCGTGCTCCTCTTGGCAGGCCTTTGCAATCCCAATTATCCCTGGAGCTGTGGGCTTTCTGGTTCTCCGGACCCTAACCCTAACCCTAACCCTAGAAGTTGCCGACCGTGGTTTCCGGCCACGGCCCCCCCTGGATTCTGGCTAGGAAAGCAGGGGAAGGAGCCATGTCTGTGCAGTGTCGTGCTCCTCTTGGCAGGCCTTTGCAATCCCAATTATCCCTGGAGCTGTGGGCTTTCTGGTTCTCCAGACCCTAACCCTAACCCTAACCCTAGAAGTTGCCGACCGCGGTTTCCGGCCACGGCCCCCCCTGGGTTCTGGCTAGGAAAGCAGGGGAAGGAGCCATGTCTGTGCAGTGTCGTGCTCCTCTTGGCAGGCCTTTGCAATCCCAATTATCCCTGGAGCTGTGGGCTTTCTGGTTCTCCGGACCCTAACCCTAACCCTAACCCTAGAAGTTGCTGACCGCGGTTTCCGGCCACGGCCCCCCCTGGGTTCTGGCTAGGAAAGCAGGGGAAGGAGCCATGTCTGTGCAGTGTCGTGCTCCTTTTGGCAGGCCTTTGCAATCCCAATTATCCCTGGAGCTGTGGGCTTTCTGGTTCTCCGGACCCTAACCCTAACCCTAACCCTAGAAGTTGCCGACCGCGGTTTTCGGCCACGGCCCCCCCTGGGTTCTGGCTAGGAAAGCAGGGGAAGGAGCCATGTCTGTGCAGTGTCGTGCTCCTCTTGGCAGGCCTTTGCAATCCCTATTATCCCTGGAGCTGTGGGCTTTCTGGTTCTCCGGACCCTAACCCTAACCCTAACCCTAGAAGTTGCCGACCGTTGATTCTGGGCATGGCCCCCCCTGGGTTCTGGCTAGGAAAGCTGGGGAAGGAGCCATGTCGGTGCAGTGTCGTGCTCCTCTTGGCAGGCCTTTGCAATCCCAATTATCCCTGGAGCTGTGGGCTTTGTGGTTCTCCGGACCCTAACCCTAACCCTAACCCTAGAAGTTGCCGACCGCGGTTTCCGGCCACGGCCCCCCCTGGGTTCTGGCTAGGAAAGCTGGGGAAGGGCCCCCCCCGGGTTCTGGCTAGGAAAGCTGGGGAAGGAGCCATGTCTGTGCAGTGTCGTGCTCCTCTTGGCAGGCCTTTGCAATCCCAATTATCCCTGGAGCTGTGGGCTTTCTGGTTCTCCGGACCCTAACCCTAACCCTAACCCTAGAAGTTGCCGACCGTGGTTTCCGGCCACGGCCCCCCCTGGGTTCTGGCTAGGAAAGCAGGGGAAGGAGCCATGTCTGTGCAGTGTCGTGCTCCTCTTGGCAGGCCTTTGCAATCCCAATTATCCCTGGAGCTGTGGGCTTTCTGGTTCTCCAGACCCTAACCCTAACCCTAACCCTAGAAGTTGCCGACCGCGGTTTCCGGCCACGGCCCCCCCTGGGTTCTGGCTAGGAAAGCAGGGGAAGGAGCCATGTCTGTGCAGTGTCGTGCTCCTCTTGGCAGGCCTTTGCAATCCCAATTATCCCTGGAGCTGTGGGCTTTCTGGTTCTCCGGACCCTAACCCTAACCCTAACCCTAGAAGTTGCTGACCGCGGTTTCCGGCCACGGCCCCCCCTGGGTTCTGGCTAGGAAAGCAGGGGAAGGAGCCATGTCTGTGCAGTGTCGTGCTCCTTTTGGCAGGCCTTTGCAATCCCAATTATCCCTGGAGCTGTGGGCTTTCTGGTTCTCCGGACCCTAACCCTAACCCTAACCCTAGAAGTTGCCGACCGCGGTTTTCGGCCACGGCCCCCCCTGGGTTCTGGCTAGGAAAGCAGGGGAAGGAGCCATGTCTGTGCAGTGTCGTGCTCCTCTTGGCAGGCCTTTGCAATCCCTATTATCCCTGGAGCTGTGGGCTTTCTGGTTCTCCGGACCCTAACCCTAACCCTAACCCTAGAAGTTGCCGACCGTTGATTCTGGGCATGGCCCCCCCTGGGTTCTGGCTAGGAAAGCTGGGGAAGGAGCCATGTCGGTGCAGTGTCGTGCTCCTCTTGGCAGGCCTTTGCAATCCCAATTATCCCTGGAGCTGTGGGCTTTCTGGTTCTCCGGACCCTAACCCTAACCCTAACCCTAGAAGTTGCCGACTGTGGTTTCCGGCCACGGCCCCCCCTGGGTTCTGGCTAGGAAAGCAGGGGAAGGAGCCATGTCTGTGCAGTGTCGTGCTCCTCTTGGCAGGCCTTTGCAATCCCAATTATCCCTGGAGCCGTGGGCTTTCTGGTTCTCCAGACCCTAACCCTAACCCTAACCCTAGAAGTTGCCGACCGCGGTTTCCGGCCACGGCCCCCCCTGGGTTCTGGCTAGGAAAGCAGGGGAAGGAGCCATGTCTGTGCAGTGTCGTGCTCCTCTTGGCAGGCCTTTGCAATCCCAATTATCCCTGGAGCTGTGGGCTTTCTGGTTCTCCGGACCCTAACCCTAACCCTAAACCTAGAAGTTGCCGACCGTGGTTTCCGGCCACGGCCCCCCCCGGGTTCTGGCTAGGAAAGCAGGGGAAGGAGCCATGTCTGTGCAGTGTTGTGCTCCTCTTGGCAGGCCTTTGCAATCCCAATTATCCCTGGAGCTGTGGGCTTTCTGGTTCTCCGGACCCTAACCCTAACCCTAACCCTAACCCTAGAAGTTGCCGACCACGGTTTTCGGCCACGGCCCCCCCTGGGTTCTGGCTAGGAAAGCAGGGGAAGGAGCCATGTCTGTGCAGTGTCGTGCTCCTCTTGGCAGGCCTTTGCAATCCCAATTATCCCTGGAGCTGTGGGCTTTCTGGTTCTCCGGACCCTAACCCTAACCCTAGAAGTTGCCGACCGCGGTTTCCGGCCACGGCCCCCCCCGGGTTCTGGCTAGGAAAGCAGGGGAAGGAGCCATGTCTGTGCAGTGTCGTGCTCCTCTTGGCAGGCCTTTGCAATCCCAATTATCCCTGGAGCTGTGGGCTTTCTGGTTCTCCGGACCCTAACCCTAACCCTAACCCTAGAAGTTGCCGACTGCGGTTTCCGGCCACGGCCCCCCCTGGGTTCTGGCTAGGAAAGCAGGGGAAGGAGCCATGTCTGTGCAGTGTCGTGCTCCTCTTGGCAGGCCTTTGCAATCCCAATTATCCCTGGAGCTGTGGGCTTTCTGGTTCTCCGGACCCTAACCCTAACCCTAACCCTAGAAGTTGCCGACCGTGGTTTCCGGCCACGGCCCCCCCTGGGTTCTGGCTAGGAAAGCTGGGGAAGGAGCCATGTCGGTGCAGTGTCGTGCTCCTCTTGGCAGGCCTTTGCAATCCCAATTATCCCTGGAGCTGTGTGCTTTCTGGATCTCCGGACCCTAACCCTAACCCTAACCCTAGAAGTTGCCGACCGCGGTTTCCGGCCACGGCCCCCCCTGGGTTCTGGCTAGGAAAGCAGGGGAAGGAGCCATGTCTGTGCAGTGTCGTGCTCCTCTTGGCAGGCCTTTGCAATCCCAATTATCCCTGGAGCTGTGGGCTATCTGGTTCTCCGGACCCTAACCCTAACCCTAACCCTAACCCTAGAAGTTGCCGACCGCGGTTTCCGGCCACGGCCCCCCCTGAGTTCTGGCTAGGAAAGCAGGGGAAGGAGCCATGTCGGTGCAGTGTCGTGCTCCTCTTGGCAGGCCTTTGCAATCCCAATTATCCCTGGAGCTGTGGGCTTTCTGGTTCTCCGGACCCTAACCCTAACCCTAACCCTAGAAGTTGCCGACCGCGGTTTCTGGCATGGCCCCCCCTGGGTTCTGGCTAGGAAAGCTGGGGAAGGAGCCATGTCTGTGCAGTGTCGTGCTCCTCTTGGCAGGCCTTTGCAATCCCAATTATCCCTGGAGCTGTGGGCTATCTGCTTCTCCGGACCCTAACCCTAACCCTAACCCTAACCCTAGAAGTTGCCGACCGCGGTTTTCGGCCACGGCCCCCCCTGGGTTCTGGCTAGGAAAGCAGGGGAAGGAGCCATGTCTGTGCAGTGTCGTGCTCCTCTTGGCAGGCCTTTGCAATCCCAATTATCCCTGGAGCTGTGGGCTTTCTGGTTCTCCGGACCCTAACCCTAACCCTAACCCTAGAAGTTGCCGACCGCGGTTTCCGGCCACGGCCCCCCCCGGGTTCTGGCTAGGAAAGCAGGGGAAGGAGCCATGTCTGTGCAGTGTCGTGCTCCTCTTGGCAGGCCTTTGCAATCCCAATTATCCCTGGAGCTGTGGGCTTTCTGGTTCTCCGGACCCTAACCCTAACCCTAACCCTAGAAGTTGCCGACTGCGGTTTCCGGCCACGGCCCCCCCTGGGTTCTGGCTAGGAAAGCAGGGGAAGGAGCCATGTCTGTGCAGTGTCGTGCTCCTCTTGGCAGGCCTTTGCAATCCCAATTATCCCTGGAGCTGTGGGCTTTCTGGTTCTCCGGACCCTAACCCTAACCCTAACCCTAGAAGTTGCCGACCGTGGTTTCCGGCCACGGCCCCCCCTGGGTTCTGGCTAGGAAAGCTGGGGAAGGAGCCATGTCTGTGCAGTGTCGTGCTCCTCTTGGCAGGCCTTTGCAATCCCAATTATCCCTGGAGCTGTGTGCTTTCTGGATCTCCGGACCCTAACCCTAACCCTAACCCTAGAAGTTGCCGACCGCGGTTTCCGGCCACGGCCCCCCCTGGGTTCTGGCTAGGAAAGCAGGGGAAGGAGCCATGTCTGTGCAGTGTCGTGCTCCTCTTGGCAGGCCTTTGCAATCCCAATTATCCCTGGAGCTGTGGGCTATCTGGTTCTCCGGACCCTAACCCTAACCCTAACCCTAACCCTAGAAGTTGCCGACCGCGGTTTCCGGCCACGGCCCCCCCTGAGTTCTGGCTAGGAAAGCAGGGGAAGGAGCCATGTCGGTGCAGTGTCGTGCTCCTTTTGGCAGGCCTTTGCAATCCCAATTATCCCTGGAGCTGTGGGCTTTCTGGTTCTCCGGACCCTAACCCTAACCCTAACCCTAGAAGTTGCCGACCGCGGTTTCCGGCAACGGCCCCCCCCTGGTTCTGGCTAGGAAAGCAGGGGAAGGAGCCATGTCTGTGCAGTGTCGTGCTCCTCTTGGCAGGCCTTTGCAATCCCTATTATCCCTGGAGCTGTGGGCTTTCTGGTTCTCCGGACCCTAACCCTAACCCTAACCCTAGAAGTTGCCGACCGTTGATTCTGGGCATGGCCCCCCCTGGGTTCTGGCTAGGAAAGCTGGGGAAGGAGCCATGTCGGTGCAGTGTCGTGCTCCTCTTGGCAGGCCTTTGCAATCCCAATTATCCCTGGAGCTGTGGGCTTTCTGGTTCTCCGGACCCTAACCCTAACCCTAACCCTAGAAGTTGCCGACTGTGGTTTCCGGCCACGGCCCCCCCTGGGTTCTGGCTAGGAAAGCAGGGGAAGGAGCCATGTCTGTGCAGTGTCGTGCTCCTCTTGGCAGGCCTTTGCAATCCCAATTATCCCTGGAGCTGTGGGCTATCTGCTTCTCCGGACCCTAACCCTAACCCTAACCCTAACCCTAGAAGTTGCCGACCGCGGTTTTCGGCCACGGCCCCCCCTGGGTTCTGGCTAGGAAAGCAGGGGAAGGAGCCATGTCTGTGCAGTGTCGTGCTCCTCTTGGCAGGCCTTTGCAATCCCAATTATCCCTGGAGCTGTGGGCTTTCTGGTTCTCCGGACCCTAACCCTAACCCTAACCCTAGAAGTTGCCGACCGCGGTTTCCGGCCACGGCCCGCCCTGGGTTCTGGCTAGGAAAGCAGGGGAAGGAGCCATGTCGGTGCAGTGTCGTGCTCCTCTTGGCAGGCCTTTGCAATCCCAATTATCCCTGGAGCTGTGGGCTATCTGCTTCTCCGGACCCTAACCCTAACCCTAACCCTAGAAGTTGCCGACCGCGGTTTTCGGCCACGGCCCCCCCTGGGTTCTGGCTAGGAAAGCAGGGGAAGGAGCCATGTCTGTGCAGTGTCGTGCTCCTCTTGGCAGGCCTTTGCAATCCCAATTATCCCTGGAGCTGTGGGCTTTCTGGTTCTCCGGACCCTAACCCTAACCCTAGAAGTTGCCGACCGCGGTTTCCGGCCACGGCCCCCCCTGGGTTCTGGCTAGGAAAGCAGGGGAAGGAGCCATGTCTGTGCAGTGTCGTGCTCCTCTTGGCAGGCCTTTGCAATCCCAATTATCCCTGGAGCTGTGGGCTTTCTGGTTCTCCGGACCCTAACCCTAACCCTAACCCTAGAAGTTGCCGACCGCGGTTTCCGGCCACGGCCCCCCCCGGGTTCTGGCTAGGAAAGCAGGGGAAGGAGCCATGTCTGTGCAGTGTCGTGCTCCTCTTGGCAGGCCTTTGCAATCCCAATTATCCCTGGAGCTGTGGGCTTTCTGGTTCTCCGGACCCTAACCCTAACCCTAACCCTAGAAGTTGCCGACTGCGGTTTCCGGCCACGGCCCCCCCTGGGTTCTGGCTAGGAAAGCAGGGGAAGGAGCCATGTCTGTGCAGTGTCGTGCTCCTCTTGGCAGGCCTTTGCAATCCCAATTATCCCTGGAGCTGTGGGCTTTCTGGTTCTCCGGACCCTAACCCTAACCCTAACCCTAGAAGTTGCCGACCGTGGTTTCCGGCCACAGCCCCCCCTGGGTTCTGGCTAGGAAAGCTGGGGAAGGAGCCATGTCTGTGCAGTGTCGTGCTCCTCTTGGCAGGCCTTTGCAATCCCAATTATCCCTGGAGCTGTGTGCTTTCTGGATCTCCGGACCCTAACCCTAACCCTAACCCTAGAAGTTGCCGACCGCGGTTTCCGGCCACGGCCCCCCCTGGGTTCTGGCTAGGAAAGCAGGGGAAGGAGCCATGTCTGTGCAGTGTCGTGCTCCTCTTGGCAGGCCTTTGCAATCCCAATTATCCCTGGAGCTGTGGGCTATCTGGTTCTCCGGACCCTAACCCTAACCCTAACCCTAACCCTAGAAGTTGCCGACCGCGGTTTCCGGCCACGGCCCCCCCTGAGTTCTGGCTAGGAAAGCAGGGGAAGGAGCCATGTCGGTGCAGTGTCGTGCTCCTCTTGGCAGGCCTTTGCAATCCCAATTATCCCTGGAGCTGTGGGCTTTCTGGTTCTCCGGACCCTAACCCTAACCCTAACCCTAGAAGTTGCCGACCGCGGTTTCCGGCCACGGCCCCCCCCGGGTTCTGGCTAGGAAAGCTGGGGAAGGAGCCATGTCTGTGCAGTGTCGTGCTCCTCTTGGCAGGCCTTTGCAATCCCAATTATCCCTGGAGCTGTGGGCTTTCTGGTTCTCCGGACCCTAACCCTAACCCTAACCCTAGAAGTTGCCGACCGTGGTTTCCGGCCACGGCCCCCCCCGGATTCTGGCTAGGAAAGCTGGGGAAGGAGCCATGTCGGTGCAGTGTCGTGCTCCTCTTGGCAGGCCTTTGCAATCCCAATTATCCCTGGAGCTGTGGGCTTTCTAGTTCTCCGGACCCTAACCCTAACCCTAACCCTAGAAGTTGCCGACCGCGGTTTCCGGCCACGGCCCCCCCTGGGTTCTGGCTAGGAAAGCTGGGGAAGGAGCCATGTCGGTGCAGTGTCGTGCTCCTCTTGGCAGACCTTTGCAATCCCAATTATCCCTGGAGCTGTGGGCTTTCTGGTTCTCCGGACCCTAACCCTAACCCTAACCCTAGAAGTTGCCGACCGCGGTTTCCGGCCACGGCCCCCCCCGGGTTCTGGCTAGGAAAGCAGGGGAAGGAGCCATGTCTGTGCAGTGTCGTGCTCCTCTTGGCAGGCCTTTGCAATCCCAATTATCCCTGGAGCTGTGGGCTTTCTGGTTCTCCAGACCCTAACCCTAACCCTAACCCTAGAAGTTGCCGACCGTGGTTTCCGGCCACGGCCCCCCCTGGGTTCTGGCTAGGAAAGCAGGGGAAGGAGCCATGTTTGTGCAGTGTCGTGCTCCTCTTGGCAGGCCTTTGCAATCCCAATTATCCCTGGAGCTGTGGGCTATCTGGTTCTCCGGACCCTAACCCTAACCCTAACCCTAGAAGTTGCCGACCGTGGTTTCCGGCCACGGCCCCCCCCGGATTCTGGCTAGGAAAGCTGGGGAAGGAGCCATGTCGGTGCAGTGTCGTGCTCCTCTTGGCAGGCCTTTGCAATCCCAATTATCCCTGGAGCTGTGGGCTTTCTGGTTCTCCGGACCCTAACCCTAACCCTAACCCTAGAAGTTGCCGACCGCGGTTTCCGGCCACGGCCCCCCCTGGGTTCTGGCTAGGAAAGCTGGGGAAGGAGCCATGTCGGTGCAGTGTCGTGCTCCTCTTGGCAGACCTTTGCAATCCCAATTATCCCTGGAGCTGTGGGCTTTCTGGTTCTCCGGACCCTAACCCTAACCCTAACCCTAGAAGTTGCCGACCGCGGTTTCCGGCCACGGCCCCCCCCGGGTTCTGGCTAGGAAAGCAGGGGAAGGAGCCATGTCTGTGCAGTGTCGTGCTCCTCTTGGCAGGCCTTTGCAATCCCAATTATCCCTGGAGCTGTGGGCTTTCTGGTTCTCCAGACCCTAACCCTAACCCTAACCCTAGAAGTTGCCGACCGTGGTTTCCGGCCACGGCCCCCCCTGGGTTCTGGCTAGGAAAGCAGGGGAAGGAGCCATGTCTGTGCAGTGTCGTGCTCCTCTTGGCAGGCCTTTGCAATCCCAATTATCCCTGGAGCTGTGGGCTATCTGGTTCTCCGGACCCTAACCCTAACCCTAACCCTAACCCTAGAAGTTGCCGACCGCGGTTTCCGGCCACGGCCCCCCCTGGGTTCTGGCTAGGAAAGCAGGGGAAGGAGCCATGTCGGTGCAGTGTCGTGCTCCTCTTGGCAGGCCTTTGCAATCCCAATTATCCCTGGAGCTGTGGGCTTTCTGGTTCTCCGGACCCTAACCCTAACCCTAACCCTAGAAGTTGCCGACCGCGGTTTTCGGCCACGGCCCCCCCGGGTTCTGGCTAGGAAAGCAGGGGAAGGAGCCATGTCTGTGCAGTGTCGTGCTCCTCTTGGCAGGCCTTTGCAATCCCAATTATCCCTGGAGCTGTGGGCTTTCTGGTTCTCCGGACCCTAACCCTAACCCTAACCCTAGAAGTTGCCGACCGTGGTTTCCGGCCACGGCCCCCCCCGGATTCTGGCTAGGAAAGCTGGGGAAGGAGCCATGTCTGTGCAGTGTCGTGCTCTTCTTGGCAGGCCTTTGCAATCCCAATTATCCCTGGAGCTGTGGGCTTTCTGGTTCTCCGGACCCTAACCCTAACCCTAACCCTAGAAGTTGCCGACCGTGGATTCCGGCCACGGCCCCCCCTGGGTTCTGGCTAGGAAAGCAGGGGAAGGAGCCATGTCTGTGCAGTGTCGTGCTCCTCTTGGCAGGCCTTTGCAATCCCAATTATCCCTGGAGCTGTGGGCTTTCTGGTTCTCCGGACCCTAACCCTAACCCTAACCCTAGAAGTTGCCGACCGCGGTTTTCGGCCACGGCCCCCCCTGGGTTCTGGCTAGGAAAGCAGGGGAAGGAGCCATGTCTGTGCAGTGTCGTGCTCCTCTTGGCAGGCCTTTGCAATCCCAATTATCCCTGGAGCTGTGGGCTTTCTGGTTCTCCGGACCCTAACCCTAACCCTAACCCTAGAAGTTGCCGACCGCGGTTTCCGGCCACGGCCCGCCCTGGGTTCTGGCTATGAAAGCTGGGGAAGGAGCCATGTCGGTGCAGTGTCGTGCTCCTCTTGGCAGACCTTTGCAATCCCAATTATCCCTGGAGCTGTGGGCTTTCTGGTTCTCCGGACCCTAACCCTAACCCTAACCCTAGAAGTTGCCGACCGCGGTTTCCGGCCACGGCCCCCCCCGGGTTCTGGCTAGGAAAGCAGGGGAAGGAGCCATGTCTGTGCAGTGTCGTGCTCCTCTTGGCAGGCCTTTGCAATCCCAATTATCCCTGGAGCTGTGGGCTTTCTGGTTCTCCAGACCCTAACCCTAACCCTAACCCTATAAGTTGCCGACCGTGGTTTCCGGCCACGGCCCCCCCTGGGTTCTGGCTAGGAAAGCTGGGGAAGGAGCCATGTCTGTGCAGTGTCGTGCTCCTCTTGGCAGGCCTTTGCAATCCCAATTATCCCTGGAGCTGTGGGCTTTCTGGTTCTCCGGACCCTAACCCTAACCCTAACCCTAACCCTAGAAGTTGCCGACCGCGGTTTCCGGCCACGGCCCCCCCCTGGGTTCTGGCTAGGAAAGCTGGGGAAGGAGCCATGTCGGTGCAGTGTCGTGCTCCTCTTGGCAGGCCTTTGCAATCCCAATTATCCGTGGAGCTGTGGGCTTTCTGGTTCTCCGGACTCTAACCCTAACCCTAACCCTAGAAGTTGCCGACCGCGGTTTCCGGCCACGGCCCCCCCTGGGTTCTGGCTAGGAAAGCAGGGGAAGGAGCCATGTCGGTGCAGTGTCGTGCTCCTCTTGGCAGGCCTTTGCAATCCCAATTATCCCTGGAGCTGTGGGCTTTCTGGTTCTCCGGACCCTAACCCTAACCCTAACCCTAGAAGTTGCCGACCGCGGTTTCCGGCCACGGCCCCCCCTGGGTTCTGGCTAGGAAAGCAGGGGAAGGAGCCATGTCTGTGCAGTGTCGTGCTCCTTTTGGCAGGCCTTTGCAATCCCAATTATCCCTGGAGCTGTGGGCTTTCTGGTTCTCCGGACCCTAACCCTAACCCTAACCCTAGAAGTTGCCGACCGCGGTTTCCGGCCACGGCCCGCCCTGGGTTCTGGCTATGAAAGCTGGGGAAGGAGCCATGTCGGTGCAGTGTCGTGCTCCTCTTGGCAGACCTTTGCAATCCCAATTATCCCTGGAGCTGTGGGCTTTCTGGTTCTCCGGACCCTAACCCTAACCCTAACCCTAGAAGTTGCCGACCGCGGTTTCCGGCCACGGCCCCCCCCGGGTTCTGGCTAGGAAAGCAGGGGAAGGAGCCATGTCTGTGCAGTGTCGTGCTCCTCTTGGCAGGCCTTTGCAATCCCAATTATCCCTGGAGCTGTGGGCTTTCTGGTTCTCCAGACCCTAACCCTAACCCTAACCCTATAAGTTGCCGACCGTGGTTTCCGGCCACGGCCCCCCCTGGGTTCTGGCTAGGAAAGCAGGGGAAGGAGCCATGTCTGTGCAGTGTCGTGCTCCTCTTGGCAGGCCTTTGCAATCCCAATTATCCCTGGAGCTGTGGGCTTTCTGGTTCTCCGGACCCTAACCCTAACCCTAACCCTAACCCTAGAAGTTGCCGACCGCGGTTTCCGGCCACGGCCCCCCCCTGGGTTCTGGCTAGGAAAGCTGGGGAAGGAGCCATGTCGGTGCAGTGTCGTGCTCCTCTTGGCAGGCCTTTGCAATCCCAATTATCCGTGGAGCTGTGGGCTTTCTGGTTCTCCGGACTCTAACCCTAACCCTAACCCTAGAAGTTGCCGACCGCGGTTTCCGGCCACGGCCCCCCCTGGGTTCTGGCTAGGAAAGCAGGGGAAGGAGCCATGTCGGTGCAGTGTCGTGCTCCTCTTGGCAGGCCTTTGCAATCCCAATTATCCCTGGAGCTGTGGGCTTTCTGGTTCTCCGGACCCTAACCCTAACCCTAACCCTAGAAGTTGCCGACCGCGGTTTCCGGCCACGGCCCCCCCTGGGTTCTGGCTAGGAAAGCAGGGGAAGGAGCCATGTCTGTGCAGTGTCGTGCTCCTTTTGGCAGGCCTTTGCAATCCCAATTATCCCTGGAGCTGTGGGCTTTCTGGTTCTCCGGACCCTAACCCTAACCCTAACCCTAGAAGTTGCCGACCGCGGTTTCCGGCCACGGCCCCCCCTGGGTTCTGGCTAGGAAAGCAGGGGAAGGAGCCATGTCGGTGCAGTGTCGTGCTCCTCTTGGCAGGCCTTTGCAATCCCAATTATCCCTGGAGCTGTGGGCTTTCTGGTTCTCCGGACCCTAACCCTAACCCTAACCCTAGAAGTGCCGACCGCGGTTTCCGGCCACGGCCTGCCCTGGGTTCTGGCTAGAAAAGCAGGGGAAGGAGCCATGTCTGTGGAGTGTCGTGCTCCTTTTAGCAGGCCTTTGCAATCCCAATTATCCCTGGAGCTGTGGGCTTTCTGGTTCTCCGGACCCTAACCCTAACCCTAACCCTAGAAGTTGCCGACCGTGGTTTCCGGCCACGGCCCCCCCCGGATTCTGGCTAGGAAAGCAGGGGAAGGAGCCATGTCTGTGCAGTGTCGTGCTCCTCTTGGCAGGCCTTTGCAATCCCAATTATCCCTGGAGCTGTGGGCTTTCTGGTTCTCCGGACCCTAACCCTAACCCTAACCCTAGAAGTTGCCGACCGCGGTTTCTGGCATGGCCCCCCCTGGGTTCTGGCTAGGAAAGCTGGGGAAGGAGCCATGTCGGTGCAGTGTCGTGCTCCTCTTGGCAGGCCTTTGCAATCCCAATTATCCCTGGAGCTGTGGGCTTTCTGGTTCTCCGGACCCTAACCCTAACCCTAACCCTAGAAGTTGCCGACCGCGGTTTCCGGCCACGGCCCCCCCTGGGTTCTGGCTAGGAAAGCTGGGGAAGGAGCCATGTCGGTGCAGTGTCGTGCTCCTCTTGGCAGGCCTTTGCAATCCCAATTATCCCTGGAGCTGTGGGCTTTCTGGTTCTCCGGACCCTAACCCTAACCCTAACCCTAGAAGTTGCCGACCGCGGTTTCCGGCCACGGCCCCCCCCGGGTTCTGGCTAGGAAAGCAGGGGAAGGAGCCATGTCTGTGCAGTGTCGTGCTCCTCTTGGCAGGCCTTTGCAATCCCAATTATCCCTGGAGCTGTGGGCTTTCTGGTTCTCCAGACCCTAACCCTAACCCTAACCCTATAAGTTGCCGACCGCGGTTTCCGGCCACGGCCCCCCCTGGGTTCTGGCTAGGAAAGCTGGGGAAGGAGCCATGTCGGTGCAGTGTCGTGCTCCTCTTGGCAGGCCTTTGCAATCCCAATTATCCCTGGAGCTGTGGGCTTTCTGGTTCTCCGGACCCTAACCCTAACCCTAACCCTAGAAGTTGCCGACCGCGGTTTCCGGCCACGGCCCCCCCTGGGTTCTGGCTAGGAAAGCAGGGGAAGGAGCCATGTCTGTGCAGTGTTGTGCTCCTCTTGGCAGGCCTTTGCAATCCCAATTATCCCTGGAGCTGTGGGCTTTCTGGTTCTCCGGACCCTAACCCTAACCCTAACCCTAGAAGTTGCTGACCGCGGTTTCCGGCCACGGCCCCCCCTGGGTTCTGGCTAGGAAAGCAGGGGAAGGAGCCATATCTGTGCAGTGTCGTGCTCCTTTTGGCAGGCCTTTGCAATCCCAATTATCCCTGGAGCTGTGGGCTTTCTGGTTCTCCGGACCCTAACCCTAACCCTAACCCTAGAAGTTGCCGACCGCGGTTTTCGGCCACGGCCCCCACTGGGTTCTGGCTAGGAAAGCTGGGGAAGGAGCCATGTCTGTGCAGTGTCGTGCTCCTCTTGGCAGGCCTTTGCAATCCCAATTATCCCTGGAGCTGTGGGCTTTCTGGTTCTCCGGACCCTAACCCTAACCCTAACCCTAGAAGTTGCCGACCGTGGATTCCGGCCACGTCCCCCCCTGGGTTCTGGCTAGGAAAGCAGGGGAAGGAGCCATGTCTGTGCAGTGTCGTGCTCCTCTTGGCAGGCCTTTGCAATCCCAATTATCCCTGGAGCTGTGGGCTTTCTGGTTCTCCGGACCCTAACCCTAACCCTAACCCTAGAAGTTGCCGACCGCGGTTTTCGGCCACGGCCCCCCCGGGTTCTGGCTAGGAAAGCAGGGGAAGGAGCCATGTCTGTGCAGTGTCGTGCTCCTCTTGGCAGGCCTTTGCAATCCCAATTATCCCTGGAGCTGTGGGCTTTCTGGTTCTCCGGACCCTAACCCTAACCCTAACCCTAGAAGTTGCCGACCGCGGTTTCCGGCCACGGCCCCCCCCGGGTTCTGGCTAGGAAAGCTGGGGAAGGAGCCATGTCTGTGCAGTGTCGTGCTCCTCTTGGCAGGCCTTTGCAATCCCAATTATCCCTGGAGCTGTGGGCTTTCTGGTTCTCCAGACCCTAACCCTAACCCTAACCCTAGAAGTTGCCGACCGCGGTTTCCGGCCACGGCCCCCCCTGGGTTCTGGCTAGGAAAGCTGGGGAAGGAGCCATGTCTGTGCAGTGTCGTGCTCCTCTTGGCAGGCCTTTGCAATCCCAATTATCCCTGGAGCTGTGGGCTTTCTGGTTCTCCAGACCCTAACCCTAACCCTAACCCTAGAAGTTGCCGACCGCGGTTTCCGGCCACGGCCCCCCCCTGGGTTCTGGCTAGGAAAGTAGGGGAAGGAGCCATGTCTGTGCAGTGTCGTGCTCCTCTTGGCAGGCCTTTGCAATCCCAATTATCCCTGGAGCTGTGGGCTTTCTGGTTCTCCGGACCCTAACCCTAACCCTAGAAGTTGCCGACCGCGGTTTCCGGCCACGGCACCCCCGGGTTCTGGCTAGGAAAGCAGGGGAAGGAGCCATGTCTGTGCAGTGTCGTGCTCCTCTTGGCAGGCCTTTGCAATCCCAATTATCCCTGGAGCTGTGGGCTTTCTGGTTCTCCAGACCCTAACCCTAACCCTAACCCTAGAAGTTGCCGACCGCGGTTTCCGGCCACGGACCCCCCTGGGTTCTGGCTAGGAAAGCTGGGGAAGGAGCCATGTCTGTGCAGTGTCGTGCTCCTCTTGGCAGGCCTTTGCAATCCCAATTATCCCTGGAGCTGTGGGCTTTCTGGTTCTCCTGACCCTAACCCTAACCCTAACCCTAACCCTAGAAGTTGCCGACCGCGGTTTCCGGCCACGGCCCCCCCTGGGTTCTGTCTAGGAAAGCTGCGGAAGGAGCCATGTCTGTGCAGTGTCGTGCTCCTCTTGGCAGGCCTTTGCAATCCCAATTATCCCTGGAGCTGTGGGCTATCTGGTTCTCCGGACCCTAACCCTAACCCTAACAATAACCCTAGAAGTTGCCGACCGCGGTTTCCGGCCACGGCCCCCCCTGGGTTCTGGCTAGGAAATCTGGGGAAGGAGCCATGTCTGTGCAGTGTCGTGCTCCTCTTGGCAGGCCTTTGCAATCCCAATTATCCCTGGAGCTGTGGGCTTTCTGGTTCTCCGGACCCTAACCCTAACCCTAACCCTAGAAGTTGCCGACCGCGGTTTCCGGCCACGGCCCCCCCTGGGTTCTGGCTAGGAAAGCTGGGGAAGGAGCCATGTCGGTGCAGTGTCGTACTCCTCTTGGCAGGCCTTTGCAATCCCAATTATCCCTGGAGCTGTGGGCTTTCTGGTTCTCCGGACCCTAACCCTAACCCTAACCCTAGAAGTTGCCGACCGTGGTTTCCGGCCACGGCCCCCCCCGGGTTCTGGCTAGGAAAGCAGGGGAAGGAGCCATGTCTGTGCAGTGTCGTGCTCCTCTTGGCAGGCCTTTGCAATCCCAATTATCCCTGGAGCTGTGGGCTTTCTGGTTCTCCAGACCCTAACCCTAACCCTAACCCTAGAAGTTGCCGACCGCGGTTTCCGGCCACGGCCCCCCCTGGGTTCTGGCTAGGAAAGCAGGGGAAGGAGCCATGTCTGTGCAGTGTCGTGCTCCTCTTGGCAGGCCTTTGCAATCCCAATTATCCCTGGAGCTGTGGGCTTTCTGGTTCTCCGGACCCTAACCCTAACCCTAACCCTAGAAGTTGCCGACCGCGGTTTCTGGGCACGGCCCCCCCTGGGTTCTGGCTAGGAAAGCTGGGGAAGGAGCCATGTCTGTGCAGTGTCGTGCTCCTCTTGGCAGGCCTTTGCAATCCCAATTATCCCTGGAGCTGTGGGCTTTCTGGTTCTCCAGACCCTAACCCTAACCCTAACCCTAGAAGTTGCCGACCGCGGTTTCCGGCCATGGCCCCCCCTGGGTTCTGGCTAGGAAAGCTGGGGAAGGAGCCATGTCTGTGCAGTGTCGTGCTCCTCTTGGCAGGCCTTTGCAATCCCAATTATCCCTGGAGCTGTGGGCTTTCTGGTTCTCCAGACCCTAACCCTAACCCTAACCCTAGAAGTTGCCGACCGTGGTTTCCGGCCACGGCCCCCCCTGGGTTCTGGCTAGGAAAGCAGGGGAAGGAGCCATGTCTGTGCAGTGTCGTGCTCCTCTTGGCAGGCCTTTGCAATCCCAATTATCCCTGGAGCTGTGGGCTTTCTGGTTCTCCGGACCCTAACCCTAACCCTAACCCTAGAAGTTGCCGACCGCGGTTTCCGGCCACGGCCCCCCGCTGGGTTCTGGCTACGAAAGTAGGGGAAGGAGCCATGTCTGTGCAGTGTCGTGCTCCTCTTGGCAGGCCTTTGCAATCCCAATTATCCCTGGAGCTGTGGGCTTTCTGGTTCTCCGGACCCTAACCCTAACCCTAACCCTAGAAGTTGCCGACCGCGGTTTCCGGCCACGGCCCCCCGCTGGGTTCTGGCTACGAAAGCAGGGGAAGGAGCCATGTCTGTGCAGTGTCGTGCTCCTCTTGGCAGGCCTTTGCAATCCCAATTATCCCTGGAGCTGTGGGCTTTCTGGTTCTCCGGACCCTAACCCTAACCCTAACCCTAGAAGTTGCCGACCGCGGTTTCCGGCCACGGCCCCCCCTGGGTTCTGGCTAGGAAAGCAGGGGAAGGAGCCATGTCTGTGCAGTGTCGTGCTCCTCTTGGCAGGCCTTTGCAATCCCAATTATCCCTGGAGCTGTGGGCTTTCTGGTTCTCCGGACCCTAACCCTAACCCTAACCCTAGAAGTTGCCGACCGCGGTTTCCGGCCACGGCCCCCCCGGGTTCTGGCTAGGAAAGCAGGGGAAGGAGCCATGTCTGTGCAGTGTCGTGCTCCTCTTGGCAGGCTTTGCAATCCCAATTATCCCTGGAGCTGTGGGCTTTCTGGTTCTCCAGACCCTAACCCTAACCCTAACCCTAGAAGTTGCCGACCGCGGTTTCCGGCCACGGCCCCCCCTGGGTTCTGGCTAGGAAAGCAGGGGAAGGAGCCATGTCTGTGCAGTGTCGTGCTCCTCTTGGCAGGCCTTTGCAATCCCAATTATCCCTGGAGCTGTGGGCTTTCTGGTTCTCCGGACCCTAACCCTAACCCTAACCCTAGAAGTTGCCGACCGCGGTTTCCGGCCACGGCCCCCCGCTGGGTTCTGGCTACGAAAGTAGGGGAAGGAGCCATGTCTGTGCAGTGTCGTGCTCCTCTTGGCAGGCCTTTGCAATCCCAATTATCCCTGGAGCTGTGGGCTTTCTGGTTCTCCGGACCCTAACCCTAACCCTAACCCTAGAAGTTGCCGACCGCGGTTTCCGGCCACGGCCCCCCGCTGGGTTCTGGCTACGAAAGCAGGGGAAGGAGCCATGTCTGTGCAGTGTCGTGCTCCTCTTGGCAGGCCTTTGCAATCCCAATTATCCCTGGAGCTGTGGGCTTTCTGGTTCTCCGGACCCTAACCCTAACCCTAACCCTAGAAGTTGCCGACCGCGGTTTCCGGCCACGGCCCCCCCTGGGTTCTGGCTAGGAAAGCAGGGGAAGGAGCCATGTCTGTGCAGTGTCGTGCTCCTCTTGGCAGGCCTTTGCAATCCCAATTATCCCTGGAGCTGTGGGCTTTCTGGTTCTCCGGACCCTAACCCTAACCCTAACCCTAGAAGTTGCCGACCGCGGTTTCCGGCCACGGCCCCCCCGGGTTCTGGCTAGGAAAGCAGGGGAAGGAGCCATGTCTGTGCAGTGTCGTGCTCCTCTTGGCAGGCTTTGCAATCCCAATTATCCCTGGAGCTGTGGGCTTTCTGGTTCTCCAGACCCTAACCCTAACCCTAACCCTAGAAGTTGCCGACCGTGGTTTCCGGCCACGGCCCCGCCTGTGTTCTGGCTAGGAAAGCAGGGGAAGGAGCCATGTCGGTGCAGTGTCGTGCTCCTCTTGGCAGGCCTTTGCAATCCCAATTATCCCTGGAGCTGTGGGCTTTCTGGTTCTCCGGACCCTAACCCTAACCCTAACCCTAACCCTAGAAGTTGCCGACCGCGGTTTTCGGCCACGGCCCCCCCTGGGTTCTGGCTAGGAAAGCTGGGGAAGGAGCCATGTCGGTGCAGTGTCGTGCTCCTCTTGGCAGGCCTTTGCAATCCCAATTATCCCTGGAGCTGTGGGCTTTCTGGTTCTCCGGACCCTAACCCTAACCCTAACCCTAGAAGTTGCCGACCGCGGTTTCCGGCCACGGCCCCCCCTGGGTTCTGGCTAGGAAAGCTGGGGAAGGAGCCATGTCGGTGCAGTGTCGTGCTCCTCTTGGCAGGCCTTTGCAATCCCAATTATCCCTGGAGCTGTGGGCTTTCTGGTTCTCCGGACCCTAACCCTAACCCTAACCCTAGAAGTTGCCGACCGCGGTTTCCGGCCACGGCCCCCCCTGGGTTCTGGCTAGGAAAGCAGGGGAAGGAGCCATGTCTGTGCAGTGTCGTGCTCCTCTTGGCAGGCCTTTGCAATCCCAATTATCCCTGGAGCTGTGGGCTTTCTGGTTCTCCAGACCCTAACCCTAACCCTAACCCTAGAAGTTGCCGACCGCGGTTTCCGGCCACGGCCCCCCCCGGGTTCTGGCTAGGAAAGCAGGGGAAGGAGCCATGTCTGTGCAGTGTCGTGCTCCTCTTGGCAGGCCTTTGCAATCCCAATTATCCCTGGAGCTGTGGGCTTTCTGGTTCTCCGGACCCTAACCCTAACCCTAACCCTAGAAGTTGCCGACCGCGGTTTCCGGCCACGGCCCCCCCCCGGGTTCGGGCTAGGAAAGCTGGGGAAGGAGCCATGTCTGTGCAGTGTCGTGCTCCTCTTGGCAGGCCTTTGCAATCCCAATTATCCCTGGAGCTGTGGGCTTTCTGGTTCTCCGGACCCTAACCCTAACCCTAACCCTAGAAGTTGCCGACCGCGGTTTCCGGCCACGGCCCCCCCTGGGTTCTGGCTAGGAAAGCTGGGGAAGGAGCCATGTCGGTGCAGTGTCGTGCTCCTCTTGGCAGGCCTTTGCAATCCCAATTATCCCTGGAGCTGTGGGCTTTCTGGTTCTCCGGACCCTAACCCTAACCCTAACCCTAGAAGTTGCCGACCGCGGTTTCCGGCCACGGCCCCCCCCGGGTTCTGGCTAGGAAAGCAGGGGAAGGAGCCATGTCTGTGCAGTGTCGTGCTCCTCTTGGCAGGCCTTTGCAATCCCAATTATCCCTGGAGCTGTGGGCTTTCTGGTTCTCCGGACCCTAACCCTAACCCTAACCCTAACCCTAGAAGTTGCCGACCGCGGTTTCCGGCCACGGCCCCCCCCGGGTTCTGGCTAGGAAAGCAGGGGAAGGAGCCATGTCTGTGCAGTGTCGTGCTCCTCTTGGCAGGCCTTTGCAATCCCAATTATCCCTGGAGCTGTGGGCTTTCTGGTTCTCCGGACCCTAACCCTAACCCTAACCCTAGAAGTTGCCGACCGTGGTTTCCGGCCACGGCCCCCCCCGGGTTCTGGCTAGGAAAGCAGTGGAAGGAGCCATGTCTGTGCAGTGTCGTGCTCCTCTTGGCAGGCCTTTGCAATCCCAATTATCCCTGGAGCTGTGGGCTTTCTGGTTTTCCGGACCCTAACCCTAACCCTAACCCTAGAAGTTGCCGACCGTGGATTCCGGCCACGGCCCCCCCTGGGTTCTGGCTAGGAAAGCAGGGGAAGGAGCCATGTCTGTGCAGTGTCGTGCTCCTCTTGGCAGGCCTTTGCAATCCCAATTATCCCTGGAGCTGTGGGCTTTCTGGTTCTCCGGACCCTAACCCTAACCCTAACCCTAGAAGTTGCCGACCGCGGTTTCCGGCCACGGCCCCCCCGGGGTTCTGGCTAGGAAAGCTGGGGAAGGAGCCATGTCGGTGCAGTGTCGTGCTCCTCTTGGCAGGCCTTTGCAATCCCAATTATCCCTGGAGCTGTGGGCTTTCTGGTTCTCCGGACCCTAACCCTAACCCTAGAAGTTGCCGACCGCGGTTTCCGGCCACGGCCCCCCCTGGGTTCTGGCTAGGAAAGCTGGGGAAGGAGCCATGTCGGTGCAGTGTCGTGCTCCTCTTGGCAGGCCTTTGCAATCCCAATTATCCCTGGAGCTGTGGGCTTTCTGGTTCTCCGGACCCTAACCCTAACCCTAACCCTAGAAGTTGGCGACCGCGGTTTCCGGCCACGGCCCCCCCCCGGGTTCGGGCTAGAAAAGCTGGGGAAGGAGCCATGTCTGTGCAGTGTCGTGCTCCTCTTGGCAGGCCTTTGCAATCCCAATTATCCCTGGAGCTGTGGGCTTTCTGGTTCTCCGGACCCTAACCCTAACCCTAACCCTAGAAGTTGCCGACCGCGGTTTCCGGCCACGGCCCCCCCTGGGTTCTGGCTAGGAAAGCTGGGGAAGGAGCCATGTCGGTGCAGTGTCGTGCTCCTCTTGGCAGGCCTTTGCAATCCCAATTATCCCTGGAGCTGTGGGCTTTCTGGTTCTCCGGACCCTAACCCTAACCCTAACCCTAGAAGTTGCCGACCGCGGTTTCCGGCCACGGCCCCCCCCGGGTTCTGGCTAGGAAAGCAGGGGAAGGAGCCATGTCTGTGCAGTGTCGTGCTCCTCTTGGCAGGCCTTTGCAATCCCAATTATCCCTGGAGCTGTGGGCTTTCTGGTTCTCCGGACCCTAACCCTAACCCTAACCCTAACCCTAGAAGTTGCCGACCGCGGTTTCCGGCCACGGCCCCCCCCGGGTTCTGGCTAGGAAAGCAGGGGAAGGAGCCATGTCTGTGCAGTGTCGTGCTCCTCTTGGCAGGCCTTTGCAATCCCAATTATCCCTGGAGCTGTGGGCTTTCTGGTTCTCCGGACCCTAACCCTAACCCTAACCCTAGAAGTTGCCGACCGTGGTTTCCGGCCACGGCCCCCCCCGGGTTCTGGCTAGGAAAGCAGTGGAAGGAGCCATGTCTGTGCAGTGTCGTGCTCCTCTTGGCAGGCCTTTGCAATCCCAATTATCCCTGGAGCTGTGGGCTTTCTGGTTTTCCGGACCCTAACCCTAACCCTAACCCTAGAAGTTGCCGACCGTGGATTCCGGCCACGGCCCCCCCTGGGTTCTGGCTAGGAAAGCAGGGGAAGGAGCCATGTCTGTGCAGTGTCGTGCTCCTCTTGGCAGGCCTTTGCAATCCCAATTATCCCTGGAGCTGTGGGCTTTCTGGTTCTCCGGACCCTAACCCTAACCCTAACCCTAGAAGTTGCCGACCGCGGTTTCCGGCCACGGCCCCCCCTGGGTTCTGGCTAGGAAAGCTGGGGAAGGAGCCATGTCTGTGCAGTGTCGTGCTCCTCTTGGCAGGCCTTTGCAATCCCAATTATCCCTGGAGCTGTGGGCTTTCTGGTTCTCCGGACCCTAACCCTAACCCTAACCCTAGAAGTTGCCGACCGCGGTTTCCGGCCACGGCCCCCCCGGGGTTCTGGCTAGGAAAGCTGGGGAAGGAGCCATGTCGGTGCAGTGTCGTGCTCCTCTTGGCAGGCCTTTGCAATCCCAATTATCCCTGGAGCTGTGGGCTTTCTGGTTCTCCGGACCCTAACCCTAACCCTAGAAGTTGCCGACCGCGGTTTCCGGCCACGGCCCCCCCTGGGTTCTGGCTAGGAAAGCTGGGGAAGGAGCCATGTCGGTGCAGTGTCGTGCTCCTCTTGGCAGGCCTTTGCAATCCCAATTATCCCTGGAGCTGTGGGCTTTCTGGTTCTCCGGACCCTAACCCTAACCCTAACCCTAGAAGTTGCCGACCGCGGTTTCCGGCCACGGCCCCCCCTGGGTTCTGGCTAGGAAAGCTGGGGAAGGAGCCATGTCGGTGCAGTGTCGTGCTCCTCTTGGCAGGCCTTTGCAATCCCAATTATCCCTGGAGCTGTGGGCTTTCTGGTTCTCCGGACCCTAACCCTAACCCTAACGCTAGAAGTTGCCGACCGCGGTTTCCGGCCACGGCCCCCCCCGGGTTCTGGCTAGGAAAGCAGGGGAAGGAGCCATGTCTGTGCAGTGTCGTGCTCCTCTTGGCAGGCCTTTGCAATCCCAATTATCCCTGGAGCTGTGGGCTTTCTGGTTCTCCGGACCCTAACCCTAACCCTAATCCTAGAAGTTGCCGACCGCGGTTTCCGGCCACGGCCCCCCCTGGGTTCTGGCTAGGAAAGCAGGGGAAGGAGCCATGTCTGTGTAGTGTCGTGCTCCTCTTGGCAGGCCTTTGCAATCCCAATTATCCCTGGAGCTGTGGGCTTTCTGGTTCTCCGGACCCTAACCCTAACCCTAACCCTAGAAGTTGCCGACCACGGTTTCTGGGCATGGCCCCCCCTGGGTTCTGGCTAGGAAAGCTGGGGAAGGAG
Source organism: Rhynochetos jubatus (assembly GCA_027574665.1). NCBI lineage: Eukaryota > Metazoa > Chordata > Aves > Eurypygiformes > Rhynochetidae > Rhynochetos > Rhynochetos jubatus. The sequence continues at coordinate 3,531,796 of CM050669.1, forward strand.
CCACGTCTCTGCAGTGTCGTGCTCCTCTTGGCAGGCCTTTGCAATCCCAATTATCCCTGGAGCTGTGGGCTTTCTGGTTCTCCGGACCCTAACCCTAACCCTAACCCTAACCCTAGAAGTTGCCGACCGCGGTTTCGGGCCACGGCCCCCCCTGGGTTCTGGCTAGGAAAGCAGGGGAAGGAGCCATGTCGGTGCAGTGTCGTGCTCCTCTTGGCAGGCCTTTGCAATCCCAATTATCCCTGGAGCTGTGGGCTTTCTGGTTCTCCGGACCCTAACCCTAACCCTAACCCTAGAAGTTGCCGACCGCGGTTTCCGGCCACGGCCCCCCCTGGGTTCTGGCTAGGAAAGCTGGGGAAGGAGCCACGTCTCTGCAGTGTCGTGCTCCTCTTGGCAGGCCTTTGCAATCCCAATTATCCCTGGAGCTGTGGGCTTTCTGGTTCTCCGGACCCTAACCCTAACCCTAACCCTAACCCTAGAAGTTGCCGACCGCGGTTTCCGGCCACGGCCCCCCCTGGGTTCTGGCTAGGAAAGCAGGGGAAGGAGCCATGTCGGTGCAGTGTCGTGCTCCTCTTGGCAGGCCTTTGCAATCCCAATTATCCCTGGAGCTGTGGGCTTTCTGGTTCTCCGGACCCTAACCCTAACCCTAACCCTAGAAGTTGCCGACCGCGGTTTCCGGCCACGGCCCCCCCTGGGTTCTGGATAGGAAAGCAGGGGAAGGAGCCATGTCTGTGCAGTGTCGTGCTCCTCTTGGCAGGCCTTTGCAATCCCAATTATCCCTGGAGCTGTGGGCTTTCTGGTTCTCCGGACCCTAACCCTAACCCTAACCCTAGAAGTTGCCGACCGCGGTTTCCGGCCACGGCCCCCCCTGGGTTCTGGCTAGGAAAGCAGGGGAAGGAGCCATGTCTGTGCAGTGTCGTGCTCCTCTTGGCAGGCCTTTGCAATCCCAATTATCCCTGGAGCTGTGGGCTTTCTGGTTCTCCGGACCCTAACCCTAACCCTAACCCTAGAAGTTGCCGACCGCGTTTTCCGGCCACTGCCCCCCCCGGGTTCTGGCTAGGAAAGCAGGGGAAGGAGCCATGTCTGTGCAGTGTTGTGCTCCTCTTGGCAGGCCTTTGCAATCCCAATTATCCCTGGAGCTGTGGGCTTTCTGGTTCTCCGGACCCTAACCCTAACCCTAACCCTAGAAGTTGCCGACCGCGGTTTCCGGCCACGGCCCCCCCCGGGTTCTGGCTAGGAAAGCTGGGGAAGGAGCCATGTCGGTGCAGTGTCGTGCTCCTCTTGGCAGGCCTTTGCAATCCCAATTATCCCTGGAGCTGTGGGCTTTCTGGTTCTCCGGACCCTAACCCTAACCCTAACCCTAGAAGTTGCCGACCGCGGTTTCCGGCCACGGCCCCCCCTGGGTTCTGGCTAGGAAAGCTGGGGAAGGAGCCATGTCGGTGCAGTGTCGTGCTCCTCTTGGCAGGCCTTTGCAATCCCAATTATCCCTGGAGCTGTGGGCTTTCTGGTTCTCCGGACCCTAACCCTAACCCTAACCCTAGAAGTTGCCGACCGCGGTTTCCGGCCACGGCCCCCCCTGGGTTCTGGCTAGGAAAGCAGGGGAAGGAGCCATGTCTGTGCAGTGTCGTGCTCCTCTTGGCAGGCCTTTGCAATCCCAATTATCCCTGGAGCTGTGGGCTTTCTGTTTCTCCGGACCCTAACCCTAACCCTAACCCTAGAAGTTGCCGACCGCGGTTTCCGGCCACGGCCCCCCCTGGGTTCTGGCTAGGAAAGCTGGGGAAGGAGCCACGTCTGTGCAGTGTCGTGCTCCTCTTGGCAGGCCTTTGCAATCCCAATTATCCCTGGAGCTGTGGGCTTTCTGGTTCTCCGGACCCTAACCCTAACCCTAACCCTAACCCTAGAAGTTGCCGACCGCGGTTTCCGGCCACGGCCCCCCCTGGGTTCTGGCTAGGAAAGCAGGGGAAGGAGCCATGTCGGTGCAGTGTCGTGCTCCTCTTGGCAGGCCTTTGCAATCCCAATTATCCCTGGAGCTGTGGGCTTTCTGGTTCTCCGGACCCTAACCCTAACCCTAACCCTAGAAGTTGCCGACCGCGGTTTCCGGCCACGGCCCCCCCTGGGTTCTGGCTAGGAAAGCTGGGGAAGGAGCCATGTCTGTGCAGTGTCGTGCTCCTCTTGGCAGGCCTTTGCAATCCCAATTATCCCTGGAGCTGTGGGCTTTCTGGTTCTCCGGACCCTAACCTTAACCCTAACCCTAGAAGTTGCCGACCGCGGTTTCCGGCCACGGCCCCCCCCGGGTTCTGGCTAGGAAAGCTGGGGAAGGAGCCATGTCTGTGCAGTGTCGTGCTCCTCTTGGCAGGCCTTTGCAATCCCAATTATCCCTGGAGCTGTGGGCTTTCTGGTTCTCCGGACCCTAACCCTAACCCTAACCCTAGAAGTTGCCGAGCGCGGTTTCCGGCCACGGCCCCCACGGGGTTCTGGCTAGGAAAGCTGGGGAAGGAGCCATGTCGGTGCAGTGTCGTGCTCCTCTTGGCAGGCCTTTGCAATCCCAATTATCCCTGGAGCTGTGGGCTTTCTGGTTCTCCGGACCCTAACCCTAACCCTAACCCTAGAAGGTGCCGACCGCGTTTTCCGGCCACGGCCCCCCCCGGGTTCTGGCTAGGAAAGCAGGGGAAGGAGCCATGTCTGTGCAGTGTCGTGCTCCTCTTGGCAGGCCTTTGCAATCCCAATTATCCCTGGAGCTGTGGGCTTTCTGGTTCTCCGGACCCTAACCCTAACCCTAACCCTAGAAGTTGCCGACCGCGGTTTCCGGCCACGGCCCCCCCGGGGTTCTGGCTAGGAAAGCAGGGGAAGGAGCCATGTCGGTGCAGTGTCGTGCTCCTCTTGGCAGGCCTTTGCAATCCCAATTATCCCTGGAGCTGTGGGCTTACTGGTTCTCCGGACCCTAACCCTAACCCTAACCCTAGAAGTTGCCGACCGCGGTTTCCGGCAACGGCCCCCCCTGGGTTCTGGCTAGGAAAGCTGGGGAAGGAGCCATGTCTGTGCAGTGTCGTGCTCCTCTTGGCAGGCCTTTGCAATCCCAATTATCCCTGGAGCTGTGGGCTTTCTGGTTCTCCGGACCCTAACCCTAGCCCTAACCCTAGAAGTTGCCGACCGCGGTTTCCGGCCACGGCCCCCCCGGGTTCTGGCTAGGAAAGCAGGGGAAGGAGCCATGTCTGTGCAGTGCCGTGCTCCTCTTGGCAGGCCTTTGCAATCCCAATTATCCCTGGAGCTGTGGGCTTTCTGGTTCTCCGGACCCTAACCCTAACCCTAACCCTAGAAGTTGCCGACCGCGGTTTCCGGCCACGGCCCCCCCTGGGTTCTGGCTAGGAAAGCTGGGGAAGGAGCCACGTCTGTGCAGTGTCGTGCTCCTCTTGGCAGGCCTTTGCAATCCCAATTATCCCTGGAGCTGTGGGCTTTCTGGTTCTCCGGACCCTAACCCTAACCCTAACCCTAGAAGTTGCTGACCGCGGTTTCCGGCCACGGCCCCCCCTGGGTTCTGGCTAGGAAAGCTGGGGAAGGAGCCATGTCTGTGCAGTGTCGTGCTCCTCTTGGCAGGCCTTTGCAATCCCAATTATCCCTGGAGCTGTGGGCTTTCTGGTTCTCCGGACCCTAACCCTAACCCTAACCCTAACCCTAGAAGTTGCCGACCGCGGTTTCCGGCCACGGCCCCCCCTGGGTTCTGGCTAGGAAAGCTGGGAAAGGAGCCATGTCGGTGCAGTGTTGTGCTCCTCTTGGCAGGCCTTTGCAATCCCAATTATCCCTGGAGCTGTGGGCTTTCTGGTTCTCCGGACCCTAACCCTAACCCTAACCCTAGAAGTTGCCGACCGCGGTTTCCGGCCACGGCCCCCCCTGGGTTCTGGCTAGGAAAGCTGGGGAAGGAGCCATGTCTGTGCAGTGTCGTGCTCCTCTTGGCAGGCCTTTGCAATCCCAATTATCCCTGGAGCTGTGGGCTTTCTGGTTCTCCGGACCCTAACCCTAACCCTAACCCTAGAAGTTGCCGACCGCGGTTTCCGGCCACGGCCCCCCCCGGGTTCTGGCTAGGAAAGCTGGGGAAGGAGCCATGTCTGTGCAGTGTCGTGCTCCTCTTGGCAGGCCTTTGCAATCCCAATTATCCCTGGAGCTGTGGGCTTTCTGGTTCTCCGGACCCTAACCCTAACCCTAACCCTAGAAGTTGCCGACCGCGGTTTCCGGCCACGGACCCCCCGGGTTCTGTCTAGGAAAGCTGGGGAAGGAGCCATGTCTGTGCAGTGTCGTGCTCCTCTTGGCAGGACTTTGCAATCCCAATTATCCCTGGAGCTGTGGGCTTTCTGGTTCTCCGGACCCTAACCCTAACCCTAACCCTAGAAGTTGCCGACCGCGGTTTCCGGCCACGGCCCCCCCTGGGTTCTGGCTAGGAAAGCAGGGGAAGGAGCCATGTCTGTGCAGTGTCGTGCTCCTCTTGGCAGGCCTTTGCAATCCCAATTATCCCTGGAGCTGTGGGCTTTCTGGTTCTCCGGACCCTAACCCTAACCCTAACCCTAGAAGTTGCCGACCGCGGTTTCCGGCCACGGCCCCCCCTGGGTTCTGGCTAGGAAAGCAGGGGAAGGAGCCATGTCTGTGCAGTGTCGTGCTCCTCTTGGCAGGCCTTTGCAATCCCAATTATCCCTGGAGCTGTGGGCTTTCTGGTTCTCCGGACCCTAACCCTAACCCTAACCCTAGAAGTTGCCGACCGCGGTTTCCGGCCACGGCCCCCCCTGGGTTCTGGCTAGGAAAGCTGGGGAAGGAGCCATGTCGGTGCAGTGTCGTGCTCCTCTTGGCAGGCCTTTGCAATCCCAATTATCCCTGGAGCTGTGGGCTTTCTGGTTCTCCGGACCCTAACCCTAACCCTAGAAGTTGCCGACCGCGGTTTCCGGCCACAGCCCCCCCTGGGTTCTGGCTAGGAAAGCAGGGGAAGGAGCCATGTCGGTGCAGTGTCGTGCTCCTCTTGGCAGGCCTTTGCAATCCCAATTATCCCTGGAGCTGTGGGCTTTCTGGTTCTCCGGACCCTAACCCTAACCCTAACCCTAGAAGTTGCCGACCGCGGTTTCCGGCCACGGCCCCCCCTGGGTTCTGGCTAGGAAAGCTGGGGAAGGAGCCATGTCGGTGCAGTGTCGTGCTCCTCTTGGCAGGCCTTTGCAATCCCAATTATCCCTGGAGCTGTGGGCTTTCTGGTTCTCCGGACCCTAACCCTAACCCTAACCCTAGAAGTTGCCGACCGCGGTTTCCGGCCACGGCCCCCCCTGGGTTCTGGCTAGGAAAGCTGGGGAAGGAGCCATGTCGGTGCAGTGTCGTGCTCCTCTTGGCAGGCCTTTGCAATCCCAATTATCCCTGGAGCTGTGGGCTTTCTGGTTCTCCGGACCCTAACCCTAACCCTAGAAGTTGCCGACCGCGGTTTCCGGCCACGGCCCCCCCTGGGTTCTGGCTAGGAAAGCTGGGGAAGGAGCCATGTCGGTGCAGTGTCGTGCTCCTCTTGGCAGGCCTTTGCAATCCCAATTATCCCTGGAGCTGTGGGCTTTCTGGTTCTCCGGACCCTAACCCTAACCCTAACCCTAGAAGTTGCCGACCGCGGTTTCCGGCCACGGCCCCCCCTGGGTTCTGGCTAGGAAAGCTGGGGAAGGAGCCATGTCTGTGCAGTGTCGTGCTCCTCTTGGCAGGCCTTTGCAATCCCAATTATCCCTGGAGCTGTGGGCTTTCTGGTTCTCCGGACCCTAACCCTAACCCTAACCCTAGAAGTTGCCGACCGCGGTTTCCGGCCACTGCCCCCCCCGGGTTCTGGCTAGGAAAGCTGGGGAAGGAGCCATGTCTGTGCAGTGTCGTGCTCCTCTTGGCAGGCCTTTGCAATCCCAATTATCCCTGGAGCTGTGGGCTTTCTGGTTCTCCGGACCCTAACCCTAACCCTAACCCTAGAAGTTGCCGACCGCGGTTTCCGGCCACGGCCCCCCCTGGGTTCTGGCTAGGAAAGCTGGGGAAGGAGCCATGTCGGTGCAGTGTCGTGCTCCTCTTGGCAGGCCTTTGCAATCCCAATTATCCCTGGAGCTGTGGGCTTTCTGGTTCTCTGGACCCTAACCCTAACCCTAACCCTAGAAGTTGCCGACCGCGGTTTCCGGCCACGGCCCCCCCTGGGTTCTGGCTAGGAAAGCTGGGGAAGGAGCCATGTCGGTGCAGTGTCGTGCTCCTCTTGGCAGGCCTTTGCAATCCCAATTATCCCTGGAGCTGTGGGCTTTCTGGTTCTCCGGACCCTAACCCTAACCCTAACCCTAGAAGTTGCCTACCGCGGTTTCCGGCCACGGCCCCCCCTGGGTTCTGGCTAGGAAAGCAGGGGAAGGAGCCATGTCGGTGCAGTGTCGTGCTCCTCTTGGCAGGCCTTTGCAATCCCAATTATCCCTGGAGCTGTGGGCTTTCTGGTTCTCCGGACCCTAACCCTAACCCTAACCCTAGAAGTTGCCGACCGCGGTTTCCGGCCACGGCCCCCCCGGGTTCTGGCTAGGAAAGCAGGGGAAGGAGCCATGTCTGTGCAGTGTCGTGCTCCACTTGGCAGGCCTTTGCAATCCCAATTATCCCTGGAGCTGTGGGCTTTCTGGTTCTCCGGACCCTAACCCTAACCCTAACCCTAGAAGTTGCCGACCGCGGTTTCCGGCCACGGCCCCCCCTGGGTTCTGGCTAGGAAAGCTGGGGAAGGAGCCACGTCTGTGCAGTGTCGTGCTCCTCTTGGCAGGCCTTTGCAATCCCAATTATCCCTGGAGCTGTGGGCTTTCTGGTTCTCCGGACCCTAACCCTAACCCTAACCCTAACCCTAGAAGTTGCCGACCGCGGTTTCCGGCCACGGCCCCCCCTGGGTTCTGGCTAGGAAAGCAGGGGAAGGAGCCATGTCGGTGCAGTGTCGTGCTCCTCTTGGCAGGCCTTTGCAATCCCAATTATCCCTGGAGCTGTGGGCTTTCTGGTTCTCCGGACCCTAACCCTAACCCTAACCCTAGAAGTTGCCGACCGCGGTTTCCGGCCACGGCCCCCCCTGGGTTCTGGCTAGGAAAGCTGGGGAAGGAGCCATGTCTGTGCAGTGTCGTGCAGCTCTTGGCAGGCCTTTGCAATCCCAATTATCCCTGGAGCTGTGGGCTTTCTGGTTCTCCGTACCCTAACCCTAACCCTAACCCTAGAAGTTGCCGACCGCGGTTTCCGGCCACGGCCCCCCCCGGGTTCTGGCTAGGAAAGCTGGGGAAGGAGCCATGTCGGTGCAGTGTCGTGCTCCTCTTGGCAGGCCTTTGCAATCCCAATTATCCCTGGAGCTGTGGGCTTTCTGGTTCTCCGGACCCTAACCCTAACCCTAACCCTAGAAGTTGCCGACCGCGGTTTCCGGCCACGGCCCCCCCTGGGTTCTGGCTAGGAAAGCTGGGGAAGGAGCCATGTCGGTGCAGTGTCGTGCTCCTCTTGGCAGGCCTTTGCAATCCCAATTATCCCTGGAGCTGTGGGCTTTCTGGTTCTCCGGACCCTAACCCTAACCCTAACCCTAGAAGGTGCCGACCGCGTTTTCCGGCCACGGCCCCCCCTGGGTTCTGGCTAGGAAAGCAGGGGAAGGAGCCATGTCTGTGCAGTGTCGTGCTCCTCTTGGCAGGCCTTTGCAATCCCAATTATCCCTGGAGCTGTGGGCTTTCTGGTTCTCCGGACCCTAACCCTAACCCTAACCCTAGAAGTTGCCGACCGCGGTTTCCGGCCACGGCCCCCCCTGGGTTCTGGCTAGGAAAGCTGGGGAAGGAGCCATGTCTGTGCAGTGTCGTGCTCCTCTTGGCAGGCCTTTGCAATCCCAATTATCCCTGGAGCTGTGGGCTTTCTGGTTCTCCGGACCCTAACCCTAACCCTAACCCTAGAAGTTGCCGACCGCGGTTTCCGGCCACGGCCCCCCCTGGGTTCGGGCTAGGAAAGCTGGGGAAGGAGCCATGTCGGTGCAGTGTCGTGCTCCTCTTGGCAGGCCTTTGCAATCCCAATTATCCCTGGAGCTGTGGGCTTTCTGGTTCTCCGGACCCTAACCCTAACCCTAACCCTAGAAGTTGCCGACCGCGGTTTCCGGCCACGGCCCCCCCTGGGTTCTGGCTAGGAAAGCAGGGGAAGGAGCCATGTCGGTGCAGTGTCGTGCTCCTCTTGGCAGGCCTTTGCAATCCCAATTATCCCTGGAGCTGTGGGCTTTCTGGTTCTCCGGACCCTAACCCTAACCCTAACCCTAGAAGTTGCCGACCGCGGTTTCCGGCCACGGCCCCCCCTGGGTTCTGGCTAGGAAAGCTGGGGAAGGAGCCATGTCGGTGCAGTGTCGTGCTCCTCTTGGCAGGCCTTTGCAATCCCAATTATCCCTGGAGCTGTGGGCTTTCTGGTTCTCCGGACCCTAACCCTAACCCTAACCCTAGAAGTTGCCGACCGCGGTTTCCGGCCACGGCCCCCCCTGGGTTCTGGCTAGGAAAGCTGGGGAAGGAGCCATGTCGGTGCAGTGTCGTGCTCCTCTTGGCAGGCCTTTGCAATCCCAATTATCCCTGGAGCTGTGGGCTTTCTGGTTCTCCGGACCCTAACCCTAACCCTAACCCTAGAAGTTGCCGACCGCGGTTTCCGGCCACGGCCCCCCCTGGGTTCTGGCTAGGAAAGCTGGGGAAGGAGCCATGTCGGTGCAGTGTCGTGCTCCTCTTGGCAGGCCTTTGCAATCCCAATTATCCCTGGAGCTGTGGGCTTTCTGGTTCTCCGGACCCTAACCCTAACCCTAACCCTAGAAGTTGCCGACCGCGGTTTCCGGCCACGGCCCCCCCCGGGTTCTGGCTAGGAAAGCTGGGGAAGGAGCCATGTCTGTGCAGTGTCGTGCTCCTCTTGGCAGGCCTTTGCAATCCCAATTATCCCTGGAGCTGTGGGCTTTCTGGTTCTCCGGACCCTAACCCTAACCCTAACCCTAGAAGTTGCCGACCACGGTTTCCGGCCACGGCCCCCCCTGGGTTCTGGCTAGGAAAGCAGGGGAAGGAGCCATGTCTGTGCAGTGTCGTGCTCCTCTTGGCAGGCCTTTGCAATCCCAATTATCCCTGGAGCTGTGGGCTTTCTGGTTCTCCGGACCCTAACCCTAACCCTAACCCTAGAAGTTGCCGACCGCGGTTTCCGGCCACGGCCCCCCCCTGGGTTCTGGCTAGGAAAGCTGGGGAAGGAGCCATGTCGGTGCAGTGTCGTGCTCCTCTTGGCAGGCCTTTGCAATCCCAATTATCCCTGGAGCTGTGGGCTTTCTGGTTCTCCGGACCCTAACCCTAACCCTAGAAGTTGCCGACCGCGGTTTCCGGCCACGCCCCCCCCCTGGGTTCTGGCTAGGAAAGCAGGGGAAGGAGCCATGTCGGTGCAGTGTCGTGCTCCTCTTGGCAGGCCTTTGCAATCCCAATTATCCCTGGAGCTGTGGGCTTTCTGGTTCTCCGGACCCTAACCCTAACCCTAGAAGTTGCCGACCGCGGTTTCCGGCCACGGCCCCCCCTGGGTTCTGGCTAGGAAAGCAGGGGAAGGAGCCATGTCGGTGCAGTGTCGTGCTCCTCTTGGCAGGCCTTTGCAATCCCAATTATCCCTGGAGCTGTGGGCTTTCTGGTTCTCCGGACCCTAACCCTAACCCTAACCCTAGAAGTTGCCGACCGCGGTTTCCGGCCACGGCCCCCCCTGGGTTCTGGCTAGGAAAGCTGGGGAAGGAGCCATGTCGGTGCAGTGTCGTGCTCCTCTTGGCAGGCCTTTGCAATCCCAATTATCCCTGGAGCTGTGGGCTTTCTGGTTCTCCGGACCCTAACCCTAACCCTAACCCTAGAAGTTGCCGACCGCGGTTTCCAGCCACGGCCCCCCCTGGGTTCTGGCTAGGAAAGCAGGGGAAGGAGCCATGTCGGTGCAGTGTCGTGCTCCTCTTGGCAGGCCTTTGCAATCCCAATTATCCCTGGAGCTGTGGGCTTTCTGGTTCTCCGGACCCTAACCCTAACCCTAACCCTAGAAGTTGCCGACCGCGGTTTCCGGCCACGGCCCCCCCTGGGTTCTGGCTAGGAAAGCTGGGGAAGGAGCCATGTCGGTGCAGTGTCGTGCTCCTCTTGGCAGGCCTTTGCAATCCCAATTATCCCTGGAGCTGTGGGCTTTCTGGTTCTCCGGACCCTAACCCTAACCCTAACCCTAGAAGTTGCCAACCGCGGTTTCCGGCCACGGCCCCCCCCTGGGTTCTGGCTAGGAAAGCTGGGGAAGGAGCCATGTCGGTGCAGTGTCGTGCTCCTCTTGGCAGGCCTTTGCAATCCCAATTATCCCTGGAGCTGTGGGCTTTCTGGTTCTCCGGACCCTAACCCTAACCCTAACCCTAGAAGTTGCCGACCGCGGTTTCCGGCCACGGCCCCCCCTGGGTTCTGGCTAGGAAAGCAGGGGAAGGAGCCACGTCTCTGCAGTGTCGTGCTCCTCTTGGCAGGCCTTTGCAATCCCAATTATCCCTGGAGCTGTGGGCTTTCTGGTTCTCCGGACCCTAACCCTAACCCTAACCCTAGAAGTTGCCGACCGCGGTTTCCGGCCACGGCCCCCCCTGGGTTCTGGCTAGGAAAGCAGGGGAAGGAGCCATGTCGGTGCAGTGTCGTGCTCCTCTTGGCAGGCCTTTGCAATCCCAATTATCCCTGGAGCTGTGGGCTTTCTGGTTCTCCGGACCCTAACCCTAACCCTAACCCTAGAAGTTGCCGACCGCGGTTTCCGGCCACGGCCCCCCCGGGGTTCTGGCTAGGAAAGCTGGGGAAGGAGCCATGTCGGTGCAGTGTCGTGCTCCTCTTGGCAGGCCTTTGCAATCCCAATTATCCCTCGAGCTGTGGGCTTTCTGGTTCTCCGGACCCTAACCCTAACCCTAACCCTAGAAGTTGCCGACCGCGGTTTCCGGCCACGGCCCCCCCTGGGTTCTGGCTAGGAAAGCAGGGGAAGGAGCCACGTCTCTGCAGTGTCGTGCTCCTCTTGGCAGGCCTTTGCAATCCCAATTATCCCTGGAGCTGTGGGCTTTCTGGTTCTCCGGACCCTAACCCTAACCCTAACCCTAGAAGTTGCCGACCGCGGTTTCCGGCCACGGCCCCCCCTGGGTTCTGGCTAGGAAAGCAGGGGAAGGAGCCACGTCTCTGCAGTGTCGTGCTCCTCTTGGCAGGCCTTTGCAATCCCAATTATCCCTGGAGCTGTGGGCTTTCTGGTTCTCCGGACCCTAACCCTAACCCTAACCCTAGAAGTTGCCGACCGCGGTTTCCGGCCACGGCCCCCCCTGGGTTCTGGCTAGGAAAGCTGGGGAAGGAGCCATGTCGGTGCAGTGTCGTGCTCCTCTTGGCAGGCCTTTGCAATCCCAATTATCCCTGGAGCTGTGGGCTTTCTGGTTCTCCGGACCCTAACCCTAACCCTAACCCTAGAAGTTGCCGACCGCGGTTTCCGGCCACGGCCCCTCCCGGGTTCTAGCTAGGAAAGCAGGGGAAGGAGCCATGTCAGTGCAGTGTCGTGCTCCTCTTGGCAGGCCTTTGCAATCCCAATTATCCCTGGAGCTGTGGGCTTTCTGGTTCTCCGGACCCTAACCCTAACCCTAACCCTAGAAGTTGCCGACCGCGGTTTCCGGCCACGGCCCCCCCTGGGTTCTGGCTAGGAAAGCAGGGGAAGGAGCCATGTCTGTGCAGTGTCGTGCTCCTCTTGGCAGGCCTTTGCAATCCCAATTATCCCTGGAGCTGTGGGCTTTCTGGTTCTCCGGACCCTAACCCTAACCCTAACCCTAGAAGTTGCCGACCGCGGTTTCCGGCCACGGCCCCCCCTGGGTTCTGGCTAGGAAAGCTGGGGAAGGAGCCATGTCGGTGCAGTGTCGTGCTCCTCTTGGCAGGCCTTTGCAATCCCAATTATCCCTGGAGCTGTGGGCTTTCTGGTTCTCCGGACCCTAACCCTAACCCTAACCCTAGAAGTTGCCGACCGCGGTTTCCGGCCACGGCCCCTCCCGGGTTCTAGCTAGGAAAGCAGGGGAAGGAGCCATGTCTGTGCAGTGTCGTGCTCCTCTTGGCAGGCCTTTGCAATCCCAATTATCCCTGGAGCTGTGGGCTTTCTGGTTCTCCGGACCCTAACCCTAACCCTAACCCTAGAAGTTGCCGACCACGGTTTCCGGCCACGGCCCCCCCTGGGTTCTGGCTAGGAAAGCAGGGGAAGGAGCCATGTCTGTGCAGTGTCGTGCTCCTCTTGGCAGGCCTTTGCAATCCCAATTATCCCTGGAGCTGTGGGCTTTCTGGTTCTCCGGACCCTAACCCTAACCCTAACCCTAGAAGTTGCCGACCGCGGTTTCCGGCCACGGCCCCGCCTGGGTTCTGGCTAGGAAAGCTGGGGAAGGAGCCATGTCGGTGCAGTGTCGTGCTCCTCTTGGCAGGCCTTTGCAATCCCAATTATCCCTGGAGCTGTGGGCTTTCTGGTTCTCCGGACCCTAACCCTAACCCTAACCCTAACCCTAGAAGTTGCCGACCGCGGTTTCCGGCCACGGCCCCCCCTGGGTTCTGGCTAGGAAAGCAGGGGAAGGAGCCATGTCGGTGCAGTGTCGTGCTCCTCTTGGCAGGCCTTTGCAATCCCAATTATCCCTGGAGCTGTGGGCTTTCTGGTTCTCCGGACCCTAACCCTAACCCTAGAAGTTGCCGACCGCGGTTTCCGGCCACGGCCCCCCCTGGGTTCTGGCTAGGAAAGCAGGGGAAGGAGCCATGTCGGTGCAGTGTCGTGCTCCTCTTGGCAGGCCTTTGCAATCCCAATTATCCCTGGAGCTGTGGGCTTTCTGGTTCTCCGGACCCTAACCCTAACCCTAACCCTAGAAGTTGCCGACCGCGGTTTCCGGCCACGGCCCCCCCTGGGTTCTGGCTAGGAAAGCTGGGGAAGGAGCCATGTCTGTGCAGTGTCGTGCTCCTCTTGGCAGGCCTTTGCAATCCCAATTATCCCTGGAGCTGTGGGCTTTCTGGTTCTCCGGACCCTAACCCTAACCCTAACCCTAGAAGTTGCCGACCGTGGTTTCCGGCCACGGCCCCCCCTGGGTTCTGGCTAGGAAAGCAGGGGAAGGAGCCATGTCTGTGCAGTGTCGTGCTCCTCTTGGCAGGCCTTTGCAATCCCAATTATCCCTGGAGCTGTGGGCTTTCTGGTTCTCCGGACCCTAACCCTAACCCTAACCCTAGAAGTTGCCGACCACGGTTTCCGGCCACGGCCCCCCCTGGGTTCTGGCTAGGAAAGCTGGGGAAGGAGCCATGTCTGTGCAGTGTCGTGCTCCTCTTGGCAGGCCTTTGCAATCCCAATTATCCCTGGAGCTGTGGGCTTTCTGGTTCTCCGGACCCTAACCCTAACCCTAACCCTAGAAGTTGCCGACCGCGGTTTCCGGCCACGGCCCCCCCTGGGTTCTGGCTAGGAAAGCAGGGGAAGGAGCCATGTCGGTGCAGTGTCGTGCTCCTCTTGGCAGGCCTTTGCAATCCCAATTATCCCTGGAGCTGTGGGCTTTCTGGTTCTCCGGACCCTAACCCTAACCCTAACCCTAGAAGTTGCCGACCGCGGTTTCCGGCCACGGCCCCCCCTGGGTTCTGGCTAGGAAAGCAGGGGAAGGAGCCATGTCGGTGCAGTGTCGTGCTCCTCTTGGCAGGCCTTTGCAATCCCAATTATCCCTGGAGCTGTGGGCTTTCTGGTTCTCCGGACCCTAACCCTAACCCTAGAAGTTGCCGACCGCGGTTTCCGGCCACGGCCCCCCCTGGGTTCTGGCTAGGAAAGCAGGGGAAGGAGCCATGTCGGTGCAGTGTCGTGCTCCTCTTGGCAGGCCTTTGCAATCCCAATTATCCCTGGAGCTGTGGGCTTTCTGGTTCTCCGGACCCTAACCCTAACCCTAACCCTAGAAGTTGCCGACCGCGGTTTCCGGCCACGGCCCCCCCTGGGTTCTGGCTAGGAAAGCTGGGGAAGGAGCCATGTCTGTGCAGTGTCGTGCTCCTCTTGGCAGGCCTTTGCAATCCCAATTATCCCTGGAGCTGTGGGCTTTCTGGTTCTCCGGACCCTAACCCTAACCCTAACCCTAGAAGTTGCCGACCGTGGTTTCCGGCCACGGCCCCCCCTGGGTTCTGGCTAGGAAAGCAGGGGAAGGAGCCATGTCTGTGCAGTGTCGTGCTCCTCTTGGCAGGCCTTTGCAATCCCAATTATCCCTGGAGCTGTGGGCTTTCTGGTTCTCCGGACCCTAACCCTAACCCTAACCCTAGAAGTTGCCGACCACGGTTTCCGGCCACGGCCCCCCCTGGGTTCTGGCTAGGAAAGCTGGGGAAGGAGCCATGTCTGTGCAGTGTCGTGCTCCTCTTGGCAGGCCTTTGCAATCCCAATTATCCCTGGAGCTGTGGGCTTTCTGGTTCTCCGGACCCTAACCCTAACCCTAACCCTAGAAGTTGCTGACCGCGGTTTCTGGCCACGGCCCCCCCTGGGTTCTGGCTAGGAAAGCAGGGGAAGGAGCCATGTCGGTGCAGTGTCGTGCTCCTCTTGGCAGGCCTTTGCAATCCCAATTATCCCTGGAGCTGTGGGCTTTCTGGTTCTCTGCACCCTAACCCTAACCCTAACCCTAGAAGTTGCCGACCGCGGTTTCCGGCCACGGCTCCCCCTGGGTTCTGGCTCGGAAATCAGGGGAAGGAGCCATGTCTGTGCAGTGTCGTGCTCCTTTTGGCAGGCCTTTGCAATCCCAATTATCCCTGGAGCTGTGGGCTTTCTGGTTCTCCGGACCCTAACCCTAACCCTAACCCTAGAAGTTGCCGACCGCGGTTTCCGGCCATGGCCCCCCCTGGGTTCTGGCTAGGAAAGCAGGGGAAGGAGCCATGTCGGTGCAGTGTCATGCTCCTCTTGGCAGGCCTTTGCAATCCCAATTATCCCTGGAGCTGTGGGCTTTCTGGTTCTCCGGACCCTAACCCTAACCCTAACCCTAGAAGTTGCCGACCGCGGTTTCCGGCCACGGCCTCCCCCGGGTTCTGGCTAGGAAAGCAGGGGAAGGAGCCATGTCTGTGCAGTGTTGTGCTCCTCTTTGCAGGCCTTTGCAATCCCAATTATCCCTGGAGCTGTGGGCTTTCTGGTTCTCCGGACCCTAAACCTAACCCTAACCCTAGAAGTTGCCGACCGCGGTTTCCGGCCACGGCCCCCCCTGGGTTCTGGCTAGGAAAGCCGGGGAAGGAGCCATGTCGGTGCAGTGTCGTGCTCCTCTTGGCAGGCCTTTGCAATCCCAATTATCCCTGGAGCTGTGGGCTTTCTGGTTCTCCGGACCCTAACCCTAACCCTAACCCTAGAAGTTGCCGACCGCGGTTTCCGGCCACGGCCCCCCCTGGGTTCTGGCTAGGAAAGCTGGGGAAGGAGCCATGTCGGTGCAGTGTCGTGCTCCTCTTGGCAGGCCTTTGCAATCCCAATTATCCCTGGAGCTGTGGGCTTTCTGGTTCTCCGGACCCTAACCCTAACCCTAACCCTAGAAGTTGCCAACCGCAGTTTCCGGCCACGGCCCCCCCTGGGTTCTGGCTAGGAAAGCAGGGGAAGGAGCCATGTCTGTGCAGTGTCGTGCTGCTTTTGGCAGGCCTTTCAATCCCAATTATCCGTGGAGCTGTGGGCTTTCTGGTTCTCTGGACCCTAACCCTAACCCTAACCCTAGAAGTTGCCGACCGTGGATTCCGGCCACGGCCCCCCCTGGGTTCTGGCTAGGAAAGCAGGGGAAGGAGCCATGTCTGTGCAGTGTCGTGCTCCTCTTGGCAGGCCTTTGCAATCCCAATTATCCCTGGAGCTGTGGGCTTTCTGGTTCTCCGGACCCTAACCCTAACCCTAACCCTAGAAGTTGCCGACCGCGGTTTCCGGCCACGGCCCCCCCTGGGTTCTGGCTAGGAAAGCAGGGGAAGGAGCCATGTCTGTGCAGTGTCGTGCTCCTCTTGGCAGGCCTTTGCAATCCCAATTATCCCTGGAGCTGTGGGCTTTCTGGTTCTCCGGACCCTAACCCTAACCCTAACCCTAGAAGTTGCCGACCGCGGTTTCCGGCCACGGCCCCCCCCGGGTTCTGGCTAGGAAAGCAGGGGAAGGAGCCATGTCTGTGCAGTGTCGTGCTCCTCTTGGCAGGCCTTTGCAATCCCAATTATCCCTGGAGCTGTGGGCTTTCTGGTTCTCCGGACCCTAACCCTAACCCTAACCCTAGAAGTTGCCGACCGCGGTTTCCGGCCACGGCCCCCCCTGGGTTCTGGCTAGGAAAGCAGGGGAAGGAGCCATGTCTGTGCAGTGTCGTGCTCCTCTTGGCAGGCCTTTGCAATCCCAATTATCCCTGGAGCTGTGGGCTTTCTGGTTCTCCGGACCCTAACCCTAACCCTAACCCTAGAAGTTGCCGACCGTGGATTCCGGCCACGGCCCCCCCTGGGTTCTGGCTAGGAAAGCTGGGGAAGGAGCCATGTCTGTGCAGTGTCGTGCTCCTCTTGGCAGGCCTTTGCAATCCCAATTATCCCTGGAGCTGTGGGCTTTCTGGTTCTCCGGACCCTAACCCTAACCCTAACCCTAGAAGTTGCCGACCGCGGTTTCTGGGCATGGCCCCGCCTGGGTTCTGGCTAGGAAAGCTGGGGAAGGAGCCATGTCGGTGCAGTGTCGTGCTCCTCTTGGCAGGCCTTTGCAATCCCAATCATCCCTGGAGCTGTGGGCTTTCTGGTTCTCCGGACCCTAACCCTAACCCTAACCCTAGAAGTTGCCGACCGCGGTTTCCGGCCACGGCCCCCCCCGGGTTCTGGCTAGGAAAGCAGGGGAAGGAGCCATGTCTGTGCAGTGTCGTGCTCCTCTTGGCAGGCCTTTGCAATCCCAATTATCCCTGGAGCTGTGGGCTTTCTGGTTCTCCGGACCCTAACCCTAACCCTAACCCTAGAAGTTGCCGACCACGGTTTCCGGCCACGGCCCCCCCTGGGTTCTGGCTAGGAAAGCAGGGGAAGGAGCCATGTCTGTGCAGTGTCGTGCTCCTCTTGGCAGGCCTTTGCAATCCCAATTATCCCTGGAGCTGTGGGCTTTCTGGTTCTCCGGACCCTAACCCTAACCCTAACCCTAGAAGTTGCCGACCGCGGTTTCCGGCCACGGCCCCGCCTGGGTTCTGGCTAGGAAAGCTGGGGAAGGAGCCATGTCGGTGCAGTGTCGTGCTCCTCTTGGCAGGCCTTTGCAATCCCAATTATCCCTGGAGCTGTGGGCTTTCTGGTTCTCCGGACCCTAACCCTAACCCTAACCCTAGAAGTTGCTGACCGCGGTTTCCGGCCACGGCCCCCCCCGGGTTCTGGCTAGGAAAGCAGGGGAAGGAGCCATGTCGGTGCAGTGTCGTGCTCCTCTTGGCAGGCCTTTGCAATCCCAATTATCCCTGGAGCTGTGGGCTTTCTGGTTCTCCGGACCCTAACCCTAACCCTAACCCTAGAAGTTGCCGACCGCGGTTTCCGGCCACGGCCCCCCCTGGGTTCTGGCTAGGAAAGCAGGGGAAGGAGCCATGTCTGTGCAGTGTCGTGCTCCTCTTGGCAGGCCTTTGCAATCCCAATTATCCCTGGAGCTGTGGGCTTTCTGGTTCTCCGGACCCTAACCCTAACCCTAACCCTAGAAGTTGCCGACCGCGGTTTCCGGCCACGGCCCCCCCTGGGTTCTGGCTAGGAAAGCAGGGGAAGGAGCCATGTCGGTGCAGTGTCGTGCTCCTCTTGGCAGGCCTTTGCAATCCCAATTATCCCTGGAGCTGTGGGCTTTCTGGTTCTCCGGACCCTAACCCTAACCCTAACCCTAGAAGTTGCCGACCGCGGTTTCCGGCCACGGCCCCCCCTGGGTTCTGGCTAGGAAAGCAGGGGAAGGAGCCATGTCGGTGCAGTGTCGTGCTCCTCTTGGCAGGCCTTTGCAATCCCAATTATCCCTGGAGCTGTGGGCTTTCTGGTTCTCCGGACCCTAACCCTAACCCTAACCCTAGAAGTTGCCGACCGCGGTTTCCGGCCACGGCCCCCCCTGGGTTCTGGCTAGGAAAGCTGGGGAAGGAGCCATGTCTGTGCAGTGTCGTGCTCCTCTTGGCAGGCCTTTGCAATCCCAATTATCCCTGGAGCTGTGGGCTTTCTGGTTCTCCGGACCCTAACCCTAACCCTAACCCTAGAAGTTGCCGACCGCGGTTTCCGGCCACGGCCCCCCCTGGGTTCTGGCTAGGAAAGCAGGGGAAGGAGCCATGTCTGTGCAGTGTCGTGCTCCTCTTGGCAGGCCTTTGCAATCCCAATTATCCCTGGAGCTGTGGGCTTTCTGGTTCTCCGGACCCTAACCCTAACCCTAACCCTAGAAGTTGCCGACCACGGTTTCCGGCCACGGCCCCCCCTGGGTTCTGGCTAGGAAAGCTGGGGAAGGAGCCATGTCTGTGCAGTGTCGTGCTCCTCTTGGCAGGCCTTTGCAATCCCAATTATCCCTGGAGCTGTGGGCTTTCTGGTTCTCCGGACCCTAACCCTAACCCTAACCCTAGAAGTTGCTGACCGCGGTTTCTGGCCACGGCCCCCCCTGGGTTCTGGCTAGGAAAGCAGGGGAAGGAGCCATGTCGGTGCAGTGTCGTGCTCCTCTTGGCAGGCCTTTGCAATCCCAATTATCCCTGGAGCTGTGGGCTTTCTGGTTCTCTGCACCCTAACCCTAACCCTAACCCTAGAAGTTGCCGACCGCGGTTTCCGGCCACGGCTCCCCCTGGGTTCTGGCTCGGAAATCAGGGGAAGGAGCCATGTCTGTGCAGTGTCGTGCTCCTTTTGGCAGGCCTTTGCAATCCCAATTATCCCTGGAGCTGTGGGCTTTCTGGTTCTCCGGACCCTAACCCTAACCCTAACCCTAGAAGTTGCCGACCGCGGTTTCCGGCCATGGCCCCCCCTGGGTTCTGGCTAGGAAAGCAGGGGAAGGAGCCATGTCGGTGCAGTGTCATGCTCCTCTTGGCAGGCCTTTGCAATCCCAATTATCCCTGGAGCTGTGGGCTTTCTGGTTCTCCGGACCCTAACCCTAACCCTAACCCTAGAAGTTGCCGACCGTGGATTCCGGCCACGGCCCCCCCTGGGTTCTGGCTAGGAAAGCAGGGGAAGGAGCCATGTCTGTGCAGTGTCGTGCTGCTTTTGGCAGGCCTTTCAATCCCAATTATCCGTGGAGCTGTGGGCTTTCTGGTTCTCTGGACCCTAACCCTAACCCTAACCCTAGAAGTTGCCGACCGTGGATTCCGGCCACGGCCCCCCCTGGGTTCTGGCTAGGAAAGCAGGGGAAGGAGCCATGTCTGTGCAGTGTCGTGCTCCTCTTGGCAGGCCTTTGCAATCCCAATTATCCCTGGAGCTGTGGGCTTTCTGGTTCTCCGGACCCTAACCCTAACCCTAACCCTAGAAGTTGCCGACCGCGGTTTCCGGCCACGGCCCCCCCTGGGTTCTGGCTAGGAAAGCAGGGGAAGGAGCCATGTCTGTGCAGTGTCGTGCTCCTCTTGGCAGGCCTTTGCAATCCCAATTATCCCTGGAGCTGTGGGCTTTCTGGTTCTCCGGACCCTAACCCTAACCCTAACCCTAGAAGTTGCCGACCGCGGTTTCCGGCCACGGCCCCCCCCGGGTTCTGGCTAGGAAAGCTGGGGAAGGAGCCATGTCTGTGCAGTGTCGTGCTCCTCTTGGCAGGCCTTTGCAATCCCAATTATCCCTGGAGCTGTGGGCTTTCTGGTTCTCCGGACCCTAACCCTAACCCTAACCCTAGAAGTTGCCGACCGCGGTTTCCGGCCACGGCCCCCCCTGGGTTCTGGCTAGGAAAGCAGGGGAAGGAGCCATGTCTGTGCAGTGTCGTGCTCCTCTTGGCAGGCCTTTGCAATCCCAATTATCCCTGGAGCTGTGGGCTTTCTGGTTCTCCGGACCCTAACCCTAACCCTAACCCTAGAAGTTGCCGACCGTGGATTCCGGCCACGGCCCCCCCTGGGTTCTGGCTAGGAAAGCAGGGGAAGGAGCCATGTCTGTGCAGTGTCGTGCTCCTCTTGGCAGGCCTTTGCAATCCCAATTATCCCTGGAGCTGTGGGCTTTCTGGTTCTCCGGACCCTAACCCTAACCCTAACCCTAGAAGTTGCCGACCGCGGTTTCTGGGCATGGCCCCGCCTGGGTTCTGGCTAGGAAAGCTGGGGAAGGAGCCATGTCGGTGCAGTGTCGTGCTCCTCTTGGCAGGCCTTTGCAATCCCAATTATCCCTGGAGCTGTGGGCTTTCTGGTTCTCCGGACCCTAACCCTAACCCTAACCCTAGAAGTTGCCGACCGCGGTTTCCGGCCACGGCCCCCCCCGGGTTCTGGCTAGGAAAGCAGGGGAAGGAGCCATGTCTGTACAGTGTCGTGCTCCTCTTGGCAGGCCTTTGCAATCCCAATTATCCCTGGAGCTGTGGGCTTTCTGGTTCTCCGGACCCTAACCCTAACCCTAACCCTAGAAGTTGCCGACAGCGGTTTTCGGCCACGGCCCCCCCTGGGTTCTGGCTAGGAAAGCAGGGGAAGGAGCCATGTCTGTGCAGTGTCGTGCTCCTCTTGGCAGGCCTTTGCAATCCCAATCATCCCTGGAGCTGTGGGCTATCTGGTTCTCCGGACCCTAACCCTAACCCTAACCCTAGAAGTTGCCGACCGCGGTTTCCGGCCACGGCCCCCCCCGGGTTCTGGCTAGGAAAGCTGGGGAAGGAGCCATGTCTGTGCAGTGTCGTGCTCCTCTTGGCAGGCCTTTGCAATCCCAATTATCCCTGGAGCTGTGGGCTTTCTGGTTCTCCGGACCCTAACCCTAACCCTAACCCTAGAAGTTGCCGACCGTGGATTCCGGCCACGGCCCCCCCTGGGTTCTGGCTAGGAAAGCAGGGGAAGGAGCCATGTCTGTGCAGTGTCGTGCTCCTCTTGGCAGGCCTTTGCAATCCCAATTATCCCTGGAGCTGTGGGCTTTCTGGTTCTCCGGACCCTAACCCTAACCCTAACCCTAGAAGTTGCCGACCGCGGTTTCCGGCCACGGCCCCCCCGGGTTTCTGGCTAGGAAAGCTGGGGAAGGAGCCATGTCTGTGCAGTGTCGTGCTCCTCTTGGCAGGCCTTTGCAATCCCAATTATCCCTGGAGCTGTGGGCTTTCTGGTTCTCCGGACCCTAACCCTAACCCTAACCCTAGAAGTTGCCGACCGCGGTTTCCGGCCACGGCCCCCCTGGGTTCTGGCTAGGAAAGCAGGGGAAGGAGCCATGTCGGTGCAGTGTCGTGCTCCTCTTGGCAGGCCTTTGCAATCCCAATTATCCCTGGAGCTGTGGGCTTTCTGGTTCTCCGGACCCTAACCCTAACCCTAACCCTAGAAGTTGCCGACCACGGTTTCCGGCCACGGCCCCCCCTGGGTTCTGGCTAGGAAAGCTGGGGAAGGAGCCATGTCGGTGCAGTGTCGTGCTCCTCTTGGCAGGCCTTTGCAATCCCAATTATCCCTGGAGCTGTGGGCTTTCTGGTTCTCCGGACCCTAACCCTAACCCTAACCCTAGAAGTTGCCGACCGTGGATTCCGGCCACGGCCCCCCCTGGGTTCTGGCTAGGAAAGCCGTGGAAGGAGCCATGTCTGTGCAGTGTCGTGCTCCTCTTGGCAGGCCTTTGCAATCCCAATTATCCCTGGAGCTGTGGGCTTTCTGGTTCTCCGGACCCTAACCCTAACCCTAACCCTAGAAGTTGCCGACCGCGGTTTCTGGGCATGGCCCCCCCTGGGTTCTGGCTAGGAAAGCTGGGGAAGGAGCCATGTCTGTGCAGTGTCATGCTCCTCTTGGCAGGCCTTTGCAATCCCAATTATCCCTGGAGCTGTGGGCTTTCTGGTTCTCCGGACCCTAACCCTAACCCTAACCCTAGAAGTTGCCGACCGCGGTTTCCGGCCACGGCCCCCCCTGGGTTCTGGCTAGGAAAGCAGGGGAAGGAGCCATGTCTGTGCAGTGTCGTGCTCCTCTTGGCAGGCCTTTGCAATCCCAATTATCCCTGGAGCTGTGGGCTTTCTGGTTCTCCGCACCCTAACCCTAACCCTAACCCTAGAAGTTGCCGACCGCGGTTTCCGGCCACGGCCCCCCCTGGGTTCTGGCTAGGAAAGCAGGGGAAGGAGCCATGTCGGTGCAGTGTCGTGCTCCTCTTGGCAGGCCTTTGCAATCCCAATTATCCCTGGAGCTGTGGGCTTTCTGGTTCTCCGGACCCTAACCCTAACCCTAACCCTAGAAGTTGCCGACCGCGGTTTCTGGGCATGGCCCCCCCTGGGTTCTGGCTAGGAAAGCTGGGGAAGGAGCCATGTCGGTGCAGTGTCGTGCTCCTCTTGGCAGGCCTTTGCAATCCCAATTATCCCTGGAGCTGTGGGCTTTCTGGTTCTCCGGACCCTAACCCTAACCCTAACCCTAGAAGTTGCCGACCGCGGTTTCCGGCCACGGCCCCCCCTGGGTTCTGGCTAGGAAAGCAGGGGAAGGAGCCATGTCTGTGCAGTGTCGTGCTCCTTTTGGCAGGCCTTTCAATCCCAATTATCCGTGGAGCTGTGGGCTTTCTGGTTCTCCGGACCCTAACCCTAACCCTAACCCTAGAAGTTGCCGACCGTGGATTCCGGCCACGGCCCCCCCTGGGTTCTGGCTAGGAAAGCTGGGGAAGGAGCCATGTCGGTGCAGTGTCGTGCTCCTCTTGGCAGGCCTTTGCAATCCCAATTATCCCTGGAGCTGTGGGCTTTCTGGTTCTCCGGACCCTAACCCTAACCCTAACCCTAGAAGTTGCCGACCGCGGTTTCTGGGCATGGCCCCCCCTGGGTTCTGGCTAGGAAAGCCGGGGAAGGAGCCATGTCGGTGCAGTGTCGTGCTCCTCTTGGCAGGCCTTTGCAATCCCAATTATCCCTGGAGCTGTGGGCTTTCTGGTTCTCCAGACCCTAACCCTAACCCTAACCCTAGAAGTTGCCGACCGCGGTTTCCGGCCACGGCCCCCCCTGGGTTCTGGCTAGGAAAGCAGGGGAAGGAGCCATGTCTGTGCAGTGTCGTGCTCCTTTTGACAGGCCTTTCAATCCCAATTATCCGTGGAGCTGTGGGCTTTCTGGTTCTCCGGACCCTAACCCTAACCCTAACCCTAGAAGTTGCCGACCGTGGATTCCGGCCACGGCCCCCCCTGGGTTCTGGCTAGGAAAGCAGGGGAAGGAGCCATGTCTGTGCAGTGTCGGGCTCCTCTTGGCAGGCCTTTGCAATCCCAATTATCCCTGGAGCTGTGGGCTTTCTGGTTCTCCGGACCCTAACCCTAACCCTAACCCTAGAAGTTGCCGACCGCGGTTTCTGGGCATGGCCCCCCCTGGGTTCTGGCTAGGAAAGCTGGGGAAGGAGCCATGTCTGTGCAGTGTCATGCTCCTCTTGGCAGGCCTTTGCAATCCCAATTATCCCTGGAGCTGTGGGCTTTCTGGTTCTCCGGACCCTAACCCTAACCCTAACCCTAGAAGTTGCCGACCGCGGTTTCCGGCCACGGCCCCCCCTGGGTTCTGGCTAGGAAAGCAGGGGAAGGAGCCATGTCTGTGCAGTGTCGTGCTCCTCTTGGCAGGCCTTTGCAATCCCAATTATCCCTGGAGCTGTGGGCTTTCTGGTTCTCCGGACCCTAACCCTAACCCTAACCCTAGAAGTTGCCGACCGCGGTTTCCGGCCACGGCCCCCCCTGGGTTCTGGCTAGGAAAGCAGGGGAAGGAGCCATGTCGGTGCAGTGTCGTGCTCCTCTTGGCAGGCCTTTGCAATCCCAATTATCCCTGGAGCTGTGGGCTTTCTGGTTCTCCGGACCCTAACCCTAACCCTAACCCTAGAAGTTGCCGACCGCGGTTTCTGGGCATGGCCCCCCCTGGGTTCTGGCTAGGAAAGCCGGGGAAGGAGCCATGTCTGTGCAGTGTCGTGCTCCTCTTGGCAGGCCTTTGCAATCCCAATTATCCCTGGAGCTGTGGGCTTTCTGGTTCTCCGGACCCTAACCCTAACCCTAACCCTAGAAGTTGCCGACCGCGGTTTCTGGGCATGGCCCCCCCTGGGTTCTGGCTAGGAAAGCTGGGGAAGGAGCCATGTCTGTGCAGTGTCATGCTCCTCTTGGCAGGCCTTTGCAATCCCAATTATCCCTGGAGCTGTGGGCTTTCTGGTTCTCCGGACCCTAACCCTAACCCTAACCCTAGAAGTTGCCGACCGCGGTTTCCGGCCACGGCCCCCCCTGGGTTCTGGCTAGGAAAGCAGGGGAAGGAGCCATGTCTGTGCAGTGTCGTGCTCCTCTTGGCAGGCCTTTGCAATCCCAATTATCCCTGGAGCTGTGGGCTTTCTGGTTCTCCGGACCCTAACCCTAACCCTAACCCTAGAAGTTGCCGACCGCGGTTTCCGGCCACGGCCCCCCCTGGGTTCTGGCTAGGAAAGCAGGGGAAGGAGCCATGTCGGTGCAGTGTCGTGCTCCTCTTGGCAGGCCTTTGCAATCCCAATTATCCCTGGAGCTGTGGGCTTTCTGGTTCTCCGGACCCTAACCCTAACCCTAACCCTAGAAGTTGCCGACCGCGGTTTCCGGCCACGGCCCCCCCTGGGTTCTGGCTAGGAAAGCAGGGGAAGGAGCCATGTCTGTGCAGTGTCGTGCTCCTCTTGGCAGGCCTTTGCAATCCCAATTATCCCTGGAGCTGTGGGCTTTCTGGTTCTCCGGACCCTAACCCTAACCCTAACCCTAGAAGTTGCCGACCGCGGTTTCCGGCCACGGCCCCCCCTGGGTTCTGGCTAGGAAAGCAGGGGAAGGAGCCATGTCGGTGCAGTGTCGTGCTCCTCTTGGCAGGCCTTTGCAATCCCAATTATCCCTGGAGCTGTGGGCTTTCTGGTTCTCCGGACCCTAACCCTAACCCTAACCCTAGAATTTGCCGACCACGGTTTCCGGCCACGGCCCCCCCTGGGTTCTGGCTAGGAAAGCTGGGGAAGGAGCCATGTCTGTGCAGTGTCGTGCTCCTCTTGGCAGGCCTTTGCAATCCCAATTATCCCTGGAGCTGTGGGCTTTCTGGTTCTCCGGACCCTAACCCTAACCCTAACCCTAGAAGTTGCCGACCGCGGTTTCTGGGCATGGCCCCCCCTGGGTTCTGGCTAGGAAAGCCGTGGAAGGAGCCATGTCGGTGCAGTGTCGTGCTCCTCTTGGCAGGCCTTTGCAATCCCAATTATCCCTGGAGCTGTGGGCTTTCTGGTTCTCCGGACCCTAAACCTAACTCTAACCCTAGAAGTTGCCGACCGTGGTTTCCGGCCACGGCCCCCCCTGGGTTCTGGCTAGGAAAGCTGGGGAAGGAGCCATGTCGGTGCAGTGTCGTGCTCCTCTTGGCAGGCCTTTGCAATCCCAATTATCCCTGGAGCTGTGGGCTTTCTGGTTCTCCGGACCCTAACCCTAACCCTAACCCTAGAAGTTGCCGACCGCGGTTTCCGGCCACGGGCCCCCCTGGGTTCTGGCTAGGAAAGCAGGGGAAGGAGCCATGTCGGTGCAGTGTCGTGCTCCTCTTGGCAGGCCTTTGCAATCCCAATTATCCCTGGAGCTGTGGGCTTTCTGGTTCTCCGGACCCTAACCCTAACCCTAACCCTAGAAGTTGCCGACCGCGGTTTCTGGGCATGGCCCCCCCTGGGTTCTGGCTAGGAAAGCCGGGGAAGGAGCCATATCTGTGCAGTGTCGTGCTCCTCTTGGCAGGCCTTTGCAATCCCAATTATCCCTGGAGCTGTGGGCTTTCTGGTTCTCCGGACCCTAACCCTAACCCTAACCCTAGAGTTGCCGACCACGGTTTCCGGCCACGGCCCCCCCTGGGTTCTGGCTAGGAAAGCTGGGGAAGGAGCCATGTCTGTGCAGTGTCATGCTCCTCTTGGCAGGCCTTTGCAATCCCAATTATCCCTGGAGCTGTGGGCTTTCTGGTTCTCCGGACCCTAACCCTAACCCTAACCCTAGAAGGTGCCGACCGCGGTTTCCGGCCACGGCCCCCCCTGGGTTCTGGCTAGGAAAGCAGGGGAAGGAGCCATGTCTGTGCAGTGTCGTGCTCCTTTTGGCAGGCCTTTCAATCCCAATTATCCGTGGAATTGTGGGCTTTCTGGTTCTCCGGACCCTAACCCTAACCCTAACCCTAGAAGTTGCCGACCGTGGATTCCGGCCACGGCCCCCCCTGGGTTCTGGCTAGGAAAGCAGGGGAAGGAGCCATGTCTGTGCAGTGTCGTGCTCCTCTTGGCAGGCCTTTGCAATCCCAATTATCCCTGGAGCTGTGGGCTTTCTGGTTCTCCGGACCCTAACCCTAACCCTAACCCTAGAAGTTGCCGACCGCGGTTTCTGGGCATGGCCCCCCCTGGGTTCTGGCTAGGAAAGCTGGGGAAGGAGCCATGTCTGTGCAGTGTCATGCTCCTCTTGGCAGGCCTTTGCAATCCCAATTATCCCTGGAGCTGTGGGCTTTCTGGTTCTCCAGACCCTAACCCTAACCCTAACCCTAGAAGTTGCCGACCGCGGTTTCCGGCCACGGCCCCCCCTGGGTTCTGGCTAGGAAAGCAGGGGAAGGAGCCATGTCTGTGCAGTGTCGTGCTCCTCTTGGCAGGCCTTTGCAATCCCAATTATCCCTGGAGCTGTGGGCTTTCTGGTTCTCCGGACCCTAACCCTAACCCTAACCCTAGAAGTTGCCGACCGCGGTTTCCGGCCACGGCCCCCCCTGGGTTCTGGCTAGGAAAGCAGGGGAAGGAGCCATGTCGGTGCAGTGTCGTGCTCCTCTTGGCAGGCCTTTGCAATCCCAATTATCCCTGGAGCTGTGGGCTTTCTGGTTCTCCGGACCCTAACCCTAACCCTAACCCTAGAAGTTGCCGACCACGGTTTCCGGCCACGGCCCCCCCTGGGTTCTGGCTAGGAAAGCTGGGGAAGGAGCCATGTCTGTGCAGTGTCGTGCTCCTCTTGGCAGGCCTTTGCAATCCCAATTATCCCTGGAGCTGTGGGCTTTCTGGTTCTCCGGACCCTAACCCTAACCCTAACCCTAGAAGTTGCCGACCGCGGTTTCCGGCCACGGCCCCCCCTGGGTTCTGGCTAGGAAAGCAGGGGAAGGAGCCATGTCTGTGCAGTGTCGTGCTCCTCTTGGCAGGCCTTTGCAATCCCAATTATCCCTGGAGCTGTGGGCTTTCTGGTTCTCCGGACCCTAACCCTAACCCTAACCCTAGAAGTTGCCGACCGCGGTTTCCGGCCACGGCCCCCCCTGGGTTCTGGCTAGGAAAGCTGGGGAAGGAGCCATGTCTGTGCAGTGTCGTGCTCCTCTTGGCAGGCCTTTGCAATCCCAATTATCCCTGGAGCTGTGGGCTTTCTGGTTCTCCGGACCCTAACCCTAACCCTAACCCTAGAAGTGGCCGACCGCGGTTTCTGGGCATGGCCCCCCCTGGGTTCTGGCTAGGAAAGCCGGGGAAGGAGCCATGTCGGTGCAGTGCCGTGCTCCTCTTGGCAGGCCTTTGCAATCCCAATTATCCCTGGAGCTGTGGGCTTTCTGGTTCTCCGGACCCTAAACCTAACCCTAACCCTAGAAGTTGCCGACCGCGGTTTCCGGCCACGGCCCCCCCTGGGTTCTGGCTAGGAAAGCAGGGGAAGGAGCCATGTCTGTGCAGTGTCGTGCTCCTTTTGGCAGCCCTTTCAATCCCAATTATCCCTGGAGCTGTGGGCTTTCTGGTTCTCCGGACCCTAACCCTAACCCTAACCCTAGAAGTTGCCGACCGCGGTTTCTGGGCATGGCCCCCCCTGGGTTCTGGCTAGGAAAGCTGGGGAAGGAGCCATGTCTGTGCAGTGTCGTGCTCCTCTTGGCAGGCCTTTGCAATCCCAATTATCCCTGGAGCTGTGGGCTTTCTGGTTCTCCGGACCCTAACCCTAACCCTAACCCTAGAAGTTGCCGACCGCGGTTTCTGGGCATGGCCCCCCCTGGGTTCTGGCTAGGAAAGCTGGGGAAGGAGCCATGTCGGTGCAGTGTCGTGCTCCTCTTGGCAGGCCTTTGCAATCCCAATTATCCCTGGAGCTGTGGGCTTTCTGGTTCTCCGGACCCTAACCCTAACCCTAACCCTAGAAGTTGCCGACCGCGGTTTCCGGCCACGGCCCCCCCTGGGTTCTGGCTAGGAAAGCAGGGGAAGGAGCCATGTCGGTGCAGTGTCGTGCTCCTCTTGGCAGGCCTTTGCAATCCCAATTATCCCTGGAGCTGTGGGCTTTCTGGTTCTCCGGACCCTAACCCTAACCCTAACACTAGAAGTTGCCGACCGCGGTTTCCGGCCACGGCCCCCCCTGGGTTCTGGCTAGGAAAGCAGGGGAAGGAGCCATGTCTGTGCAGTGTCGTGCTCCTCTTGGCAGGCCTTTGCAATCCCAATCATCCCTGGAGCTGTGGGCTATCTGGTTCTCCGGACCCTAACCCTAACCCTAACCCTAAACCTAGAAGTTGCCGACCGCGGTTTCCGGCCACGGCCCCCCCTGGGTTCTGGCTAGGAAAGCAGGGGAAGGAGCCATGTCTGTGCAGTGTCGTGCTCCTCTTGGCAGGCCTTTGCAATCCCAATTATCCCTGGAGCTGTGGGCTTTCTGGTTCTCCGGACCCTAACCCTAACCCTAACCCTAGAAGTTGCCGACCGTGGATTCCGGCCACGGCCCCCTCTGGGTTCTGGCTAGGAAAGCAGGGGAAGGAGCCATGTCTGTGCAGTGTCGTGCTCCTCTTGGCAGGCCTTTGCAATCCCAATTATCCCTGGAGCTGTGGGCTTTCTGGTTCTCCGGACCCTAACCCTAACCCTAACCCTAGAAGTTGCCGACCGCGGTTTCCGGCCACGGCCCCCCCGGGTTTCTGGCTAGGAAAGCTGGGGAAGGAGCCATGTCTGTGCAGTGTCGTGCTCCTCTTGGCAGGCCTTTGCAATCCCAATTATCCCTGGAGCTGTGGGCTTTCTGGTTCTCCGGACCCTAACCCTAACCCTAAACCTAGAAGTTGCCGACCGCGGTTTCCGGCCACGGCCCCCCCTGGGTTCTGGCTAGGAAAGCTGGGGAAGGAGCCATGTCGGTGCAGTGTCATGCTCCTCTTGGCAGGCCTTTGCAATCCCAATTATCCCTGGAGCTGTGGGCTTTCTGGTTCTCCGGACCCTAACCCTAACCCTAACCCTAGAAGTTGCCGACCGCGGTTTCCGGCCACGGCCCCCCCCGGGTTCTGGATAGGAAAGCAGGGGAAGGAGCCATGTCTGTGCAGTGTCGTGCTCCTCTTGGCAGGCCTTTGCAATCCCAATTATCCCTGGAGCTGTGGGCTTTCTGGTTCTCCGGACCCTAACCCTAACCCTAACCCTAGAAGTTGCCGACCGCGGTTTCCGGCCACGGCCCCCCCTGGGTTCTGGCTAGGAAAGCAGGGGAAGGAGCCATGTCGGTGCAGTGTCGTGCTCCTCTTGGCAGGCCTTTGCAATCCCAATTATCCCTGGAGCTGTGGGCTTTCTGGTTCTCCGGACCCTAACCCTAACCCTAACCCTAGAAGTTGCCGACCGTGGTTTCCGGCCACGGCCCCCCCTGGGTTCTGGCTAGGAAAGCTGGGGAAGGAGCCATGTCTGTGCAGTGTCGTGCTCCTCTTGGCAGGCCTTTGCAATCCCAATTATCCCTGGAGCTGTGGGCTTTCTGGTTCTCCGGACCCTAACCCTAACCCTAACCCTAGAAGTTGCCGACCGCGGTTTCTGGGCATGGCCCCCCCTGGGTTCTGGCTAGGAAAGCTGGGGAAGGAGCCATGTCGGTGCAGTGTCGTGCTCCTCTTGGCAGGCCTTTGCAATCCCAATTATCCCTGGAGCTGTGGGCTTTCTGGTTCTCCGGACCCTAACCCTAACCCTAACCCTAGAAGTTGCCGACCGCGGTTTCCGGCCACGGCCCCCCTGGGTTCTGGCTAGGAAAGCAGGGGAAGGAGCCATGTCGGTGCAGTGTCGTGCTCCTCTTGGCAGGCCTTTGCAATCCCAATTATCCCTGGAGCTGTGGGCTTTCTGTTTCTCCGGACCCTAACCCTAACCCTAACACTAGAAGTTGCCGACCGCGGTTTCCGGCCACGGCCCCCCCTGGGTTCTGGCTAGGAAAGCAGGGGAAGGAGCCATGTCTGTGCAGTGTCGTGCTCCTCTTGGCAGGCCTTTGCAATCCCAATCATCCCTGGAGCTGTGGGCTATCTGGTTCTCCGGACCCTAACCCTAACCCTAACCCTAAACCTAGAAGTTGCCGACCGCGGTTTCCGGCCACGGCCCCCCCTGGGTTCTGGCTAGGAAAGCAGGGGAAGGAGCCATGTCTGTGCAGTGTCGTGCTCCTCTTGGCAGGCCTTTGCAATCCCAATTATCCCTGGAGCTGTGGGCTTTCTGGTTCTCCGGACCCTAACCCTAACCCTAACCCTAGAAGTTGCCGACCGTGGATTCCGGCCACGGCCCCCTCTGGGTTCTGGCTAGGAAAGCAGGGGAAGGAGCCATGTCTGTGCAGTGTCGTGCTCCTCTTGGCAGGCCTTTGCAATCCCAATTATCCCTGGAGCTGTGGGCTTTCTGGTTCTCCGGACCCTAACCCTAACCCTAACCCTAGAAGTTGCCGACCGCGGTTTCCGGCCACGGCCCCCCCTGGGTTCTGGCTAGGAAAGCTGGGGAAGGAGCCATGTCTGTGCAGTGTCGTGCTCCTCTTGGCAGGCCTTTGCAATCCCAATTATCCCTGGAGCTGTGGGCTTTCTGGTTCTCCGGACCCTAAACCTAACCCTAACCCTAGAAGTTGCCGACCGCGGTTTCCGGCCACGGCCCCCCCTGGGTTCTGGCTAGGAAAGCTGGGGAAGGAGCCATGTCGGTGCAGTGTCATGCTCCTCTTGGCAGGCCTTTGCAATCCCAATTATCCCTGGAGCTGTGGGCTTTCTGGTTCTCCGGACCCTAACCCTAACCCTAACCCTAGAAGTTGCCGACCGCGGTTTCCGGCCACGGCCCCCCCCGGGTTCTGGCTAGGAAAGCAGGGGAAGGAGCCATGTCTGTGCAGTGTCGTGCTCCTCTTGGCAGGCCTTTGCAATCCCAATTATCCCTGGAGCTGTGGGCTTTCTGGTTCTCCGGACCCTAACCCTAACCCTAACCCTAGAAGTTGCCGACCGCGGTTTCTGGCCACGGCCCCCCCTGGGTTCTGGCTAGGAAAGCTGGGGAAGGAGCCATGTCGGTGCAGTGTCGTGCTCCTCTTGGCAGGCCTTTGCAATCCCAATTATCCCTGGAGCTGTGGGCTTTCTGGTTCTCCGGACCCTAACCCTAACCCTAACCCTAGAAGTTGCCGACCGCGGTTTCCGGCCACGGCCCCCCCTGGGTTCTGGCTAGGAAAGCAGGGGAAGGAGCCATGTCTGTGCAGTGTCGTGCTCCTCTTGGCAGGCCTTTGCAATCCCAATTATCCCTGGAGCTGTGGGCTTTCTGGTTCTCCGGACCCTAACCCTAACCCTAACCCTAGAAGTTGCCGACCGCGGTTTCCGGCCACGGCCCCCCCGGGTTTCTGGCTAGGAAAGCTGGGGAAGGAGCCATGTCTGTGCAGTGTCGTGCTCCTCTTGGCAGGCCTTTGCAATCCCAATTATCCCTGGAGCTGTGGGCTTTCTGGTTCTCCGGACCCTAAACCTAACTCTAACCCTAGAGGTTGTCGACCGCGGTTTCTGGGCATGGCCCCCCCTGGGTTCTGGCTAGGAAAGCCGGGGAAGGAGCCATGTCGGTGCAGTGTCGTGCTCCTCTTGGCAGGCCTTTGCAATCCCAATTATCCCTGGAGCTGTGGGCTTTCTGGTTCTCCGGACCCTAAACCTAACTCTAACCCTAGAGGTTGCCGACCGTGGTTTCCGGCCACAGCCCCCCCTGGGTTCTGGCTAGGAAAGCTGGGGAAGGAGCCATGTCGGTGCAGTGTCGTGCTCCTCTTGGCAGGCCTTTGCAATCCCAATTATCCCTGGAGCTGTGGGCTTTCTGGTTCTCCAGACCCTAACCCTAACCCTAACCCTAGAAGTTGCCGACCGCGGTTTCCGGCCACGGCCCCCCCTGGGTTCTGGCTAGGAAAGCAGGGGAAGGAGCCATGTCTGTGCAGTGTCGTGCTCCTTTTGGCAGGCCTTTCAATCCCAATTATCCGTGGAGCTGTGGGCTTTCTGGTTCTCTGGACCCTAACCCTAACCCTAACCCTAGAATTTGCCGACCGTGGATTCCGGCCACGGCCCCCCCTGGGTTCTGGCTAGGAAAGCAGGGGAAGGAGCCATGTCTGTGCAGTGTCGTGCTCCTCTTGGCAGGCCTTTGCAATCCCAATTATCCCTGGAGCTGTGGGCTTTCTGGTTCTCCGGACCCTAACCCTAACCCTAACCCTAACCCTAACCCTAGAAGTTGCCGACCGCGGTTTCCGGCCACGGCCCCCCCTGGGTTCTGGCTAGGAAAGCTGGGGAAGGAGCCATGTCTGTGCAGTGTCGTGCTCCTCTTGGCAGGCCTTTGCAATCCCAATTATCCCTGGAGCTGTGGGCTTTCTGGTTCTCCGGACCCTAAACCTAACCCTAACCCTAGAAGTTGCCGACCGCGGTTTCCGGCCACGGCCCCCCCTGGGTTCTGGCTAGGAAAGCTGGGGAAGGAGCCATGTCGGTGCAGTGTCATGCTCCTCTTGGCAGGCCTTTGCAATCCCAATTATCCCTGGAGCTGTGGGCTTTCTGGTTCTCCGGACCCTAACCCTAACCCTAACCCTAGAAGTTGCCGACCGCGGTTTCCGGCCACGGCCCCCCCTGGGTTCTGGCTAGGAAAGCAGGGGAAGGAGCCATGTCTGTGCAGTGTCGTGCTCCTCTTGGCAGGCCTTTGCAATCCCAATTATCCCTGGAGCTGTGGGCTTTCTGGTTCTCCGGACCCTAACCCTAACCCTAACCCTAGAAGTTGCCGACCGCGGTTTCCGGCCACGGCCCCCCCGGGTTTCTGGCTAGGAAAGCTGGGGAAGGAGCCATGTCTGTGCAGTGTCGTGCTCCTCTTGGCAGGCCTTTGCAATCCCAATTATCCCTGGAGCTGTGGGCTTTCTGGTTCTCCGGACCCTAAACCTAACTCTAACCCTAGAGGTTGTCGACCGCGGTTTCTGGGCATGGCCCCCCCTGGGTTCTGGCTAGGAAAGCCGGGGAAGGAGCCATGTCGGTGCAGTGTCGTGCTCCTCTTGGCAGGCCTTTGCAATCCCAATTATCCCTGGAGCTGTGGGCTTTCTGGTTCTCCGGACCCTAAACCTAACTCTAACCCTAGAGGTTGCCGACCGTGGTTTCCGGCCACGGCCCCCCCTGGGTTCTGGCTAGGAAAGCTGGGGAAGGAGCCATGTCGGTGCAGTGTCGTGCTCCTCTTGGCAGGCCTTTGCAATCCCAATTATCCCTGGAGCTGTGGGCTTTCTGGTTCTCCAGACCCTAACCCTAACCCTAACCCTAGAAGTTGCCGACCGCGGTTTCCGGCCACGGCCCCCCCTGGGTTCTGGCTAGGAAAGCAGGGGAAGGAGCCATGTCTGTGCAGTGTCGTGCTCCTTTTGGCAGGCCTTTCAATCCCAATTATCCGTGGAGCTGTGGGCTTTCTGGTTCTCTGGACCCTAACCCTAACCCTAACCCTAGAATTTGCCGACCGTGGATTCCGGCCACGGCCCCCCCTGGGTTCTGGCTAGGAAAGCAGGGGAAGGAGCCATGTCTGTGCAGTGTCGTGCTCCTCTTGGCAGGCCTTTGCAATCCCAATTATCCCTGGAGCTGTGGGCTTTCTGGTTCTCCGGACCCTAACCCTAACCCTAACCCTAGAAGTTGCCGACCGCGGTTTCCGGCCACCGCCCCCCCTGGGTTCTGGCTAGGAAAGCAGGGGAAGGAGCCATGTCTGTGCAGTGTCGTGCTCCTCTTGGCAGGCCTTTGCAATCCCAATTATCCCTGGAGCTGTGGGCTTTCTGGTTCTCCGGACCCTAACCCTAACCCTAACCCTAGAAGTTGCCGACCGCGGTTTCCGGCCACGGCCCCCCCTGGGTTCTGGCTAGGAAATCTGGGGAAGGAGCCATGTCTGTGCAGTGTCGTGCTCCTCTTGGCAGGCCTTTGCAATCCCAATTATCCCTGGAGCTGTGGGCTTTCTGGTTCTCCGGACCCTAACCCTAACCCTAACCCTAGAAGTTGCCGACCGCGGTTTCCGGCCACGGCCCCCCCTGGGTTCTGGCTAGGAAAGCTGGGGAAGGAGCCATGTCTGTGCAGTGTCGTGCTCCTCTTGGCAGGCCTTTGCAATCCCAATTATCCCTGGAGCTGTGGGCTTTCTGGTTCTCCGGACCCTAACCCTAACCCTAACCCTAGAAGTTGCCGACCGCGGTTTCCGGCCACGGCCCCCCCTGGGTTCTGGCTAGGAAAGCAGGGGAAGGAGCCATGTCTGTGCAGTGTCGTGCTCCTTTTGGCAGGCCTTTCAATCCCAATTATCCGTGGAGCTGTGGGCTTTCTGGTTCTCTGGACCCTAACCCTAACCCTAACCCTAGAAGTTGCCGACCGTGGATTCCGGCCACGGCCCCCCCTGGGTTCTGGCTAGGAAAGCAGGGGAAGGAGCCATGTCTGTGCAGTGTCGTGCTCCTCTTGGCAGGCCTTTGCAATCCCAATTATCCCTGGAGCTGTGGGCTTTCTGGTTCTCCGGACCCTAACCCTAACCCTAACCCTAGAAGTTGCCGACCGCGGTTTTCGGCCACGGCCCCCCCTGGGTTCTGGCTAGGAAAGCAGGGGAAGGAGCCATGTCTGTGCAGTGTCGTGCTCCTCTTGGCAGGCCTTTGCAATCCCAATTATCCCTGGAGCTGTGGGCTTTCTGGTTCTCCGGACCCTAACCCTAACCCTAACCCTAGAAGTTGCCGACCGCGGTTTCCGGCCACGGCCCCCCCTGGGTTCTGGCTAGGAAATCTGGGGAAGGAGCCATGTCTGTGCAGTGTCGTGCTCCTCTTGGCAGGCCTTTGCAATCCCAATTATCCCTGGAGCTGTGGGCTTTCTGGTTCTCCGGACCCTAACCCTAACCCTAACCCTAGAAGTTGCCGACCGCGGTTTCCGGCCACGGCCCCCCCTGGGTTCTGGCTAGGAAAGCAGGGGAAGGAGCCATGTCGGTGCAGTGTCGTGCTCCTCTTGGCAGGCCTTTGCAATCCCAATTATCCCTGGAGCTGTGGGCTTTCTGGTTCTCCGGACCCTAACCCTAACCCTAACCCTAGAAGTTGCCGACCGCGGTTTCTGGGCATGGCCCCCCCTGGGTTCTGGCTAGGAAAGCTGGGGAAGGAGCCATGTCGGTGCAGTGTCGTGCTCCTCTTGGCAGGCCTTTGCAATCCCAATTATCCCTGGAGCTGTGGGCTTTCTGGTTCTCCGGACCCTAACCCTAACCCTAACCCTAGAAGTTGCCGACCGCGGTTTCCGGCCACGGCCCCCCCCGGGTTCTGGCTAGGAAAGCAGGGGAAGGAGCCATGTCGGTGCAGTGTCGTGCTCCTCTTGGCAGGCCTTTGCAATCCCAATTATCCCTGGAGCTGTGGGCTTTCTGGTTCTCCGGACCCTAACCCTAACCCTAACCCTAGAAGTTGCCGACCGCGGTTTCCGGCCACGGCCCCCCCTGGGTTCTGGCTAGGAAAGCTGGGGAAGGAGCCATGTCTGTGCAGTGTCGTGCTCCTTTTGGCAGGCCTTTCAATCCCAATTATCCGTGGAGCTGTGGGCTTTCTGGTTCTCTGGACCCTAACCCTAACCCTAAACCTAGAAGTTGCCGACCGCGGTTTCCGGCCACGGCCCCCCCTGGGTTCTGGCTAGGAAAGCAGGGGAAGGAGCCATGTCTGTGCAGTGTCGTGCTCCTCTTGGCAGGCCTTTGCAATCCCAATTATCCCTGGAGCTGTGGGCTTTCTGGTTCTCCGGACCCTAACCCTAACCCTAACCCTAGAAGTTGCCGACCGTGGATTCCGGCCACGGCCCCCTCTGGGTTCTGGCTAGGAAAGCTGGGGAAGGAGCCATGTCTGTGCAGTGTCGTGCTCCTCTTGGCAGGCCTTTGCAATCCCAATTATCCCTGGAGCTGTGGGCTTTCTGGTTCTCCGGACCCGAACCCTAACCCTAACCCTAGAAGTTGCCGACCGCGGTTTCCGGCCACGGCCCCCCCAGGTTTCTGGCTAGGAAAGCTGGGGAAGGAGCCATGTCTGTGCAGTGTCGTGCTCCTCTTGGCAGGCCTTTGCAATCCCAATTATCCCTGGAGCTGTGGGCTTTCTGGTTCTCCGGACCCTAACCCTAACCCTAACCCTAGAAGTTGCCGACCGCGGTTTCCGGCCACGGCCCCCCCTGGGTTCTGGCTAGGAAAGCTGGGGAAGGAGCCATGTCTGTGCAGTGTCGTGCTCCTCTTGGCAGGCCTTTGCAATCCCAATTATCCCTGGAGCTGTGGGCTTTCTGGTTCTCCGGACCCTAACCCTAACCCTAACCCTAGAAGTTGCCGACCGCGGTTTCCGGCCACGGCCCCCCCTGGGTTCTGGCTAGGAAAGCAGGGGAAGGAGCCATGTCTGTGCAGTGTCGTGCTCCTTTTGGCAGGCCTTTCAATCCCAATTATCCGTGGAGCTGTGGGCTTTCTGGTTCTCTGGACCCTAACCCTAACCCTAACCCTAGAAGTTGCCGACCGTGGATTCCGGCCACGGCCCCCCCTGGGTTCTGGCTAGGAAAGCAGGGGAAGGAGCCATGTCTGTGCAGTGTCGTGCTCCTCTTGGCAGGCCTTTGCAATCCCAATTATCCCTGGAGATGTGGGCTTTCTGGTTCTCCGGACCCTAACCCTAACCCTAACCCTAGAAGTTGCCGACCGCGGTTTCCGGCCACGGCCCCCCCTGGGTTCTGGCTAGGAAAGCAGGGGAAGGAGCCATGTCTGTGCAGTGTCGTGCTCCTCTTGGCAGGCCTTTGCAATCCCAATTATCCCTGGAGCTGTGGGCTTTCTGGTTCTCCGGACCCTAACCCTAACCCTAACCCTAGAAGTTGCCGACCGCGGTTTCCGGCCACGGCCCCCCCTGGGTTCTGGCTAGGAAAGCAGGGGAAGGAGCCATGTCTGTGCAGTGTCGTGCTCCTCTTGGCAGGCCTTTGCAATCCCAATTATCCCTGGAGCTGTGGGCTTTCTGGTTCTCCGGACCCTAACCCTAACCCTAACCCTAGAAGTTGCCGACCGCGGTTTCCGGCCACGGCCCCCCCTGGGTTCTGGCTAGGAAAGCAGGGGAAGGAGCCATGTCTGTGCAGTGTCGTGCTCCTCTTGGCAGGCCTTTGCAATCCCAATTATCCCTGGAGCTGTGGGCTTTCTGGTTCTCCGGACCCTAACCCTAACCCTAACCCTAGAAGTTGCCGACCGCGGTTTCCGGCCACGGCCCCCCCGGGTTTCTGGCTAGGAAAGCTGGGGAAGGAGCCATGTCTGTGCAGTGTCGTGCTCCTCTTGGCAGGCCTTTGCAATCCCAATTATCCCTGGAGCTGTGGGCTTTCTGGTTCTCCGGACCCTAACCCTAACCCTAACCCTAGAAGTTGCCGACCGCGGTTTCCGGCCACGGCCCCCCCTGGGTTCTGGCTAGGAAAGCAGGGGAAGGAGCCATGTCGGTGCAGTGTCGTGCTCCTCTTGGCAGGCCTTTGCAATCCCAATTATCCCTGGAGCTGTGGGCTTTCTGGTTCTCCAGACCCTAACCCTAACCCTAACCCTAGAAGTTGCCGACCGCGGTTTCCGGCCACGGCCCCCCCTGGGTTCTGGCTAGGAAAGCAGGGGAAGGAGCCATGTCTGTGCAGTGTCGTGCTCCTCTTGGCAGGCCTTTGCAATCCCAATTATCCCTGGAGCTGTGGGCTTTCTGGTTCTCCGGACCCGAACCCTAACCCTAACCCTAGAAGTTGCCGACCGCGGTTTCCGGCCACGGCCCCCCCCGGGTTCTGGCTAGGAAAGCAGGGGAAGGAGCCATGTCTGTGCAGTGTCGTGCTCCTCTTGGCAGGCCTTTGCAATCCCAATTATCCCTGGAGCTGTGGGCTTTCTGGTTCTCCGGACCCTAACCCTAACCCTAACCCTAACCCTAGAAGTTGCCGACCGCGGTTTCCGGCCACGGCCCCACCTGGGTTCTGGCTAGGAAAGCTGGGGAAGGAGCCATGTCTGTGCAGTGTCGTGCTCCTCTTGGCAGGCCTTTGCAATCCCAATTATCCCTGGAGCTGTGGGCTTTCTGGTTCTCCGGACCCTAACCCTAACCCTAACCCTAGAAGTTGCCGACCGCGGTTTCCGGCCACGGGCCCCCCTGGGTTCTGGCTAGGAAAGCAGGGGAAGGAGCCATGTCTGTGCAGTGTCGTGCTCCTTTTGGCAGGCCTTTCAATCCCAATTATCCGTGGAGCTGTGGGCTTTCTGGTTCTCTGGACCCTAACCCTAACCCTAACCCTAGAAGTTGCCGACCGCGGTTTCCGGCCACGGGCCCCCCTGGGTTCTGGCTAGGAAAGCAGGGGAAGGAGCCATGTCTGTGCAGTGTCGTGCTCCTTTTGGCAGGCCTTTCAATCCCAATTATCCCTGGAGCTGTGGGCTTTCTGGTTCTCCGGACCCTAACCCTAACCCTAACCCTAGAAGTTGCCGACCGCGGTTTCCGGCCACGGCCCCCCCTGGGTTCTGGCTAGGAAAGCTGGGGAAGGAGCCATGTCTGTGCAGTGTCGTGCTCCTCTTGGCAGGCCTTTGCAATCCCAATTATCCCTGGAGCTGTGGGCTTTCTGGTTCTCCGGACCCTAACCCTAACCCTAACCCTAGAAGTTGCCGACCGCGGTTTCCGGCCACGGCCCCCCCTGGGTTCTGGCTAGGAAAGCAGGGGAAGGAGCCATGTCTGTGCAGTGTCGTGCTCCTTTTGGCAGGCCTTTCAATCCCAATTATCCGTGGAGCTGTGGGCTTTCTGGTTCTCTGGACCCTAACCCTAACCCTAACCCTAGAAGTTGCCGACCGTGGATTCCGGCCACGGCCCCCCCTGGGTTCTGGCTAGGAAAGCAGGGGAAGGAGCCATGTCTGTGCAGTGTCGTGCTCCTCTTGGCAGGCCTTTGCAATCCCAATTATCCCTGGAGCTGTGGGCTTTCTGGTTCTCCGGACCCTAACCCTAACCCTAACCCTAGAAGTTGCCGACCGCGGTTTCCGGCCACGGCCCCCCCTGGGTTCTGGCTAGGAAAGCAGGGGAAGGAGCCATGTCTGTGCAGTGTCGTGCTCCTCTTGGCAGGCCTTTGCAATCCCAATTATCCCTGGAGCTGTGGGCTTTCTGGTTCTCCGGACCCTAACCCTAACCCTAACCCTAGAAGTTGCCGACCGCGGTTTCCGGCCACGGCCCCCCCTGGGTTCTGGCTAGGAAAGCAGGGGAAGGAGCCATGTCGGTGCAGTGTCGTGCTCCTCTTGGCAGGCCTTTGCAATCCCAATTATCCCTGGAGCTGTGGGCTTTCTGGTTCTCCAGACCCTAACCCTAACCCTAACCCTAGAAGTTGCCGACCGCGGTTTCCGGCCACGGCCCCCCCTGGGTTCTGGCTAGGAAAGCAGGGGAAGGAGCCATGTCTGTGCAGTGTCGTGCTCCTCTTGGCAGGCCTTTGCAATCCCAATTATCCCTGGAGCTGTGGGCTTTCTGGTTCTCCGGACCCGAACCCTAACCCTAACCCTAGAAGTTGCCGACCGCGGTTTCCGGCCACGGCCCCCCCCGGGTTCTGGCTAGGAAAGCAGGGGAAGGAGCCATGTCTGTGCAGTGTCGTGCTCCTCTTGGCAGGCCTTTGCAATCCCAATTATCCCTGGAGCTGTGGGCTTTCTGGTTCTCCGGACCCTAACCCTAACCCTAACCCTAAACCTAGAAGTTGCCGACCGCGGTTTCCGGCCACGGCCCCCCCTGGGTTCTGGCTAGGAAAGCTGGGGAAGGAGCCATGTCTGTGCAGTGTCGTGCTCCTCTTGGCAGGCCTTTGCAATCCCAATTATCCCTGGAGCTGTGGGCTTTCTGGTTCTCCGGACCCTAACCCTAACCCTAACCCTAGAAGTTGCCGACCGTGGATTCCGGCCACGGCCCCCTCTGGGTTCTGGCTAGGAAAGCTGGGGAAGGAGCCATGTCTGTGCAGTGTCGTGCTCCTCTTGGCAGGCCTTTGCAATCCCAATTATCCCTGGAGCTGTGGGCTTTCTGGTTCTCCGGACCCGAACCCTAACCCTAACTCTAGAAGTTGCCGACCGCGGTTTCCGGCCACGGCCCCCCCAGGTTTCTGGCTAGGAAAGCTGGGGAAGGAGCCATGTCTGTGCAGTGTCGTGCTCCTCTTGGCAGGCCTTTGCAATCCCAATTATCCCTGGAGCTGTGGGCTTTCTGGTTCTCCGGACCCTAAACCTAACCCTAACCCTAGAAGTTGCCGACCGCGGTTTCCGGCCACGGCCCCCCCGGGTTTCTGGCTAGGAAAGCTGGGGAAGGAGCCATGTCTGTGCAGTGTCGTGCTCCTCTTGGCAGGCCTTTGCAATCCCAATTATCCCTGGAGCTGTGGGCTTTCTGGTTCTCCGGACCCTAACCCTAACCCTAACCCTAGAAGTTGCCGACCGCGGTTTCCGGCCACGGCCCCCCCTGGGTTCTGGCTAGGAAAGCAGGGGAAGGAGCCATGTCGGTGCAGTGTCGTGCTCCTCTTGGCAGGCCTTTGCAATCCCAATTATCCCTGGAGCTGTGGGCTTTCTGGTTCTCCGGACCCTAACCCTAACCCTAACCCTAGAATTTGCCGACCGCGGTTTCCGCCCACGGCCCCCCCTGGGTTCTGGCTAGGAAAGCAGGGGAAGGAGCCATGTCGGTGCAGTGTCGTGCTCCTCTTGGCAGGCCTTTGCAATCCCAATTATCCCTGGAGCTGTGGGCTTTCTGGTTCTCCAGACCCTAACCCTAACCCTAACCCTAGAAGTTGCCGACCGCGGTTTCCGGCCACGGCCCCCCCTGGGTTCTGGCTAGGAAAGCAGGGGAAGGAGCCATGTCTGTGCAGTGTCGTGCTCCTCTTGGCAGGCCTTTGCAATCCCAATTATCCCTGGAGCTGTGGGCTTTCTGGTTCTCCGGACCCGAACCCTAACCCTAACCCTAGAAGTTGCCGACCGCGGTTTCCGGCCACGGCCCCCCCCGGGTTCTGGCTAGGAAAGCAGGGGAAGGAGCCATGTCTGTGCAGTGTCGTGCTCCTCTTGGCAGGCCTTTGCAATCCCAATTATCCCTGGAGCTGTGGGCTTTCTGGTTCTCCGGACCCTAACCCTAACCCTAACCCTAAACCTAGAAGTTGCCGACCGCGGTTTCCGGCCACGGCCCCCCCTGGGTTCTGGCTAGGAAAGCTGGGGAAGGAGCCATGTCTGTGCAGTGTCGTGCTCCTCTTGGCAGGCCTTTGCAATCCCAATTATCCCTGGAGCTGTGGGCTTTCTGGTTCTCCGGACCCTAACCCTAACCCTAACCCTAGAAGTTGCCGACCGTGGATTCCGGCCACGGCCCCCTCTGGGTTCTGGCTAGGAAAGCTGGGGAAGGAGCCATGTCTGTGCAGTGTCGTGCTCCTCTTGGCAGGCCTTTGCAATCCCAATTATCCCTGGAGCTGTGGGCTTTCTGGTTCTCCGGACCCGAACCCTAACCCTAACTCTAGAAGTTGCCGACCGCGGTTTCCGGCCACGGCCCCCCCAGGTTTCTGGCTAGGAAAGCTGGGGAAGGAGCCATGTCTGTGCAGTGTCGTGCTCCTCTTGGCAGGCCTTTGCAATCCCAATTATCCCTGGAGCTGTGGGCTTTCTGGTTCTCCGGACCCTAAACCTAACCCTAACCCTAGAAGTTGCCGACCGCGGTTTCCGGCCACGGCCCCCCCGGGTTTCTGGCTAGGAAAGCTGGGGAAGGAGCCATGTCTGTGCAGTGTCGTGCTCCTCTTGGCAGGCCTTTGCAATCCCAATTATCCCTGGAGCTGTGGGCTTTCTGGTTCTCCGGACCCTAACCCTAACCCTAACCCTAGAAGTTGCCGACCGCGGTTTCCGGCCACGGCCCCCCCTGGGTTCTGGCTAGGAAAGCAGGGGAAGGAGCCATGTCGGTGCAGTGTTGTGCTCCTCTTGGCAGGCCTTTGCAATCCCAATTATCCCTGGAGCTGTGGGCTTTCTGGTTCTCCGGACCCTAACCCTAACCCTAACCCTAGAATTTGCCGACCGCGGTTTCTGGGCATGGCCCCCCCTGGGTTCTGGCTAGGAAAGCTGGGGAAGGAGCCATGTCTGTGCAGTGTCATGCTCCTCTTGGCAGGCCTTTGCAATCCCAATTATCCCTGGAGCTGTGGGCTTTCTGGTTCTCCGGACCCTAACCCTAACCCTAACCCTAGAAGTTGCCGACCGCGGTTTCCGGCCACGGCCCCCCCTGGGTTCTGGCTAGGAAAGCAGGGGAAGGAGCCATGTCTGTGCAGTGTCGTGCTCCTCTTGGCAGGCCTTTGCAATCCCAATTATCCCTGGAGATGTGGGCTTTCTGGTTCTCCGGACCCTAACCCTAACCCTAACCCTAGAAGTTGCCGACCGCGGTTTCCGGCCACGGCCCCCCCCGGGTTCTGGCTAGGAAAGCTGGGGAAGGAGCCATGTCTGTGCAGTGTCGTGCTCCTCTTGGCAGGCCTTT
Organism: Rhynochetos jubatus; assembly: GCA_027574665.1. NCBI lineage: Eukaryota > Metazoa > Chordata > Aves > Eurypygiformes > Rhynochetidae > Rhynochetos > Rhynochetos jubatus. The sequence continues at coordinate 3,574,341 of CM050669.1, forward strand.
GCAATCCCAATTATCCCTGGAGCTGTGGGCTTTCTGGTTCTCCGGACCCTAACCCTAACCCTAACCCTAGAAGTGGTCGACCGCGGTTTCTGGGCATGGCCCCCCCTGGGTTCTGGCTAGGAAAGCCGGGGAAGGAGCCATGTCGGTGCAGTGTCGTGCTCCTCTTGGCAGGCCTTTGCAATCCCAATTATCCCTGGAGCTGTGGGCTTTCTGGTTCTCCGGACCCTAAACCTAACTCTAACCCTAGAGGTTGTCGACCGCGGTTTCTGGGCATGGCCCCCCCTGGGTTCTGGCTAGGAAAGCCGGGGAAGGAGCCATGTCGGTGCAGTGTCGTGCTCCTCTTGGCAGGCCTTTGCAATCCCAATTATCCCTGGAGCTGTGGGCTTTCTGGTTCTCCGGACCCTAAACCTAACTCTAACCCTAGAGGTTGCCGACCGTGGTTTCCGGCCACGGCCCCCCCTGGGTTCTGGCTAGGAAAGCTGGGGAAGGAGCCATGTCGGTGCAGTGTCGTGCTCCTCTTGGCAGGCCTTTGCAATCCCAATTATCCCTGGAGCTGTGGGCTTTCTGGTTCTCCAGACCCTAACCCTAACCCTAACCCTAGAAGTTGCCGACCGCGGTTTCCGGCCACGGCCCCCCCTGGGTTCTGGCTAGGAAAGCAGGGGAAGGAGCCATGTCTGTGCAGTGTCGTGCTCCTTTTGGCAGGCCTTTCAATCCCAATTATCCGTGGAGCTGTGGGCTTTCTGGTTCTCTGGACCCTAACCCTAACCCTAACCCTAGAAGTTGCCGACCGTGGATTCCGGCCACGGCCCCCCCTGGGTTCTGGCTAGGAAAGCAGGGGAAGGAGCCATGTCTGTGCAGTGTCGTGCTCCTCTTGGCAGGCCTTTGCAATCCCAATTATCCCTGGAGCTGTGGGCTTTCTGGTTCTCTGGACCCTAACCCTAACCCTAACCCTAGAATTTGCCGACCGCGGTTTCCGGCCACGGCCCCCCCTGGGTTCTGGCTAGGAAAGCTGGGGAAGGAGCCATGTCTGTGCAGTGTCGTGCTCCTCTTGGCAGGCCTTTGCAATCCCAATTATCCCTGGAGCTGTGGGCTTTCTGGTTCTCCGGACCCTAACCCTAACCCTAACCCTAGAAGTTGCCGACCGCGGTTTCCGGCCACGGCCCCCCCTGGGTTCTGGCTAGGAAAGCAGGGGAAGGAACCATGTCTGTGCAGTGTCGTGCTCCTCTTGGCAGGCCTTTGCAATCCCAATTATCCCTGGAGCTGTGGGCTTTCTGGTTCTCCGGACCCTAACCCTAACCCTAACCCTAGAAGTTGCTGACCGTGGATTCCGGCCACGGCCCCCCCTGGGTTCTGGCTAGGAAAGCTGGGGAAGGAGCCATGTCTGTGCAGTGTCGTGCTCCTCTTGGCAGGCCTTTGCAATCCCAATTATCCCTGGAGCTGTGGGCTTTCTGGTTCTCCGGACCCTAACCCTAACCCTAACCCTAGAAGTTGCCGACCGCGGTTTCTGGGCATGGCCCCCCCTGGGTTCTGGCTAGGAAAGCTGGGGAAGGAGCCATGTCGGTGCAGTGTCGTGCTCCTCTTGGCAGGCCTTTGCAATCCCAATTATCCCTGGAGCTGTGGGCTTTCTGGTTCTCCGGACCCTAACCCTAACCCTAACCCTAGAAGTTGCCGACCGCGGTTTCCGGCCACGGCCCCCCCTGGGTTCTGGCTAGGAAAGCAGGGGAAGGAGCCATGTCGGTGCAGTGTCGTGCTCCTCTTGGCAGGCCTTTGCAATCCCAATTATCCCTGGAGCTGTGGGCTTTCTGGTTCTCTGGACCCTAACCCTAACCCTAACCCTAGAAGTTGCCGACCGCGGTTTCCGGCCACGGCCCCCCCCGGGTTCTGGCTAGGAAAGCAGGGGAAGGAGCCATGTCTGTGCAGTGTCGTGCTCCTCTTGGCAGGCCTTTGCAATCCCAATCATCCCTGGAGCTGTGGGCTATCTGGTTCTCCGGACCCTAACCCTAACCCTAACCCTAAACCTAGAAGTTGCCGACCGCGGTTTCCGGCCACGGCCCCCCCTGGGTTCTGGCTAGGAAAGCAGGGGAAGGAGCCATGTCTGTGCAGTGTCGTGCTCCTCTTGGCAGGCCTTTGCAATCCCAATTATCCCTGGAGCTGTGGGCTTTCTGGTTCTCCGGACCCTAACCCTAACCCTAACCCTAGAAGTTGCCGACCGTGGATTCCGGCCACGGCCCCCTCTGGGTTCTGGCTAGGAAAGCAGGGGAAGGAGCCATGTCTGTGCAGTGTCGTGCTCCTCTTGGCAGGCCTTTGCAATCCCAATTATCCCTGGAGCTGTGGGCTTTCTGGTTCTCCGGACCCTAACCCTAACCCTAACCCTAGAAGTTGCCGACCACGGTTTCCGGCCACGGCCCCCCCGGGTTTCTGGCTAGGAAAGCTGGGGAAGGAGCCATGTCTGTGCAGTGTCGTGCTCCTCTTGGCAGGCCTTTGCAATCCCAATTATCCCTGGAGCTGTGGGCTTTCTGGTTCTCCGGACCCTAAACCTAACCCTAACCCTAGAAGTTGCCGACCGCGGTTTCCGGCCACGGCCCCCCCTGGGTTCTGGCTAGGAAAGCAGGGGAAGGAGCCATGTCGGTGCAGTGTCGTGCTCCTCTTGGCAGGCCTTTGCAATCCCAATTATCCCTGGAGCTGTGGGCTTTCTGGTTCTCCAGACCCTAACCCTAACCCTAACCCTAGAAGTTGCCGACCGCGGTTTCCGGCCACGGCCCCCCCTGGGTTCTGGCTAGGAAAGCAGGGGAAGGAGCCATGTCTGTGCAGTGTCGTGCTCCTTTTGGCAGGCCTTTCAATCCCAATTATCCGTGGAGCTGTGGGCTTTCTGGTTCTCTGGACCCTAACCCTAACCCTAACCCTAGAAGTTGCCGACCGTGGATTCCGGCCACGGCCCCCCCTGGGTTCTGGCTAGGAAAGCAGGGGAAGGAGCCATGTCTGTGCAGTGTCGTGCTCCTCTTGGCAGGCCTTTGCAATCCCAATTATCCCTGGAGCTGTGGGCTTTCTGGTTCTCCGGACCCTAACCCTAACCCTAACCCTAGAAGTTGCCGACCGCGGTTTCTGGGCATGGCCCCCCCTGGGTTCTGGCTAGGAAAGCTGGGGAAGGAGCCATGTCGGTGCAGTGTCGTGCTCCTCTTGGCAGGCCTTTGCAATCCCAATTATCCCTGGAGCTGTGGGCTTTCTGGTTCTCCGGACCCTAACCCTAACCCTAACCCTAGAAGTTGCCGACCGCGGTTTCCGGCCACGGCCCCCCCTGGGTTCTGGCTAGGAAAGCAGGGGAAGGAGCCATGTCGGTGCAGTGTCGTGCTCCTCTTGGCAGGCCTTTGCAATCCCAATTATCCCTGGAGCTGTGGGCTTTCTGGTTCTCCGGACCCTAACCCTAACCCTAACCCTAGAAGTTGCCGACCGCGGTTTCCGGCCACGGCCCCCCCCGGGTTCTGGCTAGGAAAGCAGGGGAAGGAGCCATGTCTGTGCAGTGTCGTGCTCCTCTTGGCAGGCCTTTGCAATCCCAATCATCCCTGGAGCTGTGGGCTATCTGGTTCTCCGGACCCTAACCCTAACCCTAACCCTAACCCTAGAAGTTGCCGACCGCGGTTTCCGGCCACGGCCCCCCCTGGGTTCTGGCTAGGAAAGCAGGGGAAGGAGCCATGTCTGTGCAGTGTCGTGCTCCTCTTGGCAGGCCTTTGCAATCCCAATTATCCCTGGAGCTGTGGGCTTTCTGGTTCTCCGGACCCTAACCCTAACCCTAACCCTAGAAGTTGCCGACCGCGGTTTCCGGCCACGGCCCCCTCTGGGTTCTGGCTAGGAAAGCAGGGGAAGGAGCCATGTCTGTGCAGTGTCGTGCTCCTCTTGGCAGGCCTTTGCAATCCCAATTATCCCTGGAGCTGTGGGCTTTCTGGTTCTCCGGACCCTAACCCTAACCCTAACCCTAGAAGTTGCCGACCGCGGTTTCCGGCCACGGCCCCCCCGGGTTTCTGGCTAGGAAAGCAGGGGAAGGAGCCATGTCTGTGCAGTGTCGTGCTCCTCTTGGCAGGCCTTTGCAATCCCAATTATCCCTGGAGCTGTGGGCTTTCTGGTTCTCCGGACCCTAAACCTAACCCTAACCCTAGAAGTTGCCGACCGCGGTTTCCGGCCACGGCCCCCCCTGGGTTCTGGCTAGGAAAGCTGGGGAAGGAGCCATGTCGGTGCAGTGTCGTGCTCCTCTTGGCAGGCCTTTGCAATCCCAATTATCCCTGGAGCTGTGGGCTTTCTGGTTCTCCAGACCCTAACCCTAACCCTAACCCTAGAAGTTGCCGACCGCGGTTTCCGGCCACGGCCCCCCCTGGGTTCTGGCTAGGAAAGCAGGGGAAGGAGCCATGTCTGTGCAGTGTCGTGCTCCTTTTGGCAGGCCTTTCAATCCCAATTATCCGTGGAGCTGTGGGCTTTCTGGTTCTCTGGACCCTAACCCTAACCCTAACCCTAGAAGTTGCCGACCGTGGATTCCGGCCACGGCCCCCCCTGGGTTCTGGCTAGGAAAGCAGGGGAAGGAGCCATGTCTGTGCAGTGTCGTGCTCCTCTTGGCAGGCCTTTGCAATCCCAATTATCCCTGGAGCTGTGGGCTTTCTGGTTCTCCGGACCCTAACCCTAACCCTAACCCTAGAAGTTGCCGACCGCGGTTTCTGGGCATGGCCCCCCCTGGGTTCTGGCTAGGAAAGCTGGGGAAGGAGCCATGTCTGTGCAGTGTCGTGCTCCTCTTGGCAGGCCTTTGCAATCCCAATTATCCCTGGAGCTGTGGGCTTTCTGGTTCTCCGGACCCTAACCCTAACTCTAACCCTAGAAGTTGCCGACCGCGGTTTCCGGCCACGGCCCCCCCTGGGTTCTGGCTAGGAAAGCTGGGGAAGGAGCCATGTCGGTGCAGTGTCATGCTCCTCTTGGCAGGCCTTTGCAATCCCAATTATCCCTGGAGCTGTGGGCTTTCTGGTTCTCCGGACCCTAACCCTAACCCTAACCCTAGAAGTTGCCGACCGCGGTTTCCGGCCACCGCCCCCCCTGGGTTCTGGCTAGGAAAGCAGGGGAAGGAGCCATGTCTGTGCAGTGTCGTGCTCCTTTTGGCAGGCCTTTCAATCCCAATTATCCGTGGAGCTGTGGGCTTTCTGGTTCTCTGGACCCTAACCCTAACCCTAACCCTAGAATTTGCCGACCGTGGATTCCGGCCACGGCCCCCCCTGGGTTCTGGCTAGGAAAGCAGGGGAAGGAGCCATGTCTGTGCAGTGTCGTGCTCCTCTTGGCAGGCCTTTGCAATCCCAATTATCCCTGGAGCTGTGGGCTTTCTGGTTCTCCGGACCCTAACCCTAACCCTAACCCTAGAAGTTGCTGACCGCGGTTTCCGGCCACGGCCCCCCCTGGGTTCTGGCTAGGAAAGCTGGGGAAGGAGCCATGTCTGTGCAGTGTCGTGCTCCTCTTGGCAGGCCTTTGCAATCCCAATTATCCCTGGAGCTGTGGGCTTTCTGGTTCTCCGGACCCTAACCCTAACCCTAACCCTAGAAGTTGCCGACCGTGGATTCCGGCCACGGCCCCCCCTGGGTTCTGGCTAGGAAAGCTGGGGAAGGAGCCATGTCTGTGCAGTGTCGTGCTCCTCTTGGCAGGCCTTTGCAATCCCAATTATCCCTGGAGCTGTGGGCTTTCTGGTTCTCCGGACCCTAACCCTAACCCTAACCCTAGAAGTTGCCGACCGCGGTTTCTGGGCATGGCCCCCCCTGGGTTCTGGCTAGGAAAGCTGGGGAAGGAGCCATGTCGGTGCAGTGTCGTGCTCCTCTTGGCAGGCCTTTGCAATCCCAATTATCCCTGGAGCTGTGGGCTTTCTGGTTCTCCGGACCCTAACCCTAACCCTAACCCTAGAATTTGCCGACCGCGGTTTCTGGGCATGGCCCCCCCTGGGTTCTGGCTAGGAAAGCTGGGGAAGGAGCCATGTCGGTGCAGTGTCGTGCTCCTCTTGGCAGGCCTTTGCAATCCCAATTATCCCTGGAGCTGTGGGCTTTCTGGTTCTCCGGACCCTAACCCTAACCCTAACCCTAGAAGTTGCCGACCGCGGTTTCCGGCCACGGCCCCCCCTGGGTTCTGGCTAGGAAAGCTGGGGAAGGAGCCATGTCTGTGCAGTGTTGTGCTCCTCTTGGCAGGCCTTTGCAATCCCAATTATCCCTGGAGCTGTGGGCTTTCTGGTTCTCCGGACCCTAACCCTAACCCTAACCCTAGAAGTTGCCGACCGCGGTTTCCGGCCACGGCCCCCCCTGGGTTCTGGCTAGGAAAGCTGGGGAAGGAGCCATGTCTGTGCAGTGTCGTGCTCCTCTTGGCAGGCCTTTGCAATCCCAATTATCCCTGGAGCTGTGGGCTTTCTGGTTCTCCGGACCCTAACCCTAACCCTAACCCTAGAATTTGCCGACCACGGTTTCCGGCCACGGCCCCCCCTGGGTTCTGGCTAGGAAAGCTGGGGAAGGAGCCATGTCTGTGCAGTGTCGTGCTCCTCTTGGCAGGCCTTTGCAATCCCAATTATCCCTGGAGCTGTGGGCTTTCTGGTTCTCCGGACCCTAACCCTAACCCTAACCCTAGAAGTTGCCGACCGCGGTTTCCGGCCACGGCCCCCTCTGCGTTCTGGCTAGGAAAGCTGGGGAAGGAGCCATGTCTGTGCAGTGTCGTGCTCCTTTTGGCAGGCCTTTCAATCCCAATTATCCCTGGAGCTGTGGGCTTTCTGGTTCTCTGGACCCTAACCCTAACCCTAACCCTAGAATTTGCCGACCGTGGATTCCGGCCACGGCCCCCTCTGGGTTCTGGCTAGGAAAGCAGGGGAAGGAGCCATGTCTGTGCAGTGTCGTGCTCCTCTTGGCAGGCCTTTGCAATCCCAATTATCCCTGGAGCTGTGGGCTTTCTGGTTCTCCGGACCCTAACCCTAACCCTAACCCTAGAATTTGCCGACCACGGTTTCCGGCCACGGCCCCCCCTGGGTTCTGGCTAGGAAAGCTGGGGAAGGAGCCATGTCTGTGCAGTGTCATGCTCCTCTTGGCAGGCCTTTGCAATCCCAATTATCCCTGGAGCTGTGGGCTTTCTGGTTCTCCGGACCCTAACCCTAACCCTAACCCTAGAAGTTGCCGACCGCGGTTTCCGGCCACGGCCCCCTCTGCTTTCTGGCTAGGAAACTGGGGAAGGAGCCATGTCTGTGCAGTGTCGTGCTCCTTTTGGCAGGCCTTTCAATCCCAATTATCCGTGGAGCTGTGGGCTTTCTGGTTCTCTGGACCCTAACCCTAACCCTAACCCTAGAATTTGCCGACCGTGGATTCCGGCCACGGCCCCCCCTGGGTTCTGGCTAGGAAAGCAGGGGAAGGAGCCATGTCTGTGCAGTGTCGTGCTCCTCTTGGCAGGCCTTTGCAATCCCAATTATCCCTGGAGCTGTGGGCTTTCTGGTTCTCCGGACCCTAACCCTAACCCTAACCCTAGAAGTTGCCGACCGCGGTTTCTGGGCATGGCCCCCCCTGGGTTCTGGCTAGGAAAGCTGGGGAAGGAGCCATGTCTGTGCAGTGTCGTGCTCCTCTTGGCAGGCCTTTGCAATCCCAATTATCCCTGGAGCTGTGGGCTTTCTGGTTCTCCGGACCCTAACCCTAACCCTAACCCTAGAAGTTGCCGACCGCGGTTTCTGGGCATGGCCCCCCCTGGGTTCTGGCTAGGAAAGCCGGGGAAGGAGCCATGTCGGTGCAGTGTCGTGCTCCTCTTGGCAGGCCTTTGCAATCCCAATTATCCCTGGAGCTGTGGGCTTTCTGGTTCTCCGGACCCTAAACCTAACCCTAACCCTAGAAGTTGCCGACCGTGGTTTCCGGCCACGGCCCCCCCTGGGTTCTGGCTAGGAAAGCTGGGGAAGGAGCCATGTCGGTGCAGTGTCGTGCTCCTCTTGGCAGGCCTTTGCAATCCCAATTATCCCTGGAGCTGTGGGCTTTCTGGTTCTCCAGACCCTAACCCTAACCCTAACCCTAGAAGTTGCCGACCGTGGTTTCCGGCCACGGCCCCCCCTGGGTTCTGGCTAGGAAAGCAGGGGAAGGAGCCATGTCTGTGCAGTGTCGTGCTCCTTTTGGCAGGCCTTTCAATCCCAATTATCCGTGGAGCTGTGGGCTTTCTGGTTCTCTGGACCCTAACCCTAACCCTAACCCTAGAATTTGCCGACCGTGGATTCCGGCCACGGCCCCCCCTGGGTTCTGGCTAGGAAAGCAGGGGAAGGAGCCATGTCTGTGCAGTGTCGTGCTCCTCTTGGCAGGCCTTTGCAATCCCAATTATCCCTGGAGCTGTGGGCTTTCTGGTTCTCCGGACCCTAACCCTAACCCTAACCCTAGAAGTTGCCGACCGCGGTTTCTGGGCATGGCCCCCCCTGGGTTCTGGCTAGGAAAGCTGGGGAAGGAGCCATGTCTGTGCAGTGTCGTGCTCCTCTTGGCAGGCCTTTGCAATCCCAATTATCCCTGGAGCTGTGGGCTTTCTGGTTCTCCGGACCCTAACCCTAACCCTAACCCTAGAAGTTGCCGACCGCGGTTTCCGGCCACGGCCCCCCCTGGGTTCTGGCTAGGAAAGCAGGGGAAGGAGCCATGTCTGTGCAGTGTCGTGCTCCTCTTGGCAGGCCTTTGCAATCCCAATTATCCCTGGAGCTGTGGGCTTTCTGGTTCTCCGGACCCTAACCCTAACCCTAACCCTAGAAGTTGCCGACCGCGGTTTCCGGCCACGGCCCCCCCGGGTTTCTGGCTAGGAAAGCTGGGGAAGGAGCCATATCTGTGCAGTGTCGTGCTCCTCTTGGCAGGCCTTTGCAATCCCAATTATCCCTGGAGCTGTGGGCTTTCTGGTTCTCCGGACCCTAACCCTAACCCTAACCCTAGAAGTTGCCGACCGCGGTTTCTGGCCACGGCCCCCCCTGGGTTCTGGCTAGGAAAGCTGGGGAAGGAGCCATGTCGGTGCAGTGTCGTGCTCCTCTTGGCAGGCCTTTGTAATCCCAATTATCCCTGGAGCTGTGGGCTTTCTGGTTCTCCGGACCCTAACCCTAACCCTAACCCTAGAAGTTGCCGACCGCGGTTTCCGGCCACGGCCCCCCCTGGGTTCTGGCTAGGAAAGCTGGGGAAGGAGCCATGTCTGTGCAGTGTCGTGCTCCTCTTGGCAGGCCTTTGCAATCCCAATTATCCCTGGAGCTGTGGGCTTTCTGGTTCTCCGGACCCTAACCCTAACCCTAACCCTAGAAGTTGCCGACCGTGGATTCCGGCCACGGCCCCCCCTGGGTTCTGGCTAGGAAAGCTGGGGAAGGAGCCATGTCTGTGCAGTGTCGTGCTCCTCTTGGCAGGCCTTTGCAATCCCAATTATCCCTGGAGCTGTGGGCTTTCTGGTTCTCCGGACCCTAACCCTAACCCTAACCCTAGAAGTTGCCGACCGCGGTTTCTGGGCATGGCCCCCCCTGGGTTCTGGCTAGGAAAGCTGGGGAAGGAGCCATGTCGGTGCAGTGTCGTGCTCCTCTTGGCAGGCCTTTGCAATCCCAATTATCCCTGGAGCTGTGGGCTTTCTGGTTCTCCGGACCCTAACCCTAACCCTAACCCTAGAATTTGCCGACCACGGTTTCCGGCCATGGCCCCCCCTGGGTTCTGGCTAGGAAAGCTGGGGAAGGAGCCATGTCGGTGCAGTGTCGTGCTCCTCTTGGCAGGCCTTTGCAATCCCAATTATCCCTGGAGCTGTGGGCTTTCTGGTTCTCCGGACCCTAACCCTAACCCTAACCCTAGAAGTTGCCGACCGCGGTTTCCGGCCACGGCCCCCCCTGGGTTCTGGCTAGGAAAGCTGGGGAAGGAGCCATGTCTGTGCAGTGTTGTGCTCCTCTTGGCAGGCCTTTGCAATCCCAATTATCCCTGGAGCTGTGGGCTTTCTGGTTCTCCGGACCCTAACCCTAACCCTAACCCTAGAAGTTGCCGACCGCGGTTTCCGGCCACGGCCCCCCCTGGGTTCTGGCTAGGAAAGCAGGGGAAGGAGCCATGTCTGTGCAGTGTCGTGCTCCTCTTGGCAGGCCTTTGCAATCCCAATTATCCCTGGAGCTGTGGGCTTTCTGGTTCTCCGGACCCTAACCCTAACCCTAACCCTAGAAGTTGCCGACCGCGGTTTCTGGGCATGGCCCCCCCTGGGTTCTGGCTAGGAAAGCTGGGGAAGGAGCCATGTCTGTGCAGTGTCGTGCTCCTCTTGGCAGGCCTTTGCAATCCCAATTATCCCTGGAGCTGTGGGCTTTCTGGTTCTCCGGACCCTAAACCTAACCCTAACCCTAGAAGTTGCCGACCGCGGTTTCTGGGCATGGCCCCCCCTGGGTTCTGGCTAGGAAAGCCGGGGAAGGAGCCATGTCGGTGCAGTGTCGTGCTCCTCTTGGCAGGCCTTTGCAATCCCAATTATCCCTGGAGCTGTGGGCTTTCTGGTTCTCCGGACCCTAAACCTAACCCTAACCCTAGAAGTTGCCGACCGTGGTTTCCGGCCACGGCCCCCCCTGGGTTCTGGCTAGGAAAGCTGGGGAAGGAGCCATGTCGGTGCAGTGTCGTGCTCCTCTTGGCAGGCCTTTGCAATCCCAATTATCCCTGGAGCTGTGGGCTTTCTGGTTCTCCGGACCCTAACCCTAACCCTAACCCTAGAAGTTGCCGACCGTGGTTTCCGGCCACGGCCCCCCCTGGGTTCTGGCTAGGAAAGCAGGGGAAGGAGCCATGTCTGTGCAGTGTCGTGCTCCTTTTGGCAGGCCTTTCAATCCCAATTATCCGTGGAGCTGTGGGCTTTCTGGTTCTCTGGACCCTAACCCTAACCCTAACCCTAGAATTTGCCGACCGTGGATTCCGGCCACGGCCCCCCCTGGGTTCTGGCTAGGAAAGCAGGGGAAGGAGCCATGTCTGTGCAGTGTCGTGCTCCTCTTGGCAGGCCTTTGCAATCCCAATTATCCCTGGAGCTGTGGGCTTTCTGGTTCTCCGGACCCTAACCCTAACCCTAACCCTAGAAGTTGCCGACCGCGGTTTCTGGGCATGGCCCCCCCTGGGTTCTGGCTAGGAAAGCTGGGGAAGGAGCCATGTCTGTGCAGTGTCGTGCTCCTCTTGGCAGGCCTTTGCAATCCCAATTATCCCTGGAGCTGTGGGCTTTCTGGTTCTCCGGACCCTAACCCTAACCCTAACCCTAGAAGTTGCCGACCGCGGTTTCCGGCCACGGCCCCCCCTGGGTTCTGGCTAGGAAAGCAGGGGAAGGAGCCATGTCTGTGCAGTGTCGTGCTCCTCTTGGCAGGCCTTTGCAATCCCAATTATCCCTGGAGCTGTGGGCTTTCTGGTTCTCCGGACCCTAACCCTAACCCTAACCCTAGAAGTTGCCGACCGCGGTTTCCGGCCACGGCCCCCCCGGGTTTCTGGCTAGGAAAGCTGGGGAAGGAGCCATATCTGTGCAGTGTCGTGCTCCTCTTGGCAGGCCTTTGCAATCCCAATTATCCCTGGAGCTGTGGGCTTTCTGGTTCTCCGGACCCTAACCCTAACCCTAACCCTAGAAGTTGCCGACCGCGGTTTCTGGCCACGGCCCCCCCTGGGTTCTGGCTAGGAAAGCTGGGGAAGGAGCCATGTCGGTGCAGTGTCGTGCTCCTCTTGGCAGGCCTTTGTAATCCCAATTATCCCTGGAGCTGTGGGCTTTCTGGTTCTCCGGACCCTAACCCTAACCCTAACCCTAGAAGTTGCCGACCGCGGTTTCCGGCCACGGCCCCCCCTGGGTTCTGGCTAGGAAAGCAGGGGAAGGAGCCATGTCTGTGCAGTGTCGTGCTCCTCTTGGCAGGCCTTTGCAATCCCAATTATCCCTGGAGCTGTGGGCTTTCTGGTTCTCCGGACCCTAACCCTAACCCTAACCCTAGAAGTTGCCGACCGTGGATTCCGGCCACGGCCCCCCCTGGGTTCTGGCTAGGAAAGCTGGGGAAGGAGCCATGTCTGTGCAGTGTCGTGCTCCTCTTGGCAGGCCTTTGCAATCCCAATTATCCCTGGAGCTGTGGGCTTTCTGGTTCTCCGGACCCTAACCCTAACCCTAACCCTAGAAGTTGCCGACCGCGGTTTCTGGGCATGGCCCCCCCTGGGTTCTGGCTAGGAAAGCTGGGGAAGGAGCCATGTCGGTGCAGTGTCGTGCTCCTCTTGGCAGGCCTTTGCAATCCCAATTATCCCTGGAGCTGTGGGCTTTCTGGTTCTCCGGACCCTAACCCTAACCCTAACCCTAGAAGTTGCCGACCGCGGTTTCCGGCCACGGCCCCCCCTGGGTTCTGGCTAGGAAAGCAGGGGAAGGAGCCATGTCGGTGCAGTGTCGTGCTCCTCTTGGCAGGCCTTTGCAATCCCAATTATCCCTGGAGCTGTGGGCTTTCTGGTTCTCCGGACCCTAACCCTAACCCTAACCCTAGAAGTTGCCGACCGCGGTTTCCGGCCACGGCCCCCCCTGGGTTCTGGCTAGGAAAGCAGGGGAAGGAGCCATGTCTGTGCAGTGTTGTGCTCCTCTTGGCAGGCCTTTGCAATCCCAATTATCCCTGGAGCTGTGGGCTTTCTGGTTCTCCGGACCCTAACCCTAACCCTAACCCTAGAAGTTGCCGACCGCGGTTTCCGGCCACGGCCCCCCCTGGGTTCTGGCTAGGAAAGCTGGGGAAGGAGCCATGTCGGTGCAGTGTCGTGCTCCTCTTGGCAGGCCTTTGCAATCCCAATTATCCCTGGAGCTGTGGGCTTTCTGGTTCTCCGGACCCTAACCATAACCCTAACCCTAGAAGTTGCCGACCGCGGTTTCCGGCCACGGCCCCCCCCGGGTTTTGGCTAGGAAAGCAGGGGAAGTAGCCATAACTGTGCAGTGTCGTGCTCCTCTTGGCAGGCCTTTGCAATCCCAATTATCCCTGGAGCTGTGGGCTTTCTGGTTCTCCGGACCCTAACCCTAACCCTAACCCTAGAAGTTGCCGACCGCGGTTTCTGGCCACAGCCCCCCCTGGGTTCTGGCTAGGAAACCGGGGGAAGGAGCCATGTCGGTGCAGTGTCGTGCTCCTCTTGGCAGGCCTTTGCAATCCCAATTATCCCTGGAGCTGTGGGCTTTCTGGTTCTCCGGACCCTAACCCTAACCCTAACCCTAGAATTTGCCGACCACGGTTTCCGGCCATGGCCCCCCCTGGGTTCTGGCTAGGAAAGCTGGGGAAGGAGCCATGTCTGTGCAGTGTCGTGCTCCTCTTGGCAGGCCTTTGCAATCCCAATTATCCCTGGAGCTGTGGGCTTTCTGGTTCTCCGGACCCTAACCCTAACCCTAACCCTAGAAGTTGCCGACCGCGGTTTCCGGCCACGGCCCCCCCTGGGTTCTGGCTAGGAAAGCTGGGGAAGGAGCCATGTCTGTGCAGTGTTGTGCTCCTCTTGGCAGGCCTTTGCAATCCCAATTATCCCTGGAGCTGTGGGCTTTCTGGTTCTCCGGACCCTAACCCTAACCCTAACCCTAGAAGTTGCCGACCGCGGTTTCCGGCCACGGCCCCCCCTGGGTTCTGGCTAGGAAAGCTGGGGAAGGAGCCATGTCTGTGCAGTGTCGTGCTCCTCTTGGCAGGCCTTTGCAATCCCAATTATCCCTGGAGCTGTGGGCTTTCTGGTTCTCCGGACCCTAACCCTAACCCTAACCCTAGAATTTGCCGACCACGGTTTCCGGCCACGGCCCCCCCTGGGTTCTGGCTAGGAAAGCTGGGGAAGGAGCCATGTCTGTGCAGTGTCGTGCTCCTCTTGGCAGGCCTTTGCAATCCCAATTATCCCTGGAGCTGTGGGCTTTCTGGTTCTCCGGACCCTAACCCTAACCCTAACCCTAGAAGTTGCCGACCGCGGTTTCCGGCCACGGCCCCCTCTGCGTTCTGGCTAGGAAAGCTGGGGAAGGAGCCATGTCTGTGCAGTGTCGTGCTCCTTTTGGCAGGCCTTTCAATCCCAATTATCCGTGGAGCTGTGGGCTTTCTGGTTCTCTGGACCCTAACCCTAACCCTAACCCTAGAATTTGCCGACCGTGGATTCCGGCCACGGCCCCCCCTGGGTTCTGGCTAGGAAAGCAGGGGAAGGAGCCATGTCTGTGCAGTGTCGTGCTCCTCTTGGCAGGCCTTTGCAATCCCAATTATCCCTGGAGCTGTGGGCTTTCTGGTTCTCCGGACCCTAACCCTAACCCTAACCCTAGAATTTGCCGACCACGGTTTCCGGCCACGGCCCCCCCTGGGTTCTGGCTAGGAAAGCTGGGGAAGGAGCCATGTCTGTGCAGTGTCGTGCTCCTCTTGGCAGGCCTTTGCAATCCCAATTATCCCTGGAGCTGTGGGCTTTCTGGTTCTCCGGACCCTAACCCTAACCCTAACCCTAGAAGTTGCCGACCGCGGTTTCCGACCACGGCCCCCTCTGCGTTCTGGCTAGGAAACTGGGGAAGGAGCCATGTCTGTGCAGTGTCGTGCTCCTTTTGGCAGGCCTTTCAATCCCAATTATCCGTGGAGCTGTGGGCTTTCTGGTTCTCTGGACCCTAACCCTAACCCTAACCCTAGAATTTGCCGACCGTGGATTCCGGCCACGGCCCCCCCTGGGTTCTGGCTAGGAAAGCAGGGGAAGGAGCCATGTCTGTGCAGTGTCGTGCTCTTCTTGGCAGGCCTTTGCAATCCCAATTATCCCTGGAGCTGTGGGCTTTCTGGTTCTCCGGACCCTAACCCTAACCCTAACCCTAGAAGTTGCCGACCGCGGTTTCTGGGCATGGCCCCCCCTGGGTTCTGGCTAGGAAAGCTGGGGAAGGAGCCATGTCTGTGCAGTGTCGTGCTCCTCTTGGCAGGCCTTTGCAATCCCAATTATCCCTGGAGCTGTGGGCTTTCTGGTTCTCCGGACCCTAACCCTAACCCTAACCCTAGAAGTTGCCGACCGCGGTTTCTGGGCATGGCCCCCCCTGGGTTCTGGCTAGGAAAGCCGGGGAAGGAGCCATGTCGGTGCAGTGTCGTGCTCCTCTTGGCAGGCCTTTGCAATCCCAATTATCCCTGGAGCTGTGGGCTTTCTGGTTCTCCGGACCCTAAACCTAACCCTAACCCTAGAAGTTGCCGACCGTGGTTTCCGGCCACGGCCCCCCGTGGGTTCTGGCTAGGAAAGCTGGGGAAGGAGCCATGTCGGTGCAGTGTCGTGCTCCTCTTGGCAGGCCTTTGCAATCCCAATTATCCCTGGAGCTGTGGGCTTTCTGGTTCTCCAGACCCTAACCCTAACCCTAACCCTAGAAGTTGCCGACCGTGGTTTCCGGCCACGGCCCCCCCTGGGTTCTGGCTAGGAAAGCAGGGGAAGGAGCCATGTCTGTGCAGTGTCGTGCTCCTTTTGGCAGGCCTTTCAATCCCAATTATCCGTGGAGCTGTGGGCTTTCTGGTTCTCTGGACCCTAACCCTAACCCTAACCCTAGAAGTTGCCGACCGTGGATTCCGGCCACGGCCCCCCCTGGGTTCTGGCTAGGAAAGCAGGGGAAGGAGCCATGTCTGTGCAGTGTCGTGCTCCTCTTGGCAGGCCTTTGCAATCCCAATTATCCCTGGAGCTGTGGGCTTTCTGGTTCTCCGGACCCTAACCCTAACCCTAACCCTAGAAGTTGCCGACCGCGGTTTCCGGCCACGGCCCCCCCTGGGTTCTGGCTAGGAAAGCAGGGGAAGGAGCCATGTCTGTGCAGTGTCGTGCTCCTCTTGGCAGGCCTTTGCAATCCCAATTATCCCTGGAGCTGTGGGCTTTCTGGTTCTCCGGACCCTAACCCTAACCCTAACCCTAGAAGTTGCCGACCGCGGTTTCCGGCCACGGCCCCCCCGGGGTTCTGGCTAGGAAAGCTGGGGAAGGAGCCATATCTGTGCAGTGTCGTGCTCCTCTTGGCAGGCCTTTGCAATCCCAATTATCCCTGGAGCTGTGGGCTTTCTGGTTCTCCGGACCCTAACCCTAACCCTAACCCTAGAAGTTGCCGACCGCGGTTTCTGGCCACGGCCCCCCCTGGGTTCTGGCTAGGAAAGCTGGGGAAGGAGCCATGTCGGTGCAGTGTCGTGCTCCTCTTGGCAGGCCTTTGTAATCCCAATTATCCCTGGAGCTGTGGGCTTTCTGGTTCTCCGGACCCTAACCCTAACCCTAACCCTAGAAGTTGCCGACCGCGGTTTCCGGCCACGGCCCCCCCTGGGTTCTGGCTAGGAAAGCTGGGGAAGGAGCCATGTCTGTGCAGTGTCGTGCTCCTCTTGGCAGGCCTTTGCAATCCCAATTATCCCTGGAGCTGTGGGCTTTCTGGTTCTCCGGACCCTAACCCTAACCCTAACCCTAGAAGTTGCCGACCGTGGATTCCGGCCACGGCCCCCCCTGGGTTCTGGCTAGGAAAGCTGGGGAAGGAGCCATGTCGGTGCAGTGTCGTGCTCCTCTTGGCAGGCCTTTGCAATCCCAATTATCCCTGGAGCTGTGGGCTTTCTGGTTCTCCGGACCCTAACCCTAACCCTAACCCTAGAAGTTGCCGACCGCGGTTTCTGGGCATGGCCCCCCCTGGGTTCTGGCTAGGAAAGCTGGGGAAGGAGCCATGTCGGTGCAGTGTCGTGCTCCTCTTGGCAGGCCTTTGCAATCCCAATTATCCCTGGAGCTGTGGGCTTTCTGGTTCTCCGGACCCTAACCCTAACCCTAACCCTAGAAGTTGCCGACCGCGGTTTCCGGCCACGGCCCCCCCTGGGTTCTGGCTAGGAAAGCAGGGGAAGGAGCCATGTCGGTGCAGTGTCGTGCTCCTCTTGGCAGGCCTTTGCAATCCCAATTATCCCTGGAGCTGTGGGCTTTCTGGTTCTCCGGACCCTAACCCTAACCCTAACCCTAGAAGTTGCCGACCACGGTTTCCGGCCACGGCCCCCCCTGGGTTCTGGCTAGGAAAGCTGGGGAAGGAGCCATGTCTGTGCAGTGTCGTGCTCCTCTTGGCAGGCCTTTGCAATCCCAATTATCCCTGGAGCTGTGGGCTTTCTGGTTCTCCGGACCCTAACCCTAACCCTAACCCTAGAAGTTGCCGACCGCGGTTTCCGACCACGGCCCCCTCTGCGTTCTGGCTAGGAAACTGGGGAAGGAGCCATGTCTGTGCAGTGTCGTGCTCCTTTTGGCAGGCCTTTCAATCCCAATTATCCGTGGAGCTGTGGGCTTTCTGGTTCTCTGGACCCTAACCCTAACCCTAACCCTAGAATTTGCCGACCGTGGATTCCGGCCACGGCCCCCCCTGGGTTCTGGCTAGGAAAGCAGGGGAAGGAGCCATGTCTGTGCAGTGTCGTGCTCTTCTTGGCAGGCCTTTGCAATCCCAATTATCCCTGGAGCTGTGGGCTTTCTGGTTCTCCGGACCCTAACCCTAACCCTAACCCTAGAAGTTGCCGACCGCGGTTTCTGGGCATGGCCCCCCCTGGGTTCTGGCTAGGAAAGCTGGGGAAGGAGCCATGTCTGTGCAGTGTCGTGCTCCTCTTGGCAGGCCTTTGCAATCCCAATTATCCCTGGAGCTGTGGGCTTTCTGGTTCTCCGGACCCTAACCCTAACCCTAACCCTAGAAGTTGCCGACCGCGGTTTCTGGGCATGGCCCCCCCTGGGTTCTGGCTAGGAAAGCCGGGGAAGGAGCCATGTCGGTGCAGTGTCGTGCTCCTCTTGGCAGGCCTTTGCAATCCCAATTATCCCTGGAGCTGTGGGCTTTCTGGTTCTCCGGACCCTAAACCTAACCCTAACCCTAGAAGTTGCCGACCGTGGTTTCCGGCCACGGCCCCCCGTGGGTTCTGGCTAGGAAAGCTGGGGAAGGAGCCATGTCGGTGCAGTGTCGTGCTCCTCTTGGCAGGCCTTTGCAATCCCAATTATCCCTGGAGCTGTGGGCTTTCTGGTTCTCCAGACCCTAACCCTAACCCTAACCCTAGAAGTTGCCGACCGTGGTTTCCGGCCACGGCCCCCCCTGGGTTCTGGCTAGGAAAGCAGGGGAAGGAGCCATGTCTGTGCAGTGTCGTGCTCCTTTTGGCAGGCCTTTCAATCCCAATTATCCGTGGAGCTGTGGGCTTTCTGGTTCTCTGGACCCTAACCCTAACCCTAACCCTAGAAGTTGCCGACCGTGGATTCCGGCCACGGCCCCCCCTGGGTTCTGGCTAGGAAAGCAGGGGAAGGAGCCATGTCTGTGCAGTGTCGTGCTCCTCTTGGCAGGCCTTTGCAATCCCAATTATCCCTGGAGCTGTGGGCTTTCTGGTTCTCCGGACCCTAACCCTAACCCTAACCCTAGAAGTTGCCGACCGCGGTTTCCGGCCACGGCCCCCCCTGGGTTCTGGCTAGGAAAGCAGGGGAAGGAGCCATGTCTGTGCAGTGTCGTGCTCCTCTTGGCAGGCCTTTGCAATCCCAATTATCCCTGGAGCTGTGGGCTTTCTGGTTCTCCGGACCCTAACCCTAACCCTAACCCTAGAAGTTGCCGACCGCGGTTTCCGGCCACGGCCCCCCCGGGTTTCTGGCTAGGAAAGCTGGGGAAGGAGCCATATCTGTGCAGTGTCGTGCTCCTCTTGGCAGGCCTTTGCAATCCCAATTATCCCTGGAGCTGTGGGCTTTCTGGTTCTCCGGACCCTAACCCTAACCCTAACCCTAGAAGTTGCCGACCGCGGTTTCCGGCCACGGCCCCCCCTGGGTTCTGGCTAGGAAAGCTGGGGAAGGAGCCATGTCTGTGCAGTGTCGTGCTCCTCTTGGCAGGCCTTTGCAATCCCAATTATCCCTGGAGCTGTGGGCTTTCTGGTTCTCCGGACCCTAACCCTAACCCTAACCCTAGAAGTTGCCGACCGCGGTTTCTGGCCACGGCCCCCCCTGGGTTCTGGCTAGGAAAGCTGGGGAAGGAGCCATGTCGGTGCAGTGTCGTGCTCCTCTTGGCAGGCCTTTGTAATCCCAATTATCCCTGGAGCTGTGGGCTTTCTGGTTCTCCGGACCCTAACCCTAACCCTAACCCTAGAAGTTGCCGACCGCGGTTTCCGGCCACGGCCCCCCCTGGGTTCTGGCTAGGAAAGCTGGGGAAGGAGCCATGTCTGTGCAGTGTCGTGCTCCTCTTGGCAGGCCTTTGCAATCCCAATTATCCCTGGAGCTGTGGGCTTTCTGGTTCTCCGGACCCTAACCCTAACCCTAACCCTAGAAGTTGCCGACCGTGGATTCCGGCCACGGCCCCCCCTGGGTTCTGGCTAGGAAAGCTGGGGAAGGAGCCATGTCGGTGCAGTGTCGTGCTCCTCTTGGCAGGCCTTTGCAATCCCAATTATCCCTGGAGCTGTGGGCTTTCTGGTTCTCCGGACCCTAACCCTAACCCTAACCCTAGAAGTTGCCGACCGCGGTTTCTGGGCATGGCCCCCCCTGGGTTCTGGCTAGGAAAGCTGGGGAAGGAGCCATGTCGGTGCAGTGTCGTGCTCCTCTTGGCAGGCCTTTGCAATCCCAATTATCCCTGGAGCTGTGGGCTTTCTGGTTCTCCGGACCCTAACCCTAACCCTAACCCTAGAAGTTGCCGACCGCGGTTTCCGGCCACGGCCCCCCCTGGGTTCTGGCTAGGAAAGCAGGGGAAGGAGCCATGTCGGTGCAGTGTCGTGCTCCTCTTGGCAGGCCTTTGCAATCCCAATTATCCCTGGAGCTGTGGGCTTTCTGGTTCTCCGGACCCTAACCCTAACCCTAACCCTAGAAGTTGCCGACCACGGTTTCCGGCCACGGCCCCCCCTGGGTTCTGGCTAGGAAAGCTGGGGAAGGAGCCATGTCTGTGCAGTGTCGTGCTCCTCTTGGCAGGCCTTTGCAATCCCAATTATCCCTGGAGCTGTGGGCTTTCTGGTTCTCCGGACCCTAACCCTAACCCTAACCCTAGAAGTTGCTGACCGCAGTTTCCGGCCACGGCCCCCCCGGGGTTCTGGCTAGGAAAGCAGGGGAAGGAGCCATGTCGGTGCAGTGTCGTGCTCCTCTTGGCAGGCCTTTGCAATCCCAATTATCCCTGGAGCTGTGGGCTTTCTGGTTCTCCGGACCCTAACCCTAACCCTAACCCTAGAAGTTGCCGACCGTGGTTTCCGTCCACGGCCCCCCCCGGGTTATGGCTAGGAAAGCAGGGGAAGGAGCCATGTCTGTGCAGTGTCGTGCTCCTCTTGGCAGGCCTTTGCAATCCCAATCATCCCTGGAGCTGTGGGCTATCTGGTTCTCCGGACCCTAACCCTAACCCTAACCCTAACCCTAGAAGTTGCCGACCGCGGTTTCTGGCCACGGCCCCCCCTGGGTTCTGGCTAGGAAAGCTGGGGAAGGAGCCATGTCTGTGCAGTGTCGTGCTCCTCTTGGCAGGCCTTTGCAATCCCAATTATCCCTGGAGCTGTGGGCTTTCTGGTTCTCCGGACCCTAACCCTAACCCTAACCCTAGAAGTTGCTGACCGTGGATTCCGGCCACGGCCCCCCCTGTGTTCTGGCTAGGAAAGCAGGGGAAGGAGCCATATCTGTGCAGTGTTGTGCTCCTCTTGGCAGGCCTTTGCAATCCCAATTATCCCTGGAGCTGTGGGCTTTCTGGTTCTCCGGACCCTAACCCTAACCATAACCCTAGAAGTTGCCGACCGCGGTTTCCGGCCACGGCCCCCCCGGGTTTCTGGCTAGGAAAGCAGGGGAAGGAGCCATGTCTGTGCAGTGTCGTGCTCCTCTTGGCAGGCCTTTGCAATCCCAATTATCCCTGGAGCTGTGGGCTTTCTGGTTCTCCGGACCCTAACCCTAACCCTAACCCTAGAAGTTGCCGACCGCGGTTTCCGGCCACGGCCCCCCCTGGGTTCTGGCTAGGAAAGCAGGGGAAGGAGCCATGTCAGTGCAGTGTCGTGCTCCTCTTGGCAGGCCTTTGCAATCCCAATTATCCCTGGAGCTGTGGGCTTTCTGGTTCTCCGGACCCTAACCCTAACCCTAACCCTAACCCTAGAAGTTGCCGACCGCGGTTTCCGGCCACGGCCCCCCCTGGGTTCTGGCTAGGAAAGCAGGGGAAGGAGCCATGTCGGTGCAGTGTCGTGCTCCTCTTGGCAGGCCTTTGCAATCCCAATTATCCCTGGAGCTGTGGGCTTTCTGGTTCTCCGGACCCTAACCCTAACCCTAACCCTAGAAGTTGCCGACCACGGTTTCCGGCCACGGCCCCCCCTGGGTTCTGGCTAGGAAAGCTGGGGAAGGAGCCATGTCTGTGCAGTGTCGTGCTCCTCTTGGCAGGCCTTTGCAATCCCAATTATCCCTGGAGCTGTGGGCTTTCTGGTTCTCCGGACCCTAACCCTAACCCTAACCCTAGAAGTTGCTGACCGCAGTTTCCGGCCACGGCCCCCCCGGGGTTCTGGCTAGGAAAGCAGGGGAAGGAGCCATGTCGGTGCAGTGTCGTGCTCCTCTTGGCAGGCCTTTGCAATCCCAATTATCCCTGGAGCTGTGGGCTTTCTGGTTCTCCGGACCCTAACCCTAACCCTAACCCTAGAAGTTGCCGACCGTGGTTTCCGTCCACGGCCCCCCCCGGGTTATGGCTAGGAAAGCAGGGGAAGGAGCCATGTCTGTGCAGTGTCGTGCTCCTCTTGGCAGGCCTTTGCAATCCCAATCATCCCTGGAGCTGTGGGCTATCTGGTTCTCCGGACCCTAACCCTAACCCTAACCCTAACCCTAGAAGTTGCCGACCGCGGTTTCTGGCCACGGCCCCCCCTGGGTTCTGGCTAGGAAAGCTGGGGAAGGAGCCATGTCTGTGCAGTGTCGTGCTCCTCTTGGCAGGCCTTTGCAATCCCAATTATCCCTGGAGCTGTGGGCTTTCTGGTTCTCCGGACCCTAACCCTAACCCTAACCCTAGAAGTTGCTGACCGTGGATTCCGGCCACGGCCCCCCCTGTGTTCTGGCTAGGAAAGCAGGGGAAGGAGCCATATCTGTGCAGTGTTGTGCTCCTCTTGGCAGGCCTTTGCAATCCCAATTATCCCTGGAGCTGTGGGCTTTCTGGTTCTCCGGACCCTAACCCTAACCCTAACCCTAGAAGTTGCCGACCGCGGTTTCCGGCCACGGCCCCCCCGGGTTTCTGGCTAGGAAAGCAGGGGAAGGAGCCATGTCTGTGCAGTGTCGTGCTCCTCTTGGCAGGCCTTTGCAATCCCAATTATCCCTGGAGCTGTGGGCTTTCTGGTTCTCCGGACCCTAACCCTAACCCTAACCCTAGAAGTTGCCGACCGCGGTTTCCGGCCACGGCCCCCCCTGGGTTCTGGCTAGGAAAGCAGGGGAAGGAGCCATGTCAGTGCAGTGTCGTGCTCCTCTTGGCAGGCCTTTGCAATCCCAATTATCCCTGGAGCTGTGGGCTTTCTGGTTCTCCGGACCCTAACCCTAACCCTAACCCTAACCCTAGAAGTTGCCGACCGCGGTTTCCGGCCACGGCCCCCCCTGGGTTCTGGCTAGGAAAGCAGGGGAAGGAGCCATGTCAGTGCAGTGTCGTGCTCCTCTTGGCAGGCCTTTGCAATCCCAATTATCCCTGGAGCTGTGGGCTTTCTGGTTCTCCGGACCCTAACCCTAACCCTAACCCTAACCCTAGAAGTTGCCGACCGCGGTTTCCGGCCACGGCCCCCCCTGGGTTCTGGCTAGGAAAGCTGGGGAAGGAGCCATGTCTGTGCAGTGTCGTGCTCCTCTTGGCAGGCCTTTGCAATCCCAATTATCCCTGGAGCTGTGGGCTTTCTGGTTCTCCGGACCCTAACCCTAACCCTAACCCTAACCCTAGAAGTTGCCGACCGCGGTTTCCGGCCACGGCCCCCCCTGGGTTCTGGCTAGGAAAGCTGGGGAAGGAGCCATGTCTGTGCAGTGTCGTGCTCCTCTTGGCAGGCCTTTGCAATCCCAATTATCCCTGGAGCTGTGGGCTTTCTGGTTCTCCGGACCCTAACCCTAACCCTAACCCTAGAAGTTGCCGACCGCGGTTTTCGGCCACGGCCCCCCCGGGTTCTGGCTAGGAAAGCTGGGGAAGGAGCCATGTCGGTACAGTGTCGTGCTCCTCTTGGCAGGCCTTTGCAATCCCAATTATCCCTGGAGCTGTGGGCTTTCTGGTTCTCCGGACCCTAACCCTAACCCTAACCCTAGAAGTTGCCGACCGCGGTTTCCGGCCACGGCCCCCCCTGGGTTCTGGCTAGGAAAGCAGGGGAAGGAGCCATGTCTGTGCAGTGTCGTGCTCCTCTTGGCAGGCCTTTGCAATCCCAATTATCCCTGGAGCTGTGGGCTTTCTGGTTCTCCGGACCCTAACCCTAACCCTAACCCTAGAAGTTGCCGACCGCGGTTTCCGGCCACGGCCCCCCCTGGGTTCTGGCTAGGAAAGCAAGGGAAGGAGCCATGTCTGTGCAGTGTCGTGCTCCTCTTGGCAGGCCTTTGCAATCCCAATTATCCCTGGAGCTGTGGGCTATCTGGTTCTCCGGACCCTAACCTTAACCCTAACCCTAACCCTAGAAGTTGCCGACCGCGGTTTCCGGCCACGGCCCCCCCGGGGTTCTGGCTAGGAAAGCAGGGGAAGGAGCCATGTCTGTGCAGTGTCGTGCTCCTCTTGGCAGGCCTTTGCAATCCCAATTATCCCTGGAGCTGTGGGCTTTCTGGTTCTCCGGACCCTAACCCTAACCCTAACCCTAGAAGTTGCCGACCGCGGTTTCCGGCCACGGCCCCCCCTGGGTTCTGGCTAGGAAAGCTGGGGAAGGAGCCATGTCTGTGCAGTGTCGTGCTCCTCTTGGCAGGCCTTTGCAATCCCAATTATCCCTGGAGCTGTGGGCTTTCTGGTTCTCCGGACCCTAACCCTAACCCTAACCCTAGAAGTTGCCGACCGCGGTTTCCGGCCACGGCCCCCCCTGGGTTCTGGCTAGGAAAGCAGGGGAAGGAGCCATGTCTGTGCAGTGTCGTGCTCCTCTTGGCAGGCCTTTGCAATCCCAATTATCCCTGGAGCTGTGGGCTATCTGGTTCTCCGGACCCTAACCCTAACCCTAACCCTAACCCTAGAAGTTGCTGACCGCGGTTTCCGGCCACGGCCCCCCCGGGGTTCTGGCTAGGAAAGCAGGGGAAGGAGCCATGTCTGTGCAGTGTCGTGCTCCTCTTGGCAGGCCTTTGCAATCCCAATTATCCCTGGAGCTGTGGGCTATCTGGTTCTCCGGACCCTAACCCTAACCCTAACCCTAACCCTAGAAGTTGCCGACCGCGGTTTCCGGCCACGGCCCCCCCGGGGTTCTGGCTAGGAAAGCAGGGGAAGGAGCCATGTCGGTGCAGTGTCGTGCTCCTCTTGGCAGGCCTTTGCAATCCCAATTATCCCTGGAGCTGTGGGCTTTCTGGTTCTCCGGACCCTAACCCTAACCCTAACCCTAGAAGTTGCCGACCGTGGTTTCCGGCCACGGCCCCCCCCGGGTTCTGGCTAGGAAAACTGGGGAAGGAGCCATGTCTGTGCAGTGTCGTGCTCCTCTTGGCAGGCCTTTGCAATCCCAATTATCCCTGGAGCTGTGGGCTTTCTGGTTCTCCGGACCCTAACCCTAACCCTAACCCTAGAAGTTGCTGACCGCGGTTTCCGGCCACGGCCCCCCCTGGGTTCTGGCTAGGAAAGCTGGGGAAGGAGCCATGTCTGTGCAGTGTCGTGCTCCTCTTGGCAGGCCTTTGCAATCCCAATTATCCCTGGAGCTGTGGGCTTTCTGGTTCTCCGGACCCTAACCCTAACCCTAACCCTAGAAGTTGCCGACCGCGGTTTCCGGCCACGGCCCCCCCTGGGTTCTGGCTAGGAAAGCAGGGGAAGGAGCCATGTCTGTGCAGTGTCGTGCTCCTCTTGGCAGGCCTTTGCAATCCCAATTATCCCTGGAGCTGTGGGCTTTCTGGTTCTCCGGACCCTAACCCTAACCCTAACCCTAGAAGTTGCCGACCGCGGTTTCCGGCCACGGCCCCCCCCGGGTTCTGGCTAGGAAAGCTGGGGAAGGAGCCATGTCTGTGCAGTGTCGTGCTCCTCTTGGCAGGCCTTTGCAATCCCAATTATCCCTGGAGCTGTGGGCTTTCTGGTTCTCCGGACCCTAACCCTAACCCTAACCCTAGAAGTTGCCGACCGCGGTTTCCAGCCACGGCCCCCCCCGGGCTCTGGCTAGGAAAGCTGGGGAAGGAGCCATGTCGGTGCAGTGTCGTGCTCCTCTTGGCAGGCCTTTGCAATCCCAATTATCCCTGGAGCTGTGGGCTTTCTGGTTCTCCGGACCCTAACCCTAACCCTAACCCTAGAAGTTGCCGACCGCGGTTTCCAGCCACGGCCCCCCCCGGGCTCTGGCTAGGAAAGCTGGGGAAGGAGCCATGTCGGTGCAGTGTCGTGCTCCTCTTGGCAGGCCTTTGCAATCCCAATTATCCCTGGAGCTGTGGGCTTTCTGGTTCTCCGGACCCTAACCCTAACCCTAACCCTAGAAGTTGCCGACCGCGGTTTCCGGCCACGGCCCCCCCGGGGTTCTGGCTAGGAAAGCAGGGGAAGGAGCCATGTCTGTGCAGTGTCGTGCTCCTCTTGGCAGGCCTTTGCAATCCCAATTATCCCTGGAGCTGTGGGCTTTCTGGTTCTCCGGACCCTAACCCTAACCCTAACCCTAGAAGTTGCCGACCGCGGTTTCCGGCCACGGCCCCCCCTGGGTTCTGGCTAGGAAAGCTGGGGAAGGAGCCATGTCTGTGCAGTGTCGTGCTCCTCTTGGCAGGCCTTTGCAATCCCAATTATCCCTGGAGCTGTGGGCTTTCTGGTTCTCCGGACCCTAACCCTAACCCTAACCCTAGAAGTTGCCGACCGCGGTTTCCGGCCACGGCCCCCCCTGGGTTCTGGCTAGGAAAGCAGGGGAAGGAGCCATGTCTGTGCAGTGTCGTGCTCCTCTTGGCAGGCCTTTGCAATCCCAATTATCCCTGGAGCTGTGGGCTATCTGGTTCTCCGGACCCTAACCCTAACCCTAACCCTAACCCTAGAAGTTGCTGACCGCGGTTTCCGGCCACGGCCCCCCCGGGGTTCTGGCTAGGAAAGCAGGGGAAGGAGCCATGTCTGTGCAGTGTCGTGCTCCTCTTGGCAGGCCTTTGCAATCCCAATTATCCCTGGAGCTGTGGGCTATCTGGTTCTCCGGACCCTAACCCTAACCCTAACCCTAACCCTAGAAGTTGCCGACCGCGGTTTCCGGCCACGGCCCCCCCGGGGTTCTGGCTAGGAAAGCAGGGGAAGGAGCCATGTCGGTGCAGTGTCGTGCTCCTCTTGGCAGGCCTTTGCAATCCCAATTATCCCTGGAGCTGTGGGCTTTCTGGTTCTCCGGACCCTAACCCTAACCCTAACCCTAGAAGTTGCCGACCGTGGTTTCCGGCCACGGCCCCCCCCGGGTTCTGGCTAGGAAAACTGGGGAAGGAGCCATGTCTGTGCAGTGTCGTGCTCCTCTTGGCAGGCCTTTGCAATCCCAATTATCCCTGGAGCTGTGGGCTTTCTGGTTCTCCGGACCCTAACCCTAACCCTAACCCTAGAAGTTGCTGACCGCGGTTTCCGGCCACGGCCCCCCCTGGGTTCTGGCTAGGAAAGCTGGGGAAGGAGCCATGTCTGTGCAGTGTCGTGCTCCTCTTGGCAGGCCTTTGCAATCCCAATTATCCCTGGAGCTGTGGGCTTTCTGGTTCTCCGGACCCTAACCCTAACCCTAACCCTAGAAGTTGCCGACCGCGGTTTCCAGCCACGGCCCCCCCCGGGCTCTGGCTAGGAAAGCTGGGGAAGGAGCCATGTCGGTGCAGTGTCGTGCTCCTCTTGGCAGGCCTTTGCAATCCCAATTATCCCTGGAGCTGTGGGCTTTCTGGTTCTCCGGACCCTAACCCTAACCCTAACCCTAGAAGTTGCCGACCGCGGTTTCCGGCCACGGCCCCCCCGGGGTTCTGGCTAGGAAAGCAGGGGAAGGAGCCATGTCTGTGCAGTGTCGTGCTCCTCTTGGCAGGCCTTTGCAATCCCAATTATCCCTGGAGCTGTGGGCTTTCTGGTTCTCCGGACCCTAACCCTAACCCTAACCCTAGAAGTTGCCGACCGCGGTTTCCGGCCACGGCCCCCCCTGGGTTCTGGCTAGGAAAGCTGGGGAAGGAGCCATGTCTGTGCAGTGTCGTGCTCCTCTTGGCAGGCCTTTGCAATCCCAATTATCCCTGGAGCTGTGGGCTTTCTGGTTCTCCGGACCCTAACCCTAACCCTAACCCTAGAAGTTGCCGACCGCGGTTTCCGGCCACGGCCCCCCCTGGGTTCTGGCTAGGAAAGCAGGGGAAGGAGCCATGTCTGTGCAGTGTCGTGCTCCTCTTGGCAGGCCTTTGCAATCCCAATTATCCCTGGAGCTGTGGGCTATCTGGTTCTCTGGACCCTAACCCTAACCCTAACCCTAACCCTAGAAGTTGCTGACCGCGGTTTCCGGCCACGGCCCCCCCGGGGTTCTGGCTAGGAAAGCAGGGGAAGGAGCCATGTCTGTGCAGTGTCGTGCTCCTCTTGGCAGGCCTTTGCAATCCCAATTATCCCTGGAGCTGTGGGCTATCTGGTTCTCCGGACCCTAACCCTAACCCTAACCCTAACCCTAGAAGTTGCCGACCGCGGTTTCCGGCCACGGCCCCCCCGGGGTTCTGGCTAGGAAAGCAGGGGAAGGAGCCATGTCGGTGCAGTGTCGTGCTCCTCTTGGCAGGCCTTTGCAATCCCAATTATCCCTGGAGCTGTGGGCTTTCTGGTTCTCCGGACCCTAACCCTAACCCTAACCCTAGAAGTTGCCGACCGTGGTTTCCGGCCACGGCCCCCCCCGGGTTCTGGCTAGGAAAACTGGGGAAGGAGCCATGTCTGTGCAGTGTCGTGCTCCTCTTGGCAGGCCTTTGCAATCCCAATTATCCCTGGAGCTGTGGGCTTTCTGGTTCTCCGGACCCTAACCCTAACCCTAACCCTAGAAGTTGCTGACCGCGGTTTCCGGCCACGGCCCCCCCTGGGTTCTGGCTAGGAAAGCTGGGGAAGGAGCCATGTCTGTGCAGTGTCGTGCTCCTCTTGGCAGGCCTTTGCAATCCCAATTATCCCTGGAGCTGTGGGCTTTCTGGTTCTCCGGACCCTAACCCTAACCCTAACCCTAGAAGTTGCCGACCGCGGTTTCCGGCCACGGCCCCCCCTGGGTTCTGGCTAGGAAAGCTGGGGAAGGAGCCATGTCTGTGCAGTGTCGTGCTCCTCTTGGCAGGCCTTTGCAATCCCAATTATCCCTGGAGCTGTGGGCTTTCTGGTTCTCCGGACCCTAACCCTAACCCTAACCCTAGAAGTTGCCGACCGCGGTTTCCGGCCACGGCCCCCCCGGGGTTCTGGCTAGGAAAGCAGGGGAAGGAGCCATGTCTGTGCAGTGTCGTGCTCCTCTTGGCAGGCCTTTGCAATCCCAATTATCCCTGGAGCTGTGGGCTATCTGGTTCTCCGGACCCTAACCCTAACCCTAACCCTAACCCTAGAAGTTGCCGACCGCGGTTTCCGGCCACGGCCCCCCCGGGGTTCTGGCTAGGAAAGCAGGGGAAGGAGCCATGTCGGTGCAGTGTCGTGCTCCTCTTGGCAGGCCTTTGCAATCCCAATTATCCCTGGAGCTGTGGGCTTTCTGGTTCTCCGGACCCTAACCCTAACCCTAACCCTAGAAGTTGCCGACCGTGGTTTCCGGCCACGGCCCCCCCCGGGTTCTGGCTAGGAAAACTGGGGAAGGAGCCATGTCTGTGCAGTGTCGTGCTCCTCTTGGCAGGCCTTTGCAATCCCAATTATCCCTGGAGCTGTGGGCTTTCTGGTTCTCCGGACCCTAACCCTAACCCTAACCCTAGAAGTTGCTGACCGCGGTTTCCGGCCACGGCCCCCCCTGGGTTCTGGCTAGGAAAGCTGGGGAAGGAGCCATGTCTGTGCAGTGTCGTGCTCCTCTTGGCAGGCCTTTGCAATCCCAATTATCCCTGGAGCTGTGGGCTTTCTGGTTCTCCGGACCCTAACCCTAACCCTAACCCTAGAAGTTGCCGACCGCGGTTTTCGGCCACGGCCCCCCCGGGTTCTGGCTAGGAAAGCTGGGGAAGGAGCCATGTCGGTACAGTGTCGTGCTCCTCTTGGCAGGCCTTTGCAATCCCAATTATCCCTGGAGCTGTGGGCTTTCTGGTTCTCCGGACCCTAACCCTAACCCTAACCCTAGAAGTTGCCGACCGCGGTTTCCGGCCACGGCCCCCCCTGGGTTCTGGCTAGGAAAGCAGGGGAAGGAGCCATGTCTGTGCAGTGTCGTGCTCCTCTTGGCAGGCCTTTGCAATCCCAATTATCCCTGGAGCTGTGGGCTTTCTGGTTCTCCGGACCCTAACCCTAACACTAACCCTAGAAGTTGCCGACCGCGGTTTCCGGCCACGGCCCCCCCCGGGTTCTGGCTAGGAAAGCTGGGGAAGGAGCCATGTCTGTGCAGTGTCGTGCTCCTCTTGGCAGGCCTTTGCAATCCCAATTATCCCTGGAGCTGTGGGCTTTCTGGTTCTCCGGACCCTAACCCTAACCCTAACCCTAGAAGTTGCCGACCGCGGTTTCCAGCCACGGCCCCCCCCGGGCTCTGGCTAGGAAAGCTGGGGAAGGAGCCATGTCGGTGCAGTGTCGTGCTCCTCTTGGCAGGCCTTTGCAATCCCAATTATCCCTGGAGCTGTGGGCTTTCTGGTTCTCCGGACCCTAACCCTAACCCTAACCCTAGAAGTTGCCGACCGCGGTTTCCGGCCACGGCCCCCCCTGGGTTCTGACTAGGAAAGCAAGGGAAGGAGCCATGTCTGTGCAGTGTCGTGCTCCTCTTGGCAGGCCTTTGCAATCCCAATTATCCCTGGAGCTGTGGGCTATCTGGTTCTCCGGACCCTAACCTTAACCCTAACCCTAACCCTAGAAGTTGCCGACCGCGGTTTCCGGCCACGGCCCCCCCGGGGTTCTGGCTAGGAAAGCAGGGGAAGGAGCCATGTCTGTGCAGTGTCGTGCTCCTCTTGGCAGGCCTTTGCAATCCCAATTATCCCTGGAGCTGTGGGCTTTCTGGTTCTCCGGACCCTAACCCTAACCCTAACCCTAGAAGTTGCCGACCGCGGTTTCCGGCCACGGCCCCCCCCGGGCTCTGGCTAGGAAAGCAGGGGAAGGAGCCATGTCGGTGCAGTGTCGTGCTCCTCTTGGCAGGCTTTGCAATCCCAATTATCCCTGGAGCTGTGGGCTTTCTGGTTCTCCGGACCCTAACCCTAACCCTAACCCTAGAAGTTGCCGACCGCGGTTTCCGGCCACGGCCCCCCCTGGGTTCTGGCTAGGAAAGCAGGGGAAGGAGCCATGTCTGTGCAGTGTCGTGCTCCTCTTGGCAGGCCTTTGCAATCCCAATTATCCCTGGAGCTGTGGGCTTTCTGGTTCTCCGGACCCTAACCCTAACCCTAACCCTAGAAGTTGCCGACCGCGGTTTCCGGCCACGGCCCCCCCTGGGTTCTGGCTAGGAAAGCAGGAGAAGGAGCCATGTCTGTGCAGTGTCGTGCTCCTCTTGGCAGGCCTTTGCAATCCCAATTATCCCTGGAGCTGTGGGCTTTCTGGTTCTCCGGACCCTAACCCTAACCCTAACCCTAGAAGTTGCCGACCGCGGTTTCCGGCCACGGCCCCCCCTGGGTTCTGGCTAGGAAAGCAGGGGAAGGAGCCATGTCTGTGCAGTGTCGTGCTCCTCTTGGCAGGCCTTTGCAATCCCAATTATCCCTGGAGCTGTGGGCTTTCTGGTTCTCCGGACCCTAACCCTAACCCTAACCCTAGAAGTTGCCGACCGCGGTTTCCGGCCACGGCCCCCCCCGGGTTCTGGCTAGGAAAGCAGGGGAAGGAGCCATGTCTGTGCAGTGTCGTGCTCCTCTTGGCAGGCCTTTGCAATCCCAATTATCCCTGGAGCTGTGGGCTATCTGGTTCTCCGGACCCTAACCCTAACCCTAACCCTAACCCTAGAAGTTGCCGACCGCGGTTTCCGGCCACGGCCCCCCCGGGGTTCTGGCTAGGAGAGCAGGGGAAGGAGCCATGTCTGTGCAGTGTCGTGCTCCTCTTGGCAGGCCTTTGCAATCCCAATTATCCCTGGAGCTGTGGGCTTTCTGGTTCTCCGGACCCTAACCCTAACCCTAACCCTAGAAGTTGCCGACCGCGGTTTCCGGCCACGGCCCCCCCCGGGTTCTGGCTAGGAAAGCAGGGGAAGGAGCCATGTCTGTGCCGTGTCGTGCTCCTCTTGGCAGGCCTTTGCAATCCCAATTATCCCTGGAGCTGTGGGCTTTCTGGTTCTCCGGACCCTAACCCTAACCCTAACCCTAGAAGTTGCCGACCGCGGTTTCCGGCCACGGCCCCCCCTGGGTTCTGGCTAGGAAAGCTGGGGAAGGAGCCATGTCTGTGCAGTGTCGTGCTCCTCTTGGCAGGCCTTTGCAATCCCAATTATCCCTGGAGCTGTGGGCTTTCTGGTTCTCCGGACCCTAACCCTAACCCTAACCCTAGAAGTTGCCGACCGCGGTTTCCGGCCACGGCCCCCCCTGGGTTCTGGCTAGGAAAGCTGGGGAAGGAGCCATGTCTGTGCAGTGTCGTGCTCCTCTTGGCAGGCCTTTGCAATCCCAATTATCCCTGGAGCTGTGGGCTTTCTGGTTCTCCGGACCCTAACCCTAACCCTAACCCTAACCCTAGAAGTTGCCGACCGCGGTTTCCGGCCACGGCCCCTCCGGGGTTCTGGCTAGGAGAGCAGGGGAAGGAGCCATGTCTGTGCAGTGTCGTGCTCCTCTTGGCAGGCCTTTGCAATCCCAATTATCCCTGGAGCTGTGGGCTTTCTGGTTCTCCGGACCCTAACCCTAACCCTAACCCTAGAAGTTGCTGACCGCGGTTTCCGGCCACGGCCCCCCCTGGGTTCTGGCTAGGAAAGCAGGGGAAGGAGCCATGTCGGTGCAGTGTCGTGCTCCTCTTGGCAGGCCTTTGCAATCCCAATTATCCCTGGAGCTGTGGGCTTTCTGGTTCTCCGGACCCTAACCCTAACCCTAACCCTAGAAGTTGCCGACCGTGGTTTCCGGCCACGACCCCCCCGGGTTCTGGCTAGGAAAGCAGGGGAAGGAGCCATGTCTGTGAAGTGTCGTGCTCCTCTTGGCAGGCCTTTGCAATCCCAATTATCCCTGGAGCTGTGGGCTTTCTGGTTCTCCGGACCCTAACCCTAACCCTAACCCTAGAAGTTGCCGACCGCGGTTTCCGGCCACGGCCCTCCCCGGGTTCTGGCTAGGAAAGCAGGGGAAGGAGCCATGTCTGTGCAGTGTCGTGCTCCTCTTGGCAGGCCTTTGCAATCCCAATTATCCCTGGAGCTGTGGGCTTTCTGGTTCTCCGGACCCTAACCCTAACCCTAACCCTAGAAGTTGCCGACCGTGGTTTCCGGCCACGGCCCCCCCCGGGTTCTGGCTAGGAAAGCAGGGGAAGGAGCCATGTCTGTGAAGTGTCGTGCTCCTCTTGGCAGGCCTTTGCAATCCCAATTATCCCTGGAGCTGTGGGCTTTCTGGTTCTCCGGACCCTAACCCTAACCCTAACCCTAGAAGTTGCCGACCGCGGTTTCCGGCCACGGCCCCCCCTGGGTTCTGGCTAGGAAAGCTGGGGAAGGAGCCATGTCTGTGCAGTGTCGTGCTCCTCTTGGCAGGCCTTTGCAATCCCAATTATCCCTGGAGCCGTGGGCTTTCTGGTTCTCCGGACCCTAACCCTAACCCTAACCCTAGAAGTTGCCGACCGCGGTTTTCGGCCACGGCCCCCCCCGGGTTCTGGCTAGGAAAGCTGGGGAAGGAGCCATGTCGGTACAGTGTCGTGCTCCTCTTGGCAGGCCTTTGCAATCCCAATTATCCCTGGAGCTGTGGGCTTTCTGGTTCTCCGGACCCTAACCCTAACCCTAACCCTAGAAGTTGCCGACCGCGGTTTCCGGCCACGGCCCCCCCTGGGTTCTGGCTAGGAAAGCTGGGGAAGGAGCCATGTCTGTGCAGTGTCGTGCTCCTCTTGGCAGGCCTTTGCAATCCCAATTATCCCTGGAGCTGTGGGCTTTCTGGTTCTCCGGACCCTAACCCTAACCCTAACCCTAACCCTAGAAGTTGCCGACCGCGGTTTCCGGCCACGGCCCCCCCGGGGTTCTGGCTAGGAGAGCAGGGGAAGGAGCCATGTCTGTGCAGTGTCGTGCTCCTCTTGGCAGGCCTTTGCAATCCCAATTATCCCTGCAGCCGTGGGCTTTCTGGTTCTCCGGACCCTAACCCTAACCCTAACCCTAGAAGTTGCCGACCGCGGTTTTCGGCCACGGCCCCCCCGGGTTCTGGCTAGGAAAGCTGGGGAAGGAGCCATGTCGGTACAGTGTCGTGCTCCTCTTGGCAGGCCTTTGCAATCCCAATTATCCCTGGAGCTGTGGGCTTTCTGGTTCTCCGGACCCTAACCCTAACCCTAACCCTAGAAGTTGCCGACCGCGGTTTCCGGCCACGGCCCCCCCTGGGTTCTGGCTAGGAAAGCAGGGGAAGGAGCCATGTCTGTGCAGTGTCGTGCTCCTCTTGGCAGGCCTTTGCAATCCCAATTATCCCTGGAGCTGTGGGCTATCTGGTTCTCCGGACCCTAACCCTAACCCTAACCCTAACCCTAGAAGTTGCCGACCGCGGTTTCCGGCCACGGCCCCCCCTGGGTTCTGGCTAGGAAAGCAGGGGAAGGAGCCATGTCTGTGCAGTGTCGTGCTCCTCTTGGCAGGCCTTTGCAATCCCAATTATCCCTGGAGCTGTGGGCTTTCTGGTTCTCCGGACCCTAACCCTAACCCTAACCCTAGAAGTTGCCGACCGTGGATTCCGGCCACGGCCCCCCCTGGGTTCTGGCTAGGAAAGCAGGGGAAGGAGCCATGTCTGTGAAGTGTCGTGCTCCTCTTGGCAGGCCTTTGCAATCCCAATTATCCCTGGAGCTGTGGGCTTTCTGGTTCTCCGGACCCTAACCCTAACCCTAACCCTAGAAGTTGCCGACCGCGGTTTTCGGCCACGGCCCCCCCGGGTTCTGGCTAGGAAAGCTGGGGAAGGAGCCATGTCGGTACAGTGTCGTGCTCCTCTTGGCAGGCCTTTGCAATCCCAATTATCCCTGGAGCTGTGGGCTTTCTGGTTCTCCGGACCCTAACCCTAACCCTAACCCTAGAAGTTGCCGACCGTGGTTTCCGGCCACGGCCCCCCCCGGGCTCTGGCTAGGAAAGCTGGGGAAGGAGCCATGTCTGTGCAGTGTCGTGCTCCTCTTGGCAGGCCTTTGCAATCCCAATTATCCCTGGAGCTGTGGGCTTTCTGGTTCTCCGGACCCTAACCCTAACCCTAACCCTAGAAGTTGCCGACCGCGGTTTCCGGCCACGGCCCCCCCTGGGTTCTGGCTAGGAAAGCTGGGGAAGGAGCCATGTCTGTGCAGTGTCGTGCTCCTCTTGGCAGGCCTTTGCAATCCCAATTATCCCTGGAGCTGTGGGCTTTCTGGTTCTCCGGACCCTAACCCTAACCCTAACCCTAACCCTAGAAGTTGCCGACCGCGGTTTCCGGCCACGGCCCGCCCGGGGTTCTGGCTAGGAGAGCAGGGGAAGGAGCCATGTCTGTGCAGTGTCGTGCTCCTCTTGGCAGGCCTTTGCAATCCCAATTATCCCTGGAGCTGTGGGCTTTCTGGTTCTCCGGACCCTAACCCTAACCCTAACCCTAGAAGTTGCCGACCGCGGTTTCCGGCCACGGCCCCCCCCGGGTTCTGGCTAGGAAAGCAGGGGAAGGAGCCATGTCTGTGCCGTGTCGTGCTCCTCTTGGCAGGCCTTTGCAATCCCAATTATCCCTGGAGCTGTGGGCTTTCTGGTTCTCCGGACCCTAACCCTAACCCTAACCCTAGAAGTTGCCGACCGCGGTTTCCGGCCACGGCCCCCCCTGGGTTCTGGCTAGGAAAGCTGGGGAAGGAGCCATGTCTGTGCAGTGTCGTGCTCCTCTTGGCAGGCCTTTGCAATCCCAATTATCCCTGGAGCTGTGGGCTTTCTGGTTCTCCGGACCCTAACCCTAACCCTAACCCTAGAAGTTGCCGACCGCGGTTTCCGGCCACGGCCCCCCCTGGGTTCTGGCTAGGAAAGCTGGGGAAGGAGCCATGTCTGTGCAGTGTCGTGCTCCTCTTGGCAGGCCTTTGCAATCCCAATTATCCCTGGAGCTGTGGGCTTTCTGGTTCTCCGGACCCTAACCCTAACCCTAACCCTAACCCTAGAAGTTGCCGACCGCGGTTTCCGGCCACGGCCCCTCCGGGGTTCTGGCTAGGAGAGCAGGGGAAGGAGCCATGTCTGTGCAGTGTCGTGCTCCTCTTGGCAGGCCTTTGCAATCCCAATTATCCCTGGAGCTGTGGGCTTTCTGGTTCTCCGGACCCTAACCCTAACCCTAACCCTAGAAGTTGCTGACCGCGGTTTCCGGCCACGGCCCCCCCGGGGTTCTGGCTAGGAAAGCAGGGGAAGGAGCCATGTCGGTGCAGTGTCGTGCTCCTCTTGGCAGGCCTTTGCAATCCCAATTATCCCTGGAGCTGTGGGCTTTCTGGTTCTCCGGACCCTAACCCTAACCCTAACCCTAGAAGTTGCCGACCGTGGTTTCCGGCCACGACCCCCCCGGGTTCTGGCTAGGAAAGCAGGGGAAGGAGCCATGTCTGTGAAGTGTCGTGCTCCTCTTGGCAGGCCTTTGCAATCCCAATTATCCCTGGAGCTGTGGGCTTTCTGGTTCTCCGGACCCTAACCCTAACCCTAACCCTAGAAGTTGCCGACCGCGGTTTCCGGCCACGGCCCTCCCCGGGTTCTGGCTAGGAAAGCAGGGGAAGGAGCCATGTCTGTGCAGTGTCGTGCTCCTCTTGGCAGGCCTTTGCAATCCCAATTATCCCTGGAGCTGTGGGCTTTCTGGTTCTCCGGACCCTAACCCTAACCCTAACCCTAGAAGTTGCCGACCGTGGTTTCCGGCCACGGCCCCCCCCGGGCTCTGGCTAGGAAAGCTGGGGAAGGAGCCATGTCTGTGCAGTGTCGTGCTCCTCTTGGCAGGCCTTTGCAATCCCAATTATCCCTGGAGCTGTGGGCTTTCTGGTTCTCCGGACCCTAACCCTAACCCTAACCCTAGAAGTTGCCGACCGCGGTTTCCGGCCACGGCCCCCCCTGGGTTCTGGCTAGGAAAGCTGGGGAAGGAGCCATGTCTGTGCAGTGTCGTGCTCCTCTTGGCAGGCCTTTGCAATCCCAATTATCCCTGGAGCTGTGGGC
The DNA here is from genome assembly GCA_027574665.1 of Rhynochetos jubatus. NCBI lineage: Eukaryota > Metazoa > Chordata > Aves > Eurypygiformes > Rhynochetidae > Rhynochetos > Rhynochetos jubatus. The sequence continues at coordinate 3,610,594 of CM050669.1, forward strand.
TTTCTGGTTCTCCGGACCCTAACCCTAACCCTAACCCTAACCCTAGAAGTTGCCGACCGCGGTTTCCGGCCACGGCCCGCCCGGGGTTCTGGCTAGGAGAGCAGGGGAAGGAGCCATGTCTGTGCAGTGTCGTGCTCCTCTTGGCAGGCCTTTGCAATCCCAATTATCCCTGGAGCTGTGGGCTTTCTGGTTCTCCGGACCCTAACCCTAACCCTAACCCTAGAAGTTGCCGACCGTGGTTTCCGGCCACGGCCCCCCCCGGGCTCTGGCTAGGAAAGCTGGGGAAGGAGCCATGTCTGTGCAGTGTCGTGCTCCTCTTGGCAGGCCTTTGCAATCCCAATTATCCCTGGAGCTGTGGGCTTTCTGGTTCTCCGGACCCTAACCCTAACCCTAACCCTAGAAGTTGCCGACCGCGGTTTCCGGCCACGGCCCCCCCTGGGTTCTGGCTAGGAAAGCTGGGGAAGGAGCCATGTCTGTGCAGTGTCGTGCTCCTCTTGGCAGGCCTTTGCAATCCCAATTATCCCTGGAGCTGTGGGCTTTCTGGTTCTCCGGACCCTAACCCTAACCCTAACCCTAACCCTAGAAGTTGCCGACCGCGGTTTCCGGCCACGGCCCCCCCGGGGTTCTGGCTAGGAGAGCAGGGGAAGGAGCCATGTCTGTGCAGTGTCGTGCTCCTCTTGGCAGGCCTTTGCAATCCCAATTATCCCTGGAGCTGTGGGCTTTCTGGTTCTCCGGACCCTAACCCTAACCCTAACCCTAGAAGTTGCCGACCGCGGTTTCCGGCCACGGCCCCCCCCGGGTTCTGGCTAGGAAAGCAGGGGAAGGAGCCATGTCTGTGCCGTGTCGTGCTCCTCTTGGCAGGCCTTTGCAATCCCAATTATCCCTGGAGCTGTGGGCTTTCTGGTTCTCCGGACCCTAACCCTAACCCTAACCCTAGAAGTTGCCGACCGCGGTTTCCGGCCACGGCCCCCCCTGGGTTCTGGCTAGGAAAGCTGGGGAAGGAGCCATGTCTGTGCAGTGTCGTGCTCCTCTTGGCAGGCCTTTGCAATCCCAATTATCCCTGGAGCTGTGGGCTTTCTGGTTCTCCGGACCCTAACCCTAACCCTAACCCTAGAAGTTGCCGACCGCGGTTTCCGGCCACGGCCCCCCCTGGGTTCTGGCTAGGAAAGCTGGGGAAGGAGCCATGTCTGTGCAGTGTCGTGCTCCTCTTGGCAGGCCTTTGCAATCCCAATTATCCCTGGAGCTGTGGGCTTTCTGGTTCTCCGGACCCTAACCCTAACCCTAACCCTAACCCTAGAAGTTGCCGACCGCGGTTTCCGGCCACGGCCCCTCCGGGGTTCTGGCTAGGAGAGCAGGGGAAGGAGCCATGTCTGTGCAGTGTCGTGCTCCTCTTGGCAGGCCTTTGCAATCCCAATTATCCCTGGAGCTGTGGGCTTTCTGGTTCTCCGGACCCTAACCCTAACCCTAACCCTAGAAGTTGCTGACCGCGGTTTCCGGCCACGGCCCCCCCGGGGTTCTGGCTAGGAAAGCAGGGGAAGGAGCCATGTCGGTGCAGTGTCGTGCTCCTCTTGGCAGGCCTTTGCAATCCCAATTATCCCTGGAGCTGTGGGCTTTCTGGTTCTCCGGACCCTAACCCTAACCCTAACCCTAGAAGTTGCCGACCGTGGTTTCCGGCCACGACCCCCCCGGGTTCTGGCTAGGAAAGCAGGGGAAGGAGCCATGTCTGTGAAGTGTCGTGCTCCTCTTGGCAGGCCTTTGCAATCCCAATTATCCCTGGAGCTGTGGGCTTTCTGGTTCTCCGGACCCTAACCCTAACCCTAACCCTAGAAGTTGCCGACCGCGGTTTCCGGCCACGGCCCTCCCCGGGTTCTGGCTAGGAAAGCAGGGGAAGGAGCCATGTCTGTGCAGTGTCGTGCTCCTCTTGGCAGGCCTTTGCAATCCCAATTATCCCTGGAGCTGTGGGCTTTCTGGTTCTCCGGACCCTAACCCTAACCCTAACCCTAGAAGTTGCCGACCGTGGTTTCCGGCCACGGCCCCCCCCGGGTTCTGGCTAGGAAAGCAGGGGAAGGAGCCATGTCTGTGCAGTGTCGTGCTCCTCTTGGCAGGCCTTTGCAATCCCAATTATCCCTGGAGCTGTGGGCTTTCTGGTTCTCCGGACCCTAACCCTAACCCTAACCCTAGAAGTTGCTGACCGCGGTTTCCGGCCACGGCCCCCCCTGGGTTCTGGCTAGGAAAGCTGGGGAAGGAGCCATGTCTGTGCAGTGTCGTGCTCCTCTTGGCAGGCCTTTGCAATCCCAATTATCCCTGGAGCCGTGGGCTTTCTTGTTCTCCGGACCCTAACCCTAACCCTAACCCTAGAAGGTGCCGACCGCGGTTTTCGGCCACGGCCCCCCCCGGGTTCTGGCTAGGAAAGCTGGGGAAGGAGCCATGTCGGTACAGTGTCGTGCTCCTCTTGGCAGGCCTTTGCAATCCCAATTATCCCTGGAGCTGTGGGCTTTCTGGTTCTCCGGACCCTAACCCTAACCCTAACCCTAACCCTAGAAGTTGCCGACCGCGGTTTCCGGCCACGGCCCCTCCGGGGTTCTGGCTAGGAGAGCAGGGGAAGGAGCCATGTCTGTGCAGTGTCGTGCTCCTCTTGGCAGGCCTTTGCAATCCCAATTATCCCTGGAGCTGTGGGCTTTCTGGTTCTCCGGACCCTAACCCTAACCCTAACCCTAGAAGTTGCTGACCGCGGTTTCCGGCCACGGCCCCCCCGGGGTTCTGGCTAGGAAAGCAGGGGAAGGAGCCATGTCGGTGCAGTGTCGTGCTCCTCTTGGCAGGCCTTTGCAATCCCAATTATCCCTGGAGCTGTGGGCTTTCTGGTTCTCCGGACCCTAACCCTAACCCTAACCCTAGAAGTTGCCGACCGTGGTTTCCGGCCACGACCCCCCCGGGTTCTGGCTAGGAAAGCAGGGGAAGGAGCCATGTCTGTGAAGTGTCGTGCTCCTCTTGGCAGGCCTTTGCAATCCCAATTATCCCTGGAGCTGTGGGCTTTCTGGTTCTCCGGACCCTAACCCTAACCCTAACCCTAGAAGTTGCCGACCGCGGTTTCCGGCCACGGCCCTCCCCGGGTTCTGGCTAGGAAAGCAGGGGAAGGAGCCATGTCTGTGCAGTGTCGTGCTCCTCTTGGCAGGCCTTTGCAATCCCAATTATCCCTGGAGCTGTGGGCTTTCTGGTTCTCCGGACCCTAACCCTAACCCTAACCCTAGAAGTTGCCGACCGTGGTTTCCGGCCACGGCCCCCCCCGGGTTCTGGCTAGGAAAGCAGGGGAAGGAGCCATGTCTGTGCAGTGTCGTGCTCCTCTTGGCAGGCCTTTGCAATCCCAATTATCCCTGGAGCTGTGGGCTTTCTGGTTCTCCGGACCCTAACCCTAACCCTAACCCTAGAAGTTGCTGACCGCGGTTTCCGGCCACGGCCCCCCCTGGGTTCTGGCTAGGAAAGCTGGGGAAGGAGCCATGTCTGTGCAGTGTCGTGCTCCTCTTGGCAGGCCTTTGCAATCCCAATTATCCCTGGAGCCGTGGGCTTTCTGGTTCTCCGGACCCTAACCCTAACCCTAACCCTAGAAGGTGCCGACCGCGGTTTTCGGCCACGGCCCCCCCCGGGTTCTGGCTAGGAAAGCTGGGGAAGGAGCCATGTCGGTACAGTGTCGTGCTCCTCTTGGCAGGCCTTTGCAATCCCAATTATCCCTGGAGCTGTGGGCTTTCTGGTTCTCCGGACCCTAACCCTAACCCTAACCCTAGAAGTTGCCGACCGCGGTTTCCGGCCACGGCCCCCCCTGGGTTCTGGCTAGGAAAGCTGGGGAAGGAGCCATGTCTGTGCAGTGTCGTGCTCCTCTTGGCAGGCCTTTGCAATCCCAATTATCCCTGGAGCTGTGGGCTTTCTGGTTCTCCGGACCCTAACCCTAACCCTAACCCTAACCCTAGAAGTTGCCGACCGCGGTTTCCGGCCACGGCCCCCCCGGGGTTCTGGCTAGGAGAGCAGGGGAAGGAGCCATGTCTGTGCAGTGTCGTGCTCCTCTTGGCAGGCCTTTGCAATCCCAATTATCCCTGCAGCCGTGGGCTTTCTGGTTCTCCGGACCCTAACCCTAACCCTAACCCTAGAAGTTGCCGACCGCGGTTTTCGGCCACGGCCCCCCCTGGGTTCTGGCTAGGAAAGCTGGGGAAGGAGCCATGTCGGTACAGTGTCGTGCTCCTCTTGGCAGGCCTTTGCAATCCCAATTATCCCTGGAGCTGTGGGCTTTCTGGTTCTCCGGACCCTAACCCTAACCCTAACCCTAGAAGTTGCCGACCGCGGTTTCCGGCCACGGCCCCCCCTGGGTTCTGGCTAGGAAAGCAGGGGAAGGAGCCATGTCTGTGCAGTGTCGTGCTCCTCTTGGCAGGCCTTTGCAATCCCAATTATCCCTGGAGCTGTGGGCTATCTGGTTCTCCGGACCCTAACCCTAACCCTAACCCTAACCCTAGAAGTTGCCGACCGCGGTTTCCGGCCACGGCCCCCCCTGGGTTCTGGCTAGGAAAGCAGGGGAAGGAGCCATGTCTGTGCAGTGTCGTGCTCCTCTTGGCAGGCCTTTGCAATCCCAATTATCCCTGGAGCTGTGGGCTTTCTGGTTCTCCGGACCCTAACCCTAACCCTAACCCTAGAAGTTGCCGACCGTGGATTCCGGCCACGGCCCCCCCTGGGTTCTGGCTAGGAAAGCAGGGGAAGGAGCCATGTCTGTGAAGTGTCGTGCTCCTCTTGGCAGGCCTTTGCAATCCCAATTATCCCTGGAGCTGTGGGCTTTCTGGTTCTCCGGACCCTAACCCTAACCCTAACCCTAGAAGTTGCCGACCGCGGTTTTCGGCCACGGCCCCCCCGGGTTCTGGCTAGGAAAGCTGGGGAAGGAGCCATGTCGGTACAGTGTCGTGCTCCTCTTGGCAGGCCTTTGCAATCCCAATTATCCCTGGAGCTGTGGGCTTTCTGGTTCTCCGGACCCTAACCCTAACCCTAACCCTAGAAGTTGCCGACCGTGGTTTCCGGCCACGGCCCCCCCCGGGCTCTGGCTAGGAAAGCTGGGGAAGGAGCCATGTCTGTGCAGTGTCGTGCTCCTCTTGGCAGGCCTTTGCAATCCCAATTATCCCTGGAGCTGTGGGCTTTCTGGTTCTCCGGACCCTAACCCTAACCCTAACCCTAGAAGTTGCCGACCGCGGTTTCCGGCCACGGCCCCCCCTGGGTTCTGGCTAGGAAAGCTGGGGAAGGAGCCATGTCTGTGCAGTGTCGTGCTCCTCTTGGCAGGCCTTTGCAATCCCAATTATCCCTGGAGCTGTGGGCTTTCTGGTTCTCCGGACCCTAACCCTAACCCTAACCCTAACCCTAGAAGTTGCCGACCGCGGTTTCCGGCCACGGCCCCCCCCGGGTTCTGGCTAGGAAAGCAGGGGAAGGAGCCATGTCTGTGCAGTGTCGTGCTCCTCTTGGCAGGCCTTTGCAATCCCAATTATCCCTGGAGCTGTGGGCTTTCTGGTTCTCCGGACCCTAACCCTAACCCTAGAAGTTGCTGACCGCGGTTTCCGGCCACGGCCCCCCCTGGGTTCTGGCTAGGAAAGCTGGGGAAGGAGCCATGTCTGTGCAGTGTCGTGCTCCTCTTGGCAGGCCTTTGCAATCCCAATTATCCCTGGAGCTGTGGGCTTTCTGGTTCTCCGGACCCTAACCCTAACCCTAACCCTAGAAGTTGCCGACCGCGGTTTTCGGCCACGGCCCCCCCGGGTTCTGGCTAGGAAAGCTGGGGAAGGAGCCATTTCGGTACAGTGTCGTGCTCCTCTTGGCAGGCCTTTGCAATCCCAATTATCCCTGGAGCTGTGGGCTTTCTGGTTCTCCGGACCCTAACCCTAACCCTAACCCTAGAAGTTGCCGACCGCGGTTTCCGGCCACGGCCCCCCCTGGGTTCTGGCTAGGAAAGCAGGGGAAGGAGCCATGTCTGTGCAGTGTCGTGCTCCTCTTGGCAGGCCTTTGCAATCCCAATTATCCCTGGAGCTGTGGGCTTTCTGGTTCTCCGGACCCTAACCCTAACCCTAACCCTAGAAGTTGCCGACCGCGGTTTCCGGCCACGGCCCCCCCCGGGTTCTGGCTAGGAAAGCTGGGGAAGGAGCCATGTCTGTGCAGTGTCGTGCTCCTCTTGGCAGGCCTTTGCAATCCCAATTATCCCTGGAGCTGTGGGCTTTCTGGTTCTCCGGACCCTAACCCTAACCCTAACCCTAGAAGTTGCCGACCGCGGTTTCCGGCCACGGCCCCCCCTGGGTTCTGGCTAGGAAAGCAGGGGAAGGAGCCATGTCTGTGCAGTGTCGTGCTCGTCTTGGCAGGCCTTTGCAATCCCAATTATCCCTGGAGCTGTGGGCTATCTGGTTCTCCGGACCCTAACCCTAACCCTAACCCTAGAAGTTGCCGACCGCGGTTTCCGGCCACGGCCCCCCCTGGGTTCTGGCTAGGAAAGCAGGGGAAGGAGCCATGTCTGTGCAGTGTCGTGCTCCTCTTGGCAGGCCTTTGCAATCCCAATTATCCCTGGAGCTGTGGGCTTTCTGGTTCTCCGGACCCTAACCCTAACCCTAACCCTAGAAGTTGCCGACCGTGGATTCCGGCCACGGCCCCCCCTGGGTTCTGGCTAGGAAAGCAGGGGAAGGAGCCATGTCTGTGAAGTGTCGTGCTCCTCTTGGCAGGCCTTTGCAATCCCAATTATCCCTGGAGCTGTGGGCTTTCTGGTTCTCCGGACCCTAACCCTAACCCTAACCCTAGAAGTTGCTGACCGCGGTTTCCGGCCACGGCCCCCCCGGGTTCTGGCTAGGAAAGCTGGGGAAGGAGCCATGTCTGTGCAGTGTCGTGCTCCTCTTGGCAGGCCTTTGCAATCCCAATTATCCCTGGAGCTGTGGGCTTTCTGGTTCTCCGGACCCTAACCCTAACCCTAACCCTAGAAGTTGCCGACCGCGGTTTTCGGCCACGGCCCCCCCGGGTTCTGGCTAGGAAAGCTGGGGAAGGAGCCATGTCGGTACAGTGTCGTGCTCCTCTTGGCAGGCCTTTGCAATCCCAATTATCCCTGGAGCTGTGGGCTTTCTGGTTCTCCGGACCCTAACCCTAACCCTAACCCTAGAAGTTGCCGACCGCGGTTTCCGGCCACGGCCCCCCCTGGGTTCTGGCTAGGAAAGCAGGGGAAGGAGCCATGTCTGTGCAGTGTCGTGCTCCTCTTGGCAGGCCTTTGCAATCCCAATTATCCCTGGAGCTGTGGGCTTTCTGGTTCTCCGGACCCTAACCCTAACCCTAACCCTAGAAGTTGCCGACCGCGGTTTCCGGCCACGGCCCCCCCCGGGTTCTGGCTAGGAAAGCTGGGGAAGGAGCCATGTCTGTGCAGTGTCGTGCTCCTCTTGGCAGGCCTTTGCAATCCCAATTATCCCTGGAGCTGTGGGCTTTCTGGTTCTCCGGACCCTAACCCTAACCCTAACCCTAGAAGTTGCCGACCGTGGTTTCCGGCCACGGCCCCCCCCGGGCTCTGGCTAGGAAAGCTGGGGAAGGAGCCATGTCTGTGCAGTGTCGTGCTCCTCTTGGCAGGCCTTTGCAATCCCAATTATCCCTGGAGCTGTGGGCTTTCTGGTTCTCCGGACCCTAACCCTAACCCTAACCCTAGAAGTTGCCGACCGCGGTTTCCGGCCACGGCCCCCCCTGGGTTCTGCTAGGAAAGCTGGGGAAGGAGCCATGTCTGTGCAGTGTCGTGCTCCTCTTGGCAGGCCTTTGCAATCCCAATTATCCCTGGAGCTGTGGGCTTTCTGGTTCTCCGGACCCTAACCCTAAACCTAACCCTAACCCTAGAAGTTGCCGACCGCGGTTTCCGGCCACGGCCCCCCCGGGGTTCTGGCTAGGAGAGCAGGGGAAGGAGCCATGTCTGTGCAGTGTCGTGCTCCTCTTGGCAGGCCTTTGCAATCCCAATTATCCCTGGAGCTGTGGGCTTTCTGGTTCTCCGGACCCTAACCCTAACCCTAACCCTAGAAGTTGCCGACCGCGGTTTCCGGCCACGGCCCCCCCCGGGTTCTGGCTAGGAAAGCTGGGGAAGGAGCCATGTCTGTGCAGTGTCGTGCTCCTCTTGGCAGGCCTTTGCAATCCCAATTATCCCTGGAGCTGTGGGCTTTCTGGTTCTCCGGACCCTAACCCTAACCCTAACCCTAGAAGTTGCCGACCGTGGTTTCCGGCCACGGCCCCCCCCGGGCTCTGGCTAGGAAAGCTGGGGAAGGAGCCATGTCTGTGCAGTGTCGTGCTCCTCTTGGCAGGCCTTTGCAATCCCAATTATCCCTGGAGCTGTGGGCTTTCTGGTTCTCCGGACCCTAACCCTAACCCTAACCCTAGAAGTTGCCGACCGCGGTTTCCGGCCACGGCCCCCCCTGGGTTCTGCTAGGAAAGCTGGGGAAGGAGCCATGTCTGTGCAGTGTCGTGCTCCTCTTGGCAGGCCTTTGCAATCCCAATTATCCCTGGAGCTGTGGGCTTTCTGGTTCTCCGGACCCTAACCCTAAACCTAACCCTAACCCTAGAAGTTGCCGACCGCGGTTTCCGGCCACGGCCCCCCCGGGGTTCTGGCTAGGAGAGCAGGGGAAGGAGCCATGTCGGTGCAGTGTCGTGCTCCTCTTGGCAGGCCTTTGCAATCCCAATTATCCCTGGAGCTGTGGGCTTTCTGGTTCTCCGGACCCTAACCCTAACCCTAACCCTAGAAGTTGCCGACCGTGGATTCCGGCCACGGCCCCCCCTGGGTTCTGGCTAGGAAAGCAGGGGAAGGAGCCATGTCTGTGCAGTGTCGTGCTCCTCTTGGCAGGCCTTTGCAATCCCAATTATCCCTGGAGCTGTGGGCTTTCTGGTTCTCCGGACCCTAACCCTAACCCTAACCCTAGAAGTTGCCGACCGCGGTTTCCGGCCACGGCCCCCCCTGGGTTCTGGCTAGGAAAGCAGGGGAAGGAGCCATGTCTGTGCAGTGTCGTGCTCCTCTTGGCAGGCCTTTGCAATCCCAATTATCCCTGGAGCTGTGGGCTTTCTGGTTCTCCGGACCCTAACCCTAACCCTAACCCTAGAAGTTGCCGACCGTGGTTTCCGGCCACGGCCCCCCCCGGGTTCTGGCTAGGAAAGCAGGGGAAGGAGCCATGTCTGTGCAGTGTCGTGCTCCTCTTGGCAGGCCTTTGCAATCCCAATTATCCCTGGAGCTGTGGGCTTTCTGGTTCTCCGGACCCTAACCCTAACCCTAACCCTAGAAGTTGCCGACCGCGGTTTCCGGCCACAGCCCCCCCTGGGTTCTGGCTAGGAAAGCTGGGGAAGGAGCCATGTCTGTGCAGTGTCGTGCTCCTCTTGGCAGGCCTTTGCAATCCCAATTATCCCTGGAGCTGTGGGCTTTCTGGTTCTCCGGACCCTAACCCTAACCCTAACCCTAACCCTAGAAGTTGCCGACCGCGGTTTCCGGCCACGGCCCCCCCGGGGTTCTGGCTAGGAGAGCAGGGGAAGGAGCCATGTCGGTGCAGTGTCGTGCTCCTCTTGGCAGGCCTTTGCAATCCCAATTATCCCTGGAGCTGTGGGCTTTCTGGTTCTCCGGACCCTAACCCTAACCCTAACCCTAGAAGTTGCCGACCGCGGTTTCCGGCCACGGCCCCCCCTGGGTTCTGGCTAGGAAAGCTGGGGAAGGAGCCATGTCTGTGCAGTGTCGTGCTCCTCTTGGCAGGCCTTTGCAATCCCAATTATCCCTGGAGCTGTGGGCTTTCTGGTTCTCCGGACCCTAACCCTAACCCTAACCCTAGAAGTTGCCGACCGCGGTTTCCGGCCACGGCCCCCCCGGGGTTCTGGCTAGGAGAGCAGGGGAAGGAGCCATGTCGGTGCAGTGTCGTGCTCCTCTTGGCAGGCCTTTGCAATCCCAATTATCCCTGGAGCTGTGGGCTTTCTGGTTCTCCGGACCCTAACCCTAACCCTAACCCTAGAAGTTGCCGACCGCGGTTTCCGGCCACGGCCCCCCCTGGGTTCTGGCTAGGAAAGCAGGGGAAGGAGCCATGTCTGTGCAGTGTCGTGCTCGTCTTGGCAGGCCTTTGCAATCCCAATTATCCCTGGAGCTGTGGGCTTTCTGGTTCTCCGGACCCTAACCCTAACCCTAACCCTAGAAGTTGCCGACCGCGGTTTCCGGCCACGGCCCCCCCTGGGTTCTGGCTAGGAAAGCTGGGGAAGGAGCCATGTCGGTGCAGTGTCGTGCTCCTCTTGGCAGGCCTTTGCAATCCCAATTATCCCTGGAGCTGTGGGCTTTCTGGTTCTCCGGACCCTAACCCTAACCCTAACCCTAGAAGTTGCCGACCGCGGTTTCCGGCCACGGCCCCCCCCGGGTTCTGGCTAGGAAAGCAGGGGAAGGAGCCATATCTGTGCAGTGTCGTGCTCCTCTTGGCAGGCCTTTGCAATCCCAATTATCCCTGGAGCTGTGGGCTTTCTGGTTCTCCGGACCCTAACCCTAACCCTAACCCTAGAAGTTGCCGACCGCGGTTTCCGGCCACAGCCCCCCCTGGGTTCTGGCTAGGAAAGCTGGGGAAGGAGCCATGTCTGTGCAGTGTCGTGCTCCTCTTGGCAGGCCTTTGCAATCCCAATTATCCCTGGAGCTGTGGGCTTTCTGGTTCTCCGGACCCTAACCCTAACCCTAACCCTAACCCTAGAAGTTGCCGACCGCGGTTTCCGGCCACGGCCCCCCCGGGGTTCTGGCTAGGAGAGCAGGGGAAGGAGCCATGTCGGTGCAGTGTCGTGCTCCTCTTGGCAGGCCTTTGCAATCCCAATTATCCCTGGAGCTGTGGGCTTTCTGGTTCTCCGGACCCTAACCCTAACCCTAACCCTAGAAGTTGCCGACCGCGGTTTCCGGCCACGGCCCCCCCTGGGTTCTGGCTAGGAAAGCTGGGGAAGGAGCCATGTCTGTGCAGTGTCGTGCTCCTCTTGGCAGGCCTTTGCAATCCCAATTATCCCTGGAGCTGTGGGCTTTCTGGTTCTCCGGACCCTAACCCTAACCCTAACCCTAGAAGTTGCCGACCGCGGTTTCCGGCCACGGCCCCCCCCGGGTTCTGGCTAGGAAAGCAGGGGAAGGAGCCATGTCTGTGCAGTGTCGTGCTCCTCTTGGCAGGCCTTTGCAATCCCAATTATCCCTGGAGCTGTGGGCTATCTGGTTCTCCGGACCCTAACCCTAACCCTAACCCTAACCCTAGAAGTTGCCGACCGCGGTTTCCGGCCACGGCCCCCCCGGGGTTCTGGCTAGGAAAGCAGGGGAAGGAGCCATGTCTGTGCAGTGTCGTGCTCCTCTTGGCAGGCCTTTGCAATCCCAATTATCCCTGGAGCTGTGGGCTTTCTGGTTCTCCGGACCCTAACCCTAACCCTAACCCTAGAAGTTGCCGACCGCGGTTTCCGGCCACGGCCCCCCCCGGGTTCTGGCTAGGAAAGCAGGGGAAGGAGCCATGTCTGTGCCGTGTCGTGCTCCTCTTGGCAGGCCTTTGCAATCCCAATTATCCCTGGAGCTGTGGGCTTTCTGGTTCTCCGGACCCTAACCCTAACCCTAACCCTAGAAGTTGCCGACCGTGGTTTCCGGCCACGGCCCCCCCCGGGTTCTGGCTAGGAAAGCTGGGGAAGGAGCCATGTCTGTGCAGTGTCGTGCTCCTCTTGGCAGGCCTTTGCAATCCCAATTATCCCTGGAGCTGTGGGCTTTCTGGTTCTCCGGACCCTAACCCTAACCCTAACCCTAGAAGTTGCCGACCGCGGTTTCCGGCCACGGCCCCCCCTGGGTTCTGGCTAGGAAAGCTGGGGAAGGAGCCATGTCTGTGCAGTGTCGTGCTCCTCTTGGCAGGCCTTTGCAATCCCAATTATCCCTGGAGCTGTGGGCTTTCTGGTTCTCCGGACCCTAACCCTAACCCTAACCCTAACCCTAGAAGTTGCCGACCGCGGTTTCCGGCCACGGCCCCCCCTGGGTTCTGGCTAGGAGAGCAGGGGAAGGAGCCATGTCGGTGCAGTGTCGTGCTCCTCTTGGCAGGCCTTTGCAATCCCAATTATCCCTGGAGCTGTGGGCTTTCTGGTTCTCCGGACCCTAACCCTAACCCTAACCCTAGAAGTTGCCGACCGCGGTTTCCGGCCACGGCCCCCCCTGGGTTCTGGTTAGGAAAGCAGGGGAAGGAGCCATGTCTGTGCAGTGTTGTGCTCCTCTTGGCAGGCCTTTGCAATCCCAATTATCCCTGGAGCTGTGGGCTTTCTGGTTCTCCGGACCCTAACCCTAACCCTAACCCTAGAAGTTGCCGACCGCGGTTTCCGGCCACGGCCCCCCCTGGGTTCTGGCTAGGAAAGCAGGGGAAGGAGCCATGTCGGTGCAGTGTCGTGCTCCTCTTGGCAGGCCTTTGCAATCCCAATTATCCCTGGAGCTGTGGGCTTTCTGGTTCTCCGGACCCTAACCCTAACCCTAGAAGTTGCTGACCGCGGTTTCCGGCCACGGCCCCCCCCGGGTTCTGGCTAGGAAAGCAGGGGAAGGAGCCATGTCTGTGCAGTGTTGTGCTCCTCTTGGCAGGCCTTTGCAATCCCAATTATCCCTGGAGCTGTGGGCTTTCTGGTTCTCCGGACCCTAACCCTAACCCTAACCCTAGAAGTTGCCGACCGCGGTTTCCGGCCACGGCCCCCCCTGGGTTCTGGCTAGGAAAGCTGGGGAAGGAGCCATGTCGGTGCAGTGTCGTGCTCCTCTTGGCAGGCCTTTGCAATCCCAATTATCCCTGGAGCTGTGGGCTTTCTGGTTCTCCGGACCCTAACCCTAACCCTAGAAGTTGCTGACCGTGGTTTCCGGCCACGGCCCCCCCCGGGTTCTGGCTAGGAAAGCAGGGGAAGGAGCCATATCTGTGCAGTGTCGTGCTCCTCTTGGCAGGCCTTTGCAATCCCAATTATCCCTGGAGCTGTGGGCTTTCTGGTTCTCCGGACCCTAACCCTAACCCTAACCCTAGAAGTTGCCGACCGCGGTTTCCGGCCACGGCCCCCCCTGGGTTCTGGCTAGGAAAGCTGGGGAAGGAGCCATGTCTGTGCAGTGTCGTGCTCCTCTTGGCAGGCCTTTGCAATCCCAATTATCCCTGGAGCTGTGGGCTTTCTGGTTCTCCGGACCCTAACCCTAACCCTAACCCTAGAAGTTGCCGACCGCGGTTTCCGGCCACGGCCCCCCCTGGGTTCTGGCTAGGAAAGCTGGGGAAGGAGCCATGTCTGTGCAGTGTCGTGCTCCTCTTGGCAGGCCTTTGCAATCCCAATTATCCCTGGAGCTGTGGGCTTTCTGGTTCTCCGGACCCTAACCCTAACCCTAACCCTAGAAGTTGCCGACCGCGGTTTCCGGCCACGGCCCCCCCTGGGTTCTGGCTAGGAAAGCTGGGGAAGGAGCCATGTCGGTGCAGTGTCGTGCTCCTCTTGGCAGGCCTTTGCAATCCCAATTATCCCTGGAGCTGTGGGCTTTCTGGTTCTCCAGACCCTAACCCTAACCCTAACCCTAGAAGTTGCCGACCGCGGTTTCCGGCCACGGCCCCCCCCGGGTTCTGGCTAGGAAATCAGGGGAAGGAGCCATGTCTGTGCAGTGTCGTGCTCCTCTTGGCAGGCCTTTGCAATCCCAATTATCCCTGGAGCTGTGGGCTTTCTGGTTCTCCGGACCCTAACCCTAACCCTAGAAGTTGCTGACCGCGGTTTCCGGCCACGGCCCCCCCCCGGGTTCTGGCTAGGAAAGCAGGGGAAGGAGCCATATCTGTGCAGTGTCGTGCTCCTCTTGGCAGGCCTTTGCAATCCCAATTATCCCTGGAGCTGTGGGCTTTCTGGTTCTCCGGACCCTAACCCTAACCCTAACCCTAGAAGTTGCCGACCGCGGTTTCCGGCCACGGCCCCCCCTGGGTTCTGGCTAGGAAAGCTGGGGAAGGAGCCATGTCTGTGCAGTGTCGTGCTCCTCTTGGCAGGCCTTTGCAATCCCAATTATCCCTGGAGCTGTGGGCTTTCTGGTTCTCCGGACCCTAACCCTAACCCTAACCCTAGAAGTTGCCGACCGCGGTTTCTGGCCACGGCCCCCCCTGGGTTCTGGCTAGGAAAGCTGGGGAAGGAGCCATGTCGGTGCAGTGTCGTGCTCCTCTTGGCAGGCCTTTGCAATCCCAATTATCCCTGGAGCTGTGGGCTTTCTGGTTCTCCGGACCCTAACCCTAACCCTAACCCTAGAAGTTGCCGACCGCGGTTTCCGGCCACGGCCCCCCCTGGGTTCTGGCTAGGAAAGCTGGGGAAGGAGCCATGTCTGTGCAGTGTCGTGCTCCTCTTGGCAGGCCTTTGCAATCCCAATTATCCCTGGAGCTGTGGGCTTTCTGGTTCTCCGGACCCTAACCCTAACCCTAACCCTAACCCTAGAAGTTGCCGACCGCGGTTTCCGGCCACGGCCCCCCCTGGGTTCTGGCTAGGAGAGCAGGGGAAGGAGCCATGTCGGTGCAGTGTCGTGCTCCTCTTGGCAGGCCTTTGCAATCCCAATTATCCCTGGAGCTGTGGGCTTTCTGGTTCTCCGGACCCTAACCCTAACCCTAACCCTAGAAGTTGCCGACCGCGGTTTCCGGCCACGGCCCCCCCTGGGTTCTGGTTAGGAAAGCAGGGGAAGGAGCCATGTCTGTGCAGTGTTGTGCTCCTCTTGGCAGGCCTTTGCAATCCCAATTATCCCTGGAGCTGTGGGCTTTCTGGTTCTCCGGACCCTAACCCTAACCCTAACCCTAGAAGTTGCCGACCGCGGTTTCCGGCCACGGCCCCCCCTGGGTTCTGGCTAGGAAAGCAGGGGAAGGAGCCATGTCGGTGCAGTGTCGTGCTCCTCTTGGCAGGCCTTTGCAATCCCAATTATCCCTGGAGCTGTGGGCTTTCTGGTTCTCCGGACCCTAACCCTAACCCTAGAAGTTGCTGACCGCGGTTTCCGGCCACGGCCCCCCCCGGGTTCTGGCTAGGAAAGCAGGGGAAGGAGCCATGTCTGTGCAGTGTTGTGCTCCTCTTGGCAGGCCTTTGCAATCCCAATTATCCCTGGAGCTGTGGGCTTTCTGGTTCTCCGGACCCTAACCCTAACCCTAACCCTAGAAGTTGCCGACCGCGGTTTCCGGCCACGGCCCCCCCTGGGTTCTGGCTAGGAAAGCTGGGGAAGGAGCCATGTCGGTGCAGTGTCGTGCTCCTCTTGGCAGGCCTTTGCAATCCCAATTATCCCTGGAGCTGTGGGCTTTCTGGTTCTCCGGACCCTAACCCTAACCCTAGAAGTTGCTGACCGCGGTTTCCTTCCACGGCCCCCCCCGGGTTCTGGCTAGGAAAGCAGGGGAAGGAGCCATATCTGTGCAGTGTCGTGCTCCTCTTGGCAGGCCTTTGCAATCCCAATTATCCCTGGAGCTGTGGGCTTTCTGGTTCTCCGGACCCTAACCCTAACCCTAACCCTAGAAGTTGCCGACCGCGGTTTCCGGCCACGGCCCCCCCTGGGTTCTGGCTAGGAAAGCTGGGGAAGGAGCCATGTCTGTGCAGTGTCGTGCTCCTCTTGGCAGGCCTTTGCAATCCCAATTATCCCTGGAGCTGTGGGCTTTCTGGTTCTCCGGACCCTAACCCTAACCCTAACCCTAGAAGTTGCCGACCGCGGTTTCTGGCCACGGCCCCCCCTGGGTTCTGGCTAGGAAAGCTGGGGAAGGAGCCATGTCTGTGCAGTGTCGTGCTCCTCTTGGCAGGCCTTTGCAATCCCAATTATCCCTGGAGCTGTGAGCTTTCTGGTTCTCCGGACCCTAACCCTAACCCTAACCCTAGAAGTTGCCGACCGCGGTTTCCGGCCACGGCCCCCCCTGGGTTCTGGCTAGGAAAGCTGGGGAAGGAGCCATGTCTGTGCAGTGTCGTGCTCCTCTTGGCAGGCCTTTGCAATCCCAATTATCCCTGGAGCTGTGGGCTTTCTGGTTCTCCGGACCCTAACCCTAACCCTAACCCTAGAAGTTGCCGACCGCGGTTTCCGGCCACGGCCCCCCCTGGGTTCTGGCTAGGAAAGCTGGGGAAGGAGCCATGTCGGTGCAGTGTCGTGCTCCTCTTGGCAGGCCTTTGCAATCCCAATTATCCCTGGAGCTGTGGGCTTTCTGGTTCTCCGGACCCTAACCCTAACCCTAACCCTAGAAGTTGCCGACCGCGGTTTCCGGCCACGGCCCCCCCCGGGTTCTGGCTAGGAAATCAGGGGAAGGAGCCATGTCTGTGCAGTGTCGTGCTCCTCTTGGCAGGCCTTTGCAATCCCAATTATCCCTGGAGCTGTGGGCTTTCTGGTTCTCCGGACCCTAACCCTAACCCTAGAAGTTGCTGACCGCGGTTTCCGGCCACGGCCCCCCCCGGGGTTCTGGCTAGGAAAGCAGGGGAAGGAGCCATATCTGTGCAGTGTCGTGCTCCTCTTGGCAGGCCTTTGCAATCCCAATTATCCCTGGAGCTGTGGGCTTTCTGGTTCTCCGGACCCTAACCCTAACCCTAGAAGTTGCTGACCGCGGTTTCCGGCCACGGCCCCCCCCGGGTTCTGGCTAGGAAAGCAGGGGAAGGAGCCATATCTGTGCAGTGTCGTGCTCCTCTTGGCAGGCCTTTGCAATCCCAATTATCCCTGGAGCTGTGGGCTTTCTGGTTCTCCGGACCCTAACCCTAACCCTAACCCTAGAAGTTGCCGACCGCGGTTTCCGGCCACGGCCCCCCCTGGGTTCTGGCTAGGAAAGCTGGGGAAGGAGCCATGTCTGTGCAGTGTCGTGCTCCTCTTGGCAGGCCTTTGCAATCCCAATTATCCCTGGAGCTGTGGGCTTTCTGGTTCTCCGGACCCTAACCCTAACCCTAACCCTAGAAGTTGCCGACCGCGGTTTCCGGCCACGGCCCCCCCTGGGTTCTGGCTAGGAAAGCTGGGGAAGGAGCCATGTCGGTGCAGTGTCGTGCTCCTCTTGGCAGGCCTTTGCAATCCCAATTATCCCTGGAGCTGTGGGCTTTCTGGTTCTCCGGACCCTAACCCTAACCCTAACCCTAGAAGTTGCCGACCGCGGTTTCCGGCCATGGCCCCCCCTGGGTTCTGGCTAGGAAAGCAGGGGAAGGAGCCATGTCGGTGCAGTGTCGTGCTCCTCTTGGCAGGCCTTTGCAATCCCAATTATCCCTGGAGCTGTGGGCTTTCTGGTTCTCCGGACCCTAACCCTAACCCTAGAAGTTGCTGACCGCGGTTTCCGGCCACGGCCCCCCCCGGGTTCTGGCTAGGAAAGCAGGGGAAGGAGCCATGTCTGTGCAGTGTCGTGCTCCTCTTGGCAGGCCTTTGCAATCCCAATTATCCCTGGAGCTGTGGGCTTTCTGGTTCTCCGGACCCTAACCCTAACCCTAACCCTAGAAGTTGCCGACCGCGGTTTCCGGCCACGGCCCCCCCTGGGTTCTGGCTAGGAAAGCTGGGGAAGGAGCCATGTCGGTGCAGTGTCGTGCTCCTCTTGGCAGGCCTTTGCAATCCCAATTATCCCTGGAGCTGTGGGCTTTCTGGTTCTCCGGACCCTAACCCTAACCCTAGAAGTTGCTGACCGCGGTTTCCTTCCACGGCCCCCCCCGGGTTCTGGCTAGGAAAGCAGGGGAAGGAGCCATATCTGTGCAGTGTCGTGCTCCTCTTGGCAGGCCTTTGCAATCCCAATTATCCCTGGAGCTGTGGGCTTTCTGGTTCTCCGGACCCTAACCCTAACCCTAACCCTAGAAGTTGCCGACCGCGGTTTCCGGCCACGGCCCCCCCTGGGTTCTGGCTAGGAAAGCTGGGGAAGGAGCCATGTCTGTGCAGTGTCGTGCTCCTCTTGGCAGGCCTTTGCAATCCCAATTATCCCTGGAGCTGTGGGCTTTCTGGTTCTCCGGACCCTAACCCTAACCCTAACCCTAGAAGTTGCCGACCGCGGTTTCTGGCCACGGCCCCCCCTGGGTTCTGGCTAGGAAAGCTGGGGAAGGAGCCATGTCTGTGCAGTGTCGTGCTCCTCTTGGCAGGCCTTTGCAATCCCAATTATCCCTGGAGCTGTGAGCTTTCTGGTTCTCCGGACCCTAACCCTAACCCTAACCCTAGAAGTTGCCGACCGCGGTTTCCGGCCACGGCCCCCCCTGGGTTCTGGCTAGGAAAGCTGGGGAAGGAGCCATGTCTGTGCAGTGTCGTGCTCCTCTTGGCAGGCCTTTGCAATCCCAATTATCCCTGGAGCTGTGGGCTTTCTGGTTCTCCGGACCCTAACCCTAACCCTAACCCTAGAAGTTGCCGACCGCGGTTTCCGGCCACGGCCCCCCCTGGGTTCTGGCTAGGAAAGCTGGGGAAGGAGCCATGTCGGTGCAGTGTCGTGCTCCTCTTGGCAGGCCTTTGCAATCCCAATTATCCCTGGAGCTGTGGGCTTTCTGGTTCTCCGGACCCTAACCCTAACCCTAACCCTAGAAGTTGCCGACCGCGGTTTCCGGCCACGGCCCCCCCCGGGTTCTGGCTAGGAAATCAGGGGAAGGAGCCATGTCTGTGCAGTGTCGTGCTCCTCTTGGCAGGCCTTTGCAATCCCAATTATCCCTGGAGCTGTGGGCTTTCTGGTTCTCCGGACCCTAACCCTAACCCTAGAAGTTGCTGACCGCGGTTTCCGGCCACGGCCCCCCCCGGGGTTCTGGCTAGGAAAGCAGGGGAAGGAGCCATATCTGTGCAGTGTCGTGCTCCTCTTGGCAGGCCTTTGCAATCCCAATTATCCCTGGAGCTGTGGGCTTTCTGGTTCTCCGGACCCTAACCCTAACCCTAGAAGTTGCTGACCGCGGTTTCCGGCCACGGCCCCCCCCGGGTTCTGGCTAGGAAAGCAGGGGAAGGAGCCATATCTGTGCAGTGTCGTGCTCCTCTTGGCAGGCCTTTGCAATCCCAATTATCCCTGGAGCTGTGGGCTTTCTGGTTCTCCGGACCCTAACCCTAACCCTAACCCTAGAAGTTGCCGACCGCGGTTTCCGGCCACGGCCCCCCCTGGGTTCTGGCTAGGAAAGCTGGGGAAGGAGCCATGTCTGTGCAGTGTCGTGCTCCTCTTGGCAGGCCTTTGCAATCCCAATTATCCCTGGAGCTGTGGGCTTTCTGGTTCTCCGGACCCTAACCCTAACCCTAACCCTAGAAGTTGCCGACCGCGGTTTCCGGCCACGGCCCCCCCTGGGTTCTGGCTAGGAAAGCTGGGGAAGGAGCCATGTCGGTGCAGTGTCGTGCTCCTCTTGGCAGGCCTTTGCAATCCCAATTATCCCTGGAGCTGTGGGCTTTCTGGTTCTCCGGACCCTAACCCTAACCCTAACCCTAGAAGTTGCCGACCGCGGTTTCCGGCCACGGCCCCCCCTGGGTTCTGGCTAGGAAAGCTGGGGAAGGAGCCATGTCTGTGCAGTGTCGTGCTCCTCTTGGCAGGCCTTTGCAATCCCAATTATCCCTGGAGCTGTGGGCTTTCTGGTTCTCCGGACCCTAACCCTAACCCTAACCCTAGAAGTTGCCGACCGCGGTTTCCAACCACGGCCCCCCCCGGGTTCTGGCTAGGAAAGCAGGGGAAGGAGCCATGTCTGTGCAGTGTCGTGCTCCTCTTGGCAGGCCTTTGCAATCCCAATTATCCCTGGAGCTGTGGGCTTTCTGGTTCTCCGGACCCTAACCCTAACCCTAGAAGTTGCTGACCGCGGTTTCCGGCCACGGCCCCCCCCGGGTTCTGGCTAGGAAAGCAGGGGAAGGAGCCATGTCGGTGCAGTGTCGTGCTCCTCTTGGCAGGCCTTTGCAATCCCAATTATCCCTGGAGCTGTGGGCTTTCTGGTTCTCCGGACCCTAACCCTAACCCTAACCCTAGAAGTTGCCGACCGCGGTTTCCGGCCACGGCCCCCCCTGGGTTCTGGCTAGGAAAGCAGGGGAAGGAGCCATGTCTGTGCAGTGTCGTGCTCCTCTTGGCAGGCCTTTGCAATCCCAATTATCCCTGGAGCTGTGGGCTTTCTGGTTCTCCGGACCCTAACCCTAACCCTAACCCTAGAAGTTGCCGACCGCGGTTTCTGGCCACGGCCCCCCCTGGGTTCTGGCTAGGAAAGCTGGGGAAGGAGCCATGTCGGTGCAGTGTCGTGCTCCTCTTGGCAGGCCTTTGCAATCCCAATTATCCCTGGAGCTGTGGGCTTTCTGGTTCTCCGGACCCTAACCCTAACCCTAACCCTAGAAGTTGCCGACCGCGGTTTCCGGCCACGGCCCCCCCTGGGTTCTGGCTAGGAAAGCTGGGGAAGGAGCCATGTCTGTGCAGTGTCGTGCTCCTCTTGGCAGGCCTTTGCAATCCCAATTATCCCTGGAGCTGTGGGCTTTCTGGTTCTCCGGACCCTAACCCTAACCCTAGAAGTTGCCGACCGCGGTTTCCAACCACGGCCCCCCCCTGGGTTCTGGCTAGGAAAGCAGGGGAAGGAGCCATATCTGTGCAGTGTCGTGCTCCTCTTGGCAGGCCTTTGCAATCCCAATTACCCCTGGAGCTGTGGGCTTTCTGGTTCTCCGGACCCTAACCCTAACCCTAACCCTAGAAGTTGCCGACCGCGGTTTCCGGCCACGGCCCCCCCTGGGTTCTGGCTAGGAAAGCTGGGGAAGGAGCCATGTCGGAGCAGTGTCGTGCTCCTCTTGGCAGGCCTTTGCAATCCCAATTATCCCTGGAGCTGTGGGCTATCTGGTTCTCCGGACCCTAACCCTAACCCTAACCCTAACCCTAGAAGTTGCCGACCGCGGTTTCCGGCCACGGCCCCCACGGGGTTCTGGCTAGGAAAGCAGGGGAAGGAGCCATGTCTGTGCAGTGTCGTGCTCCTCTTGGCAGGCCTTTGCAATCCCAATTATCCCTGGAGCTGTGGGCTTTCTGGTTCTCCGGACCCTAACCCTAACCCTAACCCTAGAAGTTGCCGACCGCGGTTTCCGGCCACGGCCCCCCCTGGGTTCTGGCTAGGAAAGCAGGGGAAGGAGCCATGTCTGTGCAGTGTCGTGCTCCTCTTGGCAGGCCTTTGCAATCCCAATTATCCCTGGAGCTGTGGGCTTTCTGGTTCTCCGGACCCTAACCCTAACCCTAACCCTAACCCTAGAAGTTGCCGACCGCGGTTTCTGGGCATGGCCCCCCCTGGGTTCTGGCTAGGAAAGCTGGGGAAGGAGCCATGTCTGTGCAGTGTCGTGCTCCTCTTGGCAGGCCTTTGCAATCCCAATTATCCCTGGAGCTGTGGGCTTTCTGGTTCTCCGGACCCTAACCCTAACCCTAACCCTAGAAGTTGCCGACCGCGGTTTCCGGCCACGGCCCCCCCTGGGTTCTGGCTAGGAAAGCTGGGGAAGGAGCCATGTCTGTGCAGTGTCGTGCTCCTCTTGGCAGGCCTTTGCAATCCCAATTATCCCTGGAGCTGTGGGCTTTCTGGTTCTCCGGACCCTAACCCTAACCCTAGAAGTTGCTGACCGCGGTTTCCGGCCACGGCCCCCCCCGGGTTCTGGCTAGGAAAGCAGGGGAAGGAGCCATATCTGTGCAGTGTCGTGCTCCTCTTGGCAGGCCTTTGCAATCCCAATTATCCCTGGAGCTGTGGGCTTTCTGGTTCTCCGGACCCTAACCCTAACCCTAACCCTAGAAGTTGCCGACCGCGGTTTCCGGCCACGGCCCCCCCTGGGTTCTGGCTAGGAAAGCTGGGGAAGGAGCCATGTCTGTGCAGTGTCGTGCTGCTCTTGGCAGGCCTTTGCAATCCCAATTATCCCTGGAGCTGTGGGCTTTCTGGTTCTCCGGACCCTAACCCTAACCCTAACCCTAGAAGTTGCCGACCGCGGTTTCTGGCCACGGCCCCCCCTGGGTTCTGGCTAGGAAAGCTGGGGAAGGAGCCATGTCGGTGCAGTGTCGTGCTCCTCTTGGCAGGCCTTTGCAATCCCAATTATCCCTGGAGCTGTGGGCTTTCTGGTTCTCCGGACCCTAACCCTAACCCTAACCCTAGAAGTTGCCGACCACGGTTTCCGGCCACGGCCCCCCCCGGGTTCTGGCTAGGAAAGCTGGGGAAGGAGCCATGTCTGTGCAGTGTCGTGCTCCTCTTGGCAGGCCTTTGCAATCCCAATTATCCCTGGAGCTGTGGGCTTTCTGGTTCTCCGGACCCTAACCCTAACCCTAACCCTAGAAGTTGCCGACCGTGGTTTCCGGCCACGGCCCCCCCCGGGTTCTGGCTAGGAAAGCAGGGGAAGGAGCCATGTCTGTGCAGTGTCGTGCTCCTCTTGGCAGGCCTTTGCAATCCCAATTATCCCTGGAGCTGTGGGCTTTCTGGTTCTCCGGACCCTAACCCTAACCCTAGAAGTTGCTGACCGCAGTTTCCGGCCACGGCCCCCCCCGGGTTCTGGCTAGGAAAGCAGGGGAAGGAGCCATGTCGGTGCAGTGTCGTGCTCCTCTTGGCAGGCCTTTGCAATCCCAATTATCCCTGGAGCTGTGGGCTTTCTGGTTCTCCGGACCCTAACCCTAACCCTAACCCTAACCCTAGAAGTTGCCGACCGCGGTTTCCGGCCACGGCCCCCACGGGGTTCTGGCTAGGAAAGCAGGGGAAGGAGCCATGTCTGTGCAGTGTCGTGCTCCTCTTGGCAGGCCTTTGCAATCCCAATTATCCCTGGAGCTGTGGGCTTTCTGGTTCTCCGGACCCTAACCCTAACCCTAACCCTAGAAGTTGCCGACCGCGGTTTCCGGCCACGGCCCCCCCTGGGTTCTGGCTAGGAAAGCAGGGGAAGGAGCCATGTCTGTGCAGTGTCGTGCTCCTCTTGGCAGGCCTTTGCAATCCCAATTATCCCTGGAGCTGTGGGCTTTCTGGTTCTCCGGACCTTAACCCTAACCCTAACCCTAGAAGTTGCCGACCGCGGTTTCTGGGCATGGCCCCCCCCGGGTTCTGGCTAGGAAAGCTGGGGAAGGAGCCATGTCTGTGCAGTGTCGTGCTCCTCTTGGCAGGCCTTTGCAATCCCAATTATCCCTGGAGCTGTGGGCTTTCTGGTTCTCCGGACCCTAACCCTAACCCTAACCCTAGAAGTTGCCGACCGTGGTTTCCGGCCACGGCCCCCCCCGGGTTATGGCTAGGAAAGCAGGGGAAGGAGCCATGTCTGTGCAGTGTCGTGCTCCTCTTGGCAGGCCTTTGCAATCCCAATTATCCCTGGAGCTGTGGGCTTTCTGGTTCTCCGGACCCTAACCCTAACCCTAGAAGTTGCTGACCGCGGTTTCCGGCCACGGCCCCCCCCGGGTTCTGGCTAGGAAAGCAGGGGAAGGAGCCATATCTGTGCAGTGTCGTGCTCCTCTTGGCAGGCCTTTGCAATCCCAATTATCCCTGGAGCTGTGGGCTTTCTGGTTCTCCGGACCCTAACCCTAACCCTAACCCTAACCCTAGAAGTTGCCGACCGCGGTTTCCGGCCACGGCCCCCCCTGGGTTCTGGCTAGGAAAGCTGGGGAAGGAGCCATGTCTGTGCAGTGTCGTGCTCCTCTTGGCAGGCCTTTGCAATCCCAATTATCCCTGGAGCTGTGGGCTTTCTGGTTCTCCGGACCCTAACCCTAACCCTAACCCTAGAAGTTGCCGACCGCGGTTTCCAACCACGGCCCCCCCCGGGTTCTGGCTAGGAAAGCAGGGGAAGGAGCCATGTCTGTGCAGTGTCGTGCTCCTCTTGGCAGGCCTTTGCAATCCCAATTATCCCTGGAGCTGTGGGCTTTCTGGTTCTCCGGACCCTAACCCTAACCCTAGAAGTTGCCGACCGCGGTTTCCGGCCACGGCCCCCCCCTGGGTTCTGGCTAGGAAAGCAGGGGAAGGAGCCATGTCTGTGCAGTGTCGTGCTCCTCTTGGCAGGCCTTTGCAATCCCAATTATCCCTGGAGCTGTGGGCTTTCTGGTTCTCCGGACCCTAACCCTAACCCTAACCCTAGAAGTTGCCGACCGCGGTTTCTGGCCACGGCCCCCCCTGGGTTCTGGCTAGGAAAGCTGGGGAAGGAGCCATGTCGGTGCAGTGTCGTGCTCCTCTTGGCAGGCCTTTGCAATCCCAATTATCCCTGGAGCTGTGGGCTTTCTGGTTCTCCGGACCCTAACCCTAACCCTAACCCTAGAAGTTGCCGACCGCGGTTTCCGGCCACGGCCCCCCCTGGGTTCTGGCTAGGAAAGCTGGGGAAGGAGCCATGTCTGTGCAGTGTCGTGCTCCTCTTGGCAGGCCTTTGCAATCCCAATTATCCCTGGAGCTGTGGGCTTTCTGGTTCTCCGGACCCTAACCCTAACCCTAGAAGTTGCCGACCGCGGTTTCCAACCACGGCCCCCCCCGGGTTCTGGCTAGGAAAGCAGGGGAAGGAGCCATATCTGTGCAGTGTCGTGCTCCTCTTGGCAGGCCTTTGCAATCCCAATTATCCCTGGAGCTGTGGGCTTTCTGGTTCTCCGGACCCTAACCCTAACCCTAACCCTAGAAGTTGCCGACCGCGGTTTCCGGCCACGGCCCCCCCTGGGTTCTGGCTAGGAAAGCTGGGGAAGGAGCCATGTCGGAGCAGTGTCGTGCTCCTCTTGGCAGGCCTTTGCAATCCCAATTATCCCTGGAGCTGTGGGCTATCTGGTTCTCCGGACCCTAACCCTAACCCTAACCCTAACCCTAGAAGTTGCCGACCGCGGTTTCCGGCCACGGCCCCCACGGGGTTCTGGCTAGGAAAGCAGGGGAAGGAGCCATGTCTGTGCAGTGTCGTGCTCCTCTTGGCAGGCCTTTGCAATCCCAATTATCCCTGGAGCTGTGGGCTTTCTGGTTCTCCGGACCCTAACCCTAACCCTAACCCTAGAAGTTGCCGACCGCGGTTTCCGGCCACGGCCCCCCCTGGGTTCTGGCTAGGAAAGCAGGGGAAGGAGCCATGTCTGTGCAGTGTCGTGCTCCTCTTGGCAGGCCTTTGCAATCCCAATTATCCCTGGAGCTGTGGGCTTTCTGGTTCTCCGGACCCTAACCCTAACCCTAACCCTAGAAGTTGCCGACCGCGGTTTCCGGCCACGGCCCCCCCTGGGTTCTGGCTAGGAAAGCAGGGGAAGGAGCCATGTCTGTGCAGTGTCGTGCTCCTCTTGGCAGGCCTTTGCAATCCCAATTATCCCTGGAGCTGTGGGCTTTCTGGTTCTCCGGACCCTAACCCTAACCCTAACCCTAGAAGTTGCCGACCGCGGTTTCCGGCCACGGCCCCCCCGGGTTCTGGCTAGGAAAGCAGGGGAAGGAGCCATGTCTGTGCAGTGTCGTGCTCCTCTTGGCAGGCCTTTGCAATCCCAATTATCCCTGGAGCTGTGGGCTTTCTGGTTCTCCGGACCCTAACCCTAACCCTAACCCTAGAAGTTGCCGACCGCGGTTTCCGGCCACGGCCCCCCCTGGGTTCTGGCTAGGAAAGCTGGGGAAGGAGCCATGTCTGTGCAGTGTCGTGCTCCTCTTGGCAGGCCTTTGCAATCCCAATTATCCCTGGAGCTGTGGGCTTTCTGGTTCTCCGGACCCTAACCCTAACCCTAGAAGTTGCTGACCGCGGTTTCCGGCCACGGCCCCCCCCGGGTTCTGGCTAGGAAAGCAGGGGAAGGAGCCATATCTGTGCAGTGTCGTGCTCCTCTTGGCAGGCCTTTGCAATCCCAATTATCCCTGGAGCTGTGGGCTTTCTGGTTCTCCAGACCCTAACCCTAACCCTAACCCTAGAAGTTGCCGACCGCGGTTTCTGGCCACGGCCCCCCCTGGGTTCTGGCTAGGAAAGCTGGGGAAGGAGCCATGTCGGTGCAGTGTCGTGCTCCTCTTGGCAGGCCTTTGCAATCCCAATTATCCCTGGAGCTGTGGGCTTTCTGGTTCTCCGGACCCTAACCCTAACCCTAACCCTAGAAGTTGCCGACCGCGGTTTCCGGCCACGGCCCCCCCCGGGTTCTGGCTAGGAAAGCTGGGGAAGGAGCCATGTCTGTGCAGTGTCGTGCTCCTCTTGGCAGGCCTTTGCAATCCCAATTATCCCTGGAGCTGTGGGCTTTCTGGTTCTCCGGACCCTAACCCTAACCCTAACCCTAGAAGTTGCCGACCGTGGTTTCCGGCCACGGCCCCCCCCGGGTTCTGGCTAGGAAAGCAGGGGAAGGAGCCATGTCTGTGCAGTGTCGTGCTCCTCTTGGCAGGCCTTTGCAATCCCAATTATCCCTGGAGCTGTGGGCTTTCTGGTTCTCCGGACCCTAACCCTAACCCTAGAAGTTGCTGACCG
Source organism: Rhynochetos jubatus (assembly GCA_027574665.1). Lineage (NCBI taxonomy): Eukaryota > Metazoa > Chordata > Aves > Eurypygiformes > Rhynochetidae > Rhynochetos > Rhynochetos jubatus. The sequence goes on from CM050669.1 coordinate 3,636,827, forward strand.
CGGTTTCCGGCCACGGCCCCCCCCGGGTTCTGGCTAGGAAAGCAGGGGAAGGAGCCATATCTGTGCAGTGTCGTGCTCCTCTTGGCAGGCCTTTGCAATCCCAATTATCCCTGGAGCTGTGGGCTTTCTGGTTCTCCGGACCCTAACCCTAACCCTAACCCTAGAAGTTGCCGACCGCGGTTTCCGGCCACGGCCCCCCCTGGGTTCTGGCTAGGAAAGCTGGGGAAGGAGCCATGTCTGTGCAGTGTCGTGCTCCTCTTGGCAGGCCTTTGCAATCCCAATTATCCCTGGAGCTGTGGGCTTTCTGGTTCTCCGGACCCTAACCCTAACCCTAACCCTAGAAGTTGCCGACCGCGGTTTCCAACCACGGCCCCCCCCGGGTTCTGGCTAGGAAAGCAGGGGAAGGAGCCATGTCTGTGCAGTGTCGTGCTCCTCTTGGCAGGCCTTTGCAATCCCAATTATCCCTGGAGCTGTGGGCTTTCTGGTTCTCCGGACCCTAACCCTAACCCTAGAAGTTGCCGACCGCGGTTTCCGGCCACGGCCCCCCCTGGGTTCTGGCTAGGAAAGCAGGGGAAGGAGCCATGTCTGTGCAGTGTCGTGCTCCTCTTGGCAGGCCTTTGCAATCCCAATTATCCCTGGAGCTGTGGGCTTTCTGGTTCTCCGGACCCTAACCCTAACCCTAACCCTAGAAGTTGCCGACCGCGGTTTCTGGCCACGGCCCCCCCTGGGTTCTGGCTAGGAAAGCTGGGGAAGGAGCCATGTCTGTGCAGTGTCGTGCTCCTCTTGGCAGGCCTTTGCAATCCCAATTATCCCTGGAGCTGTGGGCTTTCTGGTTCTCCGGACCCTAACCCTAACCCTAACCCTAGAAGTTGCCGACCGCGGTTTCCGGCCACGGCCCCCCCTGGGTTCTGGCTAGGAAAGCAGGGGAAGGAGCCATGTCGGTGCAGTGTCGTGCTCCTCTTGGCAGGCCTTTGCAATCCCAATTATCCCTGGAGCTGTGGGCTTTCTGGTTCTCCGGACCCTAACCCTAACCCTAACCCTAGAAGTTGCCGACCGCGGTTTCCGGCCACGGCCCCCCCTGGGTTCTGGCTAGGAAAGCAGGGGAAGGAGCCATGTCTGTGCAGTGTCGTGCTCCTCTTGGCAGGCCTTTGCAATCCCAATTACCCCTGGAGCTGTGGGCTTTCTGGTTCTCCGGACCCTAACCCTAACCCTAACCCTAGAAGTTGCCGACCGCGGTTTCTGGGCATGGCCCCCCCCGGGTTCTGGCTAGGAAAGCTGGGGAAGGAGCCATGTCGGTGCAGTGTCGTGCTCCTCTTGGCAGGCCTTTGCAATCCCAATTATCCCTGGAGCTGTGGGCTTTCTGGTTCTCCGGACCCTAACCCTAACCCTAACCCTAGAAGTTGCCGACCGTGGTTTCCGGCCACGGCCCCCGCTGGGTTCTGGCTAGGAAAGCAGGGGAAGGAGCCATGTCTGTGCAGTGTCGTGCTCCTCTTGGCAGGCCTTTGCAATCCCAATTATCCCTGGAGCTGTGGGCTTTCTGGTTCTCCGGACCCTAACCCTAACCCTAGAAGTTGCCGACCGCGGTTTCCGGCCACGGCCCCCCCCTGGGTTCTGGCTAGGAAAGCAGGGGAAGGAGCCATGTCTGTGCAGTGTCGTGCTCCTCTTGGCAGGCCTTTGCAATCCCAATTATCCCTGGAGCTGTGGGCTTTCTGGTTCTCCGGACCCTAACCCTAACCCTAACCCTAGAAGTTGCCGACCGCGGTTTCTGGCCACGCCCCCCCCTGGGTTCTGGCTAGGAAAGCTGGGGAAGGAGCCATGTCTGTGCAGTGTCGTGCTCCTCTTGGCAGGCCTTTGCAATCCCAATTATCCCTGGAGCTGTGGGCTTTCTGGTTCTCCGGACCCTAACCCTAACCCTAACCCTAGAAGTTGCCGACCGCGGTTTCCGGCCACGGCCCCCCCTGGGTTCTGGCTAGGAAAGCAGGGGAAGGAGCCATGTCGGTGCAGTGTCGTGCTCCTCTTGGCAGGCCTTTGCAATCCCAATTATCCCTGGAGCTGTGGGCTTTCTGGTTCTCCGGACCCTAACCCTAACCCTAACCCTAGAAGTTGCCGACCGCGGTTTCCGGCCACGGCCCCCCCTGGGTTCTGGCTAGGAAAGCTGGGGAAGGAGCCATGTCGGAGCAGTGTCGTGCTCCTCTTGGCAGGCCTTTGCAATCCCAATTATCCCTGGAGCTGTGGGCTATCTGGTTCTCCGGACCCTAACCCTAACCCTAACCCTAACCCTAGAAGTTGCCGACCGCGGTTTCCGGCCACGGCCCCCACGGGGTTCTGGCTAGGAAAGCAGGGGAAGGAGCCATGTCTGTGCAGTGTCGTGCTCCTCTTGGCAGGCCTTTGCAATCCCAATTATCCCTGGAGCTGTGGGCTTTCTGGTTCTCCGGACCCTAACCCTAACCCTAACCCTAGAAGTTGCCGACCGCGGTTTCTGGGCATGGCCCCCCCCGGGTTCTGGCTAGGAAAGCTGGGGAAGGAGCCATGTCTGTGCAGTGTCGTGCTCCTCTTGGCAGGCCTTTGCAATCCCAATTATCCCTGGAGCTGTGGGCTTTCTGGTTCTCCGGACCCTAACCCTAACCCTAACCCTAGAAGTTGCCGACCGCGGTTTCCGGCCACGGCCCCCCCTGGGTTCTGGCTAGGAAAGCAGGGGAAGGAGCCATGTCTGTGCAGTGTCGTGCTCCTCTTGGCAGGCCTTTGCAATCCCAATTATCCCTGGAGCTGTGGGCTTTCTGGTTCTCCGGACCCTAACCCTAACCCTAACCCTAGAAGTTGCCGACCGCGGTTTCTGGGCATGGCCCCCCCCGGGTTCTGGCTAGGAAAGCTGGGGAAGGAGCCATGTCTGTGCAGTGTCGTGCTCCTCTTGGCAGGCCTTTGCAATCCCAATTATCCCTGGAGCTGTGGGCTTTCTGGTTCTCCGGACCCTAACCCTAACCCTAACCCTAGAAGTTGCCGACCGCGGTTTCTGGCCACGGCCCCCCCTGGGTTCTGGCTAGGAAAGCTGGGGAAGGAGCCATGTCGGTGCAGTGTCGTGCTCCTCTTGGCAGGCCTTTGCAATCCCAATTATCCCTGGAGCTGTGGGCTTTCTGGTTCTCCGGACCCTAACCCTAACCCTAGAAGTTGCTGACCGCGGTTTCCGGCCACGGCCCCCCCCGGGTTCTGGCTAGGAAAGCAGGGGAAGGAGCCATATCTGTGCAGTGTCGTGCTCCTCTTGGCAGGCCTTTGCAATCCCAATTATCCCTGGAGCTGTGGGCTTTCTGGTTCTCCGGACCCTAACCCTAACCCTAACCCTAACCCTAGAAGTTGCCGACCGCGGTTTCCGGCCACGGCCCCCCCTGGGTTCTGGCTAGGAAAGCTGGGGAAGGAGCCATGTCTGTGCAGTGTCGTGCTCCTCTTGGCAGGCCTTTGCAATCCCAATTATCCCTGGAGCTGTGGGCTTTCTGGTTCTCCGGACCCTAACCCTAACCCTAACCCTAGAAGTTGCCGACCGCGGTTTCCAACCACGGCCCCCCCCGGGTTCTGGCTAGGAAAGCAGGGGAAGGAGCCATGTCTGTGCAGTGTCGTGCTCCTCTTGGCAGGCCTTTGCAATCCCAATTATCCCTGGAGCTGTGGGCTTTCTGGTTCTCCGGACCCTAACCCTAACCCTAGAAGTTGCCGACCGCGGTTTCCGGCCACGGCCCCCCCCTGGGTTCTGGCTAGGAAAGCAGGGGAAGGAGCCATGTCTGTGCAGTGTCGTGCTCCTCTTGGCAGGCCTTTGCAATCCCAATTATCCCTGGAGCTGTGGGCTTTCTGGTTCTCCGGACCCTAACCCTAACCCTAACCCTAGAAGTTGCCGACCGCGGTTTCTGGCCACGGCCCCCCCTGGGTTCTGGCTAGGAAAGCTGGGGAAGGAGCCATGTCGGTGCAGTGTCGTGCTCCTCTTGGCAGGCCTTTGCAATCCCAATTATCCCTGGAGCTGTGGGCTTTCTGGTTCTCCGGACCCTAACCCTAACCCTAACCCTAGAAGTTGCCGACCGCGGTTTCCGGCCACGGCCCCCCCTGGGTTCTGGCTAGGAAAGCTGGGGAAGGAGCCATGTCTGTGCAGTGTCGTGCTCCTCTTGGCAGGCCTTTGCAATCCCAATTATCCCTGGAGCTGTGGGCTTTCTGGTTCTCCGGACCCTAACCCTAACCCTAGAAGTTGCCGACCGCGGTTTCCAACCACGGCCCCCCCCGGGTTCTGGCTAGGAAAGCAGGGGAAGGAGCCATATCTGTGCAGTGTCGTGCTCCTCTTGGCAGGCCTTTGCAATCCCAATTACCCCTGGAGCTGTGGGCTTTCTGGTTCTCCGGACCCTAACCCTAACCCTAACCCTAGAAGTTGCCGACCGCGGTTTCCGGCCACGGCCCCCCCTGGGTTCTGGCTAGGAAAGCTGGGGAAGGAGCCATGTCGGAGCAGTGTCGTGCTCCTCTTGGCAGGCCTTTGCAATCCCAATTATCCCTGGAGCTGTGGGCTATCTGGTTCTCCGGACCCTAACCCTAACCCTAACCCTAACCCTAGAAGTTGCCGACCGCGGTTTCCGGCCACGGCCCCCACGGGGTTCTGGTTAGGAAAGCAGGGGAAGGAGCCATGTCTGTGCAGTGTCGTGCTCCTCTTGGCAGGCCTTTGCAATCCCAATTATCCCTGGAGCTGTGGGCTTTCTGGTTCTCCGGACCCTAACCCTAACCCTAACCCTAGAAGTTGCCGACCGCGGTTTCCGGCCACGGCCCCCCCTGGGTTCTGGCTAGGAAAGCAGGGGAAGGAGCCATGTCTGTGCAGTGTCGTGCTCCTCTTGGCAGGCCTTTGCAATCCCAATTATCCCTGGAGCTGTGGGCTTTCTGGTTCTCCGGACCCTAACCCTAACCCTAACCCTAGAAGTTGCCGACCGCGGTTTCTGGGCATGGCCCCCCCTGGGTTCTGGCTAGGAAAGCAGGGGAAGGAGCCATGTCTGTGCAGTGTCGTGCTCCTCTTGGCAGGCCTTTGCAATCCCAATTATCCCTGGAGCTGTGGGCTTTCTGGTTCTCCGGACCCTAACCCTAACCCTAACCCTAGAAGTTGCCGACCGCGGTTTCTGGGCATGGCCCCCCCTGGGTTCTGGCTAGGAAAGCTGGGGAAGGAGCCATGTCTGTGCAGTGTCGTGCTCCTCTTGGCAGGCCTTTGCAATCCCAATTATCCCTGGAGCTGTGGGCTTTCTGGTTCTCCGGACCCTAACCCTAACCCTAACCCTAGAAGTTGCCGACCGCGGTTTCCGGCCACGGCCCCCCCTGGGTTCTGGCTAGGAAAGCTGGGGAAGGAGCCATGTCTGTGCAGTGTCGTGCTCCTCTTGGCAGGCCTTTGCAATCCCAATTATCCCTGGAGCTGTGGGCTTTCTGGTTCTCCGGACCCTAACCCTAACCCTAGAAGTTGCTGACCGCGGTTTCCGGCCACGGCCCCCCCCGGGTTCTGGCTAGGAAAGCAGGGGAAGGAGCCATATCTGTGCAGTGTCGTGCTCCTCTTGGCAGGCCTTTGCAATCCCAATTATCCCTGGAGCTGTGGGCTTTCTGGTTCTCCGGACCCTAACCCTAACCCTAACCCTAGAAGTTGCCGACCGCGGTTTCCGGCCACGGCCCCCCCTGGGTTCTGGCTAGGAAAGCTGGGGAAGGAGCCATGTCTGTGCAGTGTCGTGCTGCTCTTGGCAGGCCTTTGCAATCCCAATTATCCCTGGAGCTGTGGGCTTTCTGGTTCTCCAGACCCTAACCCTAACCCTAACCCTAGAAGTTGCCGACCGCGGTTTCCGGCCACGGCCCCCCCTGGGTTCTGGCTAGGAAAGCTGGGGAAGGAGCCATGTCGGTGCAGTGTCGTGCTCCTCTTGGCAGGCCTTTGCAATCCCAATTATCCCTGGAGCTGTGGGCTTTCTGGTTCTCCGGACCCTAACCCTAACCCTAACCCTAGAAGTTGCCGACCGCGGTTTCCGGCCACGGCCCCCCCCGGGTTCTGGCTAGGAAAGCTGGGGAAGGAGCCATGTCTGTGCAGTGTCGTGCTCCTCTTGGCAGGCCTTTGCAATCCCAATTATCCCTGGAGCTGTGGGCTTTCTGGTTCTCCGGACCCTAACCCTAACCCTAACCCTAGAAGTTGCCGACCGCGGTTTCCGGCCACGGCCCCCCCTGGGTTCTGGCTAGGAAAGCAGGGGAAGGAGCCATGTCTGTGCAGTGTCGTGCTCCTCTTGGCAGGCCTTTGCAATCCCAATTATCCCTGGAGCTGTGGGCTTTCTGGTTCTCCGGACCCTAACCCTAACCCTAACCCTAGAAGTTGCCGACCGCGGTTTCCGGCCACGGCCCCCCCTGGGTTCTGGCTAGGAAAGCAGGGGAAGGAGCCATGTCTGTGCAGTGTCGTGCTCCTCTTGGCAGGCCTTTGCAATCCCAATTATCCCTGGAGCTGTGGGCTTTCTGGTTCTCCGGACCCTAACCCTAACCCTAACCCTAGAAGTTGCCGACCGCGGTTTCTGGGCATGGCCCCCCCTGGGTTCTGGCTAGGAAAGCTGGGGAAGGAGCCATGTCTGTGCAGTGTCGTGCTCCTCTTGGCAGGCCTTTGCAATCCCAATTATCCCTGGAGCTGTGGGCTTTCTGGTTCTCCGGACCCTAACCCTAACCCTAACCCTAGAAGTTGCCGACCGCGGTTTCCGGCCACGGCCCCCCCTGGGTTCTGGCTAGGAAAGCTGGGGAAGGAGCCATGTCTGTGCAGTGTCGTGCTCCTCTTGGCAGGCCTTTGCAATCCCAATTATCCCTGGAGCTGTGGGCTTTCTGGTTCTCCGGACCCTAACCCTAACCCTAGAAGTTGCTGACCGCGGTTTCCGGCCACGGCCCCCCCCGGGTTCTGGCTAGGAAAGCAGGGGAAGGAGCCATATCTGTGCAGTGTCGTGCTCCTCTTGGCAGGCCTTTGCAATCCCAATTATCCCTGGAGCTGTGGGCTTTCTGGTTCTCCGGACCCTAACCCTAACCCTAACCCTAGAAGTTGCCGACCGCGGTTTCCGGCCACGGCCCCCCCTGGGTTCTGGCTAGGAAAGCTGGGGAAGGAGCCATGTCGGTGCAGTGTCGTGCTCCTCTTGGCAGGCCTTTGCAATCCCAATTATCCCTGGAGCTGTGGGCTTTCTGGTTCTCCGGACCCTAACCCTAACCCTAACCCTAGAAGTTGCCGACCGCGGTTTCCGGCCACGGCCCCCCCCGGGTTCTGGCTAGGAAAGCTGGGGAAGGAGCCATGTCTGTGCAGTGTCGTGCTCCTCTTGGCAGGCCTTTGCAATCCCAATTATCCCTGGAGCTGTGGGCTTTCTGGTTCTCCGGACCCTAACCCTAACCCTAACCCTAGAAGTTGCCGACCGTGGTTTCCGGCCACGGCCCCCCCCGGGTTCTGGCTAGGAAAGCAGGGGAAGGAGCCATGTCTGTGCAGTGTCGTGCTCCTCTTGGCAGGCCTTTGCAATCCCAATTATCCCTGGAGCTGTGGGCTTTCTGGTTCTCCGGACCCTAACCCTAACCCTAGAAGTTGCTGACCGCGGTTTCCGGCCACGGCCCCCCCCGGGTTCTGGCTAGGAAAGCAGGGGAAGGAGCCATATCTGTGCAGTGTCGTGCTCCTCTTGGCAGGCCTTTGCAATCCCAATTATCCCTGGAGCTGTGGGCTTTCTGGTTCTCCGGACCCTAACCCTAACCCTAACCCTAGAAGTTGCCGACCGCGGTTTCCGGCCACGGCCCCCCCCGGGTTCTGGCTAGGAAAGCTGGGGAAGGAGCCATGTCTGTGCAGTGTCGTGCTCCTCTTGGCAGGCCTTTGCAATCCCAATTATCCCTGGAGCTGTGGGCTTTCTGGTTCTCCGGACCCTAACCCTAACCCTAACCCTAGAAGTTGCCGACCGCGGTTTCTGGCCACGGCCCCCCCTGGGTTCTGGCTAGGAAAGCTGGGGAAGGAGCCATGTCTGTGCAGTGTCGTGCTCCTCTTGGCAGGCCTTTGCAATCCCAATTATCCCTGGAGCTGTGGGCTTTCTGGTTCTCCGGACCCTAACCCTAACCCTAACCCTAGAAGTTGCCGACCGCGGTTTCCGGCCACGGCCCCCCCTGGGTTCTGGCTAGGAAAGCAGGGGAAGGAGCCATGTCGGTGCAGTGTCGTGCTCCTCTTGGCAGGCCTTTGCAATCCCAATTATCCCTGGAGCTGTGGGCTTTCTGGTTCTCCGGACCCTAACCCTAACCCTAACCCTAGAAGTTGCCGACCGCGGTTTCCGGCCACGGCCCCCCCTGGGTTCTGGCTAGGAAAGCTGGGGAAGGAGCCATGTCGGAGCAGTGTCGTGCTCCTCTTGGCAGGCCTTTGCAATCCCAATTATCCCTGGAGCTGTGGGCTATCTGGTTCTCCGGACCCTAACCCTAACCCTAACCCTAACCCTAGAAGTTGCCGACCGCGGTTTCCGGCCACGGCCCCCACGGGGTTCTGGCTAGGAAAGCAGGGGAAGGAGCCATGTCTGTGCAGTGTCGTGCTCCTCTTGGCAGGCCTTTGCAATCCCAATTATCCCTGGAGCTGTGGGCTTTCTGGTTCTCCGGACCCTAACCCTAACCCTAACCCTAGAAGTTGCCGACCGCGGTTTCCGGCCACGGCCCCGCCTGGGTTCTGGCTAGGAAAGCAGGGGAAGGAGCCATGTCTGTGCAGTGTCGTGCTCCTCTTGGCAGGCCTTTGCAATCCCAATTATCCCTGGAGCTGTGGGCTTTCTGGTTCTCCGGACCCTAACCCTAACCCTAACCCTAGAAGTTGCCGACCGCGGTTTCTGGGCATGGCCCCCCCCGGGTTCTGGCTAGGAAAGCTGGGGAAGGAGCCATGTCTGTGCAGTGTCGTGCTCCTCTTGGCAGGCCTTTGCAATCCCAATTATCCCTGGAGCTGTGGGCTTTCTGGTTCTCCGGACCCTAACCCTAACCCTAACCCTAGAAGTTGCCGACCGCGGTTTCCGGCCACGGCCCCCCCTGGGTTCTGGCTAGGAAAGCTGGGGAAGGAGCCATGTCTGTGCAGTGTCGTGCTCCTCTTGGCAGGCCTTTGCAATCCCAATTATCCCTGGAGCTGTGGGCTTTCTGGTTCTCCGGACCCTAACCCTAACCCTAACCCTAGAAGTTGCCGACCGCGGTTTCCGGCCACGGCCCCCCCCGGGTTCTGGCTAGGAAAGCAGGGGAAGGAGCCATGTCTGTGCAGTGTCGTGCTCCTCTTGGCAGGCCTTTGCAATCCCAATTATCCCTGGAGCTGTGGGCTTTCTGGTTCTCCGGACCCTAACCCTAACCCTAGAAGTTGCTGACCGCGGTTTCCGGCCACGGCCCCCCCCGGGTTCTGGCTAGGAAAGCAGGGGAAGGAGCCATATCTGTGCAGTGTCGTGCTCCTCTTGGCAGGCCTTTGCAATCCCAATTATCCCTGGAGCTGTGGGCTTTCTGGTTCTCCGGACCCTAACCCTAACCCTAACCCTAGAAGTTGCCGACCGCGGTTTCCGGCCACGGCCCCCCCTGGGTTCTGGCTAGGAAAGCTGGGGAAGGAGCCATGTCTGTGCAGTGTCGTGCTCCTCTTGGCAGGCCTTTGCAATCCCAATTATCCCTGGAGCTGTGGGCTTTCTGGTTCTCCGGACCCTAACCCTAACCCTAACCCTAGAAGTTGCCGACCGCGGTTTCTGGCCACGGCCCCCCCTGGGTTCTGGCTAGGAAAGCAGGTGAAGGAGCCATGTCTGTGCAGTGTCGTGCTCCTCTTGGCAGGCCTTTGCAATCCCAATTATCCCTGGAGCTGTGGGCTTTCTGGTTCTCCGGACCCTAACCCTAACCCTAACCCTAGAAGTTGCCGACCGCGGTTTCCGGCCACGGCCCCCCCTGGGTTCTGGCTAGGAAAGCAGGGGAAGGAGCCATGTCGGTGCAGTGTCGTGCTCCTCTTGGCAGGCCTTTGCAATCCCAATTATCCCTGGAGCTGTGGGCTTTCTGGTTCTCCGGACCCTAACCCTAACCCTAACCCTAGAAGTTGCCGACCGTGGTTTCCGGCCACGGCCCCCCCCGGGTTCTGGCTAGGAAAGCAGGGGAAGGAGCCATGTCTGTGCAGTGTCGTGCTCCTCTTGGCAGGCCTTTGCAATCCCAATTATCCCTGGAGCTGTGGGCTTTCTGGTTCTCCGGACCCTAACCCTAACCCTAGAAGTTGCCGACCGCGGTTTCCGGCCACGGCCCCCCACTGGGTTCTGGCTAGGAAAGCTGGGGAAGGAGCCATGTCGGAGCAGTGTCGTGCTCCTTTTGGCAGGCCTTTGCAATCCCAATTATCCCTGGAGCTGTGGGCTATCTGGTTCTCCGGACCCTAACCCTAACCCTAACCCTAACCCTAGAAGTTGCCGACCGCGGTTTCCGGCCACGGCCCCCCCTGGGTTCTGGCTAGGAAAGCAGGGGAAGGAGCCATGTCTGTGCAGTGTCGTGCTCCTCTTGGCAGGCCTTTGCAATCCCAATTATCCCTGGAGCTGTGGGCTTTCTGGTTCTCCGGACCCTAACCCTAACCCTAACCCTAGAAGTTGCCGACCGTGGTTTCCGGCCACGGCCCCCCCCGGGTTCTGGCTAGGAAAGCTGGGGAAGGAGCCATGTCTGTGCAGTGTCGTGCTCCTCTTGGCAGGCCTTTGCAATCCCAATTATCCCTGGAGCTGTGGGCTTTCTGGTTCTCCGGACCCTAACCCTAACCCTAGAAGTTGCCGACCGCGGTTTCCGGCCACGGCCCCCCACTGGGTTCTGGCTAGGAAAGCTGGGGAAGGAGCCATGTCGGAGCAGTGTCGTGCTCCTTTTGGCAGGCCTTTGCAATCCCAATTATCCCTGGAGCTGTGGGCTATCTGGTTCTCCGGACCCTAACCCTAACCCTAACCCTAACCCTAGAAGTTGCCGACCGCGGTTTCCGGCCACGGCCCCCCCTGGGTTCTGGCTAGGAAAGCAGGGGAAGGAGCCATGTCTGTGCAGTGTCGTGCTCCTCTTGGCAGGCCTTTGCAATCCCAATTATCCCTGGAGCTGTGGGCTTTCTGGTTCTCCGGACCCTAACCCTAACCCTAACCCTAGAAGTTGCCGACCGCGGTTTCTGGGCATGGCCCCCCCCGGGTTCTGGCTAGGAAAGCTGGGGAAGGAGCCATGTCTGTGCAGTGTCGTGCTCCTCTTGGCAGGCCTTTGCAATCCCAATTATCCCTGGAGCTGTGGGCTTTCTGGTTCTCCGGACCCTAACCCTAACCCTAACCCTAGAAGTTGCCGACCGCGGTTTCCGGCCACGGCCCCCCCTGGGTTCTGGCTAGGAATGCTGGGGAAGGAGCCATGTCTGTGCAGTGTCGTGCTCCTCTTGGCAGGCCTTTGCAATCCCAATTATCCCTGGAGCTGTGGGCTTTCTGGTTCTCCGGACCCTAACCCTAACCCTAACCCTAGAAGTTGCCGACCGTGGTTTCCGGCCACGGCCCCCCCCGGGTTCTGGCTAGGAAAGCAGGGGAAGGAGCCATGTCTGTGCAGTGTCGTGCTCCTCTTGGCAGGCCTTTGCAATCCCAATTATCCCTGGAGCTGTGGGCTTTCTGGTTCTCCGGACCCTAACCCTAACCCTAACCCTAGAAGTTGCCGACCGCGGTTTCCGGCCACGGCCCCCCCTGGGTTCTGGCTAGGAAAGCTGGGGAAGGAGCCATGTCTGTGCAGTGTCGTGCTCCTCTTGGCAGGCCTTTGCAATCCCAATTATCCCTGGAGCTGTGGGCTTTCTGGTTCTCCGGACCCTAACCCTAACCCTAACCCTAGAAGTTGCCGACCGCGGTTTCTGGGCATGGCCCCCCCCGGGTTCTGGCTAGGAAAGCTGGGGAAGGAGCCATGTCGGTGCAGTGTCGTGCTCCTCTTGGCAGGCCTTTGCAATCCCAATTATCCCTGGAGCTGTGGGCTTTCTGGTTCTCCGGACCCTAACCCTAACCCTAACCCTAGAAGTTGCCGACCGCGGTTTCCGGCCACGGCCCCCCCTGGGTTCTGGCTAGGAATGCTGGGGAAGGAGCCATGTCTGTGCAGTGTCGTGCTCCTCTTGGCAGGCCTTTGCAATCCCAATTATCCCTGGAGCTGTGGGCTTTCTGGTTCTCCGGACCCTAACCCTAACCCTAACCCTAGAAGTTGCCGACCGCGGTTTCCGGCCACGGCCCCCCCTGGGTTCTGGCTAGGAAAGCAGGGGAAGGAGCCATGTCTGTGCAGTGCCGTGCTCCTCTTGGCAGGCCTTTGCAGTCCCAATTATCCCTGGAGCTGTGGGCTTTCTGGTTCTCCGGACCCTAACCCTAACCCTAGAAGTTGCTGACCGCGGTTTCCGGCCACGGCCCCCCCCGGGTTCTGGCTAGGAAAGCAGGGGAAGGAGCCATATCTGTGCAGTGTCGTGCTCCTCTTGGCAGGCCTTTGCAATCCCAATTATCCCTGGAGCTGTGGGCTTTCTGGTTCTCCGGACCCTAACCCTAACCCTAACCCTAGAAGTTGCCGACCGCGGTTTCTGGCCACGGCCCCCCCTGGGTTCTGGCTAGGAAAGCTGGGGAAGGAGCCATGTCGGTGCAGTGTCGTGCTCCTCTTGGCAGGCCTTTGCAATCCCAATTATCCCTGGAGCTGTGGACTTTCTGGTTCTCCGGACCCTAACCCTAACCCTAACCCTAGAAGTTGCCGACCGCGGTTTCCGGCCACGGCCCCCCCTGGGTTCTGGCTAGGAAAGCTGGGGAAGGAGCCATGTCTGTGCAGTGTCGTGCTCCTCTTGGCAGGCCTTTGCAATCCCAATTATCCCTGGAGCTGTGGGCTTTCTGGTTCTCCGGACCCTAACCCTAACCCTAACCCTAGAAGTTGCCGACCGTGGTTTCCGGCCACGGCCCCCCCCGGGTTCTGGCTAGGAAAGCAGGGGAAGGAGCCATGTCTGTGCAGTGTCGTGCTCCTCTTGGCAGGCCTTTGCAATCCCAATTATCCCTGGAGCTGTGGGCTTTCTGGTTCTCCGGACCCTAACCCTAACCCTAACCCTAGAAGTTGCCGACCGCGGTTTCCGGCCACGGCCCCCCCTGGGTTCTGGCTAGGAAAGCTGGGGAAGGAGCCATGTCGGAGCAGTGTCGTGCTCTTCTTGGCAGGCCTTTGCAATCCCAATTATCCCTGGAGCTGTGGGCTATCTGGTTCTCCGGACCCTAACCCTAACCCTAACCCTAACCCTAGAAGTTGCCGACCGCGGTTTCTGGGCATGGCCCCCCCGGGGTTCTGGCTAGGAAATCTGGGGAAGGAGCCATGTCTGTGCAGTGTCGTGCTCCTCTTGGCAGGCCTTTGCAATCCCAATTATCCCTGGAGCTGTGGGCTTTCTGGTTCTCCGGACCCTAACCCTAACCCTAACCCTAGAAGTTGCCGACCGCGGTTTCCGGCCACGGCCCCCCCCGGGTTCTGGCTAGGAAAGCAGGGGAAGGAGCCATGTCTGTGCAGTGTCGTGCTCCTCTTGGCAGGCCTTTGCAATCCCAATTATCCCTGGAGCTGTGGGCTTTCTGGTTCTCCGGACCCTAACCCTAACCCTAACCCTAGAAGTTGCCGACCGCGGTTTCTGGGCATGGCCCCCCCCGGGTTCTGGCTAGGAAAGCTGGGGAAGGAGCCATGTCTGTGCAGTGTCGTGCTCCTCTTGGCAGGCCTTTGCAATCCCAATTATCCCTGGAGCTGTGGGCTTTCTGGTTCTCCGGACCCTAACCCTAACCCTAACCCTAGAAGTTGCCGACCGCGGTTTCCGGCCACGGCCCCCCCTGGGTTCTGGCTAGGAAAGCAGGGGAAGGAGCCATGTCGGAGCAGTGTCGTGCTCCTCTTGGCAGGCCTTTGCAATCCCAATTATCCCTGGAGCTGTGGGCTTTCTGGTTCTCCGGACCCTAACCCTAACCCTAACCCTAACCCTAGAAGTTGCCGACCGCGGTTTCCGGCCACGGCCCCCCCTGGGTTCTGGCTAGGAAAGCAGGGGAAGGAGCCATGTCTGTGCAGTGTCGTGCTCCTCTTGGCAGGCCTTTGCAATCCCAATTATCCCTGGAGCTGTGGGCTTTCTGGTTCTCCGGACCCTAACCCTAACCCTAACCCTAGAAGTTGCCGACCGCGGTTTCCGGCCACGGCCCCCCCTGGGTTCTGGCTAGGAAAGCAGGGGAAGGAGCCATGTCTGTGCAGTGTCGTGCTCCTCTTGGCAGGCCTTTGCAATCCCAATTATCCCTGGAGCTGTGGGCTTTCTGGTTCTCCGGACCCTAACCCTAACCCTAACCCTAGAAGTTGCCGACCGTGGTTTCCGGCCACGGCCCCCCCCGGGTTCTGGCTAGGAAAGCAGGGGAAGGAGCCATGTCTGTGCAGTGTCGTGCTCCTCTTGGCAGGCCTTTGCAATCCCAATTATCCCTGGAGCTGTGGGCTTTCTGGTTCTCCGGACCCTAACCCTAACCCTAACCCTAACCCTAGAAGTTGCCGACCGCGGTTTCCGGCCACGGCCCCCCCGGCGTTCTGGCTAGGAGAGCAGGGGAAGGAGCCATGTCGGTGCAGTGTCGTGCTCCTCTTGACAGGCCTTTGCAATCCCAATTATCCCTGGAGCTGTGGGCTTTCTGGTTCTCCGGACCCTAACCCTAACCCTAACCCTAGAAGTTGCCGACCGCGGTTTCCGGCCACGGCCCCCCCTGGGTTCTGGCTAGGAAAGCTGGGGAAGGAGCCATGTCTGTGCAGTGTCGTGCTCCTCTTGGCAGGCCTTTGCAATCCCAATTATCCCTGGAGCTGTGGGCTTTCTGGTTCTCCGGACCCTAACCCTAACCCTAACCCTAGAAGTTGCCGACCGCGGTTTCCGGCCACGGCCCCCCCTGGGTTCTGGCTAGGAAAGCTGGGGAAGGAGCCATGTCTGTGCAGTGTCGTGCTCCTCTTGGCAGGCCTTTGCAATCCCAATTATCCCTGGAGCTGTGGGCTTTCTGGTTCTCCGGACCCTAACCCTAACCCTAACCCTAGAAGTTGCCGACCGCGGTTTCCGGCCACGGCCCCCCCTGGGTTCTGGCTAGGAAAGCAGGGGAAGGAGCCATGTCGGTGCAGTGTCGTGCTCCTCTTGGCAGGCCTTTGCAATCCCAATTATCCCTGGAGCTGTGGGCTTTCTGGTTCTCCGGACCCTAACCCTAACCCTAACCCTAGAAGTTGCCGACCGCGGTTTCCGGCCACGGCCCCCCCGGGGTTCTGGCTAGGAAAGCTGGGGAAGGAGCCATGTCTGTGCAGTGTCGTGCTCCTCTTGGCAGGCCTTTGCAATCCCAATTATCCCTGGAGCTGTGGGCTTTCTGGTTCTCCGGACCCTAACCCTAACCCTAGAAGTTGCCGACCGCGGTTTCCGGCCACGGCCCCCCCCGGGTTCTGGCTAGGAAAGCTGGGGAAGGAGCCATATCTGTGCAGTGTCGTGCTCCTCTTGGCAGGCCTTTGCAATCCCAATTACCCCTGGAGCTGTGGGCTTTCTGGTTCTCCGGACCCTAACCCTAACCCTAACCCTAGAAGTTGCCGACCGCGGTTTCCGGCCACGGCCCCCCCTGGGTTCTCGCTAGGAAAGCTGGGGAAGGAGCCATGTCTGTGCAGTGTCGTGCTCCTCTTGGCAGGCCTTTGCAATCCCAATTATCCCTGGAGCTGTGGGCTTTCTGGTTCTCCGGACCATAACCCTAACCCTAACCCTAGAAGTTGCCGACCGCGGTTTCCGGCCACGGCCCCCCCTGGGTTCTGGCTAGGAAAACTGGGGAAGGAGCCATGTCGGTGCAGTGTCGTGCTCCTCTTGGCAGGCCTTTGCAATCCCAATTATCCCTGGAGCTGTGGGCTTTCTGGTTCTCCGGACCCTAACCCTAACCCTAACCCTAGAAGTTGCCGACCGCGGTTTCCGGCCACGGCCCCCCCCGGGTTCTGGCTAGGAAAGCTGGGGAAGGAGCCATGTCTGTGCAGTGTCGTGCTCCTCTTGGCAGGCCTTTGCAATCCCAATTATCCCTGGAGCTGTGGGCTTTCTGGTTCTCCAGACCCTAACCCTAACCCTAACCCTAGAAGTTGCCGACCGCGGTTTCCGGCCACGGCCCCCCCTGGGTTCTGGCTAGGAAAGCAGGGGAAGGAGCCATGTCTGTGCAGTGTTGTGCTCCTCTTGGCAGGCCTTTGCAATCCCAATTATCCCTGGAGCTGTGGGCTTTCTGGTTCTCCGGACCCTAACCCTAACCCTAGAAGTTGCCGACCGCGGTTTCCGGCCACGGCCCCCCCCGGGTTCTGGCTAGGAAAGCAGGGGAAGGAGCCATATCTGTGCAGTGTCGTGCTCCTCTTGGCAGGCCTTTGCAATCCCAATTATCCCTGGAGCTGTGGGCTTTCTGGTTCTCCGGACCCTAACCCTAACCCTAACCCTAGAAGTTGCCGACCGCGGTTTCCGGCCACGGCCCCCCCTGGGTTCTGGCTAGGAAAGCAGGGGAAGGAGCCATGTCGGTGCAGTGTCGTGCTCCTCTTGGCAGGCCTTTGCAATCCCAATTATCCCTGGAGCTGTGGGCTTTCTGGTTCTCCGGACCCTAACCCTAACCCTAACCCTAGAAGTTGCCGACCGTGGTTTCCGGCCACGGCCCCCCCTGGGTTCTGGCTAGGAAAACTGGGGAAGGAGCCATGTCGGTGCAGTGTCGTGCTCCTCTTGGCAGGCCTTTGCAATCCCAATTATCCCTGGAGCTGTGGGCTTTCTGGTTCTCCGGACCCTAACCCTAACCCTAACCCTAGAAGTTGCCGACCGCGGTTTCCGGCCACGGCCCCCCCCGGGTTCTGGCTAGGAAAGCTGGGGAAGGAGCCATGTCTGTGCAGTGTCGTGCTCCTCTTGGCAGGCCTTTGCAATCCCAATTATCCCTGGAGCTGTGGGCTTTCTGGTTCTCCAGACCCTAACCCTAACCCTAACCCTAGAAGTTGCCGACCGCGGTTTCCGGCCACGGCCCCCCCTGGGTTCTGGCTAGGAAAGCAGGGGAAGGAGCCATGTCTGTGCAGTGTTGTGCTCCTCTTGGCAGGCCTTTGCAATCCCAATTATCCCTGGAGCTGTGGGCTTTCTGGTTCTCCGGACCCTAACCCTAACCCTAGAAGTTGCCGACCGCGGTTTCCGGCCACGGCCCCCCCCTGGGTTCTGGCTAGGAAAGCAGGGGAAGGAGCCATATCTGTGCAGTGTCGTGCTCCTCTTGGCAGGCCTTTGCAATCCCAATTATCCCTGGAGCTGTGGGCTTTCTGGTTCTCCGGACCCTAACCCTAACCCTAACCCTAGAAGTTGCCGACCGCGGTTTCCGGCCACGGCCCCCCCCTGGGTTCTGGCTAGGAAAGCAGGGGAAGGAGCCATGTCGGTGCAGTGTCGTGCTCCTCTTGGCAGGCCTTTGCAATCCCAATTATCCCTGGAGCTGTGGGCTTTCTGGTTCTCCGGACCCTAACCCTAACCCTAACCCTAGAAGTTGCCGACCGTGGTTTCCGGCCACGGCCCCCCCCGGGTTCTGGCTAGGAAAGCAGGGGAAGGAGCCATGTCTGTGCAGTGTCGTGCTCCTCTTGGCAGGCCTTTGCAATCCCAATTATCCCTGGAGCTGTGGGCTTTCTGGTTCTCCGGACCCTAACCCTAACCCTAGAAGTTGCCGACCGCGGTTTCCGGCCACGGCCCCCCACTGGGTTCTGGCTAGGAAAGCTGGGGAAGGAGCCATGTCGGAGCAGTGTCGTGCTCCTTTTGGCAGGCCTTTGCAATCCCAATTATCCCTGGAGCTGTGGGCTATCTGGTTCTCCGGACCCTAACCCTAACCCTAACCCTAACCCTAGAAGTTGCCGACCGCGGTTTCCGGCCACGGCCCCCCCTGGGTTCTGGCTAGGAAAGCAGGGGAAGGAGCCATGTCTGTGCAGTGTCGTGCTCCTCTTGGCAGGCCTTTGCAATCCCAATTATCCCTGGAGCTGTGGGCTTTCTGGTTCTCCGGACCCTAACCCTAACCCTAACCCTAGAAGTTGCCGACCGTGGTTTCCGGCCACGGCCCCCCCCGGGTTCTGGCTAGGAAAGCTGGGGAAGGAGCCATGTCTGTGCAGTGTCGTGCTCCTCTTGGCAGGCCTTTGCAATCCCAATTATCCCTGGAGCTGTGGGCTTTCTGGTTCTCCGGACCCTAACCCTAACCCTAGAAGTTGCCGACCGCGGTTTCCGGCCACGGCCCCCCACTGGGTTCTGGCTAGGAAAGCTGGGGAAGGAGCCATGTCTGTGCAGTGTCGTGCTCCTTTTGGCAGGCCTTTGCAATCCCAATTATCCCTGGAGCTGTGGGCTATCTGGTTCTCCGGACCCTAACCCTAACCCTAACCCTAACCCTAGAAGTTGCCGACCGCGGTTTCCGGCCACGGCCCCCACGGGGTTCTGGCTAGGAAAGCAGGGGAAGGAGCCATGTCTGTGCAGTGTCGTGCTCCTCTTGGCAGGCCTTTGCAATCCCAATTATCCCTGGAGCTGTGGGCTTTCTGGTTCTCCGGACCCTAACCCTAACCCTAACCCTAGAAGTTGCCGACCGCGGTTTCTGGGCATGGCCCCCTCCGGGTTCTGGCTAGGAAAGCTGGGGAAGGAGCCATGTCTGTGCAGTGTCGTGCTCCTCTTGGCAGGCCTTTGCAATCCCAATTATCCCTGGAGCTGTGGGCTTTCTGGTTCTCCGGACCCTAACCCTAACCCTAACCCTAGAAGTTGCCGACCGCGGTTTCCGGCCACGGCCCCCCCTGGGTTCTGGCTAGGAATGCTGGGGAAGGAGCCATGTCTGTGCAGTGTCGTGCTCCTCTTGGCAGGCCTTTGCAATCCCAATTATCCCTGGAGCTGTGGGCTTTCTGGTTCTCCGGACCCTAACCCTAACCCTAACCCTAGAAGTTGCCGACCGCGGTTTCCGGCCACGGCCCCCCCTGGGTTCTGGCTAGGAATGCTGGGGAAGGAGCCATGTCTGTGCAGTGTCGTGCTCCTCTTGGCAGGCCTTTGCAATCCCAATTATCCCTGGAGCTGTGGGCTTTCTGGTTCTCCGGACCCTAACCCTAACCCTAACCCTAGAAGTTGCCGACCGCGGTTTCCGGCCACGGCCCCCCCTGGGTTCTGGCTAGGAAAGCAGGGGAAGGAGCCATGTCGGAGCAGTGCCGTGCTCCTCTTGGCAGGCCTTTGCAGTCCCAATTATCCCTGGAGCTGTGGGCTTTCTGGTTCTCCGGACCCTAACCCTAACCCTAGAAGTTGCTGACCGCGGTTTCCGGCCACGGCCCCCCCCGGGTTCTGGCTAGGAAAGCAGGGGAAGGAGCCATATCTGTGCAGTGTCGTGCTCCTCTTGGCAGGCCTTTGCAATCCCAATTATCCCTGGAGCTGTGGGCTTTCTGGTTCTCCGGACCCTAACCCTAACCCTAACCCTAGAAGTTGCCGACCACGGTTTCTGGCCACGGCCCCCCCCGGGTTCTGGCTAGGAAAGCTGGGGAAGGAGCCATGTCGGTGCAGTGTCGTGCTCCTCTTGGCAGGCCTTTGCAATCCCAATTATCCCTGGAGCTGTGGACTTTCTGGTTCTCCGGACCCTAACCCTAACCCTAACCCTAGAAGTTGCCGACCGCGGTTTCCGGCCACGGCCCCCCCTGGGTTCTGGCTAGGAAAGCAGGGGAAGGAGCCATGTCTGTGCAGTGTCGTGCTCCTCTTGGCAGGCCTTTGCAATCCCAATTATCCCTGGAGCTGTGGGCTTTCTGGTTCTCCGGACCCTAACCCTAACCCTAACCCTAGAAGTTGCCGACCGTGGTTTCCGGCCACGGCCCCCCCCGGGTTCTGGCTAGGAAAGCAGGGGAAGGAGCCATGTCTGTGCAGTGTCGTGCTCCTCTTGGCAGGCCTTTGCAATCCCAATTATCCCTGGAGCTGTGGGCTTTCTGGTTCTCCGGACCCTAACCCTAACCCTAACCCTAGAAGTTGCCGACCGCGGTTTCCGGCCACGGCCCCCCCTGGGTTCTGGCTAGGAAAGCTGGGGAAGGAGCCATGTCGGAGCAGTGTCGTGCTCTTCTTGGCAGGCCTTTGCAATCCCAATTATCCCTGGAGCTGTGGGCTATCTGGTTCTCCGGACCCTAACCCTAACCCTAACCCTAACCCTAGAAGTTGCCGACCGCGGTTTCTGGGCATGGCCCCCCCGGGGTTCTGGCTAGGAAATCTGGGGAAGGAGCCATGTCTGTGCAGTGTCGTGCTCCTCTTGGCAGGCCTTTGCAATCCCAATTATCCCTGGAGCTGTGGGCTTTCTGGTTCTCCGGACCCTAACCCTAACCCTAACCCTAGAAGTTGACGACCGCGGTTTCCGGCCACGGCCCCCCCTGGGTTCTGGCTAGGAAAGCAGGGGAAGGAGCCATGTCTGTGCACTGTCGTGCTCCTCTTGGCAGGCCTTTGCAATCCCAATTATCCCTGGAGCTGTGGGCTTTCTGGTTCTCCGGACCCTAACCCTAACCCTAACCCTAGAAGTTGCCGACCGCGGTTTCTGGGCATGGCCCCCCCCCGGGTTCTGGCTAGGAAAGCTGGGGAAGGAGCCATGTCTGTGCAGTGTCGTGCTCCTCTTGGCAGGCCTTTGCAATCCCAATTATCCCTGGAGCTGTGGGCTTTCTGGTTCTCCGGACCCTAACCCTAACCCTAACCCTAGAAGTTGCCGACCGCGGTTTCCGGCCACGGCCCCCCCTGGGTTCTGGCTAGGAAAGCAGGGGAAGGAGCCATGTCGGAGCAGTGTCGTGCTCCTCTTGGCAGGCCTTTGCAATCCCAATTATCCCTGGAGCTGTGGGCTTTCTGGTTCTCCGGACCCTAACCCTAACCCTAACCCTAACCCTAGAAGTTGCCGACCGCGGTTTCCGGCCACGGCCCCCCCTGGGTTCTGGCTAGGAAAGCAGGGGAAGGAGCCATGTCTGTGCAGTGTCGTGCTCCTCTTGGCAGGCCTTTGCAATCCCAATTATCCCTGGAGCTGTGGGCTTTCTGGTTCTCCGGACCCTAACCCTAACCCTAACCCTAGAAGTTGCCGACCGCGGTTTCCGGCCACGGCCCCCCCTGGGTTCTGGCTAGGAAAGCAGGGGAAGGAGCCATGTCTGTGCAGTGTCGTGCTCCTCTTGGCAGGCCTTTGCAATCCCAATTATCCCTGGAGCTGTGGGCTTTCTGGTTCTCCGGACCCTAACCCTAACCCTAACCCTAGAAGTTGCCGACCGTGGTTTCCGGCCACGGCCCCCCCCGGGTTCTGGCTAGGAAAGCAGGGGAAGGAGCCATGTCTGTGCAGTGTCGTGCTCCTCTTGGCAGGCCTTTGCAATCCCAATTATCCCTGGAGCTGTGGGCTTTCTGGTTCTCCGGACCCTAACCCTAACCCTAACCCTAACCCTAGAAGTTGCCGACCGCGGTTTCCGGCCACGGCCCCCCCGGCGTTCTGGCTAGGAGAGCAGGGGAAGGAGCCATGTCGGTGCAGTGTCGTGCTCCTCTTGACAGGCCTTTGCAATCCCAATTATCCCTGGAGCTGTGGGCTTTCTGGTTCTCCGGACCCTAACCCTAACCCTAACCCTAGAAGTTGCCGACCGCGGTTTCCGGCCACGGCCCCCCCTGGGTTCTGGCTAGGAAAGCTGGGGAAGGAGCCATGTCTGTGCAGTGTCGTGCTCCTCTTGGCAGGCTTTTGCAATCCCAATTATCCCTGGAGCTGTGGGCTTTCTGGTTCTCCGGACCCTAACCCTAACCCTAACCCTAGAAGTTGCCGACCGCGGTTTCCGGCCACGGCCCCCCCTGGGTTCTGGCTAGGAAAGCTGGGGAAGGAGCCATGTCTGTGCAGTGTTGTGCTCCTCTTGGCAGGCCTTTGCAATCCCAATTATCCCTGGAGCTGTGGGCTTTCTGGTTCTCCGGACCCTAACCCTAACCCTAACCCTAGAAGTTGCCGACCGCGGTTTCCGGCCACGGCCCCCCCTGGGTTCTGGCTAGGAAAGCAGGGGAAGGAGCCATGTCGGTGCAGTGTCGTGCTCCTCTTGGCAGGCCTTTGCAATCCCAATTATCCCTGGAGCTGTGGGCTTTCTGGTTCTCCGGACCCTAACCCTAACCCTAACCCTAGAAGTTGCCGACCGCGGTTTCCGGCCACGGCCCCCCCCGGGTTCTGGCTAGGAAAGCAGGGGAAGGAGCCATATCTGTGCAGTGTCGTGCTCCTCTTGGCAGGCCTTTGCAATCCCAATTACCCCTGGAGCTGTGGGCTTTCTGGTTCTCCGGACCCTAACCCTAACCCTAACCCTAGAAGTTGCCGACCGCGGTTTCCGGCCACGGCCCCCCCTGGGTTCTGGCTAGGAAAGCTGGGGAAGGAGCCATGTCTGTGCAGTGTCGTGCTCCTCTTGGCAGGCCTTTGCAATCCCAATTATCCCTGGAGCTGTGGGCTTTCTGGTTCTCCAGACCCTAACCCTAACCCTAACCCTAGAAGTTGCCGACCGCGGTTTCCGGCCACGGCCCCCCCTGGGTTCTGGCTAGGAAAGCAGGGGAAGGAGCCATGTCTGTGCAGTGTCGTGCTCCTCTTGGCAGGCCTTTGCAATCCCAATTATCCCTGGAGCTGTGGGCTTTCTGGTTCTCCGGACCCTAACCCTAACCCTAACCCTAGAAGTTGCCGACCGCGGTTTCCGGCCACGGCCCCCCACGGGTTCTGGCTAGGAAAGCTGGGGAAGGAGCCATGTCGGTGCAGTGTCGTGCTCCTCTTGGCAGGCCTTTGCAATCCCAATTACCCCTGGAGCTGTGGGCTTTCTGGTTCTCCGGACCCTAACCCTAACCCTAACCCTAGAAGTTGCTGACCGCGGTTTCCGGCCACGGCCCCCCCTGGGTTCTGGCTAGGAAAGCTGGGGAAGGAGCCATGTCGGAGCAGTGTCGTGCTCCTCTTGGCAGGCCTTTGCAATCCCAATTATCCCTGGAGCTGTGGGCTTTCTGGTTCTCCGGACCATAACCCTAACCCTAACCCTAGAAGTTGCCGACCGCGGTTTCTGGGCACGGCCCCCCCTGGGTTCTGGCTAGGAAAACTGGGGAAGGAGCCATGTCGGTGCAGTGTCGTGCTCCTCTTGGCAGGCCTTTGCAATCCCAATTATCCCTGGAGCTGTGGGCTTTCTGGTTCTCCGGACCCTAACCCTAACCCTAACCCTAGAAGTTGCCGACCGCGGTTTCCGGCCACGGCCCCCCCCGGGTTCTGGCTAGGAAAGCTGGGGAAGGAGCCATGTCTGTGCAGTGTCGTGCTCCTCTTGGCAGGCCTTTGCAATCCCAATTATCCCTGGAGCTGTGGGCTTTCTGGTTCTCCAGACCCTAACCCTAACCCTAACCCTAGAAGTTGCCGACCGCGGTTTCCGGCCACGGCCCCCCCTGGGTTCTGGCTAGGAAAGCAGGGGAAGGAGCCATGTCTGTGCAGTGTTGTGCTCCTCTTGGCAGGCCTTTGCAATCCCAATTATCCCTGGAGCTGTGGGCTTTCTGGTTCTCCGGACCCTAACCCTAACCCTAGAAGTTGCCGACCGCGGTTTCCGGCCACGGCCCCCCCCGGGTTCTGGCTAGGAAAGCAGGGGAAGGAGCCATATCTGTGCAGTGTCGTGCTCCTCTTGGCAGGCCTTTGCAATCCCAATTATCCCTGGAGCTGTGGGCTTTCTGGTTCTCCGGACCCTAACCCTAACCCTAACCCTAGAAGTTGCCGACCGCGGTTTCCGGCCACGGCCCCCCACGGGTTCTGGCTAGGAAAGCTGGGGAAGGAGCCATGTCGGTGCAGTGTCGTGCTCCTCTTGGCAGGCCTTTGCAATCCCAATTATCCCTGGAGCTGTGGGCTTTCTGGTTCTCCGGACCCTAACCCTAACCCTAACCCTAGAAGTTGCCGACCGCGGTTTCCGGCCACGGCCCCCACGGGGTTCTAGCTAGGAAAGCTGGGGAAGGAGCCATGTCGGAGCAGTGTCGTGCTCCTCTTGGCAGGCCTTTGCAATCCCAATTATCCCTGGAGCTGTGGGCTTTCTGGTTCTCCGGACCCTAACCCTAACCCTAACCCTAGAAGTTGCCGACCGCGGTTTCCGGCCACAGCCCCCCCCTGGGTTCTGGCTAGGAAAGCAGGGGAAGGAGCCATGTCGGTGCAGTGTCGTGCTCCTCTTGGCAGGCCTTTGCAATCCCAATTATCCCTGGAGCTGTGGGCTTTCTGGTTCTCCGGACCCTAACCCTAACCCTAACCCTAGAAGTTGCCGACCGCGGTTTCCGGCCACGGCCCCCCCTGGGTTCTGGCTAGGAAAGCTGGGGAAGGAGCCATGTCTGTGCAGTGTCGTGCTCCTCTTGGCAGGCCTTTGCAATCCCAATTATCCCTGGAGCTGTGGGCTTTCTGGTTCTCCGGACCCTAACCCTAACCCTAACCCTAGAAGTTGCCGACCGCGGTTTCCGGCCACAGCCCCCCCTGCGTTCTGGCTAGGAAAGCAGGGGAAGGAGCCATGTCGGTGCAGTGTCGTGCTCCTCTTGGCAGGCCTTTGCAATCCCAATTATCCCTGGAGCTGTGGGCTTTCTGGTTCTCCGGACCCTAACCCTAACCCTAACCCTAGAAGTTGCCGACCGCGGTTTCTGGCCACGGCCCCCCCCGGGTTCTGGCTAGGAAAACTGGGGAAGGAGCCATGTCGGTGCAGTGTCGTGCTCCTCTTGGCAGGCCTTTGCAATCCCAATTATCCCTGGAGCTGTGGGCTTTCTGGTTCTCCGGACCCTAACCCTAACCCTAACCCTAGAAGTTGCCGACCGCGGTTTCCGGCCACGGCCCTACACGGGTTCTGGCTAGGAAAGCTGGGGAAGGAGCCATGTCTGTGCAGTGTCGTGCTCCTCTTGGCAGGCCTTTGCAATCCCAATTATCCCTGGAGCTGTGGGCTTTCTGGTTCTCCAGACCCTAACCCTAACCCTAACCCTAGAAGTTGCCGACCGCGGTTTCCGGCCACGGCCCCCCCCGGGTTCTGGCTAGGAAAGCAGGGGAAGGAGCCATATCTGTGCAGTGTCGTGCTCCTCTTGGCAGGCCTTTGCAATCCCAATTATCCCTGGAGCTGTGGGCTTTCTGGTTCTCCGGACCCTAACCCTAACCCTAACCCTAGAAGTTGCCGACCGCGGTTTCCGGCCACGGCCCCCCCTGGGTTCTGGCTAGGAAAGCAGGGGAAGGAGCCATGTCGGTGCAGTGTCGTGCTCCTCTTGGCAGGCCTTTGCAATCCCAATTATCCCTGGAGCTGTGGGCTTTCTGGTTCTCCGGACCCTAACCCTAACCCTAACCCTAGAAGTTGCCGACCGCGGTTTCCGGCCATGGCCCCCCCGGGGTTCTGGCTAGGAAAGCTGGGGAAGGAGCCATGTCTGTGCAGTGTCGTGCTCCTCTTGGCAGGCCTTTGCAATCCCAATTATCCCTGGAGCTGTGGGCTTTCTGGTTCTCCGGACCCTAACCCTAACCCTAGAAGTTGCCGACCGCGGTTTCCGGCCACGGCCCCCCCCGGGTTCTGGCTAGGAAAGCAGGGGAAGGAGCCATATCTGTGCAGTGTCGTGCTCCTCTTGGCAGGCCTTTGCAATCCCAATTACCCCTGGAGCTGTGGGCTTTCTGGTTCTCCGGACCCTAACCCTAACCCTAACCCTAGAAGTTGCCGACCGCGGTTTCCGGCCACGGCCCCCCCTGGGTTCTGCCTAGGAAAGCTGGGGAAGGAGCCATGTCGGAGCAGTGTCGTGCTCCTCTTGGCAGGCCTTTGCAATCCCAATTATCCCTGGAGCTGTGGGCTTTCTGGTTCTCCGGACCCTAACCCTAACCCTAACCCTAGAAGTTGCCGACCGCGGTTTCTGGCCACGGCCCCCCCTGGGTTCTGGCTAGGAAAGCTGGGGAAGGAGCCATGTCGGTGCAGTGTCGTGCTCCTCTTGGCAGGCCTTTGCAATCCCAATTATCCCTGGAGCTGTGGGCTTTCTGGTTCTCCGGACCCTAACCCTAACCCTAACCCTAGAAGTTGCCGACCGCGGTTTCCGGCCACGGCCCCCCACGGGTTCTGGCTAGGAAAGCTGGGGAAGGAGCCATGTCTGTGCAGTGTCGTGCTCCTCTTGGCAGGCCTTTGCAATCCCAATTATCCCTGGAGCTGTGGGCTTTCTGGTTCTCCAGACCCTAACCCTAACCCTAACCCTAGAAGTTGCCGACCGCGGTTTCCAGCCACGGCCCCCCCTGGGTTCTGGCTAGGAAAGCAGGGGAAGGAGCCATGTCGGTGCAGTGTCGTGCTCCTCTTGGCAGGCCTTTGCAATCCCAATTATCCCTGGAGCTGTGGGCTTTCTGGTTCTCCGGACCCTAACCCTAACCCTAGAAGTTGCCGACCGCGGTTTCCGGCCACGGCCCCCCCCGGGTTCTGGCTAGGAAAGCAGGGGAAGGAGCCATATCTGTGCAGTGTCGTGCTCCTCTTGGCAGGCCTTTGCAATCCCAATTATCCCTGGAGCTGTGGGCTTTCTGGTTCTCCGGACCCTAACCCTAACCCTAACCCTAGAAGTTGCCGACCGCGGTTTCCGGCCACGGCCCCCCCTGGGTTCTGGCTAGGAAAGCAGGGGAAGGAGCCATGTCGGTGCAGTGTCGTGCTCCTCTTGGCAGGCCTTTGCAATCCCAATTATCCCTGGAGCTGTGGGCTTTCTGGTTCTCCGGACCCTAACCCTAACCCTAACCCTAGAAGTTGCCGACCGCGGTTTCTGGCCACGGCCCCCCCTGGGTTCTGGCTAGGAAAGCAGGTGAAGGAGCCATGTCGGTGCAGTGTCGTGCTCCTCTTGGCAGGCCTTTGCAATCCCAATTATCCCTGGAGCTGTGGGCTTTCTGGTTCTCCGGACCCTAACCCTAACCCTAACCCTAGAAGTTGCCGACCACGGTTTCTGGCCACGGCCCCCCCTGGGTTCTGGCTAGGAAAGCTGGGGAGGGAGCCATGTCTGTGCAGTGTCGTGCTCCTCTTGGCAGGCCTTTGCAATCCCAATTATCCCTGGAGCTGTGGGCTTTCTGGTTCTCCGGACCCTAACCCTAACCCTAACCCTAGAAGTTGCCGACCACGGTTTCCGGCCACGGCCCCCCCTGGGTTCTGGCTAGGAAAGCTGGGGAGGGAGCCATGTCTGTGCAGTGTCGTGCTCCTCTTGGCAGGCCTTTGCAATCCCAATTATCCCTGGAGCTGTGGGCTTTCTGGTTCTCCGGACCCTAACCCTAACCCTAACCCTAGAAGTTGCCGACCGCGGTTTCCGGCCACGGCCCCCCCTGGGTTCTGGCTAGGAAAGCAGGGGAAGGAGCCATGTCAGTGCAGTGTCGTGCTCCTCTTGGCAGGCCTTTGCAATCCCAATTATCCCTGGAGCTGTGGGCTTTCTGGTTCTCCGGACCCTAACCCTAACCCTAACCCTAGAAGTTGCCGACCGCGGTTTCTGGCCACGGCCCCCCCTGGGTTCTGGCTAGGAAAGCAGGTGAAGGAGCCATGTCGGTGCAGTGTCGTGCTCCTCTTGGCAGGCCTTTGCAATCCCAATTATCCCTGGAGCTGTGGGCTTTCTGGTTCTCCGGACCCTAACCCTAACCCTAACCCTAGAAGTTGCCGACCGCGGTTTCCGGCCACGGCCCCCCCTGGGTTCTGGCTAGGAAAGCAGGGGAAGGAGCCATGTCTGTGCAGTGTCGTGCTCCTCTTGGCAGGCCTTTGCAATCCCAATTATCCCTGGAGCTGTGGGCTTTCTGGTTCTCCGGACCCTAACCCTAACCCTAGAAGTTGCCGACCGCGGTTTCCGGCCACGGCCCCCCCCGGGTTCTGGCTAGGAAAGCAGGGGAAGGAGCCATATCTGTGCAGTGTCGTGCTCCTCTTGGCAGGCCTTTGCAATCCCAATTACCCCTGGAGCTGTGGGCTTTCTGGTTCTCCGGACCCTAACCCTAACCCTAACCCTAGAAGTTGCTGACCGCGGTTTCCGGCCACGGCCCCCCCTGGGTTCTGGCTAGGAAAGCTGGGGAAGGAGCCATGTCGGAGCAGTGTCGTGCTCCTCTTGGCAGGCCTTTGCAATCCCAATTATCCCTGGAGCTGTGGGCTTTCTGGTTCTCCGGACCCTAACCCTAACCCTAACCCTAGAAGTTGCCGACCGCGGTTTCTGGCCACGGCCCCCCCTGGGTTCTGGCTAGGAAAACTGGGGAAGGAGCCATGTCGGTGCAGTGTCGTGCTCCTCTTGGCAGGCCTTTGCAATCCCAATTATCCCTGGAGCTGTGGGCTTTCTGGTTCTCCGGACCCTAACCCTAACCCTAACCCTAGAAGTTGCCGACCGCGGTTTCCGGCCACGGCCCCCCACGGGTTCTGGCTAGGAAAGCTGGGGAAGGAGCCATGTCTGTGCAGTGTCGTGCTCCTCTTGGCAGGCCTTTGCAATCCCAATTATCCCTGGAGCTGTGGGCTTTCTGGTTCTCCGGACCCTAACCCTAACCCTAACCCTAGAAGTTGCCGACCGCGGTTTCCGGCCACGGCCCCCCCTGGGTTCTGGCTAGGAAAGCAGGGGAAGGAGCCATATCTGTACAGTGTCGTGCTCCTCTTGGCAGGCCTTTGCAATCCCAATTATCCCTGGAGCTGTGGGCTTTCTGGTTCTCCGGACCCTAACCCTAACCCTAACCCTAGAAGTTGCCGACCGCGGTTTCCGGCCACGGCCCCCCCTGGGTTCTGGCTAGGAAAGCAGGGGAAGGAGCCATGTCGGTGCAGTGTCGTGCTCCTCTTGGCAGGCCTTTGCAATCCCAATTATCCCTGGAGCTGTGGGCTTTCTGGTTCTCCGGACCCTAACCCTAGAAGTTGCCGACCGCGGTTTCTGGCCACGGCCCCCCCGGGGTTCTGGCTAGGAAAGCAGGTGAAGGAGCCATGTCGGTGCAGTGTCGTGCTCCTCTTGGCAGGCCTTTGCAATCCCAATTATCCCTGGAGCTGTGGGCTTTCTGGTTCTCCGGACCCTAACCCTAACCCTAACCCTAGAAGTTGCCGACCACGGTTTCCGGCCACGGCCCCCCCTGGGTTCTGGCTAGGAAAGCTGGGGAGGGAGCCATGTCTGTGCAGTGTCGTGCTCCTCTTGGCAGGCCTTTGCAATCCCAATTATCCCTGGAGCTGTGGGCTTTCTGGTTCTCCGGACCCTAACCCTAACCCTAACCCTAGAAGTTGCCGACCGTGGTTTCCGGCCACGGCCCCCCCCGGGTTCTGGCTAGGAAAGCAGGTGAAGGAGCCATGTCTGTGCAGCGTCGTGCTCCTCTTGGCAGGCCTTTGCAATCCCAATTATCCCTGGAGCTGTGGGCTTTCTGGTTCTCCGGACCCTAACCCTAACCCTAGAAGTTGCCGACCGCGGTTTCCGGCCACGGCCCCCCCCGGGTTCTGGCTAGGAAAGCAGGGGAAGGAGCCATATCTGTGCAGTGTCGTGCTCCTCTTGGCAGGCCTTTGCAATCCCAATTATCCCTGGAGCTGTGGGCTTTCTGGTTCTCCAGACCCTAACCCTAACCCTAACCCTAGAAGTTGCCGACCGTGGATTCCGGCCACGGCCCCCCCTGGGTTCTGGCTAGGAAAGCAGGGGAAGGAGCCATGTCTGTGCAGTGTTGTGCTCCTCTTGGAAGGCCTTTGCAATCCCAATTATCCCTGGAGCTGTGGGCTTTCTGGTTCTCCGGACCCTAACCCTAACCCTAGAAGTTGCCGACCGCGGTTTCCGGCCACGGCCCCCCCTGGGTTCTGGCTAGGAAAGCAGGGGAAGGAGCCATGTCGGTGCAGTGTCGTGCTCCTCTTGGCAGGCCTTTGCAATCCCAATTATCCCTGGAGCTGTGGGCTTTCTGGTTCTCCGGACCCTAACCCTAACCCTAACCCTAGAAGTTGCCGACCACGGTTTCCGGCCACGGCCCCCCCTGGGTTCTGGCTAGGAAAGCTGGGGAAGGAGCCATGTCTGTGCAGTGTCGTGCTCCTCTTGGCAGGCCTTTGCAATCCCAATTATCCCTGGAGCTGTGGGCTTTCTGGTTCTCCGGACCCTAACCCTAACCCTAACCCTAGAAGTTGCCGACCGTGGTTTCTGGCCACGGCCCCCCCCGGGTTCTGGCTAGGAAAGCAGGGGAAGGAGCCATGTCTGTGAAGTGTCGTGCTCCTCTTGGCAGGCCTTTGCAATCCCAATTATCCCTGGAGCTGTGGGCTTTCTGGTTCTCCAGACGCTAACCCTAGCCCTAACCCTAAGAATGGCAGGTCGCGGTTTCCGGCCACGCCCCCCCTGCGTTCTGGCCATGACAGCTGCGTTAGGAGCAATGTCAGGGCAGTGTCGTGCTGCTCTTGGCAGGCCTTTGCAATCCCAACTATCCCTGGACCTGGGCGCTTTCTCGTTCTCCAGACGCTAACCCTAGCCCTAACCCTAAGAATGGCAGGTCGCGGTTTACCGCCACGCCCCCCCTGCGTTCTGGCCATGACAGCTGCGGTAGGAGCAATGTCAGTGCAGTGTCGTGCAGCTCTACGAAGGCCTTTGCAATCCCAACTATCCCTGGACCTGGGCGCTTTCTCGTTCTCCAGACGCTAACCCTAGCCTTAACCCTAAGAATGGCAGGTCGCGGTTTCCGGCCACACCCCCCCTGCGTTCTGGCCATGACAGCTGCGGTAGGAGCAATGTCAGTGCAGTGTCGTGCAGCTCTAGGAAGGCCTTTGCAATCCCAACTATCACTGGACCTGGGCGCTTTCTCGTTCTCCAGACGCTAACCCTAGCCCTAACCCTAAGAATGGCAGGTCGCGGTTTCCGGCCACGCCCCCCCTGCGTTCTGGCTATGACAGCTGAGTTAGGAGCAATGTCAGTGCAGTGACGTGCAGCTCTTTGCAGGCCTTTGCAATCCCAACTATCCCTACACCTGGGGGCTTTCTCGTTCTCCAGACGCTAACCCTAGCCCTAACCCTAAGAATGGCAGGTCGCGGATTCCGGCCACGCCCCCCCTGCGTTCTGGCCATGACAGCTGCGTTAGGAGCAATGTCAGGGCAGTGTCGTGCTGCTCTTGGCAGGCCTTTGCAATCCCAACTATCCCTGGACGTGGGCGCTTTCTCGTTCTCCAGACACTAACCCTAGCCCTAACCCTAAGAATGGCAGGTCGCGGTTTCCCGCCACGCCCCCCCTGCGTTCTGGCCATGACAGCTGCGGTAGGAGCAATGTCAGTGCAGTGTCGTGCAGCTCTTGGCAGGCCTTTGCAATCCCAACTATCCCTGGACCTGGGCGCTTTCTCGTTCTCCAGACGCTAACCCTAGCCCTAACCCTAAGAATGGCAGGTCGCGGTTTCCGGCCACGCCCCCCCTGCGTTCTGGCCATGACAGCTGCGGTAGGAGCAATGTCAGTGCAGTGTCGTGCTGCTCTTTCCAGGCCTTTGCAATGCCAACTATCCCTGGACCTGGGCGCTTTCTCGTTCTCCAGACGCTAACCCTAGCCCTAACCCTAAGAATGGCAGGTCGCGGTTTCCGGCCACACCCCCCCCTGCGTTCTGGCCATGACAGCTGCGGTAGGAGCAATGTCAGTGCAGTGTCGTGCAGCTCTAGGAAGGCCTTTGCAATCCCAACTATCACTGGACCTGGGCGCTTTCTCGTTCTCCAGACGCTAACCCTAGCCCTAACCCTAAGAATGGCAGGTCGCGGTTTCCGGCCACGCCCCCCCGCGTTCTGGCCATGACAGCTGCGGTAGGAGCAATGTCAGTGCAGTGTCGTGCAGCTCTTGGCAGGCCTTTGCAATGCCAACTATCCCTGGACCTGGGCGCTTTCTCGTTCTCCAGACGCTAACCCTAGCCCTAACCCTAAGAATGGCAGGTCGCGGTTTCCGGCCACGCCTCCTCTGCGTTCTGGCCATGACAGCTGCGGTAGGAGCAATGTCAGTGCAGTGTCGTGCAAATCTTGGCAGGCCTTTGCAATCCCAACTATCCCTGGACCTTGGCGCTTTCTCGTTCTCCAGACGCTAACCCTAGCCCTAACCCTAAGAATGGCAGGTCGCGGTTTCCGGCCACGCCCCCCCTGCGTTCTGGCCATGACAGCTGCGGTAGGAGCAATGTCAGTGCAGTGTCGTGCAGCTCTTGGCAGGCCTTTGCAATCCCAACTATCCCTGGACCTTGGCGCTTTCTCGTTCTCCAGACGCTAACCCTAGCCCTAACCCTAAGAATGGCAGGTCGCGGTTTCCGGCCACGCCCCCCCTGCGTTCTGGCCATGACAGCTGCGGTAGGAGCAATGTCAGTGCAGTGTCGTGCAGCTCTTGGCAGGCCTTTGCAATCCCAACTATCCCTGGACGTGGGCGCTTTCTCGTTCTCCAGACGCTAACCCTAGCCCTAACCCTAAGAATGGCAGATCGCGGTTTCCGGCCACGCCCCCCCTGCGTTCTGGCCATGACAGCTGCGGTAGGAGCAATGTCAGTGCAGTGTCGTGCAGCTCTACGAAGGCCTTTGCAATCCCAACTATCCCTGGACCTGGGCGCTTTCTCGTTCTCCAGACGCTAACCCTAGCCCTAACCCTAAGAATGGCAGATCGCGGTTTCCGGCCACGCCCCCCCTGCGTTCTGGCCATGACAGCTGCGGTAGGAGCAATGTCAGTGCAGTGTCGTGCTGCTCTTGGCAGGCCTTTGCAATCCCAACTATCCCTGGACCTGGGCGCTTTCTCGTTCTCCAGACGCTAACCCTAGCCCTAACCCTAAGAATGGCAGGTCGCGGTTTCCAGCCACGCCCCCCCTGCGTTCTGGCCATGACAGCTGCGATAGGAGCAATGTCAGTGCAGTGTCGTGCTGCTCTTGGCAGGCCTTTGCAATCCCAACTATCACTGGACCTGGGCGCTTTCTCATTCTCCAGACGCTAACCCTAGCCCTAACCCTAAGAATGGCAGGTCGCGGTTTCCGGCCACGCCCCCCCTGCGTTCTGGCCATGACAGCTGCGGTAGGAGCAATGTCAGTGCAGTGTCGTGCTGTTCTTGGCAGGCCTTTGCAATCCCAACTATCCCTGGACCTGGGCGATTTCTCATTCTCCAGACGCTAACCCTAGCCCTAACCCTAAGAATGGCAGGTCGCGGTTTCCGGCCACGCCCCCCCTGCGTTCTGGCCATGACAGCTGCGGTAGGAGCAATGTCAGTGCAGTGTCGTGCAGCTCTTGGCAGGCCTTTGCAATCCCAACTATCCCTGGACGTGGGCGCTTTCTCGTTCTCCAGACGCTAACCCTAGCCCTAACCCTAAGAATGGCAGATCGCGGTTTCCGGCCACGCCCCCCCTGCGTTCTGGCCATGATAGCTGCGGTAGGAGCAATGTCAGTGCAGTGTCGTGCAGCTCTACGAAGGCCTTTGCAATCCCAACTATCCCTGGACCTGGGCGCTTTCTCGTTCTCCAGACGCTAACCCTAGCCTTAACCCTAAGAATGGCAGGTCGCGGTTTCCGGCCACGCCCCCCCTGCGTTCTGGCTATGACAGCTGCGGTAGGAGCAATGTCAGTGCAGTGTCGTGCAGCTCTTGACAGGCCTTTGCAATCCCAACTATCACTGGACCTGGGCGCTTTCTCGTTCTCCAGACGCTAACCCTAGCCCTAACCGTAAGAATGGCAGGTCGCGGTTTCCGGCCACGCCCCCCCCGCGTTCTGGCCATGACAGCTGCGGTAGGAGCAATGTCAGTGCAGTGTCGTGCAACTCTTGGCAGGCCTTTGCAATCCCAACTATCCCTGGACCTGGGGGCTTTCTCGTTCTCCAGACGCTAACCCTAGCCCTAACCCTAAGAATGGCAGGTCGCGGTTTCCAGCCACGCCCCCCCTGCGTTCTGGCCATGACAGCTGCGATAGGAGCAATGTCAGTGCAGTGTCGTGCTGCTCTTGGCAGGCCTTTGCAATCCCAACTATCACTGGACCTGGGCGCTTTCTCATTCTCCAGACGCTAACCCTAGCCCTAACCCTAAGAATGGCAGGTCGCGGTTTCCGGCCACGCCCCCCCTGCGTTCTGGCCATGACAGCTGCGGTAGGAGCAATGTCAGTGCAGTGTCGTGCTGTTCTTGGCAGGCCTTTGCAATCCCAACTATCCCTGGACCTGGGCGATTTCTCGTTCTCCAGACGCTAACCCTAGCCCTAACCCTAAGAATGGCAGGTTGCGGTTTCCGGCCACGCCCCCCCGCGTTCTGGCCATGACAGCTGCAGTAGGAGCAATGTCAGTGCAGTGTCGTGCTGCTCTTTCCAGGCCTTTGCAATGCCAACTATCCCTGGACCTGGGCGCTTTCTCGTTCTCCAGACGCTAACCCTAGCCCTAACCCTAAGAATGGCAGGTCGCGGTTTCCGGCCACGCCCGCCTGCGTTCTGGCCATGACAGCTGCGGTAGGAGCAATGTCAGTGCAGTGTCGTGCTGCTCTTGGCAGGCCTTTGCAATCCCAACTATCCCTGGACCTGGGCGCTTTCTCGTTCTCCAGACGCTAACCCTAGCCCTAACCCTAAGAATGGCAGGTCGCGGTTTCTGGCCACGCCCCCCCTGCGTTCTGGCCATGACAGCTGCGGTAGGAGCAATGTCAGTGCAGTGTCGTGCAAATCTTGGCAGGCCTTTGCAATCCCAACTATCCCTGGACCTTGGCGCTTTCTCGTTCTCCAGACGCTAACCCTAGCCCTAACCCTAATAATGGCAGGTCGCGGTTTCCGGCCACGCTCCCCCTGCGTTCTGGCCATGACAGCTGCGGTAGGAGCAATGTCAGTGCAGTGTCGTGCTGCTCTTGGCAGGCCTTTGCAATCCCAACTATCCCTGGACCTTGGCGTTTTCTCGTTCTCCAGACGCTAACCCTAGCCCTAACCCTAAGAATGGCAGGTCGCGGTTTCCGGCCACGCCCCCCCTGCGTTCTGGCCATGACAGCTGCGGTAGGAGCAATGTCAGTGCAGTGTCGTGCAGCTCTTGGCAGGCCTTTGCAATCCCAACTATCCCTGGACCTGGGCGCTTTCTCGTTCTCCAGACGCTAACCCTAGCCCTAACCCTAAGAATGGCAGGTCGCGGTTTCCGGCCACGCCCCCCCTGCGTTCTGGCCATGACAGCTGCGGTAGGAGCAATGTCAGTGCAGTGTCGTGCAGCTCTTGGCAGGCCTTTGCAATCCCAACTATCCCTGGACGTGGGCGCTTTCTCGTTCTCCAGACGCTAACCCTAGCCCTAACCCTAAGAATGGCAGATCGCGGTTTCCGGCCACGCCCCCCCTGCGTTCTGGCCATGACAGCTGCGGTAGGAGCAATGTCAGTGCAGTGTCGTGCAGCTCTAGGAAGGCCTTTGCAATCCCAACTATCCCTGGACCTGGGGGCTTTCTCGTTCTCCAGACGCTAACCCTAGCCCTAACCCTAAGAATGGCAGGTCGCGGTTTCCGGCCACGCCCCCCCTGCGTTCTGGCTATGACAGCTGCGGTAGGAGCAATGTCAGTGCAGTGTCGTGCTGCTCTTGACAGGCCTTTACAATCCCAACTATCACTGGACCTGGGCGCTTTCTCGTTCTCCAGACGCTAACCCTAGCCCTAACCCTAAGAATGGCAGGTCGCGGTTTCCGGCCACGCCCCCCCGCGTTCTGGCCATGACAGCTGCGGTAGGAGCAATGTCAGTGCAGTGTCGTGCTGCTCTTTCCAGGCCTTCGCAATGCCAACTATCCCTGGACCTGGGCGCTTTCTCGTTCTCCAGACGCTAACCCTAGCCCTAACCCTAAGAATGGCAGGTCGCGGTTTCCGGCCACGCCTCCTCTGTGTTCTGGCCATGACAGCTGCGGTAGGAGCAATGTCAGTGCAGTGTCGTGCAACTCTTGGCAGGCCTTTGCAATGCCAACTATCCCTGGACCTGGGGGCTTTCTCGTTCTCCAGACGCTAACCCTAGCCCTAACCCTAAGAATGGCAGATCGCGGTTTCCGGCCACGCCCCCCCTGCGTTCTGGCCATGACAGCTGCGGTAGGAGCAATGTCAGTGCAGTGTCGTGCTGCTCTTGGCAGGCCTTTGCAATCCCAACTATCCCTGGACCTGGGCGCTTTCTCGTTCTCCAGACGCTAACCCTAGCCCTAACCCTAAGAATGGCAGGTCGCGGTTTCCCGCCACGCCCCCCCTGCGTTCTGGCCATGACAGCTGCGATAGGAGCAATGTCAGTGCAGTGTCGTGCTGCTCTTGGCAGGCCTTTGCAATCCCAACTATCACTGGACCTGGGCGCTTTCTCATTCTCCAGACGCTAACCCTAGCCCTAACCCTAAGAATGGCAGGTCGCGGTTTCCGGCCACGCCCCCCCCGCGTTCTGGCCATGACAGCTGCGGTAGGAGCAATGTCAGTGCAGTGTCGTGCTGTTCTTGGCAGGCCTTTGCAATCCCAACTATCCCTGGACCTGGGCGATTTCTCGTTCTCCAGACGCTAACCCTAGCCCTAACCCTAAGAATGGCAGGTTGCGGTTTCTGGCCACGCCCCCCCTGCGTTCTGGCTATGACAGCTGATGTAGGAGCAATGCCAGTGCAGTGTCGTGCAGCTCTTGGCAGGCCTTTGCAATCCCAACTATCCCTGCACCTGGGCGCTTTCTCGTTCTCCAGACGCTAACCCTAGCCCTAACCCTAAGAATGGCAGATCGCGGTTTCCGGCCACGCCCCCCCTGTGTTCTGGCCATGACAGCTGCGGTAGGAGCAATGTCAGTGCAGTGTCGTGCTGCTCTTGGCAGGCCTTTGCAATCCCAACTATCCCTGGACCTGGGCGCTTTCTCGTTCTCCAGACGCTAACCCTAGCCCTAACCCTAAGAATGGCAGGTCGCGGTTTCCGGCCACGCCCCCCCGCGTTCTGGCCATGACAGCTGCGGTAGGAGCAATGTCAGTGCAGTGTCGTGCTGCTCTTGGCAGGCCTTTGCAATGCCAACTATCCCTGGACCTGGGCGCTTTCTCGTTCTCCAGACGCTAACCCTAGCCCTAACCCTAAGAATGGCAGGTCGCGGTTTCCGGCCACGCCCGCCTGCGTTCTGGCCATGACAGCTGCGGTAGGAGCAATGTCAGTGCAGTGTCGTGCTGCTCTTGGCAGGCCTTTGCAATCCCAACTATCCCTGGACCTGGGCGCTTTCTCGTTCTCCAGACGCTAACCCTAGCCCTAACCCTAAGAATGGCAGGTCGCGGTTTCCGGCCACGCCCGCCTGGGTTCTGGCCATGACAGCTGCGGTAGGAGCAATGTCAGTGCAGTGTCGTGCTGCTCTTGACAGGCCTTTGCAATCCCAACTATCCCTGGACCTGGGCGCTTTCTCGTTCTCCAGACGCTAACCCTAGCCCTAACCCTAAGAATGGCAGGTCGCGGTTTCTGGCCACGCCCCCCCTGCGTTCTGGCCATGACAGCTGCGGTAGGAGCAATGTCAGTGCAGTGTCGTGCTGCTCTTGGCAGGCCTTAGCAATCCCAACTATCCCTGGACCTGGGCGCTTTCTCGTTCTCCAGACGCTAACCCTAGACCTAACCCTAAGAATGGCAGGTCGCGGTTTCCGGCCACGCCCCCCCGCGTTCTGGCCATGACAGCTGCGGTAGGAGCAATGTCAGTGCAGTGTCGTGCTGCTCTTGGCAGGCCTTTGCAATCCCAACTATCCCTGGACCTGGGCGCTTTCTCGTTCTCCAGACGCTAACCCTAGCCCTAACCCTAAGAATGGCAGGTCGCGGTTTCCGGCCACGCCCCCCCTGCGTTCTGCCCATGACAGCTGCGGTAGGAGCAATGTCAGTGCAGTGTCGTGCTGCTCTTGGCAGGCCTTTGCAATCCCAACTATCCCTGGACCTGGGCGCTTTCTCGTTCTCCAGACGCTAACCCTAGCCCTAACCCTAAGAATGGCAGGTCGCGGTTTCCGGCCACGCCCCCTCTGCGTTCTGGCCATGACAGCTGCGGTAGGAGCAATGTCAGTGCAGTGTCGTGCTGCTCTTGGCAGGCCTTTGCAATGCCAACTATCCCTGGACCTGGGCGCTTTCTCCTTCTCCAGACGCTAACCCTAGCCCTAACCCTAAGAATGGCAGATGGCGGTTTCCGGCCACGCCCCCCCTGCGTTCTGGCCATGACAGCTGCGGTAGGAGCAATGTCAGTGCAGTGTCGTGCTGCTCTTGGCAGGCCTTTGCAATGCCAACTATCCCTGGACCTGGGCGCTTTCTCGTTCTCCAGATGCTAACCCTAGCCCTAACCCTAAGAATGGCAGGTCGCGGTTTCCGGCCACGCCCCCCCTGCGTTCTGGCCATGACAGCTGCGGTAGGAGCAATGTCAGTGCAGTGTCGTGCTGCTCTTGGCAGGCCTTTGCAATCCCAACTATCCCTGGACCTGGGCGCTTTCTCGTTCTCCAGACGCTAACCCTAGCCCTAACCCTAAGAATGGCAGGTCGCGGTTTCCAGCCACGCCCGCCTGGGTTCTGGCCATGACAGCTGCGATAGGAGCAATGTCAGTGCAGTGTCGTGCAGCTCTTGGCAGGCCTTTGCAATCCCAACTATCACTGGACCTGGGCGCTTTCTCGTTCTCCAGACGCTAACCCTAGCCCTAACCCTAAGAATGGCAGGTCGGGGTTTCCGGCCACGCCCCCCCTGCGTTCTGGCCATGACAGCTGCGGTAGGAGCAATGTCAGTGCAGTGTCGTGCTGCTCTTGGCAGGCCTTTGCAATCCCAACTATCCCTGGACCTGGGCGCTTTCTCGTTCTCCAGACGCTAACCCTAGCCCTAACCCTAAGAATGGCAGGTCGCGGTTTCCGGCCACGCCCCCCCTGCGTTCTGGCTATGACAGCTGAGGTAGGAGCAATGTCAGTGCAGTGTCGTGCTGCTCTTGGCAGGCCTTTGCAATCCCAACTATCCCTGGACCTGGGCGCTTTCTCGTTCTCCAGACGCTAACCCTAGCCCTAACCCTAAGAATGGCAGATCGCGGTTTCCGGCCACGCCCCCCCTGCGTTCTGGCCATGACAGCTGCGGTAGGAGCAATGTCAGTGCAGTGTCGTGCAGCTCTAGGAAGGCCTTTGCAATCCCAACTATCCCTGGACCTGGGCGCTTTCTCGTTCTCCAGACGCTAACCCTAGCCCTAACCCTAAGAATGGCAGGTCGCGGTTTCCGGCCACGCCCCCCCTGCGTTCTGGCCATGACAGCTGCGGTAGGAGCAATGTCAGTGCAGTGTCGTGCTGCTCTTGACAGGCCTTTGCAATCCCAACTATCCCTGGACCTGGGCGCTTTCTCGTTCTCCAGACGCTAACCCTAGCCCTAACCCTAAGAATGGCAGGTCGCGGTTTCCGGCCACGCCCCCCCTGCGTTCTGGCCATGACAGCTGCGATAGGAGCAATGTCAGTGCAGTGTCGTGCTGCTCTTGGCAGGCCTTTGCAATCCCAACTATCACTGGACCTGGGCGCTTTCTCATTCTCCAGACGCTAACCCTAGCCCTAACCCTAAGAATGGCAGGTCGCGGTTTCCGGCCACGCCCCCCCTGCGTTCTGGCCATGACAGCTGCGGTAGGAGCAATGTCAGTGCAGTGTCGTGCTGTTCTTGGCAGGCCTTTGCAATCCCAACTATCCCTGGACCTGGGCGATTTCTCGTTCTCCAGACGCTAACCCTAGCCCTAACCCTAAGAATGGCAGGTTGCGGTTTCTGGCCACGCCCCCCCTGCGTTCTGGCCATGACAGCTGATGTAGGAGCAATGCCAGTGCAGTGTCGTGCAGCTCTTGGCAGGCCTTTGCAATCCCAACTATCCCTGGACCTGGGCGTTTTCTCGTTCTCCAGACGCTAACCCTAGCCCTAACCCTAAGAATGGCAGGTCGCGGTTTCCGGCCACGCCCCCCCTGCGTTCTGGCCATGACAGCTGCGGTAGGAGCAATGTCAGTGCAGTGTCGTGCAGCTCTACGAAGGCCTTTGCAATCCCAACTATCCCTGGACCTGGGCGCTTTCTCGTTCTCCAGACGCTAACCCTAGACCTAACCCTAAGAATGGCAGGTCGCGGTTTCCGGCCACGTCCCCCCGCGTTCTGGCCATGACAGCTGCGATAGGAGCAATGTCAGTGCAGTGTCGTGCTGCTCTTGGCAGGCCTTTGCAATCCCAACTATCCCTGGACCTGGGCGCTTTCTCGTTCTCCAGACGCTAACCCTAGCCCTAACCCTAAGAATGGCAGGTCGCGGTTTCCGGCCACGCCCCCCCTGCGTTCTGGCCATGACAGCTGCGGTAGGAGCAATGTCAGTGCAGTGTCGTGCTGCTCTTGGCAGGCCTT
Organism: Rhynochetos jubatus; assembly: GCA_027574665.1. Taxonomy (NCBI): domain Eukaryota; kingdom Metazoa; phylum Chordata; class Aves; order Eurypygiformes; family Rhynochetidae; genus Rhynochetos; species Rhynochetos jubatus. The sequence continues at coordinate 3,676,971 of CM050669.1, forward strand.
TGCAATCCCAACTATCCCTGGACCTGGGCGCTTTCTCGTTCTCCAGACGCTAACCCTAGCCCTAACCCTAAGAATGGCAGGTCGCGGTTTCCGGCCACGCCCCCTCTGCGTTCTGGCCATGACAGCTGCGGTAGGAGCAATGTCAGTGCAGTGTCGTGCTGCTCTTGGCAGGCCTTTGCAATGCCAACTATCCCTGGACCTGGGCGCTTTCTCCTTCTCCAGACGCTAACCCTAGCCCTAACCCTAAGAATGGCAGATGGCGGTTTCCGGCCACGCCCCCCCTGCGTTCTGGCCATGACAGCTGCGGTAGGAGCAATGTCAGTGCAGTGTCGTGCTGCTGTTTGCAGGCCTTTGCAATGCCAACTATCCCTGGACCTGGGCATTTTATCGTTCTCCAGACGCTAACCCTAGCCCTAACCCTAAGAATGGCAGGTCGCGGTTTCCGGCCACGCCCCCCTGCGTTCTTGCCATGACAGCTGCGGTAGGAGCAATGTCAGTGCAGTGTCGTCCTGTTCTTGGCAGGCCTTTGCAATCCCAACTATCCCTGGACCTGGGCGCTTTCTCGTTCTCCAGACGCTAACCCTAGCCCTAACCCTAAGAATGGCAGGTCGCGGTTTCCGGCCACGCCCCCCATGCGTTCTGGCCATGACAGCTGCGATAGGAGCAATGTCAGTGCAGTGTCGTGCTGCTCTTGGCAGGCCTTTGCAATCCCAACTATCCCTGGACCTGGGCGCTTTCTCGTTCTCCAGACGCTAACCCTAGCCCTAACCCTAAGAATGGCAGGTCGCGGTTTCCGGCCACGCCCCCTCTGCGTTCTGGCCATGACAGCTGCGGTAGGAGCAATGTCAGTGCAGTGACGTGCAACTCTTGGCAGGCCTTTGCAATGCCAACTATCCCTGGACCTGGGCGCTTTCTCCTTCTCCAGACGCTAACCCTAGCCCTAACCCTAAGAATGGCAGATGGCGGTTTCCGGCCACGCCCCCCCTGCGTTCTGGCCATGACAGCTGCGGTAGGAGCAATGTCAGTGCAGTGTCGTGCTGCTCTTGACAGGCCTTTGCAATGCCAACTATCCCTTGACCTGGGCGCTTTCTCGTTCTCCAGACGCTAACCCTAGCCCTAACCCTAAGAATGGCAGGTCGCGGTTTCCGGCCACGCCCCCCCTGCGTTCTGGCCATGACAGCTGCGGTAGGAGCAATGTCAGTGCAGTGTCGTGCTGCTCTTGGCAGGCCTTTGCAATGCCAACTATCCCTGGACCTGGGCGCTTTCTCGTTCTCCAGACGCTAACCCTAGCCCTAACCCTAAGAATGGCAGGTCGCGGTTTCCAGCCACGCCCCCCATGCGTTCTGGCCATGACAGCTGCGATAGGAGCAATGTCAGTGCAGTGTCGTGCAGCTCTTGGCAGGCCTTTGCAATCCCAACTATCACTGGACCTGGGCGCTTTCTCATTCTCCAGACGCTAACCCTAGCCCTAACCCTAAGAATGGCAGGTCGCGGTTTCCGGCCACGCCCCCCCTGCGTTCTGGCCATGACAGCTGCGGTAGGAGCAATGTCAGTGCAGTGTCGTGCTGCTGTTTGCAGGCCTTTGCAATCCCAACTATCCCTGGACCTGGGCATTTTATCGTTCTCCAGACGCTAACCCTAGCACTAACCCTAAGAATGGCAGGTCGCGGTTTCCGGCCACGCCCCCCCTGCGTTCTTGCCATGACAGCTGCGGTAGGAGCAATGTCAGTGCAGTGTCGTGCTGTTCTTGGCAGGCCTTTGCAATCCCAACTATCCCTGGACCTGGGCGCTTTCTCGTTCTCCAGACGCTAACCCTAGCCCTAACCCTAAGAATGGCAGGTCGCGGTTTCCGGCCACGCCCCCCCTGCGTTCTGGCCATGACAGCTGCGGTAGGAGCAATGTCAGTGCAGTGTCGTGCTGCTCTTGGCAGGCCTTTGCAATCCCAACTATCCCTGGACCTGGGCGCTTTCTCGTTCTCCAGATGCTAACCCTAGCCCTAACCCTAAGAATGGCAGGTCGCGGTTTCCGGCCACGCCCCCCCTGCCTTCTGGCCATGACAGCTGCGGTAGGAGCAATGTCAGTGCAGTGTCGTGCTGCTCTTGGCAGGCCTTTGCAATGCCAACTATCCCTGGACCTGGGCGCTTTCTCGTTCTCCAGACGCTAACCCTAGCCCTAACCCTAAGAATGGCAGGTCGCGGTTTCCGGCCACGCCCCCCCCGCGTTCTGGCCATGACAGCTGCGGTAGGAGCAATGTCAGTGCAGTGTCGTGCTGCTCTTGGCAGGCCTTTGCAATCCCAACTATCCCTGGACCTGGGCGCTTTCTCGTTCTCCAGACGCTAACCCTAGCCCTAACCCTAAGAATGGCAGGTCGTGGTTTCCGGCCACGCTCGCCTGGGTTCTGGCCATGACAGCTGCGGTAGGAGCAATGTCAGTGCAGTGTCGTGCTGCTCTTGGCAGGCCTTTGCAATCCCAACTATCCCTGGACCTGGGCGCTTTCTCGTTCTCCAGACGCTAACCCTAGCCCTAACCCTAAGAATGGCAGGTCGCGGTTTCCGGCCACGCCCCCCCTGCGTTCTGGCCATGACAGCTGCGGTAGGAGCAATGTCAGTGCAGTGTCGTGCTGCTCTTGGCAGGCCTTTGCAATCCCAACTATCGCTGGACCTGGGCGCTTTCTCGTTCTCCAGATGCTAACCCTAGCACTAACCCTAATAATTGCAGGTCGCGGTTTCCGGCCACGCCCCCCCTGCGTTCTGGCCATGACAGCTGCGGTTGGAGCAATGTCAGTGCAGTGTCGTGCTGCTGTTTGCAGGCCTTTGCAATCCCAACTATCCCTGGACCTGGGCATTTTATCGTTCTCCAGACGCTAACCCTAGCCCTAACCCTAAGAATGGCAGGTCGCGGTTTCCGGCCACGCCCCCCCGCGTTCTGGCCATGACAGCTGCGGTTGGAGCAATGTCAGTGCAGTGTCGTGCTGCTGTTTGCAGGCCTTTGCAATCCCAACTATCCCTGGACCTGGGCATTTTATCGTTCTCCAGACGCTAACCCTAGCCCTAACCCTAAGAATGGCAGGTCGCGGTTTCCGGCCACGCCCCCCCTGCGTTCTTGCCATGACAGCTGCGGTAGGAGCAATGTCAGTGCAGTGTCGTGCTGTTCTTGGCAGGCCTTTGCAATCCCAACTATCCCTGGACCTGTGCGCTTTCTCGTTCTCCAGACGCTAACCCTAGCCCTAACCCTAAGAATGGCAGGTCGCGGTTTCCGGCCACGCCCCCCCTGCGTTCTGGCCATGACACCTGCGGTAGGAGCAATGTCAGTGCAGTGTCGTGCTGCTCTTGGCAGGCCTTTGCAATCCCAACTATCCCTGGACCTGGGCGCTTTCTCGTTCTCCAGACGCTAACCCTAGCCCTAACCCTAAGAATGGCAGGTCGCAGTTTCCGGCCACGCCCCCCCTGCATTCTGGCCATGACAGCTGCGGTAGGAGCAATGTCAGTGCAGTGTCGTGCTGCTCTTGGCAGGCCTTTGCAATGCCAACTATCCCAGGACCTGGGCATTTTGTCGTTCTCCAGACGCTAACCCTAGCCCTAACCCTAAGAATGGCAGGTCGCGGTTTACAGGCCACGCCCCCCCTGCGTTCTTGCCATGACAGCTGCGGTAGGAGCAATGTCAGTGCAGTGTCGTGCAGCTCTTGGCAGGCCTTTGCAATCCCAACTATCGCTGGACCTGGGCGCTTTCTCGTTCTCCAGATGCTAACCCTAGCACTAACCCTAATAATGGCAGGTCGCGGTTTCCGGCCACGCCCCCCCTGCGTTCTGGCCATGACAGCTGCGGTTGGAGCAATGTCAGTGCAGTGTCGTGCTGCTGTTTGCAGGCCTTTGCAATCCCAACTATCCCTGGACCTGGGCATTTTTTCGTTCTCCAGACGCTAACCCTAGCCCTAACCCTAAGAATGGCAGGTCGCGGTTTCCGGCCACGCCCCCCCTGCGTTCTTGCCATGACAGCTGCGGTAGGAGCAATGTCAGTGCAGTGTCGTGCTGTTCTTGGCAGGCCTTTGCAATCCCAACTATCCCTGGACCTGGGCGCTTTCTCGTTCTCCAGACGCTAACACTAGCCCTAACCCTAAGAATGGCAGGTCACGGTTTCCGGCCACGCCCCCCCGTGTTCTGGCCATGACAGCTGCGGTTGGAGCAATGTCAGTGCAGTGTCGTGCTGCTCTTGGCAGGCCTTTGCAATCCCAACTATCGCTGGACCTGGGCGCTTTCTCGTTCTCCAGATGCTAACCCTCGCCCTAACCCTAAGAATGGCAGGTCGCGGTTTCCGGCCACGCCCGCCTGGGTTCTGGCCATGACAGCTGCGGTAGGAGCAATGTCAGTGCAGTGTCGTGCTGCTCTTGGCAGGCCTTTGCAATCCCAACTATCCCTGGACCTGGGCGCTTTCTCGTTCTCCAGACGCTAACCCTAGCCCTAACCCTAAGAATGGCAGGTCGCAGTTTCCGGCCACGCCCCCCCTGCATTCTGGCCATGACAGCAGCGGTAGGAGCAATGTCGGTGCAGTGTCGTGCTGCTCTTGGCAGGCCTTTGCAATCCCAACTATCCCTGGACCTGGGCATTTTATCGTTCTCCAGACGCTAACCCTAGCCCTAACCCTAAGAATGGCAGGTCGCAGTTTCCAGCCACGCCCCCCCTGCGTTCTTGCCATGACAGCTGCGGTAGGAGCAATGTCAGTGCAGTGTCGTGCTGTTCTTGGCAGGCCTTTGCAATCCCAACTATACCTGGACCTGGGCGCTTTCTCGTTCTCCAGACGCTAACCCTAGCCCTAACCCTAAGAATGGCAGGTCACGGTTTCCGGCCACGCCCCCCCTGCGTTCTGGCCATGACAGCTGCGGTAGGAGCAATGTCAGTGCAGTGTCGTGCAGCTCTTGGCAGGCCTTTGCAATGCCAACTATCCCTGGACCTGGGCATTTTATCGTTCTCCAGACGCTAACCCTAGCCCTAACCCTAAGAATGGCAGATCGCGGTTTCCGGCCATGCCCCCCCTGCGTTCTGGCCATGACAGCTGCGGTAGGAGCAATGTCAGTGCAGTGTCGTGCAGCTCTTGGCAGGCCTTTGCAATCCCAACTATCTCTGGACCTGGGCGCTTTCTCGTTCTCCAGACGCTAACCCTAGCCCTAACCCTAAGAATGGCAGGTCGCGGTTTCCGGCCACGCCCCCCCTGCGTTCTGGCCATGACAGCTGCGGTAGGAGCAATGTCAGTGCAGTGTCGTGCTGCTCTTGGCAGGCCTTTGCAATCCCAACTATCCCTGGACCTGGGCGCTTTCTCGTTCTCCAGACGCTAACCCTAGCCCTAACCCTAAGAATGGCAGGTCGCGGTTTCCGGCCACGCCCCCCCTGCATTCTGGCCATGACAGCTGCGGTAGGAGCAATGTCAGTGCAGTGTCGTGCTGCTCTTGGCAGGCCTTTGCAATCCCAACTATCCCTGGACCTGGGCGCTTTCTCGTTCTCCAGACGCTAACCCTAGCCCTAACCCTAAGAATGGCAGGTCGCAGTTTCCGGCCACGCCCCCCCTGCATTCTGGCCATGACAGCAGCGGTAGGAGCAATGTCAGTGCAGTGTCGTGCTGCTCTTGGCAGGCCTTTGCAATCCCAACTATCCCAGGACCTGGGCATTTTATCGTTCTCCAGACGCTAACCCTAGCCCTAACCCTAAGAATGGCAGGTCGCGGTTTCCAGCCACGCCCCCCCTGCGTTCTTGCCATGACAGCTGCGGTAGGAGCAATGTCAGTGCAGTGTCGTGCTGTTCTTGGCAGGCCTTTGCAATCCCAACTATACCTGGACCTGGGCGCTTTCTCGTTCTCCAGACGCTAACCCTAGCCCTAACCCTAAGAATGGCAGGTCACGGTTTCCGGCCACGCCCCCCCGTGTTCTGGCCATGACAGCTGCGGTAGGAGCAATGTCAGTGCAGTGTCGTGCTGCTCTTTGCAGGCCTTTGCAATCCCAACTATCGCTGGACCTGGGCGCTTTCTCGTTCTCCAGATGCTAACCCTCGCCCTAACCCTAAGAATGGCAGATCGCGGTTTCCGGCCACGTCCCCCCCTGCGTTCTGGCCATGACAGCTGCGGTAGGAGCAATGTCAGTGCAGTGTCGTGCAGCTCTTCCAGGCCTTTGCAATCCCAACTATCCCTGGACCTGGGCATTTTATCGTTCTCCAGACGCTAACCCTAGCCCTAACCCTAAGAATGGCAGGTCGCGGTTTCCGGCCACGCCCCCCCTGCGTTCTGGCCATGACAGCTGCGGTAGGAGCAATGTCAGTGCAGTGTCGTGCTGTTCTTGGCAGGCCTTTGCAATCCCAACTATCCCTGGACCTGGGCGCTTTCTCGTTCTCCAGACGCTAACCCTAGCCCTAACCCTAATAATGGCAGGTCGCGGTTTCCGGCCACGCCCCCCCTGCGTTCTGGCCATGACAGCTGCGGTAGGAGCAATGTCAGTGCAGTGTCGTGCTGCTCTTGGCAGGCCTTTGCAATCCCAACTATCCCTGGACCTGGGCGCTTTCTCGTTCTCCAGATGCTAACCCTAGCCCTAACCCTAAGAATGGCAGGTCGCGGTTTCCGGCCACGCCCCCCCTGCGTTCTGGCCATGACAGCTGCGGTAGGAGCAATGTCAGTGCAGTGTCGTGCTGCTCTTGGCAGGCCTTTGCAATCCCAACTATCCCTGGACCTGGGCGCTTTCTCGTTCTCCAGACGCTAACCCTAGCTCTAACCCTAAGAATGGCAGGTCGCGGTTTCCCGCCACGCCCCCCCTGCGTTCTGGCCATGACAGCTGCGGTAGGAGCAATGTCAGTGCAGTGTCGTGCAGCTCTTGGCAGGCCTTTGCAATCCCAACTATCTCTGGACCTGGGCGCTTTCTCGTTCTCCAGATGCTAACCCTAGCCCTAACCCTAAGAATGGCAGGTCGCGGTTTCCGGCCACGCCCCCCCTGCGTTCTGGCCATGACAGCTGCGGTAGGAGCAATGTCAGTGCAGTGTCGTGCTGCTCTTGGCAGGCCTTTGCAATGCCAACTATCCCTGGACCTGGGCGCTTTCTCGTTCTCCAGACGCTAACCCTAGCCCTAACCCTAAGAATGGCAGGTCGCGGTTTCCGGCCACGCCCCCCCTGCGTTCTGGCCATGACAGCTGCGGTAGGAGCAATGTCAGTGCAGTGTCGTGCTGCTCTTGGCAGGCCTTTGCAATCCCAACTATCCCTGGACCTGGGGGCTTTCTCGTTCTCCATACGCTAACCCTAGCCCTAACCCTAAGAATGGCAGGTTGCGGTTTCCGGCCACGCCCGCCTGGGTTCTGGCCATGACAGCTGCGGTAGGAGCAATGTCAGTGCAGTGTCGTGCTGCTCTTGGCAGGCCTTTGCAATCCCAACTATCCCTGGACCTGGGCGCTTTCTCGTTCTCCAGACGCTAACCCTAGCCCTAACCCTAAGAATGGCAGGTCGCGGTTTCCGGCCACGCCCCCCCTGCGTTCTGGCCATGACAGCTGCGGTAGGAGCAATGTCAGTGCAGTGTCGTGCTGCTCTTGGCAGGCCTTTGCAATCCCAACTATCCCTGGACCTGGGCGCTTTCTCGTTCTCCAGACGCTAACCCTAGCCCTAACCCTAAGAATGGCAGGTCGCGGTTTCCGGCCACGCCCCCCCTGCGTTCTGGCCATGACAGCTGCGGTAGGAGCAATGTCAGTGCAGTGTCGTGCTGCTCTTGGCAGGCCTTTGCAATCCCAACTATCCCTGGACCTGGGCGCTTTCTCGTTCTCCAGACGCTAACCCTAGCCCTAACCCTAAGAATGGCAGGTCGCGGTTTCCGGCCACGCCCGCCCTGCGTTCTGGCCATGACAGCTGCGGTAGGAGCAATGTCAGTGCAGTGTCGTGCTGCTCTTGGCAGGCCTTTGCAATCCCAACTATCCCTGGACCTGGGCGCTTTCTCGTTCTCCAGACGCTAACCCTAGCCCTAACCCTAAGAATGGCAGGTCGCGGTTTCCGGCCACGCCCGCCTGGGTTCTGGCCATGACAGCTGCGGTAGGAGCAATGTCAGTGCAGTGTCGTGCAGCTCTTGGCAGGCCTTTGCAATCCCAACTATCTCTGGACCTGGGGGCTTTCTCGTTCTCCAGACGCTAACCCTAGCCCTAACCCTAAGAATGGCAGGTCGCGGTTTCCGGCCACGCCCCCCCTGCGTTCTGGCCATGACAGCTGTGGTAGGAGCAATGTCAGTGCAGTGTCGTGCTGCTCTTGGCAGGCCTTTGCAATGCCAACTATCCCTGGACCTGGGCGCTTTCTCGTTCTCCAGACGCTAACCCTAGCCCTAACCCTAAGAATGGCAGGTCGCGGTTTCCGGCCACGCCCGCCTGGGTTCTGGCCATGACAGCTGCGGTAGGAGCAATGTCAGTGCAGTGTCGTGCTGCTCTTGGCAGGCCTTTGCAATCCCAACTATCCCTGGACCTGGGCGCTTTCTCGTTCTCCAGACGCTAACCCTAGCCCTAACCCTAAGAATGGCAGGTCGCGGTTTCCGGCCACGCCCGCCTGGGTTCTGGCCATGACAGCTGCGGTAGGAGCAATGTCAGTGCAGTGTCGTGCTGCTCTTGGCAGGCCTTTGCAATGCCAACTATCCCTGGACCTGGGCACTTTCTCGTTCTCCAGACGCTAACCCTAGCCCTAACCCTAAGAATGGCAGGTCGCGGTTTCCGGCCACGCCCGCCTGGGTTCTAGCCATGACAGCTGCGGTAGGAGCAATGTCAGTGCAGTGTCGTGCTGCTCTTGGCAGGCCTTTGCAATCCCAACTATCCCTGGACCTGGGCGCTTTCTCGTTCTCCAGACGCTAACCCTAGCCCTAACCCTAAGAATGGCAGGTCGCGGTTTCCGGTCACGCCCCCCCCTGCGTTCTGGCCATGACAGCTGCGGTAGGAGCAATGTCAGTGCAGTGTCGTGCTGCTCTTGGCAGGCCTTAGCAATCCCAACTATCCCTGGACCTGGGCGCTTTCTCGTTCTCCAGACGCTAACCCTAGCCCTAACCCTAAGAATGGCAGATCGCGGTTTCCGGCCACGCCCCCCCTGCGTTCTGGCCATGACAGCTGCGGTAGGAGCAATGTCAGTGCAGTGTCGTGCTGCTCTTGGCAGGCCTTTGCAATCCCAACTATCCCTGGACCTGGGCGCTTTCTCGTTCTCCAGACGCTAACCCTAGCCCTAACCCTAATAATGGCAGGTCGCGGTTTCCGGCCACGCCCCCCCTGCGTTCTGGCCATGACAGCTGCGGTAGGAGCAATGTCAGTGCAGTGTCGTGCAGCTCTTGGCAGGCCTTTGCAATCCCAACTATCCCTGGACCTGGGCGCTTTCTCGTTCTCCAGATGCTAACCCTAGCCCTAACCCTAAGAATGGCAGGTCGCGGTTTCCGGCCACGCCCCCCCTGCGTTCTGGCCATGACAGCTGCGGTAGGAGCAATGTCAGTGCAGTGTCGTGCTGCTCTTGGCAGGCCTTTGCAATCCCAACTATCCCTGGACCTGGGCGCTTTCTCGTTCTCCAGACGCTAACCCTAGCCCTAACCCTAAGAATGGCAGGTCGCGGTTTCCGGCCACGCCCGCCTGGGTTCTGGCCATGACAGCTGCGGTAGGAGCAATGTCAGTGCAGTGTCGTGCTGCTCTTGGCAGGCCTTTGCAATGCCAACTATCCCTGGACCTGGGCGCTTTCTCGTTCTCCAGACGCTAACCCTAGCCCTAACCCTAAGAATGGCAGGTCGCGGTTTCCGGCCACGCCCCCCCTGCGTTCTGGCCATGACAGCTGCGGTAGGAGCAATGTCAGTGCAGTGTCGTGCTGCTCTTGGCAGGCCTTTGCAATCCCAAATATCTCTGGACCTGGGCGCTTTCTCGTTCTCCAGACGCTAACCCTAGCCCTAACCCTAAGAATGGCAGGTCGTGGTTTCCGGCCACGCCCCCCCTGCGTTCTGGCCATGACAGCTGCGGTAGGAGCAATGTCAGTGCAGTGTCGTGCTGCTCTTGGCAGGCCTTTGCAATGCCAACTATCCCTGGACCTGGGCGCTTTCTCGTTCTCCAGACGCTAACCCTAGCCCTAACCCTAAGAATGGCAGGTCGCGGTTTCCGGCCACGCCCCCCCTGCGTTCTGGCCATGACAGCTGCGGTAGGAGCAATGTCAGTGCAGTGTCGTGCTGCTCTTGGCAGGCCTTTGCAATCCCAACTATCCCTGGACCTGGGCGCTTTCTCGTTCTCCAGATGCTAACCCTAGCCCTAACCCTAAGAATGGCAGGTCGCGGATTCCGGCCACGCCCCCCCTGCGTTCTGGCCATGACAGCTGCGGTAGGAGCAATGTCAGTGCAGTGTCGTGCTGCTGTTTGCAGGCCTTTGCAATCCCAACTATCCCTGGACCTGGGCGTTTTCTCGTTCTCCAGATGCTAACCCTAGCCCTAACCCTAAGAATGGAAGGTCGCGGTTTCCGGCCACGCCCCCCCTGCGTTCTGGCCATGACAGCTGCGGTAGGAGCAATGTCAGGGCAGTGTCGTGCAGCTCTTGGCAGGCCTTTGCAATGCCAACTATCCCTGGACCTGGGCGCTTTCTCGTTCTCCAGACGCTAACCCTAGCCCTAACCCTAAGAATGGCAGGTCGCGGTTTCCGGCCACGCCCCCCCTGCGTTCTGGCTATGACAGCTGCGGTAGGAGCAATGTCAGTGCAGTGTCGTGCTGCTCTTGGCAGGCCTTTGCAATCCCAACTATCCCTGGACCTGGGCGCTTTCTCGTTCTCCAGACGCTAACCCTAGCCCTAACCCTAAGAATGGCAGGTCGCGGTTTCCGGCCACGCCCGCCTGGGTTCTGGCCATGACAGCTGCGGTAGGAGCAATGTCAGTGCAGTGTCGTGCTGCTCTTGGCAGGCCTTTGCAATCCCAACTATCCCTGGACCTGGGCGCTTTCTCGTTCTCCAGACGCTAACCCTAGCCCTAACCCTAAGAATGGCAGGTCGCGGTTTCCGGCCACGCCCCCCCTGCGTTCTGGCCACGACAGCTGCGGTAGGAGCAATGTCAGTGCAGTGTCGTGCTGCTCTTGGCAGGCCTTTGCAATCCCAACTATCCCTGGACCTGGGCGCTTTCTCGTTCTCCAGACGCTAACCCTAGCCCTAACCCTAAGAATGGCAGGTCGCGGTTTCCGGTCACGCCCCCCCTGCGTTCTGGCTATGAGAGCTGCGGTAGGAGCAATGTCAGTGCAGTGTCGTGCAGCTCTTGGCAGGCCTTTGCAATCCCAACTATCCCTGGACCTGGGGGCTTTCTCGTTCTCCAGACGCTAACCCTAGCCCTAACCCTAAGAATGGCAGGTCGCGGTTTCCGGCCATGCCCCCCCTGCGTTCTGGCCATGACAGCTGCGGTAGGAGCAATGTCAGTGCAGTGTCGTGCTGCTGTTTGCAGGCCTTTGCAATCCCAACTATCCCTGGACCTGGGCGTTTTCTCGTTCTCCAGACGCTAACCCTAGCCCTAACCCTAAGAATGGCAGATCGCGGTTTCCGGCCACGCCCCACCTGCGTTCTGGCCATGACAGCTGCGGTAGGAGCAATGTCAGTGCAGTGTCGTGCAGCTCTAGGAAGGCCTTTGCAATCCCAACTATCCCTGGACCTGGGCGCTTTCTCGTTCTCCAGACGCTAACCCTAGCCCTAACCCTAAGAATGGCAGATCGCGGTTTCCGGCCACGCCCCCCCCACGTTCTGGCCATGACAGCTGCAGTAGGAGCAATGTTAGTGCAGTGTCGTGCAGCTCTTGGCAGGCCTTTGCAATCCCAACTATCCCTGGACCTGGGGGCTTTCTCGTTCTCCAGACGCTAACCCTAGCCCTAACCCTAAGAATGGCAGGTCGCGGTTTCCGGCCACGCCCCCCCTGCGTTCTGGCCATGACAGCTGCGGTAGGAGCAATGTCAGTGCAGTGTCGTGCTGCTCTTGGCAGGCCTTTGCAATCCCAACTATCCCTGGACCTGGGCGTTTTCTCGTTCTCCAGACGCTAACCCTAGCCCTAACCCTAAGAATGGCAGGTCGCGGTTTCCGGCCACGCCCCCCCTGCGTTCTGGCCATGACAGCTGCGGTAGGAGCAATGTCAGTGCAGTGTCGTGCTGCTCTTGGCAGGCCTTTGCAATCCCAACTATCCCTGGACCTGGGCGCTTTCTCGTTCTCCAGACGCTAACCCTAGCCCTAACCCTAAGAATGGCAGGTTGCTGTTTCTGGCCACGCCCCCCCTGCGTTCTGGCTATGACAGCTGCGGTAGGAGCAATGTCAGTGCAGTGTCGTGCTGCTCTTGGCAGGCCTTTGCAATCCCAACTATCCCTGGACCTGGGCGTTTTCTCGTTCTCCAGACGCTAACCCTAGCCCTAACCCTAAGAATGGCAGGTCACGGTTTCCGGCCACGCCCCCCCTGTGTTCTGGCCATGACAGCTGCGGTAGGAGCAATGTCAGTGCAGTGTCGTGCAGCTCTTGGCAGGCCTTTGCAATGCCAGCTATCCCTGGACCTGGGCGCTTTCTCGTTCTCCAGACGCTAACCCTAGCCCTAACCCTAAGAATGGCAGGTCGCGGTTTCCTGCCACGCCCCCCCTGCGTTCTGGCCATGACAGCTGCGGTAGGAGCAATGTCAGTGCAGTGTCGTGCTGCTCTTGGCAGGCCTTTGCAATCCCAACTATCCCTGGACCTGGGCGCTTTCTCGTTCTCCAGACGCTAACCCTAGCCCTAACCCTAAGAATGGCAGGTCGCGGTTTCCGGCCACGCCCCCCCTGCGTTCTGGCCATGACAGCTGCGGTAGGAGCAATGTCAGTGCAGTGTCGTGCTGCTCTTGGCAGGCCTTTGCAATCCCAACTATCCCTGGACCTGGGCGCTTTCTCGTTCTCCAGACGCTAACCCTAGCCCTAACCCTAAGAATGGCAGGTCGCGGTTTCCGGTCACGCCCCCCCTGCGTTCTGGCCATGAGAGCTGCGGTAGGAGCAATGTCAGTGCAGTGTCGTGCAGCTCTTGGCAGGCCTTTGCAATCCCAACTATCCCTGGACCTGGGCGCTTTCTCGTTCTCCAGACGCTAACCCTAGCCCTAACCCTAAGAATGGCAGATCGCGGTTTCCGGCCACGCCCCCCCTGCGTTCTGGCCATGACAGCTGCAGTAGGAGCAATGTTAGTGCAGTGTCGTGCAGCTCTTGGCAGGCCTTTGCAATCCCAACTATCCCTGGACCTGGGGGCTTTCTCGTTCTCCAGATGCTAACCCTAGCCCTAACCCTAAGAATGGCAGGTCGCGGTTTCCGGCCACGCCCCCCCGCGTTCTGGCCATGACAGCTGCGGTAGGAGCAATGTCAGTGCAGTGTCGTGCTGCTCTTGGCAGGCCTTTGCAATCCCAACTATCCCTGGACCTGGGCGCTTTCTCGTTCTCCAGACGCTAACCCTAGCCCTAACCCTAAGAATGGCAGGTCGCGGTTTCCGGCCACGCCCCCCCTGCGTTCTGGCCATGACAGCTGCGGTAGGAGCAATGTCAGTGCAGTGTCGTGCTGCTCTTGGCAGGCCTTTGCAATCCCAACTATCCCTGGACCTGGGCGTTTTCTCGTTCTCCAGACGCTAACCCTAGCCCTAACCCTAAGAATGGCAGATCGCGGTTTCCGGCCACGCCCCCCCTGCGTTCTGGCCATGACAGCTGCGGTAGGAGCAATGTCAGTGCAGTGTCGTGCTGCTCTTGGCAGGCCTTTGCAATCCCAACTATCCCTGGACCTGGGCGCTTTCTCGTTCTCCAGACGCTAACCCTAGCCCTAACCCTAAGAATGGCAGGTTGCTGTTTCTGGCCACGCCCCACCTGCGTTCTTGCTATGACAGCTGATGTAGGAGCAATGCCAGTGCAGTGTCGTGCAGCTCTTGGCAGGCCTTTGCAATCCCAACTATCCCTGGACCTGGGCGCTTTCTCGTTCTCCAGACGCTAACCCTAGCCCTAACCCTAAGAATGGCAGATCGCGGTTTCCGGCCACGCCCCCCCTGCGTTCTGGCCATGACACCTGCAGTAGGAGCAATGTCAGTGCAGTGTCGTGCTGCTCTTGGCAGGCCTTTGCAATCCCAACTATCCCTGGACCTTGGCGCTTTCTCGTTCTCCAGACACTAACCCTAGCCCTAACCCTAAGAATGGCTGTTTGCGGTTTCCGGTCACGCCCCCCCTGCGTTCTGGCTATGAGAGCTGCGGTAGGAGCAATGTCAGTGCAGTGTCGTGCAGCTCTTGGCAGGCCTTTGCAATCCCAAATATCCCTGGACCTGGGCGCTTTCTCGTTCTCCAGACGCTAACCCTAGCCCTAACCCTAAGAATGGCAGATCGCGGTTTCCGGCCACGCCCCCCCTGCGTTCTGGCCATGACAGCTGCAGTAGTAGCAATGTTAGTGCAGTGTCGTGCTGCTCTTGGCAGGCCTTTGCAATCCCAACTCTCCCTGGACCTGGGCGCTTTCTCGTTCTCCAGACGCTAACCCTAGCCCTAACCCTAAGAATGGCAGGTCGCGGTTTCCGGCCACGCCCCCCCTGCGTTCTGGCCATGACAGCTGCGGTAGGAGCAATGTCAGTGCAGTGTCGTGCTGCTCTTGGCAGGCCTTTGCAATCCCAACTATCCCTGGACCTGGGCGCTTTCTCGTTCTCCAGACGCTAACCCTAGCCCTAACCCTAAGAATGGCAGGTCGCGGTTTCCGGCCACGCCCCCACTGCGTTCTGGCCATGACATCTGCGGTAGGAGCAATGTCAGTGCAGTGTCGTGCTGCTCTTGGCAGGCCTTTGCAATCCCAACTATCCCTGGACCTGGGCGTTTTCTCGTTCTCCAGACGCTAACCCTAGCCCTAACCCTAAGAATGGCAGGTCACGGTTTCCGGCCACGCCCCACCTGTGTTCTGGCCATGACAGCTGCGGTAGGAGCAATGTCAGTGCAGTGTCGTGCAGCTCTTGGCAGGCCTTTGCAATGCCAGCTATCCCTGGACCTGGGCGCTTTCTCGTTCTCCAGACGCTAACCCTAGCCCTAACCCTAAGAATGGCAGGTCGCGGTTTCCTGCCACGCCCCCCCTGCGTTCTGGCCATGACAGCTGTGGTAGGAGCAATGTCAGTGCAGTGTCGTGCTGCTCTTGGCAGGCCTTAGCAATCCCAACTATCCCTGGACCTGGGCGCTTTCTCGTTCTCCAGACGCTAACCCTAGCCCTAACCCTAAGAATGGCAGATCGCGGTTTCCGGCCACGCCCCCCCTGCGTTCTGGCCATGACAGCTGCGGTAGGAGCAATGTCAGTGCAGTGTCGTGCTGCTCTTGGCAGGCCTTTGCAATCCCAACTATCCCTGGACCTGGGCGCTTTCTCGTTCTCCAGACGCTAACCCTAGCCCTAACCCTAATAATGGCAGGTCGCGGTTTCCGGCCACGCCCCCCCTGCGTTCTGGCCATGACAGCTGCGGTAGGAGCAATGTCAGTGCAGTGTCGTGCAGCTCTTGGCAGGCCTTTGCAATCCCAACTATCCCTGGACCTGGGCGCTTTCTCGTTCTCCAGATGCTAACCCTAGCCCTAACCCTAAGAATGGCAGGTCGCGGTTTCCGGCCACGCCCCCCCTGCGTTCTGGCCATGACAGCTGCGGTAGGAGCAATGTCAGTGCAGTGTCGTGCTGCTCTTGGCAGGCCTTTGCAATCCCAACTATCCCTGGACCTGGGCGCTTTCTCGTTCTCCAGACGCTAACCCTAGCCCTAACCCTAAGAATGGCAGGTCGCGGTTTCCGGCCACGCCCGCCTGGGTTCTGGCCATGACAGCTGCGGTAGGAGCAATGTCAGTGCAGTGTCGTGCTGCTCTTGGCAGGCCTTTGCAATCCCAACTATCCCTGGACCTGGGCGCTTTCTCGTTCTCCAGACGCTAACCCTAGCCCTAACCCTAAGAATGGCAGGTCGCGGTTTCCGGCCACGCCCCCCCTGCGTTCTGGCCATGACAGCTGCGGTAGGAGCAATGTCAGTGCAGTGTCGTGCTGCTCTTGGCAGGCCTTTGCAATCCCAAATATCTCTGGACCTGGGCGCTTTCTCGTTCTCCAGACGCTAACCCTAGCCCTAACCCTAAGAATGGCAGGTCGTGGTTTCCGGCCACGCCCCCCCTGCGTTCTGGCCATGACAGCTGCGGTAGGAGCAATGTCAGTGCAGTGTCGTGCTGCTCTTGGCAGGCCTTTGCAATGCCAACTATCCCTGGACCTGGGCGCTTTCTCGTTCTCCAGACGCTAACCCTAGCCCTAACCCTAAGAATGGCAGGTCGCGGTTTCCGGCCACGCCCCCCCTGCGTTCTGGCCATGACAGCTGCGGTAGGAGCAATGTCAGTGCAGTGTCGTGCTGCTCTTGGCAGGCCTTTGCAATCCCAACTATCCCTGGACCTGGGCGCTTTCTCGTTCTCCAGATGCTAACCCTAGCCCTAACCCTAAGAATGGCAGGTCGCGGATTCCGGCCACGCCCCCCCTGCGTTCTGGCCATGACAGCTGCGGTAGGAGCAATGTCAGTGCAGTGTCGTGCTGCTGTTTGCAGGCCTTTGCAATCCCAACTATCCCTGGACCTGGGCGTTTTCTCGTTCTCCAGACGCTAACCCTAGCCCTAACCCTAAGAATGGAAGGTCGCGGTTTCCGGCCACGCCCCCCCTGCGTTCTGGCCATGACAGCTGCGGTAGGAGCAATGTCAGGGCAGTGTCGTGCAGCTCTTGGCAGGCCTTTGCAATGCCAACTATCCCTGGACCTGGGCGCTTTCTCGTTCTCCAGATGCTAACCCTAGCCCTAACCCTAAGAATGGCAGGTCGCGGTTTCCGGCCACGCCCCCCCTGCGTTCTGGCCATGACAGCTGCGGTAGGAGCAATGTCAGTGCAGAGTCGTGCTGCTCTTGGCAGGCCTTTGCAATCCCAACTATCCCTGGACCTGGGCGCTTTCTCGTTCTCCAGACGCTAACCCTAGCCCTAACCCTAAGAATGGCAGGTCGCGGTTTCCGGCCACGCCCCCCCTGCGTTCTGGCCATGACAGCTGCGGTAGGAGCAATGTCAGTGCAGTGTCGTGCTGCTCTTGGCAGGCCTTTGCAATCCCAACTATCCCTGGACCTGGGCGCTTTCTCGTTCTCCAGACGCTAACCCTAGCCCTAACCCTAAGAATGGCAGGTCGCGGTTTCCGGCCACGCCCCCCCTGCGTTCTGGCTATGACAGCTGAGGTAGGAGCAATGTCAGTGCAGTGTCGTGCTGCTCTTGGCAGGCCTTTGCAATCCCAACTATCCCTGGACCTGGGCGCTTTCTCGTTCTCCAGACGCTAACCCTAGCCCTAACCCTAAGAATGGCAGGTCGCGGTTTCCGGCCACGCCCCCCCTGCGTTCTGGCCATGACAGCTGCGGTAGGAGCAATGTCAGTGCAGTGTCGTGCTGCTCTTGGCAGGCCTTTGCAATCCCAACTCTCCCTGGACCTGGGCGTTTTCTCGTTCTCCAGACGCTAACCCTAGCCCTAACCCTAAGAATGGCAGGTCGCGGTTTCCGGCCACGCCCCCCCTGCGTTCTGGCCATGACAGCTGCGGTAGGAGCAATGTCAGTGCAGTGTCGTGCTGCTCTTGGCAGGCCTTTGAAATCCCAACTATCCCTGGACCTGTGCGCTTTCTCGTTCTCCAGACGCTAACCCTAGCCCTAACCCTAAGAATGGCAGGTTGCGGTTTCTGGCCACGCCCCCCCTGCGTTCTGGCTATGACAGCTGATGTAGGAGCAATGCCAGTGCAGTGTCGTGCAGCTCTTGGCAGGCCTTTGCAATCCCAACTATCCCTGGACCTGGGCACTTTCTCGTTCTCCAGACGCTAACCCTAGCCGTAACCCTAACAATGGCAGGTCGCGGTTTCCGGTCACGCCCCCCCTGCGTTCTGGCCATGACAGCTGCGGTAGGAGCAATGTCAGTGCAGTGTCGTGCAGCTCTAGGAAGGCCTTTGTAATGCCAACTATCACTGGACCTGGGCGCTTTCTCGTTCTCCAGACGCTAACTCTAGCCCTAACCCTAAGAATGGCAGATCGTGGTTTCCGGCCACGCCCCCCCTGCGTTCTGGCCATGACAGCTGCGGTAGGAGCAATGTCAGTGCAGTGTCGTGCAGCTCTTGGCAGGCCTTTGCAATGCCAACTATCCCTGGACCTGGGCGCTTTCTCGTTCTCCAGACGCTAACCCTAGCCCTAACCCTAAGAATGGCAGATCGCGGTTTCCGGCCACGCCCCCCCTGCGTTCTGGCCATGACAGCTGCAGTAGGAGCAATGTCAGTGCAGTGTCGTGCTGCTCTTGGCAGGCCTTTGCAATCCCAACTATCCCTGGACCTGGGCGCTTTCTCGTTCTCCAGACACTAACCCTAGCCCTAACCCTAAGAATGGCAGGTCGCGGTTTCCGGCCACGCCCCCCCTGCGTTCTGGCCATGACACCTGCGGTAGGAGCAATGTCAGTGCAGTGTCGTGCAGCTCTTGGCAGGCCTTTGCAATGCCAACTATCCCTGGACCTGGGCGCTTTCTCGTTCTCCAGACGCTAACCCTAGCCCTAACCCTAAGAATGGCAGGTCGCGGTTTCCGGCCACGCCCCCCCTGCGTTCTGGCCATGACAGCTGCGGTAGGAGCAATGTCAGTGCAGTGTCGTGCTGCTCTTGGCAGGCCTTTGCAATCCCAACTATCCCTGGACCTGGGCACTTTCTCGTTCTCCAGACGCTAACCCTAGCCCTAACCCTAAGAATGGCAGGTCGCGGTTTCCGGCCACGCCCCCCCTGCCTTCTGGCTATGACAGCTGCGGTAGGAGCAATGTCAGTGCAGTGTCGTGCAGCTCTTGGCAGGCCTTTGCAATCCCAACTATCCCTGGACCTGGGCGCTTTCTCGTTCTCCAGACGCTAACCCTAGCCCTAACCCTAAGAATGGCAGATCGCGGTTTCCGGCCACGCCCCCCCTGCGTTCTGGCCATGACAGCTGCAGTAGGAGCAATGTCAGTGCAGTG
The DNA here is from genome assembly GCA_027574665.1 of Rhynochetos jubatus. Lineage (NCBI taxonomy): Eukaryota > Metazoa > Chordata > Aves > Eurypygiformes > Rhynochetidae > Rhynochetos > Rhynochetos jubatus. The sequence goes on from CM050669.1 coordinate 3,695,943, forward strand.
TCGTGCTGCTCTTGGCAGGCCTTTGCAATCCCAACTATCCCTGGACCTGGGCGCTTTCTCGTTCTCCAGACACTAACCCTAGCCCTAACCCTAACAATGGCAGGTCGCGGTTTCCGGCCACGCCCCCCCTGCGTTCTGGCCATGACACCTGCGGTAGGAGCAATGTCAGGGCAGTGTCGTGCAGCTCTTGGCAGGCCTTTGCAATGCCAACTATCCCTGGACCTGGGCGCTTTCTCGTTCTCCAGACGCTAACCCTAGCCCTAACCCTAAGAATGGCAGGTCGCGGTTTCCGGCCACACCCCCCCTGCGTTCTGGCCATGACAGCTGCGGTAGGAGCAATGTCAGTGCAGTGTCGTGCTGCTCTTGGCAGGCCTTTGCAATCCCAACTATCCCTGGACCTGGGCACTTTCTCGTTCTCCAGACGCTAACCCTAGCCGTAACCCTAACAATGGCAGGTCGCGGTTTCCGGTCACGCCCCCCCTGCGTTCTGGCCATGACAGCTGCGGTAGGAGCAATGTCAGTGCAGTGTCGTGCAGCTCTAGGAAGGCCTTTGTAATGCCAACTATCACTGGACCTGGGCGCTTTCTCGTTCTCCAGACGCTAACTCTAGCCCTAACCCTAAGAATGGCAGATCGTGGTTTCCGGCCACGCCCCCCCTGCGTTCTGGCCATGACAGCTGCGGTAGGAGCAATGTCAGTGCAGTGTCGTGCAGCTCTTGGCAGGCCTTTGCAATGCCAACTATCCCTGGACCTGGGCGCTTTCTCGTTCTCCAGACGCTAACCCTAGCCCTAACCCTAAGAATGGCAGATCGCGGTTTCCGGCCACGCCCCCCCTGCGTTCTGGCCATGACAGCTGCAGTAGGAGCAATGTCAGTGCAGTGTCGTGCTGCTCTTGGCAGGCCTTTGCAATCCCAACTATCCCTGGACCTGGGCGCTTTCTCGTTCTCCAGACACTAACCCTAGCCCTAACCCTAAGAATGGCAGGTCGCGGTTTCCGGCCACGCCCCCCCTGCGTTCTGGCCATGACACCTGCGGTAGGAGCAATGTCAGTGCAGTGTCGTGCAGCTCTTGGCAGGCCTTTGCAATGCCAACTATCCCTGGACCTGGGCGCTTTCTCGTTCTCCAGACGCTAACCCTAGCCCTAACCCTAAGAATGGCAGGTCGCGGTTTCCGGCCACGCCCCCCCTGCGTTCTGGCCATGACAGCTGCGGTAGGAGCAATGTCAGTGCAGTGTCGTGCTGCTCTTGGCAGGCCTTTGCAATCCCAACTATCCCTGGACCTGGGCACTTTCTCGTTCTCCAGACGCTAACCCTAGCCCTAACCCTAAGAATGGCAGGTCGCGGTTTCCGGCCACGCCCCCCCTGCCTTCTGGCTATGACAGCTGCGGTAGGAGCAATGTCAGTGCAGTGTCGTGCAGCTCTTGGCAGGCCTTTGCAATCCCAACTATCCCTGGACCTGGGCGCTTTCTCGTTCTCCAGACGCTAACCCTAGCCCTAACCCTAAGAATGGCAGATCGCGGTTTCCGGCCACGCCCCCCCTGCGTTCTGGCCATGACAGCTGCAGTAGGAGCAATGTCAGTGCAGTGTCGTGCTGCTCTTGGCAGGCCTTTGCAATCCCAACTATCCCTGGACCTGGGCGCTTTCTCGTTCTCCAGACACTAACCCTAGCCCTAACCCTAACAATGGCAGGTCGCGGTTTCCGGCCACGCCCCCCCTGCGTTCTGGCCATGACACCTGCGGTAGGAGCAATGTCAGGGCAGTGTCGTGCAGCTCTTGGCAGGCCTTTGCAATGCCAACTATCCCTGGACCTGGGCGCTTTCTCGTTCTCCAGACGCTAACCCTAGCCCTAACCCTAAGAATGGCAGGTCGCGGTTTCCGGCCACACCCCCCCTGCGTTCTGGCCATGACAGCTGCGGTAGGAGCAATGTCAGTGCAGTGTCGTGCTGCTCTTGGCAGGCCTTTGCAATCCCAACTATCCCTGGACCTGGGCACTTTCTCGTTCTCCAGACGCTAACCCTAGCCCTAACCCTAAGAATGGCAGGTCGCGGTTTCCGGCCACGCCCCCCCTGCGTTCTGGCCATGACAGCTGCGGTAGGAGCAATGTCAATGCAGTGTCGTGCTGCTCTTGGCAGGCCTTTGCAATGCCAACTATCCCTGGACCTGGGCACTTTCTCGTTCTCCAGACGCTAACCCTAGCCCTAACCCTAAGAATGGCAGGTCGCGGTTTCCGGCCACGCCCCCCCTGCGTTCTGGCCATGACAGCTGCGGTAGGAGCAATGTCAGTGCAGTGTCGTGCTGCTCTTGGCAGGCCTTTGCAATCCCAACTATCACTGGACCTGGGCGCTTTCTCGTTCTCCAGACGCTAACCCTAGCCCTAACCCTAAGAATGGCAGGTCGCGGTTTCCGGCCACGCCCCCCCTGCCTTCTGGCTATGACAGCTGCGGTAGGAGCAATGTCAGTGCAGTGTCGTGCAGCTCTTGGCAGGCCTTTGCAATCCCAACTATCCCTGGACCTGGGCGCTTTCTCGTTCTCCAGACGCTAACCCTAGCCCTAACCCTAAGAATGGCAGATCGCGGTTTCCGGCCACGCCCCCCCTGCGTTCTGGCCATGACAGCTGCAGTAGGAGCAATGTCAGTGCAGTGTCGTGCTGCTCTTGGCAGGCCTTTGCAATCCCAACTATCCCTGGACCTGGGCGCTTTCTCGTTCTCCAGACACTAACCCTAGCCCTAACCCTAAGAATGGCAGGTCGCGGTTTCCGGCCACGCCCCCCCTGCGTTCTGGCCATGACACCTGCGGTAGGAGCAATGTCAGGGCAGTGTCGTGCAGCTCTTGGCAGGCCTTTGCAATGCCAACTATCCCTGGACCTGGGCGCTTTCTCGTTCTCCAGACGCTAACCCTAGCCCTAACCCTAAGAATGGCAGGTCGCGGTTTCCGGCCACGCCCCCCCTGCGTTCTGGCCATGACAGCTGCGGTAGGAGCAATGTCAATGCAGTGTCGTGCTGCTCTTGGCAGGCCTTTGCAATGCCAACTATCCCTGGACCTGGGCACTTTCTCGTTCTCCAGACGCTAACCCTAGCCCTAACCCTAAGAATGGCAGGTCGCGGTTTCCGGCCACGCCCCCCCTGCGTTCTGGCCATGACAGCTGCGGTAGGAGCAATGTCAGTGCAGTGTCGTGCTGCTCTTGGCAGGCCTTTGCAATCCCAACTATCACTGGACCTGGGCGCTTTCTCGTTCTCCAGACGCTAACCCTAGCCCTAACCCTAAGAATGGCAGGTCGCGGTTTCCGGCCACGCCCCCCCTGCGTTCTGGCCATGACAGCTGCGGTAGGAGCAATGTCAGTGCAGTGTCGTGCTGCTCTTGGCAGGCCTTTGCAATCCCAACTATCCCTGGACCTGGGCGTTTTCTCGTTCTCCAGACGCTAACCCTAGCCCTAACCCTAAGAATGGCAGGTTGCGGTTTCCGGCCACGCCCCCCCTGCGTTCTGGCCATGACAGCTGCGGTAGGAGCAATGTCAGTGCAGTGTCGTGCAGCTCTTGGCAGGCCTTTGCAATGCCAACTATCCCTGGACCTGGGCGCTTTCTCGTTCTCCAGACGCTAACCCTAGCCCTAACCCTAAGAATGGCAGGTCGCGGTTTCAGGCCACGCCCCCCCTGCGTTCTGGCCATGACAGCTGCGGTAGGAGCAATGTCAGTGCAGTGTCGTGCAGCTCTTGGCAGGCCTTTGCAATGCCAACTATCCCTGGACCTGGGCGTTTTCTCGTTCTCCAGACGCTAACCCTAGCCCTAACCCTAAGAATGGCAGGTCGCGGTTTCAGGCCACGCCCCCCCTGCCTTCTGGCCATGACAGCTGCGGTAGGAGCAATGTCAGTGCAGTGTCGTGCAGCTCTTGGCAGGCCTTTGCAATCCCAACTATCCCTGGACCTGGGCGCTTTCTCGTTCTCCAGACGCTAACCCTAGCCCTAACCCTAAGAATGGCAGATCGCGGTTTCCGGCCACGCCCCCCCTGCGTTCTGGCCATGACAGCTGCGGTAGGAGCAATGTCAGTGCAGTGTCGTGCTGCTCTTGGCAGGCCTTTGCAATCCCAACTATCCCTGGACCTGGGCGCTTTCTCGTTCTCCAGACGCTAACCCTAGCCCTAACCCTAAGATTGGCAGGTCGCGGTTTCCAGCCACGCCCCCCCTGTGTTCTGGCCATGACAGCTGCAGTAGGAGCAATGTCAGTGCAGTGTCGTGCTGCTCTTGGCAGGCCTTTGCAATCCCAACTATCCCTGGACCTGGGCGCTTTCTCGTTCTCCAGACACTAACCCTAGCCCTAACCCTAAGAATGGCAGGTCGCGGTTTCCGGCCACGCCCCCCCTGCGTTCTGGCCATGACATCTGCGGTAGGAGCAATGTCAGTGCAGTGTCGTGCAGCACTAGGAAGGCCTTTGCAATCCCAACTATCCCTGGACCTGTGCGCTTTCTCGTTCTCCAGACGCTAACCCTAGCCCTAACCCTAAGAATGGCAGGTCGCGGTTTCCGGCCACGCCCCCCCTGCCTTCTGGCCATGACAGCTGCGGCAGGAGCAATGTCAGTGCAGTGTCGTGCTGCTCTTGGCAGGCCTTTTCAATCCCAACTATCCCTGGACCTGTGCGCTTTCTCGTTCTCCAGACGCTAACCCTAGCCCTAACCCTAAGAATGGCAGGTCGCGGTTTCCGGCCACGCCCCCCCTGCCTTCTGGCCATGACAGCTGCGGTAGGAGCAATGTCAGTGCAGTGTCGTGCTGCTCTTGGCAGGCCTTTGCAATCCCAACTATCCCTGGACCTGGGCGCTTTCTCGTTCTCCAGACGCTAACCCTAGCCCTAACCCTAAGAATGGCAGGTCGCGGTTTCCGGCCACGCCCCCCCTGCGTTCTGGCCATGACAGCTGCGGTAGGAGCAATGTCAGTGCAGTGTCGTGCTGCTCTTGGCAGGCCTTTGCAATCCCAACTATCACTGGACCTGGGCGCTTTCTCGTTCTCCAGACGCTAACCCTAGCCCTAACCCTAAGAATGGCAGGTCGCAGTTTCCGGCCACGCCCCCCCTGCGTTCTGGCCATGACAGCTGCGGTAGGAGCAATGTCAGTGCAGTGTCGTGCTGCTCTTGGCAGGCCTTTGCAATCCCAACTATCCCTGGACCTGGGCGTTTTCTCGTTCTCCAGACGCGAACCCTAGCCCTAACCCTAAGAATGGCAGGTCGCGGTTTCCGGCCACGCCCCCCCTGCGTTCTGGCCATGACAGCTGCGGTAGGAGCAATGTCAGTGCAGTGTCGTGCTGCTCTTGGCAGGCCTTTGCAATCCCAACTATCCCTGGACCTGGGCGTTTTCTCGTTCTCCAGACGCTAACCCTAGCCCTAACCCTAAGAATGGCAGGTCGCGGTTTCCGGCCACGCCCCCCCTGCGTTCTGGCCATGACAGCTGCGGTAGGAGCAATGTCAGTGCAGTGTCGTGCTGCTCTTGGCAGGCCTTTGCAATCCCAACTATCCCTGGACCTGGGCGCTTTCTCGTTCTCCAGACGCTAACCCTAGCCCTAACCCTAAGAATGGCAGGTCGCGGTTTCCGGCCACGCCCCCCCGGCGTTCTGGCCATGACAGCTGCGGTAGGAGCAATGTCAGTGCAGTGTCGTGCTGCTCTTGGCAGGCCTTTGCAATCCCAACTATCCCTGGACCTGGGCGTTTTCTCGTTCTCCAGACGCTAACCCTAGCCCTAACCCTAAGAATGGCAGGTCGCGGTTTCCGGCCACGCCCCCCCTGCCTTCTGGCCATGACAGCTGCGGTAGGAGCAATGTCAGTGCAGTGTCGTGCAGCTCTTGGCAGGCCTTTGCAATCCCAACTATCCCTGGACCTGGGCGCTTTCTCGTTCTCCAGACGCTAACCCTAGCCCTAACCCTAAGAATGGCAGATCGCGGTTTCCGGCCACGCCCCCCCTGCGTTCTGGCCATGACAGCTGCGGTAGGAGCAATGTCAGTGCAGTGTCGTGCTGCTCTTGGCAGGCCTTTGCAATCCCAACTATCCCTGGACCTGGGCGCTTTCTCGTTCTCCAGACACTAACCCTAGCCCTAACCCTAAGAATGGCAGGTCGCGGTTTCCAGCCACGCCCCCCCTGCGTTCTGGCCATGACAGCTGCGGTAGGAGCAATGTCAGTGCAGTGTCGTGCAGCTCTTGGCAGGCCTTTGCAATCCCAACTATCCCTGGACCTGGGCGCTTTCTCGTTCTCCAGACGCTAACCCTAGCCCTAACCCTAAGAATGGCAGATCGCGGTTTCCGGCCACGCCCCCCCTGCGTTCTGGCCATGACAGCTGCGGTAGGAGCAATGTCAGTGCAGTGTCGTGCTGCTCTTGGCAGGCCTTTGCAATCCCAACTATCCCTGGACCTGGGCGCTTTCTCGTTCTCCAGACGCTAACCCTAGCCCTAACCCTAAGAATGGCAGGTCGCGGTTTCCGGCCACGCCCCCCCTGCGTTCTGCCCATGACAGCTGCGGTAGGAGCAATGTCAGTGCAGTGTCGTGCTGCTCTTGGCAGGCCTTTGCAATCCCAACTATCCCTGGACCTGGGCACTTTCTCGTTCTCCAGACGCTAACCCTAGCCCTAACCCTAAGAATGGCAGGTCGCGGTTTCCGGCCACGCCCCCCCTGCCTTCTGGCTATGACAGCAGCGGTAGGAGCAATGTCAGTGCAGTGTCGTGCAGCTCTTGGCAGGCCTTTGCAATCCCAACTATCCCTGGACCTGGGCGCTTTCTCGTTCTCCAGACGCTAACCCTAGCCCTAACCCTAAGAATGGCAGGTCGCGGTTTCCAGCCACGCCCCCCCTGTGTTCTGGCCATGACAGCTGCAGTAGGACCAATGTCAGTGCAGTGTCGTGCTGCTCTTGGCAGGCCTTTGCAATCCCAACGATCCCTGGACCTGGGCGCTTTCTCGTTCTCCAGACACTAACCCTAGCCCTAACCCTAAGAATGGCAGGTCGCGGTTTCCGGCCACGCCCCCCCTGCGTTCTGGCCATGACATCTGCGGTAGGAGCAATGTCAGTGCAGTGTCGTGCAGCACTAGGAAGGCCTTTGCAATCCCAACTATCCCTGGACCTGTGCGCTTTCTCGTTCTCCAGACGCTAACCCTAGCCCTAACCCTAAGAATGGCAGGTCGCGGTTTCCGGCCACGCCCCCCCTGCGTTCTGGCCATGACAGCTGCGGCAGGAGCAATGTCAGTGCAGTGTCGTGCTGCTCTTGGCAGGCCTTTTCAATCCCAACTATCCCTGGACCTGTGCGCTTTCTCGTTCTCCAGACGCTAACCCTAGCCCTAACCCTAAGAATGGCAGGTTGCGATTTCTGGCCACGCCCCCCCTGCGTTCTGGCTATGACAGCTGATGTAGGAGCAATGCCAGTGCAGTGTCGTGCAGCTCTTGGCAGGCCTTTGCAATCCCAACTATCCCTGGACCTGGGCACTTTCTCGTTCTCCAGACGCTAACCCTAGCCCTAACCCTAAGAATGGCAGGTCGCGGTTTCCGGCCACGCCCCCCCTGCGTTCTGGCCATGACAGCTGCGGTAGGAGCAATGTCAGTGCAGTGTCGTGCTGCTCTTGGCAGGCCTTTGCAATCCCAACTATCCCTGGACCTGGGCGCTTTCTCGTTCTCCATACGCTAACCCTAGCCCTAACCCTAAGAATGGCAGGTCGCGGTTTCCGGCCACGCCCCCCCTGCGTTCTGGCCATGACAGCTGCGGTAGGAGCAATGTCAGTGCAGTGTCGTGCTGCTCTTGGCAGGCCTTTGCAATCCCAACTATCCCTGGACCTGGGCGTTTTCTCGTTCTCCAGACGCGAACCCTAGCCGTAACCCTAACAATGGCAGGTCGCGGTTTCCGGTCACGCCCCCCCTGCGTTCTGGCCATGACAGCTGCGGTAGGAGCAATGTCAGTGCAGTGTCGTGCAGCTCTAGGAAGGCCTTTGCAATGCCAACTATCACTGGACCTGGGCGCTTTCTCGTTCTCCAGACGCTAACCCTAGCCCTAACCCTAAGAATGGCAGGTCACTGTTTCCGGCCACGCCCCCCCTGTGTTCTGGCCATGACAGCTGTGGTAGGAGCAATGTCAGTGCAGTGTCGTGCAACTCTTGGCAGGCCTTTGCAATGCCGACTATCCCTGGACCTGGGCGCTTTCTCGTTCTCCAGACGCTAACCCTAGCCCTAACCCTAAGAATGGCAGGTCGCGGTTTCCGGCCACGCCCCCCCTGCGTTCTGGCCATGACAGCTGCGGTAGGAGCAATGTCAGTGCAGTGTCGTGCTGCTCTTGGCAGGCCTTTGCAATCCCAACTATCCCTGGACCTGGGCGTTTTCTCGTTCTCCAGACGCTAACCCTAGCCCTAACCCTAAGAATGGCAGGTCGCGGTTTCCGGCCACGCCCCCCCTGCGTTCTGGCCATGACAGCTGCGGTAGGAGCAATGTCAGTGCAGTGTCGTGCTGCTCTTGGCAGGCCTTTGCAATCCCAACTATCCCTGGACCTGGGCGCTTTCTCGTTCTCCAGACGCTAACCCTAGCCCTAACCCTAAGAATGGCAGGTCGCGGTTTCCGGCCACGCCCCCCCTGCGTTCTGGCCATGACAGCTGCGGTAGGAGCAATGTCAGTGCAGTGTCGTGCTGCTCTTGGCAGGCCTTTGCAATCCCAACTATCCCTGGACCTGGGCGTTTTCTCGTTCTCCAGACGCTAACCCTAGCCCTAACCCTAAGAATGGCAGGTCGCGGTTTCCGGCCACACCCCACCTGCGTTCTGGCCATGACAGCTGCGTTAGGAGCAATGTCAGTGCAGTGTCGTGCTGCTCTTGGCAGGCCTTTGCAATCCCAACTATCCCTGGACCTGGGGGCTTTCTCGTTCTCCAGACGCTAACCCTAGCCCTAACCCTAAGAATGGCAGGTCACTGTTTCCGGCCACGCCCCCCCTGTGTTCTGGCCATGACAGCTGCGGTATTAGCAATGTCAGTGCAGTGTCGTGCAACTCTTGGCAGGCCTTTGCAATGCCAACTATCCCGGGACCTGGGCGCTTTCTCGTTCTCCAGACGCTAACCCTAGCCCTAACCCTAAGAATGGCAGGTCGCAGTTTCCGGCCACGCCCCCCCCCGCGTTCTGGCCATGACAGCTGCGGTAGGAGCAATGTCAGTGCAGTGTCGTGCTGCTCTTGGCAGGCCTTTGCAATCCCAACTATCCCTGGACCTGGGGGATTTCTCGTTCTCCAGACGCTAACCCTAGCCCTAACCCTAGGAATGGCAGGTCGCGGTTTCCGGCCACGCCCCCTCTGCTTTCTGGCTATGACAGCTGCGGTAGGAGCAATGTCAGTGCAGTGTCGTGCTGCTCTTGGCAGGCCTTTGCAATCCCAACTATCCCTGGACCTGGGCGTTTTCTCGTTCTCCAGACGCTAACCCTAGCCCTAACCCTAAGAATGGCAGGTCGCGGTTTCCGGCCACGCCCCCCCTGCGTTCTGGCCATGACAGCTGCGGTAGGAGCAATGTCAGTGCAGTGTCGTGCTGCTCTTGGCAGGCCTTTGCAATCCCAACTATCCCTGGACCTGGGGGCTTTCTCGTTCTCCAGATGCTAACCCTAGCCCTAACCCTAAGAATGGCAGGTCGCCGTTTCTGGCCACGCCCCACCTGCGTTCTGGCTATGGCAGATGCGTTAGGAGCAATGTCAGTGCAGTGTCGTGCTGCTCTTGGCAGGCCTTTGCAATCCCAACTATCCCTGGACCTGGGGGCTTTCTTGTTCTCCAGACGCTAACCCTAGCCCTAACCCTAAGAATGGCAGGTCGCGCTTTCTGGCCACGCCCCCCCTGCGTTCTGGCTATGACAGCTGCGGGAGGAGCAATGTCAGTGCAGTGTCGTGCTGCTCTTGGCAGGCCTTAGCCCCCAGGTCCAGGGATAGTTGGGATTGCATTCTCGTTCTCCAGACGCTAACCCTAGCCCTAACCCCAAGAATGGCAGGTCACAGTTTCCAGCCACGCCCCCCCTGCGTTCTGCCTATGACAGCTGCGGGAGGAGCAATGTCAGTGCAGTGTCGTGCTGCTCTTGGCAGGCCTTTGCAATCCCAACTCTCCCTGGACCTGGGGGCTTTCTCGTTCTCCAGATGCTAACCCTAGCCCTAACCCTAAGAATGGCAGGTCGCTTTTCAGGCCACGCCCCCCCCACGTTCTGGCTATTGCAGATGCGGTAGGAGCAATGTCAGTGCAGTGTCGTGCTGCTCTTGGCAGGCCTTTGCAAACCCAACTATCCCTGGACCTGGGGGCTTTCTCGTTCTCCAGACGCTAATCCCAGCCCTAACCCTAAGAATGGCAGGTCGCGGTTTCCAGCCATGCCCCCCCGGCGTTCTTGCTATGAGAGCTGAGGGAGGAGCAATGTCAGTGCAGTGTCGTGCTGCTCTTGGCAATCCTTTGCAATCCCAACTATCCCTGGACCTGGGGGCTTTCTCATTCTCCAGACGCTAACCCTAGCCCTAACCCTAAGAATGGCAGGTCACAGTTTCAAGCCACGCCCCCCCTGCGTTCTGCCTATGACAGCTGCGGGAGGAGCAATGTCAGCGCAGTGTCTTGCTGCTCTTGGCAGGCCTTTGCAATCCCGACTCTCCCTGGACCTGGGGGCTTTCTCGTTCTCCAGATGCTAACCCTAGCCCTAACCCTAAGAATGGCAGGTCGCGGTTTCCAGCCACGCCCCCCCTGCGTTCTGGCTATGGCAGATGCGGTAGGAGCAATGTCAGTGCTGTGTCGTGCTGCTCTTGGCAGGCCTTAGCCCCCAGGTCCAGGGATAGTTGGGATTGCATTCTCATTCTCCAGACGCTAACCCTAGCCCTAACCCTAAGAATGGCAGGTCGCGGTTCCCGGCCACGCCCCCCCTGCGTTCTGCCTATGACAGCTGCGGGAGGAGCAATGTCAGTGCAGTGTCGTGCTGCTCTTGGCAGGCCTTTGCAATCCCAACTCTCCCTGGACCTGGGGGCTTTCTCGTTCTCCAGACGCTAACCCTAGCCCTAACCCTACGAATGGCAGGTCGCCATTTCCGGCCACGCCCCCCCTGCCTTCTGGCTATGGCAGCCGCGGTAGGAGCAATGTCAGTGCAGTGTCGTGCTGCTCTTGGCAGGCCTTTGCAATCCCAACTCTCCCTGGACCTGGGGGCTTTCTCGTTCTCCAGACGCTAACCCTAGCCCTAACCCTAAGAATGGCAGGTCACGGTTTCTGGCCATGCCCCCTCTGCGTTCTGGCTATGGCAGATGCGGTAGGAGCAATGTCAGTGCAGTGTCGTGCTGCTCTTGGCAGGCCTTTGCAATCCCAACTATCCCTGGACCTGGGGGCTTTCTCGTTCTCCAGATGCTAACCCTAGCCCTAACCCTAAGAATGGCAGGTCGCGGTTTCCGGACACGCCCCCCCCTGCGTTCTGGCTATGGCAGATGCCGTAGGGGCAATGTCAGTGCAGTGTCGTGCTGCTCTTGGCAGGCCTTTGCAAACCCAACTATCCCTGGACCTGGGGGCTTTCTTGTTCTCCAGACGCTAACCCTAGCCCTAACCCTAAGAATGGCAGGTCGCGGTTTCCGGCCAAGCCCCCCCTGCGTTCTGGCTATGAGAGCTGCGGGAGGAGCAATGTCAGTGCAGTGTCGTGCTGCTCTTGGCAGGCCTTTGCAATCCCAACTCTCCCTGGACCTGGGGGCTTTCTCGTTCTCCAGACGCTAACCCTAGCCCTAAACCTAAGAACGGCAGGTCGCCGTTTCCGGCCACACCCTACCTGCGTTCTGCCTATGGCAGATGCGGGAGGAGCAATGTCAGTGCAGTGTCGTGCTGCTCTTGGCAGGCCTTTGCAATCCCAACTATCCCTGGACCTGGGCGCTTTCTCGTTCTCCAGACGCTAACCCTAGCCCTAACCCTAAGAATGGCAGGTCGCCGTTTCCGGCCACGCCCCCCCTGCGTTCTGGCTATGACAGCTGAGGTAGGAGCAATGTCAGTGCGGTGTCGTGCTGCTCTTGGCAGGCCTTTGCAATCCCAACTATCCCTGGACCTGGGGGCTTTCTCGTTCTCCAGACGCTAACCCTAGCCCTAACCCTAAGAATGGCAGGTCGCGGTTTCCGGACACGCCCCCCCTGCGTTCTGACTATGGCAGATGCCGTTGGGGCAATGTCAGTGCAGTGTCGTGCTGCTCTTGGCAGGCCTTTGCAATCCCAACTAACCCTGGACCTGGGGGCTTTCTCGTTCTCCAAACGCTAACCCTAGCCCTAACCCTAAGAATGGCAGATCACGGTTCCCGGCCACCCCCCCCCCACGTTCTGTCTATGGCAGATGCCGTTGGGGCAATGTCAGTGCAGTGTCGTGCTGCTCTTGGCAGGCCTTTGCAATCCCAACTCTCCCTGGACCTGGGGGCTTTCTCGTTCTCCAGACGCTAACCCTAGCCCTAACTCTAAAAATGGCAGGTCGCGGTTTCCGGCCACGCCCCCCCTGCGTTCTGGCTATGGCAGATGCGGTAGGAGCAATGTCAGTGCAGTGTCGTGCTGCTCTTGGCAGGCCTTTGCAATCCCAACTCTCCCTGGACCTGGGGGCTTTCTCGTTCTCCAGACGCTAACCCTAGCCCTAACCCTAAGAATGGCAGGTCGCGGTTTCTGGCCACGCCCCCCCTGCGTTCTGGCTATGGCAGATGCGGTAGGAGCAATGTCAGTGCAGTGTCGTGCTGCTCTTGGCAGGCCTTTGCAATCCCAACTCTCCCTGGACCTGGGGGCTTTCTCGTTCTCCAGACGCTAACCCTAGCCCTAACCCTAAAAATGGCAGGTCGCGGTTTCCGGCCACGGCCCCCCTGCCTTCTGGCTATGACAGCTGCCGTAGGAGCAATGTCAGTGCAGTGTCGTGCTGCTCTTGGCAGGCCTTTGCAATCCCAACTATCCCTGGACCTGGGGGCTTTCTCGTTCTCCAGACGCTAACCCTAGCCCTAACCCTAAGAATGGCAGGTCGCCTTTTCAGGCCACGCCCCCCCTGCGTTCTGGCTATGAGAGCTGAGGTAGGAGCAATGTCAGTGCAGTGTCGTGCTGCTCTTGGCAGGCCTTTGCAAACCCAACTATCCCTGGACCTGGGGGCTTTCTCGTTCTCCAGATGCTAACCCTAGCCCTAACCCTAAGAATGGCAGGTCGCGGTCTCCGGCCACGCTCCCCCTGCGTTCTGGCTATGGCAGATGCGGTAGGAGCAATGTCAGTGCAGTGTCGTGCTGCTCTTGGCAGGCCTTTGCAATCCCAACTATCCCTGGACCTGGGCGCTTTCTCGTTCTCCAGACGCTAACCCTAGCCCTAACCCTAAGAATGGCAGGTCGCCTTTTCAGGCCACGCCCCCCCCACATTCTTGCTATGGCAGATGCCGTAGGGGCAATGTCAGTGCAGTGTCGTGCTGCTCTTGGCAGGCCTTTGCAATCCCAACTATCCCTGGACCTGGGGGCTTTCTCGTTCTCCAGACGCTAACCCTAGCCCTAACCCTAAGAATGGCAGGTCGCGCTTTCTGGCCACGCCCCCCCTGCGTTCTGGCCATGACAGCTGCGGTAGGAGCAATGTCAGTGCAGTGTCGTGCTGCTCTTGGCAGGCCTTTGCAATCCCAACTATCCCTGGACCTGGGCGTTTTCTCGTTCTCCAGACGCTAACCCTAGCCCTAACCCTAAGAATGGCAGGTCGCGGGTTCTGGCCACGCCCCCCTGCCTTCTGGCTATTACAGCTGCAGGAGGAGCAATGTCAGTGCAGTGTCGTGCTGCTCTTGGCAGGCCTTTGCAATCCCAACTCTCCCTGGACCTGGGGGCTTTCTCGTTCTCCAGACGCTAACCCTAGCCCTAACCCTAAGAATGGCAGGTCGCGGTTTCCGGCCACGCCCCCCCTGCCTTCTGGCTATGGCAGATGCGGTAGGAGCAATGTCAGTGCAGTGTCGTACTGCTCTTGGCAGGCCTTTGCAATCCCAACTATCCCTGGACCTGGGGGCTTTCTCGTTCTCCAGACGCTAACCCTAGCCCTAACCCTAAGAATGGCAGGTCGCGCTTTCCGGCCACGCCCCACCTGCGTTCTGGCTATGAGAGGTGCGGTAGGAGCAATGTCAGTGCAGTGTCGTGCTGCTCTTGGCAGGCCTTTGCAATCCCAACTCTCCCTGGACCTGGGGGCTTTCTCATTCTCCAGACGCTAACCCTAGCCCTAACCCTAAGAATGGCAGGTCACAGTTTCAAGCCACGCCCCCCCTGCGTTCTGCCTATGACAGCTGCGGGAGGAGCAATGTCAGTGCAGTGTCGTGCTGCTCTTGGCAGGCCTTTGCAATCCCAACTCTCCCTGGACCTGGGGGCTTTCTCGTTCTCCAGACGCTAACCCTAGCCCTAACCCTAAGAATGGCAGGTCGCCATTTCCGGCCACGCCCCCCCTGCCTTCTGGCTATGGCAGCCGCGGTAGGAGCAATGTCAGTGCAGTGTCGTGCTGCTCTTGGCAGGCCTTTGCAATCCCAACTCTCCCTGGACCTGGGGGCTTTCTCGTTCTCCAGACGCTAACCCTAGCCCTAACCCTAAGAATGGCAGGTCACGGTTTCTGGCCATGCCCCCTCTGCGTTCTGGCTATGGCAGATGCGGTAGGAGCAATGTCAGTGCAGTGTCGTGCTGCTCTTGGCAGGCCTTTGCAATCCCAACTATCCCTGGACCTGGGGGCTTTCTCGTTCTCCAGACGCTAACCCTAGCCCTAACCCTAAGAATGGCAGGTCGCCTTTTCAGGCCACGCCCCCCCCACATTCTGGCTATGGCAGATGCCGTAGGGGCAATGTCAGTGCAGTGTCGTGCTGCTCTTGGCAGGCCTTTGCAATCCCAACTATCCCTGGACCTGGGGGCTTTCTCGTTCTCCAGACGCTAACCCTAGCCCTAACCCTAAGAATGGCAGGTCGCGCTTTCTGGCCACGCCCCCCCTGCGTTCTGGCTATGACAGCTGAGGTAGGAGTAATGTCAGTGCAGTGTCGTGCTGCTCTTGGCAGGCCTTTGCAATCCCAACTATCCCTGGACCTGGGGGCTTTCTCGTTCTCCAGACGCTAACCCTAGCCCTAACCCTAAGAATGGCAGGTCGCGGTTTCCGGCCAAGCCCCCCCTGCGTTCTGGCTATGAGAGCTGCGGGAGGAGCAATGTCAGTGCAGTGTCGTGCTGCTCTTGGCAGGCCTTTGCAATCCCAACTCTCCCTGGACCTGGGGGCTTTCTCGTTCTCCAGACGCTAACCCTAGCCCTAAACCTAAGAACGGCAGGTCGCCGTTTCCGGCCACACCCTACCTGCGTTCTGGCTATGAGAGCTGCGGGAGGAGCAATGTCAGTGCAGTGTCGTGCTGCTCTTGGCAGGCCTTTGCAATCCCAACTCTCCCTGGACCTGGGGGCTTTCTCGTTCTCCAGACGCTAACCCTAGCCCTAAACCTAAGAACGGCAGGTCGCCGTTTCCGGCCACACCCTACCTGCGTTCTGCCTAAGGCAGATGCGGGAGGAGCAATGTCAGTGCAGTGTCGTGCTGCTCTTGGCAGGCCTTTGCAATCCCAACTATCCCTGGACCTGGGGGCTGTCTCGTTCTCCAGACGCTAACCCTAGCCCTAACCCTAAGAATGGCAGGTCGCCGTTTCCGGCCACGCCCCCCCTGCGTTCTGGCTATGACAGCTGAGGTAGGAGCAATGTCAGTGCGGTGTCGTGCTGCTCTTGGCAGGCCTTTGCAATCCCAACTATCCCTGGACCTGGGGGCTTTCTCGTTCTCCAGACGCTAACCCTAGCCCTAACCCTAAGAATGGCAGGTCGCGGTTTCCGGCCACGCCCCCCCTGCGTTCTGACTATGGCAGATGCCGTTGGGGCAATGTCAGTGCAGTGTCGTGCTGCTCTTGGCAGGCCTTTGCAATCCCAACTAACCCTGGACCTGGGGGCTTTCTCGTTCTCCAAACGCTAACCCTAGCCCTAACCCTAAGAATGGCAGATCACGGTTCCCGGCCACGCCCCCCCCCAGTTCTGTCTATGGCAGATGCCGTTGGGGCAATGTCAGTGCAGTGTCGTGCTGCTCTTGGCAGGCCTTTGCAATCCCAACTCTCCCTGGACCTGGGGGCTTTCTCGTTCTCCAGACGCTAACCCTAGCCCTAACTCTAAAAATGGCAGGTCGCGGTTTCCGGCCACGCCCCCCCTGCGTTCTGGCTATGGCAGATGCGGTAGGAGCAATGTCAGTGCAGTGTCGTGCTGCTCTTGGCAGGCCTTTGCAATCCCAACTCTCCCTGGACCTGGGGGCTTTCTCGTTCTCCAGACGCTAACCCTAGCCCTAACCCTAAGAATGGCAGGTCGCGGTTTCTGGCCACGCCCCCCCTGCGTTCTGGCTATGGCAGATGCGGTAGGAGCAATGTCAGTGCAGTGTCGTGCTGCTCTTGGCAGGCCTTTGCAATCCCAACTCTCCCTGGACCTGGGGGCTTTCTCGTTCTCCAGACGCTAACCCTAGCCCTAACCCTAAAAATGGCAGGTCGCGGTTTCCGGCCACGGCCCCCCTGCCTTCTGGCTATGACAGCTGCCGTAGGAGCAATGTCAGTGCCGTGTCGTGCTGCTCTTGGCAGGCCTTTGCAATCCCAACTATCCCTGGACCTGGGGGCTTTCTCGTTCTCCAGATGCTAACCCTAGCCCTAACCCTAAGAATGGCAGGTCGCCTTTTCAGGCCACGCCCCCCCTGCGTTCTGGCTATGAGAGCTGAGGTAGGAGCAATGTCAGTGCAGTGTCGTGCTGCTCTTGGCAGGCCTTTGCAAACCCAACTATCCCTGGACCTGGGGGCTTTCTCGTTCTCCAGATGCTAACCCTAGCCCTAACCCTAAGAATGGCAGGTCGCGGTCTCCGGCCACGCTCCCCCTGCGTTCTGGCTATGGCAGATGCGGTAGGAGCAATGTCAGTGCAGTGTCGTGCTGCTCTTGGCAGGCCTTTGCAATCCCAACTATCCCTGGACCTGGGGGCTTTCTCGTTCTCCAGATGCTAACCCTAGCCCTAACCCTAAGAATGGCAGGTCGCCTTTTCAGGCCACGCCCCCCCCACATTCTTGCTATGGCAGATGCCGTAGGGGCAATGTCAGTGCAGTGTCGTGCTGCTCTTGGCAGGCCTTTGCAATCCCAACTATCCCTGGATCTGGGGGCTTTCTCGTTCTCCAGACGCTAACCCTAGCCCTAACCCTAAGAATGGCAGGTCGCGCTTTCTGGCCACGCCCCCCCTGCGTTCTGGCTATGACAGCTGAGGTAGGAGCAATGTCAGTGCAGTGTCGTGCTGCTCTTGGCAGGCCTTTGCAATCCCAACTATCCCTGGACCTGGGGGCTTTCTCGTTCTCCAGACGCTAACCCTAGCCCTAACCCTAAGAATGGCAGGTCGCGGGTTCTGGCCACGCCCCCCTGCCTTCTGGCTATTACAGCTGCAGGAGGAGCAATGTCAGTGCAGTGTCGTGCTGCTCTTGGCAGGCCTTTGCAATCCCAACTCTCCCTGGACCTGGGGGCTTTCTCGTTCTCCAGACGCTAACCCTAGCCCTAACCCTAAGAATGGCAGGTCGCGGTTTCCGGCCACGCCCCCCCTGCCTTCTGGCTATGGCAGATGCGGTAGGAGCAATGTCAGTGCAGTGTCGTACTGCTCTTGGCAGGCCTTTGCAATCCCAACTATCTCTGGACCTGGGGGCTTTCTCGTTCTCCAGACGCTAACCCTAGCCCTAACCCTAAGAATGGCAGGTCGCGCTTTCCGGCCACGCCCCACCTGCGTTCTGGCTATGAGAGGTGCGGTAGGAGCAATGTCAGTGCAGTGTCGTGCTGCTCTTGGCAGGCCTTTGCAATCCCAACTCTCCCTGGACCTGGGGGCTTTCTCATTCTCCAGACGCTAACCCTAGCCCTAACCCTAAGAATGGCAGGTCACAGTTTCAAGCCACGCCCCCCCTGCGTTCTGCCTATGACAGCTGCGGGAGGAGCAATGTCAGTGCAGTGTCGTGCTGCTCTTGGCAGGCCTTTGCAATCCCAACTCTCCCTGGACCTGGGGGCTTTCTCGTTCTCCAGACGCTAACCCTAGCCCTAACCCTAAGAATGGCAGGTCGCCTTTTCAGGCCACGCCCCCCCTGCGTTCTGGCTATGGCAGATGCGGTAGGAGCAATGTCAGTGCAGTGTCGTGCTGCTCTTGGCAGGCCTTTGCAAACCCAACTATCCCTGGACCTGGGGGCTTTCTCGTTCTCCAGATGCTAACCCTAGCCCTAACCCTAAGAATGGCAGGTCGCGGTCTCCGGCCACGCTCCCCCTGCGTTCTGGCTATGGCAGATGCGGTAGGAGCAATGTCAGTGCAGTGTCGTGCTGCTCTTGGCAGGCCTTTGCAATCCCAACTATCCCTGGACCTGGGGGCTTTCTCGTTCTCCAGACGCTAACCCTAGCCCTAACCCTAAGAATGGCAGGTCGCGGTTTCCGGACACGCCCCCCCTGCGTTCTGGCTATGAGAGCTGCGGTAGGAGCAATGTCAGTGCAGTGTCGTGCTGCTCTTGGCAGGCCTTTGCAATCCCGACTATCCCTGGACCTGGGGGCTTTCTCGTTCTCCAGACGCTAACCCTAGCCCTAACCCTAAGAATGGCAGGTCGCCGTTTCCGGCCACGCCCCCCCTGCGTTCTGGCTATGGCAGATGCGGTAGGAGCAATGTCAGTGCAGTGTCGTGCTGCTCTTGGAAGGCCTTAGCCCCCAGGTCCAGGGATAGTTGGGATTGCATTCTCGTTCTCCAGACGCTAACCCTAGCCCTAACCCTAAGAATGGCAGGTCGACGTTTCCGGCCACGCCCCCCCTGCGTTCTGGCTATGGCAGATGCGGGAGGAGCAATGTCAGTGCAGTGTCGTGCTGCTCTTGGCAGGCCTTTGCAATCCCAACTATCCCTGGACCTGGGGGCTTTCTCGTTCTCCAAACGCTAACCCTAGCCCTAACCCTAAGAATGGCAGGTCACGGTTCCCGGCCACGCCCCCCCCACGTTCTGGCTATGGCAGATGCCGTTGGGGCAATGTCAGTGCAGTGTCGTGCTGCTCTTGGCAGGCCTTTGCAATCCCAACTATCCCTGGACCTGGGGGCTTTCTCGTTCTCCAGACGCTAACCCTAGCCCTAAACCTAAGAACGGCAGGTCACGGTTTCCGGCCACACCCCACCTGCGTTCTGGCTATGGCAGATACGGTAGGAGCAATGTCAGTGCAGTGTCGTGCTGCTCTTGGCAGGCCTTTACAATCCCAACTCTCCCTGGACCTGGGGGCTTTCTCGTTCTCCAGACGCTAACCCTAGCCCTAACCCTAAAAATGGCAGGTCGTCGTTTCCTACCACGCCCCCCTCACGTTCTGGCTATGGCAGATGCCGTAGGAGCAATGTCAGTGCAGAGTCGTGCTGCTCTTGGCAGGCCTTTGCAATCCCAACTATCCCTGGACCTGGGGGCTTTCTCGTTCTCCAGACGCTAACCCTAGCCCTTACCCTAAGAATGCCACGTCGCGGTTTCTGGCCACGCCCCCCCTGCGTTCTGGCTATGAGAGCTGCGGTAGGAGCAATGTCAGTGCAGTGTCGTGCTGCTCTTGGCAGGCCTTTACAATCCCAACTCTCCCTGGACCTGGGGGCTTTCTCGTTCTCCAGACGCTAACCCTAGCCCTAACCCTAAGAATGGCAGGTCGCGGTTTCAGGCCACGCCCCCCCCGCGTTCTGACTATGGCAGATGCCGTTGGGGCAATGTCAGTGCAGTGTCGTGCTGCTCTTGGCAGGCCTTTGCAATCCCAACTATCCCTGGACCTGGGGGCTTTCTCGTTCTCCAGACGCTAACCCTAGCCCTAACCCTGAGAAGGGCAGGTCGCCGTTTCCGGCCACGCCCCACCTGCGTTCTGGCTATGACAGCTGCGGGAGGAGCATTGTCAGTGCAGTGTCGTGCTGCTCTTGGCAGGCCTTTGCAATCCCAACTATCCCTGGACCTGGGGGCTTTCTCGTTCTCCAGACGCTAACCCTAGCCCTAACCCTAAGAATGGCAGGTTGCAGTTTCCGGCCACGCCCCCCCTGCGTTCTGGCTATGGCAGATGCGGGTGGAGCAATGTCAGTGCAGTGTCGTGCTGCTCTTGGCAGGCCTTTGCAATCCCAACTATCCCTGGACCTGGGGGCTTTCTTGTTCTCCAGACGCTAACCCTAGCCCTAACCCTAAGAATGGCAGATCACGGTTCCCGGCCACGCCCCCCCCACGTTCTGTCTATGGCAGATGCCGTTGGGGCAATGTCAGTGCAGTGTCGTGCTGCTCTTGGCAGGCCTTTGCAATCCCAACTCTCCCTGGACCTGGGGGCTTTCTCGTTCTCCAGATGCTAACCCTAGCCCTAACCCTAAGAATGGCAGGTCGCTTTTCAGGCCACGCCCCCCCCACGTTCTGGCTATGGCAGATGCGGTAGGAGCAATGTCAGTGCAGTGTCGTGCTGCTCTTGGCAGGCCTTTGCAATCCCGACTATCCCTGGACCTGGGGGCTTTCTCGTTCTCCAGACGCTAACCCTAGCCCTAACCCTAAGAATGGCAGGTCGCGGTTTCCGGCCACGGCCCCCCTGCCTTCTGGCTATGACAGCTGCGGTAGGACCAATGTCAGTGCAGTGTCATGCTGCTCTTGGCAGGCCTTTGCAATCCCAACTATCCCTGGACCTGGGGGCTTTCTCGTTCTCCAGACGCTAACCCTAGCCCTAACCCTAAGAATGGCAGGTCGCGGTTTCCGGACACGCCCCCCCTGCGTTCTGGCTATGAGAGCTGCGGTAGGAGCAATGTCAGTGCAGTGTCGTGCTGCTCTTGGCAGGCCTTTGCAATCCCGACTATCCCTGGACCTGGGGGCTTTCTCGTTCTCCAGACGCTAACCCTAGCCCTAACCCTAAGAATGGCAGGTCGCCGTTTCCGGCCACGCCCCCCCTGCGTTCTGGCTATGGCAGATGCGGTAGGAGCAATGTCAGTGCAGTGTCGTGCTGCTCTTGGAAGGCCTTAGCCCCCAGGTCCAGGGATAGTTGGGATTGCATTCTCGTTCTCCAGACGCTAACCCTAGCCCTAACCCTAAGAATGGCAGGTCGCCGTTTCCGGCCACGCCCCCCCTGCGTTCTGGCTATGGCAGATGCGGGAGGAGCAATGTCAGTGCAGTGTCGTGCTGCTCTTGGCAGGCCTTTGCAATCCCAACTATCCCTGGACCTGGGGGCTTTCTCGTTCTCCAAACGCTAACCCTAGCCCTAACCCTAAGAATGGCAGGTCACGGTTCCCGGCCACGCCCCCCCCACGTTCTGGCTATGGCAGATGCCGTTGGGGCAATGTCAGTGCAGTGTCGTGCTGCTCTTGGCAGGCCTTTGCAATCCCAACTATCCCTGGACCTGGGGGCTTTCTCGTTCTCCAGACGCTAACCCTAGCCCTAAACCTAAGAACGGCAGGTCACGGTTTCCGGCCACACCCCACCTGCGTTCTGGCTATGGCAGATACGGTAGGAGCAATGTCAGTGCAGTGTCGTGCTGCTCTTGGCAGGCCTTTACAATCCCAACTCTCCCTGGACCTGGGGGCTTTCTCGTTCTCCAGACGCTAACCCTAGCCCTAACCCTAAAAATGGCAGGTCGTCGTTTCCTACCACGCCCCCCTCACGTTCTGGCTATGGCAGATGCCGTAGGAGCAATGTCAGTGCAGAGTCGTGCTGCTCTTGGCAGGCCTTTGCAATCCCAACTATCCCTGGACCTGGGGGCTTTCTCGTTCTCCAGACGCTAACCCTAGCCCTTACCCTAAGAATGCCACGTCGCGGTTTCTGGCCACGCCCCCCCTGCGTTCTGGCTATGAGAGCTGCGGTAGGAGCAATGTCAGTGCAGTGTCGTGCTGCTCTTGGCAGGCCTTTACAATCCCAACTCTCCCTGGACCTGGGGGCTTTCTCGTTCTCCAGACGCTAACCCTAGCCCTAACCCTAAGAATGGCAGGTCGCGGTTTCAGGCCACGCCCCCCCCGCGTTCTGACTATGGCAGATGCCGTTGGGGCAATGTCAGTGCAGTGTCGTGCTGCTCTTGGCAGGCCTTTGCAATCCCAACTATCCCTGGACCTGGGGGCTTTCTCGTTCTCCAGACGCTAACCCTAGCCCTAACCCTGAGAAGGGCAGGTCGCCGTTTCCGGCCACGCCCCACCTGCGTTCTGGCTATGACAGCTGCGGGAGGAGCATTGTCAGTGCAGTGTCGTGCTGCTCTTGGCAGGCCTTTGCAATCCCAACTATCCCTGGACCTGGGGGCTTTCTCGTTCTCCAGACGCTAACCCTAGCCCTAACCCTAAGAATGGCAGGTTGCAGTTTCCGGCCACGCCCCCCCTGCGTTCTGGCTATGGCAGATGCGGGTGGAGCAATGTCAGTGCAGTGTCGTGCTGCTCTTGGCAGGCCTTTGCAATCCCAACTATCCCTGGACCTGGGGGCTTTCTTGTTCTCCAGACGCTAACCCTAGCCCTAACCCTAAGAATGGCAGATCACGGTTCCCGGCCACGCCCCCCCCACGTTCTGTCTATGGCAGATGCCGTTGGGGCAATGTCAGTGCAGTGTCGTGCTGCTCTTGGCAGGCCTTTGCAATCCCAACTCTCCCTGGACCTGGGGGCTTTCTCGTTCTCCAGACGCTAACCCTAGCCCTAACCCTAAGAATGGCAGGTCGCGGTTTCCGGCCACGCCCCCCCTGCGTTCTGGCTATGGCAGATGCGTTAGGAGCAATGTCAGTGCAGTGTCGTGCTGCTCTTGGCAGGCCTTTGCAATCCCAACTCTCCCTGGACCTGGGGGCTTTCTCGTTCTCCAGACGCTAACCCTAGCCCTAACCCTAAAAATGGCAGGTCGCCTTTTCAGGCCACGCCCCCCCCACATTCTGGCTATGGCAGATGCGGTAGGAGCAATGTCAGTGCAGTGTCGTGCTGCTCTTGGCAGGCCTTTGCAAACCCAACTATCCCTGGACCTGGGGGCTTTCTCGTTCTCCAGACGCTAACCCTAGCCCTAACCCTAAGAATGGCAGGTCGCGGTTTCCGGACACGCCCCCCCTGCCTTCTGGCTATGACAGCTGCCATAGGAGCAATGTCAGTGCAGTGTCGTGCTGCTCTTGGCAGGCCTTTGCAATCCCAACTCTCCCTGGACCTGGGGGCTTTCTCGTTCTCCAGACGCTAACCCTAGCCCTAACCCTAAGAATGGCAGGTCGCGGGTTCTGGCCACGCCCCCCCAGCCTTCTGGCTATTACAGCTGCAGGAGGAGCAATGTCAGTGCAGTGTCGTGCTGCTCTTGGCAGGCCTTTGCAATCCCAACTCTCCCTGGACCTGGGGGCTTTCTCGTTCTCCAGACGCTAACCCTAGCCCTAACCCTAAGAATGGCAGGTCACGGTTTCCGGCCACGCCCCCCTGCGTTCTGGCTATGACAGCTGAGGTAGGAGCAATGTCAGTGCAGTGTCGTGCTGCTCTTGGCAGGCCTTTGCAATCCCAACTCTCCCTGGACCTGGGGGCTTTCTCGTTCTCCAGACGCTAACCCTAGCCCTAACCCTAAGAATGGCAGGTCGCCTTTTCAGGCCACGCCCCCCCTGCGTTCTGGCTATGGCAGATGCGGTAGGAGCAATGTCAGTGCAGTGTCGTGCTGCTCTTGGCAGGCCTTTGCAAACCCAACTATCCCTGGACCTGGGGGCTTTCTCGTTCTCCAGATGCTAACCCTAGCCCTAACCCTAAGAATGGCAGGTCGCCTTTTCAGGCCACGCCCCCCCCACATTCTGGCTATGGCAGATGCGGTAGGAGCAATGTCAGTGCAGTGTCGTGCTGCTCTTGGCAGGCCTTTGCAAACCCAACTATCCCTGGACCTGGGGGCTTTCTCGTTCTCCAGACGCTAACCCTAGCCCTAACCCTAAGAATGGCAGGTCGCGGTTTCCGGACACGCCCCCCCTGCCTTCTGGCTATGACAGCTGCCATAGGAGCAATGTCAGTGCAGTGTCGTGCTGCTCTTGGCAGGCCTTTGCAATCCCAACTCTCCCTGGACCTGGGGGCTTTCTCGTTCTCCAGACGCTAACCCTAGCCCTAACCCTAAGAATGGCAGGTCGCGGTTTCCGGCCACGCCCCCCCTGCGTTCTGGCTATGGCAGATGCGGTAGGAGCAATGTCAGTGCAGTGTCGTACTGCTCTTGGCAGGCCTTTGCAATCCCGAC
Source organism: Rhynochetos jubatus (assembly GCA_027574665.1). Lineage (NCBI taxonomy): Eukaryota > Metazoa > Chordata > Aves > Eurypygiformes > Rhynochetidae > Rhynochetos > Rhynochetos jubatus. The sequence goes on from CM050669.1 coordinate 3,720,087, forward strand.
TATCCCTGGACCTGGGGGCTTTCTCGTTCTCCAGACGCTAACCCTAGCCCTAACCCTAAGAATGGCAGGTCGCGCTTTCCGGCCACGCACCACCTGCGTTCTGGCTATGACAGCTGCGGTAGGAGCAATGTCAGTGCAGTGTCGTGCTGCTCTTGGCAGGCCTTTGCAATCCCGACTATCCCTGGACCTGGGGGCTTTCTCGTTCTCCAGACGCTAACCCTAGCCCTAACCCTAAGAATGGCAGGTCGCCGTTTCCGGCCACGCCCCCCCTGCGTTCTGGCTATGGCAGATGCGGTAGGAGCAATGTCAGTGCAGTGTCGTGCTGCTCTTGGAAGGCCTTAGCCCCCAGGTCCAGGGATAGTTGGGATTGCATTCTCGTTCTCCAGACGCTAACCCTAGCCCTAACCCTAAGAATGGCAGGTCGCCGTTTCCGGCCACGCCCCCCTCACGTTCTGGCTATGGCAGATGCCGTAGGAGCAATGTCAGTGCAGAGTCGTGCTGCTCTTGGCAGGCCTTTGCAATCCCAACTATCCCTGGACCTGGGGGCTTTCTCGTTCTCCAGACGCTAACCCTAGCCCTTACCCTAAGAATGCCACGTCGCGGTTTCTGGACACGCCCCCCCTGCCTTCTGGCTATGAGAGCTGCGGTAGGAGCAATGTCAGTGCAGTGTCGTGCTGCTCTTGGCAGGCCTTTACAATCCCAACTCTCCCTGGACCTGGGGGCTTTCTCGTTCTCCAGACGCTAACCCTAGCCCTAACCCTAAGAATGGCAGGTCACGATTCCCGGCCACGCCCCCCCCGCGTTCTGACTATGGCAGATGCCGTTGGGGCAATGTCAGTGCAGTGTCGTGCTGCTCTTGGCAGGCCTTTGCAATCCCAACTATCGCTGGACCTGGGGGCTTTCTCGTTCTCCAGACGCTAACCCTAGCCCTAACCCTAAGAAGGGCAGGTCGCCGTTTCCGGCCACGCCCCCCCTGCGTTCTGGCTATGACAGCTGCGGGAGGAGCATTGTCAGTGCAGTGTCGTGCTGCTCTTGGCAGGCCTTTGCAATCCCAACTATCCCTGGACCTGGGGGCTTTCTCGTTCTCCAGACGCTAACCCTAGCCCTAACCCTAAGAATGGCAGGTTGCAGTTTCCGGCCACGCCCCCCCTGCGTTCTGGCTATGGCAGATGCGGGTGGAGCAATGTCAGTGCAGTGTCGTGCTGCTCTTGGCAGGCCTTTGCAATCCCAACTATCCCTGGACCTGGGGGCTTTCTTGTTCTCCAGACGCTAACCCTAGCCCTAACCCTAAGAATGGCAGATCACGGTTCCCGGCCACGCCCCCCCCACGTTGTGTCTATGGCAGATGCCGTTGGGGCAATGTCAGTGCAGTGTCGTGCTGCTCTTGGCAGGCCTTTGCAATCCCAACTCTCCCTGGACCTGGGGGCTTTCTCGTTCTCCAGACGCTAACCCTAGCCCTAACCCTAAAAATGGCAGGTCGCGGTTTCCGGCCACGCCCCCCCTGCGTTCTGGCTATGGCAGATGCGTTAGGAGCAATGTCAGTGCAGTGTCGTGCTGCTCTTGGCAGGCCTTTGCAATCCCAACTCTCCCTGGACCTGGGGGCTTTCTCGTTCTCCAGACGCTAACCCTAGCCCTAACCCTAAGAATGGCAGGTGGAGGTTTCCGGCCACGCCCCCCCTGCGTTCTGGCTATGGCAGATGCGGTAGGAGCAATGTCAGTGCAGTGTCGTGCTGCTCTTGGCAGGCCTTTGCAATCCCAACTCTCCCTGGACCTGGGGGCTTTCTCGTTCTCCAGACGCTAACCCTAGCCCTAACCCTAAAAATGGCAGGTCGCGGTTTCCGGCCACGGCCCCCCTGCCTTCTGGCTATGACAGCTGCCGTAGGAGCAATGTCAGTGCAGTGTCGTGCTGCTCTTGGCAGGCCTTTACAATCCCAACTATCCCTGGACCTGGGGGCTTTCTCGTTCTCCAGACGCTAACCCTAGCCCTAACCCTAAGAATGGCAGGTCACGGTTTCCGGCCACGCCCCCCTGCGTTCTGGCTATGACAGCTGAGGTAGGAGCAATGTCAGTGCAGTGTCGTGCTGCTCTTGGCAGGCCTTTGCAATCCCAACTCTCCCTGGACCTGGGGGCTTTCTCGTTCTCCAGACGCTAACCCTAGCCCTAACCCTAAGATTGGCAGGTCGCCTTTTCAGGCCACGCCCCCCCTGCGTTCTGGCTATGGCAGATGCGGTAGGAGCAATGTCAGTGCAGTGTCGTGCTGCTCTTGGCAGGCCTTTGCAAACCCAACTATCCCTGGACCTGGGGGCTTTCTCGTTCTCCAGATGCTAACCCTAGCCCTAACCCTAAGAATGGCAGGTCGCGGTTTCCGGACACGCCCCCCCTGCCTTCTGGCTATGACAGCTGCCATAGGAGCAATGTCAGTGCAGTGTCGTGCTGCTCTTGGCAGGCCTTTGCAATCCCAACTATCCCTGGACCTGGGGGCTTTCTCGTTCTCCAGACGCTAACCCTAGCCCTAACCCTAAGAATGGCAGGTCGCGGGTTCTGGCCACGCCCCCCCTGCGTTCTGGCTATTACAGCTGCAGGAGGAGCAATGTCAGTGCAGTGTCGTGCTGCTCTTGGCAGGCCTTTGCAATCCCAACTATCCCTGGACCTGGGGGCTTTCTCGTTCTCCAGACGCTAACCCTAGCCCTAACCCTAAGAATGGCAGGTCGCGGTTTCCGGCCACGCCCCCCCTGCGTTCTGGCTATGAGAGCTGCGGGAGGAGCAATGTCAGTGCAGTGTCGTGCTGCTCTTGGCAGGCCTTTGCAATCCCAACTATCCCTGGACCTGGGGGCTTTCTCGTTCTCCAGACGCTAACCCTAGCCCTAACCCTAAGAATGGCAGGTCGTGGTTTCCGGACACGCCCCCCCTGCGTTCTGGCTATGAGAGCTGCGGTAGGAGCAATGTCAGTGTAGTGTCGTGCTGCTCTTGGCAGGCCTTAGCCCCCAGGTCCAGGGATAGTTGGGATTGCATTCTCGTTCTCCAGACGCGAACCCTAGCCCTAACCCTAAGAATGGCAGGTCGCAGTTTCCGGACACGCCCCCCCTGCGTTCTGGCTATGACAGCTGCGGGAGGAGCAATGTCAGTGCGGTGTCGTGCTGATCTTGGCAGGCCTTTGCAATCCCAACTATCCCTGGACCTGGGGGCTTTCTCGTTCTCCAAACGTTAACCCTAGCCCTAACCCTAAGAATGGCAGGTCACGGTTCCCGGCCACGCCCCCCCCACGTTCTGGCTATGGCAGATGCCGTTGGGGCAATGTCAGTGCAGTGTCGTGCTGCACTTGGCAGGCCTTTGCAATCCCAACTATCCCTGGACCTGGGGGCTTTCTCGTTCTCCAGACGCTAAACCTAGCCCTAAACCTAAGAACGGCAGGTCGCGGTTTCCGGCCACACCCCACATGCGTTCTGGCTATGGCAGATACGGTAGGAGCAATGTCAGTGCAGTGTCGTGCTGCTCTTGGCAGGCCTTTACAATCCCAACTCTCCCTGGACCTGGGGGCTTTCTCGTTCTCCAGATGCTAACCCTAGCCCTAACCCTAAGAATGGCAGGTCGTCGTTTCCGGCCACGCCCCCCCCACGTTCTGGCTATGGCAGATGCCGTAGGAGCATTGTCAGTGCAGAGTCGTGCTGCTCTTGGCAGGCCTTTGCAATCCCAACTCTCCCTGGACCTGGGGGCTTTCTCGTTCTCCAGACGCTAACCCTAGCCCTAACCCTAAGAATGGCAGGTCGCGGTTTCCGGCCACGCCCCACCTGCGTTCTGGCTATGACAGCTGCGGGAGGAGCATTGTCAGTGCGGTGTCGTGCTGCTCTTGGCAGGCCTTTGCAATCCCAACTATCCCTGGACCTGGGGGCTTTCTCGTTCTCCAGACGCTAACCCTAGCCCTAACCCTAAGAATGGCAGGTTGCAGTTTCCGGCCACGCCCCCCCTGCGTTCTGGCTATGGCAGATGCCGTAGGGGCAATGTCAGTGCAGTGTCGTGCTGCTCTTGGCAGGCCTTTGCAATCCCAACTATCCCTGGACCTGGGGGCTTTCCCGTTCTCCAAACGCTAACCCTAGCCCTAACCCTAAGAATGGCAGGTCGCGGTTTCCGGCCACGCCCCCCCTGCCTTCTGGCTATGGCAGATGCGGTAGGAGCAATGTCAGTGCAGTGTCGTGCTGCTCTTGGCAGGCCTTTGCAATCCCAACTCTCCCTGGACCTGGGGGCTTTCTCGTTCTCCAGACGCTAACCCTAGCCCTAACCCTAAGAATGGCAGGTCGCGGTTTCCGGACACGCCCCCCCTGCGTTCTGGCTATGAGAGCTGCGGGAGGAGCAATGTCTGTGCAGTGTCGTGCTGCTCTTGGCAGGCCTTTGCAATCCCAACTATCCCTGGACCTGGGGGCTTTCTCGTTCTCCAGACGCTAACCCTAGCCCTAACCCTAAGAATGGCAGGTCGCGCTTTCCGGCCACGCCCCACCTGCGTTCTGGCTATGAGAGGTGCGGTAGGAGCAATGTCAGTGCGGTGTCATGCTGCTCTTGGCAGGCCTTTGCAATCCCAACTATCCCTGGACCTGGGGGCTTTCTCGTTCTCCAGACGCTAACCCTAGCCCTAACCCTAAGAATGGCAGGTGGAGGTTTCCGGCCACGCCCCCCCTGCGTTCTGGCTATGGCAGATGCGGTAGGAGCAATGTCAGTGCAGTGTCGTGCTGCTCTTGGCAGGCCTTTGCAATCCCAACTCTCCCTGGACCTGGGGGCTTTCTCGTTCTCCAGACGCTAACCCTAGCCCTAACCCTAAAAATGGCAGGTCGCGGTTTCCGGCCACGGCCCCCCTGCCTTCTGGCTATGACAGCTGCCGTAGGAGCAATGTCAGTGCAGTGTCGTGCTGCTCTTGGCAGGCCTTTACAATCCCAACTATCCCTGGACCTGGGGGCTTTCTCGTTCTCCAGACGCTAACCCTAGCCCTAACCCTAAGAATGGCAGGTCACGGTTTCCGGCCACGCCCCCCTGCGTTCTGGCTATGACAGCTGAGGTAGGAGCAATGTCAGTGCAGTGTCGTGCTGCTCTTGGCAGGCCTTTGCAATCCCAACTCTCCCTGGACCTGGGGGCTTTCTCGTTCTCCAGACGCTAACCCTAGCCCTAACCCTAAGATTGGCAGGTCGCCTTTTCAGGCCACGCCCCCCCTGCGTTCTGGCTATGGCAGATGCGGTAGGAGCAATGTCAGTGCAGTGTCGTGCTGCTCTTGGCAGGCCTTTGCAAACCCAACTATCCCTGGACCTGGGGGCTTTCTCGTTCTCCAGATGCTAACCCTAGCCCTAACCCTAAGAATGGCAGGTCGCGGTTTCCGGACACGCCCCCCCTGCCTTCTGGCTATGACAGCTGCCATAGGAGCAATGTCAGTGCAGTGTCGTGCTGCTCTTGGCAGGCCTTTGCAATCCCAACTATCCCTGGACCTGGGGGCTTTCTCGTTCTCCAGACGCTAACCCTAGCCCTAACCCTAAGAATGGCAGGTCGCGGGTTCTGGCCACGCCCCCCCTGCGTTCTGGCTATTACAGCTGCAGGAGGAGCAATGTCAGTGCAGTGTCGTGCTGCTCTTGGCAGGCCTTTGCAATCCCAACTCTCCCTGGACCTGGGGGCTTTCTCGTTCTCCAGACGCTAACCCTAGCCCTAACCCTAAGAATGGCAGGTCGCGGTTTCCGGCCACGCCCCCCCTGCGTTCTGGCTATGAGAGCTGCGGGAGGAGCAATGTCAGTGCAGTGTCGTGCTGCTCTTGGCAGGCCTTTGCAATCCCAACTATCCCTGGACCTGGGGGCTTTCTCGTTCTCCAGACGCTAACCCTAGCCCTAACCCTAAGAATGGCAGGTCGTGGTTTCCGGACACGCCCCCCCTGCGTTCTGGCTATGAGAGCTGCGGTAGGAGCAATGTCAGTGTAGTGTCGTGCTGCTCTTGGCAGGCCTTAGCCCCCAGGTCCAGGGATAGTTGGGATTGCATTCTCGTTCTCCAGACGCGAACCCTAGCCCTAACCCTAAGAATGGCAGGTCGCAGTTTCCGGACACGCCCCCCCTGCGTTCTGGCTATGACAGCTGCGGGAGGAGCAATGTCAGTGCGCTGTCGTGCTGATCTTGGCAGGCCTTTGCAATCCCAACTATCCCTGGACCTGGGGGCTTTCTCGTTCTCCAAACGTTAACCCTAGCCCTAACCCTAAGAATGGCAGGTCACGGTTCCCGGCCACGCCCCCCCCACGTTCTGGCTATGGCAGATGCCGTTGGGGCAATGTCAGTGCAGTGTCGTGCTGCACTTGGCAGGCCTTTGCAATCCCAACTATCCCTGGACCTGGGGGCTTTCTCGTTCTCCAGACGCTAAACCTAGCCCTAAACCTAAGAACGGCAGGTCGCGGTTTCCGGCCACACCCCACATGCGTTCTGGCTATGGCAGATACGGTAGGAGCAATGTCAGTGCAGTGTCGTGCTGCTCTTGGCAGGCCTTTACAATCCCAACTCTCCCTGGACCTGGGGGCTTTCTCGTTCTCCAGATGCTAACCCTAGCCCTAACCCTAAGAATGGCAGGTCGTCGTTTCCGGCCACGCCCCCCCCACGTTCTGGCTATGGCAGATGCCGTAGGAGCATTGTCAGTGCAGAGTCGTGCTGCTCTTGGCAGGCCTTTGCAATCCCAACTCTCCCTGGACCTGGGGGCTTTCTCGTTCTCCAGACGCTAACCCTAGCCCTAACCCTAAGAATGGCAGGTCGCGGTTTCCGGCCACGCCCCACCTGCGTTCTGGCTATGACAGCTGCGGGAGGAGCATTGTCAGTGCGGTGTCGTGCTGCTCTTGGCAGGCCTTTGCAATCCCAACTATCCCTGGACCTGGGGGCTTTCTCGTTCTCCAGACGCTAACCCTAGCCCTAACCCTAAGAATGGCAGGTTGCAGTTTCCGGCCACGCCCCCCCTGCGTTCTGGCTATGGCAGATGCCGTAGGGGCAATGTCAGTGCAGTGTCGTGCTGCTCTTGGCAGGCCTTTGCAATCCCAACTATCCCTGGACCTGGGGGCTTTCCCGTTCTCCAAACGCTAACCCTAGCCCTAACCCTAAGAATGGCAGGTCGCGGTTTCCGGCCACGCCCCCCCTGCCTTCTGGCTATGGCAGATGCGGTAGGAGCAATGTCAGTGCAGTGTCGTGCTGCTCTTGGCAGGCCTTTGCAATCCCAACTCTCCCTGGACCTGGGGGCTTTCTCGTTCTCCAGACGCTAACCCTAGCCCTAACCCTAAGAATGGCAGGTCGCGGTTTCCGGACACGCCCCCCCTGCGTTCTGGCTATGAGAGCTGCGGGAGGAGCAATGTCTGTGCAGTGTCGTGCTGCTCTTGGCAGGCCTTTGCAATCCCAACTATCCCTGGACCTGGGGGCTTTCTCGTTCTCCAGACGCTAACCCTAGCCCTAACCCTAAGAATGGCAGGTCGCGCTTTCCGGCCACGCCCCACCTGCGTTCTGGCTATGAGAGGTGCGGTAGGAGCAATGTCAGTGCGGTGTCATGCTGCTCTTGGCAGGCCTTTGCAATCCCAACTATCCCTGGACCTGGGGGCTTTCTCATTCTCCAGACGCTAACCCTAGCCCTAACCCTAAGAATGGCAGGTCGCCGTTTCCGGCCACGCCCCCCCTGCGTTCTGGTTATGGCAGATGCGGTAGGAGCAATGTCAGTGCAGTGTCATGCTGCTCTTGGCAGGCCTTTGCAATCCCGACTATCCCTGGACCTGGGGGCTTTCTCGTTCTCCAGACGCTAACCCTAGCCCTAACCCTAAGAATGGCAGGTCACAGTTTCCGGCCACGCCCCCCCTGCATTCTTGCTATGACAGCTGAGGTAGGAGCAATGTCAGTGCAGTGTCGTGCTGCTCTTGGCAGGCCTTTGCAATCCCAACTATCCCTGGACCTGGGGGCTTTCTCGTTCTCCAGACGCTAACCCTAGCCCTAACCCTAAGAATGGCAGGTCGCCTTTTCCGGCCACGCCCCACCTGCGTTCTGGCTATGAGAGCTGTGGTAGGAGCAATGTCAGTGCAGTGTCGTGCTGCTCTTGGCAGGCCTTTGCAATCCCAACTATCCCTGGACCTGGGGGCTTTCTCGTTCTCCAGACGCTAACCCTAGCCCTAACCCTAAGAATGGCAGGTCGCTGTTTCTGGCCAGGAATTCAGTTGATGGTTTGCCTTGTACATGACCTCCATTCTTTTGCGTGCTCTCACTCAGATCTCTGCTGTGCTGGGGCTTCGGATTCCCACTCCTTTCTACTCTCCACGGAATTGAAAGCCATGTGCGGCTGGTTCCGCCCCAGGATCGCACACCTGATTATCGCTTTATGCCTAAGGAACTGGGGACAGGATCACAGCCTGTGGAGTTTGGGCTTTGAACTGTTGCTGACCCCAAGTTTTGCACTAAGTCCCTTCACACTGTTCCCATCTGGCCCACAGTCAGATCACACCATTCCCCAGCGGGTCCCGACTCTCCATCCATCAGCACAGCAACTCCAGCAAAGGTTAACACAGTTCCCGGCACGCAGCTGCACACACACGCTCCCCCTGCCAGAGACAGAAATGGCTGTGGAGATACGCATCTTGCTAGGAAGGTACCTGTTCAAACGTCTCTGGAGCCCGGTGCAAGCCTTCCCGTCGCATGTCAGCATGTCTCAACAGGAGCAGAGCTGAGCCTCCAGGAGGGTTTTCAGCCCAGGCCGTGTCGACTGCTCTCTCCTTTCCCAAACTGGGGGGTGTGGAGCTCTGAGTGCCATCCCACTCCAAGGGACATGCTGGGTGCAGCCCCTGCAGACCAGGAGAAAGCAAGGGTCAGCCATGGAACCTCCCTCTATTTAGAGAGTCACAAGATAATTGACTTCAGGCCTAAGCAATCTCCCAGCCTGGCCTTAATTGGGGCAGGCTCTTGTGGGCATTCCCAGCTGGTGCTGATCTCCCCAGACTGCCAGAAGGGTCAGGGCTGGCAGGGGATGTCTTAGTTCCCTCTCATCCCTAACTGTAATGAGGAAATGTCATGAGGCCCACTGAATTGGGCCTGAATTTCATAGGGACTTGGGTCTGAATTTCACCAGGATTTGGGTGAGAATTTCTCGTGCACTTGGGTCTGAATTTCCCCTGGATTCTGGCCTGAATTTCCCCTGTAGTAGAGCCCGAATTTCTCCTCAACGTGCCCTCTAATTTCTCTTGAACCCTGGCCGAAATCTCTCCTGAACCCTGGCCGAAATCTCTCCTGAACCCTGGCCGAAATCTCTCCTGCACTGGGACCTTCAATTTCTCCTAGATTCTCTGAAATTTCTCCTGCACGTGGCCTCCAATTTCTTTTGTACCGAGTCCCAGATTTGACCTGCGCTGGAGCCCAGGTTTCCCCTGGAAGTGACCTCGAATTTGGCCTGCACTTGGGCTGGAATGTGTCCTGCACTTGGGCTGCACCTTAGGCTGGAATTTCTGTTGGTCTTGGGTCCGAAATTCTCCTGGACTTGAGCTGGATTTAGGCTGTAATTTCTCATGCATTTAGGCCTGACTTACTCCTGGACCTGGGCCTGAGTTTCTCCTGTACTTGTGCTGTATTTGGGCCCCAGTTTCTCCTGGATATGAGCTGGATTAGGGCCCAGGTTTCTCCTTAATTCAGGCACAAATTTCTGCTGAACTTGGGCTGAAATTTCTGCTGATCTTGGGCTTTAGTTTAGGCTGGGATTTCTATTGGACTTGGGCCTGAAATTCTCATGGACGTGGGCTGGATTTAGGCTTTAATTTCGCCTGGAATTTCGTTTGGATTTATGACGGACTGGGACTCGGTTCTTGCTAGACTTTCTCCTGGATTTGGTCCTCAATTTCTCCTGGACTTGGGCCCACGTTTCTGCTGGATGTGGGCTGCATGTTAGTCTGGAATCTCACTTGGATTTGGGCATGAATTTCTCCTGGACTTGGGCTGCATTTTGGTCTGGAATTTCTGCTGCACTTGGGCTGGAGTTGGGCTGCAGTTTAGGCTGGAATTACTCCTGGATTTAGGCCTGAATTTCTCTTGGCCTTGGGTTTGAATTTCTCCTGGACGTGGGCTGGATTTTGGCTGCTCTTGGGCTGGAATTTCTCCTGGACTTGGGCTGGATTTAGGCATGAATATCATCTGCACTTGGCCTGGAATTTCTACTGGATTTGTCCTGGAATTTCTCTTGGACTTGGGCTGCACTTTAGCCTGGAATTTCTCCTCAGATTGATCTCATATTTCTCGTAGGCATGGGCCATGATTTCTGCTGGACTTGGGCCCAAATTTCATTTGGATTGGAACCTGAATTTCTCCTAGACTAGGGCTCAAATTTGTCCAAGACTTAGCCCAAATATCTCCTGGACCTAGGATGGAATTTCTCCTGGATTTTCAGTGGAATTTCTGCTGCAATTGGGCTGGAATTTCTCAAGGAGTTGGGCTGCAATTTAGGTTGGAATTTCTCCTGAACTTGGGCCTTATATACTCTTGGATTTGGCCTTGAATTTCTGCTGGAATTTCTGCTGCACTTGGGCTGGAATTTTTGCTGTAATATCTATTGGACCTGGGCCCGAAATTCTCCTGGACTTGGGCTGGATTTAGGCTGCAATTTCACCTGGAATTTCGCTTGGAGTTATGATGGACTAAGGCTCGGTTCTTGCTCGAGTTTCTCCTGGACTTGGACGCCAATTTCTCCTGGACATGGGCTGCATATTAGTCCGGAATTTCACTTGCATTCGGGCATGTATTTCTTCTGGTTTAGGGCGGCATTTCATGCTGGAATTTCTGCTGCACTTGGGGTGGAATTTCTCAAGGAATTGGGCTGCATTTTAAGCTGAAATTAATCCTGTATTGAGGCCTGATTTCTTTTGGCCTTGGGCTTGAATTTCTCCTGGATGCAGGCGGGATTTTGACTGCTGTTGCGCTGAAATTTCTCCTGGACTTGGGCCCAAATGTCTCTTGGATTTTGGGTGGACTATATCCTGGACTTGGGCCCAAATTTCTCCTGGAGGTTGGGTGAAATATCTCCTGGACTTGGATGGGAATTCCTATTACACTTGGCCCTGAATTCCTCCCGGATATGTGCTAGATCGGGGCTCAAGTTTCTCCTGAATTCAGGCGCAACTTTCTCCTGAATTCGGGCTTCAATTTCTCCTAGATTGCTCTCAAATTCCTCCTAGATTTGGACTGGAACTTCTCTTGGACTTGGGCCCAAATTTCTCCTGGAGTTTGGGTGGACTATATCCTGGACTTGGACTGGAATTTCTCCTGCACTTGGCCTGGAATTTCTCCTGGTCTTGGGCCTCATTTTAGGCTGAAATTACTCTTGGATTGAGGCCTGAATTTCTCTTAACCCTGTTCTTAAATTTCTCCTGAATGTGGGCTGGATTTTAGGCTAGAATTTCTCCTGAACATGGGCCTGAATTACTCCTGCACATGGGCTGGAATTTCTATTGGGCTTGGGGCTGAATTTCTCCTGGGCATGGGTTGCATTTATGCTGGAATTACTCCTGGACTGAGACCTGAATTTCTCTTGCCCCTGTTCTTGAATTTCTCCTGAACTTAGACTGGATTTTGGCTGCTCTTTGTCTGGAATTTCTCCTGGACTTGGACCTGAATTACTCCTGCACGTGGGCTGGAATTTCTATTGGGCTTGGGGCTGAATTTCTCCTAGACAGGGGCTGCATTTATGCTAGAATTATTCCTGGACTGAGGCCTGAATTACTCTTGGGCCTCTTCTGGAATTTCTCCTGAACTTAGACTGGATTTTGGCTGCTCTTGGGCTGGAATTTCTCCTGGAATTCAGGTGGAATATCTTTTGGATTTGGACTGGAATTTATGCTTCACTTGGGCTGGAATTTACCCTGGACTTGGGCCTTATTTTAGGCTGAAATTACTCCTGGACTGAAGCCTGAATTTCTCTATGCCCTGTTCTTGAATTTCTCCTGTATATGAGCTGGATATTTGTTGCTCTTGGGCCTGAATTTCTCCAGCACCTTTGCTGCATTTTAGGCTGGAAGTTCTCTGGGAATTGGGCCCGAGTTCTTCCTGCACATGGGTTGGATTTATGCTGGAATTGTTTCTGGATTTAGGCCTGAATTTCTCTTGCCCCTGTTCTTGAATTTCTCCTGAACTTAGACTGGATTTTGGCTGCTCTTTGTCTGGAATTTCTCCTGGAATTGGGCTGCAATTTAGGCTGGAATTTCTCCTGAACTTGGCCATAATCCCTCATGGATTTGGGCCCAAATTTCTCCTGGAGTTCGGGTGGACTATCTCCGGGACCTGGGCTGGAATTTCTGCTGCACTTGGGCTGCAATTTCTCCTAGACTTGGCCGTAATATCACCTGCACTTTGGCACAAATTTTTCCTAGATTTGGACTTAAATTTCTTCTGGACCTGGGCCTGAATTTCTCCTGAAGTTCGGGTGAAATATCTGCTGGACTTGGACTGGAATTTCTGCTGCTCTTTGTCTGGAATTTCTCCTGGAATTGGGCCTCATTTTAGGCTGGAATTAGTCCTGGATTGAGGCCTGAATTTCTCTAGGCCCTGTTCTTGAAATTCTCCTGGACGTGGGCTGGATTTTGGCTGCTCTTAGGCCTGAATTTCTCCTGGACTTGGTCTGGAATTTTTTCTGGAGTTCAGGTGGAATATCTCCTGGATTTGGACTGGAATTCTGCTGCACTTGGGCTCGAATTTCTTTAGGAGTTGGGCTGCATTTTTGGTTGGAATTAGTCCTGGATTGAGGCTTGAATTTTTCTTGTCCCTGTTCTTGAATTTCTCCTGCACGTGGGCTGGGTATTGGATGCTCTTGAGCCTGAATTTCTCCTGGACAGGGGCTGGATTTATGCTGGAATTACTCCTGGATTTAGGCCTGAATTTCCCTTGGCCTTTGGCTTGAATTTCTCCTGGACCTGGGCCCAAATTTCTCCTGGAGTTCAGGTGGAATACCTCCTGTATTTGGACTGGAATTTCTGCTACACTTAGGTTGGAATTTCTCAAGAAGTTGGGCTGCTCTTTAGGCTGTACTTACTTCTTGACTTGGGATGGAATTTGGCACTAATTTCTGCTGGAGGTCACATCCAGGACAATCTGAGGCTACAGCGCAGGAGAGAGCTGCGGTGAGTCCCGGGCCCCTGGGGCCCTCTCATCCCTCTACTGCATGCCGGTCCCTCCCTGTCCCTCCTCCCCTGGCTCCCTGTCTTTTCTGTGTTGCTGCGATTCGTTTTCTGCTCCCCTGTCCCTCTTCTCCCTGTTCTTGTGTGCCTCTTCTCCCTCTTTGTTTCCCCCTCTGGTTCTGTCCTGCAGCCCCTCACTGGTTTTTCCCTCTCCTGCTATGCATTCAGCTCTTTCTTTCCCCATGGTGTCCTTGCCCTGCTCCCTCATGTTCTGCTCCTCTCTGCCCTGTACATGCTGCTCGGTGTCCCTGCCGGCCCATCTCGCTCTCTCCGTCCTTCTCTTGCTCTCGCTGTCCCTGTGTCTTGCTCATGGCTGTCGGTTTTTCGCTGTGTATCTCGCTGTCTCCGCCCTCCTTCCCATTCATCCCTTGCTCTCTCTGACCCCTTGTGCTGGTCCCTGCCCCTTTGGTTCTTTCTCTCCCTGCAGGGCTCCTCATCTCTCTCTCTCTCTCTCCCCCCAAACTGCTGTCCTTCTCACGGTTTCTCTCTTTCTCCCATGGTCATCACTCTTGTCTGTCCCTCTGTCCTGCTTCCTGTCCCATTGTTTCTCCCTGTATCCCTTAGTCCTGCTCCCTGCCCACATTCCTGTGCCTCTGTCCTGTTGACTCTCCCATTTTCCCTCCATCTCCATCCTGCTGCTGCTCTCTCTGCCCTGCTCCCTCCCTGCTGCTCTTTCTGCCTCTTTTTCTCTGGCCCTGCTGCTTTTTTCTCCATCTCTGTCCAGAACCCTGACCCTTTTTTCCTTTGCTGTCCTTCTGCCCTGCTTCCTCTCCCTGTCTTTTCTGTCTGTCTCTCTCTGGCCCATTCCCTCTCCCATCCCCGTGTCCAGCTCACTGTCCCTTCTTTCCTTTCTGTCTTGCACAGTGTTTTTTCCTTCCTCCTCCTTGTTTCTATCCCACTGCCCATCGCAGTTGCTTTCCCCTCTAGCGCTGTCCTGCTCTCTGTCCCTTTACTCTCTCTCGTTCTTTGACGCTCCCTGGGCCGTGTTTCATTCCCCCATCTCTGCTGTGCGGCCCGTCGCTATTTTTCCCCTCTTCCACCCCTGTGTCCTGCTCCCTGACCTCGGTTCTCTTTGCCTTTGTTCTGCCCCCATCCCTTTTTCCTTCTCATTCCATCTCTGTCCCACAGGCGATGCCAGGCTTTTCCCCTCCACTTCTCTTTATTTGTGCCTGTCTCTTGCACTCTCCTGCCTCCCTGGCCCTTTTTCTTGCCTCTGCATTGCCCTGTCTCGCTCCCTGGCCCCGTCTGTCTCTGACGGTCTCTGTCCTGCTCTGTGTCCTCCTTTTCCCTGTCTCTCACCGGGGGTTCCTGCCATCCCACAGGCTTCTTCCTGCCTTTATTTGTTCTTCCCGTTCTTCTGCCCCGATGCTTCTGTCCCCACCTTTGTCCTGCCCCTCATTACCGCTCACTGTGCCTCTGTCCTGCTTCCTGGCCCTGTGTTTTCTGTCTGTATTTCTCTGTCCCGCTGCCTGTCCAGTCATTTCCTGCTCTCCCTCCCTGCCCAGCCATCTCTCCCCTTTTCCCTTCCTTTCCTCCTCTCCCCTGCTCCTTGGCCCTTTTTTCCCTTCCCTCTCCACACTCTCCCCCTTTGCTGGGGTTTTAGTTCTCAGTTTTTCCCGTCTCTGCAGATCTCACCTTTTATTTGTTTCTCAATCCTGTTCTCCCCTTCCCTATCCTGTTTTTCTCCCTGGCTGTATGTCCTGCACCCTGTCACCATCTCTGTCCCTCCTTTGTCCTTCCTCTCCCTCTGTCCTGCTCACTGACCCTACATGTTCTCGCTCCAGCTCTGCAGGACCCCTCGGCCCCATTTTTCTTGGCTTCTCTCCCCCTCTGGCTGTTTCTGACCTTTCTGTCTCTGCTCCTCGGTCTCTTCCCTTGGCTTCTTTTTCTCTCTCCTGTCCTCTGTCCTGCTCCCATCACGGCATTTTCTTCTTTCCTTTCTCTGCCCCATTCCCCATCCCTCTTTTTCTTTGTCCACCCCGCTTCACTGCTCCCTGGTCTTCCTTCCCCACCCTCCACCCCTCAATCATTATCCTTGTGTCCCTTGTCATCTCTCCACTCCTCTGTCCCACTCCCCATCTCTGATTTTCCTATTCCATTTCTCTGTGCGGCTTTCGGGCCCTGTTTTTCCTCTGGCTCCGTCTCCCTGTCCTTGTTCCTGTTGCTCTCGCTTGCTCTCTATCCCAGTGTGCTGCTCCTCATCCCCCTGTGTTTCTCTGGATCCCATTTTCTTGCTCCCTGTCCCTCCCCTCTATCCCTCTCTCCTTCCTCCCACATGGATTTTCCTCTCTCCATCCCTCTGCTCCCATTGCTCCTTTCTTCATCTCTCAGTCCTGCTCCCTGCCCCTTTCCTCCTCTCGCTGTCCTTCTGTCCCGCTCCCTCTCCCGTTATTCTGCCTTTGTCCCTCTGTCCTGGTGCCTGTTTCCTGCTTTCTAGGAGTATCCCCCAGTCCGTCCAGCTGTCCCCATTCTCCTCCTTCTCTTCCCTGCTCCAGCCCTATTTTCTTCTCCTCCCTCTCTGTCCTGCAGCCCATCAGCATCTTTTTTCCTTCTCCATCTCTTTGTCTTCACCTGCATTTGGTCCCCCCCAGCCCCACCCCTAGTCCCTCTGTCCTCTTCCTTTCCCTGCTCTTTGTCTCTGCACGTCCCACACTCTGTTCCCGTCTCTCTCTCTGCCCTCGAGCCTTCCTTTTCCTTCCTTCTTTATCTCCGCGTTCCTCTCTCCTGCTGCTCCTCAGTGCTTTCCATCCGTTCCTTTGTCCCACTCCCTGGCCCTTACGGCCGTCAATCCCTCTGGCCCGTTGCCCATTGTTAGTTTTGCCAGCTGCATCCCACCGCCTTGCTTCCCGTTCGTCTCCTCCGGCTCCGTCCTCCTGGCCAGCTCCCTGGTGGGATTTTCCCTTTCTCCATCTCCGACCCGCTCCCCACCCCTCTCTGTTTCTCTCTGTCACCCTTCCCAGTTCCCTGTGCCCCTCTCTCTGCAGTCTCATGTCCCGGTCCCCGTCCCTCTCTGTGCTGCCCCATCCCTCTGTCCCTGGCCTCGTGCCTGGTTTTCCTTGCTCTATGCCTGTCCCGCTGCCCAGTGCTGGCCGGTTCCTTTTCCTGACTTGTTTGGGGGGTTTTCTCCTCTCTTGGTGGCTCCGCTGCTGTTCTTGCCCCTGATGTTTTCCCTCTCCCCGTGCCCTGCCCTGCTGGCTCTACCCCATCCTCTCTGGGGACATTTCCCCTCGCTCTATCCCTCTGGCTGCTCCCTGGCAGGATTTGGTTGTTGTCTGGAGTTCCGCTCAGCCCGGCGCTATTTTGTCGTTCCCCGTCTCTCTCTGCTGCTCCCCGTCCTCCCCTGTCTCTCTCCTTTTCCTCTTCCTGTCCCTCTGCTTTTCCCTACCCTGCTACCCACAGCCAGGATTCTGCTCCCAAAGGGCCCCACATGTCCAACACCAGGTGAGATTAAAGACAGCTGTAATGTCTTCTCCTGTCCTCAGGGA
Organism: Rhynochetos jubatus; assembly: GCA_027574665.1. NCBI lineage: Eukaryota > Metazoa > Chordata > Aves > Eurypygiformes > Rhynochetidae > Rhynochetos > Rhynochetos jubatus. Next base: position 3,736,749 of record CM050669.1, read on the forward strand.
TCAGTTGATCCCCCGTTGTTCAGCAGCAGCAGCATTTCCCACCCATTGAGCCCACAGTGAAGAAGCCCATTCCCACCCAGACAACAGTTTTCCCCTTAAACTTACGCTGATCATCTTCAACTGTCCTCCAGGGACCCAGGGTGTCACTGGCAATGGACAGAGTTGCTCAGCTGTGCCCTCCTGGGTGTTGGTGTAGAGTTCTGTAAGCAAAGACAGGAGAGTCTGGTCCTGCCGCTTTGCAGGACGGGCAGAAGCTCCCAAAAAATTGCTGAGGTGTTTCTCAACATTGCCTGTCACCGTTATCTCCTTCTGGATTGCTGTGAGCCAGCAGCTTTTATTGCATTAAGCCTCGAGTTCCTGCTGCAAAGCCACCATCTCAGCCCTCCGGTGAGGGTTGATATGCTGTGGGGCTTTGGCCATCGCCCCTGTTCCTCATGGGTTCCAGCTGGGGCTGGGGCAGCCCCAGGTGTGGCCCGTGAGGCTGAGGATGGGGCCAGCCCTGCACGGGGCGGGGCTCCAGCTACAAAGGGGCTGCCTGGGAAGCAGTGCTGTTGAGGGGGCAGGGGAAGCTCAGAGATGGAAGGAGTGGTAAAGGGTTCCTGGTCTTCAGAGCTGTGGCGAGTCCTGTCATGTCTCCTGTACACCCCACTCTCTCTGCTTCTGCCTCCTCCTGTGCTGGTCACTGGGCTGGCTCCCTGACATTTGATTCTTTTCTGCTGACTCTGCTCTCTGCCTCTTCACCCATTCATTATTTCTGGTTTCCCTCCATCTCTCTCTGTCCTGTACTTGGGTGATTTAGAAATTTCTAGTCTGTGTTTCCATGCAGTTAGCTTCCTGTTCCATATTATCAGGGTCCTTTCTAGCTGTCTCCCTGTTCTGTAACCCTCTGTTTCTTGTGTCAAATCACTTTTCAAACTTTTGTCGTATGTTGTCCCTTATCCATTTCCCTGTTTCAATGTTGTGATTCTGGTCTGTTTCTTGCACTCGGTTTCTTTTTAAAATTCCTTCCACTTCTCCCTCTCTTTAGCGCCCTTTCTTGAATTTATTTCAAGGTCTTCATTCCTTACATCTTCTTTGTATTTCTTCTGCATTATTGCTATTTGTATTTTCAAGGTATTTTTAAAGTGTTACATTCCTTAAGGACAGCCAGTAAGAGGTTGTGGTTTGGGTTCATGCTGATTACACCGGTGTTTAACAGTTTTCTCAAAATGTACGAGTAGTGGTGGACTTTTCTATTGCATGTTATCAGTAGTTTTATTAGTATTGTTACTTTATTCTTTGACTTTTAAGTTGCTACTCTCTTACGTTGTGAGCTTTCTTGTCTTTTTCTCTGGCTCTCCTGCCCCTGTATAGGAGGGGGAGGTGAGCGAGTGGCCGTTCAGAGCTCTGTTGCTGGCTGGGTTAAATGATGACAGTCCTGTCTTGTGCCCCAGGTGGGGCCCGAGGGGTTGAGATAGTGACAGATCATCCGATTCCTGCATGTTGGAATGGACTGATGGGAAGTGTTCACTGTAGTATTTTGGTGGTGGCTGGTCAGGATGTCAACCCCTTTGCTCTCAGAGTTGTGATCAGAACGGTGGGATGTTCTGCCCTACGAGTTCCTTAATGTGCCGATCGTTACTGTATTAGCCTGGCTGAAGGGTGTTGCTTGGCTGGGTGACCTAACAGAGGTGGTAGGAGCAATCTGCTATGTGCGTCTGGTATTGTCATCACCCGAGTGCTTTGGGTGCCATCTCCTGGAGACTACTCACAAACCTTTCAACTTGTCACCTCAGAGAAACCACTATAGATAAATACGTGTCCCAGTTTTTACCCTCCTCTACAGGGCCAATGCCAAGAGCGTGTTACCAGGGGCCTCGGGCGAGAATGCAAGGTCCACAGATCAAGAAGACTCTGACAACGTAGCTTTGTCAAGTGTGACGGGCACGTTCTCAGGGAGTGCGGGTCAACAGATGCCAGTGGAAAGCAGGACAAGGTGCTTAAGGAATTTCGCAAGCAGAGCGCAGTGACGTGGCAAAACCATATATGGAAAGAAGACTGGGCATTCATGGAAAGGACACAGAGAGTCACCTCTTAAGCAACCGCCAGACACCATGGAAGAACACCCACGAAGGCCCTGAGAGACGCAGGCTGCATTTGTCATGACCATGTAAGTATGATGACTAGTTCCAGGAATTAGAGTGAAGATGGACAAACATTCTGGGAAATGCCACGCGTACCATATGTATGTGAGGGGAGGCTGATGCAACGTACGGCAGGCACAAGAGGTGGAGCGATCCCCTGAACAGCACTGTCTGCAACCGAGTGGATGCTGTTTCTTAATGTTGTGTTGGTGGGAAGAGGGTTATCCCTTGTTTTGGTGACCTGGGTGGGACAGTGCTTCTGAATCTCTGTAAAGGAATCTTTCCTAGTCCCTAGTGCAGGTTTAGGTCTGAGGTTTGGGGTGTTGTAAAGTGCAGAAATACCACTCGACAGGCCCAGAATGTTTGCTCTCAGCCTGCTCCTTGTACGGACCCACCCAAGGCTGGTTTCAAACCCAGTCAAGCTAATCATGCAGAGACAGTTTGAACAAAGAGTGAATAATTAATGAAGGTAAACCCTTAATAGTACATCTCAAAGTCTGTCTCAGAATTGTGCAGGACAGAAATGGCAGAAGAGTGATTACGGAGACGGCGACCCAAAGAAGACCCTGTAACTGAACCGAGGCTCGGAACCAGAACAGAAGAATGCAGCTGAGACGGGGGATTGTGAAGGTCTTTGGGAAACGGTGAACTCTGGGGACTGAAAGGCTGAGTGGAAATATACAAAGACTTTGGACCTTTTGTAATGGGTATTGATTGAACGGTCTAAAAACTGTGTGAGATCTTGGGCCATTGGCCACTCACTGAAGTGGTGATCCAACTCTGAGTTTTGATTAAATAAATAGCATACCTCGAGCAACCCGCTTTGTCTGGGGAAGAATTTTTAACATTCACACCACTCTTGGTCTTGTGCCGCCTGGGACTTGGGGTGTCCCTGCACTCTGAAGGTACGAGGCATTCCTTCCTTTGCAGAGACACTGGGGTGCCTTGAAAGGGGACCCCAGCTCACCACTCTGGGCGTTGCTGCCGCTCTGGGTGTCGCAGTGTGCCTCGCCGCTGCTCTTGGTCTCAGTGCTGCTCTTGATCTCGTGGTGCCTCCTCACCACCTCAGACTTGGGGCATCTGTGGACTCTGAAGGTAGAAGGCATTCCTTCCTTTGCAGGGACGCTGACCTACCTCGAAAGGAACCCTGGCTCAGCGTGCTGCCCCGTCGCTCTTGGTGTCACGGCGCCTCCTTGCCACCTGGGACTTGGGGTGTCCCTGGACTCTGAAGGTAGGAGGCTTTCCTTCTTTGCAGGGACGCTGGCCAGCCACGAAAGGCGCACTGGCTTGGTGCTCTGTGTCTCGCCGTCGCGCTGCTCTTGGAGCTGGTGCGCCTCGCCACCACTCTGGGTGTCGTGCCGCTCTTGTTGCGGTGCTTTGGGTTTCACGCCTCTCTTGGAGTCTGCGCACCTCGCTGCCACTCTGGGTCTTGCACCGCTGTTGGTGTGGTGGTGCAACTCACTGCTGCTCTTGGTCTCGGCGTGCCTCCTTGCCGCCTGGGGCCCAGGGCGTCCCTGGACTCTGAAGGTAAGAGGCATTCCTTTGTTTGCAGGGATGCTGGCCCACCTCGAAAGGGGTCCCAGCTCGGCGCGCCGCCCCGCCGCTTCGTACTCAGACTCAGACTTCACCTCGACTTGGACTAGGACTTGCCTTCTCCTCGAAGTCGCCTCGGACTCGGAAGGTAAGAGGCGTTCCTTCCTTCGCAGGGGCGCGGGCCTGCCTCGGAAGGAGCCCCGACTCGACGCGCCTCACGCCACCTCGGACTCGGACTTTGAGTCGGACTCGCCTCGGACTCGGACTTTGAGTCGGACTCGCCTCGGACTTGGACGGTAAGAGGTGTTCCTTCCTTTGCAGGGGCGCGGGCCTGCCTCCGCCTCGGACTCGCCTCCGCCTCGGACTCGCCTCCGCCTCGGACTCGCCTCCGCCTCGGACTCGCCTCCGCCTCGGACTCGCCTCCGCCTCGGACTCGCCTCCGCCTCGGACTCGCCTCCGCCTCGGACTCGCCTCCGCCTCGGACTCGCCTCCGCCTCGGACTCGCCTCCGCCTCGGACTCGCCTCCGCCTCGGACTCGCCTCCGCCTCGGACTCGCCTCCGCCTCGGAGTCGCACGGTAAGAGGCGTTCCTTCCTTTGCAGCGCTGCGGGCCTGCCTCGGAAGGAGCTCTGGCTTGGCAATCGGGGTCTCTTGTTGCTCTTGGTGCTGTGGTGGGCCTCGTTGCCGCTCGGGGTGTTGCGCCGCCGTTGTGGGTCTCGCGCCGCTCTTGGAGTCGATGGGCCTCGTTGCCGCTCGGGGTCTCGCGCCGCTCGGGGTGTTGCGCCGCCGTTGAGGGTCTCGCGCCGCTCTTGGAGTGCTGCTGCACTTCGCTGCCGCTCTTGGTCTGGGCGCTGGTCTTGGTGTTGTGGCGCCTCCTGGCCCCCTCGCATTGGGGGCGTCCCTGCACGCTTAAGTTCAGAGTCATTCCTTCCATTGGAGGGACGTGGGCCTGCTTGGGGAGCTGGGCTAGATTTGCACGGGCAGTTCTCCTGGAGAGCAGGAGGAGTGTGTCCTGGACTTGGGCTGCATTTGAGGCTGCAATTTTGACTGGGCTTGGGCCTGAATTTCTCCTGACCGGGGGTTGGAATCGCTCTTAGAATTCACATGCAACATGGCCGGGCTTTGAACTGACATTTCTGCTGCACGTACGCTGGAATTGCTCGAGACGTGGGGCTGCTTCTTAGGCAGGAGTTATTATTGAGCTGGCATGCAATAAGGGGCGAGGGGGCGGGGCTAGAGGGGCGAGGGGGCGGGGCTAGAGGGGCGAGGGGGCGGGGCTAGAGGGGCGAGGGGGCGGGGCTAGAGGGGCGAGGGGGCGGGGCTAGAGGGGCGAGGGGGCGGGGCTAGAGGGGCGAGGGGGCGGGGCTAGAGGGGCGAGGGGGGGCGGGGCGCGGGGGGGCGGGGCGCGGGGGGGGCGGGGCGCGGGGGGGCGGGGCGCGGGGGGGCGGGGCTTGAGGGGGCGGGGCTTGAGGGGGCGGGGCTAAAGGGGCCCCAAGTCTGAAGCAGCAAGTAGGTGCCGCGACACCAAGAGCGGCAGGCCAGAACTCCGAGTTGGGGCCCCTTTTGAGGTGGGCCAGCATCCCTGCAAACAAAGGAATGCCTCTTACCTTCAGAGTCCAGTAACGCCCTGGGCCCCAGGCAGCAAGGAGGCGCCCCGAGACCAAGAGCAGCGCCGAGACCAAGAGCAGCAGTGAGTCGCACCACCACACCAACAGTGGTGCAAGACCCAGAGCGGCGGCGAGGCGCGCCAACTCCAAGAGCAGCGTGATGGCAAGACACAGAGCACCAAGCCAGGGCCCTTTTCGTGGCTGGCCAGCATCCCTGCAAAGAAGGAAAGCCTCCTACCTTCAGAGTCCAGGGACGTCCCAAGTCCCAGGCGGCAAGGAGGCGCCACGAGATCAAGAGCAGCACTGAGACCAAGAGCAGCGGCGAGGCACACCGCGACACCCAGAGCGGTGGCGAGGCGCGCCACAAGACAAAGAGGGGCACGAGACCCAGAGCGGCAGTAACGCCCAGAGTGGCAAGCCGGGGGCCCCTTTCAAGGCACCCCAGCGTCTCTGCAAAGGAAGGAATGCCTCGTACCTTCAGAGTGCGGGGACACCCCAAGTCCCAGGCGGTGAGGAGGCGCCGTGACACCAAGAGCGGCGGGCCAGCGTGCCGAGCCGGGGTCCCTTTCGAGGCGGGCCAGCATTCCTGCAAAAGAAGGAATGGCTCTTACCTTCAGAGTCCAGGGACACCCCGAGTCCCACGCGGCACGAGACCAAGAGCGGCACGAGTGTTAAAAGTTCTTCCCCAGACAAAGCGGGTTGCTCGAGGTATGCTATTTATTTGATCAAAACTCAGAGTTGGGTCACCACCTCAGAGAGTGGCCAATGGCCCAAGATCTCACACAGTTTTTAGACCGTTCAATCAATACCCATTACAAAAGGTCCGAAGTCTTTGTATATTTCCACTTGGCCTTTCAGTCCCCAGAGTTCATCGTTTCCCAAAGACCACCACAATCCCCCATCTCAGCTGCATTCTTCTGTTCCGGTTCCGAGCCTCGGTTCAGTTACAGGGTCTTCTTCAGGTCGCCGTCTCCGTAATCACTCTTCTGCCATTTCTGTCCTGCACAATTCTGAGACAGACTTTGAGATGTACTATTAAGGGCTTACCCTTCACTAATTAATCGCTCTTTGTTGAAACTGTCTCTGCGTGATTAGCTTGACTGGGTTTGAAACCAGCCTTGGGTGGGTCCGTGCAAGGAGCAGGCTGAGAGCAAACATTCTGGGCCTGTCGAGTGGTATTTCTGCACTTTACAACACCCCAAACCTCAGATCTAAACCTGCGCTAGGGACTAGGAAAGATTCCTTTACAGAGATTCGGAAGCGCTGTCCCACCCAGGTCACCAAAACAAGGGATAACCCTCTTCCCACCAACACAACATTAAGAAACAGCATCCACTCGATTGCAGACAGTGCTGTTCAGGGGATCGCTCCACCTCTCGTGCCTGCCGTACGTTGCATCAGCCAAGGCTTCTATCCTCCCCTCACATACATATGGTACGCACGGAATTTCCCAGAACGTTTGTCCATCTTCACTCTAATTCCTGGAACTAACTATCACACTTACGTGGTCACGACAAATGCAGCCTGCGTCTCTCAGGGCCTCCTGTGGGCGTTCTTCCGTGGTCTCTGGCGGTCGCTTAAGAGGTGACTCTCTGTGTCCTTTCCATGAACGCCCAGTCTTCTTTCCATATACGGTTTTGCCACGTCACCGCACTCTGCGTGCGGAATTCCTTAAGCACCTTGTCCTGCTTTCCACTGGCATCTGTTGGCCCGCACTCCCTGAGGATGTGCCCGTCACACCTGACAAAGCTACGTTGTCAGAGTCTTCTTGATCTGTGGACCTTGCATTCTCGCCCGAGGCCCCTGGTAACACGCTCTTGGCATTGGCCCTGTAGAGGAGGGTAAAAACTGGGACACGTATTTATCTACAGCGGTTTCTCTGAGGTGACAAGTTGAAAGGTTTGTGAGTAGTCTCCAGGAGATGGCACCCAAAGCACCCGGGTGATGACCATACCAGACGCACGTAGCAGATTGCTCCTACCACCTCTGTTAGGTCACCCAGCCAAGCAACACCCTTCAGCCAGGCTAATACAGTAACGACCGGCACATTAAGGAACTCGTAGGGCAGAACATCCCACCGTTCTGATCACAACTCTGAGAGCAAAGGGGTTGACATCCTGACCAGCCACCACCAAAATACTACAGTGAACACTTCTCATCAGGCCATTCTAACATGCAGGAATCGGATGATCTGTCACTATCTCAACCCCTCGGGCCCCGCCTGGGGCACAAGACAGGACTGTCGTCATTTAACCCAGCCAGCAACAGAGCTCCGAACGGCCACTCGCTCACCTCCCCCTCCCATACAGGGGCAGGAGAGCCAGAGAAAAAGACGAGAAAGCTCACAAGGTAAGAGAGTAGCAACTTAAAAGTCAAAGAATAAAGTAACAATACTAATAATACTACTGATAACATGCAATAGAAAAGCCCACCACGACTACTTGTACATTTTGAGAAAACTGTGTTAAACACCGGCGTTATCAGCACAAACCCAAAACACAACCTCTTACTGGCTGTCCTTAAGGAATGTAACATTTTAAAAATACCTTGAAAACGCAAATAGCAATAAGGCAGAAGAAATACAGAGAAGATGTAAGGAATGAAGACGTTGAAATAAATTCAAGAAAGGGCGCTGAAGAGAGGGAGAAGTGGAAGGAATTTTAAAAAGAAACCGAGTACAAGAAACAGACCAGAATCACAACATCGAAACAGGGAAACGGATAAGGGACAACATACGACAAAAGTTTGAAAAGTGATTTGATACAAGAAACAGAGGGTTACAGAACAGGGAGACAGCTAGAAAGGACCCTGATAATATGGAACAGGAAGCTAACGGCATGGAAACACAGACTAGAAATCTCTAAATGACCCAAGTACAGGACAGAGAGAGATGGAGGGAAACCAGAAATAATGAATGGGTGAAGAGGCAGAGAGCAGAGTCAGCAGAAAAGAATCAAATGTCAGGGAGCCAGCCAGGCCAGTGACCAGCACAGAAGGAGGCAGAAGCAGAGACCGAGGGCAGGAAAGCAGAGAGAGTGGGGTGGACAGGATACATGACAGGACTCACCACAGCTCTGAAGAGCAGGAACCCTTTACCACTCCCTCCATCTCTGAGCTTCCCCTGCCCCCTCAACAGCACTGCTTCCCAGGCAGCCCCTTTGTAGCTGGAGCCCCGCCCCGTGCAGGGCCGGCCCCATCCTCAGCCTCACGGGCCACACCTGGGGCTGCCCCAGCCCCAGCTGGAACCCATGAGGAACAGGGGCGATGGCCAAAGCCCCACAGCATATCAACCCTCACCTGAGGGCTGAGACGGTGGCTTTGCAGCAGGAACTCGAGGCTTAATGCAATAAAAGCTGCTGGCTCACAGCAGTCCAGAAGGAGATAACGGTGACAGGCAATGTTGAGAAACACCTCAGCAATTTTTTGGGAGCTTCTGCCCGTCCTGCAAAGCGGCAGGACCAGACTCTCCTGTCTTTGCTGACAGAACTCTACACCAACACCCAGGAGGGCACAGCTGAGCAGCTCTGTCCTTTGCCAGTGACACCCTGGATCCCTGGAGGACAGTTGAGGATGGTCACTGCAATGTCAGTGCAGTGTCGTGCTGCTCCTGGCAGCCCTTTGCAATCCCGACTCTCCCTGGACCTGGGGCCTTTCCCCTTCTCCAGACACTAACCGTAGCCCTCCTGGGCTTGTGCCTCAATCTCGTGTGGACCTGGGCTGAAATTTCTCCTCCACTTGGGCCCAAATTTCTCTCGCTGTTAGGGTGGACTGTCTCTGGGACTTCGACTGGAATTTCTGCTGCACTTGGGCTGGAATTTCGCCTAGAATTGGCCGCAGTTTCTCCTGCACTTGCACAAAATTTGTCCAGGATTTGAGCCCAAATTTATCCTGGACGTGGGCTGGAATTACTCCTGGATTTAGGAGTGAATTTCTCTTGGCCTTTGGCTTAGTTTTCATTTGGACCTGGGCCTGAATGTGTCCCGTATTTGGACTGGCTTGAGGCCCGCTTCCAGTATAAATTCGAGGCCAAGTCCAATAGAAATTCCAGCCTTGGTCCGGCAGAAATTGGGCCCCAAGTGCAGGAGAAATTCACGCCAAAATCGAGTCGACATTGCAGCCTAAACCCAGCCCGAGGGGAGGAGACATTCGGGCTGAAGGGCCAGGGAAATTCCAGCGCCCCCTCGCCCCTTTAGCCCCGCCCCCTCGCCCCTTTAGCCCCTCGCCCCCTCGCCCCTTAAGCCCCTCGCCCCCTCGCCCCTTTAGCCCCTCGCCCCCTCGCCCCTTTAGCCCCTCGCCCCCTCGCCCCTTAAGCCCCGCCCCCTCGCCCCTTTAGCCCCTCGCCCCCTCGCCCCTTTAGCCCCTCGCCCCCTCGCCCCTTTAGCCCCTCGCCCCCTCGCCCCTTTAGCCCCGCCCCCTCGCCCCTTAAGCCCCGCCCCCTCGCCCCTTAAGCCCCGCCCCCTCGCCCCTTAAGCCCCTCGCCCCCTCGCCCCTTAAGCCCCTCGCCCCCTCGCCCCTTAAGCCCCTCGCCCCCTCGCCCCTTAAGCCCCTCGCCCCCTCGCCCCTTAAGCCCCTCGCCCCCTCGCCCCTTAAGCCCCTCGCCCCCTCGCCCCTTTAGCCCCTCGCCCCCTCGCCCCTTTAGCCCCTCGCCCCCTCGCCCCTTTAGCCCCGCCCCCTCGCCCCTTTAGCCCCGCCCCCTCGCCCCTTTAGCCCCGCCCCCTCGCCCCTTTAGCCCCGCCCCCTCGCCCCTTTAGCCCCGCCCCCTCGCCCCTTTAGCCCCGCCCCCTCGCCCCTTTAGCCCCGCCCCCTCGCCCCTTTAGCCCCGCCCCCTCGCCCCTTAAGCCCCGCCCCCTCGCCCCTTTAGCCCCGCCCCCTCGCCCCTTTAGCCCCGCCCCCTCGCCCCTTTAGCCCCGCCCCCTCGCCCCTTTAGCCCCGCCCCCTCGCCCCTTTAGCCCCGCCCCCTCGCCCCTTTAGCCCCGCCCCCTCGCCCCTTTAGCCCCGCCCCCTCGCCCCTTTAGCCCCGCCCCCTCGCCCCTTTAGCCCCGCCCCCTCGCCCCTTTAGCCCCGCCCCCTCGCCCCTTTAGCCCCGCCCCCTCGCCCCTTTAGCCCCGCCCCCTCGCCCCTTTAGCCCCGCCCCCTCGCCCCTTTAGCCCCGCCCCCTCGCCCCTTTAGCCCCGCCCCCTCGCCCCTTTAGCCCCGCCCCCTCAATAATAAGTCCAGCCTAAGAAGCAGCCCCACGTCTCGAGCAATTCCAGCGTACGTGCAGCAGAAATTTCAGTTCAAAGCCCGGCCATGTTGCATGTGAATTCTAAGAGCGATTCCAACCCCCGTTCAGGAGCAATTCAGGCCCAAGCCCAGTCAAAATTGCAGCCTCAAATGCAGCCCAAGTCCAGGAGAAATTCCAGCCCAAGTCCAGGGCACACTCCTCCTGCTCTCCAGGAGAACTGCCCGTGCAAATCTAGCCCAGATCCCCAAGCAGGCCCACGTCCCTCCAACGGAAGGAATGACTCTGAACTTAAGCGTGCAGGGACGCCCCCAATCCGAGGGGGCCAGGAGGCGCCACAACACCAAGACCGGCGCCCAGACCAAGAGCGGCAGTGACGCGCAGCAGCACTCCAAGAACAGCGCGAGACCCTCAACGGCGGCGCAACACCCAGAGCGACGCGAGACCCCGAGCGGCAACGAGGCGCATCGACTCCAAGAGCGGCGTGAGACCCACAACGGCGGCGCAACACCCCGAGCGGCAACGAGGCCCACCACAGCACCAAGAGCAACAAGAGACCCCGATCGCCAAGCCAGAGCTCCTTTCGAGGCAGGCCCGCAGTGCTGCAAAGGAAGGAACGCCTCTTACCGTCCGAGTCTGAGGAGAGGCGGAGGCGAGTCCGAGGCGGAGGCGAGTCCGAGGCAGTCCCACACCCCTGCAAAGGAAGGAACGCCTCTCACCGTGTGAGTCCGAGGCGGAGGCGGGTCCGAGGCGGAGGCGGGTCCCTGCAGAGGAAGGAACGCCTCTTACCTGCCGAGTCCGAGGTGAGTCCGACTCAAAGTCCGAGTCCGAGGTGGCGTGAGGCGCGTCGAGTCAGGGCTCCTTCCGAGGCAGGCCCGCGCCCCTGCGAAGGAAGGAACGCCTCTTACCTTCCGAGTCCGAGGCGACTTCGAGGAGAAGGCAAGTCCTAGTCCAAGTCGAGGTGAAGTCTGAGTCTGAGTCCGAAGCAGCAGGACGGCGCGCCGAGCCGGGGCCCCTTTTGAGGTGGGCCAGCGTCCCTGCAAAGGAAGGAATGTGTTCTACCTTCAGAGTCCAGGGACGGCCCAAGTCCGAAGCAGCAAGTAGGTGCCGCGACACCAAGAGCGGCGGGCCAGAACTCCGAGCCGGGGCCCCTTTTGAGGTGGGCCAGCGTCCCTGCAAACAAAGGAATGCCTCTTACCTTCAGAGTCCAGTAACGCCCTGGGCCCCAGGCAGCAAGGAGGCACGCCGAGACCAAGAGCAGCGCCGAGACCGAGAGCAGCAGTGAGTCGCACCACCACACCAACAGCGGTGCAAGACCCAGAGCGGCGGCGAGGCGCGCAGACTCCAAGAGAGGCGTGAAACCCAAAGCACCGCAACAAGAGCGGCACGACACCCAGAGCGGTGGCGATTTCGTGGCTGGCCAGCATCCCTGCAAAGAAGGAAAGCCTCCTACCTTCAGAGTCCAGGGACACCCCAAGTCCCAGGCGGCAAGGAGGCGCCACGAGATCAAGAGCAGCACTGAGACCAAGAGCAGCGGCGAGGCACACCGCGACACCCAGAGCGGTGGCGAGGCGCACCACAAGACAAAGAGGGGCACGAGACCCAGAGCAGCGAGCCGGGGGCCCCTTTCAAGGCACCCCAGCGTCTCTGCAAAGGAAGGAATGCCTCGTACCTTCAGAGCGCGGGGACACCCCAAGTCCCAGGCGGTGAGGAGGCGCCGTGACACCGAGAGCGGCGGGCCAGCGTGCCGAGCCGGGGTCCCTTTCGAGGCGGGCCAGCATTCCTGCAAAAGAAGGAATGGCTCTTACCTTCAGAGTCCAGGGACGCCCCGAGTCCCAGGCGGCACGAGACCAAGAGCGGCACGAGTGTTAAAAATTCTTCCCCAGACAAAGCGGGTTGCTCGAGGTCTGCTATTTATTTAATCAAAACTCAGAGTTGGGCCACCACCTCAGAGAGTGGCCAATGGCCCAAGATCTCACACAGTTTTTAGACCGTTCAATCAATACCCGTTACAAAAGGTCCGAAGTCTTTGTATATTTCCACTTGGCCTTTCAGTCCCCAGAGTTCATCGTTTCCCAAAGACCACCACAATCCCCCATCTCAGCTGCATTCTTCTGTTCCGGTTCCGAGCCTCGGTTCAGTTACAGGGTCTTCTTCGGGTCGCCGTCTCCGTAATCACTCTTCTGCCATTTCTGTCCTGCACAATTCTGAGACAGACTTTGAGATGTACTATTAAGGGTTTACCCTTCACTAATTAATCGCTCTTTGTTGAAACTGTCTCTGCGTGATTAGCTTGACTGGGTTTGAAACCAGCCTTGGGTGGGTCCGTGCAAGGAGCAGGCTGAGAGCAAACATTCTGGGCCTGTCGAGCGGTATTTCTGCACTTTACAACACCCCAAACCTCAGATCTAAACCTGCGCTAGGGACTAGGAAAGATTCCTTTACAGAGATTCGGAAGCGCTGTCCCACCCAGGTCACCAAAACAAGGGATAACCCTCTTCCCACCAACACAACATTAAGAAACAGCATCCACTCGATTGCAGACAGTGCTGTTCAGGGGATCGCTCCACCTCTCGTGCCTGCCGTACGTTGCATCAGCCAAGGCTTCTATCCTCCCCTCACATACATATGGTACGCACGGAATTTCCCAGAACGTTTGTCCATCTTCACTCTAATTCCTGGAACTAACTATCACACTTACGTGGTCACGACAAATGCAGCCTGCGTCTCTCAGGGCCTCCTGTGGGCGTTCTTCCGTGGTCTCTGGCGGTCGCTTAAGAGGTGACTCTCTGTGTCCTTTCCATGAACGCCCAGTCTTCTTTCCATATACGGTTTTGCCACGTCACCGCACTCTGCGTGCGGAATTCCTTAAGCACCTTGTCCTGCTTTCCACTGGCATCTGTTGGCCCGCACTCCCTGAGGATGTGCCCGTCACACCTGACAAAGCTACGTTGTCAGAGTCTTCTTGATCTGTGGACCTTGCATTCTCGCCCGAGGCCCCTGGTAACACGCTCTTGGCATTGGCCCTGTAGAGGAGGGTAAAAACTGGGACACGTATTTATCTACAGCGGTTTCTCTGAGGTGACAAGTTGAAAGGTTTGTGAGTAGTCTCCAGGAGATGGCACCCAAAGCACCCGGGTGATGACCATACCAGACGCACGTAGCAGATTGCTCCTACCACCTCTGTTAGGTCACCCAGCCAAGCAACACCCTTCAGCCAGGCTAATACAGTAACGACCGGCACATTAAGGAACTCGTAGGGCAGAACATCCCACCGTTCTGATCACAACTCTGAGAGCAAAGGGGTTGACATCCTGACCAGCCACCACCAAAATACTACAGTGAACACTTCTCATCAGGCCATTCTAACATGCAGGAATCGGATGATCTGTCACTATCTCAACCCCTCGGGCCCCGCCTGGGGCACAAGACAGGACTGTCGTCATTTAACCCAGCCAGCAACAGAGCTCCGAACGGCCACTCGCTCACCTCCCCCTCCTATACAGGGGCAGGAGAGCCAGAGAAAAAGACAAGAAAGCTCACAACGTAAGAGAGTAGCAACTTAAAAGTCAAAGAATAAAGTAACAATACTAATAATACTACTGATAACATGCAATAGAAAAGCCCACCACGACTACTTGTACATTTTGAGAAAACTGTGTTAAACACCGGCGTTATCAGCACAAACCCAAAACACAACCTCTTACTGGCTGTCCTTAAGGAATGTAACATTTTAAAAATACCTTGAAAACGCAAATAGCAATAAGGCAGAAGAAATACAGAGAAGATGTAAGGAATGAAGACGTTGAAATAAATTCAAGAAAGGGCGCTGAAGAGAGGGAGAAGTGGAAGGAATTTTAAAAAGAAACCGAGTACAAGAAACAGACCAGAATCACAACATCGAAACAGGGAAACGGATAAGGGACAACATACGACAAAAGTTTGAAAAGTGATTTGATACAAGAAACAGAGGGTTACAGAACAGGGAGACAGCTAGAAAGGACCCTGATAATATGGAACAGGAAGCTAACGGCATGGAAACACAGACTAGAAATCTCTAAATGACCCAAGTACAGGACAGAGAGAGATGGAGGGAAACCAGAAATAATGAATGGGTGAAGAGGCAGAGAGCAGAGTCAGCAGAAAAGAATCAAATGTCAGGGAGCCAGCCAGGCCAGTGACCAGCACAGAAGGAGGCAGAAGCAGAGACCGAGGGCAGGAAAGCAGAGAGAGTGGGGTGGACAGGAGACATGACAGGACTCACCACAGCTCTGAAGACCAGGAACCCTTTACCACTCCCTCCATCTCTGAGCTTCCCCTGCCCCCTCAACAGCACTGCTTCCCAGGCAGCCCCTTTGTAGCTGGAGCCCCGCCCCGTGCAGGGCCGGCCCCATCCTCAGCCTCACGGGCCACACCTGGGGCTGCCCCAGCCCCAGCTGGAACCCATGAGGAACAGGGGCGATGGCCAAAGCCCCACAGCATATCAACCCTCACCTGAGGGCTGAGACGGTGGCTTTGCAGCAGGAACTCGAGGCTTAATGCAATAAAAGCTGCTGGCTCACAGCAGTCCAGAAGGAGATAACGGTGACAGGCAATGTTGAGAAACACCTCAGCAATTTTTTGGGAGCTTCTGCCTGTCCTGCAAAGCGGCAGGACCAGACTCTCCTGTCTTTGCTTACAGAACTCTACACCAACACCCAGGAGGGCACAGCTGAGCAGCTCTGTCCTTTGCCAGTGACACCCTGGATCCCTGGAGGACAGTTGAGGATGGTCACTGCAATGTCAGTGCAGTGTCGTGCTGCTCCTGGCAGCCCTTTGCAATCCCGACTCTCCCTGGACCTGGGGCCTTTCCCCTTCTCCAGACACTAACCGTAGCCCTCCTGGGCTTGTGCCTCAATCTCGTGTGGACCTGGGCTGAAATTTCTCCTCCACTTGGGCCCAAATTTCTCTCGCTGTTAGGGTGGACTGTCTCTGGGACTTCGACTGGAATTTCTGCTGCACTTGGGCTGGAATTTCGCCTAGAATTGGCCGCAGTTTCTCCTGCACTTGCACAAAATTTGTCCAGGATTTGAGCCCAAATTTGTCCTGGACGTGGGCTGGAATTACTCCTGGATTTAGGAGTGAATTTCTCTTGGCCTTTGGCTTAGTTTTCATTTGGACCTGGGCCTGAATGTGTCCCGTATTTGGACTGGCTTGAGGCCCGCTTCCAGTATAAATTCGAGGCCAAGTCCAATAGAAATTCCAGCCTTGGTCCGGCAGAAATTGGGCCCCAAGTGCAGGAGAAATTCACGCCAAAATCGAGTCGACATTGCAGCCTAAACCCAGCCCGAGGGGAGGAGACATTCGGGCTGAAGGGCCAGGGAAATTCCAGCGCCCCCTCGCCCCTTTAGCCCCGCCCCCTCGCCCCTTTAGCCCCGCCCCCTCGCCCCTTAAGCCCCGCCCCCTCGCCCCTTAAGCCCCGCCCCCTCGCCCCTTAAGCCCCGCCCCCTCGCCCCTTAAGCCCCGCCCCCTCGCCCCTTAAGCCCCGCCCCCTCGCCCCTTAAGCCCCGCCCCCTCGCCCCTTTAGCCCCGCCCCCTCGCCCCTTTAGCCCCGCCCCCTCGCCCCTTTAGCCCCGCCCCCTCGCCCCTTTAGCCCCGCCCCCTCGCCCCTTAAGCCCCGCCCCCTCGCCCCTTTAGCCCCGCCCCCTCGCCCCTTAAGCCCCGCCCCCTCGCCCCTTAAGCCCCGCCCCCTCGCCCCTTAAGCCCCGCCCCCTCGCCCCTTAAGCCCCGCCCCCTCGCCCCTTAAGCCCCGCCCCCTCGCCCCTTAAGCCCCGCCCCCTCGCCCCTTAAGCCCCGCCCCCTCGCCCCTTAAGCCCCGCCCCCTCGCCCCTTAAGCCCCGCCCCCTCGCCCCTTAAGCCCCGCCCCCTCGCCCCTTAAGCCCCGCCCCCTCGCCCCTTAAGCCCCGCCCCCTCGCCCCTTAAGCCCCGCCCCCTCGCCCCTTAAGCCCCGCCCCCTCGCCCCTTAAGCCCCGCCCCCTCGCCCCTTAAGCCCCGCCCCCTCGCCCCTTAAGCCCCGCCCCCTCGCCCCTTAAGCCCCGCCCCCTCGCCCCTTAAGCCCCGCCCCCTCGCCCCTTAAGCCCCGCCCCCTCGCCCCTTAAGCCCCGCCCCCTCGCCCCTTAAGCCCCGCCCCCTCGCCCCTTAAGCCCCGCCCCCTCGCCCCTTTAGCCCCGCCCCCTCGCCCCTTAAGCCCCGCCCCCTCGCCCCTTAAGCCCCGCCCCCTCGCCCCTTAAGCCCCGCCCCCTCGCCCCTTTAGCCCCGCCCCCTCGCCCCTTAAGCCCCGCCCCCTCGCCCCTTAAGCCCCGCCCCCTCGCCCCTTTAGCCCCGCCCCCTCGCCCCTTAAGCCCCGCCCCCTCGCCCCTTTAGCCCCGCCCCCTCGCCCCTTAAGCCCCGCCCCCTCGCCCCTTTAGCCCCGCCCCCTCGCCCCTTTAGCCCCGCCCCCTCGCCCCTTAAGCCCCGCCCCCTCGCCCCTTTAGCCCCGCCCCCTCGCCCCTTAAGCCCCGCCCCCTCGCCCCTTAAGCCCCGCCCCCTCGCCCCTTTAGCCCCGCCCCCTCGCCCCTTAAGCCCCGCCCCCTCGCCCCTTAAGCCCCGCCCCCTCGCCCCTTAAGCCCCGCCCCCTCGCCCCTTAAGCCCCGCCCCCTCGCCCCTTAAGCCCCGCCCCCTCGCCCCTTAAGCCCCGCCCCCTCGCCCCTTAAGCCCCGCCCCCTCGCCCCTTAAGCCCCGCCCCCTCGCCCCTTAAGCCCCGCCCCCTCGCCCCTTAAGCCCCGCCCCCTCGCCCCTTAAGCCCCGCCCCCTCGCCCCTTAAGCCCCGCCCCCTCGCCCCTTAAGCCCCGCCCCCTCGCCCCTTTAGCCCCGCCCCCTCGCCCCTTAAGCCCCGCCCCCTCGCCCCTTAAGCCCCGCCCCCTCGCCCCTTAAGCCCCGCCCCCTCGCCCCTTTAGCCCCGCCCCCTCGCCCCTTTAGCCCCGCCCCCTCGCCCCTTAAGCCCCGCCCCCTCGCCCCTTAAGCCCCGCCCCCTCGCCCCTTAAGCCCCGCCCCCTCGCCCCTTAAGCCCCGCCCCCTCGCCCCTTAAGCCCCGCCCCCTCGCCCCTTAAGCCCCGCCCCCTCGCCCCTTAAGCCCCGCCCCCTCGCCCCTTAAGCCCCGCCCCCTCGCCCCTTTAGCCCCGCCCCCTCGCCCCTTTAGCCCCGCCCCCTCGCCCCTTAAGCCCCGCCCCCTCGCCCCTTAAGCCCCGCCCCCTCGCCCCTTAAGCCCCGCCCCCTCGCCCCTTTAGCCCCGCCCCCTCGCCCCTTTAGCCCCGCCCCCTCGCCCCTTTAGCCCCGCCCCCTCGCCCCTTTAGCCCCGCCCCCTCGCCCCTTTAGCCCCGCCCCCTCGCCCCTTTAGCCCCGCCCCCTCGCCCCTTTAGCCCCGCCCCCTCGCCCCTTTAGCCCCGCCCCCTCGCCCCTTTAGCCCCGCCCCCTCGCCCCTTTAGCCCCGCCCCCTCGCCCCTTTAGCCCCGCCCCCTCGCCCCTTTAGCCCCGCCCCCTCGCCCCTTTAGCCCCGCCCCCTCGCCCCTTTAGCCCCGCCCCCTCGCCCCTTTAGCCCCGCCCCCTCGCCCCTTTAGCCCCGCCCCCTCGCCCCTTTAGCCCCGCCCCCTCGCCCCTTTAGCCCCGCCCCCTCGCCCCTTTAGCCCCGCCCCCTCGCCCCTTTAGCCCCGCCCCCTCGCCCCTTAAGCCCCGCCCCCTCGCCCCTTTAGCCCCGCCCCCTCGCCCCTTAAGCCCCGCCCCCTCGCCCCTTAAGCCCCGCCCCCTCGCCCCTTAAGCCCCGCCCCCTCGCCCCTTAAGCCCCGCCCCCTCGCCCCTTAAGCCCCGCCCCCTCGCCCCTTAAGCCCCGCCCCCTCGCCCCTTAAGCCCCGCCCCCTCGCCCCTTAAGCCCCGCCCCCTCGCCCCTTAAGCCCCGCCCCCTCGCCCCTTAAGCCCCGCCCCCTCGCCCCTTAAGCCCCGCCCCCTCGCCCCTTAAGCCCCGCCCCCTCGCCCCTTAAGCCCCGCCCCCTCGCCCCTTAAGCCCCGCCCCCTCGCCCCTTAAGCCCCGCCCCCTCGCCCCTTAAGCCCCGCCCCCTCGCCCCTTAAGCCCCGCCCCCTCGCCCCTTAAGCCCCGCCCCCTCGCCCCTTAAGCCCCGCCCCCTCGCCCCTTAAGCCCCGCCCCCTCGCCCCTTAAGCCCCGCCCCCTCGCCCCTTAAGCCCCGCCCCCTCGCCCCTTAAGCCCCGCCCCCTCGCCCCTTAAGCCCCGCCCCCTCGCCCCTTAAGCCCCGCCCCCTCGCCCCTTAAGCCCCGCCCCCTCGCCCCTTAAGCCCCGCCCCCTCGCCCCTTTAGCCCCGCCCCCTCGCCCCTTTAGCCCCGCCCCCTCGCCCCTTTAGCCCCGCCCCCTCGCCCCTTTAGCCCCGCCCCCTCGCCCCTTTAGCCCCGCCCCCTCGCCCCTTAAGCCCCGCCCCCTCGCCCCTTTAGCCCCGCCCCCTCGCCCCTTTAGCCCCGCCCCCTCGCCCCTTAAGCCCCGCCCCCTCGCCCCTTTAGCCCCGCCCCCTCGCCCCTTAAGCCCCGCCCCCTCGCCCCTTTAGCCCCGCCCCCTCGCCCCTTAAGCCCCGCCCCCTCGCCCCTTAAGCCCCGCCCCCTCGCCCCTTAAGCCCCGCCCCCTCGCCCCTTAAGCCCCGCCCCCTCGCCCCTTAAGCCCCGCCCCCTCGCCCCTTAAGCCCCGCCCCCTCGCCCCTTAAGCCCCGCCCCCTCGCCCCTTAAGCCCCGCCCCCTCGCCCCTTAAGCCCCGCCCCCTCGCCCCTTAAGCCCCGCCCCCTCGCCCCTTAAGCCCCGCCCCCTCGCCCCTTAAGCCCCGCCCCCTCGCCCCTTAAGCCCCGCCCCCTCGCCCCTTAAGCCCCGCCCCCTCGCCCCTTAAGCCCCGCCCCCTCGCCCCTTAAGCCCCGCCCCCTCGCCCCTTAAGCCCCGCCCCCTCGCCCCTTAAGCCCCGCCCCCTCGCCCCTTAAGCCCCGCCCCCTCGCCCCTTAAGCCCCGCCCCCTCGCCCCTTAAGCCCCGCCCCCTCGCCCCTTTAGCCCCGCCCCCTCGCCCCTTTAGCCCCGCCCCCTCGCCCCTTTAGCCCCGCCCCCTCGCCCCTTTAGCCCCGCCCCCTCGCCCCTTTAGCCCCGCCCCCTCGCCCCTTTAGCCCCGCCCCCTCGCCCCTTTAGCCCCGCCCCCTCGCCCCTTTAGCCCCGCCCCCTCGCCCCTTTAGCCCCGCCCCCTCGCCCCTTTAGCCCCGCCCCCTCGCCCCTTTAGCCCCGCCCCCTCGCCCCTTTAGCCCCGCCCCCTCGCCCCTTTAGCCCCGCCCCCTCGCCCCTTTAGCCCCGCCCCCTCAATAATAAGTCCAGCCTAAGAAGCAGCCCCACGTCTCGAGCAATTCCAGCGTACGTGCAGCAGAAATTTCAGTTCAAAGCCCGGCCATGTTGCATGTGAATTCTAAGAGCGATTCCAACCCCCGTTCAGGAGCAATTCAGGCCCAAGCCCAGTCAAAATTGCAGCCTCAAATGCAGCCCAAGTCCAGGAGAAATTCCAGCCCAAGTCCAGGGCACACTCCTCCTGCTCTCCAGGAGAACTGCCCGTGCAAATCTAGCCCAGATCCCCAAGCAGGCCCACGTCCCTCCAACGGAAGGAATGACTCTGAACTTAAGCGTGCAGGGACGCCCCCAATCCGAGGGGGCCAGGAGGCGCCACAACACCAAGACCGGCGCCCAGACCAAGAGCGGCAGTGACGCGCAGCAGCACTCCAAGAACAGCGCGAGACCCTCAACGGCGGCGCAACACCCAGAGCGACGCGAGACCCCGAGCGGCAACGAGGCGCATCGACTCCAAGAGCGGCGTGAGACCCACAACGGCGGCGCAACACCCCGAGCGGCAACGAGGCCCACCACAGCACCAAGAGCAACAAGAGACCCCGATCGCCAAGCCAGAGCTCCTTTCGAGGCAGGCCCGCAGTGCTGCAAAGGAAGGAACGCCTCTTACCGTCCGAGTCTGAGGAGAGGCGGAGGCGAGTCCGAGGCGGAGGCGAGTCCGAGGCAGTCCCACACCCCTGCAAAGGAAGGAACGCCTCTCACCGTGTGAGTCCGAGGCGGAGGCGGGTCCGAGGCGGAGGCGGGTCCCTGCAGAGGAAGGAACGCCTCTTACCTGCCGAGTCCGAGGTGAGTCCGACTCAAAGTCCGAGTCCGAGGTGGCGTGAGGCGCGTCGAGTCAGGGCTCCTTCCGAGGCAGGCCCGCGCCCCTGCGAAGGAAGGAACGCCTCTTACCTTCCGAGTCCGAGGCGACTTCGAGGAGAAGGCAAGTCCTAGTCCAAGTCGAGGTGAAGTCTGAGTCTGAGTCCGAAGCAGCAGGACGGCGCGCCGAGCCGGGGCCCCTTTTGAGGTGGGCCAGCGTCCCTGCAAAGGAAGGAATGTGTTCTACCTTCAGAGTCCAGGGACGGCCCAAGTCCGAAGCAGCAAGTAGGTGCCGCGACACCAAGAGCGGCGGGCCAGAACTCCGAGCCGGGGCCCCTTTTGAGGTGGGCCAGCGTCCCTGCAAACAAAGGAATGCCTCTTACCTTCAGAGTCCAGTAACGCCCTGGGCCCCAGGCAGCAAGGAGGCACGCCGAGACCAAGAGCAGCGCCGAGACCGAGAGCAGCAGTGAGTCGCACCACCACACCAACAGCGGTGCAAGACCCAGAGCGGCGGCGAGGCGCGCAGACTCCAAGAGAGGCGTGAAACCCAAAGCACCGCAACAAGAGCGGCACGACACCCAGAGCGGTGGCGATTTCGTGGCTGGCCAGCATCCCTGCAAAGAAGGAAAGCCTCCTACCTTCAGAGTCCAGGGACACCCCAAGTCCCAGGCGGCAAGGAGGCGCCACGAGATCAAGAGCAGCACTGAGACCAAGAGCAGCGGCGAGGCACACCGCGACACCCAGAGCGGTGGCGAGGCGCACCACAAGACAAAGAGGGGCACGAGACCCAGAGCAGCGAGCCGGGGGCCCCTTTCAAGGCACCCCAGCGTCTCTGCAAAGGAAGGAATGCCTCGTACCTTCAGAGCGCGGGGACACCCCAAGTCCCAGGCGGTGAGGAGGCGCCGTGACACCGAGAGCGGCGGGCCAGCGTGCCGAGCCGGGGTCCCTTTCGAGGCGGGCCAGCATTCCTGCAAAAGAAGGAATGGCTCTTACCTTCAGAGTCCAGGGACGCCCCGAGTCCCAGGCGGCACGAGACCAAGAGCGGCACGAGTGTTAAAAATTCTTCCCCAGACAAAGCGGGTTGCTCGAGGTCTGCTATTTATTTAATCAAAACTCAGAGTTGGGCCACCACCTCAGAGAGTGGCCAATGGCCCAAGATCTCACACAGTTTTTAGACCGTTCAATCAATACCCGTTACAAAAGGTCCGAAGTCTTTGTATATTTCCACTTGGCCTTTCAGTCCCCAGAGTTCATCGTTTCCCAAAGACCACCACAATCCCCCATCTCAGCTGCATTCTTCTGTTCCGGTTCCGAGCCTCGGTTCAGTTACAGGGTCTTCTTCGGGTCGCCGTCTCCGTAATCACTCTTCTGCCATTTCTGTCCTGCACAATTCTGAGACAGACTTTGAGATGTACTATTAAGGGTTTACCCTTCACTAATTAATCGCTCTTTGTTGAAACTGTCTCTGCGTGATTAGCTTGACTGGGTTTGAAACCAGCCTTGGGTGGGTCCGTGCAAGGAGCAGGCTGAGAGCAAACATTCTGGGCCTGTCGAGCGGTATTTCTGCACTTTACAACACCCCAAACCTCAGATCTAAACCTGCGCTAGGGACTAGGAAAGATTCCTTTACAGAGATTCGGAAGCGCTGTCCCACCCAGGTCACCAAAACAAGGGATAACCCTCTTCCCACCAACACAACATTAAGAAACAGCATCCACTCGATTGCAGACAGTGCTGTTCAGGGGATCGCTCCACCTCTCGTGCCTGCCGTACGTTGCATCAGCCAAGGCTTCTATCCTCCCCTCACATACATATGGTACGCACGGAATTTCCCAGAACGTTTGTCCATCTTCACTCTAATTCCTGGAACTAACTATCACACTTACGTGGTCACGACAAATGCAGCCTGCGTCTCTCAGGGCCTCCTGTGGGCGTTCTTCCGTGGTCTCTGGCGGTCGCTTAAGAGGTGACTCTCTGTGTCCTTTCCATGAACGCCCAGTCTTCTTTCCATATACGGTTTTGCCACGTCACCGCACTCTGCGTGCGGAATTCCTTAAGCACCTTGTCCTGCTTTCCACTGGCATCTGTTGGCCCGCACTCCCTGAGGATGTGCCCGTCACACCTGACAAAGCTACGTTGTCAGAGTCTTCTTGATCTGTGGACCTTGCATTCTCGCCCGAGGCCCCTGGTAACACGCTCTTGGCATTGGCCCTGTAGAGGAGGGTAAAAACTGGGACACGTATTTATCTACAGCGGTTTCTCTGAGGTGACAAGTTGAAAGGTTTGTGAGTAGTCTCCAGGAGATGGCACCCAAAGCACCCGGGTGATGACCATACCAGACGCACGTAGCAGATTGCTCCTACCACCTCTGTTAGGTCACCCAGCCAAGCAACACCCTTCAGCCAGGCTAATACAGTAACGACCGGCACATTAAGGAACTCGTAGGGCAGAACATCCCACCGTTCTGATCACAACTCTGAGAGCAAAGGGGTTGACATCCTGACCAGCCACCACCAAAATACTACAGTGAACACTTCTCATCAGGCCATTCTAACATGCAGGAATCGGATGATCTGTCACTATCTCAACCCCTCGGGCCCCGCCTGGGGCACAAGACAGGACTGTTGTCATTTAACCCAGCCAGCAACAGAGCTCCGAACGGCCACTCGCTCACCTCCCCCTCCCATACAGGGGCAGGAGAGCCAGAGAAAAAGACGAGAAAGCTCACAAGGTAAGAGAGTAGCAACTTAAAAGTCAAAGAATAAAGTAACAATACTAATAATACTACTGATAACATGCAATAGAAAAGCCCACCACGACTACTTGTACATTTTGAGAAAACTGTGTTAAACACCGGCGTTATCAGCACAAACCCAAAACACAACCTCTTACTGGCTGTCCTTAAGGAATGTAACATTTTAAAAATACCTTGAAAACGCAAATAGCAATAAGGCAGAAGAAATACAGAGAAGATGTAAGGAATGAAGACGTTGAAATAAATTCAAGAAAGGGC
The DNA here is from genome assembly GCA_027574665.1 of Rhynochetos jubatus. Taxonomy (NCBI): domain Eukaryota; kingdom Metazoa; phylum Chordata; class Aves; order Eurypygiformes; family Rhynochetidae; genus Rhynochetos; species Rhynochetos jubatus. Next base: position 3,760,484 of record CM050669.1, read on the forward strand.
GCTGAAGAGAGGGAGAAGTGGAAGGAATTTTAAAAAGAAACCGAGTACAAGAAACAGACCAGAATCACAACATCGAAACAGGGAAACGGATAAGGGACAACATACGACAAAAGTTTGAAAAGTGATTTGATACAAGAAACAGAGGGTTACAGAACAGGGAGACAGCTAGAAAGGACCCTGATAACATGGAACAGGAAGCTAACGGCATGGAAACACAAACTAGAAATCTCTAAATGACCCAAGTACAGGACAGAGAGAGATGGAGGGAAACCAGAAATAATGAATGGGTGAAGAGGCAGAGAGCAGAGTCAGCAGAAAAGAATCAAATGTCAGGGAGCCAGCCAGGCCAGTGACCAGCACAGAAGGAGGCAGAAGCAGAGACCGAGGGCAGGAAAGCAGAGAGAGTGGGGTGTACAGGAGACATGACAGGACTCACCACAGCTCTGAAGAGCAGGAACCCTTTACCACTCCCTCCATCTCTGAGCTTCCCCTGCCCCCTCAACAGCACTGCTTCCCAGGCAGCCCCTTTGTAGCTGGAGCCCCGCCCCGTGCAGGGCCGGCCCCATCCTCAGCCTCACGGGCCACACCTGGGGCTGCCCCAGCCCCAGCTGGAACCCATGAGGAACAGGGGCGATGGCCAAAGCCCCACAGCATATCAACCCTCACCTGAGGGCTGAGACGGTGGCTTTGCAGCAGGAACTCGAGGCTTAATGCAATAAAAGCTGCTGGCTCACAGCAGTCCAGAAGGAGATAACGGTGACAGGCAATGTTGAGAAACACCTCAGCAATTTTTTGGGAGCTTCTGCCTGTCCTGCAAAGCGGCAGGACCAGACTCTCCTGTCTTTGCTGACAGAACTCTACACCAACACCCAGGAGGGCACAGCTGAGCAGCTCTGTCCTTTGCCAGTGACACCCTGGATCCCTGGAGGACAGTTGAGGATGGTCACTGCAATGTCAGTGCAGTGTCGTGCTGCTCCTGGCAGCCCTTTGCAATCCCGACTCTCCCTGGACCTGGGGCCTTTCCCCTTCTCCAGACACTAACCGTAGCCCTCCTGGGCTTGTGCCTCAATCTCGTGTGGACCTGGGCTGAAATTTCTCCTCCACTTGGGCCCAAATTTCTCTCGCTGTTAGGGTGGACTGTCTCTGGGACTTCGACTGGAATTTCTGCTGCACTTGGGCTGGAATTTCGCCTAGAATTGGCCGCAGTTTCTCCTGCACTTGCACAAAATTTGTCCAGGATTTGAGCCCAAATTTGTCCTGGACGTGGGCTGGAATTACTCCTGGATTTAGGAGTGAATTTCTCTTGGCCTTTGGCTTAGTTTTCATTTGGACCTGGGCCTGAATGTGTCCCGTATTTGGACTGGCTTGAGGCCCGCTTCCAGTATAAATTCGAGGCCCAGTCCAATAGAAATTCCAGCCTTGGTCCGGCAGAAATTGGGCCCCAAGTGCAGGAGAAATTCACGCCAAAATCGAGTCGACATTGCAGCCTAAACCCAGCCCGAGGGGAGGAGACATTCGGGCTGAAGGGCCAGGGAAATTCCAGCGCCCCCTCGCCCCTTGAGCCCCGCCCCCTCGCCCCTTGAGCCCCGCCCCCTCGCCCCTTGAGCCCCGCCCCCTCGCCCCTTGAGCCCCGCCCCCTCGCCCCTTGAGCCCCGCCCCCTCGCCCCTTGAGCCCCGCCCCCTCGCCCCTTGAGCCCCGCCCCCTCGCCCCTTGAGCCCCGCCCCCTCGCCCCTTGAGCCCCGCCCCCTCGCCCCTTTAGCCCCGCCCCCTCGCCCCTTTAGCCCCGCCCCCTCGCCCCTTTAGCCCCGCCCCCTCGCCCCTTTAGCCCCGCCCCCTCGCCCCTTTAGCCCCGCCCCCTCGCCCCTTTAGCCCCGCCCCCTCGCCCCTTTAGCCCCGCCCCCTCGCCCCTTTAGCCCCGCCCCCTCGCCCCTTTAGCCCCGCCCCCTCGCCCCTTTAGCCCCGCCCCCTCGCCCCTTTAGCCCCGCCCCCTCGCCCCTTTAGCCCCGCCCCCTCGCCCCTTTAGCCCCGCCCCCTCGCCCCTTTAGCCCCGCCCCCTCGCCCCTTTAGCCCCGCCCCCTCGCCCCTTTAGCCCCGCCCCCTCGCCCCTTTAGCCCCGCCCCCTCGCCCCTTTAGCCCCGCCCCCTCGCCCCTTTAGCCCCGCCCCCTCGCCCCTTTAGCCCCGCCCCCTCGCCCCTTTAGCCCCGCCCCCTCGCCCCTTTAGCCCCGCCCCCTCGCCCCTTTAGCCCCGCCCCCTCGCCCCTTTAGCCCCGCCCCCTCGCCCCTTTAGCCCCGCCCCCTCGCCCCTTTAGCCCCGCCCCCTCGCCCCTTTAGCCCCGCCCCCTCGCCCCTTTAGCCCCGCCCCCTCGCCCCTTTAGCCCCGCCCCCTCGCCCCTTTAGCCCCGCCCCCTCGCCCCTTTAGCCCCGCCCCCTCGCCCCTTTAGCCCCGCCCCCTCGCCCCTTTAGCCCCGCCCCCTCGCCCCTTTAGCCCCGCCCCCTCGCCCCTTTAGCCCCGCCCCCTCGCCCCTTTAGCCCCGCCCCCTCGCCCCTTTAGCCCCGCCCCCTCGCCCCTTTAGCCCCGCCCCCTCGCCCCTTTAGCCCCGCCCCCTCGCCCCTTTAGCCCCGCCCCCTCGCCCCTTTAGCCCCGCCCCCTCGCCCCTTTAGCCCCGCCCCCTCGCCCCTTTAGCCCCGCCCCCTCGCCCCTTTAGCCCCGCCCCCTCGCCCCTTTAGCCCCGCCCCCTCGCCCCTTTAGCCCCGCCCCCTCGCCCCTTTAGCCCCGCCCCCTCGCCCCTTTAGCCCCGCCCCCTCGCCCCTTTAGCCCCGCCCCCTCGCCCCTTTAGCCCCGCCCCCTCGCCCCTTTAGCCCCGCCCCCTCGCCCCTTTAGCCCCGCCCCCTCGCCCCTTTAGCCCCGCCCCCTCGCCCCTTTAGCCCCGCCCCCTCGCCCCTTTAGCCCCGCCCCCTCGCCCCTTTAGCCCCGCCCCCTCGCCCCTTTAGCCCCGCCCCCTCGCCCCTTTAGCCCCGCCCCCTCGCCCCTTTAGCCCCGCCCCCTCGCCCCTTTAGCCCCGCCCCCTCGCCCCTTTAGCCCCGCCCCCTCGCCCCTTTAGCCCCGCCCCCTCGCCCCTTTAGCCCCGCCCCCTCGCCCCTTTAGCCCCGCCCCCTCGCCCCTTTAGCCCCGCCCCCTCGCCCCTTTAGCCCCGCCCCCTCGCCCCTTTAGCCCCGCCCCCTCGCCCCTTTAGCCCCGCCCCCTCGCCCCTTTAGCCCCGCCCCCTCGCCCCTTTAGCCCCGCCCCCTCGCCCCTTTAGCCCCGCCCCCTCGCCCCTTTAGCCCCGCCCCCTCGCCCCTTTAGCCCCGCCCCCTCGCCCCTTTAGCCCCGCCCCCTCGCCCCTTTAGCCCCGCCCCCTCGCCCCTTTAGCCCCGCCCCCTCGCCCCTTTAGCCCCGCCCCCTCGCCCCTTTAGCCCCGCCCCCTCGCCCCTTTAGCCCCGCCCCCTCGCCCCTTTAGCCCCGCCCCCTCGCCCCTTTAGCCCCGCCCCCTCGCCCCTTTAGCCCCGCCCCCTCGCCCCTTTAGCCCCGCCCCCTCGCCCCTTTAGCCCCGCCCCCTCGCCCCTTTAGCCCCGCCCCCTCGCCCCTTTAGCCCCGCCCCCTCGCCCCTTTAGCCCCGCCCCCTCGCCCCTTTAGCCCCGCCCCCTCGCCCCTTTAGCCCCGCCCCCTCGCCCCTTTAGCCCCGCCCCCTCGCCCCTTTAGCCCCGCCCCCTCGCCCCTTTAGCCCCGCCCCCTCGCCCCTTTAGCCCCGCCCCCTCGCCCCTTTAGCCCCGCCCCCTCGCCCCTTTAGCCCCGCCCCCTCGCCCCTTTAGCCCCGCCCCCTCGCCCCTTTAGCCCCGCCCCCTCGCCCCTTTAGCCCCGCCCCCTCGCCCCTTTAGCCCCGCCCCCTCAATAATAAGTCCAGCCTAAGAAGCAGCCCCACGTCTCGAGCAATTCCAGCGTACGTGCAGCAGAAATTTCAGTTCAAAGCCCGGCCATGTTGCATGTGAATTCTAAGAGCGATTCCAACCCCCGTTCAGGAGCAATTCAGGCCCAAGCCCAGTCAAAATTGCAGCCTCAAATGCAGCCCAAGTCCAGGAGAAATTCCAGCCCAAGTCCAGGGCACACTCCTCCTGCTCTCCAGGAGAACTGCCCGTGCAAATCTAGCCCAGATCCCCAAGCAGGCCCACGTCCCTCCAACGGAAGGAATGACTCTGAACTTAAGCGTGCAGGGACGCCCCCAATCCGAGGGGGCCAGGAGGCGCCACAACACCAAGACCGGCGCCCAGACCAAGAGCGGCAGTGACGCGCAGCAGCACTCCAAGAACAGCGCGAGACCCTCAACGGCGGCGCAACACCCAGAGCGACGCGAGACCCCGAGCGGCAACGAGGCGCATCGACTCCAAGAGCGGCGTGAGACCCACAACGGCGGCGCAACACCCCGAGCGGCAACGAGGCCCACCACAGCACCAAGAGCAACAAGAGACCCCGATCGCCAAGCCAGAGCTCCTTTCGAGGCAGGCCCGCAGTGCTGCAAAGGAAGGAACGCCTCTTACCGTCCGAGTCTGAGGAGAGGCGGAGGCGAGTCCGAGGCGGAGGCGAGTCCGAGGCAGTCCCACACCCCTGCAAAGGAAGGAACGCCTCTCACCGTGTGAGTCCGAGGCGGAGGCGGGTCCGAGGCGGAGGCGGGTCCCTGCAGAGGAAGGAACGCCTCTTACCTGCCGAGTCCGAGGTGAGTCCGACTCAAAGTCCGAGTCCGAGGTGGCGTGAGGCGCGTCGAGTCAGGGCTCCTTCCGAGGCAGGCCCGCGCCCCTGCGAAGGAAGGAACGCCTCTTACCTTCCGAGTCCGAGGCGACTTCGAGGAGAAGGCAAGTCCTAGTCCAAGTCGAGGTGAAGTCTGAGTCTGAGTCCGAAGCAGCAGGACGGCGCGCCGAGCCGGGGCCCCTTTTGAGGTGGGCCAGCGTCCCTGCAAAGGAAGGAATGTGTTCTACCTTCAGAGTCCAGGGACGGCCCAAGTCCGAAGCAGCAAGTAGGTGCCGCGACACCAAGAGCGGCGGGCCAGAACTCCGAGCCGGGGCCCCTTTTGAGGTGGGCCAGCGTCCCTGCAAACAAAGGAATGCCTCTTACCTTCAGAGTCCAGTAACGCCCTGGGCCCCAGGCAGCAAGGAGGCACGCCGAGACCAAGAGCAGCGCCGAGACCGAGAGCAGCAGTGAGTCGCACCACCACACCAACAGCGGTGCAAGACCCAGAGCGGCGGCGAGGCGCGCAGACTCCAAGAGAGGCGTGAAACCCAAAGCACCGCAACAAGAGCGGCACGACACCCAGAGCGGTGGCGATTTCGTGGCTGGCCAGCATCCCTGCAAAGAAGGAAAGCCTCCTACCTTCAGAGTCCAGGGACACCCCAAGTCCCAGGCGGCAAGGAGGCGCCACGAGATCAAGAGCAGCACTGAGACCAAGAGCAGCGGCGAGGCACACCGCGACACCCAGAGCGGTGGCGAGGCGCACCACAAGACAAAGAGGGGCACGAGACCCAGAGCAGCGAGCCGGGGGCCCCTTTCAAGGCACCCCAGCGTCTCTGCAAAGGAAGGAATGCCTCGTACCTTCAGAGCGCGGGGACACCCCAAGTCCCAGGCGGTGAGGAGGCGCCGTGACACCGAGAGCGGCGGGCCAGCGTGCCGAGCCGGGGTCCCTTTCGAGGCGGGCCAGCATTCCTGCAAAAGAAGGAATGGCTCTTACCTTCAGAGTCCAGGGACGCCCCGAGTCCCAGGCGGCACGAGACCAAGAGCGGCACGAGTGTTAAAAATTCTTCCCCAGACAAAGCGGGTTGCTCGAGGTCTGCTATTTATTTAATCAAAACTCAGAGTTGGGCCACCACCTCAGAGAGTGGCCAATGGCCCAAGATCTCACACAGTTTTTACACCGTTCAATCAATACCCATTACAAAAGGTCCAAAGTCTTTGTATATTTCCACTCGGCCTTTCAGTCCCCAGTGTTCATCGTTTCCCAAAGACCACCACAATCCCCCATCTCAGCTGCATTCTTCTGTTCCGGTTCCGAGCCTCGGTTCAGTTACAGGGTCTTCTTCGGGTCGCCGTCTCCGTAATCACTCTTCTGCCATTTCTGTCCTGCACAATTCTGAGACAGACTTTGAGATGTACTATTAAGGGTTTACCCTTCACTAATTAATCGCTCTTTGTTGAAACTGTCTCTGCGTGATTAGCTTGACTGGGTTTGAAACCAGCCTTGGGTGGGTCCGTGCAAGGAGCAGGCTGAGAGCAAACATTCTGGGCCTGTCGAGCGGTATTTCTGCACTTTACAACACCCCAAACCTCAGATCTAAACCTGCGCTAGGGACTAGGAAAGATTCCTTTACAGAGATTCGGAAGCGCTGTCCCACCCAGGTCACCAAAACAAGGGATAACCCTCTTCCCACCAACACAACATTAAGAAACAGTATCCACTCGATTGCAGACAGTGCTGTTCAGGGGATCGCTCCACCTCTCGTGCCTGCCGTACGTTGCATCAGCCTCCCCTCGCGTCCATAGGGTACGCGTGGCATTTCCCAGAACGTTTGTCCATCTTCACTCTAATTCCTGGAACTAATTATCATACTTACATGGTCATACTTACTTGAATCGGATGATCTGTCACTATCTCAACCCCTCGGGCCCCACCTGGGGCACAAGACAGGACTGTCGTCATTTAACCCAGCCAGCAACAGAGCTCCGAACGGCCACTCGCTCACCTCCCCCTCCTCTACAGGGGCAGGAGAGCCAGAGAAAGAGACGAGAAAGCTCACAAGGGAAGAGAGTAGCAACTTAAAAGTCAAAGAATAGAGTAACAATACTAATAAAACTACTGATAACATGCAATAGAAAAGCCCACCACGACTACTCGTAGATTTTGGGTTAAACACCGGTGTAATCAGCACAAACCCAAAACACAACCTCTTACTGGCTGTCCTTAAGGAACTTAACACTTTAAAAATACCCTGAAAATGCCAATAGCAATAAGGCAGAAGAAATACAGAGAAGATGTAAGGAATGAAGACGTTGAAATAAATTCAAGAAAGGGCGCTAAAGAGAGGGAGAAGTGGAAGGAATTTTAAAAAGAAACCGAGTACAAGAAACAGACCAGAATCACAACATCGAAACAGGGAAACGGATAAGGGACAACACACGACAAACGTTTGAAAAGTGATTTGATACAAGAAACAGAGGGTTACAGAACAGGGAGACAGCTAGAAAGGACCCTGATAATATGGAACAGGAAGCTAACGGCATGGAAACACAGACTAGAAATCTCTAAATGACCCAAGTACAGGACAGAGAGAGATGGAGGGAAACCAGAAATAATGAATGGGTGAAGAGGCAGAGAGCAGAGTCAGCAGAAAAGAATCAAATGTCAGGGAGCCAGCCAGGCCAGTGACCAGCACAGGAGGAGGCAGAAGCAGAGACCGAGGGCAGGAAAGCAGAGAGAGTGGGGTGGACAGGATACATGACAGGACTCACCACAGCTCTGAAGAGCAGGAACCCTTTACCACTCCCTCCATCTCTGAGCTTCCCCTGCCCCCTCAACAGCACTGCTTCCCAGGCAGCCCCTTTGTAGCTGGAGCCCCGCCCCGTGCAGGGCCGGCCCCATCCTCAGCCTCACGGGCCACACCTGGGGCTGCCCCAGCCCCAGCTGGAACCCATGAGGAACAGGGGCGATGGCCAAAGCCCCACAGCATATCAACCCTCACCTGAGGGCTGAGACGGTGGCTTTGCAGCAGGAACTCGAGGCTTAATGCAATAAAAGCTGCTGGCTCACAGCAGTCCAGAAGGAGATAACGGTGACAGGCAATGTTGAGAAACACCTCAGCAATTTTTTGGGAGCTTCTGCCCGTCCTGCAAAGCAGCAGGACCAGACTCTCCTGTCTTTGCTTACAGAACTCTACACCAACACCCAGGAGGGCACAGCTGAGCAACTCTGTCCATTGCCAGTGACACCCTGGATCCCTGGAGGACAGTTGAAGATGATCAGCGTAAGTTTAAGGGGAAAACTGTTGTCTGGGTGGGAATGGGCTTCTTCACTGTGGGCTCAGTGGGTGGGAAATGCTGCTGCTGCTGAACAACGGGGGATCAACTGATCCCTGAGGACAGGAGAAGACATTACAGCTGTCTTTAATCTCACCTGGTGTTGGACATGTGGGGCCCTTTGGGAGCAGAATCCTGGTGTGGGTAGCAGGGTAGGGAAAAGCAGAGGGACAGGAAGAGGAAAAGGAGAGAGAAAGGGGAGGACAAGGAGCAGCGGAGAGAGACGGGGAACGACAAAATAGCGCCAGGCCGAGCGGAACTCCAGACAACAACCAAATCCTGCCAGGGAGCAGCCAGAGGGATAGAGCGAGGGGAAACATCCCCAGAGAGGATGGGGTAGAGCCAGCAGGGCAGGGCACGGGGAGAGGGAAAACATCAGGGGCAAGAACAGCAGCGGAGCCACCAAGAGAGGAGAAAACACCCCAAACAAGTCAGGAAAAGGAACCGGCCAGCACTGGGCAGCGGGACAGGCATAGAGCAAGGAAAACCAGGCACGAGGCCAGGGACAGAGGGATGGAGCGGCACAGAGAGGGACGGGGACCGGGACACGAGACTGCAGAGAGAGGGGCACAGGGAACTGGGAAGGGTGACAGAGAGAAACAGAGAGGGGTGGGGAGCAGGTCAGAGCTGGAGAAAGGGAAAATCCCACCAGGGAGCTGGCCAGGAGGACGGAGCCGGAGGAGACGAACGGGAAGCAGGGCGGTGGGATGCAGCTGGCAAAACTAACAACAGGCAACGGGCCAGAGGGATGGATGGTCGTAAGGGCCAGGGAGCAGGACAGAGAAACAGAAGGAAAGCACTGAGGAGCAGCAGGAGAGAGGAACGCGGAGATAAAGAAGGAAGGAAAAGGAAGGCTCGAGGGCAGAGAGACAGGAACAGTGTGGGATGTGCAGAGACAAAGAGCAGGGAAAGGAAGAGGACAGAGGGACTGAGGGTGGGGCTGGGGGGGACCAAATGCAGGTGAAGACAAAGAGATGGAGAAGGAAAAAAGATGCTGATGGGCTGCAGGACAGAGAGGGAGGAGAAGAAAGTAGGGCTGGAGCAGGGAAGAGAAGGAGGAGAATGGGGACAGCTGGATACTCCTAGAAAGCAGGAAACAGGCACCAGGACAGAGGGACAAAGGCAGAATAACAGGAGAGGGAGTGGGACAGAAGGACAGTGAGAGGAGGAAAGGGGCAAGGAGCAGGACTGAGAGATGAAGAAAGGAGCAATGGGAGCAGAGGGATGGAGAGAGGAAAATCCAGGTGGGAGGAAGGAGAGAGGGATAGAGGGGAGGGACAGGGAGCAATGGGATCCAGAGAAACACAGGGGGATGAGGAGCAGCACACTGGGATAGATAGAGAGCAAGCGAGAGCAACAGGAACAAGAACAGGGAGACGGAGCCAGAGGAAAAGCAGGGACTGAAAGCTGCGTAGAGAAATGGAATAGGAAAATCAGGGATGGGGAGTAGGACAGGAGTGGAGAGATGACAAGGGACACAAGGATAATGATGGAGGGGTGGAGGGTGGGGAAGGAAGGCCAGGGAGCAGTGAAGCGGGGTGGAGAAAGAAAAAGAGGGATGGGGAGCGGGGCAGAGAAAGGGAAGAAGAAAATGCCGTGATGGGAGCAGGGCAGAGGACAGGAGAGAGAAAAAGAAGCCAAGGGAGGAGACCGAGGAGCAGAGACAGAAAGGTCAGAAACAGCCAGAGGGGGAGAGAAGCCAAGAAAAATGGGGCCGAGGGGCCCTGCAGAGCTGGAGCGAGAACGTGTAGGGCCGGTAAGCAGGACAGAGGGGGAGAGAGGCAGCAGGGGGAAGGAGAGGAAGGACAATGGAGGGACAGAGATGGTGACAGGGTGCAGGACATACAGCCAGGGAGAAAAACAGGATAGGGAAGGGGAGAACAGGATTGAGAAACAAATAAAAGGTCAGATCTGCAGAGACAGGAAAAACTGAGAACTAAAACCCCAGCAAAGGGGGAGAGGATGGAGAGGGAGGGGAAAAAAGGGCCAAGGAGCAGGCGAGAGGAGGAAAGGAAGGGAAAAGGGGAGAGCAGGAAACGACTGGACAGGCAGCGGGACAGAGAAATACAGACAGAAAACACAGGGCCAGGAAGCAGGACAGAGGCACAGTGAGCGGTAATGAGGGGCAGGACAAAGGTGGGGACAGAAGCATCGGGGCAGAAGAACGGGAAGAACAAATAAAGGCAGGAAGAAGCCTGGGGGATGGCAGGAACCCCCCGGTGAGAGACGGGGAAAAGGAGGACACAGAGCAGGACAGAGACCGTCAGAGACAGACGGGGCCAGGGAGCGAGACAGGGCGATGCAGAGAGAAGAAAAAGGGTCAGGGAGGCAGGAGAGTGCAAGAGACAGGCACAAATAAAGAGAAGTGGAGCAGGACAGGGATATTGCCAGTGGGACAGAGATGGAATGAGAAGGAAAAAGGGACGAGGGGCAGAACAAAGGCAAAGAGAACCGAGGTCAGGGAGCAGGACACAGGGGTGGAAGAGGGGAAAAATAGTGACAGGCCGCACAGCAGAGACGGGGAATGAAACACGGCCCAGGGAGCGTCAGAGAACGAGAGAGAGTAAAGGGACAGAGAGCAGGACAGCGCTGGAGGGGAAAGCAACTGCGATGGGCAGTGGGAGAGAGACAAGGAGGGGGAAGGAAAAACACTGTGCAAGACAGAAAGGAAAGAAGGGACAGTGAGCTGGACACGGGGATGGGAGAGGGAATGGGCCAGAGAGAGACAAACAGAAAAGACAGGGAGAGGAAGCAGGGCAGAAGGACAGCAAGGGAAAAAAGGGTCAGGGATCTGGACAGAGATGGAGAAAAAAGCAGCAGGGCCAGAGAAAAAGAGGCAGAAAGAGCAGCAGGGAGGGAGCAGGGCAGAGAGAGCAGCAGCAGGATGGAGATGGAGGGAAAAGTGGGAGAGTCAACAGGACAGAGGCACAGGAATGTGGGCAGGGAGCAGGACTAAGGGATACAGGGAGAAACAATGGGACAGGAAGCGGGACAGAGGGACAGACAAGAGTGATGACCATGGGAGAAAGAGAGAAACCGTGAGAAGGACAGCAGCTTGGGGGGGGGGAAGAGAGAGAGATGAGGAGCCCTGCAGGGAGAGAAAGAACCAAAGGGGCAGGGACCAGCACAAGGGGTCAGAGAGAGCAAGGGATGAATGGAAGGAGGGCAGAGACAGCGAGATACACAGCGAAAAAAACGACAGCCGTGAGCAAGACAACAGGGACAGCGAGAGCAAGAGAAGGATGGAGAGAGCGAGATGGGCTGGCAGGGACACCGAGCAGCATGTACAGGGCAGAGAGGAGCAGAACATGAGGGAACACTTTCTTTCTCCCATGGTCCCCAGCCCTTAAGCCCCGCCCCCAGCTGAAATTAGGGCCAAATTCCATCCAAGTCAAGAAGTCCAGCCTAAAGAGCAGCCCAACTCCTTGAGAAATTCCAACCTACTTGCAGCAAAAATTCCAGTCCAAATCCAGGAGATATGCCACCTGAATTCCAGGAGATCTTCCAGCCCACGTCCAGGAGAAATCCCAGCCCACGTCCAGGAGAAAATAGAGTCTAAATCCAGTCCAAGTCCAGGAGAAATTCAGGCCTAAAATGCAGCCCAAGTCCAGGAGAAATTCAGGTCCAAGAGCAACCAAAATCCAGCCCACGTCCACGAGAAATTCAAGAAGAGGGCCAACATCTGTCCCTCATATCTCTCCTGCGCTGGGGCCTCAGATTCCCACGCCTTTCTACACTCTGCGGAAGAGAAATCCACACACGGCTGGGTCCACCCCAGGCCCCACACCAGATCAACGCTTTATGCCTAAAGAAATGGGGACAGGATCACAGCCTGTGGAGTTTGGGCTTTGAACTGTTGCTGCCTCAAAGTTTTGCACAAAGTCCCTTCACACTATTCCCATCTGGCCCACAGTCAGATCACACCATTCCCCAGCGGGTCCCGACTCTCCATCCATCAGCACAGCAGCTCCAGCAAAGGGTTAACACAGTTCCCGGCACACAGCTGCACACACACGCTCCCCCCACCAGAGACAGAAATGGCTGTGGAGATACACATCTTGCTAGGAAGGTACCTGTTCAAACACTTCTGGAGCCCGGTTCAAGCCTTCCCGTCGCATGTCAGCGCGTCTCAACAGGAGCAGAGCTGAGCCTCCAGGAGGGTTTTCAGCCCAGGCCATGTCGACTGCTCTCTCCTTTCCCAAACTGGGGGGTGTGGAGCTCTGAGTGCCATCCCACTCCAAGGGAGATGCTGGGTGCAGCCCCTGCAGACCAGGAGAAAGCAAGGGTCAGCCATGGAGCCTCCCTCTATTTAGAGAGTCACAAGATAATTGACTTCAGGCCTAAGCAATCTCCCAGCCTGGCCTTAATTGGGGCAGGCTCTTGTTGGCATTCCCAGCTGGTGCTGATCTCCCCAGACTGCCAGAAGGGTCAGGGCTGTCAGGGGATGGATTAGTTCCCCCTCATCCCTAACTGCAATGAGGAAATGTCATGAGGCCCACTGAACTGGGCCTGAATTTCATATGGACTCGGGTCTGAATTTAACCTGGATTCTGGCCCTAATTTCTCCTGGACGTGACTGCCAGTTTGACCTGCACTGGAGCCCTGGTTTCCCCTGGAAGTGACCTCAAATTTGGTCTGCACTGGGGCCTGGATGTCTCCTGCTCTAAGCCACGCCCCTGCCCCCGAAGCCGTGCCCCTGGCCCAAGCCACGCCCCTCACCCCTGAAGCCACGCCCACACCCCCTATGAATGCTGGGGATGGAGCAAAGTCAGTGCAGTGTCGTGCTGCTCCTGGCAGGCCTTTGCAATCCCAACTATCCCTGGACCTGGGGGCTTTCTCGTTCTCCAGACGCTAACCCTAGCCCTAACCCTAAGAATGGCAGGTCGCGGTTTCCGGCCACGCCCCCCCTGCCTTCTGGCTATGACAGCTGCGGCAGGAGCAATGTCAGTGCAGCGTCGTGCTGCTCCTGGCAGGCCTTTGCAATCCCAACTATCCCTGGACCTGGGCGCTTTCTGCTTCTCTGGACGCTGACCCTATAAATGGTGACACCTTTTGGACTACAGTTCCCGACAAGCCTAGGAGAATTAGCGTGTCTTGCCGGTGCCACCGCCAACTGTGCGGCAGTTTCCAGTGTTCCACGAGCAACCAACGTGTCCGAGAGGTGCACGGTTGGATCCGGAGTCCGGAGCGATGGTTATAGTAGTTGCCCAGAGCGAGGGGGTGGCCGTAGTCCTAGAGATGTCCCCGCTTGGTGGCCTTATTTGTTCTCCCCTCGGTGCCGGGAGCTGTAGTCTGGAATGATGTTGTTCCCCGTTGGCCATATTGTTTCCCTGATGCCTGCCGGCAGTTGTAGTCCCAGGATACGGCTCCTCTTGTCGGCCGTGTTGGTTCCCAGCCGCTTGCCGGGAGCTGCAGTGCGGAGGGTGTCCCCGCCGCTCGGCCAGATTCGTTCCCCCGGGAATGCCGGGTGATGTAGTTTGGGGGGGGCCGGGGTGGGGGGGATGTCCCCGCCGCTGGGCCAGATTCGTTCCCCCGGGAATGCCGGGTGATGTAGTTGCGGGGGGACGTCCCCGCCGCTCGGCGATGCTGTTTCCCTGGGCCCGCCGGCAGCCGGGGTTTGGGTTCGGGTTTGAGGACCCTGCAGGACCCAGTTTTGGCTGCAGGACCCGCCTCCGGCCGCGGGGCGGCGGCAGCAGGGAGCGCGCGGCGGGCGGTACGAGCCGGGGCGGCACCGGCGCTGCAGTTCCGCGCTTCGCCCGTCCGGGTGGCCCGGTCGCCGCGCGCGTTGGAGCGGCACCGGCGTCTCTGTCGGGGGGGCGGCAGCACCCCGCGGGCACGGCAGCATCGCGCCGCTGTTACGGGGCACGGGAACACGGAGCGAACAGGAGGGGCGGGCGGCCCGGAAGGCTCCGTGGGCTCGGGGCAGGTGTCCGGGGGGTTAGAATTAGATGATCGTTAAGGTCCCTTCCAGCTGGTGCCAGCACCGAGCCAGGCAAAACACGGCAATGCGCATGCGCGGCCGCCGAGCTGCAGTGCCGGTAACGGGGCCGGTGAGCTCTTTCTCCCCCTTTTTCCTCTCGTTCTACCGTTTCCCTTCCCTAGTCAGCACCACCCGGCACCAATCCCTCAGGCGCACGGCGAGCAGCATTCCTGCTCCCTCCCTGCTCCCCCGGGAGCCGAATTCTGGAATAACCGTTGGTGTTGGCACCCCCCACTCAGGGTTTGGGCAGCTCCTGCTGCCCCCGAGGGAACCAGCGACTCCCACCCAGCTCCCTCCTCCCTGCCGCTCCCACCCGGCACAGAGGCCGTGCCGTGGGCAGGACTCGGGGCCGGGACAGGAACATCAGCCCCTGGCCCGCAGCTAGGGGCTGCTCTGTGCACGCCCGGGATCTCCTTTGCCGTCGGGCCATGCTGAGCGGGAGGGGTTTGAGCTGGACTCAGTTGCCCGGCACATTAACAACAGCCGCTGGGGTTATACAGACAGCAAACCCTTTTTTGTGCCCACACCATCCATCGTCACCCCTATCTGCAAAGCCCCGCACAGTCGCTCAGGGAAAACATGTCTTGGATGATGGAGCCGTGTCGTTCCCCCCGGCTCCAGGACAGGAAGGGAGATGGCAGCAAATCCCGGCCACAGGCACCTCCCTGCCAGGCACTGCCGATACCGACAGCTCGTCCTGTGTCTGCGTAGCAAGACATTCATAGAAACCACTGTGCACCCAACACTGTGCTCTGGTAACGCGTCCGCTGACTGCGCTGCTGCAGCCCACAGCAGAGCTGAAGCTAGGAGGCGGTGAGGAGGAGCCACTGGTGACTTGAGGGGCTCGGTGTTGCTTAGGCCAGGACAAGAAGAAAATCGCTTGATTGGCCACGTTTCCCTCTCTCCCCAGCAGGACCCCTGGAATTGGCCCCAAGTTTGCCCTTCTCCCCAGCAGCACCGCTGGGGCTGGCAGGGCTGTGTGCCACAGTCCTATATAATGGGGAACAAGACAGAGCTGGTGCCAGCGCCCAGGACTGGACCACCACCGAATCACCATGGGAGCCGCTGGACCCTGGGTGGTGACACTCTTTCTCCCCTCTCTATCCACTCTCCACTGCCACCCTGAGTTCCTTTCCCTTTCTCCCCCTGTCCTCCCTCTAAGAATCCTCTACCCGGGTTTATGGTTATTCACCCTGGTTCCCCCAGGGGAGCCTGTCACAATAAAGTTCACTCTTGGTGCACCCCAACCCTGCTTCTGGTTTGGACTCTGCTTGCCAGGGTCCACATTTAATAATATTTATCAGAGTGATACGTTTTTACTGGCATCGCAGACAGGATCCTGGCAAACAGCAGGTGCAGGATGTGTGCGGTCTATACCAGGGGAAGGACGGGCTGGTCTAGCTGCCCCGAGCCCTACACCCCTGAGGGAGAGGGTCTCGAAAGCAAGGGGGCCGGTCTGACATTCCCACACACCTCACACAGCCAGCGGTGATGGAGTCCAGGAGCTGTTGAAAGGTGAAGGGGTGGAGTAGGAAGTGGTGCCGCACAGGAGTTAAGGGAGAAGTTTGCATTTTAAGAGGGACCTCCCTGTGCTGTAATTCGCCCGTCGAGATATGGACAAAACCTCATTTGAGGAATTTTTGGATAAGGCTAAACCCTCTCCCCAAGGTAAACAATGGGCTGAAGACCCCTGGGATGACACCCAGGTTTTAACAGAGAGAATCCTTCTGTTACAAGCTCAGGGAAAGTGTAAACCTGGTGGGGAAAAGCAGTTACATGTGCACTATCAGGGGCTGCAGGACTCGCCGCCCGAGAGAACAGCCGAGCACGAGTTGCTGAGATCACGGCTTTGCAGCAGGAACTCGAGGCTGAACGCAATAAAAGCTGCTGGCTCGCAGAAATCCATAAGGAGATAATGGTGATGGGCAATGCTGAGATACACCTCATAGATTTTTCAGGGGCTTCTGCCCCTCTCGCGAAGTTGAAGCGAAACTAAATACCTTTGCCCCCAAACGTGAGCCTGGGATGGAGGGTGGGTATGGATAAAAAGGCTCACAGAAAGGACGAGGAGACCTGGTGATAACCTGCATTATTGGTCCATTCGGCAAGTCAGCGGGTAAACAGGATGTGCTTGTAGGAGTTGTGTCAGGACTAGTACAAGCAGAGTTTTGCAAAAGCTGATGGTGAAACTACTATTAAAGCTTTAGGATGGTGGTTCAGTGCTCCCAAATCCTGCAGATCCATCTGATAATGGATCTCACTTTACAGCTAGTGCTGTCCAAGGATGGGCAGCACAAGAAGGGGTTAAGTGGATCTTTCACACCACCTACTCTCCCCAAGCCAATGGGATAGTAGAATGAACTAATGGCATGTTAAAAAGGTACTTAAAGCCCAATGAATCAGGGTGGACCATGAGGTGAAGAGAATCCATGAGAAGAGTCAAGGATAGATGGGCAGTATCTGGCTGCCCACGCCTCACTGCCTTCTGTCCAAACCCCCAGCACTGTATCCTGGACCAACAGTAAAGAATAGCCCTATCCCAACCCCAGCCCAGGACAACCAGTGTTAGTGGATGTGCCTGCCCTGGGGGAGGAGACTTCTGTGCTGAAGACACCCTTGAACATGCTGGGGAGGCAATCGATGCCCACGTGTGAGAACACAAGATGAACACACAATGGATACTCCCCTCTTTCTAACCTGGCATGGCTGACTCCAGGGTGAAGCTAGACCAGACTGTCTTGTCTTTGCTTACAGGACTCTACACCAACATCCAGGAGGGCACAGCCAAGTAGCTCTATCCATCACCAGTGACACCCTGGTGATATAAAAAGGCCTGGATTACAGGCCTCAAACAGGCCTGAATCATAGGCCTTGAACCAAAGCTGACTTCAGAGTGAACCTCCCAACCAGCATCATATCAGTATGAAATATGACTATGAGAGTATCTGCTGATCATTAGTGAAAGATGTAGCTTAGATAGAATACAATCATTCATAGGATGAAATATCTGTTTAGGGGCAGACTGTCACGGCCATGCAGACAAATGCCCAGCCTTGTCTGGAAGTATGTGCTCAAAGCCAAACAGATACAGACACCCCTTTGGGCTCTGCCCTGGGCCCTGCCCAGGCCTTGGGTGAAATCTAATGGGGAGGGGGATGCCACATGTTTCCATACGTTTTTTACATCCTTTGTTAAACTGTATAAAAGTAGGACCCTCTCACAGTGAAGTCAGAACCTCACCTACAAGTGGATGTACTGCGTAGGACTTCCCAATTGCTGGGACAGGTTTTCCAATCCTTCACTGTAACAGGGCTCCCCAGCTGATGTACAGGTCTGGATGATGGTAAAGTATTAGGGCAATTGGTGATGTGTCTTTCTTAATCACTATTGTTAACTCTATGGAGTAGTAAGAGGTGCGTTACCTTGCGTATGCTGTCTGCTGGAGCGAGAAGGAGAAAAGCCAGTGCTGGGCAGCAGCCAGAGGGCCAAGGAAAGACAGGATGAACGACAGAGGGACAGGGAGACCAAAGGGATGATGCTGTGCAAGGGAGGGACGGGGAGCAGGACGCTGGGACTGAGGGCCAACGAGAGCAACAGAGAGAGCGACCGAGCTGGAGCACGAGAAAAGTGCTGGAGAAGAGAGCGGGACAGAGCTGAGGCCATAAATAATGGGGCCAGGGAGCAGGACAGAGGGAGAGACATGGAGAGGGGGACAGACAGAGACAGAGAATTGGTGAAAGAAAGGGAACAGTTCAGAGGGTCAGGAGTGAACAAAGAGAGGGGGATGGCAGAACGAGCAATGGGACGGGGTAGAAGGAGGGTGGAGCAGAGAGAACAAGGTACAGGGAAAGGCCAGAGCTGGAGAGAACAACCACAGGCTGGAGGCAGAACAAAGGGAAACACGGACAGGGAGCGAGACCAAGGAACAGAAAAGGAAAAAACAGCCATGGGCAGCTGGAGAGAGGGAGAGAAAGAGCAAGAGAAGCCAGAGGAGAATGAGAGAAGGATGGAGAGAAACATGGGGACATGGACAACACACACACCTGAAGGGTGGAAGGAAAAAGAGAGGGGTGGGGAGTGAGATGGAGGGAGGGAGTGGGATGCAAGGGTAGGGAAAAGCAGAGGGACAGGTAGAGGAAAGGAGAGGACAGGGAACAGGCGAGAGAGACCGGGAACAACAAAATAGCTCTGGGCAGAGCGGAACTACAGAGAATAACCAAATCCTGCCAGGGAGCAGCCAAAGGGATAGAGCAAGGGGAAGCCTTTCCTTTAAAAACCCTCCCCAGTTCCATCCTGTTGCTCATCTCAAGCAAGTAGACTCTTTTCCCAGCAGACTGGTGTGTACAGCCGCTACCATTCATCCAACTATGTGGTCAGCTGCAGTTACCTCCTCAACACAGAACTCCAGAACACCCCTTGGTATTCAACAAAGCTGTTGGCATCGTGCTTCTTTCCCAGGTAGAAACGAGCACATTTAACAGAACTATTTGAAATACGGTGCCCACATACTTAAAGAAACTAACAGGATGCTTAGTGGCTACTAGCCATCCTGGTTTAAGCACTACTGCAACATTGTGTACAAGAAACTTGGAGAGCAGAACAGTATCTTATAACCTGGAATTAAAACTCAACTGACTTCATTAACACAGGTGAAGTTGATCAGGAAGTACATGCTAAATGAGACAGGTCAAGTCCCATGTTTGTCACCCCAACCACATTCCAGGCATTGCATTAGTTCCATTCAGCCAACACCCAGCTCAGACTCAAGTATGAGGCAGTGGCACCCTGGGAGAGGCACTAGAAAAGGCATTTATGAAGAATACAAAGAGGCACTCTGTAGAGATCTTCGTGGCATCTTCCAATTACATTTTTTAGCCATTCTCACGACCTATAACAAGACACCATGTTTCTCCACAAAAAGCATGGAACTGATGGTCCTCTTTGGCTCTGTAAAGAGGAAAAAACCAGAAAGAGACCGAAAAAAGTAGTATTTTATCAGGAAAACTGATGTGCTAGATCAAAACATCTGTCTCATGACAAATACCCTGCAAAGGCAGAGATGAAGTTTCAGCAGATTTGCAACAGGAGGATACTGTGCTCCCTTCTGGCCACCCATTTATCTTCTGAGCACAGAACTTGTATAGACAACGCATGAAGGTTCACAACTCCTGTAATTGGTGCAATTACGTTCATGTCTGGGGAAAAAAAAAAGCATACAAAAGTGTAGGCAACTGTAGCGAGACATTCGTAGAAACCACTGTGTTTCCAACTCTGCTCTGGTAAAGTGCACCTCTGCTGACTGCAGCCCACAGCAGAGATGAAGCTAGGAGGCGGTGAGGAGGAGCCGTTGGTGGTTTCATGCTGTATCTTGGTGTTTGCCTTCCGTGACTGCGGCAAACTGTGTGAGGGGCTTCCCTGCTTGGTGTTGCTTAGCCCAGGACAAGAAGAAAGTCACCTGATTGGCCCCATGTTCGCCCCTCTCCCCAGCAAGACCCCTGGACCGCTGGGATTGGTTGGGCCTGTGACTGGCCCCAAGTTCGCCCCTCTCCCCCACAGGACCCCTGGACCACTGGGATTGGCTGGGCCTGTGTTTGGCCCCAAGTTTGCCCCTCTCCCCAGCAGCACCACTGGGACTGTCTGGGCCGTGTGGCACAGCCCTGTGTAATGGGGAAACGAGATCGAGAGCTGGTGCCGGCACCTAGAAAGATCAGATAAGTTCTTAGGTACTTGACTGCATGTATTTGCAATGTCTAGCCTTTGACCAGCACCCAGGAGAAATAGTGACTACAGGCGAGTTGCTCCCCTGCTAGTCTCAAAGCTACGTTAGCTTGCATTCTTCCTAAAAGCAAGCCCTTCTCCCAATATCTAGTGTTGCATTTTTGCCATGTAACTGACAATAGTTGGTGTTTTACTCTCAGGAAGATGTGTGTGGGAAGGACAAAGAAAAAGCAAAGTAACTTGCAACATGTTTCTCTTCTTTTTTTCTTCATCTCTTGTCTCTGATGCAGTCACCACACCACCAGGCATCTTGTGGTGTTTCTCACAGTAGCCCCCTGTTCCAGCAGACACCCCAAGCTCCAGTGCAATGCAGCACACCCGGGCAGCATCCCAGACTGAACCCCCATCCATGTCTCAAGCAACGGAGATCTGAGGCAGGCCCAACAACGTGTAGCACTTCTAGGGCAGTATACTTGCTGATTGCTTCCTTGACTATTGTTCACAACAACCAGCTAAGACACTGCCAAAGAAACACTCACAGCTGGCATCATGAAAGGAGGGGCCTTAGGGCAGGTTGCTCAAGCTCCTCCTCTTTTCTCATTGACAGACGGCAAGAGTGTGGGGACAAAGAAAGAGTCAATGAAGCAACAGCAGCAGTACTAAAGGAAACAGCTTTCAAAGGAAAAGAGGCTCAAAACCATAAATTGACAGTTATCCCATCCCTTACCCCCAGCCTTGGTCATGGCCTCCAAGAATTATAAATATTAACAAGACAAACCCAGCTTACTTGTTCACAATCCATTTCTATCTCGGCGAGTCCCCACGTTTCACACACCACTGTTCAGGCAAGACAGTGGAACAACAAAGTGTTTCCAGATGCTTAATAGTTTAAGACACAAAGCTGTTCAAACTCTTGGTGTGTTCACTTGACTGCACAGCTCTGCTCTTAGGTCAGGCGTATCATATGAAAGCAGAGACCTCACCGGGAACACAATGATCTGCAAAACAAATGAAAAAGGGACAAGTACTTATTTGTGCTAAAGCCATCTGACTTTCCTATTATACATGCGGAACAGCCTGAGAAACACAAGATATGGTGTTATCTAGCATCCCTGCAATCCTCAGTTCCTGGAAACGCATAAACCTGTGAGAAGACAACCTTCAGGGCAGAGCAATTCCTTAACTCCTGCATCATGGCCTCAAAAGCAGGTTATTACTTGGGGGCCTTTTGTGCAACACTTGCGTATTAAGGTAAAACATGCTGCATGACTAGGAGCTCGCTGGCTTTTGTCAGCCAGGAATTTCTTTCAGCAATTCACTGGCAACAACACTACACCTGTATATTCTGAGACATCTAAATCTTCTATTGCCGCTTCTAATGCGCCAGGTTACAATTTCCGAAAACTCAGGAATTTGGCTTGTGTTTGGATAGCAAGAGCGAAGACTCTTGATTCTTTCTTGCTCTCACCCTGTTTTGCTCCCAGTGAAACTGTATTTCCTCTTCCAACAAGTAAGCAGAAACATGCCCTCCTCAAATAAAGGCATGAGCACCAATGAAAAGGCAAGAACTGGAAACACTTCAAACTGACAAGCAGACTTTAAAACCCCAAACTCCTGGCTATCATCAAGTCTTTGGAATGGCCAGCATTTGGGAGCATGTGCTTTTTCAAAGTACTCCCAGACAAACCTGTTGGGTTTACTGCAAGAGTCACGAGATAAAGCTCAGTGGCTTCTACTG
The DNA here is from genome assembly GCA_027574665.1 of Rhynochetos jubatus. Taxonomy (NCBI): domain Eukaryota; kingdom Metazoa; phylum Chordata; class Aves; order Eurypygiformes; family Rhynochetidae; genus Rhynochetos; species Rhynochetos jubatus. The sequence continues at coordinate 3,782,013 of CM050669.1, forward strand.
CAGAGGACAGCAGTGCAGGTGATGGGAACAGCACGTGCCCTCTGTAGAACATCAAAGCAGTCTGAAGGGTGAAATGAAGTGCTGCAACTCCATGCCAATCAAATTGGCGTGGCCAAGAACAACAACAACCCACCAGGCATTGTGATAACATAACAAAGGCTCCATTCCCAGGGTCCCAGGAGGCAGCACCAATTAATTAACGAATCTCTTCTTAACTGTCACCTTTTTACCCTGAGGAGAAAAGCAAACTGTTCCAAAACATCAAAAATCAAGACTCGCCAACGGTACCCACCTTCTTGCCCTCAAAATGTGTCCCACTCTGAACTAGCTGTCTTGTTTAAACAATGACCTAATCATCCCTCCAACATTTCCCATCAGGATCAGAACAAATCAGACTACCTCAAAGGCAATTAACAGGTCAGGGACAAGCACAGCTGGAGGAGAGCAAAACAATCTGGTACAGAAGAGGAAGATACTACCTTATCCTTCATCCTCCCCTGGGGACAATCGAGACTGCAGAATTGCTGGTTTGGGAACTGCAAAACTCTCCTTTGAGCCACTAAAAATCAAGCATGACATGGCCAGGGAAGAGATGTTTTGGGGAACAACCTTGTATCTGTGCAGCAGGATAATGATCCTGCTTTTAATTTTTAAAATCATTTCAGCTCTTCTCTGCTGCTTGCTACCTATAAGAATTCATAGTAGGTTAGGAAAGGAGGAAACAAATCATCCAGCTGAAACTGTAACACTCCAGGAGAACATGGAGCAGCAAAAACACCCTTGTATTCAAGCCTCACAGCAAGGACAGTCCCCAAAACATGCACCCCACACCCCAACTCAAGAAGAGGGAGTGCAGTGTGCCACATCATGCAGTTCCAACCCCCCTGCCATGGGCAGGGACACCTTCCATAGACCAGGTTGCCCCAAGCCTCATCCAGTCTGGCCTTGGACACTTCCAGGGATGGGGCATCCACAGCTTCTCTGGGCAACCTCTCCCAGTTCCTCCCCACCCCCTCCGGGAAGAACTTCTTCCTGATATCTAATCTAAACCTCCCCACTTTCAATTTAATCCCGCAAAGATGCAAATGTATGTCTCAGATGGATCTAATCTATTGAGTCCTGCTCTTGGCAGCCCAAGATCTCAATAAATTTAGACAATATTTATGAAATTAGGGGAGCTCATTATGGTTTTTGATGGGGCAATCTAAGATGTCAACGGAATGAGGACTGCTGTACTAGGCACAGTACAGGGACAGAGTAGAAGTATGCCTACCCCTAAAGAGTTTATTCTGCACTAACAACTGTTCTGCATGAGACAAGATACCAATTCTTTCTCCCAGATGATTGCAGAGTGATCTTAGAAAAACAATCTTTCCTTATTATGGACAAAAATCTTCATGGTATTAAATATAAATGAAATCTCATCACACACAGGTATGTTGGAGCATCCTCCTCCACCCTTCCTAGTGATGCACCAGGAGAGAACCTATAAGCTGCAACACAAAGCTTTTAATTACCTGAGGCTGGGACGATAGACATGATTCTATTTTTTTCCCACAAATAAGAAACCCACAAGCCTCCTCCACAGACATGGATGGGATTTACCATCACATGGAGTCCAAAGTAACTGGTAATCAGGCAAGGATCCTTCAAGTCTTACAAGCCCAGTTTGAAAACTATGCAGCAAAAGCTAAGGGACAGAAAGGCATCTCCTTCTGCAGCGAGCCAGAATCATTCAACTGTGATTACCCACTGCTGCGGCTGCAGGAGAAGCATTTGCAATATACAGAGTACTACAGCTCTTATTTCTAGATGGTCAATGCTGTATTTCTGGGGATGACTGACATGGGAACAGTTTTGAAGTCTAAGAGGGAAACCAAACAATTTAGTTTCGAGTTACAAGAGACCTGTGCAAAGGTGCTGGCCAAGAAGCTGAGCAACTTTTCTCTTTCAGCAGCTTGTCTATGAGAAAATCCTTTTCTCCTCCTTTAGTTCGAGTACCTGACAAATTTATGGTAATTGCACATTTATGGAAAGCATTCTGCTTTTGGGAATTGTTTACAAGGAATTAGCCTATAAAGGAATCGCTACTAGGAAACAACTGATGGGCGTGGAGGATGCAAACACTCTCCTGTTACAGAAATACTGCATTCCAAGAAAGGTAAAACGTCCTGCCAGGTAAGATCTGTGGCCACCGTTTTGTCATCACTGAAGTAGGTGATACCATAAGCTTCATTTAATTAAGCCCATTTATTTCAAGTTCATTCCCAGCATTGTGTCACCCTCACGTTGTCAACAGGTGGAGTTTTAAGCTACAACTGACCTTGTCACAAGCCTTGAGCCAGTACCTGAAGGATTACACAGTTTCTCTAAAGATTTTGATAATTTCTGCTGGAAGCCTGATGCGAACAGATCCTCTGTCACTGGAGGCTTCAAATACTTCCTGGTTTAAGGCAAAACAAAGCTGAATTTTCACCTGTGGAATTTGTGGGTGAAACTCAGCAACAGGAGAAAGCTTGAATGGAAAAGATGAAAACACAGATTTCAAACTTCAGAAAGATCTAGGTTGGAAGAGACTCCTGGATATCAGCTAGTTCAACCGCCTGTTTTAAACAAGGCTCACTTCAAAATGAGACCAGGATGCTCAATGTCTTTTATGCAGGCTGGTTCAATCAACCCTCTCTATTTCTATGCCATAGAATTCCAAGTAATGTCCAGCTGAGACTGTTACACTTACTGGGGTGAACTGGCAACCCAGAGAAAAATCACCTTACAGCTATACCACACCACTAGTGACGGCTGCAGAGCAAGAACCAGTTCTTTGCTTTCTCCCAAAAAGGGTGTCAGTCTTTCCTGTTACGAAACTTCAGGTAAGAAAAGCATCTTGCTTCCCCAGATACAGTCAGTTTTCCTGACTTACAACCTTACAGACAGCTTTCCCTTCTTAAGATAAGGATACATTTGATATACGCTGGCTGTGATTTGATACAAGGCCTGTGATATGTGGGTCCTGGGTTAGTCTCTCTGAATGTTTTCAACCTCGTGCTGTATTATTATTATCCCATCTTCTGCTGCAACTCCTGCCATACACCACCAAGTCAACCAGAAAATGGCTCTAGGTTATGACTGTTGGCAATGCTTATTAAGCATTGTTATTATCACACTTTTCCTGTCACCTTCTCCTCCAAACTCCTTCTATTATCCTAATTTCCCAAATATAGGACTCAAGCTGCTTAACAACTCCTGTTGGCCTTTTCTTATTACTCACACAGCAGAAAATTTCTTTATGAGATGTATTGCCATGAACCTAGATAGGAAAGATATTTACCAGTTCTTACAGTCACGGGGTAGGAGATGGTCCAGCTGGCAGTGGTACCCGAAGTCCATCTAAGCTCCAAGTGACCCCAGCTCCCTGCTGCTAGGCTGGATACACCGCAAACAAGCTGAGCGCAGGCTCCAGAGTGGTGCAGACACCTGCTTTGCAATCCAGACTCACTGCAAACTCGGACAGTTCCGGCTTTCTTGATATAGCTACGGCTCCACCCCACACACTGCCACCATTCCTGCGGGCCAACCCCACAGCTAATAAGGAAACGGGACGATACCTTTGCAGTGAGTCACACACTGCCTAAAAAAAAGCAGAACTAAAAGAATAGAGAGTACTAGCAATTCCTTTCTGCAAAACACAGCGAGAGAGGCAGAAATCACGCATGATAGGTAAGTGACAGAAAACAGTGGAGAAGAGAGTCTTAGTCTGAGGTTGGTCAGCATTCCTACCTGTGGGACAGCTGCATTCCTAATCCTACTGATTCTCAGCTAGGCACTCAGCTCAGAGGGACACAGCATTTGGGCAGCAGGCTATTTTTGTCTCACTGCAGGTGACAAGTGGAAAAGAAGACGTGGTTTTGTAGTCCTGGGATCATGCTGCAGATAGAAGCCAGATCTGCTCTCAGTAGCTTCTTTTCACAAGCTTTCCTGCACCCCGAGAAGCACGAAAGCTCTCAAAGGTAACAGGGAACGTTCAGGAAGGAGTTCAGGTTATTACATCACTGAGGTCTGCAGGACAGCTATGTCTGCCACTCAACCTCCTACTCCAAGAAATACAGACACAAGTATTCTATGAAACACGGTACACTTAAGGATACTCTGAAGAAAATCTAGACCACCCATCCTCTCCCATTCCTTAAAAGGCATCATATTTAAAATCTACCACACCTCACTCAGTGAATCTTCATTTGGGATCTCCCTGGGCCTGGCTAATACCGCAGGCATCAGCAATACTGGATCCCTACATCAAAACAAGATAAAACCATGGAATTAATACACACATCACTGAATTTCTCCACCTACTGCACAATGAGAAATACATGCACAGAGTACATCAGACTTAGGCCTTTGTCCACAGCAGAGTTAAACAAATCATTATTTGCCAGATTCAGTGCAACTTCTTCCTTTCTTTCAGTTTTCATTTTTCTTTTTACATGAAGACAGGCAAAAAAAGCCCTCTGCTTTTTGCATTCGAGTCAATTTTATTCTTCCCCTTGTAATAACATGGTGTAACAAAGCTTTCATTACCCTTCCCCCCCGCTCTTTCCTTCTCTCCCAAATGAGTTCAGAGATGTCCAGCAGCAACACCTTAAATCTGACTGCAAGGTCTTTGAGGTAGTCCAGCCTGCACAGCTGGAAAAGCACCTACCCCTGTGTCACCAAGAAAGCAGATGCACCTTCAGATTTCACACACTGAATTTCCTGTATTTTTATCTCTTCTCTTCCCTTTACACAATTCCCTCCCCATATCTTATCTAACTTACAGAAATCACACACACTAAGTGCCAAGGTTTAAGCAGAAGCAGTAATGTTGTGTTAAAGCTGCTCTGTGTTCATTTGTCAAATACCATAAACATCAGTTCCTCCCTATAGCATCTTAGAGAAGGTCTTTAAGGAGTTGTTGTTCTGGAGTTTACACAGCTCACAGTTCTACGAGCAGTGGAACTAGCTACTACATCTGCATAAGTGCCATTATTTTTTGGCTAGACACGCCACAGACAGAAGTCCTTTCCAGCTGCAACTTCTGCAAAACAGTAAAGCACGGTGGACAGCCCCAGCCAGGGCTGTAACGCTGCCGTAGCTCCTGGAAGCGAGGCTAGCCCTTTTCCTAGCTGGCTCCACTCTGCAGCAGTCGGTATAAGCCAAGAACAGCAGGCTGCTTGGGGGTTCTGCTGATTCAGTACCCTTGGAGAGGCCTGGGCAGAGTCCAGTGCATTGCAGATTTCAGAGAACCGAAAGCCACATGTAAGCTCCTGTGACTCATTAACCAAGTAATGCACAAGCATTAGCCATAGATCATAAACCCAGAGTCACAGCTATCAGTACCCTGTGTCTACTCTAGTGTGTCAGCCCAAGAAAACAAAAACCTGTGGGTTTATAGCCAAGATGGGCCTGGGAAAGACAAGTTTATGCAACCCAAGAAATTCCTGACCTGTCCCCCCAGTTCAGTCTGCTCACAGAAGACACTGCCAGGCTGACTCATAGCAGGGATTTTACTGACCCAGCAGTCCTGTCCTTCCTGGCTTGCTCAGCTCAGGATCCTCCTTTAACAGGACTTTGAGGGATCTTTATAGAATCTCCTTCAGGACACGCCTCTCTCTCTTTTTTACAAGGCCAGACCCACCCATTTGTACATCTTTGCCTCAAAGCAGTAGGCCAAGTGTCAAACAGGGTCTGCTGCCTGCACAGCTTCTCCCCTTGTCTGAGCCGCATCAGGGAAATTTCCATTTCGATGCCCCCGACTGCTCCATCAGCCACTCACCACAGCAGCCAAAACTCCAGAAGAGGCCTGTGCACCACTGCCTGAAGCTGTCACCATCCTCTGTGCTGAGAGACGCTCACCACGCTCCAAAGCCTGCAGGGAGATGTGATCATAAGGTTTATTATCAGCATGTTATCTGGCCTTCCCATCTGCCCATGGAGATGAGATACATGTTGTGATACCAAAGCTGGTGAAAGGGCAATAGGATGCCTGCAACACAACTACGGCAATCCAGGTGCTCCCCAGAAGCACATTCCTCCCCATGTTTCCTCTGCCCAAGGTTCCCTGTACTGAAACAGGGCCACATTGCTCCAGCATCTAGCTTCATCCTGGCCTCTGAGGTGAATAAAGCTGCATTTAGCAAAAACTTGACGTGGGCTGTCTCTAGGTGCACAAGAGAAGAGACTGTCATCCCTTCTAAGATGCATTTTGATTAATCATGAGTGCACTGCAATATTCTAGACCAGGTAAGAGTCTTGCATCTTAGCTGCTTCCCTTGCAAAGGGGTGTAACAGTAAACCCCCGTTGCCAGGGGAGAACATCTACAGGGAGGCTCAAGTGAGAAAGACTCAAGCTCCATCTTCAACAGTATACAAGTAGTTTAATTCCTCTTACCAAAGCCTTCTCTTGTCCACTGGGTGAAGGATTCTGATTTCAGGGAGCAGATTGCTTCAGACAGGCTGGGCAAAGTTTGGATGCCTGGTCCCTGCTTCTACAATACATTCAAATGCAAACAGAAAAAAAGACATAAATCTGAAGGCTCAAAACAGAGCCCCACAGTTGTATAAGCCCCTTCAGCTGAGCCTCTCTTTGGAAACAAAACAATGGCTCACGTGTTAGCAACTTCTCTCCATTTGCATTAAGAGATGGTCTGTACCAGTTACTGGAAGATTGCTGGTATTCTACCTTCAAAATACAAGGAAACACAGACTTGCCTACCAAATGGACTAGCAAGTTTCACATGTGCTCAAAATGAGATCCAGACATACAAGGAAATCTGCTGAGAAGATGTCCTCTCTGTCCAGCTGCAGGGAACAAGTAAGTTACTGTTTCCAGAGGAGATTTTCCTTCCCTACTCCGGATCAAACTCCCTCCCTAAGGCCTATACGTAGTTCTGTCTGCCTAGGTGAATGTTTTGTCAGCCTTTTTGAGCAAGAAGAACGTTAAAAAGCCAAACAAAATTAATTTTGGAGAATCCCAATCTGGAGTCAAAGGGACAAAGGAACAAGCATCCCTAGTGTCACTGCCCCCTAATCAGTGGAGTTGCCCAAGCAGTGACTTCAGCCTCATGTCACTGCTCCAACGTCACTCACCCCTCAAGTAGCTGGGTTTTTTTGTGCCTCAGCTTTCTGAAGCTACTTGAAATGGGTCAGTTAACTTTCTCCTCGGGAACAAAACACAGCGTGAGATGACAAGACAGAAACGTGGCACTAGACCTGCATCCTTGGGTCAGGTACAGCAGGCAGCAAGTAGGAAGGAAGGGAAAAGAAGCCTCATTATTGAAGAATCCTTTCCCCCTCCTACCCTCTTTGGAATTTAGGCTGAGTAGGTCATCTCACAGAGCCCAGAGCCAACTGTTTCGCAGGGCACATGGCTTTGCTCCTGTCATTAGGCCTGAAGCAGAGTCCTAGATACAATATCACCCACAAGATACGATTCTGTGTTCAACTGCAAGTCCTCCAAAGAGCAGAAGAGCTGCAGCCGCTCACTGGGACCATCAGTGTTAGAGGGTTAAGGCCCAATATAAAACCCCCTACAGCTTCCTGCAAATGGAAAAACGTGCAAGAAATAACCCTTCTCAGCTCTGGTCTACTAAACAAAACAGCAACTCACAGCACTTCAAAGTTATAAAGCCAATAACAACCACCTTCACCCTCAGTAGGTGGAAACTCCAAAACACGCTGGCATATACACAGCTAATAAAACATCAAGGCTGTTCAGATGAGGGGTAGGATACCCTCAGATTAATACATTTTGTATCAGAGATATGAAAGGTAAGTATGGACAATCCTATCTTCAAAATACAACAAAAACTTCCACCATTTGCCCCACCTGCTCTGCTGAGATGCCCCTGAAAGGTGCCAGGGGAAATAACACCAAACCCTGAGCCCCGCCTATGCTCAGTATAGCAGGAGGGGGGCAGCTGCCAGCTCCTTGCAAAGAACTAAGCATTCAGCTTCCATGTTCCGCTGTGTAAATGCTAGACACGATGAACCAGAGCGGCTAATCCCACACGAATTCAGTTACCTTGTCTCCCATCAAACAACGCACTCCGCAGAATCGCTCAGGCTGTTAAGTGCCAACCTCAGCTTTCCCAGCACAGCTGCAGCACAGTCAGACAGCGTGAGCACGCAGCCGCTTTTTGGGTGTTATTACCGTACAGGATCCCTCAAAAGCCAGACGGTATCCCCAGCTCCAGTGTGCATATGTATATGAAGGGCTTGAAGGGAGGGGGCTGAAGAGGAGGAGAGACAAGGAAAAGGACCTTTTACCCCAATGCAACAGAAGCAAGGGCAGTTACTGTAACCTTCTCCTACAAGACTTTCCAGACCTCTGGAAGCTTACCTGTTTGCACAGACCCAGAGCACCACCACCTCCCACTGCCCCACGCAGGCAGGCAGAACAGCTGGCAGGGGGGAAAGGCAGGCAGACACACACAGCGTATCTGCAGGTGCAAGGGCAAGCACGGCCGGACTGCACTTACCTGAAGAGGCAGAGGTGATCAGAAAGGCTGCTGGGGGGGGTCTCGGGGAGGTCTCACCAGCAAAGGAGCTGCAAATCGCAGAGGCAGATCCCTGATCCACTCGGATCCCTGTGACTGCCAAGACAAAGGCAGGCTCAGGCCTGAACAAGCCCAGACAAGCCCAGATAAAGCCTCTTCCTAAGCCTGCCCCGTCAAGAGGAGCCAGCCCTCCGGATGTCAGAGCTGGGTACCACTGACAGTCCCCCGTGGGCTGGAGAGAGGTCTGCACACGCCAGTCTGTGCCAACACTGGACCTCATCTCTTCCAGAGCCATATCACTGACCTCAGCAAAGCTGGAATACACTGAACAGCAGCATTTCAACTTCAGCACACTTGTGCTGAATGGAATCCGTTTCACTGAAGGAAACCCACATTAGGAAGAATTTCTCCAGGATTCTTCCTGGCAAAGGAACGTAACCCACAACTTCGCAGTAACATCAGAGGCTCCAGTAATTGGAAAAGCAGTAAACTGGCAAGGGAGACATACTGCAGCAAGGACATCAGCAATGCATCAGTGCGGGACCCTGCGTTTGAAATGCCCACGGTCCAACCCATCTGTCGGGGTCCAAAGCTTTCTTCCTGCCAGCCCATGCAGCTCAAGTCCACCCACCCCAAATATGTTCTTCCCCCCTCCGCTCCCCCAGTTTTGATACAAATGGTAGGGTTGTGGAGGGAGGCTACGGCACCTCATTCAATCTCCAGAGAAGCACTTACTGTGCACACAGCTAATTAATAACGAGACCTTCAGAGACAGAACTGCAGCAGCCTCCTCACCACTCACACAATGCAGATCTTTCTCCTTTGTATCAGTGAGCATTCACATTTACTTTCCTTAATAAAGCTGCAGGGTCAGCTATGATCTGAACATTAATTTAACTCACATCATCTTCAGAGTTATCCTAAATCACAGTATCATGCACTAGTTAAAAACTTGTGTGGTACAGATACCAGCAGCAGGTCTTAATGCCAGATGAGAAAGAGAAATATATAAGCACAGAAAAATTACCTACCATCTTCACTGAGCGTCAGCTTGCCAGTCTCCACCCTGCTGCCAAGACATCATGACCCCAAGCTCCTATTTCACCTACCAAGGGTAAAAGAGTATTCACAAATAACGTGAAGGAGAACAGCAGTCTCTGTGTCTCCCTGAAGGTCCCATCTACTCCCCATCCATTCCAGTGCCACCCACTCCACTGTACCACTAAGGAGGCAGATTTATGAACACGTATGCAAACAGTCACAAGTCACTAATATGCGACTTCTCCCCCCTCAAAACACATCACTTTAACATACAGATGGCAAAATTCTTGGTAAACAGGGAAAAAATTCAGGCTTTCCCCAAAGTATGTGTTTCTTGATCTCCTTTGCAAGGGCAGATAAGCAGAGGACTTTGTAGCTATCCACTCCTAATGAACAGAGGATCCAATTACCTTAATTGCAGCAAAGTGGCCTGTTAACAATGAACAGAAACACTGTTGTACCACACCAGGTACTGCCTTCACAGTTGTGTTCATTACAAAAATAATTGGTGCCAGCTCATCAGGCCCTCTTACCTTATAGCACAAGCATTTCCCAGAGACCAAGTAAAACATGACTGGAACAGCCCAAGGTCTTCATACCAACCTGACAAACCTCAACAACCTGTTTTACATCTTCCATTGCATAAATAACTTGGTTCACATCTGGGCTGGGAAACTTGAGCAGCATCTAACTGCAGTGTCGTGTGTTTGAACAAGGGAACGCTTACTCACACTAAGCTGAGGGCACACCACGCTCCAGCAGAGCTGGATTAACTGTCCATGTGTACAAACTCACAGCCTATGTTAACAGGGGTTAACACAACAAATAACAGCTCAAACGGAGGGAGCATTAACCTCAATCAGCTACCTCTCATATGCAATGGTCTAAGAGTAGGAAGGCACATCTCACCTACCAACTCAGCCTGAGATAACGTGACCAGGTTCTAAGCAGGTCATTACTCCCCTCTGGCAGTTAGCTCCATGCTGAGGTTTGCACTTGCAGCAACTAGATGGGCAAGGGCTGAGACACACTGGCCACCTGGAACTTGAACATAAGCATTAGAGAAGTTCTCAGGCTGCTAGAGGAGCACAAAGTGCCATGGACTCACCAACCTGAAAACTCAGATACAGGTCCAGCTCTCTGCAGCTCCTTTCTTCCCAGCCTGTCTTCTGGCAGGACTGCTGCAGACATACATGCCTGCACACGCATACTTTGTAGAGGCTAATTACAGCTAATGAGAGGGGGACCAGGTCTCTTTAGTTGCATAGGTGTAAACAGAGCAGAGTGAACAGTGAGCTACTGCTCAGGCTGCTGGATTATTGATGCTCCCACTCGTTTTGCAAACCTGAGTTACCACTTTCACAGCCACAAGAAAGACCCAGGTCTTTATAATCCTGAATCTAGTTCCTGTAGTATATGGATCGTACTTTAGCTGTCACATTCTGCAAATACACCTGTCAGTGCTGGGTTTGCCTGCTACTTCAGGTTTAAGGAGAGAGAGACAGAGAGAGAGAGAGGGAGTAACTGGAAAGGCTGCTGAAGATCTGGGAACAAGAGCAGAAAAGCCTTGATGGGACACGAGTGTACACAGAACTCAGTGAGCGTTTCCAAGTCCCTGCGTGGCTGACAGGTTGTCAGGGATCCTATATGGCCCAGGCTGCTGGCAGCAGTCTGTCTACGGTTATATCACATCACAGTTGGCAAACAGAGGTGCTGGGTTTGAAAAGTAATCAGTGAAGATGGTGCAGGGATTAAAATAAAAAAGACGTATCAATGGGCACTTCTGAGGATATGTGAAGGCATATTTTGCCCAAGAATGGAGAAATACCTTGAGAAAAGACTGCCTCACAGCTAATATACAAGCTATCCCTGCATTCCACATGTTAATTACCCTCCTCCATCAGTGCACAGCAACTCAGGTCCAGTTCTGTTTCCTGTGCTGCCTCTGTCTAAGCAGCCAAAACCCCGCTTAGACATCACCAAAAGCACCATGTCCCAGAAGTTCCTGGTCTCCAGGGATTCTGGCAAATTTTCTCCCGACCCATGCTGTGGGTACAACAGCCAATGAACGTGTCCCCTTTTTGCAGGAACAGGAAACAGGCGGAACAACTAGCATAAGGAACTGTACTAATTCTAGCACAGAGCAAGGGATGATGTTCCAGGCAATTGAGCGCTTCCAGTGACGACAAACATCTGACGGCTCCAATTGAAGTCCCTTATTCACTCTGACAGTCTGGCCTTGCTCAGACATGTACCAGTTGCAAGAACAGGATTTTTCTCTCTGAAAAATACTCTTGCTTCCTCATGATCAGATAGAAACTGAAGCAACAACAACCACCCTCCCGATCTCTGTGCTGCACAGGAGATGGCAACCAGCAACAACTGCCAGGTGCACCTCAACACACAAACACGGTTTGCAACTGCCATTAGAAAGGACTTGTACCGCTGACAGGCAAAAGCCAGAAGTTGAGACACTTTGACATACTCTTCTGCAATGCAAAAACCTGTCCCTGTAGCCTCAGAAAAAGCATGCTGCAGGGGTCATCGCAGTCTCACTACTCCTCTAAGCAGCAGACACCTCTTCAAACTGCCATTAATCTCCTGGACTGGGTCACTCATTCCCAGTGTCACACCCACACACAAGAGCAGGGCCTGGACCGCACAGGGATTCTGTGTATTAGTTGATGGAACAAATAGAGCAGCAAGCTGGAGATAGAGCTTCAGATAAAAAGGGCAAAAAGACAAAAGACAAACTTTTGTACCAAGGTCATAAGAACAAAGACACACAAGAGCCTTAAGCCATTCAGTCCGCACCCTTGGGCTGCGCTAGGGGTAGCTGCCGTTCCCCTAGTTCATCCACCAGCATTTCACCTACCTCCCTCAGAAAAGCAGGGTCTCCATCAATCTCTTGCAGGGCTTTGTCTCTTAAAGAGAGAAGATGCCTCCAAATTCACTCACGCAACTAACCTCTCCAAGGGCAGGGACCAAACTTCAGCATTTGCTCCATCAGGAATGCAGTAGGGACTGAACTAAGAACAGTACCTGTGGCGAGGGACACAGCTTGCCAGTAGAAGTAGCTGGTGCAATTACAGGTAGCAAATCCCTGCTGCTCCAAGCTTTCATCATTAAGCAGCAAGAGAAGTGCCTCCTTTCTTGATAGGGGGGGCAGGGGGGGGGAAGAGAGAAGGTGTTTTTAATGACCCCAAGGGTGCAAGAGCAAAGAGCAGCTGAAGGCTGCATGACTCTGGCTTGGTGGGCTTCTGCCTCCCTCTGCCGGGAGCCAGGCAGGCAGCAGACCCAGCTGAGGGGCCACCTCGTCCTGGGAGCAAGCCCCGTTAAGATAACACGTTAACTTAGAGACACAAATTGAAAAACCTTACCACACCCTCTCGCAACTCCTTCCAGAGCCAGGTGGCCAAATTCTGCTTGGCTAGCAGGTTGCACTGCCAAGAAGTCCAGCTTGGAAGCCGTCCCCTTTAAGAGGCACACCTCCTCTGAGTCCTTGGCAGACCATGGCCAGCAGCCCTGCTCACGGCCCATAGATCAGTGGGGTCTTCTTCCGCTCCTGGGTTGCTGCTTTGGGTGTAATTCTCCTAAAAGGGGCAAAACAGATCATCTGACAGGGCAGCTTGCAGTGTTCCTCTGCAGCAACAGTACCTTTCTTGGGAGGCAAAAAAAGGCTGTTACCAATTGAAGCACTTTAACCCCTAGTAGATAAGATGCATGAACTGCCCTCAACCTTACCGTTTGCCTTAGGGTACAGTCCGGATACCTTGTGCCTGCTTCAGCAACAATAATCCAAGGATCACCTGCACTGCATCAGCAGTTCGCTGTTTCTTTGGTCTACACGGCGTTTCCATCAACACTGCCGCTACAGAATGCGCTACAGCTGTCACTTTAGTCCCCAGAACATCACAGCATCCTGGCTGAGGCAACCGTGAGCTGGATGGACGCTGCAGCGGTGGCTTATCACCCAAGTTCAATTCGCCTATTGGAGCCTTGCCATTTCATCACGGCTGTTACCTGACTTGTGACAGCTAGCCCCTGGGGACCCGCCTACACCATCCCTCGTTGCAACTGAAGGACATCCGGAAGAAGGACACTGCATTCTACTCGGACATCAGGCAATGGACTTGGCCAGCTCAATCGCTAAATGATTCGGGCGTGGGGGGGAGAAGCAGAGTACAGCAGTTGGCTGTCACATCACTTGCAGCAGCATCTTTGAGCCGTGTGTTGTCCGTTGTGTCCCCCTTTCCCTGCAATGTCCTTCTTTGCTGAAGGGTTTTCAGTAGGGCTTTTGCTGCAGTGCATCAAAGAGTGGGTGACCTGCCAGCAAACCACCGTGCTCCCTCCTCTTCACTTCTCCCCATCTACCCGAGGCTCACTAGCTGAGACTTACTAAGAGGACTAACTTGTCTATAGGACTGAGCCTTCAAGGAGGAGCAGGTCTTATTTGCACCACCCCTCCACTTTAAACTCCTCCAGGTGTGATCCTGCTCCCTTTTACCCTCTGTGTGCCATAATCCCAGTTACACAGCTTCTCTGCAGAGCACTCTTCCCTCTGCCCGGAGGCATGCTGATTTTACTGGCTCTATAACCAAGGTGGTTTTGGAGCTAGGAATATTTCCTGGTATTCAGCCCAAGGTCTGACTCCTCAGGGCTGCAACCCAGCGTCCTAACCTGCATGCTTCTCCACAGGCCAGCTTCATTCCAGGGGAGGCTTCAGGGAGCAGTTTCCTCCCGCCCCTCAGTCCAAGGATATTTGCTTCAGGCCCCTCTTTGCCTAGAGGAGCTCGATGCTGCTCAGAAGCACAGCAGGCACACTCAGGCGCTTCTACAAACTGCAAGGGAGGCAGGTTAAGGTGCACGTTCTGCCCCTGACAGTGCTGCTGCGTTAGCACAACAATGACTTATCTGATAAAAAGTACATTCTTCACTCTCTGTAAAAGTACACTCACGTATCCCCTGGGATGTGTGGGAAAGCGCTTCCTGGGAGTCCACAGAAGCCCAAACACAGCACCTTAGGGATGACCTCAACCAGCAATTTTCTCCCCCAGTCTGTAATTCTTGATTCAGTGACTTTCCAAGTTGAAAGTTGCTCTCCATATAATTTTCCTTCATTTAATCAAATTGTACATAATCAGCTAAATCTCCACCTTCTTTTGAATAACTGGATTGGCAAAGGAGTTATGACCAAAGACAAATCACAAACCACTGGCATTTTAAACCTGAAAATTTCACCAACAGTTCAAGGTCAACAGCTAGTTCTAGGCCATTTCCATGCTCTTCTTGAAGAAAACAGGCCTGTGAGCTTCCTGGGGCAGGGACCTCATTTGGTTTTCACAAGATTCAACACAACTTCGGCTGCTAAACCATGCAAAGGGCATCTTCGATAAGGACATCCTTGCTTAATCTCGTTAGACAAGAGCAGAGTACTTTCTATTCATCACAAGTGAGCTGTTACAATGAGGTTGGCTTTGCCCCCCATTTATACATGGACACAGTTATTTGCTGCAGAATATTGATGCAAATGAAAACACATTTAGATCTGCCAAATTTTAGTTCTTCCTCACCCTGCGGCAGGGACTCTCCCTTCTCAAAAGGTCAGTTATCTGAAAAGCAGAGGAAAGGCACAAGAAGGGTGGCCAAATGGCAACCCGGCTGCAGCTCAGCTCTCCCAGCGTAATTAAAAATTCTAAAGGCTGAGCTGGAAAAATTACATCTTAAGGACATTTATGCTCAGGCACAGAGGTAGGAGAAAAAACATTTAAGATTCCTGGCACACGGGAATTCCTGTATTCATGTGTGGGACAGGGATGGGCAGAAAGCCATTTGCAGCAGCAGGTAAGGCTTTGTGATAGACTGGTGCATCACACTGCACAACTGAGACAGGCAACAACTTCCCCCACCCCCTGTACTCCTGATCACTCTGGATTCTGCAGTAAGAGCCACCTGGAAGAATCTGCAGAGGTTTTGCAAGAAGCAGCCTCTCTCCCTTGTCCCAGTCCAAATGTTTCAGGTCTGTGGAAAAATAGGCAAAACTGTTAAATGCTTGATACTGCTCAGGAAGGGAAAGTACATCTCCCCATTTCCTCACAGGAACAGGCGTTAGCTATGACCCTGCAGCTGGGGTCCAGCAGCAATTTTTAAGTTCCCCTTTGTGTAAGGCACCCTTTCTCACATCACTTCTCTATTTCTTCGCTCCCAAAACCAGACCTCTTGGGAGAAAGAAACAGAACTTGTGAGTTTGCTGCAGTGCTGGGTAATACCCCTGAAGTGTGTGTTAAGGGGCGGGAAAGAAGCACACCTGGGCTTGGCAATAAGCCACATACCTACCGCCTAGCATGCAGCCTGCTGCTGCACTACACTGTTTCCCTGAGCAGCACCAAAGGCAAGAGTTAAAACTGTCGACATACCCAGATATTTAAAGGATAAGTGCCTTTGCGGTGGGGCACCAGGCACAGAATCCATGACCTTCCCCGAAAATACATGTGGTCATTTGACCCAATCTTTCTTCACCATTTCTATACCAGCCTCCGGAGATACATAGCGAAAAGTCAGCAGCAAGAGGCCAAGCACCATTTCTGTCCCACTCATCAAACGTGAGGTGAAGCAGAATCATCGGAAGCTCTAGTGGTTGTGCTGGCTATAACCACAAAGAACTTGGTACGGTGTCCCTCTGCTCAAGCTCACGAGCCCCAAGAGCAAGCACAAGGAATAAACCTCCTCACATTTTATAAAGCTAGTACTTGCTCCAGACACATTACTCTTATTAAAAAAAAAATACTCTAGAAGGAGCAAATACCCCAGGCAGCCCCAAAATGCTAAAACTCACTCTAAAATCAATATGGCAGCCAGGAAAAAGATTGCTACTTCCCAGATCATACTGGCATTAAAGGAAGAAATCAGCTGAAATATGGTCTTTCACCAGACACAGCAAAGTCTGGATTTCAGACACACTGAGTCTATGGACTCAGGCTTTTCAGGACACTGGCTGGATATCGCTCCCATTGGATTGCTGCAGGCATAGCACAGAAGTTTAAGGCGGTACTGGAGATGCTGCGGACTCCAGTTATGGTTTGGCATGATTGAGGATGCCTACCCAGGCGCCCAAGGCAAGAACTGCTAAGGCAGCACAGGATACGAGAGGATCGGTAGCACAAAGTACGTCCTCTCTCCCTCAACCCTTGCCCTCTGGTGTTACTGGGTCTTTCACAACTTTTCCTCCCACTGCTCAGTACTGAAGGGGTCTCTGCCCTTAATTTCCTTATAGTAGCACGTAATTGGTTATGTTTCACCTAAGTAGGTGAGTGTGACGTCACTTCAACAGAGGGACTACTACTTGAAGTGCACAACTCTTGGATTTGGCTCATTTTTGCCCCCTATAATAGTTTTTATTTTCTACATCTGGTCATCGTGCCAGGTTTTCAGGAAGACATGGAGACAACCCCCTCCAGAGGCTCTCACACCCACTTCTCGAAAGCAGAACTCCAGAGAACGTAGCTGCTTCCCTGCCATTCCCATGCTTTCAGCACTTGTGACACCTTGGATGAGGTCTGTTCTTCTGTTCAATTTTTAGAGTAGGTTTTGGGTTTTTTTAAGCTAGAGACCAATATTCTTTTATGCTGATTATCCTTCCAGAATGCCCATATGCTTTACCAATGAACTTTAGCCTCGTTGCTCATGAATATGATGTAGGGAACACGGGAGTAATACAGTATCAGAGGGCTGCATAAAGTCTGCATCACAACCATTTGAGTTCCTTGCACTTGTGATTTGCATCATGCAAAACTCAAGGGTTTGGCCTTACACCTACGGTTCTGGAGCCTTGTGTCTTGAAGGCAGGGAGCAGAGATTCTCTGGTGAAGATCTGAAAGTTTCATTCCATTTATAAGAGCAAGATTGCAGCTGAGGGTGCCCAGGGGCCGGCCTCTGCCATCCGCTTGCGTCGTGTGACCTTGAGAGATGATGCTTTGGTCCCCGCTCCCCTCCTCTGGGATGAGGATAACACCTTTCCTACAGATCTGACGGCCTTTCCTTAATCCTTGTGCAAGCACACGATAAAAAAGCCAGCACAGTTACAGACCTCATCAATGTAAACACACACTACTGCTCTCAAATAAAATTGCAGACACCAGTAATTGCCTCAGCCACAGCAGGGACAAGAACACCGTTCCTGGTGTCAGGAGACATCACTGAAAAAGGGAAGTCAAATATTTAGTCATTTCAGATGCTGCTAATGTCATGCAGCACCAACACAGCAGCAAGGCTCTGACTTGGTATGTGCTGGAACAACTCACTGCTGAGCAGCTCCCCCGCCTCGCCCCCGAACACACAGTACGAAATCCCTATCTGCAGGGATTTCGGCACAACCGACTCCACTGCGATCCCAACAGAATCGATAATTGCACCGACTGCGTTTTTCTCCTCGCCCCGTTCATCCACGCTGTTACCCAGACCCTGGAAATGCCAAGAAGCTACATTGCAATTAACAGATATTTTTACACCGGGAAAATGCAAGTTGCTAGCAGACATCTGTGTCCAAGTGAATTTTTTTTTCGCTTTGCAGTTCAAAATTCAGTCCTCACGCCGTTAACAAGTGGTGCTCAGACGGCACAGCTCTCCAGAAAACGCCAAGTTAACTTCTGCAGTAAAAGGCTGCGCTAACACACTTCCAATGCAAATTCAACTTCTGCAGGCTGTAGAAAGGCATTAATGCCTGGAGGTCATGAGATCACTTTTCATAGTCGCAAAACCCGCTTTTTAAGCTCAGTTCAGCAGGTCCAAGCACGCAAGGACACGGTCTGTCGGGAGAAGGGTGCTGAAGCTGAGGTCTGGGGCTGGACACGTCAGGAAACAACTCGGGTTTAACCGGTTGCTTAAAACCCAGAGGTGAAGGCAAGTGAGTTGGGGCTGCAAAACCCCTGATTCCAGCTGGCAGCTCCGGAGAGCTCCGGACGGGCACGAAAGGGGGAATCCCTAGCAGAGGCTGCTGCTTTGCAGATCACTTGAAGGAGAAAAGCCCTGGCACTACTGCACTCTTAAAGCTACAGCGTCCAATTTCGCCTTCATCCTCCCGTATCCTGCCACGCAACCCCAGTTTCTTTGCGGGGGTGACAGGGAGTGAGAATGGGGAGACAAGGCGAGAAGTGTCAAGGAAGGGGGGGTGGAGGGGAGTTTCCCTGCCTGGAGTACCGCAGCTGCAGGACGCTCCTGCAAAGGCTCTGCAGCCCGGCACAGGGCTCGGACTGCAGCACAACTGCATCAGCCTCCGGGCACCGGAACCCACCGCCTGCCTGCGAAATCAGCAGCGGAGAGAACGCAAAGCCAGAGCTCCTGACAAATCATTTTAGTGGGCTTAATTCTGGTTGTGAGGGGGTTTTGTTTGTTGTTTTGTTTGTTTTAAAAGAGCAGATTAAAAAAAAAAAAGACTTCACTGACTCAGCCTCCCTCATATTGGTCCCGAGGAGAATTTAAAAGGCAAAAAGGAAACGAACAGAATGAAGTTTAATTAGCAAGCACAAACGAGAAGTTAGCCTTATTAATCTTTTATCAATTATAAAAGACAACCCTGCAGGAGGAAGGACCACAGCCTCCTTACAATGCCTCCCCCTTCCTAAAAAAAGCATGCAAAGAGCTTCCATTACAGCAGGTTAGGAAACCCTCCCCTCCCTTAGAAGTTCTCTCTTCTTACCCCAAATCCGCTCTGTGGACCTCTGCCTTCTCAGGGATGAAGCTTGTCTAGAGCAGCAAAAGTTGCAGATGCTTCTCCTGCGAGGGAGGCAGGACCTGGCATAAGTAGTGTCAGACGGGTCCTCGCACTGAAGTGATGCCGGGAGAGCCCAGAGCTGCTCAGACAAGCAAGGGAAAAAAAGCGGGGGGGGGGGGGGGGGGGGAGGGGAGTTAAAAAGTCTTAAATCCCTGACACTGCAAGAACCCTGATCCTATAGAATTGTGTCTAAAAAGCAAGCGCTCGCTCTGTACAGCTGTATTCCCTGACAAGGTGGAGACTGAGCCACTCAGTTGCCTGCTGGGTTTCCTCACCTGGGGATGTTGCTTTTTCAAGAGCAAAAATGAAAAGCAAATCAGACATCTGCAGAAGCCTCTCAAACACACTCTGCTCCCACCTGAGCTAGTAGAAATTTGGGGCACAGGCTGGAGGTTACACAGAAGTCGGCAGCAGCTTCTCAGGCAAACAGAAGCTAGAAAGATGCAGGGAGATGCTCTTTAACGGTGATGAATCAGGACGGGGGGGTGACAAACTGAACAGGGAAGAATCTCCTTCTCCACGGTATTACTAACACCACTCAGTCACATCAGGAATTCAGAGAGAAGCTGCAAGTATAAATATTAAATTGGAAAAAACCCCAAACTTCACACCTTCCACGAACGTTTCACAGGTCCAATCTTTCCCTGATACGAGAACGGTGTAAAGCCTGATCCAAAGACCTACCAGTGACTGCAGCAAAGCTATATTATTTTAAACCAGCTCAGGCCTAGAAAAGCTTTTTGCCCTGTGTACATTTAAATTCTGCCTCCTGTTGGTTTGACAATATGTACAATTATCCCTAACTTTCCATTGATCAAGCTATTGGAAGGCTACAACTAACAAAGCTGTGTAGAAGTTGTTTTTCACGGTGGATTCAGCTGCTGTTTTCATGGCAGAGAGACTGAACGAGCACAGAGACAACCCACAACAGTCCACTTTCCTTCTGTTTCATGGACATGAAAGCACTACAAGACAAAAGAAGTGCCCAGAGAACAGACTTCACTTTGCGTCCTGGAGTTACCATCTACTAATGATTTGTGGTTCTGTTACTCTGTTCTCCAGTGCTAAGTGAGACTGTGGAAAAGGAAACCAGTTTAAGCTCAAGGTTATTGAAGGATATTGCCAGGGGGACAACTGAACCAGGCAGCATTCAAAATACGTGGGCAGGAGCTCTACAGCAAGCTGGCTCTGGAACCAGCAGTTGCAGAGCGATCGTTTTGAAACATGTTAATTTTTCATCCACATACCTCAATGCACCATAGCAAAATGCCAAGTGTACATCAGGGTCAATCTAAATTTATTATTGCCTTTTGGTACCACCCTTGAAAGCTTTTAGATCAAGTTTTCAGATATGCTGATTATATGCATCCAAAAGAGTCCTGGCACTGACTAGAAAGCCTTTTTCTTCCTTTCCACCTTCATTGCTTTTCCATTTGGGGATTAGTTTTCACTGGGCCACTTACACCTGCCTGTCCCTTGCATAACCCAACCACACAGGACACTAGTTTTTGCCACCTGAGAGGGAGTATACGCAGATGAAGATCTGCATCCAGCGTGCCAGTCGTTATACCCACTCAGCAGAGGTCTAGCCCAGGATTCAGGGGATGGGGTCAGTATTTCCTTACACCTGTTGCATAAGAACATATACTCAATTCTTCTGGTTTTACATCACCCCAGGAGAGCACAGCTAGACAAAGCTGGGTATTCAGCATCGTACTGCTGCAGCACAGTTAGCCTTAACAGACAAGACAGTCCCAGTGCAAGAAAGCCCACTCCTCCTCAGGCATTCAGTGATGCCTCAAAGGAGGCTAAAACCGGCAGCAACAGGAGACTCCCCACAACACCAAAATATTTTACTGAAATTTCATACCTCTTGGCCAAAGCTTTGAAAACATTAATTTACTGGAGTGTTTCACAGTGTTTCAAAGGCCACTCACTCTACAAACCAGAAACACACAGTTATCAGTAGCAGACAAGATGAGAAGTACCACTTTAATGAAACCGAGCTCCAACGCCCAGCCTGTGTGCTAGATGCCAAGTGCCAAGGGATGCACTGAGCACGTGCCATCCCAACCTCTGCACCAATCTGCTGCTGCAACACAGCCCATTAATAGTACAGGTACGCGTTTTGGTGCATTTCACTGTGTTAGAGGAGAACAAACGTTATGATGAAGGATTTTGGTTTTGATAATGTTATCAATCAGTCTAATCTTCATGTGGCTAAGGGCAGAGGGATACCTTTTCAACTTGGCTTTCCTGTTCAGCTGTCAGATGCTCAGAAAAACAGCCTTTGACTTTGCTCAGCTGTATTCGTGCAGTTCAGCTGCTCTGGAGAGCAGCAGCCCTGGGCTGATCAGCTTTCTGCCACGAAGTGCAACACAGCTCTGCTGCAGTATTACCCCATCACATACTGCCTAGGCCACCACTTTTATTAGAGCATAAAGGTGCTTGGAAGGTAGCAGGTTTGCCTTTATCAGTGTCCTTCTTCAGTCCTTCTGGGACAGGAGAAATAACCCTACTGCAATGGTTAAATCTGTATCACTCAGTAAGAATTCAGTATGAAGGTGGACACTGGCACTTGGTGTTACGCTGTCCACTCAGAAAGGTAAAAGCCCGTGACTGAAAATGTGAAAGTCACAGCAAGAACAAAGATGTTCTAGTCTAGAAAGCCTCCATGTGTTTGAAGGTTTCTTCTCACAAGTGTGCTATTTACATATTATTAGTTTTGTTGCCTTTTTTTAATCTAGGAAAATATGTCCAGTACTAATTAGTCAGGAAACCCGTTACCAGCACAATGTCCACGACACACTGAACTTCTGAAATTAGTAAATCTTCATCAATCAATATTTACCTAAGATACAGTAACTATTGAACTGCGGGAAGTACATTTTGGGGAACTTCAGATAGCTCTGCTGATGACAGTACTCCCTACGTGCCCGTCTTCTGTCCACCTTTTACATCACAAGTGAAGTAATTTCCTACTTAGCCAGCCCTGAAGAGTCTGGAGAAAGCCGGCATTGTTCAGCGTACAAAGTACCACCCCAGTACCGCTAAGCCTCCAGGGGCTTGCGGTTTTAGTGGCTAAGCACCCCAGAAGCGGTGAGAGCCAGACAGCAACACAAGTTACCTGCCTTGTGCTGCTTTCTGAAGTAAATTAACTGATTATAACACAGACTCCAAACTGCCGAAGCCCTGAACCAGTTGGGATCACGCTGAGCCCAGCTCGCGTTAGAGAACGAACGAGGGAAGGCGATTGCTCTTGACACCGAGGGCGCAGAAGCGGCAATCACTTCATCTGTGAACTACCTCTGCTCATCTCCAGCAGCCAGATTTTAGTCCATCTCCACATATTATGTCTTCAACAATGGGAATCGTTAGGTGCTTTACGATTATTTTTTCCCCTCAGATAGGAGAGGTACAACTTACTCTGTCAGTTAATGGTCCCCAGGAGCCACAAGTCATGTCTTGGCCAAGCTGCCTACCTTCCTTTGTCCTCATGCATAAGAGGAAGATAATATTTCCTTATAACACAGTGAAGAACCAGCATTTTTTAGCCTATAACTTCCATTTCCATCCTCATTTAGCCTAAGATTGAGCAGTGTACTGAAGGCAGTTTCTCACAATGCAGGAATTCCAGGGGAGGATGCCAGCACTTTAATCTGCTGATCAAGCTGATGAGAGCATCGCTTTGTTAGAACAAAAGGCAGAAAGTAGGCACAGCTTACTTGATTAATCAGTTCTGGTTTGATTCAGGTAGAGCACTTGGTGAAGGTTAGCAATTCTCCCCACCCCCCCCACCCCCACCCCCACCTCCTTTCCCTTGTCACTGATTTTATGGAGTATTTGTGCTGCAGCTGCCTCCTGGTTGCTGAGGGATGGCAGACTGCATTGTTACTGCAGCAGTGCTGCTGAAGGGCTCGCCTAGTCTTGGTGACGGACCTTTGCAGTAAGGCATGAAGTCATGTTTTAGCCCCACGACTGGTTGGGAACAGTGGCAGAGGTAATTGAATTAGCTAGTAATGCCATTCCCTCCAGCCCCGCAGCAAGCTCGCTGTGCTAGGACACTTCCCTGCCCCACTCCAGTCGCACGCCTGCGAGGCATCCGCTGGACATCATTTCTACAGCTTAAAGAGGAGAGTGGACAAACAATAGAAACGGAAGCTCTTAAGAAGCAGTATTACTGTAATACTCTCTCACCTTGGCGTGTCTCAGCTTTGCTTTGGTGCTAAGCTCTTTAAGTGCCAAGCTGTCCAGACAGAACCCCGGAGTCTTGGGAACATCTCCCGCCATCACTACAACAGGGCTGCTGCATAGATCCGCTTGCCAGCCTCACACCACAGTTTGTCTGGACGCGCAGAGATGGCACTGTTCAGTACCAAACAGGTGTAAGCATTTAAACCTGACCTGAATCGAAGATTTCCCTCCATCGGGCCCACTGGAGGCTCTAGAGAATGCTTAACTACAAACTTAACTTCAAGCACAACTGCAGCTCCCAAACTCACTGGGTAGCCGAGTCATTGACTCGCCCCAATAGCCATAATAAAGCCCTGCTTCCTTACTCCCTCCAACACCAGTTTGGGAACTGCTGTCATGATTGTTACAGTCTGGTTGTCCAGAAGCTGGTAATTTTATTTTCAAAGAACCCCAGCTGCCGTACAGCTGTTCTGGTGCTTCACAGCAGAAGTTAACAGCATTACTCAAAATTGTACGTACCTGACAGGCTAGAACATCAGAGCTTTTCTGGAAACTTGTCCCCAGCACAGTGACTGGCCAAGCTCCACCGGGCTCCCAGCTCGTGAAACAACACACAAGAACTGGAGAACGATAAAGCACCCACAGAAGTTACTCTGTCATTCACACCCACATCTACAGATCATTGGCAGCAGACACCTTTGCAGAGGCTAATAAATTTGGCAGATACCAAGCAAGTTTCCTCTAGGATTACCTCATCAAAAGCTTGCTGTACTGAAGCACAACCTGAGCTCTTCAAAGCACTACAAACCTCATCTTGGCTGAGTTTCATCTCGCCACGAGTTGAGACTAGTCTGTGAATGCAACGTCAAAGGGCAACAAACTCCCACGGCAGCAAGCTCACTTTCTATATTGCTTTTCCCACTCCTAAGTGGAAAGCACTCAGTGTGGAACAGCTGTCCATCACTATGCCAAAACACAGCCTTTAGCCAGGGTTTATAGACTGAAATCCCTCAACTGATAAGCTACTCTCTTCAGCATACTTCCCCCTCTGAAACACCACCTTCAACCACCACTCAGAAGAGCTCTTTTTTCCTACAAAGCTTTTATTTGCTTGCAGAACATCTGGCTCCTTAATGCCCCTTCCCTTGCTAACTACCTTTGATTCCTTTATTGGCATCACATGCCTCATCTGTCACCCTGGACCTAGTTCCCTTAAAGGAGCATGCAACTGAGGGAGTCTGAAAAGGCACTGACAAAAGCACATTCTGATCCAAACCATCATCCTGATAAAATCTTACTTGCCCCAAATTATGAGATGTTAGAGCTCCTTAACGAAACAGCTGAGATATTTTTAACATGGTCAAAAAACCTATTTTAAATTCTGACCTTCAGCTCAGAAATAGCTGCACCATTTTTTTCAGACTTCAAAAAAATGACTGCACAGAGCGAACCCCACCCCCCTACAATTTCAGCCTCAATATTTAAATTTTGGCATCATATAACTAGCTGAAAACATGGTCTCTCAACAGAAGATGTTAAACAAGAGCCACTACTCCCAACTTCCAGCTCCATCTATGACAATAATGGGCTCAAGTGACCAGAGTCTCAGCTGTTCAGCCCATTCAATGGGCCAGAAATACGCAGCAGGGAGATTTGCGCTTTAATGATTTCTGCTAAAATAGATGGCAAACCCCCTTTTTCTTCCAGAACAGAAAACAGACCGTAGAAGGGGACTCTCACTTACCTCTCCTCACAGTCTGCTACACCCAAACTGACCCAGATTAGCTTCTGAGCGCTAGGCAAGATTTGTCATCAGGTCACTAAGGGGTTAAATACACAGCTATGGGATATAGCGCTGATTCCCCTAAGCTTCTTGCTAAATGTACTGTGTAGTAAGAGCACAAGAGTGGTAAGGGGAGAGCTCTAGAGCTGCATTATTTGTCCAGCTGGCTCCTTCAGATGAGTTATTTACCCCACCCCCCCCCAAGCTTAATTTGTTAAATTCCATCACTTGGGTTCTGCTTGTGACCTACCCTCTGCTGGGTTGCAGCAACAGGGCCGCTGTCAGACGCATTCGGACCTTGCCCACTCCAAAGCTGCATCAGTAACATGGTCGGAATCATAAAGCGATGTGTAACGCGAAGCAGGGTAGGCTGCAGTCTCCCTCGTTCCTCATTCGGACCCGTGTCTTGCGGGCAAACCAAGGCACGAACACTGTCACGCTGACACCTTCGCGACAGCATCAAGGGTCCGTGACCAGGCACGCGCGCTGATGGAATATCCCCCAGGACAGACTGGCAAAGAAGGTTACGGCATCAAGACATCACCCCGCAAATACAATTCGGAGCTGCGCCGAGACTCTGACGCGAGGCTTGTCACTGGCAGTGCTGGATTCCTGGCCTGAGCAGCCGGGCAGCCCAGCTCCATCCCCACTTGTGGCAGCGTGACTCAGCTTCCCCCTCTGTAAAGCCGTTGTGATGAAGTGTATCTGCTTGGGTAAAATAATTTGAGACCTTTGAATGAAAACCACACTAGGGAGAGCATTTAGTCTTGCTGTACAATGTAATGCCATTTATTATGGGATGGGCTTACAGCGATTTCACTGTGCTATGGCCTCACAAGTCCT
This sequence comes from Rhynochetos jubatus, assembly GCA_027574665.1. NCBI lineage: Eukaryota > Metazoa > Chordata > Aves > Eurypygiformes > Rhynochetidae > Rhynochetos > Rhynochetos jubatus. The sequence goes on from CM050669.1 coordinate 3,808,174, forward strand.
TGCTATTGCAAACACACGGCGCTTTCTGAAGCGTGGGGTGGTGCCTGTGCGGTCTCACTGGCCAGGGCTCTGATCACAGGAGTTTTTAATATGGATATTAATTGTATGTGTTGCGTTATGGGGAGCTGGTGGAATCCCTAACGAGAGCCCTGATGCAGCAGTGAGCCCAGTGCTAGCACAGAGCCCGAGCCTGACCCCAGCCCGCACAGACCTGAGAGCCAGCGACTGTAAAGGTTCCATGTATTGATGTACTTGGGGGAGCCAACTGTGGCAATGATACCTGTGACGTTGGTCACCCCAGCGAATCTGAAGACAACCGCTGAGCTCCAGTGACAGTTTTACGTGGCACCAGGACTCTTCCTGAGAGTTCTGCCATGAGCATCCTTGGGGGACGGGACGGAGGGGGCAGTTGCAGAGTTTTGCTTCTCTTTGCCTGTCATCGCTCCACCTGCCTTCCCAAAACTTGGTGTGTCTAAAAGCACTTGAGGAGCTGAACTGAAACGCACTCCAGGTACTTCCTTTGCTAGAAGACGCGGGGCTGGAGTCGTGTATGCGCACGTGTGGTTAGAAGGTGTCCGGGGTCGCGGTAACTCCGGGACACAAAGCAATGCACAGGCTGTAGGCAAACACACCTGCATGTACATATGGAAAATTTAGACTGGCCAATGCGACTGGGGAGTACAGAAACTTTTCCTTCTGGCCACTGAACCTCCTGCCCTCAGTAAAGGTTTTGGCCCGATGGTGAATTACAAACCTCCCCAAATGTGCTCCAAGAGAACGCACCACACGCCCATCTGTGCGGACGTGCCTGCTGCAACCCCCAGGTGCTGAAAGGCTGCGAGGCTCAGTGCCGGGGCGAGGGTGCTCAGCTGGGGCTGGGCAAGGGTCTCCCACACGAGGGAGAGCCTATGCCTCAGAGTCCCCAGAGCCCTGCGATTTTCGCCCTCCCGACCGTGGCTGTCCGGAGAGAGACGACGCCAACCACAGACTCTCCCGACAGTGGGCGGGGCGCCCCGGCGGGCGGGGCGCTGTGTCGGGCCCGCCCGCAGCCGCCGCCACCGCCCCCCACTCACGGGTCCGGGGTTGGAGGGAGGTGAGTGGGGGGCGGTGGCGGGGACGGGCCGGGGGACGGGAGATGGAGGCGGCTCTTGGCGCGGCTTCTCCCGCCTGGCAGCCCGGAAAAAGCGGCCTTCTTCCGTGCGCTGCCTCGCCGTGTGCCGGCCACCCCGCCGCATGGACGGGGCGGGCGGGCGGCCGGGCCGGGGGTGGCGCTGCGCGGGGCGGAGGGTGTCTGCGCGGGGCGTGGGGGCGCTGCGCGGGCCCTCCGCTACCCCGTCCGCGGGCAGAGCGGGCAGGAGCAGCCCGGGGCGGGTGGCCGCGGTGCCCGGGGGAGCGCTGGGCAGAGGCGTCTGCCCGGAGCGGGGTGCGTGGCCGCTGCAGCCCCGGTCCCGGCTCCGCTTCCTCCCGTGCAGCGCGTCCCGCCTTCCCCACACCCTCCGCCGCGCTTCTCCGTGCGGCTTCTCGCCCCGCCGGTGCCGCTTACCTGTCCCGGTGAGGGACGGTCACCGAGGCCTATCTGCGTCCCCAGATAGGAAACCAGGAGGGAGTCGCCCGCGGACGGGCCTGGGGCCGGGGGATGCGAGATGCGGTCTGCCGGCGCAGGCTGGCGGGGGTAGCGGGGCACCCGCGCTGCAGAGGTGTCCTCGCCAGGGTCAGTGTGGCCGAGGTGGTACCTACACACTGTAGGGGTTTTTCTCACTGTAGCCCTGTCCTGCTTTTCCGAGGCTTCGGAAGCAGCTGCTATCACCGTGCTGGGGCCAGAGCTTGCTTGCTTTTTGGAGTGTGGCTGTATCGGTGCTTGGCTGGATGGTTCATGGGAAAAGCCAAACGAATTCCTGCGTCTCTCTGCTTGCTGTTAATGTGAAGCCTCCGACCTTCCCAGGAACTGATGGTGGGGTTGCTCCTCTAATATTTGCCTGTGCAAAAGCCCAGTATGCTTTTCCTGACGCTCAAAGAATCTTGGTAACTCTCCCTCCCGTGTTAGGTGGGCACAGCCTTGTAGGCGCCCCAGGCCATGCTGTGTTTGGCCATGCGTCCATTAATTCTTTTCAATGAGGATGCAACTGTAACAAAAAAGATCTTTTTCGTTGTTTCTGTACAGCAAGGGAAGAGCTGAAATGAGCTCCTGTCCACCTGGAACTCCAGTGACTGTGCAAGGGATTAGGGCTGGATTAAGATTTTGGAGTGTTTCATATGGATCGGGCCCAGGAGCCGTTTCCCGAAGCCTGATGAGTAACTTTGTTCTGGCTGGCTGGGGGATTTTGAGAGTTTTATTTTTCAGTGTGAACAGTGGTGGTTACCTGGTATGAAAGCAGTAAACAAACATCCCTGGGTTTACTGCGCTTATTCTGGGCAGTGTAGCACCATGTTTTGCAGCTGGGAGTGTTGTGAAACTGGTTTTCGGTTGGCTCGAAAATACATGTGACTGTGTTGCCAAATCTGCCAGGAAACCGCTTGGCTAGTTCCCTTATTTCCTTGGGTACGTGGAAAAGAATGACCCACCCAAACCCTCACCATTCTTAGCAGGTACCCGCTCTTCAGCTGCGGTCTGCGTACAGCGTCGCGGTAAGTGCTGCCTGCCAAGCTGCAGCGGGCAGGATGTCAGACTTCTGTAGGTTCCTGGAATAAAGGTTGCTCAAGCAAATGTAAATATTACTTTATTGCACTAGGAAACTTTGTCATCTGCGTTATAAGCCCACAGTGGGGGAAGGAAAACCAAACTGCTGCTTCAAATGGTAATTATTTACGCTGCAGGCAGAACCTTAGGAGCCTCGCTTGTGCCCCTCTGCACTTGCCAGCTGTTTGCTCTTCCTTCAGTGGGTGCATGGAGCTTGAACAGCACAGCAAGAAGGGAGGGGAGGGCGGCAGTCACAGCAGAGGGCTGGGGAGGGATGGTACGAGTTTGATTTACAGACTACAAGGTACCTTGCTGAAGCTCTTCTCTGGAGAGCAATCCCAATGGTCACTGGGCCATCTCTTGAGAGAGTGATGTGCCCTGTGGAGAGCACTGGGGCCGTCTCGTTGCACAGTGGCAGAGCAGAGCAGGCTGCAGTTGTGGTCGGCTGACTGATGCTCAGCTGCTGTGTGATTTCCACGCAGGAAACAGGGAAGGAAAAGCCAAGGAGTCTCTATGCGAACTGACCTCTGAGACAGAAGCCAGGGTACCCAGAAGGTGCAGCAGCATCGCACAAGTGCCGTCCTGCTGTCCTGGGGGGCTCGCTAAGGCGGCCCCCTTCTCACTGCATCAGGGTTGTAGTCTTGGGAAGCTCTTTCTTCTGAGAGTTGGCATGGGGGACTGTTGTCGGGGAGGCTCGCTGGGGTCTCAGCGTCCTCAGCATCGATCCGAGCTCACATGCAAAGCGGAGGGGTTACTCAGCAAGACGCTCCGGGAGCAGGAGTTGCCACATACATCTGCACTTTGCCTGCTGACGAACAGCAGCCAAAAGGTTTAGCACAGCCAGCATGTATGGGCTGAGAGCTGGGATGTGCTGGGACGTTGCTGGCGAAGTCACCTTTGTTCTCTGCTGTAATTGGTCCTTTCCTCCCATTTACAGAAAGAGAACAACCTGCTTTGTCTTGCCTGTTCACCTGACCACTGATCAGAGAGGCTGCCACACGCTCAGTCACGGGAGAAGAGAGAGCTGCGCTCAGGAGGGGCTGGGAAGACAAGTTTCCAGCTACTTTTGCCACTGCAGTCTTTGCAAAGCTCCTGTATTACTCAGGTGAGTCTGCTGGGGAGAGAAACATGAGATTTATAAAGACCAGTTCAAGCTGCAGATAGGTATTCAGAAGTTCCTTGGTTTTGATGTAGTTATCCTCAACCTTTAGCTGGTTTAGTTTCTGTGTTGATTTAGAGATGGAGTAGTGACTTTTCTGGGAGCTTTCCAGGGGGAGAACCAGTCAAGAGCTAGCACAACATCTGTGTTTCATCCCTCTGCCTTGTAAGGGGAGCAAGGACCAGGCCTTTTGCTCCAGGCTAGGAAAGATGATCCTGAATAAGTCTGAGCAGGTCAGAGCTAACAGCTTTTGGTCCTAGGACATAGGTACAGCTGTAACTGGAGCAGTGGAGCCAGTGGTACGCTTTCTAGCTGACTCTGAATGTAGGAAACTGATGAGACGCTTTTCTGTCTCACCTCTGCCTGCAGAAGGTTAAGATGATCATGTTCATTCTCGGAGCCAAGATCCGTTTCTCAGTTGTAAGTGATGTCATGGTGTCATCATGCCAGTGCAAAGCCCAGTGAGACTGCAACTGGGCCAGTGTAAAAGAGCTATGTACTTTTTTCTCTTACTGTCAAAAAATGGCTGGGTTTCCTACACAGGTAAAATTAAAAGGTATAAATTTATTGCCAGAACCAGAATTTTTTAAAGAAGTTAATTACCTTGTGAGCTGTGGAGCTGTGTGAGTTACTGGCTGCAACGATACAGAGTGGAGAAGGCCAGCACAGAGGCTGACATACACTCGTCTGTGATGGGAAGTTGCAGCAGGCAGCAGACAAACCCCGTGCTGTCTCCTGGCCACACACACAACTGTCAGGAGGCGGCACCTCGACCGGCTCAGGTCTAGTCTCAATTTTAAGGACTAAACTTCTTCCCCTGTGTTGTTCTATCAAACCATTTGTCTCCCAGTGGCGCATTAGAACCTAATCCAGCTCTGTTCCTGAGAGTGGGGGTGCACGAGTCGCTGAAGTGCTGTGTGTTGAAGAGAGCCTGTGTACTGGATCTGCCAGTGGTCGAGCTGTCTCAGCTGCGGGGACAGTATTGACATGAAGCAATGCCAAGGCAGCATAATCCCGCGAGAGCAAAGTCCCCACCAGGAGGTTGTTGAAAGCAGTCCTGCCTTTGCAGGCACATTTGTTTGCTTGTAGTCCGCTCTGAAATTCGTATTAAAACGGATTTTGGCTTCACAATCTACAGGCATTGACACCCCCGCATTAACTCAGCCGTGGCAACAATGCTGATGCTACCGAAAGACCTTAGGCACGCGCTGTCTCCGCATCAGTCTTCTCAAGAGCCCCAGTTACTGCCATGATTCAAATCGTGGAGGGGAGGAGAGGCTGTTGGGTGGAGGATGCAGGCGGAAGTCCCTGGCTCCTCAGCCATGGGAAAGCAGGTACCTTGCAGTGTGATTTGCAGTGTTGTAATATGGATTGACAGATTTTCTTTTTTAATCCTGCCCTCTAGTGTTCCTGGGCCTACGTCTTCTCTCCCAAGATGCTGAAAAGAGTCCTGTGTACGCTGCTGTTCATGGGAGCCTTGCCATCACTGGCTGAGCTGTCCCAGGGCCACATCTCAGTGGTCTTGCTGGGAGCCACAGGTGACTTGGCCAAGAAGTATTTGTGGCAGGGTCTGTTCCAGCTCTACATGGACCAAGTGAGCAGTGGCCACAGCTTCACTTTCCATGGGGCTGCCCTGACAGCTCTGGAGCCAGGGCAGAGGGTGATGTTCGATGTGCTGAAGAAGCTGGCGTGTCCCCCCGACGAACCTCCCAACCGGTGTGCTGTGCTCAAGGACCAGTTCCTGAAGCTGAGTCAGTACCACCAGCTGAAGACTGCCGAAAACTACACCGTGCTGAACAGAGAGATTGAGACGCTGCTTCGCCAGGAGGGGCTAAAGGAGGCTGGAAGGATCTTCTACTTCTCAGTACCACCATTTGCCTACACAGAGATTGCCCGCCACATCAACAGCAGCTGCAGACCCCCTCCAGGAGCCTGGCTGCGTGTGGTGCTGGAGAAACCTTTTGGCCACGACCTGGAGTCAGCCCAGCAGCTGGCCACAGAGCTGACCACCTTCTTCAGGGAAGAGGAGATGTACCGGGTAGACCACTACCTTGGCAAGCAGGTGAGCAGCTTGCCAGGTGCGGCCTCTTGCTCGGTTGAGGGACTTAGTGGCTGGGAGAGTGTTGGGTGTCAGCTCTGCATCTCATGAGTGTTGTTCCCCTCTCGGGTTCAGGCAGAGCTACTGAGTGTGCTCCCAAACCTCCCTGTGCTTAAGGTGTCCCATTCTGTTACTCATCCTGTCCTGTCCTGTGCTGCTGTCCATCCTCTCACAGCAGAGAAGATGTGCAGAGCAAAGCAGGGCTTTCTCCTGTTAGAGTGATGAGGGTCACCTCCCCAGAGGGAAGCCAGGGTGCAGGGGTGAGCTGTGTGTGTGCGTGAGGGAGAGATGCAGAATTCATCTGGTCTTTGACCACTGTCAGGGCTTTGATTTTCCTGAATAAGCAACGCCCGTGCCCTCTCACAGTTCTCCCATCTCACTACACACTGACCTCTCTGCTTAGCCATGGCTTCTAGAAGCAGTTTTTGATTTGACACGTGACGGAGCTGATGGGACGTTGGTTTTGCGGGCTGCTTAGGAAAAAGTTTCTCCCTGCCCTGCACTCCACTTGCGGCGTGGAGGACTGGCTGCTGCAGGGACAGCTTGGGATGTGGAGCTGCGTTGTCCCAGATGGAATGTGTTCAAGGACATGCCACCCTTGCTTTAGAGCAGTGTGATACCACATTTTGAAAGTAGCTTGTCCCAGCCATAGCGCTGTGGCCAGGTTTTACTCCAAGGGTTGCATGTCCAGCTGCAAGGAAAGCATCTCTGCTACGAGGGGGAATTTCTTTTCTTTTTTCTCTTTTTTCTCCCAAAAAAAGCACATGGTTTAGTGGTGTAAGCATCTGACCTGACCTATTTCAGCACTTTGGAACTGTGCGTTAGTCCCAGGATGGTCTGACTCAGCCCTTTGTCCTTCGACGGCTATAAACTGGGTGTAGTTCAGCCTTTTTCATATGAAATCCCAAAGTGCTTCAGCAGGACCTTTAGTGTCTGCTCTGAACGGTCATTGGAGACCCTGCTGTGCATCACTGCAGGCTCCCTTGTGGGTTTTATCCTCCCTGACCCGTTCTGCTCGCTGCTGTGTGGCATGTCTGCTGCCTCTCCAGAGCTGGCCACATCCCGGCCACTCTGCCCACTGCTGGATGGGGCAGTGAGGCAGAGATGCTGTGGAAATCTGCTGAGTATTTGTTGGGTCTCTGATTTCTCCCTTCACAGGCTGTAGCCCATATCCTGCCTTTTCGAGATCAGAACCGGCAGTTTCTGGATCCAATTTGGAACCGACATCATGTGGAAAGAGTGGAGATTGTCTTGAAAGAGACTGTGGATGCTAAAGGTTGGTGAGGCGAGTGTGCAGAGCTAGGGTGAATGGGTGGATGACAGTGGCCCCTGTGGCAGAGCTGGTGCAGAAACAAAAAAAGAGGAGGTGATTGATATGTTGCTCCCTGGAAATGGAGCGGGACTGTCTTACACTTCCTGTGCTAGGGACTGACTCAGTTCCAGGTGGTGTTGCTGCTTCCAAGGAAAGATTCCCACTGGTTCAGCTGGGAGTGGGGCAGAATCCCCCACCCTCTTCTGCTGCAGAGTCTGGGGGCACTGCCCTTAGCTTTCTATCCCAGATCTTGGTAAAAGGCACTGCATTTGCAGTTGATGCAGTCTAAGGCCACGTCAGTGCTGCAAGAGCCTGGTTGTTTTAAGAACCCTTTTGTATTCCTGTCCTCTTGGATACCGAGCTTACACTGAGAATACATTCATGCTATTCTTTGGGAGATGCTTTTGCATCTTTTGCCTGGATATTACTCATATCAGCTAGTCAGTGTCAGTCCAGGCGCCCGGCTCAGTCTGTGCTTGTCTGCATGTTTCTTTCCCCTCCTCTCTGTAGTCAGAGCATTGCAGAGAGAAAATCCAAGCGCAGAGTTGCGAGCATGGATGTCCTGCTGAAGGACACGGCTGCAATCCCTCCCTGCAGTGCTGCAGCATCCGCTCTGCAGTGCTCAGCAGAAAGCACGCAGGGCTGGACTGCCACCCACAGCAATTCTTGGGATGTCAGGCGCCCTCAGTTCTGCAACATCAGGATTGCTTCTCCACTCCCTTTACCTCCTCTTCTGTCTTCCTCCTTCTCCCAGCCCCCTCCCTCCACCACGACAAACTCAGTTAATGCACCGGTATCGAACTTTGAGTAATCTTTGGTTTGGCAGCCCAGGACTTGCCTGAGCCTGTTTATGGGAGAGGGATGCTCTGCAGAGAGATTTAGGGAGAACAGTGTCGTCCACGTGTAGCCCCGACTACACCCCGTACCCTCCTCGCTCTGCGCAACTTGGTAGTTTTTCATTTGATGTCTTTTTTTTCCCTCATATGGCTTCAGCTGGCAGCCTGGCTCCCAGCAAGCCTGCAGCATTGATTACGTTAATGAATGTATCGATCGATAGGGGAAGCCTGTGGCTGTGATGTAGCCTGCAGTGTGCAGCCTGCTGCTGCTGGACTCCAGAAAGGCATCAGTGTGAGTCACCCTCTTTCTCAGCGCATTGTCCTCCCCCTGCATGGGGAGTCACGCAGGGGAAGAGCGGCGAGGCTTTGCGTGTGCAGTCTTGTCTCTCAAGGGCAGGGCTGAGACAGAGCTTTCTGAGGGCATGAAAACCAGGGGAAAAGAGGGAGTGAAGGGCCATGCTTGTTGCCAGGGCCTGGCTTCAGCTGTTGTGCGGACCTGGGGTGTAGCTGTAGAGCTGCTGGAGTCTCTGCTCTCACCCGCTTCCCAGCTGCTGTGTCAAGGCTTTTGCACAGCACTGCACGCTGTGTGGAGTCCCAGGTGCTGTGACCTGTGGGACAGGAGTGTCAGGGCGAGGGTTGTTCAGGGGCCCTGCATCGTGCTCTGTGGGGGAGGTTTGAGCTGGGTGTTGTTACCAGTCAGTTACTGCAGTTTCTGAAGGCACAAGCAGGCTAAGAGAGCAAAGCTGCCTTCTGCTCTGGATACTTGGGAAGTATCAGGCAAGAGCATTATTCCTGCTGGGTTTAGGCCCTGTAAGCGCCCAAAAAGAGGATTATGTTTGGCTCTGTGGAGGAAAAGCAGTCTCATGGGAACCTTTTATCTTTATTTTAGTGGCAGAGGCGTTTTGGAAGCCCCTGTGGAGGGAAAGGCTTAGAATCATGGAATGATTTGGGTTGAAATGGACCTTTAAAGATCATCTAGTCCACCCACCTGCTCGGAGCAGGGACACCCTCCACCATACCAAGTTGCCTCACGCCTCATCCAGCCTGGCCTTGGACACTTCCAGGGATGGGGCATTCGCAGCTTCTCTGAGCTTGATAGCTTCAGGTTAATTGTTGGGCCAGGAGAAGAGGAGCGTGGTGCAAGCCAGTTTGGGCTTGTGCTCTTTGTTCTCCTTGGCACACACATTACGTGTGCAGAGGGCATGGTTGCAAGAAAACCCCATCACTTTACCAGTATCTTACCTCCTCGTTGTCCTCAGGCCGCACCAGCTTCTACGAGCAGTATGGAGTCATCCGGGACGTGTTGCAGAACCACCTCACGGAGGCCCTGATGTTCCTGACCATGGAGCTCCCAGCCAACGTGAGCAGGGCCGAAGAGGTTTTGCAGTGCAAGCTGCAGGCCTTCCGGTCCTTGCGGCGCCTGGAGAAAAACAGTGCCGTGTTGGGTCAGTATCAGGCGTACGCCAGCCAAGTGCAGGAGGAACTGCAGAAGGCACAAGACTATGTCAGCACAACACCAACCTTTGCAGGTGAGAGTTTGGTCTGGGCTCTGGAGAAAGGAGTAGGCTAGAGCTGCGGAGAGCAGGAGATGTGCGTCCTTGCATGCTGATACCAGCCCCGCGACGCTGGTCCTCGCTGCTCATACAGGGATGTCTCCAGGCATCCACCCGCCTGGTAACTGGGAGCTGTAACAAGATAATACTGTTGTCGTGATAGTTAATTAACAATCCAGTGAGTGGGAAACGTGGGAGAAGAGCTTAGTCCTGTTATTCTCACGAAGATCTCTGCGTTATTTTTACATGTGGCTTGCAAACTCCTGTGCCTTTCCGTAGAGTCAAACCTGAGGGGTAAAGCATTGGCAGTTCTCTGTGATTAACAGGCCACAAAGCTATCTCTGGCCATGCCCTATGTTCTGAACATTTAAGGTTTTGTCTGAATGATATTCGTGCTCAGCAACTGGTTTCCTACAAGGTGAAAGGAGACTCATCAAGCAGGATACCCGCGAGGAAGCAGAGCAGGGTAGCTGGAGAGCAGTTAATGCAGTGGTGTCAAGAAAGGGCTGAATGTGGAGCAAGAGATGCAGTGGATGCTAGGATTTTGGGGATCTGAGGGAGGAGAATGCTGGGTAGGTGATAGCCCCTCAAATCTGCTGTCCAGGTTTGGTTTGGCAGCTGAGGTCACTGTCATTTCAGGTGTGCTGATTCACAGCGACAGTCTGCGTTGGGAAGGGGTCCCTTTCCTCCTCACTTCGGGGAAAGCTCTGGATGAACGGGTAGGTTATGTCCGTGTTCTTTTCAAGAACCGGGCCTACTGCACTCAGAGCGAGCCTCTGAGGGATGCGGGGCACAGCCAGTGTAAAGCCAAGCAGATCGTCTTCTACATTGGGCACGGCGCGCTCAGCACCCCCGCAGTGCTTGTGAGCAGGAACCTTTTCAGGCCTGTCATGCCGGAAGGCAGTTGGAAGGAAGCAGTGGGACGGTCAGACCTGCACATTTTTGGACAGCCGTTGTCTGATTACTACGTGTACAACCCTGTGAAAGAGAGAGATGCGTATTCTGTCCTCATCTCCAACATCTACCATGGCAGGAAGGACTTCTTCATTACCACTGAGAACCTGCTAGCCTCCTGGGCATTCTGGACACCTCTGCTGAATAGCGTTTCCCGCCAGCCCCTGCGCCTCTACCCCGGGGGCGTGGAGAACCAGCACCTCTTAGACTTTGAAATGGTGAGTGGGGAAGTGGCATTCACGGTGGCAGAGCCGGTGCAACTGCTGAACCCCAGCAGGCTGATGCCAAGTGATTACAGGACGATCCAGTCCAAGTTTCGGCAAAGTCCCCTGGTCTCAGCATGGTCTGAAGACCTGATTTCCCGTCTGGCTTCTGACATCGAGAAGACAGCGAGCAGGACTGTGGCACACTCTGGGCAGTTCCACCTGGCCCTCTCAGGGGGCTCAAGCCCAGTGGTCCTATTCCAGCGGCTGGCAAGACACCATTATGCCTTCCCATGGAAGCACACCCACATCTGGCTGGTCGATGAGCGCTGTGTCCCTCTCACTGACACGGAGTCCAACTTCTTCAGCTTGCACAACCACCTCCTCCAGCGTGTCAGGGTGCCCTACTTCAACGTCCACCCCATGCCCGTGCACCTGAACCAGCGGCTCTGCGTGGAAGAGGACAGAGGCACGGAGTTGTATGCCAAGGAGATCACGACTCTGGTGGCCAATGCCAGCTTTGACCTGGTGCTGCTGGGGGTGGGCACTGATGGGCACACTGCCTCGCTCTTCCCCCAGGCTGAAGATGGCTTGGAAGGGGCTCAGACTGTGGTGCTGACTGAAAGCCCTGTCAAACCTCACCAAAGGATGAGCCTTAGCCTACCCCTCATCAACAGGGCCAGGCAGGTCTTTGTCCTGGTTTTGGGGAAGGGTAAGCATGACATCACCACCCTGATCAGCAGAGTGGGTCACCAGCCAAGGAAATGGCCTATCTCGGGTGTCAGCCCCAGCTCGGGCCAGCTGGTGTGGTACGTGGATTATGAAGCTCTGCTTGGGTGATGCCTTCGCAGCGTCCCTCCTCCCATGTCTGCTGGGCCCTTACAGCCTGGATTTTGCTACACAAGGTCCATGTTTTCTTGTTGCCAGCAGCAGCTCCATCCCTGACAGACTCCTCTAACTTTCCCGGAAATCCATGGCCTGCAGCGCCTCTGACATTTGAGCCCAGAAGGGAGCTCGGCCCAGTGTTCAGAGCTGCATAGGAGCCAAGAGCCTGGCACAGCATTTCTGGCTCAGCTAGGGATTCTGATTGTGACTTTAGACAAATTACCTCACCTTGAAGTGCCTCAGTGTTCCCTGTCAGGCCTTTGTGGTTCTTAGTGTTTGACTACCTCAGGGGAACGACGGGAGACTTGTTAAATTAAGTACCTGCCAATTTTACTATTTTTTAATTCTCAGGCTAGAAAACAGCAATAACGTGCTCATCCTCTGCCCTGCTCAGTCTGGCTGGGACAGAGTCGTCTCGGTAAAACGATGGTTCTGTGCACATGGGGCTGTAGTCTTGTACTACAGCTCACCTCGGTGTCAGCCAGCCACTGACGGTGGCTGTGCTCTCCTGGAAGCACAGACACCCCTTTGCTTTTGGGGCATGTGCCCCCTACATGCTGCCACTAATTTGTGAGCTCACTGCAGTCCTGAGTCTTTGCAAGTTGCCCGGCAGCAGAGGCTGAGTTTATAAGCAGCAATTTGCTGCTTTCGTTAAGTGGATAGCAGATCCCGTGGGGGCTGGAGAAGGGAGACACATTGCTTTTTAGGCTGTTAGAGTAACGGGGACAGGGTGAGGAGTTTGGCCGTTCACAGAGCTGTTATTTGCCTGCAGTGCAATAATGAGGGAAATGCTTGCTGTTCAGAGTTGTTTGGGTTTAGTGAACAAAGAAATGTTTTCTTTAACTGTCTTTCTCTGTCTCATTCCCTGAAATGCAGTTTTCCCTGTCCTCAGAACTGAGGGTTGCAGTGTAGTTCTGTGGCTGCTGCGGGAGGCAGCTTTATAAACTCTCAGCACATCCGTCCTTACAGCGCACATTAGGGCGGTTACAGTGTTGGCGGGTGGTGGGGGGGTTGAACCCAAGGACACTGACTTCTAGGGGGAGGGAATTTTCTCTGTGCGTATCTCTTGGGCACAGAGAGCCAGCACATTGCATCTCTGCGCTGACAGGACGGCGTGAAGCGGTTACAGGAACGTGTAGTGCCATTGCTCACAGCGGGCGTTAGAGATATCTAGTCCCACCTGGAGACCCCACTCTCCCCTGCCTGATTTTCACCTTCCCAGAATTCTGCCACGCACAGTGGGTGTCTCTCTGCTTTCATGCTGTCCCCAAATGCTCCGTGATCTTCTCTAATGGGTAAGTGACCACAGCACACCAAGGTGCAGCTTTTGGCAAGGAAATTGAGACAGCGCAGGATGGGAGAATCTGGGCCGCTGGTCCACCTGGAGGCTAGAGACAGACCCACTCACGCAGGTGGCACCAGGATGGGACAGACCCACTGCAGGAAGCTGGCACATGGATGTGGTACTGGCTGCCAGCCCTGTAACCTCAGAGGGGAAAAGTAGGATCCTCAGGAGCTGGACCTGGAGGCTGGTGACCCCTCAGGGAGCTGGAAGTGTGCAGTGTAGGGAAGGAAGGAGACTTTGCTTTAGAAAGCTGGGCGATAGGCACTGCCTTCAAACCCTTCCCTGCACAGGATCCGCAGAGCCCTGGCGATGAAGATGCGCATCCGCGTACGAAGAAGTGCTACAGTCTGCTGGCACACGAAGCGAGGAGGGCAGGTCTGTACAGTCTGCGCTCCCACGTGCCGGAGTTGTTGCCTTTCAGCATAATGCTTAATGCAGAGATCACTCCTCGTCCTCTGCTAATTGCACAGGTACAGGTGCACTGGGCAAGCTCCAGAGAGCTTGCTGCCCATCAGCAGTCCCCAGGCAGAGCCAGGGAGAACATAACCTGGCAGGAGCTATGTGCAGCAGGAAAAGGCCAAATTCTCAGGGACTGGCTGTGATTTCTGGCAGGCTCCCTCCCCCACTTTGCAGAGGGGCCAGAACACTGCATTTTACATTCCGTATTTGACTAGGCTGAGCCGCGTCGCGCTGATGCGTATCGCTTTGCTTTTGCAACGGAGAGGAGGGGTGTTGTGGCGGTGTAGCTTTCTCCAGAGCTCAAGTGCAGAGCAGACACAAGTGCCTTAACTGGTCTGGTTTGACAGCCAGGATGGCTAGTGACCCATCTCTTGGGGGTGGTCAGGAATACGTTTACTCCTGCCTGTTTTGTGGTTACAGACAGGCTTAACTACCAGCACAGACACCAAAGGGTGAAGATAAATCACAGGGGAGGAGAGTGGTGTAGAGAAGCAGGAGGAAGGTGAGCACTGCAGGTTTCTTGCTCAGGACTTGCTTGTGAAGTGGATATGCTGACAGTGGAGTCTGGAATGAGAGCATGTGCCCAGGAGTGAGCTGGAAAAACTGTCTTCACAGGTGAGTGCTACCATACTCCAGCTCCAAAATCTACCACAGTGGCTGCAAGAGGTCAGCAGGGGAAGATGACGTAGGTCTGGTACATCCATCAGTTCCAACATAGCTTTTCATTTTTAGACAAGAACAGCCAACTTAACTGCATCCGGTGCTTTTGTATTTGGCCTGAGGGAACAAGTTTTAATGGAAAATGGACCTATGTGAGGATGAATAAATTGTTAAAAACGACAGAATGTATTGCTACTTCACAGGTGGCTGCAGCATTGGTGTTTTCTTACTTCTGCACATTTTCTTGTTAATACTTGGCTGGCAGCTTTTGGAATAAACCCTGGTTCTTAGAGAGGTTGATTTTTTGCACTTTTAAATGAGCATGTGGGTTTTTTCCCAGAGAGCAGCTGTTCTTTCAAGCTGAAGATAGGGTTTGTTTGTGAAGGCTCTGATAGGTTGCCCCAAAATTCATCCTAAATTTTACTGAAGTCCCGTAAAAGCATGCACATGTTTTCCGTGGTGAAGATACCTGTCTGGGTCACTTGAATGGTTTTTTAGAAGTGGGGGTTTGGGGTTTTTTTTACACAAACATTCCTATGCAACTCTTTAATGCTTAGCATTTGCCAAATGAAAACCAAATATTTTTAAACATATAAAATTTGTGACTGGCAAGAGAGAGGCTGTGGATGGGAAGAAAGGTTAAAGGAGCACCTAATCTGCTGAGGAAGAATGGTAGAAATCCATTGGGCTCCAAGCCAAGGCCGCGGTGCTATTTTTATTTTGTGAAAGCTATTAATAGGTGGAGTGCACCTTCCCGAGAGCTTGTAGTCACCTTTCTTTGCAAAGGCAACTCCGTGGAATAACCTCTTCCACTCTGTTTCTCCCACAGGTGATTATTGCTACCTTTTTTTTTCTAATGGCAAGGGCATTCCTAGAATTCAGTGATATGATTGTTTATATGTTTTACAGAAAACTAACACTGGAAGTAACTCATTTTCACTTCAACTTTTATAAATAAAGTTGTAAAATCTTACTTTCCCATGACTACAGTTTTGCGATTCCTTTCATGTTCTGTAATGAAGAATTCTATTTCTAAAAAATAAATATTTTTTAACCATAATGTTTTTCCATTTCTTTCAAAGATTGGTGGTCATTCTGGTTCTATTCTGGTTTTCTTGGTGAGTGAAGTTTTAATGTTCTGGTCATACAAAGAGGACGATGTTGCATTTTTTGTGATGATGTGAAGCCAGCGGTCAGTCTTAAACGGTCACTGACTCTCTGGGATTTTTGTGTCTCTTCCAAACAAGGCCAGGACTTTCCAAACCAGAGGAGCAGCCAAAGCCCTTTTAAAGTGAGAAGATGGAATCACCAAATACTGCACAGGGTCCTGAAATCGCCGGGCATTAGGAAAGTCTCTGCTGATCCACATTTATCCCCTGTTGCATTTCCTTAGGTACTATCCCCGTAGGACAGAGCTGCTCTGTTTTAACTGTAATTGTCCAGGGTCTGTGAGCTGAGATGATGCAGCTGAACCTCAAGAACGAGCTGTGCCGTGACTCTGGCTGGGACGGCATGATGCACGGTCCCAGCGCAGCGGCCCGGCCCCCGGTTTAGCCGAAACCCAAGTGTTCCTGCCCAGAGCCAACCACCTCCTCGGAGAAAGGGAAGTCTCACCTGGCATCTCCTTTATGTAGGAAGACAGGGCAGCATCCCCGGGAAGGGGAGGAGTGTGGCAATTTCATCCTATTGCCCCAGGGGAAGGCTTTGTTTCCCTGGAAGTGGAGGATTTAAATCAGGTATTTCCTTGCTGCGATGCCCATTCCCAAACGCTAGTTCCCATGAACGCGGTTGGAAAGGGAATGCCATTCACGCTCTCGTGGGTTTTCAGTGGATTCCCTGGGCTGCTAATGCAGCGGAGCATTTCTGTAGGTGCCACGTGCTGTGGGTCTCTTCCTCTTCAGTGTCCAAACCCTTCTGGGGCTCCCGTGGGTGTCCAGGTACATGGCTATGATGCGTGTGGGATACTCTGACGCTGTTGGTGATGCTGGATTGTTTTAAGTGGCCCATGCGTTTGAGGATGGCTGTGCAAGTGAGGAGGTTGAACAGTCACGTCTTAGGCCGGGGCAGTATTTTCCCATCCCAGGTCAGAAGTGCTTTAATTATCATTCAGAGAGAGTTTTGTCCTAGTTTAGAGGCCATTGCACATCACTGAAGAGAGATGCTCCAAGCAATTACGGGATTAGTGAATCCTCCCCAAACACAGGGGGCAGAGACCGTGGTAAAAGCAGCAAAACGTAACGCTTTTCCAAACAACAACTTTGGTGCTGAGCTTGGCTTCTCCTTTGGCCATAGCTGAGGGCAGTCCTTAGTGGGATCTGTGCCTCTGGATTCGTTGCCTGCCTTAGTAAGGATTTGGTTTATTGCTTTCCCTTCTCCAGACAGCTGACTGAAAATGTGGCCGTTGCCTAAAAAGGGGCAAGAAAGGAGGTGGAGAGGAGAGAGTGTAAAACAGCATTTCAGGAGCCAGAGCGATGCTGAAACAAGCTGCCTTGTGAAATGTCTGTGGGTAATGTGAGTGGATCCGGCTTGTTCCGGCTGCTCCCCCTGCAGAGAGCTGGCACCACTCCTGTAGCAATGCAGCACCGGGTTCTGCAAGTCCCACTGCCGGCTGTGCCAGGCCTGTGCCCCCGAGCTGCTCCCGCGGCGGGACGTGCTGGCTCTCTTTGACAGATTGCTCTACGGAGAGGAATTTCCCGCAGAAACTGTCCCGGTGGCGCTCCGACCAGACATCGCCTCATTTTTTCCTCAAACAGGGCTCCTTTGTAGGCATCTCCTTATCCACAAACCAGTCGGGGTCTTGTGCGGATGGTGTTTGGCTCTGAGCGGTGTTGCCGGTGCTGAAGTGAGACCTGTCCGCAGACACAAATTGTTCAGCGGGTTCTTTTCTGTAGATCCCAGCCTATTTTTAACAGGATTCAGGCATTTGTTGTCATGCTTTGCTTTTCTTACGTGGGCATATTTTATGGGCTGGTGTGGTGTGCTTGAGGATCTGGGGAGGGTCACCCCTGCTACTCGTAGAGGGCGATGGTGAGGTAGGAGCAGGGGGGGAATGGGACCTCAACTCTGTGTCTCTGGCTGAGCTGTGGGGCACCGGGGTTGCAGCGGGTACCATGTTTGGCTTGTTTCTCCCCATGAGGAAGGGAAACCTGGAGTCAGATGCTAGGGAAAAGAGCAGCCTGGATTCAGGGAGAGGGAGGAAATAGGAGGAGGAGACTGAGTGCTTTGTGTCTGTCTGTCTGAGGTGTGCAGATCCCATTTGGGAATGTACTTGTGGGATAGACCTGACTGATGTTAAACAGCTTAATTTGGGGAAAGCAAATAGTCCTCAGCAAAAGGGAAGGACAAAACAGGGGGGACTAGGATTCACCTGACTGCATGGATCCTGCATCACTCCGCAGCCTTCTAGGGAGCCAGTTTGGTAATGACACAGCATCACACTGTGCCCCAGGGCAGGATTGCTCAGGGCTGGGAGGAGACTCGACTCCTTCCTTGCGCTCCCAGCCCCATGGGAATGGCAGGTCCATGGTTAGGGGAGCTGAAGGGGCAGGACTCTGCCACTGACTCACTGGGCCTGAGTTCCCCTTTCCTCTTGCTACGCAGCAATAGTAAATTAGCTGCCTCGTGGGGATGTGAAATGTTTGGAAGTGGCTGGAGGAAGGGAGAGCTGCCCTGCATCCTTGTTGTGTGTATCGAGTCATGTTTGTCGAACAGTATCAGCCCAAGAACGTGCTGGGAGCAGCAGCAGTCAGAATCTTCCCAGCACAAAGCCAGAGACTGTTCTCACTGCAGTTACCTGTGCGAGCAGACGCTGCCTGGCGTCCCCTTCCCAACATCATTTTGACATGACCCAACTGTTTGACAAACCACCCACACGCTGCAGTGCTCTGACGTGCAGAGGGACGTGGCTGGGAACGCTTCTCCCCAGCTTCTCCCTGGAAGTTGTGTCTGACTGACGGAGGGCTTTGGAACAAGCTTGCCAGCAGCAGAGGGTGCTGCTTCCTCAGGCTGCCGGAGCCACTTCTCCCAGCTCTGTCCTGCACCCGGAGCCTTTCCGACAAGCATGGGCCAACACAGTTGGGCCTCTGGCACCAGCTCTTGTGCTGGTCCTTGAGCCACACAGCACGAGCTCTGATCTCCTGTGGCACAGCGAGCGCCCTGGTCAGCCTGCTCGTCCGGGAGCTACTCCACAGCTCCTGGTCCTGTGTTACCCTGGTTGCTGCCATCTTCCATTCGCAGCCCACCATCAGAAAGTGCTTCCATGCTCCCAACAGCTTCTCACGCTCCCAACGGCTTCTCACGCGCGGGCTGTGGCCATGTGCTTGGCCCACTACAGGCAGGTCGGTGACACCCAGTGCAGGGAGCCAAGGGCGTGCGAGGATGTGCCCTTGGGTACTGCAGAACCTTGTCAGCCAGGAGGGTTGCTGTGGTTTTAAGGGGCGCTCCTGCCACGTGCTGTCATTAAGAGGTGGTTGTCTCTGTAGTACACGTACCTCAGAGGTGACTGGACAACCAGCTGGTGCTGCAAGGGCTGCTCCAGATAGGACTGAAAGGTTGTGGAGTATCTTCTCCACTCACGTGCTCCAGAGTTAGAGCTGTCCCATCTGTTAAGGCAGGCCACTTCACATCCAGCACCCTGTGCTGAAGTGGCAGGCGAAGGAGTGGTGACAGGAGACATCAGAGCAAGCTCCTGCTGCCCAGGTGAACGTAAAGCAAATTACCTGGATTCCAGGTTGTTTTGGATAACGGGTTTCATTTCATTCAAGTCTCGTTTACTTGTGTCCGGTGCATGAAGCGTTGTGTAGCCTCTGCTGACATCTGGATTCACGAGAAGAGACTGACTGAAAGGAAGATGAATGGCATTTTTTTCCTGAAAAGGGTCCCTGGGGAATGCCTCTTTTCCTCCTCCATCCCACTCTATTTTACTCCCTTTCGCACCACACTGAGCTATCTTCCAGCTGAGGAGGGCTTGTTGATTGTCCTCTAAGCAGGCTTGGCAGGATTTCTCCCTCCCGAGGCTGCTGTTTTGCCCCCCCTTTCTCTGTTCTCACACTGGGTTACTCCGGCTTTGTCGCTGTAGTTACAGATGCTCATTGTTCACTGTCTGTTGCATTGTCTCCCGTAATTCCCACAGCAGAGCCCGCATGCAGCACGTACAGCTTTCCGGGCAGTGTTTACTCTCTCCCTCCCTCTCCCCAGGGCATAGAAAGTGCGTGTTTTCTGCCTGTCTCTATACACCACCTCCCTCTTAAATGCAAAGAACAGCATCCCCTTTTTTGCTGCAGTCTGTCAGCCTACTGCTGCAAGGTCCGCATCACTCGGGCATCGGCACAGCTGCAAAGCCGGCACCAGCCGGAGCCCATGCTCCTAAGAAGGATGTACGTGCTTAACGTCGGACATTCAGAAGGGACCCATTTTTCAGAAGGGACCCATTTTTCAGAAGGTGGGTGTGCATCCACTTCCAGACCCCGCAGCTAATCTACAAACGGGATGCTGGCTACACAAAATGAGGCATGCCAAGTCATTCCCCCTCCCCCCTCTCTCTTAATAATCTTAGCATAAATTCACAAGGATGAGAGCTGGAAAAGTCCCTCCTAATCCAGGCTTCATCCCCATTTACTTTTCCAAACAGGCTTAGAGGGATCCCATCCCCAGGCCGTAACCACCAGTGCTTCTCAGCCACCCCACCCTGTCGCTGCACTATGAGATGTAGCCAGTGGTTGGGGCAAGTGATTGAGGATTAGCAATTCCTGCTTCTTAAGGAAGCAAGGAAGTCAAATATCAAGGAAATAAAAGGAGACAAGATTCCGTAGGAGCCGGGATCTCCCCTGGCAAGAAGCCCCAGCAAAGCGGGAAAGTTCTGCTTCAGCGCTTGTCAGTCTGGTGTCCTCCAACTTCCCCGCTGCTCTTCCACCTCCTCCAGCCCAGTTCTCCCTCTCGGCGTGAAGAACAGGGAGCTGTTGGAGCAGGAGGCCCTGGGACTAGTGCCCAAGCGCCTGCAGGACTGTGAGTGGCCTGGGACAAAGCAGCTCGCACCTGGCAGTGGCGATGTGCTCAGGGAGAGATGGAGGGGCATGGCGCTGCCCACTCCGGGGGCTGGTAACGCAGAGCCGGTGGGTTAGCAGAGCTGCTGAATTCACAGGCAGACTAAGGCCTGCTGCGTCTCCTGGATTGTTCTCAGGCATCATTCACAACTTTCTTGGACTCGGTGATGACACGTCTCTGCTGCTGCAGAAGGTGCTTGTGCTGCGCTCCCCAGGGAGCTGTGGCTTGGCAGGCCAAGGAGAACCTGCTTTTGAGCCTCCACAAGAGACACCTTAGGATTCCCTCAGGACCCTGGCCTTGGCCATTCTCTGTTACTGCCCTGGGACACAGCAGATGGACAGGAAAAGGGCTCAGGGTGAAAGGAAAATTCCCCATTCACATCTCCAGGCATCAGGAGCTACTGTCAGCCACCTAATTCACTGCTGCCTCCCCCCTGCCTTTCTGCACTGTGAATCCCTTGTCCCACTCCCACCGGTCAGATTCTTACATTCCAGCAGTCTGCCCCCGGACTAATGAAGCAAAGCATTTAATGCAGCTGTAATTAGCAAGTGTAGCAGATTGATTTACTGTAAAAGAGACTGGTCCACGGAGCTCCAGCTCTAAGCAGTTTGGGACTGTCCCTAGACAACGCTTCCGTTTGGTTTGCTCTCCAGCTAACGTACGCCTGGCACATTGCTCCAACATCTTCGGCACTGGAGCTGAAGATTGTGGCTGAATTAAGGCCCCGAGCTGCGGGGGAAATTCTGCTGAGATGAACGTCAAGGCCTCTGGAAGTAAGGATGTAAACATGGGGACACGCAAACGAACCCCGCTCCCTTTTCACGTGTGCCCCAAGACCGTCAGGGGTGAGACCTGGTCAAGGCCCCAGATGAGTGTCCAACCCCCAAAAATCAAGGACTGCAGCAGCGTGCAGGGGCCTTGGTTCCGCAGTGACTCCGGAATCACTCATCCCACTTCCCGCAGCTCTCGGTGGTCCTTGGCGGTGTCCCATGCCATCCGGCCTGCTTAATCGATGACAATCCACTGGTTTATAGCTCCGAGCGGTGCTGCTACGGGCTCTTTTTGTCTGGGAATGCTGAGAAATTAATCATCTCAGACAGTATCAGGTCAGTTGCTTTTTTGAAAAGGACTGAAATGCACAGAATTGTATTTCCCCGAGTTGGTTTTGTAAACAAATCAGTCCTAAACAAAACAAACCCACCCTCCCCAGAGTGTGTGCAAACAAACACGGCACGGCGGTGTCACTGCCGAGGCTGTGCCACACCGGGGATGCGGCTCCCTGAGACTGACAGATCGGCCTTCGGGAAGGGAGCGGTGCTGCTGCTGCTTCCAGCCGCCCCCAGGAGCCGCGGAGCGAGGAACGGCCCCGCCGGGTTCACCCCGGCATCCTGCGGCTGCTGCGCGCTCAGCTCCGCCCGGGCGCTGCCTGGCAGAGCCAGGAGCCGCCGCGCTCCTTCCGCACGGCCGCGCCGCCGGGCCGGGGCCGGGGCCGCCGCCGCTCCGCAGGGACCACCCCGCCGGGGCCACCCCGCGGCGGCGCCACCCGGCCCCGCCGCTTCCTCCGCGCCGCCGGCCCCGCCCCGCTTCCCGCCCCTTCCCGCCGGCCGCCCGGGGCGGGGAGCGGGCCCGGGGCGGGGCGCGGGCCGGGCCGGGCCGGGGGCGGAGCGGGGCGCCCGGGCGCTATTTGGGCCATGTGACGGGCCGGGCCCCGCTGGCCGCGCCTGGCGCCGGGAGGAGCTGGGGCGCTGCGGCTCCGGCCTCCCCGCCGCGGCGGGGGAGAGGCGGGCGCTGCCGTCTCCGCGCTCCGCCGCCGCGGGAGCAGCCTCCGGCGGGGCCCGGCCGCTGCCATGGTCCGGCCGGCAGCCTGGGAACGGTAGGAGCCGGCGGGGGCGGGCGCGGCGGGTGTCCGCGGGCTCGGGCGGCTCCGCGGTGGCTCTTCCCCGGGGCGGTGGCGACTGGCCCGGCTGCTCGCCTGTGGCTCTGGGCTTCCCTCCGCGGAGCGTCGCGGTTCCCAGCGGGCGCGGAGCGGGTTTCCCCTCCCGCCCGTGCGAGCTGCCCGCAGTCGGTGCCAGCTGAAACCCGCCCCGGGCCAGGCGGGGCGAGGCCGGGCTTTCTGACCCGCCGAGCAGCTCCCCGGCTCTCGCCGAGCCCGAGCACCCGCTGGCGATCGCTGCGGGGCTGCGCGGGAGGCCCCGTCCGCGGGGCGCAGCGGGACGGCGGCCGGGCCCGAAGCGCAGGGCTCTGCGGGGCAGCCGGCGGCGGAGCGGGCATCGGGGCCCGCAGGGCTCCCCGCGCCGCGGGTGGGATGCCGTGCGGCGGGCGGCTGCCGGGGGCCGGCTGGGGTAGCGGCGGGCGGGTGTGGAAGGCGGAGGCTGACAGTGTCAGTTCGGAGACCCTCGACGCGCTGAGGGGTCGGGTTGTTTGCTCGGTGGTCGCTGGAGCGCACCTCACAGGGCCTGAGGAACGTTTTCCTGTGCTCCATAACCCCGTGCTGGTACGGGGGGGGCTTATATAACGCTCCATCTGAGGAACCTAGGCTCGCGCTGCCACCAGTCTGGCTGCAGCCCTGTGCTGGGGAATGCCGTTTGCTCTCCTTGGCACCTGAGCAGCGGGTGGCCAGTGGCCGCGGAGTGGTGGTGGCCGTGCCCGATCAGAAACCCGTGAATCGCGTGGGCCGTTGCTCGAGATAAGGAAGTTTACAAAATGATTGTAAAAATGGGAGTTGCCACCTTGGAGAAAGATCAGCTCTTGTTCCTGAGAGCGAGGCAGGATGAATTTATGAACCTTTTGTCCCAGAAGCAGTCTTCCCTTTTCCCACCCCTCTAATATCCAACCTGTACACCAGATTCCGCATCGCAAAGCGCAGTAGTATAAGCAGCTTAGTCTTGCTGGGTGCAGGTTGACTGCTAAATCACCAGGAGCAAACCACGTGGAGTTTCCCATGGCTTGCAGGAAAGAGATCTGGCTCTAGGATGGGTGGGCTCAAAGCGTCTATCCTGGCTGAAAAGGAAGGCTGTTTCTGTGGTGAGTTGATACGGAACTACTGGGAATGTGATGGAGCCATGCTACTGTTTACAGAGTGAATGGTGATGTTGAGAAGGGCTTAACAGGCTCGTGGAGGAGCATCTTCCCTGACTAGCCAGTGGCTACTGTGCCTGTGTCTTCCCTGCTCCACATGCCTGGCCACAGGCCCCGTTGTGGCTCTCGGTAGTTGTGATGATGGATGCATAAAGCAGCAATTTGTTCTTCTCCCACTTAGCTCTTACGAAGACGAGGGATGAAGTTCAGCAGCGTGTTCCTCTGGGGGCATCGTGCTGTTGCAGTTCATCAGCAGCGCGCTTCTGCAGCCTCTCCTCTGCTTCAGAGGTTACTGAAGTGCACTAAGCGTTGTCTGGCGTTTGGAAGCTTCTGTTAGATACTTGGGAGATGTGGGTTTGTGTTCCAGGAACTGGCTAGCTGATGTGCTCTGTGTGTGTGTGGAGTCAGTTCGCTGCCGCTGGATCCTGGATGTGGAAAATGAGCTCTGCTTACTGCTCTCCTGTGTCTTTCTTTTTTTCTCCCTGTCCCCTGTACTTCCTTTTCTCAGACAAAGTGAAAGCAGCCTGCAAGGGCCACTTGTCAAGTCTGTCTTGCGAGGGCTAACTAAGAATCCATGAAGTTACTGGAATTAAGACTCCGTAGGTAGTGACCCAGTCAGGACACTGTGCCAGCGCAGAGCGTGCGTCTTCCAAGTCACAGTGTAGTTTTTGAGGAGTGTAAGATGTGGAAGGCAGCATGCTGTGTGGCTGTCTGAAGTTTGTAGCTCAGTCAAATATTGTGGTTGGTACCAATGAGTACATTGGAATTGGCAGCGGATAGCCAGTTCAAACAGGCGAGGCCTGATGGGCCAACGCGTGTCATGCTCCTGGGCTGTGGAACACACGTACTGACTGAGCCTGAAGTCGCTGAGGGCTTGTGCTGACGAGGGGCGTGAGGATTAACCGGTGCTGGCAGCGCGATGGCCTCGGTTGGGCTGTGCTTCGCCTCGTGCCCTGTGGAAGGAGGCTAGTACCTTTACTGACTAGTGGGGCGATGTAGCATTATAGTAGTGGAGAAACAGCCTGCTAGACCTAGGTGGATGCACTGCCAAGCTCGTGTTCCAGCATGGATTTCCCTCACCTCTGCTCTACCGACGGCTGGCCAATGTGGCTGGTTGTCAAACTCACTGCCCCCTTTCTTCCTGCTTGCAGGCATGTGACGTGTCCAAGCGAAGTTGGGGGTACAAGTTAGACACTAGCTGCTTCAGACAAAGCTGTGTAACGCCTGCAGAATAAGTGAGTAAGTGTCTGAGAACCAAGGTTACCAAACTGCAGCCACTGCACCACGTTGCTGGTGGTCAGGGTAGAAGGGGTTGATGTCGAGGTGTTGACTCACTTCCAGTTGCTCCACTGCTCTGAGCAATGGAGTATCTTACTCCATGTAACATGATTTACTCCATGTAACTGCTACAGCTGTGCTGTTTCAATAAACAGTTGTTGGAGGGGCTGCATGGGGGGGTGTGAGAGCAGCTGTCCTTATCAAAGGTGGGACATGGGCTACCGGAGGTGGCCTAATGCACTCGGAGTGTGAGAAAACCTAGCTTAAAAGTACTGGTTCCCAAGCACACAGTGGGGAGGTGGTGCCACTGTTGTTCGTGTTTCCCTGGGAACTACTAAAGCAGTGTCACCTGCCTGACAGGAGGGAAGGGGTGGTTCATGGATTCCCTTTTAGTTCTGCCCCGGTAGGTAATGCTCTGGAAGCTCCTGGGCTAAAGTAAACTGGTCTGCTGCACTGATCAGGGAATTGTAGTATCAAGCTGAGAAAGAATATGTAATGGATTTGTTTTGGAAAGATCTGTCAGTCTTGGGCAGCTCGGTGTGACGGCAGGCTGAAGGAAGCTCACTCTTGTGTGGAAGAATGCTTTCCTGAAGGAACTGGTGAGTTCCAGAAGTCAAATATACCATGTAAATGCAGTGATGAGTGTGACTGAGCTGCAGCTTTGCCTTACACGCAGGGAGAGAAGTGCCAACTAAGCTGTCTGAAGGACAGGAGCGTGGTACTGGAAGCCAGGATGTCTGGCTTGGTGCATGCCGCTGGGAGAACTCCTGGTGTCCTTGTGTGTCTGCTGCTGCTCGCCTCGCAGCTGAGAGGCTAAGAACCATCTGTTATCTGCCTGGATCCTTCCACCAAAGGACAAACTGAAACGGCGTTTCTGCTGTGTCTCTGTACAAGCAGCTTCACAAAAATGGCACAAGGAAGTTGGAGAGCAGGAGATGGGACTGTCAGTCTCGCTCTTTCATTGATGCTCTTCTGTCCCAGTTGTCTTCCCTGATAAATTTCCCATGCTGTAGTAAACGCTCAAACAGGTGTTTTACCAGTGTTGGTTGGCAGATGTTTGTTTGGTTATTCTTCCCTGCAGGTGCAGGAATTGATGGCCCTGGTGGCAGGGAAACCTTTCTCTTCTTCAGTGGTTGGGATAACTGAGCAAATCCTGAGGTGCTGACAAATCCCTGTACATCCTTGCAGGAAAGGCTTGGTTTAAAAGCCTGCCAGTTTCTAATAATGTTTGTAGCTACTCATCAGACAACCTGTCACCGTCTGCCTGGAACAGGGATCCGGTGGGATCCTGAAACAGACCTGTGTAGGAGCTCTCGAAGCAGGCTCAACTGGTAGGGTTTTGGTCCTGAAGATGCTCAGGAGTTACTGATGCTCCAGAGTTGTCCATCTGGGAACAGCGTGTGACTGAGGAGTGGTTTTACACAGTGAATATAATTTACATCTTCATTCTGGGTGTTACTTGGGAATGGGAGCTGCTTTATTCTGTAGCTTTGGGGTGGCACAAGCTGCTTCAACGCTGTCGCATTTAAGGGCAGGAAATACAGCAGACTTTCTCTAGTGAAGCAGGTCTGGCGTGAGCTGGGTGCTGTACGGAGGTCCACCCCCAGCACGTGAAGGCCATGAGTAAGGGTACTGACAGAACAGTCAGCTGAGCCGTGAGTAACACCCAGCTGTTGAGCTGAGCCTGAGTAAAACTTCAACTGGCCCAGCCCGATGGGCTGCGGGTACTGCGGGTGGCCTGTGCAGAGGGTACAGAGGGCAGAACAATTTCTTTGCCTGTTAACTGCATGTCTGAGCTCTGGGCCTGGACCACTGGGATAAGCAGATGCCAAGTGCTGGCTAGAGAGATAAATTGGTGCTGTCTCATAACTGCTGGGGACAGTTCTTTGTCACATATCATGCTTGGGATTGAGTTTAAGGTCCAGAGCTTTCCTGGCCAGCTGGTGCTTGTGGCACTCTGACAGTATTGTGTGTGCCCCAGGGAGTGTGGTTTAGAGGGATGAGTGCTGGGCTGCAAGCCAGGGACAGCTGTGGGCTAAATCCTTTCTATACATCCGACTTGTGTGGCCTTTCTTCAATCACTCCACATTTTGCTTTAGGGTTTTTTAAAAAGGGAGAAAATACAGCTAACGCTGTTACTGTCTGATCATCTTTGGCAGGGATGGATGCTAATACCAGGTTTTACTTAATGGGTTCTACCCTATGGCTCTTCAAAGCAACTGGAATGGAAAAGACTTAAGATGTGGGGGAGAAAAGGTGGGAAATGTCTCTTCTGTCCGCAGTGTGGAATGGAGTGGGGGGGCTTACCATGCCGTCGACTCTGCCTAGTGTTCCATTTGTGTGATAGATGTCCTGCCATCTTCCCTTCTGGCAGTGTCTTGTGCTGAAGCAGTGTTGCACTTCAGCTTCGTGTATTTTTGGATTAACACCTTTTTCTGATCTGAATAGGCAGACACCTGCACTCGCCTTACCTTTTTTTCCTTAACCGTGGAGAGTCTTTGCTAACATTTTCTTGTCTGCTAGTTTTTCCTCTTCTAGAACATGGAAAGGCAGACATCAAACTGAAGCAGGGTTGCTACTGTATAACAAGGCTTTTAACCTGCAGAACTTTCCCTGGGAGGAGAAAGCTTTTGATTTAAAACAAACAAACAAAAAAAAAAAACAAACCCAAGAAATGAAAACCTACCACTGCCTGCCCGATTTCAAAGTGAGAGGAACAGCTTTCAACTTGAGAGCTTTGGAGCAGAAGGTGGTAATGTCTGAATGGATTTACCAAACATGGGCTTTTTCTTTTAGCCTGGGAGGGGAATTTGATGAAGCTTGTAAGCTGGAGCAGCTGTTAGTTTGAAACTGCTTTCTTTGGATAGCTGGTGTGTTATCAAGTCAGGAATCTGTCCCGAGGAGATCCCAGATGGGGCCTGGACACCATAAATGTACAAAGGCGCTCAGTTGCACAAAAACTGCAGAAACAACTTAGTTCTAAAGAACGTGAGCCACGGATGGTCAACAGCCAAGAAAAGCAAGTGAGGGGTAAGGCCAAGCTGTTCTCTGCATGAGAGGGCTGCATTGGTCTCAGATGTTTAGAAATTCTTAGTTTGAACTTTTGGGAACTTCATTGTGAACTTCTGGTTTGAGTGGCCTTTTGGAAGTTAAACTCTACATTAAGTAGAGATGTGAAAAATGCCTGGATTCCAAGTACGGTGTTTAGAGGCTTGAAGGAAGTCTTGGAGTTTGCCAAAGTGCACTTCTTGATAAACCCTGTTTTATTGTCACATAGGTTCAGAATCTCTGGGTCTGTCGTGTAGCCTAGTGAGCTGTGCTGCAGGGGAAGAAGCATTGCTTCTCAGTGGGAAGAGAATCATGACCCTTGAAATGCTTCCAGGCAGTGGTCTCTGCTCCATCCTATGGAGCAGTCGGGGCACGGAGTTTGTGGAACGGATGGGGTTGGTGCTGTGTTGTTAGCAGCTCTACATGGGGCCTGTCTCTTTGATAGACACTCTCCCTGTGCTATTTAAAGGCTAAACTGGTCATGTTATTGAACTTGGACAATGAGGGAGGGATTGCTTTGTTCTAGTCTAATTCCAGGACAGAGGTACATCTGGGATTTTGAGTTTCAAGTGATGCTCATGTAAAGGAATAACTAGAATTGTGGATCAGCTGGCGAGGGGTAAGCTGAACTGGGAGAATTAGCGTTGATGTGCTAGTTCCTATGAACTGCTGAGCAACCACAAAAAAAAACCCTTGACATTTTTGCTGGAAAGAGGTTTGGGGCCTGTGTGAATCTGGGAAGTACCTGGCTTGACTCTGGTGTGCAGGAAATGGAGCTGCCTGGACTTTGCTCCGTGGTGGTACGGTGGGTAGGAGCTGCTGGGCTGTACACCCTACAGCTTGCTGTCTAGGCGCTGCACTACTGGCTCAACACTTGCCTTCCGTGTCTGATGTCCCACATGGTGTCACCCCTCACGTTCTGGGGTTTTCTGTGTGGCGTGTTGTGCACTTCCAGCTGGAAAAAAGTGGAGCTGGGGGTGGGAGTGAATCAATCTAATAAACATTTCTTTTCTTGTGAACAAGGGCACTGCTCTCCTCCCTACTACCTCACAGCTTTTTTGGAGTGCTGTGTCCCTCTTGCAGGCAGTTAGGAGTGGTTTCAGCCTCAGACTTGACTCTGGTATTGATTCAGGCTCATGCATCTCTTGGTCCTTGCTAGCATAGCTTAGTTGGCATCCTGAGAGGGAAGGGGCAGGAAGGCTGTACATGTGGCACTGATTCCAGCAGGACATTGCTGTAAGGTTAGCGATGTGACACACTGTCTTGCCAATGTACAGCTGCTTCCAATGTAGAAGCTGAAAAGGGGCAGCTAATCTGCTGTGAAGTGGCTGTGTGCTTGGGGACTGGTGAAAATCCAGGGCACGAAGGCAGACCAGCATCCCAATATGCTACTGGTTTTCCAAGTTGGGGGTTTGACGTGCTGTATGCTGGGATGGGGAGAAGAAGCAAGGGCAAATTGTGTATCTTGTTTATCAGTATGGGTCCATTTCAGTGGCTGAGGCTCATCCTGGAGTTTGGATGCTGTAGGTGGTTCTTGCTATCTCCCTTAGTTAACTGACTGAGGTGGCCTACTCCAGGACCAACAAACTGCTGAAGAGTTAAACTTGCTGAACTGGGTGTTTGCAAGCAGCAGCTTTTGCAGGAACTGAGAGCTTTCATGGAAGGTTCACTCTACACATTTCCCAGCTGAATCTGTCTTGGTTTATTGAGGCACTGGTGTTTCTCATGTGCTTCTGATCCTCTGGGTATGAGGCTTGCCAAGTGGCTCGAAGGGGTTGCCTTCCAGTGAGGCTGTTGAAGGGGCAGGACGTATGCCCACGCAGGCTCGAATAACTCAGAATGACATTAAATCCCAAGGCTTTGTCTGATTATGCTCAGATATGTCCTGGTGCGTGGACACTGAACTGGATTTGCCAGAGACACAGCTTTGTGTGTCAACACTTGGGAGGGAGGGGACGCCTGACTAGAGAGCCAGGAAGGAGCAGTAAGCTGCATCTGCGGGCAGGCTGTGGTTGTGCAAGACCCTGCTGCCTGCTCCGCAGCCAGAGCAGCGTGCTGCTTCACCGGGGGAAGCTTGCCAAGTGTGCTGTGTCACTCCAGGATGGCAGACAGTCCCGATGTTTGCCTGCAAGGAGCTCCAGTGGATCTGCTGCTTTACGGCGCTCACTGCTTTCAGAAGAGGAGAACCTGCGCTGCTAGGAGTACTTTCTTACGGACTCGGTGGCCTTTTTTCTATAAGGACTTTCTGCTGTACACCTTTCCTCCAAAAGGACTTTGGCTGTGACTGACAAACCTTCAGTCTTTGTCCCTCTGCGGGGGTACGGTTGTAAGCGCATGCTGGTGTGCCCTTCCGAGCCAGATCCCTCTAGGTAGAACAGCTCAGCTTGCTGCTGTGGGCACACAACCGTGGGGGTAAACGGACCCCCCAGGGACTGCCCATTGCTGATGGGACATGTGCAGTGTCCCTGACAAGCCTAGCAGGCAGAAGCAGGCTTGGGCTTTAGGCCAGAGGTGTGGTGGCCTTTGGTACACATCTAGGAACATACAAGAGCGAGGTGAGAGATGGCTTAACCTCAGCTGGGCTGTGTTTTATGGGATAAGTGTAGCAGCATTCTGAAAATGGAGAAGGAAGCGAAATGAATTGACTGTAGAAATAAAACTGCAAGGTAAGGTGTTTTTTTCCTGGTGGGAGGGTTTTAAGGAAGGAAAATGCTGTTGGATGTGGTGGCTTTGTTTGATGTTCCAGGCACGAGCTTTTTCTAGACAGTTTACATCTGCTCCATATTTGGGAGGTTGTGGTGCACTGAATGGTGGGTGGCAGTGACCTTCTCATTACTTTCAAATTGATGCTGTACACAGCAAATGTTGGCAAAGCCATCCAGCCTCCTCAGGACGAGTAAGGACTCGAGTAGCAGCTGACCAAGAGTTGAATGTACTTAGGCTGAGACTGACCAGCCTTGGAAAAGACAGAAGCTTTAGATCTGGAAGGGAGCCGCCATCAGAACTGGGCTTGTAACCACAGTTCTTACTCGCTGAGCTCTGAAAAAGCAGAGTGGCTTATCTTTTCTTGTTGCTAAGGATATTGAGTGCATCTTTCTTAAGAACACATCTTTTGGTTGTTTCTACAAGGATTCTTCCTCTCTGATTCTGAAGTTCTTTTACTGTGTTTCAAACTTGGTTTCCTAATTGGAAACTTTCCATTGATGTCATGGGAGCTTTCCGTGGCCCACATCAAATAGCACGGTTCACCAGGAATTGAGTGACTGTACAAATGTTTGTATTAAACACTTAGAAGGCATGTTGATTTAAGGATGGTGGTATGTTGGGAGGATAGGTTGCCTGTACAGCTTTTGTCTTGCCTTTGAACTGTAAAAGTACTGGCAGCTGTTTAATGCCTAGATAAGACAACCTGGGCTTGCTTACATCTGAAGAACTTGTCCCGTCACGGACTCTTGCCCTGTTTCTCGTCTCTTACATTGGAGAGGGTTTTTAATGAGTAACCTTAATGGAAAGGACTCGGATAGCAATGTGTGGAACAGCTGAAGCAGAAAGCTGCTGGTTTAACGACAGGTACTGGAATTTTGCTGTTTTAGAGAGTAAACCCACAGTTTAGTCTGCTGAGGAGCCATAGGGAGGGAAGGAAGAGATGGTGAACATGGATGTTCTTTAAACACTGCTTACTCAGGCTTGCGTGGTGGTGTCAGGGCATTTGGAAAGTGGAAGTAGGAGAGAAAAAAACCATCTTAGTAACCCCTCTCAGCCCTCAGACATTGAGTGTTGGTCATCTCTTCCCTTTCCTACAGGAGACTCTGCTTTTTCCCAGCTCAAAGGGAAGATCACTTCAAAGCTGTCTGGGGTGTTACGGAGCCTTCCTTACCAACAGCCTGTGCTAGTGGTCACCTTTGCAGCAGACCCTTAAAGGTTTTGACCTGCTCAGTCAGCTTTGCAAGACTGACTGGACTAGAGCACTGGATTTCTTTATCAGGTGTGGCTGTGTGCTCCCTGCGTGCACGAGACGAATCTGTCCCATACTTATGGGGAGCAGAAGGAGGTCTTGTGTAGAGACACGTCTACACGTCAGTGTCTCCTGACCAGTTGTCCTGGTTGCATGTGCTGAAGCAACTGATGTGAACTGTTCCTTCCTGCTCATTTGCCTCCCACGGAGGGTCACTACCACCGTGTCAGTTGGCAGTGTTGGACCTGATCATACACATCTGCTTCGTTGCTCAAAGTGATTGAGGTGCAGCTTAATGTTGGCAGCCTTTAGGAAGGCATTTCTGAGTGTGTCCCAGGAAGACTAAGGGACAAATTCCACTCCTTGCCACTTGAACCAGTCGCTCTGGACGCTCACCAGTAGTGAAGCAATTGAATGGTGCATGTCTTGGTCATGCTTTTTGGCAACAACTTTTGTTCTGTATTACCAGAAGTGTTATTTCCAGGAAAAAATTGCTCTTGGATATCTGGCCACCCCACAGTGCAGATGTCCTCTGAAGGCAGCATGTGGGTTACTGCAGCCACACTTTGTATAAAGTGCTTTAATCCGTTTTGGTTTGGCGTGTGCTCTGCACTCGCAAATCTGATTTGTCTAGTTGCCTTCGTATAGGGGTGAAACTTGAAGCAGTCGGGCTAGAATGGCTTTCTAAAATTGTGCTGTTATGTGAAGCCTCTTGCTGGATGATGTAAGGAGGCAGCTGGAGCTGTTGGTCACCCTGCCTATCGCAACCAGCCGTGGCGATTTCCAAGGACCCTTTCAGGTAATGGCGAAAGCAAAACGTTGCATCATCCAGCTGTAAACTTCACGGCGATGTACAGTGTGTCTCTTCCTAATTATGGGATGTCCCAAGTCAATTGTGTTTAAACACAGAGTCCAACCGTGTCATTAAACTTTGTTTGGCTAATGACAAGTCAGGAGTCTAGTGAGGCTCCATCCCGGCGTGCTCTGCTTGGGGGAGCTGCTGTGTGGGTTCCAGGCGGGCTGGCAGCGTGCGTTCTCTTGTGCAATCTGTCTGCCAGGAATATCCTCCCAGCTCAGCACTTTATTGACAGCTGCTGTGAGGTGGCTTGTTGCGTGTGTGTATTCCTGGATGTGGAGGGTTACCTTACTAAGCACACTGATGGTTTGGTGGATGTTGACAGATGTCTGGGCACTAGGCTGTGTGTTTATCTGGCCTTTCTTTGGTTTTTTTGCTCATATAACCAATATTTGAGTAACAGCTTCTGGCAGCCGCCTCAGAAAGGAGAGGTGAACTTATCTTTCTAGAGATGGGCAGTGGGTTGGGTCACACAGTGCACTGTTGGCTTCTCTGTGCTTGATAGCTTCAATCAGTTTAAAGTTTAGATAGAAGCAGCTGTGCATATGAACTGCTCATCAGTGGAATGATGGGGATCTCTGCTTCCAGTGCAGAAATCCTGGGCTGAAGTAAAAGCAGAATGTGTGTGTGGTAAGCAACATAGCATTTGGATTCTGCAGGACTGGTGTTGGATCCACATTTCATAGCTAGTTTTCACCTGAGCTGCTTGTACCTTGTAGTTTGGTGCTAGCTACCTGCTCCTCTCTGGATGCTTGCCCCGCGCTCTAGCATATGATGCTTGATGCCACTAAAGCATGGGGAAAGAAAACAGTCCTTCCCCACCCAAACCATCAGGACGGCAGATCAAGGTGACCCTCAGTAAAGCTCGTGAGTCTACACAGTAAAGATACTTAGAGGGGTTTGCCTTGGCAAACCCCCCAGGACAGGGGGTGGACAAGAGCCAGGTGCTTTTAGAACCTTCTCCCTGGTTGGGTGGTGCAAGTGGCATTGCCGAACACAGACTTTCTGTTGGGTTTGCTTCCAGTGGGAGCCTGTCGTACACCACAGCGTGGCTGCGCTTCAGGATGCTCTCAGGGCTGTCAAAGCTGCCATCTCTGTGAAGGGCTAGTGAACGCACTGGAAGCGGAGCACCGTTTCCCTACCCTCAGCATGCTCTGACAAACTTCAGTGCCTCTGCTGTTACAGGACTGGACTAAAAATGCCTAAACATTTGTGGTGTGTAACAAACTCGTGCTGATCCTGACAGGACTCTGCGGAGCACAGACCGTACTGGGCAGACAAGAAGTGCCAGTGCTTATTTCTTTTCTTTATTGGCTGGATTATGAGCCACTTACGCCCGAATGTGCTGGAGGTGTGCTGCCACGGTGTACCCCTGCTCCCTTTTTGCTAAGGGATAGCTGGAAAAGCAGACTGCTTTCCCTGGAGATTTTGGAGGGGAAGAGGGAGTTGGAAACTGAAAGGGGGTTATCATGGAGCTGAGCGAGCCAAGGTGCTTGGTTACACTGGGATAGCAAGTTTGGATTTGCCTGGACTCTTCACCTCAACCGGCTGTTGCAGCATTCAGAGAGAAATTGCATCTTCCGGCTATGTTGTTGGATTTGGAAAGGGTTTTTCCACAGCTTTTGTTATGTTTTAAGGGTTGTTGTTGTTCCCAGATCAAACTTGAATAGAAAACATGAGGCTGCTGCCAGCTTTCTGTCACTGACACCTTTTATCTTGCATTCATCTCTTCCAAGCAGATGCTGCTTTCATCTACTCTTTTGCTACAAGACTAAAATTAACAGCCCATGGAAGCAGGGGAAGAAGTTGCATTTCAAAGTAAAGTACCTAGTTAACTCTGATGATAAAGCTGTTGTTTTTATCTTGAAGGTAATTCTGTGCTCCTTTGAAACAAATGGGAGGGTTGGAAGCTCCTGGACCCTTCTTGCTCTGTTAACACGCAGATCCCTCCTTGCCTGGGAACGTCAGGGAATGCTCTCTTAGGGTGGACAGTGTAGGTGAAGCTGAGCTGCTCAGGGGGAGGCTGTACCAGGGAAGAGGGTGGCAGACATGGATGTCCGTGCATAGTGCTGTCCTTCCAGCTGCTGATAAGCTGCAGTGCATGGCTCACGCTATCGCCAGAGTGCCAATCACATCGGTCAAGGTGGAGCACAGCGGGGGAAGGAGCTGAGGAGAACACAAGTCTTCAGACACCTCATGGTGGTAGTGAAGCGATTGGTAGCCTCTAGCCAGACTCTTGTTTTCCACAGGCTTCCTGCCTTCAG
The DNA here is from genome assembly GCA_027574665.1 of Rhynochetos jubatus. NCBI lineage: Eukaryota > Metazoa > Chordata > Aves > Eurypygiformes > Rhynochetidae > Rhynochetos > Rhynochetos jubatus. The sequence goes on from CM050669.1 coordinate 3,842,836, forward strand.
AGACTTGTACTGAGCGTGAGGTTTGTGTGAACACCCAGCTTCTGGCTTTCATCTTTTTCACTTAAAAAGATAAGTCCTGTTCCTGGAAGGCGTGATAATTCCTCAAGGGTGATGTAGCTCAGCTGCATGCACTGGGAGGATTGTTTCTGAGGGGGGGCTGAAGCATGCCCCTCATTGTAGGGAGGGCAGCTGGTGGATAAGGCTGAGCCACAGCAATGCTCATGTAGCAGGTGACATCAGGGAATGAAGGATTTGGCAACTTAAGCCATGGCTTGCTTGTCTAGTGGTCAGGATATGGAAGAAAAGAGAGTTCTTTCAACATGCCAAGTGATGACAAACATCTGATGCAGCAGAGGCACATCTGATGCACAGGTTTAGGGGTCCCAGATCTCATTTGAGCTATTTCCCCTAGCCCTTACTCTCCTGGAAAAGGGTAGAAACCAGATGCTTTTGGAGATGAATTGCAAAAGGCAGGTTTTTGGAAGTGGCAATGGTTTTATGTCAGGCTGGTTTTATGGAAACTACCAGGCTGGCTGAGGGAAGCCGCAGGACACTTTTTTTGCCCATGGGCAGGTGCTGGAAGCGTTGGAGAATGACTGGCTTTAACATTAGGAAGCCTAAACCGGATTTAAAGAACCTGTCATGACTGTGTGATGAGCTCCTGCTTCGGATGCACGTGCAGGGGTGTTGACTTCTGAAAACATCCTTTTGTTTAATGAACAGAATGGTTTCTTAAACAGCGTGGAAAAAATCACTTCCTCAGTGACTCAACCGTCTCCTCTTGTGAGGTTTTTGTCTTCAGTGGTGACATCCTCAGTCTCCACAGACCTCAGGACAGGAAAGACCTGAATCTACAGCTGAAGCTGTGAAAGGTCTAATGGGTCTTTATACATGAGGATGTAACCTCAGTCCTCTCTTTCAACACTTCAGAAGCACAGGATGAAGAGATCTGGGTAAACATTGTAGAGGAATGCTGAGGCTTTCGATGTGGCAAGGTAAGACCAAGACCTGTGAACTAAGTGTGTGTTGTTTTGCGTAGAGTGACTCCCTGGGAAGACGACACAAATAGCTAGTGCGAGAGGCTGAACTACAGTCACTTGTTCAGGATGGTTTTGATGTGAGGATTAACGCTAAGTTTGACCTGAAACTGGCTGATTAAGAAACTGTAATGACTTGAACAGGGAGGAAGGTGTATAACCCTGAGTATAAGGAGAAGTTCTGTCACCATCAGGCTTGTTGAGCGTAGGAACAGGTTGCCCAGAGGTTGTACGGTCTCTGGTTTTGAAGGCTTACAGGAGTAAACTGGATAAATCGGAGTAACCTAATCTGACCCTGCTTTGAGCAGGAGGTTGCAACAGACATCCTGAGGCCCTTTCCAGTGGGAATTAGTCTGATTCTGTGCAATAAGCCTGTTACGAACATCTTGCTCTGATATTATCAGAGTTCAGCTCTGGAAGTGGGTAGGCTGCTTTATTAGTTGATAGACAAGACTTCTCCAATGTAGCCAGGCTAGAATCTGGGACTATTGGTTGTTCGTTTCCCAGTTTGTCTAAAACTCTCATAACCAATTTCTGTCCTACAAATTGCCCTGAAACACAGAGGAGATTAATTACTTGTTTCAAATCTCAGCATTGCTACTGAAACTTCATTACTTCTAATTACACTTGTATAAAAAAAACTTTTTTCCAGCCTTGTAGTTCACCTCTGACATTGAGACAAAACAAAATTTGACCCTGGTTTAACTTCACAACTGCCCCCTGTCCTGCAGTATGGCTGAATACTTAGTAGTGGCAAGTCCTTTTGCTTCGATAGTAGTATTGTTCCCCTTAGAGCAGGCTGCCCTTGGAAGGACATCAGTGTTTCTAGGCTCTAAAAGCTGCCCCATAAGCTTGCTTTGTGTTCTGAGCCCAGCTAGCCATGTGTCAGGAGGCTTTCTACGGTCGTCATATAGGGGTTTATTTTGTTGTAGACACTGGCAGTACTTGGTACCATGCTATGCCTCTGGATCCTTTGGAAACTTGTTGCAGGGCTGTGGGCTGGCCAATGGATCTGGTACTTGCTCCTTGTTTGTCCCTTCTGGGATTCTGGAAGAATGTGGTCAGAGAGATGAAACTGAGGGATCCAAAGGCAGGCAGTATACTGGCCAAGCACATTCCCTATGCTTCCTGGATTTACAGGAAGGAGCAGCACCCTGTGTTGTGTCTTTAACCGGCCCCCTGACTCGTTAATGAACAAGCCAGCAAATGAGTTAAAGCAGCTGACAGTTCTGGCCCCCGAGCCCACTCCCCTCTGATGTCCTGAGCATGCCGTGCTGTGGGATGCAACCCCCCTCGGGCAGTCTGGGTTGGGTGGCAGAGCTGTGTGCCCCCCCACGCTGCCTGTAGGGAGAGTTGGGAGCGCAGCGAATATCGGAAGCTGAGAAAGGCCTTGAATGTAGTACAGGCACTCCCCAGCGCCAGCCAGAAGGACACCTCATCACTACTCTCCTCAGTAAATCCAGGAACGGCTTCATACCAGCCACTGTGAAGGAAGTGAACTCCTTCCTGGCTAAAACCAGCGCAGCTGGTCACATGTAGACAGACACAGTGGCTGTGCAGAGGTCCTTGACTGCATTAAGCTCCTGAGTTACAGAATGAATTTTCTTACGTCTCCTGATTGGATTGTAACAGTATCTGATCAGGTGGAAAACAGTCAGGAAACTCATCAGCTCGGGAATGAGGGACTTGCTGCCTTGCCCCCTGAAAAGAGAGCAGGAGGCACGCGTGGTTCAATGGCAGTCTTTCCGCATCCATCCTCCTGGCTGTGGTGGGTTTGCTGTCAGGGTCAACAGAGACCAAATGCAGACTGTAAAAAGAAGGATGAAAGGGATGAACTTGGAAGTGGAGCGTGATGGTTGAATGTGAGGTGAAGGATGCCAGCTGAGCTGCTGAGGATTCAAATGTAAATAAACTAAAACTGGGGGAGAAAGAAGAGTGAACTTTTGCTTCCTTAAATGTCAGGGACAAAGTAGCTTTCCGTGAGGAGGAGCTGAATACTGCCCCGCTGGGTATCAAGCGTGCTGGGCCTTGGAATTTCCTCCTCAGTAGCTGGCAGTTTGTGGGGCACCCTCTGCGATCCTGTTCACCTTCACCTCTTGGCCCAGTTATCTCCCTGTGATGCAGTAAGTGTGCAACACTTTCACTGACCTGCTCGTACGAAGTGTTTTCTCCTGCCCTGTGTGGTAGGTTGGTAGTGGGATTGCTGCCCGGCTCAACCTGGGAAATGCCAATCCCAGAGTGATGTGCTGAAGCTCCCCAAGCCGAGCGGCAGTGCAGCGGGGATGGAACACAACCTCAGCTCCGCACCGTGCGGCCCTGGTTTTGCTGTGACAATGTGCTGCTCTGGCAGAGAACACCTTTCTGCTTGTGGTGCTGCGAGAACCTAACGCTTCGCTTGGAGGGAGCCGGGCGGCGCTGGTGCGCGGGTCCAAGAATCACTTGGTTCTAGCACATGGCCCAGATTTCAATTGTGCTTTTTCTGCACACAGCACTGGTGCGCAGTACCAGACGCTTGCACAACTTCCCCTCTGGCGTAGATCTATTTGATGTAGATAGATGTGCTGAAGCTCCAGACACAAACTTATTTGAGGGCAAGAGGCTGAGTAATCTGGTGCTTGGCAGCTGCTCTGTTGTGGGGATTTTTGCTGTACTGTTAGCAGTGCTTGTGACATCTCTAAATGAAAAGAGGAAGGAGGAGGCAGTAGCTGAGCAACCCTAATATGAAAATAGCTCAAACTGCAAATGGTTTTCCTGAGAGGAGGAATCCTGCTGGATTCCACATGTCTCCTGACGCTACACTGTCTTGCTTGTTGTGCAGATTTCGGTCCCTGCTCCTGTCTGCCGCCTGCCTTACGTTTTCAAGATGTTTGTTTGAGAAAATGCAGCTTTTCAGGTCTTATAATACCTAAATCTGTGTGGCTGTAACACAGCGGGTGCTCAGTTCCTGTTCTCACGCAGGTATTAGTACTCGGTGTGTGCTTGGTGACTTCAGCTCTTGATGGGCTCTGTGTTTGGGGGGTGTTGTGCCTCACCGTACTCTGCCCTCTGAAAGCAGCGCAGCAGCTATCCTGGGAAAAACTGGGACTTCTGAACTAGCACTTCCAGCCGTTGGGATGCCATGGTTTTACTCTTAAGCTTACGACAAGCCCAACCACGCTGCTTCCCCCACTCCGTCAAACAGCAGCGTGCAAGGAAGGCTTTTGGAAAACTTGCCGCTGGGCAGAGGCTGGCCGGAATGGGAGGCTGGCCTCCCGTGAACTGGGAGAGGGCAGCACAGGATGCAGCTGCCAGAGTGTCTGCTCTGCCCTGCTGTCACCTCGGAAGGAGACAGAAGGGGAATTTTGGTAGGTGATTGCTGGGAACTTTACCATGGATTTCTTTGAATGCAGCTGCTCACTGAACCGCAGTGATTCATCGTTAACCCCTTCAAGGGGAAATCTGCTCTAGGTTACGAAAACCTCTGGCTGTCAGGACAATCCTGCAGTCACAGCAAAAAAGTGCTTTTGGTACAGGGATGGGAACTCTGGACGGAGGTAACACATCAAGCTTCATCCTTTCCACCCACCGCTCCCCTCCCCATCTACTGGTTAGCAGAGAAAGCTGTCGGGATACTGCAGTGGATGTGGGGGATGTGCAGTGGGCTGTGTGGGCTGCAGGCTGGGAAGTGGGGCAATAACTGAAGGCAGGGAGTTCTTGTGCAAGACGATGGCTTATTATGGATTATGTGGGCTGCTTTAATTCAAATAGCTCTCAGCATAAACATCTACTCTCCTTTGAATGTGTGGTGGCTTACTTGTGGAGGAAATGCCTTTAGAAATACAGCCCACCTTGGGATGCGAAAGCTCCTGTGCTGGAGGGAAGGAGGGAGAACCATTAGGCAGGCATGGCAGCTTGGCCAAGTGCTGATTTTTTTTTCAAGCACCAGTGCTGACCAGTTCACTACTCCACCTATGGAATGTCTACTGAAGGGTAGTGGCTCTCAAAATAATTGCTGCTGGCTTCTACTCTTCTTGTGAGCTGTGGCAAATGCCTGTAGCACAGGGCAGTGAAACAGCTTGGGAATCCTGGACTGGCTCCCCAAACCAGTCCTCAGTGTGATTGCAGCAATGCTCGCACTGTACAGCAGCGTGAGGAGTGGGATGGGGCGGGCTGGAGCTGACCTTGGTCAGGGCAGGTGCATCTTCAGCCCTTTGTTATTCCTCTCATTCTCCTGATACTACTTGGACCATCCTTTGTTGATAACCTTGCAAGTTTTAAGGCATGGTTCAAAGGTAGACTTTCTAAATACTTGCTCCTCTCTTGACTTTGTGAGGATGGGCTAAGTAGAGCCCTGGAAACCCTGGGACGTCTTCCTGAGTAGCCATCTAACCTACGTGTCCCGAAGGTAAGCACACGTGATGCTGCGATACTGGCTGCATCAGCGCTTGGTTCTCCTGGAGTTGTGAAGCTCCTTGGACAGGTAAAATGACAGCCCCATTCTTGGAAAGGGTTTTTATCTAAGGGCAATGCTACGTGGGATCTGAACAGAAAGCTCAGGATAATCCTTGGTTACAGAAGAATTTTAGGGAACTGGCTTGTTGTTTAATGTTAACGTGGCAGTAGAAAGGCACCTGGAGATGGCTGCTGAGGGATGGGGCAGTTGCAAGACAAGTGCTGTTAGACAGTACGTGGTACGTCAGTCCCACAAACGAGTCTTTCGAGTTTATAAAACTGGGTGGTTTTTTGCTTGCAGTGTGCCAAGCCGACTTCAGCCTTACAGGGCTGTGAGCCTCCCTCCGGAAGCAGTGCTTGCTCACACGCAAGTTCTCACTAATGTAAGGAAAAATCAATTGGAGGCGGTTGGACAGGTACAAAGGTGTAAAAAGGTGAACCTCTGGACCAGGTGAAAAAGCTTGCATGTGATTCTTCCTGCTCCCTAGGGGACTTATTTTCCATAGTACTTAGTCCACAAGCAGATCACAGACCTCTTGAGTTCATGTAAAGAAATCGGAGCTGGGAAAGGCTGTGCCTTTTGCAGGTGACCTGCAGTTGCTGTATCTGTGCTAGCCTGGATTTTTCTCCTTGGAATCAACTCTCCTGAGATACTAGTCCCCTTTCTTAAGGCCACAACTGCGCTGAAGCAACCTGGGAGCAGCTTTCCGTAGTCGTATCAATCAATCCTGGTCGCCGTACAAGCAAACTCTGTTCCAGGTAAGGGATTGTTGACAAGCAAGGAGGAAAGCATCACTTGGCTGATGGATGTAGCCTGGAAGCGGTACCAGGAGCTAGAAGAACACTGTTTAGCCAAATGTGACCGGTGAGATGAGAAGCTGGCGTGTGGAAAGTACGTCTTGCCGGGTCTGGAAGACATTTGATCTGGTGCTGCCCTGTGCTCTCATGGCTATCTGCACGCTGCAGCACGCAGAGAACTTGCTGTGCTGGTGGAACATGTTGTAGCTGGAGTGCAATAGCCTCCCAACAGCTGCTCAAAGCAGTGCTGAGGCTGTCAACAGCTCGTGCTCCAGAGCAGCCGTGCTGCCGGCCGTGCAAAGCACAGAGTGGGAATAGGGCTGTACATAAGGGCATGCTAACTCCAACAACTTGGGAGCTTCTCGCCAGGCTCTGTTGTGGCTGCGCTGCTTTGTGCCCCTGCTGTCGCATCTCCCAGTGCTTTCTCACATGGAGGGAACTGCAGGGACCTTCCTGCTTGTGGAACACCACGTGCAGGTGCTGTTGTGGCTCAGCCCTAACTGCCAAACAACAGCTGGTTTGCGATTTCCTCCAGAGGAATCTCTCTGGAGTGTGGATCTGTGGCTCTAACCTGAACTTGACACACCTGATCAGCAGTGTGTCCCCACTGTCACCTGTCCACAACTTCTGCCTTGAAAACAAGTGGTGCCTGTGGTTTATTTGTATGTATTGTTAATGTGAGAGCAACAGGCAAATGCTCAGCCGACTCATCTGGGATGTGATGATCTGTTTTGTGGCACCAAGCGTGAGGCAGATGCTGAATGCTACCTGGAACCCTAGGTCATCAAATCAGTCTTCTGGGCTTGTGCGAGCTGCCTGTAAATATTTGCTAGAATACAGAGTTTAAAGTTACTTCTGGAAAACAGCACTTCACCAGTTGGCTGCAAATACCCTAGAGCCACAGGAAGTTGGGGAGGAGCGAAGGGGAGAGGTGTGCGGAAGGTCAGTGCTGCAGCTGTGGGAGATGGGAAGGGACTCTGGCTAAATTCCTTAGTGCAGATGCAGAGCTGTCAGTTCAGTGGGAGGTGGTGAACTCAGGGCTCCATCCTGCCTTCTGGGGGAAGAGCTTTAGTTGCTGGTTTTCTGGCCTGTCCAGTTGGCTCCTACTCACTGTACGTGCTTTACCATGGCTTCTCTCAAGCCCCATGGTCGATTTAACCGTCCTACTTAAGCTGTGTAATGCTGTAGTACAGGCAGGACTGCGGTATGGGGACTTGTGTGCCTGTGTGCCGATGTTCTGCAGTGTTAAGGATGAGTTTGGAGTAAGTTTCTGGTCTACAGCTAGCATGCTGGGAAACCAGAGCTGACTGTTGAACTCCTTTAGCATCTGTATGTTACGCTGCCACTAAATGAACTGTTCCTAGCTAGAGTCTCACTGTCCCTACTTGCACCCAGGTTTTGCTACATAAAGGTGACAGACTGTGAGTAAGCATGGAAAGGAAAAATGGGAACATCGGACAGGGGGATAGGGAGCAACTGTGCTGTTTGTAATGAAGCCAGCAGTAGTCACTGTTTAACCTATGTGGCTTTCTAATGCTGCTGTCCTTGGAATACTGCGAAGTGTCCTCAGGGTAGTGCTGGAAAAGGTACAGGAAGAATAGCTTTAGAGTACTGGTCTAAGTAGCCTGGCCATGGGAAGATGGACTAAGAGTGCCTCGTGCCAGGAACATGATGGCTTGCAGTGACCAGTCTTCAAAAGCACTGCTCCCATGTGCCTTATGGATGCGTGTAACTGGCACTCCGGCTGGCTTCCTCGGTTTCTCAAGGGAGGCAAGGAAGCAGAGCTCTGGATGAGACCCTGTACTGCCATTTGTCCTCTGAGGAAGGAAAGTCTCCAGCCCAACACCTCTGTTATGAAAGAGTCCTTTCTCCACTACCCTACGGAGTACGCTCGGGCGCGTGGGTTGGATGTGAGGTCATGGACTGCTGGGGTGGACGGAGCTGTTGTCAGTATGGCACGCTGAGCTCAGCGCTGTGCCTGTGGGTACATGTTAGTCATGAGTGGGAGAGGCTGTGGAAGAGTACGTGTTCCACTGTGGTTCTGAAGGCTCGTTAGGGTGGTCTGTCACTAAGTACAGGGTTTGAGTGAAAGGAGATCTCCACTCCAAATACCTGACCACTTCAAGTCTCGATACCCACCAGAGCTGGCATTGCCAGAGCAGGCGAATGGCTGGCATCTGCCTCCGAGCAGCTCTCCTGATGACCTTTGAGGAGACATTGTGCAGTCAGTATGACCTGGGGAGCTGCCTTCTACAGAGCTGGGGGAGTCTCATGGCCTTTCTGAAACATCCCCTGAACTTCCTCTGAGGAAAACCAGCCTCGGTTCATGTTTTGCATTTAAAGTGGTATCTTGGTTTCTATGCAACCAAAACTGCCGCTGGTAGCTAGCCTGTAGCAGGAGCAAAGATCTCGGGCAGGATTTTGGGGAACTCCTCGTCTGAGTTGCTTCCATCATTACAGATACGTTGCTGAGTAGCCTGTCTCGTGTTTTGTAGTGTTCTCCGAGATGCTGCGGCACTGCAGTTAACAGGAACTGTCTGGGTAGGGGGACACTGGAAACTTGCTGAAGTGGTTTCTGCTAAGCAGCTCGGTTGAGGATGGGTGGTGGTTGTGACTTTGGGTTTTGCTTTACTCAGATGTGCTGCTCTGAGTAACTTCAGTGCTTTGTTTTGGAGAAGCAGGCGCTCCGTACGTGGCGCAGAAGGGCACGCTGCCTCCGTCGCACTGCCCTGCAGTATTGCAAACAGCTCTGAACCTTCTGCGGGAACGGATCACCCCAAGGAGAGGAGCGTTGGGGGGCTGTGATCATCCAGACAAGCCAGTTCTTGGTGGTTACAAGTCCTAGCATTGTTGTACGCGGACATGCTCTTGGCTTGCTTGGACAGAAGCCCTTCCTGGCATGGCTCAGGGTAGGCATGCTTACGCTCGCTGCTTCACGTACAGAAGAGCAGAGCGCTGGGTGTCTGAGTACGTGACTGAAGCCATCCGCTTAGCAAGGCAGCTCGTTAACGTTGTACTCTGGGTAGGTCAGGCATTGCCAGCTACAGCGTCTTGTTCTCCCTGTCCCTGCTGTACCTCGAGCACAGTTACTCGTCAGGAGCCTTGTACTTTGCTGGAGGACTCTCCCTTTGGCTTTTTGCTGGGACATGTGCCATCTTTCTTAATTCTCTTGCCCAACCACTTGTGATCTCTGGGACTGCAGTTTCACTTTCTGTGGAGGCCACGCAGCCGTGCCAACAGCTAAATCTGCTGAGCCAAGCTGCTTTTGCTAGTCAGGAGGTGGGGCGGAGGAAGTTGCCCCTGTGGCAACCTTCTCTGCGCAGGGCAAGATAGCAGCGTGGCTGACGGCGCTGCCAAAGCCAGCGCTGGGCGGCCAGGGGTGCCTGCCCAGTCCTGATCTACGTACAATTGCATCACTCACAGTAGCTCTAACCATGGTGTTCGTGCAGTTGTTCCTGGCGTCTGTTCTAGCTGTTTGGTCTCTGCTAACACAGCGCTGGAAAGCCTCAGCAGCACAGGTGAGCTTGCTCTTTGCCCCAGGTTTGATCGATGTTCGGGGGGGGTGGGATGGGTGCTGAAGCCAGGTTGCTGGTGAAGTGATTGCACGGTGCTGGATGGGGTGTCAGAGCCTTCCTGTGACCAGGTTCTGCAGTCGGCAGAAACACACAGTGCAGGTCAGGTGGTGTATTTTGGATGAGAAGAATTAATGACAGGGAAAAGAGCGTCCTGGCTCAGAGGCTAACGTTTGAATGCTGTTTATAGCGTGCAAGTTCCCTCTCCACCCCAGTTAAAGCAATGCTACAAAACATCTTTAGCTTGGTTTTGCTAAGGCCTGCGTGACCAGGGGATCTCAGAACCACCAAGGGAGGAAGGGGAAAACCTCTGGCGTTGAAGCTTTTTCTGGAGATCCTGTTAAAGAAGGGCTAGCACTGGGAAGGGCCTTTGTGCGGAGTTTGACATCCATGGACAACTGGTATCAGAAGGATGTGAAAGGTGACCCCAGGTAAGCTGCTGCCAGCAGGTTACTCAGCAAACCAGACCCAGCTCTGGCTTCTGGGGTGAACACTGAGCCCAAGAAAACGGACTGAGTTTACTTAATGTTTTTCTAGTGAAATAATGGAAACCCAAGCAAAACTACAGTGTGATTTTTTTGGTCTCATTTATTGGTACTGTCTGGGTTCTTTTCGTTCAGCTTTCCAAAGTTGTAAGCAAGTAAATGACCATGTGCCGAATAGATGTATTTTCTTTCCTTTTCCCAAGGGGTTCTCCAGGCTGGAAGTCTCGAGGGTGGTGCTTTGGTTCATTGTCTGCATAGCACCCAGTGTACGAGAGGTGTTTAAAGGTCTGGCATCTTCTCTGTAAAGTACACTCCATAAATATTATGGTTGGGGGGAATACAGCCACAGTAAACTGACGAGAAGAAATAGACCTAAAGTAAAACTGGATCAGAAATCAAGGAATTTCAGAGCCTTTGTCTGCAACATCAGTTACAAGAATACAGGTGTCCTGTAGGTGTTGAACTGCAGAGCAGGAGAGGAGCCATGGGTTTTCTGAACTGAAGCTACCAAACTTTTTGTATCCCTCTGGAGTGTTTCTGGTCCTTCGTTCTGGTGAAGCTTGTAACTGAAAGAGAAGGGTTTGCCAGATTCAGCCTCAAGAAAACAGTTGTTTTCAGTGGCTGAGTGCATCACAGGTGCTTTAAACAACTGCAGGCGTCTTCCAGGAAGTGTTTGCTTCTTGTTGTTTTGGAGAGGATGCTTCTGGAAGTCTTTGCACTGGATTTTTCAGTTGTGAACCACTGATGCTGTACAAAGCCTCTGGCAGTGCTTTGACAGCTCAGGATTTGAGCTGGTTAGTGGAACCAACAGTGACTCCTCAATGGCTAGTATGAATACTTTGACTGAGCGCAGATGGTGTCTGGGACTTTGAGGGCTCCTGCCGCTGCGCAGGTTGCTTCCAAACTTAGCTGGAAATCTGCACAGCAGCCTGTTAAAAATTCCTGTGTCACTTTGAGATGCAGCTACCTGAAATAACCTCCCACTGGGTGATAAAACTTTCATGGGAACAGCCTTTTGGCTCCGGACAAAACGATGAGGGCATCTTGGGTGAGCGTTTGTTGGCTGAAGTTCACGGTGTTGATAGCTTGGACTGCACTTCTCGTGTGTGCTCAGATGGGGTGAGTGGGTTTGAGTGCTGGCGTAGGTAGGAATGAGGTGAACTGTCTGGAGCCTTGGTTTGTATGTGGGTGGTTCTTGATTTTGAATCTGTGGGAATTGTTGAAGGGGCACTGTTTAGCCTTGTGTTTGCAAGGTGGTGCTCTAGGTTTTGGGGGACAGTGGGAAAGTAATTGAAGTCAAGATTTAGTTGTTGGATTCATAGTGGGGGTCAAAATATTCTGCTGTGGCTAGTTGTGACTGCAGCCTGCATGGTAGCTGCTAGCTGGGTTCTTGGCTGCGTGTTGAGGCTCACTGCTAGCTGAAGGGGTTAAATGTGGCCACGGGCACAGGGTAAGGCTCTGCTCTGTACGCAGCATTTGGGTGAGCTGCATCACATGGCTGCCTCAGCTGGAGAGGTCTGTGGTAGGCAGTTGGTTTGCCTGGTTCATGTCAGTGCCTAAACAGAGGAAACTGGAAGCCAGCTCTGCCGTATACGTTCTCTTTGCAGAGCTGTTTTCACCGTTCGGCAGCAGGGACTTTGACACCTTCCACTGAAACGGCTGTCTCCTGCCTTGGTCTGTTTGCAGCCAGCAGTTGTTTTGAAACCTGCCCTATCTTTTCAGTATGGCAAACTGCCTACCTGCCCTTAACAGCTAAACTGAGGGGAGATGTAATTCTCTCTGAAAACAGCAGTGAACACTTCACCGCGGCACTCTTACTTTGTTCCAAAGCTTTTAAGCCTAGAAGGCTAACAATAAAACTGAAAGTAGCATGGGAGCAGAACAGAGCATCATGGGGATGAGCTTGCATTTATGAAGCAAAGCAGAACTGCAGCAAGCTGGAGATGTTGATATGAGAGATAAAAGCACTTTCAGTGCTTATGTTTGTACTTAAACCTGTAACACTTGAAAGGTTTTGAAGTAGCTAATTCCCTAGCAGATCCCCTCTGTGGCTGGCTGTGTCTCCTGTAAAGCCGCCCAGGGCATTAATCCATTAGACTGAGTAAGCCCTCTGTATCTGCCTTGCTGAGGGAAAGGGCCAGGGTTGTATTGTGCATGAAGAGGCTTTTCCTTTTAAAAAAACAGTGAGGGTGTACTTGTGCTTCAGGGCTGTAGGGCAAGGTGCCCCACTGCAGCTCCAGACCAAGCTAGTGCCAGGCACAGTGGAGCCAGCTGCTTTCCCTTTGGAGCAGGCAGGGAGACAGCATCCTACCCCATGGGCTTCACAAGTCCCTCGTCTTTCACTGTGCTGATTCCCTTTACGGCGCATCTCCCTTGGGAGACAGATGATGATGCTTGTGGTGGCAAAAGGCAGAGAGTCGTGACAAACAGGGCCTTGTTCGCTAATGAAGAGCGCAGAATTACATTCCCTTACTTCTACTGGGCATGTTGTGCTTCAGAGCAGCCTGCGCCGGTACTCCGGCAGCCTGCTGTGGCTCGGTTCTGGCTGCGGTGTTCTCACACGTACCGTTCGGCTCCCGGATCGCTGCCTCTCCTTCTGCTGGGGTTTTGTTCCTTCATCCTGATGGAAGATCCAAAAGCTGAATCTGCCTGTAGACTTCCAGGTGTGCTTTAGGCAGTGCTTTGCCGGCAGGCTCTGTCCGTATGCCGCAGGCCTGGGGAATGCCAGGCGGTTCCTTCGGTCCTTTCTGTAGAACGCGACATGGCTCGGCTGCCTCGGCCGGTCGCTGTGCCAGCCTGAGCTGGCTTACACTGAGGCCTCTGAAAAACTGTGGTTTCTGGTGAGCGTTAACGTGCCTTTCTCAGGGACGATGCCTGTTGGTGACTTCACAAATCTCTTTGGTGTCAGCTTTGGGTGGAAAATGGAAAACTTGAGCACACACAGGCATGAATGCCTAAAGACGGGACGGTGGGATGGTTGGGAGGAGCCGCTGTTAAACCTTTCAACTGCAGGCAATCCATGTGCGGAGCTGAAAAAGTAGGTCAAGCAGCTCCCTAGGTGGGTTGGTAGGATTGGTTGCAGTGCTGTGACACCGTCTCTGGGAGACGGTTACAACCGTGTGCTTGACCTTGTACGTGACCTTGTACCTGAGCAGCTCAGCTCCTGTCTGTATTGGCTTGTATTTGGGATCCATTGGTTGGAGATTTTGCTGTTCCCTAGGCTTGCAGGGCAAAGGAGCCTGTGCCCTTAGCGGTTGGGAGTGCCTGTGGCATGGAAACACTTGGGCCCAAGCACCTGAGCTGTGGGGCAGAACAACTAAATTGTGCGTTGGGAATGGTGATGCGCTGGCATCCAGTGACTGTGCCGTCCCTCAGCTGGTTTTGCCGTTAATTCCTCACTTTGAGCTCATGTAATTCGGGATCTGTTTTGCTGTTGTGGATGGTACTTGGGTAACTTGCAGGCTGTCTCGGTTACCTCACCAGCTGATAACGTGATTGGGCCTTATTCAAATGGCAGTTGTTCAACAAACCTGCTGTCCATCAGTGCTGTACAGCTGAGGTCCCTGTGAGTTTAAAATAGCTGTATCTCTGCCTAGTGATGTGCATTGGGATGCAATTTTTAAGGAACCTCAGGCATTTTCCTCTCCATGCTTGAAAGAAAGGAGGGAAGTAAAGAAGTCGTCTTGTCTCTGTCTAAGAACTACAAGATTTGAGCTCACTGTTCCCATGTTATGCCCAGGACCAGTAGCAAAACCTGCAGGGAAGCTGGTGAACTGATCCCTAACGCAGAGCACAGCCAGCCTTCCCTGGCACCCTCCAGCTGCAGCCTGCCTGCTCATGTTCAGCAACCTTCTTTTTAAAGCAGATCTGATTCATGTTCTGTTTTCTGTGCCAGATGAGGTCCTTGGTGGTGAGTAAGTGTTGTGCCTGTAGCTGGCAGGAGCCCTGCAGGATTGCCTCACTTCAGGAAATGTTAAAATAACACTTTTTTTCTTAGAAAGCTAGTTCGCTCCCCTCCCACTTCTAATGCTCCTAATAGCTGCCCCCAGTTTGGCAGCTGAGAGGGTTGTTTGGGTTGCTGAGTGAGAGCAGAGACACTCCGGTGGATGTAGGGCTGGAGGAGAGGTACGCAGAGTGAACCAGGACCTCTAGCCAAGCTGGCTTAAACTTTTTAGAGGTTTCTCTGAAATTTGGAAAGAAAACTGCTAAACTGTGAGAAAAACCTTGCTCCTCCCCTGGGCTCTGTCTGAAGCTGTTCGGTGGGGTGTGTTTTTTCCTCTTGGGGAAGAGAAGCTGCTCATTGGGGACAAACCGTACAGCAGGTTTACCTGCTCTTGACTAGAGTAACTCAGTGGGGCCGGAAGTACCCATAGGTGCTGGAATGGGTGTCCCCCGGGGCTGCACCCAGCAGGTTGTGTCTGCTGTTCTGGATCTGCTGTCAGACCTCCATGGTCCTTAAAGAAGCTTTAGTGGGGTTGGAGAGAATTGCTCAAACCTGTATCGATGGCTGCGAGGTGCCGTGCCAGCTGAGCTCTGGAAGGTTCGTAACGCTCCAGATGGAGAAGCTCTCATTGTTCCTGCCTGGCGCCTACCTTGTTTGGTCGCTGCTATGGGGAGATGGCTTGTGTGCAGTGCTTTGCTTCTCTCTTGGAACTGCTTGTGCTGAGGGACGAAAATTGTTTATGGCCAGATAACAACAACTGGCAATACCTGTGTGTCTGCAGTGCGTAGCTGTGAAGGCAATACGGAAAAATCTGAGTCTCAAGCCTTACTGTGTACTGCGTTCGGAGTCTTCTGTATTGAATAAACTCTATTCTGGAATTTTCCAGCCTGGACAACATAAAGGTGATTGTGATGTAAAAGCAAGGTTTGCTGGGAGCAGCCTAAATACAGATGTGTGCTCTTAAGGCTTAGTGATGCAGTGGGCAGTGCGTTACCTGTGGAGAGGAGATGAGCTTTGGCTGAAGCTGTACCTTCCTAAGGCAAAGAAGAAGCAACTTGAGCCTTTCTGAAGGAGGCATTAGGAACTTAGTACCTGTCTGTCTGGTCTCTGTGCTGTCTCACCCCTCCTTGCTGGTGGAAAGGCAAGACTCGCTGTCAGGATAAACAGATTACCTGTGCTCTGCAAACGTTGCACGCAGGCTGTATGTGCTAATGTGTGACTTGTCTCTTGTTTTTCTTTCCATCCATTAGGCCATACTGACTGGTGCATCTTGACAAGGTCTCCTGGCAACCTCTTTCGTAGAGCTGAGTGACAGCAGGAGCGGCTGGGTAAATCGATGAGCTTGCCTTGGGAGCCTTTAAATAGGCAAATCGGATCACACAATGGGTCAGAAGGTCACAGGTGGGATAAAAACTGTGGATATGAGAGACCCTGTGTACAGGCCTCTGAAACAGGAGCTCCAAGGACTCGACTACAGCAAACCCACACGTCTGGATCTGCTACTGGACATGCCTCCGGTATCCTATGAAGTCCAGTTATTGCATTCATGGAACAACGATGATCGCTCGCTGAATGTGTTTGTGAAAGAGGATGACAAACTCATATTTCACCGGCATCCGGTGGCTCAGAGTACAGATGCCATCAGAGGCAAAGTGGGATATACACGAGGACTGCATGTGTGGCAGATCACGTGGGCAATGAGGCAGCGAGGCACGCATGCTGTGGTGGGGGTGGCAACAGCGGATGCCCCTCTGCACTCCGTAGGGTACACAACGCTTGTAGGAAATAACCATGAATCTTGGGGGTGGGACCTTGGGCGCAACAGACTGTACCACGATGGCAAGAACCAGCCAAGTAAAACCTATCCTGCCTTCTTAGAACCAGACGAAACCTTCATTGTGCCTGACTCCTTCCTGGTGGTTCTGGACATGGATGATGGGACACTGAGCTTCATTGTAGATGGGCAGTACATGGGTGTTGCATTTCGGGGACTCAAAGGGAAAAAGCTGTATCCAGTGGTAAGCGCGGTGTGGGGACACTGTGAAATACGGATGCGCTACTTGAATGGACTTGACCGTGAGTATAACTCCCTGTATCTGTTCTAGCAGCTCAGATCTGCGTGCCACTTCAGTCCAGGCTTATGAGACCCTCCTGGGGAGGGCTTCACGTCAGCAGTAGGAGTGTTGGATACAGCCCTGAATCCTTAGTGGCTAATTAAAGAAGTCTGGCTGTACACATGTATTGTTTCCAAGGCACTGCAGAGAGCAAGCAGGGTTTGGGAGGGGGTAGCATGGTGGGAGAAGGTGATGCCAGTTGTCTCTCTAGGGCTGACAAACCATCCTTATTGCTACCGAAGTATCAGCAGCAATGTCCTTCTGACAGTTGCATTATTGGCAGTGTAATCCTGGGCTTCCTCACAGGGGATGGTCACCTTCCTTGAATGTCTAATGAAGGGACTTCTAATCCCTTGCAGGCAGGAGTGGGAAGATCTGTCCCTATCTAAGGAAATGGGAATGTCTCATCTTTCAAAAAAGTAGCTCTCTGCTGCTTTCAGGGCCGGGTGTATTCATTCCTGGTGTGGGGCTGGATACTGCAGCCAGCCCAGCTTGCATGCCAGGCCTTGTACTAATAAGGACATCAATTTATAGCTAAGCTTAGTAATAAATTTGGCTGTCCAAATGTGCTAAAGTCTGTTATCTCTCATAGTCAGAAGTTCCCATTGGGCCAGACTGTGACTCAGTCCTCTGGGCAGGGTGGAGGAGAGAGGTGAAGGAAGTGGATTAAAATCTGGATTTATGTTTACTGAAATAAATTTGGCAGTATTGATATGAAAAGAGTAGTGTTTCCCCTGCATTCCAGAACAGTGACTGCCCAAAGGCCATAGCATACTGGGCGCTCTCATTTGCGCTTAGAACATGCTCCAGTGCTGGGCCAGCAATGGCAGACCCCCAGCGCTGGTGACATGAGGTACAACAAGGCTGACCCCGGGCACCAGAATAACCAGGAAAGCCTTATGAATGGATAGGAGCGAAATCCACAAGTGCTTTGAGGAACACGCTTCAACAGAGCAAGAGCAAGCAGGGCTCTTGCGGAGCACTTTCCCACCAAAAGAAGCCAGCCTCACTCATCTGCCACAGCGGCTTAGGGAATGGCAGCGGCTCCAGTAACCAGTTTGTTCTGAAGGGTCAAAGCCAAAATCTGGAGCTGCCCTCAAAGCCAGCAAGTCTGCGGAGTTGGCACAAACCGCACTCGGCGAGGAAGCGGCCCCCGCCAGTGTTGGACTGGACTGCAGTGTTCTCAGCACAGGAGTGAATTGCGGGCATAAGGCCAGGAATGACAGGACGCTGTTTTGGCACAGGCAGAAAGAAGGTGTCTGGCTCTAACCACTTCTGAGCGTTCAATAGCAACACTGTCCAGTGATTGTAGTGCTTGTGAATGGAAGGAGGTCAGATGTGTGTGCTTTCCCTTCTGGTCTCAAGGTCTCCTGTCAGACTGGGTTATCAGTGCAGACTAGATGAGGACAGAGTTCTTGTTAAGCTCAGTGGGAAGAAGATGCTCTCCTTTTAAGGCCATTAAACTGGAATGCATTTGTTAGACGTTAACCTATAGGCTTTGAAGGTCAGGGCCCCGCGTCCTCTGTGATGCTGGCTACATAGTGCCTCTGACCCAGCTGTCACCGTACAGAGCAGGAGGAATTGGGACAGACTTTGAATGCGACATATTCGTACCCCAGTGGTTTAAGAATAAGTTACATTGGGAAGTGCTAAAGGAGTTCTGCCAGTAATAGGCTTCAAGGCTTCTTTGGCAGTATCGCAGCCAGAGCTGGATGCTCAGCCCAGTGTAGAGCCCTGTCCCTGCGGAAGAGGCAGCGTGGATCCTGGAGTAGGTCCTGAGCAGGCGAGAGCAGCAGTACCGTGGGCTGAGTGCAGCCACGTCTCCACACGTGGCACGGAACATACATGGAGAATGGGGGGGCGCTTGGGGACCAACAGCACGGCCCGACAGGTCTGCTCGCTCTCTATCCGGCGGCCAGTGCGAAGGAGGTGTGTGCACAGAGGGAGGATTCCTCAGGAATAATTAATGCTTGAAGCCCAGGGAGAACTGCTGGAGAACTGCTAGAAAAAACATTCCAGTGCAGCTTCCCCTGGAGCAGGTAACAGCTTGTGATGCACAGCGGGGAAGGAGGGGGCGAATACGGCATTAGCAGCTCTGGCTGCGAACCTGAGGAGGAGACAGGCCGATAGAGTGTGCATTTCTTGACTCTGGTACCAAGCCTCTCCTCAGCTAACAAACTCTCCCTCTCACAGACATTTTGCCAAAAATCAGATAAAAATTAGCTTTCTCCTCTCTTCACCGGAAGTGTTTTCTGCATGGAGCACTATGACTGTTTGCTTTTTCCAAAGCAGAACCCAGAGTGGCCTGATGAGAGGCTTCTCATAAGTCTTTTCAGAGTTTTTCTGTGTTGGCTGTTACCTCTGCACCTGGCAGGGACTTGTATGTGCCTTACTGATGGAATGAGTTCCGCTTAAGAAAAGCAGTGACGTGCCCATGCTCAGGAAACCCAAACTTCTCCTGTCTCGGCTGTTTAGCAGTGTGAACAGGCAGATTCTTTTGGCTTGTAGGGAAGCTGGAGCTGCTGGCATCTATCAAGGTTCCTGAAAACTGCAGCTTCTCAGCCAAACCTTTCCGGCCCTGGGGGTGTTGAGGTGTCTCTTCAGCCCAAGGTGTCTGAAGGAAGCTCTCTAACGGGGCAGGCCGAGCCCTCAGGCTATTAAAGGATGTCCAGTTTTCTGCATAATTTGGGATGTCGTTGTTAGCTGTCTCCTGGGGGAGGAATAACCCCTTGGGCTTGAGCAGCAAACGGTAAAGGTGAGCGTTGACAGACTTAGCGGCAGAAGCTGTGAGATGCTGTGTTTTCCTGCTGTGCAGCTGGGATGCGTTAACTCTGGCTTTGACCTTAGTCCCCCGAGTGTTGTTTGGCATGAGAGGGCCCCGTGTGCTGTTCTTGAGAAGCTAGTATTGTCTTGTTCGGTGTCTGTCAGGACAGGATGCAGAAAAGGATAGCCAAGGCCTTTATCTTTCCCAGGTTTGATACAGGAGGGAATCCCCTAATACCACAGCACAAGTCGTGACATGACGCTTTGACAGACGGCTTTGTTTCCTGTGGGAAGTACGTGGTACAAATGAAGGGGTCGAAAGCTGTTACATCCTACTGTGTAAGGGACAAATCGTGGTGCTTTCTGGGTCTCCACCACATGATGCCATCGAACTGCTTGCTGCAGTCTTTTCCTTCAGTGAATCTCTTACGAAGGCTTTTGGCTACTGTGGTAAGAGGCACAGGCTGGCAGATCTGCTCTGACCTGAATGAATGGTGTTGCAGGGGTATTTCAGTGGGTCCTTTGCACTCACGTATGGCTTAACCTCTACGGAAACATTGGGCTTTGCCTGTGTATCCGATGAGCTGGAGCTGTTGGTATGTGAATGTGGAATGGCTTGGCTCCTGTACACATGCCAGGCTTTTCCTGCTTAGTCCTTTTTTGGGGGGGGCAGGGGGGGAGGATTTTTAGGACTAGCAAAATGAATGTACAGCTTGTGTTGGGATGTTCACGTCTTGGGTCTCTCTTCCCAGCTGAACCACTGCCTTTGATGGACTTGTGTCGGCGAGCTGTGAGGCTTGCTCTGGGCAAGGAGAGACTGAGTGAGATACCCGCGCTGCCACTGCCAGCCTCCCTCAAGAGTTACCTGCTCTACCAATGACCTTCATGCTCAAGGATGAAAGAGTTGGAACCAAGGCAAAATATCTGGAGCTGACCCCCTGGGCGATGGGTTCTCCACCCTCACGTCATCGCTACTGTTGGAACTCCTTGGCCAAAGTACTCCCACCACTGCCTAAGTGTCCATGTGCCCTTACTGGCAAGCTCTCGAGTAATCCTTGTTTCACAACGGAGTGTTTTGTTCTTGGGATGTCACTTCCCCAGCACGCTTACAAAAGGAACACTTCCAGAAGCTCTGTGCTTCCCTAATTCTCCTGAGAAAAGGCTGTGCTGCATCCTTTAGGCTGCAGAGCCTAGGCGTGAATGATTTTTCTGTACTACCAGCAAGAACATAATTTGGAGAAAGGAAGGCATTAGGAGTAGAAATGTTAAGACCAGGTCCTAAGAATGGAAAGGCACAGGGTGGCCAGCAGAGTTGGGAAGAGCCTGGAATACCAGGAATTAATTGCTGAGTTTTTAAAAACCAAAAAACCCCCCAAACCCTGAGACACCAACCCCAAGAACCCTTCCACCAGGACACTTCTTAATTAGGAGAAGGTGGTTATGTCACTGGTGTCTGTGTCTCTGCCAGGACTTCTCACCAAATTCCGATGTTATTTCATAGGCAGTGAATCCTGCTTTCCTGTTTATCGCCACCTCCTGCTCCAGCCTCTGTTCTGCCTCAGTGGGTTTGACTCAGTTGCTTGAGCAGTCACACCGTGTCTCCACCTGCCCTCTTCTTGACTTAAAACCGCAGGCTTTAGTTGGGAATTGCGAGTTCCCTGCTGATGTGGGGCCAGGGAGGGGACAAACTTCTGCAGTAGGGTGAGAGGGGCTGTATGAGCTGAGATTTCTTACACAGCTGTAGGTGCTGCTGCCCTAGCTCTGCTTTCTATACAGCCTGTTCCGCCTCGAGGGCTGAGAGAAATGTGCCCATGTGTCACTCTGCCGGGGAATTCTCTTCTTGGTAAGCTGCTTGGTGATCCCAACCAGGCTTTCTTCTGCCACAGACTGTAGGCGTAACCTCCACCTAACTATGCAGCAGGAATGGTTCTGTTTCTTGCTTGGGGGTGGGTAGTTGGCCCAGCGGAGGTGGGAGCAGTGTGGCTGCAGAAACACCGTCACCAGGTGAGAAATCCAGAGGGTGATCGCTGCTGAGTGGAACTTGTGAGGCTTTAACTGCGGCCAGTGGGGTGAACTTCAGACACAGCAAGAAGGAGCTGAACCTCTCCAGAGCCAGGGACGGAGGGCAGGAGAGAACTGCGATGAACAGGACAAGCCATTCAGGCAAAATCAGCACATCCCAAATAGATCCTCACCTCAGTAGCCAAGTAGAGGATGACACTCCTTTACTAGCAGGAGCTGCTCTCTTGACCTCTCCACAGGTTACTATGCTGCCTTTCTGGGGTTATTTTGCACATTTCTTTGTCTTGAAAAAATGTTTGCGTGGTTGGTTTTTTTGCTTTTGAGTTATCCTTTCAGTTCTGTCTAGGTACAAATGAGTTTAGTTGTTGAAAATGTTAATATATATATTTGTGGTGTATGTATAAGAACATGTTTTAAACAGCTGCTGTAGGGTACCTTTTTTAAATAAACTACTTGCATAGTATATTTTTTAAAGCACAGAATTGGTGCCAAGACTGGGTGGGGTGTTATGCCCCTTTTTTAATCTAATACTATCGTTTTTTTAATGTAGGGGTTTCTACTAGTTTCTGTTACAGGGTGAGACACAAGAAAATTCGGTGTGTATGGACCCTACTTGGTTGCCTTCAATTTGAACCGCTGTCTTCCACAACTCCAGGGAAGCAGCTGTGTTCTCCCCACTTCTCATGTCCTTTGCTTTCCCTTGTTCCCATCTCTTCTCACTTCACCAGTACACTGCTTTGTACGGTTTTAAATTCTGAAATTCTGACTTTCTATTTTATGGCTGTAGCACATACTCCGTAGCCTAATAAACTTTATGAAATATTACCTGCTGCTGGTTTTTCTTTGCACGAGATGGTCCGAGTCCTTCCTCTAGTTCCTACGTGAAGGGTGAGCTTCCTCCCAAGAAGCCAGCTCAAACCAAGGTGCTGTGGCCTTGGGAGAACAGCTTAAAGCGGGCATCCCAAAGGTACGTACAGGTGGGGGGCGAGCTGCAGCTATTGGGGTGTGGGGGGGGGGGGGGCGGTAACCTGGGGTGTGGTGGAGCTGCCACTAGTGCCTGAAGAAAGCTCCTCTGGGGGGTGTTGAGTAAGATCTGTGATGAGGTGGCAGCCTCGGTTTCCTCCCTTAACTTGGTTTATAGCGACTTGTCACACCATGCTCCTCTCTTCATGTAGATGCTAGTGGATTCAATAGACAGGGCTCTGGTTATCTTGCCAGACGGCGCATTGTGTGTGTCGGCAAATTTAACTCTTAAATTACAGTAAACAACTTTTTTTGCTTCAGGGAAGCCGCTCATGTGAGAAGAAGTCACTAACCAGCTACTTCCTGTGGATACCTGACTGTCCTTTGTGGGGAAGGGAGGCGGCGGACAGAAGACACCAAAGTGCGATGGTGAGGGCTAAAGGGATCCCTAGCCCGGAGAACAGCACGGTTTATCAGGGAAGGTGCTGTGGCTGGTTAAACTCGGGGTTGGGAGAGTTGTTGTTGGGTCATGTGTCCTTGAAAAATGTCTGATTTCCATGTGTTCTGGATAACTTCCTCAGGTCAGGGACCGGCGTCAGCTCTAGCGCCTTGGTACTGGTTTTCAGCCACTCCCTACCCACGGCTGTAAGTTGCTGGGGTTTTCGTATTTTGAGATGTGTTTGCACAAGAAGCTTCACCCCTGGGCTGTGAGGAGATGGGGATTATACTGTTGGTGGAGTACAAACTGTTGCTTGCGCCTTCAGCCTCCTCCACTACCAGCCTGTGCGACTCAGACGCTCTTGCGTTCTGTCGGTAGCTGGGTTAAGCCTCTCCCAGCTGACTGGAAGTGAGGTGCCTTGGTGCTGTTGTCAGGAGGGGGAGTTAACGCCTCTGTCACATCCCTGCAGCTACCTGCTTGTGTGTGAAAACCAACCGATTTAATCGGTTCACACTAACACCGCACAGTCAGGCTCAGCGGGATGAGGGGTACGGGGTGAGGAGAGCTTAGAAAGGAAACCACGAGGGTTTTTCTTTTTGCCTTCAGTCAGGGCAAGAATTTTTTTGATTTTTGGGAGTTTTAATTGCATTTTTCACACGTGTAGGAGAAAACTTGTTTGTAGACCCTAAGCCTAAACCTCCATCATATTCAAAGCTTTTGTTTTGGGACAGCTGATGGAGGGCCTCAGGGAAATACTGATCCTTCTACATCCAGATACTGATACTTCCCCTTGGAAGCCCACGCAGGGCTCCCTCTGCCCTGTTGGAAGCATGTCTGGAAGGGTTCTGGGAGGGCAGCAGGCTGGGGAGGGTGCAGAAGGTGGGGTGGGTGCAGAAGACTGAGAAATTAGTTCATGCTCAGCTCCAGACACCCAAACAGGCTTGTGTTCCAGCTGCATGGAATATTTGAAACAAATGACCTGCTCGGGGCTGGGAGGCCGCAGTGTTTATGTACAGTGCCGTGGCAACGGTGGAGGAAGTCATGGGATGGGGATTGGACCTGGTGGAATCAACAGATGATATCACAGATTAGCGAGTCCTAATGAATCAGTGGCTCCCCGCTTCCCCCGCTGTTGCCAGCGTTCCAGCGCTGGCATGTGGCAGGCAGACCTGCTCCTTTCAGAGTAGCACTACACATGGCAACTCCTGCTTCTGTCAGGGCCTCCTTGCAAACCAGCCCTGTTACCCTGGCCAGCGTTTCGTCTTCCTGCTGCTGCTGCCTAACCTCGCTTACGCACAGGGAAGTGTTCCTGTGTCTCACAGGAGCCTTCTGGCCTTGACAGGTTGCATGCCGCTGCCTTGCTGGTGGTACACGTGCTGCGGCAGTTCTGCGGAGAGCCTTGGCATCCTGATGCTCTAGCCAAGCAGTGGAGTAGCTTCTGCTCCTTCCTGGCAGGTGAGGCTCTGACAGTAATTTGAGGCTAGAAAAGCGCGTAAGAGGGGAAGCGCTCAGCGAGGAGGTCAGTAGCTGATAAGAATGTCGTACACATGATAACGTTATCCTAGTTCAGCAGTCTTGTTGCAATTACTTTCGGAAGGAACGCCCGCCCTGGGTGCGGGTTACACCTCTGCACAGCGCTCTGCCTGCAGTCATCCCTCCTGTGGGTCTTGCTCAAAGCTACGACGTCAAGACAGAAGAACTTGGGGGTGGGGAGAACAGTTGCCAACTCTCTTCTTTATCTGCAGAGCTGAGAATTGCTTTCTCTGAGCTCAGATGGCTTCTGTGTTGGAGCCCAGATGTCTGTCTGTACCTGTCATCCTTAGCCAGTACCAGCACAAGAGAATTTTCCTTTTCCCTGTGCCTGAGATGTGCAAACTTAGAATGATGTGCATCATGCTTTTAAGACCTGATTTTGGCAGTCACACCTTCTCTCCTGCATAACGTGAGACAAGTATGAAAACCATTGCCTGGCACGGCCCCTTCTCTCTCCCGTATGGTTCCTATGCAGAGCTAATGCTGTTGCTCTTATGCTAAAAACTAAGTTGCATTTGACCCAAGAAGGAAATACATAGTGATTTATTTAGTAAAGTTTATTAAAATTAAAAACTTAACGCAAAGCACAACCTTTCTTGGCACACAGAACTGTGCTGAAAGGAACAGAACTCCTTCAATGCTTGCACAAAGCACGCTGGAGCCCTGATCCTGTCCCTGCACATGTTTTGATTCCAAACCATTGCAGGCTTGTCTGCCCTTCAGACAGAAAACTATTTGAAGCAGCTGCCAGATGTTTTGTCTGCCTTGTGTTTTACAGTTTGCTTACTGCTTTGCAATGCTCTTCCCAGCGGGTGCTGAGCTGCCCTTGTGCATTCTGTTCCTGTGGCACCTCCGTGCTGCTTTCTCACCCCTTTGCCCTGGTTGCGCACACACGTAGCCCAGGGGAGATACCAGCCTGACTTACTCAAAGGCTCGGCATCGTGTGCCTGCTGCCCAGTCTGCGGGGCTCATCCGGGGCTAGCACAGACCAGCCACATTCCTCTGCTCGCATGTTGCCACAGTGCATGAAAGCTAAGGTGATTTACAGTCTCGTAAAAGCTCTTACAGCCTGAACGTAGGGCTCGCTAACCAACCCTCCGCCGAACGCCCACGGCTCGTGGCTTGGGCAGCCTCTGTGACTAGCTGGAGCTTAGCTGAGTTGTAAATCTTCCCCCCGATGAGTAAGATTGGGTGATAAATCCTCAAACACAACGTAGCAGGGCAAAGACCCTCATGCTTTTTCAGACCTGTGACAAATTTGACCCAACGGAAAGGCATACCTGTGTGCTGGACAGGGCTACCTCAAGATTGCCTTCGCGTTTGCACGGCTCCAGCAGCATCCCAGCCAGCTACACGAATAAGGTGCCTCGCTTGGGAACAGTCCCTTGTTCCTACAGGTTTCGAAGCCCAAGGCCTTGGCTCTCTGTGCTTCTGCACCACTTGTGCTCCTACAAAACCACATCTGTAAAAACAGCGCCTGGGGGCAGGGTCCTTGTGGAATGGGTTGAACCTGCAGTTTTTCCCTCGGCTCAGACTTGCATCTTGCAATAATCGGAGGGCTCTTAGGCACCCAGCACGGCCGTTTTCCCTACCGTCGTGTACGTCTGTTCTGCGGTAACAGCTGACGGCCCGGGGAAGCTTTGCTGTGCCACGGTGTTGTGGGGGACGTAGGCCAAGGAATAGATGCTACTTCTGGATAACATTCTAGATAGCACCTGGTTTGTCCTGAGGAGTTCTCTACGTGCTTACGCCAACCAGTCTGTCCCTGCTCCCTCTCATAACCTCTTGTGAAGCTGTTAACCATTATTTAGGGGGCCTAGCACCATCTTACTGTCTAAAACCCACACAAGCAAACATGCTCTCCAACCTAGCATCATAAAGGGTACGTGGGCAGGCAAGAAACACCTGCCTAAGCTGGCATCTGGCCAGGACACAGGTGTTGATGGCTTTTCTTTTGTGAAAAAATAGTGTTTCCCACAACTGAGGCTCTGAACTGCCTGTTCACCACTTAGTCCCAAAGCAGGAACCTTTGGGAGCACGGAACTTCCTCACAGGCTGCGCGAGTGCTACGCTGATCTGAAAGGTAAAGTGCCACCTACTGAATCAGTAACTTAATTGCCTGCGACACGCGGGATGTTTCCTTTGGAAGAGGACCACCCAATATCTTAACTGGAGGTCCGACAGACTTGAGGAGTCACAGCTGTTACTCCTAAATATGATCTGTATTTTTCGAACTGTCTAGACACCTGGGTGGGTTGCACACTTTACCAGCACAGCTAGTTAATCATGTCAAACCTCTATAAAGGCCTGGGCTTGGTTTGGTTTGTTTAATGAGCTATATGGAAACCCAGGGGAAGACAGTGAATCAAGCAGACAAGTGGGGATATTTGATCCCTAAGGCTGACATCCTGACGTTTTTCATCCTGACCTGGTATAGACAGTGCACAGATCTTAAGATTTCAGGAGTCCTTGGCTGCGGTGTTTGATAACAACACTGACACAGTGAACCCTAAAGCAGTGAGCTGTCCTGGACGCTGAAATGCTGTTCACTGGGAAGCGACTGAAAGCATGCTGCGCAGCAGGAAACCACAGCAATGAAAACTAGGTTCACAGAATGCCAAAAATGAAATTTTTAATTGATTTTGCAAAGGAAAACCTGGAAGAATGAGCATTCAGAGTCCTTGTGATGCATCCCGCTTGCATAAATGCAGATTTTTTTCGATGAACGTTCTCACAGATGCCAGCTATCTGTTCCAAAGTGCAGTGCTGTGTGATAAGACAGTCCTTATCAGAAAGGAAGGAAGGTGATTCTTCATATGCAGTGACACTTCTATTTGCATTTCAGAAATAGTCAGAAAAATGCAAATAAACGTGGAGTCCAAAAGGGTGACAGACAGGACCCCACTCCGAGCAGCTGTGTCCCGGGGTTCAGACACTCCTGAGCTGGGCTTGCAGATCCACAGGCAAGCCGAACATTAGGAGGATGCCAAACATTTAGAGTAAGAGCCTTGTGCCACGCATGCTTTAGGTCTGTGTTTCCTTGTCTTTGTTTGTGTTTGCTAACTGTTTCAAACTCCATAAGCAAGACTAACCATAACCTTCACTAGAATGTATTTGTTTTGCTCTTCCAGCTTGTCTGGCTCTGGCACTGTTTCAAGCAGATGTTAGTAAGCACAAGGCATGTATGTTTCTCTGCAAACAGGAAATGTAAATAAAATAATATTATGGCTATACAGGTGGGATGTCTGCAACCTGAACAAGTGTGAGAATCCCCAGACAAGCTACCATGCATTTCCCAGGAAGTTTAAGTTGGAGACTAGGAGAATCGGGCCCCGACATTAAACACCATCTCCCCAGATGGGTGTTAAACAGTGTTTTCAGGAGGGGATGAACACTGAAAGAGCAGATCCAACTTTGGAAGAAGCCAAGGTGCAAAAAGATTGTTGGCCAGGAAAAGCCTTTGACATGTTAATCTCTTACCAGATGCATTTGGCAAAGGTTCAGATTCATTCTCAGGAAAACAAAGAGGAGAAAAAGATCCAGCCTAGGAGCTGGTTCGGCATTGTGGCCGGGGACCCAGCTCTTTAGCCATCTGACACAGGTGGGTAGGTACAAGCTGTCAACTGAGGCTGAACCTGCAACCTCGCGCGTCTCCGTGACGGCAGGCTGGGTACCGGGTCAACGCTCAGGGAGGTTTTCTCTGGTTGTCTTCCCAGTGGTCAGCTGCTCCAAATGGTGCTAGAAATAGTGTGAGAGGAGCAGCATGCTGCAGACTGCTCTGTTCTAAAGTCTCTCAGATATCTTTCTTGCCAAATTCTGTTGGAGAGAGATTGTGTAATCAAACCGGGTTGCGTGTACAAACACAGTTGTGTACGTCCAGGCATGCAGGGTATTGCCAAAGTGGACAGACTGTCCTACTTGTGCCTGCCAGAAAAGTTGTGTTTTGTCCAGTGGAAAGGAAAACATCCTTTTCTCTTTGCGCTTTGGAATTTGTCCTTTCAGACTCTGCGCTCATTAGCAGTGTCTCCACGCTATGACAACTTTGGCCATCCCGGGTCAGCACCATGGTCCTGCAAACCGAGCCGTGAAACAGTAGCCAAAACTCAGCTGTTCCCTAAGGAAAGGTCTTGGTGAAATGGCAAATCTTCCAAGATTGCAGAGAGCATGCGAGGAGAAAGGCAGCAGTTTGTTATTTGTCATATACACTGTCTTTTCCTTGTCCTGTCTAACAGACAGTACCTGCCTCTGAACAGAGAGGGGATGGGTCAAAGCGAACATGTTTACTACCTGAATTTTAGAACGCAGGCAACAGAGGTGATTTGCACGAGACTCCTGTTTCCCCCTCCACTGCCTGAATTGGGTTGAAACGGCAGATTTCCTTAGATTATGTTTTACGAGACTAACAACTGCAATTGGCAGTTTCGTTAAACAGGGCCCATGCTCTGCCGTCACGTTTGGGGGCTGCCAGCATGGCTGCGTGAGAAAAACCCACATTAGACACCAGCAAAGGAAACCAGAAGGTCTTGGCACTCTTCACCTGAGGATCACGGAACCCAGGGCTGCTTCTCCCCTCACACACCCCCGGGTCAAACTGCTCAGCACTTCTGGCCGTCATTCTTCGCCCAACTCTCGCCCCTGCTGACGCTGCGCTGTCGGCCGGTGGGCAGCGGCACTGCGGTGCCGGTACCGACTGACCCATCCCTGTGTGCTTTCAGCCCTGCGCTAGCCGAGTGGTTATGCGTTAGGCCTAATGCTTCGCTTCATACCGACTTTCTGCTGCAACCGGGAGCCGGTGGCCCCTTCTAAAAGGGGAAGGTCTCATACCTCAGCGCAGCGTGCCCTCAAAGTCTGGCAGCTGCTCTGTAAAATTATAGGGTGACTCCATCAAACTCTTTTTAGATGCTGCCCTGGGTGATGGCTCGGTCGAGGGAAGGGAGCAGATGGGAGCCCAGAGGTTTGGTTTGCTCTTTTTCTGCTTAGCTCCATATCTGGAAACCTCCTAAAACCTGTCAGCCGGCAGTGAAAAATGGGTGCAGTGTGAAGGCCAAGCAGGTGGTCCTCAACAGAGCCGTTCCCAGTGCAGGAGGCACCGATCCCCGCCTGGCACAGCCTCCGCGGCAGCAGGGCAGAGCGAGGGCTCCTGCTGTCTACCGCCCTGCCTTTGTTTCTTGCTGCAGGCAGAAGCGAAAAGATTTGTCTGATGTCAGTGTCAACATGACATTTTGCTGCACCTGTGACATTCGGAGTCCCTCTGCGTGAAAATACAGCCGCTCCTGCTCCCAAGGATTGTCTTGGAAGGGTAAGCGCTGCCCCCCTCCTGTCCTGCTTTTCAGGTGGGTGACCAGTTTGTTGGGAAACTTCCTTGCTGGAGGGGGTGGGCAGGGATGTGTTTAAAGCAGCCAAACAAAGGTGGGAGGAGAGGATGGGACAGGAAGCAAAAGGAGACACTTTCCTGAAGCCAAATTGAGGGTTTTTCGGGGGGGGGGGGGGAAGTTGTTTTGTTTAGTTTTCTGAGACAACATCTCTACAGCCAAGGCAAACAAAGATGCCTGCTCTACATCTCGTTACCTTTGGTCTCCTTGGGCCCCGTGTCAGTTCCCAGATTATTTTTATGAACTGTTTAATCCAGGGTTTTTACTTCCCCAGTAAATAAATGGTATTTCAGATTCCAGGACAGCTTCAGATGCTAATACCAGCTGTCTAGACAAAGAGTGGCCCATGGACATGATCAGAAACAAAAATAGTCTTGGGGCTTTGGTGGTTTTCTTTTTTCCTTCCTTCTCTTGTCGAAGTAGCCTGCAGGCAGAGCCTGGCAGGAGAGTCTGGCCATGTGAAGGCAGGCACAGCACAGCGCTCACCTCCTCTGCCACCGCTGGGAGGGGATTGCGCTGGCGGGGGCCATGCCAGGGGATGCGTGTTGTGTCCTCAGCTCCAGAAGGACAAGGAGCTGCTGGAGAGGGCCCAGCACAGGGCCACTACGATGATGAAGGGCCTGGAGCACCTTCCATATGAGGAAAGGCTGAGAGAGCTGGGGCTGTCCAGCTGGGAGAAGAGGGGGCTGAGGGGGGATCTTATCAATGCTGATCAGTATCTAAAGGGGGGTGTCAGGGGGATGGGGCCAGGCTCTGCTCAGGGGTGTCCAGTGACAGGACGAGGGGCAGTGGCCGTAAACTGGGAAACAGAAGGTTCACCCTGAACATGAGGAAACCCTTCTGCCCTGTGAGGGTGCCAGAGCCCTGGGACAGGCTTCCCAGAGAGGGGGAGTCTCCTTCCCTGGAGCCTTTCCAAAGCCCCTGGACTTGTTCCTGTGGGATCTGCTCTGGGTGATCCTGCTCTGGCAGAGGGTTGGACTAGATGATCTCTAGAGGGCCCTGCCAACCCCCACCACTCTGTGAATCTGTGAGTATCGGCTTCCCCTGAAGTGCTGCCTGCTCATTAAGGAGTGACAGTACTTAAAACAAACAAAATAAAACTGCCCTGATTATGGGAAATTCAAGGTGCAGTGCTTTAACTTTCAGATAACAAACCCAGACTCCTGGCAAGAAAACCTCTGCGTATGTGACATTTCTTCGACAGACACGTGTACGTGGCCATTCTCAGCTGTTCATCATAAAGTATATTCTCTAGCTGCTTGGCAGCAGAGCTGATTTGTATTCTTTGTTTCAAATGGGGGAGATGCGCATGAGGCTATGGGCAAGAAGTGATGTTTAAGTCTCTTCATTTAAGGTCCTTACAATCTTTTTATTTGGCTCCTCTTCCTAGAAATTATACACACGGCTTAGTAGTGGCCACCGGAGGTTCCTCAGAGAGGACCTCAGTTCTAATGACACTCAGAACCACTCTCTTGGAGCTGAAAGGATTCTGCCCACCTGCTTATATTTCTCCTCTCCGATCTGGGACGCTGCTTATGCATCAGGAGGGTCTCCTTAGTGCAGCAGCCATAGTTACCTATTGGCTCCGCTGCAGAGATGCGCCTAGTCCCCTGCTGGGATCCTCAGGCTGCAGCAGGAGAGGCGCGCGGTACTGCTTCCCTTTCCATCTGCCCAAACAGAACTTTGCTTCTGTTTGCAGGAGTATGGGAATGAAAAATGCAACTGAAGCTGCATGCTTCTTTTTCACGTTTGGGTACCGCGTGTGGCGCCGCGCTGTGCAGGCTCTTTGCCCTAAGCAGTCAGCTGTACTTCATGGGAAGGGGGTAGAGATGGAAGGGAAGGAAAATGGAATTGCCATTCAAGAGTATGGTTAGCTGTGAATTCTTAACAGTCCTACATCTTTCTCATCTCTGTCAACAGACTCATGAGCCGTAAGTGTTTAAAACAATCCCTCACCTTCCCGAAGGGTGCGCTGGTCCAGTAGGTATTATATACACAGGGAAAACCGCTCACTGGCAAGCTCTTCTGTTCTGATACAAAGAAATCCCTGCCTGCCTGTCAGTAGCAGCTCCTTCTACGCAAAAGCTTCGTGGAAATCTTTAGCATTAATTGCAAGAACAACCCTTTTTCAGACAGTGATGGCTACATCCACTGAGAATTACCTTGCCGTTTGCACCTCAGGCTTACTGACCAGAGCAGAAGCAGCTGGAAAGCCAACTGGATGCACACAGTTGCCACCGCAGCCAAGCCATAACCAGCCCGTGAAATGTAGAGCATAACTGTGAATATCCCTGGGGAGCAGGACAATGTCTTTAACTGCCTGGAGAAGGGTCTTTGCAGATTTTCACTGGAGAAAGCATTATACAGCCTGTCAGGGCCCCAGGCTGCACTTCTTTCCAGGGACCTGATTACATCTTCCCAAAAGGCCTCTTAAAGAAGGAATAGCCAAGCAGAAACCATTTTAAAGGAACATTTATCATTGTCCTTACACCCAGTGATGACTCATATGGCCTTTGCTAAACTGTGGAGAAGGAATGGAATTTATTGCTTGCCTCTGAAGACAGGGCTAGGAGCCAGCATGGCATCCGCTTGGAAACTGCTGTGCTCTGAAGCAGACAAGATACTTGTGCGTAGAACACATTCTCTTCCGATCTGAAATAGTAGTTGTACATTATAAAAACCAGATGAGCAAGGCTGCAGTTCAGGGCCGGCCCACTCACATCACCAAGGGGTGAATGGCACACAGCCCTGCCTAGATAGCAGAGAAACAAGGACTTGCCTTGCCATTTTAATGACAATCGCAATTGGGCATGGGCTAACACTAAATCCTTTTGATGTCAGTGGCAAAGCTTGATTCCGTGATCTCAGCCTTTGCCTTCAGCTCAGGAACACACCAATTCGCTTTTTGGCACCTGCTCCAATTTAAACGCTCAGGCTGGTGACCTCTGTAAAGACCCCCCCCAAGTTAACTCTGTCTGTTGTTACCACCAGTTCCGAGCTGGTGTCCCTGAAGGGAGCTTATTGCACAAAACCAGAAGGGAAGTCACAAAGTCACACAGCTTCTGGTGGGGTTGGTCTCCTCTTGACAAATAAAGGGGCAGTTACGTGCTACAGAGCAAAAAGATTTCAATATTTTCATGTAAATATTGTGAGCATCAGTTGTACTGAACATGGATAGTATTTCAGAAGAAACAAAATTATACAGTTTTATGATTCCTGACCGAAAAGAAATCTGGAATTCTCATTTTGTGAGAAATGTCCACATTCCAACCTTTTTTCAATACTGTGATTTTTGAAGAAATCCCCAAATCCCTGCTCCCAAGCAGCCTTTCTGGCCAGCGGTATTGGACACAATGCCAAAGCCCAGCAGAAAGGGTGTCTTTGAACAGTGTATGAACACCATGTTTATAAAACCTGCACCTTGTTTTGAGTTGACTCTTGGAGGGGATGTACAACTTCCTCAGCATTTCATTTCCATAGGTTCTGCAAAGGCTTGGGGTATTCCAAGGTGGCTGTGAGCCAAAGCAACCATGACTTCCCCACAACAGCATTTTGGGGAGCATAATGTTTTCATTTTATATGCACCACTGGCCTCTGCAGGGTCCTTGCTTTGGCACTATGATCTCAAGGAATTTGTAGGAGAACCATTCCATGCAAAAGGCTTATATACTCCATGTGCACCCATGGAGCCTGCTCTGGCACCACTCAGGGAAGCACAACAGATGAACATGACAGTGTTTTAGCATCATTTTGCTAGGCTATGGCCTTTATTGGGATGCAAAACTCAGGACTAGAGCTTTGTTCTGAACTGAAATGTCTTACAGATAAGCCCTGGAATATAGGTGAGAAGACCCAGAAGGGACTTTTTTCACTGGAGTTGGTACAGGGAAAAGATTTGACTTCTTTTCTCAGATACAGAGAAAGGCCTGGAAGGCCTGGGTGGTTTCTTTCTTTCTTGTAGGAAATTGTCTGTCCCTTTTAGCCTTTCCAGAAGATGACAGCAGGTAGTGGAAAAAGCATGGAAGTCAGAGAGACAGCAGCATTTCTATGGGCTGGTATGGTTTCTAAACATGGTATTACTACAGGGCAGTGTCTGGCTGGTGAACCCACAGAGCAGATATATATAGGCCAGGAAAAAACACAGAAGTGATGAAATGTAAGTGTCCTACCATGGGATGTGGTGCTTCTGCCAAAAAGAGAGCCTGTCTCACAGATTCACAGTGTCAGGGGTTGGAAGGGACCTCTAGAGATCATCTAATCCAACCCCCCTGTCAGAGCAGATCCCACAGGAACAAGTCCAGGGGCTTTGGAAAGGCTCCAGGGAAGGAGACTCCCCCCTCTCTGGGCAGCCTGTCCCAGGGCTCTGGCACCCTCACAGGGCAGAAGGGTTTCCTCACGTTCAGGCTGAACCTTCTGTTTCCCGGTTTACGGCCACTGCCCCTCGTCCTGTCACTGGACACCACTGAGAAGAGCCTGGCCCCATCCTCCTGACACCCCCCCTTAGGGACTGATCAGCACTGATAAGATCCCCCTCAGCCTCCTCTTCTCCCAGCTGGACAGCCCCAGCTCTCTCAGCCTTTCCTCACATGGAAGGTGCTCCAGGCCCTTCCCCATTGCAGTGTCCCTGCGCCGGGCCCTCTGCAGTAGTTCCTTGTCCTTCTGGAGCTGATGAGCCCAGAGCTGGACACAGCGCTCCAGGTGAGGCCTCACCAGCGCAGAGCAGAGGGGGAGGATAACTTCCCTCAGGGCTGGCTGGTGCACACTTCTCCCACTGTTCTCAAGTTCAGTCCAGGGCATGTTTCCTCCTCCAGGCATCGGATCAGATCTGCTGATTTTCCTCTTGGAAGGTGAGGCGAGACTGGCCAGGAAGCTGGTGCCGTTACAGTCGTCTCACAGATTTCCCCGTTTTGCTAGCAGCCAGGGCAGGGCAACAGCGAAGGGAGGGGGAATGGGCAGATGGATTTTCCAGGTAACACCTGGTGAAAGAGGAACGACAGACACCCACTCAGAACAATGAGTTTGTTTTGAGCTGCTTGTCAGGAACTGACCTCTGTCCCCTCTCATCCACTGAGCACGTGATCCTCGGGGTCCTTGTTTTCCTTCTGCTCTCCCTCCCTGAGATCACTTTTTCCTGTCACTCGGCGCAGTGACGCATACAGTGTCCATCAGGTCTCCTTGACATCAGCACCGCTAGGCCAAGTCCTGGCTGGTGTCGCTGTGGGTGTTGAAAGGCTGTGAGGGTGGACTCTAGCTGCAGAGACCAGGTTATAGTAACTCTTCTCCTAAACCAGCTGCCCCCTCTTGCAGACAGCTCAAGGCTTTTGGCAGGTATGGTGGCTATGTGAGAGCGGACGTTTAATTCCCTTTAATCCACCTGAGCACAGGCACATTTAAGAGGTCAGTTATCACTGTGGCTGCAAAGAGAGGAGGTGCAGCACTTGCTTGGGCTCCAATGAAGGAAAATTCAAGTGCAAGTCTGCTGGGGAGGATACAGCTGCATCCTCCTGAGTGTACAGGCTGTAGCGGATATGGCTCTCCCTGTCAGGGATATGTTGCTGTTCTACTGACTGCTTTCTCCGGAAGCCACAGCCATGATACACCCACTAGGAATGAACGTTGCTCACAATCTGTAATCAAAATACAGTCTGAACCCACAGTTACAGCATGTCCCCTACTGAGAGCCCCTCTGCTGAAATCTTAGCTGAAGCGATAGTGTGAGTAGGTGGAGGGAAGCAAGCCAAGGACAGGCCTCTGGCTCTGCTCTTCGCTCTGGCCTGGCAAGTTCTGAGGAGGGTCCTGAGACTCTGTTCATCCTTGGGGCATCCACAGAAAGTCTGCCTCTAGCCACACAGTTGATGTGCCATTCCAGGTCCCTCCGGGCAAGCAAGAGCTGGCCTGTTGTGCTGTGAGATCTCAGCACATTGTGTTCGTGTTGTACAGGCCTCGCCGTGCTGCTGCTGGGCCTCATTGTGTTAAGGCGGCATTAGCATTCCAGTTCCTCAGTCCCACCAGCACAGAAGCCACTGCCACATCAGCGTGGCGTTGTTGCACACTGCAGATGAGCCACAGGGTTGTTAGTGTCGCTTCTTGGGATAGTGGGCACAGCCTGACCCTGGGGCCTGGCGTGGGGGGAAGCTGCACCAGGCTGTGCTGAAGCAGCCTCAGAGCAGTCCTGAGGTTGCTGATGTGGCAGTCAGCTCCCCGTTTTCCATGACCTGAGCAGGCTGGCAGCTCCTTCCTGCCCTCTACTCACCTCTGCCCACCTCTCCGAAGGAGAGGGACATTTCCCTGCTCCCCAAGCTGCCCACCGGGCAGCAGCCTCTCCCTGCTGCAGACCTGAGCTGTAATGGCACAGCGCTGACCTTGCTTCCGAGACAGACGGGGCCTGGCCTGCACACCAGCCGGCTGGGCCCTGCTTGCCAGGCGAGAGAGATGCAGAGAAGGTGAGCAAATCCCCTCCCTGTCGACAGCAAGGGAGAAACAAGAGCACAAATAGCGTGTGCTTTTAGCTATGAGGCGAAATAGCTGCCAGAGCAGCTTCCCAATGGCCCCCTCAGAGAGGGACAGTAAAGGAGGCCTGGTAGATCTGACAGAAATGCTCTGGACAGCAGAAGAGCCTCGTAGCCTGCACTGAGGGCAGGCAAGACATGCCCGTGGTCTCTGCTGGTTGTAATGCCTGGACGCAGGCCACGTGAATCATCAGCCTCCTCCCAGGCACTCCTCCCTGCTCTCACCCTTTGCAGCTGACAGGCCACTGCTCGGAGTCACTGCCCTGCCCGGGGGACTGGCCGGCCATCGGGAGCGGCACGAGGGAGCAGAGGGCAGCCGCGACCCAGGCCGCGCCACCCAGCACGTGCTTGGTTTTCTCCGCCAGCCACAGAATTGCCACGATGTTTTGTACACGTGATGACTTGGACAGGGAGAACGTGTAGATAAGCTGCGTGGTGAATTTGGAGTATCACGGATTGTGCGTTCACACACGAGTCACGGCACTAAAGTTCCTTAGGTAAGTTGTGAGCGTGTTTGTTATGGGAAGGGACAACGCTAGCATAAGCACTTGTGCCACAGCATGCTTTATCCTGATTTACAACTGAAAAAGTATATAAAGATATAAAAAGAATTAAAATAAAAGAGAAAAATCATCACATTGTCCGTAACAGCAGAAATTGGCTTCTCGTTCTCTGTGCAGGAAAACAGCCCTGCAGGTGCCAACAGCAGCTGAGGTCTCCCTGCGCTTCCCAGGAGCTGGCTGTTAGCAATTCTCACCGTGGAGCAGGAGAACGGGGTACACCTGCCCCTGGGCACCAGGAAAAGGAAGTGGCTGGAGCTTTCAAATGTGCTTAGTAGCTGAGACCTGCCAGCAAGGCTGCTGCATGGAAGTTCTCCTGGGAAGAGGTCAGGAAGGTACTGTTCATGTTTTATGGTAAATGAAATCTTGAAGAGGGGACAAAGAAAGGAAAGGGGCTTCTCATTTTTTTCTACTTTATTTTCTTTGGGTTTTTTTTGTTTTTTTTAACTCAGCTTGGTTCTAATTAGGTGATGCAAATTCTTCAGATAAACTCTGTGTCTGAGTGGGAATATAAGGTTTTATAGAGCTCGGCGTGAGGTTGTGTGTTTTGTACCTTGTCTCCTAGCAGCAAAAACCACATGGATGTGAGAGGCTGTTTTATGATCTGCCAGGGCTGTTGTTGGACAGGCAGAGTTATTCCAACCACGTTGGATTGCTGTTCCCTCCTTCTTTCTTTCTCTCTCTTTCCCTAACCTCCTTCCCTTCTCACTTTTCTTTTTCTCTTTTCCTTTTTTCTTTCTTCCACACCTCTCCCCCACCCCACCCAAGGCAAGGGTAAGAGGGGATGGATGCTGTTGTTCTTGTGCCAGAATTCTCTCACCACACTTGGCATCAGCACGCTTCTCCTCTCCCTTGCAAACCCTTTTCTCCTGCTGCCTAGGATTTCACCAGGCATTTCTAAAAAGGCAGTGAACTATGTTGGTTACTCTTTCAATTGCTCATCTTTTTAGTGTTTTAAAAAAACCCAACAAAACCAAACCAACCCAAAATACAACAGCTTTGTGCTCAGGCTGGGCAGCAAGTTCTGTCAGAGGATTTCTAAGCAGCTTGGCAAACAGTATTGAGCTCAGCCTCACAATGCCCCTGTGTAGGAGAGAAGGGCTGTCCTCTCTATTTCACAACTGGAGCATCGGAGGTGTGGGGAAGCTAAAGTTTTGCCTGGGCACACTGAGTGTCTCAGTTCCACCCTCACTTGGGCTGACTTCCCTTCTCGGTGTTTTAACCTGCTCAGGTTGATTCTGTTCTTGCCTTCCCCTCCAGTCCAATATTCTAACTGCAGTTCTTCGTGTCACTTAGTGCAGTTGCTTTGCAAGTTGTGATTAGGGCAATATGATCCTCCCATCTTCTCTGTGTTATCCCAGACAGTCCTGGGAAGACCTCTTCATTGAACTACATGGCTGTTCCTTTTTGTTGGAAAGGTGCTTGTAACTGCTGATCCCAGAGAGAACTTGAGATCTGTATGGCAACAGCCCTCTATTACACTTGTGTTTCACTTGGCTTTCCTTACACTGCCTTTTCTCTCATTTTCTGCTTGTTAGGCCCATGCGGCAGAATTAAATATTGACAGATAGTCTTGCATTTAGCACCGGTTCTGGTAGAACCACTCAGCATAAGGGTAGTATTGCACTGTTCCCCCAGGCTTTGGCAATATCACCTGCGCAATCTTATCAGCTCACCTCAAGTCCAATCCAAAGAAAACTGAAAGAACTGTGAGTGTTTGCATGGGCTTTAGAGACATTTGGGTCCTAATCCAAGCTACATACTGAAAGGCTTCAAAGACCTTTAAGGTGAAGGGCAAGGAAGGTTCTTACTCAATTCACAGGGCTTCACAACACCAGTATTTCCCAGCTTCTTCACTGCTCTGCAAAACATAGAGAAGAAAAATCCCACCAGAGGCATTGCATGGCGTCAGATACAAAATGTGGGTGTCCCTCTAAAGACCATGTGTGACCCAGAAGTGCAGTGATGAATTGTGCTGGTTACAGAGAGGGTCATTTTCATGGCTGATTTGTTCTAGCCTGGATTTAGGCCCTTTGTCTCCTCAAACAATTACTGGTCCATTGCAAATTAGTCTAACGGAGAGCCAAGAGGTTCCAAAGTCACTGAGTTCCTGCAAGTTTCACTGACATGGCAGCTGGTCATGGATAGAGGTTCTCTTCGAGATAGCCTCCCCCTACTGGGAAAGGTTGCCTTGTGAGTTCCATTCCCAAGAATTCCAATTTTAGCACTCCCTATGTTGGGGTACCCCTTATTAGGCATGAGAGAATCCTGTCACAAAGCATACGTACACCAGGAATCAGGCTTCGATTAGTTCCTCTGCTAGTACAGATATGCCTACCTGTAATACATGCCTGGTCTTTGGAAATACAAGGAATTTCTTGCTTGCTGCTTATTACGGATAGAGAATCCATTTGACTGCCAGGCTAACTTGCACACACTTGACTGTTAAGTCTCCCAGGTCCCTCTCTCCTGTCAGATGCAGGCAGTGGTATAACACACTTCTGATTTGATTTCTCATAGGTGCTGAGCACGTTGCATCCCATGAAGCTACAGGGGTTCACAGTTGCTCAGCATCGCTGAAGCCCAAGCTAGGAATGCGTGTTCCCAATCCTTCACGTGTTTGCACCTTCCATCCAAAGATGCCTTGCACGTAATAAAGGGTAGAGAAAGAACTACCAGCTCTGGTTTTATAGTGGGGAAACTGAGACACAAAAGGTCCCTCAGTGAGCCAGTGGTAAAGCTGGAAAACCAATCCATGGAAATCTGATTCCCTCTCTTCCATCTGGCGTGCTAGACCTCACAAGTGAACGTCAGTGGAGAATCAGAACAGTGAGAGGGTGGTGGGTAGGTACTGCCGCCACAAGCCTGGGATCTGTCAGCATCTAACCCATCTACTGATGGGACTAGAGGAGTGAATCAGAAGGATCACAGCGTGCTTGTAGCCTATCTGTATAATTTCCTTAAACATCTGTTACAGGCCCCTGTCAAAGAAAGACTTGCTCAAAAAACTCTCTGACTCAGTGCGGCATTCTTCATGGATCCTGGAGCAGGAAGAAAACACAAATCAGCTCTTCGCTTTTCTGCCCTTCAGAGGGGGAAACTCTGCATTGTCCCTGTCTTGCTGTAAGTGGAAACAGGCTGCTCATGGAAAGAAAGTCTGTTCTAAGACACAAACATCTGGCTCAGCTCAGTCTTCTCCAACCCAGGCTGGGATATGCACCAGTTGTTATCTGAGTCTTCCGAGCGCTGGTTTCTAATCTGCCAAGGCTAGCACCAAGCTTTTATTCCTAGTGGGGATGTTACTCACAATGTGCACACCCAGGCAGGGGAGGGGAGGACGTGATTGATCATGGCAGTAGCTGATTGTAAGGACAGCTATGTCTCATCATCAGTAAACTCAAGGCCGAACTGCAACATATCAATCTCTACCTAATGCCATGTGGTCTGGCGATGCCCGTTTCATTCCTGGCTACAAAGGACATGAAGGTGAGGAGGTTTATCTGTGGACTGAGCTTTTCCCTTAGCTCCCCAGATGATGTTGGGCCAGGCAAAACGTTTTCATCTGTACATGTCCTGAATGTTAGCGTGTCAACTCTGCCCCAGGCAGATGGCAGTGACAAGTGGAGATACTAATTGCATCCAGTGGCTCCTTGGATTACCCTTTGCTTCCTAGCAGCATGGAATTGGCCAGGATTTATTTGCCACTGCCAGAGGACATGTGTGTGATGGATTTTTTTCCACGTGCAGCCAGTTTGCTGTGTGCGAGACAAGTCAGGTCGGAAGTCAGCCAAAGTAGGAAGCTTGTAAAAGACACAGACCCCAGAGAATTTGCCTGCTGTGGCTGTGACCAGAAAGTTACATGAATCAACATGCTAGAGGACTATGATCCACAGCATTATCTAGGGAGATTTTGAATGTAATGCTGCTGTCATTTACATGGTAAAGCTGCATGTTCCTTCCTGGTGATTACACAAGTATAACTGGCTCCTTTTTGGTACGAATGAATCACCAGGGAAGTTTGCTGAATGATGGGGAGAACCAGCAGAGTTCAAACCCCTGTATTGACTCCTTGCTCCATTCTGCCAGTTTAAAATCCCTGGATGTACATATGATTCCTGCACATACCTGGTGGCCAAATGCCACCCAAGCTCAGCATCAGAGGCAGAAAACCCAGCATTGCTTAAAAAGAGAAGGACAAGCACGGAAAATCCCTGTAATTATCATGAATTGCAGCCAAACCCACTTAAAAGCAGAATAGTTCATGCTGGTTAAGAAGACTTCATAGGTTGAAAATGTCATGTTTACTTGGCAAATCACTCTTTTAAGGTCACACAGACAAACTGGTGTAAGGTACAACAGACGGACACAGCCAGAGGTGGATGTCAAGGGTGCTGGAAGCAAGCTGAATGTGCAGGAACCTCAGTGGAGACAGGTTGTACTGGGAAACCTGTAACAGCTGCTGTTCTGCATTCCTGCAGAAGGGACCCTTCCAAGAGCAGAGGTGACACTGAAGTGTCAGAGGAGCACAAGTGTTTTATCTATAGGAAATCATCTAGCTCTGGTTCCTGTAAAACTCCATCTGAGTGAATTCATAGTGAACAGGCATCCACCCTCCTTTTCTTACCTCCTCCCCTCTCAGGACAGTGTTCTGTTGGAGCTAATCCAGCCTTTGCATTGCAAGTTATTCTAGGAACTCTGTTCTTCTAGACCAGGCTGTGGAAGGCTTCCTGTGCTTGAGTTCAGGTGAGCGCAGGTCTGGGGCACAGGCATCCCTTGCCCTTTAGGGGTGGTTCAGCCTCTGCCTGTGGTGTACATGTTGCTCTGCAGTGAAACACAGTTCTGCAAAAAAGAAGGGCAGGCAGCTGTGGTTTGGGTGAGGTTGTTTCTCCTCTGATTAAAGTCCCATGAGCACTGTCTGTAACTGCAACTACCAGCAACACCTTTACATTGTTGTTTATCTAGGGAAATGGTTCTTTTCCCTAGATAAACACGGGCCTGTTCCTGTTCCCTGTGCAGGGCTATCAACCACTACGAAACAGAGAGCACAGAAGAGGCTACTGATTACAGCTGCTTTTGTCTGATCCACCGGTCTGATTTAAAGCACCGGTGGAAATTAGTGTAATGCATGACACGGACCTCAGTGAGCCCTTATGCTCACCTATCCCCAGGCACAAGAGAGGGCCTAAGGGGTGATGCATGCACTGGTTGTGCTTTGGGCTGGAGCACGCGTTGTGCAGAAGTAACGAGCCTGGTTGTGCGCACCAGACCAGCACACAAGCGCCCAAGCCCCCTGTCCCAAGCTGGTGCCATCAGAAATCTGTGCTAGCCCAGATGAAGGTGCTTCTGAAGGGAACAAAATTTGCCCCGTTGAAGTGATCAAATCCAACTTGCAGGGTCTGTCTGCTGACATCAGTGGGTTGATACCGCAGGTGGAATGGATCCAGTACCTCAGACTGGTTCATCTCAGTGTTTCTGAAGTGATTTATGCTGAAGGCTGGATTTTCTTGCCGCTCTGCCCCCTTGGTTTTGTTCTTCCCTGCTTCTCTTTCCTGCTTTACGCTCTTTCTCCCCATGCAGGTCCCTGCTCTGCGCTCCTCTGCTCACCTCTTTTTCCACCACGTGTGGAGAGGATGCCGTCCTCCTGCGGCCACCTCGGAGGCCTCTGGGCTGAGAGCAGAGCTCCTGATGTGAGGGGCCAGACAGTGCAGCCGTTCATTCCTCCTGCCCTGGCTCCGCTTCAGAGAGCTGAGGCAGACAGCCCTGCGCGAGGGGTGCTGCCCACACGGCTTGTGGAGAAGCAAGGAATGGGCTGTAACTAATCAGGGTCACACTGCAATTAAATAAAAGAGTGTCCTGCGTAGGGATGGGAAAGAAGGGCCCTGAAGTCCTAATCTGCCCAGAGAAATACTGCCCTAATAGTCTCCAGTGCTGTTAACCCCCAGGCACTGCACAGACTTTCACCAAGACTCACTGCTGCCCTCCGTATATCCCAAGCAGGAAAAAAACAAAGAGTTTTTACATGTAGGGTAAGAGCTAATATGGTTTATCAGGGCCCTGTCAGTGTTTGAGATTGTTGGCGTCCTGCTTCTAGTTCCACTTCACCGCGGGCTTGTCCGGCCTCCCCAGATGTTCTGTGTTTCTGGCTGTGCGCTGGCCTGGGGGGACCTGCGAGCAGTTGTTAGCAATGTGTGCACACGCTGGCCAGTCTTACGTGTTACACCTAGTGAGTAGTGGCTAAAATACGCCATGGAGCCGGTCTGCTTCGCTTTCTGTGCTCGCTCTGCTTCCAGCCTCTCTGCTGTAGTAGAGACAGTTGTGTTTGGTTTGTGTTTGGTTTGTGTTTGGTTTGTGTTTGGTTTGTGTTTGGTTTGTGTTTGGTTTGTGTTTGGTTTGTGTTTGGTTTGTGTTTGGTTTGTGTTTGGTTCACCTGCAGTCACTTAGAGAGCAGAAATGTGACAAAACGTGATCCAATATAATGGTGTTTACTAAATATGATACCCTGACTGTGCACATCCTGCTAGTTTCTGGAGTGCTCCACAGGGTTTTGTGCCAAGAGAAAGTTTCCCAGCTGTTTGAACAAAGCACGTGCACTTGGGTTTTCTTTCACTGAAGCCGTTTTCACTCACCTGCATGAGGAAGGCGGGTGAGAGTGGTTGTGTGCAGTAGAACAAGGCAGAGAAGGGATGGCTGGGGAGCGGTGGAGACCCATCTCCTGCCAGAATTATTTCATTTATGGGGAGAAGGGAATATCACTTCTGTGTGAAAGCCATTGGCCACCCACGAAGGCAGACCCCAAAGGACACCTTGCCTTCTGTTGTATAATGTCTTTAAATCTTCCCAGTTCCTCCGTGTCAGGAGCCAAAGGGAGCACCCTGAGGCCTGCTGTCACCATCCGTCTTTCTGTGCTACTGTTCTCTAGCAAAGAGTGCGGTTCTGGCCAGATGGCAGAGCTGCCAGACACACGATACCCACCGCTAGTACAGTGTTGGCACCCACAGTGGGTACGAGCGAATAACACTGGTGTCCGTTCCTGGATTGTGAAGGAGGGTTTTCGGTAACTCACCTCAAGGAAGAATGTGCTCGTTAATCGGTACAAATGGAGACAGAGGAGTGTGCTGCCTTTATCTGATTTCATGGCATCCTGCGAGTCTGGCACGTACGTGTTCTCTCTTCTACACCAACTGGAGGGGGAGTGTTCAGACCAGACGTCTAGCTCTCTGGACTACCAGGCTTTGATTTTATCCCTGACCACAAGACCCAGACAGTTTCTTTAAACCCTCTGAGCATCTATGCAGTCATGTTAAAAACCCTGTGATCAGCGGTCTCTCTTTGCTTGCCGGTTAGAAATGTTTTATCCTGCCTCCACCAGGCATACTGTCACCTCACATAGGCTCACCACCTGCCACTCTGGACTTAGACTTACATGGCAAGAACAAAAGGGTTGTGGAGATCCTAGACTTAAACACAC
Source organism: Rhynochetos jubatus (assembly GCA_027574665.1). Lineage (NCBI taxonomy): Eukaryota > Metazoa > Chordata > Aves > Eurypygiformes > Rhynochetidae > Rhynochetos > Rhynochetos jubatus. Next base: position 3,886,845 of record CM050669.1, read on the forward strand.
TTAGTTGGTCTGCCTTAGCCTATGCTTCCTCAGTAGGATCACGAAGAGCAGTATATGGTGCTTAAAAAGCGTAATTTTTCTACTGCTCCCCTTATTCCTTCCCCTTCACTTGCTGGCAATAGACTGAATTTGATTCTTCTCCTTGCTGCACTTGAAAGTAGCTTTTAAAGGACTCCATCCAAAAGCTCGTTTCCAGTCCAAATGCCCACTGATATCAAGGAAGAGCCTCTGTCATTTGACAAACAGAAAATGGTTGAGTGAATTAACTAATTATAGCAAATAATTCTGTCAGTGTTTTCCTGCTGAACATGGTTAATTTTGATTACAGGGTCAGTCTCTGCTCATGCACAAAACACAGAATGACCGTATCGCAGGAGGAGTTGTAATATCAAAGCTCGTATTCCAGTACAGCAACTTCTTCATGCAGAAGGGTATTAACCATTTTCTGCCATATTTCTTTTAAAACTAGTACAAAGCACACTTTTAAAAAAATTTAAATAATGCCATGCTTACATATCTTACACTTGGAGAGAGGACCACCTTTTCTGGATGTTAGCAGCATGAGCCCAGCAGAAACGCAGCTCCAGTTTTGAGACAAACCTTGGGTTGTGCAAGCAAGACTGCTGTCAGGTGCTGGGGCAGACGATCGGCCGCAGAGCTGGGGGAGTTTCCAGTAAACACGGCTCGTCTCTCACATACACTAACCAGACTAACCACAACCACAGGCTATGGCAGCTGTGGCAGCAGCGGACAGGGAGCGAGCAACATCTGGCCTTTGACTTCCTTTAAAGAGATTTGGGGTTAGGTGGTTGGGGTTTGTTCCCCCCTCCCTCTCTCTGCTGGCTTTCGCTGCTGTTTACTAGAACCAGGAGGCAGACAGGATTTGAAACCACATGCCTCGAGGTGCCAGAGGAGACAGACGTGAGGGTCAGCCCAACCTCTGCTGTGCCCTCACAAAAAGGGAGAGCTGACTCCTGCCGTGCCCTTGGTGGGGTCATCATTGCCTAGCCCTTCTCCTCCTCCCCTGCTAAACAAGTTCATTTCTGTGCCGTTTCTATTTTCCCCTTCTCCCCACACTGAACACACCCTTGCTTGAGGACACAAGAAGAGCTTCCTTCACAAGATGCTTCTTGAGAAATTAGCCCGGGCAGGATCTCACTTGGCCAAATAAGTCTGTCTGATAGGTTGTTTGCCTTCCTGGCTGATGAACCTGTGGTTTGTTTACTTATTGGTATATATTTTTTGCCTCTTTTCCTAAGGAGAAGTGTTTGAAGTACAGGATCCTTTGGAAAGAATGAAGTCTAGTAAGCACAGTGGAAGCGGGGATCACGCTGGGGCTGAATGACGCCAGCCCACCAGCAGCAGTATTTAACACTTAGCAGTGTTCAGGAGTGGACCCCCAGGGATGGCTGTACCATTACCTGTCACAGAAGTAGGGAAACTGAGGCACGGATCAATGGATTGACTCATTGGTAGTCATCAGGCCAGTGTAGAGTTAGGAATCAAGCCACACGCTCTTGAATTCCAGCCCGGAGCTCTCTTCACAGGGACACAGTGCTTCTGGGTGTGGGTGTTGCCTAGTTTTTATGGTACTCTGTCTGCACAGGAAGCAGTTTACTCAGGGCATGAATAAACGTGAATAGTGCTTGAGTTTGATTTTTTTTTTTCTTGTTTTCTTTTTAAAGGACAGTCTCCCAAAATAAATGTTCCCTTGAGTCAGTTCAAGTTCTAGTAGGAAGAGTTTCCAGAGGGTAAAGGTCTTTACCATTAGAACTGTACAAATGTGTGAGTCAAAACTTTTTTAAAACCAGCCCCGTGATCGTATAATTTGCTATATTAGGAACTTGTGTAACTGAGCCTTCTGCTGAGGAACTTCTGAGAACAGCCGGTACAGATACTTCGGGGGAAAACAGAACCATGGCCCGCCTGTCTCCTGCCCCTGTGTCTCTGTGCAAGACAATTGTGTAACTTGGATTTCTCTGTAATCTCGGCTGTGGCTTTGGGGCCAACGTTGTTACCCTTCCAGTCTTTTCTTTGCCTCCTAAAAATGGCCTCATCTCAGTTTTGGTTGCCCAGCTGAAGGTTCCGCAGGCTGTGGCAAAGGGCTACTCGACACATGTGCGGCACTGCCCGTTCCCCCGTGGGTTCGCTGCTGTCCTTTGCCCAGACTGGCCGGTTGTCTTGGGCAACTCAGTGCTGTGACTCTCCATCCCTTGTTCGCTTCCCTCTACTCTGACTCACTAGCATGACCTGACTGTAGCTTCTTTAATGAGCACAATGCTTTAATTACACTAATTATTGTCACAAGGGCAGCACTGGTTTGGCACCTCCCTGTTCTGCATCACTGCACTTTCCAAACCGTGGTGTCAGGGCAGGAGAGGGTCCCGAGGGACGGTGCCATCATTAAAGTGAGCGTCTGTATGTCTCTCCCTGCAATGCTGAAGAAAAAGGGAACGGGAACTGGAGAGGTGGGAGGTAATACCCTGTGGTGCAGACACCTCTAGGAAGGGAGGAGGCAGTGAAACAGGCCGAGGGTGGGAAGTGCAGTTTCCTGGTGGAGAAATTTTGGCTGACACGTTAGCTGTGAGTAACACAGACTCGGCGACCCCTGTCTGATAGCTATTTATAACTCCTCAACAAGGATCCCCTTATCATGGGCCCACGGTCAGTGTCTGCACACCGAGCAGGGGGAGAAGCCAAGTCAGGAGTGGTATTTTTGCAACAGGAATAAGCAAATTGCCAAGAAGTCCCTTCTCGTCTGAGTAAGGCCACAGTCCAGCGGAGTACATGTGCTGGGAATCAAAGGACCCTTGTGCTACCCACACAGTGTATGTCAAAGGAATTAAATACAAGCTCTCATGGCTCTACCCAAAGCAGACAGATCCATGACGCTTTTGGGAGGCACTCCCTAATTAGGCTGGGAGCAGTGCGTGGGGTGAAAAGGTAACCAGCAAGTGTCTCCCGGGGACATTGCTGTCCCGTGGTGTCATGTGCGGGTTGAAGTTCACAGGAGTTGGCTAAATAGATAGATTGTCCGTAGTGCAGAAGGGTGTTCTTGCTTTACAGTGTCATTTACTGCCCGTTATCTACAGCATCAGATAACCTTTACACTGACAGTGAGCAATGTGCAAAGCTTAGAAGTAAAATTCCTAGAGAATTTTAGGAGACAAAAGGTGGTTGTGTAAAGCAGAATGAGCTCTTTCTTGTGTGTCTGTACGGATTTGTCAGGAACCTTTAACAACAGAAAGTGTGATGAGTCTAGTTTGTTTGCATCGTTTTTTTCCTTCCCAATCCTAATTCCCTCGCAATCTTTTCATGCTGCTAAAGCCGTGCTGCATTACACATCAGTTCACATACTGTAAACACAATGTTCCTCCTTGTTCTTGGGCTGCATCTCACACCTGAGTGCCTCCTCCAGCCCTGAGGTCAGTGTAGTTAGTCCGACGCCCTGGAAATCCCTGGCTGTGAAATGAGTGGAAGGTACTTGCAGAACTACTGTGTATCCATACAGGTGCTACTTTCCTGTTAGCTATTTACACCTATGTGGATCGAGATCCCTTTGTAGTCGTGAGGCTGGGCGGAAGGCTGTAGAAGACAGTGGAGTTGCTGGAATCCAATGGAGATCACAGTCCAGCTTCAGCGTTAGTGACTAATAGCACTCTTGGAAAGAGAGAGCAGGGCAAGGCGTGTAATTTAACATGCCGATGCTACTAATGGTTCCCTGAGAAGGACGAGCTGCTTCCGAATTTATGTCAGTCTGGAGCCATTGGTCTGTGTGCCTGTGATCCATCTACTGATAGTCATGGTTAATGAAGGGTCTTCCTGCCCCAGCTATCAGGACTGTAGCACGCAGGGGTGAGAAACCTGTTCTCTGCCAGGTGTGGAGTGAAAGGCACACCCATCTTCTGTGCTCTACTGTTCACTGAATGGGCATGCTAAGGAACCAGTGTCTTTACGATAACTAACTTGTATGCTATAGTTTGGGCTCTGCTTGAATTTGACCAGAGCTGGCAGGGATTAAAAGGTAAGGAGAAGGCAGCATGGAGTAAGGACAAGAATGCAGGCTGCGATGCAGTGGTGAGAAGATGATAGCATCAGTTCAGCTCAAGTACTGAAGAAACTGGAGAGTGCTGTTCCTTCGGCCAAACCTAGGTAGTGAAGGAGTAGGGGCAAGTGTTTCTTCTCTTCAAAATTAGCACAGACTTCTGTTCAAACAGGAATAGCACTTGGCCTAATCATAAGGGTAAAGATGGGGAACAACAGGCTAAAACTACAGGGACGGAAGGAAAGCAGCAGGCCAAGCCTTGCCAGCCCAGAGCGGGTAAGAGGTGGCTGCAAATCCACAGGCTTTCTCACTCCCAGGACCTGCGAGTGCATGTGAGCCTGTTTGCTCCCAGCCCTTCAGGGTCTGCCCCTCTGGGAAGGTGGTTTTGTTACCCAGCCAAATAGCTCTGCTTGTGTGGCAAGTGAATGACTCAGAAACGCCTTGGAAGCTGTGGTGAGGGTGATCATGTCACTGGGCAAGTGCGTCACTACAGCAATCTCGGTAAGCTCATTAAAAGATGAATCTCAGTAGTAAGACAGGGAATACAATGACAGATCTCCAGCAGTAAGCCTGGGGAAGTGTGAAGGCTTTGAGAAGGGATGAAGGGCAAGTGTGCATGGACACAACTGGGTTCTGGCTCATGCTCTGCCTGATACTGTCCTGTTAGGGGTGAGCTGTTCCAGTACATGGTGAAAGGACTTAATGCAGCACAGAGAGCTGGTTGTGTCATTGATATTCCTGGATGGGAATAAGGGAAACCTAAGCACAGCTGCAGAGACAGCTGAATGGAGACTGGAGGGCTTAGCACAGAGCTCTGTGAAATCTAGCTGAACTTGGCATCATGGCTTTGCTGCAGCTGCTGTCACTGTCCCCCATCCACTGCCCCATACAAAGGGGCTGCAAACTTCTGTCAGCCCTATCCTCTTTAAAGCCCTGAAGCCAGTTGCTGTCCTGGGGGTGCAAAGGAGCAGTGGGGGTAAACCTACTCAGACCTTGCAGGTTCAAGTTTTGACTAGTGCCACGCTTGCTCACCGGAAGGAGTGTTGGGGTTTGGGAGCGGCGAACGCAAGCCAAGACCACTGCACGTGCAGCCTTCCTCGCCTTGTCCTGGGCCTGCCACTTCTCTTTCCCGCGCATGGGTTTTGCAGGTCTCTTATGCCGACACAGGGAAGGGCTGTGGAGGAAGAAGCCAGATACTGGTGCCTTAGGGCATAAGCCCTCTCCTCGGACATAAAGGAGACCTACAGAGAGGTAGGAGACCCAGATGTGCTGCAGCATCCGTACAGGGCAGCCTCCCTTACCTGGTGTGGGAACTGATACCACAGCAGCACTGCACATCAGAATGGGAGCCTGTGTTGTGCCCATTCTTTCCCTACACAAGTGCTGCTAGGTTACTAGCTCTCTTAAGATGCCATTCCCACTTGTGTTCCTGGTCAGAAGAGGAAGAAGTCTTTGAAATCTGCATTTGTGTCCAGGAGCCTTTTGGAGCCTCGCTCTTCCCCTGATTTCCTCTATTATGCCCCCCACTTCATCCCAGCCCACGGAGGTGTGAATCCTGGGGCCTGCCTTCATTAAAGAGCATGGGTCTCTCAGCTCTACCTGTTAATGAATTTGCTCAACTTGCTAGTCAGAGAAAAGGCATTTGACATGCTGTCAGACTTCCCGGGCCCCCTTGCCATCTGGTACGGATGGCACAGTAGAAGCAGCGTGGAAGCAGCTGTCTATCACTCAGGGTTTCCAGCGAAAGCTTGGGACAACGGTTGCCCAAGTCTTGGGAGAAAGGGGAAGACCAGAGCCATCTGTCTGGCTGGAAAATTTGTGTAATGGACACCTGGAAGGAGGCTGCTGCAGCTTTGCCATCGTGTCCTTTATGCCACTGTAACAGGCTGTCTGCTGACTTTGAGTGCCCTCAACCACTGCACTGTGAGAGGAGCCGAAGCTACAGGATAGTCCCTAGAGACAGCATCATTCCTGCGAGGCTGCCTGACTAGGCTGCCTCCTAGTTCAGACTAAGAGAAGATCAACACCTGCCTCCTCTCCCACCCTTATTTATCAGCTGGCTGTTTTTCCAGGCTCCTGGCACTGTGCTATGTCAGCACCTTCCACTGAGGGTAGATACTGGCCGGGGTGCGCTGAATAAAACCTCCTTTCCAAAGAACCTTGAAAACTTTCCCTCTCAGCCAGTCATCGGCAAATCATCTGTGAGTTAATCTGTTGGGGATATAGGAAAAAAAATTCAACCTGCTGTTTAACTTGCCTGGTGCAGGCAAGTGCATGGGGCAAGTGGCCCATGAGCTCAGCTGAAGTCCAGAGCCAGCAGAGAATGGAGAAAGCAGCAACTGCATTTTGGAGGTTGCAGAGGTTCAGGGACACTGGAGAGAGCAAATGGAATTCCAGAGATTTTTCACGTGCAAATGGATATTTCCTTTGAGAGTCTCTAGACTAAATAATACTCCTTGTGTCTAAATGGACAATGTATCCTGCTGACCTGGCAGCATCCTCTCAGTCCAGCACAAACCAAATAATGCCCTACAGCTGCTTAAGGGTAGAAAAGGGGGAGGGAAAGAGGAGGGGGCAGCATGAGACAGGCTGGTGGGCTTTATAAGTTCTCCCTGCCCCTCTCTCTCTCACACATTTCTCTCTATTATTTTTCATACCTGTAAAGTCTCAACATGTTGGTTAATGTTATGCTGGAAGTCGAAGAAGCAGCGGTGTGTGCTAGGCAGATGGTTAGCTCAGACGAAGGAGACTGTACTGTCTCGCCTTCGCGTGTAGAAGTGCAGATGGGCTGTAGCTTGTGGCGCAGCGTGGGGATTCGGGAGCTGATCAGACTGTGTGCTCAGTAGTAGCCTGAGAGGGGTGCAAGCGTTTTTTCAGCAGAAGAGAGACTCTGTTCTCTGCAGCTGGGAGGATGCAGTGAGCAAGCTGCCAGGAAGGATGTCGGTGCAGTTGTTCCCTGCTTGGTGCAGGAGAATGAACTAGGTGACCTCTCAGGGGCTTGTTCTAGGATGAGGTGATTCAGTTCAGTGCTTCCCCACTGACACTTCCCCTCACAGTTGCATTTACAGCTGTCGGATGAGGGATTTGGCCCCCCGAGATGGGCCGTGATTCACTGTGCTGCCTACTCCTTTGTCTAAATCCAGTTCAGGTGCCTGGGCACACAATTTCTCACAAGTCAGATGGGTATGAGGGAGGGAAAGGGCCATCCTGGCAACCATAGTGCTGGTTACTGACAGTGTGGCCTCCCACCAGAAAGCTCCCGGGATCTGCAAGTCCCTGGACTTTGTTGTCTGTCCCTCTCCCTCCACAGACTGATGCTGCAAGAGGCAGCCTCTGCTGACATCCCCTTTCACTTTACACAGAAGATACTGGAAAGCAGAGCACCCTGGCTGCCGTGGCAGCGTGCAGTGGGACTCGGCGTGGGGATGTGCTATGATCCTCTCCTGGCACTGTGGGAGAATCTTGTTTCGCCGCAACTTTTCCCGCTGCACGTAATGTGAGGTGGTCTCCTGCCTTGAACCCTACGGCTCCAGGCAGTAGGTGGTTGCCCCACAGTTATTTAAGCGTTGTACAGCACAGAATTGGGGGCTAGAGAGAAACGGGGTGAGGCAAATCTCCTGGATTAGGAAAACGGCCTCCCTAAAAACCCATGAGGGAGAAGGGACATTTTCCTAGTGAGATCCCTGGGGGATTCCACTCTCTGACCTTCCTCTGACTCTAGGATGAGCTAACACTTGGGCAGCGTACTTTCTGCTTGGATACTCCATCTCTGAGTGACAGTGACATCTCTGTGTTCAGGGCAGGGGTTTGTAGGAGAGCGTGTGGGATCTTCAGGAGAAAGTCCTGTGTTTGTGCAAGCTGTAATTAAAGCCAATCATGCCTGTAAAAGTTTCTTTCCGGGTGGAAGGCTGAGGTGTTTCATGACATGCAAGGCACACAAAGGACACAGACGGGTATTTATTGCCAACCCTACTCTTCCCCTTCTGCTCCCCCGCTGTCCCCTGCAGAACCGGTTCTCCTCACCTAGAGGCAGTAACCTAAACCCCTTTGTAGCAAGATGAAGAAGGGAGAGGGAAGAGCAGTCATGTTCAGCCTTGATGTGACACTCCTTTCCCTGAAGGAAGATTTGACATGGAGACTTCCTGCAGCCTGTTCTCGCTGCCTGACCCATCGCTCTGCCTGGCTCTCTCGGCCAGCCTGTCTCAGGGTGTCCTGTTCGACGAGGCTTGGGACATTAATAGCCACCAGACACGGCACAGCCACTGCTGCTGTCTGCTGAGATGTATAAGCAGTTAAAGCCCTTATCAAGGCCAAGATGGAGACAAAATCCTCTTGTGAGCCTACTCTAAGGGTGCTGTTTCCACAAGGAAGCTGGAGAGCTGGCTGAAAGCTCAGACTCCCGTGCAAATGATGACACATTCTGCTTCCATCCCATTTCAGCCCAAGAGCTCAGAGGTCCATAGATATCAACGCTCCACTAGATCAGTTTTGTCCATAAAAAGGCTCAGATTCTGGAACAAATCATTCTGCAACTCTCCTGTGTCATTGACTAGATCTTTAGCTGACGTTGTCAGCTCAGGACGTTGCGCCAACCTTGCTTGACAGTGGGGTGCATCTCTGTCACGTAAAACTGAATTGATTGCAAGGAGCTGCTGAGATTGGATAGCCAGTAATGCCTCGTGCCTGAGCAGCCTGCGGGCTCACTGCGTTCACGTTCTCATGGATTCAAGATGTGGTACAGATGCTGACCTCCGTTGGTGTCATGAATTAGTCAGTTCTCAGACTCGTGAGAGAGTTGCTGCCACTCAATCCGCTGAAGAGTGTCAGTGGAGTTTCCTGGTGAATATGGACACTTTTGCTGTTGTGAGTGAATGGAGATTTGCCTGCATCTCGGGCAAAGGCTGAGCCATTTTGCTGCTCCTCACTCTTTTCATCTCCCATGGCGAGCGGAAAACTCAAATCTGTTCTTGAAGAAAAACCTCTTGCCCTCCAAACTGACCGGCGAGGTGCGGTTAGTCTGGTGTCTTGCTGGAGCTCAGGTATGGGATTAGACAGCGATCTTGACTCCTGCTGTGCCCCGTTCTCAAAGACCCTGCTCCTGCTGACAGGGCAGCTTCTTCTCTCCAGTAAGCTGTGACGTCAGCCCGTGGGGCGGTGGTACCCTGCATTCAGCACTCTGATGTATAAATAACTTTGAGCCTCATCGTTTTTGAATGTTGTTTATACCCCACTGCCTGCCACGTCATGTGCCAAGGTTATAAATACACTACTGCGTCTAGACTGTATCTAAACTTGGCATTGGGTCCGTGAGAGGAGCAGTTTCATCTATTAGCACCAAGGGGGTGCCCCAGTGTGTTTGATCAGGGGTCTGGAGGGGCCTTGGCAAGAGACTTTGCTCCTGCCATGCCAGAGTAGCACTGGCCCTGCTTTCTGAAGGGGCTTTGGAAACACTCTTTGTCCCCTGCTGCAAAGCTACTGGGCACCCAGCCCAAAGGAAATACCTGACCTTATCCTTTCCTGATGTGCTTCAATGCACCATTGAGTGCAGGAGGCCCAAAACATCCCAGACTCACCTTCCCCAGCCTGGGCACATTCAAGCTGAGGCTGGGCTTGGGCTGGCAGGGCAGACTGAGATACCTGGGGTGGCCAGGGAGAGGTGTGTGGAATTGCTGGAAAGGAAGACCAAGCAAGCGTTTAGCTGCCTGTTAAAGCCATGGTGGTATAGCTGCAGCAGGAACCCCTGCCACTGAATACAGTCACAAGCAAAGCTGATGCATTACCCATGCGACATGTGCGTGGGAATGTGCATTTTGACTGAGGACAGGGAACCACTTCAGGCCAGAGTGTATCTATGTAAGGGTGGCGACATGAAACCACTTCAGGCCAGAGTGTACCTACATAAGGGTGGCTACATGAACTCCTTCCCGCTTCTAGGGTTTGTCTGGAAGCCAAGAGTGCTCTTGACATATTGTGGGGCTGTCATATGGTGGGTGAATGGCAGAACAGGAGGATCACATCTCCCATCAGAGCACTAGCTGTAAATACATGTTGTGCCAGCATTGGTCAGACCCATGTGAAATCTCACTGGACCGTGACACTAGGAAGAAGCATGCTAGAGCCTGGTTGGCTCCACAGGCTGGCTCCGTGGTATGCAGCATCGCTCCTCTCCAACTCACAGAGGCCACGGCATTCCCTGAACAAACAGAGAATCGGGACAGACTTTGTGTTGCTTGGGTGTGGAACATCTCCAGACGGATCTCCCGTCAGCAGGGAGTGCAGAACTGCTCGGCAGGCCCAATGGTTTATTGGATGCAGTTAAGCTTCTACAAGCCTTAGAAAGGCAGACCGAGTGTGCACTCATTATGGGGAGGACTGGCATTCCTTTTATGCCACATCACATCTAACTGGTCTTTTGCATGGATCCAAACAAAACCAGCCCCAAGTGTGTCCAGCTGCCCTGACTAAGCAAGCCCAAGGAGGCAAAGCTGAATGAGAAAAGGACCAAAACAGGAAAAAAAGAAAGGCAGTAAAATGGGTCAGTGATGACTTAGCCAACAAACGACTGTCCAGTCACAAGAGGGCCAGAGAGCCAGGCACAGTGACAGGGCAGGCTTGGGAATGGCGGGGCCAGGAGCTACAGCTCTGAGCAGAACCCGTATCCTGCCCAGAGGGCGGTCAGTACCAGCCCCTCATGGCTTTGCATGCTTGGAGAAACCAAAGGGTGTGTGGGGTGGGGGGATGCTGTGGACTGCGTGTCAGGCGCTGTGCGCTGAATGAGGTGCCTGCCCAGGAATCTGGCTGGGGATGTTTCTCCTCCAAGCTCTCCAACATTCTGGGATGTCCTGGGGAGGCTGCAGAGCTCATTTCCTCAGCGCCTGGCACTAAGTCTGCTTCCCAGCTCTCCAGCAGCCCCGCGAAGCTGCAGGGAGGCCATGAGGTGAGGCATGTTTGAGCTGTTACCTGGGCAACAGCTAAACACTGACTTCAGATAATAATTGTAAAATAACTTAGCGTCAGGGTGATGAGGCGGAGGGAGAGAGCGGCTGCCACTGCCCGTGGTCCCAGGGAGCCCCATAAAATCCTCAGTGAAAAGCTACTTGTGCAAGCCAAGTTGGCTGAAGTTCCAACGTGTGCTCAGAGCTCGACAAGACCTCGCCATACCCAGGCAGAGGGACTGTGGTGTCCTGGTCCTTTCAGGTGGCCTCCTACATCATGGTATCCAGCCACCTGCTACTGCCTGCCACCTCTCTCTTGTCTGTGGCTTTAATGAGACTCTGGATGACTCCATAAAACACATCCGAGGGGAAAGATTTACGCACAGACTGTTTCCCAAGGGTCCTTGGGGCAGTCCAGCCTCTTAGCACACTCCTTACAGTCTCCGAGCAGCAATCCGGGTCCCTTGCACCCAGAGCTTTGCTAGACTTCAGTCAATAACAGGTTACTTTTGGGGTTCATCCTTGAAACTAACAGCAAAAGGCATAGGAAGCACTAGGGCAGGTTGCAACTCTGCCGATGTTGGCCTAGTACCATGCCTGGGTGTACAGGTGCGTGTGCGAGTAGCTGGGGACAGGGTGTGACCTTGTTGTGCACGGAAGTGGCCTGGGTACTATGAGCACAGCTCAGCTGTGACTTGCACCTTGCTTTGCTGTGACAAAAGTGTGGCTTCAATGGGCAGCAGAAAGCTGTCCCTGGATTTTTAGGTACCTCAGAAATGGGAGGGAGGGAAGACAGAGCAGCAGTCTGCGGACAAAGTGGTGGACTTTCCTCCTTATAGTCTGTGCCTGTGCTCCTGGATAAGAGGGACCAGGACTTTCTGCAGCTCTTGCCCAGGTGATAATCTGCGGTCAGTTCTTGCACAGTTCATCGGATGCGCAGGATGTGTTAGCTCCTGCGGGGATGGTCGCTGCCGTCTGCCCTGCCTGTCTGGACTGAATTACCTACGGGCGTTACGCACAAGCTGAACAGAAATACTGAGGCAGAGAGCCTCCTGCTTGTCTGGTCGGGCAGCACCTGGCACACTGAGGGTCCAGGGCCGTGACTAGGTCTTTAGGCACAATAGCCGTATCGAGATGAATTAAAGGGGTTTGCACAGTGTGTATGGCATGACATAAGCTTGTACCTGAGCACAGAACCACTCTGCATCACGTCACAGTGCAGGACTTAGTACTTGTTTGCTGCTCCCAGATTTACTGGCAAACGCCTTGACCGGGGTAGGTTGTATAATTCAGAGTCATTAAAAATCACTAGTCCCTGTGGTGAAGCTGGCCCTGGTGCAGTGGGCACTCGCTTCCAGACAGATGGAGCTGTAGCATTAGGTAGTCACGGGAGGGATGGGATTAGGTTTGACAAGCAGCGTGAGGTCGCTTTCTCAGTCCCTTTCGGGTGGGATCTATCAACAGGTTGCCGTTTGCCCTGAATGCAGTGACTGATTTATTTTTAAAAATGTGCTTAGGCTGCTTCCCCTTTAACTCATTCTCATCCATTGCTGATCCTGAGGATCAGATAAAAAGGAACCGCAACAGCAGCGGCATTTAGGGGCCATCCACCACTTCCCTTATGGATTGGCTTGGCCAGCGTGTTAGAAGACAGGGCATGGGCTGAAGGACCACTTCTGGAGGTGACTGGTGTGAATTCCAAGAAGAGCATAGAGAAATCCCTGGTTTGCCAGCAGATCCGTGTGCTGAATCCATTTCCAGCAAGGTCTGAAGCTAGCAAACGTGCGAGTGGTTTTGAGGGGAAGCACCAGCAGGTGCTTGCAAGGCCAGCAAGAGCTGGGTGTTAGGGTGGCAGCTTACACAGTGTAGTGGATAGATGGTTTGGTTTGGATACTGGTGCCAAAGCCGGGGCAAGGCCCAGCAGCACTGGGAGAAGTGGAAAATGCAAAAGCCATTGTAGAGTGAGCTGTTGAAGTGCATTCCCTCCCCCCGCATGCAACCTTGGTCTGAACTGTGTTTATCTGAGTGGCTCTCATATACACACAGAGTCGCTACCAGGGTAGCTACATGCCAAACTTATATGGTACCAAACCCAACTCCCCTCCCAGAAGGGCTGGAACTGAGGTCTGACACAGTCCAGGACTGACCGTGTATCTCACCAGCTGCTTGGAGATGATGGGTATCAGCTGGTGGAAGTCCCCACCCAGAGAGGGAGAGGACACTGGGAATAAACCTGCTCCAGATCTTTGCCTCTGAACAAGATGTTCTTGGCGTCTGCCTGGAGCCTGTCCTACCAGATCTCGTTAAAAAATACAAGGCGACTACATTTCTGGGCCAGGCAGGCAGGCGTTCTCCCCCCCGCTGCTTGGTTAGCTCCTGGAATCACAGCAGGTCATTCTTTCTGGTGAGGAGTGCTTGGGGGTGGAGGTGGGAGGAGGGAAATGAAATCTTGGAAGTTAGTTGCTGTGACTTTTCTTGTCAGCAAAGAGCCTCCGTGCTAGCGCCCATACTAGCAGCGACAGCACTGCGGCTCCTGGCAGCTTCAGGGGCCGCTGGGCCTCTAAGTCTGGCCACTGTGGGTCGAACAGTTGAGCTGCCGTTTCTCCCAGTGGCAAAACTCTCGTAGCTGTAAATGCTGGAATTGCAGCATTAGCATTCCTGTTTATCCAACTCCGCTGAAAGTAATTAATAGCATTTATACAGCACTTTGGATGTTTAGGTTACGTTCAGCCATTACAGACTTACTACAGAGAAAAGCTGCTTAAATGAGCCAGTGAATTCCAGGCCAGAAATAAATTGTCTGTTGCTGTCTTCAGAAAACTGTAGTGGCTGCTGCACCATCCAAGGGGCTGAATGTCTCGAGAGCTGCGAGTTCTCGAGGCGCACAGGTGGTGCCTAAGCCCTTCTGGGTGGCTGTTGGCAGCTGTGTGTGGTGACCTTCTCTGCCATCACTGGGGTGACCGGTCCCCCTGCCTGGGGGCCCTGCTGGTGGGCCGGTGACCCAGCTGCCTGTGGGTTCCTGCTGGTGGCTGAGAAGTCCCAGCAGCTCTGCCCAAGTGAGTGCCTTGCCCTGTGCTGGGCAGGGGCAGCTGAGGGTGCTGGTGGAGGGGCAGAGATCCCGGCTGGGCAGAATGAGAGCCATGGAAATGGTAGACAGATGCTGGATTCCTCCGTGTTTTGATTGCTCGCCAGGAGGGAACGCCGTGCTGTAGGCACAGGGACAAGGTGTGAGTAGGAAGTGTGTAGGGAAGGGGGAGCCTCCCCCACCAAGAATATGGGCCTGGCACCCTACACTTCTCTCTCAGCTAGCCAGCAAAATGAAAACCATGTGAGGGGTGGAGCGAGAGGGCAGGGATTTATGGGTTGTTTTATAGGAGATGATATAAACCACTTTTGTTTCAAGTTCTCTGTTGTGCTAATTCCCTCTCTCCTCTTGCTCTGCTCTTAACCACGTGCAGGAGAGGGGCAGAGCAGGCCAGACCCCGGCCCGCTGCAGTGCAGAATGCCTGCGGGCAGCGGCTAGCCGTGTATTCCGTCTTACGGGAAACAGAACGCGGAGCCAGGTGCTGTGGGCACTGCGGTCGGTGCTGGGTCTCCCAACAGCTGTGCTGAAACGTGGACTTACAAAGAACTCGGCGCACGCAGTTCTAACTAACCGTCCTTCCGCAAAGGCGCGCGGGTTGGGAAAAGCGCGGGAGGCTGCAGCGCGTTCGTGAAACCGTTTCTCGTTGACTAAAACCAGCCCAGCCCCGCAGTGAGATTACAGAGAGACAAAACGACAAAGGGCCACTAAAGGAGCAATAAAAGAGCCGTGGTTGCGATTCAAACACACGGTTGAGCAGAAAAAACCTGCTTTAACGCAGAAAGAGGCTGGTGGGACACGTTCCAGGAGGGAAGCGCGTTCCAGGCTGGTGGTCCCACGGAGCAAAAGCGCGGAAGCCTTGCCCACACCGCGTGCACCAGTGCGGCCTCTGACAGAGGGTGAGCGTAGAGCCCCGTCTGCGTCCTGGCTGTCAGTGGAATGGACACAGCTCGCACAGATCCGCGGCTCAGAAGGTGCCTGTGTAGGTATCACTAAGTGGCTTTGGTGTGAGCGAGGAAGCGCGTTGCAGCAGTAACGGAGGCAGCCCTTCAGCATCAGGAAAAACGGGAAGTACTGAGCTTTGACAGACCCTTGGGTCCAGATTTGATTCCAAAAGAAATCCTGAGCTATTTCAGGGATTGACATGTATTTATAGAGTCTACAGAAACAGAGGCAGGGCCGATGAAGCTGTGCCCATAGGACACTCAGTCCTTGTGGGGATCACGGCTCTATTGCACGCTCTGCGTTGGCTCATTGCTCTTCTATCAGGCTGTAACATTGCAGAGCATATTTAAATGAAAATCCTCATCCGATGAACAAAAACCCAACCCGGGGAAAAAGATGCTCAAATGGTAGCAATTACTGTTCTTGTTCCTAGAAAACATCCTAACTTTGGGCTGTCAGATCGAGTCTTTTTAAAGCCATGTTGGAGAGAAAGGTTTGCAGACATAAATGTGGAGGTCACGCAGAGCTTTAGTGTTCTACCTGGAGCCTTGTTAGTTCCGGGCTCTGTGCACAGACGTCATGACAGCATCAGGATGTCAGGGATGTGATAAAAGAAGTAGTCCTGGAATAACGAACAATGACCCTCGTATGGCAAGGCATGGAAAACGCCTGGTTACAACCTCGTTACTTAATTCTGGAGTGAGGACAGCAAAGCTCAAGAGACAGGAAAGGTTGGAAAGGATTGTTTAGAGCTAAGCTAATGACAATAAAAAAGTACATATGGAAGGCAATAAATCTGATGGGGTGGGCAGCCGTTTTGCTAAGCACTTTGTGCTGATGTTAGCTAATAAAACAGCACAGCGTTTGGTAACTGAGCTCATCTCCTCTGTGCTTCCACCCTTACTTAAATGACTTTTTTTCTCTCTTTGAAAAAAAAAGAACCCTTTTTTTTTTAAGGGAAAGATTGAGTCAAGTGATGATGTGCAAATCCAGGGTGTTGTTGAGATGAAGCACATTTCACGCCATTCTTGCAGGTATTTTGGTAGTTCAGCTGCAGAGAAACACAAACGCAGGAAACAGTTATTCGGACCCCTGTCACACTGGAAATTTTCCCCACCTTGCTGCTCCTGCAATTCCAGGTGGAGGATGCCAAGAGCATGTAGGTGATGCAGCCCATCACCGGCATGTTATGGGTTAAATCAGAGGCACCTTCAGTTCTTCTGCGTAACAGCTGTATTGTTCACTTGCATTAAGGATTGTCTTCAGAACCCAGCAAGGACCAATGTCCCCACTGGCTAAACTCCAGGGAGATTTCAGCACCGGCCCCCAGCACATCACGCCCTCAGGAGACAAGATGCAGGGAACTGTTCCAGGTTTCCAAAAAGGCGGTGGGAGGTCAGGAATGGCACACTGTTTTCTGAGCCCCTGAGTCGTCACACAGGCTCAGAGCACAGTCTAACGCCAGTGCTTTTCTAACCAAAGGGACAGTTAATTGAGGCATTCCTGTGGATTTACAACTGCAAATGGGTGCGGTGTCTGTGTATGCACTGCAGCATCTCACTACCCTGGCTGGGGTGAGGACATACCGAGGAAGCGGTGTGATTGCCAGAGCTTCTGGACTCTCCAGGGAAAGAGAAGCTTGGCCAAAGAGGTGCTAATAACAAAGGGATGTCAGCGTGGCTCAGAGAAAACTGGTTTGGGAACAAGCTGCTGTTTTTCCACAGAGCAAGCCTCTGAAACTTCAGGGCAAAGGTGGCAAAGGTTTGCGCTTGCACTCCTTGTGGGAAAAGGCATGAAGTGTTACGGTTGGATGGGGACACAAACCCTCTCCAGCTTTGGGGATATTTTTGTTCAGTGATTCTGGTTGTGGCCATTTTCCCCCTCTTTCACCCAAAGACAACATTCGCAGTTGGTATATAAGACAGTGTGACTGCGCCGTTGGTTTGCATCGTCTAAGGGTCTGTTCTTGATACTTCAGGTCTTCGGTATCCAGCACAGACCCCTTCACCCCGTTCTGTTGCTCTTCTACAGCCTGTTAAGGCAGATATTTAGCTGGATTTTAAGTGTGGAGGGATGGGCTTTGATGCTTTGTTCTTGGGATGGACAAAAGGAAGAAAATCCAAAGAAAAGGAAAAAGGCTGAAAGATGGAGCAGAAAGGAGGATAAGGGTTTATTTGTACATACCCACCGTAACCAGTGGAGAGGCCTGGCTGTGTGCACAGGGAGGAGGGGGAATCTGCCTCCCTCAGATGCCACAGAGGGGTTGAGCTACAGCCTCTGAATTCGGTCTTCAGCTCCATCAGAGTGGAAGGGCATTTGATTTTGCTGTTAGCCTATTGCTGGCAGATGTAGCTTCATGGAAGCACCTTGAGGCTTCAGAGCATGCGAAGAGAAGGGACTAGCACACTGGAACACTCATGGCTTATCTGAGTCCAGGTCTAACAATGTAATGTGAGCAGGGAGGGAAAGAGGTGTTGTGTGGAGGATGCAGGGTATGGCTAGTGACTCTCATGCTTTGTTGTGCTGGAACTGGAATGTTCCTCCCAGACTGGCATGTTGCCCTGGGAGGGTGGGAAGCACCAAACTGGAGCCTGTACCTTTTAAGTTCCCCACCCGGCCCACTCCCCATTCATGAGATGTTTGATCCCTGAGCTCACTCCTGAATGGGGTCCAGGTACCTCCTTAGTACTTCAGTGGCTCATCCTGGAGCCCAGACTCTCCTCCCATATGTTTCCCATTAATCCTAGCCTTGCCTGCAGATAAGCTTGCTATGGGGATGGAGGGAAGTGGGTTCTTGGAGAGGGATGCTGCTACTCTTTTCCATTGCTCCACTGGCCTCAGTGGTCATCCTTTTACCACCAACTCCTGAATCCAGTTCCATGTTAGTGTGGAAAAGGTTGTTTTCTTTTGCCAGCTTTAATTTTACCCAGTGTCTCATTCCCCCGAATGCCCTTCTTGCTCCTCTGCTGACAGCCTGCTGCTCCTGGGGTTGGGTCAGCCCTGCAGTGGTTGCACAACACAGTATTTAAAATGGTAGCTCTTCTTAGTGTCTTGGCCCTGAATGTGGAATTAAGACCATTTCAGCAATGACAAGATCGTTAGTAACAGTGGCCAAGTCTTGTAGCCGCCAGGTGCTCCATCTCCAGCATCTCAACCCAGCTGACTGGGCGACAGCGCGTGTTACAACAGACAGCTGCTGGCGTCGGGGCACGGCAGTCTCTGCCCTGGCCTCCTCTCTGCTTGCCCATTGCCTGCTGTCTTCGTGCTTCAGCCTTCCACAGGTAAAACAGGAGTCGATAATGGCTCACTGCAGAATGACAAGGAGTTCAAATTATGTGTCTATACTTCACAGCCTTTAGGACGTTCATTAAATCACTTCAAATACTCTCCCCAAAGTTTTGCTGACAGATTTGCCAGGTGAGGTGTCTCCTCACTGTGTTTGCAAGAATGCATGTGTGTCCTGTGTGCTCCAACAGCCCCGGGCTTTGGACAGCCCCTTTTTAAGGCATACACTTCTCCCAAGGCTCCCCCCAAAATACCAGCAATAACCTCAGCCGCTCTTAGGGCAGCTGAGTGCCATCAGTATCTTCATCACCACCACTGAGATTTCTTTGATGATGCTCCTGGCAGGGATGCGCTTTGGAAAAGAGAACAGAGCTTCACACACGTATCAGCCTCCTGACAGACACCCACGTAAAGCAGCTTCCAGATTCCCTTCACCAGGTGCTTTGGCTGCTCTAAGCTCAGACCTTCTGTGTTTTCGAGAAAGAAGCATAATTCCTCATGTTCTTGCTTGACTGTTGCTGGTTTTAATTTGAATGCCAGAAAATAGCTGAGTTACAGGCATCTATCTGTGGTGCTGCACTATTTCACCGGTGTTTCAGCTAGCTGAGGGCTTGGGACAACGCTGTTACAGAAATGTCAGACTCCGATCCAGCTGCACTCAGTGGAAAAAGAGGAACTGACTCCAGTGGGAGCTGGACTGGGACCTAAACCAGTGAGTGCTCTGGTGCTGCAATGTCTTTCATCTCAGAGTTGCTGGGTGAAATCCAGACTATGCTGGTAATGGTTGGGAAGCTGCCAGCTGCTAATGATGTGGAACATGTTGGTGAGTCCTTGCTCCAGTTTGTAGGAAGCCACCAGACAAAACAAGTCCCAAAAATAGCCAGCTCAACCCTTTCCTGGTTGGGTTCATGCTGTACTGGCAGGGGAGTAATTTAGGAACTTCCCCTGATGTGGCTCCTGTGGTGTCTGATCTGTGGAGGCCACAGTGCTTCTATGCACATTTATCCTCCTGAAATTCCCTGGAAATACTCAACATGCTGCAAAAACAGTGTCTGGAACTTGGTGCTTTCCAGCCCACTGTCCTGTCCTGGTGCTTGGGCACGCTCGCAGCACAACCACGGAACCCGTCTGTAGCCGCAGCTCCTAGACGGAATGCCTACGCTCGGCAGTGCTTTCCTTCGGCTCTTGTAGGTGAAGTGTGCGGTGCGGAGGAGGAGCAGACACATCGTAGCGTGGGGTACCCCAGGAGCTCGGATTCAATGGATGGCTGAAGCAAGAAAGAGATTGTCTTTCTAGCAATATCCCACTGGGCATGTGGAGCAGTGGGGGAGGTTGGGCAGCCCAAGTTTTGCCCGTTTCAGATCAATACTGGGAAATGATTACGGGGAAGGAGAGGCAGCCATTAGGGTTAGGGTTAGGCAAGCAGATGTGAGCAAACTTCTCATTCCAGCTCGCTGAAGAAACTAAAAGCGAAGGTGATGGCAGGCGGAAGCCGGTAACGCTTTCGCTGGCTGCAGCGCGGCACTCACACGGCCCTGTCTCCCGGAGGTTTTTAGGGCTGGTCTCCCCTTTGAGATGTGTTTCATGAGGAGGAACAGGAGCCACAAGACAGAGGGTGTCAGAGTGCCCAGGGGGACGATAGGCATGTATAAGAAAAAGGGAGATGCGGTCGGGGAACGCGCCAGGATCTGTTCAGGATCAAACCTTCCGCCCTGCCGGCTGCTCTGCTGCTAACATTGCTCTTACAGTGCTCTCTGCTGGGCAGCGGAGAGAGGCCGGCAGGGCTGCAGGTACCCAGCAGCTGCAAGGGAGGGCCACCATCCCGGCCAAGCCACGCGGGTGCCTTGCTGCAGCGCGCGCACAGCATCCTCGAGCGCACAGCATCCTCGGGCCCACCCGCACAAACCGGCCGGGCTGTGCCCGGGAAGGAGTTTCCAGCCAGTGCAGGAGCGTCTGGGGCCAGTAACCTGTTGCTGGTCTGTCTGCGTGACAGCGGTCCCGAGGCAAAGAGGCTTCTGGTGCGGCTTGGAGCGCATGCAGGCTGCCCAGTCAAGACAGCTGGAGTCGTGTGGTAGGACAATTTGTGTCTTTTACTGCTTGTGCCGTGCAGCAGGCCATGGTCGGTAGGGTGAACGGTCCGTTTCACTGGGATAACTGATCACCTAGTGACATGGAAACCACGAGCTGTCGATCACCTCGCCAGGCTGGCAAAGGCGCCGCTAACCTCGGATTCAGTGAGGGGAGAGCACGTTTGTCCTTTTCACAAGCTGATAATGGTGGCCTGGTGGAAAAAACCACCTTGCTGTTCTCCTAGATGTTACTTCCAGCCGAGGGATCTGCGGACGTACCTTCAGCTGCAGGAGTGCCCTTAGTGCAGATGTGCAATCAGGTGAAAAGGGACAGTTTTACTCAAAATATGGATTCCAACCACTCTGGCTTTATGTTACGGTAGAGTCGTCCGCTTTATTTTGTATTCTTTAGAGGCAGTGCTGCCATAAATAGCCTGTAGCTACTTTACTGACATTATATAAACTCTCAATAGCTTGGAACTTGTTCCTAAACATTCTTAGTGGGGATAAGTTGGGATATGTGGGCTCACACCCTACAGCAAATGGAGGACTAATCAGAAAAGTGTTCATAGGTAGACAGTCTGGGTAATTGCCCAAGAAACCTGGCAAAGTATAAAATGTAACTGCCCTCTACAAACATTTGCACTGCTTTGCTGGGCTGTAGATGTGATGGCTGAGGGGCCAGCTCTGTCTGTTCTGCTGCCCATGGTCGGAAATTGCTTCCACATGAATTATGAGTCCTCAAGTACCAAATTTCAATGGCTGCTGCGTGTGTCTGGCAGTACTGAGGGGTGTAAAGTGAGTGTAGATGTGTCTGTAAGCACTGAACATTTAAAGAAGTCATCATAGGCCTGGTAATCTCACCTGGGGCAGAAAGGGAGGTGCTGGGCTGCAGCCTGTCCAGATGGCTAGTTCCTACTGCTGCCCGTCTTTGCTCTTGTGTGAGGCCGTGGGATGCAGCGTGTATATCAGACCACAGTATAAAGTTTGCTGTCCTTCTGCTCTCCTACCTCAGCCTAGCCCACAGGGGAAGTGGAAATCAGGCCCTACAGCTTTAACGCTGGGCATTGTAACGGGACCTCCCTTCTGCATGCGTAACCCCGCCATGCCAGTCAGTGAACCGCTCCAAATAGCTGTGTTGAAACCAACACCACGCTGGACACAGCCTTCCCCAGGGCTCCGCTCGCAGGCGGCCTTGCTAGAAACCCTTGTCCGAGGGTTTTCTGGGAAGCTGCTTGATGAGTGGCTGTCTTGAGCCTACGCCTCCCACACACCTCCTGGCAGGGGCTGCCACCCAAGACAAGGGCTGGTGCCTCCCTCCTGCCTGGCAGCTGCTCTTGCTCCTGCCTGACCCTTCCACTGCCCCGTTACGAGGTGACAGCTGCAAGAACCCTGCACAGCGTAAAGGCAGGGAACGAGCAAAGGAACAGCAACACAATAAAACAAACCGAGGGGAAGGACGCCATCCCATGTGTGCGTTCTGAAGGCCCCTATACGTTCTAGCTACTTAAACTGATCCTTCTCTCCATCTCTGTGCCCAGAAGGTACAGCTGCGCCTCTCCTCAGCCACCCTTGCCGTAGCACCTTCCATCCTCAGCAACTGCCAAATCCGTATTGCTGCCCGGGCCTCTGGTCATTACAAAGCAAACTTTATAGAATCCCACTGGTGATTTGGGGTCTTCAGGGTCGCAGGAGTATGGGGGCCAGGTGCTCAGAGCTGGCACTTCGCCTCACATCCTGTTTGCACTGGGGAGTTTGGCTTGTGCCGTAAGGAGTGAAGTTCGTGTCTGGATCTGAACTTCAGCTCCTCTTGTCAAGGATAACAGAAAACTCGTGTGCATGGAAAATACGCAGACCTGGGGTCCTTCTGAAGGTTTTAATGTTTTCCTCAGGATTTTAACTTCAGTGCTGTTGGCCCACGTGGCACATCTGTGCGGGGGCTCTGCTTCACTCGGTGCCAACCCCACCCGCCCTCGCGGCGCGGGGGGCCGCTCAAGCGCGGTGACAAGCTGCTGCCGCGGCGGAGGGGACCTGCAGCGGCAGAGCCCCGTGTGCCCGCGGCTCACACCAGCGGCCTGGCCCGAGCCGCGTGTGCCCGGCCACGCCTGCCCTGAGCGCGGGCCCACGGCAGCTCGGAGCTGCACCACTGGCTCGAGCTCCGCGTGCGCGGAGACACCGGCCCTGGGAGCGCCGTGGGGACAGAGGTGACACCGCAGGGGTGTGTGTACGCAGCGCTGGCACCTCTCCGCGGTGTCACGTGAACCATCTGCTGTGCGTTTCCAAACACTGCGTGCCCCCCGCAACGCCGGGCGGGCCCTCCCTTCGGCCCGGGCGATGAGCGGGCGGGTCTCCAGCCGGCTGGCGGGCACCGGCCCACGCACGGTGTCCCCGCCAGGAACGGGGCGCTTCCAGCTGCGCGACCCCCAGCGCGGCTCCGGCGGGGGCCTCCCGGCCGCACACCCGCCTCCCACGCGCGCCACGGAGAACGCTCCGCGCGCACGCGGGGCGGCGCTGCCGCGCTGACGTCACGCGCGGCTCTTTGACGCGTCACGCACCGCCCGCCGGCGTCACGTGCGCGCCGCTGCCAGGCGTCCCCCTGCAGCTCCCGCCGGCGGGGCCGGGCCCGGGGCGGCGGCGGCATGGCGGGCTCCCCGCAGGAGAACACGCTGCTGCACCTCTTCGCCGGGGGGTGAGTGGGGCCGCCGCGGCGGAGGGCGGGGGCGCGGTGGAGGGGCTGCTGGGGTGCCCTGCCGGGGTGCCCTGCCGGTGCCTTGGGTGAGGGCCGGGCTGCAGCGGGGGCGGCCGGCGGCCTCCCGCGCCTCCCTCCCCCCGCTCGGTGTGCGGGCTGGCGGCGGGGAAGCGGGCGAGCGAGGAGGCGAGCCGGTGCCTCGCCGGGTTAGAGAGGGGGCAAGCCAAGCCCAGCAGGCGGGGTGCGAGGGGCCGCGGGGCCGGTCGAGCTGGGCTCCGGGCAGGCCCGCCGGGCCGCTGTGCCGGGCAGGTGTCTGTAGCTGCCGAGCCCCGCGCCGTTGAACGGGACGCTTTGATCCAGCCCTGTCCGCCGCATCCGGCAGCGGCTGGGGTGTCACCCGGCTGGCACCGGCCAGGCCGCGGGCGCTCTGCTGGACCGTGGCTTGATTTCCTGTAAACGCGCTTGCACAACCCTTCGCTGAGCTCTGCGTAGGGGGTTAACGGTGGGGGCTGCCCGTCCAGCTGCACTGAAAGGGGGTGGGGGAGCGAGTTACAGAGGGTCCTGGCGCTGCTGAGTGACCTGGCGTGCCCGGCCACTTCTTTTCAGTTCCGGCGAGGGGTTGTAATCTTCTCTCTGTTGTGATAAAAGCTTAAAGGAACAACCCCACCCACCCCACAAACCACCTCCCAAAGAGCCGTGTTAATTCACTTATCGCAGGGGGGTTAATAGGAGCCCAGTAAGGTCGTTTTGTGGCGTAAATTAAAAGCAAAGGTAAAGAAATCGTCAGGCGTGCAGAAGGCAAGTGCCGCTGTGTGCTCTTGTGTCCTTGGTGGGAATCTGCTTTTGGTTTAATCTCTTCTGACGGCTTAAGCTGTTGAAGCAGACGGTAGTGCTCGCCAGCTGACAACAGCGAGGAGGCCAAAGTGAAACCTACTGTTAGTTTAAATCTGGTTAGCAGCAGACCGTTGTTTCTTCTGTTGCTAAGCAGGAGACTTCAGCGTCCTCTGGCATGTCCCTGGAGCCGTAAGTTCGTTTAACCAAATGTGAAACCCAACAAAGCCCAGTTTTGCAGAGACATTGCCCTTCTGCTGGCTTGGGTACTGCGTGTTAAGTCCTTTCTTTCCCTCGCCTCCCCCACTTGCGTTAGCGGAGTGCCCGACGCCTGTGACAGCAACTCGACCTGCGTGTACACGTGCTAGGGTAGCAACAATGCCTGCCCAGAGCTCGAGGTGTCCTCACATAACTCCTCAGACTATAAATAACTAGGAATTTGAAACTCATCAGTGTGTTAATCTAGTACTGGGTGACCAGTGTCTTCCTGGCTCATCTAATGAACCCTCTTCCTTTTCTGAGCACCCTTGTAATCAGCTGTTTTCTGCAGCGTGCCTTGGGAGTCACCGGGTCTGGTCTGGTTTCGAGAGAGCATGGTGGAAAGAATGGAAACGCAGCAGGGGATGTCTCTGACCACTCTGGTGTAAGGTGATCGAGCTGTTTCTAAAGCAGTGATGAAAATACAGCACAAGGACATGGCGTCCTGGGGTATACAGGCCTCTAAACATTCATTGCTGGACCTGATCCTTGTTCTGCATCTGTTATTTACAGAGACACGGCAAAGCGTAGTCATTTATCTCGCTGTGGTGTTACGGGAGAGAAAATGAGACAGCCCAGTCTTCTCCTGCAGCAGCCGATGCCCCACCGCAGACCCACGCGCCATCCACACAGTTCGTTTCAGAGTGGTTCCCTGTGAAGGCCCTGTGTGGGTACCTGCCTGCTGATGCGGTTATCTCCGCTTCTCCGTAGCGGGATATACGGCGTGTGTTTGGGGGTGCTGGGCCAGTGTCCTTGTTTGGGGGTGCTGGGCCAGCACCGGTAGCCAGGCTGGAAACCCGCATCAGCAGGATCTGTGCCCTGCCTGCCCTTTGCATTTAGTTTTTTAGCAGCGATGGTGCTAAAAGATGTTCGCTCCATAAAACCTGGTAAAAGGAGCTCAGCTGTGGTAATACTTTGCTGCATCTATTGTACCAGCAGAGAAACTTTAGAAGGAGTTGTTAGTGTTTAAGTAATAGTCTCTGAGGTCCTTCCTCAGCCCATCGCCTGGGTTTCCCTTTGCACAGAACCCCGCAGTACTAAATGAGTTGTTTCGTGACACAAAGCTGTTGGCAGAACCAGGACCTTGGATGAGGTTATCCTTCCAGCAGAAGGAAGGGCTGGAAGTTCGGGATACTTCAGAAGTGGTGTGAGGAAGTCCGTGCAGATCAAGCAAGAGCAGCCCATTCCCTTGAAATAATCGAGAGTGACGTTAGTGGTGTTGCGATGGCTGTCCCTGAAGGTGCGGGTGGGCTGCGGTGTCAGCCTCAGAAGATGTAGCACAGTCGTGTCTGGTGTGTGCACAAAAAAGGCAGACCGGCCCCAGATAATCCTGATGGCCAGGAGCGTGGGGTACTTGGGAAGCTCGGAGGGCTGAACTGCGCCTGAGTAGCAGAGAGCGTTCTCCAGCTGTTGGCAGAGACGGCTTCCTGGCAGCCGACAGCGCAGCCAGGCTGGTGGGCTTCCTTTTGTTGCTGTGCGTTCATTTAGGGGCTGCACTGGTAACAGCAAACCAGAGGGTCTTGGGCGTTTGGTGGGAAGATGACTCTCGGGGCAGGGACGATGTCAAAGCAGCAAAGAGAATGATGCACAACAACATGTTTACGAGTCTGGGTTCCCGCTTCCGTGCTGAAGTCTGTGCAGTTGCTTATTTTTGTTTGGGAAAGCCAGGACTAGGCTGCAGCAGAGGTTACTCCATCCCGCCCTCCCAGCTGGAGTAACGCTGTTTACCAAGGGATGTTGCGAGGGGCGGTGTGTAGAGGCTGCAGTGCCCTGCAGGGGCCTTTTCTCTGGGTTTCATGCAGGTGCTGTGCGACGAATTCTTCAGCAGTTGGGTCAACCTGGGGGACTGTTTGTTTGAACACAACCACGTTTGTGACTCTGGCTTGGTATTGTGGCCCACGTCCGTAACGCCCTTCTCCTACGGCTCTGAGAAGCAGCCTTCAATAACCAGTCTTGCTGAAGCCGGCTGTGAAGGGCTGGAAGCGTACTTTGCCCTGCGCCTCCTTTAGGTTCTCATGTAATTCCCAGCACAGAGAGTGCCAGAAGCACTTGCAGGAACATCTGTACCCGATGATAACGTTAGTGGCTGGAAGTGTATTGAACACTTACAACTCGAAGGCCGTAAGGAACAGGCTCCTGCTGGCTTTGGGGTTTCCTCATCGGCCTCATGGGCATGAGCCCGCGTCAGCAGCCAGGAGAGCAGAGGGTGCTCTAGTGCTGTATCGGTTTGGGTTTGTTGGCAGAACTTCTGTTTGCGCTCGGCGTTGTGCCGCTACTCACATGAGCAGTATTGCTCGGTGATTAAATCTGGGACAGATGAAGTAAGCCCCGCTCTTAATTAAGATTCTTGGCACCTGTGTGAATTGTGCTGGTGGGCGCTGAGAGTTCGTTTCAAGTCCAAGTCACTGGTACATCGGGGGTGGACTTCCTCAAGCTGGAAAGCTGGCAGCGCGAGAAAAATCTGCAATTGCGTTTTGAGATTTCCATCCTCGGCGTGTTTGTTAAGCGGGTGTTTTCTTTTTAAGGAAGTAAATAATTCCTCTGCAGCTCTTTATGTCTAGCATGGTGTGTGTCTCTCTAAACACAAAGTGTTTCCTGTTCTCCGGCCAAGGCTTTCCTCAGTTCCTTCGCTGGGACATCCCACGGCAGAGAACGGTGTTTCACTGCTCCGGTGGCGATCCGTGCCTGGCCCATCGCGTACCTAGCGCGGACGTTCAAAGCCCCAGCCACAAATCCTGCTCTCCCGGCAGCGGCAGGCCGAAGCTGATGAACTGTTGGGGGTCTCCCACTGGAGATTCCCACAGAGCACGGCTGGGAAGCCTGTGGAGCACGCTTCCACGCGACCCCGGCAACTGTGGGCCGCGGTGCTCTGTTACCGGAGAGGGTTCTGCCTTCTGCCTAAGGGTGGGTTTAGACGTTGGTTTGGGATTTTTGCAAGGGGCTGGTGCGGTAAATGTTGCTTAACGCCTCCAAAGTGTAGCTGTGGGCTGAGGTATCAGAACAATCCTCCTAACTCGGACCAGTAGGAAAACTTGGAGGTTTTGCCTTCATCGCAGCACAAGATTTTCCCAAATCAGATTTTTCTGGCTGCGTATCCACGGTCTGAATCTTCCAGTGCTTATGGCTGTTACGAGGAAGGCTGGTGGGTTTTCCTTTCTTCCCAGGTGTTTGGAACACAAAGCGCTGCTTTTGCGCACAGTCTGTTCTTTTTCAGCCATCTTTCCAGGGAATAGAGCAGCACCAGGATAGGACGCATGGAACTCCCACGTGGAGGAAAATCAGCTCATCTGAAAAAGCTGCCCAGAACAGCAGAGTCCTTATTTGAACTGTGCGCTGCGTGTTTCTCTCAGGGACACAGCGTGTGCACCCTGTTGACACTGAGAATTGCTCGGGGGGATAATGCCTTTTCCTGAAGTGTCACGCTGACAGCAAACTCTGAGCTGTTAAAGCTCGGGATGCGGATATTAACTCGTCGTGCTGAATGTCAGAGGGTCACATTTGCATTACCAGGAGTACTTAAATATTAAAGGCTGCATAAATTAACTGGCTTATCAAACTGGAGGGTTGAAAGGAGTGGGCTGGGGAGGCAAGGAGAAGCTGGTGCAGGAGGGAATATGCCAGCGAGGCTAAAAATGGTGTGGCAGGATGTCTGAGACTGAGCAGCTGGTAATTCAGGAGCAACACATGGCGTTTCACCGTTCTGGATTTACGCAATGTTACGGTGAAAGTGGTTTTTACTGGTCATAACTGGGAAATAAATGAGGACAGCAGACGGAGGATACAGTAGTGGCGCGTGGGTAGGTAAATGAACTGGGAGTTAAGGCAATCTGCTCTCGTCATCGAGTACCCACAGACTTACAGTTTCTCTGGAGTATGTTGATTAGTCAGGTGTTAATGATGCACTTGTGTCTGTGCTGGATGCACACAGCAGGAAAAGTGACAGCGGGGACCTGCAAGAAGGACCCTCAAAACAGTTCCTGCTCCGAGTTACGAGTGTGAGCTGCGGGAACAGGAAAGGTTTTGCTGGGGAAGCTGTTCGACCACTTGCCTGTTTTCCCCCGCAAGATCAAATTTCAGAGCAACGTGAACAACATGAGATGCATCTGACAAAACAGAGAAGGATGAACTGGAGCGATGACCTCCAGAGTAGTGTTGACACAGCAGAAGGCTCGTGTCCAAGCCCTGCTTCAGCACACGGAGTAATCAGGGGCCTGATAAGGTCTCTGTGAACAGTCGGTTTGGAGCCAAATGATACAGCTTCCGCTGCCTCGTGCCTGGTTCCATGAACAACTCTGTGGCTTTGTTCAACACGCAACGCGAAGTGGGTCAGAAGGGATGACGGCAAAGGCTTTCTTCGGGTATCTGTCACTTCGGGTGCAGGGGTTGTCCCTCGTTCAGGTTAAGCTTTTTGCCCTTTCAGGAGGGAAGAAGCAAGAACTTAGAGGAGAAACGCATTGAAGTGTGCCGTTAAACCAGACTGCCACCCTTAGGGAACACACGGCGTCTTCTGTTGGATGTGTTTGTGTCTGAAAAGCGCAGCCTTTGGGATCCGGAGCACATGGAGGCTGTAGCGAGGAGGTGGTATTCCCGGCCATGTGGGAATGGTCCTTTTGGACCTTACGAAGAACCTCATTTGTGGTTGTACAGCCAGGGTGGTCCGGCTCCTGGTGATTGTGCAGGGCGTCAGGGGTTGGACAGCGCCTGGTTCCGGTTTGGTATCAGACACCGTTTCAGCAAGCAGAACGAGCTGTTCTGGATAAAGCATCTGCAAACCAGTGTGTACCTGCTGCTTGGATTTCTCTGCTGGTTTTAATTACCATTTTCCTTGTGTTTAAAAGAAGATTCTCCTAGAAAAATAGTTCATGTATAGATAGGGCTTCAGAAAATGTCCACTGGTACCTTAATTAATGTCCTTTTCTGGATGTCTGTTCCCAAATTAGTGCCTGCAAGCTTCTTGTGGCTCTAGCAAGCAATGCGTTTTTTATCCACAAGACCAATGAATTTTTCTTTTTTTAATTCATCTCCCCTTCCTGGAAAACTAATTAAATGACAGTTTCACATTAACATCAGAGTTAAGGCGTTGAGTCACGGTGTTAAGGCAAGCCACAGGCAGAATCACATGCCTTGACACTTGTGTAAACAAAGAAGATATTTCCTAGTCAGTAGGTTCAGCTGTAGTAAACGCCCTTGGAAAACACCTGGAATCTTCCTGAATCCCAGCACGGTTGGTGAATAACGTTTGGATGTAGTGCCTTTCAGGCAATCCCAAGTTCTGCCTAACTGGGATTTGACAGAGGGAACACTGAGTTACCGGGGAGGAACAGCAGCAGAGAGGGAAATGGTTTGACCAGTCACTGTCCAGATTCACAGATTAAAATGAGAATTGGGACTCGTACACCCTGTGTTCTTGGCTTGACGTGCTTTTTCCGCGGCTCAGTGGGACTGCGTTACATATGCCTGTTATAAGATCATGTGTTTCTTCTTTACGTGTGTGTGTATATAGTACACACATCTATGTGTGGGTGTGTAGTATTTTATTTTTCATCCCTCTGTCACCAGAGTATGGGAATCCTGTTCTTTCACAGCCTTTCTCTCCTGTTACTCTGTTTTCCCACCTACCCTCTCATCCTTGCAGTTGATGCCCATTGTTTTCAAGTGGGCCTGACTTAGTGGGGTTTTGATATTTGCTCCTTCCTTGGGCAGCCATTTCGACCATAAGTGCTGAAGAATTGCGTTGCTGTGTTTCCAGTCTCCAGTGTCCTAATCCCCAGTGCCTTGTTCTCATCTGCCAGCTTCCTGCTTCCCATAAGAAAAATCCGTCCAAGGGTATGTGTGTTCTAGGACAACAACCTCTGGAACGTGGATGCCGCTGGAGTTTTTACAGGCAGAATTCCAAGTCCTGGCAGAACATGGGACCAGCAGCTGGTCACTGGGGGATTGTACTTAGTGCTGGGTATCGTCTTTGTGTTTACCAATCTCATCACTACGCGTGATTGTTGTAACAGTTTCCCAACCTTTTCTCCCCTCCTCCAGGGCTTGGAAACAGCCTCCCCTTGCCGAATGCCGAAACTGCCCCCCTTCCTGATAATTTGTCCACCATGCGGCGCAACGGGAGGTTTTACTGCTGTGATGTGACACACCTGTGCAGCTCCGATTTTCTGACTCTGTCTTCTGCTTAAACTGTGTTTGACAGATGCGGAGGAACAGTTGGTGCCATCTTCACGTGCCCCTTAGAGGTCATAAAGACTAGGCTCCAGTCTTCAAAGCTAGCCTTCCGGGCGGTCTACTACCCACAGGTCCAGCTGGGGACCATCAGCGGCGAAGGAATGGTCAGGCCAACACCGGTATCACCCGGGCTCTTCAGTGTTCTCAAGTGAGTACTGCTCCTCCTGTCATTCCGTGCTGCTTGACACCAGTGATCCGAGTTTCAATTCCTCTGGGTAAACGTGGCATGCAAACTTTGTCCAGGCTGGAGAGGCAGGAAGGATTCCTGTCAGTTGGGCTGTGCCTTCAGGGTAGAAAGCTAGATTGTTCTTTTCAAAACACGGATGGATTCGGGACTCCTGAGTGGCCTTCGAACTTCCCCAGAAATTTGCTTGCGGCACTCAGGAACTTTCCAAAGTGAATCGATTTGAATATGTGTCTGGAGGTGCTGGTTTTCAATTGCCTGCTCGCACTTAGGCTCTTGGTCGTTGTGGTTTCCTAGGGATCAGGACGTACCGTAAGCTCTTGGTGTGCCTTAGCTTGTGGGAACCGTCACAGAAAATACTGGGGAAGAAAGGGCTTTTTCTCTTTTTCAACTCTGACAAGTGTCACCTTTGTCTCTCACTGGGAATGACTGTGTTTGCTGTCTCTGAGCACTGGAACAGGTAAGCCTTACTAGCTGGGGCCAGTGCTTGGCAAACGACCGAGGGACTAAGACATACACACCGTCTCCTTTTTCCCCGGGCCATTCCCAGTTTGCTTTGAGTAGCGAGCAGAGATACCTGTTCCTATTGCTGCCCCTGCTGCTCACCTGTTGGAGGGAGCAAAGCTAATTCCTGTCTTAAAGCCCTCTCTCTCTGAAGCGTTACAGGAAAGTGAGAGCCTTTCCTTCACCTTCGTGGACCAGCGCTGTAACAAGCTTTCTGGTTCTCTGCACTTAGATCAGGGGGTCACATGCATCACTCTCTTTGATGCTGAGCCTGTTTTGAGCACAAGTTTGCATTGGATGACCTCTAGAATTCTCTGTTCCCAGATACCTCACGTTACGCTTGTCTGCGCTCTGATGTGGATGATCTGTAACGTGGGAGTGGGGGAAGGACGCTTTTTGCAAATGCAGTCTCACCAAAATATAATCCCTGATTGGGCTCTTGGGAGCTTTTCTCTTCTCCTCAGCTGTAGCTGACTTACAGGCAAACAGGAGAGCTCCTTAGATGTTGTCTTTGCCATTATTATTGTGCATCAGTGCTATCTGCACCTGCATTTTGATCCCTGTTAAAAGCCGCCTGTGTGGCTCAGACTGCAGCAGCCGGTGCTCCGGCTGTTCTGTTCAGATGTGCGTTCACAAAGAAGGGAAATGTGAGACCATCTAGCTTCCAGCTGAAGAGTTCTACCAGCGGCTGAGCCCACATCTCTGCTCCTGTGTCTCCTATCAGAGCCCCGTAAACTTACGGTTCAGATCTCATGCAAATGGACTGAGTTTGTGTGGATCATTGGGCGCCCCAGGGTGATGCAGAGGGGTCCTGTTTAGGTCAGGTAGCAGAAATGCCAAAGAAAATAATGACTAGCAAAGCAAGTTGAGTGTTTTTATGTAAGGCCAGCACGCTTGGCAGAGTGCCTGGGGAGAAGCTGCACAGTTATATAACAGCACGCTGCTAATTCACATTCTCTGCAGAACTATCTGCCTAGAGTCATTCTGGGACTTGAGTTTCTGTGCTGTAAACGGTGCTGCTTTCCCCTGCCAAGCGTTTCTTTGTCTATTCAGAGGTGAGTCTAGAGCAGTTCGTGACTGAGAGCGTAAGGTAATGCCAGTTGCCTTCGATTCTCATCTCCCTGCTCTCTTGTCACAGTGCAGCGCTGGACTTCAGCCAGCTGTAACAACAGGAACTGAAAACTTCAAGGCACAAGGCTCTTAATTCATCCTCTTTGCCCACCTCTGTCTGGGGTGTCTTTTTTAGGGAGCGAGGAAATGGTTTGAAGTTGGATCAACCTTTCCCGGTATTCATTAGGCTCATTACATTTGGTGACTGTGATCTTGGTCTCATGTCACTTCAGGACTTGCTCAGCTCACGTATCGCCACGTCTCTGACCTGCTTACTTCGGAGAGTGGCGAAGTGAGAGCGTAATGTTTGTGCTGCCGTTCGCTTGCCGGCAGCATCTGAGAGGAACAGATAGTGCTATTGACAGGGTCTTTCTGATAAAACACAGGTGTGTGACGAAAGAAGTGATGTCTCTTGCTCTGCTCCTCCGTCCCTCTCTCGATCCTGGTCACGCGTGCACTGCCAAACTGGGTCTGACCTGTCTGGGGAAGCTGTGTGGCTGAGGAAGCAGCCGTTAGAGCCCCGCAGGTAACGTCGCTCTGTGAGACTGAGGGTGTTGAGTGTGAGAGCCCTGGAACTGCTGTGAACAGAAAGCAGGTTCTGGGGAGGGCAGGCTGAGCCCGCGGCTCGAAGGAAGGCACTGCAGAAGGACGGGCTGTTTTTGGCTAATCCGTTTAAGGTTCTGATGAGTCACCCCAGCTGGAAGCTGCAGTCGTGACTGCTCAGTGACAAAGAACAAGTCGTGGTGGATCTGTCTCCTTGGAGACACTCAGCCCAGGAAAGTTTGACTCTGCTGCAGAAAAAGTGTTTCAGAAGCTCCTGTATCCCCTGTCTAAGGAACTCAGTTTGGAACCTGTGAGGAGCGTTCCTAGCAGAGCTGATGGCCTAGAAAGCACGTTCTGGGAAGTCGGCAGTTCAGACGATCGCATGTGAACTGCCCAGG
This sequence comes from Rhynochetos jubatus, assembly GCA_027574665.1. NCBI lineage: Eukaryota > Metazoa > Chordata > Aves > Eurypygiformes > Rhynochetidae > Rhynochetos > Rhynochetos jubatus. The sequence continues at coordinate 3,919,948 of CM050669.1, forward strand.
GAGCCCGGTGTTACCTGGGTTCTCGTGCCTGGTTTTCACACGGCGAGCTCAGCCGAGGGCTGCTCTCCAGCAGGCTGGGCACTGACATCCCGGCCGTTACGGGACCATACTCGCTTTCACTGGGGGATACTCGGCTGTTTAGTAGCGCTGGCTGTTGGTTTAGTCCTTCTGAGTACGTCTGCTGTTAGTGCAAAGGATCCGCAAGGCAGGTCTCTGCCCGAGGCTCTGGGCAGGGTACTGTGCAGAAGTCAGCAGCTGCTGGGGAAGCTGTCCAAACAGTTTATCTCCTTCGGAGAGGTCCAGCAGAGCGTGCCTTCCAAGGTGTGGGGGAAGATGGGGGGAAATGGCTTTGGAAACCCGGGCTGTGGCAATTGCAGAGCTGCAGGAAAGCAGCATCTGGTCATCTTCCGGCTTTAGACCTGACGATGAAGTCCAGTCCCGGTGGCGATGTGCAGCAGTGCCTCCGCAGCTGGCGTTCACGTGGGAAAGATGGCGTGGACGCTGCTGAGTGCCCTCAAAAGCAGGTATCCCTGAACTGCCTGGGGAGGCACAGCTTGGAGGATGGTTGCCACGTTCAGCTCTCGCTCGGTGGGAAAAAGCACATCGCTAGGTCATTGTGAAAGGGAAAAGGGTTTCTTTTCTCGTGTCTCTCTACAGAAAGCAAACCCCTGAATTTCTTGGGTATGGAGGATGCCAAAAATACTCCTAGTTCATCAGGGCGAGCTATCGCTGGGTTCTCCAGGAAGCCAGAACTCAAGTCCGGACAGTTGTCAAAGAATGGAGATTGTAACCTTGTGCCATGACACGTGGTTGCCCATAGCGCACTGAACTCTGATGATATCGTGGCTTTTATTCAGCCGTGTATAATTCTGCGGATTTTCAAGTAGATCATGTAGCTTAAAAGCTTCACAGTTAACGCTCGTCGCTTTTGTACAGCGCGACTGACTGTCTGGCAGAACAAGAGGCATAACTTTTAACCCAAATACCATCTGTTTATTTTTTCCCCCTGTTTGTTTTTATTTTAAGGTCAATTCTGGAAAAAGAAGGACCAAGGTCACTCTTCCGAGGGCTGGGTCCAAACTTGGTTGGAGTTGCGCCATCAAGGTAAATAGTTAAACTGTCGCTAAAAGACCCCTTTAAGGTACCACCCCCAGCGTCACAGCGCGTCCCTGATTCAAGAGAGTGGTTCTTGAGGTTCATCTTCAGCGAGCAGCTCCTCTGTACCCTGAGATTTGTGACTGTACCGCGCGCCGGGAAATACTTGCAGAAATCTGCCGCGCGCTTGTGTAAGGCCGGAAGGTGCAGATTAAATAAGGCACCTAAATCCCACGTCATTGCAAGAGCCACTTGCCGTGTGCTCGAGCAAACGGGAGTAAGTAGTGCGGAAAAATCTGGAGTATGAATGTTTGCGTTTTTCTAACCTGAACCCCTACCTCCCTGCACGTACGTAGAAGGGAGACGCTGAGCAGGAGGGGGATGCTGGGGGAGAGAGACCCCTCTGGTCCTCGATTGCCTCAGCTCTCCTCAAATGGAGAACTGCGGCTGAGGGGGAGGACGTCAGTGCTGCTACACCACCCCAAAGGGTTCGGGGTGTGTGTCCTTCCTGGTGGGTTGGTTTTTATTAAACAGCAACGCTAAAAGTAGCTACAACGTTTGTTTGTGCTTGGAAGTCTTACAGGCAACTAAATGGGTTCCACATGTACCTCTGACTGACCGGTTCTTGGCAGGGCCGAGGATCTTTGTGCTTGCCCAGCGTTCAGGCTGTTGGCAGGCGGGACCTCGGCAGATGTTCGCTGCCTGAAGTCGACCCGGTGACAGAGGAACTCAGGGTGGTGTACTCCCTCTCTGGCCTCTTGCCCAGTAGGCAGGATGCGTCCCCTGGAAGTGGGGAATCCTGTTTCTGTGCAGGTGATCTTTGCGGCGGGATCTGAATCCGAGCCTGCCTGCTTTTTCCTGCAGCTCGCTCCTGCTGCTTGTGTTCCTCAATATTCTTCCGTAAGACTGAAACAAGGTACTTTATGGAAGTTCCCAAATTGTAGCCGCCAATATCCACCTTTTTCTAGCAGCACACTTCAGGGAGCTGGGGTCGGACACCTTCTTAATCCTGAGCAGACTGTTGCGATCGGCCGAGCTTCCTCTGTCCCTGTCCATTACGTAGGGATTTGAGGTGTGTTACACTTTTTCAGTCCAAGATCAAGCGTTTAAAGCACAGTGTGCTGCTAACACAGCTACAGTGCTGCGCACGTTTATGGAAAACGTAAGCTCCAGGCGGGAAAGGCACATTCCCAGGTTCACAAAGTGTGTTTAAAGCCGGAGCTGGTGTAGGTGTCCATCTAACCTGCTTTGCAAGGCCCATCTCAGGTGTGAAAGTAAAATATTTCGCCCCGGTGGGTGTCAAGTCTGATAGCGGCACTGGAGCGTAAGGAGGAAAAAGCCCAACGCTGTGTCCTTGCGGGCGGGAGCAGTCGTGTGGAGGCCTCTTCGGAGAGAAAGTCGTGGTTTGGGGGGTGGCAGGGGGAAGAACAGTGACAGGTCTGATCTGACGCTGTGCGTATTACATCGCTTTTTTCTCTTTCCCACAGAGCTGTCTATTTTGCATGCTACTCCAAAGCCAAAGAGCAATTTAATGGCATTTTTGTGCCCAACACCAACATCGTGCACGTCTGCTCTGCAGGTTCTGCAGGTCTGTATTTGGTCTGCAGCAGCGCCCCAGCGCCCAGCCCCTCCCCAGCGGCAGGCAGTACGCGTTGGTGCCTGCGCGGCTAACGGCCCAGCCCTGGCTGACCCCTCTGGAGAGTTGTGGCGTGCGACTGAGTGCAGGGTGTGTGGCACGTGCTGAGTAGGTACACTCAGTTTGAGGTGGTATAACAGGAGTTTGCTAGCCCCCAGCTTACCTTCTCTACAGAGAAACTGTCTTCCTGTTAAGCACTGAAATGCTTAGACGTGTTTGCTGAGTGGGGATTAACGTTTTTCAGCTGTGATGCTGTGGTAATGTCTCTGAATGTACAAAAATAGAAAATACTGGTAGACCCCAGCAAAGATTTTATACCGTTTTCTCCACAGATTGTTTTAAAATGTTGTATTTTTCCTACCAAGACGGGGAAAATAGTTTGTTCTTGTAGGAGGAATACTGCAGAAGAGCTCCGCTAGGGCACGCATCAGTCACCGGAGGGATCACGCAAAATCTTGCCCAAACTAACCCCTTAATGATGGGTGGGTTCCGTCAGTGAGGTGGCTCGATGGCACCACCTAGAGCCTTGGGGAGAACAAGACTAATGGGTGCGTTCTCCCCACAGTGCTCCTTTTCTGTTACTCCAAAACCCCGTCGGTAGGTAGGTGTCTTGTTCCTACCGACTGCTGTAGACGTGAAGGACGTATTAAAATAGCTGGGAGAAGGAGGAATCCTGTAAGAAATTCCAGGGTGGTTGTGGGCGCTTCCTGAAGTTTAACGTGAGCTGGCTGTCTGGCACGAGAGACCGGCATGTCTTTTGAAACCTCTCGCCAGCGCGGGGAGCTAGAACGGCCTCACCGCGCAGTGTGTAGGTTCGTGTTTGCCGTGGCCCGGATTCATCTGTGCTGCTGGTTTTCTTCTCTCTTTTTCAGCCTTTATCACAAATTCCCTGATGAATCCCATATGGATGGTGAAAACCAGAATGCAACTGGAACGGAAGTAAGTCACCGAGACTGGATGCCAGTGAGTGGCTGAGGGAGCCCCTGGAAAAGGCAACTTTCACCTTTTCACTCACGGCGCTTTGTACTTCGATAGATCTTGCCCGGTTGTTTCCCTGAGCCTCCATTCCGCCTTTCAGGCCACCAGGCTTCTGCCCGGTCAGACCGAGGGTTGAGGTTCGGTGTGTCCTGCTGCAGTCTGCTGTGGCAGTTGCCTTGGGTGCTGAGGGCGGCCCAGGTTCTGGTTTCACTGTACCTCTTGGGTGAAGTTGGGCGTAGCATTCACTGTTCCTCAGATTCCTGCTTACGGGATCTTGTGTACGTCAGGGGTTGATGTTGGGGATAAATACATCAAGGAGTGAAGTGCTTTGGTACAGCAGTAACAGAGGCCACGGAAAGGTCAGAGGAGCTCATGTGGGAGGCTCCGGTCTGGGTCCCGTTTAGCGGTGTCTCTCGTACCGGTCCTGGACCGTACAGCTGGATGTCACCTCGGCACACAGAGGTTGCAGGTGCGCAGCGAGGTAGCTGTACCGGCAAGGGTGGTGTTTTTGTATTGCAGTGGAGCCACGTTCGTGTGGTTTCATAACACATTCTAGAGACAATAACAATCAGCTGCAGTGGTTTAATGCTCTGCTTCCTTCAGCACTGTTACTGTTAACCACCCCTCCTGAAGACAGGGAGGGAATGTGACTGTAATAGCTTTTAGCTGAGAGATTCACAGTCACTGGTGGAGATGGAAGCAGTGAGGGACTCTGATAATGTGACTGCTCGGAATGGAAATTCCCTCCTGCAAGGACATGTCAGCTCAGATAAGAAGCATCCTTTGAGGCACCACAGCTTATTAGTGATTTGAGAGACTTGATTCCATCACTTCACAGGGTGGTACCTTTGAACTGAGTGCTGCCTCTTAAAATGAAGGGTGATTTCTCATGGAGCAGACCTCTGTCTCCTGACCTGCTGGGGGTGGCTGTGCCTGGCATTACTAGTGTAACACAAAATGTGTTTTCAGGGCTTATTGTCCTGTAAAACATTGGTGTGAACGGCCGCAGGCTGGATAGAACTTGAGCTGAAAGAATTACTGTGAGTATGTGTTAGTGAATTAGCCAAGCCAAGTGTGCCCTCAGCACGATGCTCCTGCTCTGTGCCGCTTTCCTAGAAGATTTTTGGAGTAAAACGTAGCAGAGAACCATTTCTGCACTTACAGAAACTATCGAAAGCCATGAGAGCGGGTGTTTTAATATTATTTCTTTTTCTTGGCTCATTATATGCTCTGTTCTGTTTGTCTTTTTTCCAGAGTCAGGGGTTCGAAACCGATGAATGCTTTGCAGTGTGCTAGATACGTTTACCAGACAGAGGGCATCCGTGGCTTTTACAGGGGCCTGACTGCCTCCTATGCTGGGATTTCTGAGACCATTATCTGCTTTGCTATCTATGAAAGTTTAAAAAAGCACTTAAAGGAAGTCCAGCTGCCCCCTTCTGCTAATGGGACCGAGAGGAACTCGACAAACTTCTTTGGACTGATGTTTGCTGCTGCTGTGTCCAAGGGCTGTGCCTCCTGTATCGCGTACCCACACGGTATGTTCACTTTTCCAGTTATGACTGCAGCAGAACAGCTGCTGCCTGTCATCCAAGACGGTTGATGGGGTTTAGGACTGTAAAAGCCTTAGTCTGGATGGCCCAACGCGTGATACTGCGGCGTCTGCCTGCGCACTGGCATTTTCGGCCCTGGTCCCACCGTTCCTAGTTAGCCGTGGGATTGGGACTTCCTAGTTTAAAGCAGCTCAAAAGCCGCCAAGAGGAGTGGAACACCTAACGCCTCTGTGCTCACTAGTAGCCTCATCTAGCTGAGTACCCACAGCCTTTGGGATTCGGTGGTCAGGTGGTGGGAAGCACTTGTGGGCCGAGCAGTGTGACTGTCTTTGGGTAGACGTGAGTTGTGTCACGGTTGTATAGAAGGAGCAGTATTGATTACGTGGGCGTCCGTGCAGCATTTAGTTCGGTTGTAGCTTGAATGAGCAAATAATCCCTTTATCCCACATGAAAGGGAACTCCTCCTTGGCTTTGCTTCTTGCCTGAAGGGCGATGTGTGCAGGATTCCATGGCCGAAGGTACCGGCAGGCGGTTGGTACAGGAGGGTTTTTGTGTCCCTGCGTTTTGCGTGCTCTTTCCCGGTAATGGCATGTTTCTCCACGGGAAGGTTTGTCTTGTCAACATCGGGCTCTGCTTTACCTTTCTGCAGAGGTCATACGGACGCGGCTGCGAGAAGAAGGCACCAAATACAGGACTTTCATTCAGACGGCGCGTCTGGTAGCGCGTGAAGAAGGCTATCTCGCCTTCTACAGAGGACTCTTTGCCCAGCTCATCCGGCAGATACCAAACACAGCCATTGTGTTGTCCACCTACGAGCTAATCGTGTACCTGTTAGAAGACCATGCAAAGTAGCAGAGCCAAGACTCCTCTTACAGACTGCAGACCAATTTCTTTGTTGAACAGTCCCTTAAGAGACTGGTACAGGTGGCAGTGCTGGTGGGAAAACTGCTCATCTGTGACCACCTGCTGGATATTTCCTTTTGGATTCATGCTTTCTGAAAGGTCTCAAGTCATTAACGTTAATAGTTAATTATAACTTTTTTTTTAACTTAATGATAATTAAACTGCTACTAAATTAAATGACACTATTTAATTTAAGTATATGTTTGTCCTTTTCCTTAAGCACAGCCATATGTGGTCAAGGAATGTACCTCATCCTATCAAGTGATCTCTTGGACTGATGTTCATTAAAACTATTAAAACAGGAGAAGAACTGGTTTGGAAACGTGGAACTTGTCTTCTTGCCACCGGAGCCATGTCACTTGTTAGCACTGTAATAGCCTAATGCCCAAATCACTTGGAGAGTTACTCGGGTTTATTCAAGGTGCGTCATTGGCTGCCGTGTGAACGTCCTGGAGCGTTTGACTAGTGCGTTTCTGTCTTGATGGTGCGAAACAGGAACCACAGTCTCTTAGGAAAGCCACTCATGCTGGCGGTATTGCTGGAATATGGCTGTGGGAGGCTTTTGCTAGAAATGGAAGCGCAGCACTGCGCTTCCTCGGCGGCTGGGGTGCGCGCTGAGGCTGGTGTGTGGAAACAGGTCGGCTGTGACGTGACGGCTTTGGGGCCTTGCTGCCGTGAAGGACCAAGAGCAGACGGACAGCAGCCGTGGCCTGGCTGCCCCGTGGCAATTCCACGAGATGCGTAACTTGGTTGTGTATCCCGACCTCAGCCTTTGACTGCCGTGGGGCGCTTTTATGTGAATCTTCCTTACGCTTCAGTGCTGGGGCTCTGGAGAGGGGAGGAGAGGGGCAGGTGGGTCCCAGACTCCACAGGCTACAAACGCAGTTCTGGATTCTGCTTTACAGTGTGGGACTCGGGGATATGTCCCTCTTGATTGATGTCCTTGTAGACCAGTGCTTCTTATGGGAATGAGGTAGTGTGTTCTGGGCACATCCCTGGAGTTAACACCAAAACCACCCCCAGCCGGTGTAAATAGTGCATGTTGTTGCTTGATTTTTGACTGAAGATCAGCTAGCTTAGGGCAGCCTGTTGCACAGCTTTCACATCTCATACAGATGCAATGTCTGCCTTCCCCTGCAAAGGCACAGTGTCGAAGGGGTATTCTTTGGCAGTGGTTGTGACGGTTCTTACCTTTCAGTTATAAAGCATACAGCCTGCAGACCTGAGATGGGTCCTTTCGTAAAGACTAGAGTACACCTTGGATGTCAGCCCGCTCTTTCCTGCTGGTGCCGCAGCAGTACCTTGCGGTTCAAGTACCGTATATGAACAACCACCGGCAGTGCAGGACAAAATGTTTCGGAACCCCAGCGGGTAGATGGTTTTGCTTTGGCCATGCTATGCTCTCCTATTCATTAGTGTCGTTTGCTTTGGCAGCTGAGACGGACACGGCAGCATGTGAGCCCAGCTTCGCTCCTCCCCGCGGTTGCGCTGAACAATGAGCTTCCCGTGCTTTGAGCAGGCGTTGCGCTCTCGAGCATGAACAAGTGTTTACCGACATCTTGGACCTCAAGGACCGTAAGCAGTGGAGGTGGTGTTCAGACTTGGAAGGGCCACGCAGAGCGGTACGGAGCAGCCTGGCAGTGAGTAGGGCTGTCCCTGATAAGGGCTGTCAGGCTAGGGTTTGTTGCAGAAATGCGATGGGCTGATAAATGGATTCAAACCTTCACGTTTATTCCCTCTGGAGCCTACCTGATGGCTGGTACTTGAGGTCACATTTGATGGGATGAGGGAGCATAGTGCAAAGAGGGTAGAATGTGTGTATACCTCGGTATGAGGCAAAACTGCAAAAATAGCCGATTTCTGTTATGTCTTACTGCCGAGAACGCACAGCATTACCCTGAGCTAAAACAGGAAACAGCTGCGTAACTGAACACCAGCATGGCTTTTTTCACGGAGACGACGAGCAGCAGAAGCTTTGGTCTCTCCAGGAGTCAAGGCTGTCATGCAGTGCTGGTTCTATTTTTGACAACTAGGACACTTGTGCTGCTCCTCTGGAACGTGCCCCGAGATTTGCTCTCTTACCTGAGTATTCCCGTGCACTTGCAGTACACGGGCTCGCTTCTACAGCCAGAGTCACGGGCGGACTGCTGGAGCTCTTGAGAACGAGGGGAGGGACCTCAGACCCTTTTGAGGAGTCTGGGACTCCGTAAGAGAAAGCCAGAGAAAGTGAGCGAGTTTTTGTTCTGCCCAAACCGGATGGAAAGTCATGGATTCTGCTGGATTTTTGGTTTTGTTCTTTAAGCTTTGCTACCAACTCTACAGATTAGTCTTAACTTGACGGGGTTAATAAGCTGTATTGGGAGCGAACAGGCTTTCTGAGTTAGTATAATTCACTCCTTTCTCCTCCCTCTACTACAGCTGATAAAATTCACTAACCATTCATTCCTTAACCCTGCCCAGGCTTGCCATTTGCCGGTGATGCTCTAAGGAATCCCACGGATGTCGCTGGGCGTGGAATAAGCGTATTACCAGAGGGAAGAATTTGAAGTAGCTTTTTCCAAAGGAATATGAGTTTAAAAATAAGCAAACTTTCTCTGGTTGTGAAAGAAAAACGAAAAGCATTTTTCACTGTCAGTTCGTTCGCTTCAGCTTCCACAGAAGTCGGTTACACGGTGGGCAGGTGAATTCGTTACTGGTCAGTACCTCTGGGCACTTGCCCTCCAGGTTTAGGTGTCATTGCTGGCACCTCTGTAGCTCGTTTACCGGTGAGGGGATGAAACTCTGGTCGTATCTGAAGTGACCACAGAGTTGCCGTTAACTTTACCAGCACTGAGTCTGTTCCCGTTCGTAAATGAGCAGTTGAATTGAAATGGCAATCGCAGGGTCGGTGCGATGGCATGAGCTGTTTGTGGGGGTTCCTTTAGCTTTGGAAGCGTTTCGTGGGCGTTTGAAGATGTCTCTAGTCCTTCTCCTGTGAGCCGTACTGCCTCCCTTGGGGTGTCCACGGTTGCCTTGCCTATCCCTCAGGATTCCCTGTTCGCTGATGGCTGTAATGGTGCTTGTGTTGTGCCCGTGCCCCTCGCCGTGATTTGCAGTTGTTTTGCACAAGTTCCTCATTCGTTCCTTTGAGGAACGTTTTGGTGAAGGGTGCGTCTGTGGTTGGACTGGCACCGCAGGTGTGGCTGATAGAGAGGGACTTGTGCGGAAGAGAGGCCAGCTCTCGGGTACAGCAGTCCTGGAGGACTCGCAGAAGGGCTGGATGTGCCAAGTGACCCTGGTGATCTTCCTCCTTTCCCCATCACTTGGTGTCGTGACACAATCCCCGAATAACTGAGCTAAGCAACAGCAGGGAGATGGAACAGTTATGGGCCCCTCGCATTTATCAGGAGAAAACAGTCGCTGTTATTCCACAGACTTAACTTCCAGGGAGATAGGAGGGGGATAGTTGAGACCCCAACACAGTTAAGACGAGCTCAGTGCAGCTTACTTCCAGCACAAGGATTTGCCCACGGAGAGCTTTTCCACCTGTGGCTTTTTAAAAAGCTGAATTTGGCACAACTTGGCGTTCTGGGTTTCCAGCAGTTCCGTCCGTGGGGCTGAGGGGTGTTTTGGTTGTAACCAGGAAACGGCTACGCAGCTTGGGGCAGGGTCAGCCTCGTATTTGGAGAGGTCTCGCCTCGTATCCCTGCGTGAGCAGGGCATGACTGCCAACCGGCCAACTGCTGCAGTCCTGCGGAGCGGCGCGTCCCACCCACGCGTGCGGAGCGGGGCAGCGCCGGAACGGGTGTCACTTTGCTTCCTGGGGGAGCTGAGCAGGCCTGACCCGGGAACTGCTCCCGTGGGAGCCCCGAAGGCTTTCCGTAACATGGTGGTGTTCTCGGCCTACCCCGGGCTGTGGAGCAGCAGCCCCCTGTGCCTGGCTCGTGCAGGCCCCACGCGGCCTGCCCGCCTGCCATGCCGCCCTGGGCAGGGCGATGGGCTTTGCGGTGCCTGGTTCACGGGGTGAAGGTGACCCGGGACCGCACAAGTCTTCCCTGGCTGTCTTCAAGGCCAGGCTGGATGAGGCTGGGAGCAACCTGGGCTAGTGCAGGGTGTCCCTGCCCGTGGCAGGGGGTGGCACTGGGTGGGCTTTGAGGTCCCTCCCAGCCCAAACCGTTCTGCGATTCTGTGATTCTAAAAGGGCGATGAGCTGCGGGGGGGTCAGTACTGTCACGGGAGGGGTTTTCCCTGGACAAGGAGGTGGTTTGGTGGGAAAGTCATCCTGATGGAGAGCCTGTTCTCTGGGAACGGCCGGTCCTTCCTTTCTGTGGCTCCCCAGCCATCTCCTTTGCCCTCCAGACTGTGTTGACTGGAACTGCCGGCTCGCTCTGCTGCCGGGGACCCCCTTCTTCGTGCACGCGGCCCTGGGCGACATCCCCGAGGGGGCGTTTCAAAGCCCTTCCCCGGCCTCGGGCCCGTGGCACCCGGCTGCAGCCGCCCGCCGCCGGGGCCTCTCGGCTCCCCGCTGCGGCTGGAGCCGGTCCCGCGCCTGGATGCGGGACGAGGGGGAAAACCCCCGAGGCGCTGGGCTCGGCGCCGGGCCCGGCACGACGCGCCTCCCCCTCCCCGGAAGGGCCGGGAGCCCGGCGGGCCGCCCCCGCCGCCACGATCTCGGCCTTTGCGGCGCTGAGTCACGGCGCCGCCGCACGACTCCGGCCTTTCCCGCCGCCCCGCGCCCCCCCGCGCCGAGTCACGCCGCCCGCCCCCGCCGCGGGGAGGGGCGGAGCGGCCGCGCCGCGTACAAAGCGCCGCCGCGGCGGCCCGTGTCGGGGAGCGGCATGGAGGGAGCCGCGGCGCTGCTGGCCCGCTGCCCCGCCGGCGGGCTGGGCCTCACCGTCTGCGCCGCCGCCGCCGGGCTGCTGCTCTGCCGCGTGGCGCGCAGGTAGGGCCCGGGCGCCGGGCCGGGCCGGGCGGGCATTGGGGGGCCGGGCCGGGGCCGGGCGGGCGTAGGCCGCGGCGGCGGGAGGGCTCCGCGTGGGGCTGGGCGGCAGCGGGAGCTCCCTCAGCGGGGTACGGAGGGCCCCGGCAGGGCTGCGGTGAGCCCGGGGGCCGCTCGGTTTGTCCCCGAGGTGGTGCTGAGGAGGCGCGTGTGGGAGGGGACGCCCCGGGCTGGCGGCGGCGGGCTGCGGGTGAGCGGCGGGGCGCGTCTGCCCCGCTCCCCGCGGGTGCTCCTCGCCTCGTCCGCCGGCGTTGGCACCAGCCCGCTGCGGAGCTGCGCCCGGGGGGCTGCGGAGCTCCCCTCGCTCCGGCCGCGGCCCAGCGGCAGCCCTCCCCCAGGGCGCTCGGGCTTTCCCGTCGTGGCTGAGGCCGGAGCGGGGAACGGCTCGTTCCTGCGGGGGCGGAAGCGCGGCCGGGGGGGGGGGTCAGCGGGCGGTGCCGCGGGAAGCCTCGGGAAGGGCGCACGGGAGCCCAGGCTGTCGGTTACTGGCCAAAAAGTTTAGGTCGTTAAGTGCTCGGAAGGTTTCAGACCTTGGAAGGGGTTTGGACGGGTCGGTCGAAACCAAGGTTGGCAGAGCGTCGGGCTGCGGCGCTCGCAGAAGGAGCGAGGCTTGGCTGGACGGGCTTTGGCCCTCTGAAACGAGTGTGGGGGTACGCAGAGTCAGGCAGCCCGGGCTGCGGCAGTCTGCTCAGCCCTGGAGAGCTGCTGCCGGAGGAGAAGGCGGTCTCGAGGGCTTGCTGTGGTAAGGTTCACTTCCAGGTTTCCAGGTTACACTTCCTGCATCCGCCACACAATCCTTGAGGTGCGCTCCGAAGCGTGTGCTGGGTGTATAACCCTGTAAACAGGCTGGGGTGCTTTGGCCCGTCTGCCAGACTCAGCGCTCCTGGGGCATCTTTTGGGCAGGTAAGAAATACCCGTGGCCTGAAGCGCTCCCCAGTGAAGCAGGCACCTTTGCTTTGACCCGCCTGCGGCTAACGCGTCTTTTGAGGGAAGAGATTGGGTTGTTCCGCTTAAGTTCATTGAAAGGTCTCTGGGACGGAAAGCATTTCTTCCCGAGTCCTCAAAAACTGCTGGTGAGCTGCAAATATTTTCCAGAGGTGACCTTGATAATTCTTTGGAGCTGTGCATTTGTTTCTCGGTACTGTTCTGGTGTTACCGGATTTCTTACCGGGATGAATCTCCCAAAGCCGTCGAGGCGGACGGCTTTGTGAGGGGCTGGTCCGCACACAGGCACGGTGCTGCCTTTGCCGTTAATGTTGTCATGCAGCCCTGCTTTGCTCTTCTTGCAGCCTGAGTGCTCTTAGGTATCTGGTCAGATGCCTTTACCCACCCCCTGTAGAGCAGGAAATAAAATATACCAGAAAAAACCACCTAGTGGAAAGTAGTTCTGGAATAACAGTACGAGGGGTTACGCTGCTGTGACTGTGCGTATCGGGGAGAAAAAGCCTGGGCGTCCCGGTAAGCGCAGGAGCTCCTTAAACCGTGGGTCAGGCAGGAAAGCGCTGCTCTGTTTTGTGGGCTTGCCTGGAGACCGCAGCTTAGCTGCTTGCTTGTTAGGCATCGTTGGAAGTGTGGGCACCGAGTTTTCCTTCATCGTCCGCGCCCCTCCTGGTTGTTGGCTACTGTCTTGGTGTCAGCACCAGCAGAGGCCCGTGAGGGTCTCTTCCCTGGGACTCTGGGTCAGCGGTGGCAGAGGCTGCTCCTACGAGTCAAGGTAGGCCATGGCTCACGCTAAAGAGGTCGGTAGGAACGCGGGATAATGCCGTGCAGCTGGCTTGTTTTGCTTGAGAAGCAAAAAGAGGCTCCTTTTCTGGGAGGTCCTCTTGGTGTTCTCCAGGGTATTAAAATTTTATCCCTCCCCAAAGCCGTCATTCCATAGAAGGCAGCCCTGAGCTGCTGGTTCTGAGCAAATGCTTCTGCATCGGGTGCAACGAGCTGCTCGTAACTCGGCCACGCCATGCCATCGGCTTGGGCCGTGCCGCAGCCCTCGGGCAGCTTGGCCCTGCCAGCCTGCCGTCGCGTGTTCTGCCCAGAACTCACCCCTGCCTAAGGGCTCCCCCTCCGCCTGGCCTGTTTCTCCTTCAGACTCGCTGGCGTAGCCCTGTGTACGGTCGCTTTGTAATCCAGTTGGGCCAGTGTGAGAGTGTTGCTTTAAGTACCTGTAAGGGAGAGTTGTTTTTTCTGTTACTCCTTGGCAGAGGACGAGGGCAGCCCCGCGAGGAGCTGCGCATCCGCCTGTGGCTGCCTTTAGGAATACGAAAAGCCGAGCGTCTTCACCTTCTGACCTCGCAGTGAAGGGGGGGAGAGGGAGTAGATGCAAATCAGAATATTTAGAGATCTCGTTTACTTTATCAGGAAACCGAATTGACCTGCCGCCACCAGCGGACCGTTCTGGCAGTCCACCGAGTGTGGCGTGAGGCGAGACTTAGCTGTGTCTGATCGGGGGATAGCGGAGGGTGTTGGGAGCTGGGAGGCAGAGGGATTCCTGGTGTTAGGTGAGCGGCACAGCCTAGTTGCTGAGCGGCGTGTCAGCGGCCGTACCTGCCGGCTGACTTGGGCAAGTGCCCCGCGCGGGGCGGAAAGCGCGTCGGCGAAACGCGGGAGCCCGATGGCCTCTGGCAAGGGAAGGTGGCGTCATACAGCCCGAGCAGTCGCTCGTTTGGGCGTTGATCTCGTATCTGAGTTTACTCCAGGTACGTCCCCCCAGCGTTGCCTTCAGCAAAGATCTTCTACCTGCTCGCCGATTCCTCCAGGGCTGGGAACCGTTTTCTGGCTCGTCGGGGCGCGCGGGGCGTTACGCTGTTGGCGGGATCGCTGCCCTAACCCGAGCGCTCCCTGCTGCTCGGGTTTTATTTTGCGGGGGGGGGTTCTCTGCCCAGTGACGCTTGTTCAGGTTACCACAGCGGTAGGTTATAAACCCCTCGGGGTGCTTTGCCTTAGGTTTTGCTGGGGTTGGACGCGCAGTAAACGCGTAGTTTTGCGTTTCCGCTCTCCCCGTAGCAGAATGTCCGACCTGAGGAGCAGCGTGTGCTCCCGTTCATTTCGGTCAGCTGCTGCCTGAATTCAGACAAGGTGTGCGCGGTTCCCAAGTCAGGAAATCCGTATCTGAGGCTTTCCAAATGCAGGACTTGGGCTTTTGTTTTGAGAGTGCTGCCCAATTACTGTAGAATTAGCGCGCTGCCTACGTGTTCTTGCCTGAAATGACCTGGTTATTCTTTCTGCATCCAGGAGGTTGGCAACTTCTGATTTTTGCACCTATTTCTATGGCAACAGATGTAAGTTCACAAAAGGAAGGATTACTGCTTTTTACCCTAAATAATCCGGAGTTAGCGATTTCATTGGCATACTGTGAGAATGAAGGGCTGCTGTTTAACCCTTGCTAGCACTGTCTTGGTCTCCAGAGTGAGAATGAAAATCCCGCTGGGGAAAGATGGAAAAGTCTGGGATATACTAAGGATTTGGTCTCTGGTATCGGCGAGCTCTCGGGTAGGGTTTGGCTCTGGTTCTTTTCCGCTTCATAGCATGTGCGTTTTACTGATTTCCTTGGCCCGTGCTGTCCTTGAAATCACTGCTTCTACCTACTCCGTCGTGGAAAGCAGGGACTGGAGTGTCTTATTTCCATGGGTGCCGGGGATGATGCCACAGTGGCAGGAAGGCGGGTCCCTGGGGCCTGCGCGGTGGCCTGCGCCAGAGCACCCGGTTTGGGGTGTGTTTGCTGGCAGAGCCTGCGCTCGAGGTGCAGTAGGGTTTGCGTTTTGGTGGTTAACGTGCTGGAGCCTGTGCGTTAGGTTTTCACCTTTTCCACCAACGATAGTGAGATGGAACTACCACCGGTGGGCATTGCTCGTCCGTCCTGTGTGTGGCTGCTTCGACCTGTGGTTCGCTCGGCTTTCGGGCACCGGCAGCTCTCGGGAGACGTCGGCTGCTAGTCCGGTTTCAGCTTTTCATTTGTTGGCCTGTCAGCTGCGATGTGGTATTTTTAACTCGGATCGCTTACTGTTGTGAGCCCTCTTGGCAAGGAAGAAAGTTGAGCAGTGAATATTAAGCGGGCTGTGGGTGTATGCCGCTATTTTGAGCTGAGACGCTGTCACCCTGGCAGCTCCAGCCTTTTTCTTTCAGCATCTGGCAGGGAATGCCCCGCACTCCGGATTTTTGGGCTTCTTCCTGGTGCTTCGTGTCAAGCTTCTCCTCAGCGTTACTCCTTAAACCGGAGGCCCAAGCATCACTTGAGGGTTTGGTGTTTTATGAACCGAGTTTCAAGACGTGGCCTACGGAAATGGAAGTGGGGAAGAGTCTTATTGTGGGCATCCAGCTACGAGGGCGAGAGGGAAGCCATCGTGGCGAAGGGGAGAGCCAACTGTCCCTTTGGTCGCAGGGTGCTTGAAATGTCAAAGTCCTTGGCTACAGAACGCCGTGCCAGGAAGCACAGTACGTAGAACAGCACTAGCTCTCAACTGGCAGCACTTGGGCTGCTGTGGCTCGCTGTCGGGCCCTCAGCGGGCCGCCCCGCGTAGTTGCCTCACCGCCACTTCAGCGGCTGCGCAGCGGAGGCCTGGCCATGGCTTGGCAGGGCGTGCGGGGCTGAGGGCAGCTCTTGGCGTAGCTGCCGCGGCGGTTCCCTGCCTGCACAGCTGCCCGTAAACCCCGGCAGCTGGGATGTGCCGCCTGTACCTGCCAGGAAGGTTCCTCTCGGGTGCTGTGCCGAGTGTCCAGAGAAATGCTGACCTTTAGGTAGGGTCAGGAGCCAGGCCACTGGCGTTCTTTGCTCAAACAGCCTGTTGCAGTGGGGCCCCCTCGCAGCTGTTTCTCTTGTAGGACTGTTGTTTTTACAGGATTATTTTAAAAAACCCAAGGGGCTCATGGATCCAGGCTGTCAGTCTTTATCTCTTCAGTTCTCGTGCATGGAAACTGGGGGAGACGTGTCAATGCCTCGGTTCCTTCGCGTGTATCCTAAAGCAGCGAAGAAACTGCTGCTTGCAGTGCCCGAAACTTGGGATAATTTGGTTTGTCCTTGAAAGTTTTTGTAACAAGCGGGGCAGCCAAAAGGGTCACCACGAGCCCATTCCCTAGGCTTCCGAGTACCATCGTGTGTCGTTCGTGTGGATCGTGGCTTTTGTTCCCCAGAGTCCTGAGCATTCAGCGGCATGCCTGCTGCACCCCTCGCCTGTACTAACGCTGCTGATCACGGAGAGGACTCGCGCCCCCGAATAAGCCTCTGAAAGACAGTGGAGCGGGTTGTTCGCAAGGTGGTGAAAGTTCTGGCGTGTCCGTGGTACTAGCACAAAGCGATACGAGCATCGCGTGGAAATTTATTTCTGCTTTGGACTAATGATGGCCTGAAAGTCCATCTTTTCACTGCTGAAGTGACCACGCGGAGTCATACCGTTACACACACGGAACGGGAAGATTGATTGTCGTTCCAGCCTCTCTCATGTTTCCCTGTTTGAAAGCCATTGCTTTCCTCTGCATCAGCTGAATTCAGTGTTGATGACGACCACGTTTCCTTTCCCATCAGGAAGAAGCCCACGCACGTGACGGTGAACTGCTGGTTCTGCAATCAGGACACGGTAGTGCCCTATGGGAATCGCAACTGCTGGGATTGCCCCAACTGTGAGCAGTACAACGGGTTCCAAGAGGTACTTGTTGCTTGAGGGGTGGCTGGGAGGGTGCCTGCCTGTGGAGCGTGCTGGCGGGAAAACCCCGCTGCTCGTTTGAGATGATACAGGCCCGGGGCAGAGGAATACGCAGGTTTGACAGCTGGCAGCTCTGTGCTGGGCACGTGTGAACTCGGCAGCTGATCCTCTGATCGAATTTGAGAGAGTCTGATGTGCTGACATCGAAAATTTGTCTTTATCATTCTTCTCTTGCTTCAAAGGGCAGAAAGGGCCTTGATGTTTCCACCAATGTCTCTGAAGAACCTTGTTTTTACTGTACCTAGCCTTGATTTCGTGGTCTCACGTTTCCTTTCCTTCCTGCCTCCTTTTTTGCTCCTTGTCAGAATGGAGACTACAACAAGCCCATCCCTGCCCAGTACATGGAACACCTCAACCACGTGGTGTCGGGTGCTACGACGTTCTGCGACCCTACCAAACCACAGCAGTGGGTGAGCAGCCAGATTCTGCTTTGCAAGAAATGCAACAACCACCAAACCACCAAGATCAAACAGCTGGCTTCATTCTCACCCCGGGAGGAGGTGAGTGCTCCTTCGGGACTGGCATCACAGGAGGCTGGCTGTCCATGGCATTCCCACGCATCTATCTGCTGTTCCTGCTCTGTTTAATTCCGCTGCCGGTTAATTTGCTCTGTATTAGTTTGTCTGACTTTGCAAATGGTACCAAGGCTCTGGGTAAGTGATGTGTCCACTGGAGTGATGCTGAAAACCACACCTTCGGCCCTACTCGCTCTGTTTTCACAAGTGCTGTTAAAGACTGATGGCGCTCGGCTCACCGGGGCCTTCAGACAGCGACAGCCTTCGAGTCGGGGGCTGAGTTTTGGAAGGACTTGTCTCCTTTTCCAGCACAGTGGTGTGGAAGGGCAACAGGTCTTTTGTGTCCCCTCATGTGTGGAAGGGAAAAGCAACTCCAGTTTTTTGTCTCCTCTTGTGTGTTGAGGTCATAAAGTCTTGGCAGAATTGAGCCAGACATTCACCATCCTGAAACTGGGCCACAGCAACCTTCTCCACGGGCTGTTTAGTCTCTTCTGGGGCACGGAGGCTGGGTCAGCTGTATGCCACGCTGGCTGTGTGGCTGGCCTCCAGCTTGGTCACCGTTCAGGCCTGGTTACGGGGCGCTGTTCCTCTGGAGACCTGGAAGCACACCCTGCTCGCGTGTCCGTAAGCGAGCGTGGTAACTGGTGAGGGACCTGCAGTTCTCACCTACTTTTCCTCTCCTCTCACCAGCACAAATACGATGAGGAGATTGAGGTGTATAAGCACCATCTGGAGCAGACCTACAAGCTGTGCCGTCCGTGCCAGGCTGCTGTGGAGTATTACATAAAACACCAAAACCGGCAGCTCCGGGCGCTGCTGCTCAGCCACCATTTCAGACGCCGTGAGACAGACAAGAGCTACACTCAGGTACCGGGGGGAGGGATGAGGGAGTTTAGGGGGAGTGCTGAGAACGAGGTGCCTGCTGGGACGGGACGGGAAGGGAAGGCAGCGTCAGTGCTCTCTGGCCCTGGGAGCTTGGGTGGGTGGCAGAAGTTTAGAAGAGCACCGGGTGGTTGCCACAGATGCTCCAGATGTTGGTTTGAGGTTTTCAAGATAAGTCCAATGGGATAAGAACAGAGTGGAAGGAGGACAGTGGGACAGGCAGAAAAGGGGAGGTAGGGAAGCCAATTTATGAGTACAGTGCAGGAAACTAGAGTACAAGGGGGAAAAAAGGAGTAAGAATGCTGGGAAGGGAATGATGACCTTCTCCTGGCCTTGCTGCCCTGCCTGACCGTAGCTTCTGCTCATGGCTCTTTGCTAGTCTATGGCATCCCTGTGGTGTCAGCCCCGTACTGAGGCTTATGAGAACCTTACAGTCTGGCAGTGTTTCATAAAGCACCGTTTCAGAACCTTCCACAGTTCCTTCAGCTTCTGACAAGGTGTTTCTCCCTTCCTCTGCAGAATTTATGTTCGTCCTCCTCTTCTGCTTACATAACCACACCAGCTCAGGTGATATTTCTGCGGTTCTTGGCCTTCCTCAGCTGTGTGTTCCTGGTTCTCATCGCCGTGTATGGGTCAGGCGACCCGTTCTCACCCGGTGCAGCCCTCCCTGCTCCTGTCTCCTCTGGCCCAGTGTCCGTTCGGAACAGGACTGACACAAGCTCACGTGCGAACTTGGAAAACGACACTTCCGTGAAGGTGGAAGGCTGGCGGGAGCTGCTCCTCCTGCTCCCAGAGCAGTTGATGGAGAACCTGAGTGCCTCGTGGGCTTACGGGAAGAACCATCAGATGGCAGTCGCTGTCCTCGGGCTGTTCACCTGCCTGTTGGCCATGTGCTTAGCTGGGCGGATCAGGTGGGTGTGCTCTTCTCTTCGGTGTCACTTAAAGAAATGCTGCCTTATGTTGGGGGTCTTTTGTCCTGTCTTGACGCAGCGAGCCAGAGGGTGAACGTTGGCCAGAATGGCACACGTAGTACTGGGTGGCACAGTTCTCCTTGCTATTTTTGGATTGCCAGCTGGCTGGATGGAGACAGCAGGGCTTCTCTTGGATCTGGGCCTTGAATCCCTGTGAATGAAAGCTCCCCGTGCCGCTCCGCAGTCTGGTAGAAAATTGAACTGGTCTATTTGGGTACTTAGCGCAGCGGTGGGAAGGGCTGCGGGTGATACAGCCGTAGTGAAAGATAGACCATAAGCTGCTCGTTTTGTTTACCCTCCCCACGTTTTCCCCGCCTCTCCTCTCCTTCCTCAGGACCAAGGTGGTTCGTTAGTGTTTAAATTCTTACCCTGTGTCTTGTTTGGTTTCTTTCTGGCATTGCAGGCTCCGGAGAATTGATGCGTTCGCTTCGTTCTTGTGGTTCGTAGTGATGAGTCTGCATTTGGCCGAGAGGTACCTGAAGATGGAAACACCCAACTGGCTAGACACAGCCAAATTCGGCACCACATCCTTGTGCTGCCTGGTGGGCTTCACTGCAGCTGTGGCCACGCAGAAGTCGATGGGCCATCGGAGATACCGGCCCCGAAGGTCAGAGCCAGAGCAGTGACGCTGGGGGAAGGAGGAAAGAAAGCCTTGTGAACTCTTTGTGACTGGTGCTTCTCTCTCCTCTTTTTATTTTCCCTTCCTCTGTTTCATTTTTTCTTTTAATTAGATAAGCAGTGAAGATCTCTTTTTCCTTTATATATGTAATACATTTTTATTCCCATCCTTGCTTCTCGCTGTGCTAGCTGCTTGGAGCATTTCCGCTGCTGGTACTAGCCATGGAAGCTACTCCTGCTGCCTCCATTCTCCCTTCCTCCTGAATCCTGTGTCGGCAGTGCAAATACTCAGCTTCCCCAAAGCCAGTTCTTCCAGTAGCTGCCTCACAAACTGCTCCGTAAAGGCAGCCTCCTCCCCATTCTGCTCCTCCATCCAAAGAGATTCTGGCTTCTCCCGCCCTTCGGTTCTTCTCGCTGCCTGTCTGCCCTTAGCCAGCCACAGAGGAACCCTCTGCCTTGATCCTCCGTGGGGCCCAGCCCCCCTTCACTTTCCTAATGGTGCTGGTCATTTTAATTTCAAACTGACAGGAATTTGCTGCTGGATGCCGAGTCCTTGTAACTTGTGCTGTAGCACCGCTGCGTGGCGTGCGGGTGTGGGAGGAGGGGACCGCACGTAGTCCGTAACGCGGTGGTTCTTGCCTTCAGCACCGTGTAGCATCACGTTAACCATGTGCTCTCTCGCTCTGCCGTTCTCCTGTGGCGCCTGTTGCAGACGGAGAGGCCTCCTTAAGTGCTTTTCACTGGAACTGCAATAATTTATTTAACAGGGTGCTTAAAAGGTGGTGTAGCTCAGGGTGTTGTGACTGAATAGCTGGAAATATTCAGCCATTTTAGGCTAAATGTTCAAATCTACCAGTGGCTGTCGCTTTCAGTGCGAGTTTTCTTGGTGTTTTTTTACCCATCCGCCCCCACAACTCCCTGAGGAGCATCTGCGTAAAAGCACAGCTGGATACAAATGCACGTGTTCCTCCTCTCTAGCCTTAGAGAAGGAATAAGGGACTAACAACCTCATGCTGCGGTGTGTGCTCAGCGTCTGTGGTCCATCACCACCTCAGTCGTTTCCCTTATTGCTGAGAAGGCAGATGAGGAGAAGGTGCTGTAGTAAGGGGTGGGAGCCTCTGCCGCGGGACTGCATGGCGGCAGAGATGGATTGTTCTTGTTCCTTGGAGGGGTTCGTTTTTTGAAGTTTGCCGTTGGTGGTGGCGCTGCTGAAGAAATGGGTCTGGAGTTTGTGCCTGGCAGTCCTCTGCTGAAAGCTGGGATGGCTGGGTGTTACTGTGTGGGGAGGAAGGAGCCGTCTGCTGCTTGCGTTTTTAGAGGATTAACTTGTTAGGGCCTCTTAGGATAAGCAGTCGGATTATCCTGCGCCGTTTTTGCAAGGCACTCCACTGAGTTTCTCAAAGTCATGGAATGGTTTGGGTTGGAAGGAGCCTGAAGGATCATCCAGTGCCACCCCCTGCCCTGGACAGGGACACCTTCCATAGCCCAGGTTGCTCCAAGCCTCATCCAGCCTGGCCTTGGATGCTTCCAGGGATGGGGCATCCACAGCTGCTCTGGGCAACCTGTCCCAGTGCCCCCCACCCTCTCCAGGAAGAATTCCTTCCTGATGTCCCATCTCAATCTCCCTCTTTCTGTTTAAACCCGTCACCCCTTGTCCTGTCACTCCCTGCCCTTGGGAAAAGTCCCCCTCCAGCATTCATTTCTCATCTGGATTTGGGTTTTTCAAGAGGAAGTAGCATTCTGGCGAAGATCGGCGGTTCTGTTCAGAGTGGCCCAGTGGAACTCGCCACGCTGATGGTCGGATACAAGTTAATTGGGTGTCTTGATCTTCCTGTGTGTAAACTCTACACCAGCCAGAATGGAGCTCTCACTGGGGCATCTGCATCTCCTGCTGAGAGATTCAGACACTGCCGGGTGCTGCAGATGCTGGTGAAAGCAGAGACCCTTTCTTACTGTGTGTACCAGCCGCACTGATTTGGAATGTCGGAGCATGAGAAAGCGACTTCGCCTGGCGGCCGAGCTGCACGCCCGGAGCCCTGATCGCTGTGGTGCTTTGTCACAACTTGTCACTGTGAACTCCTGGACTCGTAGCTGGAAAGGTTTCAAAGGTGAAACAAAATCACAGGACGCATTGAAGCGTGGTTCCGTTTCAAGGCCAAGGAAGCTGTTGTCCCGTTGTCTCTCGGGTATCAGCTTGTTTTCACGCCGCTTGGTGCCTCAGTGTGTCTGTGCTGGTACCTCGGAGCCTCCAAACCAGCCGTTCGGATTTTGGTCTCCTGGAGACTCCGATGCTGACAGTCTCCTCTCTCTGCTTTTGCTGATGGTGGAGGAGGATTAATCTTTTGGAGGAGAGGGAAGAAGGGAGGAGGAAGGTGTGTTTTCCAGAGGTGTTCCTGCTAGCATCCAGCCCGTGCCAGCCCTGTCTCCTGAGACGCAGGCCTGAAGAAGGTCGGTTATAAATTAGCAGTATTTCACCGTTTACTCTTTCTGGAACAAAACCCACTGCCTTTACGGAGACCGTTCCTGTGATACCCAGTTTCCCTGCTAAACGCGGCGCCGTGCCGTAGGTTCACTAGGGAAGGTGCTTTGCCAACTTGGCGTTTTTGACCTGAGGTTCAGTTAGGAAGTAGCTCAGCAGTTATCCATCCAGCTCTGCCTGCTTGCTTCCCCCACCGTGAGTCCGGCGGAAGGAAATGTGTGCTTCCAGCTCGGGCATTTTGGTGCAAGCCCAACACCTGAGTGTGGTGTCACCACCCTCGTGTCACGTCGGTGCTGTTTGGTGTGACACGCGGATATGCATCCCCTTCTGCGGCGGGGGACAAGAACTGACAAAGGGCTGGTAACTGACTGACGCAAAAACCATCCAGAACCACTTGATCAGCGCTGTCAGCCGCTTGTTCTCACTTTGCTGGACTCTTGTTTCAGGCCACAGAGGAACACGTGGTAACCTGTGGTTGCCAGACGCAGCTTTGCTGCCTGAGGATGCTCCCAGCTGTGCAGGCCAGAGCGCACAAACGTCTTAACAGTACGAGAGGATTTTAGCCCAAAAGCCTCTAATTTCAGGTGCTGCTTTGTCCCCCTGGCCGTGTGCTGGTGTCTGGAGCGGAGGGTGGTACTGAGGAACGGGGGTGAGGGACTGCTAGTGGGTCTGTGTGTCACCTGAAATCAAACCTGCTCCAGCCCAAAGTGCCTGACTGGACCGTGCTCTCAGTGGCCACGGCTGATCGGCCACCTCAAAACCATCTTGCACCTCGCCCCGCAGAGTTGGATGTGTAAAGGGGCCACCGTGGGTTCATCAAGTGCCTTTCCCTGGCCGAGATTTTTGACGGTGCTGTGGAACTGCTGCAGCTTGGGACAGCAGTGCCTGTGTCTGCCAGGCTTTTGTCCTTTGCCTGCCACCAGCGACTCTGGCTGGGAATACGCGGGTGCTCGGCTGCGCTCCGACGTTCCTGAGCAACGTTGCAGACTAGGAGGTGGTTGAGGGAGAACCCAGAGCTAGCAATCGAGTCAGCGTCTCCGCTGCTCCTACCTCTGGCCTTCCTGAAGCCCTCACTGATGTCGGTGCGTGCAAACTGGCCCCTTGGTGGCCCTTCACAGCTGTACATACGCTGTATTCCCATCCCCTTAACTCCTCCTCTCCTGCATCCGTGCTTTGCACGCCCTAGTGAACTGAGCTCGGGTGCGGCAAAGGCTGCGGACGAGAGGCGAGTATAAAGCTGATGTAGTGTGTTTTATTTTGTCTTTATGGCTATTTTACGAGTACGCTGGAATTATGTGAAGCTAATAATTGTGCTTAGATGCCATAGAAAGTACGTGTTGATGTGCTGTGGACAAATTCTTTATACTCTTATAAATATTAATATAACTAACAGCCAGTTGATTGCTCCAGGCTGACTCCACTCCTGAAAGCAGGGGGCTGTGGTGCATGGCTTTGCTTCGCTTTGGCTTTTAAAGAGATGCTGTTGAAGCTGTGTGCTGTCACGTACAACCTGCCAGTTCCTTCCAGGTGTGCTGCCACCTGCGAGTACGCTTGGGGCCTCTGAGCCAGGGCAGACGCGCTCGTGAAAGGGGCAGGACTCGGTCCTGAAGCGTACCTCGAGTCATCCCGGGAAAGCCTCGTCTGGGACCGTCGCTGTTGCGCACACAGGCACAGAAGAGGCCCTCTGCACGCGCCTGTCGTGCCGGCGAGTCTGGGTGTTTGCAGACGCGGGATGTGCGTAGACGCCCCCTGATGCGTGCCACCAGCTGGGAGGGAAGGCAACACTGGTCCCAAATGCCTCTGGACTCTGGAAGGTGGTAGTGCAGGACCTGGCAGCTGGAGTGTCTTCAGCTGTAGCTCAGCCCTCCTTTTTCATCCAAAGCAGGGCAGCCTGTAGGAGAATAGAAACTTCAGCTGCCAGGGCTAAGAACTCGAGTCATGTATCAAAGTCTTTGTCTGAGACCTGTGCCCTTTTGGCACTGTTTCCCTCTCCCTCTGCCCGTTTTGGATTCACTGTATTGCTCCTTACGCCTGATCCTGTCAGCTCGACGAGGGGCGCGGGTTATGGCAGTGGCGGGTGTGATGCAGCCGACCCGACAAGTGACTGCTCACAGACACTGTTTCTGAGTTACGATGGGGCAGGGGTCCGTCTGCAGCCCTGTTCCGACTGACCCCCGCTCTCCCGTGGCGCTCTCTGTCCCAGGGGTGATGCAGCATCTCTGGTCAGAATGGGAACTCGGGCACACGCGTGGTGGTGCCTGGGGAGGAGGGAGGCTGTGCTGGCAGGAGGTGTTTCTTCAGGACAGTGCACAGTCCCCTGCCATGTCACGCTGCTCTTCAGGCTTCCATTTATTTGTTTCTAAAGTATCTGTGCAGCAGTTGTGCCCGACTGTCTAGTAATGCTGTGATCGTTGTAATTGCTGACTAAGATACCTAGCTTTTGATGTTCTGAAATAAACGGCTCCCGGGCCCTGACTGTTTCCACAAACCATCTGACTCCAGAGCCTTTTTTTTCCCCCTCCTTCTCCATTTTTGGGTTACTTTTTTCCCCTGTTCCCAGACCCGCTGTTACATGTGCGCGGATGGCCTGGAGCACTGCAGTGCAGTAGTCTGAGAGCAAAGGCAGAGCTGTGCTGCTCCCTTCAGGGCTGTGATGTGGCTGCCTCCTGCCTTAGATCCTCTTGATCTCACCTTTTCATCTGCTTCTGAAAGAAGGTCTAGTTCAGCCGGCCGTTCTTGGGCACAAAGCGCATTCCCACGACAGCACCCCTGCTTTTTAGCAGCATCTGGCCCTCTTGACGTGACAGCGGCAAACGCTAAAGGGAAGAGCGCGTAGAAAGGGAACAGGGTTTTGCTCGTGTTGCAGGAACTTCCTTTGCTCAGAACAGGTCAATGGTTAAGCCGCTCTTTGGCCAGCATGCAGTCCTAGGGCGTTAACGTGCTGTGCTTAAAATTCTTCAGCTCTTCTTCGCTAACCAGAAACATCCCGTTCTGGATGGCGCAAGACAAGCGGCACATCGGCTGCCCGGGGGATCTGGCCACGCGAACTTGGCGAGGCTGCGAGGGGGGCTGCTGAGCAGCAGAGCCCGTGCAAGGCTGACCCCAAAAAGTTACGATCCCAGGAAAGAGGTTGTGGTTAGGAGCGACAAATGACTGCCAGATCTTCCAGCCCATTACGTGAAAAGCTACAAGCCGCAGCGAGCCAGACGAGCCGTTTTCCGGCACCGTGTAAACTTGGATCCTTTTGCCCAAAAACCCAAAAGGTGCCAAGTTAGGAAGGAAGAGCTGTGTTGTTCGCGGGCGATGCTCTGACAAGGCCCAGCGAGTGGTAGGTATCGCTCTTCCTGATCTGATCCATCTCACAGCCCTGAGCTGCACTTCTAATTCCCATTCCCTTTTTTCTTACAAAGCTGAGGTGCGCAGGTACGTCTGCCGTTTACACCTCTGCGTGGCGGGGCAAAGGTGTGGATGTGTGTGCGTGTTGGCGAAGCACGACACCCTTCCCAGGTCCTCTGGAGCCTGAGGAGGTTGGGCAGTTTCCGCTGCGAGGCTGCCGAGTTCCCTGCCGCTGCTAAAGGCACGTCCCGCAGCAAGCGCCGGGGAGCTGCTTGGCTCGGGTGCTGTTCAGCCTGATAAAGCCGGTCGGGATTGTTGATCTGCCTCCTACTAGCAGATAAGTAGTTTTATAAGATATTTTGTGATCTTAACTCTAAACCGCTGCTTCTGGATGTGCTAGCACGGCATCATACTGCTTCAGTCTCCAACGGCGCATGAATCGCCTCGCAGCTCAGAACTGAGAGACGGATATTCCTTCACGCTCAGGTTTACTGCTGGCTTCCCTCTGTCAGGAGAAAAGCTGTGTTGCTGCTCTCGTCTGTCTCTGTTTTCATCGGAAGTCGCAGCTTGATCACACGCTGCGGAGCCCGATACCTCCGTCGGAAATGGATACGCTTGACCCTGCGTCAGCGCTTCGTCGTGACTCGAGCGTGTTACCCGTTTCTAACTAAGCAGAAGTCTTACAGGGCATCCTCCAGAGATCTTGTTCATGTTCTGGACTTTGTTTTCATGACTTTTGTTCGGTTGTTAATACACACTCCCCGTACTCCCAACACTGCGGCCTGCTTAGAATGCTCAGTTGCTGGTGTGCGGGCCGAAGCCAGACTCCGAGGCTAACCCCTCCGTTCTGACGCTGTGCGGTCAGGCACACCGTCCAGGTGAGATCAGTGCGCAGCTGCGAGGAGGCGCAGACAGAAGGCAGAAATAGGAGTAAGTTTTTGACAGGTTGTTAAGCCTAGGTTGATTTTTTAAACCACTGCAAAGGTAGGTGATGGAATGGGGTATCAGAAATGAACTGCGCAGTGCCTGTAGTGAGCGAGTGCGAAATCCTGTGGCAGTGCTGGCTGTGAAAGCTGTTCAGCGCACAAAGTGCTCTCATTCAGGTACTTCAGCAGTGGAACAGAAGTCACTTTGTGCCTGTAGCACTTCACAGGGAAGCCAAGCGGTACAGGTGCCCTCAGTATGTTCCCTCTGTTCTCGCCCGTGTTCTCAGGTTGGACACGCGGTTCCACCGCTCCCCTCTTTCCCGTGGAAAGATCCCACTGAGAACAACCCACAGACCTAGGAATGCAGTTGCCGTTGTTACTGCCAGTCTGTAACAGAGTCTGTAACGGGAGCAAGGCGCTTCCTGGGGCGTGTGCTGCGGGGGCACCGTTCCCTCTGAGCGCCTGCGCCACAACGTACTTGAACCTGATTGCGATACGCAGAGAAAGGGAAACGTAACGGTTTAGGCCTCAGTTTAGGATTGGAAAACCCAGGTTTGTGTCTGTTCTGTCAGCGGATTTTAATGTGACCCTCGACAAGTCACTTGGCTCCTTTTTGCTTCTTTCCCAGCTTGTAAAAGGAGGGGAGGGGTGTCTTCGCGACCTCACGGAAACATTCGCCCTGCGCTGGCGGTCAGTGGGTGCGCAGTGACGGACGTCAGGTCGAGCAGTTCTTTCTTCCCCAGTCTCAGAGGTCTGGGAATATTCCTGTAAACCCTCAAGTCTCCTGCGTCTCCTGCACTGATTGGTACAATTAGTACAAACCAGAGCAAAACAAGCGTTCCTGCAGGAATCCCAACTGGGAGTGACTGGAATGTGCTGAATGTGTGTCACGCCTGCCGTTTGCAGGTACCTTTCCGGGGATTCGATGACTGCCTTTCCCAGCGGCACCGGGACCGGCTTTGACTCCTCCGCTACGTCTCTCTTTGTCCCAGCGCCACCCAGTATGCTCCAGCTGACAAACCAACAGCTCTTCAGATCCCCCCGCACAGCAACTCCTTCCTCTCTTCCTGGTCGTCTCAACAGGGCGCTCTCGCTGGGTACCATCCCCTCCTTGGCCAGAGCAGGTACGTTTGCCTCAAACTTGCCGGCCCGGTGGAAATGGTGGTGGAGTGGTGCGGCGCTTCAGAAGGACGCGGGCCGTGAGGGGTCCACGCTTTGCAGGGATTGGGGCTCCTGTGCCACACAGGAGCATCCAGCACTCCTCATTTGGAGTAAAACTCCTGAAGTTACTTTCGCTTTGGCATTCAGGGGTTACGCAGCGCACCGTTGCTGTCTTGGTGAAAGGGAAAGCCTCGCTGCGTGCTTGCCAGCTATGGGTTCGCTGAAATCCAGAGGCTTCTCCAGGCATTCGTGGCAGTATGGCACCAGCTACAAGGCTCTGTGTGGGACAGAAGGAGCAGTTAGGCATGGGAATGGAGAAGAGCAGCTTTTGAAGTGACTGGGAGCGGTAGGATAACTGATCTGGCAAGTGCGCTGCTCCCTTCCTTCTAGCTGCTTTGTGCGGTTGGCTCTTGCTACAGCTGATGGGAGCAGAGCCGAAGGCAGGCTCTTCCCTAAGTCTGGATTTGGATTGCAGCTGCTTCAGAGACCCCATTTCCTTTTGTTTTTAAGGGCTCTGTGCGACCCAGGGGAGATACACAGGCCTATGGGAAGACTCTCGCAGTTCCTCAGCCCTCAGTTTTGCTGTGCTTGAAACGAACGGATGGAAATAGCGTTCAAATGCTGTTCTCATCCAAGGAAAGCTGAGCTTTCCCATGTCACTGACCGATTCCCAGGTCAGAAGCCAAAATGTGGCAATTTCTAGGATAACACTGCACCAAAAAGGGAGCGATCTTGCAGGGGTCTTCTAGATGATCCGACATTTCTCCAGCTCACGCTGCCAACAGTTTTACCAGATCCATGGGGGGCAAGAGGAAGAGTAGCCATACAATCCTCTCAGCAGCACGGCAGCTCTGGCACAGCGGCACCGTCCTCGTGACCGAACTGCTGCTGGAGGGGCAGGCACCAGTGCCCAGACAGCTGGGGCTCCCCCGCGCGCTGAACTGCTCTGTGAAGTCTGGGCTTTCTTTGTCTGAGGTGCAAAGCCAGACAGGCACCGGAGGGCGTGCTGTTGGCTCAGTATTTGTGGCCAGCAGCAAGGTTTTAACCTCCAAAGCTGTTCGTCCACAATTATGTAAGTCGAGTGCCTAAGAAAAATAATTGATTAAGCTCTGAGGTTTCATTTGTAGCACTTCTTTTTCCTGACTTTAGAACCGTGGTTTTTTCCTGCCTCGTTATGGCTGCAGTGCCTGACAGCCAGATGGGAGTTCCTCTCGCCCATGATCTACTCTGAAGGCTCTTCTCATGAGAAAAGGATACAGCCGTATCTTCACCTTCTTCCTTTCAAAGCAGAGGCAGGGCAGGCTGTGATACCGTCACAGGATTAGTTTTGGTGCCTGCCGATCAGATCTGTTCTGCTGCTGCTGGGAAAAGTGGATTATTCTGACGCTGCCCTATAGCCTCCCCAGACAACCAGGGATATTTTTCCTGCTGACATTTACCACCCGTCCCCTTCCGAGACTGGTGACAGGACGATGCCGTTACATTTCTGAAGGACAGACCTGCAGTAGCTGTGCCAGCTGGGTTCAAAGTGTTTCATTTTTGCTTTTTAGATTCTGGCTACTTGTTCAGTGGAAGTCGACCGGCCTCGCAGTCATCTCAGTCCAAGGAATCTCCTACGTCAGGTAACGCGCCAGGCCGTGCAGAGCAGCCGTCTTAGCAGGGTTTGCAGTGAGTGGGTTGAAACACATGATTCCAAATTTAATTCTTTCCTTCCTGCTCACTTCCCAGTGAAAATGTCCGTTTCGCTGTTAGAAATGCTGCAGAGAGAGTTCCAACTACGAGTGGGATTGCGTTAAAATAAGGTGCTGTATGTGTCGGATGTCCTTCTCCCTGGCAGAGCGCACAGTGAGATCAGTGATGCAAAGCAAGGATCCCTTCCCTGCCCTGCGGCTCAGCTGAGATTGCTTTGCAGGGACTTACACTGTTCCTAGGGCAGCTCTTTTGTTTCACTTTCCTTCCCCAGCCCAAGGAACCCTCTCTGCTCTGCCCTTTTGCTCCCGTGACCTGTCTGCTGCCCTCCTGACCCCAGATGGATCGTTGGGCTGTTTGTGCTGCTTAAGCATTTGCTGCTGGAGATGCAGTCGCAGCCTGGGCTAACGCCCTTGTGCAAACCTCTTCCCATCCCAACAGCCTGTAAAGGACATTCCAGAGCGATTAATTTACCCAAAAACCAGCAAGTGTAATGCAGGCTCTCCTGAAGGGACACAACTGGGCAGAGAGAAAGCTCACCCAGCTCCTGCTAAACCCACCTCTGCTCTGAGTCATCCTGGAGTGCACCAAAGTGCTTGTGAATTGCTCCATGGTTTGCAGAGAGGGAACCGGAGCGGGTGAAGGACGTTAGTACAAGATATGTCGGACGTTTGCAACTCCCATTCCCTTTTCCTGTAGAATTGTTGAAGAAGACTGTGCCCGCTATGTTGGGATGATCAGCTCATCATTTTCTCCTTGGGGGTATTTCCATTTCAGAGCACTTCTCCCTGCTGTCCGGCAGCTGTGCTCCCTCCCGCATCCCCTCTCCAGCGCCGTCGGTTGCTGGCTCTGTGACTTCCAGCTCGGGTTCCTTGCGGTACCGCCGGCCACTCATCAGCCCTGCCCGCCTGAACCTGAAAGGACAGAAGCTGCTGCTTTTCCCCTCTCAGACTGAGGCTCAGCCCACCCCGACGAGTTCCGAGGAGCACACCCACTCAGACAGCAACATCCTCGCCACCGAGCTCTCCTCCTTTCCAAAGAAGAACCTCGGCAAGTGGGGGATGCACGGTATGCTGGCAGCCCGCTGCGCTCCTGAAAATGCGTTTGTGGGAAGGAGTTGGCTTCCAAGCGAAGCCGTGCATCATCTAGGCCACGCAGTAGGTGGGAAGCCTTCAGGACAAACCCCGGTGGTGGTGACTGTTAGGCTACCAAAGCTCCCTTCAGAATCCAGTGGCCTGGAGAGCCTCTTGTCTACCAGAACAGATTCCCTTCCCTCACTTAGCGGTGCCCCAGGGATGCTGCCGCTGCCTCACCCTCGATTGGAGAACTCCTTTACCCAAGGACGTAGCGATGCCGATACGGACAGTGTATGAGGGAAGCACGCAGGCAACTCCTGCTGCACGGCAGTGAAATTTGCCTTTTGCTTCCAGCTCCTGTCCTCAATCCTTTCTTGGTTTACCAGGCAGCCGTTCATTCCTCATGTCTAGCTTTAGTCTGGTAACTTCAGCTACTTTTGGCTTCCACTGGTGCCTTCTGACTTCTCCTTTCTTTTTCTGCGTGCAGACAGGAGATCTGCTGGGGAAGGAGGGAGTATTTGCAGTGATAATTCCATGAAAAAGGAGGATCACTCGTCACACTCATCTACCTGCGTGGTCGACACAACCACCAAAGGGGAAGACTGGGCAGGCTGGAGAGGTAGGTGCAAGCTGTGTGCGGGCTTCGTGTACATGTGAGGGTGAGTGAGATCTTTGCTGTGCTGTAGTGGTGATCTGGCCTTCAGACCAAACAAATAAATAGTAGCGACATGGATCTGTTATTCCAAGACCTTAAGGAGGCTATTCCAGTTCTTTGGACTGTCTGACGAATAGTAACAGCGTGCCAAACTGAGGCAGAAGGAAAGGGGTGGGGATGCGGGTGTTGAGAACAGCAGTGAATGAAAATAGAACCAAAGGGAGCAGGGGAGTCTTTTCTGGCAGGAAAAGTGCTTGAGCAATTTCTGCTTATGCTGAAAACGCTGGGCAAGGAGAAAGAGCCCAACATATATTCACTGTCTCATCAATTCCTTAATCTCTCTATTATTCCTTTTTTTCTTTGTGTTGTCCCCGTCTACTAAGGTCGGTTTGGTACCTCCGCTCTCCGGGGTCTGCTAGCCGTAAGTCTGACTCTGAATGCCCTCTTCACATCAGCTTATGTCTACCGGAGCCTGCGCTGATCTGTGCCAGCACTCCCTCTCTGATTCCACCTGCTTCTGAGGTCAAGAAGAATTCACGGCTTCATCGCTAGTGGCCACACCACTGGTGCATTTTAAAAAACTACTGTATGCTCAGCTGTCATGACAAGGAGCCCAAGTAGCTGCTGCCATCACTTCCAGCTACAGCATATCCAGGATTGTCCTTGGAGGCAGCAGGCAGAATTCCCAGACAGCTCCATTTCAAAGCAAGAGGCCAGTCAAATGGCCCACACACTTTCTTTCAAAGAACTGACCTCTGCAGCACAAGCCTTGAAAATGCAGAAGCTCTGTGTTTAGGAACCTATGCCCAGTTCTTTCGGACATACTGGCCTCCTGCGGATGGTGCTGGTAAACTGAGGGGAATTAGAACAAACGAGCTGGAGAAGGGGGATGGCTTAGCAGCTGGCGCTGGGCTTTGGCTACTGTAGCAGCATTCTCAGCCTCTTTGCCCAGTAGTTCCTCTTCTCTCTTCCCTTCGACACTATCCTCTAAATGATCAGTGAACTTCCTTTAGTTGCCTTAAGCTTGCCTGAGCCCATGGCAGACCTCTGCTGCTCTGTCCTCTTCTTGCGTCTTACAGTCCGTACGCCTCCACCTGGGCTGTGCCTGCGGCTGCTTTCACCAGTTGCGGTTCTGGTCATGCTGGTTCTCTGACACTGCCGAAATCGCTGTCTGTAGGTGCCTCCAGCCAGCGCGGTCCCTGTAGGCATGTACAAACCCCAGACGGGCATCCTTCTGCGGCTTGCTTTGGAAAGAGGAAGCCTTCGCTTTGCTTCACCTGGGAGGCATTAATTCTTTGTTACAATTAATTCTGTAGTAAGAGGGTCCCTCTGATTTGCACCGTGGTCAGAGGGCTTCAGCGCACAACTCTGCTGGTCTTTCCACTGGAGCCACGAGTGGCAGAGCTCATTCTTGCCGTAACGGGTATGGGTCTGTTGACAGGGAGGAGCTGTCTGATGTTTAGCCAGAAACCCGACGCCTCGACCCGATACTGGGATTTGCGAAGTTACCGTTTAGGGTGTTTCTTAGTTAAACGCCAAGGCGCTCTGGGGGAGAAATGCCAAACCTGCTCCTGGACAATTCATCCTTCTGGACAGATTAGTCTTTTCTGACTCGAGGGCGGTAGCCCTGGGTTTTCAAAAGCAGTTTATAATTTGGGCACTTCTGCTTCTGGGTGAGTCTTCAGCATTGCTTAGAATTCAGGGGCCGTTTAGGGTGTCGTCCTTATACTCAAAATCATTCAGTACATCATGGGGGAAAAAAAAAACTCTTAGTGTTTTGATTCTTAAATCCCAACTGCAGCGATTTACCGGTGTGTCGAGGATACCTGGTGAAAAGCAGCCACCTGACATTAGCGACGTAGTTCCTGAAGCACTGACTCTGTTAAGAGGGTTTTTATTGTCTCTTCCTTTAGGCTGCTTTACCTCAAACTTATTTTCTCTTTCCCTCACCCCGTTGTCCTGCATTTGCATCTTGAATTACAGCCTTATGCTGCGTCCTCCCTTTCTGTTCTGCTGCTGCTCCCGCTGTTGTACCCTTGCACGTGCACAGAAGCAAAGCGTCTCTGCTGCTGAGTCTGTGCTCTGAACCGGATATTCGCACCCCGGAGTGATGGTCACCCTTTCACTTTGTTTTTTCCTTGCACGTGTCAATTGAGTTCCTACCACAGCCTCACGTAGTCCATCACGCGGGATGGCAGCTCAGAGGGGCTTTACTGCTGGTGATACACGCACTAAAAGGTCTCTCCATCTCTTCTATTTCTTCCTGCGTTTTGAGGCAGCCCGCTCCCCATCCTCCCGTCAGAGAGGCTGCTCGCTCTGCATCCTGCAGGCAGAGGACAGAGCTCTGCCCACATGTGCTGACCTGGGAGCCTGGGGCGATGCCAGTCCTCCCTCTGCATCTCTCAGCCTCCTCAGTGCCGGTCAGGGGCTGCACAGCAGCACCTTCTATGCAAAGGCCTGCGTCCAGGACAGAGACCCGCAGCAGAAAGATTAATTCCTGTGTAACCTGCATGAATTGCGGCTTGTAGCTGAATCCGACCCCTAACCTCGCTGTTAGGAGGCTTCTGTCCCTCTTTCAGACTGCTGCAGGCTCACGAGCATGTGTCTAGGCGAGATGCTAGCAGACCCACTTACAGGCTGGTGTTTACACCTCTGCTGTCTCAGTGTGGTGATGTCCTGGTGCAGTGTGTGACACCGTGGATCCTTGTCCTGACTTCCAGCATACCCAGGGCCCTCTATGCAGGGACAAGCCTGGCAGAGAACGCTGTGGGTTTCCTTGGCTTTATTCTGCCGACAGACGTGCACTGTGACTTCATGTATGCAAACTCTCCACTTTCACCTCCCAGTAGCGCTGAGCTTTACCGCTGCACTCACCTGGCGTCCAAGTTGGTCTCTGTCACCACCGGATTGCAATACAAATTCTCGTCTCCTTTCCAGCGACCGCAGAGCTGCAGCCTCTCAACACACCTCTTCTTGCCCGTACTCCGGAACAGGAACACCTTAACCTGCCACTGCCCTTGTGACCCCGCTCACTGAACCTGTTCTTGGAAGGGTCTTTGACGACCTTGTCCAGAGCAATACAGAGACTTTGGATTTTATTGCTGAAGAGGGAAGACAACCAACGTTTTCATTCTGGTGCTAGAACACTCTCCAGTGGTGCTTTCCCAGCTGTGAAGCCTTTGCTCGAGGAGTACACGCAGGTGTACGGGTGCGTGCGGAGGTGTCAACACGTCGGGAGGGTTTCTTCGTTTCAAAAGATCTGAGCCCACGTTTGTCTCTGTAGTGTTGGCCTTAACCTCGCTCGTAGATCCTGCGTCTGTCCTGCTGCTCTTTTCTACGTGAAGCTGGTTTGGAGGACACAAGATGACTCGCCCCCTGTACAGACCTTTGTGACTGAGGCTGATCTTCATGCAGTGCTGTTCAGGGGGGAGATTTTATTTTTCTAATATTTTTCCTACTGTAAAACCCGTCGGCGTGTGTGGAACGGGAAAGGCGTTTACCAAATGGTCTGATAAAGATTTGAGCATTGACAAATTCACTCCAGACCTTTTCCATTACCCACCTTCCCTTGAAAACACCCGGGTACTTTTTCTCTGGATATGGGCTTCTTGGGCGTGTTCCGACACCTTGCGGAGACTGTCAGTGGCTTTGCTGTGCTGATTTAGGAAGAACTTGGATTTCGGGGCCTGGTTCCGGTTCCGCAGCGCGGGCGGATGTGGCAAACACTGTGCGCGTATCCGTTCGACGGGCTAGAGAGCTGGTAGAACCAGCTGCCGAGTCCGGTAGGCCGTCACGGCCGTTTCACGCAGAGGCTGAGGCGTGGAATTGCGGTCGCTGTGGCGATGTGGGAAACACCTCGCTGCTGGTGTACGTAGCCAGGTTCACTGAATTTTAGGCTGTCTGCTCAAGCAGCGAATTCGGCCTGTGAATGTTCTGTTCCCGCTGCTGGGGTGATGGGAACGTCTGCAGAACGCTGCTGAACTGACTGGCTTCCTTAAAACGGGGCAGCTGGCATCAAGGGCTTGTGTTGCCTGCGGATGCTGCTACATTTTTACTTCTAAGCACCATTCCTGGAAATAACTATGGTCTTAACCTCGCCCACAGACACCTGGTAGAGGGCTAGAAAGGGCCAGTTTGGCCAATACCTTTTTTCTTCTAAACACACGCTGCATCCAGAAGTTGTCATCAGCGTGCTTCTGGGTGGAGTGGGTATGTGGAGAGGGCGAGGAGGACAATTTGGAATCCTAAACCTTATTTCCTGTGAAAGAAATACTGAATGTCGTGTGTGTGTACTCGTTTGGGGAGCTCTTAGCACTGTACAGTTTAGTTAAATGTGTTCCAGGGGAGGAGAAGCTGTTCCTCAGAGGTTTTTAGTTCATGCTTTGTGTTTAAAGAGGAATATTTTTCTTTAAAAAATAAAAACTGGTAAGTTTTTACCGTAGTGTGTTTCTGTTTCTTGGGGAACTGAGTATTTTTGGGGAATGAGAAGACGGTATTTGCGCTTGTGTGTGTGGCTGGTCAAATTAACTCTGGTTCTCCACTCTTTAAAAGCTAGCAAGAGCTAAGCGAGAGCACAGACGGGCTTGAGCTTCCCCAGAGCGGGGAGAAGCTCATGCCCATGATACGGAGGTGGAAGGGCAAAGATGTTCTGCTTTGAAGGCTTCCCGTCGGGTAAAGGGGGAGCCATCTCCTGCTGTTAACTGCTGTTCCCTGCACCCCCAGGCACCCTGCTGTCCTGGGCTCCTGCAGCATGAGGCACCGTCATGTATTTCCCTGTTATTGTTACAGTCCTGATGTACCTGTTTCAGAGAACCCTGAGCTCAGCTGGGGACTGCAGGGTCGCGTCCTAACACCAGTGCTTGCATTTTGCCTGGATTTTTGGTACTTTGGGAGCGGGGAGGAGGGGTGTAAGGGAGGTGCTGAATGCAGGTGCTCCAGTCCTGATCCAGTCACCTTCCAAACCCGCAAATGGCAGCAGGAATTAGTATGAGGATTATTTATGTGGGTAAGGGCTGGGTGCACGTAGGGGATGTTCAGGGAAGCCACAGGCTTTGTCCCAGGACACGCACAGTTGGGTTCGGTGCACACTTACGCTTTGTGTTCGCTCGCCACTTCGGGGTTTTGGTCCCCTGGGAGGTGAGGGCTGAGAGTCTGCAAGATTTTGCTTTTATGTGTTATTTCATAGGCTTTATGATTTTATTTTGTAATGTAAATTAAGAGACAGGTGGCATAAACATTCAGACACAGGCTGTACAAGCACAGGCTTCAAAGGCTGTAGTTTTCCTCCATTTATACTTTTATGACTCATGTTTTACTTCGTTAAAGTGTGCTGCTAATTTGCTTCAGGACCTGGCCACGTGTTCTGCCTCACCCACCCGGGGTTGTTCTGTGCATTGCTGTGCAGGAGGGTGCACTTCTCGGGCGCTCCTCCTTTCTCCCCTCTTCCGGTGGCAGCAGTGACCCATTTGGTTCTGCAGTCTGCTCTCACTCGCCCCCGTGGTGGCCCGTTCACAGGGCTGGCAGAAAGGAACTGAAGTGTGGACGTAAGGCGCATCTTCGGTGCTCCGTCCAAGAGCTTCCTGCTGCTGGCAGGTTTGTTAGGAAGCGTAGGCACGGTCCGTTCCTAATTTAAACCCAGTGAAGGTTTTCTGTGCAGACCTGTGCAGTGTTTCTAAAACAGGAGATGTGGCAGCATTGCCTGACCCACCACTGTCCAGCTACTGATGTTTGTTGTAAATGAAGAGCAGCCCGGTGGTCATCAGCATTTTCCTGCTGTTTCGTAGCTCTGCACGACTCCCGGAAAAGACGAACCCAGTCGAGTAAGTCCTGATCTCCTCTGAGGGTTGGTGGTGGTTGTGGTGTTTTGGGTTTGGTAACGAAGGGCGATCAAAGCAACGCTTTTCTAAGGAGCACGTGTGTGTTAATTAAATTACTGGCAAAGGTGTAGGTAGCCATCATCCCACTGGATGTACTTGGGAACACTCGGGGAACGGCAGCGCTCGCTGGAGCGCAGCACTGATACTGCGGGGTGGCAGTGATGCTGAGGTGGCAGTGATGCTGCGAGGTGGCAGTGATGCTGCGAGGGGGCCGTGATGCTGCGGGGTGGCAGTGATGCTGCGAGGTGGCAGTGATGCTGCGAGGTGGCCGTGATGCTGCGGGGTGGCCGTGATGCTGGGGTGGCCGTGATGCTGAGGTGGCAGTGATGCTGCAGGGTGGCCGTGATGCTGAGGTGGCCGTGATGCTGCAGGGTGGCAGTGATGCTGAGGTGGCAGTGATGCTGCAGGGTGGCCGTGATGCTGAGGTGGCAGTGATGCTGCAGGGTAGCTGTGATGCTCTGCTCCGCTGCCGCCCCCCGGGAGCTGCGCTGGCATCCCAGCCGCGCTCGGAGGGGTCACAGACGGTGCGTTCGGCGGTTTGGTGGCAGCTGAGCTCCGGCTGCCGCCCCCGCCGTGGCCTTTGTGCCCTTTGCCCTGAGCTCCGCTCCCCGCCGCGCACCCCCCTCCGCCGCCTGTGCCCCGCTCCGCGATGTTTGGGTTTGCGCAGCCGAAGCGCCGTCCCGACCCGCCCGCGACCCCAAACAGCCGAGGCGGTGGGGGGGGGGGGGGCCGGGGGGGAGAGGATTTATAGGGGCGGCGGCGGGGCCGGGAGCGCGGCGGGGCCATGTGCGAGGCGCAGCCCGGCGAGGCGCCGGCGGCGGGCGGCCCGGGCGAGGGGGACGCGCTGCAGAAGCCGCCCTACTCGTACGTGGCGCTGATCGCCATGGCCATCCGGGCCAGCCCCGAGCAGCGCCTGCCCCTCAGCGGCATCTACGCCTACATCGCGGGCCGGTTCCCCTACTACCGCGGCGCCCGGGGCTGGCGGAACAGCGTCCGCCACAACCTCAGCCTCAACCCCTGCTTCCGCCGCCTGCCCCGCCGCACCGGCCCCACCGCCCCGCCCGGCCGCGGCGGCGACTGGGTGCTGGACCCCGCCTTCCAGGACATGTTCCCGGGGGGCGACTACCGCAGCCGCCGCCGCCCGCGCCGCGCCCCCCCGCCGCCACCGCCGCCGCCGCCACCCCCGGCCTGGCCGCTGCCGCTCGCCGCCGGCTGCCCGCACGGCCCGTGCGCGGCGCTGGCCCTGCCGCTGCCCCGGGAATGCCGCTGCCCCGAGCTTCCCGGCTGGGGCCCGCCCGCCTTCCTGGGGCCGCCGCGGGGGCTGCCCGCCTGGCC
Source organism: Rhynochetos jubatus (assembly GCA_027574665.1). NCBI lineage: Eukaryota > Metazoa > Chordata > Aves > Eurypygiformes > Rhynochetidae > Rhynochetos > Rhynochetos jubatus. The sequence goes on from CM050669.1 coordinate 3,958,300, forward strand.
GCTGCCCGCCGGGGCCGTGCGCCCGGCAGAGCGGGACGCGGGGCCGAGCTGCGGGCGGGAGCCGGGCTGCCCGCTCCCCTCACCGGAGACCCCGGCGTGGGCGGCGCTGCCGCGGGACGGGCTGCGGGGGCCGCTTGATGCTGCGGGGGCCGGGGGGCTCCTGCCGCTGGAGTGCGGCGCCGAGAAGGCGACGTAAAACCGCTCGGGACCGGGAAGTGCCGGAAGGAAGATCCATGCGGGAAGCTCCGTTCGTGCAGACTTTTCCGGGGAGCCGCTGCAGTGAGTGATGCGCCGCCGCGTTCCTCTGCCGTGGGGATTGTGCCTCTCCGCCGCTTCGTCCGTCCGGATTTGGGGATGGGGGTTACGGGTTCGTTGTTTGAACCTGCGGGCAAGCTGCGAGGGAGCGGCAGGGCTCGGCAAGCGAATCCGCATCTTCTGACTGCTCCAAATCAGGACAGGGGGGCCCGCGGATGCTGCGGATCCCGCGGATGCTGCAGATCCCGCGGATGCTGCGGATCCCGCGGATGCTGCTCCCTGCCAAAGCGAAACCTGGTCCACGCAGGGAAGTTGTTGTTTCAAGTGTCCTTAAACTCACGGCGGAGGTTCTCTTCCCAGGTTTTTGAAAAAGCAATGTACGTGTTTTTCTGGTTTGGGGCGGGTGGGGAACCCAAGAACAAACCCCAAAGGTCTTTGGAGTAATACGGGGAATCCTGGGGGTTTGCGTTTGAAGCGAATCCACGCGGGTTTTTCACAGGGCGAAGGGTGGGTTTACACTGTTGCTGGTTACTGGTGTTCACATACGTTCCTTGTTAACGTGCTTCTTCCAAAGCGACGCTGGAATTGCGGAGCGCGGGGCTTTTCTCCTTCCAGTCTCAGAGGGAGCAGTTTCTGTGCTGTTCCCTCCGAATAAGGGTGCAGAGACAAAAGCTGCTCCTCTCAAGGAAGGTGTTTTCAGGGGGAGAAGAGCTCAAACGCGGTTCCGTGAGGAGAAGCGCTTGTTGTGTGTTGTATGCTACGGCATGTTTAATACACGGTACTTCACAGAGTCCTGGCTTCAGAAAGCACTTAGAGCTATTGTGACACTTCCTTGCTGATCCTTGAGAAAAGGTGCAACGTGAATCCAGGTTTGGGGTGTTATTTTATCCTTTTTTGTATGTACAAAGCGATCCTGAGTGTCAGCAGTGCGAGTGAAACGGGCTGAAGATGCTCTTGGGTGCGGCTGGGGCAGCAGCTTGACGGTGGTTCTTACGGGACGCCAACGCATTAAAGGCACTGCAGTTTTCTGGGGTTTCAGGCTGCTTTTCGTTTTCTTGCGCTCTCGGTTTTTTCATGTAGCTCCCGATAACGGTGAACACCAACCCGCTTGTTCCGCTCTGACCATCTGCGCTTGGACTTCAGCTCCGGAGCTGGTGCCTTTACCTGCAAACCTGAACTGAAACACTTGAAGGAAACCTTGTTGACCCTTTCTCAAAGCGGTGCTTCGGTTCACACTCCGCTCCCCCGAGCAGGAGATGTGCTGTCAAAAGATGACGATGGAACAAAGCACTGGACACATCTCTCGTTGCAACCTGGGACACAATACAATCCTTGCGGGTAGGAGCCTGGCAGCTCTCCGCTTCCAGGCGTGGGCAGCAACGCTACGGCTTTTCACTAAGCTGAGGGTGGTTCGCAGATAATAAAAGCGCCATCGGATGGGGGGAAGGCAAAAGGCCAGGAATACCCTCAGGATTTACAGCTGTTGGACAACAGAGTCGGTGGATGCTCCCATACGTTGCGTTGTCAGCCCAGTTACAGCGGGTTAACGCAGTGTGACTGACCCTGACGTGTGCTTGGGCAGGTCACAGAGCCACCGGAGAAGGCTCCGGGCTCAGGCACAACCTCAGCCCCGGGAAGGTCTGGCGGAGGCGCGAAACGGCCCAGAGGGAACCCGGGTGGGCAGACGGGCGGGGACAGCAGGAGGTCAAGGATCCATTCCCCCCCCGCCCCCGGTAGCCGGACCCCAGCGGTTGGGACACCTTGGAGTGGGTGGGTTGTCACCGCCGGTGCGTTCCCGTTGCCCAGCAGCGGGGCTCAACGGAGCCACGCGGGCCCCGAGGCCGCCGGTTTGCGGGCAGAGTGGCTTTGAGACGCGGCGGAAGCCGCGGTTTGGGCAGCGCAGCCGCGTTCCCAGCTGCAGCCGGTTGGAGGAACCTCCCGGGGCGGGTGTTACGGTCCCTGCCGGGGGCTCGGCGCCGTCCGGGAGCGGCTCTGGCACCTGGGAATGGGGCAGCCGGGCCAAGGGGGGGCGGTGGGGGGGGGCTGGAGAGGGCGCGAGCTGTGCCCGTGGGTGACCACGGGGAAGACCCTCCGCCGCCAGGCCCCGCCTCGACCACGCCCCCTCACCGTCGGCCCGCCCCCTCACCGTCGCCCCGTGGCGGCCCCGTGGCGGCCCCGCGCCCCTGTCGCCCGCTCCGTGTCGCCGCTGCCGCCAGGGAACCGCGGGCCGGCGGCGGGGTGGGTGGCAGCCGCTCCGGGCGGCTCCCAGGCGGGCAGAGGCGCGAGCTCGCTGCCCCCGTAGCCCGGGAGCGGCCGCACCGCTTCTCCTCTCAGGCCTGGGGCCTCCTCCCGCCACGGCGCTACCGCGTCTCGGGGCAGGGAGGGGCTGCGCGGCGGCGGGAGCCCCCGCCGGGCCCAGGGGGTGCGCGGGTTCCCCCCGCCCTCCGGGAGCGGCGCGCTCGCTCCTCCGATTGGCTGCAGGTGTTCTCCTACCGCTCCCTCGCTCGCTTGTGACTGGCTGAGACGCTCCTACTCCCCAGGTAACGGTTCCCGGCCTGTGATTGGTCGTGGGTGGGCGGCATCCTTTTGGGGATTGGCTCCAGGTGAGCCGGAGCTCGCTATTGGCTGACAGGTAGCGTAGGAGGTGTGCTATTGGCTGTGGGCGCCAGCCTCCTTAGTCCGCCATGTCTGGCGCGGCGGCGCCGTTGCCCCCGGAGCGGGCGGGACGGGGGGGCGAGGTGGCGCGCGCCTGAGGGGCCGCCGGGGCTTCACCGTGCGCGTCGCCGCCCCCCGGCGCGCTGTGGCGTTCCGCCGGCGGCGGGGCCGGGCGGGGCCGGGCTCGAGCCGGGGTGCGAGCCTGAACTTCCTTGCGGGACTTTGCACAAGTTGAGGCCGCGCAGGGGCAGCCCCGCGCCGCCGGGACGCGGGCCCCGCGTAGGGAGCGGCCCCCGCGGGAGGACACCCCTCGGCCCGAGCAGGTAGGAGGGGCGGTGCCGAGGGGGTGGGTGCGGGCGGGGGGCCGCGGGAACCCCCTCCATCCGCCGTCCCGGCGCGGAGCGCGGCTGCAGCCGGGAAGTGCCGGCCCGGCCCGGCCCGAGCGGCGGGCGCTCCTCAGCCGCGCTGTGGGGAGCGGGGGGTCCCGGGGAGGGGGGAGGTGGAGGGCCCTGCGTTGCCGGGCGGGGGGGTAGGGGGTGTCTGAGGAACTACTGGACACGCGGCCGTGTGTATGCAAGGGGAAAGCGGTGCTAACGCTGCCCAACAGGTTGTTTATCGGTCTCCGGGCGTCAAGGGAGCTGCAGTTGCCGCCGGGGGTTCTGCTGCTCTCGGTGAGGCTCTTCCGTGTATCGAAGAACTGTTGCGGGCCGAACGACTCCGGAAGAAAAGAGGCAGAAGCTGTGTTGATGAATAAGTAAAGGTTTCTTCGGAGTATTCTTGGCCAAGAGGGAACTTGGATGTTTTATTAAAAAGCATCCTTAACAATACCCGGTTTTACGGGAGTTCCCATGCATTTAACTCGTTTAATTTCTGTGCAGGTCAGCGGGTTTGAACGTTTTCGCTTCTCACTGTTCTGTGTAAAGCCGTTTGTTTTGATTCAACCCGAGTCCTTCGTTCAGCGGAGCGTGTGTGTGTATCCACCTGTGTTCTGGTTTTCTTTTCGCGCAGCTCGATAGAAAATCTTCTGGAGGAGAGGGGCCCGTTTCACGCGTGAAACTGTTCACCTCACAATTAAATGAGTCCTCTGCCTTGAATGAACTTCTCTGTGCATTTATAACTTCACTTAAACTGCTGAACACAGACCATGCCTAGCAGGATGGGCTCAAAAATCGACTTGAACAAAGATTTCATCAGAGTGAAAACGCACTATAGCGGGTAAGTCAGCGTGCGCTCTCCTCGAGGGTCCTGTCTGATTTTGAAGTGTGTTGAGCAGGAGTTCACAGTCTGACCTAGTGACAGAGTAAGCAGGGCACTGGCGGATTTGTAATTAATGTCAGATCGGGTGGGTAAACTCCAGCTTCTGGCTGCGTTACTGACTTGACGGCGTTCCTTACGCCTAGCTGTTTGATTTCTGTGTCTTCATCTTGCCAGCTGTGAACTGAAGGGGTAGTAGCATCTGTTCATTTGCAGTTCGCTTCTCGGCAGGCTAAATTTTCATGGGGAAACTTACTTAGTAAAATATAGAGGCACTTTTAGTAAGAATTCATGTCAAAGCTTGTATCTTAAAACAGAAATCTGCTGCTCTACGTGAAGTACAGTGTGCTTTACAAGAAATCCGTGTGTGGAAGGAAGTGGGACTGCAGCTGTGGTTTGTCATTGCTGCTGCCCAGTAATTTCCAAAACGCGTTCCTGATGGTTAACGCAGCGCATTGGGTTTTTGTGGTTATTAATCTGCACCATGGTTTTGTTTTGGTTACTTCAGAGATGCGCGTAAACAGCTTTATGAACTCTGGGTGAAAGATTTGTGTCACATTTGCCACGACTAGTAATAGTTTTCTGCTCCGTAGATGGATCCTATAGGCTTGGGTTGAACACCTGAACTTCAGATACTTGTGCGATGCGCTTGCGTGGGCTGCGTGGCCGGTGCTTCTCGAGCAACAGCAGGAGAGCTGCCTTAGCGCTGTAGGGGAAGGCACTGCGCGGTTCAGATGGGTGTGAACGGTTTGGGGCAGCGTGCTGGCTGTTGGCATCGAGTGACCGTGTCTGTGGAACTTGTCCGCGCAGAAATGGAGGAGGTGATAACGCTTGTGTCACTCTTGGGATTCGTGTGTAATGATTAGGGTGCTTTACGCTAACCTGCTGCTGTAGTTTCTCCTGTAACACTGTATTCGGTAATTTCCAGTGGGTGTGAAGTGTGTATTGCGGTATCTCCATTAAAGGACAGCGCTCGTCTTTGGAACGAGCTTGACAAACTGCAGGAAACTGTTGGTGCTGGGCAGCTTCAGAATTAAGGACAGGCTCATTCGGGTCGCTGCTAAAAGCGCGAATAATTGCACGATACATCGTTTTGAAGTCCCAGTTGAAAACGTAAGCACCGGGAAGTTCTGAAGCATGTGAGTCTGGAGTCCCAGTATCTGAGGCATTCGTGTTTCTGGGTGTGACAGAGTTCCTGGCATAGCACAGCGTAAATAACTGCATAAGCAGATTGCAAAAGGAAGTGAACTTGTGTAATTCTCGCTTCATTCTCAGTTTAGTTTGTCTGCTTTATACCTGGTTGATTGAAGCCACTTGACTGGAGCAGCGCTGCGGTACTGTTTGCTCTCCGTTACCTTGGTTCTACAGGGCGATGCGTTTAGTCTGTCAGCGTGAAGGATTCTCCTGCCGTAGCTGCTCGTACGCAACATCCTGGTCAGTAGTTGCAGCGTCCAGGTGCAGATCCCTGACAGCAGTGTCCGGTGGGATGCTGTAGTGTTAAACAGCGCATGATTTTCCTTTATTTGTGCCCCCGTTGCCTAGTGTGGCTGTACAGCCGTTACGATTAAAGGTGAATCTCAGGGGACGCGGCCATCGCTGCGGTAGCAATTGGAACAGATAGCCTTAGTGCTTACGTCTGCAGCGGGCGCTGCTCGGGTGCTCCGGCTGTGCTCTGTCCAACGTGAAGTTTGTTAATTTGCGTGTAGAGTGACAGTGCCATCTGTTATAACAAATCTGACCGTTTGAGGCTGAGTAGTGTTTGTCAGCCTTAGTTGGAGTTTGTAGTGTGCCCGGTAGAGTGTTGCCTTGCTGCAGACGTTCAGGTTTTGAACCCAGACACCGCTGAAAGCGTGGCTCTCCTGAGCTACAGCGACTTCGTTTCACGAGTGGCTCGCGGTGACAGCGCGTTAAGTGATGAACTGCAGTTGTCAGTGCCCTTGTCTTGGTGCAGAGCATCGCACCAGACCTCAGACACACCTTCGGGAGCAGGTTCGGTCCCTTACTTTCTTGGCTGCCTAAAATACGACTCCTTTCTTCTGCCAGGGAGATGTTCTTGAACCCAGCCTCGCCTGACGGCTCAGCCTTGTACACACCATGGTTTTACACGCTGGCACTCAGCCCACGTGTTTCTTTTTCCGTTGTTGTTATGAAGAACTATGAAGTTGCGCTTCTTTGAGGACTTGGCGAGTTGTGGATGAAAGGTGCACTTGAAAGGCAGCGGTGCTTCTCATCAGAATTTGAAACAGTACAGCTCTCCAAAATCACCATTTCGGAGCTTTGCTTCCTGTAATTTTTTCAGCAAAGGCAAAATGCGGAGTTAGTAGTGCGTTTCATTTAAAATGCGCGTCACGAGGTCCGTAGCTCGGTGTGGCACCTTTCAGGTTCTGGTGGCAAGACCTAGGTGGGCGCAGTGCGCAGCAGGACGCGTTTGCGAAGGCGACTTGTCCCGCAGCACGGCAACAGGCAAACTGTCGGTGACATTGGGGTACTTGTGGCACAGTTTCTGTACTGAACTGCGAGGGGACAGAACTGCGCGTGCCAGGATCCAGGAACCGCAAAACCGCTTCCTAGTGGTCCCCCCGGGTGTGGGGAGAGCACTGCGATGGCTTACGTCCATCTCCTTTCTCCTGCCCTTGGTCGCTCGTTCGAGCAGTTGGGTTGAAAAATAGTGAGAAACGTGGCGAAAGGCCAGCCGTATCCCCGGGTCTGGGGTTGCAGAATAGGGTTGGTTCCTAAGTCTTCGGAAGTTTTCATTCCATCAAGCGTTACCCTCACAAATGCCTGAGCATACCGTGGGGTTTGCAGGGTTCGGTATTGGGTGCGTGCTCTCGAGGCACTAAGGCAGAGCAGGAGGATGCAGAGTTTGAGGAAGACTTTATCGGAATTGTCGTGTTAGGATCCCCTCTGAGAATTCCCCTAATCCAAGCTTTCCCTGCAGCAGGTGGGAGGAAACACTACATTTTAAAAAGGACTTTAGTGACTGGCATTTTACTAACCTTGGGAAGGAGCAAGTACCAGGGTGGACTGGAATTCTTACCAGATACTAACACCGCTTCGAACGCTGGTAGTTACAGAAAGGGAGCTTGACTCGCCAAGCAAACACGCATGGAAGGGGTCATGAATACAGTTCACTCCCTCAAACTAAAGTACTTTTAAAGTTCACGCTGTGAGATGTAATTCTGTTGGCTCCTGGCAACGAGTTTCCATGAGTTTGATATGAGGAACGCGGGTTCTGCAGGTACTGTTGCACGGCTTCGCGCCCATAGGTGGGATGGCTGGAATACGCAGGCTGCCGCGGGTGCCTTCTGACCAAAGCTTGTGATGTCTTGCACAGGGACATCCTGATAACGAACTTGGATGCGTCAATGAGCTACGATGAGCTTTGTGATGAAGTGCACGAGATGTGTAATTTACAGCAGGAACAGCCAATTACCCTCAAGTGGATCGACGATGAAGGTATGGGCGGAAATACTGCTTGGGCGTTCTGGGCTTCGCTGTCCCTCGTGGGACAAAGAAGGCTCGTGGAGGAAACTCGTATAAACAAGTTCCATACTGGGGATTTAGTTTCCTTTCCCAACCCTGGGGTGATCACTGTATCACATCGTGTCACATACGGTGGGCAGGGGGTGCTGAGGGAAGAGCGGGTGTTGTGTTCCACGAAGTTGCAGGGCTTGAGAGCGACACCCTCGCTCATTTGCTTCCTTTCAGCGCGTTGTGACGTACTGCAGTTGACCTGTGCCTGGGTAAGTGGATTTATGGATTAATTATCTAGTTTTAACTTGCATAACCCTCACAAGGTAACGCGAGCAACGTGAGCACAAGCAGACCACAAGGAAATGGTGGAGCTGACACTTCTCGGTACAAGCCTGTTATGGGGTCGAACAGTGGCCGTGTAGTCAGCTCTGACAAGAAGTCAGTCAGAGATTCAAAATGATCCAGAAGGGTGTCTGAAACAGATGAACCTCACCCAAAGCGCTGTTCTGTTTAGATGATAGGGACTGGTAGCATGAGGCTGTCACGATTAGCCAGACAGCTGAAAACGAGGTATCCCAGGCACGATGACAAACCTCTACCCTGGGTGGGTTTTGGGTTTTTTCCACTCACGTCTTAAATCTTGTGATACTCAGTTTGGCGCTTCGCTGAACTTTTCTGTTAAAGTTTTAGAAGCCCGTTTTGAGGCTGCTTAGTCACAGAAGGCAAAAAGCCACGTACCACTGGGGAAACGTTATTCTTCCTGCCATGGTGAAGGTGGCGGGACTGATACACGGAAGCCAAGATGGGCCAGACTGGAGCGCATTCCCTTGTCAGACCGTGCTGTCGGAAGGTGCACAGTTGAAGAAACAAGTGTTAAACCAAACCGCGCAGCGGGGGGGGTTTGCTGTGTGGTTGGGTGGAAGTACAGAGGTTTCTGATGGTATTTGCTAGATTCTGTTTCAATAGAGATGTGAAGATGTTGGGTTTTGTGGGTCGTGGAAGGAGAGAAAGGTGTATTGGAGAAGGCAGCATCTCCACAGCGAGTGACTTGAGTAAAAGTGGTGTGTTATGGAAAATCTGTGCAAGTCTCTGCTGATGGAGAGGCTGATTTGACCGGATTCTGGGATAAAGTGACGGAGGGAGCACCGCATGTCAAATCCCTCCGCTGCGTTGTTCGTGGACAAGCTATTGCAGCAGAGCATTTGGAGCCAGAAGTGCACAGAATGCTACAGGGTGTCATCGGTGCGATTAACTGCATGAACCTGAGCGCGTTAGGCTGTAAACGTTGTGCCATGTTTAGTGGTAGGTGGGAGAGCGATCGTGACATCGTGGTGCCTTGCAGAGGTCAGCTGGCCTTCCTGGAGCAAAGTGCTTAGAGGAATTGTTAAACTTCAAGATGGGTTGTTCTTCCTTAAAACAAAGTTCCAAATCGCGAACGCTGTCCGTGACACGGGGCTGTCAGGGGTGTCCTACCCAGCAGTTACTTTCCAAAGCAGCAGTTGGGTAACGGCTTAGTCCTAATGCCCGACCGGGTACGGGCGTTTCGGGAGGAACTCCTGCCGCAGGCAGGGCAGCTGGGAAGCGGCTGTTTGGAGATGCTCCCGTTGCTCTGTCAGCACACTTCACCTTGTGAAAAGCCCTTCCAAACCGCTCCAGGGGATTGGGAACGCCTTAGTTGGAAGTGCAGCATGCTCAGGTTAGTTTGTGAGGTCAGTCGAAGTCAGGGAAGATGGGATGTTAGTGACCCAACGCCGACAAGCCCTTCACAGACATGGTGGGTGCCGTTGAAGAACGAATGTTAGGGCTTCGTGGGTGCAGCCGCTGCTGCACTGATCCCATCTGAATCTTGTGAGGTATTTTTCTTTCTTTGGCTATGACACCATTAAAATCTGCTGCCGGAATAAACCGGGCTTAGACCCAGCCCTTTGAATCGCTCCGGCGTAAAACGTGAAACCAAGGTTTTCTGAGGCCGTGAAGCGTGTTCAACACACAGCTCTCTGTAAGGATGTCTTTAGCTCTTTAATGTTTCGAGAGCTACAATTTTGTAACGTCAATGAAAACTTTTTTTTAATGTTTCTCATTCTTTTAAGATTTCCCTCTATGTTTTTGTAATATGAAAATAAACATATTTGGGGTTTGTGCTCCAAAATGTGGGCCGTGCTGTCAAAGAAATTTAGAGACCACTGATCTAGAGGTTGTCGTGGGATGTTAAAACAGTGTTTCTGTCTAGCAGAGAGTTATTCCTGTGTTCTCTTCCCACTCAGATGTTTCAAGTAGCAATATCCTCACTTAAACTAATGGGGATATCTAGCTCGGAACGGGCATCCTCTGAAATCCAGGGCTCAGCAATGCAGCTGCCTTAGCTCCGGGTTCTCCCAAGAAGATTTTCCAGTGCTTTGTTTCTCGGGCAGCAGGGAGTTCGTTCAGTGGGTTCTGTGGAACATCCCCAGTGTGGTGTATCCCCAAATCGTACTGGAGTCCGTTGTGTCGGTTGAGAAGAGCAGTCTTGGGGCTCGTGCCCTCACAGCTTCAGAGAGACGGAGTTCTCTGTCTTTGCTGCTGAAAGGCAAACCACATCTCCATACCAGAGGTAGTTTTGAGTCTTCCAGATCTTCGTAGCCAGTAGTGGGTTTGCAGTACTCTTGTGTGAATGAGTGCTTGCGTTCCTGCCTATCTTCCTGGTATCAAGCTGGTGGTGTGTGTTGCAGATAAATGGTGATGAGGGGTGGCTAAGGCACGGTGCTTGTGTCCCCCGTTATTTCCCCCGAACCGTACCTGGCGGTTTGGGGTGTGGGTTTTTGTTTAGTTTCATAGCTCTTTAAAGCACTCTGCCAGTTGCACCTGGCACGTTGCCTTCTTAAGAACTTCTCAAAGCTTGGTTTGTAGCACCTGCTGCTGGGGAATGTGGGCACAGAGGGCCAGGTCATGGAATCTAAGGCTTTCGGAAGGAGCGAGCGGTGTTTGGGACCAGACCGCTTTCATGAGTTCTGTTTTCCTTCTCTTTGCTCTTCTACAGCCAAGGTAAAAGACAAAAAGTGAACCTATTTTCCTCAAAATGGGCAAGCAAACCCTGCACCTTTAGGAGACTTGGAGAGAAATTAAGTTTACATCATCGTAGGTCTACATCAGTGTCGGTGTATTTGTAGCCCATCTGTAACCTCTGTGTACCTTGGGTTTATGTTTCTTAATCACAGATTGCTTTTCTGTCGGTCTGGCCAAAGACTCCACTAGAATCTAGGTCTCAGTAATCCTGCATTTTTCTGCCTGCCTACTCCCTTCTGTATTTTGTTGTCCCCTTGCAAACCAACATTTCGGAGTGTATTTCTATCTACTCAGTTTTGCTAAAGTCAGAAGGAAAAAGCCTTGATGTGCTTGGCGTTGGTCAAAATGTCAGCTTATGTCATCACATGCTTGAAAGAAAGCAGTCCTGGAGGCTGGTGCTGTTCTTACTAACTGAAATTCTCTGCTTAATTCTTCGGTCATAAATTTGCCCTTTTATTGCTTTTTTGTTAGGTGACCCCTGCACTATCTCATCCCAGATGGAACTGGAAGAAGCCTTCCGTTTGTACTGTCAGAACAGGGACGAAGGGCTGATCATTCATGGCAAGTATTACACACCTCAGGAGCCTGCATGCGTTCCTTGATAGCCTGGACAGCTGCTGAAGTGGGAGGTTGGGACAACTCCTTTGCCTGCCAATAGCATTCTGCTCGATGTAGCTGCTGCCTGTCGTTCGTTCTGAGGAGGAGGTGGTTTTGAGGTTTAATCCCAGCCAGCAATTAAATGCTACGTTAACTCTGTCCCAGCTAAAACCAGCACAGGGGGTGGAGCTCAGAGTTGAAGCTGTACAGCGGGCTTTGGGGGGGTGGCAAGTTCTAAACCCAGTGGATTTGTAAATGCTGTGGTCAGGTGTAAGATCTTGCTAGCATGGACCAGATTTTGATTGCGGTATTTCTCCTGTGGAGTTATTTAAAGGCTTCTAGAAACTGTCTTTGTGTAAATATGTTCCAGAATGAAGGAAAAAGTACTATTGAGAGTCTTTTCACCTAATAAGCTAATGTTTTTGTTTCAGTTTTCCCAAGTATTCCAGAGAGACCCGGCATGCCTTGTCCAGGAGAAGATAGTGAGTATTAAAATGTTACTAAATTTTAGCTTAATTTTCTTCAGTCACATGGAAGAGAAATGCATTGAAAGGTTTTCATAAGCTAGTGCTACGTACATGTGTATCTGTTCCGTGGTTTCTTAACAGTGTAAAATGTTCAGTATTGTATGAACAGTTGTCTTGTAGAAAGTAGGAAGGAGTAAACGTGCAACGCGGTCTGCTGTCCTTGCTCAGCCACGTGCAGAAAAGGCAGGCTGTCCCTAGCAGCGTTAAAGGGGTCATTTTCCTTGAGACACGTCACGTTTCAGAAGGAAAAGGAAGATACCTACGTGGTCTTCCCAGCTGATTTGCGGGGTGAGCCCCGCAAGCGTTTGTGTAGCTGCTTCCAGCATGCTGTTTTCCATATTTCTGAGTTCTTTCATGCCTTGTTTAATGTTCTCGTTTGTATAATTTTTTGTATCTGTCAGAATAGTTGCTCAGGGGGTTTCCTGATCACACTGCTCTGGTTTCAACAAGGAGGGGGGCAGCCAGGCCATCTTGCTGTGTCCATGATGTGCTTCTGCTGCGTGTGCCAGCACACGAGACTTGGTTTACATACTCGTTTGTCCATGAGTTAAAATTCAAGTGAGGACTGTGTAGTTATGCTTTAGGGTACGCTGAAAAGGTGTAGGTCATACTGTGCTGTCACCCTCCAGTTTAGCTTAACCGGCTGAAAATACCTCTGGGAGAAGATTCAGGCTCAGGTTGCACGATCGGTCTGGGAGGAGTGGTCTTAGCGCTGTAGGTTCAAACATGTCCTTGGTGGGAATTGTATACAAGGAACACCACTTTATCCTGGGATCTGAGTTACAGAAGGTGCTATATCCTAAACTGGATCTCTTTCCTGGAAAGGTGTTGGCTTTGCATTGGCAGGCAAGAATTGAAGCTCTGCCTCTGCAGAAAGTACTGTTAGCACCAGGGAAAGTTTGGGTTTCCCCTTGTCGTGTTACTTTTCCCAAATGTGACTTTGGCAATGATGCTCTGGGTAGCTGAGTGTCTCGTGTGCCTTGGGCTTTGTGAGAATGACAGTAAAAGAGAAGGTGGTGGACTTGGGCATTAGCTGTCTCAGAGTGCCTGTAAATGTTCTGCCAGGGCAGGTTTGGATGCCAGAGGAATCGAAGCGTTCGTGCTCTGCTGTAGCTCTTCAGGCTCTGCTCTGCGAAACCGCTGCCTGCCAGTGAATGGTTAGTTTGATTTGGGTTTCTGACTTTGGGGTGCCTCCCCCCTGACTTCTGCAGCTAAGGATGGTTACAACCAAGCGTGGCAGCGCTGCAGTATTCAGGGCTATTTCACAGCAGCCTGAAATCTATTCTGCTTCCTTATTCCTTCTCACTTCTGACCTGTTGGATGGAAATTGTGGGGAGGGAACCCACGGGCATCCATGCTGCTCCGCTTTCTCAGGATAAGTGAAAGAAGCGTCTGCCTCCAGCTCTGCTTCCGTTCCTGTGCCTGTTCAAAGAGGGAAATGCTCATGTGGCACCGGCTTGGGCTGGTGCTAGTCCCACATGGAATTATTTGCTCTGTTTTTGTGACAATACAAAGCAAACTAATGTCAAATACTGTCAAGAAAAGTAAGAGGAGAGAAGTCTGGTGCTTAAAGGGGTATCTGTGCAAATAATGTGGCATAATAAAGTTCACTGCAGTTTAATGAGCTCATTAAGGTGTAGGTATTTTAGTACAAACGAGTTTTTTGTGTTAATTTGTTAGCTGGTTTAGTTATCTCAAGCTATGAGATGAGCTACAGGAGCGCATAGATTAGCGTGGCTCAGGTGACCTCCTTACTCCCTCCGTAGGGTATTTGTCCCTGCGTGGTTTTACAGGTCACATTGGATCACGCTTGGATGACAAAAAGCCTCTTTAGTGGGATGTGGTCGGAAAGTGATTTGTGGTCCGGTTTCCCATCAGTTAATGAACTAATTCAGTGCGTGTTGTCTCTTTGCATCCATGGGGCCTGCATGGAACCCGGGCATTGTGGCCTAGTTGCAGCTGTTTTCACGTTGTTTTACAAGAGACCTGTTACAGTGTGTTGGTGCTAATTTAGCATAAACTAATGCATCCGGCGTTATTGCTCGTTAGCTGGGGGCGTATGACAGACACCTGCATTGCACTTAGCCTGGGTGGGAACGTTACTGCTGTTAGCCACGGGGTTTATTTGAAGGGCCGTTTATTTTAACAGGGCTAGAGTATTGTTCTGTGTTTCAAATCATGTGGCTTTATCACTGTAGTTCTGTTCATAGGAAATCCTTTAAAAATAAGAATATTATGTACGCACTTTTCTAGAGCGTCAGGAGCTTGTGAGTCTGCCTCAGCTTATTTCCAGAGACAGACAGCAAACGAGTTGCCCTGTCCAAAACGGGCCTCTCTTAAAGCAGTCTCTAGGTGGGGGCTTGTCGTCTGGGACAGAGCTGCAGACGGGTTGGAATGGAATTTGGAAAGGAAGCTGGTGAATTGCTGAAGAACTTGGTTGGCAGTGGATTGCTGGGGCTCGTCGGGGTTGGTTTTCGGGGTGCGCGCGTCAGGCTGTGATAGTTTGAACTGCGAATATTTTGCAGTGAATTCTGTAGAATTGTTGCTTTTCCAGTTCCTTCAGAACGAAGGAAAGGAGATGCTTGGAAGGAGAGTGCAGAAGCACACACTGAATGTCGGGGGTTTGTGTTGAAACCTAATGGTGAAGTGCTGGCGGTCCCGGATTTTGTGGAATTGGTAGAAATGTGTGTAATCCATTAACGTGATAAGCCACGCGACCGACGCTTCAACGCTGCTGCCATCCCTCAAGCAAACTTCTCCTTGCGCCCCAAGCACGGGCCTTCTTGCCCTGCTGTGACACTGTCTGCAGGGTGGGACCCACGCAGGCCCCCGCGCCTGGACCTGGAGTGTCTCTCCCTTCCTTTCGCTCCTGAGTTTTTGCGCCGGCTCCCACTCTAAACGCGCGGCTGCTGTTGTAGAAACGGTGCCTTGTGCCTCGGCAGGAGAGGTGGCCCGTCCCCACCGCCGGGGCGGCGGTGCTGCTCTGGGGGGAGCTGGCTCTGGGGGGATTTCTGACACACCTCGCTGCTGAATGCGGCCTCTCGCAGGCGTTTCCCGCGCCTGCTGGCCTGGAGCCTTGGCTTCTTGGTCGCAGTCCTTTCCGATAAAGATGGCAGACCTCCAGGCCAGCCCCTTTATTTAGGAATACTGGTATTGCCCGAATAGATTCACTGGTCGTTGGAACCGATGCTAAACCAGGTTGTTTCCGCAGCGTTTAGGTGTGCGTTTCTCTTGGGCGCTCGGGCGCGATAGCCTCCCCGGTAGGACGCGCGGTGTCTGATTGGCAGGTTTAGAACTTGCTTGCTGTCGTCTCGGCTCCTTCCCGCTGACAGATCGCGATCTGATTTATCGCCCTCGGTGCTGCAGTGCATTGTATAACAAAGCATGTTCGGCCGGACAATTCCTATCGATTTGTAGGGCTTCCCTAATGGAATCGCCGGTTTTATCAGAGAAACACTTGGGTGTTGTGACATCAGCTCCTTGACATCCATGCCATGTTTTAGTCTGTGCCTCAGCTGCTGCTACAGCCTCTCAAGGGAGCCAGTACCACCCGTGCCTGGATACATGAGGCAGAGATGTGAAAGGGAGAGACGGGGAACCAGTC
This sequence comes from Rhynochetos jubatus, assembly GCA_027574665.1. Classification (NCBI taxonomy): domain Eukaryota; kingdom Metazoa; phylum Chordata; class Aves; order Eurypygiformes; family Rhynochetidae; genus Rhynochetos; species Rhynochetos jubatus. The sequence continues at coordinate 3,973,708 of CM050669.1, forward strand.
TTCCATTAAATATTTGCTCTTAATGTTCGAGCTGATCCTGCCTATTGTCCTTGGTATCTAATGGTATTCCAACAGCGGCATCCGTGGAATAAAGGGAAAATGCCTCGTTCCATACCTGCTACACTGTAAAGCGTAAAGAATTGCACGCTGAAGAAGCTAAGGAATAAAACCCAGTGAGTAATGCATGCTTTTTCTCTAGATCTTGTCATCGTGGTGATTGCTGTTGTGGACTGAGGCCGTTGGTGCGGTACGTGAGGTGCGGGAGGCATTAGAACTCAGCATTTCGGTTACGATACGGTTGCTTTGCCTGCCACCCTCCTTTGCAGCCATAGATTGTTACAAATGCAGAGATTCCTGCTGCCTGTCGTGCGCAGGGATGTGGCTGAGAGACCTCTCGGAAACGCTGATAAAATTGCATTGAAAGGGCTCCTGGGGAATGTATTTTAGGAGGAAGAGAACAGAAGAGTGAGTGATGCTGCCGCTGCTGCTAATAAGGGAGATTAATGAAAGAAATGTATCCCAAAAACCCTGACGGTATGTGCTCAGGGCCTGTTTATTGTGAGGTTCTGATGGACAGACTAACGATTTAAAAACATCGTTATCTAAGGCCTTTTTGTTGAATTGTGTGGTGGATCATCTCGGGGGGGTGGTTTTTAATTGTGCAATAATTGTTTTGAATTGAGGGTTACTTAGTTTCTGATGTCGTGCTAGCACACTTCTGCGTTTTTCCATCTGAACAAATAGGTACGTGTATTTAATGTTAAGATTCAGCTTGGATTTGGGTAGCTAGTGATAACAAATTTTAGGGTTGTTTTGCTGTCGGCTTTGTGAACTAGAAGAATGCAGGCTAAAAACCCTTTCAATAATGGGATGAAATAGGATGAATACATTTTTAATACATTAGTGTGACAGTAGGCTAATGTTTTTATTATCTCATTTTTCTGGCTGATTTTGCTGCTTGGGGTTTTTTTTTTTTAGGTGGTGATTACACTGTGTTGGGGATGTCTCTTATGCTCTTTGTTTATCTGCTCAGTATTTTAGCATTAGGTGTTTGGACTTCATTTTTCCCCAGGCCATCTTTCTTGAAAATGTCATCACAGGGCCGAGTGCAGGTATGGTACTAACCTAATTATTGTTGACAGCTATTTTAGTTTAGCTATAGATGTTTGGTTTTGCATTATGTTCTGCCTGATACTACAGAATAGCTCTGAGAGGCTTCTTGCTACAGTAGTGTGGCCTGTAAATATTTTTCTAGCTCATAAGGCAGGTTTTTCCCTTCATTTGTTACCGTGTTGGCAGCAGTGATTAGGTTATTCAGAGCACGTGAACCAATTTCATCCCCCAATGAAGAAAGGAACTATTGCGACCATAGAGACTGTTCTGAAGACGTAGATTGGATTGCTCTGGATAATTAGGCAATTTGGAAACTGCTAGTAACCCTCTCCTGGTTTTTAGTAATTGAGCTGGCAGAGGGGAAAATTGTACTATTTTTACTGTAAGAGATATTGTGGCTTAGGAATTGAAAACAGCTGTGTCATAGTTTCTCAGGAATACCTGAAATCTCTTCCTCTCTCGTCTGAACTGTGTGCCACGTTTTTTTCCTACGTGGCACGTCTGGAAAACGTGCATACAGCTTATGAGACTAAATTACAGAAAACAGGACTGTGTTAAAGCTCCGTTTTGCTTACAATCATCGATTGTGTTTAATTCTAAAATAATTTCGGCATTTTCCTTAGCTGTGAAACCACCACTGAGAATAAAGAGCGAGGCCTGCCTTTTGCTAGTTGAGGTGTGGGATTGTAAAGCGGGCATCTGACTGTGGGCTTTGGTCTTGCCTTACTTTAAGATGCGGGATGTCTCAGCAGATGTTTGTATACCAATTCATACGCTGCAAACTAAAAGTACGATGGAGTAAGGAATGCTTGGGCTAGTTTTTAATGTGTCCTTTGGGTTTTTCTGTTTATTCCCCGGCCCTGCCCTCTTAGCTGCAGCCCGGCAGGTAGGACAGTCACGCAGGAGAGATGTGACCTGGTTTTAGAAAACTTCTCTGGAAGGTAGTGCTTAGCTCCATCCGCCTCTCTTACCTCGTACTTCTCCTAAGTTGGTAAATCCACTTCTGATAGAAAGGCATTTGGGGTAACTAAATGGGCAGGGTGGTGATGAAGCTTTTTGTGTTATTTGTTGGAATTAGAGGCCGTCTGCGAGGCTGTTAGACCGTGCTGGGCCTGTCTGCCACAGTCGCCTGAAAGAGCTGTTTCATGTGTAACCCCTTCTGGGATGCGGTCAAGGTTAACGGTATCTTATTGTACGTGGGACTCCGGGTAACACTTTTTAAAATCAGTTGCTTGGTGCAAATTACCGTTTTGAATGTTTTCAGTGATCCCCAGAAGTGGTGACAGAGGCCTGCGGGGCAGATAAATGGGTTCTTCCAATTTCTCTCTTAGAGTTTTGAGTTGCAGTGTGAGAAACCAGACTTTGTGAGAGATTTCAGGTGCTGCTGATTTGCCACGGAGAGCATTTGAAAAGTGAGGCCTTAGAAGACGGAGTAGCGATAGCAGTTGGCCAGCCGCTGCAGGCTTGCTGTCAGCATGAACCTGGATGGTAAACGAACCTCCTGAAGTAAAAAAGCAAAAAGCAGCTGTCTTGAGGCATGCTGAAAGGGTGGTTTTCAGAAGAGGCGTGAGAGAGGCCTGCTCATCACTGCCAGTGCAGGAGTTGTGTAGCACAGGCTGTGCTGTTCTGCCCTTGAACTGCAGGGGGAAAGTAGTGACCTGGGCAGTAGGAAAATGAAGAACTGGGATTCTCAGTATTGACTAGAAAGCACCTCATGTGCCATTCTGCAGTTGCATCGCTGGTTCTTCTGCGTCTGTAAGTGCTTGTCCTTCAGTGATTACCAGGGGAAATATTTAAAAGGAAGCCAGAAACTAGTTGAAGGTAAACCTTCAAGATTTAGTGTGCTCCTCTTTTACAATAACATTCTGTTATAATAATAATAATAACCTAACTTACTGGAAGAAGCATGTTACAGCATCACCTGCTGTGTTCTTCAGAAAGCAGGTACAGGTGCCCTCTGACCAGCAGAGCACTCCCCGGTCTTTAGCTCGTCAGCTGTAATCAAATCGATTCTTTCCCATAGGGCTGTCTAGAACGGAGCACCTTGGGCAGGCCGTGATAGAATTGGTATGGTGGGGCTGGAAACAGTAGGTGTGGGAATGGAAGGGAGCCGTTAATTTCCCGGAGCAGTCGTTAACAACAGCACTGCAAGGTGTCTCCGTGTACACTGAACTTGCTAAAGGGATAGCTGCCATGAAGTGACGTTGTACGGCAGATCTCTTACACTGATAGTAAGAGCAGGGGAGAAGCCCAAAGGGTTTAGGCAGGAAGCAGTATGTAAACTATGTAGATGTGGTCTAATCACCTTCCTTTCCTCTGTGGGGCGAGTTGAAAGCCCCTTCCAAGAGCTGACACACAAATACCATCATTAATTGGCAAGATTTAAATGTGTAACGTGTAAAGCACTGCGGCTTTCCATTGACAGACCAGTGAAGGGGCAGGAATGATGGCTGTCGTGGGCAGGTTTTTTCCCCGTGAGGACGAGAAGCTCTGGGGTGGAAGGTTGCTTTCTTGGGAAACAGCACTTCTCTGCATCGTAAGAGTTAACTACGCTGGAAGACTTGCTTGGTTTGCTGTTAGAATTAGTGTACGATCATTTAGTCCAGAACGTACCAGGTGTGGCGAGGAACTCCTGGAGCTCCTCCGTAAGTATGGTAAGTTAGGTGATACTTTATACTGCTGCAAGCTCTACTTACCTTATACTTGTGAAATGTATAAGTGCTGTGGCCACGTGGTATACGAGGAAGCCTAGAAGGAGTGAAAGTACAGACGGGAGAATCTCCAAGGTGAGTTTTCTTTACGGAGTGATAAAAGCTGAGAACTCAAATGGTGACGTGAGAATGGACACGGCGTGTGCTTAATTTCAGCTTGCTTTCCTCCTGATCGGAAGCGGAATAGGGTACAGGTGTGCTGTGAGGTACGGCGGCGTCAGAACAGCCGGACTGAAAAGCGATGGGTGCGGGGAGTTAGTCCTGCTGCAGGGTAAAAGGGTCCTGTCACACGGCGGTGTTGCACGCTTCTCAGGGTGTCATGTTGGCAGGCGACCGATTAAACCGGAAAGAAATCGGAGAAACCCACTTCAGAGTGTGATTTCTCAGGAAAGGAGGTGCACCTTCATGCAGTCATCGCTAAACTGGGTTTCTGTCGTGCTGCTAATACTGGAGTAAAGTAAACATCAGGAAGGGAAATGGAGCTGTGTGAGAGTGGATCATGAGCTGAAGTAATGGAACCGTGCTGGGAGGGAAAACAGCCTGACTCAGGAAATGTGTCCTGATGCTGGGGCTCTGGGAACCAAATACGGGCTTCAAGGACATCGCGAAGGCCCCCTTATAAACACTTGGGGTTTGCAGTAAGCGTTAAATCCGTTCTGAGTAGCTGGAGGGTTTTTTGAAGGGTTCTGCATTTTTACTTGGAGAAAACTTAAATAACTTCGACTTCATACAAATGGTAACAACCTACAAAGTCAGAACTCCCTGCTTTTCACGAGGAGGCATGAGCAGCCCACGGTAAGTGCCTTGCTTTGGGGGGGGGTGGGTAGCTAGTTTTCATTTCAGTTTCCTTCTAAGCAGGGGTTCTGGGAACTTTTGGTCATTCTGCCATCATCAGCCTCATGTTCTGTAGCATTTCAAAATACAAACGGAATTGTGCAGGTGTGTGTGAGATAAGGGGGAAATGGGGGGTACGAGAGGGGCCGAGTCTGTGGGAAGGTTTTAGTGCGAGGAGAGCAAGACTAGGAAAAATTAGAAAAAGACAACTGATGGAGTGTGATTCAGTGAATTTAAAACCCATCGATGGCGTATATCAACTGTTTCCTACAGGACAAGAAGCGGCGCTTTTGAAGTTAAGTCTTCTAAAATGTTTTCCAGAGGGTTTGTCGGTAGTTAGTTTTGGGGTTCCTCTGTCCCTTTTGATAGACGTGTCACAACCTGCTGTTTTAATGAGACTAAGGGAAAGTTTGATCTAACAAAGTTCAGCAGACTGGATTCCCTTCCTTCTGGTGCTGTCCAGCTCAGCCACAGAATAGTGGAATCTTCACCCCTTTCAACTGCTGGTAGATGTGGATCACCTGTACTCAAAGGCTTAACTGTTTCTAGGAAATGCGTGGTGCTGAGTCTAGAGTAGGAGTCCCCAGCAAGTCTTGCGTCATGCAGGCCGCTGCTAACATCGAGGAGAACCAAATTCCTGCAGGAAACTTCACTGCCAGCATCCTCACTTCTGTCTGCTGCCCTGGTAATGGCAGGTTGTGTGGAAGAGAGAGGCTTTCTGTTACCAGGCTCTTAGAACAGACAGTGGCGCTTCACGTATGTGCGAAGATGTAGACGTGTGTTTAAAAAAGAAGTGGATGCAGATGAGAAAAGACAAATGTGTTCTGTTTCAGTAGTCTGGGCTTCATTGCATTAAGTGCTCACTAAATACAAATTATAGAGGTTGAGTTGAAGCTATAACGTTTGTAAACAACAAATGAGCAATGTCTGGATAAAAATATCCCGAAATAAAGGTGCCAGTGTTTTAGTTCGGGCCAGCAGAACACTGCTCAGAGGTTTCTGTTGCATAAATGGAGTTTAATGCTAAAGAAATGCCTCACCTAGTGCTGAAGTTATTTGCTTCAGATGGCTTAATATTCAGCGCGTCATTTTGATCTCCTTCAGGACTAAGGTAAATTAAAGAGTTAAATAATTTAAATAAGTACCAGTTCAGTACTCTTTCAGCTTGATTAAAACCATCTTAATGCAGCTCTTGATTCACGTTAATAGAACGTTAAATTCATTTTTCGTGGCAGTAAGTCTTTTAATGAAGGTGATTTTTATTTTGGGAGGAGTGTATGAGCAGCCCTCAGAAGAGCCTTTTGGACTTCATGAACAGCACAATGCCGGCTGGGTTTGTAGTGCGGCAACCACTGTGGTTTTGCAAACAGAGGAGCCAACTGCACGGCGTGAAAGGCTGCAAAGTTTGCAATTGCGCTGAAGGCCAAGTTAGAGAAGGGAAAATTGGAACTGTTTTCTTTGCTAAACCACTTGATTGACCTCACCGTGCTGTAGCACAGTGTGGAAGTAAGAGATCACCTGACCTTGCAACCATCCTTCCTCTCAGTCATTGCGAGACTCCTGCTCTTTCCCTGGTTTAGTCCCGAATTTATCCAGCGTGGTAACACCGCGAGGGTGTTCACCCGCCCGCCTCCTGCGTGCACAGCAGTCTCTAGTGGAGAGGAACAAGGTGCTGAACGCGTAGCTGCGTTGAGCTGCGGCCTGCCTCTGCCGGAGGTGATGCTCAGTTTGGCGTGAGGGTCAGGTTCTAATCTGCTCCGGCGCAGCACCCAGCTGCGTGCAAGCCAGCCAGGTGGGCACTTCAGCCGTGGGGCTGAGCGCGCACAGCGCCCGAACCAGACCGGTGGCAGTCCTTCCGCTTTGGGTCAAGGAAAACTGCATTGATTAAAAATGTGGGGTTTGCTCTACCTTAGCATGAGGTTTTTCAAGGCTTTCATTGATTTTCTTTGCCAGAAGCACACCAAGTTCTCCTGCCTTTGTTGCCGTGATTGTCGGAGGGCCACAGTTCCGCTGCGGTTCTCAGGAAACAGTTCTGTAGGTTGTGCTTGCCACGGAATGCTTGGACAGCTCCTTTAAAGTGTCTGTTGGATGTTTCTTTTGCTCAGGAGGGAGGAAGTCAAGCCCTGGGATGGCTCCTGGTTTGACAGCCAAAGTAACTTGTTTGTTACTCTGCGGGGCGCGTCGTCTCGCACACGGGGAGTGTGCGAGGTGCATCTCCGGCCTCACCCGCGGTGTTTTTCCGGTGGATCCGTCTCTGATCACGAGCGCAGGGGGCTTTGCGGGGTGACTTTGATACTGTCTCGGTGGCTTATTTCTTGTATTTCTGTGAACATAAGGCATTACTATTTTTGTTTGCAAGTGAAAGCCTGTGTTTGGAAAGAGTAATTTAGAAACTTTTTTGTTTCCTGATTTTCTCATTTGGGTGCAGTCGGTGTTTCTCATGACAAGGCAATCCACGTTTTCTAATTCCCCTTCACATCAGCCCTAACTTAGAGACCGAGAGCCGGCAGAAGGCACGGACGGGTGCGACTGATCTAAAGGGGCGTACAGCAGCACCAGCGCGGCAGAGACCTGTTCAGAACGAGGCGTTAGCTCGGATTTTATTGCATGCCGTTGTCCCTGTCAGTGTGACTGATCGCCTCGCAGCCATTTCAACGGAAGGGTGTGAATACAAGCGACCGAGAGAGCTGTGTGAGAGTGGTGTGTATGGAGGTCAGGTTTTCCGCCTCACGGCCCGGAGGTGGGAGTCAGTTGACCCCCTTCTAAGTCAGGTGGGGAGTGGGATATTCAGGCAGTATTCCAGCTGTGTTGGAAGAAGAGCTGGATAAATGTTACTGTGCTGTGAGACCCGGTTTCATTTCCTTGCGGGTTCTCTGCTGCTGCTACACGCACACTTTGTCATTGTGGCTGTCTGAATTGTGCTTGGGGTTGGGTTTTTTCACAGAGGTTGAGCTGACTTTGTAGTTAATTTTAGTGGCTGTTAGGAGAAAAGAATGATGGGGATATGGTTCCCCAGCTGCTGCTCAGTTTTAAATTAAAATCAAACACTATCTTCTGACCATTTCACTAAAGGCAGGAGTTGAAAGCACTTAGTACCTGTGTATTGTCACGGGTACTCTTCTGTTCAACTTCTGGAAAGGAATGGCAGCTGTAAATAGCTTATCTGTCATAAAAAGAAGGGCCGGTAGCATACCGGCAATGCGTGTCTGTGACATCCTTCGGAAGGCAGTTCTCTTGTTTCAGTGTCACTGTCTGGGACGTGCCAAGTAACGGAGATGTGAAACAACATGCTATGGGACCCCTTCATTACTTCCCCAAGGTTTGCTCTCTCTTTAGCGGTAATTATTTTTGTCATCTTTGTATCTAATTCGGGCTGTTGGTGAAACACCACTGTTTCCTTCTTGTAATTCATGAGCAGGTTTTGAAAGAATGTGCGCTTGTCTGCTCAGCCCAACTGGAAGAACAAACCAGAAGCGGGGCTTTCTCCTGTGCCCAGCTGGCGGGCAGCGGGATTGGCCTGTAAACAAGCTGCCTTCGTCTCCGAGAAGTGGTTGGCAGCAACAGCAAACTACCTCTGCGCTTAGTACAGTAAAGGATTTCGTTAGGGTTTGGGCGCGTAAAAGCGGGCTTGGGGATTGCGTTCGTAAATCCGAGCGCGGAGGAAATAATCGGGTTTGTGGTGTCTCGCTGCCATTCAGCGGTGTGAACCACACCTGTCAGAGCTGGCGAGTTCTCCCACCTGATCTGGGCAATAGAAGCGTTTCTGAACTTGCAGATGGAGAAATACTTCGGGCTCGGGGGCAGGTTGGGCCTGTCTCTTCCCCAGCGCTGGGAAAGGATGTTGTCACTTGAAAAAGAATTGTGCTGCCTTCTACTTCCCCCTCCTTTTCCAGGTTACGTTTTGGAAGGCAAGGTTGGCATCCTTTCTGCAGGGGAGGTCACTTGGAACTGGGGGGCATCTTCTGTCGACAAGTTAACGTGGAATGAACAGGGAACGACGTCAAATCGCTCACCTGTTTGTATCCACAATTACATTGAGTGTTTCATTTTTTTCTTAAAAGCTTTTCCACATCGTTATTTTTAAAAGATGAAAAACCCGACCCCAGGGAACGCCTGTGAAAAACCAATGCTGAACACGTTTGCAAGGTTCCTGGTGCGTTGCTGTTAGTGAGGTCGTTGCGCGGCGTGACAGCAGAGGGGAGAACTGCACGACGGCAACAGGCGGTTGTTTCACGCTGCCTCTGACTGGGAGGCAGCTGGTTACTCTTGTTCCAGGTGTTCAGCCTGAGTATTTTTTCCCTTGTAATCTGGACTTGAAAAACAGTCTTTTTTTTTTTTCCCCTCCCTACCTTTTTCCAATCTTGGAAGTAGATAAAGTTCAGCACGTTCATTGTAATTTGAATATCTCTTTGTGTTCCCAATAAAAGCTTGTTATCCCCGTTAGCAGCTTAAAATCTCTTTGGAGGTTTCCTCTGGACTTGTTCACGTACAAAATGAATATTCAGAAAATTTTTACATTTTCCATTAGGTGAAGGTGTGTCTTTAGGATCCGTCAGAGGGGGAAGCTGGCTGGGTTTAATCAGGGGTACGGTATCTCCTTCAGCCTCCAAGCAGCTCACTCCAAGTCCTTAATGAGTTAACTGATGCGCACTGTAAAATAAATTAAAAAGCAGCCCTTTTCATTACACCCAGTAATTAAATCCTCGTGCTCTTGTGACTGGGTTTCTTTTTCTAGGTGGCTGGGATCAATCATGGCTGTAAAAACTTGTTTCAGTTCTTGATTATCAGGAATCACAGAATCCCCTCCTTTTATTCTGAAGTGTTCTAGGAGCATGTACCAAATCGCTCTGTTCCGGGCTCGGAAGTCTCTTTCCCATGGGAAGCATCAGGGTGAAATGCATGCGAAGATCAGAGCTCTGTTCACACGTCGTGCAGAACACTGACAATAAAGTGTTTGTTGCTTACTTCAAGATGCTTACTGCGATGTTAAGGCTGTTTATTGCTCAGGATGCTGTCTTTGATCGGTTCAGCTCTAGTTCGGGTTTGGGAGGCTGATGGTGCTTCACAATAATAATGATATTAAAGCCCCAAACTCCTTTTTCATAATCCGCCGTTATCCTTAAGTGGGTGCGTAGGGAGGACGTTGTCTTTCGTGAGGGCGTCGCTAGGTGGATCAGTACATACCCCAGTTGAGGGCTGGAGGCTGTTCTAAGTGGGTTGCCCAGGGTCACGTCCAGACGGCGTTTGTATTTTTTCAGGGACTGCCCTTTGAACTTCATGGGGCTCCTACCTGGGGCCGGGGGGATCTCTGGGGGTTGGGAGTCTCCAGGGGTTGAGGCCTCTGTGGCAGCACAGCCGTGTGGTGTATCAGCCGTTCCTTCCCGGAGTAGGATCTGATTTGCCTTAGGCCCTACGCTGAACTGGTGGCAGTCAGAGCGGTAAATTGTAGGGGCTCCCACTTCTTACCGCTGCGCTCTGATAAGTTCAGTCCTTGTTAGGCTGTTGCCTCGCAAGTATATGATAGAAAGCCCTGACTTTGATTTAATATTTATCATTAATTAGGGAAGTGACTTGCTCCCTTATTTACAGACTCCATCAGCACAAGCTGCTCGTTAACTTCCCATTCGCTTCCCATTCCTCGTGTCAGTGGTGAGGCAGCGTTCCGGACGCAGATGCGTTAGGTTGTCTCCATATGGCGCTTTGTCTAATGAATCAGTTAGCTGTTTTGGAAAAAAGCCTTGAGAAGTTGTCGTGGTGAAAAGTCGTCCCACAAACGGGGGAACCGTTCTTCATGGGGTGTGTGTTTGTAGGCAAAAACTTTGCAGTACTTTTGCTGGGTTCTCGTTTCCATTTGCTTTGCACCTAAGAAAAGCAGGGCGCCTTTCCTTGCTTATATTGGGCAGATTTGGAAGGGCTGTAGGAGTCACACACCGAGTGGTACCCATCTAGGCTGGTACCCGGATCTCTGCCGCGTCCAGGGCCTGCGGTCTCTCGGCTCCTCGGAGGAGTGGGGTTTTTCCTAGGGGGCTGAGGGTTCATTTAGTAGTGCGAGGTCTGGTTTACACGCTGGCAAAGCAAACACGTGCACGTAGTCACGCGTGAATGTGGATCCGGCACTGTGGGGTCGCAGAAGCTTTAGCACTTGATGCGACTTGCTCTTGAAGGCCAGAAGTAGTGTCTGAAATCAGGCCCGGTACTGCAGTCCGCGTTCGCACATCGTATGTCAGTAGCCTGCGGTTTTGGCTTGCTCAGTATTGTTATTTCGTTTGTCACCACTTGCCTTATCCTTGGGCTGTGAAGATGATTGGGTTTTTTAATAAGAGTTCATCTTGGATACGGTGTGGATATTGAGAACTTTGAAACTTGACCCAGCACTGAAGATGAATCTCTGGGATGGTTTGGCATTAACCTCTGAGGATTAGGAATTCAGAGTTGAATGCTTGCCAGAATGTAGCCGTGCTTGTCCCTCAGCTCTGTCGAAGTTTTTACATCAAACGTTCTTTGCTGTCTTGCTGGGGGCGTTTTAGTGAAGGTTGCCTGTTTGCATATGCTGTAGGTTGTTCCAGAGTGTTTCACTTGTACTCGGCTGGTTAAAGGGTGGCTCTGACAGGTAACAATGCTGGACTCTCTGTGTGAAAACAAACCAAACACCTCAGCACAACCCCCCTCCCCTCCTCAGCCTCCTGACAGATCCTTCTGCAGAAGCCGCAGCTTTTCAGAGAGCCAAAGCAAGGCGATAGACCCCGCGAGGGTGGTTCATAGGGTCCAGATGCAGCTGCTGATTACGCACCGGGGTTGCTGGGGTTGGCAGAACCAGCGTGCCTGGGTAGCCAACGCAGCATATACGGAGCCATCCGTGGCACAGCGCAGAGGTGCAGAGGGTGTTCCGTATATTCCTCTGCTGGTTGGTTCCCCGTGCCCTGTGAAACTGCTGTACTCGTTTCTCCGTTCCGAGCAGATGAAACGCATCTTGTACCAGCTGCGTTAAGCTGCACTACAGCTCCTATAAATCCTTTGCTTGTAAAAGGCATATCTAATCTAAAACTTTGCACTGCAAAGTCTTACTGTGTTACTGGGAGAGCTTTAGAGAGGTGATGCCGCAATGGGAGTTATTCTGGTCCTTCACGTTTCTTTTTCAGGGAAGAGAATATCACAACAGTCATGAAACCACTGTAAAATACTTCCCCAGGAGGTGTGCAAGGGGATGTGTCAGACTTGTCTCACTGTCTAAAATATGCGTCAAATACTATGGTAAACTTCGAGAACTCCTAAGTGTGAACCTCTCGATAGGTGTAATTACAACTAATTAGTCAGCAACGAAAATCTTGCCAACTCTGACCTTTTTAGCCTCTTGCCATCAGGAGCGCGCTGTCGGTTTTAACAGCGCTGCTGAATTTTTTGCTTCACTCACCCCTCCTCCTCTCGTCCCCCTGTGCTCCCCAGTCCAGCCAGCACCCGCTTGTCTCACCTGCTGTGGGAAGCTTGTGATCCTGGCCGTGTGGCAGGGGCCGGCCGTCTCACCGTCGGAGCTGTGGGCAGCACCGGTGCCGCACGGCGCGTTTCTCACTGTTAGCATTAAACGTCCAATCCTCTTCTGCGCGACTGGCTAACGAATCACGCGTGTGTGTGTGAACAGTGACGAGAAGTAACCTGGAGCAGGTGCGGTCACGCGTGGCCTCGTGGAAAGTCTGCCTTGAAGAGATGAAATCATTCCCTGTTGTAGTTAGGATATATTGGAAACAACTGCAGCCCTGCACCCGAGCTGCTGCCCTAACACAGTCAATATTTTGGTGCTGTTAGCACAATGAAACGGGGTCAAATAACGCGACTCTTCAGGCTAGCGACATCGTTAACGTGGGACAGGTAGAGGTTGTTAGCACCCAGCATCCTTGGCCTGTTCCCATGGAGGTGACGCCAAGAGCAGCATCCTGGGGTACCCGCAGGAAGCTGTGTCTTTAACAGTTCTCTGACCCTCTCACCTGAGCCTGGACAGCCAGCAGCCAGAAACTCTAACGAGATTATGGTCATGTGAGGAAAAAGAGACACGGATAGAGGAAAGGGAGAGGCGGTGGGGAAGCACATCCTGCAGACGCTGTCACGGCTGCCTAAAAAAAAAAATCAGCAGGGGTTTTAGCTGTGCGTTGGTCCTTAGAAAAGCAAGATTGTTTCAAGTCACAACTTGCTTAAGGTAGCGTGTGTGGCACTGCTGTGCTGCCATGCTGCTGCTTTACACCTTTGTCGTTTCTTCCGTAGAATCGATCTACCGCCGCGGAGCCCGAAGATGGAGGAAGCTGTACCGAGTGAATGGGCACTTGTTTCAGGCCAAGCGCTTTAACAGAGTGAGTACTGTTGCGGAAAATGTTGGGGTTTGGGAGTGTTCTGTGGGAATTGTTCTCTCAGTCTGTGCTTTTGCTGTATCTGGGTGTTGTAAAGGAAAGAAAGGCAAGATGCTTCTTCATGTGGCTTCTCGCTCTGGGCAGTTGTTGAGGTCATAACAGTCAGGAAAACTTGAAGTCTTTGAATCCGGGCTGGAGCTAATAGTGTGTGGTTGGTGGGGATTACTTATTCTTAAAGTCTCTACAAAACCTGGGTGAGTGACTCTTCAAACTGATGTGTAAGTAGACCAGCTTTTCTCCTCTCCCCTCTTTAAATGATTTTGTTTGCCTCTTAGCGTAAGCCTGTCCCTTCAGCACGTTGTTGTTCCTAAAGAGGAGAGCGCTTGGCGTGAGCTTGAACTGTTGGGAATCTGAGCTATTACCTAATCTAATTAAGAAAAAGGTACCTGGTTTAGTGAGCTAAAATACAGCTGCATTAAGAATCTGACTTAATCCACATAAGCAAGTGAATGTAGCTTTAAGGCTGGGACTCCTCCTTCACTTATCCCATTATGCCCAAGTATTGCAGCGTAGGTACAGATGCAGCGTCCGCTTCGGGGGATTCCACGCAACGCTCAGCACAGGGGGGCGAGCGAACTTTCTGATCGGGCAGTACCTTTGGTTTTTTAAACGAAATTAGCTTTTTTTCTACTGCTCTCCACCCCAAAACTGCACTGAAAGAAGGAAAATCCCCATAAAGCCCAGTATCCTTCACTAGATCTGTGAAAAGCACGTGGCACAGCTGAGTTAAGACGTGCATTTGTGTAGGGTGCCAGCTCAATTCTTCTAGTTCGTAGTGTAAAACATACACTTCTTGGTGCTTATTTGCTACACGGGTAAAGGGTATTTCTTTAGAACACACTGACTGCAGGCCTGCCACACTAATGGTACAGGTAATGATGCCATAACTGAAACCAGGCGAAGAGTGAACGTATGCACCCGGGGTTTGAGAGCTCGTCAGCGTGACCACGTGTCAGCAGTCCTAAACAAGACCGCTGTGCCACAACACTCCGTCCAAAGGAAATCGTAATGCCCTTCGGGTTCCTCCTGATCCAGGAGGACAGATGAATGGGATGCAGTTAAGTTTTGTGTCCTCAAACTATCAAAATAAGAGTAGAAATACAGAAAACACTTTTCAAAAATAATCCATTCTCTGATACTTTTTTTTTCCTCCCTTCCCTAATACCTCTAGTGAGGATTTCTCGTGGCTTAATGCTTGTGGGCAGGACAGCGTGTGTGATTCATTACTTGGAGGGTGCGAATAACCGCACTCTAACGTGCAGCTCGCTGGAGGAACAGGCTTTCACTGTTCTGTGGCTCGGCCAGCTGCAGAGTCCTGCCGAAGGCCGCAGTGGGGATGAGCAGCACTTGTCTGCAGCTGGCAGAGGGACAGGCAGTGTCGTAGCCCCTGGCAGTAATTACTGGAGAAAGGTTGCAGAGATAATGAGTAAGTGTTCTGTTGGCACCCCACAGGCTGGCTGGAGGGGTAACTGAGGTGAGGTGACTCCTTGGCTTGTAAGACTCTGGGATGGCTGTTTGGCACTTGGGGTAAAGTGGATAAAACAACCACAGCACACGCAGGCTGGGAAGAGTACTTACAGACCTGCCCTGGTAAAGGCAGCACTGGGGTGTCCGAAACCTGTCCTCTTCCTGATCTCGTTTATTCAGATGCCGTGTTGTCACGGGTATAAAAAACACCAGATGTTTTTGATACTGAATGGTGCAACTGACAGAGCTTTCGCATCCGACTCGGTAGTGTTTTAATGATGTGAAGTTATTACTGATGTTCTACCGCTGTTAAAGTTTACAGGGGCAAAAATATACCAAATTACGTACTAAATACAACCACTCATCTGCAGAAAGGGATCGATAATTGACTTGCTGATATGCTTTCTGGCTTTTAGAGAGCGTATTGTGGCCAGTGCAGCGAAAGGATATGGGGTCTCGGAAGGCAAGGCTACAAGTGTATCAACTGCAAGTTGTTGGTCCATAAACGTTGTCACATACTTGTTCCACTGACCTGCAAAAGGCATATGGTAAGTCTGTGGGAGGCCCAGATGTTTTCGTTGTGGCGCAGTTTGTAGATGCGCATCCCGAGTAACTGAATGTTGGGCATGGTTGTAGATTTGTAACACGTGGTGGTATTTGGGTCTCAGTTTCTGAAACATCTGGGGAGGACAAGCTTTTGGATTGTGAGCAGTAGAGACACAGTGAGAAAAGAGAACTCGTGATCTGATTTCAGTGTGAGCAAGCTTGAGCTCCGCTCCTCCAGCAGCCACACAGTTTTACAGAGGTGAAGAGCTGTCATGGGTAATCACGCCGTTCGTTCCTTTCAGCCCATGGGAGTGTTTTAAGAACTAAAGCACTTGAGTGATTTTTGTGCTGCTGCTCGCACAAAGGCTTGTTCCTTTCCTGTTCGCTCCATCTCCTTTTCTCCAGTCCTGTTCGCATCCTCTCCATTTCCCTCATAAGTTCCAGGGGCAGTGCTAACGTCTTTCCTAGGCTTTAAACAATCTGTAGCCTGAATTGTGCCCTTCCCCATCCTCCTCACAGCGCTGTAACCAGTATCTGTAACCAGTATTGGTTGTGGCAGCACGTCTTGTCTAACTCCAGACTGAGAGCCGTGTTTCTCGTTACCGGTGTCGCACGGGACGTGCCTCGGCATTCCCGAGTTCTTTGCCGGTTTGTTTATGCCGTACCTCCTGGAGTAGGCCTACGTGCCTGCTCCTGGAGTTGTGAGACCAGTGTTCAAACGTGCCGTAAAACCGTTCGGTGTTGCCAGCTCTACCAATCTGTGCGATACCCTTGCATAATGAGTAAGGATTCAGGGCTTTTAAGCAGGAAAGGGGTATGCCAGCGCTCTGAATTGCGTGTGAAGCATTTGCTTTGTTGCAGCTCCACCTGAAACAGACTGAGAAGTCTTAAACAGAATTAAAGTTTGGCCTTCGCAATCACGTGTGCTGATCTTCCTTGCAGAAGACAGCTAACATCTGCTGTAGTTGCAGGGGCAGGTTGACGTAACACTGAGGCTTTTGGCAGGTTTTATAACGCGTTACAAAGCGTTAACATTCAGAAATACTGCCTACAGACTCCGGTCTTCGTTCTGGAAGGTGCAAACGTAAGGTTCTTGTCTGGCGGTTTTGTGGCAAGACCTACTCCCTTAGCAGGGCCTGCGTAACGCAGCGTGTTTTCCCTCTAACGTGTGTTTTCAAGGATTCGGTCATGCCTTCCCAGGAACCTCAGTTAGATGATAAGAACGACGAAGTTGACCTCCCTTCAGAAGAAACCGATGGAAGTGAGTACTTTCTTCTTCAGCTGGAATGCATGTCTTTCCCCATTTGAGGCCCGGGTTCCACTCTTACCTGTTTGCTTCCGGTTTTTTTTGAAGTTCACTTTGGACCAGCTCTGGTTTGGTCCCGTAGGCTGAATGCTCCCTAGGGACTCAGTTACCGTAAATGTCCTTTGAACCATGGCAGCTGCTTTGGTTTCAGCCTCAACTCGTGCTCTGGAACCCGTTCCAGGACGGGACTTTCCACATGGAGCAGGTGGCAACAATAGTTTTGGTTTTTAAAACGAGCAAAAGCCCCCGTGCTTCCGATCCAAACTACGCTGCTGATACCAGCGCACCCCCAGGCTTTAAGTCCTAATTTCTTCACTCGGTGCGATTTGGAGTACTCTGTCCAGGTTAGTGGTTTTGGTGGTTTAAGCTGTCTTAAGGGCCCGTTTATCATACCCATTCTCCAAAGTGACCCTGGCCTTTGAAGATACTGTTAGGAGCTCGAAGGTTTGTCAAGGAATTTCTCAGAGTTGTTGCTGCAGCGCCCTTGGGGTCTGCCGTCCGGGCTACAAGAAGAAAGTGGGAACGTTTCATAACTGTCCCATAGGATTTAAAGCAAACTGTTGCCCCTGAGCTGCTAAATTATCTTTGTTTAGCATTTTAAAATTATTGCTAATGAAGGCCTTAACCACACGACTTGCTTGATTTCTTTTCCAGTTCCCTACATTCCTTCAAATCGGAAACATGACACCATCAAAGATGACTCTGAGGTATGTTTTAAAAGTGTCTTTGTAATTCATATTTGCAGGCTCTTAATTACACTTTTTATGAAATACCTAATGATTTGTCCTATTTTTTCCTGCTACCTTTTAAAAACACCTTCTGCGGTTTCTTTCTCAAAATTGGGAAAATTTTTTTTTTAAAGCAATTTTTCAGATTCCTTCTGTAAACAGCTTTTGTTGGCCCAATCACGATGTCAGAGGTTTTTTTCCCC
Source organism: Rhynochetos jubatus (assembly GCA_027574665.1). Classification (NCBI taxonomy): domain Eukaryota; kingdom Metazoa; phylum Chordata; class Aves; order Eurypygiformes; family Rhynochetidae; genus Rhynochetos; species Rhynochetos jubatus. The sequence goes on from CM050669.1 coordinate 3,991,012, forward strand.
TCCGTTTGTGTTGGAACAAGAGTGATTCAGTAGGGGGTTTGACTTTACTGGTCCTTGGAACAAATGGTGGCTCTGACATTGTCTTGGCTGCTCTCTAATGGATGTACACCCGTTACCACCCTCGGGCTGCCTCTGCAGGCTGTTGGCATGAAAGCTGGGTCAGTCTGATCATACATCAGCTATCCAGCTGAGATGTTTCGTATAAATAACAGCTCATAATTCATCGACCGCCCCTGCGGAAATACACGCCGAATAACATGCACTTAAACTCTGTTCCTCAGCTCTTCTGTCTGACCCAGTCTCTGCATACCAGGAATGTTACTCCCTTAAAGCAGTTTGAAAAATCCAGATAGGCTTTAATTCCAAAGGCCTTCAGACATTGTCTTTAAAAATGCTTCTGGCATGTCTGGAGTAACTAGGGCGCGCTCTGCAGGGCGCTGCCAGGTGGTTTGAAATCCCGTTCTCAACAGCCTGCACCTTTTTCCTCTACCTCCCCTACAATACTTGTCAGCCCCATCACTGCACACTTGAGCAGTTCCTGCTCCTGGGCAAGTAACTGCCTTATTTCCAGTCACGTGTGTTCAGCTTTTATCTCAGCTCACAGATGGAGGAGAGACCAAACCCGTCAAAGGGTTTCAGTTGCTATTGGAGTTGCTGACTTCTGCTCGGGTTAGTGCTTAGGTAGATACCGTTTGTGTTTAACATTTGAGGCTGTTTGCTCAACTGCCCTGAGTGACGCTGCTCTGATTTTCCCACCTTGCTTTTGAGCTTTATGAAAATAATTTAGGGTCGAGAGAGGAAGGGGTGTTCTGGGAGCTTTGTTGGCTAGAATAAGCTCAGAGCAATCTCTTCTAATAGCAGTCAATCCTAGATCAGGATTCTTTATATAAATACTTTCCATAGTTCAGCAGAATGCTGATCTCTCTACGAGCACAGCAGTGGGAGGTCAGGTAAAAATAGGCCACAGAAGTATGTCAGAGCGTTGTATACATTGGTAAAACGTGAAACGTCGAGGTAGATGCTGTGTTTGTCTGGTCCAACTGCTTGATCTTCACACTCGCATGTTCACATTCAAGCAAACAGCCAGGATAAATGTGATCTTTTAAAATAATGAAGTTTAAAATAACATTCTTCTTAGTGGAATACTTCTTGCAGACTCTCACATTTGAGAAATTGGCATCTGCTTTTGTATGTTGCCAGGCACCTATTAGAAACCTTCGTTTTCATTAGAAGGGTAGTGACCTTGAGACAGGCAGCTGTTGCCTAAACTGAAACCAGGACAGGTATATTCATTAGCAAGTGACTGTTTCCTTATCCGTCATCTTTTCGGAGAGCCTTTAATTGTTTGTACTGCACTGTCTGTCAGAATATGAAAGACGCTCTTCACTTAGTGCGAAGGGTAACTCTGCATGGCCTCCGCTTCGAGAATTTGGGTAAAACCTCATTGCCTTGGATTTTCCAGGGAGTATTTAAATGATTTGTTGAACCTACTGCCTTGAAAAACACAGTAACTCTTGGTAGGAGGAAACCCAACACCAACCAAGCGTTTGTAAACAAACGTGCCGGCCAGTCGCTCAGCTCTGTGTGGTAGTGAGAGTGGCAAGCGAATTCTCTCCAGTGGTTGAAGACCCCTTTGCTTTGACAGCCCCCTGTTACGAGCATGTCTTCTCTTTGTTTTTATGCAGGATATCAAACCAGTCATTGACGGGATGGATGGAATTAAGATTTCTCAGGGGCTTGGACTACAGGACTTTGATTTGATCAGAGTTATCGGCCGTGGGAGTTATGCCAAAGTTCTTTTAGTTCGGTTAAAAAAGAATGATCAAATTTATGCCATGAAAGTGGTGAAAAAGGAATTGGTCCATGATGATGAGGTAAAAGCCTGTGTTAACTGCATTCTGTTACCTATTGTAAAAACTGAATGTGCTTTAAGAGGAACACTGTACTGAGAAAGCAGCAAAGGGTTCAGCCCCCTTTCTGTAACAGAGGTTTTACCGACTCTTGACCTCGTGTCACCAGCAGTCTGCACGAAGCACCAAGACTAAATCGGAGAGAAATGTCTCTTATTTTAATAGCGATTAACAGTTATCAATAGTCTTCATAGGATGCTTGTGAAAAACAGCCCAACCTGAATGTGCTAGTCTGTAAGTGATGAGATAAATGGGGTGGAGTTTGGGTGCTTAATTTGGAAAGAAAACAAAGATGTTTTCCAAGCCAAATGAAGGCAGCTGCTAAGTGTTGCCTTCTCTGTTTCAGAGTAGGAGCTTAAACTTCTTAAAGTCACGATTTCAGAGGTTGTGTGCGAGTGGCGCAGTACTCCAGAATATGTTTTTCTGTGGGTTTTAAAAAAAAAAAAAAGATGCTGCTGCCATTTGAGGTCTCGGTGGTTTAACCGTCTGCCGCAGAAATCAGTGCTGCGCTCCTCGAGTATTTTCAAAATCCTGTGAAAAGTTTTTAATGCAGGATCTCAAATGCACAAGTTTGGGGAAAAAGAAAATAACCCCCCACAAGTCTTCATCTTTTTCCTCTGAAGTCACACTTTTGAAAGGTGTAGATTTTATAGCCATTCTGGTTTTTCATGAATGTGATGAACCAGTCACAGCAAGCCAGGAAAGCAGATTGAGCCACCCACCCCGCCATCCGCCTGGATCCTGCAGCGGTGAGCGATGGGCCCGGGGCTGGGGTAACTGGGATGCCTGCGCTCGGGGCACAGCCTGATAAACTGCTGAGAGGCCCGACAGAAGGGTAACCAGTGTCAGGCTTTACTGGGACGCGGCAGGGTGACGCGCTCGTGCGGGAGCGGCAGCGTTCACGTACAGAAAGCCGGACGCTGTTGTGCGTCTGACGGGTGAAATGCTGTGTCATCCCTGTGGGTGGAAGCCCAGACTAATCAGTGAGAGAGGACAGTCTCACCTCGGAGTTCATTTCTTACGTAGCTGGTCTTACGTTAGAAAGTGAATTTTCTGAGCAGAATGTAGATTTTAAGCTGGCGATGTTCTGTTAAATTTATGCTGTCAGGGAGACGGGGTTTCCTGGAAGTCGGATGTTAAAAACCCAGAAGACATTGCTCTCAGTACAATCTGCGTGGGTCGTTTCAGGTTCTCTGGCTGCCATTCCAGAGACTAGGGGTAGGAGAGTTGGAAAGTTCTTTTGAAATACTTTGGTTTGTCACTTATTTCCCGTTTCTTGTGACTGTCGTGTAGTTTATTCACTGTTTCTTTTTTGACCTGGTAGAAGCTAAAGCAAAGCGTTATTGAATGAGCTGTGGGGTTGTTAGTGAGCAGCAGAGGTAGGTGAGAGTCTCCCTTGCAGAGTGGCTGTCCTACGTAATTACGTAGCAGATGGAGCCCATCGGGTTTCTTTCCTGTAAGGTAGGCTGTATAATGGAATTCTGGCAATTGCCAGGAAATTCAGCGAATTCTGTGAATGTGTGAGATGTTGCAAGTACTGGCAGTTTCACCTGGTGTTTCGAGGGTCAAGACAGTTTGTGACGTAGCAGTGTCAGTGTGGTTACGTCAGCCCATGCTTCCCAGGTAAGGGTTGATTCCAGAGAGAAGTGAGGATTGTGTTCTAAATCAGGTTGAATCAAATCAAGTACTTGGGCTGTTACATCTTTCTAAGCCTCATCTTGTGACCAGTAGCGCACTAGTACCCCACTGACCTAGTAGTGCACAGGTACGGTAGCGAGGGGGTTAGCTTAAAGACTTTAAGAGAACGTCAGTCAGTAGAAGGAAGTGGACATGCCTGTTGTTTTATTCAGAACTGGAATTTTGGCTCATGTTTGAACCCAGGTTTAAGCTTCCGGGGTGTTACATCTTCAGGAGTGTCTGAAAAGCGAACAGTTTGGTTTGTTGATGGTGCCGTGTCTTGGTTTCCTTTGAGGCTGTGGTTTCGCTGGCTGGCCGTGACAGGAAGGCCTGGTTTCTCCGTGTCTCTGGGTTCTCTCCAGATTCACAGGCTGGTTTCGTAGATCCGTTGGCTGGGAAGTGGAAGTGTCTGTAGGAAACAATTCCATTCCAGTCTGTTGGCAGGGTGGTCTGTGTATGGCATGAAGAAGGAACATCTGCTGCTAAGCCAGCTGTCCGTAAGGTTTACGTTTTGCCTGGGTACGTGAAGACCGGCAGAACGTTGGGTTACCGTGGGTCTGAATTTTGCAGTCCTGTGCTAGCCTCATTCGAGGCTTGGTGGGTGTCCGTTATACGGCGTTGCGCTGGGCGTTCAGGACTTCTCCCCATGAAGGATTAAGATCAGTTCGTCTGGGATACTTGAAGAAGGATTTTGGTTGGAGAAGCCAATCGGGTTTTGGTAGTTTCACTGAATTCACTTGGAGTTTCAGATGAGCAGTGAACTTCAGTTTATTTGAACCTCTTAAAAACTGGAGATTGCCGTTGCTTGTGTTACCAGCATGAGGCGCTTCAGCAGCCTTGGGATCGTTTATCTGAGGTAACTGAACTTGCTTCGATGACCCAGTAGGAGCTGTGTATCAAATATTGCAGATGTGTGATGTTTGAAAATGGCTTCAGTTTCGTGCAGACCTTTCTACATGGTTAAGAAACTTCTGAATACATAATTGAATTGAAACGCTTTATAACCTCCCCCAATTGTAGGGGGTTTTGTCTCTCTGAAGAACTGTGTAACAATGCCGGTAAATGTAGGGGAGCACAGATGTTCACAATGTCTTTTCTGGGAATACCCACGGTGGTTATGCAGCAGGAGTTCTGATTGTTCGATTACTCTATTTCAGGATATTGATTGGGTACAGACAGAGAAACATGTGTTTGAACAGGCATCCAGTAACCCATTCCTAGTTGGTTTACATTCATGCTTTCAAACAACAAGTCGGTAAGAAAGATCTGCAATTATTTTGTTTTGACAATCTTGATCATTGTGCTAACTGCTTCTCATAAAGCAAACGTGACCGCTGCCATCTCCGCCGGGTTTGGAAGGGAGCATTAGGATTCTCGGGGTTTCAGTACTGCGACAAAGCCAGCGCGAGGAGGGGAGCTCAGCCAGCGCGGTGTGGAGAGCAGGGCACGGTTTTCCAGGTCCGGATCTGGAGGGCGAAGATAGATGGGAACAAGGGAGAGCTGTGCCCCGTCTTCCCGGGCACAGGCTGCGTTGGCCCCAGGAGTAGGGGGGTGGTAGCGGGGTGAAAGAGCTCTGTGAGAGGGGGTTTATAATACCTGATCCGACTGGGGAGAGCTCAATCAGTTCTCCGAGGGCCAAGCTACAGTTCTTCAAAACAGCATGAGAGTTGGGCTGCTCAGCAGTAGGAGTTTTTAATAATAACTAACTTCACGCACACCTAGGTTTTATTTTTGATCTATGCGAGGCCTCTGCGCCCGGAGCACATTGGGATGTATGGGATTCCATTTGAAAAAGTGCTTCATGAACTCTTCGCCACTCTGAAACACTCATATTTTGTCCCTGTGCGCACACCCCGAAGTGGATCGTTTGCTCCTTACTTTGCGATTGGCGTGCCAAGCGCTTGGATGCCCATGCTGATGTCATGGGGAGCCGGGATGTGTGTGGGTCTTGTGGTTTGGGGCTTTTTGCTTTCACCTGTTCACCCTTACCCTTTAATAATGCCTAGTGCCATGTGGTCATTCTCAGAAGGTAAAAGCCATTCCATCGGGCTTACTTGCATGGCATGCAGTGCGGAGTGCCAGCGTTTTCCGGTCATTTGGTCTTAAGAATATTCCCTGTTCGTTACGATGTGCATTGTCCATTTTAAACCTATGAATTTCTTCAGTCCCCAGACTTCCAGCCCCGTAATGGTTTTAGCCGTAGGAAATAGCAGTCCTAGCAGGAAAAACATAGCTGAGATCAAGGAAGTAAAAGCGCTGCGTGAAGTGTTCTGAACGTGGCTGGACTAGGGAGTGTTTTGGAGCAGGGAGAAGGCATGGCCTCCAGAGGTGTCTTAAGGATTTCACCAGAAGAAATTTGTCTTGCAGACCAAAAATGCATCTTTAGAGAACTACAGTTAAACCAGCGTTGGCAAACACCTCACCAGGTACCGAGTAGTACTCGTGAAGTCTCCAGTGCTTGGGCAGGGCGAGGTGTTGAGAAGGAGGTTTCTTACCAACGCTGGGATCAGGAAGGCTGAATTCAGCAACAGAAAGGTGTTTGTGCAGGCCGCTGTGGTAGTTAGGCTGAGCGGCGTAGCTGGGGAGCAGGAACAGCAACGATACGCTCAACGCGTTCAAAGCTTCCTGTATTGCTGTTGGGGGTCCTGTTTTTCCAGGCTCGCTCCTCCCGGCAGTGAATTTCTGTGTCTAACTTGAGCCATTTGCCGTGGATACAGGCATAATGCCACGGATTCACACTTTGGTTATAGCTGTGATGCTATAAAATCACAATTGTGACCTCGTTACAGGCACAAGGAGAAGCTGAAGCTGCTCTGCAGTGACTAAATTCATCAACATCCGATTGTGGTAACTGGCCCAAAGAAAACAAGAAGCGAGAACAGTCTGTGTGTAGGTGTGCTAATGGGGGGCGTTCCAAAGGAACGCGTGCTTTCTCTTAAATAGAAATTTTTAAGATAAGAAATGTGTAGGTAAAGATGCTAATTGGTGCTACATGTAGCTGTTCACATTGTTTCAGATAGCAGTGATGCTCGTTTCATTGTTGCCATAACGCAGGAGCCTCGGGCCTGCCCAGCATTGCTAGACTAGTGACTTCTGAGGATGGCAGCTATCCGAAAGCTCCGGCCTGCAAAACCACTGGTGTCTGAGGAAACCCTTCTAAAACCAGCAAGGACTAGCGGCATTCACCCACTGGTGTGCTTCGTTGTGACCTGACAGACCAGCTCCAGGTTCCGAGTGGTGCCGGGGCGCTGGAAATGCCTGTATAGGCTGGGAAAGTTGGAAGCGGAAAGTACAGGGAACGCTCGCGGAGAACACGCGTGGCGTTGTTACCCGTTTGGTTGTTGATTTCAGTTTAGTTTCGCTTATATATTCTTCTGGGGAGGCCCCTGAAGGGCTTGCAGGCTGCGCTGTCTCCAGTAATTTTCCCTGATTTCCCTTTAAAGCTTTTAACTCTTTAAGCGTTTCACATGCAGAATCCTTTTCCAAGGAGGGGGGAAAAATCGTCTTTAATTGTCACCAATTAGAATGGTCTGGCAGACTGGAGCATGTGTTTCCAAACGGAATGTTTTCCCGTGCGTGGGTATATGGAAAGGAGTTCTTAACTCATGGAAAATGAGGCGTATAAGGAAATAACCGCTTCCTGCGGCAGCCGCAGCCCTCAGAGGAAACCCTCACTCAGCGTGTTTCCATCCTGTAGGTCCCTGGCCTTGGCAGCGTTGCCTGGATCCTGTTTTCCCAAGGATGAAACCTTTCCTGCAACTATCCTAGCAGCCTTCTATGGCCGAGTGCACCTGATTGCCTTCCCCTACTGATCGTTCTCTTGCTAGGTTTGAGAAGACTGGTTAAAAGGCTTGTTCCAGAGGACCTGGAGCCGTGGTGCCCAGCTCTCCCACCGCGTGGCTGTGCTCTGGAGGGAGTGACACAGGTGGCTCCTTTAGGCTTTCCTTCTAGACCTTGTTCTACAGATGAAGGTCTGGCAGAGTCGAGGGAGGGTAGGATTTCACTGTCCGTCCTGCTGGCTCACCAAACTTTGGGTTTCAGCTCTGCTGAATAAGGGTTGTATGTGAAATGAGTCTCACTCCTCAAATTCTTCAGTCTCAGCGTGTGCACGTTACCTGTTTTTTTTGTCTAGGAATGACTGTTTCTTAGCGGGAAGAGTCCGTGATGATCATACAGTCTAACAGAAGTAACTTTGTACGTGCGTAGTGTACACTAATAACATGCCAGATCGTGTGACTGATTGGAAAACCCACTGTCGTACGCTGTTCAGACAGGACTTGGGTTTTAAACGTGAATTTGGGTTACGCTCCCCTAGGCGAGTCTTACCCTGCCTTCAGTAGATCTGTTGGAGCTTTTCGGGCGCTGAGCCAGCACAAACAGCAAGCTTCGTACTTACATACTTAGTGTCACAAATCCTACAAAGCGTACCGGTCTCCAGTATCACCAGATAGCCGTTAATTATTTCTAACGATCGCGTCATTTTTAAGAGACAGTGACCTTTTAGTGGCGGAGCTGGGTCAGAAATACAAAGGAGAACTTTTGGATTTTGGCAGTGCAGAAGCCTTGTTCTCTCAGCGTACATAAACTGCGTTACATCTGCAAAGCTCCTCAGCTGTGGTGCTTCGGCTTGTTAGTCAGGGAGGGTAACAGTTTCATAATTACTGCATCCGGGCAGATCTCTGTCACGTTGCTAACGACTGCCCTTCAATAGGAGAGGTTTGCATTCCGAGTGCTGCGTCTTTTGAAGCGGTTCTTAACCTGAAAACCTGCATTTGAGATGATCAGCATTGTTTCAGGCAGGCTTCTTTCTTTCAGTCCCTCAGCTGCTGTTACTCAGAGCTGTGCACCCACGGAGCAAAGTGTAGCCTGTGGAATTTTGTTCCATAAAAGTCAAAAACCCCCAGCATCATCAAATCCGAAATAGTCACGTGACTGCTGTTACCCTGTCTGGTTTTGGACGAATGACAGTTTACCCTTTCCTGGACCAACTCTCATTCTGCCACGTGTCATTGGCACGCTCTGCTGTTATTTCTAAGTAACCCGCAGGAGTCTGTGTGTCACTGTAGGCTTGGGGGCTTTTCTAGACCTAGCGCTGCGCGAGTACCCCGTCATGCTGGCAAACGCTACTGTCTTCTCCGCTGTTTAAATAGCGCTGCACATCCCGCGTCGCTCCGTAGCCTGTTGCGTGCAGCCGCCTCTCCGGCACGTTGACTCTGGCATTCAAGTGAAGGACGGGACCCCTCGTAATACGGATCCAATAAGTGCTCTCTTTTCTCTTAGTTTCTGTAACTGTAAGGAGTCTAATTCAAGAGTGGAGGTGAAAAGGTCTGAAATTGGAAGGATGATAGCGGGTTTTATTCCGGAGGGTTTCCCGGAATCCGTTAATTGCATTGTTTACTTTCAGATTGTTCCTTGTCATAGAGTATGTGAACGGGGGTGACCTTATGTTCCACATGCAGCGGCAGAGGAAGCTTCCTGAGGAACATGCCAGGTACTGTGCTCGCGCGGTTGCAGGCGTTGGCTTGTGTCAGAGTCCTTCGGGGTCGTACCAAACGCTTTCCAGGCTTCGTGCGTGAACCAGTGAATGCAAAGCGAGTACGAGCGGTTGGTGCTCAAGCTGAGAACGTGCTGCCCTGGGCAGGAATGTTGGGGTGGTTTAACGAAAGCAAACGTTGGATAAGGAGTAACAGTTACTGCTCTTTGCTTCATATCTGGGGAATGCTGCTCTGCTGTGCTGATAGATGTGACTATTCCACTTGGATCGGTCTTGTGTTGCATTAATACAGCATTGGGAGAAGATGAAAAACCTGTTCTGCATGGCTCAGCACCACACAGTGTCGTGACTAACAAGCTGCAAATACACATCTTCTGTGTCGCACTGGGATTTTTCAGAAATCCTACAGCATACAGAACAAATATCTTCTTGTTTAGAACTGAAAAAAGAGTTTTCCGTGTCTGATGTAAGGAATGGTTTTACGGTGTACGGGATCAGCGGCCTTGTGAACAGGTGTCGCTGTGTTGGCATACTGTCGGTAGAGGAAAGCTGACTGGTTTAAGAACAGATTTCTTTAATTGCACCAGCTTTGTACAAGCTTAATGCTGACAGGCATTTTCTCCTTTTCAGGTTTTATGCTGCTGAAATTTGTATTGCTCTGAACTTCCTCCATGAAAGAGGCATCATCTACAGAGATTTGAAACTAGACAATGTCCTCTTAGATGCAGAGGGTCATATCAAATTAACAGACTACGGCATGTGCAAGGTAGGCCTTTTCTTACCTTTCTTCTGTCACTCTGTCGTCGGTGGTGTGCTCCCTCGTTACCCTCTGGGTCAAGGGCTGCAGCCAGTAGGAGAAAGCAGACACTTCATGCTGGCCTGCATGCTCGTGTTGCTGAGCCCAGAACTGGCTGTGGAATGGGAACTTTATGCTGAATGATCAGTGAAGAACAGAACCACGTTTTTCCCTTTGTGTATTTCAAGTTATGTGGGTTATTTTTGGGGACAGAAAAAGTTTGGCCTGTTGGCCAAGGTAACATAATTTCTTTTATCTATTTAAGTTTCCTACGTAACCCAAATGAGAAGATTTCTCTTTAAGACAAGTGTGTTTTTAAGAGAGCCTTGTTCATCTCTCCGTAACTGTGCTCCCGTGAGTACAGATCACGTCCCTCCTTCCCTGGGGCCGGACCGGACAGGTGGTTAACCACCAGGGACTCTCCGGTACTGTGGTTCTTATGCTGCAGTCTTTGGCACGGGGGCAGTTTAGGGGCGCTGTTTCAGAGCACCTGGTGATCCGTACCTGCTGGAAGCCGAGGGAAGCAAGAAGCCTTAGTAGAAAGTACTGGTGGCAGAAGGTACCCACAGAGGTGTTGGAATGCCAGGCAGGACGGTGTCTGTAAGCTGACAGGAAGTGTGCTCTCCCCTTGGAGCTGGTGATCTGACCCCAGGACTTGTTGTTGCCGCACTGTTTGTGGCCAGCCTGTGGGATGAGATCACAGTCCAGTCTGTTTCTCGGTGAGAACAAACTCCTGGAGCCAGATCTGCAGCTGGCATTGCGTTGATTCCTTCCTTCCTAAAAACAGAAGGTTTTTCCTCAACATCTGTTTGAAAAGGACTTCCAGATTGGTTTTGTTCTGAATTTCTTTTAAATGTATCTGTGGATAGTAAGCAAAATGCTGTTTCAAATGCGTTGTGACTCGGTGGTAATCAGTTAATGCCCTGACGATGAGCTGTGAAGTCAGAAGGCAGCGTTCAGCACGATGAGTGCTTGCTTTGTTCTAGCCTTGCCCTTTTTGAAAGGAAGGCCTTTAGGCTCCCTAAGTACCTTGGCTTTATAAGTCTAATTGAGGGAAATTCTGGAAAACGGAGGTCAGGTTGTAATTTATTACTTGATTTATGCATGTAGGAAGGTTTGGGACCTGGTGACACTACAAGCACTTTCTGTGGGACACCAAATTATATTGCACCAGAGATCCTCCGAGGAGAAGAATATGGTAAGCTGTGACTAACCAATGTAATAAATCACAAAGCGAAGTTCTAGCTGTAGGTTGGTTCAGATCCAATTATGTTTAGATTCCCACATTTTTGTGCCATTACATATTGAGAAAATGGAATTAGTAATGTACAGTTTGTTTCCTGAATTAAGGTTATTTTTGTTTTTCTCTTGCAATCGCTTATTTCGGCTTCTTTCAAATCATACATTCCCTGAAAAATAACTATTAAAGGATGCTGGAGCAAACCCAAGTCCACTCCTGGAAGAGCTTCATGTCCCAGCGGCCCTTGCCCTGCAGACAAGGGTATAGACCGCTGTAACGAGACGTTACTGCTCGTGCAGAAGTCAGAGCGGGCTGTTTGACCTGATCCGATCAAGAGGTCGAACGTGTCACTTAGAAGATACTGTAACGTTCAGCACTTTTTAACCAAAAGGCTGGAAATTCTCAGCTTAAATACACGGCATTGGCTTTGCAGCATTGCTGTGGGGCGGGTGCCCGCCAGCTCCCGGAGCTACCTTTGTAATCCCCAGTCAGAAAACTCTCGCAGTGCTGGTGTAAACCCAACTCAGCCCATCAGTCTCCATTTATGGGGGGGAGGAACAACCAAATTCGGGAGTCCTGGCTGAAAACCTGCTCTGCAAATCCTTCCAGGGTTCAGTGTGGACTGGTGGGCGCTCGGTGTGTTGATGTTTGAGATGATGGCAGGAAGGTCTCCGTTTGATATAATCACTGACAATCCAGACATGAACACTGAAGATTACCTCTTCCAAGGTATAGTCCGTCTGATGCTTGTTTCTCCCTGGGGGAAATGATGGGAAGCAGCAGCTCCAGGAGGACAGTTAGGTTTCCCTTTGCCCTTGTTACCCCAGAGCTGCCCGTAGATGTACTGTAGGTAAAGGGCCCCCGTTGTTTCAGTTCCTCATCCCAGGGGTTTATTCTGTTGAGCTCAGATAAAATGGTCAGGAGTTGGGAAGACTTCTTCAGACAATAAAATACTTCTTAAAAATGTCCATAGTTTAGAAATAACAGCCAGAAAGTGTACGGAACAGCGTCTGCTAGGGCGCAGTCCAGAGGCCGGGCATGATGTAGCCACAGACTGTGTGAAGGGAGCAGAGGATCTCTGGCAGAAACGGATCCACCTGGAGTTCTGCTCCAACTTTTTTTCCCGCTTCTGGTGAAATTAGCGTAGCTATTTTTTGACCAGTTGGACCTTTCAGGAATAGTGACGTATGAATTTTTCCGCACCAAAGCGGCGATCCGTGCCACGGCGATCGCAGTGGGGGCTCTGCGACGGTGTGGGGAATCGCCCAGTCCCTGACGTGCAGGGCCGGTCTTTGAGCTGTTGCTGCAGTGAGGTGGTCAGCCTGCCATTGTTGGCTCGGCAAGCCTGATTGATGTCAAATCACTTGCTGCTTAAAATCACACCTGTGCGTACACTGGTGGCGCTGTTGAAGTTTTATTCCCTGTTTAGGCTACAGACAGCGGAAACCTGAAGTTTCTTTTAGGCAACCTTGAAGCGTCAGTGTAGCAGTGCCTGTTTGCTTGTTTTCAGTAATTGCTGTATCTCCCCATTTCCAAATGGGAACGTATTCAAGTAACGTGTGTTTGTACTGAAATCATGGTCAGTGTGGTTTTTAAACCTGTTTTTAAACCTGTAACAGTTATTCTTGAGAAGCCAATCCGGATTCCGAGGTTTCTTTCTGTCAAGGCTTCCCATGTGTTGAAAGGATTTTTAAACAAGGTAAGCAACATTCTCTTATTTTTAGCATCTCAGATCTGGAAGGCAGAGCTTCCTACTGAAAGCGATACAGCTGAGAAGTTAATCTGCATGCTGTTAGGAAAATCTACAAAACCTCGGTATCCTGTATGCTAAAACCCACTTCTCAGTTGCTGATTTACTGAGGGGACTCCACAGCACAGGCTTGATTTAAAAACCTGCACCTCGTGGGAAAAAATAGAACTATAGACTTGTTGGTAAACTCTTTTCTGTAGCACTTACTACTCAGCCAGTTAAGCTGACTGAAATCTGTAGAATCATCGTCACTTCTTAACGGAGAAAAGGATGTGAATTACACCTGACTAAATAAATCTAGATTTATTTTTGTTTTAAGAAGTTGTAAAATACAATTTAAAAATAAAATTTCAAACTAAATTGATATAAAAAACTTCCCAAATCCCTTGACAGCCGTAGTCTGTGAGTGGGCAGCCGTTGGCGCGGTACTGGGGAACGCGGGGGTCACGTACGTGGGCTGCGAGGGGCTCAGTCTGTAACACGAGTTTGTGTCTCCCGCAGGATCCCAAGGAACGGCTCGGTTGTCAGCCGCAGACGGGGTTTTCTGATATCAAGTCCCATACGTTCTTCCGCAGCATAGACTGGGATCTGGTAAAAACAATTCCTTCTGCTACACCTGTTCGGAGGGAGTAGGTTCTGTTGGGCTGTTCGTGGTGTGTCGGTAACCGTCCCATTACAGCCATGAGTAAAAACTGTATCTGCTTCCTCCCGGTGACGTACCGTGATGTACACGTGTAGCAACGTGTAGGCCCGTTCGCAAACATTTCGAGCTCCGTTGGCAAGGGAGCGTGCGCTGCTCAGAGGTTACAGACGAGGCCTGGGAAAGGGCTGCTCCTGGAGGCTTCAACTGAAAACGGTGTTGATTTCTGATAGTATTTGAAGGTTTATATTTAACATGCAACAGCAGGGTAACCAGGATGAGCGAACAGCAAATCCCCTGGTCTAAAGCTTAACGTCAGGCTGTGCGTGACGTGGTCGTATCTTCCAGCAGCGTTGAACCCAACGTCGTGACTGCCCTGTGCCTGTAGTCGAGAGCCATTGTATGTGGATGTTCGTAGGGGATCTTGTAAATGCTTCGTATTCTAATTTTTCCCCTCCCCCATTACACTTTTTCCTTAGCTGGAGAAGAAGCAAGCAACCCCTCCGTTTCAGCCCCAGATCACAGACGATTACGGCTTGGACAACTTTGACACACAGTTCACCAGCGAACCTGTGCAGCTCACCCCGGACGATGAGTACGTGTTTCTTTGTCCCCAAACGCAGTTGCGCGTTAAGAAACGCATGTAAGGGCCGACGTCCGTGGCGGTAGAACCGAGTCAAGTTCCCGTAAATACGATGTTCTTCGTACCCCGCACACCTTGCGTGACATGGCGCGTGTTACGTGTGAGAGGCCGGTGTCCTCCTGAGTTCAGCCTACGGTTTTGATTTGCTGTTGTGTGAGCGCTTGGCGTGGAAAGAGGAGGCGGAAATTTGACTCCTGACCGAGACGGCTTGCGTTTCTGAACTCGGGAGAGACGGTGGAGGCACAGCTCCGAGTAAGCTCGAGAGAGCAGGACAGTATTCTGGAAACTCCTATTTAAATGCGCTGTGGAAAAGCTTTGCAGGAAGGGAAGGTGTGCCTCGGCCAAGGGGTGTGAAGGCTGAGGGGCCGTTGCTGTACAGCACACGGTGGCGTGTAGGAGGACAGGCTGTAGTGCTGGTAGCGAGATGGGAGGTGTAGCGCGGCCAAGCCGTAGAACTGTGCAGTTGTTCTCTCGGGGGTTTTAACATTGGAACTTCCTTTAGAAAAGCAGGAGGCAGGTCTGTGGAGAGGGAAGATGCTGAGAAAGAAGGGTCTTGTTGGCTTTGTTTGCCTGCGTTTAGCCTCGGTTACTCTTTGCGCGACACCAAGGACTTGCAGGGCGTACGCGCGCGTCACGGGCGCTGACGGCGTTGCGCGCACCCTCCGTGGGGAGCCTTTAGAACGTCACATCGCAAAAGAAATGCTCCTTTGCGTACATCAACTTCCAAGCCTTTCCCTGGCTTTCCTGCGCACGCAGTGTGTGTTTGTAAAAGGTGGTAGCTTCGTGCTCGCCCTTTTCGCGGTGTTCGGAACGTCGGCAGCCCTCGCAGACGGCAACGCGCCCGTTTCTTCTTTGGGAGCTGGTGTTCTGAAGCAGCAGTCGGCGTATCCTGCGCGGGGGCCCTGTAAGTTACCCTGACGGGGAGGACAGGACAAACTTAGCATAGAGTCATGGAATGGTTTGGGTTGGAAGGGCCCTTTAAGATCGTCTGGTTCCAAGCCCCCTGCCATGGGATCAGCTCTTTCAAAGTTCCCAGCCAGTTGCTTTGGGAGTGGGATAACGCCCTGCTGTCACGTCTTCCCGTGTTCGGAGGCGTTTGTTTGTTGTGGCCTCTACACGAGGTACACCTTCTGTGAGGGTTTGAGCGGTACAGCAGCAAACCCGGGGTTTGCAATTGCTAAAACCTAAACTGTGCTTTTCTGTGTTTTCCAGGGACATAATAAAGCGAATAGATCAGTCAGAATTTGAAGGATTTGAATATATAAATCCGTTGTTGCTGTCAACAGAAGAAACGGTATGAAGGGGCGACATCTTCGTCGGGGACAGTGTGAACGACCTTTCCATTTATCCTTAACTACAGTATCTGCATGCGAGGCTGGGGAACGGTGAGGTTGTGGACGGAGACCGATGATTTGTAACGGAATTGCTGCTGAAAATCACAGGCGAGAACTAATGACTCGGGTGGGTGTCTTCTGCCCCTCGGCGGCTCCGGAGCTCTGGGCACGGGCACGGCTGGCTTCATCGAAGGGGTTTGCGTTTCGTGCCTGTTTCGTGAAGGATTCAGTGTTCGTTGCACCCCTGGAAAAGGAGACTCTGACCGACGTGGCGACCGCCGGACGTTTGACGCAATGAGCTACCAGTGGAAGAATGTTAGTGTAACATCCTGAGGAATAAAACGCGTTACGGTGGTGGTGAAGCTTCTCTCGATGCCTTCTTTCGCAAGCGGTACCTGTCCGAACATCTCGGATCTCATTAAAAGGAGCTGTGTTTTATTAGCAATCAAAACGTAAATTTGGGTACGAGATGTAAGTGCCTAAAGGGATAAACTGCGTTGGCGGATTATTACGTATTTGGAACGTTCCTAACCCTGGTAAGTTCTGCTTGTCAGTGTCGAGTAACCGTTTGCACGGGGACCGTGCGGTTCGCAGCTGCAGCCTGACGGTCGTTTGCGTCTTGATGGGATTGGAAGCGCAGTGACTCGGCGAGTTGAATTCCCAGTTAGATTCCACAGCCTCCAGATGGGTTGCTTCACACTCCAAATTGACCCAAATGTACAGATTGAAGAGACTCGGTTTGCGCACAAAGGGGTTCCGAAACCCCTTCAGCGGTGCCTGCCCCCCCCGCAGCGATGCGCTGTGCGTTTGTCCTTCGGCAGGGGTTGCTCTCAGCCGCGCAGGTGTCCGGACGCAGAGCAGAGGCGTAGCAGAGCGCAGCCGTAGAGCGAATGCAGCGTAACCGTAACGCGACGTACGCTTCCCTGATAAAGCACACCTCCTGCTTACGATGGACTGCCCGCCTGCTGCTCGGCGTGCTGGTACCTAATCCGTCGCGTAAGAGAATGGATGTTTGGGCAAAGTGATTTGCATCCGAGTAGTCAATTTTTTTAATGCGAGAAAAGTGAGTATCTAAGAAATTGGATAAAGCAGAAGGTGAGCATCAGACCCCTCCTCATGGAAGCTGGGGGTGTCGGGGGGCAGGGAAAAGGTTTATTGCGTCAGAAAGGTGAGGGATTCATCAGCTTGGGGAAGCTCCCGGTGCTGCCTTTGGGCCCATCGGGGCTGTATCAGAACCTCCGGGCGCTTGCGCCGATGCCCCGTCTCCGCTCGGACCGCGGCAGAGGCAGCGTTCCCTACGGCCGGGTTCTGGGTTGAGTGCTGTGTGGGGTGGTAGGGAGAGGGCAACCAGTCCCGTGGGAAGGGAAGAGAGAAGCCCCGTGCCCTGGCAGCTCCCCTGGGCTGGTGTAAGCGGCAGGGCACGCTGCACGGCTCTCCCCAGGGATTCACGTGTGGTTCTCTCAGGGTACAGCGTCGCATTCGGTGCTGACCGGGACATCCTTCGGATTCCCCTCCAAGTCACGCGGTGCTAGGACGAGACTGCCAAAACCTGCTCAAGGGCCTCTGAACATTTGGTCCCCGCCTCGGCCGGCCGCGCAGCCCTGGGGGACTCCGGCCAGGTCGCGGTTGTGGGTTTCTCTCGCTGGGCTGTAGCTGTTCCCACGTGTTTTCATCAGCACCAAACCGTTTAACCCCCATCTGCCTCCCAGGCCTGGACGTTGGCCGCTTCCCTGTCCGCTCAAGGAAACGTTCACCTTCCCCGTGTCGCCTGACGGGTTTGAATTACTCTTGGTTTTTACCTTCTCCCTGGCAGTTACTGATTTACCCTGAATAATTCTTCTTCCGGTGCCGCTGCCCTGGGAACAGAGCTGAGCCGGGGTGACCCCAGTGCCTGCGGGCAGCTCGCGAGCGGGACGGCGGCAGACAAAGCCGGCCCCGGGCGCAGTGCGTAGAGCGCAGACATCAGAAGTGTGGGCTGAGGGCTTTCTAACCCCTTTTTTTTTATGGTTTTGGAACCTTTTGGGAGGGAGGGGAGGAAGACCAGACAGACTCATTTGCTAAACAAACATAAAGACTCTGTTTGTAAATTCCCAGGCATTGACAGTGTTGCCAGCAGGATCCGAGTTGGGCTGCTCGTGTGCAAGTGTTTGGATAACGTTCTGTTCATGATGAAGGGGAAATTTTTTATATAAAGTACTTGTTTTATAAATAAAAGAAAATGAAGGATGTAATTAAATGTGTGGTTTGGGGGAAAAAAATCCTAATATATTACAAATGGAGCTGGTAACGATATATAGTTGTCTTATTTGAAATAGTAAATGAGAATTCTAGCTAATTTAATGATTGTAAACCAGTACATATGTTCTTGTAGTTTTGTATAATGAATTAGTCGGGACCTTCGCTGACCAGTTTTAATTGTGCAGAGGACGGCATACTAACCCCTAACGCCCGAGATCGTTTCTATTCTTGCACATCTATTAAAGACTTTAATGCACAACTTCAGACTGTTACTGTTCGGGCCTGAGCCGCGGCCCAGCCGCTCTGCGCAGAGCCCCGGGGGCCTCGGCCTGGGCTGGGACAGCGTGTCGTCGCTCCAGGCCCTCGGATGCCGCCTGCGCTGTGCGGGCCAGGGCGAGGTCGGCCGCGGTGGGACCCACTGGGGTACTCGTTACGCTGTGTCGGTTGCTGCCCGCGCAAGGGCTGGAACCGGCACGTTCCTGCAGCCCGTTACAAGCAGACGGGAAGCGTGAGGCCGTGACCCCGTTCTGGCAAGGGCCGGCTGGACTCGGGGGGAGCACACAGCCCCCTCCGCGTCCCCCCAGCCCTTCCCTGGCTCCTTACTAAACTGTCGCCAAGCGTCACCACTTGTCCTCCAGGGCAAAGGTGGCTTTTGTCACGTAGAGGCTCTGTACCTGCTGCCGCTGGGTGGGCGAAGCAGTGGGTAGGGCTTCCGGGACCCCCCGCGCCCAGCCCTCGCTGTCCTGCTGCAGCAGTGATGGGGAAGGGTCGGAGCGGATGCGGTCAGCCAAAACAGCTGCCTTTTGTCCTGAACCTGCTCCTGGAGCCCAGGCACGCGGGTGCGGACCTAGAACCCCAAAACCGAGGTTAGGGCTGTAGCTGTGTTCTTCAGGAGGGTAAACCACCCCCCTGCGCCCCCTTGGTCTGGGCTGGGGTTCATCGTAACACAGAACTACTCCTGGGATCAGCTACAGTCACACAGGGCCTTACCTGGCATTGGTAATGATTTCAGTACCTAAGCTCGGATGACCTTTTAATTAACCGATCCGATTTTCACAGCGGGCCTAGGCAAAGAGGCCGGTAAGCGTGCCCTCTCCTTCAGCCGCTTCCTTCTGCACGCAACGACCGAGAACAGCCCAGGTGCGTCACGCAGAACGGGTTTACAGGAACACGTGTTCCCGGAAGCTCCCGACTGCAAGAGAGCGAGTGGTTCCCGCGGGGATCTCTGGACAGCCCGCAGCACCACCTCCAGAACCGGCGCTACTTCCCCCACCTCGGAGGATTTCAAGCCAACGGACCCCAAACAGCAGGTGGCCCTTGGCGCAGTAACTGCTGCGTGACGTGCGATCCTTCAGCAAGTCTAGACAAGGCTGTGCCTCCCGACACGTTTTCCTCGGGGAAAGGTTCATCCTCGTCCGTGTTCCTCTGCTCTTCTGGATCTACCACGTGATGTCATCGGCGCTTTCGGACAAGCATCGGGCAAGGTGGCCGTCGATGTCCAGCTGTGAGAGTCTGCAATGACAGAGAAGTCGCTCAGGAGACACAGAGCCAAACCCCAATCCGCCCCCGCTCGCTGCCCCCACGCTGGCACAAGGGTTCTGGTACCGGTGGGTACGGGGTTCCTACGCACAGCAGCACTGCGTCTGCCACACGCCTGGACCTGCTGCTGGACAGCTGTAACATCAGTTACGAGGATGTCCTGGATCTGCTTTTCATGGAATGCCGTGTGCCGAGGGTGTGTTTTTACATCCACGAGACACAAATGCTGATTTTAAGTACCCAGTTCCGTGTGATTCTCTGCTCCTGGTGCTCTCAACATCAGCTGTCGGGGAAGGCTGTCATCTAGGACAACTCAGACATCTATCGTCCAGGACAGAAAGCCACTGCCTTATTTCACAGCCGGCTGGAGGATACAGGAAGCGAGACTGCCGACAGGAAGGGTGCTTCGCCTGCCTGCTCTCCGCCTCCCGTTTTGGAGGGCTGTTCATGGGACTGTGACCTGCCCTTCCCCACTGCCCACGATACGGTCGCTTTCGGTGAAGGGGTTTCTATAAAAACTGAAGCTAGTCCTCCGCGGCACGGCGCTACCCAGCAGCACGGTGCTACCCAGCGGCACAGAGACCTGAGCGACGCTTGGCCGCTCTGACGCAGCGACGGTTTTGTAAACGCGAACGAAGCCAGCCTTCGTCTCCTGTTCGTCTACTCCCTGTACACCTACTCCTAGACGTGTTCCCGCGTTTTCTCTTGGCGCTCCCCTGCGCAGCGCTATCAAGGGTTCGAGCTCGGCCTGCTCAGAGCTCGGCCTGCTCGCGGAAGCAGTAAACCCAGCGATCACGGCCCTCTAAGCCGTGTTACACGTGGGCAGTTCTGACATGAAGCAGCACTACTTTCTGTGTTTTCCTTACCTTTCATCCAGAGGATGCAGCGAGAACCGCTGTGGGGTTCGTGTACTGCGAAGTTAGTGTAAAAAACCCAAACTTACGTTCCACTGAAGCGAGTCAGGCACATGGGACAGCTGGCAAGAGTGGACGAGCCTTCACTCGGATCTTCAGTCTTGCAGCTTTCTGTTCCGGAAACACTCTCAAGAGGCGGCTTCTCTCCCGCGGGCACATGCCTGCCCTCCCCCGACGAAATGCTCCCCTGATGTGTTTGTATTCGAAGCTCTTCCCAACCCTTTTCTTCTGTGCTTCCCCGGCGGCCCTGCGCAGGCCCTCTGCAGCCCTGCTGAAAGCCAAAAGCTCTGGCGGAGCTTTGCGGCGATGCCAAGGGGTGTGCGGAACCGTGCTGAGCGACTTGACGTGATTCAGGACTTGCATCCAGTCCCGAACCACCTTCCGTGTCCTCCCCAGCCACGTTTTTGGCTGTATCGGCAACAGGTACGCAGCGTGTTTCCTCAGCTGGAGAAGGGACGCTTTGCAGTTCATCCGCGTGGCCCCGTCCCGCACGTGAGCGGTCGGTCTGGCTCCGTGTCAGCCGATGGGAGCTCGGATCCTCTGCCTGGAGACGTTCTGTGCGGAAAGATGGGAATGATACCCACTGAAAGTCCTTCGTTCCCACGGTGAAGACTTCTTGTTTTCGTGGATCCTGTTCCTCAGCACTCTGCGACACACACACACACACAGAGTCCAAACGTGCAGGTCAGTCGATACGTAAACCCAAGGCTGAGCGGATTACAGACACCGCGCAGGCTACCCTCTACTGAACAGAGCGTTTTATTTACAGCCGGCGCTCGGACAGCAGTCGGGAACTTCCTGGAGTTTCTCAATTGCTACAACAGGCCTACGGATGAGAAACCCAAACTGCTGCTGTTTGGGGGGCAAAGAATCGACTCCAGGACCGTGCGTTTTGTGTTACGATACTGCCCAACGCTACGGAGGCACCGTAACGCCTGCTCCTGTGTAACTCGCCTGCTGTGGTGAGCCCTTCCCAGCTTCGCTCCGTTAGGGAGATGCCCGCAGGTACCTCTGCAGCAAAGGGCTGGAAAGAACCTGCCGCGCTGCAAACGCCCACCCCAACCTGCCCCGCAGCGCCGGGTCACCACGCCGCGTGGAGACCCAGGAGCTGACGACCCACGCTGGAAAGCCGTTTCAGATGGTTCCCCCGTAACGGTTCGGACCGGCAGGAGTACGCAGTGCAGCCGCGAGGACGCAGCGCCCCACCTTTCCCGGGAGCTCGGGGAAGCTGGGCACTGTTTGCCACCGCCTGCGCCAGAATCCCTGGCCGATGCCCTTCAGTACCAACATCCAGGGCTTGTCACACTCGTTCCAGTCGTCTTTTTCAAACCAGGAGCATCCGCCAGCCAACGTCCTGTGAAGAGAGAAACAGCGCGACGGGTGGAGGACGGGAGCGGGAAGGCCCCTGCCCTGCTGTTCGCCTGCCTCGTTAGCCTGGTTTGCTGATGTCGCCGAAGCGCAGCCAGCCCTGGCCGAGTCGGCAGAGCAGAAGCGTTAGAATGAGGCTGACAGCGCGCTGACCTCTCGCGGAAGGCCCGGCACAGCACGCTCGCAGGCCCGCGACAGCTCTGTCGCGACAGAGCGCCAAAAGCATGGGCAGCGGGCGCGAGGAAGGCAGCCGACTGGCAGGAGGGCGGCTGCCCCCCGGCCCGCACTCACCGTCGGGCGGGCTCCCGGCCGGGGCTGGGCTCCCGGTTCCCGGCTGCCGCCTTCCTGGGCTTCAGGCGCAGCTTGCCGGCCGCTTCCTCCGACATGGCCGCGGCGCGGGCTCTGCTGCCGCCCCGCCTCGGGGCCCCGCCTCCCCTCACGGCGCAGTCGCCCGCGGGCGGGGCCGACCCCCGGCTCTTCCCTTGCTCCGCCCGCCGGGGCACGGGCTCTGGGCGGGCCGACCGCGGACACGCCGGCTCCCGCTCCGCCCCGGAGCCGCCCCCGGAGCCGCCCTGCCTGAGGGGAATCCCGCCCTTCCCTCGGTAAACCCGCCTTGTCCTTCCCTCGGTAAACCCGCCTTGCCCTTCCCTCGTTCGGTGCGGCCCGCGGCCCCTCAGCTGCGCCGGCAGCCGGCCTGTCCGTGCGGCTTGGCCTGTCCCTGCGGCCTGGCCTGTCCGTGCGGCCTGTCCGTGCGGCCTGCCCTGCCTGTGCGGCCTGGCCAGCCCTGCCCATGCGGCCTGGCCTGTCCGTGCGGCCTGTGTGGCCTGCCCTGTCTGTGCGGCCTGTCCGTGCGGCCTGGCCTGCCCTGCCCATGCGGCCTGTCCTGTCCGTGCAGCCCATCCTGCCCGTGCAGCCTGTCCGTGCGGCCTGCCCTGTCCGTGCGGCCTGTCCGTGGTTGTAGCGTGTGGTGCTGGCGGAGGTTGGGAGCGGCCGTACCCCGTCGTCATGGTTCTTGGCCATCCTGGGGCTGACGGTGCCCCTCCCAGATGGGGTGGGGGAGCCCTGGGACAGGGTTCCCCAAGACGCGGTAGATGCCCCATCCGTGGGAGTGCTCACGGCCCCCTCCAGCCTGAACCATTCCTGGGTTCAACACTTCACAGGCCGTATGAGGTTGATTGTACAGACACCAAAAATCCTGTTGACAGCCGGCACGGCTCCTGAGAGCCAAGGTGTTACTGGTGAGAGACGAACCCACGTTCCTCTCCCAGGGCAGGGAGCGACAGGACAAGGGGTGACGGGTTTGAGCGGAAAGAGGGAGATTGAGATGGGACATCAGGAAGGAATTCTTCCCAGAGAGGGTGGGGAGCACTGGGACAGGTTGCCCAGAGAAGCTGTGGATGCCCCATCCGTGGGAGTGCCCAAGGCCAGGCTGGATGAGGCTGGGAGCAACCTGGGCTAGTGGAAGGTGTCCCTGCCCATGGCAGGGGGTGGCACTGGGGGGCTCTGAGGTCCCTCCAAGCCGAACCGTTCCATGATTCTTTGTGTAACTGAAGCTCTGAATGTCCCGTGGACTGCTCGATCCTCGGATCCCCCTCTTCAGACCACCAAGGAGGTGTCAGTGTTACGGGCTGAAGGTGCTTCAGTCCGAGCGCAGGCAGAGGTCCGGCGAGGCCAGCGTGCAGCTTTCCCGTTAACCGAGCTGCTTTGTGCTTCTCTGAGTCCGTGTCTGTAATGAGATAACGTCTGTTACTACGTGTAGTAACTAATTTCACAACATTAAAAGGGCGTTAATGGGTTTCCTCTTTGTGTAGGAGCGGGGATAAAAATCTTAGGAGTGTAAGGTGTTTGGTTCCTAATGGGAACGGGGGAAGTTTCCGTAAGAGCCCAGCTGAAAGCCAGTCACCGGGAGCAGCCAGCCCGGAGCGCAGCGTTCCTTCTGCGCGGTGGCAGACTAGAATGAGAACCGAGTTCTGGAGGGCAGAGATGCGGAAGGAAAAGCCGATCGCTGCCACGCAGACTAACACGTTCCCGTATCGGTATTTGTTACAGCGACTGCAGAGCCCAGGGAAGAGCAGGGCAGTTGCGGTGTTGTGCCGCTCGTTTCTGTTGCCGTTTGGAAGCTGCTTCCCAGAGAGATGAAATGAGGTTTCAGGGAACAGGCCCTCCCACCCTCCTCGCTGAGGGAGGCGTTCTCCCAGCAGCTCCAGGCGGAACAAGGTAAGCTGAACGAAGGCACGGGGTGAGTTTGGAGGAGCGGGTGTCGGGCCTGCTGCGGAAGGAGACGGCGGTGGGAGCAGACACGGAGCAAAGGACAGCAGGAGGAGGTGTGAAAGTGCAGATTGAAAGGGGGGCCCAGCCACGTTAGCTGTTGGCAGTGAGATGGCAGAGGAGGGTAGGGATTTGATTTCACACCTGCTGACCCAAACTGAAGGCGAACCACAGAGTGTTTCGCTGTGGTGTTTTCACTTGCCGGCCTCGGTGCCGGCTGTAAGACACCACACTGACTGTCGCCACTTGGCGGCAGCAAATAATATGAAAACCGTGCTGTAAAACAACCCGAGGGGTAGTGAAAGCTCCGATTGGGCCGTCTGCAGGCCTCTAGTATTTCTAGGTGTATCAGTGTTACTGATTGTTCGCGCCACAGGGTTTCGTGCTGTATTGCTGGTGTGTCTCACGACCCTTGGATGCTGCTCTGACACTCCTCTGCTCCCAAACAAGCGTTCCACCGACAGAGTGGTTTTGTTAGGCAGGCCCCCCATGGGAAGCGTGGCCTGTTCTCCCTGCCGGAGGCGGTGATGTGTGGTCCTGTTGGTACTGCGCGTTGGCAGAAGCTGTATTACGGGTGGGCACAGAAATGGTTATTGCGTGACAAGGGTCACAGATGAAAGACTGGTAAAAGAATAGTGAAAATTGTTACTGCAGCTCGTGATTGCAAAGGGCAAAAGGGGAAAAAACCTTGCCTCTGTAGCACCTACAGCTCACGGGTGTTCTGGTGTGTTTGGGTTTATCTGAAAACTGTACGCTGTGAGATTTTCTCTCGCTGCCAGCTGTGTAACGCATGCCCCCTGTAACCCAGGAGAGCAGGCCTGTCAGTGAACGTCTTCATTCTTGCTCTGCCCGAGTCTGTAACTACCTGGAGGTTTGAAACTGCATTCCAGAAATCCTGGTCCATTGTGTGTACTCAGCGCTTTCCCTCTTCCCAGAATTAATAACGTACTTACAGCGTGAAGTGTACAACAGGACCCGTTCTTGGTTCTGCCACACCACACAAGGTCATACCTACTGTTCCCTCCGTGGACATGGAAATTCTGATACTTCTTCCTCGACTTTGGGTCTGGCATAATTTAATAATTAGAATGTTGTGTGATCTTAGGAGAAGGTTGGCACAGAAGCGTGAAGAGTAGCCTTTATCGTCATCAGCCCTGGCTGGATGTGAGCCAGCGGCCAAGGGGTTTGAGCTGGGGAAGCTAGAACGCTTCTACAGATTCCCTTCAGGGGTGTCGGTGCGAATGGCGTGCCAGCGCGTGCGCTTATCTGCTCCCTGTAGGGTCTCAGCGAGCTGCACACGCTTAATCTTTACTTACGTGGTCCCTGATTCCAGCGGTAAAGTGGGCCTCAGTTTTACCTTTTGCTCTCAGGAAGAAGGGGCTATCATAACAAATCCTAAGCCTTTCGCAGTTCCGCCGTCACTGACGCCTACAAACTGCCTGCCAAACCAACCAAGTGATCTTCTCCTGGGCTGAGCGAGAGAGGAGAGTGGAAAACGCAGGTGCCAGCATTTGCTGGGGAAGAACTGGTACATTATCAACTAATCCGCCTTCTGCTATTTCTGATTTCCTACCCAACAGCTGCAGCACTGAATGAGAGCCGCTGCATTTGGGAAGAATTAGAAAGCCTGGTAACGCAGGGTCTCTGTTACAGATACAACAGCTCACAGACAGGGAGGAGATTTTTGCTGCCGGTGTAGAATTTGGAGTGCCAGGCATTTTATAGCCTGGAAAAATTGTAATTTTCAGCTGTTGTTCTGGAGTAATCAATGAAGAAGAGATTCCGTCCTTGCTGCGAGGTCCCTTTCAGAGCCCGATGTAACTGCACGCCTGAGCCATCAGGTTTTGAATGCAGTTCTCTGCGGCTGCAGCGCGTGCGGTTTTTATTAAGACCTTTTTCTTTAATGGCGACTGATGCTCTTGGACAGTTTTAGTCCTTCCCAACTATCTTTGGTTCCGTCGTCTGTAGCGATAGCTCCTGTATCAGGTAAAAAAGTGCAGAATAAATTGTGCCTGGCCAGAGAATGGCAACGTAATTATGTTTTAATGATTTTACCTCACCGGTGCTTGGCTTCGGAGTATATGTTGGTAATTTTTTGTCCTTGTCAAATAGTCTGTGGCTTCGCTCAAGGACCAGCGCGTCCGTTTTGCTAAACGTCATAAAGGAAGGTGTCTCCAGAGGAAGCAGAGGGGATGGATGTGTAGTAGAGCGCCAGTGAAAGCCTCTGCGGCGAATGGGCTTTGCGGTGTATCCCCTCTGCGGCTTAGTGGCAGCCAGTGAAGCCCTGGAAGGAGTAACCCGGCCGTACCGGCTCCCTCGGCGTGGTGCTAATCACGGCCTGCGGTGAAATGGGGAATCCGACCATTTTCATCGGCACCGCGCGTTACAGTTCAGGCCACGGAATTACGGAAGCTGTGTAAGGGTTCCCACGGCGCAGTCAGGAGAACGACGGCGTGCAGTTCCTGTTTGAGAAGTGCAGGGTCCTTGCTGCTTCCAGTCACCGAGCGGAGACAGTTCTGCAGCCTCTCCCTAATTTTGGTTGTAGCTGACATAGTCTCTTCAGCGGAAAGTCATTGCCTTGGAAACCTGCTTCCTCTGGTAGCTCACCCCAGCCTGAACTGGCCAACGTGCGGAGCCCAGCACTCAACTCACCCTCCATTCAGCCCTCCCTTTTCAAGCACGAGGACAGGCCAGCACCCGTGCGGCCGTGTGTAGAGAACGAAGCCGTGTGACATTAATGCGCCGAGATGGGAAGGCCCAAAAGGAGGACTTGGGAGACTGGCGTGGCATTTGTGGGTACCAGGTTGCCAAGGAGGCATATTGTATTGAAACTGTTGCCTGGGAAACATTTAAAAATACACTGAATGGAAAAACATATGTGATGTGCCCACAAGTGCTGTGTGAATGAAATGCCGTGGCTGGTGATGGCACCAGGAGGCTGTTACTATTGCATGTGAGGATGGTTGGGGGACTTTCTTCGGTAGGTTTATTTGCTTCCCGTACCCTGTTTGTAGGAGGTGCGCCACAGGAGTATTGTTTGGCTCTTGGCCGATGGATTAAAGGGAATACAGAGAAAACGCTCATGCAGGCAGCAGCTGGCGATGGTAAGAGTAATTTGGCTTCGTTTAGGCAACCTCAACCCAATTGACAAGGAGCCTGTACAATTGCCCCGCAGAACTAACAGCAGCGCTGCCCAAACCCCGGCGGGCGCATCGAGCTGAATGGTTCTCTGAACGTCACCACTTCACCCTGTGCTCGGGTTGTGTTTGGAGGCTCTGACGCCATGACAGTAGGACTTATCTGTGAACGTGACACCAAACGCCGAGTCTGTGATCCGAGCAGTTGGACTGCGTGGTCCCGCTGGCCTCAGTTTTTGTCTGGGGCGTTTAAGCAGATAGAGATGGAGAAATTTTCAGGAGATGGTCCAACTGCTCTAATCCTCCCTCGGGTCAGACACCATTACCAAGAGATGGTACTGGCCAAAAGAATGACCAGGGAAAGGACCAGTGTCACTGGAACGAAACCAAACAGTTGTATCCACTTGTGTTTCACAGAGAGAAAACCTGCCTCCTCCGCAGCCAAGAAACAAGGGCGCTGGCACCCGTAATCTGTGAGGTCCGAACCTTGTGCCCAGAGGTTCACCTGCTGGTGGCTTCCAGATACTCCTTCACCGAGGGTGAGTGGCAGGTGTGAGACGTCAGGATTATAATCTCCCTGCCTAATCCTCTTTGGAGATTTAGAAACAAACACCTTCCTCTTGGTTTGCTCGAGGCGGAAGGAGCCTGTTTGGGAGCCAGCAGATTTAGCTTGGTCTGGCCTTGGTGTGGTACCTCTGTACCACGGAGGCAGTAAGTCCGTTGGAAGAGAGAAGCAGTTGAGGGGTTCCCTGGGCTCAGAAGGAAGGTCAGAGGCCTTCTTGTTGGTAGCAGCTCTGCGGGGGTGAGTCTCCTTACGGGAGGAAGGCCCCGGGGGCTTGGCTTCCTGACGATGCTGCCCGTTTAAGCTGCGAAGCTGCTGTTTATCTGGGGACGCACGTGCTTTTCCCCGGGGAGGAAGCGTTGTGGCTGGCAGAGACTCTGCTGACTTTGCCGTCGTTTCGGCTAGCGCGGGGATGCTTTTTGGCTGTGTCTTGGGCACAATCTGCTGAAGGGTTTGAGGTCATCCAAGGACCGCGTTGGAAAACGGTGAATCGGATGAGGTCGTCTGCGCGTCAGTCAAGCCCTGGTGTCGCTCACCGTTTTTCTGACCCCGTGTGCGTTTGGTTAAATCAAGTCCTGATGTTTCTAGGCCCCGGGGTTAGTGTGAGAGAGGCGGCGAGAATCTGCCTTTCATCCTCCTCTCACCATTTTGCAATGTGGCTGGAAACTGTTGGAGAGAATGTCTCAGATCTCAAACAAAGAGGGGGTTGGGTGGCATGAAACCGCGGGTTCTGTGGCCCAGCCCAGGATTCTGCTGAGGGACTTGGATCATCTCCCCATACTTGAAAGGATTTTGGCTCTGGATTTAGGATCAGATATGGCCTGAGGTTTCCATCTTGCTTTCTTGGTGGCTTTCTGTGGGTTTCTGTTTTAAGTGTGTCTCACAGTGTTATGGCCTGCAGCAGCGTGAGTTCCTCCCGTTTGCTGTGTGCCATTTCTTCGTTAGAAATCAACGTGCTGAAGGGCTCCACCAACCCCCAAATCTATAAATACTGGCTGTTGTAGTTAGAAGAGCTCACATGTCTTGTTTATGGGCATGAAACCACACCACAGTGGGGCAAAATTGCAGCAGTAGTTAATGTGGTGTGATGGTATCCTAACCAGAGCGGTGGGTAAAGTCAACCTAAAATAGAATGCTCTTCAACAGGCCAGTGTTTATTTATTGCGCCGCCGCGTGTGGAGAGTGGATTGAGTTCGTTCTGCAGTTTTTTGCAATTAAACACCACAAGAGTAGCAAGTCTGGAGCATAATCCAAGCAGTCCGCTTCTGTATCTCCGTTCCAGAACCAGCTCCAGCTGTAGTCACAACTGCCGCCCTCACTCTCCCACCTGGGAGAGGGAAACGTTACGCTTGCTGCCCGGGATGGTTTCCGGGAATGTCTGAGCTCAGAAGCGTATGTGTGAGGACACGCCAGTACTACAGGAGTACACATGAACCCGGCTGCAGGGACAGCGGGCATTCCAAAGGCGTGCCGAGGGGAGCGCGGCACTGCCCCAGCGTCGCTCCCTCCGCAGCTTTCCCGCCTGGAACGCCCATGGTGCCGGGTACCTCCGCCCCAGGCCGAAGCTGTTCGGGTTAGGGTACGGGTGAACCCTCACTGCTCAGCCGTCTTTGTCAGACGGTTTCATCCAGGCTCCTGCCCGCCTGTGCTCTTGCTGGAAGTCGTCTGCTGTGCGGAACTAGAAGCGTTTTCTGCATCCCTCCTGCTCCTACTGCTTTCAGGGACCCTGTGTTCTCAATTCCTGTGCTGCATGAAACATGGCCGCGTCATGCTGCGTGGTCTGGAGCAATCAATACTCAGTAAGCTGCTGGTGTTTGAATTGGCTTGGGTTTGGAAGGCTGAAAGGGGCTGAACGGTGTCTGTCACGGAACAGGACGCTGAAGGAGTGTATATCTTTGTGGAGGTGCAGCTGAAAATGCCACCTGTGCTGGGATTGATGCACACGGTACTTGTGCCTCCGCTTCCTATCGTGCTGATTCACGCTTCTGTTTCTAGGTATCTGATTCTCGGAGGCCGTGTTAAACCAGTGTCTTGCGTTGTTTACTCGGGCCTGATAGACAGCGCCTTGATTTGCCTCACACGGTACATCTCAAACTTATCACCCTGCGTGAATAAAAACCCGGCCCCACACAGTCCCTGACCCAGAGCACGTGATGCATTTCAGGAGAGCCGGAAAGGAGAATCGTGTCATCACCTGAGGGGAAGCAAAAATCAGAAAGAAACAAGGAGGGGAAATTTTGGTGCTTATTTTTAGACTCTGTGGGTGAGTATTATTTTCAGCTTTGTCTGTATTAATTTCTGCAGAACACAGTGTGATTAGGCTATCTACGAAGACAGTGTCGTCACTTCTCGCTAAGTAATCGCTCACTAGCGATCCCTGCGGACTCAAAATACCCGTTTGTACCAGGATAAGGTGGCGAAGACCCGACTACCGACGGCGAGATATGCCTGAGACAGCTGTCAGCTAGCTGTTGAGAAACAAACCTTCCCCGTGTCCTTACGCTTAATGGGCTCAGGAAAACACACCCGTGGCAGTGGGTCAGCCCTCCAGGTGGCCGAGGACTCTGGTGTTGGGGCGAGTCAGTTTGAAGCTGCCTTCCCACGCCTGTACGTGGAGCTGTTCTCGCGCGTGGGGCTGCTTAGCGTCAGCGTCTCGGCTGTTTGGCACAGGACTGCACACTCGCAGGTCCCACTGAAGAACGTGCTGCTTGTTAATCGGCGCTTTATTGTCTCGCTGCGCTTAAAATAAGCGTTTTGTCACATTCAAGGGGAAGAAACTTTTCGGGTTTGCATTCTGGCACCACGCTTCGTGCTGTCAAGTGCTGTCAGTTGGCTTCTTTCTGTACCTTATTTACAGAGAGAGGGAGCTTGAGAGTGAAACATTCTGGTAACAATTTCCACCAGATACACAATGGATGCGCTATGGGAGTATCTAATGCTACGGAGAACAACAGTGGCTGGGTGCTGTCTGAGCTTGTGTGCGAGAGGTCCCCTCTGGAGCCTCTGATTGCTGTGGAGGACAGGGAACGCAGAGCTGAAATTCCCCTGGTGCACAATGAACAGGGTGAGGGGAAGGAAAGAAGATAGCATCTGATCGAAGGATCTTCTGATTTCCTTTATAAACTGCTAAGAAGCAGCTCTACCACTTCCCTCGCTCAGTATTTAGCAGAGGACCTTGGAGGGGACAAGAGATGTCAGGCTGACCAAACCTCTCCGCCTGTCCTGGCGTGACGGTAGTCTCAGCAGCCACGAAAGCCAACGCCGCGTTAAAGCTGGCCGTTCCTAGTTAGGCTGCAGCGTTGTCTTCTGATGTGGGGGCAGAAAAGTCCAGTGGAGCATGAGCTTTGCTTTGGGTAGCCTGCTTCTGTCACTGCTTCTGTCACTAGTGCTGGAGCTGGCCTGTTGACCAACTCCGTGGGAGCCACTCCTCTCTGCCTCAGCCCCTGCTCTGCGGACTCAGCAGCAGCAGCCCCGATTACGGGCAGTGTCGCACCTTCCGCGACAGAGACTGATCAGCTAGCACCACCGTGAAAACGACTAGTTCACCGAACGTTCTAAACAAGGACCAGGTGCACCAGAGACGGTAGGGCTGTTCTGCCAGCGTCCGTGGTGAATGGAGCAGCAGGAAAGGCAGCAGAGGAGGCCTGGTGGTTGCCTTAGTGTGGACGGGAGGAGCTGAACCCTGGAGGGGTAAACCAGAAGTTCCCACACCGGCCTGCGGAGCCGTAACGTGCACGAATTCCTCAGTTCCAAAGCTCTGTGAGAAGTTTTGGGGCTTCACTGTGGCAGAACAGCGCGGGAGGTTGGGAAGAAGGGGGCTGAACAATCTGCCTCCTCTGCCGGAGGGCGCGCGTAGCTTTGGAAGAAGGCGTCCTTCAGTGGGCTTCGGCTCCTGGGGAGTTTGCCGTGGGAAACAGGTGTGGTGGGGGGCGTCATGAAATGCCACACGCGGGAGCGCTGAGGGCTGGGTATGTAGTTTTCGCCTGTCACAGAACACGTGCCGTTGTGGCCTGTTTGAAGCAAAAAACCAAGGCAAAGAAAGCTTTGTTAGGGCAGGGGTACCCAAAGTACGTCAGTGAGATTTTTTTGTCTAGGAAGTGAAGCAGATTCTCGCTGATGTTGAACTCTCTTACTGCAGAGGAAGCAGTGAGGATTCAACAAAGTGCTACACAGAATTATTCGTGTTTCCAGTGTGGGTTTTGGCTATTTATTGAGTTTTATTCTGCAGCAGCTTCTTCAGAAAATTGCGAGGGCCATGAATGTACAATTAAGTCTTGTTTTGAATCACCCGACTGAGAACTAAATCGAGAAGAAAGAAAGAATTTGGGTTCCAGAATGGCAGGAGCATATTGATGCAATTATCCTTACAAGGAGATACTGTAGGAAATAGGATGGATTAAGTTATTACAAACATTTGTGGAGCAAAAGCCCTGTTAAAGCACTAGAAGAGTCATACAACCAGTGAACCTAAAGTGTAAACTCAATGCTTTGGAAATGAATGTTTTCCCAAGAAAACTTTCCAGTAAGAACCTGGGAAACTGCGTATTTTCTTGTGGGTGGAAAAAAGGCATATTCCGCCTTTAAAGAGACAGTGCTTCTGGCGATCTTACACGTTCGGGGTGTACTCTGTCGCCGCAGAAACTATGAGAAAAAGCAGTTTAAGGACCTAATCTAGGGGTTTGTTCCCCGGTGCATGCCTGGTGCTCTTTTTGTGTCTTTTCCCCTGTGGCTGGGGAAAGCAGAGGGGACAGCTTCGCACCTGCTTCCGTTACATTTCGGTTTCTGACTCCCGGGTACTTGTGGAATCACGGCGAGTGGAAAAACAACAGCAGAGGCCCGCTAGGGAACGGAGTGCAGAGCACGCTGTGGTGAGGGCATAACGTGCGGCCCGGCAGCCCTGTTCCTAGCCCCGCTTTTGTAAGCTTGCTTTCAGCGCGTGCTGGCGTGTTGCCGACAGATTGCTAACGAAACGAGAACCTCTAATTGCTGTTTCAAACCCAGGATGTGCTGGTAGTAACTTGATGGCTGTTTTCTGTAGGGTTATTCTTAAGCGACCCGTAAGTAAGCAGTTAGGTGGTCTCAGACGTGTTCCAGCCTAAACGCCAGCTGCAGGTGGTCCCAACTGGTTTCCTTGGTTGTTCCCAGAAGCGGCTCCCAAGGAGAGCCTTGACTAGGTTGGTCTTATTGCTCATTCCTTTGACTTCTACTGATGGTTCTTGGAAGTTGCTCAAGGCATTGTTGATGGAAACGGCTGTTGAAACCGTGTAACAGCAAAGTCTGTTCATTCTATGATTCCCTGATAACCCTTTTAACTCTGGGTGGTGAAGGAGGGACTTCCTTTTGGATTGGTGCCTCTGGAAGTGTCCTCAACTTTTCTGTGAGGCACCTAGTCGTGGCCACTGTCAGGATGAGGGTAGTGGGCACTGTACGTGATCCATTCCAGCATTCCCGGTGCTGAAAATATCACCAGCAACATTTGATGTCAAGACGCAAAGGCTTGGTCCCAAAATTATTATGGGTCAGAGAAGTAAACTTTTGAGAGAGAAAAAACCCAAAGGAATATAAAAGACTTTCCAAAGTGCTTGTTCCTGTGGGAGTTTTGGCAGTGTTATTCCGTGAGCATGAAATGGGTTCAATCCAGTAGTGGCCATCCTCCTCCTCGCCGTTTTGTCGGTTTGCTTTTCACTCAGTTTTCCTGTGTAGAAATTTAAAAAGAGAGAAAATAACCCGGTCCCTGGATTTCTAAATTCAAGTAGCTTTTAAATCAGAGTTTTGGAGCAAGAACAATAATCTTTATGGTAGTGGGTGGCATAAAGAGACTGTTTTTCCATTCAAGGCTTTTTCTTTTAAACGTATTTGATTTAGATTGATTTAACTTGGTGTGGGAATTGAAAGTCTGACTGTGAGACTTCCTGTGCTGAGTTGTGGCTTAAGTGAGTAGCTGGATGAATGTGTCTTACCGTTCTTGTGTCCTGTCTTGCATAATGATCCTTGATTGTGATGAGTTTCCATCACACGCGTGGGCTCGGTGAGGCAGCGCGCTCACGGCTGGTTGAAAGCACAGGAAATCTGCGCTTCCATCCAGGCGTCCGATGGTTTTTTGAGAGAATTGCTTTGTTGCTTTCTTCTGCCTCAGCTTGTTGGTACGGTGTAACTGTTGTAAGTGCTCAGAAACCCTGACAGAGGGTTGTTGAAATCCTTAGATGGGGGATTGTTGAAATCCTTAGATTCATAGAGTCATAGAACCATAGAATGGTTTGGGTTGGAAGGGACCTTAAAGCCCACCCAGTCCCACCCCCTGCCATGGGCGGGGACACCCTCCACTAGCCCAGGTTGCTCCCAGCCTCATCCAGCCTGGCCTTGGGCACTGCCAGGGATGGGGCACCCACAGCTTCTCTGGGCAACCTGTCCCAGTGCTCCCCACCCTCTCCAGGAAGAATTCCTTCCTGATGTCCCATCTCAATCTCCCTCTTTCCGTTTAAACCCGTCACCCCTTGTCCTGTCACTCCCTGCCCTTGTAAAAGGTCCCCCCCAGCTTCCCTGTAGCCCCCCAGGCACTGGAAGGTGCTCTAAGGTCTCCCCAGAGCCTTCCCTTCTCCAGGCTGAACCCCTCAACTCCCCCAGCCTGTCCCCACGGCAGAGGGACTCCAGCCCTCGGACCATCTCCGTGGCCTCCTCTGGACTCACTCCAACCGGTCAATATCCTTCTGATGCTGAGGGCTCCACAGCTGGACACAGCACTGCAGGCGGGGTCTCACAAGAGCAGAGTAGAGGGGGAGAATCCCCTCCCTCGACCTAAGCAAGTCCTTGTGCCATGTTTTCTTCCTTCTCAAAGCCATCAGCCGAAGGAGGTGCCCATCCAAACTGCCCCTGTGAAGACACTCTCCTCACTCGGCGGCAAAACCAGTGAGGTCCTTAGGCTGGCGAAACACTCAGCAAGTTCACATAGATGCTTTGCCATTTTTGCTCATTACCCAGTGCTTTTCCTTATATAAGTGAGTAATAAAGTCCCTGAAATTCCCCTGGAGATGTGCCACGCCACAAAGCCTGTTCTCGTTTTATTTCAGTTCTAGGAAAAACAAGAAAAAACTGCTTCTAAAGAGTTTCAGCTACTACTCCTGACACTTTGTTCCCACAGACATCTATCAGTAGCTGCGTAACTAGGAGGTCGGATTGCCGTGTTTCCAGAGCTGCCATGAGTCGCGTCTGCACGGGTCTGTCACCTGAGCCCGTGGGTTTTTAATGGAGCTTAAGCCGATAGGAGAATGCACTGTTTGTGCAATTCCAATATCTTACTTGAAAGCACTTCACGGGCACTACACCCATCCCTAGACCTCCGCGTTTCCCTTCCCTACAGCGCTGTGCCCTGCAGTGTGCTGGAATGCTGGCTTCCCAAGGCATCTGAAGCGCCGCTCTTCTGTCTGAACGAACACAAGGGCAGATAACCTAAACCAGGGCCTCCCCGCCTGTTGAACCTCTCCAAAGCTGACATTTGGTGATGACCATCACCTCCTAAAGCGCAGACCGATTTCTCCTATGAAGAAAGGCTGAGACAATCAGGCTTGTTCAGCCTGGAGAAGGGAAGGCTTCGGGAAGACCTTATAGCACCTTCCAGTACCTGAAGGGGGCTGCAGGGAAGCTGGGGGGGCTTTTTACAAGGGCAGGGAATGACAGAACAAGGGGTAATGGGTTTAAACTGAAAGCTGGGAGATTTAGATTAGATATCAGGAAGAAATTCTTCCTGGAGAGGGTGGGGAGCACTGGGACAGGTTGCCCAGAGAAGCTGTGGATGCCCCATCCCTGGCAGTGTCCAAGGCCAGGCTGGATGAGGCTGGGAGCAACCTGGGCTAGTGGAGGGTGTCCCTGCCCGTGGCAGGGGGTGGCACTGGGTGGGCTTTAAGGTCCCTTCCAACCCAAACCAACCTGTGATTCTTAGGGTAGGTAACCCCATCGATCATGACAAAGCTGTCCTTTCATTCCTGGTGCAAACCGTGACCCGATAGACTGCTTCCTCTTGTAATACACAGCTCCTTGTGGCCCCATGCAAAGCTCTAGCAAAGGAAGTCCTCTCCTGCGTTCCCACTTGGTGGGAGAAGGAAGGGAGGGAGCATTGACTGGCTGAAAATGGCCTTGCCGACCTGGGCAAGAATCAGGGGTTCAGTTCTGAAGTTTAAGTCCATCGTGCCACGTGTCTTTGTAATTGTTTGCAGCTGATAAAAATGTCCATGGGCCGGTGCAGTAAGTCAGGAAGGGAGGCGTGCAGAAGGCTACGTAGGGATGAATCGCAGGTGAATCCTGAACATACACAACCCCGATGAGGGTAAGGCTGAACGTTTCAGAGACAGCGTCCTTGCTGATCGTGTCAGTCATCGAGCCCTTGTACGTGTGAACAAAAGATGAAAGGCAGTATAAATCTGTACCGTGTACCTCTGGTCTGCATGCTTTCTTCACCTGGGTGTGCTCCCCGCGGAGCTTCTGTAGGCCAGCCCCAAACCCGCTGCATTGATCCAAGCACACTGTTCCTTTTCCGTGTGTAAGAAGACTAAACGTGGCATTTGTTTCTTACCAAGCTTTGCTTTTCAGGCTTAAGCCCGGGAAAGGCGTCAAACCGAATTTCTCAGCTTATCGTGCAAATAATATTCTGAATCTTGCAGGATCATAACTTTTTGTATAAAGCTTTCCAGCTGTTTGCTGCTGATAAAAGGCTTAGCTGGGCACCACCAGATAAGGCTGTAGGACTGAGGAACTGCTGACTCAGTCCTGTAATCTTCCTGCACTGCATTCCCATAGGGAAGTTACGGATAGGTGTAGCTCTGTACACGTTAACGTTCTAATCCTTGAATCCCGCTGGATGGTTCCGGCGGTGAATTCGACGGAGACTTTGGGCACCTGACGCATCACCAGAGGCAGGTTTTCAGACAGGCTCTGGGTTCCTGGCAGGCTGTCAGCGCAGAGCTCGGACTGGTGGGCTTGGTGCTGTTACTCTGAACCTGAGTGTGTTGTGTTGTGAGAGCAAACCCGACCGGAAGCTTCAGTGCTGCCTTTTGGAGGGACTCTGAACTTCCAGGATCCTGATTAGGAAAGAGTGTCAGGATCAAAGAGGATTTATAGCGGCAAGAACTTCTTGCGTGTTGCCGGCTGAGAACGGCAGTGGGGTTTGTGATAGCCTAGAGCTGGTACCCTTTGCTTCTGAGCAAATACGCTGTCCATACTCCTGCTGAGGGAAAGGCTTGTCTTGATGGTCCAGATAACTCTCATTATATAGACAAGGAGATAAAATTAAGACAAATTAATAGAAAATGGAAGATTAGTTAGACAAATAGAGAAAGTACCTAGAGGTGGTTAGAAGGCCCGAAAGTCCCACGTGGTGCACTGAGTGCTAAGTCAGCTAGCATTCTTTTTTTATGAATGAGGAATCTAATAAGGAAGGGAAACCCGTTAAAATTTGCCCTAGAGCAATTGTAACTTCTACACCTCTTTTTCTGGTTCATAAACACCTCCGTCTCCTGCAGAAATACTTGCGAGGATACTTTTAATATGGTTTGCTGAGTTTTGTTGCTTGACTTCATCGTTCCTGCAAGTCAGCAAATGAATTCCATTTGCAGTCCGGTTGTTTTTCGAGACAAGGACTGTTTATGCCAGACTGCAGTTCCTACCTTCAGCCTCAAAACCACACCACGGGAACGCTGTGTCTCGCACAAGCGTACAGCTGTACCACAGCGTAATCTGCGTGCGAGAAGATCTCGCAGGGCCAGACTGTGACGCGTATTTTGCTCCTGCCAATCCATTAAGTAACTTCAGACACACTGAGGAGCGCTTGTATCTCACATTTAATTGTTAAATACAGTCGGTGAAGTCACCAGATGTGTCACGGTCCCTTCGGCTCAGCCTCCCGTGACGATGGCTCTCTGCGTTTCGCTGTAGCTGTCCCGTAGCTGATCTGTACCAGACTTGGCAGGCAGGATGCTCATAGGGTGATTACAGTCCAATCGGTCCCATTTGATGCTGATTTAAGGCAAAACTGGGTCTCTGAAGTCAGATTTTCCCCAGCGCCGGGAACGAGAGAGGGTGTTAGCTGAGGCAGTCCGTGGGTTTGGGGTTTTTTGTTTGCTTGTTTGTGCAGCAAACAATAATTAATATCCCCAGCATGGAGGAGAGGCAGTGCTGCTGCAAAGTACAGAAAGACAAGAAGAGGCCTGGAGTAGAAAAAGGCTAAAAACCGGAGAAGGCTACGGAGCTGGTGAGAAAATGAGAGGTGACATGAGAACAGGAAGGAAAGGGGAAGGTTATGTCATTAGAGACTGGAATTCAATGTTTTGATGAAACTCCATGGATACAGGAAGGAGCAGGGCGGGTAAAAATAGCTAAATGAAAATGGTATGAGTTCCAAGAATTCAACTCTGCGCAGAGAGACAGACATGTTCCTGCCTAAGAACAGGCGGAAAAGGCTCTGCGTGGTATGGAGCGCTAGAAGGAAGGAGAAAGGGAAGGGGCGAAATTTGTTGACTGCAATGTCTTTTTGTTTTCTCCTCCAATCCCAACTTGAAATTTGGTGTTATTATACCAGATCCTCAGGGACTTGGCTCCCAAGGGGGCGTGAAGTGAAGTCGTCTCATCAGACCTCGGAGGCTGTTCAGGATCGAGGGTTTGGGCTGAGCACGTGCCAGTGCTTACACACACCAAATTCGCTCGCTCTTCGACTGGTACAATGCGCTGCCCACCGTCGTGTGCGGAAACGGCCACAGGGCACGGCAGAGTTTGCTTTTCAGCACTTAGACTTGCCCAAAGCCAGGAAGCAATTATGTTGAAGTCTATTTCTTATTTTACTGAACTGTATACGCTCGCCCCCCCCCCCCCCCCCTCCCCGAGATTCACATCTTGTCTATAAACCAGGAAGCCCTTACTATAAGAAAGAAAGAAAATGAACCGGTTTACGTGCCGAGGCTTGGGTGGTTGGTTTCTGAGCAGATGGCAGCGTACCACAATGGAAGGTTTATAAAAATTTCCATCTTTTAACTGAGTGCAGGCCTGACATTTTTCCCTGGTGAAAATGCGGAGCGTGAGTCACTGAACTGTGCTAGCTGCACGGGATTTTCAGAGGAGTCAGAAAGCCCTTCCATTACAGTACCCGCTTCCCCCCCCTCCACCTGGGCAAATGGCCAGTTCCATCATCTCGGGCTCAGCAGTGGGAACAAGGAAGGTACAGTCTGAGGAGGGGCTGTATGGCACAGACAAGGGGAGAGGCGTCGCTCCGCGGTTCAGGGCAGGAGTCGATTTCTAAAGCTTAAACAGCTGTCAGACCTGGCCTGGGTTGTGATTTGTCCAGTCCGGATTCTCCCACTGCCATGTTATGGCTGGGTTTTACCAGTGAGAGGTTATTGCCTGCGGAGTGTTCAGCACCTACTGCGCCTTGGCTCTAAATACCGTTTCCCAAGGGCAGGGCGTGACAGGACAAGGGGTGACGGGTTTAAACAGAAAGAGGGAGATTGAGATGGGACATCAGGAGAGAATTCATCCCGGAGAGGGTGGGGAGCACCGGGACAGGTTGCCCAGAGAAGCTGTGGGTGCCCCATCCCTGGGAGTGCCCAAGGCCAGGCTGGATGAGGCTGGGAGCAACCTGGGCTATGGAAGGTGTCCCTGCCCATGGCAGGGGGTGGGACTGGGTGGGCTTTGAGGCCCCTTCCAGCCCAAACTATTCCATGATGATTCTGTGATTATGGAGATAGACAGACTGAACTTAATCTTTGTTTGGACCCCATTTAAAATTTGGCACTGATTGCTGTGGGACAAGTGAGGCCCAGAGATGCTGAGCGTGGTTTCCTGCACGTCTACTGATTTGACCTTGGAGAGCTAGCAGGGTTCTAGCTCCCTGGTCTATCGTACTGTTAGTGAGGTTACAGAACCTGGCGGGGGGCGGGGGCAGGAATATAAAGGGATTTTTACACTGAGGCTTCAAGGCATTCGTAAACCCCTTCGCCTCTCCCCAGGGCGCTGACTGCAGACTCTGATGCCTAGGCCTCAATACACAGCACCTTCCTGGCGAGCGCAGTGCTCATCAGTTCTGTCAGCTCGCTGTTCTTGTGTCGGTCTTTGTAACGCACGGAGATCAAAATTACCATGGAGAAATCACATCAGGGTGTGAGATGTGCGGTTTGGAGTTTCCCTTGTATGGTCTGAAGGTGGTATCTACACCCATCTTGGAGCGGAGGGGTGAAAAAGGCAGGAGACGTGTCGCCCGTAGTGACTTACCCTACTGGGTGTGGTAGAAATGCAGAAAGCTGGCTGGCTGTATCCTCTCCTAAGGCCTCTCACTCAGGAAAAGATGTTAATTGCTCTCAGTCTGTGTGATACTTGATGACATCTAGAAGAGAGGTGAACGGCATCTTGTTGGATGGCAAGAATAATACAGAGCACAATTTCCCCTGAAGAAATAGCTCACATACCTTGTATAATGAATGAGCTCATTTTGCCCGTGTTTGCCAGAAACAATAAAAGTTAGAAAACGTCCCAGTAATTAAAATAAAGTGTTACCCAGATTTATGGTGAGAAATGTGAAATGTCAGGCAATTGAGTGCAGCTCCACGCTCACAAATAAGCTTCACGTCGGTTAGCACAGGTTGCATTCATTACTGAGAACAGTGTGGGTCCAGTGCTGGCCCCAGAAGGCAGTGAACGGTTTCTCCTGCTTGGGGGAGGAAAGCAGAGGGGAGAGAGGTGCCAGCTGGCGTGTCAGCCGCTGGAGCTTGCGCCCCCGTGGTAACGCCGCGGTGTGCTCCGCACAGGCTCCATCATTGCTTCAAGATGGACTTGGGATTACATGGAGAGTAGGGCGAGGGGGAGAGGAGCATTCCCAGGCCTGCCGCGTGCAGAGGAGGGACCGGGCAGGAGTTTTTGCAAGGGTGGGGGTGGAAGGGGGGATCTCGGCAAGGCCAGCCGTTCTTCCAGCCCTGCCTCTCGCAGGCAGTTTGCTCCGTTTTAAGCAGAAATGCCGTACCGATGAATGCTCTGGAAGCCTACGAGTACGAGCGCGTTGGTGGTTTAAAACAGCCTTAAACCCTAATGATTCCAGAGACCGTTTTTCTGTCAGAGGGCCACTGCAGGCAGGTGAAGTGGGGCTGGTCTGTGTACTGTGCGTACACGGCGTACTGTGCTGACAGACCTCGGGAATGTCAGAAGTGCAGGACTGTTGGAAACAGAAGCGGGGCCCACGGAAAGTCTGTAGTGCAAGTTCCTTTGAGCAGTGCCCCGGGAAGTCACCTGTGTCCGTTCTGTGGGGCTAGAAAAGGGGGGCTGCTGGAACCCCTCAGCTGCGACACAGGGGTCGTGGTGTTGAGAAACTGCTGCCTCCGCATCCCTCGTTGTGTGCTTTTGCACTCCTCTTTTCTGACAGCTAATTAAAACTGGAAGAAACTTGGAGCATAAACACTGTTCTGACCGTTGCAGCTGTCCAGAACCTAAAATGTTGAGTGTCTCTTCCTGGAAAAGAGGACGGGGCAACGTGGAGTCGCAGGCGCTTCAGCGAATACGGGTCTGGTGGAGGACTTTATGCCCTGATTCCGCCCGGCTGGAGGTGTCCGCAGTGTCCCGTTCAAGTAACGGCCTGTCTGGGACTGCACTGCAGCATGAGCGAGGGCCAGGGGCTCTCCAGCCAGTGCCGAAAGCCTCAAGCCTCCTTCTTCGTGTTGGATTCTCTTTCTCACATAAATTTCGTTTGGGAATATTTATAGGAATATCCGTGGAGTCTTGCTGGAAAAAAACAGTCCTTAAGGTAAAGCGGTTGATTTCACGGCGGCAAAGGACGATCTGCAGGGTGGCCTTAAGCCAGTTGTGTCTCCTCTCTCCACACCTGTGAAACGACGGTGCCAATTTGTTCCTTTTTCGTTAGGTGCTTGTTAGGGAAACCTCCTTATGCTAATGAGGCGTGCCTATGCTTTAACCACAGGTTCATTCCGAAAGCCGATGAATAGAATAAATAGGAGATCACCCCGGAAGGATTTGTGAGAGAGGAGAAATCCCCGATTTTTAGGCCAGCATGTTCTGAATTACCGAAGGGATGCTGCAAGCACTCATCTCCGCTGGGGTGCTATTTATAGGAGACACAGGCCTTTAAATTGCAGGTTCATATGTCAGAGCAGCAGACAGAGGATTACTTTACAACGAGGGGCAGACATCCCAAATCTCAAGCAGACCATGGGGCTCATTCCCCAACATGGTTTTGTATCTTCAACCGCTGTAACGTGTGTACCGAGGGACGTGAGAAGAGAGACCAGGCTCGGACGCCTTATGAGAACCCAACTGGCGCGATCTTGGAGTCTCTCTGGCCAAGATGCACTTGAGCCCATCAACGCTGCCTGCAGAACGTGGGTACCGCGATGATGGGAAATCATCCCAAAGGTGGCAGAGACCACAAAAAGGAGACATGAGTCCCATGGAGTCTGTTGAGGGAGGGAATGTTTGGCCCTAAAGCTGCACGTGGGTTTCAGGTGGAATGGAAGCGAAGCAGCATTAATCGTACCGTCATGCAAGTTGATACATGTGAGTTGTGGAGCCCAGCTCTGTTGCCCTTTTACTCACCACAGCAGCTGCAGCAGATCAGATCAGTATTCCCACAGCTTCTCTGCGTGATGGAGTGTGTGTGGGAGGGCAGGGGAGGGGAGTTAACCCGCTGTGTTTTGGTGAAGCTCAAAGCTGAGGCTTTGCTGATCGGTAACTCCTGCAGTGCAGGGCTGGCACGCGGCTTGCCCTGGGGTACACGGCACAGCTGCAAGCCCTGAGCCAGGGGAGACGCTCTGCTCCACTCTTGGGTTTAGCTTTGTCTTAAATGCGTTGGTTTTTCTTCCCTAGAACGGTGATGGTGACCGTTTGGTAACAGCCTGCGCAAGCACCGCGCCAGAAGGATATGCTGAGGGTGGATAGCAACAGTTCAGTTGCTCTCTTTACAGGGACAAGGCTTTGCCTTGGAATTCTTATCCCTTCCTCTGTTGGATGTGTATTCTGTGCCTTGGCCTACTGCCGGCCGTGCTGAGGAATGGAAGGCTCCGTGTTCAAATAAATGACAACAAGTCTGCGCAGCCCCGAGTCCCCTCACCGGACTATTCTGTAGGCTCCCTTGGGAAGCCCGAGTTCCAGCCTCTGACTATGACTTCTTCCAGTGAATTAATGGGGTTTATTGGCAGTGGCAAGCAGGGTTCACTTCTTGCTGGGTTTTTTTTTAATGAGGTGCTTGGCAGCGTCCACTGGGGTGTGTAGGTGCAGAGGATGTGGGTGGGAGGGGCAGCCCTGAGCAGCATGCCAGGCTCGGGGTGGAAGGGTTGTAAAAGATGGAGAGCTCTTCTGTGTGCTTTGACCAACCCCTCGCCTCCTCGGTTCCCTAGGATGCCTGATGATTTCTTGCTATTTAAATGTGAATTTTAGGTGAGAGGGCAAGTCATGCTTTACATCGGTCGTATGTTCGTTACGTATGTTAATCAGGGATGTATGCCCATTGGGCAAGCTCTGTGATGGTTCAAGCCGGTTCTGAAGTTCGCTGGAGTCCGCTCTCGTGGTGAATGGCCTGCTGACCTGTGTCAGCGCCATAGCTGCTATCCTGGCCAGCGCCAGGGACTTGTGGAGCAAAAAGCATCAGTTGCTGAAACCGGAGCGTAAGGGCCAGATCGTATCCTAGATGATTATCCTCTGAGGATCATCAGTAGAGAGGATGCGAGAGGTGTATTGGTCAGGGGGGCCTGTACTTTGGAAAGATGTGAACGAGGAGGAGGAGATAGGCGATGGAGTGAGCCGGACAGGAACCGGGAACCGTGAGTGGGGGTAAGAAACAATGGTGACTTCTGGGGGTTCTCTGCTATAGCGGGGGCAGAAGCTGCTGTGAACGTGGAGGACTACGATCAGTTGAACCGAAGCCATGCAATCCAGCATAGCTAGCTGCCTTCCCTGGAAAATCAGCTACCTAACCAGTACATTCTGCAGAGAAAGGAGAGGCGGGACCCTGGAGAGGAGCACCGTTCCGCAGAGAGGTTGCTTTACCCGCGGTGCCCAGGCCATGGCTGCCAAAAGGGAAGAAGAGAAGGTCTCTTCCGTTTTACGTATGCCTGCTTTGGGCGTATGCCTCAGGGTATGTTCCCAGCATTCCCAAATTCTGTCACTGTGATTTTTAGTTCAGTTTATTCCTTGCTCTTGAGTTTCTCTCAAACTGGACAAGACTGTACGTGGCACAGTCAAGCTGGCTGTGTGTTCCAGGAGGCAGAGGTCAGCCCTGTAGCTCCTTAGCCTTCGCTGTTCAAAATGTACAGCCTGGGTATGGTCACTGAAACCAGACAGCGTGGCTGGGGTGGGAATAACCTCGGCAAGGGGAGCTCTGCTTCTGCCTCGCCCTGGACTTGCTTTCTCAGTCTTCCCGTGATTTGGACCCTACAAGACTTTCAAGCGATGGGGCAACTGAAGGTAGAGGTGCTGCGTGGTTGCAGTCTAGCTCTGTGCATTGGATTATCCTTTTGGAAGGGTTAAACCACACCCCCTTCAAAATTTGGCTCAAAGGAGTGAATGGCAGAGCCTAGACCTTCTTGACTGCGACTATCTTGCAGCACTGTTACCTCTGACGTACGGTTACCGATCACATCTGTCACGTCATGTCTCTAAGGAGCTAAGAGATTTGGCTGCGTGCCCTAACCGAAAGCCGAGACCGTTGTTTGGGTGCTTAGGGTCCGGAGCGTAGGTCTGATCTTTCTTGCCATAAAGTCAACGTTACCATCTTAAGAAAGGGAAAGGGTGAAGTGCAGGAAATGATAAGCGCTGGGTTTGCAGCCAGCGGTGGCAGGGGCTGGAGAGGACAGCAGGGTGAAGCGCATGTGCTTCGGTGCATTAGGCAGGTGAGAAAGTGCCACTGCCTTGGTTTTGCTGCTGTTGGAACCAGGCTAGAGACAGTAAGGGAAGCGCGCTGCTGTTCTGTGCTGTTAGCATCTTTCTAAACGCTCTCTCACCGGAGTTTGGACCCTTGTGCTGCAGGTTGTGGGTAGTGTGGCATTCCCCGGGCGGGAAGCGACGGATGAAAATGATGACATTTAGCAGGTGGTCTCCAAAGGAAAGGAGGCAAGGAGATACCCCGGTCATGCAGAGATGGTTTTACTTCAGCACTGGGATGTCACCATTAGAAACGACCGTGGATGATGGAAACACGGAGAAATGAGACGTTCGCTGCCGTAAGGAATTTGCTGTCCGGCGTGAGCTCCAGTGGGGATTTGGATGTGTCGCATCTGCACCCGCGCTTTCATTTCTCACTTACTTTCCTTACTCCC
Organism: Rhynochetos jubatus; assembly: GCA_027574665.1. Taxonomy (NCBI): domain Eukaryota; kingdom Metazoa; phylum Chordata; class Aves; order Eurypygiformes; family Rhynochetidae; genus Rhynochetos; species Rhynochetos jubatus. The sequence continues at coordinate 4,035,813 of CM050669.1, forward strand.
AGCCTTCGCGCCGGGCCCTTCCCAAACCTTCTGTCAGAGAGCTGCGATGTGCGGCGCGGTCCCCGATAATCCCGCTTCTTCCTGACTCAGCAGCCTCCAAAGCCGAGGGGGCTGGGTGGGTTCATCGGAATATTCTGTATAAACATGTGCGTAACCGCGAGCCCGCCGCTCGGGGAGGGACGCCGCGCTCGTGAGAGGCACCGGCGATGGGGAGGGAAGAACTGCCTGTTAAATATGGAAAATGGAGCCTGCTTTTTGTTCTGGGCCTTTGGAATCTGTGGGTGGATTGGAACTGGCAGGCAGGGAGCAAACACCCACCCACCACAGGGCTGTGTGGTTCAGAAGTTTACAGGGGTGTTTGTGTTCCAGGAGCTGTTGGCCTTGAAGCCAATGGAGGGGGGAGGAGAAGAGGGAGAGAGTGAGAAAAACTGTGGTGTTGGGGCCCTTCCTCGGAGATATTTTTCCCCTCTCCTTTCTCCAGCTAGAGGGCTCTGGGACTGGAGCAAACGAGCCGGTACCGGGGGAGAGACGGATAGGATTTTAAGACGTGCAGTGCTCGCGGTGTCGTGGGGGGAGGCCGCTGCCACCTTAACGCCGAATGACACCCCTTGTCACTCCCCCCTCTCCTGCCCTGCTGCTGTTTAGTTCCGCAGAGCCTGGGGATACCAAGAACTGGAGGTTTTACGGTGGTGTTACTGCCCGAGTTGAAAATCGGTTCCTGTCCTGACACGAATTAAGGTTCAGGAGCTGCCGCTGCAATTGGTCACCGTCTGGGCATCGCAGATAGGGAAACTGAGGCACGGAGAGACGAAACAACTTGCCCGAGGCAACAGGAAGCCTGTGGGAGCTCTGGGAATAGGCCCCAGATGTCCTGAGTTTTCTGTCTTAACCACAGGACCGTCCTTCCTGCCTTTTTGGTAGTCCCCTCTGCTTCAGGAATGCCGTTTGTGAATTCCACCCATAAACAATGGGGTGCACGATCCAGTTCTTCACTTGCATAAAGGAGTCCCTTGGAAGGGCAAGTGGCGCCTCTGCCCGAAGGAACTGCAGTTACTGCTGTCCCTTCTGGGGGTGCGGAGAGCTGTGAACCCAGCCTCCAGGCCTGGCAGCGTCTCCACTGCGGTCCCCACGTCCCGCCAGCACTGCCTGTGTTCTTCAGGAGAACCGGGAGCTCCACACCTCACGTCAGAGCATCCCTGGCCACGGGTATTTCGGTGAGTTGGAAAGGTGAAGGCTGAGACTGGGCCGAACCCCGCGAGGGGGTTATTCTGCGGCTGTTGGCTGTGTCCGAGTGCCTTTGATGACTTGGTGGGGTGTCTGGCACTTCCCCCTCGCCACAGTCAGAACTCGCCCTGAGGGGAGGCGAGGGGTTTCTTCCTAACGAAGCACAGCCCTGGGTTTGGGAATGATGGGCAAGTGGGATGTCACAGATGGCCTTCACGGTGCCGTACGTAGCTTCTGAAAATTGTTCTCAACTCAAACCTTTCAATACCGCGTTACCCAGAGCAGGATAGGCCCAGCCCCGCTTTCTCGGACCGTGGTCACCTCTAGCCTCAGGAATCAACGAGGGCTGCCTGGCCTGGGCTGTTGGGGCGCGTCTTTACACCCTGCGAGCGTGGCGACACGTAAAAATTCCACCCGTGGATCAGCAAACCCGTGGATCAGCAAACCCGTGCGCGGCGCGTGAACAGGAACTGCGAGGGTGGCTGTGCGCCGCCGCCGTTCGGGAGGGATGCTCCGCGCGTCCCCTCTCGGCACGCGGCTGGTGAGCGGGCCCTAAGGCTGGGTGTCCGGGGTGGGGACGTGGGAGTGGGCTCCTCTCCGGGGAGAGGCTCGCGGAGATGCAAGGGCAAAGCTCCTCCGCAGCTCCGCGACACCTTTGCCTGACTCCAGGCGGGATTTGGGGGTACACACGGCGGGGGAGGTTGTGTTCCCTGCCCCCTCCCACCGACTGGCCGCGAGTCCCCGCTGGCGTTGGGTTTGGCTCGCTCTTCGGACCGCGTTTGGCTGTTTGTCCCTCCTCTTTTTCCCCGATGTGCCTGTTTTCACTGCCTGCACCCGGGACCCCCTTCCGAGGAGCGGAGCGCTGGCGCCGGGGGTCCGGTGCCCTGGGCGCCGCGTGCCGAACCCCGAAAAAGCTGCTCTCCGGCCGTTTTCAGGCGCAGCCGGCGGCAACAGCCGCGACCTTCCCGGCCGCTTCGCACGTTGGCGCTCGGCTGAAGCATGCGAGGGCAGGCGGGAGAGGCCTTTCCCGCTCCGCCGTTCCCCGCCGGCCGCTCGCTCCGGCCCGCGCGGGGGGCCCCGGGCCCGGCGCCGCCGCCCCGCTCGCCCGCTGGGGGGCGCTCGCCCCCGGCGCTGCGGCGCGCGGAGCCCGGCCGCGTGGCCGCCCGGCCCAGCGCCCCCCCCCCCTCCCCGCCCCGCCGCCGCCTGACGCCGGAGCGGGGCTCCGCCGGGCCGACCCCCGGGAGACGCGGCTCTTCTGGCCCGGCCGCCGCCGTGCGCCCGGCGCCGGGGGAGCGGCGCTGCTCTCTCGGCCATCGGCTCTGCCCGCGGGCGTGCGGCTGGGCCGGGCGGACAAGGCGTCATCGGCGGGGCGCTCCCGCGCTTGGCGGGCGTGAGGCAGCCGCGCTCCCGCTCCCCCCCCACCCCCGCTCCCCCGCGGCCCGGAAAGCCGGCGGCGGGAGGGAAAACCCCGCCCTCCCGCCCGTCCGCGGCGGCGCGGCGCGCTGTGAACCCAGCGATTTACCCGCCCGCCGTGCTGCGCGCCCGCCCGTGCGGCGGGGGGCGGGCGCTGTTCCTGGAAGAGCCCGGCCGGGGAGTTGGTCACATTCTTGGCCGGGATTCAGCGGCGGAGCAGACACCAACAAACGGGGCGGGGGAGGGGCGGGGGCCGGGCCTGCCCGCATTAGCTCAGCGCTCAGGCACTCTCAGTCTGCCGGCGAGAGGAGCTGGGATGCTGCGAGCTCCGCGGCCGCGGCTGCCCACCGCACGCCGAGGGGACCGAGAGAAATAGAGGGGCGAGAGGCGAAGCGGGAGGCGGGGAGCCCCCCCCGGAGCACGCGAGGGACCGCGAGGGGAAGGGAAGGCAGCCCGCGGTCCGCCCCCGCGCCGCTTTGGAAGTGCCAGATTGGGGCCTTTTCCTCCTGCGCCGCTCCTTCCACAGCCCTTTCCGCCGCCTCCCCCGCGGACATGGACAGGAGGGCGGTCGCGGCAGAGCAGCCAGCGCGCGTCTGAGCGCGCAGCGGAGCGCGGAGCGCGGCGCGGCCCCGGCGGCCCGCGGCTGGGAGCGCGGCGGTGCGGGAGGCGGGACCGGGCTGCGGGGGTGGCCGCGGGGGTGCGCGGATGAAGACCCCTCTGTGCCGTGGCTGTGCTCCATCGGGGCAGCTCGGGGACGCGGAGGGTCTGAAACTGTAGCGAGCCGAGAGGACGGAGAGAGACGCGTACAAAGGGATTTATCTCCTCGTTAGTGGATCGTCAAACCGGAGTGGGAAGGAAAAACCCAACGCGGGTGGGTTGTTTTATCTTGTTCATCGGTTTTTTTTTTTCCTCAAAAAAAAAAAAATCCCTTAAGTGGATTTGTACCAGGGTGGAGGATAACTGGGGATTTTTGTTGTTTGTTTTGGGAATAGAAACTAAAAAATGGAGACTGTAAGTAGAAGCAGCTTCCAGCCTCATCCAGGATTGCAGAAGACCTTGGAACAGTTTCATCTGAGCTCCATGAGCTCCCTGGGTGGCCCTGCCGCTTTCTCAGCACGATGGGCACAGGAGATGTACAAGAAAGACAATGGCAAAGACCCCGCAGAACCTGTACTGCATCTGCCCCCCATCCAGCCTCCTCCGGTGATGCCCGGTCCCTTCTTCATGCCCTCGGACAGATCCACGGAGAGGTGCGAGACCATCCTGGAAGGAGAAACCATCTCCTGCTTCGTGGTGGGTGGAGAGAAGCGGCTTTGCTTGCCCCAGATCCTGAACTCGGTGCTCAGGGACTTCTCCCTGCAGCAGATTAATTCGGTGTGTGATGAGCTGCACATTTACTGCTCCAGATGCACTGCTGACCAGCTGGAGATCCTCAAAGTCATGGGCATCCTGCCCTTCTCCGCTCCTTCCTGCGGGCTCATCACTAAAACTGACGCCGAGAGGCTTTGCAACGCCTTGCTCTATGGTGGCACCTATCCTCCCCACTGCAAGAAGGAATTCTCTAGCACGATCGAGCTGGAGCTTACAGAGAAGAGCTTCAAGGTGTATCATGAGTGCTTTGGGAAGTGTAAGGGACTCTTGGTGCCAGAGCTTTACGGTAACCCCAGCGCAGCCTGCATCCAGTGCCTGGACTGCAGGCTCATGTACCCGCCTCACAAATTCGTGGTCCACTCTCACAAATCTCTGGAAAACAGGACTTGCCACTGGGGCTTTGACTCTGCAAACTGGAGATCCTATATCCTCCTCAGCCAGGATTACACTGGGAAAGAGGAGAAAGCTAGACTGGGCCAGCTCTTAGATGAAATGAAAGAAAAATTTGACTATAACAACAAATACAAGAGGAAAGCCCCCAGGGTAAGTGATGCCTTTCATTTCCGAGGGGGTGGGGGGAGGGAGAGAAGAGGCATTTTCTAGGATTTCGGTAACAGTTTGTTCCCAGCTGCTCTTCCTCGGAGCCATTTAGCAATCTAATCGTGTTCTTCATTCCCCCCACGTGTGTCAGCGTAGGCGAGCAGTGTTTGAGATGGCACCTCTTGTCTCTCTCGGGCTGCCTTGCGCGCGGGGTAGTTGGAGTTTGTGGAGGTTCCACGCGTGTGCTCGCCCGTCTGGGTGTGCAGGGAACCCGGGCTGCGGCACCCCCGGGCTGCGGGAGGAAGCGTGTGGTTGCGGGTCTCGAGAGCATCAGTCGGGGGCCGAGGCGAGGGGAGCGGCCGGGAAAGCCCCGAAGTTGCCGCCGGCTCCAGACGCAGCTGCAGCCCGTTTTCTGCCCAAGTGCGCGCAGCCGGGGCTGGGGGCTAAATTGGCTGAAGGCTCGGATTGGGATAACGTGTGTCTGCGGGGGAAACCCCCTCCCCCCGGCAGCAGTGCGGGTTGCTGGCCTCCGGTTAAGCGCGTGGAATGCGGCTGGAGAAGGCGCTGCTTTTGGGGTGTCGCTGCGGGGTCTGCCTGCCCCGCCGGCCGGGGTTTGCGTGTCGGATGCTGTACGATCGGTAAGGGGCTGTCTGCGGCCCGCTGCCCCAGCCTGGGACCCGTGCCAGACAGCTCGACCGCATTTTTTTTTTTTTAGGTGTCTTTTGTTTTTCTTTCAGTCTGAGCTGCCTTTAGATCCCAGAATCCCCGGCGGGCGGGTGGGAGGCTGCCTTGGCACCGGGCCGCGGGCCTGTTCCGTGGGCTGCGCGGCCTCGAGGCCCCGGAGCAGCCCTGCGGCCCCCGCCGTGGCGGGCGGGGGGGCGGTCGCCCCCGGGACCGGCAGCTCCAGCGCCTCTGTCCCTGTATAAGGCAAACTCCTGCCTCCTGAGGCTTGTGCTGCAGGTTTGGGGGTGGGGGCCGCCTCGTCTGCCCGAGATTTCCCAACTTCTCCCGGGTTCGATGCGCCTGGGCTGGAAGGGCGATGCCACAGGCCGCGGGGAGCTGCGGCGTCTGGAGCCCCGGAGGGTGCCCGCTGAGATTCTTGATTAACTTGCCGAGGGGCGGACACCCACTTCGATCGAGCTTTTATTGATAAAAACCACAACAAAGCCACCCGACCGGACCGCGGGGCTGAGCGATGCCCAGCCCAGACCGTGCGGCCGCCCCGTGTTAGCGGCCAGGGTAACCCACGGCGTTGGGCTGGCCCCCGCGCGGGGACCACCCTCACCCCACCCCCCCTTTCCCCCAGATTCCAGCCCTCGGCCCCCCCCGCCCTTCCCCCCGCCGGGGTGTCAGCGGCTGTGACAAAGCCGGGCTGTAATGAGCCGCATTAGCTCGTGGTTGGAGGTGGATGTGTTCTTAATGGCTTGTCTGTTCTCTGTCAGTCATGTGCGAGCGCTGGGATGGGGCGGTGGGATGGGGGGGGTGGGAATGTCTGTGAGGAGAATACGGCTCCGAAACCGGAGGCGTTTTTCATGCAGGGAAATGAATTTTCTAGGGCACGCATCGTTTGGGAAGCAGAGCTGACATAGCTCCGCATTCTTGCTCCGGGGGGGTGCTGTGTCCCTAGCCTGGTCACTTCCAGTGTCAGGGGAGGGGTGCTTCCCTTTTCCTACAAGGCTTTTATGGAATTCCGTTAACTGTACGGTTGGTTTATCCTACAGCCCAGGTGAGGTTGCAGGTGGAGAATGAGAAAAGACCACTAAATCTTGGCTTTGCCCGACTGGTTTTGGTGACCCTTTAATAGCTCCTAGTTCAGAACACAACAAGCGCTTCCCCCCCCAAAAATCCGCACGCAGCACGGCACTTCTGGCAGAGTGGATTTAAGATGCCTCTTAGTGGACGCCAAAAATTACGTAAGGAGATCGTGGCCGTGTATTTCTGAGAAAACGGTACCAAGATTCTGTTGCCATAAAACGGGTGGTCTCCTGCATCGGTTCGTTTGGGAGGTGGCAGGGGGTTGGATGGGGAAGAGCAGTGGCGAGTGTGTGCTCAAGGGATGGAGTGGGGAAAAAAAAAGAGTGCTTTATGGTATATCCTGTGCAGAACTGGGCTTGAGTTTCCAGGCTTTTGAGCTGTCTTCAGGGCTCTCCTGTTACTGTGGTGCAGCCTTGAGGAAACCCTGACGGCGCTGGCAGTTTGGTACGCTTATCCTTCCTTTTTCTGAGGTCTTTTTCCATCGGGCTCAGCCAACGGATACCGTCTGCTAAGGTCGTTTGTGTTGTAGCAGTGTGTGCAGATAATTACGGAGATCTCATCAGGCTCTGGGATTGGTAGGCTGTGGCCAGGGGCAGGTAACATTGGAGTAAAGTTGAGATGCCTGGTGAGGATGGAAGGACAGTCCCATGTCTGTGCGCTAATCGCAGTCAGCCTGTGGGTTTTGTGTGTCTGTGGGGCTCTGCCTGTGGATGAAAGGGTGAAGCATGTGTGTCTTTGTGGTGGTCTTCCTTTCTGATGTTGGTCTCTGCACTGCTTTGTTCCGTTTTGTACGGAGGTGTTGGTGTGTCAGATGTTCTGTCTGCTACCCTCAAAAGTGGGCTTTTTATCAGTTTCCCGATTCGTGTCCGTGTGTCGCTGCTCTGCGTGCTGCTCTCCCTGGGGCGCTGTATGCGTGTCGGTAGCACGGGGTGCATGTGACCCTTCCCAGGGCTCCCCAGGCAGCAGTGGGTTTTTTGACCTTTCCGTGTGTCTTGGTGAGGTTTGTGTGATGAGGTATGAGGTTGCTGCCAGCGCAGCTCTGCCTTTTAAGGGTCTGACTTGAATGGAGGAGCTGGGTTGGCACGAGCCCCTGTTGCAGATTCAGCGTACTGCCAAAACCCCCTTTTCCCCTTTTTTTCCTTCCGTGGGGTTTTAAAGCATTGCTACGAGGCGTAGCCTTCCCGGGACACTTACTTCCCAGCGTGTATTTCTCTGTGCATCGTGTCCGTTGTGCACGTCTGTCCGTCCGTACCGAGCAGTGGGACACGTAGGGGCAGGTACTGTCTTGGCCTGGTTGGTTGCCGGGTCTTGCCACTTGCAGAAGGAGCTTTCCTCTGGATCCGTGGGAAGTCAGCAGGGGGTCGGAACCAGGAGCTGGAGGGAGTTGTGCTGGTTGGAGCCCCCACTGGAGCAGGAGCCATAGAGGCCTCAGCCACTTCCCTTACGCCGCTCTAAAATGTGGATGTTACATCCTCCCTGTCCGTCCTCGGATGAGTGACTGACCTCCTGTAGGCCCCTTTACCTTCCTGCCCCTTCCCAGGGCTCGCTCTTTCCTGGAGCCGTACGATAACTTCGCCATTTTCCTTTGTTTGTGGCCTTCGCCGGGTTTTCTGCCTTCTCACGTGCTCACGCAGGTCTGGTTTCTTCCTTTCCCTTTGGTCTTTCAGACTCTCCGTGCACCAACACGTCTCTTTTTTGAGTGGGCGTCCTGTTTCCACGTCTCTCACCTTCTCCACCGTGACTGACGCGGATCACAACCATTACAGTTTGGGGTATTTCTAGAAATTGAAAATGTGAATAACCTGTCAGGGTTGCAAACCCCCGCTGGTGCCAAGGCTGTTTGTTGTGCCGCGCAGCTGGTGCGTGTTCGGGGTTCGCTCGCCGGTGGAGAGGTGGCTCGGTGTGTCTCGCCCTCTCTGCGCTGCGGGGTGACAGACAGCTTTGCGTTAACGCCGGCGTGCCTCCGCTGCCGGTTCAAAAAGCAGGCCTGAAGCTTGCGTGGGTTGCTGTTTCCAGAGGAGGGTGGGTTCAGCCATCTCTTTTGAACCCTGGATTTCTCTTTGTAAATACCGACCCGAGCAGCGCCGCCGGGGCTCTCGTATCTCCTACCCCTGTGCCCGACGTCTGTACTCTTACTAAGCTGTGTGCGACCAGCCCCCGAGACAGGGAGAGCGCTTTCCTCGCTCTCCACACGTGCGAGCACCCCCACGCACGCTCGCGCTGCAGCGTTCCCACGGTTCAAGTCCCGGCAGCGCTTCGATGAAGTAGCTGGAAGCTAAAGCAGCATTCTGGGTACTGACACACAAATGAGCACATCAGGCCTCCCACTTCGTTTCACAATGCCTACCGACCCGGCGCTGCCGCAACACGCAGCTTTCTCAGCTGGAGCGGGGTTTAGCCAGGTCAAGTGTGCAGCTACATCAAAGAGCAGAACTTGCTGGAAGCGCACCGCGCGGCACGGCCTGAGCTGGGGGCGGCTGCCGACTTCAGGCACTGCCCTGTGCTTTGTGGCCGCCTGAAACGCTGCGCTGGGAGAGCTAGAAGGTGTATCTACCCTCGAGTCCTGCCTCCTGGCAGTAGCAGTCTTTGTTAACGGTGGGTATCCTGTGGTGGGTGTAGCAGGGAGGTTCTGGTTTCGGTCACGGGCGGTGGTTGGACCGATTCTTTTCAGTACCAACTACCTTGGCAAATACTCTGTGTAAGACCTGAGGATTCAGCTGCTCTTCCACGGAGCGATGAAGTCATATGTTCTCTTACCTGATGTTCAAGAATTACATTAGAGTTCCTCCAGTAAAACTTCTGAAGCCCCAACACAAAAACGTTGAAGTCTTGAGGCCGCAGGTTGGTTCAGAATCCTTTTACAGCTTGCAGTTGGACTTCAGAAGTGATACCGTGCTTGCACAAGATCCCGCGTACCTGAGGAGATGTTTGAGCAGACATCAGCGTTTTCTCCTGAGCGTGCAAACAGTTTTACAGATGTTGTAGGCCGAGACTGAAGAAGCAGGTACGTGCATGTGTGTTAGACAAAGAACACACTGCAAATAATGATCTAATGGTGTTGAGTCAACTGTGGCTCTCTTGCCCCGGAATAGTTCCTGAATTCAGCCCTTGAATTAGGGAGGGAATTATGTGCAATCTCTTCTTTTGAAAATCACTGCCTAAAACACTGAAACATCTGCCTCTCCCTTCATTGTCTGGGCTGTCGCGCTCGCCTCCCCGTTTCTGTGGTTTCGGGGTTGGGCGGATGATCTGCCCCGACAGTGGCGTGTTTGAAGGTGCGTGTAAACACGGTTTATGTTTTGGACGCGGTAGCCTGACACCTGGGCTCTGCCAGGGTACGAACGTGGTTCTCGCCGGCTGGAGCTGACTGACCCAGGAGGGTGTGTTTTCACTTGCTGAGAGCTGCGTTTAGATCAGTGGTGTAAAAGCATCTGGAGGCGTCTGTGTGAGCATGTCTAGACAGCGCAACGGTAAAGCTCTGGCAGCCACTTGTACCTTATCTACACCTTCCTTGATCCTCGGCGCTGCTGCGACAGGGGAGCTCTGGGGCTGCGGCAGGGCGCTTGAGCCCGAGCAGGATTTGGGTCCCTGGAGAGGCGCGTTGTCCGTGCTTACTGAAGGCTCGCGTTGTTTTTGTCTATTAGCAGAGTGATTTTGCCCAGGTGGAGGGGTTCGTGGTAAGTGGGTGGTACTGAGTCCAGCAGGGAGCGGGCCAGCTGTCTGTTGCTGGTGATAAGTGATGACTGGAACTCCCTCACACTGCTGGCTGAGCTGGCCAGACAGCTTTGCCATCGCACAGGGAGTTGTGTCTCTGTGCGCAGCACTTGGATCCAGGCGGTTTTTTAATTCTCATGGGGTTTTTTGGGGGATTTTAAGTGACCTCTGAACTTGACTCTAGCGCTTGTTTAGAGGGAACTGTCATGGAACAGCACGTGGAACCCAACGGTGGGTTCTTGGAAAGAAATTAGAGCTTAGACCAAAGTAACTTAGACTGAGCCGTAGCGAATCTATTGATAGGTAACTGTCAATTACTTGGCTAATCTGGTTTAGCTGAGTGGCCACAGAGCACTTAATTCCAATTGATCTTCACGTACAGGAAGCATTACTTCAAGAGGTCATACTAGAGCATGGGTTTGCTTTAAATTTGTCAATTATAGCACGTGTCTTACTGATACATTTTGTTGGATGATCTCTGTTGTGTTTTCTGCATCTGGGTAATGGATGTTAATAAATCTGCACCACTTTTTAAAATGCTGTTCCACTTGCTCTCTAGTACAGTTGGTGCGTGTTCTTGGAAAATCAGCGGAGACGCAGGTTGTCCCTGAAAAGATGGACTCTGGTCCCCTGCCTTCCTCATTTACACCTTGGGGGGCCGTTGGTCTTCCACGCCGATTGGCGGTGCGGAGATTCCAACCCGGGTTAGCGCTGAAGTCACCTGCTCTCGCACCCTGGGGAAGATAGGGGGTTGGTTTGAAGGTGTGGGGCTTTGGTGCCACAGTTTCCACCCAAGCAACCAGCCGGCATAGTGACTGGAACCAGTTCGCCCACAAACCACAGCAGACGTGAATATGTGCCCGACTTCTTCCTGTGTGTTGGCTGGCAGCGCTGGCAGTCGCGGAGCAGAGGGACAGGCCGCGCACCAGAGCGTGCGGGTGGTGGGGCAAAGCAGCTCCGCTGCGTTTGTGCCTTCCCTGGCGTTGGCAGGGCGGTGCTGAATCGAGAGCGGAGCCCGGGGTCGTGCTGCTGCAGTGTTTCCATTTTACTCGTTAGCGGGGCTTTGGTTCCCTAGACGTGATGCTGCTCTGATCCTGACGGATCTTGCTGAAGGGGCCGGTAGCTTCTGCAACTGGGAGCTGGCCTAGAGGAAAAGGTCTTGTGGGCTGGTCGCCACGGCTGGGCTTTAAGGTGGCGGTAGATGGTGAACAGGGTGGGATGTTTTGTTCCTGTGTTTAGGATTTTGGTCAATTATTTTATTTTTTTTACTGATGAGGAAGTATGTGTAAAGCTGGGATGAGGGCTGGCCTTTTTTCTGATGTAAATCCGAAGCTTGGGCTCAGAGTTGTATCGGGTGCGGTTCTTTGGGTATGCCTGGGTGGTCGGTGTGGGGCAAGCCTATGGCCCAACAGAGATCGGCCCCTCTGCACTCAGCTCATTCCTTGCCTTTGCCTTTCGGTTGGATGAGGCAACAAAAGCACTGATGGAAATTCCAGCTCTGATCCCGTCAGCATCTGTGGATGGAGCTCTTAGGGAAGCCAACGGGAATTCCCACGTGTGGAGCCCTTATCGTTGGCCCTGTTTATGGCTTGGTTGCTATCGCACACAGTTGGGCCTCTCCGAGCAGAGGATGCACGTTCACACAGCCCGCTGAGCTGCACAGCCACCCGATCTGTTAGAGAATCACAGAGTGGTTTGGGCAGGAAGGGACCTTAAAGATCACCTTGTTTCAGCCCCCCTGCCACAGGCAGGGACACCTTCCACTAGACCAGGTTGCTCCAAGCCTCATCCAGCCTGGCCTTGGCAGGCCCTGCTACCCTTACTCCGTCAGGGAGTCCTCTGTCGTGTAACAGCCTTATTTAAAAACGGAGGGAGACACGGGGCAGAGAGTCTGTGTGTACGTCAGAGCTGCAGCATCATTCAGGGTACGGGAGGTAAACGGCAAAGGAGCTAATCAATAACTTGGTTTCTGGCTTGGCTGTTTATTGATTTATGTAGTTACCTTTGCACAGGCTTTGTGGAAAATGTAACTTTCATGTTTGTTTTTCTGTTTGTTTTTGTTTTCTAAGCTGAAGCTGTTTTTGTTTTGGTATGAGACTCCCTGCCGTGGGGGCCCAAGAACTGCTGGGGCTGTAGGGGTTAGAAGGCGGCAGTGAGGGACAGCCCAGTGCTTGCCTTCTGCAGGAGGTTTCGGTGGTACGTCCGGGAGACGTGTACCCCTGTGCCTGGTTCTTCGTCCTCCGTCCAGCCAGCGGTATCGCTTCAGAGTAAGGTCACTGACTTGGCTTGCTGCTTGGTTTCTCAACCCTCTTCACCAGCCGGTTTGTGTAATGTCTGTCTGAAACGTTGAGTAAGGGCATTGAAACAGCAGACAGGATACCAAGTGGTAGGAAGTCTGGGTGAAGTATAACAGGCAGCTCTGGCTGGGGGAAGGGGAGCAGCCCCTTGGGCTCGGCCACAGACCGGTCAGTGTGGGAACAGCCCACTGGGCTTTGCATCCCGGTGGCAGCTTTTCCCCCTGTTCCCTCCACACCAGGTCATTAACTGGGTGTGGGTGCACCTCTTCTCTAGAGACGGGTCTTCCGTGCTCCTCAGTGGCACAGAATCCTGTGTGACAGTGTCTCTTCTGAGGGTTACATAACTTGGAGAGGATTTCTCTACTGGGAGAATTATGCAAGTTTGAACTGAAATGTATATAGGAAGCTTTTATGTGTTTTCTGACTCGCAGTGTGGAGGGCGATTTATTTGCATCTTTAATTGGACAACAGCTGTTGGGGTTGGAAGGAAAACCATTTCCTATCTTTTCACTGTCACATTCTGTGTTTTTATGAAGTCCCCTGCCCCCTGGGCTCCCTCTTACCTGCCTTTCGGGCTCTGGGTCCCCGGGGCCAGGTACAGCCAGCCAGGCCCTCGAGGTGGACGCTGGCGGGGGCAGGGGTCGGCAGTTCCTAATGCGTCTGCCTCAGCGTGGTGTGCCGGTGGCGCTGTTCAGACGGGCGGAGGTGCCACCTCTTTCAGACTTTCTCCTTTCGTAGGAAGTTATTGTCTTTATTACCAGAAGGTAATGACGGTGAGGCCTCCCAGTTCCACCGAGGAGGAAGTCTGGGTAGCGCTGCTCTTAGGACGGTCTTTGAGCGCTTGGTAGAAGCTTCCCCGTGCCTGTTCAGCAGGATGAAGCTGGTTTGTGTCGCAGCGTGGGAGCAGAAAGCTGCCGCGGTCAGGTGCCTTTATCAGACTTGAGGAGGCCAGAGCAGGTTCTTGCTGAAATGTGAACTGCACGGGGCTGTTGGGGGCTGCATCCCGCAATCTGGCGGCTGACCCGAGCGGTGGCGGGGAGCTGCACAGATCTGAGGAGCGGTGGGTGCCGTGCAGATGGCAGAAACGGGATCGCCAGAGTCGTTTTCTTTCTGTTACGACGTAATACCGGGGTGCTGCCCATCCTGGACTGCGCCCGTCGTGCTTGCAGGGCCTGCCTTCAGGATCTAGCTAACGCAGCTGATGGTGCGGAGTACTGAAAGGATCCTGCTGCTTACTGAAACGGGTTGTGGTAGGACCAGTTTGAAGCAGTGCCTTACTTTTAATACAGATTTCAAAAACCATTTAATTTCTCTAGGTCCTGTATTTTTTTTGACAAGTGTGTTCAAAAAAACCAGACGGAAAATCCTCAAGATCGTTCAGGTTTACGTGTTTATAGCAATAACGCAAGTTTTACAGCTTTTACAGAGAGTTATGGGCTAGAAAGGCAGAAAATAGACCATAATAAGGCAACAGTGTGACGGTTGATGTATGGATTTCAGATCCACGCTTTTGTTATGAAGGATTTCCCATGGAATCATGCGCTGAGCAGGCTTTTCTGAAGTACCGTCGCTCCACCCTTGAAAATCTTGCCCGAGTTGAAAGATAGCTGAGTGGCATTCAAGAGAAAAAAGAATTTGTCATTCTTCACTCCCCCCTTGCGGTTTCGGTTTGCTCGGTGGGTGTGAATTCTCTCACCCATGCTGGTATGATGGAGACGTTTTCCTTGGAAATAAGCGTGTTGAGCGTGGCGCAGAGCTCCTGGGAGAAGTGAGCCAGGTGCAGAGGGGTCCAGGCTGCAGCCGTAGGGCCGTTACCGGTATTTCTTTGTTCCCGCTCTCTCGCCAACCGGGAGCGTGCCACACAATGAGTCCTTCCACTGCTGCACCCAAAGGCTGTGTGCTTGGCTTTTTGCCTTTCTCTCTTCTCGCAAAGCCGGTGGAGCCAAATCGGCTTGGGACCGCATTGGGCAGGGGGAGGGACGCAGGTGGTGGAGTGGTGTGGAGTGCTCTTACACCTCAGGGGATGTGCAGAAGTGCTGGTCAGAGGCCTGCGCCCTCGCAGCACAGCAAATTAGGGGTTCCTTTTCTTAAAACGTAGTGTCTAGAAACACATTTATGTGAAAATCTCTTTGTATAAGGGATTCGTTGATCCATCCTTAGCCCTGTAGATTTAAGGGCGCAGATTCTGTGTGTAATGTTACTGAATTCTGGAGGGAAAACATCAAATCACGTATTTTATTATTATATAATTTTATATTTTAATTCATTATACAATTTTATTATAGAAAACAGTGTGAATACCAAGAACAAAAGGAAGAATTAGTGCTTTGGAAGGCAAAAGGGGTAGAGGAGGGAGTTGGCAGGGCTGTGTTTACCATACGACTGGCATCACTGTTCATAGCGTTGTTTGACTTATCCGTGTGTCTTTTAAGGAAATCTGGTCTTTCTGCAGCTCTTTCAACAATTAACCTCGCGTGGCGAGGCTTGAATGAACACCCTGCACACCTGGTTAATATTACAGATGAGGCACTCGCTGCAGCTTCAGCTTGAAATTCAAGTTGCTTTGAGTCATCCCTTTCGGCTTTTGTTTGGGTGGAAAAAAGGAGTGGCAGCGGACGGCCTGCAGCTAAGAAATGAAAGAGTTAGGTTTTAGAAATGTTAGTCTTGGCGTTCGGGACGCTTGCATGGTTCCCTTTATTTTAGTGGAGGTGAGCAGCTCGGTGCTCGGGACGGAAAACCCGACCTATCTCTTTCCTGGTTGCGGGCACGCGGGTGCCGCGCCGGACGGGTCGGGAGGAGCAGGGCCGTGAGCTGTGCGTTCACGTCTCGACCGGTGGGTTGCCCCCACACCTCTGGTCTCCACGCTGCCCAGGGTTTTTTCTGACAGCAGCTTGAATCCTGCGAACCAGAGGACAGGCCGGTCTTTAAAACCCAAACGGGTCCATGCGACCGCCCTCTGACCCGCCGCCTTGGCTTCGTTTCTTCCGCTTGATTGTGGTTTAGCTTGTGAGGCTTCGAGGTGTCGCGACAGGAGAAGCTGCGCTGACACGAATGGGGGGACGGTGTTTGGGGCAGCTAACGGGAATATCTTCCCCGGTGCCACTGCCGAGCGCGGTGTGAGCAGCACGGCTTGTGTTAGCGCTGCGCAGTTCAGCTCCTGGAAGGGTAGGTGAGGTCTAACTTCTACCGTTTCAGAAAAGAGGGGGTATTTCAAACGGCGGGTCCGGACCTTGCGGTTACCCAGTTTACTTGGCCTGGTCTGCGGCAAGAATAATCCGGGTGACACCAGTTTGGTCCTGCTGGGAACGGGTGCAATAGATGGGAGAAGTCGGAGCCGCTCTGGAAGGCCCTGAAGTGTCGTCGTGACTGGACCCGCTGCCTTGCTCGAAGTCGGGAAGCTGCCGAAGTGAGGGCTCGCTCTGTGGTCAGGCTCCAGTGGAACTGGTGGACTCGGTCCAGGTTTATGAAGATGCACCTTAGGGTGGAAATCGCTTGTCGCGGGTTCTGACGGTAGGAGTGGCTGCAGCCCGTTTTCCTCACTGCTGGTGATTCGAGGGTCAAATTCTGCTGAGATTGTGGAAGTGAACATTTAGAGCAATTCATGGGATTTCAGTGGAGGTTGCCTTTTCAGAACCTGTTCCTACTTGTAAATTCTACTCTTCACCATTTACATTCAAATTTATTTAGGTTTCTAAAAATTCATCCCGTTAGCCCTTGTTAGCTGGACCAGTTTATTGGTGGAGTCTTCTCTTGCTAGAAGCTGGTGTTTCAGTAGATTCAGATGAAACTGTAGATCCCTTTGTTTCTAAGAGGGGTGCTCACTCATGTTCTCCTTACAGAGCAGCTGGATCCCATTTTGACAGATGTGAAAACCCTCACAGGGAAGTTGCTGTATTTTTTTTTTTTTTTCCTTGAGAAAAGAATCTTTGGTTAATTAGACCCCCTTCCCTTTTGAACATTTCTGCTCTGAGTCAAAATCATAATCCCCTGTGCCATCAGAATTAATTGCTGCCGACAGTTGGGATGTCACAAAGGGAGCGTTAGGTCTCGGGGAAGAGAAGCACGGAGACACGTGGGTCCTGTTTCAAACCAATTTCTTAATGAAGAAAAGGTTGCTTGATTTTTTTTGGTTTCATTTTAAAACCAGAAGCAAATGTGGCTTTGGATTATAACTGCGAAGTACCAGTTGGGCTGCTCCAAACCCACCCACTGAACCTGCATCGAGTCATCGTGTCAGGGGTTCTCGGAGCTGCCTTCCTGCGGTTGCTGCTTTGGTGGGGCAGGCCGGCGGCTCTGTGGGTTGTACCGCGGCAGGGCCAGAGCTCGGTGCTACCCTGGAAAACCTCCAGCCGCCGGCGTGGCAGCTCCGGGCCCCACCGGGGGGTTTGCAGAGGTCAGTTCATGGTTCCCAGCTCACTTGCTCCTCTTCCTGCTGGTTTGGAGGCGCTGGTAGCCTCTTCTGTTGGGGGGTGGGTGGTTTTGGTTGGCTGGCTTGGGTTTGGTTTGGTGTTTGGGTATGTTTTTTCCAAGCTCTTGTCGCTTCTTGGCCGGGTGCATCTTGGGATTTCCCTTTTGCTGAATGAGCTGCTTGTTTGAGAGGGAGGAAGTAAGGTCCCTTCTGGATTAGGAGGGAATGGGGGTGGAGGGTGGGGAAATGTCCTGTTTCATATGCAAAGCACACTGAACTGAAAAAAACCCTTTTAACAAAACCATCCATGCCCCAGACGGGCAGAGCAGCTGCTGGCTTTGTTAGGGAGAATATTAATGTTTCCAGGACTTGCGGAACCTTTGAAAAATGAGAGAAAGGATGGATTTTTTTTTTTTTTAGGATACAATCTAAGGTTAAAAAAAAAAATCCCCTTATCAATGTCTGTGAATGGGATGTGCTGTCAGCTGATGTGACATCCACTTGCACAACAGAGTCCTGAGCTCAGCGAGACGCCCTGTTCCCATCTGCTCTCATCGTTCGGCGATTTGGGTGTAAAGGTGGCCCCGATTCTTCAGTTGCTCACATCAGCATGAGCTGTGTGCGGTTTGATGGCACTTGTGTTCTCCTGCTTGGCCTGTTAGGGGATCTAGCAAAGAAAAAAGTAGCTTTACCGACCTTAACATCATACTCCTTCTCCTGGGAGCTGTAAAATCCGTGCAACAAATGACGAGTCCGCGGCTGGAAACTGTTAGCATCAGGGGCTGTTCATGGAGGATCAGGTGGGACAGCTCCTGTACCACGCAGAGCGGGGGGCAGCTGCTCTTCCCTCAGTTGCCAAGGACCCTGTTCCCCTCCCTGCCCAGGTCAGCAGGAGGCGGAAGGTAGAAAGCCAGCGAAGCGTCCGAGGACCCAAAGTCTCCTTCAGAAGGTGTCATTGCTCCTTCCCTACTACCCGTAGCTGCCTTCCACACAAGGAAGCGCTTGGTAATGCCCCAGCCATTCCCATTCCTCACTGAATGATATGCAAATCTAGTCAATTAAGCAGGGGGGATTTAATTAGCAGTTTAAGTTCATGTGTGAAGTGTCTTGCCTTAATTACTTAACAGTTTTGTTGCAAATTTGCGAAGTTTTTTTTCCCACAGAACTATCAAAACTGTGATTTATTTTATTGGGTTTGGTGCCGTTTTCAGATCCTGCGCGCTGCCCAGCGCGCCTGACCTTCGTCCTGCTTCTGTGGCTCCGTGCGCGTCCCTCTGTTTGTAGAGCTCTTCTCAGAGCGGTGGGGACGAAGCAAAACTGTTCGTGGTCTCAGAGTGGAACAATGTCTTAAAAAAGGAGAAAAAAAAAAAGGGATTTTTATACTGAAAATGAGTGAAAGGCCATTTCTTTGCTGCTCTCCGCGGGCAGGCGACGCCACCATCGTCGTGCCCGTGCGAGTGCCCGATGCCGTTGTCCAGTGTAGCCAGTGGTTGGTTCCGTTTCACGGGCTGCCCGGGCACGTTTCCCTACGCCGCCGTCGGCTGCGGGGTGTTGTGCCGGCGGGGCTGCGCTGCACGTAGCTCGCTACCAGTACAGGCAGAAAGACTGGTGCTGGTGTGACGTGTGGTCGTGTCTCCCGTTCCCGTTTGGGACACCTGAGCGTGGCACCGTTCAACTCTGTAACGCTCCGGGATTGCCGTTCAATTTCGGTATCAGACTGGTGCTGGCTCGTGGCCTTGATTTGGTTTCTTAAAACATTAGGGGTGGGAAAACGTGCTGAGGAACGATGTGGCGTCACCAGTCCCTGTGTCACCACTTATGTCACTTGTATACATCAAGACCGTCAAACAGGTTATCGATTGCTGTCGCTTCGTGTGTTACTGCTGCTCGGTGGCTATTGACGGCTGCTTCGTATTCTCCAACGGGCAACCAGATCAAGAGGACTGGTTCTGAGAAAATGCTTTGTTCAAAAGGCCCAGTGTGTGTTTTAGGCTGGGAAATCACAGGAAAAATACTCCAGGTTCGAACGGATCCCTCTAGTCTGGCCCAGGACCACCTCATCTAAACGTCTAGACTCCAGCTAGATGTGTTGGTCCTTTCTCTCCTGAATTCCCTTTCCCTGCCCCCAGAGTGAGCATCGCTGGGAATGGTAGAATTAAGGCAAAAACCTAGGAGACAATGAGGTTAATTTCTATAAATTCCTCCCCTAGTAGCTCCAGATCACATTTGAGTGTGTCCCAGGACAGGTACGAGTGTGTGACCCTGCCTTCCTCTGGCTCCGCGCAGCCGATGGTCCAGCTACGAGGATTCCTGGCGCACTGCGATTGCTAGCGCTGCTGGGTGCGGTTCTGCTGTGTTGATGCCCTTTTTCATCCACAAATAGCGTTTATCCTGACGATAGCAGACACGGCAAAGCCAGCTATGGGTCGCAAAGCAAAGTTTATCCCACTGGCTCTGGAGAGGACCCTGGCTGGCTTGCGTGCCCTCGGCCTCCTCTCCCGAAGCTGCTGAATGCCAGGATGCCGCTGTCGGTGCACCTGAACGATCAGGGGTGGTGGTGACAGGTCTGTGGGATGTTTAACCCTGCCGTAAGGCAGCATTTGGTGCTCCTTGGAGCAGCTGTCGTGTGCAGTGCTGCCCTGGGTCGTTAAAGGATTCCGGTCTCGTTACGGGGGAAGGGTTTTCATTGCAGCCTGAGCCCATTGCTGTGGGATTGAGCCATCGTGGACTCTGGTACATGGAAGAGCCTTTCTCCGAGGGGCTGAAGTGTCCATCTGTCTGTGTCTCAGCAGTGTGCTGGTTGTGACTGCCTTTGCTGCTGGCTGGCTGCCATTTGGATTGGTGTGTGTACGTGCATGGAGGAGCAAGAACATCGTTTTCATTTGCAGAGCACAGATTTACAAGTATTGTCCAGTGAGTGTTTTAGAGCATCTGCTCTTCAGGAGCTCGCGTAACTTTGATTTTTCCACCAGTACAGGCAGAAATGTTGCTCGTTTGTCTTGCACAACGCACAAACCGCCTTTTCCTCCGCTGTGTCGATGGTGTAGTAGTGACATCCTCAGTTGAAAGCTTTTAGACTTGGACACGGGGTTTCTACCAACCATGAGTTTGAGGCACAGGCAGGAGCAAGCACCGCGTTAGTTCTAGTGACTGGTTCTCGCAGCTGCGCAGCTTGTGGAACATCGATTTTAAATAATTTAACACACAGGTTACGGGCTGCAGTAGTGGTGGTGTCGGCATCGCTGCAGTCAGCAGGCATCCGGTCTGGGCAAAAGGCTGGGATGCTCGTGTCTCCTTCAGGTCCTTTGATTAAAGGATCCTGTTTAAAGATTTCCTGTAGCACCATATGATGGGAAATTCGCCTTATTAATAATTCTTTTTATGAAAGCAGAAGAAAGATTTCTGCACCAGAACTCCTCGTTTCATGGAACTGCTTCTTGAAAATTGCTTTTGTGAGGCAGAGCTGTGTTAGAGCAGAAATCCTACACTTGTCACACTTCGGATTTCAGCTTTTTCCGTGTCCCCGGCGCCCAGTATTAGTGGGAATGTCAAGGAATGCTGCCAGTGTACTTCTCCCTTTGCAGAGCTGCGGTACGTTGTGTAAAATCCTGTTGAGCTCTCGCTTCCCAGCTGCGCTGTGAGGGGATCGAGAAAGCACAGTTAACGCAGGAGTCAGCCCGCCTGTGTGGTTTCCAGCTAGAAGCGTAAATGCTGTGGTCCAGAATTCTCACTTTGCTTGGGAATACCCTACCAGTTCTGAGGATGTAACAACTAACATACACCTTTTAGCTGGATGTGCTCACTCCTTCGTTTCTTCCGTGCTTTCCAAGCCGGGTTCTGGAGGCGCTTTCTTCAAATTGACCGTGATCATTCATCTCCCCAAGAGCCCGCGTTGGTGCCAGCGTATCTTTAAATAGGATTTCTTTCCAGTTCAGCCGGGGCGACCCTTTTGTTGAACCTTCTTTTGGCCGGCGTTCCCATGTGCTGCGGAGGCGCTGACACATGACCCCCTTACACACAGAAAACCCGGGATGTCCTGCCCCTTGCCAAACCCCTCACAGAGCTACCCCTCACCCCCTTTTCAGGATCCCAGATGGTAAATAGCAGCAGGAGGTGAAAGGGGAGCTTTGTCTCCATTCTGAGTCCTGCTTTAAGTATTCTGTGTCTGTCTGTATCCCTCTGCTTTCCCCACGCTGCCCATAAATTAGCAAGCCAGCTTTTCTGACGAGGGACGCCCAAACGTCCGCGAGCTGCACTAACATCACCTACTCGAGGCCGCGTCAGAACACCCTCCGGATCATCTGGCTGCGGTCTCTCTCTAGAAAGAAAGCGCCCCCACCCCAAGGTTTATCCGCGTGGGGTGGCTGAGCTCCGATTATTCAAACCAAACCAACCAGCCAACGCCCCAACCCCCCCAAGATGTGCTCGGCTGGTTCCGCTGGTTTTGTACGGCCCGGTCCAGGAGGAGCGGCTGGGGGGTGGCTGGCTTTCCCAGCGCACAGGGGGCTCGATCGGGCAGCAGGGATACGGGCCGGGGGTGCGGGCGGAGGGGCAGCGCAGATCCGTGCCCCCCCTTGTCAGCAGCTGCGCTTGGGGGATCCCGGCGCAGGATGTTGTCCCTGCGCACCCTCCCTGTGGGGCTTCCCCGGGAGGCGGCGGTTTCCTCTCGCTCTCTGCAGGGAAGATGATGGGGGCTTCGGGGCCGGGAGGAGCTGCGGTAGGAGCTGCGCTTCTGGAATGGTCCTGGCAGGGCCTGGGTGTACTGAGACCGGGGTTGGAGGCTGGTCTTGGGGGTGGCTGTGAACACATTTCAGGTTTACACGGTGGTCATCTCTCACAAGGCGCCAAACCCGGGTGTACGTACCAGAGTAGGAAATTGGGCCCTTTTTTTGCCGTGTTCTCCACAATTTTCATCTTGTGCGGCTCTGGTGGCTTCTACCAGCATAAACCACGAGGCTGCGTCCTTGTTCGCGGGGGTCGGCTGCTTGGCTTTCCTTAAGGAAGGGACGGCGTTCGCCCTAGGCCGCGGCGGTTCCCAAAGCGCCCTGCGCTCGCCCTGCGCCTGGCGGGCTGTGGCGTTGGTCTCTCCTCTGGCCTGGCCTGCAGCTGTGACTTTGCCGTTTCAGCTGGTTGGAAACGGGAGGCTCGGCGAACTGAGATAGGGGGGACCCAATGGATTCCCGCGGGGTTTTGGCACATCTTTATTTTGAACTGCCGAGTAGGAAGGAGGGCGGGGGAGTGCCAGGCCGGCCTGCTGTCTAGTACTGGAAAGGGGTTGGTTGGTTGGTTTGATTTCATGTTGCAAGTGTTGAAGAAACACTGCGACTGCCAGGCTCCTGCCTGGCCTGGGGATGCGAGTGGTGGTCAGCTGGAAGCTGCTGGGGGGTTTAAAGCAACAGTGCCTCTGTTACAGGTGTTGTGGCTCTCAAACCTAGAGTGCAGCCACCTTTGGCCATTTTTAAGGAGCCTTTAAGTGATGGGAAGGATTACGAGGAAGAGAGAGGAGAGCTCATGTGCCTTTTGCTGTTTTCTGGGTGGGAATACTCCACCTTCCACATTCTGAGTTACTTGGGGAAGGTTTTTCCCTCCCCTGGGATCTCCAGTGTTTCTCCTGACCTGTAACTCTCGGTACAGTCATCAAGTAGAGCGGACCTGATGGGCTTAGTTCTGACACGTCGTGTTTTGACAGCACATTTTGTTCGCACTGAGTCAATACTTCTGAAGCTGTAGCTGCTTGGTCACTTTAATTTGACATAGACCTACTTGCTGCCAAAACTCCTTTTGGCTTCTGCCCTAACACCAGCCGACTGTTCCTGTCGCCTTCTCTGACTGTCACTAGGGCTTTGATGGCTGCACAGTGTGCAGCAGCTCACCGGGGAGTCAATCTGCCCCAGCGTGAGCCGTTCTGTAAGGGAGAGTCACGAAAACTAGCTGTACAGATGTGCAGTTGGGCGTACAGAAAAGCAGGCCGGTTTGTGTGGTGGTTGGCTTGCTCACCGGCGGTACGTGGTGTTATTCGAGATTGCCGAAGGTATGGAAGCTGCAGTTGAAGGGATGGTTTACGCCTTGGTGCTTTATCCTAGAACCAAGCTGTATACAGAACAGAGCAGCAGTGGTGGGAGTGCGATTGGAATCGGTGCTTCTTCAGCCCTAGCTTCTGTAATTCGCTGTGTTCCTGTGCAGTAGACGTGGCTGCTGAAGATCAGGTCAGTGTCTTTCCTCTAACACCTTATTAGGCTGTTGCTCTAAACCAGGAGCTTCTGGGAATGCATTTTTCATGTTTTTAGAGAGGCTTTTGATGGATGAAGCTGTAAAATGAATAGAAATAGTGTCTCCCTCTTCCTTTTTCCTCCTACTCAACGCTCGCACACAGTCAGCCCTGGGGTCTTTTCTTTCTGTGTGGTTGGCAGAACAGAGAGAAAGGGAGAGAGAAGGAGACTGTCTGGGCCCCTGGTGCTGTCATGAGAAGAATAGCCGTGCTGTTACCGCTAAATCCAAAGGGACAAGCTTGTGTGTGTGTGCTGCAGCAGCCAGCGGGCTGAATTAGTGGCATTTAGACACTGCTAAGAGGCTAATTGAGTCACTGGTACTTGTGGATTAAACCAGCAAATCCAATAATGTATGGATGTGTGTGTTGGGCTTTGGTTCTGTGCTCTTCGAAAAATAAGCTCGCTGGGTTTGCTTTCACTCTTTCCAGTTGGGTCAGGTTACTCAGTAGCTTAAGGAATATCGAAGCATCTGAATGAACGTTTTGGGGAGGTCTGTCTTGCTTTATTCCGTTCTTTTCCTCCCGCTCCGTGCAGTGGGATTGGATGAGAAGGCATTAAAACAGTTCCATTACTGCTGAACTCTGCCAGTTTTAAAAACGCCGACTGGAGTGAGCCCTAGGTTTAATACGGATAATCCGAGCGGTGAGGCGACGGAAGGTAAAGGACTGATGCCGTCCACGAGGGATGGTACATCCACGCCACGTAGGCGTGATGAACGCGGCCCGTGTTGGAATTTTGGTTGGCATCCGTCTCGAACCACCACCTTCCCCAGAACGGCGTCGGTAGGGGCGCGTGGCGGTCGCACCACTGCTGCTGGGCATCTGCCGCAGGAGCTGCGGAACCGGCTGTCGCGTAGAACCGTGGTCGTAACGTAGGAAAAGCTAATTCTGGTTTTCGGTGAGTCGTGAGGGGAGGACGTAAGGAATCTGTACAGCTGACCTAACCTTCCGCACAGCCTTGGAATACATTTTCCAATCCATTGTCACTCCCAAGATCTGCCTACAGGCCGGTCCCGCTTTGCGTTTGCTCCCAGTGGTGGTTGTAATGGTTGTGGCTTGATTGACTTCGGAATTGTTCCTGGCTTGCAGCACTCCAACTGGGGAGCGGAACTAGATTCGAGTGCCTGTCTTTGAGGTGTGCGGTGCTCTTGGGGAGGCGGCTGTGCTGAGGGCGCATCGCTTTCAGCGAGTCTCTTCAGTTTTGCTTTTTAACATTTAAGAGGAATAAGACGCCTCTCAATCGAAACCAGAAGGACGTGTATGAAAAAATAGTAAGACTCGTAGAGGCGAATGGTGGGTTCAGAACCTTGTGAGTCACCGCAGGGAGATTGACAGTTTGGGAACATGAATGCGGAGGAGTGAGGATGGGATGCTCAGGGGCTGATGAGATAAGGGAGTCTACAGAATGTCAGCAGAGGGGTCAGCAGCAGCGTGCATCTCATTCCAGAGTTAAACTCAGGCGTTGGGAAATGGCATTCCTTGATGGCAAACACAATCTGACAGCTCTCAGCTAGCTACAGCGTTCACCTCCTCCTCCTCCCCCCGCCCCCCAACTGCGTATCGGTGGATGTTGGGGAGATCATGTCTGCTCTTGCCTTCAAAGCAGCAAAGAGAAAATATTTAAAGCCCCAAGCACACCTCGGAGGCTTTGCGGGTAAGTCAGGGGAGCAGGCAGTGGCTGTGCTTTAGAAACTGTGCCCTGGTTCGGGCAGCTCAGCCTGGTTCAGCTCCCGCGCAGGGGTTACGAAGCTTTGCTCTGCATGTAGCACGTTTGTCTGTCTTCCTCTTCTTTCTGCGCGTGTGAAAGAATTTCCTTCTGTTTGTGGGCAGGCCCGGACTGGATCAGCTCCTGGAACTAACTACAGAGGAGTGAGTTCGTTCCTCCTCTGAAATGACTCGGTGTTTGCTAGGTGGAACTTGTTCACGGGTGCTGGGGAAGGCTCTGTCCTCCCTTGTTATTCCCAAAGGCACAGGGAGATAATGCTGCTTCGGTGGGCAGGGCAGCAGGTTGGGTCAAGAGAAGGTTCTGTGGTCCTGGCTCTTGGCACCGCGTAGCTGGGTGACCTCGGGCGAGTTACCGCGCTTCTCTGGGAAGCAGGACTAGCAGCGCCTACCTCCCGGCCCAGCAGGGGGGTTCAGGAAGCATTTTACGTATGAAGAGGATAGTGTTATTGCTGAGGGGTGGTGTTTCCTTATGAGTATGTGTGAAAGGCGCCGTGTCCTCACTTCGGCCTGCACGCACAACTCATTACCGGCTTGTGGCTGCTCTCAGGTTAGGTGATGGAAGAGACAGGGAGTGCTGTCCTCGGAAGAGAGAGTGGCGAACCCCATTTCTCCTTCTCTAATGAGCACTGTGTTAAAAGAAAATCCATGTATTCCGGGTATGCGGTAGCATTTTGGGGATGGGGCCTAGGAAGGCTCCTGCCGAACCAGGTCCCATTTGCCCGTGCTCCTTTTCGTGAGGCCCTGCAACACGGCTCGTGCCGCGGATGGAGAAACAGCGATGAAACGCTGTGCGGTAGGGTCGGTTTTGAGTCGTGACCACGGGGCTTTGACAGGGGAATCGACAGCGCGGGGGCCCAGGAGAGGGTTGCACAAGCGCCGTCTCCAGGGTGTCACTCCTGGTGTCAAGGAGAACTTCCTCCGTGAGTCAGTCCCGCAGCGCAGCTGGGCGGGTGTCCGGTTCATGAGGGAAAGGAGGGTGCGATCCTCACCCTGTTTCATCTTTCACGCCGAGTGGGAGAAGGGCAGGAGCGTTGTAAGGGAGACCGTGGCCGGCCTGTGGTGTTGAGGGGGAATTTTCCTTGGTAGGAACTGCAGCACTGGCCGTAAGCTTGCCTCCGGTGCCCTTCTCGCCAACTACCGCGTGCTGAGGCTGGAAACGTGGCTCAGCGTGACTTGATATGGCCGTGACCTTAGTCTGAACCGCTGCGCTGATCTGTAGTGGTGCTGGGGCCTGTGCAGCCCAACGCTGGTTCTTTGGTCCTGTGTTCCCAGGTGAAGAACTAGTGTGTTTTTAAGGTTTTAGGGGTGTTGCTCTCGAGCTCTGTCAGTGTTTTGTCCTGCCTGCTGGGGTGGCCATTTAAAAAAAACCTTTTTGTGTTGTCAGGGGCTCCATGTTTGGGTCGAAGTTGTTGACAGACCTCTGTGAGTACCAGGCGCTTTGTAATGAATGTTCCAGCCTTGTAGTTCGTCGGTCTTCTCGGGCGATGGAGTCAATGTTACGATGATAGCTGTCAGACAACATCCCCTGCCCCTGCTCGGAGCCAGCAGTCTTGGATTTTAGTCTGCTGGGTTGGCAAGGCAAGGTTAGGTCAGTCAGAAACCTGTCAAAAATCTGAATAAACAACTCTCTTCCTTATGTTCTGACCTCTTCCAGTTGGCGCTCTTTGGCCAGGGTGCTGACACCTGTTTCTAACCTTCGTCGCGTTCGCTGCGCCCACTGTGGGTACGAGGAATTCAGAACGAACCGGTGGCAGGAAGAAAGGTAAACTAGTGCGGAGTGGGTTCAGCATCACTGTTGTCCTCAGTTTGTTGGAAGTTTCTAGAGTGCTGCAGCCCTGTCTCTTCCACAGGTCCTGTCAGGTTGGATGGGTCAAGAGACGCAGTGGCTTTTTTGGGGGGTTCTGTGATAGAATAATTGGGTTTACTTACTAGTACAGCATTTGGTGCTCACGCTTCCCCCCCCCCCCCCCGAAACCACCTGCAACCCCTGCACGAGCACGTTTCTGCACTGGCGGGACGTACGGCGGCGTGCGTGGCTCCCCACCCTCCCGTCCCTCTTCTGGGATGCGCTCCTGTAACTGCTTCTCACCTCAGACTCGGCGAGGCTTTCTGCAGGGCTTCGGTGTGCTCGGGGGTTTGTAGCCCAGCCTGACGGTAGCGGCTGCTGGGGGGTCAGTTGGTTACAGAAACACTTCTGGTTTTTAGCTTAATGACAGGAGCTGTGAACCAGGAATTGTTGATCTGCTCAGGCGGGGTCTAGTCTTTGAATGAGTCCCCTGGAATGTTCCTGGCTGGCAGCGCTGGGCACCGATTCCCTCATTTCCCAGGCCATCCCGTGGGTCTTTGCCTTCTTGATTTCCTTAAGCCACGTTTGTCTCCTTGAAATCTTCGCAGGAAACGGTGTTTTCACCCTGTTCGTGCGACTCCTGGGCGCGTGCCGCCTTCAGTCGCGGGAGCGTACCTGCGGGTTTCACGTGGGGCCTCTGAGTTCCGTGTGTGTTAGGGTGGGCAGGGGTGGAGCTTGGGTCAGTTCGGTGTTGGCATGGTTTGCCAGGAGCGTGCTTTACCTCGCAATGAGCGTGGCAGTGAATTACGGAGGTCCTTCAGGTAGCCCGTGCTTTGGCCCATACCCAGGCTGCTGTTCGGGGAAAGGAAAGTTCGTCTCAGCCATGGAAGGGGGAATGAAAATGGAACTTTCTGTTGTTTTGAGGGAAATAGATCCCTCTCTCGGGTACGGAACACACCTTTCCCAGGCTGCAAGCAGCGTCCTACATACAAAAGAAAAGCCTGGTTGGTTTTCTCTCGAGGCAGAAGTTGCTGGGGGAGTTCAGTTTAAGGTTGGGGAGGTTTTTGTGGTTTGCCATGGCTCTTTGTGCTCTTTTACCCCCGAAACCCGCGGTGGGGTGACCTGAACTGAACAGCCAGATGTTACTTTGGTGGTGGCTGCTTAAAGGAGCAAGTTGTGTTTAACCCGTTCCTTTGTCCCCCATCTCCCCCCCGGCTTGTTCTCTGCTTTGTATTGAAAGGATGGGTTTGAAAAGTCTGTATCTCATTTATTTTAAAACCGCGTATCAGGAGGTTCAGGCGGGGGGGCTGTGTAAGTTGGAACTTCCCGCGGTAGCAGGTGTCACATAAGGCGAAGACTTGCCTGGTTTTGAGGTGCCCAGATGAGCACTGCCTCCCGGGCCCCGTGGCTGGCTCTTCACCCGCCGCGTTCGCGGCGAGACGCGTGTGTCAGGGAGCACGTGGTTCTGCTGCGCGCGGGTCTCGTCAGGCAGCTTTCCTCAGCGGGGCCTTGTGGTGAAGCACAAAAGCTGCTTCTCCGTGTGCTGACGGGCTTTTCGCCGGGAAGTCTGTGGCAATTTTGCGTTCAGCGAGGGGGCTGCTCCTGCTGGAACTGGATTGTTTCGTTGGTACGGTTCTCGCTGGAGAAAATCAGAAGGGCTTCGTTCCTCTCCTAACAGAACTGGGTCACTGTCTGCTTTAACTGGGTCATAGGAGTTTCCAGCACGGGAGGCCTCTCGCCACGTTCGATGAGGGTGAAGCACTAGGACAGCCCGGCCCTGTTAACCCTGACTTGCTGCCTGAGCAGCCGCGAGGAAGCTGTCTGCCCCCCAGAGCGCCCGGGACTGCCCGTGGCGGATGTTCTCCGTGACCCGACTGGGAGGGAGCCTGCTCCAGCTCATCCTCACTGGGAGGCGTCTGACCTGGGCCGGAGACGCGTGGGGGTCAAGCCTTCCCATGTCAGCCGTGTTTTGGTTCCGGTTGTGGCC
This sequence comes from Rhynochetos jubatus, assembly GCA_027574665.1. Classification (NCBI taxonomy): domain Eukaryota; kingdom Metazoa; phylum Chordata; class Aves; order Eurypygiformes; family Rhynochetidae; genus Rhynochetos; species Rhynochetos jubatus. The sequence goes on from CM050669.1 coordinate 4,064,301, forward strand.
AGGGGCTGTCGGGGGTTTCACCGGAGCAGAGGAAGAAGGCAAATAGATGGAGCCACGGCTTGAGGGCTCCTACCCGTTCAGCGAATCCTGCGAGAAGGCTGTGTTACTGAGCCACTGAGGGCGGCTCCCACCTGCAAACCACGGTCTGGGAAGGCTTTGAGGGTTATGGAGTGGACCCCCCTCTCATTAGGGAGAGAGTGAGTGTCCCCGGTGTGTCTGCTTTGTCTGAAAACCACAGCAAAGCCCCGTGGCCCCAGGCCTGGCCCCCTGCCACACACCAGCCCTGTTCCCGGCCTGCCGTGGTACCGGGCACGGTCGGTTAGTGAGAGGCTGCTCGTGGGTACGTAAAGCCTTGTGGTGTGTCTTGGGAGCCGAGAGGCTCCTAGAGTTCAGTGCTGCCGGAGCCAAACGTTCAGGGCAGACGATGGGGTCCGGCTGGAGGTGTAGCAGTAATGCAGCGCCAGGCAGATGGACGTGAGGTGGGGAGGGTTGTGGGGGGTGGTAATGGGGAATCTCTGCTCTTCAGCGGGAGAAGAAAACAGCAGTAATTCTGAAATCCGTCTTCACGTGTTCCTAGTGTGACGTGGTAGCCGAGCGGGGCAGGTGTCCTCCAGCTCCCTGCAGTACGGTGTCAGTCGTGCCGTGTGTGGCTGAGCCGGTAGGTAGGGCAGAGGGTGCTCTTGGCGAGAAGCCCGTGTAACTCCGCTGGTTTGGGATGTACGCTGACAGAACTAGGGCACGGTTTGCTCATTGCCTGTGATTTCCGAAAGACCCTGGTGAGTTGGTGTGGTCATGTGGGCATGCCTGGGATTGGCCTGCCTTTCAGGAAGTATCAAAGGCATTCATTCTGAAATTATCAATATTGAAAGATGCGAGTAACGTTTTCGAATGCAGCTGGTGAGCAGTGAAATCCCACACTTGTCCTTTCCGACACTGTTTATTTCTGCTGATCTGAATGGACGTGCTTACGGATAGCGGAGCGTGGAGCAAGGCCCCTCAAGATTTCAGGACTGGTTTGTTCTCTGAACGGGCTGCGATGGGGTAAGGCACCGTCTGCTCGAATAAGGGGATATTGCAGTGAAGCTTCCGACGCCACTTTGCGCACGTCGATGCGGTTGAAGTTTTAGGTGTCTCTTGGCGCTTGATGCCAAAATTGGATATGGTGAAAGTAGTTTTGCATCAGTAGTTCCTTTGAAGAAAAGCCTGTTCGTTCACTCTTGCTTGCCGTACACGACCGGGAATGGTAAACTCCACCGAGTCTAAAAAACCTGTAGCTGTGTGACCATGGAGAAAGAGGGAGCGTTATGCTGATGCTTTCTGTAGTTGAGTCATGGTGGCTCTGTCCAGGAGAGCAGACAGAAATAAGAAAACCAAACAGCCCGGCCAGTTGGGGAAGACAAGGTAACTTTGTTCTGTTCCATGTTTATCAGACACACGGCCTTCTGCTGCTCTCCTGAGATAAAGCCCAGCACTCGGCCACCTACCGCATCAGCCCAGATCCGGCGTGTCCTGCAGGCGCTTGGGAGGAGCCACGGAGGCTGTTCGTAGGGTTTGTCTGTGTTGGTGTCCCATTTGAACTGGGCAAAAGCAGAACTACGTGAAGGCGCATTCAAAGAGCCAGTTCTGCTTTCGCAGAAAAAGGATTTAGCAGGAACGAATCTCGCCTCCACCTCCTTTGTTGGTGCGCTTTGCTCTTTCCTCTTGCAGGGGAGAGGTCAGCACGTCCTAGCAAAATCTGCTTGCAAAGATGGAGTTCTTCCGGGTCCATTCCTGTCAGAGTCTTGGTTCAGCACTCACTCACTTCCAGAGCCTCCCCGAAGCGCTGTGGTGGTCTCAGACGTGTTTCAGAGCCCCTCTGAGTAACATCAACTCAATTTACACCACAGAGCCTGGATTCTTCCCAGAGAGGGCGGGGAGGCACTGGGACAGGTTGCCCAGAGAAGCTGTGGATGCCCCATTCCTGAAGTGTCCAAGGCCAGGCTGGATGAGGCTGGGAGCAACCTGGGCTATGGAAGGTGTCTCTGCCCATGGCAGGGGGGTGGCACTGGGTGATCTTTAGGGTCCCTTCCAACCCAAACCATGCTGTGATTCTATGGATGGCTGTGGCTGGGTGGGCAGGGGCACAGCGTTGCTTTCGGTCCTCTGAATGTCTCTGGGGAGAGAACGTTTCCTTCCTGTAATAATGGCAAAACTTAGCACGTGAGAAGAGGAACGAGATGAGGAAGCAGGGTGGTGTTCCACGGAGTGACCTTGTCTAGGAACAGTCAGGAAGCAGAAGGAGATGTGTTCTGTTCTGGAATATTCATGGGTCTCCTCCCAGGGAGTGAAGACCTGCGCTGTCAGAGGTGGCGGGGTCATGTGCTGGATGCTGAGTGGTTAGATTACCCACAGCACAGGTCCCTGGCGAAAGCTCTTTCATCTGCGCCCCAGTATCTTCTGGGAGCAGCTTGCAATTAGAGTCGCGTGCTGATGAAAGCTGTTGAGACGCTCAGACCGGGGGATACTAGTAGTAGTAAAAAGCCAGCAAGCCCAGTGATTTACTGGTGGGGGGCAGTGCTGGGAAAGCCTGTGCCCCTTCTTTAAAAGTCCCTTTTCAAGTTCTCCCAGACACGCAGTTCCCAGGCTCCCATTCACTACTCATTTAGAGAATGAACATCTCTCTCTTATGTGTGTTCCTGTGGTCTGTGTGATCAGAAGTTGCATCGCTGTGCTCCATTTTCCACTGCCTGTGGCTTCTAGGCTTTTGTGCGGCTTCTTTAGAATTTCACAAGTACATCACAAGATGCTATTTTGGGTCGCTGCAGGATAAAGAGCATTTAAGATCTTCAGAGTGCCCTTTGCCACTTTCCATTAAGGCTGTGGAGATACTCGGAAAAGAAAATGAATAAACCAAAACTCTTGGTAAATCTTAGTCCAGCCTGTTCACTTGTACTCACGTGGATGAGTTCAAAAGGTGTTAGGTTTATTTTGATCTCGGCATACGGTTTTTCCGGATAGATAGCTGTTTTACTCCCTGAGTCAGGAGCGGATGCGTAATCAGCCGCAGCACTTCAGCACGTATCTCAGTCCCGCAGGCGTTTCTTAAACTGTGCTTTGACCAAGGAGCTGGGCCCAGCAGGAATAAACATGGATCATGGAATAGTTCGAATTGGAAGGGACCCTAAAGATCATCCAGTCCCACCCCCTGCCATGGGCAGGGACACCCTCCATAGCCCAGGTTGCTCCAAGTCTCATCCAGCCTGGCCTTGGACATTCCCAGGGATGGGGCACCCACAGCTTCTCTGGGCAACCTGTTCCAGCGCCCCCCACCCTCTCCAGGAAGAATTCTTCTTCTCCCTCTTTCTGTTTAAACCCGTCACCCCTTGTCCTGTCACTCCCTGCCCTTGTAAATAGTCCCTTCCAGCTTCCTTGTAGCCCCCCAGGCACTGGAAGGTGCTATAAGGTCTCCCTGGAGCCTTTCCTTCTCCAGGCTGAACCCCCCAACTCCCCCAGCCTGGCCCCATGGCAGAGGGGCTCCTGCTGTTGGGGGCCCCCGAGCTGGATGCAGAACTGCAGGGGGGGTCTCCCCAGAGCAGAGCAGAGGGGGAGAGTCCCCTCCCTCGCCCTCCTGCCCACGCTGCTCTGGATCCAGCCCAGGATCCAGTTGGTCTCTGGGCTCCAGCGCACACGGCCGGCTCCTGGCCAGCTCCTCGCCCCCAGCACCCCAACCCCTCCGCCTCGGGCTGCTCTCAGTGCTGTGGGTATTCAGTTCTTCTGTCTGGGGGCTTCCCCTTGCCTGCGAATGAGGGGTACCTGTGATGTGTCGGAGCATCAGTGGGCTGTATTTGTTACGGTGTGGCTTTTCAGGTCAGAGAGACAGCAGAGGCCGGACTTTACATCCCTGTGAAACATGTCCCTTCTTACATGTGTGGTGCTGCGTCTTTGGAGTTGGGTGCCCAACTGGTAATTAGCGTTGGTTTTAGAGGGCAGGCCCATCTCATCAGAGAGTACCTGCCCGTAATCAGTAGCAGGAACCTGTTGGCAGGAGCTTTCTCCTCCTGCCATGCTGCATTCCTGTCGGCTCCTGCTCCGGCACAGCTTGTGTAACTGTCTCCGAGCGGGAGCGGGGTCACTCCAGGTGGCTGTTCTGATCTGGTGCTGTCTCCGCTCCTCTCAGGCTGTCTGGAAGGATTTGTTAGGCCCTTTGTTCGGGAGGAGAGGCCGGGCGTGCACGCGCTTTCTGCCGCGCTGGGATTTAAGGGCCCGTGGAAGGCAGGGCTGTGACGGGAGGCGCGATTAGGAATACAATCCTTTCACAGCGCCTTGCTTTTGCATTGAAAGAAACTTCTGTGTGCTCAGCGTTCTGCCCCGGTGACACGCAGGCAGCCAGGCCTGCCGCGCAGCGCCGCTGCCCTTGGCCATTCCTGCTTATTTTGCCTATTAGAATCATTTACTTATGTTAAACAGCCATTGTGGGACCCTGGGACAAAGAGCTTTGTTTTAGCTGCTCCTTCTAGGAGTGAACTGAGATAGGGAACGGCCTGGCTTGGCCGTGGCCACACAAGACGTTTCGTGGTGGACCGACAGTTGGAACCCGAGGCCAGGCCCTGCTGTGGGCTGAGGATGCGATAAGCTCTGTGCCCGGCACGCAGCCTGGGGCCAGCGAGTCTCCCGCGCCCTCTTCCCACCTCCCCATTGTGTCTCCAGGCCTGACAATAAAGCCTGGGCATCGTGACTGCCCGTCTCGTCTCTCGTTGGAGGCAGCAAGGTGCGGTGTGAGTGCCCGGAGGAACGGGGTGGTCGGAGGGGAGGTTGAGCTGCCAGTAACCGAGCACAGACTTGGTACCTGCGGCTGGATCACGGCCCTAGGCACTGCTAGACCCTTTGGGGTTGCTTTGATCAGTACTGCTGTAGATAGCACAGAAATTCTCCCCCCTGCCCTCTCCCCCCTTTCAGTGTTTGGGTTTTCAGCCTTGGGATACTTCCTCGGGGCCTGATTTTCAGAAGTGGTATGGAAAACAGGGAAGTAGCGGCCTGCTCGAGTGTCCTAAGGGGACGCTTAGGTGTCCCCACACACAGAGGTTCCCTAAATCACTCATCATTTTAGGAAGTCTGGATTCTTTCTGAAGTTATCTTACATCCGTCCCACTCAGGTTTTCCTGTCAGCCCATTGTTGTGGGCTCTTTGCGTGCCTGGAAAAGGATGGAATACAGTGAAAATGAGCCTGTTGATGGTATCGCGTGGTCTCGCCCCCTGCACGGAGTGTCCCAGCCGAGCCCTGGTGGCTGGGATGGCTCACTTGAGAAAGCCTGCGTAGTGGGAGCATCACGGGGGGCGTGGGTTCGGACAGTCGTGGCTGGGAGGATGATGAGACGCTTAAGAAGGAGGTGAGAAAGAAACTAATACCAGACTGGTGTCAAAAAGGTTTCCTTTTACAGTAATTCCCGTGCTTTCGGTGGGATTTTGTGTTGGAGGCCGCGCTACTTTCAACTGAACGTCGCGTGTCTGTGCTGGCGTTTTTGAGAACTGTCTAACGATTTACAGGGGCATCGCGATGTCTGTGGTACCCAGCCTGGCACCTGACAGTGCTCCCTTCCCTGTACGGCGTTCCTGTGACACGGAAATTGTGTTTAGCTCTGGTTTCCCCCCCAAACCGAGTCCCACGTTGGTGTGGGAGGAATAATACCTGCGTGGCACGGGATGGCAGGAGAGCTTTCTGCAGCAACATGCTCTGCAAACCGCTGTTTATTTGAGCGAGATGCTTGGGGCGTGTTACTGTGCAGAGAAGGTGCTGAAGGAGATGAAACTGCTTGCTGGAACCTCTTAATTGGAGGGAGAATTGATTGTAAATAAACTGAAGCTTCACGTGTCTTGCTTTGTATTGCCTTGGGTTCGTGGTCCTCTCCTCGGGTTCAGCTGTACATGGTTTGAGTGGCTGCTCTTCCTTCGGGGTGGGGCAGGTCCTGGGTGATCTGTCACGTTGCTACAGAAAAATTCGGGGTGGATGTGCAAATTCCTAAAGTTTTCTAAGACAGTTGGAGTCCGGTTGCGTTCAGGCACCGCTGCAAACGGTGTCCAGGTTACCCTTTCTCAAAATGTTTCCCAGCTCAGTGCTAATTAATTAAAAGACCCTCTCCCCCCGCCCCCCTCCTCCCCGTTAACTTATTTACCGGCGAAGCGCACGCTGAGTTCAGTAAACAGCTTCCTGCGTTTCTGTGTGTTAAAGTGTCAGGCTCTTTGGCCGCGTTGGACAGGTCCGTGGTCTTTGTCCCGTGTGGGGGTGGAAGGTACTTGTGTGCAGCAGGGACGAGGGGTGGGTCAGCCCTTCTGCTGACCAGATGGTGGGTGAAAAGAAGAACCAAATGCAAAACCCTAAACCGAAAACGGCAGAGAAGGTGTGCTAAGGATTTGCTTTTGAGCTCCGTGTAGGTTTTACAGTGAGCAGCAGGAGATCTCAGCATGGCCAGAAGAACGTATCCTTCATCGCTGGAGCGGAGGAGGAGAACCCCCATCACGGGAACAGAGTTAGGAACCCTTCCGTTTACCTGGAAAAGGGAAGAGCTGACATCCTGTCAGCTGAACTGCCCGGAGAACTCACAGCTCATTCTTGAAGCAAAGGACTTTTCCCTTCCAGGGCGATGTGTACCTCCGAGGGGAGATTAGCAAAGGGTATTCGTTCCCTTTGGAACAACTGGGAAACCCTGTTCATATGCTTTGGTCCTGGCCGTTCCTGAGTGTTGTGCTACACTGGCCACTAAACTCATCTCTTCTGGGGACTATTCCGTGGGTTGTTTACAGGTTTCATTCTGTTGTGTCAAACCTCCAGCAGCGTTTTTGGAGCTGTCTGAGCTGACATCCTGTGCACCTGTACGCGCTGGGCTGGGTTTGCGCTGCGGAGGACTGGGGTGTCCTACCCCGAGGATGCCTGCTGACACGGGGGCTTGTTATTCAGCAAGATGAAAGCAGGATCCCAAGGAACAGAGGAGTGATGAGCATTGCCAGGTCTCCTGGGACTGCAGCTTGTGTTGGAAATGGGATCAGACCAGGAAAATAAAACTGGAGTGAGGACCGAACCTGAGCAAATCTGCGTGGGAGTAAGAAATTCTGCCCTAGGTCTCATCTTGCACGTGTGACCGTGTGGCTTCCTCCTGGCGTTGGGGAATCTCTGCCAGGGTGTTACAGACGTGTACCGTACCACGCTGGATAAAGAGAGCACCCAAGGGAGAAGAGAAATAAGCAACACAATCCAACTGAAGTGTGTGAGAGGAGGATCAATCTGCTAATTAGATCTAGGAGGTAAAATTGAAGTTGCCTCCCGAGCTCCTGCCTGCCTTTCCTGGTGCAGGCCCTGCGAAGTTGAAGATGCGTAATGCGAGAAGCGTGGAGCTGAGGCTTTCTCTGCTTGTGAAAGGCTGGATTCTTTTCTTTCCCATTTTCTTTCTTTCCGTCCCTTCTCTGCTCATTAAAAAGGTGCTATTTGTGGTCATTAGGAGGCACCCAGAGCAATTAGGTCCAGCTGACCTTCGTGATAGCCATTCAGGGCAGAAGCAAGGCAGGATTGTGTTGTAAACAACAACAGAAAGGGGGTCCCACTAAACTTTATGGCGTGTTGGTATGTCGGGGGGAGATTAGAGGATGATGCAGTCAGCATCCCTGTAAATCTTATTTATCACTGATGTGGGGGAGGATACCATATCTGAGGGGAATCCTAGGACAGTGAGGTTGTGAACTCTGGGGTTTCCTCTGTTAAAATGGCAGAGGGAGTAATGGAGGGAGGGCATGAAGTAACAGAATGCGGCCAAGTGACTCAGCTCCCAGGGTGAACTGCTTGTGGGCTGGAGCAGAACGGGCTGTGGTATGTACGAATGGCCATTCTGCGCATCCATCGCACCCGCTGTCGTGTCTAAGCGGGCAGCGGTCTGCGCTGAAGGACAGGGAAGGGACTAGGCTACGGGGCAGCTCCGTTAGTTCCGGATCCTGGCTGTCCCTGTTGGAAGAACCTTTGGTGTCCGTGCTTTTTCAGCACGGCAGATCTCTGCAGCTGCAGCAGCGGGAAGAAGCTGTGCGGGTTTACAGCAGCCCGCGAAGTAGAAGCCGCACAGGGTGCTGTTGGGCAAGGAAGTGTCCAGAGGAGCATGGTTGGGATGTACCAGTAACCGGGTTTGTTAAACTGGAGCATCCGCTGCCTCCTTACGGCAATTCCTACTTCTTTGGAATCCATGGGATTCATTGGGTTTTAGTGGGAGGTTTTCCAATTTCTTTGGTGTCTGCTTGGGAGAGATGAAAATGAGCTTTGTAGCGTATTCACAAGTGGAATGGATGTGGCAGGGTGTTAGAGGAAGAGGAAAAAGGGATTCAGGGGCAAGAACGTGGACAGTCATGGCAAGGCAAGATGTTGGCATCGTGTGGAGCTGGGGCAGGAGGAGGAGTGGGAGTGTCCTGCCTCCCTGCCCTCGGCTCTGCTGTATCGCCGAGCCTTAGCACGGCAGTGTGCTTGGAATTCCGGAGCCTGTCTGTGCGGGGAAGCTGAGTGCCCTGGAAAGGACTGGAGTCCCGTGTGCGCTCCACAGCAGCTCCCTGCCTGGGCGTCCTGTCCCGGAACGAAACCGCTGTATTCCAGAGCGCCCAGTCACTGTGGCACGCAGTGCCTTTTACTCCAGTGCTGTATCCACGCGGGAGCTGGTCTGGAATAGGCGTTGCAAGGTTTGGTGTGTCCACAAACCAGCGTAATTAAAACGGCACTTTTGCGTTACCCGTGGCGCTTGTGCTCGCTGCACCGAGAGAGCCGCTGTCCCCAGCCCTTGCTTGCGCGGCTGCAGCGAAGTTTAAATCCGCGTCTCAGGGCGAGGAGATGCTCATCTCCCCGCCAGCAGGTTCCGTGCTTGGGGTCCAGGGTTTAGGGGTAGCTGTCCTGCTGCCATCTCTAAATCCAGGCGTGAATTCTTTGGGCGGGATTGGAAACACGTTGGTACGCATGGGGTGGGTTCCTGGAGGTTTGAAGGTCTCCATCCTCCCGCGGTGGGATGGGTGGAGGAAGGCCCGGCCCCTTCCCGTTTTATGTGGGGTCAGGCAGTCACTGGGGGTGGAAGGAGGCTCGCAGCAGAGTCCGCCATCTGGCAATCATAAAAGGAGTAATCAACATTTTTCTGGGGAGGATGGTGAGGAAACAAGCTGCAGACGATTGTCGTGAGCGCGGGCCTGCACAGACACCTTTATGGCCCTGCTCTGTGCCGGTTGGGTGTCTGCGCTACGGGTCAAAAGTTCAGGCTGTCCTTTCCCCCTTCTTTTTTTTTTTTCTTCCAAAGATGGGAATTAGGCAGGGACTGGAATGCCGAGAGACTGTAAAATGGCTTGTCCTCGCTCGCCCCTCCTGCCCCTTCCCTTGGCACTGCCTGTGCTGCGCGGGGAGGCCGGGGCTGCCGGAGCTCCTGGGGAGCCCAGCGCCGCTTGGACTTTGTGCGGGGCCGTGGTGGCCTCCCAGGCTGCCAACTGGCGAGTTCAGCCTTCTTGCTTGTCTCTTTTTCTCCTCCTGAACACAGCCAGTAGGTTCTGAAAGGGGGTTGTGCTGCTGGGCCGGGCCTGGGGGAGAAGCACGCAAATCCTTCGGGAAGAGGTGGTGGGTAGAGTGCTTCTGGGTGGGCAGCGCTGCCGCAGGGGGGATGGGAAGGAGGAAAAGGGGTCGATGATTCAGCACATCTGAATTCTACCATAGGAAAAGAAAAATTGGAATAACCAGATAAGGTTTTCTGCTGACTTGCATGTCGATGTGGTTGCAGCTCCTCCCTTGGCTACTCACCCGGTGGTGGAGCCCCCCTCACTTGGAGGGTAAATTCCAGTGTGCCAGATGTGTTTTGTGCATGAAACAACTGCCATGAACGCTTGGCCGTGTTCTCCTCCTCGTAAGGGAAAGAAGGCACGTGAGTGCCTGCATCAGGGCACGCAGCTACGCCCGCCGCGGGCCCGGTGGGCAGGCGGAACGGGGCTGAGCCGATGTCATTCCGAGAGAAACCAGGAGGGAGGTGAAACTGGGAGTATGGAACGTTTTTAAGGCAGTAAATGATCTGCTAAACAAGGGAACTCGATTAATTTCTTTTTCTGAGTAACGAAGGCCGCTTCAGAGCAGCCGTACCCGGTTCGTGTGGCTCGTGGTGTAAACGGTTTCGCCCCCCGCACAACGCAGAACCTCCAGATTAACAAACACGCTGGAATGCAGCGTGCACATCTGGTCTGCATTACTGTGGGCCCGGCTGCAGGCACATGGAGCAAGCTACCTTGGGTTTTTCTGTAGAAATGTTTGTATTACACAAAACCCCCGTTGCCAGGCAGTTTTTATTAAAACGGCCAGTTTATGCTCAATATAGCGTCCTGCTGAGGAGCTTGGAATACCACGGAAAGCTGCGCACGGCGTCACTCCCGTTGTTAAAGTTCCAGAGGCTGAGAGCAACCAGTGTAGCAGGGGAGGGGGGGATGGTCCCCAGGGCTCTCTCTGCACTAACACTTTTCTTCTTGGCGTGCCTGGCCGTTGCTGCCATCCTGACAGCCTTGCCTCTCGTAGTCAGAGTGGATTTCTAAGGAGGCTGGAGCGATAACCACAGTCTTGCCTGGAGGCTGCAGCCAGTCTGAATGACGTGAGACTTACAACTGCCTGGACTGAGCTGGAGCTCCTGCTGGACCTCGCCTCCAACAGCGGGGAATGAAACCAAACTGTGTAGTAGCCACGGGGAGCGTGGCAGGGGTTAGTTTTGGGGGCTGGAGGGTTTCTAATGGTGCATGGAAGATTAGAAATGCTTACTTTGAAATCCCAATTCTCAGGACATAATTTTAGAAGTTGCTTAAGATAATTCTCTTAGGGACTTAGAATGATTAAGATTTACCATGTGCTTTAAAGATGCTTCACGTTAGAATACTGGTCTGACCTGCCTAGCAGTGCTTTCCAGAGCTCGAGTCTTAAACCGTTGCTATGAATCCAGAGGTTGGGCTCAGTGAAATTTGGGTTAGTAAATAGCTGTGAGACGTCTCGCGCACAGCGATTCATCTCGGCATACTGGGGAGGGGTCCAGCAGTGGGAAGTTAGAAATAGCAAATACTTCTATGATCACCACGCTGTAAGAGGTGAAGAGTTTGTCTTCTGGGTAGATCAGGAAAACTTCCACAGCCCTTTTCAAGAAATCTCTCAAGGATGGCGTTCTGCCTTTCCAGCTAAGAGCAGGCCTTGTAAATTCTTACATGCAGTAAACCTTGGTAAGTGGCAGCAAAGGTCACAAGGCAGGAAGAGGAAGAAGGAGGGCTCATGTCTCAGCCTTGTGTCAGTCACAACTGTCTACCGGAAAACCACAGAAACCTACCTTAATCTTTGCAGACGCCCAGTCACAACACACTCTGTTGGCCAAGTGGTGTTTTCCTGTCCAGCAGTTCTGCGTGTCCTTCCTTCTCCTACCGGTGCCTCCCGCGGGGGATCCGGGCGCTCTTACAGCGTGTGAGCAAGCCTGGCTCCTGCTCTGGCACCAACGGCCTGGTTTTGGTTTGGTTTCAAATGCTGTTACACAGAGGAGCAAAGGCCGGGGTAGAGAGGCTGCAGGTGGTTCATCTTCTTCCCATGCCCTCTCCTTCCTTTCCACAACAGGGACGTGCTCACGTGGGGATGGATCCTGGCCAGAAGAAACGGAGAGCGCTGTGACCTTCCGCGGTGGTTTTTGTCCCTGTTGAGGCTTGTGGAGCTGTTGCCTTCAGTCTGGTACCCGAAGGTTTGCCCTGCCCAGGAAAGGGCGATCCTCGGGTGCTCGGTCCGCTCGCTCGTGGGGCTGTGCCCGGTGGTGAAGGGGCGCGGGGCACGCGGGACGGTACGCGCAGCCGGCAGCGTGACTTGCGCGTTGGTCGCTTGGCAAAGGTCTGCGGTGGAACAGCGCCAGGGTGTGGCACGTGGAGGGTCTGGGGGGCGGCACGCGAGGCGTGCGGATCCAGAACTTCCTTTTTATGGCGCCTCGATGGATTTCCACAGATTCCTCTGATTGCTTTTGGAGCTTTTCCAAGCTTTTGGCATCCGCCGTGTCTTGGGGGAACGTCCCCAGTTGTACGTGAGCTGTGGAAAACGGCTCCTTGTTTCTTCCCTATTTCCCCAGGTGTCGAGAACCTGGAGGTGAGGGAATTTCTGGCACCTTCACCTTGTAGAAGAAAAGCTGTCTTTTCCACTGTGTTTGCCTCAAGAAGTAGCGTTTACAGGCCCTTTGCCTGTCGTGCTTACAAAAGCCCCTCTGCGGCCTTTCTTGACGAGGCGGTTGGAATATTTCAACTTCTTAGTTTTAACGCTTGCGGGGGGTATGGGAAGTGCAGGCGAGGAGCAGAGCGTACCGTGCGTGCTGCTCCGCGTAGCAGCCTGGCGTAGCGGGAGCTCCTGTGAAGCCCACCGTAAATAAAGGAAGGGTCAGACGGTTCGCTTTACTCCTCTTTACCCGAGAGGAGAGAACAGTATCGTTCAGCGTGCGAGCTGACGCTGGAGCTCGGAGCGGGCCCTCGGTGTACGTGAAGCGGTGAGCAGTTGGTACAGTCGGGTCCTAAGAGTTCGCGCGTCTGGGATCCACAGCACGCTGTGTCCACGTGGAAGAGCTGCGCGGCGCTTAAGCTGGTGGGTGAGTTGAAGCTCGCGTGGCTGGGTCGCTGCGGCTGTACCGGGGGGGGTGTGTGCAGACAGAGCTGGTGAGTGGCCGTTTCGGTGAGATCTGTCAGTTGGGAACATCAGCAAGTGTAAGGGACACAAACTACGAGTCCCCAGTGCAGTTTGGAACTAGCGGAGGGGAAGTGGTGGTGGTGTTCCCTTCCTGGGGCACAGCTTAATTGCTCTCCTCCAAAGGGAAAGTTTAAATCTCCAGCTGAGGGTGTGCCAGACTCCTGACACGCATGACAATCGGGCTGTGTCTCTGCTGGCTATTTAACACCACTGTTGGCACATAAAAATCACTGAAACTGAACGACTTGGCCTGGCCGGGAGTGATGGTGGGTGCAGAGATAAACCCAAGGTGATGGGAAGTTGCCTTGCAGCATAAACTGGAGTTTTGCCCTGATGCTCTCACTACAGTGATGGCTTAAAGTAAATAATTCCCCGTGGCAGTAGGTTGCACTGCTTATTCAGTCCGTGTGCACCCAGGCAGTGAGGTGCTGCTTTCCCTTTATTTATTCCGAACTTGCTCATTGTATGAAGTCCTGTGGTTACCGCAGGAGCCCCGCTCGCTCCTCCGACGCAGCACCTTTTCTGAACACGTTTTCCTGGCACCGCGTGGTGTGTTCTGTTGGTCTGTCACATCAAGCAGTATCCTTGTCAGTGCCAGCTAATTGCTATCAATCAGCTGCTGAGCGCGAGAGCGGGCGCTGAACGTTCACCGAAGCACAGGGGACGGGATTCCGTGCGCGCTCGCAGGCTAGGAGGTGGCTCTGTAGGAGACAGGCTGACACAGCTCCGTGTTGCCTTTCGGAACTGCCACGCAGGTGGGCAGACGAAGCAGGCGTGAGTGATTTATGTCGGGATTTAGTGCCTGTCGCTTGGGAGTGAGTGTGAAAGTGGTCAGGAGGAAACGGTTCCTCCCTGATTGCTGCGGGGACCATCGGGGACCATCTGCTTGCTTACAAACTGCTGCCGTAGTTGGTACTGAGGGGATGGTAGCGTGGGGCAGCAGCGGAATGGAGGTGATACTTCACATGATGCAGCTAAAATAAGCCACCGGCATCCTATTGAGAGAGTTTAGGGCGTAACTGACTTGAGGTTGAATTTTCCCCCTTGTTAAGGTACTTGTTTGCAGGCTGTTCGTCCTAGGGTATGCCTGCCTCTCCGATTGTCCTGGCGTCCCACCTGACACCTAACTGCACAGCCTACGAAGATAGCAGCGGTTTGTAGCCCGTTGTCCGGGGCTGCTGTCTTTCGCCTACCTCGCTCGCTGGTTCAAGCCCAGGGATCCCTTGTGAGCGCTCGAGCAGGGAGCTGCGCCTGCCGCGTCTTTCCCCGGCGGAACTGGCGCGTCTGGTACCTTTGTGTGGCTCCGAAGCCCGGGAGGTCGTAGCTTGTGTGTGTTACCTTCCCGTGCGTTCTCAGGAGTCCCGGTCCATGAGCATCGTCAGCCCTGGCCAGGGCATCGGGCAGGTCAGGGCTGTTATCTCTTGCTTTATGGCTCTTGGATGTTGTTTTAGAAGCGGTCGTTCTTTCTCTTTCTTCAGGCTCGTTTGGAAGTTCTAGAGATAACATGGCTGTCAGTGCTTGAAACACTTGTATTCCTTACAAGAAGTTGTTTACTTTCATTTTAAAACAAGGCAAAAACCTCAACACCCAAAGCAATTGCAGGACTTCGCAGCTGCCTGGAAAACAGCCCACGCGAGGGGCGCTAGCGGGGCGGCCATCGGCAGAAACGGCTCTCCGTCGCCCTTTCTACCAGGAGCCCTTCCTTCGCCCAGGGCGGGACTCGCGCGCCCCTGCCTACCGATGCCCAGCGCATGCGTGAGCCGTTCCAAGGGCCCGTGGGACGTTTCTTTCCCTTCACTCTGGGAGGTGTGACAAGCGGCACGCAGAAAACGCACGTAAACTCAGGCGAGCGGGCTGGGGAAGCAGGAGCACCGGTTGGCCTCGGGCGACTCTTTCCAGAGCAATGGCTTTGGGACGGGGAGGCGTGTTTTGCCCTTACGGTGACCTTCGAAAGGTGGAGCGTGTGGGCTGCTCTTTCGCAGGGGGTTCCCTGTGGGTTTGGGACTGGTATTTTGTAGCAGAAATAGTTCGGTTCTGCCCCTCCCCATTTCTTTCAAACAAGCCAACAGAAGCCGACCTTGATCGCCAAAGCACCTGAGCTGTGTGTTCCTCCTTGTTACGTCTCTCTCCCCGTGCTGTGCGTCGCTGTCGAATTACAATTTAATTTCCTTGTAAACAGAGTAGGAAAACACTTTCCAAACGGATTCCTCTAGGGCTTTGCTGACAAGAGACGGTAGCAGGCGGTTTTCTGCATGAGTACGGCAAAGCTGCTGTCTCTGTTTGGCATTTGCGTGTCTCTTCAGAGGAAAACCCAAGGTTGCTCTGCCCAGGTGGAGCGGTTGAGGGGTGCGTGTTCCCCGGTTGCCCGTCAGCTCCCGTCATTCACCGCTGCCTTTTCTGATCCTTCGGGGGAACCCCAGAAACGTTAGTAGAAGGAGACGTGTTCTCTT
The DNA here is from genome assembly GCA_027574665.1 of Rhynochetos jubatus. Classification (NCBI taxonomy): domain Eukaryota; kingdom Metazoa; phylum Chordata; class Aves; order Eurypygiformes; family Rhynochetidae; genus Rhynochetos; species Rhynochetos jubatus. Next base: position 4,079,454 of record CM050669.1, read on the forward strand.
GCCAGGGTGGCCTAACGGCATAATGGAAAGTGGCCTGAGTACTGAAATGGGTCTTCAGGTTTCATATGCGGCTGTGCAAACAGGCTGAGGTTTTGGAATAGCCGTTTTTCCTTAAATATGAAAAGGTACAAAGCCTAAAAAGAAGTATTTGCTCATGGAGTTGTGAAAACATTAAGGCTGTGAACAGGCACAAAGGCGAAGATGTGTTCAAGATCAGGATCTCCATAGAAAAGCTGGGTTTATGCTGCAGTTCCGGTCTCAGGTTTAGCTTTCCCTTCGCGTACTTCCAGGGAAAGCTCAGTTGTCACGACCAGAAAGGTCGCCGTCCTTGTTCGCTCAGGTCGTGCGTTGCAGGCGGTGTTGAAATGCAAGGTTCTGCTGAGCCGCTGTTGAAGAGCAGCGTCCAGGGGAGGAGGGAGGCACACACTCTCGCTCCGTACGACGTCGCGTCGTGGTATCCTGGCTTTTGTTGTAACCGGTGCTCTTGAGGAACATGACTTCGGGCCACAGGGCTTGTAATACGGGTTGGGCTGGGGTTTACCACTACCAGACGAAGCTTTGTTTGCTGCGAGCGCCAATGGCGCGTTTTTAAAGACACTGATGCACAAGTATTTAACATACGCGGGGTTTCCCCCCGCCCCCAGTCAAAACAAGGCCGGCTGAAGGTTGGTCAGGTCTCGGCGTTGTTCCGTAAGCCTTCCTGTCGTGGCAGGCGGGCAGCCCGTCGGCCGGAGCTGAGCTAGGCCTAGCCCAGACCTTCCGCGGTGTCCTCGGGAGTGGGTGGGTGGAAAGAGTTGCCGTCTCTGCTTCGCAGTCAACGACCCGAGTTCAGCATCCTGGCTGCTCTTCAACTTTCTCCTTCCTGTCGCAAATGCTGAAAGTGAGGAAGCGAATATTCGGTTTTGCTTGTCCAAACCAAAACCGCCTCGGAAGGGTTCGGTTTCTGGGAAGCAGTGGGCGCTGCTGTGGGTGTGTAGGTATGTCACAGTGTGCCATGGGCCGTTGTTCAGTGTGTTTAGTCACGGTGTGTTTGTGCATGCTGCAGATCGGAGGTACTGAAGGCAAAACAGATCCTCCCACTCCGGAGAAGTTTAGTACTCAAGCCCAAAGGAAACGAATTGGATGCAGCGGATAGGTGGAGGGAGAAAGCCCAGCTCCACCGGGTCCAGTGGTGTGCTTGTCCTGAGACCAGCCACAACTCCTGGCCGCTTGCCGTTAGCTTGGGCCTCGCCAGGCTGGAGCAGGTTACCACCTGGAGCAGCTTACCGGCTGCCAAAAGCAATGCCACTCTGTGCCCCAGGAAAGAGCATTCCGATCACGGCTGCGCTTCCAGAGGGAGTCTGAGACAGGGAGGGTGGCGGGGAGGGGTCCCTGTGGGCGGCGTAACGAGCTGCAGGATACTTGCTGTTTTGGTGCACCCAGCGACAAGGGCCTGCCCCGCGCTTGTGCGCAGCTCGAAGGCGGAGAGCTGCGCGTTAGCGCGGACACAGGGTCGGATTGTTCTCGAGGAAGTGGAAATTGGTTTGTTCTGCAGAGTGGTGCATTTAAAAAATAACCTTGTCAGAAGATTCCCCAACCTGCTTTTCCTTCCGCCGTTGGGCGAAAGCTTGTTCAGGGGTTAATGCTGCGGGCTGGAGGGACTCGAAGTGGTAAGAACCCTTGGAATGTGTAAAGAGGTGGAGGATTCCATGGACAGGGCTGAACTCTGAACTGGGGCACAATCCAGTTCATACGTTAACCTCCCCCAATAAAAGCAGCATCAGCTGTCTGACTGAGTCGGGACAGGCTCCTCCCGCTGAAGCTGTGCAAGTCAGGAAAGCCACACCTGGGGAGGGGGTGTCCTCACTCCTGAGGCTGGGACGCGTAAACCGGCCACGAGAAAGAAAAGGGGAACGTTCTGGGGTCGCACAGGCTCTTCAGTCTCACGAAACCTCATCCTCTTGCAGGGGAGTTGGTTGGTTGCTTCGTTAATTAGGCCATTGCCCTGACAGCACCCCCCCGGCCCATTCTGTTCCCGCCTGGCCGTAACCGTTGTGCTACACGCTACACGGCCACTTTTCTCCTCACACTTACGTGCTTGCGGCTCCTGCGCCTGGGGGATGCGCTTTACTCTGGCCAGCAACCGCTCGTCGACGGCAGCAGAACAGACCTGTGGAACAGCCGATGGATGGCAGGTGTCCGGGGCAGCACCTCCACGTCACTGGGAGCTCCCGGCAGTGGCGCACGCTGCGGAGAGGGAAGCAGCAGGCTGGGAGCTGCCTGCTCCGGCGCCAGCGAGGACGAGGGTGAGGAGAGCCATCGATTGCCGCTGTGCTTTCCTTCGGAAATGCGTCAGTCTCACAGTGGTGAAAATCGGACTCGGCCGCGACTCCAAGTCCCGTAGGTTATCAGTAGCGGGCTGTTACTTCGTTTGCACGTCAACGCGCTTTCCTGGTCGCGATTGATACGCTTACTTCCTCCCCTCAGTGAAGTTCTGAAGAAGTTGCCCATGGGGAAAAACATGGGAATGGGGATGGTGGGAATCTTGTTTTCTCAGACGCAAAACTTGGACTGTTTAAACATTTGAACAAGACTGATGGCTGGTCTTAAGGATTTTATGTGAGGAAAACCCCGTGGAGGAGATCCTGGGACACAGGAAAAGATGGTCCATGGTTGTAGTACCAAAGTAGGATGAGACTTACTCTTGGGTGACACATCTTGATCATAATGCTCGTAGAGTGAACCCAGGGTATTTGAAATGTGCAGTTAATAGCTACTTGAAAATCTGCAAGAACAAGTGACGTTACATCAGCTTTAATCCAGGAATTTACATTCTTTTCCAAATGTTGCCTGTGAGTTTGGGTGGACTACCTAAGACAGCTGTGAGCCCTGAGCTGTAAGAGAGCAGTGACTGGGCAGCTGATGAAAGTTAGATCTCTGTCTTGATTTCAGGACCTGATTTCAGTTGAACTCCACCCCTGTCCCCAGAAATGAAGGCATGTAAAATCTTAATTTGTTCTCAAAATCTAAACCAGAACTGAAGGCAGAGCGAAGCGTTACTTGGCCGTTCCACCCGGAGCAACAGCTCATGACCTTAGGAAAACCAGGAGGCTGCTGTGTCACTCTAATTCCCATTTACTCAATATCTTTCCTTTTTACATCATTCCCGCTGATTTTCTGGCCTAGGACATCATCTATATTCTTACGGACAGAGTATATCGCGAGCTTAAGAACTGAGCCCGGGCGAGAAGGTCAGAACAATTGGTTTCTATTTCTGTCTGTTGCTGAGTGATGGGCGCAAAATCCTTGCCTCCGTTAACCTATCTGCAGAAATGGAGATAATGCTGCTTAGAGACTTACACGAAGCACTTAGAGGGTTATCTTTTTTGATAGGCTGCTTGTTAGAGAAGGATAAAATGGCTTGAGAGCTTGTGCCAAAACTTGACTGCACTGAACATTTGGAGAAATGGATTTTAATTTAAATTTTCACTCTTGCTGGTGGAAGCCAGAAGGGAAGAAGTTCTTCAGAAAGCAAGTCTCACTAGTTTTTTTTCTCATCGGGCTCATGGAAAGCAGGAAGTGCAGCAGTTCCCATGGCAGAGGTGTTTGCAGTCAGTAAGGTTGGAGGCTCACTGTCAAGACCGCGTTCTCGTTTCAGTGAAGTTTCAGACCCTGCTGGTCGTGAGGAAGGGCACAGTCGGGCGAGGTGCACAAAATACTCTGTCCTGCCATTCCTTTTCAGACGGGCTGCTCAGCACCCTGCTCCTTTGAGCTGAGGCTCTTGCTAGGCGATTCCTAAGGAAAGGGTGGGTCTTTGAAGTGGAGACAAGACCAGAAAAAGTACCCTTAGGGCTCTAAATTAACCAGAACCTTTGAAGCGTACAGTGATGCAGAACTTTTTATCGTCAGATGGAAAATGGACTTTTAAGAGAACATTATTATTAGTAGCGGCTTCCTTTTAGTGCCAGACGTGGTGACGTCAAGGGTTCGCTCTTCCTGGTCTGTACAAATTCTGTATCTCAGGGAAGACTCTGCTGCCCCACTGGAATCGAGGTTCATAGCTGTTAGGTTACGGGGATAAGGACTAGTCCGCTTCTCAAGCGGCTCAGTTGCCCAGTGGCTAGTGTGTGCCCTGCCTACTTCCTGCCTTGCCCTTGGGAGCTCTTGCAGACAGTTGAGGGTTGGAAAGGGGTAGCAGTTGAGGTAAGGGAGTGTCTGCTTGGTTGCATAGAAACCTGCCCCTTATCACCTGCCACCACTTCTTTGAAAGGTTGCTCAAGGTTTAAAGTTCTGGGTTTGAGTAATGAGTCCAGAAAAAGCCCTTACAGAGGGAAACAATGGCTGAATACAGCGCTGTAAACGCTGTCACTAAGGAAGTGGCTTGGTGTGTCTGAATTTACAACCTTCCTGAGACAATCCAAAATGCACTGCTTAGAGTCTGCCTTGAAAAGAAAAGTGTCCTCTGGGCTGTATTTTCCAGCCCAGTTTCTGCCCCCTCCCCCGTATATTTTTTTAAGCCACCATTTTCTTCCGATGCTTGTTCTCTGGGGGTTTTTTGTCATTATATCATGTTTCTCGGTGGAGATGCCTGGGTTTTTTTTCCTTAAAAAAAGGCAAAGCAGCCTCTCGTCAGAGGAATGTGCAAGCAGAGTACATTTAAGAGCCACATTCTGTGCTGCCATGGCAACCAGAGTTTTAAAAATTATACCGTTGGTGTTCCAAAATGATACAACCTACAATGAACATCAGGAATAATTAAGAAAAGTAGTGTGTGCTCTATGCTCGAGAGAAGCAACGGTGAGGGGACCGTTTCTCGATTGATTTTTCTTTTTTCTTGCTTTTTCTCCCCTCCAAGTGACATTTGCTGTTGTTTGGGGCGGGTTTTGCACTGGTAATTCTCTCGCGGTGGCAGTTTGCTGGAGACCGTACCGTTTCGTCCCTGGGTGGTTCGGTAAGGTGCCCGCTGGTGGTAGCGCTGAGCCCGTCTGTTTGTTGCAGGCACTGCGGTGCTGGGACGCAGCGCTGCTCGGTGATAGCTCTCGTCCCAAGGGCCCGATGCCCAGGGCCTCCCGGCGGGCGAGGGCATCGATAGCCAGGTACTCCTGCCAAGGCCGGGCGCTCAGCACGATCCCTTTTATGCTTGGTTTCCATCTCATTATGCTGCCAGTGATGGAGAGGGAGCAGTGAAAAATGGGAGTCCCAGGGGTAGATGATGGTGCACGGAGGAGTCGAGAGGGCTGGCAAATGGCAAAGGTCACAGGTTAAGACCCTTTCCTGGGAAGAACAGAAGCAGTCTGAACTTGTTAATGGAATGACTGGGATTTTTAGTGTTGGGTAGAGAAGGTGAGGAGGCGGGAAAGAAGAGCAGCCCACGCTTTCTGTGAAGTCGCAGGGAGCTGAATCGTGAATGGTGCTGCCGATCCAGTGGACGCCTTCTCCTACCTCCCTCTTCTCCAACCAGAAATGAACTTTCGTTTCCCAGATAAACTGTTCGGTCTGTTTAGGAGAATAGGACGGAATCCTGCTGCTTCCCAGACACCAAGGAGAAGCCTTATCAGCTGATTAAATTGCTAAAAGCCCAATAGCCATGAAGCCTCCAAACAGGACTGCTTACTGTGGGGAAAAGCAGTGCGTTCCCAGTCTGAGTACAGCCAGGCCTTCCGCGGGCGGCGGAAGGTTCTGCTCGTTTGCCGATACCTCAGGTCTTCGTTACCAGCCAAACCGAGCATCTTAGACGTGGTTTTGTGCGTGAAGGTGGTGTAAAACAACAACATTACCCCGACTTCAGCTTCCTGAAAAGCTGTTAAGTTTGTCTTTCCTTTTCCTGCTCTGCACCGATTCTGCTCTCTGTGCCCGAGCAGCTCAGACCTGGAGGAGCCTTGAGGAACGGGTTCTCTGTTCTTTCAAGGCTGCTTAATGATGTTTCTTAAAAAACCAACGATAATAGCAATCAGATTAAAACCCAGCGCAGCCAGGAGTACGTCGCCCAAGGACAGGCCCGCTCCCGTGTTGGAGAATGGGTGAGATTGCACATCCCAGCAGTGCAATCGCCACCCACATCTCTACCTCCGCACCCTCACGCTCCCTCCCCCCCGGCACCCCCACCCGGAAAGGAAGAACCGAACATCGTTGTGGTAACGTGGAGTTTCTTGTTCTGAACGGTTCAGGGTGACTGTGTAAAGGAACACGGAGTTCATGCCCCAACCACTTCCCAAGAGTCTGGTATTAGAAGAATCTGATTCCTTTTCTCTTTTGCTGACGAGCCAGATTGAAAGTGTGTTTTACGGGCACACCCTTTCAGGTTTCTCTATCTCCTCGCTTGCATTAATTTTTAATCACTTCCTCCAGTTGACATGCTACAACGCCTCCGAGGACTGGCTGCATTTACTCCAGGCAAGCGCTACTCAGCCTTTATCAAAAATCTGAGGTGACATGACCTTAAAAACTTCAGAAAATGGATTCTAATTTCGGATGCGCTGGTATGCGTTGGCTTCGGGGAGCAACCCGAGCCGCGCCGAGATCGGAATCTGCCTGCGCAACAAAGGCCCTTGCGTGTCGCGGAGCAAATTCAGGCGCTGGAGTTGCTGGCCTGTCTGTTCGCGGAGGGTTTGTTGTGCAGTTAGGGGATGAGGGGATTGCTGGCCCGTCTTCAGGCCAGAGAGAAGGTTCTGCTGGTCCACTCGCTCCGTTTTGAAGTTTAAACTCGTCACGTTTTAGCACGCAAGGCTGATAGTGGGAGGATGCGGGTGTCTGTGTACGGGCACGCGTTCCAAAGGTCGAGACGTGAACTACTCGTTAGCTGATTAAAGACGCCTTTTCATTTCCCAGGTGATGTGCCAAATTGATTCCAATTAGAACATGCAACTAGAAAACCAACATGGGGGAAGGGGATTTATGGTAGACTGAGCGCGAGTAACCCTTCCGTGGGAAGCGTTCGGCCGTGGCGTTTTGGAACGTAGCAGTCACAGTGCTTATGGGGTCAAACGCTCCTTAATGCCCTGCTCCCAGGCACGTTGGTGGCAGTTTGCAGCGCTAGAACCTTCCTGTCTCTCAGCCTTTGCTGCTGGTTCGAGGGGTGAGGGCAGAAGCCCGAGAGAAGCTCCAGGTAATGCTTCGGGTGGAGCGGGGCGCCGCGTGTCCTTGCGTCCACACAAACACGGAAAGCAGCTTCCAGCACGTGTTCCTTTAAACCCCTGGCAGGGGCTTGCCTGTCCGGGAGGCGTACGGGGAAGTCAGGCTGGTGAATGGGTTTGCCTTGGACGTGGTCCTAGCCAGGGACGTGGTGTGACAGTTTTAGGGGAAAGGTTCCCCTCGGGTGACACTGGACAGTATTTCCAACCGTGGGCGCGTCAGCCAGCCCGTGTGTGTCGCTCCTCTGCCTTGAGAGGAATAAGGCTCCGGAGAATTAACGATCTGTTCGCTGGGGATGACCCTGCTTGTCTCTGAATGACAAAGGAGCGGCTCAGCCGCAGACTGGGAAGGGAACGCCGTCAGCACAGGGCTCTGCTGTGTTGCGCGGTCGGGTTTGCGGGTTCCCGCGTGCGGCGCCGTGCTCCTGGCGACCGTGCCGCCGATGCCCGCGAAAGGCCGTGCGCCTGTGCGCACCGGTACGGCACGCCGGAAAACCACATACGGATTCACCAGGCCATCGAGGCAAAACAAGCTCCTCTTTCCCGGGCCTCCCCGCTGCGGCTTCGAGAATGCCTGCGAAATGCGTCAGCGCTGGCGCGGCCTGGCGAGCCGGGCAGACGGGGCGTGCGATCGCAGGACAGAACAGCCGCAGTCTGGGCTCCCAGCCTCCTGGCTAGACTGGAGAAACTTCTAATTGAGTTCCTGAGCCTCCCCTCCCCTCCCCGCAGCTCGGCTGAAAAACACCCTGGCTCCCAGCCATGCCCTTTCGCGGTGACCTTGCCTGCAAATAGTGCGCAGGAATTTTTACAGGCACCGTGCACTTGGAAAAAGGGCTGGGGGGGGTGGCGGTAAGGAGCTGGGAGGGGGCCATACCGGTCCCTTTGGTTTAAAACCCAGATCTCATCAGCTTTCCGTCAACCTCACCCCCAAAACCCCACCGCTGAGCCCCGTGAATCACAGATGCTGTGCTGTGCTCTTTCTCGCAGTGCCGGGGGTTAACGTCTCTCTTCTGGTGGGGTGACAGTTATGTCCCTAACGATTGATGCAACTGATTGGTTTAAAGGGAATTGGTTAACGTAGCGGCAGGGTGATACACTCCGCACTTCGGTTCTTTGCATGTAGAACTGTTCTTTGACATATATGTGCAAAATACACGTGTAAAATCCGGGGAGAGGGAGCGTGTGTGTGTGGGAACGTTCGTCCATGCGGTTACGCGGGAGCGTGATGTAAAACGATCCTGGTAATGGCTGTCTACTTAGTATATATACATAAAAAGCAGCAGCAGCCACTGGCTAAAAATAACCCCAAATTCTTCTCTCAGATTACATCAATTAAGCTCAGAACATTTGATGTAAAGAATTGGGCTGTTAAATTCCTGTAAAGAATTGCTGGTTCTTCTGGGACACCGGGATGCGGGCTGCAGGAACCACCGGGCTGGCGACGCTGGAGCCACCCGCAATTTTGCCTCTGTCGGGCCGCGTGACGTCGAACACGCCTTCCGTCGGCGATGGGCAGTCAAACCATAAGCTTTCTGGGAGGGAGCAGCGTGACTGGCACGGGCATCCCCTGGACCCTCGCTGGCGCCTCTGGAAGCGCCGCGGCCGCGGTATTACCGCTCCGGCGTTTTCAGCCAGAGCTTGGGAGGCAATACGGAAATACTCTTGCTGCTGCATCTCGCGGTGCCCCAGGAGATGTTCTTGCTGTAGCTGCCTCGTGCAGCCTCTCGGATTTGCCGTGTTCAGCACTATGCAGGACGGTGCTTCTCACGCGTTGCCACCTCGCGCCCCGAACCCGCCGGTGTGGCGTGGCGGTTGTACGGCGCTCTTCGGCCAGACGTTACAACTTGGTGATGCAAAAGGGAACATGGATTATCTCGAAGTGGCTTTAATTAAAACTTGTTTTTCTTGTCTGCTCTCCTGTGTGTCTGTGGCAGCCCACTCCCTGCAGTCAGCAAGCTGCTTCTCACTGCGCGCAGAAGTTAAGCTGTTGCAATCAAAGGTAATTTTGTTTGTGCAAGATGCTAATCTCCAAAGGAAGGGCCAAGGATAGGGGTGAAAGAGAGGACAGTAGGCAGATGACTTAAGTGTTTCTGTTAGGCCTTTCTGACAACCCCAATAATTCTGTAATGGCTTCCTAATAAAGTGTAACATCGTTAAGTCTGAAAGGGTTTTTGGAGGGCTTTTCTGCTCGTTCGCTGCAGGGTCTGAGAGAGGAGCAGTTAAAATCAGACCCCGGCGCGCGTCTGCGCGGCGTCGAGACGATGCTGCCGCAGCGTCCGGGGTATTTCTGTCTTCTGTCCAGAGTCACGGCTGAGGGCGTGACACGGGATGTGGGCTGCGAGACTCATCAGCGCGCGCTCTGCTCCCGGCACCTTCTGCACAGGAGCCCGGAGTTTCCCCGAGGGGTTCGGTACCTGAGGGATCCAGGAAAAAAGAAGAAGGGATTCTTCTGTTGCGACATAGAATGTGCTTAGCGTGACTTTCTCCGAGACATATGGTGTGGCAGCACCTGTTTTGTAAGTATGATCGTAGTGCAGGGGGAGCAGATCCTCGAGAATAGAGGAAATCTCATCTCTCCTTCCCATAATTCCACCTGGCTGCCACCTGCTCCCACATTCTCTTGGCCCTCATCCCTTGGCTCCCGCGCCGACCGCAGGCTATGCAGGAGGAAGCGGAGACAGACAGTGAGTATGCAAAGTGTTGTGGGGAAACAAAAGGGACTTCGAAAGAGCAGCTCAGAGAGAAGCCAGGCTGGTTTGTGTCGCGCTGTCAGCCATCGAGGGGCGGTGGCTGCCCGAGGTGCCACAGCCTGGCGCTTGGCGTGGAGGCGCGGGATGGCTTCGTGTCCTCCTGGGCCCGGCAGTCTCAGTAACCGGGGGTAGAATGCGTGGGAGTTCGCGCTCGGAAGAAAGATCCCTCGCCATTTGGTACCGGGCTAGCGGTTTGGAAGTTTCCATCCTCGTTCTGTAGCACAGAATAATGGTGACAACAGCTGGGGATATCCAAGTGTAGCTGGCAGGGATATCCGCACACCAGGCATAAACATCCTGACAAAACTCAAGTGTTTATTTGCATGTGGATGTCGCTCGTGGTAAATTCCAACACATCTGGTTATCACCGCTGAGATTTGCCAGTAAAAAGGAGGGTGTTTTGCCTCGTTTTTCCCAGAACAAAGTGAGCGTGGCTGCTCGTGCAAAGCAGGTTCGAGCAGCTGATACCTAGCAGATTTCATTCCTCCTTGCCTGGGTTCACCCCACTTCTGTTGAGTTCAACCACCTTTTTTCACTTACTTCGTGTGACCGCAGATGTTTCACCACGGTTTCTGAACCCAGGCTAACCACACCGGTGGCCGTGGTAAAGGCTAGCGACTTGGGAAGGGAAAAGCTGTGACACGATGAACCTGTGTGGATGCGCTCTGTGAGCCGAGCGCTTGGCCGCCACGCTCCCGCCACGCTCCCGCCACGCTCCCGCTGGGGCGCGTTACACACAGCGCCCGTCTGCTTCGGTGTGCGAAAGGGACTTCGTGGATGGTGGAAGGTCAGACCTGAAACAAGTTCAAAAATGCAGTTGTTAGTAGTAATTTTAAAGCCTTCTATATTGCACGGGTCAGTGTTTTATCATGGCAGGGGGCTATTATCCCTGTTTCTCCTCTGGGGAGCTGAGGCGGAGGGCGGAACAGCTCGAGGTCAGTCACTGAACTGATGGACAGTTTCTCTTCAATACCTGTACGCTGCACCGCAGGCTGGATGGAGTTCAGGGCTTGGAACGTTGGGAATAAGGACTGCTTATGCACACAGGCCCTGTGTTACAGGCCTGGCTGGTGTGGCTCAGGCGAGTTCTTGGTAAAGCCAAGGTTCACGTCAGTGTTGTGCTATCAGGTGAGCAAGCTTTCCAGTTCTGAGCGAGGCCTGCAGCTCCTTCTGTCCCACAGCTGCTTTCCAAAGTGTTCTCCATACGTTTCTGCCACGGAAAACACAGGCCTAGACCGTTCTAAGTTCTTGAAGACCAGAATTTACTGACATGTTCTATGGGAGACTCTTCTCAGTTAGCTCAGGGGAGCCTTTTCCATCGTAATGTTTTTCTCTTGCTGTGCAGTGGAGCTCTGGATTTCATTCCAGCACCTGGCTGTGCTCAGTGGATGGACACCTTCTCCCTCTCCACCCGCAGGAAGAGGGAGGAGAAGGACATCCGGAGGAAGAAAAGTTGCTTACATGGTCTTGGCGTGACTGAGACTGCAGAGAATCTGCTTGGTAATGCTGCAGGCTGGGGCCACAGGAGACACCCCGCCGGCCGGGGGATCTTGCTGATCTGCAGCATGAATTTCAGCTGCTCTCGCTGCTCCTGCGCTTTCACTTCCTTTTCCAGTAAAGCAGCAAGCTGTAGCTAAACGCCGTTCCTGCTGCCTGGGTGCTTCTAGAAACGGAGCTGTGCTGCAGCAGTGGGGAGAACCTGGGAGGGGGGATAAGGAAATCTCAGTTTAATGAGAATTAATTGCTTTCACTTCGGTTTCAGAATGCCCCTTCGCTGTGTATAAGGCTCCAGCGGTTACTCTGATACAATGTGAAATTGTCTTTCACCTTATACTGTGGGAGGTGCTGAGTTTCTTTAATGCATGCCTCCATGAGATGTCAGAAAAATGCAGGAAGGAGGCCTTACTGAGCTCTCCTGTAGTTCATACTGCTACCTGGAGGAATATGTGCCCTGTTCCTCAGGTGCGGTGCCCAGTAGGCAGTGTTTGGGGCACTGTTGGATGTTGTGGAGGAAGGAGAGGTCAGGGTGACCCCTGGGCAATCCCTCGATAATCTGCCTTGTGGCCTTTGCCTCTCACCTCTCGGTGCGGATTTATTTATAAGTACGCAGGAGAGGATGGATGTGGGGGCTCAGGTGGCTGCACGTGTGGAGAGGTGGACATCCGAAGCAGTATCCCTAGTCATTCCAAGGTGAGCAGTCTTTCTCAGGCAGTTGGAACCTCATTGTGCCAGAGCCTTACACGCTGGGCTAGGGCCTTACACACTGGGCCGGAGCCTTACACGCTGGGCTGGAGGCTTACACGCTGGGCTAGAGCTTTACACGCTGGGCCAGGGCCTTACACGCTGGGCCAGGGCCTTACACGCTGGGCCGGAGCCTTACACGCTGGGCCGGAGCCTTACACACTGGACTGGAGCCTTACACGCAGGAAAGGAGCGTTCTGAAACTGAAGCAGAAGTGATTAATTCTCATTAAACCGAGGTGATTTTCTTATCTCCCCCTTCCACAGAACTTCCTTGTTTCTGGGTGTAGACGTTTCCCTGAGGTGTGCAAACACACAGAGCACGTTGTTGCACCCGTGGCGGGGCTGGAGCAGAACTCGCACCGTTGCACAAACCATCGGTGCAAAATGGGCTCTTGCAGGGCCTTTTTGTTTACTTGGAGGCTCCTTTATGCTGCTGTGAAGAGGTTTTAATGCAACTGGGAGTGCGTGGATAGTCTGTCACCAGCTTCCAAGCACACAAACGGGAAAGTGAACAGCTGTTTCCGAGCGTGGCTGGTTTCCTGAGGACCACCTCTCCCCCACTCTAATGGAACACAGAGCTGATAGGGCAGTGCGGTAGCAGAGAACGGCAGGAGCTGACCCTCTAAATCATCCTGGAGTCAAACAGCGTTAAACGGTTCCTGACGCCGCCTGCCAAGCGCGTAGTATCCTTGCGTCTCTGGGCAGCGCAGCCGCTGACAGATAAGCAGAGGTTAGCGCCCTCGCAGGAGTGGGGCAGTGCTTACAGGGTGGTGCTGCCAATGTACCCGGTCAATACGGTATCTGTTTCTTTGCCTTCTCTGCTGTACCGAAGGGACGGTCTGGCTCCAGGCGGAACACTGCTGCTTCCGGGCCGAGGCAGGCAGCCGGTGGGGCGGGGTGGGTGCGGGGGGCTTGTGTCCTGTGCCCTTGCTGGGGCCTGTGGTAGCAGAGCACAGCCAGGAGTCTTGCCATTGCTCCCGTGGAAGCCGGGACTAAGGAGATGTATATTTAATTCCTTTGCCACGTGAATCCTCTGTGAGCACGATCCAAAGCGTGTTAATCCAGGTCTGTAAAAGGGGGCCTTTCTTTTCCTCTCCTTTGGACTGCACGCTCTTTGGGATAGGAGTTGATTGGTTGTGCCTCTCTTTGTGGCGCTGGGCTCCTGTTCGAGGTACAGAAAACTTTTGCGATGCTCTTGGGGAAGAACGGGAGCGATTCCGAGTCTTTAGAGCGAGGTCTTGTCAGTGCACCGGGAATGCTTCCCCTCTGCCCAGGAGGAAGCAAGGGTGCAGATAGCCAGTGCTGCCGTTGGGGTGCAGAACAGAGAAGGAAGCCATTGGGCCACACCCGTTAGGTTTTCCCTTCACCTGCGCGGATGTGAATTTTGGACCAGGGCTTCAAGAATCGGAAAGGCAGGGCTGTACCCGTTACCTCGAAACACCAGACTGGACGGTGCGGAGCCCCCGCGAGCTGCTGTGCACCAGCCTGGTCTGCTTTTGCTGCCGGATCCAACGAGAAGCTGTGCACGATGCTGTTTTTCTCCTTCCCCTGTTTCTTTTTTCCATTAGCTGTAGAGTCACTCAGTGTTTATACAGACTGAGTCACCCATCCCTGCCCAGCCACCAAAGAATGCGTTTAATTCACAGCTCGAGAAGCGAGCTGCGTGTTTAAATTGACTCAACCTTTGTGGAGGCTTTGATCCGTTCTGGAGAAGTGACTAAGTGAAGCCAGGGGCAGGCAGGCAGCTTGCAGCGCCCCAGCTTTCGCCTGTTGCCCGAGGACGGTTTTCCCAAGGAACGCCGCCTGCTCCCCGCGGTTTGGGAGCGGCGGGTGAGTCCGGAGCTGGGACGGTGCCTGCCTTGGGCCTGCCCACAGCGCCAGAGGCTGGGGGTTCCCTGGGCTGGCCTGGGGAGTGCCAGCCCCGGGGAGCGCCTGGGTTGGGACACCTGAGAGGGATGCGCTTTCACAAAGCGCTGAGTGCGTACGTTCTGAAAAGCGGGCCGCTGGAAACTTGTCCTGGGAAAAGCCTTTGGTGTTGCCGTTCTTCCCAAAGGGGTGCTCTTCGGTCGGTTTTTCAGGCCGAAGCGATGATGCTGAACGGCGACCACGCGTGCTCAGAGGCCACGGCGTTCCAACGGCCCTTTTTCTGTTTGCCCCCGCCACCCCGTGATTTTGTTACCCTGCTGGGGTAACAGGCAGCTGGGTTTCAGGTGTAAATCAGGAAGCTGCGGGCGGCTGGTCACGGGAAGGATCCCTGCTCCAGGGACCCCGGTATGGGGGAAGCATCCGGTCCAGGCGGCGGTGCCACGCTCTACCCCTGCGCCGTGCTCCATCCGCTTGGTGTCGGAGCCTGGGAGAAAGGGGGGGAGTTGCCCCTTGGAGCCGTGCCGTCCCCGCTGTGGCGTGCTGGGGAGCAGCCAGCAGCCCCTGCACGCTGCCTCTGTCCTCTCCCTCCTGCACAGTGTCTCTCTAGCTTTTCCCTTGCCTTTTGTGCCAAGAATGTGGTGGGGGAAGGGGAACCGCACAGGAAATGCCTCTTCTTTTCTCTAACGACATTTCCAGCTGCATTTGGATGGGAGAATTCGAGGAGGGGGAAAAGCATCAAATCAGTGGAAAGTTGTTCAGCTGCCAAGTCAAACTGGTACATTTTAGCTCTGGAGACAGTAGAGCCTTTTTCTCCTGAATTTTGGCCCGTTTTTAAAGTTCCGTTTTTGGAAAAGCAGGGGGAAAAGAAGTTAGTGACATCAGTGCTCCTGGGTTTTATTTAGATGCGTCTTTTTTCAGCAGAAGTGAAGCTAAATTGTAGCTTTATTTTGAAGGCTTAGGAAAGCTTAAGAAGGCCGATGCCTTTTTTCACAGGAAGGAGTGTCTGCCGGCCTATCCATCTTCTGTTTGTCTATCCACCCACCCCCGGGCAGAACCTCCTCCTTACTGCCTCCATCCTTCTTGGCCGCGGCTTAGCGCCTGGCCAGTCGTCCCCGGGGCCCACCTCACAGCAGCAGTGCGTGCAGGGCAGGATCAGCCCTCTCCCAGCAACTGGACTGACCGCCGCCGGCATAGCCTTGCCGTTACTGGGCTGCCAGGGAAGCAGAGGGGCGAGCTGCAAGAGGAACACGGGAGAGCTGCTAACCAGGCGCACGATTGCCCCTCTTCTCGGTCCACGAGAAGGAGGGGTTCTCCCCCACCATCCCAGTGTTGCAGGAGGAGGTGGGCTTTGCCCGTGGCATGCTAAATTCGGAGTTCGTCTCCCTCGTTGGTGCAGGGCCTGGCATCTTGAGCTCTTTTGTTCGGCTCACGTTCCGACAGTGTTCATTTTGTGGCTTGCGAGAGTAAGATTTGTGGTGGACCTAACAGAAGGGGCAGGCCAGCAGTAGGATCTTTCCCATGGTGAGTGCTACAGTCGGAACGGCTGGAGCGCTGCGTGTTGTGCAATTGTTTGCCGTATGAACTGCGTTCCTCTGAGTAAAGAGCAGTGAGACGTCAGAGCTCTGCAGCGGCTCTACCTCGTGGAAAAAAAAAAATTGAAAAGGAGGAGGAAAGAAGGGAGGGGGGGAAAGCTTGTTATTAGCAGCCTGGTTGTCTGCGTTTAGCAACCCCATTAAAAATGCATCACGCTGAGGAGACAGTCTGCACAGCGTGTAACAAAGATGGGCTGCAAGAATTCTGTCTGGGTGCTTTGAGCCACAGCCCCAGAGAGAACGCATAGGATGGGGAAGGGGGGGGGGGGGGGAATAAAATTGTGGGAAAAGTTGTTTATTGCTAGCTGAGCTGCATTCTGGACTCAAACCAAACGCGTGACTGTGCGAGGGTCACAGAGGAGCTGGAGGAGGGAAGATGGGAGCAGGAGGATGGGGATGCAGGAGGAGGCCTGAGACGGTACCCTGGTAACGCTGCAGCATGGGGAACTTCAGTTTAGCTCAACTGGATTGATCCCAGCCTCCCTTGAGCTCAGGATCAGAGATGACTTTCTGGAAGTCACGTGGCAGCGCGGTGGAGGGAATCTCCGATACGGCTGAACCGAAACACCGAGCTGTTTGATTCTTCTCTTCGCGTGGGCTAAGGTTAAAAGGAGTGCACAGAGGAAGCAGAGCGTGCCCAGGGGGAGCGGAGAGTCTGGCCCTTCGTTCTCTGCCTTTGGGTGAGCCTGGTCTCTTCTTTACCCCGTGGGTCACGGCTAATGCCCCCGCACAGCGTTCCAGGCGCCCACCAGCAGGACCTGGAGCCGTGCCCTGCACGAGCCTCTCCATCATGCCCGCCAGCGCTCTCGCTGCCCTTGGAGACACCGGCACGTCTTCACTGGGCGCTGCAGGCGTGGTGCGTAGCATCTCTCAGAATCCAGCTGTTGGTCCCAGGGCTTTGCCCCCCACATCCGCAGTTGCTGCGTTTACCACATAGCCGCGTTGTTTCCCTGGCAGCATGGGAGAGCAGATGGGGGCCGGGATAATGCCAGCTCCTCTGGTGGTGCTCTGCACCTTCTGTCTCCATCCTTAGAGAGTGGAGGGGGGAGCGTTGGAGCTGCCTTCTTTCCAGGGGTGCATCACCATTTGCCCTGAGGGACCCCACAAAAGCAGGAATCGCCGAACTGCTCCGGCACGTGCTCCCGCAGCTTGCGGGGAAACCTGGCTGCAGTGAGCAGCCGCTGCCCTTCTCCTCCTCCCAAAAGCTGGACACCTTGCCCTTTCTCCTCGCCAGCCTCCTGTGGCCTGTTCTGCTGTCCCTTGCTGCTCTCTGGGTGCACGGGGAGGCCGGTGAGCGCGCAGGGGAGGCCGGTGAGAGCGCCAGGGAGGCTGCTGTTTCCTGCAGGTTGGGAGAGGAACAGCAGCAAGGGAGCTCTGAGCCTGCCTCTTTGATGGCGGGAATTGTGTTCACTTGGCATTTCCACACTCGGTAGCCGTGCTGCTTTTCCCACCTGCCACTGCAGAGCAGTGACTGCAGTACTGCCAGGCCGGGAGTTCACGTACTCAGACCTTTTGGAAAGCGTTTTCTTCAGAGGTTTGAGGCTTCTTGTGTTGAAAGGCAAACAAAAAACACCCCTAAACTGGGATAAAACATTTCTTCCAGTTACCACGTCTTCGTTGTGCTCCTCTCCTGCGTCGGTTTGCTGTAGGAGGATGTTTTGAGGGCAATTCTGTACAGTAATGGTGTAAAGTACAGTAAAGTGGAACCTGTTGTGACAAACTGCTGCTTGTTTAGTGCAGTGCTGAGCGCGTTATTTTTTCTGTCGTGTTTAAATTTGTCCTTAATTATCCGCGATAGGTACGATTTCATAATACTGTGTTTTGTGTACGCATGAGAACATGCTGGGTAGGTTTAGGGATCTGTCCTTATACATCAGGGTGGAAAAACAACTCCAAGAGTCCCGATTCACAGTCCTCTGTACTGGTCTGAGGGCAACGGATCATTCGTGTGTCCTGGGCATCCTTGGTTTCTGCTCATCAGACTTTGTGTTCAAGGTGTGAAGTCTCCTGCGTGTCTCCCCTTCTGTTCCTGTTGGCTGGACCGTTGCCTTACTCTGCGCTGTATTAGAAGGATGCGACCCAAATAAACCAACAATTTAAGGTCAGTTGGTGATTTGCAGCGTCCTTTTTGAGACGTGGCTTAAAGAGGTTTGTGAAAGGCCGGGGCAGCGTGTGTGGTGCCGTGTAGAGGCTCTGCCAGGGCTGCTTCAGCAACGCTTCGAGGGCAGTGGGGTGCTGATGCCTGGTGGGATACGCTGTGAAATTCCGCCAGCGCGCGCTGGCGAGCTGAAGCAGATCGCCAGGAAGCCTTAGTTGTACTTGAGTTTTCTTCCACGCTGTCTCGATTTTGGGGTGAGCTGGTATTTTTATTGGCCCGTGGAGGTTGGTGACACTAGAAGAACAGCAGAAGTACGTGGTTATGGGAAAGGTGATGAAACAAATCTTTAATCTTGAGATGGCTTGAGGCAGAAAGAGTTCCAAAATAAGGTGCATCGTGCTGGTGTCACTGGAGTACAATGCACGTTAAAACCTTTGCCCGCCCGCCCTAAGTTCACCTCCGTACTCCAAGGGAAAGCGAGAAAGGAGAAGATGGTATTTACTGCAAGAGGTATATTCACCACGGTTGGGTTAACCCACAGCACGGTCGAAGCCCAGGCAGAACCTTGGGAGCTGTGCAAGCATCCTCCGGAGCACGGGCAGTGCCAGTCAGCAGCAGGTCTCTGTCATCGCCCGTTGGTACAAAACCCTCCAAAGAATCGCCCTGCTGAGGAGGGAGCACATCGAGAGCGTTAGGTGAACGTAACTGGGTGGACAGTCCGTTTTCACACAGTCAGCCTGTCCGAGGGAGCTCTCCAGGGCTTCCCACGGCCGTTGCGTTTGGGCAGCCCTGCGCTGTCAGAGAGCAGGAACAGACCGAAGCGCGCACGGAGCAGCGTTCCGGCGCTGCGGGCGTTGACTGTCCCTTTCCAGAAACGCGGGCTTTTTGCCGGAGACGGGCAGCCGCCGAGTCCGACGGGCTGAAGCCGCGGCTCGCGGGCGGATGGGTCTCCGCGCACACAGCGGTGGGTCTGGTTTGGTCGCGTTAGCGCCCGTATCCAGGAGAGGTGACACCTGTGAATTGTGGTTGTGGGGAACAGAGCTTGGGAGAAGGGATGTGGGTTCGCCGAGACCAGCTTTGCGCTGGCAATCTCTGCCGGTCTGCCATCGCCGCTTGTTTTGTTTCTCTTCAGAAACCAGCATCAGAACCATTTTGGGAATTGTCTTTGTCTTTATCCCATGCCACAGATGTCTTTTTAATAGGGAACAGAATGTATCTAAGGCTCATTTTTTATGCAACTGCTATTTGCAAAGGAATATAACCGGGCTGTTAGGCGTTCAGCCGAGGGTCTTGGGAGGATGCAGTGTGGTCAGTGATGTAGCAGACCCTCTGAGCCCGGCACAGGCTGCGTGTGGATACCGGCTCCTCTCCTTCTGTACGTGCTTGTTCGACAAACTCCTGGAGGGAGAAATGGAGTCAAATACAGAGCAAGAAGCCAGTGACGCTTGTGTTGCCGTAAACGTGTGTCAGCGGGGAGCAGAGGGCGCAGCGTTCTGCCGCCCGGATGGAGCTGGCGGTGCGGGTGGATGGGGCTGCTGCCTCCGTCCCACGTAGTTTACAACAATACCTTGAGGGATCAGATGTGCTTGGCAGCCGGTGGGTATCCCGGACGTTTCTTTCCATGTCTCCGTGTTTCTCCGGAGCCTGCCCTGGGCCAGGCTGTGTTTGTGGAGCTGGAGCCTGGCTCGAACTTGCTGTTATGTCGGTTTCTATGGAGGAAAAAAAACACATCTGGGTTGCCAGACCTGGGAGAGTATTAAAAAAGGAGAAGATGGAAGGGGGGAGGATGGGGAGGGTGGAGAAGAAATGTGATCCTCGTGTGCTCTGGAGGTGGAATCCCGCTTGCAGCCCTCTCCCCCATTTTTGAACTGTACGCGGTGGGTTCTGACTCCCCGGCCTTGCAGAGCCAGACTGAAATCTGGCACCTTCCAGGGGTGGGCTTCCACCGGAGGAGCGGTTCCTGACCCGGAGCCAGCTCAGTCGGTAGCTGAACCCGCTGGCGTTCGTGTCCAGCGCCACGGGAGACAGCTGAGGGCTCGCCCGTGGCAGGTCGCAGCGGTGCCTCAGGTTGGATGATCTGCAGAATTAAACACTGATGGAGCGAGCGTTTCCTGCACGCGGCTCCAAGCTCCCTGCCCTGGATTTCTGTCAGTCCCTGCAAGCTCTGTGCGCTCTTTTCAGGAGGAGTTTCCTGCTGCTGCCCCTCTCTGTGCATCTGCACTGTAAATCACCTTTCCGTAGGCTTGTTTCAGGGGTTTCAGTAGCAACCTCTGGCATCAGATGAAAGCCCCCGCCACTCTTGTGGTGACGGAAGCGAAAGGGTTTCGTCATCCTGCGCTCCGACTGCCTGGTCCGGGTGGTGCCTCCCTAGACCCTGACCCTGGGGAGTTGTTGCAGCTTCCTGTGAAGTGGCGGGGCGTTACGTGTTCCGATCGGGATGCAGAAGGAACCAGACCAAATCACGAAGAAATTATCTGCCCTCAGGTTAATCCTTTGGCCTGCATCCCCTTGAGAGATGTCGGTTTTCAAATGTACCGCCTCGTAGCTGGATTTCGGATGATTTCCGACACCGTTGCGTCTCTGGCCTTACGCAGCCGGAACAACCCCAGCCAGGCTCTGGTACTAACCTGCCCTGCAACCCTCTGTTTTTCTGTTTCCCGTGGGAACCCTGCACTCGTAGCTTGGGGCCGCTGCAGGACTAGAGGGGAGCCCCCCTCTCCCCCCTGGTTTCGCTGGGGGCACAGACCGAAGCACCGGGAGCTGCTGTCCTCTGCAGTGTCCCAGCCCTCGGCGGTGGGAGATTCTGGGGTCTGCGGGTGTCACTATGGTCATTTGAGCTTGGACTGAGGGCACTGGGATTTGGGAACTTGGGTTTTGGGGAAGCTGGGCGCAATTTAGGGTTTTCTGTAGAAACCAGACAGAATTTCTGTGGTTTTTTTTCCCCCGAGTTTTGGTTTTATTGCCTTCAGAAATAGCCCGAGGACATACAGAGGCATATACAGCTGGAGCAGAAAAACCCCATCAGTGCAGTTTCTCACGGTAGAATACTCAGTGGTTCCTCATTATAAGGAATTTCCCCCTTCTTAAGACCTAAAGGTACCTCTCTCAGAAATGCTAAGTCATAGAACTTGGGTATGTTTGCCTTTGGAAGCAATCACTAGTTCTGGGTGGTGTAAACTCGGCTGTGCTGATAAACGGCTGTCACGCTTTGGGCTCTTCTTGCTTCCACATTTTACGTTAGAAATCGAGGAACAAACTCTGCACTCTGTGGGCATAATTATTTGCACCTTAGGGCTTAGTGTAATTGCTTTGACGGGTGGATAATAGTCTCAGAAATATTCAAAAAGCATGCTCTGTTTTATATGTTGTTTTTACAGAGAAAAGATTGTTTAAAACAAGAGAAGAAACCCATCAGAATCTCGCACATTAAAGACAGTCTCAAGATACAGGTACGCTCGCTTCAGGCAGTCTGCTCTATTTCTTCCTTTGTACTAATAGAGATCATTTCCTTCTCAAACAATGCTGCATCTGCCTGGTTTGTGCTGGTGTTTTCGCCTGGGGTGAGACGGGGGAAGGCGCGGGACAAGGCGCAGACATCCGCAGTGGACCATCGGCTGTCTGGCCGGCAGTGGGATGTCGTTTTGTGGTAAGAGGCGGGTGGATTAGCTCACGTGGGATTTTGTTGTTGCTGTTTTGAGTTGTCTGTGCATAACTAACTTAGAACCTGGCTGTAGCTGTAGGACGTCCTGACGTTTTTAAGCAGTGTCTGTTGGAGGAGCCTGTTACCTTCGGAGCACAGCTCAGCAGGGCAGAGAGCGGGGAGGGGAGGATGTTTTCCAAAGAGCAGTTGGGTTTAGCGCAGAACGCTGAGCAAACTTCACCGCATCTGCCCTTTTGCTTTGGCAGTCCAGGCACTGGCTGCAGGAAGGGCCGTTTCAAGCATCTTAACTGCAACATGGTCTGGAGGGTGAGACATTTCTGCTGTAATCCTCCTTATTCCAGCAGCCCGGCCCTGGGCCGGTAGGTGAAAGCGGGTCGGTCTCCTGCCCTTGCACGCGGAGGAACGCTCCAGCGGTGCGTGTTTGGGGCCGAGTGGTGAGTCTGGGTAGTGCCAGGGAGGCTACTCAATTCACCCTTGTACGTGACCACGGTAAATACGATGGTTTGTGACAACTCCCCTAACGCTGTGCCCCCGAGAAGTTTGCTCGGGCGGCGTGCGGGGAAGAGCAGCGGCGGGTCGGAGCCGCTCGCTTGGAAACTGCGTGTGTGGTTGGGGGGGGGCGCAGGCCAGTGAGTCTGCTGGAACCCTTCCACCCTAACGTCTCCTTGGTGCCTAGCGCTCCCCTCGGTAAACATTGGCCTCAGCTGGCAGCTAAAGCAGGGCAAGAGTTTATTTTTATTTCTTGGAATTCGGTAGACCTGAAATCTCTGTTAAATGTTAACTTTGAAAAGACACACGCATCAGCATTCTGAGCCACCGCTGGCATGAAAAAAGAAGAGATTATAGAGGACATAAATCTAGCTCGATTTTGTCCTTTCTCTGCCCCCTTCCCCGTGCTTTTCTGTCCGACCTGTGGAAGGAACCTCAAATCGCACCACCAAGTAACCGCGATCGCTTTCGATTTGATTATGGAAGAAACTGAGCTGGCAAAGGTTTAATCCCATTCCTCCTTTCCCTTTGATTCCGAGTGTTTTCCTTTCAGTGATCATGGTGGTTGCCATCGGAAAAAAGCAGCCGCTCGGGGGACAGTTGCCGGCGTGTTGACTGAGGGCCCGAGGGCTGACTAGGTGCTGCGAGGCCGTGCTGAACCCTTGCCCAAAGTGGCACCGCACGTCTCTCCTGACTCAGTCTGTGAACTGCACGTGTGATTAGCAGAGACCTTGTCAAATAGACAGTTTTGGCCCCAGAAAGGAAGAATCATCCAGGAGCTTAGCTTAAGTTCAAGGAGTTTCTCATCCAGATGAAGCTTCACCCTGGAAAGACGGGAGAGCAGAAATGTCCTCCCCTTGCGTTAGTTAAGTTGTTACTTTTAAGCGTTTCAGCCAGGCGTTTTAATTATTTTTTTCTCTTTCTTCCCAACAATTTGGAATTACTCCAGGTTTATGTCAAACCGGGGTGTTGGATAGACAATCTAAAGAACTGAATCCATGTTGAATCCTCTGCCACTGGAGCGCTTGTGGCTGGGGAGGATAATCCGCGCAAGGAACGGTCTGCATTACCCCCCCCCAGGTTTCAGGGTTTGTTCTGTGACAGGGCTCTGTCTGGAATGGCTCCGTTGGCATCGTCTTGGCATTCATTGTTGGTGTTTGTGGTAGTATGTCCCTTCCTGGCCTTACCTCGTGACTCCGTCACAGGAATACCAAGACCAGAGTCATTATCTTTCGTTCTGGAGTAGAGGCTGGAGAGCAGAATCATGACCCTCTGTGCTTAGTGCGCTGTAAGCGCGCGGAGGCATTCACTTCCTTGCTTCTTGAAATCTCACTTAGCAGAGGATGTAGCAGATGAATGAGACTGTTCAGAGGAGGAGGAAGATGATGAGTACGTGTAGCTGTAGTCAGTCAGCTGCCGTGCCGCCTCATTGTTTTCTCCCAGTACTAAATGTACGTCTATAAAGATAAAGCCACATCAGCTCCCTTCACCCAGTAAAGTCTTCCAGTTTACCTGAAATCCTGCTAGGTAGGCGAGCAGAAAAGCGTTCTACATGGAGGAAGGTAGAGGTTTCATGGGTAACTGAAGCAGAATTCCATCCGATGAACGCTCCTGGCGTGCAAAGATGGCACATCCACGCAGCGTCAGTACGCAGGTACCGGTCCTGTCTCCTTCCGCAAAGGTTCTCCCACAGGTTGGAAGATTGTGCCCCAGGCGTTTCTGTAATAGAGGCTGTGTGATGTAAACTGGTTCGTACTGGGGAAGAAGTGCCGGGAGGATCAGAGTTTTTGGAGTTTGGATTTCTGCGGTTGTTTGTTTTAAAGATGAATTCCAAAATGCCTCAGCTATGTAGTAAAAATAATAATACCTACTTTGCCCTCCTTCACTTCCCCTGTTATCTGTGCATTCCATCGTTCCAGCTGTTCACATTGAATTCGGGCAAAAACATTTCCTTCTCCGTGGGATTGTTTAGACTAAAAGCATTTGGTACCTCACTGTGAGTCTGGATGGCAGCGGTAAACTGTCCCGACAACCTTTAAATGCGTAACAGCTGTCGGGAAGTTAGCACGAGCTATGGGAATGCTGCTTGGAGTGTTTATAGCGCATCCTGAAATCTCAAGTAAGGCTCCTCTGGCTGTAAGTATCCTTTTAATTTACACAGATGTTTCTCCATCATCTATTCTTTTTGGGCTGTTGGAATGATCAACAGTTTAGTCTAATTGTGCTGGCTGTTTGGGTTGTAGGGCTGTTTATTTTGTCTCTATGTCTGGAATATTCACTCTTTCAAGGACTTGACTGGACTCCACAGACCGCACATGATTTAGAGGTTGTGTGTTTGTTAAACCTTGAAGATGCTGTTCCCGAGCCTGGCTTCGAGCTCTGCTCTCCCGTTCCTGGCTCTGCCGCGTGGCAGGTTCCTTCACCCAGCAGCGTGCCGCCTGTCTGGAGTGGTGGCGGCGATCGCGCTTACCCGTTAGCGTAACGGCTCGCGACCGGTGCGCAAGAGGGTGCTTTTATTCTGCTCGTAGAGAATGATTTCTCTTTTCTGGAGACTAGGGTGCCTGGAGTCAACTCCTGCATTACTGCGTCTTCTGGGTCTGATTTACTTAAATAAAGCCCAAATTTGGCAAAATAACGAACTGAGCGCGCTTTGCCAAGCTGTGACCATCTCTGACACTGCACCTTTGGTGCAAGTCGTGGAGGAACTGGGGCGTGTTCCCGAGCCCTTCACACGTGGCGAAGTGGCCACCGAGGTGGCAGATCTTGCACAGGGAAGCTGTGAACCCTTTCTTGAAGACTGTCAGGGGGTGATTTTTCCTGTTGCTCGATGAGTTTGTACGGAGTTAACTCAGGATGGACGGGAATCATAGAACATTCTGCCTGCTCTGGATTGATTTTCCCACTAATCCCGTTGGTTTCCACACAAATAAATAAATTCTGTATCCAGCGCGGATACCCAGAGGTGGTTGCGCATACGGCGGACAGAGGTAAATATCTGATTTCTGTATTGACTTTGGAATCCTTCGCCCATCGTACACGTGGGAGATGATTTTGGCATCTGGAACCTGCGTCTGTCTGCCGGAACGGCACTCGCAAAAGGTACGCCTCAAAGCGCCCGGCACCGGTGCCCCCAGACTCGTGTGGGCCCTGCCTTCGCGCCGCCCCGGGCAGATCTTCCAGGCGCGGGAGCTGCAGTTTCTCAGCGGGGTTTTGCGTTGCCCGAGGATGAGAGAGGTAGGTTTGTTGTGGTTTGTGTTTTACAAAAACAAAACTTGGTTAGTACGGTGTTTGTTTGACGTACTGACTGTAAGGAAACGTGGTCATCCCGGGGCTGAGAAAGCAGCCAGCCAGGTGCCGGCGGGATGGTGGTTCTTGGAGGACTCGGGCTGGCACACACTGCTGGAGGTCCTGCCTCGTGCCTGTGATCCCTGATAAAAAGGGCCTTTCTTATAACCCAGGAAGGGAGAGTGAAGGGAAACTAAAAAAGCGATGGAGTAATTACTCCCTTTTTAACAAATCCTATGGCTCTTTAGTAGCTGTAGTCAAACAGCCCTTCTTCACCTCCCTCGATGGTGATAGATAATCAATTGTCTCGGACAAGCGATGTGTAATAAAATACCAGTTAGTGCAAGAAAACCCAGTGCGTGGAGGAGCAAAGAGCCTTTAATGACTGTAAGACTATTATTTAATCCCCGTATGTTCCTTGGAGAGTTCCTGAGTTCAGAGCAGTGTCTGAGTCTACAATACCTGAGGTTTGCAATTAACAGCCGGTTCTGGCTGATGAAAAGTATGAAGTGGCTCAAGTATCGCTTTTCGCACACCCAGTGAGCGCGGGGGTGCGTGGCATCTCGCGTTCCTGACAAAGGGTAGGGGTCGTGCCGTGGTGTCGGCAGCGCACGCGCGGTTGCGCTGGTGGAGCCGGGGCGGAGGTGAGCGGGAGGGACGCTCTGGCTCGTGGGGCGGTCAGCTGCGGGACTCGGGAGCTTTAGGGAGGGTTGCGGAGCCGCGTGGTGTGCTTTCCGCCAGTAAGCTGGCCGGTTGCTTACACGTCGTCCCGGTTGTTTCCGGGGTTAAACGCGTTACCCGGCTTGGCGGTGTAGTTCTGACGCGTGCTTAGAGCACGTTCTCGCCGTAATACTGCGAGAGCGTTGACGGTTCCGCAGGCCGGAGCTTGGTCCGGTCGCTGGAGCGCAGGGAGAGCCGCCCGCGACGCGTTCGCTGCTGGGGCTGGGTCAGGGCGATGCGTAACGAGACGTGACCTTTCGGAGACCAGGGCAGCCGCGACGCGCTATTGCAGCCGGACGTTCCGAGCCCCGCAGCACCAGACCTGGGGCTGGGAAGGGGGATCTGTGCGTGAGACCCGCACCCTCCCCGTGCCCTGGGTAGCCGGGGTGGGCGGTTCTGCCGCTCCCCATCCACGTGAGGGGAACATTCAGCGCCGTAAGGGCTGGAGTGGCGGTGCCGAGCGTTTCTTAACAGATGGAAACTTCCGTAGCTGAGGCACGTGCCCTTGGTTTCAGTGGCCTCTTCCAGCAAACGGTCGCTATGGAGAAGGAAATAACGGAACCGTATATTGGGGGTGTCGTCTCCTGCTGCAGATAACTTACATTTGTGGATTGTGGCTTGGTCGTGAAGTTCCCACAGCTCCTTCCTTAGGGATGCATGTGCTCCCAAACAGCCTGGATGGGATTGCTCCCTCTCAAGTGTTCGGTGTCCTGCAGGGCGAGCAAGGCTCCGGACACGTTTCGATGTCTAAGCGAGGGCGAGGATCGTGCATCTTTGAAATCTTTCATTCCCTATTTTGTTTTATTTGGCTTTTCTTCTGAAACTGTGAGCAGTAGCACGTCCTACCCTTTCTCAGCTTTCCAAAAGTTCCTTGAGTTCCCTTTTCTTCTTCCTTCACCTAACATTCTCTTCTTCCTTCCTTTCCTCTCCCTCCCCCCCCCCCCCCAATTTTTGATCCCTCCTTAACATATTTCATCATAATTAAACTATAATGTATAGTTCAGCATTCTGTGCCAAACCATGAGTCTTGGGGGGAGCGGGGGGGGGGAATTGGAGCAAATAAAAGGTTTTATTTTTCATGGAAACTTGGCAGGCTTTCACGTGCCAGCTTCCAGACACAACTAATGCTGGGCTTACTCCGTGCAGGGGGGTGATTTAAAGAAGTACATCTCTTGCTAGCAATACTAGAACTTACTTTCTTGTTACTCCTTCTCCTGTACCGCCTTCAGGATTGTGTATTTTGCAAGATTACTGACATTCCCCTCGCACGTCCCGAAGGATAACAGCCAGTGGAACGAGCTCGCTTCCCGTTGCTCCTTTTCCTGCATGTGCAAGCAGTGGTAGCACTTTGCAGTTCTCCATCTCTGTGGCTTTCGGAACGCTTTGCAAATGTGTGTTCGTTACAGACTCCTGATGGGTGACCTTAAAATACTGCTGCAAGGGGCAGAAACTAACGGTGGTGCCATCCGGTGCTCCGAGTCGCCTCTGAGCCCTGTTCGCGGTACGGGCTTCAGCTGGGATCGTGGGCTGCCCAGAAGGTGTCCCCTCACTCTGGTGAGTAGCTGCTCAGGATGGAGACGTTGGTCCTGGCGCAGTTGGATGTGGTACATCTGTATCTACCCGGCAGCCTGCCAGCGTTAGCGTTCCACGGAAATGTGGCCAGCTGTCCTCAAGCGCAGTAATACCGGATGGCGGGAGGAATCGGGTTTTAAACCCCACGACGTTACCCTTCTCATTCTTAAGGTGCTGTCGTGTACAACGCAACACGCTGGGGTTTCAGATCTGGTTTTCGCTGTCGGTCGCCCGTGACTCTGAAATGGTTTGGTTTAACAGTGTTTTGCAGGCCCCTCATGTATTTCGTTTCATTGAAGGTGGGAAAATGTCCAGCCCGTGACTGACGGTTTGTTGGAACTCGTTCAGACGTTTTACTTAGCTGGGATGGAGAGGGTTCTTACATTTGAATTGGATCCAGCATTCCCTGTGCTGCAAAGCTCCTGCTGGCTTCTTACGGACTTTTTGCTCTTAAATTTATAAAGACAAGAGAGAGGGAGGAAAAAACCCCAGCAAAACGTACAGCAGACCTGAAATACTTCAGTGGGTTCTGGGTTGCAGCTGAAATGTCAAACTCCAGGACAGGTAGGTTTCCACTTCCCATCCTCCTTTTTCCCGTTGCCTTGGTGCGCTGCCCGGATTCCTCTGCGTTGCCGGGGATGCTCCTCTGTGGTGCAGCGCCGGCTGGTCGGGTGATGTGAGTGTGAGCAGGCGATGGCAGCGGACAGGTCCTTCTGTGAAGTTTCCAGTGGAAGTCAGCAAACTTCCCAGGTTAGGGATTTCTGAGGACCCTGTAAGCCCCGTGGTGGAGCTTGTGTGAAATGCTAGGCCTGAACTGGGACCTCGTTCCAGGAAAGAGATGTGGGCGTCCTTGAGGGAGTCGGGGAGTGGGGTGTCCCAGGAGAAGCAGGCTTTCAACGGCGTAGCAAAAGTGCCGGCAAGACCCCTCCTGCTATCTTTGCAGGATGGGGTTTGGAACACTGGCTTAGGGCGCGAGGCTGGTTGCATCCTTAATGCTGGAGCAGCTTTCAAGCAGCTCTGTAATTTGGAATGTGAGTGACGTCAGTTCTTCTGGCCATCTGGTTAGAAAATCTAGTTGTAACTGAAAATACCCAGCCCTTCTTTCTCCATTGCTAGGTGGTGACTACACACTTATGTAATTTAACAGCTCAAATTCTTTTCCATTCTGGTGATCTCTTCACGAGGGCGTAACAGAGTGGATGCTACTGAAAGGACAGCATCAGCCTATTCAACGTTAGCGGTTCATTGGCTTCGGAGGGGATGCAGGGCTGGGGGTTGGAAGATGCTGTTCTGTTTGTGCTGGTTTGGTCTGTGACCTTGGACAAGTACGTTTCTGTTTTTCTGCCTCAGTTTCCCTCGCTCCTTACACAGTGATATGACACTTCCCATCTTGCAGGCATTGTTAGGACCTAATGAGTCACGCTCTGAAACACCTCGAAAGGCAGCAAGGTGTTATAATTACTGCCTGCGGGCTTCTGCTCATTCCCTTCTTTCTTATTTTTTCCTTTTTTTCTGCTCGGCACATCCAAACATCCCATTTTAATGCTGTTCTTTAAATACTTTCAGAGCCTCACTGTTCCTCCTGCAGAGGTTGTAGACTGGAATATACAGTTGTGTTGATGAAAACCAGGTGTGATAACGCACTCTGTGACAGGGCCTGAAAAACAAAGGGACACTCAGCCGTTTCGAAAAGCCTTTTTAATGGCAAAACCCAGACGAGCGCGAGAGCAAGGTGTGAGCTAAGAAACTGTAGCAGAGCCATGCAACCTGTTATTCCTAGAAATTCATGGAACTGTTCCTTCTTGATTTACTCAGATTCCTAGCAAATAAATTTTCCCAGCAGAATACCGACAATGCCCCGTGTTTCATTTTTATGTTTAGTGTTTCCTCTAATTCTTGATGGAAAAGTTAATTCTGTTTGTGTTACTGATCCTTAATGCCTGAACATCCCTCTGCTCCCCCCCACTGCCCTGGCTCAGCCCAGTCATCTGGCTGAAGTGCCGGATGTTGTAGTGACCGTGAAAAGAGAACTGATACCCCTGGGGGAAAGCCTGGTAGAGAGTTTGCCAGGGTGGAGCTGAAGTTCTAGGATCTAGCGAAACAAAAAGGACTTTTTGCATATTCCTTTTCAGTTCTCAGGTCATGCATATTAAAATTTAGCTGGGAACAGAAGGAACGGCTCTGTTTTATTACTCCAGAGCAGTGTGTGAAGGGGACAGCGGTGAAAAACAAATGATAAATAAACCAACTTGCTCAGTGGAAGTAAGAAATGCTCACATTGTTCTGCCCCCTCCTCTTTTGTTAAAGCGAGCGGACTCTGTGTTGAGCCGGAGGGGTAGAAATGAGGAGCGGTAGGTGAAATCCCGGCAGGTCTGCCGGAGGAGTGACGGGCACACAAGCACGTCGCTGCAGGTAAGCTGGGGTTTGAACTTGCCCTACACCAGCTACTTCGATAGGAGATTTGTAGCTTCTGTAAATAGCTCACCCTTGGGCGAAGGGGATGCTCTGTCCCTCAGTGGAAAGCTGCTCAGGGTTTACTCTGGCTTTACAAGAACATACGTCTCACTGCAGAGGAGCTCAAGGACCGTGTGTTTGCTCCCTGATGCCACCGCTCCTGCGCCCTGAAGGAATCAATTAGAAGGATCTGTTGTCAGTGAATAAATAACCAAACCTCCCAGTCTGAGGAAGGCTGGGAGAGGCAGGAAATGTCCTCATTTGTGTAATACCCAAACCATTCCCTATACAATAATTTTTTTCCTCCTTTTCCACCTGCCGTGCGTCGATGGACGCTTCCCGTGGCCGTTCAGCTGGCCGCAGCCCCCGCTCCTGGGGAACAGTACGTCCGTGTGTTGCGTCTCGTTACAGCGCACCCTTTTTGTACGCTGCTCCTGAGCTGGAGCTCCAGAGCAGTGCTTCTGAAGCACTAGAAAGAGTGATTTCACATTAGGGGGAAGAAAGGAGTGGGAATTAGTGGTTAGGTTTAATTGTTCTGAATCCTTACAGTGTTTCATGAGAAAATGTGCTGAGGAGATGTGCCGTACGGTGGGAAATGTGATGGAAGGGTATAATTTGACCACCTACCACTAGCAGCTGAAAAGCAGCTCGGAGGGCTGCAGGCCTGTCAGCGTTAATCACTACTTCGTTACCCAAAGTACCTTCCTTTTCACTCCTGCAGCCCTTCAGGATGGGCTCGGGGCAGCAGAAGGTGTTGGCTTGAGGTCAGTGGGAGCTGCAGCCCAGCCCTGCGAGGTGCGCAGGAGCACCTCATTCGGTGCCGTTTTGGAGTGGCTTCCCGTGGGAATTGCCTTGGTAGGAGCAGGAGGGAAAGGGCTGGAAGGGCAGCACACACAGCCCCCCACCCCCCCCATGGCAGAACAGCATCTCTAGACAGTTTACGGCCCCCCTGTCTAGTCATTTACCTCCAACTGAACTCTGGCGATGGACGTGGCCAAGTGTTTCATTTGGACAAGAAAAAAGGAGCATTATTGAAAGGGACTGACCTTTCCATCACCCTGTTCTGTCGTCATGGTGCTTTTATAGCATCTCTCTTGACCAACCCCTTCCCTTTTCAAACCACAATCATCCCCTCCTCCTCTCAGTCTGTCCTCCCAGGAGACCCGGTGGTTTCTCTTTATTCTCAGACACCTGCGCTGCTGCGCTCGTCCCCCAAAATAATCAGCTTTGGGCCATCAGCTTTGGAGACCGGGGTTTCCCTCTCCGCTGGGTCCCCACGCGGGGCCTGGCCGAGCAGGCTTCGGACAGAGAGCGGGACCGCACAGCCTCGTTTGCTCTGACGGGAGTAGCTCCGGGTCTTGGGTGACGCTTGTGCTGCTGGAGCAGTTTTATAGGCAGAGGGGCTTTGTTTGGGGAGCAGGGGGTCTCCAAAACCCATCCTGGCAGGGGGAAAGAATCCTGTTGAGCCCAGCAGTGCTTTTCGGAGTTGAGTGTAACTGCACTAAGGCAGGAGGCTGTCGGCGCTGGTGTCGTACCTCAGGCAGAGCAGGGTTCTGGATACCTGGCTGGAGGGAGCGGGGGACGGCGACCGAGCGGCCGGGGTAGATGTGCGTGTTGAGACTGAGATGAGGTGGCTTGTTCTCCTTGGGCACGTGTCTTTGCCGGGGCAGTGGTAGCAGTGAACACTGCAGTTTGTTACCCTGATTTTTTGTTTCCTTTCCACAAGCTCCTGGCTGATCTGGATGTTGAACCGCTTTTGTTTGAGATGTACAGGATGTTGGGGAAGGTGGTGTGTTTCTGTGAGTTGGGACTGGTACGCGCAAAGGACTCGAACTGCGCAAAGCAGCCCATTCACCGTTTTCACGGGGAACCGAGGTGCGTTGGGCGTGGGAACGTGGATGGGGGAGCTTTGGTTGCTGCTGGATTCCAGGGATTGTTCCGTATTCTGCACGCAACAGTTTCACCTGTCCTGCTTCAGTGTATCTTGTGCCTATTTGTTCTGTTACGGTCACCCGGCCTGTCCCTGCTGTGCCTCCGGGCTTCACACAGACCCAGCAGGAGGGTCTGCTTAATTCCGGGGGATCCTTTGTATTGTTCTTAGCGTCGTGGCTCAGTGTTTCCAGCGCTGGGAAACGCTGTGAGCGCAGTTCTTGGAGACCTAGTCTTCCAGACGCAACCCTTCCTCAGTTGCACTGACTCCTCCTATGTGCCTGGCACTAAGGACGCCCATCCCGAGCGGGCCGGGGGGTGGGAGAGCTCCGGATTCGCTCCCGGCACTGCGCTGTGACCGAGGGGTGCTAGCACTGTCCAACTTCCCGGTTGGAATCCCGCGTGGGTTGAGGGTGGAGCCGCAACTTGACAGCTCACGCAGGACTGAGGTCACGACACGGGCTGGGGGAGGTGGACGGCGGCTCTCTGGTCGAATGTTTCTGCCTACGAACCTGGCACGGCTGTGTAAAGCAAAAAGTGCCAGGAAGGCGTCGCGCTTGTGCGTTCCTCGGACACAGGTTTGTCTCCGAAAACGGGGTTTTGCCCAAACTCCTACTGGAGTGGAATTCCGTAGCGTACAGCTGATCGGGTGCTGGGGGACTCAGCTGACCGTTCTGTGCGGGGCCTGTCGCACCACTTACACAGTCTAGTTTAAAATCAAGTTTGATTTCCCAGAGAAGCTGTGGGTGCCCCATCCCTGGGAGTGCCCAAGGCCAGGCTGGATGAGGCTGGGAGCAACCTGGGCTAGTGGAGGGTGTCCCTGCCCATGGCAGGGGGTGGCACTGGGGGGGCTGTAAGGTCCCTCCCCACCCAAACTATCCTGGGATTCTGTGCTGGAATCCCAAGACGGGGTTAACGTTGTTCTGTCACTCCGGTGAAGCCTTGACCGATAGGACAGCTGTGTCCTTGCCCAGATTGCGTGCCCGCTGTTTTAATTTTGCACCTCTGCAAATTTTAATCTTTGTAGTAATCATACTTTCTAGGCTTGAGGCTTGAATATAAGCCAGCAAAGAGAAGCAAGAAGACAAGCCGCTGCCAGGTTGCTCCAGCAGCCGCGTAGCTGGCGTATTGATGAGCCACGGGCTGGAAGCCAAGCTTCCCCAGCCTCCCCGAGATCCGGGGTGGGTGGAGGGGGGAGAAGGGAGGGGTGCTTCCACCGTGCGGGAAAGAGCCAGACAGAAAAATTGATTGTTACTTTAATGTGATCTGACATGAGAGAAAGTGGAAGCAGAGGGCAGAGAAGAACGGCCACCTCAGCGCTGCGTTGGAAGCACCGTGACTCTGGATATATCCGTGCCCTCCCTCTCCCGGAGACCGATTCGGAGAACCCTTTCTAGGGAAAAAGAAAACAAGGGAGCGAGTCTGCGGCGTGGAGTTGCAGAGTGTCCTGCTAGGGCTGTGTGTGCAGGGGTGACGCGAGTCAGACCGCTGGTGATTCCCGCAGCGTTGTAACCTCCCAGTAATGCCGTACGTAAACCCATCAGGGCGGGCAGAACCACAGCTGCAGCAGGTAAAGGGATTCAAGCGTGCAGTTAGAGCGGCAAAAACCTTGTGTAACTTGTGTCCGACAGCTAAACCACTCCTGCACCAGGAGCTTTCGGTTTACTCGTGATCTGCATTTTGGGTGCGGTTTCAGGGATTTACGGATAAAACATCTTTGCTGACAGGAAGGAGCTGCCTTTCACCCTCTGATTGCTACCCCAAAGGCTTTGTATTTTGGGAGAGATGTGCAGCGGTTTGTTTGCTGTTCTGAACCAGAAAATTGGGTTTGTCCTACTGAAGAATTAAGTGTTAAGAGAGAGCCATTGGTGAAAATAATCCTCAGCCTCGTTGTTTCATGTGGAGGAGAAAACGCCACAGAAATAAATTTGCCGTATGCACATGGCATGAAAGTGTTGTCCAGGATGTTAACAAGGCTTGCTCAGCTGGTACAAGTGGGCTGGGAGGAAAGATGCTTATCCATTGCCCCTTTGGGCAAGGACCAGTCTTGTACAGCGTTTGGACCAGGTTTCTGGGGTGGTTAGACACTTCTCCGTGTGCGCGTCTCGTCCGTGAGCCTCAGCAAACCCAGGGAGGTTAGCGGCTGCCTGCAGCGCAGGCGGCCAGGTCCGTGCTAGCTGGTGGATGATCCCGTACGCTTTAAAGCATCTCCTGTAGGACGCATCGCAGTCTGACAGTGCCTTGTTGGCAGCGATCTCAATGGAGACGACTCCCTGGTGAGCATCTAAACGCGGGTGCTGTCTCACCTGTGGTGGAGCCATCACAGTAGGCGTCTTCCCGGGGTTGGAACTCGGCGCGTGAGCGTACTGCTTGAGAACGCGGCGGGACGTACTGGGTCAGGCTGGCAGATGTGTTTGGTACGGCGTCTTGTGGTGTGCCAGGAAAAGGAGCAGGAAAAGAGCAGCTCTTGTGGAACGGCCAGTTTTGGAGAACATCGCTGCAGGCCGACGTAAACCATCTTGTGAGCTGAACTGCCCGCTCTGGTTCAGGGTGGTAGACTGAGACCTTTGGAGGTGTCGGGATTTTCCACAACTGGCTCCTGCAGCAGTTTGGAAGTTGCAGAAGAAGGTGTGGAAAGTGAATGCTCAAGGTGTAGAAGACGAAACTCATGAGCTCCACCTTGAATTGTTTCCCAGCTGGAATGAATGGTGCTTAACCCTATTAAAGAATTAGGAAAATCAGATTCTTTGGGGTTTGTTTTCTATGAGAACATTAGTCTCGCTTCTGTAGTGCCTTTTATTTGAAAATCTCAAACTCCTTTAGAAACGGCGACGCTGTTTACGCTAACGTGGGTTAATGAAACATGCGTTCCTTGGTTTACCTAAAGCCATTGAAACAGCATGGGTAGCGGAGCCAGGAATAAAATACAGTAATCCTGACCTTCAGGCCTTTGTAACTATTACTCTTGCCCTAAAGCAGATAAACAGCTCATTCTCCAAACAGCAGAAGGGGGAGGAGGGGAGTGTTCTCCTGTTTTCACATTTCTTCCGTGAAAACAAGAAACAGTTATTGGAAATATCCACGAGCAGGGCACGTGCCCTCTGCAGGGGCTAATGTGAGACGAGAGCAGCTGGAGACAGGGAGTTGTGCACGAAACCTAGGTCCGTGGCCCTGGATGTGAAAAACCAGTGGTTTTTCTTAAAAATTTCTTCTTAAAATTCAGCCGCTGGCGTTTACTTCTTCCGTGTCCCTGCTCGCTCCTAGCAGAGCTTGGAGGCCACTTCATCACCCCTTGTTGGGGATTCTGGTTTGAAACTGAGGTGCAAGCTAAAGCAATCAGCTGTAAAAAGAGTGAAGTTGAGGTTTTGGGGGTTTGGTGGGATTTTTGTCCAGCTTTTATATTAATTAAAAAGGGGAAGAAAGAGCACAGTAATGCTTTCCCACCCATCTGAAAGCTGCCCCAGCTTGCACTCCACAGGGGTCCTGTTAGCTCTGCAGTGACTACTGCGAAGCAGCACATGATTTTAGTATCTAATCCTATTAGTCATGACCCAAATCAGCTTTAAAATGGTTAAATGCATAGAAGAGGAGTAGGAGTAGAGTGTCAGGAATAGCTTGGAAGATGCTGTTATCCCACATACCAAGGAGTTGGTATCTCAAAGGTGTCACAGTGATGGAAGTGAGGAGAGGACTAAGCTGCCAAGTAGTCTTACCAAATAAATATTGACTTCCAGTGGAACATCCACTTCTCCATTAATTGAAAATACCCCTTGGATGCCGAGCTTCCATGAAATTCAGAAGCTGTTCTTGTTCTACATCCTTGAAACTGATATGCACCAAAACTCCGGTGATTTCTCGTGTTGAGGGAAGGGGATCGGGAGCCAGACTCCAGCAGGCTCCGTCCTTAGCCCTGCGTTCGCTGCGGTGAGTCACTTGGCCAGCTTTTGTCGCGCAGCGTGGAGGTGGGAATGGGGCTCCTGCATCTGGTGGCATGGCTTGCTGGCTCTCCGTGCAGGTCACGGTGGAAGTTGCTGTAAAATTAGGCTGAATTTCTGAAATTGTCACTAAAAACGCGGGTTTGGCCTTAATGTGGAGCTGTGGAAAGGCTGCTCCATTTACATTTTTTATCCTGTTTCTCACCACTCTGAACATGCTATCGTGCTGTCTTTGGATGGATGAAAAGAACCACAGACCTACAGGGTAGCGAGTGGAAAACTGCAGGGAAGAACGTCAGGAGCGCTGGCAGGGGCTGAGGTAGCTGTGCTGGGACCTAGCGGTGCGTGTGTCGGAGTGAAGTGTCAGAACCCCCACCTCCAGGGATGTCTTGGCGCTGCTAATGCATTCCCGAGGTGGGCAGCCCTTGATTGATTCACTTGTCGTCGTTGCTCAGCACTTGCCGGGAGCTTTGCACCCTCCCTGCGGGAAAGGCAACCCGGAAGGCAGCAAACTGTCAGGATACTTTAAAATCCTACCTGTGCCGGACCTAGATACTCTGATGTAAAGGGGAGGGGAGGGCTTAATGTTGCAGCTGTCCCTTTAAGGATTGTGGTTATAGTTCATGTTTTAATCGCTACTTTGATCTGATTAAATCCTCAGCCGCGGAGAAATCAGCTTAGAGAAACCTGTCTCCTGTTGAACCTGAAAGCAGCAGCCGTTCAGAAAATCAAGCCAAGCCAAATACCATTATTAAAAACAGGAAAGGCCCTAGCTCTCGCCACTCGTACGGTGATGCTGGAAAGCGGAGCGCTGCTGTACAGCAGGATGTTGCAGGTCTGCTGATGGGGGACAGCCAGAATGAAAATCGCCCCTCCGAGCTGCCGTTTCGTCTCCCGTGCGCACCCATCCAACCCGTCCCACGCGTAAAATGGGACCGCCTGGGTTTTGTCGGGTTTTGATTCTCGTGCCTCTTAACACGGTGTCAGGAGTCGGGGGGTGCGCGGGACGGAGAAGGGGAGGAGTTGCCGTGCTTTGCCCAGGAGCTGGGGGTCAAATGAAGTTTCAGTCTTCTTTCTTCTCGTCCAGCTGGGGTAGCGACCACGGTGATGGCTCAGCGCTCCGTTTCCAGTGCAGGTCAAGGGGCCCAGGAATATTCCCTTCAATCTCCCAGTTAACCTGGTCTGTTAATGTCCAGGCTCTGAAAAATGGAAGAGAGGTCCTTGCTGTGAGGTAGGGTTCAGGGGTTGGACTTGGTGACGTACAGTCTCACCGTTAAGCAGGGAATAAAGCAAATGGAAAGCATTAGCTGGAACAGCTCTCCACCTCTGATGCCGCCCTACGGCGGTAACATCTGCACCGTGACTTTGCCCAGGCTCTGCAGTTTACGCTGGGCTGCACAGGCGAATGGGTGTCAGTCGAACGTGGGATTTTTCATCCGCGTTTGAGGTGCGTGGTTTTCTTCTCTCGGCGTTTCAGTGCACCAGCACGCCCCGGTGTATGCGGTCTGCAAACGTGAAGTCCTTGCGCCAGGTTGTTCTCGCAGTGCGTTTCTTTTGTACATCCTTTAAGCCAAGTAAAGCTCTGGCAGGGTAGGATTGGCTGAGTTATCCTTACGGGGAGCTTCACAGGTCAGAGCAAGCCACAGGACTGCGCACCTTCCGGGACTGGAGGGCTGCGTTGGTCTTTGGTTCTTGGTACTGGGTGTGACAGTGCCGGCGTGACCTGGGGCAGATTGTTCGCTTGGATTTTCATTATTAGGTCTGTTACCTCCTGCTTTTAAGCCAGGTGCGTAAAGGTTACACAGCGGGTAGTCTCTTACGGACTTGTTGCCTTTGGGGAAGGGGGGGGTGTTCGAGGCAACCTTGTGGAGAGAGAATGAAGAAAATTGTCTTCCAGAGCTGCGGAAGAGAAGGAATTTCTCTTTGCCCGGAGCAAAGTGGGTTTGGTCCTTTTTGGAAGATGTCAGGCCAGTTTTCCACACAGTTGTCTTCCTGCCCTTCATCCTTGTCTGCAGCAGCACCAAACGCGGGCACCTAACCGGACGTCTGGTCTGCGTGGTGCACATACGTACCGCATCGCCCAGAATACGCGATAGTACCGCGGAGACCAGCAGCGTGGGACCTCCTGCCCAAGTCTGTGCTCTTGCAGATGGCCGGTGCTTCTTTCTTCCTTCCTTTCAGAAGCCAGGGAGCGTGTGTCTGAGTGCAGGCGTTTGACGTGGCTCGTGCCACCCCGCGGATCGGAGCCTTCTGTGTTCTCACCCTTTCCTGTACGGGACTCGGCCGATGGTTAAGTTCCCTTCTGTCATGATCCGCCCTGACTTCGGCTCCTGCCAGCAGACATAGATTTTCCTGTGGCAGGTGGATCACACCATCTCTTCCCGGTGTGTTTTTCGGTTTGTTGCGCACGGGGCGTGTGACACGGCGCTGCAGCGCGGAGCGGTGACACTGCCTGGGTTCGGAACTGGTTACGTTCCTTTGCACGGCTCTGATCCTCCTCTGCTGCTGGTACTGGAGTTGCAGTGGTTGTTTCGTGGCGTGAGGGCCTGATTCAGTCTTTTCCGTGACCCGAGACTTTTGGGTCAGGCATTTATTGCTAGTTCAGCCCACGGCTTTGGCAGAAACACAGCACAGTTCTGCTCTGCCCAGGATATGGAAGGCCACAAGCCTGTGCTTATGTAAGGTCTTGGCTGCTCGGGATGGTTTTTGACATGAAACACTTCTCAGTGTCTCGTGTGCTGCAATCGCCGCGTTACAGGCCTCATTAGAAACCTTCAACTGGCAACTGGTTTTGAGGCTTCCAAGTTTCAGACAAAGGAAAAGAAACTCTGAGGCTTCGGAGCCATCGCGGGGCCAAGGGCTGACTCTCAGCTCTGGGTTGATGCCCACGATGCGTTTGGTGCCGTGTCGGTGTCGAGAAGGCACGGTTCCAGAGAAGAAGGGCAGCCGTAGCCGGTTACCTTGGAAATCTTGCTTACTTTGCAGTTTGTGAGTCAGCTGTGTTGACAGTAAGAAAAAAAATCCATCCCATCGTTTAAGGAAAGGAAAACGGGGGAGGGGAAGTTGGTGTTTATAGCCCCGAACTTCCAACTCCTCTCTTTGTATTCCTGGTCTCAGGCTGCAGTCCAGACTCCGTGGTGGTTTGTAATTAAACCCAAATTCCGAAGGTTCCGTGGAGCTCTCGTTGCCCACCAGGTCAAACCGAATCTGGTTTCTATCAGGGAGCAGCGCAGTTCCGTTACCCCTTGAGGAAGCAGGGAACAGACACTCCATTCATACGGAGCAGATGACCGAGGCTTAAAACAACCCTTTTTGTCCGTTAAGCTTATGGCTAAGATATTATGAAAACGGCTTAATAATGTGCCCTAACATTTATACCGCACTATTTTCTTACTTTAATTTTCCAGGCAATTAAAAATAATTGAAAGTTACTGCCAAACCCCCTGAAGATATACTTTTTCTTTCAAATAAGCTTATTTTCATACTTGTGAGGTCACCAGATATTTATTTGACCATCTTTATGGGGGTCAGGCCCGTTACACTCGCAGAACGGGGACGTGGAATAGAACTTGCATTGTGACAAAACGTGAGCAGGCAGAGCAGAAAGCCAGCACGTGGCCTGCCCCGTGGGCCTTCGTATGGCCACGACGGACGTAACGTACCCTGCGTGTCCCAGCCCAGGCCGAAACTCTGCCCTTCGCATCGGTGCTGAAAGTTTGCTCTGTGGGTAAAGCCTCTGAACCTTGGATAAACGTCAACAGCCGTTCGAATGCTTTGTCGGAGGTGAAGGGTGAACTGGGGGGCCAGCAGGTACCTCGGGGGGGGGTTGCTCAGCTGAGTCGGGCCAGCCTCGGGCAGTTGGCTCCTTGTGGGGTGCTGGTCGCGTTCTGCCACCCCCGGCATCGCCGTGGCCGTGAGAGGATGCGCAGCGGGGAGCAGGGATTGCATCGGTAGATACCGACCGTGTGTAGCCAACCCTCCCTAATCCTCTGCCTATTAATAGAGCTGCGGCAGACACAACCCATGTGGCTGCGCGGTCACGCTGGGCGCTGCCGGTGCTCCCCTCAAGGCTGACAGTCTATCGCGTTATACAAGACTGAAAGCCGCCTCGCGGTGTCCCAGATTTCCCCTGCCTGCCCATCCCGTTCCCCTGCCGTTTTCCCCTTCAAGCTGTCTTTTCCTGCCTCATTGGATGGGACACAACAGAGGGGTTTGAAACACGCTGTCTCTCCCTTTACATATTCGCCCACGTCCTGGGGGTGGTTCCCCTTGGACCTCCTACCCGTCGTCTAAAGGGGAGTTTATGTGGGGCAACAAGAATAAATGGGGGGGGGTATCGCAGTGAGACAGCTCGCTAAAGGTGGCACCTTCAGCACCGGTGTTGGCGTGGACCCTCCCAGTGGGCAGGGGCTTTTGCTCAGGTGTTTTGATGTTCTCGTCTCTCGGTGGTACTAGCCCCGTCGAAGGACAAAAGTCCTTTTCTAAGAGTCTCTGCTGCGCGGTTGATGTCCCAGCTAAAATTAGTTCTGTTTAGACAAGTCGCGCGCTGGAACATAAAAGGCTTTTCCAAAGCAAGCCCTTTCTGACCAAGGAGGGCTGATTGGCCAGAAGGAGTGAGCGAGCGGGCCCCCTCCCTCAATCCTGCTCCTCCCGCCCCTCTTAACACCCCCCCCCCCTTAACTCAGCATCTGGTGGAGAGAGCATGTGATGCTTATTTCTGAAGGCAGCGAGATAAGCCCGGGGAGTCTGGGGCTGTAATGGGTTGTCTGCCCTCATCCCCGAGCTCCGGGGAGGTTTCAGAACTAATAACTGTTACTTAAAGTAGATGAGCTTCTTGTGGCTTTCTTAGAATCGTAGAGCACGTTCGTCGGCGGGTGCCTGGGGAAGCAGCCGCCTCTCTGTAGCTTTCCAAACCTTTTGTAAGCAGAGAATTTAGGTTCTTCCAGGCTTCCGTGTACGTGTGGTGAGAGGTCACCCCTCCGAAAGCGTGTTCGTACAGGGATGGCCTGCCCGGGCTGAAAAGGTGCGCAAGAAAATGGTATTTGATTTGCTCAGTATCTTAATAAAGCTATTGGCACCTAAAATATCCTGAACTGCGTGGCTACAGCTCTCCGCTTTCAGTGAAAAATGTAGTCATCTCTTCATGAAAGGACTCAAGGGGGTGGTCTGCACTCCACCGGGATGGGTAACTGGGACTGTTCTGTTTCACTGGGATGGGTAACTGGGACCGTTCTGTTTCACTGGGATGGGTAACTGGGACCGTTCTGTTTCACTGGGACGGGGGGTTATCCCCGGCCCTGCTTTTAACCTTCGTAGGGTTTGGAACTGGTAATCCACAGTGCGCTTTCACCGACACACACTTAAAGCAGGCTTGGGTTTAAGAGCCGCACTGCCCCTGGGTTAGAACCGAACACAGGTGTGTTACACGCTCAGTAGCCTGGGGGGTGTGTCTGAGCGCGTTGCAGTCGTTGCCCGCTACCTTGCTGCCCTTGGGCGGCAGAGCAACGCGCCTGTCTCCCGGTCCCCTCATCGGACACGTAGATGATCTCTTCCAGGACGGTCTCAAGCTTTCCTGTGGTCATCTCAGGGAAATTAAATGCCCAGGGGCAGTGCCGCCGCGGGGATCCCAGTTGTTGTATGGATTTTGGATTCTAGTGCGTCGCTGGCTACCAGGACGGCACCGCGACCAGACCAGGATGTGCTGCCCAGGCGCATCCGTGAGGTGGGAGGGTGGGATGCAGAGCGGGCTGTCAGGAGCCCCGCGGGTAAGCTCGGGTCTGGATCGCCGGAGCAGGAGGGGGTTGTATCTGCCGTGCGCCGGCGGCTCTGCAGGTTGGACGTAATTCATCGTGGTGTCCGCAGACTGTGGTCCTGGCCCAGGCTGACTAAAGACTGTCCCGTTGCCCTCAGCCCCGTGCCACAGGCCTGCGCCGGGCTTCTGGCACGGGTCGTGAAAGACAACCAACCTGCCCCAATACCAGCTTAGGTGTGGAGAGGAGGGGTGGGGTGAGGACTGCGGGCCCTATTTTTCACCTGAATTGCGACAGATTGATAAATACACGCTCCTTATTGCCTTTGCTGCTGGTTTATATGCTATTTTCTTTTCATTACTCTGATTTAAAAGTACAGAGCTTCATCTTTCAAAATGCACAGCCAGTTAAATATACAGAATTACTCAAGAAAACGTAGATGTGGTAACTATCCGTAAAGTCCATCCGCATGATCCCGATCGTATTTCTGCCTGATGTGCGCCGCTGGAAGCGCGGCAGGCCTTTGGATTAACACCAGGGTGCCTGGTGGAGCTTCGGCACAGAAGACCTTAGGTGGGAGACAGTTGCCCTGACAGCTCCCCGCTGGGATTAACGGCACAGGGAGGGGTGGTGGCTTCCGACCTGCACGGTTCGTGCACGTGTCTGGGTGATGTGGG
This sequence comes from Rhynochetos jubatus, assembly GCA_027574665.1. Lineage (NCBI taxonomy): Eukaryota > Metazoa > Chordata > Aves > Eurypygiformes > Rhynochetidae > Rhynochetos > Rhynochetos jubatus. The sequence continues at coordinate 4,121,584 of CM050669.1, forward strand.
TTGTCCTGGATGTGCTGTGAAGACACCACCTTCTAGCGGGATGGGACTTTGTAGCAGCAGTGGTGAAATAATGTGTCACCCTGGTAGTCACGAAACCTGTGAGTGTGGCTTGTGCTTGGGAAGGATGCCAGAGGGAGGTGGAAGTCAGACGAACCCACGAGGAAGGCGTTCTGAAGGGCAGGAAGGTCTCTGTTAGCAAGTGCCTGTCCTTGGGACTGAAAGCAAAGGCAGGGAGCTGGGAGCTCGTCAGTGGCATCCCCACGTGGAATCAGGGACAGACCTGTGCCCTGCGGAGCGCTGCGGGCACAAGAGGGGTCGGGGAAGAGCCCGAATCAGGGCAGCCTAGAGCCTGGCAGCTCCTGCCCGGGGGCGAGCACCCATCTCTGTTCCATCGGTGAAACCCCCCGTCCCCCTCCCTGGCTTCGCCGCCTGGCCGTGAGGCGTACGGGGGGAGTGCGCCGCGCCTGCTGCGGAGCTGGTGGCGGTGTGGGTCACAAGGGGAGCGCTTGGCCTTTTCTGTGACGTTGGAGACCGGGACGAGGGTCTTGGCTGGCCGAGTGGACCCTTCCCCACCATACGGGAACCGGTGGCCTGGAGGGAGTTTGGAGCTGAGGTGCGGTTGCAGCGGGAGAGCCTGGGTCCGTTTCAAAGAAAACGCGAGGAGAAAACTCTGTCCGCAGAGGGCTTTTTAACCACCAGAACGGTGACCCCACCAACAACTCGGCAGAGGTTGGGCGAAGCAAATCCGTTCGTAGAGGAAATTGTGATTTTCCTTGATGAATCTGATGGCATAACTTCCCTCGGCTCCAGTTACAGCGGGAGCCAGGCGCTTGGTTCCTTCCAGCTGCCCAACCTGCTTTCTGTTTCCCCGGAACACCCGTGCGTGCAGGCGCGCACGCCGGCTGCGTTTCTTATCCTCGGCCCCTCGCGCTCCCCCTCGTACTGACGGGGCGTCAGAGTTCCCAGGCAGCTGCTGCCAACAAAAATGACCAGAGGAAAAGGGACCGTTCTTTGTCCTTGGCCCCTGTGACCTGGTTTCTGCCCGGCTCCATCGCTGGCTCTGCTCAGCCAGCGGGAAGCGAGAGCGGACTTCTCGGGTTTGTTTTGGTTTAAACCACAGGGCAGAGAATTCTTTTCAAGCTGTAACTTTTAGTTTCCACTGGAAGGGCAAAACAGACTCTGAGCCAGTGGAAAAGAGGCTTCCAGTTGCATCAGCCGAGAGCCGGCACGCAAGCGCCCGGTGTGACAAACCCTCAGCTCTCCTTTCCGAGGGTTCTTTAAACGAAGAGCTGAGGCGGGGGGTGCTGCGGGGGGCGGGACGCGGCCACTGGGGCGGCTGACGGCCCCGTTCACACCTGGGCTTTGCTTCTGGCTTGTTCCAGTTTTCCCGTCTGTGCGGTGGGTGTCACACTGGGATGGATGTGTGCTGCCCAGAGCAGGGGGGTTCAGCTGGAAGAATCGGCGGAATGGCTAATAGCGGTTTTGTTGAGCAGCTGCTAGAGATGGGTAGAATTTTGAGACTGGGAGAATTGGCTGTTAAAAAGTCAGCGTAGAAGATTTGGAGAGTTTTAAGGATTTATAGGATCACGTCCATATCAAAGAGTAGTTGTAGATGATAAATTTACGAGCAGAACAGGGAAATAAAGGAGTAAGTGTTGAGATCCGGGGTTAGCCGGCCAGTCGAACTGGCTGAGCACCTTCTCTCAGTGCCAGTTTCCAGGTCGTGCTCGCTGCATCTTCATGCTACCCAAGGCGTTACCCCCCTTGGTGGCGGAGAAGAGCGGTGAGATACCTGCCTTCAGGTTGCGGGATCTGGGGTTTACCTGGGAGGTTGCTGCTGGTGTTGCTACACCCCAACCTGCTAGAATGCTCCTCGGGTAAGCGCGATCGTCCGGTGTCGGCTGGCCTCGTTCTTGTACTGAAGGAATGAAAGGAGCTGGTGAGGCAGGAGAGGAAGCTTGTTCTTCTTTTATGCTAGCCAAGAAGCGTTGAACACGGGCGATGACTTACGCCAGGGGCTGTGTAGACTGTTCTAGAAGATAATGTAAATTTGCCTTTACAGCATGAGCTCATCAGGGGGTACTCTGTGGGGATTTGCTTTAAACCGGGATAGTGTCTGAAATGACATAGTCCAGTCTCTTCTTACTCCTGCTGTTCATTTTGGATGTGATTCCGTAGAAATTTTTGCACAGGTGTGAGAAAGACTCAGTTCCCAGTTTTTCAGGACGAACTTCCCACGCTGAGCGAGACGTCCCCTCTTGCGTAGCGCTCCTGCAGCCTGGCGGGGAGGGCGCGTTGCTGTCCGGCGGGTAAGACCAGGCCTCTGCACGACGAGGTCCCCGGGGTGGGTCCTTGCAGGCTCTTCGGCAGGCCAGGGTAGTCCCAGCGAGGCTCTTTCCCCCAGCTCCTTGGTATGCCTGTGCTCCCCGGCGGTGGTTTGCGAAGATCCCCCGGGTCGGGCTTGGGGGACACCGGCAGCAGCACGTGCGCTGCCAGGGCGAGAAAGCAAATGCTCCCCGTGATCGCGCGTCCCGAACGGAACGGCAGGGCAGAAGGAGCACTTAGGCTTCCGCCAGGGCGGCGGGAGACGGGAAGGTGGAGAGCCTGGAGTCCCGCCCAGCGGAACCAAAACTGTCAGGCAGCAGACCAAAGCAAATGCCGCGCACGCTCCCTAGAACCGCCCTGCCGGGTCCTAGGTTTTTCCTCTTTTAAATCCGTGCAGCAGACAAGCAGTCAATCTTCTTACGGCTCCGCAGCACGGCATTATTTTTAGCTTCTTTTATTACTGAGACAACCCTTCACAGCCCTCAATCTGTGGCGGAATATATTTATTTTTTTAATCCACGTGAAAGTGCAGTCCCGAAAAAGACCTCTTAATACCTCATTAATCGTTTCGGGACGACGTCACAAAGAGGCTTTGGGAAGCGAGCGTTCTGCCCATCAGCTGACGGGTGAGGGCTTGAAGGATGCAGATAAAGGCCTCGCGCTGAAGATACCTCTCACTTTGCAGTTTTTACTTTGATTTTAACACGAAAAGGCGTCTTAAGGCGCCCGGAGGAGCACAGGGCGCGCTCCCGTCTCATCTTCCCGGGTGGACGCGGGGGCGCTCTGCGTGGAGCAGGGGCAGGACTCAAACGCTGATTTCTCAGCAGCGGCCTACGCACGGATTTCTGGAGGCTTTCCTAGGGCTCTTCAGGCTTTTCCAGTACCGTCAGCTCCAGAGGTCGGGGTAGTTGCTTAGGTGTGCCCTTCATCGCCGAGCAAGAAGGCCTGCAACCCCTGCGGACAGGTGCTTTCGGCGCGTCCCACCCGGAGCTCATTTCAGCGGACAGTGGAGCAGCTAACGCGAGGAATCACCCCCGCCGTTTTCTGTTCCCTTGCCTTTCCTGCAGGGAAAAGTTAGTCAGGAATTCAGAGCTGTGTCCCGGTAACGGCTAACACCCGCGTTGCCACGTGCGATGAGCAGCCCAGCAGCGCTCTCGGCTGCTTCACTGCAGGGCAGTTGCTGCAGAGGTGGTTCCAACCCATCCTTTTCACCGTGTAGGGTGGTTTTGGCTATTGGAGAGGTTTGTTCTTACGAGCAGCTCGTGCTGGCGAAATAAGCTTGGCAAAACCTGGAGACTCAACGTTGCCCCCCAGCAGCAGGGCTGCTCCGGGTTTTTAACGTGCTTTTGCTCTGGTGCCGTGTCTGAGCTTGTGAAAATGCCTGAACTCTGACACGGGGGCACCTCAGAAGGGTGAGGATTGCTGGCTAAACGCCCGCTCGGCCCTTGACTTCCCCGAGCATGTCGAAGGACGCAGAATTTCCCAGTAAACTGCCCACGTGTCCAGTCCGTTCCCGGTCGCCCAGCAAGGACCTGCGGGATGGGGCTGTGCAAAGCAGCCGAGAAGGACGAGCCTGAGGCTGGTCTGACTTTGCTCGGGGTGGCTCGTCACTCCTCTGGAAAAGTTCCGGGATCCCTAAATTGAAAGAGGTGACAATCTTCAGGCACCTCTGTAACGTTTTGCCTGTGTTGAGGTTTTGTTCTTGACACGACTCTTGAAGCAGAGCAGCGCTGGTGTTAGATTCCTAGGGGAGGGCAGTGGAAATTGCTCACTTAGGGTCTTACAAAGCAGTCAGTAGCAGAGCTTGGCGTGACAAGCCCTTTCCTGTTCGTGTGTGCACCCCAGTGTCACCTACACGATGCTCTCTCCTGTCCAGTTTACCTAAGGAGCGAGGTTTTCTTGAGAACAGGCGCTAGGCTTCCCCGGTTTCCGCGGCCTGCGGTGCAGAGGTCTTGGTTGCCGACGGGGTCTTACACCTTGGCTGCTCGCTGTAGGACCGGTGTCCCACGGCTGGGTGTTGAGGCCTTTGCCTGGATTCCGGGTGTCCTTGGGGTAAATGAGCAAACGGGAGCCGAGATGCTCAGGTGGCAGTTTTCAACAGGAAAATAAACTAAATAACAACCAGGTAGTTTTCACTCCGAGGCTCCCTCGGCTGGGGGGGAGACCCTGCTCCCCCCGCAGACCCCAAGGCACCCTCCAGCACAGACCAGTGGAGCCAGTGGTGCGGGACCGCTCCGCACAGCCTGGGTCGCAGCTTAGCGCTGAACGCCAACGCGGGCGTCCGATGCAGCGGTGAAACGTGCTCGCTATCAGCCCTTGGCTCTTGCCGTGTGTTTTTATCTCCGATGTCTGACACGTTCCGAACCCCAGCAGTCTCTCTCTGAGGTTTCTCCGTGCCTGTATCAGACCGGCGTCTGGGCTTGTGGTTAGTGCCCCTAATGAGAAAGCTGCTTCGTTTTCGCACCCAGACGGAGCGTCAGATGGGGCAGGAAGCTCCACCCTTGCCGTGGTGCAACCGAACGCGGCTCTTGCACGAGCCAGCAGCTGGAGCAAGAGCTCGAGCGAGGCGCTGGCGGGCCATCGGTCGCGGTACTGCCCGGTTCGCCTCCTTGCGCCTGCGTCCCCAGCGGAGACGTTTCTGGTTACACCCGCCTTAGGGATATGAAAGGGAATTCTTCAGCCTCCCAGTACCTTCCCAATTAATTGTTTCGAGAGACTGGAGGACAGATTTCTCTGTGTTGGGGTATCTTGGTAGCCTCTGGGGACAGTAGATCTTTCATTTCCGAAGAAGCCACGTAGGATGCCGTGATTTCTGCCGCTGTGGTGTCCCACTTCCACTCCATCTTTACAAGGAGCGGAGTGGGCCACGGGACAGATTCGCTGGCCTTATAAATCTGTGTCTGTTTTCCCTCGAAAACGGATTGCTTCAGAAAAGAGCGGTCCGAAAGCTGAAGGAGATGTTTCACGGGGCATTTCCGGGCCGAAGAACTTCCACCGCCAAGTTTCTTAGAGCTGTGGATCAGAGAAAATGCCATTCAACGAAGCGCTTTGCCCAGCCCAAAAGCCCGTTTGACAACACGTTAGGAAGCTGCCCGCAGCGGGAGGAAACCTGAATGGGAAGTAGGGAAACACCTGTTTCAGTTTTCCAGGGTTTGGGTTCAGTCGCTGCCGAAGACGGCAAAAAAGTGACATCAGATTCTCAGCATTTCTTCTGCAGCTCTCGTTATCTGGCGAAGCGAGGGACGATGTTACTTCATTCCCTGTAGGAGCCAACACCAAGGCTTGCTGGCTGCGTGGCTGGGTTGGAAGTGTCGGGGTGGGGTACGTTGTTGCCTGGAATCTGTCCTGGAGCAGGATGTAGTCGGTGAGTCACGCGAGGAGATTCGGTGTTGGGGATCTCGTCTTGTTGCGCATCGAAGTGCCTTCCTGGAGCTGGGAGCACGTTGGCCTCTTTCCGGCCCCGAAGGCTGCGCGGAACGAGACGCGCCGTACGGTACTGACCCGCCTCGGGTACCGGGAAGTTTGGGTTAGCTCATGGCACAGCCACGGTATTTCCGCCGAGGGGTCTGCGGTGCTTTCGGTGGGACGTCCGGCAGGTGGAACGGCGCAGGAGCGAACATTCCATGAAATGACCGTGTGTTGCGGCCGGGCACCTTCCGTTTCACGCACTTCGGAGACGGACGAGCCTCCGTTCCTCGGCTGACAGCGACGTGTAGTGCCCCGGCGTCTCACAGACCCGGTGGGAAACGGCCGGAACCGCGTTTGTGCGTCCTTCAGGTGGCGCCTGGAGACGCGGTGGGGTTTGAAACACGTGCTGAGGGGCAATTGCTGCCTCAGCCGGCAGCTGGGCTGACCACAACGGGATGGTGGATGGGAAGAACGCTGGCGGAAGCCGTCGCGGCTGCTCAGAAACGGTGCTGGCGGCTCTCCTGGCTGAGCCCGGCTTTGCCACTGGAGCCTTAGGAATGCTGGAGAGCCCTGTGGTGGGAGATGACCTGGAGTTAGAAAACTCTACTCCCCCAGTTGTTTTTCACTCCCTCTTTTTCCACCCCATTTCCGTCTCTCCGGGGAAGGCAAAGCTGCTTGTCTCCCGTGCCCGCATCTCGTGTGCTGCTTGGTTTTCTCTCGCTCGTGTTTCCAGGTCGGTGCTGGCTCCTGGCAGCAAAAGGGGGGGCGTCAGGGCCCAGGTCTGCTGAGATGCCCTGTGCTCGGAGCCCCCGGGTCGCTGGTGTCAGCCCTGGTTCAGAGGGGGGACAGTGGGGAACGCTGGAGACGAGACACGATCCCCCGAAATTCACTTCTACTGGAGTATCTCCCCTCGGACCTTCTTGCTCCCCTTTTCCCAGAGCTGCTTGCTTTGCCGCGTGCCGGCGGTACCGATGCCGCCCCGGCGGGGTGGGTGCAGTGGCGGAGGGGTTCCGGGCCGTGGTGGCCATCTCCCCCCGCCTGGACAGAATGTTCCGCAGACGGCGGAGCGGCCGGCCGGGGGGAGGAACAGCTTTCCATGCTGAGTCTTGCCACCTGTTGCCTGTTTCATTCCAAGCCCCCCTTCCTCCCCACCCTCCACGCCGAGTTCCCCTCCCCACACAGCTCACCATCCCCAGTGGATAGGGTTGGGATCAGGAGTCACTTGCCAAATACCTTTCGAGTGCTGTCACTAATTCTGCACAGGCAGCATCTCCGACAGCAAGAACAAATCTTTCCCAGCGCATTGTCCTGCCTTTTCTCCGGAAAGCGGTCACAAGTGCCGGTTCTCGCTTGAGTCGGACGGGAGGGACCGTCCCACAGCCCGCGGAGCGCCCCGGGCTGTGCCACAGCCCGCGTTGCCCCAAGCCTCATCCAGCCTGGCCTTGGGCACTCCCAGGGATGGGGCATCCACAGCTTCTCTGGGCAACCTGTCCCAGTGCCCCCCACCCTCTGCGGGAAGGGTTTCTTCCCGATGTCCCATCTCAATGCCCCTCTTTCCGTGCAAACCCCTTTGTTTGCCCGCAGTAAGGCACGAGGATGAAAAACCACCCCGGCGCGAGCGATCGCTCGTCGTCGCGGCGTGGCCTCCTTCCTTAGATCCGGGTTGGGAGGGGAATACGGAGAGGTAGAGAGCTGCAAAAAGAGGGAAGAAGGGATAGAAACAGGGGTGGAATGTTTCTCTTATTATTTCAGGCCGTGATGCAGCGCAAGGTCCAGAACCTTCTCCCTCCCTGCGGAGAGACGTGTTTGTGCTGGCAGGGCTCCGAGCTGGTATCCCCAGAGCACCAGTTAAACCAGTAGTTACCAATTTTTTTGCAAGCCACGCTGGGACTATAGGAATTTTATTCCTTCACAGTGTTGAAGGAAAGGGGTTTTGCTTGCCAAAGGGCTTTCTGATGCTTGAGGATGATTTATGGGCCAAGCAGAGCCACTTGTGGAAAAGGCAAAGCAGCTCTTGGCAGCACCCCCAGAATCCACTGCAGCTGTGGGGTAGTGAAGTCATCGGCATAACAACCACTGCAAACAGAATAACAAAGTCTGCTCTGTTCTCGCCTAAAATAATCTTTCCAGTTCGGCAGCCACACCAAACCTTACCTTTCTGCACGCAGCAATAACAAAAGGCAGATAGTTCTCTGCAGCGCGGTGTGAATGTCTCCTTGTCCGAGTGCCCATCGCTCCGGCCCCCTCTGCGCTTGGTCGGGGCGTTTTCGGGAGGGAATGAAGCCGCGCTGTGTCGTAGTTGGTGTCCGTCCCTCGGTTTCGCTCCTTTGTTTTTCCTTCGGTTTAAAAACACAGGAAAACCCCCCCAATTCGTCTCTTAAACACCAAATTTGCTTTTGCCTCCTAACCTGTTCTAAGCTGACTGCAGAAGGAGTAACTCAGCCTTTGATTTCTCCTGCCTGTCTTTGTTTCAGGTTCCTTCAGATCCTCCTGCTTCCAAAAAGCCCAAAATAGATGACTCTGCTTCCCAATCTCCAGCTTCTACTGAGAAGGAAAAACAGTCCAGTTGGCTGCGGTCCTTATCCAGTTCATCTAACAAGGTGATTGTGGAGTAGTTTGTGATCAGGAGATGAAGTTAGCACGTAGCATCCCCTGCACAATCCAGAAGAGACAGTAAGAAAAGGAGGTGCCCGTGCTTTGTACGCTCGCACGCCGTGTCTGCGCTGTTCCCCGTACACGCTGAGCTGCACAGCCCCCCTTTCCCGGCCGTCTTCGTGCTCGCTGACCCGGGTCGTGACAGGGAAGGAAGCCATTCCTCCTGAAAGGCTCCGGAGCTTTCGGTGGCCTCTGCAGACTACCTGTGCCTCATCGGCAAAGAAAAACCCCGTGAGGCTTTCCACTGGGGAAGATCCCTCTTCCAGGGGGATCCACTGGGAAAGTCGGTCCAGCCAGCGGGGCAGGAGCTTTAGAGGTCACAGAAGGGGTGGTGGAAAGCATCGCCCGGGGATTCAGAGGGTGCCAGATTGCTCCTGTTGACTTCCCTCTTTCCCCCCTTCCCAGAGTATCGGCTGCGTCCATCCCCGTCAGCGTCTCTCCGCGTTCCGGCCCTGGTCCCCCGCTGTCTCGGCAAATGAGAAGGAGCTCTCGACCCATCTTCCCGCGTTGATCCGGGACAGGTAAGGAGACGCCGGCACGGGGGTGGCAGCCGGGGGGGGGATTTGTCGGCAAGCGGCTCTGCGCTTGTTCCCTGGCGCTGTGAGCTGGCGGCTCTGAACTCGGTCCGTCGGTCCTCGAGCATCAGGTGGCTGCAGCCTTGTCTTTCAGAGAAGGGAAACCCAACGGGCATCGACGTTCTGTGCGTTCCTGAAATGGTTTTCTGGGGTGAAACGTGCCACGAAGGTCTGAAGTGAGGGCCGCTGCGAGGAGCTGACCGTCACGGTGGGCTGTGCCCCTCAGGAGGCCAGACCGAACCGCCCGCTCCGAAAAATCTCGGTGCCGGCTTTCGGCCGAAGGGTGCTTTCTTTGGAAAGTTTGACTGAAGCGGCCCCGTGTTTTCAGGGCGCGTTGCGGGCGTATTTCACTGCCCTTCTGAGCACGTTTCTTAGGAGCGGGGGGCACTGATGTAAAAAACCAGGGAGAAGGCGGCGTACGAGCACGTCCCTTGCTTTTACGCCGACCCAGCGGTTAGGCGGGGGGGAGGGGCTAAGCTGCTGTGTCAGAGCGTGCCCGGCGTGTCCTGGTGAGAATTTTGCCCAACTTAATTTGGGGAAAAGCCCAGCTTGAGCAGGTGCAGGAGCAGTTTTAATGTGCGACCGAAGTCAGATCGTGTAGTAGGTGCTCGCAGTTGCAAAGCCAGACTCTGCCATGTGTTGTGCAGAGCTGTGGGTGGTCGGCAGCGCGATACTCCTGCCCCTTCCCACGGCTCGGTCGGCTGGGAACCGTGGTTTTACGTACCTGCGCTCGGGTGCATCCTGTGTCAAAGCTTAAGCGGTAGGCGCGTGGGTTGGGAAGCGTTTTAAAGCCAGGAATATGACTGTTTTCTCCTTCCTTTTGCCTCCCCTCTGACACAGTTTTTACTCCTACAAAAGCTTTGAGAATGCCGTGGCCCCCAATGTGGCCCTTGCCCCTCCAGCCCAACAGAAGATCGTCAGCAACCCGCCCTGCACCACGGTGGTGTCACGGAGCAGCGAGCCGCTGAGCAGCGCCGTCCAGCCGCGGAAGAGAAAGCTTGCTGCGGAGAACACGGCTGCCCCGGAGGCAGCCGCCGCCGCCACCGTGACTGCCCCCGAAGAGGATAAGGAATCGGAAGCAGAGATTGAAGTAGAAACCAGGGAAGAATGTAAGTGAGAGTTATATCTGCCTCGGTTTTGGTTTATTTGAGCTGGATGTTCCTCAGTATTCCATAGGAGTTCACCTTCTGCTGTGTTTAAATACAATTCTGGAAGCCTGATGCCACAACGGGCTGTTACAAATCCAGTAACAGTGAAGAGCAAGAAGGGAACGTGTACGTTGGGAGGGGGTTTTCCGGGAAGGGGAACGTACGTGGACAAAAAGGAGCACCCGAACCGCAGGCGCACGCTGCCCGAGTGTTTTACTAGAGCAGGTGGGTGTAGTGCAGAGGACAGAGGGCTGCGGGGCTCGGCTGTAACCTGAGGGGGGTTTCCCTCGTCACGAGCTTCTGCAAAAGCCTTTGTGGGAGGCACACCAACAGCCCGTAGCGTGTGGCATTGTGTCAGACACGGTGGTGGGCACAGTTTGGAGGTGAAGGCATAAAGAGGAGATAAGAGCCAGCACCTCCTTAAACAGTACTCGGATACTGGGGCTCGGGACAAAAGGCGACGAAGCTGCTGGTATCACCTCATTAGCGTCACTCAGATAACTCTGCTGCCCGCAGGATGCTCAGTCCTTACTCCTGCGTGCAGTTTGAGCAGAAGGATCCAGCTCGGCAGAGGACATGAGCTCCCCCCTGGGATTTTGCCCACTGAAAACAGCAGGGTCACGTAGGTTTCCCTGAAGAAACTCTTATTTTGGGACTTCAGGACTTCTCCCTGAAGAAACCCCAGGAGAACAGGCTGTTTGGGGCATAAATTCCAAGGCCACGGTTGAAGCACATTGTGAGCTGGTCCCCAGGTCGGGCAGGTTTGCATTTCCCTCACATTTCAAGTATCAGACGAGTCTTTTCTTCTTCCGTCGTTGTCACTGAGCATCCCCTCGGTACAAAATGGGGGGGGTTAACTCGCCACGCGTGGAGTTCTCTCAGCGTGAGACGTGGTGTAACGGCTTTCTGATGTTTCTGTTTTTCAGTCACCTCCTCCTTATCCTCGCTCTCCTCCCCGTCCTTCACCTCATCCAGCTCGGCCAAGGACATGAGCTCCCCGGGGATGCAGGCGCCCGTCGCAGTCAACAGCTCCTACGAGGCTGCGCCACATCCCGACTCCCACAGCAGCGGGCTGGAGGCTGAGCTGGAGCACCTGCGGCAGGCGCTGGACACCGGCCTGGATACGAAAGAAGCCAAAGAGAAGTTCCTCCATGAAGTTGTTAAGATGAGGGTGAAGCAGGAGGAGAAGCTGAACGCTGCCTTGCAAGCCAAGCGCAGTCTGCATCAGGTAATGCCGGGAAACGCCTTCCCCCTCCCTGCGGGCGCTCCTCTGGGTGCTCCTCCGGGCGCACGCCCCAGGGCGTCTGTGGAAGTGAGAACCGCCGCCTCTTCCCCAGGGGCAGCAGCCTTTACCGGGGCACCAAGGCATCCAGGAACCGTTCCTGGCGTTTTGGGCTGACCTTAGGGTGTAAATCCAGGGTTACCAACGCCCCTTCGTTGCTGAGGGAATCTCCTAGTCCAGCACAGTTTGTTTCCGTTTCACGAACTAGAAACCCTCCTGTCCTGTCGGTGGTTTTGAGGGATTGGTAAAAACCCTGCCCCGAGGGCGGGCATTCCCGGGACGTGTCCAGAGGCTCTGGTGAGGGGCGGAACCTGGTGCCTTCGTTAAGCTTTCCGTTAGCCGCCCTTCTCGGGAGGTTTCTTGCTCCGGTCAGCGCAGCGGCTCCCTGCTCTGGAAATCCTGGACCCCCGGTCGTGGCAGAGAGCGAGCGGTCAGTCCGAAAAGCTGCGGCGGGGCGCCGGCCACCCGCAAACCACCCGGCGGGTGGATGGGTTTGGTTCGGGCAGGGGCAAAAGGAGACCGTGGAAGTGGAAGACGGAGCGGAGGAGGTTTGCGGCTCCTCTGTGCTGAGCCCCTGGAGCCGGAACCTCGCTAGAAACGCGGTCCCTGGGGTGGATCTGGGGCGCGCCAGCCGTGAAACAAGGGGAGCCGGGGCGCGCGGCGCCGTCAGGAGCAGGCGCAGGGTGCTGTTGGCTGGCACAGCGCGCTTCGTCCCGCTGGGGAAGGAAGGAAAGGCCGGCAGCTCGCGGAGGCGAGCTGTGTGCCGCGTGCCAGCTGCGTTTCAGACACCCGGCCCTCAGCGGCCCCGCGGTACCGTGTCCTAGGAGCGGGCGGGGGGAGGAGACGGGGCGTGTCAGGGCCGCAGATCCCAGCGCAGGTGGAATTTTGACGGAAGGTTGCCGGCCGCAGTTGGCGCGGGAGCTGCGGATCCAGGGCCCGGGGAAGGGAGGAGCGAGCCGCCTCTCCAGCTGCGCGTTCCCCGTCGCCTCCATCGCTCCGTTCCCTTGCGCGTCAGTGAACACCTGGGTTGCGCTGGGGATTTAACGTAAATATCCGCAGGTGACGGGAGCGTCAAGGTACTTCCTACGCCAGGTAGGCCGTGTGCGCTTCCGGCGAAGCGGGAGCTGCACCAAGCCGGACGGAGCGGTGAGGCGCCACGTCAGGCAGCATGTCCGAGCGAGGGGGAAGGTGGGCTCCGGCCATGGCGTTGCACCTGGGCAGCCGTGGGCTCCCAGCCCCACCCGCCGGGCCCTGGCTGGGAGCGAGACTGTCAGAGCGCCGGTTTCCCACGACCCGGCGGCAGCGCCGCTCAGCAGAAACACGCTGCTGCAAGGGTTGGACTCCGACGGGGAGGAAATGCTGCTTCTGGGGGAAAAAACTCCAACTGCAGCTTCTAATTTAACCGTTCGGGGGCTGGCGCTGCCGCCGGCCACGCGCCGTGCCCACGACGAGCGTGTCTTTTCACAAGGCTGTTCGGAAACTTGGGAGCGTCGGCCCTCGGGCTCCTGGACGTTATCGCTTCGGTTCGTGGCTCGCCCGGGGCTGAGGTTTCGAGGCAGCAGCTCCCGTTAAGAACCTGGACAGCGGGAGCGGCGCTTTGCGGAGCAGAGCGCGGCGTGACGGAGCAGCCCGCCGGCTGGCGGCCGAGGCGCGGGGCTGGCGGCGCCGCTGGCAGGGCAGGACCGCCTGGAGTTAGGCACGAGAGAGGGAATTTGTTCCTCCTGATGCTCGCCTTCGGTGGGTTTGGGGGGCGTGCTGAGACGGCAGCGCTGACCGACTCCTTCGGCGAGCGGGCGCTTCCTTGCTCGGCGAGGGGCGCTGAGGGGTGTCAGGACGTGGCGTGGCTGCCGCCGAGGCGCAGGCTTTGCCGTTGGTCTGACGCCTGGAGCTGGTGCGGAGCGCGTTGCGAGCGGCCCTCCAGCTGCGGTTCGTCTTGGCTCGCTCACGGGCGGTCGCAGCTATTTTGCTTGACAGCAGTGCGCAGCTGTCCGTTCTCCCAGAGCGCCGCGCGTCCCGAGCGTAGGATCCCGCATTGGTTTGAAGGAGAAAAGCGCGCGCGGAGCCGGTGGCCAGCGGGAGGAGGGAGCGGAGGTTGGGTGGCCGTTTTGGTCCCCGCGCTGATTTGGTCCCCGTGCCTCAGCCCTCACAAGTTTGGGTTTGCGTTCCAGGAGCTGGAGTTCCTGCGAGTGGCTAAGAAGGAGAAACTGCGGGAAGCAACAGAGGCGAAGCGCAACTTGAGGAAAGAGATTGAACGCCTGAGAGCTGAGAACGAGAAGAAGATGAAGGAAGCCAACGAGTCTCGGATACGGCTGAAGAGGGAACTGGAACAAGCCCGGCAGATCCGGGTCTGTGACAAGGGCTGCGAAGCGGGCAGGCTCCGGGCCAAGTACTCAGCCCAGGTGAGACCCGCGCGCTGGGTTCGCTCGCCGTCTGTGCGGCTTTCGGGGTTCGTTCGAGCGCCCGTCCGCCCCCTAACGCCGGTGGCCCGTTCCAGTGAGCTCGGTGCTCACCTAAGGCAGCGGGTTCCCAGCTTGCCTGTGCTCCCACCACCCATCCCGCGCTCCCACCGCCCATCCCGCGCTCCCGCCCGGAGCGTGGCACCTCGGCCGGCTGAAAACCAGCACCGAGACGAGCGGTAGGACTGCTCCAGGTCCACCAGCACCGCTGGCCCTGCCAGCGCACTGGGACCCGTAAGTACCAGGCGACGCCACGTCCCCCAGCAGTATTTTTCCTTGAGGATCAGCCCAGACGGAGGAGAAACCCCGGGCCAGCCCTAGGAGCAGCGCGGAGCTGGGACAGTGGGGTGTGCGGAGCTGGGACAGCGGGGGCTGTCAGATCTAAGAGGGATTCCCAGCTGGATCCCGGGGAAGGTTCTAGGAACGAGGGAGCGTGTTGCTACAGGCGACACACATGCTTCAAGCTTTCCAGCCAGACGTCCCTCCCCGCCCCCTCCCCGTCAGATTCTCTCCTAATGAAAGGTTTTGAAGCTTGTTTAGACCATCGGTGGAACCGGGGTCCCAGGCACCTCGCCCGGGGCGTGTTTACTGCAGCGCCCGGCCCGCGGTGCAGCCCGCGCTTCAGCAGCCCGGCGGCACGCCTCGAGCACGCGCTGCCGTTGTGGGTGCGGTTGCTTTAAGGGAGGTGGGGGCAGGGAAAAGAGAACGCAAAAGCAATCAGAAATTTCTCTGACCCCGGGCTCTCAATGCTGGGAAGGGGAGTGGTCCCCGCGCAGCGCCGAGACATGGCTAAGCAGGAGACCAGAAGCAGGAAATGATGCGGGCTTCCTCTCCAGCGTCACAGGATGTCTCGCTGATAAGAGGTGTCCAGACTAAACAGAACCAGACTGAGTGCTGCCGCTGGGCGTTGCCGGCTGCCAGAAAGGCACCCAAGGGCCGGGGCAGGCAGAAGCGGCGGCCGCACGTACTGCGCGGCGCCCGGCCAGTCCGCGGGCGCGGCCCCTCGCTGTGCGACCCGCAGGCAGGGCCCAGAGTGGGTTTTCGCTCTGCTAACACACACAGCCCCTCCTCGGGAGGGAATAAATGCCGTTTCCTAATACAAAAGGCTAAAATCGCCCCCACAAGCGCTTGTCCTGCAGGTCTGTCGCTCCGGGACGCTGTCGGGGAAGCCGTGCCCGCGCTGCGCTTAGGCAGAACGCCCCACGGCAGCTCCCGTCTCCGGGCCTGGGGCAGCTGCCTGCGGTCGCAGCTACCGCGGAGATTTCTGCCTGGCACTTGATAGAAAAACCTTAGAATTTTCAATCGAAAGACATTTTTAATTTCAAATTTAGAATTTGACTTTGCCTCCAGTAAAATAAACTGCAAAGTCTGAATTGTACAAGGCTGAACGCTCGTGAGAAACTTCCTTACGCATCCTCTTCTCCGCAAGCGGGAGAGCTCACAGGAAGTTTGTCACTTGGTTGGGTTCGTCGCTTCTGGTTGAGGAACCCACAGTCCTCCAGACGGGCTCCGTCTGAGACGCGGCATCAGGCAAGCCGGGGAGATCAGGACACAGCCAGGGTGAACCTGTCCCTCTCTCAGCTTCGAGTAGCTGCTTAATGCCTGCTGAGTATCGGTGGGGTTTGTGCCTTCCCTTTGCTTACCCGCCTCCTGAGATCCCAATGCGATGGGAGGTGGGGTAACACCCCCCTCTTTTAGGCCCCAGCCCAGGAGTTTTCCTTTCCTTTGTCAGGTCTTTGCTAACGGCCAAACTGGCCTGTTGGCACCCTAAAATGGCCCATTTCTAACTCTTTTTCCTAATATCGACACCCCGGAATCCCGGGGCTTCTCTCTGCCTTTGCTGTCCGCGGGCGAGGCGGGTTGACCCGCGAGGCCCCTGGGGACGCCGAGGCCGTCTGCGTGTCCGGCTGGAAGCTGGGAGGCGACTTAGGCCTCAGCCTCTCCCAGGGAGGTGGGGCGTGTGTTTCTCCAAGTCCATTTCCGTTAGCGCCTATCGGGAGCCGCTCGGTCCCGCTCCTGCCCCCCTGTACCTCCCCCGGCTCCGCGCCCCTCGGGCCCCCCTTACTGTAACGGGAGGGACACACCTGAGAGGATGCTGCAGCTGCTTCTGCCACCGTGTAGGGAAAAGGTGGGGGAGCGGGAATTGCCCCCTCGGCTCAGCTTTGACTGCGGCGCGGTTGTATCGCTCCTCCCCCTTTGCGGGAAGGCGCTGCTGCTGCGTCCGCCGGAACGGGAAGATGATGTTCCTTCCTCTGCTTGCCTCTAGATCGAGGACCTCCAGGTTAAGCTCCAGCACGCGGAGGCCGACAGGGAGCAGCTCCGCGCCGACCTGATGCACGAGAGGGAGGCTCGGGAACACTTGGAAAAAGTGGTCAAGGAGCTTCAGGAACAGCTGTGGCCTAAAGCGAGCAGCCAGCCCAGCGGCGACAACGCGACGAGCACCATGGAGAACTAAGCGAGCGCCGCATCGCCCGACACGGCGAGACCCGTCCGCAGGAAGGGAGGGCGTGTGGGGTACGTGTGTACGTGCATGCGTGAGTCGTTGTGTCCCGGCACACAGACCTGTCAATACGGATCCTTAGCAGTCGGAAGGCAAACGTTACTCTTTAGAACAGAAGCACTGAATTGCGCCTCTTTTTGTCCAGTCCACATAGCACAACGTCGCACGGTGCCTATAGAACACCAAGTGTTTGTATACAAAATGCTTTTAAGTCCACAGCGAATTTTCTACCGGCAAACTCGGAGCAAGCAGCGTCGTCCATCTGAAATCAGCGTGCGGGGCAGGCGCGGCCGTGTTTTTGTGTTGCCCTCTGCCTGTTGGAACATTTTGGAATTTAGAAACAAACTTTTCTTATAAGCTATTTAAAATAATTCATTACACAGACTTGGTATTAAAAAATTAGCAGGATTTTTATAATGAACCTTTAAAAGCAAAACAACAAAAACAAACAAACAAAAAAAACCTTCGATGCACAATTTTTAAGGACTTGGGATCAGCGTTGGGATTCCCACGCGGAAGCCCTCTGGGGAGGATGCCATTGCATTAGCAGTTTTCCAGCCACCTAGGAAGCCGTCACGGCTGCGAGCCCGGCCCGTGGGCGGAGGAGCATTTCAGAGTGCTTTGCCAAGGGGATTTCTTCCTCAGCACCGTCGTCGCCTCCTGTCCCGAGCACCAGAAGAAAGGCGGATGCAGGACCGGCACGGGGCGGGTGGGAGCGGGGACAGGGAGAGAGGACACTTCAGAATTCCAAGCCTGGCCTTACGGACGGCGGCAGATCGCGCCGTCTCCTCGGAAGACGTCCTGGTGCGCCCGAGAGACTCGCGTCGCCCCAGAGCACTCGGCTTGAGGAAGAGGAAGGAGGAGATCGAGGAAGGAAACGGACAACCTGTTAAGCCGGTGAAGCGCCGCGCGTTTTGAGGTCGTTTCTTCAGCTTTCGGTTTTCTGGAAAACTCACCGTCATCGCACCGTCCCGCCGTGAAGTCAGTATTTACCTGCTTTTGGTCCGAGCTGTCTGCCAGGATGTGCCGTGCCCGAGGGGAGCACGGCGTCGCGCTGCCGCGCGCACGAGAAATGGCGTTTCTGCTGCTGTGAATAAGCCTACAGCTCTTGAAAGGGAACTGGTTTGGGTCTAAAGAGAAACAACGTGGATTTTGGGATCCCCAAGCCGCGGCCCCGGAACAGAGGTGCAGCACGCCATCACCTTGTCTCACTGTCCTTGTCGTCCACTTTCACTTTCTAGAAGCCCTGCGCTCCGCCAGGGCCTCACTCCGCATCTATTCCGTGTTTCTGAAGTTTACAAGCTGAGCATTCTCGGTTCCACCCCGCTAAGGGAGGTGAAAATCCCTGGCCCGGTTTCTCGCCGGCGCCGCGAGGGCAGAGGAGGACGGGGCAGGTGCAGAACGCGCCGGACCATGAGCCGCCCCGCGGGCCCGTGCTACCGGGCGGGTTGTACGGCCGCCCCGCGTGGCGCTGCGGCGGTCAGAAGTTGGGAAGAGTCGAGAGGCTCCCGAAGCCCCCGACCAACACAGCTGGTGCTTTCCTGAGCAAGAGCCCGTCCACACTCACCTCGTCCACACTCGAGCTTCTCGGCGTGAAGCGAAAGACGCGATGTGGGGCTGCAGACGTGCCTTCCAGCTCATTTTTCCTCTCAGCAGCTTCCGTCGGCGATGCCGACGCGTTTTTTTACCTTAAAGAATGAAAAGAAATTAAACCCCGAACCAAACGGACAGCCCTCTGCACCATCAGACCCCGCGGTTCCTCTGAGAGGAGAAGCGCCTTTCCAGTCACCTTCATTCGCTTTCGGCATCGCTGCCAACTCCGGCAGCTGAAAGAGGTTTCCCAGCAGCGGGAGCGGCTCCCAGCCCCCGTCACAGCGCTCGCCTCCCCGACGGTCGCCGGAGTTGCTGCTCTAACCGAGCCGTTGGCCTGGAACCGCCGTAACGACGGTGGCGGTGACTGTCGGCAGCGACGGAGAAGTTCCCGTGCGCGTCCGCGGTACGGAGGAACCAAGCGAGGAGCAGAATTCCTGGCACGGTGTAGCTGGGGGGAGCAGGAAGCCGTTCCGGCGAGCAGGGGACACGCAGCTGCCCGCGGTGCGGGGCTTTGCCCCGGCGTTTGGGAGGCTGGAGGCCGAGTCTCGACGCAGATCTCCTCCTCTGAAGTGCAATGCAAAAGGAATTTTGGTGATGCTTAAGCAGGTTGTTTTTTTTTTTAATGTGGTGGTTTTGTTTTTGGGGTTTTTTTTGCTTCTTTGTATGTTTTTTTTCTGCGATTATTAAATCATATGCATGGAATTAAAATCTCTGCCATACGTATATTCATTAATGGGCATTATTACTGTCTTATGTAAGGGTTTATTTTGTTATGCAGTACGCATAAGAACGCTCTCAGCCTTAGGATTTCCAGATCTGTATTGCTCACCTGTTTCTTCAAGGGAAACTGAACGCCGTCGGCTCCAGCTGAGCATCGCCGCAGAGGGCTCAGCCGCTCTGCTGTGCTGCCAGGGTGAGAAATGACACACAGAACCACTGAGGGCCTGCCGGTACCCCTGGGCGTGCTGGGGTGCCCCCCGGCTCTGCCCGCCCCGCTCCCCAACGGCGGCCCGGCCCTGTTGTCGCAGGCCACGCACCCCGCTTACCCGCAGCACGTGACACGGTTGCGGCCGGGGAAGCGTTCCGAGTCGCTGGTGCGATTCCTGCTGCGCGTCCCGGGCCGTCGGCCTCCCAGAGCGACGGAACCTGCTGGGTTTTCCAAGGAGGAAAAGGAGAAGAGGGGTCAAGAGTCTCGCCGACGGCGCGTAGTCGCGTCAGACCACCACCTCCGCCGCTGCTGCGCACGCGAACAGGGCTAGGGCTGGCCAGGAGGAAAGCCCCAGATCACAGCTGCTGTTCCAAACCCACCGTCCGTTCTCCGGCCGTGGAATTCTGCAGCGCGGGACAACATCCGGGCAGCCAACTTCACCACGTTCGACGCCCAGCGGCGTCTGAGCCCCGGGAGCGGAAAGGTCCCAGGAGAACCCTCGCGCGCACGGAGGTCGAAGAGCAGCCGGGGGGAGGTCGGGGTGGTGCCAGCAGCCAGGGAACACGGCACCGCCACCAGCACTTCACCCGCGGGAGAGGCTCACGGGACAGGCGTCCCCCCCGAAGGGATTCTGTCTTTCCCGAACACGTCAGCGGCGAAACGCGTACCTGAGTTCAGTTCGGAATTCCTGCGCGCGCCGTTAGTTTGGAGATCGCCGGAAGAGGCCCGCCAGACGCTAACGCTAGCGCAGGGCCGTCGGCGCAGCCGGAGCCTGGGGAGCAGAGCGGCGTCGGGGTTCTGTGTGTGATTTCTGTGCCCGCGGCACGTTGTCCAGCCGCGCGCCCGGAATTGCTTTCCCGTCGGCGCGGCTGCCGAGCCCCCGCGGCGTTCCGTTTGCGCTCCGCCGAGGGTGGGAACTACGAAGTCACATCTCCTCATTTCATCTCTCTTTAGTTTCCCTGGAGGAGTGGAAGGGGAGAAGAGGTGTTCCGTGCGGGCTGTTGACGCTCCCTGTACTTAGAGATGTATTACGTAATACCGTATATTCACTTGAATTACTCATTGTTTCTATTACCGAGAGAAGACTTAACGAAGGGAAAAAAACCAACAGCAATAACATTCATATCTCTGGAGCAGCTAACTAACTCGTACCCAGAATATTCTGCTTTTGAAACAGAACTAGCCAATGTACAAAAAGCCCCCCGTGAACCCAAGCTGTAAATACCTGGTTTCATTTTACACGGCTGTATTATAAGTGTATATGGTGTTACTTTTTCAGACTTTCTTACCTGGTAGTCGTCTCGTTTTCTGAGTTGTGTTTTTAACGCAGAGGAACCTTTGCTGTCTGTTCAGAAAAACAGAACGAGTCTCTTGGCAAGCCCCAGGCGGGGGTTTAACCTTCCTCCGCCAGCTCCGTTCTCCTCGTCCGTATTTTCACTGTAAAGTATTTTATTACCAAAAGGTTCGTTTTCTTTCCGCCCCGCCTCCCCCCTCCCTGTGTTTTAGAGAGAAGTTTTTTGTTGCTTTGGTTGTTGTTGTTTGTGGGTTTTTTGGGGTTTGGTTGGGGTTCGGGTTTTTTTTTTTTTTTTTAAATCAAAAGAACTCACAGAAACGACATTTTTTTTCAATTGAAGAGAAATAAATCTTTACATTTATCATAGCCGATAGCATTTCAGCACATTTTTGTTACCCTGGTCTCTCCTATGCTGCTGCTAATGACAATATTATGACTTACTCTACTATTCTAGAACTATTTTTATGTAAGTAATGTATGCTTTCTGTTTATAAATGCCTGATTTAAAAAAAAAATAAGAAAAAAGCTTGGCATATTTATCTATTTCGCTGTGTACCTTGATAGTCCTTTTCCACCCCCTTTTCCACATCCCCTCCCCCCCCCCGAAGCAGATAATATTGTAAAATAAAGGACTTTATGAGATTATGTATGAAAATAGCTATGCTTATATACCACAGTGACTGAATGTACAGTGTATAGACGCATTACCTAAAATAAAACTGTTTGTCCAGAAAAAAACCAAGCCGTTACGGAATGGGTGCTGTGAGTTTTCGGGGCGGGCGGCCGTGACCCGAGTGTTCAGGACAGGGAAGCTCCGGGGGCCGTGCAGGTACCGGCAAAGCTGCCACGTGCCTGTCGGAAAAGCCACGGCTTCCTCAAACGGAGTCCAACGCCACAGACTCGTTAACTGGGGACGGGGCCGTGCGTTGGGGCGCCGCCGAACCGCCCCGGGAGAGGCTTTTAGGAGCAGGGACCCCGCAGCCCAAGGGGGGCGAGCGGGGCACAGCCGAGACCCGTAGGGCTGGCACTGCCTACGCTCCCCGCAAGCCTGATGACAGAGGGGTTTGGGACTGCTCACGCGCACCCACTCGTTGCCTGACGTACACCCACGGCCTCGTTTCCCGCCGCCCGACCCACGTGCTCGCCCGCTCGCAAACACGACGACACCCGTCGTGGCCGCAGGTGGAAGCGGCGATCCCTGCTCGATGGTGGCGGAAAGCTGGGCTTTCCTGCCGTGTTTTATCCTTTCCAGCGTAGCAAAACCCCCAAATTCTGCCTTTTCGCCTGGAATGGGCAAACCCAGAGCGATGGAAGAGCGTAAAACACCCTCGGATCCACCTTCCTGCCTCGGCCCGCTTTGCTTTCTAAGGGCTGCGCCCACCACACGGGCAAACCCCGGAGCTGCTGCTCCGGCTCCACGGGCCGTGGAGCATTACCCCTTCCTGGCCACTCGCACGGCCGCGAAGCCACAGCTCCATTCTCGCAGCGTCCCCCGCGCCCGCTCTCCTCCCCTCGCTCGCACGCCGAGCGCAGACGCTCAGCGCTGGCAGGGTTGGGCTCAGTGACCCCAACCGTTCTGGCCGCCTTCGGCGTGGAGGAAACCGGGCGCCCGGCTCACGAGCGACGCGGGGAGCGCTCGGATAAGCGTCGGGACACGCTGCGTTCCCTAGGGCGAGCTCGCAGCAATGCCCCCCCTGGTTTCCTAGAGCTGCCGCGGAAGGCGTCCCGTCCCTGGGCATTATTTTCAGGCTGCAGCAGAGCGCTTGGTTCCACGTTTCCCATCCACCGGAGCGATACGTTCCAGGAACTGCTCCGCAGATGCTGTACGCAAACCCAGCACTGGCGAGCCCGGGCTGCCAGGGACTCCCAGGAAGGCCAGCGGTGTGCCAGCACATCACACCGACCTCTCTGTAGCATCCTTGGGAACAGCCCATTTCGAAGCAAAATGCCTTTCAGGAGAGGATGATGGTCTCGTACCGCACGGGGCAGGGGTCACACTCCCAGCTCTGTCAGGAATCCCCAGACCCATTCTCTTAACGTGAACCAGGATAATCCCTTCAGTCGGGGAAAAGTTCAATTCCTGTACCATTCTACCACAAATCAGTAAATGAATCAAGCGGGGACAGCTGACATGAGCCCTGCACCCCAAAATTACTGTGCAGGGGGGCAACGCCACACACTGGTAAAGCAGCCCAGTCAGCCTGGCAGTAACCGGGCTCTGAGAACTCTCGTTACTCTGCCAGAATAACTAATTTACTTCACCAAAACACAGGGAACCAGACACAAACCCGCTCAGCCCAACGCTTCCGAGTACCCCAAACCGCACCCGCACTGTCACTGCACCGACTGAGCATCACCACAGCATCCCCAGAGCATCCCCCTCCCTACACGCTCCGCGAGGGCAGCAGCGCTGGAAGACGCGGTTTTGCATCTCCTGGCTCTCAAGCTGTTCCTGTAACTGAACATCCACCTTCTGGGTGGCAAGAAGCCCTGCAGGCAGGGCCGTGGCTGGTCAGTCTGGCTGTAACCCCTTCCCTCCCCCCCCCCCCGGGCCCGCTCACGGGGAAGCCAGAGCTGGCGAGGCGCCGGCGGGCCCCTGCGCAACTCCGCGTCCTCCCGCGGATGGATGCTCCAGGAGCACGGCTCGGCAAGCTGCAGCCAGGCCGTAGCCACAACCCCAGAGACCCCTTCTTCCCGTGCGCAAGAAACGTACCTGGAGATCCGCTGATCCTCGGAGTCGGGCTGGAGCTGGCAGCGCACGCAGCATCCTGACGCACAGACCCTGGGAAGCGTCGGTACCCCTGGAGCTGGACTGACCTCCACGAAGTAGTTTGGGCAAGGCCCCAGCACCCCTTGTGCTCAGTCCTCTCCAAATTCCCAGCAGCCCCTAGCCCCGGGAGCAAGGAACCAGGGGAACGAATCGATAGCAGCGTGCGCCGAACCGACCCGAGCTGACGCTTCCTGCGCAGATCAGGTACGAACCAAACCTCCGGAGGCCTGAAGCACAAAGCCTTCGTGTCCTGCTCAACAGCTTACGGTGCTCAGGCAACCAGGACTGAAAAACCCAAGCCCACACACGCAGAGCTGCTCCTCCCGCACCCCGTGTGTGGGTAGCACCTGGAAGTACCGCTGCACAGCACGGGGGAAAGGGCTACAGAACGCCCAAACCAGGATCGGGCAGCTTGGCGCCGCGCCGCCGTCACTGGCGTTCTACGGCAAGCAGCACCCCTTCCTCCCACCTTGCCGACGGAGCAGAGGGAAAACCAAACAGGGGTGGAGCAGAGGAGTGACAGGGATTTCCAGCACACCGCTGGGAGCCCTTCTCACTGCCCAGGGTGCCCAAACCGCACTCCGGACGCGCTCCCACCTTCGTTTGCTGAAAGGATCAGAAAGAAATACATCCTGGCACAGCCGCAAGCAAGGGCTAAGACTCGGAGAAGACGACAGGAGCCAGGGAAGCAGTAAAGCTCCAGGAGCGCCGGTTAATGGTACGCGAGTAACGCAGCTACCGAGGCACCGTCCGTCGGAAGGGAGCCCGACCACGGTAAAACACAGCTGTGTGACGTACACGCCGGCGGAATTTTTGTGACGGCTTGTGTGCACGTTGGGTCTACCTGACTGCAGCGCGAATTCCCACACTTCCGTCTGGGAGGGGAGGAGAGTTTCCCCAGACCCCTGCGCTGGGCGGACTTAGGTGACTTGTCCTGCACGGCATCTGCGGGTTTCTGGCTCATCTTTTGGGATTTACTTTTCTATTTGTTTCCTGCTTAGTCAGCCCCTTCATCTGGAACCTTGAGAATTTCATGCTATTAAGTACTTCCCCGGAGCCTCTTCTCGCCCAGCTGTCCCGGTCCTCCAGCCTTTCTACCACTTCCCCAGGGCCTGCTCCTGCATCTCCCCAACGTGTGAGCGGCAGAGGAGAGCCAGGGCTGGAGGCAGCCTACACGGGTCAAAGGAAAAGGAGGTTTTACTGCTTCAAAGGAGGTCAGATGTGTTTCAAAGTCTGCTCCTTCCTGTAAACACCAGAAGGACTATGAGCTCGAGCAACCGTCCCTGCCCTGGGAAGAAAGCCTACACACGGCAACGTGTAAGCCCGTGGTGTTTCCAGTTGGTGAAACAAGAGCTGCTGCCTGTGCTGGCGGCAGGACTCGGGCCCAGACCTGTCACACTGGATGCTCCTGAGCTGCAGACACCCCTTGACTGGCTAGTGGTCAAAACCGGCCATTAAGCCCCCACCTGTACGTGGCCAAGGTACACAAACAGGCACCACACACCGCATTCCCCAAGCTGTTGGCCGCACAGCCCACAGATGGAACGGATCCAACCAGTACAAATGGATTCTTTCCGTAGAACCCCAAGTGACAGTCTCCCTCCTGCTGTCCCCACGGACTGGCGTTCTCATTTGTTCCCGTGCAAGGCAGGACGCTCCCAGCCAACATCTCCCTAGACGTCCTGGTGGCCTGTGCAGTGTCGAGCGCAGGCTCAGCAGGGGAAGTGCCATTTCCCTGGTGACGGCGCTGCTGTTGAGCACTCCGAAACGTAGCTCCGGGATTTCAACACCGCTTTGCAAAGTAAGCCACCAGCTGGACACACAGCAGTTGCTTTACTCACCTTCCCAGCCCCAGGCAAGCGAAGCCAGCAGCAGATGCACTAATGACAGCTAAACACCAGCACCCACGCTACGCTTCCTCGCGTGTTCCACCCCCCCCCCCCGGTACCTCTGTGGGCACTGCCCCCGAGCTCAACACCCGCCGACTCCGCGGAGCGCTCAGCCCCAGGGTGCGTGCTCAGCAGCACAACCGCGCTGCCAGGAGATTCAGCAGGCGCGTCGCTTGTAAGGGGCAGGGTTTTACTCACACCGTCCCTGAAGCATGCAATGGTTGGGTCTTCGCTGATGTCCTCACAGCTGCTTTCCCTGCGATCCCTTGCTTGTGAAAACTGGGGTGTGGCGAGCAGTGGGAGGCCTTCAGCTACACCTAAAGAAAGAAAAAGAACGTGGAAGGACACGTTAGGACTCAAGCAGACACAAGGTTCACAGCTGGCACTGTGAACAGCAGGTTCGAGGTTCTCCGTGTCCCTCGCTCGGAGCTCGCTGTGCACACACGACCCCCCTGACGTTAGCGGATGCCCGAACAACGGAAGGCGAGTAGCGGTAAAGCGCGGCTCCCCTGCCAGCCTTGCCCACGGACCCAGCTTACTACAAACAGGTTCTCGAGCTCTGGCGGCGGGTAAAGCAGGGATCCCACGCTGCTTAATTCAATTTGGCAGATAACACTGGTGAACGGCATTGATTTCTTCCCTCACTCCCCCTTTCCCTTCCATCAATTTTCCCAGATAAGAAGCCTGTGGCTCAGGCCCTGCTGGTGATGGATGCCTTGTAATTGCTTTGAATGGATTATCACCAGCCATCTAGCAGGCATTGACAGTGCTACAGCTGTAATCAGAAACACTCTCACCCAGAAGGACTCGGAGGAAGAGACAGCTGTTTCTGCCGCCTCGCCCGTCCCGCTCTCTTCTGACATTAAGCCTAACCGTATTTATTTCAGGTTTAGTGCAGTAATACCCAGGCCATCCAACTGAAATCAGGGTGCAGAGGGGCCAAGTGCCATCCAAGCCCCAGGAACCTGTCTTCACTGCTGACAACATGTTGTACGACTCCGGCTGCCAGAGGAGCGTCCGTCCGTACTGCTGAAACCTGGCACTTGGCTAAGTAAGCCTCCACCCATGCCCATGGGTCGCATCAAGCTCCTGGATGCGCGAAGGGCTGCTTCCTCATGCCAATGTTAGATGTGCCAGCCAGGAGTGAGGCACCGCTACTGACAGCCCAACAAAACCTGCTTTTCTCGGGTGGTGACAGCCACCTGCCGAGACCACTGTGTTGTGAAGACCCACAGACTCCTTCAGGGGGCAAAAGACCTTTAAAATCACCAAGTGCCCAGCACAGGGGGACGATCCCTGCCCTGGTCCTGCTGGCCACACTGTCCCTGATGCTGGCCAGGATGCCACTGGCCTTCTGGGCCACCTGGGCACACGCCGGCTCATATTCAGCCGCTGTCGACCAAACCTCCCCAGGTCCTTTCCCGCCAGGCAGCTTTCCAGCCCCTCATCCCCAGCCTGGAGCGTTGCCGGGGGTGGTTGTGGCCCAGGGGCAGGACCCCACACTTGGCCTTGTTAGACCTCACACAGCAGCCTCAACCCATGGATCCAGCCTGTCCCGATCCCTCTGCAGAGCCTCCTGCCCTCGGGCAGATCCACACTCTGCCAGCTTGTTGTCATCTGCAAACATTCTATGACGAGCAAATAATTGGGACCTGACAAAGTCCATATTCTGTTCTGGCAGTTACTGGGTAGAAGACACTGGGCAGGACACCTCTCGCCTCGGCTGCTTTTCTCCCTCTGCCTAGACGAAATTGTCAGCAGTTTGTTTACAAAGATCACGGTGACATTCTAATTTGATACCTGGAATTCAATGTGTATGGCTGGGAGGAACAAAACACCAATAAATGAACGCGAGACAGACTGTTATGCAGGAACAAAATCAAGCCATTTGACCTACGGTATTTTCTATTAATTTTGTACAATTACACTGAGCTGCCCAGTACCAAGAGGCAGTAGATCCATGTCCATGATCCTCCAACCGAAAATTTGGTCGATCTACATTTACAAAGGTTTTTGGAAGGTCTCATTCCAGTTTTACACTCGGAATCCTACACTGCACCCCAGAAGCCACGCGTTCTCCTCCGCAAAGAGCTGGTGCTCAGACACTTCCATCCCCTTTGTCTTGCTGACGTGCCACTGTTCAGTGCTGTGCCACACTGTCAGCCCGGGTTAACTCGGTCGCTCGCGCAGCGCCACGGCTTGGTCAGGCTATACAGGACACGGACGTGGGCAACGGTACCTTGGCCAGGAAAGCTCTTCGTGTCTAGTACGAACGGTACAAGCTTCACGCTTCCCATCTTTAATTCCAACCAAAAATCAATGCCACTTTGAAACAAGCTTCGTCTAACAGTGTGTTCCAGCTCCAAGCTCCCTCTGCTCTGTTTGGAAACAACACAAAATCCTTCCGGGGGCAAAGGGAGGGTCGCTGTCGGTTTGGTGCTCGGACCACCGGTGAGAACCCTGCCCTGCACAGCCCACCCCTACCCCTCTAACCGAACCCCAACGGGCCCCAGCTTAAGGGATGCGCGTTTCCCAGAGCGCCGGCCAATGGCGTTAGACGGTTTCACACTGGCTTAGGGGATGTGCAGAAGTTGACTAAAGGGAGTTTCCTAAAAATCACACCAAACGACAAGAAATACGAAAATCCTTTACGAATTTTGCACCTTGAAAAGCAGGAGGCAGGCGGGGGCAGAGGGGGCAGTGGATTTGCCACCACACGTGTACGAAGTGGCTCCGCAGGGCTTGTGCGGCTGGGAGATAATGTGCTTTGCAGGTCATCGGCTCTTAAGCGCTGTGTTATCTCTCCGTAGCACACACCTTGTTGTGTCTCACTGGTTAATTACAGCTGATATGCAGGCCATAATATTGCTTATCATTAGCCAGAGGATGACAATTACAATTTAAGATTAAACTGTTTTCTTTTTTTCTCTAGCCAAGTCTCTGTATGACACTTCCTTCGCCCAAGAAAAGATTTGCACATGCAGAACAAATCCATACACTAATTGGTTATGTGCCCCTCATAATGATGTATAATTTAGGAAGCATGCGTTGCATTCTGAGCGCGGTGAACAGCGTATTGCGTAGGGCCTGTATCTGAACTCGGGGGGTTCAGCTAGTCAGCGACACGCCCGAAAAGTCTCAAGGCACCACTAGGGACAATGGAAAGCTGTGGTCCTCTCCACGGGACAGGCTCCAGCCTGGAGCCTGGCAAGAGCAGTGCCTCAGCTTGCTGTAAGCTCAGTCCCGCCCTTTAGCCACCTTCCACTCCACCAGCTTCACCCTCTCTTCCTCATTCCTCTCCTCCCTGATTTCTCAAAGGGCTCGATCACGGTTTAGATGACGTGGCACACAGGCAGAGGAGCAGCTCCATCCATCCCTCCATCCCCCCATCCCTCCCTCCCTCCATCCATCCATCCACCCATCCACCCCCAGCACTGCAGGAGCCTGGGGCTTGGGTTGGTGCAGCAGAACACTGACTTGACTTGAAAACACTATTTCATACACCCCAAAGTCTCAGCTTTACCAGGGCTTTTCTTTCAGAAATGGACACAGTTAACGGAGACCCTGGAGCTGGGAAGCGGTTTGAACTGGGCTATTAAAAGATCAGCAAAAAATGATGCAACTGCTCAAGCTGAACTGTCGTGAAGTAGCTACACGGGATGTGTTATTCTGCACACACAACCCCAAGAATGAAAGATTGCTTACAAATATTCTGCATTAAAACCCACAACGGTCTGAGCGGAGATTTAACTACCGATCATGCACAATAAAGCTTAAAGACCGAACAGGAACTGTTTCTGTACCTCTGCTAAGCATCTGTGAGATTCCCTCAGAGCAAAGCCTGAATGTAGACGTGATAACTTACAGTTGTGATGACTCCTGGTGTCAGAGGTCGGTGGTTTAAATCTCGCGTCCTGTAGTTTGCCAACCCCCATTTATCCTACGCGGCACAGCGCGAGGGTAGGACAGATAAATCTTACAAAAATGTGTTCTGATCTTTCACCTACAGTAGATTAAAAACAGCCCAGAGCACGAGCTTTCAGCATGTTGTCACAGCAATCTCTCCGTCACGTATGACAGATAGCCAGCTACAGAGAGAGAAAGGCCCAGCCCAGAGATCAGATAATGAGAAGCTCTGAATTACACCTCCAAGGAGCAGGAGTTGTACTCACAGTGGAAATCCCCTCTTTGCTCACCCTGCAGAGCCTGTGTGCTGCAGCACAGAACCAGTCAGAAGACTCATCCAGTAAGGCATTTCTGGATAGTTTTCATTTAAGCCACATAACAGTTTTGGGAGCTCAACCCAAAGTCTCAAGTCTGGTTTGGATTTTGCAATCTCCTAGCATGATCTTGGGCAGAACGCCCACTTCACCTCTTATTTTAAAAAATAATTACGCAGAGACAGGTGTTAATTTTGGCTTCCCAACGTAATCATCAGAGCTTCAGTCACGTGGATTTTCTGAAAAGCAGCTGCCTGAAGTGTCTCAAGTTAAAAGCCAGAAAGTGCATAGCCTGAACAAAACATCCTCTCACAATCTTCCTGAATTCCTCTGTTGTTCAGCCTTGCAACTCCTACTCCTCGGTACCTGGTGGAGACCCTGCAGCAGTGAGACTTCTGTCGCCGTTACTGAAGCACGGAACACCTCCTCACGACCGGTAAGAGAGTCGTGAGAGCAAACTGCCCTGATCTATTACTGCAGGGTGGTTTCCTTCCAATCCAGTTGAGATTTACACACGTTCGTTTTCAGGAACCTAATTTCAGACACTTTTGGCAATGTGTTAAATACTGCTTTTACTCTACATTTCTGGATTTTGTATCATCAGCACTTTCACAAAACTCTCCCGAGACGGCTTCCACTCTTGTTTATCATAATGGTTATTAAAGGACCTTCATGAGTAAGAGAATGCCAGAAATTTACTCAACTGCCAGCGCCTAAACAGAGAAGATTCCCTCCGCGTTACTCACGTTCAGTAACTAGGAGTAATAGTTGAGGAAGTATGAATCAATCCAAACCAGGACTTAACTGCCTTAAAATGAGTCTATTTTTCTAATGGTATCAGTTGGTTTAATAAAAGATATTGTCTATTACTGCAAACTGGAATTTATCCAGGACACTAAAGCTTCCAAAGCTGCAGCCCTGCTGGTTTGGAGTGATGCACCCTTTCCCAGCAGCTTCTGAAGACTGGCACATCTGTTTACCAGACACCTTTATGGCATCCCACCTCTCTGAGTAGCGTGCTAAGATTTAGAGAGTTTTCATGTTAAATCTTGCCAAGGTGTTAAATAAACTGCACCCAAAAAATAAAGCAGCACAGAATTGCTCAGAACCCTTCGCTCCTTCCTGGTCTCCATTCTCCAAAACTCAGCAGCACAATCAAACGTAAACCAACCCCTAAAAGCAGATGCTGAATCCCGTGGAGCCCTCTGCTTTGCACAGGTTCCACCGTGCACGTGACGCAGCACACAACATCCGTGAGCTCCCAGAGGTCACTCAGACTGAAAAGACAGAGAAGGTGGCCAGGGGGGGACACACAATGCCCACAAGAACAAACCAAACTAAGCCCAACAAAGCTTTGTAGCCAAGAACTCCAGACACCCTCGAGAAGCTAAGAATTCGTACACTCTCCCCGACAGTTCAGGTCCCAACTCAGAAGTTTTCCAGAGAGGTTGTCCTCCTACCTCAGGCCGATCTCACATCCCCTTTTGCTAGGGCATAAGCGGACACAGCGTTGTGTATTAATTATATTAATGGACAAACCAGAGGACAATTTGGGAATGCCTCAAAGCAGCACCTGCAACGCACAGACACGCAGCGTAGGCGCGACTCTCCCAGTTACGGCAGGAGTGCTTCTTTGGGGAATCGTGTGAGATTAACTGTGGAACCGGAGTCTCAGGCATGAATCAGAACTGAGAAACCACTACACAACGTTACCCAGTGTTTCCAACTGGCTTCACTTCTCCAAAACACATTATCATTTTGGCCAGGTTTCACCTTTGGGCCAGGAAGCTGGAGTCTGCCTGCTTTGTCTTCCACCGTCACCACCGTAACAACCCGCGGCATCGGAAAGTTCCACACTTTTCTAGCAGGATGCTCATCAAATAAAGAGACTTAACATGCTCTCTCCATGTGCCAGCTCTTGGATTAGGGCAGAAAACACAAGGAAAATTGTATTTAGGGTTTGGACTAAATGATCCTTAAAGGTCCCTTCCAGCCCAAACCCTTCTGTGATTCTCCTACTATTTGTGTTTATGTTTTTCCATAGCTTTATGTTTTTTATATCCCTCAGGGAGTCATTTGCAGGGCCAAACTAATGTGGTCTTCACGTGAGAGTACAACGTGTTCACCTCATTTTTCAAGCCTGGATCGAGAAAACAGATCCTATGTTACCTCAAGCCTGTATTATGTTATTTTAGCCCCAGGAATGGACCTGTGGAAGGAAAAGAGCCCATGAAAAACAAACACAAATGCCAGGGCGTGTGGGTTACTTCAGATGTAACTCAACACGACAGTATCCTTAGAGTTCCCTTCGAGCTTTGGGGTTTGGAGGGGGAGGGCAGGGGGTGGCAAAAGCTCTTCTAGCCTCAGATAATAACGGTACAGATTCCTGCCTATTTGATATTACAGTGTTTTCTGGCTAACGAAGTCACGTAAGAAGCTGTCTGTCATACAGAAAGCCGCAGTTTCACATGCTGCAGCAGTGAGAGAGAACACATAAAAAAAGGTACAGCTGCTAAACTTCACACCAGAAGCCAATCCAAATGGAGGAAATGTGGGTGATTCACACCAGACACAAAAGCATCATTAAATGAAAGAATATAAAGGAAAACATGTTTACCACCATTATACTGAAAGATATTTGTCATTTTTATTACTCCTATTTTGGTACACTGTTGACTATTTGCACTTGGGTGGTATTTGGAGGATCAGGCTGAGGAGAGGATTCAGCCCCAAACCATTTGCGACATAGACAGACCGTCAGCCACAGTGGATGGAGAGCGAAAGGCGTCAAGCAAGGAACTGACTCTTCCACCACCACACAAGTCGGCAATGGAAATGCAAGTCCAAGAACCATCCAGCACCTTCTAGCACCTGAACCGGCAGCGTCACCCCATTTTCTCCAGCTGCCAGCCACCATCAGCCCTTCTCACCCGTATTCTCAAGCTAAATCCCACGTGCGTCAGAGACCAAAGGGCTCTGGCGAGTCCTACGTCACGCACACCAAACTGCGCAAGCGCCGAGGGGGACGGTTTTCTGCCTCTGCTCACAGAGCTACGTAGGGTCTCACAGCCCTACGATGTCACGAGATTCCAGTGGATCACGGTCCCAGAGGCCGAACACCCTGTCTTCGCCTCCCTTCCTGTGGCTGGTCACACGCCGTGCTGTTTCCATTCCTAAGCCGTTTATATGGAGGCAATAAACTATTCACAGATGTTATAAACATTTTGCAGATCGGGGCGCTACACACGCCAGGGTTAACAATTATTTGCTACAGCAACTATTAATCATTTACAAATTGCAGCCGAGTATAATTCATCACTACGTTTAGTGCCTGTTATCTTGGCGGCCACACTGGAGCGGAGGCCAAGGACCTCTGCCGTTCAAAGATCCCTCGATTCCAAGATTCCCATCGAGAAGCTGTGAGAGGCTCACACCTACCACGGGTTGGATTCACAAAACTACGACCAATACTGAGAAGTTAACGAAGATTCCTTACTCTAAGAACACACCAAGTGTGTTCCGCTACCTTAGGCCTGGTTTCTCCTTGCCTGCTCCTCGGGGGATCCGTCAGGTGCCAACCACTCAGCTGCACAGATACAAATGCCTGCACCGAAGTTGACGGAAGAAAGGCAGGGATATTCAAGTCCCCTGAATTTCAGGCATCCCGTTACGATTGATCCTTCTTTTGGAACATCTGGGAGCGCTTCCTCCTCGCTTTGGAGGGATAACAAGGAATAGCTTGCTTTCTTTGGCACTTTCAGCAGGATGAGTAAGAAAGTCGTAACTGAACTCCAAGTGCTGGTATTTTCAGACACCTCCAATGCTCCTCTCTGACGTGAACACCACCTTTTAGAGCCAGGGTACAAACCAGATACACACATCTCTTTTTAGACAATGCCATTTATGTGCCTGAGACTTGTGTTCCAAGCAGCCATGAAGCAACGTACCCTATCCAGGGAAATATTTTCTGGGGAATAAAACCCCTCTGCTCCCTCTTCACCCCAGACCTGGTTTTATCTCACAAGCAGCTGAAATCCTGGGGAACCAAAGCCCTAAGCCATCTGGCAGAAATCACCAAGGTATGTTTTTGACTCACTGTCACAGGTCATGACCTACACCCACCACTGCCAATGTTCCAGGGCCTTTTTCCTCTTCCCCTTGTCTTCCCCAGAGCAAACTCAATTACAGATGGGAAGCATCCCGCAGCGGTGTTTTCCCTTCTCGAGGCTGAACGTCTGTCACCTCTGTGAGAACACCCTGCGTAAGAACTGCACGGTTGCTGGCGAGCTGTCGGTCCCAGTTACATCAGGGATCACACACTGAGCAGCTCAGGTTGGAGAGCAAGAGAACAGGTGACGCGTTATTCCCGCCACTAAATTTACGCCTCGATCGCTCACTGCGCGGGCTGTGCGAGCAGTGAGCGTCGGTGTCACCCTTGGATTTCTACACCCCAAGAGCCTTGTGAAAAATAAACCATCTCTTTACTTTGAAAGCGACATTCCTTTGTCCTGGCAACCACCTGCCCAGTGATGGGGGTTTTCTGTGGATTTTTTCCCCTCAGCATGAATTCAAACCACGTGCACTTACGCCACGTTTCAACCATCCATTACCTAAGCGATCATCTTGCATTAGATCTGATTCAGAGTTTACAAGGCAGGGCATCGGTGCAACAGCACTGTCTTCAACACAACAGCCTCCTCTGCCAGCATTTCGCATGCCTCAAACCCACTTGTGTACCGCCGGGAAAACAGACACTTCCCTTCCAGTGACGCCCCCTGCCACAGGTGCACGCTTGTAGCAGCTACCTGTGCAACATCACAACCTATTTTCACCTTGACAATTAGACCCTTTCTGCTCCTGCACCGATGAACACCTCCTTGGTAAGGCAGCCAACCTCAAAGCCTAATCCGAGGAGGTGGTTAAGCATATTCTTAGCAAAGCGAAAGACTGTCTTACCCCTAAACGGGACTATTCACTTGCCTAAACATGAGCTAAAAGGCTTTCCTGAACAGAGTCCGTGTTACCCTACGGGGCAGGCCAGCCTTTAACGTAACCCTGGAGATACAAGAAGAGTGTCCAGGCGGCGTTTGTGCAGGTTGATAAGCGCTAATCTGATAAAGACTTAACCACACAGGCTATATGCGTCAATGAAGACGGTGTAGCGAGTGGATATTGCAAGGATACTGCTTATCTGGCTGAGGACAAGTGAAAACTCATTCAGAGAACTGGGTGCTTTGGAGATAAAAGCTGGGGAGGTCTTGTAGGGTGGCCACTGGAAAATGAGGTTATCAGAACGACAGGCAGGCTTGGAAAACCCCACCCCTTTCTTACAGTGGTAATTAAAAGATAAAGCTGCAGACCTTCACAAGACGCAGAGGTGTCTCATTCCAATTTAAATCATTGGACAGTAAAGCTCTCACGAGTCTCTGAAAATCTGGATCGTAATGGCACTGATTTGAAATATGATCAAATTTATAATTCACTTTTTTTAAGAAGTCCGTGCCACATTAATTCTTCGTGAGTTGTTGGAACAGATTTAGGTTACAAAGGGAAGAATCACGTTCTGTATTTCACGTTGTCCCCCACACAGCCAGAGAGCAGCCTGTAATCCTTCAGTCGACAGTGCCACCGACATATTTCAGGAAACTGTTTACACGTGCTCAGGGAGCCTGCACACGCAGCAGAAACAGAAGCTGCTCTGGCCAAAGGGTCATTAGAAAAACATCCTACACGACCGAGAAAAGGGGCACTGCACGGCCGTGCGGCTGCTTCTACCGACAACGCAAAGCACCATCTCTCCGAACGCTTCCCATTCGGACCCTGTTGCTGGGAGGCAATCCGGGGAAGGAACACACTGTCAAGCGTCCAAGGCTGAATTAGGGAAGAAAGCTAATCTCAAAAGCCACCGGGCGCAAGAACCAACTGTAGATATGGAATTTCGCTCCATACTGGCATCCGTATTCCTTGGATTCATTGCTCCCTGCGAAGATAGCTTTGGTTACCCAAGGAGCTTTAAAAGAGGGGAAGAATTCAGAGTTATCTTTGACTTCCGTTAGAACTGGTCTGCATCGGACTGGGGAAACCGAGGTGCAGTCCAGGAGGGGCAGGCTCAGCTCTACAGCGCTACTTTCCCCCGAACGCGGCACAGAAACATCTCGCCGTGTAACACACGTCTCCAGTTTCACACCACGGTGTAATTGAGTGTAACGGAGCAAAGACACAGAAGGGGCTGAGCCTTCCCCTCATTCGTTAAAACGGAGTACATCTAATAAGAATCTGTAACATCATGAAAATGCTTTAGGAACATTCTTTGGTCAATTTAATTTTGTTTTCCAGCTCATATTTTAGGCTGTTTTCTACCCCAAGATTCCCGTTTCACTGACCCATACGAAAAGTCTTCACGTACTTCTTCTGCGACAGAACACCAGATCCAAGCAGAACCCCAGCACCGAGTATGAGCCCTTCAGTTTGGAGCATGACAGCAATTAGGGCATCTCTGTTCACCCACCGCGTGATGAACACCCATCCCTCTCCCCAGCCGACCCTGCGGCAGCTACAGGGACCCAATGCTTTCAAGAATAACGCTCGCTGTCTCTCTAGATTAAACCACCGATGGTTAGTGCTGAACTTTAACAAGGGTTTCCCTTCCCAGCCACGTCAGGACTAAAGGCGATGTAAAATAACTCTTTCTTCTTCCTGTATCTCGAAAATGTCTCTGTAATGAAGACCAAACCAGACGGAAAGGCCTGCTTTCTCCCCTAGCGAAACAGGGCACTGCCCAGTTTCATTTCCCCAACGCTGAAAAGCTTAAATTCTCTACAAAAGAATTGCGACGCTGCGCGAGGCTCAGTGGTTTCAGTTCTCAGGAGGTTTGTTTCCCACAGCTGCTCTTCAGCCAAGCTGCGAACGAACCTGAAAATTCATTTGAAAAACCCTCTATGGTTTCCCATGCTTTCACAATGACATTACAGCTCCTTCCTCAACGTCTACCACCACCCCCTGCAGGGAATTCCCCCGACGCACGGGTAGAATTTACCAGGAAGGCTTGTAAACCTTGATAAGCGTTTCATCTCAACGCAACAACCTGGTTTCAAGTAAGTCTGGGAAATTCTCTTTCACAAGCTCTGTGATGTTATTAGGGAAGCTGGGCTTTTACAATCCTGTGCCGCGAGCTGGACTCGGAGCCCACCGAAGGGCTCGCGGTAACGCTCACGGGCTCCACGTTTTGGAAGCGGTCATGCCTGTCACCCTGCCGGTGACTCAGCAGGACGGTACTCCTCGAGCTGAGCCTGGGGACACCCACTCTGGTCAGAAGCTGAGTTAGCGGCTGCGGCACTTGATAGGAGACGTCGCACGAACCACTCGGCAGGGGCGAAAGCTCCTTCTGCCAGATAAGAACAGGGCGTGCAGGTCTCCGTGCAACACCGTCGGACCTAACTCTACCCATTTAACTTATATTAGTCCTCAAGCGCTCACTGAGGTCACAGCAGAGTAACGGTCACCACGGAAACCTGCCTGGTGTCGTGAAGCTGCCTGCGCTCACGGAGGGAAATCTCCTGCAAGCACGCTGCTCCCAGCCTTGGAGCCCCTCAATTACCCTTTCCACCTTCCAGCTTTGCCCTATTACTGGTGCATCGTTTGCTCTCCTCCACCAGAATCACTCGGGCCCATTCAGTACCACCTCCTGGTCAGTGGGTCAAGATTCCACCAGAAGCTAACACCGAGCCGTCCCCAAAACTGACCCAAAGGGGGAAGCGGTCTTTTTAAATTCATACTGACAAATCAAACAAATTTCAAATTATTCAGAGCGTGTAAGCAAAAGCTTGATCATCTTATTATAATTATATGCTACAGATCTAAATATATCTTATAATAATATTGTCTCTAACTCTAACTATTTGCAATCAAGGTATAAATTTAAACAATTGTAAAATGAAGAATCACAGTAACTGCTAGTTTCTGATGAGCACATACAAAACAAGACGCCTGCAATCTCTAGATTGAGCCCTTCCCTGTTTCACAGGTTCATTTCTACAACATACCGGTGCCTGAAATGCCCATTAGCCACTACCTTGCGTCTCCCGGACCATCAAATAAATAAAAAGGTGAAACTCAGACACTTCTTTTGTAGATGAGCTCTCAAAACTGTAGTATTTTGGGGGTGGGAACTTCTTACTACATATGAACATAGCCCTAGGAAAGATCAGAGATCTTTCTTTATAGCCAGCACACCACAAAATCATTAATACTGTTCAAAAGTTTATTACATACCCACACAGGGCGCTGCATAAAGTTCATGTCTGCGAACACCACTTTAAATCACCGTTTGTGCCCGACCGAAGGCAATTACTGAGCACTGAATCAGCTACGACGACGCTGGAGCATCGTTTAAAACAAGCACCACGTAAACAACCTCCTGCCACACGTTCAGCGGTTCTAGCACATTCTCTAAAGAGTAAAGATGACACGAAAAGCAAAAGCAGGGGAGGAGTCAGGGTTTAATTTTGCGTCACAGATACGCACGCCAGTGAATTAAATGCGCACAGGAACGTTCCCAAATGTTAAGGGCGGCTGACAGAGAACGGCTCACGCCTGCATTAGAAATCTCGAGTCTCTGGAAGAGGGTGACTGCATATAAACTACTCCCTGGGAGCAGGCTCCCACTTCAAACCGTACCTGGGAACGGTTTAGAAAAATACTAGCTGGTGCGGGCCAAAATTCTGCCCAGAAACATTCCAGCACTTCAGTGGTACAGTATCATGTTCCACACTTGAGGAACATTCCTGGGAACATTCCCAGGCATCCTTGGTTTTACTAGGATGGACACAGCCTAGGATTTCCAGATGCTTGCTAGAATAAAGTTTTGCTACTTGGACACTATCTTCTGAACAAAGCACCCTTGCAAAACAACCACAAAACAGGCTTTATTATGGCAGAAATGAGAATTACAGTTAACAATACTTCCTAGAAGGAATTCCAGGTCCAGTTTGGAACCAGCCCCATTCAGCGCTTGGCAGAAAGCTGCGTGCTCATTAGACCTTTCTTCTACAGCCTCACTCTGCGATTGCCCTGGATCAAACAACGACAACAGTACTTTGGGCAGCCAGATCAGATTCAACTCGACCACCACTGGCAGAAGCTCTTTCCTTTGGAGATCAAAAAGGGATCCCGGAGAAGAAATCAACACGGGCTGTAACGAGAAACGCTAGGGAGTGTCCCTGCTAGGGAAAGCCCACAGCAATGCTTCCTGCCCACGGCTCCTGGCTGCCCTTCTCCTTTCCACCTCTGAGCAGTACCACAAGGGCCTCACTGCAACCCAGGGAGAAACCCACTCCAGGTGCCGCGCGGCCACATCTTCGAGCTGTGACAAGAAGTTCTGTGAACACAGGGTGAGGCTCAGTGACGTTCAGCCAAACG
Source organism: Rhynochetos jubatus (assembly GCA_027574665.1). Lineage (NCBI taxonomy): Eukaryota > Metazoa > Chordata > Aves > Eurypygiformes > Rhynochetidae > Rhynochetos > Rhynochetos jubatus. The sequence goes on from CM050669.1 coordinate 4,160,044, forward strand.
GGACGCGAGGAGTCACTGGAAAACAGGCAGCAATTTTACGTCACCAGGTAATCTATGAGCATGGCCACATTCGGGTGCTGTACTGCCCCTCTTTCCCCCTTTCTGAAAAAGGGAAATAGTAGAACTGGAAAAGGAGAGGTGAAGACACCGAACCATTTCCCTGCAGAGAGCAAAGTCAACGCAAACTCCTTGGCACAGCGTGTCCGGGTACGGGCATTCAATGAGCAATTCAACAGACGGAAGGCGACACCCCAACAAACCCTACGTCAACACGCCGCGCTTCTGGCTCGACACCTTGAAACACGGAGGTTGGGAATCCGTCCCCGGCGGGTAACCCTGCGCGTTTGCTCCGTTCTCCCGCTCTACCCGGGCGTATCGCACGAGCAGTTCTCAGAGGCAGGTTAGGCTGGACGAATCTTTTGCCTGGCGCTGTGTGTCTCTTCTCACGCTGACTTAACCGCGCCAGCGTGGAGAGAAACAGGGGCAAGGAGCCGGTACCACAGGCTTCCTCACAGCCTACCGACCAGAGCGAGCATCCCGAGCGTCGTCCCCCTCGCCACCGTGTGGCTCACCCAGCTCTGCTGGAGCGGAGCTGGGGGACACTTACCTACCCCTGCTACAACACGCAACTAACACCTGGACGTAGTCAGATCACGCAATGTTTTACACCCTCGGGAGCATCTGACCACAGCCTGGTAAGGGAGACACCGTTATCACTCGCCTCGCGGCGCAAGATCAACCTGGTTTTGGTTTTGTGTTTTTCTTGTGGGTGTTTTTTAAAACATTCCTTACATAATTTGGTTAGCAAATCACGCGTTTGAAACTTATGCAAACAAGCACTGTCAGAGCAATGTATTCAAAATAATTAATCAGGCTGCGAAACACTTTGTAGAGAGGAACATTTTTTAAATGGCTTAAAAATCTTGGGAGTTATTTGAAACAAGACAACACGAATTTACGTTTGCTTCCTTTGATTCGCAATTCCTGATGTTCTTGGGCTGCATTTGCAAGAGGGTTTTTTCCTCCAACTTCAAAAGCCATAGGAACTCGGCTTTTTCAACGCGAAGCTAACAGCGCTGAGACACGAACCGAGGTGGGCTTGACAAAAACTCCCCAGTATCACAGTGTTAAAAACCACAGAGTTGGCAAAATAGCTCAGCTCTGAAGAGGTGAAGAAATACGAGCGGCACTAGACGGACTTGAACAGCTGTACATATTTCAGCCCAAGATTTTAGAATTTCTGTCAAAATATTGCAGTGAAAAACTAACATTCCCCATGGAAAGCAGCTATTTTCGGTGAAAATGCTATTTTATCAAAACTCTATTTTCCATTAAACACAGTTTTGACAGAAATTTTTCAGCTACCCTTATTCAGTGTTATGCTCTGCAGTTGAAAATGTTAGCAGGTTTTTTTGGGCTGTCTCTGCAACTGCAAAGATTTATAGGGACTTGGCAAAGACAGAAAACAGAAAAGAAATAATCTGATTTCAGACTAGCATCTTGTCCCTTCACATTACACACATACTGGAAATTATTTTTACTGAAGTTTTAATAGAATACACGGGAGTGACAGGGCACAGCAATGCTACTCCAACAAAGCAGCTCATATTTCCTTCCAGGATTTCTGCCCCCGCTACGCCGTACTGGCAAAGCATCCCTCCTCCTCCATTAGTACAGCACCGGAGACTTTCAGTCGGGCTTCACGGGCTGATTTTTCACCTAGTCAGGTCCCGGTGCCACTGGTCAGTGTGCTATCTTGGCAGCCCTGTAGGAAGAGTTGCCCCTTCCTCAGATCCTAAGGAAAAGCGCTGAGGGCAGGACTAGGCAGCCCTGTCTTCTGGAATTACGCGGGGCTCCCTAGGCTGGGTGGATCGCATGGCGGCTCAGCCTGAAGTGAAACCGCAGGGGAAGAATCCGAGGGGGTAAACAGAGCTGTTTGGAAAATCAGGAACCCACTATTGGAGAAAAGGAGAATGAAGGCTGGAGAACTCCGTATTTTATGCAGCACTTTAAGCTTTCCAAAACGTATTTAGAAGGTTTTGGGGCTCTGCAGCCTCCCCCCCTGACTGCTGAGCCTTGCCTGAACTAGCAAGCACCCAGGAACGGGGCTGACCTCACCAGTGATGAGCAACGAGAAGCCACTGTCATGACCTCCCCACAGCTCAGTCTGGGCCTGTGCCTGAGCCTGCGAAGGGAAGATTAACTGGCAGAGACCTAGAGGACACTTCCAGCTCTTCCATCCCCAGCGCTCCCGGCGAGCCGCTCCCATTGCACGGAAGGGTCGGGGTATCAGCTGGGGGGAATCTCTGCTGCAGTCTGGGGCCACATTCACAGCTGCTGTGACCCAGTGGAACATGAGGGTCAGTGGAGTCATTCAACAGTACAGCAACTGCAAACGTGAGCTGGATGCCCACACACGTACTTCCCCCGGCCCTCCTTCCCCTTCATGCCCTGCTCAGACGAACTCAGGTAGTCACCGTTGTCAGGCACAGGTACCTCAGCTCACGTCCAGTGACTGTGTGACAAGGGGCGGTCTGTAGGGTCTCGTTAACCTGACACAGTTACTTGTACAGCCAATTTGCAAGGTAGACACACGCAAGCAAAAATATGGCATAACCCACATACAGAACACTTTGGACCTAAGGACAGAAAGAAAACCAAGCCTGAGGGCAGACCTGAGACAAGGGAAGCTTCCATACGACGTCTCTCCCGGACCAGACCAACTCAAAAACGATGCAGGGGAACAGCGGCCTGCTTCCGAATCAGAGATGTGTGTACACATGTACACACACAGACCTCTTGCTAATTGTCTCCATGGAACCCCTAAATACCCACTAACATCGTTATAAATCCTTCCTGCAAGCCAGCATTCCCCAGCCCGCTCCATCTCTCACTTCCCCCACAGAAATGACAGACTGACTCTAAGCTCCCACCTGCATAAATCTCCTACAGACAACCACAAATATTTCAGCTATGCTGATTTATGGAAGCACACGCAAGACTAAACCAAGAGATATATCCTCCATGCACAATGACTGATGGCTCGCTGCAAATCTTTCCATTTAAAGCGCTGTCACTTTTGCAGTTCCACAGAGAGAGGGGGGAAAAAAAAAGAGGAATAAAATAACACGCAGTAATGCAACTTATGGCAGCTCCTGGAATAAAAAAGCGTTTGTGTAACCCGATTGCTTCCAAGTTTTCCTGCGTAACATCCTTGCTACTAATTGAAAAAATTATATTTGAGAGAGGATGTGAAAACAGCTGCAAGACCCCGCAAGGCTTCCTCCTCTCCCCCCCCTCCAACCACCCCATTTTCTGGCTTTAACTGACCATGGCAATCTTGATTTACAGCCAATGGGAAGTTGTCCTACCCAGCGCTTTGCAGCTGATGCCGCCTGCTTTAGCACCCACGGGCTGAAAGAATGAATGAATATGGGGTTTCCTCGCTCAGGTTTAACCACAGCAGCACACAAAATCAGGCTGTAGCTCCTGATTCCAGAGCAGTTAGTGGCAAAGGCCTCCCTGAATTCAGTGGAGTGAGCTTTGAAGGCCAGTAGGCACAGGGAGCTCCCCTTGACCTCAGAGAATACCTAGCACAGATGGGATGAGCCTGGCAGGAACAAGATCAGGACCGCCGAGTTTGCTCATGGCAGGTAAACAAAAAAGACACACACTGAACAACAAGAGACCTGTCAGCATCCGGTTCAGTGTCTCCGTGCCGTGGAAGGGACCCACAGCGGCAAGAGGTTTCAGAGGAGGTTGATTTCATTCAGCTGCTCTGAGCCAAGCTGCTTTAAGATTTGTGTTTTGCACAAGGACATCAACAGGGACAACTAACGCTGCTGTGGCCACACGTTATTACTCTTCTGCTGAGTACTAACAGTCACAGGTTCAAAGAGCTGGCTGAGACCTGAAGTCACAGAGCAAATAAAGGGGTTTCTGCATTCTTGGCTTCACCAACACCATTTTCCCAGCACTGTTTCTGCCTCTGCACCTTCCTTGCAGCGGGCCAAGTCTTCCCTGCTAGCCTGTTCAAAGCCACAACCTGACCTGCTGTCACAAGCATGTTAGCAGTGATGACCGACTGAACAGCGGTGTGCTTCCCGCCCTCCTGCAGGGGATGGACTGGGAAGCAAAGCCTCACGGCAGGATGACCGATCAGACTGCTTTTCTTCAAGGCTGAAAGTTCATGGACTTACCAAAAGTTTTGCCGCGCACGAGTCATCTGTGTTTTCATATGCTGGCTCCAAGGCATGAGCTGGAAAAAAGAGAGAGGGATAGCTGGTTAAAAAGAAAAGCAACAGCTATTTTATTTCTTTGGAGTAGAGAGCGAGACAGGCATCTCTGAAGCGCAGTGGTTATTTCAGGGCAGGTTGCATTGTCTACATGGCCTATTATACAGAATTCTGGACTCAATTTCCTCTCCAGGCTCGGTGAATAATCACTTCCCTTCTCTAGACCTTAACTTCCTCAGTCAGTAAACTGGGGAAAATCACAGAAACTCTCCTAAGAAAGGCATTTAGTGACAAACCTTTATGTAACAGCTAATTGTGCAATACCATTAATACAGGAGGAGACCAAGTGCCAAGTACCTTGGGACACATTCCCACCTGACTGAGGGACAAAAGTTCCACACGTTTGCTTTGGGTTTCTCATCCAATACTCACTCGTGAAACTTGAGAATACCTGTTCTAACAGGAAACTCTCCCTTACTACGAACGAAAAATGAAACAAACCAGTGGCAACATTTTGTACTTGTTTGCACCAGCTTGTAAATCCAACTCAAACACATGAGAAGAAAATCCTGATTTGAGAAGGAGATAAAACCCCCCAGACCTCAGTGACAGACACTCTGGTAAGGCCCTAAGACTTAACTACACGTGGATTTTCTGTTACATATCAACTGGATTTTGCCCTAAAACTGACTCTGTAGACTGCCTGCAGATTTCCTTGGGTCACCCGCTTGAAGCAGTGAAATAATGCTTGTATCAAGCAGGGTTTTAAGAAGAATCAATATAAATAGAGAGTGAAAAAAGGTAAATAAGGATTTTGAGAAGTTTGGCAGTGGGATAGAATGGCCATCAACACGAGGGCAGCAGAATGTTCCCCACCTTTGCATCCCAACTATCTTTCAGCATGAAGCACGTTTCAGTTCACGTGTCAGACAGGAGGGGCCAACTCATTTGCTATCAGCCAGCCAGCCAGATTTTTACCATCTAGAATAGAAAACATCGGTTTCCCAAATCTGTTCAAGACGGCAGTAGTTGGTGAACGGCACTAATACAAACCAGGCGCCCACACCAGGGCACAGAAGCACAATGAGGCTTAAACCGATGCTCCCAAGGTGAGACGCTGCTTTTTACACCAAAAACTGTTTTCACTTCCAGAAACCCCAAGAAAAGCCGGACAACAGGGAGAAAAGGATCCTTTGTAAACAACGGAATGGAAACCGCTCTCTTTAAAGACCCCCTTTGCAGGTTACCCCCCCTTCAAGCTGAAGTCCGGTGCTGCCGCGAGCTTCCCTGATCCAGACCTGGCACGCGCCGTCCGTGCTTCCTGCACCCGAGCTGGTGATGCTCCGACGGAACAAAGCGGGTGACCTCTCTACTCCGCGTTCTGGGAGGTAGAATGGTAAAATCACGTGCCCACAGTCTGAGCAGTTCACGGACTTGGCCTACTTCAAAGAAAAGCCAGGAAGGGCAGCGAAGCTCACGCTGTGAAGAAATTGTCGCTGCTCCGACCCACCATGCCAGACTCTAGGATGCTGCTGTGAGGTCACCTGAACTGATTCACCCCAGAATTCAAAGCCACAACGTGGCCTATTTTACATCTGATAATGAAATAAGGTGCCAGGAACCGTGTCCAGAGAAGTACCCGGTCACCGACTGCAGTAAGATCTCTGCAGGTAGCGCAGCCCTGTACAGCACTGCCCGCTCGAGCACGTGTCGCTCGCTGAAAACAAAACCCTGCTCACCCTGAAGACGTTCCGTGTCCACGTGAGACTTACACAGCACATACGATCACAGACAAACCACACCAGGACAAACCTCGTCAGGGCCAGTTTCTCATCTCAGACTCTTGTAAGTCCAAGAAACTCCTTCATGAAAACAGCTTAAACCAGAAATGAACCCGGGGTGTATTTATACAGTCCAATAACTGGTGAATGGCTGCAGAGTTTCTGGAATTTTTGGAGGAGGTTAACTTTGGAATTAAGAGCTGGGAATTTCGAACCCGACGCAACAATTTTTGTGACAATTCTATTCTTTCCGGCTACTAACCCCCTCACAGAAGGTAGATTTTCATGGTTTACTAGCAAAAATTAGGACAAATGTTGCGAATGAGCTCAACTCCCAATTTAGGTACTTAAATGATGGCTGATTTGCTAAAAACACATGGGACCAGGCCTACTCTGAAACTGTATTGATTTCTTCTGGTCCATAGGAAACTAGCAGCACCTGCAATGACTTGTTTTCCGTAAGAACCCAATGCTTGGGAAGCCGAACTTTAAGCATAAACAGACTCCTCCAGCGCTAATCCGGAGCTTGCCACGAAGGGATTGTTTCACAATCGACTAAACCAGGAACCTGTGCCACTGTCACAAGCTGGGGACCCGTCATCACCGGCTCTTGCTCCCTCCTTTGAGCCAAATGAGCCTTAACAAAGCAGCCAACCAGACCCCGGAGCTGAGGTGGCCCGGGAAAAAAGGCTCCAGATTTCAGCCTCCTCATCTCGATCACCAACCGCACAATCAGGACCGCCTGCACAAGGAAAGGGGCAAGACGCTACCATCTGGAGGCAACTCAGACCAGCTCGGCAGGCAAATGAAACTGCACCCTCAGAGAAGAAGAAACCAGGCCCCAGCAAAGGAGCTCCTCTCTCTGCTGTGCCATTCCCTAACAAACTAAACACAAGCCGTCTACCGCTCTGCTCTGACAGCAGAGATCTCCGGAACAGAAGACACGGAGCCCACGGATCACAGCAATCCCCCTCTCCGTTCCCTTTGCTTCCTCCCGAAGCCTGCATGATCTCACGCTGAAGCACCGATCTCGGGGCTGCGCACGCAACGGGCGGATGCCGGCTGACTCGTTCGCACGTTTTTCTTACGCTGCCGGGCGCGCTTCTCTTAGCGTCCAATATTTTTGGGTTTGCCTTTAAAAACTGCATGCGTAATGGAGAGGCTGGCAATATTTTTCATGCAGAGGAGAGGAAAATGTAAAGCTGCCATTCCCAACACGAAGTGGAAAGGTTCATGGAAGAAAACAGCGTACAGCATCTTTCACACCTAAGAAAATTCTGACAAGTTGGAATCTATAACGGCGCAACCTGGATTTCCCCCCCCGCCAGGGACCAAGGATGCTGCTGATCTGCTCCAGGTGTGGGTTCTGTGTGCCAAGAGACAGATTTGTTCAGTGCGAGCTGAGCGTGCATCTGCCTGCTCCTCTCGCTGCAGGTTGCGGGACTGATGTTATGATGGGCAGGCTTCGAGCGTTCCTTTAAACACGAGGGTCAGACGGTTCTGATCAAACCAACGTAAATCTAAAAAGCAAACAAACGCACTCCACAAGCCAGGCTTCACCGTGAAAGGCCAGGGGGTCTTTTCTCTTTGTCTGCCACTGCCCTTATTGTCCTTAAAATAATGGTTCTGGGAAGGAGATTTCAATAAATGCTGCAAAAAAGCTGTGGCCAGCCTAGGGAGCACGTTAACCAGGGGGAAGGGTAACCTGCCCTGGATGTTGTAACGAATGAAATGGTTTAATAACATCAGTTAGGAGAGCTCACTTATGGAAACTTTCAGAAGGTTCAGCACTGTCCTTTACTCACTTGGGAATTTCTGACAGCTGTTAAGACACTTTCCTGCTACCCAGTTAGGGCAGAGGAATGGTACAAGCCCAATAATCAATTTCAGAACTTGTCAGAAAATTAGAGAAAATGATCATGACTTTTCTTTTCCAGAAAAAGGTATTGTATCTGACGTCTAAAATACCTCCTGAGGAGCGGTACGAAGGAAATACTCGCACACGGCCGAAGGCTGAAACGTGGGTAAGAGCAAACCCCCAGCGGGGCACAGTGGTGATGGAAATGCTTCTCAAGGCAGTCACAGACAACTAGGAAGGTCTGTTGCAGGTTTGATTTTTGGCTTGGTTAAAGGTGATATATAAGATTATCAGATGTACTGCAGAGAGATAAAGCAGTACAGAGCAGAGACGAGATCTGGGCTGTTTAATGAAACACCTCCTGTGAAAAATCCAGCTACGTAAAACGGCCAAATCCTGCAAACCTCCACAGGCCCAAGCAGAGGGTCTGACCAGCAAACCGTGGTTTGCATTTACTGACGTATTCATCGAAGTACAAACCTCTTCCCACCTTTGGATTAAACTGGCAAGCAGAGGGACATACTACACAAAGACCTGGGCAAAACAGGGGCCACCCCAACCCAGGACGAGATCTTCCGCCACGCAATCTGCATTTCTGGGGTCTGCTCGGCTTCAAGGTTTTTTGCAGTGTATCAACAGCTAAACAGGCAGTTTACACAGGCTCCCAAGCTCAATTTGTGGCTGCGGTATCAGCCGCTTCTTGCAAAATTTGACAGCTCACCCTAATTTCTGCCTATGAAGTAGATCTAAAGAATAGTTTCAGATGCACTGGGGGAGCAAGACGAGCACACAGAAGTGAAAGTAGTTCTGTAAAGTCCTTCATCTGCAGATGGCGAAGCAAATATTCAACACGTTCAAAAGTTTCCAGTGTTCAGAAAGCTTTTTTCCATTATAACTGGCAAATTTCCACATCCGAAGGGTACACTGCCCCATTCCTTGAACTAACCTGTTACTCGCAAAGCCTGAGGCAGTGCTCACACCCAAGTTCTGTGTACTGTGGGCACCAGGAAAAATGCAGGCTATTTCTCTGCGAGGCAGGCCAACTCCGATAATGCTATAAGTTCCAAGAATGGTGAAGGTACAGGGCCTGAGCAACGGCCAATACGTTATTTCACTGAGCAGACAGCTAACAGAATCGCAGCAAGGCAGGAAACCCTACCAAAGATCTCCCCATGACCTTGACCTCCCACACAGATCCTCATCATCCTGACTAAAGTTCATGGGGCTGGAAGATGGGAGCAGCTCCCGTGCTTGTCCAGTGGGACAAGGCTTGAGCCAAACGATCGTGGATGTAAGCTGGTGATACCGTCCGTGTCGTAAACTCCACCACTTTTCTAACACCTCAGCTTAAGAACAGCCAGCTGTTCCCGGTGCGGCCAAGACGGTGAATCGCGCTCACACTGCAAGGCAAACAGGGGCATTCTGAAGAAAGAATGAAGAGATCTGAACTCGAGATACGTGTTTTAAGAGGTTGGGCCAAGTGGCATATGCCTGTCCGGTAATTCCTTCTGCCTTCATCTTCTTAACTGTGTAATAGCGTGTGACTAATATCAGTCCTCCCACTTCTTCAGCCTAGTCATTTCAGCTGATATTTTAGAGTGTACCACACTGTGTGCTGACATGCCTCCACCCTCTGCTAGCTTTCCTGTTCTAGAGAGAGACAGAGAGAGAATGACTCACGCATCTCTCCTACCATTCAAGCCTTTTAAGCAAATTCAAAAGGAAAGTTTTAAAGGTATTCTCTTGATTTGGGAATGCCTGGGTGGGGTTTTCTTTTTCTGTGTGCGCTTGTTTTGTCAAATTATATGTAATTTTCCAACCTCTATGATGCTGAGGCATTTTAATACTTCATGAACCATTCCAACGTTGTCAAACAGCAATTTGAAAATGCCAGCGGTACCCACTGGTATAGGCGTTCGTGGATGCCTATAGGAAAGGAAACGGAAAGGAAGAAGGATGGGAGAGTTAGGTTGCAAAATGCCATGTCTGGCTTATATTCTGTTTGACAACTGTAATTAAAAGCCGAGGTGGTGGAAAGAATAAAGTGAGAAACCTGAAAGCAAATGCGTTTTAGACCTGATACCAATGCTAACTGACTCCGGAACGTTCTGAAGAAAAGGAGTGTTGTTTAACTTCCAGCATATTTATGTCAGATTTAAATGCAAAGTATTTTATCACCCACTCTGGGCACCCTCAAGAGATAGCCATGTGATGATTACAAAACCAAAGGCAGAACAGCAGTCAACCCTGACTGCAAAATGAGCAAAGAAATAATAAAACCATCGGGAAACACAGACTTGAAAGTGCATCTCTAAGTTTCACAAAACTTGAGCTATTTTGAAGGAGCAGGCTTCATTCCAGGAGCAGATGAAAATCCTCATCAGGAAACTGCTCGTCTGCAGGACAGGAATGTGTCCTGCTTGCAGCTTCACCCAAACACAGTTGATTACAACAGCAATGGGATCACACCAACCAGAGCAGCAGCGCTACAAGGCAGATCCTCATCCCTTACCACAGGTCAAGCTGACCCCCATCGGGGAGCTTGCATCATGCAGGCAGTGGATGTCCTATGGTCCTGTGGCCGTAAGGAAACGAGCTGACACTTGGCTGCTTTATCACGTAGAAGTATCACGCTCATAAAACAATCGGGTTTTCTTTTTTTTTTTTTTTTTTTTTTAGCTCGTGTTATGAATTCTTAAATGGAGCAGAAAACAGCCCTTAAAAGCAGCTACTTAGAATAAAGAAGGCTGAGAGAAAACGCTGTTTGAAAGAACTGTTATTTTGTTTTTAACCTAGATCCCCAGAGAACTGGGAGAGGAGAAAGAAAGTCATTAAGAAGATCACCAAGAAAACAACTCAGCTCTGTGACGTGCTGTTTTCTCACTGACTTCTTTATTCCAGGTCGAATCTTGACCTCAGACACGACCTAAAGAAAAGCACAATCCACTGATAAAGGCAGCGTGCTCAGTGGCACCTCACATTGTTCCCAGGAGGAGTTACCTTCAGAAACCCAGATGTTGTCTTCCCCTCCCAGCAACACGCTGCTATGGATTAAGGTTTGCTTTTCTGGAACGTGAACATCTGTGGAAGACCCAGAAGGATGAGGAGGTGGGGGCGTAAGGGACTGACGCTGGACAGCTTGCTTACAAGGTTGGACATCCCCACACTTGGTTAAGGCGACCAACTGAGGTACGTCCTGCTGCAGGGGACACGTCTGATCTTCAAGTCCCTGGGCAGCCTCGGTTTTAGGGGAAAATACAAGTGGCCGGAGAACTGCTGAGCTCTCCCTTGCTCGAGATGTAAAAACCCACTGGGTTTCCAACACCGCAAAGGTCGATTCTGACAGCATCCCTCGGTCAACCTCACCTCGCTGATTCGCTTCCTCCTCTTGCGCAGAGCAAGCCCCGTGAGCTGCCCTGGGGAGGAGGCACAGGCCAAAGCACTGCCCCGGGCTGGCCTCCTTGGGGCAAGGCCTGTCCGTGGGGAAGGCACGAGCAGCCACCGGGCTGACGGCCCTCGCGTAGCTCAACCGGCCGCGCGCACAGCACGTGCTTCCGATGGGGCATCTCTGCTTCGCGGCGAGCTCCTCTCCGACCCCAGCACCAAGGGGTGGGGTCGAAGAGAACCCCTTCTCCTAGGGAAAGGCCTTGTCACCTGTCCGGCCACCTGCCTTCCACGTGCCTCGGAGCACGGTGGCCACCTCTCCTCCGCCCTCACGCCCCTCGGACCAGGCAACGCTGCTTTGGGACAGCGTGCCAAGCGCGGCGCTGGTGGTGTCGCTCCTCCCAGTCAAGGGACAGGGCAGAGGCCGCCGTGCCCGGCCGACGCCTCCGAGGAGCAGCTACACGTGCGGAACCTGCCCCCCTCGCCTCGGCCGCCGAGCCTTCGTGCGCTCCGGGGCGCGGCGGAACCCTCGCTGCGGTCCTGCCAAGGGCCGGGCTGCAGGAGCAGCGCAGCCGGGAGCGTCGGAGCCGCCCCTTCCAGGGGCCCCGCGCCGGGGCTCGGCCTGCCCCGACGGCGCGGGGGGGACGGCCCCTTTAAGAGGCTCGGCGGCTCCCCCTGGCGGCCCCGCCCGACGGTGCTGGCGGGAGCCGCGGCCGCGCCGGCCCCCGGGGCGCGGGCGGCGCCGCCGCCGCGGCCGCAGACGGGCGGAGGGAGCGCCGCGGGGCGACGGCCCTGCGGGAAGCGCTGCGCCTCCCGCGGCGCCGGGCCCTGAGCAGCCGCCGCCGCCCGTCCCGCTCGCAGCGGCGGGGCTCCGCGCGGCGGAAGCGGCGATGCTCGGGGGGTTGCTCCAGCCCGCGGCCCTGCCCGCATTAACCCGCCGAGGGCAGAGGGGCGCGGGGCAGCTCAGCCGTGAGACGCTCGGGCATCCCCGTCCCGGCCGTGGGGAGCGGGGCGAGGGCTCCTCCCAGACCGCGTTGTGAAGAACACACTTCCCCACCACCTCTTCGCGAGTTAAAAATCGGGTGAACCCTTCCCGTTCACCGCCCCCCGCCCGTGATGGGGTACGCTTTGGCTCCCCACGGCCGGGGTTCGGCCGTTCCACGCGCACGTCCTGGCAGTTCGCATCACGAGCCTGCGAGCAGCGTCCGCAGAGCCCCGGAGGAGCAGCCTCCCCCGGCGGGGCTCAGCCGACATATGTCCGTGACTCACCCAGGCGCTTGCCAAATCATTAGACCATGAATACCTCTCGGAAAAAAAAACCTGCAGCCCAAGAGCAGATCCTAAAGAATAAAGAAGGGCCACGGAAAAACAAACCTCAACCCTCCCAGCCGGCCACCCCCTCCCTCACAGGCCAAAACGCTGCCCCCCAGTTCAACCAGTTCATCGCTTAGAGATGGCGAGTTGGACGGGCGAGTCTAGCGTGATGGTTTGTCTCTCAGCTCGGAGAGGGACGATGGGAGTCAGTATGACAGCTGCGAGGCTCCCCAAGGATTCCAGACCCAAAGTGCACAGAGCAGCGACAGACACGGCGATGCTCTGAATATCAATGAAGCTCTGCCCGGGAATAGTGCTGAGGCAATACAAATCGCACATGTTCAGCTGGAAGGTTATCACTGTCATTATAGTTATTAATTATTGTTATTATTACTTCTATTATTAAGACATAAAAGAAGCCAAAAGCTGCTCTTGGTCTCGTGGAAAACAGATGGGTTCCCAGCTCTGACCCACACGCTGCCCTTCGTTTCGTGCCGCTACATCGACGCAAGTGGAGCTGCAGAGGGTTAAGAAGATCCAGCACCATAAAAAGCTACAAAGCTTTCCGCTAGTTAGAAAAGGAATAGTATTTGGTCTGAGGTCAGGGAAGAAACTGAGTCATCTGGACCTGAATTTCCTGCGTCTTGTACAGAGCACTGCAAGTGGAAACTACTGCCTTCTCTTCTCAGGGTGCTGTTCTGCCCCGCAGATCCGTCAGGGATCAGGCAGGATGCAGGGCAAGAGCACCAGAACCACGGTGCAAGAATGAGAGCGCAGGCAGTTCTCCTGGTGCGCGCTCAGGGCGACAGCGCAAACCTGCTGAGCTGGCAGCTGCAGGCCCTGGCCTCGGGCTGCCCCAGGCTCAAGTTCACTAGTTCAGGACAGTACCACGCAGGTCCCTGTCACCTGGTTTCCTGGATGGGTGGCAATAAAACTGAACATCCTTTTTCTGCCACTTGCAAAAACGGGTGATCTCGTGTGAAAGCCAATTTAGATTCTTCGTTTATTCTACCTTCCCCGGCTTTCTTGGGAAGTCCTGGGCAGTTGGCTCAAGTATCTGTAAAGTTGAAGTCAAATTCAGCATTTGGGGGAAAATAAAAAAAGGAGGAGGGAGAGAAAAAAGCCCCTAAGCAAAATGGCTTTTCTGCTCGTATCTAAAACTATTCCTTTTGCCATTGGAGAGAAGGGACGTCACTGCACTATAGCAGAACCTGCTTACATAGCACATTTATTCCTGAAAAATAGATTTACAAGGGAAACTAAGCTCAGTGGCAACACCATCAATTCAGTCCGAAGCAGCGCAATTGTTTGGCTAAAACTATGGCAACTGTACAGATACTAACATGCAATCCTGCTTTATTAAATCAAACCTCTAGTGAATCTGTTATCACCATAGTAACACTGTAGTTATTACATGGAAACATGTTGAACTACAGTTTGATATTAGCATCTGGTTAGCATCTGCAGTTTCTTATTCACATTACTAAAATTATAATCCAGGCAGAGAAAAACTTCAGTAAAACCAGAGCTTTAAGGCCAAATCCTGGTCTCAGGTGCATTATATTTAACATACAGACCCATGATACGTACCCTATATCTGGATTTATAATTAGGGCCTCGGTGTGGTATTTAGAGGTTAGTTTACGTATCTCCTAGGATGCAAAAGCACACACACTGTGCTCTTCGTAATAATATCCGTGCAAAAAAAATATTGCAAAACCATATGATAATTGCACCTGACCTTCTCACGAGCGCTCTCCACAGCAACCCGGGTTTGCGGGGACTGCTTCCAACATTTCAAAGCTCCAAGCAGTTTCAGCTTGTTTTATTCTTCTTTATTTTAAGCCACCTGCCACAACATTTTTCCTGTCTTCTTCCTCCCACATAAAGTGCAGCACTTTGTATTCAGGCCAGCGCCGTTTTGTGAACAGAGTTAGGGATTTTGCCATCTCAGGAAAGTGATGGGTTTAAAGGCCAAAGAAATCTACACACAGTCAGGATGAGAAGCAGCTGAGTTATAGCATTAGAAAGAGATATTCCTGGGTTAAAAGAGATAGGGGAAGAAAGAAAAAATAATGGCTTTCCTTGGGGCTAATAATAGATTGTGATACGCTTTTCCCCTCCCCACAAGTTTTTTAAGAACACAGTTACATTTCCTTTGCCACTGACATCCACGTACGTAAACTCCCAGTAACCAAGTTTCTAGATTTATAGATAGAAGATGGAAACTAGGAAATATCCTTCCAGTTGTTAAAACACAGTTTCTTTTGTGCAGGATGCGGCATATGGAAGACATAAGATGGAATGCAGTGCTGCACACTACTCAAAATATGCCTATCCTGGGCAAGGCTTGCTGTGCTTTGTCATGCCAAGCACGAAGATAAGGAACAGTGTCAAGTACACTACACGTTTAAGAAAGTCAGTAAATTGAAACGCTTATTTTCTCAATGTGTCTTTAACCAAGAGAATAAAGTATCTGAAATCAGAAGTAATCACACGAGAGAAGCCTGCAATGTCAAATGAGTTACATCAATTACAGGGAAGCGTTGTGTAATTTTCACCCAAGGGTTAGACCGCCTGGCCGCATTCTCCACACGTCGTCTTCCTTCCCGTTCCCATACCCGGGTGTTGCACCGCGCGGGAGGCGGCACAACCCAGACACCAGAGCGGCAGAAGAGAAGGCAGTTCCGAGCAACAATTTGCTGCTCAAACCCCGCCGTATAAAACCAGCTGTCGCTTCACTTCCATGGCCTGGACTTACTAACGACTGAAGCTAAACACGAATCAGCCATCAGTTCCTGCCTGATGCCAGCCCCGCAGGCTGCTTTTAAGGAACACAGCCTGTTTGAGGCAGGGGGAAAGAACAGGCTGGATATCACAAGATGTGCTGTGCCATTTTCTTTTCTCCCCAGTAAAGATCTCGCAAGCAATGTGGTGTAAGAGCTGGGCCTTACATCGAGGTAAAAGGTACGTCCAATGCTTTCTCTCAAAAACTTTCCAGAGACCATGGATCACAAACAACTGGCATAGGTGGCATTTCATTCCTGTGCCGCCACAGAAGCCTGTTACGTTACAGCTTTACAGCCTGTGACGTGGCAGGGGCAGCATACAGGACCCACAACACCAAGTTATTGTCATGTGGGTCACAAACCCATTCTGTAGAATGCATGTGGGCGAGATGCATAAATGGAGCTAAACTGACCACATGTTCTAACTTGCTACTGCCCTTGAAGGCATGCAACATACACGCAGAATAAATGGATTAAAAATAAGCACCATCTTAATATTCCAATTTTCAAGCAACCCAGAACGTTTTGATTGCACCTATCCTCCACTTTCATAATGAGTACGTGGCACAGGAGTACGTGCAGGGCTTTGCAAAGTGTTTCAGTAGCTAAACCTGTGGATAGCACTTAGATTTTCCAGAGCACCTACCTGCCACCAAAGTCAGTGGACACAAAGATACCTCAGCAGGTCTCAAAAAACCTTGCCAGCTGTAGCCACTTCTCTAAGAGACTGAAACCTAGTTAACCCAGTCCTGTGCATTTGCCAAGTAGGAATATATTTAAACAAGTTTTTTAATGCTTTGATGATTATATCTGCCTGAGGTTTGCTCAGTCACTTCTTGATTATTGGTAGGGTTTGTGGTTTCAATTGCAACAGGAGAGAGACTGCTGTCAGAACTCACCCCACCTTCAGCATTCAGAAAGTTCAGTTTTCCCTCTTTTGTTTCCTACCATGGAAGGTTTGATGGAGCTTATGGGTGACAAAAGGACAGCTTGCTTGAATCCATGAAGCTTTCTGATCTTTCCAGAGGGCATCCACGTACAGAAACCAGCCTACAGCACACGTGCACGGCCCAAACAAGGTGCTGTGGCTACAGCAGCTACAGAGCGCTCAAAGGGGTTTTCTCAGTTCAGAGACCGCAAATCCACAGAGCATCTTCAAGGGCACTTAGTCCTGTTCCCTTTCTAACCCAGGTTTAGCAGCCCCACTCAGTAATTACTGCCACTGAAGTCGTTACTCTTCCCAGCTACTTAAGTGAAAGTGAGCAAGCCTTTGTGTAAACCGTACGTGGGGAGTCTACACTGCTCAACTACGATAGCAGGTGGAGAGATGCTGGCCCTGTTTTGAGATAAGACTAGCATTTTACACACACTTTCTGCAGTGTGCAATGAAGAGCCCTACTGCGGCTCAAACTAACACCACAAATGTCCAGTGCAGTAACTAGATGCGAGCACAGAGCAGCATTCCTTGCAACCTGCAAGTCTGAAACAGTGCATTTTCGTAAAAAAAGCACCAGTACATAACTAGAAAGATGGTGTAACAAACACCACCACTAAGGGCAGACAAACAGAAGTAACAACCACTGGGAACGGGATTAAAACCTGCAGCTCTGTCGGTGCTCTCAGTCACACATCAAGTTTACAGACACAGAACCGGTATTTAAGGAGAAAAGTAACTCCCTCCCACCTCCCCATAGAGCAACAGGCTGAAGCCACGATCCTTCTCTTCATCGTGGAAGGCTGAGAAGCAGCTTTGACAAACACAGCAGAGCTACACCAGTGAAAAAGCCAGAAAGTTCAGACCCCACGCTTTACTTCCGAGCTCTCAGCAACTCCAGCTCAGCTCACCTAATGCACACAAACCCTCTGCCAGGCAAACACATCACTTCAGACTTACTATGAGGTGAACCAGGTGAGGTCTGTAACCCACAAGGACTGATCCTGCCTGGCCCATCTCATGGTAAAACTCAAGTGTTGTGTATTCCCTGGGCTTCTCTTCAGCACAGCTCACACACACTGGTCACTCTGAGGTTACTTATTGCTTTCCCCTCACCCTCTCCTTTTCCCTCCTCCCCCTCCCCCCCATAAGGACCCACACTGAGCAGCCACACCCCTAGAAGTAAATAAGATGCCTGGTACATACCCCTGCGTAAATAAAAAGCAACTCCATACCCAGACTGAGCTGTTGCTGCTCCTCGTCTCTCCCTGATCTTTGGTGCTCCCTTCTCCACTACCCAGCTCACCTTCCAGGAGAAACCGCTGCTTCCAAATGGCAATTTCAGAAGCACCTGTGAGAGCACTTAATTGGAACTAATTATCTGTTGGCTGTCTGGGACCTGAGGAGTCACAGCAATTACTTCAGTCAAGAAACAACCTGGGGGAGGGCGTTGCTTCTCATCAGAAAAATGAACTCAGCTGCTCCCTCAAGGGAAGTTCTTAAAGAGATGGAACCTGTCAACTGCCAGTTGGATACACGTCAGTGAAACCACTGCCCCCCATGATTTATTCTTACCATCCCCTCTCTAACAGTGATGCTCACCAAACCCAGTCTTCCTGTTCCGGCCTAGATAGGACCGCTGAACTGTCACCAGCGCAGCCGCGGCAGGGAGCAAAGGGAGCGAGAAGGTAAAGCAACCTGGGATAATTTGGGGCATGGTGTAATTGGGAGTTCTTTATCTACATGGAGCAAAAAAGGCAAGGCAGAGGTGAGAGGTTAAAGGAAGAAGGAAGCTTACTAGAAAAGGAAGAAATAGTTGTGAGCCCAAAGCAGAAAGAATTCAATGGAAACTGCAGAAAATTCTCTGGTGATTTATAACTGTACAGTTCTATGAAATAACAATAAGTGAAATTAAGTCCTCTTCCAACACTACAGGCCGTTTCCTTTGAGATGGAGAGGAAGCCCTTAAGAACTGTGAGAAGGAGCACAAGCCACAGAGCAGTATTACTGGTTTGGCCGAGAGAGAGCAACATCAACTTCGCCAGCTGTTCACCTGGGTAGCACAGGTGCACTGTAACCGAGCCTCCCAGGAGATCTGCCTAAGGCCAGACTGTTGCTGTATAAAAAGGAGAGAAAAGAAGTATGTTTAGGTAAAAGCAAAGGTAAATTTGGCTGGACTGCTGCCTAATGGGAGAAAGAAGGAATACTACAACCTTTCAAAAGCAACTCTCCAGAGGCTGGCTTCCCTCAGACTTCCCTGCAGCGCACATGCCTCGGAAGAGGCAAGCCAGGTTTCTATTTTCAACTCTGTTGAAGTGCAAATAAATAAATAATAAAAAAAAGATAGTCCTCCTGGAAGCATCATAACTAGTTCAGGATAAAGCAAAGCAGTTTACAGAGTACACGGGTTTTGTAGCCACAGCAGAGGCTGTAAGTGGATGATGTCAAGAAGCATTAACGCTGCCTTCACAGTTAGCAACTACGTTCTTAAACCAGTTTAGCTCTGACTTCAGTGTCTGCAGAATCAAGCAGAAAAGGACCAGAGGAGGAGACGATGACGGTATTCAGTGATGGAAAATGCCAGTGAAAGGAATGGAACTGAATCCATTTTTAGGGCAGGAGTTGTTTTGCTGGAGGTTGCCTGTGTCAGTGTTGATTATGGCTGGATGACAATGGGCAAGATTCTCTTCAGATCCAAAATATTAGCCAGATTAAGTTTTCTCAGACATCAGGATCTCCTTGATGCCAAACTCGATAGCAATGATGGGCAGTTCACGCGGTCTGGCTCCCAGCACACTACCTAAAGGAATCGGAGGCACTAGGTTTTCCTCTTTCCTTCAAGACTGGACAAAGCAGTTCTCTACCTGCTGACCGTTAATGAGGTCCAAGAGCCCCCAGGGGTTCCCTTAGCTAATGAGAGCTGAGGACTTGGACTTTGTCGGTAGCTCTGAGAATGCTGCTGGATAAGACCCTGCATGCTCCAAGTGGAAAAGCACAGGCGTGTTTCATGGTAGGCTGCACCAGCGCCATTCTTTATCATGCCTTCTGTCTATTGGGTAACCTCCGTTAAGCTCAACAAGAACTTTTGATAAAATCCACAGAGAGTGATGAGGAAGAGGAGAAAAGGCCAATTTTAACAGCTTATATATGGCTTTCTATAAAATCCATGGCTTTCCTTTCTGCATAATTTACACAAAGACCTTGAAGATGATAAATTAGGGGAAAGGGAATCGAAGATTATTTGCATAAAATGGGAACAGAAAAAACCAGAATTGTACAGAATACGTTATATTCCACTCCAAGGCAATTCACAGACCTGTTCCTATGTTCTTGGGAAGGAAGCCAAAGGCGGCTGGAAGTACACCGAAAGCTTTAACCAACTGATCTTACTGGGAGGTTACACTGGTACCTTTTATCCTCCTGGTGTCCAGATGTTTCAGAACATCCAGAAGTGAAACACTTGCAGGTTTGTAGGAAGTAAAGTGGAGGATCACTCCCTTCCTCCCCTTCCAGCCTGCTGTCAGGCCCTGTAGCTAGTCCTCAGTACAGGTGTGTGAGCTCTCTGCGATGCCGTGGACAGCCTGCGCAGCCTTCAGAGCCTCGACCTTCCATAAGCCGTGCAGAGGCGGATGGAGGTACCAGCTCAAAAGGAGCATCCTGGGGAAGAAAATGTGCGTTGCTGCAATGGCTGCAACGATGTGTGGGGTGGCACTCCCGAAAGAGGAGAGTTTGTCCAAGGAGTGTGGTGCTGCTGGACCACAACACTGTGGTTTTCAGAGAGGAGGTGAGGAGAGCATGTTGACAATCTGCACCTTTAATCCCTGGCCTGCAGAGACGTTGGAAATGGCTGGACTCCAGCGATGGCTGGTGTCGTGCTTTTACAGATTCGGACCTAGTGCTTTACAGGCACAGCGTGATGGCTCCCGCTTTGCCCTCAGACGTCTCACTGCAGGGGACCCCAAGGGCTAGATGCAGACCCCAGTCTATAAGGTGTTACAAACCACTCCAGGACATCGTTCTAGCCCCAACTGCTACGAGGTTAGCATTACTCTGCCTGTTAACTACAGTCTGATGTGCCTTCTTGAGACAGATTTCAATGAAGAAAAATCCTCTGACAGCCCCCGCCCCCTTCCACCATAAAAACTGGAGCATGCCTCTTTAAAACCAGCCTATTTAGGCCACAGATGCTAAATGAATTCAGCAGACAGACGGAGTAATGGAATGTCAGTGTTCCAGTCTGCTGCCTTGAAGCAATAGGGGTTTTTTTATTATTAATTTCTCCTCTCATTTTCCAATGCTGCCTCTGGGCTCCATGCTTTAGATGCAGTATTCTTGTCAGTCTCCCTAACCCAATTTGGAAATAATTAAATTTTAAAATATTAAAGGGATTATAAATACTTCTCCCCTACTTCCCCCGCCCCATTCCCTTTTATGCTGTCCCTCTAAAACTGCTGAATTTCGCTTCAGGACTTAAAATGTGTTACTGCAGAATCTGATTTGTTGCTGCAGTTTCCTTTGCAAAGGCTGGAGAATATCTGAAGGGAAAAAAGCCCAGAGTTAATTCCAGTAAAAGGTGCCCGGGAGCTTTCTGCCATTCTGACATCTTGGAACCTGATCTCACTCCCATTGAAATCAATGCTAAGGCTCTCAAGTTCTTAGAACAGAAAGATTTTTGAGGCGTGAGTCCTCATAATGACACCAACAAGGATGTAGTTTATCGCAGAATCACTGAGGTTGAGATTATCTAGTCCAACCACGCTGCTCAAGCAGGGTCAGTGTGCTGGTTTTAGTCGGGATAGAGTTTATCTTCCTCCATGGCAGTCAGCTAGAGTGGTTTGCAGAATGTACTGCTGACCGAGGTTACTCCTCCCTGGGTGCAGGGCTTTGCATTTCCTTCTGCTGAGCTTCATGAGGTTCTTTGCCCAGTTCTCCAGCCTGCCGAGGTCCCCCCGACTGGCATCACAACCCTCTGGTGTGCCAGTGATCGTCCACAAAGTTACTGAGGGTGCAGTCTGCCCATCCTCCAGGTTATTAACGAAGATGCTGAATGCTGTTGGCCTCAGGTGTTTTCTTCTTTTTAGATGTTCCACCAACAGACTGTAAAGGTATGTATTTACAAGTCCTGAAATGGAAGCTGAATTATCCTGAAAATGTGCCCCCGGCTCTGACTATTGGGATCTTTTAAAAGACAGCTCTCCAGGTTTAGAAAGGCAAAGTCACAATGTCAGCCTCACAATAGATGAAGGCTTTCCTAACTCTCCGGCTCGCCCTTTGGTGGGTCCACCAGGCTGCTATTATTTTAAAGCTACATCTGGAATAGAGCCTATAAAAGAAAAGATGAGACCATTACCAAGTCATCTATGCCATCTTTGTCCCACATTTCCATCTTGAAAGCATTCTGTTTAGCTTCAGATCTTTCTGGGTCACCAGTGCTTTGTTTCAACAACTGTACTCCAGACCTCACCGGGACTCAGCCCGTCGTTTTTGTTTATGGCTTCTATTTCCTGTACGTTCTTCCACTGATTGCACATCCCAGTTCGCGCCTCGTCTCGGATGGAAAATAAAAAGGGGGAGAAACAAAGGGAATCCAGTGCATCACGCATATCATGTGCAACACATAAGCTGAGGTTAACTGGAGCATTGACAGGGGCTGTCTAGGAACTAGACTTGCTTTTGCCTGGAAAGGAGTCAGTAGCATCCAATCTAACGCAGGTTCGTCTGATGATGTGGATGCAAAGTCCTGACACCTTTGAGAAAAAAGAACCCCAAACCAACAAGGTCACTGGACAGCTCCAAAGACTCTGGGGACATATGAAAGAGGGCAGATTTGTGGTTTTTCATATCCAGAAAATGAAGTCGTAGAACGTGGAAATAGTTTTATATTGAAGATGGGCAGGGCTTTGTGACCTGGGGGGGTGGAGACAAGACACCAGGCGAGATGTCACTGAGAACTGATGCGTACAAAGCTGTGTACACGGTAATTCATCTGAACCTGAGTTACAGTGAATTACAGCCTGTAGGTTATTCTGGAGCAAAACCTATTTGACCTTTTTTCTCCATTTCACCATGTTGAGGGAAGCACTCTAGTTTGGGCACCAGAACTCAGAAGAATATAGTTCTGTTCCTCATTCAAGCAAAATCACTAGGTACTATTGGGCATGTAACATTATGCTTCCCACTTCCACAAGAGCCCGACACTGGTATCTACCCTGTAATAACTGGAAATGTTGTCTCTCCAGCATTTCTGAAGATGACACTTCTGTAAGTCTGTTTACCTTCCATAAAATAACTGTTGCTTTGTGGGGGGATGCAAAGATACATAGATTACCTGAATTCTCATAGAATCAGTGACTGTGTGTGAGTCACCCGTTATACTGAATATTTAGGTCAGAGCAAAGTATGAAAACAGACAACATAGTAAGTAAAATTAAGGGCATTCTATCAATTTCTCCGTGACATGTTTTTCTTGGGGGCACTTCTAATTAGTACCTCTTCCTCCATTGTTTATTGCTTTTTGAGAATCAGTACAGTTGGATGTTAAGAAAACAGGTTTTTTAATCAGTGTCAATCCTCTGTGTTTTTCAGAATAATTTTATGACATGACTTGGGAGAGAAAGGAGCCTGATTTAAACTGGAAGTGAAGAGAGCAGCAGTGGCAGCATCAAAAGGGCAGGAAGACTACGCTGACATTACTGTAGGATTATGCAGTTGTAAAAGCATGAGCTAGTCTGTCTTGAAAACAAGGAACTCCGAGCTCAGAGTCCCTAGCTGGGCGTGTGACACATACCCGTTTTTTCTGCATCAGGCAAAGAAGGGCTCCATAATACAGTGAGCTATACTTGGGCTGAAGAAAAAAGCTTTTAAAAGATAGCAAGTGATGCCATACGTTTTCATTATGGAGCCTGCTATGCAGAGATCTGGGTAGTCAGCTCCCACCAACCATCTGGAGAGAGAAGTCACTCAAATGTAAGTGCTGAACCTGCTGTGGTAGACAATCGGTGCCAGTGAACCACTCACTACTCTCCCCCTGTCTGTTTTCCTGCCTTTCGCTGCAATAGAGCCTTAAAATAAAATAATCTGGCTACCACTTTCCAAACACCCGCTTCCCGACACCCCAGCTCCCATCTGCAGAGTGCACTTCATTCATTGGACAAAGCAGGCCACTTCCACAGCAAAAGCTATCCTGAAGGTCGGACCAAAAGGAGACGGCATGGGAAGGAAACAACAGGGGGAAAAATTGCCTCTTCTTTGCCGAGGTCCTCATGGCCCCGTGCTAAACCCGAATTTCTGGTTTATGTCTGCCTGATTCCTCCCCACTGTTAATGCCTCTTTTGACTGCTGTTAAAAGCTTCCTGGGGCTGAGATCTTGGGAACACAGCAAGCTCGCTGGCTTCGCCTTATGAAAAGTGACTTTAAGTGCCAGGGAGGGTTTAGCAGCTTTGAAATAAAAGGAACTTTCAACCATGTTGCCATAAATTGCTTTGTTGCCTGTAGTCAGCAAGAATCAGTTTGAAGACTTCTGGAGCCTGAGGGTATCAACTGCTTTGTTTTTTCCCCTCTATCAAATCTATCCTCCAGTGACTTGTGTTACACTGCAGGCTGCTCTGGGATGCTCAGCAGATGCTAAATGGGGCACAGGAGACGTATCAAGCCCCTTGGCATGTATATATTTTTAAATCAAATAGGCAGACATGGGCAGAAGAGTCTGTGATGGTGAATCAAATGTTCCCAGCTTGCTCTGTTGTGTACAGTCACCCTGCCTCCCTGTAGGACTAGACAGCAGCGGAGTAACTAACGTCTAAATAGCTTGGGATCGAGTGCTATAAGCCTTACTCATGTAAGTACCACTTCCAGTGGGCTCGCTCGGACAGTGTGTATTATAGCAGGTCATTTCATGGATGAAGACCTATGAAGAATATTTGTAGGTGGGAGTAATCTAACGAGAACAGAATACAGATTATGTC
The DNA here is from genome assembly GCA_027574665.1 of Rhynochetos jubatus. Taxonomy (NCBI): domain Eukaryota; kingdom Metazoa; phylum Chordata; class Aves; order Eurypygiformes; family Rhynochetidae; genus Rhynochetos; species Rhynochetos jubatus. The sequence continues at coordinate 4,184,303 of CM050669.1, forward strand.
GATTACCAAAACAATTTGGTGCACATCAGCTGTGAAGAAAAACCACGTGGGCTCTGGAGTGCTGTTTCCACAACAGCAGCTTTTAAGCAGAAGGAATACTGAGCAATTTAATAACATTGGGATGCCCCTGCTTTTTCTACTAATCAATAAGATGAAAACCTTACCAAATATAGGGGGCTACCGATGGCCTTTTCCCCTCTGATCTTGTCCACATGCATGAATTGCAGAGAATGAACCTAAATCAGATAGGAGTACTAGTAGCAGTCTTACCTAACTTCTTCTAACAAGCAAATAGGGAAAAAGACGAAGGAAGATGAGCTTCCTATCTAAAATGCTGAAAGAACACTTCTCTCCTATTTAACAAGGAGAAGGAGCAGGCAAATACGTTACAGATTGCGAGGTGGTCAGGCACTGCAGCGGTGAGGATCAGGAAAGCCACTGATGTGGGCTGGGAGTGTTACTGGGAGCATGTGCTGAAGAAATGGCAGGATAAGGTTACTGGAATCCAGCATTCTGTGCTCTGATGCCACCAAAGAAGATGTGCTTGCTGCAAAAAGTCTGAGAAATCCATTTTCACATATCAGAAATTTTCATATTTGCTTAATAGTTTTGGTTCTGGAGCTTCAAAGTCAATAGAGAACTACCAGTCTCACTGGTAGAAATAACAGCTGGTTCAGCTACATCTATGCAGCTGAACTCAGGGACAAGTCATCTGCCTAGAACCCTGCTAAAGTCAGGTCTGCTTCAGGACATAGCTACCCTAAAAGGCCACTTCTTACAAAATTCCCACTTGGAACAACTTCATGACTGTTGTTCCTTTTTCATGTCCATTACACCCGCACAGAAGGGCATCACCTTGCCTCGTGCGCTGGTGGTAAGTCACCGTCTGACAGCAGTAAGTAGACAGTCGGGGCTTGCTGCTGCTGCAGTGTCTGGCTGGCTCCACGGCTCGGAAGCATGTGCAACTCCTATTAATAAAACAGTGTGTACTGGTGGAACAATGCCAAATTGCTCTCATCTCTGTGTTTCCTAATTTCTCCTGTAGCCCTCGCCCTCCAAACAGGAACAAAGATCTCCCCTGTCTGGTTGCTGGCTGTGGAAAGGGGCTGTTAATTACTCAGCATGTCGCTTTGATGAAGGCAGCAGATTGGGAAGCAAACCAACCTCTTGCATGACCGCTAACCCAGCCCTTCCTCTTCCTCTTCCCCCCCAGCAGACGATGCTGAGCTCATGGGCCCAGGTGCGTACCCACAGGAAAGAGCTGCAGCCAGCGTCTCAGACAGCAGCCGTCGGGAGCTCTCTGTGGGACAGGGCTTGGTTTCTGCATTAAACAAGACGGAGACGACAGACATAGGTGCTCGTTTCCTGTAGAAACGTTGTACAGTAGCAGTTGTCCTCGGCCCCGTGAATGCAGGGCCAGGCGTCTGCCCAGGAAAAGGAGCTGCAGTGCAACAGTGGGATCCATCCTGCTGCCACGTACCCAGTTCTGAACATTGGACCTTTACTCCTTACAGCGTGGAAAGTTGAGGTGGAAAGAGAAACTCTGAAAAGCTTACAGGAAATGGGAGCGTGGGGATGTTCAGTGTTTAGGGAGGAATGAGCTGGGAAAATCCAGAAACTGCAAGTCATGGACAATTAAAACCTGATTTAGGCTTTCCTCATTGTTTGCTCAGGCAGGCTTCCCAGAGCAGTCAAGGCACATCTGCCTTAGTACAGAAGAAAGAATTCTACCTTTGACAAACATCACCTTTCTGCAGGGAATTTTCCTAGGGCAGAAAAGCATACTGTAAGCAATGATTCCTGAGAGGTGACTGTTCTGCAGAGAGAGAAACTGAGGCACCGAGGTGCCCTGACTTCCCCACGGCCCCACAAAAAGCTAGGTGTCCTAACATGTGTCTCTGCATGTTAGCTAGTAGTGAAACCTTTGCTGCATCGCTGTGAACACAAGAAGCTTCACTGGTGTTTGCATTTGATGGTGGAAACACAAATCCCATCTTCCAGGCACCGTGTGCTAATTCCTTAAGGAGGAAACGTTACAGAAACGGAGCAGAACAACCAAACAGGGTCCCTGCCATTGGTATAGAACCAGCTAAACAGTGTTCAACTTTAAATACGTGATCCTGGATTAGCACGGGTAAGTTTTGATAATCCTAACGGGAACAGGAGGGTGGTGCAGGTATCTGCGTGATCCCAGCGTGCTAAACCTCCATCGATCAAGCAAGCTATCCACAGAGGACAGCATGGCAGCAGACAAAGCCAATGTGGGCTGCTGCTCCCAGGCAAAACTTCATCAGCTGTAAACTTACCCTGCAGACTAAAGGAAAAGCCAGTTCAGAGCCTATTTACTAGATCATGGGAATAATAAGTGACATTAACTGTGTGGTTCTGGTTTAGATCTAACATATGAAACACTGCACAAGCATAAGGAAATTAAGTCCAGATATAAACAAGTGGGCCAAAAAATGCAGGGTCCTAAAATGTGTAAGTAGCTCTCTGCAATCAAACCAATTACAGAGTGATTATGAGATTCTGAGCATCTGATTCTGATAAGAATTGGATTTTGTGTTGATAACACACAGTGTGATAAAGGAAACAAGCACTTCTTGGTAGACTTCTCCAAACCGTAGAGGTTTTCCAGTGCTAATTACCTCACATAAAGCACATCTGGGTTAGGCTGAAGCCCCCAAGTGACTTACTAAAGGCTGTGAAAAGAACCAGTGGCAGTTCTGAACGGAGCCAAGACTGCTGGTTGCCTTGTCTTAGCAGAACACCACACAGTTTCCCCCACATTTGCCATCCTCAAAGGGTTGTGCACACTGTAGGGAGAGAGGAGGAAGGGTAGTAGTTTGTGGTAAGTGCTTACTAATCTTTTCTCAGGTACAGAATTAGGGCCCAGTGAGCTAAGTGGTCCTCAAGAGGTACGGACCTGAGAACTAGCACAATAGTCAAATCAGCGATTGCAGTTAATCTCCTTCTGCAGTGCCAACCTCGCACGGCTGTGTGCCTGCCACATGCAGTGGGCAGACACGATGATTCAATCATAGTAGCCTTCAGAGCCTTGGGATCCATCCACGGCGCTTAATGGGGGCTCTGTGAGCGAAAAGTGCACAGTACAGCCTGTGTTACAGCCTCATTTCCCCTCCTGAGTTGACAGAAGCATCGAGTGCACTTGTGCTCTGAGTTCTCTCCTATATAAATATCCCCAGGAAATAAATAAATGCCAGTGCACTTGTGCATTTCCCTCAGATATTCTTCTCCCCAGCTGCTGTGCTGACAGTACTTACTAGGAATCAGGCATTTCATTCTGGCTCGCTCTTCTGCTGGGGGAGATGGGAACAAGATGCTCCTGAGGCAGGGAAGGGGAGGGCAGCAATTCAGCGACCGGAATATTGGTCTGTTTGTTTATAGATGCACACACACACACACAGACATATGTAGAAAACTGGAGGCCAATTTGTTCTCACCCTGCAACTGAAGGGGATAGCTGAAGGCTGAAATCTTACTCAGGAGAAGTGCTGCGAGAGAGTAGAGTTTAGGTCTAGGGTTTTAATTATCATCCAGATGGGTGCTGAGACTAGATACCTGTTGTGAGGGGTAAAATAGAAGGGGATTGTCTTAGGGATTCAGTTTTCCAGCAATTCTGGCCACAGGCCATCTGGCTATGACTGCCCTGCGTCCCCACAGGACATTGCAGATGACAAATCAAGTGTCCCCAGGACAGGTGTCAGCCCACCGTGGCACAAAGGGGAACCGAGGGGTTCAGCACTTGAACAACTGTGATTAGGTACTAAGCTTGCAGGCTACTCTTCTCTCAAAAGCAAGCCAGGCTTGTAGCCATGTCCATCCCCCAACCACCCTGATCCCATGAAGCTGTGCTAGAGAAAAGAGACAAACAAAAAGGAGACTTCTAAAAGGAGGCTGAGAAGGCGTGTGGTCCTGGCTAGAGCCAGGGCAGCCTGGTTCCATTTCCCTTGGGGCAGAGCTCTGAGCATCTGTGTCTTTTCCTACCCTCTATCCTCTACTGTACACTTAGTTAGACTGCAGATCTGCTCAGGCTGGGACTGCCTTTCTCTGTGTTTAGCTCTCAGCAGCACAGCAGTTTTGTCTTCTTTGGATCCTTATTTTATGTTATAATACTGTTAACAATTACATGGAACCTATACAATGGGGTTGACTCAATTATTCCGTAAGAGTCTATGGATTCCTGTCTGTCAGGCGTGTTGCCCTGCCCCACCTTGCAATAAACCAGAATGCAATACCCAGAAATGTCCAGAACTAAATACACAACATCTGCTTGGCTGCGTTTACCTGCAGAGTCACCAAATTCTTGGGGCCTGACCCAGAGTTCTACAAATGCCATTCAAATCACAACAAACTGAATAGGTATTTCTGAACATCGCCAGAAGACACAAAGTCAGGCTTCTATTCCATGCCCTGTGTCTTACGCTCTAGGTAAACCGTGTCACCCTTGAGTGCCTTGGTGACCTACCTAGGGAATAAGAGCGCTCACCCATCTTTCTAGAGGTTATGAATTATATTGCTGAAATGCAATGGAATCTGCAGCAGAGCAGAGGCACCGGGAGCGCACACATCAGGATTACGCCCTGTGTCCCTGGGGCAGAGCAGCCGCTGCGGATCAGTTCAGCACAAACCCAGAAACTCAGCAGTGACTGTGGACAGATGAGCCTGTTGCAAGCTGATGGCCCTGGCTTTTGCCTGGCTGTGTGTCTGCGGGTGGGTCTGAGCCAAGGAAAAGCCCGGCCGACGAGACTCTTCTGGCATTACCTCTTTGCAGTTGGTCACACGTGACCTTGCAATGCCTATCGTCTCCTGGAACGTACGCACTCTTTCCCTGGCCACCGGCTCTGGGCCGACGTGAAGTCAGATCCCAAGTTCTCACGTCAGTTTGGGTATTAAATGCCAGGAGCCCAAACGCTCTCTCCTGTGCCGAGTATGCAGGGTACGTGTACTGGGTGGGCATAGCTGGGTTTCAGGGATGGTTCTCCAAAGGAGACAGACCTTCTCAACTCAGCTCCCCATTCACTGCTGTCAGGTCATCTGGTTAAATCTCTAATAACAACCGACACTCACTGTTAATTTCTATGGCAATCTGGATTCTGCTTCAAGTGCGCTTGCCCGTGTGTGTCGCTCCCCATGGCCCTCAGACTAGGCTGAATTACCCTTTTAGCTGGAATGTGTGCAACCAGTCAGAATCGATGGAGACTGCCCCATAAAACAGACACCCGCTCTCGTTCATAGTTGGGATCTGGGATATAACAACACATATAATAACATAGAACTGTCTGGCACAGAAATCACCACACCTCGATGTAACTAACAAGTTTTGATCGAAACAGGTCTACAGTCTGGAGTAGCAGGAAACCCTCCAACCTGGGGTGAAGCTGAAAATAGCTGGACAAGAGGACTTAGGATGGTGGGAAGGCCAGGAAGGGGCACAAACACTGGAAAAGCAGATGGTTGGATCAGTGATGCAAACACAGCAGCATCTGTGTACCAGCGTGGGAGTGCAGGGCTGTTGCAGGTCAAAATCTGCGTGCATTAGTAAAGTTCCCTATGCGTGAGTCTAAGGCAGATTTTAGATGGAGCAGTCAGGGTATAACAGACCGGAGCTGAAGTGTTTCAGAATTGTGTGGTAGCTCAAAAGGGAGATAGGAGATTCTGCATACTTGATTAGGACTTGCTGGAACCAGCCCACATATCCTGCGCCTACCTCTTGCTGTCCTTTCTACCCCTAATCACTCCCAAAGCGGTTTCTTTTTGGATGTTGTCTTACATGAATGAAAAATATGGGTATAAAATGCCAGGGAACATCCTCTGTGATATGATATACACCAGTATGATTTCATTGACCCCACCTTATGATTTCTGCCAGAAGATCCCACTCCAATGCCTGAACTGCCACGCAAGATCCTTTTTTTTCCCATTATCCTTTCGCTCCAAACCTAGCCATGTCCTTCCCATTTAAGAACTGACCTCGGCTCAAGGACTGGCTGCTGGAATGAGCACAGCTCTTGGATGCTGACCTCTCCCTCTTCCTGAGTCTGTCTTCACCCAGGGATCTATGTGTTTTGTCTAGTGCTAACGAGCCGGCCTGTGCTATCTCTAATGTCATTTTAAAATTAAATTAACCCCAGACTGTGGGTGTGTGTTTGCATGGCGATAGTAATACGCTGGGAAGGAGGATGCCTTGGGCGCACACAGGAAACCTGCAAAGCTTCTCTGGCGGCTTTGGCTGCTGTGCTGACTGGCACCACCCCAGGGAGAGTATGCCCATGCATCGCAAATTTGCTTTTCAGTTCCCCTTCCACCCACCCCTGAGCCGAGTTCTCTGCCAACTCAGCTTCTGTATAAATCAAAGGGAAATATTCTCCCCCTCCCGGTTTTTGCTTTTCCTGAACAGATTGGATGCCATTATGTGCAGCTGAGCTTGCTGAGGCGGGGGAGGAGGGACGGGCGGAGGGATGGAAAGAAGAGACGGGTTCAGAAAAAACGCGTGCAGTCCATCAGCCGGGAAAAGAGCCTCCAGCTACAAGTAACCAGCCCTTCACACGCACGTTGATTTACCAGGGAAACCCGGAGCACTTTAATATTTAAAAATAAATTAGAAAGTCGGGAAAAAAGGGCTGGAAGGGAGAGGGTGTTATCCCTATAGATGGAGCAACGAGACCGAGCTCCCAGGGTTGTGACGGAGGAGCTGAAGGTCAGAACACCTCCTCGAGCTGTCCGACAGAGTGGGGGAGCTCCGGTGGGAATTTCTAGGGCACATGCAACCTTACAGACACGAGTCCACATCCAGACTGCAGTGAAGGGTCTCGATCACTGCGCAGAAAGGCTTCTAGCTCATCTGTGAAGGGAAAAGCACCCTCTCACTCCTCCCAGCCAAGCGGTTCACCAGGCAGCACAGTTTCTCATCATTCCCGAGGGGATCACTAGGTGAGATAAGGGAAAAAGAAAGGGAGAGGGGAAAGGGGAGGAAGAGAGAAAGGGGGCAGAAGGAAAAAGGGGGAAGGGGGCAGGAGGAGGGCGAGGGAAAAGGAAGAAAGGGAGGAAAAGAGGAGCAAGGGGGAGAGAGGGAGAGAAAGAGGAGGGAAGGGAGAGGAAAGGGAGGATGAGAGCGAGAGAGAGACAGAGGGGAAAGGAGGGGTGCGAGCCAAACGCGTGGCATTCAAAAGAAGCAGCTTTCAAAAGCTTTGGCTGGGATGCCGATTTGCAGAATCTCTGGACCCATAATTCCCTGGCATACAAAGCTTGCTGGAGGCATCAACGTGCCCAAAAGGGGCTCGCAGAATAAACAGCAGATAAAAAAAACCAACACCCACAACAAGCCTATGAATTAAAAATGAAGGCGAGGGAAACAGCTGTACTGCCGAGCTGCAGGTGACCTCATTGTGGAAGCTGCGCCGCAGCGAGGCAGGATCATGTCCAGTAGTTCTGAAATAATAGGTATGGACAATAATAGCTGGGAGGAAGAATACATTTCCTATCTATATTAAAGAGTAGGTAATTGCCCGTCTCTCCCGACAGCTGTATTTTAATCCAGAACTTAATTACTCTGAACATCCTTATAAACTTTTATGTTACGGCATCTCCTAAAACCTCAGCTGACACTACTAAAAAATACCGTTCGCACTTAAATTATAACAGCCAGAAGGATGATTATCCACCAAGATTTGTCCAAGATCACAGAGTCTGTGATGGTATCAGAAGTCCAGATTTCCTCAGTCTCAGCCTTGTGCCTGAAGCAAACAGCTACTCTATCCCGGCTTTTAGATGCTTATGTAAATGAGATTGCACGTGAGAAACAAAAAAAGACCCCTGCCCTGTAACTTGGTTCAGAGACAAGGCTCTCCAGTTCATAATTATCCTCAACTTTGATTACTTTGTACTGCAGCAGAGTCGTATCCTATCACATCAGATAATGAAAACTAAGGTAACAGTATTGAAGAACTGCCATTGACTCCTCCACTCTGCGGATGGGGAAACCAAGTCACAATCCTTTCCAAAACTCAGCTATCAGACTGCAGTATTCAGGTTTGATATAAAGACTAACAGGTCCAAAAGTCCTGAGATGTTTCAAAAAGAGGGATTGCTAAAACTGTGGAAATAACTTGGTTTTAAACAACAATTTTCCTGAGTTTCTGGGTACGGAAGATTGTTGTTCCGAGTGACAAATCTGGAAGATACTGGGGAAGAGGTTCAGCAGAGCTGATCCTTTTATGACACAGCTATCTGCAAGCAAGATGCCATTTCATCCCAGGAGCGAATGATGCTACAGCACAGCCTTCTGTTCTACTGCACCTCTTGCTGGAGCTCCTAAGCAAGTTCAGGGGCTGAGCTGATAATGCTTCTGTTCTTCCTGATGCTGGAACTCAGGCTGAATTGAAAAGATCTCATAGCACTACTCCTTCCAGAAGAGTTCTAATTTCCAAGGAATATTTTGCTGGAAAAAGTGGTTTTGCTTTTTGAATACTGGTTATTAACCTTTGTTGTATTTAACAGTCAGGTCTCCGTTCTGGTGTAACTGAGTTACGTAGGATTCCTACTGCCTGAAGAGGGTCTTGTACCAGGCTCTGTACCCCTTGTGCTTTTACAAGGTGGGTGGGTAAAGCAGGAGCACAGACGGGGATGGTTGTCCAACAAGAAGAGTACAACAGGAATGTGATATGCTCCAAAGATGACAGAGAAGTCTCAGGGGGACAGAAAAGTTTGGCAACTGGTGTCCTTTAGGTGGACTTTTTTACTACAAGGCTTAAAGGCCTAGACTTGTCCTCCTCCTGATGCCGGTGACAGATGTCACGCAGTTGAGCTGGAGGATCCGAACCAAAGCACTGGGACTTTTCACTCAAAGGACTCTGAAACATTTTACAACCTGCTTACCCCACCCTGGGAGACAGAACGGGAAGTGGTAAGAGAACTGCCACGCCTCTGTATTTGTAGAGAGCAGATAGTAGCGGCAGGTTCTAGCATTTCAAGACTTCAATCTTCTGTCGTTCACTGTGAAAGGAAACGATCCCACAGTGAGCTAACACGGATCAAGTAGAGCAGCCTGCAGCCTCGTTCGGTGGCTGCACCGCACTGAGCTACCCGCGGAGACAGGGCAGCTGATGGTTAGAGGAAGCTGAGTACGGCAGTAAACTTCCAACTGGTTGTACCTGCTGGATGTAGGAATGCCTCAGAATGCACAAACCTTCAATAATCACCATCTTCCCAAACACATACTACGTCACGACCACCTTTGGAATGAAATAAAGCAGGTTTTTAGGAAGCACATTGCTTTACTAAACGTGCAGAGCAATGGAGGATGAAAGTCTGTTCCATCTTTAGAGAAGAAAATGACAAGGAATAATAAAGCCACATGGGAGTATGAAACAAAAGCAGTCATTAAAAATTGCTTCTGAACTGGTAGTTTTTTGTTAGAGGGAGATAATTCCAGAGCTATTTGAAAAAATCAGTTCCAACTGCAGTTCTTGTCTGTTGTACAGAGAATGGAAATGGTCTAGCGATGAAAGGGGCCTCGATTCCTCCACAAAATGACCGTACGTGTACACTCAAAGAACGCTGCGGTTCTGTCAGAGGGGCATTAAAAATAGTCAGAGATCACGTACCACCATGTAACAGTGAATTGCTGCTACCAAAATAGTTTACAGTATTTAAAAAAAGCTTAATCTAGAGATAGTTCTCTTGGCAGCAAAAATCCTTCGCGTGCCAAGTGAAAAATAATTTGCATCCCTGGTGTCAGTGGTAATACTACCATGTTGCCTTAACGCTCCAGGAGATGCAGCCAGCTCAGCACTGCTTTCAGGAAGAAAAACTCTGCAAATAACACGGCGAAGAAAAGAAATTCACATTGCAATTGCATCAGTAACGAATCTGACATCAGCAGGTGATGAATCATTCCTCAGCCGAAGCATTTCTCTAACAAAACATAACCCTAGTATTGATTGGGATTTTTTTTTCATTGTCACCAGCCCTCAAAGAGTTAAGTTTTCAAGAATACGGTTGCCTTGGTATTATGTTCTCAGCTGTGATCAGCAATATGTAACAAAAAAACAGCGCTCAAATGGATTTTTTTAAAAGTATTCCCCACTGTAAATGTGTAATTAATTAGCCTTCCCCTTCCCCCTCTGCTCACACATTCAGACCCTTAGGGACCCTCCCCTTTTCTTCCTATCAGATTCAGACAGTGACTAGGAGCTGAATTATTCATTCAGCTGTAGGTGTAACACATCCATTTAAGTGATTTAAAGTTTAAGCAGTCTTGCTGCTGTTCAGCAACAAAAAAAGTTTAAAGACAAAAGTAGAGCCCAGCAGGCATTTGGAAAGTTCTTTTTGCTGAAACCACTTGTTTGATTACACAAACAGTGCACGTTTTTGTGAGTCAACCCACTCGACTGAAAAAGGAGGGTTTGTGAGAACGGCACGTAAACAAGAGCACTTGTCGCTCATTAAGAAAATACCACGATTATAAGCATCAGGGAAAGCCGTGGTTCCGATAGTTCTACTCGAATATCGTTTGCTGTGGCAGTTCCTTCCATGCACGCGTTGCTGGAAAGTCATGGCAACTGAATTTCGTGTTGACAATCACACGATGGTACCTGTTTAGTCCTCATTAGCATTGGATCAGAGAACCTCGTGCTAAAAATGACGTACAGCCAGTCAGAGAACAAATTAGCCGTAATTACCAACACTTCGGAGCACTTGTGATTAGATCTCAGAGTGCTTCAAAGTCTAATTTTCTGAGCATTCCTGTGGTAGAAGGCACTGCTATGACTCCTGTTTTAAGGCTGGGGCTGTGAAGCACCTGCATTGGTATGACTTGGGGCAATTCGGGCACGTTTCCCCATGCCCCGAGCAGGCAGAGTAGAGGGAGGTACAGCCCACTGTGTCCCTAACCCCAGTCTACCTGAAGAAGCACGATGCCCCTCCCAGTCTGCACGTGTTCTGCAGCTGAGGTCGAATGCTGATGCTCCTCAAGGTAACCAAAGCCCGTGACGCACAGAAAAGCCAGATCTCAACTGCAGCCCTAGTGACAGAATCTCTGGGTGGCTCCGGGTCACAGAGAGACTTCCCGTGCTAGATGTGCTTTCATGCACTGTGACGTGCCGGTTCCCAGTAACTCAAGTAGCGACTACAGAAGACTGTGATTACATGAAGTACTGTGTTGCCAGTACTTACAATTTTATTAGCAATACCATAATATGTGCTATTTCTCTTGAAGATGCAGCTGCTTGAATGTCATCTGAATACCTCAGCCTTTATGAAAAAGTGTTCTATTTTTAAAGTCATAATTATGCCACTCATGATTCTCAAGTACAGGCTTATGCCTTTATTAGTATAAGATTGGCAATACTGAACTTAAAAAAAGCCCAAATCCTGAAATACCTGAAGGTATTTTAAGCAAAGGGAAAGCTTGGGAGTAACGAGTGACAGGATTCTTCCCTACCTCTTGCACGAAAGAGTCCACTGGACACAGGTTCAGGACCATACAGACTTGCACAAGGGAGGGCACATAGAAGCAGCACCAAGAAGTAGCAGAAGCCTCAGCAATTCTGCGGGATCTTTCTTATTTTGGGATTAGCTAAGCAGCTATCCGAGGCTGCCCAAGTCTGGGTTCTAGAATGCAGGATGGATCCTTCCAGTAGAAAACAAAGATTGCTTAAAACGACTGTATTCTCACCATCGTTAAGAGAACTGGCGGTTGCACAGGGCCAAACCACATCAGCCAGGAGCCAATAAAAAAGGATAATGAATTGCACACTCAGTACTGTTTTGCATCACCACAGCTGCCCTTAGGATTCTACCCTGCGATTGGTTCTACCCACACAGACTTCATTGCAGAATCAAGCCTTGTATTTCTGTGACTCTTTTTTGCTCTAGATTTGAGTGGCATCATCTTCTTGATTAGAAGCCCCAGTTGCTTAGAGCGGAGTTTTCCTGATAGTTTTCTTTCTATGAATTGCTCCATCAAAGGACTGTCATAACAGACTGTTTGCCAATTTGAAATCCAACAGTTTGTCTGGTGTAAGTGTTAAAAACGTTGTCTTGGCAGTTGGGTTTTTTTGGCTTTTTTATTTTGCACTAAGTGACTTGATTTTTTCTATTTGCTTCTACAGTATGTCAAGGAAACCAGATCATTTTAGTAATCAAACCTGCTTTTTTTCTTTCACTTCAAGTAAAACCCAACACTTAACCTAGGAATTCTGAGTGATTTTATTTTAATAATATAAACACTGCAAAAACCAGCGTGTTTTTTGCTGAAACTTACGGTCGTCGCAGGTAGAATCCAGTGAATTGTTTTAAAGTGGGGTTAAAACCAAAAGCAAGATAGACCCATCTTTTATTTACTGAGAATGAAAGACTTGAGCCTAAGAGCTCCCCTCGACCTCAGTCTGTGAGATAAGGGCCCTCTGTGATGACTCAAGACAGGTTCTTTTAAATGATCTTTTACTAATTTACCTTTTCTCTCATTGCAATCATTAAATTACTAAAGCTTTGCAGTCTACTTATGGTGCAAGAATACTCACTTAATGCTCATGGTCTCTAAAACCCTCTAAAACCCCCCTGAACTTGCTTTCTCTGATGGCCCAGACTGTTCCTAACGAAACCAGTGTTTGATTAATAATTTCAGTTGCACATGCATCGCTTCTGGTGAGAGTCCGGTGTGGCCCCAGGTGGTACCGAATGATTATTTCTACAGAGGTTAATCCGGGGTGAGTTTAAATTCACAGTTTGTTCAGTACGTGTGAAAATATCGGGTAGGCCACAACAGAAACGCAGCAACAATTCTTAATTAGTAATTGGAATTAAGCCCCAGCTAATAAAGAGGAAAAAATGCTTCACAATCACCTGCAAAGTTTGAGTAACTCCGCACTCGGGAGAAGGCACTTACGTGAGAAGAAAGCGGAAGGATGCCTGTGTGGGCTGCCACACTGACCAGCAACTCCAGGACAAACGTCAGGCCAAAACCCCAAAGTTCAGAAGCCCAGGCTATCAGGAACTTCAAATTCGTTCATTAAGGATGGATGAAGGAATTAGCTTTTAATACCACTGGGTTTAGTGACCCGTTTCTATCAGGACATACTCTCTCATCCAGCCCTGAGCGTGCCGACTGCACGTCATCAAAAGCCATTAGTGCATCCCTGACTTGCGCCACCACGTTTCCAGGGGAAAAGCTTGCTTGCGTGTTCAAAACCAAAGTGACGTGGGACAACAGCAATTCTAAAGAGCAAGCGGAGTATAGACCTGCAAGAGAAACGTAAACCCTGCATTGTGGGTAACCCGGAGTGCCAGGGGGCCACGGGAGCTCGTGGCCCCCCAGGGTTCGTAAGCCAGGCTCAGTAATGAGCCTGCAAGGGCAAGGGGCCTCCCCAGTCAGGGCTGGTCCCACAGCGCAGGAGCAGGGAAGCGTGGCAGGCCCAAGGGCGGCATGTTCACGTGATGAGGCTGTCCCAGCTCAAGCCAGGGAGCCGATGTGAAGTCACGGTACGTGAGAGGATGTGTGGGGCCATAGCTGGGCATAGCGACACAGCTAAAACCAGGCCCCCCTTCGCCGCGGCTCAAGCTGGAACAGGGCGCCTGGCCCTGCGCTTCAATGGGGTCTCTGGGTAGAGGGGTGGGGGCCTGGAGGAGGCCGGTGGGGGGCTGCTGGGGCGCTTGGGGCCCAACGAAGAGTTTCAGAGCTAGGCTTGTAACCATGCGACCTGTCACCATGTGTTAAACAGTTTATTCCCCTTCGATGACGCCAGTCGCGCCCGAGTAAATCACCGAAGTCACACCAGTGCAGAACAATGAGTGAAGGAAGAATCAGGCCTCCAGAGAACATGCAAAGTAGATCCAAAATGTTAATAAACAGGATTCTCTCCACCCCCTGGGAGCAGTGTGGGTCGCTCCGGCACAGGGTGCAGAGGAGTAGAGCGTTACAGGTCCGTGTGTGCAAAGTGTACCTGTACGAACTCAGCACCCATGAATGGCGCGGGTAGCAATTAACTGAATGTGTCACACAAGTCCTAATTTCCAGTTCTGAGGATGGCTAACGAAAGAAGGTGCCTTGCTCAACTTCAGAAAGCACGTGCCTTCCCTCTCCCCAGCCCCGAGCTGGGGTGGCTGCGCTGTCACCGGCTGGCAGGGCTCCGGATGGTGACGCTGCCATTCTTACAGTGGGCTCTGTGTGTGCTATTTCTTTTCAAACGATTCGTGACTCCCACTTCTCACTTCATCTGCCTTTGTTTTCCTCTGCAGCGCAATGTGTCTGATACATGGCAAAACGTGCTGTGCTAACGCCAGCACTGTGAGTGGTTATACATTAATGTCAAGGTACCGGCGTCTGCAGATACAGCACAGTGATGTAAATGGGCTGGAGAGGGTTTGGATGCCACTTCTTTGGCCTTGTAAAATTACACCAATCAGGAGCACAAACAGCCTCCACACTGAAGCGTTTTTCTTTGGTGCACCCTTTTTTTCTTTTCCTAGTATCCTTCCGAACTCGTCTTTAGCAACAGCCCTTCCTAGTACTTCACCGCATTTCTGCTTCTTGGGATAGTAAAATCCAGATGTTTTTCTACACCAGCTTTCGTAGGTCTTTGCAAAGAATCAGCAACCCTCTGTAAGGATGGAAAAACTGCGGCACGGAATCTGAAAATACCTTGGCTAACACCATTCAGCAGGCTAGTGGAAGAGCTAAGAATACAACCGTTACTTCCCGATGTTTAGTCTGATCCTCCGTGAATTGGACTGCCTTGCACTGAGAAGGTGCTCAACGATCAACTTTATTTATATATTTACTACTCAAATATGGCATGTTCTCACATCTTTTATTTTCATGTTAATCGTGTTGTGGATCTTCTCCACCCACCCCCCGTTTCCTTTGGAACATTTGTTCTATAGCTATTTGTGTAGAAACCAAGCAATTTCTGCTCCACCTGCTCATAAACACAATGAGAGAGAGAACACGATGTTACAGCACAGCCACTGCCTTAGCAACAGATTACAGCATCCCTGGGAAAGGAATGGAGACCTTCTGGAGAGGAGGAGTGCCCTTTATCTCCCTGAAAAGCTACAGCAGGCAAGTTCTGCCTTCAGTTATATTTCCTACAGCCCCCTTTAGCGTTAAGCAATCAGTAGTTGGAAAGAAAGGATGTGAAAGCGGAGCGCAGGGTTCGCTCCTTGCACTCAGAAAGGACAAAGTGGGGTTAGTGGAAGACTGCGAGCAGACTGGCTTCCACACAGCATACACAGAGCCGTGTCTGAGCACTCGGTGACGGCGAGGTGTAAATAATTCATTCTGTTCAGATACTAACCCACTGGTGTCTAAGTGCCTGGCAGGGCAGCTCTTACGGCAGCGCACAAAGGCAAGCCCCAGCCCTTTGCCATCGTTCCTAGAAGCTTGTGTATCTGGAAACACAGAAACGAACCCCCTGCCCTACGAAGAGATGCACGTCAGTTAACAGGCATAGTAGGATGGGCAACCAACGATTTGGCAGAGCGTGGCTGACATGCAGGTCATAGAACTGGCACCCTTGATATATCCTGTCAGAAAATTAATCACCACTTGATGGACTGGTGAGCTTAGTGGCACCTTGAAGTACTTTTAGAAAGGCAAATATTTGAGTAAAAGCAAAGCTATTTGATTTTAGCCTTCTCCCAACCAATTTCAGTAGGGATACACGCTGTGAGCTCTGCAGAAGCGAGGATGACGTTTCTGAGTTTGCAGTAGTACAGTCCTGATCCTGAAAGAGGCCTCCAGCTGACAGAACGCAGCCATATAACAGTAACATACAGGTACGGAGTGGAAGCATGGTCAACTGCCTCTGCACAGCTTTGTTACAAGGATGACACTTAGCCCCCCGGCTCGTAAGAGAGGCAAAAGCCAGCAAACCGTACCTTCTACCGTGGAGTCCAGAGCCCTGAACTAACACAGGCGAAGGATGATAGGCTGGTGAGTTATACAAAAGGACAGTAGTGACACAAACCCAAAAACCAGACATTTTTTTTTCATTGTCTGGGGATTAGAGACATCATTAAGCTGTCTGCCCATAGTAGAGAATTAAGCCTATTATCTGTTGAAGGATTTTGATGTCAAAAACAAAGGTCTGGGCTCATAGCTCATCTAGTCACGATATGAGTGGAAATATGAAGCAAAATATAGGAGAGGTAAGAGGAAATACTGAACACCTCTGGCGTGAAGAGGGAAAAAGATTATGGGAGAACCGTAAAATTGTATGCATAAAGTCTTTAGTGTTCTTATTTGATATCTCTGACACAATACGCTGTCCCCACAGCTGCATAATACAAACAACAAAGGCTTTATGAGACCTGGCCACGGCGCTTCTTACAGATGGTGAGCTGACGGTGCAGCCCCTTCACCAAACACCCAGAGCAGTAACAAAACCGTCACCCGCCTCGCGGACCCTTACCCAGCCCGCCGTGTCATACTGAGTGCCGCGCGATACACAGATGCAGCGTGAAACATCGCTTACAGATCTACCGTGTAAAAGCTGGGGTTTGTAAGGTACCTACGATACGTTTCTGTTCACGGGCTGCGCGTGGCATTGTGCCGGCGTACAAGGACATTAGGACTGTCTCACAAGGAGATGGATGTCACATGGGTAAGGATTTGCATGGGCAGCCTACATAACTCAGCGAGTGCCATCTTTCTGGAGGAAGTCCCTCCTCTGACGCATTGACACCACCTGTCTCTTTACACTTGATGGCATCTGTTGGCATTTTTTATGTGCCAAAGCATTAATATCACAACAGTGCAAGGAAAGGAAGATACCAAGTTCTGCGGGTACGTAGAGATGCCAAACACCTAGGCTGTACTGCAGCAGGGAACGAGGTTATCCACTGCCATCACTTGCGGAAGCAAAACGTAGTGGCAGCAAGACACGCGTTTGTCTCCAGCGTCTAAGGTGGCACGTAAAAAAAATACGAGTGGTGGGGATTCAAATGCTTTGCCATGGGGAAGAGGAGGGAGGAAGACAATTTATCTAAAAATAAGAAAGACTAAAACGCCAGGATCAGGTACCAGATGGGTAGTGGAGAAATCCTTGACTTGTCCCCAAAAAAGGTAAAGCAGACAAGCTTTCCTGACATTGCTCAGTCAACCGCGAGGAACCACCAAGAAGAGGCAGATGGTCATTCCATCTCTGAAACTATCTGGTCCTTGGCCTCTGCTGGGAATATATGTTGAGGTGCCAATTACCAGCACTGAATGGTGACGTTTGTGATCCAGACAGCCATTAATTTCACACTGTACCAAGACCCGTAAAACCTCATTTCACAAAGAATGGCAAAAATGGCAAGACACCAACAGGTTTTGATAAACATCCAAAATAAATAAACCCAGGCAAATACCTCTAAAAATAAAAACGAGGAAAAAAAGTGGAACAAAGCGACACCAGAGTTGACAAGCAGTTCCAATGAAGATGTTATTATCTGAGCCTCCTTTTGTATTTTAATTAGAGGAAACAGTTCAGAAACCCCTACTGAACCTCCAACCAGAGGAAAGAATTTGAAGAGAGTATCAGAAATTTGAGCAACTGTTGGGTTCTGTCAACTGGCCCTTTTGAAGCTGCCTCTGCATTTTCTGGTAGTTCATATTAAGGCTTGATTCTCTTCCCTTTAAGTCCACAGGAGGTTTTCAGCGGATGCAGTTGACTGCTGTACATGTAAGAGCTGTAACAGCCCAAGAAGAAGTCTTGTGTGATTTCTGCAGTCAGCAAAGACTAACTTCCATCCATGTTCTAAAACCAGTTTTGTAGACTGTGGTATCATTTAACTGTGATGAGCATCCCCATGTCCTTAACCAAAGCAGAAGTCTCCCCCTGTAATACTTTCGAAGCTTTTGGGCAGTTGTTTCAGGAGCAAGGTGATCATCAGCCCTCAGTTTGTTTCTCTGTCCCCTGCGAAAAGGGACAAGGGTTGCTGGTATTCAGTCACCAAAAATCAAGAGCAGTGCTCTCCACTGACTGTGAAAGAACTCATGTCAGCCTGCTTCTCTGTGCAGAAGGGTTCCTGTGTGAAAACAGGATTTGGCCATGCCTGGCTCCCTAGCAGGGCAGTCAGCGATGGAGACACAGGCCCATTATATCTCTCTGAAACACTTACCCGGCTGGAAAAGGTCATTTTACCCTACACAGCTCTGTACACAAATCCTCACCAACGAGACAACTGCATTCCCACTCCCACAGAACATCGCAGGGAAGAGCTAATGCTTTTCAGCCAGGAAAATAAGCAAACAGGTAAGCTTGCACTATCTCCTCCCGTTTATATTTTATAGATTAATGGAAGGGTGCAGCCTCTAGTGGTGTCAATATGGTTCCTTTCAGAAGCCACCAAAGTTTGCAAAAAAATTAATGAAAGACTCTGAAACAGACCTCCCATTCTGGTGCCACCTGTCAAGCCTGGCCTCGTGTGAAACTGCTGAATAAGTCAGCACTCCCCAGTTTCTACTTTGACAGCGAGGCATATTGCAGCGTGCTGTACTTGGGGCTGCACCTTCAATCTATCTGTGAGCCGAAGCTGGTACAGAACGCAGCAGGCTGTTTATTAAGTGGTTCCCAGCACGCCAAGATCTATGCTGACAGCCTATTGATTTATATGTGGGGTTTGATAATTTGGTTTTCACCGATAATATGCAGAAAAACCTCATATCCGTTTGCTTGAGAGACCGTGTCTCTTCGTATGCTGCTCTGGGGGTGACCACTCCCGGGAAGGATCCATCCTCTTCCAAGGTCCAAAGCAGTAGGTATTACGTGTCCTGGTAGGCATGCTGCAATGCCTAATAGAGTAAGGTTTAACTTCTCACAGGGTTAGTTATTAGAAGGTGCATGAAAGTGTGGGAGGAAGCAGTGCTGCTATGCCCTCGCTGGTTTTCTGTGCTCTGGGGCTCAGACGTTGGTGTACAGAGATGTACTGGCAGATACAACGTGACTTAACCAGTGGGATATATTTCAAGTGACGGACAAGGATGGGGTCTTTTCATGACAAGGATAAAAAAGAATCTAAGTCCCAGTGCTCTGGGGACAGCTTTTCATTGTCTATTTAATGAACAAACGGTTAATGGCAAGCAAGGCTTGGTATCTGTTGCTAACTAACTGAAAGTGAAATGGGAATACTGGGCAACATACAGTGTATTCTCCCACTGATGGTAAAAGAGAAGACAATATAGTTACTGGTCAAGATTTTCCTCACTCCTCCTGGGTAGCAAGAAGGTAATAATGTCATGACTGGAGAATGTATCGTCATGGGGGGAGGAGTACAGTCAGATTACAATTCAGAAGGGAACAAAAATTCAGTAATAGAGAGGGCACACTGTCAGAAAAACATTTGGAAGGAGCGTAGAGGAGAAACCCTACTTCATCTACCCTCAGTTATCAAAGCCAGAGTGGGAATTAGCAGCGTAATAGGAAAATCAAGGTACTGAACGGGACGCTAACTTCCGCAAAGACACAGGGAATATATTAATTAATGGCTCTAGTCACAGTACTGCTGCTGCTAGAAGATGTTGAGACAAATGTGTAAACAGAGGAGCCTTGGGAATGTCACAGTAATTTAAAGTACATAAACCTTCAAAGCACTGCCTGTGATAGAGTGATACATTGTCTTATAATTGGGCAATTGCCTTCATTCCGTGATATAATTAGCACACAATTATGGGTATGTGAAAAATCGTTCCATCTCCCTCCCTGCCAATTTGTGCCTGCTTAATCTAAGCAGAGAACGCATCTTTTTTGCTATGTTACCAGCAGGTCTCCTTTATCCTTACTGTCCAGGTGCAGGAGCAGTGCCTCTTACCTGACCAACGTAATGATCAAAAATTCAAGACGGGAATTGAAATCACGCTATTTGTATAAAACATTTGCTCTCCTTATTTTGTTCCCACATCCTAAAAATATACATACTGCTGCGACACCATGAAGTTAGGCGACTCAGAGCCCAAGCACCAGTAACCAACGCAGCCAAAACTGCAGGAGAACTTGTGTGCCGCAAACGCACTGCATGTGCTCTCGTCTGGGCTGTGCCATAAAGCCAGTTTGGCCACAGCATCCTTTCTGAGGGCGAGTGTGCAACCAGCGGTGATTTGCTGCGAGCAACGCGAAAAAATCTGGGGCTCCGAGTGGCAGGTATCTCACTTGACACACTGATTTCACACTCTTTCTGCTGTCTCAGTCTGCGAAAGTCGTTCAAGAGCAACTCCTCTATTTCCATCCTATCTTCCCTCCGCGCTGGAGCGCGCAAGACAAGCTGCATTGCTCCTGCAGACTGAGACAGTACTAGAGGTAGCGTACACCGGAACCGACACCGAAACTAGAGAGCCCCTGAGTTTCAGCCAAACAGCACAAAATTATCTTTCCTCCAAAATGCAAACGTTTCCATAAGCCTTGTGAAAAGCGTGTGTTGTTAAATCAACAAACTGCCCAATTTAGGGCAGGTACGTTACATCTGTGCCGACTCACACGTGGGGAAAAGGCACATTCCATCGTTAACGTTGTGTCTGCAAACTCTCCCTGGATTCGCTACCTCGGAACGTACTGCTGTGTGACGGGTGTTTTCCGTCCGGCTGTTACCAGCAGCGGATCGGGGCTCTTCTCCCACACCGCAGATAGCACCCGGTGAGAAAACAACCTGGAGCTTTAATGTAGTTATTGTCCACTTCCTGCAGCTTGAAAGAAATCTCGAGAGTCCTTCGCTGGGTGGAACTCACCTCTCCAACTGCCTCAGGAGGGATTGTTATCTCCAGCAGAACTGGCTGGATTGCTCTTAATCAAATCTTAAAGGAAAAATTCCTACTGTGTCTGTTCATGCTACGGAAGAGATTAATGCCATGACGGCTTGGCCTTCGCCATGCAGGAGGGAGCGTGCGGCTATTACCCAGTTCTGGTGCTGAAGCTGTCATCTCTGTCACCGAGCAATTTGATACCCACTATCTCCCGCTCTGGTTTTGGTACCACTTGAAATTCTGGACTTGTAGAACTTGGAGTACGGTTTTAAAAGGACAGCGGAGATGCTGCAGGGCGAGCACTACAACCTGTCTGTCTGTCAGCAGACATTCCCTTTCTGCCTGTAACAGTGACTGCCCACATGCATCCCTAAAGAGGGGGCCGGCACCTACATAAATTTAATGGGGGGCAGTGCATTGCAGGTGGAAAAGAACAACAACAACCTTTCACAGTCTCTACAGTCAATCCTGCGGGAGATATTTATCTATAGGAAAAGCTTTACAAACTCTTAAGTAAACAGCAACAAAAAAAAGTATTTTCATAACATTTGGGGAGGAAATGCATCTTAATGGAAAATAGCAAGAGAAAAATAACAGCAGCTAGTGAGCTGAAGGAACTATATTCTCCCTGACATGCAACAACAATAGAAGCTAATGCGAGTCATTTGTAGAAGGAAAAGTGAATAGCTGTGGCATATTTGCAAAGAATATATGGCAGTTTACCAAAGGCAAAGCTCCAAGGAATACCAGCTGGGACATAAGAAGGGAGCTAGCAGAAGAGGAGGGAGGTATAACGGCATCATGGAATGGTTGGCACCATTTCTGTAAAGCATTTCGTGAGATGAGACATAGCTGTTCCGAGACGGTAAATCAAGGTGTCGGTGTCGCTAGCTACGGCTCGTGGCAGGTCGCCAAGGAGGGTACGGAAGACGCACACGTGTGTGGTTTTAGCATGTTTCAAGTTGGACAATTCACCGGTTATTAAACCAAAGTAGTGAATTAGATTTTATTAATAACCGGTCTCCCATTTTGATCAGAAGCATTTACTTCAAATAGTATTTAAAAATTCAAGTCTTCCTAATTAGAACACGTTCCATTTGTGGAAAATTACCTCCTACTGACTTTGTACTTTGACCTTATTATCTCAAGACTAGGATGGCCTATTGTTTTGTGCATCAGCCTTGCATCTTAGCAACACGGGCTAAAAAGCTTAGTAAATAAGAAGGCATCCAAAATGCCATAGTAACATACCATTTGTCCTGATGCTTGCAAAAAGTTGATTTCCATGTTTGGATTTGTCTCACTGAAGGAGCTGCCTCTGCAATAAAAAGAAAAGTGCATCCTCAGTTGTGAAAAAGGAACGATAAACTTATTTCTAGCTGAACGCAAATTTAAGCAACACAAAAGAAATTGCGCATGGTTTTCGTATCCCAAATAGCATTATATTTCAAGTCCTCAGTGTTTTGTTTTCTCCAGGAGATAACTATTGCAGTTATTAATAATGTAAATTTTGAAACGGGTGCTGCTTGGATTTGCAAGAGAAATTTCTCATTCATTTATGCACAAAATAAACTTGTGAGACAACACGGGCTAACAGCACCCAGGTGATTCCATCTTCAGTTTCACTTTGACAAGAACAGGCAGGCCTAACAAACAGCATCGCTCTTGAACTCCTGTCCTGTATCCTTGGAGGCCAGTTTGTCCAGATTTCATGCACCACTGTAAAGTAGGAGGGTTTTGTGAGTCTGAAGGACGAGTATCACCAGCTGCTGAAGAGCCCCTGAATTAAATGCACAGGCAGGACAAAGGGGAAGTGTTTTACAGCCACCCCCCTGCCTTCGTCCTTCAGGAGTGCACCCCCATTACAAGGCAGCACAGAATCTGGCCCAGGGACGGCAGCTACCAAACCCACCTATGAACACACTCAAGTCCACTTTCAGAAGTACCCAGGGTCTGGATTTTAAACTCCTCAGTGGCAGTATTGTTGGTCATCCCTTAAAGAACCCTTGGCTACAGCTCTAGGATTCATCTTTACATGTAAAGTTTCACTAAGGGGCTCAAAATGGCAACAAAGAGCTTAGAAAAGATAAAAAAGAATCCTGTCGCTCTACTCATTGTAGTTATGGTGCAGTTCAGTATAATGTGATAATTAGTCTCCTGGAAATCATTCCTCAGGTTCATACTGTGAGATAGCATGAACTAAACGTGGGCCAACCCTACAGTTCTAATTCCGGCGTGCTGCCGTCAACCGGTATGTTAATTCGATTAAAATAAGTCTGTTGGTAAGAACAGAAGTTACACTGTTTGGGGGAAAAGGGAGGGGGTAAATTTCATAAGTATTAGTAGAATGCACTTCACATTCACATCTACAGCTCTCTAAATTACAGACACAAGATCTTTGCTCAAAGTACCGACAAGGTTATCAGCTGGAACTTTACACTCGATTCAATTATTTTATATTGTACCTTCAGGTTCCAATCCAAAGTGACTCTTAAAGAATAATCAGACTTATTCAATAGGCAATCAGAATGAAATTACTTTAGGTAAGTACAACAAGGGTACAGACGTGGTGCGGCCTGTAAGTTACACGCTACTAATTGCCAGTGCTTGAAACTTTTTACTCTGCTTATCTGTGATGAACAGGCATCAGCCACCAGGACAGAATTTCCTCACAGCTTCAGCTCCACCGCTTTACGGTCTCCACCGTATCTTGGATAGATGGGCAGAAGCTAACAGTGCCAACAAACAAATTACAAAGAGGTTGAAAGTGATGCTTTGCATTGTAGCTACTCGTCGGAGCAGTCCCTCCTCGTGACAGGCATTGTACAAACCTAGCTCATACCTGGAATCCACGAGAAACCCTCAGAGTAATTATTCTTTAACTTAAACTCCCAGATACTGCAATAATTTGAATAAAAATATTAAATTAAATTAATTTTAATGCAAAATTAAGGTTCAAGTCTTCAGAGTTTGATTTTGAGCACTTTCAACTAATACCCGTGGTAAAACTCCCACAGACACTGCGCAGGGGAACTTCCAGGAGCACTCAGAGAGTTATAAAAACTTTCTGACATGACTTCATTTATTAAAACCCTTCTATCTCTTCCTGAGTCAATGAATGATAGGAAGCCTTCAGATCTCCATTCAATATGTGAAATTTAGAGGAAATGAAGAAATCTAGGAAGGAAAAGTGCAAAGCTCAAGTGCATCAAGATTAAAAGGAGATCTGTTGCTAATGACATTTGAATTTGAGATGGATTAATACAAATTTTTTATTAAAAATCAATTCATTACTTTTTTCCTAAGCAACACATACAACCATGGCCCACAAGACCTTCTGCAGGGTACTTGAGATGTGCAAGTATAATACTTGCAGGACGAGAGTGCTTCCAAAGTGCTCTGTACTGTACTTCCAAGCCCAGAAATCTGCCTCTTGGAAACACAACAACTCCTAGCACTCTATTGCATGGATGATTCTGAAGCAATCACGGGCCCTATAACAGTCAGAAACGGAACGACCGGTTATATTTGGTGTACGGAATGGCAAGTAGAAATCTCACAATTCTCTGTAGCACGCTTCTTCCCATTTAAAATAGAATCCTCGATACAGAATAACAAACATAACAACCCACATGTCTTCTCCAAGGCTTCTGAGATGCATCGAGTTGATGACACAGCTCTCCTATATACGAAAAGCACAGCGTGTGAAATCACATAACGACAGTCAGACATAGCCTCACTCAGCTCTTGTCTCGGGAATTGCCTGCCTAGTTTAGATGGCTCCACGTCTAGAAGATACCAGTCGGAACTCCAAAGGCTGCCTTGAGCCCCATAAACCTTGAGAAGTCTGGAGAGGATCCAGACTTTAACGGTGAAAAGGCATCGCTTGGGATGCTGGAACTGAGGGCACCGAAGCATCACAACAGCGGCACATGGTGTCTGCCCCAAATGGACAGGCGAGAATGGAGATGTAGGAGCGACGTAGTATCTTACTCAGTGGTCCTGAGGGATTTTGCAGCAGCTTTCTTTGCAGGAATGTAAACAGCTCTCTTTGCAAAGTCTGTGTTATGTCTCTGTGTTGTTACAATTTCCTGAGCAGCGCTGCTGCCAGGAGCACAAGGAGTGAAGCCATCGGAGCGGCTCCTTCCCTGGAGCAGACTCCGGGAGCCCAGGATCAGTGATGCTGCAGGACTCCAGCCATTACTGGAGATACAGAGGGGTTTGGGGCGGTTGTTATTTCCGCTGCGATTTATGTAAAAACTGGGCGGCAGGGTTCTCAGGCTGCTGATTCTTGAACACATTCAGAAACTCCTTCAGACGAGACAGCACGTCGCTGTGGAGAGGCTGCCCGGCACAGCGCAGCACACCACGTCCGAACCTCGCCGTGGGCTCTGACTGCAGGCTGAAGCTCTGCGGAACGAGCAGATCTGCTCTGCTGGGCTGGCACAAACATGTGGCTGCACAGTGTTTTGCCACACACTTCGTTTCACCGTTTTCAGTTGCACAAAAGGGATATAAGAAATTAATAATAAAATTGTGGATTTGTACTACAAATGGCATTTTGCATTTACTTTGACTAAAGAATTAGGACTACACAAGATATGCCATAAAAAACCGTCTTAATTTTTGGGTTGGAAGTCTGAATTTTTGTGAAACTTTGTAGTTTAAATGCACTGTAAAATTATAACATAACATTCGATTAAATCCATGAAGCTTTACTAAAGCTCTCATGGCACTGAGACACAGCCCTTCCCTTTGAAGGCCCCAGGATATGCAAACCCAGAGCTAGATATGGTTATTATATTTAACCAAACTACAAGTATAATGAAAAATGATTAATTGTGTATCGTTTTGATATAAAATCATTAATCTGACTTAGACAGGGGCCATAAATAGGCTGAACGGTTTTCAAAGACATTGCCTGTCCTCCCACACAGTGCTTTCCTTCATGACAGCAGCTGAAAAGTACAAACTCATCTTCCTAATACAGTTAGTCTTTGGAAATGCATTTTCAATTATGTACTTGTTGGTCCGCTGGTAATCAGGTTTACTGACAGTGAAAGATCCACTTTTTCATCCAACTGGTTGCCTGCAAAGAGAACCTGACTCTTGGCTGTAGGAAGAAGTAAGAGGATTTGCATGGGAGCTGGTAGATGCCGACGCTGCAGAGCAGACGGGGTTGAGATAAGATGGAGTGTCATGTAGTTTCCCCGGTGAAAGGGGAAAGCAACCATGCCATCGGCAATTCTGTCACGGTCCCTGAGTGCCGCTTACAACGCAGCTGAGAATGAGAGTGGGAAAAAGTACCTTAGAGCACTCCAACAGCAACAGTGCTCGTCAGCAGCACGAGCCGGGGCGGTACAGATGACGGCAGGAGAGCAATGGAGACTGGAGGCAAAACAAAGGCTTGAACAACCAATGTGTTCTCTATAATCAAGGAAGACCAAGAAAACAGTCTGTTTTAACGGAAAGAAGAGATAAAAGTGTGTAATAATGAATGGAACCAACTGGCTGAGATGAAACATTCTGTGGTCTTCACTCTCACCTTCTTCATTTTGCTGTACCTTCCTTGGCCTCAAAAGGTTTATTCCAGCTTTACATCTCCCCGAGAAGTTGCTCTGGCTCTCCTTGTGTCCATTTATACAAACACCAAATCAGCTCTCCACCCTCTCGTCCCAAATCACTTGGCTGCTGCTTCTGGTTGTAATACCTGGTCTATAAAAGACAGTTCTCCTTGAAGACCTCGCTTCTCTCTTTTAACAGCTACCTCAGAATTCTGTCTTCTGCCACTGAGCTACCTCCACAAAACAAAAAGGTAATGGCAACAACTTTAAATTTGTGGGGTTTACAATTCTGTGCATGCTAGCTGATTTAGCAGGAGACTAGCAACAAATGAGAAATGGCAATTAACACTTCCAGAGTAAAGCCTGTTATTTCTCATGTTCTTCAACCCTTCTCTCACAAAATGCTTTCCGAAAGAAGGCAGCTGATCCTAGCAAACAAGACTACACATTTCATAACTCCACTCCGTTGCTTTTCCAAAAACAAAAATATGTAGGAAGAACATTTCAGTATAACTAATTAGCAGGCTCTGTGTCCTCATCCTCATTAATTCAAGGGACATCTCTAAAAGACTCATCTGGGAGAGCTTCTGCTGTTATAATTTTATCCCTCTGCTCGAGTCTAGACATCTACTTTGAAGTTCTGCAAGGAATAATTCCCATGAGTTCACCAAGAGTGAACGAATATCCAGGTGTTATTTGAGAAATTGCCCTTGTCTTCATAGCGGAATTTAGCACGTACTCTGAATAATGGGGTATGGAGAGCTGCAAAGTGGAAAGAAGCGTTCCCATCAGTCTGTTCACAACTAACGACCTCAGTGGTGTTGTGGCTTCATTCTTAAAAACCCCAGCTCTTGTGTAGTGGCCACAGAAACCGAGCCACTCAGCAACATTATCCCTAATTCTCTCTCCACTCATCCTTGAGTCGTCACCTAACAACCCTTTGTGCTGAGTGCCATCAACTGAGCTGCTGTGCAGCTACACGGACGCTGAGGTACGCCTGCCCCGGCTGCTCCGAGAGCACACGGACAGGACCTCCTGTGGGTAGCAGGATCGGCAGCGGGCCTTCAGATACTTCCACAGAGTTGAGGGAAATGATTTCCCCCTTTTGGAGAGAAGGTCCCTTCCGGAAGGCTTCAACAGGAAGGTCCGTTGCCATGCAAAAGAGAGGGCGCGCAGCCGAGCTCGCTGGTTTGCTCTGTTTGGAAGGTAGAGCCTGACACAAACCAGAAGAACAATGACACAAAGCCCTTACTGATTCAAAAACAGGCGAGAATCACGCACAACTCACTTCCTTACGTACTTCGCACTTTGTACACTTTACTTTCCATATGGTGTTATTACTTTCAACTATGTTTCGCTCCCTGTTAGTAGGAAAGGGCCTTGGGCAGGTGTATTGTACATACTCACTTTTAAATGACTGGTTAAAGCCCCAATGTTAGTTTTCCAAAGAAGGATTTTAGTAAAAAAGCATCAGGATTTCCACTCAATTTCCTTGAACCTTCCCAACAGAAGGATTTTTCCTGACTTTTTGACAAGGTCACTCTCCTGAAAAATCCAGTACTCATCCAAGTCTACAGGCAATAAAATGACACTGTTTAAAAGACTAAATTGCAATTTTTTAATCACCAAACAATCAATTTGGTTCTAAACCAAATTGGTTCTGGAAAATGAGCACATGTTCCTCGAGAACGTCATTCTCTGAAGCAGTTTCCTCCACTGAAGTTACAGACCTGATTTCCTTCTCTTTATGTGCCTGACTAACTTGCATCCCTGCTGCTCTGGCAGGGTGTCGAGGGCTCCCTTTGCTCTTTCAGTCATCTTTGGCCATTAGCACCGATCCACTACGTACAGAGGGGTTTGACGAGATCCAGAGAAGCTTCGCTGTTGTGGGAGTTCCTCCAAATCAATTATTTGCAAATTTCAAACCTTTTGAAACTTGTCCATCGTTAATCTCAGAGATAACGTGGCATGGAATAGGATCTGCGTCACGTAGATCACACGACGGGAGGAAACATCTGCGACTGTGTGCCTAACCAGTCGTTCTTCACTGCTACTCTGAACAGAGCTACGAACACACTCGGGTAGGAAAGAAGAGCTTAGCTAAGAAAAACGAAAATCTTTGGTAATGCGGAGAATTTCTGTAAGCTCCAAATCACTAGAGTTCGGGGGCGATCGCTGTCTACTCGCAAGCGAGCCAAATAAATACGCATTTTTGCGTGCAGCGGATCCGTGCTGTCATAGGCAGGGCAGCCACCAGATGCTCAGAAATACTCATGCCTCTGCAAATTAGTTCACCTCATTTCGTGGCCAAATCATTCACTTTTCTATTTCCCCTTTGGCCTCCCAGTTAATGGGATCTGCCGTTAGTCAGTCTGGGGGGATTTCTTACTCCCGTTATGACAAAAAAAATCATTCTGAATTCAAGTGGAATTCGTTTTCCTAAATATACAACCACACGTCGCCACGCTTTGTTTTAGACCAGCAGATGCGGGAGGGGTTTGAATGATTGTGAGTGAAAGATGACTGTAAAACTCACCATGAAACATGTGCTGGTTTTCAGTCAAGTGCATCCTGAAAAGAAACACCTTTTTTCCTCCCTCCTTTTTTTTGCTTCTATCCCTCCCCTCTATACCCAGGGTTAAAGACAGGCATTGTGTCGTGCAGCAGACAGCTAGCAAATGAAAATGCAGTCTCAGAGACATTTCTAACAGTAGGCAAGGACCAAACCTTTACACTGGTGCAACACATCACGCTCCAGTGGCGACAGGTGGATGCCATGGGCCGAGAGCTCTGAGCCCTGTGCCTGGCACGGTCAATACAAGTCACCCTGGGGGAGGTATTCGGAGTACTGAAAGAGGCACTGAGGCAGGTTCCTCCTGTTTCCCAGGCACACGATGCTCCTTGCTCAATCCAGCACGTGGGCCATTCGGCCTCAGTTTCCAGCTGTGTGAAACGGGACATTTGCCTTGTAACTAGAAGCCTCAAGGGCTTCTTTCAGCAGCACAGCGACTCGCGCTCTATTGAGAAACTCTGCTACCATCTATGGCCAAGAGATCCCCCCGTTTTAAACTTTATGTATGTGCTTTTGAACTATTTTATGAATCGGGCCCTATGTTCCGTGCCAGGCATCTTGCCATGTGCCTCATTTAGTTTATATAACCCTCCAGGGCTGGCTTTAATCTGCTTTCCCAGAGTCCCTAGGTTTGGAAACGTGCATACTAGGAAGAAAGAGAGGGGAAGGCAAAAGAGAAAAGAAACCAAAGCACAAAGCGAGTTCAGTTGTGTAAATCTCAGCCAACACTGATAGCAGGGCTTCTTCAGTTCTGCAGTCCTCACCCCTTCACCTCAGGTGCCGCTGGGATTAATGGGGGACTGTTTTTCCCCTTCTGATTGCGTAAATGAGGAAGCTGTTGACTCGCATGGTTCTGGAAAGACATATGTGCTTCATTATCTGGATTCCTTGTATTGTTTCAGCTTGTCGTTGCTGGCTGGGAACACTCAGCCTTGAGCTGTTCCCATTTTTAAAAAGCACTTTTTTCTGCCCCGGATTATTGCCAAGTGGAGATTTAAGTACACTATTACTTTTATGGAGGACTATTAAGAGTTATTAGACCCCATTAGAGCAGACTATGCTCTTTTAAAAAAGAATCTTTTCCTTTATTTTTGAACAAGCATTTATATTCATCTAAATCTGACAGCATGTTTGTATCAGTGCAAACACAGTTAATTATGTCTTCGATCAGTGAGAACATTTCTTGTTTATTTTTTTAAAATGCTTTACTAGTCTCCCCTAAAGACCTTGTTTTACTTAGGCGGCTCGGAAGCAAGTCTGAGCCATCATGGGTGCTAGGTGTGCCGGGTGCTCTGGCATGGATGGCGTAAGGAGAGTTGGAGAAAAGTGATGGGAAACTGAATCCCAGAAGGTACAGAATCTGTACCTATTTCTTTACTAGGTTCGGGTGAAGTCCTCAGCTCACGGCCACTAAAATATCAAGGGGAATCTTTATATGAGTAGAAAAGCAAGATGAGATCCTACATTAGAGTAGGAATATGACCTAATACTATTGGCAGCAGCCACTACCAGTAAGAGCTGCGCATAGCACCCGTTCCTGGGTGGTTGTGGTTTCTCAGACAGGAGGAACGTTTGGATTAGTTGCTAGTCTGTTCCAAGTTTAGTTCATGCCTACTCCTTTTGTTACAGTTTACACCCAGTTCTCCACATTTCTGTGCGTTACTAGTTTGCCTCACGTCAATGTCAAATAAAATGAAGGAAACGTGTCTCAAAGGAGTAAAGAATTGTATGTGCTGACACTGTATTTTCTGAAAAACAGCTGAGAGATTCGCTCTGACTGCATCCCTTCCCTTGTAGCAGCAGTTGTAAGCAAGTCTCAGTAGCCCAGAACTATGGGTTTGAGCTGCTTAAGCTGTAATTTGCATAACCCGCTTTGGGAAGAATGATGTGTCTTCCTGGAAAACACTCCATTTGTCCTCCCCTCCCCTTCACTTTCCCTTTTTTTCCCTTTTTTCCTTCTCTTTTCTCTTCCCTTTTCCCTTCCCACCACCGTGAAGAGATGACTAAATGCTGCCACAGGAGGGAGAAAAACAAACAGGAAAGAATTAACGGGGCCTGGGATAGGGCTGTAAAGCAAAAGACATAAATTATTCAGCTCTTCCCCTCCCTGAACTCTCTCGCAGCCAGCACATGCACACCACCTCCCTTCTGGACGAGACTTTGGCATGAACGGCAGATCGCATTAGTGCTCCATCATGTTCCCGCAGCAGAGCATCGCTTGGCAAGACGATGCAGGACACTCCCTCAAGAAAACTTGGAAAGAACAGCGCTGCACGGCTGAACTAGGTAGTGGAGGAGAGGGAGGGAGAAAGGGGAGGGGGGAGAAACATCTCGTTTATGTGGGGAATCATGTTTGAAATGGCATCTCGGAGCACAAAGCAAGACCAGGATTATAAGAAATTGTTTAATAACCATATATGCTCCTGGAAAAGTACCTGTAGGGAGTTTGTGCTGGAAAGAATGAGGTTGCTGTTTTTCCTTTCCTTTCAAAGATTGGCTTAGCAAAACAATCAGCCACATGAAAAAGCAAAAAGCAGAATTCTCACATATGTTGTGTGACACTGTTATTCCTAAGGCACGCTCTGCGGAAGGCAGTTGGAGTAGGAGTTGTGCCTGAATCACAGCTGTCCTGCCCTAATGTGGTCCTGCCTTAACTTGGTCCTTTGCGCTTGGTTTTCGGAGCCCTTAGGTTTTGTCTAGCCTGGGAAAAAGGTGGGTTTTTTCAATAGCTCAGTTAACTTGTTTAACTAAACAAAAGCCAACACTTGAACAACATGAGCATTGTGGTTTAGCAGCTTTAGCTCCGCTCAAGAGGTGGAATAGAACTAAATTAGCTAAACTGTGCTGACTCCTCCACCTTTTTTCCTGATTAGACGGGCTTTAGAAGTTTGCTGCAAGGGGCAGGTTGAAAACCTTAGGAAGCTTCTCAACACAGGTCGGGCTGAGCATTGGCAAGCTCCATCCACCTCGTTCCGTCTGGAAGAACAGGAGAAGAAGGAACCTTGACCTTAGTGGGCCATTCACCCTTAATCTACCCACCTATCTAGATATTTGGCTTTTATTTTACAGTATTTGGACACTGCCAGACTGAAAAGCCGCCAAGAAATTGATAATATTTTTCCAGATTACAAAATACACCAGTACCAGGGCTGAGACCCACCTGACTTCTGTTCTGCTGGAGTCCTAGATCGGTGAACCATTCCATTCTGCCCATGAGGAGGGACAATGCAATAGGATTAACCTTTCCTCCACTGTTCATTTTTGTTTGAAATCTCCTCTCAGAAAATGTACTAAGTAGGTAATAAATGATTCTTCTTAGGCCAGGAATTTTCCATTTTGAGTGTTATCTGTTGCTGGGTTTTGGCACCATTAAACTGTTCAGGGTAAGTTTAAAAATGATTGAGAAACTGGCTTCCTAGAATGCAGTTGTGGGTTTTCCTGCAGAATAGGAAAGCTTTTTGATTCAGAAAAGCTCTTTGATTTTTGATGGAGCACACAAATACCTGTTGTTGCGTGCAGATAACTACCTCCGCTTGCTTACTGATGACTTTTCTTCTGCCTTCCCAGCTCTGCGTTACGCAAGTTTTCCAGTAAGACTGCTAAGATGACTTGACTGCTTTATTGGGTTTGGTTTTACACCTTTGTGGTTTAAGATCTGTCTTTGGCAGCTGCATATACCTGGATAATTGCTCTAATTAAAAAGCGCAGTAATGGACTGAAGTACGTGTAACCCACTGCTATCAGTACCTATACGTGTACTTTGGATTTCATCACTGAAAGCTGGGGTTTACGAGAGTTTTTCGCTTGAGCGCCTTTACATTTAGTACCGACAAGCAAGGAGCCTTCAGCTTTCTGCTGAAAACCTTGAAAGTGATGTTAGGCAGCAACGGATGCTCGTAAGAAGGCACTTAGCAACTCAGTTGAAAAGCTGTGGGAAAAGCAAGAGAACAAGGACTTAATGCAGAGGTCAAGAATAAGATTGGGAGAGTCACAAAGCCTGGAAAGAATGTTGGATGAAAAGAAATGAATAAAAATATATTTATTTTGTAATCTAATGGAGTCTGGAGGTAAATATATCGCTGTGCCGGGCAGCATGCATATATGTGACAAGAAAATCGGGTTTGCCTTAAGAAAGAGGAACAAATTGTCATCTAATATCAGGCTACAGGAAGACAAAACAAGCTATAGCAGAAATCCAGCAGGGAAATACCAGGGCTCTGAGGCAGGCCCGCCACAGCTTCCAGCTGCCCCCCAAATGGTACAATGTAGGTTTTTAATGGGTTTAAGCTTCAAATTCTTTACTTTCCTGACTAGTGTGTGAGCTGCAAGGAACACCATCTGGACAGGTCACTTCAGCAGGAGTGGTAGTTCACAGAAACTGGAACAAATATTGGAATTATAGTCGTCCTTTCTTTCCAAGTGAAGGAGGGGAATGGAAATGGAAAAATGTCAGTGACAAAAACCATATCGGGCCCAAAATTCAGAGCTGAGGAAGTCCGCAATGGAGAGTCGAGTTGAGACAGCTGTGCTGAGGCTTACCTAACCGAGGCTGACCAAGCAACTTCCATGACGTCACACTTTACTCTGATGGGCCATTAAATTAGTTTGTTGCTCCAGTCCTTGCTCCTGACACCTAGTAAATCTACAGTTTTTGAGTCTGGAGTTGTCAAGGTAGCACTGCATGGGACACTAACAGCATCTGCGTGGATTCTGGGGAATCAGACCCTGCACACAAGTTCTTCGCTCTTTCCTGGCTGTCTTTCCAGGATATTTTTTTCTACACGTATTCTAGGATGGGTTTAGGGAACCAAAGGAATAATTTACTATCTGTCCTCTGTATGTACTGTTTAATGCCAGATGAAACCAGGAGAGCTGGTTTCTGGGCTTGGGCCTATGCTTTTCCTCTGCAGTCTTGCAGGAAATATCCCTCCCAATTTCGAAAGACTAGAGAACAAACATTTAATTCTAGAATGATGATTCTGTTAAAAGGCCACATAGAGGGTTCATTCATATTCACAACACTCACAAGAACGTGCAAGTATTTGGCATCTTTCATGGCAAGGAACCCACAGTTACCTCCTCTATGTTTGCACTGTAGATAACAGAGACCTTACACGACATTCCAAATCCCAAGCACAGCACTTGCTGGATACAGATCCCACCTGCTTTTCTTGCAGCAGGCAATCGTAGGATCTTCCTAAGGATGCCAGAATCCTCAGAACAACAGCCCCAACACTATCCTGTCTACTTCAAAGAAACTGTTCCCAAGGAATATTATGAGTCAAGAGAGTCATGCAACTACCCTTTCAAATTAATCCAAAATGGTCGGGCAGATGCACACTTTTGATTTTTATTTTGATTATCCTCAGTAAAGTTTTCTTTGGAGGATCCTCTGACTATCTCCTTACGCCTCATGGAGTTTCTCAATGTCTCTCATTTCTAGTCCTCCGGAGAACAGCTGCATGCTCCTTTCTGTTTATTTCTTCCCACAAATCTAAGTTAAACCTGGAATATGTCTCCCAAACACTCCTTCATCTACCACCAATCTTAAAGCCCTGGCATCTGTTTCCAGCGGCACATCCAGACAGTGCAACCGGCTACTGTACGTGCTGGAGAAGTAGAGACGCAGTCTCGCAATAGGCAGTCCTCTTGACAAAGGTCAATTAATTTGAGTAAGTCTTTTCGTGAAATAAACACTGAGTAGCGACCAGGAGACTGACACACAAGTTGCTCCTCACTTGAAGCGCAGGGCGGAATCCAGGAAAGATTTTCTGGAAAACGAAGAGAGACCCAATAACGTCTCTAAGCCCGGGCAAGTCAATAAACTGTCGTAGTTGCCCAGGAGGAATTGGCTTGTCTTAGATAAACTTACAAAAGGCCCTGAAAAAACAGAACTTTTTCAAATAGCAGAGATTAATTTTCTGACTTCAAAGTAGCATTAATGCGGAGCTTGGCTAAGGTTTCCTGCGCAAGCAGTTTCCCCCCGAGCAACGATTTCAGAATCTGCCTTGGTTTAAGGCTGGCATTTGCTGCAGCTGCAGACCTGGAGTATTTTCGATCCCCTCTGAGTGCTGGAACACTATCCAACAATTAAACCACAACCCAAAAACAATCAAACATCTGTTTGGAGGCAGGCTGCTCAGTGACTGACGTTCTCCTGCCAGCATAAACACTATAGGTGCTGAGCGATTCCTGTCCCGCGTGTGTGCGCTGCTTGTGTGCGGCTTTGTTCCTGCAAGCAGGAAGATTCTGTACGTGTAAATATGCTGAAGAGCGTTCGTATTGCAATATATGAATGCGCCCATAGAGTTTATTTGTGGAAGTGCTTTTGTTGACATGGACACACGTGGTTGAGTGTCAGCTTGGGATCTGGGGATGCGTGTGCTGGAGGTGGCTTTGCAGAAAGCAAAGAAGGATGCGGACTGCGAGCCTGGAATCAGGTATGTTTAGGCAGTGCTGCGTGTGCTCATGAACAGACACGTACTTGCTTTTATATGGGCAAAATGAGCATGATGGCTGCGTGTAGTTTTATGTAGAAACAAGTAGTTTGAAGAGTGCATACATGTGTGTACATGTGGAACTGTATCTGTCTCAGGGTTTGTGCTTTTTGATGGACACCTGTCCTACACCTGACCTTCAGGTTCTGTCTTTGAACGGATCAGCTACTTGGGCCGTAGGAGTTGATGTCCCTTGCTGTAGGCCCAGGAAGGGAGATACCAAACTGGGTTAGGGACTGGGTTCAAAAGAACAGCTAGATCTGGCCTTGATGTAATCTCAGTCTCTCCAATGCTAAACCCCCTGATTTCAAGAACTCACTTGGGACTGTGGCAGGGAATCTGGGGATGATTCCACTCAAGGGCTTTGGGAATAGGGGTGGGGTGATCAATACTGACGTTAGGTCTGTCTGCCTACAGCACAAATTACTTTTTCCTAAGAGCACTTACAGACTCCATGCAGGTAGCTGCTTTTGTCCTGTTTTATTTATAGACTTCAGATAATCATGGGCTGTTGATGGCCAGGGTAGAGTAGCATGCAAATGGCATTCATTCCCAACAGCAGCTCCCTCCCCGTAGGACCAAGACCGGCTTTCAGAAAATGCAATTGTTCCCACTCCCAGGCAAATGACAGCTTGTGCTGCTCCTACCCGTTCTCCCTGAACCCCCAAGGTCTAGAGACTGCTGCTTGCTGTTTGTGGTGTCTTTATATACCTAGCAATATATGAGTCACCACAGTAAGTGCTAGCCATAGCCTGCTTGCTTGAAAACATCAGTATTGCAAGTGACAGAATCTGGGCCACCCACTGGCTGTATTTCTGGAGTATTCCTCCGCCTAGGAGAGAGCAGCTGGAGTTTTTTTTGCTTTAGACCGTTTCTCAGATATCCTATTGCTGAAGTATAAGAACACGCCGTTACAGGAAAGACAGATTTGATGATCTTCCCACCGTGAGTCCTGAGCTTAACGTATTGTTATAATCATCCTTTCTCTTGCACCACCTTTATTTTCTTTTTACCAGTTTAAGCTGAGAAAAGTTTACTAGAAACCAGCTTTGTCTCAGAAATCACAGGAGGTTCTGTTGCTTAGCAGAGGGCAGAGTACAGAGCTTAGGGTGTAGTAGGAAAGCACAGAGAATCAGTGTTTTTCCCTCACGTCTGCTGCCCAGGTGATGTAGAACACGGAAACCATTCTATCCTTCCTCAACAGCCTCCCCATCTGTCAAATCGGGAGAAGATTTACCATGGTGGGACAGAGACGTGTGTAACATGACTGTTTACTGCTTTGAGATACTTTAAAAAAAGCTACAGAAGAACATTATTGCTACTACATACCAACTACAGCGCTCGTACGTACACCTGAGTTACGTACGTTCTGTCCACGGCGGAGCGCAGTGCTGCCTAAGTCCCAGGATCTGCCACTACCTCTGGCTCCCCCAGGGCTGCCCTCCACACTTGGGTTAGAACCATGAAGGGGCTGTGGGGCACGGAGCTTGTGGTTGGTCATAGTCCGGAACTGTCCCCGTTCATGGCTACAAGCAGCTGCGCGGTCACAGAATTTTGCCGCTGCTGGAGGTGAAGGTGTGACATTCTCAGGTCACACATTCCCTGGGATATGCCCCCTTGCTCGGGGACAACAGAAAGGCTGCGCTGTAACGTGCAATGCAATTTTTGCTCCTCGCTTTTTCTAACGCTAGCCCCCTCGACAGGGTAAAACGTGACGGTCACGACAAAAGGCCCTTCGTCAGCGTTAGCAGCTGCCCAATTTCTAACTCTTGTTTTCCCACAAACTCCAGCTCCAGAAAAATATGAAGTGCAACGTAGGGAAGCTCTCAGCTGT
This sequence comes from Rhynochetos jubatus, assembly GCA_027574665.1. Lineage (NCBI taxonomy): Eukaryota > Metazoa > Chordata > Aves > Eurypygiformes > Rhynochetidae > Rhynochetos > Rhynochetos jubatus. The sequence continues at coordinate 4,221,510 of CM050669.1, forward strand.
CTACCACTTTATTAATTTCCAAACCAGATGTGAAATAAATGTTGGTCTCTCTTCTATTTCTGTCTTGTCTGTCTAAATTTTGACTGTCAGACCTTGGAACTTTGACCTGTTCCCTTAACATTTATTCCATATTTCTTGCAGGAGTTTTAAGTGATATTTGAAGCTCTTTCAATTTGTGGATGGACATATTTACCCTCCAACTAATTAGTCCAAATCTCAGAAACTTCAACTTTTGTCTCACTGTTCAGCCAACCAACACATAATGTGAGAGACACGAAAACAAACCGTTAAGATACAAACTTCGTAAGTCTGGAGTGCCTTTAACAAAAGAAGTGGTATTGCTCAGTGAAAATATAACAGGATAAATTGACGAGCAATGAAGTGAAAGAACCCAATATGAAATCTCAGGACGACTACTGGGAAAAATCTGTTTGAAGCCAGCAGAACAGTCTCCCATTGGAATGCACAAAGAACTAGTCACTTGAACAACTACAGACCAACTGATAAATGCTAGAAAACTCATGTGCCGAAGTTACGTCCATGAAACCAGGCTGAAGATGCCAAGTGTGGTCCCTAGAGTCCAGAAAAACAAGTAGAAGATACATGTGCTACCAGCCATTCACTTATGAAAACTGATTTGCGCATGCATTCTCAGCCACAACGTTTGCATTAGTCTGTCCACGTTACATGAAATTCTTCTTTTCAGTCAATAACCTGCATCAAAAATCTGACATATCTCCCTTTTGGGAATGACCTGTAGAGAAGAGCACCTGACTCTGAGAAAGGGAAGGTAATTCCAATCTGGGAAGGTATTTGCCATGCAAAGTCTCATCTAGGCTGAAAACAGCAGCTTCCCATAGTCTGTCCTGGGGGGGAAGGGGGTGTCAAATCCTCACATCTGCCATCCTAGCACACAGCTGTGAGTTGTTCAGGGAGAAGCATCCCTGCTTGCCCAGCTGCCCTTCCCTTCACTGTCACTCAGCAAGTAACTATTTCACAGTCCTCACTGCAAACAATAGGACCTTTCAGGAATGAAATCAGATCTTGACTCTGATAGGAAGGCAGCTGTGAGACACATGAAAGCTCCTGCTTGCTGTCTCTTCCTTGTCTCACAAGGTTCAGATTCAAAGGAACCTGGTAAAACATGCCCAACCCCCTCAGGAAGGTCAGCGTGGCACAGGAGATTCTAACCGCTCGGTACCCTGCAGAAAGGTACGCAGGCAGGCGGAGAAATCGCTCACTGAGCACTTCGGTGGATGGAGGAGGGGGATGAGCAGAAATTGATAGAAGATAAAAAGAAAAAATAGACCAAGAGAGAGCATTGGATTCCACTGCTTTTTCTGATCCCTAAAGAAGACCCCGCGCTTTATAAACTTGAGGTACCATTTCTCTCATCACTGATATTTAGTTGCCCCTGGGGCAGAGGCTTTTAACAGCCCTCAGCTGTCCTATGTACCAGTCTGTCACAAACTCCCCCCAGATTTGTTAGGGCACCGACTACTTCATAACCTTGGAGGGATAACCTTCATAACCCTTCAGCCCTGAAGCTCAGGAGCTCACTCCCATTTATGACCCAAGGGAGGAGCTGTTCTACAGGATCCCATCGCTGATTTCCATCACCCTAGCACTGCCTTCCCATCAGCGTGTATTTGAATCCTTACCCCATGGTTCATGTTTCCCTTTCCTAGAGAACTCACAGTTCCTCACACCAGAGAAATAAATGTCCATTTCTTAAACATTTCTTTGAAACAGGTAGGAAAAATGAACTACAAGTGAGGGATTTCAATCTCTGAACTGTCTGCTGAAGGTTTCATGCTGCCAGAAACACAAACAGAACATTATTCCCGCATACAAATGATACCAATCATTTTTCCCCTCAGAAACTATTGTGTCTGGCATAGTGGAATTTTTGAGAAGTGGAAAGAAATCTATTTAGTAATAAAAAATTAATGGTGTTGGAATATTATTTGGTTTGAGAAGATAAAGGCTGAATCAGTAATAACATACTTGATGCTCTAAAGTGGACAATTTCATTATGACGAAAACAACTATAAGACACGAAAAGCTTAGGGGGAATAACTTAAATGAAAAGTGTTAATAACATTTGCAAACAACATAAAAGCATCTACTTATTGGGAAAAAATGCGATCTCACTAACAGTAAAGAACGTTAAGTTAGTTATCAACAGATAAAACCGTTTATAAAACACCAGGGATGCAGAAGTAATCATGCAGTTCATTCTACAAAAAGCACTGATGAAATAAAACAAACTGATAGCAACAACTACAAGTTAGTTAGAAAGCACAGAGAATTTAGAACAGAAACCAAAGGAAAGGAGAGTAATGAACGGTATTTATCACCCTAACACCAAAATACGAGTTGCTCTGTAAGGTTTCTACAGAAAAAGTATTCTTCATTGTATTCCAGCACAGGCTGATGTAGCTGGAGACAATGGGAAACAGCAAAGGAGCTCTCAGTGCAACACCGCATCCCACCGCCAGCACCCCTACCGAATCTGAGGCCGGACTGAACAGAAAGAAATTACACAACATAGCATATTCGATGATGACAACAGTCCTTTCTGGTCTTAAAATTCATATATCTATTAATTACTAGGTAGCTAGCCCGACTGTGCTGCTGCTAGCAAAAGTGCAGCTGCATCATTACTGGAAAATGGGACGAGCCGTGCACACAAATAGTGCTAGCGCTCGAGCACGCCTGCCCAAATCCTCTCTGCTAGTCCATTTAGTGCATTCTTCTGCCTTTATCATTCAAAAGGCTGCACTAAAATCTGCTGAGCTTCACTGTGTTCTGGAGCAGCGTTAATGCACTACCTCAGTCCTAATGGCAATTAAGCACCGCACTCGTTTCCTCAATACCATGTCGCGCGCCCGAAGCGTAGCACGCTGTAGTAAGCCCGCTCGCCAGAAAACCTCTCTCCTGCACTGTTCATGGTCGTACTATGGTTGATAGGAGCACTGTAAGAGCCCTTGAAAACCGGCTTGACTGTAAGACAGTAATTAACTTGGCACTTCATTCCTTCGGCTGCAGTTCGTTCCACAGAACTAGTCCGCAGCGGTAACTCTTCTTCAGCATTAGAGAGAGTGAGGTAGATGAGAGGGTGGTAACTTGATCTGTAAGTGGGGAAGAACTGGAGGGCAGTATGGTTCGATAAAGAGGCCACACTGGGGTCTCAAATACCCACCCGACAGACTGACCAAACACGATTTTCAGTTGGTGTCCAAAACCCCAGGTGCAGATTTGTCTCCCTGGCTTGCAAGGTAGGAGTGCTGGGGTGGGATTTGGGCAGTGGAATCTCACTGCGACGTGAAACCAGCAAGACCTGGTTTCTCTAGGAATCGCAGTGGAAGGGCAGAAGGCAGATGTGAACGTGAAACTCCTTCAGTCCTGTACAACAGCAACAACTGTTCTACACCGTTTCCTTATAGCAGAAGAAAAAGGTGTTCTCCACGGACCGAAGCTTTCTTTTTCTCGCAAAACTGCATACTTCCCAAAGTGCAACATCTCCCAAACCTTTTTTAGCCTAGTTCACAGAGAACTAGCCTTCCCAAAAGCATGACTTTATGCCTCGCCTGCAGTTTGCTCCTTTGGGCTTGATTGCTGTGCTCGTTAAACAAGACATTGGTCAGCTCAACACACCATCTTACGACTTTTCTGGTTTGCTTTCAGCCTTCTGAAAGGTTTCCAAGAGTACCAGGCAAGGAAATGAAATCTTCATCCCAAGGAAGAGATCCCTTTCCAAAACTGTTAATCTTGCCTTATGACACGTTTTGGACTACACACTATCCAGAGGGGGTTTATTCAGCAATCTGCTGCGTTCGGGTAAGCGATCAAACTGGGGGGTTATTACAGCGCTACATATGTTAACAATAATTCAAACTTTAATTCACCCTGTTTCACCACCACAGCTGCTCTTGGTTTTCCTCATGGCCCCTCCCAGGGACACTTGGAACGCAAGCAGAGACGTGTGTGTGCTACAGGGAGTGATGCTTTCCATTGTTATTAGAGAACCAGCTTTCCTTAGCGTGCAGTATTATCATCACAAACTCATGACTACACGCTTTCTGTCACTGTATTATATTCCATACGTGCTGGGATCAGCAGAATTCGAAAGCAGATCTGGTTTCTACGTATCACGTCTGATTACTTTTTGCATTACAGAGGCTGAAGACAATCACAGAGCCCCTGGACAATCCGGATTCGTAGGTCTGTCCCACCAGCACGTTCAGCAAAGGCATTTAAGGGCTCTACGTAACTGAACACAGGGGTGAGTGAAGAGAACAGGGACTTATGGAGTTTGATATTAAAGTGGCTTATAAGTAACGAGTATTTTTTGCAAAAAGTCTTAAATAGAATTCAAAATTTCTTATCTCACGACACATTGATAAAGATTAAACGGGAAACAGTTGTTGCTCTTCCCTTTTCAGTCCTTTCTCATGTCTTTCTTTCCTCTAACAACACGTTAGCAAACACAGCTAATGGGATTATTGCACGTATAAATACAGGAAGAGGCAGCAGAAAGATGATTTTAGCTTCGCATGGAGCACTGGTAACTCCAGCATATCTTATAACACTTCCCAATAACCATATCTGAAAAGTTAGAAACACCACAAAGAACTGACACAGGATGAAATTATTTGAAGTCTGGAGAAAATAGCTTGTACTGAGATAATTATCAGACCAAGAAAGCTACTTAATATAGCAAAAAGAATATTGATAGGTGACTTAAACGCAGCATGAGATGAAACCATTAGGCGCCAGAGGACTCTTGAGCCTAGGAAGAAGCAATGGCTTTAAGCTGAAGCCAGAAAAATTCAAAATTTGAAATACCGTGTCTGGCCTAAGCCCCATGGAGCTTACCTCTCACCCATCGGGATACGCATTTCTCCCAGGCTGAATGCTGAAAGACAGGTTGTTACTTTCTCTAGACTTTTACCTGCTCTGTGAGGCTGACGGACTTTCCTACTGGGTAAGACCTTCATTACAGTAGATACTCTAGGATTCAGCACTTGGCTGATGGCTCACGCTTGCTTGTCTATCCAGGCTTACATTCAAACTTTCTCCCACTAGCATTTCCTCAGCTGAAACCCCCAAAGAGACATCAAAGGAGGAAAATCTTCTTTTTATCCATTCAGAAAGAGAAAGCTTCAAATGGCACTTTTTTTCTGCTTGCAAAAGTAAAAAAACCAAAACTCATTACTTGGCCAAGCATCTCCTGACGGTTCCCATGCTTTCCATCATCTCGTTACCAAACTTCTGGTCTCTCTCCCTGCTCTTTCCTCATTAGGCATGCGTCTTCAAAAAATTGAAATCCACTTGCTTTGCATCCATGAAATGTTGCCCCATCCATGATGTTAATGGCTCAGAAATGGAATCCAGGAACTAGGGAACGTGCCAGTGGCTAAGCCACCTTCACTGTTCATCAGCTGCCTGCACCGTACTGCGGGACAGTGGGCGCATTAACAGAGAATGAACTAGGATGGACGTGTCAAGAAGGGCATGTTTTACTCGAGTCTTGATTCCACAAATGCTTGAGCAGTGCACAGCAGAATGCACACAGCTGAACGGAAGCTGTGCCGGAGTCCTCTGTATTTAACCTCAGCTTCTCTTTTATCCTATGCCCATGTGTTCGCTGCCGTACAGAAGTGCTGAAGGAAACAGGAGCAGAACATGGAGAGGAAAGAGAAAAGTCCCTGCAGGAACAGGGCCATACATAGAATCATAGAACGGTTTGGGTGGGAAGGGACCTTAAAGCCCATCCAATTCCAACCCCCTGCCACGGGCAGGGACACCCTCCACTAGACCAGGTTGCCCTGAATAATTCTGAAGATCAAGTATTTCTGAATTCACTCCACATTTTGGCTTCACTTCTTGCCCTCACTGTCCATGAGGTAAAACAAGATCAGGACACTCATATAAGGCAGTCGGTCCCTTGGCTTTGAGTTTGAGTTGGGAGAGTCTGGCAAGACTCCGCACTTTGCCTACAGAGCTAAGCAAATGAGGTTTCATTTTTTCAGGGTCACTTCTCATTTTCTCCAGAATTAAAGGAAAATCAGGACTATTTCTGGTGGTTGTGGGTTAATTGTCTGCTAAGAGCACTGGTAAGGGCAGGCAGTTATCAGCAAAGGAAACAGAATGCAATTCCCTTAGATCTTCCCGTTTATTTGGCCACAGTGCTCTCAATACCCACATCCCGTTCGTTTTTTCCTGTGTATTTTGAAATCATAGAATCGAATCACAGAATGTAAAATAAGTGCTCTGTTCCTGCCCTTCCTGCATCATTAAGAAAAAAGGGAGGGGGGCCTATTTTCGTGCTGTACAAGTATGTACGATGACATACGACAGAAAAGGTTGATTTTTATTCTAAAATTGGATGCTAATTTGATCTTCTCAAACATTAAATGATTTCTTTTCTTCATAAAAATCATCTAACAACAGGTTGGTTTCATCCGTATTTGTTACATAGAGGATGCAGATCCAAATTGTTAATGCTTTTGATAGCTTACTACTCATTTAAATATCCTTGAATTAGACATCTCAACTATTATAAGAACACGGACCTTAGCAACATGAAAAACATGCTACACTCACTCTCTGGCTGACATAGGTCCTGATTACTGAAATACAGAATGTTTTACAAGTCCCGGGGGAGGAGAAACTCCCACAGCTTTCACGACTCCTTTGCGGGATGAAGCAAAGCCAAAGAGGGTGTCAATACTAACCACAAAATCTGTGACTCCACACCAGCAACTTGATGGACGTTGTGCCTGGCACAACTGTTTGTTGCACGTGCAATTTATTACGACATTCTCATTGGTTTTGTTGAAAATGAAATTTGGCGATGGGTATGAACGCGTCAAGCCCCTCCGGGTCTTTTCGTCCTTGCCACGTACATGATATTACATATATAGTAACCGAATAAGATAATACCACCCCGTGAAGAGAGGGGAGTGCCCACTGCTCTGCATGCTAGCTTGTGGCTCAGAAACATGTTCCTAGTGCTGAGATCCTGAGTGACTTTCTGGGAGCCACTTGGGGAGTCTTGAAAGGGACATAATAAAGAAAAATACAGATTAACGTTTCCTGTTGGAGTCACTCTGTTAGTCAAAGTTTAGCCTTGATTTCACTGCTGGTGAAACCTCTTCTGGTCTGAGATTTAAGGGAAAAAAACAGCACGGGGGCAGGGACACACACAACACACACAGAGGACAGGGGGATGTGATAAATAAAAGGATTAATTTAGCCACAGATTTATTCAGCTTTGAACAGCTCCTCTCTTCGCCAGTTGGGCTGCCTTGTAACTAATTAAGATGTTGTTTGGCCTCAGTGTAATTGCTGCTGTCTGCTGACAGGGCACTTCTGCCAACCAGATGTTTTTTATTTTGAGGAATGGCTATTTGATAAAACTGTTCTTAAATCATAAATAAAGGAGGAAAATTTTGCATGGGTTCTATTTTTCCCCTTAGCAATTTAGATTATTGGTAATAAAAAGGGTCACGGATTGAATCTGCCATTGATGTAAAAGAGCCAACACGCCATCCAACGCATCAGTTGAAATCTCTCCTGTACTTCGGTGGGTCTCACAGGTTCCCTGCACAAATACTTTTTTTGGTAGACGAAGCAGACATAGCTCATGATCAAGTGCTTGGTGAAAAACACGTGTTAGTGTCAGAAACGGGTTTGTAAGCAGGCAGTATAATTACAGCTGTATGAACTTCAAAAGGCTCACAGGTTTAGTCGACAGTGAAAACGCTGACACCTTGCCGCTTCCCTCCTTTTCCTGAATGTCTGTCTTCTTCAGCGTTATTTTCTGTACTTCTCCGTTTTGTCTTATGCTGGCAACACAGGATTATACTCTCCCATAAGATATTAATTTTTAGCTTCTAGGGCCACATGCCTTCCACATGTGCGAAAGTCGTACAGAATATCAGCAAAGCATTTTCAAAATCAAAATGGCCAATACCGATTTGACATTTTGTCAGTATTCAAGCTTGAATGAAAGAAATACTCTCATTGGGCACCATGTGCTGGAACTGGAGCGTTTTCTGTTTGCATTTGCCTACTAAAAATGTTTTTAGCACCTTGTTGCTGTGTGAAAGATTCACACAAAGAACTCCGAAAAGCAACAACACAGAAAAGCAAGGTGGCTGTTCCTAAAACGTTGCTACAAGCAGAGGGCAAATTTCTTTACACCTACACACAACTTACTTTTTGCTCTTTCAAAGTGCTACTTGATGAACTCACAGGTAAGAAGAATCCTAGACACTGGATGCGTATACCGTTCAGAACCAAACAAGGAATGTTAAAAATTCACTAGCAGCTGGCTCTGGCAGACGGATTCTGAGAGTATCACTCATTTTTATTCCTTCAGCCCCAAACCAAAAGACATTTTAAACCAGAACCTGATGACTGAGTCCCAGGCAGTTCAAAATAGCACTTTAAAAACTTCAACTTTCCAACGAAGCTAATATTCTAAATGAAGAGGAAAGGAAAGGTGCATGACAGGCAAAAAGCCTTCTTCAAACCCAAACCTTAAAGACCAGGCTTTGGACTGTGCACGAAACCGGAACTCCCAAATGAAACTGCTCGCTTTTCCTTTGCGATAAAGAATGGCCTTGAGCTGAACAGTATTTGCAGGCCTTAATAGTAAACATCAATCAAGGCCATGTCAGAAACTCAGAAACAACAGTGGGTAAGTGAAGATGTTGCTAATGAAAACCAATGGTTGTGTCATAGTTACGTGTGGGGATGTTTCAAACACGACAGAGACTGACTGTCTTCCTGAGAATGAAGGGTTATTGATATCAGAGAGGCACTGAGCGAGTAAGCTTCCCACTTTCCCTGTATCTGAAGATGTACAGCACAAGGACAACGCTGAGGGCAGAACAGATACAAGAACCGGGGACATGCGTGCTTAGAAAACACTTACAGAAGTTGGGATCGTGTTGTGTGCAAATAACGGCAAGAGACAGACGCTGTGCATGGCTTATTCACCCCGGCACAAACAAAAATTTTACATCCAGGACAGTTTAAGACGGGTATGTAATGCTTACATCCTAAAAGAGCAAGAGAAAGTCCTCCAAGCTATCCTGAAGGAGCCAGGATACCTCCTGGGTGGGTACACTACTCCCATTTTTTTCTACAAACATTCACTCATTATTCTAAGGGAATATTACTTCACCGAAACCTCATTTCATGATGTACAGTCCTGGTTTGCTCTTGGTATTGTGTTCATGGAGAAATGCAAGAAAATTGTTCCTTACTATGCAATCTTCCGGTGTCCAAGAGGATGATTCCTGATCTCACTCAAGGTGCAAGGCTGTCATGAGCAAACCACGTCACGAAGCCAGTTCTGCAGTGCCAGTTCTGGTGCAGGCCTTTTGCTTTTCAGTTCTTAGGATCAAGAACTTAAATTACTGGAAGTAAATCAGACACGAGCTTATTTGCTTACTACCCCTCATAGCTACTCATGGAGCCATGAAGGACGTTTAATTTTGTTTGGTTTATTCCAACTTTGGTATTCTCCAAATAAAAATTAATTACACACTTGACTGGTCGACTGTGCATTTCCTTAAATCATCTTAGAGACGATAATTCCAAGAAGAGAGAACATGAAAACTAATTTGACTCATGAACCATAATTGCTTTGGCAGAGGCAGCTTTGCCACAGACAGTAAGTAGGCAAAGACCTCTGAGTAACCAAGAGGCAGTTTTACTACAGACATGCTCCTTAACCAGTGGAGGGGAATGTCTTGGTTTTCTAGCTTATCCATCCAGGCCAACCTGTGCCATCACGAAGCCCAAATCACAAATGCAAACCCATTTCAGTAGCCTTTATTTGCTACTTTATTTGCTTTATTTTATCTTCCTAATTGGATCTGCACCTAGGTGTAAACCTCTGGGCTGTGCTTTGCAGAAAGTCAGGCCAGAGGATGACAAATGGGTCCTGTAGGTACAGATCTACAAATTCGAGTTTCAGAGCCACAATCAGTACAGCGAAAGGCAAGTCACTGACGAATGTACGGTGGGTAAACCGTGTCTGTCTGCAATGTATGAGCGCTGCGACAGTGCAAAGGAGAAACCACCCCTTCCAGTGAAGGAATTCTGAATATTGGTCTGAAGTTAGGAGCCGAGTTTGCTGACTGAGAAGCGAAGCAAGTTCACTTGAAGTATTTCCAGAATGATCTACACGCAGCGTGTAGCCTGTCTAACAACATCGGATGAGCGACAAAAACAGCCAATAGCTGCCACAGCTCAGAGACAGGAGCCCCACCGAGTCTGGACGGAATCACGACAAATGAGGAGAGCAGTGTTTGTGCTAGAGGAAAGGATGGGATTCATTAGCAGTGCAGTGACAGTTCATATTCCTGACAATGAGTAACCAGTAAAATGGGGTTTTTGTTTGTTTGTTCGCTTGCTAGAAAGATCTTATAGCAAAATAAACACTGAAAATTGAGAAATAGCTTACAGTGATGGACTCTGGTAAATCCAACCTCTTTTACAAGGGAATACCAAAGCAGATTTTAAACATTTGGCACCTTATCAGAAGCCAGAGGAAGATTAACTATGTGAGTGAAAAATCAGGCCAAGAAACCAAAAACAGCTTTTCACAACGAAGGAAAGCCAAGGAGGAACAGAGTCTAAAAAGCACTTGGAAAGAAACGTTAAGATCATTTCGCTCTTAGGAAACAGATCATTGAAGCAGGAGGAATTTGAATTCCTTTTGGAAGTGTGCAGGTATTTATGAAGTTACTCGTGAGATTTAGAGAGGGTGTCAAATACTAACAGTACCTCTGTCAAACAGAATAGGGCCACTCAGAAACAAGAACAAGAGTACCAGTATTCCCAGTGGTACTGTGGCGAGTGTTACTCACAGACAGCACAAAGACATGCAATGGTTTATGTAAAAGTCACCCAAATGGAATGCCTGACTGACGTTCCCAACCTCCCCGTATGATCTGGCAGCTCTAGGCTGAAGTTCCTCACAGCTGAAATAATCTCTGAACTCCAGCTCTGCTGCTGACTCCCGCTGCAGCCTCGGACACAGCGCGCTGCCTCTCCCGGGCTGCCTTCGTCCTTATAAAGGCCCCGCAATACTCTGTTCCACAGGCTCAAATAGCTTACTGTATCCACAGCGCACTGGTGACACAAGTGCCGCTTCAAGGTTGAGTATTAATGTGTCTGGAGTGGAATACTGCGTGGGGCAGCTCCCCCCCGGTATCTCTGTTTCCACGTTGACTGTCTACACCTTGCTTTTTCGAGGTTGCTAAATTTGCAAACACGCTATGTGCATGGAGGTGAAGGAAACAATGAGAGCAGTAGAGTTTTCCACGCATTAGCAATAGGATTAGTTGAAAACCATGCAATGACTTCAGAAAAGCTCACATAAGAAAACAGACACCATACAAGATTGGTCTGTATCGCAATACTTCTGTAAAACGGCTAGCTCGAAGCTGAAGAAAAGGGACGGTGGGCTGGAGTGTATCTATTTTAATTGATTTGTATTAAGCAACTGCAGAGACTACCATGTCCTGCTCCCAGAATAAGCCAAGTAATGGGGTAAGCCTCGCAGCATCTCATAGCTACAGAACTTCAAACGGCACAGCTACAAAGACATTTACTAGCTAAAGAAAGAGGGAAATCCGGGTGAGTCAAGAGAGACGTTTTGAGGGAAATGAGCAGTCGCTGCGGTCTCACCCCTACCTGAGACATTCCGATAAGGCTATCCCTTCTATCAGTAAAACCCAATTACACACCTCAGACCACGCTCTCTTCCCAGTAATACACGATGGCTGAGAATCCCCAAACATCATTTTCAGAAATATTCAGTGTTCTGTGGTATCTACATTTCAACAACGTCATACGCCAACCACAAAGGGGGCAAAACTGCAACAAAACTGAGTCTGGGGCAGCAAAAATTCTCAGCATGTAAAGAATACATGCCTGGGGACTTCACCAGAAGGTAGCTTGAGAAAGATGGCTATCAAGAATTAGTACAGTACGCTGACCAACTGAGTAACCACGGCTCATGGGACACTGACTTCTACCTAGCAGGGAAGGCACCGCCAGTGTGTTTAGACTGAACACGACACGGCGTTATTGAAGAGAGGCGACTCTTTCTTGCTGTGGTAGGTCACAGTCACAGGAGCTTAGGTCAGGAAAGGCTTCCTTCTGGGTGCAACAAGAACAAAAAATTCATTACCACGCTGTTATGAAAGAAGGGACAGCATGGAAAGTTTGGGTTTCCAGCTCAGTATTCAATTCCAACTGTAACAAACATATTCCATTTCCTACATTCCCATGGAAATTCCAAAGCCCACAGACTCTTCACACTGTTTTAAACATTTGTGTTTGACTGAAGTGTTTGCCTTCCCCCTCAGTGGTGGATGATCCCTGCATACCTCTCATTCCTACCTTTGCTAGAGGAGTAGTCACTCACGGAGGTCACAACATGCTTCATGTTTTCAGATCTGAATCGCTGCAGGCACTAAACTATCTGACTGTGTCCCTAAGACTGTGTGGTGTAATAGCCTTTACAGTCCCAAAGACAAACAAAAGCTCCCAGTAAAACCTTGAACTTGCTGTAGTCCTCTGAAGGAATTTTACATTTTTCCAGGGAAGTAAGACTAGGCATTACACAAATTCCAGCCACACTTCTTCGCACATTAGAAAAAGAGACAAGTGAAGTGAAGCAAAGCCAAACCCTCTCTGACTTGCTGCTGGCTGATCTCAAACTGCAGGAATTCCCCAATCACACAATGCTCTGCTCCAGCTAAGGAGATGATGCCGATTAGAAAGAAAAAGCTCCAGATGTTAAGCACAAGCAATTTCAAGACAAAGGGAAAGTGGAAGAGAGAGAAGGCATGAGAGGTGACCCACCCCACACAGGAGACACAGGGAGAGCCTGTACCCTCTCCGTGCTGGGACGCAGCCAAATGCCAGACAGCGGCACCCTCACACTAGTCTATTCTCCTTCCCCTCCAGGCCATGATTAGTGTTTCCAGTCGAACCCCATCAATTCTTTATATCCTTTCTGACTTGCACTACTAGGTAAACAGATAAATAAATCAGAATGAAAGTTAGAGTAGGAAAAGGGGTTTTTCCCTTGTTATTTTTTTCTTCCAGAAGCAGCAGAACCACCTATTTTTCTTCACAATTCCCATGCAATTTCTTCCTTGCATGCTTATGGGGGCAGTGTCCCTGACTGAGATCCAGAGGTATCTCAAAAGACATAGACAGGGTTCAAATAGCAAGTGCTTCAGGAGCAGACCCTGCACTCAGTGAAGACAAATGTCTTAGTTCTTTGTAGTCAGTTAATGCGATTTAACCCTTTGTGGGTTTTAGAAAATGGCCAAAGTAAACAAGCTGCTCACTTCTGGGGGGTGAAGTACCTGTGCTCAGAGTTCTTGTATTCAACACATTTGCACTTTACTACCTATCAGAGTAATGTGACTTAAGTTAGATATTCATGGAAAAGAAAGGAAAGGGAAAAAAATTAGAGCACTCTGGCCATGAAAGTCCACACGTGTTCCTGAGACTTGTCGTCTTTTCCTCCTATTTTATAATTTAATTTATACTTCAAAATGCTTAACGAGAACATAAAGGCTTTCTAGTGAAATAAATACTTTATATATTGCCTTGCACTCTGCAAGATGCTGAAGCACCCTGCGATGGGGACACACGCCGTATGAAAACGCAGTTGTGGCTGAGCAGCAGCATGGGTTTGGATTTCTCAAGACATTTTCTTCCTCCTTCGCTTTCTTACTACATACGTGAGGTTTCACAGAACAAAAGGCAATGCTGATTGTGCTCTCAGGCTGGCTGGACTGCAGAGGAGAGCAGGTTCCTGGAGATTAACAACTACTCAGCAATCCTGGGGGGCGTCTTGGGAAATCAGTGGCTGAAACGGGTAACTGAGGTTCGCTGCAGCCCTGCATGGGCAGTGCCTGTTCCTTTTGTCTAGGAATTTAAAGAAAATTTATGAAACCAAGATCAGAAATAGGAATGACTATGCTTCAGGATGAAAATGAAGAGTAAAAACAGTGTAATGAGGGTGTCATTTTATTTGAAACTCCAAATTTTAATCTAGGACTTAGCCAGGATAGTTTTCAGAAAAACAGACACAGAGGGTGCAAAAGTTGAAGTCAGCAGTCTTAAATTTGGATAATTCTGTCCCTTTCCAACAGAAAAACCCCCAGTTTGTCAAGTTTGGGGCCTTTCTGATAATCACAAAGTCACAGGAACGCTGTGGTTGGAAAGGAGCTCTGGCGTTGTAGTCCAACCGCCCTGCTCAAAGCAGGATCAAACAGGGCAGGTTGCTCAGGGCCTTATCCCGTCACATTGTCAGTATCTCCAAGGACAGAGGCTTCATAAGCAAGCTCCCGGGGCAGACTGCTCCACCATTCAGTGACACGCATCGCAAAAATACGGGCAATGCTACTGAAACCCAAGAAAAAAGCATTTCAGTTTGTGTCCATTGCCTCTCCAAAGCAGCAGCTCTATTTTTTTTCCCATCTGAAAAACTCTGACAGATGAGCCCTACATTCACAGTGAGGCACAAAGATCCCTAGGAAGGAAATTAGCATACCCTACGAAGAAGGCATTTCTGCCCTACTCACAGAATATGTGAAAATTAACATATGGCTGCAGATTGAAACAAGGGAATTCATAGGCCTGTTTTCTCCAAGTCACAAAACCCAACTCCTTCATGTCTTACAGAAATCTGCTACATTGGAGTCTTCTCACACAGTCTGCTTGGTACTAATACGCGATTACTACACTGGAACCAAGCTCTACACGCGTTACCCGTTCTTGTTGGAGCGCGGCGCCCCGTGTGTTCGCACTGAGAGTTGTCAAGGACTGCAGTGTCTGATTTAATGACGATGTCTAGCTGTTTGCACGGCGGGCTTTGCTGGCCTCTCGCACCCTTGCTTTCCCTTCCAGTGGATGGAGGGACTGTGCAATTCTACACTGGCCTCTCCATGGTCAACTCAGTACCGTAACGCAAACAACGTTGCTTGATGCAAAAGCAAAGTGAGGCAGTTGGATGCAAGGGAACACGTGAATAACGGCAATGATCACCCGTCAGCCCGGGGAGCAGCGGTGCTCACGCGACCAATTATAACACCTTTCCTCTGGCACTTGAGCAGCAGAGTGGAACATGGAGATGAAATGTTCCAATCCAATTGAGTGTAAGTTACTAAATAATCCTCACAGACAGTGCTGATGATCACTGTTCTTTAGCACCACCTATACAGGAATTTCGAAGCTCCTATACCTTCACAACAGCCGGGTGAGAGAGGAAACTTCACCACATTTCACCCTCCGACAGTACCTAGGTATTGCAAGCGGAGACACTGAGAGATAAAATCACAATTCAGTAGGTGGTCAGGGTTAAGTATGAGACTTGCCTCCTGCATTACTTGCCAGGCACACTCTTCCCCTGCTGCCATGTTTGTCACTTAAACTGGATTAATTTTAACCTAGCAGGGTATATAAAATGTCACACGCTCGTTACTTAACCACACCAGTTGTCATTTCAGTTCTGGGACACTCGAAGCTGCTTGTGAAGAACCACAGACCAAGACCAATCCCTAGAAATGATTCAGCAAATTGACAATAAATATTCAGGAATCATGAACTGTTTGTAGAAGATAGAAGAACAGGTGAAATTTACTGCAGAATTTCTTAGCTGCCACTTACTTCCTCAGCCAGGTACCAAAACCAGCTTGGTCCAAAGTAATCTATTGAACCAAAATGCCAATTGCTCTTACTGTCATTACTACCACTTGCATTACAGGAGTAATAGGGCTACGATCTGGCCCTGTCACATAAGACTAGTGAAAGATTCTTACTGAGAATCATGGGAAAGACTTTGCAGTCCTTTCAAAGAGCTGTGCAGAACCAAGCTAACAACTCCCTGGAGAACAGAGCACAGGGAGTCATTACCAACTGGCAGGAGAGATAGACAAGATGACCTCATAGGTTTTCCATCTCTGATTTCTGTGCTTACATAATTCCATCTTGATATGGGACCAGAGGAATTGACAGTTAATCAGCAGTCTCAAAAGTTATGGACTCTACCCCGTGGAAGAGATCAAAAAGTTAATGGGAAAACATCACGTGTGTATTAGGCACTGAGGGCGTGTATCAAATTCGGTTTATTACCACATCTTAAAAGCCATAAATGGCAATGAAGCTGCAGTGAAAGCAAAGCTTGGTCTTGGTTTAAAAGCACAGCGAAGATGTGACCAGATGACATTGAGCAGAAAGATGGCTTAATTACGTAAAGTTTATCAAAGCCACGAATAAAGGTGTTGAAATGTTGTGTTTTCTTCAGCGTATAAAAAAGGTCTCTTTCCAAAGCAGAATCGGGTTCCAAGATTTCAGAACTTTCCTGCTCCCGCAGGTGTCCTGGTGTAATATATTTTCTAAAGCATTTTTAAAATTAAAAATAATAAAAACTCTATTGGTGCTTTCTTGGCTGTGGAAATCAGAACAGTTATGAAAGAGCGGCAGAGCAGCCTTTCTCTTCTAGCTGCCAACAACTCCAGAAACATGTTTGCTGGAACTCTGACCCCTTACATAGAAAACATTAGAACAACTGCAACTTGATACAATTAACTGCTATTAGATTCAAAGTTTGTGAGGCCAACTGGCTTTTATGATATATTTCTTGGTACTTACATGCTCATGGAAACACTCCAAACTTTTGAAAAATAGATTCCAGATAGGCTGACTGTTAACTCGTTTTTTAGAGCAACTGCTTTAGCAACTGCTCATCCTGTTTGCGAAGAATGAAAACCAGATAGAGCATTTCTACTGCCGCGCACTCGAGAAACTTCTACCTGCGTTCAGCTCTCCCTCAGAATAAATTAACAACGGCAGCGTTTGGAGTGTTCTGGATAAAGCTTTCATTGCACTTCTCGAAACACTGCTATCACAGTTGTAACATTTCCCAATCCTTCTCTTCATTCCCTCGCTTAATATCAGGAGAGAGATGTAAATCTCATTCTAAACCAAAAAGCTTTCAGCTCCAGCCTGTTCTACACGACACTCTTCGTATGACAGAAAAAAGAGGACATGGGCCAGGGTAGTAACTGTGGCAGAACAAGGTTATTCTGCTTCAGCTCTTGACTATCTCATGAAACAGTGTCCCGGGCTGCCCACCCCAGCATCACCGGAGCGCGCGTGCCCCGGGCTGCCCGCCCCAGCATCACCCGGGCTGCCCGCCCCAGCATCACCCGAGCGCGCGTGCCCCGGGCTGCCCACCCCAGCATCACCCGGGCTGCCCGCCCCAGCATCACCCGAGCGCGCGTGCCCCGGGCTGCCCACCCCAGCATCACCCGGGCTGCCCGCCCCAGCATCACCCGAGCGCGCGTGCCCCGGGCTGCCCGCCCCAGCATCACCCGAGCGCGCGCGTGTCCCGGGCTGCCCGCCCCAGCATCACCCGAGCGCGCGCGCGTGTCCCGGGCTGCCCAACCCAGCATCACCCGAGCGCGCGCGCGTGTCCCGGGCTGCCCGCCCCAGCATCACCCGAGCGCGCGCGCGTGTCCCGGGCTGCCCGCCCCAGCATCACCCGAGCGCGCGCATTGCCTAACGCTGCTGAGACTCCTGCAATCGCAAATCCATGAACAACTAAGACCGTTTCTGTGCCCAGATGTGTACATTCACACTGCAATGGTTTCTCATGCTTTCAGCTTTTCCAGGCTAGGCCCAGTTAGCTGAAGAACGTTGACTGATTTTCTGTATCGGTATAAAAGTTTCGCTTGATGTTGGTTTATTTTGAAACAAATTCAAAGGAAGCCAATGAAATTAGTAAAGCAATAATCTGAATATACTGTGGGGAACGATGCCAAATACTTTGACAACTAAGGAAAAGTCACATACCTCACTGCCACACACAGCACCAGCGAAAAACAACAAAGACTACTGCTCGTGATGATGACCGAAGGTGCACACTACGGCCTCAGCCTACGATCGCAGAGCTGCTAGCAATGTCAGATCCACGTGCCTATTTCCATAAGAAAGTAAATCTGTCCATCCATCATATTTTCAGTTAGTAAACTCTCCACGGTTGCAATGAAGTGTAAAAACTCCTCCCACTACCGGCAGTTTTCAGCACGGCCTATCGGAATGGGAAATATCACTAGACAATTTCCTAGGCGAGGAACCGAGTGCTGATGAGCGCTTCAGAACCTCCTTCAACGTGTGCTGCTCCAGCCTCAGCAAGGTTTTTCCAATCTAGCTGTTAATTATCTCACCTTTTTCCTTCAGTGAGGTCTCCAGGAATCACATGCAGCTCCATTTTCTTTAACTTCATGCACATATTCTATTCTGTGATAGGAAGGCAGCCAAGACACTGACTGTGCAGTTCCTGCTCTTACAGGAATGCACAGACCTCCCCAGCCTTGGCTTATCACTCAACCTCTACCGTGAGCACCCAACAACCGACAGCTTGCCAGGAGGGCTTGTATTTTGTTAGTGATTATTATGATAAACCAGAGGGAATTGGTTTATATGAAACTTGCCTTTACGGTAGCGAAAAAAGATTTTTTACAACTTTGGACTGTGCTCTCTGACACTGAATGACAGCCCAAGAGACAATGGAATTACCCTGACAACAGCTGCTTTTAAAGAGCAGTTCAACTTGCATGCAACTTTGAAAAAATCCTGGTTTAACCCTTCTGTCCGTACTACCGTAAAACCTGACCTGCACACACAGACAGTCCAAATGCCCAGTGTCAAGAAGTGCCGTAGTGATGGTTTGCATTCTTCACCCAAAGACCTCAGAATGCTCGGAAACACTGAAGACTTAAGCTTTTCCATCCCAAAACAGGAGATGTTTTACCCTTTCCTACTGCTTTTGCTTCTCAGACACAGAGAATGACTCAACAGCAGCACATCTGTGGCAGATGTATGTATGAAGGACCTGTATTCTACACCCCAGTTTTGGTCTGTGTTCATCTACTCAGCAGCCTGTTCTCTTTAGGTCAGGGATACAGTGTGAGAGACAGAATGTGGGACAGACAGTACCAAAATCTCATTCACAGCCACTTAAAATTACAAATTCAGAAATACTTATGATTTACGAGAGAAGGACTACCTACGGGACAGACACTTCCATCGCAGAAACACACAAAGATGGGTGTCTTTAGGCCCGTTTAATTTACCACGTAAATCATCTTAAAAGCTTTTGTGACCACGATCAACACTCACAAAAACACCACCAGAGCAGGATCTTCACCTGGGCTTTTGGCCAACGACGTGACTATTTATAGCATTCATAACAAAACATGTACCTTACCATGGCAACCACGGCACCCGTGTGCTACCACTGAGACAAAAAGCATTGCCTTATAAAAAAGCACTAACCAGTGTCAAATCATGCTTCGGGAACAACTTGTTTCCCAGTTTCCAAGCACATATTCCTCATCATTGATCGTTATGGAACATTATTCATTGCTTCTCTCTGTTACATATTTATCTCTTGGTTTTACTTTCTTCACAGACGCAGAAAGGATGGTGGTTTCCATTTGGCAAGCCAAGTATTCCAATCTTACATATCATTTTCAGATATGAATTAACAAGGTTAACAAGCCTAACGAATAAGAGCTTGGTACTGTTAAACTTTTGTGCTACAGCCTCGTCTCTACTGAAGTCAGCTGAACTACGCCAATGCAATCAGCCGCAGTGTAAAAACTTTAGTTCATTTAGAATTCAGATTTCCTACTGTGAGGTGTCTCTAAATATTTGACTTTCACGTTCATAGTATCATGTAGTTCTGGGTGCCAGCACTGGGTGAACAAAGAGAGAACTTTGGTATTTTTTCCCACCTAGAATAAAATAGATCAAAAGTCATCAGAGTCACTGTATTTCCCTACCTTCCTCAAAGCTTCCGAGTAAGTTATTATTTAGGGAAGTACTTGAAATTCAGAAAACATCCACAAAACCCTATGGATAAAAAATTCTGTTCAACCAGAGAGCTAGAAGACAGCAACAATTTCCACATCAGGGATTTGCCTCGTGATCTGGGTGAGGCAGAAGCTGGTTTGGGGCAGAGAATATCCTTGCAGCAAAATCAACACAACCAGAAATGTCATTCCAGACTTTGTCCCACTTTCTCCAGCTTTACTGGTGACTACAACCAAAAGGGGAAGAATAAAACGAGCCAATCCTGCCACTGAGTGTTTTGGCAGATTCAGCATCCAAATACTTTGCAAACTCTTCTTTGATGATACCACTGAGACAGAGGACGAGTCTGTCCACTGGTAACTCCCCGTTGTTTCTCCTGTTCCACTTGCACCTTCATTTCCCTCTTGCTTCTTACCTCTGTGGTGGCTGGCTGTAATTCAAACAGCTTGCTGAACTTCCCTATCCATTTAAATTGGTAACATCGTTTAGGCTACGGTAGGAGAACGGTAGCACGCTCAGCCTTCTACAGCCCGTAAGAAATTTAAGGATGGACAATCTTGGTTTCAACGGAAAGATTCTATGCTTCGTGAACGGTGCCTTATATAACAACCAACAGCTGCACTGCTTTCAGCTAGCACCGTGCAACCCATTCACTCCTGATGGAATATGAGACTCAAATCAACAACCACCTCATCTGTGGAAATCTGTCTTCTAGATACTACTACAGGACTCTCAGCATTCAATCGATTCTGCGGGACTAAAGGAAACTGAGGAAGAGATAAGCTCTCCGTTACAGATTTTACCTCCCTCATTGATAAAATACTATTTTATTCTGAAATGACCGCATCAGGGCCAAAGACTATAGGGAAGATTCATGGACAAAACAGCTTGACAGAAAAGATGCTGTCATTTCTTGGCTTGCCTGCTCTTCCCTCTGGCTCTGGGATTGTAATGAAAGGAGTTGGGGTTCTTCTGGTCCTACGTTTTTCTTGGTCAGAAAAAGAGGATTACTTCTGATACCGTATGTTAACAACCTGCAGAAGACCTTTGACGCAGTATCAAGGGAATCTCTCTCCAGAGACATTTAAATTAAGACTTTATCCTTAAAGAAGTGTCCAAGTAGCAGATAAACTGCGCAATGGTTCACAGCCCCAGTAGCTACAGCTGCCAAGGGGAGGAAAGAGGCAAAGGTTTTGTGGAAACACTGTGGAAATCACTGAATAAAAAATTTTGCCAGAGGGAAAAAAAAAAAAAAAAAAAAAGGCCTCTTCTCTTGTAAACCATTTCTGTGTAGATCTGGATTTTCATTGGCTTAATTTCCTGAACTCACTGCCATCTGACTCCTATCTCGATCAATCCTCAGCAGACTACTGCTGTAGGTCCACTGAATATCATACACTGGTAATTTATTACATGTGAACAAGAGCCAAATCCTCACTCCAAATACAAAAGATTTCATACAATGCCGTTAACTTCAGTAAAACTCGACCAGTTTAATCGAGGAACCATGTGCATCGTGAAACCATATTTCCTTACGCCTACTTCAATATTTGATCGATACAGAACATAGAGATTTCTTTTTCAATTTAGCACAATAAGTATCTGTTCAAAGTGTGCACGCTGAAATTACCAAGTCTCTTCAAAATCTTTGAAAAGTCATCTGTGAGGAGTGTTTGTGGGGTAGAATGGGAACAGAGTTATGTTCAAGTGCTCTGAAGAGCTCTCTTCACACTGAGAGTACAATTTGTGTCGGTAAAACCAGTAAAAGTTAGAAACAGTCAAACACTGTTTGTAACACTGCAGCATTTAGAGACTCCAATTAAGAATAAAGATCCCATTTTAAGCCGCATAGTCGTATACAGAAACACAGAATTCCAAGTGGGGAACTAAGTAGACAACAAGAACAAAAAGCAAAAACAGTGAGATGAAAGGTCAGTTGCCTCTAAAAATACGCTAGCTCCTTGGGAACCGCCTATTTAGGATTTCACCTAGGTCCATGAAACAGAATTACTGACACAAGAAACAGATTATTTAGCAGGTGTTTTACATTATCTATTTTAAAAATATAGAACTGGGAGAAATTTTACAGATTGGACTGACATCAGGGCTTGGCCCAGCACGTTTTCACAAACCACAGACCTGCAGTACAGTTCACACAGCCACCGCTGTCTGGGCAACTTATATCAAATGCACTAGAAAACGTAATAAGCTTTCTTTTAAAGACAGAAAAACGCAGCTAACGCAACCGCTGGTTTCTGGATCAGCACAGCCCCTGAGTGTTTACAAGATCAGAATAAATGATCCTCTGCTCTGTCATTTCGCCACCTCTGCGGTGTGTGTACGAAAGGAGGCTTTGGCTTCACCTGCACACTCTGCAGTCCTATAAAGTCACTGTAAGATAGGAAGGTCATTCCTTTAAAGATCACGGATTGTATGTCGTATAACCTCCCCAGTCCCAACTTTGCAATCATTTATGACAAACCAAACAAAGGAGGAGGAATCAAACCAATTCGTAATTGTACATAAAAAAAGACAGACTGACCGTTTCAGTACCATGCTCTAAAGGATGTTCTAAAATGCGATGCGGCTGTGTCTGCTACATACCTTCCCCAGCAATACCCAGTCTGAGTTCTTCCCTCAACAGTCTCCCAAGACAATATACCATTAAAAGTAGCAAAGACACCTCAATGGTAATTTGAACAGTGATTTATGATAATATACTATTTCCATAATAGCTGGTGCATCTGTAAGAGTCATCCTCTCAAAAGCTCTCAGGTAATAAAATAAGGAATAGGCAAAGTCCCAGAAGAATGTATACATGTCCCCTCCCTTTACGCACATGAGCAGCGTTGCTACCTCCTATGGGACTACTGATACACGCAAAATGGGATGAGTACAAACATACATAAAGTCCCACGAGAAGCTGCTGCGACTCTGCAAGATCAACACAAACAGGCCCCCAGTCCACTGCTAGATTTGTAGTAGTAAGAAACGTTGGGAACAGAGAAAGTTCAACTGAGGACTCATATGAAAACAGCCCCAGAATCTGTAGTGTCCATGTATACCGGATGCATGAGGTCAAAGTCTTCTAGAAAATAATGACAGCCTTCAAAACACTGACAAGCAGACGAGAAGCCAGGCATTGTTCTGCCTCAGCAGAGGGAAGGCTAAACTCAAATAACAGAAATGAATGGTGGTTGTGTACAGAGCCATAGCTGGGGAGTCTGAAAATCAAAGTAGATATTACACAATGGAATAATTGTAAAGGAATCCTGCTTGCCCCTCACCCCCCGCCCCGAATGAGACTGATAAACAAGGAATGGTGCAACATCTCTGAAAGAAATATTTTTAAGATACTACATATATTGCATAGACACTAGAAAAAGAAACCCTAACTTACAGGATGCAGAGCAAAACAAGCCAACATCCCCCAAAACTCAGCATCTCCCACCTGTAGTAGGTGCTTCCTCGCTTTACTCTGGCATGTAAAAAGGATCAAAATATGGGGTATTTACTATGCACCTTACGGAAAATATCTGCTGGCTGCTCTGTTTCGGGTGTGTTCATCACCCAGACAAGTGCCTCTTAAGTGTCTGTACGCCCTGCCCAGCATCGATCTTGCCCTTCCATATATACTGTGGATTCCGGAGAGAGAAACACGAGTGCAGATTGTTCTTTCTCCAGTTTAAAGATAACACAGTAATTTAACTTTTTAACCTGAACTGTTTCTAATTACATGGTGGTTGGGGGTTTTTTGTTTGCTTGTGCATTTCTTCAAGTTTTTTAAGTGTGTAAAAGCTCCTATAACTGGTAAGCAGACAGAGAAAAAGAAATTAGGATCCTTCAGAGTAGGCAGAAACATTTTAAACCCTTAAAGAAGTAAAACCGAATGGAATTCATGAATGAATTACTATAGCACTTTGAGTAATCAATTCCAATCACTATTAATAATATAACTTTCCCTTCAAAGAATTACTTTCACCTTATAAAGTCAAAGCTTGTAACCTCCTTAATCTTTAATAGAGCCTGCAACAATTACTGTAAGGCATAGAGGATCTACCAATGGAAGCCCTGGGCGATTGTCTCTTTTTCCAACAGACTCTTTTGACGATCATAAATAACAGTGAAATTATCATAAAAATTAATAGTAGTACAGTTAAAGAAAATCATTATGTAAAGGTTTATGAATTTTGCAGCCATTAATAGACATAAGTTAATGAGCCATAGGCTTTCCAGAATATGATATCAGGTATTTTTCCACCAATGAAACTTGCAGAGTTCCAAATCCTTCAGAGGTCACCAACTTCAAAAATAGATAGAAAGTTACTGTTTAATACTAATGTAAGTAAAAGTGAAACACAAGTATTATAGCAAGTATCATGCATGGCACTCTGGACAGGCTAATAAAGCAAGAAAAGGAAATCGACTGTGTCAACAACTTGGAATGAAGAAAGGCAAAACTAGAACATTCCAGATGAAAAAGACGCATTTTGAATGTTCTCTGCATGTTTTAAATCCACACACACACAGGTTCACAGCTTTAAGCCAGAAGAGAAGGTGAGGATCAGGGCTTAGAGACACCAAGTGATGGAGAAATTTATCATACCCCTTGGAAATATGTTCCAAAAAAGATTATTGTAAAGAAAATGCATCTTGACAAGAGCAAATAAAGCTGATCTCCCATTCTGTTAGTCCTATGCCGTATGCACAGGATGCTCCAAGCTCACAGTAACAAAAACATGAAGGAAGCATGACTCCTACCATAACAATGGCCTTTGGTTTTGCCAGTCATGTTTTTAAAGAAACAGCAAATATCTGAGGGTTTTAAATGACTGATAAAGCTTGCTACAGCAGAAGAAACAAGTACACATCATCCATTTTAAGGCAATAAAAGTGAGGGGTTGTAATCTTTTCCCTCCAGTCAGCAGGTAATATTTCCCCTTGGACAGTAACCGCCAATTGTGTGACTCAAACAAGTAGGTACAACCTACCAGCAGAAATCAGTGACGTTATTTGACATGAACTGATGATCTGGCCCAGGGCACAGTACGTTGCACTGCTTCTCCTGTTCCTCTGCTGCCTTAAGAACCAGCATGTCTTCACACTTTCTCATGCCACTGCCACATATTTATTTTCCAAGTAAACTTCAGTGAAAGCTTCCCTCCATATGTGACTTGGCTTTTTGGTGTCATGAGGGCAGGAGACTGAAGGATCCCACAGACTTGTTTATAATCATGTAGGAGATCAATATAATGGATTTAGAGAATATCAAACCCAGTAAAACCCTAATTAAAAGTAGCACCCAAAATAGATACATGACAGACATTTAATCAAGACACCAAAGATAAATGTCTGGAAAGATAAAGTTCTTGGAAAATCTGACTGAGTTTCTTTACTAATCCTAGAAGTAATTTAAGAATTGACATAATCTTCATGATCAATACGTTCAGTCCTGAATTTACACTATAAACCAGCTTCTACAGCTTTTCAGTTGACGAATATGATAATACGGACAGGGGAAAAAAGATCTTTACCTCGTAATGTCTTCGAATTCTTTCTGAGACGGTGACCCTTTTGTAGCTGGTAGCATTCTTTGGATGTCACGTGAGATCTAGAGGTTAGAATACATACAGCGTTAGTGCCTCCTTGCATGTTGATGAGAGCTTGTTGCTGTTAGTTCACAGGACAGTTGAAGACTCTTCCTCCTGTAAAATGTTTTGCACTGTTCACTTTCACAACAACACCACACTTCGGATCCTTTAGGCTGGATTTCCAAAAGCATTCCGCAGCCCGAAGCCATATTGCGTTCTTTGTCAAAATAAGCCAAATATTACCAACCGATGTATCCATTTTAAAAGCTGTAAACGTATTTGTGAGATTAAAAATTATACTTCAAAAATTATAAACCAGCAAGTGCCTAACAAGCACTACCCAGGTCACAGTCACCACCACGTTACCCCACAGGCTTCAAAGCCACTTACATTGAAACAGTGTACATATTAGTCACATTTTTTAGAATACCTGTTGATACTTTAGTGTATGAAACTCCTTGTACATGAGAAAGCTTAAAACATATTGAAAACGCTAGTATTTTAATAGTTATGCTTGTATTTTGTAAACATAAACACTTCTCGCTGCCTCTGAGCAATGAAAACGGTTCTCTTCAACCATTGATTCACTTTTCTTCTTGAGAGTTACTCGGACATACACGACAAAGCACACAGCATGATTATTAGGAAGGCAAGTTAATTTGTCCCATCAAAAATGTGGGGACACGACACTGTACTTGTGGGAAGTTGGATTTAAAGGAGATTCTGCACTTAACTTTTTATGTTACCAGCACTTCACATCATCGTTGAAAAACTCTTGGCAATTAAGGATTCTGATCCTGGAGGAGAAAGCCTCAAGACAGTTCTATCCCACATGATATGAGAGAGTATAGGAGTGGGTTTTTAAAAATATCCCAATCAGTTTGAGATCCACTATTGAACGCGAGCGACGAGCAAGAATCATTTACACGTAAACATGAAGTGGTTTGTACGACCCAGTTACCTTCTTTCATTCGGAATTACAATTACAAAAAAACCAGATACCACATCTTAAACATACGTACACAGTCAGGCTTTACATGTACTTGGGTTTTAGTGGCAAAACACTAAAGACAAAAGATAAAAATGGCTTCACTTTAAAGGGGGGGTGGGGGAAGATACATCCCAAGAGTCAAGTTAAAGATTCAGAAGTCAGGGCTAGGAGGGAAAAGGAAGATAAATAATTTAGCACTAAGCATAACTAAAGCCTGTCAGTCTGCCAACTTGAAGAGAAATAAAAAGGTTTACAAGAATCCTGAGAGTTTTTACAGAACCTCTAGGGTTTTGAAAAAAAATAAAGCCAGAAGAAGAAAAGAGCTCTGAAGTATTCCGCATACACAGACTTTAAAGACACTGATCGCACTGTGAGAATAATGGGATGGAAAGATTCCTTCCGTTCAGAATGAGCGTTCTCTGGCACTACATCTGCCCTCCTGTGTCATCACCAACTGCCTCATCAGCAGGGCTCTTTTCCCACAGATGCATCGCCTTGCCAGAAGCCAGGGAAGATATCCTTATGGGAGACCAAAACACATCAGTATCCCTCCAAGTACCAGGGATAAGCCTATGTTTGGCATTAAACACAACAAATACACAGTTACTCTTTTAAGATGAACCACATGTTCGTGCTTAAATACCAATTCCAATTGCCTTTGAGTTGAGTAATTTCAGAGCTTTGGAGTGTCAATGTTCATGGCTTAATGGAAGATAACTAAGCAAATAAAAATCTTAGCCTTGGCCGCTCTTCTGGGAGGAGGGTAGTGCAGGGGGAAAGAAAGGGGAAGCCTCACGTTATTTTCTTCTACATTAAATTTGTTTTGCTCCTACTGTTCTTTTGCAGTAAGAATATATAATGAGGTCCTTTGAATTGCATAAAACCAGGAGTTAAATGGTAAAACCTGCACCTATGTAAAAAATGTTAATGCCCTATCATAACCACTTTTTCCTTCAAACTAAGACGTAACCTTGTACTTCATTGCTCAGACAATGTTAACTGTAGGAGAATCACAGAAAAGAACCAAGTTCGTTTAAGACATAAAGCAATTTTGAGTTGCATTGATTACAGTGATCAGTCTATCACTTTAATGTCATCTCCGCTGGCATTTATTAAAAAGACATACATGTGACAACCCATTGATCCTTAACAGTGCAGCTGAGATAAAAAGTCTATTTGCAAAGGAAAATTACTTCTTTAATTAGAAATGGAGTATCATTTTCTCTTTTCTTTGTTGGAACTTCAGCAGCCACGGATCAAATATATCAAGGGAGGGGTTGTAGAATCTGCCATCTAGTTTGATTTAAAAGTCTTCACAGTTAATCAAAGTCGTACAAATGCACACTTGAGATGGGAAAGAAAACGGGTATATTCCACCCCTACGAGCAGTGAGCGCTGCAACTCACTGCTGCTTCGGAAACGGCTCCAGAGGGGGTGCTTTACGGCGTGGTGGACTCTGCCACAAGAGTGAAGTTCAGGGGATGGGGTCACTACTGCCCCAAGTCCCTCTCTACACGTGCAGTAAAGCAGCAAACAAAAACCATTCCGCAGACGTCCCGTAAGAGATTCAACCCCTTAACTATGGCTGCGCATATGCCCCTGACAAGAAACTATTCAATGCAAGTGTTTGCCCCACAAGAATCCAGCAAACACTTGCCAAAGCATATACTATAGAAATGACTGAATCTAGCCAGTTGTTTAATGCATATGGGGACAAAGAAACAATCTCAGTCCGCCAGAAGATATTCTACAAGCAGAAAAAACGATGACTGTCCGATACACTGCGAGTGACGCGCTGGTCTATAAACACCAGGAGGATTCCTTGCTGGTGAACAGAATTTTGAAACCAAGTGATTGAATCTGTGGACCTAAAAAAATCTTTTTAGCATTCTGTTTTCCCTTTGGAAAACTAGAAAATTACGTATTTGGAAAACGTTACGCTCCGTACACTGTCTCCTAGATCTAGAGACAGCCAGTCGGATTCTGCGGGAGAGGGGAATCTGTTAAATGAATCGCCCTCTTTTCATGAACTGTATTAATGATTTCCCAGCGATCTCTCTCAGAAACACAGGGGCATCCCCACGCTCTGCAGACGTGCATTCACCACTCCTACCGTTCTGTCTGTACCACGACCTTTGGGAAACAAAGACACCGCACTCTGATGACTTTATTACAGACTGCTGTTGCGGTTTCAACTTCGGCTGCTACCTTAGTGCTACACTACTAGCTCTGTCTCACGCTCTACTGGAAAAGCATGTAAATCGACAGATATGGGTGTCATTTCTTTATGTTTCCAGGAGGAAAATCACAAACGAATACCAAGGTGGACTAAACAAGTAAATAGACATGGTCTTGTGAAAGTAGACGTTTATATCAAGTGGAATTAATTCTGGATAATTAACTCACATTCCATTTTCCTCAACAATTAAAATCAGAAAAATTCAATACACTGATTTCTTCACTGAACACAAAGTCTGTAGTGTAAAAAAATGTCCAGACCGAATAGTTATTTACAGCAGAGGTGCTCAGACCTTGAATTATTTAGATTCTTTTGTGCAGTATGTAACCTTTGGGATTTACTTAAATTGCTGCCTATAAATAAACTACCAGTTTTTCACCATCTATTCATAAAAATAACTTAATTGGACTGCTCTTAGGTATTTAATTGCCTTTACAATGTTTGTACAGTATTTGCCTACAAAGCTTTAGATAATATCGCCTTAATTCATCTGAGTAAACTACTAATGCCCTTACAACAATAGACAAAACCCTGCATTCCTGGTTTAACTTTCACCAGGGTACAAATTACAACTTTCAGGGTGCAGATTTTCACTTCATTTTCCTCTGAACTCCCTTTATGGAAGTGCAAGTTGTCACAGATGACGGCTATTGGAACTCTTCAGCGTGTGTTTCCAGCCATTACACAAGGAACAGGAGGTGTGCAAAAATTACCTGTACAAGCTCTGAAAACTTACCTCTAGCAATGCCGAATTTACCACCTAGAAATGCAGAATTGATGGGCTGTGTCATTCCTCACAGCAAATAGTTTTCCTCTTTAACTAGACTCAACTGGTAAAATACTCAGGCGTCCCCAGTAACAGTATTTTCAGTAAGACTACGGCTGTTTTACACGACATACACATTTGGCCCATGTTTTGTAGTTCTGTCTGAAACAGAATATATTTCTGTTTGTACGTGTATGAGCATGTACAAGTGCTAATTAGTAATTTATTTGCTACAGGGGAAGGGACCAGCACATGTAGAATTTCAGGTTTCACCTCTAAAACTGTGCAGGAAGATCTGAATTGGGATACTAGAATTGTTTCCCTGAAACAGAGAATTTGGGCACCCAAGGTTAGGCTGAGATTAAGGAGGATTCCTGGTCTTAGTATGAGTTACTGTTTAAATGGTATTTTGACACAGGGCTATGTATTTACAAATATAAATAAAGAGCCTATGTTAGCAAATTCTGTTTAAACATATCACTTTATGTCTAGAACTTGATGAAATTATTCCAAATACTTCAGAAGAAGTTTCTACTCAGGATAGCGGAAGAAACTGAGTGATTTCCATAGCATTCGTTTACAAAAGGTAAATTATGTACAGGAAATCAGGACTGAACAATATGACAACAGAAGCCACGAGTCGCAGTATCCACAACTACTGCTCTAAATAGAGGGTGCAGTAGCTGCACAGAAAGAACGATTTCCACGAACAGATTAAGGGATGGAACTCATATCTGCTCCAGTTCCAGAATCTAGTGTAGGATGATGCTAATATCAGCTAATAATATCGGGATCAAAGATGAGTGGAATAAAACTTCCAATTTTAGATGCTCTTTATCTGCAGGTGTGAATGCATAATGAATTCTCGCCACTGGCTCCCTATTATAAATCCAATGATTTTGTACTCTGTGACAGCAGTTTCTACAATTTTCTTTTGGCACAACCTGCTCAGAATATATGACAAAACAGCAGGGTGCCAAAACGTTTTTCTAAATGATCTACTTTGCAAGACAGCTTCCAAGTGTGACCCTGATGAGTCTTATCATTACACTTGGAACAGAATAAACATGAAAGAACGAACCCACACATCATGTACTTAAGTGGGCATTCCTTTGTTTCTTCTACTACTACTTCCCACCCGCACCGAAGCATTCCTTCCAACACACCAAGCGTTTTAAACCCAGATGGAATAAAAAAACCACATTATTGGGTAGGACAGAATTGCACTATGCCTGTTTTTGAATCCTGCTCTCTCAGATAAGTGTAATGAATCATTTGATGTCATCTCAATTACCGTGTTAGTTCTAATCGACTGAATTGCTCTTCCTATCCCATGCCTTGTATGGACCTCTCTAAACCAGATGGGACAGTTTTTCCAGTGGACAAACCCATCCGCTGGCAGACTGCAAGGGTCAGGGTCTGACAAGATTCAAGCTTCAGAATAAGGCTGGATGAGTCTTCTTAATTGAACGTCAGAGCACGTTAATGGTACGGAGACACGTTTCGCTGCAGTTTATAGTCAAGAGTCAATGTTTGATTGGGAAGAAGTTATGTGCAAAACCTACATCAAAAATGGGGAGGGGATCATATACACCTTCAAAAAGTAGCTCTGAATAAAGGTAGGTTCCAGGTGCAACACAAATTTCCAAAGGCTTCTAGTTTTTCCATCTCAGCATGACACGCCTTGCGGCAAACATCAAAACCCAGACAATGAGGGTCGGTAGAATGCATTAAGGAAGGTGCCCGAGGCGTACAGACGAGTGAAGGAAAAGTGAGCATAACGAGAGTTAACTGCGCTTTGTTCCCTCCTCCTTTCTCAGTCTAGGAACCCTCCCATATGCTGCGTTCTATTTATTATTCCTGCATTGCATCAGGAGGGAAATATTCACACTGAGCCACAGGGATTAAAGACTGAAGCTCTAGAGAAGTCAGATCACATCCGTCACATCCAGCTGTTTTCAATTCCAACACCTCACACCTGCTTTTATTTATTATTCCTGGGCTAGACAAGACAGGGCTCATTTTTCAATCTTTAAAAGCTTTCTTAAGACACAAATCAACCTATCCCTTTCCCTTTTGCCTCTGCAACAGCCCACCAAGACGACACTCAAACAGACTACCGACACGGTGAGGATCTCACCTGACGGGAAGCCACTCCGATACCGGGGATGGGCCGCTCCCTGGCATCTCCCAGCACACCGACAACAGCAAAACGCAACAGGAACGCCATCAACCACAACAATTTGCTGTTAGCGGGGAGTCTTAACCCCATTTACTCCCACAGGTTTCGACTGCCCTGTTTTTAATTTACTTTGGGGAAACGCGCTCACGAGGTTTGCGTGGCAGTGAATTAACCAATTCACGTACTACTGTATGCAGCAGGATCTCCACTTCTCCTCATTTCAAGCCACTGCTCTGCAGAGCCGGTCCGCTGGCAGCCCACCTCTCCTGTTCTCTATCAGGAGATCACGCTGCTCAGCATCCGATCACCCGTTTCACCAAGAAATTTTTCCAGACAGCGACTAATAAGTAATTCCTTTGCAATCTTCTTTCGTGCCACATGCTGCTCTGACATTAGGATCGTTCTAGTTAACTGCTCAGGGCAATCAGTCACCTTGAAAACGCAAACCAAACGTGCCAGACCTCCTTGCACTTACTGCACGAACGCCTTCCCGTGTGCCGCTCGTTTTGCATAGCGAGCACACCAGACTGTCGGTGGACGGTGCAAACCGGTATCTGGTTGGCAACTCATTCAGTTATTACAGGGGAGACATTCTGCTTCTTCCCTTCTTTGCAACCTGATGATCAGGATATGCTGAGTAGTGACACTACCTCCTGACGCAGCAAACACCATGCTTTACCCAAGCGTGGCCGCCAAAAACCGCGATGGAACGAGACGCACAGCTCATCCGTTTATGCCCCACTCTACCAGCAAGCGCTTCCTTTCGTCCTCACACACAAACCTGGGTTTAGTTTGTCGCTGAACTTCATTTGGCACGAATGGCGAGAGTGCTGATTCAAGGCAACGTTTCAGTAATTTACAGCATACTTTCAGTTTTGTCCCCAAAGTATCCTCAAGAAGAAAACCTGGAGTTTCTGTGGGCTTTTAAACGGGGCAGTAAGATCTCAACAAATGCCCACTGCTAGTAACAACTGATGCTGCTTTATGAGCTGACATACAGCAGTCAGTCAAGCATCATGAAGTCTCATCAGTTTGTTAATTTTCCCTGTATTTAACTGCTCATAGGACAGAAATGAAAGTTGCTTTGTCTTTTCGAAACGAGCTTTGATATGCTCTTGGAGTGCTATCTTCTAAAGAGAAGATGTATCAGCCAACCACAGCAATAGGCGAAGACTTTTTCTAAAATACTTCTAAAAGACCAAAAGCCTAAAAGATTTCTGTTCTCTTCTTGCCCCGTAGATGACCAATGACTTTGCCCTACAGCCAGCGAGTCATCTCCAATGCTGGTGATGTAACACGGATGGTGACCACCTGACTCCTCTTACGACTTGTAGCAAGTCATTATAGCTATATACAACTCATTCTTTGAATCCACCAAGTAGATACAAAGTCTTTCCACATCCACTTCCCTTCAGTTCATAAAACATTTGAAATTCCTGCGTGAAATTTAGCACTGAAACACAGAGTATTATCACTTGTAGTAACAAAACACATTAGGAGGTGCTGAATACATTTGCTCTAAAAGGCAACTCTGCCCCACCACTCTTTAAACAATAAAGGATGCTCCATAAGAAGAACCACCATCGGTCTGAATTCAAAACCAAACTGATTCATTAAAATTTGGATAGCGTGTAATGAAACATACCTACAGTTGCCATAACACTGATGTGCTGTAAATGGTCTCCCATTTTTGGAAGATTAATGCACACTTACTAGACAGACATCAAGGCAATTGCCCATGATACAATGTTAAAAAAAATAAATAGATTGTACGGTTTGCAGTAGCATCAAGTCTCTATTCAAGTGTAAAAAAATTAATTGACTCCATCTGTATTGGCCTAATGACTGATTAAATGACTAATCACGGAAGTCTTAATTAAAATCATTTTTTCTGTACAGAAGAGGATGGAGGGAGGAAGGCAATCATTAACACGTTATAATGTATGTCAGATTCCATTTGTGCCATTTACTAACAGCCATCAAAGGAGTAATTACGCACAAGGTCATTCTGTAAACTTTCTGCATACATCAGACTGATTGGATTAGGGCTCGGTGCTTGGCTAGGTTCTGCATGGCACTGCTCTTCTCCAATCACAAACCAGGTAATTAATATTGCTCAGAATAAATAATAAAGGAAGTTGACATTTCCTCTTCCATCTTCGCACCAGCCAACTCAAAGATTCATGTACAACTTTCATACGTTGTTGGGAAAGTCCCATCCCTCCTACACTAAATCCAGCCCATCCTCCTCAGCTGTCCAATACGCTCCATGAACTGACAGGAATCGTTGTCACACAGTCACATTCTGTATAATGCAAGGAATTCTTCCTTCATGAATAGCATGACCAGGCAATTAAAAGTATCCTTTTCCAGCAAAGCAAGATGACAGTATGAAATCTGAAAGATTGTTTTGAGTTTTATTTGCCAGCCACCTGGCCACCCTGACGCACAGTCACCTCTGCTCTGAAAAAACAAGTAGCTTCTACCTCAGCAGCTGAGACCAAGCTATTCAAAACAATGTATTACAACATGGAATGGGATAAAAGTGCCTCTTGAGATTAGACAGACCAACTTTCCACTTGCGTGGACCTACGCCTTCTGACGAAACGTTGCATAGGAACTGCTGAAGCCCAAAGTATAAACTGTAACACTGAAAATATTTTCTTTCCCAACTGCTGTCCCAAAAATTCCAGATAATCTTATCTGCAGCCACAGGAGGTCTGACACATCACCAGCTGCAGCAATTTTGCATATCCCAGGTGACAATCCGCTACCTCATGTGTAAAACAACATTCTTCATAGAACTAAAGTTAAATCTGTCCTAACGGAGAAGAAACGAAGCTGGTATAGCCCTGTCACTGTTATCAACAAATGCCCAATTCTGTAAACATCACGTTCCTTCAAACTCCTGAAATCACATACGTAGCACCGATAGGAGTCACAGTTGCAGAATTAGGTGCCAAAGCAGTGCCAGTTCTTCTGAGACAACTGAAACAACTTCTAGTGCTGAGTAAGTTTCTTTAATTACTGCTGCCTTCTTCCTAAACAGCAACAGGCTGACCAACGATCCTGACGGGAAAGGTCTCTGCAGCGGGACTGAAAACGGACATCCTCCTGTGAACATACAGGGTGATGTTTTAAAGCATGCCAAACTGGTTAAAAGTAGTGCTTTTAAAATATGGATGGAGAAGCTGAAGGGATAAAAAAAAAAAAGATGAAAATCTTAAGTCATGATCAGGTACCACCTTGCGGCACGATTAACTGCTATCCTGTCTAAACTATTCAGAGTCACACAAGTCACAGGAAAATACATCAGGCAGCTTCTTCCAGATTTCGGGTAAATACATAGCTCAGCAAACAAAAAAATGTGACAACAAATCTCTGCTCACAGTGACTGCCAGCGTCACAAACGAAAAGGTCACTTCACTATAGAGGAAATGGGATTGACTGGTAGATTTAAAATTAAATTCAGCTATTCTACAAATGTAATTCAGCGCTTTAAGGTGCCTCTCAAAGCTTAAAACCAGCACTGAGCCTCAAATGTGCCACCCTGAGCTTCCAGAGAATTCATGAGTCTCAGTTTCATCTTCATTTCAAGACACACACATTTAAAACAGCCACAGAATCCATCACCACCAAACCAGAACGCTCCAAAATAAACAACATACATATGGCACAGTAAATCTTTCAAAACCTGAAGATATTTTTACAGAATAATTCAACACAATCTGCACTATTCTGCTAATGCAAATGAAAACTTGCACAGCTACCTAAATTACAGGGTGGTGTGCCATTCTTAATCTTCACAGAGATGTAGGAGTTCCTGTTTCAATCATTTCTATTGTTTGAGAGACACCAGATGATAATGGAGCGGCTGCCACTGTAGGCAGAGACTGGCTTCTGGGTGAAGCTAATTAATGACTCAGTCTGTGACTTACTGGAGGTTTGAAGGAATTACTAGACAGTGGTGAAGATCGATGGGCGAGAGCTGCAAGTACATCAGGTGACCCATCTGAAACTTCAGCACTGCCTGTTTTCCACATACATTGATCATATGGATTATTCCTGATGTGTGATTGTATAACATACTTAAACTGTCAAGCATTTCAAGTACCTCTCAAGTGCCCAAAAAGGTTGATCCCCTTCTCAGCACACAAACAGATAGCCTTCACATCACAGTATAAAAGTCCGGCTAAGCTCGACTGAAAGGCAGCCTTCTCTTTTTTAGTTCAAGTTGTTAAAAAAACACATTAAGGTATCTTATGCCCAAAGACACACCACAGAAGAGAGACGGTGTTCCATGTGAAGGCACCTCACGCTATCCTAGATCCAGAAGTCTGAGAATTTGCAACTCTCTAGACCACTTAATAAAATAAAATAGCTTCACGCTAAGCGGTTGGAACGCAGCCAGTCGCAGCCATTTACGAAAAAACACAACAAAACAGTCTACACTAAATTCCCCGGTCACACTGCGAAAATGAGGCAGACAGTTTCTGCAAGTGGTAAATGAAGCATTTTTGAAAGTGCTTTAGATAGTTAGGTACCTCTGATTTCTTTGATTAGCCAGTGCACATTGTCCTGTCTACTTTGACATAACCGTGATTTCTCGTATTGGTTAAAGATGCCAAAATACCTTGTCTGCTACAGAAAAGCTACTGCGAGTCAGTGGGACCTACCCCGATTAGACACTGGAATCACTATGCCTGCCCATGTCAGCAAGTCCCCTTATAATTATTGTATGCGTTGCTATTAGCTGAGCTAGTGAAAAAGGTGGAGGATTAGTCATCAGGGCAGATTTGCTCAAGTCAGTATTTTAAAAAGCCTCTAACCTGTTGTACAGTAAATAAATTGAAGCAAGCAGGGAAAAGCTATCAATAAGCAGCTACAGTGAGTCACTTCTCACAACCCCAATAATAGGAAAGGTAAACAACACCCTTCTCTTACTGCGGCAACTGTTACCCGTCTCAGAGGATGTCTCCGTACTCGTTTTGTCAGTTAAGAAATGCAAATAAGATATCCCCTATTCTTCTATTTGTTTTGTGCAGCGAGCAGAATTTCTACACCAACGTCCAACTGTATTTCCATCCTCTTTGTGTCACAGAAACCTCATTTACCAGTCATTCTTCTCCATATGAAAAGATCTATAATGAGGAGTCTTTCTGTCATTGCCCTGCTCCTCTGAGTCAGGAGTTTTCATTTCCCCCTAATACTTGCTGCTGTAGCTGCAATTTCATTTACTGTCATCTCACACCACAGCCTTCATGCAGGCACATCTGTGGCTGGATCATGGAAAAGAGTCAGTATTGCTTTCAGAGCTGCGTATCGATTAAGTGGTTATGAGAAACCAGACTTATTTACTATGTTCTCACGCGGTGCTTATAAAAAGGCAGGCTTATTCACTGTACTTGAAACGACACTTTATTCTTCCAGTTAGTCACCTCGCAAAAAATCCGTGTGACAACACTGAACAGAAGAAGTAGGACTAGGGGTCTGCTTGCTCACGCGCTCCTTCAGAAAGCGACTGAAAAGGCATAAAGTTATCCAAAAGCTAAAAATATAGTTGTAATTCACATCTAAGCAGTGTTGTGAAAGAAAGCGATTACTTCTTGGTTTGGGGAAATAATGGGGTTCAAAAAAATATTTCTATTACTCTCTTCTTTTAAGCACACATACAATTTACAGATGCTAAGCCAGATTTGGATTTTCTGTGCTTAAATAAACCATGATTTTTTACGTTGCCGCAGTTGTTCACATCATCCTGGCAAAGCTTGACCTAGTAAGCAGAGAAGTTTTTTCCTCTCTGTGATCCTTTCCTATCTTCATCACATGTAATGCAATTACGGAGGGTCGTTCAAACACACCAACCACTTTCAAACGAGCAAGGTTAGGTGTAATTGCTCAGTGTTATCACGGCGATGCAGAAATCGGTGCAGGCTGCAAAAACTAAGCTGAAAAACCAGGTGGTAGATTTGATGGCAATTTTAAAGGTGTAATGAAACCTCCCACATTCATTGGAAAGAGGGTAAAAAAGCTCTAATAAAACAAGAAAAGCACTTAAAACAACGCCCAAACACCCAAAAAAACCCAACACCAAACAGTCTCCAAATTGAAGGACTGAGAAACACTGTTCTGGCAAGCACAAGCCCACGCTATAAAGGAAGTAAAAGCTGTGCTGGCCTAAACCGTGAAAGGCAGTATTGTATTACAGTGGTCAGCTAAGAGCCAGACAGGCCATTTGTCCAGCAGAATAACTCCACGGAGAAGTGGTGTACTGCAGAGAAAAGCTGCTTTCGGCCGACGGCGTTCTCCAGCCGAGCCGCAGGAGTACGGATTCACACATACCTGCTGTCTTCCATTTTCTCCTGCGAGACTGTCATCTTCTCAGCTTTCTCAGCAGAGATCCTGCCACTTGGCTTTTTGCCTCCTTTCTACAGGGAAAGAAAAGAAAAAATGAAGTATTTCTGCACTGCCAAGAATGGTGTAATTTATGATGTGTTAGTGTTTTCCTTCGCATTCATAAGTTAACAACAAGTGCAAAATCATCGGCACTTGTTCACGGTGGATTTTGGTCTGCATATATTGAGATCCTCTGATGATGTCCTATTATTTATTTCTGTAAACAACACCGGGTCCTGGTCACGAAATTATTATCATCCCCCACAGTAACGTGAGCCAAATCCTAGCACAGGTAAAAGCCAGAATGGGCAACACAAAAAAGAACTGGAACCCAGAAGTTGGATCAAATTCTCTGATCTGAAACTCTTACCTGCTCTTCCTCTTGAGAATTGAAATCTTACAGGGAGTGAAGTAAATAATTACCTTATCTACACCTGAACTTTTGGAATGGGCACATCTTACTTCCTCAGTTGCAGCAATAGTATCTAGCCTTTCCCCTGCACAGTTTCAAGCCTTTGGTAGTAGACCAAGTTATTTTCTGGCCATGTCCTGGAATTTTTAAACACCTACACCATTTTTCTCTTTATTTTAGAGTATCGTATCCATGCAAATACAGTATTTTCCATTGAGGTTGGCAGAGATAGAAGTTTAATTGCCTCGTATGGTTTCAGTCACAACCAACATAGCGAAAATGACACGATACTGCAATTATTTATGATAATCTTACACCAGCCCAGCCTGCAGGAACACAAACCTCACAATTAAGTAACTTCTGCTCTCTGCAAAACCTGCGAGAAGGCAGTTTTGGTCATGTTCTTATTGAGAGGAAACTTGAAGAAGCAATTCATACTACAAACGAGAAGATGGGAGAAGGCTTTGGTAGGAAACTTCCCATCCTGGCAGGAATATTTTGTGTTGGAAAGCTGTTGTGGAATAATTCAAGACAAAACCTAAAACTACTAGTGTTTGTCTCAAATTCTGTGGGGTGAAGTGTGAAAGAAAGATAATAGTCTAACTGCAATACTTTATCCTGGCTGGCATTCCTTAAGGTAAGACATTTCTACTTGCAAATGCTGTCGTTATCTCCACAGTACCGTAACGTTATCATTATATGGCAAGATAAAAGTTAAGCCTTTGCCTCTGCAAGGACATTAAATAACATCTTTCTCCCCATTAGCTTTTGCTGTAGTAGCAGTATTTATTCTCTGGGCAATGGATGAGAACCACCCTGCTTACAGAATAACTGCAGGGTCTTAGTGCACTAACACCTTCAGAAAGGTCCGGGTGTCACTAAATCTAACCTTGTATAATCATTATCGACTGATAGGTCTTGTGCCACACAGTTTCAAAGGAAACGTTTAACACGGAGAAGATATTTTAGCAGTGCACTACAGTCACGAAGCTACTGTAACTGTCATCAGGGATGGAGAATGAAGGTCAAAAAGATAAGGGACCCCATTCAACTTTTCATCTTTACCAGTGCAGAGAAGGATCATCAGTGACCCTTCAGGGAAGAAAGGAGAGAACGTTTTAGTGCAAACGTTCTCCTGTTCAACGTGACCTGAGGAAGCACCAGAAACAAAGATTTCTCGAATTCACGTTGATTCACTGCGTGACCTGGAGCAATTCACCCTACACAGGCGCACACGGAAGACACAGGACAGACCCGGCTTACTAGGAATGGCAGAATTACTTCACTGTCATTAAGTCTACAGTTGTGAATAGTCTTTAAAAAGTAGGTGCCATAGCTGTTAGAGAAGGATTAGGTGACTCAGTAAGTCTGTAGGCCTAACGCAGTTATAATACGAAGCAGATAATTAAATATGCTTTACACAGGAGACAGTGAAACCAATTCCAACCTTTATAAAGTCTTTCCACCTTTTCCAGGAGAGTCACTTACAGAATTTTGTTCCCCTGTTTCTTTAAGAGCCTCTTAAACACCAGTGGTAGTCCCACATTTAGATATGTTTATTAAAATTGTTCATGCCAATCTTTAGCTGAACTAATCTCAACACTAAGCAGCTGTTCAAAAAAAGGTGTTGAAGACTGATGGTTTCAAGGTCCCTGACTGGACTGCACACCAGTCATCCCCGAAACCTTACACATCTACAGGCTGACTTCTGCTGTCCCACAGGACCGGTAACACAACACATGAAGGCTTAGACAGCGAACGAGAGAGTGTTGGGCTGGGCATTAGAAACAACTACCTCATAAATTTTATAAATTCCAGTTTCACACGCTTTCAATGTGCAGCTAAAGCATCCAAATGAGAGAATCATTCCTTAAATACCCCCTTCCTGTTAATTTTAATTACACCAATTATTACTATCAGCAAGACAAAGATCATGTGCCACCTTTGAGGGATAAGTGCCAGCAGGATGACTACTCTCCTAACAACCGTTCAAGATAGGGCAGCCTGACCTCTCTGGGAGTGAAATATCAATTAATTATCTTTTTACAGCCAATTCAATTACAGCGCACTAATCACTTGTGTAGGACATCAAGCCAGAAGTTGGAGGCGGGGCAGGGGGGAGGCACAGCTGGGGAAAGGAAGGAAAAAACAGTGGCAGTGAACAGCCCTCAGTACCGATGACGAGGCAGTAATCCTACGGTTGTAATGTTTATTAACATCATGCAAATAGTCATGTGCTGTTTGCAGCAGACTAAATGCTGTAACATCATCCTCAGTTAACTGAACTTTTTTTAAAATAGTTATTGGTCCTAGGGGTAATAGACTTTTCATTTAGAAGGTGACCAGACACACTGCATTAGTCTTTAATGTTAGAGTCAATTCGCCAAAGAGCTGTGTTCATTAAGGGAAAGAAAAAAGGAAAGAGGATTTATTCACCAGAAAGCAAAATATATTTAACTTCTGTCAAATACACTAATGTTAACCCAAGTTACTGAGGACTATTTCACTACTACACTGATCCCAAAGAAAATTATCAATGCGGTATGTCTACAATAATACGCTCAGCACATTATTAGCATATAAGCAAACACGTATTAATGGTCACGAGCACTGCTACAGAGGCCAGACTTCGAAAAAGAACATATAAACACATCAGCGTGTGTAAAACGTGTACTTTGCGCAAACAAAACCAAAGTCAGAACCTATTTCATTTATAACGTTCATGAAATAAAATGTCAGAAAGGAGCATGTTAAAGGATCTCTTCTCACAGGAATTTCTGTTAATTGAGTCCTGCACCGTTTAGTTCAGCACAGACAGCAGAACCTGAAAGAAAAGGTTAGCTAGTCTGTATCTGAAACAGCAGGGCAAGACTGCTCCTAGCAGCTGTCTTGACGGGCAGAATTTAAAGCATATATACAAAAAATATGTTCACCACACAGTTGCAGAAGTTAAGCCCTAAACAGCAGCTGTGATGCTAAAACACCACAACACGGCCATAGTATAACTGACGACCTCTTTGTAGCCTGATTAAGGCTAGAACACGTACCTATGCTGCAGTGACACTTCAATCTCTTTGTAGATAGCATACTGAGAGTCATTAGCACTTAGATTCCTAAAAAAGAACGCTCTGAAAATTCTATTACGGACTGCAGATTACCTTCTGCAACCAAAAAATATGGTATACCGTGCATCCGAGGAACAGAACAGAGTCCAATCTTTTAGGGGTCAGGATTGCTTAGGATCTAAGGGCGTTCACACTTGGGGTGTTCCCTATCACTCACGAGTGCAAAGAAAGTTTCAAAGAGTCTCGGTACACGACCCTTCTGAACCTTCCCGAGTGCTCTGCAAAGAGGAGGCTCATACAAAATAGATGTTAACTCTGCAGATTCAAACAAAAATCATACTGCAGCAAAAGAGAGGAGCCAATGGGGGTTGGTTTTCTCCCTCCCTATTCTGTGACACCAACAGCGTGTTCTTTCTAGAGGGCAGGTTTGTCTTTCCACAATGCTCTTTAAAAAGAAGGAAAAGCACTGTTTGTCCCGCCTGCAGACTCATGAGTGCGTGAAAGAGCATCTTACCGGAATTTCTCTGCTAGCTCTGTCTATTTTGTACAGGTTTTTACAGCACAATCGCTGCTGCCGTACCCAAAAATGCTTCCCTCGCATTCTAAGCAACGCAATCAACGTCAGTCAAGGGTCTGTCTGCGAGTGTCCCTATTAAGAAACATTCTCCTCTTCAGGACTTGTTTTGAGACCTGTTTGTACATTCTGTACTGCACCTCAGCCAGACTTACCAGCACTTCCTATTCCAAAAGACTATTCTACGCTCGATGTTTTTCTCTGCTGCCTCAATAGAGCACTGCTGTTTGTGTCCCTTTCCCAGAGTTCGGAAAACAACTCTGTTTCCCCGAGAAATGGGTTTTGCTGGCAAACCTCTTGAATCTGGCACAAAGTAGGAATCGACCTAAGAGTAATACAAGAAATTAGTCAGAAGTAATATCTCCATAAACAACTACTGGCGACGTGTACACTGCAAATCCGGGCTGGCTTTTATGAAGCTTTAGTACTCCAAGTACTGTGAGTGCAAATGGAACCAACTGTTGCTATGGAACTAACCGTTGCTATAAAAGAAAAGGTTGAAACCAGGAAAGATGATTGAATCGCATTAGACCTAAGGAGAACAACCAATTAACATTGTCTTCTGCAGGCGATACGATGAGTTGACAGCCACCCTCGCTCCCACAGCTAAGGACAGCTCAGTTCTCAGCACCTCGTGTGACATGCTGGGGACCTCTGAGGGCGAGGCAGAACCTTCAGCTTAGGTTGTCACACACGGCACGAGCGTTACACAAACGCAGGAACAGCCACATCTGTCGTGGGGACACCCTTCTCCAAGATGTGTGCTTTGTTGGTCACTGGGAATACACGGATTGCCAGCCATTTTCAAGAGGAAATTTAGCTCTCCTGCCAAATTCCAGTTATCAGTGCTCAGCAAAAGGGCAAAATGCAGTTAATGCGAGGAACTATAAAACTGTATTTCCGCAGCAAACACCTTGACTGCTAGGGTTAAGAAAATTCCTTTTTTCCTTTCTAACAAAAGCATCAACTTGTGATAATATTGGCTTTAGGTCTCCTAATTCAGTTTCAAAACACCTTAGGGCTACATTTCAATAGGTCTTACACTAAAAACTATACAACAACATAGGCAGTAATTTGACATTATTGTTAATTACATAAATATATTTTCATATTTTACATAAATATTCCTCCTTAAACAACGTCTGTGGCTACACCTGGCTGCTGACACACGGAGGCTATTGTCATGGGGGTTAAAGCTCTCTTTAAAAGAACGCTGCGCTTTGCCAATGTTTTGAAACGACAGAACCCCAGTCCCAGTTCAGCTGTAATTCCCTTTGGGGCTGGAAAGGGTTTGCTACTTGGTGACCAAGTTTGCTAGCGTAACCTTGCAGAATGACAAGCCTATTTCTAGACAATTGTCATTTGAAAGGCCTCCATCGGGTGTAAGCTGCCCAGGTAGTAGCATAACACCGTACAGCGGGTGGGAATATATGTCTTGCTTGTTGTTACTGCTGATAGTTTTGCTCTTTTTCATCATAAATCCTGCCTGGGAAGCTACTAACATTCCAAAGCAGGTATTCTGTTAAATCAACCCCCCGTTTTTTCAAACACACACACTGTAAAACAATTACTAGGTGAATTTATCTCTCAGTTCTGCTTTAAAAATACAGCCAATGTTAGAAAATGGGTGTTCAAATTACCTATAATAAAAATAAGCCACACACAGCTAGCCTGCCAGAGTTTCCATAAGGAAAACACATTGTATGTTTCCAACAGCAAAACCCAAACGTCCCTAATGTAA
This sequence comes from Rhynochetos jubatus, assembly GCA_027574665.1. Lineage (NCBI taxonomy): Eukaryota > Metazoa > Chordata > Aves > Eurypygiformes > Rhynochetidae > Rhynochetos > Rhynochetos jubatus. Next base: position 4,265,402 of record CM050669.1, read on the forward strand.
AACACAGACAACATATTGAACAAACGGTTCACTTTCAGTGCTGGTTGAAAAACGTGAAACCATGAAGGCATCGAGACTGAAATCAACTGTTAACAGAGACAATTCTGTTCCATTAGTGTCTTGCAAAGCTAATTTCAATTAACAGAAATCCCCAGTAGTGTGTCAGAGCAAGGTCTGAGGTTAATTTGAGAAAACCCAAAGCATTAAGAGCTATGGGTTCTGTATTATCCCTAGTTTATGCTGTTGAGCCTGGGTTGTCTTGCCAGAGGGCACAGACCTTACTCAGCATACTCATACATTATGCATTCGAGAAGTAAGAAGAAAGAACTGTTACTAGCACCAGTGTAATTACACTATAGGTAAACAGAATCCCCAAAATCCTGAACCAGGGAGGCTGAGTCAACAAGAATTCCAAGTATGTAGCTCTACTCAGGGTTTACTCCCCAAAATTATCTTCTTCATGGCCTCATTTATGTGTTCATATACAGACAACAGGCAACAGAAGGGATTGAAAGTACCATAGGAGTTAGATTGTACACTGATATGAAAAAACCTTTCACACATTTATCTGTATCTTAATGCCCACCCACTGGAGTTAATCCCTCTATTACCGCAATTAGATAGTGCGGCAGATACGTAACTACACCTCCACACCAAAACTTGTCCACCAAAAGACAACAGAGCCAAAACCAGCCAAGCCCACCCTGAACCCCGCAACCTCATCCGCTGAGAAAGCCAGGCTCCCCATCAGGAACCGGGACTCCAGCTTCCAGCAGTGCTTTCCCGCTACCACCGGTCACTGCCTTCACACTGCTAGAACACCTTTTTAATTCGGCCTGTGGAAATTAACAGTGAATTCAAGTGTTTTCAATAGAAAAACTTAGAACACCTTGCAGTGAGGACTACAAAAAGCTTCTGTTTTCGACCCTACGTTTACCTTCTTGCTCTGTGCAGTAACTTCAGTTAACCCAAGATGTTTCTGGCGAGAATGACTCTCATCCATACTAAAGCATTCTGTAGAAACAAAGCCTTCACTCAGAGGGAGGGTTCATCAAACCCACTAAAATTATAATCATTTAATAAAAGTAATGACTACTCTGCATTTAAAATATTTTCCTGGGCAGCACTGTAGGACACTGTGTATTCCAAACAAAGTGCTATTGCATAGTCAGTACTGCACTACGTAGAGCTTACCGAGAATATAATGAAGATTCTAGTACAATGAAGAATATTAAGTTTTCTTATGGATAGAAAACACATCCAAAGATGCCCATTAAGGTTATGGGACGGATTTTTGTTGGCTGTAACGTAGGTCAGATTAGAAGCGATGTTTAGAGGTGTTTAAAGGAAAAGCAACGTCATTTTATACTGAGAAAGGCAAGACTAGAAGGAAGCAATGTGTCCAGCATCCCTCAGATAAAACCTCGTCCTCCCTCCCACTCCCGTGTCAGTCCCTGGATGATGACGTTACACTAAACAACGCTATTTGTACCTGGAAACATCCAAACCCACAGGGACTAACAGACATTTTTAGAAGCAGACAATAGCTGCTGAACCTTCGAACGTGCCACGGTCAAACTGTTCAAAACGGTGAGTGGAAAGGAGAGGAAAAATTCTTCCCATTGTTTTCTTTATTGTAAATATGATGCAAGGTTATCTTCAAATATGTGAATTTTTATTTTTTTTAAAGTGTTTCAAATCCAATTTGAAAAGAATTGTTGGAGACATAAGCTGCAACCAGTCAGACCAGCCCCGTTCTGCAATTATCAGCACCTGCATTACCATTCAAGGGATTTAAATTACCAAGGGGCCATGGCAGATACCCTACTGACAACAATTAGCATAAAAATGTTCCACAGTTTAGAGCTGTGGGTGGGAATTACAAAAGGTTAACAGACTAAATATAAAAATCTTTTTGAATATAAAATCAATGCGCTTTGTTACCAAAATCTGGGTACTGTAATTTAACCAAAATAGGGGTTAGAGTATCTGGCAAGCTTCCATGTGTGTGAGCTTGGCTTTTCTTTTAAGCAAAATGCCGAGCAGCCAGTCTGAAAGTTTAAAACAAAACAAACCCAAGACCCAAAGAAAAGAAAGCTTTTTCTATTTTTTTATTTTCTTAAGCTTCGCAACAAAATGAACGCCACTCTTAGGGGCTCAGAATGACCCTTTTATAAGGTCACATTCAAAATTCCAATTACTTTATTGCATGATTCAGAGAGGGGCATATTTTAGTGGTCAAAATAAAGTATGCTAGATGTTTCTGGGCTCGAACAAACCCTTCATAACAAGCAATTTTTTGGAAAGGTCATCACTACATCACAACATCTCTTATTTTCAGAAGTGGCTTCTACTTCTGCGCAGCTACCAGGGAAATAATAATTAAAAAAACCTTACAATCTGTTTTTCAGAATGCTTGGGACCACAGCTTGGTCTTATTTAGACTGAAGGTACAAGTAGAACAAATGAACACTGCTCATTAAAAGCACTAAATCAAAATGCTGAATTTGATGAGAACATGGAAATATGATAGACATCAGCAAGAAGCATCTTCAGTAAAAATACAAACTTGATAAGTCCAAAATTTTATCTAGGCTGTGCTTTGTGCTTTTTGGTGACAAGATAATGGTCACACAGGAACTTTGGATCTAGATAAATTCAAAGAAAGAACCTTGAGATGAAACCTTAATTCCCTTTTACCACCCAATAATTTATCTTTTTAAAAAAATAATTAACAAGTCTCAGAACAACATAATTACCTGGGAAACATATCACAGGCTACAGAAGTAGTAGTAAAGCAAAGCAGATAAGAGCCCATACAGTGAGATTCTAACTCCAAATTGATGCCTCATTAAACGACGACGTTAACGTGGATGTGCTTGACACACGCTGGGACCCCTTTTATCCCAATTAGTGCGACATCTCCAGCACTCCTTGCAAGTCTAATAGAATCAGCATGTTTAGGACTAGCCCAAGGTTCCTAATTGCAAAATCAGCAAACATGTTAATCATCACTTTGTTGCCCCGTTGTTGTGAAATGAGATTACAGATGTGCAGCAGAGATTACAGGGAGAACTAACCAATTGATTCAGCTACTATTGCAACACGGCACTGTGAGATGCTGTTCCGAATTACTGCGCTTTAGCTACATCTCTCTGAGGCTACCAGCGTACCAACATTCTGTCTAAAAGGTGAGCCAGGTTACCAACTTTTATGCACAGGACTTCTCTTCCTTTTTTTCTCCCTCCACAAAGGTTTTCTAATATTACAGTGTATCTGCCAGAGGCCGATCTTTGAGATCAGATTTTACAAACCCACATTCACAGGAAATATTGAACTCTTGATGTTATTGAACTCTGACAAGATTATTAGTCCAAATGAGTTTAAAAAAATAAGAGTTTCGGTGACCATGACTTAGGTTTTTAAAGTGGATTTTTTCCCAAGGGATCACTCAACTGAAGTTCCCAGCTTCAGCATTCTTTTTTCCCTTTCATCATCTGTTGGGTCATTGTCAGTACAGCAGGTTCACGCGTTGGTCTCTTTTCTCCTCAAAGTCAAAAAACATTCATGCTAATAGTTTTTACTTTCCATCTATTCCTACTTTTAGGGACATACACAGTAATTGTTTTAATGTCTGGAAATTACACGTTTTCCAGCAGAGGGAGAGGTCTATGGGATGTAAGAGAGCAAATGAAAGCTCCAGAACATTCTTACACACACATTAGAGGTATTAGAGGCCTGTATGGGGCTCAGAAAACTCAGTTCCAGTCTCAGATGATGTACCATGGTGACAGCAGTGTGTCCCCGTACCTGTTCTTGTCAAACATGCAGGGTACTGCTCCAGCTTTCCCCTTCTATGGACAGTTCTGTTGTGCCAAGTGTCCCTCAGACTTGTAAAGATTACAGCGCACGTGCAGCAGAAAGACTCAGAATAAACACTGTACTTCCTGTACGTACCCACAGCTGTGCTTTGATGCCAACTTGGTTTTTTAAATGTCCACATAAAACCCTGGCATAAAACAAAGACCGGGATGATCATTGCTAACACTTTATTCCAGCTGCCACAGAGGCAGCTGAGGAAAGCTTCAACATCTTTCTTTTAGGTCCACTAAACCAATCTTTTCACATTTATTCTAGTAGTAGGTTTAAAATGCACGTAGATATTTAGAAAGCAGATTTCCCCTATGACTTTTAAAATAATAAGATTGATCAACCTGTGGACTGATAAACGCAAAAGTGTCATTTTAGGCAACATTAAAAGAACTGCAGTGCAAAAGGCAGAGGCTGCAACTCTGCTGCTAGCCGTAGTTCAAAATCTCCTGAGATGAGCAGTGAAATGCTAGATAACCACACTTTGCTCCAGCGAGTACAACAGAGATCTTGAGATACGCCAGACAACCATGAGACAGCATGCTCTGGCCACGTAACTGCATCGTGTTCCTTGTCCCGACGCTTGTTTCAAGGGAGTTAAACGTTTACGCTTAAATTCACAGAACTTAGATGCACTAATTTGTCCTTCCCAGCAAGCGCTTTGTGGCACCGAGAAATCAATGGGAAGTGGCGATTCTCAGCGAGGGCTGTCCATCAGCGAAACGCCTGGCTGCGGGCTCTGATCGGTTCTTGTTCCCGTACCCAAATGAGTGTCTTTTCAGCCCCTTAAGAGAACTAAAGGAGCAACTGTTAAGAAAACAAAGTTATTGTGGGCAGTTTAGCTCCTAAACTTACATATTGCTGCTCGTGAAAAATGATTACTCTAATTTACATGAGTCCCAAATGCAGTATTTCTGTTTCCATGTGGTGAAGTCGGGCTTCCTTACTTCTGAAATACGGTAACTACAGTGATAGGATCACACAGAATTCCAGATACAGTGATCAAAATTACAGTAAGTATCTATTGGCTACAAGAAGCAAAAACCACTCGCTGAAACACAGGCCGGATAACAACAAAGCTAAATAATAAAACAGAGGAGAAACCCAATTAAAGCTGCAGTTTCCCCTTGCCCCCACACCCAGGAGAACATATGAAATGCCAGATTTAAAATAACCTAATTCTGCAGAAATTCTGTATTTATCACTGCCTGCAGGAAAGAGGGGGTTGAGTCAAACCCTTTTTTTCAGCAGAATATTTGTCTGTAGTGGAAATTACTAACAAGTCTTCAAAGAAGCCTTTGATGATCCTCAGGCTACCGCTATTGATGATGTCTAGAGTTTTAGCACTATGGGCTTCACCGGTGAGGCAGGAAACATGGATGGGGAAGCGGGCTTTGAAGTTAGCTCAGAGATGGCACAAAATATAAAATCAATCATGTTAAGGCTCAGTCATGTCAAAGGTAAAACTCCTATTGATTTCAAACATGAGTAGAATTTGGTCCTCAACAATGGATCAAAATAGAGTCTTCAAGATTTTAACAATAGGTATCAGTAAGGGTTAAAAAAAAAGAAAAAGGCATCTGATTGTGTTGTTATTGCATTGTTTAAAACAGAGTCTGTCCAGTCAGCTGTCCAGCCAGAGCAGTCCCTAATACGATTAGAAATCAAGTACTCAGGGTTGGGAGTTTTTGGTTTATTTTTAAACCTATGTACTTGCTGCTCTCTCCAGTAATGGACATCATCATCTAAGAAGCATAATCTTGCCTGTCACTGACTTATTAAATTTTCTTCTAAGATATTTTCTCTTGGAAATACAAGTGGTGAGTCAGTTGTTATGGTAACTATTTTTTTTAAACTAACATATGACAGCCTGTGTGTCATCTGAATTAAGTTACACATTCACTTTTGTCAAATAGTCTGAAAAAGGCTTTCTGGATGAAGAAATAGTGTGGAGAAAACAGGACATTCTTCCCAGGCACCCTGCTTTCACAGGTATAAAGTTGTTCCAAACCCTGACCTTACAAATGTCTAACTACAGATGAGACTTTGGCTTGGCTCCCCATGCGCTCCAAAGATAAATCATCACTTCTACCCTCCCCTCTGCTGGGCAAGTTTCAATGTGTAAAGTCCTGTAAAAGATCATCTCTCTCACCATGTAAACTTTCTCACTATTGATGATTCTAAAACTTCAATTAATCAAATTCTGTACTGCCAATTAAGGGACAATCCCAAAACATTTATGCTCAAGTTATTTCTGTCACAGATTAATATGTATCCTCCTGAATTATCAAGACCATTAAAGAAAACTTTAGCACTAATAAAAAAAAAAAAACATTTTAAACATGGCGTGGCACAAAGTAATTTTTTCCCCTCAGACTACTTTGCTACATGCACCATTTAAATCCATCAAAGCATTTATTACAGATTAAATCTACGCATACAGTCAACCTTTGCTAGCACCAAGCCATGACATTACAACGTGAGCAGTAGCTCTTTTCTGTTAACTTTGTTAAACAAACTGCCTGCACTTCCATGAGCTCCAATCTTGGAAATCCAGCCTTGCTTGCCTTGTATCCTACCTCGCCAGTAATGTCAGCACAGGGCTATCTGAACTACAGTCTTTCTGCTCAAATGAACTGAAATTATCAGTTACTGCTTCACCTAAGAGCGTTTTGTTCCTCATTCAAAACCAGTGTTACTGGCCGAACACTCCCAACGGTAAAATGAGAACCGAAGCCATTCATCCACACTGAGCCCTCAAAAAATATGTGAATTAGATACACTTTTAGTGGAACTCAGCGGAGTTAGTGGGTGAAGCAAAAGTACGAAATAGTGATAAACTTGAATGAGATGGCAGAATACTTAAGGCTAAGTCCTTGTGACATAAAACCAGCGGGAGCCAAAACATGAACTTTTTACAGCCTCAATCTTCGAAACAATGAACCAGTGATACATTTGAGTTGGCTTAATACGAAAGCTCCGTACATTCCTAGCCCTGGTTTCAATTGAAAGCCTGTTACTCACTCTTGTAAATTCCCCTGAATTTAAGACCTGTAGCACCATAACATTCTTCAGTCCAGAAATATGAAAACTATTTTAGCTGATGCAGCGGAAACGAGATGATATGAAACAAATGTAAAACAGAGGGGTTAAAACAATCTGGACAACTAGCAACACTGATATCAGTGCCTAGAAATTTCTTTATGACACTGATGTCTTTTAATAACATCAAGAATAGAGAGGAGAACATTCTCCAACACGCACACACTGCGTCCATTAGTGCCGCAAACTGAAATAACCGAGGTAACACTGCTACTCTGAGTCCGTGTACTAACCCAGCTAATCCCACTTTAAGAAACAAGTCCTGGAAAATAATTAATACAGAAACAAAAAATGCTGTAAAAATACATCACTAGTAAGAAAATAAAACCCAAAACCGCCAAAGAGCTGCATTGATACCGAGCTTACTTCTTGGCAAACAGCGTGAAACTACTAGAAATTAATTTGTAAGTGGAAGATATATGTCACTAAATAGTGACTTTCCAGTCAAATTACGTCTCCTACATCTTTCATATTCGTGGATCTCATTACCTACATGAAAGACGGAAAACCACCCATATTTACACAATAGCTACATGTATGTTATTGCTAAACAAAAATCCGCTTGGAACCCCTCCACCGGCAGTTCATCAATAGTGAATAAAAACTGGATGATTAAATCCATACTACAGGCAGAGGTGCATGAAAGCCTCAAGGATCTCATCATTTACCCACCAGCAGAAGTTATTCCCAAGGTATTTTCAGAGTTAGCCAGCATTTCAAAAACTCCAAAGCAGACAGAAGAAGCATCAGTAGAGAAATCAGTAGAGCAGTGGCTGGAGAGAAGAATCTTACAACAGCTCTTCAGGTGTTCAATTCTTCTTTTCTTTCTTCCCTCCTTCCTCCCCCCCTAGTCTCCTAGGCATCTTTTCCCACTCTTTCTACCCTCTGCCTCACTTCAGCTAACCTGCCTTCCAGCACCAACTACTCCCACGTCCCTGACCAAACACACAATCTGCTCACTGAAATCAAGGACGATTAGTTAACTCTGAAAAGTCCCACTTCTGCTGCCACGAACACTCAGAGAGACAATGCCATCTTACAAAGAAATCACTCTGGAGATGACCTCAACAGAACACTGCAAAACTCAAGGTAAAAACTGAAAAATAAAAGCCCAAATCCTCAAAATCCCAGCACCATAAAAGCACTGGGCTCTCGAACCAACTCAGACATAGGGCGGCAGGGTCCTCAGACTGCTGCAGCTGACGTTTTCTCACCACTGAACCCCAAGTCCAGAAAACTTCTGTGGTTGGCGGATACCCAAGAATAGACTAGAACTCTGCAGTCCCAGAAGGCCTGCTGAAGTCCTGGTCACACTAAGGGACAGTCACAAACAGGCCTGTGTGGGCTAGCTTTGGGCAAACCCAACCCATCAATACGAGAGTCTAAAACTGCAAAATACCGTGTCCCAAAGATCCGCATTTGCTTCCTCTGACCTCATGTGTGACTAAAAACACCTCAGTTTATAATCCTTCTCCCTTTAATAGAAGACTTACTACTTAAATACATAATTATATGAAAGATTTCAAGGTAAAACGCACACAGAAGTTAATCTGCATTGTCTCAGCAGAGAATACAGAGTGCTCCCACGACTACTGCTCTCACTCCCAAACTGCTCCAGGAACGAAGCATCTCCCTGATTTGGATTAGGATTTTTGTGGAAGGATGACATCTAGAAATACTGTGCCAGAACTCCACCTCCACTCTTTCTGTTTTAACATCCTACAAAAGGAAGAATGTGGGATTCCAAGGTCTGGTAATGAAATGCCCTTGGAATAAGCCAACCAAAAGGAGGACATGTTTGTTTAATACTGGCATTTTGGGGATATTTTTACTACTTAATACCTGAAGTGGTTTACATTTATTCTGATGAGTTAAACAGCTGGAAAGAGACAAAACAGAACGCCACAAACTTAATGATTTTTTGCAAATTATGCAAGGCGATGTGACAATGAAAATAAGGGCAGGACAGCAGGAGACAGAGGGATGGCAAGGATGAACCTGTGCGGCTCTTGCACGGTCACTTTGTCGTTCCGCCTTTTTACAGGACAGAAGAATGCTTCAAAATGACGGAGAACAAAGCAATCACTTGTACAACTACTATTCCCTCCTCCTAGAGGGCACAAGTACATGTGCATATGCACACAAACAGGCGTACCCAAGACCCGGTAAGACTACAAAACTACAGTTGAGTCTGTAACATCAGGATGCTTTGAATTCCCAAAACTACATTTAGCTCAATGAATCATGTAAAAGAATCACTGGGTTTTGTTTTGAAGACCTAATATTTAAAGCAAAACACACTTTTGGCATTTTCTCTGCAATGCCATCTTTCTAAAACCACTGAAATATCTCCTCTAAAAGTGCTCTTTTTCTGTTGCAACATATGGCATCCCATCCAGAGAGTCACAAGAGATTTTGTTTCTAATGGATTAAATTGCATGAGTCAGTCATGACTTGCACACAGATTGCAAAAGCAACAGCTTGTTTTTCGTGCATTTCACGGTGTGACACACAGCCGGAACAGTTACCTTTGCCATCCCAGCTACCAAGCGGTCAACGAAAAGCCTCCTCAGAAGCAGCACATTTGACACTGCAAGTCAAAGTCACCAAGTCTCGTGATTTTATGACATGGCCAGCAGTATTTTGTGTTTTTTTTTTTTCTTAAACCTCTTTGTTTTTAATTAGGGGATCAAGAGCAAGTGTTATGTCTTCTAGTGTTATGGATACAGAGTAAGACTTTGTCAACACTGATGTTTCAAATCTCACAATATAAATAAATAGAACCAAGTTTACCACCTTTAGAATCTTAATCCTTCTGAAGGAAAGTTGTTAGTTTGCCCCTCAACTGCTTGGACTGGCAGTACTGAGCTGGTTACTCCAGCAACACAATACTTTGCAGGTTAAAGCTTGCTGGCTGACCATTTGCCAAGAATTACAAATCAGACAACAGGAATCAGAAGAATATTAAGTCAGGAAAAAATGAAAAATTTCTGCCTGCACCATCTGCTTTAGTATTTTATATCGATGTAGAATGGCTTTTGCATGGACATGAGTGCCTATACTGCTCAACGCTTCCGATTTGTCCTGAAACTAGCACTCCCCCAATTTAAGATACCGTCACTGCTGCATTTATGGGACCAGTTTCACACACCAGTCAATCTTGTTACTACAAGTATGTGAAGTACTGGAAGTATCCCTGAACATTAGTGAAGGGTATAAAATCTGGACTCCAGATTCAAATTTTAGGCCCTATTTCATTCTTACTAAATTAATTAAGACTGTACAAATTATTACTTGAATTCTTTTGATCTTACTGCGCACCAGTATGTTTTCCCTGACTAAAATAACTGAAAAGAAACCCTAGGAGGGGTAGATTTCTCTTATAAAATGGAATCAATGTCATAAAATTATTTTGTTTCTATTTATTATGAGAAATTCAGTGCACTATGCTAAAAAAAATCACTTAAGAACTGCCTGTTGAATTACAAAGGCACTTTCTTATACTCTCAAGTTATTTCACTGCTACGCAAAGATACTTTTTCATTTTTCAGTGAAAAAGCTGAGCAGTGAACTAATCCATTATCTTTACTTACCATGCTGGCTGCTCGAAGCATCTCCTGCTCCATATAGGGTGTCAGATCCAGATTCTGGCTCTATCTCCCTTAGGGACTGGTAAATCAGCCAGAGGAAATCCAGAATTGCTAATGACGGAAACAGTGCATTTCAGTTTCCAGATGCAACATATGTCAAAAGACAGCTTACACACACAAACCCAGCGACAGAAAATAGTTTTGACATTTCCGTTTGTTTGTGCTGATAGGTTTGAAAATCGTAATTCCAAATATAAGAATAAATTCCCCGTGACTCTTCACAGCTATGAGGTAGTCAGTATATTAAATCTACATCGAGGTGTACAGCAGAAAACATACATTAAGCACAAGGTTGAGAACCACCTCTCCAACAACTTAAGTCCAGCAGAGGTGGTCAGACTGGAGATACAGCTGACAAATGGGGATATGTAATTCATTTCAGTTACTCCTCGTGTTTTCCAAGTTCTGTTGAAGTGCTGCACAAACTTAAAGCAGTGACTTCCCTAATAAACAAAGAATCAAGTTTCACAGCTTCAAAGAAATACTTCACTGGAGATTCTATTTCATCTGGTACTGTACTTCAAATAATTCTTGTTGAGTATTTAAAATTCTGACATCAGCTATTATCCTTGACAGGGGAAAAAAGAAAATTGTTGCTATAAAAATATATAGAGAAACCAAATGCTGGGTGAGATGTTTGAAACAAATTTCAGTGAGACTTAAAGGTTCTTGGCTTCTCAGAAGTACTGACACATTCAGCAGTTTTCAGGGACTTTAGTGGATTTATCAATACTTCAGAAATCGATTATTAATTCAGGATTGCATATCAACATTTAGAAGGATAATTTTTATGGTCCTGTTTTTTTGAAGACAGAGTTTGCTGTATTTCCTTGATTACTGAATCCTCCTTTGAATGGCCAGAAGCCACCAGCTGGGGACAGGGGAGGACGGTAAACAACTTGCACTCTTTAAAAGCTGAATATTACATTATAAAAGTGTATTTGACAATCACAAAAACACCTCGGCATATAAAAAAGGTATTTGTTACTATTTTTAGGGTACAACACTTGAACATTTGCTGTAATTTATGAAGCTGGCATACTAACTACCTGGTTTTAGATTCCTGCATACACGTTAATCAAGGGAAATACATGATGAAATTGCCTTTTCCCCACACTACGTACACAGGAGTTAACGGTTTTCCTCTCAGTTTCTTCAATTAGCTCCAAGAAGATGGTAGCAGAACGCGATGGCTTTCAACGCTTTCTGATGTCAGCGCAGGTCTCCAGACTCCGACTATTTGCAGCTGAGCATCAAAAGAACAACAAATAGTGTGTCACAATTAGTATCAGCTATCTCTTACTGTGTCACAGTGGTACAGGTTCAGGTAAAGTTTTTACATCAGAGTAGGAAACACTCACTATACTTCTTACTAAAAGAGGCAACAGAACTCTGTTTGGCAGGTCCTTCAGGAAATACCCACCTGCTCTGGCACAGGGTCCTCCACAGGCTGCCGTGTGTATATCTGTTCCGCTATGGTCCTCTTCACGGGCTGCTCAGCAACGCCTGCTCCACCACGGTTTCTTCCAAAACTTCCACAGGCTGCAGGAGAAATACCTGCTGTGACACCTGGTGAACCTCCTCCCCCCTCCTTCTCCACAGGAGTTTCTCACATTTTCTTTCCCCTCACTTCCCACTGCTGTGCCATGTTTTACCCCTTCCTAACTAAGTTTTCAGAGGGGCATCACCAGCTTTGCTGATGGGCACAGCTTTGGCCAGCAGCGGGTCTGCTGCGGAGCCAGCTGGAACCAGCTGTGTCCAACCCAGGCATCTTCTGACCGAGGCCACCCAAGCAGCCCCCACTATCAAAACCTTGACACGTAAACCCACATTAAAAGTTACTTCTGTTCAAATATTATTCAGAGGGAAAAATCAACGAAGAGTGAAAGTTTTTACTCCTAAGTTTATGTTGCTTATTTAAGAAGGGGCTCAGAACAGCAGGTTCTCCCATTAAGCACCTGTAAAATTTAGTTTCTCATCATTATTGTTTCAGGGAACAGGAGAAAGTGAAGGAAATAATTATGATCTTGACTCTCTCCTGACATAACTACTGGAAAATTGAAAGCAATCACAGGTTCAAGGTAGAGTAATACAAATGCAGCTCAGCCACTAAACAGTATCACCCAAAGCCTTGGTAGATTGTTGCCAAGGCCCAACACAAAGCCAGCAAACACATACAGGTAAGATGCTGCCTAAGACACCCAGAGTCTCCAGTCCTTGTGAAGGTGAATGTCAAACAATACCATCTGTACTTGGCCTGGACAACCATGAGATTAAAGTCAACCTGTCTTCCCAGGAGGATGGAAAGAACATACACATTCATGCCTTTTAAAGAAGGCAGTTTCTTCACAAAAGCCAAGCTATTGTTCTACCTGAAATACTTATCTAGACATTTATTTTAAACTGAAGCCCTGTGAACAACCCCGACTTCCACAAAAACGCATTTTAAAAAGATGTTAAAAACAATTAAGTTTTAGCGACAAACAGGAATATCATGCTTTCTGAACACAGAATGTAAATGATTGCATTGCTGAGAAAAGGGAAAATTAAGTCTTCTAAGTACCAAATAAACAGGAGTGGAACAAATTTTCTCTCTTCAAATATATCCTTACAGTAATCTGAAGAGAATACTCCCATGATTGTGTAGAGATTTCTTCAAGACCTATTCAATTCCTTATTGTTCAGCTTACAGTGCCAGAAATAAGGCCTGTTAAAGTTAACATCTGCTAACTAATCATGAAACAGACCATCACCACGTTTTATGGGGTTTGAACACAGCTATGAATTTTGATTACTACCAACTTTGACTGGATTAAAGCAGCACTTTGCTGGGAGACTTACGAAACCTCAAACACATATTCCTTTATAGGAAATGCTTCTAAAAATAACGACGTTTGTTCTGGGTTCTGAAAATATGACCTAGCGTTACAAGAACGTCTAATATTAAAGATAGAAATAAATCAATCAGGTGAATTGTATTCTTCTGATTTTTTGATTAAATATTTCATTTTTAGAGTGTTACCATCCTACAGTAGAGATTCTGACATGCAAATATTCTTAAGATGGGATGCTGCACAGATTTGTTCGTCTGAGTTCCATTCCATATGCTTGCTGCTTGACACCAAGAGTACATGCATATATGCTGTATTTCACGTTTTTTGGATAATTTCCTTTAAGGTGACGCATTTGTATCCGAGTGAGGCAATACAACAATTTACTCACGAGCATCTCTTGACCAGCTGCACTCAAACTGGAACTACCATATTCTGTGTCAACTGTCCCCTCATGCAGCAGTCAACTGGATTAGGAAAGCTTTCTACTAAGCCACGAAGCCCATATATTTGCATTACGATGGGGTTCATTTCTGCTCTGTGCTTAACAAATCACAACCTGCTGAGCAGTTCTTCACTATTTCCAGTGACACAATTTAAACTAACTGGGATTGCTCTTCTCCACATGCATACGCTGCATGCACAGAGTTTGTTTCTTCTGTTACCTTTCCAACTTTTAATTCCATGATACAGTCGCTTTAAAATTTAAAATCCACATTACTAAAACCAAAAACCCTCTCCCTTAATGCAAGAATAAAAATCCATTACAAGAGCATTCGATAACTCACTGCAGTTCTGCATTTAATTGGAACGAGCAGCTCCCTCCCTTCAGGAAAGGTCTCAGTCCAATAGTTATCCCCCTTGCTCCACAGAACTAGGAATTTGAGGAGAGCAGAGTACTCAGAGGATGCTAAACACTATAGTCAGATCATATTCATCAAAAGAGGGACAACTAAAGCATTATGTCAAAGCCTTGTTAATAACTGGAGAGCATAATGAACGTACGTACCAGCAGGGCAGCCATTGAGCCAGGGTCCCTCACAGATGTCACCCGAACAATTAACTATAGTGCCCCGCTCATTAGAAACGTCATTTCTCCACTGCCCCTTTAAACAGAAATACACATGGATTTTAAATTTCGACAACACCACCGCTAAATTATAAAGAAGGGATTATTTCAGCCAATTTTCAATAGCAAAGTGGGTGGTCCTCAAGGCTTTTTATGAATGCCCTTCCAACATTTGTGTGAAAAGTTGAATAGGAGACCACACAACAACCAAGGATTATGTGGCACTCATCTAGAGGGGAAAGGGGGGAGAATCAAACATTTCTTGCCCAAGGTTTGTTACTGTGGGATACTATTATGCGAGGTCCTTCAGTTCATATATTACATCGCATTAAATTACACGGCAAGAATGAATAACTGCTTTGTCACACACAGAATCGCACATTATTTTGCCTTTTAAAGATTGTGAAAAGTGAAATAGTGTATGAAAATCAATTCCAAAAAGCTTCGGTTATTTAAATCTGGACTGCGTTTGACCCAAGATACACCCTTCACGTAAAATACAAGTTGAAAGATTCCTAAGGCTGCAACGCCAGATACCACAGCAGCTTAGGTATGAGCCACTTAAGGTTTCTAGCAACACGAACCTTCACACGTAATCACACAATTCCGTGTTACGTCACGATGAACGGGCAGTTTTTCCAGTGCACCCTTTCCTACTCAATATAATATAATCTTGAGGTGATTAGTTCACAAACACAGTTTTACTAACATTAACTGATAGCAGGGACAACTGATTCCTCTTTGTGGCCCTGTGCTAGGGGAGGATAGGAAAATTTACCAGGTATTTCACCAGTATTTGCCAACGGGACAGGGAAGGTGACTATCAGGAATGCTGGCCTGTTTCAGATGCGAGACGAGAGTATAGTGTTGTACATTGTACTATGCATTCTTATCCCATATACATATAAAAAACATCCTGAAGCACAGAGCTGACACTGAAAATTAGTCTGAATTTGTTCCTATATTGGAAGAGTTTAGAGATGAAACTGATAAGGAAATAATCAAAGTACAGTCAAAAGTCCAGGTATGGGAAGTAAAACAACCCAGTAACAAACGTCGCTTATTTCACACAGAACTAAACCCTGCTTAGCTATCAGACAACGTTCTTTCAACCTTAGAGTACCTGAGGAACGAGAGAAGATGCATATTTAAAATCTAAAGTGATCATTCTTCTATTACACTGGTGTCTGGCTTTTTGAGTGATAACAGCAGAGGTACCAAATAAAGCGCTACTGTAATTCTAAAACACGTGTGAACCCAGTTGAAACTCCAGGTGGTTTAGCAGCTGAAATTCTAGCACTTGGTTTACACCTTTAGCAATGACAGATATAAGCCACAAGATAAGAGCCAAGACAAAGCAGTTCTTTGGGAATATGCTTCTGCTACTACCTGCTTTGGTCCATTCCTTCCATCACCTTGAAGCACACGACACTACCTTCAGCAGTTACCTTTCGTAACTCTACTCTACACAAGCCCCAAGCGCTACCGG
The DNA here is from genome assembly GCA_027574665.1 of Rhynochetos jubatus. NCBI lineage: Eukaryota > Metazoa > Chordata > Aves > Eurypygiformes > Rhynochetidae > Rhynochetos > Rhynochetos jubatus. The sequence continues at coordinate 4,281,413 of CM050669.1, forward strand.
CTTTTTCAGTCCTCTTTGCTTAGTGGAACAGACCTTTAAAACAGTAGCCAGCTAGTTATACTCCTGAATGTGCATAACAACCGGAAGGCGGTCTAGATAAAACCCCCTGTAACTGGAATTGCATCTGAATTACGTTCTGAAATCATAGGGGCCTTCATCTTGCATCGCTGTACATAAACACGCAATAGGAGTCAGCTCTGTACGGCTTCCTCTGGGGAAGGAAAAAGGACGGGGGATATATAAAATATGCAACCTTTCCCCGTGGTTCCTTATCGCTACCTGTGAAGGCATTGTGCTTGCTTTCAATCAATTCTGATGATTGCCTACTATTAATGTCACTCATTCTCTTAAGTAATTAAGCCACCTCTCTCAGATTTGCCTTTGTCTCTCTCTCTGGCACATTTCCTTGTCTAATCCTCTTTTCCAGATGGCATAAGGACGAGAGATAAGTGTTGCTAAAAGTTGCTTAGCAATGCAACACATGCAAGGTTTGGAAATGCTGACGTCCACATAAGCACTATCTATACATCACACATTTATGCAGAAAAACAAAGGCGTGAACAACCAGAGCGACACAGGGGCCTCCAGAAAAAGAGCTACCAGTTAGTACACCAATGAAGGGGAGCAGAAAACGGAGGAAAAGCTACAAGCTTCCAGGGATGGGCTGCATTATGCCGTGAGGATTTTTGTGTTTGATTTTCTTTGTGAGCTAGAACAGAAAATTCTGCTTTACCAAAACAAATCCTTGAGTTTTAATAAGGTCCTGTATTTTCTGTGTTTCGGACATACAACCCCGCAGACACAAAGACATTGCAGGCTACTACTAGGGACCGAAACGGAAATGAAGAATTAATGAAGAACAGTAACTGGTGAAGGCAACATTGTGTATCACCAGCTAAGTATCGACCACAGAAATCCTCCTATCCTAGGGACCAGTAATAGGGAATTTATTCTGGTAACTGCACAACGTAATTGTGGATTGTTTCTGAACTCTAAAGTAAATGTGCTTGTACGAAACTTATTTAAACCACAATTAAATGTTACGGTTAATAAATAAGAACATTCAGTACATGAACAGTAATAATTTCACAAGCTCGTGTTATCGTATTAATTCATTTCTGCAACAGCCTATTTAAATGGGTTAGCATGACTCACTGTGTTCAGAAACACTGAGGTGTTGGGAATTTATCCATCAGGGTGACAACTCAAACAACTAGTTCTGAGAAAACAACTAAACAGTAGTAAACTAACCACAGAAATTCCCATGTAGCTTTACTTGGGGCAGTCTCTTACCAAGCAAGGCTTTCAAATACGAACCTGGGCGGTTATAAATTCTGTCAATTTTTATGCAGGAATTAAGATTTTTAGTGTTAGCTACTCCCAACATGGTGTGGCAGGGCGAGGTGTTCAGAGAGATCTGTTTCTGAATACAGACAAAGCTGTTGTAAATGGGTCATAAGTACTTACCACTTCTTCTTTATTCCAGGTAATTGATGAGGTTTCCGTTTTTCAATTAGTGGCTCTTACACTTTTTATTGCGATTTATTCTGTGTATTTGAAATCCAAACCTGCCTGACTCTAGCAGTGTATGATCTCCACATCCTTTAATCTGGGCTTTTATCAATCATTTTCATTATCTGGCTGCAACCATTCATCACGCTGACCTGCATGGGCCTGATCTTAACTACCACGTTAAAATTACCTAACAGATTCCAGTAATGACTCAGCCATGCTTTTCCTGAACAGAAATCTTTGGCATTACAGCGTACAGCCTCACCCGCACTAACGCAGACAACCACGGCTGTATTTACAGCACCTCCCGACTCCTTGTCTGGCTGAACGTATTCAGCTAGGTCGTGCTGTATGGCCTGGGTTTAGAACTTGGGGGATCCTGTGTATTCCAAGAACCATAGTCTCAAATGTAAATTAGTTTATGCCAGAAGATGCACAAGGTTTTCTTTCCCCCTCAAACTTTAAAGAGTTTCTATACAGCATTTCAGAAAGTTGCTGACACTCAAATAGTTTTAATAAAGGAAAGTACTTTGGCTTAACACACATGAAAGACCACAACAACTTCTCGATGCTTTTGATCCTTGAATAAGGAAATATATATAAAGTATTAATATGATGTGAAATCAAGACAAATTAGAGAACAATGTTCTGCTGGCATTTTTATGTAGGAACACATGTGATCTGACATACTACCTTACCCTCAAATCAGCACACACTTCAGAGTAAGACCAAACCCTCAAATTCTGCAGGTACTTTAGCACCCATTTTAAATACAAATTTCCTCCTCCATTATTCTTTTCCCCATGGGTTTACTTCAGGTCTGAATTTTTATCAAAACCTTACTTGATCCTTCTCTAAAGGCCTTTTAATATCTGCCTTCTGAAGTGAAGACTCGCAGCCCTGCTGATTTCCCTGTTAGGCTGTCAGGAGAGCATTCAACAATGCTTCTCTTCAGCAAGAGACTACAGCAACATAAGATTTTCAACAAACCCCCAGTGTAAAATGCCGTATATTATGGCAAAATACAAATAAACTAGAGAAACAGTTTGGTTTCCCTTCCACCCTCCATTACTGGTCTTTATTCTTACATGCAGACTGCTAATTACATCTTCCCACTGTCTTTGTGTCATCTCTTTATCAGGCATCAGAACTATCTATCAGCGAAAGATCACTACAAACCACTCCAAAAGGCAATCAAACGTACAGATGGTGCATTCAGACATGGGTTCAGCACACTTCCAGGCTGCTACCGGGACACAGGAACTCTAAAAGTGACAAGAGCTAGGAGTGGTGCAGTAGTCAGTGCTCGTAGCCACAAGCAATCAAACTAATAGTGCTCAACATTTACTAGGGGGGGCTCGTTCATGGTCTTTACACCTGCAGTAGCTTCGTTTATATTTTTGTATCATATAGCATTATATTGTCATTACAACCATAATCCATTTATTGTATCTTCAAATGTCATCTTATCCCGCAGTACGCAGCACCATTCTGAGCAACTGAAATTCCAGTAATTTCAATAATTTGCTTCAGAACTCAAACGATGACTCTTCCGAAAAGGTAACTCGGATTCTGGGGAGGGGGTGGAACAAAAGCCGGCAGGTGAGGACGCCCATAAGGCTTGCCACCTGTTTCGGGTGGTTAACAGGTGTATCAAACAGCAGGCCTTCCTCTGGGAAAGAAGACAAACTAAGCACAGCCAAAACACACAAAGAAGCAGCAACAGGGACAGAATGGAACACAGCATCTGCCTACTGGGACCCAGGCAGCAGCCAGAAATGAGAAATCACAGAAAGGAAACACTTCCATGAAGAAAATGAAGGCTTTACTTCATTAACCTCTGCAAACTCTATTTACATGCCATTGTTTTCTTCCATTCTCAAATGTGTGCATGCACAAATGCAGGAAAACCAGACAGGCCAGGGGTTGGTTGGGTTTAGTTTGGTCTTTTAAATCAGCAGTTTGCAGGGGCTTTGTCTTGTTACATGTTCCTCAGTGTCCAGTTAGTTTCCAGCTTGCATCTCTTGACACCATTGTGCCCAACGTGAAGTCAGTTCTATGGCTAAGCCGTAGATAAACCAGAGACGTCTGGTATTTTCGGACTGTTGATATAGTCATTGCTTGTTTACTGGACAGTTAATCGACCTGAATCTCGGAAGGTTTGCAGGCTACAACGTGCTATTAACTAACAGCATCTAAATATTCATCACTTGCAGAAGACTGATCTAAAAATCTAGCCCTGACATTATTACAGTTAAAAGTGAAGAGGAAAACCAGACAAATTCACCATTCACGCCATTATCCACTCTGTTAGAAGGAATGCAAGAATAACACCCTAACACTCACAGTATTTGCTCACGTTCTTTTTGCTCTAGCAGATCACTTCAGTACATCCAAGGCACTGTTTCAGGAAAGGACAAATTCAGGGTTTTTTCCAAAATGCCTACAGTTGCACACAGCTTACAACACCAAACTGTTTGTACAAAGTACGGGTACACCAATTGGTTAGCACAAAGTTTGATATTCCCCGGGATATCTGACCATCCAAAACAAACCTCAGTATCTCACGTGCAAAAGTTTGTGTGGACAAACCAGACGGAATTTCTGGATCCTTGAGTTTCTTAGGAACTTGCCCTTTTTTGGAGCACCGAAGCAAGACTTCCCCTTTGTGCTATGACTGGGTTTGCGTCCCCTGCGCCGCCCATACATAATTCCTCTCGTTAGTTTTCACATATTCCCTGTTTACGTCCCTATTACGTAGGCTCATGCTTTGCCAGAACTGTGCCTTGAGTTTTGCTGGAATTCAGTGTCTACTGATCCATTACCGTATCTGTGGGGAATGCACTGGTATAAACTTAATAATTACTGTGCACACGAGCCCAAAGGTTACCTGATCACACAGCTTTTGTCAATTCTCCATCAACACAACAGACCATTAAAGCAGGTGGTACCTTCTACTAGTCACTTGTTGTGTGTCAAAACTGGCTGCTGAAAAACCAAGCAGTACTGACAATTCTGTATCCCTTAAGTTCATGATTCTTATTCTCAAAGTATATTACTGTCAGCTTTCTGATCTGAAATGAAAGAAGCAACCAGGCATACCGTGAATTTTGTCTGAGAATGACAGAGCCACAGAAGACTTAAGACCTGAGACAGTATTCAGGGCAGAAAGGACAACTGCACTTATACCACCACCGCCCAAGGGACCAGCTCTACACGCAGCGTGCTGAAAGAGATTAAAATTGCAGAAACACAGGGCTAAATCATTCACACGTAAGGTGAGGTCACAGGTATGTTTAGATCCTTTCCAAAAGGCAGGTTAGCACTCCCAGAATTCTACGGTAAGAGATTAAAGAAGAACTTTAACCTATTATTTTGCCTGAATAAAGTATTCCTGTGCTTTTATTACATTAAGGTGTATCATTTGAAAGCTGTAGATGCTGAGTGAACACTTGCACTAAGTGGTTTTCTTTTGTTTTCTGCATACAATAAATACCAAACCAATCAACAAAATACCATTGTCAGTACTGTCAGGTTTGGAGTTTTTTTGGCCAAAGTATCTTGTCACTTCTGCGCACAGATCCAGTGTAAACTTAGATACAGCACCAACTGCTCACAGCCCTACCGAGACAACCAGGCACTGAACGAGCGTAAGCCTGAAGAATTTAGTAATTGCACCTCAAAACAGATGCTAGAGCGACACCCAGTGGTACACAACCGGGAGTGCACCCATGCGCACACCGATATACCTACACCAAATACCCCGCCTTCAGCGTCTCGAGACACCAGGTTTCTCCTGTGGATTGTAGCCAGTAATAGCTTTGTTCCCATCTCTGAATTACATTAAATACTTACTCAAACATTGCTCAGTATTTTATAGCTCTGATTTTTGAAACAAAAGCTAATTCTCACAGATTAAGTAAACATAAAGGGAGAACAAGAGCTTAGATTCCTGGCTTTCAGGGGACCAAAGCCACCTCTGAAAAATGAAATCATTGAATAACTGTGTTTAAGCAGCATCAACAGGTTTGTTCAGTCTTGATCGGGTAGATTTTAAACAAAGTTTACTCCAAGAATCTAACTTAGCTTCTGTCATTCCACAGAAGAGCTCTCCTTCCTATTTCCCACCATCTGCACATTACAATGCTTTGTGTCCATGGAGCTTTCCAAACACAAACTGACCCAGTAAGTGTTCTCTTGAACCAAAGATAAGGGACAGTTAAATACAGAAAGAAACAACACATCTCTCAAACGCAATTCAACTTTTTTTATATATTTAGGGTTCACCCCTAAGTGATATTTTACTTACAGAGCATGAATAGAAGACATTCTAAAAGCCTGGAAGTTTAGAATTAACAACTTCTTTTTTTACTATTAACATTGTCTAATGAAGACTATAAACGTGCTCATTCAGTCTGTATTTTAAAACTAATGAACCACAATCCTTCTGGTCTTTAAAACTGACAGTGATGTGTTAAGAAGAAAAGGTTCTTACTATGTTCTTTTATGGTTAAGGAATGTATAAAAAAAGTACTTGAATTTCAGTCACCAGCTTTTCGGTGGTATGTACTCATTCAGACACTCTGTGTCAAAGCCTGGAAAACCAGCTGCTTCACACCAGAATTACTGTAATGTGAACTTCCTAAGGTACATGTGATCTTAGAATAGACAGATAACTATTTTTTTGTCAAGAATTTACCTTATTTATTTATATAATACACTGAATTCCATGTGGCCACCCTTTATTTTCTTACAGATTGTTGCCTAAAGGTGTTAGGCAGGTGGAGAAGGCAGAGACTTACCTGTACAGGAGCCAGAAACAGGAGCAGTTCTCTTCTGGAGCAACTTACTGGGACACATCTTCCACCAAGAACTTCTTTCTGCTCAGGATTCTAGGAGAGAGATGAACTCATTGAAATATTCCCCTGGAAAATCATGCATCAGCTGTCCCTCTGTACTGGAGAGTTTATTCAAGTTCTTTAAACCCTGTAACATCTTTAGCCTGATCCTGCAGAACACTTCATAGAGCACAGGTCTGCACAGGTGCACACCTTCAAAGGCCTGAGACTTATCAAAAATTGACAACATGTGTTTCTGGTCTCTGCCATTAACACATTTGATGACCTTTCTGAGGTGACTGCAAGTTAACCCAGCCTAAATCGAGAGGCCAACACAACGACCTGAAAACCACAGCTCTTCAATAAACACCACAAAAGACTGACAGCTTGGACTAAATCAGTTTGGCTTCCTATAATGTATATTTATATCTCAGAATTTAATGGGATTGGGATTTATTTTTGCCTTTTTAAAGAGCATATGTAGTTACAGGCTCACCAGTCGGTGCCTGTGTTGGAAACCATTCCCCATCATTTCTCTATTGGCAAACTTGCCTTCATCCTAACTTCCATCTTTAAGAACAGCTTGTCCTGCCCTTGAAAATAAAACAGTAATTCCAACTCCTTTTAACAGCAAATGTCCACCGCTTTTCAGCTCATCAAGAGTCGACATTTTCACCTACTGCTTTCATAAATTTACGCCTACATATTATTAGCACCTTCAAAGGGTTTAGACTTTCCGAAGCCTTACTAACAACTCTAAACATGAACCCCAACAGAAGGGATTTACAAAGCACGTACAGAGCACAAATCTGCAATCTATTAAATCGGATTTTTTGCTATTGGCTCCAACAGAACAAAACAGTCTCTGTTTTTATGACTCTCGAAGTCAAGGATCTGACTTTCACAGCAGCCTGTACGCGCTACAGCTGCGCTGGTTTGACAGGTAATGATCACTGCACTGTGTAAAAAGGGGGGAGCTGCCTTGGTGTTGTCTTACAGCGCCCAGGTGGTTGAAAGACTACAAGTGACACTTAAAAAAAACGGGGTGGTGGGAGGGGCCGGTAAACTAACGGGATTGTTGCAAACTCAACTCATTTACACTCCTCAGGCCAGGACCCGGACCACACCCAACAGGGCCCAATTCCTCTGACGAGGCCCACCTGAGGCCCCACGAGGCCCACCTGAGGCCCCACGAGGCCCACCTGAGGCCCCCACGAGGCCCACCTGAGGCCCCCACGAGGCCCACCTGAGGCCCCCACGAGGCCCACCTGAGGCCCCCACGAGGCCCACCTGAGGCCCCCACGAGGCCCACCTGAGGCCCCCACACCCTCCCCTGCCCACCGTGTTAAAGACGACACAGCTGCACGCACTAAGAGGGTACGGAAAGCTCGCCTGAGCATTCAATAAAGAGTAACACGCAAGGGTGAACTTTACTCAGGGATGCCTGCTGTAAAATGCCCGTATACACAACGTTTCTGTGAAGAGAAATGTTATTTCGCTTCCTACAGACGCGCGCTTCGCCCTGCGAGGGGGACCCAGGCTGCTGAACACCCCAAGGTCCTTACCACCGTTGCAGACCCCACGGCAACAGCCAGCAGCTAACGCGTTAGCCACCGCTACGCAGAGACGCAGCAAACCCGTGAGAGGAGAAGCGTCCGTATTTACATCACACCAAGCGCAGGAGCGCGGGCTCCGCCTCAGTTCGCCGTAACGAGACCGGGCTGAGCGGTGGCAGGAGACTCGCCCTCACCGCTCCAGGCGAGGGCTCAGGCTGAGGCGGCACCGCCGCGGGGAAGGCTCGCTACCACAGCGCCCCCGAGACGAAGGGAGGCCGGGAACCGCCTCGCGGCGCCAGAGCGCGCACGGCTCCCCGCGCTCGGCCCGGGTCACCGGCCGGCGGGAACCGCCTCTCCGCGCTCATTGGCTGCGCGGGAGCGAGGGGCGGGGCCCCCCGGCGGCAATAGCACGGGCCCGCGGCCGCCAGACGGCCCATGGCCGCCCGCAGCTCGGGCCGCCCCGGCCCGCCTCACGCCCCAGCCCGTCCTCACGGTCACCGCCACCCACCTCCCTGCTCAGCGCCGCGGGTAACGCTCCGTCCCCAGGGCCCGTAGCGGGGCAGGGCCGAGCCGCGCTCCCGCCGCTCCTCCCCCGGAAGCGGAAGCGGGTTGCTCCCCGCCCGTGACGCCATATTGGGTTCTGTGGAAGCGGGGGGGAGGGGGAGCGGAAGGAAGAACCCGGCTTGGGCGTCTGTGAGTAGCTGATGCCCCGCGTCGGCGCCGGGGGCCCGGCCGGAGCCCAGGGCGGGAGCCGGCGCCTCGGGTCTGGCGGCTGCGGGGGCAGCTGGGCGGGCGGAGGCGGTGGCAGTCCCCGGGCGGGAGGGGGCCTTGAGCGAGGGGCCCCTCCGGGAGCGCGGGGGCGTCTTGGGGCTGGGCGGCCGCTGCTGCATCTGCGGCCTAGGCGCTGCTGTGGGCCGCGCCGCCAGTCGCCGCCTCCCGGCTGTGGGGCCGGGGCCTGCCGGGGGCTCGTTTCCCTCTCGCCGGGACGCTCTGAGCCCTAGTGCCGTTCCCGGGCCCCGCTCGCCTCGGCGGGCCCCGCTCCTGGTCTCTGTGCCGTACCAGCGCCAACCTCCGTGCGCTTTGCTCCTTGCGAAGGGCTTTGTATCGCCTGGGTCCGACGGCGTTTGGCCCCGAGTGGCGCTCGGGGTGCGTGAAGTCACGTTTCCGGGTACAGGCGCGTACAGCAGCTGCTGTTCGGGCCGTTTTCAGTTCCCGACAGTCCAGGCTGCTGTTGCAATGGATAAAACTAAACAGTGCCTTTTTATTAGGATAAAAACCAGTTTGTACGGCCAGTGGGTCGTTTTCCTGTGGCTGTCCGTTCGCTCCTTATTACACGCTTTAGCGTGTTGTTCTTCAAAGACGTTTCCTCTCTGAGATAAGGAAACCTGTACGAGCAGCAGTGTGGTTTTGCTAGTTATATGCTTCATTTGTATTTTAAATTTTAAGAAAAATCTGTGTTGGAATTTCCAGACAACTGTCTGTTTATGTGTCTCTGTACGCGATGACGTGAGGCGTAAGGTACATGTCTGCTGCCTCGGGTCCTGTCATTGTTTAGAACGCAGCGATGCAGTGGTAGTTGTAATGCTGTTATCGTAACAACTGTGGGAAGAAGCATAATTGTTGAAGGTCATGCATTCGTCTACTTTGTGTTTTTCAGCAGATAGGAACATTCTAATATGGTTTAGTTTTAGTAGCAGTCTGTATTCTGCCACTAGCAAACCGTTCAGTTGTTTGCTGTATTCTTTGTGTATCTTGTTACTGTTGAAGTGGCGGAAGGGTTATCATAATGCGTTCTGCTGAGCAGTAAAGTCTTACCTTACATTGTGAAAGAGGGATCGCTGCTGTTTAGATTTAGTTATTCCCTGAAATCACTGAGATCTGACTTGTGTTTTTAACTGTAAACTACCTTGAAAGCAATGCCAAAGACTGCCTTTCTTGATAATAGTCTAATTACAGGTGTTCTTTATATAAATGTTTTAAAGTGGCAAGAAATATTAACCTAAATTCTAAACTATGTCCTGTGATGTCCTTCAGTCTGTGCTACTTAAACCGAGGCAGGGAGAGGTTTCTTTTCAGTAAAACAGTGTTAGCTGGTTGTATTTCTTGGTCTGTTATGGAAGACCCATAGGTATGACAAACAATCGTGCATCATCACGTAAAACGTTGTTTTTTACACCAAGCGAAATGCTTGTTACAGGATACAGCCATCAGTAGCCTTACATATCACTTCTGCCTAGGTTAATGTTGATAAGGCTGTAATGTTAGGTCTGCTTACAGCCAGTGTCTGCTATGGATGCATCGAAAATTAGTTTTGAATATACGAGTGTTTGTTTGTCACCTTGATAGAATTCCTGCCTGATCAGTACAGTGTCTTTTTGACTTCAGGGCATTGAAAAAAAAAAAGTCAGAAATCATGCTCAGCTAATCATGCTGAGTAACTTCTTTCTTCTGCAGTGCAGTGAATGGGAAGGATAACAACTTCCTTCTGTCGTGAAAAAGTCCCTATGTTTATTGTAGGAGGTGTTTTTCTTTTTGGCTAGAGCTTGAATTATAGCGGACTGACACTCCTGAAGCCTCATAATGAATCCCCTTACCTTTTGAAGTGCAACAGGACTCTCTACTTACTAATTCTTCCAGAGCATGTGGTTTTCAGATGTGTACAGAAAAAAATACACAACTTTAAGGTTCTGTGCCTCCTCGGAGCGTCCTTGGTCTCAAATTATTTTTTGCAGCAGTCACTGTATTGCAGCATCTAAGATCATACACATTTTTCTGATTTAGTAATGCTTCATGTATCTTTAGGGTCATCTGAGGCCCTCGGGATAGTAGTATAGGGCTGAAAGTGCTCCCACTATCCCGGCGTTGTGTAGTCCCACCCACAGATGAAGACTCCAGGAAGTAATGGCAGGGATTGCTTTTGGTGATGTGGCAAAAATGCTTCTGTTGAGAATCCTTTTTATTCTGTTTATTTTGTCTTTAAATGAGCTGTAAAACTTAGTTAGCTTAACTGAAAAGAAAAATAAGGATTTTAAATTGGTAGCAGAAGCATGCACTAGAAATAATTCCCTTGGTTAATTTTTTTTAACTGAGTTCAGAATCTTGGCCCCTTTACTACGCAGTTTTTGCTCATGCATAAAACTTTTCTGTGACTGCTGAGCTCTTCGTGTTCAAGAAGTAAACTGGTCGAATAACTCCAGCGGTGGGCAGTGGTTTGGTTTGGGTACTCATGGTAGAGGTTTTTGTCTGTAACCAGTCATATACGGAGTCCTGAACTTAAACGTCTTCAGTATTTAAAAATCTTAAGCACCTTTAAAAAAAAATATTTATTTTGGTTTTGTTCTTTGCCTTTAGAAACTGAGGTGACAGGAGGGTGGTGCTGCAGCTCATATCTCAATGCTGAGCTGGTATAACTCAGCTCCTGCCTTCTCAAGGTGAAGATGTCTAACAAGGCTCATTCCTGCATTTCTGTATGGACTTGTTTTTTCCTTCCCTAAAATGGATTGGATCCTGTCTTGCCTTTGTAAAATGCCCTGTTCTTTGCTTTCTTGACTATTTCTTTTGGAATAAGTGTCCTCTCCTTAAGAATACTTCATTAAAAATAACTTATTTCAAACAGGGCAGTCCAAAAGCGTGTAATATGTAAATGCTGGTTCAGATAACGTACTGTACAGCTTCACTGAGCTTCGATTGCTGTTTTAAATGTTACCTATGTTATGTGTTGTTTCCACAGCAACCATGTCAGAAGGGGACAGCATTGGTGAGTCTGTTCATGGAAAGCCTTCTGTGGTCTATAGATTTTTCTCAAGACTTGGACAGGTTGGTTTTCTGTCCTGTTTTTTCTCACTCCGTTAGAAGCAGGTCTCAGTGCAGCTTCTTAAACTCAGTACTTTTTGGATGAGTTGGTGAAATACTAAAAGCTGTACAAAGGTTTTCTTCTGAAGCCTTTTAAAGATGGATAACATAGCTTAATGGGATATATTTTCAGTGTGCAGTGTCACACATTAAATCTGTTGTCAAAAATGAGGAGTGACGTCAGGTTCATCTTAAGGAAAGTAAACTTGTGTTAAACTATTGAAAATTTAAATTGCTTTACAATGCCACAAATGTGAGGAAATCTTTTTTTGCTTTGTGAAACTACAACTTCTCAAATGCTTGTGAGTATGTTTGTTTGTTATAGAGAATACAAATGTTTCACCTCACTCTCCTTCCCAAAATGCTTTGCACAGATGCTTACTAATGCTAATTTCTAATGCTGCGCTGTCATAAACACTATGCGCTGCACTCCATGTATTTTACAAACATACACTTTATATTTCTTCCTAGATCTACCAATCCTGGTTAGACAAATCTACTCCATACACTGCAGTGCGATGGATTGTAACTTTGGGGCTGAGCTTTATCTACATGATTAGAGTTTATTTACTGCAGGTAAGAAAACTTAATTTACTGCTAAAGTAGGTTTAGATACTCTTACCCGTCTGGTTTTAGAGTTCAGGGAGTTTTTGAAGTATGGCATTTGGAATTACGTGTGGTGTCATTGAGTACACAGTAGAAGGTGGATGGGTCTGAGGAAAGAACACATCTTGTTGGTGTTAAACTTACTGCCTCAGGATAGAGAAGGTGCGAATGCTGGAGGATATTCACCTGATGGCAACAGAAAGTGGGAATACTCCATGAGTTCTGATGAAATGGCATCATAAACCTCTGTGAACTCTGCTGCAATTAAGTTTTTAAACCTGTGTAATGCCACGTTCGGGAGCCGGTGGTCACCTTCTGTCATGCAAACCCCAAAGGATTGCTTTCCCAGCACCTTCATCGCTGCAGGCAGCGGCAGACCCTTCCTCCACTGATCAGATGCCTCTGTTTCATGCCAAGCAAGTCAGTTAAGAACTTGAGAATTGTTATTCCCAAAGCCTGAAGATTACGGATTGAATGTGAAAGCTGTGCAGGTGGTAGTAATAGGAAGACTTAAGAGGCTGAAGCCTGCAAAGCTCATTAAAAAAGTGATGGGTTTATGCTCTTTACTTCTTTTATGCTGCTTTTATGATGTCTACATGTTGAACATAGAGATGGGATGCCTGAGGAAAGCTTTCCTATTAAATCCATCAATATATGCGATATTTGCACTACTCTGATGCTCTAAGGCTTGTTTGGATTAATATATTAACAGTAATATACCTTAGAAACCACACAGCTTTAACAAGGCTAATAGATTTTTTTTGTCATCTTGCTTATTTGCCGTGAGTTTAGTCAGTATTTAGGTAGCTTTAAATGAAAACTCTTAGATATGATATCTGTCAGTACACAAATAAAAGAAATGGATTCATAAAGGGGATTTCATCTTTTCATGGAGTCAGAATGCTGATTAGACAGGGAAAACTTCTAATGACTTTTGAAGAAGTCCAGAAAACGTCTCGTGTTAATGTGAGGATGTAGCAAAGCACTTTGAGGAGGCAAATTACAGGTGGCTTGATCTTGTTGAAAAATCAGTATCTGAACATGGTGTTCAGGAAAACTTTAATCTCTGCTCTTTTTTCCTCCCTGCTTCAGGGTTGGTACATTGTGACATATGCCTTGGGAATCTACCATCTAAATCTCTTCATAGCTTTCTTGTCGCCAAAGGTAGACCCCTCTTTAATGGAAGATTCAGGTATGATGAATAGCTCGTTTGTCATCATTTTGAACGCAGTCTGATACAGCGATGTAAAGATGTGCGATTTTAGCGTGACGTCGTGTTTGTAGCTTGTAAAATCTCTACAGTTTGACTTCAGGAGTTACTTTGAAAGTTATCTCTCTCTTTTCAGGACTTGAACGTATTCCACATTGTATGTTTTCTGTGTTTTGAAGAAAAGTTTGTGACTTATGTTCTCCCCAAAATAACTCCAGTGTCTTGGCACTCGTTGCTGTTGCTGATTTCCCCAAAGGAAGTCGATGTGAAGTTACATTAAAACAGCCACTGTAACTGGAGTCTGTGTAACAGTGACAGTTTTTCTTCTTTTTTTTAAAGATAGAAAGTAAAAAAGAATCTGGAGTCTGAGTAGTGTGGAAAATGAGTGTGAGGAGGTTTGTGGGTTTTGATGGTGTTTTTCAGATGATGGTCCTTCCTTGCCTACGAGGCAAAATGAAGAATTTCGGCCTTTCATTAGAAGGCTCCCAGAGTTCAAATTCTGGTGAGTGAATCCGTCTGCCCACGCTCTGTTTTTGAGAAATACAAATATCTGCAGAAATTAATGGTAGCTGGGGTTGAAGGATTAATTGTTAATGTTATTTTTAAGGCACTCTGCCACTAAAGGAATCCTGGTCGCTATGGCGTGCACATTCTTCGAGGCATTCAACGTTCCTGTTTTTTGGCCAATCCTTGTGATGTACTTCATTATGCTATTTTGTATCACTATGAAGAGGCAAATCAAGGTAACTTTCCAGGGATAGAGAGTAGCATTTGTGATGTCAGAATTTAGTTTTATCCAAACCATCCATCCCGTGAAGCGCTTGAGGTATTACATGTGTTGCCTACACCTCTGCTGCAGGAATGTGAACAATTAACGCTTGAACGGTGGTTCAAGTGTTGTGTATTTGCAACTTTGAGTGAACATTGACAATGGGAAACAAAAATACTTGGTAAAAGAAGTCTTCAAACGAAATTTACAGTACTTACAAAACTTGGCGCTTGCTTTGAAAAAGTTGCAATCTTATAAAAAACAGATACTGAATTTTACAGGATGAGAGAATTTCTCATCTGCCTCCTTTCTTCAGTTAACGACGGCTGGTTTTGGTGAAGAGGTCTTGTAGGATCTATAATGGGTGAGAAGGGAAGTTCTGACAAGTCGATGAAAGGAGGGGCAGAACATAGGCAAGTCACTTAGACCCTTCTTAACAAATTAGTTTGTTGGCATTTTACAAGAACCACCAATTTTTTTTTTCCCCCAGACACTCAGCCTTTTGGAGAGGTACTGTTATTTAGAGCTGTAAATTAAAAGGTAGTAAAGAATTAATACCTGTACGCTCTCTCCAGTTTGCTGTGATCCCCCAGTCAGTAATCTTCACTGCACGGCGTAAGCTGTGGGGTATGCCCAGACTGGAGATTGAGGTTGGGCTCATACCCCTGTTTTAATGGAAGCTGGTGTACGGTTAGCTGTTTCATTAGCTTGACAGTACCAAAGAACCATCTTTCTAGAGGACTTGGTCATTTACAATGTGTACAGGAAACATTTTTGTCAGCATTAGGTAAGCTTCTTGCCTCAAAAGTTGATCTTTTCTCTTTACAGCACATGATAAAGTACAGATATATACCCTTCACACATGGCAAGAGGAAATACAAAGGGAAAGAAGACGTGGGAAAGACCTTTGCTAGCTAGAAGATGCAATCAACCTGTTGACCAATTCAACTTCTAACGAAAGGAACGATTTTGAGCCATTGTAACAATGCCTTTTTTCTTCATAAAAAATGATTAACAGAGTGGTGACAAAGCAGTTGAATTTTCATTTTAAGAGGATCTTGCTATTTTTATCCAAAATATCAGTTTCTTGAAGGAACTGGCATTCTAACCAAATTGCATTGAGTTGATTGTCTTTTGTGAGAAGTTGGAGAAACTTTGGATAATCCCACGGATTTGGGATAATGTATTTATCTCAAGATCCACTGCACTGGAGAGGTTAACGGCTTAGAGTTGGCTGTCTTTACTGAGCAGGAGAACCATGTATCACCCTGAGGTGCTGTGCACGTATGTGGAGGAAGAACGTAAGCTGGCACACACGATGCTGTTTTCTGCTTCATGGCTGTGTGCCGCTTGCATAGAAAAACACCGTAGACCTAAGCAGCTGCAGAACTTAAGCCAGCTTCCTAAACGCATGGTATTACTGAGTTATAACCAAACAAAAGCAGATAGGAGTAAGAAATCTACTAAATCATGGGGTTTATGGTGGTAAATGCTTGCATAGCTTCTGAAGTAACTCATTTGTGTTGGGTTGTAATGCCAGTTTCACCTTATGACTCCTAGCGGATGCTAAAATTGGGCTCTCGTGACGACTCAGAACTTTGTTCAAACTCTATCACAATTTCCTTTGAGGACCTGGAATTATAAATATATATTTTAATTGTTAGTAGTTGGAGTTTCTTTCATACTTAAGGGTTTCTTGATTAATTTAAGCTGACTTCGTGCATCCCCTTCAGAATATACCCAAACTGGCCACAGCAGAAAACGGTGGGGGTTTTAACACAGTTCTTCATTTTCTATGGGGAAAAAGAGAGAAATGACCTGCATGTAAACTTTTTTCATGTGATACAACTGCAGTTTTATTAAGTGACTTTTTAATTCCAAAATTTATTAAAAGACAGTGTCCCCCTTTACTTGTTCTCTATCTTTATATGCATACACTGACCTAACTGTATTGACGGCTCCTTTTCAGTAACGGTTACCCTCAGTTTACCTTCGTGCAATGCCTTTTCCAGCTCTTCGGGGAGCGTTCACTTGCAGAAAGTAGGCAGAGATTAGCTCTCTGAAGATTCTGAGCGGGGAATAGTGGCAGCTTCAACAGACACCCAATTGGAAAATGTATGTAGGAACGCTTTTCTGAGATTTCGTGAAGTCATGGAGCTCTGGAATTCAGCCTTCAGTAATCCCGGGGAGGTGATGGGTACTTTGAGCTCACAGTGACCTGTTGTTTTCTGTTTATGTGTCTTTGTCTTATTAGTGGTGTGGAAACTAATAGTGTCAAAATTATGGGAACGTAGTGTCCGGAAGGGGCCTTATAAAAGTGCTGGTGATGGATGCTTGCAGTTTGTGGCCCAAAAATCTGACAGCTCCGACTTGGAGAAGCTGTCTGCAGGTTTGCTGGAGTTTCAGCATAATATGGGCAAATCAGGAAGAAAAATACGGCTTATTACATTAACGTTAACATTAGTAACTGGGATGACTCCTACTAAACACCAGTGTTGACAACCTCCATTGCAAATCGGGCGTTTTTCCCTCCACCTAATGTGGAACTGTAGTGGCAGGCTGAGATTAACGCCCCCTCTTTCGTGGGTAGGCGCAGATGTTCCATGGTCAGCGGGACTGGCAGTTTCTAAGTGTGGATTGTAGATGCCGTTGGGACAATGGTGCAGCTCCCCAGCTGACTCACAGCATGTAATGGCCGGACAAGTCTGATGGCTTTTTGTTAAACTTTGCTCTGTTTTTATCACTCACAAGTGCTAAAGATACCTTACCCTTACGGAATGTGTGACAACTTGGCTTGACACCTTCACAGGTACGTCCCAGTCATCGACTTCCACGTGTTCCCATGTGCAGCCAAACGTTTTTCCTTACTGTGTTCTGGGTAAGGTGAGCAGGCAGTGATTTCCTTAGGTAGTCATGGTGTGATTCATCATACGGACCGTTTTTCTTCCCCTGTTGCTTCCCTGACAGTTTAAATAGGTGAGGGATGCTTCAAAGTTTCCCAGTATAAGAAAGGGGTGGTATTGCAGCTCTGAAAATCCCTTTTGTACTGTCATTGTCGTCACTCTTTCCATTTATAGATAGGATGAAAAGTTTAATTTTATTGGAATGCTTTGAAACACTTGGAGATTTGTTAATGAGCTAACCAGGGCCTCTGCTGTACAAATAACTAACTTAAAAGGAGTGCTCACACTGTAGCACGGGCCCTCCCCGAATCTGCTGCTCCAAATACCTGTGTAACGGAACCAACAGTAACTTAAGGAATAAACCTTGCTGAGGTGCTGCTGCTGAATCCCTCCTCCTTTATCCTCTGAAGTACTGGCTCGGCTGAAATAGCTCCTTCTGCCATAAAGGGGAGAGGGACTTGTGCCTGGCCAGCTCCTACCCTGTGTTAGGCTGTAGAAAACACCACAGGCAAAACCTAAACTGTGTTACAAAACTCATGTTTTATAGGTGAGCTGAGAGGGCGTTTTTGAAACACCGTTTGTTACGCTGCTACCATCCTAAACTCTAGAGTACTTGATGAAATGTCTTTCCTAGTGACAGAAAAGATTTGGGTTTGGAGGCTGAGTGTTAATTGATCAGTGCAGAGTAATTTGTGTTACTGTGGGTCTGCGATTGCTGCTTTCGTTGATCTGAGAGAGATTCAGTTTGTGACATCAAGGAAACCTGCTTATTGTTAACCTTGTCAGGACAGCGAGCGGTAGGTGATGTCAGAACCTGAACTGCAGTTACACTGGGGGTTTGTGGGCAGCTTTTGTCCTTTCCCCCTGAAGTCTGCAGCACCGACCAGGATGTTACAGGAGAAAGGGAGTCCTACGGGTCGTAGAATGACGCATGCTGTGAAGGGTGTGGAAAACTCGTTATCCACAGTTACATTCAGAGAATGAGAATCTGCTGTAATTTTTTGTTGTCCCAAGTGAAGAACACGTTTGTGTTAAGCACTTTCTAAAAAGACACACTGAATATGGTCAAGAATGGTGTTGGAAGGGTAGAGGCAGAAATAGATTTATTCTGCAGGCAGTCGCCAGTTTTGTAGTAAAGTCTTTTTCTTGGGCTAACTCGAGCGTTATGGCAACTTCTATAAAGGGTATGAGAGCTGAGGCCCTTATCGTGTGACAGAAGGGATGTTTGCTTCACAGCTGATAGTGCCGCAGGTAGATCAGTTTCTGAGGATGAAACTTCTCTCTGCACAGTGGACATTCTGTCTGTGAAGAAAAAAATAAATTAGCCTTACTGAATTGCGGTATTTAAAGGTTAAATAACAGTTGAGCGACTTCTAGACAACAGTCAGCATCCACAGTTCCACATTTTTTCTGTCTGGTTTGTGATGCAAGTTTAACTATGCAAAGCACTCCAAACCAGCCTAACTTCAAGACCAGCTCGAGGTGACATGGGTGCTTGAAATAGGACCGTAAAACCGTGGTTGCTGTACACAGCGTACGCCACCCTCACCTGGAGGGAACAACTTCACCTTAGGAGGAAGTGCCCTCAGCTTTTCACCTTGGGGGCAGAAAGCCTGTCCAGCAAAATCACTCAAATGATCACTGATGTTTTAACCCTTGAATATTGCAGAGTGACACAGGCACAGACTAATTTCCAAGGTGATTTGTGGTTTATTTTCCTTCTTCATACTAAAAACTATTCTCTTTACTCTTACTGGCAGCTGAACTAGAGCTAGCAGGCTGCTGGTCTCTTTACTGCCATCATTACCCCAAATATCTAGCACTGCATCGTGCATGTTTCTGCTCGAGGGTGTTGCAGGCTGGTTTTGCTGCAGAGTTCGTTTCCCTTCGGACTGCAGGCAGTTTTCCTGGTGCTTTGTCCCGAGTTTATCGTAAGCAGGTTCCTAACAAGGGCCATGCCTTTACCTGCTCTTGATTCCGGAGATATTTGTTCAGTAAGACACAAAAAACCACATGGATTCTTAACAGTTCTTTTGGTGTTTGTCTGGGTTTTTTAATCTAGGTGGCAGTAATACAACTTCTGTTCACTTGGCCAAGAGGCGGAATCGGGGGAAAAAACCACAGTTAGAGCCGTTACCAGGCCACATTTATTCACGTACACCAGCAGTATTTAAAGATTCTGGGTGTGTGTTTCAAGACACCCTTAGCTCTCTAAATCAGAGCTGTTGGGGTTTTGTCTTTGCTTGGTGAATCCAGGAGCAGTCAAAGGATTTACTAGGTCAGCACATTCCAAAAGAATAAATGTTATTAAAATGGTAACAATTGTTGTCAGTGTTAAGAAAAAACAAGCTTAAACCTCTATATCCAAAACAAAAGATCCTGTCCCGTGGGTGCTGCGAGTAGGAAGTCACCCAGTGTTCAGGGCAAAGAGTAAGGTGAAGACAGCTATATTGAGTGGATGTTGTCAGACCTGAACCATCACTGTGTAATGCATTTTTAAGGGTGTCTACCTACAGATAGGTGCATCTGCAACAGCTTTAGAGTGGGCAAGGGTGCAAAAATGGCCTAAAGTAAATGTCCTCTGAGAGAGAGATAAAAATACATATTTTTATAATATAATATAAAAATACATACTCTCTATATAAAATAACATGCAGAAGAGGTCACTCAGTGGGTTGTAACTTACTCCTTTTTAGTGAAACCGGGTGAGGAAGGCTTGAGAACATTACCATGTCTGTTGTTTCTCTGCAGTCAGCGCTGTAGCCTAGGTCTGCAGATAAAGGAGTTGCTGTCATGTCCCACTTCCACCGTTCTGGGACTGCCTTTCAGCGGTCAGGACAGAAAACTGCTCGCCTTCGTTACCTCACCTATGCAATGCACTGTCGTTCTCTAACAACATACACCTACAGGTCCTGGTGAGCTCTCGCCTGGGGATTCTGGGTGCCTTAGTGGGAGAAAGGGTGTTATTTCAACACCCAGGCTGACTGGTATTTTCAAGTATAAATTTCATCACCCTTCCAGCCTCCATCTGCCCTTGTGTACTTACTCTGGTGTTACACCACTCGGTGATGCATTCCCAGCAGAACAGGTGGCCACAAGGTGTGGCTGTTGTATGTCTCCGTTCTTCCAAACACAGAGTGCAGCGGGAGTGGCGCCCAGTGGGTTTTTCCTTGGTCAACTGCCTAGATAACATAGTTACATATTAATTTTATTTAGCCTCCTTCAGAGAAATACTGGACAACACAATCCTAAAGCAAACCCCAAGCAAACTTGGAAACCTTCAAGTGTCAATTAACTTTCTGTGAAGGTCTCAAAAACATGAAAGCATGAAATCTAAGAGATGCTGGGAACAGCAAGGAATGCATCGGAGGTTAAATTACATCAGGTTCTGACTTAAGCCAAAGTTGGAACACTCCAGTGTTCTCCCTGATCAGGAAAGCTATTACATTCCCCACCACTGCTTCCACCTCTTTCCTAGTGAGTAAGAACCATCGTACTTCTGATGAGCAAGGCTGCGGTGCAGTTTCCATTCCTGCCTTGCTCTCTGCTTCTGTTTGAGGCTGTACAGCTGAACACCGATTGTGAGAAGAAGATGGAAGAGCGAAATTATCCCAAGAAACTTGTAACTTGATCGAATAGTCTGGTCTTCTTGCAGTCCTCCAAAACGCAGCTACACAGCTCACAGAAATAAGAGATGTTTTGTTACTGCAGCTTTAAGAACCTGTGCCCCACCCTGCCCAAATCAATGAGGTGTTAATTGGAACATGGGTTTCTGTCCAAAAACCCTGTCCTGTTTCTAGGACTTAGCAACCTGCTGTCTCCTGGATGCAGCTCATTCAGTCAGGCTACACTCAGCGGCTGTTTGTGCAAGGATCAGCCGTCTGGAGTTGTCTGTCCATCAAAACCACAGCATTAATGGGATTGGATTTGTTACACTGCTCTGAGCAAACAGTCAAAATGCCTCTTTTCCACACTGGGGATTGTTGAGTCTCGTGTGTACCCGTTTCTGGGCCAGCGGCTGGTGTGCCTGGGAAATGCGTGTACTGAAAGGACTGTGTGACGTCAAGCTGTTCACACAGCAAAATGCTATCTGAACGCGTACTGGGTTTTGTTCCAAACTGTCTAAGTACCTCCTGTGATGTTATTAGGCCGTTTCTCACTTTTTGGGTGTTTGTAGAAGACAGACTGGTCTAGGCAGGGTTCTGAAGCTACACAGGGTGTTAACTTCTGACAGTGCATTCACATTTATTGGCCCCAACCTTTCGACTGCAGGGACCTGTCACCCCTCTACGCAGCATTAAAGATTCCCCTCTCACCCAGTCTGCTTTGCCACACTATAATCAACTATCACCAAGTTCCAGATCCCTTTTACACACGTGGCATCCCAAAAGAGGCCAAAATATGGCAGTGGAGACCATCTTCAAACAAGAAATACACTTGAAACCACTTACATACGTGATTCCTGCGATTCTTTTAGACAGGTGGTAAAAAGTGCCACTTATGTAGAATGCTGCCAGATGCAGCCGATGAAGCAAAGGTACACACTGCTTGAGGACGTACACAAGCTGTAAGCCTGTTTTCTTCTGCTGTTCCGTAAGCGCCGCAGCTCGTTTCCGTATCCAGTCTCGTATCGAGGTCCTGCTGGATAAGCCAAGCGCTGGGCTGCTCTGCGAGGCTCTGGACTCGCCAGCTTCTCTCTGCAGCTCGTGTTCCAGATGCAGCAATCCCTTTTCTAAGCAATAGGGTACTACAGTGTGGAGAGAAACGAAGGCGGCCCGTCGAAGCAAGGAAGGCACCCTTTTCTTGGTTGAGTCAACTTGAACGATGTTCACGTACTCCTCACCCAGCGTCTGATAACCTGGATAACGTAACAGAGAACATGCAGCACAAGATGCCCTTGGCAATGTTGTGCTCAGCCCGGCTCAGCCGTCTCCAACGGCCTAGCGCAGGGATACTTGGCCTAACGCAGGGATACTTCTTCGCAGCGCCACGCATCCCTTTTTAAAAAGACCTTTTGCCTTTGCAAGAACTGCATCTGCATTGATAAACGGCTGCGTTTGAACTCCAACTTCGCACAATGTAGTGGTTTCACGTGTACCGAAAGGCATTGATGGAAAGACAAAACCAAACCAACCCCCCCGCGTGAGAGAAAAGCGCTGGCAAGAGGTCTCGTTCCAGCTGGTACCCCGGACGGGCAGCTCGTTTCCCACGGCCCCGCGAGGAACGCTGAGCAGGAAGTGAGTGGCGCCGGTACCTGACAGGGTGGTAAGGACGAAGTAGGCCGCATCGGAAAGCAGCTCGAGCTCCTTCCTCCATTCCAGCCACCTCCTGGCACCTAAGGGATGGGGATCGCGGCAGTGAGCAGCCCTCCCCCCGGAGTTCCGCCCAGGCAGCCACCGCTGGACTGACACCCCCTCGGCCCGCCATGCGCCGGCCCACCTCCCCCGCCCTGTCCGACAGCTCCGAGGCAGCGCGGGGGGTGCCGCCGGTGTCCCGCCTCCCGTCCCGCATTACCCGCGAGCCCGTGCAGCGCGGCGCCGGCCCCGCTCCGCAGCCCGCTCCGGTACAGCTCGTCCTTCTGCTCGCAGCGCACCAGCCGCGCCGGCCCCGCCGCCGCCAGCGCCATGGCGGGCGGCGGCTGCGCGGCCCTCGGCAGGGGCGGGGCGCCGTCCGCGCGCCCGGATGTCGCGTCACGACGCGGCGCCCGCGAGGAGGCGCCTCGTGCGGGGCGGGAGCGGTGTCTCCCGCCGCCTCAGCGCTGAGCGGCCATGGCCGCGCTGCCGCCTCCCGCGGCGGCGGCGGTGGTGGTGGTGGCTCCGGCCCCCTGGTCACCCCCCCGGCCGCGGAGCAGGCTGGCGTGGCGGGACTCGCGGGGTGCGGAGCGGCCGGCGGAGCGCGGGAGCGGCGGCAGGCGGTACGTCCGCCCCCCGCGGTGCCCTGGCAGGGGGGCGCATCTCCGGGCAGGCTGAGGGGCTGCGGCCGGCCGGAGCCCTGCGCTGCTCGCCCTGACGCCCATCCCCGTGCCGGCCGGCCCTTGGGGTGCGGAGGGCAGGAGGTGAGGGCGCATCAGCGTCAGGGCCCTAGCGGTGTCCCCCGCAGATGGCGCTCGATGTTGGGGGCAGTCGCCGATTGAGGGACCGGAGGGTGCACCTCCCTGGTGTCCGTTGTGACAAGGCTGGATGGCGACGGCGGGGCCACGCCGCCTGCTGTGGGGCTCCTGCAGGCGTGACAAAAACCTCCCCGCACCTCGAGTCCGATACGTTCGTTTCTGTCAAGGCATTTCGTTGCCTCAGCAGATTGTACCGTCGCGTAGTTACAAACTCGGGTTTGCAGCGTGCTGGCGGGGATTTAAACGGTTCCGCAGTGTAATGGATCTGTTCGGGGAAACTGCTTTCACTGGGGCTGAAATAGGTGTTTTGCAGCAGCGTTCGCAGACTGATTCTGCAGGAACTCACCTGAAAGTGGAGGAGTTGGTGCCTGTGCCTGGGGTTCGGGTAGGGGGGAAGGCAGCCTGCTCCCACACGCAGGTGAACTGGGTGTTTGTAGTCAGTTCTGTTTTAGTAGCAACACGGCTTGTGGCATCAAAGCTTAATTAACAGCAGCAAAAGTTGTCAACTATAAATAAAGGTGTGATGAAGCTTACACTTCAGTTCTGCATTCCTGTCCCCTTCCTCCCCGCTCCAGGTGTGCTCAAGGTTTTATTTGTTCGTGTGTGGAAGGGTGTACAACATGACAATGCAGATCTGTAGCTATAAAATCAATGCTTTTAAGGAAAACCATGATAACGTGTGGTTTGGTAAAGCAGTAGAGGGAGCATCTGCATAAGGAAACATCCCATGTGAGGTGGGATGTGACACTTCACATCTAGCGTGGACTGCCCACTTCCATCTTGGTGTGTCGTGGTGGTCTGATACGTTCCGAGTTAAGAAACTTCAAGCTGCTACCCTAAATTACAGCGGTTTTTTAGAAATACGAAACTCAAACCAATTGACCAGGCGTCGGATCACTCTGCTAGGTGTTCAGTTCCTCCAAAACCCATCTGTTTTGATTTCTGTTGAAGTGAGAGCTATGATTTACGTGCTCTCCTATGTGTCCAACAGCTCGATTGTGAAGAATAATACGAAACGTGGGAAGACTGTGGTTAAAATTAGAGGACTTGGTAACTTTCTCACCACAAAAAATACTGGTTATAATTCAGCATCGCCCAGGCAGCGCACAAAGTGCATCCTACTCATAGTTCCATCTTCCCGCTGGCTGCAATAGGTAGCATTTCCTTTGCCTTGTGTCCTGTAATCTCCCTCTGCAGTCGAGGTTGACATCTCTTTAACCAGCAGCACATGAGAAGATTGAACATGAGAGGTGGAGGGGGATTAGGAGCAGGTGGCAGTGGGGTGTCGGAGCTGCTGCCTCAGCTGAGGGTGCCTGCCTGGCTGTGGACAGCTGCTGGGAGCTGATCAGGGTGCCGGGTAGAATTTCTCCGTTGCGCGCTGTGTGACAGATGTTTTACAAAGTGTGCAGGGTAAGTGGTTGTGCCATTTTATTCATGTGGATAAATATGGTTTTCTTGTTTTATAGGTCAAGAAACCAAAGAAGAGTTCAAGAGACTTCTTTTGCAAAGCTGAACTGCTGGCTAATGAGCGCTTAACGATTAGATTGGAAACCGGTTGTGAAGCTGAAGATCAGGCATCTGAAGGTCAGATTTTCATTCCTTAAAAATCTGTTATTTTGGGAGGGTTGTGTGATAAATAATATTCTTTAGTCCAGTTAGTTATTTTTAACAGCAGTCCAAGTGTACCGGAAAGCTGTAAGAAGAATGAGGTAATAAACTCTTACAGTCCAGTAGAAATTTGTGTGACTGTGGGGCTTTTTCCTACTTTTTATGATGGAAAACCCCAACTGACCTTAATAACAGCAGCTGCACGTGTGTAACAGTTGTGGTGTTTGGATACTTCCTGTGTTATCACCGAAATACATAACAAATCGATGTCTTTATCTGTTGTCAGAAGATGGGATAAATTGAGAAACCAGGAAGTGATGTGACATCTACAAACTAACGGGTTGGAAATACACCCAATTGAGCGTTCTGTCTTCCAGAACAGTTTTTTTTTTTTCCCGGGCAGCATTGTGTTAGGTTTTGAAGTGCTCTGGAGTGTTTTAAGTGTGTATGTCAATACCTTGTTCATAAGAAAAACGAAGTACCTCAGTATATTTTTAAACCTGAGAAGCTGCTGAATGCTCTCAGGAAAAAGGGGCCCTTCGTATCCGTATTACGGCTACTCATGCATGCTGTTGGCCGGTTAGCTGCTGTTGCAGGACAAACCCTCGCTGCTGAGAAGTTGCTCTTACGAATAGCTCTATAGTGGACAAGCTTATTGCAGTAGTTCTTTATTGAGTAGTCTGTGATTTCGCCCTGTGTAAACAAGCAACAGTTAAGAAGTGTGAGTTTTCAGGGGAAGAAACCAAAATGGGCAGATTAAAACAACGAAAACATTAAAAGCGTTAGGTAGGACTTCTAGTTCATAAGTAACAAAGTGAAACCATTTAGTGTGAAGCATTCAGTCCTGCAGACTCTTGGGGAATTTCAGGATACTTGGCTGACAAGACAACTTCGCTTGGCCTGCCTTCCACTTTTGCCTTACTTATTCTTTCTCCCACTTTCCTCCTGTGTTCTTCCTGTTAGTGCCCGGGTAGTTGTGCTGCCATATGTCCTGTGATGAAGTTGCTCCTGTAACTGGGTTCTGCAAGGGAGTAAAACCCGCTGCCCGTTGAGAGCCAGTGCTGTGGCTGCAGGTGTCAGCCTACACTCAAACTTGTCTTCCTCCTGCACGTTGCAGGTAATTTCGCTTTAAGGAGGTTGCAGGAAACCAGTTGTCCTAGTTTTTATTTTGTGGAGCTGGATTTATTAACCAAAAGGACTATAAAGGGGTACTTTGCACAGTGATTTGGGGCTGCTGATTAGGAGCGTGGCTGAAACTCGCTGGCAGTGAGCTCACGCTCTGTACATGCAGGCACTGAAGATGATACTGCCCATCGATCATGTGCAAGTGAGGAGTCTGAGGGAGGAAACATGACTTGGCAAACATTTTGCTGCGAGTGCAGTATTCAGTAAACTACACCTTTACTTCTTCCTTCCAACTTCTCACTTCCATATGACTCTTCATCCTTCTTCGTAGAATAATGGGTTTGGAGCAGAGTTGTGCTGTGAAAACGAGTTTGTAAGTAATCCTTTCCTGACAGTCAGGTGGATGGGACATGGGATGGCTCCTGTTCCAGTGCTGGGCAGGGTTTCTGTGTTAGTGCAGCTGGGCTCACCTCTCACTCGAAGGAAGTTTTATCGGTCTGTACTTGCAAACGATGTGGGTTTTTAACGTTTCTACACTGTAGAGAGTGTAGCCCTTTGTTGTTTTCCGCTGAGATTTTTCCCTGTTTCCTTCACAGAGTTTGCTCAGCACAGAATGGGGGCTAATGAGTACTGGAGCGTTCATAGGCAATACTGTTTTGTGCAACGGGGAGCACAATCTGCCAAATAAGAGTATGTATTCCTATGTAGGTTCACACAGCCCCCAGTCCTTGCTGGGACTGGGGAGCCGTAGAGTGAAATTCTACAATTAGAATTATTTACCAACCCCCAGCCTCCATCCATCCATCCAAAAAAAAAAAAAGATATTTCATATGGACTGGGATTATTTGTAGATCCAAGCCAAACCTGATTCTCCCATAGGTTCCATTCTCTGGCAAAACCAAAATCGTGAGTTAAAAGATTTAGAACGAGGCAAGTGGCTGACCTGAGTGCAGACTGTACAAGCCATCTGGTTTTGTCGTGAGAAGAACCAGCTTTTTCCAAACCCAGTACCAAGCAGTTAGGTGTGTTGAGCTGAAAACAGGCAGTAGCTGTACCTTAGGGACCTGAGGCTCTGGTACCTATCACAGGCCGCCCACTAACCTGATGAAAGTCTCTGGAATACACCGTACCATTCATTTTTGGATAGATTATTATTCGATAGCTTATTGGCCCCCACGGAGCCCTCACCGATGCAATGGCTCAGCCTATAGTGAAGTGGTAAAACAGCCTGGGGCTGAGTGGGAGATGGTTCCCTTGTCACCTACAGCAAGACCCGAGTAAAGTCCTTACACAGCCATCTGCAAGAAGAACCTGTGCTTCATCCGCTGCGTGCTCCCATTGATGCTGGGAACTGCAGAGAACTGCCGTGTCTCTTAATTTAGCTGCTGCGTTTTACTCAGCTCCGGCAAGACAAGTTTACCTGCAGACTGTCCGTGGCATGCCTCTCCTTGTCCTCGTAACAGACCTGAGAAGGGAGCGAGCGTCTTCACTGACGTTGGCATAAGGAAGTCCAAAATGTAAAACACTGGGTGCGCAGTAATGATTAACTTTTTCCTCCCACATGCCGCTTGTCTGCGCATTATTAAACATGGGTTTCCCTCTGCAGACCTGCGAGCGTAGCAGGGGTTGGAGCGCAGCTTTCAAACAGGGCAGGAGGCAGATGTTGCAGTTTCCGACCTGAAGAACAGGTTCTGCAGATGTAAAAGGAACGAAACGTCTGTTCGGGATTGTTACCACCCTCTGATTCCTTTTGCCTCCTCCCACTTTGAACTTGCTACCCTGGAGCTGAACTGTTTGAATAAGGGCTGTGAGAGCTGCTTTGTGCTCCGGGAGCTGAGGGCCCTTACCATGTCAAATGCAGGGCGGAGTCTGCGCTCCCAGGCCTTGCCGTTCCCTCCCCCCTTTTTTTTGTCAGGCTGATGAAGGTCCCCATGCACCGTGCAAAGCTGGGACAGCTCGGCTGCGCTGTCCAGAGAGAGGAGACAAAGGTGTGTGGGGGCTCGATCGGGTTTGTTCTGCTTTAACTTGCCGCTTTCTCTTTCGGGATCGGTTCTGGTGTACTTCTCACGCTTTTGCTCACTCTTAGAAGTCAGCAACAAATTTTATCATCGGCTGCGGCAGGAACATGTAAAGCATGATTGCTACGGAGGTTGCTACTGCTTTGCTTCTGTCTTTTTTTAAGGAAGAGGGAGAATGGAAAGAGCGCGATGTCTAATGCTTGCTTCACTTTGGTCGTGCTTTTCTCTTGGTCGTGAAAATGTACAGGAACCTTGGAATCCTGTTAGCCCTGAGCGTTTAGATTCCCTGAGCTTGTAGGGATGAAGCAAACTGCGTTGTGATTTTAGACTTTTGTAACTGGACGGTGCTTTCTTCAACACGAGAGGCGATTGCATCCGTTCTGAAGTGATAACCCGAGCCTCGAGCTTTCACAGGTGTGCTCAGCCCAAGCTGAACCTGACTTGGAGGGGAGAAGTTGGATGTAAAATAAACTTCAGAGATGTAAATCAAATACCAGCTCAGTTGTATAACCTGGCTGATTCTGTGGCTGAACTGTTGGTAAGGCTTAACTCGGGAGGAAAGACACACATGACCCTTTGAAAGGGTATGATTGTTTGGCTCCTTGGTTTTTTTTGGTTGTTGTTTTGGGCTGTGGAGGAGGAATTTTCAGTTCTTTCCTGGCACAAAAATGCGGGCGACGATTGCAGAGATATGGCACACAGGGATGGCCAAATTGCTAGGGCTGTGTACGCTCCAAGTGCTTTGGACTCAGAGTTTAGATGTAGGTCTTCACCCCAAATCCGAAGCGTGATAGTTTCTAGAATCACAGGAGTCTGGTGCCATCTTCAGAATCTAGCTCACAGTGAAGTTGTTCCTGTATTATTCAAAAGAAAGTTTTGTCTGTCGAGAGCTTTTTGTGTTCTTAGTGAGGGGAAAAACCATTGCTGGGGGGAGTTCTTTTTTCCTAGTCAGAGGAGGCGTGAAGGAACTGTTTAGTCCAGGCGAAGGACAGACGGTTGTGAGGGAAGGTCAGTGAGTCCTGATGAACCGTGCTGGTTATCTCAGTGCGGGCAGGATCGAGTGATGTCACGGGGGTTGTATCCTAGTGACCCCAGTACCTCGGCGTGAAGAGCAGATGAATCGATGCGAACTTGAGCTCTTCAGTAGGTGGGCAGCTTGTCTCAGGTTGTCTGCTGACATGGCAGACCAGCCAACGGGGGGCTGTTGTATTTAATCAGCAAAATATTTGACCAGATCTACTTCTGTCATACGTGCCTGTGTAATATAAGCCTGCATAACCGCATCTCGAAACACTGAGGGGTTGCTGATTCTCGTGTTTAATGACCATGGGGAAGCCCAGCTCCTGGAACGCATCATATTTTGATCCTTCTCAGCCCAAAGAGTCTATCATTCCGATCACCTGCCTAAGGTGTGGCTTCCTGTCTAAAGCCACGAGAACTTTAATCCGAGCGTTTTTGTTGGCTTGTCTAAGCCTTACGTAAGTCTTGGAAAGGTTTTTTTGGGTGTGTGTGGGGGAGTTTTGGGGGTTTTTTTCCCCTCTGATTGTCCTTGCAAGTTGTGGAGATTCTCATCTCATAGAAGCACAAGTCTTGTGGGGCCACAGACACATGGACTGCTTAACTCATGCCTTCTCTTTGGTAAGTAAGCAGGACTTTTTCCATAGAATATTGTGCCTGTAAATTTGTGTGAAACCGATCGCATTCGTGCCCTAGAGACCACTGTAAAACTTTCAGTCATTCCTTGAGTTTGGTTGATTTTTGTTCTGGCTTTGCAAACACAATTTTCTGGTTTTTTGGCCGAACTCCTTTTACATGATCTGAAAGGGCTTTTGTTTTCTTCTTAGGTGGCATTCATAATGTCTGTAATTTATGCTGAATTAAAAGATACTCCATACTTACCCTGAATTGCCTGAGAGCCTTTACATGAATGTTGCTGCAGGAAGTCCATCCCACTCTGAGGGCTTGTTGATAACATTCACATAGTGTAAAGCGCTGTAGAGGTGAAAGACTGAAATTCTTTTAAAACAATCTTTACTCTTGGTTAGAAATACAAGATACAGAGTGTGTTCTTCTCCTAAAGTTGTGTATTCACAGTTTCAGAACACCACAACCTCACTTTGGTTTTGAACTAAAATGTACAGAGCACTCAGTTCCTAAATATAATTCAAAGGGGCCAAGTTATTTGTGAATATCACTGGAATTTGTTCTTGTTAATTTGTCCACAGCTGAGAAAATGACTGTATAAATAAAACTGAGTGGGTAATAGGGTGAAGCTGAAGAGATTTTTTTCAGTGAAGACAGTCTCTCAGTTACTCAGGAATCTGAATTTACTGCAACACATATGTCAGACACCAGGTTATCTCAGTTCTGCTGTAGTTCTCTATAAAGTGACCCGCCACTTCCCCCGATAGCCTTAACTTAAGCTGATCTTACTGTTGGAATGTACTTTCCAGTGTTAGGCTTGAATTTCCTTTCACTTCCACTGTCTTGGCCCTGTCTGTGGGTTAACCTCTGCTCCCGTTGACAACCGCCAGCCTCGCTGAATGACAGCAAACCTTCCTGTGTGTCACGTACCGTGAGTAAATCCGATGGCATGTGTGCGGCGTGTGGAAGGTACAGACCATGCATTCCGCACCAGACGGTGGTGGCGGCCTGTAGAACACGATCCAATTCTTTTCCAAAGGGACAGCTATTCTCCCTCCCTGGCCCCATAACGTGTGTGGCCGCTTTGCAGAACGTCTCAGCCCAGTGTTTGCTGCAAGTCCTTACGAAGTTCTGCACTTGCACGTTACCGCTTAGAACACAGACCCTGCATCTGTAGGGAATTTCCAACCTTTTATTCATTGTTTAATCTGCCTCCGTGTTGTGGGGGTGGAGCAGTTGCCTTCAGCACGCGTACGCGCACAGCAAAGCCAATGAATTGGTGCCTGTAAAGCTGCAGGCCGTGACAAATCTTTACACATGCTGAGGCCAAGTTCTGACTTCCGTTCCTGTTGTTTTCCTGTACGTTACTACCTGGCAGACGGCGCATGAGTCGGTGCACTACAGATAGAAATTTCGAGTGTAGACATCGGAACAAGCGGGTCTAATGCTTCAGTACTCCGAGAATCTCAGTTTCTGTTGTTCTGCAGGAGGCACAGCGGCTGACAAAGGTGGTAGCTGGGGTCCACGCTTGAAAAACGCTTTGATTTTCAAATAGGAATTGAACCAAAATCCTGAAGAGAAATCCCTTATGAGATAACGAACAGGGAAGGGCTCTGGATGGGGAGATGTTACAGGTTACGCGTCTCGAACAACTTCCTCAGGTGCAAAATGGCCACCGCAAAATGTGTTCTGAGCCAAGTGCGTCGGGCTCTATTGAGGAGAGGAGGGGTAAGAATGTTGTTGCTAAGCCTCTAGCTGCTTGGAGCTAGCCTGCAGCCTTTGGCTCCCACTTGTTGGAGAGCTCACTGATCCGTCTGAGGTTGGATTTCAAGCAGGTACGATGTAAATGTTAAAACAAGCACGGAAAGTGCAGTTTCCCTGTGTCCGAAAGCATTCGCTGAAGGAGGCTTTCAGGTCCGTTGGAGTCAGAAACACAGCATGCAGCTTGAGAGACTCATTTCTGTATACCTGGTTCTGATCCGGCCCTGCATTTTTTATCGTTTATCACAGACTCACTTGTTTCCATTTAATTAAGGAGTGGCTTCCGGAGACTCTTCTGACATCTTAATGGTTGTCAGGGAGGTGTGGGTTGCCTCAGAAAGTAAGGGGGAAATTAGGTGGGAGGGTGAAGGTGCTTTAAAGGTTAGCGTTCCTGGGAGAGATTGAAAATGCTGCAGAAAAGCCGTAGCTCCCATCCCTCCAGGTGGTGTTTGCCAGTGCCAATACCGCTCTCTGTGTTGAATCTGATGTTAAGAGGATGTCTCTTCACAGCTCTCCTTGCAGCACTAGTTACTATACAATAACTTCACAGAAGCTCCTCCCGACCTCTTCTCCCCTTCAACGTGCCCCATCTCCCCCACGCCAACCCCCCCCTCCAGATTTCCCAGGTCCCTTAGATGCTGGAACATATTTTCTAGATGTTTTCTCTGCCTTTAACAAAAACCATGTAAACTGTGTTCTCTTTATTAAAAAAAAAAAAAAGAAGCAGGGAATGGAGCCCGAGGAACCAACGGCAGCGTGCAGTTGGGGTGCCCAGGAGTTGTATGGCCTGCAGAGGAGACAGTGAGAACCAGAACTGGGGGATGTGCTATGTGCTGACAGCGTTCAGTGGGATGGCTGCAAGTGCAATATATTCTGCGTGGTCTGGTGTGTCAGGGATGTGACCACGCTGGGCTGGTACAGCTGGCCTCTGGTGTCTGGACTGGGGGAGGGGGGTACATTTTGTTTATGCTCAGAGACCACTTGGGGGATTTGCTGCCGTATGCCCTGGGGAGTGAGACTGCAGCCTGGGAGTTTTGGGTTTGGATCATCCTCGGTTAAATAACTTCACAGGGGTTTTGTCTCCTACAGCGTGAAGCGACCTGTCCCACGCCTTTCTTCTCCTCGTGTGAGTTTAGACAGATTCCGAGTGAGGTGAGGTTATTGAAGTACTGTTATTTATTGGCCACCAGAGGACTAAAGTCCACGATAAGGGGGTGAGCAAAGCAGAGCTGTACTTTGACACTTTCCGGCTTAGGCCCTAGCCAGTCCATTAGCTAGTGTCTGGGTACCTCCCTGCCCGCTGTTCGACAGAAGGGACTGCGTGGCCCGCAGGCACCTTCCTGCTAACGGAGAAGGAGATTTGTTCATTTAAGAAGTTTGGAAGTCTGGCAGAAAAAAACCGCAGCCTTCTCCTGAAGTTGCCAAGTGTAAGCGTGTTTTTTGTGTCTGCAGCGTACGCACGTGGCAGTTGCTTTCACCAGCTCAGGTTCTGCCTTACGGATGGTGAGGAAAGACCCACTTGCAAAGAGACCGTGCGTTTGATTCCATTCGGGTTCCTTACTCTGGTAAATTAAACTATTGCCAGCTGTGCAAATCCTGATGGGAACTGTTGCCCAGCCTTAGGCCCAGGGTGGTGGCTCACTAAACTTTCAGGAGCGTCTGAAAGATGATCTGCGATGACAATGGCATCAGGAGAGTGCACGCTCGATGTGGTTGTCATCAGCTCATTTCTAGGAGTATTTATTGGAAATGAAGGGGGAGGTGCAAACCAAGAGAATTCAGTGCTCCCCAACTCAGCTGGCTGTCACAGAAGGCACTTAAGGAGAGATCAGGTTCCAGTCCTAACAAACACCAGCATGTGACCCTGAAGACGATGCAGGTAGATTCGATTTGAGATGTTCGGAGGAGCACGTGCACACCTCGAATTGCAGAGGAAGCAGTCTTAAATTGTCCTTAGCTCTTTCTGCCTGATCCCACTAAGCGACCTCAGGAGAAAGCCGATCATTTACTACCAACTTGCGAAAGGAGAACGCCTGTTGCCACCTCCTTCCTAACTCTCTGGGCATGTTACTCCTCAGTATCTAAGAAACTGAGCAGCACAGCAATAAACTGCTGCATGGAACTCAAGCTGCTTGATTAAAGGTCATAGACATCATTCTTAACAGAAATTCCTCCCTCTTCAGATGAGGATGAAAACCATTTTTAACCAAAAGTTGGGCTTCCGGAGCGTGACCAAGGCTGCCAAGATAACTGGGAGTATGAGCATTATTAATATTGTAGATCTCTTGATTAAAAATGGCACTGGAGACCATAATCTGCGTCTCCTCTTCAATGACTCACACGTTCCTGTGTGCAGTAAAAGCTTTGTTTTTCCAGCAGTAGTCACTTCCTGCCTGTCTCCTGACAAGGACATCTTCTTCTCCCCTTCCCTTCAGGGAGATTTTTTGGTTTTCGTGGTCTATAGTATGAAAATTGTAGTTTTGAAGTACTTCTGAGCCAAGCTACTGGATGGGATTTAGGTAGTTGCTTAATTTGTTCCCTTTGCTCTTCTAATAAAAATTTCTGGTTCTCCCTTGCTAATAAGAAATGCAAGTGTTCTCCAGAAGCAGGAGGCTGCTGTGTCCTGTTTCCATTGTCATGTCAGATGGGTCTGGGAACTGGCCAGCAACAAGTAACGATTATGAAACTGAAAGGGGTTTTGTAACTCGTGATACATGGGAAAGGGAATTCCAATCATGTCGATCCCCTATATATAGAAATTGTTGGAACTGTCAAGTTTTGTTTAGTAAAGAAAGTGCTAAAATCATGTGACACCGTCAGTATAAGGCGGAAATAAATTATTTTGGTTTAATGTCTCCTCACTTGCATAAGGAATATTCACTTACATCATTCAGCAAAAATGCAGGGCTCTCCTGCATGTGCAGCTCCGGTTCAAGCTGTGAGCGGTGGGTGAAGAAAAGCTGACAGATGTTAAGTGTTCCTTTTAAGTGGGATGACTGTTCTGGGTGTAAGGTGAATGCTCCAGCTGCCAGAAAGGTATTCTGATGCTCCCTTTCCTCTGCTGCCTTTCCCGTGCTCCCCCTTACTTTTAACTGAATTGTTTTGCTGTATCACATGCTGGTTGGTTCTCTGTGTGCTCTGTCCCTTGGGAAAAAGAATGTTGTATCACACCCTAAGGTGTGGGCTTACCCCCTTGTTCCATAGGGCCAGGACAGCCTTCTTTCACTTCGCAGTTGCTGTGGATGTGAAGGAACGTGCCTGGGCGTGCAGGTTATCTCAGATGGAGTTGCCCAGTGAATGGAGTTGCATTCTTTAAAATGAACGGCATGTCACAGTGAACCACAGCAGCGTTTAAAAGCAGGTCCCAAGTCTCCAATTCAAATGCTTTAAAGTATTTTTTTTTCTATCCCATTTGGTCTTTCATCCTCTTGGTCTGCTTCCTGATGAAACTATTCAGGTTGAAGTGATGACTTAGGGGTTTATCGCAGTGTCAGTACCTGCTCTGGAGGGATACCAGAGCTCTTCTGAGTTCTGCTGTGTGCCACACGGTACCTCCCTGAACACAAAAGCCGGTCTCCTGGGGTTAAATTTAAATACACAGTGATATAAAAATGGCTGAAGGATTGTTAATGGTACACACAGCGCCTTTTGTCTGTCAGTGATACCAATCCTGCCTCTAGGGCTTTGAGTCTTCTTTTCTAAGGTAATGCAGAATCTCACACAATGGTACCTTGGTTGGGCTCTCAGCCCCAGCAGCCAGTTGAAATTCCGTTCGTGTGGGCTGAACAGATACACTCTCTCTCTTTTGGCTATTTTGTGACGTTTGTCAGTGTGCAGGGGAGTGTTTCTAAGTGTAACAGGGGTGAAATGTTTTCAGAGAATGCAACTGATATTCCTCGCCATACGATCTGCACAAGAAATTTTCCAGGGAAGCCAACTGAGCTTCTTTCATTTATTTTAGTAGGAGGTCTGCCCCCTGATTCTTGTTCCGAGACACCGGTTTGAATCTGCTGTGGTTTTGAGGATTGGTTGTCTGCTTTTCTGTTGGGTGCCTAGGACTGATAGGGACATGCAGCTCGCTGGTTTGGGGAGAGGGGCTGGGCTCGGTTTTTTCATTTAAACAATCCAGGTATCTGGAAGGGGAGAGCGGGAAGTCTGAGGCCCTGTACAGAAGCCCTGTACTTCACCTGGGACTGGGTGAAGAAAGAACATGTTTTGCATGAAAACAGAAAACATTTAGAGATTGCCTGAGTCATAATAGCATCACTTTCAGTCCAGAAAAAGGGTAAAGAATGTGAATTTGACATGACTCGACAATAAAATATTGTGAGCCACATCCTCATGCAGTGTGAAGCACTGCAGCTCACCTGCTTTCACTGAAATTATGCCAGTACGTACCAGCATGTCCATCTGTGCCCGTTCAGTCTTCCGCACTCGCGTGGGTATGTTCTTTGGTGTACAATGAGTCACGGTGATTGAGCTTCTTACAAAGGAAATGACCTCTTAAAAACCTCTAAAGCAAAGAAGAGAGAGCGCCTGGCAAAATAACTACCAACCAGTTGAACTTTCTGAAAAGGAAATGAGTAGATCTTGTCTGAATGTCAGTCTCGTCTGTCCTATGAGCTGTGGCTTCCCGGATTAATCTCGGGGTTAAACACTTCACGTGTGAGTGCCAGCCAAGGTGCTGTGTGGCTAGTGGCTGTAAAATCATGGTTAGGAGGAGAAGTTGCCCAGATGACCAAAGCAGACAGATAACTTGCCTGCTGCGAGGCAGCCTGCCGTCTGTACAAGGGCTTGCTCGGAGCATGCAGTGGAGTAGCTCCAGAAATACTGTTGAATGCACTTTTGGCGTTTTCAGTGGACGCAGTTGATTTAACTCCTGAGATGCCTTCCACTCTTTAGTTCTGGTTGTGTCCTGAAGTTCTAAAAAACCCTCCTTGAGTCTTCTCTCACTCACTGTAAATCAGGGGCGGGTGCAGTGAAACAAAATACAGTGAACAAATGTGCGTTTGTCTGTCTAACTGTAGCTGCTTCACTTCTTCATCCACCTACCTTTCTGACATCATCTATCTTGTCATGCTCAGGAAGTTCTGAAGGTGCTTGTTGAGCAGGATGGGAAAGTCAAGGAAGGTCTGTTACCTGGCCCTGGTTTTGGAAGGTGTAGGGAGAGGCTACAGCGAAGAGAGTTCAAGGCAGGATCATATCTCCAGAGTTTGCCTCAGCTATGCTCTGTCCCTGCATATTTTCTGCCTTCAGCACAAGTTTAGATAAATGCAAAGCATAAACGATGTATGGGAACAGCAGCCACAACAAATGTGATAACGGGGTTAGCCTTAGCAGATGTTGCTCACTTTACCAGAGGACAGGGGATTTCGTGGCCTCGCTACTGGGTAAGATGGTGCTGTTAAGAGTCTGATAGATCCTTGTTAACGTCGGAATCTTTAATAATTCTACAAAAACCATTAACAAAATATTTCTCTTGTATTTTAATCCACATAAGGACCTGCTGGGTTATAGGGTCAGCTGAAAGAAGCAGCTTTAGTCTGATTGGAACATCCCCAGATGAACTGCAGCAAGGGTGCATCTCCACTTTTAAAACAGCATCTTGCCAAGAGCGTTATGCATGCGTACCTTTTCCCTGGTGTCGCGGAAGACACAGCTCGTGTAGGGGCAAGTAGTGCTCTAAACTGAAGAGTTGCAGCTGCACTTCAGAAGGTGTCAGAATCCCAAACGTGGCTCAGTAAAGGGTCTAGGGAAATGTCTATGCAGGAGGGAAGAGCTTAGAACGAGCCTTGGCAAGTCAGCTCTGTGTGTGTATGTAAATACGGTTTTGGTATTAATTTGGTG
This sequence comes from Rhynochetos jubatus, assembly GCA_027574665.1. NCBI lineage: Eukaryota > Metazoa > Chordata > Aves > Eurypygiformes > Rhynochetidae > Rhynochetos > Rhynochetos jubatus. Next base: position 4,318,771 of record CM050669.1, read on the forward strand.
ATTAACTTAAAGGAAAAAAATGTGTATTTTGGGATGTAGAAATTGAATACTTGGGAATGTACGAATTGGTTTTGTTCAGTCTAAAGCAGAATACGGTTTGCTCTGTATTCTTTTACCCAGTTATGTATATATCAGACAGTGATGAAGGGATACAGTTATGGAGACAGATGACAGCACGTACGAGGATGAATATTTTGGGGAGGTGAGGGGTATCTTTGATAACCTGTTACCTCCTCTTTCAATCCAGTCAGTTTCTGAAATCTGTCTGAAGTTTATAATTATGGCTTTGGTGACTCCAGCTGTGCTTTGTGATAATCATACTCTTCACCAAATGAATTTCACCCCCTGATATGCCGAAAGTTATTTCAGAGCCACAGGATACCCTTTGAGATATCTCCCGTTCAGATGTGGAAATGAGTGATTGCAACGGTACTGAATTTCCACGGGACGCGTATTGCTGAGCCCCGCTGCCCCACGGCTGAAGCTGCTCTGCATTTGGCTCTGTGTATGGGGATTACTTCATTGACTGACATGCTGCCTCTCAACAGAGGCGATTTTGACAAGATAGAGAATGGGAAAGGTGGGGCTTGGTGAAAAGATAGTCATAGAGAGGAAATGCCTTCCCAAAGAAGCTGAATGAGGGACCAAAGACAAGGAGAGGTACAAGTGGCAGATGCTGTAACAGGGGCATCTCCTAGTCGGTCCTTGCTGCAAATGTCTCAACCCCCCTCTGCTTCTGCCCCCTGTAAATTAAGAGTGATGCTTCATTGCCCTCTCTCTCTTCAAATAATGTCAAACTGGATCTGTGCTTTCACAACAGAACATGTTAGGGCAATGTTTCAGAGCTCAACTTGTAATTACCAACTGCAGGAGACTCCCATAGATTCAGACAGTTACCAGCACAGGGTAGGATCCCAGGTTTGTCTCGTGTGACTGCTGCTGTGGAGTGAGCCTTTGGACCTCCCTTCTCAGAGGAAAGTATCCCTCTGAAAGTTTTGGAAAGGCGAGTCTTCTGTAGCCAGTGGGTGGGAGGTGGGTAAGAGCAGGGCAGGAGCATGCCAGACAACGATGAAGACACACAGTACGGAGAGAGTTGACGGCACGTAAGTAGAGAAAAGAGCTGTAAAGGGTAAGAGCCAGAACTGCGTGAACAAGCCGGCATAGTTCTCAAAGCTGTCCTGTGGGAAAATAGCCGATGAAGTCACTTATGTAGAACGATCAGGTGTATGTGCACGTTATACGTATGTGTGTATACTGTGTGTGTATATATAAAATAAACCCCAGCATGAGTCGTTTGCTTCCTGAAGAAGCTGCTGCTGGGAAGAGCGTAGTTTCCTATGACTGTAGAAAATGCTGGGGTGAAGTAAAGAGGAGTTGGTGCTTTCTGTTTTGCGAGGAGCTGTTTGGGTATAAGCAACTGCTGAGGTCAGTCCATCATACATCACCTAGCCATGTTCCTGTAGGAAATGTTGTGTAATAGACAGGTAAAGCCACTTCCAGTACTTAACAAAAATTTGTCTTTTCCAGGTTTGCAACATGCGAGAGATCCTGGGAAGACAGACTGAACACTTGTAACCATTTTGCTCCTGGGAAGGGCCGTCACATCCGCTCTCAGGACTGAGCTCAGTGGTAGTTCTTCCTCTACACCGATACGATAAATTCTGTTCGTCAATGCGCGGAGCATGTGTCAGCAGGATTAAACCAGGACTGTCTCCTGAATGTGGAATTCCAGAGAAGATACTCGCTGTGACTTCCCAAGTAGGCAACAACATCCTGAAATACTTGATTTTTCTCGGGTACGTTTGTTACTCGGCTGAGCTTTTCCGCAGATACCTGTTCTGAAATACTTTGCCTTGGAGCAAGCACTGCTGCTGGGCTGCTCTGAAAGCTTGCGATGGCTCTGACTTCTCCAAAACCTGTAGCAGGGGATTTGACACAAACAGAAGAACTCGTGCTCCATAATGGAAACTGTTTCCATTTCCTCTCTGCAAACATCATCAGAATAGGTAAGGAAAGGTGACCGTCCTTTCATCTAACAGTTTGGTACTGAAAATACTCTTTTACTCCCGTTTTACTTTTGTTGTATTGAGATTTCTTATGGGATTTCTACTTTTCCTTAAATTTGAGGGAACTGTGCTTGTGTATTCCTCAGTCCCTTTTTTCCTGTGAGGTTGGTATGATGACTGGAGTTTGGGTGAAGTGCATTTAAAAATAAAACACCAGACCCTCAGCCCCGCCAAAACAAACAAACCAAAAAACCCCTCTCAGAACGGCAAACCACGTGTCACTACTGCGGCCTGTGTTTGACCCGTTCCAGCAGTGTCCAGGAGTTGGTGGGAGGTGTGAGACTGCGAACACCTGAAACAGGCTGGGAATGAAATGAGATGGTGTTGGAAGGCAAAGGTTGTAGCAGGTTTAAATGAAATACGGACTATTGCCTTACACAGTAAGGATGTCTCTGATCTGTCTTGTGGCCTTGCTTGTACCCACGGTCTGTGACGTGAGCTGTGGGAAGGGACCTTCCTATATAGAACCGCTGAAAGTTTCTCGTCGCATTCTTAGACTGGAGGTTGTGCATGATGAGCTGCAGGTTTGCAGGCTTGGGAAAGTTCAAACTGTTTCTGTTTGTTTGTCAGCACAGTCCCATGTTCACCTGCTAGTAGCAAACCCTCTAACGTGCTGGAAGATGTGACTAAAACCGAGCCTGGTTCTGGCTCGCTGTTTTAAACTGACACCTAAGCTAACCCCTTGTCCCCTAAACTCTTTTCTCCATTAAAAACTGTTCCTTGGTGATTTTCATGGAGGAGGAAATGTGTGTGTGTGTGAAACTATTTTGCATGAAGGAACTCCTTGCTTTTTCAGTGTTCGTTAAGTACCGTGTGAATTGTTATGAACCCTTTTGCTGCATAATAACATGAAACCGTGGCTATAATGTTGCCAGTGTTTCCCAAGACATGCTAGAGAGCGTAATACCTTCACTTAACCTGTGTCAGATGAGATGCTTGAATAAACGATTGGAATGTTTTTGAGATGCGCTTAAATGGACAGCAAACCGACTCCTGCTCCCGAATTAAGGAAGAATACAAATAGTGCCCTCACCTAATGAATGTGGTGATTAGAATCTTGATGCGTTGTCTTCTGTGGCTGTAAACAGTAAAGGTGTAACATAAAAAAGGGGACGTGGCCAAGTTCACAGGTAGATTGGAGGGACAACATGAGAGCGCTCTTACTTACCAGACCTCCAAGCAGCGCAAGTTTGCGTCGGTAACGTACTGGCTGAGTCACTGGCTGTCTTGGGGCTTGAGTGGGGTATGCCCATTTCCCACGAAATGCCTGTGATCCCTTCTGATCTTCCGCTGAATCTCATGGCAGGAAATGTTTGAGGTGTTGGTTTGCTGGAGATGAAGTTTAAAATGTCCTCAGAGATCCATAAGCATATTTGGAGCTGGTGCCTATCTGCTTTGAACCCGCAGATGATGTGCGTGTCACCCGCGATTGGGTAGCAAAGAATCGTTATTACGATTGGTGCCTTTACAGGAACCAGCGGGCGCGTCCGCGTTCCTGGCTGCGCGCCTTTCATCGTGTCTGTAGGGTCTACGCGTTCGACAAGTAACGCGTCTTCAGGTCTAAACCCAAGCAGCTTTACAAGGGAACTGTGCTCCTGCTTCTAGATTTTCATGTCCAAATCCAGTGCTATCCAGAGTGAGGCTGCTCATTCTTACCCCTTCTTGCCCCAGCAGATAATGGGTATCTGGTTTCGTTTGAAAACGTGGCAAAAAAAAGCTAACACTCTGGTGAATGAACGCAAATCTGCATGTTTTAAATGTGACCGTTGCATTTTTAGCTGCGCTGGTTAGCAGTGACGTTTTCCTGAGAGGAACTAATTAGCTGGAGTATCTTCAGTCGATAGCAGTTTGGTGGCTTGTAGCTCCCTTTGGCCATTAACGTAGTTTGGAAACTATACTTGTAGAAATGAAGATGACAAGGCTCAAACACAGATGAGAGAAAAGGAATAAAATCTCAAAGTCGTGGTGGTTTGAGAGATAAGCACTGGAATTTAGAAGGAATGTGGAGCACCTTTCTTTGCCAGACAAGTAGGCAAGAGATGGCCAACAAGAACTGGCTTGTGAACGTAGGCAGAAATGCGATCTGCCATTTATTAAATGGTATCAGTCATATCCCAATTAAGCCTCATTTTTAGGGTTTAATCCAGAACTAGTGGAGATCAGGATCGTGTCCAGCAGGAGGAGAGACCTACATCTTTTCCATTCTGGCACTGCAAGTTTTATTTCTGTGATCGTGCTGGTCATCGATCCTAAAACAGGAAAGTCTCTAGATTGCAATCACGTCCTGGAGAACAGTGGCTTTGAGAGGGAGGAGGACTGTAGGAGAAAGGGCGGTTTATAGGAATGGCAGGGTTTGGTCTGTGCAGCTTTGCTGACCAGATCTCTGTCTGCTGAATTCCTCCCGAGAAGGCAGGGAGGCATCCTGAATCTGCGCGTGCAACAATTCCCCTTCTTGTCAAAGCAATTCACAGGAGGAAAGAAGCCGTGGCAGCCCTGTGGCTTAGCGTTTGCCTTTGTGGGTGGTTCTGGTGTAGCTGCCTGTCAGCTACGTTTTGGCTTGCAGCCAGGCTCCTTTCTTCCGCAGCACCGAGGGCTCCTAAATATTTTATTCTTTAACCTTTACGAGAAACGTTCCAGAGGGAATGCTAAATGCTGGGAAAAATGTGAGGATTCATTGCAGCAGGATGTAGCTATGAAGGCCATAAGGAGGGCAAGGGAAACTCAAGCTCTTTCTCAAAGCAAAACATTTTGGGCTGCATATTTAAAAGATGTGAATTAATCTCAGTATAGACTGTCAAAACCCATCGCAGCTTTTTCCCTTGATTCTTTCAAGCGCTTCTGGAAAATCCTTCTTGCGGTTGATGGGAGCGGGATTTACACTGCCTCAGGTTGTGGCTCTGTGCCATGGAGTTGTCTGAACTGAGCTGAGCGATACAGAGCTCAAAGAACAACCATTGTTATCTGTGGTCTCTCCCGAGTCTTGACAGCGTGCGCAGAGGACAATGGGCTCTTCTCTTAGCAAGCTCTGGAGATTACAGATGTGATTGTGCACATCAGGCGGTGACTGGAGGTTGGGTGGGAGGAAGGGAGTTGTGTAACTGATGTCTGTGGCTGATGGATTTGTGCTACAGGACAGATCTGAAGGAGGAGCTGGTTTGTTGCATTGAAAAAGGAGAAAAGTTGATTTAGCCCAAGATTTTAATCAGAAATGCATGTATTCAACATGACTCATTTGCTTGAAAGACATTCCGATTTACTGCCTACAGTCATGAAGCAGACAACACTAAAAGTTTTGGCTGGGCTCTCACAGAAACTAATTTCATCATTTTGGCCAAATCTCCAGCGGTTGTGAGATCAATTTAGCTTTGTGCTGGCTTACGCTTTGGGCTGAATGCGCACTTCTTACTAGCGTTAATGGGGATGGATAGATTTGTATAGCAGTTGTATTAAAAATAGCTTGTCAGGGAAAATATAATCCATAATTAACTGTCATTACACTAATTCTTATCTTTATCATATATTTAGTGATACTAATTTTTTCCTAGTAGAGGTCGCCATCATGTGTTTGATCATCATCTCAATGTGCTTCTTGGGTTTGCTGTGTGCAGTAAGTACTTAGGTATCTATATTTATTCTTGAAATTATGCAAGTAAGTGGAGCATCTGTTCACAAAGAAACTATTCCAATGGCTGCTTTTTTTTTTTAAATAACCATAAAGCATATTCTTAGTTGAAAGATAGTCTAAAGGAAATGGAGAAATGGAACTTCCTGCAAACAGTAGCTACAGTTTTGCTATTATGCATGTGTTAAATGCATTTTTTCAGCAGCGTTGTAGGAATTTTGATTCCTTCAGAAGTATTCTGAGTCTCTGTTAGTATCCTGTTTGTGCTGTTGCAGCTTAGGCAGCTGCCCAAGCTGTTGGCTGAATGAAGCTTGCATTGAGTGCCGTGATAACCAGCTGTGGAACGAAGCATGTGCTGAAGGACTTTGCTAAACTGCGTCCTTTCCCAAGAATTATTATTCTTAGCCGAATAATCTCTTGACTGCTGAAGGCCTGTAGTGCGATCTGCAGCACTCTGCACGGCTCCTGGGCTCTTCCGTCCTTCGCTTTTCGATTCGTACCTGGTGATTCCTCAGCACATGAAGGTGCGCTTGCTCATGTGCTCCAATTGGTTGCTCCAGTGCTATTGTTAGAGTATCAGAAAAAGAGAAATACTTACAGGAGTTGTTTCTGGCCTCTCACCTGCACATCATACCAACCGTGGTATTTTTTTCCCCTAGCTCTTTCTCATAAATTGGATTGCAAGGGGGTTTGACAAAGAAACGTGCGTGAGTTTAGAGGTGAAACAGGTGCGGTGCACCACCTGTGTGTTTTCTGGCACTACAGAAGATGGTACGTTCCAGTTAGTGGTATATTATACAAACTGACTTCTAGGGAACTACTTTTCACTTGTAGGATGAATTGTAATTTGCCTCCCGAACAAGAATTGTCTGTTCTATCCCTCAGTATCTGTCAGTGTGCGTAGGACAAAGAGCAGAGCAACGGCAGAAATAGCCGAGGGCGAGAAAGTCGGCATTGTGCTTACGCCTCCAGTCCAGCATTCCACTGCAAGTGGGTCTCAGCCTAATAACAGCGGGTCTGCAGCTCAGGAATCCCTGTGCAGAGCTGTTCAGAACACCCACTTGAGTTTGTTCTTACCTCCTTAATTAACTCTTTAGGACTCAGCTTAAATGCTGCGCAGTGCGGTGACAGCTTTTCTCTTTGCCGTTGCATTGTGATAAGCACTCTCCACAGAAGTGACTGTAATACTGGTGAGCTGCTGCCTTGATTGAGTAGCCTCTGCTTTCAGATGTGACATTTTAGCTTTATCAGGCCTGTGTTTTCAAGTGTGACACTTCATCTTTCTCATTCGGGTCTATAACTGCAGGAGAATTTAGAAAAGGATGGAGCTGGGAGTTAAATCACCAGCTAAAGTAAACTCATGCGGGTCAATAAATGCTCCTCAAGGGATCACTTGGTCCCATAGTACCACAGCTACCTGCAGTCTCCTTCTGCACCACACTTACTAATCTTGGATGTCTTGAAACTTTTAGCATTCTTCCTCTGTTTTCTGGTTTGTTTCATCAGTCAAGACAGACAGTTTTCAAAACTTGTTTCTTTGTTTGGAATAAAAACTCCGCTTCTCTGTGTAGGCTGTGTATGGATGAGGAATAAGATTGCTATGTGAAAAGGAAGTCTGAGTGGAATACAATTAAACTTTACATTATTTTGCTGTATAATGTGATTCAAGATTATTACAGCAGCACTGGGAAAGTCCAGAATCAAGGAGGCATATGGCAAATTCAGTAATCCCCTATTTTTCAACTGTGTTCTGGCATGTCTAGACTCACTTTCCCCTCGTAATCTGATGAAAGCGTGTTGTGCACAGACATGCAAAATCCTGTTTGCTTAGATATCTAGTACGTGAGATTAGCCCGAAGCAGTACTTCGGATGGCCCTCAGCATGTGGCTCTAGCATGCTGCCTGTCTGCATGAGCCGTCCTGTCATGGCAGGGGTGGGCCGCATCACCTTTAAGGTGTTCGCGAGGCCGTGGGCTGTTGTAATAAGGACATGAATGTCAATAAGCAATGCTGGACTGCTGGGCAGACCAAGGTTCTGGCTTCTTCTTTAACTCTTTCTGCAACTTCGCTTTGTCCTTGTCATCTCTTATTTTGATTACAGTGAGCACTGCTGTTCCTGCCCAACAGGAACAGACTTTCCAGTCGTGTTTGGGTCTTTATTACCTGTGCTGAAATACAACCATGATGACAGTGTTCAAGCTGAACAATTCTGAAATGAAATAACTACGCTAAGATCTTCAGCCAGTGACACTTGTGGGTGCTGAGACCTGGTTCGAGGGACTGTCCTTCAGAATGCAACCAAATTGCGCTCCTTGCTTTTTGCAGTTCTGCATGAGCTGTATCCGTGCTCTGTGCCTCCATTCCCACAAGGTTAAAGTGCAGGGCAACGCAGACTGGCTGTGCAGGCGGCTGTATAGGCCAGCTCTGGCTGACAGACATGCCCTACTCCCAGTAGAACATTGCCCTGTGCTCCCTCTGATTAACACGTCACCTCTGCGTGGGATTCCTGTGGCGTCAACTCTGTGCCTTGGACACAAGGCAATAATTTCTTTGGAAGTCAACTTGGGTGTATCTGAGGGGCAGAACTTGTCCTAGAATACATGGATTTTTAACAAGTATATAAACAGGGGGCTCAAAAGTGTTTCTGCATGTACTGTGCTAGATGAATTTCTGGGTGAGTAACAAATTAACACTATTAATTACATTTGCAAGAGGTGTGAACATTTAGATACTTGTAAGTGATGGAGACCTACACTGCGACTGATACACATGGCTGCAGCTCTGAAATTCGGCATGGTCTGAACTGCGGTACCTGAGAGTTGGAACAGTAGAGCTGAACAGAGACGGATTCCTACATTATTGCCTGAGCCCCTTTCAGCCTAGAACTTCTCTGAGGTTAAGCTTTTACTGCTTCCTAATGCAGATTCAGAATGTGGCAATCTCTAGTCAGACTTTCAGTTTGTTTAAGATGAAATTTGTTCTGTTTGCAGGCAGATAGGTGTAAATAGGCAGCCAAATGCTTAGCTGGGTGTTCTGCCTGAGATACTGCAAACGGATGTATTTTCATCCCGGGTGGTGGTGGTCTGGAGCAGATCTGAGGACTGATGAGGCAGTGAGACTGAAGCCGTTTTCAGTTAGTGACAAAGGTTGGTTTCTGTTGGCCATGCTCATGTGGCTGTCTCTAATGCTGTTAAAGTGTTAGTAGAATAATCATTCAAAAGGATTCAGGCTTTCAGCTGTTTTGTCTCCCATCAAGAGATGACAAAATTGCAAGAAATTCTGCCTTTTATGTAACACAGTGTGTGTTGTAGAGGAGAAAGTATCTTGAATTACTGGATGGCAAGAGCAACCCCTGGTCATTCGGCGATGCAGAAGGTAATAGTTGACTGTAACACCAGGGGACAGCAGTGTTTGTGCGCGCAGCCATACGTTCATTGCACTATATACATGTACCTTCCACACACGTTACACACACCTGACAGCTTCGTATTTGCTTTAGTGCACCTCCCAGAATTAAGCTTTGTAAATTAACTGGAAGTTTGAGTAAGATACAGATGACGTGGAGAGGACCCGAACTGATGCTCAAGTGCACGTGAGAAGGGCAGCTTAAGGTGCGTGAACAAAGCTGAGCACAGAGCGAGGGGAACTAACTGAAATGAATGAAAGCATTAGGAAAATCTGACTACACGGAAAGTCAGGATTGGTTGTAACACACTTAGGTTATTTTGCTTGTTTGGTTTGAGATACTCAGACATATGTAAAGCATCTGATTTACATTTCAGAAAATTTGTGCTAAAATTAATCTGGCTGTGTCTGAAACATGCAAAATGCAGAAGTGTCCAGTAGGGTCCAGAACTACTCTGGTGTACCGCACTGAATGAAAACCTTTGAGGCTGCTAACGTTCACGATGAACCAGTTCAAACTCATCTGACTAAGCATTTCAAGATTGCAGCAGAGGAAATCTGGGATGTTTCAGTCCAGTGTAAGGATCTTGATCTGTACTGTCATCATGCAAAAGCAGCATAAATCTGAAAACCTTCTAGCTTGTGTTTAGACTAATGCAAGCGCTCCATGACCTGGCTTCTTTCCCAGCTGTTATCTTCCTTCGCCTGTTTACACAGTGGCCGTACAATACTGCTGTTCTGACTTCCTTCTATTTGCAATCTTTCTGTAGGATAAATGACTCTAGAAGGCATAGCTCAGTAAATCTGGACGGAGCCGTGCATGAGGATCTTGCATTTCATTTTGACTGCGCTGAACACTGATATCTTGTCTTTCAGCTGGCGTGATTCATATATTCCTTTTTCCTATCTTTGAGGAATGTGTATTTGTTTTCTTAAGGACGTTAGTTTGGCTCCAATGAGCTTTTCAAGCTTTGCCATTTTGCCCAAATAGGTTCAACAAGCAATGAAAAACTGTCAAGCTTTCCATGTTCATTTCTTTCTGGGTTTTGTTTGCCTGTTTACTGGTGAAGGGTATTGTAATGTAGTTGCTGGCTCTGCGCCAAGATGCCCAAAGGTGTTTAGTCTCCTCACTCCTGAGACGTTCCCACTGAGATGTGTTGGTTAGGAGCCTCAAAACTATTGAATTAGACACCTGCAGTGGAGCAGAGGGGTCTCTGCTTTGTCGTCTCCAGTTCACACATCCTGTGACCTTAGATATTTTGTTTAGGAATCATGAAATAGCACTAACTACCTGTCTTAGTGGAGTTTTGTGAGGATAAATGCGTGGAAGGTTGTGGAAGTGCCATGAAGGTACTTTGGACAGAGGTGTGATTCCTTGGGTGCTCTCCACGGTCCGTGGGGATATTGCCGTTTGGCCTCACCTTTCTCTGCTGTGTGCTGTCCAAGTCACGGGGCTGTAACAAAAAGGGGAGAGTTACCTGGATTGTCGATTGATGTGCTACCTCTGGGTTTTTACAGACCTTAACTGATGAGAACGAGATAAAAAGGTACGGGCTGAACGACGTTGCAGAATCGGTGGGGTTTCTTTTGTACTGGGGAGGGGGTAAGCAGTGTAAAAGTAAGGCCTGAGGCGTATTGAACTTGTGGTGTGCTGGTGTTAAGAGCATTTATGGTTGAACATGGATTAGAAACTAGATCACCTGAATGTTACCTTTTGTTTCTTCTTCTACCCCCACCAAAATCTTCCCCCTCAAGTTTTCTTGCTCTTTCCCTTGTATATGTGCTGCTACTTGTAAAGATTTTAGCAGCATGTAGTGGGAAATGGGACACTTCAAGCAGAGTAAGTGGTAGTGTTGGCACACACATTCCAGAGTCTGGGATTAGAGCGCTGCTAATACAATGGTCTGTATCGCTGTTGCCATCTACTGGGGGAACGCACAAATGCTAAGCACACAAACCTAACCAAAAAGGAGAGAGGAGACTTTGGAACAAGACGTTATGTTTTTATCCATTATCCATCTTCCATGGTTATTAAACGGTTCTGGTGACCAGTGCAGTGACAGAAAAATGATGCATCAATATGGCTCTTCTCGCAGCGGATTTGTACTGTGCAGGCTTCCCGTGAAAGAGAGAGGTCAGGGCAGACTGCACTGCATGTGTGCTCAGGTTTGCATAGCCTCCAAACATTCCCTTCATCCTTCTAGAATGCAGGCTTGGAAGGCTTCATGCTGCCTCTGAACCTGTTCTGTCCAAGGACTGTTATTCCCAGAGCTTTTGTCGCTGGCATCACCTGATGGTTATTACCTGGGGCAACTACTACGGGGTTCCATCAAAACTGCTGCTGGCTCCAAGATGACTGAAGTAGTAGAGCGTGTTTAGAGGTAGTAAAGTGGGTTCTGGAGTGGCTGAACCAGAGCTGGAACAATCAAAGTCGTCTTAATGCTGCGAGGGGCCTGCATATATTCCTTTCATTCATCTGGACGGGCGCTGAGCCTGTGTGTGTGTCAGAGACGGGGGGAGGGAAGTACAGTATTCTGTAATGAAGTTCAACTATATTGGCATTATCTGTGGGAAGTTCTGCAGATACAGGCATTAGCTGTGAATAAGCCTGTCAGTCAAGTCAGCTCAGAAGGATGCTGTTCTCGCAAGCACTGTAAACGGCAGCCGAGTCTCTCCCTCACACATTTTGTCACAAGTAAATTATTTGTACCTGCTGATAGTTCTGGTAAACTTAATCCCCTGGAAGTCACTGAAGGCTGATACAGCCAAGTGGCTCTTGGCCATCGTGTCTTACAGCACGGGCTGTTGGCCGGCTTTTGGTTGCACTTGGAGTTTGGCTTTTAAAAATCCCAGCCAGCCCTGACTGTGTGATGCTGTGAAACCTGCCTGGCTTGAGGTATTACCTCCCTCCCAAATCATTTAAATGCCCTTCATCTACAAGCGGTTCTCTTTTAATCTTTGCTCACATCAGAATCTTATCTGCTGGTTTGATCTGAGGTTATGTACTTCAGAGAGGAATGCTTTGTTTCTTGAGAGAACAAATAGCTTCAGTTGCCTTCTGAAGCAAATCATAGCGGTTCTCTAAAGGTGAGGAACTGTGAGGAACTGCCTTATGCGTGGTGCTGGTATCTGGGCAAACCCTGGATTCTTCAGCTGCGTCGCAGGCTCTATAGTCAGAAAATGAGAATGCTCTGCTTTTGAACTCATGATCTCAGACACACTGTTCTGTTATGGACCTTTTATGCTGAAAATGCTCTGCACTAAACGGAAGAGCTGTGAGTGGTTCATAGGGAAGAGCAAATAAGAAAGTTTTTGGCAATATTTTAAGGTTTTTTTAGTTTTTTTGACATCCTTAGCTGGTGATGAGAATGAGTCTCAAGGATCACGCTTGCAATGATGGGGAACCACACTGCTGCTTTGGATGCTTGAAATTCAGTGTATTAAGCCAAAAATTACCGTAAATGGCTAAAGAGATCCTTCTGAGAAAGGTATCCTTCTGGGGTGGTGTGGGTGCCGCTGCCGAGCGAAACGAACGTTACCTCCGATGACGCGAGAAGTTCTACTACCGAATGCGTGTTCCTGTTTTCCGTGGGTTTTTTCCCCCCTCCTCTAATTCCTGCAAGAGCGCCTGCACAGTGTTCTCTTAGATGAGAAAAGCAGTGCCACGCAACAGCACGGCTCGAGCCTTTGCAGGCAGCGGGCCTGGGCGGCCCTAGGAAGGAGCTTGCATACGGTGCGTGGCCGGCGGTGACAGAGCTGGAGCGTCCCTCCACAAGCACGGGGCTTTTCCCGTGCTGTCTCAAATGTCTGTGGTGGGTGCTTTGGTTTGAAGTTGGGTTTTTTAACATGGCCCTTATCTCAAGTACGGCATGAGGCTTCCTTCACCCTACTTCGAGTGTCCTTGGCATGTAACTGATACAGAGAAATGTTAACAAGTTCAGTCGTCTCTTTCATTTTACTGTAACGGGCTCCTCTCTTCGGGATTGGGTGGCTGTTGGCAGACACTACTCTGGGAGGAGATGAAGAGCCAAGGTTCAGGCAATAAGGTCACCCAAGATCTGAATACGTTAGAACGTTTCGGCGTTTCACTGCATTTCACGTGATGCCATCAGGTGGATCTGCCTGTGCACCTTTTCCTTGTATTTAAAACTTCCTCATTTCATGCTTTTAAATATCTGAGTGTTGTTGATTAAGAACAGTATTGCACTGCACTATGTAACTGTGGAACAGTAAGATAGATCTAAATCAGTTTTGTAGTATTTCATGGCCCTTTCCATAACGATTTGACTGGAAGAGTCTCTAGAAGTGTTAGAAACAGCTAGTGGCTAGGATCACCGTAAACTTAAAAAGTTCATAGGATTTGTGATCCTTACTCTGGCGTAAATGAAAAGGGACACCTCATATGGTTTAAGAAATCATGGCTGTGTCAGTGTCGACTGCAGCTCCTTGTTGGGCAGTGGAAGGGAAAAGCAGAGGAAGTCTGAAAAGAAGGAACTGAGCATTAAACAGCTGTCAAAGAATTCCCTCTTGCCTGAGAGGAGCAGACATTTCAGTGGCAGCTGGCACTAGGGGTAGCAGGAAGGAGGTGTCAGTCATTGAAGAGTTAATTGTTCCAGCAAAAAGTAGTTTGATAAAATCCTACCTCTTTTCTCTCCCCTGCTTCCTCGGGTTTTGTGTACAGTAAAGGAGCTTGTACCGTCGGAAAACTGACAGTGATTCCCCAGTGCCTGTGCTAATAAATGGGATGAAATGTAAACTGCCTTCTCATACGAGCAGAGAGAGGGAGAAAGACGGATGGAAACTGCGGAGTATTTTTACATCCTAACGCAGGCAATTGAAAAAATATTCTTATTTCTACAAGACAATGGATTTAGGAAGCCCACCGCAGAAGCACAGTAGGTGGATTTATTCTTTTTACTGTATACACTAGAATTCTAGCTAGAGGATAAATTGTACTCGTGCTTATGGGCACAGTTGTTTTTCAGTAGTACTTTGATAACATCACATTACTCGTCCTTTTTTCTCACTCGTTCAGAGATATTTCTTTAGCTGTTGGAGCCTGTTTGTTTAGAGGATAATGTTTTTTAGACCCTATCAGCACGCTGTCGTTCCAAAAGCTCTTTTATCTCTAAGCAAGCGTGTTCTATTAATTATGGCCATAGTATCTAGATGAATAAGAGGACTGTTAAGTAAATGAAAATCCATTCCATGTACTGTAAATGAAATATGTACTGCTTCAGGGAAATGGAAATGCTAAAGATAGAGCAAATCATAATGCTCTGACAAATGTGTTTAATTCAGAGCAGTTCCAGTAGCTATAGACATTGCGTTGTACCTTGAAACTTTACTGATGGAGGAAATGAAGGCTGGCTTTTGAATGAGACAGACAACACCACAGTGCAGCGTGCGAAACTCTGCGCATCGTTTCTTAATGTCGTTCCTCATTGCTGTCGGGAACAGAACCGCTGCCACACGCTTCGTACCTGCGTTCTCTCGGTGATCGTCCAGCAGTTCGGCTCTTGTAGGTTGTGCTGATCAGTGTTGCTCGTGCCTCTTACCTTCGGCTGTGGTACGCCGTTCGTTTAAGCCATTAACATGCTGAGGTCTCAGATTTATTCTCCGGTGTTGGGGGGGTTTTGTGGTTCTGTGTGTGCAAGTGTCAATCACGTTTTATGACAAAGCATAATTGTGTAGAGGGTGATGGTACTTGTACCTTTGTTCTGTTTGAGGATAAAGCTATCACATCTTCAAGGATGGTTGTAACACTTCAGATAACCTGTGTGATGAGCCATTTTGAGTAGATAATTAGTCAAGTAAATGACTGACAAGTAAATTACAGCTAATGCATGGAATGCATCTAACTTAAAAACACCTGCAGGGGTTCAGGTGCTGTGCAAGCCAGGTCCTCAGAAAATGTTAAATGGGGAGATCAGGCTTGATTCTAAGCTCTATTGAACAACCAATTAATTGTCTTGCAGGGTGTAGCGCTACCTTCTTGCGTTTTCTGTGCCCACAGGAACAGTGACCTTAGGGATATTCTTCCAGCGTAACAGTTCTATTCTTGCGTTTTTCTTCCTCCTGGAGGCTTTGTATAACCTTCCCCACTTTAGTAGCATGCATTTGCCACAGGACTGTTGAGGTGCTTATGGTTAATCCCCCGCTGGAAGAGCTTTTTAAAGTAGTGCAAGTACCAGATGGTAGAGTCCAGCTTCTTACGGACAGGTAGGACGATGTCTGTATTCTCTGCATGGGGTATGATGGCCATGGAGTCCCATAAATACAGTTGTGATGTCAGCGTGACTTGCCGGTAACTGTCACCAGAAGGTCTGTGCTGGGTTCCTTACTGCCTGGTTTAGAACCTGATTTTCTTCCCTGCTGTGGGTTCAGGTGACTTGGCAGGTTGTGCTGTGTACAGTTTGCTTCTCAGTAAAAGTTGCTGACTGACTTCAAGTAACACCCAAGCTACGCAGCCTTCCTGCTTTGATTGGAACAGCAATGAAAGCGAGACGCGTGAGGGAGTTGGGAAGGTCCCGTGCCGCTGTTCTGTTGTGAATCTTGCAGCGTAACTAGATAACTTAGGGGCAAGAGACGGTGCAGCGACAGATGGTTCCATGCATTTTTACAGTGCAGAAATAAATATTGTGTCTGTCCCCAGCACCTGAAGAAGTGATGCTTGTGCTCTCCGTGGATGAGACACTAAAAAAGTAAGGCTGCTTTGGCGGTTGAGATGACACTAGCCTGCATTGGCACAGCTCGTTATGCCTAAGCTTTATAGCTCGTGCAGTGGATTGTGCACTGAAATCTTGTGCCCTCCACAGCGAAATACTTGACGGTGTCTTTCCAGTTTCTCTGAAGGCTGAGCAGTCTGTAATGTGCCATTCTCTGTTTCTCTGCCTGCCCTTGTCAGGGCTGGTTGGAAGCCTGCTGAATGTGATGGGAGAGTTTTTCTTCCCGTGGGGTGAAGTAACGCTGGGTCGGCAGCGCGCCCAAGCCCCCACTGAATACTGTTTCCAGTTTGGGTTCCTCAGCACATGGGAGGGGTTCCAACTTGAGACTCCAGCCACGCTGGGCTCTGTGTGATGGGTCTGGAGCACATGATGTGCAAGGAAAGAGTGAGGAAACTGGACTGTGGACTAGCTTGGAGAAGAGAAACCAAGCAGGAGGTATAATCACGCTTTTCTGTTGCAAATGGGAACTCAGGGGAAGGTGGATCTTGACTCCTCGGAGGTGCACAGTGAGACGGCAAGAAACAAAGGTCACAAGTTGCAACAAGGGGAATGTGCCAGGAAGGGACACAGACCTCATTGCCAGTGATTATGACCTGTTAAGCACTAGATGAATCTCCACTTTGGGAGACTTTAAAAGTCAACGGAGCAAGCACAGAGGAACCTGACCCAAATGTGAGGGTTTAGCCCTGCTGTGAGCCAGTGGCAGCACCAGGTAATCTCCAGGGGACCCTTCCAACCCAAACTTATTTCTGCATTTCTGAAGAACAACGTTGTCAGATGGTGCTTTACCTCCTACCCCAGAGTGACATTACAGCAGAAATTATAGTTAGAGTAAGATCTGGCATCTGAGACCCTATTTTCTCAGTTTTATATTGTATCTTTGCTGATCAGTGATTCAGGAAACCTCTAAGTTCCATAAGAGCCATGGTAATTTCTCTGTAGAAGCTTTGGGAACATGACTCCAGGACACTTCATTCACCCTTTGATCTGCTAGGCAAATTTTGGTTCATTTCAAAGTAATTCAAACTTTTGTCTAACAAGCTTTAATCGGATGTTCCAGGAATATACCTCGGTTGTCTTCGGAGGAGATCCAGCCTAATGCAGTATGGTAATTCCTTTTTTTCCCCTTTCCAAAGGTATTGTTTTGAAATACAGTTTTGCAGATGCGTTTTAATGCCAATTCATTTTGCCTGAAGCAGCAGTAAGATCAGCATAACAAACTATGAATGATTTGCACATGCGTTGATAAACTTGCCTCATAATGAACTACTAAGGATAACAAAGTTTATGCTCTTCCTAGGTGTAGCTGCGTGGCTGTGGTTCGATTAGGTGAATATTGTCAGGGACTGTCACTTGTCTTTAATTTTCTTGTCATTCTAAGCTTATTACAAGCTTAGAAACGTCCTTGAGCAGCCCTTTTTCACCTTTTATTTGCAGGCTTTGTATTTTCAAACTGTATCAGTTCTCTTGAACCAGCACCTGCCTTTGTTAGTGGGAATTGACTGCCAGGGTATTTCTGGTGAAAGCTGTCAGTGCGCTTGTGACCTTCTGTCCCAGCTCAGACCGATACAAGCAAGTGAACACCTTCTGTACCCATGCGCTTCTAAGTTTCTTCTTCTGGGGTTTCATTTTTTCCCTGCGTTTCTGGGCAAGCTTTCATGCCATGCCCCTGCTGCTTAGCCATTCATGTTCATAAGAGGTTAGTTCTAACCCTTTTTAAAAAGGAAACCCAGCTGAGGTCAAACCTGATAGTAAAGCTTTGATGCTTGCTGCTGTAGCACGATTCAAAGTTTAGTCCCTCACAGTTCTCTCCCCTCAGAGGAGTCTCTTCATTTATTCATACATTATTTAGCTGGTGATTTGAGTAACAGATGCGTACAGGGGGGCATTCATAATTAATTACCAAGAATGAGCAAACCATGGCCTGTGCACAGTGAGGACAGGCTAAATTCACTGGGTTGTTGGGGGCGGGGGTTCCCTTAAAGCAAGAGCGGGGGGTTTTCATGCATCAAGGCCATTGGTCACCTACAAGCTCAGCTTTTAGCTGATCCTGGGAATGTAAGGGCTGTGCCTGAGAGGTCAGAGCGAGCAGGAAGGGGATGCAGGTTATCACTAAGAACGGTGAAGCTGCTGCATGCAGGCTGGTTTTTGGTGCTCAGACTGCCTAATAAAATAAATGCAGCTCTGTGCTTTTGTAGGAAGTAGCTAAAAGGAGTGACAGCAGTTTTAATTGAGCCGTGATATGCAGAGATATGTATGTAGAGATGCACTTGAGAGTATCCTGTGTTAAACTATGACTTACAGCATCCCTGTGATGTTTGTAGAACAGCCCTAATGCTTACGATGCTACAAGGCATCATGTCAGTTGAACCCTCTTACAAGCTCTGGAATTTGGTTCAGGTTCGTGTCGATTTTTCTGTCTCTGGCCAGGAAGTACTTGAAATGACCAGCTTTGGTTGACTTCCAGACTCAAACCAGGTCCTGAAGAATTTTACAGTAAATCTCTAAACTAGAGAAGGCTAGAGTTGCTGGACTGAAATCACTCCCTTTGGGTCCGTGGAGTTTCACCAAACGGGAAATGTTTTGTAGAAGTGTTTTTTGGTTTGTTTTTAGTTTCAGATTAAAACCACAGAAGTATTTCGCAGAATGTTCAAATAAACCTGTTTCTTCAGCGCTGGAAAAAAGTACAGATTTTGTCGTTGTTTTGAAACCCCCTATCTCATGTGAGGCTGTATATATTAGTATGTAGTATATGTTACTTGCAATCGTGGAATGGTTTGGGTGGGAAGGGAGCTTAAAGCCCACCCAGTGCCACCCCCTGCCATGGGCAGGGACACCCTCCACTAGCCCAGGTTGCTCCCAGCCTCATCCAGCCTGGCCTTGGGCACTTCCAGGGATGGGGCACCCACAGCTTCTCTGGGCAACCTGTCCCAGTGCTCCCCACCCTCTCCGGGAAGAATTCCTTCCTGATGTCCCATCTCAATCTCCCTCTTTAAGCCATTACCCCTTGTCCGGTTGCTACCAGCCCTTGGAAAAAGTCTCCCCCCCCGGCTTTCTTGTTGTCCTTTGTGTACTGGAAGCTGCACTGAGGTCTTCCCTTTCTGTGAGGACATTGTCCCAGTATCCAATCTAAGCCTCCCCTGGCACAACTTGAGGCTGTTCCCTCTTGTCCCATTGCGTGTCACTTGGGAGAAGAGACTACTCCCCCCTTCTGGGCCACCTGGGCACACGCTGGCTCATATTCAGCTGCTGTCGACGCCCCCCCCCCCCCCCCAGGTTCTTTCCCGCCAGGCAGCTTTCCAGCCCCTCATCCCCAGCCTGGAGTGTTGCCGGGGGTGGTTGTGGCCCAGGGGCAGGACTCGGCACTTGGCCGCGTGGACCCTGTGTGTGTATATATGTTTATATAATACATATACTGAGTAGGGTGTAGTATATGTTACTATCTTATGTGCTTTTTAAGCCAGTAACTAGCTTGATGAAACAAAGCGCTTTGACCCAAAATACATGTATTATTTTGAGCGCTTTCCCTTGTAGAAATCATGACAGAAAACCTTCGCAGTTCTTTTCCCGATTCTCTGCTGCAGTGCTGGCCACTGACATTTCTGACGTCTGAAAGAAGTGGTGCGAGATGATCTCAGCAAATATAGTTGTTGCAAGACATGAACCGAGACTTGTAACAGGAGTAGAATAAATATAATTGTGGAAAGAGCTCCAGCCCCATCTGTTTTCTGCCTGCCTGTGCCAGCCTGCGCTCGTTCCATGGCCGAGTCTTCGGTTCCTTTCAGGAGGTAAAGCGAAGTATGACTCTGGCGCACTGAATTGCTTCTTGCAAAGGAATTAGGGTTTCATTCCTGAGTCTCTTTCATTTCAAACTTGAAGCCCGTCTGTGACGGACGGGCACTCGGAGTTAAGCTTTTGCAGCACAGGTCTAGGTCTGCTGCTGGTGCATTTGTAGGGAGCAAACGGCACTGGTAGCCTGAGTGCGGCTGGGAGGAACTGAGGCACAGTCCTTTCTCTTACGCTGGGTTTTAGTAATAAATAACTAAGATCAAAATGTTGTCACTTTTAATTGTATTTTCATGGCCGCATGTGTGTTCCAGCTGCTCTGGAATTCCAGTGAGCACAGAGATGGCTGTGTCTACACGTGCGTGTGATAAACTGCAGCAGCTTCTCTTAGGAACATTTGCCTTTTAAAGGCTGAAGAAAGACACAACAGGTTCTCTGAGCAGGGCATTACCTGGTACCCAAGGACCGAAAAAATACAGCCGAGGGGAGAAACCCGCTCTGAGCAGGGAATTGCAGCCCTCACAGCGCCTTTCTGGCACCGCAGCGGGAGCGACCTGTGACAGGCGGTGAGCCCATGACTTGATGGGCAAGCTCATGTGGAAGATGTCATGGAGCTGCTTATGGGTGACAGGGCAAATGAATGCAATTACTTTATATAATAAGATGGACTTGGTATTTCGTGGTAATAGTCTGACTGACAGCTGGGAGCCGGGGGGAAAGGGAAGGTGAACTAGCTTTCTGGTAGGAAACAGGGCTTGGGACTTCAGCTGTGTAACACAGTTCACATTCCACATCTCTCTGCGTCTTGCAAAGAAACCTAATTTTTTAAATCTCCACAGGCTTCTCAGAGACAGAAGATGCTAATTTTAGAAATGTGGCAGCTCGTATTCTTCCCCACCCCCTTCCATTTGCTGCCAGAATGCTTAACAATCCAGTAAACAAGCTGTAGGAAAAAGGGGAATAACCTCAAGAGCTGAGGGTGTTGGCTGCTTGGCAGTGGGATTTTTGGGGAAGGACTTGCCCCCTGCCCCGTGGGTCTTGAGTCTGAAACCAGTTTAAAAATAGAAGAGGTAACAGTGGAAGTGACAGTGAAAAGGAGCATTTAAGGGTGTGGTGATCGGGGCTAGCAGTCTCCTCTCACTGACCTGATTATTTCTGCGCCAGTACTCGAGATAGTCTAAACCAAAGCATTGCGTAAGAAGAGTAGCTTGGAAGTAAAGAAACCAGCCCTACGCTTTCACGTAAGGCTTGGATATCTCATTCTGGGTGTTCATCTCTACACTAAAAATCTGACACCAGAAACTGCACCCTTCTCCCCACACTGTCTGCTCAGGGAGTTTGGTCTGTGTTACAAAATGCAGAGTACGCTGGAATAAATTGTGGTTTGAAGTGCCTTTACTGTGCAGAAAGGTGTGTTACTTCATCTTAGTAAGTATCCAGGGCCCAAATTAGTGCAGTTAGGGAGCTGTAATTTCCACACTCTATACTGATTTCCTTGTGTGGCTGCATCTTCATCCTCTGCTTCAATCTCGTGTGTGAAAACAAAGTTTGGAAAATGTTAGACGTGTTGGAGTTGCAGCTGCCTAAATAGGAGGCCTGAGAGTGCCCGTTGGTTCGTTCTTGTGTGGGTAGCGGGGTGGAGTGATGGGAGTGCGTGAGCTAGAACTCTCACGATGAAACTTTTCATTGAGGAACTTCGAGTGCCAAGTGCCCCACGTTCCCTTCCCCTTACACACGCCCAGCGCTTCTGCAAGTCTGTTTTATTGTAACGGCTCCTGTGGGCACTCGTGTGCACATAAATACGAAAGCTACATGTAAAATGAGGCGTTTGTTGGTACTTCAGAGCGTCTGTGTGACTACAGGTTTTCTGCCGGACCTACACAAGGTCCACGTGTGCGTTCTGTTCGGAAGATTTGCTGTTTTCAGTAGGAAATGTGGGGCAGTGAAGTGTTCATTGCATTCGGAACACGTGGATAATAAATCTGCTTAAATTTAACATGCATCATAATTTCAAACACCCTCGAGTGTCTGGAAGGTTTAACAAAGCATGAATGCTCCGTCTCCTTGGTGCCTATACACAGCAACGCGTTTATCTTCTTCAATTTATTTGGCACAACGGAGCAGAGTGCAACACAGCTGCTTTTTGTACAGGCAAACATATGTTGTCTTCTATTGCTAATTAGTAATCGAGACCACCTCACTGTGCAGTTTTCAGCCCTTCATGGCTCGACTGTCTAAAATCTGTCTGTCCAGAAATCCAGGTCATAGTTGTGACTGACTGAATGACCAGTGTTTGTGTTGGGGAGAGAATCAGCTCAGGACAGGTCTCACTTCTGAGTGCTACTTACTGCACACCATTTGTCACGTATGTCACACGTTCTGTCTGCTCTCTTCCGAAAAATGACAAGCTTAACTGGTTTCTGTGCTCCGTTCCTGTCCTGGGGCACCTGGGCTCTTGTCCCCAGCCCGCAACGAAGATGCAGTTCATCACAGAGCACGTTACTGCTTGTGTGTAAGGACAGTCCGCGTCGTGCTGGCAGCCGTGGTTCTCTTCTGGCTGTGGTTGTTCTGCGCCTTTTCCACAGCTCTCTAGTAGCGCTGACACTGGCTTCATAGAGACAACTGAGCTTGGCCGACGATGGGCTGTAGGGCACAAGTATGTCAAAAGCTGTGACACGAACGAGCACAGGGAAGGGAGCTGCGAGTGTGCGCCCTTCCACTGCCAACAGAAGGAAAATGGAATAAAGGAATTGTGCTGGGCTGCATTCAAGCAAGAATTGTAATGCGTTTCTATTTTGACGGGGAGAAAAAAGATTATGTGAAGAAACAAAGGGATCTGAGGTAATTTAGTGTTAATCTCTCTGAGCCGTGCCCGTGGTGCTTGGATGCATCTGTAACAACCAGGCCTGCGGTGTAGCAGATGAGATTTAGCCTCTCACTTGAGGATTTTGGGCCGTTTGGATTCAAAGAGCGGGCTGTAAGCCAAGGGGGAGACATGCAAACAACTCAGAGTTAGTGAGCGTCAACATTACAATCCGGAGTGGCTAATAGAGCCGTCACAGTGAAGTTGGACTTGGTGAGTCTGAAATTCAGTTAATGTAGCTTTCAGAAAAGTACGTGAGTGGACTTTATTCACTTGATAACCGAATGCTTTGCAATTTGCCTAAAGGCAGAAGCTTAAAAATCTCTGGTTTAGTGTTGGATGGATTGTTACGTTACTTGCACTCCCAGATACATGCCGGAGCTAATGCGATCTTCCAAAGTTCTCGATGACTGAGTCTTCTTCAAGTAAATAGGAAGTAGATGCCTCTTTGGTTTGGAAAATTAGGTTCTTATGTAAACGTCTGCTAGCATAAACATCTTTTACAGTCTGTCAGAGTGTAATTAAGGGGCTTATGATGTTCCTCAGGAAGGCTGTGACAGGCTGCCCTGAGAAATGTCCTGCCCCTCATTCCTCCCACTGGTGAAAAGGTGCTTCAAAAAGGGACAGAAAGACTCCGAATTCTGAGAGTGACCTTTAGAAAGGCTTAGTAGCTTCTAGTCTTAAATAGCAGAAGCATAATTTCCCCAGTTGATGTGTTGTGATAAAATACTTGGTGATGCCAGGAGGGCGCTAGTGATTCTTCACAAGTATCAGCAGTGGGAGTGCTCCCGCCCGTGGATTTCAGCTTGACTGTCTGACTTCTGGTAGGGACTTCCTCTTTGTGGGGGAATAAAAATATTTTGCTTTCTTTTTTCCCCCTAAAATACAGGAATACCACAGCGCAGGGTCCTACTTCAAACACAACCCCTGCTTCGTATGCCTTTCCGATCTGCCTTGCCACAGCCCGCAGACGCCTGCAGGCACATAGGTGTTCGCCTGAGAACTCGGTACGGGCTGAATGCATTTTGGATCCAGCTATGGCTGGAGGTGAGGTATCTGCATAGTCACACAGCCCACTCTCAAAGGTTGTGTTTTCCTGTTGAATCTGGGCTGCTTGTAGTTTGTTAGGCGTTTAATGATATTACAGTGAGAACAATTGCACAGCAAGATACAATACAGCATTTGACTTATCCGTTATAAAACCTGAAGGGACAAAGAGGAGCAGAAAGCCAAGGGATTTTTATATTTTGCTTTTAATGATCTTAAAATAAGTAGCATGGATTCCAGCAGCAAGCAGCCTTGTATCTGTCTGTCTGCAGCTGCCACTGGAGCAGCTGTAGATTTTACCTCCTGCAGACCATGTAAACTACTTGGCAGAGTGGTTTTGCTTAAGCAAAGTGGTCCAGATGATAGTCTTTCTCTCATTTCCAGATTCTTACTCAGAAGTTTGAAAACATGTTGGAAACTTGTTTATAAACACCACAGGAAATATACAGGCTTATGGTATATGTGTTGCTGAAGTTGTAGCCCTGTGGAGTACTCTTCTCCTCAAAGGGGTTGAGAACTCATCAGTAGTAGTTCAGTGTGGTAGGTAGTTCAGGGTTTAGTTCTTAAAACTAAAACCCCAAGATCTATTTGAATCAGTCTTTCCCTTCTTTATTGCCTCTCCCTCTTTTTGCCCAGACACAAGGATCTTCCAAGCTTGCTTAATACAGATTTTCTTGGAAGAATTTGGGTTCCCTGAAAAACCTTCAATGGCCAAGATGATTTATGAGTCTTTGAAGAAAAGATGCTAACGGAGTATTTAACTTCTTCCAGCCTCTGATTTAGAAAAGGAGCTAAGGCTGGAATAATAAAGGTTGTGCATGTTGCTGATTCAGACATGCTGTGGTGAAAATTCAGGTTAAACCAGCTCAGTTCAAACGGCTCTCTCGGTGTGTGTTTGCCTTCTAGTCTTCAACAGTAACGTTACTTGTTGGGCTTTGAAATACAGAACTACAATACCCTTTACAGAGCGGTAAGACCACCGTAGCTAGTGTTGAAGAGTGAGCTTTGCTGTCCGTAACAATTATGGATAGATTGCACATGCGGAAATGGCTTGGAAATAGCTGCTGTTTGCTATCCCGCAGGACATTGCATCAGTAGTTCATCCTTCCGAGACTCCAGTGTTGTGGATGGATTCAGTATAATCAATTATTAGTACGATGCTAAGGCAGAGGATATTTTTTCTCTACTGCAAACACCTCCGTTACTCACAGGGGTCCTACGCTGCCAGCTTCTCACATTTACAGCATTTCTCCCTCCCCTGTCTCCGATCTCTCCCTGCCTTGCTTTGCGTGTTCCTTATCCGGTTGCCGTTGCCAGCCCAGCGGTGGGGTTCTGAGGAGCTGCTGGAGCTGAAGGCGTACTGTAACAGTTATCATTTTGCTAGTGAAACTGGTCGATAATCCAGGATTTTACTAGTGACCTAAAGTTAAGTTTAAAAGCTGCTTTGTGGCCCACAGGAAGCACCGTGGGGTTAGGAAGATTAGTTCTGACATCAGCTGGTATAGTGGGGAGAATACACTTGCAGCAGGAGTTGTTAAGACTTGTTTTTAATTCACTTTTAATTGGCAGAGGGGCACAGAGTGTTCTGAGCTCAGCAGAACAAGGGGCCCATAAATGTTTTCTTACAAGCCCATCTCGTTATGACTCCAGAACGTTCGAACCCTTCGGTATGAAGACATTGGAGCTCCGGAGGAAACCCCAAGCAGCTTGAAGTGGATGCTTGCAAAATACCGTCTGCAGAGCCACTGCAGCCATTATGGTGGTTTAAAGTAGCGCTGCTTCACCCGCAAAGCCGGTGCTACTAACCAAAGGCAGTCCGTCTACGGCCAGGCTGGTGGAATGCGAGGACAGGATTTGCCCTGTTGTGCCTGGCGGAGCCTGAGTAGGCACGGTTCACTTACGCGTGGGGAGCTGTAGCTGTGGAAGAGAAGGATGGTTTTGTTTACTGGGAGGAGATGGGGCTGAGGAGATCCACATTCTACCTCCCTCTTGCTCAGTTAGACATAATCATTTAGAACTCGTAGCAGAGCCCGTTCTCAGGAAACCCAGTTGGCCTCTGGGCTCTTAGTGAGCCTCTGTTCTTCCATTAGTAAAATCAGAACCATGGTGTGTTCCTAATGCTGTGAAGTTTTCGGTGATGTTCGACGAAACCTTGACACGTGCCGTTAGACTTGGTGCAGCGGCGGGTGCTGAGGCACACCACCTGCTACGGCAGTTCAGGGCAGAGCACCAGCGTCCTGAGCTACTCAAGGGGGCAGCGGGGGCTGGGTGCTTCTCCGAACGCTAACTCACTGCGTAATGGGAGTTACCTGGAACAATTGTTTGTTATTTCTCATCTGTAGAAGGTGTCTGCTGAAAAGAGACAGCAGGGACCGAACATGTCAGACTACAATTAATTTTTAAGTTAAATCTAATGTTCATGGAATTTACCCTTTGTCTTCCCTACTGCTTCAGGAAGTTCTTTATAATTAGACTGTTGTTTCAGCTTTTGGAGTTTAAAAAAGAAATGTATTTTCTGAAGTTTCAACGTATGTTAAACATGCAAATAACCTAATCAATCAAGCACCAAACGGGCAGACTCCTGGCAGTGGCCTGGCAGGGGCTGAGTTGTTGCAGCAAGCAGAGGCTTAAAATCCCTGTTACATGTATTTGGAGTAGGAGAGAAGGATCCCAAAAGCCAAAGGACCATTGTTATCTCCAGGTTACAAGTGGGCTGGCGAGCCCCAGCGCAGGAACGGGTTAGGGTTGCAAAGCTTTTCTGTGGCAGATACAGAAATGTAACTGTTCTAATTCCTGTCCAGGAATGAGCCTGTGGGCGTTGGGCAAAGGAATGACATGAGCTTTCTTCGTGGACGTTAAAAGAAGCCAAAGGTAACAGTCAGCGCACAGTGCCACAGCGTCTTACTTGATTGAAATACATCACAGAGCATATTAATGCCCGGCATCGTGGTGTTATCTGCAGCACATTCAGTGCCAGCGAAGTGTCAGTGCTTTTTACCCTCTATTTTAGCTGAAAATGAAAAGGTATCACCTTGCAAACTGCGATAATTTAGCTAGGGACCTTCACGTAAATTGTTGTTTTGGTTGAACAGACTGTTGGTGTTTGTTTGCTTTCTGAGAAGAGAGAGAGAAGTTTTTACTGGGTTTTTTTTTTCCCCACAAAGATAATTTTATTGTGAGAAATCTATCTTGTACGTGGTGTGCTGGGCTGCTTTACCTTCTCTCAGCAGACAGCACATATAAAGCTATCACGGGGACCTGGGGAGTATTTCAAATTACAAAAAAAAACCCTGAGGAAACTATATTTCTGCACTAGATTGTACAACCCCGTGGCTGGATATTTATCATGTTACTGGATGTCGTTGAATTTCCCAAGTAATACGTGTAAGGCAGGATCCTACAGCTTGCTGGTCTGATTGTATTAGCCGTGGTAACTGGCTGTAAACATTTGTCAGTAAAACCTTAATCTGAAACTTCCCAACTCTTCACGTGTTCAAAGAGCAGCGATTTCTGTTCTGTGCCTTTGCTGCTTGCTCCTGTGGCAAAGTACACTGGTAACTATGGGAACAAAAACTTAAGAACAGACACCCACGTGTGTTGACGTTGAATTATAGAAGGTCTTGAAGTGATGCCATGGATTGTGAGATGCGGAACTGTCTGGCATGAGGTTTGATGGCTTTCCTTGAGAGTTCAGTGTTCTACTTTCATAAGTTATTTAGAATGGCCTTGGCATTGTGGATGTTACATTCTCCACTTTGTCTTAATTGCAGTTGTTGTGCTGCATTTCCTGGTTGCCTTATTTTGTCCCCAGAGGTGGTAACACTCCTCCCCTGGGCTGGACAAGAAGATCTGTTATTTCTGTCAGGAAATAGGGCTCAGAATGCGATAATATGTGGCAGCAGTACCTCTGGAGACTCAGGATGAAGGAGGAACGTGCAAGTGAATATATAGTTAACGGTAACATGACCTTATAGAGTGTAGCACTGTCACCAGGCAAAGCCTTGGCTGTTGGCTGCAGCTTAGGTAGCCCAGGCTGATGCTCTTCTGGTTCCTGTGCTGTGACGAAAACGAACGCTATCCCAACTCACACCAGCACACCTCCTTTCCCTGCTGGCTAGCCAGGACGGTGGCCAGAGCTGAAGCGATGTGGCTGTGTAGTAGAGATTGCGACAGACTGGTAACCCGTGTGGACTGGGGAGCTGGAGATGTCGGGGAGTCCCAACCATGGGACAAAGTTGCATCCAGACGATGCGAAGGACACTGTAAAGGTTGCTGTATTTTACATATGAGAGAGTAGTCGTGCATCAGACAGTGCTGTGCTTCGCAGCCTTAGCTGAGCAGAAGCAAGGTCAGATCTTTGTCACATCGTGGCTGAGCTGTTCTGACTGGAAGTATTAGCTGGTCAATAGCGTTACACTGGGCTGCCTCTGCCTACTTGGGAAAGTAGGAACTGAGAGAATGCTTGTCCCCTTTTAGTCCCTTCTAGGGCTTAAACCTTGGTGATGTGATAGTGCCACACCACAAGTCACTCTTCTGCTTGGGTTGTAGAAACAGAAAGCTAAGGGTGGGAATGAAGGAATTAGGGCATGCGATGGGACTGCCGGTGGTGTGGATTTGTTCCGTGCTAGCATTGTGCTCTTCAGATCAGAGTGCCACTGACCTTTCCTGTCACATCCGCACTTCAGAGGCCAGGAAAGCCAGGTAAAGGTTTGTCATTGGTTCCAAGAGTCAGTGGATTGGCTTTTCATACAGAAATCTCCTGTGTTTTAGGCTGAATGTGACTTGGAGCAAGAGCATCTTTATTTCTAAAATGCTTTAGTCTCTCTGAGAGCACAATCTGTGTTTCCCTTATTTAAAAAATCTGCATGTATTGAGAATGTGTTCAGTGTTTCTCTGATGCTTGTTCTGTGACTCTATTTAACTGCATAGCAAAAACCTCCCAGAGAAATAAAACATTTTAAATACGGAATTGGAATGCTACAGTAACTAAATACTGATACAGCTTCCCTCATGGGCACAGGCTGGTGCTGTGTCCTTCATAAATGTGTTCCACCTGTCAGGTTAGTTTATTTAAATAAGATGTGCAAGTCTAAATTGGATGGGAACCACTGAAGGAATACTGGATTCTGTGAGGATTTGCTGTCTGCACTCAGAACATACACAGCTGCTGCGTATCTTAGGCCTTTAAAATACTCTGCATTAGTTCTTGCTTTTGGTGAGGACTGGAGTCTCTTAACAGCAATCAATTTACTAGCACATGAAGTCTATATTGCAGTGCAGCAGCAAGGGTCCTCGGTATTTGTCCTGATAAGCATATATTAAAAATGCGGTGGATGCGATAGGAATAACCCAGAGGTAACGTGGTGCAAATGCACGATGGCCCAGGAGGCTCCTGGCCTAAGTGCTCCCGAACAGGGTTGCTCAGGAGATGTTTGTCTCCGGGGACACGGCTGGTGTTGAAAACGAGTAAGCAAATAGGATGGTGGTTTGCTGAAAACAGACTTGAGCCAAATTCTGAAAGTATCTCTTAGCTGAACAACGGGATTCATGGCTCAGTGAAAATTGTAGGGGGGTTGTGTCAGAACTTGCAAAAATCTCGATCTGTCTGGAATGCTGACTTACCCCTAAGATGCAAAGATGGTACGGAATGAAGACAGCAGGACAATCTAGCTGGAACAGCTGGAAACTATGAATGAGACTCAGCATTTCTAGTTTAGGAAGACTGAATGGGGTGGGAGAAAGGTAATTGTAAGCACCGCACAGCACTCACCTACTTAAGTCAGGATTGAAATGAGGGGTTACAAGGCAACAGAGGAATGTCAGCACCAAGGGATTGACTTCCCTACTCCGGCTGGGGTGGGGAGAGGACCAGGAGCAGCAGTGCCTGCTCAGGCTGTGTGGGGTGCGTGCCTGCGGCGTGCTAGAGCAGATGTGCCACGCGTGTTGGGCAAGACACTGCTGTCCTCCTCAGCCTGCCCCCTTCCTTCAGCGTCCTAAAGGAGAGAATCATTTTTTTCCATTCATTTACCAACCCTGGTTGATTTCAAGTTCCAAAAGGCACAAGTGGGCTTATCCTGTGTAATTCAGTGGCATGAAGGACAGGCAGGAGCTATTCCTGGCTGGAACTTTTAGGCAGCACCGTCATACAAAGATGCTGAAATTCCTCTCTGGTATTTCAGCAGATCTCAAGGGTCTGCATCTGCCTGCTGCTGCCTTGTATTTGGAGACAGCGTACAGTCACGTGTGCTGTTTGCTGCCCCTTTTCCATGAAATCTGCATTAATATTTCCGTGCAAGTTAAAAGGGAGGGAAATAGAGGGACTTTGCCAAGGAAAGAAATCAGACAGAAATGCCAAGAGAGCAGCTTGCCGGTTTTTTCAGAACTGTAGTGCTTCGGCGAGTGCGGGAGGAGACCCCAACGCGGCGTCGGGTGCTGTGCGGACATGGCGGAGGCAGTAAATAAAAAGGGGTTTTTTCCTTCTTGGATGAAGCAGCACCCCATTGGTGTTTGTTGTCTACCAAATGAACTACATCCCCAGGGATTTAAAAGTGAGTTTTCTGTTGTACTTAGTTCCCAACATCCACAAGTTTTTCCTTCAGTTCTTTTTCAGAGCAGTGAGGTAAAACACATCCGTATATCCTGAGAGTGGGGAAGCAAAGAGTTAATGAAGGAATATCCCAGGTGGCTGAACACTTGAGTTGCAGTGAGAGGCTGGTAACATGCACTGAGCTCCTGTGCTGGTTTCTACCTGTCAGCTGCTCCTGAGACACTACTAGGCAGGGAATTAAAAATGAGCTTGCTCAGACCAGAAGCAGCAAGCATCTTAGGAACCTCCTGATGTTTCCTTAAGGACCAAGGTGCAGGGTTATTTTTCTTGTTATTTAAAGGAGTCTTTTGAAGTATCAGGGATGTACATATGGTCTTTGCTGCTTCCTCTGGTGCTTTGTTCACTTGATTCTCTCACTGGAATATGGATGATGCAAGCACGATTAAATGCCTCAGCCCCGATAAAGGTAAGTGGGAAATTAACCACTTTTTTGAGGGAAGTTAGTGTCACTATAGAGAAAAGAATAGCTTACAGAGCTTTCTTGGACACTTGTTTTCTGTTATTCAAACTTAAATGCTTACAGCAAATGTGTAGCAGTTTCTGAAGGCGACCTTTGCTGTACCATACCTTTGCTGCACCATACCTTTGCCTCCCATTACCACCAAACCTTAAATAATAGATGCATGTCTAATGGCTGCTGCTTCCCGCATGAAGAGCGCAGAGGAGTGCGCCAGGTGTGTTCGTGTCCCTTTTCTGCTCGCTGAAGTAGCTGGCACCGTGAAGAAAGGCTTTCTATTTTTAACCGCAGACCTTCTGCTACCCACGGTAGAAGAGAGAAAAGAAACTCCAGCACTGTTGTGAGTCAGCTGTATTGTTTTAGGGTTTTTAAATATGTGATTTGCTTCTAATTAGAGTTCCTTCACAGAAGAGTGGGTAGAATCCGTTCGGGTCGAACTTGTCCCTGGCGGAGTTTTACCAGGGATGAATCCAGCCTGCTCTGTCAGCTGCCTCAGGCTGTTAAAACTACCGTGCAGTTGTCTGCAGTTTGAACTTGGAGGTGATGGCTTCTTAAGCAATTACGTTAGTTCTCAAAAGCCCAGTTTTCATTTTCTAAAAGCTTTATACTTCTGTTGATTTATTTGGTAAAAGCTCAGAGAGAGAAACCCTTACCTGTGGTGTATTTTAATTGAATCAAATGCTTGTCTGAATGCATTTTGTATTTTATGGCTGTGAGGCATGTGGTTTTACACGAGTTACGCAACAAGTAAAGAAGCCCGACTTCGCTGTGTTCAGAAAAGCATCTCGGTGTGCCCTGGATATTCTCTGTGGGAAAATGCTTGGATCTGACTTGAGCTACATCTAACACTAACTGCATGTTTAGGTGTCGGAACCAAACCTGGTATCCGTTAACTCTGGTTCTGACTCCTCCGTGTCTTCATTATTAGCGTACCAAAAGTAAGCTAAAGCAATGCTGTTCATTCAGACAGTGAGAGCAGGTAGTGCAGAGAGGTGTGGCTGTGCCAGTAGCGGAAGGGTGTGAACGTGAAAATTAAAGCCCATGGACTTGGAAGAGTCTCATCATAGAGCAGAACTGTAATTTAAAAAAGAGGATGTCCGCAGAACATCACGGAGAAAAATCTTCTCTTGGGAACAGAAATAGCCATTGTTTTGACTGTATTTTATGGCCACTTTAGTAATTATATTCTTTATTAATAAAAATAATAGCAAATCCAAGAGTATTCCCAGTGTGACAGTCATGGTCTAGTGGGTACGGTAGTGTTGGCTTGATGGTTGGTCTTTTCCAACCTTAGTGATTCTGTGATTTAGTGATTTTGAGAACTAGGCAAATGATTCAGGTAAATAATGGGTGTCTCAGTGTGCAGCAGAACAGGACAACATGAACCAATATTTTCCTTTGCAATTTGTTAAGAATAAAGCGGAGATGATGAGATGCTTTTAGCCATTGTCAATATTCGTTTAAATAGCAAAACCCCCCTTGAAGCAGCCTATTTTAGAACTTGGCATAAGGGTTTATTTACCTGTGCCATATTGTTGGCATAGAGTCTAGAGATTTGGAAGCATGCAAGCTTTAATTTAACAAGGTGCTAAATAGAGAGAATGGTGAGAAACTGTTTCCTGTGTACAAGAATTTTTCTTTTTTCAAGGGAAGATGGTGATATTCTTAAATCTTCATCAGCTGTAAGTCCCCAGGTTCTGGACTGAGTTGACTGAAATGTTACAGTGTGATTGAAACCTTTTCGTTTAACATACTTCTATGGATTGCAGTTTCCACCAGAAGTGTTTCAGGACTGCAAACCAAAATATTTTGATGTTGAAAACATCATGATGGGGCAGCCTGAGTATTCCTCATTTAGTTACTGTTCTCTCAAGCCTGATGTATTGTGGATTCATTTGTACTTTAAGCAGACAAGGTCCTTGAGGAAGGTATGATGGAGCAGGAGTTGTGTCACGCTGAATCCTTTGGACTTCCCACTGCAAGGCTCAGGTTCCAGCTTGTGAAAACAGGTATGAGAGAGGGGCTCTCGCTTGAGGAGCTACCGGGAGAATCATCCATGTGGCAGTTACTCAGGTTCATTCCTTGTTTGCGGTTACAAAATGCAGTCTGAGACCTGAGGGTGTTCGCCAGCTCAGTGTTTCTCCAGACGGTGTCGTTCTAAGCTAGCTAGTGGGAGCACCTCCAAAACAAGTGGGGAGAGGCCCCATGAGCTGAAGCTACAGGTGAGGTGGTTGAATGACGTTTCTTTTAAAGGGTGGCCACCTTCTTGCTGTCTTGCTGGAATGTGAATCTCCTCTCACTTGGGTATAAAACAGTGGTGGTGCAGCTGAAGCCAGTAATTCCATAGTGTATGAATTCCTCTAGAAGTCTTCATATGATATCCTGTTGTAGCCATATGCAGCTCTTTGTCTGCTTCACCGAGGTCAGGAAAGCATTTTTCTCAAAAAAGTCATATAGATGAAGGCTTTGTCATCTTTATGTCATTATTGGAACAGTATTAGGGTAGTTGTTTTCTGCCTTCGCTGCTGACAGCCCAAAGTTAAACCGTTTGGGTTCAGACTGATGGTCCTTGTGCTCTGCGCAGAGGTTGGAAAACGGGGGTTCTAGTGGATGGTTCTTTCACCCTGTTCCTTAAGCCACTTAGGAACTGGCTTGAGCATAACTTACCTGCTTACTCTGTATGGTTGAACCCGTCTCTGTACTCTCGATATTTACGATAGGGCTTTCAAATGATATTGAGGAGAAAAGTCCATTTATGAAGGTTTTGCTGTTGGTTTCACATTAATATACTGTAGACTCACTTCAAAATTAGCTGAAGTGTTGGAGGGTGACAATACAGCATCATCGTGGAAAGGTCGCAGTGAATTTATTTTCTGGTAGGGCTCCAGTTTGTGAGAGAGAGGAACAGCTTTTCTTTCCTGGTTTATCAGGAGGCTTAGATTACTTATGGTTACGTCTGGAGAATAAAAATGTGCCCAGAACTCAGCTGAAGAAGCGACCATATCCAGCTGCCTTTGCTCTACGTGCGTGAGTGCACTGGAGTGAGAGGACAGCGAGCATCCTGCATCTATTATGCAAAAGAAGGATCGGGGCCGGGGCAGGGAGGGGGGGAAGCAGCTTATTTTTGTCTTCAGAAAACACTTCAGGCCTGATTTCTTAGTGACTTGCACCTTGTGCAGTCAGCTGTGCTTGTAAAAAGGAATTGAAAAATGTTTGTGAAGCTCAGTTCTCACCTCGCCTCAGTGGAAGTACTAACCAAAGCCACTTTTCACAGGCAGAAATGCTGACGTAAAGGGCCTCCGTGCTCTGGAGCAGAGATCTGAAATTTGCTGGGGTGCACCTTCTGCTTTCCTTACGCAATTCTGCCTGTTTGTTACCAAAAACAGTAGGGTATTAGGTAACTTCATGTGCGTCTAATGCTATTGCACACTGGGAAGAAGAGAGCGTGGCTTATTACTGAAAGTAGAGTGACTGGATGTATTTCTCATTTAGTGAAGCCCCGAGGCAGTGTGCAAGGAATCATTCTCAGGCTTTTCTCCCTTTATGTGCCTCTGGAATAGAGATTACTTACACTTCTTTCCTTTATTCAAGCACTTTATTAATGTATTTATTGCTCTAATGAAGGCCAGTGCTGTTCTTAAA
Source organism: Rhynochetos jubatus (assembly GCA_027574665.1). Taxonomy (NCBI): domain Eukaryota; kingdom Metazoa; phylum Chordata; class Aves; order Eurypygiformes; family Rhynochetidae; genus Rhynochetos; species Rhynochetos jubatus. Next base: position 4,352,994 of record CM050669.1, read on the forward strand.
AAATGCATATGTGGAACTAAGTGAAAATCAAAATGTGAACTTTCACTAATTCGTTATACTGGAGGGAATTGGGCTACCATGAATCCTCTTTTCTGTCAGAAATGTTTGTTCTGATCCAAAGAACGAGCTCTGGCTGTTTTCCTGCTGCGTTCGGACACTGTGGGAAGAGCAGCCGTTCTGAACAGTCTATTCGATTTGTAGTTTTAATGCATTTTTCCTCGTGGCGCCTTCTTTGACGTGAGTAAATTGGATCCTATTTATAATACCGAGTAAAAGCTAGGAAGTCCAGTAGAGATCAGATACAATGAAATGCTGCTCTTTCAGAATCATCACCCTTTTAGAGTGGAATGATTTTTGTTTTTAAGATGATTGAAACTCTACAGTCTGTCATTCAGCATCCCATTAGTTGAACTGAGGAAGGAGCCTGCAAAAGATGATGCCTCTAAAAATAGCTTCTCTGGTTCTTAGCATGAGGTACTGTCCTCAGCTGGGTTTCTCAGCCCAATCTATCAAGCAAATATCTTTTCAGGTTTTGTTCCGTAGCAATACTAGAAATTTTAAGCAGGTAAATAAATTAAATTTTTATTTCTGATCAGCTGAAAAACCCAAGAACTTTCAGTATAAATAATTTAATTGGAAAATTCTCTACAGGGTTTCATGAATGTGGGGTTAAATTTTTCTCTTCATTAACATCTACCTATATGTGGGAGAAACAGGTGCCGGTGGAAACGAGCACTGCACAACAAATCAATTTCAAAGGGATATTTTCTTTATCCTCTTGTCATTGACCACAAGGATCTCTCCCTGCTGAATGAGTGTATTTATGTTACGGGAATTTGCTGATTTCACAAGAGCTGATTAGGAGACAAACCCATAAAATATTCCATGTATAACTGCCTTTTTCTTGCTGTAGTTAATTTTTTTTAATCAAACTAATTAGGGGCCTTCATCTTATCACGGGAAAAGATGAATATGTTGCTTCCGAGATGAAGAACATTACACTTCCTTAAAGGTACCCTTGGCTGTTGTGAATCCTTGTCTCATTTTCAGAGCGTGAGTCAGGATTTCTCAGTTGAGAAATTGTGCTGTCCTTAGTATGAGCAAAAAAAGCAGGTTTTATTCTCAGTAAGATGTACGAGAGTAAAGCAAGTTCTCGTTACGGCATGACGACGGAAGATGAGGTGCTGCGCAAGCGCAGGTTGGGAACCTAAAGTGTAATGTGGGTTTTGTTTTCAGCTGATGTACTTCAGTTAATTTTTGTATCTGCAGTTGTGACATCCTGCAAGTTCTTCTCAGGTCAAACTTCACGGTGAAAAACATGGAACATACATCAATATTGATCCTTTATTTTGACACTCATAGAAACCTTGGCAAAAGAGCAATTTTCACTAACCTCACAGCACCAAACCCCCCTGCAAGTCGACGGTGGGAAATGGTAAGGCAGGGGAGGAGCAGGGTTTCCAAGGTGGAGGTTGTAAGCACCAGTGGTGTCATCGTTCTTCTCTGCATTGTATCAGGTCTTGGTGTGCCCTTGTGCTGTCTGGTTTGACACAGTGGTGATCTAAGCACCGAGGGAGAAGAGGTGATGCGTTTGATGCTGATTTTTATATACAGCAGCTGGCAGTTGATGTTTCCTTCAAATACGCCCCCGTGGTTCTTTCTGTCTGTGTTCTGAAAGGATTTTAATTTTGAAGTAATTGCTACTTTGGGGGCTGAACATCAGCTTGTCCTAGGGTCGGGTTATGACGTCTGTTGATTTGCTGAATGATCATGGGTTTATTTTCAGTTCTAATCAGTAATCTTCTAGCAGAATTATTTTATTTTTCTTGTTGTCACTGTTAATTTTATGATGAATTGAAAAAAAAGCAGAAAAAAGGAACCAGAATTTGCTCTTAAGGTCCTGATACTTGGCTTATAATTAACCTGATTTACGTAGGTATGATCCACCTTCTCAGATATTCTTTCTGTTCCACCATTCGCAAGGGTTCTTTAAACGTCTCTGGCGAGGAGCTGATACAATCGCAGAGATTGCACTTGGAATGTAGGTCACCCAAGAAAATCAATACACGGGCAGTCTCTATTTCTCCAGCCTCATATCTACAGATTTTGCCTTGTTACTAAAGATGCACACTTTCTTTTGCTCTTCTGACCTCAGTTACTTGGTTTACAGATGCCTCATCTTCAGTGTGATTTTAAAAAAAGAGAAACATTGCAAAGAAGATCTCATGATAATGCTAAGTGGGCAGCTGGAAAAACGGCTACCGTCATGCAGATCCTTGTCTTTCCGTAGACACACCATGTGTATGGTGACTGAATTTAGTTCAGGTAGAAGGGAAAGCTTTCCCTTTTTAGGGAATCACAGGGAGGGGGTAATCAGGATTGGTCTCTGCACGTCTAAAGGCGTTACGTGGCAGAGTGACTAAATGTTAGGGCATGGCGCGGCCTCGTGCAGAATGAACGTGGACCAGCCCAGCGCTGAACAAAGCCCAGACACACTGTTAAATGTGGATGTCTGTAAAAGGTTTTCCAGAGAGCCCATTTTCCCAGTTCAGCCAGCGAGCTGACTCTTTCCTCAGCCCTGCTTATCTTCTGGTTCTGAGCCCTGGGGGGAAATTAATCTGTCAGGCCGCTTTGTTGGAAGCTGCGGTGGATATTGGAGACGACAGCCAAAGACAGAAACACCTTTCCCGTCAGAGCCCAGAAGCAATTACTTTACTTCCTTATGTTTACCCGAACTACGCTGAATCCAAGACTAAAACCCAAAGCAATAAGCTGTATCGGCTTGCAGGCGCTGAGCTTGGTGTGGGCCTGCACTCACCGTGCAGCTCCACCTCTCGCCGTTCGTAATCTTTCCCCTCCGGGAATTAGCCACCGTTACGGTCTTCTGTCGAGCTTACCAGCAGGCCTGCTGTTGGTTTCTAGGGTTTACAGATGCTAGGTTTTGTAGGGTGATGCATTTGTGAAGGGAAGACAAGAAGTTGATGAGTGGCTGCTTTCTCGATAATTCCGTCGTAGATATTAAACGCGCCAACTTCACTGGGGCGGAGCTCGAGGCAGCGAGCTCCGTGAAAGTGCATTTGCCGTATTTTAGCCTATGGAAGACGCAACTCCCTTGTAACGTCCCCCCGCACAGTCTGTGTAGCCGAGCGCTGGGGTTGCAGGCACTATTGGAAATTTCAGTGCCCTCGATCATTTTAAAGTCATGTTTCTGTCTTCCCTCTTTTACAGGCAGAATGTATTAAAAAGCACCCCAAGCATGGAAGCAAAGTTTGTGAGTTCACATCAGCTTGTGGCAGTGCGTTTCAGTAGCAGGTGTCTTTCCTGAGTATCTTTCAATCTCACTTGTTTTCCTGTACCAGTTGTGCCCTGGGTTCTTGAATTCTTCGAGGTGCTTTCATAGAAGGCGGCCAGTAATACTGATGGAGTCCTTCCCTCCCAACCTGCCTTAATCTCCCTTTTATGACCCATGTCACTGAACAGATGGCAAAGTGCTGAAAGATCTTTAAATGTAAAGAGTTTAAGGTCTTACTTCAATTAAGTGTGTAGGGACATTTTCTTCTACAAGTCAGAGGTTGGAAACAAGGTGACCTTAGAGCAGCATCTGTAGTCTTAAACTGTTTTATGCTGAGACTTCTCTACAGCCAACAAAATTTCATTATTGCAGCTTTGCAAGGAAAAAAGTTGAAATAGCTTTGAAATCCTTTTTACTAAAGATACCTTGGAAATGGAGTTTCCTTTGCCAAAACCCACATCAGAATTCTTAGTAGAGTTCATTAGTGGGCTGTTACGTTGTAATCACTGAAGGCAAAAGGTATAGAAATCTCTCAAGGATGGTGCATTTTTAAGTGGAAAGAGTTAATATTTCTACAGTTTCATTGATAAAACATGAGACAAAACCCATAATATGTTTATCAAAGAAAGAGTCTTCCTTAACACAAAACCTACTCAAAGACTCAAAACACAAAGCATTTTCTCACTTAATTAAAAATTCTTTTCAGATGAGCTCAAGAGAACTGAAAGTCATGGAAGGAGGCAGACGAACTGTTGTCATCGCGCTAGTGCTGATGCTGCTGACGGCTCCCAGTTCCGCTAGCATTCCTTCATGAGAATAAAGCAATTCAAGGGATTTCAGGAGCAGTTCATATTAATAATGCGACTTTCTAAACAGGGTTGGAAAAGCCTGGAAATATATTGTGGTTGCTTAGCTCAAGCAGCTGTCCCAGGGCTTACCCGCTGGGAATAGCGGAAGGATGCACCGGGATGGGTAACAGTACAGCCATTGCTGCTTCTCCCAGTGGAATTAGTGGCCTTGTGAATGGATGCGTACTGAAGTCATGCATTTCCAGTTAAACTGAATACCTGGAGTATATTCTGAGCCAGTGCAGAAATATTAAGCTTTTGAGCACGGTGGGCGAGAAACAGAATCTAGTGAATGACCTGACTTCACTTGCCACGGGCAAGACGTGTGGCTTTAATCTTGAATGTGGATTACTGTGCTTAGGGTTGCTGTCCAGATGGTCTAGCAGTCTGCAGGCGGCTGTAGCTCTGCCTCTGGCCATGCCAAAGGTCAGTAGAGTGGGGTTATGTTAGAATTAAGGAAAGGGCAGCTTAGATACGGTTGGGATAATGTTGTGGTCCAGCCGGTGCTCTGGTCTTCCTGAGCCTGCAAATGGGCGATGGAACGAGTGCAAGAAATTTGGTTAGAACTCTCCATGTGTCTGAATTTTTGCCTTCCTTGGACGTTACCAAAACCATCTGAAAGCGATTGGTTTAGTATCATATACTTTAATTCTTAATGTAGCTAATGCAGAAATTCTTAGTTGTCGCACAAAAATAGAAAGTATAACAGAGGTTGTCTACGGCCCCTCGGCACATACTCCCCATCTCCCTCTTCTTGGGAAGGGATCGTACCAGAACCAGGCAGCTGCTGCGTACACAGAGCGCGCCATGGAAACCCAAAAGCAAATGCCTCCAGCAAAAGAGAAACCGGGACTGAGTTGACTGGTCTTTCTGTCCAGATCATGCTGCTTTAGACCTTTAGGAAACACCATTTCTGGGCGGGGAGGGAAGAAACGTTAGTCACACATTTGGAAGTGGTGAGTGAGCATCATGGACGTGATGAACTTGGGTTCCTGCTGTTCGTGCTCACGTCTGTTGGGGTTTGGGCCTTCACCGTAATTTAGATGTATTTCTAAACTGTATTTCAAAATGTGCGTTTCAATGAGATTTCTTTGCTTTTGTTATTTCCCTTAGAAACATCTCGGCATTTAGTCAGCAGAAGACAGTAACAGGCCTACTGACTGACATGAAAGTCTTAGGCTGGGGTGTCTCAGGTGTTCTGCAGTTTTTCCAGGGTGTTTTGACTGCTGTTTACAGCTGAAGGTGCAATGGGGAGGATAAAAGTGAGTGAGTGTTCAGATAAATATCAGCATGCCAGATGACATTAAAAACATTTGTTTCCTCCTTTTATTTATGACGTGTTGTGGGTTGGCAATGATTTTCTTTTTATTCTGCAGCCATGAGCAACCAGAATTCCCTGGATGGGAAGTGGGAAACGGCCATACTTGTATTAGTGTTCATGCGTGTGTCACTAATTGCTGCCCATGTGTTTCGAAGTATTTTAAGTCAGCCTCCTGTGATGAGGTTAGTTTGTTAATCTGGTGAAGTGGGTCTGTAGTGTGTTCATGCAAGGATAGATGGAGTGCATAGCAGTGAAGTTACAAATCTAATCCTTGTGGCTTTACAGGTCAGTCACAGTATCAGGTCTGTAATATTTACTGTCTCTCGCAATCAATATATTGACCTTTCAAAGGCGGTTTCTAAAGCACCTCAAGTGTTTTCTGTCACATCTTCACCGTGAGCCAGCTGAAGCACAGAAATGGTCTCTGCATGCTGTACCTGGCACGCTCAAGTTTCTTGCTGCGCTGAGACTAATCACTCCGTGTGTTGCTTCTCTGCGTTGTCTTCTGCTGGAATCCTGACGTACCAAGGGCAAAAGGGAGCTCAGAGTCTGGCCTATCTATCGAAATTTCCCACGTTAAAATCTTCTGGTTTGGCTTTTCTACTTTAAGGGCTTCAGCTGTTTCCCTTTGTATTAAATGATTTTTAGCACTTTTTCCTTCCCTCAACGGGAAAGCATCCAACGAAGCACGTTGGAAAGGAATCCGTCCATCCTGACAGGTCGCATTCATGATACACCCCTTTGTCTCAGGCGGCTCCACTACGCTCACTTTTCTCCATCCTCCACACCATCCGATGCTGTGCTCCTGTCTGCTGCAAGATGCTCTTTCAGTGTAGGATGGAGTGGCTTTTCTGCCATTCTTGAAGCGAATATCTTCTCTTGCAAGACTTCTGATGTTCTAGCACTGTTCGTCAGGTGTTCTGAGCTCCACTTTTAGCAGAGCCACAGGCCAGCCTACAGACTCAAACATCGTTGGCTTTCAAATCGTTTCGTGGCATGAAAAGGCTTGGCTGTGCGCAGAGAGTAATAATTTTCTAAAGTGCCGTGGAAAGAGTCTTTAATCTGCATGTTGTGTCAGGTGAGCAAGATCTTTCTGAGGATGTCAAGTGAGGCAAGAATAGAAACCCATTTCAATAGGCTTATACCCTAAGTACTAAGCTCCCTGTGCTTAAGAGTTGGGAGAGGGATTCTGTCACATTTAACCCTTTGTTATTTCCTGTTGCTTTCCCACACAGTTACCTGGTGTCTGCACAACCAGTTAATAGGGAGCTGTTGGAAAGATTGTCTATGTGATCATCCTCTTAGGAGCCTGAAGGATGGGGCGATAGTGCCAATTAAAAGGATTCAAATAACCTATGGGTGGGCTTTGGATTACAAATCTAACTTTAACTTGGACATGCAAATAGTTCTTCTTTTCTGGTGCTATAAATCCCTGGCATTTCTCTGTACTCAAATGAAAACAAATCCACGTTCAAAGTCCTGCTTGAGCAGAATTCTAATTCTGAACTGGGAAACTCATATCTTGGGCAGTGCTGCCGCAGGAGTTACGTTGGCTCTTCTCCCTTCCCTTTGTCCCCGGGTTGATAACACATCAGTCCTTCATGCAGAATCTAGGGGATCCTCGCAGAATTAATTTTTGAGTTTTACCAGCGGTACCTCTTGCTGCCCAGCACGCAGCGTGACAACTGCTCAGACCTTGTTGCATGCACAGCTTGGAAGAGAAGACTGCAAGAAATCCTGACGAATGCAGCAAGAGGAGAAAAAGGAGCTAAACAACCACAGTGCTTTTGGTTTATTGCCAGTTTACCTTAACTCTGTCATCCTGTAGTTGATAGCCTGAAAGTTTAGTTGCATGTCCTCCCTTGTGAGCACAACGGTGTCATTCTCCCCATTTAAGATCTTGTTTCTGTAGCCACAGAGCTATTTACTGACTTATTTGGGAAATTCCAAGAAGCGTGGGGTAGAGCAGGTAATGGAGCTTCCATTTCTCAGGTCTCATTCTGGCCCATGCTAGATTTTGCTTCCCCTGGAAGAAGGAGTAGGATCTTTAGGACAGTACTTCATGGGTTCAGGCCTTCTGCATAGAGTTTTCTGGTGTGTGGCTATACGCTTCTTTGCAGTTCACAGAAGAATTTGCTCCTCCTCTGGTGACAATCATTTTGCAGTCATCTCACTAAATTCCTCTGGCAAGATGCCTTAGGGGGATGGAAGGCTTTTGCTGCAGCGTTGGAGTAAAGAGCAGAAGGTGACGAGAGTGTCCGTGGCGTCATTGCCACTGTTGACCCTTAGGGCAGCCCCAGTCTGCTTTTCACTGGAATTAGTCTGTGGTTAAATTCCAAATCCAGCCTAATAGAAGAACTCTGGGCATGGGTGGTGAAATAAACACCTTCTAATGGAGGGTGAATCGTCTCGAGAATTAACTACACCAAAGCTTTTTCCAGCTGTGGAAGGAGTAGGAAGCACTTAATGAATGTGTTTTTAAATGGGCAATTTGTATTTAGCTCATCAAACTAGAAGCATATTAGGCTCCTTGTAGGGATCGCAGATGGCAACAGCAATTGTCTATTGTACTGAAAACTTAATGTAGATTAAGAGGTTGTGATAACATAAACAGCAGATTTCAGTATTTGGAGTTTAATGGATGCATTTCCAATGGAATGAGGTAGTGACTTAGTGCTTTTTAAACATTAATCCTTACCTGCTTTTACCGCTGCCAGTTTTCAGGCACCCTCACTGTTCCTGGCTGCTGGGCACAGCCTTTGTTGTGTACGGCGTGGCTGCCTGGCTCGTGTCCTGAGGAGCTTCTGCTCTGGGGTGCTGTCAGTTTGCCAAGACATTCCTAAATGGGTGTCGGGGTTTAACTGGCTAAAACCAGCACTGTGGTCGTGAGATGGAAAGATGCTGCAAGCTGAGACGAAGAAGAAGAAGAAAGCACTTTTTTTAACCTTTTTTTTTTTTTTTCCCTACAGCTGTAACGTGTCACTTAAATCCCCTGACTGGATAGGGCAGAACCACGGCTTTAGGATTAGTGCATATGAGGGATTTAGGATTTCAAGCCAACATGTGTTGCTGTGTTCGCATTGTATCTAGTCTTTACTGTCTAGAGAGAAACGTTCTTTCTTTTATCAGGCATGTGGGTTAAAATGCTGAGGAGAACCTTCTGAGAAAAGAAGAAGACTGGTACGATGATATTTTGAAGAGCTCTATGAGAAGAAAATGTGATTGTTCTTTTTTTCCAGACCTGGAAAGAGGCTGAAGAGCTTAAGCACCTGGACAGATTCACAGTGAAAGGCAAGGGTGGCTCAGGAGGGCAGAGAGGGGAACGGATTGTGTTATGAACCGGGCACTTATTTACTGCAATGGATATTGTTGGCTGGTTTTGAAGAGCGAGTAGAGCCCTCAGCAAGAGCGGAACTTGCAAATCTGTTAGTAATCAGATACATAGAAGGGGGGTACCTCTGTGTAGGAATTGCTGTCAGAAGGAGGAAACGACATGGAGAAGCCAAGTGTAAATTGGTGTACTGTCTTGGATGCTTAGCGGCTGCTAGGAGAAGGAATCTCGTCAGGAGGCCTTTCTGTCCAGAAATGGATTCATCCACATGCCATCTTGCCTCATGGCCCTGTCTCTGTCCATCGTGTGTCTTCTTTAAAATGCTGAACTGAAACGCACTCAATCCTCAGAAACAGACACATAGGTATGTCACATAGAATAAAAAGGATTTTGTTGGGATTTTAATGTTCTAAACCTGGACAGGGGAGGCCTAAATTTACTGTGAAACTGTTCTGTAACAACCAGGAAAATACCACTGGATTTTGGAAATTGAGGATCATCTTGGTTTTTTCCTTATATTTTTATGCTGTTACGTTGAAAATGTGTGCTACAGAATATTGATCTCTCCCGAGGCCTGCAGTGCTTGTACTCAGTTCTGAAGCCGCCCTTTGTCTCAGATATGGATGCCTCAAAAAGTCCCTTGCTTCAAAATAAGTTCTCGGTGGCCCGTCTGGCTGAAGAGTTTTTCTGGGTTGGTGGCAGCATCGTAGCTTCTCCGAGATGGAAAATCGGCCACATTGGTAAGATGCAGGCTGAGTACCTGCCCCTTAATGAACAAGATGGTGTAGCCTTGCAAGCTGTCGTGTTTAAATCTTATTTAGGGACAGCTTTATCCAGCAGTAGCGGGGGTAGCAGCAACAAAGGACGAACTGAGACACAGCCCTAGTCCTCTGTTATTTTGCGTGGTTGCTATGCGGTTCTGCTCTCCAAGAACCTCTCAGTTAAAATGTCATTATTGATTCCTTTATATTCTTCTGGAAAAGCAAATGCAAAGTTGTACGTGTTGACATGTGTGCACCTTTTGAAATGTTCCGTTGCAGAGATCGAATCTGCCTCCCTCTCCTGCTGTCTGACAGAATTTGTACACCTCTCGACTCTGATTTTTCGTGCAATATTTGTTGTTTTCAGTCTCTGAAATAAGCATTAGACGTAGCTCTGTTCTCTTCTTCCATAGTCAGTCACTGGGCTCTTGAGAGGTTGTTTTCTGAATACTGTATACGGCGGTATATAATCCCTACTCTTCACTAGCAGTCTGAGAGGGTCCCTTTCTGCTTCTTAGCAGCCTTTCTTGTAAATAGGCAATAAAAAGAGCAACCCCAGTTGGAAATGGCTAGAGAAGCGAGGTGTTTCCTGTTCTGGTAACTGTGGTTGGATAGCCGCCTTCCTGGGCCACACATGGCCACTCAGCAAATCTTCAGCAACCTTGATCAGAACCCCCTGTTGCCTTGGAACCACTTTTTGTCCTTGTCTGTCAGCGTCACTAATCTAAGGCATTTTTAACATGACAATTGGAGGAATAGATAGCTTGGAAACTAACGGGAATTTCGGCAGCAGTCCGGAAAAGCCATCCTGCTCGTCTCCTGCCGTTCCCTGGATCCAGATGGCTGCTGGAGAGCTGACAGACTGACCTTGAATTAAGCACCCTAATTTCCACAGGATTAAGAGCATCTCCTCTCCCTTAACGTCTCGCTTCTTAGGGGTTGTGTGCTTTAGGGATGGGTTCAGCCTTGCATTCTCTGTTGTGTGCAGCAAACACTCGCAACCATTGCTGGCAGAATTAGACCGAACTTTTCTTCTGCAAAGATGCTTGACGATTTTTTTTGCTGATGAAAAGAATAGTGCAGAGTCCTGAAATTCAGTGAGAGTGTATATATATAGATAATATCTGTTACATGCTTTACACTTTTCCATTATTATATTTATCTGTTGATTTTTTAAGATATTTGATGCCTCCTGCCTAACCTGAAACTGATACTCCTGGCTGGAACAGTTGGGAGCCGGACACTTTTATGGTTTACCTGTCGATGAATCAGTCCCAGCTGAAAAGCCGTTTCCAGTGAGACACTTAAACTGTAGCAGTTATTGTCTCTTCGCTGGGTTTGCAGTGCTGACTGTATGACCAGGGTGGGAGTCCTCTGCTTGCCTGTGGGAAAGCTGCTTGGCTCCGGTGAGGTTTTAAGGGAACAGCTTGCCCCTGTGGTGCACATGTGCTGGAGGGGTTTCTCTGGGCTCACAGACAGGTTGTATCTTCTGAACGCCCTGAAGAGAAATCAGCCTCTGAAATCTATTTGCCTTCCTTGTAGTATTTGGAGGAGCGGTTGTTGTAAGCATACACTCAGGATGCGTCTTGCCGACATCTGTTACCAGGGCAGGCCGCGGCGGAGTTGTGCGGTGCTGGACTTCTGGCGGAAGAGCCTGGCCAGGGCCAAAGCTGAGCGACACAACCTGGGGCTGGGCTGAACTGTCGGCAGAGCTGGTCCTGGTACAAAAATACTGAGTGACTCAATCCTTCTGACTTCTTTTCATCCTCACATGCTAAAATACTCCCACTCCTTCACACATTTACATCAAACCCAGAAACTCCTAGAAGACAATAATGCTAATGAACCAGAAATAATTAGTTAACAGACATTAGGACATCTTTAAACATGATATTGGGCTTTTTTTTTTTTTCCTAGTATCAGGACAAATTGCAGGGATTCGTGATTTGTGTAGTTGTGTTATTTATCGTTACTTTAGATTTTTTTATAGTAAAATATTACCATGAAATGTGAAAAATCACTTGGAGTCTTTTCACTGTGTCAGTCCAGTGTCACTCTGTAAGAACAGCAGAAGGGAACGAAGTGTTCCCGTCTCCTGCTCTGCTGTGACACTGCTGTTTGCCTCAGAGCAGAGATCCATCTTCAAACTCGGGGAACTCATTAAATGAAAAGAGAGCTGAACCTCAACTGATTTCTTCAAAAAGATACTATTGAAGTGCAAAATATTATTTAACCAAGAAGAAAACAGCAGCCTTAACTGAAGAGAGGTAGGAGCCGTTTCTTCAAATGACATGATTCGTTGCAAGACTGAGGGGGTTTTGTTTGAAGTACAGAAACCAACCCTTAAAGAAGGTATCTGAACAACGGTGAGGAGAAGCAATTAGACTTGCCTTCCCATCAGTGTGCTGTCCTCATTTACATGCTGTGAAAGACTTAAGGAAAAGAGGTTTCATTTTTTATTTGATACAAGTACCAGTATGATGTTTTCCCTGCAGATCTTTCTGCCAGTCTCTCATTGCTCTAAACTTTCAGCCACGCAGGCAGGTACGGGCGGATGTCTCAGCGCACGGGGAGATGTGGAGGTGCACTGTTTCTCCTCTCCGTCTCAGGCTCCTGGTCTTTGTTGAGCTACCTCAGCTAACTCCTCTGCATCACCCTAAGGGGTTTGCTTCCCGTCACATCGGTGGGATCCACAAAAGCTGCTGCACTTCTCCCAGCACAAGAAGGAAGACATTTCTTGTGCTTTCCTTCTCTTGTCTCACCAAACCCAAAGAGATAGTAACAGCTACTTAAAACAAGCCTTTGGTGTGGTCTGACCATCCAGCTGCCAGGTTCAGTGAGCAGAACCAGACGCTGGTTTGTGTTCGGAAACAATTGCGACTGGGTGTTGATTCGCACCCGAACGGTGCAGTGTTCAGATGAGCTGGAACTGGGAGCAGGACTGCTGCTGGGGAGCTGCATGCTCTGGGCCGGTTTGGGTGAGCAGTCCTGCAGCAGGAATGAAGAGCTGTATTAAAAAAGCTCCCCAAGGATGCTTATTACAATGGTAACAGCCAAGGAGTAGATCCTAACTTCACCTAAAAGCAAAGGAAACGTGTGTCGCGTGAAGTGTTCTTCTGTTTTGGTGCTTTATTGTTCTCTGCTTTGTAACAGCTGCAGTCTTTGATTCTTCTCTCGTTTCTGATGTTCCCATGTCTTCAAATAATACTGTTTACTGCAATAACTTCCAAAGAGGAAGTTGGAAATGTAATTTGACCGTGGTTTGGAGCTTGTGTGATTAGTGCTAATAGAAATCTTTTTATTAGCTATTTTGACCAAAAAATACAAGCTTTAAGGCACAGGAACATCAACAATTTTTCCCATTTCTTTTTACTCTACCTTGCGGCTCTTGAGTGTCCTTGCTTTTGCTGTGAGGTGGACTTGAACCACCCCACAGAACTGTGTGGGGTGGTGATGCTTTTTGGAAAGCATGGACTTAGTGTTTTGGTTTGGGCACTGTTTCATCTGCAATCTGTGTGTACCGGTTGATGAAGGAGGAGCCTGACCTCAGAACTTCCTTGTGTTCCTTCATCGGTCTGTGCTCACTAGAATACCTGCTGGATGGATCAGCTTTCATTCTTCCTCCGGAGTCTGATTTACACTTCTCATCTCTAGGCCTGAAAATACAAATACGTTGGACATGGTAATAGTTTTAATTTTACTTAAACCAGGCAGAAAAGCCACAGGAAAATGAAGTCACAGGCTGCGCTCTGTGATGATGGGAAATAAATGGGAGACCTGGCGTGAAATACGGGAGTCTGCCTTCATTCCTGGGACACGGCCAGTCGCCAACAGTGTGCATTAGTGTTGTCAGGCTCAGTTCTGCCCAACAGCTGAATTTCAAAAGAACGTCTCCTACTCGGGCAGGCGTAGGCACGGCCCCAGCCTGGCTCCGGGGGCTTCCGAGGCAAGAGCCTCGCTCTACCAGCAGTTCCCAGGGCAAGGGGAAGAGCCCTGCTGGGACAGAGCAGAGCTCTGAGGGAGCTGCTTCTGAGGCTTGTTTCTTTGGAGGACACTGCCTGCGCTCTCTGTAATGCTGCCAAATCCCCGGGTGGGGAACGTGTTTTAAGGGCCCAGAGACCAGGTACGATGCAGGTGAAAGGTCTCCTCAGAGAATGTGTTTTTAAGTGATTGGGAAGAAGAAAAATCTGTTAGCTTCTTGCTACAACATCTAGAAGCAAATGTGTAGGATCAGTGACTTAATCCATAGAAGCAACGGGAGGAAAAGCTGATACTCAACTCTCTGGTATTACTGTTTCCAGAATTTGCTATTTCCTTTGGCCTGGATGGCAAGTGGAAGTGTGATGTAAACGCCAGAGGTGCAGTGCCTCTGTGATGGCTCTGCTTGTAATGAAAACGGGCATTCTGGCTGCTGGAGAGAAGTAAAGGTTTGGGCTATAAAGGTTTCTCGTGGTTTGCAGAAGTCCTAGTGTCGGTCTGTCGCTCTGAAAAGGTCATCTTTTTACTCAAGTAGCTTCAAAATCATGTTGCTGATAAATTCAGCTTAGCTTTGCCTCAGGCTCTTTCTCTTGTGAAAGATGAAAACTTTTCTTTACAAACCTGGTTTCCTTTTTGGGGTTTTACTCACAGTGTATGTTATAGGACAGAAAAACATACTGATAGTTTTTATTTCTACTTACATGCCTTACGCCCAGTGCCTTACGCAGAACGTGGATCAGTGCAACTCGTATCTTTCAGCTTCAGTTTCTTCCCGCAAAGGCGATTTTGAAGGGAGTAAAGTCTGACTGATACCGCTTTATTTCTCTCCTCAGTGGAAAGATGTATGAGTTCCATGCAAGCTGGTACCCAAATGATCAAACTCCGTGGCAGTTCCAAAGGGTTGGTCCGCTTCTATTACTTGGATGAGCACAAGTCATGTATTCGCTGGAGACCCTCCCGAAAGAATGAGAAAGCCAAAAGTGAGTGTCAACCACAGGCCCTTTCTTCTGCCTCCTCCTGGGGTCATGCCCTCCTATAACCAAACGAGCGTGAAGGATTTGGTTCATTCACAGGTGATCAAGAAGAATGTTGTACTTGCTTTTAAAGGGCAGTAAATGATTTTATGGTTACAGTTTATGAAGATTAAGTTGCTGTTGTTAGCTATGCAGGTTGCAGCAGTGTAGTAAATGAGTTGCAGGTGAAACCTGTGTGAATCGGGGGCCTTGCAGTGTGAGGGTTGGGGCCCCAGACAGGATAAATGCATCCTGTCTGCCCCAGGGCGTGCACCCAGTCATTAATGACCTACATGCTTTTGTCCTAGTTTCTATCGACTCTATTCAGGAGGTTTGCGAGGGGAAGCAATCAGAGATCTTCCAGCGCTACGCCGATGGCAGTTTTGATCCCAACTGCTGCTTCAGCATCTACTATGGAGACCATATGGAGTCTCTTGACCTGGTGTCTTCCAGTGGAGACGAAGCGCGCACCTGGATCACAGGGCTAAAATACCTGATGGCCGGGATCAGCGATGAAGACAGCCTCTCAAAACGCCAGAGGACCAGAGACCAATATCCTTCTTGTATTAGCTGAGGGTATTTCCCTCTGCCAGAGAGCTCTCAGTAGCATAGGGAGTCTTTTAAATATTTGGTTTGCTAAAAGAAAGCGCTAGGCTCAGAGCTCCAAAGTGTTGCATCCTCCGTTTCCAGAGAGGAGTCCTTGAAGAGGCTTCTTCTAGGTGAGATTTGGAGGTGAATGACTGGAGCAGACTGGTAACCACACAGGTGTATTCTTTGACCAGTTACTCCCTGTGTAAAGCTGTCCGTTCCATTTGGCTGTACAGGACAGTGTGATGCAGTGTTGCAGTTCGCTCCGAAGCTAGTTCTTCCCTGCTGCAGTAGGGGTGAACAGCACGTGTTGTGTGTTGAGCGTAGCCAGTCTAGAAACTGTTACTGAAGTACCGTGAGTAGACTCACGAATTACCGTGAACATTCTTTCATCCCCAGCCTCATATATGGTCTTTCCTGACATAAAAAAAATCGTGTCTACATCATGTTCAGTAATATCCCTTTGATATTGCATGCTGTTCCTTAACTCCTGTTCAATGTGGTTGAAGCAGACGTTTGATGAGGCAGATAAAAACGGCGACGGCAGTCTGAGTATTAGTGAAGTGCTCCAGCTAATGCACAAACTGAACGTCAACCTACCCCGGCAGAAAGTCAAGCAAATGTTTAAGGTAAGAGATTAAAATGTGTTCATTTCTGAAAGAACAAGGATTGAGCTGCTGGAGAATTAACATGAAACTTAATAGGAGAGATAGTAAATGCACGAGCAGCTGGTTTGTTTCCACTCTGCTGAGAGATGCTACACAGTCCATTTGGTAAATTGCAGAGAGCTCCAGATCACGTCACAGATAAATTGTTATTCATAGGAAAAGGCATTACACCAGGTACCTTCTGGTGTTACATAACGCACAGACACGCAGTGCAGAGGTTGCCTTTTTGCTATATGTGTTGATCTGAAGCTCAGTCCCGTTTCCTCCTCCGATTCCATTCTCTCTAACAAACATTACCTAGTAAAGTGTCCAGTACCCTGCGCTAGCGGGTACTAATACAATAGCAGCGTGCAAACCGCCCTCTCTGTCGCGTTCTTTGCCCTGCTCCGAGCTGTTGGTTTGGCACTGTGTTCACGCCCCTTGACACGGTGTATTGAGCAGCTGGACTGTGGGGATGGGTATGCTTTCATCGTCCAGAGGTCTGTCCTGTGGCGGGCCTCAGCAGAGGTTGAACCAGGGGGTTTCAGCGTAGTGAACTGCCGGGGCTTCTGCACTGCATGGGCTCAGGGACGTCTCGGCAGGGTTTTCCAGCAGCTCTGGTATTTTAAAGAATGGTCTCTTGGAGAGGCCGTGATTGTTTTAGAGAAAAAGAAATGCTGGAATTTCAGTAGCACTGAAAGGGATCGAATACCTGTCCAGCAGCGGCTTTCTAGGCAGTCTAAATCTGTCCAGAGCAGCGTGTGTAGCTGAACATGTAAGTTTTGCCTAAATTAAGGTAGAGAAATGCTACAAGCCCACTTTCACAAAACTGAAGCAGGAATAAGTGACTTACCTGGGGCCACAGACAGATCTCTGACAAGGCAGAGGTGACTTTCTTCTCTGCTGGGCCTTGAAGGCTGAGCTGGTTTTCATTCTGAGCACTTACTGAGCTTGTACAACTCCTGGGCAGTTGCAATCAATTTAAGGCTGATTAAAGATTTCTTAAAGCTCACGTCTTCATCTTCCAAAGCTTTTCTTCTTGTTTTGAGTGATTTTTCCTGATTTGATAAAGTACTTGCGGAATGAAACTGCCTGGACACATATTTTTTTCCTGTTGCTGCATGGCTAGAAGATGACTTTGAAACAAGTGGTCCTTTTGGTATTGCCAAAGTGCAAAAATTCCTTGTTTATTTTTAATCTTACTTCTCATGGACTGAAACAGGAACATCAGAAACCTTCAGTCCTATGAAACAGAAGCCTGAAATGCGATCAGTCTCTTTGGAATCGTTTTACTGGTTCATGCTGGGGAACAATTGCTCCCTTTTTCACGTGATCTCTGCGAAGACATAAAAATTAGGCTCTGTTTATCAGTGAGCAGGGCTCCCTGCCGTTCTTTTGGATGTTATATTCCCTAGAGGATTACGCACCTGTACGTGAAACTGATCCATACAGAGAGGGATGGTAAGAAGTGTAAACCCTAAGCTTCAGGGTTTAGATGCAGTTAAGAAGCTGGAATTAAAAGCACTTTCGCTGATGAGAGCCACTAATTATAGAATCGTTCCGTTCCTAAAGAATAATGAAAAATTAAAAATAAACAGCCAACTGAGGCTATGTGATGCACTTTATAAAGCTTGTTCAAATAACTTTTAATATGTTGGCTCTTGTTTGTGAATAAACTGCCATAACGCCGTGTAGCTCAGTGAGTCCTACGGGCAGACCTCATGGACCCATGTCGTCCTGCGTAGGATGGGCAGCTTTGTGTGGGACCAAGGGGAAGTTAAGAATAGTGGCTGCCAGCATGGCTTTCAGTAAGTCATGAGCCTAAACAACAATTGGATGATTATAATTGGATGGGTGATTTTGTAATCAGTTTGGACACTAAGCTGTCAGTCTTGTATTGTAACTTACTCCTGAGGTAGGAAAGGGAGGCAAAATGATCTCTTTCCATGGTTAAAACCAATGGAAGCACAGCATTTTGCCATGGACAGTCCTTATAGACCCACTTTATGGCCTTTTAACTATAGCAGAAGAGTGTGAGAGAATGATTTGGGAAAGGGGTGTAACTTGGAAATCTTTTGACTGGGGAAAAATGGGCCTTGAAACCTTTATCTCTTGCCTGGCTGTATGTATTTATTCCAGTGCCTCTGGGTTGAAAATATTTTTAACTTGCATCCCTTCCTGCTCTTTCTTTCATCCTGCTGACAGCTGATGCTGAAGCCTGCCTGGTTGCATCTCATGTGCAACGTAAATCCCTTTGTGGGTCCGCAATGGTAAAATCTGCTCAAATGGAGCGTGGAAAACAGGATAACCGCAAACCACAGCAACTCGGGGTGTGGGGAGGGAAGGAAAGGCCGTTGGAAGGTTTCCAGTAATCAGCTGATGCTGCGTATCCTAGTGTATGTGTCAGGCTAATATCCTACCCGTCGTTTGGGTTGGGGCTTCTTTAGGAGCAGGAAATCTTGCCAAAACATTTGTGGCTGGGGAAAATTTTAAACCGTTTAGAAGTAGAGTTAAAACACTTGAGCATTTTCTCTGTGTGTTACTGAGTGAAAGAGCAGTGGAAGGTTTATAGCACACAGATGCCCTGGGGAGGAGGGTACTCATTTCTCTTGGGCTGCTCTTACTATGCCAGCCCTCGTTTTGATGATCAGTTCCTGTTGTGTAAAATTTATGAGGACCAGGATGAATTTTGCAGTAGGTTTGTCCATGCTGTTGCATTATAACACCAGAGACGCGTCCAAATAGAAAAAGAAATGTTTAAATGGAATGAAATGCTAGTCACCAGGAACCTGCAAATACCTTCTCCTTTGCCTTCGCTTTGTTTGGGGAAGAAAAATGTTAGTTTGTTCTGCAGATGATAAATTATGCAATTGATGGATTGTCGCCCCTAACTGAAGTCATCTTGGGTTCTGATGATCTTCTCAAGAAAACATGAATGGGTAATTCTCCAGGGCTACACGTCCTGCTCCGTGCGGCAGGGTACGCGGTCTTACTTCATCGCCACAGAAGTAGCCCTTCAGGCAGCGTTCCCCGTGGCACAATACAGACCTCAGAAGTCGTTGCTTGGCTCACGCACTAATGCATACATGAGAGGTGCAAGGGGGGAAAGCTGTACAAGGCGCGCGTGCGACAAGCATCAGCCTGGTAAATCAGTCTGTTCTAGCAGGCCATAGAGTGAGTAGCCATGCCAGGCAGCACCGACCTGTGTTTAATTTCAATCTTGCTTTTTTCTCGTGTATGAGTGTGTTTGGGCAATTGGCTATCTCGTTGCTCTGTAATGCAGGAGGCCGATACGGATGACAACCAGGGCACGCTGGGCTTTGATGAGTTCTGCGCCTTCTATAAGATGATGTCAACGCGACGTGATTTGTACCTGCTAATGCTCACCTACAGCAATCACAAGGACTACCTAGACACAGATGACCTGAGACGCTTCCTGGAGACTGAACAGAAGGTAGGCCCAAGCCAGGAGACTTCCCAACTGTACGCCTTTCTGCTCACTATCGCGGCTGCAGTGCCTTTTCAGAGGAGTGGGAACTTGCTTGTCATGCATGTCAAAAATACAGATGCCTCTCGATGTTCATCTTATAGGCTGGCGTGACTGTTTCTTGAACCTTCTTGCTCTCACTACCTCTGTTTTCTGTAGGCTCTTTTGCTGTGCCCCTAAGTCTCTACAATTTCTTTCTTTTTCATGTGTTCTTAGGGCCGTTCCATCAGTAGCTTTGTTATTCAGATCAAAGTGCACTTACGGTTGTTCATGCACATTCAGCAAAATACCAGCAAACTTTGTGCTGTATTGCAGCAGGTGCTATCCACTGTTTAACCAGGGCTCTGGCCTGCGTCAGCCACCTCAGGGTTTCTGTCCATCAGTCACTTGTGTGCACTTAACTTACAGAAGTCCTTTTTCTGACAGTTCATACACATTTTCGTGCATAAAAGGAAACTGGTTTTGATATATTCTAATTTTCTAATAGTAAAAGGTAACAGTTTCTTATCTCTGTGTGCCTGGTGCAGTATGTACATGCCCACTGGTCTGCTTCCTCCATCTCTGACCTGAATCTTTATGGCATTAGGAATCTTTGTAACCAAGCTACCTGGAAGCCTAACACTTTCCCTCCTGTCCCAACCACCCCTTGATGAGAACAGGTTTGGGTCTTTCTGGTACATGGTAATCTGGGAGGCCACAAAATGGGAAGGCATCTCCGCACCATGGGGACATTCACCCATTGGAACGGGTTGCCTGGGGGGGTTGTGCAGCCCCCATCCTTGGTGGTTTTGAGGACCGCACTAGGTAACACCCTAAGCTAACTGATGTGACCTTGTAGTTAACCCTGCTTTGAGCAGGATTATGGGCTGGATGACTTCCGAGATCACTGAATGACCCTGTGATCTATCACCTAGAGACTTGTGGAAGATTCTGAAGCAAGGGAAAATGATTGCACAGCAAGATGCAGTCAGTGCAGGAACAAATGCACGGACTCTTTGCCTTCTTCCTCTCACGAGGAAGCTGCATGCCTGTAGGTCACAAATCTCCATCAGTTTCAGAAGTTGTCTGAGAAATGAATGAACATAACCCCACCTCTCTGGCAGTTATCTTTTTAGATAAGTGGGATATGTTTCCATTTCACTGGTCAATTGATCCTCCAGATGGTGAGAGGAAGATGAACACTGGCCACAGGACACAAATCAGCTCAGCTAATCACTGACATGGACAGCTCATGCCTGTGGGGCTCCTCTCCCTTGCTTAGTGCTACCCTTTTGCATGAGATACATTCAGGGAAAACAAGTGTTCGTTCTGTGCCTTTGAAGCTGTACCAGAAAAACCTTCTGTTGTTCCAGAGCTTTTTTTGAACCCAGCAAACCTCTAAAGTATGAGCAAATAAAGGGCATGGGGTTTTTTCTTCCCCTTCTTTTGCATTTATTTATTAGGTTTTCATTTACCCCAGAAAAGGCATTGATCTGGCAGCAGATGTGCTGGTGGTTTCATTTCCCCCTGAGCAAAGATTCCGTGTTGGCAAAACAGTCATCAGCCTGGTTGCTTTATCGGCAGTCCTCTCTGGTGACAGGGGCTGTGTTTTCCTGTGTTGTGTACAGTGTCTGATGGAAAAGATTTGTTGGACCACTCAGGACAGGAACATTAAAAAATACCAGGAATAATGGAGCATAAATCAGCAGTAAATAGCAGGAGTATTAAATAGTAGTGTTAAAATTGCATTAGGAGAACGTTGCAAGATAAAGAAGCTACAGCTTGTCATAAATGTCCCGGGTTTTATAAATGCTAACACTTAGAAACATGTATTTCCCTTTGTACTCTTTCCTTCAGATGAGAATGCAAAGCAACCTTGAAGTTAGCAGATTTCCTCAAGGAGCTTTCTGAGAGCATTATGTCCTGATTCTCTTGTTACCCTGCTAGGAACTGATTTTTCTGTCTGCTGCATAAAGATGAGCCGTTTCCTTCTTTTATTTTAAAGTGAAAACCCTTTGATAATGCAAACTAAGCCTTTAATCCTCCCGGCGAAGAATGCATTGGTTTGTGTCAAAGCTGGTTCCGTTTGGATGCTCTGCGTGCCCAATAGCACTAACCAGATCTGACCTACCCAGCAGAACTCTGTATTGGCTGCTGCCGGGCTGCTGCCAATAGCACGGGACCCTTTCACAAAGCACCCTCGTTCTTATCTGACCTGACACTGGTTGACAGGAGGGAGAATCTCCCTGGGAAACTGGGAGTCCTTGCTACCGCTGCGGGTACGTGGCCAGTCGTTAAACTGCACACGGAAAAGAGGTAGGAGAAGCTGTGGTTAACACTTCCATTTTTGCTGCTTTGCAGATGACGAATGTGACTAAAGAACACTGCCTGGAAATCGTCAGCAAGTTTGAACCGTGCCTGGAGAACAAGAAGGAGGGAGCTCTGGGGATTGATGGTGAGCTGCCTGCTGTAGCTTGTGTAGGAAAGAGGCAACTGTTCATGCTTATGAGTTTACATAATATATAGTCGTGGAATTGGATCATGCTGTGTAGAGTATGCTTGTTCCTAGTTTCCTTTTCAATATCTATTATTTGCTGAGGAACCTAAAGGGAAATTGGTCTTCTTTGGAAGGTTTTTAAAGGTACATATGCTGAAGCAGCAGTCATTGAAGGCCAGCTGGAGCTGGATGTGGCTTTATTTGTGCTTTTGGAAAACACTAGAATTTAGTTGCATCATTCCTGCAGGTATTTTTGGAAGTCTTTCAAGTTTTAATAAGAGGAGTGATGTGATCTGGAGTAAACGTGAAGTGGGCTGATGGATGAAAGTTATCCGAAGCATGCTTACATGACCTCTGGTGCTAAAGCTTCACTCTGAATGCAGTGATGTTGTACCATCATGATGGTAGCTGTTATTTTGAGGACTGATTCTAAATCCTTTCCCCTAAATAGTAAATCTTCTGCCAGATCTTGTTGACTCCGAGGACAGAGTACATTGCTCGGGAATTAGATTCTGTGCAGAAGTTCTCGGACCTTTTGAAAATCACTCTTGTGTGTTTCTGGGGGGGTGTTGGCACAGTGAAAAATGGCAAAATGAAAGTTCAGTTCTGTTTGCTGCATGAATAGTTTCTGCTGTGTTGTGTAAGGTGGTTGTTTATTCAAGAAGTGATGGTTACTTAGGAGAGACTCAGGTCTCTTCTACTTTCAGACTGAATTCTCCATTCATTTTAAAGCTCATACTAGTGCCAAGTGAGTGTAGCAGTTAACATGTTCATGTTTTCATTTTCTGGTGCTACAGTCAGCAGCAGTCACATAATTAATGAAGAATCACGTTCATTATCTTGCCTTCCTCATAGCTAGAGAAGTCAGACTAGACTTTTCAAAACAACTGGAGTTTTTCATACCGGAAAGAAAAACTGCCAGAACCCTAGCCTGAAGAATAACATTGCTGTCCCTAAGAATGGATGATGAAGCGGTTGATAGTTTATGAGTTAGGGTCAGAGGCCAGCCCAGCGTGGATGACGTTCTGCTGGGTGTCTGCTACAGACCTCCTGGTCAGGAAGAAGTGGAAGATGAGGGGATTTTGAGACAACTGGGAAAAGCTTCTTGTTAGCAGGCTCTGCTCCTCACGGGAGACTTTCACCACTTCAGTACCGTGGAGGAAGTGCAACAGCACAGACCTACCCTAGAGCTAAACTACTGCAGGAGTTTTCTGGAGTGCATTGATGGTAACATCTGAACAGAGGGGACTGAGGAGCTGACAAGGGGCACGGAGCAGGATCGGATACTGGCAAAGAAGAACGAACTGCTTAAAAATCATAGAATATCTGCATGTGTGTGTACGTGTATGCACACGTGTGCACGTGCGCACACACAGGAGTTACTCTTTGCTTGTCTTTGTGCGTAGTTGAGACTTTAGATCCCTCTTGTCTTCCAGAAAACAAACTGGGTGTTGCCTGGGGAGACTGAAGTCTAACAGCTTGGAAACTGAAGCTGTGTGTTTCTCCCTAAACTGGTACAGCTGAGACAGGAGCATCCCGCTCGCACTTAGAGACACTTCAGCAGCAGTAAAATAACAGCACAGTGTTCTTTGCCCATTCACAGTCATTCTGTGTCTGTGTTGCCTTGCCTCCTCAGCTGTGAGGGCTGGATTCTGCCAGCACCTTGGCCTGGCCTGTGACAACGAGCTCATTCAACATATCCTTGCAAAAAACTCTTACCTGCCTCTGTTGATCAAAATAAACCAGTGTCGGTGTGCTTTTCCTGAGTGTGTAAATGGGGAGGTCCGTGGTGCACACTGCCGACTCTTCCTTCATTCCTGTTTCCTCATCCTAGGGCTGGTAGAGCCAGTTAGTGCGAACTCGTTGCAGCAGTTTCGATACTGTGTTTTAGCAAGTGCTTAAAGCAAACAATAGTGGTGTTTCAGAGGCTGCCCCAGCAGTGGTGTGTGGGACTAATCTTGTAGCGGCTGATTGGTTTGTAGTAAGAAGAAAAGATTAATTTGCCAAGAGTCATTAGCTGTATGCCTGCTGACATACACTTTGCCCTCTCAATTTTTCATGCTGTCTGCCCTGACTTGGTTAGTCTTTTGTTTTCACTCTAGCTTCTTTCTGGTTTGCTGGCCCATCGTGGTATGTGCCTCAGAGACTCAAGTATTAGGTTAGGCTGCGGCTCCTCAGCACTGTGTGCTAGTGTATTGTTCTGGCTGCTCTTTGTATCTATCAGCTCTTCTCCTTTGATAAAACTTCCATCAGCACAAAATGAAAAGCCACCACGAAGGTGACGCTTTATCTTAAATTCTCTTCAAGCTATTCTAGTCTAGTCTATTCTCTGCGTTCTGCAGACCGGTGTTCTGAGGCTGATTTTGAGGACTGGAGTTGTTTTGCCTCGTGTAGCTTTAGTGAAACAAAGCACCAGGCTGCCACAGACAAAGTGCAGAAAGACCTCTCGAAGTCTGGCAGGTTTTATACGGGCACAGTTTTATTTCTGGAATGACGAGTGACATGTCAGGAGGATTAGAAGTCTTGAAGCAGAGGCCTTTTTGAATAAAGGCGTCGTCGCTGTCGGCAGCAAAGCCAGGATGTGAATGGGAGCCTTAGTCTTTCATTGGTGGTGAATGAAAAGCATTTTGGGGAGACTTGAAATGGAAGTTAGAGTTTTTAATGTTAGTCTGCCTTGTGAAAGCGTCTGTGTCCATGTGCACAACCGCATACTGGTGGTCTGAGAGCAGCAGTTCACACGGAGGTCAAACCCATAACTTGCTAAAACCTTGCTTCTGAACAAGTGATGATTGCGATACAGACTTTGTCCAGGTGACGTAGTCTGCACGATCCGCAGACATCCCACTGCTTCGGAAAAGAAATTCTTCCAGTGGCAACACGTAGTGCTACAGATAATCGGTGTTTTGGTGTCAAGCCTGGAGTATCGCCGTGACCTTCAGTCTCCTGAAGTGGTGCAATACTGCAGATCTCTCCCATCCGCATGCGCTGCCATCTCCGAGTTAGAGACTCCTGCTTGTAAAAGCCAATACGTGTTGACATTCTTCCGGTATTTTCAGGAGAAATAGAGGAGGGGAGAGAGTATCCCCCTTGCTCCAAACTGTGTTGGGTCACTGGAAGCCATCTCTAGGCACTGCAATACCAAACATCTTTCAGCTCATTTCACAGAGGAGCAATGCCAGGATATGACTGCAGGTCTCTGGAGGCTTTTGTATGCTATGCAACTTCATGTCCTAGCAGTATTTTGACAAAAATTAAAAGCCTAAACAGTGAGGTTGCATTAAATATACATTTTTTTCAGGAAAGGCAGAGCAGGGAAATGTAGAAACCAGCTAGAAATTACTTGAAAGCAATGACCGCAGTGGGTCGTTGTGGCAGCGGGGATGTAGGGGTGTTTATTTATTTATCTTACTTGTTCAGGAATGTGCTGGTGAATGTAGGGATGCATTTTTAAGCTGGTTTTAAGAAGGCTACAACAACAAAAAGGACAAAACTGTATTATTTATAGTATTGTTTGTTTACAGGTTTCACCAATTACATGCGGAGTCCATCAGGGGACATATTCAACCCAGAGCACTACCAAGTGAATCAGGACATGAGTTACCCTTTGAGTCACTATTTCATTACCTCTTCACATAATACCTACCTCATGGGAGATCAGCTGATGTCCCAGTCTAGAGTGGACATGTATGCCTGGGTGCTGCAGTCTGGCTGTCGTTGCGTAGAAGGTAAAGGTCGAAAAGGAATCATCAGCGGGCTCCGTAGTTTTGTTTCTCCTCTGTAAAGGAAGACGCATGACTTCTGCAGGAAAAGGCCTAGTAAATGGTGTCTTCCCTTCATAAAGAACGACAAAATAATGTTGCCATGTAATGGATAAATGTCTTGAGCATGGCAATAATGCAGACATTCAAAGGGTAATGGTGTTGGTACTGAGGAACAACCAAATTGTGGTATTTTTGTAGAGAGGATGCTGACATTCAGCAGAAGGTATTGGTGTACTTACGTTCTAGCCAAGTGTATGTCAACCAAACTGGCAAATACGGCAGATTTCCCGCTGTATGTAAGAGGCAGGCTGATATTTCTGATAAGGGAAGTGAGGTTCTATGATGGGGAGTACTGACAGTCTCTGGCCAGGAAGCCTCTGTGTGAAATCCCTTCTGTTGCTCATAGTGCCTTTCTGAGGCCTGTTTCATAGTCATCTGTAACAGCCTGACCATCAGAGTGTTGTCACAATTTTTCTGAAGGCCAGTATTATGATTTGCTCAGGTCAGGTTGTGGACATACCAGTGGGTGCTTTAGAGGAGTAAAACATTTCATGGAAACATGATTGTAAACAGTTAAAAGGTCAGGCAAAATCCAAGGAGGGCTGCAGATGCCTAAGTCTTGGCTTTGCTGATGGTGTGAGAAGCTTGGCTAAGACTCTCTGCTTTCCTTTTCAGGTTTAGCAGTAGTATAATGAAAGCAGTGCCATGCTGGGTCATCTCTCTTCCTCTCACAGTACTCCTCAGCACTTGCTGAAGGAGATCTTTTTCGCTTGGGGCTTTCTCAAGCAGTCAGAGTCATCAGTGCACAGTGGCAGGTGAAGGCCATGAAGCTGCTACAGGGCAAGGAGGTTCAGCAAAGTGAGGAGGGGGATACAGATAAGGGTGGGAATGAACCTTTGCCTTGCTTTGCTGAGTACATGGCTGGCAGGTTGCTGGAGGGAATGGCGGGGTGTCATGGTCTTCAGCAGACGGTGGCCCCAGATGTTACTTGTCTGATGGGTGTCGTTGTTTCTGTTCTACAGTTGACTGCTGGGATGGGCCGGACGGTGAACCGATTGTCCACCATGGATACACTCTGACTTCCAAAATTCTCTTCAAAGATGTGATTGAAACTATCAACAAATACGCCTTTATCAAGAATGAGTATGTATACGGTCTGCCAACTTTTGAACGTCAGGGCTGTAAACTGGAGTGTTCCCAGGCATCTTGTAAAGGCAGTCAGTGGTAATCTAACCTGTGTCTGCATGTGCCAGGCAGAATTCTGAGTTGTTTCTGTGGGGAGAAAGCCTTCAGAAAGACATAATGAGGCAAAACCGACGGAGTAGGAGCCTTCTCTACATAGTTGTGAGGCTGCCTTTATCCCATTTGTAGAAGACCAGAGGATCAACATATTTTGCCAGTGGATATTTGTAGTGAACGGCCGGCAGTTCAACACATTTCTGTCTGGATGTGAACTCCGGTATACCAAGGTGACACTTGGTTGCTCCAGGGATAGGAAGTGAGTCAGGCAGCAAAGGAGTGCAGAGAGACAGTAGCCCAGTTGTGGAGAAAGCGGCCTGTTCAAGAGACAGCATATTTTCCCGACCTCTACATTGCTCAGGAAATCAGAAGTATCCGATGGGAAATTTCATATACCTTGGCAGTACTGTCCTGAGGGTCAAAACGTGTGTGTCAACCTTTTTTTAAAGATATATTAATTTATGGCTGTAAAAATTTTCCAGTAGCTTCTCCAAAGCCCCCCATCTGCCTTCATGAATAGAGCTAAACTTGCACTGAAATTTCAGCCCCAGTAAACTTATTTTGAGCCTGAAATTTTTGGAGTAAGATGTGATAAATAAATTAAAGGAGAGCTGGCAGGCAGAATAGATGGCAGTGCTTCTGAAATTGTGGCATTTCATAAAAGCTGTACAGAAAGGTTAATTGGAACCACGTTGCAACTTACTGTGTGTGGTGGGGGTTTTTCTGGGTAGGTGTTGATGCTCAGTCCGAGTTTGGTACCGAATGAAGCATATTTCAGACTTGCAGATGTTTACTTTCCCAGTCCAGGCTGGAGACATAGCTGTTGGGAAGCTGCGTATTCAGCAGCTTCAGGCAAAGCTGGGGATGTGACTGTAGTCATCAACTGGGAGCGTTTTGTCCTGCAGGCATTGTCTGGCACAAAGCCTCATTTTGCCGGATGAGGAGCTATTGAGGGCCTGATGTCAGGATAGACATCTATTTCTTCATAATTAGTTTTTAAATAATGAATCCCTCGTAATTCAGCCCCACCAAACTGCACTGTACGCTGGCTTTTGTGCTTATCCTAAAAATGTATCATCTCTAAACAGAAACCCATCTTCAGTGGGCTTTTATATGGCACCAACCATGCTGGAATCCAAGTTTCACAAATCTTATCTTGGTGCCTTTCAAACAGCGAGGCATTGTTATTGCTTGTCCTCAGCCCTGGAGAATCAACAATAAATGACAACACTAAAACCAAATCCAGAAGTAATGCTGTCTTTGTAGGAGAGGCTTTATCTGCAGGCAGGTTTGTATGACACTGCTCTGTTACCAGCTAGAAAAGATTTCATGGAAGAGCTAACACAACAGGTTCATCACTTGGTTGTTGGAAGTGGGAAGGGAAGTTGGAAGGGAAATTCCATTGGGGATCTTTTTTCAGTTCTTGGAACCTTTTTCCTTACGAATGCACATCTCTTTGAGAGGAAGTAAAGGTGAGGACTGGGTAGTGTAGGAAGGAGACAAGTGTGCTCTGGAAAAAAATGCATCAAATCAGATTGCAGAAGTTTAATTATCCTGTTGCTGTCAAAAATGGATCGTTCAGTTTGGAGTGAGTAGTGGGGTATCAGCCCTCTGCCCACACCCCTGCGGATTTCACTGGGGGTGATGCCTGTTCCAGGAATGGCTCACACAGTAATAACCCTTACCCTCTTAGTGCTGTACAAGCCACATTTGCAGCTGATGGTACTCGCTGTTGTCTCTGCCAGGTACCCTGTTATCTTGTCAATTGAGAACCACTGCAGTGTCATCCAGCAGAAGAAGATGGCTCAGTATCTTCTAGAAATTCTAGGAGACAAACTGGATCTGTCTTCTGTGCACAACAGTGATTCTACCAAGCTCCCTTCACCAGAAAGTCTTAAAGGCAAGATACTGGTTAAGGTAAAAACATGCTTCATTCGTTCCATCCCGCTTTTTGTTTGTGATGATTATGATTTCTGCCCAATTACAACTTACACCCTAACTTAAATCATTTTACAAAAAGCAGTCTTCAAGAACCTGGCACTTCGGGCTCTGAACAAATGTCTTCTCAGTCAATGAGAACCTGGTTGCGTGCTTTGAATATATGGGGTTTCTAAATGTGTGATAACAAGAGCTGCATGCCAACCTGCCTGTGTAATCATTTTACCGTCTAGGGGAAGAAACTTCCAGCCACCATCAGTGATGATGCAGAGGAAGGTGAAGTTTCTGATGAGGACAGTGCTGATGAGATTGATGACGACTGTAAACTAATGAATGGAGATGTAAGTTGAGTGCCTGTTTGACTGTAAATGTGTGTTACCTTCTCCCATCCTAGTGAGAAGAAACCTTGTAAGGGTTCTCTGCCGTGTGGATGTGTCTGATCTTTGGGATTCAGCAAAAGTCCTTTAGGTTCTAAGCCTTCATGGGGACAGATTTGACCAAAGTGCAGAGTAGGCAGCACCAGTTCTGGTGGTTATGCTTCAGGTTTGGAATTTCTTGTCTTTCACTGTTTTAAACAGTAATATCTCATGATTCTTTATTGCATTGTAGTGTTCTTCTCCTCAAGTGCCAAAAAGAAAAGAAAAAATTCTCCTTATGTCAAACTGAGGTTGTTGTTACGGAGCATGCCTTTGCTTTGCTGGATGCTGGCTTTAGTGGGGTTTTAATTTGAGGAGGTATTAAAAAGGCAGAATGCTTTAATCTCTGCTTGCTTCAATCTGCAAATCCTTTATTTCTTCATCCTTTTTAAAAGTCGGGGGTTTTTTGTCACTTTAATCTTGTGGGCAGTGACATCGCATCTTAGAGAAACAATATAAACCACAGCAGAACTGTTCTATAGCATAAACTAGATTGCCTTGGAGAGAGATTGCATTTTCAGTCCTCTCTCCCTCAGGCCATTTCCTCATTTTGTGTGAGGGATTTGATCCTTTTCATCTGAAACCAAATGAGAATCTTCTTTATGAATAAGTCTACCAAAGAGGAAAAATAATGGTTTGTGTTTTTTAAAAATGATTATGTTTTAGCATATCACTTTCCAGTATTTTCAAGCTGAGATCTGTTTCAATGCCTCCTGTTTTTCAACGCTTTCTTGTTAGATGTTGCATCTCTTCAAGTGGAAGGTATTGTACAGCCAGGGGTGACAGGGGTCGGTCCAGCAGGCTTACAGCTGTGTACAGCCAGGCCTGGTACCGAGGCAGGGCCATCTGCACAGGGAGAGAATGAACGGAAAGCTGAACCAAAAGCTTTTACAGCCCACTTAAGGGCTACCTGTGTATGGAAACCAGAACTGCACAAGCCAGATGAGAATCGGATATTTCTTGACTTTGAAACTTTGATCAGCACAGTTCACTCTGCTGTTTTCCTGTGTTGTCTAGTTCTTTTGTCTCTGTCCCAGGCATGGCAGACTGTTTCCAGCAGCCAGAGGAAACAAGGCAGGTGATTTGACAGCCCTGTTAAAATCAGGGGCACTGTGGTACTTAAGAGCCTGATTTTGCAAGTTTTCAGATAATTTCTAGGCTTAAAGATGGTTTGTTCTGAGGGGATCCTGATCCAGCTACTTGAACAAGCAGAAATGTCAGCGGATCTCTCATTGCTAGAAGTCACTTCTGCCATGATTCTTTTCAACTTAGCCCACACATAAGCTATTTATAACGAGATGTCAAATAAGGTTTATTTTAATTCCATTAAATGGATGGTGAAACAAAAGCCAGTAAGAAGAAAGTCATCTTTCATAATAAAATCAGGTGGTAACATGTTATGGCTGGGTTTATTATTCTCAGTAAAGGCTCAGTAGGTGTTGCTTTGCTGACCTCATTGTCTTTGTTACTAGCGGTTCACTTTCCTGTAAGGTTTACTGGTGCTTTAAATCTGAGATTTGCTACATCTGCCTTGTTTTCCAAGCCAAATTTCAAAGACCTCAGAAAATCATAGCTTGTTTCATGCCGAATTTAACTGGGAATTCTTAAGGCCTACTGAGAAAACACAATCTGTCACCCCTTAAAAGACCTGGGATTGTGAGTTTATGCCTCATGGAGGAAAGAGAAAACCCTGCATTTCTATTTTTGTTTCCTGCACTTCCTCACATGGGCTGTGGTGTACGCAGGAGGGAGCAGTGGTTCTCTTACGTTTTGCCCTTGAACCGCTGAAATCAAGATTAAAGCTTGATTTCAAAGAATTCCGTCCAGTGGGATCTGCATCTGCTGTAGCTGCAGTCACCCCGGCACAGCAGGTGGACGCTGTCCCTCAAGCCCAGGGTGTGAGGGAAGCACCGGATACTCAGAGTTTCCACATGTATCCATTACAATTCAATTCCCATGAAGAATGGCAGCACAATGGAGTAAATAATGTTTTTTACTAAACATGGACTGCAGAACGTGGCCTGTGTGAGTCCAGTTGGGTTTGGGAGTCATCTCAGTAACAACTATTTCTGTTAGCACATCCTTGGCTTGTAACAGACTCTACACCTGAATAGCTCTGCTAACGGTCAGTCTTGGTTTAATTAGAACTGTTTTGATTAGTTCTACTCTGTCATCACTTTGGACAATCTGTTTACACTTTACCTCTAACATCTGCTTCAGGGCCTCATGTGCTTCCGTGGTTTGCATTAATCCTGGCTGGAATTACTAAGACTTTTTTCATCACCGCCTAGTTTAATGATCCTGTTTCCTTTGTAGGCATCTAGTAATAGGAAAAGAGTGGAGAACATAGCAAAGAAAAAACTGGACTCACTGATAAAAGAATCCAAGATCCGTGACTGTGAAGATCCAAACAATTTTACAGTTACCACTCTGCCATCATCAGGGAAGGCTGCTCTGAAATCAGAGAGTAAGAAGGTGAACATGTTTTATTCCATTCTGCTTACCCCTAGACCTGATCGTGGTTTGTCTCTGTAGCTCCGCAGTACTGTTATTTCGGAACAATAACACTTGTTCTTTCAAAGGCGGATGTCTACAGCTGGGCTTTTAAATCTGTTTTGAGACTCCCCAGAAAAGACAGCTCAGTGTACCTGAGGTGTCTGCAGCTGTCGTAGTACTAGTGAAATTCAAGAATGCTCCGCACTTCCCTTAAAACAAGGTAGTGTGAGTCATACGTAGGGTTTTGCAAAGTCTGTCAGGTCCCTCTCGAGGTTAACTAGGATAATAAAATTCAAGAATAACCAGGTAGCCAAAACGTTCCCCTGCGATGTGGGAGATCCAGGTTCATGTCCCCAGTCAGACTTTGGCGGAGCTGGGATTTTGACGGTATGTTTTCCGTTCTTGGAAGGCTGCCCTGATCACCACAGATTTGGCTATTTCAGTACAGAAGTTAACACATTCCCTTCTTCTGTAGTATTTTCTGAAATATTTTGTCATGACATCTTATTAAAACCTCACGTTCCTTACGTAAAAGCTGTATTATAAGGAAGAATACTTTTAACATTTATGTCCATTTATTTAGAAGCTTCTTTTTAATTTGCAGATAATGAGATGTGAATTTTAGCTAGTTTTATGATTTGCACTCAATGCAGGATATTCCGTTATTGCAGATGAATAATAAAACATGGCACTCCTTCAAAATATAAACTGGAATGCTAAACACCTCTTTCTCCAAAGTCCAGTGACTTCTGGGAAAGAGGTGTTTAGCATTTCCCTTTATTCTGTTTGATCAGCTTACTGAATAAATTACATATTATTGACTTCAGATTCATAGCTGGGTTCGTTCAGTTAGTGATGACACCAGGTGAACATCACTGTCAGATATGCAAAGGTTTTTTTTCTTGCTCACACAGCAATTAGAGCATGAAATGTGCACATGAAATGACTTTTCAACAGGAAGAATTTTATTTCCCATTATAAAAAGTGCATATGGGAGTTGGGCTTTTTTCCCTCGGTTCTCTATTCTGTGCAGTTCCGTTTGTGTTTTAATTTTGTACTAACGCTTATTTTTAAAGATGCACTCAGCCCACAGACAACACTTTGTGAACTTGAGGCAATGTCATTTTAGAATTTATAACAAGCCACAAAAGCTTAGGAAGATTGTTGCATGCAAATGAAAAACATTAGGGATCTGCCAATAAGGTGGAGGTGTAACTGGGGATTGAAACTCGATGAGAACTAAAATCAGCTCCCCAAAACGTTCTATGGCATGAGTTTTGTATGGGCTTTTAAGCCTAATGGTTCATGTGATGTGTCAGTTATTCTTGTAAGATCCACTGCAAAGCCAAGGCTTCAAGAATCCTTTTGCACAGGTGTTAACCAGAACAGTCTGTGTTTTATTAGTCCAGGAGACACTCAGACTTAAGGACATGTTAAACAGCAGCGGCACCAGTGAAGTACACACGTTCCATTTTACGAGAATTTAGGTTCTTTCTTCCTATGCAGTATCGTAGTAAAACTGTGCGGTTGGCAGAAATCAGTCCTGTTAAGCTACAAACCAGCGCGGTGTCACCGCAGGTATGTGGTACGGGGCACTCAGACTTTGCCGGGAGGAAAGCAGAATTGGAGTGAGGTATCTGATTTCTGCCTGCTCTCAGAGGTCCTGTGGACAGAAAGTGATGGCAGTTATTGCTCGGGTACAAGGTCTTGTACTCAGCCTATGTTTAAAAAAGCCTGCACGGGCCTGGTCCGGTTCCGTTGACCCTTTGGGGAGGATTGTTTCCCAAACTGTTTGTGCCCGTGTTCAGATACGCTCTCTGACGCACTCGGTTTGGTCTGCTGCACGATTCTTTCTGTTTGATTGCTTTAGAACAAACTCGAGGATGATGTGGAGTCTGGGGAAGACTTCAGTACCAGTAAAAGGCAGAGCCGGTCGTTGATGGGCAGCTTTTCTAAACGCAAGGTGAGCCACGCGGCAGATTAACGCTACGCTGAATGCGGTACTCCTGGATAGGTTTGGGCTTCGCACGCGGTGGCGGAGAGGAATGTCATACGTGCATTGTCTGGCTGGGTAACTGGTTATAACTGTGCCTAACGAGGCAGTTTGAATTTACGTCAAGGTCATAAAGGATCCAAGACCTATTCTGAAAACGTAAAAATTCATTTGCACCTTTCATCTGAGGGTTTGTGGTTCCTTTGTAAAAAGGCTCTGAGCTTGGGCTGAGCCTTCCCCACGTGCCTGCGCATCGTGCTGCGACACGGACTGTGGCAAACGCTGTCGTTTCCCATTGTCTGTGGGTGATCTGCTCGTTGGCATGGCAAAGCAGAATTGTATCCAGCTGCTCTAATGCTGATCAGACGGTTGTGATACTGTTTTATTTCCTTCTGGCACAGAAAAAAGGAAGCAAATTGAAAAAGGCGACAAGTCTGGAAGAGGGTGAAGATGATTTGGATCCTCAAGAAAATTTAGCCAGGAGCTCTGTGCATACCAGCAGGTTTGTTAACAAGTGATTTGGCAGAGTTGTTTCTAAAACAGATGCCTACCTAAATGTACCCCCTAAATAGAAATGCTCCAGGTCCAGAAGCCAATTATAGAAGGCTGCAGGCACACGACGGGAATCTGGTATGAGGGTAGATCTAGTGTCTGCCACAAGATCATCAGGGTGATCCCTTAGTGCCATTCAGACAATTAGCAAGGGACAGTGGGCCTTGTGTGTGCTGTGAGCTCTGACCGTCTCAGCCCGCTGACATACAGGCCATTGGAGGGGTGGCCCGGTGAATCCATTAAGGTGGATTTGCAGTGATTCAGGTCTCCAGCTGATTGGGTTTTTATCGTTTTGTAATTTGCCAAATGAAGTTACATCAACATTCAGGGGACGATTTTGAGTTTTTTTAATTGCCTCTTCAAAAATCCTGACATCAAAGATCCTTTGCAGAGTGGTTGCTTAAGCTTCAGGCTTCAGAGGTAAAAAATGCGGTCAAGCGGTTCTCTGGGATACTGTGGAGCTTTCTTGAGAGGTCAGCAGACATGCTGGTAGCAATGACCTGAAGCAAAGGAGGCGGGTCAGAGCATTACTTTCTCTCTATTTCTTTGGGATTTGCAAAGGATTTATGTTAGCACTTGACTTGAGAAGCAAATATGTATGGGAATAGATATTCCAGCCTTTGGTCAAAGCAGTACAGAGGCCGTTAGACCTTGGTAGGTGAGTACTTACGTCTGCCGTTAGCATGCAAGAACAGGACCGACTTGTTCTCTGTACTTTCAAGCCCTTGGTTCACAACTTGTGTGCTTTGACAACGAAGCTTTAAGGGGTATAAAACTATTAAGTACCTCCTTGGTGGAAGAAAACCTTCTTATATTTCTTTACACTGATTTATGTGTAAATCTGAATGATAAATCTTGCTCCTTAGTTAACGGACAATTAATTTGTTTTACCTTTCTAGGATAACCCGACAGAAGAAAACAATGAAGCTGTCCAGGGCACTCTCTGACCTGGTGAAATACACCAAGTCTGTGGGCATCCATGATGTCGAGGCTGAAAGTAGGTTGAACTAAAAGTGTGCTGAAAATAGGTGCTACACAAAGACATGGAAAAGTTTATGTCCTTACCTATCTTCTCATGAAAAGCTGGTTTTCTGTTTGTTTCTCCCCACCCTGAAAAGATTGCAAGGGAAGAGCTGCACGCAGTAAAGCTCTGCTGTTTTGGGGTGGCTGACCACTTGCCGTTCAGGATCCACAAAGGGACTCTAGAGTTGTGTGACAGCTTCCATAACAGAGAAAAAGTTCCTGTGGGTAGTAAGCAGTACACATGCCACCTTTGCTAGCTCATGTAAAAGCTGCTGCACAGCACATCCTGGGAAATAACAGAGGGCTTAGTTATGCCCTTGGGCAGGATGGTCTGAAGAGCGTCTTAAGCTTAAAGTTTAGTTTTTTAAGTCAAATCTGATGAAATATCAGCATGGAATTTCTAGAATATTTCAGTCCTCTTTCTAAGTTTTCTGCATCTTACTTTGACAGGAATCCAGTTTTAGTTAAAAGTGGCAGAAAGAGAGAGCTGCTTGCCAGAAACCAAACCTCCCTTGAGGAAATTCAAGAAATCTTAGAGGTTTTTATAAAACCTTCTTAACGAAGATTCAGGTCATTCATTATATTCAGCTTCATTCTCCCAACCCTATGCCTCCAGTAAGCACAGTGGTTTTGCTGTAATGTAAGAAAAGCACAGTTCCCTCTGAGTGGGGCGTATTCAAAAGATGCTTGATGGTTGCCAGGAACGATGTCGTTTTGAATGCTTTATCTAGCTAATCAATAAATAAGGTTACCTCTCATCTCTTCCTCTCTTGGTTCTAGTCTCTTCCAGCTGGCAGGTTTCATCTTTCAGTGAAACAAAAGCCCACCAGATACTGCAGCAAAAGCCAGCACAGTATCTACGGTTCAACCAGCATCAGTTGTCCCGCATCTACCCATCTTCTTACCGTGTGGACTCCAGCAACTACAATCCCCAGCCCTTCTGGAATGCTGGCTGCCAGCTTGGTGAGCAGAAAGAAAAACTGTTCATTTCTGGCTTATTCTGGGGGGGGGGGGGGGGGGGGGGCTGTTTTAATAGGAGCTCTGGATTCACCCCTTAAAATACTATGAGTTCACTTGCAATCGAGTCCTACTTGTTACTGTCCTTGTTACCTGGCTAGATTACCTCAAACACGTGTCTACATGCAAGTGGGTGTCTGACAAATGGAAATAAATGAACTTCTCAAATGCAAGAGGACTTCAGAGCTCTGACCCTTGTGGAGAGCTGCTCTCTTGGAAGCTGGGGTGTATCTCACAGAGGAGAAATCTTCCTCAATAAGCATTTCAGTCTTTGTGTCCAAGAAGTCAAACGTGAAGATGTATTTAGGTGTCCTTCCCTCAACTTGGTTCTGCAAACCAGAATGTTGTTAGCATCCTCAGTAAGTAATACCACCCTTTTGGTTTTTAGTTGCACTAAACTACCAGTCTGAGGGGAGAATGCTGCAACTGAACCGGGCCAAATTTAGTGCCAATGGGAACTGTGGCTATGTCCTCAAACCAAACTGCATGTGTCAAGGTAAGAAAACGAAGCAAAATGAGTGGATTACTTCTTGCATGAGAAGAGTGACTGTGAATCCTCATTACAGTGTGCTTAAAAAGGCCTTTCTGATGCTGGAAGCAGATAAGCCAGAATGTACCTATAACTGACGTCATCCCCAGAATTGCACTTCTTTCACGCTGTGTGGCTTCTCATTTTTCCAGGTGTCTTTAATCCAAATTCTGAGGACCCACTCCCTGGCCAGTTGAAGAAACAACTGGTCCTAAGAATTATCAGTGGTCAACAACTCCCAAAACCACGTGATTCTATGCTGGGAGACCGAGGAGAGGTATGGGACGATCAGTGACTGTTCCTGCATGTTGGGGATGGTGTCTCAGTGTCATCCACATGACTTTATTAAATATCAGTCTTTAATGAATGCTAGGACGAAGTTTTATCAGAATTTAGGTTTCCTTCTAGCCTCTTTCAATTAGAATTGAACCTAATTACAGAAAGGCTCAGGACCAGTAATTATTAAGACAGTGATGTACAATGCCCATGTTGTACAAGCTCTGTGCCTGAATTTCATCTGTCACTCTGTCTTGTCAACATTTGTTGCTTTCTGTTTTCCAGATCATCGATCCGTTTGTTGAAGTAGAAGTCATAGGCTTACCTGTTGATTGCTTCAAGGAACAAACCAGAGTAGTTGATGATAATGGTAAGATTATGTGGGTTTTACCTTTTTTTATGGCTGAAACATCCTCTTTCAGGCAAGTTTTGTTCTTGAAGATACAAGTAGATGAAATTCAGTGCCTGCTGGGGAAAAGCACTGAGAAATTGATTTCAGCCTCCTTGATATTAACCAGAATTGGGGCTTGAATTGTTCGACCGAGTTGGTATAATTTTGTGAAGGTCTTGGTGTAAAACAAGTCATTTGTCTGACTTCTCCTTGTGTGTGAGAAGGCCATTTGGAGCTTGCTGTGACCCAAAGAAAGTTGTCCAAACACCCGCTGAAAGCAGGGCCAGCTTTAAGATCGATCCAACTGCGCTCCTTGCAAACTCTTGTGCTGTTGCGCCTCCTGCAGAAGCGAGTGGGAGCACCGGATTTTCCAGGACCGATGAACAAACTGTTAAGAAAACTAGAATGACATTGAAGTCAGGCGTTCCTTATGCAGACAGTCTTCTTTCTTCTTGCATCTTGTGAACGAAATATCTAAAAGCCGATTCCTTCGTTCCAAGGTTTTAACCCGATGTGGGAGGAAACGTTGGTGTTCACAGTGCACATGCCAGAGGTTGCACTGATTCGGTTCCTTGTGTGGGACCACGATCCAATTGGGCGTGATTTTATTGGACAGAGAACAATAGCTTTCAACAGCATGATGCCAGGTAAGACAGGAATGGTGAAATCCCACCTCAGTTGGCTGGGACGTTTCTCTGGGATAACTAAAGCTGCAAATGCTGGATCCCTGTGTGGGCGTGTGTCTGCTGCGGAAGTCTCTAGTTAGAAGGAGAGGCTGGGAGTTTAGACCCTGAGTCCTCTGTTATGGTCCACTGTGGACTTAGGTGATGATGAAGACTAAATCAATTAACTCCCTGGGATTAGATTTTCAAAAACTGGGTAGGGTTGTTAAGCAGGATGGCTAAATGTTGTGGACTTGGAAGACTACCATACAGAATCCTTACTCCTGTTATCTCATACTGCTTTTTGCTCCGTTTTCACCACAGCAGTTTTTGAAAGACACCAGAGTTTTGATTGGCTGTATTACTGCCACTAATAGTTTAATACGGAACAGGAAGTTACCTATTCTGGTGGTGGAATCCAGGTTTTTAAATGCCATTTCCTGTCGGTTTCCTATTTCTGATTTCAATTCAGTCTTCCTTCACATTAAAGCTTCTTCTGGGTGTATTTTTCTTTGCTTTCAAACTAAAGAAAAAAGTTTGTGGTTAAGATAGAAACCAAACACCCAGTCTCAGTAAAATGAGCTTGATTGAAATGTTTGTAGTGTTAATATTGGACTGTAAGTCCCCAGGAGAGAAGTCACAGATGACAACAGCAATAATGGACCCAGGGAAAAGCAGGACATGGCTTTTATTATAAAACAGAGGCGATGAGAAGAAGTGGCAGTTAAGTATGTAAGTGGTGTGTCTCTTGGATAACTGAGAGCAGCTGGGTAATGCACAAGCCTGGATGCTTAGTGAGGGGAGGAACTGGGGAAAAACCGGTTCATTTATGGAAGGAAAAATCACAAGATGCTCTTCCTGTCATATGTTTCAACTCCTTGTCAGCTTTGTTCACTCTCTTTCAGGTTACCGACACGTGTACCTGGAGGGTATAGAAGAGGCATCCATCTTTGTTCACGTGGCTATTAATGACATCTGTGGTAAGGTGAGTGCCCTCAGGGCAGGAGAATACAGCTTGCAGACGGAAATGAACTGGCGGGATTTTGTATCACTCTAGGGAAGCCCAGTGGGTGAAGGTCCAGGCTAATGTCTGCGTTCAGCTAGAGTAAACTTCCTCTCTGTGATTGCCATGGTAGCCTGAGACCCTTCTGCGTATGCAAGGAGATGCAGGCAGATTGTAGAAAGAGATTCTTGCTGTTCCTTTTTGAGGGAGCCGTAGGGGAAGGTGATTGCAGCAGGCACACACCTATATCAACAAGTATGGTTGTGTCCAGTACTGTAAGTGCACCTGGCCAGACAAGAGGTTATACACCTCACCTGGGAGTGCGTGTTGCCTGCAAAGCTGCTTCTGTAAAGGCTCTTCTGCCTGATGCTTTCGCATTTTTAAATCTAATTACCTTCTTAAGGCTTATTTGCTTTGGGGTTTTTCCATAATAACACTTAAACTGCAGAGGAAAGATGATCCTGGTAATAGTTTTTGGACTTATTTTCACTGCTCATCTATTGTTAAGAGTGTGTTTGCTTCACATGCAGGAAAAACCGCAACGGAGTGCTAGATCTAAATTCCCGTGAATAGCTCCAAGCTACCCAAAGCCCTAACTTCAAACGTCCTAAGCCAGCTGAAAATGAGACAGCTTCTTTACAGCTTCTGTCCTCGCAGGGCACTGGATTTAGTTACTTCTGTGGTATTAGTGTCAGTGGCATTCAGGTACCTGAGTGTCTTACAGTCTCGGGAATCTCGAAGCCAGTTTCTATCCGCACAGCGACAGGCTGAGCTTTCTGTCGCGGCAAACTGTAATATCAGCATCGCGGCAGCGGGAGGCGGCGTTGAATAGGCTGGGAATTCGGAGTTCCTTTCCTTGTGTTCGTGTCAGAGGAAACAATTCTTAAAAAGGAAAACAGCTTTTTACATTACATAATGAAAACTTTTATGGGATGAAACAGATAAATACCAGGAAATCTTCTTTTTGTATTTATAGGAAGAAGGGCTGTTTCTGGAAAGAATGTCACTTTAGACATTTTAGCTCATTTCCTGCTTTTTTATTTGATGCTTACTGCAAAACCTTTAGGCAGGTATAGCTTCATCCTGATGGGGCTAGGAGTCTTGCCTGAACCTCCTTCTC
Source organism: Rhynochetos jubatus (assembly GCA_027574665.1). Classification (NCBI taxonomy): domain Eukaryota; kingdom Metazoa; phylum Chordata; class Aves; order Eurypygiformes; family Rhynochetidae; genus Rhynochetos; species Rhynochetos jubatus. Next base: position 4,393,152 of record CM050669.1, read on the forward strand.
CTGGCATTATGAACCTCTTGGGATTTAACTCTGTTGAGCAAGAGCCGTGGGAAGCTTGAAGTGAAATCCAGAGGTGAGCAGGACAGAGATGATGAGCAGTGTTTCATTTCGGACTGTAGCACCTGTCACAGATAAAAGGCTGGCACCCAGGTCATGGTAAAAAGACCAGGTGGCCCCAGGCTTCGGGAAAAAGAGATGGTAGGCTGAACATTTTAATGCTAAGATCGTTCCCAACCGTACTTTTGGATTCCAGGGTAGTGTAAAGGACATAAGGCCAGCCTGTTTTGACTGTGAGTAGGGATGCAGTTGTTTCATTAACCTGACAGGCGCTGGATGCAGGCATTGGCACTGATTCACACAGTTTTACCTTTGGTTATGAACTTCTTTGGCGTTCCTGTGTTCAGATCTGTTGCTCTTTTATGAATAGTTCTATCAAACTCTCCAACCTTGTACCAAGAAGTCCGATAGCTCAGCCTTGGGCGTGAGGCCAGTGGGAACTGAACGGATCTGGTTAGTGCCTGTGTCCCTCACCTATGAAACAGGCTTCTGTTTGCTGTATCATCCAGCAGAGAAGGTGGCTGCCCTGGCCAGCCCTACTCATCCCTTTTTGAATTCTTCTTTTCCATTCTATTCTTGGTCAAAGTGATGGAGAATAGGCAGATTATCCGCCCCTTCCCGGTGTTGTGAGCATTCATACTCCAGTTGTTTGCGACTTGCAGGTGATGTCCCCTGCGCTGCTCTCTCTACTGCTGTAAGGACAGCAAGTGCTGCAGCGCCCTTCGCTGCAAGTCCGTCTGTAGCTTAGTATCCACTGGAAAATGGGGTTTTTAAAGAAAAGACAAACTGGGTCTGCCTGCCTTAATCACTCTTCTGTTGACGTCATCGGCTTCCAAGCCACTGCCCTTGATTGCAGTGTTTCCTGAGACAACGTTCATAGTCTTTGTGAATGTTTTAAGAGTTTTCACCTCCAATCTTCTTTGGCAATATTGCAAGGCATTCTCTCTCTTGTAATCCTTACTTTACCTAGCCTTTCATAATTACTTCCTCTAATTGGCTTCCTTATGAGCAACTGCCTGGTGACAGTTACAACTCAAGTAGGGCAACACACCCATTCAAACTTTGGCAGCTAGTTTGAGGACATTAGACTTTCTTGGTAAGTGTTAAACAGCTGAGAGATCCTGGTGTACCACGGTGTGTCCGCCCTGGCTTCCAATCTGCTGCACTGGTTTGGGTTTTTGAGCGCTTCACTCCCTTCTCACGTTCGAGGTCTATTAGACATCCCTTAGTCCTTGTCGTTATCGTTGCAGTCTCTGGGTTTGCTGGTGCTGTGCAGTGACGTGATTAAAGTACAAGGATTTTAAATGAAAGCTTCTATGTGGGTGGGTTTTTTTAAATTTATAATTTTTAATGAAAACTACTGAAAATAGGGAAGAAACATTACGTGGCCTCTTTCTGTTTTGGTCTCTCTGAATCGTGGTCTGCTTTGATTTTTCACTTAACAGAAATTTGGGCAGAAAAATTACACAGCCCCCTGGTTTCAGCTGGCTCTATTTCAGGCTGTATTAATCCAGATATTCCAACTGATTAACCATCTGGGGCTTTTTTTCTAACTGTAGGTGTTCCACCATCTCAGTAACTTGATATTAGTGACGCAGAGGCTTAGGTTTCACCTTAGCTTGCGTTTAACAGAACTCTCTTTCTGGGTTGCACTGTTCCCTGGGGATGCTTTTCTCTGTCTGTCTCTTCCGTAGTCTATTCATGTATTGCAGAATTTCTTGTGGTTTTCTGGATGTGCATATCTCTGAGATCCACCCTCACTGTTGTTTTGCCTTTACTCTGTCTGTTTGTGATTTCAGTGGGCTTCTCTATGTCAAAAAAAGTCTACTTTTAGAAGCAGAGCATTTGTAGACGCCTTGAAGGTACCCCCTCCTGCCTCAGGGAGGTGTAGTGACCACCACCACACACCTGCATGCCTCTACCCACTTGCTGCATCAGCATCAATGTTTCCTTATTAGCATTGTGAAGCTCTTCAACTCATGTAACATGAATTGTGACATTTGACAGTTCTGTTGGGTCATTGACCAGCCCGAGAGCCCTCCCTGTATGAGGCAGATCCAGGATAAACGTCCTTCTGCACCCTCCCTTTCGCCGAGTCTCTCTCTACTGTTAGAGCAACCTGGGCTCGTGGAGGGTGTCCCTGCCCGTGGCAGGGGGTGGCACCGGGTGGGCTGTAAGGTTCCTTCCAACCCAAAGCACTCTGGGATTCCATGATACTGTTGTTTCTCTGGTGGTGTTTCATTCATGTGGAAAGGAACCTTAACAGCGAATTGTTTGCTAAATTGTGGGAAAGCCTCTCGTGCTGTTTCTCCAGTCTGCTTTAAAGAACGAAACAGCCCTGTCGAAGCTGCAAACATGTGGTCTGGATCTCCCTCAAAATGGCTCTCTTTTTTTCTTTCTTTTTTTCTTTCTCTGAGTTAACCAAATCTGTCTTTGGGTTCTTGAATCACTCCACCGATTCAAGCAACAGCGGCTAGCTTAACGACGATGCACCCAATCAGCTAGAATGATACCTGGGGCCCTGCACTGCCTGTCACCTGTTCCATCAGTGCTTCCCCTTTGTTTTTGTTGGATATTATTTGTGTGTGTGTGTGTGTGTGCATTTCTTCTGGGGTTTGCAAATATTTATATTGTCTGGTTTTTATGGCAGTAAATTCATGTACTTGCCAACTTGTCGCAGTCGGAGCAGAATGCTTTTTTCCCTTTGCCCCTTAACAAATGAAAGTGAATCCACAATGAGCCAAGCAGATTGTTCCATATTCTGGCTCTCACAGAAGATTTATTAATATTTAAATTGCGTTTTCTCTGCCTTGCGTGGGAAAAAACAATCCCTGCCTTTTTTGTCTTATCCTGTATATGCTTTTGAAGGCCGTTTTAGGTCTCTTTTTAATCATCTCCTCCTCACACTGGATCTTGGCATGTGGTAACTGCTCTTCAGTCAGTTATGGAAATGATATTCTGAATGCTTTCCCTGGACTTTGTGTCAGACAGGTAAACCTCGATCCCGCATGCCAGATTGCACAGGACACATGAATAAAAGCAGCTTTTCACCCAGGCTTACTGCCCCGGGCATCTACCCTCTAAGGTGCTGTGCAGTGCGCCCGATAACAACTCTCCATTACGCCCCGCAAAGCCGAGGTTGCACTGCGTGAGCATGCACTCCAGTATTCGGGGGGAGAGACAGACCCTTGGAATTGGGCATTTCTGTGCTGTTGTTTGGCTCTGCAGAAATGTGACCTCACGTGACATTGCAGGGTGCAGACTGAACTGCCAGCAAGTGCCAACAAGCAGGGATGCCGATCAGATTCTATCCTGGGTTTCCTGCAGTGCATTTCAGTCGCAGGCGTACGTACTCTGTTTTATTCCTTCCTCGTGCTACGGCTACCAAAGAGAGTTTGCTCTAACTGGGAGATCAAGGGAACACAGGAGGAGTAGGTTAGCGGGGAAACACCTCTTTCTCTGCTTTGAGAGTGTACGAGGCTCGAGGAGGAGAGCAAAACCAACATACTCGTTGTCAGGCGTCAGCCCACCGCTGCAAGAGTTGGCAAGTACACCCAGGGTGTTGACAGGAATGCTGAAACCTCTCACTGACATGGAAATCACGTGTATGCTGGTGGGAGATTTATGCTGGTGGATATATATGTAATGCTTAAGTGAGTACTGAAGTATGTGAAGTACTGTATTATCACCCTGACTAACTTCACTCCGTTATAGTGTCTTTCTTCGGTGATGACAACATACAGGAGTGTCTTTGGATAAGTGTGTGGTAGGAAATGATCAGAATGTAGCTACAAGTAGAAGGTGAAATATATTGATGTTCATTTGTCATGCATCTACTTCAGCTGCTCTTCATGACAGTGTTCACTTCAGCTGAGGTTTAGATCTCCTTTATACTGAAAACCAAAACATGATATTCTTATATCCGCTCTGTTGCCCAGCACTTCCTAACGGATGTAAATCTCCGTCGGAACATCCCATTTATTATTATCTGGTTTGAGTCAAAATGTTCTTTAGCGTAAGAGGTTGAATTCTCAAACCACCTCATATTGCATGACAAGTAAAATTTAAATCATTTTAAAGTAACTTTTAAAAATTATCACTGTTTCATGGATTGTTTTCTGGGTTTTTTTCAGTTTCTTCCTCTCATTTACTCACAACATTCAGTTTTGTTCCAGAGCTGGGATCTCTGCTGCATCCAGCCCACATTTCCAGTTGAATCAAAATCATTGACAACAGCCTCAAGTTGTGCCAGGGGAGGTTTAGATTGGCTATTAGGAAAAATTTCTTCCCGGAAAGGGCTGTCAGGCGTTGGAACGGGCTGCCCAGGGAGGGGAGGGTCACCATCCCTGGTTGGATTTAAGAGGCATGTGGACAAGGTTGCTCAGGGACATGGGTTAGTGGTGGGCTAGGCAGTGTTGAGTTATTGGTTGGACTTCATGGTCTTAAAGGTAGCACTGATTCCTCTGTGGGCATCCAGCGGAAGCGTTTCCACCACGTACCTTAAATACATGTGCGTTGGGTGCAACAAATCTGCAAGTCTCCACTTACCCTTGGATTCCTGCAGGTTTCTGATGCGTCCTGTGGGTTCTGCAGAATGTCCCTGTCATTAAACTGTTGGGACAGAACTGTTTTAAACGTGCCCATTCTGTTGGAAAATTGACACACGCCTCACAGAGCTTTGTGTTTAAAAAACCAAACCCAAACAACAGAACCCCAGAAAGCTCTAGTGCTAAGCAGGAAGCACTTCGACTTCAGTCTGAGGAGTCTGAAACGTGTGGCATTATGAACACCTCAAGCTTTGTGGCTTTTAGCATACACTGAGAAACTCGTCAGCTGTCACAATTAGTTCCTTGTAGACTGAAGAATGTCCTTGGTTTTAATATTTCTTTTCCATATCTAATGTTTATGTTCTAAATAGATGTTTGTAGGAAAATGATGGCAGAGATCAGCGTGGTTGGAAAGCTTTACCTAAAATCGTAGCTGAGCAAGAGAGACATAAAATTCTGCAAAGGTGCTGTTGATTTTCATCGTTTTTAATCTGTCCTATTTCTTGTTTAGTTCTCATGCTGATGGTAGGACTGTGGCATAGTGTGTGCATACATAAGTGAAACGCTCATGAGTTCCTGCACCCAAAGGAAGACACTTGCCTTTTCTGTTAAGGACCTTTTTTTTTTTATTTTTAATTTTCCAGGCCAAACAAGCTCTAGGTCTAAAAGGCCTGTTTCTCAGAAATCCAAAGCAGGCCTCCCTGGACAGTCATGCTGCTGGTCAGCTCCACCGCAAACATTCCTTTAGCAGCCACATCTTGAGACGGACAGCCAGTGCACCCACCAAAAGCCAGAAGAAGAACAAGAAGGGCTTCCCTGAAATTGCTTTTGATACAAAAGACAACAGCTCTGAAGGGGCCAGTGAAGACCGTGAAGTGGAAGCTGCCTCACAGCCTCGCTTTGAGCAAGAGCCAGAAAGTGCTTCTCTGTCACCAGCTCCCAGAGATGGTGCCGGTGGGGAGGTACATGGCAAGGGGTTGAAAGGTAAGGCCCACGGTTCTCGTAAAGCCAAAAGCCAAAGTTGTGCTCAAGGGGGTGCTGTTTTCAGTGAACCCGTACGAAGGTCTAACAGGGTCTGGCTTCAGGAGCACCAGAGCGAGAAGCAAAGCGTCTTTGCACGCTGTGCCATCAACAGCTCTGGTAGGATTGGAGTGGCCACCAATTGCATGAAATGCATGATTGGTTCCAAAGAAAGCCCAGATCTAGAAAGCAAGTGGAGTGACCAACCGACCAGGCCTCTTGCTAAAGATATGCTTCACCGTGATCAGTATAGCAGTATAACTGGAGAAGAGAGGGTAGAGCTAAAAACCTGGGGTGTTAAAGGTCAGCCCAGGCAGCAAGCAGATTTGCAGTCTTGCACCAGCCCTGGAACTGCCGATGATCTAACAAGGAGCACTCAGTCTTTCGTGACCCCAGGGAAGAAAAATGTCGAATCTAAATGTCACGGAATAAAGGCTCATTCCCGGCAACGGTGGCAGTGCCAATCAGGTGGCAAGTATGGAAGCACTGTCAACTTGGTTGCAGCCAGCAATGGCTCTATATCCTCCAACTCCAGCAGTCTAGAAAGCCTTGGAAGCCCAGAATTCCCCAAGCGCTGGCCTGAAGCTTCTCGAAGGCAAGTGGGCACCCTACAGAGGGAAATGAACGCCTTGTTCGTTCAAAAATTGGAGGAAATTCGAAGTAAATCCCCTATATTCTTTACTGGTAAGACCAGATTTTCTTCACCCTTCTCCACCGTAGATCGCACCATTGTCTCAGCTTCTGCATAGCGTCTTCACTTAGAGGCTCGTGTATGTTGGTTTGCTGTCAAGAGCTCTTTTTCTTTATTTTTGGCAATGGTAGAAAAAAGTCTGCGTAAACTTTTTTATTTTAGTGTTTTCCTAGCTGTGTCTGGTTTAGATTAGTCCTTTCCATGCCTGGCTAACCATCCGCAGTAGTAAAGCTGTCAGTGCTCCATGGATGTTTGGATTGTTTGTTCAGGGATTTTTGTTTCTTTGGGGTTTTATTAGTGAATGTGGTATGATACTAAGTCAATTTTAAGATCCCAACCAGAGCATTGAGTAGAGTTTAAATATGGGAAACCCCTATTAACAACCAGTATTTCCGCTGTCAGTAATTGTGATTCGCTGCGAGATATCCACGTCGGAAATGATCCCCAGTGTGCACTCTGCTGGCAATAAAATCCTCAAAGAGTTTGCAGAATTACAGCCACCAGTTCAGGCATTACTGGATGGAATTCTCTGGTCGGGGTTATTCAGGAGACCTCACTTTAGGACCATAGCAGACCATTCTGGTCCAAAACGTATACATCCCCAGTCTGCACGCAGGTATAGGTGTGCTGACTGTTACGTGTCCAGTTTGACTGTGACCCGAGGGCAGAGTTGCATAATGCAGTGGAGCAGGGGATGTTCCCTGGCCTGGCATTTCCCAACTGCCAAGCCAAAGGGCTGTATCTTTACACATGAATGTGGGTTTGTCAAGACGGAAAGTACAAACAGAGGCAACCGAGGTGTAGTGTTTAATAAGGAAACCGGCTTTTTTTTCCCTCCTGATGTGGCAGGGAGAGGAGGGAAGGGCAGAGAATTTGACAAGATTTTCTCTATTGCATAGAATTGTGAAAAGGAAGTAAAGAAACACAGCTTTTCTCTGGCTACAGGAGCTTCTTTTCAAATCCCCTCCCCCTTACTTGACCCAGGAGTTTGGACATTGGTGGTTACTTTTTCAAGAGCAGTTAAGTGACTTTGGTGCTTCTCAAGATGGGATCCCTTTTTTAGTCCTAGATTCTGACCGCCCAGCTCTAGTGGGCTGCTTTGAAAGCCTCATGCAGAGATCTAACATGTTATAGTTCTTTGGTCCGTTTAATTGCATTGGGTGGCTACAATTTCTCTTTATTTCTCTTTTTTCATTCTTTTTTTACATTTTTTTCCCATATCAGCTTAGAGCTTTTAGGAAACTACCAGGACAATGGGAGGGGGAAGGAAGACGTTTGTCAGTTCCCGTGACTCGAAATTAATCCAAAGCAGCAGAACTCTTTGTGTGCCTAAATTATTGGCATTGGGCTTTTCATAAGCTCTGAGTAGTGTGACATAGGAAACCATTTCCCATTATCAGTGCCAGCTCCCCCGCCAGCCCCCCAAGTCACTAAATAAATATTGTGATATGCTTGAAATTTGATTAAATCCATCTGACTTCTCAAGCATGGAATCAGCAAACCTTTCAAATGGTGAGATAGTCACTTGGACTGGATGCTGATGATCCAGTGACAAACACTGTTTGCGCAAACAGCATGCTTTCCCCAGCCGCCTGCTATTTTAACGCCATGGGCCAAGAAACCAAGGAAACCAAGAACGTTAGCCTAATGTGGCTGCGTTTCATCATTAACATTCTGTGGATGGGAAGTGCCACGGGGATGAGACAGGAAACTATAGTCTCTGGGTGTCCTCTTCATGGCGACAGCATTACGCTTTCCCGTATTTTGCCGTGTGACTGTGCTGATGGCCTCGCCGGGGTGGGGAGAAGGAGAGCTCCTTAGTCCGATCGGCTCTGGACTCCTCCCGATACGGAAAGCTCTGCTTGTTGTGCATGGTGGATGTTCCTTACGGGCACGCGTGCTTCTTCCCGTTGAACGCTCCCGACTGATGAAATATAGGCCGTCGAACGGCTGGCTCCGTTGCTGAGCATCTTGTCACCACGCTGGAGTGGAAACACTGGAGCCGAAAGGCAAGGCCCAATAGTTCCTTGACCTTTTTTGGTAGCGTAGATGATTTTTTCCATCGGATTAGGGCTTTGGAGAAGAGGCTAGCGTCCATTCCCCAGTCCAGTGGAGTGCGTTTCTTGAACCACAGCAAAAATTGCTTTTTATTCTCCCGTGGCAATATAACAGACGTAACATCCGTCCATTTATGGATTCCACTGAGTGCTCTGGTTGGTTGGAAATTCTTAGGATCCTACAAGAATGTGTGACTATCTGTCTGTTTCCCTTCCCTCCCTCAGCACTAATTTATCCTGTTACCTGCACCTGCCTTCCCTACATTAACTGGATTTTTCCTCTGTTCTGTCCTATTATTCTACATGCGCTCTCTCTCTAGTTAAGAACTGAAAGGACAAGCAAGTCAAAGGTAACTGTCTACCGAGCGTCACCGATTCAAGCGCCTTGTTGCCTGTAGCCCTGGTTTTTGTTTGTTTCCTGCCTTACGACCCCCCGCTCTGTCCCTGAGGCTGTTGTCTGGCCTAGTGGTGCTTTGCTAGTTCCCAAACGCATGTTCGCGCTGTGGTTTGGAGCTGTGGGAAATAGTCTTTTTGGCACGTTTGCTTCGGCTCCTGGGGCACAGGTTATAAACGCTGTGGGCGGCTGGAGCATTTCCTTCGGGTGGTCGGTGGCTGGAGCGGTTCCTTAGGATTGTACCGGCAGCCTGGTGTTCGCCAACCGTGCGTCTGCGTCGCGTTTTGAGAAAGCAATTACAAACTCTTTGAGGAAAACAGAGTTAGGTGTTTCAAGTTTTTGGTTTGTTTTTAAAAGGCACGTTGGCTACATTCCGTTGTGTGCATACAGCTCGTTGTATTTGAAATCTGCTCCCGGAGTTCTGTGCTGCTTCTCCTCGGAGTAATGGATCGTTGGGACCGTATGGGTTGGTGGGGCGGTGGCGTTCCGGTTACGCTTTGATGTACTGACACCTTTGAGTGCTGGGAGAGAGGAAAAGAGCAGTTCTGAGTGGTGCTGGTGGCGGAGGAAGAAAAGTTATGGGATGTATAACTCCTAGGATGTATCCTTACATCAGGATACAAGAACACAAAGAAACTGATGGGTACAGTTGTTTGAATGCGATCATCGGGAAAGGAATACGGTGCTGCTGGACACGGACTGAGGTTTTTTGAAAGCAACGCGGCTTTTGGGTGGCTAAAACCAAACCAGCAGAAATTTTTGCTGCCTGTAGCCAGGCGTTTGAAATCATAAGTTGTTTGAAAAATTGTGATTTATCCATGCAACTACTACCTTAAAACCAAATGATACCATATAAAGAATAAATCTTCAGCTAAACTGCCATTTGGAATAGCTAATTAACCCCGTATCTCTGTTTCTCTTGTTTCTTTCTTTTTCCTATCTTTTCATGTCTCCCAAGTAGATGTCTGCCATTTCTCAATAAAGAGGTCAGTCACTTCTTTGTGCAGCCTAGAAACTATCACTGAAGAGCCTCTTATTGCCAGTGAAACCCATCATGCCAGCCTTTTCTTCCCTCTACCCATTACTCCTTACAGTGATTCTGAAGAAGGGTCTGTGTCTGATCATTCCACCGAACCTCGATCAGAAGGAAGCGGCACATCCCACCAGCCTCAAGAATCTCTGCTCACTAGAGAACAAGGAACACATCTGGCTGCAGAAGACCACGTGCAGGTAGTCCCAAGAGCAGCTGACACAAGTTTTGTAGGCCCGGAAGATGAGAGGGCAAGCACGGCGGGATGTCTCAAAGCAGAAAATGGTTGGACACAGGCGTGCAGCAAGGCTGAAGATCCGTATGGATTGGCAGTGCATCCTCAAAAAGCCTGGCTGGCAGCGGCAGCAGATAAGAGCGCCGGCCAACCCGCTGAAAACTGCCAGACGCAAAATGACCAACCAGGTCAGGTATTAACGAACGTGAAAAGCACCGTTGTATCCAAGGGCCAAAAACTTGGCGCAGCAGCTGTTCTGCTGCAGCAAAACAATGTGATTAGCAGCACACCGACAACTTTGCCTCCAGATACTTTCCAGAAAGCCCCAGCTGCGCAGGCTCTACCTGTTTCTCAGATGAGCTCTTACATGTTAGTAAGAAGGTCAAAGAGTGAAGGACTGAAGATGTCAGACTCCTCAGCCTTAATAAGAATTCCAAGCAGCCTGTCTCCAGCAGCAGAGGTTTACTTCGATGCCACTGTTAACGACCGGATCTGGAGCAAGCTAGATTGCAGCAATCACCGTGACAGCATGTCTTCCTCTTCCAGCATGTCCTCCAATGACACTGTGATAGATCTCTCCCTACCCAATCTAGCTCGCAAAAGCCTCCCGGATCTTGGCATCCATCCTGAAAATTTTGAGCCCCTTGCCATAAGAAAGGGCATGCGCCCGCGATCTGCTACGACGTCTGGTAACGAGATGCCAATGGTGAGCAAGAGCAAATCCAACCCTAACCTGATGTCTGGCCAGCTGCCAGCGGATGAGTTGTGCCCCCGTCCTCTTGCCAGGAGTCCCCAGGATGCGTTCTCCTCCATTCCTAGAAGGCATACGTGGAGCAGGCTGTACATAGAAAGCCTCAGACAATCTTCTAACAAATCCAAGGCACAGGATATGGTTGGGAGTAACCAGGCAAAATCCAAGAGTCTTGGAGACCTTACCTCTGATGATATTGTGTGCACTTTCGAAAGCAAATACCGTAGCATCAGCAGGAGTTTTGTGACTCGATCAATGCGGGAGCAGCGCCGCTCTTCAGGCCTGAGATCCTCGGTCAAATCCCAAGATGAATTGACGGAGCAGCTAAAAAAGCTGACAGCCTTTCAGCAGGAAAATGACATCACTTCCCCTATCAGTCTCGATCCAACTGAATCTGAAGAGGAAGGGGAGAGCTTGGGACTCCTTCGCAGGTCCTCGTCTCGCAGTCAGAGCAGGGTGCGGTACATTGCCAACAGGGCGAAGCAAGCCCAGGAGAGACAGCGGCTGCAGAGCCTGGGCCAGCTCGGTGGGAGCCCCATCGAGGAGAGGGGAAATCCGGAGGGGGCCTGCAGCGTTGCGAAAGCGGTTTGTATGGATATGGCTTCTCCTGCTGCCTTTACATCCCAGCCGAAGAACCCCGCTGATTATAACACTGACACGGAAGTCGTCTTTATGCTGAAACTGTAATTCTGGGCAGCGCTGATAAGGCAATGTTTACATCCCTGCGCAAGCAAAGCATAGTGACCGGAGAGGCACAAAACATCCTCGTACGGCTTAGTGCTTCCCGGCCTCCCCTTGATTGTAAGGTACTTAAATCATGACTCCAGAAGCGTGGTTGTGTTAAATCTGTCAGCAGTTTGTGGAAATAGAAAATCGAGTGTCACTGGAGACCTACCTTTTTGCAGTGACCTGACCACCTTTTTTTTAAATTACGCTTTTGCCCAGCCTCAGATTTGGCCTCCGTCTTTGCATTTGCAGTTTGCTCTGTGCAAACCTCACGTGCTTTGCTAATTTCAGTAATTGCTTCTTATTAAAGGTAAACACCTATGTGATGTCAACGACAGCGAAGGTAAATTTTGGTCCTACTCATTCTGGATCCCTGAAAAGAGGCTGAATTTAAAATCAAGCTCCCTGTTCTGTTTTATTTTTTGGAAGAGCGTGAGGCCTTGGAGGGTGTCTTCCCTGGGAAATAGTAAAAACTGCAGTGTAATTGTGTCATGAATTAATAATGTAGTAGATAAGGTCCATCTGCCATCGTGGACCTGTTTATGTCTTTGAAGATCTCTTTGTAGGAGAGCTCTGACTGTTCCAAAGCAATGCTTTTTTAAACCAAGCTTGTTTATATATATAAATATATATTGTAGGCCTGTGTGTGTGCGAAGCTCTGTCTGCACATCTTTGTCCACATGCACACACTTAAACCGAACTCTGTTGCTGGTCTCAAAACATCCTCTGTGGGAATGAGACATGAGAGAAGGGACTTACTGAAAACAGACAGGAAATATCATCTGACTTTAATCCAGAAACGGCTAAAAAGCATGCTAGTCTTTCCTTGAAAACAGCACCGTCCCTTCCGTACGGTACTCTAACAATGCTGCTGTACATAGCACTTTTTGGATGGATTTTACTATTTCTGTATTGCACTGCCATGCAAAATTTTCAATGATATGTTTAAAAAAGAGCTATTTAATTTTTTTAGATGGACGTACTTAGAATTTAAATACCAACCTAAACAGAGTAATAATTTTTCCTCCCCGTTTTTTTTACTTTTTGTCTTTAGGGATGTCCTTTCCCCCCATTATTGTGTCATTTAGTATAGACGTACGTTTTATCAGTGATGGAGAAGAATGTTTACTGAGATGCATTTTAAAGAGAAACAGAGGTTTAATTTTATTTCAGGCTGCATAGAGTCCCTGTTATTGAGAGGATATTTTGCTTTTGTTTGTAACGATTCTTCTGTGTATATTGCAAAATCTAAAAATCTGTTTGTAAAACCACCTTACACTGCAAAAATAAACATATTTAACCTTCCAGCTGTTGACTCGTTAGCGGTGACATGACGCTTTCCCTGTGCTGTCTAGGAGTTTGTTGTGTGCACACATGGTCAGTTCTATCCGCCGTGTTTTAAAAATTCCTTCACGTGTAATTTTACTCTTTTTCAGCGTGGTAGCCGTTTCAGATCCAGCTCAGATTTTCTCAGCTCCACCAAAGCACATGCAGGTATTGGCAGAGACTGGCGGTCGGTGTCGCGTGCTGCACAGTACACGGATTGTTTCAGTGCCATGACTTTGGAGCCAGTGATGGCTGTGTAGGTGGAAATTTTAGGGGAATTCATGTAATGAGTAGCCAAACAGGCATAATCCACGGACCTACTCAGCCCTCCACGTTAGAGTTACAGCTCTCCAAGTAAGACATAGCCCCGTTTCATCACTGAGGTTGTTTCTGCATGAAAATACTGCAACAAAAATTTGCTCTTCACCTGTTTCATTCAAAAATGTCTCCCCTTCGTGCCCCAGCAGAGTGCACAGCGAAAGTGCCTGTCACTTGGTTCGTTCTCTCTCCTGGAAGGGTCGTCAGCTAACTTGTGCCTTGCAGGGCTAGAAAGGTTTCTAATTTTAGTCTCATTTGGCCACAAGCATTAAACGCAGAGATATCAAAATACAAGGCTAACTGTGGCTGATGGTATCATCGTGACATGGAGTTCGGGGCTGGGAAGGGTTAAAATCTCTGCTTAAGTCTTTTCAAATGGTCTTCAGCATGTTTTGTCTAAAAATAATCTCTCAGTTTTCCACCCTGCTCAGATCTCCGTTGCTTGCCTTCATGATTTGGAAGAGAGGCCCTTGAGGTGTGAGCAGCAGAGGTTTGGGACGTGCACTGGAGTTACCCTACGCTATCACGGGAGGAAGAAAAGGTAAAGCAGCAGCAGAATGTGTGATCTGCCAAGATGAGTCTCACATTGTGTCTTAGCACAAAGCAGATGGCATTAACATGCGCTAGACAAAAAGTCACTGTAATACTTCAGTTTGGGGCTGAAAAGCTGCAGGGAGTTGCTGCTTTTTTCTCTTTAAAGCACAAAAGAACATGCAACTTGACAGCTTTTGAAAGTGAATGTTTAAAAGGCCTATTTGTGTCTTTTCAAAGACACAATCAGATTATTTTTAGCTTTAAGCAATACAAAATGAAATTAAATTAGTGCACCTCACAGAGGCAGGATCGCGTAGCACTTCAAAACGTTTCTCTGCGTTCCGATTTTGAAAAAATAGTCTCTGGCTTTAACCCACCAGGGTGCCTGTCAGTTCTGTCCTCCTGCTTCCACGTTAACAGTAACTGCCTCTGCAGCTTGGTGCCTTCACTACCTGAGACCATCGGTCACGTGTCCGTTTGCCAATGGAGTTTATGTCCCGGTACCCACGCCACCGGGTGGCAGACGCTTACGAACCAGGTTTGCTCTTCATTCATCTGGTCTTCACTGGGGAAGAGGAAAATTGCTTACTCAGATCTTCAGGCTCTAAACTGGTGAGGAAAGCAGTAAAGATTCAGCAGCAGTGGAGGGAGTCAGGCGTTCATAGACTCATGGAATGGTTTGGGTTGGATTGGCTTGGGAGGGACCCTAAAGATCATCCAGTTCCAGCCCCTGCCATGGGCAGGGACACCTTCCGCTAGAAGGACGGAAGTAGAGCTGAGGTTCCAAGCAGCACATTCATCTGACGCACGCCTCACTGCTCTTACTCTCTAGATGATCTCTACCATCCATACGATAACCAAGGTGGAAAAGCCGCTTCCCCCTCCCGCCGTGTGAAATTGCGGGCAGGTAACACAGGCACAGGCTGAGCCTGACACCGCAGCTGCACGTTTTTACCCCAGTCACACCCCTGGAATACAAGAGGCCGCAGGAGCCAGCCAAATACTGGCCGGAGGCGCTTGCTAACGCGGCCCAGCGATTGCTTGTGTGCTCCCTGCAGGGTGCCGCGCCGTGGAGCAGAGCCTGGCTGCGCGTGTGAAGGAGTTCAGGAAGGCGGTTGAAAGCGGTGTTCTTCAGGACGCTCCGTGGGTGACTGAGAAGCCGCTGAGGTAGGTCTGACAGCCTGAAAACCAAACTGCTGGATGGGCAGGAGAGAGAGACAGCATGGGAACGGGGTTCTCCTGCCGCGAGAGCCCTTCCTGTACCTCATCCCGCAATCAGATCCATAACGCTGCCTAGGGAAAGCCCATTTTGTATCTCTTCCCGCTGGCTTGTAGAGAGACAGCACGTGTATTCCCTTGTCTGGGGCACTTCCCCTGGGCCTCAGACTCTCCTATGTTTTTCAGTTTGTTAGAAGATTGGAAGTCCAGAATTCCCAAATTACAAGCAGCGTATTATGCATGGACTTGGGATTTATGGTCTGTGTTGTCTCCAGCAGTGTTTAAGACCACTGATGTCAAACATTTGAGTGACTTTAAAACCAGATTTTGTCTGTGCTGAGATGCTTTCAGCTACCTGTAGTTACCAACCCTCCTGAGCTGTAGTAGTTACTCTGCTGAATTCCTGGGAAGGGGCTTCTTCGTTACTGCATTGCCTTGATGGGTGTATTTACAAATGCCCTGGCCCAGCAGAATCAGCCCCTTGGCTGGGTTGTGCTTCAGCTCACTTTTGAAGTGGCATGAGTAAATGGAAGGACGAGGGGGACAGGAATTTCACCTTCTGTGTGTTAAACAGAACTGTACAATCCGGAGAGGAATTTCATGGCTTACCTTGAAGCTCAGGCCGTCCTTCAGCTGTCTGGGCGTTGCGAGGAAATACTAGATGGATGTAACAGCTTTGGGGGTTGGGGTTTTGCGGGGAAATTCATGAATCCCCCGGCTGACCTCCCGAGAGCCACGGGGCGGCAGAGTATCGATAGACAGGAGAGAGGGGCACAGCTTGGGAGGACACTGAAGGCTTTTGCAGCACCACGCAGCAGGCCAGAAGCAGTTTCCAAGCCTCACTGTGGTATTGCTGCTGGACAAAACTGCTTCCAGACATTGTCTTTTTGCTGGGTGTACTCTCCTCCTCTTTCCCAAAAGCCAGGGTGCCCCTGGAGTGTGCAGGACGAGCTGGCATGTTCTGCAGAAGCCCCTCAGCCTGGCTCCTCCCTCCCGTTTATCTATAATAGCCTGCCTGCCTGCGAGCGTCCCGTGTCCCAGCAGTTTCACCGTGCCTCTTGGAGTTGCTCGGCTACTACCCAGTCAGACCAGCGGCACCCGGGGCGTAAGGAGTTGCTGTAAGTGAGAACCTGCCTTCAATCGCTGCTCTTCTTGTTGTAGATGACGGGGATCCAAGCCTGCGTGCAGCGGGCTGTCTCCTTCCCAGCCGATGGGTGTTCATCACTTCTACCGCGGTTTCCATGCCGATGCATCCTTCTGCGCCGCGTACGGAACACTGCTGGAGGAGTAACGTTGCCTTTCCGTTTACATTTTGAAGGACTGAAAACTTGAGGAGGGAGAGCTGATTCCAGCAAAGTAACTTTTAAACCCCTTCATTTGCTTTGCTGTGAAGCCAGGGTGAGAAAACTCTGTAGGACCTGCACGGATACTGCAGTGGTTAATCGGAGGGGTAGCTAAGGGTCTTTCCGCACCGGGAGGCACTAAGCCCCCTGACTCCCGGTTTTCTCTCTCTAGCTGATTCTGCTTGTCGTTAAATGACTCTAGTACTGAAACAGGGCTAGGGAAGTGTGTGAGCCTTTGCCAAAATGCCTTTTGGACGTATTTCCGTGCTCTTTGTTCCGTTAGTCTGCAGCGGGTGTGCGAACCGCTTGCTCTTTTCAAGGTGATGCAAGCAGCGTGTTACCAGCTCTGATTAGCTTTTTTTGAAGGAGGCCAATTGAAATAAAGATCATTTTGTACCATGTACTGAGTTGTAAAGGAAAAGGAGTGGTAGTTACAGGTTAAACCTGCTGGGAAGAAGGCAGTTCCTCACTGGCTCAACCTGACGGCGGCTCTTTTCCCTTGTGTGCCCTGCTGACTGATTGAGCTGTTCAGTTCATGTGCTGCGCTGGCAACAGCCAAGAGTAGCTACCGCTTTGTCTGTGTTCTGCAACCACTTTGTAGAAAACGTAGCCTGATCCATAACTCAAATGTCAGTCCTTTCCTTTGATCCTTTCTCCAGGATCAAAATATTCCCACTTGGAAGTATTTTTTACGACAGCAACAACAAAGACAGCATTGAAATCAACCCGGAAAGCATCTTCTGCGTGAATGTTACTCACCTTCTCTCACTAGGTGAAAAACACAGAGAAAAGGAGTGAGGGGAACTACTGAGCTGTAACACCAGGAGCTTTCGTAGGAGTGCAGGCTTGGGGAGGGTCCTAGCTGTTGGTGAGGTACGATTAACCAAAGCCAGTCTTTTCTGAGCAACTGATGCCGTACGTAGGATTTATTTTTTGCCTGCATAGTCTACTAAATGGTAAGTTTTCTTGGGTATTTGTAGTACGGTTTTTATAGTTTCTGGGATAATGGTATCCTGAACCTTGCTTGATATGGACAAATACAATAAAAAATATCGCAGCAGCTTGAGGTTCCGTGGAACTTGGCACCGATTGGGCGTCACGGTTCTGCTGCTGGTTTACGATGCAAATGCACAATTATTTCAAGCCATGCAGAAATTCTGGTGTGGAGTTTGAACCGAAGAAGTTGGTAACATACGCTGGGTTTCACCCTCCTCCCCCTGCCCCTTTCCCCCTGCGCAGTTACGAGCAGGAGGTGGGCACAGAAAGAGGGCGTCAGAAACAATTTCGGATGCTTCTGATTCGGGGTGAAACCGCTTTGTTTCGATCATTTTGGTGCAGATGAAATAAACACCTTTGTGTTCTGCAGTGCAAATGGAAAGTGAAATAAAGGTTTTGCCTTTAAGCCCCGCCAGGTGAGAACCTCCTGGAGGAGGCTGTGTTATTAGTGCCTCAGCCGGCTGCTGAGATGAGCGCCTCGCCCTTCCTCAGAGCGTAAGGGCCCGGTCCTGGGGAGCAGCGCGCTCCGGTTGCTTCCTTTCCCTGCGAGGCCGTGGCCGTGTGCCCCTCGTTCCCCTCCTACCTACAGCTGCCCCTCTCCAGGCCTTGCGCCCCGGTGGTGGCACGCCTCTCCCTTGTGGAAAGAGCGACACGGTGACAGCCAGTGGGTAAATCCACTTTCCAGCTGTGTCACGTCCTTTGTGCTGCAGTGAAGTGCTCAGCAAAGTCTTTTATTTACTCTTTGTTATGGCCGGTCTCAGGCGTGACCGTGTTTTCACCCCGAGACCTTTGAACTGGGACTCCTCGGAATGAGGTGCAGAAAAGCCGGGACACGCTGACTGTAACCCAGCAATTAGGAACCCTAAAACCAGCTCTAACCGCTTGCCTTTCGCCTCCAGCGGGACGGCGCCTTTCGACAGCACCGATGGACAGAGGTCTTCGCTTCGTGTGCTGTGTGATCACAACCGTGCTGCTCCTCAGGGAATCAAGCCAGGCAGGTGAGAGAAATGGTCCAAAAATGCTGACTGCTTCCAAATCTGGTTTTGCTCTTCTTTACCGAGTGTCAGTTCTCTCAGGCTCTAACTGCCAGCGCTTACAGGACTTGGGCTTCAGCTCCGAATTTGCTGTCCTGTTGGTGATTCAGATGTCACCAGGGCCACCCTTGGTAGTTACAGCCTGTGACTCTGTCGTGTTGTGAGGGCTGGTACCGCGCGTCTTTGCCGCTGTAGTTGTAAATCAGATGGCAGAGATCCGGGAAGATGAAAAAGCCTAGAAAAAGGGTGGTTGGTGTCCTTGAACACCATTGTTGTGGTAAAGCTGCGCCCCTTTGGGTCTGGTCCCTTCAGTGCAACAAGATGCACCGATTAACTTGTTCTTTGGTGGGTGATGTTCTCCGTGGCACTTGTTCGGCCCCTCTGTTCATGGCCCGTTCTGGGAAGAAGAGGGGACTTAGTGCATTGAAGTTGTCGGCTCTGTGAGTCCCCGGAGTTTTTGTGGACAACGGGTACCGCCACCTTCCCCTGAAGCTGCGAAGGGACGGCAGGAGGAGTGCGCAGCGATCGGCCAGCTGGATCGCGCTTCCCTCCCGGAGCGAGGAGCTGGGCAGCCTGCTTTGGCAGCCGAACAGCGAGTGCCATCGTTTCCATCTTACTGTGGCTGTTCCCGTGCCTGGAGTCCAGTCCGGTCACTTGCCATTGCAAAATTACTGGGAGGCAAAAATTGGCTCTCAGTTTAGAGGGTTGGGAGAGCAGCTTCACTTCCTCTGCCATCTCTGCTCTCTGACACAGACCCATCTCCTGTCTCCCATCCTGAACAGCCCAGCACACTCCAAAACCGTAACCCACCTGACCCATCGCCTCTTCTTTTAGTGCAGCTCTGCCCCCGGTCTGCAGAAGGGGGAGTGCTGGCACGGGGTGCAAGGGTACTGGCCTGGGGAGGGAGGATGGGGTGGAAAATGGGGTGAGGTGCCCAGTTCTTGGCAGGTTTCTCACAAGAAGGTAAGCAGGGAGCCATCTCCTGTCAGAAGGCTGGGATGCTGGCGGTGGAAGGGGTGAGGACAAGGCTGATTTTTCCCACCCACAGTCGTTTCCTGCAGCCACCGGCCTTTGGGGAGCGAGCGGGGAGGGATGAGCCTCTTTGTCTTCTGTTTTTGCGTGCTCTCACAAAGGATCTGCACAATGAGGTCTTGGCTTCTGAGGAGTGTCACTGCAGTGAACTCCGAGTTAGTGCTGCAACTCGATTACTTCTGGGCCTTTCAGGGGTTCTTACAATGGGGCTTTGAACAGCTGCATCCAGTGCCGCTGCGGGAGGGCTGACGCCCTCAGTACAGAGTGTTTTCTTCCAAAAACCCTAGCAGGTCTTCAAAAAGGAGCCTCAAAAAACTTTCACTGGCTTTAACGAGTTTCTAAAGAGAGACAAGAGAACTCCTTTGTGAAGATTTCCAGCTCCCATGGCGAACTGTAGTGAGGAGGGAAGAAGCAGGTTTTGTTTTACTATAATGTGGAGTTCAGCACAAGGCCAGAAAATGCAGAACCACAGAATGAATGAAGATGTTGTTAGAGTTAATGAAAAACTCCCAGCTTTTGCTTGAGGGAGCGAAAACACCCTAATTTTTTTGTTTTATCTGGAGGGATTCTTGGCTGTGAATTGATTCCGAGGAGCAACGCTGTGCACATTCTAGAAGAAGCCTCCGGGGCGATTACAGAGTCACATATTGGCACGACTCTGGGTTCGGTTCTGCGCCTGGAGCGTTGCCGCTCACCTCTCTTGCAGCGGGGGTGGGAGGGAGGTATTCTGCTGAGTATTACGGAAGCAGTGGGTCGAATCGGTTAACGGGACTTGGTAAAAGTCACGCAGCAGAGCGGAGAGGGCACCCAGCAGCGTGATTAACCGCAGTAATTGTACCTTCAGGGGGTTTCACCGAAGAGGGGAGGATCAGTATCTCTGTTTTATAAATGGGGAGGGGCAATACAGAAAATAATAGTCATCTAGATAAAATAATAAATAGTAATGTAGATAAATAATGGTTGCAACCCCTTTAGCTGCTTAGGTGGCAGGAACCGGTCGTTGGTAGGGGAAGGGAAGAATCAGAAAACCTCTAGTGTCTTGGAACTTAACGGTGATGAACTCTTGGCTGTTCACAGGGCTCGTCCCTAGGGGTACAGACAGGGCTTTGCAGGAGTTAGGGGGAGACGCCGGCTGCGTGCAGCACAGGAGAGCTGGGGAGGGCAGTCGGGGCACGAGGCAGTTGGTCCTGCGGAATGCCTTCCTCAGCGTGTGAGTGACAGCCGTCATCACTAAATGAGACCCTTCTGCAGCCTGGGCCTGGCTGTGTCCGTCCCCGCTGCTCTTGGTCTCACACCAGTCCTCTGGGGATGAGGAAACAAGCTCCACACCCCCGAGTCAAGGGCGATGAGCTTCCGAGTGGAGGTTAATCGTTCCGGTTATCCAAGCGCGGTACGAAACGTCGCTTTGGAGGAGCTGTAAACACAAGCCCTGTAAGAAGTTGATTTTGTTGTTACTTTTTTTTTTTCAGGAACTACAAGGAATGATGATGCTGGGAGTAAGGTACGTTTAAATTCGCTGGCGCAGAGCCACCGATGAAGGCGAAAGCTCTTACATTTTACATTCCCAAGTAGATGTGGTCATGGTGTGCTTGTAATCCGGGAAGAGTTGCATTTGAAATATACTTTCCCTGGCTGGTGATGGCCGTATCCAAGTCTCTCTGTGTGTCTATAGGTTTTTTTACTCAATCTTTTGTCCAGAATTCAAAATTCAGTCACGCCCCAGGGAACAATCAGCCTATAGCCCCGTCGCTTACCGCATCGCTTACGCTCTTGTAAACGTCAGAGGAAACACAGACACACGTGAACGTGCAGAGACACCTTCATTTGTTCTTAAGGTGTGTGCTTTATTTCCAGAAGCTTGCGCTTCACGTGCAAACGGTCTGTGTGGGACGCAATTCCTCAGGATTTAGAAGAAAGATGGCAAATGCCACTTCAAATCGGACCTGCCCGAACGTGTATCTGTTCCCATAATGCAGGACAGAATTTCTCCTACGGACTTTCCAGTCAGAACTGATGGGAGCGTCGGTTACGGTGGCGCCGGGAGATGAAATTGCCCAAATGGTGTAGGTAGAGACAGAGCTCCTGCCGCCTGAATCTCAGCTCCTTTCTCAGTCTCGGGGAGCTGGGTGCCCGTCGGTGCCAAACAGAGGGGTTTGGGGAAGGTTGTGGGAGGTCAGTCAGGTTCCATTAGCATAAACCTCTGTTGGCTCCAGTATTGAGAGGTAATCACAAGCCAACAAAGGAAGCTCATCCCTCAAATCCTTCCGTTGCAGAGGGAGAATTGAAACAAGGTCATTCGGCTCCTGGAAGAACTGGAGCTTCTTCTGCAGGTCCTGTACTGCAGATATATAGATGCTCACACACACACGTCCTCTCACTCCCTAGAGACGTCACGGTAGTTCTGGAATAAAGGCTACACGCGGGACCAGCAGATCTTACCGAGTTAGTCAGCTTTGCTGGCAAAAGCCGGCACTGCTCCGACGTAGGCCTGGTTGGGAATCGGCTCCAGCTCTCTGACTCTCAGGCTGGACGATGTACCCTTGAATTCATCCCTCCCTGCAGCAGTGAATCCCTGCTTCCTCTCCCCCTCCTCTCAGCTTTCCCACTGTTCTGTGTCTCCTGGAATTGCTCTCTAATGACACCTTGACCGGCTGCTGTTCTGGCTGCAACACGGACCGATCTCTGGAAGCCTGTTAGCGCTCTGTACCGGGAGAACCGTGACAACCTTTGGAGGGATTGTTACTGGGACAGAGCGTGCTGGGGAGGTGTAAAGCGAAGTGCTCGTGGTTTCTCAGCGGCTGCTGGGGAGCAGCGGTGTCGCGATCGCTGCAGCTTTCGGGGCAGATTTACCGCTGGTTTAACAGACGCACCCCCAGGCTGTAACGTACGCCCGAGCTCGGTGGGGCCATGCCGGCGACTTTGAAATCCAATTATTTCATCTTCCTTTTCTGATTCGCAGGGCGCTGACTCGAGGGGACCTGAAGAGAGTCTTCCCACTTTGACTGTCACAACAATCCTGGTAAGACCCAACACCGAGAGTGGCTGGGAGATGCCGGAATAATGACACTTGGCCGTTTCTTCCCACCCATGTACTTGCAGGTGGTTTTTTGGGCTGTGACCCCGACATCCCTGTTTATCACGGTGGTTTTGGAGCGCTGGCTCGCTGGTGTCGGGCCACAGGCTGTCTGTAGTTTGCACAGGCGGATTCGAGGGCTGTCGGAGTCAGCCCGCCAAGTGCGCTGGGCGTAGGCTGCTGCCAGCCACCTCTCCGTGAGGACGGCCGGGCCTCTCCCCCCTGTTTAGGCTTGTCACGTTGCCTACCTGTTGTTTCTCTTCTGCACTGGAACTGCGTCAAGATCACACGCGCAGGGATTGAGAACAGGCCACCAAACCCCAAAATCGCATCACCACGCGCAGCAGACAGGCAGGGCTGGTCGGGAGGCGCTGCAGCCGAACGTTTCCCGGTTCCGCTGTCGGGTCCTGCAGCAGCGGGTCGCCCCCATCCGACGTTCGATGGGCCAAATGAGATGTCTTTGGGCTTTTAGGCTGAGAAGACGTTATCACTTCCTTCTGCGGTGCACGTGGCTTGCAGAACGCAGCTGCCCTGCCGCGCTGCAGGCCACGCCACCGCCCCAGTGAACGTGGAAATGCCCCCCGATGGCGCAGACAGGGGGCTGGGGGGCGTGTTGCCGAAGGAATGGCTTTGTGCAGTGGGTTGCTCTGCGGGAGGCTCTAACCGTGGCTTTGTCCCTCCGTGCGCAGGAAGATCCGTACGTCATGGTGAGAAGCGCAGAACTGGAGGGATACTGCGTGGATTTGCTGAAGGCCCTTGCCGCGATGCTCCACTTCAGCTACAAGGTGAAGGTGGTGGGCGATGGGCAGTACGGAGCCGTCTCCTCCAGCGGGAACTGGACAGGGATGATCGGCGAAATTCTGAGACAGGTAATTTTGAATCTGTGTTTCTGACGAACTGCAGCTCAGGAAGGAAAAAGCAGCGCTGGGAGCTCTTGGACACGGTCGGAATTGGCTCAGGGCCTGAGCAACTTGGACTCAGCCTGCCTGTTGTGCAGAACTGATGAGTAGCAAGACTTGCAGTTGGTTTCGGCCTGCAAGTAGGGAAACTGAGGAAGGAGACAGTGGCCATAGCAGGACATCGCTGTTAGAGCCAGGTGCTGCTGGTGCAGCGCTTGTCCTGCCTGTCTCAGGTTCTCTGAGGCCTGAGAGGCTGCAGGGACATCTCTGCTCGCTAACGCAACAGAGAATTCACTTGAGTGTAGCCACTAGGTGAAACTTGTCTTTTTCTGAAAGCTCATCCCTTAGACTCTTCCAGGAGATGCCTGAGCGCGCATCCTGCCCCCTCAGGTGCCGTTCCCTGCGGCCAGCGCTCTGTCATCTGTGGTAGCACTTGAATTAAAGCCGCTGAGCTCCTCTGAACGCAGCCCTGTCCAGCTCGCAGTCACGTAGATGCGGCAGCCAGAAGCAGAGAGGAGCACACCCTCAGGCTTGGGTGAAGCAAACCAGCGGGGTTCACGGTGCTCAGCCTCCCTGTGGGATGTTGCAGCAGGAGCCCCGGATACCGACCAGCACCCCGCTACAAACAGTGCAGAAAGGAACACTGCCCCGGTTCTTGGAGCTCAGGGTCTAAGGGACAGCTGTCTGCTGACACAGAGAAGGGATGTGCGCCTGGCAAGCGTTCTCTGGGTGACAGGAATCTTCAGGTAGGAGGGATGGTTGATTATTTTATCTCCATCTTACAGGAAGCAGACATTGCAGTGGCTCCACTGACAGTCACGTCAGCAAGGGAGGAGGTGGTCTCCTTCACCACGCCGTTCCTGCAGACTGGGATCGGGATCTTGCTCCGAAAAGACACCGTCTCTCAGGAGATGTCCTTCTTCCACTTCCTGGCTCCTTTCAGTAAGGAGACCTGGACTGGCCTTTTATTTGCTTACGTGCTGACGTGCTTCTGCCTCTTCCTCGTTGCCAGGTATAAACAAATTCCTTTCACAGGTTTGGGTCAAGTCCGCCGCTTTCTGAGCGGTGACAAGGCCTCAGTCCAGGTCCAGAACGGGGGGAGCGAAGCTGACGTCATGTCAGATTAGGGCAGCATCAGGAGTAGGATCTCCCCACGAAGAGCACCGTGTCTCTGGGTGTGGCTTGCCTAGTGCTGCGGCAGGCTCTGCGTGCCCCTACCTTGGCTCCTTTTACCAGAGCGCGTCTGGAGCTGTGACCTGTTCCTTGTGCGGTCCCTCTCCTGCTGTGTTCTTACGCGCTCTGCCCTGCCCCGACTGGTGGAAGAGACCGGGACACCCGCCGCTGCACCCCCGTCCCGGGAGATCCTGCTTTCTGCCCCTCTCCCGACTAGGCCGCAGGAGCGCTCCCGGCGGCTGCAGCCCTGAGCAGGGGCTCTGTTGCTGCTTTCCTAGCTTCACGCACGGCCTCCATAGTCCGGGGTTGCCGCGGGGAGCAGCCCGCAGCCCGGCGTGACGGACCCCAGCCAGTATCGCCACCCGTGTGCGCCAGGGGAAGCGGGGGTTCGGCAGCGGCTCGGTGGGAAAGGGTCTGGCTGGGCCA
The DNA here is from genome assembly GCA_027574665.1 of Rhynochetos jubatus. Lineage (NCBI taxonomy): Eukaryota > Metazoa > Chordata > Aves > Eurypygiformes > Rhynochetidae > Rhynochetos > Rhynochetos jubatus. The sequence goes on from CM050669.1 coordinate 4,418,032, forward strand.
GGACCGCCTGCGCCATCCCTGTGGCCAGCTGCTCGAGGCACTGAGCAGGGGTACTTCCCTCTGCACTGGTTAAACTGGGAGCGGGCGAAGGGGGAGCTACCGTGGACGGGAAGGGCATTGCCAGGCTGGCTGCGCTGCTGCCGCCACGCTGACAGGTTATTCATGGTTCTTCTGGTTTTGTCCTGTCCTTGTCCCCCAGGCTGAGCCCCTGCGAATGGAACGAGCCCAAGAACGAAGAGAACCACTTCACCTTCTTGAACAGCCTCTGGTTCGGAGCAGGAGCGCTTGCGCTGCAAGGTGAGCTGGGAGGACTCGGAGCGGTGTGGTTCGGGAGCCGCCGGCATCCTGCTCAGTCCGTCGGCAGCACTGCCGTGCCGGCCGGTCGGGGAGATGCGCCAGCAGCGACGCCGGGCAGCACCGGAACTCCCGGTTCTGGGGAGCTTGGGGTACAGACTTGTGGGAATCGTACAGCGGCCGCCTTCCGTCGAGGAAGGGGCAGTTTCTGCTGTGGGAGTGGCCCTAGGGAACGTCAGGCTAAGGAGCACGCGGGTGCCCCGTAGGGCAGAGTTTGTTGTTGTCGCTTCGGTGGTGTTGATGCGGTTCAAAGCGGCCACGGCGGGTCCTCTCAGGCTCGTGCGTTCGGTAGCTGCCGGGCAGGCTCTGCCGTTCGGCCCTTGTGGAAGGGGCGGCCTTTGACGGATTTAAAGGCCTTTGCTCGTGCTCACCTGCGTCACCCCCGCGCGTTCTGTCGGCTCCTCTGGTCGTGCAGGTGTCACCCCTCGGCCCAAGGCGCTCTCTGTGCGCGTCATCGCCGCCGTCTGGTGGCTGTTCACCATCGCCTTGCTGGCTGCCTACATCGCCAACTTCTCCGCCCTGCTCGGCTCCGGCAGCGAGCAGCTCCCGATCCAGACTTTTGAAGACCTCGTGAAGCAAAGGAAGCTCGAGTTTGGGACGCTGCATGGCTCCTCTACCTTCTACTTCTTCAAGGTGCGGAGAACCCCCGCGCGGTAGAACGGCTGAGCTGGGGCCCAGCCGCCCCGCTCGCGCCTAACGGCGCTTACGCCGCGCTCACGGCTGTAGGCTCCCTCGGTTTTCCTGCAACACCCCGCAGCGTGCGGCCGGTACCTCTGGTTCTGCTCTTCCCCCGCCCTTTCTCCGAAAGGACCACGGCGGTAGCGTATCCTCCCGGGAGAGCGCGGCACTAACCGGCAGCGGCTCTCCCTTGTGCCTTGGGCACAAGGGCTGACGTAGCCGTCGCTGGGTACGTTCATGGGGGGCCTGCAAAGCTTGGTTTGGGGGGAGGGGGGTGGGAAATACGTAACGCCCGTGTCCCCGTAACGCTGCGCGCCAGAGGGCGGAGCTGCGCGGGCCCTGTGCTAGGACTCGGTGCCCAGAGCTCAAAGGTTTCACGCCCCCTTCGTCTCCAGAGCGGCGCAGCCGTTGCGCGTGCCTGCGGGGCGTCGCTGGTTGGGCGCTTGTTTGACACGCGCGTTTCGGGGCTGCAGAACTCCAAGAACCCCGTCCATCGGATGATCTATGAGTATATGGACAAGAGGCGCGACCACGTCTTAGTCAAAACCTACCAGGAGGCCGTGCGGCGCGTGATGGAGTCGGACTACGCCTTCATCGGGGAATCCATCTCCCAAGACCTGGCGGCTGCCCGGCACTGCAATTTGATCAGGGCGCCCGAGGTTATCGGCGCCAGAGGGTTTGGCATTGCCACCACGCAGGGTTAGTCGCCGCGCGCCGCCCTGCCCCGCCCCGCCCCGCCCCTTGCATTTCGGGGGTTGCAGGTGGGAGCAGGCGGCCTGGCACGGCCGAGGGCCGAAGCCCTCGGTGGAGCGGATGGGGAGCCCCGCTGGGCCGTGCTCTCCTTCCGCAGCTGAATTCTCCCCGGCGCTCACCGCCTCTCCCTTTGAACCGTAACGTGCAAAAATTCCAGCCCTCGGGCGCGTCGCTGGTCCCCGGGAGGGGGTTGGGTTGGGTTGGCCTCGGTTCTTGGTTTTGCCGTCGCGTTCCGTTTGCGCCGTCTGAGAGCCGGGCAGCAGCGCGGGGCCGACCCTGCCGGGCGCTGCAGCTGCGCTTGCTGATCGCGGCCGTGATCTCTCCCCTGCTCTTCCCTTTCTCCCGCTCCCAGCGTCCCCGTGGACCAAGAAGCTCTCCGTCGCCGTCCTCAAACTGCGGGAGTCGGGCGATCTCGACTACTTGCGGAACAAGTGGTGGGAGAGCAGCTGCCTCCAGCGCAGTCGCGAGGGCTGGAGTCCCCTGCAGCCCCAGGCGCTGGGCGGGCTCTTCCTCACCCTTGCCGTCGGCCTGGCGCTGGGCGTCATCGCGGCCGTGGCCGAGCTGGCCAACAAGAGCAGACGCGCCGCTGGACACGTGAAGGTGGGTGCCGGTTGCGGTCTCCCATCCTGCTTCCCCGCATCCTGCTTCCCCGCACCCCTGCCGGCCGGCCGGGACGCGCCGGGCCCCCGCGCTCTGCTGGGTGGGGCGGGGTTCCCACGCTGACCCCGTCCAAGGCGGGCCATGAGCGCGGTGGGGGGGCACACGCTGACCCCGTCCAAGGCGGGCCATGAGCGCGGGGCGGGGGGCACACGCTGACCCCGTCCAAGGCGGGCCATGAGCGCGGGGCGGGGGGCACACGCCGTGTATTTACTCCCTGAAGCTCCGAGCCGGCACAGCGGGGGCCGCGCGGTAGTTTTGTAGCCGAAGCGTGGCGGGGGCTGCGTTCCAGTGCGCCCGGAGGTCGCCCGTACCCCGTTTGTTCCCACCCGCGGGCAGGCAGGACGACGTGTGCGAGCGGCACGTGCGGCACGTGCGGCACGTGCGGCTTGGCGTTCCCGCTCCCCCCGCGGTCCAGAGGGCGGGCTGTGCGCGGCGGGGGGGGGGGGGTTTCCCCGACGGAACAGCTCACCCCCTCGTCTCCCTCCCTTGTTTTTCAGAAATCGTGCTGCTCCGTTTTCGCGGAAGAGGTGTGCGCTCGGCTGCGCGTAAAGGCCGACGCCAGGCAAGGCCAGGAGGCTGCGGGCAGGGCGACCGCTCCCCAGCTCTGCCCTTAGCTTGGCGCCAGCTGTTCCGTAGCAACGCCGCCGCCGTAGGACGCGGCGCAAGCCTAGAGCGTTAGTTTTCTAATGACGCACGCGCGGCGCTTCTGGACTGGAGCTGGACGCAGGAAACGTGGCCCCTTGGAAGAATTTGTACGGCTAAGGGAGAGCGCAACTGCTGCGCATCCGGGACTCGGCGACGGGAAGCGAGAGGGCCAGGACGGTGGATCCGCGTGTGGGTTAGACGTTCGCGGTGTACGCACCCGAACGCCCGTAGGATCAAAGCGACTTGGGCTCGGTCCACGCGACGCCTCTGCTTACTAACGACGGCGCGAGGTACAGGCTTGGGAACGCAAGCTCTCGCCTGACCCTGCTAATCCGCTGCCGCTTACGCCTGTAGTGCTGAACAGACTGTACTCTGGTCGCTGCGAGGGTCAGTTCCGGGTCAGAACCCGGGCTCACGTAACCCCCCAAATGCCGGAGCAGCTGCCTAAAATCCGAGCGAGGGAGACCGAGCGACTGAGGAGCTGCTGGACAGGAAGTGCAAGACCTGGCCTCGCCCGTTGCCAGCTTCCCCTCAGCGTCACCGCGTGGCCGTCGAGGACGCTTCGTCCTCGTTAACCTGATCCGGCGTATTTAAGGTCGGAATCCAACAGCAGGGAGCTCGGCCGGCCGGCAGCCCGGGTCCAAGCCGGCCGGGCCGAGGCTGCGAGCGCCGGGCACGCTGCCGTTCCCTTGCTCCGGAAGCCGTGGGGAACCGTCACCCTCGTCGCGTACTGACGGGGGCGAGCGACGCAGGCGCAGCCCGGTTTGAACTCGCCCTTCGGTCACGCCGCTGACGCGCCGCGCGCCCCACGGAGGGGAGGCAGCCGTCGGCCGACTCGGACGTGGCTTTAGCAGCTCTGCGGGGACGCAGAGCCTGACCCGCCCCAGCCCCGGCATCGAAGAGCCGAAGGCAACGGCAACCGCCGTCCCCGCCGAGGGCGGCCTGGGGAGCCTCCGCTTCCCGCTGCCGCCGCGGGCTTTAGGCCAGCGGCCGAATTCCCCTCCCGCCCCGCAGCGAACGAGAGCGGCGGCAGCAGGAGCGGCGCGTTCCCCAGCTGCTGCGCGCGGGGCCCCGCTCGTGGCGCTCCTGGGGCGGGCGCAGCCTGCGCGGCGTCCCCGCGGGCGAGTGACGGGGAAGACGCGGCGTCCCCGCGGGCGAGTGACGGGGAAGACGCGGCGTCGGGGTCGCTCGGCGCTTCAGGACCCGTTTGGTACGTGCCACGTCGGCGCCGGCGGAGGAGGCAGAGAGGGCTCAGAAAGGTTTCGGTGACATTTAAATATATTTCTATATGAAGGTCTCACAGAACAAAAAAATAAAGTCTTTTCATCACAAATACTGCAGCATCAGAATAAACACTTACCAAAATAAACACTGAGTGATGTACAGATATATTTGAGTGGGTACGCTACCGGGTGACTCGTATTTTGCCTTTTAAGTCACAAAAGCACGATATAAATATGGAATTTCCTGTGAACTCTTTTCCCTGTTGTAATAAAAATACATTCTTTACAGTTAAAGTAAAACTAGTGCAAGTCCATCCCGCCGCTCCTGTCCACCCGCCGCCCCGACCCGCGTCATTTCCACGGCACTTCGTACTTAAAAATGACGCTGAAAATCTTCCCCCCGAGACGATCGGCGAGCCAGGAGTTTTTGATCACGGCCAGCTTGAGGCTCTCGCACTTCAGAGCCGCGTAGTAGTTGGTGTGGATGGCGCGGCCCATGCCCTCGATGATCACCAGGTCCGTCTGCCGTTCTCGGACCAGCGCGGCCAAACCCTGATCCAGGCGGCTGAAAGGAGAGCCCCGCTCTAGAGCCGGCCAGCCCCGCCCGCTGAAAGGCTCTTCCAGGGGCGGAACCACACGGAAGGGGGGCGGGATACGGGATTTCGGGTGGAATGACCGAGGCCAGTAAACAGGAACACTCAAAGGAAACGGGATGGAATCGGAATTTTAAAGGCTTCCCCGCGTGCGTGCGGAACGGGGGGTTTCCCGGGCAACGGGTAAGCTCTGTCTCCAGGAGAGAAACTCACTACAAATCCCCAGGGGAGGCACGGGCAGTGCCGCTCCCGGGGGAGCGGGTTTCCGGGTCGCAGGGCAGGAGTTTACAGCACCCGTGACCGGCATTCCCAGCCTGGCAAACCGCACCCGGCAACCCTCAGCGGTTCTGGGAACGCGGTTCCTGTCGGGAAGCGCGGCTGAGATACTCCGGAGCGACGCGCCGGCGCGTCCCGCAGCCGAGGGAGACCGGTACGCGGCCGGCGCTTTGCCACGGTACCTGAGATCCAGACACGGAGAGCTGGAGCCCGTCTGAACCAAGAGCAGCTTCTCCTCCCGCAGCGCAGACCTTTGGTTCAAACAGAAGAGAATCGGTTAAACAGGCCCCGCAAACGGGCGACAAACCAGAGAGCAACCGATACCCAAGCGTCCCTCGGCTCCTCCGGCGAGGGCGTCGCCGAGCGACGCGAGGCTTCTGCCCGCAGCGCGCAACGTCCCGGCGCCACGAGCCCTCTGCCGGGGGTGCTCCGCGCGCGGGGGACGCCTACGTTCCTCTGCTGCCTTTGGCACGGGGGGCCGCGGGCGTCGGCAGCTTGAGCGCTTGTCGGGGAGGACACGAATACGGATGTTCGACAAGGGCCCCGTTTCCGCGCTTTTCCCCTGAAGGCAAGCAGACGGCCCGCCCTGCCGGACACGCTAACACACCCCGCTAAAGCGCGAGCGGAGTGCGCAACACGGGCCCCGCTTCTCCCTCTCCCGCGCCGCTGGGCGCGCGGGGAAGGCCGGCGAGGCGCTTACTGAATCACGGGATCCATCGCCGCTATCCGCTCCGTAACGATCAGGGACTCGCTGTAGGTGACGTCGTTCAGGGCAGGGCCAGAGTTACAAGCCAGGATCACCTGAGGCAAAGGCAGCAGGAGAGGTCGGTGAGGAGCGCGGCCCACGCGCGGTGTCGGAGCCCCCGGGGGGTTTGAAACCCCCAGCGCCCGGCGCGTCGCGCGGAAGGGGGACGCGCCAGGAGAAGGGCTGGAGGCCCCGTCCGCGCTTTCCCTCCGTTAAGCAGCTCGCCCAGGCTTTCTGACGTTCCAGCCCCCCGCGCTGACCGAGCCGAGCCTGGCCTTGCCGCCTTCCCCGGCCTGCTCGCGCCGGCGCTCCGGGGATTTGGGCCATTCCCGACTTATAGGTCAGGAGTCAGACTGCCGAGGGGCGCTGCGGGGGGCGGCTGCCAGCGCGTTCAGCAGTTACCCGAGCTCCGTCCTTTCCGTAGCGCGTTCGCAACGAAAACCACTTACCTCTGTCCCTCTAGAAAGGAGCTCTCTGACAAAAGGAAAGACTCCTAAAATTACGTCTATTCCACTGTTATCTGCGAAAATTAAGGCACATTTGTGAGGGGGACCCTCCTGTAAAAGAAAACCAACGTATTCAGGATTGAGCTCGCAACTCGGCCCGGTGAAGAGTCTGTGTCGCTTACAGCCGCTCACCTCAAGACCCCTCAAACGAGGGGCTGCCCAGCAGCAGCACCGCGCCTGGGAACATCACCTACGCCCCGCCTTGGCGGAAATCCCTTTCCCTGGCACTGTCACTGCACGGTCCTTTCCAACAGCCTTTAGTTCCTCGGCTTTGAGCGCGTTGGAGCGTTCACAGAACCTACGCCTGCCAGCTGAAGGCACGCCCGACTCCAGCGGCTCCGAGCAGGAACGCGCTCCGGGTCAGTCAGGCCTCTCCTCCCGCCGCGGGGAGGCTTAGACGGCGCCTGGCCACGCCGCGCGGCCGCAGAATGAACACCCTCCTCCGGCGCGGCAGGGGCAGCTGCCGCGCGCCGGGCAGCGGGGTCAACCTACCTTGGCGGGTGTTCTAAGCTAGCGAGGCGTGGGGTGAACAGGCCTCCCCTCTGCCAGGAAAGGGCAGGATGGGCTGCTGGGGGCAGTGACGCCCTAAAATGAAAAGATACTTCCTGTTCTCCGTTAACCCTGGCGCTTGTGCTCAAGCTGACGTCGGCCAACGCGGCTCACGCCAGTTCGTACCGGCGGAAGCGTTTTAGAGCGAGCGACGCCTGACTCCTAATGGAACCCTGGCAGGACAGGGGCCGAGGGCTTGCAGCTCCTCGGGTACCGCCGTCACACAGGAGTAGCTGATCCCGTGGCTTAAGACGTAACACCTGTAGTAGCCTACTCGCACCAAACCTCTGCCACTTCCAACAGAAAGCTTCACACAAAGGAACAAAAGCTTTTCAATTAACCTTAATTAACCACTGATGGAGATCACGCGGGGCAAACCAAGCTAATTGCCAGGTTAATCACTTTGAGCGAGTTCCTAAATGCACGTGGGGTTTGGGCCGGCTCCTCGGGTGGAGGCACAGTCCAGACGCTGCGTTTGGACCCAAGGTCTCAACGCTCGGGCCCTGGCTGCGCGCAAGTGCCCTGAGGAAGGGGAGGGGCACCACGGGCGCTCTGGAGCAGCTCTGAAAGCAGCCGCGCGCCAGGGGCTGCCGTTTCTGAAGGCGCTCGGCTCCACGGCTCGGTAAGTGACGGCTCGGACCGATTCCTTTTGTTCCTCTGTGGTGAAGCTGCTGGGTTGCTGGTACCGTGTTAACGGAACTGGGCGTGAGCTGTCTGAGCCGCGTGCTGTCACACCCTGAGAGTAGCCCGGCGGGTTTCTGCTACTGCGCGTAACCGCTCCGTGGTTAGTAAGGAGTTGCTCGTACCTTTAGTCGCTGCAGCCACTGACTGTAGGAGTCTTCTAGCCAGGGACGTTCTGCATCACAGACAAAAGCACGTTAGCGTTTCTTTCAGGCAAGCGGGGATCCTGCCCGTTAGGAGGCGCGGGACGCGTCTCCTTACAGCTGCTGAAGCGTTAAAGCATCTGAGCTCAGGTTTGCAGAGGTGAACATGCAGATTCAAGGTGTTCCTGAGCTCTTTGCTACGGGAACAGCAAAACTACAGCTGTCTCGAACCGGGATTTTCACGACAAAGCAGCGGAGACTGATCGTTGCCAGGATGAGAACAGTTATGGAAAACAGCACGGGCGAGATCCTGTCTGCGTGCCTACGACTTCGGTTCAGGCACAGGCTTTCCGCTGTCAATCCCTTTGGAACACAGGCAGGAACAGGCCACCCCAGGTCTGCAGCCTGTGTCTCACAGACTCACAGAGTGTCAGGGGTTGGCAGGGCCCTCTAGAGATCATCTAGTCCAACCCCCTGCCAGAGCAGGATCCCCCAGAGCAGATCCCACAGGAACAAGTCCAGGGGCTTTGGAAAGGCTCCAGGGAAGGAGACTCCCCCCTCTCTGGGCAGCCTGTCCCAGGGCTCTGTCACCCTCACAGGGCAGAAGGGTTTCCTCACATTCAGGCTGAACCTTCTGTTTCCCGGTTTACGGCCACTGCCCCTCGTCCTGTCACTGGGCACCCCTGAGCGGAGCCTGGCCCCATCCCCCTGACACCCCCCTTAGGGACTGATCAGCACTGATTTCAGACAACCCTAGCAAGCTCAACGATTTCCTGGCACCCAAGCAGAACTGCCGCAACCAGCACGTTCGCGCTCCCGTGTTACCGCGACACCCAGCTCCAACCACCGCCACGCATCTCCCTGTACCTTGTAGTTTTGACTTGGCTTCTTCGAATCCAAACTGTGGCTCAGATTCCAGAACGCTGTATCGGAAGAGAAAGAAAGGGCACGCGGTTAAGCCGCTTCCACTCGCGTAAACGCGATTCAAACGTTTCTGTGGCGGGGGGTCGGCAGCTTTACCGCGCTGGTTACCGCGGGGGGTGCGGACAGGGACCGAGGAACGGACGCCCTGTGCTCGTGTTGCAAACAGAAGGCGCAGACGTGCGTTAAAGTCGGGTTTACGCTGACTAAAAAGGCTCCAGCAGCGTACAAATGCAGGCAAAAAGGACCTGCTGTGGTCGGCTGACCTCGAACCACCTGGCTGCAGCGGGCTGCTCCTCAGTTAACCAGAGGGAAAGCTGCTCCAAGGTGCAGAAAGGGAGGTGCTGAGTGTCAGCTGTGAAAGCGTCCCTCTCCCCTGCCCCCGGAGCTACGCTGCCAGCCCCAGCCGCCGGTTCTCCAACTGAAAGATCAAAACCATCTGTCAGCATCAGTGTCCTCAAATGAATTCCTGGCTGCTGACAGGATAGGCAGGAAAAAGCTCTCCGAATGTATGCTGATCAAAAATAATAATTCGTATTTAGTCCTCCAAAGAGACCCCCAACCTAACGTGCAGCCCCCCGGATACGGTACCGGGGGAAGGGAGGGTGCGGCACAGCAGCTGCGTTCTGGGATGGCAGCGCCAGACCCCCCAGCAGCAGCGCCGGTAACAGCGCCACAAGCCAAGCAGCCAGGGCGAGTAGCAGGCGCTCTGCCGCCTCACGCCAACGTCCGCGGGGACGGAAACGCCCCGCGCCACAACAACGCCCGCGGAGAACGACCAGCGTCCGCTTAAGGCGAAATACGAACCAGGGCTGAAGTTAGCGCGGTGCACGTCACTTTTCAAAAGAACAAGGGGATGTTCTGTGTGTGAAAAGGGTGTGTCTGAAGTATTGAACACCTACTCTGAGACTGCTTTCGCTCCCCAGTCAAAGACATTCCCCGCGAGAAGTCCTTTCACCAGAGCAAACTGCCTCTCCTCCCAGCCTAACGAATCCAAAGACTCGATTACGCTCTGAAAACACTTTAAGGCGATGCCGTTTTCCTTCTGCTTTACCTGCAAAAGACAGGAAACATGGGATTTACACACAAAAACCTCTTACCCATCACTGGTTGTCCCAGTCCCAAGACCACGTTCAAGCATCCTCCTCTATGTTCACGGCCTCTAATGGACCGACAAGCGACCGTTATCGGGACGCTGGGTAGCAACAAGAGAAAAGGTTTCCTGGGGTTCTAACGAAAAGCTTCGTTAGTGCGAGGGTACGACCCGCAGCCCGAGAATCACAGTTCTTAGCACACCTGAGGTGCAACAGATGTTCAGCCCGTCGGGGACTGGGAGAGCGGGCGCGCACCCGCAGGGTGTGGTGGCAACGTGAGCCGCCCAGGCCATCGCCAGCGCGCTGATCCGCGCAGGAACGCAGCACGGTTTGGTTTAAGGACAGGCTGCCTCCCCGAGCCAGGGAATGGGTGAAGGTCTGGGTTTGGTTTCCCCCAGGCCTTTTGTGAACACGGGGAGGGTGACTGTTTATGAACGCCCCAACCCCTTCCTCTCCTTCTGGGGCAGAAAGAAAACACCGCTGCAGGTAAAGGAACGCAGAAAGGCGAGCTGAGGGCGCTGAGGGCGCTTGCAGGCAGCTGTTGGGATTGTGATGCCAGTGCCAAGTGTCTGTTACAGCTGCCTGCAATTCGCGTGTTTACTGGAAAGCACCTACACAGCTGAGCTGAGCTGAGCTCGCTCTACACTTGACAATGGTTTGAAGAGAATTGCGAGACTGGGAAAAAGGAAGAATTCCCCAAGCCTGCCAGCCTGCAGCAGGAGCTGGGGCCCAAAGGGAAATAACCGAGTTGGAATTCTTGGGTCCCTTGGGGGGTTCTACACACCAGCAGTGCCGCCTCTCCCTGCAGCCCTCCTCAGCTCTAAAGCGAGGGAAACGCCTCCCTAAGGAGCGCAACACAACAGCACCCGACGGCAGGCACCGCGCGCTCGTCAGCAGGACTGACGCCGCCAATTCCCTTCTCGGCAGTATCAGACGACTGAAGCCGGTAACGGTTTTGGTTAGCGTTACCCTCGCCGTGAGCATGTTCGAGGCCAGGGCCTTATATCCCACCGCCCACTGCCGTCTGTCCTCAGGGACAGCGCCAGGCGGTGAAAGCCGCTGCACCGTAGCCAGCTACAAAGCTCTCGCCTGTAAACTATTCACTATACCCAGAGTATAGAAAAAGAGTCTTGAACTTGCATGTCGTCCGCTCCGTAAAGCGAGAACAACTTACCTTTGAATAGGGATCCGGAAAGTTGAACTCGTTTAAACAGTGTTCCCTTGTGTCCAACAGACTTCTAACGGTTAAGGTACCGTACGCGCTTCGAAAAGGGAGAACGGAGGGGAAAAAGAGATCAGCTACTTCAAACAGAAACCAGATCTCCCGTTTCCGCCGTAGGTCACGGCACGTCACACGAGCACTGAGGTTTGCAGTCTTTACGGGCTGCCCTGTCTGAGTGGTAACGCCTCCACAGCGTTTACTCAGACACAGAGAGGGAGAACCTTCAGAGCAAAGCCAGATGCTTGAGTTAACCTGCCGCCCTCCTAACCACCACGGAACGCTGCCCAACTACGTTTTCTGCCCAGGTACGAGCTTTGGGTTACACTTCCAGTATACGAGACCGGAAGGCTCTGTGCAGAGGACCTGACGTCTGGCACATCAACTGCCTTCAGCCTCCTCAGCTTTGCTCGCTCTGCCACGTCACGCAGTTTTCGGTGTTCAGCTTTTAACTTGGCTCTGCTCGACAGCGCAGCAAGCGACGAGAAAGGGAAAATGAAGACACTTACAAAGGGAAAATGAAGACACTTACAAAGGGAAAATGAAGACACTTACAAAGGCTGCTGCCTGAGCGTCTGGAGCTTATTCCAGTACTTCTGTCGGAATTTTTCAGCTCTCTCCAGCGCATCAGTGGAGTCCGGCTGACTGGCTGCCGCACGCTTTGCCACCTGGTAGAGAAATGGGGCAGGACTGACGTTACCAAATGAATTCTTCCTCCACGTAACCGACCTGAAGGTCAGTCTGGGAAATAACCCCTCCATCTGCCATCCTGTTCAGTGCCTGCGCGCCCTCTGGCCCTCCCGCGCGGCAGCTGCCCTTTACTCCAACCACCGAAGGGTAGGTTTAAACCCCTCCTTTCTTCCCAGAAGAGTTGAAGTTTATTTTCATGACTGCTTTCCGAAATGAAGCACAAGTTTTAACTACTTACAGGAGGGGAAGAAAGTAACAAAGGCACGCACACACCCAAAAAAACCAAAGGAGAAACAGGCAGAAATGTAAGAGTCCACATCCACCCCTCGTGTTCTTTTTTCCTCTGCGACACTGAGGTCAAGTCACCGCGTTGCCCTGCGTTTTTCCCGGCCCTTTTTCTCCCGACACACGCTCACGACATTTGATTTGGAGTTGCTCGCTAAGCAGACATAGCTCTGAAGGACCAGCGCCGTTTGGAAACACCGAAAACCCAAGCACCGCAGGAGAAGAATGCTTCTAGTACTTCTGCCCTGGAAGGTACCAAGCAGTTCCTGAGGAGCCCGGGGCAGTGAGGTACCTCTGTTAACAGGGCAGAGGGGAGTGAGCCTCACAGCAGGGTAAACACGCCGGTCCACAGAAGATTTATTTGCTAAATATATTTGTCATTCATACATCAGACAATTCTGTGACATTTACCCCATCCAGCGCCTCCTCAAAGCAGGTGAGCCAGTATTTTCTGGCCATGGCATCATCGGTGAGGTCAACAGTGTCCGGAATATAGGTGGATGGGTCTTTCAGCAGGGGCAGGTTAACGAGCGGCCTCTCCAGCCTGTCCATCTCAAGCATGTCAAACTAGGTGAAAAGGAGAGAGGCTTATTGGAACTTACTCAGAAATGGATGCATCGCAAATTAAATCAGTACGAGGGCTACAGAGGTCCAGCACAGTGAAGACTGACAGACTTGCAGACAGCTTTATCGGAGCATATGCCATCAAATTCTCCACTCCCCTGCGTGGATTGCTTATCCGTGCCCACCCCACAGCTACAGATTATCGTGTCATGTTGAAAACCTGCTACAGGCCCTCTGCATCTCACCTTCCGGCCTAAAAGAGCCAAGCAACCACCCGAAACAATAACCAATGCCAACAGCTGCTCCTCCCCCCACGCCCTGTAGCGAGCGGGAAACTAATTCCTGAAACTGGGAGAGATGGACCAGCGAGGGAGGAAACGAAAAGCCTTGACACGACCAGCACTGACATGCAGACTGAAGACAGTACACCACCGTCAGCTCCGCTCTTCTAGCTTCTCCTGAAAGGCACTGCAGGAGCTGCAATACCAGAGTATTTTAAGAACCTGGTGTGTTTTCTGGTTGATCACTGCCTGCCAGATTCTCCCTGAAATCGGCATCACTGTATTGTCAGCGTACTAAGAGGTGACTGGGCTCATGCTCCTCTGCCCAATTATATATTTCTCTTCCCACAGGAAGTAAATAAACGCTGCTTAAAGACAGTGGAACGTCAGGTGTAAAATCCTGAAGCACAGTATTTCAGCTGTAGCACAACCCAGCTACTTCAGGGGAAGGGTTAGAGAGGAATGTTCCCCCCCCCAACACCTTTGGCGAAGGAGAGGAAGACAAAGCGGCAGCCACGACCTGGTTTTATGAGACGTCACGTCACACCGTCACACAAGACAACGTCACACAGGACACCGTATCAGTCGCTTCTTTTGGTAAGCAGGAGTCCAGGGGCACGAAGCAACCCGCCTGAGCACAATCATCTGTTTGCCAATCACCGTTACTAAGAGAAGGCACTTAGCTCTAGAAAAGACAACCACATACTGTACCACTCCTTGTTCTCTGCATAGGGTAAACATCAGGTGATGTGCTCATCAGACCCGAACTCCCAGCATAGTTCTCTCCCCAGCTATACTGATTTGGATCTAGAAAAGAGAAAGACAGACACACATAATCTGAAAATAAAACTGAAAACACTCCCACGAGTGTAGTTAGCATCCCTGCAGAGAAGCTGCCTCACTGCAAAAGCCACCTTCCCTTGCCATTTTCCCCCCTAACCCCCAGCAGAAACGCCTCACCCACTCCGTGAATTACCTGGCGCTAAAGACCTTCAACCTGAACGAGACAGAAGACAATTAAAAGTTCTAAGATCGTTCTTTTTTTTTTTACCCCCTTTGCTCGTCATTAAGGGCTATGACCAGCATGCCTTCACAGCGCTGTCACCGACCACGGAGAGCACTTCTCATTCCTAAACCTAGATCCGTTATTAACCAAATACAACTACAAAACCCTCAAAGCCCAACGGAAGTTTCATGTAAACATTAAGTTACTTCTAGAAACGTGTTTTATTTGAGAAAAGTTCGGTCAAGTTCAGGTGTTGCTTCTGCAGCAGGTACTGTCCATGTTTAATTCCTCAGTAGCTGGTTCCTTGCCCGTAGCTATAAAATGGGTATGAAAAGAATTCCACATCCATTATCCTGAGGTAGATTTGATATTTACTGAAACTCAGTACCACTGTCAACCTCGCTCTCTGTTCCGCTGGAACTAATACGCTGACCAGCTTGCTCGTACAGCAGCAAGAACAGAAAAATGGCAGGATTCAACCAAAGCACCCTGTGCCCAAAGGATGCTGGACAGAGCGTCTCATCCTTCACGTCTGCGAGGCGTTTCGCTCTCAAGCTAACACAGTTTGGAGATGCTGGTCTTCTTCAGTACGTTAACTGAATTCAGAAGCTGGCCGCTTAAAGAGGGGGAAGAGTTCTCACAAAGCACATTTCCCCGGTTTGTTTGAGCGTTATGAGGGCTCTTTGCAGAAAAGCAGGAAAGAGCAGAGCCAAATCCTGCCGGCTTCTCAAAGGTGAGCAGGAGAAACAGCGAGACATTAAGATCTCCCTGCCAGAAGATATAAAACCAAAGCCCAGCATCTATGTTTATTAGTGCCGACTGTATTTATTTAGGCAACAACTGACATGCAGCCTCTTAAGAGAAACTTGGACATTACACTGACAGTTCAGAACACAGCATATACAGAACATAGCAGGGCTGTACTTACTGTCTTGTTCAGCTCCTTTTAAAAATGCCCCAATGGCTCCCAGGTAGCCTTCATGTCTCAGGAACAATGCCTGAACCTCTCCCTGCCACAATATGAAACATTGCAATTGGATGGTCCCTGATGGCTAACAGGTACTTCTTTGTCACTAGTTTTACACTTACATGTAACAGACACAACTAGCAGAGGGTAACATTCGCGTTGTGCTACGCTCTAACACATTCAGTAGCTTTAAGGGTGGTTCTGAAGCAGAGAGGAGCTGCTTACGCGCATCACTCCACAGTTATTAACCAGCCGGGGGAGAACCCCGCGCGGGGGTGGCGCGTACCCTGAGCCCGCGCAACCACGGAAGCGGAGGGGAGCCAGTGCCTTCGCTAGAAAAGACCACGGCATCGTTCCAGGAGCGTTCAACTCCTCTTGCTTGAACAGGCTGGGAATATAAGGTCAGCTGATTCCTAGGCCATCAACGCGTGTGCATCCGACACATTCGAGGCATTGCTGAGGATTTCATTACGCCGCTGTTCAGCGTTCGGCATCGTACAGGCGCTGCGCGTGACGCACAGGCACGCACCACCCCCACCAAATCCGTGAATTTGTCAATATGGAAATGCCAGGGAGAATCGGAACCGCCCCATCCTTCGCTGTCCCAGGCAAGGCAGGGCGAGACGCTGCCTTCCCTGAAGGAAAACCAGCTGTGCCCGCAGTGTCTGCAGCAGCCGTGCCAAGAGCGGTTAGCGCTGAGGTCAGCTGTCGTGACAGACCGGCTGCGGTTCATGCTGAGATTCGGGGTTGAATCCCCGCTAAAGCCGTTCTTACAAGGCTCTAAAGCTGCAGTTTCGCAACAGTTTTCTTGAAACCCAACCAAGTTTTACAGAAAGGGACCGCAGTGGTGAAATGAAGGGGAGGGAGGGGAAGCAGCAAACAGGGGTCTCTTGCCTGAAGCACTGAGATTAAAAAAAAACCAGCGTTCAGCTATTCTACACAACTGCAGAAGTGCAAGAGCTAATCTCCCTGTGAGAGCCATTAACAGCTTTGGGACCGGGCCGGTTTTCTAGGGAAAAGCCTTCAGTACTTTCCACAGCTTCAAAACCTGCAAAGAACTAGAGCTTGGTTGGTTTTTGGGGTTTGGGATTGTTGTTTCGAACAACCAACCAAGCAAAAACCCCCACTGCCGCTAAGGGCTAACTATCCCAGCAGAACAATCCCACACGGCACAGCCTAGGTGAAAAGAAATAGACGCAAGTCAGCAAGAGGAATTGAACAACAACGGCAGCTGTCTAAGAAAACAGTGACAACGCGGTACTTGGCAGCTACAGGGCACACTGTCAGTCAAAAAATAATGCTAACAGAGAGGGAGGGAGGGAGAGAGAAAGAGGGGCCAGACAGAACTCCCAGGCAAGTCACATTTAGTTTACCCCTCCCGCAATAAGCCCTGCCTTGCCTACCTCAACAGCAGCCCTCTAAGCTTACTCCACGTGCAAATTCATTTACTCAAGGCTCCCAACAACCTAAAAGGGGAACTAACCACGTGGCTTTGCTGTTAGGAACACCTCCGTTTTCATTACCTTGGAGAAGAAGTTGATACTGTAGGTTATTGTGCGCATAGTAACAGGGTGACCCCGAATAAAGAATCCTCCAAAATAGATTTTGTCTAAGTTGTGGAGCTTGGCGTAGAGGCAGGCGAGTTGACCGATGTCATTGCTGATCATATGGAGCAAGCTTTTCGCCATATCTTCTTTGGAAAATTCTTAAAGGAAAGAAATAGCAAACCAAATTAAACACAGCAGAAGAACGCTCAAACGTACTTCGCTAAGGCGTAGCCTGCGGCTGGAGAAAAACAAAGGTGGAGTCTGCCCAGGCCCTTTATGTCTGTAGAAAAGCTGTTTTCCCCCACCAAAACCCTTTTATAAAAAAAGGTGCTTCAAACAAGGAGCGTGTATTTGAAGACGTCATGAATAAAACACTGAGCCTTGCGTGAAATACTGCTCGAAAGGCCAACAGCCAACGGCAAGAAGCACGGATGACGGCTCATCCATCCATCTTGACCTGAGATTTTATTGTAATATTGCAAATAAAATTGCAAATTATAGTAAGCTGCCGTACCACGTAGTTTCTTTATCAATAAAATGCTGTGCAGGCAAAACACATGTAGGCAAGATGGGTTTTTTTCAGCTCTACTTGTTAGATCATTATAAATATCATTTGGGTGGGAGTGTGGATCTGCCTGAGGGCAGGAGGCTCTGCAGAGGGATCGGGACAGGCTGGATCCATGGGCCGAGGTCACTGGGTGAGAGGCAGCAAGGCCAAGCGCCGGGTCCTGCCCCTGGGCCACAACCACCCCCGGCAACGCTCCAGGCTGGGATGAGGGGCTGGAAAGCTGCCTGGCGGGAAAGAACCTGGGGAGGTTTGGTCGACAGCGGCTGAATATGAGCCGGCGTGTGCCCAGGTGGCCCAGAAGGCCAGTGGCATCCTGGCCAGCATCAGGGACAGTGTGGCCAGCAGGACCAGGGCAGAGATTGTCCCCCTGTGCTGGGCACTGGTGAGGCTGCACCTTGAATCCTGGGGTCAGTTTTGGGCCCCTCAGTAGAAGAAAGAACACTGAGGCGCACCAGGGGAGGCTTAGATTAGGTATTAGGAAAAATTCCTTCCCGAAAAAGGCTGTCAGGCATTGTAATGGGCTGCCCAGGGAGGTGGTCAAGTCACCACCTGTGGAAGCACCTGAAAGAGGCAGAGATGTGGTGCTCAGGGACACGGATTAGTGGTGAACTTGGCAGCGCTGGGTTAACGGTTGGACTTGATGATCCTAAAGGTCTTTTACAACATAAATGATTCTGTGATTACGTGATTCTATGTTTCTATTCTATCAGATTCCCAAGGACCAGAGGCGATGGTTGCATTTCTTCTCCTTATTAGTTTCAAACAACTCCTCCGAGTAAGTGGAGCAACCCAAGTCCCCTCCCAGCCCAGCGCACGTAACACAGGGAAATGGGTAAGGGCAGGTATGTTCGTGCTGATGAAGCTGGCAGCTATTCCTCTACCCATTTAAGCGTTCAGAGAGCTAGCTCAAGCAGCCAGTCCATGCTGCCAGGCAGTGTAAAGTACTAACTGTATAGCAAATCCTGGGTAGATCTTTGATATGTCAGTACCTTTATCTGCGGTAGTGGATTTCCCGAAGCTGCTAGCTATCAGATTGCCACTCAGCCCCAGGGTCTGGTAGGCGCCTCCGTACACATCTTTCACCAGCATGTCTACGTTTGTGTGCTGTCCCTTTGAAGCCAGTTGCAGCAATTCATCGAATTTCTGAGGATGAGAAGCAGAGTTACTCCAGCTTTCCTGGACAGCCAGAGAACCTTGCCCATAAATCCACAGTTCTGACCAAAACTGGGGGTTTTGGCATGTCTTAGAAACAACCCTGCCAGCAAAACATACCTTATTTCTAATTACAAGGACTTATCCAGAGTCCCTATCTTATCAGACTGATCTCAACTGGAGCTCCTCTAATGATGAAAAGCACAACCGTCTCCTTCAGTTATCTGCAAATAATTTGTTGAATTTCCCCTGAAAACTAGAGATGCATCAGCACATATAAAATAGTCAGAAGCCTCATGCATCTCTTACCTTGGAACAAAGTCAGAAACTCAGTAACTAAGAGCAAACCGAATTATGTCTTCTTGAAAGACAAAAAGAAGGTTAAAAACCCCGAAGTCTAATTCTAATTCTGCCTCTGCTGTTGCAGAAATGCACTGATGTCCCTGAAATCAAACTTTCATGCAATCTGCGTTATCCCAAAACTGAATTTGTAAGTCTCTTAACCCTTATTTCTTCTGCTACGGAACCAGAGAGAAGTAAGAGCAGGCATCGTCACGTTCTAAGATTTCTTTTTTAAAAGCATCAAACAAAATATTGCAAGTATGGGGCTTCCCTTTGACATTTTCTGACAGGGTGCATATGTAACTCTAGCTTTTTGTGCACCGCTGACATTCAGGGACACCTATTTAAACCACATGGATCTTTGAGACAGGCAAAACCAGCGTGATTTAAGAGCTGGGTTAGGCAGAGCGGTACTAAATCAGGGCTTATTCTGGCAGATCACCAACCTGGGATTTAAGTGACGAACCCCTGAAACCGTAACGTGTAACAAGGAGGTAGAATTCCTCCTCTCTACTCCCAGACATTTTGCAGTAATTGGGCGCTCTCTGCTTTGCTTCTGCAGATAATATTGCAGGGACTAGGCAGGCATTTCACGTTGAAAAAGAGTACAGAAAATTAACAGACCACTTTGAGGAGGCTGTTCTCGGCATCAGAGACATGATTTTGTTGACAAACTCCTTGAGTCCCACACAGGATTACTAGTTTTCCACCAGTGAGCATCTTACAATTTTTGTCCCTGGATTCTACTAGTACCTTTTTGCACTCAAAGCTTCCTTTCTTGCATCAGCAGCCCCAAAAAGACGAACATAAGGACTCAGACTTGTTATTCAACACTCTAGAACCACAAGCACCTAATGGAGAGTACTGAAATTGTCCTGAGCGTTTCAGATCTGCCTGTTCCGTTTCCCTACAAGGCAGCAACTCTTGGAATAAAAGCTAAAACCCCTGAAGAGGCAGGCATAGCTTTTTTCATCTTCTAGTACAATAATGCTGGACTTCTGGTTTCCCATGCAAACATCACTTGATTATTTCTCCCTGTGTGAAGAGCTGGGCATTCCAACATTTCAAGCTTCCCCTCATTTAATCCCGTGCCCCTTAAAACACTGCCCTACCTTTGTTTTTGTGAGCAGCGCTCCAAGGCCCCAGAAGGTTCCGCCACCAATCGAGCTCCCTCCAATCCACTCAAATTTGTCTTCGGTTTCTACCTGTCAATCAAACACGGCAGATTTGTCAAGAAAGTCCTGCTGTAAGTACAGACACACAGAGATGAGAGCGGAATTAACGCAGGCGGAATGATTTCATCGTGTAAATATCGGGTGAGACGTTCTCCAGACATACAGGTTCCACACACTTGTGTCACAAGCAGGTTTTGGATTTTTTGTTATTTAATTCTTGGCCAATAACCCTACATATAGACATTCAATTTGGTCCACTCCACAGTGTACCAAACCAAACAGATATTAAAACTCACTTGGATCTGACAGCCTTTGTTCTCCTCATTTAATGTAATAACTGCTCTAAACATCGAAATAAAGGTGATGAAACCCAAACCACGGTAGGGAATGGCAAAGCATTCAAACCTTCATCAGAGACGGGAATTAAAAAGAAAAGGATCATTCTTTTCTTTCTAAACCAGTAAGATGTGTCAGATCACCTTTATCAAATCCTCCAATAGAACGTTTCAGCAACCACTCACCTTCACTATAGAAACCCCAGAGCCAATATTCACCAGTAAATAAGGAAAAATATTTGGGTGGTTCGTCTGAAATCGGAATTCTGTATCGGAATCTTTCTGGTATGCAAACACTTCATGGGGTATGTTCCTCAGCACGAAGTTGCATCCTTTAATTAGGCAGGTCATTACATCTTCTTTATCTACTCTGAGGGGAAGAGGGAGGAAAAAGACCCTTACATAAATTTCACAGGTGCAAGTCCGCTCTTACAGCACTGGTTTTTAAAGACTTTGCAAACGGGAGATAGCGGTTCCACAGGAACTTCATTCTTACTTTAATCATGCTGCCATTAAACACCATTCTGCCCCCCTCTTTGCTTGCTTACACTGCCTGTTAGTGCCCTGCTGCTCGCACAAGTATACCTGCCATGAAGTAGGTCAGGAAACTTATCTGGAAATTAACCTACCAAAACAATTTCCTAACAGGGAATATTTTTCTACTGCTCTCCCTTCCTTCCCAATCAAGGGAAAAAGGTCCCTCTAAACATTTCAGCACTCGTTTATGAAAGTGATGGCAAGGAGGCTGCTACTGGGATTACCAAACACAGGGGAAAAAAAGACTTCTCACAAGAATTAATAGGATTCACGACTGTAAGTGTCCCGAGTGCGGAGTCGAGGAACATGATGCCTAATTCAGAGAAGGTGAATGATGTAGTTAAGTCAGCTAACACCTGCTGACTGCTGTAAACTTCTGTATCTTATGTACTGTGACTGATTTATGCTTAATTTCTGACATGAAATGTCACAAGCCTTTTTGAAAACACATCAGCACAGCACAAACGTACAACTCCGCTAACAGAGAACGCTTTCCGTGTGTCAGGATGGAGAAGGTGCTGCTGTCGGGGCCCGTGGACCAATTAACTTTGCCATTACCAAAAAACCAAAGAAACAACAAACAGGTGCATCGCATGAGAAAAAGGGGGAAGTGCCTCCTTGTCCTGATTAACAGATGCTCAGTAACAGCCAATGAGGTACTGACCTAGCCTGGTTTGGAAAAAAGAGTTAACGGGATCATACCTATCAGGAGAAGAGAGTTATCTGAAAAAAGCACTATAAAGGAAGATGAGCAGAGCAACCCAGAAGCTGCAGCATGTACTGGAGGATTACAGCCTAAGCGGTGCCTTGAAGTGCTCCCCAGCAACGCCAGGTAATGCTTTACAGCGGTGTATTAATGATAATTTTATCTCTTCTTGCAGCAGCTCTTTAGCATGGGGTGCTTGATAAAGGTGTTCGAGGGGTAAGTTTAGGAGGCTCTAAGTTCGTGAGACTGTCCTTTAGTCTCAGGCAAGCCTACGCTCCTGCATGAGGTTTAGGCAGGCGCTACGCAGTAAAGTTAGTGTTTGTGCTGCTTAACTCCCTTCTGAGCATGCACAGAAAAACACTAGAAGCTCTCGGAGCTCAAACCTGAGAACCCAAGTAGCTACAGAGATTAGGTACGTCCAGGGAAAAAAAGTATTTGCCAACAATGTTTTGGCTTTTAATAATTAAGTTGTCTTGTGCTTTTCATCCTCAGACTTTAAGTAGCAAGACTGACACACAAAGTACACTCATCGCAGTAACCGACCAGAGTCTCAATTAAAATTCTTGTTAGTAATGAATCGACTAACTACTTTATTTCAAATATGACTTCACTTTATACACCCCCGTAGGTGTTGTGTACTTGGATCTCACCCCAGCAGAGTTCAACGGTGTGTCCAAAGCATGCTACTGATAGCTAGGGCACCGTCACTGAAATGCTGCTAGCTGAGAGGCGAAAAGTAAAATCCACTATCACGACAGAGGCCAATTTAACGTAAAAAGGGAGTAGGTGCGAGTAAAATCCCTACAGAAAAACGCTGTGATAATACCCTGCTGTCCTCTTTACTGTCTGTCTCCTGAACCCTGTGCTCCCATCCACTGGCTCCACTCCCTCCCCTCTGCTGCGTCAGATACCGTTATCGTCGGCAGCTTGTGCGCGCCCACAGGACACGTCAGCCTGGTCCAGCCGACACACGCGTGAGCACCGCTTCACTCTCGCGGTGCAGATGGCTTGTGAGGGCGAGTGGGCAAAGGGGAAAGCTGGCCTAGGAAAATCTCTTCAAAGAAGAAATACGCTCCTATAAGTTTAAACGGTTTCACTTACTGCAACCCCAATTTCTTCTCGATAAGATCTTTGAATTTATAGGCACCACCACCTGTGGCTTTGATGACTTTTGTCTCTGTATTGACAAGATGGTCTTTGATGAAATCTAGGCAGGTTTCGATATAAGTGTTTTCAAATTTAATGAAGTGAAGTCGAGCTGTGATCTCCTCTTGAACCGATATTTCATACAAAGGTTCGTCTTCTATGTCCTTTAAAAGAGAAAAT
Source organism: Rhynochetos jubatus (assembly GCA_027574665.1). Taxonomy (NCBI): domain Eukaryota; kingdom Metazoa; phylum Chordata; class Aves; order Eurypygiformes; family Rhynochetidae; genus Rhynochetos; species Rhynochetos jubatus. Next base: position 4,440,553 of record CM050669.1, read on the forward strand.
AACTTCTTACACAATATCCAAAATCCTTCCTGGAGAAACAAGATTGTATGCTAGAGCGCTAAACATCAGTGCCGGTGCTTCCTCTGCTGAGACCCTGTGTTAGTGCTACTAAAAACCAAATAAATAAAAATAAATAACTAACATCCCAAGCCACTGTTGAAGGAGGAGAGTTTAATGCTCCTTAAGCTGAGAATATCATCAATTCTCTCTTGCATTAGACATGCAGGACATATCTCCGTATGAGACAAGTTACGTTTACATGGGAGTATGCGGTTTTCTACAAAAGTACCGTATTTACCCATCTAGGAAATAATTATTTTGAACACTAACTGGCAATTCAAGCACTTCCAAGATGTCGAGGGTGTAACTGAGCTTGCCTGTGCATGGGCTACACAAGTGTGAAGCCCCGCAAGCAGTCTTTCGGTAAAGAGAACACGTGCGATGTACCATCACGTGAACTGAGATCTAGAGCTGTATTCAGCTTGCAAGGTAATTGCCAAACCTACGCTAACGGTTAATTTCCTCTGCGATACAGCAAAGGGTTATTAAGAGGAGCCACGCTCTCATCTGAGCTCAGCACAAATGCTTAGGGATGGCCGCAAGCATCAAGTACAGACTAGAACGTGTTTAGTTTAAACATTTCAGTTGTGACAATGTACATCAGAGCATCAGACTCGACAGACGGTCATACTTACACTATGAGAAAGATCCAGATAAAGTTGTATATAGAACAAGTTACTAAATGGGTTTCAGATAAAATTTCTAGTCTACAAGAAGCCAGTCCAGGACCTCACCGAGTCAATCGCATGCGTCTGATTCATGATACGATTCTCACCTTTCCCGAATGATCAAAGGATCTCACTCTTGCCACTTTGTGCTGCACGGTTGAATAATAAGCCAACTTGGTTAGTGAACCACCTGTTAGTAAAAAGATGACAGGTTATGATTAATGCCTCACCCTGGAGCAAACAATGGAGCTTGTGTTTAGGTATGCTCTCCCCAGGAGTTCTGGGGTTTTCTGAGGGCTCCTCAGCTAAAGCCAGGTACAATTAAGCTCAGTGCATACTGCAGTGAGCCAAAGAACCCTTGTCTGGGAACTGGTTTGGCATGAACTACTTGTGGGAAGGGCTCCATGCGCTGAGCATATGCCCAACTGATGTGGGGGTGACTGAGGATGTGCAGAAACAAGTGGAAGGCCTTCACTGGCTGGGCTGGCACATCTATCGCTGCTATTTATCTTGCTTGAAAGCTCTTTATAGAAACCCCCAAAGCTGTTGCTTGTAAGAGGGGTTTTATAGTTCGCCACAACTGAGCAACGCATGCCCTGTGCACAGAGTGTCTGATCGGGGGCTCTTCAGTAAGTATTTTTAACCTGCTTCCAAGGATGAGCTACAGACCCATAGCTGGTTAGAAGATGACTAGGCACTAACGGTTTTGCAAGATTATTCTTGCCTTTGGGGTACAGAACACTTAGAATGCCGTTCCTCCAGCATACCAGTTCGCAAGATTGCCAACACGCAAGTCCAAGCCCCATCACCCTCGTCTCTTCAGGCCCTGAGTCTGCCCGCATCAAGGCAGCAACACTTCCAGCTCTCATCTGGAAACAGAACTTAACCGCTTGCTCTATCTGCGCTGTCTTTGCATCTGACCTGCAAAAGTGAATTCCCGAAGTCGGGCTCAATAAGCTCACAAACTGATTTTCCTTAGGACAGAACAGCACCTGCTGGTGCTGCGGACACTGCTGCTATCTTTAACCAAGTAGGTGTTGGAGCCTGAAAGCAGGAGGCTGCCCAAGCCTGCTTATTTTTGTTAAAACAGGAGCACAAGCAGTCAGGCAGTCTGTACCTCTCAGCGCTCCCGGCCTAACGTGCAGCTGAATTTAAGTCTGCGTGCATTACCTGCCTCTTGCCAAAGATGTGGCATCGTGCCCCTCGTGGAACACGCCGCGGACAAGGCGGGAAGTAACTTAACCAACTACTGGGATAAAATTAAAGTCCTAGCAGCAAATAAAGCCCCTAGCACTGTAGATCCCAACATAAGGGCTACATTCAGTGGCCCTGTACTCTGCTGCCTCGTAAACAGGTGGAATCAAGAAATGCAGCACGGGCAAGTGAAAAAGTAACCAGGTAGTGCTTGTAGCTTTGCCTTCGTAACCGCGCTCCCACCTCCTCCACGGTGCGCCAATAAACAAGGAAAGGCTTTGCAAGCTGTAGGAGACAAGCAGGCGGCTTTCTCCAGCAAAACTCGAGTGAGATCAACTGATCAGTGACAGACACTTATAGTAACAAAAGCAATAAATCCTCCCTGACCTCAGATCTTCTTTCAGTGTGCTAGCCAATGCTTTAAAGTTTCTGGTAAACAAAATCCAAACTCTGTTTTGCTAGCTCACTGCTTAAAGGTTGGGGTTTGGGGTTTGTTTGGTGGTTTCTTCTAGCTTCTAAAAACTAAAATCGGTACTTTGTGCTACGGGGAAAAGCTTCCTTCCAAACCTCTAAGTAGAAGAATCGTGAAGCTTCTGTTGGAATGCCACGCTGTTTGTACAACACCAATAATGACACGGGTGCTTCAGCAGTTAATTTTTCATCAGATAAATGGTATGTAAAGCTACGCTTTACACATTCTCCCCTTCCCCTCCCAGTTTTTAAAGACTTAAATCCATCCAGAACACCAGCTGAGACATGTAACCAGGCTTTATAACTAATCCCACAACCCTAATTCCACTCTGACCCACAGAAAGGACCAATTCCAGCTGTTTTTTTAACAGGCATGAAACCAGTAGCTTCTGAAGGAGTTAAGTAGACTAGTGACATGACAACATCACGTATTACGGTGTATATATAGTAAGCCTATGCTACCCAGTGGTGATCAGAGGACTAATGGAGGTTTGCATCCTGGTACTGTGGCTGAAGAACACTTCTGCCTTCCCTATTAAATAGTTCCACTGACCTAGTAACTGCAAACCAGAAGCAAAACGTGCGAAGTGGCATTTTTGAGTCTCCAGCTCCCCACAGAATGAGTGCCAATCCCTGCATGGGTGACACTATTGTTAACAGGCTTAGCTCAGCGGTGTCCCAGCACGGCCCGCACCAGCACAGTTCCCTGCTGGCACTTGGATGTGCTTTACTCCGTGGGGCAGGCTGTGGTACACCCAGGAATGTCATGTTCTCGGGCTTAGGGACAGGACGTGGGGTGTTTCTGGGGGGTACGGAGGAAGCAAGCGGAGCCAGCGACTGTTACAGGCGCCCAGCCGTGCCGAACCCACCGGGCTCTCCCGCTTTGCCAGGGCGGGCGGCCCGGCAGCTTCCCCCAGCCCCTTTCTTCTTCGAGGTCGGTTTCGGGAGCACGGAGGGGCGCATGCAGCGCCCTGCTCGCAGGTACGAGGGTCGCTCGGGGGGATCCGCAGCGCAGGGGACAGCCGGGCCCGGGACAGCCGGGCCCGGGACAGCCGGGCCCGGGACAGCCGGGCCCGGGACAGCCGGGCCCGGGACAGCCGGGCCCGGGACAGCGTCCTCTCGCCCGAGGTCACCGGGGAGGCGCGGCCACCGCCCCCAGGCCCCGCCGCGGGGGGTGCAGCCTCGGTTGGCGGGGCCCGTTCCCCTTCAGGCACCCCCCGGTCCTTCCGGGCGGCCGCCTCGGCCCGTTGGGGTCGCCTCTCCCCCCCCCACTTCTCCGCCAAGGACGGCCACCCGGTTCCCTCCGCGGCCCGTTAGCAGCAGCGGGGGGCACGCTGGGGTTTGTAGTGCCGTTGCCCGCCCGCGCCTCGCCCCCGCCGGGCGTCGGGACTCCCGGTCCCGGCGCGCCTCGCGCCGCCCCCCCCGCCGCGGTGCCTGCCGGTACCTGTAGTGCGGCCCCCGCCCGCGCGCGCCGCCCCGGTGCCTCAGGGCACTGCATTTCCCAGCGTGCCCCGCGCGCCGGCCGGCGGGTCCCCTCAGCGGGCCGGAGCCGCCGCCCGTTCCTCGGCCATCGCCCCCTCCCCGCCGGCCCCGTTCCTCCCCGCCGCTCCCGGTCCGGTTACCGATGTCTATGGCGAAGCGCTTGGCGTTCTCCAGGTTACGAAAGATTTCGTCGGGCGGGAGGGTGATACTCTTGTCCAAAGTGCCGTGCCCGCCGCTACCTCGCCCGCCCCGCTCCGCCATTTTGAACGCGACCCACTCGTCGCCCGGCCTCATCGGCATGCAAATGTATGCGCATAAATCTGCATACTAATGAGACCGGCGCATAGATTATGCGGATGAGGCGGGGGGGCGGGGGCACGCAACGCGTCGCGATCGCGCGTGGGGCTTCCCAGCAAAGGGGAGGCCGCGGCGGGGCGGGGGCAGTTCCGGGGGGGCGGCGGGGGGTATCGCGGAGCTGGGGAGCAGCGAACCGCGCGGCTGCGGGCCCCCCCCCCCGAGCGGCCGGGCTGTGCCTCCTCCCGCTGCTCACGGCAGCGCCGCGCTGGGCCCGGTGCGGCTCCTGCTCACACCCACCTGGCTCCCCGCTTTTCGGGCTGTTCCGTGACGGGTGCGGGCGCGAAAACGCGGAGCGTAGCACCGCGTGCCCTGGGCTGTTGGTATGTGTTGGTGGGAAGCGTTTCCTGTCGCTCTCGGGGGGCGCGGACGCCCCTGACGGCACCCTTGCTGCGACCTGTCTTGAGTCCCTGGGCTCTACGTTTCCCAAGGGTTGGGCGGTTCGGCACGGCTCTATTTCTGTCTCTCTGAGGGAACTGGGGTTTGGTAGCTTGGAGCTACGTGTCCTCGGCTGTGGAAACCAGCGGGACAAACGGGGGAGGCACTCGGACACCCCCGTCCCGAGTATCTTTGCTGTTACTGGAATCTTTGCCTCCTGTCCTTTAACCCCAGGGACCGCAGGGAAATCAACCACGCAGACTACTCAAGAAAGAATAACTTGCTGGATTGATTAATTAATGAGATTTTTCTTTATTTCTGTACTGTTAACAGTTTCTGCAGTTCAAGGCGATTCTGGCACAGGTTATACAAGTGGTGCAGCTCGCACATAACACGTTGTAGCATCCTCCAAGGACAGTAATGATTTCATGTGTGTCCCCCCCCAGTGCAAGGGTACCAAAGAGCAAATACAATCTGTACACCTGCCTTTCATGAAAGACTTCGCTAAACACTTCTTGTAAAATCGACAACGCGGCCGTAACTCTCTTTCCTATAAGGATAAATACGTGAGCTTTTGCCTTTATAAGAGGCGTACATATCCTGAACCTCACAAGCAGTACTCTGGCTTTGTGAGCAAGACATCCTGAGGAATATCCTCTACGTAGTTTGCGTTATGGTTTAACCATTTTCAGAGCGTGCTCAGTACAGTCTACAAATATTATAGAACCCGTTGTGGCACCCACAGGCAAGCTAGGCTTTCAAAGGTGTCCGGCTAGGCTAGCTGGCCGGCTTGAGACACCTCGGGCACCCGTCGCTATGGCTGGGCAGTATGAGTGTGGGTAGCCTGGGAGTCCCAAGCGGGGCAGGACAGAGCAAAGGGCTCCTCCTGAGCGGACACTTTTGAAAACGCCAGCCTGAACGTCTTAGAAGTTACCGCTTTCTCAGCAGATGCACGCGTACAGCCTCACCGAGGCTGAGAACAGCCGGCGTTCCTCCCTGAACAGCTCTCAGTCCCCTGGAGCGGGAGGGTTACATCTCACATTCTTTTAGAATAACTTTCTCTCCACGTGGTGGGATGGTTTCAGTCCTTCTGGAAGAAGGGAAGCAGGCATCCAAGCATGGCAATGCTCTGCAAAAGGAAAACACTCTTCCCCGCTCCTGCGAGGAGCAGGCAGACTTGTATAGCAAGTCACGATCTCTGGAATACGAGGAAATGTCCAGGAACACGTAAGCATAGTCTTGGCCTACCAAGGCCTCCAGAGGCTGCAGGAGGGTTTCAGTGCTGCTTGTTTTGCCGGGGGCCGGTGGGTGGAAGCGGGTGCAGAAGAAGAACCAGAGTCCTTAGGCACGGCTTGTGACCTCTGGAAATGGCAGATTAGCTTCATCCGGGTTTCAGTGGTTGCTGAATGGAGAGACAGGAATTGCAGAGCTTCCTTGAGGCACCAGGCATACCCCTCGCAATAATCCTGCTGTAGGCTTTTGGCAGATGCTGTGAAAGCTGAAAGGGCAGGAGAGAAGTGTTACACAGGGAGACGCAGGCTGGAGTTTTGCTGAAGAGCAAGGGCAGCGAGCGCAAGGAGGAGATGTGCTCACCTCGGCTGTATTTCAGGTAGCTGACGGTCATCTCCAGGATGTCGGCTTTCTCCAGCTTGGAGCTGGGCTGGTGCCTCTGGAACTCCTTCTCCAGGAGCAGTTTCAGCTGCTCGATGCTGCTGTTAATCCGGTCGCGACGCAATTTTTCTACAATGGGTTTCCTGAGCTGTAACAGAAAATGGGAAGAGGACAGTTAGCGGTGAGACTTTCCCCTTCCCATCTTTAACCTGCTGCTGAAGGAGTTCGGCCCTTCTCAGCTCTTTGCCTTTGACATCACGGCGACAGCAGCTACTTACTCTGTTCTTCTCTTTGGGCGTTAGGATTTCCAGGGAGAGAGCACTGGGTGCCATTATCCCAAGTGCTGGTTTCAGCTCGCAGCTTGCTGGTAGAGAAGGGAGCTGGGAGTTCCTCTATTTATACGCAGTGGCTGCATACAAATGCATGGGTCCTAAGCGACTTGGAGTTTCCCACAGTCCATAGCCAATCCCTTCGTGCCCTGGGACAATAGAGGAAGCATCTATTACAGCATGGCAAATTGACTGTGAATTGCCTGGGGATAATACCCTGCTCCCAAAGGAGCAGGTGGACTGGGGAGTGTGTGACACAATAGGGCTTGGCATTGCGGCGCTGGGGTAAGGACGTGGGAAAGCGTTTGCCGTCATTATAATCAAACTTCTGCCTGATGTTTGGAACGGCAGCATCTCAGTGTGCTGCGTTTTCCCAGGCTGTGGTGAAATTAAGTGCACAAGACTGATCCCAGGAAAAGATAATGCTCTGTGCCCATGACCAAAAGAGAGGTTGAAAAGGAAAAGATGCAGAATTAGAGGGACTAAACCCTTTCATTGACATTAAACCGTACTTAGATGAATACAGTACCAGATAATTTTAGGGTAACTGGAGACTAAAATCGAGGGAAGCAGTTAGCTTGAAATATTTTCCTCTTTGTTGTTCAGATAGAGTCCCTCTGTACGTTACATTCAGAGCTCTTCCTTGCTTTTGTTTGGGTAATCTGGGTTTCCCTACGGCAGCCCGTGACATGTAACGATTATGATGCTTTTCTCAAACTTGTCCTATTTAATTTCATGCCACTTTGCAAATGCCTCGCTGTTCCCTTGGTCCTGAGTCTTCAGTAAAGCACCTAAATATATTTTCCCTTTACAGACAGCTGAGATGCTGTGAAAAGTCAATTTGTGTCTACCACTTTGCTCGTGTTATCCCACTTGCAGGGTGTAAATAGAGGTGCTAGGATACCTTGTGCCTCTGCTCAGGCCCGGGCTTTCTCAGTATGTGTGTCACATGTACTGCGATGGACACAGGTAACGGAGTGCAAAGGACCAGGGAGCATCCCAGATTAAAGCTGCCTTTTGGAGATACGTTTTTTCGGGCTATTCTAGGTTGCCGGCTCAGGTCTGCTGCCTGCCCCAGCACAACCCAATACAAAGCCAGTTTAAGATCCCTCAGTCAGGCATGTGAGGCCTCGTATTGACAAATACCAAGTTGTGCTTTCTGGTACATCTGTTTCAGCTGTAATATGCGGAGCATTATGGGTTTAAGGGGAGCTGTGCTTGGGCATAGTTATTTTTCTTCAACGTGTGTTCCCTGGTCAGAGGCTAGAACAGGGAATAAGCCTCGATTGTCGCCAACAGACAGGCTGGGGATGTTAGGTTTTGAATACCTGTTTCTTACTACAGCAATATTCATGAAAACCCTACCTATTTGCTGTGTCTGCCTTTCAAAACCAGAAAAGAAACCTTTCATTTCACTGTCAGCTGCAGTCAGCCTGTGTCACCTGCCCTCAGCACCCCTCTCAATAAGCCAGGGCCAAACCCTGTGTCCCTGGGTACCTAAAGAGTACCGTGTTCCAGCACACACGAGGTTGTTGCATAAAGGATGTGATCCTGCAATTAGTTATTCACCCAGAGCTTACAGGGGCCCTTTTAACTGCCAGGCCTCTCATGGCAGTGATTTTTGCTGGTCAGCCATCCTCCCCTCCTCCCTTCCCACCCCAAAGACATTTTACATTTAGATGGATCACTTAGGGTGTAATAATTTTAATCGTTGATGGCTGTCAAAACCCTATAATTGAACGGGGAGCGTGAGTCCTATTCAACAATCAGTTCCCCGAATTACTTTGTCAACTTGTCATCAGCAGTATCACTTGCAGCCAAGGGCAATCCCTGGCTGCATGTACTTGGGCCTCCATCGGAGCCTCAGGTCCAGCACAGGGCTTTGTGCGTCTCTCTCTCGGGGGTAACCTGGGATGGAAGGGACAGCAGGTCCTGCCACACACCGCGTGGGAGGGAACATGTTTGCAGCACCAGCAGGCTGGGAGGGAAGCTTTGACCCAATTTTCAGCTCTGGAAATATGAAATGAGTGGGTTTTAAATAATGCCATCCTATCCCCAGCACAATGCCCCTGGACTCCAGAGGGCTAAACCAACTCCCACTGATTAAAGCATTATCCCTCCCTTGAAGTGCTGGGCAGATGGTGCAGCAGGCGTTGGCTTTCTTGCAGGGACCCACAGAGGCACGCTTCTTTTGTTGGCAGTTTAACACTGTGAATGGGGCAACGTGGGAAACCCTTGGAACGGCGGACTCGCGCCATCTGATGTGAATGGTGAACCAGGCACGCTGCCTGGCAGCCAGCATGCAGAACAACAGCCCTCTGGGCTCGCAAAACTCCCGGCTTCTCTCCCCCTCCCTCCGGCCGTTGTAAAGATAGCAAATCTTCAGTTCCCCCCACCAGCTTCACCTACCCTCTGTGTACTGCTGACGGGTAAGAGAAACAAATAGCTCCCCCCTCACCCTGCTTGGGTTGATAATTAAGGCCTGAAAACTTTGCCTGGTTTTGGAATGAAGGATTTAAAAGAAACAAATCCCTGAAATTGCCAAACATGCGGAGTTGACTAAACAATGTGACACAATTCCCTTCTTCAGAAGATGGTGTGAAATCTGGACCCGCTCGAGAGAGATGGCAGCTATGCGGTGGGCAAAGAGGCTGCTGTTCTTAGTGGCCTTGATCCTCTGAATCACGTCACAGCCACGGGCGCATCCTCGAGATGCGCTTTTCCAAGTGACACATGAAAGCAGGGAGGTGCCTCGCTTGGTGTAGCTGTGGAAGAGCGTAAGGGGAAACAAACCTGGAAGCAGTTGTCTGTGTCTGTGTGCACATCAGGCAGGAGTCCTAGCTTTTCCGAAGGCAAGAACGATTCACCGTGTTAATTGTCTCCAACTGTAGATGCTCACCATCGCACCCCGAGCTATGGTGTGCAATCTGTGCACCATCCGTGGCTTTGCGTCGAGGATTTGGGACACAAGTTTAACCAGCCAACCCCAGGACTATCATCAGTGGGCTTGTGTTCATTATAGCCTGTAAATCGAACCCGTTGGAGGACCACTAGCTTAGGAAAGTGATACTGGGCCATGGAGCTTTCTGCTTCTGGTCTGGTGGTGGTGATTTCAGCCCAGGTGCAGCCTTACTACACACCCAGCTTTCACAAAAGCTGCTGCTGCTGCTTGTAGGGCCAGTTGGCAGCTTTCTCGGCCCATCTGATACGTAGCTTTCTGTGGAGGGGAGCCCAGTGCATTGCGACAGAGCAACAGGTCTGGGGGAAGGCGAACTATCAGAGAGCAGTACAGAAAACCAAAATTCCATTGCCTGCGTTATGCAGATTTAAAAAGCAGCGCTCCTGTACGTCTGGGACTGCGCTTATAGCTCACAACCTGATGGTTTAAGCCTTCCTTTCCACATCATTTTGAGAGCATTTTTATTTTAGACCGTTTCCTACATTCACGTCAGCCTGTCTCACAAACGCTATTGAGGGTGTGTTTTAAAGAAATAATTACGATTTTTACTTTTTTCTTTGCCTTCCTTAAATGGTTTAAAATCTTTCTGACAACCCCTCTTGAGACACCTATTTAGTGTCAAAGAGCATAACGTTCCCAAGTTTTAAAAGGGCTCTCGCATAATACTGATCGATCAATGTGCTCCTTGGGAAAATAGCTCTCCAGATGGTCTATCGGGACAGGAATTGCTGGTCATCACAATGCAGAGCCAAAAAGCGTCACTAATGTGGGCTGTTGTGAGGCACGCTTCCTTTGTGGTCCCTTTGAATGTCATAAATAGGGAAGAAAGTGTGGGAAACTCTGAGAAACTCAGGCCCACACTCTGAGGTTAATAGGGGCTTTGTCAGGAGAGTATTCCTGGGCTGTGGGATCAGCATAATAAACAACATCTTCCCTCAGGGTGGGAATGTGTTGGAGCAGGGGAGAGTCACCCCAGGGGACAGAGGAGCAGTACGAAGCTTTGCGTTCAATTATTATAGGTGATAATAATTAATAAATTGTAAACATAACCTTTGCTGTGCTAAGACCGGTGAAACCGGAGGTCTGGCCTTTAGCTCTGCAGTAATTGGTAAACGAAAGCCCAGAGGGGCGAGTCTTTGGCTGGCAAAAACCAGAAGGGTGCGCTTGCACCAGCCACGGATCTGGCTCCCTGGAGCAAAGGGAGGCTCTCTGGTGGGACTGAAGACTCGGATCCAGGAGTCTCCCATTTGTGCAGCTCTTCTTTGGTTTCCTATTCTCTGTCCCGTTTATGCTGTCAGTTTTCACCTGCAGTGATGCTGCCAAATGAGACCTTCACACTGGGGTTTACCTGGGTGGGAACGCGTTAACTGGGGGAGATGCCCACCCACTAACAGCAGCCCTCTCCAGGCCCCGTGGGACTCCGTGGTGCAGTCAGGTTGCGGTGTGCTTTGGGGCATTTTGACTGCGTCTGAACTCCCCCAAACTTCATAGCCACAAACTGCCTTCGTTAGGCTTGATTTTGAAATGCAGGGGCCTGGGTGAACAGCCTGAGTTTTGCTGGGATCCAGAAGCTTGCACTAATTGACAAGGACAAGTTGAGCAGAGCAAGGTGAAGTGGCTTTTCCAAGATCGCTAAGCAACCACAAAATCTGGAAAGATCTCTTCTGAATTATTTAGTAGCTCATTAGGAAGAACAAATCTACCTGCAGCACGGGTATCAGCTCCTGATGAACTGCAGAACTGCTACCAAAACCCCACCTCGTGTTGCATTGGCAGACAGAGGAAGAGCAGTCAACCAGCTCGTGCATTCAGGGTACAGTAATAGCCAAACCGATCTGTGCAACATTAATGAGGCAGAGCGATGGGTTCTTGACCCGGCTGCCTGGCTGTAGGTGTGCTCCATACGTGTAACAGAGGGTTTCATCCCAAATCAGGTGAGGCCTGGCCAGGTACAGCTGGCTGTGCTTGAATGCAGTTTGATCCTGTCAGCTTAGCAGATCTGAGCTTGCTTAGTGCTAACTAACCAGCCCTTGGACAAGGGCAGGTATGCCAGGTTTCTTTGTTTAAAGGAAAACAGGTATGCTAGAAACAAAGTTTTTCAAGGGCATCTCTCCCAGGGAGAGAGTTGAAAATGTTGACCCACAGTGTTCCATGCTGTTACTGTATTGGGAGGAATGAGAGGGTTCCCTGTCACCTGCCCAGAGCCATGTGTTACTGTGGTGGGGGAATAGTTTTGTGAACTAATTGTGCAGATTTATGTGACTTTGAGGAGAAGGGAAAACAAAAGGTGAATAGTCCTGGCTGAGCAATGGATGGGAACTCTTGTAAAGGACAGTGAGTGAATGTTCCTGGGGAAAGTGCTGCGTTTTTAGAGACTCTTGGGATTTGAGGTGCTCAGGGGTGGCTTGAGGATCCCCTTCTTAGGCTTTTCTTCCTGCTTCCCTAAATACCTTCTGAATCCCTTTCTGCTTGTTCACCTCATCCATCCCCTCTTTGCGTAGCTGTGTGGGAGGACAAGCACACCCTTTACAGCAGGGGCTAACCTTCCTCACATCACCAGGGTGCAGCTGTCTTAATCCTCAGGGGACAGCGATCGTGTGGCCTGCACATAGAGAATTGCAGGAGAGATTAGCGGGGCTTGAGCTGAGACCACGCGCGGATGCTACAGTCCCTCTCCCTGCAACTCATGGGAAGCCCAGGCTGCTTGGCTCAGGTCACCCAGCAGGTACAAGCCAGGTAGGCAGGCTGTTGTAAATCTCCATGCAGGAGGATATGCTAGATTGGTTTTCTGAATTGAGCTGGGGTGAAAAAATCAAGGGAGGATCATCTGAAAGATGCTTGGCAGAGAGACCGTCTCTACAACAGGTTGGATAGGAAAAAAACCCTCAAAAGCCTGGTGGAGTGTGGCAGCTCCTCAACTCCGAGGCACAGGCCCTATTCATGGTGTGTTCTGGACCCTTAGGTGGACGTCAGAGAAAGAGAATAAACTCTTTGAAGGAGAGTACAGGGGCTTGATTCAGGAGAGGAAATGCTTTTTCAATCTCTTTTTTGTCAAATTATGTGTACTTGTAGCCACATACAGGCAGGTTTCACTTCAGTAAAGAAAGCAATTGTGTTATTGCCTAACAGAACTCATGTTTAGGTAACAAAGTGCTCAAATTAAAAGACAACAAAAACTAGTTCGCCCCGTTGCAGGTCGTTCCAAAGAGGAGGGTGAGATCCCCAAGCAGCGTCAGGTGCTGAACTCTGTGGAAGTTATTAGGAGTTTTGCATGTTGTTTCCTTTTAAACGGATAGAAAGTGTGAGTCTGAACTCAGGCTGGTGGGCGAATTAATGGGAGGAAATAAACTGGCTGTGAAATTAGGGATTTGCTGAAGTCTGAATAGGTTGCTGTTAAGTATCTGGGTCTGCACCTCTCAGCGTCTCGCTTCCATTTCACCTCCGCGATAATTTTGGATCGCTTTTCCAGAGGTTACGTCTCTGCAGGATCTGAAACCCTGTTCTGCCAAAGGAATTTCACAAATATGAACGATACTGGAATGAAGGGCTCAGGAATATGACATCTGATAGCGTCCCCACTGCAGGAGGAGTCCACACGCACACAGTCGCGGAGCATTAGCCACGGCAATCATTTCAAAACCAAGGGTTCGTGACTAAAACCGTTTTTATTGAATTGTACCGTGAAGACACCGAAGCTGAACATCACACAGGATGATACATCACAACTTTATAAAAGCTTTTTAAGCTCTCTAGCATGTTCAGGGAATGATTACAAAGTACTTATTGCCTCCCTTCCTGCCCCTTTCTTAAGGTGTATCACAGGTATTTCCTTTACAAAAGGCATCAATTACCCCTCCTCTGAGCGCAGCACATACTGACACCAAGAGACCTTTCCCTGGAGCTATCTGTTATCATCCTGATCTGTATGAAGGTTTACAAAAAATAGCATAGGAACTTCAGAAGAATCAGCATTTCTTGGTAACATCTTTCACTCAAAAGGTAAAGACTCAATATTCTTTTTTATGATACAAAATACATTCTTCAAAGTGCTCCTTCCTTAGGACTTATCTGGAGACAATGGAGCCCCTGAACCAGTGACCCAGGGAGGTGGAAAGATTTCCACAGCTCAACAGCCTTGCCAAGCAAAAGTATGATGGAAACCAAGGGGGTTTGGCTCTCCGAATCACCCCAGAACTTGGTCCTCTCTGGCTAGGAGCCACCGACGAAAGCAGCAAATTTGCTGCAAGATACAGACTCGTTCCTTCACTATGAAGGGAAACCACCCGGCGACCCTCATTTCTTGTACAGAAAAACAATAACCGCCCCCCTCCCACCTTTGGAAAGCAATGTTTCCTACTTTAAAGAGGAACTATCACAATCAGAGGTCCCTCTAGTTTCTGTAGCAAAACACAGGAATGCAGCAAAGCTCAGCAGGGCTACCAGGGTCTCCAGAGGGTGGGAGCAGCAGCCGCAGTCTTCTGGGCAGGTTGCTTTCTGGCAAGCAGGCAGGGTGACAGAGGTGGGCTGCGCAGGGTGGGCGAGTACACGACATCTGCACCCAGCTGAGCTTTGCAGAAATGCTTGATCAGCTGTACCTGGGTTTCCTTCTTGGGTTCATAGTAGGACAGAAAACGCATGGCTTCCTTGAGGCACCGCAGGTATCCGCTGTTAAAGTCCTGCTCCACGGCCTTGTGAAGGAATGCTAAGAAAGAAAGAGAGAAGCAAATACAGCGGGTTAAGATGATGACCAAAACACGGGACAGCGCTGTGATTCGTGCATTAAGTTTATTTCAAAAGCCTGAGTCCGCCAGCCTTGCTCGTGCGACTGGACCCGGTGTGTTACAGCCCTTGCCTGCTGCAGGGCCCAGGGCTGCAGGGAGGGCAGAGGCCTGTGCCAGGAGGCTCAGGGCTGTGCAGCACACGCTGCGCACTCACTTTGGTCCCGCAGCTGGCTCTGCTGCTTCAGGTAGCTGACAGCCACTTCCAGGATGTCAGCTTTCTCCAGCTTGGAGTTGGGCTGGTGCCTCTGGAACTCCTTCTCCAGGAGCAGTTTCAGCTGCTCGATGCTGCTGTTAATCCGGTCACGGCGCATCTTCTCCACCACCGGCTTCCTCAGCTGTAAGGGAGACAGAGCAGGTCGTTAAGGGTTTTCTGAGACCTGACTAATTTCCCCTTCTGATGCCCTGATATATGCTCAAGGATGTGAGAGCTTTGCCATGCTGCCTACCTGTTCCCCGCTCAATTTCATTTTTAAAAATCTGCGTAGTGTCCTTTACCTCTCTTGAACCTATTTGCCTTCCCCAACACCACTTCCTCCCCCTGTATCTCATCTTTCCCAGGCAGTATTTATTTGATACAGGCAGCCCCTTGCATAGAGCACACACCAGCCCTTCCAATCCTGTCAAGAGCTCTACTTACTTTATTCTTTTCTTTCGGCGGCAGCAGCTTCTCCTCCACGTGGATCATGAGAGTGTTACTGGGAGCCATTCTGAGCGCTCTCAGCCCTGGGCACAGGTCCTCACGTCAGGCTGCTGTGCTGAGCGTTCTATGCGTCCGCAGCTACCGCCTGCCTCTATTTATACGCCGGGGAGCTCCTGCAGCCCTGTGAGTCTGGGCACTGGTGGTGTTTCCCACAGCCGTTCAGCCAATCCAGGCACACAGCCGAACAATAGAGGAAGCATCTATTAGTGCATGGTACGTTGGTTGCAAATGCCCTGGAGAGAATAACCTTCTGCCCACGCTGACGGGTGGAGTGTGCAGCCTTAGCTCTACGGGGCTGCCCGGGGACCTGGGAAAGCACTGACCCTCCAGCTGGTCGCTGGGTTCAGTTGTATTCCTCAGGCCCCGCATGTGCCAGTCACTTCTGTGGTGTGGAGGAGGCACACTTTTGGGGGAAGAAGGGCAGCACCGTTAGGGTCAAGATTAACAGCACCAAGGCCATGTCTCTCTGCTCCTTCCAGAGGGGGCACTTTACACCAGTCTCCCAGGTGCTGTTTGCCAGTGCGGGCGTATTTGTGCTTGTCTGTGCCATCGTTACCCTTTTAATGGGTAAGCCTGGTGTGAAACAACAGGTTGGCTTGCATGACGTTTCTAAATGCTGTGGAGAATCTACACTCAGGATGGTGGGACGATGGAAGGACAGGGTGAATAAACAGGGAGGGGGAAGCCAATGGAAATGGTAATCCCTGTTTCTTGCTTCACACACTGAGGTCTGTGAGCCCGTTGCACCAGTGTTCCCACTGCCGACCTGAAGGACAGCCACACACCTCCCAGCAGCGCTGAGCCCGTGCCTACTTGCCCCTGCTGCTCTTTCTTTTCCCTTTTCTACTCTCCTTCATAGAGACGTTTACAAGAATGATAAGCTAAAGGGTAGCATCGGATTCAACCCAGAAGCCCTAGGCCTTGGGAAGTCAGAGGCAGGTCATGAGTGGGATTCAGTAGCTGATGCCCACCTTCGGACCCCAGGGAGGGGGGCAGTTCTGCTTCTTGCCTGAGATTTCTGGTGCGCTCTGTTTTCATCTGACCAAGCAGCGTCGCACTGCCCTGAGGCAGCCTGGACCTGCTGTGGCTTGCAGAACAGGAGATGTCAGAGACCACGTAATTGCCTCCCCGTGTAACCTTTAGCATGTCACCCCCACTCCGTTTTCTTATCTGGAAAACAGGAATAGTGCTGCTGGCTTGTATTTGTGTGTAAAGGTCAGTAAATTTAAGCGAGCATTACTGCTTTTGTGGTAAAGGCAAGAAAAAGAATGAAGTTGCGTGGATGCTTTCGGTCAGTTCTGATGTTGTCTCGTGAGAAAAATCTCTGCCTGCATGCAGCCCTTCAGGCAGCAGTGTAGATAACCCAGAACCCACCTGAGAGGCTGTGCGGCATCCTGCCTTCTGCGGGGCTAGCCTCAGAGGGGTGCTTGTCTTCTCCCAGAGCACTGCTTGTGCACTGGAGCGTGGCTGGGCATCTGGAAATGGAAACGGTGGAGGGAAGCGTGCAGTGAGGCGAGAAAGCCAAAGAAATAGTTTCTTACTTGGAGATCCTGAAGTGAAGCCTGAGTTTAAGGGGCAGTTGGCAGGAAGGAGGGAGGTGTCGCCGAAATAGCCAACTTGGGGGGTTTCATTGTACGGGCCTGAATGGGCTTAGCTCTTTGTGAAGGGCAGATGTTGTCCTTGGAACCCTTTATTCCCTCCGTTTGTGGGAAAGCCAGGAGACATCTCATGCCTGCTTTGAAGCAAAGGACTGTGATACAAATTAAGATACAGCTCAGAGACCATGCCCTACCTTTTGCCAGCTAGAATAAGGCGTTGTCCTTATCCCTGTATTCTTTGGCTGGCCTTCCTCCAAAAGCTGGGGTCCTGTGTTACCCCTTTCCTAGGAAGGGAGCAATGGTAGCAGGCCTTGAAGCTGGGAGCTGGCAGGTAGGCATGTCCCAAGCTGGCTGAACTCTTCGCTGTCAAACCCCATCTTTTTCCCAACTCCCGAGAAGCAGCCCTGACCTTTATTGCTGTATTATAACTGATAGCCAGATGGTCTTTTGGGAGTTGGGTTCTTCCCCCTTACATCATTCAGGCTCAAGCACCGTCACTAATGTCATGAGTAGTTGCAAGGCACACTTCTATTGTCCCGACAAGAAATGTTATCAACAGGGGAAAAGTATGGGAAACGCAGAGAAATTCAAACCCACGCAGCCTGGTGCTAATAACCCCTTTGTCGAGCCTGCACTTCCATGAACTCGCACGGCTTCTCCACCGAGTAAGGCGGTTCACACGCAGGGGTGGCCAGCAGGAATTCCGAGCTCGGCCGCAGCGCTAGCTGTCCCAGGGGCTGCTGGTTCGCTTCAGCATCCCTCCGCTTGCTCCGCTGGGAAGTGGGAGTGGTGCTGCTAAACATTTTCACTGAGCCCTCTTGGAATCGGGAGCTGAGTCTGTGTCTGTGGTGGGAGGTAGGGATGGGGCTGAAGCGGCCCTTCTGCTTTCCAGGCACCGTTTGGGCACAGGGCTGAATGCCTGTGAGAACAAAGCGGAGAAGGAGCATCCCTGGGGACAGTGCTCCTCTGCGGTGGAAGGGCAAAGGGTGGCCTCTTCTCGCCGTCTTGCAGAGGAGTTTGTTCTCCCCCTCTGTTGGGATCCTGGCAGAGGTACTTCTTCCCTGGGACACCCCTTTATCGGCGCAGCTCTGGGAGATCGGGGCCTTGCAGGTTCTGTCCTGCGTGCAGTCTGATCCCGACTGTCCCTTCCTCCAGCCAGCCCACGGTTAGCATTGCTGGAAAGCCTTATTCACACGGGTGAAACACAAGCTTTGTAGGGCCGAGGTAACTCTGATCTCGCTTTCGCGGGTAACGTGCTCACGGCAGCATCACCGAGGAAGACAGTAGCCGTGAGAACACCCACCAGGGTCCCAAACAGACCTGTGCTGACACATCTGCCTGGAAATCATTGTCTTTGAATGCTTGGCGTAACTATTGGGTCTCTATGTTGTGCCACACTCCTCCCTGGCTACTGCTGGGTGGATGTGTCCTAACGTTTCAGATTCCTGGATTTTAGCACCACAAATCCCTGCAGTATTACCCACATCCCTTCACCGACCTCATACTCATGACGGGCTCTGTGGAGGTTGCTTGGATAAGGGTTGAAAAGACAAGGTACTGCCCATTTGAGGTGAACCCTAATGATCTGTTGACAGTTTCTAACTTAGGAGCCACTGCTTACTTTGGTGTCACAGACGAAGACCCCTTCTCCCAGCCCCCCTGGGCACGCCT
The DNA here is from genome assembly GCA_027574665.1 of Rhynochetos jubatus. Classification (NCBI taxonomy): domain Eukaryota; kingdom Metazoa; phylum Chordata; class Aves; order Eurypygiformes; family Rhynochetidae; genus Rhynochetos; species Rhynochetos jubatus. The sequence continues at coordinate 4,458,809 of CM050669.1, forward strand.
CACCCTGCCTACGTGTTCTGCTCAGGGTGCTTCAGTGATACTACATTCTGCACCATAAATAGTTTAAAAAATGGTGTGGCATGGGAGGCAATATACAAAGAAAATATCCTGCCAAACTTGCTGTTCGGGGTTGGCGGCTTCTGCTCTCACAAGCCGAGCTTAATTCTGCTGTCCGAGCCAGCGAGTGGGAGTGTAGTGAAATCTGCCTCTTTAGGGGAAAAGGTTGTGTTGTTATTAGACCTTTGGCGTGAAATATTCCACTAAATGTCATTAGCATGGCATTATCATGCCTCCTTTAGACATTACAACCCTGGCAGAATGGGGTCCTTACATTCTTCACAGGTTTAACCTTTTTTAATTAGTTTTCCTTCAGATCCAGAATGCTTAGTGTGCTGCCATTCCCAGGTGCATCAGGAAGGAAAGTGGACTTTGATCATTAAGAAACATATGAGACAGTTTGAGCTGCATTTTCAGGGTTGTTAGAGGCAAAAGCAATTTCTGTAGCTGCTTGTGTGGGTGACCCTGATACAGTCACGCACCAATGACATACACTTCCTACACTGAATATTCCAAATAATTAAAAATTAAGGAGAATTTATTATTTTTCTGCCCAGCTGAAATTCCCACAAGTCACCTCTCAGCATATTCAGGAGTGCACAAGAGGGATTTATTATTTCCTGGTATATTGACTCTGAAAGGTCTGGGGATTACAGCTGCTTTGCACATGAATAGCTGGAGTGTGTTGTACAAAAGGCATGGTCTGTGGGATAATGGGGTTGGATGTGGGAAAGCGCTGACCCTGGGGGAGAGCAGGCTGGTGCCTGATGGCAGGAATCAATTATGTCTCAAAGGAACACATTGCCCTGGGAGCAGGCTTTGCGGGAGCCACCATGTTATGTGTTTACCACCCTCCTCCTTGAAAACCCCATGCAAAACAACCACACAGTGTGTCCTACCCTTCTGCTTGTACCGAGGGACTCGCTACACCTTGCTCTGTAGTCACTCCATTCGCTGCCGAGTTAGTTGTGCGCTCGGGAACGTAACTGCTCCCCGTCTCGGGAACGTAACTGCTCCCTGTCTCGGGAACGGGGCTGAGACCCAGCAGTTCTCTCTCACGTGGTACCAGGCGGTTGTGAGTTTTGCTCTGGAGCACCTGGAGTACACACTCCCCAAAAGTCCTCTGAACCACGCAGACCCCATCAGTCAGTCCACCTACATGGGTGCATTTGGACTTTGTTTGGACCGATAGTAATTTATTCTCTTTATAGAATCACGTGGCTTGGACATAAAGTCTCACTGAAGGCCCTAAGTATTGCAGTCCGATGCTAAAAAACAGAGGACTTACCAAATAGTGCTGCTGGGCGTTTTGGCAAGGAAAAGGTATCCTGGAGAGAGGGTATTTCAGAGGGGCAGGGTGAGAATTGAGAGTGTGGTTTGTGAAGTCTGGCCCTGACGAGCACTTGCTGTCACTGACGGGATGGGAACGGTGTGTTCGTGCCAGATAGGGGGCAGCCACCTCTCCCCTTGCAAGAGCAGAATTAATCCCATGTGCCTGTGTCAGATATTTAACCACTCAAGTCTAGCTAAGGCAGCGAGGAGGGGAGATAACAGCCACGTTGTCAGGTTCAGGGGACTGTAGTGCAATAAACAGCGTGGAGAGAGTTGAGAACAGGCCCAGGGCCCCCAGCACATCTCCAGTCTAGCTGGTACCGTAAACCGTGCCCTACAATCATCTGCAGCTCTAGGTACGGGGAATCCGGCATGAAGTCCCCAGGAGCTGCCGTCAGGAGACTGTGCAGACGCGTTTTGCACACAAGCACACCACACCGAGGCTGCAGATAGCGTCACCTGGAGCAGTACGGCTCCTTCCTCATTTCTAAGTCACTGGGCTTATCCAGTGTGTCTGGGCCCTGAAATTCCTTTATAAGCTCAGAGAGTTCATGTGATTCAGGGCTGGCTGCATCCTCTCCTCCAAGGAGCTCCGAGCCCAGAATAACGGGAACTGCTGGGAGGCAGCTGATGAAAGCGAGATGGTGCTGACAGCCAGATCTGCACAGGGACTAAGGTCAGAGCTTAGGACTGGGCGTTTGGTAGCTCTTCAGGAGCGTGAAGGAACAAAACTTGGTTTACTTTGTGTAGATATCATACTGATTTCTGTTGAAGAGATCATTTCCTGATCAAGGATTTGAGCGCATCTTCCTTTTCAGCCACTTCAGGGGCTTAAACTAATTGGACCAAATCACATTTTCAAACCCCACTACTCAATCTGCGTCCCAAGGAGAGCTTTCACCTCTGCTTACCTAGGTGGGGCACGACTGGGAGTGTGGTCTGGGCCCGTAATCCAAATTCTCCCACAAGCTAGGGAGTTGGCTCCTTTTCAGAGATGCCGAAGCTAATTAAAACAGAAGTGGGTGCCGAGCATCTTTGCAAACCAGGTGCCTCCAAGAGCCGCTTGGCGACAGAAGCCCTGCAACCAGTCGGCTGTTTGAAATATTGAAATTTCGGGGTTCTCCTGTCTGCCTCCTTCTCCTCCCTTTGTAAAACATTGCTAATAATGCATCCTTATCTCACAGGGGAGGTTGCCGAGAATTCATTAGCCGGTATTTGTAAAGCACTTTGAAAATGCAAAGCCAGCGCATTATTCCCAGTCTTCTGGATGCTTTCCATGTTATTAAAATCAGGATTTCAGAAAGGCTTATCGGGGATCAAAACAGCATCCCAAACTTGAAAGGAAGCACGACTGTTAAACCATCAACTGCCGCCTCCCCCTCCAGCCAGATGTTAAGCCCTAAAGAACTGAAGTGGCCCAAGGAATTACTTTCCCAAGTTCCCCCAGCTGGGCTGACAGGCCTTGATCAATGGTTTTCTCCGCAGTGAGTGCTATGCAGATGGTCTACCCAGAGCAAGGTTTCTGCGGAGCACAAAGGGAAGTCAAACACCATTTCTAATTCAGCTTGTAGCATGGCACACTTCCTTTATCCTCCGCCTGAATGCAGTGAATAGGGGAGCAGTGTGGGAACCTGGAAGGAACTCCAAACTCACACGGTCTGCGGGGCTGTAAGACTCCTGTCCTCAAACCACATCTGCCTGCGACAGACAGAGGGGGAAAAGGAGTGACAGAACGAAAAATCAGATTATAAAAACTTCACGAAGGGAAGATCAACCCCTAGTAAAAGGGAAAAAAGGGAAGGAAGCTACGCAGACAAACAGAAATCGTGCCAGGCTCAAACAGGGGGGTGCCAGGCTCAAACAGGGGGCTGCCAAGCAGCAGAGCGAGGAAGGGCAGGGAGGAAGCGGCAGGGAAAGGAGCTGCAGGAGCAGGGTCTTGCTCACGCACCAGTAAGGCCGTAGAAAACTGTCCCACTGGCAGTGGAGACATGGTTTTGGCCCACACTAAGACTTCTGAGCCCCATATTCTGTTTGCCTCTTTAACACCCCAGATTTGTCCCATTTGTCCTGGGAAACACAGACCCTTGATATCAGTCAGGCTGCTCGTAAGCTTATGCAAACAGATGCAGAAGGTCCTTCAATCCTTGATTGCCCTGGCACGTTAATCTGAACTGCTGCTGGCTGTAATTCAGATACAGGGCCGATTTCCTCCTGCCAGCTTGGAGATCCTCTGCTGCAGGCGCGGCGTTGCCTCCGTTCACCTTTGCCCAGAGGAATAATGTGGGTTTTTGCTAGGGCTCTCCGTGGAGTCACTGACAGGTACCAAGAGACTCTGCTCCAGGTGTCACTTGGCTGCCCAGGGCCCAGGTTGCTCTGCACCTCTGTCTTGCTGCTGCTATCAAAGGCCGGCCCGCCCAAATAGGATGACCACCCCTGCAGTGCATCGCCCATAACGGCACAGCAGGGCACCGATGCCCTAGCTCCACGCGTCGGTTGGAGTGCTTTCCTTGAGCTAACTTGGAAACACCAGGTTTTGAAACACTCTCGTGCCGGCAGCCGTCACTGCGGTTCTGCTGTGGGATTTGCACACCTCTTTGCTGCACGGTGCTAAGGGACGAAGATGGCTCCTGTGGATGGTGAGGACATCACATTGTATGTCCCATATAGAGCTATAGGGGCTGGGCTGGGCTTTTAGATCAGATTTTATACCTGTAATGCTAAGGAGAAGCCTTTCTCTTCATTAATGCTTCCAAACTATTCTGCGTGGCTTGGATCAAAGACATGGGAAACAATAGACCGGATTCTGCCACTGGGATTTGGCAGGTGAAAATTCAGGCTCCAATTTTGCTGATTAGGGCTTTGATAAATTCCACCGTAGGGGTAGGGGTGACCTGTATTTACACCAGTTCAGCGGAGGTCAGCAAATAGCTCTGGAGGTACGAAAGCTGCAGGCCACACCTAGCAGTCCGTCTTTCACGGAGCCCAAAGGTTCTGCAGCCTGCAGGGAGGATCCCAGTGGGGCCCTAAGGGTTGACCCATATTATTTGTTACCTCAGGAAGGTCCGTAGGACTCGGCACTAACTGAGCCTCCAGCATTTTGCCGTCTGTCCTGTTCCCCACTCGGAAGCTGCTCCCAAGCGTTCCAGCTTTCTGCACGACTTACTAGCATAAGGCCATGGAAGTTTGTGTACCTCTGAGTTTCCCACACCGTTTCTTCACGACATTCATTCCTGTCACAAAGGAAGTGTGCCTGACTACAAACCACATTAGCAACGGTGCTTGCCTCGGCATTGTGTTCAGTGGGAAACCCTGCTCCCAAAAGGCCATCTGGGCAGCACGTCTCAGGAGAGACGCAGTGGGAGCAGTGAGCATCTCTTGGGAAAGCAGCAGCATCTTTAAGTCTTCCTAAAGAGCTAACATCTGGTAGAGATCCTGGGGGAAGGCCCTGGCTAATGCTGTATTGCAAACACGTTATCCAGTATCTCGGGCTCCTAACAAGGTTTCTGTGCAATACTGTGATGTTTGGAACCGCAGCAGAGGGTGTGTAATTCAGAATTCGTTATCTTTAGTGTAAAGCCCACCGACTCCGCTAATTTCATAACAGGGAGTAATTTGTGTATCGCTTGTCTTGAAGATTTCCAACCCAAGCAGAAGCAGAGCATCTCTTTCGGGTAACTGAGCATCTAATTTGAGTAACTCTGCCAAGATGGTCAGTTATTGGCTATTTTTTCCCCTCACAGACCGTGAAACCAAAAAGCAAAAAGCTATTTTAAATATATGTTTTTATTTATTTCAGGTGCCTTAAAATTCATATGTGACGCAGAGTAAGGAAGCAGGAACCTCGGTGGGTTTACCATCTGGGGGAGATTTTGGTACATCCACCACTTAGAGCCTCGCAGTAATACACTGAACATCGTCATTTCCGTTACCACACGCGTTCTAGACACGTGGGGCCTCCAGCCTCTGCAGTTCAGTGAATGTCTCAAGGCCAGAGGAGGTTGTTTCACATCCAGCCTGCTCCGCAGCAGGCTCTGGGTCCGTTTGGAGCTCAGGGAGGAGATTGTTTCGCGTCCAGCCTGCTCCGCAGCAGGCTCTGGGTCCGTTTGGAGCTCAGGGAGGAGATTGTTTCGCGTCCAGCCTGCTCCGCAGCAGGCTCTGGGTCCGTTTGGAGCTAAGGGAGGAGATTGTTTCGCGTCCAGCCTGCTCCGCAGCAGGCTCTGGGTCCGTTTGGAGCTCAGGGAGGAGATTGTTTCCCATCCAGCCTGCTCCGCAGCAGGCTCTGGGCCCGTTTGGAGCTCAGGGAGGAGATTGTTTCGCGTCCAGCCTGCTCCGCAGCAGGCTCTGGGTCCGTTTGGAGCTCAGGGAGGAGATTGTTTCGCGTCCAGCCTGCTCCGCAGCAGGCTCTGGGTCCGTTTGGAGCTCAGGGAGGAGATTGTTTCGCATCCAGCCTGCTCCGCAGCAGGCTCTGGGTCCGTTTGGAGCTCAGGGAGGAGATTGTTTCGCATCCAGCCTGCTCCGCAGCAGGCTCTGGGTCCGTTTGGAGCTCAGGGAGGAGATTGTTTCGCATCCAGCCTGCTCCGCAGCAGGCTCTGGGCCCGTTTGGAGCTCAGGGAGGAGATTGTTTCGCATCCAGCCTGCTCCGCAGCAGGCTCTGGGTCCGTTTGGAGCTCAGGGAGGAGATTGTTTCACATCCAGCCTGCTCCGCAGCAGGCTCTGGGTCCGTTTGGAGCTAAGGGAGCAGACATTCGGAGCGCTGAGCCCCTGATTGTGCCAAGGCGCAACTGCCTCCCACTCCTTTCCACTGGGCTTTGGAGCGGCCAGATGTTGGGCAGCGGAGCGGTTCTAGAAGCCCTGCTAGGAAAGCCGATACTGCTTTGGCTGGACTAGGGGGTTATTTGTAAGGGACCTGAGCTCACGCTGCTCTGACACCAGGATGAAGGTGCTAAACCGAGGTTACAGGCATGAAGGCCGTAGCCACATCCACGCGGCGCATGTCACAGAGCATGGTGTGCCTTCGCCGGCTCTCCGAAGGCGGTGGCAGGGTCGAAGGCAGGAAACCGGGAGGTTTGGGTTATAGCAGCCGTGCCTAACCACGGCAGTACTAAACAGCCGGAGGGAAAAAGGTCCATCGCATCTCAAGCACGCACAGTAGACGTTGAGCAGGATGTGATGCTTGGAATACACAAACTAGGCATCCAATACAATTCCTTCTTTCAAGGAGGTGTATGAAAGGGACTTTCTTGAAACAAGAAAGGGGATAAACGTTTTCATTCTCTTTTAACTTGAGCTAAATGTTGTCATAGTGAATTAAGCAAAATTTCTACCAGGACCAAGGAGAGTAACGTGGTTCACGCCAGCATGACTGTTCCTGGGGACTTAACTTTGTAATCCCCTGGGTGCTGAGTGGAGAACCAAGAGGTTTGTGTGTAAAATCCTGCCGTAGAGATCCCAGGTGGAATCAGCCGTGTCAGAGATGGGGGTGGAAATGCGTTTGGCCTGACGTGGGTTGGCTGAGGGGCCGCAGCCAACTGCCCCAGGACGGGCAGCAACAGCCCCTCTGGGCTCTTACCCCTCCCCCTCCCATCTTCAGAACCTCTGGGCACATCCAGAAACATCTATGATCCCAGAAACAGCCAGAGCCCGCCAAGGTGACAGGAGAGAGCCACAGGCAGAGCAAGTCCCTAAAGTCACACCCCCCTCTACTTCAGTTTTAGCGTGGGAAGTTAATTCGTCCTCCCCAGAACGAAAGCCCTGCGACGCAGGAGTGCAATAACGCACAGAGTCCCGAGAAGTAGGCTTCGTTTCTTGTTGTGTGCCGTGGATAACTGCAGGGAAGGCGTCTGACACTCCAAACAGCTTTGTTGGACTAAAGCTGCAGTGCCCGTTCATGTGTCTTGTGCTGGAAGGGGAAATCATTGCTCTTTTGCCGCTGCGTATGAGGGAGTTAGTCTGGAAAACAGAAACTCTCTCTAGCAAATCTGCTCGTGGACCCAGCTGATCACGGGGTTGGCACATTTCTTCTTCGTGCGCTCGATTAACGAGCTCAAGAAATGAGTAACTACTCAGGAGTTTCTGTTTCAGAGCACCTCCCCAAGAGGGACGCGGGGAGCGCAAGATTGGTCTCAGAGGTGGCGTTACACGGGCTCCAAGATAATCCACAAGCTTTGAGGGGAACATGTGAAATGGTGCCACAAAAGCTTTCCCACAACTTGACACAAAAGCCTCGGAGCTCAACAGCTGCTGCTCTGTAGGAGAAGAAGGAGCCTATTCAAGAGCAGGACAATGGGGGGGGGGGGGGGGGCAGGGCCTGGAAGAGGTCATTGAAGCCTTACCTGCTCCTACGAATAACGAGGTGCAGAGGGAGAAATGTGTCCGTGTGTTCGCATTAAAAGACGCGTGACCGCACACGTACGTGTTAAAATATATATGAACGCACGTGCGTTCACGTAAAGACAAACGGTATTTACTTAGGAGAGAGATCCCCCAGCGTAAGCCCTGACGTTACTGATGACTAATCCTGTTCCGGTACTGAGCCTTGCAGAGGGCGATACTGATGCTCACCGAGAAGTGTGCTCACCGCATCAGGAGATTTGGAGTCAATCTGGGACCAGAACGCGTGGTTGTAGACGTGTGGTTAACGCCGCCGGCCCGCTTCGCCCTTCTGCTGGCATAGCAGGGCAGCGCTGCTGCCAGCTGGGGATGCTGAAGTGCCCAAGGCCAGGCTGCGTGAGGCTGGGAGCAACCTGGTCTGGCGGAGGGTGTCCCTGCCCGTGGCAGGGGGTGGCACTGGGTGGGCTTTAAGGTCCTTTCCCGCCCAAACCGTTCCGTGAGTCTACGGTTCTGTGAAAACTGGTGTCACAGTCACCCGCGGGAGAACGCCCGGCTCTGGCTTACTGAGCGAACGGGGGGAGTGGATTTGAAGAAATTCCGCTCTTCACCTCCAAAAGCCAGAAGCTGCCCGTGTGTGCGTGTGCCTTCACGGACGCCAAAGCGTGTGCCTCCGGGCGCCCCCGGAGAGGGACGCAGCCCCACGCGGCGGCCTGCCCGCGGCGTGTTTCCCGCCACGGGCAGCCCACCTCCTCCTTCCTCCGCCCCTGTGAACCCAAGGCTGTGCCTGGAATGCTATTGATCCGCGGCATTAGTCAGCAGCCTTTTCCCATTGAAGGCCAGCTCTTTCCCAGCTTCTGACACGTAATTCCAACCCCAGCCTTTCACGTACCACACACTCCCCACCTGCTCATCTGGGAGAAGGTCATTATCCCCCGGCTATTCACCGGCAGTGGAGCATGCAAGAATAGATGCTTCTCCTATTGTGCTGCCGATCTGCCTGATTGGCTGCGGAGTGTGGGAACCTCCACCGAGCTGGAGACCCACAGCCTCTCCGAGAGGTTGCACAGTATAAATACTGGGCAGAGACGGCTTCCAGCAACACATTTCTCCTGGACTTCCACTCTGAGACCTTCCTCCCTTTTCCCAGGACAGATGGCTCCCAGCACTGTTTTCATGGAGCCCGACAACCTGCTGACACCAAAGGAGAAAAACAAAGTAAGTCCAGGCACAGCCCGGCAGCTGCGATCCACGCTCTCGGCTGCTCTCACAGCAGTTTACTCCAGCTGGGAAACAGGTCCGCGTTGTTCCGGAACAGAGACGGGCAACAAGCAGCCCCTCGAAATGCCGGAGAGAAGATCCTTCTAATAACAGCTCTCTTTTCCTTTGCTTTTTACAGCTGAGGAAGCCGGTGGTGGAGAAGATGCGCCGTGACCGGATTAACAGCAGCATCGAGCAGCTGAAACTGCTCCTGGAGAAGGAGTTCCAGAGGCACCAGCCCAACTCCAAGCTGGAGAAAGCCGACATCCTGGAGATGACCGTCAGCTACCTGAAGCAGCAGAGCCAGCTGCAGGTGAAGAGTGAGTATCGAGTTGGGGTTCAGCCTCCGGCTCCCGGCAAATCTCTGTCAGTTTTATGAATCTCTAGCCATGACCAATCGCTCTAAACTATCCTTTCTCCCTCCTCCCTCTCCTCTTTCCTTCTCTAGCTGCAGGATCCTTCCCCAAAAGCTCTCAGTTTGACTTCAGAGAGGGCTACTCCAGGTGTTTGCAAGAAGCTTTCCACTTCCTCTCTCTTCATAAAGTCCGAACTGAAACACAGACCAAACTCCTAAGCCACTTCCAGAAGAGCCAGTCAGCAGCCACGGAGGTCGCCTTTCCCCTGGGAAACCCCGGCACCCTGAAGCAAGCATCTCCGAAAGGCAGCAGTGCTCTCTGGAGGCCCTGGTAGTCAGGGAGCCCTTCCTTGGCGGACTTTTGCCTTTTACAGTCCAGAGGAAGGATCTGACTCCGTCTGGCAGTCCAGCTCCGACCCTCTCCTCCGTAGGGAACTTTATTTCCCCGGGTATTTTATTTATGTGCGATAAGAATGGCGAACTTCGGGCTTTTGCAGGATCCCTTGGCAAAAGTTGGGGCCTTCCGCTGCGCGGTGTCGCAGCTGCGTAAGGCTGGTGGGACCGGCACACGCCACGCTGCCCGGGTGGAGCGAGCGTCTTCAGCTCCGAGGGCGTCTGTGGGAAACGTTACGGTTGTGACGGACGAGGATCGCTGTAGGAGAATTTCTCTGATTGCTTGTAAGAGCCACCGGCTCTGCTCTGGTGTGACTGGCGCCGCTCGCGTGCTCGGTCGCTCCAGAGGGTAAATTTACTCCCCCTTGGGTCACGCACGCTTTGGTTAGCATCAGTTTCCCTCTGTTTGCTTACAACTTGCGCAGCATCGGAGATGCTTTTTGGGTTGTTTCGGATTTCCCCCCGCCACCCTTTCTCAGTGCTAGTATGTGAAGTGTGGCAGATGAACAGAAGCTAGGAAACTATGTGGAATATTTCTACGATTTTGCTGCTTTTTTCAATTTAGAAAAAGTGCGTGACTGCTTTATGTTAAAGAAAAGGTAGTAGCTAACAGGCTTAATTGGTCAATGTTATACATTTTGGGTGTAAGCTATGCTTTTTTCTAGCATTTTCATTATAATAATGATTTTGGTCTGTACTGAGTGGTTTAATTCACGGTGAATAGTGTTTCTCGGGCTACCGGGACAGCCCCGTGGCTTACGTGCATACTGTGTATGCGTCTCTGTGTTTGTAGAGAGCAATAAAATGCATCCGTGTGCAACTCGTGTCCGAGTCCTCTTCCCCTGAGGGATACGAGCCGCTCGCGCCCCGAGAAAGCGGAGCGAGCCTTCCACAGGAGCTGTGTAAAGCCACAGGAGCTCGCATTCTGGATACGTCCTCATGACCCCCATCACCTGGGTACCTCACGCCCTTAACCCCCCAAAAGCAAGCGCTACTATGCAGATTCTCCCAGGTGAGCCGTGTTGGGCGTTTCCTTAAGTCACTGCCCCGCCCACCCACACAAAACCTTCTCACCTGAGCGTAAGGCCTTAAACCTGGCCATCTGGAATTTGAGCTCTCCTTCCACGTGATTTTTCCACCTGCTCCAGAGAGGAAACGCTCCATCGCTGTGGTGCTGTGCAGCCCCTCGTGCCCTCCCACAGCTTCTTCTCAGAGGGGTGAACGAACCACCCCCCCCCCGAAGCCTTGGGATGAGCTGCCGGCAGCTCCCCTCGCTGCGGAGCACGGAGCGGCAGTGGTGGAGCCGCGGGGGTCCTGCAGTCACGGCCGGGTCACGCCCCTGGCAGGGACCCACAGCCCTGGGTAAGGCCTCTTGCCGCTGTTGCGCCCTCCTGGGTTGGGGGTCCCTGAGCACCCGCCGTTGCGGGAGATGTGCCTCAGGTTACATCCCTCGGATGTAGCCCCAGGCCAGGGAAGCTGACCTACAGCTCAGTGCAAATGCCCTTCCTGCGAGGAGAAACTAATCGAGGTAACAACCTAAGGTTGTGCCAGCACAAACTTGGGTGAAAAGCGTTACCTTTTGGTGAAAGAAACGTGAATGTTGAGGCCAGAAATACACGATCCGGTTACGTCAGCCAGAAATCACGCGCTGCTTGCTCGCGCGGGTTTTCGTTTGCCTTTTGCTATGACGAGGAATCATACAATCACGGAACGGTTTGGGTGGGAAGGGACGTAAAGCCCGCCCGGTGCCACCCCCTGCCATGGGCAGGGACACCCTCCACCAGCCCAGGTTGCTCCCAGCCTCGCCCAGCCCGGCCTTGGGCGCTCCCAGGGATGGGGCAAATTGATTGGCCCCGTTTTATCGCCGCTTTGCCGTCGATCCGCTTTGCGTAGCCGTCAGGAATTTGGGGTCGGTGGTAGGAGGGGGTCCCCAGGAGGACCCCCCGTGCGCTCTTTCCCTCTGGAGTGCTTTGGCAGCGACCGTGTGAAGCGAGAGGCGTTTGGGGCCTGGAGACGCCGCTGCAGTGCCCGCAGGAAGGGCAGCGATGCCGTGAGGTGGTTGTTGTCCAGCGGGTGGGCTGGCCCGTGGTACGGAGAGCTTGCTGGAGAGCTTGCTTGAATCAGGCACAGCGAGCGTCAGAGCTCTCGGAGCGCCACAAAGCCCTCGCTGCGACACGTTCTCTAGGAATACGCGTGTTCTTAGCGCAACTCGGTGAGCTACAGCCCCTGCGAAGTTGATAAATGATGGTTTAACATTTTACTGATTTTTAGCCCCCGAGGGTCGGCGGTACCGTAAAAACGCTTCCCCCTGGGCCGAACGGAGAGGTCTGTTCAAGCAGAAGTTTAGGGAGTTTTCAAACTCCGTGTGATTTCGTTTGCTTCATCTTAACCATCAGATGCCAGTCAGTGCTGGGGTCTCCATAGAAACCTTTTCCGCTTCCCCGTTTCTGCGTGTGACGTGGGAATTGTTTGCAAGCGGACGGAGGAGGAGGGCAAGGACGGAGCGCGGAGGTGATGTGCGGCGTTTGTATCTCCCAGCAGCGCTGGAGCAGAATTCTTTTACCAGTTAGCTGTCCGATGCACGAGCTGCTCTCTGCTTCTGCTGGTATTTGAGCTGCCGCTGCCAAGGGGGATTTAAGCGACTCCATCCTGCTGCAAAACAGGGCTCTGCAGCGCCCGTTTACAAGGTTTTGCCCACCCAAAACGCTACTCAACGTTTCCTCGCCGGTGTGCTCTGAGAAAGGCATCGCTGACGTATCACTGACACGCGCGTTGTGTTCCTGACGCTGCCTGGGGCCGGGGCTTTAGAAGTCACCGCGGTTGGGAGGGACAGAGAGGTGCTTTCTGCCCGAGGCCTCCGGTACCCCTTAGATCCGAGCCATCTCGCTGCACCAGGGAGTATCACTCCTAACCCTGGGCATGTTTTCCAGGTGGCTTACACAGGTCTGTCGTGACACAGCAGCAGGAAAAAAGCACCGGGGGGAAAAACCCACCGAAACGAGTAGCGGACGAAGCTTTAAAAACGCGCAGGGTGACCGGGCCACAGGCTGCTGTGCTGTCGGAAATGTGTTTATTAACGCTGGCTGGTTGGGTTCGGGTCTTGCTGGGGTTCTTTTCCCCTTTAAACGGGTAGAATTTGCCGTTCTGCGTGTCAGTGGGAGTTCGGCATCACCCACGGCACCTCTGTCGCTGGTGGATCCCGTTTTGGAGGATGAACACGCGGGTTTCGTGCGCTGGTCGGCCCTCTCAGAACACAGATCAGCCGCCAGCAGCCTGCTGGCACCGGAACCGGGCTTATCATGTGATTCCAACAAATCATTAACTCCGAAGCACCGCACTACCCAGCTGCTCGGAGGAGAATTAACCCTATCGCAGCTGAAACCAGGACGCAGCAAAATCGCCCCAGGCATGAGACATCTGAACCCAAACCTGAGCGTGTAACCCCGTGACAGAACCCACTGCCGTTCTCCAGCCACAAGACCCCCACAAGTCACCAGCTGCATACGGAGAGGTACCGGAGCCAGGGCAATCTTCCAGCGCTCTTCGGGTAGAGAAACACCCTGGAGAGGTTCTGTAGGTGCTCTCCCAACGCAACCGGGATTCTGCCACGTAACCCGGGGTCAGATGGACGTTGAACCGAGGTGGATTCAGGATTCCTGGTCTGGAATCGCAGCTTTGGACTGGAACCAGCCGGGAGGCTCAGGCAGGTGCAGATGGAACGGTGGCTCAGGCCCGTCAGCTGGTGCCCAAGCAAGAAGGGATTCATAACCAGATGTTCATACCCACACTTCCCGTTACTGAGTCTGGACCCAGTCCCCTCTTACGACCCGCCCAACATCTGGGGCTACTTCCTTCTCCTCCTCCTTCTCTCCTACCAGTGAAGACTCGGATTCTACGCTTGCCTGGGGCTCTGCCTCCCACAGCCCGCCGTGCCTTTGCCGCATGGAAGCTCCAAACACGTACACGGATCTTCCCGAACCTGACACTGGAACCTCCAGTCACAAGAAACGCTGTCGGTTTGCCTCAAAAATCAAACGCTTCTGTCACAGGATCTGCTGACCACAGCTGCACGGCGTGGTTCCGGTGACCAAACGCTCTGTTTTGGCCGATGGTATGAGGAAACATACCAGCAGGAACAGAGATGTCAGCAGAAACTGAGTGGGCTTGCGGTACCCCGCAAGGGGGGTGGTAGTCGGTGTGTGGCGAGGAGGAACTGCGCTAAGAGCTCGTGATTCAGACGCTCACTGGAAAAACACAAGAGCGAGAGAGCCGTAACCGATTCGGAACTGATCGGCCGCTCCAGGATGCTGCAGACCTCGTTTGCCTCTGTCTAATAGAGAGATCGTCTGCGTCTCAGTCTGACATCGCCCGCTCGGGGAAACCGCGACGCGCAGTTGGGCTGGTGCTGCCGTCAGAGCAGGAGCACGCAAACCACTGAGACTCGCTGGCCGTTTCCACCAGACCGAAGAGACGGCTGGGGGCCTCGGGATGTCGACACGAGTTTGGGGAAAACAGGCAACGAGGCGGAGCGGGAGATTCAAATCTGGGAGTCCCTGAAGGGGAAGACAGCAAGAGGAACTCGCCTCGTTGCTGTACACTGAGGAACCAAGCAACGCGACGCGTCTTCCCGCCCCGAGACGAGCTTGGATCGGAGCTTGTGGCCTACCAGGCACAAAATTGTTTGAGTGTGAGACATAAAGGTACAGGAAACGCCGAAGTTCCCCTGCTCAGGAGCAGGTTTGACCACAGTAGGAAATGTACCTCTTTCCATTCTCAAACAGGCCGCATTGTGTATGGATTTTTTCTTTTTTGGGCCCTAGAGAGTACAGAAATTACATTTTGGTCTAAAAAGGCCCCCAGACTGATAAAGTCGGAAGCGGTTAATAAAGCCCTGAAAACATGAGAACATGCTGCTGCCTTCACTTCCAGGGTCCCTACGTCTCCTACCAACGGCGGCAAAACGAAGGGACCGGCCGGGTGGGTTTTAACCCGCTGAGAAGTGACCGAGGGCACCCAGCGCTGGGACGGCGTTGGACGTTATCTGTGTACGTGGCACCCCCCGGGGTGAACCCTGGGCTAAGGATGCTGCTGTGTGCACATGTGGGAAGTTAGGGATCGTGGTGGGAAGGAGGGGAAGAGGGTCTTTGCCCTCCTCGTAGTCCTAAAAGGCTTCTCTCAGGACCTCTATTTTTCTTGCATCCCATAAATCAGTATTAGATCAGTTGAAGACAGCACCTTGGGCTGTCCAGAGCAGAGTTTCGGTCCCGTAACACCCACAAAAGTCCTTTTGATTGCAAAGAACCAGGCCAAACCAACGTGTGGTTGTTGGAGCCGGATGGAAGCAGGTATGAACCTACACCAGGCTCAGAGATTTTGTATTCTGTGATGGGGACGTGAAAAAAAAAAAACCAAACCTAGGTCTGCATTTCGGGAGACAAGTCAGGAATGACCTGATGACCGGCACGCTGCTGGGCTAAACGCATCCCATGCAGCCGCGAACTGGGCTTGAAGTAGGAGAGCCCCTCGGTTTCCCCAGGTGCCGGTAGGTCGCGGTGGTGGAAAGCCTACAGATTCCTTGCCTAAAAAGCCAGTGCTGTGTTAGAGCTGCGTGCTGGCGGATCCCGACAGCAAGAATCCTGTTGCAAACGTGGGGATACCGATGGATTTTGACTTGTCAGCCCCGTTCCAGGGCAAGGCGACCCGTGTGTTCCCGTCACGCGAGGAGCAGCAGTCCTTTGCCAGCGCGACCCGCGGTGTCCGGCGAAACCTGAAGCAGCGGAGAAGTGGTGACGTGTAGGAAACGGAGGCAGCGGCTCTACGTAAGGTCAGTTTGTGTCAAGAGGCTACCTGTGATCGCTTTATAGCGGGGAAAAAGTAAGGAACTGTCCCCATCCACCAGGTCTAGAAATCACCCAACTCTGTCATTATGAAAAAAGGAACCTTGTGTTTCACAGTTGCACTTCCTTATTTTTCACGTCTGCAGGCGTTTCGCTTTCTTTCAGCATATTTTGTCCATCCCAAAGAGCTACAGAAGTCATCATAATCACGGGAAAATCAGAGGAAAAGTTGAGCAAACTGCCCGCGCGGTGCACCATCAACACCGGCCGGAGACAGGGCTGATCCCCAGCCTTGTGCTCGGTCACGCGGACCCTGCGTGTCTGAGTGACGACGAGCTGGCCGTGGCCAGCACCTCCCAAGTCCGCAGCTCCCTTCCCTCCGCCTGACTCGCTGCCATCCCACCGCGCCGACACGGGAAGGCAATATCGCCGCCGCCCCCGGCACCCCCCCGGCACTGCAGGTGCTGTAATTCTGCAGGTGCGTAGGGAAACCGGCTGGGGAAGGGAGGATGGAGACTGCTCCTGCAGCTGACCCTTCCGCCTGCTCGTCGGGATGAAGTCCGGCCTCGGCCGCTCGCTTCGTGGCGGTTGTAGTGGGACTGGTGGAATGGGACCGCAAGGACACGGACCTCTCCTCCCAGCAGCGCTGCCGGGGGCTCCCGCTGCGCTTGCCCCGAAAAGCTGAGATGTCGGCAGAACTACAGACACGAATTACAGGGGTTTGACGCCTTTTCAGCCGCTGCCGTGGCTGCGCAGGCAGGTAACCGACTTCCAACAGACGTGGACTGAAAATGCAATCCCCGAGCAGCTGGCGGACAAGCTGGCAGAGAGGCTCAGCTCCTTGTCCCGCCGGGCCGCTTTCCCGCTCCGTGAGGGACTGATCCCAGCTCTCGACTCGTCCGAGGCCTTGACGAGAAGCTCGTCTCTTCGCGCTCTGGTGAGGGGTGTTGTCCTGCGGCAACGCCAGTAACGCGTCGCTGCTGTTTGTTTTCCCTCCCTTCGGGGAAATCCGCGTTTACGCGCGCCGCTTCCCCGCAGGACTCGAGGAACGGCGACCCGTTCCTGCAGCTTTTGGGTGCTGAAAACACCAGCCAGCTGCTTTTGGGTGCTGCAGGCAACGCCGGCACCCACCGGGAGGTTGAACCCAACGGGCTCGGCCATGCGGCTGCTCAGCGCTGAAATACACCCGCGAGAGGCCCAGGAGGAGCCGGAACCGACCGACTTTGGACTTTTCTGAGCCGAGGGCTTTGTCCCTGTCTGCAGCCGCTTTTGCCGACAGCTGACGGTTAGAAAACCATCCCGTTTCGTTTGGAAACCATCAGCTGCTTAACCTCCCGTGATCTGTTGAACGTTTCCCGGGACAGGCGGCTCCTGTACCCGGTTTTACCATGTTTATTGCCGCTCGGGCCCAGCTCCCTCCGTGCTAACCCCCCCCTCTCCGCGGGGGTAACCGGCCGGGGGACCGCCTCCGCCTGCCCCGCGTTTCCCTTCTGACTCGCGGGGCCCCGCCCGCCGCTGCCTCCCCCCGCCCCGTCCCTGCCCGGGGGGGCCACCCCAATGCTTTCGCTTTCACTGCCCGTGCCCGCGGACCCGTGCCGCGACGAGCCCGGGGAGGCCCCCGAGGGGCCGCGGAGCCCCGCGGATCATGCGCCTGGTGAGTGCGGGCCCAGGCCCCGGGACCCTGCCCGGCGGATCATGCGCCTGGTGAGTGCGCGCCCGGGCCGGGCCTCTGCTGCGGCCCAGGCCCCGGGGCCCGGCCCTGCGGGCGGGGTCGCTGGTCGGGAGCCGCCGGGCGTGTGTCGATGCCATCTCGTCTTGCCTCAAGGTTTTTGCCGTTGTGCTGGTCACGCAGCTGGATCGCGTGGATGCCGTGGAGTGTGGGCTGGGAGAGTATCCCGTAGGCACCGAGTGCTGCCCCATGTGCGCCGCTGGTAGGTAACGGCCGCTCCTTCGCGCCCCTGGCGCCATGGGGGTCACCCTCCTCGCCCGCTGCGCCCTGACGAGGGCCGTGCGGCTCAGGGCGGTGGGCGTCGCGCCGGCCTCTTCCAGCCTGGATTCCCACCCCGCTACCGGTCCGGGTCCCGTTGGAGTCCCCAGGGTGGGAGCAGCCGTGGCCAGTCTCGCCGCGGTGGGCTCTGGTCGTTACGCGGTTTCCTGGGACGTTCGTTTTGGGCCCTGGGTCCTGCCCCAGCGTGAAACTGCGGTCGCCGTTGGGGTGTTTCCGAGCTCCCCGTAGGTTATCTGTAGCAGTTAGGGGCGGCTAACGCTGGTGCCCGTCCCTGGCCGGGTGAGCTCGAGGGGTTGTTTGTGGTTCTTAGGGCTGCGGGTGTTCAGGCACTGCACCGCAGACTCCAGCACGACGTGCATACCTTGCGTCCGGGATACGTACACGGATCATCCCAACGGCTTAGAACACTGCAGGAAGTGCAAGCTCTGCGACAGAGGTAATGGGATGCTCAGGCACCAGTTCAAATGGGGTTTTCCTGCCTTTGGTGGATATAGTCTCCCCTTCCCCTGCTCTGCCTGATCCAGTTGAGGAATGGGTTAGGGGATGAAGGACAGAGGCTCACGGCTCGTGCAGACCACAGAGTGCTACCTGCTGGGTGCTGGCAGGGAGAAACTGGCGTGGATCACCTGGCACCAGAGCAAGTTTGACCTGCAGCCTCTCTCTTTAACGTTTAGAGGCTCCTTTAGGTTGCAGCTTGGTGTCTGAAGAGCTGTCTTGGAATACTTGGAGTTTCAGGCCTGAAGGAACTCCCGGTGGAGCTGTGCGCCGGGACAGCTTATTGACAAACGTCTGAGTTGGGAGTATTTTGCTTTTGCCATGCAAGTCACTTAGGACAAACGTGAGTGGGACCCAGGTGGTGTGTCTGTGAGGAGCTGGGCTCTTTGTACGTGGAAAAAAGGGTCACCCTCACTGATCCTGTTAGTTCTGGTGCCCTTCACCAAGGCAAGGCTAAACGTTCGCTGTCAGCGTGGTGTGTGTTGATGGTACCGGTGTGAACACCGCGGCTGTGCGTGCACATTTCTCTTAGGAGCCAACCTAGTGCCAGAAGTGGAGTGTACCTATACGAAGAACACGGTGTGCGGCTGCCTGCCGGGGTATTTCTGCAGTCACTTTGGGACTGAAGACTGTGAACTTTGCCAGCGCTACACCGTCTGCGTTCCTGGCACGAGGGTGAAAGAAAGGGGTAAGGCAGCATAGCATCAGTAGCACCAAATTTTCTTGTGGGGAATGCCTTTGGGCTTTGATTTTGCGGAGGCTGGCGGTCTGTTCATCCAGGAAAAAATGAGCAAAGGCTCAGTGTGAACGGGTAGGGCCAGCACGTGCCAGGTGTGATGTAGCTGCTCCGCTGTAGCGGCCGTCAGCGTCACAGCACCCCGGCGCAGCTGGAAGCTTGTGGGATACAATTCCTGGATGCTGAGGGAGTTGATGTGTCCAAGAATGTCTTTGCAGGTGGGGAAGAAAGCAGAAGCGTGTGAGCTTTTGTCTGTAGCGGTGTCTCTGCGTGTCACTAAGCCCACGCTGACCTAAAGCTCTCCGTAGCCGCAGGCGGAAATCCTGTTGCTTCTCCCTTACAGGCACCAAGAACACGGACAACGTGTGTGAAGCCTGTCCTCCTGGAACCTCCTCAACAGCCAACATGTCCACCAGTTGCATGCCCTGGCCCCAGTAAGCAGCTCTTACTCTCTGCGGGCGTGGGACTGTTCTCTTGAACAGTCTGCGTTTTGCTGTTTTCCAAACAGCAGTTTCCTGCTTCCGCTGAGGCACCGAGTGTGGAATCCTGTTCCCGTGTCCCACTCGTTCCTGGGAGCAGCTTAACTTCTCTCCTCATGAACTCGTTCACGCGTGGCCTTCGGCCCCTTCGCCGTAGCTGGTCACCGCGCGGGAGAGACTCGGACAGCTCTGGCCGAGCTGGCTCTGGACCCGTGAAGAGCAGCGCGCTCCTGGGTCCCTGGGTTTCACCTGACGCGTCCCTGGGCTGTAGCAGAACAGCTGAGATTTGCTTCTGCCCAGAATCTGTTCACGTTTACAAGCGTTGAAGCAAAAGGGGCAATCCAGCTGCTCCTTGGATTGCCCACCAAGTGGGCAAGACCCGTGGGAATGCCCCTGGAGCGGAGGTGCGGTGTTCAAAGCGCTACAGCCCTTCCACCAAAACTCTGCTGGCGGGTTCTGACCGCGCCATCATTTCTTTTCTCTCATCAGACTCTGGGAGAACGGCCGGGGACAGGAAGGGGACAGGAATCCTTCCTTGGATTTCTCAGTTAGAGTCGCCGTTGCTGTTGTTGGAACCGTGCTGGCTGTTGCTGCAATCATCCTTTTGTACAGCTGTCGAAGGAGGAGAAGGAAAATTGACGTGCCACGTAAGTACAGACGGCGCGTGTGTGCGTGGAGGGCTGGTGTCGTAGGAGCCGCTGTTGCGCAGGGCGCGCTGCCTTTCGGTGGAGGTTGACCTTAACAGCCGGAACCGCAAGGAAATTCCCGTGGGCCAGGGTTAAGGTGTTGTAAGGACTGTCCCTGGGGGTGGGGGGTGCCTGTGCGGGCCACCTCTGAGCCACTGTCCCTGGGGGTGGGGGGTGCCTGTGCGGGCCAGGGCTGAGCCGCTGTCCCTGGGGCTGGGGGGTGCCTGTGCGGGCCACCTCTGAGCCACTGTCCCTGGGGGTGGGGGGTGCCTGTGCGGGCCACCTCTGAGCCACTGTCCCTGGGGGTGGGGGGTGCCTGTGCGGGCCAGGGCTGAGCCGCTGTCCCTGGGGGTGCGGGTGCCTGTGCGGGCCAGGGCCGAGCCGCTGTCCCTGGGGGTGGGGGGTGCCTGTGCGGGCCAGGGCCGAGCCGCTGTCCCTGGGGGTGCGGGTGCCTGTGCGGGCCAGGGCCGAGCCGCTGTCCCTGGGGGTGGGGGGTGCCTGTGCGGGCCAGGGCCAAGCCACTGTCCCTGGGGCTGGGGGGTGCCTGTGCGGGCCAGGGCTGAGCCGCTGTCCCTGGGGGTGGGGGGTGCCTGTGCGGGCCAGGGCTGAGCCGCTGTCCCTGGGGGTGGGGGGTGCCCGTGCGGGCCAGGGCCGAGCCACTGTCCCTGGGGATGTGGGGTGTCCCTGCGGGCCACTGCTGAGCCGCTGTCCCTGGGGGTGGGGGGTGTCCCCGCGGGTCACTGCTGAGCCGCAAGGTGGGACCAGGTAAGAGGATTAGACAACTGACTGTGTACAACGTTCACCTGGCGGCGTTTTGACCGGACTGTGTCCTTTTCCTTGCAGCGGTGCAGGAGTCGGGGGTGAGTCTCTTTTCTTTCCTTTTTTTTTTTTTTGGTGATATGTTGGAATCGGAAGCAGGATTTTCGTGCGGTGTCTGCCTGTGCTGCGCGTTTGACGGGCTGAGTGCGCGCTGCAGCAGCTGGTGGATGCTGGGGGTGTCTGAGCTTCAGAGTCCCCAGGACTGCGCAGCACGTGTTGTACACGATTCTCGTTAGGAGCCTTGGGATCTAGGCCCAAGGCCACTGTTACCTCCTGACACTGAGTGGTTAAGGGGATTTAGGAGATGGACTCCTGCTAAAAAACACCAGTCTGATTCCGTAACTGTGTTTATTGACCTTTCTGTCCTGCAGTGTTATGCATTCCCTAAAAATTCCTTGTAATGATTCAGAGTGATGTGTTTCATAGGGGAAACATCCCATGGACTCTGTAATTGGCATTTCTGATTTGAGAGGGCACCTGCCTTGCCTCTTGCTCTTAAGGAAGAAGCAAAAACCTGTTAGTATTGAAAATACCAGGATTTGCTAATAACAACTGCGCCTTCGTACTCTGTGTTTGACGTGTTTCGCAGGTCGGACGGCAGGGTCAGGCTTTGATGTCAGCCGTGGAGGATGGGGATCAAACAACTCTTCCTGTGCAGGAAACCGTCGCCGATCCTGAAGAAAGCAGGACTGAATAGCCGTTTTTACAGCTGAACCTCTGTAGACAATGGAGATGGTAAAAAAAAAAAAAACCCCAACAACAAAAGACCGGCCACAAAAAATCCCCCAAAACACCGCCCGCCCTTTTTCCCAAGTGTTCATGAAGGAGGACAGCTTGAAAATGACAAGGAGGATCTGCAAAGGACGTAAGGAAATGGCCAATTTTCTGAGGCTTCAGAGTCGGAAACAGCAGAGTGACCAAGGCAGCGGTCGGTATCGCCAGAGCTTGCAGAGCTCCTTCCCTTCACGGTCCCGCTTGGAGGAGCAGCCCGCAGCCTGTGCGGTGTGCCGGGAGTTTCTGACTTACTTGGACACGTACCGCTCGGTGTGCGATCACAGCACGCGCCTTCCGGACGTACAGCACCTGCCAGGAGGCTGGGGGGGACTTTTTTACAAGGGGCTGGAGTGACGGGACAAGGGGTAACAGGTTTAAACTGGAAGCAGGGAGATTGAGATGGGACATCAGGAAGGAATTCTTCCCAGAGAGGGTGGGGAGCACTGGGACAGGTTGCCCAGAGAAGCTGTGGGTGCCCCATCCCTGGCAGTGTCCAAGGCCAGGCTGGATGAGGCTTGGAGCAACCTGGGCTAGTGGAGGGTGTCCCTGCCCATGGCAGGGGGTGGCACTGGGTGGGCTTTAAGGTCCCTTCTAACTCAACCCATTCTGGGACTATTCTGATGTACATTTGTTTGTGTAAAAACAACACCCTTTTTCATTTTAGAGATTCCACGTAGCTAATGCCTAACGTGTTTTCTGAACGTATTTTGTACCATTTTTTCCTTGTTACCAGAAAACACCGCTGGGATAAGGAACCTTGAGCAGCAGGAAACGTAGCTCTTTGTGATGTCATGGCAGTTACTCTCTTTGGCTCTAATCGGTGATCGTGTGTTAGAATGAAGGAGGTTCTGGCCCTTCGTGAATGCTCTGTGTAGCCATTTCTCTCTGTAAAAGAACTTTCCCGTTTCTTAAGTACTGAAAATCATGTATAAACTGGAAGGAACTGTGTACAGTTGCACATAAACTGGGACAGAACCAAAGCCTGTGTTGCACAGGTGCAGGGGGAGCTGTGGGAGGAATCAGAGAGGGGCTGACACGGAGATAACCTCTTTTTAGTTGTTGAACTGCGGTATTTTTTTTTTTCAGCAGGATTAACTCTCTTCTTGTGGGGAAATTGAGGTGACATCAAAGTCAGCGCTGCGTTTTACAGCGCTGCAGGTACGCCAGGACAGCTCTGTGTGAGTCAAGCTGCAGGTGAGGGCAAGTTAAAGGTTTCAGGGAAGGCTTCAATCAGTTCCTTTTAGATCTTCCGCTGTACGCGCGCAGATCTGTGCATGAAGTAACGCCCCCTCTGAAAGTTCCGAGAATAAATGTGTTGTAATTTTTACTGATTTGCTTTTAAGAGTCCCTGTAAAAGTCGTGTTTATGAAACCCTTTAGGTAGCAGTAATCACAGAAGGGCAAACTGTCTGCAATTGCCTTTACTCCTAGCTATTTGGGGGCCTACAAGGAAGCTGGGGGGGACTTTTACAAGGGCAGGGAGTGACAGGACAAGGGGTGACGGGATGTAAACAGAAAGAGGGAGATTGAGATGGGCCATCAGGAAGGAATTCTTCCTGGAGAGGGTGGGGAGCACTGGGACAGGTTGCCCAGAGAAGCTGTGGGTGCCCCATCCCTGGGAGTGTCCAAGGCCAGGCTGGATGAGGCTGGGAGCAACCTGGGCTAGTGGAGGGTGTCCCTGCCCAGGGCAGGGGGTGAGACTGGATGATCTTTAAGGTCCCTCCCAACCCAACCCACTCCATGATTCTGTTTCTATATAAAAAAGGATGCCCTGGTGTTTACAGTCCCAACGTCCAATTCTGAGTGTCTGAAATGAGAAGAGACGCAGCCGTCGTCGATTCTCGTGCATCTGCGGGGAGCCACACGAGGAGAACTTGACGAGCCACGACTGTTTCAGATTTAGCATCGGTTTTCCCTCCGGTAGTGAAATACACGACAGGGCAGCTCTGCCATTCTGGCAGTATCCGTGGCGCCCAGCACACATCACTGTTGGCTGCGTTCGCCGGGCTGGGGGCTGGTCTGGTGTGACTTAGGTCGCGGCGCACAGCGAAGACACCCATTCGGCACGCGCCACGTTTGGGTTCTCTGACCGTTTCCCACGATCAGTTCTTTGGTGACCGGTTCATGTTCCGGGGGGTTGGATGTGGCTGCCTGTAGAAGTTGCTGATGGTTAACCGCCGCTCATTCCTCTGCAACGCTCATGTCTGAGGGGTTACTTCCACTGTTGAGTAAAAGCCTTTCTTGAGCAAACCTCCGAGAGAAAACCAATCCCCAAGCGGAGAGCACAAGGACACCTGAGCCTTCTCTCTGCCACGCACCAGCCTTGGGGTAAGTCCTGGTGGTTTTTTACCTTCCAACGACTTAACCGCGTTGCTGACAGCCGCCTTGGCAGCGGCCGGCTCGTGCATCTGCACCAGCCGCACGTGTGGCTGTGAAGAGCCTTCACGTCTCACGGCTCTGAACTCTCCAACGCAGGGGTAGCAGGTGCTGCTCAGCACCCACCTGCCCGACACACAGGTGGTTTCTTCCCAAAAAGCGAAGCGTGCTGTCCGCCACCCGGCAGTAACGTTTCTCCCAGGCTGCCTGGCGTTCGGGCGGGCGCAGAGCTTGCTCCCGATACGGGGGTGTTCAGGTGTTGAGGATTTCATTGCTCTCTGTCCCTGCATAATCCCTGGTTTAATTAAGAGTTCGTAAACCTCAGCGGACGGGTGCTAGACACGTGGAAACCTTGCGTAGGTGCTGCGGGACCGTGGGCTGCTCAGTGCCCTTCCAGTCTTGGAAATTCTGGTCTCTGTGCCTTTGAAATGATGTTGGCGTGCTCTGGATCTGGAGTCAATCAGCACTGCTTTTGACAGGGATGAACTTTGAATGAAACAGCCGCGAAAGCAGATGAAGGTCTTCAGGAGAGAGGGGGGTTCAATACTGCCGGTCTTCAGCGTCGTCGTTCGGAGGAGGGATTTACGGTCGTGTTCAGGCAGTGATTGCTCCAAAGAGGTTTGTGCCAAGAAGTATCCGTCCTCCAGCCCCGTAGGCGTTAGGTGATGAGGAGCCAGAGGTGCCTCTCTCAAACAGCACAGGAACCTGGCTGTTCCCTTACTCCCGAGGCTGGAGAGACAAGACTTGCAGGAGGTACCCCGTGATTAGAACTCTGGGGCCAACACCACCACGAACATCTCAGCTCGTATTTCCCGATGACTTGAGAAACCAGGTTTGTCCTGCCAACCTCTGGAAAGACCCCTTACGAGGTACCGTCGGGCCGGGGCGGGAACTCTGGGTTTCTGTGGCTTCAGTTGCAGTTGGAAGAAGACGCCGTAGACGAGCCCGGAGCCTTGCACGGGCAGGTGAGGAGGTGGGATGCAGCATCGGGCTGGGGTCAGTGGGCTGCCAGCTGAAAAAGGATGTGCTTTTGGGGGTGAGGGCTGTGCTTTTAACGTCTGCAGCAAGTGTGTGTTGTTTGGAGTCCGAACCAACCTGGCGGTGTGTCTCTTGGTCTGCTGTAGAAGTCGGAGCATCATTTGGCACCAGGTGGCAGCATGGGAGAAGGAAAGATTTCCGCTCACCCTGGAAAACATCTGAATCTCTTCTTTTCCCAAGTAATAACGCTTCTCCAACGCTTAATTGCCGGTGAGTCTGCAAAGGAACCAGACATGCAGCAGAACACCTCTGGGTACAGAACGTCCCACTGGGCTACGGCATCTTCTGCAGCACCTGCTAATTCTGTCCGGTTGCGTGTCCGTCCGCTGCCGTAGCTCCTGATGAAGGTGCTGGGTTGGGGTGGGGGGTGGCAGAGGGGGCTAGAAGGGAGGCTGTTCAGCAGCATCTCTGACCAAGGCGTACGAACGTGTGACCCTAACTTAGCCTGGGAGCGGCCGTAACCAGAGGTGGGTCAGCTCTCGTGGCAGAGCTGCTTCTGTTCAGTGGTTTTCACGTCCTTCCCTGTTCAGCTAATCAAACCGCTTGCTGGCGGTGCGTTAACGAAGCAAGCGAGTAGTGGGCTCCGGCAGTTGGGAAGCTGAGCCCTAGGAGTTACTCGCTTGCTCTCCAGTGATTTCTGTGCTAGAGATAAACACGTTTGCTGGAGGGGTATTTAAATTCACCGTGGCAGTTTAAAGTACCGCCGTTCTACCAGAACGCTTGCTGAGGAACGCCACCCAAAGCTCTCTGCGGACCTGCTGAATTGGCTGCCGTGCCTGTTTTTATTCTTTTATTAAAAATCAATACTCGTTACATTTTTCAGGTGTAAATACTGAAAAATAGCCTATGGCAAAATGAAAAGGCACAGGGTTAAAACCAGCTTAATGGTTTCCATGGATACACATTCGCTATTTGGCAAAAAAGTATTTTATACACTTTCTACAAGAATAAGCGTGATTTGAAATATACCTCTGAAGGAGGGACCCTGTAATTTTACCCCTAACAACAGAATCTGTTCTAAAGCTGGGATCCTGCTCTCCAGTAACAGCTCCCTTGGGGGTCCCGTTACAGCTGTTCTGCGGAGCAGAGGGACTCAGGTGCGACAGGACAGCGCAGCTTCGCACGGAGTTAGCAGCCGACAGGCGTCTCCACACGCGGCTCGCTCGGTAACGGAGCAAGACAAACAGCGATCTCTTACAGCAAAGCAGTAATCAAGGTGCAAGTACACGGGCAGCACGGGAGTTTAGACGAGCTCTAGGCTGGATTTGGGAAGAACGCACCAGAAACTGAACCAGAACACTGGAAAAACGGGGGAGTGAAACATCTCAAATAGGTTTGCTGAGTCTCGGCAGTTGTAAGACAAAATTAGTGTTCCTTTCTGAAAAATAGATATACGGGTATTTGTTGGTTCTTCGTTTAGGAATTAGTCTCTGTAACCCTGATGCGGTATCTTAGTAACAGTCAGGATGTCGTTTGAAACAGTCAGTTCTGTTCCGGAGCGAAGCGTGGCTTTCGGCCCAGCCCAGCAGTCACCGGGATGGCCGCGGACTGCCCAGGGGAACCCTAAGGGCTCGGGTGCGGCCGTTGCCTCGATTCTCACTACACCGCTAGCCTTGGCTGCGACTGAACGGGAGAACATCAGGCACATCGTTGGCAAGAGCCGCTGCCGGTGCCACCAGAGCACGTGGCGTTCTCGCCAGCGCTTGTTTTGGTTACCACACTCTGCATTTCTCTGCAGGATGCATGGCCGTGCCTTTTTTACAGTGGAACACCTCGGAGAACGCTTCGAAGTTCTGCAAAGATCCCATCACCCTAAACAAAGAGAAGGAACTTATTTACATGGATACAGGGCACGGAGAGGATGGCTCCGGAAGACGGAAAGCCACGGTCACCATGTGACTGAGAGTCCCGTAACTCAATTCCAGTCTCAGAGCACGGGATACTTCCCGTAAGAAAAACACAGCTGATGAGACTAATGAAGCGCTAGAACCACAGGAAGTGGGTTCTGGTCCATTCGCTAGAGGTTGGCAAATGGACCAGGCCAAGAAAGGGAATGTGCTCCTCAGCCCGCAGGCTGTGGGAGAGATTCTGAAAGGGAATTGTCTGCTTTGGTGCAACGGGTCGCACCGAGGGAGTTACCCATGAGTAAATGAGTCTGTAAAACCCACCTGTATTTCAGAGGGCTGTGAACATCTGTCTTGATTGACTGGCTAGCATATTCTGGTCTGTAGGAACCACACCACACCTAGACAAGGAGGAGTAATCATTAGTGGTCAGTATCAGCAGGAATGCAGTTTGGGGACCTTCTCACTGCCTGAATTTCAAAGTTTTTCCTGAAAGCCATCCCAGTTTGTAATGATGCAGTTGGAGTACGTTTTTTAGAGGAGGCAGAATAGCTACCATTGTTTCCTAATCAGTTTCTGTTTTGTCAAGTTCGGGGATCAAGGACTGATGCTTTGGGATATTGATTTCACCCATGTGTTTCCTCAAGCAGATGAGCTTCAGCCCGGGAGCCCGAGGCGCGACACCAAGCGTGTTTGCCCACTGTCAGACCTGCGGTTAGACGCGCGTTATTCCGACAGTGTAAACATACGGGACTTTCTCATCCAGGCTGAAGGGTGAAATTCAGCTCTGCAGCCTTACTGCTCCTGAATTGTGAGTTCTATAGAGGGAAATACGTGGAGTCTGTAGCAGCTTGTGGTCTGCACGTGCTCCTGTTTCAGCGCTGCCGGCCTGGTATGTCTCGGGCATTCAGTTTTCTCCAGCACTTGTTAAGAAACGGATGAAACCCCGTCTGTATCGAAAGCCAGAAGAGTTTTCTCATGAACACTACTGGTACCAATATTTATGTGAAACGGCAAGGCCCTGGAAGCTGCTGTTCCAGGAAGCTGTTGTCTGACACCCCTTTTGCTCGCAGGTGCCCTGTTTCTCCGTATCCTCACACCAGCAGCTTTCAGTTACAGAAAAGTTCCTGAAAACTCTTCCCTCTAATCACTAAACCATCTTTTTCATATCCACCTTAAGGCCCTTTGGATGAGCGTCGTTGACAGTGAATCGCTGTCCACGGGGAGCGTGGGACTGGTTTTCACTGTAACCTTTCGGGTAACCTAACTTCTACTTCATGCAGCTCGTAGCAGCTGAATGCAAGTGCTCCTACCTGGGCAAAGTTGAGGAAGAAGAGCTGTTTGTGGGACAGATTCAGTCCAGGCAACTTTGGCTCCTTCCCTTCCCGTTCCAGCCACTTTAAGTAGGCCTAGAAAGGATAACAGATTGAATTCTGAGAAGCAGCAGGATGGCCTGTTCCGGCACGATGGGTATTTTGGGGTGGGAGATCTTAGTCACAATGCAAGTGAACCCAACATGCCTTCCTTTCCGTATTTCGGACACAAACAGTCCAACTGACTGTATGAGAAAGCTGTCACCAGCAGTAGTCTGTTGACTCTTCTACTAAAAAAATGGAACACAAAAGATAATTTGCTTTCATCTTCCTAAGTGCTGTAATCTCTGAACTGAAAACAGGAAACAATACCACGCTCGCATAGGGAAGTGGAGTTTTAGAGCAGCAGTTATTGTCAGCCAGTTGACCTTCCCTGCAAGATCTGCGTGTGTTTTAGAGTCACTCAGAAACCTGTCCTGATCTTCCTCAGCAAGGTGGCACAACCGCATTAGCGAAAGGTATGCTGCCACCCCCCCCCCCCCGGGCCGTTACTTTGCCGCTGCGTCTCGGCAGGCAAGCGTAGTTAGTGTAACTACTAACACCATGTTTAAGTAGAGCTGGTGACGTGTACTGCATCAACGCTGCTGCAGAGACTGAATGCCCATGTGGAGGGAAATCGTCAGCCTTCACCTGACTTTTTCTACAGGAATTTGTGTCTGGAAATAAAGAGTTAAGTCTTCTCCCCAGTTCTACAGCGATGACTTTTCTCTCTTCAGGTAACTGCTCATAAAATAGCAGATAATAACCTTGCTCAATGTTAAATCCATTACCTGTTATTGTTACACATTAATTGGCCAATTTTCTTTTTTTAGGTATATTGACATAATGGAGACAAGTTAATGTGTCCTCACGCTGCTTAATTTCAAATGCTCTGTTACCTTCTCCTCTCAGCCGCTGAGCTAGTCCCAGAGCACACAGAGCAAAAAAGGTAGAGCTGAGAGTGAAAACACGTTCAGCACCCCAGAGCACCGGAGGATGCTGTATGCAGGCAGGTTCTGTCATACCACGCCGCTCCTCCACCTTCGTAACGGCTTTTAGAACGAAGCACGTACTCACTTGAACGAAGTCATTAATTTTAATGGCATCCCTCAGAGTCAGAATTGTCAGATTTCTGAAAATTCGGGATGTTCTTATATAAACACCCTTAACTGTTGCCATATTCAAAGCACCAGAGATGCAAAAGTTTTACCATGACATCGGTTAGGATTATTTGTCACAAAGGACATTCCACGCTCACACCTGAGCTCCGCATGGAAAGAGCCTTTGTGCTGATCGATACCGTGTTCCGACGCGTAACGATGCTTCGTAAACCTGGAGGATTAAAGATACTGGACTATTCCGAGTCCGGGGGCGGACTGCCTCTGGTAGAACGAGGGAAATAAGGCGATGCTATAAGCAGTAGTGTTTGTAACGGGTAAAACCAGGCCGAGCAACATAGCTTTTCAAGCCCAGCGTGGAGGTCGTGCTCCGAAATACCTGTTGCATTTCCCTGGTTTTGAGAACAACTGACTGGTTGGAGCAGCCTTCTATGTCGGAAAGAGGCAGGAGGGTCTGAGATTATCAATCCTTGCATTTTTATTCTGCTTCCTAGCTGCACGAAAAATAAATAGCAGGAAGGTAGAAGGGACTTGGTGGTGTTTTCCTAAAGCTCGTAAAACACACACAGAAAGCAGCAACAGGCTCCGGGCCGTTAGAGGCAGGCATTTTGGTAGATGCGATCCGTACCCCTCTTGGGCAAGAGATGGCATTTCCATCTATTCTTTTCATGTCCTACCTGACGTGTCACTTTTGAGATCAAAGATGAAAAGCACGAGAGAAATAAACTTGGCGAAAGCAGTTGCTCTGCTTCATAACATCACCAAGCTGCGTTGCCAGGAAATCAGTGCCCTGTTGCCACGTGACCAGCTGTCTGAAGTCGTGGCTGCCGTTTTCAGAATTAAGGGCTTTAGAAAATGGAGGGTGTTGTACCTTTTTCCTAGCTAATACTGTGCCTATTTGTGAGCAGTGCCCTTCTTCACCTGAGGCAGGAGTACGCAGCATCGCTCACTGTAGCGCATCAAAGCACAACCCTACACTGTGGGGACACAAGCTTCTAGATACGTAACCGGGGCTTAAAGTTTTCAAATACGGTAATAACATCTTCATTCTCGTTTTTCTTACGTCAGAGTAGGTAACCCCATTGCTGAATCCCAGGGGGAAGGTTCACTCACAGGATATTTGAAGGTTACCTTGTAAGCCTGTCGGACTCCTCCATTATCTGCAATGTTTTCTCCTAACGTGCTTATTCCGCTGACCTGTGAAAGAACCGTCATTCCTTTACTCTACAGCCAGTAACATCAGCATCCCTAAGCACAGCCACGCATCACAGATGGCCAGTCACGGCTGGAAGAGAAGGAAGCAGTGACTTTGTGCTGGGGCAAAGAAAGAAGAGAGTGAGAATTGAAAAATCAACAGGGTAAAAGCTGTAGCTTAGAACAGAGGGAGTATATACGAATATAACTTGAGCACGGGCGGCTGGGCAGAACAGGCGCTAGGACTGGCAGAATACAGTAGCAAACACCAGATTTCCTCCCCCTTGCAAAAAAACCCCTCATAGGGTCTAGCAGCAAGAGCACGAGCCCAGTTCACCGTTAAAACAGCAGCACACAGATGCTGTCGGTTCCCTAATTTACCAGAAACAACCCTTGTATCTTACTTCTAAACCATTATCCTGTAGCATGTGGGGCTTTATGCTTAGCACCTGTAGAGAGTCTCCATTTACAGTCATTATTTTCCCATATAAAAAGCCAGCGGTGTGGAAACAGCTGGTTTAACTCACGTTCTGTCCTCCAGCCAGCTCCCAGGTGTAGTTCCCGTACTGATAAACCATGCAATGAGACTGCTCCTTGAAATGCGTAGCGGAGAAGTTGCTCCACCAGTCGAACATATTTCCGTCTTTATCAAAATTCCTACCTGTACGAAAACCCAAGAAAGGAGGAAAGTTGGGAGTGAGAGGATGTTTGAGCAACCGGTCTGCCAGCGTAGCACCTGTCTCTTTTTAATGTTAGAGC
Organism: Rhynochetos jubatus; assembly: GCA_027574665.1. Lineage (NCBI taxonomy): Eukaryota > Metazoa > Chordata > Aves > Eurypygiformes > Rhynochetidae > Rhynochetos > Rhynochetos jubatus. The sequence goes on from CM050669.1 coordinate 4,490,047, forward strand.
TGTGCTTCCTCCCCCTTTCCTGCTTTGATTTAGATGGGCAGTGCTGGAGATTTATCGGAAATTATTTTGGCCTAGGTGATTCTCCTTGGCACAAGGGAACGGACAAGACCACCTGTGGTCCTGTCATCTCTACCCTCTGTTACTCAGTGATTTCCTGCTCAATCAGCAGCCCTGGCTTCAGTTACAGCACTAAGGCCGCATTTTATTTCAAATTCGATTACGCAGACAGCACGTAACATAACTTATCGCCACGTCCGAGGTGTCTCAGGTGCTGCTTCTGCGTGTCCAGGTGACAGAATGGAGGTTCACAGAGAACTAACCACTTTGCCACAGCAGATCGAAGCTGGAAGTGCAGGCCTGGAGTTTGTGCTCTCAGCTTTCTGGCTAGAGCATGCTTTCTATTTGCTATAGATCTAGATTTCTGAGGCTGCATCGTGTGCCCATGTGTCATCTGCACAAGCTTAATTAGCATGAAAAAACCACACTGAAGAAACCCCATGTACAAGAAATTACTGTCTCACTCAGAAGTGAGTTTTTGCCCCAAACTATTTTACAGAGCATTTAGAAAGCTAATAAAGTCAATTTATTTCAAACGTTTGTGCTGAAAAACAACCCCTCTCCTGTGCTACCAAGGCACTAGGGACATCTCTTCTATCCCAAGAATGTAGTTCACAGGTTTCATTTCACTTCAGGAGCCAGCATGACTGCTTGCATTCGATTTCCAATCTGATGATGCTGTAAAAACAACAGCTTTTCCTGACAATTTATTTGTAACATCCGCTCGCTTCGTGTGACCTGCTTAGCTCAGGAAACGATCCCTGCAAAAGGCTCAACCGAGCGTTGACAGCGTGCCTGCCTCGCTCCCAGGCAGTGACCTGGCGTGTGCGTGATGGTGTGCGCATGGATAGCCCAGCGTAACCCCCATTTCTCACAGCGCAATGAGTGCAACGGACAGAGTAACATTTTCTCACCGTTGTCATCAAATCCATGGGTAATTTCATGCCCAATAACCATCCCAATCCCTCCAAAGTTCAGAGCTTGTGGTTGGTGTTTGCTGAAGAAAGGGGGCTGTAGGATCCCAGCAGGAAAAACTGCAAAGAGGGGGACAGAGAGGGAGATGCTGTAAGGTAGCTTTATTTTTGCACACTCTGCAGACAGCTTGCTTGGGTTAAGTGGCAGGAAGGAACATAAAATATAAAATGATTAGAAACAACATCATGCCTCCTCATGTGAAATTGTTTCTCTCTTGATAAATGGGAAATGACAAGTTAATAAAGGTTTAATTTAGCACATCTGCAACTACAGCATCTCCTTGTTTGAGAACCAAACATCATTTACACTTCAGCCTAATTTGGTCTCTAACATGCGCTGCAGTAAGTCAAGAACAAAGTGTTTAGTAACTATCTGTTGGAGGTAGGTACCGTTTGTGTGTAGAGCCACGTTATAGGGCAACTAATGGATGTTTTACTGCCTTATTTTCATTAAAGAAAGGTTAGCAACCATATCCTGATTACCAACAATACCTGGTGTGTAAAACACGCACAGCAGTAGTTCCTGCAGACCACCGAGTGCACTGGGATGGTGGTCTGGGGTGGAGGGGGCAGCAGGAGATCTGTCCTGCTCCAGTCTACTGGCAAAAGCCTTATACAGAATCAACGGGGTTTGGCCTTCATCCCTTGTACATAAAATGAAATGCTTATAGGCTTCCAGAGGAATTAAGACTCCGTGCAGTTCATGCTAATAAGGCACTTTCTAAGAAGTGAGATATCGAAATTATACAGCAAATATTTCATTTAGAGAAAAAAACTCTTTTTGACTATATAGAAGGTTTCCTCCATGCAATTTGGGGGAGAAATATATGAGACAGACTGCAGTAAGGCAAAGCAAGAAACTGAAAGCAGTGTGGGAAATTATTTACCTCAAACTAGAGACAGCAAGAAACGGGATTTAATGGACATCTACACTATCGTGGGTAGCTGTGCCTGGATTTTTGGCTCACATACTCATCTTCAAATTGCTTAAACAAGTCACTTCCATATTATTTACAGGGACAAAGTTGCAGAGGAGCCAGTCGTCTTGAAGACCCGAGTTCCCTGCCTGGCAAGCTGGCTCACAGCTGGTTACAATCAGCATAAACCCACTGTGGATAAATAGGGAGCCTGAGCTTGGCTACAAGTACTGCTCCAAGATGGTGTGTACGATCAAGCCACGGGAGCACCTGGGAAGGACTGGCCACAGCTTTTCCTGCACCCACAATACGGAGGTAAGTGGATCACACATGGAAACCTGCTCTTTCTGATGAGGCTAGAGGGCTACATTATGAGCCCTTTGGTAATTTCTGCTTTTAGCAATTATTGAGGTTTTCCTTTGTGACTGCTGGTTGGCTGTTTTCTGTTTCTGCCCTCTGAGCAGGGTGCAGTTGCTGTCTGGCCTGAAAGAGGCACGGCTTTTTCCTCTTAGGGTATTTGGCGGTACGTGGGTAGTAGATCGTGGCAGTCTGGGAATCTGAACAAGCATTACTTAGTAGAAATGAACTGGTTCCTCTCCTGTTTGGCGTGCTCAGAATTCAGTGAAGGCTCTGCAGTATCCGCAGGCTTCATCTGAGCTTCTGGCCACCTGCATCAACTCAGAGATCAGGGAACACAGGGAGCCTGACAGGTTCGCTCTGTCTTAAGTCTGAAGATGATTTTCTCTGCTAAGAACAAGAAAGGCCAGCCTAGCAAATCTGGAGAAACTCACAGATCTGACATTCTGTCAGCACAGGCAGGTTTCTTTAGTCTGTTACGTCTCTTGTCAGTATATTTTCCGTGCCATCTGTACAGATAAACACACAGACAGCTCTCCAGTTTGCTATCAGGAGTGTGGAAACACAACTACAAACAGCCCAGAATACACTGTGAGCATTCTCTGGTCTCCGAAGCTGGCGCTCGTTTAGTAGCAGTTACTGTCTCAGGCTCCCAAACACGAGGCTGTTCCAACTGCAGTATATAAGCTATGCCTGCCAGGTGGCGGGGTGGGGAGGCTGAATATTCAGCAACAAAGGGACTGCTTGAAAAGCACAGCTTGTCTACCTTGCGCAGAATTTCCACGAGGCACAGGCAGGTTTGCCTCTGGAGAGGAGACCTGTACCCTTGCAGTGCAAAAAAATGAATAACTAGATCCATGCAGGTGTTTAAAATAGTTGCAAACCTACCGATCTGGTTCCGATTGGGAGAATAGAACGCGTTGACCACTGCAGCTCCGATTATCCATCTAAAAATAAACGTTACACAGTTAGTCATGATTTCTTTTTTTAAGATGTTATTTTTTATTGAATTATTATTGTTAAAAAAAGTGTAAATTACTGGATTTCATGTATCCTCAAATTACCAGGCAAAGACAGCCTAATTCACAATTCCATAAAAAGGTTCCCAGAAATGTGCTTTAAACTGCCCCTAGAATGAGCAGAGGTACTGGGAGTTTTGGCGAAAGGGCCAAGACCATCCGCCTTCGTAGACAGGCAGCAGATCTAGAACAGACTTTGTGGATTAAGAAGCCAGTGCTGTGCAAGGGTTTGTGCTATGAAGAGCACCTCGACTGAGTCTTCAAGACATGAAGAAACAGGAAAAATAAATGCTGTTATTTAGCTGACTGATCAGAAAACTCCCCTGGCGAGTTACTCCTCGGTAATTCACTGGAGGTTTGTCTGCACTGTGTACTTGCATTTTGATTTATAAGATCAGAGGAAGAGGGATAGAAAAAATGAATAGGCTTTGCAGCAATTAACTTGACTAATGCTTCCTTTTGACGAGTTTTTGTTTGCTTGCTTATTAATAACTCTGTTATTTTATGTTTTGTGAAGAAGTGGTTGAAATCCTTCCTGGAATCTACTTTCCTTTGTCTCAAGACATTCTTTTCCAGCACTGCTACTAAGGAACACCACATCAAATTGGTATTAGCTTCCTTACTTCTGCCTTCAGGTGCAGTGTATCTGTCACTGATGTATTCAGCAGTTGCTTTACCAGATAGCTGTACTGGAGGTGTCCATTCAGGAAGCTAACTGGGCTATTAAAAGTTCAGATTGGCTAGCTCACAGTTCTGAAAATCAGGTCACATCCCAAGGCATTTGTTGCTGAACATGCAAGCCAGGGCTTCTGGGGCATATCCGTGTCACGGACTTGGCAGGAGCTCAACTGCGTTTGAAGAGCCGGAGGGGTCGTCCTGGTAATGCTCCTCACTGGCTAGAGATGCCAACAGCTCACTCTGGAGCTGTTAGTTACAATTTATGAACCTGATCCCTTTATTTGGTTGGTTTAAGACCAGCACTAGCGGAGGATTTGTCTCAGAGTGGAGAACTGCGAGGTGACAGTAAGGGCAACGCAGGCCGAGACCTGAGGCTTCCTCAGGATGTGTTCATGGAGTCAAAGAAGGGATCATGATGATCCAGCCCAACCTGCACCTATGGCAGGAGCTGCCCAAAACATACATTTATACTTTACTAGGTGCAGCGTGAAGTAATTGGCTGGAAATAGAATAAACTTCCCCCAAACTGGGCATATTTCCAACAGAATTCTGGCCAGAATACTTGAAGCTTTTTTCCCCCCGATTATAACTTTTTTTAGAAGTCCCATGATATTGCTTATCTCGTCCCCTCCTGAGCTGGTGGACAGACCTGTCGCTGCTTTTGTGTTAAGTAGCTTCAGTGTAATACCTGAATGCGAAGCAAGTTGATGAAGGATTACAGAGATTCCAGGAGAACTGGATGATTTCCTACACTAGAGGTTCAGCAACTACTTGTTACGTTCCAGGAAATAAATTACAAGATGTGACTTAAGCTTTCTAGGCCATCCACACCATATGGCTTCAGCACAATAATCATTATTTCAGAATTTAGACTGTGTCCGTAGCGCGATGCCTGGGAACTTACATATCTTGGTCGACTCTCTCTCGAAGTTTTTTCAAGCTCTTTTGGGCTCCAGCTTTCAGGTTTTCCAGAATGTTTTCAAAGTAATGGTGTTCACTGAAGTTTAACTAAAGAAAACACAGATCCAAGTATATTAGTAAGCTGTGCAGAAAGGAATTCCTCGTGCCACTGAATGTGTCTAAGAAATATTCTGGCTGTAAGATACCACCTAACGGTTAGCTCTTTGCACGCATTTATTTCTGAAATGTCCAGTCAAGCTGGTACGCTCTCCAGTCACCTGGAAAGGGCAGTTGCACAGGTGTAAGTATTGCGATCGGCAAGGAAACAAGGCTTTTATACTGAGGTACTCACTGAGGTATGCGCAGTGTACTTACGCTGGCATATTCCTGATCTAGTTTTTCATTCTGGTCTTCCAAAATATAATCTGGATAGCCAATTTGTTCTTTAATTGCCATTGCCTGGAAGAAAAAAAGTTTAATGTTTCCTCTAAAATAAAACCCAAACCCGCAGCTAAAAGTTTCAATACACATAATGCTCCAAATTCCTTATTGCCATTGTCTATCTGGTTGTGAGATCCTGGATGCAAACATTTAAAGACCTTATTCAAATGATCAGGCTTAACCCTCATTTAGTGCTTTTTTTCCCCATGCTGTTGTAACAGCGCTGGTGGCTCTGTTGTCTCTGGGGGACTGCACTGTATTCAGTTGTCATTCTAGTTCATGCACTGCGTGACATCTTCTCTCCTCATCTGTAACATGGCTCGCAAGACTTGTTAAAGGAAATGTGTGTAAGCTGACAGAGGATTAAAAAGGACAATGTAGTAGGCTAAGGGGTTATAGGATAGTGAACATCAGAGGGTTGTCCTCTCATCTGTAGAGGAGCTGGGAATTGTGATGTTACAAAATTCCAAAGGCTTCATGGGGGAATACTCAAGTTCTTTGTGATCTCTGACCTTCTCACGAGCTTTCTCTTTGGATGCTTCATCCATCCACTGTAACTCATCTAAAGTCTCAACGAACGCTTCACGGATCTTGTCTATTAAATCTCGAACCTAAAAGGCAGGCAGGAAGAAATTAACAATTTACATACTGTTTTCCCCAGGCCAGCAAAGGAGGTGTGAAAAGCTTCCTACTGAAAGATGACGTCCCCAAATTCTATGCTCTAAAACATGGTACTTGGCATTTAAAAGGGCATTGTAAACATGTTATGCCTTCTGACTCTCGGCTGACTGATGGCTTTAACAGAGAAGGAGGTTGGGAGATCATGGAGGGGAATGGGCACTGCAAACATAGTGGACGTACAGTAGTATGAAGGGTAAACTACATACCATCCTCTTGCTCTCACCAGCAAATGTCTCCCTGACATACATCGCTCCCACTGCGTTCTCCATGTTGTTGTTGACGTAACTCACGCACTCCCTCCAGCGGGCTTCTTCCAGTGTTGTCCCATAAAGTGCCTGCGACGCAAAACACCACGGGATTAATTCTGCCTGCGCACCTCCTTCTAAATCACTGCCTAAAGAGGAGGTTAATTTAAGACTAAGATTCCCTCTGTAGCAACTGCTGCTCTCAGATTTGAGGATTGCATGACACCATCATGTCACTGTACTGACAAGGACTTGACTTGGTGACTCTGGGACTCTCTTCCAGTACTAGACTCCATGGTGTCTTTAGGAAGAGAGGAAATACCTTCCTGTAGCTGGCCCGAGCATCCTTGAAACGCCGACTCAAGCTGCTGACTCGATCAATTACCAATCGCCAAATGAGGTAGTTCTGGATGGTGCTGCATGGGAAAGCAAAGCTGAGTTTAATCCCCTGTGAAAAGCTGCACTAGTGCACAGTCAGAGGGGGATCTTAATTTTGAATGGAAATATGAAATGATTGCTGCCAGTTACCAGTTTCATGGCATCTACAGGTAACCCTTCTTATTTAGGACCCGTGGAATAATTACCCATACTTTACAGTGAAGTGGTGCCACTGTTCTCAGAAGCTCTGGCAGAACTAGCAAGTAGGCCCAATAACTTACATTTCAACAATACTTTTGTGTTGGATATTCTCCCCTTTCTTTACCTTGCTGAGTACTTTGAGATAATCGCTTTCAGCTCTTGCAGATAGGGCACGCCATATACAACAACTTCTTCTTCTGGGTCAACCTGAACGCTTACTGAAGACATGACACCTTGGATGAAGCAGGTCCAGTTAAATTCCTAGGCAGACAAAGACATACACCAGTGCCTGGTGTCTAAGTGCCTTAGTAACTCTCTGGACTTTATACAGTCTAGGGATTTGAATCAAGTTGAGGTGTTGTTTAGTAGAAAAAGGCTTTTTAAGAGACTCTGAAGACAAGATTAAGAATGAGAATAATTTTACACCTCTTTGTTGCATCACTGATAAATTCACAAAGCCATTTCCAGTTGGAATGGTAATAAGAGGAGGCTGAAAGTATTAGACTGTTCATTAGCCACTTACGTTCAATGCAAACTTTTCCTGTAGCTCTTTTAAGGTCATTTTGTTGTACAACAAGGTTACATCGTGTCGTTCTTCTGCTGGGGTAGTTGCCTGAAGACATTCACATGGTTATTTACTAGAATCAACTCACACAAGCGTCGATGGCTGAAACAGTACGCATGCATGTGCACATACACTCAAGTAATATGCAAATAAACCAGTTTATTTTGAAAAAGAAAGCTCATTTGATGGTGTCCAGTGCTGCTTTCTAAATCTCAGTACAGGAACTCAAGGGTCCCCAGATTCAATAATGTTTCAGTAACATGTTGTACCAAGTGGTGCCCTCTATCCTCTTTAGAACGGAAGACTAAGCTCTTGGAGTTTTTTAGGGTGCTGTAGACTCCTAAGGATGCAAGGGAGCTAGTCCTGGTGTTATCACAGCGTGCATTTAGCAGAAGATAGTGTCCTGCTTTAGGAGTGTTCCAAAACCGAACGTGGCTGGGACTAGAGTAGACACAGTAGCAGGGTACACAGTAGATATAACTGTGCACGCAGAGGCTCTGGTTTCTGGGCTGCTGATGGCACAAGTAGTTGTCTTCCCCCTGCTTCCTTCTAGGCCGTGAGTTTTCTGCTGTGTTGAAAAGTGCCACACGAAAGAGCGAAGGATGCTTTCCCTTACACCTCACCCCCCCACATCCCGAGAAGCGCATGATTTCTGTACTCACATTTGCAATCTCTGTTTCAAGCTCCATAACCTTTGACATTTCCTCTTGGACAAAGGGATCATCTTTAGACACGTTCTTGTCTTCCCGTATCATTTTGGCGATGGTGATCATGAACTGCAGGTAAGCTTCTCTCACCTGCATGCGAGAAACGGAACACACGTGTAGCATTCTGAAGGTTTGCCGTCTACCGTCTCTCGTTCTGCAAGCCATTCTTGCTGGTCTAGCCTTACAGCGTGCTGTGAAAGTCTTTGGCCCAGGGGTTACCACCACTACCCCTGTCTCCGATGCAGCCCTGCCCCATCGGTTTTCTTCTACCGTAATAGATAGTACTGCGATTCCTAGAACCTCAGGTCATCCTGGAATACCTTAGAGTGCAGTTGCCGGTCTCAAAATGCATAGTGAAAGCAACACTTTCTGCTTTGTGATTTTCTGATGGTTGTGGGTTAGAACTATTACCTCAGCAAAGAGAAAGCTCTGTGCTTTGAGTTACTACGCTACGGGAAAGTGATCTCTGCTAGCCAAAATACCAGGGTAAACATGGAAGGTTTAACTTCTCTGGAAGTAGTACCATAAATCTCTTAAACTCTCTGTTTTTACTGTCTGAAAGAAAAGCTCTGCCCCAGATGGTTCCCAGCAATACCTTTGTGTGACTGCCAATAGGAGGGTATGGCTGTGATACGTGCCTCAGAATGGACCTTGAAAAGCTATTTGGCTGCTGAGGGAGTACGGATCTCTGATACAGGGAAGCTTAATGCTACCTATCCTTTGTGCATACTTTCCTTCCTCCAAAGTCCTCGGAAACCAGATAAATACAGTAACTGTTGTGAAATTGAGTCTGGGCACTTACATGATTTGTGTTTTTAGGCTGAATGCTGAGACCTTAATCAGGCCAGACTCCCACAGGCCTCAGCAGGAGTTTTGCCAAAAGATGCAGGACTAAGCACAGGGGGAGTTTGGGTCATCAGAGCTGGGTTCATTGTCTGTGGGAAGTGAGCTGTTAAATAGCAAATAAAAAGGGGTTGTGTCTCCTCCTTATTCATTAAGATTAAAAACACAGCCTTGGCCCTTCTTCTTTATAGCTTCAAATTAAAACTGTATTAAGCAGTACTGGTTTTCTTTTGCTAATTTAGGATCGTTTATGTTGGGTACCTGATTTTTCTACCTCTTACAAGTCAGTGTAGGTCTGACTTTCATGCAACAATGTGTAAACATCCCTCTTTTCCACTCTAACGGCCACTATATAGGTGACACTTGCAGAACAGAATCCTAGTTCCAGCACCCATCTGCAGTTCCCAACACAACTACACGGAGATTGTTTTGTAGCATGAGACAGATTAGCAGAAGTTGGTGGTTTACAGAGGTGTCCAGAAGGCATGGAAAACATCTCAGGGCTCTATTTTGGACTATATTTGACTGTATTCTCATATGTAATACATTGAAGCAAGAAGAAAACTACTCATTGATGTTTTCATCTGCCTTTACAACCACTAGACAAAAGAGTCTAAAATGCTGATTGTTGTTCTCTCTGTAATCCCTTCCATTCGTATTAGGAAAATTAGTTTGATGTTAGGCTGCAAACGCTCTTTGTTAGTATGACATAACTGAGGAAAACTCGGCTCTCGGCTATGTTTGCTATGATTGCAACAGCTTTCTACGTATTTACAGAAACCCTCCCATTTTCGCTCTGAGCGTTGGCAGCTAGAAAATAATCTCTCGCGATTTTTCTGTAATTTGGGGGAGGGGTGGGAGTGTTAAGTGGCAGAAGATTCTTAGCAGCTGAGTGTCTGTTCCATTAACACCCCTATTGCTGCTCTGTGTGAAATACTTGTTTTAGTTTGAGGTGTTTTCCCCTGAATGAACACATGAAATATTCTGAATGTTTTGGTGTTTAACAGAATTCACTTCAGGGCACTGTATGGTCAAATGTGATCCAGCATTACCATATCTATAATCCATCTTTCCATACCTTGTCAAATAGCCAGATCCAGTGGCTTTAGAAGAAAAGTGAATCTGAGAATCTGCACTGAAAATGTGAACCCATCCTTCAAAATCAGAGACTGACAAAATTTTAGCGTAATTAAGAAAAATGTAGCAATGAATGTCAGTCTAACTCTGGCTGTTACGTAACATGAAGATTCATATATTTCAGTTTTCCAAAATACCAGGATAAGCAATAAAGTTGTTCTAGTAGCACACAGTAAATAAATTACAAGGCATACTTACCCTTTGATAGTTGCCCCCGTTAAAGTAGTAATCCCTGGATGGCATTCCTAAACTTGGCTGGTCAATCTGAAGGAAATGATACACATTTTTGGTTAGTGATGAACAGAAGCTGGTGTTATCCAAAGATATCCGTGAAAGGCAACACGAAATGCTGCATGTGCCATCCTTTCGGTGTTAGAAGGACAATAGTACACTCTTACCCCCCCCAAAAAAAAAAACCCAAAATCAAAGAACTCTAGCTTTCTAGGAACTGGGTTGAGATGGAAGGCACAACTTTTGTCTCTGGATTTCTAGATAAGGCCAGGATGGATATTTAGTGTAGGTTATTAAGCAAAAGCTTTCAGCAACCACTGATATCTAAGAATAAATTTAAGCAACTTAGAAAAGAAGTTGCTTGACTTGAGGTCTGAGACTTCATGCGTAAACCTTCATGAAAAAACTCTAAAATACTGTTTATGTGCTTTAAAAATATGGATTCCTACTATACATTAAACCTCACGGTCATTTTGCAAGTCACAAGGAATTTACAACCCTGAAATGCTGCAAATCAGCAAAGGTCCATTGAGTTTTATTTCTTTAACTGAAACAAAAATGATGCTGCCATAAACCCCATGTGACTCTGGGACATATCTGCCACTTGGGGTACAGAACTGTTGCATACCTTGTGCCACTGTTGTGCACACCCACTGACTTATGAAAGCTAATCTGTCTGCGGTGTAAATAACAATCCATTATGATTCTGGCATGTAAATAATTCCCTACAGTTTTGTTCTTACATAAATGATGTGTCTGCTGGAATCCCGGTCATCATTCCACACAAACATGTCAATGAGGACCCGTTTGTTAAATCTGGAGTTCATTATGGACAGCTTTTCTTCCATGCTCCAATTTGGCTCTGGGAGATAAAAGGGAAAATATACATTATTTATCAGTATGTATCAGGGCTGAGTAAGTTGTATAGTTTGCAAGCTGATTGCTGATTTAGAAATGTACTGGATGTCACGTGACGTTATTGGTACAGGATGTTCCTATAGTGGCTAGACTGTTCCTGCTGTCTTTGTCAGTGATTTATACACGTGTGTATACATCTCCAATTGCCTAGGCACAGTATACATCACCATGACTTCGCCTAGTTGGGCAGTTACGCTCCGACCCCTACTCAATATGCAAGCATTACAACACAGCTATATTGGCTACGTTGCTTGTGTTTTCATTATTCGTGTTGGTCCTTTAGGTTTCCGAACTGTCTTAAAATGTACGCTGTTGATGAATGAGATATAGCATAAATTTAACACCCATATGAGATCTCGCTGCATACTGAGTACGTATGGTGCCCTGGCTTTTCCTTATGGCGAAGAAGTTAAAGCGAGGATCTAACGCAGCGACCGTAACCTCCTTAGCGCAGTAAATAATGCTGACTTAACACTGCTGAACTCCTTCAGGCTCAGCATTACCGTTAGTCTTATTCCAGTCTGCAGAAGCCACTGGCCAATCTCCAACCATCGTTAAGGCCTCTAGCAGAGGCAATGAATCTCGTTGCTCTATAAGACCTGAGAGAGAAAAAGCAAATGCTATATTGTTTTCATAGGAAAAAAAACTAAGAAAAAGGCCCATTAACTATAACAGCTTAAATCTGAAACTGAGTTTGCGATAGCAGAAAATGAGATGCCAAGAAATCATCCGTCTCCTATGTTAGTCTTCAGAATAGTAATGAAAATACTGCCGTTGACTTCAGTCCTGCTTTTGACTGAATGGGTTTGGAAAGGATGAAATGGGACACGGTTTTGCATTGATGCCAGAGGTAGGTAGCCAACATCCATCCGCTCCACATCCCGGAATGTGTATATTAAGCCTCGGCGATGTGCCAAGGCATCTTCATTCATCTGAAGATCAGCTTTGTGGGCAAGGCCATTCAGATTAGATAGATACGGGCTGGCCTTTTGCTTAAAAGTATATCGGTACTCTTTTACATCTGGTGTGGAACAAGAGAATCAATGGAACAAGAAGAGACTCACTCTCATTCATGCATGACTTGTAAAGTATTTTAGCTTTCTGAAATGCTTCTCTGTCCCCTTGATCTGAAGTCTCCAACACACCTGGGGAAGGAACCATTGCAGTGAGATTTTCGGGTTTTTTTGCCTTGGCGAGCTTTGATCTTTTCACAGAAATCACTGAGAATTCAGGGCTATGATAAATATTTGTTACTGTTGGCTTTAATTACTGTGAAACTAGGGTGCTTCTTAAAGAAACTATTAATGGAAAAAGCATCGGGAAGAAGGACGTGCATACAGCTTGTCCTGCTGCTTTTGAAGTTAGTACTAAATCACCTATGGCTAATTTTTAGTGGGAACAGGATGTTCCCACAAAATGGATGTAGTGAGATGTAGAGATTAAAGGACTAGAGGAAAAAAATCACAACACTGCTCTGGCAGTTTTTCTCTGGCAGTAAATGACATCTGAAACTAAACACAAGCGCGTAACCAAGGATAGAGTAGTGGCATTCTTACCTTTTAGGATGATCTCCAGCTCATCTCTCAGGATGTCAAAAATGCTGTATCTGGAGCTAGTTTCTGGGATAACATGCCGGTTCAGCCAGCCCCCACAGGCGTACTGGTAGAAGTCCTTGCAAGGGTCAGCTGTTGGGTCCATATTCTGAATTATTCTAGCAGCTAGGTATCAAAATCAGAGAGTTGAATTCCACAGGCTGCCCAAAGACTGTCAAGAAGGCACCACGCTTATGCTGTGTATAGTGGATAAGACTCCTTCTCATGTATTATGACTCAAAAGATCCTATTTTCTGCTTAAGAACACAAGGAAGCATCTGACAGCAGACATTTGCACTGCAATTGTACTGCTCTACAGAGGAAGCCTCTGCATGGCAGAGTAGCTCCACCATGGTGTGGTGCCAGCACTCCATGGAGCCAGTGTTTGCAGGGGGCAACTGGGAACGTCTGGGCTGGAGTCTGACCTCTCTTGGTTGCATGTAATAGAGGTGTACAAGTAGATGCCAAAAATGAGATGGTGAACAGCCCATGTGTAGAATGCATTCTCTTTGAGAGAGAATTGGGTCTAAGGGGATTCTTATTATCCTTCAGGGATTGACCCACACAGTCTACATCTATGTCCTCGTGGTGCACTAGCCAGAGCCAGTGAACTGTTCACTACACTGGCAATTTTCCTGCAGTAATTCCTTAAGAGTGATACTCCTGGTGACAAAGAAAACCTACAATGGAGAAGTAGTAAGAATAGTTTGTTTTGCTCAGTGTTTACAACTGTATTTGAGGACAGCTGTACTCTGCTGCCTTTGACGGCAATACAATGTGTATCTGGCCCAAGGGGAAACTTTATTCCTTTTCAACTTGTTCAGCCTTTAAGCCTGAACTGTTGTTTATTCAGGTTCAACACATAAAACATCACCTCTGCACTAAACATTCGCAGTAAAAGTCATTACCTGCTGTAACACATCCAGGTGTGGTACATACGTTGCCCGAATTGGTGCCATAGTGAGTGCCTGCAAGGAGAAGCATAAGAAAGGAGAGAGAATTAGTTGTTTTGGGAAGAAATTGCTATCAGTGTCACTTGCCAGCAGTCCAACCTCAGTGACAGCTCTGTTGAATTTTAGAGCAAGTGAGTGAACATTACTGCTAGTAAAGGATACCAGATAAGAACTGTGAAGCAATCTTTGATCTGAAGGGTTAGTTGCTCCCTGATCAGTAAAGTTCAGGGCTGATGAAATAGGTGTGTGAAGGAGCCTGTGGACCTATGCTCAAGTCTGCATTCTGCCTCTGAGATGAGCCTGGAGAAGTCCAGTGAAGTCACTATCAGTCACTTCTCTGCATCTTGCTACTCCAAGGAGGAGATCTGAGTAAGTGTAGTACAAACTGTGCTAAGAGCTAATGGGTGTACTAGTGTCAGCTGTTCCGGTTGTGACATGAGCACACCTCTAGTAACATATGAATTTTGCTCCATCGAGACCTTGGTTCAGTCCTGTTGATCGTTTTCCTCAGTAGTCTGAAAGCAATTAAACTTTAGTATTCTGGGGACCTTTATTACTTGCTGGCTTCAGCCCACAAAGCAGGGATGATGTGTGATGTGACAAGGAGTTTGAGAGGGAGCACCTCAGCAAAAGCATTGAGCTGTGACTTCTAAAATAGAAGAATATGATGTGTGTCTCTGCATGGGGAAATGGGTCTGTATGCTCATGCCAGCAGAAGCTTTAAAGTCTTGCTCCTGGCTATTAAGTTTGTATTTTTGACCATTTAGTCTTGGTTTGTGAAATTCTTCCAGTGGAAAAGATCCACAAAACCCCTATGCGCTTCTAATGCATTGGTGGTGAGCAGAAACTGCAACAGTCCCTAGCTCTTGCTGCTCGGTGCTCTACACGAAACGGACTGCTAGGAGTTTGATACAGTGACTGCGGGGCGTCTTGATAGGAATTCGCAGCCATAAGTTCTTCGGCAGACCTACACTGAAGCCTTTGTACACAAACACGTAATTTTTTACGCTGAGGAGTAAAGCGAATGTCTTTGATGCTGGTCATGTCGGTCTCCTGTGTGCTGTTCTCTATAGGACTGGACTGGGAGGTATCCAAGCCCCCAGCTGATGAGTGGCCTTGGCCCTGGGCACAGGACAATTAATTTTGCTTGTTTAATTTCCTATTTGTGAAACTGGACTAGCTTAGTATCTACTTTTGTTAAACAGACCGCTACTTGGTTCCACACTGGAAAAGAAAAACTTGACACCTTTACTTTCTAACAGGATTAACCATGTTTTTAAACTTTTTTTTTGATCCTTACACTGGGGTGTTTGCAGAAAAGAGTTACTAAAAGAATTCCTTCCTATGAAAACAAGTGTTTTACATGACAGCAAACAAGATTACAGTAATTCAGATAGAAATAAAACAGTGGGGAAGAAGAGGGCTTTGAAGTTCATCAGTGGAAGCAACATAAAAAGCCCCCACTGTGATTGGGAATGTAACGTTCAGGGTTGAGCGAGTGCCGTGCTGTGAGGGAGTAGATCTGCATTAGAATAACTGCATGCTGCCTTACACTTTAGTATCTAGCGATCTGAACCTTGGATGAGCAAAATGCACGTAACAACGTGAAGCTGCGCATCCAGGGGTTTAACCTGTTTGTTTAGATGAAGCCAAGCCCAGTATCTGGATTTTCATAAACTCTAAAAAAACAAACCCCAACCCAGAAACCTAAAAACCCAGGGTATTTCTAAGGAAAAAGAAGTCTTTTGGGGGAACATAAACCAGTCGTTCAAAGGCATGTGGAAATTTTCCATAAAGGAGAAATAGCAATGGGTGAGGTGAGAATGAGACCTGTCCTACAAGCATGGCGTGTTTCTCTTTGTTTCTCGGGGACTGGGCAGGACCCAAATGAAGTTCGGTTGTTTTCTTTAATCACAGCTTCTCTCTTTAATATAACCTGACAATGTCTAACTTCAGTTTCCGGAACCCAACTGCTTTCAACAAGATTCTAACTCCCCACATTCAAAAAGCCCTTGTGATTGTG
Source organism: Rhynochetos jubatus (assembly GCA_027574665.1). Taxonomy (NCBI): domain Eukaryota; kingdom Metazoa; phylum Chordata; class Aves; order Eurypygiformes; family Rhynochetidae; genus Rhynochetos; species Rhynochetos jubatus. The sequence continues at coordinate 4,505,864 of CM050669.1, forward strand.
AAAATGTAACCGAGCTGTACAAGCAGGGACGCCAAATCTGTTTTGAAACCTTGGCTGCACACTCTGAAACTCTGCCACAAACCCAGATAATTAGAAATGGCGGGTGAGGGGCTCTCAGCTTACTTCTAAAAGTGGCTTCTTTGTTTTTCTATCAATTCTCTCTTTTATGCCTCAGTACCGTTCCTGACAAAGAACCAAGCCAACCTGACTCTGTATGAGATATGACCAACACTGCCCTGTTTTGCTCCACAACATGTTTGTTGGGTCTTTGCTTACTTGACTGAGGCTCTGTCTACTGCACCTTTTGAGCTTCAAGTAACTAGGAACAAATATAAAACGCACCTTCTAAAGTCTCAGCTAGACAATATGCACTTCATCTTCTCAAATTACTTTGCTAAAAACCAGCTGCCCAAGTTTTCAGTGTAAATACAGGTATTTTTCTATATATTTATCTTTTCCTCCCTGGTTAAATACAGCTGACCCCCTGAGATTTAATAATGTTGAGACTCCTGCTTTGACTTCTACGGACTAAGACTGCTGCAAGTACAGATGTGGCAGGAACAACTTGGATTAATGTTCTACAAAACCTAAAAGCTGAAACAAAACAGATGTCTAGCAGGATCTAGATGGTGTGATGGGAAACTTCTGAATGCAAAATCATTGTGGTACCTGGGCTCATGTTTGACAATAACATAAGGCATGAAGATAGTGATTTATAGCAGAGGAAAATCAGCATAGATGGTTCACCTCCAAATCCCACATTGCCCCTTGCTGCATAGAAAGTAAATGCATCAGTGGAAGGGTCTGTGGGGAATCGAAACCTGTCTCTTCTATCAAACCTTACCTCCTACTTGTCTTCCCCGCTGCCAAGTTCATCTAGGATCTAGCTTCCTACAAGATGTTTTTCTCTTTTACAATTAATCACTCCATTTTCCCACCTCTTTCTTCTGAGATACCCCTGGGTATACCTTTTAAAACTATCAAAGAGGGATGTCAAAAGAACATAAATGGGCCAGAAAGTTTTCATCACTGTAACTAATTTGTGCATTACAAAGTTCTTTCATGGCTCCCAAAATTCAAGACCTCTGCACTGTCACCCTTGCATTTACCTCATTAAGAGGGTCACACTCTTGCTCCGTTGACAGACTTCTAAGTAGACAAAAACCAATGAACCCTGTGTGGACTGAAGGCTTGCCTCGCTTTGAGTGTGACAGAGCCCCATCAGAAAACTGACAATGGAAGGTAAGCTTTAATGCAGCTAAATAAAATCAACTTAGCTAGGGGACTACTCCAGATGGAAGAAAACGAGGGAAAAAACGACACTACTGAAGAGGTCAAATGCTCACCTGAAAAATGGCAGAGCTAGGACATGCTTCAGACCCCACTGGAGTGGCTGTGGATAATTCTGTTGTCTTAATCTGACTCTGCAAGAAGCCACTGAACAGCATTACATACTGGTCAGCAGCAGGACGTAAGAACAGCACTGGAGAACTGCAGAGCACTGTAGCCCTCTTCAGCACTTCATCATTTGAATGACAATCCTTTTAAAATACAAGCTGCTTTTCACAGCCTTGAAGTTCTTTTTTTAGACCACAAAAGCAAAGAAAATCATTCTGTACAGCCTCTGAAGCGCAGTTTGTGTTGAGTGTTTTCCTACTGTGCGTTGGGAGGACCACAGATGGCTGAGGACGGCACACACTTCAAACAATTAGATCCAGAGTTATCATCAGGCAGTCAAGTGTGACCTTCACCTTTCAGCACCTTAGCTGTTTCACACAGAGCCCACCAGCAGCAATGCTGTCAACACTCACAGACTTCCTTTGTTGTTGTTGCAAACGGATTGCTGTTGTAACAAATAATGTAATTGCCAAATTTAGCTTTTTTTTTTTCCTCTGAGAGGGCTGCCTATGCCAGATGTCAGTGTCTTCAAATGGACTCCATAACACAAGTGTTTGGGTTTTATTCCACTTTTCTTATGATTTCTTATCTACAGTGTATCCGTGTGACTGAGAAAGAACTGCATGTGAGAATAGGCATACTGAGTAGTTGCCCGCTTTTGCAGCCCTGTATGGCCTGCCACTCCACACTCATGATTTACATTCATGTAGCTCCATCTGAAATAGAATTCAGAAGAGTCTTTCCACTCAAGTGTCATTTTATCACGATTTTTGTGTTAGCTGCCCTTTCTTTAAATTCTCCATCTCCTTTGAATAGATGCCTCATGAACAAACATTCACCAACTCAAAGAATGACCAGGCATCAGTCTAGGGGACAAGCCAGACCTCAGCCACAACCTTTTCTTGGTGTGCCAGGGACTGGTATAGATATTGCCCCTAGTCAGCAGGCTCTTGCAAATCTATTTTGCAAGTGCACGTTAGTTGTGTTCGCAGCACAGGAATTGTAGGAGCAAAATGTGGCCTTTTGAAATCCATTCCCAGAACAAGGTGCTGCTTAGTCCAAGTGTTGTATTTCAATTTGTTTGTCTGTAGCCTCCCTAACAGGCTAGAGCAGAGGTGCTTGAGCGTGTCCTCTAGCTTTCTAACAGTCCCCATAGCAGGTGTGAGTAGTGACAACCTGTGGGGACGCAGACACACATAAAATAACCTGTGACTCTTACTTGTGAGGAACCCTACAAACTCAGAAGCCAGAAAGGGAATAAAAATATCAATTAAACTAATAACATGACTTTCAAGTAGTCGGGACCAGCAGTTAGGTGAGAATATGTTGTTTGTAACTCTAAGGTGTCTGGAGAAGTCACTGACTGACTTGATGTGTCAGCTACAGTAAGTGTTGAAACGTTCTTCAGACTGTAACCCTTCCAACACGCGATGAGATTCGGAGTTAGTAAATATTTGTAGAACGTAGCTGAGAGAGCTGTGAAAAGGCTGCAGAGGTGTGTGTGGGTGTGATGGAAAGATTGAGAGCATGGTGTATTCAGATTCAAAAGGGATTTCAATTCTGTCTGCTTCCCTTTCTATCATCACCCAAATATTACTCTACTATTCCATTACGTTTTCTTTTAGCTTATTTAGACAAGGTTTTGTGGGTATGAAAACATATTTGGATGTCAAAGATCCCCCTAACTGCTTCTAGAACTATATAGCTGCTTTGCTGTAAGAGCTTCAGTGGTTTTGTAATCTGGGTAAATAGATAAAAAGGAGTGAGTATTAACAGATATTACCTGTATTATCGCTCTAAGCAGAGGCCTGTTTCATGCACTACAAAGCTCTCCTGCAAGCTATACACAAGCAGGAAAAAAATACACTCCCTGATCCACAAAGTCTAACTTTATATATAAAAAGAGGGAGAAAATAAGGCAGGATAGGAGGGAGAGCCTTTTAGTTTTCCATTGGCTAAACAGCTATTTTTTAGAGGCCTGTCTGGGTCGTGTCATTCTGATAAAGGATGTACAAAAATGAAGTGGCAAATCTGAAGCAGCTCCTAGTAACCAATCCAGTGTCCCGTGCACAGCTCAAAATCAATGTTTGAGGGAAATTGGAAATCAAAGAATCCCAAGCATAACATTTGTGGTTCTGTCACAAGTTACATTTTTTTTTTTCCTCTGTTGCTGTGTAGGATTTACACGTACGCAGCTTTGAGCAATGCACTTTTCACTTGGGAAGTCAAAGCCTTCCGTTGTTTGACTGAGCATTGGGCATGGGCCTAGATGTAACATCAAAACAGAACCAAGTGGAGTATCTGGACAAACATTTTCCTTCCAAAAAATGTTCCTGTTAGGCACTCATCTAAAAGATGATGTAGACTACAGTTCCTGCTGCTCAATTCCTACCTGTGCGTTACGTAAAGCTAGTGGCTGCTCTAGCGTATGACTACATCGTGGTGTCTCCTGTTGCAGTAGTCACACTACGTGCACTTGAGTGTAAACTGAGAGAGAGAAACTCCAGGTTGGTGCTGAAAACACTCCTTTAAGGCACAAGAAAACAGCTGGGAGGAGCTGCACAGGACAAGCAGCATATCAGCTCTGCAACCACTCTGTACTCACATTTGGCTTGGAATGGCTGAATCTGGGAAACATTTCCAGTGAAAGTTTAATAGTTGATACAAGCCTGCAAAATATTTAGATTTTGGAACTGCTTTCTTGCAGATAAGCCCTTCATCAAAAAATGTAATGGCGCTTGCTTTGCGTGCACAGGTTCTTCCCATGGATTTGGAGCAACTATTATTAATACCTGTATTCTGATTTGCCTGAACCCGAGAACCAAGAGCAGAAGAGATTTCTCAAATCCTTTACCCATGCAAGCAACAAAATTCTGTGTAGCTCAGTATTTTGATACACAAACTCCTACACTAGGACCCAGCTCTAGGGCATTGTTTTTCCTCCTGTCTCCTGAGCTAACAGGATAAATACAAGCAACTTTCTGATGAGTATTATGAATATCAAATACCCAGAGATTTCATCTAACGCTGGAACAAATGCTGATAACAATTGCTGGCAGCAAAAGGAGTAAACAATAAAAAGGCTTTTTTCATGAGTTATTACTCAGAACTGTGCAGTGTTCTACTTACATGTGCTGAAGAAAGCAGTTCACTGCAGGCAGGGGATGCAATGTCAGGAGAAAACAATGCCTTGCTTCAGTTTTGCTATTCATACTTCTTAGTTTTATTCCCTAGTGTTTTCACAAAGCTCTGAATCCAAAAGGCATTCATGGAAATGACAAACATGAGGCGGGTGCTGCTACCAATCATGTTGATGGCTTCACCGAATGTTTAATTAGGGCTTTGCATTTGGTGGGCTAGTGGAAAAACTTCGTTTTGAGAGTAAGCTGCTCTGCAGTTAAGATATTTAGGCAAAGTACCTCAAAGTAACATGCCTGTTGTCAGGTTCCTGGCAAGAGGTTAGCATGAAGTCAGTGAACCAAATCTCACCTAGAGATCCAATTGCCTGTTGTAACATTAAAGTTGTCTCCCTCTCCTCCATGCTGCTTATTGCAGTGTGAAAGCTTTTTAAAAGAAAAAAAATGCCATTCCCCCCTTTAGATGTGCTAAGCAGCTGTTGCTTTATAACTCCTGGCAATAATGAATCTTAACTCAGGCTCCTATAAAATAAGGAAATGTCAAGCCTTACACACAGACGTACACCTTCCCCTCTAAAATAATGCAATGTGTTCTTACCTTTGTCAAAGCAATGCTGGCTTCAATAAAATAAGTAGAATTAATTAAAAACATAGAATCTTACACCACATAATTTAAAAATTAAATAAAATCCAACCTAATCCTCTCTGTGCATGAGCTTGTAGCAAGGCAGAGATAGCAGAGTCCCTCACAGAGGTGACCTCGCTGTCTCCCTGCATTTCTGTTCTCATTTAGCTCTAAAAAATCAGACTTGTATGTTGTTTGCAGAGGGAAGAGAAGGATTATTTGCTGGTTCCTTACCTCTGCTGCTGGCATACAGGATCACCAGGGCGACCACTGCACAAGTCATGAGGAGCAGCAACACAGCCAGACCGATTGCCACAAAGCTCCAGGATTTCTTCCCAGATGTTGTTGATTTTTCCACAATATCCATTTGACTTTCTGATTTCCCCATTATTGTAACTCTAAATGCAGGAGGGGAGGGTAAGAAAGAATTAACAGCACAGTTAAATCAGCATAGGGATAAACGCATGACAAATCAGGGAGAAAAAAGAAGCAGAATAAAAGCAAAGGCAGACAAAGAAAACTTCCAAATTATTACATGTATTTGTCCATTTGATTGTCCACAGATTTGCCAACCTCATTCTCCATCTCCTGTGCCCACCAGATTGCGCTAAGGGTGTGCTGCTGGGGGGGCTGTTCTGGACTACACTACCCCAGCTCCCGGTGGTGCAGTGTCATAACTTCAGGAGCCTGCTTTGGGAAGCATGGAAAAGTCTCATGACCAGGTTGGGTAACTCCTTTCTCCCAGACAGGGAAGGAGGGGGAAAAACTGCCTTCTTCCACTCCCCACTTTGTAAAGTATCTTGCAGTTTCGAAGAATTTCCCTCTGTGGATGCGAGTAGGTCTGCGGAGCTCTGCTAACAGCAGCAGAATCCAAAAGGAGATGCTTCCAGGTGCGAGTGCCTTTGAGCTGCGTCTGCTCCGTCCTCCGCAAAGACGAAGGGTTTGGAAAGTAGAAGGCTCCTAGAACACGTGTCCGCTCCCACGTCTGCAGGAGTGTGAGACCTCCAGCTTCTCCGTCTTCTCAGAGCCATGCTCAAACTTGGGAGCTGAGCCGCGTACGGTTCCCAGCTCCAGGCAAACGCTCCTGAGCGGCAGGGGGAGGAGGGCTCGCATCACAGCGGGGCTGGGCGCGAGCAGCCGGCGAGCAGCACCAGCCACGCTCTGCTGCAGCTTCTCCTAAGTTTCCTCTGGCTTTCCTGGAATCTGTCACCATTGTGAGATCTGTCGCGTTTGCGCTCGCAAGAGGAGCGTGAAGTCAGGGAGGTGCAAGGCTATCGAAACCCTCTGGCTCTGAGCGTGCCGGCAGTTTTCGGGTGCAATATAAGGGAACGGCTTCTCGTGTGAACGCACGGATTTCTATTGTTGCAGGCTGTGCACACAATTCTTTCACACTGCTGCTTGGAAATCTATCTGGTAACAACTGGGAAAGACAACAAAAGCGAGGGCAGGGCAGGACAGGCATGTGATTTCCCTTGGTTTTTATTTTATTCTTTTCCAGAACGGACTGTGGAATGAGGGAGAGGCAGGTTGCTTGCTTGGGTTTTTTTAATTTTTCCCCTTGCAGGCCGGTTTACTGAGCTAGCGTAACTCGCTGCCAAAGTGCATGCCACACAAATCTTAAGGCTGGTACCTCTCCCAGCCTGAGTGCTTCACTGGCCAAGCTCTGTGTGTGCTGAGGAGGAAGGGCTGAGGGCAGAGCCGGGATGTCTTTACGGCAAACCTGTTTACTGGGAATGTACCCACCGAATGTTCCAAGGATGGGAAGGCAGACCTGTTTCTGTGAATGGGGTAGGAAACAATGAATGCCAGTTTCTTCTGCCAGCAGTCTAAGCCTCCTCTTCTAGTCAGTCCTCTGCCTCAAAACCCCGAGGAGAATTTGCCTTTTTTTCCACAGTCACGCTATCTTAGGCTTCTGTCAAGTGTGAAGACAGCTATTCTCATCCTGCCATCTGAAGAGGAGTATAAGAACACAAAGATCTGAAAGAAATGGGTGCGCTTGCAGACCCTGGGTGTCCGTATGTGAAAACAAGTTACAGAAGGGAAGGTTGCTTAGAAGGACAAAGCTATACGTTTCATGATGAATTACGCGATCTCTTATTCTGCTTTGCAGGAAGTTCTGAATCTAACAAAAGCTTAGTTTCCTAAGTGTGTGAATATTTCCTACATGTGTGAATGTTCCCTATTGCTGAGCAGTTTGTTACCACACAATGTACCTGGCTCTGAGGAAGGTCTACTTAGTTAAAGTCTATAATGTTGCAACAGACAATGCTTCAGACGATTTAATGTAGTTATTCTTCCAACATGGCTATAAGGTGCTGAGGGGCATTATTTTTCCCGTTTCACAGATGGAGAATCAAGATACCAAGAATCCAAGCTTTATTCCTACTGTTTTCCATGCATGCCTGTTGTAGACGTGATTAACGTGGTCTCTGAGGCTAGGGATGCTATGAGTGATGCACGCTGTTGGCTACTCCGCATGCCCCCATGTAACCAAGAGCACAGGACTTACAAACTCCTGAGTAACATCTCCAATAAGTAATTTGAACGTGGCCCATGGCTGTTTAACTGAGGTCGTACACAAGCACCAACAATGTTATTCTCTTATGTCCCCAGAAAATTCATAGATTCCCTTAAAAAGCATGAACCTAATAATTTATTTTTGGTTTTAAATTTGGGGTGGAAGTGGGAACTATAACAAGAATCTCTTCCTGTATTTCTAATGGCTTTGCTTCCTTGTAGAGCTAAGGAAAAGCTGTACTGTTTCCAGCAGAAGGAACTTTGTTGCAGTCACACTGGCTTGCGTTTGCTAAGGGTTATGTCGGGCCAATCTGAACATTAGACTGGAGAGTCAGTAGTGACAAATATTTTGTATTTGTTTTATTGTTGCAGTTTAGCTCTGAAATAAACTGCTTAGTATTTGTAATGAAAATATTTCTGTTGCCGGCTCTCAGGCAGGTGACAAATGGTTTAGGGAGTGTTGAGCCTGTTTTGGGTTAAAGAATGTCAGAAGAGGGAGAATATGGGTTAGTAAGTTTATCATGTTCCTTCGGGTCCTATTTTACTTTTGTTTAACCTGTTTTTCTATGCTAAGTCAGGTTCTGGGTGAGCAATAGTAGTGCACAACCCAAAGCAGTCATCCAGAAACGTGCTGTTGTTGCAGAGAAGTAAAGGAAGTGCCTATTAACACCATTTCCTATTGGGAAAGTTGGTTTTATCCTCTTAAGATTTGGACTGATAGGCATACACAGCATACAATTTACATGTCTTGGGTATCTATACATTGTCTTTTCGAGGCAAGTATGCCCAAATCAGTTGGAAGCCGACAGGATGTGCCTGGCAGAGGCAGTGCAGGCTCTGAATACGATCAGAATGGCCAGTGGGCTTAGGAGCAGTTGTTGCAGCTAACGAACGTCCCATCAGTGTCTGCTTTCAGACGATTAAATTATGCAGAAAGTACAGAAAGCAGATAATGAAATTCCAGGTGCTGGACCTGAAGAAGGTGAAATTGGTCGTTGTTCTGAAGATGTTGGTGAAATAAACCACTGGGCACCTTTGCTGGGAAAATTTGGGGTGGACGTTCCTGAGGAGAATCCTTTTGTTCCTTTGAACTCAGAAGGAAGTTGGTTTTTTGCTTCCAGTTGATGCATCTATTGGCAAAAAGGAGGGGCGGTATTGAAGGCAGTTAAGGGAGCTGTAATTATGTACGTGAGAGCAGAATTATGCCCTCAGTATAGACGTGCTGTGGGTGGGAAGACTTGAATATTTTGTAAAGGGCTTTTGTGGGCGTGAAAGGATCTTGTGACACGACACACTTCTGGTTTGTGCTGAAGTTAGTGAGGGGAGACATGAGCTATGAAATACACACTGATAGACAGAGATAGCAATACCAGACAGTATGATTTTGATTTAAGAATGATGTATCTTGTTTTTCTTAGATGTTTCTCTTCATGATGGGAAATCTGGTAACAAGTATTTAAGTTGCTGTGCTCTTTTATGTATGAGGAGAAGCACCAGCAACTGTAAAGGACAGAATCATTAATTTTGATTGTCTTGAGTAACTTGGTGTGGTCACTGAAATAGAGTAATCTGTCATTTTGACAGTTCTCCACTAGTGCGGGGAAGTCCCCGTTCTGTTCATTGCTTCTAAGGGGTAAGAGCTTAGGTCTTAGTATCCACATGGAGCCTTTATGGCAAAGGAGATCGCATGATGCAAAGTGGAAGTGTTTGGGGTTTTTTTAACTAAATCTCACATTTCACTTAATGATTCATAAGATTTTTTTCTTCTGCAGTGCACTTCAACCAGAAATTGCTAAAAGAAGTTTCATTCCTTATACCGTAATGCAGAAACTGAGGCACAGGAAAGTGTTGTGCTTGTCAAAGTGATGATGGTAGTCACCACCTGCTGAGATTTTTCATGTGCTGCTCTAGTTCACCATCCATTAGACCCTTATTTTACAAATTAGCTTAAAAAGTGTACTCTATTCACAGTAATGTGATTGAGCACCGATCTCGGGTTTTCTTCTTGCAGAAGCTGAGGAACAGTAGGGTTTTCAGTTACTGGAAAACATGGTCTTTCCCCAAAGCAATTTAGACAAAAACCTACGACGCAATGTGGCATTTGCTGTCTGTACTAGGCTACTGCGAAAGGATTTTTCCCATTTTGTTTGCTTTGTAAATAAAGGAGGTTTTTCTGTTTCTGGAATTTGGGTTTCTGAAGAGCCTGCACTGGCAGGGTTGCAGTTTAAAAAAAGCCTCAAATCATAGATATGTACACTTGGATCCTGGAGGGGTGGGGCTTGAGTAGCCCATCTGGATGATTGCTCCTTTAAGGGTGTTTTGACTGTGAACTTTAAGAGCCCACATATGACTATTTACTAAAGAGGCGCTTTCTCAGGCATAAGGCATCTCAGACTGCACAGAACTATTGCGGTTCTGGTACGGAGACAGGGAGCTGGTGTGGAGTTTTTAGGATTGTATGAGAATATGTTACTTAGGTTTCCTGCCATCCTGAGGTTTTGCATCGTCTTTCCTCAGTGCTGACTTTGACTTTCTCCCAACAACTTATTCAGGTTGCACTAAGACAATTTGTTGTTTAGTATTAATTTATTGAATGGGCTGGGTCATCTGAACAGAAGTTCTAATGGTTGCTGCTCTCTGTACACTCCAGGAAAATCAGGGACTGTGTGAACAACAGGGCAGTTATTTGCTAGCCAGCGCTCTGGGGTTCTCCTGCAGGTATTAAACAGCTTGTATAAACAACTCAGTGTCCTAAAGCAATCAAAACCAATGGTGCTGACATCATCTTTATTACCATGTGTCCTAAGTACCATTACCATGGAAACAAGGTATCCATCTATCTGTTACGCTTTGTATCTCCTTATAAACTGATCCATACGAAGATGTGAGAGGAAATCGCATACCTCTGGATGCCACGGGTTTGTGCTCTGCCCTGAATACTTTGCCTGTGCAAAAAGTCACACAGAAATCTTGATTTTAGGCAGTTATCCAAAGCCTTTCAGGTGATGTGGACATTCAACTTCTGCCATGACATCACGTCTGTACAAAGGGGGTTAATGCAGAGGCTTTTGAAGGTCTGTAATGGGCTGGCCCTGGCAGCTACTTGCAGTGTGACATTCCACAAGAACTCCGTGCAGCTCCTCGTGGCGTGTGTTGTGGCTACGATGCGTAACTTTGCCATAAATTTATTCCCCTGGAATGGCCAAACCTTCTGCTCTGGGTATTGCTGACACATGAAAGCGTGAAGAGCTGTCTCTGTTTTGATGCAGCAGCACTACCTTCGCACCGGCATAATGCAGGTGCAGCTTCTGAGGAAGGACAGGAAAGGATCCTGCACTTCATCATGCAATTGCATCTGAAAATTCAGCACAAACCTTGCAGAAAGGCGTTGCTTTAGTACTCGTTGATCGTATCGTTTGACTGTGGCATTAGAAACGAGAACTGATTAGCTTGAAAACTTCTCTTGCCATTTCATTTCCCAATTCTGCAATGTATGCACATATACAAACACCACACAGAGTTTTAAGGAACGTAAATGAATGTGTTAATAGGTAAAGCACATGCTTAGGCTACCTTGCATTGCATTTCACTTTGAGCCTAATGCTTTGGATTCTGCTGCTGATGGATAACCGGTATTTCACACTCGCAACAGATGGGTCAGTTAAGAGTGGGGTCTTTTTAATGTGTGAAATATTCTTTTTTTTTTTCTCCTTTCTGTCAATTTTATTCACCGTGTACAATCCAGCAACTGTGTCTATCCCCATATCCCTGTACAAATGCAACCCTGAGCTGAAATCACTTGCGTGTGAAATATTTCACGTCTTCTTCAGTGCAGATTACAAATTTCCACCTATTCTCTGTGTGAGAGGCAGGGGTAAGATGGTAGCTTCAAAACTCCCCGAAGAGACTGCTTAAAACCACCTTTGTTGCTTACCTCTTTGTCTTGAGTACAATAAATAACCACAAGTCCAGAAAGATAGCTAATCTCTGCTGGGACCCAGGTTTCGACATTCAGGTTACACAAAGATCTATTTCTGCTGTGTATATGAATTAATAATTTATTATGAGTCTAGTATACGCTTTGACCTTAAAGGCAGGAGACAGTCTGAAGCTACAGAGTGACATTAAAAACCCAAACAGCCTCACCCCAGTAAATCAGCTCGATGAGTGACGCCAGCACAATGGCTGGACGCTACCCTTTGATTTATTGTAGCAGGGATGCAGCCTACAGAGGATAACTCATTGTGCTCAAAAAGAATGGGTTTATCTTTGAGAGCCAGCGTAACTCTGTCATCTGTCAACCAGCATAAAAAACCCCTAAAATCAGTATTGAAATATCTTCTTGCAGCTAGTTGGCTACTGGATGAGCACTTCTTAGTTGGCTACTGCATGAGTGCAGTGTAAGTAACTCCTAGTAGATGCACATCTGGAACAGATCAGAATTGGGAAAACCTTGAAGTTTAGATGATGTTTCAAAACCCTTCACTCACCCTCCCTTTAGAGCTAATGATCTTTTGATCACCGTCGAGAGAAAAAGTATCAGACACTGGTGGCATTTCTGCAATGGATCTCTAAATGCAAGCACTCTGCACAGAGAAGCCCGTAAAAATGCAAAGTTGTCTTACCTCGGTCTCGTGGAGAATGTTTTTCCGCTGCGGAGGTCAGGTGGCTTGTGTAGTTGCTGGGATGTAATTGGAATGTTTAGATTTTCTGGCAGTCAGAAACAAATGCTTTTCTTACTATCAGCACTGATCTCTTTAACGGGCTCTCCCCAATAACGGTCTTGCAAAGTACGGTGCCTACATCTCCCTCTCTCTTTCCCCTGTATGTTCTCTTTCACACAGGTGCCTTAGAATGCCCAATGAATTAAATGCTCAGCCCAGAGCCTTATCAGGGAGAATTAACCCTTTCCACCATATGTGAAATCAGTTGATTTTGTATCTGGAGTGGAAAACAGATTGTGCAGCAGGCATGAGCACTGCTGCCCGTAAGTGGACAAGATGATTTCCTAGCTAGTTAGCGTTTAGACAAGTCTCTCCTATTACAGTAATTTATTCTTGGGCAAGTTCTCATCTTGCATCCCATGCTTCATGTCCTTACCAGCAGTATCTATGTCAGGAAGACTTCTCAAAGGCAGTGTCTCATTTTCCATACATTTAATTTCATTACACTGGGGAATACTGCAATTACATTTTTAATGATGCAGCATTTTAAAGTTATATGCACATGACTTAAGGTGCATTTTCTCATTATTTTGCTGGATGGGAAGACGGATTACAAACAAAATGAATTTAAGATATTTTACTTGAAATTATTTTTGGCTACGAAGCACATACAAATTTCAGGTGTAATATCCATTAAATGTACCGTCTATACCCTACAAATGACAGAAGATTGTTCCACTTTCCATAGTAAGATATTCAGAGCAGTTGAATTTTTTTGAGTATATAACCATAGTCATATGCATTTAAACATCACATACACATCATTTAACTGAACATATGGTTTGGTCTTATGAGAGCCTCTTCAATAAATTGTTACACTTGGTTTTGGCAAGACTGTCTATGACGTAAAGTCCTGAGTTATCAAAATACTTAAAAATATGCTTAACTTTTAGCAAGCTTCCCCTTTTCGCCCCTACCTTACCTGTTTTGTGCACGCTCCCTGGCCATTAGGACACTGTTGTGGAAGCTGGAAGGTTTGCATCATTCATCCTGAAGAGGTGTTGAAGTTGCATCCCGAATGAACAATTGGTGGTTGTGTGGGAAGCGGCTGTGGAGGTAGCAGGAGCTGTGGGATAAAAGAAGGTGGAGAGGGCTGGTCAGTTCTGTTGCACAGTAACTGCTGGAGATGCCTTACATCAGGAATGGACCCTGGTTCTGGAGATGCAGAGGGGTACCTGACTGCCCTCTAGAGAAGGGTGTGGGTTCTAGATGCACCTCTGTGGTTAATTCCTGATTAGCTGCTAGTTGGTTGGCACAGAGTTGACTCTGGGAAGCAGCCAACTCTGCGTGTGGTACAGGGTGAGCCTCAGTGGCACGTGGGTTCCGAAGTACAGCAAAGACTGGGACTAAAACTATGGCAGTGTCATGCCTATAGGAAGGTGTCTAAACGTTTTTATTGTTTCTTGACCCTTGCCATTATCACAAAACAAACTCAAAATCCGTACCAGCAGGCTGCACACTGGCATGCCCACGTGCTTTCTTGTTGTCGCTGAGGGCTGAGGATTTGCTTATGCCAGAGACAGTTATACAAATAAACAGGCGGGTATCAGGCATGGAACAGAGGGCTGACCTTTACCAGCATTGCTGCCAGGGGAAAGGGATTGAGGAGAATCCATAGCTCTTTTATAATAATGTACAATGTAAAAATAACATCATCTTCAAAGCACTTTGTACCCAGAACTGAGAGACACTGACAAGCATCTGAAATAGAGTATTATCCCCATTTTACAGATGAAACAGTCACACGGAGAATCAAAGCCAAGATTAGACTAATAGACCTTGATGCCAGAGCAGCCATTATGTCTTGTCTGGCATCTGGCAGAACAGAGCAGAGAATTTCACACAGATTCCTCATTAAATCTGTAACCTCTGTTTGGGCTTAGAAGCCAACCTCTAGCGCTCCATAAAGACACTATGCCGTCTAAGTGAGGTGCTTGCAGGGCACTATTGGACCTTTGCCTTGGTTTCCAGTATGAGTTAATTTAATTTCTAGCTGCCTCATCTAGTTTTGTTTGAATAGTTGTTGTTTTTTTTTTTAAGAGGCTCCCTTATTGCCTAAAATCTTTGCATTGCTGCTTCCTTCTCTGGGATAAGCTGACAGCACAGAGTTTCTTTATTCCTTTAGTTCTTATCTCATTCTTTTAGGTGACAGGACTTAGGCCTTTCAAAATTTTAAAACATGCTAGATGATTTTTAGAAAGGGTCCGTACTATTTACTGTTCATTTCTTCCACCCTGTTTCATTTCTTTGCTGCTTTTAAAAAATTTTCTGACCCCTATTGCAATGTCTATAGGTTGAGAATCTTTGGAAATATGAGTGGTCCAGTGTTTGTAGAATTAGAGCCTTCATTAATAAGGTTTATGTGTATTTCTATTTGTGTGTAATATAATAAAAATAATAGCAAGACAGTAACTTGAGAAACGTTAATTCTACAGTTGGTACTCAGGTGACTGATCACAGACTATAAAAAGGCAATTTTCAGGGAAAATTACTCCTTGGTTTAGCTGAGCTTAAAATAAATGTGGAACAAAACCTCCTAACCTTACCTCTCAGCTCTTATCCCTTCACATTTTTGTTGAACAAACTTTTTAGAAGCCTGAGTTGGATAAAGTGATGTCCTTATGAGTTTGAAATGTCCAGGAAAATAAATAATTTCAGAAATGGCAATAAATTTTAGCAGATGTTACGGAATGGAGGGGACAACTACAGTGGAAGCTGTTGGGAGGAACCTCAGTCAGTAACAGACTTCCACGGACAGGGCCAGAGGAGGCCCACGATGATCGAAGGGCTGGAGAACCTGCCCTATGAGGAAAGACTGAAGGAGTTAGGGCTTTTCTTGCTGCCATTGGACAGGATGCTAGACAATCTCATCTAGGCTCCCTTTCCCACGAGAGGTTGGCTCAGATGATCTTTTGAGGTCCCTTCCAACCCTGGGCTGTTCTAGGATTCTATGAAAAATGCTTTGTGGATAGGAAGTGGCTTAAGTGTGTACTTAAAAGGTGTGTTGAATCGGGTCTTGGATCCCAAATACACCACCAGTTACAGAAGTTTCCCTGTTGAGAAGTGATTCGGGTCTTTCAAAATGACACGGTCTATTCTAAGCTGTCAGTTCTGTGGCATTTCTCTCTACATCTCTACTTGATGTGTTGGTTATATTGCAGTTCATCAGTCAGGTTTATTAGGAGGCTTAATTGGATTGCATTAGCTGGCATTTAAGCCATCCAAAACAGTTGAGAATGCAATCAATTAAAACATCCAAACACATTAATGATGTAGTCACAGGGCAATTTATGTAGATGGCTAATTACCTGTTTTCTCCAGTAAGTAGATTTTATTGCTCAAGAATGGACAAATGATGCGTGAGAAGAGAAGAAACAGCATTGCAAAAATACTGCTGGCAAGGTTGCAAAAAAGCCCAAAACGAACATGGCAATGTATAAATGTTCCTATTGTTAAAACTCCACAGTAAAAGAACAAATCCTGTATTGTTACCAGCACTCAGAGGTGTTCCTTATACTGTAAGATTTTAATGTGACTTTTAGAGAACATATGGAGTATATTACCAGTGTTTGAATATCTTATAATATGACATCTGAGGTTTCTAAGCAATCAAGATGCTCTATGAGATGGTCATTTTAGGTGGGATAATACTAATCACTGTCAGTTTTTCATTTCATCCACTACTGATCTGGATCTAAAAGTATGGCTCCCCTGTGACTTCAGATCCCTATACATCGCGCGACGCGACACCCATGAAGCGTATTTGCTAGGTTGCATTAGGCATAGGCAGCACTGACCTGGAGATGAAAGTACAACTGAGGGGCATAACAAAATGCAAAGCAGGAATGGAATGGAATCATTAACATCCTCCTGTGTTTCCTGCTCCCTCCTACAATCCCCCTCCGGCTTTACAGCTAAATTTTCTCATTCACTGTGACGCAGTTCAGGAATGAGACACACAAACTTATTATCAGATACTGTTCTTAATTTCCCTTACGGTCTGTGGGGAAATCCTTATGCTAGTTTACTCTCCGTAACTTTTGACTTTTTGGAACTGTGTACATACAGACACAAAAGGGATCGGCTCAGACGGTAAGCCACAGCTCATCTGCCAGGTTAAACTGTGTCTCGCACTGCATGCAGAACAAGTACTCGGTGGGATTCAGGAACACAGAGGAGGCTTGTCAAGGTCTCAAGTAGGTTTTGGCCATTCATCGTATGCCCCAAATAAATGTAGAAATAAAATTAATTTATTAATTAGAAATTAAATAGTTGCACGGTTCTTAGATGCACAGGCTATACATCTGTATTGAGGTGTGGAATCCAGAGGGTCAGAGGTGCCAGGCTATGATGAAAGGGAAGGCCAAGCCTGGGCAAGGACAGCTGACCAGAACAGAAGTGACGTTTTCTCCCTTGCACACCTATGCCAGTCGAGAAACTGAAAATATCATCACCATGACCACGATCGTATTCCACTCTCTGATGACATATCTTTGGGACTGGCTCATGTTCTCTAGCCTTGCCGTCTGGGGTGGCAATTTGCTCCCCACCTGACCTCATACATTCTCCACTGCCGAATGATACAAACAGCAGCATCATCCTCTATGTGTCTTCTACCCTCCAAGCACTTTTGTGACCAAATAAACCCCTGGTCCTGTGCTTGGGGTGTCAGAATTGTATGTTCTTTGGCATCCTACAGAAGACACGAATATGAAAAAGACATTCCTGGAACCCACAGCAGGAGGAGGAGGAGAAAGAGCCTTCCGAATCCCACAGCGTCGGAGTGCATGCCTTCCCAGCAATGAGACACTTTCCTTAAGGTGTCATTGAGTAATGGCTGGCTGAACCAACAGATTCCAATGTAGACCGGTTCAGCTGAAATAAGATGGAAATAGCCAAGACTCCAAAAGCAGACTATGATGCCAGTGATAATTTCATGCAACACATTAAATTATTGCTGACAGCGACTCCTCAGAGCCCTGGCAAATTGGAAATTGCTCGATGCAGCAGTAGTACAATGATACCACAGTTAATCTTTCACAGGGAAATGACAGTAAAAGAAATGGCTTTTAGATTAGCTGTCATTAAGGTGAAACATCTGCCTCTGCAAGTCAAGTGAAATGTCCTCACTTATGCACACGGAAACTCATTAAAGTCACTGGGTTTGTATGGTTGTAAGCCAGAGCAAAATTTCCACCACAGTCTAAATCTGGGAAGCACAATGAAAGTCAGGAAGACGACTTCCCAGGCAATATGTCAGCTTCAAAAATGCATTTGATCAGTTGTTTAAGTTGGCTGATGTATTTAGATTCTCTTAGTACCTGGGAGCACATAAGTAACTGGAATAGGAACAACAGATGGGAGTGATATGATTCTAAAGGAAATAAAACCTTTGGAGACCACAGAAGTTCAAAGTTTAGCTCTGTCTGAACTCTGAGCAACAGCTTCCAGCTGAATATTTAATTCCAAGCAATTTGCCATCATTTCTAAGCTGCTGTTTGCCTGCTGGACTGCAGAGCATGAGGTCAGGAAACTTTACTTGTGTAACTGTATTTGTGATGCAAATATTCTCACATCTGATTTTCCTTCTGTACTCTTCTAAGGAATGTTGAACACTTCAGAGAGCCAAGACTGGCAGGTCTGCAATTATTACAGCCCGCCTGGTGCATTACTCAGGCTGCAGAATACTTTAAAGGAACAAAATTCATAGGGAGCAAAGAAATATTTGGTAGCGTCTGTACACAGCTCAGCGTTGAATAAACTCCAGATACTTAATCTTGCCTTGGGATGAACGGATAAAGGACAAACCTTCAAGCTGGTTTACAAGTAAATGGGTATGTAGTTCCAGTATTCACATAGGTTATCAAGCCATATTGTCATCTTGATTACATTCGTGTTGGTATAAATATGCTTGAATTCTTCACAGTTATCTGATATTTATAGCAGCATGCTGTAAGAATATGCCCTAAAGCACGCTGCACAAGACACTTTCAAAGAGTGTTACAATAGGGTTCCTTTTCTAAATAACTTCAGCCATCGGCTGTATGCACAGAAGGAGGGATGCGTCTCAAAGCAGTTGGAAAGAACTCCACAATCTTGATGAATTGCAGCTTAATGTTAAAGGAACATACAGACCACTGCAGTTTTTCTATCCAGATCCTTCAATCTGGAGGAAGTGGAAACAATATCCTGTTAGGAAAAGGCATGTATATAATGAACGAGGCGATTCAGCTGCGTGGTCCCAGATCCTGCCATGGGTATGGCAACAGATGAAAATGAGATTTATCAGCCTGGAGGGGGGATGTTTGTTGATAAATACTGATAGATTTCTGGTGCGTAACTATCGCTGGCAGGGGAGACTGGGCTGAAAGGAAAGCAGCCAAAGCTAGCTCCCTATGAGAACGATGCCGACTCTGCTGATTGCTGTGATAGCTTGTTTAACATAGCAGCTGTCTGGATAGAGCCAGACTCAAGGGCAGTGATCCTATTTAGCCATCTTAGATGGTCTTTGTGGCCTCACTAGCACTGAATCATAATTACCCTGAGTTATAACCAGTGATGGTGACTGTCTGTTAAACATGCTGGGTACTCAGAAAGGACGCCTCCCCTGCAAACTGCAGCATGTTGTTTTTTGAAAGATACCATCTTCTGGCAAAGCGTAGTGGAATAGAGCGGTGGAAGTGTGTGGATGCGCAGGCATAGGGGTGCTTTTGGCCATTAGGTGCACGGGCTGGGCAGTAGTTGAAGTAGATGGGTCACATTGAATCCTGTCTGCTTCCCAGGACTCAAGGAAAGGGGCTGTGGTGAGTGTGAAATTGTGCTAGGCATGCATAATGCAATGATGCTGCTAATCAAACCCCTCTCACTGTGACTAATCAGAAAGATGTGTTTGATATTCCAAGAAAACCGAAGAGCAAGTGCATAACAGAGAAACAGAGAACAAATCAGAAGCTTAGGCACAGGCAAAGATAAGACTTTGATCACAGTAGTTTAGTGGGCAGAGGAGGTAGAAGAAACAAATAAAAATGCTGATGAGAACAGTTAGCATCTGCTGAGAGAAGCAGCCATAAATCTAGACCAGGAGGAACAGATAAGTTATGTGCCTTCCTGGTCCTTAAAGAAACAGCAGCTATAGGCACCTGAAGACAAATTTTTCTCAGCACAACTCTACAGCAGTCTTGCAGGGATGCACGTGGCCCCTGTTTTGAAAGAATAATGTCTAGGGGCAATAAATGGACTCTATTCAGAACAGAAAAGAGGAATATACTACTGCACAAAACAAAACCTGCCAAATCCCCCCAAACCTCCTAGAAGGCAGCCCAGGACAATGGGTAGAATATTGGCCTGGGAGACAGGATAACTAGATTGTCTTCCCAGTACTTTCCATGACTATCAGGTGGTCTGAGAAAAGCTGGGTCTCTAGTTTTACATAATGGAAGGGCTTGGGGCTTTAAGAAAATCTCAGTTCACTAGAAATGACAGAGTAAAATTCAGGAAGTTGGTACTGCTGCTCTCAGCAGCGGCACTACTGATCCTGTAGGCTATGTGGACTGTTTTCTTCTCTTTATGATTTAAAACCTGATTAGTTCTTCGTGCAGTTTGTGTACTAATATTATTCCTGTCAGCGTGGCTGAGTGAGAGGAGAACCAGATTCATGGTCTGTCTGTAATGAAGTTATTTCACTTGAGTGCAGCTGAGCATCTGTGTGTCTGTTCTTTGCCTGGCTGGATTTACATGCTCATACAACCTCTTCAGCAACATCAGTTGTGGGAAAGGAGACTATACACTGTCTCCATTGTCTATACAACACGTGTGCATGGTATAGGCATCTCAGACTAGATATTAGGGAGGTTTCTTTACTGACAGGGTGGTCAAACACTGGAAGAGGCTTCCTAGAGGTGGTCGATGCCCCAAGCCTGTCAGTGTCTAAGAGGCAGTGGGTCAATGCCCTTAGTAGTACATTTTAACTTTTAATCAGCCCTAAAGTGGTCAGGCAGTTGAACCAGATGATTGTTGTAGGTCCCTTCCAAGCAGAACTATTCTACTCTAAAAGCTACAGAAGGATCAAACTGCTAAAGAGAGAAACTATTAGCTGACTGACAGTGCACCAAACCTGCAACTAAAGGAGGGAATGCTAACAGGACAGCAGTGTGAAGCTGTACAGAGATTTGTTCTTCAAGTCAATCAAAACCCCAAACCAAAAATCAAGGGAAAAAAAGAACAACTTCCAAAGCCCTAAACAACAGCTTCTCAAAAATTTCACCATGAGACACAGAGAAATTCCTATCTGTTGATTACTAGGTGAAGAAAAATCAGCAAAGTTATTTCTTTCAGCTGGCAAATGTAGCCAACAGTGGTTTGAGGATATCATTTAATGCTTGGAAAGAAACTATCCTGTAGCATCTTGATTGGGAACAAAAAGTACTCATCAGTGTCAGTAGGATTAAAATCAGAGTAAGTTTTCTAGAATTGGAAAGGAAAGAAGCCCACTCTTACCTGTGATCTTAGGGAAGAAAAAAGGAGCATGCGGAGAAGAAAAAAAGATGCGAGGGTACAGATGGCATCACTGCCTATTGGGTTGATTGCCTGGCTGGTGAATGAAGGTTCCCTCTGGAATGTTGCCTTTCAGAAAACAACGTAACAAACCAGAAAATGTTCCCTTTCCCTTTCATCCTAATCAAAGCAGGAGAGCAGTTCTCAGTATTGCTTTAATCTTTGTTTTCAATAGTAGTTTCTATTTTTCTTCATGGTTGTATTATCACACTCCAAAAACATTGGGAGAACTCACTTCGAGCAGTCAAAACAAATATACAAGTCTGTTGTTTTGGGCCCCACCTGTTTCCTTTTTGCACAGCATAGGCACGCTGCTTCCAAAATAAGCTGCAGACTCCCACTGCACAGACGAAACACCAAACCAGGCAGAAATTGGGTCTGTCGGTACTGCCCTAGCTGTCCTTACAGGCGGTGAAGCTATGTACATGACAGCAGGCAAAACCCTTCAGAGCACGTGAGATGGTGATGCCCACGCAGTCCGGCAGTGATGAGGAAGAATGAGTGCCGAACCACGGCAGAGCAATCCAATTACCACCGTGGCTGTTGCCTCCAACCCCGATCTCCTACTTGTACCTTGATATTTCTTGATTAGTTCATGCTCCAGTGCTGTCTTTTGTGCACAAATATGCAGGAGCGTGAAGGATGATATTTATCGGGCTCTCGTAGATACCCCTACTGACAGCTTGTGTTCATTATCTGCACTGGCAAACTGAGACACAGGGGTCTGGAAGTCCATGGTGACGTCTGGAGCGTAGCTGCCTGTGTCCCCCAGATAACTGGGTATTAATCACTACACTGGATGTTTCATCTCTGTTGAGTCTTGTCCTTCATATTATCTATGTTCCCTGGGACAGAAAAGCCGTTTACTTCGTATTTGTGCTGCTCCACTCCCATATATTGGTGCTGATGATTGCAAATCCCCTAGATGATGACAAAGGCAATTCCTTCCATTGAGGAGTGGGTCATCTGAGTGGTGTAACACATCACAAACACATTACAAATGTTCCTTTTTGTGACTGGCCCATGAAAAAAAGGCTACTTACTTGAACACTGTGTGTTAAAGCTAATCAAAGATTAGTACGGAAAGGCATGGTGGTTATTGATAAACTGCAGGCTATTTGACTGTTTTCCTTCACTGTGATTGGAATCCATGTGTTAGAATTAGTTCAGTTTAGCCAGACAAAACACTTTCTTCACAAGGGGGAGTTTCCATACACCCACAATCATTTTAAAGAATACTGAATACTGCAATTTGCCTTTTTCCCATAGCTCCCTTGGTCACTTTTGTGTCACTACCTGAAACTTTCTATTTCTAATCTTGCTGTACCACGTTCAGTGCCACGTCCATTGCAAATTTATCATGAGCTGCTCATCTTTCCCATGTTCTTGCAGCCTCGCAAACAAACTAGAAAGCAATCAGACACTGGAAGATCCCCAAACAGATAAATTAATGTATGCTACAGCTGGATGCCTCTCGCTTAAGTCTTGCTTTCAGCTTTTTAAGTTCAGTATTTTTATCAATTTTAAGACCATAGTCTGTGATTTTCCAGGCCTCTTCATAACGCTGCATTTCAAAGTGATATTGTGCAATCTTATGAAATGTTTTGGTTAAAATTTCACTGCCAGGGCCATTCGTGATGCTGCACAATGCCACAGATTCGTCTAATTGCAGCGCCTCAATATACTGCTTAACTGCAGCTTCTTCCTCAGCCACTGACAACAGCAGGTGTCCTGTTGAGCAGTGGTCCTCGACGCGTGTTTTAAGGCTGTTACGGCTGTGCTTCTGGATCACGTTCTCCATATCTTTTAAAGCTCTGTCATACTCTTTCAGGTGCATAAGGCAAACAGACCTCTGTCGCAGATATTTTGGATTATCGTTGCTTGTCAAGAGAGCCAGGGTGTAATAACCAAGAGCCTTCTCATAGTGATGTTCTTTAATCAGCACGCTTCCTTCTTGGGCTGCTACCTGTGGACAGAAAGGTACTCAGTATTAGCTATGGAAAGAGAAAAAAAAGAGTAAAATATCTAGTCTGGTAGACAGAGGCACTAAGAAATTTTGGATACTTTTTCAAATGTTGAAATTGCATCTAATTGGAGAACATATAATTGGCATACTTTTGCGTGCGGATAGGAATATCTTGGATCAGTGGGCACTTGTTATCTCAAGAGTTTCTGAACCACTCTTTTTTGTTTCTCCATGTTCTGCTAAAACTTTCTCACAACACTTCTTCTGAAGCTGTTCATATTCCTTAGGAATGATACGTGAACTGAAAACTGAATGGACCAAACTCTAAACGTAGACAGTGTTCTCTTCATGAAACCGGATTTCTGCCACGGTCTGCTCTAACAGGGGACTATATGAAAGTGCAGTTTCTGGTCAGTAGTTAGCCCTACATACTGCCCCATAAGTATTTGCACATGCTAATAATGAAGGTTGGTCTCTACTGAACTTCACCTGAGCTATAGGACAAACTGGCCAACCGATGGCTTTGCTAATCAGTAATGTCAAGTGTGAGTGAACTATCTGCCCTTATCTGAAGGGAAAAACAACAACAAGAAAACAGAGAAAGCAGAAAGAGCCGCATAATTTCTAGGTTCATAAAGGTCAGTAAAGAAAACTCCATTAGAACTATTTGCCTCAAATGGATTTCTCATTTATTGGTAATAAACAAAGCTTTTAACAGGCTGCAGCAGAGTGAATATTTAAGTTACAAACAAGACTGCCACCAGCAGCTTAGGTCTTACAGGAGGCTGAGACTTCAAGCACAGGAGAAATGTTTTCATCAGATATCCATGGGATATCACACAGTGCCCTTGGATGCTTGTGGCTCCCCAAAATTCAGTTAGCCCAGCCACCGCCTCCGTAGCCACGCTTGACAGCTGGCTCAGGTCTTTCAGTCTCTGTGTGCCGTCTTTCTGTTTTGGCTGACTGAGATTGGAATTGATTGCTGTTTAACAGAATAAAGGAAAACAGCTTCTGGATAAAATGGGTCAATATGTGCAGGCAAGGAGCATCCTGACAAGAGATTTTCCCTAGAAATTCTATAGTTCTATATCACGTTGTATTAAAGCACCCAATGTGGTTCCTCAGAATACCTTTGCGTTTGTGTAGTTCAATTGTAATTTTCAGCCTTTAAAGTGTATTTGTTGTTTCAATGGCAGAAGAAAAATACAATTTCTGTTTTCTCCTGAGTGACTAATGTAATGTGAACCTGCTAGTGTGCTAACCATTTCGGTTTACTGCACCATGTACGATATTGCCACTGAGTCACTGAGCTGCTGCTTTGACTTCTCCACATTTCACTGACGGTCCCCAGGGAGGGCAAGCCACAGGATTCTGGATTTCCTGCCGTACTTGGAGGAAAAAGGCACATCTGAGAATAAATTATTTTCTC
This sequence comes from Rhynochetos jubatus, assembly GCA_027574665.1. Taxonomy (NCBI): domain Eukaryota; kingdom Metazoa; phylum Chordata; class Aves; order Eurypygiformes; family Rhynochetidae; genus Rhynochetos; species Rhynochetos jubatus. The sequence continues at coordinate 4,530,213 of CM050669.1, forward strand.
CCATCTTCACCGATGGAGTAAACATGGGTATTAGGCAGCTGGATTATCTTTTGGCTCTGCCTGACTTAGAGGAACAGAGCTGGGGCCCATTTTTGGTGTATAATTTTTGGGATTAATTACCAACTTACTTGCACATCAACTTCTGAACAAATACAAGAAGAAGACTTAGGGAAAGAAGAGATAGGAAATGCGTAGGAAGCCAGTGAAGGATATTGCACAACTGGGTTCTGCTGCACTCTGCGTGTGGCTTTTGGGAAGTGCTTTTTTGCCACCAGCCTCGTTGCAGGTGTCTTTGGAAGGCCAGGAGCAGGCTATGTAGTCCATTCACAGACCAACTGTAGCCCATCTCCAAACAGATTTGATTACAGCTTCCAGACTGAAATAATTCTGGTGGCATCTGGAAAGGGCTTGGCAGGCCAGAAGTGACTGGGGACTGGACTGCTTCCTGGATTAGGCCTCTGTGTCCCTTTCTACTACATAGTTACCTCACTGCGTGATGAAGGACTGAAAATACACATATTTTTGTTGTATTTTTGGTTCCAGTCCCCAGTGACTAATCTTACGTTGAATGTGACCACGCTTCAACTTCTTAGAAAGAAAATAAGTGAGGAGTTTAATGGACGTGGAATTATGGCCAAGGGTTAGTCTCTGAGCAGTAAATACCAGAAGATAAATTGATAAGCACTGAGCTTTGGGAAGAGGGTTGGATGTTTTCAGAATGGTTTGGAACAAGTCTTTCCTTCTTTACCTGCAGAGCCTATCTGGGGTTCACGTGCCATGAAAGCATGTGGAATGGCAACTTCTACCTTGGGCTGAGGGCCCTAATTCTGACGCAGTCCATGTCACTGTTGAGACCATTTCTGTGGGAGTCAGCTCTGGATATCCTATGGCATGTCAACAGCCAACAGAAAGTGCAGCTCTGAGGAGCTGGGCAAGGAGCGAGCAATCAGGCCTTTAACCTCTGACATAGGGAACTGAAGGGCTGAAGCTGCGCTGGCGGCAAGCAAACTCCCTTCCTCTGACCTTTTGCCGTTTAATAAGTCTTTCAGATTCCTATTCCCATGTGGCTCTCCTGGTTGTTTACAAATTTCTTAGCATGGGACCCCTTAGACTATAAATAATGGAGGAATTTTATTGCTTTGTTTTTCATGAAAAAAAATCAGTACATCAAGGAGCTCTCCTTCCTCCACCCTTTCCTATTCAGCTTATGTAGAATTATTTTTAGCTTTTCAGACCAGACTCCAGGATAATGATGACACATTTCTACACTGCCTGTAATCTCCAAACACTCTAAAACAATGTGGTGGTGAAGACTTTCGTGCATGGAGCGCTGAGACTGAGGGCTGAGCGTAAACCACTAAACTAGTCTTTGTTTCAGTCTCCTTTTTTTGTGAAATGGAGGTAACAAAGAACACCCTCCCCTAGAGCGCAGTGAGGGGACATGGCAAACTAAGGCCATCGCCGGGGTTTTTGGCACTAACTCTGCCTGAAAGCTTTTTTTGCTTTTAGTGAAATCTTTCTTTCACACACAAACTGGAATAACCTTGCAGGCAAAAGGAAGTGCTACTGGAAAATCCTTTGAGACACCGGGCAGGTGAATTAAGCAATTCCTTCCCCTCCCCAGCAAAGTACATACTTATCCCCTTGTCACAAAGTACATATAAAAAGGTAGTTTGTGATTCTGGGCTAATCAGTAATAAAAGTTACCACACTCAGTAGATCTTTGAAGATTAGAGAATATTGAAAAACTCCCAGGTGCTAGCATCCAAATGTTTACTCAGTTGAACAAACACACAAGATTAATGATTTAAAAATACCCCCAAAACTTTGTTTTGCTTCTAACGCTGGTATTGAGTTCCAGTCTTGAAATCAGGCCAGCCACCCCTATTCCCTCAAGTGGCAGAGAAATCTTTCATGATACATAAGCCACCAGCAAGGGGTTTTATTCCAGACCCTGTTCCACAGCTGCCAAAAAAAATACAGAAAAAAAATAGCGCCTCTCCCATTTTAAAGGGTTTCACTAACCTGTTGCACCATAAGTTCCTAATACATCAGTGCGGTTTAAGCTGTACAAAAATTAGGGTGTTTTGGGGGGGTTTTGTTGTCTTTTTTTTTTATTGACAGCTTATGAAAATCCCTCCGGTGTTTTCTCGGAAAGCAGCACGGATGGACTTAGCTATGAGACTTCCACACAGAACGAGTGATGTGGCAGCAAGGGAAATTCAGCTGTAAAACGTTTCTTCGTTTACAGACACGTTCTTTCTTGTACCTTTACCAACTTTATAGAGTGCAAGATTGCAAATTGGCTCTAAAATCTTCCAACTCTTTCCCATAAGGCTGAACTTTTAACATTATTCAGAAGAGAGGGGCTCTTTTCTCTGTAATAGGGCATATCTAGGGACTGGTAAATTAATACTTGTTTACTTATATCCTCCTGCTGTTTTGCTAAAATACATACAAAGTACTCCTCTCAAGACACATTAAGTATACCAGCATGTTGTTTGTTTTATAACCTGGGAGAGAGCATAACAATATAGCTTCTCACCAGGGTGCACACAATCTACAAATTGAATAAAAGGAAGCAAACTGATTCTCAGAACACGGAGCTTCTGGGTAATCAGAACTGCAGATGCTTGAGTGAATGTTAAAACTCCTCACCATCAATCTGACCTTGTCCTGTCTTGTTATTGGAAATTCTTTCTCTGAGCTGGATGCACTTTGGGGGAGAAACTTGAAAAAAATACTGAAAAATGCATACTTGGGTGGACTAGAGCAATGTGCCATTTCTGTGTCAAGGAGTTTTAGCTAAAACCATCAATCCTAGCCTCAAAGGCTAGTCATTTTATAAAAATGGGAATTATTTAAGTTTCTAAATGTTACACAATAGAGCAAAAGGACTGAAGCATTTAATGTGACTGAATCAGAACCTTCAGTTTCATCAAGAATATGAACACAACACGAATCCCCCATCCCCAGCAGCCAGCTATGAGCACCACGTAGCTCACAGAGTACAGTACTAGCAATGATCTTGTACAATTTCTAGCTGCTGCCCCTCACATTCCCTGCCTTCCAGCGTTGGGATTAAACATGTTTTATGCTAGGGAGACCAACAAGAAATTCCCCCACGTGGTAAAACATGGTAATGATGAATTATCAGAGACTGAATCAAGGTCACTGCAATGAAAGAGGTTTGGATACATCTCCCTAATCTGGCTGGAGGAAGAAGCCCATTTGTTCCTCGTTCATCTGCTAAACGGTCTTCCCACACACTTCTGCTCAAGACAAGGCAGGGAAAACCTCTGCAGCCTAATTTGGCTTCCCATTTCTTTCCCCACTGAATCCACCGATGTAGCATCAAAAAAGGATTGTACCTGACAGAGATGCTGCTGTTGCTTAGCATCTACGAAGTTCAGGAGAAACGCCAACTCCCTTTCATCTTTCTTGGCTAGGATGCTGAGTGAGTGAGCTGCCACTGGCATGTTCCTCTTCTTCAGCTGCAGCACAGCTTGTCTTGCACTAGCAAAGTCATCAGCAAGAGAGTGGCCAAACGCCTTCCGAAGGTGATCAAGGGCCTCTTCATACCTTCCTGTTGATTAACACCAGTACAAGCTATGTAACCCATTCCATGGGGAGAAAGAGACATCGAGAGAACTTACTAAAGCAGGATTTAGGTAGCCTCTTCACAGTCCACATCTTAGGGCATTAATTACTTCACACCCTTTCCCAAAACATTTGCAAACTTCTCTTGAAAAGTACTGTACAACCTACACTTGCCATTTAACATTCGCTTGCTTTTCATTTACTGCTCATTCACTTGGTCTGATCAGCTATGCAAAAGAATGGGAACTTACCATTTGCAATCAAAACATCTGTGTAGAAGATGTGACATCGTGAATCCTTGCAAATTTTAATTAGTGCTTTTGCCACAATGAGAAGTTCCCTGAGGTTTTCTTCTTTTGAAAGGCTTTTAGTAGCAACAAGCTCAGTTAACGTGGTCCTGCCATGCTGAAGAAGCCACTGAGTGATCAACCCTTGTGCTTCACGCTTTAAAGACAGGATTTCTGGGATCACTACTCCTGCCTCCACCTTCAGTGCTGAGATCAAATCTTGCACCGCCTCCTACGTAAAAACAAGACCAAAAATGAAATGGTGGCAATAACTGGTGTCGACAATTTGTTCCTTCCAGTGCTTTCAGTTCTCTGCTGCCCCACAAGGTCAGCTGCACACCTTTGGAAGCTCTTTGCTCTTCCCTGTGCTGCATCTTTTCCGTTTGCAAAGCTGATATAAGAGCGCAAAGACAGGTTTCAATGACTATTTGCAAAGTGTTTTGAACTCCCCAGATTATCACTGAAAAAAATTCTTACAGCAACAAGAAAGATGCTGTGAGTGGGTAAGTGCAAGCAGGATTTGGCTCAGCCAGGATAAATCAGCACAAATCCACACACCCAATGGGAGACGCGCTGTTTCAAATTCACTGTAGGAGTGGTGTGTGTGGCCGTTTAAGATGCAGGCAAAGTGTAAAGCTATCGACAATAGAAGCAGATAAACCATGCAAACATCTGACGTGATTTCCAGGCAAGGATATACTGCAATCTCCAAATTCCACTGCAACTCTAATTGCACACGTGAGCTTTTCACAGATGACGGAGAGCGACTCATTAAACCTTGAAACTGTTCTTTCTTTTTCCTCTTATTGCTGCTACATTTCATCTAACACAACATTATGTCATGAGAATGTGAGGTCAAATGTAGGGGAGAGTTTGCAGCATTGCAAATCAGTGCATGGTAGTGACAGTGAGTAAGATCTATGATTAAGGTTTAGTTTTCCTCTCTCCAGACTTCGAAAGAAAATCAGTCATGTCAAGGGGAGTAATACAACCAGCCAAAACAAGAGTCTTCACTGGCCAAATTCTGTGAGAAACTCTCTTGGTTTCCATGAGCCCATGACAAAGCCTGTGGTACCTTACACTGCTTAATACTGTCAGAAAAAGCCACCAGCAAATCCATACAGCAATAATACCTTCTGCTGCTTCAGAGCAAGGTAAATGAGTCCTCGTCCACTCAGAGCTTGCACGTTCCTGGGGTCCTCCTTTAGGATGGCATTAAAATCAAAAATGGCAGTTTTCTTCTGACCGAGGCGCCCGTAACATCGAGCCCTGATGAGAAGGCAATCTTCAGCATAACCACCTGGGGGAGAGAAATGCTGCCATGCTTACTTGAAAGGTCTCAAGTGTACTTTTTTAACAGGGTGCAGTAAATCCCAGTGCAGACCACTAATCCCCACCGAAGGGCTTCAAAGCGGCTTAGGGAAAATGATGCGGTAGGCCTACATGTTGTGTTACGGTGACTGCAGCTGTGGTTCTGTGTTGCTACTCAGGACTTTCAATATTCAGCTTTGCTTCAAAATTCCTACTTAACCACAGAAAAAGCACTCCATTTCTTTGTCTATAATCATCTAACTTGGGAAACACATCTTTCCTGGCCGGTTGGGATAATTACAATGTGCTTGATAGAAGCCACGGAAACATTAATGGGGCACGGAGACAATTTGGGTGTTACGCTAATCTAATGCCAGTGTCAGCCTAAAAGCTCCCACCCACCAGTGTGAAGATGAGCGTGAACCTGGTCTTTCTCTCTGTGATATAAAGGTAGCCACGTTTCTCACTGATGGATGGCTGACAGCAGAAATCAGTGTATCTTTGTACTTGCTCTATAGGCCGCCAAGGAACAGACAAGCCTGGACCAATAAAAAAATCTGGGCAGCAAAAAAATCTTTTCAAAGCATACTTTTTGCTATTAAGTTGATTTTTTTTAAAAAAACCCAAAGATTTTGCATGCTATAAACAGAAGAACCAGTTCTGGAAATAGCTAAAAAGGTGTATATATGTTGTATGGCTGCAATTTGATTTCTAACTGTAACTGTTCTACTGTGACTCAACTCTACCATTCCAGACAGGAGGAGGAACCACAATGTGCCAGGCACACCAAAAACACAGGCCCCACTTCAAAGTCTTCAGTCTAGTTACACATGCCAAAGGAACACTGCAATAAAAAAGTGAGTGAGTGGAAAAGGTAACGGAATGAAAACTGTAAAGTCATATTGCTCAACTAGTTCAAAAGCTTCCTGGTTTCTAGTAAAAACAAATACAGGCGTGATGAACACAGAAGAGCAGCAAAAGGAAGATGAGGCTATTGTATCTGGGAATGTCTTCCTATCTCCACATCTATCCCACCACTACACCCTTCTCCAAAAACATCATTAATGGGCAACAAATGGAGGCAACCTGCCAATGACATGATCCTCATCTCAGGATCTGAGCTGGATTAGGATCCAATTCATGAGAAATAATCCTTGGAGATTTTAGCAGGATAGGAGAGCAGCAGCACAAATGAGAGAAGAAAGCTCGAAGAGGAAGATATGTGAGGATGGAGGCACAAGGCCACTTGGCTGTTTTAATAAAGTGGAGTTGGAAGGTACACATTGTTTTGGATAAAACCGTAATCCAGACAGGACTGACTAAATTACTGCCACACTTCATATGCACTGGGATCTGGGGTACTAAGATTCTTTTTCCTCTGCTTTCAAACAAGTGCTGCCCAAATAAGCACATACAGTTGACAATGAAACTCCTGGTTCATTCATTTACTGGCTGCCGAGCACGTATCTTTCTGCCATCCACGTGCTCCTTCCTTTCAAGGCAATCTCGATAAGGATCTTAATTTGCCCAGGGTAGCGATCCTTAACTGTGGCATCCCAATACTGGACGATAAATCATCAGTGCCACTACAAATGTTTTTTCCTAGAGAGGTCAGCAAATGCAGCGTCTTGCCCAGCTGCCTGCAGTGATGAGCCAGCAGCCAGGCTCCTAGCAGTCCTTTTACAGTAATGAGGCCTTTTCTGCCTCCTGATATGATCCAAAACTTCTGTTCCAAAATTTATTATCGCTCTGGAGCTCTACCAATTGTCTCCCATAAAGACAATATCTATTTCTTAACAGGCATCTGTTCCAGCAGGTGGGGAGTTGATAAGCTGGAAAGCACGGGCTGTGAAATGGAACCCTCTCAAAGCAATTAGCAGCAGTTTTTTTCCATTTTCATAAACCAACCTCTCTTCTCAATGCTGCTGTCACAATATTTGCTCAGAGGGAAAGGCTGATTTCCATACAAACACGCCAGAAGCATTTCCAGGTTAGCCTGATCTCTCTCCCTAGGAACAGCTAGGACAATGGTGCACGTAAGTGGGTGCGTGCACCCTTCTGCACTGGAACTACGCATTCCTTGGTCTGTTGGAACGGGAAGGCAGGTTGTTTTGCTGCAATGACTGTATTCACAGTGTGTTCATTCTGATAAAACAGGAGGTACCAAACAAATTTCACTGGTAGGAAGGTTTTCAGGGCATTAACTGATGTAACAAACTAAAGCTGAAACAGGAGGCTCCCACTTGTACACTGCTTGTCTAAAATGGGCTGAAGCTGGCTCTGCTTCTGTAGCCTTTCCAAATCCCCTACCAGCTAGCACCTCCTCTACAAGTGACACAAAACAAACAGGTTGAAGGCTCCTGCTTTCCTCTGAAAGGGAGATCTCCTTCATCTAGATGATTCTGTGAAGTGTCCCTCATGCAGGCTCTTTCAAGGACTAACTGCTCACAGGGACCAAATTCCCCTCTCATTTATCCCAGCTTTGGCTTTGATCTCTTTAAGAAACAATTACATTGTATTTTCAAAGAAGCTTTCATCCTTTTCTAGATCTAGTTCAGTTTTCTGGGGAAACATTTCCCAAAATATGGTCAGCCAACCTAGCAGTTAGGCAATAGGATCAAAAATCCCTTGGCTTCTCTTTTTGGAAGCCTTACCAGGCTTCAGGCTTACCTCTGTGCAGTTACTGATAGATCAGACTTTGTAGATGGAAAAGTAATTCTGTAGGATTTCCTGGAGACTTTTCCCTGTATTTTGAGCAGGTATCTCTTGCTGTGATAAAACAGCCTCCCTACGTTAAGTACAGAAGAATCCCCTTGCTATTCTGCTTTTCCTTTACCAACAGAAAAACTGCATTACACTGTTTATCCTGAAAGGGTCTCTTTTTAAACCACAGTAACGAAGGAAAGCATGGCACATAAAAAGGAAAATCATCTAATGGCTCTGAGAAGATAGCACTGCTAACATTAAAATGTTTAGTTGGTTCAACAGCACAGCTGCACTTGTGAGAAAATCTGTGATCATTTGTATGAAAAAAATGATGGTTACAGATCAGTTTGTCCAGACCAATTACTCAGAGGCAACCTACAGCCACCCAACAGTAACTGCAGTCTGATATTTGGTAGCAGGTATACCTGAAGAAAAGGGGCTAATGCCCCTGCAGAACTGAACTGAACCCCTGCAACCCATTTCAAGGAGCTGACAAGCTGCTTATAGGACAGTAGGAACTGCAGTCACTGTTTAACTGCACTATTTCATGGTCCAGATGAGTTGCTACTTTAAACAAATCTTATGACATGAGAATTGTTGGATGTGCTTGCCTAACCATCGATCTGATTTCCCACAGAAGTAAATCTCCTATCAGTATCTTGATAACCCTACCTGAAGCAATGATGGCAAAGGAAAGGTAGGCAATGGCCTCTTTGATGTCAGCATCCTCCTGTTTGTTCTTCAGGATGGTCAGCGCTCTGGAACAGCAGTGAGTTTGCATCAACTTGCGGTCTTCATCTCTGAAGATGTCCATGATTGGGAGGAGGCAGGAGGTATCTCCAATTCTGATCACTTTCTTTAGCAGCTTAACAATGTGAGAGAAAAAGGTGGAAGAGAAAGATTGGCATGAAAAGACAAATGAAATCATGCTAAAGCTGGAAATATCACTGTCTGGTGAGACAGGGATGCTCTTCCCAATGTTTCACTGGGGCTTCAGCCAGCCACAGACCATCAATCTCTTTTACTTAACTCCTCAGCTGGCCCTAGTATAAATGCATGTTGGAGAAAACATTACTTCTTATCATTTCTCACCACCTCTGCACTGTGCAAATCATTCTGGGGAAACAGCAATGCTGCTTTGCTTACTTTGGGCAGCATCTGTTCCCTCTGGCAGTTTACTGCTCTTATAAATACAGCCGAACCACAGGATAATTGCCCAAAGAGAGGGTGTTTCTGTGGGACAGAAGGATTCCAGTGACCCCTTTTGACTGTAAAATGCAAACCAGTGAATTAACAAAAAATCTGTGAAGTGCTGTCTTTTAGTATTGCTGTTGGGGATCTGGGAAAAGTATGGATTCAAATCCACAAACTACTGTCCTCCAGGAAAAGAATCCTGCCTGACACCTATCATCTTTGTCTCCATTCACTAGTCTGAAAATCACCAAGCACTTCTTTACTACTTTTCCTAAAGAAAAGGCTCAAAAGGTGTTTCTTTCCGTAAAGCAAATGTGCTTAGCAGGTACTCAACATTCGGATCTGAGCCAGAAAAGCCAGGACAAGAACAAGGTTATCTTGATGCACCAAGACAAATCCATTGAAGTTATTACTTTCTATATTTTTATTCATTGGTACAAGCGTCTGGGTGCTGACAGGCAGGTGAGACAAAAACATTTTGAAGAGAAATGTTCAGTGACACATATGTTCCATCTAGAACTTGCAGCAGAAGCTCCAGATAGGAATCCAACTTCCAAGGGCAACTTATGGGCTCTGATAAAGTCATGTCCTTCATTAATAGCTTTCCCAAAGGCAGAAAATTATACAAAGCTTTTATTTTTTTATAGGGAGGAGTGAATTGGTGACAATGAACCATTTCTCTTTACGACTAGTAAATATGGGACTTTAAAAAATGCAATAGTTCCCTCTGATGGCAGAACCTGGTAATTTAGCTTTATACTCCTTGCTAGGAGAATCAACATGTTGGAGCCCCCTCATGGTTGCAAGCACAAGTCATTAGCCACTAAAGAAAGAAAACTGCGGCCTGATATTTGAGCTTCTGGTTTTGTTCACCCCCCACCCGCAGTGCTTCGTTAGGATAATCAGTTAGGTAGTAGTCCTGCCTTCTTTTTTCTAGGGGAAAATTACCAATCCCATCCATACTGTCACCAGGGCAGGCTGCTCAGTCATGCTCTGCCTAGGTAAAGTCTCTGATGAAAAGTGCCATAAAATAGGGTGTGATGAGGGGCTGTATTTAGCTAGGAGTCCTGTACAGCCTGTGCTACAGACAGAGTCCTACTTGTGAGGCCTCTATCTGCCAGTTTACCACCATTCCTGAGAAATGCCCTGAAGCACAGGTTGGAGTAGGTGCAGCCCCACTGGAAAACCTATCACAGGCTGTGTGATGGGGTGGGTTCCAACTCTGCACCATGTGATGAGGTGGCCTTAGTGCCAGAGCCTTACCGTTGTCATGTACCACAGGAGCAGGAGATGGGCAGGGCACCGTGCTGGGAAACTGAAAGCCCTTACAACACCCTCTGGCAAGCCTACATCTCTAAAATGGTCCCCCAAGTTCTACCATCTTCCGTATCAGCCAGAAGGGTTGCTAACCCTCTTCACCACACCATCACTGCTCTCTGCTAGCCAGGTGCTGCTTACCTGGTTGCCATCATACGTGAAACCTTTCTTCAGTTGCAGAAGCGCGAGTCTAGCCAGGATGGGAGACCTTTGGGGATTTCCTGAGAGTGCTAGTAAGAGGAGCTTGTGAGCTTCTTCCACACAGCCCATCTGGTACAGGGCATCAGCACAAAGGATCCGTGATGCTTCGTCAGAAGCGTCCAGCTCCACCAACAGAGAAGCCAGCCGGTAAACCCCAGGGGCGTCTCTGGAGGGGAAAAAAAAGAACAAAGGGAAAGACTACCTTCAAGGAAAAAGTGCTGATGAGAGTAACAGAGCCTCGTGGTCTCACCTGGAAGCTAAGCAGCAGGTTATCAGTGTCAAAATGGGTGATACATTTTACCAGACCCAGCACTATAGATATCTCTGCCACTGAATTCCATAATCATAATCCCTCTTTATAAAAACACATCCTTAAGCAGTTGTGGCTCTAAAGAAAGGTTAACAAATAATGATTGTCTGTGGTTGCAGCTGATACCACAATGGGAAAAGGAAAAAGTAACAGCGATAGTGAAAAACAAAGACAAGGTCACCATTTCTAAGGGAAGGGCCCTTCCTAGGGGCTTGGTACTTCATGGCCCACCAGATCCTTCAGTTCAGAGCTGAAAGGAGGCAGCTACCACCAATGAATCTCTTTTATTATAGATGTATCTACTCCTTTAGAGGAGAAAACTGTCAGTTTGCATGCTCCTAGCTTGGCCCACTAGTGTATCACAGACCAACTTCTGTAGACAGATCAAGCTGACCTGGCTACGTGGATCCTATGACATTCTGACATACCAGCAAAACCATATTTTGCTGGAATAACCACAACTATGCAGGGTTATTTCAACCTGTTATGTTAATTAGGAACTATAAAAGGGTCTATATCCTATTCTCAGTTATCTGAAACAAATACCCCCTCTGCTACTCAAGCTGCTCTCTTTCTGTTAGGAATCTGCACAGCCCTGTTTCTTTTTCTGCCCACGGGCTGAACGGCCTCCTGGGTACCTTTTCTTCTGGAGCATGTTCTGTCCTTCTTCTTGGAGAACTTTTAGCAGCAGTCCTCTTAGGTTCCACGGCACGTAGGACTTGATTGTGAAGATGGTTTCTTCCAGCCTTAACTGGCAAGCTGTGATATAATCCAGGGCTGTCAAGTAATGGCTGCCACCAGAAATCCGGATAAGCCCACGCCCACATAAGGCTTTAATACAACTGTTAGGGTGTGGGGAATCGTGCTCGATCACCTTTTGAAAGTCCTGCAGGGCTTGCTGATGGTCATGAGCATGGAGGGAGCAGAATCCTCGCAATGCTAAGAGAGTACTGTAGTAAGTTTTCTGCTCTGCAGCCAAGAGGTGGTCACAGATATCCAGGGCAGTTCTGATGTGTCCATGCAGGAGATGGCAGTCTGCCAGCCGAACACTGAGCTCGCGTTTGGACCCTGGGGAGATCTGAAGGAGGAACTGGACTGTCTGGATGACAGAAGGGAGCAGTTCAGTACCATGATTGCCTCTGAGTTCAGTCCGAGTACGCACTGCCTCCCTGTATGCTGCAAACTTCACCTCCAGGACAGTTCTAGCCTGCTCTTCTATCCTCTCAGTATCACGCGGTGAGAAAAGCTCTTCAAAGTGTTTCATTGCCTGGGCAGGGGCTGCTGCAAAGGCTTCTGCTAAATCCTGCATCATTTCCTGCGTTCGTCCACCCAAGACGAAATATGAAGCAGCCCGTTCCAAGAGCAAACACGTTTTCTCACCTCCGAGGTTATCATCAGCTGAGAAGCCCTTGAGGGCCTTGCTACAAACCGCCACACACTCCTCAAATTTGTTTTTCTTAAAGAGGTACGCTGCCTGCACCCGGCAAGCCCAGACATCATTCGGTGCAAGCGCGGACAGGAAGTCATAGCAGTTGCCCAGCCATCGGTCCAAGGAACTGCAGTCTGGGCTTTCTTCCTGGTATGTTGACAGATAATTAGAGAAGGCCTGGATGATCCGTGGTATGTGTTCCTTTTGCCTTGTACACACATAGGCCACTGCCTCGGCCCGATGCAGAACAAAGGCTTGGATATAGTCTGCAACTCCCTTCTTAACTCCTGTCCCTGACAGCACCCATGCCAACGCCCGCAGCAGCAGCAGTTCCATTGAATACTCTGGGTTAGCCTTGAGCAGGGTGTTGCATTTGCGCACCACCTCCTCTGAGCATCCTCGCCTGAGCAGGGTCTCCAGTTTATATACTGAGGATACCACATTGTCGGGACTTAGGGTGGAGAGAAAGACTGCAGCTATTCCCACACTGAGGGAGACAACGGCCAAGTTCTTGCTCTGGATCTTGGGAATCTGATTGGTGCCTTTGCACCACATCTCCAGGGTGGCTATGACTTTCTCCCAGAGCCATTTGTCTAAGGAGTTCACTTTCTGCACTGCTGAGGGGGGACTGCAGCTGAAGGCAGCCGTGTAGAAAGCAGTGGCCATTGGTAACTGCTGCAGGGCAAGATAATGGTCCCCTTCTTCGCAGAGCAGTGCAGCAAGCTCCTGAGGCGACATTTTCTGCACCTGTATCTTCACCAAGCAGCATCACACACGTAACGTGGCTGTGCCTGTAAAACAGCAAAGCAGCGAGGTGAGGGGCTGTGGAGCATTTCTTTTTTCCTTGGGGCCAGCTTTCCAGCTGACAGACACGGGCAAGCCTAGGTCCTGTGAAAAGCCAGCATTTTGTCACTGACAGACTTCCCGGCGTGCAAAGCCATAACACTACCGAGGTTCTTAGTGCATGGAACGTGGGCCACAAAGCAGCCACACAACCCTGTCAGTGTCCCCTACCCCACTGACTGTCCAGGACGTGGGGCTGGGGCGCCTACCGGGCCTCGTCCTCCCCGACTGAGATGTCCTTTTGATAAATGTTTAATCATCAGATGGTCAGTGCTGGTGGTGGACACGGAGGAGCCAGAATAGCACCCCGATGCTTTGCCCACCACTCACCTTTCCTCCGTTGCCTTGGAGAGGCAGGAAAGGGAGAATAAAATTTGCGCCTTCTCCCACAGTGGGAAAACCGCGGTTTAGTGCAAGGACCTGAGCTCCAGGGCCCGTCCCTCGTTCCCACACACCTGGGGTCCATCCCTCCCGGCGAGGGGCCCTCCCGAGCGCTGCGGGCGCGGCCGCCGCGGGGCGGAGAGCACAAATACCTGCGCGCGGGCGTTCGCGGGAGCTGCTGGGCCTCGCCGGCCGGGCCTGGGGCCGCCGCGGCCTGCTCCCGCCGGGGACCCCTGCCGCCGGCGACCTCCGCGGGCGACGCGACGTGAGGCGAGCGGAGCTGAGGTGAGCGAGGCGGCTATGGACGGGATGAGGAGCAGGGCCGGGCAGCCAGGCGCCCCGTTGCCTGGAGACCGCAAACAGTGCCGGGGGCCGCCTGCCCTGCGGCTTGTGAGGGAGCCGGGCCTGCGGCCGCTCTGCCCCCTCGGGCCCGCACCCCGCCCCGCGGTGGCGGCTCCCGGTGCTGCCGAGGTCCCGGCCCCGCTGCGGCCCCTCCGGCCGGGCGGGCGGCGCGGCGCGGATGGGCGCGGGAAGGGTGGCCAGGGACAGCCACCCTGGGCTTAGGAAGAGTAGACCGGGTCCCTTAACCCTCGGTGGGACTAGGTAAAGGGAGTTAGTTACCAAAGCAGCAAACGCTGTCTGAGGTGCAGCCTGCGTTTTTAACTTCGTTTTTTAATAATAAAAGGATGTTTTTAGCAGTAAATCAATTATGATTTTAGGAGTGTTTAGACCGATGAAGTTCCTTTAAACCAGGGCCAATTCTGAAGTCTGGCTTTTTCCTTATCCATGTTCTTTGACATTCAAAAGAGAAAAAAACTCTCTATGATTAATAGAGATTTGTTGCCATTTTATTAAGAGTTTGCCCATTACTTTGATTTGATTACTTTCACTTTAATTACCCTAATTAGCCATCAAGATATAATTTAGCATTGCTGTCACATTAGGCCACAGGTGATATTGCCAAGAAAGACTTGAGGGCATAAAAAGAAAGAGTTCTGAAATAGAAATCACATTAAAAGGAGCTGGGTTGATCAAACGTGTGTGCCTCTTTGTCCCTCCGCTGGGGTTCAAGCACAGCTTGTGGGAATAAAAATGAGACCCATGCCTTCAATGGATTGTGGTCCAGGCCACAAAAATCATTACCCATAATTTGACTTTGCTGCATGACTGAGTGGTGTGGAAGTTGCTTCCAGCCACGTTTTGCTTTGTAGATACAAAGAACATGGAAGATGCCAGTATCCTCCATTCATCATTTCTAGCATAAAGTCCCCGTTAGGAATCCAGCGTGCTCCCTGCTATGCATGGATGGTTTAAGGGATGTCCTTACAACCTGCATGGTTGGCCAGAAAGGTAGCAGCAACATGAAGACATTGTTTTGTTGACTTAGGGTTATATAGCAGGTGGTATGAAAACAGTCAGTTTTAAGTTGTCCATCAAGCTTAAGCTGAGATTAATTTAGGTTCCTAACTTTGGTCCTTAAAGGAGTAAGAGGAGCAGAGCTAGAAGAACTCAGTGCTGATGGAAAAAGAGGGTATTTTTCTGGTGGAAAGGATGGTGGCGTGGTGTGATACCTGAGCTGTACAAATAGAGCCCAGAGTGAAAACCCGTTGTAACAAGTGGCGGAACCAGCAATGTAACTTAGAGGCCCTGGCTCCTGACGTCTTTCTCAAGCCACCAGACAATTTGCTGTTCATCCTGTGGGGTAGATAGGGAAAGCCCTGTTTCTGGGATCGTAAAAATGCAAGGGGGATGTGTGTGTAAAGCTTGGTGATGTTTATCTGAACGTTAAATATGCTACACAACCATTAAATATTAAGTGTCCTACAATAGCTCCTCATGATGTCTCTGATTACTGATGAATTTTTTAAAGGGAGGTGGGTGGGGAGGGAGTAAACCCAGGGCAACAACTGGAGGACTTTGCAAAGCAGGAGGTGTGCTAACACATGTCTGCAATAACCATTCTCAAAGAGATGTGGCTGAGAAATTGTGTGTTTATTTCTTTAAGGCTGTCAGTGCATGTAACAAGGCCCTCCCTTCAGGGCTTTTAAATGCTAGGTGTAGCTAGGACTGAGGGTGAGAAACCAGTAATAAATGCATTTGGAACAGGAGATTTGGCTTAAAAAAGAAGAGAATGAATTTTCTTTGAGGGAAAGGAGTGTAGTGGAGTAGGGCATTAGTAACTTAAAAAAAAATCTTTGATTTACTTGGCTAACATTCTTCACTCTGAGCTGTTCCTGGGTCAGAGAGCAGGCAATAAATTCTGCTCTCGTTGAAGTTGGTGTAAGTGTGCAGGCTAAGCAGCGAAGATGGCCTGTACTGTGTTATACACACCGCGTGACTGAATGCCCACAACTCTGGACTCGAGGAGCTCTGGTGATGCACTAAGCTGCTAAGCCACATGATGAAATTTCATCCTTAGGCATATTTAGTTCCACACCCGCAGCCTGCCAGGAGAGCTAGGCTGCTGGTAACTGTTGTCAAACCGAGTTAGGATATTCTTCTCTCGTGAAGGAAATCTGCAACCCTGGCACTGTATCCCCATGACCACAGCTGCTGTTCCTTTGGGTTAGAACAGCAGATATCAAATGGAGACCTCTGAGCTTTGTTACTGACAGTTCTACTTCCTAGCGTTGTCTGGTAGGAAAGCATACATTCAACATTTCTTTTTCAGGGTGTTCAAGTTCTCAGCGTTTTATATGCTATTCATCATACAACATGCTAGACTGCTCTTTGGTCGGACCTTTCTGCACCCCAGATAGTCACGGAAGTATAACGCATCCTAGGAAAACTGTAAGGTGATTAAATCGCTGCTTGCAAAGAGCCCTGAAATGTGCGGGTGAAAGGTGGCATAGGTCAGAGAAGAAATTTTAGACCTCTTGTTTTATAGTCAGACCACAGTTACTCTGGATCTGGTTGAATGGTACAGAATTTACCCCTTTCCTCAGGCTTCTCAGTAAGGCCTTGAGGGATGCCTGTCTTAACTTGTCATTTGGCTTTGCTGGGCTGAAATCTGAATGTGTCAGTACATTAAACATCCTGGTGCTCTCTGAGTCCATAAAGATAGACAGTCACAGAAAGCCAGCGTGATCTCTTTATGCTCTGGACTATTTTTGTGTTCCCCCCAGTGAGAATGATAATGCGAAGGATTGCAGGGCTCCTTGATGAAGAGTGGGATTAAGATGCACTTGAGCCAGATTACAAGAAAAAGGTTGTTGCTCCATTAGAGAAAGAAATAATCCCTTTGTTTATATTCTAGGGTTAAAGCAGTAACACACACTCACCACACACATGCTTTGCTCTCTGTTATTGTCTATGTTTTAATTGTGGGGCTCAGCAGTGCAGTGCAGTTGCATAATTTAATCAGTTCTGCTTGTGCTGGGAGTCCTAAGCAGCTCTCTATGAGGTAGTGAAGTGGATCTCCTTATTCTGGGGACAGGTAGGTGCTTCAGTTTGAACAAAAGGGCCATGAGGTGAATGCAGTGTTTCCAAGGAGTAATAGTAACTTGGAAGTAATGGCATTTCCTAGTTGCTGAAGCTGCATGTGGTTCTTGAATACCTGTGAGGGGTTCAGTCTTCTGCCAGGTTTGTTTTCCTTGTCTGTTTCCATGGGTATGATAAGTGTGACCCTCAGCAGTCAGTTACCTTTAAGCTTGTGTTCAATTGAAAAACAGTTGTCTTAACTGGAAAGGACAAGCCAAACATTGCATTGTCTGAGACCTGAGAAGGAAAAATTCCCTTAAAGCAGTTGGATCATGCCCAGTGGTCCGCTTCCAGAGTGTGCGTACCAAGTGCGTCTCTTAGTGAAGCATCATTTGTGTTCCTCTAACATTCACAAGTCAATACCTGTCTTCCCTCTGATACAAAACCTCAAGGGTAGAAATTTCTGTCTGAAATTTCCTGCTCTGACTTACTTCACCAGCATTTCCAGCCTAGCTTTGCAAGATTTTCTACGTGGACACTGCTGAAATCGATAGCAGTGGCACCCTGTATAATCGGGGAGCAAGGCTAGCCTCTGTATAGCAAAACATTTCAGCATACCAGACTTCACACCTCTTGTACTCTAATAGTTGGCCAGGCAGGCTGACTTTTTGGCTAGCTCAGCACCTTTGTGTCAACCTTTGGTTTTGTGACACGTTGTTTGCCCTGTTTGTTTAGGATATAAGCTTTTGACGCCAAGGATAGTGCCTGGTACGATGGGCTGAATCTCTGAAGGGATCTCCCAGCACTGCTGTACCATGAAGGATAACATCTCAGTAGATATGCTGTCAACTCAAATTAAGCAGCGTTAACCAGCCTGCTTTATTCCTCCTCTGTTAGTGTTAAAGCTTACTGCTCTCTCATCCTTCCCTAGTTTACAAACAAACTGGGATAAGAAAACATTGTTGAGGGGAAATTCATTTGGTTACACTAAGTTTCCAGCTCATATTGGTTTGAACTAGGTTTATCAACCAGCCATGGAAACATTAATCACCCAGAAAAATAGCGCACAGTGAAATGACTTTTCAAAATGTCGTTGGTATAATTATCATCTTGGCCATTACATTAAATGCCACCATTTATAACTGTTATGTTTAAGTATGCAAACAGTAATTAACTTGGTAATGAACTGAGGACCCCTGTGCCTCTCTTCCCTCGGCTAATTTGCATGTTAATTATCATTAGCAACCAGGGAAACAAGTTATAAACAGCTTAATTAGCAGCTTAATCATTTTTACAAGAAAACGTGCTGCACTTTGATACATGAGCAGGAGTTAGATTAATGAAGTCAGATGGGCATGTGTTTCTCAGTGCTATTCCCTGCTGCAGCACTGTGCTCGTACTCGGGCAATGCGGGTAACACATGTGCACACGTGTGTGCACACTCGGGCTGTTGGCGTTCCGAGGGGAACTGCCCTTCTCTTCTGTGTCTGGTAGCAAACAGCTCTCTTAAATAGACACTAGGAAAGCCGAAATTCCAGCACGATCAACTGAAACGCCATGAGGCTAGTTTTGTGGCAATCCCCACTTAATCCTCTCGTTCCTAGGTCCTCTTGGCTGTGATTTGATTTGATTCCCCTTGCAGTCCCTGCAGCATCAGTGGGTCCCTGTTTCGAGCAGTCCTCCGTTGGCACCAGTTCGAACCCCAGTGATGGATTGCTGTTTCCAGTGCCCCTCTAGCCACGGCTAGCCTAGACCCGGTGGCTACCACCGCTCTGGGCTCAGTGGATGTGCTGCTTCAGCCTCGCTGAGGGTGCTGTTACTCCAGGTAAGGCTCTTGCATTTTAGGCTGGGCTCACAGCAGTTTTGAAAATTATTTTTTTTACGTTCAGAAGTTAAACAGAGACCTGGAATCAGGTGTTATTACTACAAAGGACATAATGATTAAAAGAAGGCAAACCTTAACAGGCAGGAGAACTGCAAACTGGTTTATAGCTGGTGTTGCCCAGTATGCCTGATGGCAGGCACGCAGTGTAAGCAGGCATGGATCTGTGCGGAGTTTGGATTTGTGTGCGTGTACCGAGACCCTTGATAGGTAAACCTTCCAGATGAGGCTCCCCCCGATGCTTATACAATTGATACAGTGTCAGTCTGGGAATTATTCCACATTAGTTTGCCAAGAGCGCTTCTCGTTTGATCAAGAACCAATCATTTGATGAAAGGCAGTAGGAATTTTGTCATAATATGAGAACACATTGTCCAAGGAGGTTGTGGAATGTCTGTCACCAGAGATTTTTAGGAATGGCTTAGATGAACATCTGTAAGGGATGGTTTGGGTACTCTTGATCCTGCTCCAGGATTTCAGGATAGACCTAAGGTCTGAAACCAGACAGTTTTCTGTGATGTGGCTGCAGAACATCCGTGATGCTTGATTGGGAGATTTGGAATCTGACAAAACTCATTTCACTGCAGGTTTGATCCAAAATCAGGCTGGCTTCCTTATTCCACAGGAATCTAGGGATTCTCTCCATCGTGATACTCATTGTTATGATGTGTAAAGAAACAGATGCATGCACAAAATTAAACTTAGAAGGTGTTACAACCTTGATGCTACTCTGATTATTGGTAATACAGGGCCCATCCTTCTGCCATGACAAGCCATGACCAGTAGAGGGGACCAGTGTACTGTTTGTAAGGACAGAAATGGTCATCTTGAGAAATACTTTCCTAAATTATGTTTTATTTTTGTGTGACTAACTGGAGCTAACACAAAAGCAGGAACCTGCTATCTTTTGAGTTGGGCACACAGAATGTTCCCCAAGTGACTGCTTGCAAAATCCTGACTCTTACAGACAGAATGAAGGAGTTAATGGTGGGAGGCTCAAACACCTCTTCCTCCCCACTAGACATTAAGATTTTGATTTTGGGCTTTTGAATTTATCTGCTGGCACATCACTGGCCCTTATTAATGCAAGATAGCCTGTAAGGATAGGTGAAAATCTGAAAGGTTCCAGCTCAGGCAGGCTTTGAGCTCCTACAGTGGAGAGTGAAGTTCAGTGAACTCTGTGGAGCTAAGAAGTTGTGGTTCTGGCTCTGGGTGGTAGTTGAATGAGATCTTACACTGCAGGAGCAGCTTCTTTTCAAGCTAGGACTAGGAACTTAGCCAAATGTTTTTCTTCTTAGAGCCTGTGTAGTTTAAATAATGCAGAGCATCTCCGAGGAATGCATTCCAGAATGCTTTGGGTTTTGTGTTTGCAACTGTCCTACCTCCCAAAAATGAATCCCTATCTGTGCTGAATGCTGTATTCCAACCCTGTTCAAGTCAGTTTGGACACTCACTACAGTATAACCATCTTTTTGGTTCTGAAAGTTTGTTTGAGTAGCTTTGAACCCAGCCAAAGTGAGCTGTCATAGTCGCCAACTCCAGTCAACTGTGGCCATGCCCTAGCGAGCCAGGGTGCTCAGTTCCCAAATGAGTGACAGCCCAAGAACACTGTATGCCTTGTGAAGTAGTTATCTGTTGAACTGAGAAGATAATCCAGGTGTCACTGCGACAGTCCTGTTGTGCCTTTCAGTCTGCAAAAGTCCTGAGGTGGTACGTTTAGAGACACCACTAGCTGCTGACCACTAGAAGTAGTCTGTGTAGCTCAGGGCTCACCTGCAAAGGGAAGAACCTTGCCGAAAGTATTTGTTGATTTACCTGATCTCTTAACAGACAGGTGAGATCAGATGCTGGCAATTCATCCCTTTTCCTCAGACACCGTGAGAAGAACTGTCGCATACTTGACCAATGCACGCACAGATCTCTGTTCAGGTAGCTCACCAACGGAGGCGGTGATGGCAGAAGGGTACAGCTGAGAAACTGTAGTACTAGTGTGTAAATTTACCAAAGAATGTACAATAAATGCTGAAAGGGGAATGAATTGTTGTGTGAGCCACGAGTGACAAGCAAGTGTAGAGCGCTCCAGCCAGCTCCACGGCCCAGCATGGCTCAGGCAGGGGCCCAGGAGGTGAAGCGTGGCTGATTTAGGCCAGCTGAGGATCCAGCCTTGTGCGTTTTATCTCCTCTGCCACTCGCCCCCATCATTTCCTCGCGAGGGGCACTGCCCTGCAGAATGGCAGCCAGTAAAGGGAGAGCTTCCTGTGCTATGTTCCATAAATTCTTTATCAGCTCATGTAATCAGATAGCATGCCTGGATGTTGATTTTGTTACGGTACCTGGAGCGAATCTCTATATGTTAATTTAAAGCCATAAAACTACAGCTTAGGGTTTTGGCATCCTAATTGAAACTTCCTCTTCTTGGAGGCATTCCGTGCTACAGCAGAATAATAATCATCATAAAAAAGCAAGATGCAGATAAAATGAGAGCGTGTTGTTTCACGTAACCCATGAAGGCCAGGAAAGCCCTGACCCCTAGTGCCAAGCATGCGGTCCTGCTGAAGGATCTCCGCAGGGCTTTCTCCTTGCTTTTGCCAGCAGCCCAGTAGAAGCTCCATAAGATCTGCCCTTGTCAGAAGTGTGGTGTTTAGCCTTCCTTGCCAGAGAGTGTCCTGTTCGAACTGTCACTGCATGACGCGTGCACAGGCTTGGCACAATGGGGCTATCGTTTCTGGTCAGTGCTGTTTCATTGCCCCTTTGTCATTCTGCTTTTCTGCTGTGGAGATGCTGCTGAGGTCAACCAAAGACCTGAAGAGCAGGATGTTTGTTCTCAAACTGTCAAATCTGGATCCTGAAAGCGCTTCTTGTCAAGGCAGTCACTTACAGCGGTAGATCATGGCCTTAGTCTCCTGTCCGTTAGCCAAGAGCGGGTGAGAGGAATATCAGCTAAAGGGAGGAGACAGATGGTGGGATACTTGGGGCCAGAGGTAAAATGGATAGGAATTGGCAGAAGAGTCTCACTGATTTCCCAGAGGTGAGCTGGCCCTTCGGTGGGCACTGTCTGAACACGGGTTCTAACCTGCTTGCACTGGCAGGGGTGTCCGAAACAAGCGGCTCGGGCCACGTGCACTGAACCGCCTTTGCTCCTGCAGGCGGGCCAGGCCCCAAATCCAACACCCGCAGGCTTGAGCTGGGATCCAGGTTAGGCAGTTGGCTCTCTCCTGTTCGTCTCTTGTTTCCTCTAACTCCAGGCGTGAGCTCTGCTCTTCTGCAGGCACCAACCTCAGGGTCTTGTCTCCAAAAAGGCCATTAAAGCTTAGGCAGGGGTACAGGACCTTGTGTGTAGGAGCGGAGCAGAAAGGGAAAGAAAGCACCAGCCTGATGACTAGACTGTGAACCAAATGCTAGAACAGATCAAAGGGAAAACTAAATTATAGATTGATAGATGCCTTTAGTTTATAAGTTATTAACCACCAGGTAACAGGTTAGATTAATATTGTGCCTGGAGGTTTCTTTTTGCTCTTTTTTTCTACTCTCTCTCCTTTTTTAAGAATTGGAGAAAACAAAATATTTTTCTAATTAAGTAAATCTACAGTGCTTGCTAATGGGGCCCGTCTGTGTGCTTGTCACAGGGCACAGAGAGAACTGGAATAATGATTTTATTTTTTCATTAAATAGAATTATAGGCAGTTACTCAAAGCAACTGTGAGTCTAATTGAAAGAAAACCATTTCTTCTTAATTTACTTTCACGGTTCTGGATGATAAAAGAGTGTGTTCGCTGGAAAATTAAATAAAAAACACAACATGAGGAAGCTTGAAATAATGTTGCTCAGGCACAGGTGGGCAGAGAGAGCATGGTAGTTTTCCTGCTAGTTACTAGTGAGTTCAGATACTAGTACTACCTCTTACTCCCCAAAAGGTGCATTTCTTCTCTCTCTTCTCAAGCTTTCACTTCAGCTTCCCCCCCTTTCACTTCAAGGGCATCTCTGTTTCCCAGTTTAGTCACCTACCACCATGTAAGCTTGACTCTTCCTGCAGGGTTAGGCTACTACTTCCCTTCTCCCTCTGTGGATGACAGACATCAGATATCAGTGCTCTTCTGTATCCCAAATGATTCCTGACTAGTTCCAGCACTGGGATTACCAGGATCACCAGGAATGGGTGGGAAGTGACCAGGCTGCCTGGAGAACTGATTGGAGCACTAACCCTGCTGAGGACAGTGCTAGACTATGTTGGCGAAGTCCAGAAATCACTCTCCGTGAGTTTGAGAGAAGCCAGATACAAAATTCAACTTGGAGGGGTGCATGTAGAGCTACTCCAGGAGTTATTCTTGATGTAGTATGGGAGATAAAGTATCTCTAAGGACATGTACCCAGAGGGAGGGTGTGAAGTTGCAGTCAAAGCAGAGACCTGGGGCTCTGAACTCCGCTCGGTGCTTTGTGAATATGTTACTCCGAAAAGCGCAGGCCAGGGCAGTAGGCTTTCCTTTCGCTGGCCTTACGAAGCCCTTTGGTTCCGAGCGCTGGCCTTTGGGTCATGGGTGCACCCATTGGGCCCAGGTTCCCAGGGCCAACCTCTGGTGGGTTGGTTGGATTTCCGTTCCCCTGCTAGGGCAGCAGTGAGCAAGTCAGGTTTGACTGCATCTTTCTGAGCCCTGAACAGCCCCAGAAATCTTCAGGCACCACACAGTGCCCCCACCACAGGCACAGGAGGGGTTAAGAAAATGGGAACTGATTAATTCCGTGGTGAGGGTCCTTATCTGGCCCTGAAATGGACACATCTGGTAGGGTCACAGCAGCAAGGAATGGCTGCAGCGCCGAGGCGAGGGTCTGTTTCCACTAACCATTTCTGCTACTTCTTACACTAAGTACTTCCTAGAAAAGGCATGGGATAATGTTTCACTGTGGCTGCTGTTAGATTTACGGGGATACCATTTGCTCCAACTCTTGGATTCACTCAGTCTGGGACAGGATTAAAACCAACCCTTCAATTTCCTTTTTTCTTTAGGAAATTAACTGTGGCTTTTCTGCTAATGAAAGTCCAGGGACACTAGCTTATTCAGGCTCTCTGCTGGGTCCGTGTTTGTTTGATATGTCTTCAAGGTGCACCTGAAGGAAACAAGAAGTTACGGCAGCAAGGCAGCTATTGGCAATTAACACTAAACATTGTTTTCTGCCTTTTTATAAAGGCCTGTGTATATAAGGAAGCCAGAGCAGGGCTTGGACTTGTCACTTCAGGAAATGCTCAGCCTTTTCCGTTTGAAAATAAGGTAAAGAAAAAGGCAGTGAAAACTTTCCATGGAACAAAACCTATTTTGACTCCATCTAGAGATGCCTGTGCTCCTGCTATCCTGTTACAGTAAAAATCGGCTTCATTCCAGTTTCATCTGTATTTCTTCATGTTGTGTAATACAAAACTAAAGAAGCAATTTCAAAAGAAAATTGGAATCTTCTCTTCTGCTTCTACTGAAATATTTCTGAGAAATGGTTCTGTAACTAGCTTTATTTGCAAGGAGCTGCTGCTGACAAACTGTTTTGCTGCTGATGCCACCAGGCATTTGAGGGGAAGAACTCCCCTGCAGCGCTCCTTGAGCAGCTGTATCTTGGGTCAGGACGATCCAGAGCAGTGGGACAAGATATTTTTATTTTTCCCATCAGTAGACATAGTTGGGAATTTTCTGACAAAAGGGGTTTTCACTGGAAAGTGCCAGTTCAGCCAAAATTATTTTTCTTCCATCTCATTCCCAGAAAACACTAGCTCCTTTGTTTCCTTCTGCTGCTGGAGAATCTGGACCTCTGGGATCAATGGTTCCAGTGCTGTCCCAGCACAACCGTATCAACTCCTCCCTTTGGAAGATGTGAAGCCTTCCAGGTAGTCTGGAGGAGAACTGGACACCATAAAACTCCCCGTGGAAACAAGCGTGGTGGGGCTCTGCGATCCAGCTGAACCCTGCCTTGTGTTGTGTTTGCAAAGGGTTTGCCGGAAGAAGCTTGTTTGGATTTTGTTTGTTTGTTTATTTTTCATCATTATCTGAATGGATGGGTGTAGTGAAAGAGAATCCCTTGTCAGTAGACTTGCTGGTTTTTACTGGCAGGTGTTACACTGGGAGGAATGGATGACTGAGACCTTTAGGTGCCGTTTAGGTTTGGAAACATACTTCCACTCCAGTTTGTTTAGATGAACAGAAGTGAAGATGTTGCTGAATCTCCTACTCTTATTTATGGGGAGGCTTCCCCCACTGTGAACACCCTGCCTAAGTGCTGTGGAGGATAAACAATGTCCTACGAACTACATGATAAATGCTGCTTTCAAAGTAAAGATTTCTTTTTTTTCCCCAAACTCTTTAATACCTTCCTTAACTGAAGTACAATTTTTCTCCACTGTAATCACTATATTAAAATTTAATATCAAGTATTAATATAACATATTTAATGGCAACCTGCGTATTATTCTGAGCATAGCTGCCCTGCGAAAGAGCTCTGTGAGCTTGAACAGGTGAGCATTTAACTCTTCCCAGGCACTCGGTGGGTAGCAAAGGCACCTGGTGTTAGTTGCTACCGCACGGAGCAAACTTCAGCCCTGGGAATTGTGTTGCAGGTTGCAAACAAGGAACATATCCTCTTCATCTGTCTGCTGGGATCACTTCTGTTCATAAACTGTTTCTTCTGAGCCCGTTCTAGTAGGGAAATTTAGACCGGCAAGATGAAAGAGAGGGTGAAACCGTTAGGAAGGGAAAGCTGTTAGTGAGGTGTACGCATTTGAATCATGGCAGGGTGAAGGATGAACAAAAGAAGAGGGTTAGACCGTTAAAAAAAAAAAGAGAGAAATGGGAAAGGAAACTTCTTGGTGCACACAGCAGCATGGTTGTTAACTGTCTTTTTAGCCTGCCTCCTGGCTTGTGTCTCCATGTACGTGTGCGTGTGGATGCTGCGTGCAGGAATGAAGTAGGGAAAAGCACTTTCCCTACTCTCTCATGTGCTGCATCTCCCTGTACTTCTCTGGAGAGATAGTCAACACCTTGGAGCTCTGCCCTTCCTCTGCATCCCGTAGCGCAGAGCTCCTCTGCCCTCGGCTGTGTTCAGCACAAGCACCACAGTGCTTCCTTCGCCTGGCTGTTTGCTGACTGACTTCTCCCCTTTCTGTCCTAAGCCTTGAAGGCAGGAACTGACCTGAGGAACCAAGAACCTGAGTTTCACATGCTGTATCTAGGAAACGTGGGTATCTGGCCTTTAGAGTTTGGTATTCTCTAGTACTGGAGTGTCAGACATTAAGTGTAATTACCTGCCAAGGAGCCTTTAAAAATGGACTTAGCCCTGAAATTATGAGGTTGGCTTAAAAACACAAGATTATTGAAAGTTATTGTTTTAAATTTTAGGTTTTGAAGCTTTGTGTTTCTAGTGTTCCAGCTGTGGTCTACAACGTGAGAGGTAGGAACTTATTATAAAGGAAAACTCAATTAGTGTGTAAACACAGACATGCAAAAGCTACAGCTTAGTGCAAAAATGCTGAAACTGATGACAGAAATCTGTGTGGCTGACAAAGCCATAAAACCTTAGACCCACTTAGAGGGAAGAACAGAGGAAACAAATATTTCCGTGCAGGTTTGATTCTGCTGGTGCCCCAGCCCTTTTGCTTGACTGGTTTATGTGAGTGTTCTGAGGAGCTCCAAGCAGCAAGAGTGAGTCCTTTTACAGTGTTGGGGTTTTTTATAGAATCACTGAGTAAAATATTCTCACCTGGAAAGAAGTCTGTGCTGGGATGGAGGGAGGGGAAAGAAATTGGAAAAAGAAAATAAAGAAGCAGGCAGTGGGTGGCAAGAGGGAGAGAGGTACACAGTGGTGAGTGTGAAGGATGACTTGGAAAGTAGAGGGATGCTATTGAGGAACAGCAGTAGGAAGGAAAAGGGGGGCTGAGGGGAAAAGCAGGAGACATGGTAAGTTAAGTAAATTCACATTTATTTCTGCAAGAATTTGCTTCAAACGCTCTTCCTGCCCTCGCTGAACATTTGCTGTTTGGACGCCCTCCACTACAGGGAGGAACAAAACCGCTCTGTTACAGCACCAGTGGTGGAGGTGAACAGCAGGTCACTGGCAGCGGCTGTGCTCGGTGTCTGTGTGCCGCACCTGAGGCACGCTCTGCCTGCCGAGGGGTGAGCCAGCAGCCTCCGACGCTCTTGCTCAGGCCCCCCTGGGTCCTGCCTGTGCCCGTGGTCTGCTGCAGGAAACCAAACTCCACTGCTAATTACTGGGCATCTCCAAAAACCCCCGTGGCTTTCAGAGAAGCTAGCTCGGATCCCTGGGGAGCAGTGGTCATGGCAAGGTTTGTAAGCGTCGTCTTGACAGTGTTTAAATGCATAATGGACAAGCTAGACCATACGGCTGAAATTCTATCCTGCGCTGCCAGTCAGATGTGTTCAGAAAGAGATGGTCCCTGTTTAAATTAGGGCCTTGAATATCAGTACAAATGAAAGGGTTTTCAGCACCAAGGAGGACAGAATTATTTTTACCCTTAGCTAACCTCCCTGTTGCCCGCACACCAGATAGCAGATATGTTCCAGCTTATTGGGACTACAACCAACCTATTGTTTTGGTCCGGCGTGAGTTAAAGTGAACAATGGGAGACATTGTGGGGGATCTGTTGCTGAAGGTTTTTTTAATGCATGTTGTGCTGTGAAGGCACAGGGCATCTGCAGTGTAACTGTCTGGAGATGTTACTGTACAGTCTCGAGGAGTCTCCTTTACACACCAACTGCTCCGTTTTAGCGAGGACTTCCCGTTTCCTATGGAGTCTTACATGTTTTCAGGTTTCGTTGCTGAGAGTTTAGGGGCTTCTCTAGACAAAAGCTGTAACACGTGGATGATCGTTTTATCTGTTACGCTTTGCCTGCTGCGTACTCCAGTCGTGGATGGCAATTGCTGTTCACGTATCCCATAGACCAGGGATATTAGCGCAGTAGGACAGCTCTGCTTTAATAAAGCATGCCTCTTATTAAAACTGGCATAGCTGTTCTGGGCCAGTCTAGTTAATGTCTTATGTGTAAGGGTAAGATCTTCTTTGCTTCCCAAGTATGTAAGTAATGGTGTTAAAGAAAAGAGCTGGTCCGTTTTCGATGTCCGTTAAAAGGTACCACTTCACTGCTATATGCTGTTTAGTTCCTTATGCATGCAATCTCTAAAGAAGTTTGAGATTCAATTAGAAATCCTCAGCAAAATTTATTTGGCTTTATCTCCTGCAGAGAAAGGCTCTTGCAGGTAAATACTGTATTGCTTTCTGAGATGGGGAATACCGTCCCCGCCACATGAGCTGGAAGAGGATGTTCTGCGTAGACCAGCGTGACTGGCTGATGATCTGATGATGGAGCAAACCTAATATTACACCCAGAGCAAGTCTTGGTTCCTGTAATAGGCAGCTAACCTGCTCCTTCTGATAGGCAACCTGTCTCTTGAATGTAGGCTCTGTTGGCTTCTTGAACTGGATGCTATCACCCTGTATCTCTGGGATTTGCAGTATTGCCAATGCTGGGAGTGTGACAGTTGGCTAACAGAGCCCCCTCCTGCTGTGAGAGCCCTAGAAACAGGGACAGGATTTTAGAATATGATGGGGTGGTTAGATTTGTTTGGGGTTTTTCTGTTTTGAGGTGGTGGGGAGGGGTTTGGTTTGTGGGGGTTATTTGTGTGTGGTTTTTGGTTTGGTTTTTTGAATGGGTGGCTGATGTATCCTGTTTCTCCACTAACAAGCAGGCTGCTCTAGCCAGGGTGCTGTACGTGGCTACTAGGAAACCAGAACTTCATACCTCAATTTCATTGCTCGATTATGAGTTACCAAAGGTGGAGAAGGTTGAAACAAGGGATATTTCTTATGCCATTCATCTGTAAGGTTGCTGGTGAGCCCTGATAAGGAATACAGAGCCGATGGGACAGCATGCAGCTTACAGCTGGATGACATTTTACACACGTTCAGAGTGTCTCGCAAGATGTTCTCCAATTAGTCATCATCACTCACAATATGTTTTACATATTACCACACAGTTTACAGTCAGGCAGACTAATACAATTGCAGTGCAGCTGCTCACAGCAAGACACAAAGGTTATGGCACTGTGTACATAAGCAAGCTGTGAAAGTTACAGCCATCCAGCTCCTTTACCCTCTTGTGCTTTTAAAAGCCAACAGAAGCAGAAACAAATAGTGAGCGCGCCGCTCAGTTCAGCCCTGGAAAAACATTTGAGAGCATGGAGTGAAAGGAGGGATTTTGTTTTTATAATTTGATTCCCATTGCTGCAGCTGCAGCCAAAACCTTTGGATTCTGGAAAAAGTTCAGAAAGTGCTGCTTTTTGGAAGAGGTCGTGTTTATTGGAAAATTACATCTTGCCCAGTAAAAGCTGACAGTATAAGTACTCTAGTCTATTAAAAGCTACAGAAGACACCGTTAAGAGTTTATTTAATGATTGCTGCAGATGGGTTTTGGGAACTTGGAGCCTGGCATGGGTATGTTGGGTTTGAGATTCTGTTCTGGGAACACAGAAACAAACGTTGTTTTGGTAGTGACCCCCCTCATCCATCTACATGGTTAAACTAGAACTAGCTGCCACAGCTAGGCTCTGCCTAGTAGCTAGGCCTAATTTCCTGAAGGAAAAAGTATCAGAGGTCAACACAGCAGCTTAGTGAGAACAGCTGAGCCACTGTGACCAAGGCAGCCCAAAGCTGGCAGACCTGGGATCCTAGCTTGAAAGTAGACTCTGGCTCAGCCCTGGGCTTGACCCTGTGAATTTTCCTGGAACTCTTTGGATTATGGAACAAAAATACATTGTGGAAAAAGAGGAACCACTGCCTCGGATGTTAGAGGTGATCTGAACTCCATCAGAACGTAATGAGCTATCAACAGTTTGAACTGAGCCCTTAAAGCATAAACCATCCTTGCCTCCATGACAGAGCTCTCTGTGGAGAGCGGAAGCAAACATCATCACCCGGAATACTAGGAACATCAAGGGTCTGTTTCTCATAGCTGTTCTGCCAGCGAGGAAGGGAACAGCCTTTCCCTTTGCTTGAGGACGCCTCCCATTCCTTTTTTGGCCACTTGTCCACTCTGCAGATCATTAGAAAACCCAGGTACAGCAGAACAGGTGGTTTCTGTCACAGTACGGCAATCTCTGACGTCTGTTGGTAGAATCAGGAGCGGGTAGGGCACTGCTCTGCTCTGTGGGTTTCTCTGCTCCTCTCCCTGGAATTTGGGGGCTTTCATGTAAACTGCTTATGGAGCAGCAAATTACACCTTTCAGGTGTTTGTAATTATTTTCGTTTCCTAGAAAAGAAAATGTATGAAATAGTGTTACAAGTTTGGAACAATTTTGATAGGTTAACACACATTGTCCTGTATTTTCATTGAAGAGGATAAAGCACTGACGTTGATATTTATAGCAGAAAGTGACGAGAACCGTGAGTCTTTACTTTCTGGAGGACAGGCATAGCCATGCACGTGTCTTTTCCTCTTCTGTGGCTGTGTATCTTGTTAGTCCTTCATTGTAGTCAAGGTCTTTAGTGTTGTCAGAAACTCACAAACATCCACACAAGAGATGGGTCAGGAAGAAGTTCCGTACGGGGAAGTAGATCCCGAATTGTCCCTGGTGCACTGTGACAGCAGTGCGGAGGGCTGTGGCGCAAACACCTTCGCTTTCTCTTGCAGCTTGCAAACACCTTGCATCCAGCTCTTGCGATTCTGCTGTGTCACACTCCATCAGAGAAATGTCTAAGCCTTCAGCAAGTGGATGCCTCTCTGGCGGTATCAGATGTTTCATTCCAGTCCAACCCGGCTGATTTCCTCCTTAAATTCCAACTACTGTATTTGCTCCAGTGGCGCCCGCTGTCTTTGGGCTTTGCACCCTCAGGCAGGCTTATTTCCCAGAGTTTGTGTGCCGCTCTAAGCATCTGGGTCGTTAGTACTAAGTCCTTGCGTCAGGGGAACAGAAGCGTTATGAAACTCAATATTATGTTTTGCTTCTGGGGTCCATTGGCTGGAGACTGAATGAGATTCCAGGGACCCATGTAGGTTCTGCTCCCTGTCTCTGTGATTGACCTGGTGTTGGATCATCTGTGGCTACCTAGAAGCCAGACTCTCCTATAAATTCTCTATTATCACTTACTTCACTGGATGCTGCAGCGTGGATAGAGACAACTTCTGCTTTTGAGAGAAGCCACCTTTCCCCTGAGCATCAATTGCAGTTTTACTATAGCCAGCACAGTGTGTGTGTAAAGATCCTAATGTCACAGCTGCTTAGAACAAATTCACTGTAATTCAGTTTTACAAGCAGCGTTAGGCTAAATCCAAATCAACATTGCTTTCAGCAAAATACAGTTATAATTCTTTTGGCCTGCTAACAAAGTGTGTGTTGCCATATTTGTCTTTCGGAAGCAAAATAAAATATGACATTTACTGACAGCCTGCTTCAAAAGTGGAACGGCCTGATCTCGCTTACATGCTGAGGCTCTGGAGGCAATCCATTATTGCTCCCGATTCCATGGCTGGAGCTGCTATCAGCATGTAACCCACTGCAAGGGGAAAACTCTTCTAGCCAGGGGGGCTGTAGTCTCTCCTCAGTAGACGACTTACTCTGCTAGGCTGTGCTTCTTTCACGAGGGATGCTTTCAGCAGTTAGCTCGTATGATGGGGTGAATTTTGAAACTCCTTTCTACGATACTGTCTGGTAGCTGGCACTGAGGTCAGGTAGGGTGTTAGCGCTCAGTTCAGAGCTAGCAAAGGGCAGAAATGCTGTGCGTTTGGCTGGAACTAGATGATCTTTAAGGTCCCTTCCAATCTAAAGGGACCGTTCTATGAGCCGAGAGCTGGAGAATTCAAAGTTCGTGCTATGAAGAATGTTGTGTGGCTCTTGGGACATCCTTAGAGATCCAGAGTACTCGGCATCACTGTTTCTGTTTCGTAAAGCTTCTTTCTGCTCTGGTAACATCTCTGGGGCCTCATTTACTCAGGTTTTACAGGGGTTCATTCTCTGTTGGAAATAACCTCATTAGTCTACGTACTTAGATATTGCCTTGTAGATCTATTTCCCTCCCCATCAGTAAGCATGGCAAAGAGAGGGAAACACAGATGTGTATGTGCACACAATTATATTCTCTGTCCCTCTTTCCCTTGGAGATATTCCCCTTGTATGCATACCACATTGGGCTCTGGACATTCTCCTACCTGCTGCATGCTCTCCCATACTCCTTTCCCCTCTGAACACATGCTCACGAGCAGACATCCTCCTTTGCTAGCCCCACTTCAGCTATACAGTGTTTGGGCAAGTTAAGAGCTAAGACAATGTTGGCTGCTCTCCTAGGATTATTCTGTACCTCTTCAAATCTCGTTAGGTTACTTTGGTGATAAATAGTCATAATAAATTCTTTAATAGTGTGAAGATAGGTCATTACTCATCACAGTCAGGCTGTGAGAAGATCATAAATCTGGAACAAAAGCCATTCTTTTGGTTGGAGAATCCAAAGCTTCACTGTTTAGAAGGATTCATTTCTACCATCCCCCTCAGTTAATCATTCTCTAAGTCCTCATAAATATCACAGGCAAAGGAAAAGAATGACCTATTCTTGCTGTGCCATAAAATGTGTGATGTTGTGCCGTGAGATTTTACTTCTCAGCTTGCACGTGAAAAATACAGCAGCAAACCAGAGGTTGCAATGTGGAGTTTCTCACTGACTATGCTTTCTAGGCCCAAAAGGAGGTGGGTGTAAATGTACTAAAACCCAATATAATCTCCCACAAGAAAGAAAAGAGACAGCACGGATCACACGCATGTGTACGTTTGTAGGTGTGTATTGATCTATTTTCTTTATAAAAATCTGCTTTAGTAGTACAAACTTTAAAAATACTGCACCATGCTACTCTACTCCAGCACCTCTAGCAGCTAGACTTAAAACAAGCTCTGTAATTTCATTATTCTACCAATTTATCACTCTAAACTTGGAGAGGGAGGGATCCTCAAGCCTGACTCTCGACTGTAGAAGGCAGAAACATTTTTGTTAATGAAGGGTGAGATTTTCAGGCATATATAAAAGGTATCTTATGAAAGACACTGAAATAATGACAAATGAGTCATGAAGATTTCCATACTGAAAAAGCCACTGGAGAAAAGCACATATTGTATTTCCATTATAAAGAAAGATTAGGAGCACTTAAAGCCAGAGTGTGAGTGGGCTTCACGCAAGAGTAACTGAAATAGCTGTAGTGTCTACTCTGTGGCTGATTCCTTGAGGATCTAACTCTGAGCCGGCTACAGTTCTACAGGTGGAACTGCTGCTAACTAGACCACAGTTCATGAGTTAGCATTGGCCAAGAATTCATTATCCAGATGTGTAAGTTATTATTTCTTCCTAAAAATGCCAGTTTTCCTAGTGGGAAAGGTTTCTGACAAATTCTTGACTTGGATTGTGTTTTGGAAAAATGCTTTGAGTTTGTCAAAATATGTTATTTTGACATTTTTAAAAATGAAATTGTCATCTTTCTGGTTTAAATGACTTTTTTGCTTTCAAACTTGAGTGAACTGAAGTAAAGATCATTTTAAAATGTTCAAAAATGAAATGCTTTGACATACAGAAAAGACATGTTGGTTGACAGAAGTGATAAGGTTTTTTCCAAGTGTTCACTTAAGGAGTTTCTAGATTTCTAGTTTTTTAGCACATTTAGTGGGATTAGTGTTTTCCATACTTTGATATGTTTGTGGGGAAAAAAAAAAAAATCTCATCTGTGGAGCTAAAATCTGTAACTTGCAGCATTCACCCTTTCTGGGACCATATGAAGCGCCTTATAATTCAGATACCCTAAGTCGGATGGCTGAGGGCAAGGAAAAGGAGACTCTTCTATAGCTCTAGATGAATCCCAGGGTGATGTATGGGCTAAAATCACTGAGCTGTGTACCTAAAGCTGTGATATAACCTCCCTTTGACGAGGTGTTGTTTGCATCTGCCATGTGTGATTCTTCCCCTTGCTTCCCTTCTTCTCCAAAGGGAAGGGAAACAGTATGAGTAAATGCTGCTTTATTTAGGTGACTGAACGCCCAGGATGGTTGTGGTGCTGCATTCTTCCACTGCTGAAAGGGGAGACATCAGCTGCCACCCACCCTGACTGAGAAACGGGCAGGTTTTGGGTTCCAGAGTTGAACTGTGTTTTGGTGACGCGACTCTGTGCTCCAGGTTCTGGTTACTGGCAGCGGTTGGTGGGTTTGGTTGCTGATAGCCTAGATTGTAAAATCACTGGTGATTAAAAGTGTATCTGCTGTTCAGTGTGATCGTACCCATCTTCCCTTCGATTGCCTGTCATCAGCCAGCCCGGTGCTGATGCCATCTGTTCTGCCAGCGCGGTGGAGGAAGACTCTCCTCTCTTGTACCTCTGCTGGGCTGCTTAAGGAAGATGAGGTTGGGAGGGGCGTTCTGGGATGCGTGTGCTGGTGCGCAAAGCAGTCCAGAGCGAACTTTGGGGATGGAAAGGAGGGAGGTCGCTGTGGTGATGCTGAGCAGCCTTTCTGAGGGCTACAACAGAGAAGTTCAAATGAATGTTTTCAGGGGAGCAACCACCGTGATTGATTTATGCACCTAGCTTTGAACCAGAAACTGTATAAGCAAGCAATAAATCATGGTGCTGGAGGAACACAGAAGCTATTGCCTGGGACTCGGCAAGTTATGAGAAGGAACTGTTGGAGGGGGGGGGGAAAGGAGAGAATAAAATTGTCTATTTTTAATAAATTGTTTGAGCTTCAGCATTAGCGGGTGAGGATTTGAGTTGGGATTAGGAGCCAGCTTGGGAACCAGCGAGTGCTATCTTTGCCTTCATATAACCTCATTAACTCTGTAATGTTAAACACATTCTTCAGCTGGGCTCCTTGGTTGTCTCTCTGTGGCCTGCTTTCCTCCCAGGGTAGCAGCCCATCTCATAAGCATCTCTGTGAAACCGTTGTAGTAAATGTTAGCGATCCCTTCTTAGCTGTTATTGTCTCTGCCTCCAGATAACTAAGCAGGTATACACTTAAGTCCAAGATAAACACTTCCTTGGCCTCTCATTTATTGCAGATATAAACTCCTATAAAGCTCGCCACTGTGCTAGCTATCATGCCCTCTATCGCCTTTTTGCAAAATGTAATCCATAAAATGCTTTCATGGTAACCTTATACATCGGCAACCAGTGATAACATCTCTAGGCCCCCGTGACAGACAGGAACTTGCAAGCATGGAGTTAATAATGCAAACTTTCAAAAAATGAAACTGGCAGAAGGAGACGAGGAGGGGAATAAAAGGGGCCGGTGTGGCTGTAATTGGGACCATGTGAGCTTCCTTAGAGAGGGATTAAGGGAAAGAGACAGGCCTCGCCCGCGAAGATTAGTTTCAATTAGACGGGCTGGAGGCGAAAGTCAGGACTTGGTGAAAGATTAAAACAAGAAGGGAGAAAGTTTCCATTGCTTTTGCTCCAGGCCTACACAAGAGGGTTCAGTGAGATCATGCTAATTGAAGGCAAAGCTTGCATGGAAGTTAGGAAGAACTCGCATTAATTGATTCGATGCTGCGATTTTTTTCTTTATCCGCAGTGTTCTTTTGGGTTGTTCTTTTTTTCAGTCCTTTTTTTTTTTTTTTTTATTTTCCCCAAATGTAAAAAGGGAGAAATCATCCACAATTTTTGCTGTGGGTAAAATGAATCAGAAGGAACAGCGGTGGACAGTCACCTGGTGCCACCTAGTCAGTGCAACCTTCCATCTCGGTGATCCTTTCAGTTTAGTATCAACTATTAGAACCAAATTGATGGTGTCATTGTTACTACCGTACAGCTGAGCTTCTTGTTTCACCAATTAAAAAGTCTGTTCTCTTGACAGATTTGTTTTTCCCACAAGAAGATCCAATTTAGAGCATTATTTAAAAGTAGTCTGAAATTTAGAGTGCGAGAATCAAGCAGGCTTGTGTTTTCCAGGTCTGAGGTTGAGTGGGGAAAACACATGGTTTCCTTATGGCTACCATAAAAAGGAGCTCCTCAGGAAATGGCAAACAGGGTTTTAGTCCATCTCTGACTGGCTGAATGCAACACTAGTGTAATTGTGATCCTACCAAGGAAATCCTGTTGCTTTTCTCCTCCTGCTTCCAGTTTTGGTGAAAAAAAGAAATAGTGGAATCCTAGAACTAGAAGCAGGGAAGATGGGCTTGTGTCGTCAGCCAGCGCAGAGTTCCTCTCTGCAGTGTAGTCTTCGATGCTTTGTCTGGTTTTCGGTGCAGTGAGCGCTGAAATTACAATTACACCATTTCCTTTAGGAGGAAACTATTCCAAATATGAATAGGTTTCCATGTTAAGAATTTTCTCCCCTACCCCCTTGATAATACTGAAGGCTATAGGAAAATGTATATCCAATCTTTCTATATTAGATCAATATTTTTATTCCATTAAACTTGTCTCTGAGGGGCAAGATACATCATCTTCTGCCAGGTTTCTGTATCAGGTTGTCACTCTGTGGATTTTTGTTTCATAAAGCTTTGGAATTACAATGCCTAGTCAATTATAGTTAAATGCATTTTCACAGCCGGCCAGAGAAACATTAGCACTAATCAAAAACATCGCACCAACAGGGATTCCCAAGGAGATTTTTTTGGTTTTGTTTTGTTTTATGAAAATGTTCTCTCAGCTAGAAACATCAAAAGCCAGCCATGAACGAGATCCACTAAAATATGAGAAAAAGAATTTGTGCTGTAGCTGCGGCGCGATGTGTCTTTCTGGCAGATGCCATTGATGCAACATCTTTGCATTTCAGCAAATATCAGTACTCAGCAGGGGAGGTCGCCCAGACAGCTCTAACGCTCTAATAATGGCTTGCTACCATCCTCTGTCTTCGGCTCACATATGCGCTTTGTTTCCTTTCAGTTCCTTGGTTCCTGCTGCATTTTTCAAATTCACTATGCAACTGGATACTGGGAGCTAATTGTTCAGTACCTTTTCATTTTTCGTGTTAGGAAATAGAAACAGACCCTGTAGGCTCTCGCCCGGCCACTCCAGGACTGTTCGGTGTTGAGAGCAAGCGACGAAGCTGGAACTCGAACTGTGTGCGATGCTGCGGTTGTGATGGCGACTGTTTCCTTTTGTAAATACCCCTTGTTTAATACACACATCCTATCCATTTGTCACGACATCCCTTTTTTAGACCTGCTCAGCATGGAACATGGGAATGCTCCAGCTCCAGCTTGGAGGTGTCTCAGAATCCTGTGCCTTGCTGCACCGCATCCACCGCAGGACCCGGCCTTCCTGCCTGCCAGGTTTTTCCAGCTATCGAAATGATGCTGTGGACGTGTTTTTAAGTGAATACGAATGCGTCTGGGCTGTGGGAGGCTGCAGTTGACTGAATGTAAAATCTTAAAAAGTTCTGTCTAAGACTGGACTATTGTTCAGATATAAAACCGCTGAGCAGAACAAATTCACATCATCTGCTACCTCTGAGTGGCACCTAGACACAAGCATTACTTTGTAATTATGATATTTCTTTTAAATGGAAACACTGACAACATTCCAGTGTTTCCCTGTTAAAACCTAGTATCCCTGATTTCCTCTCCCCACCTCCCTCCCCTTCAGGCTTTTTTTCTGTTTAGCCTGGAGTTATTACATAGGAGCCTGATAAATGGATGCTATGAATGAATGTTTTCCAAACATTGTAGGAACTATTAAGAAAGTGGTTTTCCTTCTTCCCCTCTTTCCTTCCCACACTCCTCTCCCTCCCACCCCACAACTAATAGCACACAAATACCACTTCATGTAATTTTGGCTACTCTCCACTATTCCAGGCAGATTTCAGGAAATCTCTTGATTTATAGCTGGGGCATCCAAAGGCAGCATGCTGCCTGCTTCCTTAAGGGATGCCTGTTGGTGACATTGAGTAAGTTGGAGGTGCAGTATTTCAAATAGGCAATATCCATATTTTAGTCAGATAACTCTATGTTTATACTTACAAATTGATTTAGTAATGAAATAAGCTCCTTTCATGATGCTTGCTGGCTTTAGGGTCTTTGTCATGGTATACTCAGACTGTTCCTGAAGTTTAGTTTACCAAAGTTGAGCCAGTTTTCTATCCGTATTCCCAGAAGCGGTCCAATTGAATTCAATGGGGCTATTCACATTAATAGGTAAAGCAGGATTTGGGACACAGTTCAGAAAAACCTTAAAGCGTGTGCTTAAGGTCTACTGTCCTCTCGGTTCCCCGCTGCTGCTGTTGGCTGCTGGAGGAGTATCAATTCTGAAATGCTCTGTTAGGCTCTTGGTTCGTGCAGTGGTTTATCTGGTCTCCTGCAGATGGGATGCTTGGAAAGAGGATAGTTCAGGCCAAGCTTAAGGCTACAGCTGAGTGATTTGCCTTGTATTTGTCTTTTGTCTTCCTCTGGATTGGTGATATTTCCCTTGTGCTAGTCATCAAATAAAATTCCCTGTTATTTGTAGGGTCTGCAGGTGTTAGCAATGGGCTTGAGTTTTCCTGCTCCCACTTTTAGTACTAGTTCTTCAGAAGTACGAGTCCTTTGGAAGGACTAGTTAGTTTTTGGACACTGGAGGCTGCCCTGTGGCTTGTGCCATAGGCAAAGACTTGGGATTGCTATTGCTGGACTTGCATGAGCTTAATATGGGCTCCTTTATGGTGAAGGATACAATTATGCTGATTGGTCCCCTCACATCCTGGTTATGTTTTTTGGTATTAAAATATAGTCTGGGAAAAAACATCTGAGATGTCTGCTGGTGGTGTGAGAGATGCTGAAAGGGCTGTAGCAGAAGAGTATCTATACCTCAAGTAAGACAGGAGGAAAGGAAGAAAGAAAAGCAACATTGCTACCCAATAAGGCAAGTCTTCATCTCTTGCTCCATTCCCATCCTTCAAGTCCAGGATTCTGACTGGGTTTCCAAGTGGGATATTTGTATGAAAATATTTTGGCCATCCTACAGTATGAAACGGTTCTTTGAACATTCATACAGGTACAAAAATACCCTCCCTGGCTTTCTTAGGCATTAGGAAATTGAGACTGAATGAACTGCTAACAGGAATACAGCCTAAGTAGGTAACACTTACAGAACACACCTAATCCTTGACTAAATCTACCTGTGTCTCTGGTTGACGGTAATTTGGAGAGGGAAAAAATCTGCAAGTCCAGTGTGTGCCCTGCAGAAAGGATTCCTTGTGCACAGTGATTCCCTTCTGGGAATCACAGGGGGATCAGAACCAGTAAGTTCCGTTTCATTGTTGTTATTGACGTGTCGGTCTTTAAAAGATTTGCATGCACCTCACAATATGTTCAAGAGAATTAAAGAGTAACTGAAATACGTTGTGAAGGAACAATAGCTCACCTTGTGCCAGGATGGGAAATCTGTCAAACCTTGCTGTTTGCTTTAAATGAACTGGGAGAGAAACCCTTCAGTGTTCTCAAGTGCTTTCTACCGGTTTTGAAGAATGGTATGTCTCCTCACATTTCAATTGTTGTTAGGACAAAAATGAGCAGAGGTCTTCAAAGAAATCTTGAAAGCATCCTTCTTCAACTCTTCAAATTCCTTTTTTAAAATCTGGCGTAAATTTTCTATTGGAAAAAGGTCCTTATGAAACAACTTATGTTTTCTTGATGCTTTAATTGTTCTTTTAAACAATTTGAACACGTTTCAAGATGCTGAATTTTGAGTTCTGACCTTACAGTTCTGGGTTTGGAAAGCTAGAGTGAAGCTCACTAGTTTTGGTGTTCCTTTCTGCTGTGGCACGTTCTGCTCATGTTTTACCTCCTAAGCTTTTTTTGCTTCAGCTAAACTACACATCCTATTCTGCCCAGGCCCCTCCACTTGGATACCTTTTCTTCTCAAGATTGTGAAAGGCGACTTTTGCACCTTGAAAGCTCTGACTTGGACCCTCATCCTTGCAAGTGTTTCTGTCCTGACAGTACTTGTTGCCACAAAGCCTGGCTTCGAACCAATACTGTCCTTTAAAACCTCAAGGTGAGCATCAGTGCCTGGACATTGTGAAGTTCAGATAACTGCTACTCACTATGCCATTGCTGTCCCCCGGTCCTGAATCAAATTACGAGTGGCACCTACTGCTTCATGGACCTAAGTGCTGCCTAAGGATCACCAGGTAAAATACAAACTTGTTGACAGTTGCTGCTTTATAATTCCCAGTGCTGTATCGCCGGGTTCATATGTTAGAAACATTTCAGAAAACGACCTCGCTGATACACCCTGATGGAACGTGGCAGGGATTTACCAGTTTAGCACTGTACTTAATTCAAACTCACTTTCTTTGGGGACCTGTAAAAATCTTTCCATAGGAAATGCTAGAATAAGTAAGACTTCAGTTTGGACTCTCCTTCATGTGAGACAGGACTGTCATTGTTGTGTTTGGAAGGAGTTTCTCATGACATCTACTTTTGAGCTGGCCTGGTCCTGGCTGCATGAGAAATGTGTTTGCAGAAGGCAGACAGATTGTTTATGGCAGGGAAGGAGAGGTGTCATTAAAAGTGAAAAGACCCATTTCTTAGACTTTCCTATCCAACTTCTTGCAATGAATGAAACGTTAATAGAAAGATGCAGCTGGAGCTCACCTGAATTCCTGCAGCCCCCAGCTTAAGCAGTGGGATCAGGGCGTTCCAGGCTCATTTGAAGTATATTTATTTACTCTGTTTGACAGCGTTGTTCCAGAGTTTTAGTCCATTTAACTGGACATGTGACCTGTGACATTCACTTACTCTAGAGATGCTCTAGTTTTCTCATCTATAAGCAGGGGAAACACCTATCTCCGTGAGGTGCCTGAAGACAAGCACCTCACAGCCCTGCTTCCACCGAGTGCTTTTTAGAAGGTTCTCTACTTCTGGCAACACAAAGCTTTTTTTCCTGTGAAAGCATTATTATGTATTAGGCCGAACTATGACATCCTTGGACAATTCTGGGACATCAGCTCCCACTGAGCAACAGGGATTTACCTGGTTCAAGAACCATTTGGAATTTTGCCCAGAGTTGTTCCCTTCTTGTTTTTGAAAGGAAAAAGTGTAACTGCACTCACAGGTATTTAAAAGCTCTTTTGGGGACGTAGCTTTGGATTTCCCACACCCTTGAGAAGTGTACTTATTAATAGGTAGTATTTCTCTTTCTTCTATTGTACTATATTTCTCCTTATGTTGTTTCTTTCCTCCTGTGCTATTCATCCTTTATCTTAAATGGAAAAAATCCCACATGAACTGTGAAACAAATGAGTTAATCTTTTTCCACAACATTCTGATAGCTCATATATCTGCTCTACTTCTTCCTGGATTATGACAACAGGTATAGGTTCTCCTAAGAATAAGGTAAACCATGCTCACAGAGTGAGCTAAGTCAGAAAGTTTTTGAATTTAATCTGGCAGTCCTGAAGCGGGCAAAACTCCCTGACAATCGTGCTCCTAAAACACAACGTGAAAATGCCAGGTTAAAATTTTTTTTAGAGAATTTTGAAGAGGAACGTTTAACGAAGAAATAGAATGCAGGACAAGCTTCAAAGACTCCATTTCTGCAGTCTCTTTGCGGAGCTGTGTGGGACTGGGGCCTTTGTCTATTGAAAAAAAAATGGACCAAATAGCCTCTTCTCCTATCCCACTCCTCCCACGGCTTCAGTTAAATTCTCAGATCGTGAGGGCATGTAGGGAACAGCTGCTTATGATCTCTTCACAAGTGCTGGGTCATTGGTAAACAACCATCCCTCCACCCTCGTGGAGAAAAAAAAAATTATACAAAAAATGTATTCATTTTCCTGATGATGAAGAGTAATGAAGAGCACGTGCATGCTGCACTAAGAGAGAGAGAGAAAAAATGACAAATTAAATCATGTCTCATTTGACAACCCTTTAAGTGTAACAGATCTGCACTTGTGCTGTCTGACAGGCATGATTGATACCACGGAGCACTCGTCAATTTTTAAACACACAGACCGAACAAAGAGTCACTTCATCCTGGTTCTTGTAGTTTACAGGCAGCCCAGTGCTGCGCAGGGTAAGCACCCCTTCGTGCCGTGGTGTTTTACTTGGCAATACACTGCATCTCACTGTTTGGACAACTATATTTATTTTTATGATCCTTAAAATATTGTAACCCAGTCAACTCAACAGTCATTTAAGGTAATTTCTGGTCTGAACAGCATCTATTTTCTAGACAACTTTACAATAATATATGTTTGCTGTGGGCCAAATTCTTTGTGTAGGTACCTCTGTTTCAGTGCTGCATTCATAGCTGTTAACTGGGAGAGACTAACAGTATCCAGTAGTTTCTAATAACTTGAAATATAAACCTCTGAGATATTTTTGACCATGCCGTTTATAGATGATATTTAGCACGGCAAAACAATGTGCTTTTCTTTACATTTCATTTGTGTACAAACAAATCAACCCACAGATGAGCTATTTTTAGATTACTGTTTGGGGGAAAAACTCAGTCTGAGATAGACTTTGAATATTTCAGTCTGAGCAGCTCAAGGTGGTAAATACAGAGAAGGGTACTACTGTAAAAAGCGTCAGTCTTTAATTATCAGTGTTTTGCTATTGCACCACAGTAACACAGTTACTGTGGGTCTTTT
Source organism: Rhynochetos jubatus (assembly GCA_027574665.1). NCBI lineage: Eukaryota > Metazoa > Chordata > Aves > Eurypygiformes > Rhynochetidae > Rhynochetos > Rhynochetos jubatus. Next base: position 4,572,674 of record CM050669.1, read on the forward strand.
AAATGTACCAACGAGGATAATGCTCTGTTGAATTTTAAACTTCCTTCTGAAAGCTGCAAACATCTACACTTGCGTATCTTCCATCCTAAAATGACCATGTGGCACCATGCGAAAGTTCTGTACAAGAAGACTCAACCAGCCCCATGGCGATGTAGAGCAGCCAGCGAAGAATTCATTACGGCACCGAAGTGGAAGGGAGAGCCGATGAAATAGCACTGTAAATAGACTAGAACTCAGGTAATCCTGTAGAAGGGGACAGTGTGATAGCTTAGATTGTTAAGGACTTAAATTAACCAATCCAAAGCACAGTTTGTGGAGGAACATCCCACCTTACCCTGGTCCAGGGCTCTCTCATCTCTAGACGTCCCTGACTCATGTTTTTGTTTCTGTGAAATTATTTCTTAGCAGGGAAAAAGAACTGGCACGGGTTTTAGTGGGTGTTGTGAACTAAATCCATGGTCTGTGTAAATCCAAGACCCTCTTTAGACTGGGGTTTAGGAGATGCTTACACACATATCAGTCGTGCCTGCGCAGGGATGAATTCCGTCATCTAGACTTCCATTCAGTGTATCTTTACTGCTTGTCCTGAGCCCTTAACTCCATTAAGGGTAGATGCACAACTCTGTTTATTTAGGCCTTTTTAATCTGACAGTTCCAATCAAGCTAATTCATCCGAGAGAGACCAACCATCCTTTTATTTATTTTACCCTATTTTACCAAGGTAACCCAATCCAGACCATCTCCATATCTTGTTTACAAGAACAGCCTTGGTGACAACATCTGTCCTGTGTAAAATGTCAGGAAAAAGCCCCAAACCCCTAGCAAAAATCGAAGGTATCAGAATTGTTATTCAGACAGACACGCCCAAATGAGCCTCCAACATCATTGCCTACGTTATTCAGAGAAGTTAAAAAAGGCAGGAGGAGGTACCGGATTCGTGGTGGCAGAGCCCGTGTCAGCTGGGAGTCAGGCCACATGTTAAATGCTGTGAGTAGTGGTTGTTCATGCCCTGTGATCTCTGGCAGGAAGGAGTAGACTGGCGAGATGTAGAACGTCTAAGCACGTTGCAGTAGGCTGTACCTTCCGTCTTTCTCTGATGTTTCTTTGTAGGTTTTGTGTATGTTTTTAAAAGTAATAAAAATATCATCAACCTGTCTCTTGCGGAAAACGGAGCTCTCTAACAGATAACTTCAAACTGGATACCGTGCACAGGTAGAAGGGACCTGGGGAAGAACTGGTTGTTTCATGCTCATAAAGGTGGATTGTTCATGAGAGGAGACAGTCTTTTCCTGATGTAACTGATTGGATACATCAGCAAGAGAAGGCTAAAAAGAAGGAAAAATGCTGTAAAGATCAGTCTTTGGCCTTTCTAACATGAGTGCTCAGAAAGGGGTTTGCACTCTGCTTGTGATTATTTGCATATTAAGCTACTCAGATTCTGAATGTCTTGCTCATGAAAACTGCTTATTTTAAATGACAATATGAAATGGCTTTTGCCATCCAATGAATGAGGGAAAGTCTGATATAGTTCCACTATAAGAGGTTAACTTGTGCTAAAATGACAGTGGCAGCAGGGCATTCAAAAATCCGGCAGCAGTTTAAGTGAGAGAACTGGCTGTAAAGGTGACAATACTTTGTGGCCCACAGAAGTGGAGGAAAGCCAAGCGGCTCCCATTGCTGAGATGCCTTGGCAGTGCCTGATGGCTCATCTTGATCCCTGCTGATCCCTGAAAGCTCTTGTATTTCAGCAAGAGACGGAAGCCTGCGGAATTTATTTGTCACTTGAGCTAGTGATGACCATCAGGAACGAAACCTGCACAGTCCATTACTACTTGCCTTTGTGTTGGGGGTGCTTGTTTAACTTCACTGCTGCAGTGTGTGTGTTTTGAAGGGAAACTCATGTTGGTGGAATCGACAGAATAACGTGTTCTGCATGTGCACGGGACAGGTAGTACCGTGTGGATGGCAGCAGCATTTCTGCTTTCCTTGGCTCAGGTTTGACCTGGTAGGGCCATCTCAGCCGTGCCCGTGAAAAGAACAGACCCTGTGGGTAGGGCTGGCAGAAATTTTCTGTTCCTATATTGTAGGGAATTCCAACTCATCCACAAGCTAAGCAATAACGAAATAATCATGCAAATCAAAATTAAAATACCCCTTTTGGTCAAAAAGCTGTTTCTTACAGAAAAATTACATTGTCATGTGAATGTTGAATATCTGACAAACATCCCTATGCTTCTAAAACTGATAAAAACCAATGTTAAATTGGAGGCAAAAACCTGTCCCACTGATGCTTTGAATTTCAACCAAAGCTGGGAGAAAGAAGCCTAATGAAAAACACTGTGTACGTGTTACAGAAGCCAACCAACCATACCTGAGAAAGCTCTTTCGATGTATTACGGCTGAGACTTGCTGTACACATAATGAGCCACATCTGCTCGCGGTATTGCACTCGCATCCATGTGAAAGAAAAGATTAAAACAAGATACCAACATAAAAATAGATTGATACGGGAGAAGTGAGTGGGAACTCCTGGAAGGAGATTGTTAGATAGTGACTGCTTGGAATAAGTCCAAGCCCGATTGCAGCCCAGAGAAATTGGCTTTCTGTTGTACCATGTTTTCTGTAATGCAAACCAGTGTGTGTGGGGGGGTGGGGGGTGGGTGACTGTCATTACGAAAAGCTGTTGCCAGCACAGTAGCTCAGACACCAGGGGATAATGCATTACACACTGATGCTTTCCAGGACGTCGATTCTGAAGCGGTTGTGGTGGGTTGTTTCTATCGGAGGATGGGAGTTTCTGAACCACAGTTTCCCACAGGGTATTATTTTGGCAGTACGAAGTTAGGATCCTTCCAGTCTTAATCCAGAGGAATTCTTCCATCTTCCTGCAGTCTTCAGGTTTCGCCTAGCACCGCTGCGTTTGGAGGTTAGAGGCGAGGGGTTCCCGTTTCAGACAACGGGGAGAACCGTTGGGAAAGCAAGCCCCTCTTTCTGTTACCGTGTAATCCCAGCTGGGAGAAAGGCTCCCTTGTTCCTGCAAAGCCATTACATGTTACAACACCCTGCTGAGACTAAGGCAGAGAGATGTGCCGCCTGTCAGTCCCTGCTCAGATTGCCCGTCAAAAGCTTTTCACGGCGGAGAGGCTCAGTCACAGCAGGTCTGGCCAGGGTTTGGCTGGGGAACCGCTGCTGGAGCCCAGCTACCAGGTGAATGGTGTTGATGATCCCGAGACAAGAGAATGTACCCAGGGCTGCAGTACAGGCTCTGGGATTTCTGGGATCCAGTGTAAACGCAGGGGCCTTGATCATATGCGCCATTAAGGAAATCCTGCAACTTCGGTTTTGCGCTGAGTAGTGGCAAGATCAACAATTGAGCTGAAAATGAGTAGTCGTGTGTTGCTAAACCCTTACCTTCTGTAGTTTCAAATTAATGCCATAAATTTTGCTTCCTGTCCTCAAGTAGTTTGCTGTGTGCTGCTGGACACTGCCACGCTCCCCTTCACAGGCAGCAGGTGCTGATTGTTGGCAAACACGATCTATATATCAATTGTTACATGTCTTAACATTTAACTTACAAAAATATAAAAGGGAGTCTGCAGAATGAGATTTTCTTCCTTCAGACCTGGAAAACCTGGTGGTGTCTGTGGTTTTGTAAAACCTCTCATACTTTATTTATTTTTATTCCTCTGCTAGCCCTTGGGTACAGATTACTTTCAAACAAGCTGGTTTACTGTTTGCATAACACAGGCTTAAATTCAGTTAGAAATAGATCATTTTTCAAGTAAAATTCCCCAGAAAATAATTACAAGTATTTGGGGGGGTGTTGGGGAAAACATCAGAACACTTTCTTGTTAAGGTCTGGTGACACCTGGCAATTAAAAATAAAAATCCATTTCTTGATCCAGACCTTCCTCCCTCTCCTTGGGGACAAATTAAACTGAACTGCAGAAGTTTCAAACATGCTTCTAAATCCAGCATCGTTTGCTTCTGGGTAGATTCTACATTCTACAAATTATTTCTTCCTGGGAAAGTGTCTCAGATTCATATTAATGAGGATTCCATGTTTGTGGTTAGGAGAAATTCAGTCTTGTGGCTTAAGCAGCCTCAGGACTCTCATTAAGTGCAAGAGGTTAATAATCTAAACTAGCAGTTAACTAGCTATGGTCAGCAGAGCCTTATTGCTTTTGGCTCACGCTAGCTAAGCTGGTCCCTTGTCCTTTGCAGTGCTAGAGATGCAGGGGAAGACAAGGAGAGCAAACAAGGCTAGCTGTGGAAGAGCCGTTTCCAATTTTAGCACTGGGGGAGGTGTTCTGAAATGTCACGAGTGAAAATATTGATGGAAAAAATAGTCTGTGTGCGTATGGCTGTATGAGGAGGGTGGTGGCTTCTCTAAGAGTAGGTGAGCTCTTCATTCAGGTGTACTTTGTGCTCTGGTAGTTTGAGATCCTTGTCCAGCCAGGTGCTGTGCACAGACAGCTTGAGAAGAGAAACCCTCTCTTTCTTTGTGAGAGTAATTTCTTTTAGCATGTGGCCGGCATGTTGGAGACTCTCTTAACTGGTCACCCACAGAAGGAAATCATGCAATTCCAGAACACTGGTTGGAATGGATCCCTGGAGGTCATCTGTTCCAACCTGCTGTCCAAAGCAGGTCTGGTTAGATCAGGTACTGCAGGCCATATCGAGTTGAGTCTTGAACACCTCCAAGAACCAGAGACTCCAGAACCTTTCTGGGCAACTTATTCTAGTTTTTTACTTCTCTCATGGTAAAGAAAGGTTTCCTTAGATATATTTGGAAGTTTTTATTTTCCAGCTTGTGCCTGTTGCCCGCTTCTTATTGCCATGCATCACCAAGAAGAGCCTGACCCCGTCTTCTCTGTGTCCTCTGATCAGGTAGTTGTAATCAGCAACGAAGTCTCCTCTTTGTCAATGCGTTTGCTAAACCAGTGAGCCCCAAACTGGACACAGTGGTCCAAGAACAGAGGGAAAGGTAGTTTTCCTGGACCTGCTGGCTGTATTCTCCCTACTACAGCCTGGGACATGGTTCACCCAACTACCAGCAGGATTGAGTTGCTTTGTGGGTCAAGAGCTTGAAAGAAACAGTGCAGGTATTCCTGACATTGAAGAATTGCTGCAGAAATCGGAGGGCATTCACAAATTAAGTCTCCACTGGCTGTAGAAGGATAGACCTTAGTTTTAATTGCACAGACCCCAAGCAAATTAGAAAGAAGCAACCAAATCAGTTATCAGGCAGTTCCTGCAGCGTCCTGACAGGTCCCAGAGGCCTCTGCAGAGATGAGATTCTGTTGGCTTCTGCCACATCCTCTCTGCCTAAGTTTAAAAAGGTAAACAAATTCTAATCCGTAAGTGATCTTTGTGCAGTTATGGAGCAGACTCTGTTCCCAGTGGAAAAAATAGGACACGATTGGATATCTTAAAGTTATGCCCCCCTTCCTTTCTGATGTGGTTTATTTTAGCGAGATGTCTCCTATTGGAGCATCCGTGGGTTTATCTTCTGGCACTTGAAAAAGAGATCCCAAAATACACAGAAAACCAAGTTTAATTTAGTTTCACTAAACTTTGGTGTGAGAACAAGTATCCGAGATGTCGTCTAGAAATCCAAACCGTTCTTCTGAAGAATCAAACAGAAGCATGGCCTACCTGAATAGATGTAGCTGAAAGAACGGATCTCTCGCCAAGACAGCATCACGTGCTGTCCATCCCATGCTAACACCAGCTCACGCCACCCTGGCACGGTTTCACAGCGTGCTCCCAATTTGCTTACAGGGGAGATGCCTGCTGCGAAAGAGCAAACAGGATCGCTCCCTGTGATTTTGTAAGAGGCAGCAGTGCTTTTGCTGCCTGCAGTTCAGTGGGGACAGTGGTCTCTGGGATGGCAGGGTCCTTCCTGCTTTATCAACAGGCAGCGGAAGGTTGGTTGGAGCGGGAGAAGCTTTAGTTGCTGGTCACAGAAAGTAGAAGTGCTCTAAATGCATGGGAGCCCCCAAGTTAATGCAGTTGGGTCTGTTTCCGAAGTCTCTCTCCTCTTCTGTCAGGAAAGCCGGCTCTGCATTACTAGTTCCCCTTGGGAAGAAGTGCCTGGGACTCCAGCCTAGCCATACATCTCTGTCAAAATCTCTATGAATAAATTAACCTTTCTAAAGATTAGTGCACCCTAATACCTCAGGGTTTTTTTTTTTGTTTTTTAACAGAACAAATGCTAAAAATGCCTTGACAGACCTTGCTGGGTTTTGTGCTGGGGATCGTCTACAAAGGATTATGCTGCGACTGGTGTTAAAGGCACAGCCATGTGATTATGGAGGGTATTGACTCATCTCCTCCTTTGGAGAAGGGCTTTAGTGTGTGGCAAAACATATGATTATGAGTAGGAAATCCTCATGAGGGCAAGTAATAAAAAAGCTAATGAAAACTCTCATGCTTTTCCTTTTAAAATGCCTTCAATTCAGACACCTCCCGATGCTTCAGAACCATTAGTTCACCAGAACACAGACATGATGTGACTTCGTCAGCCTTGAAGATTTTGGTGGCTACACTCAATGCTCAGATGGGTAAAGCACTGGTTGTCAGTGGTCTCTGTGAAACAGCGGAGTCAGGTCGGCAGCCCAAGGGGCTGTTGTCTGTTTCTCTTGACTCAAGCCCTTGTTCTGGTGGAGCAGGCTGTGGGGAGGTCAGGTATCTATCACTCTATTCTCTTGCCATTGAATTGCTGGAATTGATCTGATCCTTTCCAGGCAGCTGGGGGGGTGGTGGGGGGGCATTCCAAAGATGGTAGGGAGTGTTTTGATTTTTGATCCTTTTGAGATGAATTATGGGGAGGAAGCTGTCTGCTATCAGAGGAATTAGTCAAATTCCTTGTCAGATGTGCAGTCCCATTAAAAATGCATTATCTGTTTTCAAAGCTTAACTATGGGTGTTGGTTGAGAGTCTTTAAAATATTATTGTAAACTTTCACTGAGAAAAAGTATTCCTGAGTCTTTCATGAAGGCTAATCCCACTTCAACTACCGTAAACCATCAACTTCTGGGGTGGCCTTCCCAAGCAATGCTAGGCAAGAGCATGCCATTATTCTGGGAAAATCCCTCCTGGAAGATGCATACATTTGTTTTATGACCTTGTTAGCAGCTCTCAGCATTCAATTGATTTGTTCTGACAATGATCCTGTGTCTGCATGCCTCCTCCAATTCTCCCATTCCTTGTCTGCCTGGCACCTGGAGTTCAAATAACTATCTGGGTCTAGGTCTGAATGTGTCCTAAATGAGACGCCTACCTCTGGTTCCTGCAAAGAGTAAATGTGTAATACTTGAATAACTTGAGTGTCTTAAAAGGAGATGGGAGGAATCTCAGTTGAAGCTTTGATGTATCTGGAGGGAAGACACAGTTTTTTCTGCAAAGGATTAACAGGCTATCCTGGAGCATGCAGTATCACTTGTTCTTTGAAATGCGTTCCTTGGATTTTTTTAATAAGCATATAAGGGTGGCACATAAACTTCTCTTTTTAAAAGTTAGTTGCAGAATCACACGTTCTTCCTAGTGTTTCTTATTTTTGACATGTAAATAGGTTTGCCAGGTAGATGTCAGGTTTCTGATGTCTTTTGTTGACATTCACAACCATGAAATTAATCCAGTTGGATTTACGGTAGCCGTGGTAGATCATAAATGGTGTTCTCTGGCCTGCTGAACACTGGTCCACAGGTTATTTGCCTAGACCTTTGCTCCTTTGAATTGTTGGTGTCTTAGAAGAATGGTATTTCCATCATTTCTATTTGCAGAACAACATTTCGACCTCGGACTTTCTTACAATATAAGCAGTTTAACTCAAAAGCTTAACCTCGGAGCAGGACAGGTTCATTTACAATAGCCAGTCTGCTGGACAGTGCATTACAAAGGCCAGGAAGAAAATGCCCTCGTTCTCTGTGGTCTCTTCGATACCTTCATCACCGCGTCGTCTGAGCACAACTGGACTAGCTAAGAACCTGCTGATCAGGCTAGATAATAAAGCTATGTATTTTAGTGAAAAAACCCAGGGTGGTCACCTTTTTAAAGGAAGGAAACAGCCGTGGCTGGTAAGGGATTCCTGCTAGGACTGTGCCAGCACCCAGGGACATGTTTCGTGCTACTTTGTTTTTCTGTTCTGTGAGAGGAGCTGGCGGAAAATAGGCAAATTCCTCAGGTCTGGCTGCATGCTCTGGCACCACACAGTAACCATGTTTCCTGCCTGGTTCTCTGTCAAGTGCATTAGCTTCTGTAACAACTCCAGTGCTCTGTGTCACTGCAGGCAAATCAAACAGCTTGGTGCTTATCTCCTGAAATACCCATGAAGCTGTGGGTCCAAATCGCTCTTTGCACCACTGCCAATCCACCCGTTAAAATATTTTTCAGACAACAGAGTATAAAGGGGCACGTGCACATCAGAAATATTTGGGATAATGTGTTATGTTTGAAGGCTTTTAAGGTGCTTTGATTTTTATTTTGTGGTGGCTGAACTCCCAAGAGATCGTAATCGGGAAGGTGAAAACCAGCTTCGCTCTTTCTTTAGCCAATCCCTGTGAAAAATCAGCCCAGTGTTTTGTGACTGAGAGTTTAAGGAGTTTCCCTCTCTCTTCTGCTTAATGAATGAAGGAGCACCAGCAGATACTCTCACACACTCTTCCAGGTCTTGTAAGCGGTGCACCTTGAGAACCTAAGGTGTCTCTGCCTTGCAGAATTTCCACTTTGCAGTCTCGCTGGGTTGGCAGAGTTCACGTTGCCACAAACGTCAGAGGGAGACCCCGGCCTGACACTGTCTAGACAATTTTGTAAGCAGGTAAAGCTACAAAAAAAGAATTCTTCTTGTGTTCTAACTAGTATGCATTCACAAAGCAAAGACAATCAAACCAGTAGGAGCACTTCAATTCTTTTCCTTACTGTTTCCATCAAAGCAAAGAACATGAGGTCCTCAGGTCTTCAACAGCCCTGTGCGCTGAACTGTACCACGTGAGGCAGCTGCAATGCAACTTGCTTTAATGCCATAAAGCAGAGGCAGTGGCACTTCAATGTTTCCTTTGCTAGAATAGGTTTATCTCAAAATTTTATGTTATTTCAACAAAGTGGAGTGTTTACCATAAATAGCAGGGCCTGCAGAAAGCCTGTTGCAACACTCTCCCTACTGTGAAGCAGCAGTACCTCAAGCCTGAACCAATTTAGGAAGGCATTGGCCATATGATTTTAATATTAACCAGTGGAGCAAATTTGTGAGTGGGTTGTTGGCCGGTTTCATAGCGAGGGGCACCTGCAATCGATCAACACAGCTCATACAACAAGGTGTCAATGCACAGGCAGCATAATAACAAGAATTTGGTGTGTACAGGGATCACTCAGCTGCTGGCGAGGTGTTAACATGCGGGAGAAAAGAAAACAGCACGGTGAAACGTTGCTATTTGTTGGTTAGTTAGCAATAATTCTCAGAGACGGGAAAGAAGCAGGGCAAGAGATTAAATGTGGGAAGGCGGGTAAGGCGTGGAACACCTGTGGCTTCTGCTCCTAGCTGGAAAGATGAGTAAGTTGAGTAAGATGTAAAGCTGACTGGCAGAAAGTGGCCACGACCTTCTTTTGCGAAACAGGAGAAGGCTGATTGCACATAAGTTTTGCGGGTCCAAATGCAAACACTCATTGAAAGGGCATTACAGTTGTGAGACCCAATCCAAGGGTTGGTGAGAGGATCTGCATCCGAGGCTCCTTGTCCTTGGGAAGCTAGGGTGGGCTGCTACCCAGCCCTCAGAAAGAGCTAATGGTTGGCTAATATGCTTTCAAGGAAACCCATCTTTGTAGGGACTCTGAACCCGAGCATGCTCTGCTGTGATTAAGGGAAAAGCTCCTGATCTAACTTCCCCTCCAAGTGCGTTCCCATGCTGAGCCTTTCCCTGGGATCTAAACCTGCCTGTCCCGTACTGACTGCGGGTGGGCGATGGCTAATGCCCAGCTTTTCACCCCTATGACCAAGCTCCTTAGGAAGGATCCTTCCCAGCTGTGTCCTGAGCTATTACATTTTTTGCAGGGTTGCAATTTCTTGTCCTGTTTCATAGATTTCTCTCTTCTCACAACATCCCAAAGGGTGATATCAGCGTGTTGTTATGTTCTTTCTGTTGCGTGCCAGCTTCAAGTATGTATTTTCATTTATCTGGATAAGGATAGAGCTACAGTGACACGATCCAGGAATAGAAAAATATGGACTGTCACAAAAATGTAGACCTCTGTTTGAGGGAACACAGGTCACCTCCTGATCTCACCTTCCCCTCTGACAAATGCCTGGAGCTGCTGCGTCCTGCTGGCGTTATTTTGTCTCTGTTTGCCTTTACCTCTGTTGCTTTATTCCTGTATTGCTTAGCTAGTCTTGACCTTGCAGAATACGTATACTCTAATTCGGGTGGTTCCTACGTGCTGTTGGCAATGGGTGTTTGCTGCATTGTGTTAACGGCAGGCTTTTCTGCACATCTGCAATACCACCCATCTTCCTTCTCCCTCCAAATGGAAAAAAGCTGAGCCTACACTCTGTTTTGCCAGTCACTGTTTCCTGTCACTTCCAATGGCCTCTTCCCAGGAGGTAAGAAAATAAGCTTTGCGTACTTTTTACCAATGATAATCTGTTGTTTTGGCATTCTGTGAATGACTGGTTTCAGGCGATTCTGTCAACCTACCTTGCCAGCAACCAGGTTTTGGATGTTTGCTTTGGGAACATTTTGTGGTCGAGTGGCTGCATTCCATTCCCCATGTAAACATGGGCAAAAACTCACATTTAACAGCTCTAAACAGTTGGACGATGGTCAAAGAGGCTACTCCCCTTCCCTTTAATACACTGAAATTTTGCATAAAGCACAGAACAATTTAGTAGCAGGAATGCCCGGGTCCTGCCAAACGTATGATTTTGTTTTATTTTATTTTTAAAAATGCCTAGCACAAAAACTGAGCCTTTATTTGGAAGGAGATGTCAGGAAAGCAAAGCTTAATTGAATCTCAGACTGTACAATTGGAGTCATGTCTAAAAGGAAAGCTGTCTTTTCCCTCAGCATGCACTTGTACTGGAGGCCAGTTTCCACTCTCATTTGCATGAGTTTAAACCACAGTAACTCCACGTGAGACTCTGCCAGTGTGGCTTGAGATTAGTCTTCAGCTATTTCAAGCTTTGTTTTTACTTCCTTAGTCATCTGATCGATTGCAGCGATGCCAATCTGGTTACTTGCTGTAGCCACGCAGAAGGGTCTGGCTGCAGCCTCAGGACCCGGTGTGTGCTCAGCACTGCTCAAAATCCAGACCAGCGTTACCAAACGTCGCGTGCTGTGCTCCAGCGGGAACGGGAGATACCCACCAGTGCGAGGAACTCGTGACAGCTCTTTGCTATGGGTAACTTCGTCTTTCAGAGGGTTTCTAACCACCTATTGGAGGCATCTCCTCGGATAATGGAGCTCATCCTCCATGGAGACAATGGAGAGTTGCTTCTCCCGTGTCACCGGGCTGAAGCCTGCCTGCAGCACTCGGGAGCACTCTCAGCTGTCATCTCCTGCCGTCCCAGGATAGGCTCCCATCTGTCCATCAGGCTTTCATGACTTAGGTGAAGCATTACTGCAGAGCGCTGTGTTAGTGCTTGGGGAAGATGTTTGCTGTACAGAAGGCATGGAAAGCATTTGGAAAGAGAGATCCCATTAGGTCTGATAAGACAGAGTCCTGTGCACACTCAGAGGAATGCTTGTATGGAGGCGGGGGATAAAAAGGCCTTTATCCAGAATGAAACTCGGCTCTGGTCAAAACGGAGAAGCAAGCAGATCTTCATTTGGATATGTGGCAGAAGATGAATACGTTGGGCCCTGTGTGTTTGGGCTATTTCATTTTAATACCCTAGATAATTCATCTAGAACCAAGCCCTTAAGCATCTAACTCACGCTCACTGGTCACTACAGAGGTGCAAGTTGTCCTACTTATGTCTTTACACATATTTATGATAAGAAGTCATCTACTGTGTTATAAAAAAGACCATTTCCATACCTGTTTGAGCTCTAAACATGTCCTTTATGTCTCTGAAAGTAGAGCCTTTCTAGTAAGGGATCCAGGGGTAGCATTGCTCAGCCTTTCAGGCATTTGCAGTTTAAGGGCACCTTTGGCTCGGTGAACGTCCTTGGCGTATCGTGGGTTTTCATGCACAGTCTGCAGAGCACTGATGATCTCTGGTAGCACTTGTTGGTGCTCCACAGATTGTCTGATCACATGGTGCTGGCCTATTGCCTTATTTCCAGCTGCTAAATTGCATTCAAAGGCCATTTAAAATACTTTCCTAATAAAACTTGCCTATAAAAATAGTTACTGTAGCTGCTGCAAGGATGTTCTAGGAGCTGGTCCAAAAGACAGTCCCTGCTGAGATGAGATCCACCCTCCTAAAAAAAGCTGAGAAAATTCAGCCTGAGCAGAATTGCAGCAGAAATTACCAGCAGCAGCGAAGTGGCAGTGGAAGCGTTAATCAAATTGTGTGCTTTCCTTGTTAATGCACGGTCACTCCTGCAGCTGATGGAGACGATAGGGAGCATGGCTCCTTGGGTAGAGTTCCTAAGCTGTTTAAATATGTTACAGCTTTGCTTTTAACGTAGAAGAGCTTGGATTAATTGAGTAAGTGGCACTTAAGAGATTGCAGGTTAGGAGGATGCAGAGTGTGGCTAAATGCAGCTTGGGTGTTCGCTTTCCACCCCCCCCACCCCTCACCCCCCCCTTTAAATCTGTGGTTGCACTTTCCCTGTAGCTGTGGGGTTAGGACAAAGCCGATCAACTGCAGGTTTTATTGCCAGTGACTGAGACATGCAGCTGTTTCAATTCTTTGATCACAGAAGATAGCAGAACAAGCAAACCCAATGCTGATGCAAACTTCTTTTTTCTACTCAAAGAAAGCCTCTGTGTGAGCTCAGCACAGCTGCTTGGACTCCCAGAAGGTGGCAGGGATGGGGGGGCGGGGGCCAGGGGAGGGCTAGCAACCCGTACGTACAGTGTTCCCGTGGCAGATTGTACCTGCCGAGTCTCCTTTCCGGCCAGGTATAACCAATTCTTTCTTTGCCATTTCTGCCAGTGCCCAAGGGTGTGAGAAATGCAACTTCTAATGAAGCTGTTTTCTCTGTCTGCAGAAGGAACTCCTGAAAGCTCAGTTTGCCTGGCTTGTTTCCTTTCTCCTGGACGGGAAGCTTATGTGTCTACCTTTACCTTATCTAACCAGCTAGCTTGACGCTTTAACTTACCCTCCTCTTATCATTAGTTCACCAAGGAAAATCCTTCCAGGACTTTCTGACTCACATTCTGGAAACCTCTTTTTCTTCTCAGTGCTTTGGCCCAGGCTGGAGACTTTTTTTTTTTTCTTCATATTTGGACATGCCTGGTGCATATGCCAGATACCACAAATAGCCCAATCTCTCTTCTTCGTCAGGCAGCATCTGGACTTTTTCTTTCCATCTCATTACAGTGACAGACTTTGACCTGGATTCTCTGCCACATTAGAGTGTAACAGCAAGAGGAAGAACTGTCAGGGAGCTGGTCCCACTTCATAGCTCATTTCAGAACCAGGTACCTTCTTGGGTTTTGCAGTGAGGATTTAAGGGCAAACATTACAGGAACCCTTTCTTTTGAGACTTAAGCCCATACCAAGGATATGAGTGGTAGAGGAGATGGTATTTTCCAGAAGCAGAAGGGGGTTTTCCCCCTAACAGCAGATTCTTGTATTGAACCAGCACAGTTCTCACCATGAGCTTGCATTTCTAAATGGATTCATGTACATCATGCCCCCACTCCCAGTTGCTTCTGTTCCCGGGACCTTTCTTTAGGGGATTGTCACTCTGTTGTTGCAGATTGTACCGAACTCTGCACACATCTCTGCACATCTCCAAGGATGCCTGTAGCTGTTAAAAGCTTTCTACTGTGCTGCAGTCAAAAAACTGTGGAGTAGTCTGATTTAGCACAGCGGCTGCTGGAGAGTCAGTGTGGTTTTCCCAAAGCTGTAAGTCCCTTTGGAAATGGGCTGACAGTTTTTCTGTAGAACCCTCTTCTTGCTCTCTCCCCATCTTAGCTTGTGATTTCTTGAGAGAACAAGTGGCGATGCTTTGTTCCGCAGTGAAATCAAACCTGCGACATTCTGAATTGATGGAGCAAGACAAAGTGTAGGCTTTCTGTTCTTCTGGTTGCAAATGGGGAGTATCTCATTTGGGAATGTTAAAACTTTGTTTTCCAGTGCTAGATAATTGCTTTCTGGGACTTTCTTCTTTTTTTTTAAACTTACCTGGCTTTGAAAAATGTTAAAGTTTTTATACTGCCAATTGGACTATTTTAATGAGACCTAAGATTGCATAAATGGGCTCTAAGGTGGGTTTCTTCGTTTTTGTTTTATGGGAAAGCTGTAACCTAGCAAATGATGAGGTGCTTTTTAGTGAATTCTACGTGAAAGGTAAGAACTCTTCCTTCAAATCTGGCTAATTCAGGTGTGGGCATTTTTCCATCCTGTCTAATTTCTGGCTTAATTTTTTGCCTGCTGTACGTGGCATAACAGAGGGATATCACGTATTTTAATCATTGTGCCTTACTAGAATATGATACCTCAGACTTTTGGGATCATTCTCTGAACAAGGTCTGCATGAGGCTGATTTGACCTAGATTATCAAAATTAGGATCAAAATTGCTTTACTAAAGCTGGAATTTTCTGAAGTACCATGTGTGTTGGAAACACAACTCAGGTCTTAAATGATATTTGGGCTTTTCCTTTCCAGTGCAACTGACATTTAGGACACCCTTACGGTTACGATTCTGTAAGTGCCAAGCACTGAGGTGCCCGCATTGACTTCGGTGATACTGGGCCTGGGTGGAAATCAGGGTATTTAGGAACCACGCTGCAGGCATGTAGTTTCGAGTCAAGGAATGAACCCTGTATGGCTTCTTGTCTTGACGTTACTATAATAATCTCTGCCAGTAGGTGGGGTTCCAATCCTGTTAAAAAAAACTTGGGAAACCTTGTCTGTAAATGCTCGCTCCTCTTGCACTTACACACACAAGCTGGCCACATCTGGAAATGTTTGATTTGATATAGTGTCGTTTTACATTGCAGAAATGAGCGTAAGCGGTTTTTTAACCCACCAAGTGAGAAATGTGATCTGGGTTTTACTACCGACCCTTTAAATAAAAAACAGATCGCTTATTAAACCATTATCTATCAAGGATATGGAGAGAGTTAGAAATATCCCCGGATCAGAATCAAAATTGAAATGGACACATTTCTGTCTACTGTCCGATCCTGACAGCGTGGTCCGGTCATGCAGAAGTGCAGTGCTGAAATACCTCACAGGAGGAAAAGCAAATGCAGAGAGACAGGATAAAGAAACAAGCTCATATCCTATCCCTCTATCTGTGTTTACTTTGACCATTTCCATGCAAGTACAGGGCATTGCTTATAGGAAATCACTGAAATGTATTATCATGGGTTTCTTGTTATCAAGATTTGGATAAAATCTTCTCTTGTGAGCTGCTTGAGCAGCAGTAGATCAGAGGGTGCCAACTGGGTTCCTTGCAAAAGCCAGTGTATCCACAACTGCCTCCTCTGTGCAGACAAAAGACAATGCGGGGAGCAAACTCTTGGCTAGCAAAATAGAAATCAGAAATACTGTACCCTTTTGTGCTGGTTTTGAATGTGTCAGAATCATGGAATGGTTTGGGTTGGAAGGGACCTTAAAGACCATCCAGTTCCAACCCCCCTGCCATGGGCAGGGACACCCTCCACTAGCCCAGGTTGCTCCCAGCCTCATCCAGCCTGGCCTTGGACACTCCCAGGGATGGGGCACCCACAGCTTCTCTGGGCAACCTGTCCCAGTGCCTCCCCACCCCCTCTGGGAAGAATTTCTTTCTGTTATCTAATCTAAATCTGCCCTCTTTCAGCTTAAAGGTGCTATTTTTTAACCCTGTGTGAATCGCAGCTGATCTGTAGCTCTTTGGGTTCCAGGTTAGAGGACGCATACCAGCTAACACAACTCATTCATCCACATGCTTTCCCCCTGTTTGTTTGACTGCTGCTCCCTTGCCGATACGGGTACATCCCACCAGCTTTGATGGAGCTGCTCACGTGAGCAACACCAGAAGGATTTGACTCTCTGTGAATTATGACAGTTGGCATCTGAAATGAAACAAAGATCAGATCTGAGATGGATTTTTGCCATCATGTTGCATTTAAAAGCTCGCATTACTTTGGTTGTATTACATTGCATCACACTCGACCGCGTCAATGTGTCATAAAGCTGCCTAATGTAATTGTACACTGCATAAATGCAACAGAATGCCTCCGAAAAGTGGTATTTCATGCTTGCTAGCTAACGCCTCGGCAAAGATTAAATCCACGAAAAGTAGGTATGTCCAATTGTTCGTCTAGATCAGCAAATAATTCATTACCCACATTATCTTTTTTTGAAATGTCACTCCGTGTTGTAAATCACCAAGGTCCTGCTTAAAATGCCAATGTGGGGATTCTTTTTTTAAAGGGCAAATTAAATTTTAGGGCCAGTTCACACAGTAGTTTTACCCTTGAAGCAGAGCTGCCCATCTCCAAAGGCAGAACGCCTACTTAGAGCGTTTGCTTATTGTTGTAAGTAGTGATTCTCAATGGGTGCAGGTTCTTCGTCCCGTAGGCTTCCTCTCAGGTGCTGACCTCCCCATGGGACCTTCCAGAAGAGGAACTCTGAGCCAGCCGCTTGCCTGAGAGGAACAAGTGGGTTTTGTGGATGGAGGTCTCGAGCCCTCTCTCTGCGCTTTCATTTGGAATCACTATCTTAGGGCAAAGAACTGTTCTCCTCTCTTTGTGCCTCAGTTTACCTGTCTAGAGAAGCTCAGGAGATGGAATGCTGCCTTAGCAAGGTGAAGCCAAGCTTTCACAACTAGTTCCTGTAAGCTGTGATGAAGGTACAACATTGGGTTATGGATGACAAGCTGGGGAGGAGGAGAGAGAAGCTACTCCAGAAGTAGCTGGAGTTCCAGCAGTTCTCTTCCTGAGAAGAGGGGGAGGCGACTTGATGAAACTGTTTAGGTGGGAGCTGCAGATAGCTGCTGCCATGCACTGGGCAGGAAAGGCAGGTCCCTTCACTGATGTGGGAACAGAGGCTCCGAAAGGCATGAAAAGGGAAGAGACAGCCTATGGTTTTGTGTGGCAGTTCAAATTCCGTAAGGGGCACAGAGAATGGGAAAGGCTGGGACCAGCTGGGGCCAGGCAGTGAATGCCCTTCTAGCTGGGGGGTGGTGTGAGAACCACTGTGCTGGGAAGAGTGATCTCCTCCAGGTTCAAATCTGGCTGATGGGTCAGCAAACGAGAGCGTGACCCGTTGTGGCACAGTGGTGACGTTCAGCGTGCACAGCGGGTCACTGGTGTGGTATAAATTGGAGGCAGTTGCAAAGGTGTTGGGTGAGAGTAAGAGCTTGTGTTTGTGTGTTATTGCCCGGGGGCACACAGCGAAGACGTTTTCTTCTTTCTTCAAGAAGATTTCCGAGCTCAGGTCGTGTCGTGATTTTGACGCTGGATAAGGAATTATCTCAAGAAATTAGTTTCTCACACTGCTGAAACTGGGGAAAAATATGATCTGGATCTCATCTTCTGCTTGTAAAGCTTTATCCCACCCTTAGTGCCTCTTTCCTTCCTGGGAATTTGACCTCGGGTGGCCTTACTGCCAGCCTCATGCCATGGCCACTGCTCATCTGTGTCCACCCACAGGCAGGGACCAGATGTGCCCCACACCCCCCCCCCAGAGTGTCTGCTTCAGCCAGACTCGGGGGCTGCCAGCTTGCACACCCTGGATTCTCCCTACGATGCAGATGCCACGTGAAGCATGGCACGGGGCTGGGGGGGCCCCGTGAGCAGCTGCTCCTAAACCCATCCAGTGGGACCAACATGCAGAGGCTGCTGCACAAAGAACGATGCCCGTTTTAAGATTTCCCAAGAAAATAGGAAATAAATCCCCAGGATTTCAGTACCTGCGAGGCTGGCAGGGAGGAAATGTGCTTCCCAGGGAGGGCTCACTGTGACACACAACCTCTGAGAGCACAGATTGACCTTTCTCGGTGGTGATAACTGAAATAACATTTCACCGTATTGTAAAATTAGAGACACTTCAGCAACCGCTACAAGTGTTGTGAGTTCCCCCCTTATCAAAGAAGGGGTGATTCGGATCTCTCCTGTGCCGAAGCCTTGATTGGCTGTCACCCTTCCTGACATGCCCTATTGCCTGCAGTGGATTGGCCAGGGGCAGATTTATATCCCCCTGTCACAGCCAATAGAAATATAGTGTTTTCGGAGTCACTGTTTAGTTACAGTGACAGAACCCTGATTGGGTGAAGCCTTGTGATTTATGGGTTTTTGCTGAGGAGTAACTGAGTTTTATCAGAACATAATGATGTGGTACTAATGCTCATTGCGAGGCAACACGGGTGACCGGTTTGGAAAGGTCAGCTGGTGACCTTGTCTGTGCTTTCAGCAGATCTTGTAGTGCCTGCTGGCTGGGGTTCCCTACTCGCAGCGAACAAAACCCCAAATCGTACCTTTCCTCGCTGTGCCTGTGGCCGACTTCACCCCCATCCCCATCCCAAGGGATTAAAGGTTGGGTTGGGGGGAAGCTTTTCAGGTTTGTGACTGTGCTGGGGTTCTTGCCGCCTCCGCGCGGTTGGTTTCTGAGACGAGGGTGCCTTCGCTGCCCAGGAAGAGTGTCAGCTTCCATCCTTCAGTTTAGAAAGGTGGGAGTGAGAAAAGGAGAGATCTTGAAGAAAAGGGTGGAATCCAAGACTTCCACTGGAGGAAGCACTGTGATTTGGTCATCAGGCAAAGACCACTTAGTGGACATGTGTAATTAATCTCAGGATGTGCTTTTCAAAATGCCTCTTGGGACTAGGCTAATTCAGAAAGGAAGATGTAGGCAAGTAGTTATTACCATTTAATTGCTGCTTTTAGTAATGAGTCTGAGCCAAAGCATCCTGACAGTAGAAAGCGAACATCTCTGGGCTGGCCTGGTTACGGCATCGTTCACACCTACGGTTTGTTGTGGTTGGGAATGTCAGGAAGCTGCATTTGTTGTGAATAAAGCAGGATTTATTTTCTGCTTTAGTTAATAGTACTTCCTTTTCTCAGCATTCCGACTTGAGGGTACAAATCTCAAGTAGAGCAGCAACACTCCTGGTAACAGTTTAACAGGATTTATTAAGTTTGTTTGCTTGAATAAACATTAGGATCCTCAAGCACTTTCCTTTTTGAAGATTAACAGGCAGTCCAACTGCCTGGCACTGTGATTTCAGCATGTTAGGGGTGTCTTTCTCCTAAGTTCCTTTACAGATCCCAACCTCTGTCTTTTATTGGGTAGCACAAGGGACATGGACCCCAAAGCATACACCTGTACTGGACAGTTACTAAGCACACAGGTAACACAATATTTCTACAGCTGGTTTGTAAGCCATTTGCAGTCAAGTAGGTTCAAAAGATTCTACGTGCACGTAAATCTCAGTGTAGCCAACACACACTAGTATGAATTTGCAAGATGTTTACACAACACAAATACTGTTACATACTAATTTTATGAGTCATTTTTACATCATAGAGAGGAAAACATCACACGCCTTTACTGTGAGCATCAGCTTGGAAGAAATAATATTGTCATTCCTGTGCCTGCATAAAACTTTATAGCTATTATTTAATGCTTGTTACACCTCAGTTGCTATCTGTGTGTGGAACTTGTTTGCTCTTTCTGTTTCTGCTTGTGCTTTAGCTCAGTTTCTGACATCCCTCTCCTGCTCTTTGCCTTGCCCAGGTAATGAGCTGTTTCACATTTGGTGCCAATTAGGAGACATTCCAGGCTACTGATAGTGTTACAAATGTTGATTGTCAGAAATGTGTGGACCCGATTCTGATCCACTAATTCCAAAGGAGAGCAACAAGTCCAGTAACTTCAGCTGAAGTTACTGAAGATCTTAATTTATAGATCTGAGTTATACACCACAAAAGAGCCTGACCCTAACTATTTCCCTGTTTCAGTTCTGTTTGCTTTGGGGGACTAATTATGCTGCAGGCTGCTGCTTGCATAGGGTTGGCTGGGAGCTCACGAACCAAACATAGATTTGAATATGCTCTCGTAGTTATGGGAAAGCCCCTTTGGATTGGGTTTGGAGCTTGGGATTCATAGGTTACATTCCAACTTGGAGTGATCCTAGGCAAGCCGCTAAACCTCTTCTGTTCTAACCCCATTCCGTTTATACAGTAGATGCAATGTTGTTTTACAAAACCCATAGGCACTGCCCAAGAATTCCTATTTTTGAAACAATCGGAGTGCCTCCAGTTGAAACTTTTTCATTGTAAGCAGTCTTTTTATGCCTATATAGAAAATATTAACAGACTGTTTGTGAAAGAAAAAAAAAAACACCCACCACGTTTCCATTTCCATATGGAAAATGACTGAAGGGTATGTGCAAAATTAAGACTTGCCTGTTGAAACATTAACAGATTTGTCACACTGTTAGTCTCAGAGCTAATCCATGCAAGGTTGGGAAGAAAGCAGTGCAGTGTGGGTTTGGAAACTCCTCGCTGTGTGAAGGGCTGTTCGGAATGCTGAACAGGGATGTGCCCAGTGCCGTCCAAACTGTTGGAGATGCTTCTTTGCAGCTCAACAGTCACCTGTTGGAGAAATACGCTGCATCTACTATTATAAGACAACGATTGTAGAGGATAGACTTTAACCTGCAAGGGATATCTGGTCTTTAAGCCTATTTCTCTTCAACCCATCACACATAAACAGAGTTCCAGAATATGCCACTGAGGTCGGGATCCCCAGGAAAAGGCGTGCAAAGAGGCTCTAATGGATCTGGTAACCTGAGAAAGGAAAACAGTTGAAATACTGCACTTGGATATTCACTGCTGGTGCCCTGCCATTCCTACCATCTGAATGGTCCTATTCAAACAAGTTTTGATGACGTAGAAATGCTGTCCAAATTCCAGTGAGTCTTTGTTATAGCTGGATATGAGGGAGACTCCAAAGCAAAGTAAGTTTTACCTGCTGTGAGTAAATATGCAAGAAGCTCAGGGCTTTGTAGTACCTCGTTCAACAGTGATCAACCTGGAACACAGTGTGGTAGTCAGGGCAGAGTAGTTCTTCAGCCCTGACAAAGCTAGCTCTAATATTGTATGTAAACAGGCCTCTCAATCCAAATGGGAGACGATACGAAGAAATAATATGCACAGATATGTGGAATTTCTCTATTCCATGGTGTTGGAATTGTGCAAACCACCTTGTGTTATCTAGGATTGGCTAGATCTGAGTGCTGTGGGCTCCATCCCTGGTTTGCAGTTCTTAAGTAAGCAAAAAGAACTACTGGAATCCAGTCTGCTCGATAGATACTCTTAGCCATTTGCTGTCCACGACACCCGTGTGAGGCTCAGGCTTTGCCATGATATGTGTGGTAGCAGCCCAGCAAAATAAGTAGCGCTGTGTGGTAAGACTATTGTAACCTCAGAGGGAGAACAGTGGGAGATGAGTGCATTGTGCTGCACGTCCACTGCATACACAGGCTTAAGGATAACAGCTGCATTCCATGCTGAAGCTGTTCTTTGATTCTGGTTTAATTTTTGTTTTGTTAGCTTTTATCCCCAGATCTTTCTGCCTGGAACCTGGGGTTTTGTGCGCGCACCGTAGTTTACGGATGAAGCATGGACCAAAAGAGAGAGGCTGAAATTTGCAGGCTGCAGAAGGCCATTGTTTTTCTTTTGTTTTGTAGTACGGGGTTTGGGGTGGGTTTTTTTGTTGCTGTTGTTGCATTCCAGTTCTGATCCTATCAGCTAATATCATAGCTTGGTTTCACTCCCTTGTAGTTTGATGTCCCAACTTTTCCTTGTTAGCACCAGGAAATCATAAGCTTATAGTGAGCGATAGCCCGTAGGTCTGGGATTGATTACAAACAAAAATCCTAGATAAGATCATAAATTTAACCCATCCCTGTGATGTGATCGTATCAGGATTCAAATACGTCTAAAAGTCGTTTCCGATTTTCAGCCACTTCATCTGGTTTCCATACATCCCAGCTGGGAGTGAAGTACTCTTGCGGTGGACTTTAATCCGTGCCAGCCTGGCTTGGAAGAAGCCCTCATTTCTGTTGTTATTGTATTATAGAAATGGAAAGAAATGCTTTAGACAAGATGGACATTTCAAGGAGGATCAGTTCAAATGCTGCTGAGATAAAACTGACTTGATAGTAAGAAAACAGGGCTGCTTTCCCACCCTGCTCCCACCCCTCCCATTCCGTTCCTGAAGTTTAGCTGTGTTTGAACAAATTCAAAATGGTGTTTTAACACCCTGAAAGTCAGTGGTGAAATACTAGAGATAAAACTGGTACTTTGATCAAGAAAAGCAACTGAACCAAACCAGACACAGTCAGTCTCAGCAAAACCCAACGCTGTGATGCTTAATGCCTTCTTCTCCCTTTCAGGAAGAGCTGTTTGTGCTCGGCTCGCCATCCTTCTGCAACTACTGTTTATCTGTGTTTATATGCGTCCTACATCTGCGCTGTCTGCTTTCCCTCCTGCAAATGACCGCTGGGATCCAGTCCCTTTGCCTGAAAGCAGATTGAGCTTTACACCTTCCGCAGTGCCGAAGCCGATGCGCTCCCATCCATCGCCTCGCCCCGTGGTACCAGGTGATTTAATGTTACTGTTGCTTTAACGGCCTCATCGCTGCTCTGGCTACACAGTAGTTGTCTCCTGTGTGACTGTGCCTGGGAAAATCTATTACTGGAGTGCCATTAATCTGAGGCTGCCGCCTCTGGCACTTTCTGACTCTTCTATTTAATGGGCCTCTGCTTCCGGAGCTCTGGAGACATGCTGTTTTCCTCTCTTGATCAGCTTTGTTTAATTATCAAAATATTTGATGCAGAAAATTGACATTAGTTGTGAAGGTTTCTGCCTTCCTCCTGCATACAGCCTCCCTCCCTGCTTTGTAGTGACATTGAGATCTTCCGCATGTACCACCTTCACCTTAAAATAGAAAATCGCTTGAACAATCATTTGCTTGTCCGGGCACAAGCTGCATTAGCAAGCTACAGGTAGAGCCGCTGAAACCCTCTGCGGTAGCGCGGTGCTGTGCCTCGTCTGAGCGTGAAGAGAGCTCGCTGCACGGGGAGTACAGCCGGACCTTTGTCTGCTGCCTGCACATGTAACAGTGCAGCCAGCCGGCATTTCGGAAGAGCTCCGAAGAGGGGAGCCCCGTGAACTCCTCTGCTGGTCTTCAGGGTGAGCTCATCGGTAAGCGAAGGCTCACTGAGATTCGGAGTCATGAAATTCCCTTTCCACTTGGGCTTCCTGCTGCTGTCTTCAAAGAAGGAAGCTTTAGGTGGTGTTGCAGGTGTTTCAATTGCACTACATTGCATTTTGCTTACCCAGTGACCACATTCCTCATTCCAGGACTTGGGATGGGCCCGTGTGAACCAATATTTATTGGTAAAGTGAAGATCCAGAGGTGATATGGTTAAGTATCTTCCCAGGTAGCGAAGTCCAAGCCCTCACATTGGCAGAAGAAAGACCTCTGGTGAGAAGAAAAATTCAAACAAGGTCAATTATTCTTATCACGGGATGTCTTTAGCTGCTGCAGCAACTATCAAATAGAGGTGGTAGGTTTTCTGTGCCTGAACTCTTAAAATTGAGACTGGATGCCATTCTGGAAAATACAGTTTTCCAAACATAACTTGCTAGGTTTAGTGCAGGGTAAGAGTGCCTGGGCTTTGTTATTCTGGTAAGGCCAGAGGAGCTGGTGGGGTTTTTTTGGTATTTGAGTCTCTGCTTCTGCCCTGCTCTTCTCGGCACTGCCTTGTTACAAAAGAAACACTAAAGAGGGTCCTAAATTAGTGTCCCTCTTTTCACAAGCCATGTCTCTTATTTCTGCTGCCACTCTGTAAAATGCAACGAACAATGAAATGTGAATGACTGAGATTTGGGGCTTCCGGGAGACAAAGCAGTGGAGCTGTTTATGTAGCGCTGAAACACGAGTGCCACTGTTCTAGTCTCTCCTCACGTGTAGGCCTGTTTGCTCCACTGGACTTTGTTCCTTACTACTAGCATTACTGCTCTCCCGTTCTGTATTACACATGCTGTACTTTCCTCACAAGACACAGGCAGGCTGTAAGGAAGGTGAGTAAAGTACAGATGGGGCCCATAAAAGTTATCCAGCTCACCATTACAGTGACTTTCAACAAGTAAATCACATTCTGGCAATAATTATTCTCTTTTACCAGCGAAACCTTACATGCTGTTGTCACCATCAAACTGGGATTAATTGCTGTTTGATGTAGTTTATTTGGGTCTCGCTACGTATATAAATATTTCCAATTCCACTTGCTGATTCATATTAAAAGAAATTATATTTACTAATGAATCCATATTAGAAGGCTGTCAGAGAAGCTGGACTGTTTGAACAAAACATTTTACAATGGAAAAAAGAATAACAACTGATTGAAGGCAGAACATTTTGCAGAGGGACATGGATTTGGATGAGGAAGCTTCTCAGCATCAGAGTGTATTCTCCAGCCAAAGACAAAGGGACATGTTGAAAGCTCCAGAATAGATGACCTGACACAACTGAATTCTGCAGAACTCTTCAGATGGTTTTGCTTTCACCCTATGCAAATAGACACGATGTCCAAGATCTTAAAACCTCGCGACGCTGTGCCACAGTATTGCTTTCCAGCTGTTTGTATGCTCAGATAACCCCTGCCAAAGGAAGGGAAGTGTCTGGGCTACGTTCTTACCTACCTGGCAGCTTCAGTAGCGAATATGATTGATTCTGCACTATCTTTTCCACTCTGGACCATTGTCTTTCCCTTGTGGTGTGCAAGAAACACATTCAGGAACACCAAGGAGATGTGCAGGCAAAGATGCTTCTCAGAAAGGGCCCTCTGCTCTGTGCGTGTGCCTGCCTAGCAAGCTGACTGCTGTCCAACCTCTGCTTCTGCCTGCCTTCCCTACTCAGTCCCCACGGGTGGCATAAAGCTAGGGACAATGGAGCAGAGGTGCGTGGGAATCTGGGAGCAAGATGGGGAGGGAGTATTCAAAGAAATACATCTGTGTTTTTCACCAGGAGATCTGTATGCACAGCTTTGCCTCTCCTCCCTTTGGTCTGGGGTGCAAAAATGCCAAATGAGAGAGGAAGGATGCATCCAGACTCCCAGCCTGGCATCACATAGCAGACAACCAAAGTGTTACCCTTTGGGCTCAGGTTTGTTAGCAAACTTTTCATTAGAGCTCCCATGCTTCCTTAAATAAAGGGGCAAATTGATGACTGACAAAAAGCCTGACCAGTTAGCTAGCTACTCCATGGCTGTATAATTAAATAACCCCCAATAAATCAGGTTTATGTTTTTGGGATTGGTTGGTTGGTTTGTTGTTTTGGGGTTTTTTTTCCCACCTCCTGTTTGCAAGGTTTAATCTTGTGTGGTTTAAATTCTTCAACCTCTTACCTCTCTCTCGCACTGCACTACTAGGAGTATTTCTGGTGAAGTCTGAAGTTACCTGTGTGTAATTCTGGATGAATCCACTGAAGGCAGCTGTGGACCGCTCGGGTAAATAATGAATCCACTGCAAGAGATAATCAAATGCAGACTCTCCTTGTGAATATCCACTGTTAAAAGATCTGTTATAAGCCTTCATGATGTTTGGGACTCAAAAATGCAAGGCTAGTCTAGTAGTAGGTGTTCATTGCGTGGCAAATTTGGGCATAAGGAATACCTCTAGCTTCATTTACGCTGCAAATGAAAATAATCATAGAGATACAAACCACCAAGGTGCAAAATGAGTTTTCCAATTCATAAGCACAAGCCACCACGAGTTAAAATCTCTTGGTTTCTTCCCATAGTGCCCCAGGCAATAGTTTTCATATATATTTCTCCATGGTCAGAAGTCAGAGCAGACCACTGCTATCTAAGACCTTGACTTCTTTTCCCTGACAGTTACAATTATTACAGCCCGGGGGACTCATTTTCTCAGTCTGGCCACCCGCTGACCTAGCCTGCAACCAGAATACACTTTAAAACAAACAAACAACAGCTCAGCTCCCCTCTCTTCGCTTCTCCTCCCCCAGCTCTGGCATATTTTTACACCGCGCCCCTCGCAAAAGGATATTAGCCACTATTGCTGAAGGCACAATCACATTATCAGCACCATTCTCTCTCTCTTTCTCCCTCTCCTCCCCCCAAAGATAAATTTTTTATGTTGCTATTTTCTTCTCTTTTGTATTTGGCATTCGATATTTACGTGATAAACTGCAGAGCTGCTACTAAATGGGCCCTGATACAACTTAATAAATACATAACAGCATCCAGACTGCGCTGTATTACTTCGCTTTGTCCTGGGCTGCTACGGATCCTTGGAGATAATGTCTGCTAAATAAAAGTTATGCATTAGTGTAGTGAAAATAGATACTTATTTATTCTGGAATAATTACTTGTGCGTTAAATGACTGCTGTTGCTGCTGTTGAAATGAGCTGGCTGATAATCCCGTCTCTCCCTGTTTGTCTTTCTGAAGTGCACGCATGCTCTACATTTCTCTCTCGTACCCAGAACCTTGCTGTGTTGGAGCACCTGTACTTCTCCGGAGGAGTATGTAAGTTATATGCAACTAGCAGTCTTTCTACTGTGCTAGCCAGGAAATGTCCACGAGCAAAACCTTGGCGTTTTAGGCTGAACTTTGAGAAGGAAGTCTGTGTCTAGGTGCCCTGCGGAACTGAGACGTGACTCGGTGAGCACAGCAAGATCCAGATACAGGGGCCAGGCCTCGCTAAAGAAAGACACAAAAG
Source organism: Rhynochetos jubatus (assembly GCA_027574665.1). Taxonomy (NCBI): domain Eukaryota; kingdom Metazoa; phylum Chordata; class Aves; order Eurypygiformes; family Rhynochetidae; genus Rhynochetos; species Rhynochetos jubatus. The sequence goes on from CM050669.1 coordinate 4,599,527, forward strand.
GAGATAGAACAAAAAGTTACAGGTAGAAGCTGCAGTGGAGGTAACTCACTTTCCTCTAAAGTGCACACTTTTCTCTATCCTATTTAGCATAGTTTTAACATTTCTTTGCCCAATTTTTGCATCTTTAAAGTTTTTTATTGCATACAGAAAGCAATTTAAACTGGGTAATTGCTACTCACACAATGTACAAAACACTCCTCCCACATCGGCCAAGCACGGACCCACGTTCAGTGACATTTCCCAGTTGTGCTGGCGCGATAGCCATCCATTGGTGTTCTGGAGACATCCCATTTGGACCCAGATTTAGAAGCTGTTCACAGTGTAGGTACCCCGGCATTTCGTTAGCCGTAGCCAATGCTGGGATACCTTGTTGTGGAATTAGCATTTCCTTGTTTCATTCCTGATAATAAGACTAGTCAGAGGGTCAGAGTCTGAAAAATGGAGATGACCTAGGAGAACTGTGCATCTGTGAGTCCCATGCGGTAACATTTGTTCTTGTACTGCATATACTGGTGTTTTGTTATCTTTCCAGGAAGAAAGGAGAAATTATTGCAGAGTTTGTGTCAGCCACAGAAGAACATAAACATAAACTTCAGCAATCTCTAAAATCTTTGGTTTTGAGATGAGCTGTTTTGCCTGGGATCACATGGGTGCAGAGGACTTACGTAGAGGACACATACAGAAGCACATTCAGGAATCATTTCTCTAATCTTCACTCTACTTTGCTTTTCCAAAATGGCTGTTGGTATTTTTTTTTTACCAGAATCCTTTCCAACTGCGTTCTAATTGCTGAAACCATCAGCATAACCTACCATCAACCAAAATGAAGTGAGGCGGACTCCCACAAGCTGCAAAACTTTGCAACACAAAGCCATTTTACAAAGAGTTTAGCTCTATAGAAACCACAGTGAATGCTAGGAGGAATCCCAGAAAACTTTGCATGATGCTTCAAAATGCACCACAGGGATCCCGTGCTTGTTACCTCCTGACACCATCTTTCTGTAAAGGCGAAAGCGTACAGCGCTCCGTGGAGCGATTACCCTGGGGTCCTGTGCATTCAGCACTAATATTGGAAAGTCTCAGATCTCACAAAGAAGACAACAAGGACCTTTGATTGCCCCTGTTGAAGCTCCCGGTAAGAAGCAGGTCACTTCCCTCCAGCCCCTCTGATGTGTGGATATTTTCATGCCCGCTTGACAGGTGACTGTTTTACCAGACAGGGTTGTCAGTGCTGCTGGGGGTTATCGGGATTTAGCTGTAGGCAGGAACTGAACCACAATGAGCATTAAAAAAGCTCACTGTTCTTCGTTTGTTTAGAGACAAGCCATCTCAAACTTGTTTGAAGCCTTTTTTATTGAATTCACACTCTTGTGCCAAGCACTGAAAGATTTACTTTGGCTATTGCTGTAAGATGGAAAGCATATGAATGCGTGGCTGTCTGCCAGCTATGGGTGAGCAGTGAAAGGTCTGGTACAATGGACGGTTACATGGAACAAATGTGAATGCAGTGGGCAGACGTGACTAAAGAAAGGCTTTTGGCATTCAAAGAACCGCTTGAGGTTTAATCCAGTGACTGAAGCAGGGTCAAGAGATAACGCGTCTAACCTGCAAAGCTTTAAACTGTGCGGCAGCTGAAAAGTAGTAAGCTACAGGTACACACACATGCGCTCTCAAGTAACAGCTGTTTGCCTCCCTCTTGCAGGCTCTAGCTCTTCCACAGACTTCAGCTGCAAAGGGGAAGGCCCGCCTGGACCCATCCAAGGCAAGGTACCCCAATCGCTGCGGTATGTTCCTTGCAGATGTTGCCATAATTTTGTTGTGGTACAATTTGACATACGACTCCCCGCTGCATCCGAAAGGGGCACATTATCTCAATTAATGTTTCACAGCAAACATGGCACTGATAGTATTCATGGGACTAAAGACTATTACCATTTGCATGGTGACTAGCACAAGAATTATGACTATGTGTGTTTTCTGCAGCAAAATTTGCCCTCAGGCTCCCTTTTTTTTTTTTTCTTTTTCTTTTTGGCTTGTGACAATGTTCCCTTTTTCTTCCTCCTTCTGTTTTGATTTCTACTTAAAGTTTTATGGCTCTGTCCCCTCCAGGGTGCTATTATCTTGTATGCTAATAGGGCTATGCATATTCTATTAGCGTTGTCAGTGTGAGATAAGAGGCACATTCTGTAAGGAGCACTCAGGGGGTAATAATCACAGCAAGGGGTCTCAATGTTAGTACATTATCAGTCATCTTCACATTTCAGTGGAGCCTGTTTATGCACCTCTTCAGCTGCGCAACTCAGACACTGAAAATTGCTGAATGTTTACGGAAACCGTTGTAGAGGAACATAATGGGATTTGAGATTGACTTGATAAAGGAGCCTTCTCCCTTGTTGCTTCCAGATACAAGATGTTTGTAACTGTACGCAATAAGTAGGATAATATGTTATATGGCAGTTAGCAGCTAAAAGCAGCCTCGGATCTCGGTTTCAAAGAACGGAGCAGCTATCTAGGAAACGGTTTCGTAAGGCTGCGCACCATCAGCGTTTCTTCGGCGATTTCTCTTTCTTGCTCGCTCTTTACATGGTAACACGCGGGCACCTGGTTCGCGTCAGGAGGAAAGCTGATAATTTTTTACACCCTTTAGTCTTGAACTTGAATGATTACAAGCAAGTAGGCCTGTAGAAGGGCAAATGAGTAACTATTTGCAACGCTCTTCGTTAGTTAAATAACATTCCTCGGTGGCAGCAATGGGCAGTGGCATGTGAAATAGGTGTCATGCGAACGTTTTCTTCGAGGGTCGACGCTACAGGCTGGTGAGGCAGAGGGTTTTCTCTTGTTGGACATAACTTGTCTCTCCCAGTTCCCACTAAGATTCACAGGGGTGGTAGCGCTCCAGTCTACCACCCCGTGGTAGTCATCAGTATGCCCAACTGGCAAGAGTTCTGTTCCCACTCTCAAAAGTGGCGTTTCTTGAACTGGTAACCAGCAAGTCCATGATTAACAAAATATTTAGAGAAATTTGGCCTTTTTTTTTTTTTTCTACTTTTTTGACATTGCAGTTTTGAGGGAACCTTTCACAGTATTAGATTTTTCAGTGGGGCTTGTAGCAGAAGAGGTAAAGCACAGTGCTAGCTCTTTGTATGCTATGTTAGAAATATGTGCACATAAATGGTATTTTAATAGGGTTTCTCTATATTTCTCAGTAATTCAGTTACTTCTTTTCCAGCGATAGTAGCATATTTGCATGCTGTCTGACACCTGGATTATAATGGGGCTCAAAGTTATTTAGTTGAGCTGAGGATGAAAAGAAGAGGGAATTTTGTGCATTTCTTAGGAAGGTGGAATCTGTAATTAGGTCTGAAATCAGGGACTTTGTAATAAATTCAGTGCCCGATTTTGCAGACCATAGGAAAATAACCTAGTGGGGAATGGCAAAAAATACAGAGGTGAGGAACTACTCTCATATTTAGAATGAAGGAAGAAACAATTTTTGGAGAGAGATAGGGGACTTTTTCTGTTCCTGCGGCAAAACTTTTCCTTTCTGCAAACAGAAAACTAGACGCTCTACCAGGGGTAAAGCCTTTAGGAGAGCCTTAAAATGCCACTTGGTATAAATATGCAAATTCCTAAATGCAGAGGTGCCTAGTTAGATGATCTAAACTTAATTCCTGGGGCATAGCAGCTGTATGCCGTATGCCTGCTACAGCCCAACTGTCATACCAAGGAGAAAAGGGCTATGTTTTGGATCACTTCTGTAGTACTTAAGATTACACATGGATATGAATGCTCCTTACTTTAAAAATATTTGTCCTTGACATTTCCAGACACATGGCTCACACCAAATGTATGCAGCTCCATCTCCTGAGGGTCTTGAGATTAAAACCCCTGCTTTCTCACCTTGTGATCTGGCATTAATAGCTGATAGAAAAATCACATACATGACTGACATCTTCCTAGAAATGTGAGACTGTGGAATTAATGAATGCCATGCTGGAAAGCAGGGGTCAGTTTGGAAATAGGATTTCTGTTGCCAGCCATCCAGTCATGAACTGGACAATCTGCCGTTCATTTTTTTTTGCTTTAGCATTGAGGAAAATTGGTCTAGAGAATAAAGCAGTCAGAAAATAAGCAGCTGTGTTGCTTCGGCCACTGGAGGTTGATGGACTTTTATGGCTTGTGGAAATCAGCCTGACTTCTGTTTTACGGTAGAGCTGTTGGCGCATTCTTCACGACTGCGAAGTTCTTTATCCTGCTGTTATCTGCGGGATGAATCTGCAGATCTGTAGATCTAGAGGCATAGTGGCTCGAAGGATTGAGGGTCAGGCACGGTTAGGTCAATGATGGTGGTGCAGTGGTGACAGACAGCTGAGCTACCAACGTCTGGTTGCTTCATGAAGTGCCAGGGGGAGACGTGTCTCTGCCCGGTTTGTGGGAGAGCTGTACCCCCAGACCAAAAGTTCATCAGTTGACTGGGACAACTGGAGAGATTGGGCCATGGAAAACTGTTCTATGTGATTTTTCACTTGCCTTCAGCAGGGCAATGTGGGAGATGGACCTTGCCTTGATGTTTGGAGAACTCCTATCGCCACAGCAGCAGGGCTAGTATTTTTGTTGCCTGTTTTCTACTCTTTCTGCTGCATCTGTCTCCAGATTTGTCAACACTGATCTTGTAGGTGTGGCCATGAGGAAATTACATTAACGTCCTGCAGTAGTAGTGTTCATAAATGAAAGGGCTCAACCCCTGTACAACCATTTGCACTAGCATGGGTTTAAATTGCTAGCTGTTCTGTGCAACTAGTGATGATCTTGATGAAAGAAATGCACTTTCTAGAAAGCAAAATATTTTATCAAAGAAACAATATGTCTGTCTGTGTATTTTTAGCATGAGATAAAAACTTGGAAGCATTTAAGCATTTGCTTTGGGGAAGATGGATTTCCTTTTCCCTTTTAGTTCTTTCCATTTTTCTGTTGTCTTTTTATTCAAAGAAAATGAGAAAGAAGGAGGGAAAATAAAAAAGGAAAAGGAGGATAGATATTAAGGGGGCTGGAAGAGAGAATTGGAGAGGGAAAACCTTTTAGTTACACTTTTGTCTTCGTAAAAACCAGGAATATTTGAACAAAAATACAGAAAGGCTGCAAACATTTCATTTGAGAATGACAAGCCATTTCTCATTGTTCTGTCAAGGTAGCTCCCACCACCTCTTAGCTCTGCTGGAATCATTATTGTTGCTTCTGGGTGCACACTGGTTATTTTGGCTTCCACAGTGAAAATGCACAACTCCTGACTCTGTCAAGTAAACCAGGAAGCAAATGCAAAAGGGGAAAGAATGGCACATCTTCTTTTTGCTGTTCTTTCTCTGTCTCATCAGAAAAAACTGTGCCCCCGTCCCTTTCTGCACCCACGTTATACATACGCACTGAATGGCGTTAGTCTGAGCAAGGGTTAAGTCTGGGCTCCTTCTAACTGGATTCCTCACTCTAGGTGTGTTTGCAGGAAGGTTTAATTTAATCAAAAGGAGGTTGTGTTTGGCTAAAGCAGTCATTGTAAATAGACTTTCTTTTCAAAGGGTCATAACGACTGCATTAGTAAGAACTAAAGGGATAGAGACCTGAAGACATACCTATCCAATGTTTTCTGCAGGTTCATTCTTGTTTCAGAGCAACTTCTGGAAATATAAACCCCAAAGCATCCCGTTCACCTCAGTCTGTAGGTGATACATGAGAAAAGCACCGTGCTACCAGCATGCTGCAGACAGCCTTACCCTGTCTGAATTGTCAAAGCCCTCGTAGAAGCTGAGCAGGTAATAACCAGGGGCCCAAAGCTATTCGCCTCGGAGGGCTCCGCAGGAGTCATGATGCTGGAAGACAAGACGGGACCCACGTTCACTTACATGTCTGAGAGCCATCCCATTTTCATCAGTGAGCACATGAACATTGCACGGGGAAAAATGTGGAAGCAATTACTTTAAGAGCCGTCTTTTGGGCAATTCCCAAAGAGACATCAGACCCTGTATTTATGAAGCCTATTGCATCGGGCCCTAATGAAGCAATTAAGCAAAGGGTCCTCTGTGTTTGATCTAAATGTGGTAATTTTTACAAAAACATCGCCGAGTGATAGATACCCATAACTCAGAGTCCTTAATTGTACTTAATTTGTTTGGAATACGAATGTGCATTTAATTAAGCCAGGGCTTTGCCCACATGTTTAAAGAAGGGCTGTCAAGGAAAATTAAGACCCAGTTTGTTTTCAAAGTTACTGGTTTTTATCAGGCCAGGACAGCGATCTTCGAACAGAAGGTTACAGATAATTAGGCAGAGACCTCAAGCCAAAAAAAAATTCAGAGACACTGTACAGCTGAGAAAGCAGGAAGAAAAACTCCTTGATGAAGAAACATAAGAATCGGCTGTTCACATAGTAAAGTCATGCATGGCTAGGATTTGGTAAATGTGACCTGTTGGATAAAATGTGGTTTGCGTTCTTCAACAGAGGACGGAGACTGGCTGTGTTTAATGGCAGAAGCAGCTGGCTCCAGGACCAGGATTCATGCCGCGCTCAAGGACCGCTGAGTGCGGAGAACTGATGGCATCTCCGTCAAATAACACTAAAATGGAAAGGGCAAAAAGCAGTTCACTCGGGTTTCTGAATCTGAAGCATTGGCTGTGAAAACTGGTTTTAAAAGTGTCTTTCCCAAGCACAGAAATAGAGTAGGTGCTTGTCATCCTTTCAGATAGAGTATTAGTCTGATGCGTGGAGAGGGAGTTTACTCCTTGATGAGTAGTGCTTTTGACTTGCTGATGCCGTTATGGAAAGCAGCACGGTGCACTTTTTTCCGCGCGCAAAAACATTGCAGCAGAAGCGACATAGAGGGAGGAAAGCATGTGACCAAAAATGTTGAGACAACTGTGGATTTAAATCCATATTTTGTTCTTTCTTGTTCAGTGAAAAAATAAAGGAGGCAGTTAAAAATTAAGAATGCTCCAACACACAGGAAGAAAAGGCAGGTTTTGATATTGAAAAATTAGTTGCTCAGCACAACAGCAAACAAAGTCCATGTGTGGACACGTAACCTCCCCTTTCTGTGACTCTTCAAGAATCGCGTGCTGGTTATCAGTTTTCTCAACACTGCCATTTTTAATGGCATGGTGAGGCATTCGTGTCGAGAGATCCTTATTGTGGAAAACTGCCGCCGTGGTGTTACCTTGCAGTCTGAATAGGTTACGTGGGCGACAGAGGAAGCCGTGCGCACGGCATTGGCGAGCGGTGCGCTCCGTCACAGAGACAGTGACTCGTCTACGGGAAGGTGGTGCATCTGTGAGAGCTGAAAATTGAACCCAGATTCCCCGCACCGAGGGAGTGTAGAGTCTGAATTGTGAAAATCCGTATTTTCTGGGGTGTTTTGATGGGCTACTGTGCTGATGACAGCTGCGGTGGCTCTTGATTACGGATCCGAAAACGTGCGGAGAATCGGTAGATTTTTAAATGACAAAATTACTCTGCGCAGTGTTATCTCCTGTGTCTGGATCTGCCTGCGACCGCTTCGGAGCTAAACGAAGCTGGCATCGCGCTGTGGGATGGTACCTGGCCTTCTCTTCTTGGGTGGCTCAATTTAAAAGTTGGCAAAGTACCCAGAACAGCCTCAGACCTAATTTAGTATAAAATTAGTCGACTTAAAATAAACAGAATAAAATAAAATAAATCCTATGGTATTAGGGTTCTCTTGGCTGGATCACAGCATGCCTTGCAAAGATTTACGGCGTGCCGTCGCTAGAACGTTAGGAGGGAACGTGCAGTGCCCAAGTGCCCTGCAAGCCCTTCGCCAGGGTCATCCCGTCTCAGAGCGTTACGGGCATGCAGAAGGTTGGAGACCCCAAAATAAGAGGCTGAAGGGGAAGAACGCCGTGGGAGAGCAAGAAGGTGCCAAGTGGTAACGGTGAGACAAAGCAAAGGCGGGAGGTGCTGAACTGCGGCTGATCCCCGGGTGCCATCACGCATTCCGAAACCCCTCCGAGGAGGTCTCTCTTTTTTTGTTTTTTGATGTATCCGCTAAGCACGTTGAACCGGTTTGCAAAGGCAGGCCCAGAACGCAATTCTTCTCGTGGTAAATGAGTGTGTCAGCCGTTTCACCCTCTTACCGGTGTTTAAAATTTTTGCAGCAATAACAGAGAATTTGAAAGGACATCAGAGGTGGATTTACGGGACTCCTGGGAAATCAACTGTTTCCTGTTTCAACAGCTTCTTCATCATAACTTGCTTTCTCAGTCACTGAATGATGTTCTATTAATCTTGGTGTGCAGTGATTGCTGTTAAATGCAGGGCTGCGTTGGATCTCAGTTTGTGAAATAGCCCTTTTTTGTCTCTTCAGCAAGTCAAAACAGTAAACTTTGGGCAGAGGTCTACTGACCAAGTGGATAATTGTGTTCCAATGCATCCTGTGAATAATGCAGATAAAAAACCTGGAGTGAATAATTCATTGTGCCTCCACTCATTTTGAATTAGCCTATTCATGTATGTATCCTTCCCAGCCTGCCTGTCTCTGTGCATGCATGTATTTACATAGCAATGCTGTAATTCGTAGGTACTTAAATATCAAAGCAATATAGCTACTACTCCCTGCATATGGTCCTGACTACTCTGTGTGATTACCTATGTATAAGCAAGCATTGTGTATTGTACCATAAAATTCAGGGTTTGATTTTAAGATGAAACATGACACATTGCATGTGCCGCTGTGATGGTTATCTAGGATTAATATTAAAAAACTTGCAAATGAGGGCAAATTATTTTAGCCTGGCTATAAATTACAGAAGAAGTATTTTCAGCGTTCAGATGCAAGTTTTCTGCATTGATGTATGTTGCCAAAGATCAGATTGCATGCTAACAACCTTACCTTTCCTTTGGCAGTGACTTCTGGATCCCAAGTCAAGCAAAGCCTATGAGCAGAAGGAAGCGCTTGCCTGTAGGGATAACGTTCCCTGAGGTGTATGGACAGCACTGACGTTGCCTGAGCATCATTGATGACATGCCTGCAGCTCGAGAACAAGGTAGTCTGAAAGGCAGAGGGAAGGAGCCTGTTTTCTGATCGGATCAGGTTCATCAGAGGTTCTGACAAGCATCTGAAATTTGGATGGATGGCTAAACTGCACGTAGCTGTGGTCTGGCTCTGGAAATGTCTCACTCACATTTAAAAACTGTTGCTCAGTGTTGGTGGATTCGTTGGCCAGGCTGCTCAGTGTATGGCTCTGGAGGACAAGGTACGCTGACAGCCAGTGGAACGGACTAAATGGCCACGGGTTCGTGGAAATTCCAGTGGGAATCCGTTTGCTGTGTATTCTGCTGCCTTGGACAGCCAACAAGTTGCCAGCATGCAGCTTCTAATTGGGGCTGGCAGGGCAGACGGTTTTATCTTTGACCGGTTGAGAGTTCCTGCTCTGCAGAGAGGGGCGGACAGTCGTTTTGACTCCTTGTCGTGGGCTTCTCAGTTTCCAGTCCATTACAAGTGACACAGCCGATAAAGAGCCTGTCTGTCAGTGCTGTCTCTGTGGGGGGGCGAATCTTCATCCCTTCCTGTACTCATACCAGAGCTGTCTGCTCACGCTTTTTCGCATCGTGCCAGGCACCAGGTGAGGAGGACTCCGCTGGGAGCCTGATCACCGCTTCCCAGCCCTGCCAAGCCCTGTCCCACACACCCCTCTTAGCACTTCACAGGCAGTGGCAGCTCTAGAACAAACCTCTTCCCAAGTGGGAATGTCGATGCTTAAAATAAATCAGTGCCTATCGTTTCCTGAGTGGGTCAGAAGAAGACTTGTAAGCCTGTGTTGTGAACAGCTCTAACCCACTGCTTAGGAAAGAAGTGCCCCAGCAGACAGCATCGCTTTGGATCCATCACCATGAGAATAAAAACGAAGGAATCTGACAGCTGCGGTTTTGTGCGGTCCCGTATCCGGCATCTGTAGCTCCTTTCAGTTACAGAAGGTGCACATCTATAAGCCACTCAAGGTCATGCTGAGCTTCTCAGTGGTAACTGCTGTTCCTGTTTCGCAGCAGAGAAAGAAAAAGGTGGATCTGCACAGAATTTGTCTGCGTTCAACAGGGACCTTGCAGGCTATCCAAGGGGATCTGAATGGCAAAGCCTGTTCCACCAGTGTCCGTGTTCGGCAGGGATTCTGCAGCAGAGCCGGGGATAGAGTATGGGAGCTCGCATCCCAGAGCATCGATCCGAACAGCTATAACTGAAAGAACATAGCTGAATTTCGTTGCTAATGAGTATGCTGTTCGCTTGTCTGAGCCTCACCTTGTTTCTCTCGAAGCTGAGCTGTCCTGTACCTTTGCCAGAGTCCAAGTGTTACTTCCCGATGCCCGTCAACAACGAACAAAGGCAAGGCAAGCATATATACATGTGTATATATATCATTTATGTTTAAGTATTCTCCCATATCACACTGGAGTGAGCTTCCTTTTCTTTGGCTCCATAATGCCCTCTGTTTTCCTTATTAGATCAGTTTTAACTCAGTTTATTGGAGTTTTGTGTCTGATACTCCAAAAATTATTTTGCTGGGGTTAATCCCTAACCCCCAGCAATGGCATTAGGAAAGCTATACGGCAGAGTTGAAACAGTTACTACTTGGAGCAAGCGGCCTTTTCAGTTCGTAGAAATCTTTATTTACAATTCACGGATTGGAGGAACCGGAGCAATGCTGTCTACAGTATAAACGCATTACTCTGCTCTAGTTTTGTCTGACAGACCTGTGCTAATTACTCTGTGTGGTTTTGATAGAAAGCCAAGAATGGGTTGTAGAAAAATGTGTATCGCTAAAACTTAGGTCCCCAAAGTCAAAAGTAAAACAAACAGGGAGAGATCGTTATCAGAAGCAGACCCTTACAAGCTGTGTACAGAAAAAAGTCATTCCCATATTTTGTGTTTCTTTTTCTCCTTTGGATCCAAGTAGTGTTTCTGTCTGTACTGGGAAATATCTTGAGTTTGTACAGTTGGGGCAGATGGTGCATTTATTCTGCTCTTTCCCCTTTTTCTTCTCTTGGAAAGGCTGTAGCTGGCTCTGCTGTGGACTCTGTGTGGCCTTCAGCAAGTCACTTAACCTTCCTGTGCATCAGTTTACTCATTTGTAAAAGGAGTATTACAATAATAGACACCCCTCAGGGGCTCTTCCAGATTTAAATAATTAATGTCGGTAAAGCAGTTTGTGAGCCTCAGATTAAAGGTGCTAAATAAAGGCAATATATTAATATTTTTTACCCCAGCTCCTCGTAGAAAGAGCAGAGCAGTAGCCTGGGAAGTGCTGGATTTGAAGTTGGGGAGTTAATGTTACAGCGCTCAGAGTATATTTTAATTTCTGTGGTCCCAATTCAGCGGAGCTCTTAATGGGTCTTTCTGAAATTAAGAATGGCTTTATTTCCCACAGGCAAGGCTCCCGGTCTGAAAACCGTTTTGAATCGGGCCCCGTAAGGAGAGTGGTAGAAGAGAAGGATCAAGGGAGCAGGTATGTATCTATGTGTATTTATCCTTTGCTGTTTACAACCTCAGCGAGAACATCGTTGCCACAGGAATATAATCAGGAAGTCTGATAAGCCTTGCAAAATTCATCCGGGATGCAAATCAATAAATGTAACAGGAGAGAAACTACAAGCTGTGCATTTCCATGGAGGCTGAGGTTTTGTGGGATGGATAGACGCTGCTGAGCATGACCTAATGCCGCAGGAAAAAAAAGCAACCACAGACCTCAGCATCTAAACAGTATGAATATTGAACCAGAGGTCCTTGAGTAATTGTCCTTTCTTCACTCTGGGGGTGAAAAGGCTACATTAGACATTCACTAGCAGCAAATGGCACCTGACATCTCTTTAAGTGAAAGTCAGCTTGGAATTTTTTTTAATGGCCAAGCATAAATCTTTTAAATTATAAATCAATAAATAGTTAATTCAATAATAGGAATCTTTTAAATATTTAATGAGTCATATGCAGAATGGCTCTATAACTAGATGTTGATGGAACTGTGTCAAAGGAATTTGAATCAAACTTTTCTAAACTCCCCATATTAAAATAGTTATTGATTCAAACATAAACTATGAAGGCTGTGGCAAAAGTAAGGGGGGGTGGAGGGGTTTGGCGTACATTTTCTCATCCAAGAAAATGGGCAACTAGCAGCCTTTTTTTAATGATGTATTCTTCGAGCTTTTCAGTTGTATTAATGTTTCCGCTACAAAAATGAGTAAGAATGTCTGCAGATAAGATTTTGGTTGTGCGTATTTATCAAAATCTTGGTTTAATGGCAACTGTGCTCTTAAATAAAAGCTGTGGCAGCCTGCCTCTCACGGAAGGATTCTGCTAACCAGCACTGACATTGATACCCTGAACTATCTCCGTCCGAAACTGCCCCCAAGTTTAAATTCCTTTGCCGGCCCTTGCAAGCGGAAGGCAGTGAGAGGTGTATTCTGCGTTTGTTCCTTTATCATTTTCTCTGAGATCTGTAGTCGTCGTTCACTTGTATGAACTATGTGCTGCTGTAAGTCAACGCTATTCTTAATTACCCTCCGTTGGAGGCATTTTGTGCTGAAGCCTCCGCCCACATTCAGCGCACGGTTATTCCGCAGCAGACGTGGCATCTTCAGATTTTGTACACTCTGAGCTTTACCTCCGAAATGATAATCCAGCTCAGCGTTGGTCTCTTTTCAGGCAAAAAGTGGAAAAGATGGTGCTGAGAACAGGGCGTAGGAGATTCTTCAGTGGGGAGAACACACACAAATTGGTGAGAAAGGCACGAAGGGGCAGAAGAAAGGAGGCATTGCCTGGCAGACGAGCAGAGAAGGGTTTTTGCAGTGCTGCTGAAAGACTAGTAAGTTTGCTCTGGTATGTTTTATGGGTGTTCAGCACCACACGTTCCAGAAATGGGTCCTGGTATCTGAGGACCAAAAAAAGCTTTAATGCAAGGCTTGTTCACCATTTCGGGAGCTTCCTACCTTGAAGACACTCAGCAAAAATAATAATTGGTGTCTCTACGCTCCTTTAGCAAAGATAGCAAGGAAGGTATTTGCTGTTGCTTCCCAAAATAATGAAACGTGCTGTCAGAAGCTCCTTATGGTAACACCGTATCATACCCATTGTACAGATGGCTAAACATGGTTGTGTTCTGAGGAGGCAAAACAGGCCTGCACAGAATTCACCTGGCTGCCTTTGAGGGGTGGTCAAAACTAGCCAAAACCCAGCTCCAGCATTACCTGAAGCAGGACCCATTGTTTGCTCTGTATGTGCATCTGTAATCAATTGTAGTTGGCTCAATATTTGTCGCAGAATAGAGTTTCATTTGTATTCTGCACACCTCTGCTTTCCCCCCCTCTGTGTGTGTATATATATATACAGAAACACTGCCTGCATATCCTTGTGGGTTTTTTTTCCCCAGGATGACAGATACTGTAACAATGACAGTAGATTAATATCTCCTTAATCAGCCAAATGAACATGACATACAAGGGTGACAGTTCAATTTGCTGCTAACAGATTGTGCCTATCAGAGCCCTTCCATTCCAACTGATGTTTATTTCTGGCAGAGATCATACGGTTCTGGGAGGACCCCGGCTTCCCACCAGCTCATAGACACCCATTAAATACATCAAGTACCACATAGGTGTTACTCACCCGCCTGTCAGGACACTAGCTGCTTGGAAAATGAAATGAGCCTTGACACATGCAATGGAGAAACACTGTCACTTAGCTGAGCGAAGCGGCGGCATGTATTATTGACTACACGCTGCTGCAGGTCCCTCTCTTTATTGCTGGTTGGTTTTTTGTTTGCTTGTGGACTGTTCACTGTTGAAACATGGATCAGACACCGAGTCTGTCTCCTGGGGAGATGCATAAAGAAATGTAATGGGGAGGAAGTGCAGGAGGGGTGGCGGTTTAGGTAGAAGCGATACGTTAAATCTTGGTCCCACAACTGGCTGTGCTTTGAGTTTGTTTGCAGGTGGGATTTCAAGAGGATCTGGTTTCCAACTCTGAAATCCAATCTGCAGGGTCTAATTCAAATCTCTTCCCGCTTCCTGCGGTATTTCAAGTGAAGTCACCCCAGATTCCCTACAAAGGGACAGCGAGCCCTTCCAAAGGGGAGTCCCCACCCCTCCCTTGGCTTGGCCATTCCCTCTTGTGCAGGCTGGAAACACAACACCTAAGCCGAGGAGGGTACCGCCACCGAGAAATTCAAGTAAAGCTTGGAATTTCCCCGAGCGCGGTACTGGTGTTTGCAACCCCGGCTCCCGCAGCCTGCCCGCACAGCGCCCGCAGTCAGCTCTGCGCTGGGGGACCGAGACAGCGGTTGGTGTACTCAAGGCCTGACTTTGTTGGTGATGTGTAAATCTGTCTTCAGCACTTAAAGGTCTGATCCTGCAGCCCTTGCTGCTCCCTTTGGGACTGTAATTGAACAGGAGGGTTTTCATTTGCTGGATGAACCCCAGTTATTTATTTTCCTAGTGACTCACATCAGCCATCTGCCTGCTTTTGTTTAGACACCCTTACAGTGCCCTCCCCGCATATATGAAACTGCTTAATTTTGCAGTCCCACCCAAATATATAAATCACGCTTGTAGACCTCTGCAAATCCCATCCACAGACAGGGATTGCTCCCGAACCTACTGGCAGACTCGTTTCATCACGCTCTGGTTTTCTTAGGGAACTTTTTTCCCAACTCCCAGCAGTTTGCTTCACAGAAGAAGAGATGTGTTTATTTTTGAAAGATAAAATGCAAGTAGTTTCAGTGGAAAGGTTTCCGCGATAAAATTAACAATGAATTACCGAAACAATGACATTAAAAGATATCCATATGATTGTAATTATGAAGCTAAATCCTTCCAAAGGAGGGTTCTGTCATTCCCTGTACTCGTTACCATTGCTGTCATACAAATGTGTTCGTTATTGTTATCATTTTTTTTTCTTCTTATTACAGGTTTTGTCGTAAGAATAACTCATCAAGGTTTTATGACTAATAAATTCTCTAAATTACAGTCCAAGGATGCATTACTTTAATTTTTCCCTCCATATTCTATTCTTAATTGCCATGCTATTTCCCACTTGCCTTTTTTAATGACTCATTAGGCTTAAGGGGAAAGAATAGAATTTATTCCACCTAAGATCTTGTATCAAGTTTTGGACAACTCAGAAAGGAAGCGATAGATTACGGGGAGGAAATAGGTGACTTGTGTGTCTCAAGAGAAGACTTCAGATTTCAAGTAATAAGGATATTCAAAGCAAAACAAAAATTCTTAAGAAAACCCCAGACCAGGCATTGTTTATTGAAATTATTTGAACAATTAATTCTAATAAGAGCCATTCAAGATGTACGTGGGGTTTTGTAAGGTAGAGATATTATGCATAACCTTTAATGTGTAAATAGGTCTACTGGGATCATTTCAGGGTTCTGAAGATTAAATTTACATGTGTCCTTAAAAACCTTGGGAAATCAGGACCAAAGGTGATAAGAAGGGACATTTTTCGTTGCAGATTCTGTTGTGAGCTTCGTGCATTGCTGCCTGTTGCCTGCGAGTGAGTTGTTGACTGAGTGCCCTCATCTATAGGGCACCTGGTTCTGGGCTAAAAGGAGACGTTAGCAGTTCTGAGTTTGCTGAACCCACGGTCCATTCCGGCACTGCCACGTGCTTTCAGGCTTGGGCTCCAAGATACCTACCATGGTACCTGTGTGAGTCAACTAGGCCTCGAAATGCCTTTTCAGAATCAGCTGTAGGATTGGTTTGCCGTTTCCTATGTGAATACCCACGTCTCTCACACAGGGATGCAAGCCTCACCTTGATCTTAAATATCAGAGAGATGCAAGACCCAGGTAGAGTGTTAGCCACAAATTCAACCACTTTCTTCCGGGTGCTCCGAGGGATCTGTTCTTCTGCATGTATCACGTCTGCGTGGTGCTCCTCCCTCCTTGCGTGTGCCCGTTTCCCACACGCACCCCCACAACACCCATCTGAAAGGTAGCTGCGCCGCCTTCTGCTTAAATTTTGGCAGGATGTTGCCCTGGGAAACTCACATTTTTCTTTCTCTACCTGGACAGTGTTCTTAAACGGGTCACAGATTGTTATGGGCCGGCATTGGCACAGATTTATTTTTTAGAGCATTTAATTCTTGACACGAAGTTGTTACCAATCCAGCTTCAGGCAGAGCGAAACCCTTGGCCTGCACACCCAGCAAACCTCTTCACCGTGTTTACTGAGCTGGCACAACTGTGCCGTAGAAGCAAGAACGGGGTTAGGAAGTTGGGGCGAGCCCCTTTCCAATCGCCTCATCCTCTTCCTCAGCTTGTTTATGGCAAGGGCTTTGCCAAGCCTCAGCCCAGCCTGTGGAGTAGTTCCTGTTATTGTTTATCTTGGATGCTCCAGAGGGGAAACGTCCGACTTTCACGTTTTCCCAGTGCTGCCACAGGCTCTCCCGTTTAAAGCTTTTACAGCCTTGCGGGGAATTGGATTCTGTATTCCGCTGTCCAACTCAGAACGGCCTTTTGCTTGCATCTTACACCAATTTTCAAGCTGTTCACGTGGCTCCTGGCAGTGGGGAGTGACAACTAACCCAAGGGTTCTGCTCATCCCACAGAACAAGCTAACATTAGGCGAGCGGTGACGAAGGGGCGGCGTGTTTCGGGTGGCAAGGCGACAGATAACCAAAATGGAGAAAAAACGTGAGTACAGCGCAGAATAACGAAATATATCTAAGAAAGCGGGATATCTGGTAATGGGCAGATAGAGAGTTAAAATCCTTAACATCAAGAGTCATTGTTTGTTTCGTGACTGCAGCGTGGCCGTGGCTGTGCGAGGCTGCCTGTGAGCACACGCTTTGGCCCTACGAGGGGGCCCTTCTCCTGAGATGTGTAGGCTGCGTGGCCCCAGATGTGATGGAAGAGCCCGGCTGCTGGGTTTTCCGCCCCATCGGTCCTGGGGGCTTAAAAATCTTTGAGGAAGACCCAAGGAGCAAGTTAAAAGCCTGTTGACTCTATGCTAACAAAAGCAGAAAAGCAAGTTTTACCCTTGTGAATACCACACAAATCTCTCTAGAGGGAGGCAGAGAGCTATTTCTCTGGGAGGATTTGATAGTTTATGTGTGCAGCACAATCAGCAGCAACAAGAAAGCACTCTTTGTCAAGTGTGTTTCAGGTGGCAGCGCAGGTTATGCTAGTGGCAAAGTCCTTAAATATTCACCTCCATCACTGGCTCAGCAGGATTTTGCTCTTGCAAAAGCCGTATAGCACTTTTCCTGCAATTGCAGGTCTCCGATTGCAGCCCTTCGAGTGCAGAACCAGAGGGTGCTTTGAGGAAACTGGCTCTGCACTGGGTTCTGTCTAATCAAGACTAGAAGTCATAACGAGATAGTCCATCTGGGCTTCCAGGATGGTGGCTAATTATTTCACAAATGGGAGTATTATTTAAATGCATTTCCCAATATTTTTCCTTCCTCCGCTGACCACGGGCGGTTTGCTGCGAATGCCGCCTTGTGCATATGCAGCGATTCCAGCGGGTGCTTGCCTGGGCTTTGTTCACAAAGTCACAGATCTTGAAGATTCCTCAGTGCACTCAATGCGAGATAAAATCCTGCCTCACCGAGGCCGATGGAAAAAACGCTCGCTAGCTTCAGCCCAGGTTCGCAGAAAATCCTCTCTTCTGCTGAGACAGTTTTGGGGTTGTTTATTCAAATCCTAAACTAACACAACAGTCTACTAAAGAGATTTTACCGGTACCCAGATTTTTGACAGCACAACGTGTTTGTGTACCCCGTGAGGCCTGTGCTTTTTGAAAATTGGTCTCGTAAAGGACACGGCTTCCTGCAACGTGGCCACTTCATACAGCCTGCGCCTTGGGAACCAGCCTCGCTCGCGGGTGCTGGAGCAGGTGGAATCGGCCTGGCACCCTTGCTTCTCAGATTGTTGAGCATCGCGCAGTCCTGCGCGTGAAACTCGGAAACGGGCTTCGCTGCACACGACGCAGAAGTCTGCGACTTGTTGAGGTGGGCAAAATCCATACCAGTAAATCGTGGGTCACACAAAAACGTTTGCGGAAGCACGGCCACAAAGCGAGCTGAACGCAGCCTGAAACATCTGCGTGTATGTTTGCGGACCGTGTTTTCTCTCTGCTCACTCAAGTCCTAATGTGCATTAACTGTTTAAAACCAATTTCGTTGCAGTTAAAATTGAATATGACTGTTAGTCTAGAAAATATGGCCTATTTCCTTTTACTAGTTAGCTTTTAAAGGTGTTTTACAATTCAAATGAGCCATGCAATTAAAGGTGACATTGCCAAAACTGGACAGACTAAAATTAGACATTCCTGCTGTGTGTTAGAGCTTGGCCCGCGTTTAGATCATGCTGTCTTTGGGCTGTACCTGTCTGCTCCAATCTTATGAGTCAACAGGACACTGAAATGTTCCAGAATCCTGTTCTTTGTGTTTTTCTATTCTTTCTGTCTTCCAGTATTATCCTATCCTTCTTTCCCTTTAAAGTGTTCAGTGCTCAAAACACACTCACATGCACACACGGAGCAACCTTCAGCATGTTTTTTTGCGTCGAGACCTAGGAAGCACTTTGTTATTCTTAGGCTTACTGGCTTGACCACTACCAACCCGTAATTAGAAACAACCCCTGCCTTACGATCCCCAGGTTTACAATCCCAACAGCGGGCAGCAGGGTGGCAGGCTCTTGTCTGCGCTTCTGAGCCAATAAACCTAGGGCTGAGGGGGAGCTTCTAGATTCGTCCAGTCGCTTACTTGCACGCGCTTCGATCTCTGTAGCCTCAACGTGATATTTCAGGTACGAGGCTGTTGAGAGGAAGCTCGTCTTTCCACTTGGGGGTGGGAGGGTGGAGGAGCATGAAGGGTGTCCGGCCCTGAGGAATACACGGGAGGTCCCTGGCATCAGCAGCAACACTGTCCAGAATTCCTAACATC
Source organism: Rhynochetos jubatus (assembly GCA_027574665.1). Classification (NCBI taxonomy): domain Eukaryota; kingdom Metazoa; phylum Chordata; class Aves; order Eurypygiformes; family Rhynochetidae; genus Rhynochetos; species Rhynochetos jubatus. The sequence continues at coordinate 4,618,471 of CM050669.1, forward strand.
CCGCTTTCTAAATAACTTTATGCATTTATTAAATACATAATTATACTGCCCTAGGTAATCAGTGACATGATTACCATTAACATTTACCAGGGTAAAGCGTTCTGCCATGGTTTGGGAACAATGTGGTAATGTGAAGACTCCTGAAAATTTCTCTGTCTAATAGCTGAAGGTAAATTAGAAAGTCAGAAGTGAGGAATAGCTCCCAGAAAACGTCTGCTGTTCTTAGAGGATGTGGCCGTAAGGAAAATTCTCCTTCATTTCAGGCTCAGCTGAATGGATTTAATAATGGCATTCCTCGAGTCAGTGAAGTCCTGATTCAGCCCACTGTAAGGGCAGGGGAGTTAATTCTCTCAGATGGCTTTCATATCGGCGCAACTGGGTTGTCTGACACGATACCATTCCCTTCTGTCGGGCAGGTGAGGAAAAATAACTGGTGTCCTGGGAGAGTGGGCAAGGATTTCACATTTACAGTTGTGCGCTGGGTGTGCACGGGGCTGGTGTACACCTCGGAGTCAGGCATGGAAAGGGTATTCAAATTCTGGGGGGGGGAGGAATGCTGCAACATACCCAGAATAAAATAACATAAAGTGTATTTTAAGTTACCCGCTACAGCTCCCTGGCAAGGCAAGTTTATACGCTACAATACATAATAATGTAGTGTTTGCATAGCGTGTATAAGGTACTAGGTGCTTTACAACGTGCTGTTCAACTTCTGGGTTATAAAAAAGCATATAAATATGCTAAAACCTAGCTGTATTGCCTATCTCTTTCTGAAATGCCTTTCACTGTAGCGTTGGCGTGCTAAAGCCTGTCACACAACCTCCTGATTCCAGGAGCAATGAACTTCTTTTAAAAAACCAGTCACTTTTTTGTGGCACCGGTTACAAGATCCAGCTCTTTTCACGCTGGGCCAGCCGTTTGAATCCAGACCAGGTTGGTAGTTATGTCTGTTGAGTGACCTATACGAGCAGAGTTCTTGGTTTCCATCCAGTTCCTGATGGAAGGATGCCCAAGCCGCTGAAACGACCGTACCATCTGGCAGAGCTGTTAGCAGTATTAGCAACAGGGTGAGCTGGGAGAGCGCCACGGAGCCAGAGCCCACTCCCACGGGTGGGCTGCCCAGGTCAGGGTTGAAAGACGCCGGTGGTGGGGACGCAAGGTCACTCGCATTGCTGGCGGCTGTACGCACGGGCGGAAAACATCTTTTCTCTGGCAGTGCTACAGTGGCACTGCTCCGGCTGGCTTTAGAGCGTTGGTGGGTTGGTAGGTTGCTGCTAGAGAGTGAATGCTTGAAAAAGCCAAGTCTGCTATCTGATGCCAGGCTGGGCTCCAATTGCGTGTGTTTTCTCTGTAGAATTAATTCCTGGAGCGGATGAGATACTTGTGGAGTGTTACAGCAGCGTGAAAAGAACAGAAACTGGAGTGCCCGTGTCTCAGGATGAAGATAATTCACCATTGGAACCGTCTCCTGAGGGATGTGGTGAACTCCCCGTCTCTTGCAGCCTTTGGATCAAGACTGAGGTCTCATTCCTGAATCAGATGACTCTTGTGGAAAGATTGACATGGGACAGTTTCATATAATCACAGACTGGTTTGGGTGAGAAGGGACCTTAAAGCCCACCCAGTCCCACGCCCTGCCACGGGCAGGGACACCCTCCACTAGCCCAGGTTGCTCCCAGCCTCATCCAGCCTGGCCTTGGGCACTGCCAGGGATGGGGCATCCCCAGCTTCTCTGGGCAACCTGTCCCAGTGCCTCCCCACCCTCTCCAGATATTTACTCCAGAGATTTTATTGCCAGCAGTAAAGTGCCCTTCTGTTTACCCTTCGGTAGCTGTAATAAGGCTTCGTATCTGGACTCAGAGCTCTTTTAAAGTCTGGGGTCAGTATGTGTCAGTGCTCTTAGCTGCGTTCTCTGAGCACCTCCAGCAACCGTGCTAGCGTGACACGAGCTTCCTACATACCCACTGGACCCTTCTGTGACGAGCCAAAAGTTCCCGCAGCATCTCACCCCCCCCGTCCCCACCATCACGTTGGCAGGTACAAATACATTCCCTGACAGAAAGACGTATAAATCCCAACTGTCAAGAAACAAAGCAGTTTTTAAACTTTAACGAGCAGAGTAATGGAAATAAAATACAAAGGAAATGGAAAAAAAAAAAAAGAGACTAAAATGTTTTTTATTTTGGTATTCTGCAGAAAAAAAGTGTCTACACTAAATAATAAATAAGCCATGCAATGTTTTTACAGCTTCTTTCGTATGCGTGAATATTTAAAACATGCAAAAATGTGGAATAGGCATTTACTGAGGACAAAAGAAGAGAACTTATTTTATGTACAGAGAGCAAGATGGGGAAAACAGAGGGATGCATGCTTAATGGATTGCTGTTCACAGAAGGGAGATATTTCCAAGTGTGAACATATTTGTAGACAAACCAATCTGACAAGTTAGCTTGGGGATGATGTATTACGGCAGAATTGGCCTGGGAAGCAGAATTTTGTTGCGAGGGTGTTCGTTGGTGTAAACAATGCCTGCTGGGTTTTGGCAGCCAAACTGCCGAGTCTTCCAGCTACCCCAGGATTGCTCAGACCTGGGGTTGGGTACCTGAGAGGCCCTTGTCGTATGTAGCCAGCGAAAGGTGCACAGCCTCTTTGCATACCTTTATTAGATCTGAAGCCACAAGGGACCCATAACCGTGACCCCTTAAGCTGGTTTTTAAGAGGGGAGGGTGAGCAGGAGGGGGTATGGGTGCAGGGATTTTTGCCTGATACAGGCCATAAGGGCAGAGTATTTCTTTCAGCGCCATAACAGGTACTGTGTGACGTACGATTGCCAAGTGCCATGGCAGGTCTGGGCTCCGTGGCCAGGTGGATGTGAAGGACAGCCCCGATGGTCTGGGTTTCGGGTCCCGAGAGGTGTAGGTTCAGCCACATGCTCCTGCCCGAGACCTTGGTCCGATCCCTCCCATTATGTCCCGTCTCCCTCTCCTACGAGGAACACGAGGGTGAGGGTGTTTTGCGTTTTGGGAAGACCTTACCGTAGCTGTTTGCGCTGAAGCCTTGACGTTGGCTGGGGACGTTCCTGCAGGCAGAGGGGTGGAAGCCTGCACCGCCAGCCAAGGAGAGGAGTGTTTTCTGGGAAATAAGGAGGGTGACCGACTAGGGAAGTGTGGCGTGTGAGCTTATCAGGGACTTGCTCCGTGGCTAGGTCGGCTCATACCTCTGTGTCTGGAAGCAGCTGAAACCAGAGAAAGAGAGGCCTGTTGCCATGACTGGCAGGGGCTCATTATTCACTATTCCATGGCTTATGGTTTAATGCTTATTTAACTGGAATTTTTTTTTTTTTTTTCCTCCTGACTTTTGATTTCTTTTTGCCAACTTTATATTTTAATGCATGTTTTTATGGAAATATTTATAGTGCACATGTTGCATATAAAACACCATCATAAAGCTTTTTTGCTTCAGTCCTGTTGAAATAAATGATGTTATTATTATAATAATTTCATAGGGTTATATCTGTTCTGTAATGAAAAAGACCTGTGGCTGCTTGAACCATCAACCCAGGCAGTTTTTACAGCTTTCTGTAGCTATAGTGACCTCATGGAGCTGCTGAAACTTATAAAATACTCCATTTCCCAGCTGAGGTGGGCATACAAAGCAGAATGAGCAGATAGAAGAAATCGGGCATTCGACACACAACCTGTCTGATCCCTGATCAAGGAGTCAGTATTGGCTTAATATTGCCCAATGGTGATGTCAAATTTTATGGTTCTTACTATTACAACACCAGAAATCGGGCTAGCCACTTTACAAGCGAGTTGTCCGGGAAACTCTGGCCCGGTGGGATAAATGGATGAGCTGCGCTGGTGCCCAGAAATTTGCACAGCACTTATGCTTGCCGGCGTAGACTTTGCTGGCTTCTCCGTTTCTGAATGCAGCACACTGCTTTGTGTTTGCCAATACCCAGGGGTGTTGCTAACGCAAGAAGGGTGTGAACATTCGGCAGTCGGACTGCAAGCGCTTTTAAAATGTTATCTGTGAGGCACCCATCTCACTGAGATTGAATTAATAGTTGCTTTAGAAATTCCCCTCTTCTGGGTCGGTGTTAGCAGTACAGTGTGAATTTCGGTAACCTTCTGCAGGAAGTTCTGTGTGCCCAGTCGCCTGAGGTGCAGGAAAAGCTTTGCTCCTCTACCTCTAGAGACAGGGAACCGGTTTTGGGACAGGAGCTCTTAGTGACAGAGCATTCATCTGATGGTGGTGCGGGATGGACCTCTGGACTTGGAAAGGAGCGCGAGACCCAGGTGCTGCAAAGAATTGAACATGAATTCAGTGCTTAAATGACAGACTTCTTGTCCACCTTCAGCTTAGCGAACTTTCAGTTGCGTTTCTCAACAAGGATGGATCTAAGCACGTGTTGGAAGCTTGACCTACTATGCCTAGGGAGCAAGTATTGGAATAGAAAGACAAGGACTAAATACGGGAGCATCTATTTGCGTGGGTTCAGATGTATATGTGCGTGCACGCGCACTCACCAGCTTTAGTGACAGATTTGAAAAAGGCTAGGCGAACAGCAGTGAAATACTGGGGGTTTACAGGAGGTTTTAAAAATTAATACTCCAACACGAAAATGCTTTATACAAGAAAGAAACCTTTTAGCAACTTCTCCATCCTAGAAAAAAGTATAATGAATAATTCAACTGTGCACCAAGAAAATCGATTTGCTGAACAAGTGTAAAATAAATCTGAGGGAGAACTAGTCCAGATTACCTAAATTAAGATACTAGTTCCGGAATCATAAGACTAAAGCAAGATATAACACGAGGGCCTGTGTAATGTTGTCATTAGTAGTTATTTATTCTCATTAATCTCCCTTAATCTTTCAATTTAAACCTAGTTTAATTTGAACCTTTGGAAAAATGAACGTCGAGCAAAAGTCACTAGAACAGCACGTGAATTCAGCCGCATCTGAATTGTCCGTACTGTTATCCTGAAGAATTCACTGTAAGGTTGCTCGATGGATACCGTCGAAGGGTGATCGAAGGCCGCTGCCGTTCTCTGATTTTTGCCACAGGTCACAGTTTGAAATACTTTACTTGGTGCCTGTACACAACCTTCCTCAGGACAGTCAGGTGTAAGCTGGAGTCCCATACAAAGCAGGGAGATGATATAACCATAAACGAGCTTTGCTCGTTAGAACTAGTGTGCCTGTAGAGAAGGACCCAAATTTCGTCCTCTATAGAAGCAACTGCCTTAGTTATCCCAGAATAACCCAAGACATAAGCCAAGGAATGGGTCTGTAATACGGTGTACAGGTAATATAGGTTGTAAAAGAATTTCAGAAGCAATTGGTGGCATCTGAGGCAACGGCATCTGCAGAAAGACATGCTGCGTCCCGTTTGTTCCGTCTTCAGAAAGGCAGCGCAGGTCAGTGGCTGAAGCAAAGCTGGTCCCAAAACTCAAAAGCGGGGGGGAGAGCACGATCTCTCCAGCAGACCGGGGTCATTCTCCTCTGAAAGTGCTTAAGGTGGACGTGGCGGGTGAGTTTCAGATAGAACAAGGAGGAGGTACAGATGGAGTGCAGCAGGAGATAAACCTGAGTTGAAGTGTTCGGGGGATGGCTGGAGAGGAGAAAGTGGGAACTACTTTGATTTGGTCTGAGCCTCCACATAAAATGTTTTATATGTTCCCAGTATTGAACCTGACTTACTCTCTGCTTTTCATAAATATCACACTCGGGACATTTATTACTGCTTTTCCTATAATCAAGGATGTGACTTGCCAGGAGCCCAAGTCCCGTTGTAGGAGGAGATCAGTCCGTTTACTCCTAATAATACTCTGGACCTTCCTGCTTAGCGGTGAGTGACTTGGATCTGCGTGAAGCCGCTGCAGGTGAAGACCTTTGTCTCTACCAAGGGCTGCTTGAGGTTGCCCACGAGGGTCTGGAAATGGCACGTGCTGCTGCGGTGCTTATCGTGTGAGGCCCACGCTTCATGCAGTCACCTTCTTTTTGACCTTTACGGTGGAACTGCACGTAGATGGGGCGAGGAGGAATTGCTAGTAGAAAGGCCTAGTGTTTCCTCACTTGTCAATTTACTTCAGACACGAGTTCGTTTGCTGCCCTTGAAACAACCCGGCCAAGGCTGTGTGGTCCGTTTGGAGACCCGATCCCGTTTCTGATTCACTTGAGGCGCTCCGCGTAGACTGAGCCCTTCTTCTGCCATGCTGTAAAAGAGTTGGGTTTTGCGTACCGCACTTTGGAATGAGCCCCTCGGAGGAACAGGCTCCATAAAGTTTTTATAACCCATATTTTATAAGGTATAGTGAGTTGGACGAAAGGAGTTTTTTTGGTGCGCGTGTGTGCGCATACGGAGCTAATACGCAGGTATTTCAGCTGGGCGAAGCAGGTTGGACCACAGTCCCAATTTCTGTATAAGCTGACCCCTAGGACGTGGTGAGGGTGAATTCTACAGGGAACAGTACGGCAGTGGTTAGAGAGACCTCGTAAAAACCCTGCCATTTTCACAGCAGGAGAATGATCTCTGCTTGCAGCAGCCCCCCACGCCCTCGAGTGATGCTGTGTGAGGGCTCTGCCAGCGAGGGACCAACCTCCTCCAGATCCCATTTTGTGGGTTTGTACAATTTCTTCTAAGAAGCCCTCGGCCAGTGGCTGTTCCTCCTGGTCAGGTTTTTAAACCTTTCCCTGATTATGAAGGATGGTGTAGGTAAGAGAGAACAACACAGGGGATTGCTTCTCGGGTTTTTTCCCCAAATGAACGTTTACTCCAGTAAACCCCAGAGCTTTTGTACCTTGTTACTCCAGTAAACCCCAGAGCTTTTGTACCTCAGTGCAGCGCCGAATGCTGCAGTCCCTCTGTTGAGCGCTGGGCACACGGAACGTTGATACATCTTTTTATCTCACAGGCTCCACAATGTGTTTTTCAGGTGGTTAACTTGGTTTGGCGTCTTTTTTCAAGCAAATACACAGATCAGAAATGCCTGCAAACTGTGAGCAGAGAAACGGATCGCGGATTCACTGTTCGGAGCACTCCGCCTGGTAGTTGCGTTGCTGGCTTACAGTGCGGGCAGGGATTTTTAACCCAGTAAAACTGCTTTTCTGATTCTTTTAACTGGGTTTGGACCCCGAGAACTGGCCTGTAGTTTCAGCGGGCAAACGCAGCCGCGAACGCTCAGGAAATCTGGAGCCTAAGTCCGTGGGCTGTCAAGGTGTGCGGTTGTATCTGGGGAGAACACACCGAACCACGTGATGCTCTTAGCGCAGTCTGGGCGTGAGCGAAGCTCCGGGGAAACTCATCCGCCTGCGCACGTTCTCAGCTCTCCGCTCCACGTTTCATCCCCTCAAAATACAAATTTTGCTTGCAGGACAAGTGCCCGCTGGGAGCTGTTTGGAAAGAACACGGTCTGATTCACACCAACACCCTCAGCTCAGGTGAAATGCAAGCGTGGAGTAATCCTGCATCGGGCTCCACGCGATCGTGACATTTCAAACATCGCCATTTAAAACGGTTTCAGAATTTGGATTTGAAGGAGTCACATGTTCGGCCTCACAGGCTAGAAATGTCCCACCCTCCTCCGTCCCTTCTCCGCAAGGATGACCACCGGCCGTTGTGGTCAGCACCGGGCAGAGCACGCGAGGTTGGCCCGTCGCGACGCGCTTTGCTCTCCGGGGTGTACAGAATGTGTAAAAAAAGCTCCTCCTGACACGTTGCGGAAGGATTTCAGAAAGTCGCTCTCATTGTACGAGCTGCAAGGCAGGAGAGAAAGTTGGTCACGTTTTGTAGCTAAAAAAAAAAATTTAACATCGTGCTGCAACAGTGATTTAGACATGGTCAAGTTTTTACCGGTCGCAAGGAATATTACCTGCCATAAAGCTTGAACGGTGTTGAATTTACCAAAAAAAATGCCTGATGTAAAATCATACTGTCAGGAACAATTAGCCATGGTGCATAAAAAACCTCTTACAGAGATTACACTTCCCAGATTGTTTTACAGAAAAACTTTGTGTTAATGTTATGCTTTGAATGCCTTTTGCCGTGAAACATTTAAGGAACAACGGTCTAGAGTCTCTGATCTTTATGGGTTGGAAGAATGAACACTCTCCTCGTGTTAGGCCAAATTGATGTTTTAAATTCAGGAGAAACTCCATCATGTTATAAAAAGGAGAGAATGTCCTAAGAAGAAAGTGGTCAAATCATTCCAAGATGTTATGGGTTTAAGGTTTGGGGGTTTTTTCAGCTTTTTTTTTTTCCTACGGAAAAATTTTCATGATCCTGGGCATATGGTCAAAAAACACAGGAGCGAGATATTTTTAGACAAGCACATTTGGTATAAAATTACCCACCCCAGTGTGCAGAGGGACAACCTGCTCTGTCGTACGGACACTGGTGCAGGAGGGTGTCCCTTCTCGGCGCTGTCGGACCGGACAGTTTTCCTGCTTCCGCAGGGCTCCGTGGCTCAGGGATGCAGGAGGTGGGGGTGAAAGTCTTTCCTTCTCCTGCATTACCTGGTCCCTGGTGTTTTCTCTGCGAGGCCACGGGCATTCCCAGGCCAGGCTCAGGGGGAAGTGCTGCAGGGATGTGCTGGCCGTCGGAGCCGCGCGGAGCTCGCTCTGGTAGGAAAAGCTGGATTGAGAAGAAAGCAAGTGGGACCACTCTAGCGTGTCTCCCCCCTCTAGCCCTGACATAACCACGACAGCCAAAGGGGCTGAGAGACGGGGCTGCCCAGGCCAGTGAGGAACCCATCCCCTCGCGCCGAGGGGTACCGCAGGCAAAGGACACCCTCGCTTTTGAGGTGCAGTCATTGTTCGCCCCGCTGCGCCTCCCAGCCAACGGCGCCTGTGCATCTCTGGGGCCCAGTCCCGCAGCTCAGACTCATTTGAGTGATTCGGGATCCAACTTCCTAAGATCCGCCTGTAGGTTTTTTTCCAGCCCTGTCAGCACTGCGGAGCCAAGGCATCCCTGGCAGCTGGGGCTGGGTTCTGTTCGGCCTCACGCATCATCACCAGTCTTGCCAGTTAATTCAGGCGGAGGGTGATGATGTGTGAGGCAGAAAAAGCACAGCCTGGCCTTCAGGTGCTGGGCACAGTCACCGCGAAGGCAGGCAGGAAAACGCCGTTTCCAGTTGTACACTTGAGCGAGCGTGACCTGGGAATCCTTGAGGCTGGAACAGGTCCTGGACCTCAGCGAGGTTTAACGCTCGGCCGCAGAGGCATCTGAATTCCTGAGAAACTACCTCGGGAGGAGTTTTGTGTCACTGTGGGCCGTGCTAACGCCTGGATGGCACTTCAAGTGAGACTCCTTAGGGAAGGGAGACTTTTTTAGCTCGGTAAAACAGTGGCGAGCCTACGTGAGAGCGCATTGCCGGCCGGCCAGCTTGGCCTGGCCGCTGAGCATCCCCCCTCTACATCCCCAGGGTCAGCAGCGGGGCTTCCTTGGTGCCTTTAAGCTGAGATATCAGGCTGAACGGACTTTGCTTGTTTGCTCCATTGCCCTGGAATATGCTGCTGCCTCTTCCCCCCGCGTGGAGGTCAAGAGGACACCTTTCCTGCGGCAAACCCCTGTGCCCTGTACTCTGGTGGAAGAGGCTCTGGCCACGTTTTCTACTCAAGGACAAGCAAAAGGGCATACCAAGATGAACTCTGTGTGGCATTTTCAGTTCCTGCTACCCCATATTAGGAGACACAGGACCAAAATAACTGCAAAAGCCTGTAGCCATGCGAGGAACACAATACAAAATGCAGACCAGGAAACAGACAGAGGCACGATCGTCAATAATGCTTAGAAGTCATAATCCACACAGTTTCTGGCAGGAATGGAAAAGCAAACCACACAAGATCCTGGAATATGTGTGCAGGTATGCACTGAGTTTATTCTGGTGCAAACCGAAGCATGGCCCTAATAAAAAGTCCACGTCTGACATCGTGTGCTGTTCTTTTGAACTGACATAGAGAAGGTTTATCAGGATGGCAACCAACCTACATTAGCCTTTGGGGGTGGAGATGACTAAGCCGGGCGTGGGTCCTGCATGCGTGTTTTCAGCGGTTAATGGTTAAGGGCATGCAATCACAGCCCTACAGAGACTCACATGTGTGTAACAAGACCAGCGTGAGTGAAATCACTGAGATTACCTTGTCATCCTTCTATTTGTAGGTCCAGGTTTGCATCCAACAGAAAGGTGAGAAGGAAGGCATATATCCATGAGGAGGGCGAAAGTTGAGAGGGAACTCTTCTTTACGTGTGGTATTTAGAGAGACTTACGCTGCTCAGAACGGCCAGGACTTGATCCAAAGCTGACTGATATCAATAACAGTCTTTCCACGAAATTCAAGGAAAGCTGGATCATTTTGATTGCCACTGACCGCTTGGGTTGAACTCAGTGCTCAGGCAGTGGGATCGTACCCGCCAAAAGTCAAACCTGAGCTCTCCTGCGAACGCTACTGCTGGCTCCTTTTGTTTTCTAGTTCATTTATGGAACATAAGTATCTCGTCCCAAAAGGCCTCACAAGACAGATGGTGGTGCTCTAAAAAAACCAAAGTACTTCGGTTGTACTTGTTTGTTAAAATACTTAAAAAATGGGAAGTCAGATGTGAGTTAGGCACTCTGCCTTCAAGGTGGGATTCCTCCAGAGTAAAACTGGAGCACCAGGAGTACTTTCAGCTTCAGATTATGTGATATATTAGTTTGGCCTCAGAAGCCACAGTGCTTCCTTATTTATGTAGCTTTGATCTAAAAAGCTGTTTATTTATGTTTTATTGAACTATAAAACATCCAGTAAACATGCCTTATGCCTTTTTTATGTTCTACATGAATTCTGTCATGGAAATGTCAAGGGAAAATAATGAAGATCCTTTTTGTGTTGCTGCTGGTGTCTTCCTTGGGAAGTTCTTATGCTTTGTGTTTCTGTTCATATGCCCGTAAAATCCATAAGGCCTGCAGATGTCCTGCCTGCTAAGCATCTGGAGGAGAAGGAAGTTTTTCCTTATCCAATCCCACTGAGTACGCTACCGAGGGCATTATAAGAAAATAATGATTTGGCCTTTCTCTTTGGATGCCACTTGGTAGGGTCTCTACCATAATTATCTGGAGGTATCAACTACTGTGGTGGGGACTCCTGCCCGTGCTTGGCTGCTGGTGAGGTGTTTGTCCTCCAGCGCACGCGCCACGTCCGCCGGACCCCGCAGCAGCTGACAAACCGCTGTGGAAACCCGATCAGAACCTGGGGCACGGGCTGTCAGCCCTGATCCCACCAAATCCCTGCAGTGTGCTTGGGCAAGAGGTCCCAGGATTTTAGAGTATCAGTAATATCCCAAATTACCTAACAGCGCTTCCTTCCTCATTCCAGCGTTATCAGTATTGGTTTAAGAAAGAAAGAAACATGTAAATCCCACGTGAGCCTAAGCATCCTGCACTGAATGTTGTGGTTTCATCTAGAGATGAGGAATTAACATTCTTGGCTAATTAGCTGAGGGAAGGCCCAGGTGAGCTGCAGGTTGTTTATGAGCTGTAGGGCTGGGGAAGCCATCCCTGGGTTGCGTGGTGTGCCAGGAAGCTCAGATAAAGCTGGCTGCAGGTGTGTTTGGTCTCCTTTGCTGATGCTCCTCTTGCCCTGGTGGCTCCATGCTGCTGGAACTTTGGCTGGTATGTCTGGGTCTTTTCTCTGGGAACCCAAAGAGCTTCCCCAGCTCCGTTAATTGCCTGTCCCTGCAGCGAGCGATGATGTTTTGGGTTATTTGCTTCTCCTTTCTGGAGCTTTGAGGTTCAGGCTGGGAAGCTTCTTGCCTTTGCAATGGTCTCTCAGCCCTTTGCATAGGGAGTTTTGGGAAGGGGGGGAAGCTGTGGCAGTGTGAAGCCTGAAGTGGGGCATAGGAAAGTGAGATGTGCCCTTCTAGACTGGAAATAAGAGCCTCGTGAAAACTGGTGTGTCAGGAGTTAGTGTGCCTCCTACCTCTCACAAACTGATGCTGGTATTGCTGCACCCTCTCCTGCCCTTATTCCACTAGTATAGTTGTTGTTGCTCATCTCAAGCTCCTAACCCAGCTGTTTCAAGAAGAGAGCTTGAAAATGAGGCAGTTCTCATGCTGGAAAATAGGTGTTTCTGGGGCACAGGCTTCTCTCCGCAAGCAGGCAGCAACTAGCCCTTCTGGTGAGGTAAACGAAAGCATGTTCCCACAAGGGCAAGAGGGTTTGGGTCAGGAAAAACTACCCTGGGTGCTGGAGGAGTTGTCCTTCTGTGTTTTTCAAGTTCCTTGTTGTGAAACCATGGGATCATTGTAGATAAGGAAGAGCTGGAAGCACTGGAAAGCAGGCTCAGAGCATGAGCTTGGTTTAGAAAATGGAATGGGTACCAATAAGGATTTGCTTTCCTGGGCTGTGCGTGGGGATAATGCAGGGCTGGTAGAGCGGCCAAGAAAGGACAGAAAGTTGAGTTCTCTTTCCAACACCTCTTTCACTGCCTATTTCTTATGGTAGTGTTGGTTTGGGGTTTCTTTTTAGTTTAAAGGCGTCTCGTCTTCCTGCCACACAGAAGACCGGAGAGCTGTCAGAGAAGCTTGGACCCGTATTAGGTGATCAGGTTAGTCTTCTATGTGTGAGAGGAGAAGCGAGGTATTAAATCTGGGGGTCAGCAGTGAGAGGGTGTGGGAATCTGGACTGCTTCAAGCCTAGATTACTTTGGTTCAGTATTTCTAAAGTGTAGCATCATGCCAGTCAGGTTCTGGGTGTCACGCTGCTAGTTCCATCTCTCCAAAACGTGGTCCTCAAGCGTCTCTGAGACCAGAGTGGACAATTCCTTTTGGGGTTCTGAAGCAGGAGTGGTTGAGAAATGTGAAAGTTTGCTTCCCTTCCATTCGAACAGAGAGCAAAAGGCTAATTCCATTTTACAGCCATCTTTGTACCAATATAGTTTGTATGTTGTGTTTGACCTCCTGTAACAAGGTTAAACCACAAGGATCCCCTTGAGAAGTTGCTATTCATCTTTTATATGTGAAGATTTTCAAGTATAGAAAGGGGATAAACCTAATACGGTGTTTAATGGAAAAAAATTATGACACCAATAACACATCTGTGTCTGTAATTTCACAGGTTTTCTTTCTGTATATTTATGTATGTATATATGTATAATTTAATATCAGCCTCAGGGTTGTGGTCTCACATGTCATCAGCTTGCAGGAAACTGGATCCTTGGGCTAAGTATCAGATGAGTTGCTAATGTTTGGAAAAAAAGCAAAAAACATGCTTTGGGTCTCTGTTTTATGGCTGTTATTGAAGTAAGAATTTGTGATTGTAACCTGACGCTTGCCTCACCAACATGTTTTCATTATTGTCTGGATAATTGAAAGTCCAGGCAAATTTGGATGTTAGCAGATATTACACATGAAGGTCTTGGTGCTCAGCACAGCTGAACATCGAGGCGGTTCAAATTAAGGATGAATATGTTTCACCATTTTCTGCGGGCTTAAAGGTTGTTTTATTCCCCATCACCAGGCCAGGCGCAGGCTGGTTAACATGTACTTAGCTTATTTCCAGCCCTGTTATCCAGCGTACTCGGCCTGTCATGCACCAGTGTGACTTCTCAGACTTGTTTTGCAGCAGAATGACCTTTCTGCAATGATGCAATAATGGAGTATTCCCTTATTGAGTAGGAAAACAGGCAAAGGACCTTCCCTTTGCAGCAGGGCTTGTTGTGGGGAGGGCTATGAGCGGGATTTTCCTGTTATATGGAAGTGTACCTGCAGAAAGAAGCTGCTGTATCTTCTCCAGCCTGTAAAAGGAAGTTTAAACATTTTTGCCCCTGTCTGGTCAGTTCCTGTAGAATTTCTGCTTGCTTTTGTTTGCTTCTGTGAAATGGGGGGTCCTGGTTCCGTTTGTGGGTTCCGGCACTAAAAAAACCCCACCCAGAACCTCAGTTTGTTGCTGGGAGTTGACTTTCGTTGAAAGGACGGATGATGAGGACCCAACCCCAAAGGTGGTCCTCCGTGTCACAGTGAGACATGATGACAGGGGCACCTCTCTGCCATAGTCCAGGCCTATTCCTGTTCCGTGGGTAAACACATGATTTAAATCCACAGGATTTATGAATCTAGCAGTTTCCCTGCGATGTTAACTCGAGGGCTGACATATGTAGAAAAAGGTAAATGAGGTTTGTAAGCTAATCCCTATTAACTGGGCATAACTGGAAAATTAAACCAAACAAAAACTTTGGGTGGCTTTGGAAAACGCCATGGGACTTTTCTGCCAGATTTCTGAATCCTTTAATTAGATGCACGTGTCTCCACTGACAAAAACCCAGGACTTGATCATTCATTAATCTGCACACACAAGGGGCAACTGGTTCGGTGGAGCGCTCAGCCTGGGAGCGAGCGGACCCTGGACGATGCGAGAGCAGACCTGCTTCTTGCTGACCCACCGTTTGGGTAAAAAAGCCTTTGAACAATTGGAAAAAGCTAACTCCGCGTTGGAGTTCTGCAAGGAACTAATTACTTGCCTGGACTCTACCCACATACCAGCCTCTACCCCCATAAATCCACTGAACAGCAGGCATCCATGAAAGTCCTCCACACTTCTTTCCTGAATCAGGTTCTTTATGTGTATCTCAACTTGGTTGTGGAAGATTCATGGCCCAAGCTGTCTTAAGTATTTTTGTTATGAATAGGAACCCTTAAACATTTCCTTCTCATTTAATTTATCATTTTTTTCAGGCTTTCAACACTGGGTACAAGCTAGAAATAATGGGAGGCAAAGTTTGTCCCTGAGAAAAGTGCCTTAAAATAATAAAGTCTACGCTGGGAAGGGAAGGAACAAGGAAAATAAATTAGCCATTTACAAGACGGGAAGATTTTTATGTTGTGCGGCTGCTACGTGGCATCCTGGTGTGTCTAAGGATTGACCTGATTCCTTGTTGAAGTATTCTGTTGGGAAGTAGGGAAAATGGGGAAAAGAACAATTGTAGGAACGGTGTTCCGTGCTGGCTGCTGGCGTTAGGATGTGGAGGTGTGCGGAGAGGTCGTTACTCCCTGCTGAAAAGGCCCGTAAGGATGGTGGTAGCCACAGATACATGCAGCTCAGCAGTGCCACTTCTCCAAGGTTCTTGTTAATAATTAATTAGTGAGTACTGGTGATTTACTTACGCTCACGCCGGTGGTTTTCTCCCTCCATGTGGGCTGGGAAAGTTAAAGCTGTGTTTTGAATTAGGGGTTCAAACAAATCTGCTCAGCTCAAAAGGAAACAGAGTTGAAAACACTGACTTCCTCCCAGTCAGGTATCACAACAATAATCCTGTTGAGATTTCACGTGGAAATGGATCGTGGATTTGTTAATACTTCGAGCAAGTCACATTTTACAGCTTGATATGTCCTTTAAGCTCGTAACAGAGCACAAAACCTAATGCTAACAATGTCTTTAGAGCTTAAAACAGCTGTGTTTGGAGCGAATGTGGTGTTTACTGCATCTTGAACGGGGTAAGAAACGGCAAAATATGGGAAAATGCAGATGATGTATAAAAGAGGCTGTTCCGAGCTGCACGTAAATCCCTTAGGTTGTACAGGGAGGAAGAGCTGTATAATCACAATAATGCCTACGAAACACGTACCGCTTCGTGCGCAGTTGGGTAAAACAACAGGCTGCTTCTCTCAGCTGCTGAAAGCGCTTTTTACGGGGGCAGTCTGGTCCTAGGCCCCTTCAAAGGGAAATTCTGTCCGTCTTATTTTTTGCTATAGGTGCTGTGTACGTGCGACACAGGGACTTACAAATGTGCAAATCATCGCCGGAGCCGGAACGGTCCTCACCCTTGGCAAACGGCGCGCGCAGTGTAAATTTGAGAGTTTCTTCTTTAGCCAAGTCGCGCCTTTTGCAGAGTCAGAGATCTCCAGTCTTTGTGGGGAGCAGGTCTCGTCGGTCAGCTCACCTTCCTACCTGATGTCAGCATGTCGGTTCCTCTGCTTCTTGGATGCTCCAGCGTCTCCGTCAAGCGGAGTGTTGGGAATGAGGTGCGTGGATAAACGTGGTCGCCTTCTCAGAAGCCGAGGCTTATCACCTCCAGGGCCGCTCTGCTTTCCACTGACTCACAAGGAGAACATTTTTCACTGCCAGTTCCAAACCAGCCGGGGAGCTTGAAGACAGCCTATATAGTTTCATCTAATCTGATGCTGGAACTCGGAAAGCATTGCATCGGTTAGCTATGATTCAGAATGTTAACCACTAAATCGGTTAGAGGAATTTATAATTCATTTCAGCTATTGCAGGATTTAGTACAATAAGATCATTATTGCCTTGAGATATCCTTCAGGTCGTTAATTTAAATTAGAAATGCCTTCAAACAGGGTATCGTGCACAGCTCCTTCCATAGGTTTTAGAGCTTAAATAAGCTCAAGAAATACTTCCTGGCAGATATTATTTTTGCAAACGTGAAGCGCTACTTCCACGCAGCGTAATACCTGATTGTTTGCAGCTGTCAAAGGCATTGCATCGAGTGGCAGATGCAATCTTAATTGTGCTAATGATTATTGATGGGTTTTAAAGGGCTAAATTCTCTTACAACTGAATCACTCTCCAACGTTCTGCAGTGATGGTTGCACTACAGAGGCGTAGTTCGTTGCTTGCATAACTGGGTCCAGGCTGAGATTAACTGTGTAAACGAGGTGGATGTTTACTATGGAAGACGACTCATACGGCAGCGGTACCAGACCATGCCAGGGAGCGGGACTTGGTGGGGGAAACCTTCAACAACGGCAGACTGCGAGCTGACACGGTGCTAAGGTTGAGGGAAGGGACCAAACTAGATGCGATGGGTGGAATTGTGGATGAAGATTGCACAATGATAAATGAGGATTAAGTACCTGAGGCTGCAGAAGGCATTCCAGTGTGAATAAGGGTTGGTGTAAAGGCAGCCTAGAGGCTTGCTCCAGGGATGGAAACATTAGCATGAAGACTATCGGTGGAAATCATTTGCCAAAATGAATTGATATGGCACCAGCCACCTTGAAAGATAGTCTGCAGCTTGAATGGAGAGGACTTCTGCGATGCGAGGGCTGTTTTCACTGTGCAGTGAACTGAAGTCTTTCGCCTGCAGCTCAAACCACTCTCTTCTCCATCGCAGCACAAACTGCTCCTCCTTGGGATTCAGAAGGACTTAGTTGAGATCCGCTGGTCTGACTGCAGACACACACCTCCCAGCTTGACCCATTCTCGGGGAAGGCTCAGATCACTCGGAGCTCCTGGTCCAGTTTCCCCTCCCTTGCTGAAGGGCTGCGGGAGAGTAAAGTTTTCTCCCTGGCAACAGCAAGGGCACCTCAGGGCACCGCAACGTTCGGAGCTGAGGGAAATGCTCCTGACTCAGGGGCAGGTGGAAAGCCAAGGTGGGGCTTTGCTGCGTGGTGTCAGCGATGCTGGCGGAGCTGGGCACGGGGGGCTGTGTGTGCTGCCTTTCTGAACCTGGCAGTAGGGAGGATTCTTTGCTGCAAGAGGAAAGGGACTACCAGCCCGGGTACTTGGACTTCTAATAAGTGGAAGGTGTAGCTTCCTATTCAGCATCTCTGATACCAAGTTGTTTTAATTTAAAATGTGTCCTCTGAAGTGTTGGGTTTTTTCTCCCTGCAAGAATACAGCTGGGGCGTGCATGTGAATGTGCAGGAAGCGGAGCTCTGTCCCTTTGCAGCCAGCCTCTTTTGCATTGCTCAACGCTTCAGCAGTCCGATTGTAGAAAACTTGCGCCAAAACTTAGTATTGAACTGTGCCGCCGGGACCAGCGGGAAAGAGTCAGCAGCGTTTAAACTCACGGTTCGGTTCTGTTGGCTGCTAACCTCGGTTTCTTAGTTGTTGCAAACAACTGTTTCAGCCTTTGAGCTTGTTTGGTTGTTTTGTTTTTTCCCCTAGTCTGAATTTCCTCATTCAGAATTAGGGTTTTCTCACATCCGTGGTTTCTCTTTCACCTGTCAGTCCTACAGGCATCTGGAAAAATCCAGTATTTGGGTCTGAGCGTCCCATCTGATGACTGAACTGATCTGTGGGGGTGTTTTCAGTGTGTGTTAGGTGATCACAGAACTTGGGCAGCTCTGAAATCCTCTTGGGACTGGGGTAGGAACCCTCTGCTTCTGGGAAGCAATTGCTCCAGCATTGTTTCGATAGTTTTGCGTCTTCCCGGACAAGCGACTGCTCCGTGGGGGAGGAAAGGCATTGGCTGTCTGGTGGGTGACACGATCCAGCTTGTTTCTTTGGAAGCCGCAGGTCTAAGTGGAGACTGATGGCTGGTGGTAGATGTACGTGATGATTGTGTTTTGTCTCTCTAACCACCTCTGCGCACCGGAGCTGCCCCAGTCCTCCCTGTTGTCTTCCCATTTCTTGGCTAAATGGGGAAAGGAAAGCTCCTTGGCAGCTTGCCATGCCGAAACCCCCCACCCCTGATTTATTATCACTGAAACCAGCTGCAGATGTTGGCTGGGCCAGTGCTCTGCTGCCAATTAGGGAGTCTCATGCAGAGATTACTGTTCTGTTTGCCTGGCATGCGGCGAAGAACATGGCTGAAGGGAGCGGGGCTGCGCAATAAAGTGATCCTTAAAAAGAGGAAAAATGGGTTTCACCTAGGCAGGTACCAGCTGGAGCAGTGTTTGGTGGCAGGGGGAGGTTGTGCCAGGGGCTTCAGAGGAGTTGCAGTTTCTTAGGGCTTTCACTGTGCTAACGAACCCTAAAATTCCACACCGACGCTCACCCAGCCCATGCATGCCAGTGGGGTTCGGTGGCTGGAAACTTTGCTTGGGTTCACTGAAAGTCTGTCTGAACTGCTCCTGCTTTTAAAAGAAACTTTCATAAAGCTGGCCTGAGCTTTCAAGAGCTCCCCGAATCCCATCTCGAGCTGTCTGCATGGGGAAGGAGGCTCGAGAGCTGTGCGTCTTCGTGCTAAAGGCCGTTTTGCTGTGCTACCCGCTGTATGCAGTAACGGTGAGAGAAAACCGTTTTCAGGGAACTCCTCCCTAGTTGTAAGTGATGCTGTTTGCATAGAAAAGGGGAGAAGAGACACAATACCACAATGTTTGTAAAGCACATAGCAGTCTCTATATAGATATTTTCTTCTGCTGTTTAAATCAAACTGGTCACGATTCTAGATCGTCTGGCTCAAAACGGGTCTGATATGAAGCATGATCCCCTTTAATCCCTTCTATTACATTTTTGGTCCATGATCTATTGTTACAGTTTCAACAACAGTTTCACCATACTGCATTTCTGGTGCTGTACGGACTGCCACATGACCTCTTGTGTCAAAAAGCTGATGTATACGAGCACGATGAATATTGCCAACTTGCGTTTTCAACGCTGTGTGTTGTGCTGCGATGGCAGTTTGACGAAGTTAACTACAGCTGAGAACCATGTGAATCAAAGAGCGAGGTGGGGAGGGAATCATCTGAGTGCAGAGTGAAATGAATGTATGAAAAGGAAGTGGAAGAGTGAAAGCAGAGCCTGTTATTCATTGATATCATTAGCACTTGTAACGGTGGGATGCTCCTTTGGATACGAAGGATTGTGCCCCTTTTAGCCAGAGCAAGAAACCTAAATAATTTATTTTCCTTAAATGCAGAGTTTCTTAATCTTGCCTAAAATGCTGCAGTTCAGCAAAAGCAAATCGGAAAGGTGTTCTGCTACTTGCTTTCTCTCACAATTTCTTGAGAGGGTCAATGCTTACGCTGTGTTCTGACACTCTATAAATAAATAAATAGATAAAAAATTCCAGAAGAACTTAAAGATGCCTTTTCCTAAACATCCACCGCTTATACTGAGCACCCTTCTCTATCTTTTCATATGCTTGCTAGCGTTTTTAAAGTTAATAGGAAAAATATTAGAGTAGTGGTTTACATCTGTATTTTCAGCTCTTGATACTTGATTTTAAAAGTAGCCCGCACTGACCTCCTCGGGTATCAGGTATTGAGCGCTC
The DNA here is from genome assembly GCA_027574665.1 of Rhynochetos jubatus. Classification (NCBI taxonomy): domain Eukaryota; kingdom Metazoa; phylum Chordata; class Aves; order Eurypygiformes; family Rhynochetidae; genus Rhynochetos; species Rhynochetos jubatus. The sequence continues at coordinate 4,638,407 of CM050669.1, forward strand.
CAAATGAAATGCAAAAGCTAATCTCAACACTTGACCAAGTGGAATGAATTCCTTACATATACAAGCAAGATCAGAGCCCATTAGCAACCAATATTAGATTAAATGAGACTAAACATTACATAGCGTGATTTTACTTCTAGAAGTAGTTTATTATTGCTATAATGCAAAGCACTTCTTCACCGCAACGTGGTTGGAGTGTTTAGTCTCCCCCAGCGAGCGCCCTCGGTGCTGTGCACAGGATGCATGAAGGAGATCCCGCAGTTTCGGTGGCTTATCTGGGGAGCAATCTGATGCAACGGCCCCAGAAGAACAGAGGGTTGAAACCTGATAACCAGGCTTTACCCAAACTTAATAGCAACATAAAAGACTTTATTTTCTCTTTTAAGGTTTGAAATGTATTGCGCTATGAAAATGGGGTGTTACGTTACCGTAATGCACAAAAGGATTTTGCAAGCAAAGCCTTCAATAAAGTTGCACAGCTACCGTATCCTACGGACAGTTGGTGAAGTGGGACACTTGAGAACGGCCAAAAACATACACCTGAAGTTAAACCAGGAAAATAAGTTTGGATCCTGCTAAAGATTCCCTGCTAAAGACGTTTGACAGAGCTAACCAACTCCTTCTGGGCAAACGGACGTGTCCTCACCACTGTTGTTGTCAAGGGAGGACGGGGGGAAGCACTGCAAGAATGATCGTTTGTTTAGTCTTTGCTGTGTTTGCCTGTGAAACTGGAAGTGGGTTCCTTCCAGTAGGAACTGCTGTCGGGGACAAGTTCAGTGTGTGTGCACCATCGCCCTTTTGCTGAGTGAGCGGCTGTGCTTGTGGCAGAGCTGACAGTGCTGGGGTGCTCTTCTCATTTTCACTGTCTCTCAAGTGTGATGACATAAAAATGGTCTGTTGGATCTCAGGAGGGAATTAAGTGATGCTTAGCCAGGTGAGTTTTACCTGGATTTCAGGAAGCCCTGAAAAAACATGAGGTTGACACAAACTATCTCCTTTTCTGTCCACATTCTTGGGAGGGGAAAAAAACCCCACCAAGAAACCCAAAAAACCCAACCCACTCCTTTAGGCTCTCGAGATTTCTGCAATGTTGAGCTTCCAGGGAACCGGTGGTAACTCACACTGGATGGTGAAAGCTGAGCAAAACAAATCCCACAGTCTTCTGACACTTTCTGCAACCAAGATGTGATGCTCTGGTGCTAGACAGAATCGTTGCCAAAACCACATTACATCAAAATGCTCCGTAAAGCTCGGTCAGATTTTCCTGAATTTCTGTTTCAGAATTCAGATGTAAGCAGAAGGCTGTAGCAGAGTAAAGCAGAGCATGTTCGTGCTATTATCAAGTGTCATTGTGGATTTTCAGTGATTTCGTCTGAAATCTTTGTATTTTCTGTAGTACAGAATGAACATACACTGTTCGAAATTTGAAACTGAAGTCACGTTTTGGAAAAATATTTTCACCAACCCAGGCTTTAAATTACTTCCTTGATTTTGGTGTTTTTGGAGTTATACTCTCATCTACAAATCCATGAATTTTAAAATCCCAGAATTCTTTATTATTTGGGTCAGTCTTCTGCACAGACCTGATCTTCCCCTCCTGTGAGGTGGTGCGAAAACCCTTCTCTTATGGGGAATGTGTGGTTCATGCAAAATCACCATCAACTCACACCTGCAGGTTCCTTGTGGAAGATGGTCCCAGACAGCAGCACAGTCTGTGCGTGGACTTGTGTCTCCAGGGATCTGCGTACTCCAGAGCGAAGGGAGAAGCGCTAATATGCACGTAAGTAGACGCATACCAAGAGGCAATCGACCCCAGATCTCGAATATGCTTTTTCAGGTGAGGTGAATTGTCCCATTGATCTTCCCGTAGGCTGGGGAGTGTTTTAAGTAGTTTAGCGAGTTGTTCAGACACCTAGTCACCTGGATGCTAACATGTGGTGGGGGTGGATTCCCGCTAAGTGGTTAGCATGGGGTCCAGAGGACATCATCTGCGCGGTAAGGAATGGTCTTGGATCTCCCAGATCCTGATGAAGTGCCTTTACCATGAAGTGGTTATTTCTTTTGGTAATTGTGGTATGTGGAGGCATGTTATTAGATGGGGTTTTGAACAAAACATGAGGTATTGGAGCAGGGAAAGAGCCGTTGTGCTTGTGGTGTTTGGTAATACTGAAGATAGTGTTTTATTACTTAGCAAGCCTTCATGGGTGATTTTTAACCTCTCCAGCTTTTAATCGAAAGCAAGCTGCGACTGGAGCAGTAAAACTGACGGCAGGTTGGCTTTGACATTGTGCACGGACGAGCCAGGGGTGCAGCTTCCTGGTCTGAGGGGCGGAATACCCGCTTCCTGAGACCCGCTCCTCCAGGTGTGGAAGGGCTCTGGTGCTGGGCAGACGCTGCATCTGCAGGTTGGACGTGAACCAATAAAACCAACCCTATAATATCCAGAAACAGAGGTCGGGTAGGTAACGGGGAGACTCTTGCCTGCTCTGTACAGCGATCCTTCATCTCGTAGCATGCTGCGTGGTGTAAACGCCTGGTTAATTATAGACTGTCAGAATCCACGTTCGTATTTGCAAAGTTGGGATAATTCTCTTTGCAGGATTTGTGCTTCTCAGACAAAACAGGAGTCGCTTTCTTTCACAGCAGGGTAAGGTCGATGGGTGAAGGAAGTGCACCTACTGCAGGCTGTTAACCCAGGTGTTATTCTGCTGCTAACGGTTAATTTTGGGTAGAGGTTGAGAGAGCGAGTGAGCGGGGAAAACATAAGACAACGCGGAGGAAAAAATTCACCCTCCTGAAGCGCTGGAGCGTAATCCCTTCTGAAGACCAGAAGGCAAAACTGGCACTAAGAAGAAGAGGTTGGTGGGCCCAGGCATGAGCGGAACATCTCCTCAATGCCCTGGGTTTAATTGAGCCCTTTCACTGCTCATGCAGTTTTAATAACATGCGGAGATGTAGGAGTGAAGGCAGTGGCTTCTGTTTCTGATAGATTCCTTTGCGCTGAGATTTAATGGATTAGCCAAAATGATGTGAAAAAATGGATCTCTGATTTATTACCTGCAATTTTTCGCTTACTCTGCAGCATTTTTTTCCTCAATCACTGTTTTCCACCCTGTTAAAGTCTTGTGTGAATAAGTGCTATGTTGTGTTTCTGGATTTGCCCGGAGGGCTCATCAGACGACCCTTTGCCTACAGTCCCCACCAGGCCATTTAAACAGGAAGTTTAATTTTATAGTATTAAAAAAGAGAAAACGGTACTTAATTATCTGGCTGTGAAACAGCAGTACTCTTTCTTAATTTTAGTAGCTAATAAAATGCTGTTCCTGCAGTTAACTACTTCTGGTCCAAATGCACTACAATTTTGGCTATTTGAATAGAATATTTTATGAACTGTTATATATTGCACTACAGTTTTTAAACTCCACTATGACATATTTCTCTCAAGATTTATTAGCATTTTTTATTTAAAACAATATATTAAAGAGAGGAGAAAGAGTAATCTTAGCTAAAATTCAAATATTAGAAAAACATAACATTGACCAAATCTTTTCATTTAACTTCCCTCCCTCCCCTTCTCCTCTCCCACTGTTGCTATAAAAAAGTTTTTTGGAACAACAACCCACACCTGCATCATTAATTCAATATGTCTTCCAACATGACTCAAATCATAGTATCAGTTTCAGGGGCCATTTGCTACTTAAATGACTTTATGAAAACAGAACAATGAACTACCCCTGTGCAGTCCTTGCTTTAACGCTGGGTAAAATAAACCTCAGGATCTTTTATGTCCCCGTACACTTCTTTACTAACGCTTGCCTTTCTGCCTCTTGCCCCCTAAACAAACAGTCTCTCGTTAAGCGTGATGTCTGTTGTGCTGCAACTGTCTTTGTCAACTTGTTAGCGCCTAGAGCGGGGGTACCACGTCCTCATCCAGACAGGAGCGCGTCCGGAGGCTTTCGGAATGGGGAATTAGTTGGGGAAAAGGCCTTTTGTCACAGTCGAAGCTGCTGGGGGCTTCCAGGCCGTTGGCCCAGGGACGGGTGGTATGATCAGACACCCCGAGTCTGGATTCCGTGCCTAAATGCCGCGCGGTGAATGGGGGCGAAGCACTCGCATCCGAGCAGTGGCACTGAAAGCAACGTTCCTGCAGCCTGTGAGGAAGACGCTGTAATTTAAAATCATTACACCTAACTTTTCCTTGGTTTTAGCTTCTTCACACGCACGTATTAGACCTCAAAGATGAATTTGTCCAAATTCCACTTAGCCTGTAGCTGCCCTCTGTGATCTGGGTATTTTGTTCAGCTTTTAATATTTGCTGCTCGTGATGAAAATGCTGTGGTTGTGGGAGCGGCTCTTACACGTGAACGGCAGCTGAATGGATGTGCCGCGCTCTGTCTAACCAGACCCTTCTCACAGCCATTTTTAATGGACCCTCCTTGTTCTGAGGGCTCCCACGCAGCCTGCGCCGGTCCTCCTCCTGAAACTTTTCCATAGTTCTGGCGTGCCTTCTGGGATGCTGACATACCAAGATCCCAAAGGTCCCCCTCCCGCCCTGGGGCCGCTCAGCAATCCAGTTTCAGTGGTCCGCCAGCACGTGAAAACCCTGCGGGGCCTGACTCCTATCGCAGGGAGTTGGATCGAGGAATGCTGCGAGCTCCGCTTTACCAGCTGCCACCGCAGGAGTATTCAGCCCAGTAGGAACCGTAGTGGTGAAAGCAAATGAGTGAGAAATGCGCCGTGAATTATGGTGTGCACGTATGCAGAGAGATGCTTAAATGCGTGTGACGAACTGGTGAATCTGTCAGGTGACGCTCAAGAGGGCGGTGCTGTGGGAACAGACTAGGATGGTGGTCTTCAGAGATGCAGGTTTTTATCCTTGTAACTTCCTACAAGAGCTTCATTATGTCCTTATTCTAGGCCAGTGTTCCCCTCTTACTGGACAAAGAATTTCAGATTCAGCGTGCAGAAGCCGTGGTCGCTACCATCCTTGCATGAGATTGTGGTAAGCTATTCTAGATGCAGGTGTTCAGCTTTTCCCGTGCCGGGACCACATCGTTTGCTCCCCTTATCACCTCCACCCGGGTACCGTCTCATTAACTCCAGCAAGGTCCTCCTTGCGTTGTACAGAGGTAAAAGAGGGTCCCTGGGTGTCCTGTCCAGTGGGGAAGAAATTCAGCGTAGATGGCACAGCCTGCACATACATAATTCCTTATGAGTCAGGTCGGTTATGAAGGAAATTACCGTTTGTTTGCATAAGGGATAATACCCTAGTGAGCATCTGCTTAATCTTAGCCGTCACTTAGCGATAGAGGATATGCAATTCGTGCTGCTGCCCACTGTATGTAGCAGCAACCGGTTCAAAAAGGAAACCACTGATTACATGAGTCGATGCTTTAGAGAAAGCATCCTTCACAACTGTGTTTCCGTAACTTAGTTGCGTGTAGTTAGTTAATTTGCAGGCTTTAGGAGACTCGGACAGCTATCAATACTAGCCTTACAAGCAACAATAAATGAGGTTATCGTTAATATCCAGTGGAGTCTGTTAGAAAGCATGCCGTGCTGTAGATGCTTCCTCTCACATTCTCTTTCGTGGGTACACATGGAGGAAGTGCATCTAGCAGTCTCCAGCACGGCAAAAGCCTTTCTTTTTTGTTAGCGATGTGGCTTCCACACTGCTCGTCACATATCCCAAATCTGGGTATGAATTGCCTGGGGGAAAAAAAAGCAAGCTGCCTATTCAGTTGCAAAAAGCTGCTGCTTATTATATCCATTCTGGTTCAGTCATCCCTAATATAGACATATCCAAAAATCTTCCCAGATCTATTTTGAGGACTGTCTGGATGCAAAAATATTTCTTTGATGACAGAAAGTGTCTTGTTGGCATATCTAAGAGTCTTCAAGGGCTAAATTGGGGTTGGATGGGATCCAAGTTTCTGAAGAGCAAAGGCATTGGAGAAGACAGTTTTATACAATCTGTAGCAGGGAGGGTGATGAGGAAATTTGTCAGGTTGAAAAACCAGCAAAACAGAAAAGAAACAATTCTGGTGGAAATGGGGAAACCTCGACTGAAGATGGTGAAGTAATTGGAATCAGAGTAATGGGACTCAAAGACAGGCTTAAGATTTGAAACACAGGAAGGTACTAAAAATGGTTTATGTTTAGCAGCAGAGTTGCCTGTCAGCTGCGTTATAGTTACCATGAATTCTAGGTCTAGAATTCAGGGTTGAGAGAAAATGTGTTAATCAAGAAAGGCTCCAAAAGATGTCTCTGTGGGACAAGGTAAGGGCAGATAACTGTCTGCAGAAAACCACGTGCAGCCCTAGATTAGTCAATGAGTGAAGCAAAGCCAGAGACTCTAAGAAATCACTTGAGTGCTCCAAGAGGCATTGAGAGGAGCTAATAGATCGAAGGGAAGCGAAGCAGAGATCGCAGCCTTGTCAGGTGGCTTGTAGGGATCAAAACCAACCCTCTGCAAAGTCGTCTCCTCTCTGCGAGCACATGGTAAACCCAGAAAGAAGTTTGAAGCAGGCATTAGCTGTCTCTTTGATCCAAACTGTAGGATGGCAAACGGGCTTGTTCCCAGGCGAATGGAAGCCTTTAAGCGCTGGGGTAACATTAATCGATTTCAGAGGAGTGGAGTACAGAGCATGATGTTAATTGGTAATGGCTGGACTTCATTAATTTTAGACAAAATGCCTGAGACGCCATGTAAATTGTTAGTATTAAGTGTTGCAGTGGTGGTTGCTTAACTTAAGGGCATGGGATAAGGAAGTCTGGCTGAGGTGTAACTCGATATTAGATGCTAGACGATAAAAATCATGCACATCCTGCGTGAAACGGGGGGTCTGTGTTCGGCTCTTCCAGGTGGGCTGGGCTGTGTGAAGACTTTGGACACATCCTAGTGCTTCTGGGGATGGGGGAGACGGATTTCCTAGCTATTATCTGAATAACACTGAGAAGAAAGATGTTTAGTAGGCATGCAATTAGAAGAGAAGGCACACAAAATCAGCTATAACTAAGTAAAGAATCCCTCGTATGAATGCACTGGGAGAGAAAGCACAAACTCCAAAATCGAGTCAAGCATCCTTGAACATCAAACTTGACTGAAATTTTAACCAAAAAAGCCACTTCTACTTCTGAAATCAGACTTTGACTTTCTGAGCAAGTTCTGGTGAGATGTGGTAGAGGAATCAAAAACTTTCTGGTGACCCGAATATTTTTTTTACTCATAACTGCTTAAAATGAGCATACTCTCTATATTTGAAGGCCTGGAATGAGAGAATTACGCTCAGCTCTGTAGCTCCAGCCTTGGCTCTCCCTGTCTTGTATTTCCTCTCCTCCTTGCTTCTCCCTTCCTAGACCTAAAGCTCTGCCACCAGCCAGGTGGAAAGCAAGAAAATATCACTTCTCTGCTTGTTCCCTGAAGCAGTCTCAAATTATCACACCAGGTTTAAAGAAAAGGCCCAAAAGTACTCGTTGTGATCAGGTTGTGCTGTTTTAGTCTGTGTAATGGCAGTGTTACTGTGACTTAAGGTCTGGTGAGGCCATGGTCTAGGAAGAATCTTTCCATGGGTGTGGATGTGGTGCTGAGACTTACGCAGCGATTAATCCAGAAGGAATGATGTACGCAGCGTGCGCGAGGAGAGTTCAGGACGTGCATTTGGCAAAATACTAAACGTTACAATCCTGGTGAGCCTTTCAGCGGTAAACCTGTGACTGTATGAGAACGAGGTCCCGGATCCTCCCAGATTTGCTTTGTCTCCCGCCATAGGACACAGCACGCCTTTTAAGAGCAAGAGGCCTCTGTGTAAGGAAGGGCTTAGCTCCAGAGACTCCTTTGGTTTTTGACTCCTTGTAATTTTTATATTAAGATAATGCACCATTAAGCAATGGGTTGGCCAATCGCATGCTGACTGCTTGCTGTTCTTTCAGACATCTATCAGTGCTGAGCAGCCATTAGTGTTTACCCACCTGAACCTTATCACTGTGTGCACTTAGTAACCCGGATTCATTTGCCATTATGTAGATTTCTGGTTTGGTGGGTTTTTTTTGGTTGACACACTCATTCTTTAAAGACAACAACCCAAATAAGCCTATTAGAGCTGTGAGCTTGTCGCTGATCCCTGCTAAGAAGGCTGAAATCAGAGTGTTTGCGCTTCGAATTTGCTCAATTGGTCCTTTTCCATTATTCAACCTGGATTGCTTCTGTTCACCACCCTTGTCCACTGCATTAACTGTCTATTACCTTGTTTACCATGGTCGTGTTAAATGCCAGCTTATGAATGTCAATTTGTTCTCCAATTAGCTATGCCTTATTGACTTGCCCTTAGACTTCCAAACATAAGCTTTCTGAAGTGCCTATCACTATAAAACTGATTTGTTTAATTTTTTAAAGGGATATAACGTTAATGTGCCCTTTTATTTCGCTCTTATCTTGGTTACCCCTATTTAAAGTCTGTTGATGGAGTGGGGTTTGTTCTAATAGCTTCATATCTGCGTTAATATTTTGTGACAGTTTATGTACTTAACTCGTGCCGGGGATGCATTAATTCTCTTCTCCTGGATGTGGCAGGAACCTGTTAAAGATACAAAGATTTCCCAGAGTTCTGAAAGGTAAACGTGAATACGTTTTGCGGCAGAAAAATTAAGAAATCTGTTTACCTGAGCATCTCTCGGACATTTCCTCTGCCATGTATAGGAGTGGAGACAACCAGTGGTGGGCCTGAGAATGCTGCAGGGGAGAGGGCACGAAAGCACGAGCCCTTGCTCTGCAGAGCAGGTGAATACACTCAATCCTGTGCCTTCTGCGGCCTTACACGAGCAGCATCAGTGCAGGGCATCCCAGTGGGAAGTACTGGGAAAAGAGAAGTTACATCACGGAGTAAAGATGCTCCTTCCTCTGCCCAGGACTGGATTCTGTAAGATGCAGAATGTGCTGTACAGTTGGGTAGAGCTACAAGTCCCCAGCCTCTCGAGGCATGCGTGGGGTCTGGCACATCTCAGGCACGACCTTGGTCTGTGTGCCACTGCCCTGGGCGTTCCACCGAGCCGGGAGCTGGGGTGTATTTGCTCAGGAACAAGCCGGCGCCAGCGTGTGGCTCTCGGATCTACCTGTTGGGATGAGCTGATGTCCACCTGTGGGGTACCACACCAGCAGGCTAGCATGCACTCCTGCCTGGTAAGTGGCTGCTGGCAGTGGCAAGAGATGCTTTTGCAGCTCCACCGGTGGCAAGGTGTTTTACTAATCCGCAGCCCTAAACTGTGTCCCTTGCTTATCCCTGTAAATGACCTCCTGCGTGGGCCACCAGCAAATGCTAAACGGAATGTCCTTGTTATCACAAAACAGCAACTCTCCCTGAGCTGTAGAAGGTGTTTTCCTCTGTAGGAATCAGCAATGTGATTTTCTCATCTGTGTACATTGGTAACTGGACGGGTGTTGGGTGTTGTGAGAGCATGGCACACGCGTGTGCTGCTGTCACGTGTGCAATAGCCCAAGGGAAAGGGGAGGGTAGGCTCAGGGCAGGCTGAACTAAGGGGTTAAAACCCAGGCAACCTGGTTCCTGACTTCTCTCAGGTTTTTCAAAACAGTCTGCTTTGGACATCTCTGGCAATTCTCAGTGCTGAATGCACCTAGAAATAGCGCTGGGTTTGGCCTTGCTGTTGGAGTGTTTACTGGGAATTATCTGTCATGAGACAGAGACAATAACACACTGGCACAAATGGTTTATTTTTCTTTCTCCAATCTTAACTTCAAGCATCCTTTCTCGCCTTAGCTCTCCTACTTCCACTAGGAAAGGTTCCCTTTGATTTAGAAAATAACTCCAGACGAGATGACACCGGTAACGTTATACTGAGCTCTTGTGGCTGCCCAAAGATTGTTTAATTGCCAGATTTAAAGGCTGTTGACTGGAAATTCAGAAGTGTAAAACAGAAAAGCAATGAAGTTTTTGCTCACAGCTCTTAGGAAGGGGGAGGAAATTCAGTTTCTCCATCTGTTTTAGAGGTAGTTCATGACACCCTAAAGAAATTAGTCCCTAGTTGCCTTAGGTACCCACCTCTGTGCTGGTGTGATACTACAGATGTTCGGGCTGTTTGAATGCCTTCGCCGACCTTCTCTGCACCCTCAGCAGCATGAAGTGGTGCCCGGGGAAGCACAGTTTTGAGAGATTCACAACTGTCAAGCTGCTTCTTACAGCGTTTGGGCTGTTGTTTGAGACCCCCGCGCTGTTAGGTACCGTGAGCTGCACTTAGCCATCAGATTTTAATTGCCATCAACTGCTGAGAGTCAAGCGTGATGAAATATATAAGCTGAATTAGCCTTTCAATTTTTCTGGCCTTTCATTTCCTCCTCTCTACGGCAGCTTGTCTTCACATTTTGCCAACAGTTTCTCTCACACTACATCTCTCCCCAATCCCCTGCGCAGCGTGGTCCGTCGGTTCCCCTAGCACCCCAAATACCGCTTTCGCTTGTGAGTTCCTACACTCCAGATCCGTTCTGACTGATCGTGTCGGTGTCAGTAATGAGAAGAGAAGCACAAATCCAGGTTCAGTTCAAATCCATCCGTCCAAGATTTCCCCTTTCACAGAAACTGAATCCACTCTCTGAAAACAACACTTCTCTGGAAGGCATCCGTAGAGCTTTTCTTTTGTTTTCTTTCTTGAGCAAACCACCCAGGAGTTACTTAGGCTTTCTGAAGAAATGTGTCTGGGACAAAAGCACAGAGAACTCTCAGGAAGGAAGAAAAGCAATGGCTGTGAGGGGTTTTTTGCTGCTTTTTTAGGAGTAGAACTGCATAAGACAAGTGGGTTGTGGCATCGGAGCAGTGTCAATAAATGGCTTTTGCAGTTATCTAAATGCTTGAGCTGGGCTTGGGCATTTAATCTCTTGTAAAAGCTGTTTATGGCCTTCTATACGGCTCTGCGAGGTGCATTATCCCTTAAGTATATGAATGACACAATTAGTCCTCTTAGAAACTTACCAAAATAGTGTTGATGAAAGGTCAAGCATAAAAATTCAGATGCTACTCTCTAATTAAGAAAACCGGCCCTCCTGCATAAAGATCAGTATCAGTACTGAAGGGAAATCGTAGTGACGGGAAGAATCAAACGGATGCCGTTCCGTGGCGGGGATAAATGCTGCGTGGCCATGTTGGGTCTCTAGGTAACAAATTGAAATCACGAAAGGCGTTCATAAAAGTCCATTTGACTATTAGTGATCTTCTCAAAACAGATTGTTAACTCCAATATGCCGTAAAAGGTAAGTGGCATTTATAGGTGGCATCACAAATAGCAGGCAATCAAACCTCATTAACACTGTAGTTTATAATTGCAGATTACTGTAATTTGTGAGGTATTCAGCATTTTGCAAGGGTGTTATTTCTACCCTTGGGAGCTAATGAACAGTGGTAGGAATTTACTGTAAGTTTAGTCTTGTATTCTTCTTCAGAAAGCAGTTGACGCTAAATGAAGACTTCAGCCTTTGGTTTGCTATCAGAAAAAACCCCACAGGTATCAGGAAAAAACCAAACTATGAAGTGTGACACTGAATTTTGTTTGTGGAGGGAAACCCAGGCTTTTCCAGTAAATGAGAGCTCACCTGCTTTCAGTCCGCAAGGAAGGAAGTGGAAAGTAATGCACAGGGGAGGACAGCAGTTTGTCCTTTGGACAACTTTCTGGTCATCTCTAGAGATTTACTGCAAGGAACTCACTTTGGCTAGTTCCTTTATTTTCCATTTTTTTAATTGTAGGCAGCAAGATAAATGCTTTCTGGTAACCATTCTTTGTGATGTCAGCAGACCTGAGCGGTTCAGATGGCTATCTCATAAATACTCAACTTCTGGATATAAATCCCAACTCTGAAGGGTTTGAGGTTAGCCCTGAATTCATTTGCTTTCAAGTAGCGTTTGACTGGTACAATAAAATGCATGACACATGTCCTTACTATAAATTAGGAAGGCGTCCTAACCTGCCACAAAGGTTAGAGCAGAGTTACTCCAAGTTTTAAGGATGTTCGTAATTAGGGACTTGAGTTTTGCTATGTATCATCTTTAAGGGAAGCGTGAATTTAGGTTTTCTGAAGCGTTAAATAATCGGGGTGTGCGCACTTATGCCTTGCTGGAAAGGAAAACCTTTCCTCCAAATGGAAAAACAGCTTAGGTTGTAGTCCATGGTTCCATTCTTTAGCATCAAGGGTTGCTTTAATTTAGTCTGGTTATAATTGCTGAGGTAGATTAAACTTGTAATCACATTGACCCAATTATCACACAGAACACACTGTTTCCCTACCCTGACATTTAGAGTATGTTAATAGACTTCATAGCTGCCTTCATCCCAGAACCAGTTATGTCACCGTTACTAATGCAATTTGATCTGCGGGGCTGCCTTCGCCTCTTTTTCGGTAAGCCTCTCTGTTCCCTCATCCCTGAGAATGCCGAACCGACAAATTTAATTCTTCCACAAACCTCCTCCTGAGGCTGAAAGTAAGTCAATTCTTCCAAACAACGCTGACTGTCTGCTGAACCCCCAGGTCAAATCAAAGGGGAGCACTCGTGGTGGGCAAATTGAAGGGATCTCTTCAAAGGAAGCCTGCAGCTGAGCAGGATAGCAGAGGGAAAATAGCAGAGGATATGCAGGGCGTTTGCCAGCTGTTTCAAAGATAAAGATGTGGTGTAAGAATCAGATTGACTTGCAGGATTGTTGGGTTTTGGCGTCGTCGAAACCTCCCCAAGCACAAACGTACTTGGCTGGTTTCAGACTTGGGAGCTGTTGGAGGACAGCCCTGGGACTACCTGAGCATCCTGTCAGGCTTCCAGAGCAAGAGATTCACGTTTCCGTATCTGCTACCAGTAGCAGCTGCAGCAAGAATGCGCGATCCTCCTAAAAATCAAAAACCCAGTAGGATCTGCGTACGTTCATCTCGTCTGCCTGAGGAAAGCCTGTGATTGCTTGGGGTTTTTTCTGTACAGCAAGGACATTAAAGGATGTACAAGTTTTATTTTTTGACGGCGGTCATGGTTCACAAGCAGAAATAAAAATGCAAACCCTCCAATTTAAGTCCTTCAGCCAAAAAGACATCAATTTGCAAGCAAAAAATAGCAGTCACTGATATTCTTGAGAGATCTAGTTTTGCTAATTTTAGGAGATATCCCTAAAGGTGAGCTTGGAGGGATGTCATATCTGACTCTTATCTTTGAATCCCATATACTTATGTTTATTAAAATCAATATAATCCATTAGCCTACATTGTTTCCATTTTTAATAATCTATTGATATATTGCCTGGGCTTTTACGGGACTAAACAAATTTCCTCTTTATGTGCCCTGTAATAGCCGGAGGTCAGGCTGGCTGAGAGCAGTTGCTGTATATAAATGTTTATTTACTGCCTGACTACTGATTGAGAACATATCTGGTCCACAGGCTTCAGATGGCTTTTAAACTAGAGATTTATGGCTTACTTCCTGTTTTCCAGACATAGTACACCATTTTTAAAGTAATGAATGCAAGGTATTGTGAAAATAATAGCCAGGGATTGCCCCAAACTCCACATTTGAGAACACGGACTATCAGGACCCCCATTATTTCATCGTTCATTTGTTTTCTATTGGAGTGGGTTTACGTTAAACACGCCTCTGTTTCATTTTCCTTTCTGCCAGTGTGTCTTTCTAGTCGGGAGTTGCCCTCCCAGAGCAGCTGAAGTGCCCACCTCAGCCAAGCCAAAGCGAGTTGGAAACCTGGAATGAAGGAGCTGACTGACTTTTGCCTAGCCGCTCACCTTTTCTAGCAGCTTCTCTTCTCTTTGTTCAGCAAAACATTTACACTTCGGCTTGGCTGTAAGCATGAGTCCAGGTCCCTTCTTTGTGCATTTTCTTGCCTTTTTGCTTCCGCCTGACGGTGTCTTGCAGAACATGCCTATTTTTAAGCCCCTGAATGTAACTGTTGCGATAGACTTGTTTGGCTTGCAGCTCTGTTTATGTATTTTTTGGAAGCCACGTTACATGACACGTCAATTAACGGGGCTTGTTTGAGCCCTGTGTCCCACGTGGGGTACGCATCTGCTTCATCTGTTAAATGTTAAACGTGCTCTAGTCTTTACCCCTGCCGCTCAAAGCTCTGTCCGAAGTAACGAGTGCCAAGTTCCTTTTAGGCTTTTGTTCTCCAAAAGTGTGAACATTCATCTACCCAGCAAAATACTAATAGCTCCTTTGTCCCTATTGTTACAGGACAAGGAAATCACATTTTTCATTACGTTATTGTGACAAAAGCACTTCCTAATATAGCTTCTTTAACTGATGACAGCGAATGCTGTCGCATGGCTGTGACACTAGGATTTTGGTAATCAGACGTTTGCACAACGTTCTTGCTCTCTCTGGTACCTGCTTGCACAGCCACAGGCAGAGAAAATCATAATTCCAGACAAGAAAATTGGCCGTCATTTAGGACATTCTTGCCTCACAGGGATTCTTCCATGTGTTAATCCTGATAGTCTGAATTTCTTGGCAGCAAAGTGGATGCGAGTACAAGAGCAATTGACCGTAATTGTCCCCTGGGGATGGGATCATTTATTTATTTGTTTTTACAATTTTCATTCACCCAGTGAATATCGCTTCCCTCTGGACATAATGTGGTTTAGAAGCGTCGTTGTTATAAAGATGTTTTACATCCTTACGGAAATCTCTTGCTTTAAGGGCCAAACTATAGCTTCCAGGAGGCAGCAGTGGGTCTGCCGCTGCGAGGGCTGGTGGCCGTGCCGCGCTGTGCCTCGTGCGCTCAGCCCGATTTGGCACTACTGACATCAGTGGGGATTTCTCGCTACTGGTTTCGGGGAGGAAGGGAGGTGGGGAGGATTATATTTACTACTGTGAATACCTTTACTCCCAGCCTGTGCCTTGCTTGGCAATTTAGATGACAGCCTGGAGGGGCAAGGGCTAGTGGCATGCCAGCAGCATTCTTTTTGGATCTCCGCAAGCTTCCTTGGTCATGTCTGTCTTTCCTAATGCTGATCTCTGGCCCCTAGATGATGCTGTTTATCTGTCAGGGAAAGGTCTCACACTGCAGAGATCCAAGTATGCCTTTGACAGTGATTGCAGTATTTTGGCGATGCCGCAACACGGCAGGAGTTGGAACAAATGTGCCAGCCGCTCTGTTTTTCTTGCAAGGAAATGAGAGCAAAGAGAGGTGGTTGCAGAAGCATCACATTGGAGTAGCCCTGGCACACAAATGTAGGCCCTTATGTGAGTTTTATGTGCATTTTTAACCTGCTATTCCATTAAAATGAGTCTTAATCAAAGCAACACACAGCGCAGTGTCGACTGTATCCTGCCTGGGGGACACAGAGCTCCTTCATGGAGAATATGCTCGTTAAAATGTGTAATGACAGACGAAACTCCCCAATATTTTGTGTGATCGTTAAATGCCAACATCGGCATTTGCTATAACAAAAATGTGGCGTCCTTTATGAATGTATTCAGCACCAGAAAAAAGGTGCCAGGGAGGGGCTAGGGGACGCGCTGCCCTTCTCGCCCTGCGTGCGGAAGTTCCAGGAGCATTCCCGCTGTGTCTCTGCATGAAGGCACCACAGCTGTTATGGCAAGGCTCTTTTCTTTGGACTGTGACGCCTGGGTCCTGACCTGTGGGTACTGACAAGGTGGAAGAAGCGAGGGAAAAGTCCGAAGGCATCCACGGCTTGATTCAACACCCATTAGACTCAAGTAGAGAGTGATAGATTTTAAAGGGAACCTACAGATGCAATAGCTACTTAACGGGATTTTCAAAAGCACTTGGGTGTCTAATTCCCATTGATTTCACATGAGGGAATTGGCCTTCACTTATAGGACGTGATTTACAAACAGAGGTTCTTCCATGTGTAGATCCCACTGATCTGTAAATTGCTTGGCAGCAAATTGAATGTGAATATGAGCACAATTGGCTGTGATTGTCCCCAAGGCACGGGATAATTTCTTTGTTTTTACAACACCCATAACATCCAGTAAACATGGTTTTCGTGAAGGTGTACACGGGATTCCAAGGAGAGTTAGGCTCCTGGCTGCTTTTGAAAATCTTTGCATTTCTTATTTAAATGACTAGCTTTAAAAATTTGGGAATCTTCCCATTATCATCTGGAGCAATAATCAAAGGTTTAGGTGCTTGCCTCAACTTCTCAGTCACCAAGAGGAGCTAGTAGTGATGCAGAGAAAGGTTTGATTTCAGTGAAGTCTTTCCTCTGAGGAGTAGGAAACAAGATTCATCTAGTAACTTCCGTGTTCTATCTGCTGGGGAAAAAACAAACAAACAAACAACATGCTTAAAATTGTAAATAAGTAAAATACATATTTTTCATCACCCTTCAAGATGAAGTTTGGCAAAAGGCAAGTGACTGTATTTCAGTGAACACCCTCGCTGTGATTAAGCCGATGCTTTGTATAGCATGAGCATACACAGCAGTTGTAGGTCACAGCTTACCTGCAGCCCTCAAAAGCAGGGCAGAAAACTCTGTGCTGATGCATGTTTGACACTATTTACCTTTAGCCTCCCCTTCATTTCGAAGGGATCAATAGCTTGAGTCTGTGGGATAAGAGCACGGTTGTGATCGTAACTTCTCCTCTGCTAGAGGTTCTTGGAAGAAGGTACAGAGGGCTGTACGTGGGACACAGCACGGGTGCCTTGGTGAGGCCTGCAACGCCGGCACCGAATAATGGTCCCGTTGTCTTCTTTCCGATGGCTCGGTATTCAGTGGGAGTTAGTCCCGTCCGGCTAAGTCCTTCCTCGTGCAGCAGACCACTATGAAACCTCGGGAAGCAAGCCTCGCCATCTTTAAGCGAGGCTTCTGTGCCTCAGCAAAGTAGAGGGATGCGTTTCACTGTGGTGACTAGAGGTTTTGGCCCGTGTATACACACATGCTGACATTCCGTGGCCTGTGGGATGGCTAACAGTATGACACACAAACCGGGGAAGAAATAATGACCTTGTAACTGTTTCGAGCAGATAGAGTGTGCTAGCCAATAGGATTCCGTGGTGTTGTGGCTTCAGATTTAATCAAAGCTGCAGAAATCATTGTTTAGGGAGTATGGACACTTAATTTTTTTAATAGCCTGTGACCTGCAATAGATTTCAGGTTGGGTGTTAATGACCAAAGGTTTTGCAAGTAATTAGATTTGCGGAAAGCGCTATCCCTGAGAGGCTGAAGAGTGTATTTGAGAACAGGCGTGAATCTGTGTGTGCCTAGTCTTAAACTTCAGTAGGCTAGCGGTGCATAACTTGGGTGGAGCTGATACTCATCAGCCCAGGCAGCTCTTTTAACCTAAGTCTTGAGTTAGATATACCACTGCTGTTGTATTTTATGGACTTACAGTTTCATAGTATTTTGTTACTGACATGCATGTTTAAATAATAGAATATGGCCATTTGGGGTTTTTTTTTTGTTGGGCAGGATAAAAGACATGAGTATACATGACATGAGAGAACTTGTATACGCCGTAGAAGAGGTTTAATACATAAGAAGCAACCTTAAGTTGTACCAAACACCTCAGATCACAGCTTTTCTGAGGGTATGAAATAAAAAAGTTGTTAAGCTCAAGCGTTGTCCTTCTAGGCCCTGGCTGTAGCAGCGTTCTTAGCTGGAGGGTTGCTTCTGTCCTTGCACCTTGTGAGGTGGCTGTGCTCTTACCGCTCGTGCTGGACACAAGAGAGATTGCACATCAGACTGAGCTGGGTGCCGTATACTGGTCTCCTTTGCAGCTTGCCTGTGGCTGTGAGAAGCCCTCAAGAACAGGCATTAAGAACCCGGGACTGCAAAACAAGAGGTAAGTGTTTTCTTATTTTTCATCAAGAAGAAGGGACGGGGAAAGGCTCTAAGGACTTCAACTCAGCGCACTGACAATATTTTGTGCTCAAGCTTTGCGTGCAAGATTACCTAATGTGTACTGTGTCTTTAAAACGCTAATGGGCCCACTGAAAAAAAAACCCAAAACAAAAAACCAACCAAAAAAACCCAAACCCATGACAGTCCACTAGCAACTAGCACACTAACAGGTTCTCATCTGACACCAGTAGGGAACCAAAGATATTTTATTATTTGGAAACTCCATATAGGGAAAGCCAGCCTTGAATCTGTCATTACTCCAAGAACCGCACCTCCCCTGGGAGTTAATTATTTTCTTAAAATGCAACTTGTACTGTTAGTTTAAAACATTCCAACTGTGTTCGCACTCTTTAAATCTTCTGTAAACCTTAGAGTTTAAATCACTTGCAGATAAGAGTAATTCTATTAGAAAAAAAAAAAAAAGGCTCAGTGGAAGGGGAAAGAGAGGGAAATAAAAGGGCATTGATAGAAGCGTCCTTTGGGTGCCCATTGCCCTGTCACCTTTAGAACTTGGCAGGAGTTGCAGCCCACAGTAACTTTATAGGTCCTGGCACAGAATGAAACAAAATAGGTACATGCCACATTTTCCTTCCAAAAAAACACCAGAGAGAGACTTACCTCCTTTGTAAGAGGCTGAGTATCTGAAAAGGTATGTTAAATCTAAAAAAAAAGGGAAAAAAAAAAAAGGTTAGTGGGACTGACGGGTCAGAGCCTCTTATGGGCTTCTATTTTGAAAGAAGGTATTGGGCAAAGGGCTGCCTCTGGCTGGAATCACATTTGGTAACTGAAGGGCTTGTAGGAGTGTTTAAATTTAGGGCGCTCCTGCAATGTTTGACCATCTTAGCTCCTCTTGCTTTGGCTCCTTTCGCTGCTTTCATGGGAATTCAGGACATTAAAAAAAAAAAAAACCAACAACTCATTGCTGTGGGTTTGCCATGAGTGAGCCAGGGAGAGAGTGTATGTGTCATTTTTGGAACTGTCTGTGCAATCATTCGTATGCTGTATTGGCCAGGCTCCTAGAATTAAGGGTAATTCAGTGGTTCCACAGCTTGGCTTTTTTTCCTTGCTCTTGCCCTCCCCAGCCCCATCTTGCTCTCTCTAATTTGTTTGGGCTGAAAATCAGCTTCCCAAATTCTCTGAGTACTGTTTTCCTTTTTTTAACCAGTTTTCCTTTGGACAAGGTGTATCGGTTGAGCCGTTATTTTAAGCAGCGGTGCGCACCACACGCCACACACCTGTGGGAACGGTTCGTGAGAGGGGTAAAAGCAAAGCATGCGTCACTAATAACGCTCTGTGACATTGGCTGTGGCTCTAGTGCTCAGCTGTAGGAAAAAGAGGCCCCTCTACCTGGTCATCTTCAGAGACACCAGCAATTCCATGCCCTCACTGCTGGATGCAACTGTCAGGGGACAGACACGGGCTGTGGACGTACCCTAAAACCATCCCCCAGCCTTTCACTGGGTCAAAGGGCCTTAATAGGAGACCCAGTTCCTAGTGAATAGTGATAGTAGAAAGAGCGCTGCATGGAATTATCTCAGCTTCATAAAAGTCCATTGATTATCGCACCCTTCAGTAACCCAAACACTCATTGGAAAAGGGATGCGCTGCTGCACGTCCGACTCGGGGGTCCCTGTACCAACATGCCAATGTGAGCGACTCCAGTAACAACATCAACCTTCCGGCCTCGGGGTTTGTTCCAGTGAGACAAGGAAAAAGTGGTCCGTGAATTTTGGCTTTTAATAACTTGTTCTGAAAAGAAAGACCCGTGACGCGACACATAAATTGGTCAGATACAGTAGGTGGGTGTCTACGCGTATTCCTAACTTGAACCAGATGAGATGTCAGTGAGGAGTTAACATGCTTGTTATGCTCTCGCCTGTGAACAGTTCTGCGCGCGGTGATGTCACCAGGCTACAGAAGACGGGGATGAACGTTACACCTTTACACGCAGGAGACAGGCAGGGTGATGGATCCTTTTGCACATCGGCTGCGTAGGTCAGTGTTAGCCTCACCCACCGCGCCCTGGGGTTTCTCTTCTGTGATGTATCGTGTCGATGATTGATGTCTTAAGAAACCTGAGTTTGGATGCGGCGTTACCTTGGCTCTGCCGGCAGCACCGGCAGCTTCAGGCCAGAAGGTTATTTGAATTCTACACCAGGACTTCGTTCTTGGCTGGTGGAGTGTGCTAGGAGTGTAGCTACCCTGCTGCTCTCGGGGTGGCACAGTGGAGAGCTTTCTCCCCTGGCTGCACAGGTGGGACATCAGTCTTTTGGTGCCTGGAAGGAAAGCAGAGTGTCAGGCAAAAGTCAGGATCCCCTCTCACATCTTTTGTTCCAACCTCTCAGGTTTTCCTGCTTTTTTTTTTCCCCCACAGTGCCCTGCTAGCCGTGTGGTAACTGAGGCACTGTGTGTCAGCACAGATTCACTGCGTGCCACATCACCTGTGTTTCCAGAACTGATGAAATCCCACCCCTCCCTCAAAGTGGAGTCAGGGGATTGGAATACAGCTGTCTTTGCAGCTTCTTTGCAGGAGAGGCAGTTCACATACCCGTCTCACGGACTGGACTGAGACCTAGATTTGAGGGGCCTCGTACCACCGCGCTGCCTGCACCTGAGCACAGAGATGATTCAGGTTCCTTGGGCCACACATAACCGAAGAGCGTCTCTGGTTTAAGGACATTGGAAATGCAAGAGCCTGCAGGAGAGATCAACACATTCTGAAAGACTGATCCTGCCAAACTTTCCTTCCTGAATTAAATGAGTCAAGCCATGGGCTACGGGAAGAGCCATTGGAGAGCATCTTTGCAATGCCTGTCTCTAGGCCAAAGGAAAAGCAGAAGGAACACAAATAATGTACATTCCAGCTGAATTTCTGGTTAGACTGGGTGATGCAGTAATGTAGCTGCCACAAGAAAAGTCTGTTTTCATGAGCTTTTTTTGCATCATTTTGCAAATGCCAGAAGATTCCTGTGGTGCACATGTGCAGCTGAAATTTCAGATCCCTTCTATCTGCAATGCTGTCTGTCTCTTCTAACCTTCTCTGCTTTTTATTCTATGACCATTTGTCTCAGGGCCTCTGGAGACCTGGGAAGGTGATTAAGTGTTGTAATGCAGATAGAGTCCTTCTGTTCTGTAGGAATAACACCAGCAATATAAGCCATGAAAGAATTTTTTTCCCCAAGCTGGTCTTATAGCATGAAAATTCTTGCACATAGGTTAAATTAGAACAGATCAAGAGTTTTTATGGAGATATTTGTGATTTTCTCCAGTCCGCTTCAAGCAATATTTTTTACAAAAGGATTCTAACAGGAGAGTCTTCATATAGACAACCATCAGCAGAATAGGAAACACGATTATGTTTTTAGGCAGAATAAAGCTGTATAAAGGACAAATTTCCTCTTAAGATTGGACTGTGTGTAATGAGACACAGGAGCCTGCTGAAAATAATGAGCTGTTAAAGAAATAAACAGCTTAAAATAATAACAAAAGACCAACCAGCTTCAGAAAGACAAAAAGAAGTCAAGTGTGACAGAAAGACATACTTGCTGGCTTACAGAGAGCAAGGTGATCTGCTTGAGGTGAGCCAACATGAGAAGCCCTGGGTAAAACTGCTCCTGTTGGCACAGTTTACCCAGATGGGCTAAAATATCCTATTAATGAGAATAATTCTCACTCAGAGCTTGGAAGTGCTTTGCAAACTTTAAATCTCTTTCAAACCTCGCTGGGAATGAAAGGGATGGCAGCGCTGGAGCTCGTGGGCGATGGGGGTCCAGGGGGAGGGAGGATGGGTTGGGGTCAGCCGCCCGGTGCCTTCCGTGTGCACCTGCGTGGGACAGAGGTAAGGCAGGTTTTAGCTCGCTTTTCCACGGGAATCCCAGTCGAGGAGTAACGAACCCCGTGCGAACGCTGGAGCTGAGCCACCGGGATGACGCGCTGCGCTGGTTTCTGCTCCAAGAACAACCCCCCAAAAAAACCCAACCCGTCAGACTCGTGTTTTTAAAGCGGTGCTCAAGCAGGTGCACATCGCAGGAAGCGATAAGGAGCTCCAGGCGTGGGGAAAGCCGCCCCAGAACCGAGCTGCTTGGAGGGGGGGAAGGACGTGAGGACCATCCCCAGGGCCCCGAGGGCTGCGCGGCGCCGCTGCGCCGCCCGTGGTCCAGCAGGGGGCGCTGCTCCCGCAGGGCGCGCCGCGCCCGGGCTGTAACCCCCCCCCCCCCAACCCCCGGCGTGGGGGGGGCGAAGGTGCTGTCACTGCTGCTGCTCCGACGTCACTGCTGCTGGTCTGACGTCACTGGCGCCGCTCAGACGTCACGACTGTCCTTGCTGCGTGGTGCGGAAAGTAGACGAGGCGGGGTGTGATGTTCAGGGTGCAGGAGCTTGGCTGCGCTGGGGACAGGAATGGTGTCCCCATGGAAAAATAGTCTTGCTGGAATTTCATCTTGTTCCAGCGTACTCATGGGATGCTCCGTTTCTGCCACAAAGGCTGTCATCGGTGACATCTTTCCTGTAGAGCGGGAATTGTGACTAGCCCTAAAAATGCATTTGGGGTGCAGTTTTGGGGTACTGTGCCCATCAGGTGATCTGCAAGACAGCCGAGTGACACTCGGATCCCCCCGTCTCCCGAGCGTGGGCAGCTGGGAAGCTGGCTGGGCCCTCGGCTTTCCGTTAAAAGCCCAGCAGATGCTGCTGTGGGCAGTGGGGGCATGCCCCCCGCCTTGGCTGTGGTGCTATCTCTGGTGCACAATAACCCATTGGGGCAATGGAAGGATCCCGAGAGCTCTGCTGCCTGGCTCGCTCTTTTCACACTCTAAAAGAAGTTGTCCGTTGGCATTAATTCCTGTCCTAGCTTAATCGGAATTTTCTCATCCTACTGGAGCATAAAACAAGGAGTAATTAGTTTTAATGTATCTACAGCCTCTTCAAGAGAAAAGAAAAATCTCATACCCTTGGCTCTCCTTGGTGTGACTAAGCCTCATTAAGGTTCTTGAAGTTAAAAAAAAAAACCCACATGCAAAAAGAAATGTGCTTTGTGTGAAAGATGCCCCTTTCTGGTTTGCTTTGTCCCTTTCTGGTTTGTTTTTACCTGCTTATCTCTCTGGGGACATCTTCATCCCTTTGAGTGTCCTCCCTTCACACCAGTGCTACGGAACAAAGCTGGGTGTAATTTATTGAAGTATTTGCGTTGCAGCGGGATGCAAGTGTCAGAGCCGCCTACTGAGAGATGGAAAAAGGGCTTGTGGGGTTGGGAGAGGGCGCCATCAGCGTTTGGTAGCACTGGGTCTCAGCACGTAGTGCTCAGCAGACCGAACCAGACTGTTGTTACACTCTGGCCCTTGGGGAAAAGTGGCTTTTGTGCTGGCTTGAAGGCTGGGGAGTAGAAAAGGGTGAAATGCAGTCTGTGGGACACGCTACATCTGGGAAATAGGGTATGAGTCACATTTTTGACCATGAAAAGATCTTATTCCTTGCCCACCTCGAAACAGCTAACTGGTGAAATTGGGCAACCAAAGCTGCACATGGTCAAGGAAGAAGATTTTTGAGATAGGTGGGCTTAAAAAAAGGGAATTTAGGAAGAGACCAGAAAAACCTTTCTTTTGTTCTACCTTGAGGCTGCTGGACTACTCTCTTCATCGGTTGTTTGTATATTTTTAGTGTAAAACAGGCCCTTTTTTATGCTTGATGACCTGAATATTGGGCGCACACGTTCTAGTACCTGAGTGGAGAGACAACAAAGTTGGCTGAGGGTAAGTTTAGGCGTTGGCTGGCCTTTCCAGGGCCAGCACATTACTCTCGCTGAAGAGGTGAGGCAGCCAGAGAAGTTCATCCGTGTGCCAGCTTTCATTGGCCGTGTCTGCAGTGAATAGTTAAGCACTATTTTCACTTTGCATTTGCTTGTTTTTGTTTCTTTTCCCCTGTTGGTTCCATGCCAGGACCATTGAGTGTATGAGGATGCAAGTAAAGTGGCATTCTCTGTTGCCTTCATTTTGTCAGTTGGAAAGCTTTAGAAGTTAATATTTACATGAAATGATCTAAAATTCATCTAGCATGATGCAGGGTCGTTTAACATGTTTGTTAGGTGATGGCTGTGTTTATTTTTTTTTAAACTACTTGCACATTACAGTGCTTCAATGTTTCATGCAATTTCCACAAAACCCTATCTTTCTCTAAGCCCTTATCCCGGTTGTTAAAGACTTTTTTTAGTCTTGGAGTGAGAATGCCTGTAAGTTTTTTTTTAAAGGTGTAATTACAGAACTTGTATAAAAGCCTTTTAACATAAAAATCCTTTAGAGTGAATAGAAAATCAAACTTTATGGTGGATTTTGGCCGTTCTAATGGGTTTCGGAATAAAAAACGTTTCAGATGCTCCTGAAAGTCTTAGGAAATTAAATTCCATAGACCAGTTCTTCAGCCTGTAGAAATCATTGCAGCATCGTTGGCTTGTACCAAAAGCATAGTGCAGAGCCCCCGAGCCAAATGCTCCTCCAAAGGTCTGTGGGCTTGCTAAATTCCTAGAGGGAGCTGCAGCTCTGAGCTGGGGTTATCTCCATGGGCTTTCTCGGTGAGGGAGGGTCG
This sequence comes from Rhynochetos jubatus, assembly GCA_027574665.1. Classification (NCBI taxonomy): domain Eukaryota; kingdom Metazoa; phylum Chordata; class Aves; order Eurypygiformes; family Rhynochetidae; genus Rhynochetos; species Rhynochetos jubatus. The sequence continues at coordinate 4,662,837 of CM050669.1, forward strand.
TGGTTTTCAGCGTTTGCTGAGAAAGAAGAGCAGTACTGCATGAAATAACATTCTAATCGGAATTCCCTCCTCACTTAAACTCTGTTTAGATAGACAGTTAATTTATCTCTGTTTAACTGCTGAATCAATCCATCCATCAAAGCTACAAAAGCTAATTAGCTGGAGTCAAAGCAGCAACAGCTCTGATACACAGTAGGGTATGTAATACCTTATAAAATTGCAGCAGGGGATGCAAGGTACGTTTCCCTGCATATGCCTTAAAGCTGCCCGCGAGGCCCAGGCATCCAGTCCCCGCTGCGTTTGCAGGCGCTGGCTTCGGCGAGGAGTGTGACCTGCGCGGTCGCTCAAGGACCTTCTCCCGCTAGCCTCCACCCCAGGCCCTTGGCTGCCAGGACCTCTTTCCACAAAGCCCTTGGTGTGATTTCTGCCCTGGGTGCTATGGCAGTAACCCATTTTTAACTGGCTGTAGATGATATGCAGCTACAAAAAAACAATCCACTGAAGGCGCAGAGGCTCAGGGCTGAAAGCCATGGGAAGAACAGTCAGTGCACGAGGTAGAAATGTTTCCCTCGGGTGTTTCACACTGGTGTTTGTATGCAAGCTTTCGTTTTTATTACCCAGCAGTGGGCAGGAGGGTGAAAACGTGGGGATAGCTGACAGCAGAAGCTGTCAGAAGCGCAACACGGGGGACAGGTCTGTAGAGTTGAAGCGAACGAGGCGCTTTTGTGGAGAGCTAAAAGCAAAGACCAGCAAACCCCAGGAAATCTGCACGTGCCCTCTCCTGGTGCCAGATATGTCAACTCTTTTCCCTGATACAAATCAGAAAATAACGTTAGCAGTATCTCGGTGTTGGAAACGCATTCCTAGAGCAGGACAGTGCTTAGGAAACGTGAACCTTGGTGTCATGCTGCCCATCCGTAAACATCACACCCTCAACTGCTATTTCTTAGCAGAATGTCTTATAAATCTTTCTCACTCCTATAGCCTTTTTCTATCCCTAATCAATTAAATGAGGTAAATACGCACTGCTTATTAATCTCCGCTCTCTTATCATATGCAATATGGTCCATTTGACACCACATCAGCTCTACTGAGTTTTATCGTATACCCGTAGCAGCCTTCGAGCTGTCTGCAATCAATATCCAGTTTGCCAAGTACAGAACACCCTGGAAAGTCCTGTGGTCACCAGCCTGAGATCTGCAGTTACATAATGCAACGCCCAAAGATGAACATAGTCCTCTTCTGCTTTAAGGCTTTGAGGATTCTGTGTTGCCAGCCGTCAAACAATTCTTTTTGTCACGTGGAAGCGGCACGGTTCACTATTCTTGCGCATTGTTTTACACGCGGTCGGTACAGTCATTAAACTGGGTGTCCACTAAATCCTGATAAATTGCTTGATGCGCCGTTTGTCGTGCTCTAGGACAGCACACAGTCTGTGTTTTCTTAACACATGTTCCACGTTAACTGTTTTCATTGACTACGAATCCATAAAAATACATGTGGAACAGAGGGTACACAGTACAGTCATGTCTGCCTGACTCCTTCCCATTCTAATTGGGTAGCAAAGCTGTTTAATAGAGTCTGTGGAGTCTGTTTAACTACATTCTGCCAGAACAATGCTCTATTCATGTTTTCAACAGAACACTAGTGATTGGACTAATATCTTTAAACTAGAAAACAAGTCTTAATTGGAACAGATGCTGCAAATACCGATGCAAATGGCCAGCTCTTGTGTGATCAAAACCAGGTACAGTCCATTGATATGTTTTTAATAGCAGCTTTCATTTTTTATTAGTGTACACAAACCTCACTAACACTATACAAAAAGTCAGTAACAATATTCTGAAAAATCATCTTGTTTAAAACAGACTCTGCCATGCATTGTTTCTGGCAAGGTGCTATTAAAGAATTTCCGTCCTATTTTGGCAGATCATGTTACTGAAACGCTCTTCTCTGCTTTCTTCTCGTCTAGAATTTGAATAATCCCAGTGATTTTTCACAGAAAGCTATTGCTGTTACATTTAATAATCTGTTTAGAAATTCACTGGCATTACAAACAGGCATTCAGGTTAGATTAGGCTAAATAAATCCACAATCCTGGTAAGTATGTCTGTGCTGGGTTGTGATCTGCTTGCTTGTGGTACATGCTTTAGCAGAACGCAGCACGCGTTCCCAGCGCGTGAACCACTTGTCGTGGCAGCGTTTGGCCTGGGGAAGCTCCAAAATATTAAGAACACAATGGTTTTTATGCTAAGAATCAGAACATTCTGTGATTTTCTAGAACAAATCGGCTTTGTCTTTAGGATGTGTGAGCTCTTTGATAGCAGCAAGAGTATCAAAAGCCCATCAGAGAGAAATTTCTCATGGTACACCTGGCACTTAGGAGTGGTTTATGCAAATATTTTCAGTTACCTCAGCAGCTGCTGCTTAGAATTGGAATGTGTTTGTATGTATATACGTATGTGTATGCACATGTATATTTGCAACAGGCTGCAAGGGTAAGATGCTGTTTCAGTCAAAAATAAAACAGAAGTTGTAAGCAAGAGAAGAACAGAAGACGGCTCTGGTCCCTTTTTTCAAATCTGTATGTTTGTATTGTTCATTATTTTGAGAACTTTGTGTCATTTAGCTTTGCAAATGAATGTGTTATTAGATGCTTATTAGACCTAGGTGCCTGTTCTCTGCTGCCTTAGTGAGGTACAGCTGAGGATGAGGGTATGACAAGGGGAGAATGAGCCTGGAAAGCAAACCTGTGGCATGGTGATACCCACAGTTGTAGCTTATTTGGAATACTGCTAGCAAAGCAGGTGATACAATTGCTGTGAGGAGGCTGCTCCATCCATCTACCCTAATCACAATGATGATATACAGACTGTTACGAGCCCTGGCTGCTGACATGACAAACAGAGGAAAACTCAGTCCACTCAGCTGTGGTTTAAGGTCTTCCACACAGAACAAAGCTGCAGCCTCACTCAGCCGTTGCTGAGCTTCCAGCAAATCCATTTGAGTGCTCAGCCTCAGCAGAGACAGAGCCAAGGTGTGTCTTTCCCCGTCAGGTATGTTGAAAAGATATGACATTTGAGGAGGGCTGGGGATTGACTTGATGAAAAAAAGGCTTTGCTTGCTACCTACCGCAGCACGGGCAGGTCAGGAGCAGGACTGGAGAGACAAGATTTGGATGGGTTTCAGGAGCGGCATCCCAAAAGGGAGATGGATTGAATTTGTCCTCCTTAGGAAAAGGAGGGCCTGTCAGTCACCCCCAGCTTTGTAAAGAAATGAAAGGTATTGCGCTTGGCTAGCCGAAGGCGCGGGGACACTGAGCCCTGTGCAGGCAGAGCATTTGCAGGTTAAACAGTGGCTGTGGGCTGGGCAGTTCTCTCCCTGTCTGCGTGGAGCGGTGGGTTTCATTCTCCCAAAGGCAAGGATGGCACAGTTTGCCGTAGCGGTTGTTACTCAGTGGACTGTAGGCTTTGTGGGAGGGCTTTTCTAATATTATCTTTGAATGTTCACCCAAAGAACATTCAGTCTTGTGGCTCAGTACGTTAAAAAAGGATCTTCTCTAGAAGGGCTGGAACAAAAACGTTAACTGCAGCAAATAATCGAGGGGGCAGTGGGTAGCTGCTTGAAAGTCAGTCTCTTTCTCGATATGCTTCTTCTGGATTAAAAGCAGCACAGTACAAAAGCAGTGAATTTCTCCTTTTTTATTCTGAAGAATGTGTGAAAAACTATAGGTTTGTTGCCAAAGAACTGGCTTCGTTTTGGGTAACTGGTTTAGATAAATTAATGTGTATGAATTGGTTAAGCCTACATAAAATCATTCAGAGGCTCTGATGGTACGAATAGATTTGGTGAGCTCTGTTATTTTTGTTTAACGCTAATATCGTTGTAGGTGTGCACAGGAAAGATTGCAGTTCACTGCTTATACGAATCTGATTATAAGCAGCTTGCTGATGCTTGTGCTGTCACTGCCTTAGCTTTCCATTTACTGACTTTTATGGTGAGAAATCATACGGAAAATTGTGTTCTACCACGTTGACGAGTCCTTCGTACCATGGCCAGCGCCAGGGGTTCTCAACCTCCCTCAGATTTGCTCCTCTTTCCCGAAGACGCACTGCTCTTGCGGAAGAGCCCGGCTCTTCCAGGACACACCTACCACCCTCTACCTATGAACGCGCTACTCGTGGGCCTGGTGAAAGCCAGCGTTCAGCAGGCTTTGGCCCATGCTCTGGGTAACAAGTGAAGGGGGGGGTATTTGTTTTAATTATTATGTTAATGTGCGGGCGCCCACGCGTTCGATCGCTGCGGAATTTGGCAGAGACTGTTGCCAGAAGGCCCTGCAAATGTTTCCATCGGTCAAGCTGCAGGTAACGTCCTACGGCCTGAATTTCACTTTGAGATTTTCGGCTTGAAATTTCATCTGTGGGACAAAACCGGCAGCGGTCGGTTTTGACGTAGATGTGAGGTAGAGGCACGGTCTCGTCTCACCCCTGAGTTTTCAGCTGGGCTGATGTTCGTGTGGGAGGAGTATTGTCACACGATGCAGCCCGTGGCAGGTAAAGCACAGCTCCGCAGGAAGGCATTTTAAACCTTTTTTGCTGGTGTCCGTAGCTCGTGAGAGCTGGGGGGTAGAGAAGCCATATCTGCTGGCTGCGCTCCACCTCGTGTGAAGCCAGGAACTGGACTGCAACCAACCCACCCCGCTCAAGCAATAACCATTTTGAAATGCAAGTGAACGTATCAGCAACACTGGAGAAGAAAAATACCAGAGCCATGGGAAATGCTAGGAAGGTAGCCAATGGAAAGTGCAGTCCCTCCTGTAAGGAGCGGGATCTAGTTGTTGAATTGCTGAATTAATGAAATCTTACCAATGAGGTTCATTTCGCAGAGTGCTGAAAGGAGCCCAGATTTCTTGCGTTGTCTTAGTGGTTGCACTCTGATCCCAGATGGGCGGATAATAATGTTATAAATGATTTACTGCCATACAGTGTATGTTATGGGAGGTTTATAGAGATCAAATCACACAGTGAGCTGGAAAATCCTCTCTATTGTCGGGGCTGTTCCCCGACTGCTGTTGGCAGTAGTGCATGAATGGCATGTGAGGGAGTTTGCCTTATTCAAACAATAGCGTAGGCATTATAATTTAATTACTTCCATCATTAGGCCAGTTTTGTTAGAGAGAAAAAAACACCCACAAATGAAAAAAAAAAAAAAGCTTTTTTCTTAGCTGTGTTTAACGAAGGACTCCCAGTCCTTTCTGTAAGAAGTCTTCTTACCCACAGCACTCTGTTTTACCAATGGTGTAACAGCAGGTTTTTCTTTTCCACTCCTAACATCCTGGAGCAGATTTCCCCCCCTCAGTTGTCTATTCCTGAAATTAAGCGCTTTCCTGACAAGAATCTCCTGGGCCAAATTCAGTAGCCTACAATCTGCAACCTTGGGATAAAGGTTAACATTATTCCTTGGGAAGGACAATCTCCAGGCTGGGAAGAGACAACTCACATGAATTTTAAGTATTGCTGATATGCTATAACAAACACCAAGTACCTAGCCAGCAAAACAAGCAGGAGCAAAGTGTTTCTTGACCTGTGGCTGCGAAGGCAGGACCATGAAGTTCATCTCTGCCTCGCAGCTAGGACCCAGTGGGACGGTGGTGACGATGGTCCCACAGATAGTAGTACACTTTCCCTTTGATGTATTTAAAGACTCCTTTCATTTGTTTGTTTTTGCTGTCAAATTACTTCACTTAGTCCCTTGTGCAAGCCAGATACTGAGGGATATTATTACGTTCGGTAAACAGGGAAGTGGAACCTGACACCTGAATGACAGTGAATTAAGTTATTTGCTGGTCGCAAGGGGCCAGGTTACACATGTGCTGGACTTTACTCAGAGGCACGTCCTATGCATAGCCCTTCGGGGAGAGATCCAAGCTATTCCCTGGTTGCCCTCGTCTGCAGAGTGCTGCTGCTTCCTTGGAGCTCACCTGCCATGGTTTACACCGGATTTCTCTCTGTCAACTACTTCATATTTCACAGAAATCTGATGTTTTCAGGTATTTTAGCATAGTCTGAAATTAAACAGGTCGTTCTCCTCCATCTCAAATGGATGTGGCCTGTCTGTTCCCCTTGCACGCCACGCTTTATGATCTCCTAGTACCACGGGGACACTTGGGGCTTGTGTGGAAAATTTTTATCAGTAAAATATTTGTATTATTCATTGCTTTCCACTATAATTAAGCAGCTGACAGTCCTCCCAAAAGAGGGCTGAGAGGAGGAGGTAGTTGTTTGGAAAGCGTTTTGAGGCTCTCGGTTGTAATGTGCAGTTCAAGGTCAACGTTGCCGTTATCGCTTTCTGCCATCGCTACGCGATCAATATTTCTGTTTCGATAATAACAACTCCCAAAATAATTTCTGGGGCATATGAGGCCATTTCGAGCCAAAAACCTACAAATGTCGTTAGCGGTGTTGATCTTGGACCCATCGTGCCCATTACGCAAGGCAAGCATCCTCCGCTTTTACTGAAAATGGGCAGTTTTCTGTCACGGGAAGAGCATGACCCTGTGGGCTGCCCAGCGCAAGTCCTTGGAGCATGGCACTGGTCTCACAGTGTTTGGGGGAGAGCCTGTCCCACCCCACGCGCTGGGGCAGGCACTGGGGTTGTCCTCAGCCTGCCTGAACGGGTCCTGCTGTGCTGGCACCGAGGCCGGGGGGTGACGCTGCCAGCTGTAATCACCGCTCTGTGGCAGCGTGCAGCATGAGGCTCTTATTTGCTTTGTTTATTCAATCTCTCGTCACCCTGTAGGCATTTATTTCTTGCCCCAGAGTCACGATTACTGCTTTAATTATTAGCATTTCCTTTGCCAGCAGTTCCATAGCTTTCATTCCCTGAGTCAGCAGGGCCTGCTGCAATTGAAAGCCTTGAGTGCTTTACCCTACCGAGACACAACTGTAACTCGATGAGCCATTTGCAGTGGCAAACCCATTTTTAAACCCCCAAACCTGAACAGCCTTACTTCGGTAAGTGCCGCTACCAGGAGTCTTTGCACATAATGACTTTTCATGTCAAAGACCTGGATAATTTGATAGGACAATGAGGAGTAGTTCGAGGCCTGAAGTTTGAAATACCTCAAAATTATTATAATTGGATGTGTTGCAGGAGGGGGGAACTTCTGTATTTTAAATACCTTTTCAAAAAACCCAAATTCATCAGTCAGATTCTGAGAAGTAAGAAAGAAAATCCCCTGTTTATTTTCACCTGGGCAAAAGAAACCACGAGTAGGTTCTCTCCATTGGTTCTGCAACAGGGATTCACATGCAAACGCTGGCCGGGGTTTTGTAGTCCTCCTTCAATTTGTGCTTGGACCAAACTCTAACTGTGAGCTACCCCTAGATGTCTGACGGAGCAGATGAAGCCTGATCCAAAAGCAGAGCGCAGCGGTGTTTTGTGAGGATGTCATTAAAACAGTAGTCTCCCCGAAGAGGAAAAACTGCCACATTCAGCAGTCGCTTGGTACTTTGTCTTTAAGTGGCTCAGGAGATTTTAGTTTTGGAACAAAACTTCTTTCTCAGGGTCCCAGTCTTTAGACTTCTGGGCCGAGTGCTGCAATTGCTGTCCTGGTTTTAATGGTCCTTGTTTGGTAGGACAGGAATTTTAGGTGCTACCTAAACATCCCAAGCCACTGGAGGAAAACAAATCTCGACCGATACAGTACACGTGAGAATTTGAACGTATACAAGGGAAAACCTTCAGTGTCTACCCAGAGACGGATCTGAGAAGCCGGTACTTCCTATCAAAGGAAGTTTTGAGTGGTTCCTGCAATACTTCTGATTACAACATGATGAATTTTAGCTAATGAAGTTCCCAATTGCTCATGATTTTCCGGTCAGGTGGGTCTGTTTCTCAACTCATCTATCTGCATTAGGTGCTTTTCTAGTTTCCATAGTAACTAGGCAATTCATCATCTTTAACATATCTAGCCTTACAGAGTATCTTACAGGGAGAAATACTGTGTCCGTTTTAGAAATGTGCAGCCAGAGGTATAGGGAACTAAATGATTTGCCCAGGGTTACGGAGTTCATCTGCAGCTGAATAGGGTAAGAACATTGCTTTCCCGAGTTCCAGGAAAATGCCTGAACTGCCAGGCTGTCCTTTCCCAGGGAGGTATTTGCCGTATCAGATCAGCACCAGCTGAAGGTTGGTTCCCAAGTGTTCTTTTTCTCAGGCTCGAAAAGGAGACTTTCAGAAATGAAGAGGTTGGAGTTTGAGTGGTGCAGAGCAGGGTGAGTAATGAAACAAGAAATCAAAACTTGCAAGTAATGTATTCAGCGCAAATGCCAGCCGCCTTCTTTGGATAAATAACTCTCAATGAATAATTCAACCAGCATCATCACTACGGGGCATAGGAACAGGACTGTTTTCTGATCATTTGGCCTTTTTCTTCATGACAAGTTCAACCCAGACCCCCGGACCCTGATGCGCTCCAACTCTGGATCTGGGTTTTGCTTGTGGCTTGGCCAGAGATGGCCTAAGGTCTGACTTGGTCCTGTGCTGAGCAACTCATCACTCCTCTTGGAAATCTACAGAAACTCCAAGAATTTGGTGTCTTAGAGGATACAATTCAAAGCCACCCTTCAAAAAAAAAAGCCTCTGTAGCCTCAAAACCTTGTGAAAATAGCAAAACATTGAAAGCTATTGAGGAATCCTGGATTAACACAGCTCACGGAGTAGGGAAAAGGCTGGTGGCCTCTGGAACAACTTCTCACATTAATTTTCTTCCAATGCTGACAGCTTTGATTTATTGCCTAAGGCTGGTTAAAAAACACCCAGACATGAGTGAAGCCAGGAGTTATGGTAAGAAAAGGAAAATATGGTAAACGTAGTGATGAATAGCACTGGTAGATAGACAAACACTGCTCTGCACTCCAACTGCACCCAAATATTGTCTCAGCGTGAAGATGGGAACAGGGGTTGTGCTTGCACTTTCAGTATTTCTTCTTTCACTTCTAATATGTTGAATATTCTGCTAGAGCTGCTCTGGGGACCACGGGTTTATTTTCTTTTTCTGTCAGTTGAATGCCAGATGGAGCACCAGCCAAAGGAGGACTTGGAAAATGAGAGAGAGAAACACTGCATCTGAGAAAGTTCTTTAAATTGTGCTGCTGTGAGAATCCAGCCTAAGGATTCCTTGTCTTTCCTTTTCTCTGACACTGAACAACACTCAAATGGGCTCCGCATCTGTAGGTGGTATCAGAATGCTGAGGGGCAGCTTCTCCCTCCACCCACCAACCCCATCGTCTGCATCTTGTATGCCTGGTTTTCCTTCCATTTGAGTTGCTGATACTCAGTTCTAAACCAGAACTTTTTATTTTTTCCAAGCCTGGGTTCAGGGAGAAACACACTTGCAGTATTTTGCTTTTATAGGTACTTCTTCATCAGTGGCTGAAAATCCATCTCCCCCATGTCAGAGCACCCGAGTGTCTGTAGCCGTTAAAAAGCAGGCTAAGCTGGCACCATTCTGGCAGTGCTAGCTGGAATTGCTCTCATCAGACCAATGGGAAGAGGAAGCTTGTCTTGGGATTTGCTGCTTCATCTTCTGTCAGATAAGGTTTGGTGGTGGGCTTCTGCATCACAGTGGGTGTTTGAAGCTGAACTGATCCTTTGGAAGTCTCATTGCCTGTCTGCTGGTGCAAAAAAGCACGTTGTTTTCAAGTCCTTCCTCCTTAGAAATCTAAATAATGTATTATTTCCCAACAGAAATTTGACAAGATCATTTAAAAGGGGCTTTCTTAGTTACCAAAACCATGTGCTGAGAATCCCTGGCTGCTCAGTGCTCTCGCACCCCTTTTGCTGTATCAAATTCCTGTTTACGAAAGAACTGGCCCTGCAAACCAAACTGCACAAAGTAACGGAGGAACACAACATCGTGAAAGTTGTCTTTAATTTCATCAATGGTTTTAAATATTTAGAAAGCACGATGTAAACATCTGAAGAGCAAGCAGACAGATTTCCCTTGATGTTTGGAATTGTTGGGATTTATAAACAGAGAGGCAGTTCTCAGGGTGTGGAACCAGTGTTTCAGACTTTCCACCAAAGTTATATATGCTCATGTCGTTACAGCTCTTCCTTCAGCCTACATTGTTGGCACAGTGTCCCGAAATGTTTGTCATTAGCAAACTTTTCATAACCTCCACAACTTCAACGACTGTCGAATAAGCTGTACCAGGATGCCAGCTGGAGTTGGCACTTGGCGCAGGGCTCTCCGAGCTGTTTGCTTAGCTGGATTTGAAGGATGTTCCGGACCAGCTAGCAGGACATGTGACTGAGTTTTGACCTAAACCGCTGGCCCAGTTCCAGCGATCCTGCATACTTCATGGGAATGCTTTCCACTTGTCGCTTTCATACCTCAGACACAGCTTTTAACAATTTGCTCATAAACCCAAGCCCAACAGAATATAGTCAGAGGTAATGGTACTTGGCTATATAAAGTAACAACGAGATTCCAGAATAGCTCAGTACGTATTTAATGCTGAACTAACAGTTTTCCACGGGTTAGAGAGCCCTGCTTTGCCTTTTTTTCATCGTACGGTCTCAAAACTCCCAACAACTCTGATTTCTTTTGCAAAGACTCTTACCTGAGCAGACACGGAGCCGTGGGACCGGCACACAGGAGCTGTAAGCAGATGTCAGAGGGAGAACTGTAGACCATGACTTCGTACCATCCCCTCATCCTGGAGTGCTCTTGCAGGACTCTAAAAAGTGTTGCTTTACTTTTGTTTTCTTGTCAAGTGTCAGTATTGGTGCTGGCCTGGTGCTGAAAGGCATCGGGTGCATCCTGTGCAACTGTCAGCTACTCTGCCTGGGTCTGAGTCCTAAAACTTGTCATCTTCTTATTAGTATCCCAGGGCAACCTGTAGGAGATGGAGTTATTTCAGGGTGGAGCCACGAGGCCTCAGTTCTACCGAGTTCTTTCCCCAGGAAGGGTTTGTGGATGAGTGCTGGAGCTCAGCTTAGTGAAATTGATACACAGGTTCACCCTGATTCAGAGCACTCAGACAATAAAAAATATGTCTTTTCCTGGACTTCTCTTCATTTTCAAATAATCAAGACTGTTATTTTAAATATACGAATCTTCAACCAAGACTCTTATGGATGTATAATTTATATCGATGCCTAGGTATAGACCTTCTCTTCTTTTATCCAACATGGAAAATAACGTGTGAACTCTGAGCAGTTCTCAGATGCTGAATTCAAAATCATCTGAATTAAATTTGAATCCCGATGGGTTCTGCACCTTCCCAGTTGTTCATCACTTGCAGGGTTTATTACATTTTAGATGCTGCTATTAAATCCAGCCACCCCTAGAGATAGCGGTTAGACTTTGTGAGTCTAAAGAGTAGAAGACCACGAACGAGTCCCCAGAGTTGTTCCAATTTAGCAAAGAGTAATTTAAGTTTCCTTTAAAAGGACAATGCTTTTTAACTTTTTTAATACTTTGAAATTGTAAACAAATTATAATTTCCCTCACTGCAATTCCTTTTAGGAATTATAAAATAAATGTATTTTCCCTCAATTTAGATCCTTTTTTTCTATTTAGCAAACATTGATTTTTACTGCCTTCCCCAGTGCTTTTCTTCACTGCCAAAATTAAGTGTCTTTCTGGCTTTGCATTACTCAGGGTTTGTCTGGGGATGTTTACGGCATTGGGTCCTGTCACGGGAGTGGGACCTGCTCCCTCTTCCCTGGCACTTCTCAGCATGGCTGCCCACAACACTGCCAAGGAGATTTGGTGCTGAAAGGGTCTTGGAGCCGGTACGAGGAGTTCAGGCCTGTCTCATGCTTTATTGGGACTTTTATAAGATTCGTAACAGTAGACACTGAAACATAGAGTATTAAAACATTTTAGTTTCATGCCTCACGGTGGAGAGACCAACCATCCTGGCTCTGAGTTGTTTCCTGAAACCTTTTACGGCCCAGAGCCGCAGACGTTGACGAGACACGTGGTCCCAAGCGACTCAACGGCATCCACTTCCAAGTGCCTGCGAACCTGCTTCTTCCAGTAGCTGGGCAGGCAGCTCGCTTGGCTCTGCTTGACTAAACATGACCCCCCCGAGGGTGGGAAAGCCCTATCGCAGTCCTTAACTGGGACCACCAGGCAGCTTCGTGTTCCTCAGGAACTGCAGCTGGGCCATGCGGCCTGGGTGCCCTCATAGGATGGGAGAGAGCTCGCACGGTCAGCATCCCAGCCCTGCCCAAAGGAAGGGCTACCCTAATTGTTTCTAAAGAGGGTCAACTCCTAAAATCTTCCCTTGCTGCAACTTAAGATCCCTTTGAACGCACGGCAATCAAAGGGAAACCTCCTCCGGGCCAAGCTGCGGCATCAGTGCTGAGCTGCTGGAGCCGCCCGTCGCCGGGCCGGGCCTGGGCAGCAGTTCTAGCGCCGAGGCCGGCTGCATGTGCAGGGTCAAGTGCTGGGCTCGACGTGGGAAGCCTGTATTGCAAATCACAGATCTGCAAGGAAAATTGAAGAGGAGGATTTTGGCCATGTGGTGCCCATAAAAATGAACGCAGAATGTTTCAGAAGTAGATGAAATTTGCAGATAGGGGGTTTTTATGTTTCAAAAGTGTTGAATATTTAAAAAAAAACCCTCAACAGGAGTTTAAATAAACACAGGCAAGTGAGTCAGCAAGAAGATATAAAATCATCAGGAAAGGCTGAGTTTGTTTTAATATGGGGATTACTGTAAACACTAGGAGTGCATGGTAACAATTTGTAGACCATGTGTTTTGAAATATCATAACTGGTGTCAATAAACACATTAAAACTCAACTTCAAAGAGCTTTGCGGATGTTTGGAGTGTCACGAAGACATGGCAAAATGGGGATTTTAGGTGGAAACAAGTATGGGAGCAATCAAACACAGCTCCTATGTGAAGAAAGGGATCTTGTCAAGTTGTTAGAGCTAAGCATCTGTGATGGTGATTATTGCTTCTTACTGGCTAAGAACTGCTCTCAGCCCCTGATTTCTTTCACACTGTCTCCGGTGCCTTCCACCCTGACCTGCTTGTTTGTCTCACCTACCTCTTACGTCTCACTGCTCAGCCTGAACACTTCTGAGCAGGGCGTGCCTTTTGCTGTTCGCTTCTGCAGTCCTTGGGGAAGCCTGACTGATTTTCAGGTGCTGTCTCAACATAAAGAATAAATTCGGCTTGTAGCTGTACCAGAGTGACTTGTGGCACAGAGTGTAAGCATTGTCCTCCTGTGCTGAGGAGCTGACTTGGTAAAGCCACAGCATTCGATGCTTTTGAGCCTTCTGTTCACTGTGAACTGCCACTCCAGGTTTTTAGGGCATGGAGAAGGCTGAGCATCCTCCATTCTGTCTTCCCCACGTACAGTTCCAGTGGTGGTATTCTGAGCAGAAAATATTTGTCCCTCCTCATTCAAACTTATTCTGGGTTGAAATACCCTCTTTTCTCCACTTTTTCTCTTGTAATATTTATTTCTGATGCATTTGGATTCACTCCATAAATGCACTCCTCTTTGTTACACAAATTGTATACCAGCTCCAGGGAGATGGATCTAGGACTGTGATCTTTCAGCTCTAAAAGCACAGACTTCTAACACTGAAGTTTTAGCACTTTAATAAATCCTCTGGTTTGTTTCTGGGACATCTCAGAAAGTATTGAATTACTACTGTACATAAAAAGGCAGTATACTGCTGTTTACACGACTCTCCGCCTTGAGACTCCTGTCCACCACATGCCAGCCTCATGTTTTTTCTTATTTTCACCTTTATGATGTATTTCATGCATTGCTTCCCAGCAAACAAAAGTTCCAGCTTCAAATCCACTTGGAAAGATGCACCAGTCATCCTGTTGACAGGGGCACTATCGCAGAGCGCTCTGCTAACCAACAACCCAGCATCCATTCTCCCCATCCAAGGAGGGCAACGAGGAACCGTACGCCCAGAAGGTAATCAGCATTTTGGGGGGAGGTGTGCCCCAGTAAGGTGACTAAGCAAACTAAGTTATTTTATGGGGAAATAAACGCCAATTCATCGAGTTCCTGTCAAGGTTATGAAGGCAGGTCTTCCTTGGAGCAGTATGTCTGAGATTTCATAGAATCACAGACTGGTTTGGGTTGGAAAGGACTTTAAAGCCCACCCAGTCCCACCCCCTGCCATGGGCAGGGACACCTTCCATAGCCCAGGTTGCTCCCAGCCTCATCCAGCCTGGCCTTGGGCACTCCCAGGGATGGGGCATCCACAGCTTCTCTGGGCAACCTGTCCCAGTGCTCCCCACCCTCTCCAGGAAGAATTTCTTCCTTACATCTAAAATTTCTTCCTTATATTTTATATTATTTCCTAATAATTGTCTAGCTAGCAAAATGAGTTGCCTGTAGGAAACAGAGAGACTCAGAGTGGAATGAGTTTAGGGAATGAACTAGTGCCTTGCAATTGTCCCCTTTTTCCGTGAAACAGAATCATGATTTCATGAAGGGATTCTCTGATGAAGCGTTATTATTTCTGGGGTTTCACCTGTATTCGGCATACTGCAATCACATCACCTCAGCTGCTGCCCTGTACTCTGCCTGCTCGGAATGAGGTTACATCCAGCAAAGTCAGCTGAGGGCAAGACCCACAGAAATGCAGAGGAAAAACAGGTAAGACACCAAAATAATCTGGTGTAGAAAGACATGGAGAGAAGATCTGTCCCTCAGTCTCTCATCCTACTTACCTCTCTTTTTGGTAACGCTTTCTAGATGTGGAAAGGCATTTGTCCTCGCTGCTGTAGATGTTACACATTAGTCAGACCTTTGGGGTTTCTGTGGCCGTACGGACTAAGAGTTAGCTGGTCCTTTTCCCTCTGGTTTTACCCCGGGTAAACTCACACCTTCCAAAGCTCATTGCCCTTTTCTGGGTGCTTCCCAGCCTGGTCTGACTGACTCGGAATCTGCGCTGCATTACGTGTCTCTCTCCAGAAGTATTTGGAGAGAGGATGGCTATGGAGAAAGGACAAGCCAGGGGGCATCTCCCTGTGAAGGCGACAGGGACAGTAAAGCAAAAAGACGTGCATAAGCCGGTAAGTGAAAATGTGTGCTCAGCACTACCATAAAGCAAGTGAGACTGGACTGTAAACAACATGTTTATCTATGAATTTTTACAACCCAGTGTCTGTGGGATGAAGCTCGTTTATGTTGGATGCGCTGTGGGTATTATGTTATTGCTGCGTTTCCAACGTGCCTCTCGGCTTCGCGTTCATTTTCCATCCCCTCAGGAGGTGACAAACAGTGGATACCGTCTAGGCAAGACGTTAGCAGCTCCTGTGGAATGGATTTGCTTGTCTCAGTCCGGTTCCTTCGTGTCTCTTGGCAGCTGGCAGCCCCTGGCTAACGTCAAAGGCCAACGACAGACTGGCTCTCAGAAAATGAGCTGTCTTTCCCTTCCCGAGCAAAACCTTGTCATATCGGTGTCAGCTATACTGCCAGGTGAGCACAAGAGATTGTTGATGTCTCACAGTGTTTCTTCTATGAGTTCAGCTAAGCACAAACAGTAATTTCCCTTATTACAAACCCCATAATAACAGTTAATCGACACATGCCCTTTTTAAGGTGATTTATGGCCAAACCAATAGGAAGGAACAGATGAGCATTCCTGCGTCTAGGTTCAACCGCCCTTTAATAATCACAGTCAATATTCCCTTGTTTTAATACTCCACATCGTGTTCAAAACAGAGTGCTTCGCTGTAAGCTGCACGCAGACCACGCAGGATTAAATGGGGCTTCCAGTGTGAACGCATATAACAACCTCTTAAATGATTAGGACACCTGTTGACATGAATATAGAAGCATGCGTGAAAACAAGTGTGCCCCACACTGAAATATATGTACACAAATATTAAGAGGATTAGAGAAATTGCTAAAAGGGATAGAGTGGCATTTAACACAAACATGTCTGGAATCGAAGCGGAATGGGAATACCATACACGGAGCTGATCCTGCAGTAGATGGCTTTTTTTTTTTTTTCAGTTGTTCATCTGGGGTATAAATGCATCTGTACCAGGAGGTCGGTTGCTTACACTTCAAATTTCTTATTAGTATGTATCTTTGTTTGGAATCTGCCGCTGATTCATAACCACCTTCATTTGGTCGCTGGCACCTTTGCCATGAGAGCTGCAGGAAAAAGTAATTAAATTTAATAGAAGCCACCCTTGCTTTGAAGCTGCCCTGGATTTAGAGCCACAAGGAGAAGCAATTAAACTCTGGCAGCCAAGGATTCCAACTGAAGTTATATAGTGATTTTTTTGGTTTGTTTTTTTCTTTTTAAAAGGAAATTTTCTCTGTTAAATGGATTTGGATTGTCAGATCGGATTGGATTCAGAGCTACAGAAATTTCCTTCTTTGGGAAATCTTCTCTTGAAGCAAAAACTCAACAATTAGATGTGAAATGCGGATCAGTTGTAAAGACCTAGGATGTTTTTAATCCTGCCAAACAAACTTCCAAAAAGGAGTTTGTTCTTCTCAGCAAAGGGCTGAATGGAAAAGGGAAGCGTGGAAGGAGACGTCTGCCTGTCTGTTTGCAGGCAGGTCAGTTGGTCGGCAGTCTAGATATAGATTCATTAGGGGAAGGCATTTCTTTGCGCTAGAAGGTATCGTAAGCATTGTTTAAAGCTGTCAGGGGGTTTTCAGCCAACAAGAGGCAGAAGTTATTATTTCACTTTTGTGATTTTTATCAAAAAATAGTCTTTAAATTAATTAACAAAGACGGGGGAAAATATTCCAGAATGCCATAATCCGCACCAGACATAGTTCAAACCATTTACAATTATTTTTAGGAGTTTCCTGTGCAGAATCAGAAAAGATTCAGTTGAAAAAACTTTGCTTCCAGTGCAGACATTATTCAGGAATGCAAACTGGTAATTCTGTTAATATTTGCAAGGAGACAAAATGACCCTAATCTTCACCAACTCCTGGAAATATTTGGGGTCTCAGCTAAGCTGGAGGCATGTGTGAAGAATTTTGTTATTGTCATGCAGGTATTTTGCATTTTCTCTATTCTGAGAAAAAAAAAAAATGCTCTTGGGCTCATTACAGGGATACATTCGTGGTCTGTGATCTGTGGACCAGACTCTGTGAGCTGATATTCCTCTGGCTGGAGCCATGGCAAAGCCACACTGGCCATTTCCAGGGCAGTGTCTGGGATCAGGTGAATACTGCCACAACGCATGAGCAAGAAACCCTGCTGAGAGCTGACTGACCTCAGAGGTGCTACAGCTGCTTGTGTGATTATTGGCTGACAAAGCCTGCATGAAAATAAAACATTAAAAACATTGGTAACAAGGATCTTATTGTTTATCATCTCCCTTCCCTCTGCAGATTTACAGGTGTGCACCTGTCACAGGGATCTAGTAACTTCTTAACCGACCCATATCCTGGGATGCATGTGGGGAGTAGCATTCCTCCTCTACTGGGAGATTCTTCTCTCTAAAGTCTTTGAGATGTCTGGGCTTTGTATTCTAAAACCAGAGCTCACTTTATTTTTTGACCTCATTAAAAATGTCTCCTTTAGAAACCCAGCAAAACCCCAAACAGAATCCAAATATAAATCAATGCAAATGCAATTACTGTAACCGACCCTCCTCTGTGCCTGAGGGTCTGAAAAAATCCATTGATTCTCTGCTGTAATTTATCTGGGAAGTACGAACACCCAGTTTCACTTCCAAGTACCAGCCCTGAATCAAAATGCTCCACGCTGCCGGCTCCCCGGAGGAAGCAGCCTTGCCGGAGTAGCAGCGGAGGACTGGGAGCTCGGCGGAGGGGTGCCTATTTGCGACTGGGGAATCTTGAGCAGGGACACGCAGTGATTTTTGACATCGGCTCTGGACAGGGTAAGGCTGGTCTGTCATCGGAGCAGGCACCCTCTTTGGTTATTGGGCTTTTTGTGCCCACAGAGGCAGAAATCCCAGGGCCAGCGATTGGGAGGATGGTCCTCCAGAGCGTGGCCAAGTGTCACGAGCGTATCCAGTCCAACATCCTAAGGAACATGCTGTTATTGGGCTGGTTGACTCTTTTCCAAGATGTCAAGGCGAGGCTACTGAAGGAGCTCCAAACAGGAGTTCCCAGCACAACTCAGGTCAAGATCATTTCACCGTAAGAGCGAATGTGCTCCGTGTGGACTGGTGCTTCCGTCCTTGCCAGTTTACGAGCATTTGGGAATATGTGGATTACCAGGGAAGGCTATAACAAGGCTGGACCAACAGTGCTCCAGAGAAAATTTCAGTAGGACCATCCAGGAATTTTTTGTAAGAGCTAATCTCAACAGCTGGGGAATGGTTAATAAATCAGGACAAAAAGAATTGATTTATAGCAAGTGATTTTATAGCTTTCTAAAGAAAGGTCCCTTGTGCATTGGGTTGAAGAAAGAGTCGTTGTTCAGAGCATTTTTGCTATCCAAGATGTTGGTTTTAATTCTAGAAATGTGTTGATCCCTGCTAGAACTGCAAACAGTTTGTCAGACTTTTAAACATTTGAGAACAAGCCACCTCCAGCCCATGCCCGTGGGGGCTGGCTCCTCGCCATTTGCAGTAAACTTCCCAAGAGTGGAAAGAGACCTCTGATGGAGAATTGGAGGGCTCGGGGGTACAGCTGACCCTTCACCATAGCATTGGAGATCTCCTGTAGCAGCTCTGGAAGAGCTCAGAGGGGTCTAAGCTTCTAAATTTGGGTTTGCTCACAAAATAGGTTGATCCAGCAGCTGAAGTAGAGCTCCTAAACCTGGAACATCTGTGCTGTTAGCAGCCTTGCTACATGATTTGCTGTGTTTGCCCATCTGTGGGATTTCACTAATATTCTAGCAGAAGGACCACGTGAGACTACATTTAGATAACTTAATAGAATGTTCATTTAAATTGGTAAATTAATCAGCACAAGGTGAAAGGTACCTAGTTTGGGTTGATTCTTAGGGGACTCCTCACAACTGCTTTGGTGTCAGGCAGCTAGGAGAAAGTGGAGGCATGGGTCCCTAGCTGACACTGATTCTCTTTTGGGAGAAGCTGAAAGTATTATTCCTCTGCCTCACAACCGAGAGCTAAGGCAAGTGACAAACTAATCCTGAGAATATGTGCTTGAATTACTAAGCAAATCTGCCTTGCTAAGCTCAATTTTTATAAATAATTCCACCAAATAAGATTAACTAGTGTAACTGCACAGCTGTGAATTGTTATGATTGTTATGAATTGTATATGATCGTTATGAATTTCATAGTTTGCTTTGGAAATCCAAAGGTGCGTATTTTCAAATAAATGACTTGAAAATCATGCATTTACAGAGATCATCTTTATCCACACCTGCAAATAGATGCCCTGCATCCCATCAGGCAATAGAAATCTCGGCATACTTGATGAAGCTGGTTAGCACTATGATTTATGTCATGTTCAAAAACTCTTTAGGAAAAAAAAAATAAACCCTCAGGATGTACCTGAGAACTTCTTGAATTTGTTCAAGACTAATATGAAAATAGAAAAAGAGCTGAAGTCTGTCTTGTTAATTATTCAGTACAGTGTCTGGCTGTTTTCATTCGGCTCCGGAGATGAATCTTCAAACTCGTTGATGCCCTCTGCTGCCTTGGGACTGATTAGTCATCTATCACCTCCTCTGGCTGCCCTTTGAAGAGTCACAACACTCCCTGCCTTCTGTGCAAGACATTTACAAGTGCTCCAAAGAGGCCATGTCGTCCAACTCCGTGGTCAGATGTTCAGGAGCCCCCGAGCAGGGCAAGTGGAAAATTAAGAAGAGCTGAAAGACCCGGCTGCGGCCGACATAGGGAGGGGAGGACCGTTTGTGGGGGACTCCAGCAGTAACTACAGAAAGACCCAGCTGACCTCGTATTCCCCAGAGATCAGAGTGAAAGCATAAAGCAAAGAGTCTGGAGTAAAGCACGTAGCTTTCCTGCTCCACTGGGCCCTAAGGCTTCAGAGAGTTGAGATATATATTGCCCCATCAACTTAATGCAAGTATTCAGGGCACTTTTAGAGCCGTTATGAAATCGCAATCAGCAATCTTGGATCTTTCTTCTGTTGCATTATGTTACCTTTTAGCAGCCCACTGGAAATGTGTAAACAAACGAGGTACAACTGTAGACAGTTTAAATATTTTACAGCTCACTGACTTCCATATGAGGAGGGATTTGCAGTAACTTCAGTGTTTAGACTCCTGCTTCAATAATATCTAATGCAAATAAAAATGCAAAACCCCAGCATGCTGGAAAGCAGAGGGAACCTGAGCGAATAGTGTTAAATCGAGGTTGTGGTCAGGAAGGAGAAAAGAAAAGCAAAGATCATGGCAACTCTGCCAGCCCCATGCAGATCCCAGTTTTGTGTGGAGAGGGACACCTCTCCAGAGGGGTGGGGGTGTGCTTTTAACGAGGTTTCACCCTTGCAGAACAAGATGTTGCAGGATGGGTTCATCGATACCGAATTCATTTTACACCGAGGGACGTGGTTCAGCTCCTCCCAGCTGAAAATCATTCAACAAACCGTTATTACAGGTATGTAACACCCACAGTACTGGTTTGGCCTGGCCGTCTCCATTTCCCTCTTAGGCATGACTTTGCTGAAGGACACACAACGAGATAGCAGGAGCTGGCACGAGTTCCATGCCTCTAGACTTTCTATCAGCCTCTTGGTCACCTTGCGCTTCCGTCACTGCACAGGGCACTGGGAATTCATTACATTTCATTTTTGCTCTCAGGAGGTCTGAGGGCTTAATCAGTCAGGACCTTATTCCCTTGGCCCTCGTGCCACAGAAAATGAATTGCAGGAATCCTTTCTCTGGTGTATTCCCACCTGTTCTCTGGATGCATAGAGGATTTAAATTGTGGGATCTTTCTAACCCCAGGAAAACAACACTAGTCTGGTGAAGATGGGACGGGTTGCAGGGACCTGAGTTCATTCCTAGACCTACCAGTGATTTGTTGTGATATCAAAAATTTAATCTTGGGCACATTAGGCATCGGTTCCCACTTACAGACACCCTTCCATTGTTCCATCCTTTACTTGTCCTGCAAGCTATTTGGGGTAAGGGCCGTCTCTTGCTTCAGGAGCGTGTATCGATGCAAAGATCTGGGACTTTGGGGCCACCAGATGAGAAACACAAAATCGTTTGTGAAGTTTGCACGGGAATTCCATAAAAATCTCAACCTGCTCCTGGTAATTTTTTCCCTCCCTCCTCAAGTCTCATTTAAGTTTCAATCCAGCAGCAGCTCTTTATTTTCTTTTAAATGTCAAACAATTCATCATTTTGCACTTTCCCTGTTCCCTGTGAACATAAAGGCTTTATTGGTATGCAGTAATGTCAGCCTGGGACAATGCACACTGATTACCCAAAACAGTGTGGTTCTTGTCACCCTGCCCATTTTTGGCTGCGAGCTCTCAAGAAAGGTACAAGAGCTCTTGCTTTCTCTCTCTCCTCCCCGTTATCATACGCACAGTGAAGAGGCTGGGTTCAAACACACACTGGGCAAATAGCGATTTTCTTTATTGTCCAAACCCCCTGTCGCCTGCCCTGGTCCACGCTGAGCCGGGCGAGCACACAAAGGTGCCCTCAGCCCTGCCTTGCACACGGGGGTCTCAGGGAGGATGGTGGTGGACAGTTTGTTCTGAAAACAGCTGGAGAGAGGGCGCCAAGTCCTTGTCTTCAGAAGAAGCACAGAGGAACGGAGGGAAATCAGCCTCTTTGGTGTCCCCAGGCAGGGCAAAGCCTGAATTTACGGTTCAGAAATGCCACTCTCACAGTCTTACCCTCAGGGGCCGTAGCCAAGCTTAGCAACCAAGGTCCAGGTAAATTAGGCATTTCTTCACCATCCGTGGTGAAGGATCCTTGTAGGAGCACAATGGTTGTTGGAGGTACTCGGCAACATGGCCGTAGAGAGCAGGAGCTGTCTCAAGATGACTTTGGGCCCCTCACCTCAATAAAGACATTGTGTCTGGAGAAGGGCAATGGAGCTGGGGAAGGGTCTGGAGCACAGTTCCTGTAAGGAGCAGCTGAGGGAGCTGGGGGCGTTCAGCCTGGAGAAGAGGAGGCTCAGGGGAGACCTTATCACTCTCTACACCTCCCCGAAAGGAGGGGGTGGGGGGTGGTGTTGGTCTCTTCTCCCAAGTGATGGGACAAGAGGAAAAGGCCTCAAGTTGGGCCAGGGGATATTCAGATTGGATATTGGGAACAATTCCTTCCCAAAAAGGGCTGTCAGGCATTGGAACAGGCTGCCCAGGGAGGTGCTGGAGTCACCATCCCTGGAAGGATTTAAGCAGCGTGTGGACGAGGTGCTCAGGGACACGGTTTAGTGCTGGGTTAACGGTTGGACTCGATGGTCTTAAAGGTCTTTTCCAACCTAAAAGATTCTGTGATTCAGTGACCAGCAGACACCCATCGGTTCATTTACTGAGCGACTGGCAGGCCCACCTCCATTTCTCCAACTTTGGAAACATCCAGGTGAGTACCTGAATATGAGGGATTTGACGCGAAGGAGGTAAGAACGTTCCAGAGCTTTTCCCAGCGGAGATGCCACTACATGCAGTAAGCTGTAGCTGGGGCTGAGAGAGGCTCTGTAGTCATTATAAACGTACCCACACGAACACATGCACCCACACGTACACACACATGCGCGCGCACACACTGATTCTATTAAGCCATGCCATGCAAGTATTTTATATGTGTATATATATATATTTTTATTATTTGGAAAACTTCAGAGTGCTTTTTTTCACACGCAGTAAAGTTGGCTTTGCTGAGATTCATTAGTCCCCTTTCCCCCTGTGTGTAAATGGATCTCTCTCAGTTATGCAATGCAAGGGTACACAACCATAAAAAGTGCAGAGGCAGCCAAAAAAAGCATTGTTCTGAACTCGGACGTGTAAAATATTCATATTCAATAATAAAAAATAAAAAAACAGCCCTTAATAAAAAATTCACAGCGTAAAATATGCATTGTCGGTCCATCCCCAGGGCTGCAGCAGGTTCCAGACCAACATGTTACATGGGTTTTCGCTGCCTTGTTTTACTCGATTAATTCAAAACCAATTCACTCGCAGACGTCCCAGTATTAGGTGCCTAAATTGATTCTGATTTCTCTAAGGGCAGTGTATCTATGACTACAGTAATAGCTGCTAGAAGCTGTGCCTGTTCAAAGCACGCAACACGCAGGCCCAGCGGTATGGACGGCAAGGCTGTCCCTGATCTTGGGGGCATGTCTGTGCGTCGAAATGCCGCGTGGGGCATCGACACAGCCAGCTCCTAACAGGCGGGAGGGTTCTTTTAGCAGGTGGAAGTAACCACCTGGAAGGTCTGCTAAAGAGACAAGAGACCCAGCACAAGACCTCCGATGCAAGAAAGGAGGCCTGCTCTTGGCTTCACCCTCACCCAGCTGGTTTTAGATCTCCAACACGTTGTGCCGCTCTGCTTCGCGACGGGTGGTTGTGCAGCATCAGCGGTCTCACACCACGTTATATCCCTGCGCTCCTCGGACACCGGTGCCAGCGGAAGCTGCCATTCCATGCATTTTTTTTGCATGTATTGCACTCTGCACACTTTGTCTCACGTTCTTAGTGGCAAAACTGGAACTAAAACACGGATCCCCTGCTTCGATAGGTGCACTGGGCTGCTTCGGGTAACCAGGGGCTACGTTGGTCCTGAGAGCCCAGCAGTAGGAGGGAATATTAAAGTGATATTATGAACACTGCTAAAGGAAAGAGAGCTTAGGAAAAAGAGGAAAGGATCTGAACATAAAATATTGTGCCTGGCTCTTAACTTTTATGAAGATATATTGGAGAAAAGAATGAGAAACTCCAAAACAACCAATACTTCAGATGTTTCTTTTATCTAAAGGATAGCTAGTTAAATGTTTTACGTAGAACAAGCCCCAAGGAGCATAAATCAGGGGATGCGAGCTATGTTTTATAAAGACCTCAGAATATAAGTTCTTCACCTCCCACATTCTCAGGCCAAATATTTTAAATGGAAAAGCATGTAGGACAATAAGCATGTATATTACCCGCGTCCTTAATGACCATTCCCACCAAGGTGATTTGTTCTGTGTCCACAGTCTGATATTTATACACAAGGAAAGGGACGAATAGAAAAAAACGCTCAGAAAAATCTGGTGTTGGAAAAATTGTGACCACGATTGGCAGTATGGAGGTAACGAAACATGGTGCGATGTGACAGCTCTCAGTCACGTTTGAGGTTTTTCTGCTTGGTGGAAAATAAGGGGTAGAAACTGTTCTTTCTCACTGCAAGCTCCAGGTTTACTTCTCATGGGTGTCAAGCCTGAGCCACAGCACTGGGCTTCCTTAAAAGGGGACTGGGAGAATTAAGCATCTTCACCAACTCTGGGTGTCAGTCTCAGTTGCCTGTGCCTGTTACTTTTCCAGTGCTTTTGGAGAAAAAAGGTTTTTCTTTTTAAATTATGCCTCACACAAAGAGAACTGCCTCACCATGAGTGTAAGGGCTCCATCATTCCATCTAAGAAAGGCCTAAATCCCACACCCGAGTCCTACTGCTGGGGCACATTGAAAATGGAGCGCACAGAGCTGGGAGGAAGAGCCCACTGCTTGGTGGCTTCCTAAAGGCTGAACGTCGGTACAGCTGGCTAAGAGAGCTGCCACGAAAGCAGGCTTCAGTGCGGGGAGCAACGGGACTGCCCAAGGATGCCAAGCGTTGAGCTGGCTTGTCACTGCTCGTTGGGCATTCTGCAGACCTCCGCTTCCCTCCGGAAAGCACCTTCGATTTTTCCTGTATTCTCTGGGGCCATGGAGACAAAGAGTTACCTGATGCAAAATCTCCCTCTTTTCCAAGGCTTCCTGACAAACGGTTTCTCTGTCTCTCAAAAACTTGCCCCCACTTTCCTCCTCTGTATTTTTCAGGACCGTGCAGTGGGAATGTGCCGAGCGGCATGAATCTAACTGGGAAAGCGGAGTGGTGGCCTCTGCTTGCGGGTCCCAAGGATGGCTACAGATTCGCAACCCCACCCGCCACGGTCATCACGGATTCGATTCATTGTGTCTCATTATGCTATCTGCCTCATTCTTGTGTCTGAGAAGGGAGGATGTTCTGAGAGCCTTCACACAGCCGCACGAAACCACATCCTTGCTGTCCCGAAGTTCAGAACATCTGTCTTAATTTGTCTGGCCCTCAGGGCCGCGCTTTTGCAGCCTCGGAGAATTTACTGCTTGTTTTTGCAATGAATCTCTCTCACCAAGAGTAGAGAGGGGAATCTGATGGTGTTAGAGAACATTACCCTCCCCGCAGTTCTCAAGACATCTTGGATCAAACATAGCCCTGCTAATGTCAGAGCCTTGGACTAACCGAGGAACTTGGTGAGCCACTTAGTCCCTGTAATGCAGATGAGCTGAGAAGATTTGGAAAGACTCAGCTCTTCAGATCCTTTGCTACCCCGACAAATCCAAAGGGAAATAAACGCGCTGCCAAAGTTGTTTCTATGGGTCATTCCTGAATTCCTACAGAAAACAGTATTTCTCAGAACAACACAGCAGAACTCTTAAACGGTGCTGGTGGTCTGATGACATTCTCTGAAGTACTGTCTCTCAGCCAAAGTAATATGTATTTCCTAGAAGCACATGCCCCTCGAGGAAGAAATCGTGGACTTTTAAGGTATCCAAGACAATAGTCCAGATGCTGATTTCAGCTGCGCTGTATTCTGTGGGTTTTCTTCCAAACTGTTTGTTTGTGGTTCTTTTACTGATGTGAGAACATTACCCCTTTACAAGGAATGATGGATCCCTGCATACCCAGAGTACCTGGATAGCCTCCAGCTTGCCCTCTTGAAGTTTTTATTTCCAGATCTGTCACAGGCTTTCTGGGCCAAGTCACCAAGATCTGGATTCATCCCATCTAACCTTTTACAACCAAAGCAAAGACCTTTAAACTCCAATAAAGATAAACAGTGGGGAGAGGAAGAGAGAGGAACTTCACCTGCCTGCGAGCTGATGGGCTTTTATCACTCTCCATTTACTGAAGAGAAAATCTCTTGGGACTGGGTTCCTAATTTGATTCTCTTCCTTATGCATATCAGTGAAACTGAATCTGGGCCTTTGTCTTCCTGAGCATCAGGTCCATTTCTCTGATACTTAAATACTGTGGAAAAGATTAAAGAAATGTAGAGCATGCATTTGTCAGAGAGGTTTTTTTATTATTACTAGTAAATGGTATCTGACAGCTGGAGGAAATGAACAAACAAAAATGTTACCTAGGGTATTTAGAAACAAAATTAGACCAAGTGAAAAGGGTTCCTGTTTGAGGTGGTGATGTTGTAGGGCTGTGCTGTGTCCTGCTGCGGGCAGATTCACCTGGTGTGGAATATGTGCTGACCTTGAGGCACTCTGCTTTGCCTGATCAAATACTCAGGGGTGCTGTTACCATCAGGGCTGGGGGGGGGGAAGTCGAGACCTGTAAAGAAAATATATAAATGAAACGTTATAAAGACTTTGACTCTTTATCATCTCAAACCCACAAGTTCCAGCGCCTAAATGTCTCCCATCCTCGTTACATGCAGTTAATTAGCTGTGCAACTGACGAGCAGAGCGAGCTCTCAGGGAAGGACAGTTTGGGATACGTGGTGTTGTTCGAGCTGCCTGCCTTGCCCCTCCTCCGTGCACAGCCATGCAGCGAGCGGGTGGCCCAGCTCCCAAGACACCCCTGCAGACAGCACGGTGTTGTACGGCGAGCTGAAATCAGTCATGGTTGCCCCAAAATATCAAGCTGCAGTTACAGACAAACAGGAACTGCGAGGCTGCCCCACGTTAAGCCGATATGTTTAACTGAGCGTTCGTACTGAAGGCAGCATCTCACGGAATGAACCCATGGAAAACCCATGGGGTATCTTGTGTCCTGTTGTTGATCAGTGGAAGGAAATGAACAGATACTGAGTGCAAAAACTGAAAAAACACGGATATGCCCAGGTGTATTTGAAGGAAAAAATCCCAGTCAAGGCACTAGTGTATTTAGTTCCCCTCTACTTTGGCTTGAGTCTTGCCCAGTCTCTAGAGAGCGGACGCTGCGAGCTGCCACAGCACGAGATGTGCCTTTCACCCTGCATGGAGCTCCCTTGACACCCTGGGGGTTCCTGTGGATGACAGTCTGTCCCTGCAGAGGAAAAGGGTCCTTGGAATCACCTGCTATTTCATCCTCAAACAAGGAACAGTGGATCATGCCTATAAACAGAATTAGCTCAGCCCCAAATTACCAGTGTTATACAGTGAAATAACCAGTCTCACGTCTCAGGGTGCCCGAGCCAGTTAATAGTAGTTCCACCAGCTTGCCTTACGTCCAACTGCTTTTATGTTCAGTTTACAAGGAAGTGTCCATGTCATGAACAACTAAATGTGTGAGGAATCTCTTTCAGAAGCCACAAAAGGGATTAAACCCAACAATAACCCATGAAATTACTGCAGAATTTTTTTCTCCTTGAATGTCCTAAGGAATTCCCCAACGCCTAACCTCTTCCAATTGGCACCCTCATGCACTTGAGCTCTAATATCAGTGGAGTTTGTAAAGTTTCCAATTTTTCTAGTGAGGGATTACATGAAACCGAAATAATTCTTTCCACGAGGGATTACATAGCCACTTTTGTCTCTCATATTCCAGTCCATGAGTGAGGAACATTTTCTTGGGTACCTGTTTCTTCTTTGGTTATGAGAGCTAGTGTCATTCAGAATATCTAGGCATGAATCCATTTCATTAATTTCATTCCTAATAATTTAATTCCTAAAGGAGCCTGATTAAATAGCCTATCATACGTCCAGACTTTATATTTTGGCTGACTGCTCGTGGACAATTAATTTCACATAAATCATTTGACACTGTGTTCCCCATTTTAGTGATTGAAACGCATCTGCATAGTTAATTAGATAAAAACTCACCTTGAGGATCTGTCAGTCACTGATGAAAATACCTCATATTTGAGGGAAGAATTGCTACTGATTTACAAGAGTCTGGATCAAATGTCTGTTCTCTAATGTTTGTGTTTTTCTGTTCAAGTACCAAAGTGTGCTTCAGGGATTTTTTTGGCAGGGGTTTTAGTGCAGGAAAATAGGAAATTAACTGGAAAATTTGAAGACTACAGCAAACAAGAAAATCCTGGAAGGAACACATTCTATAGACCCACCCTAGCCATTAATAATATGGAAAGATTTCATTAGAAAAAGAGAGAGGGAAGAGAAAAAGGAAGAATGGACAAGGAGGCAGCCTTGGCATCAGCGCGCACGGGGTGTCCTCCCTGCCCAAACTGACAGAGAGGGCTGTTGCGGTGCCCTTCAGCCGTGACAGGCGACAGTCGCTGCATTAAAAACCCCGCTTCTCAGCAAGCTGATAAACCCCAAGCACTGTGACATGCAGCAAGCGGCTTTCCAAACAGCTCTGGAGCGGCTGGTGTGCTGGGGACGCCGTGGAGACGAAGGCGCACGGGCGAGATGCTCTAAATGCAAACCATGACGCGAGCATCTCTTGGCTCCCAGGCACGGGGAATAAAGCACGTACCGTGCCATCGCCTGCACCGTCACCGTTTGAGAAAGTCATTTGTTCGGGTGGTGCTGAGACCTGACCCCGTTCACCTCCCGGAGCCACGAACGTGCGGAATGCCGTGCTTGTGTTGCCGTGTGCTGTTGTCCGCTCCGCTCTGGCAGGGTCCGGTGAAATACACGGAGCCCGGCAAATCATTCTGTAAAAAGGGAACTAAAGTTCTGGCCCCTTTCACCTCTCTGCAGCTCGTACCTGCCACCTCATCACTGCCATCCCCTCCAGTGTGGGGGCCCTTGAAAGGTTCCCCGGTAGGCAGAAAGCATCCACTACACCCAACGCTTCTGTTTACCGTAACCTCTAAGCAGCGTACTGAACGCAATATGTTTTTGTCCGGAAAATTGTTTCGTTCTTCCCTCTAACACACTCGAGGTGATTGTCTGTTCTTTCGTGTCAGTCCTCGGCAAAGTGCACTGCGTTAAAACTCCCACCACAGCAAAACAGAGCAGAGCAATTTAAAATCCCTGGTTTTGCCAAAAGTTTTTGCGCCATTATGTCACATCCTATACATCAGAATTTGCTGGGAAAGACTTGGATTTGGGGTTTTGGTTTTTTGCAGTGTTCCTGCTCTCTTCTGGAAATAGAAGTATCAGCAGGTCGAACGGCACTGAGCTATGCTTTACGTACTTCCGCAGTTTGTATGAGGCCGTTCAGTCTTTAAACTTCCAAAACACACCGTTACTGCAAATACAAGAATCTAAGCATCGAATATGTCGTGAGTATTAAATGTAGACCCTTTGGGGTGCCCAGAGTTAACTCATCTGTGAGTTACCATCCCATATTTGCCATAGTTGCCTTTTCCAAGCACCTTCCTTGCTGAAGGACATGGTTTAGTGGTGGGATTAGCAGCCTTAGGTTGAGGGCTGGACTTGATGATCTCAAAGGTCTTTGTAAAGGTCTTTTCCAACCTAAATATTCTATGATTATATAAGCATATGAAATGCTTAAAATTCATTATTGGTCCGGCTTTAGCCTTGGTGAGCTGAGTTGTTTTAACACGAGTGTTTTGTCTCTCTTCATAATTTAATAAATCTCTATTTCTTAGGGCGAGCAATAGGAATCCGGCTAGTTACTGTGCTTGGAGAAGACACCGATGGCAGCAACCTCATCTCAGGTTTCTCAACCACTGGCCTATCCATGGAGACATTTACTACATGTGCAAAAGTGCCATCTCAGGTGCAACAACCACCAGTGTTTGTGGCTTCCCTTGGAGCAGAGCTCGCTGGAAAATGGAGAGGAACAGTCAGATCCTAACGGCCCTCGTGGCTTGGCATGCTGCTCTCTATGACCAGCTGACTGCCCTGATGCCCTAAGCAGGACCCAGCCCAAGACCTGATGGATGAAATTGAATCCAGCTGGATGAACTCACGTTAATTAGAGCTCCTTCATCAACTCAATGAATTCTATATAAGCATCTCAGCTACTTCCTAGGAGGGTTAATTTTCTGCTGGGGAGAGGCTCGCTGTAAGTGGAGTTCTTGCTGCGCTGCCGTGTCCTCCACGTCTTCTCAGAGGTCTGTATGTTCTTCAGCTCTTTTGAGGTACTGAGGGCTGGTTCACAGCTATGGGAAAGAGAATCTGAGATGTAACAGCAAAATATCAGCTGGTTTATATTCCTGTTCTGTGCATCTGTATTGTGTATGTACCAGTAAAGTCTGTGCTGAAAAAATTGCTTGTGGGTGATACACATCAGCAGAGGGTGGGGTGACCCGTGATTCTAGCAGGAACCTTTGTGATGTTTGCAGCTTCCTTGTTGTGTCAAAAGAACCCTTTACTCCCTCGTGAGTTTTAGAGTCCCTACCCTGCTACCACGGAGGTTAGGCTGCAATGGGATTTGGGGGGAAACTACCCTGCTGCAGGGAAATGAGCTATTTGCTTTCAACTTAATAGTGCAACCTTTCTTACAGGTTGATGGGTTCTGATGTTATCGGTTTGGATGCCTAACTCCTGAATGCCAAGAGAAATCCCCTCACTGCAGAGGAGGAAGAAAACAGCTGATGCAGACCTTGTAAGTAGAAGAAAACAGCTTTCCTTTTTAGAAAACCTAAAAGGGTATGAAGCTGCAAGGCTGAAAGCAAATTCAAGGACAGGTGGCAGCAAGTGGAACTTGAGGGCTAAGATAAAAAATGATGTGGGAAACCTGTATTAGTGCAAGGGCCTCTATCCCCTGCTCTGACTGAAATAGTGGTGTTTCTGGGGTGGAAGCTGGTGCATGTTCAGCAATTCTGAGTGATGCATTTGGTTAGGAAGGTGGGGTGATGGTATCCACTTGAAATACCAAGTGGAAAGAGTTAGTGGCTGTTGCTAGGCTAAGAAGCAAGCACTGCTGTTCTGCAAGAGCACAGCAGGCTCTCCTGTAGTGCCACCGAATAGCCTGAGCTTGCTTCAGTCACGGTGTTTCGTGTATGTTCAGCTCAATTGCTGGAGGCTTTGTTGGTGTCCCTGTGAACTGGTTGTTTTGAAGCTTCTGCATCCTAGTAGGATGTTGTGAGGTTTTTGTGAGGACAAGAGAGAGACCTTGGCAATTTCCAGACTGAGTAATTACAGAAGACCTTGAGGTTTCTCTCCAAAAGGAAGGTGAATAAAGGCAAGCAGTCAGGCTCCGATTGCTGTATGGTGATGATAGACCTGACCCGAGTCTATCAAGGAGAGCCAAGTATCTTTCCTCTCCCTTCCCCGGCGTAGTCTGTGGATAACATGCAGGAGAGCACTGAATGATTTGGTACTGTGTGTGCAGCAAAGCTTGGAACCTCAGCTTGATGGTCACTGGAGCTGACCTTCAAGCTTTTTGTGATGCTAGAGGTCAAATGGCACCTGAGCTGAGGTTCTGGAATGCAGGGTGAAGGAAAACTGTTGTTGCAATTTTGGGGAGGACTGTCAGGAATTGTCCTTTTCTCTCTGAGAACGCAGCCTGTTAGAACCACGGTCATCTGCTTCTATGAAAGAAAAATACAGCTGCTTTCTTACTGCATTTATTGTTTAATTCATTCATGCTGCTTGTTGGAAACACCGTTGTTAGAGTCCTTCTGGGGCATAGTTTGTTTTAAAGAAAACTCTCCGTGGAAAAGACTTTCCTTTAAATTTAGTGCAAGAGAAAATCCCAACCAGTTTTATTTATAGATCAGGGCATGAGAGATTTTCAGTTTTCAAGCGAGCTCTGTATCTCTGTTTCTCCCATAAAAACATGTTTAACATTTTTTCTCATCCTTCCAGAATAAAAATCTTTTATTGTGATTTTTGTTTTGCTAAAATGCAGCCAATCGAGCGACAAAAATGCTGGATTTATCCACTGAATAGGCCATTCTGTGAGCTGTGATTCTGTTGTTGAATGATGTATTTTAGGGTTTGGTTGTTTTTCTCTAGTTTCTGTGATTTTGTGACCGTTGATATGCCTAAAGTTGTCTGTTCTACAGTTCTGGCCTGTATGTGTGATAAATTTGGGGATGTTATTAATACAGAAGCATCCAGAATTTCATTGTGCAACATGTGCTTGTGTGAACAGTGAGAGAATGGCTATGTAGGGAAATGGTCACAAATATGACTTTCTGACAACCTGGATGATGAGAAAACAAACAATCTTAGCATTAGCTTGTGTGTGTTTGAGAGGGGGGGAAAACACTACACTGTGGTTTGCTCGGAAAACCAGCAGTGTCTAGGTGAACGGTAACACTGAGAGCATAAATCTTGGTTTCTGTGATTTATTTATAGTGAGATGCAGAGTTTTGAATGGCTTTGTTTAAAGTGACAGTTTTCCCTTTCCCAGTGAAAGTGAGGCTGTGATAAACAGGCCCAGCTGTAAAAATTAAAGGCTGAGGTGATTACAGTGCAGAAATGCTGGCCTGCTTTGGTGCCAGGGCTTTCCCAAAGCTGAGAGTTAGGCTCAAAGAGCAGCAATTCTTAACTATTTTGAAAAGAAGTTGGGGGACACTGGTCACTTTTTTCCTGCTGTCATGACTTCACTGGGTTTTAATATTTCACAGGCATTCCTTACACCCTTCTTGTGCCCTGCCAGCCCAGATTTACTGGTCAATATACTTGGGAATGATGTGTTTCACTGCCTAGATGGTTCATTCAGCTGAGCTGTGTGACAAAATAATTGATTAAGACTCAAATTCCCTTGAAAATGTCAAGTCCCTTTGTGAATGTTAATTGATTCACATTCTGGGTTTCTTAAGAGTGGAGCTAAAAAGCTGTTAGTAATAATTTTATAGAAAAATACGTTCCCCTTAAGAATGAGCAATCCCCCTCGTAATGCACCTGAGTGGCTGAAACTGAGAGCCTCCTGTTCCTCAGGATGTGCTCGCTAAATGTGAGCGCTGCCCTCATTTGAGCCATTTAAAATAGCTACATGGGTGATCTCACTCCATTATTTTTAAAGAAACTTCTCGGTTCACTCTATTTAACTTCATACTTCAGAAAAATGAAACTCTTCCCTCATCTCCTTTGTACTGAAGGAAGAAAAGTGCCGCTGAATGGGAGTCAAGCAACTCATGATGTGTCAGGGTCCTAAAAGAATCTGGAGTGAAATTGAGGTCTTGAGGTATATGTCAGGGAAGAGTACTGTGGGCACCGTTGCGCGTTTCTCAGCGGTTACCTACAATCTCACAGGTTTTTCTCGAGCTCACGGCAGCACCCAACAGCGTTGTGTGAAGCTTCTCTGCAGGGACTCTGATTTTTGGGAATACCCTGTGTAACATCTGCTGGCGTAGTCTGCCTGCAGCACTTGGAGCCGGAACTTTTGCATTGCTGCCGAATGGGTTTCAGCGCAATGCGCTGGCCTGCTCGTTCTCTTTGCTTTCTACACGGCTGCTTCTAAGATGATGTGTTGTGAAAGCGCGGAGCCCTCTTCAAACATCCTGCGGAGCTTTGTTCTTGTCCGGAGGATACAAGTATCCCACCGCAAAACCATCTTGCTCCTGTATTTGCATCGGTGAGCCTGGAAGTCACTCTTCCAGCAGCGGCGTGGGCAACTTCAGAATAGCATCTTGTTTTCATGCTTTAACTAAGGTGAAGGACTGCAAAAATGAGCTGTCCTTTTCCATCAAATGGATTCAAGTTTGCAGCGTGCTGTGCTGCTTTCGAATAAAAAAACACTGCATTCTTTTTTGGGAACTTTTTATGGCACCTCTTTTATCTTCTTTCAGTAGTGACAATGTTGTGAGAGCTTTGCCTTCACTCAGAGGCTTAATCTGCCAACCTGCTGGGGAAAATTAGGAAATGGGGGTCCCTTAGTAGATGGATCAGGGCAATGGGCCTTAATATCCCAAGAAAATGGGAATGGCCAGCATCCCTTCTTCCTTGGGAACCTTTCAATGCCACATTCAGGCCTTTGCTTTGGTTTTGCAGTACTTCCCCTGTGACATGTCCTACACACACCAGGCCTGAGGAGCAATTTTGCCTTTCTGGCAGCAGCAGGATTTGGGGTTTCTTCCTGTGAAAAGCCTGATGCATGAGAAGGGTCAGCATCGTGACAGATGGTGCCTTACTAGGCTGTTCCTCTGGTCAGTTGTGTGGAAACGTGCTCTGGCCAGAAGGTACCGTGCTTATGTCGGGTGGAAAGTGTCACAATTTGTGTTTTGCCTCTTGTTGCACAGAAATGATGGGGTAGAGTGGGAACTAGTCCTGAGATCCCTTTGGGATCTGTGAGTTATGACTTGCCAGACCAACTATTACCTGGAAAGTTCCTTGTCTTTGGGGTTTTTTTCCACTTAATGTAAAAAGAGTAACTAAATGCTAACATTAACGCTAACAAACACCGACAAGGATTGATTCCTGAGTGTCTTTATAGCCTGGGTGGAGTTGTACCCACAGGACTCTGCCCATACAGATGTTTTGTCGCTGTGAAATGATGTGTGCTAGATCCAAAATCACACGGACGGTGTCTACAAAGTGAGAGGCTTGAACATGCATCCCTTGCACATCCCAAGTGGCACAGTTGGTGAGGGGAGTGCTGAGCTCGTGCTGCTTCTTAATTGGGAAGGTAGGGAAAAATTCCCCTTGCAGAACCTGAGCAGTCAGACCGGGTATGCAGTTTTGCCTGCAGCGTGGTACTTGGGAGCTATCACTTGGAGGTAAAGTGATGGGTACTTAATTTCTGCTTGAATTCAGCCAATGCTACCGGCAAGCGGTGGTGGTGAGCTTTTTTTTTTTTATCAGGGAAGCTTGATTGGAGGGGCTTCAATAGATCAATAGTCTGAAAGTAAAGTTAATCTGCCATGCCTTAGCTGGATAATTTATGAGTTTTTCCTCCCTGAGTGTATTCCTCTAGGAAGACTATTTTTTAGGTATTGAGTAAACGCTATTATTCAGCCAGACTTTTGTTTGACCCAGGTATCAAATTAATTTTTTTTTTTACTTTTAATGCTATACCAATTGTAAAAGCCTTTTTCCTACACAGGATGTAAATCAGTGCTTTCCTTTTTTTTTTTTTGATGGGGAATAGTGAGTACATCTGGTGCTTTCCAAAATGTAGTGCTCCTTCCCCAAAGGCTCTACTCTTTCCTGCGAAGTCTCGTGTTAAAACAGAGGAATAAACCCAATGGAACATGAGTCACTGTAGGAGCGGGAGTATGGGCAAGGTGGGTTCCTGGCTTATAAATGGGACAATTGTAGATACAGAAGTGTGGAGACTGCACTGGTTGGAAAGCTGGCTGGAAAACGGCAGCCGTGAGGTAGACAGACACTTACATTCATCAAAAGCATTGGGTATTTTGTATGTATTTGCATTTCATTTTCTAACCACTCTTTTTTAAAATGGAACTTGGTCTTTACCTCTTCATCAATTAGTTTCTCACTAGCTACGCTTCCTTGTTACAACAACAATACTACTGAGCTCCCGTGGGGTTGCCATGAGTTCTGGTGTAGCCCATTTGTGGGCTAAAAACCTAACAGTAAGGGTGAAAAGCCTAACAATCTTCCTTCTGGATGTTTGATACGCTCGTTGTGCGTTAACGGAAGTATTGGACTGTCTGTGTGAAACTTCGGGTTTCTGCATCCAAAGACCGAAACGCTGGCAGTGCATTAGTGTTCGTCTCCCCGTTGCGCCCCTCGCCGTTTTCTGAGGTTTCAACCCAAATCTCTTAATGTAATAAATAATTTTCTTCCACCTGTAAAACACATCGCTGTTGCCGCGGTGAACGTGTCTGTGTGAGCGGAGAAAGATTTCTCTATCAATTACTGAAAAGTGCTGCTTTTTCCTCTGCAATGAATAGCATCCCTCTAGTGTAAGAATAGCTGGCTAGGAAACATTTCAGTGGCTTCAAGAGTTTTCACCTCCTCACATGGAAATTAAACCAAAACCTCGCAAAGCATAAGGCTAAATATGTGAGTAAAGGAGAAACAAGAATCGGCAGTGGGACAAACAGCCGGGGACGCGGGTGTTTCTGCCATATGCAGAGCACCTTTCTCCCTCCCTGTGCCCTAGCCGCTAAGCCGTTCTTTTCCTGCGCTGGATCCTGTAGTCTTGTGTGTGACTCTGGCTGAATAGTTGTTTGTAACTGATGTGATGTTGGGGGGACAAAACATTTGTCAAATCATAGTTTTCCAGGGATGAAAGCATCTTTTGGAAATTCCTGTCTAGCTCTAACCCCTAGCAACACTGAGGACATAATTAGCTGGACATCAGTACATGAAACGGGGTGGGGGGGGAAGGAGATGATCCAGATTCATGCCTGGTGTAATTCTCCTCAGCTCAGTGAGTTTTACTCAAGGAATGAAGTTGACTCATTCTTCCTGGATACAATCCACCTCTCATGGCAATCGATGACATTCTTTCTGCTGTGTTTTAACACATGTTCTTACAGTTGCTTTCTACAGTAAGTCTTCATTAATTTGTAAATCTGAGTGAACTCTTGGTTCCCTCTGGTTAAAAACCAGTTGGGTTTGGTACTGATGGTTTTCCCTTGGCCTGGGATCTATGGAGTCACTTAAAGGTGCTGGCGAATGCGCTCCCATCCCTGGTTATGATCTGCAAACGCGAGGACAGGGGCTCTTTCTGAGCACCTCTATTATTTTGGGGTGGGCACATTTATGCCGCTTTTAAGGTCAGGGGGAACAGACCTGCTCCTGCCAGGGCTCTGTGCTGGGGCAGGGTGTCTGGAGACGGACAAAACCGCCTGTGCCGAGGGCCCGGGGATGAGGAGGAGGAGATGGCTGGGGAGGACCCCTCTGAGTGAAGGGGCTGGCCGCAGCTGTCCCTCCCACTGCCACTCGCGGGCCGGCCCCACACGTAGGGGGGATGTGGGGGGATGTCGGAGGGGTGGGCCCCCCAGCTTGGCCCCCCCCTCGCAGCCTCAGTGCATCCCGGTCCCTCGCTGGAGAGCGAAGGAGTGTGGCGACATCACATCACAGCCCATAAGTTGGGGGGCTGGGGAGGGGGTCCCCTCTCCCCCCGGCCCCTGGGTTCTGCCCTGAACTGCGGGGTTTCAAAGTTGCTTTTTTATTAAAAGCTGCTTTGTATGAAATGAATAAAATATGTCCGTGTCCCGCCGGGTCCCTGTTTGCTGCCACTATGCACCTTCTCATAAAGGAGTTCATCACAAATGTGTTGCCACCGGCTTTTTGCAGTTTATCGCGTTCCCCAGAGGAGTTTTCCATCCTCATCTCACTGGATCATCTTCTTTTAATCTTAAAAAAACCAATGTGGGTATGATGCCACCTTTTAAACAGCCATCCAAAACCTAGGAGGAATCGTAGTCTGCGTTTATTTTACGCTTGCGGAGATGCCGCTTCTGTACCCGGCACAAAACCCTCGCTGCTTCTGTTTGTTCTGCCCTAGATGAACCCCATCCGTGCAGCACCGGGGATGTTTTCAGGTGTATTTGTAAGCGATAGGCGTTTCCGAAGGGCACAACTCCGATAGCGTTTAAAGAAAAGGGAGGGAAGAGGGATGGATTCTTTACTTTTCCTGTTTGGTTTTTTTTTTTAAGTGTTCTTAATTATGACTTGGGGGGCGGGGAAAGCTTGGGAAGCTCTTCCAGAAAAGTAATTCTAAACAGTGAAAAAAAAAAAAATAAAGGAGAGAAAGGAGAAAGAAAAAAAGAAAACTACTCTATGATGTTTTATTTTAATAATCCTTTGCAGGCATGTGAGCTGTTCTCTGGAAAAAAAAAAATGCAGTTTGAGGAAAAAGGCACGAACAATACAGCCTTTAAAACCAAATCTGCAAACTTCTGAGAATATGCCCTCTTATTGAATACACCGGATTTCTCTCCCGAGCAAAGGGGAAGGTTTTGTTCGTTTGGACAGTCTTTGAATACTGTTCTAAAACTTCTTTCAAGTGGGGACTGAAGAGAGAAATGTTAAGTTCTGAGAGGAGACAATAAGTTAGCATCTTTGAACGGAGTCCCCTGCATGCAAATAAGGCGTTTGGCAATTTGGGGAAGTTTAATTGGAAGGTGGAAGCGTGTTCAAGATAAGGCGATACGGAAACTGCAGCGGTGGGAAGAGCCCCGGTGGGGACCCCGGGACCCCGAACAGGCCGACCCGCCCCTCCTCACCTTTCCCCGGTACCAGTTTGTCGGAACGAGCGGGGAAGCCCGGAGGCAGCCCCCTGCCCCAGGCCCCCCCCCCCCCCCCCCCCGCCCCCTTCCCGAGCCGGGCATCGCCGCGGGGCTCTCGCACCTCTGCCCCCGGCTCCCCCGCCCCGCTCTCAGCCCCCAAAGGGATCTCGTAAATAAATCCGTGGGTTTAAAGTTTCTATAATTTTCACCTAATGAATTTTTTTCGCTAATGCTTTCCCCGCCCCGGGGGCATTGTGTCAGGCCGGGCCCGGCCAGCCCTGGATGGCTTTTTCATAGCTCTTGGCTGAGCGCAGACCCTTCTTGGGATTAGTGGTCGGGCTCCTCATTTCCCATCGCCATAAAAGGTCTTGAACTCAATTAATAGCTAATAATTATACAGCTAGCTCCGCTGCACCCATCGTTAGCGGGGGGAAGCGCAAGCCAAGCGGGCGCGTAACCCGCGGGGGCCCCGCACCTCCCGCACCGCCGTCGCTGCGGCCCCGGCTGAAGGCGGGGGGGAAACGGGGACGCCTTGTCTCCCCCCCCCCCCCATCCCAACGGGATAGCGTGGCATGGCACTGCGGGCTGAGCCCCCGCGAGCGAGGGGGCACCTTAGCGGCGGGGAGGGGGGGGTCACCCAGAGCCGGCAGTGGCGAGGCGCTGGTCTTTGGCAGCACAGCAAACGGAAAGCGGAGGGGTTTCGGTTCACTCGCCTCTCCCCCCCCATAAAAGTTAATTAAAGAAACGCTGTTCCCGGGTTGCGGCCCCGGCGCCCGGGGGGCTGGCTGCGGCCCCGGCCGGTGCCCCACTCCCGGCCGAGGCATCCCCTGCGGTCCTCCCGCTCCCTTCCCGGCAGCGGAGCCAGCGCCCCCAAACCCCCGCGTTCCGCTGGACGTTACGGCTCGCCTGGACCCTCGAGCAGGGGGCAGATCCGTTAACTTGGGAAAGAGAGGCGATGGAGATCGTTTTGGTGACTTCAGAGCACCGTGTTTCGGTCGGAAAATGTATTAGGGGACTAATTTTCGATCAAACCTGTTTCCCGGTGCCCCCTCCCCGCAGGAGAGGACCATTCCAACCCCCCCCCCGGGGGAACGAGGACCCTCTGCCCCGAGAGACTAGCGACTTGGGCTCTTTCCATCACAAAACTGCTCGCCGAATTACAGCGCCCATCATTTCCATTTTGCTTTCATTTGGCAAGCGTTCTCCGGGCAAAAATATTTTGATCAAACGTCTAAAAAAATTGCTATAACTCCTTCATTTCCCTTCATTCCAAGAGACCGTCGCGATTAAAACTGCTGTGTTTACATCCTCGCAAAACTGCCTCTTCATAGGCTGGCGTTTTAAAGACAACAGTGCTCGATCTTTTACGATTGTAATTGTAATCCTGTTCAAGTTAGATATTCAAATGTAAATGTCGCTTTTCTTTTTACGATTTCTTATTTTAGGGACGTTCATTTTTACCTTACCCTGGACCGGCAAGGCGTAGCCTTGCCTGGTGGAGTGTAACGAATTCCAAGGAATTCCTATAGCTGAACATGGTTTTTGAAAAATCTGAAATGGCGATTGACACGGTATTTTTTCATGGCCAGAGGAGACAGTGTTTTCTTCTAGAAATAGAGAAAACAAAACAAAAAAAGGCCGATAAACGCATTTTGATGGAAAGACCGATTTCAGTACAGCTTCAGTATCGGGAAAGTGAGCTGCAGCAGGACCGTAACATGCACGCACAGGTTTTGTGATGTTATTAACCTTATTCCTCCCCTCACCCCCCCGTGTATTTCATTGCGAAGAAGCTCGGAAAAGGATGCCTTAATTTTTTTTTTTTTTTTTTTTCTGTACAAAATGCAGACGTTTCTGCCCCAGGTTTCTCCTGGAGCTTCTCAAAGGTTTTCGGGTAAAACAAAAAATGTTAAACCACTGAGTGTGCAAATAGGAGAGGAGCTGCTCGGGTCTGTTGGGTAGGTGAGACGCCTGCCCGCACCCAGCCGCAACCGCTCTTTCCCCCGCGGGTAACGGTACCGGCGCTGGCTGCTGCGGCTCGGCTGCGGGCCCCGGGCGAGCGGGAGCCGAGCCCGGCTGGGCTGGCTCCGGGGGTCTCTGCCTGCCCCCGGGGCTGCGTCCGGCCCGTAACCGTGGGCAGGCTGCAGCCAGCCTTCGGTGTGGTCATTTCTGCTGCCCTGCAAGCGAACACGCTTCCCCCCCGCAGCCCGCCCCGGCACCCGCCGCCGCTGACCCCGGCCCTTCCAGGCTGTCCTTATCTGCCCCCCTCCCGCGGGGAAGAGGGGCTTGGAACGGCGTCGGAAGGTGTGGGTGTCCCGTGGCAGCGGCGGGGATGAAAGGCGAGCTGCTCTTCGATTGCGTGCCTTCGAGGCAGCCCGAATTGCGGCGGTGGTGCGGGGCTTCCGCCGCTTATTAACGGCAGATTAGAGAGGGAACAATCCCTAGGGAAGCGTGTGACATTCTTAGCGCCTAATCTGGCCGGGGCTCGCTGGCCCTAAGGGTGAACAGCCCCGTCGTATGCCACGGGGGTCTTGCGTAGTTTAAAATATTAATTCCCGGACTAATCTCCCCGCGACGTTGCGCAGAAACAATGAGTAATTCACGCGAAAATCCTTGGGAAGGGGTTACTCTGTGTGCGGCAGCTCCTGGACAAACCGGACTATCTCAACCACTCTAATCTCCTTTACCGCTTAACAACACTTGCGCACGACAACGCGCAAAACGCCTTTCCCCCTCCCCCGTCCCCCGAACCGGTGCCCCAGCCCGCACCCCCCGACCGCCTGCGAGTCCAGGACTCCCGGGGGGTGGAGGGGGGACACGCATCTGCTTCGGAGCATTATCGATCAGGGAGGCTTGCTGGTAAAGTTTCACCTGGAGCGTTATTTTCAAAGCTGGCTTCATAAAAGCCATGCGAAAGCGGGGCTTCGTAGCGAAAATACCGGGCAACCCACCCGTAAATTATAGCCGCGCCAGCCCTCCCCACACCCACACCCCCCCTTAAAGAGCTGCCGTGACTCCCCGTTGAAATGCCTGTGGCACGCTGCGGAGTTTGTGTGTTGAAATGTATATTAGCTGGGCGAGGAAGCAGAGATGAAGGTGCAAACAGCAGCGAGGGCGGATGATATAAACTCTTAACAGACGGGTTTCACTACCGTCGGCTTGCCTGTACCCCCAGAGCCGGCCAGCCCCCCGCCCCGCGCTCGGCTGTGCCCCCTCCCCTGACACGCGTGTAGTGGAGAGGGGAAAGGCTGTTCGTTTTCCTGGAAGGGACAAGCATTCAGGCTGGAGGGAAGAGCGACCACCTCCACCCCCCCCCCCCGGGGAGTCGTTTTTCCCTTCAGCCGGGGTGCCCCCACGCTCCCCTCGGGTATCGCTCCTCGCCAACCCGCACGGAATGACGCAGCACTCGTGTCCGCGGGCGTGCGGGGCCGCTTGCGTGGGTACCGCGGCCGGGCAGGGGCCGAGAAGTTCCCTGGCCCTTCTCCATCCCTCCGCGATAATGAATCTGCCGTCCTGCGTGGAAGCGACACGCACTCAAGCAGGTGCAGAAGCCGTAGGAGCCGGGGACAGCCCGGCTGTACAGGCGGAAGGGCTGCAGGGTTCCTCCTCCCCCGAGCCGCGCACCTTGCTGCGGGGACTCGCTGTGCCTTCTCCCGCCGGAGCCCCGCTCCTCCCCCGGGGACTCACGATCGGGACGCGGCGGGGCAGCCGTTACCCGGCTCGGGCGGCCGCTTTCCTGTTCCCTGCCCTGGCTCCCAACCGAGCCGCCTCTACAGCGTTTTGTTTTGGGGTTTTTTTTTTTTTTGCCTTAAAACGAACTTAGGGAGCGGGACCAGCTCCCGGGGGGCGGGCGGCTGCTGGACCGCAACCGCCCGCCGGTGCCCGCTGCTCGTGTCGAGGCGGCGGCGCGTCCCCTCCGCACGCTTCGCAGTCCACCGCCAGCGCAGCCCGGCCCCGCATTTTAAAATTCGTTCCTTTTGCTTTTGCTTTTTCTTTCTTTTTTTCTTGTTTTGGGTTGGTTTTTTTTTTTTTCCCTCCTCATCGCTGCCCGGCAGAAGCGCATCGTGAGCCCGAGCCGCTGCCCGGCCCGCCACCGGGAGCCTCGCTGCAGCCCGGGGAGCCTCACCCGTGGGTAACGCGGCCGGAGCGAGCGAGAAGTGGAAGAAAAGAAAACCGATTCCCGAGGCAAACCGAGGGCATCCCCAACCCTCGCCTTGGCCGGGCTGCCCCCGGGTCGCTCCCCGACTTTTCGGTCGCTCCTCCGTGGCTTCTCTCGCTAAAGCGTGGAGGAAACACCCTCCCTCCGCACCCACACACGCACCCCCGAGAGCGTTTTACGTCTCCCCAAATATCTGCGAGCGGGTTATTCTTGCCCGCTTGTCGACCGCAGGAGCTATTT
Organism: Rhynochetos jubatus; assembly: GCA_027574665.1. Taxonomy (NCBI): domain Eukaryota; kingdom Metazoa; phylum Chordata; class Aves; order Eurypygiformes; family Rhynochetidae; genus Rhynochetos; species Rhynochetos jubatus. The sequence goes on from CM050669.1 coordinate 4,705,313, forward strand.
CCTCGGGCGACGCTGGCTGCTGGGGATGCAGGAGCTTTTGGCCGGCAAACTAAAGCCAGGCCGGTGTGCGAGGAGGGATGCGGGAGGGCACCGGCTGCGGGCAGCCCTGCCCGCGGTCCCAGCCCGGCGGCCGGTCGCTCGGGCCCTCCCTGCGCTTTGTTTTTCCGGTTCGGGGGACTCGGGGACCAGGGCTGAGCGCGTCCCCGTTGGGCAGCCGGCGTCTTCTGCCAGAAGACCGCTGAACTATCAGGGGGAGAAATAACCCGGGGGCGACGCTTTCAACCCAAAATTTACCCCGTGAGCAGCCCGGGGTGGGGGTGCGGGAGACAGCTAGCCTCCGAGATCCTTGGAAAAGGGGTATTTGGATGAACTGGAAACATTAGAGCTCCTGTTTTAGCGGTGAAGCTCTCCGAAGAGCTTGTTTTTCCAACCTCGGGGTGCCCGCCGTGCAGTGAAACGGCTACCTGTGCGCGATCGCGTCCTCGAGGAAGGAATTCACAGGCACCGTTTCAACATTTTAGGCGACACGTGGCTACAAGTTGCCTTCAAACGTATTTATTTTATTTGGACTCCTGCTCCACCACCCTTCCCCTTAACGCTGGCTCCCAGAAAGGGCCGCGCTCCCATTTGCAATTAAAGGGTTTATTGAGGAGGGGGAACACCGGTAATTAGCACGAATATTCCCCCCCCTCCCATCCTCCTCCCCCCCCCCGGTTCCACCTGCAGGGCAAGAGTGCAGCTGGCAGGATGGCTTCCAGCAGCGACCTGCCGCACCCGCAGAAGTGGGGTTTGCGGTGCCCTTCAGGCGGAGGCTCCCGGGTTTTCCGCCCGCCGAGCCCCGGGACGGGTCAGCACCTCCGGCGCACATCCGAGCGCGCTCCCGCACCCCATTATTTTATTGAATGTTTATGAAGGCGCGCGCTTTCTCCCGCTCTCCCCATATTAATCTCATTAAATCCTACCTTTCAACCTTCTTCCGTGACCATCTGACCTGGCCACTTGAATTAAAATAGTGCTTTCTCCGCGGTCAAAGACAGCACATCAATCATCGGGCTATTTACACTTCGCTCCTTTTCTTCAAAGCGGCTCTGCCCGGGCTCTCTCTACCTTCGCTCCCGGGGGGACGGGCAGGTCCTGCGGGGCTGGCCGGCATCGCTCCGTGGGGGTTGCTTTGGGGTTTTTTTTCCTTCCTCTCCCCGCTTTTCCTCGGCTGTCCGCGCGTCTCCCGGCTTCCCCCGTCCCTCGGGAGCGCTTCCCGAGCGCGCTGCCTTCCACCTGAAAGGCAGAAGAACGCGGCGCGGATCTCGCCGCTCCCGCGGGAGATCCGCGCTGCCCGGCGGGGAGGGCGAGGGGCCCCGTGGCCCGCCGCGGCCAGCAGCGCCGGGGGCCGCTCGTGGAAGCGCGGAGCTGCCCCGGGAGCGGCGGCGGCGGCCGCTCCGCCGGCCCCCGGGAAGGGGAGCGAGGCCGAGAGAAGGGGGGGATGTTGAGGTTCGCGTTCTGGGTCCAAACGTTCCCAAACACGGACAAATCCACCGGGGGAGAAAGGCCAAGGGCTTTGCAGCGCCGGTGCGGAGCGGGAACGTTCCGGTAGAAACGCGAGAAACGACGGCAGAACACAAAAGCGCAAATTACGTTATTTTAAAAGTTACGCAGCTCCCTGAGCCGGAGGGGACAAGGAAGGGAAAAAGGGGGAAAAGGAGGAAAATACAGGCGGACACGGGTTGAAAAGCTACTGTAAATAAGTATTTTTCAGGTTACAAGTAAACGCGTGTCTAAAAGAGGTACAATTCCAAGATGACATCCATTAACAAACTCTCTACGACATTGCTATTTAGTAGTAAGAATAATAAGAATATAACGATAATCACCTTCTTTATGGGATGGCACCTTGATCCTTAAATATTGTCCAGTGTGTAAGGTCAGTGTGCGGAGGGGTAGGAGCGGAGAGGGCTGATTTTTCTTAAAGGGGCAGATCAGGGGAAGGCTGTGATGGGGCTGGCAGGGAGGAGGGGGGAGAGATAAGTGGTCTGAAGAAGAGGATAGGACCACAAAAAGAAAAAAAAAAAAAAAAAAGAAAGAAAAAGGAACCAAACCACCCTGATGATGATGAATACATTGGAAAGTTTTTTTGGCCCTGGTGAGGGTGTCAGATTGAATGCTCTGTGCGCATGTGCGAAGGTGTCCAAACTGACAATGCTTGGGAGATGAAGATAGTGTGTAGCTGCTTCTGGGCTCAAGGAGGAGGAGAGGAATCCACAAGCCGACACGATGAGATCCAAGGCGCGGGCGAGAAAACTGCCCAAAAGTAGGTCCTTTCTCTCCCTTCTTCCGCGTACCAGCTCCCCGGCGGCCGGCGCGGGAGGGCGCGGAGCCGGGCCGGGGGCTGCTCGGGGCTGCAGCCCCTCTCCCTCCCCGCGGCGGCGGCCAACCGCGCCGCCCGCCCCGTGTACGCCGAGACCGGGAGTCTCGCTTCGCTTCGCGTTGTTCCGCGCCCGGGCGCGTTATAGCGGGGAGCCGCGGGCAAACGGCGAGCTGCGCGGGGCCGGGGGAGAAAAGCGAAAGTTAGCTGGAAGTTGACGAAAGGGGATAGCAACTTTTTTTTTTTTTTTTTTTTTTTTTATTGAGTCGTTCCAAGTCTTGTGAAATAATATTCCGGGGTTTTTAAATAGTGGGCGCTAGAGGTCTGCGTTTGGCATCTGCCTGCGAGAGCCGGAGAGACTTAACGCTGGAAAGAGGGGAGGAGGGGGGGGGGAGGGAGAGAGAGACGGAGGGGGGGCGGTGGAGGTTGGGGGGGGGGGGGGAGAAAGCCTTCTGGTCTCGGGAACAATTATCGCGGAGAGGGAAGGAAGAGAATTTGTAGCAAAAATGGATGCGCTCTCAGTGAGAGGCTTTTGGATTCGCAGGTCCAGAGGGAAGATCCTGAACGCAGCTCGGGTGTCCCAGCTGGGGGTTAAAAAGGTCTGGGGGAGGGGAGCGTGGGGGAGTGTCTTTAATTTTTAATTTTTAAAAATCTACTCGGGGGTGGAATTGCAGCTCGTAAGTTTCGCGCAGCTTTTTCCTTCGTCCTCCACCGGACCCTTTTCCCTTCTTTTCTTTCGAATGGTTTTTAGACTGGATGCCCAGAGGACGAGAGCGGGGCTTTTCCAGGGAAAAGCAGGGCTTTTTTTTTTTTTCCCTTTCCCTTGCCCCCGCTTCCGCAGAATCCAGCCGTAAACTCTCGGTCTGTTTCCTCGCCGCTTAGGCTGGGTGCCGCGGGGTATCCCGGTGCCCGGGCAGCCCGTCCGTACCTCTCCGCTATTATTATTGTTATTATTTAGTTTCTCTTTCGCTCCGGCTCTTGCGTGAAGTGTCTGGAGGCTGCAGAAGTTCCAGCCCTGCTCGAAACTCTGCCCGCAGTCCGTGGGGCGAGACCGTGGGCAGCGGCGCCCGGCGTGGTTCAATCGCGTGCGTTTCCAGGGGGAGGCTTTCGGGTGGATTTCGGGGCGTTAAAAGCTGGAGGGTGAGGCGGTGCGGGGGTCGCCGGCGGCCCCCGGTGCGTGTCACGGCTGTGGGGCCGGAGAGCTGCGGGGACAAACGCCGCTGCGGGTCCGATCCCGGGACGTAGTTTCAAACCCCGGCTGGCCCAGGGTCACGGGCAGCAGGAGCGCACGCAGCGCGCTCATCCCTGCCCTCAAAGGCTTATTCTCTACTTCAAGTTCGTTATTCGCGAGCCTTTCCCACTGCTCAAGGGCAGCGGGGCTGTCCCGGCTCCCTGCTATAAGCTGCGGTGTCCCCCACCACCCCCCTCCCTGCCCGGCGGGGACGTCGCGCTCGCAAACCCTGCCCGAGAGAGCAGCGCGGCTCCTCACTCCAGCTTTTCCCGAAGAAACCGCTTTGTTCCCGAGTTTAGCGGCGGGACGAGCCCCGCCGTGCCCGGCCCCGCCGTGCCGGGCCCCGCCGCCGAACCGGCGCAAGCCGCGGGCAGCCCCGAGGCCCGTCGGTTCACAGTCGTGCGGCCGCGTTTCACAAGGTTCCCCCCCAGCTCCCAAACCTGCCCCGTTCCCATGTTTGCGTGAACCCCCCCGCACACCTTCCTCGCCCTAAAGAACGCGGCTCCGCGGGCAGAAACGCTGCTCGGAGGCGGGGAGGGGGTTTTCCGTGAATGTGATCGACATGGCCAGCGTTTGGCTGCGACGCTGTTTGGGAAGTTGTCTTCCAATTAATCCGAGGATTTTGTATTTTCTTCCCCTCAATAAACACACGCTTTAAACCTTCAAATAATAACTTTTTAAACAGTCAGCACTTAATTGTTTGGGGCTGTTAAGGAGCAGAGTAATTTTCGGCTGTGAAAACGAGGTTGAATAGAGTGAAATATTTATATTTTATTTCTAATTCCCCCTTTCTCCGCACTACTATTTTTTTTTTTTATTATTCCCTCTTTCTCTCTTATTTTCCTTCTGCAAAAGGCACCGGGTTTTGCAGCCCTGTGCCCCGGGTGTGCGGTGCAGGGGCCGCCGCATTTCACGCTGCCCCGGCCGCTCCCCGGGAGCTCTCCTCGCTTGGAGCTTCTGCAGCGCAAAGGACTACGAGGTTTTCAGCGCCTGGCTCTCGGCAGTGTTAGGGAGAGGAGTTGGGATTTCCGTGCCCGGAATCTAGGACTTGCCTTCAGGAGAAGGAGCCGCAGCTCGGGAACCTGCGGGCTTGGGAGCGGGCGCTGCTCACGCGCTCTGGCAGTGGCTAGCTGGAAGGCTGAGCTCTGATTAAAATCAGGTGTTTAATACAATACAAGGCCCAACGGTTTATGGGGTTTCAGCTGAGGATTTTTTAGGGATCACGGTTCAAAACAGTAGTCCAAAGCTAAGGTTTCAATATCCCAGGAGTATTTATTCGCAAAACAGATTAAACACGGACGGGAGCGTATGGGTCTTGCTGGGCAGACAGCGGCCAGGTAGCGAGAACTTCAGTTACCGCACGAAATCCCGCACGTCCCTTCCCAAGCACAACCTCTCCGCCCGCATTTCCAGGTGCTTCCAGCCTCCGTTAGCCTCTGCTTGTAGCTGTTGACACCCGCGTATACTCCGCGGTAAAGCGCTACGCAGCCGGGCGGGCGGCAGTGCGCGGTATATTAAAACCACAATACGCTGCAGAATTTCATTTCGTTGGGCAGTATTTTAAGCAGATGTGAGGCTCCTTTGGGAATTCGGCTCTATTACCTGGATTGGGAAGGGGATGAACGTGTGTGTGTGAGCGCCGGGGTGGGGGGTCACGGTGAAACGCTCACCGGGAGAAAGGCAGGTACCGGAGGCGGTGGAACTGTACCGGGGAGGGGAATTGGGGTTTCGCTCGCTTTACCGCTCTCCTCCGGGGATGGGAGGCTTTAGTGACGGTTGTGAATGAAGAGGGGAGTCTCGGCTGGGGTGCGGACGGCCCGCACCCCGGGGTGCCCGGCGCTCCAGGGGAGCGCGGCCGGCGGCCCCCGCATCCCTCGGCATCTTCATCCCCTGCGCTTCGGGGAGCTTGGCGGGGCTCCCCCGGGGGTTCTGCCGGAGCAGGCAGGTAGGAGGGGGCCGTGCCGTGCCCACACCCCCGTGGGCCTCATCCTTCAGCGGGAAAAGAACACCCTGGTGACCCGGGAGAGGCTTCGAGGGCGGCTGACCCCTGCTAGGGAGAAGGCGGCAGACACGCGGGTGGGGGGCTGCGCGTTTAAGGCAGGTTCGTTCCCGTTCGAAATCCCCGGCCCACGCTTGCCGGGGGCGGCCACGATGCCCAGCCACGCGCGGGTGGGCACCGGCCGGCTCCCGGGTTGGACGCAGCCGCTGGAGCTGGGAGGCGACGGCCGGTATTTCTGCCGTCCCGCCTGCTGCGCGTTATTTGGGACTATGACAAAAAAATCCCAGTTTCCAGCCAGAGTTGTCACTGGAACACACGGAGGGCGAAAATTTACGGCTGCTTGGGGCGCGCAGAGGTTTTACAGCTCCCAGCCTGCCGCCCCTTCCCCGCCCGGATCCCCGGGACCCGAGCGGGCAGCAGCCCCCCGGCCCCGCAACGCCTCGCACTGCGGACGGGCAGAGCCCGGGGAAGCCGCGCTGCTGCTCCGCCGCCCTCCGCGTTGGCTCCCGGGGCCGCGCAGCGCTGCGCGGGACCGGCGCAGGTGCGGAGGCCGCTGCGCCCTGCCCCGGATCTGTTCAATTAGGCAATTAGGGACGGCGGGCAGGGAAAGGAGGGGGTGGGGGGTGATGTGTAATTAGCGCTTCAACAAAAATTACCAAGGATTTAAGATCAGTTTAGTCTTAAAAAAAATCCAAATTCTGCGAATACAATTTATCAGGTCACCCCCCCCGCGTGATTTATTTGAGAAAGAGAAGAGGGAAGAACTGCAAAGCGCTTCCTTCTCCCTCATCCCGGGCAGAAACTCGGTGCAACCAGTCGGTTATTTGAGGTGGGAGACGGCTTGAACTTGCCCGCAGACACCAGGCTGAAGGTGCCCCCAGTGAAGACACAAACTTGGGGGGTGTGTGTGTGAATTTTGGCCTGTGGCTCGTGGGTGCGCGTGTAGTGTTTTATCCACGTGTGTTTGCATCACGGGGCGTCCGCGGGTGTAAACGTAAGTTTCTGAAGCGCATCAAAGAACGGCACGTTATTCCAATCTCGCTGAATTCCCGTGCCCCGGTAAAAACACCGTGCGGATGCAAAACGTGTCCACGCGGACGAGTTTGTCTGCTGAACCGATAACGCGCACGCGGAGGTCTCTTAACACGCAGTGAAATCACAGGCACTGTGCGATCACGGACCAGCGTGTTGTGCGCAGAAACGGAGCGACTCGCAATTTAAACTTTGTTTAACGCTAAATAAAGCTGCCTTATTTTTAGAGTTTGTGCTGGAACTGCGGCACAAGTTCAAGTTCAGCGATAGCAAATTGGGTCTTTAATGAGCTAAGGGGAAAAAATTTAAAACAAGCACGTTTCTAAAGGCTGCTAATAAAAATACCCGCTGCATGCACTGAGGCCAGAAAGAGCAAAGAATTGCTCTTCTGTTCCCTGACAGACACCGTCCAATATTCACTCGTATGTTACTAGTGGAAGACGCCTTTGAAACGGGCAGGATCCTGAACTACGGAATGGGAGAAACACACAAAATCTCCACGTCCCTCCTAGGCAAACGCAGCGCGGGAGCTAGGATTTCACAACACAGGAGCAGTGTAATTCATCGCTCTTGCTCACTGTAATAATACCCCAGCTCCTTGGTCGGATGTAACCGCTCCGTGACCGGTGTGAGCGGAATGCTCCAGCCTGCCTGCTGCACCGGGGTTACACCTGCCCGCGCCGGCTGCACGACCAGGCGCTTGGGAACTGGAATACCTGAAGTGCGTGACAAGGGAATCTTCTGCTTAAGGAGGAAATATCCTTCTGCGTGTGGCTGCCTTCGTTAATGCTTGTAAAGCACCCTCAGATCCTTCGAAGGAAGGGCCCTATTGAGCGAAAAGTATTATTATTGTTATTATGGCTGTGATTATTATGGTTTATATATTTTATGAAAGCTTTGTGCTATTTAATACGGTGCTTCAAAGACAAAGGCCTAAGGAAGTTTGCAAACATTAGGGAGGTAGGGCTCAGTAGCCACCTTGCCGGTGGGGACGGTGGCCTTAGTTCCAGGGGAAGTGGAGGCAGTGTGCGTGACGATTTGCGGAGGATCCCTGCCTGCTCCTGGTGACAGGGTCAGGAAAAGAGCCCACGTTCTGCTGACTTGCTTTCGCTGTCCTAAGTGTAAAATTTGCATTCTCCCTGTTTATTATTTTTTCTTTTCCTGCTGTAGTAAACTTAGTGTGAAAAATCGTTTAGTGGAAGGTAAATCTACGTTCAGAATCCAGGGACAAACCCTTTCTATCGTGCCAGGCCGATGGCGTGTAGGACTGTACGTGCTCTCTGTGGGCAAGGGCAAGCCCATGCTTTGTTGCCACAACTTGATGGCTCTCCCACTTTTACTGGATGTGTTTATTTTTTTTTCCAGTTAGGTTTTATTTAAATGATAAATGTGTGCTAACTGGAAGGCTCAAATTCTCAGCTGAATACTGATTTTCTCATGCCTGTTTCCCAAAAGATAGTTGTTACCCTGGAAGGGTAAGTAACCAGCGTATCAACAAACCCATCTACACACAGTGTCCATCTGCAGTTAAGAACGAAGACGTCTGAAGGATATGTGCAAAAACACATTTGTTTCTACTCTCTGGGTAACAGCCTGTTGATATGTCGGTACTCCACAGCATTCCACACCGAAATTACTGCTGTGCTTTCTGATCTTAAATACGGCTTTTTTTTTTTTTTTTTTTTCTGGAGGAATTTCAGGTCAGGGATGTCGTAGTGGAAAAGATCTATGACCTTATTTCTTTTATTTTCTTAATGGATTTTCATGCATCACCGCTACCTACTCACGGGCTGTTTATTTTTATTTTTATTGCGGTAGGTTGTGTGTTATGTGTAACAGTGTCCCTGTCCCAAAGAGAGGTTTTTTCCCTTCTCTTCATTCAGTGAATGATGTGACCCTCTTTGCAAATAAAAATGAAATACGAGTTTCATCCCTGGAATAAGTGTACTTCTTCGTGCTTCTGGATGCCCAGACCCTGGATAAGCAGCTTGCTGCTTTTGTTTTTGTAATTGGGAAGAAATTTCCCTGCGCTATGGGATGTGTGCTCAGTGTCGGTAGGTAGGGCTAGGGTCTGAACTCCTTTTTTTCCGCGGAGTAAAGTGCTTCTCTGTGCAAAGGTACCAAATCTCAGCCGCTCTTGGTGCGCAGGTCAGCGGGAGAAACGAAAGTTTGTGTTCAGAGGGCGGGCGAGCTTTCATCACGTCGCCCCGAAGGTGAGCTTTGCCCGCATTTGTGACAGGAAACTCCCAGGTATTTTTATTTTTGTACCACTGAACCCACTTTTGTCCTGCAAACAAGGCCACTGCTCCTCTTGGAGACATTTTCCAGCTGCAAATGGGCTGAGACAGCCAAATTATTTCCAGTAGGCCACAGAATAATGCTGCTATCACAGTAAATCTTGGGCTCTGTTGAGCTGGTGTGGAAAAACTTCATCTTCTCTTAACCATTCGCTGCTTGTAATACCGGGGACAAAATCGGGGGAGGCCGGACCACAGCTCCCCAAAAGCAAGTGACTGCATGCGCTTTTGGGGTGAAGTGTCCGACCAAAGTAAAGTGGGTGGTGATTTATTTTTGTCTCGATGGTTTTACATCTTTCAGGTGTTTTGCTTTAAGGTAATATTTGGATGTGGCAGGTTTTTGCTGGTCTGTTTTCTTTGGCTCACGACCTCCCTCACCAAAGCTAGGAGACACAATACCCCGGCGTCAGTTATTGGGATCAATTTAGCCATCATTGGTAGATAACGCTGTCAGCCCGTTTGAGATACATGTTTGTTTAATAGTTAATGTTCTGTACAAAATATAGAGGGTGGGGAGCAGTCAAACTGCAGTGAATGCTCTGCTTATTTTATATCCACTATAACTATTTTTGTCCACGAAAATTGGCTTAATTATATCAATGGAATGTTTCTTTTTCAATTCTGTATGCAATTAGTCCATCTTGCTGGCTGCAATTTATTTTAATAAAAAAATAAACCAGTGGCGTGTTCAGTTCCTCGTCCCCTGGGGACAAATGCGATTGGTGTGTTTAATTTCATTAACTACAATGCGGCCTACTGGAAAAATGTATAAAATCAGCTTTATACAGCTTAAACACTGGCATTTGAAACAAATCATTACTGCATTAGCTGTCACACTGGTAATTCTAGAATCCAAGACTAAAATATTATAGCTGTTTTTATAACCCTCTGCAAATACACTGTTAAAATAATTTGTAATCATTTTTTAAACATGCCCTGATGTTTTTACTTAAAATATCTTATCACCACCAAAGAAGGTTGGCTATTCATTATCGCATGTATGTTTTATTGAATGATTCATAGGTCTCTTCCCCTGTAGAAAATCCGCGCCTGTCTGCCTGAAGCTCCCCAGTGTGAGGATGGGCTGTTTGTACTCTTTGAAACACGCTTCCCTGGGTGGTATTTTTCAACCCAATTTGCCTGTACCGGTTTGCAAACCTAGCTTTCGGTAAGGCAAGTGTAAGAAGTGCTTTTCCTAGCAGCACAGCTAAAGAACGCCGTGAAATTCAGCGTCATTTCAAATACCACCTCCCCTCCTGCCAGCTTCTCCGGGTGTGCAACATCTTCTCAAAGTAGTTGTGAATATTTCTTCGGTGGGAGGGCGCGTGCATCCCTCCTCCCTGGTACCTTCCTGGAAACAGGTTTCTGTTGTGATTCCGTGAGGGCCTTCAGCGCAGAACCGCCTGGGGCTTTAACCCCAAGGGGGGACATGCGCAGAGAACTTGGCACTTTATCTAGTTCATAACGCTATTTCTTGCATTTCCTTGGACGAGGTATTTTCAGATACCACGATTTAGCTGCAAAACTCTTCTTTACTGTTTTCTCAACACGTATGTCGTTCGTATGAAGCGTGTGCAGTCTTGGTTTAAGACGCGTGGGTATTGGTGGATGGCACTGAGCAGAACACGTGTCTGAGGTTAAACCGACAAAATTCAGGATTCTTAACAAAATGAGAGGCCAGATCCTCAACTCATGTAAATCAGTATCAATATCGATGAAACTCATTTTCACCAGCTGAGGACATGACCCAAGAGATTTTGCGTGTATGTGCCTAAAATACACAAATATGGGTATATAGCTGGTTTAAGGGGATTCACTTTTAGCATCTGCAGATCAATCTGTGATGGAGAAACAGAGCTTGGGGGTGTTTTTTCTTAACTTACGGGATGATCAATTGTGTAATCTCAACATATTTTAGACAGATTGCTATTTTCTGAGGTGGCATGGACTTCCTTTCCAAAGAAGTAACATACAGAAGATGGGCCGTACAGGACACAAGCCATCTGTTCCCTTGCATGCACTGGACTTTTTTTTTCTTTTCCCTTCCACTGCTGTCATAAACAGTAGTTAATTTTCTTTTCCGTACCTTTAACTTGATAGCAGCAGTGTTTTGATAAAAGGGATATCGAGTTGTTGTTTTATTGGTATTACAGGGAAGGAAAAAAAATCAGCTTTATTTCCTACTTGATATAAAAGCACTTCAGGGGGACTGAAGAAGCTAAATGCGGTTTCCCTCGTTCTGCTGAGGAAGCAACTTGGCCTGGAGGAAGGCAGAGGTAGCACCAGCGAACCACATAGTGCGGGTGGGGATGGGACCAGGACCGTGTCATCACTCGTGCCTTGCTGGGGTGGTGGGGACAGCTGTCCCTGCTTGGCTCCGGAGAACGCAGCTCTGCTCCTGGCCTCTGTGGGATGGAGGGGGAAACTGGGATGAGGGAAGGAAGAGACTTTTTCCCTCGATGCTATGTCATCCTTCCTTGCTTTACCTGAGCTTTAGGCATGGGACTAGGCTGAGCCCAGCTCTCCGCCAAGAACTGCCCTGTGGCGCAGGGCTGTATTTAGTGCATGTATTTATTCTCTCAGCCCGGCACTCTTGAGCTTTGAGCATACAGTTCCTCGGCTGTAAGGAAATACGGAAAGTTGGATGCGAGGTTTTGTTCAGAATGTGGGAAAGTGGAAGAACTGTGCAGTGGTGGGAGTGGGGTCCTGCCCTGCTGCCAGTAAAACAGCAAGCCCACCAAACTTTGAGCGTGTTGAAACAGTATTACCTGACCAGAGACGGGTCTGAGATGCAAAAACAGCAGGAAGGATGTTGTTTGCAAAGCTGATGAACTAAATTCACCAGTTCAAGCAAACAATTGACCCTCAGCTGCTCCGTCTGTAAAAGGGGAGGGATCTGCATACCTGCCTTCGTGATTTCTGGATAAACGTAGCGTTAATGATCTTTGTGTTTGTTCTGACTCCCGCTGAGGTTGTTAGGACGTTGTTGCAGAGTTTACTGGACTGGATTTTTTTTTTTGTTTTTCGAGTTTCAGATTTGGCTAAAAATCTTTTATTCTGTCTCAGATGCTTATTAAAATAATGCTTTGGTTTGTATGTAGTCTGGCATTTTCTTTCCTTTCAGGATAGTATTTAGTGGTTGTTTTTTTATTTCCCAGTCAATGGACCTTTTGAGCTCCATCATGTAAATTCATTTTTAAATGGCTGGGCTTGAAGTTCATGTAGTATAAAATTGTTTTACCTTTTTTTCCTGTTTATGGAAAAGGACTGGTTTCATTTTATATTTTATGACATAAATGTGAAATAAAGAACATGCACAACTTGCAAGTGATCATATATTTTATTTTAGAATTATCACGTAGGTATAAAATGAATTTAAATCCCTACATGGCACAATAGTCTTATTTAAAAAGCAGCTGATACCTCATGGAGAACTCTGAAAAGCCCTCTGCTCGGAAACAGTTCTGCTCATGTATCCCACATACAATGAATAAACCCCAGATCTTTGTTACTTTGGGAGTTCTTAAATGCTTCCTGCTAGAATACTCTTCAAGTATTTATCCAGACAATGTTCAGAACAGAATTTGCTGCTTCTGTTGGTGGTAGTGTCTATTAAGGAGTGATTTTTAAGGTGAGCCTTTGGGAAATCCGAGTTACCTCCATGGATGTGTCCTGAAGGAAATGCCTGGAGAACTACTGATGCTTCCTCAGACTGCAGGAGACGCGTGCTTCTCCAGACACGCAGAATATTGGTGCATTTAAGGCTCTGTAGGCAGATTCTAGTGTTTCCTTAAATTGTTTGTTGTGTGAGAGGGTTATGATTATTTAGTTATATACAAAAAAGTGTGTATCCGTGAAGCAAAATGGCTACCAGCCTCTTAAATATGCCTCAAACCTCACTTCTGGATTCTCTGTAGCTGTTCAGGCAGGCAGAGAGGTGGATGGTACCAATATTCAAGTTCTATATGTTTCAAAGTATGTACTTCATTTCCTCTTTCAATTTGTGTATATGTTTTATTTCCCGTTTCAGATAAAACAGCCTTTTTTTGTGTAGCTCTTGAGTTAATGGGTAGATCTCTGTCCTGAAAGAACACAGAGGCTTGGTGCAGATAGTCACACGCATAGCCTCTAGCCACAATCAGAAAGTTTCTTGTATGATCCCAGAGTCAATACCCTAGCTAAATATTGATTTACGCAAGAGCGCTGTCTGTTCCAGCCGATCAGAAAAAGGCGCCGCGTTTAACACCTATCTATAAATCTATTTTTACCCAATGGACAGTGGCTGTTGGTTGCGAAGTGTTGTTGTGGAGCAGTTTATGAAATAAGTCTTGGCATTAACTGGAGAAACGTCCTGCCACAGAATTAATTCTGCTACCCGTCTCCCATGTGCCCGTGGCCCTGCGATCCGGGTGACGCGCCCTGTACTGGTGAACTTTGCTTCTCGGCGGGACAGTGGTGGAAGGAAGCACTGGCTTGGCTTGTCTGGGGAGCCAAGGGTCTCCCGGGTCTGTAATTCAATCCAAATCACTCCCCTGGAGACTGAACCCTGAGCTTCGAGAAACGGTGCTCCCCACCCTCCACACCAAGAGACTTCGAAGTCCCTGACGTTCGCTGAAGAAGCCAGTACGTGAATAAATGGGGTGGGGAGAGGAGAAGGAAACAAGAACCCATGGAAGATTGATTTCTGGAGCGTTGCTTTGGTTCAGAACCTCCCTCTCCCTCCTCATGAAAATACTGAGGGCATAACTCAAGGCAATTTGAAGCTCCTGTCTAGCTCAAGACCAGGAAATACGAGTTCCACAATGGAAGTTTGCCTGGAACCTTATATAGCTGACCACTGTCTTAAGGGAACCTTCACCATAGCCGGACACTTGCTCTCAAAAATCAGCATGGCAACCTCGCTGCTCGGAGCATGAAGCCTGCTGAGGTTCATGGTAGTCTTTCCATTGACTTTGCTGGACTTTGGAGCAGGCCCTCAAGGCACTGAACTCTTTGGGACATCACTGTTATTTGCATATAAAGATTTTTCTTATATCTGAGTTTGTATGTAATGCTCGTTAATGATTAGCCACCAAGGGTCTGCTCTAAGAGACACCTATTTCCATGGATTGAATCAGCTGTGCCTTTGTCTCTGCTTCTAAAGTCCTCTTTTTGATGTGACTTGGCTTTTAAAATATGGATAAACAAAGGTTTTGGTTTTTTTCACCTGTGCTTTGAAAAGTTATACGCCCGATTCTTCTCAAACAGCCTAGAGGAATGTGTATTTACTGTCCCTTTGGACTCCGGGCCTAAGTGGAATAATCCCACCTCATAGTCACATTTCGGTAATCGAGGACTGAAGAGACAGCTTCGAGGACATCCCTGTTCGTGTATATGCATGTCTGGTTCACAGTCGCAAGCTGTAACTACGTGAGGGGTTTTCTTCTTGCTGATAACGACAGATTCTTAATCTTTCTTTTTAGTTCTTTCAGCGAAATTCCATCATACATGTGTGAAACGAGAAGAATCCCTGAAAACACAGGCAAATATCTACCTGCTGCCCTATCTGTCTAGAGACTAAATACTGGAAGAGCGGTCATTTAGATCCATCTTGTGCCTCGGTGCTCACATTAGAACAACAACAAAAAAAAAAGCACTCTTGAAAAATTACTGAATTCTCCTTGCAGTGTCAGGTTCCAAGATAATGATGTGTCTGTGTGTGAAAATATTAAATTGCAATAACATGCAGAGTGAGTGGCTTTCTGAATGGGGTATTCAGTTCACAGCTTGGACTATACATAAAGCTAGTGAGTGACAGAATACAAATGGTGTCATAAAACATCAGGGGAATTTACAGCCAGCCTCAATCTTTTTGATCTATATCCTATCTATGGAGCCCTCTCAATCTATCTATCTTTAGTTAATGAAACAGTTAAAGGTATTTAATTATTTATCACTGTTTAATGTCAAGAGTTATCAAAACAGATTACGTGTGTTTGTCCCCCCTCCTTAAAGGTATTAGGAGAACTCCACATTGTATGTACTAAGGTCTGGGATGTTTCCTGCTCAAAGATAACACATTTCTGCGTGTAGATGTGCCTAAATCACAATTGCTTGGTGAAAGCAGACCCTTTCTTTTCTCTGACTGAGAGCGTGCTCAATTTCTACAACTTTGCTTGTTTCTTCCCCAAACTGCTTTTATTCTTCATAGAAAAAAACCCAGGGAAATGTGAATTTGGGTTTACTGAAGATGAGGAATGAAATATAAGGAGGCCGTTCTCAGAGGGGATAAGTTGACCCAACACCGCTATGGCTCAACAACAAAGAGCCGTATGGAAAGATCATTCAAGAAGTAAGTTCTGCTATGCCCACCCTCTTAGGCTCTAGAAATCAGCCCGAGCAGGGTTTACAGAACTCCATTAATGGGCTAGACTAAGCAAGGCACGTGTTCCTCCCCAACATGTACGTGAAACCTCCCGTGGCGGTTCTCTAAGCAGACCCTTGAGGCTGACACCCCTCCTGAAACGTTGGGCACGATCACACGGCAAACCCGCACATCTCCTGGCTCCCCGTAGGAAATCTCAGCATCGTGAACCTCCCAGGACGTTGGGTTCTTGTTGTCTTCCCCCCTGCCCCCAAGCAGAGGTGTTAATCATCACCCTCTGAAGGTTGCGTTGAGCTGCTAAAAGCCACTGTTTGTTACTGAATCTCATCTGCTAATTCCGGGCTGGAGGTAGGCGTTTGGGATCCCCCTCTGCCATACCACCTGGGTCTCCTCTATTGGCAGCTTTGATAAGAAACCATTCTTTCTTCTCTACCTCAGCTCTCTCTTTACCAGTGGTTTTAAATTGCTTTCCACTCCTGACAGACTACCCTCGTTCAAAGAGAAACGGGGAGGAGGTGGTTGGTTCTGGTAGGTATTAGGAGTCCATTACCAGAGGACTGAATCCTGCCGGGATCTCTTGGGAGACACCCCTCCTTGGCCCACCAAACAGAGTATGGCATTGTGAGCGGAAAGGGCAGGGGGATAAAGGCATCCCGCCTCGCTTTCCTCTGACAAAGAAACCTCAATACTTTTATTCAGCGGAAAATGGAATAATACTTCTGGGTTTGCTTTGAAAGCCACAGCCACCGGCTACTTTACGCGCTGCGGATGGTTTCTGTGTGAGGAAGAGCTTTTTTTTTTTTTTCCAAGGGGAGAGGACTTTACACGTGAAATGAGATTAAAGGCATCTCTGCGCCAACATGTTAAACATTTTGGGGTTTACAAGGAGTATCAGCGTTTCATTGGGAATAAACCCCCCCGCAGTGCCGCATAGCACCACACACGGCACAGATGTGCGGGAGCCAACCTAGCCCGCTGGAAAAAACGGCTTTCTTGTATGTTGTGTTCCCTTTAAAAGGCACCATGTAGGAAGGTTCTTTTGGCAAAGATGGGTTAGCGACTGCTTCAGTGCTCTTAGGAAAGAGTGGCTTCTGCA
The DNA here is from genome assembly GCA_027574665.1 of Rhynochetos jubatus. NCBI lineage: Eukaryota > Metazoa > Chordata > Aves > Eurypygiformes > Rhynochetidae > Rhynochetos > Rhynochetos jubatus. The sequence continues at coordinate 4,721,691 of CM050669.1, forward strand.
TAGCGAAGTGCCGTCCGTGTACCTTGAAGGTAGCCTGCCATAAAAACCTCTATGGATTGCAGAAAAAAGCTGGAGCGCTGCGACCCCTCTTGCTTTTGCATGTTAGAAAGGGCTTCGTGTTGTAGGCATCAGTAAGAACATGAGCTACGTGTGACAGTGTTGGGGTTCTTCATGTTCCAATTTCTGGTGTCTTTAAGGCCATTTAAAATCCATCTTGGGGAGACAAAATACACATTAGAAGTAGAATATGCCATCGCAGCGGGGCGCGAAAGCCTGTTAGTAGGAGCATGATACTGGAGTTGGCACACTGGCATCCAGCTTGAAATACTGTCCTCTCTGGTGTTTGATTTCCCACTCGGAAAGGTGCTAGTACAGTGGTGATTACGGACCGAGAGCTCATGAAGAGTGACGGTGGGCCAAGCTGAGATCCGCTGTAAGCAGCAGATGCTGCCTCACTGAGCCATGCCCTTCGGTCATGGCTTCGGAGTCGAGAGGCCACACACTCCATGCCTCCTGTGGGTTTACATGTCTGGGAACTGAAGTGGATTCAATTTTGTCTAGTTTCTATTTTGTCAAGAAAGGGGAAAACTCACCAGTGTATCTGCTGCTTCCTTGTATCACCTTTTTTATAATTTTCAATGTTGTAGGCCAAAAATTCACTATGCTGTTAGATTAATTACCGCATTAGATTTTATTGCTACTGCTTTTGAAGAGCAAAACTCTTAATGCAAGGTGACAGAGCTGAAGGAAAAGATTGTAGTGTTGGAGATAGACAATGAGGTGCTTCAGAAAAGGTTTTGTGCCTTCGGGGCCTTGCGGCAAGTTTAATGATGGTAAATATGGGATGTAGATAAGTGGATTTGAGTCTAAACCAAGGAATCCTCCTTTTTCCTGTGGGATGGGAGTTGCTGGGACGAAGTCTGTGATGAAACACCGGCACTGGGTGAACTAGGAAGAATGTATCGATGACTGCAGGCTTAGTTTTGGTCCTGAGCTCTTCAGTAAACGCGTATTTTGGAGCAAGTGGCATCATTTACCCAGGTAAAGTCATGCTTGTAGCGAAACATTTGTGTAACGGAGCCCAAGCTTATGGTCCTCTGTTTTCCCTCCTACCTACTTCTCTCTCTCAAGAGAGCAGAGGGAATGGAGGAAAAGGCACCGCTCTCCAAATAGCTATTTTACGTACGCGTTTTTCTTTGCGTTACGTAGACTTTTTTTGCCAAATCTTTCTCGCTACCCTTTCTTATCCGACTTCCATAACCTATCGCTGGTTTATGTTTTAAACAGCGTAAAGTTGTGTTGGGAAGGATTGGCCATTTTTAAATGCCACTGGAATTGTTGTGACCTTGGACCCTCCAGAGCTGGGCCTGGGAGTTTCAGGGTTGGGTGTTCTCACTGCTGGCTTAAAACTAAATAAATACACGTCTATAAACCAGACTTGGAACACGTGAGCTAGGTCACTCAGATCAAAGGGAAACTGTTACTTCTGTTCTCTAGAATGGATATTTTCATTTCTAATCCCTTAAAAATGGCAATAATTTCGGTTGTCATACTCAGGTTTGCCGATGGAAACACGGGGTAAAAGTAAGTGCTGAGCTCGTGGTTTATGCTGCACTGAGCCACGGGAGGAACTTCTCTGCATTCAGAAAAGGAAAAATCCACGGATTTCTGTGTGCCTGTATGAGACTGATATTAGGCTTCGGATTCCCTTTAGACTACAGCCTTTCCTTCAGTGGGTCAAATTTCCTTTTAGCTTTGCCCCTTGGAACCGAGAACTGTAGTTGTTAAGACAAACACTTCAAGGGTATTATTAATCCTCTTCATCTTTCTCTCCTGTGGTGAAACGGGAATGCTTAGATCCTTTGCTGCAAGCTTTGTACCACCTGAAATAGGAAAAGTTTGGAACAATCGCTGTTTGAGGCACCTGCCTATAGGATCAAGTCCTTTCTGATGCCACCCAAGTTAAAAGAGGGTATTTTGTTTTCCTGGGAAGCCATGGGGTCTGGAGAAGGCAGCTCCCAAATGGTGCCATCATCGGGTGGCTCACTCAGCCCGCGTAAGCTGTGGGCAGAATGAGATGTTCTTCCATCTATTCCGGCAAGTTTTCTGATACTGGTGTTACATGAGAATTGCAGCTCTATTGGGACATACGGCATATCTTGACCTGCCTCAAGAAGTTCTTGTTATCAAAGGAAGGTAAAAAATATCCTCTTGCTTTTTTTCCTCTGCTGTGTTGCTGATACCTGAAACCATCCCCTGAAAGCATCTTCCTCGATGCAGCCTTTCCGCTTGGTGCCTTCCCCACGTGTTGCAAACGCGCTCAGGGAGCCACAGCTCGCGGTAGCTGCGCGGCACAGGCCGGATCTGAGCTGACGTTTGTTTGGGAGGCCAGTCCTGGGGATGGATCTTTCGGGTTATTTAAAGTACTACAGATACCTAGGTGGAAGCAAAAAATAAATCGGGGTCCATAATGTCACGTTAAAAATATGGATAAATTATCGATTATTATTTAGCCCAGGCCTCAAGTGTGAGTAACCGGTTTCCATAAATCACCCAGTTCCTCCAGGACTCCGGGGAAAGGGAATGTCGCTGTGCAGGCAGGTTTCATTTAGGAAGTGAAAACCTGGCTGTGTTTCAGAAGGCGATGAGTGAGGCTGACGTTGGATGCCAGCTACGGAGACTGACACAAATGCAGAATCCAGATGCTGGTGGTGTTTAGCTGCTGCTTTTCTGCCAAGACAGGTGATAATTTCTAAACGGGTTTGATGTTTGAGGAAAAGGTTGCCCAATATAGGATCGTTCAGTAAACATATTTGTAACTCCAAACACACCGTGCTGGCTCCCAAGGTGTAATTCCTCTAAGGACAGGGCAGTTGTATCGGTGACGATACCTCCTCTAAGAGGATGATGAGCTGGAAAGGCCTCGGTGCTCACTGCTCATTCAAGGAAAGCGTCTTTACTTGAAGGGTTAGTTCTGAATGGACTCTGTCTGCACAATTATTGTAGGAGCAGTTTCTGCCAAAAGGAGTTCTTGTGAGTCAAGTGCTGAACTTCAGGAACAGTCTCTGGGGCTGCTGGGGAGCTGATTTGCGCTACACGATAAATAGACAGCCTCTAACTGGCTTTGTAGGAGGGAGGCAGCTGGAGTGACTGGATACCAGCTTTGCAAGGCAAAACTCTGCCTGCAAGGGCAGTGAATTCTGAGAGTTAATTTGCAGTTGCAGAAAAAGCCCAAATTCCACTTCTATACCTTGACCTACACATTGTAAAGACAGGAGAGATGTTACAACAAGAACGAATGCATGGCTAAAAGGAGATGAGATCTTTCTCACTTTGGTGGGAACCAACCCCTTTTGAGTGTGTTTGTTTAGTGTATTGTTACTCTTTTCCTTAGCTCGTGTCATGCAAAAATAGCTGTTAAAATCTTAAGTTCTTTAATTTTAGTAATTATTAATTTGAAGGCATTATTTTGTGCCTTGTTAAACTTCAAAGATATTTAGTTGTGAAAACTTCTGTACAAATCTGTTAAAAGAAAAAGCAATCCCACCATTGACCTAAAAGTCAGACTTCTGTTTCTGTTATTTCTCAATTTCATTTCTTCTCTCCATCGCTGCAAGAATTCCTGTCTTCTGTTTGCTGTTTCCACTCTGGGAGGGGGAAAGTGGTGTCATATTGTCCCTGAGCGCTACTGATGGATTTTTATTAAAGCCTCGTCACCCAGAGTCACTTGGCTACGTATGGCTTTGCTACATACAGGAAAAAACCCCCCAAACACCACCACTTGCAGGGAACCCAATGGATCATCTACACTTTACCCAGATGAAAACCTTAAAAACAAACCCAGGCTGAACCCGGAGCAGATTTCCTGGGAGGCAGGAGATGGGTCGGTGAGGAACGGCAGACACGTTCCACGCGAGGATTGCTTGGTGTGATACGTGCTGATGTAATTGCCCTTGGCGTGAGGCGGAGGGACCAGCTGTGCGCAGCTTCCTTCCCCCGTTACGCCGCGGGTGTCGCATCCACGCTCCCCCCCCCAACCATATAGTTTCGCAGGGACCTGGGTCCCAATTTTATATGCTTTGGGGCTGGCTTTACTGTGAGGACATTGTGTGAGTGATCCCCAGGGTGATATTTTTTGGTAGGCTGAACAGGTTTGGATAGTTTGGAGGAATCCCTGGTCTCTGGCAGCGACAGGAGGCGAACGCCAAAGCTTTTGAAGTTTCCCCATTTACATGCGGCATGAGTTTCCCATTTGATTAAACAAATGATGCTTTGCTTAATTTGTCTGTGTTGGCTATTTTTATGAAATATGCACTTAATTAAGTAAGAGAAATACAGAAACATGTTTATTCTCAAGATTTATGCGAAAAATGAGAACCCCACTGAAATTTCCAGTAGTGAAGCAATTAAGTAATGGAATGCCACAGTATAAACATAGTATAATTCAACTATAAAAACGATGTCTTAGTAATGTTAATGAGCTGACTTGAAGCTACGCGAGCTAGAGAAGTTCACAGTTACGGATGAAAATTGAATTTGTTCTGAATTATAACTGAAATGAAGTTAGTTTGCGCAAGGAATAGTCTGCGGTCCCGATCCATGCGCGGTCCATGCGCACCGTATGTCCAGGTTAACATCAGCTACGTGTCAGGAGAGCCGGGTCAGGGCGTCTCTAGGCTTTGTACACGTAGCTCTTATCCCTAACAGCATTATTATACGAATAGTAATTTGCTCAGCTGGCAAAACGGTGTTTGCTGAGAGAGTTAAGGGAACAGTTCTCTGAAGAAAATGGTTTTACAGGGATTTCTATAAACTCCCAATGCCAAAGAGCAAACGCAGCAGGGTCTTCACGATTTCTTGTTGAAAGTTTGCAATGCAACTATCCACTAAAAAGAAAAAGGGGGGGGGGGAAACAAGTGTGCCCTGCCCAGCCCTCCAGAAAACAAAAGAAAGAAACCTTATTTCTCTGCACTTACCACCCCAGATAACGTATCCACGGGTCGGATCGACGCTTGGCAAAATTTGCAGTTGCTTGTTGAAATATTTTTCACAGTAGCTACTTAAATATTTTATTTTGTGAAACGTACTGCAGAGCCTGAGAGCGACGAACCGGTGAGCGCGTGTGTAGCAAGACGCTCAGGCCAATCTGATACGTTAGCAAGGTCCCAACTTGAAAGCTGACAAGATGGGCGTTCGGATTTTGACTTGAACTCTGAATTTATATTGAAATTTGGCAAACGCTGGAGCAAATCTTGTAGCTGGCAAATTTAATGTCCATTTTCTGTATCCTCTCCCCCCTCACCACCCCTGGTTTGCGACGGAGTGCTTCGGTACCACAAAGGCAACAGGGTGTCTGCACCGGCCCGTTATGAGAACCTCATTTATTTGAGATCCTTTTCCTTTGCCACTACTTCTGACCTGGGTTTTTTTTTTTTCCTCCTACATTTGTATCTTTTTTGGTAGCTTTCTTTAAAATCTTTTTTTCCAGAGTGTTAACTAAGTCGTTTGCTGTGAAGGTGTGTGCTCACAGCGCTGAGTAAATCCTACCAGTCGTGGCCGTGCAAAGCTTAGGCTGACGTTTCCTTTAAAGCCGCGTTTTTAGCCAGGTCCCGGGGGATTTCCCTGCACTCCGGCCTCCATGCTACATTTTTCTTTTCTTTTCTCATTCCACTTCAGAATGTTGTTTCTATCACCTTCTCAGCCTAGTAAATAGCACGCTGAAGATTTATGATGTTTAAACTTTTAATGCCATAACATATTTTATATATTTTTCACAGCATTATTCAGACGTGTTATGTTATGGTTAGTTCCAGTTCTAGTGCAACTGCTCTGAGGAACTCTTTCCTTGTGGGTAGTTCCTCTTTGCCAAATAGTATTTGCACTTGCTTCAGAGGAGGAGGAAAGGAATGTTCCATAAATGTTGCACAGGATTAAAATTGTCGATGGCCAAACCATTATGGACAGAGACTAAAAGCCTGAACCTGCAGCTGTGAGGAACTGTGAACCAAAGTTTTCTTTAGAGGGGCAATCTGTGCTTGCTGCTTCTAGGCTTTCCTGTCCAAATTCAGTGCAGAATGACCCCATCAGTGTTGGGACAGGACAGTAAAGAGAGGGACTATGCAGGGGTCCTGAGGAGAGACGTGGGTGAGTGTGGCTTGGTGCACGCGGATGATCATCCCAGTTTTCATCTCGGTTGCTTTCACGTTGAACTCTTCCCCATAGCTCTGGCCACTCTGCTGACTGTTTCTCCCCCCCAACCCCCCGACGTGGCTCTGAGCATCCCCTGCGGCCGGGGTTTGTGCTGTGGTAAAGTGGTCACCTTTGCTTTGCTGCTGGGAGTGTCTGCTCTGAAGTTAGGAAGGGTTTTCATCGTGAAAATGCATAGGCAGAGTTGAGCAAGCGACACGCCATGCTAAGAAGGGCTGCGCTCAGCTTTAATTTGGGGAGAAGCCCTGGTCTTTTCTCTTACATTGTCCCTATTGAATTTATGACTATTAAAAAGAAAAGAAAACAAAAAAACCCTGTCTAGAATTAATTAATTGTGGGGCACATCTGCCTGCCCTGAGTTACTTTCACGGTGATACTAATTCTTCTGTGAAGTTTCACGAGTTTATAAAACACAAAGTACATCGACAAGAACAACAAACGTTGTTCTCTCCTCATGCAGATCCTAAATCCCAGCTACCAGATGGACCGAGGCTTGTACCCAGCAAGGGAATATTAATTCTGATGGAGAGAGACTTTGTGTTCTGGGTATTAAATAATATGCCTTGGGAAATGCAGCACAGTAGATGTGTGTTTGTACTGAGTAGTGTCTTTGTCTTTCATATATAAAAACACTAATTAAAATATAATGTAAAAAACTGAAGTACGCTGGTTGCGTTTTAGTATGCTGCTAAGGTAAATAAAAATGAAACAAAGATATCTATATATATTGGGTCATTAAAAGTGCATTGTTAAATCGCTTTATGCCACAAAATTTCCGAATTAAAAGCTGAACAGAACTACATCTGGAATTGGACACAAGAGCAGATTACTGTTACTTTATCCGGAGTTCTGCGTTTGGTCTATGGTTCATTTGCGCTGCCGGTAACCACTGTGCAGAGAAACACAAGCAAGCTCAGCTCCTGGAACTGTACCTTGCAAAATTTCCTTTTTACAACATCTCCAGTGGTCCAGCGTAACCCCTAGCAGCTTTACCCTAAGGCTCGGAGAGCTGAACTCCATATGCTGTCTGGTGCTTTGGATATAAGGTCCCTTTTAATATGTCCAAAACAGAAACAGCTTGGAATATTAACTTAGCTGTACCTTACAGCTTACAGTGTGTAATGAGAAAAGTAGACAAGCTGTCAAAGTTACCAATTAAGACCAAGCCTTTACAATATAAAATGTGGGATATCGCATATAAACCCAAACTGTTTGATGTTGTTTAATCAAAGCATGTTACCGATGGCAAACCAGCGTGGCTTACTATGATTTTATCCTCTGTGTAAGCGAGTGCGCGACCTCCCTTACGCTTTTCGGCACCGAGGCCTTGCATTTCATCATTGTGGCCCTTCGTTGCCTAATGACCAAAGCAGGTGGCTGGGTGGAGGGGAAGGTGTCCCCTCTGGAGCTGCAGAAGGTACTCCAGGTATCTGGCAGATGGTGGTGGTACCCTCTCCGTGATGGAGCACGCGCCAGCGTGCTTGGTGCGCTTCCCCGGCGCCGAACTCTCAGCCCTTTGCTAGAGCTCTGCACAGGGGTATAGACTGGTGTCTAGGGGGTATTACCTGCTTCAGGAAATGGGCACTTTTCATTTGGAAACTTGGAAGGGAGACTTCTGGGCTGATGGGAACAGACTGAAGCAAAGTGAAGCTCACCCTTCCTTGAACAGCAACCGCGCAAGCTCGTGATGCCTTAGGAAAGGCTCTGAGTATTTCCCTTCATACATTTAGGGTGCTGCAGAGCAGTTGGCCAGCACGGGATGGTCATTTTGGCAGCTTTGGAAGGCTTAATCCAAAGCCCATCAAAAACTATAAAGGTTTTTCCACTGGAGTCATGCGGTTTTGGATTTGTTCTTTGAACGTAATAGCTCATCCTTGGTACTTGCAGTATTGGCCTCCTTATTAATAACTGTCTTTCTGGGCAGAGATCCAAGGTTGAAGGCCTCGGGTACGATAAAGGTTGCAAGAGGTTATTTTATCACGACAGTATTGCTTTATCGGTGTTTATTGAGGTCCCCTCCGGAATCTTCTCCTAGTCTTCCTGCACAGGATATGGCCACCTCAGTAAGGAGGGAGGGGAAAAAAATTAAAAAAATCTTTCTTTGTGCCACTATCCCCCTGAAGAAAAAGCTTAACATCTGATTCAAGTTTACTGAAATAACAGCAGATGTTTATCTTGTATTGTATGGCACATGGCACTACATCTCATAAACCCCCTCCTGGAGCTTAAAGCAGAGTTTCTGGTCCCTCATTTGGACACTTGCAGGCTTTGTGCTCTTTTTTAAATGTTTTCGTTTCTCTGGAGCTTAATCTGCTACCGAAGTATTTATAAGTATCACGTTATAAACCGTGAAACGAGGAATAGCAAAGGAGATTTTCAATACTTCCTTCCACTAAGCACAGGACTCTGCAGCTACTTACCTGCAGCCTCAAATAAGGAAAAACTGTGCAAACTTTCTACGGTTTTTCATTATGAAGAAACCCCTTGGGGTGTGGGATTGGGGACAGATGAATAAGAAAAAAGCATCGTGTCTTGTGAAAGCAAAAACTTGGGGGGCAGGGGGAGTGGAATGTAGAAAAAAAATCTTTCTGGGAAATATTTTTACTTCTAAAATCTATTGTGAAAATAGTGAATGTCTGTAGTCAGTGTAATATTTTTTGTATTTACACATGCAGATGTTTAATTCCGCTCATTGCAACCGTAGAAATCTGCTGCATGACAGAAATGACATTCTCCTCCCAGCACTGATCTGTGAGTGGTTGTGAAAACGTCAGTATTCTCGTGGCAACAGTAGTGAAACCCAGCCTGGTGATTTCACACAGCTCTTCTTGATGCATTAGGGGATTAATGCCAGGTTAGAGAGACTATGCGTGTCAGGAGGTAGGCTGCTGCTGTTTCAGGTGACAAAATAAATAGTGGAGGCTGGCGAGATGTATCTAAAGAAGCCAGTGTGTTGTGAAGAAGAAAAGCAGGTAGGCATCCTGATGTTGCACAAAGCTGTGGTTCTCTAAGCCCAGCACGGAGTTAAAAAGGGACCTGCCGGGTCTCTGAGGAGGTGAGGGAGTGTAGACAGAGAGCCAGTGGGCAATCCGGTTGTGGAAGGGAACGAGGAAGCCTGTTGCTTATAGGCACCCGTTCGCTTTGCTTTGGCTTTAATCGCCCCCGGCCAGCAGAAGGAGAGGCTAGAAGGTGGAGCAGGCAAGGTAACAGTTCCTTGTTGACCGTGCCTGGGCATCTCCCACTGAAGATGTAGCCAGACAGTTGTGTGCAGCAGTTCCCTTCCTCTCTGCAGAATATTCTAGAGATGCCACGTCACTATCGTCAATTGAGGTGGCTTTGAAATCATTTTCTGCATGTTTCTGGGCTCTGCTGATCCACGGACGTTGTGGCTTCTTTTTTACCGTGCTCTCGGAAGGCACGGTTTTTTATTTTCGAATAAATGCGGTCCTCCTTTGTTTCCTCCGCTGAATTCTTTATTTATTATTTCCTAAAATGATTTGATTTTCTCCCTCCTTCAAAACACACATGATTGCAATAAGCAGATACAAAATGGAACGGGGAAACAAAAGGCTGAACATGCTGATAATGTACATTTGGTTTGTATTTATCGTTTTAAGATGTGTTTTAATTGGTTCACTACCAACATCCTGTAACTTTCAGTCAGTCAGAAGAGAAACCTGTTTCATTTTAAAGCCAGTTCATTTCTTCCTCCTTTCAGCTGAGGGCAGTGGGTAAGACCCTACTGTAGTGTCTTCACATTTAATTTCATTAGAACATTTAAATAAAGAGGATTATAATACATCTTGTTTTGCTATTCTCTGCTGATGATTAGGGGCTGGATTTCATTGTAAAATGGGTTTTTAAAAGAACAACAACGTAAAACACATTTTGTTGCTTTGTAACATAAGCCTTCATGCATAATTTCTAACAAAAACGTGCAGCTAGAAGCCTAGAAACAGTTTGCCTGTTATTCCAGAAGCTTAATCTGTTTGGTTTCAATGAAGAGGAAGTGAAAAGGTGACACGAATGCCATCTTAAACACTTACCTGACAACAAAATTCGATTCAGTAGACTAAAGGGGTGACAACACCCAATTTAATACAAGCTTTTATTAAAAAATAAAAAAATTGGAATCAAAGAAAACGGGATTGGGAGAGTGGTCTGAAAGACAACCTTGGATCTCCTCCTGAACAACGGCAAGATTAACTTCACCTATCTGTTCCTGCCAGATGTTTGCTGAGCGTGGTCTTAAAAACTGCCCGGGACAGTGTTTCCGTGCTCGGACAGCTTGGCAGTGGCTTGAAGTTTATGGCTGACGATTTAAACGCTGAGGTTTGATGCTTCTAAAAGGTCTGCATGTACCAAGCAGGAATTAATTTGAGGAAGTCTTCTTGTACAGGAGGTCAGGCTGGAAAACCACCACACAGTCCCTTTTGACCTTGCTGTTTATGAGGTTAATGTCACTGTTATTTCGGACCATCAGCTTCTACCTTTGAGCTATAACTTTGGATTAGCAGTTTTCATAAATATTTTATGTAATAAAGGGTAAAAGTGTCCTTTTGCTCTTAGTAAAATCAGAGGTAAATAAAAAAACCGCTCGGCCTGAAAGAGGACGGTTGCAGGTATTTCTCTCTTCCACCTCACCCCGAGACACTTTGCCAAAAGTCTTTGTTTCACAAACGACTGTCCCAAAGGCTGTGTTTAAACAACTTCTGGGTTTAGTCGAGCCAAAATAAGTGCCTGTGTGTGGCGGAGTTTGCAGGGTGCTTTTAAGTGGGGACCGAGCACCACAGCGGAGGTAACCCTTCGGTAACTGTTGCTGCCTCCTCTCAACCTCTGAACCAGAGATGACCAGAGGTTTCTGTGGAAAAACTCTCTCCTCCATGGGGAGAAAAGTGTCCCTGAACAGCCACCCTCCGGTGCGACACTGCATGTTGCTGCTGCTGCGGTGAAACTGCTTGACGTGGTTAGTCCGAATGAAGAAGTTTAGTAACAGAAGTGGTGAGGCGGTGGAATTGCCTGGAAGTTTACCTTGGTTAGCATCACCCGGCATCACAGGGGCCAGGAGGAGAGCTGCCGGGGCCGGGAGCAGGGCACGGGCAGCCCCAGAGACGGGGATGCTCAGGGTGAGCCAGGAAAGCGTTGTCCTTGAAAACCAGGCAATGGCGAAGGCTTCAAAATGGAGTTCTCGAAGAGGAGTTTTCGTGTCTGTAGTAGCTGGACGCTATTCAGAACAACATATGGAAACTTGTGCTTTAAGAAACGTTACGGAGTTTCCCTTTTCCATTTGGCTACTGGAAATGTGGGGAGGGGGAAAGATGGAAAAAGATTCCGTTTGTTTGCTGGCCAACTTGGTCAAAAAGGAAAACCGGGAAGCGTCTTTTTCCATAGAACTCCTTGCTGGAAGCCTCTGTCCAGCTTTGCTGTGACTGAGCCCCAGCTCCATGGGGAGCCAGGACCGGGCGACCCCCAGCTCACCCAGACTTTATTGTGATTTTGCAGAAGAGGGGTGCAAAAGCAGCCAAATGAGCAGGATTACAGCCATGGTTTGGAAGGCCTGAGTTAAAAATGAAAGGCCAATATCGCACTACTGTGGTATGTAGAGTAACTCCAGGAAAGAGTTATCCCTCAGGCGCTGTGATGACAATATAAATAGTTCTCTATGCTATAAAACAAACACAGAATCATTTATTTAGTTCAGCATGCTGGAAGTTTGCCAAGCCTGTACTAATTATATTGTATCTTGTTTTTATCATATATATTATGAATGATTTGTTATGCCAAAAAGGCTGGACGTTTTTCCCCCAGTATCCCATTACTAGTTTAGGTTTCTGACCATCTTCTCGCTTGTATTCATTTTTCCTGTAGTTTTCTGGAAAACAGTCCTGTTCATTGCCCGCTACCATAGCGATGCTGCTTATTCGAGTTCCCTGAGAGCGTGTAAGAAAGGAAGTAAAGAAAAAAAAAAAAAAAGTCGAAGGGCACCCCTGAGCCAAACACACCCTGCAGCGCATCCCTGTGCCTTACGTGCTGACTGTACAAACCTGTAGTTTGTATTTTCCCTTTCGGAACGAACATAAGCTGTGCTGACCGGGAAAATTTTGTAAAGATTAGCTTTAAAGCTAGAGTAACTTTTCTCTTGTAATATTCAGTGGAGAGGGAGATCAGTGTCCTTGAAAGTGGAAGGCAAAGGCCAGGGGAGGGGTTGGGCCCAGAGCATTGCAGAACTTGGAGAGAGAAGAGCCAAAGTGATGGAAGATAAGAATAAAGAGGATGCAGAATATGATCAGATATAAAAGGAGAATAAGGGAAAAAAAGGTGGCTAGGACAAATGGGGTCGAAAGGGCACAGAAAATAAGAAGTGGGGTGGAGGAGGAGCATTTCTATGCTACGTTTTCTCATAAGAATTTTTTTAAATAGACATCAGTTTAAAGCATTAGCAAAAAGAACCTCAAAAGTGATTAAATTTTGCGGTTTCAGGGACAATCATATTTAGAGTGAATATTATTTTTTTTAGTGAAACTTTTCACCTTGAAAGCTTTAATCGGAAAAGAGGTGACTCTCACTGCAGAAGCAGACGGCGCGTGGTCACCAGCGTTCCCAGGCCGTTCAAGTGCACAGGGAGCTGTGCTTAGGTCAGGTCTCTCCCCTGCATGGCACAGCTTGGTTGCACTGTCCGTGCCTCTGTGCACAGCATCCTTCATCAACAGCAGCGAAGGAAACAACCGTGGATTTTCACAAAGGATAGAACAGCTTCAGTGTGGCTCAGGAAGAATAATTTTGCTGTAATTACCCATCAGATTCTCTGTGCGTACCCAGTTCATGGGAGAAGTCCATCACCCAAAGGTGACAAAGGCATCCTTGCTCTTGAGGACTGAGATGCTGATGAAACGCTCTTTGAACCCTTTGAGGTTTCTTTGGTTTCTTTCTTTCTTTCTTTCTCCTTTTTTTTTTTTTTTTTTAAACTTGTGGGTTTTTGCTTTCTTCTGAAGAACAAAACAGTAACTTCCCATGCAGATCTAGTCTGTATGGGACAAGGGCTCTTTTGAACTATTTTACATACAGTCCCTATTCAAACGAATCTTCTTGCCGCTTCCTAAGGAGCCCTGACAATATTACATTTGGGTACAGACAGAGTGAGCCCCTCTTTTACGAGAAGAACGGTGCTGACAACTGATGGAATGACACTGATGGCATTCCCAAATGAAAGTGGCAAGTTTGCTTTGCCATTTTTCACAGAGCCTTATTCACTGTCATCCAGCAGTGAAATAGATCTGAATACTGAAATTCTCATCAATTTTAGTTTACTCATCTGAACGTATGTAACAGAATTATTGTTTTTAGCAGTAGTTACCCTTACTCTCTATTATAACAGTGTGTGCAACTTCCTGCTGAGTCTGAGGCCTCTGATGCTAAGAACCAAGTCCAGAGTGGAAGAGATTCCAACCTAAAGCTGGTCAAAAAAACCCTATGGTGTGTTTTCCATGCGAACTTCTCAATTTTATAGTTTCTTTATTAAAGAGATTAAATCCACTCCTATTCAAAAAAGCCTATTTTTAACTCTGTAGTTAAAAATAAATAAAAATAAAACACGCTGGTAATTCCTTCCCGTAGGATTTGAACATCTGGGTGGTTGTTCTTTGCTGGTTCTCCCCTGAAAAAGTTTGTATCCAGAAGGAAATCTGGGTGGTTGTTCTTTGCTGGTTCTCCTCTGAAATGTTTCTATCCAGAAGGAAATCTGGGTGGTTGTTCTTTGCTGGTTCTCCTCTGAAAAAGTTTGTATCCAGAAGGAAATTGACTCTGTGCAAACTTCTTTAGCTCAGATAACTTTGTGTGTGTTGAAGCCCTGTTGAAAGCAAAGTAAAAAGTGACAGAAAAGTGAGAACTGAATATGGTGAAATTAAAATGCAGGTGAATCCAGGGATGTGAGTCTTGTAAGAGAACGTGCTGTTTTCCTGGATTTTTTTTACATGGGGAAGCAGTAGCTGTTGTGGAAAAACCTGCAGTACTTGGGCTTGGCAGGCTTACCTGAGATTTACATTGATGGAGACAACACTAATTTACTGATGATTTCCGACTGAGAGGTGGTTGCTATCCTTTAGGAAGTTGGTTTACAAACAGAGTGAGCGTGTAGCTTGAAATGGCTGGGAAATGTAATCCTCGCAGTACGGAGGGTGCCGGTGCCAGCTGGTCACCAAGGATGCGTTTCATCCTTGGCAGTGCTAAAGTCGTGTTTAGCAGGTCAGGAGATGGTTAGCAAAAGCTCAGTTTGATAAGAAGTTGCCTAAATTAGGCTAATGATGGGTTCTCCTGGGTAATGCAGGGGAGAAAAAGTTCAAAGCCTGGTATTTATGTGCACAAAGTCCGAATACCTGCCAAGCCTCTTTGATGAAGTGTCTTTGTCAGAACGATTAAATGAAGGTTAAAGAGGCCAGACCTTTTCTCAACATATTTGACTTGCTCTTTCTTTCCTCTCTTCAAGGTGTCTTCGTGTTACATTTATTTGCTTCATGAATTCTTTATTACACTAATCAGTCCTGATGTACAAACTCATTAGAAAATGAGCTGGAAATGTAAGATCTGTCAAATTTCAGAGATTTCTGACGCTGTTAGACTCAAGGGCCTTTTTGCAAAGAAAGGAGAGAAAGGAAAGAAGCTAATGAGGAAATGTCAGATAATGTAGAAATCAATCCATTTGGGGATGAAGTTTTACAAAGTTCTGAGAGAAAAGTTGTAGCGCTGCCAGGTTAAACACCTCAGGTTTTTTTAATGTAAATTTTGCCAAAGAGGCATTTTTTTCTTAGTGATGTTACTGAACGCTTCTGGTTTGGTTTTGTAATCCACATTTTAAATCCGTTTACCATGTTGCTTTTTAAATGATGACACAAATGATGGGAAGTAATTATTTGAATGGGATTTCCTAATTATATGAATTATCAATTTGCATTTTGGGTCCTGTGCCAGCCTCGGCTGAAATCACTGTCCCAGTGTGCAAGTTGCTTGTACAGATGCACAGAGAAATAAATGCTGCTGTAAAGCAGGCTTTGGTCTGCCTAAAAAAGAGCTTAGATGTGGAAGATCTGTCAAATCAGGCGGTCAAAGATCCCATCGTTAGCCTGAGCTAAGAAGAAAGAGGTGAAAAAAGGAAACTGGGGTGATGGGAGAAGTAACTTGCCTGCGGTCGTACATTGGTCTGTGGCTCAGATAAGGCGAGAGTCTGTTAGTGCCCTGTTCGCTAAATCACACCTTTTCCCTCTGTTCTCTGTTAGGATAAGTGCAGTTGTTCTTCTGAACAGTACTAAGAGGGAGCAAAAATGAATGATTAGCAACACAAAGAATAGTCTGATACTGGTGAAGGGTAAGCTGCCAGCCTTTATGTAGCTGCGGCTGCATTTGCACTGGGAGATCAAAATGTAAGTGGCTTATTTCATTTCTTTATCGAAAAGCTCAGGACACTGTTGTAAAAATTGTTAGCTATGCCCTGTGCTCTCCAAGGAGGAGTGGTTGTTACTCCGTCCATGCAGGCAGCGCAGCAAGCAGCAGACTTGTCAGGTTTAGCTGTCAAGTCCCTCTTCCTCTCAATTGGAACATGGAAATGTCTACTATTTCCATCATCTGCCTTATGAATCTCGGACAAGGAGCTCATCTGTGTCGGTCGGTGACACAGTTACGTGCCTGTGAAACTTAATCGTATACGAGAGTTACTAAGGAGGACAACGAAGACTGACATGTCTGACAAGGTGGACTGGGATGCAGGGCATCTGGGAGCTGTTCTTGGTCTTGTTAGGAACTCCCAGTGTGACCTTGGGCAAGTCTCTTCATCTTTCTCTCGTGCTGCAGAACTGTGCTACACTGGCACTTGCCACGTATGCACAGCACTGTCCCAGTTAGAGCTGGGTTTAAACAGCGATTATAATCCAACGCCTCACAAATTCCACTGGGGAGATACTTTGGGTACACAGGAATTGGACATCACCTGCGCTGTCGTGACAGCGTCGTGCTGTCGGAGCAAGTAAGAGGCTCAGTTTACTGAGTACAACCGCCGGCATTAGCAATGGAGAATGTCTGTAGCCCTTGAATTCAGTTCTGTTACCACATAGGTCTTAGAGCAGACAACTCGCCTGTTCATGTAAAGTGGGGCAGAGTGAGATGCCAAGAGAAACCTTTCTCCAAAGCTTCTTCTGTCCCTCTTTCATCGGGAAAGGGCCGCATGGCAACTCCGCTTTGGTTGGGTGAAGCTGAGGGTCCCCAGTTGCTCGTCCAGTTTGTGTATTCCTTACGGATGCACACGGTGTCCTTCCTCCGGGTTTGCTCCTCGGAGGTGCTGAGCTGAGCATCCCTGCCCTCCCACCTCCGACCGCAGGGTAAGTGAACAGGAGCTGTGGCTGCTCAGCACCTCATAAAAATCAAGCCCTTGTGGGTTTTGGGGGGGATAAATGAGAGAAACTGGGCTCAGTGAGTAAGATAAGTTTGCTGGCAAATTGTTAGTAGCAGTGAAAGCAAAACCCGAGGCATTTACATACCCATTAGAGGGGGATTTCAAACCTGGACTCTGGCCTGGTTTGGAATCATTGGTCTCCGGGGGCCATCTCGCCATATCCCACACGCGCTAAGCTGAAGGGCAGCTGCCATTTGTGTCCATCCTTTTGATGGCACTTTAAGCACCTCCATCCCAGACTTGGCCGGGGTTTATGGCCACGACTGCTCCCGCTAAACCCCACGCAGTGCTGGTAGGTGCACCAAGAGCGCGGCGCGAAGGTGAGCGTGCAGAACGCCTCAGAGGCAAAGCTCCTGCAGCACATGTGGCAGAGGGATGATTCATTTCAAGGAGTTCTTTTAAAATCAGATTAGATGGGGTAGGCTAGCGAAAGGGAAGGGGGTATGTTCTGCTTTGCAAATCTAACTCCATCAACAAGGTGTCAAAGAACTGGTACTTCCTTCTTAGTTCTTCCCCCTCTTTCCTTCCTCTTTCTCTCTCTAGCTGTTGTCTTGCCTTTTTTGCAGACAAAACCCACATCTCAAATTCCTCCTCTTTGAAGCCTGTGGCTAGTCAGGTAAAGCAATTTCATTAGTCCCTTGGGAAAGTCTTGGGTATTTGCTTTACTCAGGGGATGTGGGTCTGATTTTGAGGGGCAGCCTAGGTTTCTCTACTGCAGCATACCCATACACACAAGATTTCCAGGGCAGTAAAACGTGAAGAGCTCTGGATCAGACTGGCTGCTAGCAGAATTCTGGTATGTGTTTCTGTTTGCTTTACTGATGATTGTTTTAAAAGTCCCTTTATTCAGAAAAAAAGTAGGTGTTTTTGCACATCAGTCTGCTGTGTATCACATCGCTGTGGCGATACCAGTTGTATCTTTAAGATCTCTTATGGTTTCCTTTAATTTCTAGTGCTCTGATTGGTACTGGCTTATTTGTCTTTGTATCTGCTTTATAGCCTTTAATTCCCTGCTGCTCCAGGTATTTCTCTTGCCAAATAAAAACCACTTCACTGCAGGTATGAAATCTAAATGCACACCTAATTTGTTGTTGTTGGCGTGGGTGTTTCACAGCCGTTGGCAATCCGTCGTTTTGTCTCCAGTCTCGCTTAAAATTTCATCCTGTGACCACCCGCTTTGGCTTGTGGATCTGATCTTCTCGTTTTGGCTATTGTGCTTTCCAGATGGAACGCCAGCCCGGGAGCCACAGAGTTTCACTTCGGTCATCGTTTCCTGAGTGATCACTGTTGCCCACTGAATAGTTTCCAGATCCTTCAGCAGTTGTTCTGCTGTACTACAGTGGTCACAGTTTGGTGCAGGGCAAGGATGGCTGCAGAAATAGGGAAGAAAGGAATAAGCAAAATAGATCATGAAGGAATTGACATGTTTTCTTTCACCAGAACCCAAGGTTTGGGGATTTTTTTATGTTACAAGGAAGCTTCAAAATCAAGCTTTTTGAACAATTCTCTTTTGTAAAGAGTTGAAGAAAGTGCAGAACTGCGTGAGGCCAGGAGCTTCTCTCTCCAGAGTCTGGTTAGCTCTTACCGACCTACACCCTGGAATGTTCAGCACTGCTGGTTGCCCGTCTCGCTGTGAATCATTCCTGTGATACGGTTGCTCTTTCTTTGTGTTTATTTCTTGCCTGTCTTATCTGCTCTTCCAACATCTACCTTCTGTAATTGGGACAGCCAGTGATGGGAGCTTCATCAGGTGCTGTATAATCTTGTGATTTGGATTAGCACCAGCTGATTAGTTCTGGAGATAAATCAGCAGTTCACTATCAAACCTATTGTGTTTGCATGAAAAAACCCCAAACCCTTTCGATACCTTCTTTTACTTTTTCCTCTCCGTTGTAATGGAAAGATGGCCAATATCCTAATCTTAACACAGTTTCTCTTCCTGAAAACTTAAACAGTAGATGGAAGAAAAAATTTACTTCCGGAGTATAATGGACCTGAGTTGCTTTCCTTGTTCAGAATCTGAGGCTGACAGGGCCAGTGAGTTTTCACTCCTTGAGACATCTTTAGCTGTTTTTTTCAGTAAGTTCAAACAAATTTATGAAGCCATATATGGGGAAGTTTACATTTCTGCCAAGTGTGTGTTGATAAAGGGGAGACTTTGATCCCTTGGCCTGTCAGTTGTACCTCCTATGTGCTGGGTCGGGACAAAAGTCTTATTTCCCTTAACAAATGGATTATGTTGCCTTTAAAGTATCGCATCTGTGCAACGATCAGCAGTGAGTTGGCATGATTACGTTTTGAGAGATTTACCTGGGGAAAATCCCCTGTGTAAGAACCGATTTATAACATCTAATGTTAACCAGGTTAATATGAGTGGTCAAACAGCCGACGGTGGGAAAGAATCTCTCTATTTATAGAGACTCTGTAGATATTTAGAAGCAAATGCACACTCTGGCATGTTTAACTGGAAGACCCTATAAGTACAATACCTGACACTATCGTGATTAGGAGCTGAGTTATTGCGGTGACTGCAGCTTATACAGACCAGATTTTCTCTCTATAAAGTGGATTATTTGAGGAAAAGAAGTAATTTCATCAAGAGTTGGTGCTGCTGCCAAAATGCAGTGATTTTAAAGGAAAGAAGCTTCCTGAATACTTGTGCTTTTATGCTAGCCTGACCTGGGGCTTGGGAAGTTAAGGATGCTTGAAACAAAAACCTATTAGAAAAACAAGGTGAGCTTCTGTGTATAATAGCTATCGTGTCACTTCGTGGCTTTGGGCAAAGACTGGTGAAGGGCAAAGGGTTTTATGCTTCTTGAAGTGCTTTGCGCTGCTAAACTCCAAGGCAGCAAACAAGCTGCCAAACCAGTTTAATATTGAACGTAACCGGTAACGCAAGGAGTGGATGCTGAGATTTTATTTAATTCTATTTAACGCCTTTTTGTTTGCACTGGAGGCAGATGTGCGAGGTTTGGACTAATCTGTTCTTAGCTAGGCTAGCTTTTGTGGATACGGGACTCAGATTTGGGAAGGCAAGATTTCTGCCTCTGCCAATACCCTGCAGGACAACCTTTGCATGATGATTTCTTCCCTCCTCTCTGCACCCTTAACAAGCAACGGAAGGGTTTGTCAGCTCTTTGGGGAAAGGACTCACTCTTGTTAGCAAGTGGTACCGTGTCCCACGTCAGTTCAAGGCCTCTGGGGATTACCGCAGCAGAAGTAATAACCTTAGATGAGTTAAGGCAATGCCAGCACCACTCTGCTTGATCGGAAATCCAATCCAAAAATACCTGCAAGCAGCGTAAGATGGTTTTTTCCCTTCAGGTCTTGTATCCCTGGGTCACCTGAATGACTGGCTTGCTTTTGACTTTGTCGCTCTGGAACCGCTCCGTGTAAGCGTGCTAATAATAACCTGGGGACCAAGTAGAAAGGTGGTGTCTCACGGTGCTGAGCGAGTCCCAGACATTCATCCCCGGGAGCTGTTGAGGGTGTGCAGAGCCTGGAGAGAGGAGACCTCTGTAAAGTGAGAGCAATTGCTGGGAAAGTGGGTCTGATGTGTCCCTGATCTCCTCTCAGCAGCTTCTCACAAAGCAGCCAGCCTGAATGAGCTGAAAGCAGCCATTAGAAATACTTCTTTTAAAGTCAAGAGGGTGAAGGGATGCTGGTTATTGCCGATGAGTGTTGCTTTCTTCCTTAGAGGAGCATCTTAGCTCCAGAGGGCCCCTCTGAAGCAGTGGTGAGCCGGTCTTTGCATGTACCATTATCACAGGATATTTTGCCACACGCACGTGGAAAACCTTCCGACCTGCCCAGTGCGGGGGCAGTAACCAGAAACACGTGCCTTGCCCGAGCGTGCCACATTGCCAGCTTGGCTCAGAGCTCACGAAACGCGCACTTGTTACTCTTTGGCAACCTTGGCCTCCGACGGTACAGCTGGAGTTCAACCCCAGCAAACGGTAATCCTCACTTGGGTTCTCCGAGGAATAGACACTGTTAAGGGAGTGTCAGGATACGGCTAATGTGATGCTGAACTGGCAATCAAAAGACAGTGTCTCTGCAACCTGTGATGTCGTTAAGTGCCTGACTCCTGTTTGGGGGTCGAAGGTACTGTGATGGCTTCACAGTTTTGGCCCTTTGGGTCTGGGATTACCCATCTTGAAGCAGGCAACTCCAGTGCCCTGTGTCAGAGTCTGGGATGGTTGCTACAGGAAGAACTGCACGTGTGGAAGGGTGTCAGCCTCTCTCAGTGCACGCTGGCCGCTCGTTCCCACTGCTGCTGCTGCCATGGGAGTGTTTCCTTCCCGCTTATCCAAAATCCTCTCTTGCTGCAGAGGATTTCCTTGGTCATGGCCCGGTTGGGTGGGGACCTTGTTGCTTGCTTTGCTGGTTGTACTGTGATGTGATGTGAGAGAGCAGATGGAAAGAGTAGCACCAAGTAAAGGACGCAAAAGCTCTTGCTTTTGATTCCAGGTCCTGCAGCAAAGACACCTCTGAAAGGACAAGGGGGCTCTCTGTGGGCTGAAGGAGCTCCTATGGCCTTTGTTAGCCACTGATACATCCCTAACCTGCAGTGGAAGAAGTACAGCGATGGGTACAGCTGGGTGTGGGGACCGGAGTCGTCGCGGGGGGCGGGGGGACTGCAGAAGGAATTTGGTTGTTATGGTGGATTTCTTCTAAATGCGGATCTGTTTTACCCTACTGCTGCTACCGCAAAAGTCCCTCATAGTTTTCAGGAAGCCTGTACAGAATAATTTTCCTTCTACTTTCCCCACTTCCTCTAAATGCTGGGCCAGACAAAGGTGCTGTAAAAATTATAAGCCACAGCTTGATCTCCCTACGTTAAATCGAGTGACTCTGGGTTCATGGTGGTTGAGATGACATGGGAATTGGGCCTTGACATTTGTTTTTCTGGGGGCTCCCTCTACGGTCTTTCATTTTAATCTTATTTTTGTTCCTCTCGTGTTCTTTCCTCTCTCCTCTCCCTCTTCTCTGCATTCACAATTTAAAATAGAACAGAAAAACACTGTTCAAAGTAGCTTGGAAAGCAGGATGGAGTGTACTGGGATGCCTGTGGAGCCCCAGTTACCAGTTTGCAGCAGACCCAGAGTGGCTGGTGGACTCTGATGCTTTGTGGGGGAAGAGAAGGGGCCGTGGCTTGCCCAGCTGTAGGCAGAAAGACACTGCTCTCGTACATGCCCAGTTTACATAAAGTGATGTGGGAGACAGGGCCTTTATCGTTTAAGACAGAGGTGCAGCAAGAGCAAACCAAAGCCCTTCTGCATGTAGAGCAGGGAGTGGATAGACCCTAACATGCTCAGCTCTGCATGTTTAAGACCCATTTCGGCTCAGCATAAAGGTGTTGAAAAGATTCCCAGAAAGTGTAGTGAGCCCTCAAAGAAGTCTTAGTTGAGTTAATAAGAGTCAAAGACAAAAGGAAGAGGGCAAAGAATGTGGACAAGAAGTCCCTGGTACGAGATAGTGGACTATATTAGCTGTTTAAACACCTCTTGATGGCATTTGGTGTGTAGAATTTTTATTCCACCCAACTCATGATTCCTGTCCTGACGGTTCCCAGAGATGCGTTCACGGAAAGGCTGGCAGGTGAGCAGCCCAGGGCTGGTAGTCCCCAGCATGTCCCACTGTGCAGTTAGAGTGTGGTCAAAATTTAAAAAAAAAAAAAACAACTCACAACAAAACCAAACCAAAAATAAACCCCAAACCTTAAAATACTCTATAAAACTTTTTCATTGCAACCCATTTACATTTAAAGGGCACTCAGAAAAAAACCCCATTTACTCAGCTGATCTCATTAGAGAGACTAAAGAACTTAAGTGACTCCTCAGGGACTTCAACTTGTGGTTGAAGGAACTGGGAAGTCCCAAATAGGATGTTGAGGAAATCTTAAGCTGTACCCTCTAACGGCCCCATGTTAATGTGTGTTGAGGCTTACAGGCGCTGATCATTTTCCATGTGGATTTTCTTAGTGCAGAAATAAAAACAAAGTAGTAAACAAAAAACAAAAATTCGGCCCCGAAGGTTGCAAAGAAAGGTGTCTTCATGTGTAATTAATGTGCAAGCTTCAGTCATTTGTACTGCTCTCAGACTGCTCATCTGCCTCCTGAATAATCGTGTAGACTTCTTTAGTTTGTTGCTGATAACTAACTTGGAAATTCAGAGATTGGGAGATTCAAAAGGTGGAAAAAAGGAGGCAAATGGATAGCGGAGGCAATGCTGGGGAGCGGTCTATACGAGACTCCCGATGAGGCTGAGCATCTCCACTTACTTGGGCTGTTTGTCGGAGCCTACGGGATCACCCCTCTGGGAACAGGCAGCACTCCTGCCCTTTCCTCCACGGCAGCCCACGCGCGTTGTTGTTTCCACGGTTTTGTGCCAAAAATTCTTCCAGCCGGAGAGAATATGGTACAAAATAATTCCCCTTGCTGTTTGCAACAGCCCCCCAAAAGCGACCACCGCTGCAAACCCAGTGATGCAATGGGGAGAGCTGGCACGGGACAGCCCCATCTAGTGATTTCCCCCGCGCCCACCCCTCCTTTCCCCCCTGTGTACAGCAGTGAGCACCCAGTCACCTGTTAGATCCAGGTGACAGTTTCCAATTGAAATAGAGCCACCTTTCTGTTCGTGGGCCGAGAGAGCATTCTGTCATGGGCAAAGAATTTGTGCCCTCCTTTGGGCACCCCGCGTGCCAAACGTGGGCACGTCTGTCTGTTGGTGGCCTTGGCTCAGCTGTGTCTATTGGATTACACACTCCAGTCTCAGGGCAGGGGGAAACATACGCTTTTGCTTTCTGGCTCAGCTGCTCCCAAACATTCACATCAACAGAACACTGCAACGTTTTTCTTCAGCCGATTGAGTCATCCAAATATGCAGTTGTAGGATCAGAGAATGAAAGATGTGTGATAGCTGAAACAAAGCATCTTTGACCCGGTCCGCTGGCCGTAGGGAAGAAGCTCCGCGTTGGCGCGTCTGGCAGGAATGATAGATGCCCGCTGACGCTTTAGAGCTCAGCCTGTTTTGGCCGTGTAAGCGCAGCACCCGACGCTGCTGCGCTGGGGCTGATGCCTGCAGCAGGCAAGGATAGGAGCCAGGAACTGACGGGGCTGTGGCCCTTCGCTAGCCGGGAGCAGGAAACCGATAGAAGAACCCTCTATCCTTATTTTCCTCGATTGTTGCAAGGTACCCCCAGTGGGCAGGTCTGAAGAGTGAAGAAAATGATTCCTCTTTCAAAAGTAAACTTGTTAATTAATTTTTTTTTTTAAATTTTACAGCCATTTGAGTGCAGTGGTTCAGTACCACTTGCTGCTTTGCTCAGTGGTTCAGGCAGTAGGCAGCAAATTAGGTTTGCGAAGGTATTTATCAACCACGATGGCATGAGCCTGCAGAAGGCTTATTGGTCTGATGCAGTGCCCTCTGAGAAAGATGAAAGGCTGAATGTTTACTTTGCTTGCAGCCCTGGAGAGGATCTCTTCAGTCCTGTCTCCCTGCTCAGTGTCCAACGGACTACTGTCTTCTGTGGGAGTTAAGAAACTGTGATGGAAGGTGGACGTAGCAATCTAATTTTTATAATAAACAGAAGTCTTAAACACAACTGGCAATAAAATTCCAACAAAATGAAAAATTACATTAGTTTGGCAGGAACTTTTTCTGTGTAAAAAGATCTGGACGCTGCAGTGCCTTAATATGGACCATTATGACTGAATTGGCATAGTGTTACCGTAGTAAAAATCCTCTCAGAATGGTGTGAGATTATTTTGAGGCTAAATCCATCTTTCTGCTCATTACCAAAATTGAAGCATTGGAGTCCACAATATTTTCTTTCAGTAAGAAGGATGTACTTTTTTTTTTTTTTTTTTTTTTTGCCACAAAGACGAATTTAGAAATGAACAGCAGCGGTTGCCCCTTGCTAGCGATGTGACAACTTGCTGGTGCTGCTTGGATGTCTTCACCGATGAAGGGACAAGACCCATAGCACTTCGTGCAACGCAGGTACGGCGATAAGCGCCTCTGCTGTAAGGTGTTGAGGGTACCTGCTATAGTTTGCAGGTGTTTCTGAGGTACCAGCTCTCTGTGGGATTGTCCTTTGCTACGGTATCTGAGTATCTTCGCCAGGAACGTGGAGAACTTCTTGCTCTGAACAGCGAGCACAGTGGCTGATTTCAGAACAGGCTTCAGAGCGTGCTTCAACTCCTTCCCCTTTGGAAAGGCACTTAGGCAGCACGTATCTAAGGACCAGTGGATTTCAGCCTGTGACAAGTGCTTTTCTAAATAAAGACCACAATGAAATAAATGAGGAGCTTCTGTTTGTTGAAATAAATCAATAGGGCCCTGCCCACCGCTCTCCCAGAGGTGACAATGCCAGTATCCATCTGCTTTGTCAACCAGCTCTGCCTACTGCAGATAGCCCTGGCATCCGTCTGGGCCTAGTTTCTCTTAGATGAGTTAAACTTCGCCCCCCCTTCCCCTTCCTTTCTCTTCTTCCCACCTCCCTCCCTCCCTCCCTGGTCCTTGACAGAGGCGCAAACACTCTTAAATGAGAGATAGTGGCTTCCATCCAATGGAGCCCCGGTTAATCACCGAACATCGTGGGAAAAGCACAAGATGAGGGCCGAGAAACAGCCCATTGTCTGGGCAAGATTAAAGCCCCAAAAGCCGTATTGTCTACTGAGGGGATAAATCTTCCTGCTGTCACTCAAGCACTGAATTAAATTCCCCTTCATTTCTAAAGGGGCTTATCTGTACTGAATAGGCTGTTGCGCCACAAGCGTAAGGGAACGTATTAAGTGAGCTCCTGTCTTGGGCACCTTCACAAATAGACGAAAAACAGGAGCAAATCTGGAAGTGGGGGGGGGGGGGAAGAGCAAAAGTGCTTTGGACTGGGGAAAAGAAGGAGGGATGTTAATTGTTGCTGCAGGTCGTCGTTACTGAAGGAGGTAAATGAAATGGCCATTTTGCTTGACTCTCCACCTTCCTCGCCATTGAAATAAATACGAGGTGGAGTACTAGGAGCGAGCATCGCTCCATGCGAGGGTGGCTGGGGCAAAGGGATGTCCTTGCGCGGTCCAAGGAGTCCCCAGATGAGGGTGTGATCTTCTTGCTGGGCCCCTAAGGGAGGAACCAGCCTTTTGGTGACGCCATGGCTATAGGTGTGCTGTCAGGGACCCTCTGCCACCCAGGTTGTCTTGGGAGGGGTGACTGTGGCGGGCTTGAGGCAAATATTTTGCATGGGGTTTGTAACAGTTTTGCTCAGCGGCTTACCCTTAGCAGCCGAGGGGCTGGGCTCTAGTGGGAGATGGAGAAAGGAGAAATATTTTGGGCAGATGTCATGTCTCAAGGAGCCCAAAGGCAACACCACCACTGCTGCTCCACTAAATGCTTCCTGGGGTCTTTGGCAAGGGCCCAGCGCTGCGAGGACTCGGGGGACATGCAGGCAGTGCTTGTACCACAGTGGTGCTCTCCTCCTCGCCTTATGCTCACCCTTACAGCATTCCTCAAAATACTGGCACGTTGTGGCATCCACCTGTGGGTACCTCAACGGGAATGAGTATTGTCCTGTTATTTTTAGCGGTTCAGAAACACTTTTGAAATGCAGCAAATGGGGACACGAATGCTTGGTTGGTGGACAAAGAGTTATACAATGAGCTTGACGTGTTCGAAAGTAATGGTTTTTGTAGGAGGCTGTTTTTTGCAGGATCCTAAAGGCTGAAGGTTGGGTACAGCCTCCTTCGCACTCTGGGTGGTGGGCTGTCATTCTTCTCTGGTATGCTTAAAACCCAGAGAAAGGTCAATCTTAGAAATCAAATGTTTATCATGTTGGCTGCTTTTTCTTAGTGCCAAGTTATAATAATTGCATCAAACCAATTTTTAGTATTTGCAAATTGAGGGTGATCGTTGTAACGCTGTATAGGGGAGGCTGAATTCTGACTCTTTGCTGATTTTTTTTTTCCCCCATCTCATTGGAATTTATTTGTTTCTATGAAATATTACTTTGCCTTTGGTTATGATTAGGGTGCTTGGTGGTGTGCTTATCTGCATTCTTTGTTAGTAGTCTGGTCAGGTGATATATTTCTGCCAAATAAAGTGCATATGGAACAAGCTCTCCATTGCAATTAACGGTTGGACAGTGACTGTTCTTCAGCCAAAAGTGAGCATGCTGTCAATTGCACGCACAATGCAAACGTCAAAGGACAGCAGCGTTTATGTGTCGCTATTTACCACCTAAAATACTAACTAATGCAAAACATACTCAACATAGTGGTCAGACTTCTCAGTTTAAGGCAACAGATGATTATACTTCACCTTCGTGTTAGGGTATTGGATTAGAAACAGCCTGCATTTCGCATTTGGTCCGATTTGGTAAGTGCTAAACAGGATTTTCTGCATCCTGAGTGGAGTTTCCTCTTGTTGATAGGGTTTAATGGTCCCTTGTACAAATCTCTTACTGTGCAAATACCTCCAATCTCTCCTTTTAGCAACCCAAACCATTGCTTAAACAAGTGGGTTTACACCTGCTTACCAGATTAATTTAATTAGCCAAAAATAGGGTGAAAGAACTGGCTTGAGAACAATAGTTAGCAAAGAGTACTTTTTTTTCTACTTCTCGTTGAATCTGGTAATCTATGGCAAGCTGGATTCAAATGTTATTCCTCTTAAGTTTCCTGGCTTCTTGTTTTTATATACTAACTTGAGAAAATAAACAGATCAAAATAAGGTTTTGAGTTTTTAGTGTTTGAAATAATACGAAAAACTTTTTCTCCTTTTGCCAACCTTCAAATGAACCAGCTGATCTACCCTTTGCTATTTCAGGAAATCCATTTTATTTGCTGTCTCTACAGTTTTGCCCATGGAAAACCTAGGGTTGATCGCTCACAAAGCTCGTGTCGTTTCATGAAGCCTGCATTCATGCAAAAGGGTTTGTAAGTCAATTGCTGGGGCTGTGATGTGTATCGTGGCATCTTTTTGTCCCCCCTGCACGCTCGTGCCGTGTTGACCAATACTGACCGAGGGATACGGGGAGTTGGGGCAAAACTGCTGCATCCATCCCGTAGCCCAGCACCCACGTGGGGGCAATTGGTTTGCGCTGCACCTTGCCACAGCCAAGGGGGGTTTTATTCCATGAGAATTACCACTCTTACAGCAGTCTGAATTGGGTTTCAGCATATTTTTTAAAGTGCAAATGGTTAATTATTTGGGAACCAAAAAAAAAAGAAAGATTTTACTTCAGTAACATTCAATATTTATTTCAATTTCACCCACGCTTTTAAGTCTTTTTTCTTTACAAATCTCATTTTAAGCAGACAGCACTTCGCAGCAAAAAAGGAGCTGTACAGTAAATGTCAGATTGTCTTTTCCCACTGATCCTTCTTGGTCTTTTTAAATTTTCTTAAAAAAGACACCAGACAAATTCTCGTTTTAATAAATCCACATTTTCTAATAAATACAGTTATTTAGAGGTACACTGGATTGGACAATTGTAAAACCACTGAATTATATACATTAATTTGGTTAGAAATCAGCTGGTATTTTCCTATTGAATTGAGATCACGGACTGTTCCATTCATTTTTCTTCATATTCTACGATCTTTTGGAAGAGGCACAAGATTTAAGTAAAGCACCTTCAGAGTCCCACATAATGCTACTTTTAAAGTAATTTGTATTTAAAAAAATAATAATAACAAGCAAACAAACTTGTTAGCCCATAGGATGCTTCTGCCCCGTGGCTTAATGGCACAGGTCTTTATACATCCAAATCCAGCAGCTTTCAATAACAAAGGATGAAATTCATGAAACAAATTGCTTCTCTCTTCATAAGTCACACACTCATATGCCAGGGTAAAGATGTGTTGATAACATTAAAATAGTTTGGTCGCCGATGAATTGTAAATTCCCACCGAGACTTGGGCCTCGTAAGTGAGCTGCTAACAGCATGATGCTGGACACAGAATGCATTCAGATTGTGGTATTCACTACTTCATTCCTTATAATATTTTTAGGATAAGAGCTAAGGAACACCACGGGGAGATTTTGGTAGGCAGCCTTGAAGGGGGGAAAATAAGAGTGAAATATGCAGAGGCGACTTAATGAGCATCTACGGTTCTTTAACGCTGTACTGGTGTAGATGTGCTCTCTGCTGTGACTTTGGGGGGCAAGGGGACAAAGGATAAATTTACATGAATCTCCTTTCTGACATGAGGTTTCTCATCTGCGCTCTTTCAACCGAGAGCTGCTCTTCATCCGCGGAAGAACTGTAATAAGCAGGTACTGCTTGTGGCTGCTTGGCTCTGCAGTGCTCCACCAAAGCATCTGCTCTGGGAGGAGAGACAGAAGTTTGGTTTTCAGGCACCCTGGGATTCTCCTGATGTGGTTAGAGGAACACGGAGGTGCCCAAGACCCAGACTGCGGAGCTCCCAGCTCCCATTCCCCCGGGCACCAGGAGCTATGGACGGAGGCTGTGCTTTGGTGGCATTGTGTCTGCACACGCTTGCTCCGTGCCGGCGTGCTCCCTGCGGTGTGGTAGGACAGCCCTGTGTTTTCCAAGATGATGTAGCCAAGGCCTGTGGTTGGCTTCTCTTGAAGAGCAAACTGACCTCCCGTGTAAGCTCTATAGGGGTAGACTTGTAACGCCAGGATGGACTCGTGCCCAGGGCGTTGGTTTGCAGGATTCCACACCCACTGCTTGAGGAACCACGAATTTTACATAAATGAAAGGATAATGCTGCAATTCTCCTTTTTAGTTTTTTCCCAGTTAGTGTTTTAATCAGATCTTTGAATTATCCAGCACAATTTGAACCCAACCGATCTACAAGTGAAACCCAGCAGTAATAGGTGCCTTGCCATGCCAGTTTTGGTGAATACCTCACTAATTTCAGCACATTTGGAGGACAGCATTCAGCCTGCCCTCTGCAATTAGAGCCCTGAGCTCTGCAGCAGGATGCTGTGACTTCAAACCCAGGGCAGGGGAGGGGGGACCCGACAGCGCGGAGCTCTTCGCGCAGGTCAGGACACTTTGGCAGGACCCAAAAGGGTTAACAAACAAACTGCCTGAGTTGCTTTGTTCACTGGAAATCTAATCAGATGTTAACCTACAGTCTATATCCAAGCAATCCTTTCCTTATGATAGTGATTAGTATTACACTCAGAATGAATAGACCAAGGAAAGATTCCTATGGTAACCTTCAAAATGCATTCCATCGGCAGGCTCTGCCTACTCACAATAATTACATTCTTAACTCGTCTAACAAACGGCATGCTAATTAGCTGCTTAACCAGCCTCAGCTCATTATTACCAAGGTTGGGCAGGCTTGAGTAAAGTGACCCAGAGAGAACAAGCCCACTTAAAAAAAATAATAGTAATAATAAGACATTTGTCAGATTTGCCGTGAAGATGGACCTCCTCCACAGTGACAGGACTCGCTTTGTGTGTGGATTGGCCTTTTGGCGAACCAGCATAGCCTCGACAGCCTATTTCAACTTCCCCTGAGCCGCGCTTCCTGGGCTGCATGTGCTTTAGGTCGGCATCTGCGCGTCTTAATAGTTTGGCTGCAAGAGAGACGTCAGGGATTGTCCCAGGTTTGCTAGGCACGCTTGTAAATGAGCAATTATCTTGCTCTGCGATGGGCTTGATGCTTGCATCCTGAAGGTGGCTGGTCTTTGCTGTCTTAGCTAAGCTCTCTCCACCTCCACGCCTGGGAGATCGGGGCGAGTTGTGCAATAACTGTGGGGCGCAGGTCTTTGTGCTTGTGACCTCCTTAATACTTCCCCCTGCAGAATGCTTGGTTTGCTCTGAGGCTGGAGCCCAGCATCCTGCATGGTTCAACAAAGCAAAGGTATCTCCAACAAGACTGGGCAAACTTCATCCAGACCCATGGCGCCGGCTAAGGCTGTGCTCGCTGGGTCATGAAAGTGTTGACGGAGAGGGATCTCTGGAGGTCATGTTGCTGCCAGGAAGATGATGTTCTCTGACAGTACATTCATAAAACTACCATGTACAGAAGCCATCTGCTCCAGGTTTGTTTCATACTGGGATAGGCTCTAATCGGAGTGGTTTAATCAAAGCAGTTTTTTCTGAGGAGCCATTTAAACTGAGTTAAATATTTCATGGACATTGCTATTTCAGACTAATCCAGGCCTGGCTTGAGCTAGTTCTGTTTAACATTGATTAGCTAAATCGAGGTTGAACAAGAGAATAAATTATGCCTTTAGCACGCAGGGCATGTACTGAGGGAAACCGAGCTTCCGACATTCCTGAAACGCAGTAATAGCATGAGGATGCCTGCCCCACTGGGCACTGTGCTCTGCCTGTCCTGTGGCTTCAGAAAGCCTGTTGGTGGTTTTTTTTTCCTGGGTTAATCTGTCTGAGTCTTCCCCTTGATGCCATCCTTCGCTCCTGACAATCATACTCCATCCAACTCCTCTATTCTGTAGTCTCCCGTCTGTTGTGGTTGGTCTTTCAGGATGAAGAAGTTTCCAGTGGTTTGGGATCTCACCCACTGCCTCCAGATTTAAGCAGGGTAGGACTGGGCTCATCAGCTCCTGGAATACACGTGCTATCAGGCACCTTTGCTATCGGTCTTTGGACAGGCTCTCCAGTCAGAAAGAAGCTCACCTTGTGTTTCATCAGCTGCGTTTGCTTTGTTTGCTTCCATTGTTTTCCCACAAAACGTGTCCTTTCCCGCTGCTCCGCTGCACTGCTATGCTTTCAACATGCGGACAGGGAGGAGAACAGTACTGTCATCGCTTCTTTCGGAAAGGTGTGCGGTGGGGTGGGTTTTTCGATGTTAACACCTGAGAAGGGGGAAAGTCCCGACTGGTTCCATTTCAACAGCCCTTGCAAAGGCGGTTTCCAAACAGGAGTGTGTTCGGGAGGCTCCTGCCTAAGACAGCACTCAAAATCCAGTTTTCTGTGTTGCTGGTCAGGTCAGCTTACAGTAGCTACTGTGGGGAAGAAAAAAATCACAAAAGCGAGGGGTTTTAAAACTCTTTTTACAGTTCTTCATTGTCAATCCACAAAGTTAATCCTAATGTTAACAAAGACTAACACGATTTATATGCCACTAAATGCAAGCTTGTGATATTGCGGAGCACTGCAATGGTGAGGTTTGCTCTAAATACAATCTGTTCGGTTTTTATGTCCTTGCACCAGCTGGAAACGCAAGCTCTCTTACCATGATTTCAAATATTGATTTGGTTAGCATACATCAAAACATTACCTTAATATATTAAAGCAGAATGTTTATTTTTGGGGGGTTTCACACTTCCAACCCTTTTAACACCTTAATGTGCTCTAGCGTTTTGTTGCACTCCTAATTATTTTACCCCTCTTCACCTCTGCAGTTTATTCTTACATTGCTGAAATGTAGCCACATGAATAACGAAACAAAGCTAAGGTATCTCCAACAGAATACAGTTTCCTTCTTGTATATGCTTGCAGAGAACCACAGGCCACAAAGTTCCAGCAAAAGAGGAGCTGTGTTTACAACTTGGGTAGTGCGCTTGACTGTCACAAGACGGCCTTAGGGTGAATGAGAGGCAGATTCATCCTCAAGGATAGGTACACACAGTTTTAACTAGCTAAAATATGTATTTCTCTTATTAACAACAGTGACTTTCTTCATCTTTATCTAATCAGTAGAAGAGAAACGCACATGTCTTAGAAAAAAAAAATTATCTCTCTTTCTTTATAAAATATTGACAGACTTTCTGCCCCTAAAACCTGGAAATGGTTTTTGTCCCCATGTGTTGGTTTTTGACATTGTTGTCTCATGCCCTTCTTTGTAAAGATGAGGTTAAAAAAGAGGTGTGTACAGCTCTCTAGGCATATGTGAAAAGGATTAGGGTTTGCAAAGTTTCAAAAAGTCGGATAGTTTTTAATAACCCTGCGGATGCTCAGTTTTTTACTGTTCCCATAAGCACTGGCTATTCAGGAACCACAAAATATCCATGCCAGGATGGTGCCAGACAGTTAGACAAGAACGATTAAAGGATGAATACCTATTTTAGTTATCAACTTATTTTTCTCCAGTGTAATACTTAAAGATACACAGAGCACGATACATATAATTATCTTGGCTGTATGAGAAATATGTACTAGAGATAATTTTCACCAATACCTACTTGGATTTTATGTTCACCCCTTTGGTTTGCATTGTTGATGACTCTCCTACTAGCTGGCCTTCCCTGCAGGTGGAGCAGCGTTTGGGAATAGCGTGTGGCTGTGGTAAGAGAACTTAAATTTCTATTTGAACATAACAAAAATCCCCAAGACTTTGCGCCCGAGTTCCTGCATGTTCACCAATTGCAGAATAGAAACGGTATCATGTGAACGATGCGTCCAACCAAAAGAGGATAACGGAGCTCATGTTTCAGCTCTTGTTTGGAAGCTGCGTGTTGCTGCAAGTTGAGAGCTAGGCTAGAGGAATGATTCAGAAAAATTATGCATTGCTTTCAGGCCAACTCACATGTAGAATGATTATTGCATGTGACCCTGCTATGAGTGATCGGGTCAGCTTTAGCAGCTGCAGCTCCGCACCATGCTACCAAGGCAGAAAACCCCATCGTGGTTTGTTTTTTTTTCTGTAAAGCAGAGTATTTTTACCAAGTTCTGCGATGAACAGGATTTTAACCTTTACAAATCAAATGAGAAATAACCAAAGGTTTCCACTTGGTGAAGAATGCCTATCGGTCAGTCACAAGTTTGACAGTTGCGGTGACTTGTCAGAGGAATGCAGCTCGCTGAATTCCCTTCTTTCCACTGCAACATAACAAAAGCTCAAGTAACGTGGCCAGAGGAGAAAAGGATTTTTAAAAATCATGCGGGGAAATGTAAGCTTTCTTAAATGTTTGGCAGGGGGTTGCTTGTGTTTTGCATCGGTAACACGTAGGGCACACGATGCGTTTGCTTTTAGGATGGCTGAGGAGGTTTGTATGGAAGTAATTCTAAATATTGAACTCATGCTAAATTTGCAATGGGCCTTTCAAAATGTCACTGGTCTTTTCAAATCAGTATCATCCTCCCCCCACTCCTCCTTCTCTTTCCACACAGCCATGACTACAGTAAGAGGTAGCATATACTGAGAAAACAAATTCTACCTGGTTAAAAGAGGGGAGAAGACAAAGTGCCTGGCTTGACCAGATAACCAGAACTCCCTTATATCAAAGGAATATTAGATCTGTTCTCAGCTGTGTGTGGTACAGTGATACGACATAAAAATCTCTTCTGAGAAAGGCCCCATGTTCTGGTAGCGACCAGAAACATAATTCTTTCTCCATTTCCCATTGGAGCTCTACCATTTGATGCTAAGAACTGTTTCCTTAGTTGAAGCGGCTTGCTCAAGGCTACAGATGCTCCTCTATCCCTTAGGCTTGACACTGATGTATGTGCGCATGGCACGCGGGCTGGTCTGGGTGGTGCTACTAGAACCACTGGCAGCGGCACCACGGGCTGGCATCCCGAGCCAATGGTCCCCAGTGCGGGCTGGCCTGGCACGGGCTGGCCTTTGCTCTGCAGGCTGCTGACACAGGCTCCTTTTGAAGGGGAGGGTCGGAAAGGATGTACCGACTGGAATGTGAAGGGCTTGTCTTTCTTCCAAGTCAACGCAAAGCCTTGGAGTTGTGCGGCGTACCATCTAGAATAGCCCACTGAGCTTGAAAATAAACAGCTAAGTGGACGCAGACGACTTCAAGTCATCCAGCCCCAGGTTTTTCAACAGTGTCAAGTGATTTTTGTATCTAAGAAATTTCCTTTCACCGCTGGCTCGAGCAGTGATGTGTGTTAAGAACCAGCTGAAACATTTGCACTAGACCCTGCAGAACCTTCTGTCGTGTTGGAGAAATTCTCTCCCTCTTCCTCAGACAAGCCTTAACTTCTGGCTTTCCCAACCCTACCTCTTTCTTGGTAGGGAAAGTGGAATTATTAGCAAGATGCCTAGTTTTCTAGAATTAAACCAGACAGTGCTGGAAATCTTCCTTGCTGCTTGAAAATTTGTGGGGTTTCAGGTTGTTTAGCTCTTGGCAGCCTGGACCCTACCGATTTGGGGTGCCTGTTCAAATGGTCCCTCCAGAACTACCGGAGTTATCCCCTCCTAATACAGTTGGAGCTTGTGGTTCTGGACAAGCCGTGGACTCTAAACTGGAGCGTATTCATAAACCAGCCCCGTCTGTATAACGCAACGGAGGAACAAGGACTATGAAAACACAGCTTCTGCGATCTCTGTGAAAGATTCTTATTATCCTGCCCCAGATGGCACCAGCTGTACTCCTGGACCAACACTAAATGACTGCGGCTTGTGCCAAATATGTACTTGAGTGGGTTGTACATGCCCTTTACAAATAGAAGTTGAATGTTAATAGATACTGAATGAAACCCATTGCCAAACCAAACAGAGCCCCTGGATATATACAGGGCATGCAGGGAAATTATACATTTCAGCGACGCTTGCTGCAGAATGCGTGCAAAGGATTTCAAAGTGTTGGTGGATTTAATGTGGTCGTTGCTAATTCTCTGTATGCTAATAGCTGTGTGAAGATGCGGGAAGAAGAATGAGGAAAGGTTAACAGACCGCTGCACTGATATCATGTAAATTCAGGAGAGGGTCAGCATATGGTGGTGTAAACAACATCACATCTCGGAGTACACGGCGTTCTGATCCTTTCAGGTATTCGAGCCTTTGTCTGCTGATATAACGCTTGCCTGTCAGCCCCACGGTCAGAGGCCCAATCTTTTTTTCTTCGGTTGCTGAAAAGGTCCCAGCGCCACATCGGGGCAACATACTGGCTGCCTATTCTCCTTCCCTATGGAACGCAATCACTGGACAACTCTGCTATAATTCACTCCCTGGCCAGCCCTTTGAAAAGGTGGGCTGCCTCAGTGCTGTTAGCCCAGCAAGATAAATCATGTACTCGAAATTAACTTCCATTGAAAGGAAGGGGTGGAAGAAAAGCCGACTGGTCAGGCGGAGCATGCTAAAGAAAAGATGACTAGAGTTGATAAATGTCATTGCGGATAATTTGGGGGCTGTGATTAAGATCTTATCTAGGTAGGAAGTAAATAGAAAAGACTTAATAAAAGTCCTACCCAGGGATCCGTCCTGATGAACTTGTGAAGTTTTAATTTTTTTTTTTTTTTAAAGCGAATATTGAAGAGAGCACCAGAAAAGGTCTTCATTAAAGGGAAAGTTGTTTTCAGGGTGCTGCCTGAAGAGATTGAAAAAAGCGCCTGGGTGAAGCTGCACGCTTTTTCCCCCACTCCTTTTTCTTCTCCAGCGGAGAAAGAAAGCATCTTTGTCTAAAAATTCCTTCAAAAAGTTCAGGGATAAACAACTGGGGGAGAAGCGATGAGGATTTCTGGGTAACAATCATCTGTTTTTTCTCTTCTCTTTTTCTTTCTTTTAATGAATGGGCTTTACTGCCATAAAATTCCCTACAAATAAAATGTAACCTTATCCCCAATATGTGTAAGGGAAAGAACGCAGAGGCCTGTTTGTCCATAAAATCACATACTGTTCACTCAGAAAGCATAAACTGCCTCCTATTTTTATTGTACTGGCTAGAATTTGCTTTTATTATATTATTAGCAGTAGTTTGCTTTTTTTTTTCTGGTCCAAGCAATTACTCCAGCAACCTGCAAGCAGTGAGCAGAAAGCGGTAGTAAACTCGGGGAACATCTGTGCGACTCAGTGACAGGGATCCCGAGCCCCGTGCGAATTCCCTGTCGCGGGGGAGGCGGGGAGCCCTCCCCTCCTCCTCGCCCAGTGCTTGGCTGGTACTACTGCGTGCACTGCCTTTACAACGCGGAGTGAGCGCAGACAACCCTTAACAGCTGTACAGCTGTTTTCTGTGTATAGACTTCTGTTAGCTAATGAGAATGTTTAAAATTTTATTGAGGAGTGTATCCTGTGATCTATAACCTACCTAATCCAAATCTCTAAGGGATATTGAACTGCTAGAGGTTTCCAGAACCCTTGAAATGCCACCTCCTAACTTACCCAGGCTTCTTATTTACTTCCTCCCTGTATTTTTATTATTTTCCCCAGCTTACAGAACATATTGTGGTATGAAAAGTGGGTAATGTAGTTAAAAACAACACAAAAAAGAACAGGTGAGGGCACATGGAAAGGAGATGCGGAGAGCCGGGGGCACTGCATTATAACCTAGACTTGAGCAAATCAAGTCTGGAGAATCTGGGAGATGGAAAAACATGTTGGGGTGTGTCTAATCCCTTTCTATCTCAAATGACTCTTCCTGATGCTCCAAAAACAATCGTGGAAGGGCAAGAGCAGCAAGTAGTTCCAAGCGGTATGTCTTTCAGCAAGACCCTGATATCGAGTAAATGATTATCCACTAGTAAAGAACAAAAACAGAACCTGCAGTTGCAAAGGGCTGTCATTGTGCGCTCAGCCCAGCAGCTGCGTCCTGACAGGGGCTTTGGTGCGATGGGGACGTTACTATAAAAAATAAGATGTTTCCAGAGGTTGGTTGAAGCTCTTCAAGGCAGATAAATTTTTCTGTGTGTGCATAGGTCAGTGGGATACAGACTGTGCTTCGCTCGATTAAATATAACACTAAACCTACCCGGGTGTGGGGTGGGGAGGGCCCAATCCCGTGCCCCAGAAGGCAGCAGAGAGCCTGCTGCTGAACCTTGGGAAAGGAAAAGGATCACCAATATTGGCAGGCTTTTACAAGGGCTGTACCAGCTCTCCTAGGAATGCTGGCTAGAAGGTGAGATAGCTGCGGTTTCAAGCCCTAGATGCCTGCAGCTCTCTTTGTAATTAAACACTTACTTAAGTGTGCGACTGCGTTGTTGCTTTCTCAGCCTGGGGAAAGTTGACCTGCTTGTATTTATTTTGAGATCCTGCAATAACAAAACTTGTAAAGTTCCAACGGAACCTGGAAATTTAACAAGTGCATCTTCCACTCAACAAAAGCATTGGTTTTGTAGGAGCAAGAGCTGGAAAATGAAACCTTTCCTCGCAGTTTGTGAATTCCCTGTGTGTTGATGCAGACTTCTGTATGTATTCGCTGTTCACAAGTGTGGGCCAAAGTTTAGAGTTTAGTGCTTTATTAAAAGAAATGCCTGCCTCAGGGGATTGCTTAGGCGCTACCTGCCATCGGTGTGTCACTGAGCACTTGAGCCACAGGAGACCCTGCTGCTCCAGTATGGGTTATCTGCGTTAAAAAACTAAAAAAATATGGATGTAAATGTTGGCTGTCAGATGATAAACCGACGCTGCTCTCTCGGTGCTTTTCATGCCTGCAAGTGTACAAACACCAGTGCTTATAATAACAAAAATTTCTGTGCCAGCTAACCACCATTTGTACAGCTAGTAGCGAATGGCAAGGTAGATGAAAAGGATTAAATGGAACTTTCATCAGATGTTTGTGAACTGTGTTTATGAGATGCAAATCTCTCTTCAGTATGAAACGTAAAAAAGAAAACTACGTGTGTTACGCCACCGGCACACAGTGCGCTGCTGTGTTTCACGTATCTGAGCGTTTCTGCAAGCTGTCTGCTCTGCTTTTGTAACCGATGTTAGTGCAGGTATTTCCATTCCCTCTTTAAAGACATTCCGAAGGTGGTTACTGAGCCGGCTGTTTTTCTCAAGTATTCCCCTTGATTAAGTCACCTGTCACTCTTCTGCTGGCCTGTCTTTTCCTACATTTGCTGCAGAAAACTAAATGTTGTTTCGAAATATCTCCACTGAGATCTAGTTTTGAATACAAAAAACCTCCTTGTTCAAAACATACTTTGAGTCTAATTCATGAACGCTTTCCTAGCTATCAACATCATCGTTTTCCAGTGATCTAGTCAGCGTGTCTAAATCTCCCTTGTTAATGACTCTGAGAAAACTGGGGACCCAATAAACTCCGTGTCAGGTAAAGAATACAGCGAGGATTGGAAAGTGACAGATAAAGCAAATATCCTGCTCCTAAACAAACACAGCAGGACAGGGGAAGATGACAAATGATGGGATTGTGTCAGCTTGAAAACAGATTGGACTAATGGCATGCTGGACTTTGCACTCCGGGGGATCAATACTCTATCAGGCAAGAGAGCTCGAGACCTTGTGAATAGCATTTGTAGGGACAGAAGAAAGATATTTGCTGATAGCCTGTGCGTTTCTTGCTCGCACAGCACTGTCCCCAGCTCGAGGAAAACTCCAGCGTAAGCCTGAAAAGGGCGTTCTGTGCAGCGTGATTTCTAGAGGCTGAGGGGAACCTTTTTCTCCAACGCTGGAAACAGAGATGCGGCAAAGTCCATGTCTTTGCGATGCTCTGGCATCACACTGGGGGCTGCCAGGCTTTGGGTGCGTTTTGAAACCTTCTCTTCTGTTTTCACTTGGGCAGAGAGATGTGGAGTTGAGTAGTTATGAAGAGAGATTAAAAAGAAAAGGTTTATTTCTCAGACTTTAGGGGATGCTGTGGTATAAACTGGGTTCCCTCTATGTGCAACTCAGGAAAACTGATGGGATGTGATTTTTCTATGCTATGTACCACACGATGCAGAAATATGTCTCTTCTTCAAAACAAATATGCGTTTACATATATATGGGGAAAAATCCAGCTGGCAGTCATTTAGGATAGATCTTGTGTGGATGTTTGATTCCCAGACAGTGGGTGCAATACCAAGCGGATAACGAGTGGGGTGTCCCAGTGTCAGTGGTCAGGACCCTTCAGCTGTTCCCCAAGCACTATCTCCTTATTCAGCAGGATTTCTGATACCTGGACCTGCCCTAATTTTCACCCAGAGGAACATTCCCACTAGTAGGGACCACCAAAATGGAAGGCTTAATATTTTTTTCCAATAACCATGTTCTTTTCAGATGCTTGTAGCACTGAAGATTTAAAATCTGCATTGTGTTGACCTTCTGTGTCTCCCACGAGTGACAAAGGCAGGGGATGTGGTCTACGGGCTCTCTGAAAGGGAATGATCCCTGCAGACAAAAAGGGAAGTTCACAGGGAGTAAGGTGAAAAGCAGTTTAGGGCTTTCTTGCTTGGCAGCGAGGGAAGCGAAGTAAGAATACGCTCACGTTTACGTGCAACACTGAAATGTCACTGTAATAAAGGGAAGGGAAGAGTCTGACCGATGCCTCAACGTGAGGAACGTGGAAGCCACCCGCTGCCTCCAAGCAGGGTGTGCACTTTTGCACCTCTTCCCGGAGCAGGAAGGAAAGCTCAGACTCCCTCGCCAAGGAGCCGGCTGCACCTGGGTGTATCAATCGCCGGTGCTCAAAAGCCTTTGGCATAATTCCATTGAGCATTTCAGTCTTCTGCCTGCCACCACCCTCAGGTGGGGTTTTTGGGGGGCCAGTTTAGTTTTTTTTTTTCCATTTGGCTCTTAAGGAAGGCTCTGGACACTCCTCCCACTGATTAGTAAGTCCAGAGTCCTGCTGTGATTGCCACCCCAGGCTGCACCCTTCCCTTCCTTCCTTTTCCAGGGACTGGAGACAGCCCCTTCCCCATCACGCAACAAAGAGTGGATGCACAGCGGAGGGGGCATTTCGGATGTGAGCCAGGGTGGGGGCAACTTTACATATTACACCAGCAGCAAGGAGTTTTGGGAAGCTGAACGTTTCCTGATGGGCCCCCTTTGCCTCTGAGTGTTCAGCCTCAGTCCTGTCCCTCCTCTTTTCACCTCTCAAAAGCCTCCCGTGGCTTTGGGAAGAGCAATGGAGGAGATTCCCCAGGGGTCCGGGCTGCTGGGGTGACCTGCTGGCTGGGTAGCCCTGTGAACCACCCTGGCTCTGAGCGGCACGGGGCTGGGGTGTGAGTGGTGACCCCAGCTACTGACCGAAATGGGGCCCCAGGCATATCCCTCTAACCCCTCATTTGCTATGGTTGAGTATATTCTACTAAAAATAGAGGTTCCTGTCATTTTGAGGGTTTTCCCCTTTCATGCTCAAAAGGGTTAACTGTTTTCTGATAAATTGCACTCTCTAATAGCTATTAGTTGTTTACCTGAGCTAATAAGATTAATGTCATTTTGAATATGGAAAAAAAAAAATTCCCTTGGACAGACCAACACATACTTTTAGATTTATATGCTAATCATCACGGGCATGAAATTAATGCTGAGGAGACATTGCAGGAATGCTTTTGCTTGATCAAGAAAATAGAAAGAATTGACAAACTCCAGTATATGACCTTATATATCTCATCCCACAGATGACACTGAACTGCTCCCAGGAATGAAATCCGTAGGACTGCTCTTGTGAGCAAGGGTTTGTAGGATCAGCCTTGAAAATGTGTATTTTTAACTTGGAAAGGTCAGGTTCAGAACCCAGGAGATCCGTATATTGCTTGTGCTTTTCCAAGGTGTTTATTCAGCTTTAAAGTCTCTTCAGAAAGAGAAGGAAAGAAAGCCTCTTGTGTGCCTATCAGTTTCTCTGTTGATATTTCCCTCTACCCATTTGATATTTTAGATAAATAGGCATTATCTCATCTGAAGGAACTCTTTGGAAGGCAGCAAGTATTTTTTTATTTGAGTCTGACAAGCTGCTATTTTAGAAATTATATATATATAACTATGCTATAGAAAAATGAAGGTTTGTATGAAGGCCATTTAATTAAAAAAAGGCAAATTAAATTCTAAACAAAATATATAGAAATAAATAGTGGAGAAACTTAGTCACAAACAACGTCAACATTTTTAATGGTGTAGCATTTAATTAAAATCCAGTCTTCTCGGTTTGCATAGAATGCACAACAGTTGCAATAACCGATATGGACTCTTCGTAAAATAAACCAATTTAAGAACAAATGGATTTCGGTCTCCAAAAGGCTGTGTGTATTCCCCCTACTTTCCTTGTCTCATAAACACCAATGCAATGCAAATTAAGGGTTGATGAAATTGCTGAAGCTTAAATGGAAACGCGGTTCTACCGGACTTGTGCAGGGAAAACAAAAAAAAGCTCTGCAGATGTGTGCCATGCCCAAACGTAAATGTGACAGGTTTGATGGAATCCTTCAGGGTGGGCTAACCGCCAACTCTCACCTCCGCTCACTCCGGCTGCGGCACCCCCGAGTCGGCTGGCGGCAGCCTCGCAGTAGTTCTCACCGAGCCCGCGTTACACCTTGTGTAGAGTCGGGGTGGGGGGAAACGGGAGCGTTAGGAAGGCCAAGATTTTATTTCCATTCAGGAAATGCAGAGCCTGCAATAAACCCGTCCCTGTGTCCCAGCTCCAGTGTCTAACCCTCCCTGCTAACCTTGGGGCGGCGGGAGCCTATTTTTCATACCAGTAAGACATTCTGAGGGCAATAAAGAAGCTGCAAGGGAATTACTAAAGATAAGAGCCACTACGAAGCTGGAATTTGCTTCTTAAATACTTTTTTGACTGACATTCTCTCCCCTCTTTCCAAGACTACTGGAGAAGGGGGAATGTTCCTATACCTTTGCTTTCATTGCTGGAGGCAAGGAGGTTGGAGAAGAGAGAGTTGCCTGTTAAAGATCTGTGCTCCATGGGAGCTGACCTGGCTTAAAATCAGATTTTGGGGGATGTATTGGGGGCAGGCAGAGAGTTTAGTCTCAGTATTGTCTGGCTGGCTTGGTTACTGCCATGATCTCAGTGCTGCTGGTTGTCAGTACTAAAATATTAGAAATGATATGCTGAGAATGAGAAAGCGGAGCCATTTCAGACATCTTTCAAATGTCGTCTCTGTTTTTCTGAATTTTCTTCAACACCAGCAATTTAAACCAACTATCAAGCAGAAAACCTCTCTCATTATCTTCTCTCTTTTTTTCTTTCTATAATATATGCATAACGTGTGCTCAAAGAAGCTAGAGGAAAAAGGTGTGTTTTGCATTTATTTTGGCTTGTCTTCCCCCGTAACACGGTTGCTTGGGCCAGAGAAATTGCACGTCATGTGGGTGGTGGGGTGGGGGCAAGCTTGGAGAATCCCCCGAAATGCTTACATCTCTGTTCTGCTTAGCTTTAATAACCTCATTGCTTCACCGAGGCGTTAATTGGAATCAGTTGATGTATATAATCAAGCTAATTTCCCACTCAACTATCTCAGAGGAATCTACTAGTTTTAAGAAAATCAGAAAGCTTGGACGTGCCTGTGACCAAAGCTAGTGGCCGAAGGACTCCTCACCTGAGCAGCACAAGGGTTTAAGTGCCTGTTTGTGCGTTGTGTGAAAT
Organism: Rhynochetos jubatus; assembly: GCA_027574665.1. Lineage (NCBI taxonomy): Eukaryota > Metazoa > Chordata > Aves > Eurypygiformes > Rhynochetidae > Rhynochetos > Rhynochetos jubatus. The sequence continues at coordinate 4,764,487 of CM050669.1, forward strand.
GAGGACGCTTCGCATTTTCGGGAGTGTTTTGTCTAAAACAGGAACTCTGAAAAGCGCCTAGACGCACGCTGCGCGTTATCTGCTGCAGCCAGTTACCTTAACGGCCAGCTGCACATGAAGGCGAAAATGTATTTGACAAGTAAAAATGCATTGAATGTGCCACAGTCATTTGTCTTTATTGCAGCCCTAATTTGAATGAAAGCAAGCGCTAATAGAGGACACGGTTTAAGAAAACTCTGCGCATTGGCATAAATATCTCGCGGAGGGAGAAACTTGCGGTGTGACTTAATAGCCTGGTTTATCTTTGCTCCTGGCAAAGTTTGCTAGCGTGGTGGGGCTGGTTCCTGTTGCAGTTTTTATCAATGCATAATGCTTCCTATCCCCCTGCCCCCCTCCAAACTTCCCTAGTGAATTCATCTAGAAACATATCGATTCCATGCTGCGCCGGAGTGGGACAGTGCCCTGCTCTGCAGAGCTCTCGCTGTTTCCCTTTTATGAACGGTCACAGACTGTGTCTGTCAGCGTTGCTTGTCCTGTAGTACGTCTTCCTTGGGATTCACAATACGAGCTGCTCATCAAGGCAAGATAGACGTGTTAAATAAAGTGCCATCAGGCCTGCTCGCTCACACAGTGGTAGCCCATTGTGCTGCCGTACGGGTGAGCTGGGGATGGGTTTGTCCCTTCGGAATCCTTTTTAATTATCTTTAACATGATTCCAGCTTGAAATGATATTTCAATTGGAAAGAACTCGGAGGACAATTACCTTCTTCCGCGTCTTTGTAAATATTCATGGGCTGATTTGTTCAGATGGGGAGTGGGGACAGGAAGAGGTGGGAAGAATCTGACAATTTAAAGTGTAAACATTAAGACCTTGGATGGAGCAGAGCTAGAACTGAAAGCCACCTACTTTCAAAGATGTGTTTTAGGACTGGGGTTTTTTCCTTCCTTTTAACTCTTTGTAATGCAATGCGAAGTGCGACTGTTCTTAGACCTAATTCAACAAGAGCAAGGGCTGTACAGATCTGTTGTGCTGCTGGAAAAGACAGACAGATGATAAAAACTTCCTCGTGAGCAAAAACTAGCTGCTCCGTTTCTCCCTTATTTCCTTTCCCTCCACCCGCCTCTCTTTTCTTCTTATCTTCCAATACAGATCCTAATATTTTACACTCCACTGAAGAACCCGATGCATGACTCCCAAAGGTCTTTGAAATTGGTTTGGGAACTCTAGTTTTGGTGATGAAAGGCAGATACCTGAACAAGGCTGCAGGTTTTACCTGTCAAATTCTGCTTGACCCTTCTTCTTCTCTCTCCCAGTTTACCCATCTCTGGCATGAAACTGGGTGGTCCTTTCCCAGTACAGACCTAGGGTAGCCCTGTGGGCACTGAGTCGTGGGATTCCCTCCAACAGATGCTGCCGACTAGATGCTGAAGTCCCTTGTGACTTGGGGAGTTTGTGCTCGGTGGTATCTGAAGACCGAGGCATTAATTTGAATTCAGCTCTCTAGAGAAAGGTGCTTTGTGCAACCAACCCCCTCCCAACCCTATAGGAGCTTTTAATAGCATGCTTTCTGAGTCCCATAGGAGGTTGGGCAAAACAGAAATACTTTTAACAGTTGGGTTCTAGTTTAAAAAAAACCAAAACACCAAACCCTAAATAATTAAAAAGATGGATACAGGCTGGTTTAGACCTCTTGTTTATTCAGTATTATTTAATTTCACAAATATTAAGTTTCCCTTTTCCATCATCAACAGCCCTCCCATGGGATGCAAGTTACCACCAATTTCATTCTTCTGAAGCCTCATTAATGTCACCAGTTGTTCACTTTGACTTATGGGCTTAAATTACCAGAGACTGAACAAGTGTAAATATAGTTGGGCTGCCTTTGAAAAGCTCATCCACACTTAAAAATATTGCAGTAAACAAGAGCTGAGAAAGTCAGGAGGCTACAGATGTGTCTGTGGTATTAAGATAAATCCCTCAAAAACTCCCTCACGGTAGACAGAACCTAAATCAAACAGCGTAACGATATTGGTTGCGACAACGTGGTAAGATCAGAAGACGCAGAGGTACCGGACACAGAGAAATGTAAGGCTAAATACCCCAGCAAAAGCAAGGTAGAGGGGTAAATGCTGGCTGCTCGTTCCTGGCGCATGTTTGCAGCGCAAGGGCTGCTGCCGGGAAGGAACACGGGTTTCTGCTCCCAGTTACACACCGTTCGTGGCCAAAGTGAGCTAGCAGGTATGGTTGGGGTTAACGACAGAAAACATCATGGATTAAATGGAAATGGTGAGGGATGTGAGACACCCCTCACCCCACAGCTCCGAGCTGTTTCCCCTGCAAAGAAAGTATAATTAGCGCCCACCCAAGGGCGAGGGTGCAGCGGTTGCTCACTGTGTTCTTGCTGTCGGCCCAAAGAATATTTGCTTAAATTCTGGGGAGATGCCCTAAACTACCACACACACAAAACTTGCCGTCATTCCTTACTTTCTCCTTAGATGCAGTAGTTATAAAAGTACATGTGCTGTTGACTTTTATGTTCTAGGCCTTTTAAAGCTTCAAGCTGTAAGCCAGAAAGAAATTACTAGTGAAACACATGCAAGTAACGGGTACTCCAGCCTGTAGCATCGGATGAGTTTCAAATAGGAGGAGGCCGAGCGCTTTACAGAGAGGGGAAAAAATGGGTTGCACATAGAGGCAGTCAATAACCTTAGGCTGAGCATCACATGCCTAGAAATATTTCCTGAACCTCACAGTTTTACAAGAGGGTTTATAATACTGGCACCATAGTGGGATGGTGATTTAGTATGAAAAACCCTGTATTTGACTCGTGCTTGTGGCACAATGACCACAGCCACGAGAGTTAAATCATTTCATGTGCAGACATTAAGCTCTTAGCAGAATAGTTGCCTTAGAAGTTTCATCCTTGCTATTTCTTCTCCAAATAGAGAAGGAATTGCTATTTAAATTAGGAACAGGATATAATAAACTCATTAACGTGTCAAAAATCTTGTGTGGGGGAAACCTAGGTGGCTGGTCTCATCTCTTTAGTTTTGTTGTGCAGTAAAACGCAGCAATTAGTGAGTGACTGGAGGACGGGTGAGAGGGAATGACCCAGGCGTAGCCAGGGAGGACTGGGCAAGGCATTGCCCCGCCTGGTTTCCAACGCAATGTGTATTAAGCCGTGTATGTTAACGGAGTGCTTACACAAGTGTAGACGTATAAGGAAACCAGGATCTCGGAAGTACAAAGGCACTGTGTTCGCAGATACAGCCAAGTACTGCGGATGAAAAAGGAGGGAAGGACAAATGGGATTTTCGAGTACAAATTTTTTTCTGGTAACAGATAATACAGATTTCTCTTGCATCTATTTTTTTATTTCTTTTAAAGGTTTGAAATTGCAAGCTGTTTGGGCAATTGCAAACTACAAATGTTCATTAAAAAACCACCACCAAGCAATAGGAAAAAGTTCCTTGATAGGGAACAAAAACATTTTTGTTGAGGCCTAATAGAAGTTTGAGCTTTGTCCTAAAGCTCTCTCTAGTCTGCAGTGCCTCTCGCTTATTGAATAAGTGAAATGAAGCCCTTGGCGAGAGCTAGTAAGTGTGGGACAAAGGGCAGCAGTGAAAAATGAACACAGTTTCCAAATGCAGAGAAACAGATGTGAATCTGCAACAGAGAAAAGGAGGAAGGGAAGCCCATTACAGCGACCATACCAAGGGCAGAATTTAAAGCTGCAAAACATTTTGCTTACTGTGTTGCTAGCACCACACAGTATTTTACAGACTCGTCCTCTTCATTATCTGTGATTCTAGGGTACGGAGAGGTCACTTTTCAAACAATGTCGAACATCTGAAGATTCTTGAGGAATATGCATCAAAAGACCTGAGGCAGGGCTGGGGGAAGGAGAAGGTGGGCGCTTATTAAGTCCTGCTAATGTTAGTGATGTATTGAGTGAAACATCATGAAAAATGAAAGCAAATCCTACTATAATCTTGACAGAACAAAAGGCTTTCAGTTAAAATAGAAAAATGCTAAGGCGGTATATATCAAACATAGCTTTTATATTAAATGTGCATGTGGTAGAATATGGATCACATTATAAGGACCGTTGTTTGGCTTTTTTTTTCCTTGACAAGCACCTAAAGCTCTTGCTTGGGAAACCTTTGGACAGTGAGCGGCTTTCTGGTGGTAAAATTAGATTTTCTCGTGTTTTGTAATTACGAGGGATTTGCTCATCTGCACTTGGAAGAGAAAAAATTTTGCTCATCAGTCATTAAGTACAAGGTTTACATGTCTAGCCTGAGTGAAAGTAGCTGTACTTCTCATTCATCTTTTCTTGACAGGATAAACCCAATATATCGAAGCAGTTACTCTTCTTTTTAAAAATCCCATCTTTTATAACCACTTAATGGTATCAAATTTATCTGATGACTCGGACTCTTTGAGCACAACTTCCCCAATTCTAATTCCTGCAACCTTTTGTTCTAAGAATAATAAAATATAAGCCAGAGTTGGCACAGGAGCAAAGTGCCCCCTAGCAAAAGTCAAGTGCTTGCAAAGAAAATACAACTCTCCCAGTTCCTCCTCAAAGTCCAGTAGCTCTGGATACACCAGCAGTTGTTTCTTTTAATGCATTTAATTTCTCACGACTGGAAAAAAAGTCTTTTAAAATATCTCTATCCTGAAAAGTGAACATAGTCCTCTCTGGCTCATCTAGCCCGGTGCCGAAGTTGTCATCTTGGCAGCGGAGGGAATTCATGTATTAGTTTAGGGCTCAAGCAACATAAACAAAACTCAAGTGGCTGGAGGGAAAAAAGGATCATTATGTGAGTGAAAAAAATTAAACATCTTGACTCAACAAATGCTACAGTCCTGTCTTATACCAGACTGTCTGTGTGCCAAGTTACAAAAAAGTCATCTGACTTAAGGGGGGGGAGAAAGGGAAACAGGGTTTATGTTTCGATGTGCAGAAACATAATACAGTAAAAAAGTGGAAAGGATTTTTCTAAATATAAATTTTTCAGCTCTCTTTTTTCCCCTTTTATGTCTTTAAAACTGTTTCACCTTAAATATAGTTGTGCCAAATGCAAACAAGGGTTGAAAGGGAAGTTTATATTCCTTGATAGTGAGGAAAAAACCAAAACAAAACTCAAGACGGTTTCTTTAAGACTGTCCGAGGAGTGCACCGTCACATGTTGGGCCGTCTTCTAGAAAGCATGACAGATTGGAGGGAAAAGATTTCTCTATCCATCTTGTTATGTCACCTCTTATAAATCAACATATCTTAATTAATTACATTCTTTTCATACCAAGACTTTAAAATTGATGAGGGTGTGCCAGTGTGTATTTATTGCTCATTAGCTGCATGACTCTGTGGAGTTTCTGTAGCCTATTCCCACATGTTTAAAAACTCTGCAGCCTACTCTGGACATCTCATTTTACTTACTGTATGGATAATTGTCTCAGTCACGGTGACTTAATTGTGTTTCTATCCTGCAGCAGACATAGGAGATGCATAAAATTATTCTGTGTGCATGCATTTTTACCTGTCACATGCATGCACATAAATATCTGTCCCTAAATGGGCATACATAGGAACCTCAGATTAATTCCACTTAAGGACAACAGCGTATTTGGGAGATCACAGATGCATGTATTTTTATTGCTTTTCTCATTTATAAATTAAATATGAAGCCAGCAGCCAAAGGGTTAATTCTGTACGTTATCAGCAATAACAGTTCCTTAGACAACCCCACAATGCAGAAGGCCACATGCTAAATATTTCTGTCCCTTGTTCTGATGAGCTCAAATTTATTTGAAAAAGCAATCGAAATGAAGGTGAAATGGGTCTTTTAACTTTGCTAATAACTGGGCATGTTTGATACGAGCTACAGCCTGAACTGCAGAGGTCGATTCGAGCAAATAAAACAAGGCAAAGTTTAAAGGGAAGCAGTCTAAAGAGTTCTGACGGTGCCATTGGTACAGAAATCTTTCAGGCTGCGGGTACAGATCGGTGCAGGTATCTGGACAGACCGTGCTCCTCCTGTCTCATGATTCTGCCAGTTGTTTGAAGAGCACCAGCCATTCCTGCCAGAGCCGCAGAGGAAATGGTGAGGGGAAGAGGACAGCATGGAGAGTTTCCCAGACTAAAGCCAGCATCGGGAGATAGCAACCAGATGGAAACTGTCAGTAATAGTGAGGATATTGCTACTGCTGTTTGAAAATGGACAGAGTAAGGAATGAAGGAAAAGAGAGGGACAAGAGGCTGAGTGAAAGATGGATTATATTGAAGAGCAGAGGGGGAAATCATGGAAAAGAAGCAGGTAAGGGGTGCGTGAGTAGGTCTGGGTTAGGGAAGCCTGGCTCCACAGCGTGCTAACAAGAACTTTGTAACTGAAAAAATAACGGAGTTTACAAAACTTCTTTTAAATTTAACCCAGTGACAAAATGGAGATCTTTTCAGCATTTGCATTAAAACCCAGGCAGGTTTGGTCTCCAAAAGACTTACTAAATAGGGCAATTGCTTGGGGTGAAGGTGCAGGTTCAGCTTTCTGCCTGCTTAATCTGGAGCTGGAATTTAAACCTGGGTCTCCCTCAGCCTGTCACCTGCCTGAAAGCAACCCCGTGTAGGCAGTATGGCATTTACCTGCAATGAGAGGGATGTAGGTTAAAATTCCCATTCTCTACCAGGCAAGGTTCCCTAACCATCCCCTTTGTAGCTATTTTGAGGTGGAGCTCTGGTTTGGATGGGAGACTGAAACACTTAAATGTTCCTGCCAGGTGTACCCAAGGCTTTATTCTGGGAGCTCAGAAATGAAGAGTGGCCCCAAGCAGACACGTACTAAGTCAAGTCAGTTTGTCAAAACCAGCAATGCTTGCTCCCTTGGGCAATCCTCAGGGAGGAGAAGGACAGAGAGTGAGAGGAGGCGGGTCACTTCCTAGTCCATACTGAATTCAGATCTCAAGGTCCAATTCACTTGCCCACTCATTCCCTGCAAGAGTTCCCCATGTGCTGGTTTTTTGTGCTGAAAGACGGCTTCAGTCACTCGGCTGTCATAATAGCCCGGATGCTGCAATGCCCCGGGCGGCCTCCCGACTCTCGACAGTGCTGGGCGCGACTCCCCAGTCGCTGGAATTTGCAGTCAGAGATGAAGTCCGATGTTCCGACCAAGGATGCATCTCTTGGATTCTATCAAGCATTATTTAAGATACAAGAGAGCTTGGGAGACCAACTGCTTTAAACTGTATCTCAAAGGAGTTACAGTTTCCCTTAGAGATACTAAGGGAGAAGTAGGGCTGCTGATGCTTTTTGGTGGGAACTGAAGCACGGCGACTGTCATCAGCCCAGACCCGGAATTCATGTTGTCCACACACTCAATTTCTGCATCAAGAGCCAGTAAATGGCCTGATAGTGGGAAACAAACATCTGGTCCTCGAGAGAAAGAAGAGTCATCCCTAATTTAGCTTTTAATAATAATTGTTTCTTGTTCTATTAATTGGTGCTCTGCATTTTGCAAAATCTGCTACCTATTCCATGTCATGATTTAAGATGCCTGACAAATGAATATTTTGCAAACTGGTAAAGCACCTTTTTCCTGCAAAACACAAAAATATGCTTTAATAATTTGTTTAAAAGAGCTTTTATTTCTTACATTGTATTCTTTAATCTTTGCACTTTGACTGGCTGTTCAGTAACAGGGGAGATCGGTCCACTTTTAGGTGACCTCACATTAAGAGCGAGATTCCTAACTGCAGTTCTCAGGGTCTGGCAGGTAAAGCAGAATTTTACCTTGACTTCTCATAACTAACGATCACGCTTTGCTCTCAGGGCTAAACAGAGCAGCTGCTTTGCAGAGTAATCCCCTTAGCTGGTACCTGCATCTCGAGCTGTGCAGCTCTGTCCTTTTGTTGCAGGTAGGGTGGTAGCATTAAGGAGGGATGTGCTCCGTTGGAGTAGTAGGCTGTTTACTTCGAAAATAATGGTGAGAGCAGCTCATAAGAAGATGTGAGCTGAAGTAGAGGTGTATAGTTAGGGTTCCCTATGGGCAGGGGTTGCAGTGCCTGACAGCTGAGGCTGGGAGTAAGGTAAAAACTTCAGGGTATTTGCAGAGGTGTTTCTCGGTGGTGTAAAACCCAGCACAGCTCAAGCCCTCATGTGTGTGTTCAGTGCACAGGGGGCTGGAAACGGGTGCTGGATCCACCGCCGTGAATGCTTGCTTGTCGCGGGCCAGGCCTCTCTCTGCCTTTAGCCCTTCATCCCCAGTGGGCAGAAGCCCCCCACGACGGCGTGCCTCATGCCTGCACCAGCAGGACCCCTGGGACCCCCCGGCTCTGCGGACCCCCAGCCTCGGTGGGGCTGGCGGTCACCCGTGGCACCCCAGGAACGACATTTCCTGCCCCGGCCTCTGCTAGGAAGGGGCCCTGTGCGTTTCATGCTGCTAGGTACAGCTTTTTCTCCCCACCAGCCTTGAAAAATCATGCGGCTTCGTATCTGTGCGTGCGTGCCTGTTGAAATAAAAGCCATGGTTAAACCCCTCTGGGGTGCAAGCAGCCCTCGCTCCCTGCCACTGCCCTCCTGGAGACTGATGTGTGACAGGCAGACAAGGCCCCTCACTCAGCGGTTCACCGGTGGAATTTCTCCCGGACTAATGGAGTGCGGAAACTGGAGTCCCTCAGCTGGAGCCACATGTTATGCTTAGCCCCCGGCCGGGGGATGGGGCCCTGCCCGGAGCCGGAGCCGAGCCCGGGCTGGCCCCCCCCGTGGGCCGGCCCCGCTGACCCCGCGCTCCCGGCCCCGCGGGCCGCCTCGCCGCACAGCAGCGGGGGCTGCGGGCCGGGCCGGCAGGCCGGTGCCGTCCCAGGCGGGCCGGGCAGGTGAAGGAGGGTGAGACGGCGGTCAGCGCGGGCGAGTGACCGGTGGGGACCGGGGAGTTCTGCACGCCTTTCTCCTCAAGTTCAGCACGTTTTGCTGCCCGCTCTGGTAAGTGTTGAACATTTGTAACTTGCCTTTTTTTTTTTTCGTGAGGGATGATGAAATGATAATGAAATGCCGCCCGCTGGAGGCGACGTGCCAGTGCCCGGCTCCAATGCCGGCATTAGCCTAATTCAGTAAGTGCTAGATGCCCGCTTTGTTTGTGTGGAGCTTGCAGCCCTATTGATGTCAAGCAGGCTGTTAAAAAGCATAATGACATGGCATTAGAGACCCCGAGAGCAATTAACAGGCTGCTTAATTAGCAAAAGGAATTAGAATTTGAGTGGCTGATCTTTGCTTAAAGACTTGTAAAAAGGCTGGAGCAGTTATCTGATTATGCATTGATCAAACAGGCTAACCCTGTCCTTAGGTAATTCTCTTCCCTCCATTGTGGTCTTTGAATATACAACTGTTTAAATATTCTGACCTGCCCCAAGAAACCAGAGGGGAGCTGCGCCCGCGGGGCTGGGCAGCAGCAGGCCCCTGCGGTGTGGGCTGGGTGCTGCGAGGCCGAGGCCTGGCCCCAGGGCTGGGTGCTTCGAGGCCGAGGCCTGGCCCAAGGGGCAGGCGTGTGGGCTGAGGCCTGGCCCGAGGGCTGCGTGCTGCTGGGGTGACCTAGCCTCAGGGCCGTGTCCAAGGCCTGCCTTGGGCCACACGCACGGCAGGCCGGGTGGCACCTGCTGGGCACTCATGCTGGACCTGGGGTCCGGGGCCCACCTTTGCCCAGGCACCCAGGTGCTCATGCTGCCAGTGAGCCAAGCTGGCTGCCTGGGGAGTGCGCAACGTCCCTTGGGTAGGGAAAGGGGGTTGTCATGGGGCAAGGCGGAGAGGGGAAGCCATGCCTGCTCTCTGGCTGTGGGAGGCGTAGAGGGCCGCACAGGGAAGTGGCTGGTGAAAGCGAGTCTCTTTGTAGCAGCCTGCGCAGGACTGAGGCTGGAGAAGCCGTGGGTGGGGATGGCAGGCCCAAAGGGTCCTGGCCGACCCCCTCTGTGCAGGCGCATGCACGCTCTCGGCGTTTCCACTCTGCTGTTGGCAGCCGAAAGCCAGAGAAACCCAGAGTGATTGATTTTTACACAAACAGGCGCGCACACTGTATTGTTTGTTCTGCCCGCCTTTGGGTTTGATTCACTCCAAGTGTGTTATGACACTCTCCCTCATCAAATAATTGTGGAATCACAGTTCGGGTGAGAGGAAAGAGTGCTGTTGGGGAAGGGGAGAAGTGTGGGCATCTTAAAATACTTGTGTTTATTTTAGGTGGTATGTGCAACAAAATAAACATGTTGAAGTAAAGAAAAAGGGGTGGATAGACCAGGGTAAGGAGCAAGCTAGAAACATAGGGTGCTGCTGGTATGAGACTATTGCGGTGGTGGTTGCTGCGGAAGGTCAGAGTAGACGATCACAGAATTTCTTTGGCTGTAACACGTATGTGACACTTGCTTGACCTTGCTGTGCTTTTGGCAGGTGGTTCCCTATTACTGTGTGGCGCAGAGTTATTAAAAAATCCATTAACGGTTGTGCTTGTAGTTGCCAGAAGCCCAGCTTCCCCAAATCTTTTTTTTTCCTACGCAGTTTTTCTTGAATATTGTTCTCCTCTTTGCTACACATAATTTTGGCTTATTGGGAAGATACTGTTTTAACACTTCTCAGTGCAGCAAATACACCGGTTTTTTTTTTTCTGGGTTTGTGAGAGCGAGGAAGGAGAATTAACCTTTACAAGGCAGGGTGATTCTGCTGTACCCAGTATAGTTTTCATTGTTTTACTTGCAAAAGTTTTGTTTGACCCAAGCACGATTGTCTTTAGTTCCTGACAATTTTATTTTGGAAATGTTAATTCTAAACATAACCACCCAGCCTCTAAAAGGCCACCATTGTTTATTGTTTTCCTTTTAATAATCTTATTTTTTCCTGTCTTCTAGATGGCTAGAAAGAGAACAAAAATCAGCCATCCCCCCCCCCCCCCCGCCCCGCTTAGTGAATAAAAAACATCTATAAGAATTTCCTTGCTGTGGATGCTGTTCGGGAGTGTAATTGTGCTGTGGGATCCTCTTCCAGTGATCTGAGTTCTAGTGAGAGTCTGATTAGTTTTTAATGCTCTGAAATGAGTAAATTGCGATTTGGGTTATAGTAAATCTCTGCTTACAGGAAAAATATTCTGTAGGGAAATATTTAATGCTTCACTATGAGTTTGTATGAGAGAGATCAAATATGTCTTATATTTCATGCTGTAGAATTCACTGAAATATTCTAGAATGCTATCAGACTGCACTTCATCTGCTAACCCACAGCTGATCGACCATACATCTCAAATTCACTCCTGTCGCACTTTCCTGTACTGAATGCAGCGTTCAGAGTTTTTCGAAGTTGGGGGTTTTTGGGGTTTTTTTTTTTGGTTTTCCTTGGAGGTACAAGTCACTGAAATAGAAAGAGGAGGGAAATGCCTGCCTGTGCTATAGCTTTTTCATATCAGGCTGTGTGATGCAATTGCCAGGGAAATTTTGAAGCTGACATTCCAAGGTCTTGATCTAGACATCGGCTCTGTGTAGGCAGAGCTCTGTGCTCGCGATTTAATTGGGATTGCTTATGTCTTCAGGGATCTGTCCAGACGGGCACCAGTCTGCTATCAGAGAAAAGCCTATGTTGCATACAAGCATTTCCCTCATCTTTCTACTTTAATGACATATTTCTCCAAGAAAAATGCTGAATCTTTTCCAATAATGGCGAAAGTGTATTTGAAATAAAAATCTCATTCCTCTGGAGACTTTCCTCCCTGATAAATGGACTGTTGTGCTGTTCAGCCGAAGAAGATATTCAGATCTTCCAAAAATTGAAAGAACACATTAATAACTGATCCTGCGTCTTAAATAAATTCTATATTAAGTTGGATAAAACATATTTTTAAGAAAAAGACATGACAACAAGCCCACATTTGATACGCATTGCTGGGTAAATAAGTGTGTAAAGCTATGCTTGTGTTTAAATGTTTATAGGATGAAAAATGAACTGCTTTAGGCCTGCTCTGCTAAAATTCTGTGGAACTACTGGCTTTCTCAAAGCCTTTACCCTGAAGCTAACTAGAAATTTGGGTAAAGCCTTTCCTAAAGGATGTTTCTAATCATCAGGATCAAATTGGTTGTGAGCAGGAGAAGCAAACACCCAGCCTTTGGTGTCTGACTCAAACCAGAGACTCGCACCTTTTTCTCCCATGACTGTTTGTCATGGAGTTATTCTGGATTGTCTTGGTCATTTGAAAGGTTCAAACTACTAAAATTTGTATCTGGCGGAAACTTGAAAATATCAGCAGGATGGGTAAATCACCTTTGTCCTGAGTGTGCTTTATTTTGAGCTACTCATTTAGTGAGCAGATGCATTTGATCTTAGAATAAACTTCCACATACGTAATTTAATTGGTGTTGCATTGCCTCTCTGAGGTAGCTCTGTGCTACCGTCCCCCTTTTACAGAGGGGAAACAGAATTCCCTTATGAAACTTTGAAAGTAAGCCGTTGCAGGTTCTAATGTTCTGGAAAACGCTATGCTGAACCGCAGTGGTTCAGGAGCTGACGCACTGGACATCTGTGCTGCAGGGGCAGGGCTGACGGCTGTGGGGCAGTAACCTTGTCAGCCCTCCGAGCTCATCCGTCAAAACTGGAAGGGCACCCGGTCATCAGAACTAGCCCAGCCTGTCCTCACCTGCTGTCCTTGCTCCCTGCCAGATGTGGCTGACCCTTTGAGTCCAACAATTTAACTATTCACCTTATTTCTTTGCAATCAGAGTCTGTAACATTACAAGAAAGCGAGTCCTTTTTAACTTAATTGGTTATTTTTATGCAGATAATTTGGTAGAATCAGTAAAATCAACGGCTAATGGGGCAGTACGGTGGATGGAGAGGTAATGGAGAGCACTTGGTGTTAACACTTGATGAGGTTAAGCTGCCCTTGGGTCAGTTGATCTCACTGGTGAATTAACAAAGGTCACAAGAGAAGCCTGTGGCAGAGCTGGGAACTCGTGTGCTCAGGTATTATCTTAACTGTTTCATGATCTGTCACTATGTCCCTGTTCTTATAGTCTTGAACTATTCCTTCCTCCTAATTTAACATCTGTTTAAAATTGATCTGTATTATAGTACATTTAAAAAACCAAAAGAAACCCCAAACCAGCAGTTTTGGGATGTTTTTCAACTGGGGACATTTTCAGACGTGGGACTGTTTTCAACTATTTGAACTCTGAATCAGTAAAAATAGATGGAACATTTAGGAAAAATGGAATATAGATTAAATTGTTAGCATGAAAAATGGGTAAAATAAATTCTTAAAAATATATAGACAAGCTTCTTCAGGGGTGGAAACAAAAGTGTGGTAACACTCCATAGGAGAGCAGTCTGCTGCCCATAAGCTATAGGTGAAGCTCACCAGGTTTGTTCTTTATCCAAGCCAGGGAAAATGCAAGTGAGCAAAACTAGCCAAATAATGAAAATTAAGAATCGCGGTGTGTGTGGAATCTCTCTGATCTTAACATTTATATTTTATTATCAAGGGGGCTTCAAATAATAGGAAAGTATTGTTTTATAGGAACCCATTTTAGTGTATTTTGTTGAGAACCACCTGTTGCCTCTGGATGATGATGGCATGTCTTTGTAAACAATTTAATTTGCAACTATGCCGTTCAGTCCTTGTGTGCTTAAGCATGTTTTTTCTTATTTCTAATTCTGTGGCTGGTGATGATGGTGGAATTGGGCACGTGAATAAATGTTACTGTGTTTTTAAGTAACACCAGTTCATTGATTTAAGCTTAGCAGTTAATGCCGGTGACATTTTGCTTAGTCCACGCAACAGCAAATGCCGTTTTCATTGTTTGGTTTCTTGTACCACTTCATAATTCCAGTTTCAGTACTATGATATGATGCCATTTCTTTCCCAAATGGTAGAATTTAGTGAGTATTATTATGTTGGTAGTTTGACTCAATTTCAGAGACTGAGACTGCTGTGTGGAGAATTTCAGAAGCCGTGACCGAAGCTGGGGTTATCTGCTGTGCTTCTGATGCTTTGTTTTGATAGATATGATTCATGAAAATTTCAACCCCTTGTTGAAGGACGATTTGATAACAAGAGGTGTGGCTAAAAGACATGTTTTTCTGAAAGTCTGCCCTATCTGCAGGGCTTTCTAACTTCGCTAGGGTTGTAGAAAAGATTTATATAGGTTGGTTATAGTGGTGCAGGATGGTCGCTTGCAATGTGTGCCTTGTCTGTTTTAAACATGTAGTAATAACAACAACAACAGTGTTTTGTTTTGAATCATTTGAGTTGGAAAACATCCTGGTGTAATTTACCTGGTCATTTCCCACTTCCCCAACCTGTCTGTGGATTTCTGGCTGTTGGTAAATGTGGAAGCCCACACCCAAGAAGCACGAGCATATAGGAGAAATGTCCTTAATTTGAGTCACAAAGCAGAACTTGTCAAGTCATCTGCAGCTGATGTGTCTCAGATTCTGCAGGTTATCTACCACGCTCCTTTGTGAATGGTTTTGTTTGGAGTTTAGGAGATGCAGTTCTCTGGGACCAGCGGTCAGGCTGCTATTATGGCTGAAAGTCATCAGGGGCAAAGTCTGGGTGTTTGGGAGGCAAAGAGACACCTTCCTACACAACTTACCTGTTCACTGTGTATTTCTGGGGAGACTTAAAGAAATCTGCCTGGTTTCAGCTCAGTTAGCTACTGGGTAGAGTCACGAAAAGCACCACGAAGAATGGTTTTGGGGCTGTTACTGTAAAGTGCCTCAGCAGCACTTTGCAGATTGCTCAGACAGTCCTAAGATAGCCAAGTGCTAATGTTTTTTAAATGCTCTGAATTTAATGGATACTGAAGCTAATCTGAAGTGTTAAGAGCATCAGGTGAACTGACGTAACATAAACTTGCTGAGTTGTGAGTCTGGACCCTTTTTCCCCTACATGTTCCCTACCTGACAGCTTTTTGCTTGCCTGGAGGAAGGGCTGGGATGAGAAGAAACGGTGAATCGGTGCACAGTTTTGCTGCTTGTTATGCCCAGATTGCTCGGATGCAATCTAGCTTAGTGACGAAACTGTCCGCATCCTCATTTTGAGGATCTACAAGATGCTGTATGATGAAGACAGGAAGGTTGTATATGACTGAAACCTGATTGATGTTCACAAGAAAAATAATGAGAGAGAAAATAGATGTGTGTGTGTAGACACAAGCTCTTCTTCTCAAGGGGAAACCCTGCTTGGATATCCCTGTGAAATCCTGTTTCTGTACAGTTCAGCTGGTTTAGTCTACTACTGTGCATTTAACAGAATGCCACCACATTCACAGCCTCAAACGCTAGTAAACTACAAATACTTTCACTCATAACCTTTCATATTTCCACCAATCTACGTTTAATAGCTTCTTTAGTGTTGTGTATGTTGAGGTGAAGTGCACAACAGACTCCTAACTTCCGTATCTTAGAACACTCTGGCCTAGCACTCTGTTTTCCTGACTCTTTTATGTTCTTTCAGGTTACCCCAGAGTATGTGTATCCTTCCAGAGCTCTATACATGAGCCTGGAGCACAGCACTCTCCTACATCTAAAGTGGCAAGGCGTTTATATGAGTGTAGAATGAGGTTAGAGCAACTCAGGAGCTGAGAGGGAAGCAGCAGGCTGATGTGAAGCTGTGCTCAGGATCCACAGGTGATGTGTTGTCTTCTGGATGGCAGCAGCAGGCAATATTCCTGTCCCACAGACTAGAGGTGGTGAGCGGAAGGAGTTCTGCAGGCAAAAGGCCACACTAATTAAATCCTTTGTGCTCTTTGTAAGGGTGAAATGAGATTGAAATGTTCTAGTATCTGAGCTCCCTAGGTAATACTGTAACTTAACAGTTTACAGTTATCTCAGGGGTGTTCAAGGGTCAAGGTGGAAGACGAAGTGTATTGACTGTATTTCCAAAGATTTTAACATGCCATAATAAGCCAGTCTCAGTTCCAAACTCTTAGAACCTAATGCAGGTGAACTATCTAGATGAAAAATGAGTAAGCTGAGAAATGGAAGGGGAAGAAGGTCCTCTCAGGAATGACCTCTTTGGATGACAGTGGAAGGAATGGAAAGCTGCCATAAAGAACAGGGATAAAAACTGAGAGTCCTCTGGGAGAAAGGACCCTCAAGGCTTGTACTTCACCCACTCAGCTTTCTTCCTGATCTAAAATTAAAAAAACCCTTTATTGGAGAGTGGATTAATGGGACATGTACAAGGTTTGAACCAGGTTCGTAAAGATTAAAGGTGGGACATTGCTTTCCTTTTCATGTTCTCCTTCTTTCATATCAGCAGTATTGATTTTTTTGCCCGGACCTAAAGCTGGAGTGTGCAAGCAACATCACAGGAGTGCACTGTCCTGAGATTTCCACCTGCTTTATGCAGCCTTGTGATGCTGGGATTGCTAGAGCCAAGCACTAGGCTGCTCTGCTGCTTTCACAAAGTACAGACCAATTCAAACACCTGGAGTTGCTACTTGAGGTAGCACTTGTTAACACTCACTGGGAAATCCTGCAGCTTAGGCAAGAGCACTCTGTATTTTTGCTTAGTGGACTTGCTTTTCACACTACTCCTCTTCCTGCAGCTGAAGCGCTGGCTTGTTCTGCGCTCTCATGAGGTTTTATGTGCTAAACAAATGCCCTCTCCCAGGAATGGTGTATGTTTTCAAAACTTGCCATTTGTACATCCCACTAATTTTAAAATTTTGCTCTGGCTTCAGCAAGTCAGCTCAAGTGAAGACATTTAGGAGCTGGGTTTCTACTTGTAGATCTTCTGCAAGATTTATAGCCTCGGTCAGGATTGTTTTCATTTTCCTTTAAGACTTTACTATTAAAAGCCAGTGTAGAAGGAACTCAAAGCAAAATCATACCAGTCTGTGAAGAATTATATAAGAACAGGGACACCAAAAAAAAAAAAAAGATTGTTCATTCCTGTTCTGGACGGTCCCAAATAAAAATGAGTATCTTCATTTTGTTTGATTGCTTTGAGGAATTAGCTACGAGGCTTGGGTAGCACGGAATTTGAGGGACTGTTTCCATAGTGCCTGAAGGTGCCTTTCAGAAGGTACGTGCTGCCAGTGAAGTTTGGATTCTGAGGTGTGTTGGGAACCCACTTTTGGAGGGGAGGATGGGGGTAATATAGTCTTTGCTGTCTTAGGTATTTGTGTTAATCTTGAACCAGTGAACCAAACAGCCCACTACTAGGAATCTTTATTTCTAAATAAAAAGCAAGTGAAACCCCTCCACGCAGGCTGGTGCGAGGGCAGGTGGATGGGCTGGGGAGCGGTGGGTGTCCTGGTAGATAAGCAGTGTTAGCATATCTCTCAGATGTTTCCGTTTAAATCCACAACCTCTTGGATATTCTGCACTGCTTTTAATTCATTGTTATTTGCTGTAATGGGTATAAAATATTTAAAACTTCGTGAAAGCCTCAAAAACTGAGAAAAGAAATAAAAATACCATCTGTCTTCTTTCATAAACAGGAAAGTGTTGACTAGTAAAAGTGCAAAGTTGGATCCATGTTATAAACGAAGCAAAATGCAAGAATATAAGCAGACTATTTTTTACCAGTGCTATTGAGCACCACTACCCCAAAGTCAGGCAGTGTTGGTAAAGTTTTGTCGGGTTTGGGCTCATACTGAAGACCACCAGAAGAATCCCTTCGATTTCACTGCAGTGTTCATTCAGGTTTTGTTCTGGCTTGGTTGTTTGTTGTTTTTCAATAATAGTTGCCCACACACTTTGTGCTCTCTGGGGGAGTGGAGAGAAAAAGGGAACAGAATTCCAAACAGTGCAACTTTAGGGACAGGAGGGAGGGAATTTAAATTGAGTTGGTGGAGTCATACCGTTTGAGGTAATCTTGACCTAATTAGTCTAATGGAACATAGTCCAGCACTAAGCATCTGTGCTCAGATTTTTCAAAAAGTAAAGATTAAATTTAAAGAGATTAGACAACTTTTTTTTTTTCTTCCCCCTCTGTAAGATATTAGCTGTTCAAAAATGACAAAAATGTTCTTAAGCCTCTCTGAAGGAAGGGTGACCAAACAGACTGCCTTTTGTTTCGCGATGGAGCTTGCTTGCAAGCCACTGAGAGGTGGTGTCCGGTCACCGTGTGCGGGACCCAGAAACATGACTTATCTATCGCCAGTAAAGCGAATCAGGCTGGGGTATTAGCAGGGGGATTAAAAGTCGAAGTTGCTAGTGCAGCAGTGAAAACACTGGCCACCCACAAGTTCTGCTGGAGAGACAAGTTTGTAAAAGGTTTCTCTAAATGAGAGGAAAAACTGGGGCAGCGATCTTCCCACTGCTGATGTAAATGAGCCTTGGATTCATTATATTAGTACTGACCTGGTGTTAAGGTATGGATAACAGATGCCACTGACTTTAAATAGCACTTAGGCTTCTGCGTGTTCATGTGACCTCTGAAAATGAATTTAGGTTCCTAAATCTTACCCTTAGGTAGTCCTGAGATGTTCGTCATACACACATGCAGACGGGGAACGTTTCAAGCTGCCGTATCAGGAAGGAAGTTATGGGCTGATTTTGCAGGAGGTGCTCACTGTCTGCTGCAGCATGGAACTAGGTCTTATTCGGATGGTCAGTTGTTAATTGTTTCATCTTTCATTTAAGGGGATAAAAGCCACTCAGGAATATGGGATACCGTGGGGATTTCAGGTGCTGATGGCAGTTCTTTACTACATGTAGGTCATACACAGGGCATTGCCTAAAACCTTTTCCTCCTGTCCTTGGCTGGTGGTCTGTGTGAGATGAACTTGTGACTTTAAACTAGGTCTTGATCAACATAACTCCATTACAGACCCATCAACTTGATGTGCAGCAATCGACTTCCATATTTTAGTGATTACACTGGCCACGAAGGACAGATTGCATTGCCATTTTAGCTTGCCTCTTGTGTTCTGCCTTTCTTTTGGTAAGGATACTGCAAGACCTTGTGTTCATAGTCTGATGGACTTTCAGATAAGTGCGGTACTGAAGCAGGGTCAGTCTAGCACATGTACATCGTACGTCTAGTGGTAAACTCCCAGTTTCTGAGAAACTACAAGTTAAAAAGGACTCCTTCAAAATTATGTCTAAGGTTGAGCACGGAGGCATTTTGCTCATAAACTGACCAGGGGCAAGCTGAGTCCTGCGGACCAGAATGAAGCAGGATGTAGTCAAACCCAAATTAAAGCTGTTAGGGCTTTACCATTTAAGGTGGTAGCAACAATCAGCTTTTCCAACACTGTTCCTGAGCAACGTCTCACGTTGTGTGTCTGTATTAGAGCCTCAAATCATCTCAGCCAATGCCAATGTGGAGATTATATTTTTCTTTTTTAATTTTGTAGATTTACCTTGGGTTTTCTCATGGTTGGTATTAAACAGCATCCCAGCCTGAGAATCACTGATGGGTGTATATATATATTTATGGGGTGTATTTTTTATATATAAAATAAAATATAGGGGTCATATTGCCTGATCAGAAACAGGTATTTCCATACTATGTACAAATCCCTCAAAGAGATGAAGCACAAAACTGCAGCACAGCTATTTTGCTGTCAACCTACAGCAGAAATACCAAGATGGAAAACAGCTACTTAAATCTTCCTTTTACCTCTTGGTTAAAAATAAGCTTAATTGTCTTTTCCCCAAGATAAGAACCTTAGAAAAACATTTCTAAGTGTTTTACCTTTATGTGGTGCCTTTCACTATTCTCTCTCTGTTGATGATCTTCAGACCTATCTAATGAGAGATTTAAAATTATTTGATGGCTAACTGTAACGTAACCTAAGATTCTGGGATGTCTAAGAGTTGTCTAAAGGCTGTTGTATTTCTGCTGTTTTCTCAGGAGCTTGCGTATTTGTTTGAAGCGTGCTTGCTTTCTAGATAATAGATCATTCCAGGCACCCAAATTTGCTGTATCTTGAGTCGAGGGGAAGAAAAAAAATCTCTGGAGCAAACAGAGGGACCAACTCTGCTTTCCACGGCAGACAGGCTGAGGGAGTGCCGCTTCCAGACAAAGCAGCTCGTGTTGCATGTAGATGTTTTAGTCTCAGTTCTTCTAGAGCACATGGAAGAGTACAGCAGAACAAAGTGGTTTAATCTGCCTTTTTGGTAGTTTATTGGTGATCTGATTATCTACCTCCAGCCTATTCCAGATGTGGCTGGCTGTGGTCTGGTCGAGCTTTGGATAGCTTTTCTGCACAGCTTTGCACTTCCAGGTTGTGATGGGTCAGGAGCAAAACAAAAAGTGTCTCAATTAGTTCAAAAAGTACCGTTTGTTAAAAATCTGGTGGGAAACCCTCTTCTCTTGACTTACTGAATTCTGCTGGGCTTGGAAGGATTTGGGTTACCCCAGATTGTTTTAAGGTTCAGTCATCTAAGGTGGGAAGGTTGTGAGACCCTCCACGCTGCACCCACGCTCCCACAGATAAAGCCTCACCCTGGCACCTGGACCTCTTGTGGTCCTTAAACACAACACATCTATACAAAAGCATAAGGAATGTTTGCGGTATCTTCATAAAGTCCTGATTCTATCAGTAGGATTTTTTTCTTTATGAACAAACCCTTTGACTTTGAAGCCTCAGCTGAAATACTTCTTGACCTTTACAAGTGAATCGGCGAGACACTAACCATGTGAGGTGGGTCATATGGAACAGATTTAGATACAAACTCATATCATCCTACCAGAGGAATGCAAAGTCTCTCTCGATCCCTTCCACAAAGCTGCATCATGTGTGTGAGATAAGTCCAAGGGACATAAGGGGTTGCCAGACAGCGCAGAGGACAATAACTTTGCTATCTCAAACAAAACAGCGCTGCTTTGAGATTTCACTCTTAAAGGTATAGAAACCTTCTCCCTTGACCATCGTGAATTACCGAGTCAGGGTGTCGGGGAGCGGAATGAAGGGGGATTTATAGTGGTTTCGAATATGTTGTGGCTTGGCAAAATGTGTAAGGGACTGCGTAAGCATGAAGGTGCCTTTGGAAAGCTGCATGAGGTTTTAAGGAGTCGGATGCAATAATGAGTTCAACTTTTTTTCTGAACCCCAGAGCATCTTGGGAGAAGGTTCCATCCAGTTCTTGTTTTATGTACACCAAATTGTTTTGTCTTGCAGCAGATCTACAAGAGTAACATGGGCTTTCCTGAGAGCTTGGAGGTGAATTTTCTCCCCCTCCATGTCATCACCTGTCCAAATGCGAAAATGGTGTTTGAATACTCATATGGGAGAGGTTACATCCAATGTTTCTGTTCTGAGAAATACAGCTTGTGAGCCAAAGTGACATATAAAACAAAGAAAACTGTTTGGGTGTGAAGTATGTGGAGTAGAGGAAACAAGTAGCAGTGGGTGCTCTGGAGATTAAGTAGTGTCATCCAGCTCTGTCTTCCAGGTGTGCAGCTGGTGATGCGGATCCTCAGAACGTCCATCGTGATAAACGTTACTCTAGGTTGAGATGTGCTGGTCATAGAGCTCTTCTGTACAATAACCCTGCTAGCTGCTAACCTGAGACACAGGGCATCTCACTTTCTGTGCTTGTTTTGACAATACTGAAGAAAGAAAGTTTCTTTGGATTTCAGAAACGTTTTTGAGAAGGCGCAGTTACTGTTTTACTTGCACAAAGTCTGTCGATGGGAAGAGCATCTTTAAATCCTCAGGCAGTGGTGTAGCTTCTTGGGCTGGTTTTCTTCAAGCCTCGCTTTCTGCAGGAGGAACTGCTTCAGCAGGAAAGGTTGACAGTCTGCAGGCCCTGGCGATTAAGACATTTTTCCCCAGTGAAAAAAGGAAATTACGTCTTCCCTTGGGAACGGGAGGAGGAGTTAGACAACAGAAGACCATTATGGCCATCTTCTGCCACTCATTTTGATGGAACCCACAAATTCAGCTGACAGAGATCACTCTTAAGCTTTTGACAGAGACAAAGCTTAAGGCAAACCCATCCTTTAGCACTTTATGCTGGCAGACTATAAGCGAGTGACTACCTAAGCCCTTCCCTGCTCAGCATTGTGGTTCTTCAAGAATTCTCGTCTAGCTCTCCCATCGATTTCCAAAGGGAGAGCAGATGCCTAATACCAGTAGCATGTCTAAAAGCTGGCGGTTGTGATGCCCATATTCCATTTAGGCACTGAGTAACACTGAAGTTTTCTGAACACTTGGGTATGCAGGGGTTGTTGAGTTGTGTTGGAAATCCAGCCATCGCTCTGTCACAAGGGGATTTACCAAGGCACAGTGCTTTGGAGACTGGGCTCCTTGGGACTTCTGAACCCTGTCTGACCTGCTTTTTTGCTGGTGAAAGACAGGAAAATGTGAGCATCAGGCCTGCTGAGACAAACCTTTGTGGTTTTCGTTAGAGAGGTGTCAGGCTCTTGACCAACATCATTCTTCATTCCCTTATTTCAGACCTTTTTCTTTCAAAGTGCTTTTGCCTTAGGACTCTACAACTCTGACCTCTAGCACCAATATTATACCTTTAATTATGTCTGCTAGACAAATATGTCACCTCCAACTTATTTTGGTCGTGGCATGCTATGAATCTCCCTCGGCCGACGTACTGTAAGGCTCTGGGGTTTGACGCTGCTGTTAGCAGGGAAGCATTTTAAGCTGTTCATTGTACAGTCATCCCTCTAAGGTGGTGTTTTTCTCTAAATTAATCAGCAGGGCTTATATTTAATCAACAGCAATACATGTATATTTTGTTCTAAGATTACAGACTTCTGTTTTGTGGTAAGTTGGATTCTGCAGTTTACGTGATTTGTGGGATTTTAGTAAGTTTGGCCTGCACGTAAATAAACGTAACCTTGACCTTGAACATCATAGTAGAAGAGGAGGTATAGCCCTTGTTGGTGTTGCTGACAAAGCAAATAGTTTAAACATGGAAATTAAAATTTTATTTTCTTTCAGTGTTTATCCTTTTTTAGTTAACTTATGGCAGAAGAAAAATATGGCTTGGGCTACATCTGCACCAATCCTCAGATTATTAATATTCCTATTAAAGAGCAATGAGGATAAAGAGCAAATGGGAAAGAATAGGAATTTCGTTTGCTTGCTGGCACTACAGCGTAAAACATTATTAAGATGATTTGTTAAATAATAGAACGGGTTTTTCATTTCCTAATTTTCCAGCTGCAGCTAAAGCTATCTCCCGGCAACCCGCTTCTCATTCCTTAATATTTAGACTTATGGACCAATTTGAGAGTATTTTCTTTCCTGCCATGATTAATGCTTCTATGAAACAATGTCATCGCAAGCCATCTACCTACCTTGTCAGCTTGGCATCAGTCTGGCTGTGCTGTGCTGTAATTTATGGCTTCAGCCAGTAATTTGCAAATCTAATGTTGGGGAGGCTATGAGGATCTGAAATTTGAATGCTTTTTACTGATTTGGTAAATATCTCCCCCATTAGTAAAACAAATGGCACAGGGATCAGACATCATCTCCAAGGCTCAATAAATATTTTATCAGCCATAATGGAAATTGTCAAATTGATCTAATTGTACAATACGTTATCAACAAGATATCAAAGTTGGACGTGGCCTCTGCCCTTGTCTATCATTTGCAGGCTTTTGTCTTCGATTGCGACTTCCTGGGAGAAAAGTAGGGAAGTGCAGAGTTCATTGCAAAGTAGCGTGAATAACATAGCGAGCAAATATCCATTCAGAAGATAAATTCTGGAGAAATAATTAACTCTCCCCTGCTTGACTGTAAAGCAGGACTGCAGAGGTTTGTGTAAATCTCCTAAATGGTAACTGGTATTTTTATGTTGAACCTATACAGATTGGCCTGATACATAAAGGCAAATTATCCATCACCAATACTGCTTTTGAGGTAACATTTGTGGCTTCATTCCTTTTAGAAAGGGCTGAGTGGATTCAAAGGCAAATTTTAGTTCTCTGGCAGCAGCTGTGGGGATTGTTTGATTAATTTATTTTTAAAAGTTCAGGAGAAAAATGACCTAACTTCCTCTAAAATTGAATGGAATTGGTACTCTGCTCGATTCAGTGCAAATGGTCAGTCACAGGACATCCGAATTTGTAAATAATTCAAGATTTATTTGCAGGCTTCATTTTAAGAAGGTGGAATTAGAAGACTTTGCCATGCTAAAATTCACGCTTGCGGAGTGATCTTGTTGAATGTCGTCCAATAGAGATGTTTAATGTAGCTCTTTTCAGATCTCTCTTTTGTGGGTGCGTGTGAGGGAATCCCCTCCACCGATAGAGAAGAATCCTTCTACAAAACAATGATGGGAACAACTTCTCATTTAAGGATTTCCTGAAAAGTAAAAAGGGGTGTGGGGGCGGTTACTCTGCTCATGGGAGGGAGGGAAACAGCGTGGGGGTGTTCTCCAGTTGCCTGCTCGTTGCCGTAGAGCTAACTAGGCAGCCAGTATCCTCAGGGGCTTTGAGGAAACTTGTATCTGATGGATTTTCTGCTGTCGCTCAGGGGGGAAAGTCTTGCCATCTTTCCTTCCGGAAAGCAGTCAGTGCTCTCCCAGTACGGGAGCTGTGTGCAGAACTGCTCGCAGAAGAGAATGTGACTGCTTTAAACTGGCCAACCAGGATACAACTTTGTGTTCTTTTTCCCCAAGGACCCATTGTCTGGGAGCGATAGGATGGTGTCTCGGTTCTGTTTTCTCTGTGGCTCAGGTTGCTTAATGTTTAAGATGAGAGTGTCCATACTGCCCTGCTTCAGTGAGGTTGTAGACATTGCCTCAGTGCTTGAGGTCCTTGACCAGGAGAAATGGAACAATCTGTCTTTCTTTTTCTTGAAATTATCGTTTGGGTCTCAAAATAGCCAAACTTGCCAGTGGCTTGTGCAGGGTAACCTGCTGAAGAAGGTCAGCAGTTAGAGAATCTTACACATGTTCTCGGGTGCAGCTGCTTGTTATATTTTTCATCAGAGCTCTTGGAGGCTTGAATAGAAGGTCTATATTTGATGGGTTTGGTTTCTTGTCATTTTGAATAAAAATAAGGATAGAGAATGTGATACCTTAATAGGAACCTTGAGTAAAAGTAGCTTCAGGTAGCAATGTCTTTGAGGAAGCACTTAAAATTTAAGCTAACAAGCTGCACATCCTATAATGCATTTTTACTGTTAGTTTGTTGGGTACAGCTACTTTCTGCATGGTAAACAGGGAAGGGAAGTAAATGGCAGTGTGTGTGGAATTAGAATCAATTGCAGGATGTTAATAACTGAGCACAAGGAAGATCATAATGTTCATTAACCCAATGAAGGGTAAAGGGGCTACTTTAACCAAATACAGCAGGCGGACAACTAAGTCCAAGTTAAGCTTGGGCTTCAATGCAGCCTGTAGCCTCAGGGTTGTTGAGTCAAGAGAGGTTTCTAAACATAAGCCATATGCTTGTTCTTTCTTTTAAAGTATACGTTCAGTTTTCCATCCCTGCACTTGGCCATCCTGTGTTATACACAGTAGGCATGGGAGCTGTTTAGTGTGGGTTTTTCCAGAGGGGTTCTGGATATGATTTTAAAAAAAATTTTTATAGCAGGATCTGAGCATGATGGAGTGATAGCTCACGAGATAATATCAGGATCTTGACATTATTGAAAACATCTAGAAATGCTGAATTTGGATAGCTTTAGGCTCTATTCTGTAGCAACAGAGTAAGAAGCCGATGTAATTCACTTTTAAGAGGTGATGTACATCAGTATTTGGTGGACTGAGTTGCAACACGCTCATTTTTAGAACAGGGGCTTTTCTAGGTCTGTTTTCAGATCAGCCCGGTGGAAGAAAAGTAAGTGGAAGAAAGATGTGAAGCACTTTTTGTTAATAATTCTTTCCTGTTAGAACTGGGGAGTTGGTGCAAGTGAAGAGTCTTTGTGTACTGGGGGGCTAGAGAAACAGTGGGGAGTTGCAGCGCAGACCATGCATACCCACCTTGGAAAAGCAGCGTCCCTGGCCAGCCACAGACAGTGAGACAGACAAAACCAGAGCTCGTCCCTCTGCAAGGTGCCTGTGAGAGGTTTGGCAGTGATTGGAAATGTTCGTGCTCCTGGGCCTCTGTGTGCCTCTGCTGGATGACCGCCTGAGAACGCGGTGTGGGAAGCCTTAAACTGCGCAGCGCTTCTGCTTAGCGATGCAAATCTGAACAGGAGATAGTTACTAAGTCCCAAGGCCCTGTGCTGCATTGGTCCTATAAGGTAGAAGAGCTTTTATTTGGCATTATGGCTTTTGATAGTCTTTTAGAAGTGCAGGTCAAGCAGAAGCCAAGTTGTTAGGCATACTTCAGGGCAAACAGTGAGAAGGGCTTGGGCGAGCATGTTAAACTGGCGCTGGCCATACATCAGGATGCTTTTAGACATCCTCTGTGTCAGAATATACTGTCTCCCAGCAGGAGAGATGGGAGCCGTGCTGAGCTGACCCCAGCTGACCAAAGGGGTGTTCCGTACCGTATGGTGTCATGCCCAGCATACAGACCTGGGGGAAGAAGGCGGCGGGGGGGGGGGGGGGAATGTTCACAGTGATGGCGTTTGCCTTCCCAAGTCACCGTCACGCATGATGAAGCCCTGCTTTCCTGGAGATGGCTGAGCACCTGCCTGCCCAGGGGAAGTGGGGAATGAATTCCTTGGTTTGCTTTGCTTGTGTGCGTGGCTTTTGCTTTGCCCATTAAACTGCCTTTATCTCAACCCACGAGCTGTCTCGCTTTTACTCTGCTGATTCTCTCCCCCATCCCGCCGGGGGGGAGTGAGCGAGGGGCTCTGTGGTGCTCAGCTGCTGGCTGGGATTAAACCACAACAGAGATGCTTTATAGACTGGGGAGTTAAGCGCATCAGGGAAGTGCTGCAGTATTTTCTTTCTCTCCAGCGTACACGCGTGGAGCACACAACCGTTTTGTTTGAACGGTTCAAGGGATGACAACCTTGTGGGTGTGAGCAAGCCCAGACTTTAGCACCAACGATCTGCTGCACATCAGTTAACTTTGGTGGGAGTGCTATTAATTTTTAATGCAGACTTCATGAAATCCTTCTTTTCTTTGCATCCCATGCACACTCCCACCTCTAAATCAGCAGGCCTAGATTTTTATCTGTAATGGCTTCTGGTGAGAGAGAAAAAAAGAAAGTTGTTCCTAAGCATTCATTTTCTAGGCCAACAATAACCCTAGCCTAGACGAATAACTCCCTCCTAGTTCCTACAGAGAGAAGTGTTAGACTACACAGACAGTGAGGTCATTCATAGTCACTATTGTTTCTTGATAACCCAATTAAGAAAGTGCAATTTATCTAGCCTGTTTCCATTTAATTATCTAATTTGTCTGACCGAGGCGGAGTAGCTATCTCTCTGCACTCCGGGGTTGCTCTCACACTGAGGACTTGTCCCTGCAGCCTGCTCCCCAGGTGCTTTTCATTCGTTTGACCTATAGTCATAGCCAGTTATAAATCAGGAAGGTAGAAAGAGCCATCACATCGCTTTCCCTTCCTTTATCATTAGGGGGGTAATGTGTGCGCTAGATTGAGAGTCACAGCGTTATTGCCCTCTTGCTAATCTAAGACCAAACTTTAATAAAGATATTTTATAGTCTTCCCTTTAGAACTAAGGATGGCTGGGAAAAAAGGTTTGTGTGTGGAGTGGAAGATTTGTCAGTGTGGATGTTCCACAGCAGAGGGTCAGACCTACTATATTAATATTCAATGGAGAAATTGCTAATACCTGTGTGTCACCCTTATTAATGTGCTCTAATGAATGTTGTGCTGTAAATGCTCTTGTTGCTGTGGTTATCGCTGCTGCCGAATGCGCTCCTGGAGACACTGCTCTGAACCAGAGGAATAATTTCAAATGCACAGCCCGTTCCCTTCCATCTCCTGAAGCTGGGCAAATGAGCAGCTGAACTACCGGAGGACTCCTGGAGGTTTGTTCTTCCGGATTCCTTCCTGCTGTAGTGTCTTACCCCGCGCTTTCCCATTTGCAGCGTACGCAGGTTCAGGGATCTTGTTCCTAGAAATGGGTTCAGTAAACTTAATGTGGTTGGTGCAAGACACCGAGGTCTGGAGTCATGGGTTTTCTCTGTTTGGCTCTGGCTGACGTGTGATTGTTTGTCGGGCTCTGCACACTGGGTTCCACGTTTAGGCGCTTCCTCGAGCGGCATCATGTTGTAGAGGTGCTTGTCTTCTGACTCCCTTAAGAGCGGTAATGATGACCTCGGTTTATCCACCTGGGAAGGTGGTGGGAATGGATGTTGCAGTCCAGGTTCAGCCAATCTGTATCCTCTGTCTGATGCTAATGGGTGTTTTAGAGCTACAGAAGAGGGAGAGCGCCTGGGAGGGGATGTGCTACCTTCCAAAATGGGGGTTTCATCTTAATTTAGATAGCATTTTTGTGACTTCATTCACCTTTTGAGCGTGAAAGACGTGACAACAGTAGGAGTAACAGGATTGTGCCCTCTTACTTCCCTGATAGGGTGCAGTTGCTGTTGTGCCTCCTGCGATCAGTGGCTCTGTCAGGGCCCACCCATCGACGTCGTGCTAGAAACGCTGCAAACATTTATCGGAGATAACACTGCCGCAGAGGCTGGTGGTGGAAAGGCACCTTTTGAGGCTTCTGGCTTAACGTAGTGAACATGAGCCACCCGAAAGATTCCGTTTGTGGGGGTCAGAGAATATTTCGGGTTCTCCCCCTTGTCACGTTGACTCGCATAGCAGCAATGATCAATGATCTCGTTTACACTGCTTTTTGATTTTTGGAAGCCAGGGCCATCCACCCTTCCTAAGGTTGTGGGCGTGTGGGTTTTGTGTTTTGTGAAGGTGTTTGAGCTGCTGCTGTTTCCGAAGAGGTGTGTTCTGTGCCACTCAAAGTTAACCATGAACTGTGCTATCTGCTGATAGCGTGGGGATTTTGTTTGCGTTGCTACAGTCCTGTGCAGTCCAAGCAGGTGGACAAATACCTCTGAAGGGTTTGGCTTTGTTTGTGGTGTGTCGTGTGGGTTTCTTCCTCTTGCCTCTCCACCCCTGGAACCCTGTAGCAGAAGCACTCTTGCACTTCCAGGGGTGCGTGTTTCGTCTTGCTGAATCATGTTTGGAGAAGACTTTTACAGTGTAATCAGAAACTTGGCGCTCTGCGTGTGTTTCCAGAAAATCACTGGACGCTATGGCTAACGAGTTAGCCAAAGGATTGAGGAGGAGCTATTTGAATTTACCTGATAGGTCAACAAATGAGTATTTCATGCCATGTTCGTAGCGTGTTATAATTCAACCTAATTGTATGGTATGATTTCATGTAACCTGCTCTCTCTGTTCAACAGGGATTATCAGATCACATGGCTTATACAATGTGTTGGGAAACAGCTTTTGAAAAGTTTCTGAATGTGCTGATTCCATGATATATATTCTCAAATACTGAGGTATTTGGTGTATTGTTAGAATAATGGTTATGATGCACTGATAACCTATTTAATCTGTAATGGGCAAACCACCTAGGTGCTTCCATTATGCAGGCGTGCGTACGGATGCATGGGGAGCTCTGTCCTGGGTTTATGCAAATATTTTGTATGATGATTTTATTTAAAGCCCTGTACTGTTGTCGTTGCCTCTCCGGTGCCTGACAGTAACGTAGTTTTTCTGAAGGTGTGATTCCTGAAACCAATTCCATTGCTAAATAGATATCAAGATCTGTCCCTCCCATTTCTGCATCTACCAGGCTTCTGGACAGAAGCTCAGCAACCGATGTGTAGGTCCATAGCTGACCATCCCCTTGCCAGTGTTAACAGAAACTCTGTATATACACCGTATGGTTTCCTTTGCTGCTTTTCAAGGTTCATCCTTGTATTTAGAATCGTAAGTTTATATGTATTTAGAATAATTTCTTGATTAAGATGGAGATGCTGCATCATTTCACCTTCACAGGAGCAATACTGGTGTGGTACCTAACAGTTCTTCTGGCAGGTCTAGATTCCAGCTGCAAAAAACCCCATCCCACCTGTATTGCCATGTCAAAATATGCTGTACAGTGATAGCTCATTGTTCATATTCTCCTGCATAAAGGGTGACAGTGGCAAATTTCAGGTTCTGTGTGCCACTGATATTTGGGGCTCAGCAGAGCCCATGCTTCAGGCTCAGTCAGGTGCCCTACTGACTAACATACCTTTTCACATGGATGTGTGGCCTCCACCAGTCCTAGAAACAGTGCTGTCCCCAAAACTGTTAGTGTTGTTAGTACTGGAGTTGTACCTGCAACACAAACCCTAAATAGTGGGCCTGTTTGCACCCATGTTTTGTGCGTGGTAGTGCTGTGTTCTGGTAAGTGCTTGGCGAGGTGCCAGGAATTTGGAAAAATGTTTGTAAATCCTGAAAGCTTCACATATTTCTCCTGAACGATTATTAGTTCAAATATTTATACTGTGAAAAGACAACAGCCCTTACTTGTTATGCCCTTCTTTAAGAAGGGTGGCTGGCTGGGGCATGATTTTGCCCCCCGTCTGCAGTGTGCAGCCCCCCGGCTTGGGCATGGATGTCCGAAGGCCCACTTGCGTGTCCCATAACGCCTTTGCCGTTGGCTTGCAGCAGGAAACCTTAACAGCAAAACGCTGAACGGTTTGAGACACCAGCCACCCGAGTGTGATTACCCCAACCGCTTAGCAGATCCTTTAAAAAATCAAATGCGTTTGGAGAAAACACAGTCTGTTCGCATGGTTGGGGGCTACGTCTGTGGTGAATGTGATCTACCCCCGCGAATCCACGGAGGGTTTCAGCTCCAAAAGCAGAGGACCTACCCATGGGGTCACGTGCTGGCGTGCTCGTCTCCATGAAATGCAGCAAGGGTTCTCTTGGATCACCGGGGGAATGACATCTCACAGATTATGCGTAATATTTCGACAAATGTTAATTCACAGGGTCCAAGAGTAGGTTTTTTGGGTCTTGCTAGCCATGCAGAAGTGTCTACCCTCAGTTAGCATCTTATTCAATCCTTCTTCCCCTGCTCTCCCTCCCCCATCGTTCTGAGGACCCACAGGAGGAAAGTCTGCGTCCTTGTGGATGGCAGAAAGCCTGAGAAGGATCCTGTGCTCCTTTCCATTAGGATAAAAGACAAAACAACTAAATTAAATTGGAAGCAATCTCTGCATTACACAAGTCTGCATACTCCAGAATTCTCAAAACAAAAGAGGTGCAGGGGAAGCCAATCACCGTTGGAAAGAAGGAAAAAAGCATCTCTGAACTAGAACTTTTACTGTTCCTTAACTCAGAACTGAAATATTTTAACTCCTCCGCAACCAGAGCCATTTAAATGCAGAATGCCAGCAGCAGAGCCAGGAGAGTTGCGCTGAATCTGCATGTTACCTGAGTTTTGTGCTGGTAAGAAATGACCCAATTTCAGGGCAAACGTGCCTGCAGTTCCTTCAGTGACTTTGCTGCAGTGGGACCGTCTGAAGCTGCAGTTTGCACGTGTTCACCAGGGAGATGTGTCAGCCAGCCAGAGGGAAAATGTGCTAGGGACTTGGCAGTGTAAAAGCACAGAGGAAATCCAAACTGTCTTCTAGCACTCAGATTCCTTTTTTCCCTTAAAAAAAATATATATATAGTTGAAACTTTGAAAGACTAGACTATTATTTGTTATGGTTAAATTGGCCACTGACCCATTGGCATAGGACACACTCTTTTGCAAAAACTTGTCGCTAGATTTTATTTCGTTGGAGGTGGAGGAATGGAAAAGTTAACTGATCAGGTATCTTGCCTCATCCAATTTAATTATTTTTAGCAAAAAAAAAAAAAAAAAGGTGGTTGTGGGGGGCGGGGGGAATTCCTTGGAGCTCAAGTCACAATGTTATTATCAATTCAAATTCAGTGAGCTTTTCTGTCCCTGGACTCTGACTGGAACCTGATCTTATGCAACAGAGATGCTTTACCTGATTCCGCGTGTGTGTGCATGTATAGGCACTGAAAACCATTGCTAATGTTTTTAGCCTTCTCCAATCTTTGTTAGAAATAAATGGAATCATCTACATGAATCTTTTTATTATTTTACAATAAAATGATAAAAAATATTTGCATTTATATAGGTTCAGAGTAAACTTTCAAAAGGCTGAAAGATCAGAGATGTTCTTTGTTGTCTATTGTGAGCTGAGTTTTCAAGAGGAACGCAGGAATATCAGGTCGCACCGTGCCACATACTTAAACACGTTGTCAGTGGAAACCTTTGCTGAGATGATACCCGTAATCTTTAAGAAACTTTAAAGCTCAGTGCTCAGAGAAGGGGAACTTTTGTTGAACTCGCCGCCTGGATGGGATGCTTCCAGGAAATGCGCTCAGCACAATGCAGGATCCTTCCTCTTCTGTTGCAGAGCAGCGCGTGAATCAGGACAAGGACTGGTTTCTGCTCATGTTAAAGGTGACCTGGGTGCCTATGTCCAAGACCCCTGGCAGTAGGGTTCAGCTATTTATGCAGCTCAGCTTGAGCTCCGACAGCAAAAAGGAGAGATGATTTTGTGGCAAAGGCTTTGAAATAGGATTTAGTACAAGCAAGGGTAGTTTCCTAGCCCTCGCGCTGTCACCTCGACCAAATCGCTTCATGTCTCTCGGGTTCAGTTTCTCATCTGTACCACTGGGGTAAAAATTCTGTAGTTTTCTGTTTGTTCAGGTCTAAGTTTTTTGGGCACAGATCTTGTGTAGTCTGTCTCTATGGCATCTAGCACAAGACAGTCTTAATCTTAGCTGTAGCCTGTATAAATGACATCACTAGACACACGAGCTGTAGTTTGAAATTGGGGCTAGGGGCAGGCATCTGAGGACAAAAGCTGACCTCTAAAATGTGTATGCAAATACGTGGAGGATACCTGGAAGAGAAATCTCATGAGCCTGTAGTTGATGGCTGTGAATTTTCCTCCTTGGTTAGAGCTGGTAACATCACCGACAACTGGCATGGTGTGAGGAGCATGGCTTCCTCCTCTGTTTTAGCCGGCAGTTATATCAGTGGGAAGATACAGAATTTAGGATTTGAGGGTTGGTAGGTAAAGTCACCTTTATAGGTTTCTCAAGAAGCATTTTTTGCAGTGGATTGTTCAGCAAAGAGACCAGCATGGCATTGTGTTTAACAGATGTTGAATTACCCAGGATGGTGCAGGGATTACAAACCAAATTGAGCAAAAACTTTGTTAGTTCTGCAGACTTTCCCTTTTGAGATGACTACAATAAAAACATATTTCTGCAGAAGTGATGTAATCCCATAATAAGTTTGTGATGAAAGTGTGATTCGCCTTTTCCAAAAAAAAAAAAAAAAAGAGGAAAGTACTTGTGTTTGAAAAAATAAGTCTTGTTTTTGAAAAGCATTTCAACCCAAACGTGGGAATTCCACGTCCTGTTGACAGACCCTGCAGTTACCTGGCTGCGTCTCCCTCCTGCCTGATAAACTACAGCTTTATTTTGCTGGTGTACGGTGGCGAGATAACCGGGACAAAGGAGGGGCTCTCCAGCGTTCCCTGAGTGGCTACCCTCAGGTAAAGCAACTCAGTTGTTCATAAGTTGACCCATTGACCTTCTAATCACTGACAAATTATCCACTGCTTTATTCTACAGTCTTCATTATGCACTGTTATTAAACAGACTAATTTCTTTTTTATTAGGACAGGATCACTGAGGTGCAATAATGACCCTTTTCATCAGCTTCAGTGAGGGGTTATGGAAGTATTTCTGTCATTTTTCCTGTAAATTGTAGTATGTTGCGATAGTTCCTGGTGCAGTTTTTCAGACATTTGTGATGTGGAACGTGACACTGTGGGCTTTCGGGTGCTGTGTTTTATAAACTGTTAACGTTTGAAGTCCCTGCAGGGATAAAACCTTCATACAAGGTATCCCCTGTCCCCGCAAAAAGAAAATCACGCAAGTTACGTCCGCGGCCTGCCCTCCTGCATCGAGTGGAGCCGCACGCCTGGTCAGACCCTCTTTGCGGTGCCGTGGCCTCGGCAGCGCTGGAATTTGCAGCTGGTTTTGTCTGTTGCTGAACTGGGTTAAACTATTCCCACGTATGCCTTGCTGCACCAACGCAAGCTGGAGCTGCTTGCTGTGGTTACCGTGCCGACGCTGTACCGGAGAAGGTACTTCTGCAGAGGTAGGGATGTCGCGAGTAAAACCCCGATACGAGTGACCTCGTTAACCGGTGACTGACAGAATAGTCTGAAGCCCGAGCTCTACAGCAGACTTGAAATAAGTCTGAAGGGAAAAAAGCAGGAAATATGTTTTGCCTAAAATAACAGAGATAACTTGATGTTGCTTGCATGATATTTTTTAACGTTTCCCATCAGTCTTTTCACTAAAGCAGTTCCAGTTTTTCAAAGGATTTATTGTGAGGGTATAGGGAGCATGGGGGGAGGGCAAACAAATTAAGGGTTTAAAATTACTATTAAGTATCTTATTTTCAAGCCCCTTGACTGAGATCCTCAGTTCAGAAGGAAAGAAATCAATGAACCATAGTCTACATTTTGAAAGAGAACGAGTGAGCTTAAGTTTCCAATATTAAACATCTTAAAGGAACCCAGTATTTCAGAAAACTGTAAGGACCTGCTTTCTGCACACACATTTCGGTTTTGATGTTTCTAATGGGGCAGCAAACGGTGGGACATCTAAAATCACTCTAGAAAACTTAAAACAGTATGTTTGATAAGCGGTTTTTCCCCAGTATCCTTTTGGCTATCAAGGGATGGAATTTTTTGCACTTCATAATGTATAAGCTAAAAAAATTCCAAATGTAACTATTTCCTCAAAATTTAATGTCAAAGTTGATGGTTGGGAGAAGGGGACAAGTAGATGGAGTCAGAGCTCAGCCCTTACCAGGCCTTTGAAAAGTTTAGGGTTTGATCTTTTTCCTCCTTCTTTGTTTTATTTGGATTCTTCTGACTCCAGGCTGTGTCATCGAGAGCAGACGCACAACTGTCATATACTCCGATGGGATATATTCAGTTTGTTCCTTGCCTAAAATCAAAGGATTTCGTTAATTACCACGCACACCTTATCTGACCTTTCAGAACAAAATTTCCAGGCTTCTGGGTCTGCTTGCCACCAACTGTTTTGGTCCTTCTTTAGTCTCTCAGTCTGAATTTACGATGTAGAACCTCAGGGAACACCCTGGCATGTTATAAGAAACACCAGGTAGAGAAATAGGTACGGGGCTCAGGTGACAACGTGCTCTACAAATACTGTGATGGGAGTGTTCCTCTTTTGACGGACAAAGGCCTGAAGTTTATGTGTTTGTTGCTAATCCCTCTAAAACCGGGAGATTAGCTTTTTTTGCCAGTCAGAGCCGAAGTAGGTGCCCAATCTATGTTGTTGTAATTCTTAGATGGCTGCATGCTCAAACCCTGCATCTTCAAACTGCGTCTCAAGTGCCTAAACCCACAGCGATGCAGAAAATAGAAGAGAAAGCTCTCATTTTTAGACTTTGCAGTTGTGTGTTTGTTCCAGTGCTGGCTCATCCGCTATCTGTTGAAGGGCTGGGGCTTTCCTTTAAACCCGTGGAGAGGGAATCCCAGTGAAATCTTTGCCATCCCGTGTTTCATCAGTGTTTGTAGCACTGAGTTTAACCAGAGCAACAT